>CM077666.1:160693747-165693747 GCA_039707655.1 Elymus sibiricus | reverse complement strand
CAGGAGAGTCCACGAAATACTTTTTACGCCGCCGCAAGCCTCTGTTCCAGAGAGGTCCCATCTGGGGTCCTTCTCCGGTAATCTGCCGGAGGGGGAATCGATCACGGAGGGGCTCTACATCAACCTTGCTGCTTCTCTGATGATGCGTGAGTAGTTTACCACAGACCTTTGGGTCCATAGGCAGTAGCTAGATGGCTTCTTCTCTCTTTTTGATGTTCAATACAATGTTCTCCTTGATGTTCTTGGAGATCTATCCGATGTAATCTTTCTTTGCGGTGTGTTTGTTGGGATCCAATGAATTGTGAGTTTATGATCAGATTATCCATGAATATTATTTGAGTCTTCTCTGATCTCTTTTATGCATGATTATTATAGCCTCGTATTTCTTCTCCGATCTATTGATTTGGTTTGGCCAACTAAGTTGATTTATCTTGCCATGGGAAGAGGTGCTTTGTAGTGGGTTCGATCTTGCGGTGCTCAATCCTAGTGACAGAAAGGGATATGACACGTATGTATCGTTGCTACTAAGGGTAAAAAGATGGGATCTATTCATTGGGTTTATTAATTCGTGAGTTTGTCTTGTCTACATCATGTCATCGTTCTTAAGGCATTACTCCGTTCTTATGGACTTAATTCACTAGATGCATGCTGGATAGCCCATCGATGTGTGGAGTAATAGTAGTAGATGCAGGCAGGAGTCGGTCTACTAATCTTGGACGTGATGCCTATATACATGATCATTGCCTTGGATATCGTCATGATTATTTGCTTTTCTATCAATTGCCCAACAGTAATTTGTCTACCCACCGTATGTTATTTTCTCGAGAGAAGCCTCTAGTGAAATCTATGCCCCTCGGGTCTATCAAAATCATATTACTAAAACCCTAAAAATATTGCTGACATTTTCTTTTATTTATTTTATTTAGTATTTTTGCTGCAATCTATCAATCTATCAAATACAATTTAATCTTGCAATCTTACCGCCAAGGGATTGACAACCCCTTGTTTGCGTTGGGTGCAAGGATTTGTTGTTTGTGTGCAGGTACTGCTTACTAGGTGTTGTGTGATTCTCCTACTGGTTCGATAACCTTGGTTTCATAATTGAGGGAAATACTTATCTCTATTGTGCTGCATCATCCCTTCCTCTTCGGGGAAATACCAACGCAAGCTACAAGTAGCACTCCTCGTTGGGTTCGACACTCTTACTTATCGAAAGGATTACGATTGATCCCCTATACTTGTGGGTCATCATCGGCATCCACCCTGGATGGCCAAAAACAGCTCAGAACACAGGCGTGGTGCCATTACCAGAGAAAGGTTAGCAAGGGTTCATCAGGATCATATACCAGGTTTACAGTTACTTGTATAGAGCTTGCTGCTGTGGTCAATCATACATGACAGTGACAGAGGTTAATGATATCACTTTGTCTGGCGTGAGGAAGCTGGCCTTGATATCCATTGTCAAGATTATTGTCCCCATGTTGTCTTACTCCATAGTTTGTCAGTCCTTGCATCACACTGAGGTGTATAACTGGCTTTCTTCCTCTTACATAATTCATGTGGTTGTCGGATTCTCACCATGCTGGCATCATCGTTCGAGTGACTTGCATGACCTTGGCAGTATGTTCACAATATATATGGAAACATGTGTAACTGAGCATTTGATTCCCAAGGCGGACTTGGGTCCTGAGTGGCTCGTGTTTCTGACCAACTGTTGTGGGCTTGACTGCCATATGCTGCCAACTCACTGTGTAGTATCTTGTACCAAAGCCGATAAATATTTGTAGTGTTGTACGGACGAAGACTGGATAGCTTGTGTTGAAAGCTATCTGAGCGTAGTGTGCTGAGGAAGACTGGATATCTAACGCTCGAAGCTTTTGCCAGGATAGCTTGCTGAAAAAGACTGGGTACCGTGCTTCAGAAGCTTTTCCCTTGGTTGCTTACTGAGGAAGATTTGGTGACTTATGCCAGAAGCTTTCTGCGGTGGCTTATCGAAGAAGACTGAGTAGCTTACGCTGGAAGCTATCCACATATCGTACCAAGGAAGATTGAGGAGCCTTGTATCGTAAGCTTCTCTATTAGCATGCGGAGAAAGACTGGGTTGCTTACATCAGAAGCTTCTCTCTGTGATATGCGAACTGAATGCCATATATATATATACCCTTGATATTCCTTTGACCGGAAATGTATCGTTGTCTTGCACACAAATTGTCTTCCAGCTAGTTCATTACTGATGTAAACTTGATGCTGATAATCAATCGAGGATACCATTTGCATTCAGATCAGATATTCCCAATACAATGCAGTCCACTGATAATTCCATACTGTTTAGCTGAGTTTCCAAATATTTGAAATCCTCATTGATTCTTCGAGTCCGGTGTCGGTTGATGAGCAACTTTCATAAGGGGAAATAAGGTAACACCGAAGGCCCAAAGAAAGAAGCAAAAGAAACGACTGAACAAAAGCACATAAGGCATCTAGATTACATACAAGCAACATCGCATTTTACAGCTATTCACCTCACTACGCATGCCTACTTAAGCACACAATTCTCGAGGAAACTCCGGTACTACGATCTAATATGCTGTGGCGGTGTGCATGAAAGTGAATCAACGTGTGGAGAGGCTGGTGTAAACAGAGCTACACCAAACGCTGGCTCAGCACCGGTTGCATCTAGACGGGCTCGGAGATGAGGACGGACTCGGTGATCATGTAGCGAGACACGGATGTCATGGCCACATCATCATCAAGCATACGGAAGGAAACCGAACTCATCTAGGGAATGAGTGATAGGGTCAGATAGCGGTGGAAAGCAGGGTCTGCTGGCATTACCCTTTTCTGGTAACAAACACCAGTAAGGGTTGCCAAAGCGGCAAGTTGAATGGCAAGATCCGGGGTAGAAACATGTCTACCACCGAAACGATAGGTGGCTGACGGAAAGATATCTGCATGATACCTGCAAGTGGTGTCTGGAACACTTGGTACCTCGGCATCACTCCGCTGGGACGGAGATGACGTCAAACACCGAAAAGCAGGTATGCAAAGCTGGAGGGTGCAGATAGTGGATCGAAACCGATGCCACCTACACTCACAAGATAAGATCGTTGGCAACAAAATAATGAGTCTATATGTATGCTATGCAGCAAACAAATGCAGCAAACCGACTAGACTCTATACTACCGGTTTCTAACGCTCGCGCTGACTAGGGCGTCCTACAGCCAGACCTGCTCTGATACCAAGCGCTGTGGCACCCCGGCTCAGAGAGACCAAAACACCCCGTATTCCAGCCCAGAGATCAAGTCTTCTGGAATATGGCACTGCTTGGCATAGAACAAATCAGCTCTTTATTATGAATAAACGGGGTACAAGGGTTCGATATTACAAAGGTTACAAGGGCACGACGACACTTCGCCTGCTAAGGTAGTTCTATGCTAGCAGCGGAACATCTCGAAGCGGAATAAATTCTAGCAGCGGAACAACAACGACGGTGATGAACTCCACTCCGCAGGAACTCTGGCTGGGACGCATCCTAGAACGCAACCTCGGGATCCTCGACAAAAAGGCAATCACGGCATAACCTGCAATCTGGCATGACACGCCAGGTGAGTACTTTGAATGTACTCGCAAGCTCACAGCAACCAAAGCAATCAAGACAAACAACAGCATGGCATTTACAGGTTAATTACCATTGATGAACATGATACTACTAGGACAACCTGAGCATGGCATGTACATATAATTCATGATATGAACATGATGATACTAACACTAGCATGCAAGGGGGTCGACGTTTAAGGTCCCTTGGACCAACTTACTCTTCTCGGAGGTCATCTCATAACCACCATATGTAACCAACTTACCGTCGTGAACATCACACGACCACCTCAGGATCATCCAAGCTCGGGATTGATAACCCACAAGTATAGGGGATCGCAACAGTTTTCGAGGGTAGAGTATTCAACCCAAATTTATTGATTCGACACAAGGGGAGCCAAAGAATATTCGCAAGTATTAGCAGTTGAGTTGTCAATTCAACCACACCTAGAGACTAAATATCTGCAGTAGAGTGATTAGTAGCACAGTAGTATGATAGTTTGATAGCAGTAGCAATAATAGTAACAGTAGCAGTAACGGTAACAGCAGTAGCAGTAGTAATTGTAATAGCAACAGCAACAGTAGTAACTTAGCAAGATTCAATATATGAAAAGCTCGTAGACATTGGATCGGTGATATTCGTTGGATAACATTCATCATGTAACAGTTATAACCTAGGGCGACACATAACTAGTTCCAATTCATCAATGTAATGTAGGCATGTATTCCGTATATAGTCATACGTGCTTGCGATAAGAACTTGCATGACATCTTTTGTCCTACCCTCCCATGGCAGCGGGGTCCATAAGGAAACTAAGGGATATTAAGGCCTCCTTTTAATAGAGAACCGGAACAAAGCATTAACACTTAGTGAATACATGAACTCCTCAAACTACGGCAATCACCGGAAAGAAACCCAATTGTTGTCACCTTGGGGTATGCGGATCATAACACATAGCAGGTGCATACAACTTGCAAGATCGGATCAAGAACACAAATATATTGATGAAAACATAAAGGGTTCAGATCTGGAATCATGGCACTCGGGCCCTAGCGAAAAGCATTAAGCATAGCAAAGTCATAGCAACATCAATCTCAGAACATAGTGGGTACTAGGGATCAAGCCCTAACAAAACTAACTCGCTTACATGATAAATCTCATCCAACTCGTCACCGTCCAGCAAGCCTACGAAGGAATTACTCACTCCCGGCGGTGAGCATCATGAAATTGGTGATGAAGGATGGTTGATGATGACGATGCCGGAGGATCCACCTCTCCGGAGCCCTGAACGGACTCCAGATCTGGCATCCCGATGAAGAACAGGAGGTGGCGGTGGCTCCGTATCGTGAAACGCAATAAAATTTCCTCCCTTATTTTTTTCTCTGGAAAACTGAATTTATAGCATTGGAAATAGGTCAAACGAAGCCACGTGGGCCCCACGAGGTACCAGGGCGCGCCTGGGGGGGGTGGCGCACCCTGGTGCCTCGTGGGCACCGGGTGGCCCCCCTCCAGTAGTTCTTGATGCCAATATTTTTTATATATTCAATAAAAAATCTCCAGAAAGTTTCATTCAATTCCAAGAACATTGATTTTCTGCATAAAAACAACATCATGGCAATTCTGCTGAAAACAGCGTCAGTCCGGGTTAGTTCCATTCGAATCATACAAATTAGGGGCCAAAACAAGAGCAAAAGTGTTTGGAGAAGTAGATACGACAGAGACGTATCAACTCCCCCAAGCTTAAGTCATTGCTTGTCCTCAAGCAATTCAGTTGACAAACTGAAAGTGATAAAGAAAAACTTTTACAAACTCTTTTGTTCTTGTGTCTATATATATGCTTAAGTAGTGTCCATGTTTTCAGCAAAGATTATGACTAACCACGCAAATGATAACTCTTAGAATTTATATTCACTCATATCGATGGCATAATCAACTAGCGAGTAATAATAAAATATCTCAAATGCCAACACTTTGTCAAAACAATCATGATATAATATGATAACATGGTATCTCGCTAGCCCTTTCTGAGACCGCAAAACATAAATGCAGAGCACCTCCAAAGTTCAAGCAGCGACTAAACATTGTAATTCATAGTAGAAGAGATCCAGTCATGATGCACACAACATTAACTATACACAATGCATGAGAATGACAATAGTGCTCTCAGGTCTGGTGCTTATTTGAGAAGGTGATGACTCATAAATAAAAGTAAAATAACATAAAAGTAAATAGATAGGCCCTTCGCAGAGGGAAGCATGGATTTGCAGAGGTGCCAGAGCTCGAAGCTAAAATCAGAGGTAATTAAATTTTGGGAGGTATGCCTTTCCTGTCAATGTCACGACCAAGAGTTTTCAATATCTTCCATGTTAAACACATTAGCGGCGGTTCCCAAAGCGGTAAAGTAAAGTTTACTCCCCCTCCACCATCAATCACAAGCCATGGCTAGCCGAATCCTCGGGTGCCCTCCATACTAACAACTTTCTGGGGGAGTTTGTTTTATTATTTTGCTTTTTTAATGATGGGACTGGGCATCCCGATTACCAGCCCCTCTCGTGCAAGGACAAGTGAGTAAACACTCATCATGAGAATAACCCGCTTAGCATGGAAGATACTGACTGCCCCCTGTCGCTCCATGAGCGGTACGGGCACACAAAACAGATGTTCGTTTGAATAATAGAGTTGGCACATGCAAATTTACTTAGGACGGCAAGATAATACCGCAAATAGGTAGATATAGTGGACTCATCTGGAATAACTTGGGTTTAAAGGTTTTGATGCACAGGCAGCATTCCCGCTTAGTACAGGCGGAGGCTAGCAAATAGGTTGAGAAGCGACCAGCTAGAGAGCGAAAACGGTCAGAACCATGCATTATGAATAATCATCATTGAATACTAGCATGAGTAGGATATAAGCACCATGAACATAAATATCGTGGAGGCTATGTTGGTTTTGATTCAACTATATGCGTGAACATGTGCCAAGTCAATCCACTTGAAACATTCAGAGGAGGATACCGTATCATCATACTACATCATGAACATTTTAATGCATGTTGACACTCAAGATAAATCATTATCCACTCCTAGCTACTTAAGCATGGTATGAGCAACTATAATCTCTAATTGTCATCACAAACATGTTTAATCATAATATGCTGAATCATGGATACTGAGTTAAACATATTTACAAAAACAAAGAACAAATTGAGTTCATACCCGCTTTTCCTTGCCACAGTCACTTCATGAAATCATCGTCATTATTGCCTTTCACTTGCACGACCGAATGATATAAAAATAATAATAGTGCAAGTGTGCCATGGACTAAGCTGGAATCTGCAAGCATTTTATTCAAAGGAGAAGACAAGGTAATATGGGCTCTTTGTTAAATCAACAATAATGCATATGAGAGCCACTCATCATTTTCATCGTGGTCTTCTCCTTGCAATGACTCAACAAAAGAAAAGAAAAGAAATTCAGAGAAACAAACTGAAATATTTTTGGAGTTTTAGTTTTCTAAAGAAAGCAAATTAAAGAAGAAAACAAAAAAAACGAGAGAAGAAACTATTTACACGGGAAAACTCCCAACAAGCAAAAGAAGAAACGGGAAATCTTTTTGGGTTTTCTTTTACTATCACGAAACTACAGCTAAATAAACTAGAAAGATAAACTGAAAAGAGATGAGGAATGTTTTTGGATTTTCTCAAAGTTTTTCAAACACACAAAAAGAAGGCAAGAAAATAAAACTAACATGGGTTATTCAATGAAAAAGTATGAACACCGACAACTGGAGTAAAAAGTGTGAACATGAATGTAATGTCGGTGAGAAATACGTACTCCCCCAAGCTTAGGTTTTTGCCTAGCTTGGTCTACGGCCATCCGTAGTAGCCATCCGGTCCCATGTGAAACTCTTGAGGAGGCGGCACCCAAGCGTCCCAGTCTTGGGGCTCCTCCTCCGCCGCCGCTAAGGCACTCCAATAATCGGCGATGTCCAGTGGCATCACGGTGTATCCGTTCCTGGCATAAGAATCAAACAAAGCAGGTGCAGGCAACGGAATAATATCATGAGTATTCTCGCTAAAAACTAAGTTATAACGAATGTTGTGAGGGGGCTCGGGATCATCAATAAAATGGTGGTCAATCATGGACTGGTGATCTAAGTAAACTCTAGGCAATCGATAATCATGAGGGCGTATGTTAAGATTAAAACGTGTCGCTAAGCGAGTAGCATAAATACCGCCATGAATCTTACCCCTAGTCCTATTAGTGTGCAAGCGGCGCGCAACAATAGCTCCAAGGGTATAAGTGTAATCATTATGCAATGCACGACGTAAAATGGCCCAGTCAGGTGCAGCTAGCGCACTACCTTGCTCCCTAGCAAGCAAACATTTCCCTAAGAATAAAGCAAAGTAATGAAAAGAGGGAAACTACAAGCTAGTAGCTCGAGCTTTCGACACGCCCCTTTCCTCTCCCATAGTCAAGGTGCGGAGGAAACCCTCAAACTCCTCCGGTCGAGGCTCTCTGATTTCCCCCTCAGAGGGAATCAAACATATTTCACAAAATTCAGTTAGAGGTATCTGATGATGTTCAGCATATAAATCAAAACACACCTCAGGGGGTTCGAGCCTATTCAGAAAGTGAAAGTTTTGCACAAAGGAGTTTGTAAGGATGTGGTACTGTTCACACTCATCTGCGAGGAAGTCGGTCAATCCGGCATTTGCAATGAATTGCGTGAACTCTTGATAGA
The DNA here is from genome assembly GCA_039707655.1 of Elymus sibiricus. Lineage (NCBI taxonomy): Eukaryota > Viridiplantae > Streptophyta > Magnoliopsida > Poales > Poaceae > Elymus > Elymus sibiricus. The sequence continues at coordinate 165,685,409 of CM077666.1, read as the reverse complement.
ATCCGGCTTCGTTCATGAAGGATTTGTGCGGCCATTCACACGGTCGGACCTCCGTCCTACGCGGGAGGTTGAGGTCATTGTCCGAGGACTCCCCGAAGACTCCCTTGGCGTTCCACTTCGAGGAACTCCTCCGAAAAAAACTCATTGTCCTATGAACAAATTTCTGAAAATTTTTGGACCACAAAATGATATCAATAAAACTTCACAAGATTGATATCAACTACTCATATGGATGTCTAGAGGCTATATCAAGCATTCAAACTATTTGGAACTCAAAGGATTCAACATGCAAGCTCATTTTCTGTAGCACCAACAGTAGCTAATTATGCAAGATATAATCCACTAAAACAAAAACTAATTGGAGCAATGGAGGAGTCACATACCAAGGAGCAATTCCCCAAAACAGTTTCGGAAACGGAGCTCCGAGCAAAGAGATCGAAAATTTCAGTGTTGTGAGCAAGAACACGAGAGAGAGAGCTACCAGGAATTTTTTTCTTGAGGTAGGAGACAAAGTGAGCTAAAGGGATAAGTGAGGGGGCCTCTATGGGGCCCACGAGGTAGCAGGGCGCGCCAGAGGGGGTGGCGCGCCCTGGTGCCTCGTGGGCACCTGGGGCACCCCCTGGTAAGATTTTTATTCCAAAAATTCTTAAATATTTAATAAAAAATCATGATAAAATTTTATTGTATTCTGAGCACTTTTATTTTTGGGCATTTTTTTATTGCACGGGTAATTCAGAAAACAGAGTAATCATGGCATTTTATTATATTTGAATAAAAATAACAGCAAACTAAGAGTGGGTACAGAAGGTTGTGCCTACTAAATTCATCGACCACATGCCTCTCAAAAAGAATCTATTAATAAGGTTGATCAGGTCTTATTAACAAACCATTTTCGAGTGACATGAAACCAAAGAACTTTCGTATAACACTAAGTTACCTCAACGGGGATATGCATCTCCCCAACAATAAAAGTTTCATATCTCTTTTTAACAGTAGGAAGAGGAATTTGGAAACTCCCAATAGTAATTGTCGGAGTCTTTTCAATAATATGAATACCATTCACTTGAAATTGTTTCTTTGGAAAGTGCATCGTATGTTCATTACCATTGATATGAAAAGTGACCTTGCTTTTGTTGCAATCAATAACAGCCCTTGCAGTATTCAGAAAGGGTCTACCAAGGATAATTGACATGTTGTCATCCTCGGGCATATCAAGTATAACAAAGTCTGTTAGAATAGTAACATTTGCAACTATGACGGGCACATCCTCACAAACACCGATAGGTATGGCAGTTGATTTGTCAGCCATTTGCAATGATATTTCGGTGGGAGTGAGTTTATTCAAATCAAGTCTTTTATATAAGGAGAAAGGCATGACACTAACACCAGCTCCTAAATCACACAAAGCAGTTTTGACATAATTTTTCTTAATGGAGCATGGTATAGTTGGTATTCCTGGATCTCCTAGTTTCTTAGGTACTCCATCTTTAAAAGAATAATTTGCAAGCATGGTGGAAATTTCAGCTTCAGGTATCTTTCTTTTATTTGTGACAATGTCTTTCATATATTTAGCATAAGGAGGCATCTTTATAATATCAGTTAAATGAGTACGCAAAAAGACTGGCCTAAGCATTTCAGCAAAGCGTTCAAATTCTTCCTCATCTTTTTTCTTAGATGGTTTAGGAGGAAAGGGCATGGGTTTTTGGACCCATGGTTCTCTTTCTTTACCATGTTTTCTAGCAACAAAATCTTTTTTATCATAACGTTTATTTTTAGTAGGTGGGTTATCAAGATCAACTTCAGGTTCAATTTCAACATCATTATCAAGTTCTTTATCATTATCTGGTTGGGTATCCATATGAACATCATCATTATTATTATCATCAAGTGGTTGTTCATTACCGGATTGTGTTTCAGCATCAGAGATAGAAACATCATTACTATCCTCCAAGGGTTTTTCTACCTCGGGTTCACTAGAAGTATGCATAGTCCTATCATTTTTCTTTTTCTTTTTATTTTTGTAACGACTAGGTGCATCAACATTAATTCTTTGAGAGTCTTGTTCAATTCTTTTTGGGTGACCTTCAGGATATAGTGGCTCCTGAGTCATTCTTCCTCCTCTAGTCATTACTCTAACAGCATGATCATTCATATTGTTGTTCATTTCATTAAGCAATTCACTTTGAGATTTGGCAACTTGTTCTAATTGAGTTTGAACCATAGATGCATGTTTACTAACACCTTTAACATCATTAGCAATTCTAAATAACAAGTCACTCAGGCGATCAATCATATAAGAGTTTTGTTTCAATTGTTTCATAACGTTTGCATTAAAATGATCTTGCTTCATAATATAATTGTCGAATTCATACAAGCATTGACTAGGCGGTTTGTTATAAGGAATATCACTTTCATTAAATTTTATAAGAGAATTTACCTCTACTACCTGTGTCGGTTTGTCAAGACCATGTATCTCTTCAATAGGTGGTAAATTCTTAACATCCTCGGCTTTAATACCTTTCTCTTTCTGACATTTCTTTGCTTCTTGCATATCTTCTGGACTGAGATATAAGATACCCCTCTTCTTCGGAGTGGGTTTAGGCGGTGGTTCAGGAAGTGTCCAATCATTATCATTCTTTAATATATTATTCAATAATTCCTCGGCTTGTTCAATAGTCCTTTCCCTGAAAACACAACTCGCACAACTATCTAGGTAATCCCTAGAAGCATCAGTTAGTCCATTAAAGAAGATATCAAGTATTTCATTTTTCTTGAGATGATGATCAGGCAAAGCATTAAGTAATTGGAGAAGCCTCCCCCAAGCTTGTGGGAGACTCTCTTCTTCAATTTGCACAAAATTAAATATTTCCTGTAAAGCAGCTTGTTTCTTATGAGCAGGAAAATATTTTTCAGAGAAGTAGTAAATCGTATCCTGGGGACTACGCACACATCCAGGAGCAAGAGTATTATACCAATCTTTAGCATCACCCTTTAATGAGAAAGGAAACAAGTTAAGAATATAATAGTGGCGGATTTTTTCCTCATGAGTAAATAGGGTGGCTATATCATTTAATTTAGTAAGATGTGCCACAACGGTTTCAGTTTCATAACCGTGAAAAAGGATCAGATTCTACCAACTTAATCAATTCCGGATCAACAGAGAATTCATACTACTTATCAGTAACAAATATGGGAGAGGTTGCAAATTTAGGATCATATTTCATTTTCTCTCTCATAGATTTTTCTTTCATATCAGCAATTAATTTTATAACTTCATATCTATCATTGCAAGCAAGAATGGCTCTAGCGGTCTCCCTATCAAAACATTGTTCATCAGGTGTTTCAACTCTGGTAGGAGAGCTAGGCATAACAGGTGAATCATCATTCTCAGGAGTTTCAGCATTTTCAATTTCTTTGGCTTTAGCAATGTGTTCAGTAAGAAATTCACCAAGTGGCACAGCATTCTCAAGCATAGTACTAGCATCATCATGAGTATCATTCATAGCAGAAGTGGTATCATCAATAACTTGCGACATATCAGAATTAATAGCATGTTGTGGTGTTGCAAGTTTATTCAAAACAGAAGGTGAATCAAGTGCAGAGCTAGATGGCAGTTCCTTACCTCCCCTCGTCTTAGAGGGAACAATCTTGGTTCTAGTATCCTTCAGATTCTTCATAGTGATCAACAGATATAAATCCCAAGTGACTTAGCAAATAAAGCTATGCTCCCCGGCAACGGCGCCAGAAAAAGGTCTTGATAACCCACAAGTATAGGGGATCGCAACAGTTTTCGAGGGTAGAGTATTCAACCCAAATTTATTGATTCGACACAAGGGGAGCCAAAGAATATTCGCAAGTATTAGCAGTTGAGTTGTCAATTCAACCACACCTGGAGACTAAATATCTGCAGCAGAGTGATCAGTAGCACAGTAGTATGATAGTTTGATAGCAGTAGCAATAATAGTAACAGTAGCAGTAACGGTAACAGTAGTAGCAGTAGTAATTGTAATAGCAGCAGCAACAGTAGTAACTTAGCAAGATTCAATATATGAAAAGCTCATAGGCATTGGATCGGTGATATTCGTTGGATAACATTCATCATGTAACAGTTATAACCTAGGGCGACACAGAACTAGTTCCAATTCATCAATGTAATGTAGGCATGTATTCCGTATATAGTCATACGTGCTTGCGATAAGAACTTGCATGACATCTTTTGTCCTACCCTCCCGTGGCAGCGGGGTCCATAAGGAAACTAAGGGATATTAAGGCCTCCTTTTAATAGAGAACCGGAACAAAGCATTAACACTTAGTGAATACATGAACTCCTCAAACTACGGCAATCACCGGAAAGAATCCCAATTGTTGTCACCTTGGGGTATGCGGATCATAACACATAGCAGGTGCATACAACTTGCAAGATCTGATCAAGAACACAAATATATTGATGAAAACATAAAGGGTTCAGATCTGGAATCATGGCACTCGGTCCCTAGTGAAAAGCATTAAGCATAGCAAAGTCATAGCAACATCAATCTCAGAATATAGTGGGTACTAGGGATCAAGCCCTAACAAAACTCACTCGATTACATGATAAATCTCATCCAACTCCTCACCATCCAGCAAGCCTACGAAGGAATTACTCACTCCCGGCGGTGAGCATCATGAAATTGGTGATGAAGGATGGTTGATGATGACGATGCCGGAAGATCCCCCTCTCCGGAGCCCTGGACGGACTCCAGATCTGGCCTCCCGATGAAGAACAGGAGGTGGCGGCGGCTCCGTATCGTGAAACGCAATAAAACTTCCTCCCTTATTTTTTTCTCTGGAAAACTGAATTTATAGCATTGGAAATAGGTCAAACGGAGCCACGTGGGCCCCACGAGGTACCAGGGCACGCCTGGGGGGGTGGCGCGCCCTGGTGCCTCGTGGGCACTGGGTGGCCCCCCTCCAGTAGTTCTTGATGCCAATATTTTTTATATATTCAATAAAAAATCTCCAGAAAGTTTCATCCAATTCCAAGAACTTTGATTTTCTGCACAAAAACAACATCATGGCAATTCTGCTGAAAACAGCGTCAGTCCGGGTTAGTTCCATTCGAATCATGCAAATTAGGGGCCAAAACAAGAGCAAAAGTGTTTGGAAAAGTAGATACGACGGAGACGTATCAGGGATCAACTATACCATCGTGATCATCACTTGATCACACGGAGCTTGATCTCTACCTGTGATCCTCGCATGATCACATAAAGATCAACCAACTTCTTTTCTCATGGAACTGGGGTTGTTTATTATCCAAGTTATTATTTCTATTGACCCATAGTGTGACCTACTACGAACTGTGTCCATGACCGAGGACGCGGCTATCGATAGATTATACACTCTGCAGAGGTTAGTGCACTGTACCCACACTACGGAACTCATGGCCTCGTGATCCCATTCGGGTGGACCAACGACATTCCGACAAAACCAATCTATTGCATGACACTCTCTCGGCCACTCCGACAAACTCCCCTTTGGGCTATGTCCTGGGTTACCCCGATGTCAACTCGTGACATCCACCACCACTGTGGCTGCCACCATCGTGGCCACAATAACAAAACTGTCCCAAACGGGACTCTGGATCCATACAACTCAGGCACACAAGATTATAGCCGCCTACCTGATCAGGGTAGCGCACGCACATAACCTTCCCTAGTTGGAGGTTCTGGCGAGAGGCATGACAATAGACCGCATTAGGGCCTCCCCATCCAGGCAAGTGTGACTGCACTGATGAGCTCGATTCGGTGGCACCATGACTCAGCCAACAGATTTGTTCAAGTTCGATTAATGTCAGGTTTAACTTGAATGGTGATGAGCTGAGTCATAACAACATAATGAAATAACAATGCACATGAGCCTGATATCAGTGTAACCATGGATGGGCAACATAACCATTTAACATATATCATAACAGCATCAACAATAAATCATTTCCTCTACTAGATGCAAATGACCATGGCATAGCGATGATCATGAATATCACAAGTATAACCATACAACGATAACTATTCAGGTGGGCATAACATTATCACTAGCAAATGAAATGCTTACAAGAATAAATCATAAGAATAATACTAGCAAATAATCATCTACTTACTAGGAGCATATGAACATGGCATAAGAAATGAGCATAGGTTCACATGCATATAAAACATTCACAAATATTAACATGCACAAATTATTTAAATATTCAAGTGAGGAACCATGGCTACTGCAAGGCCATCATGCAAGTGGCTGTTGTGGCTTGCCTGGGGATGGAGGATTCACCGGGGAGAAGTGCGAGGCACTCGCGGAAAAATTTGCCGGAAACGTTTCCCTCTCGAAGGGGGCTGAATAAGGGCAGGGGCAAAATGGTCATTTTCAGAATGTTACAACATGGTGAAAATGAAACCATCAGAACGGGCTCGACGAACTGAGATCGTGGGCTTTGGAATCACCTGAATCGGAGTCACGGTTAAAAAGTTGTGGCCGTTCGTTCGTTAGGCAGAAAAACAAATAGAATCTGTTCATTTCTGGCCTTAACGGACAAACGTCCACTATATAACTGTTTCGGCTGGCGGGAGAAACAGAAAGCGTATTCCAGGAAAATACGCTTTCAAAGTAGTGAAAGCGCCTCTATGCACGAAGCCGCGGCAGAATACGCTTTCAGAAGGCGAAAGCGCATTCTGTGGAAATGCATTTCCACTTATCAGCGTGGGCCCGGCCTCTGGGTCGCCGACATGTGGGGCCCACGCCTTCTTTCTCTCTCTCCTGGTCTTCTTCTTCTACCTCTCGTGCCTGCTCGCAGAACAGAGGGAGACCACCGGCGCTCCCCCCGGCGACTCCGGCCACCAACGGTGGCGCCCAGCACACGGGCGTGCTCAGGGCATCGTGCTGCACCCGTCCAGGCACCGCGCGGTCGTTGGGGAGCTACTGAACAGCGGCGACCTGGCTCACGGCGGACGGCGGCTCAGCCAAGATGGGCAGAGGCACTACGGTGGTCCGGCGAGCGAGGGAAAAGTCGGGGAAGCTCCAGAAGGCTTCGGGGGTTCCTCTGGTGGTGGTAGAACGAAGGGAGAGAGCTCGGTTCGCCAGAATTTTAGCGGAGTCCGGCGGCGGTGGCTCGGCCATAGGAGGAGCAAAAGAGCTCTTCGAGCTAGATAGAGTAGCTAGGCGTGGTTCTGGGAGGTGTAGGAAGCCAGTGGTGAGGAAAGACGCGCTCGGGGAGGGCTTAAATAGCCATGGCAGTGATGCCCTCGCCGGATGCCGCCACGGACGAGCAAACAATGCTCCTGGCGCGACCACGTACGCGTGCGCAGCGCGGAGAGGGAGAGAGGCCAGGGGGTTCATGTAGTGCGGAGATGCCACGGGGGAGGAAGAGGACAGAGGCAACACGACGACGGCCACGGGCACGCGGTGCAGCGTGGCTCATCAGAGAGGAAAGAGGAGGGGGAGAGGGGTCCAGAGGGGACACGTGGACGCAGGAGAGGGAGGGCTACGCTGTAGACAAGCTTTGGTGTCGCGATGACGACGTTTGGGCGGTGGCAGAGGGGTCCCGGCGGCCAGAGCACGCGTTTGGCCTGCCAGACCGCGTGGTCACCGCGTGCACAGGCGCACGCGGTGCATCCTGACCCGCAAAAGATGTCTAGCGTGTGGACCCTAGTTGATAGAGAAGCACGGTGGTCTTGGTTAAGCTAAAGCACCTTCTGTGCTGATGGGAGTGATCAACTACAGTTTGCTGTTGCAAACTTAGGCATGGAACTGTGGCCAAATGGGATGAGATAAGAGCTTACCAGGATGTCCCAGAGGTATAGGGTAGGAAGGACTATAATCCTGTGGAATATTAAATGATTTGGACCAAAATTTGTCATAGTTGCTTCACAACTGCATAATCTGGTCCAGAAAGTAGATCATGAAGTAGCACTCACATGGTTGCTTGGGTTGAGCTGAAATTTGGTGGAGTATGATCATTTGAGAAACAGAAAGCGTATTCCAGGAAAATACGCTTTTGAAGTAGTGAAAGCGTCTCGATGCACGAAGCTGCGGCAGAATACGCTTTCAGAAGGCGATAGCGCATTCTGTGGAAATGCGTTTCCACTTATCAGCGCGGGCCCGGCCTCTGGGACGCCGACATGTGGGGCCCACGCCTCCTTTCTCTCTCTCCTGGTCTTCTTCTTCTACCTCTCGTGCCTACTCGCAGAACAGAGGGAGACCGCCGGCGCTCCCCCCGGTGACTCCGGCCACCAACGGCGGCGCCCAGCACACGGGCGTGCTCAGGGCATCGTGCTGCACCCGTCCAGGCACCGCGCGGTCGCTAGGGAGCTACTGAACGGCGGCGACCTGGCTCACGGCGGACGGCGGCTCAGCCAAGACGGGCACGGGCACTACGGTGGTCCGGCGAGCGAGGGAAAAGTCGGGGAAGCTCCGGAAGGCTTCGGTGGTTCCTCTGGTGGTGGTAGAACGGAGGGAGAGAGCTCGGTTCGCCGGAATTTTAGCGAAGTCCGGCGGCGGTGGCTCGGCCATAGGAGGAGCAGAAGAGCTCTTCGAGCGAGATAGAGTCGCTAGGCGTGGTTCTGGGAGGTGGAGGAAGCCAGTGGTGAGGAGAGACGCGCCTGGGGAGGGCTTAAATAGCCATGGCAGTGATGCCCTCGCCGGATGCCGCCATGGACGAGCAAACAATGCTCCTGGCGCGACCGCGTACGTGTGCGCGGAGGGGAGAGAGGCTAGGGGGGTTCACGCGGTGCGGAGATGCCACGGGGGAGGAAGAGGACAGAGGCAACGCGACGACGGCCATGGGCACGTGGTGCGGCGTGGCTCGCCGGAGAGGAAAGAGGAGGGGGAGAGGGGTCTAGAGGGGATGCGTGGATGCAGGAGAGGGAGGGCTATGCTGTAGACAAGCTTTGGTGTCGCGATGACGACGTTTGGGCAGCGGCAGAGGGGTCCCGGCGGCCAGAGCACGCGTTTGGCCTGCCAGACCACGTGGTCACCGCGTGCACAAGTGCACGCGGTACATTCTGGCCCACAAAAGATGTCTAGCATGTGGACCCTAGTTTATAGAGAAGCACGGTGGTCTTGGTTAAGCTAAAGCACCTCTGTGCTGATGGGAGTGATCAACTACAGTTTGTTGTTGCAAACTTAGGCATGGAACTGTGGTCAAATGGGATGAGATAAGAGCTAATCAGGATGTCCCAGAGGTATAGGGTAGGAAGGACTATAATCCTGTAGAATATTATATGATTTGGACCAAAATTTGTCATAGTTGCTTCACAACTGCATAATCTGGTCCAGAAAGTAGATCATTAAGTACCACTCACATGGTTGCTTGGGTTGAGCTGAAATTTGGCGGAGTATGATCATTTGAGCATATGAAGGCACTGCAAAAAATTCGTACCATTTGGATACACCAAAATGGTACTTGCTTCGCAATGCTTTCTACTGGACAGAAACTTGGGGGATTTTTGTGGAGAAAATGGCTTGGCAAAATGATGTGAATTTTGGCATGCTAAAATTATATAGGTATATTTAGGTCCTGGATTAATTTCAGATTTTATGAAGCAATATAAAATATAGTTGCTTCACAACCTGAAATTTTGGCCAGAAACAAAGATTTGAAGGTGTGCTCACATAGATTGTTGGATGAAGATGAAATTTGGTGTAGAGTAATTATTTGATCATATGGATGATCTGCCAAAATTTCAACTTATTTGGATTAGCCTAGCTAGGACTTCCTTCACAAAGCTTCTCTCTGGACAGAAACTTTGGGAATTTACTGAGGAAGATTTACTAGGCAAATAAAGCTGAATTTTGGCATGTGAGAATTATTTGGATATGAGAGAGTGCCCAAAACGTTTGAGGGCAATCAAGAAAATATAAATAGCACTTCCTTCACAAAGTGCCAATCTGGACAGAATGGAATATGAATATTCCTGAATTATTTTTTAACTAGGCAAGGATGGGTTTTGACATATTTGTGGAAGATATGATCCAAAGAATTTATGAGAATTTTGTGGGAATTTTTTGGAATGACAGAAATATAGGTTGCTTCACAACCTAGGGCAAACAGAGTTATTCCTTTAATAGAAAAAGGAATATTCCCAATAAATAAATATTGGGGTTGGGCTAAGATGGAAATGACATGGTCTTGGGAAAATTTTGGGAGTGACAAGCCACTTGGAAGAGGGAGAAAAGATGATCTCCCCAAGGCTTAAGACCACATAGCCACGGAAAAAGAACTCCAAATAAAAATTCGAAGAAACCAAAAGAAAAAGAAAGGGCCAAAAATCGGGGTGTTACAGGGATACTTCCCTCCGGGAGGGGGAAATCGAAGCCATCCACATCACCAACGATCCTCTCATCGTGGGAGGACCAATCTTCACCAACATCTTCACCAGCACCATCTCATCTCAAACCCTAGTTCATCTCTTCGTATTCAATCTTTGTCCCAAAACCTCAGATTGGTACCTGTGGGTTGCTAGTAGTGTTGATTACATCTTGTAGTTGATGCTAGTTAGTTTATTTGGTGGAAGATTATATGTTCAGATCCTTAATGATATTCAATACCCCTCTGATCTTGAACATGAATATGATTTGTGAGTAGTTACTTTTGTTCTTGAGGACATGGGAGAAGTCTTGTCATAAGTAATCATGTGAATTTGGTATTCATTAGATATTTTGATGATATGTATGTTGTTGCTTCCTTTAGTGGTGTCGTATGAATGTCGACTACATGACACTTCACCATCTTTGGGCCTAAGGGAAGGCATTGTGGAGTAGTAATTAGATGATGGGTTGCTAGAGTGACAGAAGCTTAAACCCTAGTTTATGCGCTATTTTGTAAGGGGCTGATTTGGATCCATATGTTTCATGCTATGGTTAGATTTATCTTAATTCTTCTTTCGTAGTTGCGGATGCTTGCGAGAGGGGGTAATCATAAGTGGGAGGCTTGTTCAAGTAAGAATAGCACCCAAGCACCGGTCCACCCACATATCAAATTATCAAAGTAGCGAACGCGAATCAAACAAACATGATGAAAGTGACTACATGAGAATTCCCATGTGTCCTCGAGAACTCTTTGCTTTATATAAGAGACCGTTCTGGCTTGTCCTTTGCTATATAAAGGATTGGGCCACCTTGCTACACCTTGTTACAATTGTTACTTGTTAGAAATTATCTTGCTATCAAAACTATCTGTTACCGCTACTTTCAGTACTTGCAAAGAATACCTTGCTGAAAACTGCTTATCATTTCCTTCTGCTCCTCGTTAGGTTTGACACTCTTACTTATCGAAAGGACTACGATTGATCCCCTATACTTGTGGGTCATTACTGCAAAACCTGTTATCTGTTTTCTTGTTTGTCTTTCAGAGTGATATCTCTGATGCCAGGAAGAACTGCCACAATGATAGTGAGACAAACCCATTGCTTGTCCCTCTAACATATATTGCAGGGAAGAAGGCAACACATCTTGGGGATAGCGATACAACCCCAAAGTCATGTCTTGATGTTGTGTCAAAGTTACTCGCTAATAGCAGTGACACAAGCTCGATGAAGTCGCCGCCTGAATCTGTTCGACTTCTTCAATCTCAAATTCAAGCAGAAAGACATGCTTCAGCTCAACTCCTACTGGAACTCCAATCTCTATGGAAGATTAACCAAAAGTACAGGATGTCTATTGATGCTATGCAGCTAGAGTTGGAGGATATAAGCGTCAAACAAGCGCAGTCTCATCAGCTTGCTCAGCTGCTTGTGCTGCAGCTCCCGGGCAGGGCTAACCTTTCTGGAACTATGTTGAAGTGCTATCGGTTCTGTATATTATTTTGTCGGCGTGTTTATTTGCACTGGTGGCGACCTTTGATGCCCAGTGTATGTAATCTGCTGTCTGGTTGCACTTTATTATCACTGGTGGCGAACTTTAATGCCTAGTGGATGTAATATGCCGTAATTTCTTTGTTGTATAGTCTAGGTTAATTCTTCGTCACGATGCTGCAATTTATTTACTGTATATGCTGTCATCACTCTCTAAAAAGGCCGTAAGCTTCGGCCGAGCGCAATGGGCCAAATCGTTAGGTTTATATAAAAAAATACGGTACTAAAACTGGCTGGCCCACCAATCGCTATAAATGGGCCGAATCGTGGGCCCACAATCATCTCGAGCCATTATCTGGCCTAGACGTAAACTAGCCCACTATTAGTTTCGGGCCTTTAATAGGCCGAGTAAACCGCTTGCCTTAGATGGGCCAGAAAATACAATGGGCTTTTAACAGGCTGAAAAGTAGATTGGGCCTGAATTGTGCCGAACAATTCACGGGCCGACAGCAGGCCGAAATATACCTCGGCCCATGAATGGCCCAATGACATGACGGGCCGTTAACAGGCCAAAATTTATGTCGGGCCTTGGTTGGCCCAATCACATGATGGGCTGTAAGCAGGTCGGATGCAAAGCGGGCATAATTAGGCCCAACTATATCACGGGCCTTTGACAGGCCGATAGCCAGGTTGGGCTAAAATGTATCCACAAAGACTACAGGCTGTTAAGAGGCCGAATGTCACTTCGGACCAGAAATAGGCCCACGTGCAGCATGGGTCGTTAAATGGCCGAAAGTGAAACCGGGCCGACAACGGCCCAAATGTACCAAGGACTGCTAACAGGCCGAAACTAATATCGGGCCGAACTGTTAAACGGGCCTTTAAGAGGCCGAAGTCCAAATCGGGCCGGCAATGGGCCCAAAAGCACAGTGCCTGTTAACGGGCCGGTTTTGATACGGGCCGTAATTTGGCCCAAAACTTGGCAGGCTGTTAACGGGCCAGATCTGATACTGGCCATAATTTGGCCGAAAACATGGCAGGCTGTTAACGGGCCGGATCTTATATGGGCCGTAATTTGGCCCAAAACATGGCACCATGTCAACAGGCCGGATCTGATATGGGCCGTAATTTGGTCCAAAACATGGTAGGCTGTTAACGGGCCGGCCCATTAGTATCCGATGAAATCTTGTGGGCCTTTTGTTGGGCTGGCCCTTTTACCTTAAATGGACCAATGCTGGGCCGTTTCACGTGTCGACGTTTCATTGGCGACTCCTGTCCATTGGACGGTTGACATCTGTCGCCACGGGGAGCTGACACATGGATCCTCTGGCGAATCAGATATTTACACATGGAAAATTGCCATTGGTCGGGGCTGTTAGCGGGTTATCAGATCCAAAACCGTACCCGATAGCTTAACAGCGACCCGTTATGGTGGATGCCACATGTCAGTTACCCTTGACGAAAACACTTCCATGACACGCCATTTATCGTCATGGAAGTGGACACTTCCGTGATGATAATTTGAGTATTGTCGAACACTTCTACGACAGCACAGGTATGACTATCTTGATTATGTCATAAAATCGTCACGGATGTACATATATGACAGAAAACGTGACCTACTGTGACAAACACGTATCATCACGGAAGTGTTTTTTTTGTAGTGGACTCTCTCGGAGATATGCCATTCATTATCCTGGAGGAACGTTAATTCTTGTCAACCCCGGATCCAAACTTATGAATTCCTCGCTTTGGTTCCTAGAAGAAGTTCCAAATAGATCCGTGGAGGAGTGCTAAATTCACCCTATATTAACTCTCTCGAATAATTTAATTTGATGACGAGAAGCTCATCTGAGTGATTGTGGTTCCTTGCTAGTTCTCTTGCGGTAGCATCAGCGAGTTTTTAGGTTTTGATCTTGCTGGGAATCTTCAGGATTACGTCGTGCCACGGCACGGTACGTCTACTTGAGCGAATCCCCTCAGAATGTCTTTTTATGGCGGCGCAATCAGCGCACCCATAGGGTGTAGCCCCCGAGCCTCTGTCAGACTAGATGAGTCTGGTAAAGGTTTTAAGTTTTCTAGTCTGGAACTAAATCAATCAGGTGAACCTTCATGCAATCGATACAGTAAATAACTTCAGCTTGGAACTGAGTCAATCAGACGAATCTTCGTGCACTCGGCATGGTAAATAACTTTAGCCTGGAACTGAGTCAATCAGGCGAATCTCCGTGCACTCGGGACGGTACATGCATGGGCCTTGAGCCGATCAGGGGACTCTTCGTGCAGTCGGCACGATAATAAATTCTACCTGGAACCGAGTCAATTAGGCGAATCTTCATGCAGTCGGCACGGTAAATCATTTTCGCCTGGGGCTGTTGACTGGAGAAAAAACTTGACATGTTTCATGCCCAACACGTGGATGATGCGATCTGAGTCCTTGAAGCGACAACAGATGAAATGGAGTCCTCGGAGGAGACGACCAGACATGTTCGAAGTCGACAGAGCGACGAGGTCGGTATAGCGTTGTTGTAATGCGACAAGATCGGTGCGGCGAGACTTGAATCTGCGTAGTGACGAGGTTGGCACGCGGAGCTCCCGAGTTATCATGTAATTTTTGTATAAAAAATAGTACAAGCCAAAGTAAGAATGTCTCGAAATGATTTGAAGCGTGTTGAAATAATTGCAGTAAGTAGCACCCGTAGTGTACTATAGGCTTGCCGGGTCGGAACCAGAAGGAATCCGACTAGACTCGATGAGGTGAAGATCCGAATGAAGTAATATTAGTTGTGGTGTAATGTTCCGATTGAACTGCAGCCATCGGGACCGATGCTAAACCCCATGAAAACAGCACGGGGAAATCAGTCGGAAGCAGATAAAACACAGTTTAATAAAATGACTTAATATTTTTTTTATTGAGGTTCACTCGGAAAAGAAAACACATGGTATTTGTAAGCATGAGTGACTTAGCTATAAGGCTGGCCATAGCGGTGGTATCTTAGCCGGTATCATGCACTCGGGAATAGCAAACATGCTGATGTGGCACATAATTAAAGAAGAGAGAGAGGGTTAGAGTAACATAGGTACACTGTATCATAATAAATGTTATAGTACTATGTGTCATGCATAGCAATAAATAAGATTATCTATGATACTAATATATGATGCTATGCACTATGAAGGTAGTATCATATACTAGTCTCATTCCCACTATGAGTAGCCTAAAAATGAAAACTGGACTCGGGAGTCGTGTATAAGGTACTAGAACAAGTACATGAAAATAAAATCAACCGAGTCTACATGTACACACCGTGGTGTAGCCCTCGAGTAAACTTTACGTGTGTGTACGTCACCGTTTCTCCTTAGTCTTCCCATGGGAAACTGCTTTGCATGCATGCTCTGTAGCGGATTATAAATTCGATCGAGGGATGTAAACTATGTATGCAACTAGAACTTTTGAAAAGTCTAAATTCTCTTTGACTTAATATTTTTTCATCAAGTTTCACTCGGAATAAAAAACATGTGACGCTCATAAGCATGGCAAGACTAAAATATTTAAAATCTTTAATTCAAAAGTAATTTTTTGCGAGGGAATTTTAAAAGTACTTAGTTGTGCGATCCCCGGGGAACGATGCGTTGAGGCGCCACACAGAGTTTTCGGCGACGAAGTCGAGCAAACCCAAATGGAGGGCACACGCGGGAATCAGTTTGCAGCCGGTGCCTGAAGAGAAAACCATCTGCACCATGGCTCGATAGACGCTAGCCCCACGGTGGGTGTCAACTGTCGCGGGGAAGATTCCAACAGTAGAAGAGGGGTAGGATAAGGAGCTTGATCTATCGAGGCGCAAACGGATGACACATGGATTTTTACAAGTTCGGGCCTCTCACGATGGAGATAACAATCCTACGTCTTGCGCTCCGGAGATGCTTTTCTTGTTTCCGTATGAACGTGGGATTACAAGGTGTGAGTTTGAGAGAAAGAGAGAGAAGGAGAGAATAAGCCCGTGTCTAAGTGGTGGAGGATAGCTTATAAAGAGTGCGCCACCCTCTTCGCCTCCTACGTTACAAAAGAGAGTTACCATAGTCATTGTTTCAGCCGACTACAAAGATAACTGACATGTTGTAAAGCTAGCAACGTGAGTCACGGTAAAGGTCGCGATGCTTCAGATGCTTTCCATGCCTGTTTCGCTTCATATCTCCGAGTAGTTTATATGCCCGAGTAACTGTGAACTTCCGTCCGAGTGACCTAATGTACTTACTCGTTCGAGTAAATTGCTGTTGCTCGGATGATTTATTTTGGAGGTCGTGACTGTCACACGGTACTCTATGTTAGGACTCGTGGAATATGATTCGTCAAGCGTTCGTAAGCCTACCCCTTAGTGGGTGACCTCATCACCGGCCGTGTTTCCTAGAATGCAAGCTATACCTACAAATAAAGAACAGTGTGTTTCTCAAAAAAAAAATGTTCATCACACACGAAGGATTTCTTTGTTCATTGCCAACAATTATACATTTTATAAAGTTAGTTAGCCGACGTGGTACAGATCAAGATCTTCATTTGTTCGCTCATCGATTCGTCGTCGCTTCAGCGCCTTATCCTCTACAACACTATGCTTCCTAGTTTTAAAAAGCCCACATTCAATTGAAGTCTTCAATTAGAATTGGGTCACCCGATTTTGACCGGGTCAACAATTTCTCAAAACTCTCTCATTCAATTCTTTTATACTATACACTATGCTTCCTAATTTTTAAGGTCTCATAATTAATTGAGGTATTCAATTTGGAATTGGGTCACCCTATTTTGACCGGGTCAACAATTTCTCAAGCTATCCCATTTAATTATTTTAATTCACTGTTCCCTAATTTTGAAGCTCTTTCGTTCAATTAAGGTATTCAATTTTGGATTTGATTTACGATTTTGACCGGGTCAACAATTTTTCAAATCAATTAGAAGCAACCGGCCTATAAAAACATATCAATCCTGCACATACTCCCACCACCTAGAAATAATCAGCGTCACCATGTGATATTGTAGCACCAGCATAGTACATGCAGCCACCGACGCAGAAATTTCCCCACATAAATATAGTTTGGTTAGCGCATAACACAAAATCACACCACGAAAGGCCCACCAAATCACCGCATTATAAATAAAAATAAAACACACTCTATCATCTCCCCCACCCGCCAAACAAAATACTCCATCGGTTCCAAAATATAAGGGGTATTAATTTTCTGGGAAGTCAAATTTCTTTGACTTTGAACAAGTTCAGAGCAAAAATATCGACATCCACAATATTAAACAAAAAAAGTATAGAAATTCATTTCATGATGAATCTAATCATACCAATTTGATATTATGGATTTTGCTATATTTCTCAACAAATGTGATCAAACTTAAAAGGTTTGACTTTTCAAAAAAGTAATACACCTTATATTTTGAAACAGATTGATTATCTTTTTCAGAAACCCAACAACACCAACGGCGCAGCAAAGCGCGCCCAACCCTTCTAGTATAGATCAAAATTGGTGGGCCTGGGCCCGCAATCCTGCACGCTACCGCCTAGGCTGCAGCTCGAGCCTAGGCTCTAGTTATGCCTCTAGCAACCACCCGATCAATACAATATCTTATGAAAAAAATTGAGGTTTTGTGTGATATAGATAAATCCATCGCTCACAATGGGACTCCCGTCTGCGCACGTACTCCTCGGCATTTCATAGCACTACACGACAGCTCTTCTGGGCCATTTTCAGGCATCATCGAACTGGGCCACGTTGAGCCAAAACGAAAAAATTGCTCACGTGGACGATTGAACTCTTACGGCATCCCTTCAGTTCGTGAGGGTTCAACCAGTTGAGCAAGCTTTTGATTGTGACAAAATACATAGTTCTCTTATTAATTAATAGTCCCACCTCACTGCTTTACACCGGATCTTACCAATTTATATAAGTCTACGGGTAGACAATCAATAAGCCCCTTAGAAGAAAAGTAAAGAATTATGAAATTTTTGATCCCACCCACCCCCCACGTCGAGTATTGCCCAAGTAATTTGGGGCCTCCCGATGTCTGGGACCTGATTTACATAAAACAACGAGCTGAGGAGAGAGTTCGGCAATTCTGGTCGCGATTCTTGTTCGTCAAGAACAGGATAACCAACTGCCCTGATGCAGAAGCACTCGCTGCCTTCCGTCACAACTGTCACGATGAGGGTGTGTTAAACACCCTCGCTCGGTGCCGAGTTCAGACTTTCTCTGAGCTCTCAGAATTGGTGTCAAAATTTTGCACCATTGAAGATACCTGGTTGGCTCAGCAATCTGTCCGCTCATGCAAATCACAAGAATACGACCTCGCACAAGGGGAGCCGCTTAGGCGCCCCATGCTAGCAGAATCATTACGGAAAAGAAGGAAGACAGGATCTCCGTCCACCCTGGACGGACTGCTAGATCAACCATGCCCAATACACTCCGTCTTGTAAAACACCAATCCAACCCACAGCCTTCGAGCTTGCTAGGTCGTGAAACCGGTGGCCAAGGGCGGTGAGGCTCTCCTCGCAAATAGGCCCACCATTAATTATGCCACAAAATCCTCGAACAAAGCCAAGGTCTTGACGATCTATCAAACATATACATCAAAGAATCAAAGAAAAAGGGCTTTGTACGAGCTCGGCCACGTCCAGATACGCACACCCCCGGCCGCGTGGTTAGACACGCCAATCACATTCGAGCAGCACGATCAGCCAGCGATTGACCTAAGCCGGTGCCCAGCCACCCTGGTCCTCGACCCCATAGTGGACAGATGTCGGCTGCATAAGGTGCTAATGGATGGCGGTAGCAGTCTGAACCTCATCTACAAGGACACTCGGGAAAAAATGCAACTGGATACAACCCGCATCCAACATAGCTTCATCACTTTCTAGGGAATTATCCCCTTAAGATAGGCGCGATGTGAAGGAAAAATTACTCTTGACGTGGTCTTCGGTACTCCCGAGAACTATCGGTCCGAGGAGTTAACTTTCCATGTCGTACCCTTCCGAAGTGGTTATCATGCCCTTCTAGGGCGAGAAGCATTCATAAAATTCCACGCCATACCCCATTACGGGTACATGAAACTCAAAATACTGGGCCCTAATGGAGTGAAAACCATCACCAGCAAGCCGGATAGGGCACTCAGGGCCGAGAATAAAACGGTCTCACTCGCCCTCGAGTCGCTAGCAAAGGCCTTTGCAGCCGAAGAGTTTACGGCACACCGGGCCATGGTCAACTCGGACGACATCATTCTGGACAAGAGATCTAAATCAACATCGTTCAAGCCAACGGATGAAATTGTTAAATTTCAAGTACACCCAACGGACCCAAATAAAACGGCGTCCATTGGCGCCCCGCTGGACCCAGAAATCGACGATGCCCTACGGAATTTCCTTCGAGAAAATTGGGACATTTTCGTCTGGCATCCCTCTGACATGCGAGGAATCCCAAGAAACTTAGCCGAACACAGCTTGAACATTATCAAAGGATTCAAACCAGTCAAGCAAGCACTTCGGCGATTCTCCGAGCCCAAGCGTCAAGCTATGGGGGAAGAACTGGCTAAATTGTTAGAAGCCGGGTTCATTCACGAGTTCAAGCATCCTGAATGGTTGGCTAACCTAGTCATGGTGCCAAAAAGGATAAGTCTTATTGGCTTTGCGTTGATTTTAAAGATGTTAACAAAGCCTTCCCCAAAGACCCTTTTCCACTCCCGCGCATCGACCAGATCATCGACGCCACGGCAGGACACGACTCTCTATGCTTCCTGGACGCATATTCAGGGTACCATCAAATCAAAATGATGGAAACCGACCAGGAAGCAATAGCATTCATAACACCCTACGGGCCTTTTTGCTTTAACACAATGCCGTTCGGATTAAAAAAACGCCGGTGCAACATATCAACGCATGATTCAGACGTGCCTGGAAAAACATATCGGCAAAACAGCCGAGGCCTACATTGATGACATGGTTGTTAAAACCAAGGACGTCCGGCAGCTAGTTAAGGATATCAGCGATATATTCACCAACCTCCGGGTCTACCACATTAAGCTCAATCCGGAGAAGTGCGTCTTCGGGGTACCAGCAGGCAAGTTGCTCGGATTCATCGTTTCCCATAGAGGAATCGAGGCCAATCCAGCTAAAATCTGAGCCTTAGCCGCACTAGCAATTCCTACCGAACTCAAGCATGTTTAGAAACTTACTAGCTGCATGGCCGCCCTCAGCCGATTCATCTCACGACTAGGGGAAAAACCTTTGCCGCTGTACACACTACTGAAGCAAACACAGAATTTTAAATGGACTAGCGAGGCAGGAGACGCTCTAGAAGAAATTAAAAAGCTCCTTGTCACCAATCCTATACTCGCGGCACCCAGAATAGGCGATCCGATGTTACTATACATCTCGGTCACTAACCAAGTCGTCAGCGCGGTCCTTGTGGTCGAGCGCGATGACGAAGGTCACAAATTCCAGGTGCAAAGGCCTGCATACTATGTTTCCGAGGTGTTGACCCCATGTAAAACAAGGTATTCTCACTACCAGAAAATTGCCTACGCAGTATTCATGGCATCTCGGAAGCTACGGCACTACTTTCAGGAATGTTCCATCACCGTGGCATATGAGGTCCCTCTAGGCGACATCATCAACAATAGGGACGCGACTGGTCGCATCGCCAAGTCGGCAATTGAACTCCTCCCTTTCGAAATCGTATTTCGCCCACGCCGAGCTATTAAATCTTAGGTGCTGGCAGATTTCATGGCCGAGTGGACGGAGGCCAAACTCCCTAGGGAGTACAGTACATATTCACATTGGACAATGTACTTCGATGGCTCCAAGATGCTGGCCGGGCTTGGGGCTGGAGTAGTCCTCACCTCACCCACCGGTGATAATATACGTTACGTATTACAAATCATGTATGCTGACTCAAATAACGTGGACGAATACGAGGCCTTGCTACATGGACTGCGGATAGCGGTGTCTATGGGAATCCAGCGTCTGGAGGTCTGGGGTGACTCCAACCTAGCGATATCACAAGTTAATGGTGAGTTCGATGCGAAGGACCCAAAGATGACAGCATACTGGAACGCCATTCTGGCCATATCAGCCCGCTTCGAAGGTCTGGAATTCCATCATATCCCACGAGATAGCAATCAGGTCGCCGATGTTCTCGCCAGGATGGGTGCTAAACGTGACCCGGTTCCGAAAAACACATTTTTAGAACGACTCTTTAAGCCATCTATGGTCTGGCAAGATGGGAACATTGTGCCGGGTCCTCCGGACTCCGCAAAGGTCAACTCTCCGGCAGCCGAGAAGGACGAGGGAATAATTGGAGGCTCAGCTATTGAAGAGACATCCTTGACTCATGAAGTAATGGCAGTCATCGTGCCATGGACCGAGCCCATCCTCGGATATCTGCTCCGTAAGGACTTACCCGATGACCAAACCGAAGCACGGAGAATAATTCGTGAATCGAAGGCCTATCGGGTCCATGAAGGGGAGTTATATAAAAGAAGCGCCAGATGTGTCCTCCAACGGTGTATAACCAAAGAGGAAGGGTGCGAGCTCCTTGCAGAAATTCACTCCGGCATGAGCGGCCATCACGCCGCAGCTCGAGCCTTGGTCCGAGCTGGATTTTATTGGCCTACTGCCAAAGAAGACGTGAAAACTTTGGTTCAGCGGTGCCTCGGCTACCAGGTTTTCGCCAACCAAAGTCACATGCCCCCCACGGTTCTTCGGACTATCCCGATTACTTGGCCTTTTGCGGTCTGGGGGCTTGACATGGTCGGCCCTCTTAAAGGGGGCTCGCACAAAAAGAAATACTTACTCGTCATGGTAGATAAATTCACAAAATGGATCGAAGCAAAGCCGGTGACAATAGCCGAGGTAACACCGGTCCTAGAATTCATCTCCGGCGTAGTTCACCATTACGGTGTTCCTCATAGCATAATCATGGACAATGGCACTAATTTAACCGCCAAAGAGGTCAAGGTGTGGTGCGCAAAAATGGGCATTCAGCTCAACTACGCCTCCGTTTACCATCCCCAGACCAATGGATA
Source organism: Elymus sibiricus (assembly GCA_039707655.1). Taxonomy (NCBI): domain Eukaryota; kingdom Viridiplantae; phylum Streptophyta; class Magnoliopsida; order Poales; family Poaceae; genus Elymus; species Elymus sibiricus. The sequence continues at coordinate 165,663,509 of CM077666.1, read as the reverse complement.
GGTCGAACATGCCAACAGACTCGTTTTGAGTGGTATCAAGCCACGATTAGTCCGCTCCTTAAAGGAGGCCGACTGTCATTGGGTAGAGGAGCTCGACTCCGTATTGTGGGGCTTACACAACACGCCCAATGATGTCTACTACACAACTTATTCTTGTAGACTCGTGTTGGGCCTCCAAGCGCAGAGTTTTGTAGGACAGTAGCAATTTTCCCTCAAGCGGATGACCTAAGGTTTATCAATCCATGGGAGGCGTAGGTTGAAGATGGTATCTCTCAAACAACCCTGCAACCAAATACAAGAAATCTCTTGTGTCCCCAACACACCCAATACAATGGTAAATTGTATAGGTGCACTAGTTCGGCGAAGAGATGATGATAAAAGTGTAGTATGGATAGTAGATATAGGTTTTTGTAATCTGAAATAATAAAAACAGCAAGGTAACTAGTAACAAAAGTGAGCACAAACGGTATTGCAATGCTTGAAAATAAGGCCAAGGGTTCATACTTTCGCTAGTGCAATCTCTCAACATTGTTGACATAGTTGAATCATATGTAAATCCCTCACGTGCGACAAAGAGTTCACTCCAAAGTCACAAATAGCGGAGAACAAACGAAGAAATTGTTGTAGGGTACAAAACCACCTCAAAGTTATCCTTCCCGATCAATCTTACGAGCCATCCCCATTAATTGTCACGAACAGCCCTAGAGTTCGTACTAGAATAACACCTTAAGATACACATCAACCAAAACCCTAATGTCACCTAGGCACTCCAATGTCACCACGAGTACCCACGGGTTTGATTATACGATATGCATCACACAATCTCAGATTCATCTATTCAAACCAACACAAAGAACTTCAAAGAGTGCCCCAAAGTTTCTACCGGAAAGTCAAGAAAACGTGTGCCAACCCTTATGCATAAATCCCCAAGGTCACGGAACCCGCAAGTTGATCACCAAAACATACATCAAGTGACTCAAGTGAATATCCCATTGTCACCACAGATATCCATATGCAAGACATACATCAAGTGTTCTCAAATCCTTAAAGACTCAATCCGATAAGAAAACTTCAAAGGGAAAACTCAATTCATCACAAGAAGATAGAGAGGGGAAAACTCCATATGATTCATCTATATCAACAAAGCTCGCGATACATCAAGATCATGCCATCTCAAGAACACGAGAGAGAGAGAGATCAAACACATAGCTACTGGTACAAACCCTCAGCCCCGAGGGTGAACTACTCCCTCCTCATCATGGAGACCACCGGGATGATGAAGATGGCCTCCGATGATGCTTTCCCCCCTCCGACAGCGTGCCGGAAAAGGGCTGTAGATGAGATCGTGGAGGTACAGAGGCTTGCAGCAGCGTAAAAACTCATCTAGGTTAACTTTCGGGGGTTTCTGAATATATATGATTTTTCAGCGTTGGAATCACGCGAAACGGAGCCACGTGGGCCCCACGAGGTACCAGGGCGCGCTTGGGGGGGTGGCGCGCCCTGGTGCCTCGTGGGCACTGGGTGGCCCCCCTCCAGTGGGTCTTGGTGCCAATATTTTTTATTTGTCCAATAAAAAATATCCAAAAAGTTTCAGCTCATTTGGAAAACTTTCATTTCTGCACAAAAAACAACACCACGGTAGTTCTGCTGAAAACAGCGTGAGTCCGGGTTAGTTCTAGTCAAATCATACCAAAACCATATAGAATTGTTATAAATATGGCATGAATACTTCATAAATTATAGATACGTTGGAGACATATCAGCATCCCCAAGCTTAATTCCTGCTCGTCCTCGAGTAGGTAAATGATAAAAGAAATAATTTATGAAGTGTGAATGCTAGCATAGTGCAAAAGTTTGATCAATGATAATTTCAATCACTTTTCCTAGCATCATAACAGCAACTTTCTCTCATAAAAGTCATCATGATAAAGTAGCAATTAAAAACAGTAATTTTGATGTGGAATGCTACCTATCATATTCATCACATATTCTTTTCTTTTGTTGCATGGACATTGGACTTGAATGATTCAAAGTAAGATCATTATTATAACAGCAATATTTATCATCATAAAACTTTTCATGAGAAAGTAACAATTCATCACAACAATGAAGTATAAGGCATAAACTTTCTTGGAAACTAACAAACTATTCTAGTCAACAATGCAATTGCAATTCATCATATTTTCAGGAAGGGTCTCATGTAGGAGCTTTTTAGCAAGTCCACATACTCAACCATCATTTAGTCTTCTATGATTGCTAACACTCATGACATATATATGGAGCAAAAGTTTCAGCCAGACACATAGAAAGATAGGGGCTTGTGATTTCGCCTCCCAACTTATTCACCTCAAGGGTGATGTCAACAATAATAACTCATGATCACTCATATCCAACTAGATATATGTGCCTAGATCTTTCCCCACCACATGATGCTTGCAAAAGAGAAAAATAAAAAAGAAGTAGAGGAGAACACTATCGACTCTTGCATAAAAAATAAATACATAAAAGTAAATGCATAAAAGTAAAAGATAGGCCCTTCGCAGAGGGAAGCAGAGGTTGTCATGCGCTTTTTGTTGTTGGATGCACAAGCCCTTAATGCAAAGGAACGTTACGTTATATTGCCCCTTGTGATAGCAACCTTTATTATGCAGTCCGTCGCTTTTATTTCTTTACCATCACAAGTTCGTACAACGCTTATTTCCCTTACAATAAAAGATCATACATATTTAGAGGCAATTTTTATTGGTTTTTGCAATGATGACAACTTACTTGAAGGATCTTATTCAATCCATAGGTAGATATGGTGGACACTCGTGACATGAAACTGGGTTTAAGGGTTTTGGATGCACAAGTAGTATCTCTACTTGGTGCGGATTATTGGCTAGCAAAGATATTGGGCAAGCACCACATGTTGGAGGATCTATAACAATATAACTTCTATGTGAATGTGAACAAACATAATTCATTACGTTGTCTTCCTTGTCCAACGTCAACACTTTGACATAAAATACTTAATGGGGGCTCACAATCATAAAAGATGTCCAAGATAGTATATTTGCATGTGAATCTTCTCTTACCTTATTAACTTTTTCATGAATTGCATCATTGACTAATGCTATGCTTGTTAACCTCCAATAAATTTTACCACTTATACTTTTCTTTTATGTAATGTCATTACTTTCCATAAGATTAGCATATGATCTCTTTCATTATTTTCATTGCAAGGAATCACACTTATCATATCCAATGATCTATATGAAAGTTTTTATTATATCCCTCTCAAATATTCATCTTGGGACCAAATTCATATCTTGTGCAAATTACCATTACTATTATTAACTCTCAAAAAGATATAAGTGAAGCATGAGAATTAATGACAAACTACTCCAAAATATATAAGCGAAGATCAATGAGTAGTGAAATAATTAAGTAGCTATGTGAGGACTCTCTCTCATTTAAAAAGTTTCAGACCTTGATATTTTATTCGAACAGCAAGGAAAACAAAGACACAACCAAGTATAGCACACATTATGTGAACAAGTAAAAACTTGGGTTCAATCAAGACTAACCGATAGTTGTTGAAGAAGAAAGGTGGGATGCCTACCGGGGCATCCCCAAGCTTAGTTGCTTGAGACTTCTTAGAATAAATACTTGGGATGCCTTGGGCATCCCCAAGCTTGAGCTTTTGTGTCTCCTTAATTCCTCTCATATCACGGTTTCTCTAAATCTTAAAAACTGCATCCACACAAAACTCAACAAGAACTCGTGATATAAGTTAGTATAAATCAACTCAAAACTTTAACATTCTCTACTGTAGCAAATCACTTAAATTATAATTAAACATTAAATACTAAATGCCTCTGCATATTTAATACTCCTATCCACAAATAGAAACATTAAACACGCAAACATATGCAAACAATGCAAACATAACAGCAATCTGCCTAAACAGGACAGTCTGTAAAGGATAATTAAGAATCCATACTTAGATAACTCAAAAAATTCTGAAAATTTACCACACTGGAAATAATTTATCAAAGTTTACTGTGTCAAAATTTCAATATTTATCACATTCTGACATTTCTGGGAAATTTAATACATAGCAGCAAACTTTCTGTTTTGAAACAGCAACTCATGAACTTGCAAAATAAGCATGGTAAAGGCTATACTTGACATTTTTATTGAAATAAAAGATACAAAACATGATTATTGATAACAGCAAGCAAATCTCAACAAAATAAAATGACGCTCCAAGCAAAACTCATATTATGTGACGAATAAAAATATAGCTCCAAGTGAGGTTACCGATAGTGTTGAAGACGAAAGAGGGGATGCCTTCCGGGGCATCCCCAAGCTTAGACGCTTGAGTCTTCCTTGAATTTTACCTTGGGGTGCCTTGGGCATCCCCAAGCTTAGGGTCTTGCCACTCCTTATTCTCCTGATATCGATATCTCACCCAAAACTTGAAAACTTCAATCACACAAAACTTAACGGAACTTCGTGAGAATGGTTAGTATGATAAAGAATAAACCATCATGTAGGTACTGTCCAAGACGAGATTCACAATTGTTCCCATATAATTTATACTGTATTCTATCATTTCCACAATTTATATCTCATAATATAAGCTATGGAAACATTAAAACAAGCAAACTATGCATTGAAAACAGAATCTGTCAAAAACAGAACAGTTTGTAATGATCTGAGCAACTACCATACTTCTGGAACTCTAAAAATTCTGAAAAATTAGGAAAACGTAAAAAATTTGCATATCAATACTGTATAAAAATTTCAGAATTTTTTGACGCTCCAGTAAAATCTGGGAAATTAAACACTAGAGGCAAAAGTTTCTGTTTTTGCACAGAATTGAATCAACAAGTATCCACACTATCCCAAAGGCTTTACTTGGCACATTATTGAAAGAAAACATATAAAACATGATTACTACAGTATCTTAATCATGTGAACACACTAAAACATAAAGGATACATATTGGGTTGGCTCCCAACAAGCGCTTTTCTTTAAAGCCTTTTAGCTAGGCATGATGATTTCAATGATGCTCGCATAAAAGTAAAGAATTGAAACATAACGGGAGCATCATGAATCATATGTTCCTGTCTCATAATAATTTTCAGTACCATCAGGAAGAAATTCAACAATATAGCTATCACATAAAGTATTATTTTCATGATCCACAAGCATAGAATTTTTATTACTCTCCTCATAAGCAAATTTCTTCTCATTCATAAAAGTGGGAGTATCATATGAAAATCGAATACTATAAATTGTTTCCACATTAAAAGAGTAACGTTCAGAAAAAGGGTAATCATAATTATGACAAGTTTTATAAATATAATCATCACTACTTTTTATAACATAAGTATCATCACAATAATCATCATAAGTAGGAGGCATGCAATCATCATAACAAATTTGATCATTCAAAGTAGGGGGACTAAAAAGATCATCTTTATTAAGGATAGCATCCCCAAGCTTGGGACAAACATTAATTGAAGCAAATACATTCTCAAACATGTCATTCTCATCAAACATAGCATCCCCAAGCTTGTAGCTTGGCATATCATAATCATAATCACTATTATCATCAATAGTATGAATAGCACTAATAGTATAACAATTATTATCATATTCCTCCAAGTTGGTGCCATAAAGATTTTCAAGATTATAAGAAGTATCATTATTTTCCCAATCATAATCATCACAATGAGTAATAGGCATAACAAAATCATCCTCAATAGTTCCTTCGGACATTGTGCCATAAGACAAAGAAGCAATATCATCATCAAGTGTATCATCTTCCACAATTATTTTTGATTCATTCTCATGAGGCACAACAATAATAGGAGCAACATCATTTGGGAGGGATACCTTTTTACCTCTATTCTTTCTTCTTTTCTTTTTCTTCTTCACCACCTCATGTGTGGGTTTAATCAATTTTTCCGTGCACTATTGAAGAGATTGGTTGAATAAAAAGTTCATCCTCGTTACCTGATTCATCATAAGAAAAAATAGGAGGATATTGGGAAACCTCTTCCCCTTCATTAGTATTCTCTTCATCTTCTATTTGTTTTCTTGTCTTTAAATAATTGGCAATATAAGGATTCTCAATGCAATTTACCGCACAGTACATATAAATTTCCTCTAGATCAAAATTGAGAAATCTCTTGAGATTATATTCTGGAATATTCCTAGTAATACGTTTCATTTCTTCATACCCCAGAAGCAGACTAAGTTCATTATGATGCGCAAGGGTAATCAAGTTATCACAATTTTTAGACACGATTCGATCATGAAACAATTTGCATTGGAGATTTAAATGACCACGTTCATTGCAAAGTTCACAAGGATGGCGAGAAAAATTAAATCTTTCAGCACAATCATCTAGCCTCTCTTGCAACCCTTTAGTTTCTAAATACTTATGCCTCTTACAAAATCTATTTTCCCTTTTTGGTATGCATTTGCACTCCCAGTTCACTCCACAAAAATTGACATCCTTATAGGAGACATCATTATCATGACTAGTGCAATCATCATTAGTATTATGGATATTCAAAGAATTCATACTAGTGATATGTCCATTTTGCATCATGTTTTACTACTGTTATTTATAGTGTTTTTAATCAATATAACACTTTGTGGAGCTATTCTAATGCCTTTTCTCTCTAAATATGCAAGATTTACACAAGGAGGGAGAATACCGGCAGCTGGAATTCTGGACCTGAAAAAGCTCTGTCAAGATACCTATTCTGCACAACTCCAAATGAGCTGAAATTTTCTGTAGAATTATTTTGGAATATATAAAAAATATTGGAAGCAAAAAGTACCAGAGGGGGCCACCCAGGTGCCCACGAGGCACCAGGGCGCGCCACCCCCCCCCCCCCCAGGCGCGCCCTGGTACCTCGTGGGGCCCCTGGCCCACTTCTGGCCCCCATTTTCTGGTATATAAGGGCATTTGACCTAAAAAAATGAAGAGAAGACTTTCGGGATGGTGCGCCGCCGTCTCGAGGCGGAACTTGGGCAGGAGCACTTTTGCTCTCCGGCGGAGAGATTCTGCCGGGGATACTTCCCTCCGGGAGGGGGAAATCGTCGCCATCGACACCACCAACGACCCTCTCATCGTGGGAGGGCTAATCTTCATCAACATCTTCATCAGCACCATCTCATCTCAAACCCTAGTTCATCTCTTGTATTCAATCTTTGTCTCAAAACCTCATATTGGTACCTGTGGGTTGCTAGTAGTGTTGATTACATCTTGTAGTTGATGCTTGTTGGTTTACTTGGTGGAAGATTATATGTTCCGATCTATTATGCAACTCAATACCCTACTGGTCATGAACATGTTGATGATGTGTGAGTAGTTACTTTTGTTCTTGAGGACATGGGAGAAGTCTTGTCATAAGTAATCATGTGAATTTGGTATTCGTTCGATATTTTGATGATGTGTATGTTGTGATTCTCTTAGTGGTGTCATGTGAACGTCGACTACATGACACTTCACCATCTTTGGGCCTAAGGGAATGCATTGTGGAGTAGTAATTAGATGATGGGTTGCTAGAGTGACAGAAGCTTAAACCCTAGTTTATGCGCTATTCCGTAAGGGGCTGATTTGGATCCACATGTTTAATGCTATGGTTAGAGTAGTCTTAATTCTTCTTTCGTAGTTGCGGATGCTTGCGAGAGGGGGTAATCATAAGTGGGAGGTTTGTCCAAGCAAGGGCAGCACCCAAGCACCGGTCCACCCACATATCAAATTATCAAAGTAGCGAACGCGAATCAAACTAACATGGTGAAAGTGACTAGATGAAATTCCCATGTGTCCTCGAGAACGCTTTACTTATTATAAGAGATCGTTCCGGCCTGTCCTTTGCTACAAAAAGGATTGGGCTATATTGCTGCACTCTTTGTTACTATTGTTACTAGTCACTTGTTACAAATTATCTTGCTATCAAACTACCTGTTACCGATAATTTCAGTGCTTGCAGAAAACACCTTGTTGAAAACCGCTTGTCATTTCCTTCTGCTCCTCGTTGGGTTCGACACTCTTACTTATCGAAAGGACTATGATTGATCCCCTATACTTGTGGGTCATCATGACTCTTTTCTGGCGCCGTTGCCGGGGAATGAAGCGCCTTTGGTAAGTGGAATTTGGTAAGGAAACATTTATATTACGTGCTGAAATTTACTATCACTTGTCACTATGGAAAGTAATCCTTTGAGGGGTTTGTTCGGGGTATCTTCACCTCGACCGGAAACACAAATAGTTGCTGCTCAACCTACTGTACCTATTGAAAAAGATATTGAATATGAAATTCCTCTGGGCATGTTAGAGAAACTGCTAGCTAATCCTTATGCAGGAGATGGAACGGTACATCCTGATATACACTTGATTTATGTGGAAGAAATTTGTGGATTGTTTAAGCTTGCAGGTATAACTGGAGATGGAGTTTAGAAGAAAGTTTTCCCTTTATCTTTGGAGGGAAAAGCATTAATATGGTATAGGCTATGTGATGATACTGATACATGGGATTGGAACCGCCTGAAACTAGAATTCCATCAGAAATTTTATCCTATGCATTTGGTTCATCGTGATCGGAATTATATATATAACTTTTGGCCTCGTGAAGGAGAAAGCATCGCTCAAGCTTGGGGGAGGCTTAAATATATGTTGCATACATGCCCCAATCATGAACTCTCAAGAAAAATTATCTTAGAAATTTTTTATGCTCGGCTTTCTCATGATAATCAAACTATGCTCGATTCTTCTTCGACTGGCTCCTTTATGAAGAAAACTATTGAATTCAGATGGGATCTTTTGGAGAGAATTAAATGCAACTCTGAAGATTGGGAACTCGACAAAGGTAATAAGTCAGGTATAATACTTGAGTTCGATTGTGTTAAATCTTTTATGGCCACCGATGCTTTTCATAAGTTTAGCACTAAATATGGACTTGACTCTGAGATAGTAGCCTCCTTTTGTGAATCCTTTGCTACTCATGTTGATCTCCCTACGGATAAGTGGTTTAAATATCATCCCCATGTTAAAGAAAAGATAGAGGAACCTGTTAGTGTTAAATAAGAAACAATTGTTTATCATGTTGATCCAGTTGTTCCTACCGCTTATATTGAGAAACCACCTTTTCCTGTTAGGATTAAAGAACATGCTAAGGTTTCAACTGTGGTTAACAAAAGTCATAATAGAACACCTAGACCCGCTGAAAAAATTAAAGTTGAACCTAATGTTGCTATGGTTAAAGATCTCTTGGTTGATAATATAGATGGGCATGTTATTTACTTCTGCGATGAAGCAGCTCGAATTGCTAAACCTAATTCTAAAGATAAAAACAGATCCGTTGTGGGCATGCCTGTTGTCTCAGTTAAAATAGGAGATCATTGCTATCATGGCTTATGTGATTTGGGTGCTAGTGTGAGTGCTATTCCTTTTACTTTATATCAAGAAATTATGAATGATATTGCACCTGCTGAATTAGAGGACATTGATGTTACTATTAAACTTGCAAACAGAGATACCATTACACCACTTGGGATTGTTAGAGATGTTGAAGTCTTGTGTGGAAAAAAAAATACCCTACTGATTTTCTAGTCCTTGGTTCTCCACAAGATGATCTTTGTCCCATTATATTTGGTAGACCTTTCTTGAACACGGTTAATGCTAAGATTGATTGCACTAAAGAAACAGTCAGTGTTGATTTTGGTGGTATGTCTCATGAGTTTAATTTCTCCAAATTTAATAGACAACCTCATGACAAAGAATTGCCTAGTAAAGATGAAATTATTGGTCTTGCTTCTATTGCCGTACCTCCTACTGATCCGTTAGAACAATATTTGCTAGACCATGAGAATGATATGCATATGCATGAAAGAAATGAAATTGATAAGATGTTCTTTGATCAACCACCTATCCTTAAACATAATTTGCTTGTTGAAACTCTTGGAGGTCCTCCTCCACCTAAAGGTGATCCTGTGTTTGAATTGAAGCAATTGCCTGATACATTAAAATATGCTTATCTAGATGAAAAGAAGATATATCCTGTTATTATTAGTGCTAACCTTTCAGCGTATGAAGAAAAGAGATTGCTGAAAACTCTAAGGAAGCACCGAGCCGCTATTGGATATACTCTTGATGATCTTAAGGGCATTAGTCCCACTCTATATCAGCACAAAATTAATATGGAGCCTGATGCTAAACCAGTTGTCGACCACCAACGTCGATTAAATCCTAAGATGAAGGAGGTGGTAAGAACTGAAATATTAAAACTTCTGGAAGCGGGTATAATCTATCCCATAGCTGATAGTAGATGGGTAAGTCATGGTCATTGTGTCCCTAAGAAAGGAGGTATAACCGTTGTTCCTAATGATAAAAATGAACTCATTCCACAAAGAATTGTAACTGGTTATAGGATGGTAATCGATTTTAGAAAATTAAACAAAGCTACTAGAAAAGATCATTACCCCTTACCTTTTATTGATCAAATGTTAGAAAGATTGTCTAAGCATACACATTTTTGTTTCCTAGATGGTTATTCTGGTTTTTCTCAAATACCCGTATCACAACCCGATCAAGAGAAAACCACATTTACTTGTCCTTTCGGAATTTATGCTTATAGACGTATGCCTTTTGGTTTATGCAATGCACCTGCTACCTTTCAAAGATGTATGACTGCTATATTCTCTGACTTTTGTGAAAAGATTGTTGAGGTTTTCATGGATGATTTTTCCGTTTACGGAACTTCTTTTGATGATTGCTTAAGCAACCTTGATTGAGTTTTGCAGAGATGTGAAGAAACTAATCTTGTTTTGAATTGGGAGAAGTGCCACTTTATGGTGAATGAAGGTATTGTCTTGGGCCATAAAGTTTCTGAGAGAGGTATTGAAGTTGATAAAGCTAAGGTTGATGCTATTGAGAAAATGCCATGTCCCAAAGATATTAAAGGTATAAGAAGTTTCCTTGGTCATGCTGGTTTCTATAGGTGATTTATTAAAGACTTCTCCAAAATTTCTAGGCCTCGCACCAATCTTTTGCAAAAAGATGTTCCATTTGTTTTTGATGATGATTGTCTAGAAGCCTTTGAAACACTTAAGAAAGCCTTAACCACTGCACCTATTGTTCAACCACCTGACTGGAACTTGCCTTTTGAAATTATGTGTGATGCTAGCGATTATGCTGTTGGTGCTGTTCTAGGACAAAGAGTTGATAAGAAAAATGTTATCCATTATGCTAGTAAAACTCTAGACAGTGCCCAAAGAAATTATGCTACTACTGAAAAAGAATTTTTAGCTGTTGTGTTTGCATGTGATAAATTCAGATCTTATATAGTTGATTCTAAAGTAACTATTCACACCGATCATGCTGCTATTAAATATCTTATGGAAAAGAAAGATGCTAAACCTAGAGTCATTAGGTGGGTTTTATTGCTACAAGAATTTGACTTGCATATTATTGATAGAAAGGGAGCTGAGAATCCCGTAGCAGATAATTTGTCTAGAATAGAAAATATTCTTGATGACCCACTACCTATTAATGATGATTTTCATGATGAGCAATTAGCTGTCATAAATACTTCTCATAATACTCCTTGGTTTGCAGACTATGCTAATTACATTGTTGCTAAATACATACCACCTAGTTTTACATACCAACAAAAGAAAAAAAAACTTTGACTTAAGACATTACTTCTGGGATGACCCACATCTTTATAAAGAAGGAGTAGATGGTATTATTAGACGTTGTATACCTGAGCATGAACAGGAACAAATCCTACGGAAGTGTCACTCCGAAGCTTACGGAGGACACCATGCGGGAGACAGAACTGCACACAAGGTATTACAATCTGGTTTTTATTGGTCTACTCTTTTCAAGGATGCTCGTAAATTTGTCTCCTCTTGTGATGAATGTCAAAGAATTGGTAATATTGGTAGACGTCAGGAAATACCTATGAATTATTCACTTGCTGTTGAACCATTTGATGTTTGGGGATTTGATTATATGGGACCTTTTCCTAAATCCAATGGGTATACTCATATTTTAGTTGCTGTTGATTACGTTACTAAGTCGGTAGAAGCTATTCCAACTAGTAGTGCTGATCATAACACTTCTATTAAAATGCTTAAAGATGTTATTTTCCCAAGATTTGGAGTCCCTAGATATTTAATAACTGATGGTGGTTCACATTTTATTCATGGTCCATTCCGTAAATTACTTGCTAAATATGATGTCAACCACATAATTGCATCTCCCTATCATCCTCAGACTAGTGGTCAAGTTGAACTAAGCAACAGAGAAATAAAATTAATTTTGCAGAAAACCGTCAATAGATCTAGAAAGAATTGGTCTAAGAAACTTGACGATGCACTGTGGGCTTATAGAACTGCTTATAAAAATCCTATGGGTATGTCTCCTTATAAAATGGTTTATGGAAAAGCATGTCATTTGCCTCTTGAGTTAGAACATAAAGCATATTGGGCAATTAAAGATTTAAATTATGATTTCAAACTTGCCCGTGAGAAGAGGTTATTTGACATTAGCTCATTAGATGAATGGAGAACCCAAGCTTATGAAAATGCTAAATTGTTTAAAGAAAAAGTTAAAAGATGGCATGATAGAAGAATTTAGAAACGGGAATTTAAAGTAGGTGAGCAAGTTCTATTGTATAATTCTCGTTTAAGATTCTTTGCAGGAAAACTTCTCTCTAAGTGGGAAGGACCGTATATTATCGAAGAAGTTTATCGCTCCGAAGCCATCAAAATAAATAACTCCGATGGCACTAATCCGAGAGTGGTGAATGGGCAAAGAATTAAGCATTATATTTCAGGTATCCCTATTAATGTTGAAACCAATATTATTGAAACAATTACACCGGAGGAATACATAAGGGAGACCTTCCGGAACACTCCAGAACCCTGAAAAGGAAGAGGTATGTGATACGGTAAGTAAACCGACTCCAAAAATTCCATAAAAATACTTTCTGTCAGTTTTGGAATATTTATAAAAATAAAAAAATAAGAAACACCCGAGGGGACCCACCTGGTGCCCACGAGGCACAAGGGCGGGCCACCCCCCCCCCCCCCAGGCGCGCCCTGGTGGCTCGTGGGCCCCACGTGTGCCTTCCCGACTCTGTTTTTCTTCTGGATTACTTGTTTTGCAAGATAAAAAATCTATATATGGATTTCCAGATGTTTTGACCACCGTATCGCAGAAATCTCCTCTGTTCTTGTTTCGTGCTGATTTCCTGGCAGATCTGAAAATATGTCGTCTCAAGACTCAGATGGGGAAAGCTTCATATTACACTATCTTGCAAATCCGAAGGCCTATGGGGATTTAGATCCCTATGGATTGTTCGAGGAGGAGCAAGAGGCCAACATAAAGGGGATGGAAGACGCGAGTTCGGATGAAGATGATGCCCCTTTACCTCGACCTGGAGATATGCATGTGGAGTTCAAGAAGTCGAGTCTCCCAAACACAGTAAAGAAATCTAAGATTCAATTTATTCCGTCCCGTTTTCTGCAGGAGAGCAAGGAGGCATTATGTAAAAGGGTATTGAAGCTTGAGCAAGAATTCGATGATTTGAGGGAGGAAAATTTCATCCTCAAACGTAAGCTAGCCAAGCTTACCATTACTCCACCACCATCATCACCGGAGAAGGACACTTGAGCACATGGGTATGGGCACTCCCCTTGGCTTGCGCCAAGCTTGGGGGAGGTGCCCCGGCATCGTATCACCATCACTTTTATTACCTTTACTTACTTTTAGTTCGATCCTCAGTTATTTCGTGATCTAGTTGAATAAAATCTTAGCATGATCTATTTTCGAGTGTTAGTTTCGTGACCCATCTATCTATGTAATCGAGTTGAGAGCTATATAATAAAGACTAGTTTGAGCCTGTGTTTCTTTACTTTCATGTTTCAATCATAGAAATGAAAATAACGAAAAAGATCATATGCTAACCTTATGGAAAGTAATGACATTACATAAAGAAAAGTATAAGTGGTAAAATTTATTGGAGGATAACAAACATAGTATTAGTCAATGATGCAATTCATGAAAGAATTAATAAGGGAAGAGAAGATTCACATGCAAATATATTATCTTGGACATCTTTTATGATTGTGAGCCCCCATTAAGTATTTTGTGTCAAATTGTTGACGTTGGACAAGGAAGACAACGTAATGAGTTATGTTTGTTCATATTCACATAGAAGTTATATTGTTATAGATCCTCCAACATGTGGTGCTTGCCCAATATCTTTGCTAGCCAAAAATTCGCACTAAGTAGAGATGCTACTTGTGCATCCAAAACCCTTAGACCCAGTTTCATGTCATGAGAGTCCACTATATCTACCTATGGATTGAATAAGATCCTTCAAGTAAGTTGTCATCGGTGCAAAAAGCAATAAAAATTGCCTCTAAATATGTCTGAACTTTTATTGTAAGGGAAATAAGCGTTGTACGAGCTTGTGATGGTAAAGAAATAAAAGCGACGGACTGCATAATAAAGGTTGCTATCGCAAGGGGCAATATAACGTGATGTTCCTTTGCATTAAGAGCTCTAGCATTCAAAAACAAAAAGCGCATGACAACCTTTGCTTACCTCTGCGAAGGGCCTATCCTTTACTTTTTATGTAAGAGTCAATAGTATTCTCCTCTATTTCCTTTTTATTTTTCTCTTTTGCAAGCATCATGTGGTGGGGAAAGATCTAAGCACATATATCCAGTTGGATATGAGTGATCATGAGTTATTATTGTTGACATCACCCTTGAGGTGAATAAGTTGGGAGGCAGAACTATAAGCCCCTATCTTTCTATGTGCCTGGCTGAGACTTTTTGCTCCATATATATGTCGTGAGTGTTAGCAATCATGGAAGACTAAATGATGGTTGAGTATGTGGACTTGCAGAATAGCTCCTACATGTGACCCTTCCTAAAAATATGATGAATTGTAATTGCATTGTTGACTGAGAACATAGTTTGTTAAGCTTTCAAGAAGGTTTATGCCTTATACTCCACTGTTGTGGTGAATTGTTACTTGCTCATAAGAAGTTTATGATAATAAATATTGCTGCCATGATAATAAATATTGTTGTTATAATAATGATCATGATGCTTCTATGTCCGTGTTTTGTTTTTATCGACACCTCTCTCTCTAAACATGTGGACATGCTTATCGATATCGGCTTTCGCTTGAGGACAAGCGAGGTCTAAGCTTGGGGGAGTTGATACGTCCATTTTGCATCATGTTTTACTACTGTTATTTATAGTGTTTTTAATCAATATAACACTTTGTGGAGCTATTCTAATGCCTTTTCTCTCTAAATATGCAAGATTCACACAAGGAGGGAGAATACCGGCAGCTGGAATTCTGGACCTGAAAAAGCTCTGTCAAGATACCTATTCTGCACAACTCCAAATGAGCTGAAATTTTCTGTAGAATTATTTTGGAATATATAAAAAATATTGGAAGCAAAAAGTACCAGAGGGGGCCACCCAGATGCCCACGAGGCACCAGGGCGCGCCACCCCCCCCCCCCCAGGCGCGCCCTGGTACCTCGTGGGGCCCCTGGCCCACTTCTGGCCCCCATTTTCTGGTATATAAGGGCATTTGACCCAAAAAATGAAGAGAATACTTTCGGGATGGTGCGCCGCCGTCTCGAGGCGGAACTTGGGCAGGAGCACTTTTGCTCTCCGGCGGAGAGATTCTGCCGGGGATACTTCCCTCCGGGAGGGGGAAATCGTCGCCATCGATACCACCAGCGACCCTCTCATCGTGGGAGACTAATCTTCACCAACATATTCACCAGCACCATCTCATCTCAAACCCTAGTTCATCTCTTGTATTCAATCTTTGTCTCAAAACCTCAGATTGGTACCTGTGGGTTTCTAGTAGTGTTGATTACATCTTGTAGTTGATGCTTGTTGGTTTACTTGGTGGAATATTATATGTTCAGATCTATTATGCAATTCAATACCCTACTGGTCATGAACATGTTGATGATGTGTGAGTAGTTACTTTTGTTCTTGAGGACATGGGAGAAGTCTTGTCATAAGTAATCATGTGAATTTGGTATATTCGTTCGATATTTTGATGATGTGTATGTTGTGATTCTCTTAGTGGTGTCATGTGAACGTCGACTACATGACACTTCACCATCTTTGGGCCTAAGGGAATGCATTGTGGAGTAGTAATTAGATGATGGGTTGCTAGAGTGACAGAAGCTTAAACCCTAGTTTATGCGCTATTCCGTAAGGGGCTGATTTGGATCCACATGTTTAATGCTATGGTTAGAGTAGTCTTAATTCTTCTTCCGTAGTTGCGGATGCTTGCGAGAGGGGGTAATCATAAGTGGGAGGTTTGTCCAAGTAAGGGCAGCACCCAAGCACCGGTCCACCCACATATCAAATTATCAAAGTAGCGAACGCGAATCAAACTAACATGGTGAAAGTGACTAGATGAAATTCCCATGTGTCCTCGAGAACGCTTTACTTATTATAAGAGATCGTTCCGGCCTGTCCTTTGATACAAAAAGGATTGGGATATATTGCTGCACTCTTTGTTACTATTGTTACTAGTCACTTGTTACAAATTATCTAGCTATCAAACTACCTGTTACCGATAATTTCAGTGCTTGCAGAAAACACCTTGCTGAAAACCGCTTGTCATTTCCTTCTGCTCCTCGTTGGGTTCGACACTCTTACTTAACGAAAGGACTACGATTGATCCCCTATACTTGTGGGTTATCAACTAGTAACATTGCAATCATGCTCATCATTCAAATATTTTATGCCAAACATTTTATTGAATTCTTCTTCTATCAATTGAGCACAATTTTCCTTTCCATCATTTTCACGAAAGACATTATAAAGATGAATAATATGTGGCAGTCTCAATTCCATTTTTTTAGTTTACTTTTATAAACCAAACTAGTGATAAAACAAGAAACTAAAACTTTCGATTGCAAGATCTAAAGATATACCTCCAAGCACTCACCTCCCCGGCAACGGCGCCAGAAAAGAGCTTGATGTCTACTACACAACTTATTCTTGTAGACTCGTGTTGGGCCTCCAAGCGCAGAGTTTTGTAGGACAGTAGCAATTTTCCCTCAAGTGGATGACCTAAGGTTTATCAATCCGTGGGAGGCGTAGGTTGAAGATGGTATCTCTCAAGCAACCCTGCAACCAAATACAAGAAATCTCTTGTGTCCCCAACACACCCAATACAATGGTAAATTGTATAGGTGCACTAGTTCGGCGAAGAGATGGTGATAAAAGTGTAGTATGGATAGTAGATATAGGTTTTTGTAATCTGAAAATATAAAAACAGCAAGGTAGCAAATAGTAAACGGGCATAAGAACGGTATTGCAATGCTTAGAAGCAAGGCCTAGGGTTCATACTTTCGCTAGTGCAATCTCTCAACAATGCTAATATAATTGGATCATATAACCATCCCTCAACGTGCGATAAAGAATCACTCCCAAGTTCCTATTAGCGGAGAACATAAGATAGAAATTGTTTGTAGGGTACGAAACTACCTCAAAGTTATCCTTTCCGATCGATCTATTGAGCTATTCTTATAAGTGTCACAAACAGCCCTAGAGTTCGTACTAAAATAACACCATATGATACACATCTACCAACTCTAATGTCACCTAGATACTCCAATGTCACCACAAGTATCCGTGAGTTGATTATACGATATGCATCAAACAACTTCATAATCATAATATTCAATCCACACAAAGATCTTCAAGGAGCACCCCAAAGTTTCTATCGGAGAAAAGATAATGAAAACATGCATCAACCCCTATGCATAGATTACCCCAATGTCACCTCGGGAATCCGCGAGTTGAGTGCCAAAACATACATCAAGTGAATCAATATAATACCCCATTGTCACCATGGGTATTCATATGCAAGACATACATCAAGTGTTCTCAAATCTGAATATTCAATCCGACAATAACGAAACCTCAAAGGGAAAAGATTCGATTCATCACAACAAAGATAGAGAGGGAAGAAACACCATATGATCCAACTATATTAACAAAGCTCGCGATACATCAAGATCGTGCCAAATCAAGAACACGAGAGAGAGAGAGAGATCAAACACATAGCTACTGGTACAAACCCTCAGCCCCGAGGGTGAACTACTCCCTCCTCGTCATGGAGACCGTCGGGATGATGAAGATGGCCTCCGGTGATGCCTTCCCCCTCCGGCAAGGTGCCGGAAAAGGGCTGTAGATGAGATCGTGGAGGTACAAAGACTTGCGGCGGCGTAAAAACTCATCTAGGTTAACTTTCGGGGGTTTCTAAATATATATGATTTTTCAGCGTTGGAATCACGCGAAACGGAGCCACGTGGGCCCCACGAGGTACCAGGGCGCGCCTGGGGGGGTGGCGCGCCCTGGTGCCTCGTGGGCACTGGGTGGCCCCCCTCCAGTGGGTCTTGGTGCCAATATTTTTTATTTGTCCAATAAAAAATCTCCAAAAAGTTTCAGCTCATTTGGAAAACTTTCATTTCTGCACAAAAAACAACACCATAGTAGTTCTGCTGAAAACAGCGTCAGTCCGGGTTAGTTCTAATCAAATCATACCAAAACCATGTAGAATTGTTATAAATATGGCATGAATACTTCATAAATTATAGATACGTTGGAGACGTATCACCCAACCGGTCCACGGGTTACACACCCTTCTTCATGGTGTACGGAGCCGAGGCCGTCTTACCATGTGACCTCATTCACGATGCACCTAGAGTGCGCATGTATGAAGAGAGGAAGGCCAAGCTAGATCGGCAGGATGACCTCGATGCCCTCGAAGAGGAAAGGGATGTGGCTCGAGCACGTTCCATCTTCTACCAATAATAGGCACGGCGCTACCAGAGCAAGGAAGTCCGGATGAAGGCATTTAACAAAGGTGACTTGGTCATGAGATTTCATCCGGAAAAGCAGAAGCATAAGCTGTCCCCAAAATGGGACGGACCGTTCATTATTGACCAAGTGCTCACCGGAGGTGCATATCGTATCCGAGATCCCAAGGATAATAGGCTGGAGCCAAACCCTTGGAACGCTGCCCTGCTGCGACGCTTTTACGGTTAACCGTAGCCATCCCTATTTTACCTTTTCGGTTATTTTCTAGTTAGCATTCAATAGCTATATATTTTCCTTTTTATTCAAGTCATTAAAACCTTCTGCTAGTTGTGATCGGTAAAGCCGAAGTGATTTGATTCCTTCGGACGCATATGATATGTACGACATACACTATGATGGTGGCTTTTTCGAAGCCGCATAAATTTCAAAAGCACTCTCGGTGCTTCCTTCCAATAAAATCGTTTTTGCGCCTTCATATGCATCAACTTGACTTAAGTTTTGGCCAAGCTGGGTTGCCTGGCTCCTGTGCTTACCCCCTACGTTCCCGATTGTTCGGCTAGGGGGTAAAGGGAGCACCTCTGCGATTGTTGCTACCGGGTCAACCGAATAAGCACCTCAGACGGGTGAAGCCAAAAGCTAGTGTTCTTAAGAATACAGTCGGTCGGCTCCGATGGAAGTAAAATTAATAGATTTCACATATAAGAAATCACTGGGGACTTCACGCTCACCTCGGACATATGTTCTGACCTGTCTCAAGCAGGCAAACATGACCACCCGAGCAAAGGAACCGATAGCGGGACTATTTTTCTTGGAAGATGTTTCTTACTCCTAAAAGTAATATAACATAAGCTCTGGCTGACTTTGTTTTTTGAGCCCCATAGCCGGATTGCCTTGCTATCTGAAGCACTGTTCAAAAAATCAGTTGATTAGCCGATTAATCGGCCGATTAATCGCTACTCGGCCATCCACCTTGTAAATTACATGTATTCGGTAGTGTTATTCGGCCTGGGGATTAATCGGCCGATTAATCGGTCTGACAACCAATTAATCCCCCGCAGACCGATTAATCACCGGACTCACAGGTAGCATACTGCAAAAAATTAGCCTCCCTCGTCTCTCTCCTCAATCCTCACCCATGTCCCGTGGGTTAGGTTTGGTGGAGCTCCCAACCGCCAGCCCTAGCCGCACGCCTGCACTACCCACCCCGTGCCGCCGTCGTTCCCCCGCCGCCGGCCAACGGCGGCCCTTCCTCTCCCGCCTCCCCTCGCCGCCTCCCCTCCTCTCGCATCGACCCCGTCCCCCCTCCTCACCCGTGGTTGTGTCGCCTCTCCTCGCCGCCTCCACCCGCCGTTCCCCCGCCGCCGGCCGACGGCGGCCCTTCCTCTCCCGCCTCTCCTCGCCGCCTCCCCCTCCTCCCGCATCTACCCCATCCCCCCTCCTCACCCGTAGCTGTGTCAAGCGAGCAGGTGGCCGCCCTCCCTTTCCGGCCTATCCTTGCTGCCTTCTCACGCCGGTGACCAGGGCAGCAGCAAGCAGGTGACTGCCCATCCCTCTCCGGCCCCTCCTTGCTTCCTCTTCACGCTGTCGACCAGGTTGGAGAAGAAGGGGCAGCAGCACAGCAGCAAGCACAGGTTGCTGCCTCTTCATCTTTTGTATTTTGTATTTTGTATAACTTCATGTTTGATGAATGATGAATTGATGATCCAAATGATTGCCGTGTAGAATTGTTACAATTGTTGTACTATGAGGAATTGTAATTTATTAATTTCATGTTGTTTGATGGCTTAATTGCATGTAGAATTGTATGTAGGCAATTTATTAGTAATTACCTAATTGGTAGTTGCCTTTTGTTGTTTAACACTTTAACTTCAATTATTGCTAACTTGCTGCCCTACTTAATTTGTATTTTGTTTTTTGTATGTACTATGTATGAGATGGCTACTTCTAGTGTCGCTTCCGAGGTGGCGAGTTCTCAATTGCTGAAAAGGAATTCTGATGACATGGCGTAGGAATTTGCCATTTTGTGTGATCCAAATGATTTGCAAAGATTGAAGTGCAAGCTATGTGGAAAAGAAATGTCTGGAAGGGTGAATAGGATGAAGCAACACATAGCTCAAATCAGAGGCTCGGTGACAAGTTGTATGGTAGCCACCCCAAAACAGCAAGCTTGGTGCAAGGAGGCTTTTCATGACGCAAAGAAGAAGAAGGTGGAAAACGAAAAGCAAGCACAAGAATTAAGGGCCTCGGTGAACATAGAAGTTGAGGATGATGAAGAGCTTAGTGTAGTTGGTAAAGGTGATCCCAAAAATGTTGGGCCTATGGATCAGTTTGTGGCGCCAGTTGATCCTAGTGTGCCATTGAAAAAATTCCAACGCAACATCAATGATAGTATCGACAAGGCGAGAAGCTACAAAGTGGGGCAATATTTGGCTAGATGGATGTACAAGAAAAATATACCCTTCAATGCTATCAATGATGATGACTTCAAACAATTTTGTGAAGCCCTTGGTCGTTAAGGTCCTGATTGGAGGCAACCTTCACAACATCATATCTGAGAAAAGATGTTGTTGCAGGAGGTGGAAAGGACAAGGGATTTGTTGAAGCCACATGAGGCTGAGAGGGAGATCACCGGGTGCTCTGTCATGACCGATGCTTGGACAAACAAGAAAAGGAGGAGCATCATGAACTTGTGTGTGCATTGTAAGTTGGGGACAGTTTTTCTTGAATCAAAGGAGGCATCGGCTCATGCACACACAAGTCTCTACATCTTCAATTATGTGGTTGAATGCATTGAGAAAATTGGTATCAATCTTGAACTTTTTGTTTGCTCTCATTCTTTGCTTTTCAAGCTTTCATCATGTATTGATTATTGTGTTTTACCATGATGTGTGTTGGTGCTGATAATGTTGTACAAGTAGTCACGGATAATGCTTCAAACAATATGGGAGCAAAAGGGATGTTGAAAGAAATAAGGCCCAAGATATTTTGGACCTCATGTGCAACACACACCCTCAACTTGATGGTAGAAGCAGTTGGTAGATTAAAGCAATTTGGTTCTACAATAAGAAAAGCAAAGGAGATGACTATTTTCCTTTATGCACATCATGCAACATTGGCGTTGATGAGGTCTCATACAAAAAAGAGAGACATTGTTAGGCCAGGAGTGACAAGATTTGCTTTGGCATTTCTTACCTTGCAAAGTCTTGCTGCAAAGAAGAAACAACTAAAGGAGATGTGTTGTAGTGATGCTTGGGAACAATGCAAGCATACACGTACAAGGAAAGGAAAGTCGGCTCATGCTACAATAATTAGTAGGACATTTTGTAAGAATGTGTCTCTTTGCATCAAGGTAAGAAAATTAATAATGTTATTTAATTGTGTGTTGTCATCTTGTGTTATATGTAATATGTTAAATACTAATGTTGTGCTTACCGTATGTTGCAATGCAAGGTTTTTGAGCCATTGGTGAAGGTGCTTCGATTCGCTGATAGTAATGGACAGTCCTTGGCCTCTATGTATGGATAAATAATAGAGGCAAAGAAGGCAATATTGCTTGCGGTTGAAAATTTAGAGAAGGACTATAAGATCATCACAATATCCATGGAGAGCAAGATGAATGGGAGGTTAGATACTACATTGCACATGGCTGCATATGCATTGAATCCCTATTACAGTTATGCTACCCCAAGCATATTTATCGATGTAGAGGTCATGAGTGGATTGACAGAATTTATTGAGACCTTTTATCATGATGATGATGAGAAGAAAAATAAAGCGCTTAACATAGACTTGCCAAGGTTTAAAAATAAGGAGGGCATGTTTGCGAAGTTGGCTGCCTCAAAAGCTATAACGAATGCAAATTTCAATCCCGGTAAGCTTGTTCTCCTACATAATTTTTGGCTTTTTGCATATTTCATTTTTGAAATTATGGGTTGATGGATTGATGCATAATACTTTGTATTTTTTTCTCATATAGGAGAGTGGTGGGCAACTTATGGACTACAAACTCCTACGTTGATGCACATGGCTTTGAGGATACTCAACTTGACCACAAGTTCTTCCGGATGTGAACGAAATTGGAGTGTTTTTGAACAAGTAACTCTTGAATCTCAACTTGTAGTTATTCAAATTTGATCTTTAGTTCCTTACATTATTTATGAACAAATGTGAATGACTACTTGACTAGGCTTCACTTTGCAATTTTTAGGTGGATTCTAAGAGAAGAAATAAACTAGATGTAAGCCGTAGGGACAATCTAGTTTATATCCAATTCAATGGAAGAATGATGGACAAAAGAAAGAAGTGTTCCTCCTCTCGTGATGTTCTCCTTGGGGAAGATGCTTCCATGGCACAAGATTGGATATGTGAAGATGCATATATTGAGGACGAGGTTTATCCCGACACCGCCATTGATGACGAAATGGGAGCCACCGAGGCTATAGAGCTTCGTAGGAGTGAGAGTGAGAGTTGCCGATGAGGATTCAGAAAATGAGATTGCTTTGGAAGAGCACATAGAATTCGAGTCCGATAATGATGAGATGATTGAAACAAATGAGGATGAGGATGAGGACGAGGACACAACACGGCCTTAATTCTTTGGGCCTTGCTATTTAGTATTTACCTAGTAATTTATTTTGGTTGTGGCCTTGTGGGAGAAGAGCTAAGAACTTTGTCTATGTGTGATGTTTGGTATTTTCCTACTTTGAGTTGTCAACTTGTCATGCAATGCAACTATGCAAGATTGCAAGAAGCCCAGAACTATGTTTATTTGTGTTTTATGGTTGAGGACCTTGTTATGTTATGCACTTATGCAAGAAGTCAAGAACTATGATTATTTGTGTTTTATGGCTGTTGTGAACTGTCACTTGTGGACATTGCTATGTCATACTATCATACATACTTGTGGACCTTGTTATGTTAATGTTATACTGTCATACATACTTGATACTTGTGGACCTTGCTATGTCATACTGTCAACTGTCATACATACTTGTGGACCGTGTTATGTTATGCAAATGCAAGAACTATGATTATTTGTTATTAAGTTATTACAAGTCTTAGAGATAGTGCACACAATGATTGTTGCCATACTTGTTGAATATATCATATTTTAGAGCATTTTTGCCATACACTCATATAACAGTTTGGTTTTTTTGAACTCACATGTCATATATGACCTCGGATCAAAATAATCGAAACATAAAAGTTGTTTGCCTTGCCCATACGAATAACTTTCTTGCTGAACATTTTTTCATATTGGGTACTTATTCATTTGAGGCCATTTAAATTACATTTTTGCATGGCCAAAATCTGGTCTCAACACCAGGATTCTGAGATTTATAAAAAAAACTGACCGATTAATGGTCGACCGATTAATTGGCCGATTCATGATTAATCCCTACTGAAAGGGAATGTAGCCCCTAAGTGTGGTTTTGGTAATTAATGACAATCTCTATGGACTAATGTTTTCAATGAGATATATTTGAAGGTTTTGTCCATAGATGGTGCCTCAAGGATATTGGATGGAATCAAGGATGAAGTCCATATATATGAAGATATATTTGCTCTAAGCTTTGGAATTAAATGACAAATTCCTATGGAGCATCAAGTGCATTGAATCTTATATGAAGATATGTTCCATAGTGATGCTTGAAGTGCTTTGGGTTGTTTTGTGAAGAATTCCATCAAAGCATCCGAAGAAGTCCTTATGGTATCCCTCTCTGGATACCCCGTGCTCACGGGCTTGTACCGTGTGCACGGGGTCGAGTGTCAACTCTCTGGATATCCCGGGTTAACGGGGCCTAGGTTTTTGGCTTTCAAGATCCCATGTCCAGTGAGGTTTCAAGTTGGTCCTCGGGAATTTCTATTGAAGCCATCAAGATTGATTTCAATGCCTAATCTATTTATGTTCATGGTGGAGTTCATTGGAGGATCTCAAAGATTGACATATTTGGGCTTTTAAGGATCAAGGGCTTGAGAGAATAATCAAAGAGAAGAATTCAAGTTATGGTTTCAAGACAAGATCATGATGAGCTCATGTGTTGGGTTTAGGTTGATCAAGTCTTGAAGCAAGCAACTAGAGTGAAGAATTCATTGTGCCTCTCAAGAGCTTGTGATGGAGTTTTTAGAAGGGCAAGTGGTGACCAAGATGATATTCATAGTGGAACTTGATATGGTCATGAAAGAGTCTTTGGTGATATAGTCTTGAAGAAATGAAGGGAAATGAAGAGTTCATTGTGGCCTTCAAGAAACCAATATGGGGCATAAAGTAAAGATGTTGGTTGACCAAGATGAAGCTCGAAGATTATATCTAGATGGTCAACTCACAAAGCGCAAACATTGTACCACATGGGATCAAGTGATCTAGTGGTATGGTAAGTAGTTATGAATTGTGCTTTGTTACCTAACCCATGCTATGTGTTTGTTATGTCTATGTGGGTTAGGTGTTTCTCATGGGCTTGCATCAAAAGGAAAGATTTCAAGTAGCCTGTGTGTGGATGACATCAAGTGGTGATGGTCATCGGGTTCGAGGAGTCCAAGTGCAAGATGAGAAGCCGGAGGTTATATGCTTTGAAGCTTGCGGCCCACATCATGATAATGTGCATGTGAAGATGGGCTTAAGTTAAGGCCTCCCTCATTGCATTACGAGGAAGCAATTCGAGTATCTTCACCAAGTGGTTGTGGACAAGAAAGGGATTCCAACTTGAGGCAAGCATTAAAGTCTTCATCAAGCTCAAGTTGAATATGCAAGGCAAAGTATAACTTAGCTAGGTTTTCCTAGTTTTTCCGGTCTCATAGTGCTTGGTGGGAGACCGGATTATAGGTTTGATAGCCGTACTATCAAGAGGGACTTTCGGACGAGTAGCTTGATCACGTTGCATGTAGAGATCTCAAACCTTTGCATAATTTGCATCATTCTTTCTTGTTGATCTTGGGTGGTTCTCTATGTGAGGACCTTGGGCTTTTCCATAGCTTCAAAACGAGCCCAAGATCATCGAATTCGGAGTCCGTATGCCAAAGTTATGCATGTTTCAGTGGGCTGCTGCAGGCTGTTCTGGGTACCCCGTACGCATGGGGTTGTTTGGCCTTGTACCGTGCACACGGGACCCCGTGTGCACGGGGTGTCCAGAATCAGCCCGTTGGAGCCCCAACGGCTAGTTTTGAGTTTTGGCTATTTAAGGGCTCCTTCCTCCCACCGGTTGGGGGGTTGTTCTTACACTTTCTAAACACCATTTTGAGCCTCTTACCACCTCTTCCAAACCCCTATCTCCCCTCTATGTGAAGGGGGATTTGTGGATGGATTTGTGAGCCATTTGTTGATCCTATCCATTGCATCCCCTCTCTTCAATCTCCTACTTTCGAGAGTGCATCTTGTGAGATTGAGAGAGTGAGTTGAGCATTTGTTGCTTGACCTTGCATTGCATTTTTTGCATTGGTTTGAGCTCCCCACATCGATTAGTTCGAGTGAGAGTCCGTGAGTTTATTACTCTTGGAGGTTTCCACCTCCTAGACGGTTTAGTGATATACTTGATAAGATTGTGAAGAGGCCTAGGTGGCCGTGGTTCCCCCGGAAGCTTCCTCTTGTGGTGTGCTCCGGGGAAGGGTGTGAAGTGGCCTAGGTGGCCAAGGTTCCTCCGGAAGCTTCCTTGCTTGTGGTGTGCTTCGGAGAAGTTTGTAAAGGTGTGGTGGTCACCTTCAAGACCAACCTCGAGTGAATCGAGGCTCATCCGTTGGGGGTGACTCGAAAGGGAGAATACGGTGAGTCACTTGGTGGCGCCCCGAAGCTTTGGCTTCGGCACCGCTCTAACGGAGATTAGCACTCTCACGAGTGTGAACTTCGGGATAAATCCGCGTTCCCGACTCACTTGTGGTTATCTCATACCCACACCCTTTACTTTCCGCAATTCATACTTGCTCATATTGATATATCTTGTTCTAGTTGAATTGCTTAGTTGTTCCTACATTTCCATATCTTGTGATATAGTTTGTGCTTGCTAGTTTCCTTAAGTGCCTATCTTGTTTAGCATAGATTGTTGGTGCACTTAGTTGAGCCTAGCATATTTAGGATTTGTGCTTGAAAGGTATCCGTTTAGTTTAATTCCGCATTAGGATAAAGCCAAATCCGTAACAGTTTTAAAACGCCTATTCACCCCCCCCCCCCCCCTCTAGTCGTCATCTAGATCCTTTCACCTACTCCCTAGCTGACCGAGCAGTTACCGATTACCAATTTCCTGAACATTGATCCGAAGTATCTGGTCCGCTTTGTCTGATCAGAAGTAGGAAGCACTCCTCGGCCAATGGTCAAGGAGGGAGAAGCCGAAGGCTGGCTAGCAAAGTTTGTATAATAGATGCTATTGTAATAACGTAAAATACATGGATACATAGTGTCATTACACATATCTTACACTTTATCAAGCCCTTCTATTAAAGACTTCAGGGTACAGTCCCGCTGAGAGAAATGCGCGGTGGGCATAACATTGTCATAGACCAGAGAAGCCAGCACCTCCTTCCCGTCAGCACCGACTGGGCCAACCTCGGCAAGCCGCTCCGTCTCTATGCCAGTGTAGCGGGTCTTGACCATCGCCCACGCGTCCCTCGCGCCCTCCCGACAGGACAATATTTTCCAGGCCTGTATTCGGCGCCGAGCCCCTTTGAGACGATCGGCGAGCTCAGACATACCTTCGGGCACATTTTTTTCGGGCCACAGAGCCTTAAAAACAACTTTCATGGCCTTCCGAGCTCGCTCATGCACCTCGGTCAGCTCCGTCAGGGCATCCTCGGATGGGGGGCTACTGGCCTCTTTAAGCCAACCTGTCAGTAAAACTGTATGAAGCACAAATTAGCCCATGACAGGAGTAAGCTCTTTTTACAAGGCGGGAAGTACTCACCGGATATAGCTTCATCCGCTTTTTGATTCTTTGCCTCGGAAGAAGCCAGCTGAGCTTTCAGCCGATCAATCTCCTCGGCTTGCTGAGCACTCTTTGCTTTTAGCTCATTTGTCTCCTTGTTCCGGGACAAAACAAGGTGCTCGGCCTGCCGTTGTGACTCGGCATATATCAGGTCCTCACGGGCCTGCTTCAGGTCCTTTTCCAGTTGACCGCTGACTTCCGCTGCTATGAATTATAACACGTTAGGCATAGGTCTAGAGTCCTTTACAACAAAACACCATAAACCAGATGCACTTACCGTGCGCTTCTCTAGTAAAGGTTTTGATATGCGTCACTTTAGCTTGCGCGACGCCCAGCTGAGTTTTGGCCTGGGGCAGCGCCTCGGACAGATTCTCATTCTTCTCCCAAGATGACTCCGAGTTGAAAGCATGGTTTATCAAGCCTCTATATGGTCACCCGTTTCCACATCACGGCTTGGGGGCTACGGGCTTTTGCGCTCACGCCATACTCTCCGGCTTACCGGATCCACCAGTCGGATGTACCATCCGACAGGTGTCTTGGGGGCTACTGCCTAGTACGGCGGTCGGATTATTGCGGCTAAACAGGATTCGCTCCCAGGGAAAGTGAACTCAAAAAACAATTACCTGCAAGCCTTTGGATAAGACATCCACCGCCTTCTCAAAGACGGTTCGGGTTGCGCCGAGGTAGGCATCCACCGAACTGAGGGTGTTGAACTCATGGCTGGAGAAGAAAGGATTCCTTAGAGAAGTTCTCCGGCGCCGATGGTTCATTGCGCTTTCAACCTCGGAGGTGGTAGCCGAGCAGGTCCCCAAAGTGGCCGGTTGAGGTACTCCGGGAATACCCCCTGTGGTAGAGATCGGCTCTCCGTTGGTCCTCGGGGCCAAAGTGTTCGCCCCATCAGCTAATGGCGCTTCGGCGGACTGCCTGCGCAGGAAAGTAAATTATCAGGCCCGTGATCCTCGATCTCCGAAAAAGAGCGTAATGCGGGTAGAATTACCTGTTTGGGGGTGGAGCGCCGCGCTCCGCCTCCATAACCACTTCCGGTTGAGGGGCACCTTGTGTGGCA
Organism: Elymus sibiricus; assembly: GCA_039707655.1. NCBI lineage: Eukaryota > Viridiplantae > Streptophyta > Magnoliopsida > Poales > Poaceae > Elymus > Elymus sibiricus. Next base: position 165,634,635 of record CM077666.1, on the reverse strand, counting down.
ATTGAAGGGCCCCGTTGCGGGGCCGTACTGCTGCGTGAGCGCTTTGAGTGTTGACCCTTAGGAAGAGGAGTCAGGGTGTTTGGGGTTCCGCAAGTTGAAGCTCTCTTTCGAGAAGAAGCAGGGGGAGGTTTTACCGATGAGGATGGTCGTGTCCCCGACAGGTCACGGATAATGGCCACTCTCGAGCCATCGAGGCTCTCTTGATAAAACGTACCCTCCTCGTATAAGGTGGATATTTCTTCATCTTCATGAGAGGTGGGATCGTCGTCTCGACAATACTTCTCCGGTTCGGGCACATGACAGTCCAGGGTCTCGGCCTAGCGCCTCCACTTATGTTCGGATACATCAAACAACCATTACGAAAAGACTAAAAGCAAACTGCTCGGATAGACGAGGAAGTTTGGGGAAACTTACCATTTCGGCAGGGTTATAGCAAGATAAACCGTATATTAATTTCCGTTTGGCAAAATCCGCGGCTTCTCCCTTATATATGTCGTCCAGGGCTGCGCCAAAGGCCACGTCATTTCGAAAGCTTTCCCGGATTGATCGGGTGGCGTCATTGGTGCCATTATACATACACAACAGATGTTGCCATTGCTGAAGAGGTTGGACTCTTCGGCTGATGGCCGTTGCCATCACATCTACGATGGTGAGGCTGGTGTTCGTCAGACACTTCACCTTGGTGGCCAGACGGGCCACATCGGTGTCGTCCCTTTGAGTGGTGCTCCGCGGTCTCCAGCTAAACCGTTTCTTCGGAGGATCCGAGGTGAAGGACGGGAGCCCGGGCCGAGCTGGTTCATGCAACGGAACGTCGGCCATATAAAACCATTCGGACGCCCACGTGTCGACATCTTCTCGAGGGTGCATGTGGGGTAGCCGGTCCCGGCTATTCGGCAAACCTCGGCCGCCCTCACTTCGTGTAATTTCCCGTCCTGGGAACAGGGCATGATGCAAAAATACTTCCTCCATAGTCCGAAATGGCCACGCATTCGAGGTACATTTCGCAGAGGGCGACAAACCCCGCAATGTGTAAGATTGAGTTGGGAATCAGGTGGTGGAGTTGGATCCCATAAAACTCAAGCAAACCCCAGAGAAAAGGGTGGATAGGAAATCCCAGGCCGCGCAGGAGAAAAGGAACAAAGCATACCCGTTCATCCCCGTGAGGGGTGGGATGACTATCGGCGTGTGCCTGCCCATCCACGGATATTAAGCCAGGGCGGGTAGAGACTAATTCAGGGTCCGGCAGATAGCCCTGGGTGGAAAGCCGATTCAGTTGGAGACGCGTGACGGAGCAACTTCCCCAGTTGCCCTTGAGGGGACCATGGGGGCACTTGGAAGAGCTCGCGTCGTTCGCCATTACTGGAGCTCTCGAAGCTAGACTTTGGGAGGGGAGATTTGTGTTGAGCGGTGAAAGGGGAGGGCCAAGATGCGCTTTGGCGTGACTTTGGGCTAGGCACCCGTTAATAAAGGCAAGACAGGGTGACGCTTCAGCGTCTGGCCGTAAAGTGGCTTGATTCCCTAGGTTGCGCGGTGCTCGAGATGGCGCATGACGGGACCAGGACCGAGGAGAGCTCATAGCCGAATTCAAATCACGAATGGGAACTCGCCTATCAAGCCAAAGACTCCAAGCCGAAGTAATACGCCCGAAGAAGGTTTTCGTCCTCGGCATTGAAGACCAATTCGGGGGCTACTGACGGTGTCCTGGACTAGGGGGTCCCGGCCTAGCCGGTCTAGTCCATGGGCCGGACTGACGGCCCGTTGATGAGGAAGGACTCTGGAAGCCTCTAGCCTGTAGCACAAGCATATCGGGCTTCATCGAGGACTTGGCGTGTACTTCAAGTATATCTAGTAGATTCGGCATGTAACCCCTAGATGGCAACCGACCATGTGTAACCCTAGATACCCCTGGTGCCTATATAAGCCGGAGGGTTTAGTCTGTAGAGACACACATTCATCATCATCGCCATTACCCCTAGGGTTTAGTCCACAACTTACGATCTCGAGATAGATCAACTCTATACTTTGATACACCCATAATATAAGCAAGAGCAGGACGTAGGGTTTTACCTACTCAAAGAGGGCCTGAGCCTGGATAAAAACATCGTGTCCCTTGTCTCTTGTTACCCATCGATCTGATCTCACAGCTCGGGTCCCCTACCCGAGATCTGCCGGTTTTGACACCGACATATAGGAAGGAAAGAATTAAAGGCGTTGGTTGGCTCTACTATAAGCGGAATTGTGGGAATTAAATTTTTTCTTTGACATCAAAGTACTCTTTATTGCAAGGTGATCATCATATTATCTTTTACAAGAGTATCAATAATCTCTACGGGTGGATCTTCCATCCACCCAGCACACACTTTACTTCTAACTAGTTTGGCTAAATCATGGGCAGCATAATTAGTCTTTCTAGGAGCATGCTCAAAAATAATATGCGAGAAATCACACGCATATATATATATATATATATATATATATATATATATATATATATATATATATATATATATATATATATATATATATATATATATATATATATATATATATATATATCATCAAAAATTGTCGCCGATAGACCGAAAGAGCGACCTCCATTCTTCATTGTCTCTATCACCTCGATGTTGTCGGATTTCACCTCTATGCGGTTACACTCGACTGTAGTTGCTAAATTGAGACCAAACCATAAGGCCAGTGTCTCGGCCATAAGTGCATCTCCGCACCAATCGATTTCCCCGTTTCCTGCCGCGATGAATCTGCCATGAGTCTTTGATGACATAGCCATACGAGCTCTTGAGTAAGTGTGGGTCAAAAGCCCCATCCATGTTTAGTTTCACATAGTCGCTCCTTGGCCTTTCCCAGCCATGTCGCTTGATCGTCGCCTTTGCAACACTCGCCTAGTATAGTTAGCAACCAAAGCTCTGATTGTCATTGCTATGAACTTAGGTTTCTGGACCTTTTCATTATGCACTAACTTTCTCCTCTCCCACCATAAATACCAGGAACCAATAGCAATTGCTTCCGTTGAATTTCCCAGACCGAGGACCACACATTCTTGAGCTGGTTGTAGCAATAAATATTCTAGCACAACTTCTCTCGCGTGATCCACACCGCATGATTTATTAATAGCAAAGTCCAAACCCAGTAACCATCATACCTCTTTAGTTTTTGCACAAGTGAATAACAGGTGCTTGGTATCCTTCGCTCCTATACCAAATTCGTGGAACATATATGGTTGATTGGCTCTAATTTAAGCGGGACTGTGGGGAAACTAAAGATTGTCTCTAATTTAAGCGGGACTAGGGGGGAAATATTCGTAGGATGGTATAGGTTGCGGCCAAACTATTCGAAGAAGAGAACGTACATGGCTAATTGGCTCTAACTTAAACGGATTGTGGGAAAAGAATATTTGTGGAATATGTTACTGCAAAATTGATCTTTAAACAAGAGAACATGACTTGACAACCTGCGAGGTATTCAATCATTCGATGCGTTAACCCAGTGGGTGTCAATGATGGTGGAGTCTTTTTCTAGCATGGCAAAGGATGATATACATATATTATTCTGTAGAGCATGATTCAAGATTAATTTCTGTAATTCTCTGTACCTCGTGTTATTTTCTTTTGTCAATTTTACAAATATCATAGATACCTGAATCATGCTTCATCGGTTTGAATGTATGATTAAGTTTTTTAATATTCTAAGACTATTTGCCTCACTTTCTTGTTCATCTTATTTTATTTTATTACAGTACACTAGCTATGAGTATGCACACGACAACCTCAATTGCCAGTAGTGGCGCCTGGATCTCCTTGAGCCAGGGCCCGACGTGTGAACGCCTGCAGTGCGTCCCCAAGTCTTCAATGGTAATCATGTCGAGCAGTCGGCACCCGCCAGCCACGCTCCAATCCTAGGCGTCGCCTCGCAAATGCCCGCCTTGATCGACCAGTTGTCACCTGTCACCAACGCACGAGGACTCGTTCGAAATCAAAATCAAATTCTAAAAGTCCCTGTTGTGTCCGGCATAAATTATTTTCAGGTTTTTAAGGACTTGTTTAATTATTATTTTTTCGTTACAACGCACGGGCTCTTTTCTAGTTAAGTAACACAAGTACAGGGCACGCTCTCTGGTTCTCCAACCACCCAGGTCACTAGGTCGCGTAACGTGTTGGCGCTAAGCATTTCCAAAAACAGAGATCCAATCATGGCCTGCCTACGGGAAGGCTTAGTCGTTCCTTCGACGACTCTTAACTGATGTTACATTTAGCTGCAAATCAGGGGGAGCGTGAATGGTTACTCCAGTCAGTTCCGTAGCTTTAACCGGTAACCTAAGCATAATTAATCCAGGCCAATGTGGCCATCATCGACCAGTCAGGCTTAGCTTAACCATTTTAAAGCATGCATGCATGTGCACATCTGCTCGTGAGAGTCCCGTAGAAAACGACGCTATGCGTGCATGCATGAGGCATGCATGCTCGGACAGACAAGAAACGCGGCCGTCACGCGCTGTCCGAAAGGGCTGGTTTGTCACTCCGCCAAGCGCATGCCCGAAACCAACCTTGCCCGATCAAGTGCAGCCGTCTAAAGTAGATCGCGTCGTGCGTCCCTGTCACGCTTGCGGCAATTCGATCGGAGAATTTCAGACGTCTATCTATCCCCTCCCGCAGTCGGGAGCTTCTTCAGTTGAGCGTCGTTGCGCCCGTATATAGGAGATCTACCACTGATAATGTAGTACTGTAGTAGCTAGACGCGTTCGGATTACTGGTGGCCTGGCCCTACGGGCTACGGGTAGATCGTCGGACCATGTTCGCCGCAGAAGCTACTGATGAAACGACGCACTTAATGGAGTTGATGTGAAATAATTCGCCATCTTATCTACAACTTAAGTGCGGGCCCGATGTGAATTAATCGAAAAGCGCCATCTGACAACACCATGAAAGAAAATCAAATCGTCTGGAGTACGGCTTTTTATCTGAGCGGGATTGTTCAATGTTGCTCGCTCTATAGGCATGGTTTCCGCTGCATGTACGTGCACTGTGACCGGCTGACTGCAAAGCTTATCCAACAGTTATCCCTTTCAATTAGGACCCTGATAAGTACCCAAGTGCGAGCACATGACAATTCTGAAAGTTTTCGACGGCAAGTTTAATGACGCGAAGATGACAACTTTAGGGTGTGTTTGGTTTCAATCACCAAGTGGAATGGCATGGGTCGGACCCGTGATTGGGCCTCGTTCCTGCGTTTGGTACATAGCTGGAACGGGAACCAAGTCGTTCCCACCGACGACGAGGTGCCTACAGTGACTTCGTAAATTTCAAGATGATATGCCGGCTCAGTCTCTCGGAGGTGCTCATAGGGGTAGAGTGTGCGTGTGTGCGTTTATAAGGGTGAGTGTATGCGCGTGTATATGAGCGCTTGCGTCTGTACTGTGTTCAAAAAACAAAAACAAAAAAGTCGTTCCCACCGAGCGAATATTCGGGCGATATCCGGAACGCGCCGATACCTCCAAATCGGAGGAATCACGCGGAACCGGTCGCTCTTTCCTCTCCCTCCGCCGAAACCATGTCGCGTCTCCTCTCTCGGGTCGCCTCCCCCTCGTCTCTCCCTTCCCTCCCTCTGCTCTCTCACAGCCGCAACGCTCCCATCTGGGTAGCGGACCTGGCAGCAACCGACGGGGGCCGGTGGTTGCTGGCGGCGGCTGCAATTTTCTGGCGAAGACCAGATCTTCCGGGGAGCGGGGGCGGCCTGATCTGCTGGTGGGCGGCGGCGGCTTGATCTGCTAGTGGGCGACGGCGGACTGACCTGCCGGTGAGTGGGCGGCCGATTTGTTGTGTGTGTTTGGGGGGAGGGGGGGAGTGACTGACCTACTGCCCTGCTGGTGGCAACAACCTGGCCTGCTGGTAGCGACACGCATGGACCTGGGAAGAGGAGCCTGGTGTGCTGTTGTTCGTCGAAGACTACAGGCGAGCAACTTCTGGTTCTTCCTCCAATCTGAAGCTTTACTTCAGTAGACTAATGGAGGCAGATGAGCAGTGGCAGATCGCTAATGGCAACCAGCCAAAGAGTTCATTAGCTCTTAATCGTTAATCATTGAGGAGTTTGACCGTGGCTTTGGTGCAAGAGGAAATAGTTGTAGATATTTTTGATGTCATTTTTATTATGCTTTGTTAATGTACCTTGTCAAAATGAACCAATTCCATAATGTTCCATCCCTTCAACCAAACACTGAAATGTAACCATTCCATGTATTATCTCCAAACAAACACAGAAACGGAACCGACCCATTCTGATGGAATGGAACCATGACATTCCATTCCACTTTGTTCCGTAACCAAACACACCCTTAGTTGCCAAGCATAGCAACTTGCGTGCTTCAGTTTATTTTTGACAGAAACTTGCCATGTGTCACTGAAATTGCCATCCTTAGGGCATCTCCAAGGCTGACCCGCAAACCGCCCGCATCCGTCCGGACCGCGTTGTTCAGACCGCGTGAGCCATCCAATCCCGACCTGTATCGGTCCGCGGAGCGGTCCGGAAGCGATTTCTCCCGCAAACCGGAGACAAAAGTGCGGGAGGTTTGCGGGAGTCCGGACCGATCCCAAGCCCTCTTCTGACCGCCCTGGCCCACCGAAATCCCTCCTCCCTCGGCCGCGCGCGTTCCCGCCCGGCGCCACCTACCCGCATTCATGCCGCTGTAGAGCGCGTCACTCCGCATTGAAGGCGGCTCAGGGCGGACGCGACCTCTCACTGCCTCCGCCATTGAAGCGGCGCGCCGGCCGAGGGCACCGCCCGCTGCACGCCCGGCTGAACACGCCTCCTCGCCGCATTCAAACGACTCCATTAAATGGGGAAGTCGAGAAACCTACTCCGGCCACACGTCCGTTCATCAGCGGGACGGCATTAAACACAACGCCGGCCGAGCTCCTCCCCTCCGCCCTCTATTTAAACGAGGCCAGGTGCCGGGCAAGAATAGCACCCCTCCCCCCTCCCCCATCTCCTCATCATTTTCTCCACTCTTCCGATGGCTTCCGAAGAGCAGTTCTCCGGCATACAAGCCGGCTGGGTGGCCCGCCGAGCCCGTTGGATACGAGCGAGGCAGCTCGCGGCGCCACCTCCCTCGCCTAGCCCGATGGAGCCAGTTGCCGACCCAAACCGGCGCATGGTTCAGCAACTGGCCGCTCCAGGCCGGCACGGGAGGGAGCACGGCGGCACGGGCATCGTCGCTGCCGTGGACGACGACTCGTCATACTGCGCCTCTCGTGCCGGCGAGCGCGCCATCCGCCGTCAACGCGCGCGTAGCCGTGCTCTGGCGGCAGAGGAAGACGCTAGCTCCACGGAGATCGAAGAGGCGGCGGCCAGCACGTCCGCGTCCGCCGCCAACCACGAGGGAAAGTAGAACACGGGAGGCCGCAACAGCTTGGGTCCCAGGAAGGCCACCACCGGCGCGTCGCTGGCTTGTACAGCCGGTGACCTGCCCGGTTCTTTATCTTAGACTATCGTCGACCCCAACCTGGGCTCCAGGGAAGCACCCTTCCCCTCCGGCTGCAGCACCCTCTTTGCCACTCCGACGAGCGGCGCAGCCGGACATAGGGAAGATATGGGGGAAGAACATGCCTCCGGGACTCCCAGCAGTCCGGTTAGCGGGCTGCCGGACATGGGGAAGATAAAGGGATCCGCCGCGGCCGGTCGTAGACCATGTGGGAGTGGAGCTCCGTGCGACCGTACATGCACATAGTTTTACCTTTTTAGTTAAAATATCTCCAAAATGTAACCGTTTTCGTCCGGTTTGTATGAAATCCGCCATGTTTGTATGAAATCCGGCCGTGTTTGCACGAATTTCATCCGGTTTGTTGAAAAAGAGTTTGAAATGTATGCGGCTAGCATTGGATGGCGTCCTCCCGCATCCGTGTGTGCGGACTGGTCCCCCCTTGTCCGCGGACGGATGCGGAAGGTTTTTTGTGGGTTGCCGTTGGAGATGCCCTTACGTGACTGGAATTTGCCAAGCACCTGGCTTGTGGCACTTATCAGTTGGGTTCAATTATGGTCTATGTCGGTGACTACAACATGAAACAGATATATCTTTTTCGAATTAAGGAGCTCCCGCGCTGCCGATTTCCGAGACTGAAGACTTATCCTAACTCCTGATGGTTTCTGCAGCTTTGTGACGATCCTGAAGAACTAGCCGTAGCCCCTTTTTTTGTTTTTGATTTTTTTTAGCAGTAAACCACGCTTTTATTGAATAGTAACAAGGTTTACAAGAATAATTAGAGGATCATGAGGAGCCCCTAGCCACACATGGCGCCCAATATCCAAAGAACTAGAAAATTTTGCTAGATTGTGTGCTTCCCAATTGAAAGCTCGGCCTTCAAAAATAATATCACATGTGAAGAACTCCCTCGGCCGCAAAGAAATCTCCTTTACAATGGTTGAATGTCTTCCGTCTATACCGTTGCCGATGTCCAGGACCACTGTCTTCGAATCGCACGCAACAACAATTCTATCTTCCATAAGATCGAGAGCCAGCGAGAGGGCCTCGCGACATGCCAAAGCTTCTAGAACTGTTGTGTCAGTTATTCCTTTGAACACCATTGCAGATGATCCCATGAACGTACCATTGTGGTCTCTGCAGACCGCTGCTGCTGCCCCTCGCTCTCCATTCCTAGAGAATCCCCCATCAACATGGATCTTTACCCGGCCAACTCCCGGTGTTTTCCATGCTTGAACCGCTCCCGCCCGTGGTCACTTGGCCTCCTGTTGGCGCATGGCCTCTCTCTGTGCTTCGTAATGTTTCCAGCTCGGCGATAAAGCTTGTCTCAAAGAAGTGGGTTGCAAGTGGACTCTGCAAAATACCTTTGTGCATTGCCTTACTTCTTGCCGTCCAGATCGCCTAAAGAGTGACAACCAACTCTATCAATTTTTTGTGCGATAAGCTCTCGATCATTGCAAAGATCCAACTCTTAGCATTCAGCTCTCTTGTAGACTCAAAGTGATCAACAATTTCACTGTCAGCTAAAGCCCACACGCACCTTGACGACGAGCACTCCAGGAGGGAGTGTAGGGTAACGCGACAGAAAACAAAAAAAATCGGTACAACGAGCATGCCCAGGATCACTATGGAGACTGCATACAAGGTTTGATCTGATCCGTACCGACTCGAAGCGCAACGGAAGAAGAGTCGGTGTAGATCGTCGGTGCAGATCCCTCCAGCTAGGATTTACAACCTCCCAACCTCAAGGATGTACTCCCTCGTCGGACAGCCCTTCGGGAGGCGGTCGGGCAGTCCCTCGGACGACGTCACAGACAGCCCTTCGGGAGGACCTTCGAAACTCGAACGGAAACTCGGACAGCCCTTCGGGAGGACACTCGAACAGCCCCTCGGGCAAAAGATCGAAACTACAATCTCTCTACGGGGTTGCACACATACGGTGTCAGCTATCCGGCAGGGCTTCGCCGTCCGGAACTAGTTCCTGCCGGAACCCAGACAGCCTTTCGGCTCTACGAAACTATTTCGCTGGGAGGGAGAGAGAAGCCAGACAAGTCAAATGGCATGTGTATGAGAGCAAGGATGAGTTTTGGGGCAGCCCCCTCGCCTCTATTTATAGGATAGCCAAGGGGTAAAGTTGGTATTCAAAAATACCAAAAGTGCCCCCACTTTATGCCTTTACATAAAAGAATAAAGCAAAAAGGGGTGCCATGTGGAGCTCCAAGGAGCTCCACCTCCCTTGGCCGGCCACACTTGGGGCCCCGCCCCATGAGGGGGCTTCCTTGGCTCCCAAGTCCTTCTAGAAGGCTTTTGGAAAATATCCCAAAAGGTGCTTTCCAAAAAATATCCATAAAGCACTTTCACTATTCACGAAGACATTTTTCTACGTCCGTTAAATCCCAAATTATTTATGTGTGCCTAGAATAATTCCAGTACCCACCAAAACAATTTTGAACGCATTCCGAAACAATTTCGAAACGATGTTTCTTCAGCGAAAAGCAACCAAAGCGGTTCCGGCTGCTCCGGAACATTTCCGGTTTTTATCCCGGAAAATTCCCAGAAGTTTCCAGAACACTTCTGGCATCCTCCAAGAATTTCCAGGCGTGTGCCGGAACCAATTTGACTTAATGGAATACCCTGAAACAACTTTTCAGTTTCACCGAAACTATTCCGGTGTTCTCTCCGGAACGTTTCCGTTTCGTCCGAAACTTTTTCGGTGTTTTCTCTCAGACTCCCCGTCTAGTATTCAGCAGATAGATGACCCTTAAGCGTGTGACCCTATAGGTTCGGTGAAGCATATACATGACCCGGAACATTTTCCGATCAATGATCAACATCGGAGCCGTGGACACCCATATTGACCCCTATACCCACACGAATGAATATTCGAGTGAACCTCCAGTTGCCGTGTGCTATTCCTGTTGCTTCGCGATATATTACAAACACCCGAGGTGAGATTTATTGCATCCCCGTGCATCAACAACTTGTCCACCATGCAAGTTACCTCGTTACCGGTTTTGTTCTCTTTTCTCGTTTCCGTGTTCCGGCATCCTAGTGATCAAATCACAATGTGTCTGGCCAGACGATGATGGATACCGTAACACCGAGAGGGCCCGAGAATATCTCTCCATCGTCGGAGGAGCAAATCCCAATCTTGAGCTATCTCGTTACTTGTCATACTTTTCCGTGAACCCGTAAGCTGCCGTAATAGCCACCCATTTACGGATGACGTTTAACAAACCCCAAAGTTCACGAAGCAAGTACGAAGGAACTCGATACTCTCATGGTCTAAGGAATTATGCAAACATTAACTATCTCTGTGTTATTAACCATTAACTTGTGACGAATGTATCTCATAACATAACATCAATTCGGGTCGATTCAACACAAGTGTTCTACTAACATTGTGCCCTCAAAATTGCCGGCATAGACATGCCCATGATCAGGAAAACAGGATCATCATGCAATACTTGAGCCAGTCTTAGAGGCAAGACTAGGAATACATTTTAGCGTTTATTATACCACACGTGCACATGAGTTTCCCTCCAAGCCTCGTGGATATTGCAGACTCGAGAATCCTTGCAGTTATAGCATGAAACATAAACATTCATTACAAACTCGGAGACACAAATAACTGTTATTACTGCCTCTAGGGAATATCTCCTATAGACTCCCACTTGCACTAGAGTCATAATCCAGTTACATGGCTTCCCTAACACCAATGGCAATCCGGTGCTGCTCATGCTTTGCTCGTGGTAGAGGCTTTGTCATCGGATCTGACACGTTCAGATCCGTGTGAACTTTGCGTACTTTCACTAAACCCGCTTCGACATGATGTCGAATGAGTTTATATTTGCGTTCAATATGTCTTGTCTTATGGTGCGAACTTGGCTCCCTTGCCTGATCCACGGCGCCACTATTATCACAATAGATCTCCACCGGGTCCAGAGCACTTGGAACCACACCAAGGTCTTCAAGAAATTGCTTGATCCATACTGCCTCCTTGGAGGCTTCTGAAGCAGCAACATATTCCGCCCCCATCGTAGAATCCGCTACAGTCTTTTGTTTGGAACTTTTCCAATCAACTGTGCCGCCGTTCAATATGAAAACATAGCCTGATTGAGATTTGAAGTCATCTGGGTCAGTCATGAAGCCTGCATCAGTGTAACCATTTACAATGAGCTCTTCATCACCTCCGTACACAAGGAGTAAATCCTTGGTCCTTCTGAGGTACTTAAGAATACCCTTGACTGCGGCCCAGTGTTCCAATCCTGGATCACTTTGGTACCGGCTGCTAACACTTAGCGCATAGGAAATGTCCGGTCTTGTACATAGCATGGCATACATAATAGAACCAACTGCCGAAGCATATGGAACATCATTCATCTGTACTCGCTCATCGAGAGTCCGAGGACACTGATTTTTGCAAAGCACTGTGCCAGGTGACATGGGGAGTAGGCCTTTCTTGGAGTTCTCCATGTTGAACCTTTTCAACACCTTGTTAATGTACGTGCTTTGGCTAAGCGCTATTAGGCGTCTTGATCTATGTCTATAGATTCTGATGCCCAATACATATGCCGCTTCGCCTAAGTCTTTCATTGAAAAACTCTTCTTCAATGAGTCTTTTATTTCGCTGAGAAAATTCACGTCATTTCCAATCAACAATATGTCATCCACATATAAGATTAGAAATGCTTTTGCGCTCACACTAAACTTCTTGTAAACACAAGATTCTTCGTCATTCCTGATGAAGCCAAAATGTTTGACCACTTCATCAAAACGAATGTTCCAGCTCCTTGACGCTTGCTTCAGACCATAAATGGCTTTCTGAAGTTTGCATACCTTTCCAGCATCCTTATGAACGACAAAACCTTCTGGATGTATCATGTATACATCCTCTTTGAGGTTTCCATTTAGGAAAGCCGTTTTGACGTCCATCTGCCATATTTCATAATCGAAATAAGCAGCAATTGCTAGTAATATCCAAACGGACCTAAGCATAGCTACGGGCGAGAAAGTCTCGTCGTGGTCCACTCCTGGAAGTTGCGTGAACCCTTTCGCGACAAGTCTAGCTTTGTGGATAGTAATGTTACCATCCGCGTTCGTCTTTCTTTTGAAAATCCATTTACAACCGATGGGTTTTATGCCATCTGGAAGTTCTTCCAAGTTCCAAACTTGGTTTTCGTACATGGATTCCATCTTGGATTTCATGGCCTTGTGCCATTCCCTTGAGCTGGGTCCCGCCATCGCTTCCTTGTAGTGCGCAAGTTCATCGTCTTCAAGAATGAAGATTTCGTTATGAAACCATTCAGGTGGCTGAATAGCCCTACCTAATCTGCGCGGTTCAGTTACAACATTGTCTGAAGTTTTCGCATCACATGCGACAACTTCCGGCTCGGTTGTAGGGATAATTTGCGGAATTACTTTCGGTTCCTTAGCCATATCAACGGCCGCCGAAGATTCACTAATCTCATTAAGTTGTACTGTCCTCCCACTTGGTTCTTTAGCGAGAAATTCTTTCTCGAGAAAGTGTCCAACCTTTGCGACAAACACTTTGCCCTCGGATTGGTTGTAGAAGGAATACCCAATGGTGTTTTTGAGATAACCTACAAAGTAACATTTGTCTGATCTGGGATCGAGTTTGCTTGGCTGTAAATGCTTTACGTATGCCTCACAACCCCAAATTTTAAGATGCGACACACAAGGTTTCTTCCCATGCCACATCTCATGTGGTGTCGTCTCAACAGACTTAGACGGTGCTTTGTTTAGTGTGTGAGCGGCAATTTCTAGTGCATGACCCCAAAAAGATATCGGCAGATCCGTAAGAGACATCATCGACCTTACCATGTCTAACAAGGTTCGGTTACGTCTTTCCGACACTCCGTTTCGCTGTGGAGTTCCGGGAGGCGTAAGCTGTGAAACGATTCCACGGTCACTCAGATGTTGGCCAAACTCATGACTAAGATATTCGCCTCCGCGATCAGACCGCGGAAACTTAATCTTTTTGTCACGATGATTTTCTACCTCATTCTGAAATTCTTTGAACTTTTCAAAGGTTTCCGACTTGTGCTTCATCCAGTAGATATATCCATACCTACTTAAATCATCAGTAAAAGTCACAAAGTAAAAATACCCTCCCCGTGCGGCTGTGTTCATCGGACCACATACATCACTATGTATTATTTCCAATAATTCACCCGCCCGTTCAGGATGACCCGTGAACGGCGTCTTGGTCATTTTTCCCATTAGACAAGCTTCACATGTGTCAAATGATTCAAAATAAAAAGACGGTAAAACTCCATCTTTATGGAGTCTTTGCATGCGTTTCTTTCCGATGTGGCCAAGGCGACAGTGCCACAAGTAAGTGGTGGTGGTATCAGCCTTCTTAAGGCGTTTAGCATTCACGTTAAAGACATCATTTCCACATTCAAGATTTAGTATGAAAAGGCCCCCAACAATGGGTGCAAATCCATAAAACATATCCTTACAATAAAGTGAACAACCATTGTTCTCAGACTTGTACGAATACCCATCGTGTACTAAACATGATCCGGAGATAATGTTTCTATACAACAGTGGAACAAAATAACAGTTATTTAGTTCTAAGATAAATCCTAAAGGGAGACGTAGAGGCATAATGCCGACGGCTTGAGCGGCGATCCCATTGCCGTTCCCGACGCGCATCACGACTTCATTCTTTGCTAGTTTGCGCACCTTCTGAAGCCCCTGTATCGAGTTGCAAATGTGAGCAACCGATCCGGTATCAAATACCCAAGACTTAGAATTTTCGCTAGCAAGCAAAACGTCAATGACATTAACTTGTATAACAATTATACCTTTTCCGGTTTTCCCGGACTTCTTATCTTCCAGATACTTCTTGCAGTTTCTCTTCCAGTGTCCTGTGACCTTGCAGTAGAAGCACTCAGTTTCATTCTTGGCTCCGCCCTTAGAGTTGCTTTGGGAGCCGGTCTTACCGGCGCCCTTGCCCTTCTTTGGCTTGCCTTTCTTTTTGAAACTGGCGGTTTTATTCACAAGCAACACTTGCTTGCGATTTTTCCGCAGTCCTCCTTCCGTAGTTTTTAGCATGGCGAGCACCTCTTCCGGTGTCTTCTCCATCCCACTGATGTTGTAGTTTATGATAAAACCGTCGTAAGATGGGGGGAGTGAAGAAAGCAGCATGTCCATCATATGGTCAGGTGGAAGTGGAAACTCCAGGGTTTTAAGCCTTTCAGCATAGCCACTCATTTTGACTACATGTTTGCCAATTGAACTACCCTCAGCCATCTTGCATTCCATCAAGGCCTTCATGATATCAAATAGTTCAGACCTTGCGGTTTCCTTGTACAGGGCATCCAATTCCCGGATCATATCGCGGGGTTTATGGAATTCAAAACATTTTTGAAGCCCTGGACTCGTGCAAGCTAGTATGAGGCACTGCACTAAGTTATGATCATCATCCTTAGTGGCCCAGACTTTCTACTCATCTTTCGGGGCATCTGCCGCCGGTTTAGCTGGAAGAGCAGTTTCAAGCACATACATTTTCCTAGCGCTCCTGAGGACAATCCTCAGGTTACGGACCCAGTCCGCATAGTTGTTTCCAGTCGCAGCTAACTTCTCTTTCTCTAACATCGGGCCTAAGTTGAACGCGGTGTTGCGAGCCATTTGATCTACAACGGAAAACACAAGTTTTACTTAGACTTTGTTCATAATGATTTTGGCACTAGTGAATAAACAATTTTATTCTAAAGTGCGCTCCCACTCAAATCAATATCTCTCAAAATTGATTATGAGTGATTCAAGATCCAAATTTCAATTCAACGCCAAGGATGCATCCATCTCAAGTGACGAGAATTTCATTTGGTAGGCCAACTTGCCAATCACATCTCTATGTGACTCTTGTTCATCTTTCGATGCGTGTGTTCCGAGCTCATGACTTTCATGCCTGAACGTCAAGACAACCAAGTGATCTCACTGCGAGGTCTCAACTCACCCGCCTCACACTTTTATAATCGTTCGTACCCATGCATCCATGTGATACCCCGAAGAGATAGGTGCCGTGACGGTGCTACACTTGGGAGAACACTAACTACTTGATATTTTAAGTGAGAGATCACCCTAATAAAAAGCGACTACCGCGCAATCAAAAGGGTGCATCATAAGGGATAAACATCTCTGGCAATTCATAATTAGCATGATATGGCATAGCCCTTTCTGACGGAGAAGTCAAGTATTTCTTCGTCTTTGGCATTTGCGTCGGAGTTCACCTTCGCGAAGATTGCCACCACCTTGTCGATGCACCAAAAAATATTGCCATCTCTATAGCTAATAAAATAAGTGCATTACTTAAGGTTGACACGCAGGTCATAAAAGTAACAATCATATGGCTCTAGCCATCATGCCGAATCATGACACGCAGGTCATGTTAATAAATTTACATCATATAGTCATCTCATACATAATCGAATTAATATGAGCATTGCTATACCACATCACATGTACATCCTGCAAAACCAAGTTAGACGTCTCTAATAGGTTTATGCAAATTTTTATTTTACGTGGCTTCTAGGGTTTTGACTTAAACCGCAGCTACCAACGTTTTATCATCAAGTATGATTATTCAAGTCGCTAGATTAACTTTCCAGGGTGTATGAAACACGAGATAATAAAATCTCGAGCCCCATACTAAACTTTGTCATACGCATGACCCCCGTGCAGATCATATCTGCATTGCCCTTTTGTCTGCGGATTTCATCTTTCTTTTGACTATGGCGGAACCCAAAGAATTGATAGCACTTCGTTGATCAATCAGGATCGCGGATTGCCAGAACTTTGTGAAATTCCACCATGTTGTCTCGAGATCAGAAATACGCAAATTCTAGGGAAGCAACAAGAACATCGAGTAACAGACTCCCGCATAAATAATTTTTCAGCAATAGATCTCATCTACTCCAAAATTATATTATGCAATACCCATACATCTCCATGTATTCTAGATCGTAACCTGCATCTACGCATAGCACGGCTCATGATGCCACAGTAGGGTAACGCGACAGAAAACAAAAAAATTCGGTACAGCGAGCACGCCCAGGATCAAATCTCGAGTGTGTCTCCGAGTTTGTAATGAATGTTTATGTTCCATGCTATAACTGCAATGATTCTCGAGTCTGCAATATCCACAAGGCTTGGAGGGAAACTCATGTGCACGTGTGGTATAATAAACGGTAAAATGTATTCCTAGTCTTGCCTCTAAGACTGGCTCAAGTATTGCATGATGATCCTGTTTTCCTGATCATGGGCATGTCTATGCCGGCAATTTTGAGGGCACAATGTTAGTAGAACACTTGTGTTGAATCGACCCGAATTGATGTTATGCTATGAGATACATTCGTCACAAGTTAATGGTTAATAACACAGAGATAGTTAATGTTTGCATAATTCCTTAGACCATGAGAGTATCGAGTTTCTTCGTACTTGCTTCGTGAACTTTAGGGTTTGTTAAACGTCATCCGTAAATGGGTGGCTATTACGGCAGCTTACGGGTTCACGGAAAAGTATGACAAGTAACGAGATAGCTCAAGATTGGGATTTGCTCCTCCGACAATGGAGAGATATTCTCGGGCCCTCTCGGTGTTACGGTATCCATCATCGTCTGGCCAGACACATTGTGATTTGATCACTAGGATGCCGGAACACGGAAACGAGAAAAGAGAACAAAACCGGTAACGAGGTAACTTGCATGGTGGACAAGTTGTTGATCCACGGGGATGCAATAAATCTCACCTCGGGTGTTGGTAATATATCGTGAAGCAACAGGAATAGCACACGGCAACTGGAGGTTCACTCGAATATTCATTCGTGTGGGTATAGGGGTCAATATGGGTGTCCACGGCTCCGATGTTGATCATTGATCGAAAAATGTTCCGGGTCATGTCTATACTTCACCGAACCTATAGGGTCACACGCTTAAGGGTCATCTATCTGCTGAATACTAGACGGGGAGTCTGAGAGAAAATCACCGAAAAAGTTTCGAACGAAACGGAAACGTTCCGGAGAGAACACCGGAATAGTTTCGGTGAAACTGAGAAGTTGTTTCAGGGTATTCCATTAAGTCAACTTGGTTTCGGCACACGCCTGGAAATTCTTGGAGGATGCCAGAAGTGTTCTGGAAACTTCCCGGAATTTTCCGGGATAAAAACCGGAAATGTTCCGGAGCAGCCGGAACCGCTTTGGTTGCTTTTCGCTGAAGAAACATTGTTCCGAAATTGTTTCGGAATGCGTTCAAAATTGTTTTGGTGGGTACTGGAATTATTCTAGGCACACAGAAATAATTTGGGATTTAACGGACGCAGAAAAATGTCTTCGTGAATAGTGAAAGTGCTTTATGGATATTTTTTGGAAAGCACCTTTTGGGATATTTTCCAAAAGCCTTCTAGAAGGACTTGGGAGCCAAGGAAGCCCCCTCATGGGGGGCCCCCAAGTGTGGCCGGCCAAGGGAGGTGGAGCTCCTTGGAGCTCCACATGGCACCCCTTTTTGCTTTATTCTTTTATGTAAAGGCATAAAGTGGGGGCACTTTTGGTATTTTTGAATACCAACTTTACCCCTTGGCTATCCTATAAATAGAGGTGAGGGGGCTGCCCCAAAACTCATCCTTGATCTCATACACATGCCATTTGACTTGTCTGGCTTCTCTCTCCCTCCCAGCGAAATAGTTTCGTAGAGCCGAAAGGCTGTCTGGGTTCCGGCAGGAACTAGTTCTGGACGGCGAAGCCCTGCCGGATAGCTGACACCGTATGTGTGCAACCCCGTAGAGAGATTGTAGTTTTGATCTTTTGCCTGAGGGGCTGTTCGAGTGTCCTCCCGAAGGGCTGTCCGAGTTTCCGTTCGAGTTTCGAAGGTCCTCCCGAATGGCTGTCCGTGACATCGTCCGAGGGACTGTCCGACCGCCTCTCGAAGGGCTGTCCGACGAGGGAGTACATCCTTGCGGTTGGGAGGTTGTAAATCCTAGCTGCAGGGATCTGCACCGACGATCTACACCGACTCTTCTTCCGCTGCGCTTCGAGTCGGTACGGATCAGATCAAACCTTGTATGCAGTGTCCATAGTGATCCTGGGCGTGCTCGCTGTACCGAAATTTTTTGTTTTCTGTCACGTTACCCTACAGGAGTGCCTCCATGAATCTTGTGCCCCACAGAGTTGGCATTTATCATTGTCAGACATGTTTCTACTGTGTCGTACATCCTCTATCGGGATCGAGCATCTTGCTAATCTCCAAAGAAAGTTTCTGATTTTTCCCGGCACCTCAACCGACCATAGCGAAGTCCATTCCCTGGCCTCTTCTTCATAATTTGATCTCGCAGCATTGCTCTCTAGCCAGGCCTCTCTCCTCCTCTTCGTGTCTGCTAGCATGCGATATGCAGATCTAACTGTGAATATATCCTTCTTCTCGTAGTTCCAAGCCCATGAATCATCTAGGTTTCTAGTGCACAGAGGGATGCTAAGGATAGAGTTTACATCCGGCGCCAAGAAAACTTGTTGTAGCAAGTCCCTCCTCCACGTCGCACTGGTTGCATCAATGAGTTCATTAACTCTCACAGGTGGGTCACTTGACAATCAAGCAATCGGTCTCATCATAAGATTATTTGGAAACCAGCTTTGTTCCCATATCATTGTTGAAGCTCCGTTACCGATTCTTCGTATAAGTCCTTGATTCAGAATGTCCTTGCCTTCCAGAATAGCTCGCCATACTTGTGATGGCTTACTTCCCAATTCTGCTGTCAAGATAGATCCGTTGGGAAAGTAGACTGCCTTGAGCATTCGTGCACATAAAAACTCTGAATTCTGTAGCAGGCGCCATGACTGTTTCGCAAGCAGAGACCGATTAAAAAGTTTGAAATCTTGAAAGCCTAGCCCCCCCCCCCCCCCATGAACTTGGGTTGAGTCATAGTCTTCCACGAAACCCAACTTGGTTTGCTTTTACCTTCCTTGCTTCCCCACCAGAATTGTCTGATTAGCTTGTTCAAATGCTCGCATAATCCTCTTGGTAACTTAAAACAAGACATTGAGAAAACTGGCACTGCCTGGGCTACGGATTTTACCAACACTTCCTTGCATTGAAAAGAAATTGTTTTCTCTATCCATCCTTTAACCTTGCCCCATAATTTGTCCTTCAAAAATTTGAAAGCCCCAGATTTGGAAGTACCTACATCACAAGGCATACCTAGGTACTTGTCATTCAACGTCTCATTGGGGACATTCAAAATACCTTTGATCTCATTTTTTGTATTAGCTGGACAACCCTTACTAAAAAATATCGACGATTTGCTTGCGTTAACTCTCTGGCCTGAAGCTTGAAAATACCTTTCCAGCAGGTTTGATACCTCCCTTGCCCCATCACCACTGGCTTTGAAGAACAGCAGGCTATCATCTGCAAACAAAAGATGATTATCAGGCGGTGCCGCCGGCGCCACTTGTATCCCACCAATGTGCGATGACTGGTCTAAACTTTTTAGGAGGCATGAAAGGCCCTCCGCTGCCAACAAAAACAACTAAGGGGAAATCGGATCTCCCAGCCGAAGACCTTTGCTCGGCTTAAACTCCTCAAATTTCTTCCCATTGAAAAGAACTGAGTAGGAAACAGAGTAACAAGATTCATAACGTTGTTTACCCATCTCTGAGAGAATCCCATCTTGGACATAATTGCTTTCAGATAGTCCCATTCAACCCTATCATAGGCCTTCATCATATCGAGTTTCAGGGCACAATGATGATGCTTAATGGCTCTGTTCCTCTTCATAAAGTGTAAGCATTCGTAAGCAACTATGATGTTATCCGTGATCAGTCTACTTGGTACAAAGGCGGATTGCTCTGCTGATATGATCTCTGGTAGCACCATCTTCAAACGATTGGCAACCACCTTTGAAGCTATCTTGTATAAAACATTACATAGACTTATAGGACGGAGTTGTGAAAGTGATGTTGGGTCTTTTACCTTCGGGATTAGCACCAAATAAGTTTGGTTTATAACTTCGGCACTCTCCTGTCCCTCAATGATTTTTAGGACTACAGATGTCACCTCAGCTCCACACACACCCCAATGCTTCTAGAAGAAGTGAGCGGGGAACCCATCCGGACCCGGCGCCTTAGTCGGGAACATTTGGTATAGAGCAATTTTTACTTCTGCCTCTGTATACGGAGCATCCAGAGGGCTAGCATGTCATTTGATATCTTCCTAGGGACCGTGTCCAGAACATGTTGCATGTTGTTACACCCCTCAGAAGTGTATAGATTCTTGTAAAATTATGTCGTCATATCCTCCAATTCCGACATATCCTCCGTCATTTGCCCATCCGTCCTAGCCAATGCTTTTATCCGGTTCTTCCTGCGCCTCATCGAGGCTCTCATCTGGAAGTAGTGGGTGTTTTTATCGTCGTGCGTTAACCAGTCCACCCTCAACCTCTGGAAAATTTTCTTTTTGAGCGAGCGAGAGAGAAGAACTGTGGCTTCTGGCCCACTTGCCTTGGCTTGTCAGCCCATATTACTTTGAGTGAGCGCATGCAATAGCTGGCCCTAAAGTTTTGGCCCATGTATAGGTAGCAAGAGCCATCCCGTCTAGTTGGCCCAAAGAAAGCAACTATAAGCATCGCGCCATAGCGTCCAAGCATCGAAAATCAGTAGTTAAGGGTTACTGAGGTGCAATAGAAATGGAAACCGCCATCGGATGGCCATATAAAATTCAATGTTGATGAAGGAATTTCTTGAGCTCATAATGTGGGAGCAGCTGCAGCAGTGTGTCAGGACAGAGATGGAGCGTTTCTGAGCACTTCGGTTCTGGTTGTCCAGGGTCTCCTCAAACCGGCAACAGTGAAAGCCACTGCGTGTAGGGAAGCACTGGCATTGGCAGAAGATCTAGGGGTGCGCCACTTGTGCTTGGCAACTGACTGCAAGCAAGTCGTGGAGCATATCCAGCATGGAGGCGGTGGAAATTATAAAGGCATAACCAGAGAAATAAAAGGACCAAGTTAGATCTTTTAGTTCTTGTATCTTTAGACATGAACTTAGAGTGTCAAATGTTGATGCTCATAATTTGGCTAGACACTCCACACGATTAGGTGGTGATTCCTAAACATTTTGAATAATTAATAAAGCCTGGCGATTTCTCTCAATAAAAAAACTATTTAAGGGTTACCCCTGCAAAGGTCACTCTCAACTTCTCAGGTGCAGACAAGTGATGCACTGCTTGTGCGCCACTTGTCGCAACTTGAGAGTTTCCCTTTTTTTAATATATTCGTTTATTCAAAATGTTTTATGTCTTGAACCGTGCGTGCATATCCCAAACAGTTTTCACCGTTAGATTTCTCGCGTCGAGATCTTCGAAACTAAATCCCCATGTTAATAGGTTTCGACGAACTTTTTTCACAAAAAAATCCAGGAAAACCCAAAAACCTGAATAAAGCCGAGAAAAATACAAAAAAACCTGACAAAAATTTAAAACAGAAAAAACCGGCAACCAAAAACAATGAATGACGAAAAAAACAGAAGGAAAAACCCGGAGCTGGAAGACGGGTGTGGTTTTTCACATTGTTTTCCTTTTCGAGAATCATAATTGTGCTTTTTGCGGAAGCAAATATGTGCTTCCAGGAGAAGTAAATGCGCTTCTTGTGGAAGCACAATTTTTTTCCTGAACTGCGCTTCTCGCGGAAGCAAATCTGTGCCTCCACGAGAAGCAAATATGTGCTTCTCGTGGAAGCACAATTTTTTTCCTTTCCTTTCTGCTTCTCGTGGAACCGAATCTCTGACTCCACGAGAAGCAAATCTATGCTTCTCGTGGAAGCATATAATTTTTTTTCTCTTTTCGAAAAGTACAGTTGTGCTTATCATGGAAACAAATCTATACGTCCAAGACAAGCAAATATGTGGTTCTCGTGAAAGCACAAATTTTTCCCTTTCCGAGAAGCACAGCTGTAATTCTCGCGAAAGCAAATCTGTGATTCCAAGAGAAGCAAAATTTGTGCTTCTCGTGGGAGAACAAACTTTTTTCGCGCAAAAAAATCCCCAAGACCCGGGGAAAACCAGGCGAAATCCAAAAAGCCAAAGAAACGAAAAAAAAGTCATGTAAAACCCGAAAACGTGTAGAAAAACAAAATCCAGAAGGAGCGCTCAGCACGCCATAAGTGGCGGCGGCTGGACGCACCACTTGACGTGCTCCTACGCCACCCAAAGTGACCACCGGAGGTCTTCCGCAAGGGGTAACCTCGAGTTAGGTGCTCTCTCAAAACATTCATGCAAGCATCCCGTCCAACAAAAACACAGCGCGCATGTAGCTTCATGGGCCGTCAAAGCGGGAGTGCAGGCGCTGGCATGCCCGAGTGCTCCTATTTGCGGAGATGTCCTATTCCCCGACCTACGCGCCAAATAGCTGCGAGAGCTATATCTCCCTTACAGCGAAATGGAAGCAGCTCTCAGGCGAAGGAATCCCCTATCTCGTCGTTTCTCGGCCAGCCCGTTTTCTGTGTTTTTTTTTATCACTGGTTTTCTTGTCGCTCGATCGAGTTGCTCAATGGTTTTGGTCCAATTTTCTTCCTTTTCCTTTTTCTTTCGTATTTTCATTCTTTTTTTTTTTTGCATTCTTCATGGTTTCCTTTGTTTGTTTCTGTTTTCTTAGTTTTTTCATCGGTTTTCTTCACTCTTTTCTTGATTTTCACTGGATTTTTATTTTCTTTCTTTTCACCATTTTTCTTCGGGTTTCTTAGTATCTTTCTCCGTTTTTTTTTCTTTTGTTTCCTATTTTCTCTACTTGTCTTGCATTTTTTTGTTTTTTTTCATCGGTTTTCTTCATTTTTCTTTGATTTTTTCTTGGTTTTCACTATTTTCATTTTGTTGCATTGATTTCATTAATTATTTGTGTTCCTTGATTCTTTTTTCTTTCTCTTTTCGTATAGAACTGGAACATTATTTTTATACATGTTTTTTTTTTCAAATACTTGAAGCATTTTTTTGTATACATCTAAAACATTTTTCCTGTACACGTTGAACATATTTTCAAATACATAATTAACATTTTTTCAAACATATATTTTGATGTCAATACACAGTCAACATTTATCGTATGCATCAGCAACATTTTTTATATACTCGTTTAACATATTCCAAATACATAATCAGCATTTTTCAAAACTTATATTTTTTTCATGTGTACTATTGTTCATAGACATTGTACATATTTTGTATACACCAGGAAACAAATATACACCTTTAGCATTTTTCAAATATATGATTAATATATTTTTTAAACATACTACCTCTGTACCAAATATAAGACGTTTTTGTAGGCTAAACTAGCTTACAAAAATGTTTTATATTTTGACACATAGGAAGTATATTTTTTATGTCTACGTTTTCCATACACGTTGTACATTTTTTACATACATCAAGAACATTTTTATATGCACATTAACATTTTCCAAATACATGATTAACATTTTTAAAGTCATGTTTTATGTCTACTTTTCATATAAACATTGCACATTTTTTGTGTACATCAGGAACATTTTATTATATACACAAATAATATTTTTTAAATACATGATTAGCATTTTTTTCCATATATATGTTTTCATGTCTATTTTTTTCATATACATTGTAAAATTTTAGTGCACATTACAAACATTTCGATATAGACGTTTAGCACATTTCAAATACCCAATTAGCATTTTTCAATTTTTATAGTAGATATATTCAGAATATTTTAAAATAGAAGGAAAAGTAAAAAAAAAAGAACAAACGAATGCAACAATATGAAAAACGGAAGAAAAAAGCATCGAAGGTCTGTGTCCATGCTGCACCGGGCCATTCTGGCGCGCTTCAGGCGAGCCCTCGAACTGGCTCGCGCTAAGCAAGGTCTAGGCGCGCACCTGAATAGCCACCAAAAGGTGCACAGAGGGAGTATATTTTTTTATGTCTACTTTTTCCATGCACATGGTACAATTTTTACATACATCAAGAACATTTTTTATATGCACATTTAACAATTTCCAAATACGTGATTAACATTTTTAAAATCATGTTTTATGTCTACTTTTCATATAAACATTGCACATTTTTGGTGTACATCCGGAACATTTTTTTATATATACATATAATATTTTTTAAATACATGATTAGCATTTTTTCCATATATATGTTTTCATGTCTATTTTTTCATATACATTGTACAATTTTAGTACACATTAGAAACATTTCGATATAGACGTTTAACACATTTCAAATACCCAATTAGCATTTTTCAATTTTTATATTAGATATATTCAGAATATTTTAAAATAGAAGGAAAAGTAAAAAAAAAAGAACAAACAAATGCAATAATATGAAAAATGGAAGAAAAAAGCATCGAAGGTCTGTGTCCATGCATCGTCGGGCCATTCTGGCGCGCTTCAAGCGAGCCCTCGAACTGGCTCGCGATAAGCAAGGTCTAGGCGCGCACGTGAATAGCCACCAAAAGGTGCACAGAGGGAGTATTTTTTTTATGTCCACTTTTTTCATGCACATTGTACATTTTTTACATACATCAAGAACATTTTTAGATGCACATTTAACATTTTCCAAATTCATGATTAAAATTTTTAAAATCATGGTTTATGTCTACTTTTTATATAAACATTGTGCATTCTTTGTGTACATCAGGAACATTTTTTTATATACACATATAATATTTTTTAAATACATGATTAGCATTTTTTCCATATATATGTTTTCATGTCTATTTTTTTCATATACATTGTACAATTTAGTACACATTAGAAACATTTCGATATAGACGTTTAACACATTTCAAATACCCAATTAGCATTGTTCAATTTTTATATTAGATATATTCAGAATATTTTAAAATAGAAGGAAAAGTAAAAAAAATGAACAAACGAATGCAACAATATGAAAAATGGAAGAAAAAAGCATTGAAGGTCGCGCTTCAGGCGAGCCCTCGAACTGGCTCGCGCTAAGCAAGGTCTAGGCGCGCACCTGAATAGCCACCTTTTTATCAAAAAAAAAAACCTGAATAGCCACCAAAAGGTGCACATAGGGAGTATATTTTTTATGTCTACTTTTTCCATACACATTGTACATTTTTTACATACATCACGAAAAAAAAATTGATGCACATTTAACATTTTCCAAATACATGATGAACATTTTTAAATTCATGTTTTATGTCTACTTTTCATATAAACATTGCACATTTTTTGTGTACATCAAGAACATTTTTTATGTACACATATAATATTTTTAAAATACATGATTAGCATTTTTTCTATATATATGTTTTCATGTCTATTTTTTTCATATACATTGTACAGTTTTAGTACACATTAGAAACATTACGATATAGACGTTTAACACATTTCAAATACCCAATTAGCAATTTTCAATTTTTATATAAAGTGATTTTTATATTAGATATATTCAGAATATTTCAAAATAGAAGCAACAGTAAAAAAAGAACAAACGAATGCAAAAATATGAAAAATGGAAGAAAAAAGCATTGAAGGTCTATGTCCATGCTGCGCCGGACCAATCTGGCGCGCTTCAGTCGAGCCCTCAAACTGGCTCGCTCTAAGCAAGGTCTAGGTGCGCACCTGAATAGCCATTAAAAGGTACTCTTAAATCACGAAACAAAAATCCACGCACATTCAAAAAATGTTCATGATTTTTAAAAAAAATTGCGTATTGAAAAATCATGATCTTTCCTACTTTTAAAGATTTGAGTTGGTGGTGAGTTCACCCACCTCCTCCAATCACTAGGACCCACCACATTAAAATATTGGCAATCACCACCTCACTAGCGTCCTCTGCTCTTCCCCGATCACCATCCTCCGGTCTGCTGTCCCATCGGAGGCCCTCCGCGACTGGCATCCTCCCACGGACAGTAACGACGGCTGCTCCACTACAACAACTCCACAGGTCAGGGCAGGAGCCAGAATCGAACCAAGCAACCAGAAGTTCGCCTGCGACGCGCGGGGCTTGGGCTCAGCTCGGTGCTACGGCGAGCCCCAGCTAGGACCAACCAACTCTCTGGACTGGGCTGGCTCGCCGGGGCCGGCGGCGCTTGTCATTTCTAGGTAGGCCCAGGATGCGGCGGCGGCGGCCTGGGGAGCGTGGTCGTGGAGACGGAGCACCGAAGCGTCCTGAGGGCCTGCTCGTGGACGTGGTTGTGGAGGAGAAGAAACACCACGGCGGCAGCCCCGGTCGACAGCACGAACACCCTGACCGGAGCTTGGCGACCTTGCGTGTGTGCGCTCAGCGACGATGGCATCGGTGGGCTCGAAGGGTGCGGACAGCGGCGAGCGTGCATACGCTCGGCGACGATGGCGTGGCGGTGTGGCCGGCGGCCGGCGTCGGCGCCGCGGAGCCGAGGTGTGCAGCGGCAGTGCATGGAGGCGCCAAGGAGAGGAAGGCGTCGTCAGGTATACTTAGATGGCGGCGCGGTGGATGGGATGCATTTTGTTTGAGAATTAACCACCTTTATTTAAGACTCTGAAACATTAAGTTCTGGTACAAATAGCAAATCAGTTTAATACGGAGTATCGATCTCTGATGCCTTCGCAAGATCATGAGCTTCAGTATTTGTCTCTCTGCCTTCATACACAATCTCCGACGACTCGAACTGATGTTGCCTCAGTTTAATACGGAGTATCGATCTCTGATGATCATGGCCGATGGCCCCAGGTAGCTGCCCTTTAGATGGCGCACGGTAGCAGCACAAGCAGTAGCCACTCTGAATTTAGAAAGGTATAGATCATAGCCAGGTAAAAAGCTTCAGAACATGAATGATAGTGTACGTTGTTGCTAGCTCAACCTTAGCACATAATTGGACTTTTTTTTTAATTGATAATTGGACTGTTTTTTTTAATTGATAATTGGACTATTTTTTACCCAACGTAATTGCATTGAGCAACTAATTAAGGAGCGCTCCTTCGGGAGCCTCCCAGCGATCACTTGGGGTGGGCTCAGAGCGTGCCACTTGGCGCGCTCTCAGCCGCCGTCATGTGTCGCGCTCTGGACGCTCCCTTCGAAATTTGTTTTTTTATTTTTTCACACGCGTTTTTGGCTTTTAAATTGGTTTTTTTTTTGGGTTTTTGGTTTTCCACCGGTGTTTCATAGCTTTTGGACGAAAAAAAATTCAAAAAAAATTTGCGCGAAAGAACGCATTTTTTTTTGCTTGCGCGAGAGGCACGGTCGTGCCTCTCGGAAACGAAAAAAACGTGTTTTCTTTTTTTTTCCTTCCGCGAGAGGCATGATTTTGCTTCCGCGAGAGGCACGGTTTTGCTTTCGCGAGAGGCACGGCCGTGCCTTTCGGAAACGGAAAAAAATGTGTTTTCTTTTTTTTTGCTTCCGCAAGAGGCACGGTTTTGCTTTCGCGAGAGGCACGGTCGTGCCTCTCGGAAACAGAAAAAAAAACACATTTTTTTTCCTTCCGCGAGAGGCATGGTTTTGCTTCCGCGAGAGGCACGGTTTTGCTTCCGCTAGAGGCACGGCCGTGGCTCTCGGAAACGGAAAAAAACGCGTTTTTTTCCTTCCACAAGAGGCACGGTTTTGCTTCCGCGAGAGGCACGGTTTTGCTTTCGCGAGACGCATGGTTTTGCTTCCGTAAGCGGTTTTGCTTTCGCGAGAGGCACGGCCGTGCCTCTCGGAAACAGAAAAAAAAACGCGTTTTTTTTCTTCCGCGAGAGGCATGTTTTGCTTCCGCGAGAGGCATGGTTTTGCTTTCGCGAGAAGCACGGCCGTGGCTCTCGGAAATGGAAAAAAAACGCGTTTTTTTCCTTCCACGAGAGGCACGGTTTTGCTTCCGCGAGAGGCACGGTTTTGCTTTCGGGAGAGGCACGGCCGTGCCTCTTTCAGAAAGGGAAAAAAACATGCTCCCGGTTCGGTTTTTTCGTGCGGTTTTTTTCGTGGAAAAAAAGTTCGTCGAAACCTATCAACGTAGGATCTAATTTTGAAGATCTCGACGCGAATAATCCAATGGTCAAAACGGTTCGAAATTTGGACGCACGGTTTAAGACATAAACTGTTTTGAATAAACGGATCTACGAAAAAAGGGAAAACTCCCAGGTTGCGACAAGTGGCACACATGCAGTGTGCCACCATGTGCGCCACTTGTCGCAACCTGGGGAGGTGGAAGTGGTCTTTGAAAGGAGTACTCCTTAATTATTGATTTCGCTTATTAATTCCCTCCTCTCAACTTAGATGGGTTTGGCTCAGTGGCGGAGCTTGAGGCCCAACTCTGGGCGGGCTGGGCGGGCCAAAATGAAAGACAGCATGTGGGATGGTGTTTAAAGGCCCAACAGTAAAAAAGATTGTGTACAAATTTCTAAATGGTGGGGGGAGGTCCATCCGGCCTTGCCGTAGCTCCGACATTGGTTTGGCTCTTCTCTCAGTTCTCTGAACAAATAGGTGAACTGGGTTCATGTGACGCCCCCGACTCAACCGTGCACTAAGCATACACGCAAACATGCACGATCAAGACCAGAGACTCACGGGAAGATATCACAAAACAACTCTAGACACAAATTTAAAGCATACAGCTTTATATTACAAGCCAGACCACGAAGGCTCGAATGCATAAGTCAGTGGAAGCAACAATATCTGAGCATAGACATAATTAGACAAGTTTGCCTTAAGAAGGCTGAGCAAAACGGGATTCGTCTACAGGCCACCAAAAGGGGCGCGGTTGGTCGCGTTCAAACGGCCACTCGACGGCGCGTCGAATGGTGGCGGTGGCATAGCCAGAGGTGAACCGTAGCGACGACGGTGAGCTCGATGGTGGACGCCGGAGTACGGGTGAGGTAGGATCCAGCGACAGGGGGCACGGGGGAGAGCGTGCGTGCGCGTGTTGGGCTCCTGGAAGCACGAGGAGCACGTTGCTGGGCTCGGGCGAGGGCTGCGACGGCTGTGTCCGCGGTGGCGAAGCAGGGTAATGGCAGCAAGCTCGGGCATGGTGGCAGCGGCGGCTATAGGGATGGATTCGAGCTAGAAAGAGAGGGGAAAGGAAGAGGAGCTCACAGTGGAGGCGCACGAAGGCCCGGTGAGCGACGGGAGCAGCAGAGGCGGACAGAAATGGAGGCGGAGCTCGTCGGTGCAGAGGAAGAAGACGAGGACGGAGCGGGCGATGCGGTGGCTCCCGGCTCAGCCCAGTGGCACCGGAGGGCGTAGCGGACGACGGCGGAGCTCTACGACATGACGGCGAGGCGAGAGGCCGGTGGCCGCGGGATCGACGGCGAACGGCGACGGCTACGTCGGGAGCTTCTCCAGATCGGGGAGGAGGGCGAGAGGGAGAGAGAGGGGAGTGGCTAGGGTTGCCAGGGGGCCAGGGCGTTGCTCTTATCCGCCCAAGGCACCGGCAGTGTCGGCGAACGGCCGACGCGTGCGCTCGGCCGGCCCGAGCGCGCACGCGAGCGACACGCATAGGAGAGAGGGCAGGAGGTTGAACGAGAGAGAGAGATGGGCTAGGCCGGCTCCTGTAGCCCGGAGGCTTAAGTGCACAGTATGTTTAGCCTTTTTCCCTTTTCTGTTTCTGCTTTTCTTAGCAGGAACTATTTTGCATATATTTAAGCCATCAAATGTTTTGCAAAATATGGAACTTGGCCACATAAATGCATTGCAATATTTGGCACTTCCACAAAAAGTTTGGGAGAAGTTTGAATTGATTTGGATTTTTCATAAATGGAAAAGCATTTAAAAATGCTGATTTGGCACTGTTTTAATTGCTATAGCCCATTTAAGCAAATAAGTGATGTTGTTTTCCTTAACAAATAATTGTTATGGAATATTTGCTAAATGATGGACTATTTTGCAACCATGTTTGTGCAACTTTAAATTTCACTTGCAATTTGAATTGATTTCAGTGGTGGAATTTGAAATGAGATATGAATCCAATATGATCAAGCACTGCAAAGCAAAGTGACTTAGCATAATCATGATGGATTACTGTAGCTTAATACATGGGGGGTGTTACAACTCTCCTCCTCTAAAAGAAATTCTCGTCCCGAGAATTAAGAGGTAGAAGGGAAAAAGGTCGGGGTATTCTTGTTGTAGGCCACCTTCACGTTCCCAAGTGGCTTCATCTTCAGTGTGATTCGACCACTGCACTTTAAGGAACTAGGTTTCCTTCTAGTGGGTTCGACGTTCAGCTTGATCCAGGATCCGGTGAATTCGAGCATCTCATGATCCACTGCACGGTGCGGATCCTTGAAGCAACGACGAAGTTGCGACACATGGAAGACATTGTGGATGTGAGAGAACTGCAGTGGCATCTTGTAAGGCCGCTTCGCAATAGGAGCAGTGACTGGTTTCAAGTCGATGACGAACTCGACAGCCCTAACAGGGGGTACTCCTGGAAGTTTTTCTGGGAAAACATCTTGGAAGTCGCGAATGACTGGAACGTTTTTGATTCCCCCAAGAGGAGAAGCGTTCAACGTACTCAGGGAATAAATTTGGGCTTCGGCATCTCATATAAGATAAGCATGGTAGTTTACTATCTCATCCGAAGGATGCAGGAGTTGGACGACTTTAGTGACACAATCGATTGAAGCAGTATGAGCCTTTAACCAATCCATACCCAGAATGAGGTCAATTTTAGAAGACTCCAAAATAATGGGATATGCATAAAATTCCAACCCTTCAATCTCAATGGTGACATCGGGGCTGAACAAGGAGGCTTGACATTGGCCCGCGGGGGTGTTTACCACTATCGTATGGTGCAACTTGCCACATTTAAAGTCATGCATGTATGCAAAATCTGCTGATAAGAATGAATGTGATGCTCCTGAATCAGATAAAACAAAAACTGGTACTGAATTAACAAGAAGAGTACCCATCACAGTAGCTGGTTGGTCTGGAGCTTCAGTCATATCAACATGATAAGCCTGACCACGACCATAAGAAGGTCTGGCATTATTGTTGCGGGGCTGGTTGTTACCACGGCCAGCAGAAGGGAGTGCAAGCTGATTCTGATTCTGGTGGCAATCTTTAGCATGATGACCTGGACGACCACACGTGAAACACAGCCCATCATTGGGACGGGGAGCAGGAGCTCAAAGCAGTGGAGCCTGAGGTCTTGGCTGCCTCGGAGGTGGAGGAGGCAGACGAGGTGCAACATAAGACGGCCTTGGAGCAGGTGCAGCTGGGCGGTACACGCTATGAGGAATCCATATACGGCGCTTCTGCGATGACGAGCCCGGAGATGAGCCCGCGTCACGGGTGCGCTCGAGAGCGTTCATGTGTTCCTTCAGTCCAGTCTCAACTTGAATGGCCATATTCACCAAGGTGGCGAAGTCAGCGAAGTCTTGGACAAGGAGCGCGAGCTTGATATCTGGGTTGAGCCCTTCACAGAACTTCTCCTCTATGCGAGCATCAGTGGCGATGTCCTCTTCAGCATAGCGAGACAATTCAAGGAACTCCCACTGGTACACATCCACATTTTTGCCCCCAACTCAACAATGCACTAATTATACATGCGAACATGCACGATCAAGACCAGAGACTCACGGGAAGATATCACAACACAACTCTAGACACAAATTTAAAGCATACAACTTTATATTACAAGCCAGGCCACGAAGGCTTGAATACATAAGTCAGCGGAAGCAACAATATCAGAGTACAGACATAATTAGACAAGTTTGCCTTAAGAAGGCTGAGCAAAACAATGACAACTAGATCGAAAAGGCGCAGGCCTCCTGCCTAGGAGCCTCCGAACTACTCCTGGTCGTTGGCCTCCACGTAGTAGTAGGCTCCGCCGGTGTGGTAGTAGTCGTCGGCGGGATCAGCTATCTCCGGGACTCCGTCATCTAATCGCAGCAACCGGGTAGGGGGAAAAAGGGTAGCAAAGCAACCGTGAGTACTCATCCAAAGTACTCGCAAGACTTACATCAGATCTATGCTAAGTATGCATCGGTATCAATGGGAAGGGGCTGTATCTGTGGACTAAACTGCAGAATGCCAGAGTAGAGGGGTAAGGCCTAGCCTATCGAAGACTAGCCTCTTGCAGCAACAGAAAAGAATAGAGTAACATAACATATAGTAACAAATATATATTAACAACGCCCAGAGATTCTTCCTCGACACCCTGCGAGAAAGCGATCCCGGAGCCATAATATCAGTTTAGTATCACATGTATCCAGTTCCAGTTGTAGTAGATCGGGATACAACTCCGAGCGTCCTATTACCGTGGACACGGCTATTCGAATAGATAACTTCCCTGCAGAGGTGCACCAACTTACCCAACACGCTCGATTAACTCTGGCCGGACACACTTTTCCGGGTCATGCCCGGCGTCGGCTGATCGACATGCCGTAGTCCTACCTAGGCTCCGCAGAGAGGTCCCCGCCGGTCTACATCCTAAGCGCAAAGGGGTCATGGGCCAATCATCCTAAGCGCTCCGGGTCATTGCGCGCAGGGCGGATCCAGGCACCACCTCTGTCCTGGATGGCGCTGGCCCAGCCGTGCTGCAATGCTGAACTGGACGTCTGACAGAGCTTTCGGGAGAATCGTACGACGCCGACTGCCCATAACTTATCCCGTGAGGTGGTTAGTGCGAAAAGGCCAAAGGCCTACTCAGATCACATATCCAAACCCATTAGTGTGTTGGGAGCTCGCGGTGACGATCAGTGATCCTGTCGCCCCATCTCGTGGACTTATGACAAGGGCTAGGCCCATCCCTCTCTAGGGCGGTCTCTGCCTGCCCGGCCGTGCCGCGTAATTATCTCGCGGGTACCCTCCTGGTCAACCCGACTTATTCAGAGACTGTCGGGAACTCAGGTCCACCTCTACCGGGGTGGTACCGCCTGTCCCTTCAGTCCCGCGGTAACAAAAACGGGAACGGTGTAAAGGTAACAGTGTGTCCGTAACATCAAGGGGGGAATCCGAGGAATTACCCTCGATGGATCCCCACTCGATGTAACCGTCAAGGTGAACTTGGAGGAATCACCCTCGATGGGTTCAAACTTGAGGGGCTACACGACAGAGGCATTATCGGAGGTGGTGAAAGAGGAATCACCCTCGGTATCCCGCAACCGACTAGCTACGCTACAGAGATATCATCAGGAGTGAGGTAGGAGGTATCACCCTCCGCACTCGATAGTAGCTCTGCAGAGTCGTACAACTAAGGGGGGGTGCTGGTGGTGTGATCGGTCTCTGTACAACGATCATATTGATGGAATCTTCCGGTAGTAAAGCCTGGCAACACGGACAAGGGTGTAGGGCCTCTGATGGATCACTAACCAGCCTATACTAAGCATATAGGACAACAGGCAAATTATCAACAGCAGGTTACAAAATCAGGCTATGCATCAGAATAGGAGCTATCGGATACAGTAGCGAAATCTAATGCAAGCACGAGAGAAAGAATAGGTGATATAGGAATGATCAAGGGGGTTTTGCTTGCCTGGAAGCTCTGCTGAGAGGGACGGGTCGTCGATGACGTAGTCGTACTCAGGGTCAACAGCAGTCTCGGGGTCTACCGGAGAGAAGAGGGGGAAGAAACAGTAAATATAAAGCAAACAAATGCATCACAAGGCATGACATGTCAATATGCTGTGCTAGGGATGACCTAATGTGGTGCTAAGCGTTACGGACGGAGCGGAAAAATATCCGGGAATATTTTCTCGGCTTTAGGCAATTATCGGACAGACGATCCGGAGGGGAAGGTCCATGTTTACAGTGTTGGAGGCATGTGATAGGTATGTGGATGGCATATTCGGATTCGTCTCATTTTTCTGGTCATTTTTCATATATAAATTATTTTCATCTGAGCTACGGTTTAATTTATATGAATTTTCAAAGTTTTAAAAGATTTCTGGAATTTCTGGAATTATTCCAAATTCGAAAATAAATGGGAAATTGCTAGGTGCACCCGGTGCAGTGCACCCAGTTGTGCACACAGAGGCTGACTAGTGGGGCCTAGTTGACTGCTGAGTCAGCAGTCAACAGTCAACAGTTGACTGGTCAATCTGACCAGGGGGCCCACATGTCAGTGACAGAGCACTTTAACAGAGGCTTAATTTTAACTAATTAAGTTAATTAGCTAGTGGGACCCACTTGTCAGTGACACATTAATTAACAGATTAATTTTAATTAGCAAAACAGTTAACTAAAACGGTGGGGCCTACATGTCAGTGACAGGGGGTTGCCCAGTCAGCAAGTTGACTTAGTCAACGCGGTCAACGGGGCCTATGGGACCCACCTGCAGTGACCCAGGGTGGGCCCCATGGCCGGCCACGATAGCGGCGGCGCCGGAGCTGCTCCGGCGACCATTTCTGTGGCGGCGCGCGTCGGATCTCGTCGGAATTTCGCTACGGGGCACCAAACGAGGCGCGGTTTGCAGTGTTCGATCGGGCGTTCGACGCCGCGTCGAACTGTGGCGGTGCCGTGGCCGTAGATGCCCTACAGCGACGACGGCGAGTGTCGTGTCGGACGCCGGAGTACGGGTCCGAGCGAAAATGTAGCTAGGGGCGTCGTAAGGCTGCGTGCGTGCGCTCGTTCGGCTACTGGGAGCTCCAGGAGCTCGATGCGCTGCCTAGGAGCGAGCGCGGCTGCCTGTGAGCGCGACTGCGACGAGCTCGACGGCGGCGAGCTTGGCCATGACGGAAGCAATGGCTACAGGCGTGGAAGGAAGGGGGAAACAGAGGGGTTTCGGTCGTCAGCTCACCTAGAGGCACACGGCGGCCGTTGGGAGGTTTAGTAGCAGCAGCGGCGGCGAACTCGCCGGAGATGCTCGTGGGTCAGAGGAAGAAGACGACGTCGCCGCGATTGATGCAGAGGCGAGGAGCTCCAACGGGTGGCACCGGAGGGCGTATAGGACGACGGCGGAGCGAGCGGACACGGACTCAACCGACAGGGACGACGGGGAGCGCGCAGACGACGACAGCCATGGCGGCAAGGCGCTCGGGCTCGATGGGGAAGAGGAGAGCGAGCGAGGCAGAGGAGGGGGAAAAGACCTGGCGAGTCCAGGGCGTCCGCGGTGGTGTTCTTATCCATCCCGCGGCGGTGTAGCGGCACGAGGAGGGGAGCTGGTTCGGCGGCGACGGCGCTCGGTGTCGGCCGCACGCGCGCGGCGCTGACACGGGGAGGAGAGAGAGGAGGGAGACGACGGGAGTGGGTTGGGCCAGGCACTGTGCACTAAGGCCCAGTGCACAGTGGCCTTTCTCTTTTCTTTTTCTGATTCTTTTCTGTTTTCTTTATTCCTTTCTGTTTTGCATTTCTTTTTAGTATCAAATGAGTTTTGTAAAATATGGATCTTGGCCACATATTTACATTGCAATATTTGGCACTGTCACAAAAAGTTTGGGAGGCATATGAATTTGTTTGAATTTTGCATAAATGGAAAAGCATTTAAATATGCTGATTTGGCACTGTTTTAATTGCTATAGCCCATTTAAGCAAATAAGTGATGTTGTTTTCCTTAACAAATAATTGTTATGGAATATTTGCTAAATGATGGACTATTTTGCAACCATGTTTGTGCAACTTTAAATTTCACTTGCAATTTGAATTGATTTCAGTGGTGGAATTTGAAATGAGATATGAATCCAAAGTGATCAAGCATAGCAAAGCAAAGTGACTTAGCTTAATCATGAAGGATCACTGTAGCATAATATACGGGGGTGTTACAACTCTCCTCCTCTAAAAGAAATTCTCGTCCCGAGAATTAAGAGGTAGAAGGGAAAAAGGTCGGGGTATTCTCCCCGTAGGCGATCTTTGCGTTCCCATGTGGCTTCATCTTCAGTGTGATTCGACCACTGCACTTTAAGGAACTTGGTTGCCTTCTGATGGGTCCGACGTTCAGCTTGATCCAGGATCCGGATCGGATGCTCCTTATAAGAGAGATCATCTTGCAATTCAAGCATCTCATGATCCACTGCACGGTGCGGATCCTTGAAGCAACAACGGAGTTGCGACACATGGAAGACATCATGGATGTGAGAGAACTGCGGTGGCAACTCCAATTTATAAGCCACCCATCCACGTCTGGCGAGAATGTGGAAGGGACCAATGTAGCGAGGAGCTAACTTGCCCTTGATTCCAAAGCGATGAGTGCCCTTCATAGGAGTGACACGCAGATAAGCTTGCTCACCAGGTTGATAGATCAATCCCAGTGTTTACGATCATAGTTGCTCTTCTGACGAGACTGAGCCGCCCTGAGATTTTCCCGGACAATACAGACTTGCTCTTCAGCTTGTTGGATAATATCCAGACCAATGAGCGGCCGTTCCCCAGTTTTTGACCAATTCAGAGGGGTTCGACACTTACGTCCATATAATACCTCGAAGGGTGCCATCTTCAAGTTAGCTTGATAGCTGTTGTTGTATGAGAATTCAGCATACGGGAGAGATTCTTCCCACTTCTTGCCAAATGAGATGACACAAGCACATAGCATATCTTCAAGCACTTGGTTAACTCGTTCAACTTGACCTTGGGACTGGGGGTGATAAGTTGTGCTCTAGGTTATATGGGTTCCCATAGCTTCTTGGAAACTTTCCCAGAACTTTGAGGTGAAGAGGCTGCCACGGTCTGAACTGATCTCCTTCGGAATACCGTGGAGTGTCACAATTCTGGAGATATACAAGTCTGCTAACTGACTAGCAGTGATCGTCTCCTTGACTGGCAGAAAGTGTGCAACTTTGGAGAATTGGTCGACGACGACAAGAATAGCATCGTGAACCTTTTGTGATTTGGGAAGGCCAGTGATGAGATCCACCTGAACCTTGTCCCATTTCCATTCGGGGATAGGGAGCGGTTGCAGAAGTCCAGCAGGTTTTTGGTGTTCTGCTTTGTCGCGACGGCAAACGTCACATTCAGCAACGTATCGAGCAATGTCTTGCTTC
The DNA here is from genome assembly GCA_039707655.1 of Elymus sibiricus. Lineage (NCBI taxonomy): Eukaryota > Viridiplantae > Streptophyta > Magnoliopsida > Poales > Poaceae > Elymus > Elymus sibiricus. The sequence continues at coordinate 165,597,279 of CM077666.1, read as the reverse complement.
ATATTAGACCACCAGTATCTCTGAAGAATGTCTTGGTACATCTTGGTACTACCCGGATGAATAGACAGAGGTGTGTCATGTGCTTCCTTCATAACTTTCCATGTCATATCGTCGAACTGGGTACCACAAGGCGATCTTTAAAGAACAAAGCTCCATCCGTTTTAAGCGAGAAATCTGAGGGCTTTCCGGAGGCAAGATCACGCTTAATCTGATCAACTTCAGTGTCATTCCTTTGCGCAGTCTTGATAGATTGCTCGAGAGTTGGTTCCAAGACAAGGGTATTGAGAGAACCCTGTGGAACAATGTGGAGGTTCATTTTGCGAAGTTCCTCATAAAGAAGGAGTTGAGCTTGCTGAACCATGAGGTTGTTGCAATAAGACTTGCGGCTCAAAGCATCAGCCATGACATTAGCCTTACCAGGGATATATGAAATACCGCAGTCATAGTCTGTAATAGCCTCCATCCATCTTTGTTGACGGAGATTCAAGTCTGGCTGAGTAAACAGATATTTCAGGCTTTGATAATCAGTGTAGATCTCGCAACGATTACCGAGAAGGTAATGTCACCACAACTTCAGTGCATATATAACTGCAGCAAGTTCGAGATCATGAACTAGGTAGTTCTCCTCATGAGGACGCAACTGTCAAGAGGCATAAGCAATGACTTTGCGTTCTTGCATTAGGACACAGCCTAATCCTTGACGGGATGCATCGCAATAAATCACGAAGTCCTTGCGAGAATCTGGAGGAGCAAGCACTGGGGTAGATGTCAACTTGTCTTTGAGTGTCTGGAAACTTTCCTGGCATTTTTCTATCCACTCAAACTTAACGCCCTTGTGAAGCAAATTAGTCAAAGGCTTGGCAATCTTGGAGAAGTTCTCGACAAAATGGCGGCAATAGCTGGCGAGTCCGAGAAAACTTCTGACTTGCTTGACATTCTTTGGAGGAGTCCAGTCAAGAATAGCCTAAACTCGTTCTGGATTAACAGCAATACCATCCTTGGAAATCAAATGACCAAGGTAGGTCACTTCGGATAACCAGAATTCACACTTGGAATATTTCGCATATAGCTGATGCTCTCCAAGGTCGGTGGGATCAACTGTCTCCGGGACTCCGTCATCTGATCGCAGCAATCGGGTAGGGGGGAAAAGGTAGCAAAGCAACCGTGAGTACTCATCCAAAGTACTCACAAGACTTACATCAGATCTATGCTAAGTATGCATCGGTATCAATGGGAAGGGGCTGTATCTGTGGACTAAACTGCAGAATGCCAGGGTAGAGGGGTAAGGCCTAGCCTATCGAAGACTAGCATCTTGCAGCAACAGAAGAGAATAGAGTAACATAACATATAGTAACAAATATATATTAACAACGCCCAGAGATTCTTCCTCGACACCCTGCGAGAAAGCGATCCCGGAGCCATAATATCAGTTTAGTATCACATGTATCCAGTTCCAGTTGTAGTAGATCGGGATACAACTCCGAGCGTCCTGTTACCGTGGACACGGCTATTCGAATAGATAACTTCTCTGCAGGGGTGCACCAACTTACCCAACACGCTCGATTAACTCTGGCCGGACACACTTTTTCGGGTCATGCCCGGCGTCGGCCGATCGACACGCCGTAGTCCTACCTAGGCTCCGCAGAGAGGTCCCCGCCGGTCTACATCCTAAGCGCAAAGGGGTCATGGGCCAATCGTCCTAAGCGCTCCGGGTCGTTGCGCGCAGGGCGGATCCAGGCACCACCTCTGTCCTGGATGGCGCCGGCCCAGCCGTGCTGCAATGCTGAACCGGACGTCTGACAGAGCTTTCGGGAGAATCGTACGACGCCGAGTGCCCATAACTTATCCCGTGTGGTGGTTAGTGCGAGAAGGCCAGAGGCCTACTCATATCACATATACAAACCCATTAGTGTGTTGGGAGCTCGCGGTGACGATCAGTGATCCTGTCGCCCCGTCTCGCGGACTTACAACAATGGCCAGGCCCATCCCTCTCTAGGGCGGTCTCTGCCTGCCCGGTCGTGCCGCGTAATTATCTCGCGGGTACCCTCCTGGTCAACCCGACTTATTCAGAGACTGTCGGGAACTCAGGTCCACCTCTACCGGGGTGGTACCGCCTGTCCGCTCAGTCCCGCAGTAACAAAAACGGGAACGGTCTAAAGGTAACAGTGTGTCCGTAACATCAAGGGGGAATCCAAGGAATCACCCTCGATGGATTCCCACTCGATGTAACCGTCAATGTGAACTTGGAGGAATCACCCTCGATGGGTTCACACTTGAGGGGCTGCACGACAGAGGTGTCATCGGAGGTGATGAAAGAGGAATCACCCTCGGTATCTCACAACCGACTAGCTACGCTACAGAGATATCATCAGGAGTGAGGTAGGAGGTATCACCCTCGGCACTCGATAGTAGCTCTGCAGAGTCGTACAACTAAGGGGGGGGTGCTGGTGGTGTGATCGGTCTCCGTACATCGACCACATTGATCGAATCTTCCGGTAGTAAAGCCTGGCAACACGGACAAGGGTGTAGGGCCTCTGATGGATCACTAACTAGCCTATACTAAGCATATAGGACAACAGGTAAAGTATCAACAGCAGGTTACAAAATCAGGCTATGCATCAGAATAGGAGCTATCGAATACAGTAGCGAAATCTAATGCAAGCACGAGAGAGAAAGTGTTAGTGCAATAATTTGCCTCCTTATGTTTTGGAGATTGTTGACAAACAGTGAGGGACTAATGTGTTTGCTAGTGCACACAGAGTAACTGGTCCCTGGAGTCAAGAGGAGTTTGGTTTCAAACTCCGAAGAATATCCCCTGCGTAGCAGTTAAGGTTATCACCGAAGATTATGACGACGAGAGTGACCCCTCAAAAATTGCTGACGTGAAGCAATTGGTTCGGTGCCGTTCCGAAGGAAGTGACTGCTGTCGAGAAGATTGAAAACGAAGAAGAAGACGAAGCAATCTTTTCGTTGTTTCTTTTCTCTTATTGAGTCATAGGACCACCGTACTATTAAGAGGGGTGTAGCGTTCGAAGATTTGATTCGCTGATGCTAAACCCAAATCCTATGAAAGATGCGAGAGAAATCTCTTTGTGTTCCGAGCAAATACTTGCCAGCAAGAGACTGTGATCTTCTTCGCTGCGAGAGATTTGTCTCTGACCGAGGAGTTAGCATTACTTGCTCTTCAAGTAATGTTACCGTTGCTCCCAAAATCCGACCGTTGTGAATGTGTCGGTTGGCCATTGGTTGGACCGCGTGTCCAAAATGGTCATTTCCCATCCGGGAAGGCTGCGGCTATAAATAGCCACCCCGCACTGGCGTTGTCCGGTGGCTGCTCCGTTTGATTCTGAGAAGATTGTTGAGCAACCCCCTCTCCGATTGATTTGAGTTTAAAATCCACCGAGAGAAAACCCCAGAGCCGAAAAATTAGATAGTGGTTCGGCATCACTCGAATCTAAGTCCAGTACGCTCCGCCTATTACTCTTGAGAGCTGCGAACTCTCTAGACGGTTAGGTGTCAATTTCTTCAGAGACCAAGAGTAATTGTGGTTCTCGAAGAAGAAGTCTGTAAAGGTTCGGAGATCTCCTCAAGCATCTACCACGAGTAATCGGCATTGGTTGACGAACCAATTGTCGAGGAGAATAGGGTGAAGAGAGTTTATCTTCTGTGTTAAATCACAGCCCCTCCAACCAGACGTAGTCCTTTTGCAGAAGGGCGAACTGGTCTACCAAACCCCTTGTCGCCATCGAGCATCATTGGTCACGTCTGCTACCCCCCTTTACTTTTGAACTGTGCCATGTGACATGTTTCAATTATGTGATTTACCTCGATGCATGGTTTTAGTTTCCATTCGGTAGTTTAAGCTCGCTCACTGTTATCTGTTTTAATTCATTCCGCTGCTGGGTTCCGAGAGTTTTGATATTTCTGAAGAAAATTTAAAACTCCCATTCACCCCCCCCCCCCCCCCCGCTGGTAGACATACTTAGTTCCTACAATTGGTATCAGAGCAAGGTACTCCTTGACTCTGCTCATTTTGGTCTAACCACCTTGGAGTTTAAGTATGTCTTCAGTGAGCTACAAGTCGCACCTCAAGATTCCCATCTTTGATGGGACGGACTATCCCTTCTGGAAGGAGAAGATGAAGATCCGTCTCCGAGCTATTGATGATGATATGTGGAATGTGGTGCAGAATGGATTCACGGTTGAAGTGCCCCAGGTTCCCACGGACCACGAGAAGAAACTCATTCAGATGGATGCTCAAGCCAAAGATGAAATTGGTGGTCATCTCTCTCGTGCTCAATTTCTTCGCTATCGTCAGTGTGAAACAGCAAAGGAATTGTGGGACATTCTCGAAAAGATTAACGAGGGTGTTTCAACCCAGAAAGAAGCTCGCATTGATACTCTTCGGGCCAAGTTCAATCGGTTCAAGCGAATTGGAAATGAAAGCTGCTAGCAAACCTTCGATCGTCTGAGTGACACGCAAACGAGCTACAAGGTCTCGGCGCCAAAGACATCACTGATCACGAAGTTGTGAAGAAACTGCTCCGATCCCTTGACAGTTCGTTCGATACTCTAGTTCTGATGATTCGGGAACGAGCTGATTTCAAAGTTCTCGACTCTGCTGATATCATGGAAAGGCTAAACACTCACGAAGAACAAGAAGAAGAAAAGAGAGATCTCTATGGATCAAATCACCGAAAAAGTCATGCTCTCAAGGCTGTGGCTGATTCTTCCTCAGAAGGAAACGCCGATGAAGATTCAGATGACCCAGAAAGGATCAGCAAGGACCTCGCATTGATCACGAAAAGATTCCAATGCTTCCAGAAGAAAAATCAGTTTCAGAAGAAAGGATCCAGCAACTCTGGTGGCTCCAAATCTTCATCAAAACCTACTGGAGATTACACCTGCTTCAAGTGCAAAAAGCCAGGACATTTCATCTCGGACTGCCCTCTCTGGGAAGCTGAAATCCGTGCCAGTGGAAGATTTGATTCAGGACACAAAGGCAAGAGCAAAAGCTACGACTCCGATGATGAGAAGAAAACGAAGAAGTTCTTCAAGAAGAAGGATAGCTCCTCCAAGTCATCGTCAAGATCTTCCTCAAGGAATCCCTCCAAGACCTCATCCAATCGCAAGAACACTTCTCGCAAGGCCAAGGCGTACATCGGCAAGGAGATGGATTCCGATGAAGAAGCGTCATCCGACTCCGAAGAAGTTGATGAATCCGATGAGGATTCTGATTCCGGCATGGCTGGTATAGCATGTGCTTCTACTCCTGCATCGAACTTCTTCGAGGATCATTCGAGCGACAACGAGTCCCCTGCGTACTGCTTCATGGCCAAAGCTTCGAAAGAAAAGGTATCCTCTAAACATCACAAGGTTCACTCCAGTGATCAATATTCTTCTGATGAGGATGACCATGCTAAACTGATCAAAATTGCTAATATGCAACAAAATTCTCTCGAGAAAATTGAGAAAACCCTCAGGAAATCTGAAGGGTTGTTGGTTTAGGAGATGGAGAAAAATCAATCGTTGACCGAAGAGCATTCTGCCCTCGAGTCTCGAATGAAAGAACTATCAGATCGTCATGATTTTCTCTCAGCTGACCACGAAAAATTGACTTATGATTACCTGAAACGGAAACAGGAACTCGAGTCGCTGAGAGAGGCTCATGATGACTTGATCAGAGAAAATTCTCTTCTCACCCAACAACTCAAAGAGAAACCTGAAGTGTTTGTACCTCCTTGCTTAAAATGCCTTGAATGCAGTAACGATGAATCAAATGCTGAATCTTCTCTGAATGCTAACCCCTCGGTCGAGGAAAATGGTTCTGTTTCTGATGAAAATGCCAGGTTGAAGAATCTTCTTCAGACAGGAATGTTCAAGTCTCTCAAAGGGCATCAAACCCTGTGTGATGTTCTGAAGAAATCCATTCTTCACAAAAATCCCAGAAAGGAGGGTATCGGTTTCGAAAGGAAACTAAATGAGAATGGCTCCTACCGGGAACCTGATGAATATCCTCACACTGTGTGGGTACCTGCTAAGAGCAAAATGCTCGATCCAGTTTTACTTTCGGGATATGACTCTCCTATTCCTGAGTACTCATATGATGATTCTCTGGATAACTATAAGTTGTTCAAAAACCAACGTGGTGAGGCTGTTGCTCGCTATGTTGGACCAAACAGCAGGAATGGCCCCCCAAAGGAATCAATCTTGGTGCCTAGGAAAACTATCGAAGCATTACCTGTTACCAGACTACTAACCATGCAGGAAGAGAATGCTTGATATATCCTTGAAAAGATTCGACGGAATGAGTACATACTTGCCTCACCCAACCACTATACTCATTCGTTAGGAAGGAACTTCAATGCTTACTCTTTCGATTATGCTCGTACTCATTCAAGTTACAATTCACATAATTATTGAAAGAAATCATATCCTGCTCGCTCATATGTTTCGAAGCCACCTACAAAGATGTGGGTGGTTAAGAAAGCCTAATTTCTCTGCAGGACTATGTCTCCGGGTGTACAGAATGGATAATGGATAGTGGATGCACTAGTCATATGACCGGAGACAAGTCGTTGTTTGTCGACCCCAACTTAACTACTTCATCTGAGAAGTACATTACTTTCGGCGACAACAACAAAGGAAAGGTAGTTGGGTTAGGTAAAATTGCTATATCCAAGGACAAGAACATTGATGATGTTTTACTTGTTCAGTCACTTGGATTCAATCTCATGTCAGTTGGCAAGCTTTGTGATCTAGGCATGCTAGTTCTATTTTCTAAATCCAAATGCATCGTCTTTATGGCCACTGACAATTCCTTCATCTTCGAGGGAAATAGAAAAAGTGATTTATATATTGTGGATTTCTCTAAGGGTCCCTCAGTCCGAACTTGTTTGCTTGCAAAAGCAACCGAAGGATGGCTGTGGCACCGAAGACTTGGTCATGCAGGTATGAGAAATTTACAGACTCTCATGAAAAAAATCATCTCCGTGGTATTCCTGATGTGAAATTCGACAAGGATCGTCTTTGTGCTACGTGTGAAGCCGGTAAATTGGCAAAGAAGCACCATTCATTAAAAATAGTCATGACCACAACAAGACCACTGGAAATTCTTCATATGGATTTATTCGGGCCTCAAAACTATGCAAGCTTCGGAGGCAGTCATTATGGTCTGGTTATTGTTGATGATTTCTCTCGATACACTTGGTTATTCTTTCTCGAAGACAAAACCTGCACCCAAGACATTTTCAAAAGATTCACTAAGAAGGCTCAGAATGAATATGATGTGCGAATTAAGCATGTCAGAAGCGACAATGGCACCGAGTTCAAAAATACTCATATCGAAGATTTTCTCGATGAAAATGGTATCACTCATGAATTCTCTTCCGCATACACTCCCCAACAGAATGGAGTTGTTGAGCGAAAGAACAGAACTCTCATTGAAATGGCGAGAACAATGCTCAGTGAGTATAAAACTCCCATTCGTTTCTGGGCTGATGCTATTAACACTGCTTGCCATGTTGTGAATCGTGTTTATCTTCATAAATTCCTTAAGAAAACTTCATATGAGCTTATCACTAGCAAGAAACCGAATGTTTCTTATCTACGTGTTTTTGGTGCACCTTGCTATATTCGTGACATGAATCATAATTCTAAGTTTGCACCCAAAGCACATGAAGGTTTTCTTCTTGGTTATGGCTCGAACTCGCATACTTATCGTGTCTATAACTCTCACCACGGGAAAGTTATGGAAACGGTAAATGTGCGGTTTGATGAATCTAACGGCTCTCAAAAGGAGCACCTGCCAAATGTGATAGATGAACCTCCGATTTCGGATGCTATTCGGCAAATGGCTATTGGGGACGTCAGGCCAGTCGAAGAAAATTCACCAAACTCTTCCGATGATGATGCTCCCATTGCTCGACGCACACGCCAATCTACTGCCGAAGAAAATGCCGCACCGAACACAAATGGCAACCCCAATGCAAATGCCGATCAAAATGACAATCAACAGGAAAATGGCGATACTAATGCCAATCCTGATGCTGATACTGAGGAAAATGAAAATGATCATCAAGAAGGAAATCCTCTCCCACGAGTGGCAAATCGAGTTGACCCTGCATTAATCCTCAAAGATCCTGCACTCGTTTGGCTAACTACTGTGGCAGTTTCTCTTTTGTCTCATTGACAGAACCTACCAAGTATGAAGAAGCTATGAATGATCCCGATTGGATGAATGCCATGCAAGAAGAGTTGGTGCAATTCGAATTGAATGATGTGTGGGAATTGGTTGACAAACCGAATCCTAAGAAGCACAATATCATCGGCACAAAATGGATTTTTCGGAACAAGCAAGATGAAAATGGCATTGTTGTGGGAAACAAAGCACGTCTTGTCGCTCAAGGGTATACACAGGTAGAAGGTATTGATTTTGGTGAAACATATGCTCCTGTTGCTCGCCTTGAGGCAATTCGTATTCTTCTCGCTTATGCAAATTACAATGATATTCTGCTTTATCAAATGGATGTGAAAAGTGCTTTCCTCAATGGTGAAATTGATGAGGAAGTATATGCTAGGCAGCCACCTGGCTTTGAAAACCCTCAGTTTCCTAACAAAGTTTTCAGGTTGAAAAAGGCGCTATATGGGCTAAAGCAAGCCCCTCGAGCTTGGTATGACACTCTGAAGAGGTTTTTGCTCGATAAAGGGTTCAAGCCAGGATCCACTAATTTCACTCTTTTTACTCATGCTATTGATGGCGATCTATTTGTTTGTCAAATCTATGTGGATGATATTATCTTCGGCTGTACTAACAATGCTTGCAGCATGGAATTTGGGCGAATGATGTCCGAGAAGTATCAAATGTCCATGATGGGTGAACTTAAGTTCTTTCTCGGACTACAAATTCGTCAACAGGACAATGGAATTTTCATATCTCAGGAGAAATATTTGAGAGATTGTCTTAAGAAGTTCAAAATGCAAGATTGCAAACAGAAGGGTTACAAAACTCCCATGCCTACAAATGGCCAACTGGACGCAGACGTGTACGGTAAAGATTACGATCAGAAAGCTTATCGTTCGATGATTGGTTCTTTGCTTTACCTATGTGCATCCAGACCTGATATTATGTTGAGTGTTTGTATGTGTGCTCGTTTTCAAGCTGCACCGAAAGAATCGCATCACCAAGCGGTCAAGCATATTCTGAGATATTTGGCTCACACCCCCACCTTAGGTTTATGGTATCCTAAGGGAGCACAGTTTGACCTCATTGGCTATTCAGACTCAGATTATGCAGGTGACCGGGTTGACAGGAAATCTACTTTGGGGACATGCCATTTCCTCGGTAGATCATTGGTATGTTGGTCGTCAAGGAAGCAGAACTGTGTCTCACTCTCTACGGCTGAGGCCGAATATATTGTTGCTGGCGCTTGCTGTACTCAGTTATTATGGATGAAGCAGACTCTGAAGGATTATGGCATCAAGGTCAAGAAGATCCCTCTATTTTATGATAATGAGAGTGCGATCAAAATCGCACACAATCCTGTGCAGCACTCTTGCACCAAGGATATTGAGATCAGACATCATTTCCTATGCGATCATGTTGCTCGAGAGGATATCATTATCAGTCATGTCAATACCGAAGAAAATCTCGCCGACATCTTCACCAAGCCTCTCGATGAGAAAAGATTCTATGTGTTACGGTGTGAGCTAAATATCCTAGATTCCGCAAACATGCAGTAAACTGGACTCGGCACCTGTACCAACACTTCCACATCTTAGAAGGAATGGGTGCATAACACTCGAAGAGCTTGAAAATTTCGACAAAGTGAAATTTTCTTTCTAAGAGTGAATACATTAACGAAGAACTAGACTAACCGGGTGCCACGATAATTGTGCGACGCTCGGGGTCATATAGTTCTTATACGGTGGGTAACGCCACCACAATTTCTCGTCGTTGTGCTGCATCTGAAGTTTTTGTGTTTGTCCGAATGTATTTCACTCATAGCTTGTCTTTCGGGTGTTTGTGTTTTTTCTTCGTCTGAGTGAAATGCCTAGGACCCTGTTTTCCCTCTATTCTATCTATTCCAGTCTATGCTGCTCCGTTATGAATGCACAAATTTCATCTGGGCACGAAACTTTATCTGGTATCCGTGACCACGTTAAAGTTTTGGTCCGAACCTAATCTGTTTTGGCGAAAGCCGTCCAAAATTTGGGGTTTCCCGCCCAAGTCTGGACCACGTTCTTTGGTGATGGTTGCCACATGCTGATCATCAACTGCCAGCTTATCTGATCCGTTGAATCGCAATAGTCCATTGACTCTAGCCGTCCGATCAGATTCACCGGGGTGCGGTTATTTCCTCCTCGCATATAAATGCTGAGCCGCCACCCTCCTCGTTTCACTTCGCATCTTCTCCATCGCCACCTTACGAAGCCCTACCGCACTGCTCCTCCTCGAGCTCGATGACGTCGACCATCTTCGCCGCTTCGCTGCCGGAAAGAGGTCGCCGGAGTCATTCCTCGCCGCCGCGGATCATCTTCCTCTCTGCGCCGCCGTAGTTGCTGCACATCACCAAGTTAGGGTATGTGTAGTGCGAACTCGTTCTTCCTCTCTTCCTGTTCGAGTTCTTCCATGGTAAAAAATTGCCTATTTTTACTGTATTTCTCAGATCCTTACTGATAGGTAACTTGTGCGGATGTGGTTTGTAGTTGTCCCTCGCATCCAAAAAAGTTCAGATCTAGGGTTTGTGTTATGTCTCGAACGAACGGAATGCTTAGCACGTTTACTAGTATTTTCTTCAAACCTACTAGTTCGTTCTACACATTTCCTTTGACCGAAACATTTCTCAAAGTCTGCATCTATTTCTTCTTCAAAAATAATTTCTTTTTCAAATCTTCGCTGTGTGCATTCATAACCCTATCCCCATTTTCCCTCGCATCTATCTATGTTCACAGGAAAATGCAGTCAGTTGAGGATTCAGCTAAACCAGAAGATCGGATTGACAGAGATGAGGTTATTCTAGGTACCGCTGATGAATCCAAAGCTCTGAATGCTAAGGGCCCAACGGTAGGCCCATCAACCAGCAAGCGAAAAAGGACCGAACAAAATGCTGATGAGCAAGAAGAAAATGATACGAAGAAGAAGAAGGGTGGCAGACAGGCATACACAAACACAGCTGATTATATTTCTCATGATCGATATAACACCGTTCCAGGCGAGACAAAACACCAAAGGGATAAACGTCAACAATGGATTCGACGTCACTGGGTGCGCAAATGGTTCAACTATGAATTTGTTCATCCTCGGTTTGCTCAGAACTTTGCATTTCATCCACCATGGGGTGACTGCCGAGAAATTTCTCTCATCAAGCCCAATGGTCCCCAAGAGAGACCACCTCCTCCACCAAACGCTGATGAATCATCCCTTCGCACACCAGCTTCTTATCCTGAAGAGCTTGCTAAGCGTCAGCGAAATGCCCTCAAGCGAGCTCAATGGGCCGAAAAGCAAAAGGCTCGTGAACAGGAAAACCTTTGCCTTCTCAAAGATGATGTGGAGAAGAAAAAGGCCGAAGGAAAATCCGAAGGCCGAACTAAAAACAAGCGTGATCCCAGCGCTGCTGCGAAAAGAAAACATGCACCAAAGAAGAAAAAGGCTGAACCTGCTGCTGATTCTCACAAGGATGATTCTTCTTCTTGTTCTGATGATCCTCCGCTCACTAAAGAAGAAATTGCTGCTACTCTCAGCGAGGAAGTAAATATCACTACATCAACTGTGCTGCCTGATCTTCGGGTAAATTTGGCTCCACCGAAGAAGATGCTTGCTAGAAAAACACCTGCTACCACTGTCACCATGAAACAGCACGTGAACACAACTCCTCATCCAGATGCAATAAACTTGAAGGATTTGGTAGTTGATACTCCAGTAAGTTCTGCGAAGCCTGGCGAAAATATTCCCAAACCTGAAGTGAAGAAAATCAAGGCGCCTACCGAGCAAGATGCTCCCCAAGCTACTGTTCCGAAGGAAGAGGTTGCTAAATTTGCACCTACTTTGACTAAGCATTTGGCTTCAAAACCTCCTTCCGAGCAAGTTCCTGTCCAGACTGCTCCCTCCGTCAAGACTGATGCTCCTCATTACTATGATCACATCTTCATCATGGAACAGCTTGATAAATTTGTGGACAATCCTTTCGATGGAGAAGTGGCCTCGCTCCTTATTCCTACCGAAGTTATTACTCAAGCCACTTCAGTAGTTCAAGAATTGAGAGAAGATGCAGTTGAGATCAATTCTCTTTCTGTCGAGCTATTGGACATTGATCACCGAATGAAAACTGCCTCTTCCAAATTTGTCATCAAAGCACTCAAAGACTCCTACAAGGATATCAATCGTGCGATGACTCTCCTTCGCCACCGCAGGTTACGTTTTCACACGGATCTGGATGAAATTGTTCGGAAAATATGTGACGAACATCAAGCCAAAGTGACTGGATACAATGATCTGGTCAAGGGCCATATTGATCAAGTTGCTCAGGAAAAGAAAAAGCAACGAAAGCGAATGGCAAAGAAAAATGTGCCTCCTGTTCCGAAAGCAAAATCTCCTGAGCCAGCAATTTCTTCGCCATCCCCTGTTAAGGACTCGGATGCTCCTCCCTTGCCAAGGCCAACTGAATCAGTGCTTGTGGCCTCCCCAGCTCGAACGGATATTCCCTCGCAACACTTTGTCTCTGAGGAAGGTGAAATCCCTCGCTCCGAGCCCCAAGCTTCTCCGGCCCATGAAGCTCCAAAAGTCTCGGTCGAGGAACAACAGATTCCAGTAGAGAAACAACCTTCAGTGGATGTCTCGGCCTCAGTGCCTACTGTGCATGAACCTGCTCTGCTGCCTTCTACCTCAGCACCTCCAACAGTTGCAACCCCTGCTCCGTCTCCACTAAAGATTTCCATCGACTCAGCTACTCAAATGCCAGATGTTGGTCCTTCCGAACGGAAATCTGTCTCCGCCCGTCGGTATGACTCAGTTGTTTATGGTGATGAAGTTCTTTCTTCTGAAGAAGAACTAAAATATCCTTACCCTCGTGAAGAACTGCCTTTGTTCTCGTTAGGAGCAGGCGCAAAAGGTCCCCTTTTCAATCGGAATGCGCATCCCAAATTCTTTCAGGCCAGTCCGTATGATGGGCTGCGCACCTCTGAATCGCCTCGTTTCTGGACTAAAGAACAGGCCATCTATTATTCTCGGCTCCTCTATGAGAGCAGAAAGATATTTCCACACGAATATCTGGACATCCCTGCTATGCGCAACATTGGCTATTTCAATCAATTGCTTCAGGATCTGGATGATTTCTGCCTCACCAAAGTCTTTGAGTTCGAGCACCCTTGGAACAGAGAGATTATTCTTCAATTCTATGCTACACTGTATATCTCTGGCGATGAATCTGATAGCTCCAAATGGGTTATGGAATGGATGACCGAAGGGAAACGCATCAAATGCACTTCAACGGATTTTGTTTCGCACTTCCATTTCCCTCACTTTGAGCATGGTAATACTGAGATTCGGGTTCATAATATTGATGTCATATCAGATGAAAACTTTCGATGTACAATGGATCCTGAAAAGATTCGTGACTACACTGGTCCTCCTCGTCCTGAGCATTTAACTTTTGACAATCAGACGTTATTCCACATGCTCTCCTATACCATTTGCCGTTTGGCTGGTATGAATCCAGACAAGTCCATCTCAGATGTTCTTCGCAATGCTATATATGCCATCTCTGAGCGATACATTTTCGATGTGGAAGACATGTTCCTACGCATTCTGAAGGATTCTGCTCAATATCCCTTCTGCATCAAAGTGTTTGCGCCATGGATCTAGAAAGTTGTTGATCATGCAATGCGCACAGTGTATCTTGCGAAGGAAAGTCATAAGAGCTGCATTCCTCCTGTTCGTGATACTTTGAAAGTCATGGATGATATCTCTTCGGGCAAATCGCCCGCATCAAGCTCCCAAGTCTATCACCAACAATTTGATGGGCCTCGTCTCCCTTAGCGCGACCGAAAGATTTCACCACACCCTCCATCGCAACTCGAAGTTAGTTTGCGTACACAACAACTGCTGCTGCAGCATATAGCTGAGGATCGTCGCGAGAAAGAACATCTCACCTTCGAGCTTAATGCACTTAACAATCGCACGAGGATAATGCATCTGTTCGCTGATGAAAACAAGAAGAGACTCTGGAAATTGCTTCGCAAATTCTTCACCGAGAAACAATTACTGAATGTCAATCTCCAAGAGCTTTATGACTACATTGACAAAGGCTTCACTGTCGAAGATTTTCAAGATCGGATTTCTCTTCTGCCTGCTCGTGAGCCTACAACAGATCTTCTTCATCTCAAGCTTCACAAACTACTTGACGAATCTGAAGCCACCTCACCGACAGAGAAACCTGTCGAAGGCCATATGCATTCCCGTGTTCCTCCTGTGGCCACTCCAGCTTTTCCCTCGTCTGCTCAGCCCCAAGCTCTTATTCTTGAAGTTAAATATGTTGCTGCTGAAGACGAAGTCAATCCCATCACTTCCGAAGAAGAACTCACCTCGGACAGCTCGTCTGGAGATGCCACTGATTGAGTCAAGCTCTACGTTTCTTTACTCCTGTTATTCCTCACCTTTTTGACACTTGTTGACAAAAAGGGGGAGAATTACATCGAGTCTTGATAGATTTGCTTTTGGTGTTCGGTTGATTTTGGTTTCGTGCGAGTTTGCATCTTCTGGTCTATATCTTATCCGTACCATATTGTAAAACTCATTAACTTCTGTGCTGTAATGATTATTACCCCTGCTGCACTATTTCTCTCAAAGCATTTGTCTTGCAGGTGGAATTATTATCAGAAGTTAAAATTGATTGCACTACGATCTCGATGGATTATATCTCATCAGTGTGAATCAATGTCTCGAATGATTGAAATTTCCTCCATATACTTCAATTATTGCAGGAGAATTTATCTCTTACCTTTCTTCCCTGCATACATTTAGGGGGAGTCTATTTCATCTTCGAGCAAAGTAACACTTACTCACTCTTGTTGGAATTGGTTCTTACTTATCTATCTTCACTTCGATGATTATCTGTTTTGTCATCAATCGTCCAAAAAGGGGGAGATTGTTGGTGCAATAATTTGCCTCCTTATGTTTTGGAGATTGTTGACAAACAGTGAGGGACTAATGTGTTTGCTAGTGCACACAGAGTAACTGGTCCCTGGAGTCAAGAGGAGTTTGGTTTCAAACTCTGAAGAATATCCCCTGCGTAGCAGTGAAGGTTATCACCGAAGATTATGACGACGAGAGTGACCCCTCAAAAATTGCTGACATGAAGCAATTGGTTCGGTGCCGTTTCGAAGGAAGTGACTGCTGTCGAGAAGATTGAAAACGAAGAAGAAGACGAAGCATTCTTTTCGTTGTTTCTTTTCTCTTATTGAGTCATAGGACCACCGTACTATTAAGAGGGGTGTAGCGTTCGAAGATTTGATTCGCTGATGCTAAACCCAAATCCTATGAAAGATGCGAGAGAAATCTCTTTGTGTTCCGAGCAAATACTTGCCAGCAAGAGACTGTGATCTTCTTCGCTGCGAGAGATTTGTCTCTGACCGAGGAGTTAGCATTACTTGCTCTTCAAGTAATGTTATCGTTGCTCCCAAAATCCGACCGTTGTGAACGTGTCGGTTGGCCATTGGTTGGACCGCGTGTCCAAAATGGTCATTTCCCATCCGGGAAGGCTGCGGCTATAAATAGCCACCCCGCACCGGCGTTGTCCGGTGGCTGCTCCGTTTGATTCTGAGAAGATTGTTGAGCAACCCCCTCTCCGATTGATTTGAGTTTAAAATCCACCGAGAGAAAACCCCAGAGCCGAAAAAATAGATAGTGGTTCGGCATCACTCGAATCTAAGTCCAGTACGCTCCGCCTATTACTCTTGAGAGCTGCGAACTCTCTAGACGGTTAGGTGTCAATTTCTTCAGAGACCAAGAGTAATTGTGGTTCTCGAAGAAGAAGTCTGTAAAGGTTCGGAGATCGCCTCAAGCATCTACCACGAGTAATCGGCATTGGTTGACGAACCAATTGTCGAGGAGAATAGGGTGAAGAGAGTTTATCTTCTGTGTTAAATCACAACCCCTCCAACCAGACGTAGTCCTTTTGCAGAAGGGCGAACTGGTCTACCAAACACCTTGTCGCCATCGAGCATCACTGGTCACCTCTGCTACCCCCCTTTACTTTCGAACTGTGCCATGTGACATGTTTCAATTATGTGATTTACCTCGATGCATGGTATTAGTTTCCATTCAGTAGTTTAAGCTCGCTCATTGTTATATGTTTTAATTCATTCCGCTGCTGGGTTCCGAGAGTTTTGATATTTCCGAAGAAAATTTAAAACTCCCATTCACCCTCCCCCTCTGGTAGACATACTTCGTTCCTACAGAAAGAATGGGCGATATAGGAATGATCAAGGGGCTTTTGCTTGCTTGGAAGCTCTGCTGAGAAGGACGGGTCGTTGATGACGTAGTCGTACTCGGGGTCAACAGCAGTCTCGGGGTCTACCGGAGAGAACAGGGGGAAGAAACAGTAAATATAAAGCAAACAAATGCATCACAAGGCATGGCATGGCAATATGCTGTGCTAGGGATGACCTAATGTGGTGCTAAGCATTACAGACGGAGCGGAAAAATATCTGGGAATATTTTCCCGGCTTTAGGCAATTATCGGACAGACGATCCGAAGGGGAAGGTTCCATGTTTGCAGTGTTGGAGGCATGTGACAGGTATGTGGATGGCATATTCGGATTCGTCTCATTTTCTGATCATTTTTCATATATAAATTATTTTCATCTGAGCTACGGTTTAATTTATATGAATTTTCAAAGTTTTAAAAGATTTCTGGAATTTCTGGAAGTATTCCAAATTCGAAAATAAATGGGAAATTGCTAGGTGCACCCGGTGTAGTGCACCCAGCTGTGCACACAGAGGCTGACAGGTGGGGCCAGTTGACTGGTCAAACTGACCAGGGGAGCTCACACGTCAGTGACTGAGCTATTTAACAGAGGTTAATTTTAACTAATTAAGTTAATTAGCTAGTGGGACCCACTTGTCAGTGACACATTAGTTAACAGATTAATTTTAATTAGCAAAACAGTTAATTATTACTATGGGGCCTACATGTCAGTGACTGGACCCAGTCCAGTCAGCATGTTGACTAAGTCAACATGGTCAACGGGGTCAGCGGGTCCCACCTGCAATGACCCAGGGTGGGCCCCAGGACCGGCCACGTCAGCGACGGCGCCAGAGCACAGCTCCGGCGACCATTTCCGAGGCGGCGCGTTCGAGATCTCGTCGGGATTCGTCTATGGGCCACCAAAAGGGGCGCGGTGGGTCGCTCCGGCGACCATTTCCGCGGCGGCGCGTTCGGGATCTCGTCGGGATTCGTCTACAGGCCACCAAAAGTGGCGCGGTTGGTCGCGTTCAAATGACCACTCGACGGCGCGTTGAATGGTGGCGGTGGCATTGCCGGAGGTGGACCGTAGCGACGACGGCGAGCTCCGTGGCGGACGCCAGAGTACGGGTGAGGTCGGATCCGGCGACAGGGGGCACGGGGGAGAGCGTGCGTGCGCGCGTTGGGCTCCTGGAAGCACCAGGAGCACGTTGCTGGGCTCGGGCGAGGGCTGCGACGGCTGTGGCGGCGGTGGCGAAGCAGGGTAATGGCGGCGAGCTCGGGCACGGTGGCAGCGGCGGCTGCAGGGACAGGTTCGAGCTAGAAAGAGAGGGGAAAGGAAGATGAGCTCACAGTGGAGGCGCACGAAGGCCCGGTGAGCGACGGGAGCAGCAGAGGCGGCCAGAAACGGAGGCGGAGCTCGTTGGTGCCGAGGAAGAAGACAAGGACGGAGCGGGCGATGCGGTGGCTCCCGGCTCAGCCCAGTGGCATCGGAGGGCGTAGCGGACGACGGCGGAGCTCTACGACATGACGGCGAGGCGAGAGGCCGGTGGCCGCGGGATCGACAGCGAACGGCGACGGCTGCGTCAGGAGCTTCTCCAGATCGGGGAGGAGAGTGATAGGGAGAGAGAGGGGAGTGGCTAGGGTTGCCAGGGGGCCACGGCGTTGCTCTTTTCCGCCCAGGGCGCCGACAGCGTCGGCGAACGGCCGATGCGTGCGCTCGGCCGGCCCGGGCGCGCGCGCGAGCGACACGCATAGGAGAGAGGGCGGGAGGTTGAAGGAGAGAGAGATGGGCTAGGCCGGCTCCTGTAGCCCAGAGGCTTAAGTGCACAGTACGTTTAGCCTTTTTCCTTTTTCTGTTTCTGCTTTTCTTAGCAGGAACTATTTTGCATATATTTAAGCCATCAAATGACTTTTGCAAAATATGGAACTTGGCCACATAAATGCATTGCAATATTTGGCTCTGCCACAAAAAGTTTGGGAGAAGTTTGAATTGATTTGGATTTTTCATAAATGGAAAAGCATTTAAAAATGCTGATTTGGCACTGTTTTAATTGATATAGCCCATTTAAGCAAATAAGTGATGTTGTTTTCCTTAACAAATAATTGTTATGGAATATTTGCTAAATGATGGACTATTTTGCAACCATGTTTGTGCAACTTTAAATTTCACTTGCAATTTGAATTGATTTCTGTGGTGGAATTTGAAATGAGATATGAATCCAATATGATCAAGCACTGCAAAGCAAAGTGACTTAGCATAATCGTGATGGATTAATGTAGCTTAATACATTGGGGGTGTTACAACTCTCCTCCTCTAAAAGAAATTCTCGTCTTGAGAATTAAGAGGTAGAAGGGAAAAAGGTCGCGGTATTCTTCCCGTAGGCGACCTTCACGTTCCCAAGTGGCTTCATCTTCAGTGTGATTCGACCACTGCACTTTAAGGAACTTGGTTGCCTTCTGGCGGGTTCGACGTTCAGCTTGATCCAAGATCCGGATCGGATGCTCCTTATAAGAGAGATCATCTTGCAATTCGAGCATCTCATGATCCACTGCACGGTGCGGATCCTTGAAGCAACGACGAAGTTGCGACACATGGAAGACATCGTGGATGTGAGAGAACTGCGGTGGCATCTTGTAAGGACGCTTCGCAATAGGAGTAGTGCCTGGTTTCAAGTCGATGACGAACTCGACAGCCCTAACAGGGGGTACTCCTGGAAGTTCTTCTGGGAAAACATCTTGGAAGTCGCGAATGACTGGAACGTTTTTGATTCCCCCAAGAGGAGAATCGTTCAACGCACTCAGGGAATAAATTTGGGCTTCGGCATCTCGTATAAGATAAGCATGGTAGTTTACTATCTCATCCGAAGGATTCAGGAGTTGGACGACTTTAGTGACCCAATCGATTGAAGCAGTATGAGCCTTCAACCAATCCATACCCAGAATGAGGTCAATTTTAGAAGACTCCAAAATAATGGGATATGCATAAAATTCCAACCCTTCAATCTCAATGGTGACATCGGAGCTGAACAAGGAGGCTTGACATTGGCCCGCGGGGGTGTTTACCACGATCGGATGGTGCAACTTGCCACATTTAAAGTCATGCATGTATGCAAAATCTGCTGATAAGAATGAATGCGATGCTCCTGAATCAGATAAAACAGAAGCTGGTACTGAATTAACAAGAAGAGTACCCATCACAGTAACTGGTTGGTCTGGAGCTTCAGTCATATCAACATGATAAGCCTGACCACGACCATAAGAAGGTCTGGCATTGTTGTTGCGGGGCTGGTTGTTACCACGACCAGCAGAAGGGAGTGCAAGCCGATTCTGATTCTGGTGGCAATCTTTAGCACGATGACCTGGACTACCACACGTGAAACACAGCCCGTCATTGGGACGGGGAGCAGGAGCTCGAAGCAGTGGAGCCTGAGGTCTTGGCTGCCTCGGAGGTGGAGGAGGCAGACGAGGTGCAACATAAGACGGTCTTGGAGCAGGTGCAGCTGAGCGGTACACGCTGTGAGGAATCCAGATACGGCGCTTGTGCGATGACGAGCCCGAAGATGAGCCCGCGTCACGGGTGCGCTTGAGAGTATCCCTGTGTTCCTTCAGTCCAGTCTCAACCTGAATGGCCTTATTCACCAAGGTGGCGAAGTCAGCGAAGTCTTGGACAAGGAGCGCGAGCTTGATATCTGGGTTGAGCCCTTCACGGAACTTCTCCTGTCTGCGAGCATCAGTAGCAATGTCCTCTTCAGCATAGCGAGACAATTCAAGGAACTCCCGCTGGTACACATCCACAGTTTTGCCTCCCTGAATGAGGTTACGGAACTCACGTTTCTTCTGGTCCATGATTCCCTGGGGAATGTAAATGGCACGGAAAGCAGCTTGGAATTCCAGCCAAGTGATGACTGTTCCAACTGGCAGTGTGCGTCTGTGGCTGTCCCACCATTGAGCAGCGGGACCTTTCAGGAAGTAGGATGCAAAGGTGACATAGCTGTCAGGGGCAACATTAGCTGACTCCATCTCGTATGTGATGTCACGAAGCCAGTCGTCGGCATCAAGAGGCTGAACGGAGTTGCGAAACACAACAGGGTTGAGGCGAACAAAGTCTTGCAAGGTTATTGGAAATGGCTGCTGATTCATATTCGGACGTGGAAACTGGTCCATAATCCCTTGCATGAATTGGCAGTTCAGTTCAAACTGTTGCATCATACCGGCCATATAGTCGGGCGGTGGTGGATTGTTGGCACCATGGCCACGACCTGCGGGTTTAACCATCCTGCTAAAAATTAACAGGGGGTAGTTTAGCAACGAGCAAATGCAGAAGTATGGAATCATTCATGAAGTAACATGCACATTAAGCGAAGTGCAATAGATACATCACAACAGTCAAACATGACATACAGATCCATACATAGAGTCGGTTACAAGCCAGCATTACAAGAACGGAAAGGAAAGCTAGACACACTAGGCGGCACGCAGGCACGCGGTGGAGGGATGCAACAATGTGACATAGCAAAGGCTACATCAACGTCGGAGAAAACCACTGAAGCGAGGAATCTGCAGGTGACGACGCAGGGTGCCCTCGATAAATGAATCCTGCGACCCGTGAACACTGTGAAGCAGAAACTGGCCCTCAACTCGAAGAAGGGTTAATTCAAATCTCCGGGTGGATGTGATCACGAGAACCTAGAGTTAGAGTTAGTAAAATCTTTAACCCGAAAAGAAGAGAGATTAGAATCCCAGAGTAAAGGAGAGGAATAAAAGATCCAAATCCCATCCATTGCGATGTGGGCCCGTAACCCACACAACAATGTTAGGAAAATAGTTTTTCAAAGACTAGACTCAACTTCGGCCAAGGAGTTGGAAAAGGGCTTCCTACTGGCACTCGGCTCTCATAACAACTTGTGACACCCCCGACTCAACCGTGCACTAATCATACACACAAACATGCACGATCAAGACCAGAGACTCACGGGAAGATATAACAACACAACTCTAGACACAAATTTAAAGCATACAGCTTTATATTACAAGCCAGGCCACGAAGGCTCGAATACATAAGTCAGCGGAAGCAACAATATCTGAGTACAGACATAATTAGACAAGTTTGCCTTAAGAAGGCTGAGCAAAACAACGACAAATAGATCGAAAAGGCGCAGGCCTCCTGCCTGGGAGCCTCTGAACTACTCCTGGTTGTCGGCCTCCACGTAGTAGTAGGCTCCGCCGGTGTGGCAGTAGTCGTCGGCGGGATCAGCTGTCTCCGGTACTCCGTCATCTGATCGCAGCAACCGGGTAGGGGGAAAAAGGGTAGCAAAGCAACCGTGAGTACTCATCCAAAGTACTCGCAAGACTTACATCAGATCTATGCTAAGTATGCATCGGTATCAATGGGAAGGGGCTGTATCTGTGGACTAAACTGCAGAATGCCAGAGTAGAGGGGTAAGGCCTAGCCTATCGAAGACTAGCATCTTGCAGCAATAGAAGAGAATAGAGTAACATAGCATATAGTAACAAATATATATTAACAACGCCCAGAGATTCTTCCTCGACACCCTGCGAGAAAGCGATCCCGGAGCCATAATATCAGTTTAGTATCACATGTATCCAGTTCCAGTTGTAGTAGATCGGGATACAACTCCGAGCGTCCGTTATCGTGGACATGACTATTCGAATAGATAACTTCCCTGCAGGGGTGCACCAACTTACCCAACACGCTCAATTAACTCTGGCCGGACACACTTTTCCGGGTCATGCCCGGCCTCGGCTGATCGACACGCCGTAGTCCTACCTAGGCTCCGCAGAGAGGTCCCCGCCGGTCTACATCCTAAGCGCAAAGGAGTCATGGGCCAATCATCCTAAGCGCTCCGGGTCGTTGCGCGCAGGGTGAATCCAGGCACCACCTCTGTCCTGGATGGCGCCGGCCCAGCCATGCCGCAATGCTGAACTAGACGTCTGACAGAGCTTTCAGGAGAATCGTACGACGCCGAGTGCCCATAACTTATCCCGCGTGGTGGTTAGTGCGAAAAGGCCAGAGGCCTACTTAGATCACATATCCAAACCCATTAGTGTGTTGGGTGCTCGCGGTGACGATCAGTGATCCTGTCGCCCTGTCTCGCGGACTTACGACAAGGGCCAGGCCCATTCCTCTCTAGGGCGGTCTCTGCCTGCCCGGCCGTGCCGCGTAATTATCTCGCGGATACCCTCCTGGTCAACCCGACTTATTGAGAGACTGTCGGGAACTCAGGTCCACCTCTACCGGGGTGGTACCGCCTGTCCCTTCAGTCCCACAGTAACAAAAACGGGAATGGTGTAAAGGTAACAGTGTGTGCGTAACATCAAGGGGGAATCTGAGGAATCACCCTCGATGGATTCCCACTCGATGTAACCGTCAAGGTGAACTTGGAGGAATCACCCTCGATGGGTTCACACTTGAGGGGCTGCACGACAGAGGCATCATCGGAGGTGGTGAAAGAGGAATCACCCTCGGTATACCACACCCGATGTGCTACACTACAGAGATATCATCGGAAGTGGGATACGAGGAATCACCCTCGGCACTCGATAGTAGCTCTGTAGAGTCGTACAACTAGGGGGGTGCTGGTGGTGTGATCGGTCTCTGTACATCGATCACATTGATCGAATCTTCCGGTAGTAAAGCCTGGCAACACGGACAAGGGTGTAGGGCCTCTGATGGATCACTAACCAGCCTATACTAAGCATATAGGACAACAGGTAAATTATCAACTGCAGGTTACAAAATCAGGCTATGCATCAGAATAGGAGCTATCGAATACAGTAGCGAAATCTAATGCAAGCACGAGAGAGAAATAATGGGCGATATAGGAATAATCAAGGGGTTTTGCTTGCCTGGAAGCTCTGCTGAGAAGGACGGGTCGTCGACGACGTAGTCGTACTCGGGGTCAACAGCAGTCTCGGGGTCTACCGGAGAGAAGAGGGGGGAGAAACAGTAAATATAAAGCAAACAAATGCATCACAAGACATGACATGGCAATATGTTGTGCTAGGGATGACCTAATGTGGTGCTAAGCGTTACAGACGGAGCGGAAAAATATCTGGGAATATTTTCCCAGCTTTAGGCAATTATCGGACAGACGATTCGGAGGGGAAGGTTCCATGTTTGCAGTGTTGGAGGCATGTGACAGGTATGTGGATGGCATATTCGGATTCGTCTCAGTTTTCTGATCATTTTTCATATATAAATTATTTTCATCTGAGCTACGGTTGAATTTATATAATTTCACAAAGTTTTAATCATTTTCTGGAATTTACTGGATTAATTTTAATTCGAATTATCTAGAACAGTAGAATACTTTTTATACCCACTGTGGGCTAGCTACAGTGGATGGCAGGTGGGGCCAGTGCCTAGTCAACAACCCAGTCAGCAGTCAACTGAGTTGACTGTTGACCTGGTCAAACTGACCAAGGGGGCCCACATGTCATAGACAGAGCAGTTTAACAGAGGTTTAATTTAACTAAATAAGTTAATTAGCTAGTGGGACCCACTTGTCAGTGACACATTAGTTAATAGATTAATTTTAATTAGCAAAACAGTTAATTATTGCTGTGGGGCCTACATGTCAGTGACTGGACCCAGTCCAGTCAGCACGTTGACTAAGTCAACGTGGTCAACGGGGTCAGCGGGCCCACCTGCAGTGACCCAGGGTGGGCCCCAGGGCCGGCCACGTCAGCGACGGCGCCGGAGCACAGCTCCGGCGACCATTTCCGCGGCGGCGCGTTCGGGATCTCGTCGGGATTCGTCTACAGGCCACCAAAAGGGGCGCGGTTGGTCGCGTTCAAACGACCACTCAACGGCGCGTCGAATGGTGGCGGTGGCATGGCCGGAGGTGGACCGTAGAGACGACGGCGAGCTCCGTGGGGGACGTCGGAGTACGGGTGAGGTCGGATCCGGCGACAGGGGGCACGGGGGAGAGCGTGCGTGCGCGCGTTGGGCTCCTGGAAGCACCAGGAGCACGTTGCTGGGCTCGGGCGAGGGCTGCGACGGCTGTGGCCGCGGTGGCGAAGCAGGGTAACGGCGGCGAGCTCGGGCACGGTGGCAGCGGCGGCTACAGGGACGGATTCGAGCTAGAAAGAGAGGGGAAAGGAAGATGAGCTCACAGTGGAGGTGCACGAAGGCCCGGTGAGCGACGGGAGCAGCAGAGGCGGCTAGAAACGGAGGCGGAGCTCGTCGGTGCCGAGGAAGAAGACGAGGACGGAGAGGGCGATGCGGTGGCTGCCGGTTCAGCCCGGTGGCACCGAAGGGCGTAGCGGACGACGGCGGAGCTCTACGACATGACGGCGAGGCAAGAGGCGGCCGGTGGCCAAGGGATCGACGGCGAACAGCGACGGCTGTGTCGGGAGCTGCTCCATATTGGGGAGGAGAGCGAGAGGGAGAAAGAGGGGAGTGGCTAGGGTTGCCATGGGGGCAGGGCGTTGCTCTTATCCGCCCAGGGCGCCGGCAGCGTCGACAAACGGCCGACGCGTGCGCTCCGCCAGCCCGGGCGCGCGCGCGAGCGACACGCATAGGAGAGAGGGCGGGAGGTTGAAGGACAGAGAGAGATGGGCTAGGCCGGCTCCTGTAGCCCAGAAGCTTAAGTGCACAGTACGTTTAGCCTTTTTCCCTTTTCTGTTTCTGCTTTTCTTAGCAGGAACTATTTTGCATATATTTAAGCCATCAAATGACTTTTGCGAAATATGGAACCTGGCCACATAAATGCATTGCAATATTTGTCACTGCCACAAAAAGTTTGGGAGAAGTTTGAATTGATTTGGATTTTTCATAAATGGAAAAGCATTTAAAAATGCTGATTTGGCACTGTTTTAATTGCTATAGCCCATTTAAGCAAATAAGTGATGTTGTTTTCCTTAACAAATCATTGTTATGGAATATTTGCTAAATGATGGACTATTTTGCAACCATGTTTGTGCAACTTTAAATTTCACTTACAATTTGAGTTGATTTCAGTGGTGGAATTTGAAATGAGATACGAATTCAATATGATCAAGCACTGCAATGCAAAGTGACTTAGCATAATCATGATGGATTACTGTAGCTTAATACATGGGGAGCGGGGGGGGGGGGGGGGGGGGGGTTGTTACCGTTGACAAGAGCCTTCGAGCTGAACCGGGCCAAAACCGGCTCGACCTGATTGTGCTTCAGGGCTACTTTGACAGCTTGACTAGGCCTCTTATCCCTCCTAGCCGAGCTGGAGCGAGCCGAAAAACCTGCATGTCCTGTCCAACCATACCGAGAGGCAATATAACAAAAGAAAACATAGGAGGAGTGTGACTGAAGGAATAACCACTTGTTTCTTGTGTGATAGAAGGTCTTGATTGAGGTTTTTGAACAAGCAAATGCGACGAAATTACTTTTAGCTCTTTTTAGCTCTACTTCATATATGTGGTTCCGTAGCATAGCACGGGCATTTTACTAGTTTTGAAAAAAAAATCCCAAACATTTTATAAATCAGAGTCGCCCCCATCCTTGCAGTTTCAATTTTTTTTCTTATGTTTCCAATTTTCTTTACTTTTCTTCCATTTTCTTTATTTTTTCTGGTTTTCAACGGTTTTCTTCGTTCTTCTTTATTTCTTTCTCGGCTTTCACTGGTTTCTTTCTTTTACACTGTTTTAATGGGTTTTCTTTGTTCTTTTATTTCTTTCTGGCTTTCACGCGTTAAACTTTTTTTCAAATACATGAAACATTTTTTATATACAACTGAAACATTTTGTGTGTACATGTTGAACATTTTTTTATACATGATTAACATTGTTTTTAAACATATGTTTTGATGTCAACATTTTTTATACACAATCAATATTTTTTTGTATACATCAGGAACATTTTTTATATACACATTTAATATTTTCCAAATAAATCATCAACATTTTTTAAAACTTTTGTTTCATTTCTAACTTCTTGCAGACACATTGTACATATTTTACATCAGGGAAAAAAAATAGATACAGCTTTAACATATTTCAAATACGTGATTAATTTTTTTAAACATATATTTTTGATCTACTTTTTCCATACACATTGTACATTTTCGGTATACATTAGGAACGCTTTTTATATACACGTTTAACATTTTCCAAATACATGATTCACATTTTTTGATATCATATTTTTTATGTCTACTTTTTGTACAAACGGCGTACATTTTATATAAATCAGGAACAGTTTTTTATGTACACATTTTATATTTTCAAATACATGATTAACATTTTCTCATATATAGGTTTTGATGTCTATTTTTCTCATATACATTGTACATTTTTTGTACACATTAGAAACATTTCAATATCACGTTTAACAGTTTTCAAATATCCAATTAACATTGTTCAACTTTGTATATAAAGTGATTTTTATATAGATATATTCAGAATATTTTTAAATACAAGCAGAAGTGAAAAAACCAAAAACTAATGAAAAAAATAAGCGTATTCGAAAAATGTCCGTCACTTTGAAAAATGTTAGTGTATTAAAAAAATAGTGATTTGAAACATTTTTTGATTTGGGCCAACCCAACTGCGGGGAGGGGCGCCCCTGTTTTTTTTCGCTTTTTCGTTTCCTTTTGTCTGGGATTTAAAAAAACGAAAAGCCAAAAAAATGTTCGAATTTCAAAAAAGTTCCGAAATTCAAAAAGTTCAGGAATTGTAAAGAATTGTTCAAATTTCATGAAATTCAAAAACTGTTCGTGATTTAAACAATTGTTCACGAAATCGCAAAATGTTCGCGGATTAAAAACAAATGGTCGTGATTTTGAAAAAAATTCTATTACTAAAATAATTCGTGAATTTCACCAATGTTCACGAATTCAAAACCAGTTCATGATTTTGGAAAAAATGTTCACAGATTCAAAACTGTTTGCAATTCAAAAAAATGTTCGTGAATTTCACAAAAATGTCCGTGAAGCCAAAAAATGTTAACGATTTTGAAAGAATTTTGGGGAAATCATAAATTGTTCATGTATCCAACAAATGTTCGTGATTTTGGTAAAAAAAAGTTCACCTATTAAAAAAATGTTCGTAATTTTGACATAATGTTCGAATTTTCCCAAATAGATGATTTTTTGGATTTTTTAAGAAAAAAATTCTAACTTCCTTCGAAAAATGAACCACATAAAACTGGTGGTCATCTCGGTAAGAAATAGCATACGAAAAAAAGAACCACGTAAACGAGGAGACCTCATGAACTCTGCGGGAGAAGGCACTGTTGGGCCGCAGCCCATGACGGAAACTAGTGTGCGCCAGGGATCCTTTTCGGCGCCTGAAGCGCCGAATAGGAGGTCCCTATTTGGGAGCACAGATTGAAAGCTCATCGGATTTCCTGTTCGCCGCATTACACGGCAAAATGCCGGCGCTTCGCACGAAGACGAACAACCGAGTGACAGAGTGGGCCGGCCCATCAGATAGCTTTATCGTAGGTTTTCTTGTACGATTTTCTACTGGTTTGGGAAGGTTCCCTGAGCCATTTTTATCTTTGTTTGTTTTCTTTTACTAATATTTTTCGTTTTTTTGCCTTTATTATTTTTTCTTTTTTCTTTCAAAATTTTCATAATTTTCAAAAAATACTCGTGATTTCATAAAAAATGTTGACCATTTCAAATATTGTTCGCGGAGTTTAAAAAATGTGCACATAAATTTTTTCGCGTTCTCAGAAATTCTTTGCATTTTCAAATTTAGTTTCAAATTTCATGAAATCTTCCCATTTTTAAAAATGCTTCACAGATTCAAAAAATGCCCATGTTTTCAAAGTTAGTTATAATTTGAGGAAATTTTCTATTTTCAAAATTTCTTCACAGATCCCAAAAATGGTTGATTGTTTTCAAAAACCGTTCGCATTTTTCAAAAAATGTTAGATTTTTTTTTAAAAAAAATTGAAAATTTGAAAAGTGTTCTCATTTACAAAATATTCATTTTCTCAAAAACATTGTTGCATTTTAAAATCAAAATATGTTTGGATCTGTCCCTGCCGTTTAGTCTTAAGGTTTTGCGCTGCTGGGTAGTCATGAACGGTCATGAGGGCAATTTTCTAGCAACACGCACACATGAGAAGGAGGTCTTGTGTTTAATCCCTTCACTGTGTTTGCGCTACAGTAGCAAACCCGGTGTTGGGCGAGCCTAGTCTCTCACTGCCCTATGCGATAGGTTGACTGTTTGACGCAAAGCGCGTCAAACAGGACCTCCCGACGCTCATTGCGTCAAATAGTGATGTGACGCACACAGTGGAGCCTCAACTGAGCCGACCCATTTGTAGTTCACTAGCAAAGGATTGAACCGGAGACCTCTAGCTAGTGAACGACTATTGCTAGCCACTCGAGTTGTTGAGCCTTTGTGATTGATGGTCAGAGCGAATCTGTAAATAATTAGCTTCAGCGGTAGATTCAATTTTTTTAAATCATTCTGAACATTTCTAGATTTTCGTGAACAATTGTTAAAAAGTGACAATTTTTGAAGATTATGAATATTTTTCAAAATTCTGACCCATTTATGAAATTTATGTTAATTTCATGAAATTTGAGCAACTTTTTAAATTCCAAACATTTTTAAAGTTGTGAACAAACTTTGAAAAACACGAACATATTTTGAAAAATTGAAAGTTTTTTTAAAAAATGTGAACAAATTTTAGAAATGTGGACAATTGTAGTGAATAATTTTTTAAATTCTAAACTTCTCTGAAATTGTGAACAAATTTTGAAAACAGAAATCATTTTTTATTTCTGAAAAATGTTTAATGTGAACAATTTTGAAATTCTGAATGATACATGAATTTTTTTAATGTCTCTAATCTTTTTTTGAAAAATAGTTTTTTTTTCTTTCCAAAACGGGAATTTTTTTAAGTTTAATGATTTTTTTTATAAAGTAGGAGTAGAAGTTAAAAAGAAACAGAAAAAACAAGAAAAAGGAAAAAAATAATAAGAGAAAACAATTTTTTTTGGAAAAACCACTGAAGAAAAAACCCAATTCAAGAACCTTATAGAGGTTTCCCAATTATGGGTAAAAACATGGGCTGAAACCTTCAAGAAGGTTCCTAAAATCCGAATAGAGTGCATACCTGCCAAATGGGCCGGCCCATATCCCCGTCGCTGGGTCGTTGGCCTGTGCGAAGTCCTGACTACTTGACTTACTGAGCGTTCAATAACGATTTCGCTCCTATTTGTACCTCCGCGCCATAAACTGCAGATCAAACGCATGGAACGACCCCAGCCGGCCTCCCTCCGGTTTCCAGCTATTTATTTTTCTGCCAGTTATCTGGTTTGCTCTATTTTTCTCTGGTTTTGAAGTGTTTTTTTTTTCATAAAAGCTAGAACAAATTTATTGTAAAAAATGTGAACAAGTATGTGCACAATGTATTTGGGAAAAGGAAACATATGGAAAATAAAAATAAAGTAAACAAAAAATGAGCGGCGCTTCCTCTACACTCACTACAGGCGACGTATGGTGGTGCCCTTAGGGCATGAATTATGCTACACCGTGGACAGCTAGCTACTCAATGGATCCACATCAGAAAACAATTGATGTGGAGAAGAGAGGGAAAAGGCTAGTGGTGTCAGAGTGAAACGACCTCTGCCTTGTCCAAAAGTAGAGGAAGTAATGTAATGGATGTGGGAAGGCCCACTGGTAAAGTAAGAGAGAGAACTAGAAAAAAAAATAAGTGTGATCCCGTGATACGGCGTTGGCAGCTGGTGAAGCACCGAGGTGTTGGCCCCATAGCTCACGCCCTTAATTTCGTGTTTGGCTTCTGCATTGACCAGGTAGAGTGTATACATTTGCTAATATAGACGGTACTCCTCACGACGGTAGTAATTAGCAAAATTGTCTAAGTTCTTCACCTCACTATATTATATTTACATTATACATTAGTATACTAGACTCTCTGTTCCTAAATATAAGATGTTTTGACAGTTTAATTTAAACTGACAAATCATCTTACATTTAGAAGCAAATAGTGACAGTAATATTTAACTAGTTCCGCAGCAGTGTGGACGGGAATCGAATTCCAAGAACTGGACCCGCTTAGATGTTCCCGGTGTGGGAGCAGTACCAAATGTATATGGTTACCACACAAGTGTTGATGGTTGCACCGATAGTATGAACTGAGAGCTGCGCTGCACCGCTTTGGATCCATCAACCCTATATAGGGTTCTTTACTTGAGGTAATCCTGATTAGGATCTGGAAAGATACGCTGCCTTGTGTCCCATGCAGGCAAGCCCATGCTTAGCTCGAGAATCAATTTCGTGGTGGCCACAGCGAAGGTCCCTAATAATCAATGTTATCCTCAGGTTTGTACTAGTTTGCTTATCTTACTGGCATCGTTTGCTGAAGTATAAACAACTGTTGCGGCTCGAGATGGCCACAAGTTTTCCATGTTATTTGATCTGATTTGCTCGGTCCGTCGTTGGGAATTATAGCAAACTACGTGTGGTCCTCTAGAGTACGTGTCCTTGGCTTTAAGCCTTTTTAACAATCTTTCTCATTGGCATGATACTGTGATTCGTGAACAGCTAGCAAAGTGGCAATTAGTAGATTATAAGTTAATCGTCATCTTTACTTGAGAGTGCGACCGTTCACCAGAGTCCTATAGTTTCTAGGTACTGATATACGTAGTTTGTTTCCAAAACGTACTACATGTGGTCTATGGTTAGGTTTTTGTTCCAATAGCTATATGTTTATGTAGGAAACTTTTTCTCTCTCTAGAATACGCACAAACAGGCATATCATTTATTCATAGAAGAGAGGGTGAAGACACCCATCCACCGTTTTATAAGCGTGGCACAAGGCCAAACAAAACAATTACTCGCTGCTACTGCACCTATACAAAGCCTCAAAGAAAGGTACCAAGTCCCCATTCCCAAGCATCAAACCAGCCAAGTGCGACATAGGTCGCGTTCCATAGTACAAAGACAGAAGGCGACCCCCGCGTTGCCGTCCTCTGGCGACACGGGGGGAAACCCTAGCTGCGCCGTTGGGCACTCCTCCCACCCTCCTCCCCCGCTGCGCCACCACCGGAGGGGACGCCGGCGAAGCCGTGCGTGCCCTAGGAAGGTGGCGGCGGGGCGTCTTCTTCTCGGTTAGCCACTGTCCCGGAGCAGAGCTCGCGGTGGCCGGTGGTCCAGGTGGAGAGTGACGGTCCGGCAGGGGGTGGCGTGTGCTTCTCAAAGGCCGACGTCCCTCGCGACAGCAGTGCGGCCCCTGGGCGACACTTGGTGGTGGCCACGCGGCGGCGTGGGGGTGGGCCAGATTTGGGCCCCTGCTTCCCGCATCCCGCTTCCCTGGCTTGACAGCGGTTGTGCCGCGCTCGGCCGTGCGAG
This sequence comes from Elymus sibiricus, assembly GCA_039707655.1. Classification (NCBI taxonomy): domain Eukaryota; kingdom Viridiplantae; phylum Streptophyta; class Magnoliopsida; order Poales; family Poaceae; genus Elymus; species Elymus sibiricus. The sequence goes on along the minus strand of CM077666.1, from coordinate 165,565,483 downwards.
CACGGTGCCGAGAAGGCCTGGCTCCGATGGTGCTGGCCAGGTCACACGCTGGTGGCGCCCTACCTCTCCTCGAGCGGGCTAACCTGGATCCGGCGGCGAGGCAACATGGGTGGCTGGAGATGGTCTTGGCGGAGCTGGGCTGGCGGTGGACGGACTCGGGCTTCACCACGGTCGGCCTTGGTGCGCGGAGGTGCGATGGATTTGGGTCCCGACGTCCTAATCTATTGTTGTTGTCCTCCGGGCAAAATAGTGGTGGTGCTGGCTCTATCCGGGAGGGGCTGTGTAGCCCTGTTCCAGATCTGGCTGGCTTGGCGGTGGCGGCTGCTGTACTACAAGATGTAACTCCTCCTGCTGTGGTAGCTGGCTTGCTTGAGCAGCTCCGGTGGACGTCGGGTTCTACGATCTTGGGTTGGGAGAAATAATCCTTGCTTCACAATGAGGCTGACAACGGCGACACCCGCAGGCGTCGTCCCCTCCATGGAGGCGTTGTTTCGGCCTTGATCTGACTCCATCCCTCGTGCTCGGGGGAAACCCATGGTCCAACCTTCGGACCAGGCGGCGGCGGTGTCATGGCGTCATTCCCTTCTTGAAGGTGCTGTCTTGTTTCTCGAGGAGTCCTAGTGATGCGGCTTGACCCGATGTCGGCTACTGTTCTGGGCGCGGGCCTTCGAGGCGCAATGTACACCATCATCGGTGCTCTCTCGACGACGCATATTCTAGGTCCGCCCAAGCCCTACCATCCACTTGTCGACTTCCTATAGGCGCAGTGCGTGGGAGTACGTTGGCCTATGTTGTCCTTGGGTCTTGGTCATGTGTAGAGGTCGCGACGTTGGTTGTGACGTGGCTTGGTTGCTCCGTGGCTTGCCTCATCGCGATTGGCATGATATTGGACTAGGAGAAGCTTGTATTATAGTAGGCATGGGGGTGTGCGTGGTGGATGTGGCGGCTAATTCTCGAGATTAGCATTGTAATGGACGAAAGGCGTTGTACCCGGCTCCGCTTCTTCCTTATTGTAATGGTACGCACGCTTATGCGTATTCTAGAAGAAGAAAAAAATAGCCAAGTGCCAAGCCTTTCCTTCCACTAGGATTCTACCAAGGACAACCGCCATAGATGAAAATGCTCTGTTAAAGACGATGTCGTTCTGGTGCTTCCAAATTTCCCACATCACCAAGATCATGAGTGTATGGAAGTCCTTCCAAAGGCGTGGTTGTGGCCTATGTGAGGCACACCAAGACAGTAGCAGATCTGTCGCCATTGGTGCCCACTCCACCTTACCCCAAGCTATCATCACCAAATGTCAAACTGTCCATGCAATTATGCATGCAACAAGTAAGCGATCCACAGTCTCCGATATCTGTTCATAGAGTGGAAAAGTATCCTGATGCGGCAAACCTTGCCTAAGCATGTCTGAGGTCTAGCACTAGTTCTTGTAGGCAAGCCAAACAAAGAAATTGCATTTGAGTGGATCCCTACAATCCTAGATGATCATTGCCGTGAGATCATGATGGCACCCAAAGAATCAGCTTGCATAATCCGATCTAACTGAAAAATTGCTGGAGGATTCAAAATCCTATCGCAATGTCCACGTGGAGTTCAACCCCAGATATATACTCCCATAAGACAAGGTACTCCCCAATATCCTCAACATCAAAATCCGACCCTACATCCATGGGCCAAATTCCCCCAAGAGCTTCCACCACAGTTCTTGCATTGCTGATAGAAGGGTGAATTGGTCATAGATGTGAAGTGCAATCTCTTGGATCCTTATGCCATGAAGCCATCTCCCCAATAAATGTGGACCTCCCATCTCCCACATCCACAAATACCAATGCTTGATACACCTGGATGGATTCAGGCGGCACATTGATATATGAAAATTTGTCCATGGCCTGGTCCCATCTGTAGTCTTCAACCACATCCATCAAGCCCTCAAAGTAATGTTCATCCATCGCTGATCAGGAATTCCCAAGCCTCCCACCCAGTTGGGCGAGCAAACCACATGTCATGCCACTGTGCAGTTCCCATAGTTAGTTTTCGAAAGGCGATCCCATAGAAAAACCTATAAATTTTCGTAATGCTTGCCAAAACTCAGGGAGGAACGTCTAATGCCATCATTGTGTGGATCGGCATTGCGCGAAGAACGGGCTGCATGAGAACCAGGTGTCCCAGACGTATCCATTGTAAGCTCTCCACATCGGTAGTTTTTTAGCGATTCCATCCACAACTTCCTGAAATTATGCTGCAGATGGTTTATGTATGGTCAAATTAATGCAGACCCAGATAGAGCCAAGGAAACGATCCAATAGGACAGTCAAGCCCCACACTCAGGAGATACTCCTTATCCCGAGAACATCTAAATGGAAGGACAACACATTTTGTCTGGTTGATGCACAACTCCGATACATGTCCAAAATCCTCCAAAATGGATGAGCCAACAAATTGGGCCTCAGAAATGGCATGCAATCGTCGACAAAGATTGATAGTCTATGAGGTTCTGGCACACCGCAAAGCTAAACATATGGTGGAACACCTCCATAACAAGGATGAACAACAGAGGCGAAAGTACGCTCCCTTGTCGCAATCCACAAGCACAGAAAAGATCATTGCCAGGTGTGCCGTTAACAAGGTCACTTGTGGATGCCGAGGAGAGCAGACCAAAAACTCAAGAGATCTATGTATGGTGAAATCCCATCTTGCACGTAACTTCCAGGAGAAAAGACCAATCCACTGTATCGAATGCCTTCGATATATCAAACTTTATTAGACAAGCCGGCTCCTTTAGCGCATCTAAACAACACGTCGTACCTTGCAACAGCATAAAGTTGTCTTGCAGTGCTCATCCCCATACAAACACTCTGATGTGTGCACACCAGACGAGGTAGTTCAGGAGCCACCCGATTTGCCAGCACCTTGGCTAGGATTTGGACCATGCTCCAAACTAACCACCAGTACTCTCGTAAATACATCGTGTCGTCTTTGTTTGGAAGGAGGGACACTAGGGATTTGTTGATCGCACCCAGACCGCGCATGTATCTCCTGGAGAGACTGTCCACCGCTCACATCATATCCTCCTTAATTATTCCCGATATGACGTATAAAATCTTCCTGTGAATCCGTCGGGCCCCGATGCCTTGTACCGAGGCTGATCCTCACCACCTCCTAGACCTCTTCCTCTGTAATTGGTACCTCCAAGTGAGATAAATTTGCATGGGGTAATTCAAGAGCCTCGAGATCCAATGAGAAAGAATGATCATTTCTAGATCCAATGAGCGTAGAGCAGAAACTGTCCACCTCCTCTGTCAAATTATCCTATCCTGTAATTACATTCCCATCCACCTGAAGCTGTGTAATTGTGTTCCTTCGACGTCGATGACTCACATGCTGATGAAAGAAGCATGTGTTCATGTCCCCCTACTTAAGAGATAGCAGACGGGACCTCTGCCTCGCGATCGTCCGTTCCAGCGAACTTAGCCCTAGCAATTTTCTTTGAGATTTCTACGAAGTGCCATATCATAGGCAGAGTGTGCATGTGATTCCATCGCCACATCCATCTGGAAGATCACCTCAATCGCCATGAGGATTTTCACCTTTATGTTACCGATCCATTTACTACTACACCTGGACATGGCATTGGCTGTGGCCCCGAGCTGTGCATGAAGTACGTTGAATGGGTTGCCACTATAGGAACAGAGGCCCAAGAAGATGCCACCACCTCCTGGAATCCCTTCACCTTAGGCAGAAAGCTCTCAAATCGAAATTGCTTGCCCAATTGAAGGTTTGCATCGAAGTCTAACAATAAAGTACAATGATCAAAAGTTGTTGTGTTAATGGACGAAAGAAAGCACTAGGGAAACAACTCAGCTCAGGAGCTTGTGGCAAAAACTCGATCGAGCTTCTTCAGGGTAGCATGCATGTTGGTGTTCATTTGTCCAAGTGTATCTGCGGCCGTGGAGGTATAATTCTTTGAACTCCAATGAGTTGAGCAACCTCCGAAATCGTTCCATCATCCTTTGATTTGTTCTCATTACTCTTGTCTACCGCGTCCGCATTGATGTTAAAGCCCCGCACCTTCAGCCATGGGCCCACATGAATGTCCGTAACTTCTTGACTCTCGCTGAGAAAAATGGATCAAGCTACCAAAGCTTTAAACATGGATCATATGATAAGAGCTATCATACAATTGTTTAAACTATGTGTCATTCTAAAAGTAAACATCTGGAAGAAACATAATAGACCATAAGAGATGAAAGAATGACTGTGTTTCAACTACGTAAAACCTACTCAAAAGCAATCCAACATTTTTTGCATAGCTCATTACCAAGAGAAGAGAGAGCACCTCAAATAACATGGCTACACATGTAGCTACTCCTATGCGTAGACGATGTAGCTTTTCTCTTATGCCTGAGCATGAAAACATGGTGGACATCCCAGGAGTCCTGTTTTTTTATAAAGGTTTTCTTTATGGAAAAGGATACCAACCGTTCGACCGGCCCACGCGCTGCGCCGGTTGCACAATGCCCGTTGGATCAATCTTATCCAACCACAATGTGACATCCCAAGGGAGACACGAACCTTCCCACAATGTTCCCTCGTGGGTCCACAAATTTCCCGTCGTTTCCTTTATCTCCACCGTGATTTATTTTGGTCCGCTCCTTTCCTATCCTAACGAAGCGTACGCCTGATACGTCTCAAACGTATCTATAATTTTTGATTGTTTCATTACATATCTATATCATTTTGGCATAGTTTTGGCACCCATTATATTATTTTCTGGACTAACCTATTATTTGGTGCCCAGTGTCAATTGTTATTTTCTGCATATTTTTGGATTTCTAGGAAAATCAATTTTATCAGGCTAAATAAAATTTGAAAAAAAATCAGAGGAATTTTTGCTTCTAGAAGCATCCAGTGGCAACCGACATAGGCTGCGGGGCCAACCAAAGGCCCCACGCACCACCATTACGCGCCAAGGGGGGTGCGGACCTTCTGCGCCGGCCCCTTGTGGCTCCGTTCCACCGCCTCTCGGTCCATGTGCGTTTATATACCTCCGAAACCCCATGATTTTATGCCCTAATTTTTCCGCCGCTGCACACTTCTATTTCGTGATGATCCAATCCGGAGGCCTTTTCCGCTACTCTGTCGGAGGGGGATTCTTCACGGTGGCCATATCCATCAACTTGAAGGCCATGATGATTGCATGTGAGTAGTTTCCTTTGGACTATGGATCCGTAGAAGTAGCTAGATGGTTCTCTCTCCCTTGCTTCTCAATACAAAGATGACATGAGCTGCCCTACATGGTTGTGACCCATCTGATGTAATTTCTTGTTGTGTTTGTTGGGATATGATGAATTGTCACTTTATGATCAGAATTATCCATGAAACTTTTTGAGATCTATTTGTTTTTTATTTGCATAATTCTTTTTCATATATGCTCTCCGATCTATTCTTTTTTCTTTGGCCAATTTTGGGGTTTGATCTTCAAGAGGGAGCTGTGTATGATAGTTGGGTTCAACCTTGCAAGTAATCTACCGTAGTGACAGAAAGTGGAAAAGGCTTGTATTATGTTGTTGACACTAGGGATAAAAAGATGGTTGTGTAGTTGTCCTTTTAACGCAGAGTGAAGACAACATACCATCTACTTCATGTCATCATGCTTACTGCAATACTTTGTTTTACCTAATAATTTAAGATGCATGCTGGATAGCGGTCTTGGGTGGAGTATTAGCTATAGATGAAGTTGGATAACAGTGTCATCATGCCATGGATAGTCATAAGTTATAAATATTGCAATTTAATCGATGCTCAACTATAATTTGTTTATCATATCATGCTTTCTTTTGGAGAGAAATCAATAGTGAACCTATGGACTCCGTTCCATTTTCTATCTACAAAACTTTCAATCTCAATCAACGCTCTTTTAATTTCTCGCTTTTGCATTCTCGTTAAATTTCCACCAAAGCCCTTTTCTGTTGCGTTAGTTCCTTTGTAACTAGCAAGCTAGTGGGACTAACAATCTCACTAGTCCTGTTGGGGGCCGAGGAAGTTTTGTATCTGTGTGTGTGCAGGTGCTGATAATTGGTTGTGTTAATAATCTCCTGTTGGTTCGCTAAACCTTGAGGTCACTTGAGGGAAATTGCTGCCTGCTACAAACCCTTGCACTTGGGGCCCCAACACCTTCCTAGTTAAGAGGAAGCAACACCCTTCTCTCTCTACTTCATATTTTTTCCTTGAGGGACCCCTTCCTCTCTCTCTCCATCCTGTGCTACAACAACACACAGGGATGCTATGTCCCATAATCTCCGGTGTTGGAGTTGATGTGCACTGGTGCTGGAGAAGATGCGCCACCGGACAATGGTAGAGCGTGCTAGTGGGGCGTCAACAAGCCGTGTTGCGACCAGTGGTGAGCGGTGCTACGAGCATGAGCGAGCAGTGCTATAACTGGCGTCGATCAGTGCTTCATGGGAGCTATGATGGCGACGAACGCGACGGGAGCTATGGCAAGATGTTGCGACCATCATCAACGTGAGCTGCAATCGTCGTCGACGGGAGCTGTAACCGGGGTGATGATGGAGCGCGAAGGATGGCATTCTAAAAAAACATCAATGACGGAGCTGCAAGCAGTGGAGCGAGGTGCTGCAACCAGCTACGAGCGTAGCTTCGACCGCTGGTGCGCGATGTTGGAACCCGCTGTGGGGTATGCTGCGACCGACATGGGGAGCTCTAACCGTCTGTGTAGGGCGTGCTGTGACCACCGGTGCGGGATGCTAGAACCAGCGGTAGTGTGTGTTGCGATCGTCAAGTGTAGAAGCTACAACCGGCATGAGCATGGGCTACGAGCTCGACCCCCGTCTCCGCCGAATGCTACAACTGGTGGCACCAAAAGATGCATCCAGCAGGCGATGATGCTAGATTCAGTGGAGATGAAGCCATTACTAGTGCAATGGGGCAGAATAATATGTTGCGACCGACAGGAGATGGGGCTGGCGACGTTGGCAGCGAGGGATGCAAGCTGCTAGCGGAGGTCAATGGTGGAAGCTGCAACCGCCAACCATAGTGTTGCAATAGCAGACACGGTGAAATGGGGCCGCGCTGCTGTGACTAGCGGGCGTCTTCCTTGATGGCTTCGGCTCATGGTGGTGCGATGGGGGATGGCAATTCTTCCTCGAGCTCCCTGTTGTTTGACGTCCAGCAGGAGGAGATGGAGGAGTGGGGGCGGGGATTTTTTTTCCATCGATGCGCCAGGGAGGTATGAGGGACGAGGAGGACAAAGAAAAGGAGGAGATCCAATGGTCGACGTCCACCCAATTGAATGTTTGGGGAGGTTACCTATCTGGCCCCAAGCCGGTGATCGACGCAGAGTAGCACCCTTTTTTTGGTTGACTCATAAGGTAAGAGTGAAAGCCGACGTGTTGGGCGAAAAAAACCACCTGATCTGAATATGGCAGAGAGGCGATTCTACCCCTTCATCCTCGCCGTTCGATGTGGCGGCGCCGGCTGCACGCTGATACGTCCTAAATGTATCTATAAGTTTGCTTGTTTCATACTATAATTATATAATTGTGCATACTTTTATAATCAATTTTTATTATTTTTCTAGACTAACCTATTTCAGTGCCCAGTACCAGTTTCTATTTTCCGATGTTGTTGAATTTTTCAGGAAAATAAATTTTACAGAGCCCAAAAAATTCCAGAAAATTCTAGAAACATATTCTTTATGGAGTGACTTTCACCAACCCACTTCCCGGCTTAGCAAACACTACAAAGTCTATCTTTATCAAAGATGACATCTTTCATGCGCAATATATGATCACCTTGTCATGATTGCGCATTCCTACATGTCCAAGTCTGCTATGCCACAACCGTCATTTAGAAGATCTGGCAAAAAGACATGTACGGACTTGTGGTCCACGTAAGAAATAAAAAACATAAAGATCACCATCATGAACACCAGTAAAGACCATAGTGTAATCATCTCTGCGAAACACTTGACAATGAAATTCTATAAACAACACATGAAATCAAAAGTCGATTAGTTTGGCTATGGAAAGAAGATGGAAACCAAGTGATTTAAAAATCATGAAATTCTTTGTAGAGTTGTCTTTGTAAATGACCACCTTACCAAGTCCTGATACCTTTCCTCTCGAGTTGTCTCCAAAAGTGATGCTTTTCTTGGGGGCACTATTCCTGTCGAGTTCATGGAACACGTCTTTATCTCTGTTCATGTCGTCAATACGTCCGTTGTCGGGTACCTATTATTTTCCATCTGAAGTGTAGTTCTTGTCATCTCTATACATGATACACCTTAGGATTCTATCACATTCATCATCTTCTTCAACATCATCATCATTTTATTCAACATCTTCAATGATACCTACCACATTTTCAGTAAAGATAGATGTTTTCATTCATTCAAGTGGTGAATCTCAAGAGCGGATGATAAGATGTTAACAATAGTTGGCACATTTCCTTTCGTGTGAATAAGATCACAAAGTTCATGAAATTACTTGGAAAAGCTTGAAATTTTTTCATCATAGTTCCTAGAGAAAAGCATAACTTTGGTAAGAATTGGATCAAGTTTTTTAAGAGAAAGGCTTTCCTTAGAATGAAAGTTTCTCCAAATCTTTCCAAACTGTGTAAGCACTACCAAAATTATGCAACCTCTTCAGAATATCAGTAGTAATACCTCTTAGAATAATATAAGTAGATCTAGTATTACATAGCAAGTCATGTTCTTCTATGAAGAGGATCCACGGGGGGGGGGGGGGGGGGAGGGGGTGGTGGGGGTGCGGGTGGGGAGTGCATATTCATTTTCAATGGAATCAAGCATTTCACTTTCCTTAAACAAGCTAAGCATCTCAAACTTCCAATATTCAATTAAGGAGCAACTAGCGTATGCCATCATGGCGTGTGCCCATAAAGGACTAGCCTCACTCGGGGGTAGATATTCATAAAGTAGGCAATCTCCAAGCCCTTACAAACATCTTGGTTTCTTCACAACCTTAAAGACTACCAAGCGCCTAGTCGATCTAGGAGGTGGCACACCCTCCAAAACTAATAAGACTGAGGTTGCTCGGTGATGAATCCCTTGCTCTTGTGCTTCACAATATAATCTCCTCGACACTCAAACTCTATCAATATTTGACTCTTGGATGGGAGAAGTGGGAGTGGAAAGCAAAGAGGTGATTATATGTCAAAGACTTTGCTTGGTTGTTGGAGTTGAAAGCTCTTTGAAATCAGCACAAGAAGGTGGAGTTCTGTCTCACAAAATATGACATGAGTGGAGTTTGTTGCTTAGAGTGAACTAATGGGACAGGTGGGGTATTTATAGGCTGGACAAAAGTCTGACTATTACACACACTTTAACACAACTTGGAGGCTCTGCAGGTGTTAGCTTGGAGGCACCGAACAAAGTTAAAGGTGGCAAATTTTTGAATGACTCGGATGGTCTGATCAGCTAGAATTTTGAGGCTCCCAGTGTATTGTTGAAACTGTGGCAGACTCTCTATAATCACTTCAGACATCTTGAGCGGAGGGCTTTGAGAATTCCCAGAGGGCAATAGAAGGTTTGCTAGTCACATTGGTGTTTCCGAGTGGAGTACTTAGCTGCTCCAAAGTGCTAGGGTTTGCAACGACTATATCTGGATGAACTGCTCGGCGGATCCGAGTGATCTTGGCTCACTAAAAAGAAAATGGAGAATATTTGGCTTGGCCAACACTTGTCTTCATGATAATTTGTGGAGGTCACCTTCAATTTCCTTTTTTACAACCTAAGGAAACTTCCCTGAAATAAGCTAGTTAAAGCATTAGTCCATTGAGATATGTTGACATCAGTTTAAAAAAATCCACCAAGGGGATTAGATGGTCTTTTAACGCCATCAAGCAAAGCCCGTGTGGCACCGGCGGCGATGAGACCTTTCTTCTCTCTTAGTGAGGTATGTTACGATGTGGGGCAACTCGGTTGAGTCGAGACATGCGAAGACATGGCAGGGTGGCCCAGGGTCAACGTGATGCACGACTAGGGCACGAAGGCGCGCATCTAGAGCTACCAGTAGGCGCGGGTGCACATGCGACTACGGGTGCTCTTGAATTTGTGGTCGCGGCGGCGTGCTAGGTGGCACGATGGCTGCGTCTTGAGACATGTCGGGAGCTCTCGGCACAGGGGTGGAATGCACCGGAGATGTAGCCGCGACAGGCGTGCAAGAGTCGGTGGCGCGATGAGATGGGCCCGATCTGGACCTTTATATTCCGTGACTTGGGGATGACGGGGGTGGCTGTGGCAAGTGACGCCATTGATGCTAGGGGTAGGTGATGGTGTCCTGGATCAGGGGGTACTCATCACGTCGTCCCCTGACTAGGTGGATCGGGCCGAGGACCCCATGGCGGTTCACTCATGGGCCACTTCGGGCAGCCCATGACGCATACACGGATATATAAACCGAGGCCAGACTAGTCAATAGATCGACTCATATTCATTAGAACAATCTCGTGGTAGATACATGTACTCTGTACTACACCCCATATGGATACAATCAGAAGCAGGACGTAGGGTATTATCTGTTCGAGAAAGCCCGAACCTGGGTAAAATCCTATGTCCATGTTACCATCGCTCCAAGACGCCTAGCTTAGGACCCCTACTACGAGATATGCTGGATTTAGAACCGACATTGGTGCTTTCATTGAGAGCCTGCTGGCAGTCGCCGCGGTGCGATGGGAATTCAGATCGTCTCCGGCGCTATTTACGCATCGGAACCGAGCTTTATTGTCGATGTCGGCATCTTCGTCGCCGGCTTGACAGGTCACCTCGGCTGGACCGAGGACTGCGCTCCACGTCGGATCATCAAGATCGGACGGATACTTTCATCATCATCAACTCCGATCTCTATCAAGATCATGGGAGAATCATCCATGGAGCTCGGGGGCTCAACGTCAACATTGCCCTCGGGTGACCGTGCAGTTTTTCTGGACAGCGGATTCGTGTTCGTCGTCCCCGCCTCCTCGAGCGTCACTTTGACAATTGCTTCAGTGGAATTGTGCGGAATTGAGTCTAGAACAACCCTGTAAAATTTCATCGCGTTCCGATGGAGGAATCTCCGGCAATCTCCGATATACCGGAGCCCTGTCGAGTCTGGACGGGAATCTGGATGAGTTTGGGGCGAGGAGTCCAGGAGTTAGCTCGGACATCCTTTGGAAGATCCAACGGTTCATCGGCTGCGGAATTCCTATATCAATCACTCCTCAAAATTTCAGCTTGATCCGACCGTTCAAACTCCGGGAAACATCCAATTAGTGCATCAATTTTCGGATCTGTTTTCTGCGCGAAAACGAATCCGACCCGAGTTCATCTTCTTTATGAACGAGTTATCAGACGTCCTTTTTGAAGGAATTTTTCCCTAGGGTATTGCGTGTTGTTCTCAAACACGTGCCCGCAAATTTTGAGTCTTTTCCGAGGCGATCTTCACCATCGCGCCGATGTCAAACCAACCCGACCATGTTGCTCCACGGCTGCCGACCTGCGCCAGCATCGACTGCGCCGTCGCCCCATCGAGCCGACGGAAACCACCTCGGATCCTCACCTCGGCGAGCCGACCTAGAGTTCGGCATTGTGAAGGACAAATAATCATCAAGACAAGATCATTGCCCCACGGATTGTACGGGTCGGGCGCACCAGCATCGCCGTGCGGTCACTTCTCAAGCCAGCATTGACCGCGTCACAAGTTCCGACCTGCGTCGGTATTGCCGCGCCGTTGCTTCTTCGAGCCGATGTCCACCTCGCCGACCTTCTTCGACACCTCGGCTGGCATGGGGGCTGCAACGTCACTTTACCGACCTACTCCGTCACCTCGGCTAGACCGGGGGCTTCGCCATCTCTTCATCAACCTACTCCGGAGACTTCGGCGTCACCAGCCGACCAGTTTCGTCACCTCGGCTGGACCAGGGGCTTTGCCTCGCTGCGTTGACCATGCTGTGTCGCCATTTCATCAAGCCGAGCTCTTCGCTCGGGCACCTCGGAACCGGCTTGGGGGCTGGGACCTCGACCCGCTGCAAGCTCGGCCCACGTCATCAACACTGAGCACATTAACCATCTAAGTCGCTTTCATGCTTAAATTTTCTAAATTCTTAATTTTTTGTTCGGTTCGACCAAGCATTATATTTATGAAAATCTGTTTGTTAAAAACAAGGTTCGTTAAAAACCGCTTCTTTTTCCCATGTTAACTGGGGGCTCTTAAATTTATATGAGCCATTTTATAATAAGTGTTTTCTTCTAAGTCGTTGCAAAGTCTTTTTCTACTACTCTTTTTTCTGACGCGAGTGTGTGGTCAATAGCCGGATAGCCTGGTTTCTCTCTAAAGCCGCTCGAGTTTAGTTCGCTAAACTGGCCTGAGAAACACTCCGCCTTGGGGATGGGAGGTTGAAGCCAAAGGCTGACCCGCTTGAAGTCTGGAGATCGGACGTATCATGTTAAAGCACGACAGAAGCACAAAATTAATTTGAAGACCAATTTCAGATTGGCACCAAAAAACTTGATTTATTCTAGACGTAAAGGTTTTGTGTAAGTTTTTTGGTTTTCCGAAACTATGAAGCTTTTAAACCTATTTGTATATTTTTTTCCAGGAGGCGGGACATCCTCTTGACCGAGGTGCCGTGCATAATAATTTGGCTCGAGAAATCTTTTCCAACCCGTAGTTCGGCAACTTCCCTGCCGAGCTGCACCTCGGCACGCCTGAACACTCCAAACACCGGGGGTACTTGCCCCCACAGTCAAGCTCCTATGACTAAGTGAAAGTTATAAAGCCTACATATCTGATTGCCTCGTTTCCGCTAATACAACCACCTCCAGGCACCGAGACATCGGCTAAGGGTTGTCTTGTTATTGCGGAAACACCCTGCGTAGCATCTACAAAGGGGTGGAAGCCGACGATGGACCACTTTTAAATTATAAACAGTCGCAATAGAGTCAAAATAACATATAGCATAAAGCTGCAAAATACAGCTTAAAAAGCTGACTACCACAAACATGCGCAAATTCAATCGGCCAATCAGCTTGCTTTCATAAAAGTGTTCGGCTTGTCCGAGGTCACTAATAGAAAAGCAGTTCGGCCGTCTTTGAAAAAACTGTGCAATTCTAACCTCGAGTTTTTGGTATAAAACACTTCGAACATATAAAAGAGTCCAATAAACCGTACCAGGGGCTCCTTGAGGCACCTCGGCGCGGTTACTTTGGGACTCCGGGAGAGTCCGACGTATTCTCAGCATTTGTATTCAATATACGAGCGCTGTCTTCCCATAAATCGTTATAAAGCCACAATATGCATCAATTTGACTTGAGATCTGGCCAAGCTGGGTTGCCTGGCTCCTGTGCTTACCCCCTACGTTCCCGATTGTTCGGCTAGGGGGTAAAGAGAGCACCTCTGTGATTGATACTACCGGGTTATCCGGATTAGTACCTCAGACTGGGTGAAGCCGAAAGCTAGCAATCTTAAGAACATAATTGGTCGGCAACGACGAAAGTGAAAATCTCGGTTTTTTAAAGCCAAATACTTCGGAAATTTTCCCTAAATTAATCTTCACTATTTTCTCCCACTTAGATCGGAGGTGAAGTTACATAATCATGGTCAGCATGATAACCTGCGAAAAGGAACCTATAAAGGAACTATTTTTCCCAGAGGATGTTTCTTACGTTAAATAGTAATATAACATATCTCTCCGCGTACCTTTGTTTATAAAACCATATGGCCGGATTGCCTTGTTTGCCGTAAATCTTTGCCCTTATAAAGGCTTTATAAAGTAGGACAAACACTCCTCAGCTACTGGCCGAGAAGGTTGAAGCCGATGGTCGGTCAACAAAGTTTTGTACAATGCGGATCCGAGCATTAATGATGTAAAGTACTTGGATACGTAGAATCATTACACATAAATTGTGATTAAAGTCAATTTACCCCGGATATCGATCCTTAATTCGGCCACCCTTGCCCAAATTAAGGCTCGGGGGCTACTGGGCTTCGCGCTTCTCAAATTAAAAGCAACTAAAGAGGTACATCGATCACCTAATCTGGTGTTCCCACCCGACCAGTGGCTCGGGGGCTACTGCATTTGACGATTCAATGCAGGGAAATTAAAAGTGCAAAATAGTTTCCGAGGAGCTTACGATCCTCAGGTTGGTCGGCCGCACCCAACCTAAGTCTCGAGGACTATGCACACCGTGTTTCCGTTCCTAAATATGCTGCCGAGCTAGGAATTGCTCCTCATGCCGATTTCGCGAATCGACCTGAGTCTCAGGGGCTACTGGGATCAGCAGTTTCATGTTTTCCTTCAAGTGCATCTCGGATTTTAGGCCGACACACACCTTGAGGGCTACTGGCTATATATCTCGGCAGAGAATAAATTGCACCAATCAAAAATATATCCGCAAAAACTCAGCCCAAGCCCGAGGTGGTGCATCACCTCGGAAGCAGTCCGGCGTAAAGATCGGATGCAAGTGGCTGGCTCCATAGAGGGCATTTTTGGCATTAAGCTCGGCTGAACTCCTTCAACTTTTTCAAACTAAGGTGATCTATGACACCTCGGATGCAGACCGGCGTTGGAGCTCGGCTGCAAAAAGACACCTCGGATGCAGTCCGACGATGCAGCTCGGACGCAAGAGGACACCGCTGCACGGGAAAAACTTTGAACCCGAGGTGCGGCGTAAAAATAACAAGGCATTGATAAAGGCCAAGAATTTAAAGGGGTTCCTCGGACGCCCGACGTACAAACTCCTGGATGCCCGATGGGTAAACTCTTCGGATACACCTCGGCGATCCTCGAGATCGAAGATGCGAATATTTGTTGAACCAGCTTTCAAGACCGACAGCCGAAGATGAAGAATAGTTCGGAAGAACCGAGGAGCGTCCCCAATTTGAAGACCGGTTCAAGGGGCTACTGATTGTGTCCTGGATCAGGGGGTACTCATCACGTCGTCCCCCGACCAGGTGGATCGGGCCGAGGACCCCATGGCGGTTCACTCATGGGCCACTTCGGGCAGCCCATGACGCATACACGGAAGATTCCACAAGACTTGGCGCCCAAGAGGAGGACTCTTCTAAACCCTAGGCCTCCGGTGCATATATAAACCGAGGCCAGACTAGTCAATAGATCGACTCATATTCATTAGAACAATCTCGTGGTAGATACATGTACTCTGTACTACACCCCATATGGATACAATCAAAAGCAGGACGTAGGGTATTATCTCTTCGAGAGAGCCCGAACCTGGGTAAAATCCTGTGTCCATGTTACCATCGCTCCAAGGCGCCTAGCTTAGGACCCCTACTACGAGATATGTCGGATTTAGAACCGACAGTAGGAATGTCCCTGTGCTAGAGGATCCGGTCCAGGGTGTCTATGGCTATGTAGTGCCATGGCTCCGGTGATGTCGGTACCTCCCTCTGTTCGGTCCTCCTCTTGACAACGCATGCATCTCAAGCTTTTAGGGAGCCTCTGTCCCATGGCTTGGCTGTCGGAGGGTTGAGGTTGAGCTCTGCCTTGCGACGGTTGCGGCTGTAGAAAGGGGGATGTGAGATGCGGCATGGATTTTGAGAAGCTACGATAGGCGGATGGACTGTTTCTATGGATTTCTTTGGGTTGAGGATCAACGGTGAAGCCGGCAGAAGCCCATCTTCGGCCGTTGCCGGAGCCAGAGATAACGAAGTCCATGGATGTCATGAGCTTCTTGAAGGCGTCGTTGGACTGCTCGGCTTCTCTATGCCCGAGACAGATTCGGGGGAAACCCCAAACCCGATGAGGTCAGATGATGGCGGCGCCTCGATGTTGTTCCCCTCTCTTGGGCTTCATTTTCCGAGCTTCATCTAGCTAGCGGGATGATGGTGATGGCGTCATGGCTTCTGTGGCAACGACGGTGGGGTGAGCGATGTCAGGGTCGCATCACGGTTGCGGTAGTCGGCTCTTCTTTGGCATGTCCGTGGGTTTGTCTCGGGTTGTTTGTTGTTGCGAAGTCGGAGCTATGGCGGCGGGGTCTATATGGCAATGATGACGAGCGGTGGTTTGTTCGGTGATCTTCCATGGCGACAACTTTGCATTTTTCTCATTCGTAGCTCTACGTCAAAATCAGAGCTGCACTACCCCTTCCGTGGCTGACTGATTGACATGAATTTTCATGTGGCTTTGCATGGCCTTTCCGGACTGAGTCGATGGACATCTACAGCGAAGTCGGAGTTGCTTGCTCATAAAGAAGGGATGGCGATGACGCCGCTCAGGAAAAGTGATGATGATGACTCCAATGTGCTACCTCGACGAGAATTTCTTTGTTGTGGTGTGTGTAAGGTATCTTGTGTGCAGCGCGATAGGTTGTGACGGTTTATCTTGTTTCCGTTAATTAACCAGATAACTCCCTTCTTCTTTATTAATGGACTAGGATTTTTTTTGTTTGGCCTTTGCTTCGAAAATAATAATACAAACATGGGGTAAAAGATGAAATTCACTCTTTGATTCATCGCTCAAACACTACACATATCATCATGCGATCCGGTTCCGCTAATGCGATTCTTTTCTAGAGAGATTCTTTCAAAGATTCCGCAAGTACAAAGACCTTACGTTTCCTATTGGCACTAGAAATGCATGAACCAGTAAATAACTATGGGAACGATTCGTTCACTGATGACAACCACACAGCCGGCATCAGGAAGTACGGAGATTAGAGTAATCTACTGCCTCCATTTCCTTATACTTGAAGAGAAGAATTTTTTATTCGAGAAATGTCAACCTGCTTGCCACGTTTCGCCATGCCATGGGCACGTACTACATGGCTACTGGATAATCACCATTTCTTAGCGCGTAATCCTCTATGGATCTTAGGGCATTGAAATGGATTTTATTTTAAAGTAGTATATGTGAGGGTCATGTCACATGGTTGGTGGCGTAATTCAAGGAAAGGTGAACGATTTTTTGGCTAAAGTTGATGGTGCGTGAAAATCTAGGTTCCGTACAAGTTAATCCATACAGTACGAATTTTTAAGAATGTCAATTCATAGAACTTTTTCTGTGGAGACCTTTTTTTTAGATGCCTATGGAGACCCTTTGAATCATAGGATTTGGGTCACCAAGTTCCTATGGAATTCATTTCTATGCTCATTTCGTAGGAACCACAACATGAGGTCGAACCCCATTTTTGAATACACTTGCAGTCTACTCTCCCTATTTTTCCTCGTCGATTCTCTAAAATTTATGTGTGTTTTTTCCGCGCATGCACCATCAAAAGTTCAAAACACACCTGTTTGCAACTTCAATTTTTTTTAGAAAAGGAGGTTGAAACACCCGACCTCTTTGCAACTTTGATCATGTGTTTTAAAATCCTGTAGACATTCATAGTACATGATATCTTAATCATGTTTTCATCGCTTCGGGATTTTTCTTTTTATCCATCCGCGGGCATAGTTTTGGTCTTGTATGACTTACTCCGTGCCGGGTGATTTTTGTGTATGTGTGTGTGTTAGTGTTGTTTGTGTGCATCTTAGTTATGAAGAGGCCGGATTTGTACTCATTATGATTTTATCCCTCGATTCTATATTATGAGTCAATAAAAAACACCCTTTATTGAAAAACTTAGTGTGAAGTTTTAGTTTTCCTTCTGAACAGGCCCGTACTCTATCATTGAACATCCAGAAGAAAAAGAACAACATTACTGGAATCAAATTAACCAGCTAAACATTTACCAACTGGGCCGGGGGTTGTCCTCCTTAAAAAAAACATTTACCAACTGTTGGCTATGCAAATTTTCATTTTAAAAAGATTTGACCTTAGGGCTTTGATTACATCGCCAGTCAAGACTTTGAGCTGCAGGTTTTGGTCAGATCCAAGGAGATTAGTTGGAAGTTGGGAAGCAGGAGCGTGCCTTGTCCGGGAGTAAGGGCGCCTCCATTAGTTTAACCAGCTTTTTAAGTCAGTGCAATAAGTGCATTATAATTAGAGCAAGTGGAGCTCACGGAGCATGTGGGGGGAATCGAGTACATGATCTTGAGAATTTGGGTTTATCTCCTAACCAGCCTGTGTTTTCTCTCTCTCCATTGGACAACTGTCCTTTGTTTGGGTAGGATAGTGCACTCTACAGCTTACGTGTTTGTAAAGAATCATGCTTATAAAAGCTTAATACAGCTAAGCTCTGCTAATGGCTGCTATTAACAACATTAGTCTCCTTCACTCCCTGCAGAATCATCAACCAACCACTGTCCAGTGGCTTCTGCTCCTACATGTAAGATACCCATTCTTCAATAACTTTCTCCTTGAAAACCTTGATATATATACTCCCCAATACTATCTTACAGGTATAAGTGTATGAGATCTACTTAGCCAGTAGTAAGTACGAATTACCCTTCAATTAATAATACTTGTAGATATATAGGAGTACTTCCTTTGGACAGAAGTTGAGCTTGAGTTCTCTTGCTTTAATTCATGGCCAGATACAACTGCACTCTACAGCTTACGTAGTTCTTTTTTTTTTTTTGAAACGGAAGCTTACGTAGTTCTCGTGCTAACCAAACCGATCCATGCCCATGTTCTCGGTAGAGAGAGGATGCAAGAGGCGTACGCTGTGTTGAAAACGCATACGGATAACACGGATCCGATAAGTCTACGTGTTGATACTTGCAGCCAACAACCCCATGGTCGCGGACCCAGCGGGCGCCTGCATTGCCAAGAACATCCATGGCGGCTAATATCTTTCTCGCAGCTTTGCGGGCCTGAGATTCGAAACAGGGAGGCGTAGATAAGGCTTACCGAGAATGCACAGGGCACAGGTCAACATGGGCAGCAGCGGCATCGAAAACTTGCCATTAGAGGCCGATGAGCTGGTTGGTTGGCGTGTGCAGTCCTCCTGCGTCGAAAGGTTCCAGTTCAGGCACGCAGATGAGCATGAGATGCAGGCCATGGAAAATGGCTCATCGGCGGCATGTGCATGCATGAGGATGAGGGGACTATTGGCTGTCGTGGATGGGTTGGATTCGAGCAAATCGGTCCAGGATCCGGCCGAGTTGTTACACGGCGAGCTTTACAGTTCAGATAGTAGAAAGGAATGCACAGTCAGTGGCAGTACGGACACTAGAGATAGCTCACAGGGTAAATTAAAGGTGCGTACGCTGAGTAGATAAGCAGCCAGTCAGCTACTGATGGTCTAGCACAAGGAATGGCCTGTCAGTCATCTTTGCACAATCTTAATTTGCAAGGCGCAGAGATCACGTTCCGCCCTAGAGAAAACAGAAAACTAAGTAATGGAAATGGATGGGCGGAGGGAGGAGCAGTGGCGCCTTTGGAATCCCGGGGCGAGGGAGGGGAGGTAGCGGGTGACGACACGTCCAGGGGCGCGGGGGCGGGTGGTCCCGTTGCGGGGGAGTCCGGAGCCACCCGCGGGTTGACGCGTGGGGGATCCCTCTATTCCTACTCGGCCCGCGCCCCATGTGCCTAGGCCCCTTGTCTCCCGGGCTAGCCCGCAGCCAGAGTCCTTCTCCCTCTCGCCTGCGCCGCTCGCTGCATGACTTTGATTTGATCTCTTTCTTTCCTTTCTCGATCGCCGGCCACTAAAGATCATCCCTTGCTCATTTCCGGGCCTCGCCCCTCCTTACACAGTATGCATGAATGCATGTGCATCTCTCTCCTTGATGAACTTATCCTACACGCGTCCTTTAATTTGCAGCTAATTCAGGCAGGTTGTGGTTACCGCATGCGTTTGTCATGGCCGAATTGCCAATCCATGACTTGTTTCCCTTCATGCATATTGCGTGACCGGATAGATATCCCTTATCCGCAATGACCGATCGGATGGATCATGCAAACGCAGAGCGTGCGTGCATGTGTTCCTTCTCGTCGTCGACAGATAGATATGAGTTGAGTTCTCACTATCGCTCCCTCTTTTTTGCTAACGGACAGATTTCAGTTCTCCCTAATTGACACGTTTAATTTCCGACCTCGATCGCCATCCTTTTCCTAGCTAAAATAATTAACCGAGCTCTTCTACGACATTGCAGCGGGAATGCATGTAGCACGGCGATGTAACAAGTCAATCCACTGCCAATTGTTGCGAAGAAAGGTCGTCCATTGGGCAGTTCAATTTAGTATCCACCGAGTGGTGTTTACTTTTGTCGCTAGGTAGTGATTTTGAAATTACTAATAGCTGCTACTACTACTAATTGGAGATCGAGCAGCTTTATAAAGTTCATGGAGAATAAACAGTCGGCTATATATGCTAGCTCATGGAGTAGTACACCACGCATCAAATTCAAAACAAGATGCATGTATAACTAAACTATAAACTAGAGTGAGTTGGGCCAATCTTTTCGACGAAAGCGAGAGCCCTTTCCAGGAGCTAGCGTAGCAATGGTCACCTGTCGAGCCGCTCTCTTGTTTTTGCCTGGGAGGCCGTGCATTCCCCACTAACCCCCAAACTAAGCACTGTCAAATTAGATGCCATCCCGACTCCGGACCCCTACTTCAACAAAGTAAGAGAAAGAGCCAAGAGGTAACAACACCAACTTTTGGTCGCGTGATAACGACGATCAAAACCGGATAAAGTGACGGATAATCTGTTCGATTTTCGATCGCTTCAAGTAAATTGATGCATGCATGCCTGCCTGCCTGCCTGCCTGTGTTACAAAACTGAACTTGCTGAAATATGTACTCGAAAGAAATTTTAATAATAAAGGGGCTGCATGCATCACTCTGATGCAGAGGCCGGGGTAATCCTCCTTTTTAAAAAAAAATGTACTCAAAAGAAATGCAGAGTCTCCAAAATTACGTGCTATAGAGTGCGTCAGCAATGAGCAGATAAGGGCGCGGGCGAGCGAGGAAGTCAGTGAGTGCAACAGTAGGTACTTGGCTGCATCATCCGTTTGCCCCCGGCCGGACGGCCTGGCTCGGAAAGCACCTAGCCGGAGCCCCACCGGCGCTTGCCGCTGGGCACCTCTGCCACCTATTTATATTACTCCTAGGTCTCTCCCTCGAGACACGCACTCCCCTTCCCCTTCAACTAGTGCCTTGCGGGCCGGTCGTCCTCCTCTCGATCCAGTTCCTCACCACACCAGCACAACCCACCGTGTGTCTCCCCACCATCCCTTCTCTCCTCTCCTCGGCTCCCAACAGCAAGCATGGACAAGCAGCAGCAGCTCTTTGGTTCCTCGTACGCGGACGCCCCTTTCTTCGCGGCCAATGGTACGTACGACGCCGCGCGCGCGCGCGCGCCCGGTGTTTCTTTGCGCATGCGATGATGCAGCTGCAGTAGCTTCAGTTTCACCGGCGAGGACACGCATGTGATGTGAATTGTGATGCCTTTTTTCGATTCCGTGTGTGGTTGTGCACTGCAGGCACGGCGCAGGGGGAGAGCCGGCCGAGGGCGCGGCGCAGGCGGCGGAGGGCGGCGAGATGCGGCGGCGGCGACGGTGACGGCGGGGAGATGGTCGGGGGAGGGGACCCCAAGAAGCGGCGGCTGACCGACGAGCAGGTGGAGGGTCTGGAGCTGAGCTTCCGGGAGGAGCGCAAGCTGGAGACCGGCCGGAAGGTACAGCTCGCCGCCGAGCTGGGGCTCGACCCCAAGCAGGTCGCCGTGTGGTTCCAGAACCGCCGGGCGCGCCACAAGAGCAAGCTGCTGGAGGAGGAGTTCGCCAAGCTCAAGCACGCCCACGATGCGGCCATCCTCCACAAATGCCACCTCGAGAACGAGGTATGCTTGCTCGCACACACTCACACTGGCATACATATGGCGCTTTACATCATCAATTCCTCTCCGTTCTTGCACAAGCTGACTGACACACATGTGGCCAGGTGCTGAGGCTGAAGGAGAGGCTGGGAGCGACCGAGGAGGAGGTGCGGCGCCTCAGGTCGGCAGCGGGGAGCCACGGCGCATCCGGCGACGGCGGAGACGCCGCTGGCGCCGTTGGCGCGTGCGGCGGGAGCCCGAGCTCGTCCTTCTCGACGGGAACCTGCCAGCAGCATCCGGGTTTCAGCGGCGCAGACGTGCTGGGGCCGGACGGTGACCTGATGATGTGCGTCCCCGAGTATGGTGGCTACGCCGATAGCAGCGTGGTCGAGTGGTTTAGCCTGTATGGGCTGATTTGAAATTCAGACGAGATGGGCATCAACTGCATGCAGATCGATTATTACTATTCTAGTTAGCCATAGTGTTAATTAAGCTGGGGTGATCTCTAGGCGTGCATGTTTAATTATGTAGATACTGTTGATTAATGGCAAAAGCTTGCAAGCTAGCAAGTGTAGTACTGGTAGCTCTCTTGAAGTTCAGAGATGATGTGTGTTATCATTTGATATATATTTTACTTCAGCAGTAAATAGTCTTCTTGGGGAGGCACTGTGTATGTGCTAGTTGGCAATCATCTTAACTAGGAGTAGTGCTGGTGCATTTCTTAACGAAGCTCTAAATATTGATGATGATGATGTTGGTGGTGACTGGTGAGTACAGTATACAATTTCGATCTGTCCAGTAATACTCCCTCCCTTCCGGTTTATAGGGCTTATCTCAAAATTTTAGTTTTTCCGTTTTATAAGTCTCAATTTGATTGTTTTCCATCACATGTTCAGATTTCAAGGTGCATTAAATTGTTGCATGCAAAAATTAAGAAAAGATTGACCAATGCATGTTAAAGTTCTTGCATGCATTGCAATTAATGCATTGGTAAAAGCAAACTTTTGAGTAAAACGAGCACATTAATTGAGTATTTTGCAAACTACAAAAACTATTCCACCACTCACCATCTACCTTGGTTGGTGAGATTTTTGAATTGAGCCCTATAAACCGGAAAGGAGGTAGTAACTAATAACACATTAAAATGACGATTAATCGCTGGTTTTGGTAAAATGAATGTAAATTTCAAAAGGTTGACACTTTTCACGGCCACTGCGCTCTTACAAACTTTTGTATGTTAGCCCTTGTGCCCTAATATATCTTTGTAAAGCATGAACTTTGTTTATATCAGTTCATTTCTTCATGGCTACATGGCGTTTTCGCTCCTGTGTACTTATATACTGCTCAAACTCCATATTTGGTAAAGTTATTAAGTCCGAACTGCAGAGCACATGGAGTAACTTCAACAAATTAAGTGTAAGAATTGGTCGCAAAATATGTTAAAGTCACATTGTTAGGACTTTGACCTAGATGGTGAATATTAGACAGCAGCTGTCATAAAATAATCTTCTAACCCAAGATTGAATGAATAATTTTCCATCATAAATAGCTCTCATATATAATACTCCCCCATCCAAAATAAGTGTCGTGGTTTTAATTCAAATTTTGGATCAGAGGGAGTACAAAAATAGAACGTACTCTCATGCATGTGGTACCAAAATAGAATGTAAGTTGCATCTTGCTGAATTTGAAAAGTTTATGCATCAAATTCTTAGTAATAAATGATGCGATCGAATTTCAATATTAACTTGATAGAGTTTATGGTGATGCGGGACTTGATGCACATTTTAGGGACAAATCCGGCCAAAGGCTTGAATGGTCCACTTTCACCATGGTTTCGACTATGATCCTCCACTTGTGCTAATTTACTACTCCCTCCGTCCCATAATGGTTGTAATACCATCTTATATTATGGGACGGAGAGAGTACTTCTGGAAAGCTTCTTGCTAATGGGCGCCTAAAACTCTCCATTGGCAGGTACGGCACTAGTCAGTAACATATCATCCGTGGTGTGTTCAATAGAGATCATGTAGTACTAACGGGCAGGTCATGGCTACCCGTCAGTGGTAAGCCTTACCAGTGACCAACACCTAGTGCAAGCTCGTCACCGGATGGTTAGCTGTAAGTGTTGAGATTTTAATTTTTTAGGATAAATGCATTGCAGAATATAATGTTCATTTTGACCACACAACATTTCATTCAGAACAGTTGCATTACACAAATGAACATTGCAACATATTTAGTTGATTAGTACTCTCTCCGTTCACTATTATAAGATGTTTTGGATATTTCAATATGCACTACATACAGACTGAAATGTTTGAGAAAAGGAGACAATGGCAATGTGGACACATCGATGAGTAGACAGTAGCAAGTGGAGGGAGAGGGGACAACACATTTGAAAGATCGTGGATGTCGCCTAGAGGGGGGGGGGGTGAATAGGCGCTTTAAAATAATTACGGTTTAGGCTTGAACAAATGCGGAATAAACCTATCGGTTAATTTGTCAAGCACAAAACCTAAATCGACTAGGCTCACCTATGTGCACCAACAACTTATGCTAAGCACGATACACAACTAAGTGATAGCAAGATATATAACAAGAAACAATATAGCTATCACAAAGTAAAGTACATAAGTAAAGGGCTTGGGTAAGAGATAACCGAGGCACGCGGAGACGACGATGTATCCCGAAGTTCACACCCTTGCGGATGCTAATCTCCGTTTGGAGCGGTGTGGAGGCACAATGCTCCCCAACAATGCCACTAGGGCCACCGTATTCTCCTCACGCCCTCGCACAATGCAAGGTGCCGTGATTCCACTAAGCGGTGCCTTAGAAGGTGGCAACCGAACCTTTACAGTTGGCAACCCTTGGGGGCGGTCACCGTACCCGTACAAATTACCCGGGGCAATCTCCACAACTTAATTGGAGACCCCGAAGCTTGCCCGGAGCTTTACACCACAATGATTGAGCTCCGAGGCACCACCAAGCCGTCTAGGGCGCCAAGGCACCCAAGAGGAACAAGCTCTAGGGTGCTCAAACACCCAAGAGTAATAAGCTTCTCAACTACTAACTTCCACGTATCACCGTGGAGAACTCAAACCGATGCAACTAATGCAATGGCAAGAACACACCAAGTGCACAAGTCCCTCTCCCTCAAATCCCACCAAAGCAACAAAAGCTATGGTGGAAAGTGAGAGGAAGAACAAGGAGAACACCAAGAACTCCAAGATCTAGATCCACAAGGTTTCCCTCACATAGAGGAGAAAGTGATTGGTGGAAAGATGGATCTAGATCTCCTCTCTCTATTCCCTCAAGAAGGAGCAAGAATCATTGGAGGGATGGAGAGATAGCAAAGCTCTAGAAGGTCAACAATGGAGGAGAGAGAGCTGCAAGGGGATAAAAGAACCGTTGGGGGCAAGGGGGGAAGAAGACCCCCTTTTAAAGGAGCCCCCAAATCCAACCGTTACCTGACTCAGCCCGCACAGAGCGGTACTACCGCTCCTCAGAGCGGTACTACCGCTCGGGCGGTAGTAATTCAAAAAACAGCAGGCGAGAACACGGAACTGGAGCGGTAGTGCCGCACTTAGCGGTACTACCGTTCCAACCAAGCGGTACTACCGCTAAAGCGAAAAGAGCAACAGAAGCTTGCACACTCTGCGAAAAAACAAGCGGTAGTAGCAGCGGTAGTGGAGGGCGGAAGTACCGTGTCAAGCGGTACTACCGCTCTACTACCGCTTTGCTACCGCTTAGCTGAAAACAATACCAGAGAGGTTTCTCTAAGCGGTAGTGGCAACGGTAGTAGGGGCCGGTAGTACCGCACAAAGCGGTACTACCGCTCTACTACCGCTTAGCGGAAAACAATACCAGAGAGGTTTCTCCAAGCGGTAGTGGCAACGGTAGTAGGGGCCGGTAGTACCGCACCAAGCGGTACTACCGCTCTACTACCGCTCTACTACCGCTTAGCGGAAAACAGCACCAGAGGGGTTTCTCCAAGCGGTAGTGCTGCGGAAGACCACAGCGGCACTACCGCACAAGCGGTACTACCGTGGTACCGAGCGGTACTACCGCTTGGGTGCTGCAAAAGTGCCCAAGCAGAACAGACAGATACAGGAAAACCAGAACTGCCACAACTTCTACATATGAGCTCTGAATTGAGCAAACTCAAGCTTGTTGGATAGAAGACAACGAGTACTATCCAAACAGCGACTGGTTATAATAAGAAGTGGCAGGGGAGAAATGCCTAAGATATAGAGAAGAGAAACCTCTATGAATGAAGAACCGGCATAAACTCCAACATCGAAAACATCATAGAAGATGCATATATGAACTCCGTTTTCGATGAACTCGAGCTTGTCATGAAGATGACCAAAAGCTCAAAGACTCACAAAGAGAAACACCAAACACGAACCAAGAAAGATGATGCAAGGATGCAATGGTTTGAGCTCTCTACGAAGATACGATAAAGCTACTCACTTGAGAGCCCCCCTTGATAGTACGGTCATCGATCCTATAACCCGGTCTCCCAACTACTACCATGAGACCGGTAAAATAGAAAACCTATCAAGGGCAAACCTTTGCCTTGCGCATAGTCCACTTGAGCTAGATGATGACGATCTTGACCTCCTCAAGTTGGACCACCTTTCTTGATTGCGCCGGCTCGATGAAGACTAGTAGATTGCTCCCCCATACTCCACTATGGGTGAGCCACTCTTCGGCACATCTTCACAAGTCCATTGTCACCACAATGGACGGCAAGCTTCAAGCATGTGATCTCTTCGTGATGCTCCACTTGAACTTGCATACCGCAATCTTGATGACGATCACCACTTGATGTCATCCTCCATGGGTTGAATGAGATCTTCCTATTGACGCAAGCCCATGGAAACAAACCTAACCCCACAAAGAACTCTCGCATAGAACATGGGTTAGTACACAAAGCGTAATGGACAATGCTTACCATACCGTGAGATCACTTGATCCCACTCGGTACATCTTCTACGCTTTGTGTGTTGATCAACTTGAATCACTCTTCATATTTAGTCTTGATCAACCTTGAATCTTTCCAACTCTCTTCATTAGGATGATGTCTTGAAGGTAAACACTTCTTCTTCAAGACATGCTTGCAATAGGCTCAACACTCACATGACCAATCTTTGGATAAATCCTTGAATCGCACCTTGGTCAACACACATTCTTCTTCTAATAACCTTGAAACCAACAAATGGTCTTCAAGCAATGCCTATGGACAAACCCTTCAAATATAACTCAAGGCAACCATTAGTCCATAGAGATTGTCATCAATTACCAAATCCAAACATGGGGGCAGCACATGTTCTTTCAACATTGACGTGTCAATGAAGAGGTTGTGTTGGGGGAGGGGTCGATATGGTGGATGATAAGGGGGGTTTTGTGGGGTTTTGAGTTTGGGTCTATCCACTGATGGTGAAAGATCAAGGTTTATCAACTAGAGGGGTGAATAGGAGTTAATCAAATTAAAAAAAAATGTGTTTTTACATTGTGAATGTGGAATATACTAGCTAAATCTATCACTAAGCCAGAACAAACATGCAAGTAAAGAGCTAAAATTGAAGATAACGGAAATATACCAAAATTCAAATTGTTGACGCGACTCTACCTCTTCATTGCAGAGGGGTAGGCACTTATCCCCAAAGTCACTTAGACTTCACCAGCTTATCCTTGAGCTATGAAAGTGAATTTCTACTCCCTAGGTACGTTTAGATGATGAAGGCAATATAGCTCAAAGGGGCACTAGCACTGACGGTGGTTTTGGTAGATGGGCCTACTGTGATTTCCTATTCCGCCTCAAAGCATGTGTCTCTAATACTCGACATA
Organism: Elymus sibiricus; assembly: GCA_039707655.1. Classification (NCBI taxonomy): domain Eukaryota; kingdom Viridiplantae; phylum Streptophyta; class Magnoliopsida; order Poales; family Poaceae; genus Elymus; species Elymus sibiricus. Next base: position 165,537,951 of record CM077666.1, on the reverse strand, counting down.
TAGAAGGTGGGTTTGAAAGCACCTCCAATTCTTCCACCCACAGGCAGTTCCTCTAGAATAATCGCTTCCAAAGCTTTAAGCGCCCGAAGATGTTTCTGACTCAAGTGCCTATAATATGTTATCAGTTGAGGCCGTTTCCTCTTTAGAACCACCTTCGTTTCTTTTCAGGGATGGGCACTATTCATGCTTCGTAACCAACCCTGCAAATAAAACTAAAACATGCAAACACAACAAGCAAGCATATATCATTCATTTGTGCAAGCACTTTGCGTCTCATAACACACATGCATATACAATAAAACATTTCAAAGCCAACTTGTACATTTACACACTTCCATCCTAAGGTGCTACTAAATGAAAGGATCTTATCAAAGTCTATGAATGTGACATCATAGATCGAACTGCCGAATTGGCACAACCAACATATGAATCATTGCTCCTATAAAGGATGATGGAGTATCTGCCTCCTAGGGGCATCCTCGCTTGCGAGTACCTCTTGCGCCGTCCAATCTCCGCGCGCTTCCAGCTGTACGATCGCGACGAGTGTCCCTCACCGCGCCTTTTTTCCTCAGGGGTCACATGCGCGAGGGCCGAGGGGCGCCCGGCACCACCTCGTCTGCGGGTCGTTGGCCTCGCATGATGCATGACACCTCACGCGTTCAAGAGGCGCCTGCCCGGGCTTTCTGCCCACCTGGTTGTTCGTTTCCCTTGCCCAAGCTAATTTCTTGTTGTCTGGTAGGCTGCCCGGATGCCCCATTGCCCTCGACCTGCGTGTGCTGCCTCGTCTGTTATGTAGGCGATTTCCGGGCTTGTGTGTTGCTGGAGAATTTATTCATGAGGTATGCCTATGTGTTGTTTTATTTGATGGATGTGTGTCTGTCTGTTGCGTCAGGTAAATAACTTGCTATTATCCGTGTCCAACGGCATGTCCATTGAACACGTATGAAGCAAGGGCACCGAGGCACCCACCACGTCAAATGGGTACACCCGGCGCAGGAAAAATTAACTGCTCAACCATCAGAGCCGGTCACCCAACAAGGTCACCAGCATACGAAAAATGGTCGGCCGCAACAACTGCCAGTCAAGACCAAAAGCCCGGCACAAAGGAAAGGACACCGGAAGATCCAATAGTGCCCGAAAAAAAGAAACGATAAAAATCTTTTAGATCAAACGCAACAGACCATACACAGTTAAATGGGACCTCGTAGCGCAATTCATAATGGGGAAGAATCGGATGAACTCTGACCCACATGCGGATGGAAGCACATGAAAGGTGCCCGTCACGACCCAGCCCTGACACAATGTAGCAGCCAAATAGACCGAGTCGACGAGAGCTCTCACGAACGAAGTCTACCCAGCACAGTCCGGCGATGCAGGGTAGGGAAATTCACCTGTCTGATACAAACGCAATACGAACACAAAGACTTCACGAGAAACATCCTTCAAATAGTTCACCTAAGTTTTTGGTCGGTTGGTGTTTGAGCCGATGGCTACGGTGACCTCTTTAAATAATTCACTTAACTTCTATTTTATGTTTCAGGCAGTTTACTTAATTTATGGGTTACAGTTGGTCTCTGTGCCAATGGCGGAACGAGTTATCTATGAACGGTAAATCGCCAAGGAAAGCTATGGGCAGTGATCATTGTTAAAGCAAGTAAGAACACAGTATGAATATAAACGTTTGCAGACAACTGAGGAAAACAATCCTTCAAATAGTTCGCTTAACCTCCGGCCTGCAGTTGGTCTGTGTGCCAATTGGCGCAACGAGTCATCTAGTTATCATAATTTTGGATGAATTTCTAGCTCTAGTTTTCCAGATTTCTTTGGTACACCCATAATTGTTTTTCATATTTTATTTAACATTAACATGCATGCAAAATCACACCAAAATTTATTGAAATTCTGGTAGGTTGTTTAACCTCCATAAAGTTTAAAAATCAAAAAAGAATTCATCATCTATATTGTTATCTATACCAATACAAAAAGCTCAAGTGAGTTAGGATATTTTTCTCATGAACCATAAAGAATATTTAATCCAATTTCATTATATGCCATCCAATGATTGTGAAAAGTGATATACATCCTTGATGACCCACAAGTATAGGGGATCAATCGTAGTCCTTTCGATAAGTAAGAGTGTCGAACCCAATGAGGAGCAGAAGGAAATGACAAGTGGTTTTCAGCAAGGTATTCTCTGCAAGTGCTGTAAACAGTAGTAACAGATAGTTTTGTAGCAAGGTGATTTGTAGCAAGTAACAAGTAACAATAGTTACAAAGTGCAACAAGGTGGCCCAATTCTTTTTGTAGCAAAGGACAAGCCGGAAGTTTCTCTTATATAAAGCAAAGTGCTCTCGAGGACACATGGGAATTCTCGTCTGGTCACGTTCATCATGTTTAGTTGATTCGCGTTCACTACTTTGATAATTTGATATGTGGGTGGACCGGTGCTAGGGTGCTGTTCTTACTTGAACAAGCAACCCTTTTATGATTACCACCTCTCGCAAGCATCCGCAACTACGAAAGAAGAATTAAGATAAATCTAACCATAGCATGAAACATATGGATCCAAATCAGCCCCTTACGGAATAACGCATAAACTAGGGTTTAAGCTTCTGTCACTCTCGCAACCCATCATCTACTTATTACTCCCCAATGCATTCCCCTAGGCCCAAATATGGTGAAGTGTCATGTAGTCGACGTTCACATTGTTGGAGATATGCCCTAGAGGCAATAATAAATGTTATTATTTATCCCCATGTTCGTAATTAAGTTTATATTTCGTGCTATAACTGCTATGGTTCTCAAGTCTACAATAACCACGAGGCTCGGAGGGAAACTCATATGCACGTGTGGAATAATAAACGGTAAAATGTATTCCTAGTCTGGCCTCTAAGACTAGCTCAAGTGTTGCATGATGGTTCTGTTTTCCTGATCATGGGCATGACTATGCCGGCAACTTTGAGGGCATAATGTTAGAAGAAGTTAATGGTTAATAACACAGAGGAAGTTTACGTCTGCATAATTCCTTAGACCATGAGAGTATCGAGTTTCTTCATGCTTGATTCATGAACTTTGGGGTTTGTTAAACGTCATCCGTAACTGGGTGGCTATTACGGCGGCTTACGGGTTCATGGGAATGTATGTCAAGTAACTTGATAGCTCAAGATTGGGATTTGCTCCTCCGACGATGGAGAGATATCTCTGGGCCCTCTCGGTGTTATGGTATCCACCATCGTCTGGCCAGACACAATGTGATTTGATCACAGGGATGCCGGAACACGAAAACGAGAAAAGAGAACAAACCCGGTAACGAGGTAACTGGCATTGTGGACAAGTGTTGATCCACGGGGATGCCGATAAATCTCACCTCGGGTGTTTGTAACATATCGCGAAGCAACAGGAATAGCACACGGCAATTGGAGGTTCACTCGAATATTTATTCGTGTGGGTATAGGGGTCAATATGGGTGTCCAAAGCTCCGATGTTGATTATTGATCGGAAAGTGTTCCGGTCATGTCTATACTTCACCAAACCTATAGGGTCACACGCTTAAGGGTCATCTATCTGCTGAATTCTAGACAGGGAGTCTGAGAGAAAGTCACCTGAAAAGTTTCGGAGACAACGGAAAAGTTCCGGAGAGAGAACACCGGAATAGTTTCGGTAAAACTGAAAAGTTGTTTCAGGGTGTACCATTAGGTCAAATTGGTTTCGGCACACGCCTGGAAATTCTTGGAGGGTGCCAGAATTGTTCTGGAAACTTCTGGGATTTTTCCGGAGAAAAAACCCGGAAATGTTCCGGAGCTGCCGGAACCGCTTTGGTTGCTTTTCGTAGATGAAAATCACTAATCCGGAATTGTTTCGGAACGCGTCCAAAATTATTTTAGTGGGTACTGGAAATGTTCTAAGACCTACAGAAATATTTTCGGATTTAACGGTCGCGGAAAATATTTTCATGAATAGTGGAAACACTATTGAGAGAAAATATCTCACGAATAGTGGAAACACTATTATGAATAGTGGAACACACTGTTTGGGAGAAATATCTCATGAATAGTGGAAACACTATTATGAATAGTGGAAACACTATTATGAATAGTGTGAAAAAATCTGAGGGCATTTTGGTATTTTGGGAGCCACCCTACCACTTGGGTTTTCCTATAAATAGAGGTGGAGAGGCACTCTCCACACTCACTCCTTTCTCACATACAAGTGCCATGCATGATCTGGCTTCTCTCTCCCTCCCCGCGAAATAGTTTCGTAGAGCCGAAAGGCTGTCTGGGTTCCGATGGGAACTAGTTCTGGACGGCGAAGCCCTGCCGGATAGATGACACTGTATGTGTGCAACCCCGTAGAGAGGTCGTAGGTTCGATCTTTTTGCCCGAGGGGCTGTTCGAGAGTGTCTCCCGAAGGGCTGTCCGAGTGACCGTCCGAGTTTTGAGGGTCCTCCCGAAGGGCTGTCCGTGACACCGTCTGAGGGACTGTCCGACCGCCTCCCGGAGGGCTGTCCGACGAGCAGACAAGGAAGAACATCCTCGCGGTTGGGAGGTTGTAAATCCTAGCTGCGGGGATTTTCACCGACGATCTACATTGACTCTACTTCCGCTGCGCTACGAGTTGGTAACGATCGGATCGAAACCTTGTATGCAGTCTTCATAGTGGTCCTGGGCTGGTGCGTAGGTCGGAAATTTTTTGTTTTCTGCTGTGTTCCCCTACAGTGGCATCATGAGCCGTGCTATGCGTAGATGTAGATTACGATCTAGAATACATAGAAATGTATGGGTGTTGCATAATATAATTTTGTAGTAGATGAGATCTATTGCTGAAAATTATTTATGCGGGTAGCAGATGAAATCTATTACCCGATGTTCTTGTTGCTTCCCTTGAATTTGCGTATTTCTGATCTTGATAACAATATGGTGGAGTTTCAAAGTTCTGGCAATCCACGACCCTGATTGATCAACGAAGTGCTAACAGTTCTTTGAATTCCACCATAGTTAAAAGAAAGATGAAATTTCGCAGACGAAAGGGCAATGCAGATATGATCTGCACGGGGGTCATGCGTATGACGAAGTTAAGTATGGGGCTCGAGATTTTATTATCTCGTGTTTCATACACCCCACAAAGTTAATCTAGCGACTTGAATAATCATACTTGATGATGGACGTTGGTAGCTTCGGTTTGTTTCGAAACCTTAGAAGCCACGTAAAATAATTTTTGCATAAACCGATTAGAGGCGTCTAACTTGGTTTTGCAGGATGTGCATGTGATGTGGTATAGCAATGCTCATATTAATTTGATTATGTATGAGATGACTATACGATGTAAATTTACTAACATGACCTGCGTGTCATGATTCGGCATGATAGCTGGAGCCATATGATTGTCACTTTAATGACCTACGTGTCAACCTTAAGTAATGCACTTATTTTATTAGCTATAGAGATAGCAATATTATCTGGTGCATCGACAAGGTGGTGGCAAACTTCGCAAAGGTGAACACCGATGCGAATGCCGAAGACGAAGAAATTAAAGACTTCTCTGTCAGAAAGGGCTATACCATATCATGCTATTATGAATTGCCTGAGATGTTTATCCCTTATGATGCACCCTTTTTGATTGTGCGGTAGTCGCTTTTATTAGGGTGATCTCTCACTTAAAATATCAAGTAGTTAGTGTTCTCCCAAGTGTAGCACCGTCACGGCATCTTTCCTTTCGGGGTGCGCCATGTCTACATGGGTACGAAAGATTGTACGGGTGTAAGGCGGGTGAGGTCAGACCTCGCAGCGAGATCACTTGGTTGTCTTGAAGTTTTGGCTTGATCGTCCTGAGCTCGGAACACGCCCATCGAAAGATGGACAAGAATCACATAGAGATGTGATTGGCAAGTTGGCCTACCGATTAAAATTCTCGTCATCAGTGATGTCCACATCAATGGCGTTGAATTGAAATGCGGGTCTTGTATCACTCACAATCAATTATGAGAGATATTGATTTGAGTGGGAGCGCATTGTAGAGTTAACTTGTTTAATTCTCAGTGCAATTAATTATGGACACTGTATAAGTGTTATATGCATAATAGTTATAGAAGAATGGCTCGCGTTTCCACCTTCCCTGTTAAAATTGAATAAGCTGTTAAATATCTGGTTAAAACTTTACGGTTGGTAACGTAATGTGAGGATTGTCCTCAAGAGTGCCGAGAACGAATTTGTCCTATCGCATGCTTTCGGTATTCTCCCGCTAATGCTATGGATGATGTGACTCTCGTCCTTCGATCCAAAAGCTAGAATTCCGTTACGGTCAAGTGCAATATGTTTGTTTCCATGAGACCCGAACTTCAAAAGTTTGGGATAGCTATGTGATATTCATGGAACTGAAAATTAGTTTCAGATACAAACAAAGGATAAAAGATATGAGATATCCAAAGAAATGTTTGTTTGCAAACTATTAGTAAAAGTGTTTACTATGCATTTGACTAATACGAGAGGGATCCAGAAGAATGCCTATCATATGATGAAGGTGAATAAAACAACAACTTAAAGAGAAAGGAAATGTCCAAAGGGTGTTAGTGTGACTTACACACCTAGGAAGTCCGGGGCTAACACCACTCTTAAGTTGAGTGCTTCTTCTGAGAGTAGGAGAAATACTGAAAGTTAAACTGTTAGAAGTATAAAGGCAAAAAGAGAGAAGACTGGAATGTCCAACTCATGTATGAAAGTCATACAAGCTATTGATGCATAGAAGGCTGGTCAAAGAGATAGTTCTTGGGAATTGTGATTAAATTGTTAGTCACTAATTCTTGGGTATTGTGAGTTGATCACAAAGATACCCGCTCGATTGCATTCTGCTGCGACTCGATGCAAGAACTACTACGGCCTAAAAGACTTGCCGGAGTGAGGTTTAGATATGTGCTGGGAACATAGTAAAAGTTGCTATACTCGGTACATTACCTATGTAATTATTTTCATAATTCATTTTAGAGTTTTTATACACTCTAGCCCATTGCATAAAGTATCTTGCAAGAAGGTTGTTCATAAGAGAACTTTTGATGTTCGGTGTTATGAATAACATAAGGGCCATGCTTCCATCATGGATGGAATGTATGTTATGAATATTGATAATAATATATTACCTCTGTATTTACTTTCATAATTCATTTTAGAGTTTTACACACTCTAGCCCATTGCATAATGTTTGTTGCAAAAGGGTTGTTCATAAAAGAACAATTGTTGTTCAGTGTTATGAATAACATAAGGGCCATACTTCCATCATGAATGGGATGTATGTTATGAATATTGATGGTAATATGATACATCCATAACACTGACGCTGAATGTCGCAAGACTAAAAGAATACCACAAATGTGTGGCACTGCATTCGGTCACATTGGAGAAACCCGCATGGAGAAATTCCATAATGATGGATTTTGAAGTCGTTTGATTATGAATCATCTGACACTTGCAATTTTCATCCAAAAAGTGAAGTGACTGAAATACCGTTCAGAGGCCATAAGGAACGAGCAACGAACTTATTGGTGATCATACATTATGATGTGTGTAAGCCAATAAAGGTTATTGCTAGCAGTGGATTTGTCTATCTTAAAAAATGACTCAAGTAGATATATGGATATTTGCTTGATGAGACGTAACTCTGGATCTTTTTGAAATCATTCAAAAGGTTTTCAACATGAAGTAGAAATTATTGTAATAAGGAAGATTATGTTTCTTCAAACTAGATTGCAGAAAGGAATATTCGAGTTACAAGTTTAGCGAATGTCTGATGAGTTGTGAAAAGAGTTTCATAACTTACACCTCACGGAGTACCACTGTGAGTGGAATATCCGTGAAGATGTAATCAAACCATTTATGACATGGTAAGATCAAAGATGACATAAATCAATTTGCCATTATCCCTTTTAAAGTAATGCTTTAGAGACTGCGGCTTTTACACTGAATAGAGCGCCATCAGATCTGTTGAAATGACGCCATGGTATGGTACGCCCAACCATGTTTTGTCTTTTCTTAACATTTGGAATATGGGGCTTGTGTAAAATGTTAACAAACCTATTCCAAATCAGACAAGTGCTACTTTGTAGGTTATCCAAGTTATTGGGTATTCCCCTACCACTATACCGAGGCAAAAGGTTTTTCCACAAAGAATGGTATGATTTTGAAGAAAATGTTTCTTGCAAAAGGTGAGTGGGAGGACAGTGCGACTCGACGAGATAACAGTATCTTCGTCATCAGATCAAAGGAAAGAAACCTTGGAAGTAATTCCAGAGTTTCCTACTGCGACTGATACGAAAGCCTCTACATGAGATGTATGGACTTCGGTCGAACTTGCAACTGAACCACGTAGGCAAAACTCGTGCAAACCTCTTAGGTGCGCAAGCGAGATATTGTTGTTAGACAACATTATACCTACGATACACAAGGAAGCGTTAATGGGCCCTGACTCCAGAATTGGCTAAATGCCAATATAATCCGAGATAGTTTCCATATAAATGATTCAAGATTATATCTTGATAAACCCTTCGGAAGACTTAGAGTCTAACGAACATTAATGGAACTATAAATTGATGTGGATAAAATGTTTTATCCATAAAGCTCGACTTGTTGCAATAACAAATTCAAGGAGTTGACTACGATGAGATTGTCTCACCATAGCGATGCTTAAAGTCAGATCGGGTTAAACTAGCAATTAATACATATTTCAATCTTGAGATATAATACATGGATGCCAAAAGGATTTCCATGTGATGGAAATGCAACCTAGGACTTGCATGTGATACAGTCCGAAGTATTTTGTCAATCCAGAGGATGCTAGTAAGTATGCAAACTTCAGAGTTCCATCAATGGACAGAAGAGAGCAAAATGGAGTTGGAATCTTCGTTTTGATGAAATAGTCAAAAGAGTTAGATTTCATCAATGGATAACGAAGATGCTTGTGGTTACAAGAAAGTAAGTGGGAGCATAATAATATTTCTAAAAAATTTGTGTGCTTGACACATTGTTAATTGGAAATGATATAAATTTCTTGACACGAATTAGGACTTCATTGAAAATAGTTTTTCGATGAAGTGCTTGGGCTAAATAGCCTTGATATTAGGCATATTTATCTACGAGATAGAATTGCCTAATAGGCTAAGCCAAAAATACATATTGACAAGATGCTAAAACAGTTTAGCATAAGAACGCCAAGGAGTGATTCTTGCCGAAGTCACATGGAAAGAGTTTTGCAACACTCGGTGTCCCAAAACACTGATGAGCAAAATATATGATGGAGATCCCACACACTCTTGTGTTTGGATTAATCATATATTCCATGGTATGTAAAACAACCAGATATGTCCGATACTCCCAAGCTGTTGCGAGTATAGATACCAAAGTGATCAAATTACTGATCATGGGACAACAGTGGAAAATGTCATTAAGTACTAAAGTAGCACTGATGACATGTTTTCTCGCAAGCAGAGATTATGAAGTGCTCGTTGTAAGTAATTACATCAATACAGTCTTCATCAATGCTCCATGCGATTTTCGATTTAAGTTAAGGGTTTTGTGTAATACACGATATGGTGGCACGGTAGTTGGAAATTGTTCCAAACAAGTTACCGTGGCGATTTGTATAATAAAGGCTAAGTATGTTGACGCTTTGGAAGCGACTAAGAAGATGTTGAATCATATAGTTCATTCATGAACTTAGTATGGTTCCAAGAAGGCTTTGGTCAATGGGACACTATTGTAGATAGTGGCTCCATAGCTCAGTCTGAGGAATCAAGGTTTGACCTGTGATTCACATATATACAAAGCCAAGTCCACACAAAATATGAATTTTGTGAAAGCGTGAAAACGCGAGGAGATGCAAAGATAAACACGGAATTGAAGTTGTCAGATCCGTTGGACATCAGGCTATACCACGAGCGAAACATATTTTACACCGGTATGCCATAGGTGTAAAGTGTTTTAGCAATGACTAGATTATTGAATCTAGTGCAAGTGGGTGTCTGTAGGAGATATGCCCTAGAGGCAATAATAAATGTTATTATTTATCCCCATGTTCGTAATTAAGTTTATATTCCGTGCTATAACTGCTATGGTTATCGAGTCTACAATAATCACGAGGCTCGGAGGGAAACTCATATGCACGTGTGGAATAATAAACGGTAAAATGTATTCCTAGTCTGGCCTCTAAGACTAGCTCAAGTGTTGCATGATGGTTCTGTTTTCCTGATCATGGGCATGACTATGCCGGCAACTTTGAGGGCACAATGTTAGAAGAACATTTGTGTTGAATCGACCCGAATTGATGTTATGCTATGAGATACTTTCATCACAAGTTAATGGTTAATAACACAGAGGAAGTTTATGTCTGCATAATTCCTTAGACCATGAGAGTATCGAGTTTCTTCATGCTTGATTCATGAACTTTGGGGTTTGTTAAACGTCATCCGTAACTGGGTGGCTATTACGGCGGCTTACGGGTTCATGGGAAAGTATGTCAAGTAACTTGATAGCTCAAGATTGGGATTTGCTCCTCCGACGATGGAGAGATATCTATGGGCCCTCTCGGTGTTACGGTATCCACCATCGTCTGGCCAGACACAATGTGATTTGATCACAGGGATGCCGGAACACGGGAACGAGAAAAGAGAACAAACCCGGTAACGAGGTAACTGGCATTGTGGACAAGTGTTGATCCACGGAGATGCCAATAAATCTTACCTCGGGTGTTTGTAACATATCGCGAAACAACAGGAATAGCACACGACAACTGGAGGTTCACTCGAATATTTATTCGTGTGGGTATAGGGGTCAATATGGGTGTCCACGGCTCCGATGTTGATCATTTATCGGAAAGTGTTCCGGTCATGTCTATACTTCACCGAACCTATAGGGTCACACGCTTAAGGGTCATCTATCTGCTGAATTCTAGACAGGGAGTCTGAGAGAAAGTCACCGGAAAAGTTTCAGAGACAACGGAAAAGTTCCGGAGAGAGAACACCGGAATAGTGTCGGTAAAACTGAAAAGTTGTTTCAGGGTATACCATTAGGTCAAATTGGTTTCGTCACACGCCTGGAAATTCTTGGAGGGTGCCAGAATTGTTCTGGAAACTTCTGGGATTTTTCCGGAGAAAAAACCCGGAAATGTTCCGAAGCTGCCGGAACCGCGGTTGCTTTTCGCAGATGAAAATCACTAATCCGGAATTGTTTCGGAACGCGTCCAAAATTATTTTAGTGGGTACTGGAAATGTTCTAAGAAATATTTTCGGATTTAACGGTCGCGGAAAATATTTCACGAATAGTGAAAACACTATTGAGAGAAAATATCTCACGAATAGTGGAAACACTATTATGAATAGTGAAACACACTATCGGGAGAAAATATCTCATGAATAGTGGAAACACTATTATGAATAGTGTGAAAAAAAATATCTGAGGGCATTTTGGTATTTTGGGAGCCACCCTACCACTTGGGTTTTCCTATAAAGAGAGGTGGAGAGGCACTCTCCACACTCACTCCTTTCTCACATACAAGTGACATGCATGATCTGGCTTCTCTCTCCCTCCCCGCGAAATTGTTTCGTAGAGCCAAAAGGCTGTCTGGGTTCCGGTGGGAACTAGTTCTGGACGGCGAAGCCCTGCCGGATAGATGATACTGTATGTGTGCAACCCCGTAGAGAGGTCGTTGGTTCGATCTTTTTGCCTGAGGGGCTGTTCGAGAGTGCCTCCCGAAGGGATGTCCGAGTGACCGTCCGAGTTTTGAGGGTCCTCCCGAAGGGCTGTCCGTGACACCGTCCGAGGGACTGTCCGACCGCCTCCCAGAGGGCTGTCCGATGAGTAGACAAGGGAGAACATCCTCGCGGTTGGGAGGTTGTAAATCCTAGCTGCGGGGATCTGCACCGACGATCTACATCGACTCTACTTCCACTGCGCTATGAGTTGGTAACGATTGGATTGAAACCTTGTATGCAGTCTTCATAGTGGTCCTGGGCTGGTGCGTAGGTCAGATTTTTTTTGTTTTCTGCTGCGTTCCACTACACACATGACACCACTAGAGGAATAACAACATACACATCATCAAAATATTGAACGAATGCCAACTTCACATGATTACTTATAACAAGACTTCTCCCATGTCCTCAAGAACAATAGTAACTACTCACAAATCATGTTCATGTTCAAGATCAGAGGTGTAATGAATATGATTAAGGATCTGAACATATAATCTTCCACCAAATAAACCAACTAGCGTCAACTACAAGATGTAATCAGCACTACTAGCAACCCACAGGTACCAATCTGAGGTTTTGAGACAAAGATTGAATACAAGAGATGAACTAGGGTTTGAGATGAGATGGTGCTGGTGAAGATGTTGATGAAGATTGATCCTCCCACGACGAGAGGATCATTGGTGATGTCGATGGCTTTGATTTCCCCTCCCAGAGGGAAGTATCCCCGACGGGATCTCTCCGCCGGAGGGCAAAAGTGCTCCTGCCTAGGTTCCACCTCGAGACGGCGGCGCTTCGTCCCGAAAGTCTTCTCCTATTTTTTTCTAGGGAAAAAGGCCTCATATAGCAGAAGGAGGGCACCGGAGGGCATCTGTGGGCCCCACAAGGCATCAGGGCGCGCCATAGGGGGTAGGTGCGCCCTGTTGCCTTGTGGGCAACAGGTGGCCCCCCTACGGTGGTTTTTCCTTCCAAAAATCCTTATATATTCAATAAAAAATCTCCGTGAAGTTTCAGGTCATTTGGACCTCTATAGAATAGCTATCTCTGTTGTGGCTCTTTTTGGTCCAGAATTTCAGCCGCCGATGATTTCCCTCTTCATGTAGATATTGCAAATTAAGAGAGAAAAGGCATTAGAATTGCATCATAAAGTGAAATAATGACCAAAAACATTATAAATAATAGTAGGAAATCATGATGCAAAATGGACGTATCAACTCCCCCAAGCTTAGACCTCGCTTGCCCTCAAGTGAAAGCCGGACTCTATAATCATGGCCACATGTTTAGATAGAGAGGTGTCGATAAAACAAAATACGAACATAGAAGCATCATGATCATTATTATAACAACAATTATTCGTCATATAACCTCTCATAATCAAGTAACAATTCATTCACAATATTTGAAGTATGAAACATAAACTTTCTTGAAAACAAACAAACTATGTTCTTAGTCACTGAAACAATTACAATTCATCATATTTCCAGGAAGAGTCTATGTAAGAGTTTTGTTTTAGCAAGTCCCAGATACTGAACTATCATATAGTCTTCTATGATTGTTAACACTCAAGGCGTATTTTTGGGACAAACGTTTCCGTCAGACACATAGGAAGATGGGGGTTTGTAGTTTTCACCACCCAACTCATTTACCACAAGGATAATGTCAACAATAATAACTCATGATTACCTACATCCAGCTGGATATATGTGCCTGGATCTTTGCTACTTGTAGACTGCGTTGGTATTTCCCCGAAGAGGAGAGGATGATGCAGTAAAGTAGAGATAAGTATTTCCCTCGGTTAAGAACCAAGGTTATCAATCCATGAGGAGAACCAAGAAAATTATGTTAAGCGCACCTGCACACACAAGAGCAAACACTTGCACCCAACGCAAATAAGAGGGTTGTCAATCCTTTTAGCGATTATTTGCAAGGATTAAATCTTATAGAGGTAAATAGATAAACTAAAATACTAATTAAAATAAAAGTAAATAAATTGCAGCAAGTTATTTTTAGTTTTTTTATATATGATTAAGTAGACCCGGGGGCCATAGTTTTCACTAGAGGCTTCTCTCTCGAACACATAGCATACGGTGGGTAAACAAATTACTGTTGGGCAATTGATTGAAAAGCAAATAATTATGACGGATTCATGGCAATGACCATGTATATAGGCATCACATCTGAGACAAGTAGACCGACTCTTCCCTGCATCTACTACTATTACTCCACCCATCGACCGCTATCCAGCATGCATCTAGGGTATTAAGTATGAAACAGAGTAACGCCTTAAGCGAGATGACATGATGTAGACAAAGTAAACTCAAGCAATATGATTAAACCCCATCTTTTGTTCCTTAATGGCAACAATACAAATACGTGTCAGGTCCCTTTCTGTCACTGAGATTGAGCACCGCAAGATTGAACCCATCACAAAGCACCTCTCCCATTGCAAGACAAATCAATCTAGTAGGTCAAACCAAATCTATAGATCGGAGAGAAATACAAAGCTATAATAATCATGCATAAAAGAGTTCGGAGAAGACTCAAATATTTCTCATGAATAATCTGATCATAAACTCACAATTCATCGGATCCCAACAAACACACCGCAAAAGAAGATTACATCGGATAGAACTCCAAAAACATCGAGGTTGATGAAGAAGCCCTCCGTGATCGATTTCCCCTCCGGCAGAGTACCGGAAAAGGCCTCCAGATGGGATCGCGGAAGAACAGAGGCTTGCGGCGGGGGAAAGGTTTTCTCTTCTGTCTCTCTGGTATATTGGGAATATTTGGGAATTTATAGTGCTGGAATTAGGTCAGGAGGGGCTACGAGGGGCCCACAAGCCTGGGGGGGGGGGGGCGTCCTACCCCCCTGGGCGCGCCCTCCAGGCTTGTCGCCTCCTCATGGCTCTTCTGGTCTTCTCCCGAAGCTTCGTGGGTCTCTTCTGGTCCAGAAAAAATTAATCCAAATTTTTTTTTCTCGTTTGGACACTTTTTGATAATGATTTTCTGAAAAGGCAAATACAAGCAGAAAACAGCAACTGGCACTGGGCACTGGGTTAATAGGTTAGTCCCAAAAAATGATATTTAATGGCATATAAATGCATATAAAACATCCAAGATTGATACTATAATAGCATGGAACAATAAAAAATTATAGATACGTTGGAGACGTATCAAGCATCCCCAAGCTTAATTCCTGCTCGTCCTCGAGTAGGTAAATGATAAAAACAGAATTTTTGATGTGGAATGCTGCTACCTATCATGTTTCATCATGTAATCTCTCTCTTACGGTATGAATATTAAGATCTGAATGATTCAAAGCAATAGTCTATAACTTGATATAAAGACATCAATACTTAGGCATACTAATAAACAATCATGTCTTTCAAAATAAAAATGCTAAATAACGTTATCCCTACAAAATCATATAATCCTGTCATGCTCCATCTTCTTAACACAAAGTATTTATCATGCACTACCCCGATGACAAGTCGAGCAATTGGTTCATACTTTTTAACGCGCTTCAGCTTTTTCAAGCCCCACGCAATACATGAGCGCAAGCTATGGATATAGCACTATGGGTGGAATAGAGTGTGGTGGTAGAGATAAATAAGAGAAGTCAAAAATAAGAAGATAGTCTCACATCGACGAGGCTAATCAACAGGCTATGGAGATGCCCATCAATTTGTAACACCCTGATTTTTTGGCCATTTCTTTTTCTTTTGGATTTCTTCGAATTTTTGTTTGGAGTTCCTTTTTCCGTGGCTATGTGGTCTTGAACCCTAGGAAGATCATCTCTTCTTCCTCTTCCAAGTGGCATGTCATTCTCAAATCCATCTCAAGTCCATGTCATTTCCATCTTAGCCCAACGCCAACTTTTTATTTCTTGGGAATATTCCTTTTTCTATTAAAGGAATAACCCTGTTTGCCCTAGGTTGTGAAGCAACCTATATTTCTGTCTTTCCAAAAATTCCCACAAAATTCTTATAAATTCTTTGGATCATATCTTCCACAAATATGCCAAAACCCATCCTTGCCTAGTTCAAAAAATAATTCAGGAATATTCATTTTCCATTCTGTCCAGAATGGCACTTTGTGAAGGAAGTGCTATTTATCTTTTCTTGATTGCCCTCAAACTTTTTGAGAACTCTTTAATATACAAATAATTGTCACATGACATAATTCAGCCTCATTTGCCTAGTAAATCTTCCTCAGCAAATTTCCAAAATTTCTGTCCAAAGAGAAGCTTTGTGAAGGAAGTACTAGATAGGCTAATCCAAATGAGTTGAAATTTTGGCAGATCATCTATATGATCTAATCATTAGTCTCCACCAAATTTCATCTCCATCCAACTATCTATGTGAGCACACCATCCAATCTTTGTGCCTGGACACAATTTCAGTTTGTGAATCAACTATATTTTACATTGCTTCATAAAATCTGAAATTAATCCAGGACCCAAATATCACTATCTCCATTGGGCATGCCAAAATTCACATCATTTGGCCAAGCCATTTTCTCCACAAAATTCCCCCAAGTTTCTGTCCAGTAGAAAGCCTTATGAAGGAAGTACCATTTTTATTCATCCAAATGGTATGAAAATTTTCCAGTGCCTTCATATGCCCAAATGATCGTACTCCACCAAGTTTCAGCCCTATCCAACACTCCATGTGAGTGCAACTTCATGATCTAGTTTCTGGACCAGATTATGCAGTTGTGAAGCAATTATGATAAATCTTGGTCCAAATCCTTTCATAGTCCACAGGATCATAGTCCTTCCTACCCTAAACCTCTGTGACATCCTGGTTAGCCCTTACCCCCTTCATTTTGACCACAACTTCTTGCCCAAGTTTGCTGCAGCAAACTTCAGTTGATGCTACCCTTCGCACAGAGGTGCTTTAACTTAATCAAGACCTCACTGTTACTCCAGCAAGTAGGGTCCACACGCTAGACATGTTTTAGCTGGCCAGAACGCACTGCGTGCGCCTGTGCACGCGTCGACCACGCGGTCTGGCAGGTCAAACGCGTGCTCTGGACGCCGGGACCCCTCTGCCGCCGCCCAAACGTCGACCTCGCGCCACCGCGGCATGTCCACAGCATAGCCCTCCCTCTCCTGCGACCACGCACCCCCTATAGACCCCTCTGCCCTCCTCTTTCCTCTCCGACGTGCCACGCCGCACCGCGTGCCCGTGGCCGTCGTTGCGTTGCCTCTGTCCTCTTCTTTCTCGTTGATTCTCTGGCACTCCACTACCTCTCTCCCATCGCCATCCCCGCCTGCCCGCATACGCGGTCGCGCCAGAGCATCGTTCTCGTGTCCGTGGCGGAATCCGGCGAGAGCATCCTCGCCGTGGCTATATAAGCCGTTCCTGAGCCCGCTCGACCTCACCAACCTCTTCTCCTCCCTCCTAGCATCATCCTAGCCACTCATTTGAGCTCGAGCAGCTCTCCTCGCTCTCCATTGCCGCCATGGCCGCCCCTGCCCTCCGCCTAAATTCTTGTGAACCGGAGCTCCTCTCGCCCTCCTTCCCCCTCCAGTGCGCTCACCCAGCCCCCTCGTAGCTCTCCCGCACCGCAGAGCCCTCCTCCACAGCTAAGCTGTGCGCTCCGGTGAAGGCCGCAGCCGCCGTCCACTGTGGCTGAAGCTCTGCTCTATCCCGTGCTCCCCGGCGCCCATGGAGCATGTAGGCGGGTACGGCTCGGTCCCACGAGCTCGCCGGTAGGCCGAGCGCCGCGGGAGACGGCCAAAGCCGCCGGCGGCCGTCGCCGGAACCCGCCCCTGCCTCGGCCACGCGCGGGTGAGAGGGAGGTAGATGACGACCTCATCTCCAGATGGCCAGTGGGCCCGGCGCCCCCCCCCCCTGTCGGCCTAACAGGAGTTGACCCGGCCGCTGACGTGGAGTAAGTGAAGATGTCTTTCCGAAAGTACGTCTTCCTTTGATGAAAGCGTAATCTGATCCGGCTTCGGAGGGAAATACGTTTTCATTACTGGGAAGGCGTATTCTTCAAAAGACGTTTTCTGTTTCCAGCCGCCGGCCGAAACCTCTAAATAGCGGGCGTTCGTCAGTTAGCACCAGAAAAGAACAGATTTTTATTTGCTTTCTGCTTAACGAACGAACGGCTATAACTCCGCAACCGTAACTCCGATTCAGGTGATTCCAAAGCCCAAGTTCTCTATTCGCCAAGCCCGTTCTGTTGGTATCATTTTCACTATGTTGTCACACTCTAAAAATGACCATTTTGGCCCTTGCCCTTAATCAGCCCCCTTTGAGAGGGAAACGTTTCCGGCAAATTTTTCCGCGACTCACCGAACTTCTCCCCGGTGATTCCATCAACCCCAGGCAAGCCACGACAGCCACTTGCATGATGGCATTGCAATAGCCATGGTTTTCACTTGAATGTTCGAATAATTATTTGTTCATGCTATTATTTTGAATGCTATGCTTGTGAATCCATGACCATGCTTATGCCATGATCATTTTTCATCTAGTAAGTGAAATGATTAATTGCTAGTGTTATTATTATCATGTTTTATTCTTGTAATCATTTCAGATGCTAGTGATAATGACATGCTCATATGAATGGTTTGATATGAAACTACTTGTGATATTCATGATCATCATTATGCCATGCTCGTTTGCATCCCGTAGACTAAATGATTTACCATTGTTGATATTATGATGTTAAATGGTTATGTGGCCCATCCATGTTATGTGATATCATGCTCATATGCATTGTCATGTTATTTTATTGTGACTCAGCTCATCACCTTTCTAGTTGTACCTGATATTAATCGAACTTGAACAAATCTGTTGGCTGAGTCATAGTGCCACCGAATCGAGCTAACCAGTGCAACCACACTTGCCTTATGGGGGCCCCTAATTCGGTCTATTGTCATGCCTCTCGCCGGTGCCTCCAACTAGGGAAGGTTATGTGCGCGCGCTACCCTGATCAGGTAGGCGGTCATACCCTTGTGTGCCCGAGTTGTGTTGTACCCGGGTGTCCCCGTTTGGGACAATTTTGTGTTGGCCACAACGGTGGCAGCCACAAAGGTGGCAGATGTCACGAGTTGACATCGGGGCCACCCATGACATAGCCCAAAGGGGAGTTTGTCGGAGTGGCCGGGAGAGTGTCATGCAATAGATTGGTTTTGTCACAGTCATTGGTCCACCCGAATGGGAGCACGAGGCCATGAGTTCCGTGGTGTGGGTACAGTGTACTAACCTCTGCAGAGTGTATAATCTATCGATAGGCGCGTCCTCGGTCATGGACATGGTTCGTAGTAGGTCACACTATGGGTTAACAGTAATATTAACCTGAATAATAACAACCCCAGTTCGGTGAGAAAAGAAGTTGGTTGATCTTTATGTGGTCACGAGATGATGACGATGGTATTCTTGATGATGGTTGATCATGAGGTGATCGTGTGATGATCACGACGGTAAGAAAGGTTGATACCTATGGTGGTTACGAGATAACCTCCGAGCAGAGTACGTGGGTCCATGAGACCTTAAACGTCGACCCCCCTGCATGCTTGTGCTAGTATCATCAGGTTCCTATCATGAGTAACATGTACATGCCATGCTCACTCTCATGTTGATTCTAGTAGCATCATGTTCATCATTGATAATTAACCTGTAAATGCCATGCTGTTGTTTGTCTTGATTGCTTTGGTTGCTGTGAGCTTGCGAGTACATTCAAAGTACTCACCTGGCGTGTCATGCCAGATTGCAGGTGATGCCGTGATTGATTGTTTGTCGAGGATCCCGAGGTTGCGCTCTAGGATGCGTCCCAGCCAGAGTCCCTGCGGAGTGGAGTCCATCACCGTTGTCGCTGTTCCACTGCTAGAATTTATTCCGTTATGAGATGTTCCGCTGCTAGCATAGAGCTACCTTAGCAGGCGTAGTGTTGCCGTGCCGATGTAATCCTTTCTAATATCGGAGCCTCGTACCCCGATTATTTGTAATAAAGAGCTGATTTGTTCTATGCCAAGCAGTGCCGTATTCTAGAAGACTTGATCTCTGGGCGGGAATACGGGGTGTTCCGGTCTCTCTGAGCCGGGGTGCCACAACGCTTGGTATCAGAGCAGGTCTGGCTGTAGGACACCCTAGTCAGTGCGAGCTTTAGAAACCGGTAGTATAGAGTTTAGTCAGTTTGCTATATTTGATTGTTGCATTTGTTTGCTGCATAGCATGCATATAGACTTATTATCTTGTCACTAACGGTTGATCTTGTGAGTGTAGGTGGCATCGGTTTCGATCCACTACCTGCACCCTCCAGCTTTGCATACTTGCTTTTCGGTGTCATCTCTGTCCCAGCGGAGTGATGCCGAGGTACCTAGTGGTGTCGATCACTTGCAGGATTGTGCTCAGGTATCGCACCAATATATCTTTCCTTCAGCCTCACCTATCGTTCCAGTGATAGACATGTTTCTATCACGAATCTTGCCATCCAACTCACCGCTTTGGCAACCTTTACTGGTCTATGTTACCAGAAAAGGGCAATGCCAACAGACCCTTCTTTCCGCCGCTATCCTACCCTGTCACCCATTCCCTGGACAAGTACGGTTCCCTTCCGTCCGCTTGATGATGATGTGGCCATGACATCCGTGTCACGCTACATGATCACCAAGTCCGTCCTCACCTCCGAGCCCGTCCAGGTGCAACCGGTGCTGAGCCAGCTCTTGGTGTAGCCTTGTTTACACCAACCTCTCCACTCGTGGATTCACTTTCGTGCACACCGCCACAGCATGTTAGATCGTAGTACCAGAGTTTCCGCGCGATTTGTGTGCTTAAGTAGGCATGCATATTGTTGTGGATAGCAGTAAAATGTGATGTTGCTTGTATGTAATCTTGATGCCTTGTGTGCTTTTGTTTGAGTCGTTTCTTTTGTTTCTTTCTTTGGGCCTTCGGTGTCACCTTATTTCCCCTTATGAAAGTTGCTCATCAACCGACACCGGACTCGAAGAATCAATGAGGGTTTCAAATATTTGGAAGCCCAGTTAAACAGTATGGAATTCTCAGGCGGCTGCATTATATTAGGAATATCTGGTCTGAATACAAATGGTATTCTAGATTGACTACCAGCATCAAGCTGACATCAGTGGTGCAACCTTTACAATAGTAATGATTAAACCAGCAGAAGACCAGTTGTGTGCAAGACCAACAATATATTTCCAGTCAGAGGAATATCAAGGGTATCAATATATATGGCATTCAGTCTACATATCACGGAAAGAAGCTTCTGGTATAAGCAACCCAGTCTTCCTCCGCACGCACCAGGGAAGCTTACGACACAAGGTTCCGCAGTCTTCCTTAGTACGATATGTGGATAGATTTAGTGTAAGATACTCAGTCTTCTTCGGTAAGCCATCGCAGAAAGCTTCTGCCATAAGTCACCAAATCTTCCACAGCAAGCAACCAGAGCAAAAGCTTCTGAGGTACGGTACCCAGTCTTCTTCAGCAAGCTATCCCGGCAAAAGCTTCGAGCATAAGCTATTCAGTCTTCCTCAGCACGGTACTCTCGAAGGCTTCCAGCACAAGCTATCCAGTCTTCGTCAGTACGGCACTACCAACAGTCATCACCATTAGTACAAGATATTACACAGTGAGTTGGCAGTATATGGCAGTGCATCTCAAGAATCAGATCCGCAACCGTTTGGTTAGAAACACGAGCTAGTCAGGACACAAGTCTGTCTCAGGAATAAAATGTTCAGTTACACATGCTTCCATATATATTGTGAACATGCTGCCAAGGTCATGCAAGTCACTCGAATGATGATGCTAGCATGGTGAGAATCCGACAACCACATGAATTATGTAAGAGAAAGAAAGCCAGTATACACCTCAGTGTGATGCAAGGACTGACAAGCTATGAAGTAAGACAATTTGGAACAACAATCTGGACAGTGGATATCAAAGCCAGTTTCCTCCCAACCGACAAAGTGATATCATTAACCTCTGTCACTGTCATGGGTGATTGACCACAACAGTGAGCTCTATACAAGTAACTGTGAACCTGGTATATGATCCTGATGAACCCTTGCTTGCCTCTTCCTGGTAACGGCACCATGCCTGTGTTGTGAGCTGCTTTCGGGCGTCCAGGGTGGATGCCGCCTTTATATTTCTCTTTTCAACAACTGGCCCGTGTTCTGAGCTGCTTTTCGGCCGTCTCTGGCAGCTGTTGAGTTTCTTTTTGTAGCAGTGACCCTATGCTCTGAGCTGTTCTTCGGCCATCTTAGGGAACTACTACATTCTTCTTATCAACACTGCCTCATGCTCTGAGCTGCTTTTCAGCCGTCGTGAGCCATGGTTGAGCTATCTCAGTAATGTCCCAGATCTGAGTTGTAAAGACCGTTCTGGTGGCTACTGATTTATTTGCCGATTTCATGCAATGGTTCGGATGATCATTGCCCTACATTTAAAGCTCGGGAGATGATGAACTTGCCAGTTAAGTGTTGTTGCATGGTCATAGGATAAGGATAAGGATAAGGTATGCTTGCTGGAATATTGCACCTGACAGCACCTATGGTCACATGAAGGATTAAGGGTATATAAGGCCAAGTTCTTTCGGCAACAGTTTCAGAAATAGAAAACAATAATGAAGGAGCAAGACCGGCAATACAGGTGTGATAATCGTTGCCCGAACAACACGGTACGGATACCCAAGACAGTATGATTCCGTATCGATCACCAGGGATATACACCCAAGAGGGTTATGATTCCCAGCATGGTTTTGAACCCGGGGAACATGCATCTAGTAACCTGATGCAATAATTAAAAGTTTCGTGTCCACCAAGAAAAATTGTTCACAACTCCATTCGATACTATGAGTGCTGGATAGACGAATGTCACGTCAATTGGAAATCACTCCCAGACTTATGGAAATTCCAGTCATGATAATAGCAGATAAGCCAGCAGACATGAAGGAATTAGAGTCAGAGTAAGGATGAACTTATGAAGGAAGGCCTGTCAGAATGTTGGGTACGGTGAAGCAAACCACCTCCGAGCAAGGTAAGCAGATCATCTGAAATTCAGAGGGAGCATAAAGGAAAAGAATACCCGAGTTGGAAATAGTTTCCTTAAGTCAGAATATTCATAGTTGTTCCCTGAGCAACCGAATCTCGAGGACGAGATTTTTGTAAGGGGGGTAGGTTTGTAACACCCCGATTTTTTGGCCCTTTCTTTTTCTTTTGGATTTCTTCGAATTTTTGTTTGGAGTTCCTTTTTCCGTGGCTATGTGGTCTTGAACCCTGGGAAGATCATCTCTTCTTCCTCTTCCAAGTGGCATGTCATTCTCAAATCCATCTCAAGGCCATGTAATGTCCATCTTAGCCCAACCCCAACTTTTTATTTCTTGGGAATATTCCCTTTTCTATTAAAGGAATAACCCTGTTTGCCCTAGGTTGTGAAGCAACCTATATTTCTGTCTTTCCAAAAAATCCCACAAAATTCTCATAAATTCTTTGGATCATATCTTCCACAAATATGTCAAAACCCATCCTTTCCTAGTTCAAAAAATAATTCAGGAATATTCATTTTCCATTCTGTCCAGAATGGCACTTTGTGAAGGAAGTGATATTTATCTTTTCTTGATTGCCCTCAAACTTTTTGAGAACTCTTTCATATCCAAATAATTGCCACATGACAAAATTCAGCCTCATTTGCCTAGTAAATCTTCCTCAGCAAATTTCCAAAGTTTCTGTCCAGAGAGAAGCTTTGTGAAGGAAGTACAAGCTAGGCTAATCCAAATGAGTTGAAATTTTGGAAGATCGTCTATATGATCAAATAATTACTCTCCACCAAATTTCATCTCCATCCAACTAGCTATGTGATCACACCATCCAATCTTTGTGTATGGACACAATTTCAGTTTGTGAAGCAACTATATATTAAATTGCTTCATAAAATCTGAAATTAATCTAGGACCCAAATATCACTATATCCATTGGGCATGCCAAAATTCACATCATTTGGCCAAGCCATTTTCTCCACAAAATTCCCCCAAGTTTCTGTCCAGTAGAAAGCATTGTGAAGGAAGTACCATTTTTATTCATCCAAATGGTATGAAATTTTTCGAGTGCCTTCATATGCCGAAATGATCATACTCCATCAAGTTTCAGCCCTATCCAACACTCCATGTCAGTGCAACTTCATGATCTAGTTTCTGGACCAGATTATGCAGTTGTGAAGCAACTATGATAAATCTTAGTCCAAATCCTTTCATAGTCCACAGGATCATAGTCCTTCCTACCCTAAACCTCTGTGACATCCTGGTTAGCCCTTACCCCCTTCATTTTGACCACAGCTTCATGCCCAAGTTTGCTGCAGCAAACTTCAGTTGATGCTACCCTTCAGCACAGAGGTGCTTTAACTTAACCAAGACCTCAGCGTTACTCTAGCAAGTAGGGTCCACACGCCAGACACGTTTTTGCTCGCCAGAACGCACCGTGTGCACCTGTGCACACGGTAACCACGCGGTCTGGCAGGCCAAACGCGTGCTCTGGACGCCGGGACCCCTCTGCCGATGCCCAAACGTCGTCCTCGCGCCACCGCGGCATGTCCACAGCGTAGCCTTCCCTTTCCTGCGACCACGCGCCCCCTCTGGACCCCTCTCCCCCTCCTCTTTCCTCTCCGGCGTGCCACGCCGCACCGCGTGCCCGTGGCCGTCGTCGCGTTGCCTCTGTCCTATTCTTCCTCGTTGATTCTCTGGCACTCCACTACCTCTCTCCCCTCGCCATCCCCGCCTTCCCACGTGCGCACGCGTACTCGGTCGCGCCAGAGCATCGTTCTCGCGTCCGTGGCGGCATCCGGCGAGGGCATCCTCGCCGCGGCTATATAAGCCGTTCTCGAGCCCGCTCGACCTCACCAACCTCTTCTCCCCCCTCCTAGCATCCTCCCCAGCCACTCATTTGAGCTCGAGCAGCTCTCCTCGCTCTCCATTGTCGCCATGGCCGCCCCTTCCCTCCGACTTAATTCTTGTGAACCGGAGCTCCTCTCGCCCTCCTCCCCCCTCCAGTGCGCTCACCCAGCCCCCTCGTAGCTCTCCCGCACCGAAGAGCCCTCCTCCGCGGCTGAGCCATGCGCTTCGGTGAAGGCCGACACCGCTGTCCGTTGCAGCTGAAGCTCTGCTCTATCCCATGCTCCCCGGCTCCCATGGAGCATGTAGGCGGGTGCGGCTCGGTCCCACGAGCTCGCCGGTAGGCCGAGCACCGCGGGAGACGGCCGGAGCTGCCGGCGGCCGTCGCCGGAACCCGCCCCTGCCTCGGCCACGCGCGGGCGAGAGGGAGGTAGACGACGACCTCGTCTCCAGATGGCCAGTGGGCCCGGCGGCCCCACCTGTCGGCCTAACAGGAGTTGACCCGGCTGCTGACGTGGAGTAAGTGAAGACGTCTTTCCGAAAGTACGTCTTCGTTTGATGAAAGCGTAATCTGATCCGACTTCGGAGGGAAATACGTTTTCATTACTAGGAAGGCATATTCTTCAAAAGACGTTTTCTATTTCCAGCCGCCGGCCGAAACCTCTAAATAGCGGGCGTTCGTCAGTTAGCAGCAGAAAAGAACAGATTTTTCATTTGCTTTCTGCTTAACGAACGAACGGCCATAACTCCGCAACCGTAACTCTGATTCAGGTGATTCCAAAGCCCAAGTTCTCTATTCGTCGAGACTGTTCTATTGGTATCATTTTCACTATGTTGTCACACTCTGAAAATGACTATTTTTCCCTTGCCCTTAATCAGCCCCCTTCGAGAGGGAAACGTTTCCGGCAAATTTTTCCGCGAACTCACCGCACTTCTCCCCGGTGATTCCATCAACCCTAGGCAAGCCAGGACAGCCACTTGCATGATGGCATTGCAATAGCCATGGTTTTCACTTGAATGTTCGAATAATTATTTGTTCATGCTATTATTTTGAATGCTATGCTTGTGAATCCATTACCATGCTTATGCCATGATCATTTTTCATCTTGTAGGTGAAATGATTAATTGCTAGTGTTATTATTAGCATGTTTTATTCTTGTAATCATTTCAGATGCT
This sequence comes from Elymus sibiricus, assembly GCA_039707655.1. Classification (NCBI taxonomy): domain Eukaryota; kingdom Viridiplantae; phylum Streptophyta; class Magnoliopsida; order Poales; family Poaceae; genus Elymus; species Elymus sibiricus. Next base: position 165,512,192 of record CM077666.1, on the reverse strand, counting down.
AGTGATAATGACATGCTCATATGAATGGTTTGATATGAAACTACTTGTGATATTCATGATCATCGTTATGCCATGCTCGTTTGCATCCCGTAGACTAAATGATTTACCATTGTTGATATTATGATGTTAAATGGTTATGTGGCCCATCCATGTTATGTGATATCATGCTCATATGTATTGTCATGTTATTTTATTGTGACTCAGCTCATCACCATTCAAGTTGAACCTGATATTAATCGAACTTGAACAAATCTGTTGGTTGAGTCATAGTGCCACCGAATCGAGCTAACCAGTGCAGCCACACTTGCCTTATGCGGGGCCCTAATTCGGTCTATTATCATGCCTCTCGCCGGTGCCTCTAACTAGGGAAGGTTATGTGCGCGTGCTACCCTGGTCAGGTAGGCGGCCATACCCTTGTGTGACCGAGTTGTGTTGTACCCAGGTATCCCCGTTTGGGACGATTTTGTGTTGGCCACAACGGTGGCAGGCACAGAGGTGGCGGATGTCACGAGTTGACATCGGGGCCACCCATGACATAGCCCAAAGGGGAGTTTGTCGGAGTGGCCGGGAGAGTGTCATGCAATAGATTGGTTTTGTCAGAATGTCGTTGGTCCACCCGAATGGGAGCACGAGGCCATGAGTTCCGTGGTGTGGGTACAGTGTACTAACCTCTGCAGAGTGTATAATCTATCGATAGCCGCGTCCTCGGTCATGGACACAGTTCGTAGTAGGTCACACTATGGGTCAACAGTAATATTAACCTGAATAATAACAACCCCGGTTTGATTAGAAAAGAAGTTGGTTGATCTTTATGTAGTCACAAGATGATCACGATGGTATTCTTGATCATGGTTGATCATGAGGTGATCGTGTGATGATCACGACGGTAAAAAAGGTTGATACCTATGGTGGTTACGAGATAACCTCCGAGCAGAGTAAGTGGGTCCATGAGACCTTAAACGTCGACCCCCCTGCATGCTAGTGCTAGTATCATCATGTTCATATCATGAGTAACATGTACATGCCATGCTCACTCTCATGTTGATTCTAGTAGCATCATGTTCATCATTGATAATTAACCTGTAAATGCCATGCTGTTGTTTGTCTTGATTGCTTTGGTTGCTGTGAGCTTGCGAGTACATTCAAAGTACTCACCTGGCGTGTCATGCCAGATTGCAGGTGATGCCGTGATTGATTGTTTGTCAAGGATCCCGAGGTTGCGCTCTAGGATGCGTCCCAGCCAGAGTCCCTGTGGAGTGGAGTCCATCACCGTTGTCGCTGTTCCGCTGCTAGAAGTTATTCCGCTATGAGATGTTCCGCTGCTAGCATAGAGCTACCTTAGCAGGCGTAGTGTCGCCGTGCCGATGTAATCCTTTGTAATATCGGTCCCTTGTGCCCCAATTATTTGTAATAAAGAGCTGATTTGTTCTATGCCAAGCAGTGTCGTATTCTAGAAGACTTGATCTCTGGGCAGGAATACGGGGTGTTCCGGTCTCTCTGAGCCGGGGTGCCACATAATTGATGTCAATGCGAGGAGTAGGAATTGCCATGCAATGGATGCACTAAGAGCTATTTGTGTATGAAAGCTCAACATGAAAACAAAGTGGGTGTGCATCCAACTTGCTTGCTCATGAAGACCTCGGGCATTTGAGGAAGACCATCATCGGAATATACAAGCCAAGTTCTATAATGAAAAATTCCCACTAGTATATGAAAGTGACGAAATAGGAGACTCTCTATATGAACAACATGGTGCTACTCTGAAGCACAAGTATGAAAAAAGGATAGTAACATTGCCCCTTCTCTCTTTTTCTCTCATTTTTTTCATGGCTCTTTTTGGCCTCCTTTTTTATCTCTTTTCCCCCTTTTTTTTAGTTTTCGTCCGGAGTCTCATCCCGACTTGTGGGGGAATCATGGCTTCCATCATCCTTTCCTCACTGGGACAATGCTCTAATAATGATGATCATCACACTTTTATTTACTTACAACTCAATATTACAACTCGCTACTAGAACAAAAATATGACTCTATATGAATGCCTCTGGCAGTGTACTAGGATGTGCAATGATGCTAGCGTAACATGTATAAAAATGATGAATGGTGGCTGAGCCACAAATACTATGTCAGCTATATGATCATGCAAAGCAATATGACAATGACGATGTGTGTCATAAAAACGAAACGGTGGAAGTTGCATGGCAATATATCTCGGAATGGCTATGGAAATGCCATGATAGGTAGGTATGGTGGCTGTTTTGAGGAAGATATAAAGAGGCTTATGTGTGATAGAGCGTATCATATCACAGGGTTTGGATGCACCGGCGAAGTTTGCACCAACTCTCAATGTGAGAAAGGGCAATGCACGGTACCGAAGAGGCTAGCAAATTGCGGAAGGGTGAGAGTGCGTATAATCCATGGACTCACATTAGTCATAAAGAACTCACATACTTATTGCGAAAGTTTATTAGCCCTCAAAGCAAAGTACTACTACGCATGCCCCTAGGGGGATAGATTGGTAGGACAAGTCCATCGCTCGTTGATGACCCACAAGTATAGGGGATCAATCATAGTCCTTTCGATAAGTAAGAGTGTCGAACCCAATGAGGAGCAGAAGGAAATGACAAGCGGTCTTAGCAAGGTATTTTCTGCAAGCACTGAAATTATCGGTAATGAGTAGTTTGATAGCAAGATAATTTGTAACAAGTGACAAATAGCAATAGTAACAAAGAGTGCAGCAAGGTGGCCCAATCCTTTTTATAGCAAAGGACAAGCCGGAACGATCTCTTATAATAAGTAAAACGTTCTCGAGGACACATGGGAATTTCATCTAGTCACTTTCATCATGTTGGTTTGATTCGCGTTCGGTACTTTGATAATTTGATTTGTGGGTGGACCGGTGCTTGGGTGCTGTTCTTACTTGAACAAGCCTCCCACTTATGATTACCCCCCTTCGCAAGCATCCGCAACTACGAAAGAAGAATTAAGATAACTCTAACCATAGCATTAAACATATGGATCCAAATCAACCCCTTACGGAATAGCGCATAAACTTGGGTTTAAGCTTCTGTCACTCTAGCAACCCATCATCTAATTACTACTCCACAATGCATTCCCTTAGGCCCAAATATGGTGAAGTTTCATGTACTCGACGTTCACATGACACCACTAAGAGAATCAACAACATACATATCATCAAAATATCGAACGAATACCAAATTCACATGATTACTTATGACAAGACTTCTCCCATGTCCTCAAGAACAAAAGTAACTACTCACAAATCATAATCATGTTCAAGATTAGAGGGATATTAAATAGCATAATGGATCTAAACATATAATCTTCCACCAAATAAACCAACTAGCATCAACTACAAGATGTAATCAACACTACTAGTAACCCACAGGTACCAATCTGAGGTTTTGAGACAAATATTGAATACAAGAGATGAACTTGGGTTTGAGATGAGATGGTGCTGGTGAAGATGTTGATGAAGATTGGTCCTCCCATGATGAGAGGATCGTTGGTGATGTCGATGGCGACGATTTCCCCCTCCCAGAGGGAAGTATCTCCGGCAGAATCGCTTCGCCGGAGCGCAAAAGTGCTCCTGCCCAAGCTCCGCCTCGAGACGGCGGCGCACCGTCCCAAAAGTCTTCTATTTATTTTTCCTAGGGCAAATGGGCTTATATACCAGAAAATGGGGGCTAGAGGCTGGCCAGGGGCCCCACGAGCCACCAGGGTGCGCCTGGGGGGGGGGGGGGGGGTGGCGCGCCCTGGTGCCTCGTGGGCACCTGGGTGGTCCCCTCTGGCACTTCTTGCTTCCAGTATTTTTTATTTATTCCAAAATAATTCTCCGTGAAATTTCAGCTCATTTGGAGATGTGCAGAATAGGTATCTCTGACATAGCTTTTTCAGGTTCAGAATTCCAGCTGCCGGCATTCTCCCTCTTTGTGTAAATCTTGCATATCAAAAGAGAAAAGGCATTAGAATTGCTCCACAAAGTGTTATATTGGTTAAAAACACTAAAATAACAATAGGAAAACATGATGCAAAATGGACGTATCAACTCCCCCAAGCTTAGACCTCACTTGTCCTCAAGCGAAAGCCGATATCGATAATCATGTCCACATGTTTAGAGAGAGAGGTGTCGATAAAAACAAAATACGGGCGTAGTAGAATCATGATCATTATTATAGCTGCAATATTTATTATCATAAAACTTCTCATGAGCAAGTAACAATTCATCACAACAATGAAGTATAAGGCATAAACTTTCTTGAAAACTAACAAACTATGTTCTCAGTCAACAATGCAATTGCAATTCATCATATTTTCAGGAAGGGTCTCATGTAGGAGCTTTAAAGCAAGTCCGCATACTCAACCATCATATAGTCTTCCATGATTGCTAACACTCACAACATATATATGGAGCAAAAAGTTTCAGCCAGACACATAGAAAGACAGGGGCTTATAATTTCGCCTCCCAACTTATTCACCTCAAGGGTGATGTCAACAATAATAACTCATGATCACTCATATCCAACTGGATATATATGCCTAGATCTTTCCCCACCACATGATGCTTGCAAAAGAGAAAAATAAAAAGGAATAGGGGAGAACACTATTGACTCTTGCATAAAAAGTAAATACATAAAAGTAAAAGATAGGACCTTCGCAGAGGGAAGCAGAGGTTGTCATACGCTTTTTGTTATTGGATGCACAAGCTCTTAATGCAAAGGAACGTCACTTTATATTGCCCCTTGTGATAGCAACCTTTATTATGCAGTCTATCGCTTTTATTTCTTTACCATCACAAGTTCGTACAAAGCTTATTTTTCCTTACAATAAAAGTTCAGACATATTTAGAGGCAATTTTTATGGCTTTTTGCACCGATGACAACTTACTTGAAGGATCTTATTCAATCCATAGGTAGATATAGTGGACTCTCATGACATGAAACTGGGTTTAAGGGTTTTGGATGCACAAGTAGTATCTCTACTTGGTGCATATTTTTGGCTAGCAAAGATATTGAGCAAGCACCCACATGTTGGAGGATCTATGACAATATAACTTCTATGTGAATATAAGAAAACATAACTCATTACGTTGTCTTCCTTGTCCAACGTCAACAATTTGGCATAAAATACTTAATGGGGGTTCACAATCATAAAAGATGTCCAAGATAGTGTATCTGCATGTGAATCTTCTCTTCCCTATTAATTTTTTCATGAATTGCATCATTGACCAATGCTATGTTTGTTAACCTTCAATAAATTTTACCACTTATACTTTTCTTTATGTAATGTCATTACTTTCCATAAGATTAGCATATGATCTTTTTCATTATTTTCATTGCTAGGATTGAAACATAAAAGTAAAGAAGCAAAAACTCAAACTACTCTTTATTATATAACTCTCAACTCGATTACATAGATAGATAGATCACGAAACTAGCACTCGAAAGTAGATCATACTAAACTTTTATTCAACTAAATCATGAAATCACTAAGGATCGAACTAAAAATAGGTAAAGATAATAAAAGTGATGGTGATACGATACCGGGGCACCTCCCCCAAGCTTGGCACAAGCCAAGGGGAGTGCCCATACCCATGTACTCAAGTCTCCTTCTTCGGTGATGGTGGTGGTGATGAAGTGGGCTTGTCCTTCAGTTTCCGCTTGAGAACATAGTTTTCTTCCTTCAACTTGCTAACTTCTTGCTCAAGCTCCACTATCTTCTCACACAATACGTTCTTGTTTTCCTGTAGAAGACGGAAAGGGATAAATTGGATCTTAGATTTGTTTATTGTGTTTGGGAGGCTCGACTTCTTGAACTCCACATGCATATCCCCCGGTTTAGGTAGAGGGGCATCTTCTTCATCCGAGCTCGCGTCTTCCGTTCCCTTCATGTTGGCATCTAGCTCCTCCTCCGCGGACCATCCATAGGGGTCTATATCCCCATAGATCCTTGGGTTTGTAACATAGTGCGATACGAAGCTTTCTCCATCCGAGTCTTGAGACGACATACTTTCGGATCTGTCAGAAAAATAGCACGAAACAAGAACAGAGAATATTTCTGCGATACGGTGGTCAAAATGTCCGGGAGTATATATAAAGAATTTTTATCTAGCAAAACAAGTAATCCAGAAGAAAAACGAAGTCGGGAAGGCTCACATGGGGCCCATGAGCCACCAGGGCGCGCCTGGGGGGGGGGGGGGGGTGGCGCGCCCTGGTGCCTCGTGGGCACCAGGTGGGTCCCCTCGGCTGTTTCTTATTTTTGTATTTTTTCTAATATTCCAAAACTGACAGAAAATATTTTTATGGAATTTTTGGAGTCGGTTTACTTACCGTATCACATACCTACCCCTTTTCAGGGTTCTGGAGCGTTCCGGAAGGTCTCTCTTATGTATTCCTCCGGTGTAATTGTTTCAATAATATTAGTTTCAACATTAATGGGAGTACCTAAAATATAATGCTTAATTCTCTGCCCATTCACCACTCTCGGATTAGTGCCTTCGGAGTTGTTTATTTTGATGGCTCCGGAGCGATAAACTTCTTCGATGATATACGGTCCTTCCCATTTAGAGAGAAGTTTTCCTGCAAAGAATCTCAAACGAGAATTGTACAATAGAACTTGCTCACCCACTTTGAATTCCCGTTTTTGAATTCTTGTATCATGCCATCTTTTAACTTTTTCTTTAAACAATTTGGCATTTTCACAAGCTTGGGTTCTCCATCCATCTAGTGAGCTAATATCAAATAACCTCTTTTCACCGGCAAGTTTATAATCATAATTGAGTTCTTTAATTGCCCAATATGCTTTATGTTCTAACTCAAGAGGTAAATGACATGCTTTTCCATAAACCATTTTATAAGGAGACATACCCATAGGATGTTTATAAGCAGTTCTATAAGCCCATAATGCATCGTCAAGTTTCTTAGACCAATTCTTTCTAGATCTATTGATGTTTTTTTTGCAAAATTAATTTTATTTCTCTATTGCTGAATTCTACTTGACCACTAGTTTGAGGGTGATAGGGAGATGCAATTCTATGGTTGACATCATATTTAGCAAGCAATTTACGGAATGCACCATGAATAAAATGTGAACCACCATCCGTCATTAAATACCTAGGGACTCCAAACCTTGGGAAAATAACTTCTTTAAGCATTTTAATAGAAGTGTTATGATCAGCACTACTAGTTGGAATAGCTTCTACCCACTTAGTAACCTAATCAACAACAACTAAAACATGAGTGTACCCATTGGATTTAGGAAAAGGTCCCATATAATCAAATCCCCAAACATCAAATGGTTCAATAGCAAGTGAATAATTCATAGGCATTTCGTGACGTGTACCAACATTACCAATTCTTTGACATTCATCACAAGATAAGACAAACTTACGAGCATCCTTGAAAAGAGTAGGCCAATAAAAACCAGATTGTAATACCTTATGTGCAGTTCTGTCTCCCGCATGGTGTCCTCCGTAAGCCTCGAAATGACACTTCTGTAGGATTTATTCCTGTTCATGCTCAGGTATACAATGTCTAATAATACCATCTACTCCTTCTTTATAAAGATGTGGGTCATCCCAAAAGTAATGTCTTAAATCATAGAAGAACTTTTTCTTTTGTTGGTATCTGAAACTAGGTGGTATAAATTTAGCAACAATATAATTAGCATAGTCTGCATACCAAGGAGTATTATGAGAAGCATTTATGACAGCTAATTGTTCATCAAGAAAATCATGATTAATAGGTAGTGGGTCATCAAGAACATTTTCCATTCTAGAAAAATTATCTGCTACAGGATTCTCAGCTCCCTTTCTATCAATAATATGCAAGTCAAATTCTTGTAGCAATAAAACTCACCTAATGAGTCTAGGTTTAGCATCTTTCTTTTCCATAAGATATTTAATAGCAGCATGATCGGTGTGAACAGTTACCTTAGAATCAACTATGTAAGATCTGAATTTTTCACATGCAAACACAACTGCTAGAAATTCTTTTTCAGTAGTAGCATAATTTCTTTGGGCACTGTCTAGAGTTTTACTAGCATAATGGATAACATTTAATTTCTTATCAACTCTCTGTCCTAGAATAGCACCAACAGCATAATCCCTAGCATCACACATAATTTCAAAAGGCAAATTCCAATCAGGTGGTTGAACAATAGGTGCAGTGGTTAAGGCTTTCTTAAGTGTTTCAAAGGCTTCTAGACAATCATCATCAAAAACAAATGGAACATCTTTTTGCAAAAGATTGGTAAGAGGCCTAGAAATTTTAGAGAAGTCTTTAATAAATCTCCTATAGAAACCAGCATGACCTAGGAAACTTCTTATACCTTTAATATCTTTAGGACATGGCATTTTCTCAATAGCATCAACCTTATCTTTATCAACTTCAATACCTCTTTCAGAAATTTTATGCCCCAAGACAATACCTTCATTCACCATAAAGTGGCACTTCTCCCAATTCAAGACAAGATTAGTTTCTTCACATCTCTCCAAAACTCAATCAAGGTTGCTTAAGCAATCATCAAAAGAAGTTCCGCAAACGGAAAAATCATCCATGAAAACCTCAGCAATCTTTTCACAAAAGTCAGAGAATATAGCAGTCATACATCTTTGAAAGGTAACAGGTGCATTGTATAAATCAAAAGGCATACGTCTATAAGCATAAGTTCCAAAAGGACAAGTAAAGGTGGTTTTCTCTTGATTGGGTTGTGATACAGGTATCTGAGAAAAACCAGGATAACCATCTAGAAAACAAAAATGTGTATGCTTAGACAATCTTTCCAACACTTGATCAATAAAAGGTAAGGGGTAATGATCTTTTCTAGTAGCTTTGTTTAATTTTCTAAAATCAATTGCCATCCTATAACCAGTTACAATTCTTTGTGGAATGAGTTCATTTTAATCATTATGAACAACGGTGATACCTCCTTTCTTAGGGACACAATGAACAAGACTTACCCATCTACTATCAGCTATGGGATAGATTATACCTGCTTCCAGAAGTTTTAATATTTCAGTTCTTACCACCTCTTTCATCTTTGGATTTAATCGTCATTGGTGGTCGACAACTGGTTTAGCATCAGGCTCCATATTAATTTTGTGCTGACATAGAGTGGGACTAATGCCCTTAAGATCATCAAGAGTATATCCAATAGCAGCTCGGTGCTTCCTCAGAGTTTTTAGTAACCTCTTTTCTTCATGCTATGAAAGGTTAGCACTAATAATAATAGGATATATCTTCTTTTCATCAAGATAAGCATATTTCAATGTATCAGGCAATTGCTTCAATTCAAATACAGGATCACCTTTAGGTGGAGGAGGGCCTCCAAGAGTTTCAACAGGAAAATTGTGTTTAAGGATAGGTGGTTGATCAAAGAACATCTTATCTATTTCATTTCTTTCATTCATATGCATATCATTTTCATGGTCTAGCAAATATTGTTCTAACGGATCAGTAGGAGGTACGGCAATAGAAGCAAGACCAATAATTTCATCTTTACTAGGCAATTCTTTATCATGAGGTTGTGTACGAAACTTGGAGAAATTAAACTCATGAGACATACCACCAAAATCAACACTAACAATTTCTTTAGCGCAATCAATCTTGGCATTAACAGTGTTCAAGAAAGGTCTACCAAATATAATGGGACAAAAATCATCTTGTGGAGAACCGAGGGCTAGAAAATTAGTAGGGTATTTTATTTTTCCACACAAGATTTTAACGTCTCTAACGATCCCAAGCGGTGTAATGGTATCTCTGTTTGCAAGCTTAGTAGTAACATCAATGTCCTCTATTTCAACAGGTGCAATATCATTCATAATTTCTTGATATAAGGTAAACGGAATAGCACTCACACTAGCACCCAAATCACATAAGCCATGATAACAATGATCTCCTATTTTAACAGAGACAACAGGCATGCCTACAACGGGTCTATTTTTATCTTTAGGATCTGGTTTAGCAATTCTAGCTGCTTCATCACAGAAATAAATAACATGCCCATCTATATTATCGACCAAGAGATCTTTAACCATAGCAATATTAGGTTCAACTTTAATTTTTTCATAGGGTCTAGGTGCTCTAATATTACTTTTGTTAACCACAGTTGAAACTTTAGCATGTTCCTTAATCCTAACAGGAAAAGGTGGTTTCTCAATATAAGCAGTAGGCACAACTGGATCAACATGGTAAACAACTGTTTCTTCTTTAACACTAACATGTTCCTCAATCTTTTCTTTAACAGGGGGATGATATTTAAACCACTTCTCCTTAGGGAGATCAACATGAGTAGAAAATGATTCACAAAAGGAAGCTACTATCTCAGAGTCAAGTCCATATTTAGTGCTAAACTTACGAAAAGCATCGGTATCCATAAAAGATTTAACACAATCGAACTGAAGTATTATACCTGACTCATTACCTTTGTCGAGTTCCCAATCTTCAGAGTTGCATTTAATTCTTTCCAGAGGACCCCATCTGAATTCAATAGTTTTCTTCATAAAGGAGCCAGTCGAACAAGAATCGAGCATGGTTTGATTATCATGAGAAAGCCGAGCATAAAAATTTTGTAAGATAATTTTTCTTGACAGCTCATGGTTGGGGCATGTGTACATCATGTACTTAAGCCTCCCCCAAGCTTGAGCGATGCTTTCTCCTTCACGAGGCCAAAAATTATATATATAATTCCGATCATGATGAACCAAATGCATAGGATAAAATTTCTGATGGAATTCCAGTTTCAATCGGTTCCAGTCCCATGTATCAGTATCATCACATAGCCTATACCATGTCAATGCCTTTCCCTCCAAAGATAAAGGGAATACTTTCTTCTTAACTCCATCTCCGGATAAACCTGCAAGCTTAAACAATCCACAAATTCCATCCACATAGATCAAGTGCATATCAGGATGTACCGTTCCATCTCCTGCATAAGGATTAGCTAGCAGTTTCTCTATCATACCCAGAGGAATTTCATATGAAATATTTTCAGTAGGTGTAGTAGGTTGAGGAGCAACTATTTGTGCTTCCGGTCAAGGTGAAGATACCCCGAACAAACCCCTCAAAGGATTACTTTCCATAGTGACAAGCAACAGTAAATTTCAGCACGTAATATAAATGTTTCTTTACCAAATTCCACTCATCAAAGGCGCTTCACTCCCAGGTAACGGTGCCAGAAAAGAGTCTTGATGACCCACAAGTATAGGGGATCAATCGTAGTCCTTTCAATAAGTAATAGTGTCAAACCCGACGAGGAGCAGAAGGAAATGAGAAGTAGTTTTCAGCAAGGTATTTTCTGCAAGCACTGAAATTATCGGTAACGAGTAGTTTGATAGCAAGATAATTTGTAACAAGTGACAAATAGAAATAGTAACAAAGAGTGCAGCAACGTGGCCCAATCCTTTTTATAGCAAAGGACAAGCCAGAACGATCTCTTATAATAAGTAAAATGTTCTCGAGGACACATGGGAATTTCATCTAGTCACTTTCATCATGTTGGTTTGATTCGCGTTCGGTACTTTGATAATTTGATATGTGGGTGGACCGGTGCTTGGGTGCTGTTCTTACTTGAACAAGCCTCCCACTTATGATTACCCCCCTTCGCAAGCATCCGCAACTACGAAAGAAGAATTAAGATAACTCTAACCATAGCATTAAACATATGGATCCAAATCAGCCCCTTACGGAATAGCGCATAAACTAGGGTTTAAGCTTCTGCCACTCTAGCAACCCATCATCTAATTACTACTCCACAATGCATTCCCTTAGGCCCAAAGATGATGAAGTGTCATGTAGTCGACGTTCACATGACACCACTAATAGAATTAACAACATACATATCATCAAGATATTGAACAAATACCAAATTCACATGATTACTTATGACAAGACTTCTCCCATGTCCTCAAGAACAAAAGTAACTACTCACAAATCATAATCATGTTCAAGATCAGAGGGATATTAAATAGCATATTGGATCTGAACATATAATCTTCCACCAAATAAACCAACTAGCATCAACTACAAGATATAATCAACACTACTAGTAACCCATAGGTACCAGTATGAGGTTTTGAGACAAAGATTGAATACAAGAGATGAACTAAGGTTTGAGATGAGATGGTGCTGGTGAAGATGTTGATGAAGATTGGTCCTCCCACGATGAGATGATCATTGGTGATGTCGATGGCGACGATTTCCCCCTCCCGGAGGGAAGTATCTCCGGCAGAATCGCTCCGCCGGAGAGCAAAAGTGCTCCTGCCCAAGTTCCGCCTCGAGACGGCGGCGCACCATCCCAAAAGTCTTCTCTTTATTTTTGTTAGGGAAAATGGGCTTATATACCAGAAAATGGGGGCCAGAGGCTGGCCAGGGGCCCGACGAGCCACCAGGGCGCGCCTGGGGGGGGGAGTGGCGCACCCTGGTGCCTCGTGGGCACCTAGGTGGCCCCCTCTGGTACTTCTTGCTTCTAGTATTTTTTATTGATTACAAAATAATTCTCTGTGAAATTTCAGCCTATTTGGAGATGTGCAGAATAGGTATCTCTGACATAGCTTTTTCAGGTCCAGAATTCCAGCTGCCGGCATTCTCCCTCTTTGTGTAAATCTTGCATATCAAGAGCGAAAAGGCATTAGAATTGCTCCACAAAGTGTTATATTGATTTAAAACACTATAAATAAGAGTAGGAAAACATGATGCAAAATGGACGTATCACTCGTCCCCGACCGCCACTCATAAGGTAGACAATCAACAATAAATCATGCTCCAACTTCTTAGCATAACGACAGATCATACATGCATGCTTCGGGAATCAAAAACCTTAACACCAATATTCTTACTAAACCACAATTATCTACTAATACCTCCCACATATTACCATCTTAATAGCGCAAAACTATTGCAAGGAATCAAACTTATCATATTCAGTGATCTACATGAAAGTTTTTATTATATCCCTCTTGAATACCTATCATATCAAGAACAAATTCATAACCCGTGCATATTACCATTGCTATTCATTAGACTCTCAAAAAGATATAAGTGAAGCATGAGACTGCAACTATTTCTTTAAAATATAACCACCACCGTGCTCTAAAAGATATAAGTGAAGCACTAGAGCAACTGGCTAGCTCGAAAGATATAAGTGAAGCACATAAAGTATTCTAACAAATCACGAATAATGTGTGTCCCTCTCAAAAAGGTGTGTTCAACAAAGATAATTGTGACGAACTAAAAAGCAAACAAAAGCAAACAAACTATATCACAAGTGAGTTATCGATAGATTGTAGACGAAAGAGGGGATGCCTTCCGGGGCATCCCCAAGCTTAGACGCTTGAGTCTTCCTTGATGTCGTGCGTACGGCCATCTATTGGGCCATTTAGCCCCTTTGCGGTTCGACTAGGGAGATCAACAAGCACAAAGAGTAGAACCAGCAGAGACGCAAAGAGTTTATCCAAGTTTGGGCCACCGTGAAGTGTAAAACCCTACTCCTGCTTTGATTGTATTGGATGTGTTTGAACACAAAGTACAAGGAGCGCTTCCCCGGCAAGGTGCAAAGAGAGCAGCTACGCATGCAAGTTGTGCAAAGGATCGATCCCTGTAAACATTGCCCTGGCCCTCCTATTATAGCTCAAGGGGTTACCACAGTGGCAAAACAGTCATTACATAGTGACTAGATAGCAAACAGTGCTATCATACCTAACTATGTCGGATTAGGACAAATGCAATAAATGCGCCGTTAGGTGTCATGTGGAGGAGTAGCCCCGGCAAGGTTTCTGCACCGCTTGCCCCGCTACCTCCTATTAACTTGACACGCCTTCTGGACGGGTGTCATTAAAGGTAAATCTTCCCCCAGCACGCTGACACGTGCCCGACAAATCTCACCTAACTACCTGCGGGCTTGACACCTCATCGATTAGTGACTAGCTACTCGATGAGGTGGAGCGCTGGCAGCTAGCGAGAGCTTGCCGACACGGAGCTTGCCGGGATTTCAACTTGCCGGCTTGGCCTTGCCGGAAAAGGTTATCTTCGGTGTTGAACATGAAGCTTCGTCTTGATCTTCTCCCCAATAGCTTCTACAACTGGGTCTTGAATCTTGATATTGGCAATTCCCGGCAAGTCCTGGCCAGCAAAGAAGCTGTTACCGTCTGTGCATAAGTCAAGGTATAAAATACCCATATTTTATACACCGACAGGACCCCCCGGGCCTGGGCCATACGCGCGCTCGAAGCGTCGTTGGGCTAGGCCCAAACAATGCAAAGACAGGCGGTGGGAAACCGCTGCCGCTATCTTAGCCATGATGATATTTCTGACGCACGCCTGCTCCACGCATTAAATGCGGGTCATGGGAGCATGGAATGTTGCGGTTATTCCGCGGTAGTGCGCCTGTCAAAAGCGCCGCTGAGGTAAATAGTGAAGAGCCAGCCCCCTCGCGCCTTCCCCATAAAAAGGCAACCGCGAGGAGGCGCTGCTCATTCACCCCTGCTCCCCCTTGCTTCATCTTCTTCCTCTCGCTAGAGCCCTTTCCGCCGGTGCCGCCATCAATCCGCATCTCACCTCGACTCCATCCTTCTTCTCCAAGCCCTGATGGCACCTAAGAAGGCCGACGTAGCGGGGAAAAAGCCCGCCAAGTCGCTCGACCCCAAGGCGGAGAAGAATAAGGAGTTGGAAGAGCTGGAGAAGCGGCGGAGGACGAATGTGGCTTTCTCTCCATCAACCATGGATGCCAACACCCTGATCGAGAGGTACGCCTACATCTGGGGAAGGGACACCAAGGATCACAAGGCCCCTGTGGTGCTCCCTGAAGGCGACAAAGTTCCGTCAGATTCTTATCCATTCTTCTGCGCGTACTTTTATTGTGGGCTGGTTCCCCCGTTCTCAGATTTCTTCTGCGCTATGATGGATAGCTTTGGGTTCAGACTATTGGATTTCACTCCAAATGCGATGACATGCATGGCAGTCTTTGCCCATCTATGTGAAAATTTTGTTGGAGTCACCCCCAATGTGGATCTGTTCTGCCGCTTCTTCATTCCCCGCATCGAGGACAAGTCGCTCTCCGACAGCGTGACATGGATTCCAAGGGCTAAAACCAAAAGCCAGTACCTTGCCAAGCAACTTCATCTCAAATGGGAGGAATGGAGGGCAGAGTGGTGTTGGATTCAAGAGAAGTACTTCCCCGCATTTTGTTTGCCGCGCACAACAAGGGTGGTGCGTGGCGACAACTGGAGCAAGCTGGGTGCTACTGACGACAAGCTTCGCCCGACGCTGAATAGAAACGCTTCCCTTAAAGCCACCAAGCTGACCATTGAAATGGTGGGAGCTAATTTTCTTCGGCGACGCCTTTCACCACTGCAGAAGAGGCAAAGGCCCACTTGGGATTATCAAGGCGCCGGAGAATCATGCGGCTGTATCCCGGGCTTGGCAATAACTTGACGGTAATGGAACACGCCAGTCTCTGCGAACAGCTGTTCCGGAAGACCGGCACATTTCACTTGCCGGACCAGATCGTCCCATTGCATATCAATTCCGCCAAGGGTTCCATTGTGGCGATGATGCCAGACTGCAGTGCTTATGGAGTCAAAGCAGACTGGCCCATGCCTACCTTGGAGATTGAGTTAGATTGGGCTTCCAATTTGACAGAGAAAGCCTCCCGGAAGGAAATAGATCTCATCCAGGCTACTAGAGAAGAAGAACTGGCATATATTGCCAGCAAGGCCGCAGAGCTTGCAAGAATCAAAGCAGCCGGCGGTTCTGATACTGCAGCAACTGATGACGATGAAAACCCCGACGAAGAAGTTGCCGATGAGCACCAGGAAGAGCCTGCCGGGGACGAGGTTGTCGGGACCGAGGTTGCCGGGACTGAGGTTGCTGTGATGGAAATATGCCCTAGAGGCAATAATAAAGTTGTTATTATTTTATATTTCCTTGTTCATGATAAAGGTTTATTATTCATGCTAGAATTGTATTGACCGGAAACTTAAATACATGTGTGAATACATAAACAAATTCCGTGTCCCTAGTGAGCCTCTACTAGACTAGCCCGTTCATCAAAGATGGTTAAGGTTTCCTAACCATAGACATGATTTGTCATTTGATAACGGGATCACATCATTAGGAGAATGATGTGATGGACAAGACCCATCCGTTAGCTTAGCATATGATCGTTCTGTTTATTGCTACTGCTTTCTTGAATGTTAAATACATGTTCCTCAGACCATGAGATCATGCAACTCCCAGATACCGGAGGAATACCTTGTGTGCTATCAAACATCACAACGTAACTGGGTGATCATAAAGATGCTCTACAGGTATCTCCGAAGGTGTCCGTTGAGTTGGCATGGATCGAGACTGGGATTTGTCACTCCGTGTTTCGGAGAGGTATCTCTGGGCCCTCTCAGTAATGCACATCGTAAGAAGCTTGCAAGCAAAATGACTAAGGAGTTAGTTACGGAATGATGTATTACGGAACGAGTAAAGAGACTTGCCAGTAACGAGATTGAACTAGGTATGGAGATACCGACGATCGAATCTCGGGCAAGTAACATACCGATGGACAAAGGGAATTACGTATGTTGTCATTGCGGTTCGACCGATAAGATCTTCGTGGAATATGTAGGAACCAATATGAGCATCCAGGTTCCGCTATTGGTTATTGACCGGAGAGGCGTCTCAGTCATGTCTACATCATTCCCGAACTCGTAGGGTCCGCACGCTTAACGTTCGTTGACGATATAGTGTTATATGAGTTATGTGAATTGGTAACCGAATATTGTTCGGAGTCCCGGATGAGATCCCGGATGTCACGAGGAGTCTCAGAATGGTCGAGAGGTAAAGATTTATATATGGGAAGTCATATTTTGGGTTCCGGAAAAAGGTGCAGTTTTTTCGGTATTCTACCGGGAAGCTTCCAGAAGGTTCCGGAGGATTCCGGAGGGGTCCGGAAGTCCACAAGTGGGTCCACCACGTCCCAAAGGACTGGCATGGGCTAAGGGGAGGCGCCCTGGCCTTATTGGGCCAGGCGCACCAAGTCCTCAAAAGCCCACGCAGCTAGGGAAGGAAAAAAGGGAGAGTCCTAGTAGGAATAGGATTGGACTTTGGAGTCCAAGTCCACGTATGTACTATTCATGGTTACTGTTCACGTGGTACTATTCCTTCTACTCCAAGCCCCTACACATATATAAATAGAGGAGAGGGAGCGCCCCAAAAGCAGAAACAACATTGTCTTAGCCGTGTGCGGCGCCCCCCTCCACAGTTCCGTCCCTCGGTCATATTTTCGCAGTGCTTGGGCGAAGCCCTGCGGAGATAGCATCACCATCACCGTCACCACGCCGTCGTGCTGCCGGAACTCATCCACTACCTCGCCGTCATGCTGGATCAAGAAGTCGAGGACGTCACCGAGCTGAATGTGTGCTGAACGCGGAGGTGTCGTACGTTCGGTGCTCGGTCGGTTGGATCGTGAAGTTGTTTGTTCTAACGCTTCCGCTTACGGTCTATGAGGGTACGTAGACACACTCCCCCTCTCGTAGCTATGCATCTCCATGGATAGATCTTGTGTGTGCGTAGAAATTTTTTTGTTTTCCATGCAACGTTCCTCAATAGTGGCATCATGAGCCAGGTCTATGCGTAGATGATATGCATGAGTAGAACACAAAGAGTTGTGGGCGGTGATCATCATACTGCTTACCACCAACGTCTTATTTTGATTCGGCGGTATTTTAAGTTGAAGCGGCCTGGACCAACCTTACATGTCCACGTACATGAGACATGCAAGTTGTTTTGCATAAAGGTGGCTGGCGGGTGTCTGTTTCTCCTACTTTAGTTGAATCGAATTTGACTACGGCCGGTCCTTGTTGAAGGTTAAAACAGCAAACTTGATAAATCACCGTTGTGGTTTTGTGCCATAGGTAAGAACGGTTCTTGCTAGAAGCCCGTAGCCGCCACGTAAAACTTGCAACAACAAAGTAGAGGACGTCTAACTTGTTTTTGCAGGGTATGCTGTGATGTGATATGGTCAAGACATGATGTGATATACGTTATTGTATGAGATGATCATGTTTTGTAATTTATCGGCAACCGGCAGGAGCCTTATGGTTGTCTCTTTATTGTATGAAATGCAAGCGCCATGTAATTGCTTTACTTTATCGCTATGCGTTAGCAATAGTTGTAGAAGCAATAGTTGGCGAGACGACCACGACACAACGATGGAGATCAAGGTGTCGAGCCGGTGACGATGGAGATCATGATGATGCTTTGGAGATGGAGATCAAAAGCACAAGATGATGGCCATATCATGTCACATATTTTGATTGCATGTGATGTTTATCCTTTATGCATCTTATTTTGCTTAGAAAGACGGTAGCATTATAAGATGATCCCTTCACTAAATTTCAAGATAAAAGTGTTCTCCCCGAGTATGCACCATTGCTAAAGTTCGTCGTTTCGAAGCACCTCGTGATGATCGGGTGTGATAGATTCTACGTTCACATACAACGGGTGTAAGCCAGTTTTACACAAGCAGAATACTTGGGTTAAACTTGACGAGCCTAGCATGTACAGACATGGTCTCGGAACACTGGAGACCGAAAGGTCGAACAAGAGTCATATAGTAGATATGATCAACATGGAGATGTTCACCATTGATGACTATCCCATCTCACGTGATGATCGGACATGGACTAGTTGATTTGGATCATGTAACACTTAGTTAACTTGAGGGATGTTAATTTAAGTGGGAGTTCATTAGTAATTTGATTAATTGAACTTAATTTATCATGAACTTAGTCTTGATAGTTTCTTTGCATATCTATGTTGTAGATAAATGGCCCGTGCTACTGTTCCGTTGAATTTTAATGCGTTCCTAGAGAAAGCTAAGTTGAAAGATGATGGTAGCAACTACACGGACTGGGTCCGTAACTTGAGGATTATCCTCATTGCTGCACAGAAGAATTATGTCCTTGATGCACCGCTAGGTGATGGACCTGCTGCAGGAGCTGCTGCAGACGTTGTGAACGCCTGGCAGGCTCGATCTGATGACTACTCGATAGTTCAGTGTGCCATGCTCTACGGCTTAGAACCGGGATTGCAAAAGCGTTTTGAACGCCACGGAGCATATGAGATGTTCCAAGAGCTGAAATTGATATTTCAAGCTAATGCCCGGGTTGAGAGATATGAAGTCTCCAACAAGTTCTTTAGCTGTAAGATGGAGGAGAACAGTTCTGTCAGTGAACACATACTCAGAATGTCTGGGTACCACAACCACTTGACTCAGCTGGGAATTGATCTTCCGGTTGAGAGTGTTATTGACAGAGTTCTTCAGTCACTGCCACCAAGCTATAAAGGCTTTGTGATGAACTATAATATGCAAGGGATGGAGAAGACAATTCCCGAGCTCTTCGCGATGCTGAAATCAGCGGAGGTAGAAATCAAGAAGGAGCATCAAGTGTTGATGGTTAACAAAACCACTAGTTTCAAGAAAAAGGGCAAGGGAAAGAAGGGAAACTTCAAGAAGAACGGCAAGCAAGTTGCCGCTCCCACGAAGAACCCAAAGCTGGACCTAGGCCTGAAACAGAGTGCTTCTAATGCAAAGGGACTGGTCACTGGAAGCGGAACTGCCCCAAGTATTTGGCGGATAAGAAGGATGGCAAAGTGAGCAAAGGTATATTTGATATACATGTTATTGATGTGTTCCTCACTAATGCTCGCTGTAGCGCCTGGGTATTTGATACTGGTTCGGTTGCTCATATTTGTAACTCGAAATAGGAGCTACGGAATAAGCGAAGATTGGCTAAGGACGAGGTGACGATGCGCGTCGGGAATGGTTCCAAGGTTGATGTGATCGCCGTCGGCACGCTACCTCTACATCTACCTTCGGGATTAGTTTTAGACCTCAATAATTGTTATTTGGTGCCAGCATTGAGCATGAACATTATATCTGGATCTTGTTTATTGCGAGACGGTTATTCATTTAAGTCAGAGAATAATGGTTGTTCTATTTATATGAGTAACATCTTTTATGGTCACGCACCTTTTGTGAATGGTCTATTCTTGTTGAATCTCGATCGTAGTGATACACATATTCATAATATTGATGCCAAAAGATGCAAAGTTGATAATGAAAGTGCAACATACTTGTGGCACTGCCGTTTAGGTCATATTGGTGTAAAGTGCATGAAGAAACTCCATGCGGATGGACTTTTGGAATCTCTTGATTATGAATCATTTGATACTTGTGAACCATGCCTCATGGGCAAGATGACTAAAACTCCGTTCTCCGGAACAATGGAGGGATCTACGGATTTGTTGGAAATAATACATACCGATGTATGCGGTCCGATGAATGTTGAAGCACGCGGCGGGTATCGTTATTTTCTAACCTTCACAAATGATTTGAGTAGATATGGGTATATCTACTTGATGAAACACAAGTCTGAAACATTTGAAAAGTTCAAAGAATTTTAGAGTGAAGTAGAGAATCATCGTAACAAGAAAATAAAGTTTCTACGATCTGATCGCGGAGGCGAATATTTGAGTTACGAGTTTGGCCTTCATTTAAGAAAATGTGGAATTGTTTCACAACTCATGCCACCTGGAACACCACAGCGTAATGGTGTGTTCGAACATCGTAACCGTACTTTATTGGATATGGTGCGTTCTATGATGTCTCTTACCGATTTGCCACTATCGTTTTCGGGTTATGCATTAGAGACAACTGCATTCACGTTAAATAGGGCACCGTCTAAATCCGTTGAGACGACACCATATGAACTATGGCTTGGCAAGAAACCTAAGCTGTCGTTTCTTAAAGTTTTGGGATGCGATGCTTATGTGAAAAAGCTTCAACCTGATAAGCTCGAACCCAAAGCGGAGAAGTACGTCTTCATAGGATACCCTAAAGAAACAATTGGGTACACCTTCTACCACAGATCCGAAGGCAAGGTCTTTGTTGCCAAGAATGGGTCCTTTCTAGATAAGGAGTTTCTCTCGAAAGAAGTGAGTGGGAGGAAAGTAGAACTTGATGAGGTAATTGTACCTTCTCTCGAATTGGAAAGTAGCTCATCAGAGAAAACCGTTTGCGTGATTCCTACACCAATAAGAGAGGAAGATAATGATAAAGATCATGAAACTTCAGATCAAGTTACTACTGAACTTCGTAGGTCAACCAGAGTACGTTCCGCACCAGAGTGGTATGGTAATCCTGTTCTGGAAGTTATGTTGTTAGACAACAGCGAACCTACGAACTATGAAGAAGCTATGATAAGCCCGGATTCCGACAAATGGCTTGAGGCCATGAAATCTGAGATAGGATCCATGTATGAGAACAAAGTGTGGACTTTGGTGGACTTGCCCAATGATCGGCAAGCCATTGAGAATAAATGGATTTTTAAGAGGAAGACAGATGCTGATGGTAATATCACTGTCTACAAAGCTCGACTTGTCGCGAAAGGTTTTCAACAAGTTCAAGGGGTTGACTACGATGAGACTTTCTCACCCGTAGCGATGCTTAAGTCTGTCTGAATCATGTTAGCAATTGCCGCATTTTATGATTATGAAATCTGGCAAATGTATGTCAAAACTGCATTCCTGTATGATTTTCTCATAGAAGAGTTGTATATGATGCAACCATAAGGTTTTGTCGATCCTAAGAGTGCTAACAAAGTGTGCAAGCTCCAGCGATCCATCTATGGACTGGTGCAAGCATCTCGGAGTTGGAATATACGCTTTGATGAGGTGATCAAAGCATATGGTTTTGTACAGACTTACGGTAAAGCCTGAATTTACAAGAAAGTGAGTGGGAGCTCTGTAGCATTTCTAATATTATATGTGAATGACATATTGTTGATTGGAAATGATATAGAATTTCTGGATGGCATAAAGGGAAACTTGAATAAGAATTTTTCAATGAAAGACCTCGGTGAAGCTGCTTATATATTGGGCATCAAGATCTATAGGGATAGATCAAGACGCTTGATAGGACTTTCACAAAGCACATACCTTGACAAAGTTTTGAAGAAGTTCAAAATGGATCAGTCAAAGAAAGGGTTCTTGCCTGTCTAGCAAGGTGTGAAGTTGAGTCAGACTCAATGCCTGACCACGGCAGAAGATATAGAGAAAATGAAAGTCATTCCCTATGCCTCAACCATAGGTTCTATTATGTATGCCATGTTGTGTACCAGACCTGATGTGTGCCTTGCCATAAGTTTGGCAGGGAGGTACCAGAGTAATCCAGGAGTGGATCACTGGACAGCGGTCAAGAATATCCTGAAGTACCTGAAAAGGACCAAGGACATGTTTCTCGTTTATGGAGGTGACGAAGAGCTCGTCGTAAAGGGTTACGTTGATGCAAGCTTCGACACTGATCCGGATGACTCTAAGTCACAAACCGGATACATATTTATATTAAATGGTGGAGCTGTCAGTTGGTGCAGTTCCAAGTAGAGCGTCGTGGCGGGATCTACGTGTGAAGCAGAATACATAGCTGCTTCGGAAGCAGCACATGAAGGAGTCTGGATGAAGGAGTTCATATCCGATCTAGGTGTAATACCTAGTGCATCGGGTCCAATGACAATCTTTTTTGACAACACTGGAGCAATTGCCATAGCCAAGGAGCCCAGGTTTCACAAGAAGACCAAACACATCAAGAGACGCTTCAACTCCATTCGTGAATATGTCAAGGATGGAGACATAGAAATTTGCAAAGTACACACGGATCTGAATGTGGCAGACCCGTAGACTAAGCCTCTTCCACGAGCAAAACATGATCAGCACCAAGACTCCATGGGTGTTAGATTCATTACTATGTAATCTAGATTATTGACTCTAGTGCATGTGGGAGACTGATGGAAATATGCCCTAGAGGCAATAATAAAGTTGTTATTATTTTATATTTCCTTGTTCATGATAAAGGTTTATTATTCATGCTAGAATTGTATTGACCGGAAACTTAAATACATGTGTGAATACATAAATAAATACCGTGTCCCTAGTGAGCCTCTACTAGACTAGCCCGTTGATCAAAGATGGTTAAGGTTTCCTAACCATAGACATGAGTTGTCATTTGATAACGGGATCACATCATTAGGAGAATGATGTGATGGACAAGACCCATCCGTTAGCTTAGCATATGATCGTTCTGTTTATTGCTACTACTTTCTTGAATGTCAAATACATGTTCCTCAGACCATGAGATCATGCAACTCCTAGATACCGAAGGAATACCTTGTGTGCTATCAAACATCACAACGTAACTGGGTGATCATAAATATGCTCTACAGGTATCTCCGAAGGTGTCCGTTGAGTTGGCATGGATCGAGACTGGGATTTGTCACTTCGTGTTTCGGAGAGGTATCTCTGGGCCCTCTCGGTAATGCACATCATAAGAAGCTTGCAAGCAAAATGACTAAGGAGTTAGTTACAGGATGATGTATTACAGAACAAGTAAAGAGACTTGTCGGTAACGAGATTGAACTAGGTATGGAGATACCGACGATCGAATCTCGGGCAAGTAACATACCGATGGACAAAGGGAATTACGTATGTTGTCATTGCGGTTCGACCGATAAGATCTTCGTGGAATATGTAGGAACCAATATGAGCATCCAGGTTCCACTATTGGTTATTGACCGGAGAGGCGTCTCAGTCATGTCTACATCATTCCCGAACCCGTAGGGTCCGCACGCTTAGCGTTCGTTGACGATATAGTGTTATATGAGTTATGTGAATTGGTAACCGAATATTGTTTGGAGTCCCGGATGAGATCCCGGACATCACGAGGAGTCTTGGAATGGTTGAGAGGTAAATATTTATATATGGGAAGTCATATTTTGGGTTTCGGAAAAAGGTGCAGTTTTTTCGATATTGTACCGGGAAGCTTCCAGAAGGTTCCGGAGGATTCCGGAGGGGTCCGGAAGTCCACAAGTGGGTCCACCACGTCCCAAAGGGCTGGCATGGGCTAAGGGGAGGCGCCCTGGCCTTATTGGGCCAGGCGCACCAAGTCCTCAAAAGCCCACGCAGCTAGGGAAGGAAAAAAGGGAGAGTCCTAGTAGGAATAGGATTGGACTTTGGAGTCCAAGTCCACGTGCGTACTATTCACGGTTACTATTCATGTGGCACTATTCCTTCTACTCCAAGCCCCTACACATATATAAATAGAGGAGAGGGGGCGCCCCAAAAGCAGAAACAACATTGTCTTAGCCGTGTGCGGCGCCCCCCTCCACAGTTCCGTCCCTCGGTCATATTTTCGCAGTGCTTGGGCGAAGCCCTGCGGAGATAGCATCACCATCACCGTCACCACGCCGTCGTGCTGCCGGAACTCATCCACTACCTCGCCGTCTTGCTGGATCAAGAAGTCGAGGATGTCACCGAGCTGAACGTGTGCTGAACGCGGAGGTGCCGTACGTTCGGTGCTCGGTCGGTTGGATCGTGAAGTTGTTCGACGACATCAACCGCGTTGTTCTAACGCTTCCTCTTACGGTCTACGAGGGTACGTAGACACACTCCCCCTCTCGTAGCTATGCATCTCCATGGATAGATCTTGCGTGTGCGTAGAATTTTTTTTTGTTTTCCATGCAACGTTCCCCAACATGCCGGTGAGCTCAAAGAGGAAGAGGAAGCAGGTCCTCGAGCCCCGAAGAGGAGACGCCGTCTTCGGAGGGCATCCCGTTTAGAGATAGTACGTGCTCAATCACCAAAGGCAGGTCCTACGGTGAAGAAGACGACCACCAAGACTGGGCACCAAGAAGAGGTGCGTCAGCAACCAAGTAGACGTCCGTGAACTCAGCCTTCATCTTCCCAGCAAGAGATTGCCGGGGATGTTGGATCTTCTCAGCCGGTGAGTTCATTTCCTCCGGTGCTCAAGAGAGCCAGGGAGTCTCCCCCGCCTGTGAGATACGATCTCTCCGTCCTCAGCGAATCTGAAGACAATGAGTAAGTGAAATAGTTTATCTTCACCAAGTCTTGATTGTATTTGATCGCAATTTTGACTTGATTTCTTCTGTCTTGGCAGGGATCCAGAACCGCTCGCGCACCGTATGAAATGGGCCAAGTCTGCATCGGAGCACGATCCCGTGGCAAGTGCTGGGCAGGGGGCCACAACTGTGGAAATCATCGCTTACAACCCCCAGTCTAGCCCCCTGCGCGAGAATGTGGTGCAGACCCCGTCAACTAGTGCGGGCGCTAAAGTTCCTCCCTCTGAGCTTGATAAAGAGATGGGAGAGGTCCGCCAAGAGGAAGAATGCCAAGAGGCGGATCCTACTATGGCTTCCCCGTCAACCATCATCCTGGAAAGCACTTCGCCAGCAAGAGCTTCCACTGATGAACTTGCTTGCACTGAGGACATTCCGGCAAGCGAAGTTGCCGGTAGTCGTGCGCCGGCAACCGAGATCGCCGGGGAGGGAAATGTTCCTCCTCAGCCAGAATCAACAGGTAATCTTCTTGCCTACAAGTGTTTCCGATTTTTTTTTTGTTTTCTTAAACTTGACTTCGTCGATTGAATCTTACTTTACCCTTGCTTCTGCTTCACTCCACAGCTCCAACATCTCCCAAAGAAGGTGAAATCCTGGTGGATGTAGCTGATATTGCAAAGGATGCCGCTGATGAAGCCGCCAAGATCGCCGCTAAAGAGAATCTTGTGCAAGTTGTCGAGGAGGTCAGAGAAATCCCCGAAGAACCCGAGAAGTCCTCCAGCAACATGTCTAACCCCGCCAGGATGGATGTGGAGAAGGTACCCGTTAAGACTGACACACCGAGCCCCGACAACCAACCAGCGGCGTCAACCTTGCAGGTCCCATCAAGCAGCTTGGTGCTAATCACTTCTCAGCATGAATCTGGAGCCCCCAGTTCATCCGGCACTGCAGGGCCAAATTTTGATGAAGAAATTGCTGAGATCCTGCTCCCTCTGTCCCAAAGAACCACCGAGGCCACTGGTGCTACTGACAATGCTAAAGATCTTGCCTTCCTGGAGATCATGGCCATCAGGTTCAAAGGTGTCCAAGAAAGGTACAGCCAAAGGTGGAGTAGAGTCCAAGAAGAATGCAAATCTGCGGATCTGGTTGACCAGAAATTGAAGGAGAAAGCGAACGAGCTGCGTACATGGTACAACCAGCAGTCTCGCATCCTCAGAGATCAGGAAGAAAGGCTTGCCGCCTCTAAGAAAGAAGCGGCAACCTTAGATGGCAAGCTGACAGAGCGCGTAGCGCAACTCGACGCCAGAGAGAAGGAACTTGCCGCCCGCGAAGAGGCCCTTGTCGCCAAACTTCGCAGTAAGGATGAAGAAATTAAGAAACTCCTTGAGCAAAGGACGCAAGAGCTAGAAAAGAACCATAAAGATACTATTGAAACCCAGGCTCGAGATAGTGTCGCCAAGCTCAAGGAGGCTTCCGACAAAGTTGCTACTGCTGCCGCCGCCAAGATAGAACTGGAATCCCAAATAGCCAAGTTAAGGGAAGACCTTGCCGGTAGCGGCAAAGAAGTCGAGACTCTTAAGAACGAAGCGTTGAAGGCAGCCCGCACTCTAGGGGACTTGCAAACGTAGCTGTCGTCTAAGAATCAAGATCTTGATGCTGCCGCCAGGACAATTGAAGATCTGAAGTCTCAATCGGTCACTTTGGTAGCAGACTTGGAATCCGCCAAAGAAAGGGAGAGAGTCTTGACGGAGAAACTGGAAAAGGAAGAGACCTTGAAGAAGGATGCTGAGAACAACTACACCCAACTGCATGATAACCTTTCCCTCTGGACCGGCAGGCTTGTCAATGCTGCTGAGCGCATCACTTCTCAGATTGCCGTTATGGACATGAAGAGTTGGGGCTTCACCGTCAACGACAAGGAGGCCACCAGCGTTAGTCTGACCAAGTTCTTCGAGGGCCTTATTGACGCCTTGAAGACATATCACGTGGACAGGTTTGTCGCGTTTGCTGATGAATCCCGGAAGTTTGCACGTGAAGTTGTGTACAAGGTGCTGCTTAAACTTGCGTATCGTCACCCTGATCTTGATCTCTCTGGGATCTTCAAGAGATTGCCGAAGAACACCGATGTCACCGCCATTGACAAGGTTGTTGCTCCTCTTGCCGACAAGGTCCTCAACGTTCCTCAGGTTCAAGGTGACCGCCAAGATTAAGCTTGCCGTTGTATTCATCGTCAATGCTGTCACGTAAAGATACATTCGACCTTATGTTAGACATGCACTGAATTTGTGATGTAAAATGACTTTGAGTCGATGGATGAATGTATGCCGTTTCCCCTATCTTATTTTGTCTTTGCATGTTTTTATACCCTACGCTTGCCAGAGGTCTTGCTGGTGTGCACACTTGCTGCGAGCGCTTGAGGAACGGATCCTTAGCAGCCTGCTGGAAGTGTCACTACCGGCAAGTTTTCCTTTGACGTTTTCAATGCGGCTACTTAAGTTGTTGAGCGGACTCGAAACAAAATAAGAGCGCAATTGATCACGACAAAGTTCCATTGCGTGCAGGTTTTTCATACAAAGGCCAAATCGTTCAAGGGAAATTGCAAACATAACAAGGAATTTGTTTTAAAGTTTTTCAACTTAGTTTTTCCTTGTTTCGTGTTCCTTGTCGCGAAATGATCACTTGAACGAAACTTAGAGGTGTCCACACCATCACTCCCCACGGGAAACTTGCACGCGAGGAACTGTCCTTTCTCTTTCAGAAAAAGAAAGAAGAGAAAAGAGGAGGTTGGAGACCTTGCCGTCTCATTAATCATTTCACATAAGTTAAAGTGTAACACAACATACACGCAAACATACATAAAGAATGTATTTTGACAAAGAGTTGCAAAACACTTAGCTTTATTCACATATGCACAGGATCTGCGCCTGGCTTTGTACAAAGGGTTACAAGTCTTGCCGACAAAGCATGTACAAAAGGGGTTGCCGGGGACAAGGCCCGGCAACTACGCCTCATGGGTAGAACTTGCGAAGATGCTCAATATTCTATGAGTTCTGCACTTCAATGCCATCTTCGGTCTCCGGACGGACTGCGCCAGGTCTGGTGACTCGTGCTACCCGATAAGGGCCTTCCCACTTTGGCGTCAACTTGTTTGATCCTTTGGCGGACTGAATGCGCCGAAGGACAAGGTCGCCTTCCTCACAACTTCGGGCACGAACTTTACGGCTATGATAGCGGTGCAAAGCTTGCTGGTAGCGTGCAGCTCGCACAACCGCCCGAAGATGATCTTCATCAAGGAGCATTGCATCATCTTGCCGCAGCTGCTCTTGCTCTGCCTCATCATAGGCGAGCACTCGAGGTGACCCGTATGTGAGTTCTGTGGGGAGCACCGCGTCTGCACCATAGACTTGGGAGAAGGGTGTTTGGCCGGTAGCTCGATTTGGTGTCGTCCTGAGTGACCAAAGAAGTGCCGGCAACTCCTCAATCCAGTGTCTTCCACACTTGCGTAGCCTGTCAAAGGTTCTTGTCTTGAGACCACGCAGCACTTCAGCATTCATCCGTTCTGCTTGTCCATTGCTTCTCGGGTGAGCGACAGAGGCAAAATAGATCTTGCTTCCAAGGTCTTGGATGTACTGTATGAAGGTGTGGCTCGTGAACTGAGTGCCGTTATCGGTGATGATTCTGTTAGGAACCCCGAAACGGCAAACTAATCCTTTGAAGAACTTGACGGCTGACTGTGCTGTCACCTTCCTCACTGGCTCCACTTCAGGCCACTTTGTGAACTTGTCGATGGCAACGTACAAGAACTCAAAGCCCCCGGTAGCACGGGGAAGGGGCCCAAAATATCGAGCCCCCAGACCGAAAAAAGCCAGGAGAGAGGGATTGTTTGAAGAGCTTGAGCTGGCTGATGTATGTTCTTCGAATGGAACTGGAATGCTTCACACTTGGTTACTAGCTCAGTTGCATCCTGGAGGGCAGTGGGCCAATAGAAGCCTTGCCGGAAAGCCTTGCCGACAAGCGCTCTTGATCCTATCTGAGAGCCACATATACCTCCATGTATCTCTGCCAACAACTTTAGTCCATCTTCCCAGCAAATGCACTTCAATTTCACACCGTTTGGTCTTTTTTTGTGCAGAATGTTATCCACAAACTGATACATACTTGATTGACGGGCTACTTTCTCAGCTTCTTCTTGCTCATCGAGAAGTTCTCCTGTTTGAAGGAAATGAACTATGTGTTGTGCCTATGCCGGAGCCTGTGGCTCGATAACAAGGACTAAAGGCATCTGTCGGCCCAGTGGGAACCAGGGTACCACGGCCCGTCTGCCTCTGGCCTAGAGGACCGCGCTCGGGCGGGCCCATGAGGGCGGCCTTGCCTCTGCCGCTCCGGAGGAAGCCGCCTCGCGAGGCCCCTCCCTGCCAGGCCAGGCCTTGCCGAGGCCGCCAAGCACCAGGTTCCCTCGTGAGGCTCCCCTCGCGAGGGCTTCCCACGAAGCAAGTCGTACGGCGCAAGCCGCGGGGCTCCGCGCCCAGCACATGGGTGACGTCCCACTATCAGGATAAGGACAGCGGGGCACGACCAAGCCCAGCTTCCATTCTGGTGATAAGGGAGCAGCGGCGTCTACCTCCCCCAAAGCAAGTCCCAAAGGCTTTCCTCTTTGGTGATAGAAGATCAGGACGGATCAGCGCGCCGGGACGGAGGTCATCGCCAAGCCCACCAGCGCGTCACAAGGAGCTGCTTTAACAGGCGGAGACCGCGTTTAGTCAGGATAAGCCTGCACCCCTGTCCCCCTTCGAATTGCTGCCCTGTGGCTACCCTTTCCCACTCATATTTTCGGGGAAGAGGACCAAGGCACTACAAAAGGGGCAGGGCTGCTTCCATGTAAGGGGATCGACTCATTTTTCTCCCCCACACCTCTTGTACCTCGAGCACGAGCTCTCCGCCTCAGAGCAATCCAACACAAGCAGGAGTAGGGTATTACACCGCACGGTGGCCCGAACCTGGGTAGCTCGCGCGTCCCCTTCGTGTCCGGTGAGAGCCGGCGAGCCCGTCGTGTTCCCGCCGTAGTTGCCGTCGTGTCGTAGGTTGCCAAGCAAAGTCCCACAGAGTTCGAATCCTAAGTTCTTGGAGAAGTTTCTTGGACGCAGATCCTAGACTCCGACATTTGGCGCGCCAAGTAGGGGGGCTTGCCTTCTTCGCGCCTTCGACCTCAACAATAGCATCGACATGGACGCCACCGCCGCTCGCCGGGAACGTGCTGCGCGCCGCGCCGCCGTCAGGGTCCCCGCGGTGCCCGCCGCCCGCGGTGCCCCTGGGCGGCGCCCTCGAGCCGCTACCGAGCCCGTTGGGGAGTGGGTGGCCTCCTCTGCCCACTCGTCGGTGAACGAGGAGGCGCACGACCCCTCCGCTGCCTTCTCCTCGCTCGCGCGTCGCGATCCACCCGCTCCGCGCACCGCGCTGCTCATGGCACAGGAGCTACTGCGCTACCGCCCCACCGAGGACGCCTATGACGCTTGGTTGGGGCGCATCACCGAGCTCGTCGACGCTGCGCGTGATGGCCAGGCGCCCTCCCGCTCCCCTCCTGCTCCGCCGTCCTACGCTGACCAGGCCGGGCGCGGCGCTCCTCCTCCGGACCGCGACATGGCCGAGCGCCGCCCCGCCGCACGTGCCCCGGAGCCATCGCGTGGCTCGCTCGCGCCGGGCGGCGACGGTGACAGCTGCCAGATCGTCCACCGCGCGCCCCCGGACGCGCACGCGGCCCTCGAGTGGGCACGTGACCGCCTGGACCGTGTCCTCCATGACGTCGCCATGGCTGGGCGCCAGAACCGCGCAGCCCTCAACGGTGGAGCCGTCACCAACGGGGGCTACCTGGGCCTCGCCCCCGAGCTACGTCATGTGATGTGGCCCGACAGGTTCAAGCCAGAGCTCCCTCAGCGCTATGACGGCACCGCAAACCCCATGGAGTTCCTCCTGCTCTACACCATCAGCATCCAGGCCGCGAGGGGGGACGATCGGGTCATGGCGAACTGGTTCCCCATGGCCCTCAAGCACACTGCGCGCTCGTGGCTCATGAACCTCCCCGAGGCGTCCATCTCTTCGTGGGAGGACCTGTGCAAGAAGTTCGTCGCCAACTTCAAGGGCACGAGCGACCGCGCCCTCTCAATCAACGACCTGCGGAACGTGCGTCAGTGCCCTGGCGAGCCCCTTCGCAAGTTCATCCAGCGCTTCAACCAGGTGCGCCACAAGATCCCGAAGGCCTCCGACGCCGTGATCATCTCCGCCTTCACCAGTGGCATCACGGACGTGAAGATGCGCAAGAAGCTCTCAGTCAGGGACGAGCTAGACTCCGCGGCAGAGCTATTCGTCCTCGCCGACCGCTGCGCCAAGGCCGAAGAGGGACGCCTCTTCCTCCATAACGACGCCGACGCTGAGCCTGATGCGGCGAAGCCCAAGGCCAAGGACACCAAGCGCAAGGGCCCAGCTGTGCTCACGGTGGAGCCGGACTGCAAGCGCGACCGCGTCCGCGGCGAGGCCAAGAAGGACGCCCGCTCTTTCTGCGCCTACCACAACATGAACTCCCACAACACAGAAGACTACCACGAGCTCAAGCTGCTTCGCGCGGGCCGCACCAAATGCCGGAAAGAGCGCGGCAAGGGCCGCGTTGGCGGCAGTGGGGGTGGCCGCTGGGGCGACAACCACAACAACGGCGCTGGCGACAGCAACCGTCAGGGCTGACAGAACCAGCCGCGGCAGGCTGACCCCCCGGCCAACGCCGCCCCAACACGCGCCAACGACTCCCCTCCCGCTGAGAACACTAGGGCTACCAAGAGCCCCGCAGGGTGGCCTGCATCCTCGGCGGGGCCCAGGCCCCTCCATCCAACCGCCACTTCAAGCAGTCCTCTCGGGAGGTGAACGCGGCCCTCTCGTCGCTCGATTCCACCGGCCGCCTCAAGTGGCCCGAGTTCCCCATCGCCTTCGACGCCAGTGACCACCCCAAGTCCACGAAGGGCGTCGGCGCCGTCCCCCTGCTGTGCACCTCCACCATCAGCAACGTCGCTGTCACCAAGACCCACCATCGATGGAGGCGCCGGCCTCAACGTGATCTCCATCGAGACCTTCGAGACGCTTCAAGTGCCCTATGAGCGCCTGATGCCCACCAGGCCCTTCTCGGGCGTCACCGACAGCTCCACTGTCCCCCTGGGGCAGGTGCTCCTTCCCATCACCTTCGGCACCCGCAAGAACTATCGTACGGAGTTCATCATCTTCGATGTGGCTCACATCGGCCTGCCTTACAACGCCTTCTTGGGCTACCCAGCGCTCACCAAGTTCATGGCCGCAACCCACCATGCCTACGGCCTCGTCAAAATGCCCGGCAGCCGCGGTACCCTCACCGTCCGCTGTGACAAGAAGGATGCGCTGCAAACCCTCGAGCACTCCTACAAAGCTGCCACCGTCGCGTACCCGGCCGACGAAGACGTGCCTGGGCCTACCGAGGAGACTGCCGTGAAGAAGAAGCCCCTGCTCCCTCAGGAGCGGCTCGAGTCCAAGAAGGCGTCGCTGGATGGGGGCGAAGCAGGCCCCTTCCTCGCCGCTGGCGGCGGGCCCTCCCCCAAATAGGAAGGCGCGCTCGTCACCTTCCTCCGGTCATGTCTTGATGCGTTGGCTTGGACAGCATCAGGCGCGCCCAGCCTGCCGAGGGAGGTGATCGAGCACCACTCAGCCGCGTGCCGGAGCACGCGGCCCGTCAAGCGTGAGGAATGTCGTCAAGCACCCAAGAAGTAGGAAGTCGTCACCCAAGAAGTCAACAAGCCCCAGGATGCTGGAATCGCATGTGAAGCCCCCCACCCCAAGAGGATCGCCAGCCTCACCACCGTCGCCAGGCCGCGTGATAGCGTGCGCACGTGCGTCGACTTCATCGCCCTCAACCAGGCTTGCCCCGCAGGCCCCTTACCCCCTTCGTGCATCGCTGCAGGCTCGCCCTGGCTCATGCGTATGCCGTTCAGCCTGGAGGGTGCCGCAACCACCTTCGCGAGGCTGATGCGCATGAGCCTGAAGCCCCACATTGCAAGGAATACGGAGGTGGTTAACCCTCGCCCACCGGCCCGCCGCGGCCCCACTCATGATGGAGGCAGGTGTTCCGGTACCAAACACATGGAACGCCCGCCATCACCGTAAGTTCTGTCCGTGCTCCATGGATACGAGCAACATGGAGCTGTACACGCTCCGGGGCTCTCTCTACCCACGCTGCCGCCGACACGTGAGAGCTCCTTCCCACTCTCGTGGCAGCCCCATGCTCAGCGCTGGCAGACGCCCCATGCTCCACGCTGGCGGCTTACTTGAGGGGCCCTCGGCCGTCACATCCTCAAGCTGACCCGTGTCAAACACGACAGCACGTATCTTTCTGTTATGTAATGAACTTGCTTCATGCATCAGTAAAGCTTATTTCCCTCAAAACCCTGTGTGCTTGCCGTCCTAGGGCGCACGCTCATGGTCTCGCCCATGCCTGTCACGCGAGCGGGGGCTGGGCACAATGTCTGTGCTTGGGTCAGTCCCAGTAGCACTGAAAAACCCAAGCGACTGAGCTCTGGCTCGCGGGCCTGCACCCATGCACGTCACCTCACCAGGTCGTTGGTGCTCTTGTCTCCTCGCGTAACACCCACAGGCAACCTCGCGAGCGCGCCCTGCCGCACTATTTGCAAAAACTTGGCAGTTTTCCTGGTGCAGGGGAGAAAGGCCTCGGGAGCCTCCCCCCTCGGGAGGCCTCGCGGCGGGTCCTACGGACGGAGGGCCTCACGAGGGGGTGCGCCTCACGAGCTGGGCCCTACTAAGGACTCGCCCCAAGACGCATGCCTCAAAGGAGCTAAGTCTAAAGCACCCATCGGGCCCCTTCCCTCCCGTTTCTCTCTCGTGGCCTCCTGACTTCCTTGGCACGAGCCGCCTGCGCGTCAAGGGGGGGACCCTGAGCATCGCGCCTCAGGGACTCCTACTAGCCCTAAGAGCCCTACATCCTCTGGCCTTGCCGAGCGCACGCTCTGGGCATCCCAGCGACGGTGTAGCCTGCCTCGGGGGCGGGGTCCCAGCGACACAGGGCACAAAGGCAATGTAAAAGGGAAATAAAGGCCTCCGGAGCAAAACAAAAACACACGGGTCGTTAAGAATTTAACACCAAAAAGTGCTGTACAAATGTCTTCACACCCCCTTGGGGCTGCATCGACTCTGTTACATGCAGGAGAGCACAGGGCCTCAGGCAGCGGAGCCACTGTCGGCGTCATCGACTACTGGGTTGCCGTCGTCGCCGTACCCTTCCCCGACGGGCGCGAAGCGCTCCAGCAGGCTCGCCACATGGTCCTCCACCACCCTCGCAAGCTTGTCTTGGAGCTCCTCGGGAACCGGAGACAGCACCTGGTCGAAATTGAAGCTACCATCAACACGCAGCAGGTTGCTGAAGACGCGGGTCGACACCTGGCGTAGGAGGTCGCGGCACTCAGCGTCGCGGATCTCGTCCCACCGGGTGGAGCTCGCCTCCAGCCGCTCCACGAGCCTTGTGAAGAAGGCCAGGTAGCTGGCATCGTCGGTTTCCAGGGGATCCTCCACCCTCTCGACTGAGAAAGCAGCCACGGCGCTACGAGCACGCCCCATGAGCTCGCGGAACATCTTGGAGCGCTGGAGCTGCGCCCCACGCCCTCGGGCGGCCTCGTCGCGGGCCCGCTGCGCCTCATCTCTAACCTCGCCCACCTTAGCCTGGAGTTCTTCCAGCTCACGGTGAGTCATGGCGTGGAGCTCCGCCGTGCTCTGCCTCTCGGCTTCCGACGCCGCGAGTTGCTGCTTGAGCTTGGCAATTTCGGCGTCGAGTTCGCCGCGCCTCTTCGTGAAGCGGTCCTCCTGCTTCTTCATGTTGTTGGAGTAAGTGTCCGCTAGGGCCTTCACCTTTCGTGCGATCTCCTCCTGGCCCCGCTTGTCGATCTCGGCCCTGTACCTCTCGGCTCTTACTTCAAGCGTGGCGTTGGCTTTCGCGAGGCGTTCTTGGTAGGTGGCCTCGCCGGCCGCCACGATACGGTCCAGATGCTCCAAGCACTCTCGCTCCCTCTCTTGCTCGATGGTGGTCCATAGGAGTTCGCGCTCCCGGATCTCCATGTCCATCTCCAGGACCGCCTCCATGCTCTCGCGCCGGGTGACCGCCTCCTCGCTGGAGGCTAGCCAGGCCTCACGGGCCGCAACGCGGCCCTGCTCCAGGTGGAGGTTCTCCTCCTCGGCCACGAGCTCGGCCTCTAGGGAGCTGTGGGCTGACCGGGCATGGCGGAGAGTCTTGATCCGCGATAGGATGCTGCGGCTCACCAGGGCCAGGGTCCCGGGTGCGTCCGGCCCTTCCGTCTCCGGCCCCCGCGGCTCTGGGGGCTCGGGGGCTGCTGCGTCATTCGATCCGCCCAGGCCTCTGTCTGAGGGGGCCTCATTCCCCTCTAGGCGGCCAGGATCCTCCTCGACCTCGGCCTCGGCCTCGGCCTCCGCCCCTGCCGGCCGTCCGGCCGCGCGGGTAGGGCTGGGCGCGGCCGCCTCCGGCTCGTGGCGCCCTGGTGGTCGCTCGAGGCTTGCGGTGGCCGCCGCGTCGGCGACCTCCCCCCCTCCTGGCGGGCCCCTTCCGGAGGCACCCTTTCTCCGGCAGGAGGGAAGGCCTCCTCGGGAGGCTGGGTAGATTCCGCGGACTTCTCCACCCTCGCCCTGGACACCCTCCTTCTTCTTCTTCGGCGGGGAGCCCCTACTGCATATCTAGGGATCAAGCCGAGCCGTGCAAGATGAGGCGGTGGGCATAAGGAACGCGCGAGGCAGGGGGACTTACTCGTCTCTGGTGACCCATCGCCGCTTCCTTAGCTTCCCTCTAGGGCGGCTGCCGCTTCCGCCCCCTCGGGACTCGTTGGGGCCCACTCCTGAGGCCCCGCCAGCCGTGGGTTTCTCCGCGCCCAGGGCGAGACCGCAGGGGCTCGTCTCGGGGCCCCCCGGCGTCATTGCTGCCGCCGCTGCCGGTTCCCGCCGTCAACAGGCGGCGAGTCGGCTCGGAGGCCGCCGCCTCACTCTAGGCGTCCGCCGCGGCCGCCACCTTGGGGTCGTCTTCGCCTCCGGGAAGCGGCAGCACCTAGACCGGATTGTCGCTGGGTCCCACATGACCCGGGGGCACAAGCCCCCACTGATCAAACAGTGGCATGCCGGCCCGCTTGTCCTCCCGGTTTCCGAAGCAGTAAATTGGAGACGCGGTTGACGGCAGGAACGACGTAGCCGCGGCAAGGAGAACGTTCTCCAGCCCCTCCACCACCTCCGTGGCAATGCGATCAGGGCTCAGCCTCATGGGGTCCCCCAGGCCTGAGTGGGTCCATACAGGGCAAAGGCACCTCTGGAGGGGGTAATGCGCTTGTGCATGAACTCCTTGACGACCATGCTCGCGGTGAGCCCGCCGGCTTGGAGCACTCGCATCCTCGCCATAACTGGCCCCAGCGCGGCCTCGGTCAGCTCGGCGGGCCCCCAGCCGGAGCTCGGCATCGCTGGTGCCTCCGGGATTTCGAGCAAGGGGCTGTGCTGGCGCGCGTCCATGTAGACCCAGCGCTCCCTGAAGCCTTCCACCTCCTCGGGGAGCCGCATGTCGATGATGTGCGCGCGCATGCCCGCGACCATCTGGAATGACACGCAGCCCGAGCACTGGTCCGCCTCGGTCAGTCAGAGGCGGAAAAAATTTCGGAGGAAAGCCACGGATGGCAGCACCCCCAGAAAGGCCTCGCAAAGGTAGGAAAAGGCGGAGATAAGAAGGACCGAGCTCGGATGCAGGTGCGGCGCATGAACCTGGTAGTGGCCGAGCACGACATTGAAGAAGTCGGAGAAGGGGTATCGGAAGTCGGGCTCTGGGGACCCAAAGGTTCGAACACTGGGGTGAGCTCGTTCTACTGCTTCGTCTCTTATCACGGCTAAGCTACGGCGAGGCTATGGCGAGAGCGCGCTAGCGAGGGACGGCGATGACTCAGCAGTTTACCCAGGTTCGGGCCACCTTGCGGTGTAAGACCCTACTCCTGCTTGGTTGGGATTATTGTGGGCAAGAGAGTTCTCGCGTACAAGGTTGAAGACAAGGAAATCGAATCGCCCCTCTCTACGGTGGCAGCACTGCCCCTTTTATATTAGCGTTGGTCCTCTTCCCCCTGGAAACTTAGGCGGGAAGGGTTGCCACACTTGGCAATTTTGAAAGGGGACAGGCGCTCAGGCTATCCTGACTAAAGGGGGTCTTCGCCTGCCAAAGCATGATCCATGACGCGCCGGTGGGCTCGGTGATGACCTCCGCCCTGCGTGCCCATCGTCTTGGTCTTCCTTCGCCGATCGGGCAACCTTTGGGGTTGCTTTGGAGAGTAGATATCTGGCCCTGCTCCCTTAACACGAAAGAGGAAACCATCTTCATCCGCACCTGCTGGCGCAGCCTCTGCTGCTGCTCGTCGCCGCGCGCGTCACCCACGTGATGGGCTCCAGACTGCGCGGCACGCCGAACGGCCTTCGCCTCGAGCGCCTGCGGGAGGGGAGCCTCGGGAGGCCACCTCGGGAAGCCGCCTCGTGAGGTCACTTCGGGAAGCCGCCTCGTGAGGTCACTTCAGGAAACCGCCTCGTGAGGGGGCCTCGCGAGGCCATTGATGGTGGTGCTGAGCGTTGCTCGCTACTCCCTGAGGAGGGGGCCTCAGGAGGACAGGGCCTCATGAGGGGTCTTGGTGAGATGCTCGGTGGTGACAGCCTGCTGGGCCCATGCCAGGCGTTGCGCCCTGGGCCGAAGGCAGACGTGCCTGGATACCCCGGGTTCCATGGGCCCGACAGTAGCCCCCGGGCGCGGGCGGCGCGAGGCCATCATTGCTTTCCTTCACGCGCTCCACCTCTCTGCGCCTTTCCTTCTCGCGTGTGGTTCCTCGCGACTCCCCCTTTCGAACTTCGCCTGCTCTTGCTCCCGATCCGTGCCTCCGCCACGCAGATGGCTCCCGCCGGCATGAGGGGGAAGGAGGTGGCCCCGTCCCCAAGCGCGCCCGCCCTTGGGGCGGCGCTGCAGCACTCCACCATTGACGACGAAGAAGGTTTGGGCAGGATGCTTCCGTTCATGGCCGGCGGCCAGAACGAGAACCAGGCGACCCAAATCTGGCCGGGGTCACGCGCGCGGCGTGACCTGGGGGCGACGGCCTACCCCTTCCTCCTCCACAGCGTATATGCAGGTTTGGTGCCGCCATTTTCGGACTTCTTCTATGCCATACTTACCCACTATCAGGTTCACGCTCTTCATCTTCAACCCAACTCCATTTTTCTCCTGGCCACGTTCGCCTTTTACTGCGAGGCTTTCGTGGGCGTGAGGCCCTCTGTGGCGCTCTTCCGCCACTTCTTCTGCCTGCGGCTGACTGCGGCGGACCAGCGCTCCGGATGCGCGTCGTTCCTTGCCGTCAAGGGAATGGAGGACGGCATTATCAACTTGAGGGTCGCGAAGAAGGTGGAAGGCTACCGGCAGCGTTGGGTCTATATGGACGCGCCCCAGACCAACCGGCTCCTGATGATCCCAACGGACCCGGCCGAAAAGATCTCCGTGTGGGGGCATGAGAAGCTCGCCAACCCGAGGATGGAGCCCGTCTTGGAGCGGATGGTGGCGCACCAGGCCGCAGCACTGTCGGGGACGACGGTTGTCAGGGAATACCAGTGGCGGCGCGTCGCGCCACTTCAGCTGCACTCGCGCCCAATGTGGGAGTACTCTGACGCAGGCGAAGCCATGCGGCTGAAGCCAGGCAGCCTGGGGTCAGACGTGCTGGACGGGGCCCTGGCGATTCTGCTCAGCACCCCTGCCGCGGAAACGCCAGAGGGGCGCTCCCGCTTTTTCGCTACCCGAAGAAGGCGGAGCTGGTGAAGGAGATGCCCCTCTTCGATCAGTGGGGCCTCATGCCGGAGGGCCACGTCGGGCCCCGCGACAACCCCCTCGTGGTGGAGGTGGATTCGGGAGGCAGCAGCGGCAGCGGAGACTCGGAGGAGGCTACGGAGGAGGGCACCAGCCGGGCGCCACCGCGCGCCCACCGTCAGCTCATCTGCAAGCTTGAGGATGACGACGCCGAGAGCGTCCCGCCCGCGGCGGAGGGGGTCCCGACTCGGGGGCAGGTGATCCCCCAGCACTTGAGGCCCGTCACGAGGCTGAAGCCGCCCAGGGCCCAGAGGCAAACGACGACGCATCCCGGTCCACCACGGCACGCCCCGGGGGCCCGAGCGGCGGCGCCGAGGCGATGCTCAGCGAGGGTAGCGTCGGCCTGCCTTCCACGGGTGAGAAGAAGAGGAAGTGGCACGTCAATGATGAGTAAGCCTTCTGACTTCTCCCGGCGCCCTTAGTTCTTGTTCCTTTATCCGGACTCGGAGCTGAGCCACCATTTGCGCAGGAGATCTGCCGCAGATCAGAAGAAGAAGAAGAAGAAGAAGACGACGACGAAGGCGAGGGTTACCCCCAGCCCGCAGGGGGTGTCGATGCCCGCCGCCGGTGCCGAGAGGCGTGGAGAGGCTACCCGCCGTCCCGACGCCGAAGCGGGGCATACGGATATCGAGGAGGAGGCAGCCGCTCCTCCAGGGTTGCATGCAGGTGCATCCCGCGAGGCCGAAGTGGAGGAGCCTCGGAAGGCAGGCTCAGGAGGCGGGGACGCCCTCCCCCCTGACCCCGCCGCGAGCAAGGAAGCAGCGACGGGGGAGGCTGAAGCGCCTACCCCCCCGCCGGGGCCCTCCTCGGGCACGGGGGAAGGAGTTGTGGGGCGTACCATGACCGGCGCTGAGAGCCCCCGTGGCGCACCGCCGTGGCCGAACGAGGGGGGCGGCCTGGCGAGCCCGCCGCCCCAGGCAAGCGGCACCGAGGGCTCCCTCACCACCGCGGCGGAGGGTGCCAGAGGACCCGCCCGGACTGGGCCCTGGTTCTCGCGAGTGACCGCGCTTTGCTCAGGCCTGAAGCCTTGCGCGACGCCAAGGCCGCACTTGTTCGGCTCAGCACGGACTTCCAGGACGCGGAGACGCGCCTCGCCAAGGAGCACCTGAAGCTTGCCGACGGGTGGCGCCAGCTCGGCGTTGCCGTTGATACGGCCCGGCGCCATGACAAACGTGCTCGCGCGCAGTGCGAGAGGGACACCGCCGAAGCGGAGGGGGCTCGTGTGAGAGCCCTCCAGGAGGCCGAAGTGGCCACCGTGCGCCGTGAAGAAGCGGAGACCCTCCTGAGAGAATTCCAAGACCAACGTGCCGAGCAGGCGCGGTTGCTCCTCACGCGGGAAGGCGCCCTTGCCACTCGCGAGAAGGAAACTGCGGCCCGCGAGGCGGACATCGAGACTCGCACGGAGGGCCTCAAGAAGACGGCCACTGAGCAGGCCATGGAGAAGGAGTGTCTGGAAACGCTGGGGTGCCAACTGGCTGATGCCCAGGAGGCTCACATGAAGCGCGTTACCGAGGCCGACGCCCAACTGGAGGCCAAGGAGAAGAAGGTCCAAGAGGACGCTGACGCGAAGGTAGCGGAAGCGTGCCTGGAGCGCGATAAGGCGCTGTCACAGCAGAGGGACGCCTTCGAGTCAGAACGCAAGCAACTCCGGTAGGAGGTCACTGATCTCAAGGCGGCAATCACAGAGGTGGAGATCCGCCGGGGAGCCGCGCCGCCGATCGGGCGCAGGAGCAGCGCGAACGCGTCAAGGCGCTCCATTCCCTCGAGGTTCGCGCTCACGACGCCCTGAATTCCATCTGCCAGGGAAGGCTTGGGGCCCTCCGCGAGTCCCGTGATGTCGACTACGTCAGCTTCTCCACCAAGCTCGTGGAACAGCTTGAGGACGGAGCCAAGGAGGTGGATGTTATCTTGGAGGAGGAGTGCCGTAGCCTCTTCTCCCTGGCAGCGACTCGCGTCTTCAGCCACCTACTTCACGCCGATCCCAACTTCGACTTTGAAAAGGTGATAGCTCCGGTCCCCGAGGAGCTTCGCGATGGGCTCGCAAGGTCGGTGGAAGGCCATGTGGGCGCGTTACTCGGAAAGTACTCCTATGGCAGCGGCGAGAGCTCCGGTGGCGACGACGGCGCCGGCGAAGACGATGACGGCGCGAGCTCCTAGGGTCCCTTTCTTTTCGTCACCCTGCGCTAGATCGATGTGGCCCGTGGGGGCGTGAAGACGATACCTTGGTGTTTAAATACTTTATGATTTGCTGTAACGAACACTCGCGCCCTCGCGAGGCTCTCTCTTAAGGCATGTTTCTCTCTTTTTGCTTGCCATGATGCTCTACGTTGTCAGGGCCCGACCCCCGAGCGGCCATAGCCGTCGCTGGTATGTCAGGTCGCGCTGCCTGAACAAGGCCAGGAGGCGAGGGGCACCGGGAGCTAGTGAGGCCTCCTGAGGCGCGATGCTCAGGGAGCCTCCCTTTAACGCACAAGCAGCTTGCGCCAAGAGGAACACTGGCGCTCGTGAGGCTGTCGGAGGGGAAGGCTCGAGAGACGGCGAGGGTGGCTCGCGAGACGGAAGACTTAGCTCTGCACGAGGTAGTATGGTGGGCCATCCCCTGCAGGGTGCGTCTTGTGAGGGTTCCGCTCGCGAGATCTCCTGCTGGGTCGGCCGTCGAGGGTTAGTTCCCGAGGCGGGGCCTGCTGGCCTCCTGAGGTCCCGAGGGTGCTACCTCGCGAGATCTTTCAGGGGATCTGCTCCTGAGGTAGATCTGCCCCTGAGGTAACTGCACGCAGAGCACTTAACGACAGCGCGCGCTCGTCGATTCGCTCATGGGTATTACGCGAGGAGGCAGGACACCAAGGACCTTGGTGGGGTGGCGTGCACGGGGCAGGCCCGTGAGCCAGAGCCCGGTTGCTTTGGTTTTTCAGTGCTGCTGGGACTGACCCGAGCGCAGGCACCGTGTCCAGCCCCCACTCGCGTGAGGCTCATGAGGGAAGGTCGCGAGCGTGCACGGCTCCTGAGGCAAGCAACTTAGCAATGCATTAGATATCTTAGGAAATAAAGCTTTACTGAAACACAGTAATAAGTTCATTACACAACCAAAAAGAGATGTGATTGCCATGTTCGGCACAGATCAACGTGAGGTTGGTGCAGCCCGTGGGGCGCCCTCAAGTGATTGTTCCGCCAGCGCGGAGCATGGGGCTTCCACTAGGCGTGGGCATGATCGCGGTTCGATCGTTCCGCCAGCGCGGAGCATGGGGCTTCCATTGAGACGTGGGCGGGAGCTCTCGCGGGCCCATCAGCCGAACGCAATGAGAGTCTCCGGGGCATGTACAACCCCATTTCGTTCGTACGCGTGAGGGTCACGCGTAGAACTTGCGGAGGTGTTGGATGTTCCAGGCGTTAGGCACAGGAACTCCGTCCTCCATCTCCAGTCGGACTGAGCCGGGCTTGGAGACATGAGTAACCCTGAAAGGGCCTTCCCACATAGGTGAGAGTTTGTGAAGTCCCTCTCTGGAGAGGATCTTGCGCAGGATGAGGTCACCGACCTCGAGAGTGCGAGGGCGGATGTTGCGGCTGTGGTAGCGACGCAAGGCCTGCTGGTACCTCGCGGCACGAAGGGCGGCCTGACGGCAGCCCTCCTCGAGGAGCAGCAGATCGGTCTCCCGTGAGCCATCCTGACGCGCCTCGTCGAAGGCAAGGACTCGTGGGGAGCCATGCTTAAGCTCCAGTGGGAGGACCGCCTCAGCGCCGTAGACGAGGAAGAAGGGCGTCTCACCAGTAGGCTTGCTTGCCGTCGTGCGGATGGACCACAGCACGGACTGCAGCTCGTTGAGCCAGCCCTTGCCGCAAGCCTCAAGTTTCTTCTTGAAACTCCTTGTCTTGAGGCCCTTGAGGACCTCGGCGTTGGCGCGCTCGGCCTAGCCATTGCTTCGTGGGTGCGCCACCGAGGCGTAGCAGATCTGCGTGCCGAGGCTGGAGCAGTAGGACTTGAAGAGGCCGCTTGTGAACTGGGAGCCATTGTCGGTGATGATGCGGTTGGGAACTCCAAAGCGGCTCACGAGGCCCTTGATGAACTTGACGGCAGAGCCTGCCGGGATGGTGTGCACCGGCTCGACCTCTGCCCACTTGGTGAACTTGTCGATGGCGACGTAGAGGTAGCGGTAACCACCAGCCGCGCGAAGGAAAGGCCCCAGGATATCCAGCCCCCTGACCACGAAGGGCCATGAGAGGGGGATCGTCTGGAGGCCCTGCGCCGGCTGGTGGATCTGCTTGGCGTGGAATTGGCAGGCCTCGCAAACTTGGACCAGTGCGGTAGCGTCACGCAAATCAGTGGGCCAGTAGAAGCCGCTGCGGAAAACCTTACCGACGAGGGTGCGTGATGAGGAGTGGTGGCCGCAGTCTCCTCCATGTATATCAGCTAGCAACTCGCTCCCTTGCTCTTCAGAGATGCACCGCAGCGAGACGCCATTGGGGCGCCTGCGGTAAAGCTCGCCATCTTGTAGGCAGTAAGCGGTGGC
Organism: Elymus sibiricus; assembly: GCA_039707655.1. Taxonomy (NCBI): domain Eukaryota; kingdom Viridiplantae; phylum Streptophyta; class Magnoliopsida; order Poales; family Poaceae; genus Elymus; species Elymus sibiricus. The sequence goes on along the minus strand of CM077666.1, from coordinate 165,468,832 downwards.
CTGCCGGGCCACGCGCTCTGCTTCTGCGTCCTCCTCCGGGAGGGTGCCGCGGAGCAAATAAGCCTTGAACTCCGTGGCCCAGCTATCCGCCTGAGGCTCGAGCGCCAGCAGCAGGCGAGCTCCTGAGGCCGGGCCACAGTCTGGCGCGCCCGTGGGTGGTGCGGGCGGTAGTTCCTAGCGAAGGAGCGCCGTGCTCGCGGCTGGGGGTGCGGTAGATGGCTTGAGGAGCCTTTCCTCAAAGACGCCGGGGCTCTGGGGCTCACGGCATGATGCTCGTTTGGCGATGTCGTCGGCTTCTTTGTTGCTGCCGCGGGGGATGTGCTGCAGCTCCAGGCCAAGAAAGCGCTTCTCAAGTTTACGTACCTCTTCCAGGTAGGCGGCCATGTGCTCGTCCTTGGGCTTGTAGCTTTTGTTGGAGAAGTTGACGAGGAGTTGCGAATCGCCCTTGATAGTTAGACGCCTAATGCCTAGGGCGAACGCGGCCTTGAGGCCAGCGATGAGGCCCTCGTACTCTGCGATGTTGTTGGAGACCTTGTCGGTGTGCCTGAAGCAGAGTTGTACAGCGTAGTAGAGCCTGTCTCCTGTCGGCGAGGTGAGCATGACCCCAGCCCCCGCGCCCTGTCGGGAGAAGGTGCTGTCGAAGTGCATGGTCCATCCGCTAGGCGCCTCATCACCTGGCAGGAGGGACTGGGCCTCGCGAGGCTCGTCCTCGTACGTGTCCGTCCATTCTGCCACGAAGTCGGCCAGAGCCGCGCCTTTGATGACTCTGGTGGTGGAGAACTCCAGCTGGAAGGCTTGCAGCTCGATGTTCCACTCGGCGACGCGGCCGGCGGCGTTGGGGCTGCGCAGAACTTGCTCCAAGGGGTAGGAGAAAATGACCTTGATGGGATGACCCTAAAAGTAGTGGCGCAGCTTCCTGGAGGCGACGAGGAGCGCGAGGAGGAGCTTTTGCTGCATGGGGTAGCGCTCGCGCGTGTCCCTTAGCACGGTGCTGACGAAGTACACGGGTGCTCGACGAGGCGCGTAGCTGTTGCGACGGCTTGCTCTTCAGACGCCTTGTGAGGCTCAGAAGGCTCGGGGACCTCGCGAGGCTCTGGAGGCTCGTGAGACCCGGGGGGCTCGCGAGGCTCAGCGGGCTCGTGAGGCTGAAGGGGCACCGAGGGTTTTTCCTTGGCACAGATGCGCTCCTCCCGCACCACCACCAGTGCCGCGCTAGCCGTCTGGGGGGTGGCCGCCAAGTACAGGAGCAAGGGCTCGCGAGAGCGCGGCGCGACCATGACGGGCGGGCTCGTGAGGTACCTCTTGAGGGCTTCGAAGGCGGCATCTGCCTCAGGAGTCCACTTGAAGGGGCCAGACCTCTTCAGGAGCTTGAAGAAGGGCAGGGCTCGCTCGCCAAACTTGGAGATGAAACGCCCTAGGGAAGCCATACACCCTGCCAAGCGCTGCATTTCCTTGAGGGTTCGGGGAGGGCGCATTTTCTCGATGGCCTTGATCTTCTCTGGGTTGGCCTCGATGCCACGGTGCGAGACTAGGAAGCCGAGGAGCTTGCCGGAGGGGACTCCGAAGACGCACTTCTCCGGGTTGAGCTTGAGGTTGACCTTGCGCAGGTTGGCAAATATTTCCTGGAGGTCCGCGATGAGGCATCCAACCTCACGAGATTTGACCACGATGTCGTCGACATAGGCCTCCGCGTTCCTCCCCATCCGAGGCCCCAGAGTGATGCGCATTAGTTGCTGGAAGGTGACGCCCGCGCTCCTTAAACCGAAGGGCATGCAGACGTAACAATATACGCCGCAGGGGGAGATGAAGGCCGTCCTCTCCACATCTTCGACCGCCATCTTGATCTGATGATAGCCTGAGAAGGCATCCAGGAAGCATAGCAAATCGCATCCGGCGGTGGAATCCACGATCTGATCGATGCGGGGCAGTGGGAATGGATCTTGAGGGCAGAACTTGTTGAGGCTGGTGAAGTCGACGCACATGCGCTCCTTGCCGCCCTTCTTGGGGACAACGACCGGGTTGGCGAGCCATTCGGGATGGCGCACCTCACGAACGACTCCGGCTTCCTGGAGCTTCTGGACTTCCTTGACGATGAACTCTTGCTTCTCTGGCGCCTGGCGCCGTGCTTTCTGCTTGACCGGGCGTGCATTGGGGCACACCGCTAAGTGGTGCTCGATCACCTCCCTCGGCACACCGGACAAGTCGGATGCTTTCCAGGCGAAAACATCCGAGTTTGCCCGAAGGAAGGTGACGAGCACACTTTCCTATGCGAGAGGGAGGCCTGTGCCGATGGTGAAGGCAGGGTCGGAGCCGCTGCCGTCCACCGACACCTTCTTCGTCTCGGCGCGGTCCTGAGAGAACAGTTGCTTCTTCTTCGCGGGCGCGGCCTCTGAAGGCTCGGTCGCGTCCTCATCGGCCGGGTGCGCGACAGCGGCAGCCTTGTAGGCACGCTCGAGGGAGCTGCCCGCGTCTTTTTGGTCGCAGGCGACGGTGATGATGCCGCTGCAGCCGGGCATCTTGAGGACGTTGTAGGCGTGATGAGTAGTCGCCATGAACTTGGTGAGAGCCGGGTAGCCCGAAATGGCGTTGTAAGGCAGGCCGATGTGCGCCACGTCGAAGTCAATGAGCTCGGTGTGGTAGTTTTTGCGGGTGCCGAAGGTGACGGGGAGGCGCACCTGCCCCCGCGGGATGGTGGAGCCATCGGTCACTCCGGAGAAGGGCCTGGTCGGCATCAACTGGTCATAGGGCACCTAGAGCGTCTCGAAGGTCTCAATGGAGAGTACGTTGAGGCCGGCACCCCCGTCGATGAGGGTCTTGGTGACCGCGACGTTGCTGATGGTGGGAGTGCACAGCATGGGGAGCGCACCTGCAGAGGCCGTGGACTTGGGGTGGTCCTTGGAGTTGAAGGTGATGGCGTACTGCGACCACTTGAGGGGCCGCGCGACCTCAGGCCTCGGGAGGGCGGCGTACACCTCGCGAGAGAGTTGCTTGAAGTGGCAGATGGACGCGGGGGCTTGGGACCCGCCGAGGATGCAGGCGACCGCGCGAGGCTCCTGGTAGCCCCCTGCGCCCACGTCAGGCTGGTTGACGTCATTCCTTCGGGGTGGCGGTGGCAGCGGCGGGAGAGCGGCATTGGCCTGAGGATTCGCCTCACGAGGCTGGTCGCGCCAAGCGGCCTCACGAGGCTGATCACGCCAGGCGGCCTCACGAGGCTGATCGCGCCAGCCCTGGTGGTAGTTGCCATTACCGTTGCGGCTGTCCCAGCGGTTGCCGCTGCGGCTACCTCCGCGGCCGTTGCGGTCGTCCCGGCGGCCCTGGCGCTCGTCGCGGAGCAGCTTGAGCTCGTGACAGTCTTCGGTGCTATGGGAGCGGACGTTGTGAAAAGCGCAGAGTGGCCGGTTGTCCTTTCTGGGCTCGTCGAGGTCGCGGCCGTGCTTCTGCTCGGGCTTCGCCACATGCACGGCAGGGCCTTTGCGCTTGACGTCTTTGCTCTTGGCCTTGGCGGTGTCGAGCGCTGCGTCGGGGTCATTGTGGACGAAGAGGCGGCCTTCTTCAGCCATGGCGCACTTGTCGGCGAGGTCGAGCAAATCGAGCACGGAGTCGAGCTCACCGTTGATGGCGAGCTTCTCGCGCATCTTGACGTCCGTGACGCCGGTGGAGAACGCAGAGATGACGGCCGCGTCGGAGGCGCGCGGGATCTTTTTGCGCACCTGACTGAAGCACTGGATGTACTTGCGGAGGGTCTCGTCTGGGCGCTGTCGAACACGCCGCAGGTCGTTGATGGTGAGGGAGCGGTCCTGCGTGCCCTTGAAGTTGGTGATGAATTGGCTACAGAGCTCGGCCCATGATGAGATGGAAGCCTCGGGGAGGTTCATGAGCCAGGAGCGCAGGCCGTCCTTGAGGGCCATGGGGAACCAGTTCGCCATGACCTTGTCGTCGCCGTTCGCCGCCTCGACACTCAGCGCGTAGAGCTGGAGGAACTCCGTGGGGTTGGGGGTGCCGTCGTAGCGTGGAGGCAGCTCAGGCTTGAACTTCGCGGGCCAAACCACTCGACGCAGCTCGCGGGTGAAGGCACGGCAGCCCACACCGCTCGAGGGGACGTCACCAGCGAGGGCGGCGCAGTTTTGGCGCCCGGCCGCGGCAACGTCCTGAACGGCCTGGTCCTGGCGCTGGCGCTGCCGTTCGAGGAGCACTCGCGCGTCGGGGGGCGCGCGGCGGATGATCTGGCAGCTGGGGTCATCCAAGCCTGGCGAGGACGCGCCGCGGGACGGCTCACGAACCCGCGTGCTATGCTGAGGCCCGTCGCGCAGAGGAGGCGGAGGGGGAGCACCGTGAGCTAGGTCCCTAGCGCGAGACGGCGGAGGGCGAAACGAGTGGGAAAGCGCCAGAGCGTCCCCGGCGGCGTTGACGAGCTCGGTGATGCGGCCATGCCAGGCGTCGTAGCCGGCGTCACGCGCCATGAGCAGCGCGGCCTGCGGGTTCGGCGTCCCACGGCGGGCGAGGGAGGAGGCCGTGGCGGTGTGGTCGTTCGCCTGCACGGAGGGGTGGAGGGAGGAGGCCTGCTGCTCGCGGGCAGCGGGGTCGGTGGCGGCAGCAGCCTCGGCGTCGTGGCGGTGGCGGTTGCCGCGGGCCACCGGCTCTGTCTGGGCCACGCGGCCAGCCCTGCGCTCAGCGCGCTCGCGACGTGCGTCGGCCATGGTGTTGGTGGAGCTGAGGGCGGAGCAGAAAAATAGTAGCGCACCCCTACCTGGCGCGCCAAATGTCGGAAGTCGGGCTCCGGGGACCCAAAGGTTCGAACACTGGGGTGAGCTCGTTCTACTGCTTCGTCTCTTATCACGGCTAAGCTACGGCGAGGCTACGGCGAGAGCGCGCTAGCGAGGGACGGCGAGGACTCAACAGTTTACCCAGGTTCGGGCCACCTTGCGGAGTAAGACCCTACTCCTGCTTGGTTGGGATTATTGTGGGCAAGAGAGTTCTCGCGTACAAGGTTGAAGACAAGGGAATCGAATCGCCCCTCTCTACGGTGGCAGCACTGCCCCTTTTATATCAGCCTTGGTCCTCTTCCCCCTGGAAACTTAGGCGGGAAGGGTTGCCACACTTGGCGATTTTGAAAGGGGACAGGCGCTCAGGCTATCCTGACTAAAGGTGGTCTTCGCCTGCCAAAGCATGATCCATGACGCGCCGGTGGGCTCGGTGATGACCTCCGCCCTGCGCGCCCGTCGTCTTGGTCTTCCTTCGCCGATTGGGCAACCTTTGGGGTTGCTTTGGAGAGTAGATAGCTGGCCCTGCTCCCTTAAGACGAAAGAGGAAACCATCTTCATCCGCGCCTGCTGGCGCGGCCTCTGCTGCTGCTCGTCGCCGCGCGCGTCACCCACGTGATGGGCTCAGGACCGCGCGGCACGCCGAACGGCCTTCGTCTCGAGTGCCTGCGGGAGGGGAGCCTCGGGAGGCCACCTCGGGAAGCCGCCTCGCGAGGCCGCTGATGGTGGTGTTGAGCGTTGCTTGCTACTCCCTGAGGAGGGGGCCTCAGGAGGCCAGGGCCTCATGAGGGGTCTTGGTGAGATGCTCGGTGGTGACAGCCTGCTGGGCCCATGCCAGGCGTTGCGCCCTGGGCTGAAGGCATACGGGCCTGGATACCTCGGGTTCCATGGGCCCGACAAAGGGGGCACCAACCCGGCGAAGACGGAGTGGAGGAAGAATGGGAAGGTCGTACCCTCTCGCTGCGCCGCGGGGCGCGACGCCGGCCAGACCTTCGTCGCTCCGTTCCCGTTGTGGGCGCTGGCCGTCATCGGCCGCACCTTGTCTAGGCCCTCCTCGTTGAGAATCACGGATTTCAGCAGTGCGGGCCCCGACCCAGATGGGACCGACGACCCCGGCTCGGCGGTTTTCTTCTTCCCTTTCCTGCCAGGGGCCATGGCGGCGGAGAGATTGGAAGTTGGGGGAGGAGCAACGAAGAAGCTGCTCGCGCGAGACGAAGGGCAAGATGGGGACGAGGAGCAATGACGTGCCCGCGCCCCGCGCGGGCAGGCTTTATCACCAAGACGGCGGTTCCCGAGGAGTCGTGGGGAGTGGGGGCAACCCTCCCCATGAAAGCCGCCACGCGTCACCTCTGGGCCCGGCAGCTCAGTGGGCCCCGCAGCGTTTCATCCCTAACAGGCGGGACGTGCGCGCTGTGGGCCCGGGGGCTACTGTCGGCCCAGTGGGAACCAGGGTACCATGGCCCGTCTGCCTCTGGTCCAGATGACCGCGCTCAGGCGGGCCCGTGAGGGCGGCCTTGACTCGACCGCTCAGGAGGAAGCCGCCTCGCGAGGGGCGAGCCTCGCGAGGCCCCTCCCCACCAGGTCAGGCCCTGCCGAGGCCGCCAAGCACCAGGTTCCCTCGTGAGGCTCCCCTCGCGAGGCCTTCCCACGAAGCAAGTCGTACGGCACCAGCCGCGGGGCTCCGCGCCCAGCACATGGGTGACGTCCCGCTGTCAGGATAAAGACAGCGGGGCACGACCAAGCCCAGCTTCCAGTCTGGTGATAAGGGAGCAGCGGCGTCTGCCTCCTCCAAAGCAAGTCCCAAAGGCTTTCCTCTTTGGTGATAGAAGATCAGGACGGATCAGCGCGTCAGGACGGAGGTCATCGCCAACCAACCAGCGCGTCACAAGGAGCTGCTGTAACAGGCGGAGACCGCCTTTAGTTAGGATAAGCCTGCACCCCTATCCCCCTTTGAATTGCCGCCCTGTGGCTACCCTTTCCCGCTCATATTTTCGGGGAAGAGGACCAAGGCACTACAAAAGGGGCAGCGCTGCTTCCATGTAAGGGGATCGACTCATTTTTCTCCCCCACACCTCTTGTACCTCGAGCACGAGCTCTCCTCCACAGAGCAATCCAACACAAGTAGGAGTAGGGTATTACACTGCACGGTGGCCCGAACCTGGGTAGCTCGCGCGTCCCCTTCGTGTCCGGTGAGAGCCGGCGAGCCCGTCGTCTTCCCGCCGTAGTTGGCGTCATGTCGTAGGTTGCCAAGCAAAGTCCCCCAGAGTTCGAATCCTAAGTTCTTGGAGAAGTTTCTTGGACGCAGATCCTAGACTCCAACAGCATCTCTTCGGGAGCAGGAGCGCTTGTCTCAACGACAAGAACTTGTCGTTCCGCTAGAGGCTGCTGCTCACCGGCAACCACTGTGTTGTGTCCGGCAAAATTCTTGCTGGCGGCTTCTGGGAGCTCTGCTGGAAAATATTTGCCGGTGTTCAACTTTTTTCTTTTGCTCACATGCGTTGATGGTGTGACCGATGGCTGATTCAAATGGAGTACAAAAGTTTCCGGTTCCACAGGTAGCTTTTGAGCGGCATGCTTTGACAGATGATCAGCAATGCTGTTTTTCGCACGAGGGATGTGCTCTGTTTGTAATCCTCCAATTTCCTCACTTCTTCCACATATGCTTGCATCAACGGGCTCTGATAGTCTTTATTCACTTGCTTCACAACAAGCTGCGAGTCTCCACGGATAATCAATTTTCTGATTCCTAAATCCACTGCGATCCTAAGACCGGCAAGGAGTCCTTCATACTCTACAGTGTTGTTCGTTTCTTTCTCCCTGGGAAAGTGCATTTGGATTACATACTTGAGGTGCTCTCCAGTGGGTGCGATAAGCAGCACTCCGGCACCGGCGCCTTGCAGCGAGAAGGCACCGTCAAAGTACATGATCCATTCTTTAGTTGTTTCTTTGCCGGGGAGAGCTGATTCTTGAATTTCCTCGTCTTGCGTTGGTGTCCATTCCACAATGAACTCCGCCAAGGCCCTGCTCTGAATAGTTGATGTGCTTTCAAACTTGAGTGCAAAGCTCGACAGTTCCAACGCCCACTCCACTATCCTGCCAGTCGCATATGGATTCCTCAAAATATGTTGTAGCAGAAAGCGGGTGACGACGGTGATCTCATGTGCTTGGAAGTAATGTCGCAGCTTTCTCGAGGCCATGAGAAGGCCGAAAAGTAACTTCTGCACACCAGAGTATCTTGACCTAGCCCCCTGCAAGAGGGAACTAACAAAATAAACTGGCCGCTGCACCACCTTCTTCTTTGGCACCACTTGCTGATTAGCTTCATTTGCTTGCGCTGTTTCTGATTTGTCGGCATCAAACCTTGCCGGAGAAGATTCCGGCTTGTCGTTGGATGGGCTTGCCGCTACTGCTTCTTCATCGTCGACTTCCCTCTGTGCCACTAATGCAGCACTAACCACTTGATTTGTTGCCGCCAGATATAGCAGCAACGGCTCTTGTGGTTTAGGCGCAACTAGCATTGGCGTAGAAGAGAGGTATCTTTTCAAATCTTGCAGCGCAGCCTCTGCTTCCGGAGTCCATTTCATTGGACCTGCCTTTTTCAAAATCTTGAAAAACGGCAAGGCACGCTCAGCAGACTTTGAAATGAACCTACTCAAGGCAGCAACACAGCCGGCAAGACGCCGCACATCCTTGACGCTTTTTGGTACTTGAATCTGCTCAATTGCTTTGATCTTGTCGGGATTTGCTTTGATTCCACGTTGAGATACAAAGAACCCAAGAAGTTTGCCGGATGGAACGCCAAACACACACTTCTCGGGGTTGAGCTTCAAATTGATCTTGCGCAAGTTTGCAAATGTTTCCTCTAAGTCTTGAATGAGGGTTGATTTGTCCTTTGTTTTGACCACTATATCGTCCATATACGCTTCCACTTTCCTGTGCAGCTGGGGCTCAAAAGCAATCTGGATTGCTCTCGCAAATATTGAACCAGTACTCTTTAATCCGAAAGGCATACGCACAGAGTAGTATGTGCCACATGGAGTAATGAATACGGTTTTCTCCTCATCCTCCTTGGCCATGAATATCTGATGGTACCCAGAATATGCATCAAGGAAGGAGAGTAAATCACAGCCGGCAGTAGAGTCTACAATTTGATCAATGCGCGACAAAGGGAAAGGATCCTTTGGACATGCTTTATTAATATCGGTGTAGTCGATACAAAGTCTCCACTTTCCATTTGCTTTGCGCACCACAACTGGATTTGCTAACCAAGTTGGATGTAGTACACCTCTAACTAAACCTGCTGCTTCAAGTTTCTTGATTTCCTCGGCAATGAACTGTTGCCGCTCCAAAGCGTGCTTCCTGACCTTCTGCTTGACGGGCCGAGCGTGAGGACAAACAGCAAGGTGGTGCTCAATTACCTCCCTGGGAACGCCGGGGATGTCAGATGGTTGCCATGCAAACACATCGACATTCGCCCGCAAGAAGGCAACAAGCACACTTTCCTATTTGCTGTCAAGGGTGGAACTGACGGTGAAGGTACCGCCAGTGCCATCCTCCTTCGCCGGCACCTTCTTCGTTGCTGGTGGAGTGGTCTTGGATTTCTTGCCGGAAGAACACTCTGGCAAGTCTTCAACAGGTATGCAACACTCCAAGGAGGTGCGCTTCCAGGAATTCTTGTCAGAGGTCCTACCGAGACTTCTTGCTTTTCTTCTTCTTGGCGGGAGCTGGCGCCTTGGCGGCCTCTGCTGCAACCGCATCTCTGTAGAGTTTGTCGATGCATATGACTGCATCTTTCTAATCAAAATTGATTGAAATGACACCCATCGGCCCTGGCATCTTCAATGTGTTATAAGCATAGTGGGATGCTGCCATGAATTTTGCCAAAGCTGGGCAGCCAAGAATTTCATTATACGGCAAGGGGATCTTGACAACATCAAACACAGTCTTCTCTGTTCTATAGTTCAATTCCCCGCCAAACGTCACCGGCAATGTGATCTTCCCCTTGGGTTGGCTCCTTCCCGGGTTGATTCCTTGGAATGTACTAGTCTGCTCGAGCTCTTCGTCGGAAATCTGCAGCCTCTTGATTACTTCTGGAGAAATCAAATTTAGGCCGGCCCCACCGTCAACTAACATTTCGTGACCTGGAGGTTGTGAATCGTTGGTGAAACCAACAATGGAAAACACCTGACCGGAGTTGTGCGATCAGGATGATCCTCGGCATCGAAAATGATAGGCGTGTGTGACCACGTGAGTGGCTTCTGGGCGCCTATTGCCGGCTCAGCTGCATTAACCTCACGTGCCCAGTGCTTGAGTTGGCGGTGAGAGGAGTGCAAAGATGCGCCTCCGTCAATGCACGTGGCTTTTGTTGCCTTCTAGAACTCTTGTTCACTGGAATCATTGATACGTTTCCGTCGTATCTACTTTTCCAAACACTTTTGCTCTTGTTTTGGACTCTAATTTGCATGATTTGAATGAAACTAACATGGACTGACGCTGTTTTCAGCAGAACAACCATGGTGTTGTTTTTGTGCAGAAATCAAAGTTCTTGGATTTGGACAAAACTTTTTGGAGAATTTTTATGGAATATACAAAAATTATTGGCGCAAGGGGGGCCACCTGTTGCCCACAAGGCAACAGGGCGCGACCCCCCCCCTAGGGTGTGCCCTGTTACCTTGTGGGGCCGACAGGCGGCCGTCTGACCTAATTCCAACGTTATAAATTCTCTTTCCCCGAGAAAAATAAATAAGAGAAGAAGTTTCATCACGTTTTTCGATACGATGCCACCGCCACCTCCTGTTCTTCATCGGGAGGGCTGATCTGGAGTCCGTTCGGGGCTCCGGAGAGGGGGATTCGACGCCGTCATCATCATCAACCATCCTCCATCACCAATTTCATGATGCTCACCACCGGGCGTGAGTAATTCCTTCGTAGGCTTGCTAGATGGTGATGTGTTGGATGAGATTTATCATGTAATCGAGTCAATTTGTTAGGGCTTTGATCCTAGTATCCACTATGTTTCGAGATTGATGTTGCTATGACTTTGCTATGCTTAATGTTTGTCACTAGGGCCCGAGTGCCAAGATTTCAGATCTAAACCCTTTATGTTTTCATGAATATATTTGTGTTCTTGATCCTATCTTGCAAGTTATATGCACCTATTACGTGTTATGATCCGCATACCCCAAGGTGACAATAATTGGGATTCTTTCCGGTGATTACCGTAGTTTGAGGAGTTCATGTATTCACTATGTGCTAATGCTTTGTTCCGTTTCTCTATTAAAAGGAGGCCTTAATATCCCTTAGTTTCCTTAAGGACCCCGCTGCCATGGGAGGGTAGACAAAAGATGTCATGCAAGTTCTTACTATAAGCACGTATGACTATATACGGAATACATGCCTACATTACATTGATGAATTGGAGCTATTGTGTATCGCCCTAGGTTGTGACTGTTATATGATGAATATCATCCAACATAATTATCATCACCGATCCAATGCCTATGACTTTCTCATATTGGTTTTTGCTAAGTTACTTTGTTGCTACTGCTTTACGCTTGCTACAAAACTGCTACTGTTACTACTGTTGTTACTATTGTTACTATTGCTACTGCTATCAAAGCTATCATATTACTGTGCTACTAAATACTTTGCTGCAGATATTTTATCTCCAGGTGTGGTTGAATTGACAACTCAACTGCTAATACTTGCAAATATTCTTTGGCTCCCCTTGTGTCGAATCAATAAATCTGGGTGAAATACTACCAGCGAAAACTGTTGCGATCCCCTATACTTGTGGGTTATCAAGACCTTTTTCTGGCGCCGTTGCCAGGGAGCATAGCTCTATTTGTTGAGTCACTTGGGATTTATATCTGTTGATCACTATGAAGAATCTAAAAGATGCTAAGACCAAGATTGTTCCCTCTAATACGAGGGGAGGTAAGGAACTGCCATCTAGCTCCGCACTTGATTCACCTTCTGTTTTGAGTAGGCTTGTGACACCACCACCTGCTATTCATTCTGATATGTCGCAAGTTATTGATGATACTACTTCTGCTATGAATGATACTTATGATGATGCTAGTACTATGCTTGATAATACTGTGCCACTTGGTGAATTTCTTGATGAACAACTAGCTAAAGCTAAAGAAATTGAAAATGTTGAAACTCTTGAGAATTATGATTCACCTATTATGCCTAGCTCTCCTACTAGAGTTGAATCACCTGATGAACATGTCTTTGATAGGGAGACAGCTAGGGCAATTCTTGCTTGTAATGATAGAGATGAGGTTATAAAATTGCTTGCTGAAATGAAAGAAAAATCTTTGAGGGAGAGAATGAAATATGATCCTAAGTTTGCTACCTCTCCCATATTTGTTACTGATAAGGATTATGAATTCTCTGTCGATCCTGAGTTAATTACTTTGGTTGAATCTGATCCTTTTCATGGCTATGAAACTGAAACTGTTGTGGCACATCTTACTAAGTTGAATGTTATTGCCACCCTATTTGCTCATGAGGAAAAAATTCGCTATTACTATATTCTTAAGTTGTTTCCTTTCTCATTAAATGGTGATGCTAAGAAATGGTTTAATACTCTTGCTCCTGGTTGTGTGCGTAGTCCCTAGGATATGATATATTACTTCTCTGAAAAATATTTTCCTGCTCATAAGAAACAAGCTGCCTTACAGGAAATATTTAACTTTGTGCAAATTGAAGAAGAGAATCTCCCTCAAGCTTGGGGGAGGCTTCTCCAGTTACTTTATGCTTTGCCTGATCATTGATACGTCTCCAACGTATCTATAATTTATGAAGTATTCATGCCATGTTTATTATAGTTTTGTATGATTTTGGTGCACTTTTATATGATTTTTATGGACTAACATATTGACCTAGTGCCCAGTGCCAGTTGCTGTTTTCTGCTTGTTTTTGGTTTTCCAGAAAATCCATATCAAATGAAGTCCAAATGCAGCGAAACTTTTTGACAATTTTTTCTGGAAGGAAACAGACGCAGGAAGCTTCAGGGGAGCAGCAGAAGACCCACAGGGGCCCCACAAGCCACCAGGGCGCGCCACCCCCCCAGGCGCGCCCTGATGCCTCGTGGGCCCCCCCTGTGGCACCTCTTTGCGTGATTCCAACACTGAAAAATCATATATATTCAGAAACCCCCAAAAGTTAACCTAGATGAGTTTTTACGCCGCCGCAAGCCTTTGTACCAAGGAGATCCCATCTGGAGCCCTTTTCCGACACCCTGCCGGATGGGGGAAACATCACCGGAGGCCATCTTCATCATCCCGGCGGTCTCCATGACGAGGAGGGAGTAGTTCACCCTCAGGGCTGAGGTTATGTACAAGTAGCTATGTGTTTGATCTCTCTCGTGTGTTCTTGATTTGGCAGGATCTGGATGTACCGCGAGCTTTGTTAATATAGTTGGATCATATGGTGTTTTCCCCCTCTCTATCTCATTGTGATGAATTGAGATTTTACCTTTGAGGTCTCACTATTATCGGATTGAATACTTTTATGGATTTGAGAACACTTGATGTATGTCTTGCATATGAATACCCGTGGTGACAATGGGGTATTATATTGATTCACTTGATGTATGTTTTGGCACTCAACTCGCGGATTCCCGAGGTGACATTGGGGTAATCTATGCATAGGGGTTGATGCACGTTTTCGTGCCACTTTCTCCGGTAGAAATCTTGGGGCACTCTTTGAAGTTCTTTGTGTGGATTGAATATTATGATCTGAAGTTGTTTGATGCATATCGAATAATCAGCTCACGGATACTTGTGGTGACATTGGAGTATCTAGGTGACATTAGAGTTGGTTGATGCGTATCATATGGTGTTATTTTAGTATGAACTCTAGGGTTGTTCGTGACACTTATAGGGATGGCTCAATAGATTGATCAGAAAAGATAACTTTGAGGTGGTTTCGTACCCTACAACAATTTCTATCTTATGTTCTCCGCTAGATAAGAACTTTGGAGTGATTCTTTATCGGACGTTGAGAGATTGTCATATGATCCAATTATGTTAACACTATTGATGGATTGCACTAGTGAAACTATGAACCCTAGGCCTTGTTTTCAAGCATTAAAATACTGTTTGTGCTCACTTTTATCGTTTGCTGCCTTGCTGTTTTTATTTTTCAGATTATAAAAATATATTTCTACTATCCATACTACACTTGTATCACCATCTCTTCGCCGAACTAATGCACCTATACAAATTGCCATTGTATTGGGTGTGTTGGGGACACAAGAGATTTCTTGTATTTTGTTGCAGGGTTATTTGAGAGAGACCATCTTCATCCTACGCCTCCCACGGATTGATAAACCTTAGGTCATCCACTTGAGGGAAAATTGCTACTATCCTACAAAACTCTGCGCTTGGAGGCCCAACACGAGTCTACAAGAATAAGTTGTGTAGTAGACATCAAGCTCTTTTCTGGCGCCGTTGCCAGGGAGGTGAGTGCTTGAAGGTATATCTTTAGATCTTGCAATCGAATCTTTCAGTTTCTTGTTTTATCACTAGTTTGGTTTATAAAAGAAAACTACAAAAAAAGGAATTGAGGTTGCCTCATATTATTCATCTTTATAATGTCTTTCTTGAAAATGATGGATCGGAAAATTGTGCTCAATAGTTAGAAGAGGAATTCAATAAAATGTTTGGTATTAAATCTTTGAATGATAAGCATGGTTGCAATGTTTCTAGTATGAATTCTTTGAATATCCATGATGCTAGTGATATGGAAAGCCATAAGCTTGGGGATGCTATGTTTGATGAAGATGATATTTTTAGTCCCCCAAGTTTTGATGAGCAAATTTATTATGATGATTGCATGCCTCATATTTATGATTATTATAGTTATGAAAGTGGATTTGGAGAGGTCATCATGACTTTATTTAAAGATGATTCCACTATTTTGGAAGAGGTTTCAATTGATTATGACAACAAAGTTGCTATCTATAATGATTATTGTGTTGACATGTATGCTATAAAGAATAATGATAACCATGAAACTTGTCATCATGATTTTTATTTTCAATTGGATTATTCCAATCAAGTATCACATGATAGTTATTTTGTTGAGTTTGCTCCCACAATTATGAATGAGAAGGAATTTGCTTATGTGCAGAGTAATAAAATTTCTATGCTTGTGGATCATGAAAAGAATGCTTTATGTGATAGTTATATTGTTGAATTCATTCATGATGCTACTGAAAATTATTATGAGAGAGGATCATATGCTTGTAGGTGTTGCAATAATATCAAGTTTCCTCTCTATGTGTTGAAAGTTTTGAAGTTATACTTGTTTTGCCTTCCTATGCTAGTTGATTCTTGCTCCCATAAATTTTTTGCTCACAAAATCCCTATGCATAGGAAGTGGGTTAGGCTTAAATGTGCTAGTCATATGCTTCATGATGCTCTCTTTGTGTTTCAATTCTTTACTTTTATGCGAGCATCATTGAAATCATCATGCCTAGCTAAAATGGCATTAAAGAAAACCGCTTGTTGGGAGACAACCCAATATTTATACCTACTGGTTTTGTGTGTTAACATGATTAATCTACTATAGTAATCATGTTTTATATGTTTTCTTTCAATAATGTCCCAAGTAAAGCCTTTGGGATAGTGTGGATGCTTGTTGATTTGATTCTGTGCAAAAACAGAAACTTTTGCGTCCAGTGCTGGAATTTCTATTCTGTACTGGAGCGTGAACAAATTCTGAAATTTTTACACAGTATTGGGTTACAAATTTTTTACGCTGTCCTAATGTTTCAGAATTTTTCGAGGTACGGAAGTATGGTTTTTAAATCGATCACTACATGCTGTTCTGTTTTTGACAGATTCTGTTTTCGGTGCATAGTTTGCTTGTTTTAGTGTTTCCATAGCTTATATTGAGTAATATAAATTTTGGAAATGATATAATACAGTAGGCATTATGTGAGAATAATTATTAAACTTGTCTTGACAGTACCTAAGTGGATGATTTATTTCTATCATACTAAACTATCTCACAAGATCCGTTAAGTTTTATGTGATTGAAGATTTCAAGTTTTGGGTGAGATATCGATATGAGGAGAATAAGGATTGGCAAGACCCTAAGCTTGGGGATGCCCAAGGCACCCCAAGGTAATATTCAAGGAAGACTCAAGCGTATAAGCTTGGGGATGCCCCGGAGGGCATCCCCTCTTTCGTCTTCAACACTATCGGTAACCTCACTTGGAGCTATATTTTTATTCGTCACATAATATGAGTTTTGCTTGGAGCGTCATTTTATTTTGTTGAGATTTGATTACTGTTATCAATAATCATGTTTTGTATCTTTTAGTTCAATAAAATGCCAATTATAGCCTTTACCATGCTCAGTTTGCAAGTTCATGTGTTGTTGTTTGAAAACAGAAAGTTTTCTGTTATGTCCAGAATATTCATGAATTGTCAGAACGTGATAAAAATCTGAAATTTTTACATAGTAAGCATGCATGAGTTCTCTGTCACGTGGTAATATTTCAGAATTTTTGGAGTTAGGGAATTATGAATTTTAAATCCCCCTTAACAGACTGTTCTGTTTTGGCAGATTGCAGTTATAGTTGCATTGTTTGCATATGTTTGCTTGTTTAATGATTCTATTTGAGGATAGGAGTATTAAATATGCTGAGGCATTTAGTATGCAATGTTAAATATAATTTTAGTGATTTGCTACAGTAGGGAATGATAAGGTTTTGTATTGATTTATACTAACTTATCTCACGAGTTCTTGTTGAGTTTTGTGTGGATGAAGTTTTTAAGATTTAAGGAAACCATGATATGAGAAGAATTAAGGAGACACAAGAGCTCAAGCTTGGGGATGCCCAAGGCATCCCAAGTTATTATTCCAAGAAGTCTCAAGCATCTAAGCTTGGGGATGCCCCGGTAGGCATCCCACCTTTCTTCTTCAACAACTATCGGTCAGTTTTGGTTGAGCCTAAGTTTTTGCTTCTTCACATGATATGTGCTATCCTTGGAATGTCATTTTAGTTTGTTTTCTTTGCTGTTTGAATAAAATACTTAAGATCTGAAATTTTTAAATGAGAGAGAGAGTCCTCACATAGCTACTTATTTAACTTAACTACTCATTTAATCTTCACTTATATCTTTTTGGAGTAGTTTGTCATTTACTCTTGTTCTTCACTTATATCCTATGAGTAAATTGTTGAATAAATTGAATATCATGAAGTTGAGATAATATGAGCTTCATATGCTTGTATCATGCCTGGTAGTAGCATCACATTTGGTTTAGAAAGTGAAATCTATTAAAGCTTGACAATCACAATATTGGTCATACAAGCAATTCATGAATGATTAGTATAAGGAAGAGAACTTTCACATATAAATATATTATCTTGGACATCTTTTATGATTGTGAATACCCATTAATTATTTTCAAACTTGAGCAAATTAGTTGAAGTTGGACAAGGAAGACAACGTAATGAGTTATGTTTGGGTATATTTGCATAGAAGTTATATTGTTGTGGATCCTCCAACATGTGGTGCTTGCTTAGGATCTTTTGCTAGCCAACAATTCATACTAAGTAGAGATACTACTTGTGCATCCAAAAACCCTTAAACCCAGTTTCTTCCCATGAGTGTCCACCATATCTACCTATGGATTGAATAAGATCCTTCAAGTAAGTTGTCATCGGTGCAAAAAGCAATAAAAATTGCTCCTAAAATATGTATGATCTTTTATTGTAAGGGAAAATAAGCGTTGTACGAACTTGTGATGGTAAAGAAATAAAAGCGACGGACTGCATAATAAAGGTTGCTATCACAAGGGACAATATAACGTGACGTTCCTTTGCATTAAGTGCTTGTGCATCCAAAAATAAAACGCGCATGACAACCTCTGCTTCCCTCTGCGAAGGGCCTATCTTTTATTTTTATGCATTTACTTTTATGTATTTACTTTTATGCAAGAGTCAATAAGTATTCATTCGCATTTCAACCTCAATTATTCTCTAGTTGGCAAGCATCATGTGGTGGGGAAAGATCCAGGCACATATGGCCAGTCAAATATATTTGATCATGAATTATTATTGTTGACAATTATCTCTATGATAAATAAGTTGGGAGGCGAAACATTAAGCCCCTATCTTTCTCTGTGTTCGATGGATGCCATTGGTTCTAAAAATATGGTTTGAGTACTAGCAATCATAGAAGACTATATGATAATTGAGTATGTGGAGCTCTTACTTAGACTTTGTTGAAATTAAGTTGAATTGCAATTGTTTGGTGACTAAGAACATAGGTTGTTAAGTTTCAAGAGAATGCATTGTTTGAACCATAACATGTGAATTGATTACTACTTTATCATAATGAGTTTTATGAGAAAAAGTTGATGTTATGATGCTAGGAAAAGTGATTGAAATTATCATTGATCAAACTTATGCACTATGCTAGCATTCACACTTATTTCTTTTATCATTTACCTAATCGAGGATGAGCAGGAATTAAGCTTGGGGATGCTGATACGTGTCCAACGTATCTATAATTTATGAAGTATTCATGGATTGTTTATTATAGTTTTGTATGATTTTGGTGCACTTTTATATGGCTTTTATATGATTTTTATGGACTAACATATTGACCTAGTGCCCAGTGCCAGTTGTTGTTTTCTGCTTGTTTTTGGTTTTCCAGAAAATCCATAGAAAATGAAGTCCAAATGCTGCAAAACTTTTTGACGATTTTTTCTGGAAGGAAACAGACCCAGGAAGCTTCGGGGGAGCAGCAGAAGACCCACATGGGCCCCACAAGCCACCAGGGTGCGCCACCCCCCCAGGCGCGCCCTGGTGCCTTGTGGGGCCCCTGTGGCACCTCTTTCCGTGATTCCACGCTGAAAAATCATATATATTCAGAAACCCCTGAATGTTAACCTAGATGAGTTTTTACGCCGCCGCAAGCCTCTGTACCAAGGAGATCCCATCTGGAGCCCTTTTCCGGCACCCTGCCAGAGGGGGGAATCATCACCGGAGGCCATCTTCATCATCCCGGCGGTCTCCATGACGAGGAGGGAGTAGTTCACCCTCGGGGCTGAGGGTATGTACTAGTAGCTATGTGTTTGATCTCTCTCTCGTGTTCTTGATTTGGCACGATCTTGATGTACCGCGAGCTTTGTTAATATAGTTGGATCATATGGTGTTTTTCCCCTCTCTATCTCGTTGTGATGAATTGAGTTTTTACCTTTGAGGTTTCACTATTATCGGATTGAATACTTTTATGGATTTGAGAACACTTGATGTATGTCTTGCATATGAATACTCATGGTGACAATGGGGTATTATATTGATTCACTTGATGTATGTTTTGGCACTCAACTCACGGATTCCCGAGGTGACATTGGGGTAATCTATTCATAGGGGTTGATGCACGTTTTCGTCCTACTTTCTCCGGTAGAAATCTTGGGGCACTTTTTGAAGTTCTTTGTGTGGATTGAATATTATGATCTGAAGTTGTTTGATGCATATCGAATAATCAACTCACGGATACTTGTGGTGACATTGGAGTATCTAGGTGACATTAGAGTTGGTAATATATTGATCGGTAAAGATAACTTTGAGGTGGTTTCGTACCCTACAACAATTTCTATCTTATGTTCTCCGCTAGATAAGAACTTTGGAGTGATTCTTTATCGCACGTTGAGGGATTGTCATTTGATCCAATTATGTTAACACTGTTGAGGGATTGCACTAGTGAAAGTTTGAAACCTAGGCCTTGTTTTCAAGCATTGAAATACCGTTTGTGCTCACTTTTATCGTTTGCTACCTTGCTGTTTTTATTAATTCAGATTATAAAAATATATTTCTACTATCCATACTACACTTGTATCACCATCTCTTTGCCGAACTAGTGCACCTATACAAATTGCCATTGTATTGGGTGTGTTGGGGACACAAGAGATTTCTTGTATTTGGTTGCAGGGTTGTTTGAGATAGACCATCTTCATCCTACGCCTCCCACGGATTGATAAACCTTAGGTCATCCACTTGAGGGAAAATTGCTACTGTCCTACAAAACTCTGCACTTCGAGGCCCAACATGAGTCTACAAGAATAAGTTGTGTAGTAGACATCAATCATCCTCTTAAGAAGAATGAAATACTTGATATCTTCTATAATGGACTAACCGATGCTTCTAGGGACTACCTAGATAGTTGTGCTGGTTGTGTTTTCAGGGAACGAACTGTTGGACAGGCTGAGGTATTATTGAATAATATATTGAGAAATGCCGATGATTGGACACTTCCAGAACCACCACCTAAGCCAACTCCGAAGAAGAGAGGTATTATATTCCTCAGTCCAGAAGATATGCAAGAAACCAAGAAATCTATGAAGGAAAAAGGTATTTGTGACGCCCCCGACTCGACCATGCACTAATCATACACGCAAACGCGCACGATCAAGCCCAGGAACTCACGGGAAGATCTCACAACACAACTCTAGACACAAAATGAAATAATACAAGCTATATATTACAAGCCAGGGGCCTCGAGGGCTCAAATACATAAGCTCAAGTTACACAAGAGTCAGCGGAAGCATCGACATCTGAGTACAGACATAATTAGACAAGGTTGCCTTAAGAAGGCTGAGCAAAACAACGACTTCCAGATTGAAAAGGCGTAGGCCTCCTGCCTGGGAGCCTCCTAAACTACTCCTGGTCGTCGGTCTCCACGTAGTAGTAAGCTCTGACGGGGTAGTAGAAGTCATTGACGGGGACAGCTGGCTCCGGGGCTCCGCCATCTGATCGCAGCAACTTTCATGTAGAAAACTTTTCGATCCGAGCTACGGTTTATTTTATATGATTTTTCAAAGTTTTTATACATTTTTCTGAAATTGTTTTAATTTATAAATTCGATAGAAAAGGAAAAATGACGTCAGCATGACGCCAGGGTGACGTCAGCAGTCAACTCCAGCTGGTCCAGGTCAAACCTGACCACTGGGACCCACATGTCATACACAGTGAGCTAATTAGAGATTAATTAAACTAATTAAAGATTAATTAGAGGGTGGGCCCATCTGTCAGTGGCTTAATTAGTAATTAGATTAATTAAAAGATTAATTATCAGTTTATTTATTTATAAAAGCATTTTAAACAAGTGGGGGCCACCTGTCAGTGACCCAGCCAGCCCAGTCAGCAGGGTTGACCTAGTCAACCCAGCCAACGGGACACACTGGGCCCACTGTCAGCGACCCAGTGGAGGCCACGTGGCGGGCCACGTCGGCGCCATCGTCGGAGTTGCGCCGGCGACCAAAACGCGCGGGTGGAGGCCGGGATTCGCGCACAGGGGGCCTCCGGACCCGTGGCTAGGCTCTACGGGCGTGGCTCGTCGTCGCGCACACGACGGTGATGTCGGTTGGCGCCGGGGACGACCGGAACGTCGACGGTGACGGGCGGAGGCGGCACCGGAGTTTGGGACCTCACGGAAATGGCGGAATGCAGCGCAAAATCTCGAGCTAGCTAGCTAGGCAGGCTCAGCAGCTCACCAGTAGCTCGTCGGGGCCACTGGTTCGAGCGGAGCGGCAAGGGGAGCATGGTGTGCACGGCCATGGCGGTGGCCGGAGTACGGCTTCACGGGGGAGTTAGCTAGGGGGCGCAAACAACGACGAGAGAGGAGGGGAGGAAGCGGAGGCTCACCGGGAGCCTGTAGGGGTGCAAGATGGGCTCGGGGGAGGCTCGGAGCGGCGGCGCGGCGACGGCGATCTCGGTGGCCGAAGCTAGAAGAAGAAGTCGAGGGAGTCGCTGCGGGGCTCGTCCGGTCGATTGGGAGGGCGCAGAAGACGTAGCCGATGACGGGGAAGCCGGTGGACACGTTAAGTTGGCGCGGGGACGACGGTGGCCGCGACGTTTATGGCGGCGAGGCCATGGCCACGCTTGGGAGAGGTGGCAGAGAGGGAGAGGGGAAGAATGGGGGCGGCTAGGGTTCGCGGGGAGAAAGGGGGGGTTCTTGCAGGCGCCCGCGGAGCTGCAGCCGCGCTGTCGAGCTCGCGAGAGGGGGGCCAGGGAGCGGGAGCGCGCGGGCGTGCTGTGGTGACGACAATGAGGAAAGAGAGAGGAGCGGGTGGTGGGGGAAGGAGCTGGTCGGGCTGGGCCGGCACTGTGGACTTAAGTCCAGTGCCCCCAGGCCCTTTTCCTTTTTCTTTTCTGTTTCAAATGGTGTTCACAGTTTTCCATTACTTTTAGCTACTAAATGGTTTTAGTAAAATGTGTCACTTGCCACATTAATTACCTTGCATTATCTGTCACTGCCACAGAAAGTTTGTGGAAATTTTGAAATGATTTGGATTTTATTTAAATAGAAATGATTTAATTTGGGGCTGTTGTGCTACTGTTTTGGCTGCTAGGGTCAAATTGGGAATCCAAATAATGTGGGTTTTATTTTTATAATTGATTTGGGAATTTTTGCAATATTATGAACATTTTTGTTTTGCTGTTTTGAAGAAATAATTATTTGACTTGCATTTTGAATTTTGAATTGAAGTTGAATTATTCCCTAATGCAACTTAATGAAGATGGTCATGATGACATGGCAATTTAATTAGCTTAATGACAGGGTTAGGACCTGGGGATGTTACAAATCTCCTCCACTAAAAGAAATCTCGTCCCGAGATTTTAAGAGATAGAGTAAGGGGTATCTTCGGGATCAAAGATGTACAGGAGAGTCAGGTTTCGATCCTGTGGAACTGTGGTGAGTGCCGATTAAGAGTGGGAAGGCCGTGACATCTTGCAAGGTTACGACAGCAAGCCAAGTCAGAGGACAATCATTTGCGGGTGTTGGCTTAAGCAGGGAATTATCACTGCTCAGATAAAAGCTAGATTACAAGAAAGGTTAAACAGACCAATGGAAAGGAAAATGTGATGATCAGATTAAACAGACCAATGGAAAACAGTAATTGCACACAATCCAACTCTCCGGGTGCATGTGAGCACAAGAACCTAATGTTAGTGTTAGCAAAACTTTAACCCGAATAGAGGAGAGATCAGAACCCCAGAGTAAGGAAGAGGAATAAAAGATCCTAATACCACCCATTGGCGATGTGGGCCCGTAAGCCACACAGCCATGTTAGTAAAATCGTTTTTCAAAGACTAGACTCAACTTCGGCCAAGGAGTTGGAAAGGGGCTTCCTACAGGCAATCGGCTCTGATACCAACTTGTGACTCCCCCAACTCGACCGTGCACTAATCATACACGCAAACGCGCACGATCAAGCCCAGGGACTCATGGGAAGATATCACAACACAACTCTAGACACAAAATAAAATAATACAAGCTTTATATTACAAGCAAGGGGCCTCAAGGGCTCGAATACATAAGCTCGAGTTACACAAGAGTCAGCGGAAGCAACAACATCTGAGTATAGACATAATTAGACAAGGTTGCCTTAAGAAGGCTGAGCAAAACAACGACATCTAGATCGAAAAGGCGCAGGCCTCCTGCCTGGGAGCCTCCTAAACTACTCCTGTTCATCGGTCTCCACGTAGTAGTAAGCTCCGATGGGGTAGTAGAAGTCGTCGACGGGGACATCTGGCTCCGGGGCTCCACCATCTGATCGCAGCAATCGGGTATGGGGAAAAAGAGGTAGCAAAGCAACCGTGAGTACTCATCCAAGGTACTCGCAAGACTTACATCAGAACTATGCTAATCATGCTTCGGTATCAAATGAAGGGGCTGTATCTGTGGACTGGACTGCAGAAATGCCAGAATAGAGGGGAAGGACTAGCCTATCGAAGACTAGCATCTTGCAGCGTCTTGCAGCATTAGAAGAGTGCAGATTAGTATCATATAATAAAGAAATAAGTATGTAGTAGCAAAGCCCAGAGATCCTTCCTCGACTCCCTATGAGAAAGCGATCCCAGAGCTAACAAATTATTAAGTATCACAGGTATCCAGTTCAAGTTGTAGTAGATCGGGATACAACACTGAGCGTCCTGTTACCGTGGGCACGGCTATTCGAATAGATAGCTTCCCTGCAGGGGTGCACTACTGTTACCCAACATGCTCGATTAACTCTGGCCGGACACACTTTTCTAGGTCATGCCCGGCCTCGGCTGATTGACACGACGTAGTCCTACCTAGGCTCCGTAGAGAGGTCTCCGCCGGTCTACGTCCTAAGTGCTCAGGGGTCTTGGGCCCATCGCCCTTTGCACTCCGGGTCGTTGTGAGGACGGTGGATACCAGCGCCACCCCTCTCCTGGATGGCACGATCCGACCGTGCCACAATGCTGAACTGGACGTCTGACGGAGCTTTTGGCAGATACATACAGTGCCGAGGGCCCCATTAAACCATTATCCCGCGTGGTGGTAGTGCGTATGGGCCAGTGGCCAACTTAGATCAAATACCCAAATCGGTTATTGAATTATTAAGAGCTCGCGGAGACGACCAGTGCTTCGGCCGTTCCGACTAGGTATCTCGCGGACCACGACCAGGGACTAGGCCCACCTCTCTCCTAGGTAGTCTCCGCCTGCCCTGCCGCTACAACTACAGTGTAAGTTCCGTGTCGGCTGTTGGGACATGTCCCGAGCTACCACCACATCCTGGGTGGTACCGCTAACAGTCAGCCGCCACAGGACTCTATCGCGGGTACCCTTGGGGTCGACCCGACTTCAACATTATCTCGCGGGTGCTCTTGGAGCCGACCCGTCTTTATCAACGGTCTGAGGTGAAGGTCAAAGTACCCGTGTGTCCATAACATCAAGAAGGAATCCGAGGAATCACCCTCGATGGATTCCCACTCGATGTAACCATCAAGGTGAACTTGGAGGAATCACCCTCGATGGGTTCACACTTGAGGGGTTGCACGACAGAGGCCTCATCGGAGGTGGTGAAAGAGAAATCACCCTCGATAACCCACAACCGATTGGCCACACTACAGAGATATCATCAGGACTGATGTAAGAGGTATCACCCTCGGCACTTGATAGTAGCTCTGCAGAGTCATACAACTAAGGGGGTGTGCGGTGCTGTGTTGGTCTCTGCACATCGATCACGTTGATCGTAGCATCCGGTAGTAAAGCCTGGCAACACGGACAAGGGTGTGGGGCCACTGATGGATCGCTAACCAACCTATACTAAGCATTTAGGATAGCAGGTAAGGTATCAACAGCAGTTACAAAATCAGGCTATGCATCAGAATAGGAGCAATCAAATACGGTAGCAAATTCTAATGCAAGCACGGGGAAGAAGGAATAGATGATATAGGAATGATCAAGGGGGTTTGCTTGCCTGGAAGCTTTCCTGAAAGGGAAGAAGGGTCGTCACGGGCATAGTCATACTCGGGAGGAGCGTCCGTCTCGGAGTCTACCTGAGAGAAGAGGGGGAAGAAACAATAAATACAAAGCAATCAAATGCAACACAGATGCATGACACGCCGGTAGGTTATGCTAGGGGTGACCTAATGCAGTGCTAGGTATTTTAAACGGAGCGGGAAAATATCCGGGAATATTTTTCGAGCTCCGGGCAGCTATCGGTATATTGAACCGGAGGTAAATTTCCATGTTCATCATGTTAGAGGGGTGTGGCAGGCATGTGGATGACATATTTGGATTCGTCTTATTTTTCTGATCAACTTTCATGTAGAAAACTTTTCGATCCGAGCTACAGTTTATTTTATATGATTTTTCAAAGTTTTAAAACATTTTTCTAAAATTGTTTTAATTAATAAATTCGACAGAAAAGGAAAAATGACGTCAGCATGACGCCAGGGTGATGTCAGCAGTCAACTCCAGCTGGTCCAGGTCAAACCTGTCCACTGGGACCCACATGTCATACACAATGAGCTAATTAGAGATTAATTAAACTAATTAAAAATTAATTACAGGGTGGGCCCCATCTGTCGGTGGCTTAATTAGTAATTAAATTAATTAACAGATTAATTATCAGTTTATTTATTTATAAAAACATTTTAGACAAGTGGGGGCCACCTGTCAGTAACCCAGCCAGCCCAGTCAGCAGGGTTGACCTAGTCAACCCAGCCAACGGGACCCACTGGGCCCACTGTCAGCGACCCAGTGGAGGCCACGTGGCGGGCCACGTCGGCGCCGTCGTCGGAGTTGCGCCGGCGACCAAAACGCACGGCAGCGCGTACGGGTGGTGGCCGGGATTCGCGCACAGGGGGTCTCCGGACCCGTGGCTAGGCTCTACGGGCGCGGCTCATCGTCGCGAACATGACGGTGACGTCGGTTGGCGCCGGGGACGACCGGAATGTCGACGGTGACGAGCGGAGGCGGCGCCAGAGTTCGGGACCTCGCGGAAACAGCGGAACGCGGCGCAAAAGCTCGAGTTAGCTAGCTAGGCAAGCGCAGCAGCTCACCAGTAGCTCGTCAGGGCCACTGGTTCGAGCGGAGCGGCAAGGGGAGCAAGGTGTGCACGGCCATGGCGGCGGCCGGAGTACGGCTTCACGGGCGAGCTAGCTAGGGGGCGCAAACGACGACGAGAGAGGAGGGGGGAAGTGGAGGCTCATCGGGAGCCTTTAGGGGTGCAAGATGGGCTCGGGGGAGGCTCAGAGCGGCGGCACGGCGACGGCGATCTCGGCGGCCGAAGCTAGAAGAAGAAGTCGAGGGAGTCACTGCGGGGCTCATCCGGTCGAACGGGAGGGCGCAAAAGACGTAGCCGACGACGAGGAAGCCGGTGGACACGTTAGGTTGGCGCGGGGACGACGGTGGCCGTGACATTTACGGGGGCGAGGCCATGGCCGCGCTCGGGAGAGGTGGCAGAGAGGGAGAGGGGAAGAATGGGGGCGGCTAGGGTTCGCGGGGAGAGACGGGGGTTCTTGCAGGCGCCCGCGGAGCTGCAGCCGCGCTGTCGAGCGCACGAGAGGGGGGGCCAGGGAGCGGGAGCACGCGGGCGCGCTGTGGCGACGACAGCGAGGAGAGAGAGAGGAGCAGGAGGTGGGGGAAGGAGCTGGCCGGGCTGGGCCGGCACTGTGGACTTAAGTCCAGTGCCCCCAGGCCATTTTCCTTTTTCGTTTCTATTTCAAATTTTGTTCACTGTTTTGCATTACTTTTAGCTACTAAATGATTTTAGTAAAATGTGTCACTTGCCACATTAATTACCTTGCATTATCCTGCACTGCCACAAAAAGTTTGGGGAAATTTTGAAATGATTTGAATTTTATTTAAATAGAAATGATTTAATTTGGGGCTATTGTGCTACTATTTTGGCTGCTAGGGTCAAATTAGGAATCCAAATAATGTTGGTTTTATTTTTATAATTGCTTTGGGAATTTTTTCAATATTATGAACATTTTTGTTTTGCTATTTTGAAGAAATAATTATTTGACTTGCATTTTGAATTTTGAATTGAAGTTGAATTATTCCCTAATGCAACTTAATGAAGATGGTCATGATGACATGGCAATTTAATTAGCTTAATGACAGGGTTAGGACCTGGGGATGTTACAAATCTCCTCAACTAAAAGAAATCTCGTCCCGAGATTTTAAGAGATAGAGTAAGGGGTATCTTCGGGATCAAAGATGTACAGGAGAGTCAGGTTTCGATCCTGTGGAACTGTGGTGAGTGCCGATTAAGAGTGGGAAGGCAGTGACATCTTGCAAGGTTACGACAGCAAGCCAAGTCAGAGGACAATCATTTGGGGGTGTTGGCTTAAGCAGGGAATTATCACTGCTCAGATAAAAGCTAGATTACAAGAAAGGTTAAACAGACCAATGGAAAGGAAAATGTGATGATCAGATTAAACAGACCAATGGAAAACAGTAATTGCACACAATCCAACTCTCCGG
Source organism: Elymus sibiricus (assembly GCA_039707655.1). Classification (NCBI taxonomy): domain Eukaryota; kingdom Viridiplantae; phylum Streptophyta; class Magnoliopsida; order Poales; family Poaceae; genus Elymus; species Elymus sibiricus. The sequence goes on along the minus strand of CM077666.1, from coordinate 165,441,291 downwards.
GTGCATGTGAGCACAAGAACCTAATGTGAGTGTTAGCAAAACTTTAACCCGAATAGAGGAGAGATCAGAACCCCAGAGTAAGGAAGAGGAATAAAAGATCCTAATACCACCCATTGGCGATGTGGGCCCGTAAGCCACACAGCCATGTTAGTAAAATCGTTTTTCAAAGACTAGACTCAACTTCGGCCAAGGAGTTGGAAAGGGGCTTCCTACAGGCAATCGGCTCTGATACCAACTTGTGACTCCCCCAACTCGACCGTGCACTAATCATACACGCAAATGCGCACGATCAAGCCCAGGGACTCATGGGAAGATATCACAACACAACTCTAGGCACAAAATAAAATAATACAAGCTTTATATTACAAGCAAGGGGCCTTAAGGGCTCGAATACATAAGCTCGAGTTACACAAGAGTCAGCGGAAGCAACAACATCTGAGTATAGACATAATTATACAAGGTTGCCTTAAGAAGGTTGAGCAAAACAACGACATCTAGATCGAAAAGGCGCAGGCCTCCTGCCTGGGAGCCTCCTAAACTACTCCTGTTCATCGGTCTCCACGTAGTAGTAAGCTCCGATGGGGTAGTAGAAGTTGTCGACGGGGACAGCTGGCTCCGGGGCTCCACCATCTGATCGCAGCAATCGGGTATGGGGAAAAAGAGGTAGCAAAGCAACCGTGAGTACTCATCCAAGGTACTCGCAAGACTTACATCAGAACTATGCTAATCATGCTTCGATATCAAATGAAGGGGCTGTATCTGTGGACTGGACTGTAGAAATGCCAGAATAGAGGGGAAGGACTAGCCTATCGAAGACTAGCATCTTGCAGCGTCTTGCAGCATTAGAAGAGTGCAGATTAGTATCATATAATAAAGAAATAAGTATGTAGTAGCAAAGCCCAGAGATCCTTCCTCGACTCCCTGTGAGAAAGCGATCCCAGAGCTAACAAATTATTAAGTATCACAGGTATCCAGTTCAAGTTGTAGTAGATCGGGATACAACACTGAGCGTCCTGTTACCGTGGGCACGGCTATTCGAATAGATAACTTCCCTGCATGGGTGCACTACTGTTACCCAACATGCTCGATTAACTCTGGCCGGACACACTTTTCTAGGTCATGCCCGGCCTCGGCTGATTGACACGACGTAGTCCTACCTAGGCTCCGTAGAGAGGTCTCCGCCGGTCTACGTCCTAAGTGCTCAGGGGTCTTGGGCCCATCGCCCTTTGCACTCCGGGTCGTTGTGAGGACGGTGGATACCAGCGCCACCCCTCTCCTGGATGGCACGATCCGACCGTGCCACAATGCTGAACTGGACGTCTGACGGAGCTTTTGGCAGATACATACGGTGCCGAGGGCCCCATTAAACCATTATCCCGCGTGGTGGTAGTGCGTATGGGCCAGTGGCCAACTTAGATCAAATACCCAAATCCGTTATTGAATTATTAAGAGCTCGCGGAGACGACCAGTGCTTCGGCCGTTCCGACTAGGTATCTCGCGGACACGACCAGGGACTAGGCCCACCTCTCTCCTAGGTAGTCTCCGCCTACCCTGCCGCTACAACTACAGTGTAAGTTCCGTGTCGGCTATTGGGACATGTCCCGAGCTACCACCACATCCTGGGTGGTACCGCTAACAGTCAGCCGCTATAGGACTCTATCGCGGGTACCCTTGGGGTCGACCCGACTTCAACATTATCTCGCGGGTGCTCTTGGAGCCGACCCGTCTTTATCAACGGTCTGAGGTGAAGGTCAAAGTACCCGTGTGTCCATAACATCAAGAAGGAATCCGAGGAATCACCCTCGATGGATTCCCACTCGATGTAACCGTCAAGGTGAACTTGGAGGAATCACCCTCGATGGGTTCACACTTGAGGGGTTGCACGACAGAGGCCTCATCGGAGGTGGTGAAAGAGAAATCACCCGCGATAACCCACAACCGATTGGCCACACTACAGAGATATCATCAGGACTGATGTAAGAGGTATCACCCTCGGCACTTGATAGTAGCTCTGCAGAGTCATACAACTAAGGGGGTGTGCGGTGCTGTGTCGGTCTCTGCACATCAATCACGTTGATCGTAGCATCCGGTAGTAAAGCCTGGCAACAAGGACAAGGGTGTGGGGCCACTGATGGATCGCTAACCAACCTATACTAAGCATTTAGGATAGCAGGTAAGGTATCAACAGCAGTTACAAAATCAGGCTATGCATCAGAATAGGAGCAATCAAATACGGTAGCAAATTCTAATGCAAGCACGGGGAAGAAGGAATAGATGATATAGGAATGATCAAGGGGGTTTGCTTGCCTGGAAGCTTTCCTGAAAGGGAAGAAGGGTCGTCAGGGGCATAGTCATACTCGGGAGGAGCGTCCGTCTCGGAGTCTACCTGAGAGAAGAGGGGAAAGAAACAATAAATACAAAGCAATCAAATGCAACACAGATGCATGACACGCCGGTAGGTTATGCTAGGGGTGACCTAATGCAGTGCTAGGTATTTTAAACGGAGCGGGAAAATATCCGGGAATATTTTTCGAGCTCCGGGCAGCTATCGGTATATTGGACCGGAGGTAAATTTCCATGTTCATCATGTTAGAGGGGTGTGGCAGGCATGTGGATGACATATTTGGATTCGTCTTATTTTTCTGATCAACTTTCATGTAGAAAACTTTTCGATCCGAGCTACAGTTTATTTTATATGATTTTTCAAAGTTTTTAAACATTTTTCTGAAATTGTTTTAATTAATAAATTCGACAGAAAAGGAAAAATGACGTCAGCATGACGTCAGGGTGACGTCAGCAGTCAACTCCAGCTGGTCCAGGTGAAACCTGTCCACTCTAACCCACATGTCATACACAGTGAGCTAATTAGAGATTAATTAAACTAATTAAAAATTAATTACAGGGTGGGCCCCATCTGTCGGTGGCTTAATTAGTAATTAAATTAATTAACAGATTAATTATCAGTTTATTTATTTATAAAAACATTTTAAACAAGTGGGGGCCACCTGTCAGTAACCCAGCCAGCCCAGTCAGTAGGGTTGACCTAGTCAACCCAGCCAACGGGACCCACTGGGCCCACTGTCAGCGACCCAGTGGAGGCCACGTGGCGGGCCACGTCGGCACCGTCGTCGGAGTTGCGCCGGCGACCAAAACGCACGGCGGCGCGTACGGGTGGTGGCCGCGATTCGCGCACAGGGGGTCTCCGGACCCGTGGCTAGGCTCTACGGGCGCGGCTCATCGTCGCGAACATGACGGTGACGTCGGTTGGCGCCGGGGACGACCGGAATGTCGACGGTGACGAGCGGAGGCGGCGCCAGAGTTCGGGACCTCGCGGAAACGGCGGAACGCGGCGCAAAAGCTCGAGCTAGCTAGCTAGGCAAGCGCAGCAGCTCACCAGTAGCTCGTCAGGGCCACTGGTTCGAGCGGAGCGGCAAGGGGAGCAAGGTGTGCACGGCCATGGCGGCGGCCGGAGTACGGCTTCACGGGCGAGCTAGCTAGGGGGCGCAAACGACGACGAGAGAGGAGGGGGGAAGTGGAGGCTCATCGGGAGCCTTTAGGGGTGCAAGATGGGCTCGGGGGAGGCTCAGAGCGGCGGCACGGCGACGGCGATCTCGGCGGCCGAAGCTAGAAGAAGAAGTCGAGGGAGTCACTGCGGGGCTCATCCGGTCGAACGGGAGGGCGCAAAAGACGTAGCCGACGACGAGGAAGCCGGTGGACACGTTAGGTTGGCGCGGGGACGACGGTGGCCGCGACATTTACGGGGGCGAGGCCATGGCCGCGCTCGGGAGAGGTGGCAGAGAGGGAGAGGGGAAGAATGGGGGCGGCTAGGGTTCGCGGGGAGAGACGGGGGTTCTTGCAGGCGCCCGCGGAGCTGCAGCCGCGCTGTCGAGCGCGCGAGAGGGGGGCCAGGGAGCGGGAGCACGCGGGCGCGCTGTGGCGACGACAGCGAGGAGAGAGAGAGGAGCAGGAGGTGGGGGAAGGAGCTGGCCGGGCTGGGCCGGCACTGTGGACTTAAGTCCAGTGCCCCCAGGCCATTTTCCTTTTTCGTTTCTATTTCAAATTTTGTTCACTGTTTTGCATTACTTTTAGCTACTAAATGATTTTAGTAAAATGTGTCACTTGCCACATTAATTACCTTGCATTATCCTGCACTGCCACAAAAAGTTTGGGGAAATTTTGAAATGATTTGAATTTTATTTAAATAGAAATGATTTAATTTGGGGCTGTTGTGCTACTGTTTTGGCTGCTAGGGTCAAATTGGGAATCCAAATATTGTTGGTTTTATTTTTATAATTGCTTTGGGAATTTTTGCAATATTATGAACATTTTTGTTTTGCTGTTTTGAAGAAATAATTATTTGACTTGCATTTTGAATTTTGAATTGAAGTTGAATTATTCCCTAATGCAACTTAATGAAGATGATCATGATGACATGTCAATTTAATTAGCTTAATGACAGGGTTAGGACCTGGGGATGTTACAGTGTTAAAGCTGAAGATGTTAAGAATTTACCACCTATTGAAGAAATACATGGGCTCGACATCCCGACACAGGTAGTGGAGGTAAATTCTCTCACTAGATTCGATGAAGGTGATATTCCGTATAATAAATCTGCTAGTCAATTCCTATATGAATTTGATAATTACATCATTAAACAGGAACACTTTAATCTCTATGTTAGCAATGAACTAAAACGGAATTCCATCATGATTGAACGCTTGAGTGATTTGATGCTTAGAACTGCTAATGATGTTAAATGCTTGAGTAAACATTCTTCTGTGGTTCAGACTCAGTTAGAACAAATTGCTAAGTCACAAAATGATTTGCTTCTTCAGATGAATAATAAAAAGAATGATCATGTTGTTAGATTTGTTACTAGAGGAGGTAGAATGACTCAGGATCCTCTATATCCCGAAGGTCATCCTAAAAGAATTGAACAAGATTCTCAAAGAAATAATATTGATGCACCTAGTCCATCTAAGAAGAAAAAGAAAAAGAAGAATGATAAAACTTTGCATGCTCCTAGTGAACCTGAGATAGAAAAACCTCTTGAGAATCAAAATGATGTTTCTATTTCTGATGCTGAGACACAATCTAGTAATGAACTTACACCTAATGATAATGACAATGATAATGATAGTGACGATGATCATGTTGATGCTCAACCAGATAATGATGTAGAAATAGAACCTGCTGTTGATCTTGATAACCCACCTCCTAAGAATAAAAGATATGATAAAAGAGACTTTGTTGCTAGAAAACATGGAAAGGAAAGAGAACCATGGGTTCAAAAACCTATGCCTTTTCCTACTAAACCATCTAAAAATAAGGATGATGAAGACCTTGAGCGCCTTGTTAAAATGCTTAGACCTGTCTTTTTGCGCACTTGCTTGATTGATATGTTGAAAATGTCTCCTTATGCTAAATACATGAAATATATTGTCACTAATAAAAGAAAGATACCTGATGCTGAAATTTCCACCATGCTTGCAAATTATTCTTTTAAGGGTGGAGTACCTAAGAAATTAGGAGATCCAGGAATACCTACCATACGATGCTCCATTAAAAGAAGTTATGTTAAAACTGTCTTGTGTGATTTGGGAGCCGGTGTTAGTGTTATGCCTTTCTCTTTATATAGAAGACTTGATTTGAATAAGCTCACACCCACTGAAATATCTTTGCAAATGTCTAATAAATCCACTGCTTACCTATTGGAATTTGCGAGGATGTTCCCGTTGTAGTTGCAAATGTTACTATCTTAACAGACTTTGTTATACTTGATATGCCCGAGGATGACAACATGTCGATTATCCTTGGAAGACCCTTTTTGAGTACTGCAGGGGCTGTTATTGATTGCAACAAAAGCAAGGTTACTTTCCATGTCAATGGTAATGAGCATACGGTTTATTTCCCGAAGAAACAAACTTCAGTGAATGGTATCAATTGTATTGAAAAAGTTTCGACAATCACTATTGGGGGATTCAAATTTCCTCTCCCTACTGTCAAAAAGAAATATGAAATTCTTATTGTTGGGGAAATGCATATCCCCGTTGAGGTAACTTAGTGTTATACAAAAATTCTTCGGTTTCATGTCACTCGGAAATAGTTTGTTAATAAGACTTGATCAACCTTATTAATGGATTCTTTCTGAAGGGCATGTGGTCGATGAATTTAGTAAGCACAACTTTCTGTAATCTTAGTTTGCTCTCTGTTATTTTTAGTTTAAATAAAATAAAATGCCATGATTATCCAATTTTCTGAATTATCCGTGCAATAAAAAAATGGCCCAAAAATAAAAATGCTCATAATGCAATAAAATTTTAACATGATATTTTTTGGAATATATTAGAATTTTTGGCACTGAGAACAACACAGGGGGGTGCACCTGTTGCCCACAAGGCAACAAGGCGCGGCCACCCCCCCAGGGCACGCCAAGATGCCTTGTGGGTCCCACAGGGACCCACTCACTTATCCATTCAGCCCACTTCATCTCCTACCTCCAGAAAAAAAAATCTTTGTAGCTCTCTCTCTCGTGTTCTTGCTCCCAAACCTAAGATTTTTGATCTCTTTGCTTGGAGCTTCGTTTCCGAAACTGTTTTGAGGGATTGCTCCTTGGTATGTGACTCTCCCATTGCTCCAATTAGTTTTTGCTTTAGTGGATTATATTTTGCATAAATTGCTGCTATTGGTGCTACTGAAAATGAGCTTTCATGTTGAATTGTTTGAGTTCTAAGTAGTTTGAATGCTTGATATAGCCTCTAGGCACTTGTATGAGTAGTTGCTATCAATCTTGTGAAGTTTTGTTAACATCTTTTTGTGGTCCAAAATTTTTCAGAAATTAGTTCTTAGGAAAATGAACTTTCTTTGGAGGGGATCTTCGAGCCGGAGCTCCAAGGGTGTCCTTGGGGATGCCCATGACCACGACCTCAACATTCCGCGTAGGACGGAGGTCCGACCGTGCGAGTGGCCGCACAACACCTTCATGGACGAAGCTGGGTTCCGTCAAGAGTTCGCACAATTTGTTGCGAACGCCGGGCTGACTAACTTCCTCGCAGATGAGTGTGACCAGCACCACATCCTTACAAATTCCTTTGTGCAAAACTTTTATTTCATGCCTAGGCTTGATATCCCCATGGAGCGTTTCGATTTATATGCTGAACATCATGAGTTAACGCTAGATGAGTTTTGTGAGATATGCTTGATCCTTTCTGATGGGGATTTGAGGGAGCCTCGGCCTGAGGAGTTCGAGGACTTCCTTCGCACTTTAACTGTGGGGAAATTTAGGGGCGTCTCAAAAGCCCGTGTTACTAGCTTGCATTTTCCTGCTGTGCACTACTTTGCTTTATTCATAGGGAAATGTTTGACTGCTAGGGAGGAAGGTGGTACGCTCAGTGCCCCTGACCTCGCCATCTTACGTCATGCTATTTACGGCGATAACACTTTTAGCTTGGGAGCTATCATTGCGCGCCGCTTACACATCAACAGGACTAGGGGTAAAATCCATGGCGGTATCTATGCTTCGCGTCATGCAAAACGTTTTAATGTTGCTATCCGCCCAAATGACTATTTGTTACCCAAGGCTTATTTAAACCAACAGAGCATGATCAATCACCACTTTATTGATGAGCCTGAACCCCCTCAGTATATTCGTTATAACCTGGTCTTCAGCGAGACGACTCGTGATATTATCTCGTTGCCTGCACCCTCTTTGTTTGACTCTCATGCCAGGAAAGGATACACCATCATGCCGGCGGACATCACAGCTTACAGGAACGAGCTGGCAGCAGCGGAGAACGAGGTCCAGCAGTGGGACCCTCTGGTGCCTCCGCCCCAGTACTATCCGCCCGGTCCTGATGGATACTACGGGTGGTGATTACCAAGCTAGGCCAAAAGCCTAAGCTTGGGGGAGTACGTATTTCTCACCGACATTACATTCATTTTCACACATTCATTCTAGTTGTCGGTGTTCATACTTTTTCATTGTATCATCCATGTTAGTTTTATTTTCGTTTTCTTCTTGTGTATTTGAAAAACTTCAAAAACACAAAAATATTTCTTGCTTCTTTTTGGTTTTTCTTTCCCGTTTGTTAGTTCGTAGTATTAAAAAGAAAACCCAAAAAGATTTCTCGTTTCTTCTTTTGCTTGTTGGGAGTTCTCCCGTGTAAATAGTTTTTCTCGCTTTACGTTTTTCTTCTTTAAATTTGCTTTCCTTCAGAAAAACTAAAAACTCCAAAAATATTTCATTGTGTTTCTCTGAATTTCTTTTCTATTCGTTGAGTTGTCGTAGGGAGAAGACCACGATGAAAATGATGAGTGGTTCTCATATGCTTTATTGTTGATCTAACGAAGAGCCAATTTTACCTTGTCTTCTCGCTTGAATAAAATGTTTGCAGATTCCAGCTTAGTCCACGGCACACTTGCACTATTATGTTCACATCATTCGGTCCTGCAAGTGAAAGGCAATAATGACGATGATTTGATGAAGTGATTGTGGCAAGGATAAGCTGGTATGAACTCTTCTTGTTTTTGTTTTTGTAAATATGTTTAACTCAGTACCCATGATTCAGCATATTATGAGTAAACATGTTTGTGATGACAATTAGAGATTATAGTTGCTCGTGCCATGCTTAAGTAGCTAGGAGTGGATAATGATTTATCTTGGATGTCAACATGCATTAAAATGGTTATTATGTAGTATGTTAATATGGTATCCTCCTCTGAATGTTTCAAGTGGCTTGACTTGGCACATGTTCATGCATGTGGTTGATTCAAAACCAACATAGCCTCCACGATATTTATGTTCAGGGTGTCTATATCCTACTCATGCTAGTATTCAATGTTAATTATTCTCAATGCATGATCATGACCGTTTTCGCTCTCTAGTTGGTCGCTTCTCAACCTATTTGCTAGCCTTCACCTGTACTAAGCGGGAATTCTACTTGTGCATCCACAATCCATAAACCAAAGTTGTCCTAGATGAGTCCACCATATCTACCTATATGCGGTATTACTCTGCTGCTCCAAGTAAATTTGCATGTGCCACCTCTAATCATTCAAATAAACATTCGTTTTGTGTGCCCGTACCGCTCATGAAGCGACAGGGGGCGGTCAGTATCTTCCATGCTAAGCGGGTTATTCTCGAGATGAGTGTTTATTCACTTGTCATTGCACGAGAGAGGCTGGTATTTGGGATGCCCAGTCCTATGCTCAAAATCGAAAATATATAATGCAAACAAACTCCCCCGGAAAGTTGTTGGTATGGAGGGCACCCGTGGATTCGGCTAGCCATGGCTTGTGTTGGTATGGTGGAGGGGGAGTAAACTTTACCTTTCTGCTTGTGAACTGCCTATAATGTGTTTAGCATGGAAGATATTGAAAACTCTCGGTCGTGACGTTGACAGGAAAAGTACACCTCCCAAAATTATTTTTCATCTCTGATTTAAGCTTCGAGCTCTGGCACCGCTGCAAATCCCTGCTTCCCTCTGCGAAGGGCCTATCTATTTACTTTTATCTTATTTACTTTATGTTATTTTACTTTTATTGTTGAGTCTCACCTTCTTGCACTAAGCGCCAATTCTGAGAGCACTATTGTCATCCTTATGCATTTAGTATAGTTAATGTTGTGTGCATCATGACTGGATCTCTTCTACCCTGATTTACAATGTTTAGTCGGTGCTTGAACTTTGGCGGTGCTCTGCATTTATGTTTTGCGGTCTCAGAAAGGGCTAGCGAGATACCATGTCATCATATTATATCATGATTGTTTTGACAAATTGTTGGCATTTGAGATATGTTATTATTGCTCTTTAGTTGATTATGCCATTGATATGAGTAAATGTAGTTTCTAAGTGTTATTATGAGCATGGTTAGTTCATGATCTTTGCTGAAAACCTGGGTACTATTTAAGCTTATATCCGGATACAAGAACAAAAGAGTTTGTAAAAGTTTTTCTTTATCACTTTTAGTTTGTCAACTAAATTGCTTGAGGACAAGCAATGAGTTAAGCTTGGGGGAGTTGATACGTCTCCGTCGTATCTACTTTTCCAAACACTTTTGCTCTTGTTTTGGACTCTAATTTGCATGATTTGAATGAAACTAACCCGGACTGACGCTGTTTTCAGCAGAACTACCATGGTGTTGTTTCTGTGCAGAAATCAAAGTTCTTGGATTTGGACGAAACTTTTTGGGGAATTTTTATGGAATATATAAAAATTATTGGCACAAGAATCAACAGAAGGGGGGCCACCTGTTGCCCACAAGGCAACAGGGCGCGACCCCCTAGGGCGCGCCCTCTTACCTTGTGGGGCCCACAGGTGGCCGTCTGATCTAATTCCAATGCTATAAATTCTCTTTCCCCGAGAAAAAAAAAATAAGAGAAGAAGTTTCATCGCGTTTTACGATACGGAGCCACCGCCACCTCCTGTTCTTCATCGGGAGGACTGATCTGGAGTCTGTTCGGGGCTCCGAAGGGGGGATTCGACGCCGTCGTCATCGTCAACCATCCTCCATCAACAATTTCATGATGCTCACCACCGGGCGTGAGTAATTCCTTCGTAGGCTTGCTGGACGGTGATGTGTTGTATGAGATTTATCATGTAATCGAGTCAATTTGTTTGGGCTTTGATCCCTAGTATCCACTATGTTCTGAGATTCATGTTGCTATGACTTTCCTATGATTAATGCTTGTCACTAGGGCCCGAGTGCCATGATTTCAGATCTGAACCCTTTATGTTTTCATGAATATATTTGTGTTCTTGATCCTATCTTGCAAGTTATATGCACCTATTACGTTTTATGATCCGCATACCCCAAGGTGACATTAATTGGGATTCTTTCCGGTGATTGCCGTAGTTTGAGGAGTTCATGTATTCACTATGTGCTAATGCTTTGTTCCGGTTCTCTATTAAAAGGAGGCCTTAATATCCCTTAGTTTCCTTAAGGACCCCGCTGCCATGGGAGGGTAGGACAAAAGATGTCATGCAAGTTCTCACTATAAGCACGTATGACTATATACGGAATACATGCCAACATTACATTGATGAATTGGAGCTATTGTGTATCGTCCTAGGTTGTGACTGTTATATGATGAATATCATCCAACATAATTATCATCACCGATCCAATGCCTACGACTTTCTCATATTGGTTTTTGCTAAGTTACTTTGTTGCTACTGCTTTACACTTGCTACAAAACTGCTACTATTACTACTGTTGTTACTATTGTTACTGTTGCTACTGCTATCAAAACTATCATATTACTGTGCTACTAAATACTTTGCTGCAGATATTTTATCTTCAGGTGTGGTTGAATTGACAACTCAACTGCTAATACTTGCAAATATTCTTTGGCTCCCCTTGTGTCGAATCAATAAATCTGGGTGAAATACTACCCGGGAAAACTGTTGCGATCCGCTATACTTGTGGGTTATCACTCATCATTGTCCTCTTCGTCACTACCGTCATCTTCCTCCTTCTTTTCCCGGCCTCGAGCAGGCTTCTCCTTCTGCTGTTTGGCCTTGCCGCGGCGGCCTCCTCGACCACCACGGCCTTTCTTGCCGTATCCGCCAGCACCATCCTGGCCCTTCTCCTTGTCGCGCTTTTCATATTCAGCCTTCTGCTTTTCAGCAAGATGCTCAACTTGTCGGCACTCTTGGAGGTCATGGACCTTGGTGCAGTGAATCTTGCAGTATGGCCCGTCTGACTTGCCGGCCTTCTTGTTCGCCGCTGCCTCCTGACAAGCGGCGCATACAGCAGCCTCCTTGCCGGAGTCCTTTGTTTTGGCTTTCTTGGCGGTGTTGGAGTTGCCGGACCCTTCGACAGCCATTACAGTTTTGCCTTTACGCTTCCTGTTGCGCTTTTGGCTCTTCTTTTTTGGGGTGGCAGCATCGTCATCCTCGGAGTCCACCTCGGCACCAGCGTCCTCCCCGAGAAGTCTCCTTCCTTCCTCAGCACGCGCGCACTTATCCGCCAACATGTAGAGCTCATTGACGGTTTTTGGTAGCTTGACGTTCATCTTTTCCCGCATCCTTCGATTGCGCATGTTCGTGTGGAAGGCGGCAATCATGGCTGCGGGGTGCACATCCGGGATGTTGCGGTGCACGCGGCTGAATCTTTGGATGTACTTTCGCAAACTTTGACCATCTCTTTGCGGGATCACTTGTAGATCGCTGGGCTGATCAGGGGCCTTGTGGCCTCCGGTGAAGGCACCAACAAACTCATTGCAAAGATCTGACCATGAAGAAATGGAGTTCTTCGGCAAGTTCATTAGCCAAGATCTCTCGTTGGGCTTGAGCACCAATGGAAAATAGTTGGCTAGAATCTTCTCATCTCTTCCCCCGACAGCTTGTACAGCAATCGTATAGATGCCCAGAAACTCTGCCGGGTTCAGCTTGCCGTCGTACTTTTCTGGTACTTCCGGCTTGAAGGCCCGGACAGACGGCCAGCGGACTTGCCGCCGCTCACGAGTGAAGGCTGGGCACCCAACCTCGTAAGGCAGGTACCCGCCAGCCTCGGGCGCAGGCTCATCAATGACTGGACCGTTGCGCGCGTCTGATTGACGGCGCGCCTCCCGGCGCCTCTCAATGGTGGTGCGGGCATCCTCTACCCGCCTGTCTTGCAGCAATTGCCGCTGATCTTGCCGCGCCCATGGATCTGAAGATGCCATTGACATCTCGTCGGGCTCTACAGTTTGCTGGGTTTGCCGCGGCTGTAGACGTTCCTGCTGTTGAGGTTGTTGCTGCGGAGGTGACTGCACCGTTGGTGTAGCGCCATCAGCACGACCACCAGTTGGATCTACTAGTGCTGTTCACGGACGCCGTGAAGGCTCCGCTTGCTGTGACTTTCTTGACTCGGCAAATCCAATCAAGCTCTGGATGGTGGCTCTCCACTCATCCATCTTGTCTGCCGTCGGAGGAAAGTTGAGCAGCACCTGGGCTCGCGCCATTGCCTCTGCTGCTTTGGCAGGCATGGCCGGAAGCGAAGAAGGCGACGTCGCTCTACTCCTGGCAGGGCCAGCAGGAGCGCCATTGCGATCTTGCTGCCACGGTGCATGTTCAGCAGCGGGCTGTCATGGCAGAGGTGGTATCTGAGGATCTGGGACGTGATCAACAGGAGTCTTGCCATGCGGACGCCATCACCCTGGGTCATCAATGCTGCTCGGAGTTGCACTGCGCCCATCATGAGACGGGCACGACGTGTGTCTCGATGCAGCAACCCTGGATGCCGCCGCAGCGGGGTCTTGACTTGCGCCAGTCTGGGCATTGTTGCTCCGGTGGCTGCGTTCGTCGACGTGGCGAGGGGGACGAAGACGTCCGTCCGCCCCGCCCGTGCCGTCGCGGCTTTGCTTGCCAGAGGGTCGAGGAGGTTGACTACCTCTAGCGCCTCCGCTTCCTGCTCCGACCACGGTGGGCACGGCGACCGCGCCGCCTGCGCCGGTCATGCCAACCGCGATGTCCGCACCGCCCGCATTGGTTGCGCCGCCTACGCCGCCTGCGGATACGTGCGAAGGAACCTTGGACATGGAGGGAGCCGTCATCGTGATGCCCTTTTTCTTGGGAGCCATCAACGACAAAGAAGATGAATAAGTTGATGAAGCTGACGCGCAATCTGCTGATTCAGGTTCGCGCAAGCGATCCCATTACCTGGCGCGCCAAAGATGTCGTGCGTACGACCATCTATGGGGCCATTTAGCCCCTTTGCGGTTCGACTAGGGAGATCAACGAGCACAAAGAGCAGAACCAGCAGAGACGCAAAGAGTTTACCCAGGTTCGGGCCACCGTGAGGTGTAAAACCCTACTCCTGCTTTGATTGTATTGGATGTGTTTGAACACAAAGTACAAGGAGCGCTTCCCCGGCAAGGTGCAAAGAGAGCAGCTACGCATGCAAGTTGTGCAAAGGATTGATCCTTGTAAACGTTGCCCTGGCCCTCCTTTTATAGCTCAAGGGGTTACCACAGTGGCAAAACAGTCATTAAATAGTGACTAGATAGCAAATAGTGCTATCATACCTAACTCTGCCGGATTAGGACAAATGCAATAAATGCGCCGTTAGGTGTCATGTGGAGGAGTAGCCCCGGCAAGGTTTCTGCACCGCTCGCCCAGCTACCTCCTATTAACTTGACACGCCTTCTGGATGCGTGTCATTAAAGGTAAATCTCCCCCCAGCACACTGACACGTGCCCGACAAATCTCACCTAACTGCCTACGGGCTCGACACCTCATCGATTAGTGACTAGCTGCTCGATGAGGTGGAGCGCTGGCAGCTAGCGAGAGCTTGCCGGCACGGAGCTTGTCGGGCTTTCACCTTGCTGGCTTGGCCTTGCCGGCAAAGGTTATCTTTGGTGTTGAACTTGAAGCTTCGTCTTGATCTTCTCCCCAATAGCTTCTGCAACTGGGTCTTGAATCTTGATATTGGCAATTCCTGGCAAGTCCTGGCCAGCAAAGAAGTTGCTACCGTTTGTGCATAAGTCAGGGTATAAAATGTCCACATTTTATACACCGACACTTGAATATTACCTTGGGGTGCCTTGGGCATCCCCAAGCTTAGGCTCTTGCCGCTCCTTATTCCTTTGTCCATCGTAGTCTCACCCAAAACTTGAAAACTTCAGCACACAAAACTCAACAGAAACCTCGTGAGATCCGTTAGTATAACAAACAAATCTTAAACTTTAGGTACTGTTATAAATTGATTCATATTTAATATTGGCATAGTGCTACTTTACTCCAACTTCTCCATGACTCATACCCCCCGATACGATCCATAGTTTCATCAAAATAAGCAAACTATGCAACAAAAACAGAATCTGTCTAAAACAGAATAGTCTATAAAGATCTATTTAAAAGCCATACTTATGTAACTCCAAAAATACTGAAAAATTAGGAAAACGTAAAACATTCATATACCAATACTGTGTAAAAATTTCAGATATTTATGACTCTCTAGTATAGAAAATAAATTCCAGCACTGAACCCAAAACTTTCTGTTTTCCAAACAACATCAATTATACTATCATCAACATCATCCCAAAGGCATTACTTGGCACAAACACTAATTAAAACATAAAAATACAATCATAAAAGAGGCTATGATTGTGTAAACACTCAAGAATAGAAAATAAAAACAAAAAATTATTTTATTCATTGGGTTGCCTCCCAACAAGCGCTATTGTTTTATGCCCCTAGCTAGGCATAATGCATAGTTTCAAGTGTTGTCATCCTTCATCCTCAAGTCCTTTTTGATTAAATCTTCCAAAAAAATTCTCATTAATTCTCTACTCTCATGCTCTTCTTTTCTAGTGGGTGAGCTTAGGTAATTGAAGGGGCTTTACTTAGTAACTTTAACATTCATAACTTCAAACTCAGGATCATCACCATAAACGTCCTCATATAAAACATGTATCTCATCATCAATAGGATCTCTAGCCGTACCGTCAAACCATTCTTCACTAAATCCCTCATCAATTCCTTTAGTAACCCACTCAAATTTATCACAAGCATGGTGGTACATAGTTTTAATTATTTCGGCGTATGGAACTCTCCTTCTAATATTTTTACCATAAGCAAAGTAACCTTTAGATTCCAACCTATGAATAGTATCTTTGTCATGAAGAATTTCCTCTATAGGGGGATGCTCAAAATTAATTTTGTAAAAGGAAAAAAAAAATCCCAAGCTTCTCGGATTATATAATCAAATTCATCCATAAGGATTATAGTGGCAATTTTCTTAGCCCTAGGATCATGTATGTTGGGAAGTTCATAAAATATCTTTTGTAAAGCGGGGTGGATATGCAAAAAAATTCTTTCTAATTTAACCACAAGCATGGCAATAGCATCCACATAACAATTCGTTTTATCAAGAATAGATCCACTAATTAGTGGTATAGCTCCCGCGCAATTAAAGAATTCCTGAATAATGTTTTTCCCAATAATATTACCACTTCCCACATGATAAACTTTATTCTTAAAATTAGTGGAGGGCTTAGTCTCCGGAGGGTCATGATTAAGATTAAGAGAGTGTATTTTCTCCCCAAGAGATTCACTACCACTATCCTCGCTAGCACTTTCAACCACAACTTTCTCAAATTCAGACATGGTGGCAACTTCAAGCAAAGCAAGCAAACTAGCAAATAAAAATATTTTTGTGTTTTTGTAAAAAAAATTAGAAGTGGGGGAGATGAAAATGAGAGGAAAATGCAAATAAAAGGCAAATAAAATAAATGCAAGTGGATGATAGTTTGTGCGAAGGTACTTGGTAATTTTGATGATGTCTCCCCGACAACGGCGCCAGAAATTCTTCCTGCTACTTGTAGACTGCGTTGGTATTTCCTCGAAGAGGAGAGGATGATACAGTATAGTAGAGATAAGTATTTCCCTCAGTTAAGAACCAAGGTTATCAATCAAGTAGGAGAACCAAGTAAAATTCCGTTAAGCGCACCTGCACACACAAGAGCAAACAGTCGCACCCAACGCAAATAAGAGGGCTGTCAATCCTCCTAGCGGTTATTTGCAAGGATTAAATCTTATAGAGGTAAATAGATAAACTAAAATACTAATTAAAATAAAAGTAAATAAATTGCAGAAAGGTATTTTTAGGTTTTATATATATGATAAAGTAGACCTGGGGGCCATAGTTTTCACTAGAGGCTTCTCTCTCGAGCGCAGAACATACGGTGGGTAAACAAATTACTGTTGGGCAATTGATAGAAAAGCAAATAATTGTGGATTCATGGCAATGATCATGTATATAGGCATCAAATCCGAGACAAGTAGACCGACTCCTGCCTGCATCTACTACTATTACTCCACCCATCGATCGCTATCCAGCATGCATCTAGGGTATCAAGTATAAAATAGAGTAACGCCTTAAGCAAGATGACATGATATAGACAAAGTAAACTAAAACAATATGATTAAACCCCATCTTTTTATCCTTAATTGCAACAATACAAATACGTGTCATGTCCCTTTCTATCACTGGGATTGAGTACCCGAAGATTGAGCCCATCACAAAGCACCTCTCCCATTGCAAGATAAATCAATCTAGTTGCCAAACCAAACGGATAGATCGGAGAGAAATACAAAGATTTAACAATCATGCATAAAAGAGTTCAGAGAAGACTCAAATATTTCTCATGAATAATCTGATCATAAACTCACAATTCATCGGATCCTAACAAACACACCGCAAAAGAAGATTACATCGGATAGAACTCCAAGAACATCGATGAGAACATGGTATTGAAGATCAAAGAGAGAGAAGAAGCCATCTAGCTACTAGCTATGGACCCATAGGTCTGTGGTAAACTACACACACATCATCGGAAGGGCAGCAAGGTTGATGAAGAAGCCCTCCGTGATCGATTCCACCTCCGGTAGAGTACCGGAAAAGGCCTCCAGATGGGATCGCGAAAGTACAGAGACTTGTGGCGGCGGTAGGGTTTTATCGTCTGGATCTCTGTTGGTTTCTGAATATTTGAGAATTTATAGAAGTGGAATTAGGTCAAAAAGAGCCACGAGGGGCCCACAAGGCAACAGGGCGCGCCCCCCTGGGGCCGCGCCCTGTTGCCTTGTGACCTCCTCGTGAGGCTTCTGGCATCCTCCCGAAGCTTCCAGGGTCTCTTTTGTCCAGAAAAAAATCATCAAAAAGTTTCGTGGCATTTGGACTTCGTTTGGTACTAATTTCTTGAAAAACCAAAAACAAGCAGAAAACAACAACTGGCACTAGGCACTAGGTTAATAGGTTAGTCCCAAAAAATGATATATATTTGCATATAAAAAATTCAAGATTGATACTATAATAGCTTGGAACAATCAAAAATTTAGATACGTTGGAGACGTATCGTATATATAATGAATTTTTATCTTGCAAAACAAGTATCGGGAAGAAAACGGAGTTGGGGAGGTACACGAGGGGCCCACAAGGCAGCACAGCGCGCCCAGGGGGGTAGGACGTGCCCTGTTGCCTTGTGACCTCCTCATGGGTCCCCTCGGCTGTTTCTTATTTTTGTAATTTTCTAATATTCCAAAACAGACAAAAAAAATTTATGGAATTTTTGGAGTCGGTTTACTTACCGTATCACATACCTACTCTTTTTCAGGGTTCTGGAGCGTTCCGGAAGGCCTCTTTTAGATGTTCCTCCGGTGAAAGTGTTTGGATAATATTGGTTTCAACATTTATGGGTGTACCCGTAATATAATGTTTAATTCTTTGCCCATTAACCACCTTCGGGTTGGTGCCCTCGACGTTATTAATCTTGATAGCTCCGGAATGATAAACTTCTTCGATGATGTATGGTCCTTCCCATTTGGAGAGAAGTTTTCTTGCAAATAATCTGGAACGAGAATTGTATAATAGAACTTGATCACCGACTTTAAACTCTTGTTTTTGGATTCTTTTATCATGCCATCTTTTAACATTTTCTTTAAATAACTTGGAATTTTCATAAGTTTGTGTTCTCCACTCATCGAGGGAACTAGTGTCAAACAACCTCTTTTCACCGGCAAGTTTAAAATCATAGTTGAGTTCTTTAATTTCCCGATAAGCTTTATGTTCTAATCAAGAGGTAAGTGACATGCCTTTCCGTAGACCATTTTATATGGCGACATACCCATAGGATTTTTAAATGCAGTTCTATATGCCCATAATGCATCATCAAGTTTCTTAGATCAATTCTTCCTAGACCGGTTAACAGTCTTTTGCAAAATTAACTTTAATTCTCTATTGCTCAATTCAACCTGACCACTAGACTGAGGATGATAAGGTGATGAAATTCTATGGTTAACATCATATTTAGCTAAGATCTTACGGAATGCACCATGAATAAAATGTGAACCACCATCAGTCATTAAATATCTAGGGATTCAAAATCTCGGAAAGATAACCTCTTTAAGCATTTTAATAGATGTGTTGTTATCATCACTGCTAGTTGGAATAACTTCTACCCACTTAGTAACATAATCAACAGCAACTAGAATGTGAGTATAACCGTTAGATTTAGGAAAAGGTCCAGTATAATCAAATCCCCAAACATCAAATGGTTCAATAACAAGTGAATAATTCATAGGCATTTCCTGACGTCTACCAATATTACCAATTCTCTGACATTCATCACATGAGAGGACGAACTTATGTGCATCCTTGAAGAGAGTAGGCCAGTAAAAACCAGATTGTAATACCTTACGTGCAGTTCGGTCTCCTGCGTGGTGCCCTCCGTATGCCTCGGAATGGCACTTCCGTAGGATTTGTTCATGTGCATGCTCAGGTACACAACGCCTAACAACACCATCCACTCCTTCTTTATATAAGTGTGGGTCATCCCAAAAAGTAATGTCTTAAGTCAAAGAAGAATATTTTTCTTTTGTTGATATGTGTAACTAGGTGGTATATATTTAGCAACAATGAAATTAGGATAGTCTGCATACCAAGGATTATTGCGTGAAGTAGAAGCATTTATAACAGCTAATTGTTCATCAGGAAAATTATCATCAATCGGAAGTGGGTCATCGAGAACATTTTCCAATCTAGATAAATTATCTACTACAGGATTTTCGGCTCCTTTTCTCCCAATAATATGCAAGCCAAATTCTTTTAGCAAAAAAACCCACCTAATCAATCTAGGTTTAGCATCTTTCTTTTCCATCAGATATTTAATAGCAGCATGATCAATGTGAATAGTAACTTTAGAGTCAACAATATAGGGTCTGAATTTATCACATGCAAACACAACTACTAAAAATTCTTTCTCAGTAGTATTATAATTTCTTGGAGCACTATCCAAGGTCGTACTAGCATAGTGAATAACATTTAGTTTCTTATCAACTCTTTGACCTAGAACATCACCAATAGCATAATCACTAGCATCACACATAATTTCAAAGGGCAGGTTCCAATCAGGTGGTTGAACAATAGGTGCAGAAATTAAGGCTTTCTTAAGTATTTCAAAGGCTTCTACGCAATGATCATCAAAAATTAATGGAACAACTTTTTGCAGGAGATTAGTGAGAGCTCTAGAAATTTTAGAGAAGTCTTTAATGAACCTCCTATAAAAACCAGCACGACCTAGGAAACTTCTTATACCTTTGATATCTTTAGGACATGGCATTTTCTCAATTGCATCAACTTTAGCTTTGTCTACCTCAATAACTCTTTGGGAAATTTTATGACCAAGGACTATACCTTCATTCCCATAAAGTGGCACTTCTCCCAGTTCAAGACGAGATTTGTCTCCTTGAATCTCTGCAAAACTCAGTCAAGATTGCTCAAGCAATCATCAAAAGAAGTTCCGTAAACGGAAAAATCATCCATGAATACCTCAACAATCTTTTCACAAAAATCAGAGAATATAACAGTCATACATCTTTGAAAGGTAGCAGGTGCATTATATAAACCGAAAGGCATACGTCTATAAGCATAAGTTCCGAAAGGACAAGTAAAAGTAGTCTTCTCTTGATCTTCTAGTGAAACAGGTATTTGAGAAAAACCAAAATATCCATCTAGGAAGCAAAAATGTGTGTGCTTATATAACCTTTCTAACATTTGATCAATAAAAGGCAATGGGTAATGATCTTTTCTAGTAGCTTTGTTTAATTTCCTAAAATCGACCACCATCCTATAACCGGTTATAATTCTTTGTGGGATAAGTTCATTTTTATCATTAGGAACAACGGTAATGCCTCCCTTTTTAGGAACACAATGAAAAAGACTTACCCATCTACTATCAGCTATAGGATAAATTATACCTGTGTCCAGAAGCTTTAATATTTCAGTTCTCACCACATCCTTCATTTTAGGATTCAGACGATGTTGATGATCAACGACTGGCTTAGCGTCAGGCTCCATATTAATCTTGTGTTGACATAATGTGGGACTAATGCCCTTAAGATCATCAAGGGTACATCCAATTGCAGCACGATGCTTCTTTAAAGTTTTGAGTAATCTCTTTTCTTCGTGCACTGAAAGGTTAGCATTGATAATAATAGGATATATCTTCTTTGCATCAAGATAAGCGTATTTCAATGTATCAGGGAGTTTCTTTAATTCAAACACAGGATCTGTCTTAGGTGGGAGAGCGTCTCCCAATGTTTCAACAGGCAAATTATGTTTAAGAATAGGTGCTTGCCTAAAGAATATCTCATCTATTTCATTTGTTTCATTCATATGCATATCATTTTCATTGTCTAGCAAATATTGTTCTAATGGGTCGGTAGGAGGCACAACAATAGAAGCAAGACCAATAATTTCATCTCTACTAGGCAGTTCTTTATCATGAGGTTGTCTACTAAACTTGGAAAAAATTAAATTCATGAGATACATCACCAAATTTAACACTGACCTTCTCTTTAGCACAATCAATTTCAGCATTAATAGTATTCAAGAAAGTTCTACCGAATATAATAGGACAAAAATCATCTTGAGGTGATCCAAGGACAAAGAAATCAGTAGGGTATTTGATCTTACCACACAAGACTTCAACATCTCTAACAATCCCAAGCGGTGAAATAGTATCTCTGTTTGCAGGCTTAATAGTGACATCAATATCTTCTATCTCAGCAGGTGCAATATCATGCATAACTTCTTGATATAAAGTAAATGGAGTAGCACTTACACTAGCACCCATATCACATAAACCATGATAGCAATGATCTCCAATCTAAACTGAAACAACGGGCATGTCAACTACAAGTTTGCTCTTATCAATTTTATCTTGTTTTGTATTAACCTGTTTAGCAATCCTAGATGCTGATACGTCTCCAACGTATCTATAATTTATGAAGTGTTCATGCCATGTTTACAACAATTTTATATGGTTTTGGTATGATTTGAAAGGAACTAACCCGGACTGACGCTGTTTTCAGCAGAACTACCTTGGTGTTGTTTTTTGAGCAGAAATAAAAGTTCATGGATTGGGCTGAAAATTTATGGTGATTTTTTATGGACCAAAAGAGACCCCCGCAGCTTCGAGGAAGGACCAGAAGGCTCACAAGGAAGCGACAAGCCTGGGGGGTGCGCCCTCCCCCCATGGCCCGCCTACCGAGCTTGTCGCTCCCTCGTGGGCCCCCCTAGCGTGAATCCAATGCTGAAAAATCCTATAAATATAGAAAACCCCGAAAAGAAACCTAGAACTCCCACGCCGCCACCGCAAGCCTCTATACCGAAGTGATCTTATCCGGAGCCCTGTTCCGGCACTCTGCCGGAGGGGGAAATCATCACTGGAGGCCATCTTCATCATCCCGGCAATCTCCATGACGAGGAGGGAGTAGTTCACCCTCGGGGCTAAGGGTATGTACCGGTAGCTATGTGTTTGATCTCTCTCTCGTGTTCTTGATTTGGCACGATCTTGATGTACCGCAAGCTTTGTTAATATAGTTTGATCATATGGTGTTTCTTCCCGCTATATCTTCTTGTGATGAATTGAGTCTTTCCCTTTGAGGTTTCGTTATTGTCGGATTGATACTTTTGATTTGAGCACACTTGATGTATGTCTTGCATATGAATACCCGTGGTGACAATGGGGTATTCTATTGAGTCACTTGATGTATGTTTTGGTAATCAACTTGCGGATTCCCGTGACCTTGGGGCAATCTAGGAATATGGGTTGGTACACGTTTTCATCCTCCTTTCTCCGATAGAAACTTTGGGGTACTCTTTGAAGTTTTTTGTGTGGATTGAATATTATGAATCTGAAGTTGTTTGATGCATATCGAATAATCAACTCACGGATACTTGTGGTGACATTGGAGTATCTAGGTGACATTAGAGTTGGTTGATGCGTATCATATGGTGTTATTTTAGTACGAACTCTAGGGCTGTTTGTGACACTTATAGGGATGGCTCAATAGATTGATCGGAAAAGATAACTTTGAGGTGGTTTCGTACCCTACAATAATTTCATCTTATGTTCTCCGCTAGATAAGAACTTTGGAGTGATTCTTTGTCGCACGTTGAGGGATTGTTATATGATTCAATTATGTTAGCATTGTTGAGAGATTGCAGTAGTGAAACTATGAACCCTAGGCCTTGTTTCTAAGCATTGCAATACTGTTTGTGCTCACTTTTACTACTTGTTACCTTTTGCTATTTTTATTATTTCAGATTACAAAAACCTATATCTACTATCCATACTACACTTGTATCACCATCTCTTCGCCGAACTAGTGCACCTACACAATTTACCATTGTATTGGGTGCGTTGGGGACACAAGAGATTCTATGTATTTGATTGCAGGGTTGTTTGAGAGAGACCATCTTCATCCTACACCTCCCACAGATTGATAAACCTTAGGTCATCCACTTGAGGGAAATTTGCTACTATCCTACAAAACTCTGTGCTTGGAGGCCCAACAGAGTCTACAAGAATAAAGTTGCGTAGTAGACATCAAGGTCTTTTCTGGCGCCGTTGCCGGGGAGGTGAGTGCTTGAAGGTATATCTTTAGATCTTGCAATTGAATCTTTTAGTTTCTTGTTTATTCACTAGTTTGGTTTATATTAGAAAACTACAAAAAAGTGGAATTGAGGTTGCCTCAAATGCTTTATCTTTATAATGTCTTTCTTGAAAATGATGGATCGGAAAGCCAAAGTGTTAGAAGAAGAATTCAATAAAATGTTTGGCATAAAATCCTTGAATGATAAGAATGATTGCAATGTTGTTAGTGTGCTTGCTATGAATATCCATGATACAAATGATGATTGCACTAGTCATGATAAAAAGGTTTCTTATAAGCATGTCAATTTTTGTGGAGTGCATAAACTTTGTGAAGACATGCCTTATAGGGATGATAGATTTTGTAAGAAGCATAAACATGATAGAACCAATTTGTTGCTCAAAGTGATACATGAATTTGCTACGAAATTATGCTCTTTTCATCCCATTACTTGTGAACTTTGCAATAAGGTTGGTCATCTTAATTTTCAATGCATACTTTTTCATGATCGAATTGTGGCCAAATATTGTAATAACTTGATCACCCTTGAACTTTATAAATGAACTTTGTCTATTTTTGGGGTGTGAAGAATTGACACATAAAAATAGTTGGTTTGAAGTATTCATTCTCGCAGACAACATTGAAACTAATCTAAAGGAAATCTATATGTTTTGTGTGGTAAATTGCAATGAGAATGCTTATATAGCCAACTATAGAAAGACCGGAAAACCAATAGAGTATAAAAGGAATACTAATGGAAGGGTAAAGATCCCCCCATTCCCTCATATTTTCTCTCATGATGAAACAGGTAACGAGGAGGAGCTTCCTATCCAACCAATCTCTTCAATAAGAAGCTCAGAAAAATTAAATAAACCCACACATAATGTGGAGAAGAAGAAGAAAAGAAGAAAAGGTAAAGGTAAAAAGGTATCTCTCCCAAATAATGTTGCTCCTATTGTTGTGCCCCATGAGCATGAATCAAAAATAATTGTGGAAGAAGATACACTTGATGATATTGTTTCTTGTTCTTATGGTACAATTTCCGAAAGAATTATTGAAGATGATTTTGTTATGCCTATTGCTTGTTGTGATACTTATGATTGGGGCGATAATGATACATCTTATAATCTTGAAAATATTTATGGCACCAACTTGGAAAATTATGATGATAATAATTGTTATACTATTGGTGCTATTCATACTATTGATGATAAGAGTGATTATGTTAATGATATGCAAACCCACAAGCTTGGGGATGCTATGTTTGATGAGAATGACATGTTTGAGAATTTATTTGCTGCAAATAATGTTTATCCTAAGCTTGGGGATGCTATGTTTAATGAAGATGATATTTTTAGCCCTCCTACTTTCAATGATCAAAATTATTATGATGATAGCATGCCTCCTATCTATAATGATTGCAATAATAATGAAAGTGGGTTTGGAAGAGTGTCAACTTTAGGGAATAACTGTCCCACTATTTTGGAGGGTGTTCAATCTTACTATAATGATAAAAGTGGATTTGGAGAGGTCATGACTTTATTTAATGTTGAACCCACTACTTTGGAAGAGGTTTCGATTGATTATGATGAGAACAAAGTTGCTACTTATGATGATTATTGTGATGATACTTATGTTATAAAAAGTAATGATGATTATTATTATAAAACTTGTCATAATTATGAATATCCTTTTACTGAACATTACTCTTTTAATGTGAAAACAATTTATAGTATTCAAGTTTCATATGATATTCCCACTATTATGAATGAGAATAAATTTGCTTATGTGGAGAGTAATAAAAATCCTATGCTTGTAGGTCATGAAAAGAATGCTTTATGTGAAAGTTATATTGTTGAATTCATTCATGATGCTACTAAAAATTATTATGAGAGAGGAACATATGCTTGTAGGTGTTGCAATAATATCAAGTTTCCTCTCTATGTGTTGAAAGTTTTGAAGTTATACTTGTTTTGCCTTCCTATGCTAGTTGATTCTTGCTCCCATAAATTATTTGCTCACAAAATCCCTATGCATAGGAAGTGGGTTAGGCTTAAATGTGCTTGCCATATGTTTCATGATGCTCCCATTGTGTTGCAATTCTTTACTTTTATGTGAGCATCATTGAAATCATCGTGCCTAGCTAGAAAGGCATTAAAGAAAAGCGCTTGTTGGGAGACAACCCAATATTTATACCTACTGTTTTTCTGTGTCCACATGATTAAGCTACTGTAATAATCATGTTTTATATGTTTTCTTTCAATAATGTGCCAAGTAAAGCCTTTGGGATAGTGTGGATGCTTGTTGTTTAGATTATGTGCAAAAACAGAAACTTTTGCGTCCAGTACTGGAATTTCTATTCTGTACTGGAGCGTGAGAAAATTTTGCAATTTTTAAAAAGTATTGGGTTACAATTTTTTTACATTCTCCTAATTTTTAAGAATTTTTGGAGGTACCGAAGTATGATTTTTAATTCGCTCACTACATGTTGTTCTGTTTTTGACAGATTCTGTTTTCAGTGCATAGTTTGCTTGTTTTAGTGTTTCCATAGCTTATATTGTGAGATATAAACTGTGGAAATCATAGAATATAGTAGGTATTATGTGAGAACAATTATGAATCTTGTCTTGACAGTACCAAAGTGAATGATTTATTTTCATACTAACCTATCTCACAGAGTTCCGTTAAGTTTTGTGTGATTGAAGTTTTCAAGTTTTGGGTGAGATATCGATATGAGGAGAATAAGGAGCGGCAAGACCCTAAGCTTGGGGATGCCCAAGGCATCCCAAGGTAATATTCAAGGAAGACTCAAGCATCTAAGCTTGGGGATGCCCCGGATGGCATCCCCTCTTTCGTCTTCAACATTATCGGCAACCTCACTTAGAGCTATATTTTTATTCGTCACATAATATGAGTTTTGCTTGGAGCGTCATTTTATTTTGTTGAGATTTGCTTGCTGTTTTAATAAAATCTTTGGATATGAAATCTTGAATGAGAGAGAGCCCTCACATAGCTACTTAATTGTATGACTACTCATTGATCGTCACTTATATCTTTTGAAGTAGTTTGTCATTCATTCTCGTGCTTCACTGAATTGAATAGCATAAATCTCAAATTATATTGTTCCATATGCTTAGTAATATTTCACATTGGGTTCAGAAAGTAAAATCTATTGAAGTTTGACAATCACAATATTAGTCATACAAGCAATTCATGAAAGCTTGTATATGGAAGAGAAATTTCACATACAAATATATTATCTTGGACATCTTTTATGATTGTGAATACCCATTAATTATTTTCAAACTTGAGCAAATTAGTTGAAGTTGGACAAGGAAGACAACGTAATGAGTTATATTTGGGTATATTTGCATAGAAGTTATATTGTTATGGATCCTCCAACATGTGGTGCTTGTTTAGAATCTTTTGCTAGC
Source organism: Elymus sibiricus (assembly GCA_039707655.1). Lineage (NCBI taxonomy): Eukaryota > Viridiplantae > Streptophyta > Magnoliopsida > Poales > Poaceae > Elymus > Elymus sibiricus. Next base: position 165,414,440 of record CM077666.1, on the reverse strand, counting down.
CAAAATTTATGTACTAAGCGGGAATAATGCTTGTGCATCCAAAATCCTTGAGCTAAGTTTCTTCCATGAGTGTCCACCATACCTACCTATATACGGTATTACCCTGCCGTTCCAAGTAAATTTGCATGTGCCATCTCTAAAACCTTCAAATAAACATATGTTTTGTGTGCCCATACCGCTCATGGAGCGACGGGGCCGTCGGTATCTTCCATGCTAAGCGGGTTATTCTCATGATGGGTGTTTATTAACTTGTCATTGCACGAGAGAGGCTAGAAATCGGGATGCCCAGTCCCTTAAATAAAAAAATAAAAAATATATATTATAAAACAAAGGCTCCCCCTGGAAAGTTGAAAGTTTGGAGGGCACCCGTGAATTCGGCTAGCCATGGCATGTGTTTGAATGGTTGAGGGGGAGTTAAACTTTTCATTTCTGCATGGGAATCGGTCATAATGTGTTTAGTATGGTAGATATTGAAATTCTTAGTCGTGACGTTGACAGTAAGGCACACCACTCAAAATGTATTCATCTCTGTTTTAAGCTATGAGCCTTGGCACCTCTACAAATCCATGCTTCCCTCTGCGAAGGGACATTCGGTTTACTTTTATGCTATTTACTTTCATGTTATTTATTTTTGTTGAGTCAACTTCTTATTCCAACCTATTCTTTAGTTGTCAAGCATCATGTGGGGGGGAAAGATTCAGGCACATATATCCATTCAAATATATTTGATCATGAATTATTATTGTTGACAATTATCTCTATGATAAATGAGTTGGGAAGCGAAGCATTAAGCCCCTATCTTTCTCTGTGTTCGATGGATGCTATTTGTTCTAAAAATATGCTTTGAGTATTAGCAATCATAGAAGACTATATGATAATTGAGTATGTGGAGCTCTTACTTAGACTTTGTTGAAAATAAGATGCATTGAAATTGTTTGGTGACTAAGAACATATGTTGTTAAGTTTCAAGACAATGCATTGTTTGAACTATAACATGCGAATTGATTGCTACTTGATCATGATAAGTTTTATGAGAAAGAGTTGATGTTTATGATGCTAGGAAAAGTTATTGAAATTATCATTGGTCAAACTCATGCACTATGCTAGCATTCACACTTCATAAATTATTTCTTTTATCATTTACCTACTCGAGGACGGGTAGGAATTATGCTTGGGGATGCTCATACGTCTCCAACGTATCTATACTTTATGAAGTATTCATGCCATGTTTACAACAATTTTATATGGTTTTGGTATGATTTGAAAGGAACTAACCCGGACTGACGTTGTTTTCAGCAGAACTACCTTGCTGTTGTTTTTTGTGCAGAAATAAAAGTTCTCGGAATGGGCTGAAAATTACAATGATTTTTTATGGACCAAAAGGGACCCCCGAAGCTTCGAGGAAGGACCAGATGCCTCACGAGCAAGCGACAAGCCTAGGGGGTGCGCCCTCCCCCCAGGGTGCGCGTACCGAGCTTGTCGCTCCCTCGTGGGGCCCCCTGGCATGAATCCAATGCTGAAAAATCCTATAAGTATAGAAAACCCCAAAAAGAAACATAGAAATCCCACGTCGCGGCCGCAAGCCTCTGTACCGAAGCGATCTCATCCGGAGCCCTGTTCCGGCACTCTGCCGGAGGGGGGAATCATCATCGGAGGCCATCTTCATCATCCCCGCGGTCTACATGACGAGGAGGGAGTAGTTCACCCTCGGGGCTGAGGGTATGTACCAGTAGCTATGTGTTTGATCTCTCTCTCGTGTTCTTGATTTGGCACGATCTTGATGTACCACGAGCTTTGTCAATATAGTTGGATCATATGGTGTTTCTTCCCTCTCTATCTTCTTGTGATGAATTGAGTCTTTCCCTTTGAGGTTTCATTATTGTCGGATTGAATACTTTGGATTTGAGAACACTTGATGTATGTCTTGCATGTGGATACCTGTGGTGACAATGGGGTATTCTATTGAGTCACTTGATGTATGTTTTGGTAATCAACTTGCGGATTCTCGTGATCTTGGGGTAATCTAGGCATATGGGTTGGTACACGTTTTCATCCTCCATTCTCCGATAGAAACTTTGGGGTACTCTGATACGTCTCCAACGTATCTATAATTTTTGATTGTTCCATGCTATTATAGTATCAATCTTGGATGTTTTTGACAGGCCTTTTCCTGTACTCTACCGGAGGGGGAATCGATCACGGAGGGCTTCTTCATCAACCTTGCTGCCCTTCCGATGATGTGTGAGTAGTTTACCACAGACCTACGGGTCCATAGTTAGTAGCTATATGGCTTCTTCTCTCTCTTTGATCTTCAATACCATGTTCTCCTCGATGTTCTTGGAGTTCTAACCGATGTAATCTTCTTTTGTGGTGTGTTTGTTGGGATCTGATGAATTGTGAGTTTATCATCAGATTATTCATGAGAAATATTTGAGTCTTCTCTGAACTCTTTTATGCATGATTTTTATAACTTTGTATTTCTCTCCGATCTATCGATTTGGTTTGGCCAACTAGATTGGTTTATCTTGCAATGGGAGAGGTGCTTTGTGATGGGTTCAATCTTGCGGTACTCAATCCCAGTGACAGAAAGGGACATGACACGTATTTGTATTGTTGCCATTAAGGATAAAAATATGGGGTTTAATCATATTGCTTGAGTTTACTTTGTCTACATCATGTCATCTTGCTTAAGGCGTTACTTTGTTTTATACTTAATACCCTAGATGCATGATACGTCTCCGTCGTATCTACTTTTCCAAACACTTTTGCTCTTGTTTTGGACTCTAATTCGCATGATTTGAATGAAACTAACCCGAACTGACGTTATTTTCAGCAGAACTACTATGGTGTTGTTTTTTGTGCAGAAATAAAACTTCTTGGAATTGGATGAAACTTTTTTGAGATTTTTTATGGAATATATAAAAAATACTGGAGCCAAAACCTACTGGAGGGGGGCCACTGGCTGCCCACGAGGCACCAGGGCGCGCCACCCCCCCCCCAGGCGCGCCCTAGTACCTCGTGGGACCCACGTGGCTCCGCTGACCCTAATCTCAGGCCTATAAATTCACAATTCCAGAGAAAAAAATAAAGGAGGAAGTTTTATTGCGTTTCATAATACGGAGCCGCCGCCACCTCTTGTTCTTCATCGGGAGGCCAGATCTGGAGTCCGTTTGGGGCTCCGGAGAGGGGGATCTTCCGGCATCGTCATCATCAACCATTCTTCATCACCAGTTTCATGATGCTCACCGCCGGGAGTGAGTAATTCCTTCGTAGGCTTGCTGGACGGTGATGAGTTGGATGAGATTTATCATGTAATCGAGTTAGTTTTGTTAGGGCTTGATCCCTAGTATCCACTATGTTCTGAGATTGATGTTGCTTTGACTTTGCTATGCTTAATGCTTGTCACTAGGGCCCGAGTGCCATGATTTCAAATCTGAACCCTTTATGTTTTCATGAATATATTTGTGTTCTTGATCCGATCTTGCAAGTTATACGCACCTGCTATGTGTTATGATCCGCATACCCCAAGGTGACAATAATTGGGATTCTTTCCAGTGATTGCCATAGTTTGAGGAGTTCATGTATTCACTAAGTGCTAATGCTTTGTTCCGGTTCTCTATTAAAAGGAGGCCTTATTATCCCTTAGTTTCCTTATGCACCCTGCTGCCACGGGAGGGTAGGACAAAAGATGCCATGCAAGTTATTATCGCAAGCACGTATGACTATATACGGAATACATGCCTACATTACATTGGTGAATTGGAGCTAGATCTGTGTCGCCCTAGGTTATGACTGTTACATGATGAATGTTATCCAACATAATCACCGATCCAATGCCTACGATTTTTTCACATATTGTTCTTGCTAAGTTACTACTGTTGCTACTGCTGTTACAATCGCTACTGCTATTGCTGCTACCGTTACTGTTACCGTTACTATTATTGCTACTGCTATCAAACTACCATATTACTATGCTACTGATCACTCTGCTGCAGATATTTAGTCTCTAGGTGTGGTTGAATTGACAACTCAACTACTAATACTTGCAAATATTCTTTGGCTCCCCTTGTGTGGAATCAATAAATTTGGGTTGAATACTCTACCCTCGAAAACTGTTGCGATCCCCTATACTTGTGGGTTATCAAGACATTTTTCTGGCTCCGTTGCTAGGGAGCATAGCTATATTTGCGGAGTCACCAGGGATTTATATCTGTTGATCACTATGAAGAATCTGAAAGACGCTAAGACCAAGATCGTTCCCTCTAAGACGAGGGGAGGTAAGGAACTGCCATCTAGCTCTGCACTTGATTCACCTTCTGTTTTGAGTAAACTTGCAACACCACCACATGCTATTAATTTTGATATGTCACAAGTTATTGATGATACCACTTCTGCTATGAATGATACTCATGATGATGCTAGTACTCTGCATGATAATGTTGTGCCACTTGGTGAATTTCTTAGTGAACAACTTGCTAAAGCTAAAGAAATTGAAAATGCTAAAACTCTTGAGAATTATGATTCACCTATTATGCCTAGCTCTCCCACTAGAGTTGAAACACCTGATGAACATTGCTTTGATAGGGAGATGGCTAGAGCCATTCTTGCTTGTAATGATAGAGATGAAGTTATAAAACTGCTTGCTGAAATGAAAGAAAAATCTATGAGGGAGAAAATGAAATATGATCCTAAGTTTGCTACCTCTCCTATATTTTTTACTGGTAAGGATTATGAATTCTCTGTTGATCCTGAGTTAATTACCTTGGTTGAATCTGATCCTTTCCATGGCTATGAAACTGAAACTGTTGTGGCACATCTTACTAAATTAAATGATATAGCCACCCTATTTGCTCATGAGGAAAAAATTCGCTATTACTATATTATTAAGTTATTTCCTTTCTCATTAAAGGGTGATGCTAAATAATGGTATAATACTCTTGCTCCTGGTTGTGTGCGTAGTCCCCAGGATATGATTTATCACTTCTCTGAAAAATATTTTCCTGCTCATAAGAAACAAGCTGCTTTACAGGAAATATTTAACTTTGTGCAAATTAAAGAAGAGAATCTCCCTCAAGCTTGGGGGAGGCTTCTCCAATTACTTAATGCTTTGCCTGATCATCCTCTAAAGAAGAATGAAATACTTGATATCTTCTATAATGGACTAACCGATGCTTCAAGGGACTACCTAGAAAGTTGTGCGAGTTGTGTTTTCAGGGAACGGACTATTGAACAAGCTGAGGAATTATTGAATAATATATTGAAGAATGATAATGATTGGACACTTCTTGAACCTCCGCCTAGACCCACTCCGAAGAAGAGGGGTATTTTATATCTCAGTCCTGAAGATATGCAAGAAGCAAAGAAATGCCAGAAGGAGAAAGGTATTAAAGCCGAAGGTGTTAAGAATTTACCACATATTGAAGAGATACATGGTCTTGACACACTGCCATAGGTAGTAGAGGTAAATTCTCTTATAAAGTTTGATGAAGGTGATATTCCTTATAACAAACCTCCTAGTCAATGCTTGTATGAATTTGACAATTATATTATTAAGCAAGATCACTTCAATGCAAATGTTATGAAACAATTGAAACGAAATGCCTACATGATTGATCGCTTGAGTGACTTGTTATTTAGAATTGCTAATGATGTTAAGGGTGTAAGTAAACATGCATCTATGGTTCAAACCCAGTTAGAACAAGTAGCTAAATCTCAAAGAGAATTGCTCAATGAAATGAATAACAATATGAATGATCATGCTGTTAGAGTAATGACTAGAGGAGGTAGAATGACTCAGGAGCCACTTTATCCTGAAGGTCACCCTAAAAGAATTGAACAAGACTCTCAAAGAATTAATGTTGATGCACCTAGTCCATCTAAAAAGAAAAAGAAAAAGAAAAACGATAGGACTTTGCATACTTCTAGTGAACCTGAGGTAGAAAAACCCTTGGAGGATAGTAATGATGTTTCTATTTCCGATGCTGAAACACAATCTGGTAATGAACAATCACCTGATGATAATAATTTGAAGATGCTCATGTGGATACCCAACCTGATAATGATAAAGAACCTGATAATGGTAAAGAACCTGATAATGATGTTTAAATAGAACCTGCTGTTGATCTTGATAACCCACCTCCAAAAAATAAACGTTATGATAAAAAAAGACTTCGTTGCTAGAAAACATGGTAAAGAAAGAGAACCATGGGTTCAAAAACCCATGCCCTTTCCTCCTAAACCATCTAAGAAAAAGGATGAGGAAGAATTTGAACGCTTTGCTGAAATGCGTAGGCCAGTCTTTTTGCTTACTCGTTTGACAGATATGTTAAAGATGGCCCCATATGCTAAATATATGAAAGATATTGTCACAAACAGAAGAAAGATATCTGAAGTTGAGATTTCCACCATGCTTGCAAATTATTCTTTTAAGGATGGAGTACCTAAGAAACTAGGAGATCCAGGAATACCGACTATACCATGCTCCATTAAACGAAATTATGTCAAAACTGCTTTGTGTGATTTAGGAGCCGGTGTTAGTGTTATGCCTTTCTCTTTATATAAAAGACTTGATTTGAATAAACTCACTCCCACTGAAATATCATTGCAAATGGCTGACGAATCAACTACCATACCTATCGGTGTTTGTGAGGATGTCCCCGTTGTAGTTGCAAACGTTACTATTCTAACAGACTTTGTTATACTTGATATGCCCGAGGACGACAACATGTCAATTATCCTTGGTAGACCCTTCTTAAATACTGCAGGGGCTGTTATTGATTGCAACAAAAGCAAGGTCACTTTTCATATCAATGGTAATGAACATACGGTGCACTTTCCGAAGAAACAATTTCAAGTAAATCGTATTCGTGTTATTGGAAAGACTCTGACAATTACTATTGGAAGTTTTCAACTATCTCTTCCTACTGTTAAAAAGAAATATGAAACTCTTATTATTGGGGAGATGCATATCCCCGTTGAGGTAACTTAGTGTTATACGAAAATTCTTCGGTTTCATGCAACTCAGAAATGGTTTGTTAATAAGACTTGATCAACCTTATTAATGGATTCTTTTTGAGAGGCATGTGGTCGTTGAATTTAGTAAGCACAACCTTCTGTGCCCACTTTTTGTTTTCTGTTATTTTTAGTTAAATGCAATAAAATGCCATGATTACCCTGTTTTCTGAATTATCCACACAATAAAAATGTCCAGAAATGAAAGTGCTCAGAATGCAATAAAATTTTGATATGAATTTTTATATAATATTTAAGAATTTTTGGCACTGGAAACAAACCAGGGGGTGCCCCAGGTGCCCACGAGGCACCAGGGCGCGCCACCCCCCCCCCCCCCCCCCGGCGCGCCCAGGTGGCTCGTGGGCCCCACAGGGACCCCCTCACTTATCCCTTCAGCCCACTTCGTCTCTTACCTCTAGCAAAAATTCCTGGTAGCTCTCTCTCTCGTGTTCTTGCTCACAAACCAGAAATTTTCGATCTCTTTGTTCGGAGCTCCATTTCCGAAACTGTTTTGAGAGATTGCTCCCTGGTATGTGGCTCCTCCATTGCTCCAATTAGTTTTTGCTCTAGTGGATTATATTTTGCTAAATTAGTTGCTCTAGGTGCTACTGAAAATGAGCTTGCATGTTGAATTCTTTGAGTTCCAAGTAGTTTGAATGCTTGATATAGCCTCTAGACATCCATATGAGTAGTTGCTATCAATCTTCAGAAGTTTTATTGATATCATTTTGTGGCCCAATTTTTTTTTCAGAAAATTGTTCTTAGGAAAATGAATATCTTCCGGAGGAGTTCTTCGAAGCGGAACGCCAAGGGAGTCCTTGGGGACTCCTCGGACAACGACCTCAACATCCCGCGAAGGACGGAGGTCCGGCCGCGCGAATGGCCGCACAATGCCTTCATGAACGAAGCCGGATTCTACCAAGAGTTCGCGCAATTTGTTGCTAATGCCGGATTGACCGACTTCCTCACAGATGAGTGTGACCAGCACCACATCCTTACAAATTCCTTTGTGCAAAATTTTCATTTTCTGAATAGGCTCGAACCCCCTGAGGTGCGTTTTGATTTATATGCTAAACATCATCAGATACCACTTGCTGAATTTTGTGAGATATGTTTGATTCCCTTTGATGGGGACATAAGAGAGCCTCGACCGGAGGAGCTTGAGGGTTTCCTCCACACTTTAACTGTGGGAGAGACAACGGGCGTGTCGAGAGCCCGAGCCACTAGCTTGCAGTTTCCCTCTGTTCATTACTTTGCTCTATTCTTAGGGAAATGCTTAATTGCTAGGGAGCAAGGTAGTGCGCTTGCTGCACCTGACTTTGCCATTTTACGCCGTGCACTGCATAATGACAACACTTATAACCTGGGAGCTATCATTGCACGCCGCCTGCACACTAATAGGACTAGGGGTAAAATTCATGGTGGTATTTATGCTACTCGCTTAACGAGACGTTTTAATGTTAACATACGCCCTCATGATTACTTGTTGCCCAGAGTTTACTTAGATCACCAGTCCATGAGGGACCACCACTTTCTTGATACCCCAGAGCCTCCTCAGAACATTCATTATAACTTGGTTTTTAGTGAGGATACTCGTGATATTATTCCGTTGCCTGCACCTGCTTTGTTTGATTCTCATGCCAGCAACGGATATACCGTGATGCCACCGGACATCGTTGCTTACCGGAACGCATTGGCAACGGCAGAGAAGGAGGCCTAGGATTGGGACTCTCGGGTGCCGCCGCCTCAAGACTTTCACATGGGACCGGATGGCTACTACGGATGGCCGTAGAGCAAGCTAGGCCAAAAGCCTAAGCTTGGGGGAGTACGCATCTCTCACCGACATTTCATTCATGTCCACACATTTCATTCCAGTTGTCGGTGTTCATACTTTTTCATTGTATAATCCATGTTAATTTTATTTTTCTCACTTTCTTCTTGTGTGTTTGAAAAACTTTGAGAAAATCCAAAAAAATATTTCTCGTTTCTTTTCGGTTTTTCTTTCTAGCTTAATTAGTTGTAGAATTAAAAGAAAACCCAAAAATATTTCCCATTTCTTCTTTTACTTGTTGGGAGTTCCCCCGTGTAAATAGTTTTCTTTTCTCGTTTTCGTTTTTCTTCTTTAATTTGCTTTCTTCAGAAAAACTAAAAACTCCAAAAATATTTCAGTGTGTTTCTCTGAAATTCTTTTCTTTTGTTGAGTCATTGTAAGGAGAAGACCCCGATGAAAATGTTGAGTGGCTCTTGTATGCACTATTGTTGATCTAACAAAAAGCCCATATTACCTTGTCTTCTCCCTTAAATAAAATGCTTGCAGATTCCAGCTTAGTCCACGGCACACTTGCACTATTTTCATTTTCATATCATTCGGTCGTGCAAGTGAAAGGCAATAATGATGATGACTTGATGAAGTGACTGTGGCAAGGAAAAGCGGGTATGAACTCAACTTGTTCTTTGTTTTTGTAAATATGTTTAACTCAGTATCCATGATTCAGCATGTTATGATTAAACATGTTTATGATGACAATTAGAGATTATAGTTGCTCATGCCATGCTTAAGTAGCTAGGAGTGGATACTGATTTATCTTGAGTGTCAAAATGCATTAAAATGATTGTGATGTAGTATGATGATATGGTATCCTCCTCTGAATGTTTCAAGTGGCTTGACTTGGCACATGTTCACGCGTGTAGTTGATTCAAAACCAACATAGCCTCCACGATATTTATGTTCATGGTGCTTATATCCTACTCATGCTAGTATTCAATGTTGATTATTCATAATGCATGATTATGACCGTTTTCCCTCTCTAGCTGGTCGCTTCTCAACCTATTTGCTAGCCTTCGCATGTACTAAGTGGGAATACTGCTTGTGCATCAAAACCCTTAAACCAAAGTTATTCCAGATGAGTCCACTATATCTACCTATATGCGGTATTACTCTGCCATTCTATGTAAATTTGCATGTGCCACCTCTAAATATTCAAATGAACTTCTGTTTTGTGTGCCCGTACAGCTCATGGAGCGACAGGGGGCGGTCAGTATCTTCCATGCTAAGCGGGTTATTCTCAAGATAAGTGTTTACTCACTCGTCCTTGCACGAGAGGGGCTGGTAATCGGAGGGCTTCTTCATCAACCTTGCTGCCCATCCGATGATGTGTGAGTAGTTTACCATAGACCTACGGGTCCATAGTTAGTAGCTATATGGCCTCTTCTCTCTCTTTGATCTTCAATACCATGTTCTCCTCGATGTTCTTGGAGTTCTAACCGATGTAATCTTCTTTTGTGGTGTGTTTGTTGGGATCTGATGAATTGTGAGTTTATGATCAGATTATTCATGAGAAATATTTGAGTCTTCTCTGAACCCTTTTATGCATGATTTTTATAGCTTTGTATTTCTCTCCGATCTATCGATTTGGTTTGGCCAACTAGATTGGTTTATCTTGCAATGGGAGAGGTGCTTTGTGATGGGTTCAATCTTGCAGTGCTCAATCCCAGTGACAGAAAGGGACATGACACGTATTTGTATTGTTGCCATTAAGGATAAAAAGATGGGGTTTAATCATATTGCTTGAGTTTACTTTGTCTACATCATGTCATCTTGCTTAAGGTGTTACTCTGTTTTATACTTAATACCCTAGATGCATGATATGTCTCCGTCGTATCTACTTTTCCAAACACTTTTGCTCTTGTTTTGGACTCTAATTTGCATGATTTGAATGAAACTAACCCGGACTGGCGCTGTTTTCAGCAGAACTACCATGGTGTTGTTTTTTGTGCAGAAATAAAAGTTCTTGGAATTGTATGAAACTTTTTGGAGATTTTTTATGGAATATATAAAAAATACAGGAGCCAAAACCTACTGGAGGGGGCCACTGGCTGCCCACGAGGCACCAGGGCGCGCCACCCCCCCCCCCCAGGCGCGCCACCCCCCCCCCCCCCCAGGCGCGCCCTGGTACCTCGTGGGGCCCACGTGGCTCCGCTGACCCTAATCTCAGGCCTATAAATTCACAATTCCAGAGAAAAAAATAAGGGAGGAAGTTTTATTGCGTTTCACAATACGGAGCCGCCGCCACCTCCTGTTCTTCATCGGGAGGCCAGATCTGGAGTCCGTTTGGGGCTTCGGAGAGGGGGGGTCTTCCGACATTGTCATCAACAACCATCCTTCATCACCAATTTCATGATGCTCACCGCCGGGAGTGAGTAATTCCTTCGTAGGCTTGCGGGACGGTGATGAGTTGGATGAGATTTATCATGTAATCGAGTTAGTTTTGTTAGGGCTTGATCCCTGGTATCCACTATGTTCTGAGATTGATGTTGCTATGACTTTGCTATGCTTAATGCTTGTCACTAGGGCCCGAGTGCCATGGTTTAAGATCTGAACCCTTTATGTTTTCATGAATATATTTGTGTTCTTGATCCGATCTTGCAAGTTATACGCACCTGCTATGTGTTATGATCCGCATACCCCAAGGTGACAATAATTGGGATTCTTTCCGGTGATTGTCATAGTTTGAGGAGTTCATGTATTCACTAAGTGCTAATGCTTTGTTCCGGTTCTCTATTAAAAGGAGGCCTTAATATCCCTTAGTTTCCTTATCGACCCTGCTGCCACGGGAGGGTAGGACAAAAGATGTCATGCAAGTTATTATCGCAAGCACGTATGACTATATACGGAATACATGCCTACATTACTTTGGTGAATTGGAGCTAGTTCTGTGTCGCCCTAGGTTATGACTATTACATGACGAATGTTATCCAACATAATCACCGATCCAATGCCTACGAGTTTTTCACATATTGTTCTTGCTAAGTTACTACTGTTGCTACTGCTGTTACAATCGTTACTGCTATTACTGCTACCGTTACTGTTACCGTTACTATTATTGCTACTGCTATCAAACTACCAAATTACTGTGCTACTGATCACTCTGCTACAGATATTTAGTTTCCAAGTGTGGTTGAATTGACAACTCAACTGCTAATACTTGCAAATATTCTTTGGCTCCCCTTGTGTCGAATCAATAAATTTGGCTTGAATACTCTACCCTCGAAAACTGTTGCGATCCCCTATACTTGTGGGTTATCAATGCATGCTGGATAGCGGCCGATGGGTGGAGTAATAGTAGTAGATGCAGGCAGGAGTCGGTCTACTTGTCTCGGATGTGATTCCTATATACATGATCATTGCCATGAATCCGTCATAATTATTTGCTTTTCTATCAATTGCCCAACAGTAATTAGTTTACCCACCGTATATTCTGCTCTCAAGAGAGAAGCCTCTAGTGAAAACTATGGCCCCCGGGTCTATCTTTATCATATATTAAAAATCCAAAAATACCTTGCTGCAATTTATTTACTTTTATTTGATTTTACAATTTACTTTTTATCTATTTACCTCTATAAGATTTAATCCTTGCAAATAACGGCTAAGAGGATTGACAACCCTCTTATTTGCGTTGGGTGCAAGTGTTTCCTTTTGTGTGTGTAGGTGTTGCTAAAGGGGTTTTGTGTGTTTCTCCTACTGGATTGATAACCTTGGTTCTTAACTAAGGGAAATACTTATCTCTACTATATTGCATCATCCTCTCCTCTTCGGGGATATACCAACGCAGTCTACGAGTAGCAGGAAGAATTTCTGGCGCCGTTACCGGGGAGACATCACCAAAATTTATCAAGTACCTTCACATAAACTATCATCCACTTCCATTTCTTTTAATTGCCTTTTTATTTGCTTTTGCCTCTCGTTTTCATCTCCCCCACTTCTAAAACAATTTTACAAAAACACAAAAATATTTTTGTTTGCTTGTTTGCTTGCTTCGTCGTGATGTCTCAAGAAAATACAAAATTGTGTGACTTTTCCAATACTAATAATAATGATTTTATTAGTACTCCTATTGCTCCTCCCGCCACTAGTGCGGAGTCATGTGACATTAATGCTGCTTTGCTTAATCTTGTTATGAAAGAACAATTTTCTGGTAGTCCTAATGAAGATGATGCATCCCATCTAAATACTTTCGTTGAACTTTGTGATATGCAATAGAAAAAAGATGTGGATAATGATATTGTCAAATTGAAATTATTTCCGTTCTCACTACGAGATCGTGCTAAAACTTGGTTTCATCCTTGCCTAGAAATAGTATTGATTCATGGGATAAGTGTAAGGATGCTTTTATTGCCAAGTATTTTCCTCCCGCTAAGATTATTTCTTTAAGAAATCAAATTATGAATTTTAAGAAACTTGAACATGAGCATGTTGCACAATCTTGGGAGAGAATGAAATTAATGATAAAAATTGCCCAACACAAGGTTTAAGTTTATGGATGATCATATAAAAAAATTTATGCAGGGCTAAACTTTGTTTCTAGAAATTTGCTAGATTCTGCCGCAGGTGGTACTTTTATGGAAATTACATTGGGAGAAGATACAGAACTTCAAGATAATATTATGACAAATTATTCTCAATGGCACACTGAAAGAACTCCAACTGGTAAGAAGGTAAATTCTGTTGAAGAAATTAATACTTTGAGTGATAAGACGAATGCTCTTATGAAATTGGTTGCTAGTAAAAATGCTCACATTGATCCTAATGATGTGCCATTATCTACTTTGATTGAGAAAAATAATAATGCTATTGATGTGAATTTTGTCTGTAGAAATAATTTCAACAATAATGCTTATAGGGGTAATTTCAATCCTAGACCGTTTCCTGGAAATTCCTCTAATAATTATGGAAATTCCTATGGTAATCCATATGATAATAATAATAGGATACCCTCTGATCTTGAAAGTAATATTAAAGAATTTATTAATTCTCAAGAGAATTTTAATGCTATGATGCAAGAAAAATTGAATAGAGTTGATGAAATGTCTAGGAACATGGATAGAATTTCTCATGATGTGGAAAATCGCAAAATTAAAATTTTGCCACCCAAGCATGATATAAATTAGTCTATTAAATCTATCTATGTCTCCATTAATGAAAGTAAAGAAAGGACCGTTAGGTTGAGAGCTAAGCGAGAATTCCTAGAAAAAGCTATTTCACCCGGTTTCTACGTAGTAATGATGAAGATATTAAAATGATTGGTGTCTCACCTATTAAATCTCTATTTAGTAATATAAAACTTGATGAAAAAGGGACTGAAGATGAGTTAACTTTAGCTAGAAGGCGTCCCAATTGTTTGGAAGGTGATAATCTTAATGATAAAAATGACAAAAGTGGGTTTGGAGAGGTCAAAACTTTAAATAGTGATGCACCCACTACTTTGGATTACAAGGACTTTAATTATGACAATTGTTCTTTAGTTGAGTGTATTTCCTTGTTGCAATCCATGATTAATTCACCTAATGCATATGAACAAAATAAAGCTTTTACTAAACATATTATAGAAGCTATGATAAAAGCTCATGAAGAAAAACTTGAGTTGGAAGTTTCAATTCCTAGAAAATTACAAGATGAATGGGAACCTACTATTAAAGTCAAAATTAAAATTATGAATGCAATGCTTTATGTGATCTTGGTGCTAGCGTCTCCACTATACGAAAATCTTTGTGTGATGTGCTAGGTCTCACCGATATGGATCCTTGTTCCCTTAATTTGCATCTAGCGGATTCCACTATTAAAAAGCCATTGGGTAGAATAAATGATGTGCTTATTCTTTCTAATAGAAATTATGTGCCCGTCGATTTTATTGTGCTTGATATTGAATGCAATCCTTCTTGTCCTATAATACTTGGTAGGCCTTTCCTACGAACCATATGTGCTATTATTGATATGAAAGAAGGTAATATAAGATTTCAATTCCCATTAAAGAAAGGGATGGAACACTTCCCTAGAAAGAGAATTAAGCCACCATATGAATCTATTATGAGGGCCACCTACGGAATTAATTTGAAGGATGGTAACACTTGAAACTATGCATTATGCCTAGCTAGGGGCATAAAACAATAGCGTTTGTTGGGAGGCAACCCAATGAATAAAATAATTTTTTGTTTTACCTTCTGTTTTTGAGTGTTCACACAATTATAGCCTCTGTTATGATTGTCTTTTTATCTTTTAATTAGTGTTTGTGCCAAGTAATGCCTTTGGGATGATTTGGAAGATAGTATAATTGATGCTGTTTGAAAACAGAAACTTTTGCGTCCAGTGCTGGAATTTTGATTTTATTTGCTGGAGGATCAGAACCTTCTGAATTTTTTACACAGTATTTATATATGAATTTCCCACGTTGTCCTAATTTTTCAGAATTTTGGGAGTTACAGAAGTATGACTTTAATTCAGATCTTTACAGACTATTCTGTTTTAGACAGATTCTGTTTTTATTGCATAGTTTTCTTATTTTGATGAATCTATGGATCGTATCGGGGGGTATGAGTGATGGAGAAGTTGGATTACAGTAGAATTATGCTAATATTAAATATGAATCAATTTACAACAGTTCCTAAAGTTTAAGATTTGTTCGTTATACTAACGGATCTCACGACGTATCTGTTATGTTTTGTGTGCTGAAGTTTTCAAGTTTTGGGTGAGACTACGATGGATAAAGGAATAAGGGGCAGCAAGAGCCTAAGCTTGGGGATGCCCAAGGCACCCCAAGGTAATATTCAAGGAAGACTCAAGCGTCTAAGCTTGGGGATGCCCCGGATGGCATCCCCTCTTTCGTCTACAATCTATCGGTAACTCACTTGGAGCTATATTTTTATTCATCACATGATATGTGTTTTACTTGGAGCGTCTTGTGCTATAGTTTGTTTGCTTTTTAGTTTGTCACAATCATCTTTGCTTAACACACCTTTTTGAGTGGGACACACATTATTCGTGATTTGTTAGAATACTCTATGTGCTTCACTTATATCTTTTGAGCTAGGCAGTTGCTCTAGTGCTTCACTTATATCTTTTGGAGCACGGTGGTGGTTATATTTTAAATAAATAGTTGCACTCTCATGATTCACTTATATCTTTTCGAGAGTCTAATGAATAGCAATGGTAATATGCACGGGTTATGAATTTGGTCCTAATATGACAGGTATTCAAGAGGGATATAATAAAAACTTTCATGTAGATCACTGAATATGATAAGTTTGATTCCTTGCAATAGTTTTGCGATGTTAAGATGGTAATATGTGGGAGGTACTAGTAGATAATTATGGTTTAGTAAGAATATTGGTGTTAAGGTTTGTGATTCTCGAAGCATGCACGTATGATCTGTCGTTATGCTAAGATGTTGGAGCATGATTTATTCTTGATTGTCTACCTTATGTGTGGCGGTCGGGGACGAGCGATGGTCTTTTCCTACCAATCTATCCCCCTAGGGGCATGCGTAGTAGTACTTTGCTTCGAGGGCTAATAAACTTTCACAATAAGTATGTGAGTTCTTTATGACTAATGTGAGTCCATGGATTATACGCACTCTCACCTTTCTGCAATTTGCTAGCCTCTTCGGTACCGTGCATTGCCCTTTCTCACATCGAGAGTCGGTGCAAACTTCGCCGGTGCATCCAAACCCCGTGATATGATACGCTCTGTCACACATAAGCCTCCTTATATCTTTCTCAAAACAGCCACCATACCTACCTATCATGGCATTTACATAGCCATTCCGAGATATATTGCCATGCAACTTCCACCGTTTTGTTTTTATGACACACATCATCATTGTCATATTGCATTGCATGATCATATAGCTGATATAGTATTTGTGGCTCAGCCATCGTTCATCATTTTTTATACATGTTACGCTAGTATCATTGCACATCCTAGTACACTGCCAGAGGCATTCATATAGAGTCATATTTGTTCTAGTTTCGAGTTGTAATTTTCTTTTGAGTTGTAAGTAAATAGAAGTATGATGATCATAATTATTTGAGCATTGTCCCAGTGAGGAAATAAAAAAAAAGAAAAAAAGAGGCCACAAAAAAGAGCCCAGAAAAAAAAGAGAAAAAAATAAAATGAGAGAAAAAAAGAGAAGGGGCAGTGTTACTATCCTTTTCCATACTTGTGCTTCAAAGTAGCACCATGTTTTCCATATAGGGAGTCTCCTATTTTGTCACTTTCATATACTAGTGGGAATTTTTTATTATAGAACTTGGCTTGTATATTCCGATGATTGGCTTCCTCAAATGCCCGAGGTCTTCATGAGCAAGCAAGTTGGATGCACACCCACTTAGTTTTCATGTTGAGCTTTCATACACTTATAGCTCTTAGTGCATCCGTTGCATGGCAATCCCTACTCCTCGCATTAACATCAATTGATGGGCATCTCCATGGCCCATTGATTAGCCGCGTTGATGTGAGACTATCTTCTTATTTTTGACTTCCCCTTATTAATCTCTACCACCACACTCTATTGCACCCATAGTCCTATATCCATGGCTTGCGCTCATGTATTGCGTGGGGGTTGAAAAAGCTGAAGCACGTTAAAAAGTATGAACCAATTGCTCGGCTTGTCATCGGGGTAGTGCATGATAAATACTTTGTGTTGAGAAGATGGAGCATGACATGATTATATGATTTTGTAGGGATAACGTTCTTTAGCTATTACAGTATCAATGTTGGATGTTTTTATATGCAATTATATATCATTTTTGGGACTAACCAATTAACCTAGTGCCCAGTGCCAGTTGCAGTTTTCTGCTTGTTTTTGGTTTTTCAGGAAATCAGTACCAAACAAGTCCAAATGCCACAAAACTTTTTGACGATTTTTTTCTGGACAAAAGAGACCCTGGAAGCTTCGGGAGGCGGCCACAAGGAAACAGGGCGCGGCCCCAGGGGGGCGCGCCCTGATGCCTTGTGGGCCCCTCGTGGCTCCTTGTAATAGCTAAAGAACGTTATCCCTACAAAATCATATAATCCTGTCATGCTCCATCTTCTCAACACAAATTATTTATCATGCACTACCCCGATGACAAGCCGAGCAATTGGTTCATACTTTTTAACGCGCTTCAGCGTTTTCAACCCCCACGCAATACATGAGCGCAAGCCATGGATATAGCACTATGGGTGGAATAGAGTGTGGTCGTAGAGATTAATAAGGGGAAGTCAAAAATAAGAAGATAGTCTCACATCAACGCGGCTAATCATTGTGTTATGGAGATGCCCATCAATTGATGTTAATGCGAGGAGTAGGGATTGCCATGCAATGGATGCACTAAGAGCTATAAGTGTATGAAAGCTCAACATGAAAACTAAGTGGGTGTGCATCCAACTTGCTTGCTCATGAAGACCTCGGGCATTTGAGGAAGCCAATCATCGGAATATACAAGCCAAGTTCTATAATGACAAATTCCCACTAGTATATGAAAGTGACAAAATAGGAGACTCCCTATATGGAAAACATGGTGCTACTTTGAAGCACAAGTATGGAAAAGGATAGTAACACTGCCTCTTCTCTATTTTTCTCTCATTTTATTTTTTTCTCTTTTTTTTCTGGGCTCTTTTTTTTGGCCTCTTTTTTTCTTTTTTTATTTCCTCACTGGGACAATGCTCAAATAATGATGATCATCATACTTCTATTTACTTACAACTCAAAAGAAAATTACAACTCGAAACTAGATCAAATATGACTCTATATGAATGCCTCATGAAGACCTCGGGCATTTGAGGAAGCCCATCATCGGAATATACAAGCCAAGTTCTATAATAAAAAATTCCCACTAGTATATGAAAGTGACGAAATAGGAGACTCTCTATATGAACAACATGGTGCTACTCTGAAGCACAAGTGTGGAAAAATGATAGTAACATTGCCCCTTCTCTCTTTTTCTCTCATTTTTTTTCATGGCTCTTTTTGGCCTCCTTTTTTTTTCTCTTTTTTCCCTTTTTATTTATTTTTCGTCCGGAGTCTCATCCCGACTTGTGGGGGAATCATGGCCTCCATCATCCTTTCCTCACTGGGTCAATGCTCTAATAATTATGATCATCACACTTTTATTTACTTACAACTCAATATTACAACTCGATACTAGAACAAAAATATGACTCTATATGAATGCCTCGGGCAGTGTACCTGGATGTGCAATGATGCTAGCGTAACATGTATAAAAATGGTGAACGGTGGCTGAGCCACAAACACTATGTCATCTATATGATCATGCAAAGCAATATGACAATGACGATGTGTGTCATAAAAACGGAACGGTGGAAGTTGCATGGCAATATATCTCGGAATGGCTATGGAAATGCCATGATAGGTAGGTATGGTGGCTGTTTTGAGGAAGATATAAGGAGGCTTATGTGTGATAGAGCGTATCATATCACGGGGTTTGGATGCACCGACGAAGTTTGCACCAAGTCTCGATGTGAGAAAGGGCAATGGACGGTACCGAAGAGGCTAGCAAATTGCGGAAGGGTGAGAGTGCGTATAATCCATGGACTCACATTAGTCATAAAGAACTCACATACTTATTACGAAAGTTTATTAGCCCTCAAAGCAAAGTACTACTACGCATGCCCCTAGGGGTATATATTGGTAGGACAAGTCCATCGCTCGTCCCCGACCGCCACTCATAAGGTAGACAATCAACAATAAATCATGCTCCAACTTCTTAGCATAACGACAGATCATACGTGCATGCTTCAGGAATCACAAACCTTAACACCAATATTCTTACTAAACCACAATTATCTACTAATACCTCCAACATATTACCATCTTAATATCGCAAAACTATTGCAAGGAATCAAACTTATCATATTCAGTGATCTACATGAAAGTTTTTATTATATCCCTCTTGAATACCTATCATATCAAGACCAAATTCATAACCCGTGCATATTACCATTGCTATTCATTAGACTCTCAAAAATATATAAGTGAAGCATGAGAGTGCAACTATTTCTTTAAAATATAACCACCGCCGTGCTCTAAAAGATATAAGTGAAGCACTAGAGCAACTGCCTAGCTCAAAAGATATAAGTGAAGCACATAGAGTATTCTAACAAATCATGAATAATGTGTGTCCCTCTCAAAATGGTGTGTTCAGCAAAGATGATTGTGACAAACTAAAAAGCAAACAAAATCAAACAAACTATATCACAAGACGCTCCAAGTAAAACACATATCATGTGATGAATAAAAATATAGCTCCAAGTGAGTTACCGATAGATTGTAGACGAAAGAGGGGATGCCTTCCGGGGCATCCCCAATCTTAGATGCTTGAGTCTTCCTTGAATATTACCTTGGGGTGCCTTGGGCCTCCCCAAGCTTAGGCTCTTGCCGCTCCTTATTCCTTTGTCCATCGTAGTCTCACCCAAAACTTGAAAACTTCAGCACACAAAACTCAACAGAAACCTCGTGAGATCCGTTAGTATAACAAACAAATCTTAAACTTTAGGTACTGTTATAAATTTATTTGTATTTAATATTGGCATAATGCTACTGTACTCCAACTTCTCCATGACTCATAACCCCCGATACGATCCATAGATTCATCAAAATAAGCAAACTATGCAACAAAAACAGAATCTTTGTAAAACAGAACAGTCTGTAAAGATCTATTTAAAATCCATACTTCTATAACTCCAAAAATTCTGAAAAGTGAGGACAACGTAAACAATTCATATATCAATACTGTGTAAAAATTTCAGATTTTTCTGACGTTCCAATACAGAACTAAAATTCCAGCACTGGACGCAAATTTTTCTGTTTTCCAAACAGCATCAATTATACTATCATCAACATCATCCCAAAGGCATTACTTGGCACAAACACTAATTAAAACATAAAAATACAATCATAACAGAGGCTATAATTGTGTAAACACTCAAGAACAAAAAGTAAAAACATTTTTTTTATTCATTGGGTTGCGTCCCAACAAGCGCTATTGTTTTATGCCCCTAGCTAGGCATAATTCATAGTTTCAAGTGTTGTCATCCTTGGTTTTGACATCCTTAGGTGTGTGATTTTCAGGAGGTTTTTCAAAAACAATGGGGAACACATCATCAACCAAAATTTTAGGGTCATTAAGGCTGCTTTCTTAAAACCCTTGTTGGTTCCCTTTTACAATCCAAGAGTACTTCTGATTAATTCCATTAAAAACTTGTTGGATGATATGTAGGGGAGTAACTTGTTTTTGAGTATTTTCATAAAAAGCATGGTGATCATAAAAAACATATATCAACATATATTCCTCATTATATAAAATTTCATCTATCACAGGATTTTCTTGGCCCATATTATAGAAATCAAAGATCTCTCTAGCTTCTCGTACTATGTAATCAAACTCATTCATAAGGATAAGAGTAGCTATCTTTTTAGCTTTAGGGTTATTTATAACCGGCAACTCATAAAACAATCTTTGCAAGGTAGGGTGAGTACAGATAAATCTTCTTTCAAGTTTAAGAATGAGTGCGGAGATAGGCACCCCATAACTGTTGGTTCTTTTAAGAATTGGAATGTCATTACAAACCAAAGTTCCCGTGCAATTAAAGAACTCTTGAATAATGTTTTTCCCTATGACATTTCCACTCCCTACTACAAAAATTTTTGAGTCTAAATTTGAGGGGATTTCTATCTTAGGGATTTTACCATTCTCACTTTTTTCAATAACAAACTCAGACATAGTGGCAACTTCAAGCAAAGCAAGCAAACTAGCAAACAAGCAAATAAAAATATTTTTGTGTTTTTGTAAAAAAAATTAGAAGTGGGGGAGATGAAAACAAGAGGCAAATGCAAATAAAAGGCAAAAAAAATAAATGCAAGTGGATGATAGTTTGTGCGAAGGTACTTGGTAATTTTGATGATGTCTCCCCGGCAACGGCGCCAGAAATTCTTCCTGCTACTTGTACACTGCGTTGGTATTTCCCCGAAGAAAAGAGGATGATGCAGTATAGTAGAGATAAGTATTTCCCTCAGTTAAGAACCAAGGTTATCAATATAGTAGGAGAACCAAGCAAAATTTCATAAAGCGCACCTGCACACACAAGAGCAAACACTTGCGCCCAACGCAAATAAGAGGGTTGTCAATCCTCTTAGCGGTTATTTGCAAGGATTAAATCTTATAGAGGTAAATAGATAAACTAAAATACTAATTAAAATAAAAGTAAATAAATTGCAGCAAGGTATTTTTAGGTTTTATATATATGATAAAGTAGACCCGGGGGCCATAGTTTTCACTAGAGGCTTCTCTCTTGAACACATAGCATACGGTGGGTAAACAAATTACTGTTGGGCAATTCATAGAAAAGCAAATAATTATAACGGATTCATGGCAATGATCATGTATATAGGCATCACGTCCGAGACAAGTAGACCGACTCCTGCCTGCATCTACTACTATTACTCCACCCATCGACCGCTATCTAGCATGCATCTAGGGTATTAAGTATGAAACAGAGTAATGCCTTAAGCGAGATGACATGATGTAGACAAAGTAAACTGAAGCAATATGATTAAACCCCATCTTTTTATCCTTAATGGCAACAATACAAATACGTGTGATGCCCCTTTCTGTCACTGGGATTGAGCACCGCAAGATTGAACCCATCACAAAGCACCTCTCCCATTGCAAGACAAATCAATCTAGTAGGCCAAACCAAGTCGATAGATCGAAGAGAAATACAAAGCTATAATAATCATGCATAAAAGAGGTCAAAGACGACTCAAATATTTCTCATGAATAATCTGATCATAAACTCACAATTCATCGGATCCCAACAAACACACCGCAAAAGAAGATTACATCAGATAGAACTCCAAGAACATCCAGGAGAACATGGTATTGAAGATCAAAGAGAGAGAAGAAGCCATATAGCTACTAGCTATAGACCCGTAGGTCTGTGGTAAACTACTCACACATCATCGGAAGGGTAGCAAGGTTGATGAAGAAGCCCTCCGTGATCGATTCCCCCTCCGGCAGAGTACTGGAAAAGGCCTCCAGATGGGATCGCGGAAGAACAGAGGCTTGCGGCGGCGGACAGGTTTTCTCTTCTGTCTCTCTGGTATATTGGGAATATTTGGGAATTTATAGCACTGGAATTAGGTCATGAGGGGCAACGAGGGGCCCACAAGCCTGGGGGCGCGCCCTCCAGGCTTGTCGCCTCCTCGTGGCTCTTCTGGTCTTCTCCCGAAGCTTCGTGGGTCTCTTCTGGTCCAGAAAAATTAATCCAAAGTTTTTTTTCTTGTTTGGACACTTTTTGATAATGATTATTTGAAAAGGCAAAAACAAGCAGAAAACAGCAACTGGCACTAGGCACTGGGTTAATAGGTTAGTCCCAAAAAATGATATATAATGGCCCGTGGACGCTCGCGAGCTCATGTACGTGCCAGCGCCTGCGCCCCCGCCTGTGCTCGTGCGCGCCCCTGCACCCACTGCGGCACCGGTCCCCGTGCGAGTGGCTGCACCCACCTCACTCGTGCCCGTTCGCGCGCCTACACCCACTGCGCCCCCCTCAGCGTCATGGGACGCCGCCATCGACCGCTACCTCGCAGCGCAGCGAGTTGCTGTCCTCCCGCCCCCTGCCCGTCGATCGTGCGACGACCGGCTCTTTGATTTGCAAGTCCAGAACATTCTGGGCTGCCTTGAAGACTTGAACAACGGCGTCCCGGAGGACGACAACGCCGGCGCAGCACGCCGCCACCGCCGCAATTAGTTTTTTTGTTTAATATTGTATCTCGATCGTATAAATGTAAAGCCATAGTGTGACTGAATGAAATATATGGTTTGACCAACTGAGTGTTTTTTCTCTGAATGTACAGACTTATCAAAGTAAAAAAATAAAAAACATCAGTTTTTTCCCTGAATAAAACACTCATCGCAAACGTTTCAGATTGAACACCCGTATGCAAAGCCAGACCTAGGGTTCCTTTGCCACTAAGCCAAGGGAAAAGTTGGCGCAAAGGATTTGTGCATAGCTTCATCGCAAACGATTTTGTATGATGACTCGTGTGCTTACTATAAACAATTTGGTAAGATTTGCATCTGTCAAATTGGGTGTATTGCCATTTGACAAATTGGAAACATTGGCATTTGTCAATCTAGTAACATTGCCATTTGTCAACCTTGTAACACTGACATTTGTGAAATTTTGCAGCTGAAAATCGCTAGTACTGTCTAATTTTGCAACTGAAATTCACTAACCAGAGATTTCATTCATAGATTAAGCATTCGTTCTTTATACAAACAGTTCAACTCAACAGCTGAACCGAACAAACTTTCCCCCAATTGTTGCCAACCACGTACTGAAATAGGTAGTTCAACTATATATACTAGCTAATTTTAAGTACATAGTACAGTTCAATCATATCTATAGTCAGATAAACTAAACAAAATAGCCCCTAAATATTACTACAGGGGGCTTTGTACTACTTCCAGCAACCTATCCTCTGTCGAGCGTGCTCAGTAAGATGCAGAGGAGGAGAATCCTACCGACGAGCTGGAGCAGTGGAATCCGGCGTGTGCCGCTGCTGCAACTTTAGCGACGCCCAGCTCATACGCCCTCTAACGCTCCTGCCGCTCCTGCTCAAAGCGGCAGGACTCCACGTAGAGCTCCGCATTCAGCGCCACTGCGGTGGCTTCTACACTGGCCACGGCGGCGGAAAGCCTCTTTGCGTGCTCGACCAGGCGCTCCTCCTCCTCCTGCAGGAACTCGATGTAGCGCGCAAGGTCACTGACGCAAATGTGGGCCTCCACCTCCCACCTTCCGGCCACGGTGGCGGAGCGAGTGATGGCCACGGCGGCCGACGGTGGGGTGGCAGCCACGACGGCCAACGGTGGGGTGGCGGCCACGACGGCCACCTCCTCCCGGCCGCGGTGGCGGAGCGGGTGATGGCCACGGCGGCCGACGGTGGGGTGGCGGCCACGACGACCACCTTCCGTCTTCGGGCCGCGGTGGCGGAGCGGGTGATGGCCACGGCGGCCGACGGTGGGGTGGCGGCAACAGCGACCGGCAACAGCTGCCGTCGGGCAGCGGTGGCGAAGCGTGTGGTGGGTGTTGTGCGAACACTCAACAGGGACACCACGCGCACTACACGTGGCTGAGGACTGCGCCGCCGCCACGGTGTAGCCTCCCAGCTGGAGCTGTCCACTGACGGCGGAGTGGCTGAGCGACGACGATGGACTGGTGCCATTGGCGACTGTGGGAGAAGCAAACGAGATAAGCTACGGGGAGGGAGGGGAATATGCGATGCGGACTCGCTGACCGGGAGGGTTTATATAGCAGGCAGGTAAGCATTGGGGTTTTGGGGGATTTCACCGAGTCGGGCGGGAAGCTTGCGCGGTTGCGCGGGAACGGGCTCACCGATGATTCATTAGCGCCTCTTCGAGCCAACATGTGGCCAAAAGAAACGCCTGTGCGGTGATCAAGCTTGCACTCGAAGCCTTGGGCGGCAAGGCGGTGACAAGACCTGCGAGAGGAGGACGAAATGACACGTACACATACAGTTAATAAAAAAACATTTGCGATTTAATTACCTAGCAAACGGCCGTTCTCTACGCAGCGTCACGAATGATTGTTCCCCCACGGTGTGATGTGAAACGCAACATCGTTTCACATCATGCCGCCGGCCGGCTTGTAGACGGCCATTCCCGGCGTGTTCAACTGCTCTATGCGTGTGGTCTCTCGTGGTTGAGGCGGCCACGGCACGCTCTGCTTGCGTCCCTCCGCGCACACTCTCCTTGCCTCCCTCAGCACGCGCTCCTTGCCTCCCTCCGTGCGCGCTACCAGCGTTTGGGGCCGGCGCATGATCATGTACTTTTGGGGTGCCATATGCATGGGGTTGTACCGGGCGCGGCACCACGATGCAGTTACATGCGCCACAATGCAGTTACCCGCTGCAAAAACCGCCATGCGGACATGCCAAGAATCTAGGCTGTCCGGCCCCCATTTATTCCCGCGGCCATTTACCTTAATCTCTCGCACCCCACAACAGAATAAGCACACCCACGATGACACATACTGAGAGGATATCTAGCGGCTCCAATGGCGCTCCTAGCGGTTCCAATGGCGCTCCCAGTGGATGACGACTACAACGGGCGGCAGTTCACCATGCCTCACATGGTGGACACCCACGTGAGGGGGAAGGACCTCTCGGTGGTGTACACCAATGAGCCGGTCTCGGTGGAGAGCTCCATCCACACTATGGAGCAGTTGCTTGCTGAGGACAAGTACCATGTGGTCGGCTTCGACCTCGAGTTCACCGGCGGTCGTGCCGGGTATGATCAGAAGGTTGTCGTCGCCCAGTTGTGTATGTGCCATCACGTCCTCGTCTACCACTACTCCCTGGCCACAAGGCCTTCCAAGCGTTTTGCCAGGTTTATCAACAGCCCCAACTATAGGTTCGCTATGGTGGACACCTTCAATGATCTAAAGGTGCTCGAGACTTCGGACTTGGCCTGCTAGAAGCTTGTCGACATCCAAGGCCAGTACAGGGTCTGGGGAACAAAGTATAAGAAGGACTCCCTAGTTGACCTCGCTGTGGCCATCATCGACCCCTACTATAGAGACATGAAGGATGAGTGCAACAAGAACAAGGATGCCTGGCACGAGGCCTGGGTGTGGAGACTGGATGAAGAACACGTCAAGTACGCGGCCAAGGACGCATACACAAGCTACGAGGTGTACATGCGGATCATTGACATGAGGAAGTGCCTTCGTCCTGCCCCAGGCGAAGGATCGAGCCACAGAGCAGTGGCGGCAGCATCACAAGAAGTAGATGATTAGATGATCGTTTCTCCTAGTTTAGTATGCATGTAATTGTTTATTGAGGTGTGTGCAAATGTTATGTATAGTCACTTATGTAATTGGATGTTTAATTTGGTTATGCAATCATGTTCTTATAAGTATATATGTTGTTGTTCTGTAGACAGAGCATAGATGTTGTGCAGACAGAGCAAATCACAGCACACATGGACTAAACTACAGAACCCATCAATGATGATTTCATCAATCGTTGACAATTGTATACCAGCAAGCATTTGCCCACAACACACACATCTTATTAGCAGGAATCGTCTGTGCTATTATCGGTCTTCCCACACAATTCTAATTACTAACCTGTTTGCCGAGTATCACACACATCTTGTTAAGCTGAATCATTTGTGTTTATTTTGGCTTATCGCAAACAGTTCATCTGATTGACCTATATGCCGTCTATCGCACACATCTGGATCTGGCTAATCGTTTGTGTTCTTCTGGATCATCGCAAATGGTTCATCCGAGTGAACTGTATGCCGTCTATCGCACACACCTTGATCTGGCTGACCGTTTCTATTGTTTTGGCTCATTGCAAACGGTTCATCCGAGTGAACTGTATGCCATCTATCGCACACACCTTGATCTGGATGACCATTTCTGCTGTTTTGGCTCATCACAAATAATTCGTATGGATCAACTGTATGCCACGATTCACACACGCAAATCTTTTCTGAATCGTGCTTGATGGATCCGCCATCGCACATAGTTCGTGTCGGTGTATAAAACATGGGTATTTTATACCCTGACTTATGCACAGGAAGTGGTAGCAGTCTTGATGGCCAGGGCTTGCCGGAGATCATCAACATCAAGATTCAAGCATTGGTTGTGAAACCAGGAAGGATTTATCAAGACAAAGCATCAATGAGCACTTGGCTAGTGCTGAAGATAGAAGCATCGCTTGCCGGCAAGGCGAGCCGGCAAGTTGAAGACCCGGCAAGCTCTGTGCCGGCAAGCCTTTACTGACTCCTCTTCGCTCCATCTCATCGAGCAGCTAGTCTCTAATCTATGAGGTGTCGAGTGGGCAGGCAGTTTGGTAAGGATTGACGGGGCACGTGGCAGCGTGCTAGAAGGAGGATTACCTTTAATGACACCTGTCCAGAAGGTGTGTCAAGATAATAGGAGGTAGCTGGGCGAGCGGTGCAGGAACCTTGCCAGGGCTACATCTCCACATGACACCTAACGGCGCATTTATTGTGTTTGTCCTAATCGGGCAGAGTTAGGTATGATAGCACTGTTTGCTATCTAATCAACATGTAATGACTATTTTGCCACTGTGGTTACCCCTTGACCTATAAAAGGAGGGCTAGGGCAACCTTTACAAAGGTCGACTCTTTGCTCATTCTGCATGCGTAGCTGTTCTTCTTGCACCTTGCCAGCAAGAAGCGCTCCTTGTACTTGAGCTCAAACACATCCAATACAAAAAGCAGGAGTAGGGTTTTACACCTCACGGTGGCCCGAACCTGGGTAAATCCTTTGCATTGATTACTGATTCTGCTCTTTGTGCTTGCGCATCTCCCTAGCCGAACCGCAAAGGGGCTAGATGGCCCCATAGATGGTCGTACGCACGACATCTTTGGCGCGCCAGGTAGGGGCATCGCTTGCACGAACCTGAATCAGCAGTTTGCGCATCATTTTCATTTCCATCATCTTCGATGGCACCCAAGAAGAAGGGCGCATCCGTAGGAGCTCCATCAACCTCCAAGCTTCCATCGCAGATGCCCACAGGCGGCGCGGATGATCCCGCCAACGCGGGTGGCACAGGAGGTGCGGGCGGCGCGGAAGGAGTCAACGGTGCAGGCGGCGCAGGCGGCGTACCCAGCATGGGTGGAGCAGGCGAAGCACATAACACCAACCGCAGCTTCCTCGCCAATCCGGCGATCGAAGCCACAATGGTGCAGGCGGCGCGGATGGCCAACTCCCGCCTCCTCGACGCACCGGCGAACGTAGCCACCAGAGCAACACCATCCGGACCGGCGCGAGCCAAGACCCAGCCGCCGCGGGGTCTAAGGATACCACTTCAGGACGCACACCGCGCGACGCGAATCCGAAAGACGCTGGTGGTTTCGGACGGCGACGTCCACATGGCAAGACACCTGTTGATCAGCCACAAGATCTTTAGGCATCACCACCACCACGTCAGCCTGCCGCTAGGCATGAGCCGCGGCAGCAAGATCGTGGTGGCACTCCTGCTGGTTCTGCCAGGAGTCGAGCGACGTCACATTCTTCGCTCCCAGCTGTCGGTGTAAAAACCGGCAGACCTCGGGGTAGGGGGTCCCGAGCTGCGGATCTAGGATCGATGGTATCAGAGACAACGGAGACGGTATTTACCCAGGTTCGGGCCCTCTTGATGGAGGTAAAACCCTACGTCCTGCTTCTCTTATATTGATGAAGATGTATCGAGTACAGAGTTGATCTACCTCGAGATCGTAATGTGATTCTAACTTCTAAGGCTAGGTGAGCAATGTTGCGTTGATGTCCCCACTACGGGCTAAACCCTATGGCTTATATACACGCCAGGGAGGGTATCTAGGGATACAATGTCGGTATCTAGGAATAAGGCGGCTGGACAAATCTTGAAGTGTACTACAAGTCTTCGGCAGAGACAGCATTGATCACGCCTCCCTCGTACAGCCTCCGGAGTCCATCTTGGTCATGTATGGGGGTACATCGGCCCAACCGAGGAGACGGGTCGGCCCGGTTAGCACCCCCTAATCCAGGACACCGTCAGTAGCCCCCGAACTAGTCTTCTACGCCGAGGACGATGGTCGACAGATATCACTTCGGATCCGGAGTCTTTGGCTTGATAGATGAGTTCCACTTCACATTTCGGATTTTCTTCAACATGACATCGATATCCGTGGTCCAACCGAGCTGGTACCCTGCCCGAGGGGTGTAAGTATCTTAGCCTCGAAGGCTGGTCGTACAGGTATGAACAATCCAATCCTGCCTGACAACTTTAACGGAGAGGCTCGCTCCATGATGAGTTGAGCAGTTACTGCCTCATCCTCAAATCATGGTTCGAGGCAAGTTGTTTGCTGGCACGTCCCTTCGAAACAGAGATCGTGCCCGCTTTCTCAGGGATATCATCAAGATTTTGTTTCCCCCCATATGTTTCAACGGCATTTTTGATAGCGGCCGTGAATTTATCGGCGCAGCAGGGGACTCTTGGCCCTTTATAGGTCTATAAGAACCAAAAGGAGAACAACGCAACGACGCACGCTCCCATTCCTTCCCTACTGCAACGCCGTCTAGCTCCAACGCGTAGATCCGACCAGCACGCTCGCCCTTTTCGCGAGCTCAGTCTTCCCAACCAGCCATGGCCGACACCCTCAAGGGGCACTGGGGCGGCTCCACGGTGACAGCGGCGACTATCGCCGAGCTGCGCGACGCGGGGTACCTAGCCCCCTCCACCGCTGCCCGCGCTCCATCGGCCGACCAACTGGTGCCCGCTCCCAACACCGGGGAGCGGGTAGTCTTCGTCCCCCACCTCATTCAAGGCCTGGGGTTCCTGCTGCATCCCTTTGTGCGCGGGGTAATGTTCTACTACGGGTTAGATTTCCACCACATGGCCCCCAACTCGGTTCTCCACCTCGCCGCTTTCATCACAGTTTGTGAGGCTTTCCTCCGCTGCGAGCCACACTTCGGCCTGTGGCTGAAGCTTTTCGGGATCAAACCGAAATCCAGCGGACAGGATCTCGCGGAGTGCGGGGGGGCCATGGTCAGCAAGAACCAGGGGGCCATCTGGTTCAAAGGAACCTTCATCGAAACGGTGAAGGAATGGCAGAGGGAGTGGTTTTATATCACTGAACCTCTTGCCTCTGGTCAAACCGAAGTCCCGGCCTTCTCGGCCGGGCCACCCAAGAAACTCAAGTCCTGGAAGGAGAAGGGCGTTGCTTGGGGGAAGCCAGAAGAGGTGGAGACCCTGATCGATAGGGTCCTGTGGTGGTCCACGAAGGGGAAGGTTGAGCTGGCTGACGTCATCAATGTCATGCTTAACCGCCGTATACTTCCCCTCCAGTTTCGGGCTAAACCGATGTGGGCACAAAAGCCCGAAGACATGGACACCATCAACACCTTCTTCCGCTCCACCTTGGCCACCATGGACACCATCAACACCTTCTTCCTCTCCACCTTCCCCTCCAGTTTCGGGCTAAACCGATGTGGGCACAAAAGCCCGAAGACATGGACACCATCAACACCTTCTTCCGCTCCACCTTGGCCACCATGTGGACGAAACTCATGAAGCTGGCCAAGGATAAGATCCCCCAGACGGGAGAGGACCGCGTCCTCGAACACGGCTATGAGGCCCCCCCGGTAAGTAATTTTGCCCTTTCAATCTCTGTGCTTTGTTAATTGTGTAGAGGATCAAAGTTTTTACTCGAATCGTTGTGTTTTGACATTTAACAAAAGTGGTCGGCCTGGGTAAAAGGGGTATGATGCCCAGCCCCACTGCCGGAGCAGCCCCCAACTCCCCTGCTCTCAGCGCTTCTGACCGAGGAGCCACATGTGGTGGCCTCCAAAGGGACGAAGCCCCAGACGGGGAGGTCCAGTGCTCGGACCAGGGGGACCTCGGTCACCCGGTCAGAAGAGACCCACACCTCCGCAGCTCAAGACGGCGGCGCCGAGGAGGGCGAGGAGGAGATTCCCCCCCACCCCCCAAAGGGGAAGAGGTTGGCGATAGCAGACGCCGACATGGTCATGCCGCCGAAAGGCTCAAAGACGCTGAGGCGAGCCTCATCCGAGGCCGCCAACAAGTCATCGGAGAGGGCCGAGCTCTCCGGTGACCCAGAGGAAGACCCCCTCGCAATGGGGAGGAAGAAACCGGCACCTCGAGGGTAAGCCCTTGTCTCTATCGTCTTTCCTTAAGTCACTTTTTCAGCAAGGGGGAATCTCACACAAGTAGTTTTTCATGTGCAGTCCGCCGAGGGTAATCCCCAGCGGCTCTTCAAACGGGCTGCCATCAACCAGCAGGACTCCAGAGCCCACTGCTTCTCCCCCAAAGCCTGACGGTCTGGGGGAAGCGACGTCCACCCTGGTCCCCGAAGTCAACTTGACGGGGGCCGACGACGTGGTGACCGCGGTCGAGGACGACACCTCGGCCTGACAAGATCCAGGGACGGAGCGCCCCGAGGTCATCAAAGAACTGTTGGGCCAGTCGTTGGCCCAGCCGGAGTCTACCTTGGCTCCACCACAACGGGCAGAGGCCACTCGGATGGAGACACCCGAGGTCATTCCGTCGCCCCAGCCTACTGCCCAGGGACGGGCTGGCGTGGGGTGGACCGAGCAGGTGGAGGAGACCCTGAGGGGTGCTTCCATCAAGGAGGAGCACCGTGCCTTGATGGGCACGGCGCTGGAGAGATATCGGTCCGCAGGGGCCGTCCTGCACGAGGTTTTTAAGAACCTCGCAGCAGGTTTCGAGGTATGATTTCTGCGCATTCACGTTGTTTATTTAAGCTTTTCGTTTGTGAGTTTTGTCCGAGGACATAAGAGTATAGCCTTCTAAACGGCATAATGAGTGAGTAGCCCCCGAGCCCGAAGTCGGTTTCAAGAAATCGGCATCGGGGTCGCTTGACGTAGTAGGAGCCGTTGAGTGATCAGAATTATTCCTTTTACAATAAGGATCCATTTTGTTCCAGGTTGCGACCTCGACCCCGGACTCCGCCTTCGAAGAGATGGCGGAGATGAACCGGAAACTTGAGCAGTCTCAAGGTAAGCAAGTTGAAACTTGCCGTGCATATTTGCTATATCTGTGTAATAGGTGTGAAGGAAAGCAACTAAGGCCGAACTGTGTGACAGCGGAGCTGGAGATGCTCAAGGCCAAGCTTGACAGAGCTCGTAAAGAGGTGCGGCAGTAGGAGAATGCTGCCGCCGCGGCCGAGAAGGCCCGGGCTGCCGAGAAGGCGGCCGGAGAGAAGCACCAGGCACGGGTGCTAGAAGTAGAGGAGACCCTGAAGGACGTGTTCGAAGCACGCGACAAACTTCAGGAGGAGGGGCAGCAGATGAAGGAGGAGCTCGAGAAGCTGCAGCGCGCCCACGCCGAGCTCAAGACCTCGGCCCGAGCGGATCGCGAGGTGCTCCAGCAAGTGGAGCAAATCGCCTCGGGTAAGAAATTTTTGCTGCAGTGTATGTTTGGCAGCAAAGGGTGTGCCGAGCTCACCCAATTATGGCGTTCCGCAGAGGACTTCAAGGATCTCCCGCAGAGCGCGGAGGATGCGCTGGCATAGTTTGGCCAACTTGCGGGCCATGAGGCGGAGAAAGCCTTCTGGGGTCAATTCCCGGGGTCGCCGTCTGGGCAGCTGCTGAATCATCGAGTGAAGCAGCTGGTCGAGCTGTTCCACATGACCAGGCCGGCACTCCAGGACCTCTGCGTCGCTTTGTGGCCTGCCGAAGCCATGCCGAGGAGTCTCTTCGGCCTGTCGGCCCGTCTCCAAAATGCCGTGCCTTGCGTTGAGCGTGGGAAGAGGTCTGCATGCTTCGAAGGGGCGCGGAGGGCATACGCTTGCGTGAAGACACACTTCCAAAAGGTTGACGCGGAGACGTGTGCCGCTGGCCCTCCTGCCAACAAGCCGCGGACTGCCGAGCAGTTCTTTGCCGAGGTTGAGGCGGGAGCTAGGGCGACCGAGGCCATGTGCCCCAAGGACACTCCGTATTTTTAGGTGATGCTTCGGAATGCCGGAGTGTATAATGTAAAGACTTTATCCCGTGTTTGAATGAAGATGGCTTGAGAATCCATATGTTTTTTATTTTATAATTCAATTATGCCTCCAATATGACTGTTCAAAATGAGAGTGGCCAGTCGTCGGCTTCAGCCCCACTGTAGGTTATACAGAGGGTGCTCCTTAAGGCATATCTGACCCTTGGCCGACGTCTCGGTACCCGGAGACGGTCAATGACTTAAAGGAACTAGGCAATCGGACTATAGTGGCTTGACAGCTTTCATTTAGTCGTAGGAGTTTGACTGTGGGGGCTGAGGACTAGCCCCCGGCGTAGGGAGTGTGCGGCCAACGTGGCCGAGGTCTAGGCCATGGCACACTTCGGCTTGAAATAAAAGCCCTTCGTTTGACACGGGTGATCTCTATCGTCACATCGCTTGACGCGGTCTCCGGATGGCAGACCAGTTTGCGCTTACCCAGATAGTCAGTTTTTGGCTTTCTCCACTGAGGCGCCATGCCAATTAACCTGGCGGCACAATCGCAGTGGTTCTCCCGTTACACCCTTAGCCGAATACATCGGGAACGTAAGGGGTACACATAGGAGCCGGGCAACCCAACTATTGACCGAAATCTAGGTTCGAAACTGATGCATATAAGGCCAAAAATCCGGGACGCCGAATACATCGGACTTTTCTATACAATTGCATCTTTTTTTAAATACTTCGTCATCCCGGAGCTATGCTGATAAAGAAATACAATAAAGACCTTGAAAGGGCACGGTTTCTTGATATCATAGTGTCAAGCAAGTACAAGCCCAGTTGTAACGAGAGTAATTGAAAAAGTACAACGTGAATAGTAAGAAAGAAAGGAAAAAAGGTCGGATAGTTACTGACGGATTTGAAAAGATCCGGACCGAAGCCTGCCGCACGTCTGCGTTTTCGAACTGCTGAGCAGATCGCTCTTGATTGATGATGGCTGATTTGTGAAGGCTAATGCCTGACCAACCCTTTATATACTCGAAGTGTTCGATTAACCGAATTACTCAATGGGAGGTGTTTGCCGGCATCGTTCTGTGGTTAAAGCCACAGAGACGTAGTGACGCTCGGCTACTTCTTTTACAGATGCATGTCTATGCAGGGGCGCAAAACCTTGTCCTTGCGTGGTTAATCCGCGCGTGACGCGTGGGTAGTTGTATTGGCTCCTCGGCGTCCCAGGGAATTTTGAGTGCAAAGTTGTGCACCCTGGGGACGTAGTGCCCGCAGCTAGGGCACGCGAGGAGCCCGCATCCCTATTTCGGGTGCGGGGGTAGCTGGCCGAGGTTGACTTGTGCAGCCCGGGCTCGCTTCAAAGAGCGAGCGGCGCGTTTATCGCTACGGGCTGCCTCCTCGGACGCTTGGACCTCGGCTGCAAAAGCCGCGGTCTGTTCCTCTGTCTGGAGTGAACGCTCAGCGTTACCATTGACTGTGATGACACCGTTGGGTCCCGGCATTTTGAGCTTGAGGTAGGCGTAATGGGGGACTGTGTTGAAGCGTGCAAAGGCCGTGCGTCCTAAGAGCGCATGGTATCCACTCCGGAAGGGTACAATGTCGAAGATTAACTCCTCGCTTCTGAAGTTATCGGGCGAACCGAAGACTACCTCGAGGGTGACTATCCCGGTACAACGGGCTTCGATGCCCGGAATGACACCTTTAAAGGTGGTAGAGCTCGGCATTATCCGAGATGAGTCAATGCCCATCTTCCGAACCGTGTCCTCGTAGATGAGGTTAGGACTGCTTCCCCCGTCCATCAGGACGCGTGTTAGATGATAACCATCAACAATAGGGTCCAGAACGAGCGCAACAGATCCGCCATGCCTGATGCTGGTCGGATGATCGTGCTTATCAAAGGTGATCGGGTAGGCCGACCATGGGTTATACTTCGGGGCGACTGGCTCCAACGCATATATGTCCCGAAGCACACGCTTTCTCTCCCGTTTAGGGATGTGGGTGACATAGATCATATTGACCTCTATTACCTCATTTGGAAATTTCTTTTGCCCTACATTATTGGGCTGCCGAGGTTCATCCTCGTCGTCGCTGCGGTGTTGGGTTTTACTCTGACCCTCTGCCACTATCTTGCCAGCTTGTTTGAAGACCCAGCAATTCCTATTAGTGTGTGTTGCTGGTTTTTCCTGGGTACCGTGAATCCCACATGGGCGGTCCAGGAGCCTGTCAAGCTGGCTAGGTCCGTCTTTGTTCCCCTTATAGGGTTTTCTCTTCTGCCCGGATTTGGGTCCGGCGAATCCAGCATTGACCGCGACGTCTTCAGTGTCTCTTCCGCCGTTCTTATATCTGCGCTTATTTTTATTGCGCTTCGGTTTTCCATTGGCGTCGCTGGTTTCCGAGGTGCCTGCCTCGCCGTTATGAGTACTTCGGGCGAGCCAGCTATCCTCTCCCGCGCAAAAGCGGGTCATCAGAGATGTTAGGGCGGCCATAGTCCTCGGCTTATCCTGGCCGAGTTGTCGGGCTAGCCATTCGTCCCGAATATTATTTTTGAAGGCAGCGATGGCCTCGGCATCGGAACTGTCTATAATCTGGTCCTAATTCGCCTGGCTGCTGGGTAACACGGCTGAGGTCATCAGTGTTCGGAGGTCGGACATACGTGCCCTGGAAGTTTGCCGTCTTCTAGGGCCTGCCAGCTGCCGATAGAGTGAGGGGGGAGGCTATTAAGCCAGTGTCTCGCCGGCCCCTTTAACTTGAGTGGCAGGTATTTGATGGCATGGAGATCATCTCCATTGGCCATATGTATATGTAAGAGGAAATCCTCGATCCAGACTGCTGGGTCTGTGGTACCGTCGTATGATACTATGTTAATGGGTTTAAACCCTTCCGGGAACTGATGCTCCATCACCCTGTTTGTAAAATAGATTGGGTGAGCTGGTCCTCGGGATCGAGGAGGATCTCGTCGGGTCTCGGGAGAGAGCCGTGAGTAAGCTTGATCTCGGGCACGGTCGTTCCTGTCCATCCAGGCATCGTAGTCGTTGGGCCCAGCGGGGGCGCGTCCCCTGGATCCATAGATGGACCGAGGGGGAGCCCTTTTTTCTTCAATACGACGTCTAGCGTTGCGAGGATCCAGGTGGTCCACGGGGTCTTTACCATGACGGCGTGGGGGTGGCCTTTCACCATGGTCTTCTCGTCTTGGCCTGTCTCGGCCTCTAGGGGGCCGATCGAGGTCGTCAGCAAGCTCTTCGTCGAATTCTGGTAGGAGGCGCCTGCGTGGGTAAGACTTCGGCGCACTATGGCGTCGGTTCTCCATATCCTGCTCAGCAGAAAGCACTTCAACCCACTTTTCATTTAGCGCATCGGTATTTTCCTGCAGCTGTTGCTGCTTGCGTTTTAAGCTCCGGGCCATCGCGACGAGGCGTCGCCGGAACCGTTCTTGTTCGAAGGGGTCCTCGGGGACGATGAAGTCCTCGGTACCGAGGTTGTCGTCTTCCTCAGACTCCGGCATGTAATTGTCGTCGGCCCCTTCGAAGAGGTCATCGGGATCAGAGTCCACAAGAGGTCGGTCTGGTGTGCCGTTCCTTATTGGGAGGCTTGAATGTCCTCCTCAGGGTTATCGGCGTCGCCGTCCTCCTCGTTGCCGTTATTGGCTGTTGCGTCGTTGCCACTAGGTTCCCCGTTATTTCCCCTTCGGCGCCATCGCCGGCGTTTGGGAGGGGAATTGGGGGTGTCCACCATATAGACATCGTAGGTGGACGTGGCGGTCCACATGCCCATGTTGACCGAGGGCAGGGTGTTCTCGATGGGGCCGTTGGCGTCCTCCTCCATATCTGAGGGTTCGCCGTAGTCCAACGCGTCGGTTAAATCATCGATCGTGGTGACTAGGTGGGTGGTAGGTGGGATGTAAATTTCCCTATCGTCGGCTTTAAGTCCGATCTGATCGTAAACCGAAGTCTTGTCGTCCGAGATGGACATGCTCTGGATGCGGCAAAGCATCTCATCAAGGTGAGATAACTCTTCGGGATCCATGGATGTGCCGTAGGCAGGGCTGATTCGAAGCACATCCGGTATGTGACCAGGCATGTCTTCGGAGAGAAAGGGAGTCTGAACGTAATTCGGAGTTTTGATTCGAAATCATCTCTGGCGCCGCTTCGAGAGTGGGAGCAAGATCTTTCTCCGAACTAGTGGTCGAGGGGAGATCCGCCGGAGTGGCAGCGTCGGTAGTCTCAAAAGACATCATGACAGAGTTCGGTTCCGGGGTCGAGCCTCCAGAACCGGCCGAGCTTTCGATCAGGCCGGGCGTCCATCCCGATAGGACGAGTTCGCCGCAGGAATCGGTAGTGTACTCGAGGCCACCGAAGGTTATGACCCGTCCCGGCGTGTAGTTCTCGACGGAAGTCAAGTGTCCCATCGAATCGGCGTAGAACGTCATGCTGCCGAAGACGAAGAGCTGTCCGGGGACGTAGACGTCCCCACAGCCGTTAGTGTGATTGATCCATAGGTGAGCCATCGACCCTTCCGGTGATCGCGCAGCGGAACTCTCAATGAAAGCACCAGTGTCGGTGTAAAAACCGGCAGACCTCGGGGTAGGGGGTCCCGAGCTGCGGATCTAGGATCGATGGTAACAGAGACAATGGAGACGGTATTTACCCAGGCTCGGGCCCTCTTGATGGAGGTAAAACCCTACGTCCTGCTTCTCTTATATTGATGAAGATGTATCGAGTACAGAGTTGATCTACCTCGAGATCGTAATGTGATTCTAACTTCTAAGTCTAGGTGAGCAATGTTGCGTTGATGTCCCCCCTACGGGCTAAACCCTATGGCTTATATACACGCCAGGGAGGGTATCTAGGGTTACAATGTCGGTATCTAGGAATAAGGTGGCTGGACAAATCCTTAAGTGTACTACAAGTCTTCGGCAGAGACAGCATTGATCACGCCTCCCTCGTACAGCCTCCGGAGTCCATCTTGGTCACGTATGGGGGTACATCGGCCCAACCGAGGAGACGGGTCGGCCCGGTTAGCACCCCCTAATCCAGGACACCGTCACCAGCCATGCCAGCTACGGCAGCAGAGGCCATGGCGCAGGCGCAGATGCTGTTGAATTTCCCTCCAGCTGCCGACAAGATGGATGAGTGGAGAGCCACCATCCAGAGCCTCATCGGGTTTGCTGAAGCCAACAACTCATAGCAGGCGGGACCTTCACGGCGTCCAGTGATAGCACCAACTGATGGTCGCGCCAGAGGAGCCGCGCCAATGCTACAGTCACCTCCACAGTAACAACATCAGCAGCCGTGGCAAACTCACCGGTCCACCGAGCCCGACGAGATGTCGATGGCTTCTTCAGATCCAAGAGTGCGGCAAGAAGTGTCAAGTGCTACGGGATAGGCGGGTAGAAGATGCTCGCACCACCATTGAACGGCGCCGGGCGGCGCGTCGTCAATCTGACGTGTGCAACGGTCCGGTCGTCGATGAGCCTGCGCCTGGGGTTAGCGGGTATCTACCTTACGAGGTTGGGTGCCCGGCCTTCACTCGTGAGTTGCGGCAAGTCCACTGGCCGTCAACCCGGGCCTTCAAGCCAGAGTTGCCGGAGAAGTATGACGGCAAGCTTAACCCGGCATAATTCTTGGGCATATATACTGTAGGATCGAAAGTATGTCTAGAGGGGGGGTGATTAGACTACTTGACCAAATAAAACCTAACCTTTTCCCAATTTTAGTTGCAGGCAGATTTTAGCAATCATACAAGCCAAGCATCACCCTACACATGCAATTCTAAGAGTATATCAGCGAAAAGTAAACAATTGCATATGTAAGTAAAGGAGGGGATCGAAGATTTCAAACGCAATGAAGACACGGTGGTTTTTGGCGTGGTTCCTATAGGTGGTGCTATCGTACGTCCACGTTGATGGAGACTTCAACCCACGAAGGGTAACGGCTGCGCGAGTCCACGGAGGGCTCCACCCACAAAGGGTCCACGAAGAAGCAACCTTGTCTATTCCACCATGGCTTACGTCCACGAAGGACTAGCCTCACTCGGGGTAGATCTTCACGAAGTAGGGGATCTCCTTGCCCTTACAAACTCCTTGGTTCAACTCCACATCATGTTGGAGGCTCCCAAGTGACACCTAACCAATCTAGGAGACACCACTCTCCAAAAGGTAATAGACGGTGTGGTGTGGATGAATTCCTTGCTCTTCTGCTTCAAATGATAGTCTTCCCAACACTCAAACAACTCCTCACAGATTTGGCTATGGTGGAGGAAGGATTTGAATGGAAAGCAAGTTGGGAAAGGCTAGAGATCAAGGTTCAAATGGTAGGAATGGAATATCTTGATCTCAACACATGAGTAGGTGGTTCTCTCTCAGAAAATGTATGCTAGAAGTGTAGGCACGTTCTGATGGCTCTCTCTTCTGAGAAGGAAGTGGTGGAGGGGTATATATAGCCTCCACATAAAATCCAACCGTTACACACTTTTGACCCAACTCGGTGGCACCGAAACCATAATCTCGGTAGCACGGAACTGTGTAAAAGATATGAACGTTAGGAATCTCAGTGGGACCGATAGGAACAACTCGGATGGACCGAAGTGCAATGGCTAGGGCAAACCTCATCTCGGTGGCACCGATTGCATCAACTCGGTTGGACCGAAGTGAAGCAATAAGGCAACAGAGAGTTGGCAAGCCATCTCAGTGAGACCGATTTGCAAAACTCGGTAAGACCGAAGTAAGTGCAAACGATTACAGAGAGTTGGCAAGGCAATCTCGGTGAGACCGAGATCCATATCGGTGGATCTGATTTGTTAGGGTTTTGGCAGTGGCTAAGTTTAGGTGAACTCGGTGGCTCCGAATAGGAAATTTCGGTGAGGCCGAGTTGGAATGTATGTCTTGGACATATTTGGGGTAGAGAGAGTGGTTGAGGGATTAGGAGTACTGTCACTAAGCACTTGAGCAAAAAGACCATTAAGCAACACCACATCCCCTTTTAATAGTATTGGCTTTCCTATGGACTCAATGTGATCTTGGATCACTAAACCAAAAATGTAGAGTCTTGATATTTTTCCAATCCTTGTCCTTAGCATTTTGAGGGGTCCACATCTCTAGTCCATGCCATGCCAATCATTGAACATCCTGAAATCTTTAACTTGAATGTACATTAGTTCAATGAGATATATGTTGTTATGAATTACCAAAACCACCAAGGGAGAAAATGTGCTTTCATATACGATTGACATGCAAGCTACGGGGGGAAGAGATGAAAAGGTTCTCGCCAACTATTTTCCATTGGTGCTCAAACCCATTGTAAGATCTTGGTTGATGAACTTGCTGGAGGATTCCATTTCTTCATGGTCTGATCTGTGCAATGAATTCATTGGTGCTATTACCGGAGGCCATAAGGCTCCTGGTCAGCCCAGTGACTTGCTAGTGATCCCACAAAGAGACGGCGAGTCCTTGCAGAAGTATATTCAGAGGTTCAGTCACGTGCACTGCAATATTCCTGATGTGCACCCCGCGGCTGTGACTGTTGCCTTTCATACCAATGTGCGCAATCGGAAGATGCGGGAGAAATTGAATATCCGACTGCCGAAGACCGTCAACGAGTTGTATACATTGGCGGAGAAATGTGCACGGGCTGAAGAAGGGAGAAGACTTCCTGGGGAGGATGCTGGCTCTAAAGTTGACTCAGAGGACGACGACGCCGCCACCCTGAAAAAAGGGTCGGAAGCGCAACACGGAGCGCAAAGGCAAGACAGTAATAGCCGTTGAGAGTTCCGGCAACTCCAACACCACCAAGAAGGCTAAGACTGAGGGCTCCGGCTAGGAAGCTGCTGCATGCACTGATTGCCAGGAAGCCGCAGCAGGCGAGAAGGCCGGCAAGACCGACGGGCCATATTGCAAGATTCACCACACCAAAAGCCATTACCTCCAAGAGTGCCGGCAAGTTGAACAGCTTGCCGAGAAGCAGAAGGTTGAATATGAAAAGCGCAACAAGGAGAAGGGCCAAGACGGTGCTGGGGGATCTGGCAAGAGGAATCGTGGTGGCCGAGGAGGCCGCCGCGGCAAGGCCAAGCAGCAGAAAGAGAAACCTTCTTGAGGCCGTGGCAAGAAAGAAGAGGATGATGAAGATGATGACAAGGATGAAGATGATTCCGGTGAACAAGAATTCCAGAAAGCAACAGAAGCCATGTGCATTGACGGAGGTGCATCTCTGCACTCCTCTCACCGCCAACTCAAATAGTGGGCGCATGAGGTTAATGCAGCGGAACCGACAGTTGACGTTGGACAAGGAAGACAATGTAATGAGTTATGTTTGTTTATATTCACATAGAAGTTATATTGTCATGGATCCTCTAACATGTGGTGCTTGCTTAGGATCTTTTGCTTGCCAAAAATTTGTACTAAGTAGAGATACTACTTGTGCATCCAAAAACCCTTAAACCCAGTTTCTTGCCATGAGAGTTCACTATATCTACCTATGGATTGAATAAGATCCTTCAAGTAAGTTGTCATCGGTGCAAAAAGCAATAAAAATTGCTCCTAAAATATGTATGATCTTTTATTGCAAGGGAAAATAAACGTTGTACGAACTTGTGATGGTAAAGAAATAAAAGCGACGGACTGCATAATAAAGGTTGCTATCACAAGGGGCAATATAACATGATGTTCCTTTGCATTAAGGGTTTGTGCATCCAACAACAAAAAGCGCATGACAACCTCTGCTTCCCTCTGCGAAGGGCCTATCTTTTACTTTTATGCATTTACTTTTCTGTATTTACTTTTATGCAAGAGTCATTAATGTTCATCCCTATTCCGCTCTATTTATTCTTTAGTTGGCAAGCATTATGTGGTAGAGAAAGATCCAGGCACATATATCCAGTTGAATATAGGTGATCATGAGTTATTATTGTTGACATTATCCCTGAGATAAATAAGTTGGGAGGCAAAACATTAAGCCCCTATCTTCCTATGTGTTTGACTGAAACGGTTTGTTCTAAAAATATGCTTTGAGTGTTAGCAATCATGGAAGACTAAAAGATGATTGA
The DNA here is from genome assembly GCA_039707655.1 of Elymus sibiricus. Taxonomy (NCBI): domain Eukaryota; kingdom Viridiplantae; phylum Streptophyta; class Magnoliopsida; order Poales; family Poaceae; genus Elymus; species Elymus sibiricus. The sequence goes on along the minus strand of CM077666.1, from coordinate 165,372,066 downwards.
GTATGTGGAATTTGCCAGATCAAAGCTCTTACATAGACCCTTCCTGAAAATAAGATGAATTGCAATTGTTTGATGACTGAGAACATAGTTTGTTAGTTTTCAAGAAAGTTTATGGCCTATACTTTAAACATGTGAATAGCTTGCTACTTGATCATGAGAAGTTTTATGAGATGAGCTACTGATTATGATATATATTGATGCTAGAAAAAGTGATTGAAATTATTATTGATCAAACTTATGCACTATGCTAGCATTCACACTTCATAAATTATTTCTTTATCATTTACCTACTCGAGGACGAGCAGGAATTAAGCTTGGGGATGGTGATACGTCTCCAACGTATGTATAATTTATGAAGTATTCATGCCTTGTTTATAACAATTCTATATGGTTTTGGTATGATTTGATTAGAACTAACCCGGACTGACGTTGTTTTCGGCGGAATTGCCATGGTGTTGTTTTTTGTGCAGAAATAAAAGTTCTTGGAATTGGAGGAAACTTTTTGGAGATTTTTTATGTAATAAACAAAAAATAGTGGAACCAAGACCCACTGGAGGGGGGCCACCCAGTGCCCACGAGGCACCAGGGCGCGCCACCCCCCCCCCCCCCCAGGCGCGCCCTGGTACCTCGTGGGGCCCACGTGGCTCCGTCTCGCGTGATTCCAACGCCAAAAAATCATATATATTCAGAAACCCTCGAAAGTTAACCTAGATGAGTTTTTACGCCGCCGCAAGCCTCTGTACCTCCATGATCTCATCTACAGCCCTTTTTCGGCACCCTGCCGGAGGGGGGAAATCATCACCGGAGGCCATCTTCATCATCCCGGCGGTCTCCATGGCGAGGAGGGAGTAGTTCAGCCTCGGGGCTGAGGGTTTGTACCAGTAGCTATGTGTTTTATCTCTCTCTCTCTCTCTCGTGTTCTTGATTTGGCACGATCTTGATGTATCGCGAGCTTTGTTAATATAGTTGGATCATATGGTGTTTCTTCCCTCTCTATCCTTGTTGTGATGAATCGAATATTTTCCCTTTGAGGTTTCGTTATTATCGGATTGAATATTTCAGATTTGAGAACATGTGATGTATGTCTTGCATATGAATACCCGTGGTGACAATGGGGTATTATATTGATTGACTTGATATATGTTTTGGCACTCACCTCGCGGATTCCCGCGGTGACATTGGGGTAATCTATGCATATGGGTTGATGCACGTTTTCATTATCTTTTCTCTCATAGCAACTTTGGGGTGCTCCTTGAAGTTCTTTGTGTTGGATTGAATATTATGAATCTGAACTTGTTTGATGCATATCGAATAATCAACTCATGGATACTTGTAGTGACATTGGAGTATCTAGGTGACATTAGGGTTGGTTGATGTGTTTCATATGGTGTTATTTTAGTACGAACTCTAGGGCTATTCGTGACACTTATAGGGATGGCTCAATAGATTGATCGAAAAGGATAACTTTGAGGTGGTTTCGTACCCTACAACAATTTCTATCTTATGTTCTTCACGAATAGGAATTTTGGAGTGATTCTTTGTCGCACGTTGAGGGATTGTTATATGATCCAATTATGTTAGCATTGTTGAGAGATTGCACTAGTGAAAGTATGAACCCTATGCCTTGTTTTTAAGCATTGCAATACCGTTTGTGCTCACTTTTGTTACTTGCTACCTTGCTGTTTTTATATTTTCAGATTACAAAAATCTATATCTACTATCCATACTACACTTTTATCACCATCTCTTCGCCGAATTAGTGCACCTATACAATTTACCATTGTATTGGGTGTGTTGGGGACACGAGAGATTTCTAGTATTTGGTTGCAGGGTTGTTTGAGAGATACCATCTTCAACCAACGCCTCCCACGGATTGATAAACCTTAGGTCAACCACTTGAGGGAAAATTGCTACTGTCTGATACGTCCATTTTGCATCATGTTTTACTACTGTTATTTATAGTGTTTTTAATCAATATAACACTTTGTGGAGCTATTATAATGCCTTTTCTCTCTAAATATGCAAGATTCACACAAGGAGGGAGAATACCGGCAGCTGGAATTCTGGACCTGAAAAAGCTCTGTCAAGATACCTATTCTGCACAACTCCAAATGAGCTGAAATTTTCAGGAGAATTATTTTAGAATATATAAAAAATATTGGAAGAAAAAAGTACCAGAGGGGGCCACTCAGGTGCCCACGAGGCACCAGGGCGCGCCACCCCCCCAGGCGCGCCCTGGTACCTCGTGGGGCCCCTGGCCCACTTCTGGCCCCCATTTTTTGGTATATAAGGGCATTTGACCTAACAAAAATAAAGAGAAGACTTTCGGGACGGTGCGCTGCCGTCTCGAGGCGGAACTTGGGCAGGAGCACATTTGCTCTCCGGCGGAGAGATTCTGCCGGGGATACTTCCCTCCGGGAGGGGGAAATCGTCTCCATCGACACCACCAGCGACCCTCTCATCGTAGGACGGCTAATCTTAATCAGCATCTTCACCAGGACCATCTCATCTCAAACCCTAGTTCATCTCTTGTATTCAATCTTTGTCTCAAAACCTCAGATTGGTACCTGTGGGTTGCTAGTAGTGTTGATTACATCTTGTAGTTGATGCTTGTTGGTTTACTTGGTGGAAGATTATATGTTCAGATCTATTATGCAATTCAATACCCTACTGGTCATGAACATGTTGATGATGTGTGAGTAATTACTTTTGTTCTTGAGGACATGGGAGAAGTCTTGTCATAAGTAATCATGTGAATTTGGTATTCGTTCGATATTTTGATGATGTGTATGTTGTGATTGTCTTAGTGGTGTCATGTGAACGTTGACTACATGACACTTCACCATCTTTGGGCCTAAGGGAATGCATTGTGGAGAAGTAATTAGATGATGGGTTGCTAGAGTGACAGAAGCTAAAACCCTAGTTTATGCGCTATTCCGTAAGGGGCTGATTTGGATCCACATGTTTAATGCTATGGTTAGAGTAGTCTTAATTCTTCTTTCGTAGTTGCGGATGCTTGCGAGAGGGGGTAATCATAAGTGGGAGGTTTGTCCAAGTAAGGGCAGCACCCAAGCACCGGTCCACCCACATATCAAATTATCAAAGTAGCGACCGGAAACACAAATAGTTGCCCCTCAACCTACTGCACCTATTTAAAAAGATATTGAATATGAAATTCCTCCGGGCATGTTAGAGAAACTGCAAGCTAATCCTTATGCAGGAGATGGAATGGTACATCCTGATATGCACTTGATTTATGTGGAAGAAATTTGTGGATTGTTTAAGCTTGCAGGTATAACCGGAGATGGAGTTAAGAAGAAAGTTTTCCCTTTATCTTTGGAGGGAAAAGCATTAATATGGTATAGGCTATGTGATGATACTGATACATGGGATTGGAACCGCCTGAAACTAGAATTCCATCAGAAATTTTATCCTATGCATTTGGTTCATCGTGATCAGAATTATATATATAACTTTTGGCCTCGTGAAGGAGAAAGCATCGCTCAAGCTTGGGGGAGGCTTAAATATATGTTGCATACATGCCCCAATTATGACCTCTCAAGAAAAATTATCTTAGAAATTTTTTATGCTCGGCTTTCTCATGATAATCAAACTATGCTCGATTCTTCTTCGACTGGCTCCTTTATGAAGAAAACTATTGAATTCAGATGGGATCTTTTGGAAAGAATTAAATGCAACTCTGAAGATTGGGAACTCGACAAAGGTAATAAGTCAGGTATAATACTTGAGTTCGATTGTGTTAAATCTTTTATGGCCACCGATGCTTTTCATAAGTTTAGCACTAAATATGGACTTGACTCTGAGATAGTAGCCTCCTTTTGTGAATCCTTTGCTACTCATGTTGATCTCCCTAAGGATAAGTGGTTTAAATATCATCCCCCTATTAAAGAAAAGATAGAGGAACCTGTTAGTGTTAAAGAAGAAACAATTGTTTATCATGTTGATCCAGTTGTTCCTACCGCTTATATTGAGAAACCACCTTTTCCTGTTAGGATTAAGGAACATGCTAAGGTTTCAACTGTGGTTAACAAATGTCATAATAGAACACCTAGACCCGCTGAACAAATTAAAGTTGAACCTAATGTTGCTATGGTTAAAGTTCTCTTGGTTGATAATATAGATGGGCATGTTATTTACTTCTGCGATGAAGCAGCTCGAATTGCTAAACCTGATTCTAAAGATAAAAACAGACCCGTTGTGGGCATGCCTGTTGTCTCAGTTAAAATAGGAGATCATTGCAATCATGGCTTATGTGATTTGGGTGCTAGTGTGAGTGCTATTCCTTTTACTTTATATCAAGAAATTATGAATGATATTGCACCTGCTGAATTAGAGGACATTGATGTTACTATTAAACTTGCAAACAGAGATACCATTACACCACTTGGGATTGTTAGAGATGTTGAAATCTTGTGTGGAAAAACAAAATACCCTACTGATTTTCTAGTCCTTTGTTCTCCACAAGATGATTTTTGTCCCATTATATTTGGTAGACCTTTCTTGAACACGGTTAATGCTAAGATTGATTGCACTAAAGAAACAGTCGGTGTTGATTTTGGTGGTATGTCTCATGAGTTTAATTTTTCCAAATTTCATAGACAACCTCATGACAAAGAATTGCCTAGTAAAGATGAAATTATTGGTCTTTCTTCTATTGCCGTACCTCCTACTGATCCGTTAGAACAATATTTGCTAGACCATGAAAATGATATGCATATGCATGAAAGAAATGAAATTGATAAGATGTTCTTTGATCAACCACCTATCCTTAAACATAATTTGCCTGTTGAAACTCTTGGAGGTCCTCCTCCACCTAAAGGTGATCCTATGTTTGAATTGAAGCAATTGCCTGATACATTGAAATATGCTTATCTAGATGAAAAGAAGATATATCCTGTTATTATTAGTGCTAACCTTTCAGCGTATGAAGAAAAGAGATTGCTGAAAACTCTAAGGAAGCACCGAGCCGCTATTGGATATACTCTTGATGATCTTAAGGGCATTAGTCCCACTCTATGTCAGCAAAAAATTAATATGGAGCCTGATGCTAAACCAGTTGTCGACCACCAACGTCGATTAAATCCTAAGATGAAGGAGGTGGTTAGAACTGAAATATTAAAACTTCTGGAAGCAGGTATAATCTATCCCATAGCTGATAGTAGATGGGTAAGTCATGTTCATTGTGTCCCTAAGAAAGGAGGTATAACCGTTGTTCCTAATGATAAAAATGAACTCATTCCACAAAGAATTGTAACTGGTTATAGGATGGTAATCGATTTTAGAAAATTAAACAAAGCTACTAGAAAAGATCATTACCCCTTACCGTTTATTGATCAAATGTTAGAAAGATTGTCTAAGCATACACATTTTTGTTTCCTAGATGGTTATTCTGGTTTTTCTCAAATACCCGTATCACAACCCGACCAAGAGAAAACCATATTTACTTGTCCTTTCGGAACTTATGCTTATAGATGTATGCCTTTTGGTTTATGCAATGCACCTGCTACCTTTCAAAGATGTATGGCTGCTATATTCTCTGACTTTTGTGAAAAGATTGTTGAGGTTTTCATGGATGATTTTTCCGTTTACGGAACTTCTTTTGATGATTGCTTAAGCAACCTTGATCGAGTTTTGCAGAGATGTGAAGAAACTAATCTTGTCTTGAATTGGGAGAAGTGCCACTTTATGGTGAATGAAGGTATTGTCTTGGGCCATAAAGTTTCTGAGAGAGGTATTGAAGTCGATAAAGCTAAGGTTGATGCTATTAAGAAAATGCCATGTCCCAAAGATATTAAAGGTATAAGAAGTTTCCTTGGTCATGCTGGTTTCTATAGGAGATTTATTAAAGACTTCTCCAAAATTTCTAGGCCTCTCACCAATCTTTTGCAAAAAGATGTTCCATTTGTTTTTGATGATGTTTGTCTAGAAGCCTTTGAAACACGTAAGAAAGCCTTAACCACTGCACCTATTGTTCAACCACCTGACTGGAACTTGCCTTTTGAAATTATGTGTGATGCTAGCGATTATGCTGTTGGTGCTGTTCTAGGACAAAGAGTTGATAAGAAATTAAATGTTATCCATTATGCTAGTAAAACTCTAGACAGTGCCCAAAGAAATTATGCTACTACTGAAAAAGAATTTTTAGCGGTTGTGTTTGCATGTGATAAATTCAGATCTTATATAGTTGATTCTAAAGTAACTATTCACACCGATCATGCTGCTATTAAATATCTTATGGAAAAGAAAGATGCTAAACCTAGAATCATTAGGTGGGTTTTATTGCTACAAGAATTTGACTTGCATATTATTGATAGAAAGGGAGCTGAGAATCCCGTAGTAGATAATTTGTCTAGAATAGAAAATGTTCTTGATGACCCACTACCTATTAATGATGATTTTCCTGATGAGCAATTAGCTGTCATAAATGATTCTCGTAATACTCCTTGGTTTGCTGTGACGCCCGGATAATTAAGCTACAGTGATTGTTGTAATTAAGCACAGTAATGACCATGATCAACAGTGCCTAATCATCATTAGTAACAAATCCCTTTTAAAATTCAAATTCAAATTCAAATTCAAATTCATGTGAGATATTAAGTTGCTCAAACACTGATGGAAAAATGTTCATTAAGTAACAAATAATCCAGAGGCAATTCTAAAATTTTAATCAACATTATGGGAATAGCTAGGTGACTCAAACAATATGAAACAACACCAAAACAGTAATATAACGTGCCAATTCATTTATTAAAAATTCCTATGAAATCATAATTTGCCCAAACCAGTTTCTAGTGGTAAGGCATATTGCATGGTAATATTTGAACCAAGTCACATATTTTACAAAATTCAAATTGGGACTAAACATTTTTGCAAAACAGAAACTAAAAACGAAAAACAGAAAAGAACAAAGAAAAAGAAAAAGACCCGTGTCACTGGGCCCAAGTGGCCCAACCGGCCCAGCCCACTCCCACCTGCTCCCCCTCTCGTGTCGTCGTCCCCGTGGCCGAGCGCTCGCCGCGCCGCCTGCCGCTCGCCACGGCGCCGGGGCAGTTGAGGCGAGGGGATAAACTCGCCCCCGAGCCCTCCCCCCTGGCAACCTCTGCCATTTGCCCCTCCTCTCCCCTCTCCTCGCGCCCTCGCTCGCTCGCTCTCCTCCTTCCCGAGCATTGCCATGGCGCGGCCGCCGTAGAACTCGCGGCCACAGCCACCCCCGCGCCCAGCCGTTGCAACCACGAGCTCCGCCACGACCTCCTCGACCTCGTCGACCCCAAGCCCGCGCCCCGGGAGCTCTGCATCGCCGTCCCCGCGTCGTCTTCCTCCTCGGGCGCCCGAAGCTCCGCCGCTTTGATTCGTCGCCGTCAAGCCCTCCCCGAGCTCACTTTGAATGGCAACGCCCCTCTGTGAGCCTCCGCTTCTCCCTCCTCTCGCTCTCGTCGCCGTTAGCTGCCTCTAGGGCCATCCCCGGCGTGCAACCGATCCCGCCGCCGCTTTAGCTCATCGCCGGCGTGGCTCCGGTGACCAAATGGTCATGGGCATGTGCCCATCGTGCTTGTCGCGTCGCGTAGGACCCCGTAGCGCTTTCGGTTCGCTCGTTTGCGCCCCCGTTCGCCGTTTGCCATCGCCGCCCGAAAGCTTCTCGCCGCCGGCGACCTGGCGCTCGCTATGGCTCGCCGTTGCTCGCCCCGATACCTGGAACGGATCGGCGGCTTGTCCAGCTTTCGAACGCGCCCGGCCGCGCGCCAAATGATCCACCGTGGAGCATTTCCGAGCTGGCCGGAGCTTTCGGCTGCGTCCGACTCTCGCCGGCGACGCTTCGGCGCCGGCCACCGACGTGGCACACCTGGGGTCCACCCCTGGGTCACTGCCAGTGGGGCCCCTGGCCCCAGTTGACTGGGTTGACCCAGTCAACTGGGCTGACTGGGTTGACCAGTCACTGACTGGTGGGACCCCATGCCCCTGTGCCAATGACAGGTGGGTCCCCCTGTCAGTTTTCTAATTAGCTAAATTGAGTTAATTAAAATAATTAGATTATCACTAATCTGCCACTGACACATGGGCCCCATTACTAATTAATCATGTTTAGTCTAATTTAATAAACTGAAATATGCCTTTGTCTATGACAAGTGGACCCCACTGGTCAGGTTTGACCTGGTCAGCCCCCTGTTGACTGCTGACGCAATGCTGACCTCATGCTGACGTCGTCATTCACTGTTCTGGATAATGTTGATTTGATAAATAGAATTAATTCCAGAAATTGATTAAAACTTTGAAAAATCATAGAAAATAATCTGTAGCTCAGATCAAAAAACTTTATACATGAAAGTTGATCAGAAAAATCCCATGAATCCAAGTATGCCATCTATTCATCTGTCACATGCCTCTAGCTATCTGAACATGCAACTTTTTGCCTGTTTCGGATAGGTGAATAGTGCATGGCATTATTAAAATAATTTCAAATAAATTTCTAAATTAACTATCGCACCTAGATAGGCCGCAAACACCCCTAGCCCTGCGTATTGCCATGTCATGCATCATGTTGCACCTGAGTGCTTTATATTTATTGTTTCTTCCCCCTCTTCTCTTTGGTAGACCCCGAGGCTGACGGTGCTGCCGAGATCGACTACGCCGTCGACGATCAGTCCTTTGCCGCAAAGTAGCAAGGCAAGCAAAACCCCCTTGAGCATTCCGATATCGCCTATTCTTCTCCCTCTTGTTCCTGCATTAGAATTTTGCTACTATATTAGATAGCTCCTATTCTGATGCATAGCCTGTTTTTGATGAACTGCTACTACACCTGTTATCATATCAACTGTCTAGAATAGGTTGATCAGTGAACCCCTGAGACCCCCTTAGTCCTAGTTGCCCCTGCTCTCATCGACGACACCGAGGACTTGAAGACAGAAGACTCAGTCGTCATGACTGACAAGCTGTTACCGACACATCACCACACACCCCTTTAAGTATGGCACTGCAGAGCTACTACCGAGTGCCGAGGGTGATACCTCACTTAGCACTCCCGGTGTTAATTCTGTAGCGTAGCTAACGGTCATGAGTAGCGACTCTTGCCTTACTCATACCTCGAGTGGGATCCATCGAGGGTGATTCCTCAGATATCCACTTGATGTATAGACACATAGTTACTATGACCTGGTTACAGAAACAAGTTAAAGACGGGTCGGTCCCAAGGGTACCCGCGAGAGTGATATGTGGTGGGGTGCGCCGGTAAGGCACCCGAGTGTTATTGGCGGGGCGACGGACTGCACGTTATGGTTCGCACTTGCCCCGCACTAATAAATTGCTAATGGGTTGAGTATTTAATCTGAGTTGGTCGATACGACCTTTAACGCACTAAACCTTCACGTGGGGAAGTTATGGGCACTCAGCGTCGTTGTATCAGCCGAAGCTCTTCGGACGTCAGCAATGGAGCGGCGCGCGACGGATTGGACTGGACGGTGCAGCTCTTGGACTGGAGTGTACTAGGTCTGTTTCCGGCCGTGTACGCATCGTGCAGGAGTGCAAGGGCAAGTGGGCCCACGAACCTGCGCACTTAGGAGTAGACCGGCGGGCTGGCCTCTTCGTTGAGTCTAGGTGGGGCGACGACGTGCTGTATCCCGAGGCCGGGCATTACCCCGGAAAGTGTGTCCGGCCGGAGGTGACCAGGCGTGTTGGAAATGAGGTGCACCCCTGGAGGGAAGAACAAACAATTCGAATAGCCGTGTCCACGGTAACAGGACGACTTGGAGTTGTACCTTGACCTTATACAACTATAACTGTAATTTTAATTTGAAATGAATTGTGGCTCCGGGATTGCTTCCTCACAGGGAGTCAAGGAAGGATCTCTCGGCATGTTTACTTAATAAAATTGCTACAACAATATGGCTATATAAATGAGCTACAGGTCTACTCTCTTCTAATGCTGCAAGATGTTGAAGATGCTGAAGATGCTAGTCTTCGATAGGACTAGGCCTTCTCACTATTCTTGCTTTCTGCAGTCAGTCCAGATATAACCCTTCCCTTGATAATGATGCATACTTAGCATAGTTCTGATGTCAGTCTTGCGAGTACTTTGGATGAGTACTCACCGCTGCTTTGCTCTCTCTTTCCCCCTCGATACGTTGCTGCGTTCAGACGATGGAGCCCAGGAGATGGAGTACGCTGGAGACGACTGCTACACCACCGCTGGAGCCTACTTCTGCGTGGAGAACGCCGACGCTCAGGAGTAGTTAGGAGGTTCCCAGGCAGGAGTCCTCGCCTCTTTCGATCCGTGTTTATGTTTGTGCTAGCCTTCTTAATGCAAAACTTGTCTAACTTATGTCTGTACTCAGATATATTTGCTTTCGCTGACTCGTGTTTATGTCGAGCTTTGTATTCGAGCCCTCGAGGCCCCTGGCTCGTAATATGGAGCTGTATGACTTTTTATTTGTGTCTTTTGTTGTGTTGTGATATCAATCAGTGAGTCCCTAATCTTGGTCGTACGCATTGTGTGCATGATTAGCGTACAGACAAGAATGGGGGCGTCACAAGTTGGTATCAGAGCCGACTGCCTATAGGTAGCCCCCTTTCCTACTCCTTGGCCGAAGTTGAGTCTAGTACTTGAAAAACTTTTGCTAACATAGTTGTGTGGCTTACGGGCCCACATCTCAATCGGGTGGTATTAGGATCTTTTATTCCTCGTCTATACTCTGGGTTCTGATCTCTCTTCTCTTTCAGGTTAAAGATTTTACTAACTCTGACTCTAGGTTCTCGTAACTAGTTCTCCCGGAGAGCCCTCATACCAGAAGATCACTTGCTCCGTCAGAAGATTCTAAAGAGACCCTTTTGATGTTTTCCGAGACTTTGTGCTCATCGGCTTTGCAATTCCCTACCATCGATAATTCCCTATGGATGACTAATTGCACTTGTCATTCATACAATCTTTTCTCGTTACTCTTGTTGTTACAAGAGGCCCCGAAATACTCTCCATTGCCCCGATAACCCTTTGAGTTTACTGCCTTATAGTTCTTTTCCGCATGGAAGCCTTACGGATAATTCCTCACAATTGTCGAGGATCCGTTCATCCCAGTTGTTCATGTGTTTCACAAAATTCTTCGAAATACTTTTCGATCTTCCGAAAATCCTCTGCAGCTTGTTGCTCTTGAAATTCTTGCCTGCTCACATTATGGTTAATTCCATATGTCTAGTAGTCTTCGTTGACATCCCTTGTCTTTGCCATTTTGAGCCTATTGATTCAATGTGTGCGTATGCACGCATTCATCAGGTGATCCGTTTAAATTATCTTTCCGGCTCAGACGTCCTTCCGAACATGAGTTGGTTCTCGGCAATTCAAACCTTTATTGATTGTCCGACTAAGTCTTTTCAACTTATCCATTCTTGATCAGAGCGTCTGCTTCAGATCCTTAGTTTTGAAAATCATAATTCCTTTGTATTTTAAGCATCAGACTATTCAGGTGTTTCTTGAATCCGATGCCTTTGCATTCTTTCTTCCTCTGATTGAGTACCGATACTCACATCAACTTTGCTGTGGATCGCCCGATCCATTGTTGGAGTATTGTCCGACAGTGTCGTTCATATTCAATCACCTTGTGAGTTCTTCCCCTGATACATAATGCCTTTGGTAAATTGTATCCTCTGTTTTGCCAACCATGCTCTACCTTCGAGCTTGTGTTAAATACTCTTGAAGCTTGTGGTATATGTTCCTAAGATTCCCCGATGGGTTGAACCTATGCCCTCCCTAATCCGTGAGAACCCGAAAGTTTTCAAGGGTCATGCTCTTATGGAGTTTTGCCAGATAAGTTTTCAACACTATAACATCGTCCAAAGCAAGAAATGAATGAAATGTGATGCATTGATGAAGTGGGAGTCGACATTGAACTTGTGTTCATGCCCATGGAAATGATGTAGACCGTCTCGGAAGCTTCTTGCAAAATAATTTTTCATCCGTATGATTCTTTCAGTATCCTTAATTCGATCGATGGCAGTTATGTTTCCAGCCATGCTATCCTTATTAATTTATCCAAAAGGAATTCATTCTGATGCCTCGTCAAATTTTGACAAGGTTAATGTTTCTGCTGTCGCAGGTCAATGACCCAGTTCTACTTCTATCATATTATACCTTCGAGTTTTACCCTCTGGTATCTCGAGGATATCACGCCTTTGCAATACATCTTATTAACTTTGGTGAGGTAATAATTTTCCTTGTCTTAATCACTCCACGGGTTCTGGGAATGTTGTCAACCGAGAACACCGATTGGGAAATTTATTCCACACTGCAATTCAGTACCCCTTGTAATTGTTACTGGGTGTATCAAAGCCAATCTGGTCATTCCTAGACTATCGGCTACATCTTTGTCTTGCTATCTTCGACTGTGCTACCTCGTCCTTCTCTGATACGCAAATCCTTCAGAGTGTGGGCATTGCTTACGTCAAGCTTTCAACATCATGTTGGTTGTCTTGAAAAGCAACCCCGATATTGAGCTTGCATCTTGTCTGTTGTTCCTATAACCTTCCACGTTGTCATTCCCCTACTTGACGCCACCGCTGTTCGGTTGCATTCTCTTGAAAACTCTCGACAAAACGTGTCGTGATCATTGTCCACAATTTGACTTCTTCTGAGACGTCTACTGAATTCTTGATGAGAAATACCTTCCTTGCCCTCGATGATTTTTGTTATCATCGACAACCTCCTTGACTTCTTTCATCGAAAATTTTGTCCATGGTATGGATGCAACTTGCTATCCAGCTTGTGTTATGTTCTACCCTGGAGTATTACTGTCTTTTGTGTCGAGAATGTTGCGAGGATTGCTCCACCTCTTAGAAATTCTTGGCATAGTGGTACTTCTCACCATCAAACGATGCTGCTTTGATTCTAACTTCTAGCAACCCTATTGCTTTGAAGTTAACGATCGTCAGTTCGTTCTTAGGCTGTTGGTTATTGAATCGTCACTCTAACATTGATCTTGTTGCCTAAGGTCATATTTCGGACGCACTTTTCAATCAATGGTTAATGATGTATGTTTTCCTCGATCATACAACCTTATATCATTTGAGCTGACAAATGTCATCTCCTTGTTCACATAATTGTGGAAATCCATCCGTTTGGAATCTCGACGAATTGTTGCTGAGCCCATCAGCCACATCCTCTTCTCCCTCGTGGTTCATGATGAACATTGAAGCTAGTTTTGGAAACCTTGAAAGCATTATCTTTGTGCTTAGTTCATGAAGATTATGTTTGATAAAAGACGTGTTTTTCTATAAGTTCACGTGCATTTTTGCCACCGTGCTTATGGGGAAATTTTGTCTCGCTTCCTCTGGAATCGTTCCAATTTATTCAGGCATTTGCGAAGTAGTTCTATGGTTTGCTAGAATTGCTACCTTCGCTCCATATGTGCTTCCTAGCACGCCAGGCCACTAATTGATTTGATTTGTCCTAGTCCAGACTTACACATGGGACTTTGATATCCTCTATGATGGTCCCCAATTAGAACTTGATTGCCCTCCATTCTAGAAACTTCCATGTGGGCACGAATGTCTTGACCTTGTGTTCATATGTCTTGTAGTCTGGCTAATGATTCCAGTCTTGCTTCTGTCGTTCATTCCGAGATTCTTGCAACATCATCTCGTAAGTCTGTGTTGCATCCTTTTCTCCTCAGGCCTTCTTTGCCTGAGATATCCTGACACCGACCAGATCTGAATCTCGGACAGATATGATGGTTGGAACATTATCAGGAGTTATAACTTGGTCTTTATTACTCGGTAAGGTGATGTTGTAGCTAGCACACCGGGCCGGGTGACCTATTGTTATAATGCTTTGTTTAGCTAGGCTTGCCATTCTTCCACGGGGGAATCATAAGACTTATTTTATAAGTTGATGTTCCTAGATCCTTTGTGTATCCAAACTCCATCCTTTACTCGAAACACCATATCATTGCTATCCCGAAGCATGAATGTGGTATGTCGATCATCAAAAGGAATAATGTAATCTCAATGCTAATTGTTCCTTGATCAAATATTCAAACCCCATTGTATGGGCATGTCATGGATTTTTCCTCGCCCCTTTTACCTAAATGGTTATCTACTTGTTATTCTGTCATGTATATCATGCTCTGTTTTTCCTCGGGAAAGATATACACCTAAAACTTGAGTATAACCACATTTTCCTTTCCATTGGTCTGTTTAATGTGATAATCACATTTTCCTTTCCATTGGTCTGTTTAACCTTTCTTGAGATTTATTTGATCTGAGCAGTGATAATTCCCTGCTTAGGTAAATACCTCGGTGTACTACTCTGTCAGTAAGACCCTGTTACTATTGTTGTTAACATTTCGGTAACCGCCGGTGGACGAGAACTTTGCCTATTGGTCCGCCTCGTTTCAACGAGCAGGAAGATGGTTCTCTTCGTTCCCCGCCCTTGGAACCGATACTGTTGCTGACATAAATGACAGGTTATCCTCTGACATATCTTGCTACCATGACCGTGCAAGATGTCACCGCTCTTCTTACTCTTAATCCACATGATGGTCCCATAACCCATAGTTCCACAGGATCGAAACCTGACTCTCCTGTAAACCCTTGGTTCTGAAGTATCTTTTGCACTTGACTTATTATGTGATTCCCCGACCCACCGTTCAAGGGATGATCTATTCTTGTACCAGACGCAACATCTATTTCGTTGCTCTGAATCCCTTTTCCACCTTCTGATAAGGCATCGAATGACTACCTACCCGTTGAAACCATTTGTACCATCGCATATTGCTCTCAACGAATTCCGTGAGTTACAAATCGATACTTAATTCATGTCTTCTTCCCTGAGTTCACCGTCAGATGACCAACCCTGTGTAGCTACGTCCTTCTAGAGTTTTCCCTCCTATCGCATTCGTAAGACGATGAAGTTCCCGAAGAAGGGATGACCTGAATCAGTGAATTGAAGACATCGACGAAAGGGATCAACTTCTTCGAGAAGAACAACTAAGACAAAAAGACTCTTTAGAATTTCGTAACCAGATTTCCCCCCCCCCCTTGCTTCTACCTCTTAATTCTCGGGACGAGAATTCTTGTTAGTAGGGGAGAGTTGTGACGCCCGGATAATTAAGCTACAGTGATCGTTGTAATTAAGCATAGTAATGACCATGATCAACAGTGCCTAATCATCATTAGTAACATATCCCTTTTAAAATTCAAATTCAAATTGAAATTCAAATGCATGTGAGATATTAAGTTGCTCAAACACTGATGGAAAAATGTTCATTAAGTAACAAATAATCCAGAGGCAATTCTAAAATTTTAATCAACATTATGGGATTAGCTAGGTGACTCAAACAATATGAAACAACACCAAAACAGTAATATAACGTGCCAATTCATTTATTAAAAATTCCTATGAAATAATAATTTGCCCAAACCAATTTCTAGTGGTAAAGCATATTGCATGGTAATATTTGAACCAAGTCACATATTTTACAAAATTCAAATTGGGACTAAACATTTTTGCAAAACAGAAACTAAAAATGAAAAACAGAAAAGAACAAAGAAAAAGAAAAAGGCCCGTGTCACTGGGCCCAAGTGGCCCAACCGGCCCAGCCCACTCCCACCTGCTCCCCCTCTCGTGTCGTCGTCCCCGTGGCCGAGCGCTCGCCGCGCCGCCCGCCGCTCGCCACGGCGCCGGGGCAGTTGAGGCGAGGGGATAAGCTCGCCCCCGAGCCCTCCCCCCTGGCCGCCTCTGCCATTTGCCCCTCCTCTCCCCTCTCCTCGCGCCCTCGCTCGCTCGCTCTCCTCCTTCTCGAGCACTGCCATGGCGCGGCCGCCGTAGAACTCGCGGCCACAGCCACCCCCGCTCCCAGCCGTTGCAACCACGAGCTCCGCCACGACCTCCTCGACCTCGTCGACCCCAAGCCCGCGCCCCGGGAGCTCTGCATCGCCGTCCCCGCGTCGTCTTCCTCCTCGGGCGCCCGAAGCTCCGCCGCTTCAATTCGTCGCCGTCAAGCCCTCCCCGAGCTCACTTTGAATGGCAACGCCCCTCTGTGAGCCTCCGCTTCTCCCTCCTCTCGCTCTCGTCGCCGTTAGCTGCCTCTAGGGCCATCCCCGGCGTGCAACCGATCCCGCCGCCGCCTTAGCTCATCGCCGGCGTGGCTCCGGTGACCAAATGGTCACGGGCATGTGCCCATCGTGCTTGTCGCGTCGCGTAGGACCCCGTAGCGCTTTCGGTTCGCTCGTTTGCGCCCCCGTTCGCCGTTTGCCATCGCCGCCCGAAAGCTTCTCCGCCGCCGGTGACCTGGTGCTCGCTATGGCCCGCCGTTGCTCGCCCCGATACCTGGAACGGATCGGCGGCTCGTCCAGCTTTCGAACGCGCCCGGCCGCGCGCCAAATGATCCACCGTGGAGCATTTCCGAGCTCGCCGGAGCTTTCGGCTGCGTCCGACGCTCGGCGGCGACGCTCCGGCGCCGGCCACCGACGTGGCACACCAGGGGTCCACCCTTGGGTCACTGCCAGTGGGGCCCCTGGCCCCAGTTGACTGGGTTGACCCAGTCAACTGGGCTGACTGGGTTGACCAGTCACTGACTGGTGGGACCCCATGCCCCTGTGCCAATGACAGGTGGGTCCCCCTGTCAGTTTTCTAATTAGCTAAATTGAGTTAATTAAAATAATTAGATTATCACTAATCTGCCACTGACACATGGGCCCCATTACTAATTAATCCTGTTTAGTTTAATTTAATAAACTGAAATATGCGTGTGTCTATGACATGTGGACCCCACTGGTCAGGTTTGACCTGGTCAGCCCCCTGTTGACTGCTGACGCAATGCTGACCTCATGCTGATGTCATCATTCACTGTTCTGGATAATGTTGATTTGATAAATAGAATTAATTCCAGAAATTGATTAAAACTGTGAAAAATCATAGAAAATAATCTATAGCTCAGATCAAAAAACTTTATACATGAAAGTTGATCAGAAAAATCCCACGAATCCAAATATGCCATCTATTCATCTGTCACATGCCTCTAGCTATCTGAACATGCAACTTTTTGCCTGTTTCGGATAGGTGAATAGTGCATGGCATTATTAAAATAATTTCAAATAAATTTCTAAATTAACTATCGCACTTAGATAGGCCGCAAACACCCCTAGGCCTGCGTATTGCCATGTCATGCATCATGTTGCACCTGAGTGCTTTATATTTATTGTTTCTTCCCCCTCTTCTCTCCGGGAGACCCCGAGGCTGACGGTGCTGCCGAGATCGACTACGCCGTCGACGATCAGTCCTTTGCCGCAGAGCAGCAAGGCAAGCAAAACCCCCTTGAGCATTCCGATATCGCCTATTCTTCTCCCTCTTGTTCCTGCATTAGAATTTTGCTACTGTATTAGATAGCTCCTATTCTGATGCATAGCCTGTTTTTGATGAACTGCTACTACACCTGTTATCATATCAACTGTCTAGAATAGGTTGATCAGTGAACCCCTGAGACCCCCTTAGTCCTAGTTGCCCCTGCTCTCATCGACGATACCGAGGACTTGAAGACAGAATACTCAGTCGTCATGACTGACAAGCCGTTACCGACACATCACCACACACCCCTTTAAGTATGGCACTGCAGAGCTACTACCGAGTGTCGAGGGTGATACCTCACTTAGCACTCCCGGTGTTAATTCTGTAGCGTAGCTAACGGTCATGGGTATCGAGGGTGATTCCTCCTTCCCATTTACCAGTAGCGACTCTTGCCTTACTCATACCTCGAGTGGGATCCATCGAGGGTGATTCCTCGGATATCCACTTGATGTATAGACACACAGTTACTATGACCTAGTTACAGAAACAAGTTAAAGACGGGTCGGCCCCAAGGGTACCCGCGAGAGTGATATGTGGTGGGGTGCGCCGGTAAGGCACCCGAGTGTTATTGGCGGGGCGACGGAATGCACGTTATGGTTCGCGCTTGCCCCGCACTAATAAATTGCTAATGGGTTGAGTATTTAATCTGAGTTGGTCGATACGACCTTTAACGCACTAAACCTTCACGTGGGGAAGTTATGGGCACTCAGCGTCGTTGTATCAGCCGAAGCTCTTCGGACGTCAGCAATGGAGCGGCGCGCGACGGATTGGACTGGACGGTGCAGCTCTTGGACTGGAGTGTACTAGGTCTATTTTCGGCCGCGTACGCATCGTGCAGGAGTGCAAGGGCAAGTGGGCCCACGAACCTGCGCACTTAGGAGTAAACCGGCGGGCTGGCCTCTTCGTTGAGTCTAGGTGGGGCGACGACGTGTTGTATCCCGAGGCCGGGCATTACCCCGGAAAGTGTGTCCGGCCGGAGGTGACCAGGCGTGTTGGAAATGAGTTGCACCCCTGCAGGGAAGAACAAACTATTCGAATAGCCGTGTCCACGGTAACAGGACGACTTGGAGTTGTACCTTGACCTTATACAACTATAATTGTAATTTTAATTTGAAATGAATTGTGGCTCCGGGATTGCTTCCTCGCAGGGAGTCAAGGAAGGATCTCTGGGCATGTTTACTTAATAAAATTGCTACAACAATATGGCTATATAAATGAGCTACAGGTCAACTCTCTTCTAATGCTGCAAGATGTTGAAGATGCTGAAGATGCTAGTCTTCGATAGGACTAGGCCTTCTCACTATTCTTGCTTTCTGCAGTCAGTCCAGATATAACCCTTCCCTTGATAATGATGCATACTTAGCATAGTTCTAATGTCAGTCTTGCGAGTACTTTGGATGAGTACTCACCGCTGCTTTGCTCTCTCTTTCCCCCTCGATACGTTGCTGCGTTCAGACGATGGAGCCCAGGAGATGGAGTACGCTGGAGACGACTGCTACACCACCGATGGAGCCTACTTCTGCGTGGAGAACGCCGACGCTCAGGAGTAGTTAGGAGGTTCCCAGGCAGGAGGCCTCGCCTCTTTCGATCCGTGTTTATGTTTGTGCTAGCCTTCTTAAGGCAAAACTTGTGTAACTTATGTCTGTACTCAGATATATTTGCTTTCGCTGACTCGTGTTTATATCGAGCTTTGTATTCGAGCCCTCGAGGCCCTTGGCTCGTAATATGGAGTTGTATGACTTTTTATTTGTGTCTTTTGTTGTGTTGTGATATCAATCAGTGAGTCCCTAATCTTGGTCGTACGCATTGTGTGCATGATTAGCGTACGGACAAGAATGGGGGCGTCACATTTGCAGACTATGCTAATTACATTGTTGCTAAATACATACCACCTAGTTTTACATACCAACAAAAGAAAAAAATTCTTCTTTGACTTAAGACATTACTTCTGGGATGACCCACATCTTTATAAAGAAGGAGTAGATGGTATTATTAGACGTTGTATACCTGAGCATGAACAGGAACAAATCCTACGGAAGTGTCATTCCGAAGCTTACGGAGGACACCATGCGGGAGACAGAACTGCACACAAGGTATTACAATCTGGTTTTTAGTGGCCTACTCTTTTCAAGGATGCTCATAAATTTGTCTCCTCTTGTGATGAATGTCAAAGAATTGGTAATATTGGTAGACGTCAGGAAATGCCTATGAATTATTCACTTGCGCGCTGTTGAACCATTTGATGTTTGGAGATTTGATTATATGGGACCTTTTTCTAAATCCAATGGGTATACTCATATTTTAGTTGCTGTTGATTACGTTACTAAGTGGGTAGAAGCTATTCCAACTAGTAGTGTTGATCATAACATTTCTACTAAAATGCTTAAAAATGTTATTTTCCCAAGGTTTGGAGTCCCTAGATATTTAATAACTGATGGTGGTTCACATTTTATTCATGGTGCATTCCGTAAATTACTTGCAAGATATGATGTCAACCACAGAATTGCATCTCCCTATTATCCTCAGACTAGTGGTCAAGTTGAACTAAGCAACAGAGAAATAAAATTAATTTTGCAGAAAACCGTCAATAGATCTAGAAAGAACTGGTCTAAGAAACTTGACGATGCACTGTGGGCTTATAGAACTGCTTATCAAAATCCTATGGGTATGTCTCCTTATAAAATGGTTTATGGAAAAGCATGTCATTTGCCTCTTGAGTTAGAACATAAATCATATTGGGCAATTAAAGAATTAAATTATGATTTCAAACTTGCCGGTGAGAAGAGGTTATTTGACATTAGCTCATTAGATGAATGGAGAACCCAAGCTTATGAAAATGCTAAACTGTTTAAAGAAAAAGTTAAAAGATGGCTTGATAGAAGATTTCAGAAACGGGAATTTAAAGTAGGTGAGCAAGTTCTATTGTATAATTCTTGTTTAAGATTCTTTGCAGGAAAACTTCTCTCTAAGTGGGAAGGACCGTATATTATCGAAGAAGTTTATCGCTCCGGAGCCATCAAAATAAATAACTCCGATGGCACTAATCCGAGAGTGGTGAATGGGCAAAGAATTAAGCATTATATTTCAAGTACCCCTATTAATGTTGAAACTAATATTATTGAAACTTTAATTGTAAGGGAAATAAGCGTTGTACGAGCTTGTGATGGTAAAGAAATAAAAGCGACGGACTGCATAATAAAGGTTGCTATCACAAGGGGCAATATAACGTGATGTTCCGTTGCATTAAGAGCTCTAGCATTCAAAAACAAAAAGCGCATGACAACCTCTGCTTCCCTCTGTGAAGGGCCTATCCTTTACTTTTA
Source organism: Elymus sibiricus (assembly GCA_039707655.1). Taxonomy (NCBI): domain Eukaryota; kingdom Viridiplantae; phylum Streptophyta; class Magnoliopsida; order Poales; family Poaceae; genus Elymus; species Elymus sibiricus. Next base: position 165,351,399 of record CM077666.1, on the reverse strand, counting down.
TGTATTTTACTTTTTACGCAAGAGTCAATAGTATTCTCCTCTATTTCCTTTTTATTTTTCTCTTTTGCAAGCATCATGTGGTGGGGAAAGATCTAAGCACATATATCCAGTTGGATATGAGTGATCATGAGTTATTATTGTTGACATCACCCTTGAGGTGAATAAGTTGGGAGGCAGAACTATAAGCCCCTATCTTTCTATGTGCCTGGCTGAGACTTTTTGCTCCATATATATGTCGTGAGTGTTAGCAATCATGGAAGACTAAATGATGGTTGAGTATGTGGACTTGCTGAATAGCTCCTACATGTGACCCTTCCTAAAAATATGATGAATTGTAATTGCATTGTTGACTGAGAACATATTTTGTTAAGCTTTCAAGAAGGTTTATGCCTTATACTCCACTGTTGTGGTGAATTGTTACTTGCTCATAAGAAGTTTATGATAATAAATATTGCTGCTATGATAATAAATATTGCTGTTATAATAATGATCATGATGCTTCTATGTCCGTGTTTTTTTTTTATCGACACCTCTCTCTCTAAACATGTGGACATGATTATCGATATCGGCTTTCGCTTGAGGACAAGCGAGGTCTAAGCTTGGGGGAGTTGATACGTCCATTTTGCATCATGTTTTACTACTGTTATTTATAGTGTTTTTAATCAATATAACACTTTGTGGAGCTATTCTAATGCCTTTTCTCTCTAAATATGCAAGATTCACACAAGGAGGGAGAATACCGGTAGCTGGAATTCTGGACCTGAAAAAGCTCTGTCAAGATACCTATTCTGAACAACTCCAAATGAGATGAAATTTTCTGGAGAATTATTATGGAATATAAAAAAAATATTGGAAGCAAAAAGTACCAGAGGGGGCCACCCAGGTACCCACAAGGCACCAGGGCGCGCCACCCCCCCCCCCCCAGGCGCGCCCTGGTACCTCGTGGGGCCCTTGGCCCACTTCTGGCCCCCATTTTTTGGTATATAAGGGCATTTGACCTAAAAAAATAAAGAGAAGACTTTCGGGACGGTGCGCCGCTGTCTCGAGGCGGAACTTGGGCAGGAGCACTTTTGCTCTCCGGCGGAGAGATTCTGCCGGGGATACTTCCCTCCGGGAGGGGGAAATCGTAGCCATCGACACCACCAGCGACCCTCTCATCATGGGAGGGCTAATCTTCATCAACATCTTCACCAGCACCATCTCATCTCAAACCCTAGTTCATCTCTTGTATTCAATCTTTGTCTCATAACCTCAGATTGGTACCTGTGTGTTGCTAGTAGTGTTGATTACATCTTGTAGTTGATGCTTGTTGGTTTACTTGGTGGAAGATTATATATTCAGATCTATTATGCAATTCAATACCCTACTGGTCATGAACATGTTGATGATGTGTGAGTAGTTACTTTTGTTCTTGAGGACATGGGAGAAGTCTTGTCATAAGTAATCATGTGAATTTGGTATTCGTTTGATATTTTGATGATGTGTATGTTGTGATTCTCTTAGTGGTGTCATGTGAACGTCGACTACATGACACTTCACCATCTTTGGGCCTAAGGTAATGCATTGTGGAGTAGTAATTAGATGATGGGTTGCTAGAGTGACAGAAGCTTAAACCCTAGTTTATGCGCTATTCCGTAAGGGGCTGATTTGGATCCACATGTTTAATGCTATGGTTAGAGTAGTCTTAATTCTTCTTTCGTAGTTGCGGATGCTTGCGAGAGGGGGTAATCATAAGTGGGAGGTTTGTCCAAGTAAAGGCAGCACCCAAGCACCGGTCCACCCACATATCAAATTATCAAAGTAGCGAACGCGAATCAAACTAACATGGTGAAAGTGACTAGATGAAATTCCCATGTGTCCTCGAGAACGCTTTACTTATTATAAGAGATTGTTCCGGCCTGTCCTTTGCTACAAAAATGATTGGGCTATATTGCTGCACTCTTTGTAACTATTGTTACTAGTGACTTGTTACAAATTATCTTGCTATCAAACTACCTGTTACCGATAATTTCAGTGCTTGCAGAAAACACCTTGCTGAAAACCGCTTGTCATTTCCTTCTGCTCCTCATTGGGTTTGACACTCTTACTTATCGAAAGGACTACGATTGATCCCCTATACTTGTGGGTCATCACTGTCCCACAAAACTCTGCGCTTGGAGGCCCAACACGAGTCTACAAGAATAAGTTGTGTAGTAGACATCAAGCTCTTTTCTGGCGCCGTTGCCGGGGAGGTGAGTGCTTGAAGGTATATCTTTAGATCTTGCAATCGAATCTTTAATTTCTAGTTTTATCACTAGTTTGGTTTATAAAAGAAAACTACAAAAAAATGGAATTGAGGTTGCCTCATATTATTCGTCTTTATCATGTCTTTCGTGAAAATGATGGAAAGGAAAATTGTGCTCAATTGATAGAAGAAGAATTCAATAAAATGTTTGGCATAAAATATTTGAATGATGAGCATGATTGCAATGTTGTTAGTATGAATTCTATGAGTATCCATGATGCTAATGATATGAAAAGCCACAAGCTTGGGGATGCTATGTTTGATGAAGATGATATTTTTAGTCCCCCAAGTTTTGATGAGAAAATTTATTATGATAATAGCATGCCTCCTATTTATGATGATTATATTGATGAAAGTGGATTTGGAGAGGTCATGACTTTATTTAATGATGAATCTACTATTTTGGAAGAGGTTTCAATTGATTATGAAAACAAAGTTGCTATCTATGATGATTATGGTGATGACATGTATGCTATAAAGGATAATGATAACCATGAAACTTGTCATCATGATTTTTATTTTCAATTGGATTATGCCAATCAAGTATCACATCATAGTTATTTTGTTGAGTTTGCTCCCACTATTATGAATGAGAAGAAAATTCCTTATGTGGAGAGTAGTAAAAATTCTATGCTTGTGGATCATGACAAGAATGCTTGGTGTGATAGATATATTGTTGAATTCATTCATGATGATACTGAAAATTATTATGAGAGAGGATCATATGCTTGTAGGTGTTGCAATAATATCAAGTTTCCTCTCTATGTGTTGAAAGTTCTGAAGTTATGCTTGTTTTGCCTTCCTATGCTAGTTGATTCTTGCTCCCATAAATTGTTTGCTCACAAAATCCCTATGCATAGCAAGTGGGTTAGGCTTGAATGTTCTTGTCATATGATTCATGATGCTCTCTTTGTGTTTCAATTCTTTAATTTTATGCGAGCATCATTGAAATCATCATATCTAGCTAAAAAGGCATTAAAGAAAAGCGCTTGTTGGGAGACAACCCAACACTTATACCTACTTTTTTTGTGTGTTCACATGATTAATATACTGTAGTAATCATGTTTTATATGTTTTCTTTCAATAATGTGCCAAGTAAAGCCTTTGGGATAGTGTGGATGCTTGTTGATTTGATTCTGTGCAAAAACAGAAACTTTTGCGTCCAGTGCTGGAATTTCTATTCTGTACTGGAGCGTGAAAAAATTCTGACATTTTTACACAGTATTGGTTTACAAATTTTTTACGTTTTCCTAATTTTTCAGAATTTTTGGAGGTATATAACTATGTTTTTTAAATCGCTTACTACACGCTGTTCTGTTTTTGACAGATTCTGTTTTCGATTCATAGTTTGCTTGTTTTAGTATTTTCCATAGCTTATATTGAGTTATATAAATTGTGGAAATGATAGAAGACAGTAGGCATTATGTGAGAACAATTATGAATCTTGTCTTGACAGTACCTAAGTGGATGATTTATTTTTATCATACTAACCTATCTCACGAAGTTCCGTTAAGTTTTGTGTGATTGAAGTTTTCAAGTTTTGGGTGAGATATCGATATGAGGAGAATAAGGAGTGGCAAGACCCTAAGCTTGGGGATTCCCACGGCACCCCAAGGTAATACTCAAGGAAGACTCAAGCGTCTAAGCTTGGGGATGCCCCGGAAGGCATCCCCTCTTTCGTCTTCAACACTATCGGTAACCTCACTCGGAGCTATATTTTTATTCGTCACATAATATGAGTTTTGCTTGGAGCGTCATTTTATTCTGTCGATATTTGCTTGGTGTTATCAATAATAATGTTTTGTATCTTTTAGTTCAATAAAAATGCCAATTATAGCCTTTACCATGCTCAGTTTGCAAGTTCATGTGTTACTATTTGAAAATAGAAAGTTTTCTGTTATGTCCAGAATATTCCTGAATAGACAGAACATGATAAAAATCTGAATTTTTTACACAGTAAGAATGCATGAGTTCTCTGTCACGTGGTAATTTTTCAGAATTTTTGGAGTTAGGGAAGTATGGATTCTTATTCACCCTTTACAGACTGTTCTGTTTTGGCAGATTGCTGTTATAGTTGCATTGTTTGCATATGTTTGCGTGTTTAATGTTTCTATTTGAGGATAGGAGTATTAAATATGAAGAGGCATTTAGTATGCAATGTTTAATTATAATTTTTGTGATTTGCTACTGTCGGGGTAGCGCCCATCTATGGGGCCATGCAGGCCCTTGTGGTTCGGCGGGGAAGATCGACGTGCACAAAGAGCATGAACAATGGAACGCGAGGGATTTTACCCAGGTTCGGGCCGCTGAGAAGCGTAAAACCCTACTCCTGCCTTTGGTGTATTAGTGGTACGGAAGCACAGTACAAGGAGCGCTTCTCCCCGGCAAGGCGCGGAGAGAGCGGCTACGCGAGAGGTGCTTGTGTTTGAAAAGGGGTCCGAATCCTCTAAACTGTTGCCTTGGCCCTCCTTTTATAGCTTAAGGGGTTACCACAGTGGCAAAACAGTAATTACATAGGGGGTAGATAGTGGTTTGACACGCACATGGACGTGTGTCGATAAAGGTGTTTTCTTGAGCGGCGATCTGCCACGTGCCCCGACAGGCTCTACTTAACCATCTGCGCGCCCGCCATCTGTCGGCAAGAGCCTGACAGGTAGGTGCAACGACTCGGTGGAGGGAGCTTGCCGGCTTGAGGCTTGATCTTGCCAGCTTCTGGCTTGCCGGCGCCGTCTTGATCTTCCTGGCGACTCCTTGATGACTTGTCTGGAGGCCTTGGTTTCCCGGCTCTGTCCTTGCCAGGTATTGTCTTGCCGGGAAGTCATACCGCTAGGAAGAAGCTTCTCCCTAACGAGCTCTTGTTCTTGCTTGGCGACACAGTGCTTGCCGGATGAAGTGCTTGCCGGAAAGACTGGTCCTTTGCCGGGGCTGCCTTGCGACAACCCTAGACTGGCACAACTCCAAGTCCAGAAGGTTTGTGAGGCCCTGGTTCTCACTACACTGACAGGAGCCCCCGGGACCGCCTTTAACAGAGAACCCAAAAGATCTCGATGTTTAAGGTGGGACCAAAAACTGGCTTGGCTTATGACAGTCATATCTTGCTTGCCGGGGAAGATGTTTCCCCACGGCCGCCAGCCGCCGAGCTTGCTTAGGGAGCACGGGAGATCTTTACGTTGAGACTTCCGTTTAGCAGAGAACTTTTAAGATCCCGATGCTAAAAGAAAACTTGTTTCTGGCAAAGAACTTTAAGTTTCTCGATGTCAATTCTGTTCTCAACGGAGAACTCTACGGTTCTCAACATTGGCTTCCGGGAAAGCTTTCCCTGGGAAGGCTTTAACTTCCGGCAGAGGACTTTAAGGTTCTCGATGCCGGCCTTTGATTTCAGCAGGGAACTCTGAGATTCTCGATGCTGGCTTGCCGGAAAGGCAATTCTCGGCAAGGCTTTTGTCATCGGCTGAGAACTCTGAGTCCTCAATACCAATTTCCAGGAAGATGTTTTCGCTAGTTGCCAACGTCTTCGCCTCCCTCATACGCTGAAAGCGATTTCTTCGCTTGCTGCCCTTGATCCCTAGCAAGACCATCATAGAAGCCACTGGGAAGGCAAGGCAGCCGCTGTTACTAGAATCCTTTCGGCATATCGGCTGCTGCAAGACATATATAAAGAAAAATAGTTTTTTCTTTAGTTAGTCCAGCTTAATTATGTATGTAACACATACTTTCATTTGGTATGCTTCTCCCTTGAGTAACACTGTCCTTGTACATTGGTACACCCTACGCTTGCCAGAATGCTTCCCGGTGCGCACGATCCAGTCAGCAGCGCTTGAGGAAACGGGTCCTTAGCAGCTCGCCGGGAACGCCGCCTCCCGAAAAGGTTTACCTTATCGATCCTAGTGCAGCTGCTCATGTTCCCGAGCGGACTCGAGGCCACTAGGAGCGCAACTAGGCCCGAAAAGGCTCCTTCGCATGCAGGTTTACGTACAAGGATGAAATCGTTCAAGGGAGAGGGACAAGAAGCCGGAAATTAACTCAAAGTTTTTCAACTTAGCTTTTTCTGCTGTCCATCCTGCCCATAGCGCGTTCAGTTTTCTCTCTTGAACGTTCTTGGATTTGGGGTATCACACCCTGCCATGCTTCCACCCTTGTCAGAGCACTTATCTCGACGACAAGGGCGGAAGCCCCCTTGTCGAAGCGCACTGCTCAACGACAAGGTTTGCTACGCTTTCGCCCTCGTCAGAGCACTTGGCTCGACGACAAGAGCAAAAGCCCCCTTGTCGGAGCGCACAGCTCGATGACAAGGTTTGTTATGCTTCCGCCCTCGTCAAAGCACTTGGCTCGACGACAAGAGCGAAAGCCCCCTCGTTGGAGCGCACAGCTCAACAACAAGGTTTGCTACCCTTCCGCCCTCGTCAGGGCACTTGGTTTGTCGACAAGAGCGAAAGCCACCTTGTCGGAGCTCATAGCTCAACGACAAGGTTTGCTTGCCAGAAGCTTACTTTTTAGCAGTAAATCTTCGGTTCTGCCTCCAAAAAAATCTTTCCAAGAGGGCTTCTGGTTTCGACGGAGAAATCCGTGATTCTCGATGTCGGCTTCCGAGGAGAAAGTTCCCGGGAGGCTTTTAATTGTTGGCGGAGAACGTGAAACTATCTTCCACTTTTATACCTGCAACACCGATCTGGGCAAGGAAATGCCGCAGCAGCATTTCAACACAAATTAATTAGCGCCTGAATAGCACTTAACTTATGCATACATTTTGATTCCTGCTGAATATCCCCCTCGCTTGCCGGAATACTTTGCCGGTACGCACAATCTAGTCAGCAGCGCTTTGAGGACACGGGTCCTTAGCAGCTTGCCGAAACCGCCACCTACCAGAAAGTTTTACCTTGTCGGTTTCAGTGCAGTTGCTCTCATTGCCGATCATAATTGAGGCAACAAGGAGCGCAAACGCAGCTGCTCTCATTGCCAAGCGGACTCGAGGCAACTAGGAGCGCGAATGCAACTACTCTCGTTGCCAAGTAGACTCGAGGCAACTAGGAGCGCAACCAGCCGCGACGAGGCTCCCTAGCGTACGGGTTTTATGCAGAAATCGCAATGATTAAAAAATTATTAAGCCTTTTCCTTAAATGACCGTATTTTTGCACGATTGTTCCTTACGCTTGCCGGAATACTCCTCGAGTGCGCACGTTCTGATCGATGGCGCTTAGGATCGGGTCCTGATTAGCAGCCTATCGAGAACGCCGCCTTCTTGGGAGCTTAACGCTCTAGAAACAAATGCAGCTGCATGAGCATTGCTGGGCGGACCCAGAACAATCAAGAGCGCGGGATATTTTAAGAGCGCTCCTTCACGCACAGGTTATGCATAAAAATGCCATTCAAGGACAAGACTAATTAACAGAAAATAACTAAAGACTGGAACTTAACTCTCTCTGTAGTACGGCGAAGTCGTTGCGATTCATCAGGGTGCTACAGGGGGTCTCGGAGTGCCCACGATGAATGATGCTCCGCTGTCGTCGCCAATATGTATCCCCTCAAGTGGTTGAGATTGCGCCTTGAAGTAGACGCGGCGGCGATGCCCTTGCTCTTCTTGGACGCCGTTGATGATGAAGATGAGGATGAGGCGCGGTCCACTGATCAAGGTTCGCACAGCGCTCCACCCCTACCTGGCACGCCAAAGATGTCAGGGTAGCGACCATCTATGGGGTCATGCAGCCCCTTGTGGTTTGGCAGGAAAGATCGACATGCACAAAGATCATGAACAATGGAACGTGAGGGATTTTACCCAGGTTCGGGCCGCTGAGAAGCGTAAAACCCTACTCCTGCCTTTGGTGTATTAGTGGTACGGAAGCACAGTACAAGGAGCGCTTCTCCCTGGCAAGGCGCGGAGAGAGCGGCTACGCGAGAGGTGCTTGTGTTTGAAAAGGGGTCCGAATCCTCTAAACTGTTGCCTTGGCCCTCCTTTTATAGCTTAAGGGGTTACCACAGTGGCAAAACAGTAATTACATAGGGGGTAGATAGTGGTTTGACACGCACATGGACGTGTGTCGATAAAGGTGTTTTCTTGAGCGGCGATCTGCCACATGCCCCGACAGGCTCTACTTAACCATCTACGCGCCCGCCATCTGTCGGCAAGAGCCTGACAGGTAGGTGCAGCCACTCGGTGGAGGGAGCTTGCCGGCTTCTGGCTTGCCGGCGCCGTCTTGATCTTCCTGGCGACTCCTTGATGACTTGTCTGGAGGCCTTGGTTTCCCGGCTCTGTCCTTGCCGGGTCTTGTCTTGCCGGGAAGTCATACCGCTGGGAAGAAGCTTCTCCCCAACGAGCTCTTGTTCTTGCTTGGCGACACAGTGCTTGCCGGATGAAGTGCTTGCCGGAAAGACTGGTCCTTTGCCAGGGCTGCCTTGCGACAACCCTAGACTGGCACAACTCCAAGTCCAGAAGGTTTGTGAGGCCTTGGTTCTCACTACACCCACAGCTACAGTAGAGAATGTTAAGGTTTTGAGTTGATTTATACTAATTTATCTCACGAGTTCTTGTTGAGTTTTGTGTGGATGAAGTTCTTAAGATTTATAGAAACCATGATATGAGAGGAATTACTGAGACAAAAAAGCTCAAGCTTGGGGATGCCCAAGGCATCCCAATATAATATTTCAAGAAGTCTCAAGCATCTAAGCTTGGGGATGCCCCGGTAGGCATCCCACCTTTCTTCATCAACAATTATCGGTCAGTTTTGGTTGAGCCTAAGTTTTTGCTTCTTCACATGATATGTGCTATCCTTGGAATGTCATTTTATTTTGTTTTCTTGATGTTTGAATAAAATACTTAAGATCTGAAATTTTTAAATGAGAGAGAGTCCTCACATAGCTACCTATTTACTTAACTACTCATTTGGTCTTCACTTATATCTTTTTGGAGTAGTTTGTCATTTACTCTTGTTCTTCACTTATATCCTATGAGTAAATTGTTGAAATGAATTGAATTTCATAAAGTTGAAATTTTATATGCTTCATATGCTTGTCCCATGGGGAGTAGTGACTTCACATACAAGAAGTATAAGTGGTAAAATTTATTGAAAGTTACCAAACATAGCATTGGTCACTTGAACAATTCATGAAAGAATTTTGAAGGAAGAGAAATTTCACATATAAATATACTATCTTGGACATCTTCTATTATTGTGAGCCCCCATTAATTATTTTCAAGCTTGATCAAGTAGTTGACGTTGGACAAGGAAGACAACGTAATGAGGTATGTTTGTTTATATTCACATAGAAGTTATATTGTCATGGATCCTCTAACATGTGGTGCTTGCTTAGGATCTTTTGCTAGCCAAAAATTTGTACTAAGTAGAGATGCTACTTGTGCATCCAAAAACCCTTAAACCCAGTTTCTTGCCATGAGAGTCCACTATATCTACCTATGGATTGAATAAGATCCTTCAAGTAAGTTGTCATCGGTGCAAAAAGCAATAAAAATTGCTCCTAAAATATGTATGATCTTTTATTGCAAGGGAAAATAAGCGTTGTACGAACTTGTGATGGTAAATAAATAAAAGCGACGGACTGCATAATAAAGGTTGCTATCACAAGGGGCAATATAACGTGACGTTCCTTTGCATTAAGGGTTTGTGCATCCAACAACAAAAAACGCATGACAACCTCTGCTTCCCTCTGCGAAGGGCCTATCTTTTACTTTTATGGATTTACTTTTCTGTATTTACTTTTATGCAAGAGTCATTAATGTTCATCCCTATTCCGCTCTATTTATTCTTTAGTTGGCAAGCATTATGTGGTAGGGAAAGATCCAGGCACATATATCCAGTTGAATATAGGTGATCATGAGTTATTATTGTTGACATTATCCCTGAGATAAATAAGTTGGGAGGCAAAACATTAAGCCCCTATCTTCCTATGTGTTTGACTGAAACGGTTTGTTCTAAAAATATGCTTTGAGTGTTAGCAATCATGGAAGACTAAAAGATGGTTGAGTATGTGGAATTTGCCAGATCAAAGCTCTTACATAGACCCTTCCTGAAAATAAGATGAATTGCAATTGTTTGATGACTGAGAACATAGTTTGTTAGTTTTCAAGAAAGTTTATGGCCTATACTTTAAACATGTGAATAGCTTGCTACTTGATCATGAGAAGTTTTATGAGATGAGCTACTGATTATGATATATATTGATGCTAGAAAAGTGATTGAAATTATTATTGATCAAACTTATGCGCTATGCTAGCATTCACACTTCATAAATTATTTCTTTTATCATTTACCTACTCGAGGACGAGCAGGAATTAAGCTTGGGGATGCTGATACGTCTCCAACGTATCTATAATTTATGAAGTATTCATGCCATGTTTATAACAATTCTATATGGTTTTGTTATGATTTGATTAGAACTAACCCGAACTGACGATGTTTTCAGCAGAATTGCCATGGTGTTGTTTTTTTGTGCAGAAATAAAAGTTCTTGGAATTGGATGAAACTTTTTGGAGATTTTTTATGGAATAAATAAAAAATAGTGGAACCAAGACCCACTGGAGGGGGGCCACCCAGTGCCCACGAGGCACGAGGGCGCGCCACCCCCCCAGGCGCGCCCTGGTACCCCGTGGGGCCCACGTGGCTCCGTCTCGCGTGATTCCAACGCCAAAAAAGCATATATATTCAGAAATACCCGAAAGTTAACCTAGATGAGTTTTTACGCCGCCGCAAGCTTCTGTACCTCCACGATCTCATCTACAGCCCTTTTCCGGCACCCTGCCGGAGGGGGCAAATCATCACCGGAGGCCATCTTCATCATCCCGGCGGTCTCCATGACGAGGAGGGAGTAGTTCACCCTCGGGGCTGAGGGTTTGTACCAGTAGCTATGTGTTTTATCTCTCTCTCTCTCGTGTTCTTGATTTGGCACGATCTTGATGTATCGCGAGCTTTGTTAATATAGTTGGATCATATGGTGTTTCTTCCCACTCTATCCTTGTTGTGATGAATCGAATCTTTTTCCTTTGAGGTTTCGTTATTGTCGGATTGAATATTTCAGATTTGAGAACACTTGATGTATGTCTTGCATATGAATACCTGTGGTGACAATGGGGTATTATATTGATTCACTTGATATATGTTTTGGCACTCAGCGCGTGGATTCTCGCGGTTACATTGGGGTAATCTATGCATATGGGTTGATGCACGTTTTCATTATCTTTTCTCCGATTGAAACTTTGGGGTGCTCCTTGAAGTTCTTTGTGTTGGATTGAATATTATGAATCTGAAGTTGTTTGATGCATATCGAATAATCAACTCATGGATACTTGTGGTGACATTGGAGTATCTAGGTGACATTAGCGTTGGTTGATGTGTTTCATATGGTGTTATTTTAGTACGAACTCTAGGGCTATTCGTGACACTTATAGGGATGGCTCAATAGATTGATCGGAAAGGATAACTTTGAGGTGGTTTCGTACCCTACAACAATTTCTATCTTATGTTCTCCGCGAATAGGAATTTTGGAGTGATTCTTTGTCGCACGTTGAGGGATTGTTATATGATCCAATTATGTTAGCATTGTTGAGAGATTGCACTAGTGAAAGTATGAACCCTAGGCCTTGTTTTTAAGCATTGCAATACCGTTTGTGCTCACTTTGGTTACTTGCTACGTTGCTGTTTTTATATTTTCAGATTACAAAAACCTATATCTACTATCCATACTACACTTGTATCACCATCTCTTCGCCGAACTAGTGCACCTATAAAATTTACCATTGTATTGGGTGTGTTGGGGACACAAGAGATTTCTTGTATTTTGTTGCAGGGTTGTTTGAGAGATACCATCTTCAACCTACGCCTCCCACGGATTGATAAACCTTAGGTCATCCACTTGAGGGAAAATTGCTACTGTCCTACAAAACTCTCCGCTTGGAGGCCCAACATGAGTCTACAAGAATAAGTTGTGTAGTAGACATCAAGCTCTTTTCTGGCGCCGTTGCCGGGGAGGTGTGTGCTTGAAGGTATATCTTTAGATCTTGCAATCAAATCTTTTAGTTTCTTTTTTTATCACTAGTTTGGTTTATAAAAGAAAACTACAAAAAAAAAGGAATTGAGGTTGCCTCATATTATTCATCTTTATAATGTCTTTCTTGAAAATGATGGATCGGAAAATTGTGCTCAATTGATAGAAGAAGAATTCAATAAAATGTTTGGCATAAAATCTTTGAATGATGAGCATGATTTCAATGTTGTTAGTATGAATTCTATGAGTATCCATGATGCTAATGATATGCAAAGCCACAAGCTTGGGGATGCTATGTTTGATGAAGATGATATTTTTAGTCCCCCAAGTTTTGATGAGAAAATTTGTTATGATAATAGCATGCCTCCTATTTATGATGATTATATTGATGAAAGTGGATTTGGAGAGGTCATGACTTTATTTAATGATGAATCCACTATTTTGGAAGAGGTTTCAATTGATTATGACAACAAAGTTGCTATCTATGATGATTATGGTGATGACATGTATGCTATAAAGGATAATGATAACCATGAAACTTGTCATCATGATTTTTATTTTCAATTGGATTATGCCAATCAAGTATCACATGATAGTTATTTTGTTGAGTTTGCTCCCACTATTATGAATGAGAAGAAAATTGCTTATGTGGAGAGTTGTAAAAATTCTATGCTTGTGGCTCATGACAAGAATGCTTGGTGTGATGGATATATTGTTGAATTCATTCATGATGCTACTGAAAATTATTATGAGAGAGGATCATATGCTTGTAGGTGTTGCAATAATATCAAGTTTCCTCTCTATGTGTTGAAAGTTTTGAAGTTATGCTTGTTTTGTCTTCCTATGCTAGTTGATTCTTGCTCCCATAAATTGTTTGCTCACAAAATCCCTATGCATAGGAAGTGGGTTAGGCTTAAATGTGCTTGTCATATGATTCATTATGCTCTCTTTGTGTTTCAATTCTTTACTTTTATGCGAGCATCATTGAAATCATCATGCCTAGCTAAAAAGGCATTGAAGAAAAGCGCTTGTTAGGAGACAACCCAACACTTATACCTACTATTTTAGTGTGTTCACATGATTAAGATACTGTAGTAATCATGTTTTATATGTTTTCTTTCAACAATGTGCCAAGTAAAGCCTTTGGGATAGTGTGGATGCTTGTTGATTTGATTCTGTGCAAAAACAGAAACTTTTGCATCCAGTGCTGGAATTTCTATTCTGTACTGGGGCGTGAAAAATTCTGAAATTTTTACACAGTATTGGTTTACAAATTTTTTACGTTGTCCTAATTTTTCAGATTTTTTGGAGGTACAGAACTATGTTTTTTAAATCGCTTACTACACGTTGTTCTGTTTTTGACAGATTCCGTTTTCGATTCATAGTTTGCTTGTTTCAGTATTTCCATAGCTTATATTGAGTAATATAAATTGTGGAAATGATAGAATACAGTAGGTATTATGTGAGAACAATTATGAATCTTGTCTTGACAGTACCGAAGTGGATGATTTATTTTTATCGTACTAACCTATCTCACGAAGTTCCGTTAAGTTTTGTGTGATTGAAGTTTTCAAGTTTTGGGTGAGATATCGATGGGCATCTCCACTCCTCGCATTGAAATCAATTGATGGGCATCTCCATAGCCCGTTGATTAGCCTCGTCGATGTGAGACTATCTTCTTATTTTTGACTTCTCCTTATTTATCTCTACCACCACACTCTATTCCATCCATAGTGCTATATCCATGGCTTGCGCTCATGTATTGCGTGGGGGTTGAAAAAGCTGAAGCGCGTTAAAAAGTATGAACCAATTGCTCGGCTTGTCATCGGGGTAGTGCATGATAAATATTTTGTGTTAAGAAGATGGAGCATGACATGATTATATGATTTTGTAGGGATAACGTTCTTTAGCATTTTTATTTTGAAAGACATGATTGTTTATTAGTAAGCCTGAGTATTGATGTCTTTATATCAAATTATAGACTATTGCTTTGAATTATTCGGATCTTATTATTCATACCGTAAGAGAGAGATTACATGATAAAACATGATAGGTAGCATTCCACATCACAAATTCTGTTTTTATCATTTACCTACTCGAGGACGAGCAGGAATTAAGCTTGGGGATGCTTGATACGTCTCCAACGTATCTATATTTTTTATTGTTCCATGCTATTATAGTATCAATCCTGGATGTTTTATATGCAATTATATGCCATTATATATCATTTTTTGGGACTAACCTATTAACCCAGTGCCCAGTGCCAATTGTTGTTTTCTGCTTGTTTTTGCCTTTTCAGAAAATCATTATCAAAAAGTGTCCAAACGAGAAAAAAACTTTGGATTAATTTTTTCTGGACCAGAAGAGACACACGAAGCTTCGGGAGAAGACCAGAAGAGCCACGAGGAGGCGACAAGCCTGGAGGGCGCGCCTAAGGGGGTAGGGCCCGCCCCCAGGCTTGTCAACCCCTCGTTGCCCCTCCTGACCTAATTCCAGCGCTATAAATTCCCAAATATTCCCAATATACCAGAGAGATAGAAGAGAAAACCTTTCCGCCGCCGCAAGCCTCTATTCTTCCGCGATCCCATCTGGAGGCCTTTTTCGGTACTCTGCCGGAGGGGGAATCGATCACGGAGGGCTTCTTCATCAACCTTGCTGCCCTTCCGATGATGTGTGAGTAGTTTACCACAGACCTACGGGTCCATAGCTAGTAGCTAGATGGCTTCTTCTCTCCCTGTGATCTTCAATACCATGTTCTCCTCGATGTTCTTCGAGTTCTATCCGATGTAATCTTCTTTTGCGGTGTGTTTGTTGGGATCCGATGAATTGTGAGTTTATGATCAGATTATTCATGAGAAATATTTGAGTCTTCTCTGAACTCTTTTATGCATGATTATTATAGCTTTGTATTTCTCTCCGATCTATCGATTTGGTTTGGCCTACTAGATTGATTTATCTTGCAATGGGAGAGGTGCTTTGTGATGGGTTCAATCTTGCGGTGCTCAATCCCAGTGACAGAAGGGGACATGACACATATTTGTATTGTTGCCATTAAGGATAAAAAGATGGGGTTTAATCATATTGCTTAAGTTTACTTTGTCTACATCATGTCATCTTGCTTAAGGCGTTACTCTGTTTCATACTTAATACCCTAGATGCATGTTGGATAGCAGTCAATGGGTGGACTAATAGTAGTAGATGCAGGCAAGAGTCGGTCTAATTGTCTCGGATGTGATACTTATAGCCCTATATACATGATCATTGCCATGAATCCGTCATAATTATTTGCTTTTTTATCAATTGTCCAACAGTAATTTGTTTACCCACCGTATGCTATGTGTTCGAGAGAGAAGCCTCTAGTGAAAACTATGGCCCCCGGGGCTACTTTATCATATATAAAAAGCCTAAAAATACCTTGCTGCAATTTATTTAATTTTATTTTATTTAGTATTTTAGTTTATCTATTTATCTCTATAAGATTTAATCCTTGCAAATAACCGCTAAGAGGATTGACAACCCTCTTATTTGCGTTGGGTGCAAGTGTTTGCTTTCGTTTGTGCAGGTGCACTTAACGGAATTTTGCTTGGTTCTCCTACTGGATTGATAACCTTGGTTCTTAACTGAGGGAAATACTTATCTCTACTATACTGCATCATCCTCTCCTCTTCGGGGAAATACCAACGCAGTCTACAAGTAGCAGCATTCTGCACAGAAAAAGACTGAATGGGGTGAAAGTGAGGTGCATTTGCCGGGAAGATGGACTGAAGCTGTTGGCAGAGGTACATGGAGGAATGTGTGGCTCTCACATAGAATCAAGGGCTCTTGTCGGCAAAGCTTTCCGGCAATGCTTCTATTGGCCCACCGCTCTCCAGGATGCAACTGAGCTAGTAACCAAGTATGAAGCATGCTAGTTTCATTCGAAGAACATACATCAGCCAGCTCAAGCCCTTCAAACAATTCCTCTCTCCTGGCCCTTCTCGGTCTGGGGGCTCGACATCTTGGGCCCCTTTCCCCATGCTACCGGGGGCTTTGAGTTCTTGTACGTTGCAATCGACAAGTTCACAAAGTGGCCCGAGGTAGAGCCGGTGAGAAAGGTCACAACACAGTCAGCCGTCAAGTTCTTTAAAGGACTAGTTTGCCGTTTCGGTGTTCCTAACAGAATCATCACAGACAATGGCACGCAGTTCACGAGCCGTGCCTTCATGCAGTACATCCAAGACCTTGGAAGAAAAAAAATTGCATCTGTTGCTCACCCGAGAAGCAACGGCCAAGCGGAAAGGGCAAATGCTGAAGTGCTGCGAGGACTCAAGACAGGAACCTTTGACAAGCTGCACAAATGCGGAAGGCGCTGGATTGACGAGTTGCTGGCAGTTCTTTGGTCACTCAGGACAACACCAAATAGAGCTACCGGCCAAACACCATTCTCCCTAGTCTATGGTGCAGAAGCGGTGCTCCCCACGAAACTCACATACGGGTCACCTCGAGTGCTTGCTTATGATGAAGCACAGCAAGAGCAGCTACGGCAAGATGATGCCATGCTCCTTGAGGAGGATCATCTTCGGGCTGCTGTGCGAGCTGCACGCTACCAGCAAGCTTTGCGCCGCTATCACAGCCGCAAAGTTCATGCCCGAAGCCTTGAGGAAGGCGACCTTGCCCTTCGGCGCGTTCAAACCACCAAGGGATCAAACAAATTGACGCCAAAGTGGGAAGGCCCTTATCGGGTAGTATGAGTCACCAGACCTGGCGCAGTCCGTCTGGAGACCAAAGATGGCATCCCAGTGCAAAACTCATGGAACATTGAGCATCTTCGCAAGTTCTATCCATAAGGCGCAGTTGTCGGGACCCCCGGCAACAGCTTTTGTACAAGCCTTGTTGGCAGACATGTAATCCTTTGTACAAAGCCATGCGCAGATCCTGTGCATAAGTGAAATAAAGCTAAGTGTTTCACAACTCTTGTTAAAACGCATTTCCATTTATGTTTGCTTACATGTGATGACTATGTTACACTTTGCCTTGTATGAAATGATTAACGAGCCATCGAGGCACCTACCCATTTCTTTCTCTTCTTTCTTTTTCTCAAAAGACAGAAGGTTCCCTCGCGTGCAAATTTCCCAGGGAAGGGATGATGGTGGATACCACTAAATGGCATTCAAGTGATCATTTTTACAAACGAGAAACACAGCAAAGAAAAAGCTAAGTTGAAAAACTTTAATTCTTTGTTGTAGTTGCAATCTTCCTTGAACGATTTTTGTCTTTGTATGAGAAACCTGCACGCTAAGGAACCTTGTCGAGATCAATTGAGCTCTTACTTTATTTCAAGTCCACTCACAACTTAAGTAGCTGCGTCGAAATCGTCAAGGGTAAAACTTGCCGGCAGCGACACTTCCGGCAGGCTACTAAGGATCCGTCCTCAAGCGCTTGCGGCAAGAGTGTGCGCACCGGCAAGCATCCGGCAAGCGTAGGGTATACAATCCATGCAAAGACAGGATAAGACAAGGAAAACAATGTGCATTCATCTCAAAACAGTTTAATTGCATTACATCACAAGCACGGTGCAGATCTAACTTAAGATTAAATGTATCTTTTACATGATAGCACTGGTGGTAAATGCGACGACAAGGCTAGTTCTGAAGATTGCCTTCGTGCCTAGGAACAAGAAGGACCTTGTCGGCTAATGGAGCAACAACCTTGTCGATAGCCGTGATATTAGTATTCTGCGGCAAGGTTCTGAATATCCTGGAGAGATCAACATCAGGATTGCGGTAGGCGACCTTGACAAGCACTTTGTAAAGGACATCGTGGCCAAATTTGCGGGATTCATCAGCAAACGAAGCAGACCTGTCTTCATGATAAGTTTTCAGAGTGTCAATAAGGCCGTCAAAGAACTTGGTTAGTCTGGCACTGGCAGCCTGTTTGTCGTTGATAGTGTAGCTCCAGCTCCTCATATCCATGACAGCAAGTTGCGCGGTTATGCCTTCTGCAATGTTAACAAGCCTGTTGGTCCAAAGGGAGAGCACTTCTCGCAGCTCCGTGAATTTGTTCTCGGCATCTTCTCACGAGGTTTCTTCAGCTTCAAGCTTCTCTGTCAAAATTATCTCCTTCTCCTTGGCGGATTCAAGATCCTTCTCCAGGGTAGTGAGTTTGGATTTCAGATCTTCCATTGCTTTGACGGTTTTGTCAAGATCTTGACTCTTGGATGCTAGCTGCGTCTGTAGCCCCCCTAGGGTGTGAGCTGCCTTCCGTGCTTCAACCTTGAGAGCCTCGATCTCTTTACTACTGGCGGCAAGATCTTCTTTCAATTTGTTTACCTGGGATTCCAAATCTGCCTTGGCGGTAGCAGCAACAGCAGTGTTATCAGTGGCCTCCTTGAGCTTGGCGGCGCTTTCTCGAGCTTGAATCTCAATAGATCCCTTGTGGTTCTTCTCCAGCTCTTTGCGTCCTTTGCTCAAGGAGCTTTTCAATCTCTTCATCCTTGCCGCGAAGCTTGGCGGCAAGGGCCTCTTCTTGTGCGGCAAGGTCTTTCTCTCTGGCGTTGAGCTGCGCCTCACGCTCTGTCAACTTGCCGTCAAAAGCTGCTGCCATCTCCTGGGCAGCGGCAAGCTTTTCCTCTTGCCACCTAAGGTTGCGGGATTGCCCGTTGTACCATGCGCGGATCTCCTCCACCTTCTATTTCAGCTTCTCTTCGGCCAGCTCCAAAGCCTTGTGCTCTTCTTGGAGTTTGTCCCAATGCTTGCTGTAGCGATCTTGTACATCCTTGAAACCGGCAGCCATGGTTTCTAGGAAGGAAAGGTCTGCCGCGCTATCAACAGCGTTGTCAGCTTCAGTGGTGCTTTGGGAGAAGGGAGTGCTACTTGTAGACTGCGTTGGTATTTCCCTGAAGAGGAGAGGTTGATGCAGTATAGTAGAGATAAGTATTTCCCTTAGTTAAGAACCAAGGTTATCAATCCAGTAGGAGAACCAAGCAAAATTCTGTTAAACGCACCTGCACACACAAGAGCAAACACTTGCACCCAACGCAAATAAGAGGGTTGTCAATCCTCTTAGCGGTTATTTGCAAGGATTAAATCTTATAGAGATAAATAGATAAACTAAAATAATAATTAAAATAAAAGTAAATAAATTGCAGCAAGGTATTTTTAGGTTTTTTATATATGATAAAGTAGACCTGGGGGGCATAGTTTTCACTAGAGGCTTCTCTCTCGAACACATAGCATACGGTGGGTAGACAAATTACTGTTGGGTAATTGATAGAAAAGCAAATAATTATGACGGATTCATGGCACTGATCATGTATATAGGCATCACGTCTGAGGCAAGTAGACCGACTCCTGCCTGCATCTACTACTATTACTCCACCCATCGACCGCTATCTAGCATGCATCTAGGGTATTAAGTATGAAACAGAGTAACGCCTTAAGCAAGATGACATGATGTAGACAAAGTAAACTCAAGCAATATGATTAAACCCCATCTTTTTATCCTTAATGGCAACAATACAAATACGTGTCATGTCCTCTTCTGTCACTGGGATTGAGCACCGCAAGATTGAACCCATCACAAAGCACCTCTCCCATTGCAAGACAAATCAATCTAGTAGGCCAAACCAAATCGATAGATTGGAGAGAAATACAAAGCTATAATAATCACGCATAAAAGAGTTCAGAGAAGACTCAAATATTTCTCATGAATAATCTGATCATAAACTCACAATTCATCGGATCCCAACAAACACACCGCAAAAGAAGATTACATCGGATAGAACTCAAAGAACATCGAGGAGAACATGGCATTGAAGATCAAAGAGAGAGAAGAAGCCATCTAGCTACTAGCTATGGACCCGTAGGTCTATGGTAAACTACTCACACATCATCGGAAGGGCAGCAAGGTTGATGAAGAAGACCTTCGTGATCGATTCCCCCTCTGGCAGAGTACCGAAAAAGGCCTCCAGATGGGATCACGGAAGAACAGAGGCTTGCGGCAGCGGAAAGGTTTTCTCTTCTATCTCTCTGGTATATTGGGAATATTTGGGAATTTATACCGCTGGAATTAGGTCAGGAGGGGCAATGAGGGGCCCACCAGCCTGGGAGGCGTGTCCTACCCCCTGGGCGCGCGCTCCAGGCTTGTCGCCTCCTCGTGGCTCTTCTGGTCTTCTCCCGAAGCTTCGTGGGTCTCTTCTGGTCCAGAAAAAATTAATCCAAAGTTTTTTTTCTCGTTTGGACACTTTTTGATAATGATTTTCTGGAAAGGCAAAAACAAGCAGAAAACAGCAACTGGCACTGGGTTAATAGGTTAGTCCCAAAAAATGATATATAAAGGCATATAAAGATTGATACTATAATAGCATGGAACAATCAAAAATTATAGATACGTTGGAGACGTATCAGGGAGCTAGAATCCAGGCAATCTTCTCGTCAAAGCTTGGACCTCCAGTGCCAGATGAGCTGGGGGCTCCAGATTCCTATTGAGGAACGACAGGCATCAAGGTGTCCGTCGAGATCAGAGTAATTGGTGCAGGAGGATGAGTCTCAGGGTTTGGCACCAACCAACACCATCTCTGTGCTTGTCTGGATGGGGGCAGACTTGTTGCCGAGAGACTTTTCTAGCTCTCCGGTAACTTCCCTCGCCTCCTCGACAACAGATTTGGCGGACTCTTCAGCAGAGATCTTGATGGCCTCATCAGCGGCACTCTTTGCAATGTCTGCTACATCTACAAGGATTTCTCCTTCTTTGGGAGAAGCTGGATCTGCAAGGTGGGACAGGAGCAAAGAGCAAAAAGTAATTCAGTTTACAAGTCAAGTTCAAGAAAACAAAAATTTAGGGCAGTGCTTAGAAGCAAGTGGATTGCCTATTGATGCTTGTTGAGGAAGGGTATTTCCTTCCCCGGCAACCTCAATTGCCGACGCACGGTCATCGGCAGCTTCGCTTGCCGGGACAATCTCCGTGCGGGCGGGCTCATCAGCGAAGGCCCTTGTCGGAGAAGCACTCTCTGGAGTGATAGTTGATAGAGGAGCCATAGTAGGATCCCCCTCTGGGCGTTCTTCCTCTTGGCGGCCTTCTCCTATCTCCTTGTTGGATTCAGAAGAAGGAATCTCGGTACCGGCGCCTGCAAGCGGGAACTGCACCATGCTACTTGTAGCTTGCGTTGGTATTTTCCCCGAAGAGGAAGGGATGATGCAGCACAGTAGAGGTAAGTATTTTCCTCAGTTATGAAACCAAGGTTATCAATCCAGTAGGAGAATCACGCAACATCTCGTTAGCAGTACCTGCACACAAACAACAAATCCTTGCACCCAACGCAAACTAGGGGTTGTCAATCCCTCGGCGGTCAATTGCAAGATTAAATTGTATGTGATAGATAGATAGATTGAAACAAAAATACAAAATAAAATAAATAAAAGAAAAGTGCAGCAAGGTTTTTTAGGGTTTTTAATATATGATTTAGATAGACCTGGGGGCCATAGTTTTCACTAGAGGCTTCTCTCAAGAAAATAGCATACGGTGGGTAGACAAATTACTGTTGGGCAATTGATAGAAAAGAAAATAATCATGACGATATCCAAGGCAATGATCATGTATATAGGCATCACGTCCGAGACAAGTAGACCGACTCCTGCCTGCATCTACTACTATTACTCCACACATCAACCGCTATCCAGCATGCATCTAGTGTATTAAGTCCATAAAGAACGGAGTAACGCCTTAAGCAAGATGACATGATGTAGACAAAGTAAACTCATGCATGAATAAACCCCATCATTTTACCCTTAATAGCAATGATACATACGTGTCATGTCCCTTTCTGTCACTGGGATTGAGCACCGTAAGATCGAACCCATTACAAAGCACCTCTTCCCATGGCAAGATAAATCAATCTAGTTGACCAAACCAAATCAATAGATCGGAGAAGAAATACGAAGCTATAATAATCATGCTTAAAAGAGATCAAAGAAGACTCAAATAATATTCATGGATAATCTGATCATAAACTCACAATTCATCGGATCCCAACAAACACACCGCAAAAAGTGATTGCATCGGATAGAACTCCAAGAACATTGAGGAGAACATTGTATTGAAGATCAAAAAGAGAGAATAAGCCATCTAGCTACTAACTATGGACCCGAAGGTCTGTGGTAAACTACTCATGCATCATCGGAAGGGTAGCAAGGTTGATGTAGAGCCCCTCCGTGATTGATTCACCCTCCGGCGGAGTGCCGGAAAAGGCCCCCAGATGGGATCTTTCGAGAACGGAAGCTTGCGGCGGCGGAAAATGTATTTCATGGACTCCTCTGTTGGTTTCCCGATTTTTGGGAATTTATAGTGGTGGAATTAGGTCAAAAGAGGCAGAGGTGGGCCCACGAGGCACCAGGGTGCGCCTGCCCCCCCCCCCCCAGGCGCGCCCTGGTGGCTCGTGGCCACCTCCTGGGGCTTCTGGCCTTCTCACGAAGCTTCTAGTGTTGGTTATGTCCAGAAAAAAAATCTCTAAAAAGTTTCGTGGCATTTGGACTTCGTTTGGTATTGATATTCTGTAAAACCAAAAATAGGCAAAAAACAGCAACTGGCACTGGGCACTAAGTTAATAGGTTAGTCCCAAAAAAATGATATATAATTGTTGTAAATGTATATAAAAACATTCAAGATTGATAATATAACAGCATGGAACAATAAAAAATTATAGATATGTTGGAGACGTATCACACCACAGCCTCACGCAGGGGGCTGGACTGGGGGCTGATAACAATGGTATCAGTTGATGTGACCCCATGTCCAGTGCTTGCCGTTGGTTCGTGCTATGTTGCACCCCTCGTTCGCTTTGCCCTGTGCATGAGTGGTTCTGTATCTCTGCGGAGACAAGGGAAATTAAGTCAAATGACAGTCAAGACAAAATCAAGATTTAATGAAGGCAAATGATTATGCTTACTCCTCGTCTTCGGGCTCACTAAGGACGAAAAGGTCGTATCTCACTGGAGGAGGCGACTCCCTAGCCCTCTTGATTGCCGGTGGAGGTGAAGATGCCCGCTGAGAGGACCCAACTCCCCCGGCAACTTCTTGCTGGGAAGATGGACGTTGAGCTTGAGGACGCCGAGTTGATTGCCGGCGCACTTCTTGCTATTGGCCAGTTCTAGTGGTCATCTTCTTCATGGCGGGGCCAGTCCCCTGACGAAGAAGGGCGCACTATCTCCTGGCTGGACGCTTTTCGAAGAACGCATGCTTTCTTCTTCGGGCCTTGAGGATCTCCTTCTTCTTCGGGTTCACTGGCAACCTCTTCTCTAGCAACCTCTTCTTGGTGCTCTTCGACAACCTCTTCGTCGGGGGTCTCTTCCTCCTCTTCAGTTGCCGCGGCCCGGGAACCACTAGCCTTGCCGACTTTAAATCCTCCTCGGCTCTGTAGGCGATATACGCCAGTTCTTCATCTCTGGTGGCTTGGATGAGGTCCTTCTCTTCTCGAGTAGCCCTCTCCGTCAAATTAGAAGCCCAAGTCATTTCATCTTCAAGTGAGGGCAGCTCCCAGTCAGCTTCAACTCCTTGAGCATTGCACGCTGGCATCATCGCCAAGATGGAATCCTTGGCGGAATTGATGTCCAGTGGCACAACTTGGGCCGACAGGTGGAACTTGTCGGAGATTCTGAAGAGCTGATGGCAGAGGCTGATGTGTTGCATGACCGTCAGGTTGTTGGCCAGCCCCGGGTATATCCGCATGATATCAACAGCATTCTGGTACTCCCAAGTGTACCTTTGCCTCTTCTGCAGTGGCGCAATGCGTTGCCGGAGGAAGTCAGCTCCCACCATCTCAATAGTTAGCCCGGCAGACTTGAGGCGAGCAATCCGGTTCAGTGCCGGGCCAAGCTTCTTGTCACTGGCGCCAAGATCACTCCAGTTCTTGTCACGGTCTATCTTCTCCGTGCGCAGCAAGCAGAAGTTGGGGAAGTCTTTCTCCTTGATCCAGCACCATTCTGCTGGCCATTCCTCCCATTTCAGATGCAGCAGACTGGCAAGATATTTTCCTTTGGCCTTGGCTCGGGGAATCCATGTCACACTGCTGGAAAGCGCGTCACCCTCGATGCGGGGAATGAAGAACTGGCGGAAGAGATCAGCGTTGGGGACGACTCCGACAAAATTTTCGCACATATGGGCGAAGACTGCCATGCAAGTCATTGCATTTGGCGTAAAATCCAGCAGTCGAAACCCGAAGGTGTACATCAGAAATCTGAGTACGGGGGAACCAAGCCAAAGTAGAAGTACGCACAGAAGAATGGATATGCGTCTCCGAAGATCTTGGTGTCAGCAGGGAGCACCACCGGAGCCTTGTGATCCTGGGTGTCCCTCCCACACACGTATGCATACCTGGAGATCAGAGTGTTCTTGTCCAAGGCCGGCGGTGAGAAAACCACGTTCTCCCTCCGCCGCTGTTCCAAATCCGCCTTCCTCCTCTCCGCCTTGGGGTCGGCGGGCTTGGCGGGTTTCTTCCCCTCCATATCTGCTCTTTTGGGCACCATGAGAGCTCAGAAGGGAAGACTGAGGGTGGAAGAGGCGCGAATCAGCAGCGGTGGTGGCAGCGGCGGAACTGGCTCTGGTGAGAAGAAGAAGAAGATGGAGGAGAGAAGGGCAAGGGTGAATGAGCAGCGCTCCTCGCGGTTGCCTTTTGTGACATCCCCAGATTACCAAACCCTGGTTATGCTAATCAGTCATGCCAAGTCATCATCATTATGCCCTAAAAAACAATTAAGAAATATTCCAACTTCAAATTCAAAATTTAAAAGAAAGTCAAAATAATAATTATCCAAACAGCAAAACAAAAGTTTTCATAATATTGCAAAAATTCCCAAAGCTATTATAAAAATAAAACCAACATTATTTGAATTTCCAAAATTTACCCTAACAACCAAAACAGTGGACCAGCAGCAATTATTTTTGCCTTTTTAAATTCTAAAATTGTTTAAACATTTCCAAATGCCCTAAAACTTTCTGTGGCAGTGCCAAAAATCACAAAGTAATTATGTGGCCTTGACCCACATTTTACAAAAATGTTTTTGCAGCTCAGAATAATTCCTAACAGTCTCTGTTATAAAATAAAAGAGAAAACAGAAACAGAAATTGAAAAAAAGGAGCTAACCTACTGGGCCCTAAGCTACAGCGCCTGTGGCCCAGCCCACCCAGGACCGTCGTCATCCTCCCACCTGCTCCATCGCGCGTGTCACTGTGCGCGCGCTCGCACGGCCGACGGCCGCCCCGGCGATGGAGTAGGCAGGAGGAGAGGATAAGGCCACCCCAGATGCCCTCGACGCTTTCTCCCTCCCCTGGACCCCCTCGTTGGCCCCTTCACCCTCTCCCTCGTCCGGCCCCCACACTCCCGACGCCGCCATGGCTGCTCCTTCGTGAGCACCGTGGCCAACGGTCTCCTCGCACCGCACTACCCTGTCCAGTGGACTCGCCGCTGTCGTCTTCGTCGTCCTCGCCTTCGGATCGAAGCAGAAGAGCCGCCTCGCCATCGCCTTCGTCCATCCACCCCGTCTGGATCCGCCACAGCTCACCGTCGTTCTGCGCGCCCTCGACCACCCGCGTCTATACCGAGCCGCTCCTCGTCTCCGCTGTGAGCTTCCGCTCCCCCTCGACCTCCCCTTGTCCTCTCTCGTGCCCCAATGGCTCGTCTCCATCGAGGCCGAGTCGTCACCGCCGTTGGACGCCGTCGCCGTGGTCACTACCGGCCGTCCTAGCTCGCGCATGTGCCACCTACGGACGCAGCACGATGCCCTCGTCCGAATGCCTCGAGTCACTACTCGATTTGGTCGCCGGAGATGGCCGCTAGGACCTCGCCGTCGTCCTCTGTCCGCGCCGGCGCGCGCGCGCAGTTTGTTTAAACCGGCCGGATTAGTTTAGGGTTAAGTTAATACTAATTAGGCTAATTAGCCACTGACGTGTGGACCCCTCCTAACCCCACTGACAGCGGGCCCCACTACTTCTAATAAACTTAATTAGATTAATTAAGTCTCTGTTAAAGCAACAGTCTATGACATGTGGGCCCTCTCTATTAAATATAGGTTTTTATAAAACATGTGTCAATGAAAACTGGGCCCCACATGTCAATTTGACCAGGTCAACAGTCAACACAGTTGACTGCTGACTGGACCATTGACTGGGTCAACTGGGCCCCCTGGCCCCACCTGTCCTCCACTGTGGCTAGCCCACAGTGGGTATAAAATGTATTTTCTGTTTAAATTTGAAATAATAATATTAATTCCAGAAATTCCAGAAAATGATTAAAACTTTGGAAATTCATAGAAAATAAACCGTAACTCGGATGAAAATAATTTATATATGAAAAATGATCAGAAAAATCCAACGAATCTGAATATGTCATTTGCATTCATGTTAGAATCCTCTAAGTAGGTAAACCTGTAACTTTTGGCCTGTTTCTGATAGATGAATAGTGCATGACCTCAGATAAATAATTCCAAATAAATTCCTAAAACATCTAAAATATTTAGGGATGCAATATATCACCCCTGCATATCAATTAGGCATGTCATGCATAGTGATTGCATTTGTATGCTTGTATTTATTTGTTTCCCCCTCCCCCTTTCTCTCTGGTAGACTCCGAGACCGCTGACGAACCGGGGATCGACTACACCGTTGAAGATTCCTTTTCGCCTGCAGAGCAACCAGGCAAGCAAAACCCCCTTGATCATTCCTATATCGCCCATTCTTTCTCTCCCATGCTTGCTTTAGATTTTGCTACTGTAATTGATTGCTCCTATTCTGATGCATAGCCTGATTTTGTAACCTGCTGTTGATACTTTACCTGTTGTCCTAAATGCTTAGTATAGGCTGGTTAGTGATCCATCAATGGCCCCATACCCTTGTCCTTGTTGCCATGCTTTACCACTGGTGACTCGATCAGTGTGATCGATGTAAAGAGACCGAACACAGCACCGCACACCCCCTTAGTTGTACGACTCTGCAGAGCTACTATCGAGTGCCGAGGGTGATACCTCCTACCTCACTCCTGATGATATCTCTGTAGCGTAGCTAGTCGGTTGTGGGTTACCGAGGGTGATTCCTCTTTCACCACCTCCGATGATGCCTCTGTCGTGCAGCCCCTCTAGTGTGAACTTATCGAGGGTGATTCCTCCAAGTTCACCTTGACGATTACGTCGAGTGGGAATCCATCGAGGGTGATTCCTCGGATTCCCATGATGTTATGGACACACGGGTACTTTGACCTTCACCTCAGTCCTTTGGGAAGTCGGGTTGGCCAGAAGGGCACCCGCGAGAGATTATTGTGGCGGAACGACAGGGCAGGTGGAGACCACCTAGGAGAGAGGTGGGCCTGGTCCCTGGTCATTGGACCACGGGTTACCAAGTCGGTGCGTCAGGGCGTCGGAGGTGAGCCTTGAGCACTGTTCGTGTCCGCGAGATACTAATAACATGCTTAACGGATTTGGGTATTTGATCTGAGTTGGCCACTGGCCTATACGCACTACCACCACGCGGGATAATGGTTTAATGGGGCCCTCGGCGCCGTATGTATCGGCCGAAAGCTCTGTCAGATGTCCAGTTCAACATTGTGGTCGGGTCGGATCGTGCCATCCTGGAGAGGGGTGGCGCTAGTATCCACCCTGCACACAACGACCCGGAATGCAAAGGGAGATGGGCCCAAGACCCCTGAGCACTTAGGATTTAGACCGGCAGGGACCTCTCTGCGGAGCCTAGGTAGGACTAAGTCGTGTCGATCAGCCGAGGCCGGGCATGACCGAGAAAAGTGTGTCCGGCCAGAGTTAATCGAGCGTGTTGGGTAACAGTAGTGCACGCCTGCAGGGAAGTTATCTATTCGAATAGCCGTGTCCACGGTAATAGGACGCTCAGTGTTGTGTCCCGATCAACTACAACTTGAACTGGATACCTGTGTTACTTAATAATTTGATAGCTCCGGGATCGCTTTCTCGCAGGGAGTCGAGGAAGGATCTCTGGGCATGCTACTATTATACTTGTTACTAATGCTATTCTATGCTAATCTGCACTCTTCTAATGCAGCAAGATGCTAGTCTTCGATGGGCTAGGTCTTCCCCTCTATTCTGGCATTTCTGCAGTCTAGTCCACTGATACAGCCCCTTCATTTATTACCGATGCATAAATAGAATAGTTCTGATGTAAGTCTTGCGAGTACTTTGGATGAGTACTCACGGTTGCTTTGCTACCTCTTTTTCCCCATACCTGATTGCTGCGATCAGATGACAGAGCCCCGGAGCCAGATGATTCCGCCGTCGACTACTACCCCTCCGGCGGAGCTTACTACTACGTGGAGACCGACGACCAGGAGTAGATAGGAGGCTCCCACGTAGGAGGCATGCGCCTTTTTGATCTAGATGTCGTTGTTTTGCTCAGCCTTCTTAAGGCAAACTTGTTTAGTTGTGTCTATACCCAGACATTGTTGCTTCCACTGACTCTGGTGTAAATCGAGCTTATGTATTCGAGCCCTCGAGGCCCCTGGCTTGTAATATAAAGCATGTATTATTTTATTTTGTGTCTAGAATTGTGTTGTGATATCTTCCCGTGAGTCCCTGGGCTTGATCGTGCACATTTGCGTGTATGATTAGTGCACAATTGAGTCAGGGGCGTCACACCTTTTTATGGGGAAGGCGCGGGGAGGTTGGCTCTTTACTGTTCGACGTGGCAGCGCTTTTGCAGGCGCACTACCACAAAACCGTCGCTCTAGTCCACCACTCCTGCGACCCGCATTAAATGCACGACGTGGGCGTGCGACAGAGAATCATCATCACTAGATTTTACGACAGTAATTTGTAACCACGTGTCTGTGCATTGTTTGGGCCTAGCCCAACGACACTTCGGACGTGCGTGTGGCCCAGGCCCGGGGGCTCCTGTCGGTGTAAACATGGGTATTTTATACCCTGACTTATGCACAGGCAGTGGTAGCAGTCTTGATGGCCAGGGATTGCCGGAGATCATCAACATCAAGATTCAAGCATTGGTTGTGAAACCAGGAAGGATTTATCAAGACAAAGCATCAATGAGCACTTGGCTAGTGCTGAAGACAGAAGCATCGCTTGCCGGCAAGGCGAGCCGGCAAGTTGAAGACCCGGCAAGCTCCGTGCCGGTGATACGTCTCCAACGTATCTTTAATTTATGAAGTATTCATGCCATGTTTATAATAATTTTATATGGTTTTGGTATGATTTGATTAGAACTAACCCGGACTGACACTGTTTTCAGCAGAACTACCGTGGTGTTGTTTTTTGTGCAGAAATAAAAGTTTTCGGAATTGGACGAAACTTTTTGACAATTTTTTTTGGACCAAAAGAGACCCCCGAAGCTTCGTGGAAAGACCATAAGCCTTACGAGGTGCTCACAAGGTATCTTGGCGCGGCCTGGGGGGGTCGTGTGTTGTTACCTTGTGGGGCCCTCGTAGCTCCTTTTCGCGTGATTCCAATGCTGAAAAATCCTATAACTAGAGAAACCCCCAGAAATAAACCTAGAACTTCGACTCCGCCGCTGCAAGCCTCTGTACCATTGAAATGCCATCTGGAGCCCTGTTCCGGCACCCTGCCGGAGGGGGAAATCATTACCGAGGGCCATCTTCATCATACCGGTGGTCTCCATGACGAGGAGGGAGTAGTTCACCCTCGGGGCTGAGGGTATGTACTAGTAGCCATGTGTTTGATCTCTCTCTCTCTCGTGTTCTTGATTTGGCACGATCTTGATGTATCGCGAGCTTTCTTAATATAGTTGGATCATATGGTGTTTCTCCCTCTCTATCTTGTTGTGATGAATTGAGTTTTTACCTTTGAGGTTTCACTTTCATCAGATTGAATACTTTTATGGATTTGAGAACACTTGATGTATGTATTGTATATGAATACCTGTGGTGACAATGGGGTATTATATGGATTCACTTGATGTATGTTTTGGCACTCAACTCGCAGATTCCCGAGGTGACATTGGGGTAATCTATGCATAGGGGTTGATGCACGTTTTCGTCCTACTTTCTCCGGTAGAAATCTTGGGGCACTCTTTGAAGTTCTTCGTGTTGGATTGAATATTATGAATCTGAAGTTGTTTGATGCATGTTGAATAATCAACTCACGGATACTTGTGGTGACATTGGAGTATCTAGGTGACATTAGAGTTGATTGATGCGTATCATATGGTGTTATTTTAGTACGAACTCTAGGGCTGTTTGTGACACTTATAGGGATGGCTCAATAGATTTATCGGAAAGGATAACTTTGAGGTGGTTTCGTACCCTACAACAATTTCTATCTTATGTTCTCCGCTAATACGAACTTTGGAGTGATGCTTTATCGCACGTTGAGGGATTGTTATATGATCCAATTATGTTAACACCGATGAGAGATTGCACTAGTGAAAGTATGAACCCTAGGCCTTGTTTCTATGCATTGCAATACCATTTGTGCTCCGTTTGATCACTTACTACCTTGCTGTTTTTATATTTTCAGATTACAAAAACCTATATCTACTATCCATACTACACTTGTATCACCATCTCTTCGCCGAACTAGTGCACCTATACAATTTACCATTGTATTGGGTGTGTTGGGGACACAAGAGATTGCTTGTATTTGATTGCAGGGTTGTTTGAGAGAGACCATCTTCATCCTTGCCTCCCACAGACTGATAAAACTTAGGTCATCCACTTGAGGGAAATTTGCTACTGTCCTACAAAACTCTGCACTTGGAGGCCCAACAACATCTACAAGAATAAAGTTGCGTAGTAGTCATCAAGCTCTTTTCTGGCGCCGTTGCCGGGGAGGTGAGTGCTTGACGGTATATCTTTAGATCTTGCAATTGAATCTTTTTGTTTCTTGTTTTATCACTACTTTGGTTTATAAAAGAAAACTACAAAAAAATGGAATTAAGGTTGCCTCAAATGCTTCATCTTTATAATGTCTTTCTTGAAAATAAGGACTCTGATAATTGTGCTCAATTGCTAGAGTAAGAATTTAATAAAATGTTTAATGTGAGTCCTTTGAATGATGAGCATTATTGCAATGATTTTAGTATGAATTATTTGAATATCCATGATGCTAATGATATGCAAAGCCACAAGCTTGGGGATGCTATGTTTGATGAAGATGATATTTTTAGTCCCCCAAGTTTTGATGAGCAAATTTATTATGATGAAAGCATGCCTCCTATTTATGATGATTATATTGATGAAAGTGGCTTTGGAAGAGTGTCAACTCTAGGTACTAATGATCCCACTATTTTGGAGGGTGTTGAATCTTATGGCAATAATTATGAAAGTGGATTTGGAGAGGTCACAACTTTATGTAATGATGAATCCACTACTTTGGAAGAGGTTTCAATTGATTATGATGAGAACAAAGTTGCTACTTATGATGATTATTGTAATGATACTTATGTTATAAAAAGTAATGATGATTATTATTATAAAACTTGTCATAATTATGAATACCCTTTTACTGAACATTACTCTTTTAATGTGGAAACAATTTTTAGTATTCAAGTTTCATACGATACTCCCACTATTATGAATGAGAAGAAATTTGTTTATGTGGAGAATAAAAAAATTCTATGGTTGTGGATCATGAAAAGAATGCTTTATGTCATAGCTATATTGTTGAATTCATTCATTATGCTACTGAAAATTATTATGAGATAGGATCATATGCTTGTAGGTGTTGCAATAATATCAAGTTTCCTCTCTGTGTGTTGAAAGTTTTAAAGTTATACTTGTTTTGCCTTCCTATGCTAGTTGATTCTTGCTCCCATAAATTATTTTCTCACAAAATCCCTATGCATGGGAAGTGGGTTAGGCTTAAAATGTGCTAGTCATATGCTTCATGATGCTCTCTTTGTGTTTCAATTCTTTACTTTTATGTGAGCATCATTGAATTCATCATGCCTAGCTAAAAGGCATTAAAGAAAAGCGCTTGTTGGGATACAAACCAATATGTATACCTACTGTTTTTGTGTGTCCACATGATTAATCTACTGTATTAATCATGTTTAATATGTCTTCTTTCAATAATGTGCCAAGTAAAGCCTTTGGGATAGTGTGGATACTTGTTGATTTGATTCTGTGCAAAAACAGAAACTTTTGCATCCAGTGCTGGAATTTCTATTCTGTACTGGAGCGTGAGAAAATTCTGAAATTTTTACAGAGTATTGGGTTCCAAAAGTTTTACGTTTTACTAATTTTTCAGAATTTTTGGAGGTACAGAAGTATGGTTTTTAAACCGCTCATTATAGACTGTTCTGTTTTTGACAGATTCTGTTTTCAATGCATAGTTTGCTTGTTTTAGTGTTTCCATAGCTTATATTCAGTAATATAAATTGTGGAAATGATAGAATACAGTAGGAATTATGTGAGAACAATTATGAATCTTGTCTTGACAGTACCTAAGTAGATGATTTATTTTTATCATACTAACCTATCTCACAAGTTCCGTTAAGTTTTGTGTGATTGAAGTTTTCAAGTTTTGGGTGAGATAACGATATGAGGAGAATCAGGAGTGGCAAGACCCTAAGCTTGGGGATGCCCAAGGCACCCC
Source organism: Elymus sibiricus (assembly GCA_039707655.1). Lineage (NCBI taxonomy): Eukaryota > Viridiplantae > Streptophyta > Magnoliopsida > Poales > Poaceae > Elymus > Elymus sibiricus. The sequence continues at coordinate 165,318,570 of CM077666.1, read as the reverse complement.
AAGGTAATATTCAAGGAATACCCAAGCAACTAAGCTCGGGGATGCACCGGAAGGCATCCCCTCTTTCGTCTTCAACATTATCGGTAACCTCACATGGAGCTATATTTTTATTCGTCACATAATATGTGTTTTGCTTGGAGCATCATTTTTCTTCTGTTGATATTTGCTTGCTGTTATCAATAATCATGTTTTGTATCTTTTACTTCTATAAAATGCCAATCATAGCCTTTACCATGCTCATTTTGCAAGTTCATGTCTTGCTGTTTAAAAAAAGAAAGTTTTCTGTTATGTCCTGAATTTTTGTGAATTGTCAAGACACGATAAAAATATGAAATTTTTATAAAGTAAGCATGCATGAGTTCTCTGTCACGTGGTAATTTTTCAGAATTTTTGGAGTTAGGGAAGTATGAATTTTAAATCCCCCTTTACAGACTGTTCTGTTTTGGCAGATTTCGGTTATAGTTGCATTGTTTGCATATGTTGCTTGTTTAATGTTTCTATTTGTGGATAGGAGTATTAAATATGCAGAGGCATTTAGTATGTAATGTATAATTATAATTTAATTGATTTGCTACAGTAGAGAATGTTAAGGTTTTGAGTTGATTTGTACTAACTTATCTCACGAGTTCTTGTTGAGTTTTGTGTGGATGAAATTTTTAAGATTTAGGAGAAGCCATGATATGAGAGGAATTAAGGAGACACAAGAGCTCACGCTTGGGGATGCCCAAGGCACCCCAAGATAACATTCCAAGAAGTCTCAAGCAACTAAGCTTGGGGATGCCCCGGTAGGCATCCCACCTTTCTTCATCAACACCTATCGGTTAGCCTAAGTTTTTACTTGTTCACATGATATGTGCTATTCTTGGAGTGTCCTTTTCTTTTATTTTGTTTGTTTGAATAAAACATTTATATCTGAAAGTTTTTGTTGAGAGAGAATCTTCACATAGCTACCCATTCACTTAACTACTCTTTGTTCTTCACTTATATCTTTTGGAGTAGTTTGTCATTCATTCTTGTGCTTCACTTATATCCTAGCAGTGAATTGTTGAACGAATTGAATATCATAAAGTTGAAATTATATATGCTTCATATGCTTGTCCCATGGGGAATAATGACTTCACATATAAAAAGTATAAGTTGTAAAATTTATTGAAAGTTAGCAAACATAGCATTGGTCACTTGAACAATTCATGAAAGAATATTGAAGGAAGAGAGATTTCACATATAAATATACTATCTTGGACATCTTCTATGATTGTGAGCCCCCATTAATTATTTTCAAACTTGATCAAGTAGTTGATGTTGGACAAGGAAGACAACGTAATGTGTTATGTTTGTTTATATTCACATAGATGTTATATTTTCATGGATCCTCTAACATGTGGTGCTTGCCCATAAATCTTTTGCTAGCCAAAACTCCGTACTAAGTAGAAATACTACTTGTGCATCCAAAAACCCTTAAACCCAGTTTCTTGCCATGAGAGTCCACCATATCTACCTATGGATTGAATAAGATCCTTCAAGTAAGTTGTCATTGGTGCAAAAGCAATAAAAATTGCTCCTAAATATGTATGATCTTTTATTGTAAGGGAAAATAAGCTTTGTACGAACTTGTGATGGTGAAGAAATAAAAGCGGCGGACTGCATAATAAAGGTTGCTATCACAAGGGGCAACATAAAGTGACATTCCTTTGCATTAAGAGCTTGCCCATCCAAAAATAAAAAGCGCATGACAACCTCTGCTTCCCTCTGCGAAGGGCCTATCTTTTACTTTATGTATTTACTTTTATGCGAGAGTCAATAGTGTTCTTCTCTATTCTGTTTTTATTTTCTCTCTTGGCAAGCATCATGTGGTGGGGAAAGATCCAGGCACATATATCCAGTTGAATATAGGTAATCATGGGTTATTATTGTTGACATTATCCCTGAGATAAATAACTTGGGAGGCAAAACATTAAGCCCCTATCTTCCTATGTGTTTGACCGAAACGGTTTGTTCTAAAAATATGCTTTGAGTGTCAGCAATCATGGAAGACTATATGATAGTTGAGTATGTGGAATTTGCTAACTCAAAGCTCTTACATAGACCCTTCCTGAAAATAAGATGAATTGCAATTGTTTGATGACTGAGAACATAGTTTGTTAGTTTTCAAGAAAGTTTATGGTCTATACTTTAGCATGTGAATAGCTTGCTACTTGATCATGAGAAGTTTTATGAGATGAACTACTGTTTATGATATATAATGATGCTAGAAAAAGTGATTGAAATTATCATTGATCAAACTTATGGACTATGCTAGCATTCACACTTCGTAAATTATTTCTTTTATCATTTACGTACTCGAGGACGAGCAGGAATTAAGCTTGGGGATGCTGATACGTGGCCAAGGAGGGGGAATCCTTCTCCTCTTCCACTTGGTGGAAGAGGGAAGGTTTCCCTCCCTATCCAATTCGGCCTAGGGCCTGCCTTTGCCCTATGGAGCCCCCTGTGGGTCCCACGGGGCCTACTAGGCGTCGTCATCTCATGATGGTCCTTCACAACTTTCTTCCATAAATAAAATCCTGGATTTTCCGGATGTCTCCGGAACCCATTTCGATGTCCCCAAAAACTTTCCATATATAGATCCGGACTATCCGAAATCATGTTATACCTTTCCGGAATTCCCAGAACCATTCTGGAAACATCCAAAACACTTTTGGAACTATCTGAAACTCTTTCGGTGCTCTTTTAACTGATTTCTCATTTCTCCGGTAATCAGGACTAGAACCCGTTAAGCGTGTGACTCTATAGGTTCGGAAATAAGCGGACATGAACCGGAACCCCTTCTGTTCAATAGTTAACAGCGGGATCTGGATACCCTTATTAACTCCCGTATATTCACGAAGTTCTTGAGCGAACCTTTGTTTATGAATACCATTCCCTTTGCATCACGATATGTTTACGAAAACCCGAGGAGAGATTATCGGTATCCCCGTGATCAACTCCATGATCACTATACCGGTTTCGTTCTCTTTACTCGTGTCCGTGTTCCGGTATCCCGTGATCATAATCACAAGTGTCTGGCCAGACGATAATGTCATCGTAACACCGAGTGGGCCCGGAGAGTATCTCTCTATCGTGAGAGGAGAAAATCCCAGTCTTGAACTATCGCTACCGAGACATACGTTTCCAGTATACCCGTAAGTCACCTATATTCACATCCATTTATGGAGTGACATGTGGTAAACCCCAAAGTATCCATCCGACATGTTGGTATGCAATATTCTCATGGTCTAAGGAACAATGCAAACGTGAACAAGTTATATGAAGTACCGATAACATAACAACAATGACATCTCTCAGTAATTCATAAGTTGGGTCTATCCAACTTTGTTGTTCTCATAACAATGGTGTTCCCATATTTTGATAGCATCCTTGTTACACTAACAATACTCATGATCAGGAAAACAAGATCATCAATCAATATATAAGCTAGTCTTAGAGGCTAGACTAGGGATCACTGCTACTTGTGAGCTGCGTTGGGATTTTCCCCAAAGAGGAAGGGTGAAGCAATATAGTAGCAGATAGTATTTCCCTTGGTAGAGAACCAAGGTTATCGAACCAATAGGAGATTCACACAGACAAAGGTCGACAGTACCTACACACACACAAACAAAATACTTGCACCCAACGCGGGCAAGAGGGTTGTCCATCCCCTTGTACTCGTTAATTGCAAAGATTAATTCTAATAGTGATAGATATATAAATTTCAAAAGGAAATAAAAGTAAATAAATTGCAGCAAGTAAATTATGGTTTTAGTAAATTTGGTGAATGGACCCGGTGGCCATAGTTTTCACTAGAGGCATCTCTCTCAAGAACATAGCATACGGTGGGTAAACAAATTACTGTTGGGCAATTGATAGAAAAGTGCATAGTTATGATGTTATTCATGGTATGATCAGTACATAGGCATTACGTCTGTGACAAGTAGACCGAAACGATTCTGCATCTACTACTATTACTCCACCCTTCGACCGCTATCCAGCATGCATCTCGTGGTATTAAGTTCATAACAAACAGAGTAATGCTTGAAGCATGATGACATAACGTAGACAAAATAAGACCAATTAATATGATCGAACCCCATCGTTTTACCCTTAGTAGCAACAATACAAATACGTGCCTCGCTAATCCTCCTGTCACAGAGTGAGGACACCGCAAGATTGAACCTACTACTATGCACCACTTCCACTGAAGATCTAATGATCAACTTGGCCAAAGAAAACTCATAGATCGGAAAGCATTACATAGCTATAAAAATCACACATAATAAAGTTCAGAATATAACTCAATTACTTTCAATGAATAATTTGATCATAAACCCACAATTCATCGGATCCCAACAAACACACCGCAAAAAAAGATTACATCGAATAGAACTCCGAGGAGAACATTGTATTGAAGATCAAAGAGAGAGAGAAAGCCATCTAGCTAATCACTATGGACCCGTAGGTCATCTGGGCACTACTCACACCTCATCGGAGGTGCAGCAAGGTTGATGGAGAAGCCCTCCGTGATCGATTCCCCCTCCGACAGAGTACCGGCGGAGGCCTCCAGATGGGATCGTGGAAGAACAGATGCTTGCGACAGCGGAATAATTGTTTCAGGTCTCACTCTGGTGGTCTCTGGATTTATGGGAATTTATAGCGCTGCAATTAGGTCAAACGGAGCTACGAGGGGCCCACAAGCCCAGGTGGCGCCCCCCTAGGGGCGCGTTGTGTGAGCTTGTGGCTCTCTCGTATATTTTCTGGCCTAGGGTCCCTTCTGGTCCAAAAAAAATCACCGTAAAGTTTCATCGTGTTTGGACTTCATTTGGTATGGTTTTTCTGCGAAACAATAAAATAGGCAAAGACAGAAACTGGCACTGGGCACTAGGTTAATAGGTTAGTTCCCAAAAATGATATAAAATTGCATATAAAGCATACAAAATTGATAATATAATAGCATGAAACAATCTGGAGACATATCAGCATCCCCAAGCTTAATTCCTGCTCGTCCTGGAGTAGGTGAATTATAAAAACAGATTTTTTGATGTTGAATGCTACCTAGCATGTTTATCGTGTAATCTTTTTATGACATGAATCTTGAGAAACGATGAAATAATAATATCAACATAATAATATCCATGAATACTAGAAGATAATCATTATCTTTCAAAATATATGATACTTAACGAATGTTACCCCTACTCATTGAATTATGTAAGCAAGGCATGACTCCATCTTCCTAACATAAATACAAATCGTGAGCACCCCGGTGCCTCACCAAGCAATTGTATCATACATTTTGTCGCTTCAGCATTTTCAACTCCACTCAATACTTGAGCGTGAGCCATGGACTAAGCACTTTGGATGGCAAAGAGAACGATGATTGGGGTTCATAAGGGAAGACAAAAATAGAGAAAGTCTCACATCAACGTTGTTGATCATTAGGCAATGGGGAAGCCTTACAATCGATGTCAATGTGAGGAGTAGGGAATGCCATGCAACGGATGCACTAGAGATATAAGTGTATGAAAGCTCGCTACGGAAACTAAGTGGGTGTGCATCCAACTTGCTTGCTCATGAAGACCTCGGGCATTTGAGGAAGCCCGTCATCGGAATATACAAGCCAAGTTCTATAATGTAAAAATTCCCACTAGTATATGGAAGTGACAAATCAAGGAGACTCTCTATATGAAGAACATGGTGCTACTTTGAAGCACAAGTGTGGTAAAAGGATAGTAGCATTGTCCCTTCTCTCTTTTTCTCTCATTTTTCTTTTTTTTTCTTCTCTTTTTTCTTAGAACGATATCATGAACCTCATCCCCACTTTTTCGAGGACTCATCAGTCTCCATCATTCTTTACCTCACTGGGACAATGCTCTAATAATGATGATCATCACACTTTTATTTACTTACAACTCGATAAAACTGAAAAAGAATATGACTCTATATGAATGCCTCTGGCAGTGTACCAGGATATGCAATGATCTAGCGTAACATGTATATATAACAATGATGAACGGTGGCTTTGCCACAAATATCATGTCAGCTCTATATGATCATGCAAAGCAATATGATGGTGAACACACAAGTCATGTGACTAGTAACGGTGGAAGTTGCATGGCAATATATCTCGGAATGGCTATGAAAATGCCATGATAGGTAGGTATGATGGCTGTTTTGAGGAAGGATATATGAGGCTTATGTGTGATAGAGCGTGTCATATCACGGGATTTGGATGCACCGGCGAAGTTTGCACCGACTCTCGAGGTGAGAAAGGGCAATGCACGGTACCGAAGAGGCTAGCAAAATATGGATAGGTGGAAGTGCTTTAGTCCATAAACTCACATTAGTCATAAAGAACTCAAATATTTATTGCGAAAGTTTTATTAGCCCTCGAAGCAAAGTACTACCCGCATGCTCCTAGGGAGGATGTTGGTAGGAGTTAACCATCGTGCACGCCCGATTAAAGCAACACAAAGGATTTCAATGAGGAATACAAATGCTCCAACATCCCGGTCATGCCATAACCGACACTTAAATGAGTAGTGCATAACAAGCTTTAATCTTGATATTTCTACTAACTAATGATTATGGACTAATACCCTTTCATATTATGACATCAATATTATTAAGTCATACGCTTCTTATTCGTGATCTACATGAAAGTTTTTATTATACCACTCTTGTATACCTATCATTTTTACACTAGTCATATAACCCGTGCAAATTACCACTTCCTATTAAAAGACTGTCAAAAATATATAAGTGAAGCATGAGAGTGCAAATGATTTCTATAAAATACAACCACCAACGTGCTATAACCACCACCATGTTCTAAAGATATAACTGAAACACATGAGCAACTGCATAACTCAATAGATATAAGTGAAGCACATAGAGTATATTAACAAATCATAATGAATGTGTGTCTCTCTCAAAAGGTTTGTCCAGCAAACAATGATTGCATCAAACTAACAAGCAAACAAAATAAAACTATGGCACAAGACGCTCCAAGTAAAACTCATATCATGTGATGAATAAAACTATATCTCCAAGTAACATACCGATGAATTGTAGACGAAAGAGGGGATGCCATCCGAGGCATCCCCATGCTTAGACACTTGGGTCTTTCTTGAATATTATCTTGGGGTGTCTTGGTCATCCCCAAGCTTAGGGTCTTGCCGCGACTTATTCCTTCATTCATCGTGATCTCACCCAAAACTTGAAAACTTCAGCACACAAAACTCAATAGAAACTTCATGGGATCCGCTAGTATAATAAATCAATCATCCACTTTAGGTACTGTTATAAATTGATTCATAATTGTTCTTGCATAATTTCTACTATATTCTAAGTTTTCCATGACTTATACCCCCTGATATAATCCATAGCGTCATCAAAATAAGCACACTATGCAATAAAAACAGAATCTGTCTAAAACAGGACAGTACGTAATGACAGAATATTTATCCGTACTTATGTAACTCCTAAAATTATGAATAATTAGGACAACGCAAAAACTTTGTAATCTAATACTGTGTAAAAATTTCATATTTTTTCTATGTTCCAGTACAAAATATAAATTCCAGCACTAGGCGAAAAACTTTCTGCTTTCAAACAGCATCAATTTTACTATCATTTAAATCATCCCAAAGGCTTTACTTGGCACAAACACCAATTAAAAGATAAAAACACAATCATTAGAGTAGCAATAATCATTTCATCACACAAAAAGGAGAAAACAAAAATAAAGATAACTATTGGGTTGCCTCCCAACAAGCTCTATTGTTTAATGCCTCTAGCTAGGCATAATGCATATATAGTTTCAAGTATTATCATCTTTCAAAGTAATTCCATAGGTGGCTCTCATAAGACTGGTCACAGTGGGAGTAACTTCAAGAGTAACATCGGGTCCAACTCAGCAAATTTGCCTATGTGACAATGAGTTAATGAGGAGAGAGGTAAATTGAGTAACTTAGCTAGGATAGGATAGCGTGTATAACATCGCGTCCAACTCAGCAAATTTGCCTATGTGGCAATGAGTAAATTGAGTAACTTAGCTATAACCTAATAAATGAAGCTTTGCATGACACTACACATATGTTACTACCCACTATGGAGGTAGTAACATAGTCTAGGATAGCGTGTATGTTACTAGTGTAAGTTACTCTCCATTGTGACTAGTCTAATGGATTCATATGGTGGTTTAACTATCTTCCTTGGGAAGTGTTCCATCCTTTTCTTTAATGGAAATTGGAACCTTATATTTCCTTCTTTCATATCAATAATGGCACCTATGGCTCGTAGGAAAGACCTACCAAGTATTGTAGGACTAGACGGATTGCATTCAATATCAAGCACAATGAAATCCATGATTAAATAATTCCTATTAGAAATTATGAGAACATCATTAATCCTACCCAATGGTTTCTTAATTGTTGAATCCGCTAAGTGCAAATTGAGGGAACATTCATCCATATCGGTGAAACCTAGAACGTCACATAAAGATTTTGGTATAGTAGAGATGCTAGCACCTAGATCACACAGAGCATTACATTCATAATCTTTAATCTCAACTTTAATAGTAGGTTTCCGTTCATCTTGTAGTTTTCTTGGTATTGATACTTCCAATTCTAGCTTTTCTTCGTTGGCTTTAATAATGGCTTCTATGATGTGTTTAGTAAAAGCTTTATTTTGTTCGTAAGCATTGGGTGAATTTATCATGGATTGCAACAAGGAAATGTTTTCAATCAAAGAACAATTATAATAGTTAAAGTCCATGTAATCCAAAGTAGTGGGCACATCACTATCTAAAGTTTTGACCTCTTCAAACACACTTTTACCGTTTTTATCATTAAGATCATCACCCTCCGAACAATTGGGATGCCTTCTAATTAAAGTTGACTCATCTACATTCCCTTTATCATCAAGTTTTATATTACTAAACAAAGATTCAATAGGTGTCACACCAATCATTTTAATGTCTTCATCATTATTATCATAAAAACCGGGTGCGAGTGTTTTTTCTAGAAATCCAGGTTTAGCTCTCAACCTTTCAATTCTTTTTCTACTTTCATCCATGGTGACTTGGATAGACTTTAGAGATTCGGCTATTACATCCGTTTTATGTGGCAAAATTTTAATTGAGCGTATCCACATCATGAGCAATTCTATCCATATTTCTAGACATATCATCAACTTTGCTTAGTTTTTCTTCTACCATAGCATTGAAAATCTTTTGAGAACTAATAAATTCTTTAATCTTGTTCTCAAGTTCAGTAGGTATCCTATTATTAGTAGCATATGAATTACCATAATTATTGGAGGGATTACCAGGATAAGGTCTAGGATTGAAATTCCCTCTATAAGCATTGTTGTTGAAATTATTTTTAGCGACAAAATTCACGTCAATAGCATCATTATTTTGCTCAATCAAAGTAGATAATGGGATATCATTAGGATCAACATGAGCATTTTACTAGAAAGCATATTCATAAGAGCATCCATTTTCTCACTCAAAGTAGAAACTTCTTCGACAAAGTTTACCTTCTTACCAATTGGTGCTCGTTCGGTGTGCCATTAAGAATAATTTGTAGTCATATTATCGAGAAGCTTCATGGCTTCTCCTAATGTAATTCCCATAATGGTGTGCTACTTGTGTGCTGCGTTGGGATTTTCCTCGAAGAGGAAGGGTGAAGCAATATAATAGCAATAAGTATTTCCCTCGGTGAGAACAAAGGTTATTGAACCAATAGGAGAACCACGCAAATTCCTAGTAAGAAGTACCTACACACACAAGAACAAATACTTGCACCCAACGCGGGAAGAGGGTTGTCAATCCCCTTGAACTCGTTAATTGCAAGGATCAAATCTAGTATAGGTAGATAGGTAAATTGCAAAGTAAAATAAAAAGAGTAAAATTGCAGCAAAGGAAATTTGGTTTTAGTAATATGATTAAAGTAGACCCGGGGGGCATAGTTTTCACTAGAGGCATCTCTCTCATAAAAATAGCATACGATGGGTAGACAAATTACTGTTGGGCAATTGATAGAAAAGCGCATAGTTATGACGTTATTCATGGTATGATCATGTACATAGGCATTACGTCCGTGACAAGTAGACCGACTCCTGCCTGCATCTACTACTATTACTCCACCAATCGATTGACTCATGCCTGCATCTATGGTATTAAGTTCATGACAAACAGAGTAATGCTTTAAGCAAGATGGCATAATGTAGATAGAATAGAATCAAGCAATATGATTAAACCCCGTCGTTTTACCCTTAGTGGCAAAAACACAAATACGTGCCTCGCTACCCCTTCTGTCACTGGGTGAGGACACCGCAAGATTGAACCCACTACTATGCACCACTTCCACTGAAGATTGATAGATCAACTTGGCCAAAGAAAACCCATAGATCGGAAAGCATTACATAGCTATAACAATCATACATAATAAAGTTCAGAAAAGACTCAATTACTTTGAATGAATAATCTGATCATAAACCCACAATTCATCGGATCCCAACAAACGCACCGCAAAAGAAGATTATATCGGATAGAACTCCATGGAGATCATGGAGAACTTTGTATTGAAGATCAAAGAGAGAGAGAAAGCCATCTAGCTACTAGCTATGGACCCTTAGGTCTGTGGCGAACTACTCACACATCATCGGAAGGACACCAAGGTTGATGTAGAAGCCCTCCATGATCGATTCCCCCTCCGGCAGAGTACCGAAAAAGGCCTCCAGATGGGATCGCGGAAGAATAGAGACTTGCGGCGGTGAAAAAATTGTATCATCTGGCTCTCTGGGGGTTTTGGAATATTTGCGAATTTATAGAAGTGGAATTAGGTCAGACGGAGCCACGAGGGGGCCACAAGGGGCACGGCGCGCCTACCCCTCCCCCAGGGAGCGCCGTGCTGCCTTGCCATCTCCTCGTAGGTCTTCTGGTCCACCCCTAAAGCTTCTAGGGTCTCTTATGTCCAAAAAAAATCATCAAAAAGTTTTGTAGCGTTTGAACTCCGTTATGGTATGTATTTTCTGTAAAACCAAAAACAAGCAGAAAACAGCAACTGGCACTAGGAACTGAGTTAATAGGCTAGTCCTCAAAAATGATATAAAAATGCATAAAAAATCCAAAAATGATAATATAATAGCATGAAGCACTAAACAATTATAGATACGTCAGAGACGTATCAAGGTGCCACCTGCAGCAGAGTCTAGAAGATTTCTCGATACAAAGTTTAGTCCAGCATAAAAGTTTTGTATTATCATCCATAAGTTTAATTCATGAGTGGGACAATTTTTAATCATCAATTTCATTCTCTCCCAAGATTGTGCAACATGTTCTTGCTCATGTTGTTTAAAGTTCATTATTTGATTTCTAAGAGATATTATCTTAGCGGGAGGAAAGTACTTAGCAATAAAAGCGTCCTTACATTTATCCCATGAATCAATACTATTGCGAGGTAAGGATGAAAACCAAGTTTAGCACGATCTCTTAGTGAGAAAGGAAATAATTTCAACTTAACAATATCATTATCCATATCTTTTTTCTTTTGCATATCACATAATTCAATGAATGTATTACGATGGGATGCAGCATCTTCATTAGGATTTCCAGCAAATTGTTCTTTCATGATAAGATTTAACAGTGCAGCATTAATATCGTATGACTCCGCACTAGTGATGGGAGGAGCAATTGGAGTACTAATAAAATCATTGTTATTAGTATTCGAGAAGTCACACAACTTAGTGTTCTCTTGAGACATAGTGACAATTCAAGCAAGATAGTAAAAAAGATTAAAAATGTATTTTCTATTTTTTTAACGAGACTAATAAAATAAAATAAAAAATAGAACAAGTAAATGATAATGTGTGTGAAGGGACCTTGCTTTGTTTGATGAAGTCTCCCCGGCAACGGCGCCAGAAATTCTTTCTGCTACTTGTGAGCTGCGTTGGGATTTTCCCTGAAGAGGAAGGGTGAAGCAGTAGTAGCGGATAGTATTTCCCTCAGTAGAGAACCAAGGTTATCGAACCAATAGGAGATGCACATAGACAAAGGTCGACAGTACCTACACACACACAAACAAAATACTTGCGCCCAACCCGGGCAAGAGGGTTGTCTATCCCCTTGTACTCGTTAATTGAAAGGATTAATTCTGATAGTGATACATATATAAATTGCAAAAGGAAATAAAATTAAATAAATTGCAGCAAGTAAATTAGGTTTTTAGTAAATTTGGTGAATGGACCCGGGGGCCACAGTTTTCACTAGAGGCATATCTCTCAAGAACATAACATACGGTGGGTAAACAAATTACTGTTGGGCATTTGATAGAAAAACACATAGTTATGATGTTATTCATGGCATGATCAGTACATAGGCATCACGTCCGTGACAAGTAGACCGAAACTATTTTGCATCTACTACTATTACTCCACCCTTCGACCGCTATCCAGCATGCATCTCGTGGTATTAAGTTCATAACAAACAGAGTAATGCTTGAAGCATGATGACATAATGTAGACAAAATAAGACCAATTAATATGATCGAACCCCGTCGTTTTACTGTTAGTAGCAACAATACAAATACGTGCCTCGCTACTCCTCCTGCCACAGAGTGAGGACACCGCAAGATTGAACCTACTACAATGCACCACTTCCACTAAAGATCTAATCATCAACTTGGCCAAAGAAAACTCATAGATCAGAAAGCATTACATAGCTACAACAATCACACATAATAAAGTTCAGAATATAACTCAATTACTTTCAATGAATAATTTGATCATAAACCCACAATTCATTGGATCCCAACAAACACACCGCAAAAGAAGATTACATCGAATAGAACTCCGAGGAGAACATTGTATTGAAGATCAGAGAGAGAGAGAGAGAGAGTGTGTGTGTGTGTGTGGCTGAGAGAGAGAGAGAGAGAGAGAGAGAAAGCCATCTAGCTAATCACTACGGACCCGTAGGTCCTGTGGGAACTACTCACACATCATCGGAGGTGCAGCAAGGTTGATGTAGAAGCCCTTCGTGATCAATTCTCCCTCCGGCAAAGTACCGGCGAAGGCCTCCAGATGGGATTACGGAAGAACAGAGGCTTGCGGCGGCGGAATAATTGTTTCGGGTCTCGCTCTGGTGCTTTCTGGATTTATGGGAATTTATAGCGCTGGAATTAGGTCAAACGGAGCTACGAGGGGCCCGCAAGCTTAGCTGGCGCGCACCCCCTGGGGGCGCGCCATGTGAGCTTGTTGCTCTCTCGTATATCTTCTGGCCTCCCACCTAAGCTTCTAGGGTCCCTTCTGGTCCAGAAAAAATCACCGTAAAGTTTCATCGTGTTTGGACTTCGTTTGGTATGGTTTTTCTGCGAAACAATAAAATAGGCAAAAACAGAAACAGGTACTGGGCACTAGGTTAATAGGTTAGTTCCCAAAATTGATATAAAATTGCATATAAAGCATACAAAATTGATAATATAATAGCATGGAACAATCAAAAATTATAGATACGTTGGAGACGTATCAATCCCTTGGTGTTTATATTTCCACACATGTATTTGGGTTTTCCTCTGAATCTCATATTCAAGAACCAATACAATTGTAGCATTAAAACATAAATTTAATAATGAACATGGAAATATAATAATACATTTATTATTGCCTCTAGGGCATATTTTCAACAAAACCTACTTTGGTCCTGCCAGGTCGACGGCGGCGGCGCTTATGGTGTCGTCCCCTTCTTGAAGGCATCATCGCGGCTCCTCTTCACCCTCCCTGTTGCTCCGGGGGAAACCTCGATCTCTGGATCGAGGAGCGGTGGCACTATGGTGGTGTATCCTTCCTGAAGGCGCCGCCTTGGAGTTCCCGGTTCATCTTGCACGGCTTCTCTTCACAGTGACATGTTCATCATGGAGGGCCCAAAGGCTGCAAGCGGTGCTCATGATTGCTTGGAGTAGTAGGGGTTTTGTAGCTGCTCTGTTCACCCTTGTATCTTGCCTTGAGTGTGTGCATTGTGGTTCCGGGTGTGTAAGTTGTGTTGAGTTGTATGACTGGTCGTTGCTTTATATATAAAGCGGGGCGCGAGCCTTTTTGGGTAAGTCACTAATGAATGCTCCGACCAATCATTGGAGATGTTTATGCGCCTGGCAGTGATAAATTGAGATGTGGTAGTGAAATTCCAACACCGTTTATTTTAGTCCAAATTATAATGGTTTATATTGATCATACGTAGATAATTTATAAAATTATGATAAGTCAACTATGCCTTACTCAAATTGCATGTCCATATGTTTGGGTATTTTTGCTAATTATTGTATATTCAAAAGTTCAAAGTGGTTAGGGTTTTCATTTGTAATAAATATGTAGAACAGAAGGTGATAATTTAAATATCAATAATAAACTATAAATAAATGAGTTGAGTTAACCAATAAATTCGGTTTGATGTGATTTGGGAAATATATTAGTCTACTTCATATGTGTCAAGCATCCATCTATTCTTGCCCATTTATATTGTATCTTAAGTTCAAAATTTAAAAAACATAAAGAAGTGCAAACATGCATATGCTCACATTTTTTTCAAACAACTTTGCCCATTGAAATAGAACTGAGGACTAGATACACTTAGCTATGTGAACATTAAGAGTTATAAAATTTTGTCCAAACCCTTTAATGCTCGGTAGGAACTAACTCCTGAATTCTAAACTATTTGTATGTGAATTTAAACTTTCTAAAGTTTATGCTAAACCCTAGCAAGTTTTTATGATGGTTATGCATCCTGAGGTTTATGAAAGGCATGAAGGGATTCATGGGCATGACTTGCTGCGAGGACCATTGGACGGTGCTCGGTCTAGCACAAATCTCCATGCAAAAGTCCAACGGTTAAGTAGTTGACTTAACATGACTGAGTTTTAGCAAACGCGTACTAGTTTTGCTATTTGTCATGAAACTAAGAAAATGATTGCGTTTCCAAGTCACCAGTTGGTCATAATGGGAAGTATCATATACTAGTATCATGTGTATGATACTAGTTTATGATACTACATCCACAATGCATAATATCATAGCTTAGTATTATAGTGGTCTCATTTATTGACATGCATCACACATACTATTACATCATTTAATATGACACGGTATCATATCATGATACTTATTAATCATCTCTTTCCTCATCTCTACTCCTAAAGGGGGGGTTGTAGTCTCACCTCACTCCCACCAACCCCTCGGCAAGCCCTATATTACGCCCGCGAGCGTCTTACAGGCGACCTTTCGGTCAAGCGCGGTCAATTTGCACCGGCCCATTTGACGCGTGCATTAACTCAATCAAATCGGCACTTTCCCAAAACAACGTCATGTATTAACTCATTCATATCAATCTTAAGAAATCTCAACTAAATCCAAGTTTTCCTTGCCTTCCACTACTCATACCAAAATCAAATCAAATCTTACCAAAACATCAACTATAATCAAAGTTGGTCGGCCCATTTGACGCGTTTGCGCGTTTTTATTTTTCGTTTTTTGGTTTCCTTTTTCATGTTTCATTTTTTCTATGACGAATAGGTTGGTTTTTGCTCGACATACTATCAGAATCGGCACAGACCTGTACGCCATGGTGAGTTGGTAGCCTCGCCTCCATTCCGGTTAAACCTCCCCCACCAATTTATTTAAACTGGTTTTTAGCCCACTGATATACTTTATTTGGTTTTTATTTGCAAAATTTAGTAATGTCGTTATGGAAAGGAATCAATCATGATGATCACTAATCAATCTTTAAAGACCAAATCTCTGGAAAGGAATGAATGTTTGATAACACAAGACAACATTTACGAAAAGGAATCAATGTCCTATGCATCATGGATACATTCTTAAATTCATTGATAAAAGAGTTTTTATCTCTTGATATTTTATTATGTTTGTCGATATATCCATTCACATATCATTCTGAGAAACATTTTTCGTTCGGAGAAAAAAAAGAATAAAAGAGTGATTTACCGTAAAAAAGAAGTCGCCAAGGCAGCCTCGCATGCAAGAAAATTTTGAATATGTATGCGAGATACAACTAATGTTGAATTACTAAAATATATATGCCCTCGTTGCAACGCACGGACAATTAATTAGCATCAGTAGTAGGTTACTTGAAGTGTCAGTATTATGTTTCGGTACAACAGTTTAGCTGAATCTATCATTGACGTGAGATTATGTGGGATGTCCACTTGTCCCGTCAAAATTTATGGGGACACATGTGGGCCTCCTACTTATATTATGCGACAGATGTAGATGTGAATCTGGATAGGGGTACGTTGTTGTTGTTCTGTTCAGTTACAACGGTCTGAGCGAAATAATTTTTCTACTTTAGAAAATATGACAAATTGCATTTTATTAGAGATGGATTTGCAGCAAATTGCATGAGCGAGCGGTTCATATTTTTTTCATCAAGTCATACAACTTTTTAGTAAGGATAGAAGGCTAAATGCATTGCTTGGTTGCTTCAAGAGTTAATAATGGACACAATTGCGTATCAGTTGCATGCCAAACAACAGACTCATATTGTTGTGAAATGCATGATATTCAACTGTATGTTACAACGTGAGAATGGCTCAGGAGACATTGGATCCGCCTTCGTGGGGTGGGGTTTTTGTGTTGGACCCACATGTTGGAGATAACATGACGGGTAGTCCGAACAACCACATTTCTCCCCCACATATGGTCTGGATTTAGGGGAGGCCGAATTGTCCAGACGATTAAATTTTGGGAAGCCTCCTAGGCTTCCGTTTGATGTCCGAACATGCCCAGACATATGAGAAATAAATGAGCTTCAACTTCAAAAATGACCTTAATCATTTATTTGATTCAATTATATGCATTTTGTAGCCCGTAGCAATGCACCGGCGTTCAACTAATATTTAATAGTGTGTCATCTCAGCAAAAATACCTAGTTGACATGCATGATACTATCTATGATATACATCGATCGTGACCAGAATCATCCAACTAGAACATCAAAGTTCGTGAGAGTGTAAAACTGGTGAGTAGCTATTGATTAGATGACCATTAATGTGGACCATGAAATAACTACTGCCTCCGTCCGGGTTTAAAGGGCCGGACGACAGGATTGGGAGGATTTAGGCGTCACTAATTGCCCTCTCAGTAATTGTCGGTAATTAATCCCGGCCGGCAAAATCGGAAGGAAGCTAGCCAATCGGTGTGCTCGCCCCACGCACGAGGCTTCACGCGCGCATGCAGTGCCCGTGCATGGCCAATGAAGGAGCCAGCTTTCCCGTTATTTGAGGCGCAGCGTTCGGCTCGCAGTTAAGTCTATCGGAAATCTAAACGAAACAGTAGAGAATCGAGGCAGCGGCCTAGTAAATCCGGACATGGCATCGTGGCTCTCGGGACTAATAATCCCGGACGGAGGTAGTATTTCTTAATCGGCTGAGCTATACACACCCATGTACTTATATATATAACCTCCAGATAACATTATATTGCGGCATTTCAGGCCGGCTTTATCCTCCTTTTCGGAAAACAACAATGTTTCACTGTAATTTATAAATGAGATCGATGAGACTATGAGTAGCGCCGAACATAGCTTAATTTTGCTTGGATATATAAAGATAGAAAAAGACGCGCGATTGACCGGTGCACAAAGCTTTGTCTAAACCCATTCAACAGCATCAACAAAAGGATCGGCCGGGCGATCGACGCACGCAGCACGGAACTAACTAAAACATCAATCAAACAAAGCCGATCGACGAGGCCGGCAAAGATACGCCACAGACGCTTACGGGCCAGCCAGGAACTGCCACGGCGCCGCCCGCCTTTCTTTCGTCGAGGTGACATGCATCCATTATACCATCGGCCGTTGGTGGTAGCGCGCGGGAAGACACACGCAGGTACATGTACGTATCGTCATCCCCCACTCACTAGCAGTAGGTACATGTACGTGCGCATACAAACCCTCACCGTCACATCGCCATGTATTGCTGTCGTCGTTGGATAATCAGTCCAGAGTTCCAGACCAGGTGGTGCGCGCTTCGCGGTGGTAAACCGTGGCGCTCGCGCACCGGCGCACGCACGCACGAAGGACGGGTAACACGGACGGACACGCCGGGAGCGCGAGGACAGGACACAAGACAAAGAAAGCCGGCGGGCTTGGTGCTGCTGCTCCTCGCCATTCGGCAACCCACTTCCGATGAGACCGCCACCTCGGTGTGCGCCCACCTCTCCTGACTGTAGCGGCCATCATGGCATGATGAGCCCAGCCGGCCGGGGGGGGGTTCTCCCTAGGGCTAGGGGAGGACGAGACACAAAGCAGCGGGGGCGAAAGCCTGCTCCCGCGCGCCTTTGCGCGCCAGAAGCCGTCGTAGTACGTCCTGCGACGTCCTAGGTAGGATAGGAGCGTAGGCGCGCACCGGGTGGCAGAGGCAGAGTTGAGGGGCCATGGCGCCAAGTGTCGAGCCCCGGCTCGTCGGCGCGGCCGATTCTCCCGGCATCTCGCGCGGCATCTTGAATCTCTCCTCTTGGGAAGGCGAGCGAGTGGGCATCGCTCGTATCGGCGCGCGACAGCTGATCGGCGCGCAGCCCTTCTCTCCATGTGGGGAGGCGCCTGTCAGGGCCGGGCCCACAGTAGTGCCATCTGTGCGGCCCGCACAGGGCCCACGATTCTGGGGGGCCCAAACAAATTTAGACATGCCTAGTATTAAAAAAAAACTACTGTAGTACTGGGCCGGTGGGCAGTCCCCCGCTGGAGTTGGGCCGAACCGACGAGGGGCGAGGCCTCGACTCGATCGATCGGTCGCGACTCGCGAGGGCGAGGCCAGGCCTGGGCGCTGCGCTGTCTCGATCGAGTCGATCGACGGATGTTAGGCGACTAGGCGTCAGGGATCCAGTCGATCGAGACATCGAGTCGCCCGATCGTGGCTACAGGAACCAACGCCGCCGCCTCCTCTCATCGACGAACCGCTGCGGCGCTGCCCTTCCTCGACTCCTCGTCTTGTCTTCGCCTCCTGCGTTTTGGACGTGCGGTTGTGCCCAATGCCCTCGGTCTGCTAATTGGTTCCTGCCGCTCCGGCGCTACGGCTCCAGCCTCCAGCACTCCAGGGGCTTAGCGATTTTTTTAATTAACTTCAGGTCTTACTCGATTACTCCTAATTTCTACTCCCTCAGTTCCTAAATATAGGTCTTTTAAAAGACTTCACTAGGGGACTACATACGAAGCAAAATGAGTGAACCTACACTTTAAAGTATGTCTATATACATCTGTATGTAGTACCCTAGTGAAACCTCTACAAAGACTTATATATAGGAACGGAGGGAGTAATTTTGTAATTAACTATTGACAGGGATCGTTACTTCATTAAAGATTGATTTTTACCTCCTCGATTAAAGATCACATTGCAGTTGTTTTATCAGACAGGATCCAAAACTAGGTGAGTTGAGTTAGACGGTTCGTCTAATTACCAAACATTGACACATGATCTCGACATTGATTATGAGGATATCATTGAAGATTGATCATGAGGATATCATTGAAGATTTCATTTCAAAGAACACTAAAAGAGTGAGGATGTTCAAATAAATAGCAACCGCGAGTTGAATAGGTATGACTTTTTTATATGTCCAATTGTTATGAAAGACATTATATTACATAAATTATATATATTTTTCTGCCACATATATATACATTATAATTGCTCATTGGTTTTTTTTAGATAGGGCCCCAATTTTTAGTTTGGCACAGGGCCCCGGATTTTGCCGACCCGGCCCTGGCGCCTGTGCTTCGGCCCTCGGGTTGCAGGGGGGCCCGGCCTGCGGCTCCTGCTGCGTTCAGCACGTGGCGACATCCAGGGTTGCGCTCAGGTGATGAGATGAACCAAACCGAGCCTTTTTCTCTCTTTCCGACGGACCTATCTATCCCAACAGTGCGCGCTGTCGACGGCTTGCCGGGTGCGATCCCCACCCGCCCCACGGAGAGAGACTTTAGCCCTGGCCGGACCAACAGGAGATCCCCACTGCTCCGTCCGTCCATGACTTGTCAAGCATGCAAGCACACCACCTGTTGAAATACAGGGGTGGGCCTTGGACCCATCTAACAATTTCAGAAAATTTCTAAGGGCCCATGTAAGATATATGGCATAGTGTGTGGTGGGAAGTTTAGTCCCATACCGCTGGTGGAGAAGGAGTTGGACCTCTTTATAAGGGATTCTCCTCCACATGCTATTGGAGCTTGAGAAGAGAACTGGTTCCCGCGTGCTGCTTCGCCACCCGCCTCGTCACGCCGTGCCGCGGGTTGCGGGATTGAGCCGAGCCGAGCTCACACCTATGCGCTTATCTTATCGTGGGCTGTTACCGACTTGGACGTGGATTCATCCCACGCCTCTCCACGCGGCTGCGCAACTGGCCAACTGGAGGGTATAACTCGTTTATCCCTCTTCTGTTCATTACTGTTTTAGCCGTACTATTTAATACTGTTTACGTCATGTTCATGATTTATTCTTGGATTAAATTAATCAAAAAATTGCCTATTTACTCAGCAATCCAAAAACCTAATGTTTGTAGGAATTTTTCGAATTATGGTTTTGCTGCTGCACTGAAACCGGATAAGTTTACCGGTACATATTTTAAGCATTGGCAGACCAAAACCATCTTAGGGCTCACGGCAATGAACGTGTTCTGGGTTGCCGGTGCAACTCCCACTGGAACGATTACTCCTAAACAGGAGAAAGCGTTCAGGGAGGCCATCGTCATCTTTCTCGGAGCAGTTCTGAGCGTGATCGGAGATAAGTTGGTTGACGCATATTTACATGTGCGGGTTGCCAAGGACTTATGGGAGGCGCTTGAATCTAAATTCGGGGCCACCGATGCTGAGAGCGAGATGTATGTTATAGAGCAGTTCCACGATTACAAAATGGTCGAGAACTGTTCTGTATTGGAACAGGCTCATGAGATAATATGCATCGCTAAGGAGCTTGAGCTTCTTAAGTACGATTTACCGGGCAAATTTGTTGCGGGATGTATAATCGCTAAGCTCCCTAATTCGTGGAGAAACTTTGCTACCACTCTGAAACATCAGAGGCGTGAATTCTCAGTAGAGGATGTCATCGGCCATCTGAGTATTGAGCAGAACTCGAGAGCAAAGGACTCACACGGAGAAGGGGCCGAAAGTACTTCTGTCGCCAATATGGTACATCAGAAGAACTTCAATTCCCACAAGCCCAAGGGAAAGAACGGTGTCCAACAGAATACCGACTTTAAGAAGAAAGGTAAGAAGACCTTCAAGAAGAACAAGAAGGGAGATGGCTGCTTTACTTGTGGTTCGGAGGAACATTGGGCCAACAAGTGCCCAAACAAGTACAAGAAGCCAGGGCAGGACTCCAAGTCTGCCAACATGATTATGAACAACAATGAAAGTGGTGCATCTGGGTACGGTAATTTATTTACTGTATTTTTAGTTTGTCGGTCCACTGATTGGTGGGTGGACACAGGTGCAGGTGTTCATGTGTGTGCTGACATTTCATTGTTTTCTTCTTACCAGGCCACAGGTCACGGGTCCGTATTGATGGGGAATGGCGCGAGTGCTTCTGTTCATGGTGTTGGCACGGTCGATCTGAAGTTTACTTCGGGAAGGATCGTGCAGCATGTCCCTGCCATCAAGAAGAACCTCGTTAGTGGCTCCCTTCTGTGTGTGTAGAGAAGGGTTTAAGTTGGTCTTCGAGTCTAATAAAGTAGTTGTTACGAAATATGGACTATTTGTTGGAAAGGGTTATGAATGCGGGGGAATGTTTCGCCTTTCTCTCGCAAATTTTTGTAATAAAGTCATGAACAATATTCATTCCAGTGTTAATGAATCTGAAGTTTGGCATTCACGTCTTTGTCACATCAGTTTCGGTGTTATGACGCGGCTAGCAAAATTAAATTTAATCCCGAGTTTCACTTTAGCCAAAGGTTCTAAGTGACTTTCGTATGTGCAAGCTAAGCAACCTCGCAAGCCTCACAAGGCCGTGGAGGAGAGACACTTGGCGCCATTGGAAGTCATACATTCTGATCTTTGTGAGATGAATGGTGTGTTGACTAAAGGTGGAATGAAATACTTCATGACATTGATAGATGATTCCACTAGATATTGCTATGTGTATCTGTTAAGTACTAAAGATGAGGCTCTACGCTACTTTAAAATCTATAAGGCAGAAGTTGAGAATCAACTTGAAAAGAAAATTAAACGAGTCCGGTCAGATCGTGGTGGAGAGTACTTCTCGAGTGAGTTTGATTCCTTTTGTGCGGAACATGGTATTATTCATGAGAGGACGCCTCCCTACTCACCCCAGTCAAACGGGGTTGCCGAACGGAAAAACCGTACTCTAACTGATTTGGTTAACGCCATGTTAGATACATCGGGTTTATCCAAGGCATGGTGGGGGGAGGCTATATTGACATCATGTCATGTCCTGAATAAAGTTCCGACAAAGGATAATGAGATCACTCCCTATGAGAAATGGGCGAAGAGAAGGACAACTGATGCGGGACGCCGCGGAAATGTTCTTTCACGGTGCCTCACAAGAAGCAGCAACTTTCTCTCAAATGACAAAGAACAAGAGGAAACACTCTCAAATAAATTGCAGCGGATAACTAGCTTGGTTTACAAGGATGCAACCCAAACCATGAAACTTGTGAACCTAGGTAGAATCACAAGAGGGAACCGCAAGGATCCTATATGAATTGAGGACAGGCCCTCCAATCCACACACATGAGCTAACACTCAACGATACTAGTGCTCTCAGCACAACACAACCCCACCGGCTGTCTATAAACTTAAACTCAAAAATCTCATCCCCCCTTCACATGGAACAGCTGGGGAGTACTTATACTAGAAGAACCTACTAGTTAGGTGTGAAAACAACTCAAAAATGAAGGGTAAATTCGTGAACCCAAAGCTGTAGCAGGAGCAAACTCGTTGAGCCTCGCGCTGTAATTAATTCCTGGACAGCTTGCATGGAAACTTGCACAACTTTTGACTCAAGACCTCAAATGATGCACCGTTTTTTTGAATGAAAGCTGACTTCAAAGACCATCTTTTCTAGCCTCTTAAACTTGCTAGATCCTTCTAGAATTAATTAGGTTTATGTGGGAAGTTGCAGCTGGAAATCTGATGTGCCATTTCTCCCAAAATAGGCACCGGAAGCTTCCCAACTAAGATAATGGTTTTGCCCATGTCATCCCTTGGCTGATCTAATGGTTTAACATTTGTGCTAGCATGAACCTAACTCTTTGATGCCTTGGTCATGATCTTGTCCACATCATCCTCCCTTCCTTCAAACAAAACCGTCCTCGGTTTTGAGGTATTCTTTTTGGGTTTCTTCAGGTGTGGGAATTGCTCAACCTTGAGTGCTTGATCTACCATAGGATCCAAGACATGATTCACTCCTTGATGCATGAAGGAATACTTGTTTGACCTCCCATGGTGAGTAGCATTGTGATCAAACTGCCACGGCCTTCCCAAAAGAAGATGGCATGCTTGCATTGGCACCACATCACAAACTAACTTGTCCACATAACTTCCCACTGAAAATTGCACCCTAGCACGATGTGTAATCTCCAGCTTATCAACATCATTCAACCACTTCACATAATATGGCTGGGGCTGCCTCCATGTTGATATCCCAAGAGCATGCACAAGATCACTACTGATGATTTTATTGTAGCTGCCCCCATCGATGACTACCTTGCAGTTTTTGCCCTTGATCTTGCAAATGGATTGGAACACATTTTGTCGCTGGCCCTTCTCAACAATAGGAGCATTATCATGAGCCACTTTGCGAAACATGAGATTAACACCATCTCCTCCATCTGAACTCAGAGGTGCTCCGGTCTCAAAAGTACAATATTTTGCATGTTTCTTCTCAGATTCAGATTTGTCACTTGAGTCATCGGTGACATATCCATCATTTGTGAGCATCACCTTCTTCAAATTAGGACAATCCTTCTGGAAGTGACCTCTACCCTTGCATGTATGGCACTAAATATTACTAATGCGAGTGGCAGGAGTATTGAAAGATTCAACCTTTGATGTATTAGCTTCTTTTGAAGTCGTCTTGTGGTGAAAATCTGCAGCAATGCTTCCATCTATTTCTCGCTGAGCTGAACCTCTCCAAGTGCTTGATGTGTAGGTTTGGCTGCGATTTTGGCGACGCTTCAGCTGCTGCTCTACACGAATAGCTTGATGCACAAGTTCTTGCAAATCTTGATATGTAACCATCTCTATCCTTTCTTGCACATCTTCATTCAGCCCATAAAAGAATCTTGACATTATGGCTTCCTCTGGCTCATTCACCGCTGTCCTAATCATCAAAATCTCCATCTATTTATAGTACTCATCAACACTAGAGTTACCTTGGCACAACCGTTGGAGTCGATTGTACAAGGTTCTTGTGAAATGTTCAGGAACAAAACGCCTCCGTAACAGATTTTTCATTTGCACCCATGTCTCCGGACGACCTCCTGCACAACACAATTGGTTCCACCAAATCAAAGCATATCCGGTAAACTCAATGGATGCATATCGTACCTTCTTCTCCTCCGTATAGCGGTGACTATCAAAGATCTGATCCACACGCATCTCCCACTCCAAATAATCATCGGGCTCGGTTTTCCCATTGAACGATGGCATGGTAAGTTTGAATTTACTAATCCCATCATCTTCATGGTCACGATAAGCATGCCCATGATATCTTCCTCCCATGATAAAGCCTTCTTGGCCTTCTCCGCGACGATCTTGATGAGCACGTCGTGGTCGAGGCTCGTAGTAGTTTCGAGCATCATCGAAGTGGTCACTCCAATGCTCTCCATGGTGGTCTCGCTGTATGGGGAGTTGTCGATGTCGACCCCATGCAGCAAGCCCATCTCGTGGTGGAGACGGTGGCGCCCAAATAGCACCTCGTTGGTCGTGACGAGCACGCCGAGGTGGTGCAGCGTAGTAGCTATGGGCATCGCCGGAGTAGACGTGGATGTGCTCTCCATGCCCCTCCTCAAGGTGGCGTTGGCCCTGCTGTTCGGGGAGTTGTCGATGTCGACCCCGTGCAGCAAGCCTATCTCGGCGGAGTTCCTCGGTGAGGGAGTCGATTCTCCGGCCAATATTGGTCTCCACGGCCGATATGCGCCTCTCCACCTTGTTCAACACATACTCTCATGTATCCTCCAATGCCAACACATAGGCGGGCTGCAAGCTAGGATCATACACGGGAAGTGGCAGCTCCTCCTCCATGAGGCACCCACCACCATGCACACCATCAACACTGCTGGACCTCCTCGAACCCATGGAAGCTTCTCAAGAACAAAATCAGCAAGAGAGAAAATAGCACCATGAACAACATAAAGCTCTAATGCCAAGATGATGCGGGACGCCGCGGAAATGTTCTTTCACGGTGCCTCACAAGAAGCAACAACCTTCTCTCTCAAATGACAAAGAACAAGAGGAAACACTCTCAGATAAATTGCAGCGGATAACTAGCTTGGTTTAGAAGGACGCAACCCAAACCATGAAACTTGTGAACCTAGGTAGAATCACAAGAGGGAACCGCAAGGATCCTATATGAATTGAGGACAGGCCCTCCAATCCACACACATGAGCTAACACTCAATGATACTAGTGCTCTCAGCACAACACAACCTCACCGGCTGTCTATAAACACAAACTCAGAAATCTCACCCCCCCCCCCTTCACATGGAACAGCTGGGGAGTACTTATACTAGAAGCACCTACTAGTTAGGTGTGAAAACAACTCAAAAATGAAGGGTAAATTCGTGAGCCCAAAGCTGTAGCAGGAGCAAACTCGTTGAGCCTCGCGCTGTAATTAATTCTTGGACAGCTTGCATGGAAACTTGCACAACTTTTGACTCAAGACCTCAAATGATGCACCGTTTTTTTTGAATGAAAGCTGACTTCAAAGACCATCTTTTCCAGCCTCTAAAACATGCTAGATCCTTCTATAATTAATTAGGTTTATGTGGGAAGTTGCAGCTGGAAATCTGATGTGCCATTTCTCCCAAAATAGGCACCGGAAGCTTCCCAACTAAGATAATGGTTTTGCCCATGTCATCCCTTGGCTGCTCTAATGGTTTAACATTTGTGCTAGCATGAACCTCACTCTTTGATGCCTTGGCCATGATCTTGCCCACATCATCTGTCACGGTGCCTCACAAGAAGCAGCAACTTTCTCTCTCAAATGACAAAGAACAAGAGGAAACACTCTCGGATAAATTGCAGCGGATAACTAGCTTGGTTTACAAGGACGCAACCCAAACCATGAAACTTGTGAACCTAGGTAGAATCACAAGAAGGAACCGCAAGGATGGAAATTGAATTGAGGACAGGCCCTCCAATCCACACACATGATGATGTAGGGTGGAACCCTAATTTGACGATCTTTCCACACTTGGAGGGGGAAAAGAGAGGAACAATAAAGTCAACCAAGGGAAATCACTCAAACAAACCCAAATCACACATCCAAATGGATAGCATACATGAGATCCACAAGCATACAAGGACAATCCAAGGAAACAAGCACAAGGTAAAGTTCTTCCCACTCCAAAGGAGGTGAGGTCTTGGTGATCTAGGTGAGATCCTTCTCCCTTAGGAGGTCTTGATGATCCTATGATGGGGATCCTTCTCCCTAGAGAGGTCTTGATTCCCCAAGAGGAGATACAAGGAGCAAAGCTCTATTCAATGTCTCAATATACTTTGCTAGCCCTAGAAAGGATGAGGAGGAGGTCTATTTATAGTCTAGGACGAAGTGGGGGTGATTGGAAGAGATTACACGGCCGAATGACCTAAAGTGCACTGGCAGGGGCTGGATGTTCGGGCGTCGGGCCGGATGTCCGGCGGTTCGAGGGGGTGCCGGATGTCCGGCCCTGGCGCCGGATGTCCGGCCCGAAGGCGTCTCAGCTTCTGTGATGGGGGGCCTGATTTCCGGGCAGAGGCCGGATGTCCGGCCTGGTTGGGCCGGATGTCCGGGCCCTGTAGGTACTTCAAGACTGGGCTGCTGCTGTTGTGCTTCTTTTCAAGGGCCGGATGTATGGGCCAGGGGCTGGATGTCCGGCCGCTGTAGTTTTTCAGCGGTCTTCCTCCTCGCGGACGTTCGTCCGTGTACTTGTCGACTTGGTCTTCGTTCCGAGCATTCCCGAGGCGGTCTTCTTCATACCTGATCACACATAGCACTTCGGCTTGAGGTAGTAGCCACGTCTCACACGAGTCAAACGGAAGTTCACTAAGGAGAGATGTCACCTCGGTTTCGAGAGCTCTTGCACATGCTCATGTCATTGGTCCGCTTGGCACTTGAGGAGACGTAGGTAGGTCCATGGGGATGACTGTGGGATGCTCCGCATCACATGAGCTAACACTCAACGATACTAGTGCTCTCAGCACAAGACAACCTCACCGGCTGTCTATAAACATAAACTCAGAAATCTCATCCCCCCTTCACATGGAACAGCTAGGGAGTACTTATACTAGAAGCACCTACTAGTTAGGTGTGAAAACAACTCAAAAATGAAGGGTAAATTCGTGAGCCCAAAGCTGTAGCAGGAGCAAACTCGTTGAGCCTCGCGTTGTAATTAATTCCTGGACAGCTTGCATGGAAACTTGCACAACTTTTGACTCAAGACCTCAAATGATGCACCATTTTTTTTGAATGAAAGTTGACTTCAAAGACCATCTTTTCCAGCCTCTAAAACATGCTAGATCCTTCTAGAATTAATTAGGTTTATGTGGGAAGTTGCAGCTGGAAATCTAATGTGCCATTTCTCCCAAAATAGGCACCGGAAGCTTCCCAACTAAGATAATGGTTTTGCCCATGTCATCCCTTGGCTGCTCTAATGGTTTAACATTTGTGCTAGCATGAACCTCACTCTTTGATGCCTTGGTCATGATCTTGTCCACATCAACAACACTCTCGTACTTGCGTACTTGGGGCCGTTTGACGAAAGTCAACGTGCCGATCCCCAAAAAGCGTAAGCTTGGACCAAAGACCGTGGACTGCGTTAATTTGGGCTACGCTAAGAATAGCGTTGGCTATAGATTTCTAGTAGTGAAATCTGAGGTACCTGGCCAGAAGGTCGGTACAATTATGGAGTCTAAGGATGCTACATTCTTTGAGGATATTTTTCCTATGAGAGATATGCAAAGCACTTCTAGACAGGAATCTGAGGAGACTCTTGAACCTGCCATTCCTATGGAATATTATGAATAAACACATGATGAAAATCCTGCGGAGGATGACGAGGAAACCCTTGGTAGGGACAAGAG
Organism: Elymus sibiricus; assembly: GCA_039707655.1. Lineage (NCBI taxonomy): Eukaryota > Viridiplantae > Streptophyta > Magnoliopsida > Poales > Poaceae > Elymus > Elymus sibiricus. The sequence goes on along the minus strand of CM077666.1, from coordinate 165,290,237 downwards.
ACAAAGGACTGTAAAGACCTTTGGTGATGATTTCCTTGTGTACCTCGTGGATAATACTCCCACTTCTATTTCAGAAGCGTATGCATCTCCAGAAGCTGACTACTGGAAGGATGCGGTCCGTAGCGAGATGGATTCCATCATGGCTAATGGGACTTGGGAGATTACGGAATGTCCCTATGGTTGCAAACCATTGGGATATAAGTGGGTGTTCAAGAAGAAGCTTAGGCCCGACGGTACCATTGAAAAGGACAAGGCTAGGCTTGTTGCCAAGGGTTATGTCCAGAAAGAAGAAGAAGATTTCTTCGACACTTATTCACCTGTGGCCAGACTGACCACCATTCAAGTATTACTCTCGTTGGCGGCCTCGCATGGTCTTCTCATACACCAGATGGATGTTAAGACGGCTTTCCTGAACGGAGAGCTAGATGAGGAAATCTATATGCAACAGCCTGATGGCTTCATAATAGATGGTCAGTGTCACAGTCCTAGAAATTGCTTGTAATTAGTTGCATCAGCATCCATGCATCATGTTAAAATTCAAATGAATTTGAAATGGGGAATGTTCAGACCCTAGCACTAAATGAAATCAACTAGGTTCAAATCAAATATTTTCAATGAACCCAAAATGCCCTTCAGAAAAGTTCATCATTTTTGAATTGGTTGAAAACCTCTTCCAAAAATGGTGCACAATTTTCTAGGTCATCCTGGATTTTTGAATTAAATCATAAAGTATTTGTATTTGGGCATTTAAATGCTATAAATATTTTAAATGCTCAAATAATTCTGCAAACAGTTGAGGGTTGTTGGAAAATATTTCAAAAGTGCCCACAATTTGTTTCAGGATTTTTCAGAAAGGTTTAGTATTTTTACTAAATCAAAAACAGAAAACAAAATTAGAAAACAAAACAAATTAGAAAAGAGCGAGAGAGAGAGCACCTCACCTGGGCCACTTACCTGCCTGGCCCAGCACTGTAGCTGGCGGCCCAGCCCACCTCCACCTCGCCAGTCATCTTCAACCTCGTGCCAGAAGGCACGAGGGCGCGTGGTTGCCGCGCGCCGGCCACCTCCTGCTTACCTGCTCACCACTGGAGGCACCCAAGGGCGCCACGCCACCCCCTCGACCTCTCCCTCTTCTCCGTCGTCCTCATCCTTTCCTCTGTCTCTCTCCCCGCTCTCACCCGAATGCGTCCGAGAGCGCCGACGAGCACCACCGCAGCCACCATGCATGCTTCGCCTCGCCGTCTCGCCCTCGAGCTCCGCCGTCGACCTCCTCGTCGACCCAGCCGAGCCACACGACCGGAAGAGCCCCGCAGCGTCGTCCTCGAGCCCATGTTCTTCCTCGGGATGACGAGATCGCCACCGCCGCTCCGTCGACTCCAGAGCCTCCCCCGAGCCGCTGAGCCCTCCATCCGACGCGCTGTGAGCTCCGCCGTCTTTTCCCCTGCTCCCCGAGCTCGTTCCCGTCCCCTAGCCGTGCTAGCCGTTGGAGCCGAGAGCTCATCGCCGCCGTCCATGAGGCCGCCGTGGCTAGAGCGAGCGTCGCTCGCGTCCGAGCACTCCATCGTAGTGATGAATCCATCGATGGCCGAACTCCAGCCGCCGCATCGCTCGCCGCCATTGCCGTTTCCGGCCACCCCAACCCGTGCCGCTCGTGCCGTTGGATGCGCACGAGCGCGGGCAGCACACTGGTGGTCTCGGCCGTCCATTTGGTCGCCAGAGACACAAACCCGACGACCTCCGCCGTCCTGTGAGGTCGCCGACGGCCATACTCCGGCGATGCTGACGTGGCGGATTAGTTTAGAGCTAACTACGTGCTTAATTAACCCTAGTGACACCGACAGTGGGTCCCATCTTATTAGTTTACTGGTTAACAAAAATAATTAGGTTAATTAATAAACCCAGTGGACCCACGCGTCAGCATTGACTTGCTGACGTGGCCGTTGACCGGGCCCACGTGTCTGTGACCCTAGCCAGCACTGTGACACTGACTAGTGGGACCCACTGGTCAGGTTTGACCTGGACCAGCCCTATTGACTAGATGACGTAAGCATGATGCAGTGCTGACATCATAAATGTTTTCTAGATTTTAAATAAATCAGAAATGATTTATTAATTTCAGAAAATAGTCAAAACTTTGAAAAATCATAGAAATTCAACCGTAACTCCAAATGAAATAATTTATATATGAAAAATTACCAGAAAAAAATGAAGAATCTGTTTATGGCATTCTCATGCATGTTTGAACAACTTAAAGTTGCTGTACATGACAATTTGAATAAATGGGATTTGAAATGTCTTATGTGGAGTTTGAATTTGAACCTTGGGTTCAAACCAACTTCATTTAAACTGTTGCTAGCTGCATTAGCCTAAATCACTGCATATTGCCATGTCATGATCATGCATCATATTGTTGCATTGCATTGATTGTGTTCTTTCCCTGTTTGCCGATGTTGTTCCTTCTCGGTAGCCGACGTTTCCGACGTAGTGACCGTTGACACTGATGAAGCGCAGTATCATCTTCAGAAGTGCCAGGCAAGCAAACCCCCCTTGAGCATTCCGATATAACCCCTTTCTCTCGCTCCTGCTCTCTTTTATTGCATTAGGACAACAACGATTCAACTGTTACATGTTGCGGTAGTTGAATCCATTCCTCTGCATGACCTGTCTTTGCCACAGTAATTAGTAAAACCCACTAGCATGAGTAGGAGTTGTTTGAGCCATGATGTGCCTACTCATTCATGCTTGCTTGTTATGCCTGCTATGCTTAGAGTTGTGTCAGGTCTGATTCATCTGGGATGGATTGGTATGGTGGTGAGCATGTCCTACTGTTGAGAGCTAAGTGTGTGAACACGATTTCGTAAAGGTAGCGATGAGAGGCCATGTAGGAGTACATGGTGGGTTGTCTCATTGGGACCGTCCTCAGGAACTGAGTTCCGTGTATGTGATCCAAGACTAGCTACTACCACGCATTGGGCCCGAAACCAATGGACCCTCTCGACTTATTAATCGCCTTGATCTCCGTTCAGGAGTTGCATCTAGTTTCTGGTGTTTGTAGGATATGTGTTGGAGGCCGTGCGTAGCGCTGACCCTAGGGGTGGGCTATGATGCGGTATATACACTATGGCACGGTGTACCGAGGCACCCGTTTGGTGGGCTTGGGAACCCTGCACACATCGTTTGGGGCCGTAGTGGAAACCTCGGCCGGACTTCCTTGCGGATGGAACTCAAATAGGCAATAAACCTGGACTAGAGACTTGTGTGGTTAGTCAGGCCATGGCCGACACCCTTGCTGGGCTTCCGCTTGAAGGTTGCCGATATACACGACGTGTACATGGTGGTAAGTGGTGGGAGCATGTGTGAAGAAGTACACCCCTGCAGGGTTAATGATCTATTCGAATCGCCGCGTCCGCGGATATGGACCACTTGGAAGCTTACATTGTTCATAGACAAGTTGAGATGGATACTCTAAAATGCGCAAGATAAGTGTGAATACTATGGATGGCCTTCTCGTAGGGAGATGGGAGCGGATCCATAGTGGTGTATTGTTATGGTAAATATGTGGACACGTGTGCGCTCTATTACCTCAAAGAAAATACTGGTGGTCGTAGTACAGGATAGCCACTGAGTCAAAACTGGCTTGCTGTAGTTAAACTCCACAACCCCCTTGTTGATACTGATGCATATGTAGTTAGTTCTAATGTAAGTCTTGCTGAGTACAATTGTACTCACATTTGCCTAATTTATGTTTTGCAGAGGAGACTTCGGTCTCACTAGTAGTTCTACGTGGGCTTCGACGATTAGCTTGGAAATCCTAGACAGAGGTCTGGTTCCTATGGAGGGTCTTGTAGATAGACAGGCTTCCTAGCCTTCTTTCTTTTAGCTGTCTGTACTCAGACAGGTTATGCTTCCGTTTGTTGCTTGTATGACTTGAATGTTGGGTCATGAGACCCATGTTTGTAATATCATGCTATATAAGGCTCCTTGGAGCCCTTCTAAATAAATACTTTGAGTCATAGAGTTATGTTGTGATGCCATGTTGTATTTACACATATCGTGCATATTGTGTGTATGTTTGAAATGCACTGGTATGTGTGGGATCCGACACCTAGTTGTTTATTCTTGGTAGCCTTCCTTATGGGGAAATGCCTCCTAGTGCTTCCATCCGGAACACATGGATTGACCGGCATGTGTCCTTCTTTGCTCTTGTGTCTGTCCCTACGGGGAAATGTCAAGCGGTGTTTTACTGGAGTCCTTGTAGCTTGCTACGACTCGGTTACACTCGCTGCTGACCGACACGTGCATTGCCGGGTCATGTATGCATGTCCCTGTAAGTTTGTGCCACCTTGGTTTGCGACTAGTCATGTCGGCCCGGGTTCTCTGTCACATGGATGCTAGCGACACAATCATATACGTGAGCCAAAAGGCGCAAACGGTCCCGGCCCAGGTAAAGGCGGCAGCCGTGGGTTACCGTGCGTGAGGCCGCAAAGTGATATGATGTGTTACATGCTAGACCGGTGTGACTTAGGATCGGGGTCCTGACAGTCAGGAAGGAAAGGTGTGTAAGTTGTTGAAATCTCTATATGGCCTGAGACAAGCACCTAAGCAGTGGCATGAGAAATTTAATACAACTTTGACATCTGTTGGCTTTTTTGTTAATGAAGCTGACACATGTGTATAGTATCGCTATGGTGGGGGCGAAGGAGTTATACTGTGCTTGTATGTTGATGACATACTGATATTTGGAACTAGCCTCAAAGTGATTGAGGAGGTTAAGTCCTTTTTATCTCAGAACTTTGAGATGAAGGATCTTGGTGTGGCTGATGTTATCTTGAATATAAAGCTACTGAGAGATGATGAGGGTGGGATTACGTTTCTACAATCCCATTATGTTGAGAAGGTGTTGAGTCGTTTTGGATATTCAGACTGCAAACCATCTCAAACACCATATGATCCTAGTGTGCTGATTCAAAAGTTCGAAGGCACAGCTAAAGATCAATTGAGATACTCTCAAATTATTGGTTCACTCATGTATCTAGCGAGCGTAACGAGGCCTGACATCGCGTTTTGCTGTGAGCAAACTGAGCCGGTTTGTTTCCAAACTGGGTGATGTACATTGGCATGCTATTGAAAGAGTTATGCGCTATCTGAAAGGTACTATGAACTATGGACTTCACTATACCGGATACCCGTCGGTACTTGAAGGGTATAGTGATGCGAATTGGATCTCTGATGCTGATGAGATGAAGGCCACAACTGGGTATATGTTTACTCTTGGAGGTGGTGCTGTTTCCTAGAAGTCTTGCAAGTAAACGATCTTAAGGAGATCGACAATGGAAGCAGAATTAACAGCATTAGACACATCTGGTGTCGAAGCAGAATGGCTTCGAGATCTTTTGATGGACTTGCCAGTGGTTGAGAAGCCGGTTCCGGCCATCCTTATGAACTGTGACAATCAAACAGTTATTGTCAAGGTGAAGAGTTCAAAGGACAACATGAAGTCCAACAAACACCTAAGAATGAGATTGAAAGCTGTCAGAAAATTAAGAAACTCCGGAGTGATAGCGTTGGATTATATCCAAACGGCTAAGAATCTGGCAAATCCCTTTACTAAAGGGCTATCACGTGTTGTGATAGATAATGCATCGAGGGAGATGGGTATGAGACCCACATGAGTTGCCATGGTAGTAACCCAACCTATGTGATCAGAGATCCCGTGAAGTAGGACCTGGGAAAACAAGCCAGTGGTGAACTGAAGAGAGTAACTTTACTAACCCACTCCGTTGGAGATGCAATACTCTCGGAAACTGTATGGTAGGTTGACTACTGTCTTAATGTGTTTCAAGGCTTATATATATATATATATATATATATATAAAAGCAAGATGCTGCCCTACAGAGCGATCTTTGGAGGAACACACCTATATGAGCCCGATTGCTGATCACAGTCTATGAGATTGGGGTGATCTCTAGCAAGCCCATGAATAGGCCAGGAGTGTGACTAATATGCTCCACCCGAGGGGTCAGCCTTCGGCAGTCTAGTACTAGTAAGACGTGTGGTGAAACTTCTTTACGCCAAACTAACAATTCAAGGCATAGTCCATTGTTCAGTTGTGAAGGAGTGTAGCTACTTGCTCTAGGTGAAGTTCAACTTAACCGGTCTTCACTGAAATACTGGTATATCAAAACAGTGTTTGTAACAAAGGTTTCAGTTCGCTAAGTTTGAAAAGTCCAAAGAGCGCAGACTAGCCACGGAGCTTGGATACGGTATGGGCCTTTGAGATCTGGTGGGGGATTGTTGAAATATAGGGGTGGACCTTGGGCCCATCTAACAATTTCAGAAAATCTCTAAGGGCTCATGTGGGATATATGGCATAGTGTGTGGTGGAAAGTTTAGTCCCATACCGCTAGTGGAGAAGGAGTTGGACCTCCTTATAAGGGATTCTCCTCCACATGCTATTGGAGCTTGAGAAGAGAAGTGGTTCCCGCGCGCTCCTCCTCCGCCGCCCGCCACGCCTCGTCACGACGCGCCGCGCCGCGCCGCGGGTTGCGGGATTGAGCCGAGCCGAGCTCACACCTATGCGCTTATTTTTGCCGGTTAGGAACGGAGAGTCTTTGACAGATGGGGCCACGATTTGAGACGTCATATCGTGGGCTGTTACCGACTTGGACGTGGGTTCAGCCCACGTCTCTCCACGCGGCTGCGCCTATATATGTGAGGCGCTGCCAACCCTAGCCGTCACGCGAAACAGATCACATCTGCCTCCACGCCCACGTCGTTCCATTGCTACTGCTACCGCCGGTGATCCCATCCCGTCCGCCGCGTACACGGTCGACGGGAGAGCAGGCCTCCGAAACCCCGCCTCTCTGGAGAGGGCCGATTAGGTTTTTGGGGAGCGTCTCATACGCGACTGCTCGCCGCCGTTCGTCTGCTTCCCCTACTTCGTCCATGCCCACTGCATCGACTTCGTCGTCATCATGTCCACCGACGCCGAGAGAGCCGCCACCGAGAAGGAGAAGGCTGCTGCTGACCAGATGGCGGCCGAGGAGGCCGCCGCCGCTGCTACAGCCAACTGGCCAACTGGAGGGTATAACTCGTTTATTCCTCTTCTGTTCATTACTGTTTTAGCCGTACTAGTGATCTGCGTAGATGTTTCTACTGTCTGTCTAGTGCGCGTTAATATGATCAAATATCAGTATGTGTTTAATATTGTTTACGTCATGTTTATGATTTATTCTTGCATTAAATTAATCGAAAAAATTGCCTATTTACTCAGCACCACCACCACATCCAACTCAACTCATCATATAGATGGGCTGGCAGGCGAGTTGATCAACTGTCGATCTCTCACTCACCCACTGAGACTGAGGCCGAACCTTCCTCACATGCAACCACAGCTTGCCATTGTAGAGTGAGCGCACATGCACTTGTTGACACTTGTTGCATCTTCTCAAATGACACTTGCATGTGCAGTGTACGGGAGAGCTTCTCATTACGGTGTGCGTAGTACACTAGCGTGAGTCAGCCGAGCGAAACCATGTGAGGTCAGCAGGCTTACAAGAAATATTCATGCGGATAGATAGATAGATATTTTTCTGTTGCAAATGATCAGTGCATGCATGTGATCGACCTAGCGCTGTGACAATAAATTCGATGAGCATGGGACATTTCTATCAAGTACTCCACCCACATGGGAATGCCCAGGCTCGTAGCCACCGTAAGTTTGTCCAGGACTTCGTTGTAGGGATTGATCCATGTAAATCCGGATTTGCTCAAGAACAAGATGGACGGCCAGCTAGCGCCTATTGGATTTGGTTCCCCGTCGTGTGCGATGCGCCAATAATAGTTGACGATCGACCGGCCGGTGCTGGAGTAGTATGCGATCGTGAATTCGTGATCCAGAGAAGATTTTATCACTTAGGGTTTTGGCAACAGACTTTTTTTTTTGAAAAGGAGGATGCACCCCTGGCCTCTGCATCTGGATGATGCATGCGGTCATTTTATTAATTATTCACAAAAACCTTACAAAGTAATACATCAGTAATTCTGAAGCCACCATCTTGACAACACCTGTCGCTACTCCTATCCCCTTGATGAAGGGGTGCTGAATGTCCGAGGCTAATACCAAACAGACATCAGTAATACATCTGAATGTCTGAGCCTTACAAAGTAATACATCAGTAAGCCTGAAGCCACCATCTTGACAACACCTGTCGCTACTCCTATCCCCTTGATGAAGGGGTGTTGAATGTCCGAGCCTAATACCAAACAGACATCGCACCAAAGCCTAACATCTAAAGCCGGATGCCCCATCCAAGCCACAAAGCCGGGACTGGGTGACACACTGGTCCGGCGCACTCTCAGTGGGCACCACACGCGCACGCTGCAAGGGCCGTCACCTCCGTCTTCCATCGATCCATCCTCAAAGCAGATACTGACGCATCGACCTTGTCAGGCCTCTCTGTCATCGACGCCACCACGACGCCAGACAGCGTCGTCCTCCTGCGCAAGTCTATCGCCACACATCGGACGCCGAGCCTCCACTGCTCCATGTCGCCGAGATCCGCGGCCATGAATATGTAGAATGTAGCACCGCTCCACCGAAGATGCCGTCCACTGGTCCCTCGAGCCCGAGTACACCTCCAAGAATGCTGCCCCCAAGGGGAAAACGATATAAGAATGCCGCCGTCATCCGATCAACTGATCTAGGGTTTCTCCCGGAGGTATTGGGTGGGGTTGGGAGCTTCACCTCGATGATGCCTTCATGAAGGAAATGACGATAAGGGCACCGTCATCACCGGCTCCGGCCACCGACCGAAGACCAGGTTTTCACCCGGATCCGTCACAAGAAATCCACCCGACAACCTGTGCACCGTCTCGACCGCCTTCAAAGCCCCAGATCTAGCCGCCTAGATCCGGCGACCAACCGCAACAGCAGTGCCACCGTAGGAGCCCTGGCGCACCGGCCACTGCCTGAGTGTGCCACCACTGGAGCCTGGGAGGAGGGCTCCCACCCCACCTCGCCAAACCACGAGAGCCGCCGAGATGGATCCCGCGCGCTCGTCACCGTCTCTGATCCGAACCAATCCGTAGCAAAAACCTCCAGATTGCCGGCGCAGATCCGCCTTGGACAGGGACTACACCACGCCATGCCGCCGCGGGAAGTCCGAGCTTCACCCGCCGCCACCTTCCAGGGCCGCCGCCCCGGGATCCAGGCTGAACATTGGTGCTGCCACCGGCCACGTTCCGCTGCCGCCGACCCGTCGGCCACCGCGACCAAGGCCGCCATGACCATGCGAACCCACCGAGCGGCCAGCGCCACCCGATCTTCCACGAAGCCCAGCAGCTCCGCCGCCTCCGCCCAGCACCACGCCGCCACCTTGCGCCGTCGCCGGATGCGAACAGCCGCGCCGCCGCGATGCAGATCAGGGAGAAACGCCCCGGCGCCATGGGGTGACCCGCCTCACCCGATCTGACGCGGGAGGGAAGAGGTCCTCCGCCGCCGCCGTCAGCCGCCCGGGGCTACGCCCGGCGACCTCCTCCAGCGGCGACGGAGGGAAGGATGGGGATGGATGTGCCCGGCGGCGCGGTTTAGGGTTTCCACCCGAGCCGCCCTAGCGGGGGGCGACGCGGGGGCGTGTCAAAACCAATGTCCCTTTTGGCAACAGACATAGAGTGGTGGCATCGTCACTTTTTTTTTGAAACGGAGGCAAAAGATTTGCCTCATCGATTAATTAAGCAGAAAAGAATTGCCCAGTTAATTAACGGAAAACCGGGCGAAAACCGATACAAACCAACCACATGCGGACTACTCATAGAGCATGCAACTCCAGAAGCGCACGATCAGCCCTGCAAACATACCCAACACGGAACAACCATCAACCTCCAAACTATTACATCGCAAAGAAACCCCCAACGAGAGCACCTCGGCCGAAGTTCACGAACACCGCCAAATCCACAGAGACAAGCCAAGCCATATGTCCGCCCAATAGACTGAGAATCATCCATCAAGCAGCTGCAGACGCCTTTCCTGTCGCGTCACACTTCTTAGTTTTGTTCCTGAGAGCCTTCTCCACAATTATCTTACCAGATCCAGGGCTGACCGCCTCCAAACGTGCGAGTAAGCTGCGAAGCTGTATCTCAAAGAGAATCTCATCAACCTTGTCCCTCACAGATACCACTGCATCAACATGTTCAACCACGGGTACCATCGACACGATGGACTCAGGCGTCTTCAGTTGCACACATGGCAGAGGCGAGCCCTGCAGTTGATGGGGATAAAATGCCGGTGTAAAAAGATGATTCCATGTCCCGAGTTCCATGTCCAGGAGCAAAGGATCCTTCTGGCTGCTAATATAACGACGCACGCGATCGATGGAACGTATTAATTCATGTAGTGGAACAGGGGATCTAATACCTTCTACTTCTGCATGGACAGTATGGCTACCTCGTGGACACGTTTGGACCAGGGACTTCTGGTTGATGAGAGACATTATTCCGATTTCCGTGTAGAATGATTCGATCGAGAATGTTGTCGTCCCAAGCGATTTTTTCCAGTTTACAGAAACAAGGGTATTTTGGATGGTTCTCCAATTTGCGAAGGCAGATACGGTTGTATTACAGCTCTCAATAATATAGGGGTGTAAGACTGATGATGCATGTCACTACAGGCACATCACCACTGGAACAATGATCCATGCAGACACCTCACACTGAAAAGATTAAAAAAAATACCCCGACTTGTTTTTTTTTTTCGAAAAACTTCCAATCTATTCATCTTCAATCATGGCAGTACAACGAACACCAGAAATAATAAAAATTACATCCAGATCCGTAGACCACCTAGCGACGACTACAAGCACTGAAGCGAGCCGAAGGCGCGCCGCCATCATCGCCCCTCCACCGCCGGAGTCGGGCACAACTTGTTATAGTAGACAGTCAGGAAGTCGTCGTGCTAAGGCCCTATAGGACCAGCGCACCAGAACAGCAACCGCCGCCGATGAAGAATAACGTAGATCGAAAGGATCCAACCCGAAAACACACGAACGTAGACGAACAACGACTAGATCCGAGCAAATCCACCAAAGATAGATCTGCCGAGACATTCAAGATGTCAATCCAGATATTTGATGCCCAAAGACTCCAACAAAATTAACTTGTGAGCTGATCTTGCTGTACAGAATCCACCGATCACACAACACATCATGTTTCTCCATGTTTCGATGCAGCGCTCCTTCCGTTTCCCTTTTCAAGTTTGAGTGAACTCTCGCCCCTTCATACTTACATGAAATGTCAAGTTCCAAGCCTGGAGATGTTAAAGGGGACACTTTTAATTTAATTTCGACTACTCCCTCCGTATCGGCGCATTAGTCACATTACGAAAACCAAATAATCCCAAAACTCTTAGGCGCAGTGCATTAACTACCCACCTCGTTCCCTGTTTTTTTGCCAAAAAATAAATAAAAAATTGGCCAATAGGAGACGTGGGGCGTGTATGCATTCAATGACTTAAGACTACTTAGCACAACATACAGTGGTCAATTCTCTGCATGCAATGATATTAATTAGCAAATAAACATCAAGTTCTCTCGTTTTTCCATCACCTTGGTCGCGCGGTGCACAACCTGAGATGATTAATGCACCGGTACGGAGGGAGTATGATGTCCAATGAGCTGCTCTGTGTTCCAGCCAGTCAGCCAGCTAGCAAAATGGATTCAGTGCAGGCTCATTCCTAAAAAAGAAAAAGGATTGCAGGCTCTACTGGGCTCTCAATAATTCAGCCTGGCCTATGAGAAAGATGGACCCGGATGAGCATAACCTTTTGCCTCTTCTTCTTTATCTCATTGTCACTTTTCTATTTCCTTTTCTTTTTAATTTTACTTCATTTTCCTGTTTGTTTTCCTGTGTAGCTTGCTAAAATAAATGTAAACCATTTTTATGAAAATGCATGATCTTTTTATAAACATAATTTTTTTATGCATGAATATTTTTCCAATACACGTTGACCATCTTTTAAATACACCTTGATTTGTTTTTCAAATATCTGATGAACATTTTTTTTCAAATAATGCGGAATATTTTTAGTACACATTGAACATTTTTTTAACAATTATGAACACTTTGAGTGCATGGTGAATATCTCTTAAATATATGGTAAACATTTTTATAAATATGTGAAAAATAATATATATATATTTATTTATTTATTTATATTTTTATTTATTTATTTATTTACTTATGAACATTTTTTTATATACGCATTGAATTTGTTTTCAACTATGCATAAAAAATACATGAACATTTTTATAAAATACATGAAACCTTTTTTACATAACATGCAAAAAAAATGTCGTGGATATAATCCTGACAATACTATGATGGTGTGTTAGTAGAGGCAATTGTATCTACCGAAGTATGCAGGTGGAAGTACGCACAAAGAATTATACAGGTTCGGGCCCTCGTCGATGGTGGTAACACCCTACTCCTTGTGTGGTGTTCTTGCTCTTTGTGTAGGTTACAATGTCAAAGAGTACAACCATCAGCTCGGTGCACTCCTCCTGGCTTATATAGAATGCGCTCGGAGGCGTGTCATAACGGGCTAATATTAAATGCTATTGATGGTCTTAAGCAAGACCGACTGTTCGTGGCTATTGCTACCGGTAACTGTCGTATTTAACTAGATTATATAGCTGTTGGGTAATGGCGGCATTGAAGGCATCATGGAAAGCATGAGTATCCAAGGGCGCAGCCGACTGTGGGACAACTGATTGTGCATGTCTTAGTGATGACCGACTGTTGGCACTTGTCCGTCAAGGGTGTAGAATCCGACTTTAGGCACTTAATTCAGTGGTTAGGAACCCCCTGGCCTTTGATACCTTCCGTCTGTAATTTTGATGTGCTTAGTGCACTATCCCTTGGCCCATTGTCTTTCGGACGTATCTTTGACGGGCCTACCCCATAGGTATTACTTCATCATTTTCACTATGCGCAGATTACTTTTCAAATGTGTGGTGATAACTTTTTAAACACTCGATTAACAACTTTCTAGAATACACAGTGAACAAATTTGCAAGTACATGTCATTTAAAAACTACTCCCTCCGTCCCATAAATTAAGAGCGTTTTCGATACTACACTAGTATCGAAAACACTCTTATATTATGGGACGGAGGGAGTATAAAATATCTTTCCAAACATTATTATTAAAATATTCCTAAAAATAAGAGCAAAAGCGAACTGAAAAGATTGGAATAAAAAACACAATAAACTCACGCGTCCGTGCACTAGCTCACCGGGAGACTCAGGGACCTCCTATATGCCGCTCTCTGCAGCAAAGAGTCGCCGTTTCGCATAAGTGGGCATCCGACTTGGCCGGCCCATGAAGATAGCGACCGACATCGAATGCCCACTGTAGATATACACGACCTGTCAGTACCAGCTTAGCTAACAGTCGTATCTAATCATATAGTAGCACCAAACATAAAGAACCAACACGCTGCGCAGATACGAATTAGTTTAGGAATATCGAAAGCAACTTTCTTTCAAAAAAACAGAATGTTCTGTGAAACGCAAACACTTTTCCAAATTTGTGAACAAATTTTAAATAAAATATAACATTTTTTAAAAACAGGAACATTTTTTGAAAACTATGAACAATTTTTTTGAAACGGGAACATTTTTCCAAATTCGAAAAAAAAATAAAAACACAAACATATTTTGAAACTACTGATAAAATATGAAAACACGAACATTTTTTAAACTTGTGAACAATTTTTTAAACTGGAACATTTTTTGAAAATTGTGAAAATTTTGAACAAAAACATTCTGAACAATTTATGAAAAGCAAGAACATTTTTTGAAATTCCTGATCAAATTTAAAAAATTCAAACATTTTTTTAATATATGAACAATTTGTTAAAACACAAACATATTTTAAATTTTGTACTTTCTTTTAAACACGATTTTTTTTGAAATTTCCAAACAATTTTTCAAAGATGATCTTTTTAAAGAAATAAAAATAAACTGGAAAAAGAAAAAGAAACGGAAAAAGAAACAGAAAATGAAAAAAAAGGAAAGAAAGAAAGAAGGAAAAGAAACAGAAAAATGGAATAAAGAAAAACAAAAAAGAAAAAAACCCAAGAAGAAACAGGAAAACCGTTAAAAAGAAAAAGAAACGAAAAGGTTCCCACTGGCTAGCTTTGGTATAATGGGCCGGCCCATAGCTAGCGCAGTGGGGTTTCGCCCATGGGTTGTGTCGACAGTTTGACGCAACAAGCGGTGAATAGGGTTTTCTGAAGACTCGCCCACATGTCGTCGTGTGCTGGCCCAGATCCATGTACGCAACTAATTAAGGAGCACTCCTTCGGGAGCCTCCCAACGATCACTTGAGGTGGCCTGAGAGCGCGCCACTTGGCGCGCTCTCAGCCACCGCCATGTGTCGCGCTCTGTGCGTTCCCTCCGGTTTTTGTTTTTTTATTTTTCCGCACGCGTTTTCGGCTTTTTAAACGGTTTTTCCCCGGGTTTTTTCAGCTATTCGGTTTTCACCGGTCTTACTTAACTTTTGGACAAAAAAAATCGAAAAAAAATTGCGCGAAAAAATGCATTTTTTTTGCCTCTACGAGAGGCACGGTTTTACTTCCGTGAGAGGCACGGTCGTGCCTCTCGAAAACGAAAAAAAAACGTGTTTTCTGTTTTTTTCCTTACGGGAGAGGCACGGTTTTGCTTCCGCGATAGGCACGGTTTTGCTTTCGCGAGAGGCACGCTCGTGCCTCTCGGAAACGGAAAGAAACGCGTTTTTTGTTTTTTTCTTCCGCCAGAGGCACGGTTTTGCTTTCGTGAGAGGCACGGCAGTGCCCTCGGAAACGGAAAGAAACGCGTTTGTTGTTTTTTTCCTTCCGTGAGAGGCAAGGCCGTGCCTCTCGGAATCGGAAAATGTAGGAGATATGCCCTAGAGGCAATAATAAATGTTATTGTTTATCTCCATGTTCATAATTATGTTTATGTTCCATGCTATAACTGCTATGGTTCTCGAGTCTACAATAACCACGAGGCTCGAAGGAAGACTCATATGCACGTGTGGAATAATAAACGGTAAAATGTATTCCTAGTCTGGCCTCTAAGACTAGCTCAAGTGTTGCATGATGGTTCTGTTTTCCTGATCATAGGCATGACTATGCCGGCAACTTTGAGGGCACAATGTTAGGAGAACACTTGTGTTGAATCGACTCGAATTGATGTTATGCTATGAGATACATTCATCACAAGTTAATGGTTAATAACACAGAGAAAGTTAACGTTTGCATAATTCCTTAGACCATGAGAGTGTCGAGTTTCTTCATGCTTGCTTCATGAACTTTGGCGTTTGTTAAACGTCATCCGTAAATGGGTGGCTATTACGGCGGCTTACGGGTTCAGGGAAAAGTGTGTCACGGGACTTGATAGCTCAAGATTGGGATTTGCTCCTCCGACGTTGCAGAGATATCTCTGGGCCCTCTCGGTGTTACGGTATCCACCATCGTCTGGCCAGACACATTGTGATTTGATCACAGGGATGCCGGAACACGGGAACGAGAAAAGAGAACAAAACCGGTAACGAGGTAACTGGCATAGTGGACAAGTTGTTGATTCACGGGGATGCCGATAAGTCTCACCTCGGGTGTTTGTAACATATCGCGAAGCAACCGGAATAGCACACGGCAACTGAAGGTTCACTCGAATATTTATTCGTGTGGGTATAGGGGTCAATATGGGTGTCCACAGCTCCGATGTTGATCATTGATCGGAAAGTGTTCCGGCCATGTCTATGCTTCACCGAACCTATAGGGTCACACGCTTAAGGGTCATCTATCTACTGAATACTAGACAGGGAGTCTGAGAGAAAGTCACCGGAAAAGTTTCGGAGACAACGGAAAAGTTCCGGAGAGAGAACACCGGAATAGTTTCGGTAAAACTGAAGAGTTGTTTCAGGGTATACCATTAAGTCAAATTGGTTTTGGCACATGCCTGAAAATTCTTGGAGGGTGCCAGAATTGTTCTGGGAACTTCTGGGATTTTTCGAAGAAAAAACCCGGAAATGTTCCGGAGCTGCCGGAACCGCTTTGTTCGCTTTTCGCAGATGAAAATCACTAATCCGGAATTGTTTCAGAACGCGTCCAAAATTATTATAGCGGGTACTGGAAATGTTCTAAGATCTACAAAAATATTTTCGGATTTAACGGTCGCGGAAAAATGTTTCCGTGAATAGTGAAAGTGCTTTTTGGGTTACTTTATGGAGAGCCACCTTTTAGGGCTTTTCCCAAAAGGCTTCTAGAAGGACTTGGGTACTAAGGAACCCCTTTTGGGGGGACCCACTAGGGGGTGGCCAGCCATGGTGAGGCTCCTTCATGGGGCCCCACTTGCCCTCTTACCTTCCCCTTTATGCCCTTGTGGAGGACTCCATTCATGGGCATTTTGGGGTTTTGGAATGCCACCCCACCCCTTGGGATTTCCTATAAATAGAGGTGAAGAGGTGCTCTCCACACTCACTCCTTTCTCACATAGAAGGGCCATGCATGATCTGGCTTCTTCTCTCCCTCCCCGCAAAATAGTTTTGTAGAGCCGAAAGGCTGTCTGGGTTCCGGTGGGAACTAGTTCTGGACGGCGAAGCCCTGCCGGATAGATGACACCGTATGTGTGCAACCCCGTAGAGAGGTCGTAGGTTCGATCCTTTTGCCCGAGGGGTTGTTCGAGAGTGCCTCCCGAAGGGCTGTCCGAGTGACCATCCGAGTTTTGAGGGTCCTCCCGAAGGGCTGTCCGTGACACCGTCCGAGGGACTGTCCGACCGCCTCCCGGAGGGTTGTCCGACGAGCAGACAAGGGAGAACATCCTCGCAGTTGGGAGGTTGTAAATCCTAGCTGCGGGGATCTGCACCGACGATCTACATCGACTCTACTTCCGCTGCGCTACGAGTTGGTAACGATCGGATCGAAACCTTGTATGCAGTCTTCATAGTGGTCCTGAGCTGGTGCGTAGGTCGGAAATTTTTTGTTTTCTGCTGCGTTCCCTTACAGTGGCATCATGAGCCATGCTATGCGTAGATGCAGGTTACGATCTAGAATACATAGAGATGTATGGGTGTTGCATAATATAATTTTGTAGTAGATGAGATCTATTGCTGAAAATTATTTATGCGGGTAGCAGATGAAATCTATTACCCGATGTTCTTGTTGCTTCCCTGGAATTTGCATATTTCTGATCTTGATAACGGCATGGTGGAGTTTCAAAGTTCTGGCAATCCGCGATCCGGATTGATCAACGAAGTGCTAACAGTTCATTGAATTCCACCATAGTTAAAAAGAAAGATGAAATTTCGCAGACGAAAGGGCAATGCAGATATGATCTGCACGGGGGTCATGCGTATGACGAAGTTCAGTATGGGGCTCGAGATTTTATTATCTCGTGTTTCATACACCCCGCATTGTTAATCTAGCGACTTGAATAATCATACTTGATGATGGACGTTGGTAGCTTCGGTTTGTTTCGAAACCTTAGAAGCCACGTAAAATAAATTTTTGTATAAACCGATTAGAGGCGTCTAAATTGGTTTTGCAGGATGTGCATGTGATGTGGTATAGCAATGCTCATATTAATTTGATTATGTATGAGATGACTATATGATGTAAATTTACTAACATGACATGCGTGTCATGATTCGGCATGATGGCTGGAGCCATATGATTGTCACTTTAATGACCTGTGTGTCAACCTTAAGTAATGCACTTATTTTATTAGCTATAGAGATAGCAATATTATCTAGTGCATCGACAAGGTGGTGGCAAACTTCGCAAAGGTGAACACCGACGCGAATGCCGAAGACGAAGAAATAAAAGACTTCTCCGTCAGAAAGGGCTATACCATATCATGCTATTATGAATTGCCTGAGATGTTTATCCCTTATGATGCACCCTTCTTGATTGCGCGGTAGTCGTTTTTTATTAGGGTGATCTCTCACAAAAATATCAAGTAGTTAGTATTCTCCCAAGTGTAGCACCGTCACGGCACCTATCTTCTCGGAGTGCGTCATGTTTCCATGAGTACAAACGATTAGAGAAGTGTGAGGCGGGTGAGTTGAGACCTCGCAGCGAGATCACTTGGTTGTCTTGACGTTCTGGCATGAAAGTCATGAGCTCGGAACACGCGCATCGAAAGATGAACAAGAGTCACATAGAGATGTGATCGGCAAGTTGGCCTACCGATTGAAGTTCCCGTTATCAGTGATGTTCCCATCAATGGCGCTGAATTGAAATGCGGATCTTGAATCACTCAAAATCAATTATGAGAGATATTGATTTGAGTGGGAGAGCATTGTAGAATTAACTTGTTTAATTCTCAGTGCAATTAATTATGGACTTTGTCTACAGTGAAATTTGCATAATAGTTGTAGAATAATGGCTCGCGTTTCCACCTTCCCTGTTAAAATTGAATAAGCTGTTAAATATCTGGTTAAAACTTTACGGTTGGTAACGTAATGTGAGGATTGTCCTCAAAAGTGCCGAGAAGGACTTTGTCCTATCGCATGCTTTTGGTATTCTCCCACTAATGCTATGGATAATGTGACTCTCGTCCTTGGATCCAAAAGCTAGAATTCCGTTACGGTCAAGTGCAATATGTTTGCTTCCATGAGACCCGAACTTTAAAAGTTTGGGATAACTATGTGATATTCATGGAACTGAAAATCATTTTCAGACACAAACAAAGGCTAAAAGATATGTGATATCCAAAGAAATGTTTGTTTTGGAAACTATTAGTAAAAGTGTTTATTATGCATTTGACTAATAACAGAGGGATCCAGTAGAACGCTTGTCATATGATGAAGGTGAATAAAACAACAACTTAAAGAGAAAGGAAATGTCCAAAGGGTGTTAGTGTGACTTACACACCTAGGAAGTCCGGGGCTAACACCACTCTTAAGTTGAGTGCTTCTTCTGAGAGTAGGAGAAATACTGAAAGTTAAACTGTTAGAAGTATAAAAGCAAAAAGAGAGAAGACTGGAGTGTCCAGCTCATGTATGAAAGTCATACAAGCTATTGATGTATAGAAGGCTGGTCAAAGAAATAGTTCTTGGGAATTGTAATTAAATTGTTAGTCACTAATTATTGGGTATTGTGAGTTGATCACAAAGATACCCACTCGATTGCATTCTGATGCGACTCGATGCAAGAACTACTATGGCCTAAAAGACTTGCCAGAGTGAGGTTTAGATATGCGCTGGGAACATAGTAAAAGTTGCTATACTCGGTACATTACCTATGTATTTATTTTCATAATTCATTTTAGAGTTTTTATACACTCTAGCCCATTGCATAAAGTATCTTGCAAGAAGGTTGTTCATAAGAGAACTTTTGATGTTCGGTGTTATGAATAACATAAGGGCCATGCTTCCATCATGGATGGGATGTATGTTATGAATATTGATAATAATATATTACCTCCGTATTTACTTTCATAATTCATTTTAGAGTTTTACACACTCTAGCCAATTGCATAATGTTTGTTGCAAAAGGGTTGTTCATAAAAGAACAATTATTGTTCAGTGTTATGAATAACATAAGGGCCATACTTCCATCATGAATGGGATGTATGTTATGAATATTGATGGTAATATGATACATCCATAACACTGACGCTAAATATCGCAAGACTAAGGGAATACCACACATGTGTGGCACTGCATTTGGTCACATTGGAGAAACCCGCATGGAGAAATTCCATAATGATGGATTTTGAAGTCGTTTGATTATGAATCATCTGACACTTGCAACTTTCCTCCAAAAATGAAGTGACTGAAATACCGTTCACAGGCCATAAGGAACGAGCAACGAACTTATTGGTGATCATACATTTTGATTTATGTAGTCCGATAAATTTTGTTGCTAGCAGTGGATTTATCTATCTTCAGAAATGACTCAAGTAGATATATGGATATTTACTTGATGAGACATAAGTCTGGATCTTTTGAAATCATTCATAAGGTTTTCAAAAATGAAGTAGAAATTATTGTAACAAGAAAATTATGTTTCTGCAAACTAGATTGCCGAAAGGAATATTTGAGTTACAAGTTTAGCGAATGTCTGATGAGTTGTGAAAAGAGTTTCATAACTTACACCTCACGGAGCACCACTGTGAGTGGAATATCCGTGAAGATGTAATCAAACCATTTATGACATGGTAAGATCAAAGATGACATAAATCAATTTGCCATTATCCCTTTTAAAAGTAATGCTTTAGAGACTGCGGCTTTTACACTGAAAAGAGCACCATCAGATCTATTGAAATGACTCCATGGTATGGTATACCCAACCATGTTATGTCTTTTCTTAACATTTGGAATATGAGCCTTGTGTAAAATATTTACAAACTTATTCCAAATCAGCCAAGTGCTACTTTGTAGGTTATCCCAAGTTATTGGGTATTCCCCCACCACTATACCAAGGCACAAGGTTTTGCCACAAAGAACGGTGTGCTTTTGAAGAAAATGGTTCTTGCAAAAAGGTGAGTGGGAGGATAGTGCGACTCGACGAGATAATAGTATCTTCGTCATCAGATCAAAGGAAAGAAACCTTGGAAGTAATTCCAGAGTTTCCTACTGCGACTGATACGGAAGCCTCTACATGAGATGTATGGACTTCGGTTGAACTTGCAACTGAACCACGTAGGCAAAACTCATGCAAACCTCTCAGGTGCGCAAGCGAGATATTGTTGTTAGACAACAGTATACCTATGATACACAAGGAAGCGTTGATGGGCCCTGACTCCGGAATTGGCTAAATGCCAATATAATCCGAGATAGTTTCCATATAAATGATTCAAGATTATATCTTGATAAACCCTTCGGAAGACTTAGAGTCTAACGAACATTAATGGAACTATAAACTGATGTGGATAAAATGTTTTATCCATAAAGCTTTGTTGCAATAACAAATTCAAGGAGTTGACTACGATGAGATTGTCTCACCGTAGCGATGCTTAAAGTCAGATCGGGTTAAACTAGCAGTTAATACATATCTCAATCTTGAGATATGATACATGGATGCCAAAAGGATTTCCATGTGATGGAAATGCAACCTAGGACTTGCATGTGATACAGTCCAAAGTATTTTGTCAATCCAGAGGATGCTAGTAAGTATGCAAACTTCAGAGTTCCAGCAATGGACAGAAGAGAGCAAAATGGAGTTGGAATCTTCGTTTTGATGAAATAGTCAAAAGAGTTTGATTTCATCAATGGATAACAAAGATGCTTGTGGTTACAAGAAACTAAGTGGGAGCATAATAATATTTCTAAAAACTTTGTGTGCTTGACACATTGTTGATTGGAAATAATATAAATTTCTTGACACGAATTAGGACTTCATTGAAAATAGTTTTTCGATGAAGTGCTTGGGCTAAATAGCCTTGATATTAGGCATATTTATCTACGAGATAGAATTGCCTAATAGGCTAAGACAAAAATACATATTGGCAAGATGCTAAAACAGTTTAGCATAAGAACACCAAGGAGTGATTCTTGCCGAAGTCACATGGAAAGAGTTTTGCAAGGCTCGGTGTCCCAAAACACTGATGAGCAAAATACATTATGGAGATCCCACACACTCTCGTGTTTGGATTAATCATATATTCCATGGTATGTAAAACAACCAGATATGTCTGATACTCCCAAGCTGTTGCGAGTATAGATACCAAAGTAATCAAAGTACTGATCATGGGACAACCGTGGAAAATGTCATTAAGTACTAAAGTAGCACTGATGACATGTTTTCCCGCAAGCAGAGATTATGAAGTGCTCGTTGTAAGTAATTACATCGATACAGTCTTCATCAATGCTCCATGCGATTTTCGATTTAAGTTAAGGTTTTTGTGTAATACACGATTGAGGGTGTCCTGGACTAGGGGGTACTCGGGCCGCCGGCCTATCTTTCATGGGCCGGACTGGTGGGCAGCTCTCTACTCATCGATGGAAGGCCGGATTGTGGGCGACCCCGTGTATCAGAAGGAAACCTCCGAAGACTTGGCGTCCCCTCCAAGGAATAAGTGGCGTAACCGACCATGTGTAACCCTAGGACCTCCTGGTGTCTATATAAACCAGAAGGCCTAGTCCGTAGAGGATCATATTCATTACCTAGGGTTTAGCCCAGTTGATCTCGAGGTAAATCAACTCTGTAACCTTCATACAACCACATCAATACAATCAAGCAGGACGTAGGGTTTTACCTCTTCGAGAGGGCCCGAACCTGGGTAAATCGCTGTCTCTACGTTCCCTGTTACCATCGACTCCTTGACCCATAGTTCGGATCCCCTACCCGAGATCTGCCGGTTTTGGTACCGACATTGGTGCTTTCATTGAGAGTTCCATCGTGGGTCGCCAAGGATCAATGGCTCGCCGTCCCCGGACAACTCTTCGTCAATGGAATCTGCAGCAGGGACATCGCCGTCCCCGGACAGCTCTTCTCTTCAGCGACGGAATCCGCAGCGGGGACATCTTCATCCTCGGACAGCTCTTCGCGTTCGGCAGCATCGTGTTGCACGTTGATCCGACCGGTCACCTCGACCAGGTCGCCAGCTTCGCCCCTGAGCAGGAAATCAGGTTCGGCGGCCTTGAGTATGTCGCCGATGCTCAAGGCGATCTAGTCTTCACTGGGTTCTCGGCTGTACCCGAGGAACCAGCCAATCCCGAGGCCCTGACCTTGAATAACTTCCCCGCCCCCGTCTCCGGGGCAGGCCTCAGTTCGGGTATGACCTCGAGTCTAGATCCGACCCCGGAGCCGGAAAACCAAGAGTCGTCCTTGGTCGAACACACTCCCGTTATCGGCGCGCCGGAGCCCAACTCCAATGGCTGCCCGAACATAGATCCGGTGGATCCCTCGATTTTAAGCGAGATGCTAGACCGGATCCAGATGATAAAAATCGCGGATGGCCCGTCCTCGGACCAGGAGCAGGTCGGATAGGATGCCAGCCGCGGGGAATTTTGCGTCCCACCCACCACCCACTTGGTAGCCACTGTCGAAGATTTAACCGACATGCTGGACTATGCCTTCGAGGAGGCTGACGACATGGACGACGACTTTGACGTCCCGCCCTACACGGATACCTTCCTTGCCACTACCAATACCGGAAAGTGGACCGCCACCTCCACCTATGACGTTTACATGGTTGACACTCCCATGAAGGACGGTGACACAACCAAGAAGGACGGCGACGATCCCACCGAAGAACCGCCCAGACGCCGACGACGGCGAGCTAGAGGGCGGGGAAAGGGTAAGGAAAATCACACAGAGACGAACGACACCGGAGATACCGAGACTCCGGACAACTTGGGGGAGCTCGGCGATAACACGCCCGAGCAGCGACCCGACGCCCCAGAGGGGCACGAGGACCAGGGTGACCCCGAGGACCTCGATGATTCTGAGGACAATAATTACCTCCCTCCATCCGAAGAGGAAGATAGCCTCGGATCCGAAGACTTTATCGTCCCTGAGGATCCCCTGGAACATGAAAAATTCAAGCGGCAACTCATCGCCACTGCCCGAAGCTTGAAGATGAAACAACAACAGCTAAAGGCCGAACAGGATACGCTCAACGACAGATGGACGATGGTCTTAGCTGCCGAAGAAGGCCTCGACGATCAACGTAAGGGCCAATACAAGAGTTACCCACGGCGGCGCCTACTCCCAGAATTCGAGGATGAGGCCTTCGAGCCCGTACCTCCCAGACGAACTTACGCAAACCAGCCCGACCGCCCCCCTCAAGGACGAGATAGGCCGGCTGTGGAAACCGAGCTCCCACCCGCGCCCCCTCGAGGATGGGATAGAGCGTCCGGAGAAGCCGAACTCCCACCCGTGCCCCCTCGAGGACGGGATAGGGCGGCCAGGGAAGCCGAATACCCACTCGCGCCCTCCCGCCAAGCAGGCAAAGACCCGGTTCAACCAGATGACCAATACGATCTGCGCCACGACCTGAATGCACGAGCGATTCAGTTGAGATCCATCTATGGATCCACAGGATACGCACCCGCTAGACGGGACGGATACCAGGCCTAGCGCGATAGAAACGACAGAGCTCGGGAGCAACACCGTGCCCGGATGACAACCGATCTACGGCGCGATGTGGCCCGGGCCAGGGGCGCCGCACACCCAATGTGTTTCACTGACGGGGTGATGCGGCATCAGTTCCCCGAGGGGTTTTAACCCGTTAATATAGAATCCTATGATGGGACAACTGACCCAGCCGTGTGGATTGAGGATTTTCTTCTCCACATTCATATGGATCGAGGAGATGATCTCCACACAATCAGGTACTTACCGCTGAAACTCAAGGGACCGGCCAGGCAATGGCTGAACAGCCTACCCGAAAACTCCATCGGAAGCTGGGAAGAGCTCGAAGATGCATTCCGAGCTAACTTTCAAGGCACCTATGTTCGGCCACCGGACGCCGATGACCTGATCCATGTCATTCAACAGCCCGGAGAGTCAGCCCGGCAATTCTGGAACCGGTTCTTAACCAAGAAGAACCAGATCGTCGACTGTCCGGACGCCGAAGCAATTGCGGCATTCAAGCATAGTATTCGGTACGAATGGCTCGCCCGTTAGCTCGGCCAAGATAAATTGAGAACAATGTCGGCCCTTACCTTCCTAATAACCCGCTTTTGCGCGGGTGAGGATAGCTGGCTAGCTCGTCGAAGCAATAACCCCGAAGACCCCGGCACTTCAGAGACTCGGGACGGAAACGGGAAACCCCGGCGCAATAGGAACAATAAGCACCGGCACTCAAACAACGGCGGTGAAGCCGATGACACAGCGGTAAACGCCGGATTCAGCGGCTCAAAATCGGGACAGCGGAAAAAACCCTCTAAAGGGAACCGAGATGCCCCGTCCGCGCTGGATAGAATATTGGATAGGCCCTGCCAGATTCACGGCACCCCCGACAAGCCAGCTAACCACACCAACTGTAACTGTTGGGTAATTAAGCAGGCCGGCAAAGCCACAGCCGAAGAACAGGGCAAGGGCCCCCGCAGCGAGGACGACGACAAACCTCGCGGGCCGAACAATGGAGGCCAAAAACAGTTCCCTCCAGAGGTCAAAACCGTGAACTTGATCTATGTCACGCACATACCAAAGAAGGAGCGGAAACGCGCGCTTCGGGATGTCTACGCCTTAGAGCCGGTAGCCCCGAAATTCAACCCGTGGTCGGCTTGCCCGATCACTTTCGACCGTCGAGACCATCCGACCAGTATACGCCATGGAGGAACGGCGGCTTTGGTACTCGACCCCATCGTGGATGGATTTCACCTCACTAGGGTCCTTATGGATGGAGGTAGCAGTCTTAACCTGCTTTACGCAGATACAGTGAGGAAGATGGGGATCGACCCGTCAAGGATCAAGCCCAGCAACACCACCTTTAAAGGTGTAATCCCAGGCGTCAAGGCACGCTGCTCGGGATCCGTGACTTTGGAAGTAGTCTTCGGCTCGCCCGATAACTTCCGCTCCGAGGACTTAATCTTCGATATTGTCCCTTTCCGCAGTGGTTATCACGCACTCCTCGGACGGACCGCCTTCGCTCGCTTTAACGCCGTCCCGCACTATGCGTACCTGAAGCTCAAGATGCCAGGACCAAGGGGCGTTATTACCATCAACGGTAATACCGAGCGCTCACTCCGAACAGAGGAACACACTGCGGCTCTAGTCGCCGGAGTCCAAGCCGGCGAAGAGGCGTCGCAAGCCCAGTCCACTGCCAAGACACTAGACGCACGCAAGCGCTCCCGAGCTGCAACCTCGGTCCCGGCACCCTCCCATGCTCACCCCAAATAGGGATACGCGCCCCACAGCACGGCCCACCTAGTCGTGAAATACGTACCTCGAATACACAATTTCGCGCTCAAAGTTCCATGGGCAGCTGTGGGGACACATAAAACAAAGGCCAAGAGCTCGGTTCGACCGCCAAATGGCCCAACTGATGTCTTCGAATTAACATCGACGACGGGCACCATCTAGGGCCGGATCAGCGTCAAGCTGATATACCACGGCGACTTCTCAAACCCCTTTTTTTAAGGGCTCGTTCGCCAAAGATTCCTTCTTCCGCCGAACACACGGTGGATAGCTTCGCTTCCACGGAAGCCTCTTGAAGAGCAAAGGCGCGGATGTGCAGCAGGGCGTAGTCGGGAGGTCAAACCACTCATGAAGGCCCTGTGTAAACCTTTACTCTCAATATATACATTTCTTCAAAAGTATCTATTCAAGTTACTTCGGCAAAACGGATTGTACGGTTGGACGTCACACATTCAAAGGAAATAAAGACTACTTTATTATGGTATACTCGTGCAGTCATTCACGTTGCATATTCCTTTCCGCCTTTTTTCAGCCGAAGTAAACTATCACGATACATCCATTTCAAACCGGCTAATAGACCAGGGGCTCGAACATAGATCTTGCCTTAAAACTTTATCCCGGCACTTATCTTTATTTTATGTGCTCGGCGTCACGGATATTGCATTATATGAATCAGATCCGAATTGCGTCCTTGGTCAATAGTTGGGTTGCCCGGCTCCTGTGTTTACCCTCTTACGTTCTGCACTGTTCGGCTAAGAGGGTAAAGGGAGAACCACTGCGATTGTACTTCTAGCTAGCCTGGTTAAGTACCTCAGTGGAGAAAGCCAAAAACTGACTGTCCCAATAAGCGAGAACTGGTCGGCGATCCGATGACTGGTGTTAACCTACAATCGTTGGAGGTTAGTCCGTGTTATACGAAGGGTTCTCTGTTACAGAAACCATGTGATCAACCGCGGCTTGTCCGAACATCACAAACACCGGGGGCTCGTCACCGGCCCCCACCGTCAAGCTCCTCTGGCTAAGTGAAAGCACTAAAACCGCATAGTCTGATTGCCTGGTTTTCCGTACATACAACCGCCTCCGGGCACCGAGACGTCAGCTAAGGGTTTACGTATTACGAGAAAATACCCCATGCAATATTTGCAAGGGGGCTGAAGCGGACGACTGGTAACTTTCAGATTACAAACGGCCGCACAGGAGTCAAAATTAACATAAGCGGGCATCTTTGTTCATAGCTGAACAATTTGCATTCGACCACAAGTTTCAACTCCTTGGTTACAAGGAAACTACATCTACTCATAAATTACATCTTTCGAACACTGGGCCTCTACTGCCCGAGCGCCGTCCATCACGACGGGAAAGTACTGCTCGGGACGCCTATGCTCCTTCCCTGGCGGCGGAGGTCCGGTGGCCATCTCGGCTGGCTTTATCTTCAGCCAATGTACCATTGTCTTGCCGAAGGCCATTCGAGCACCCTCGATACATGCGGAGCGCTTCCAGGCGTCGACCCTAGAAGGGGCTGATGGAAATATGCCCTAGAGGCAATAATAAAGTTGTTATTATTTTATATTTCCTTGTTCATGATAAAGGTTTATTATTCATGCTAGAATTGTATTGACCGGAAACTTAAATACATGTGTGAATACATAAACAAATACTGTGTCCCTAGTGAGCCTCTACTATACTAGCTCGTTGATAGATGGTTAAGGTTTCCTAACCATAGACATGAGTTGTCATTTGATAACGGGATCACATCATTAGGAGAAGGATGTGATGGACAAGACCCATCCGTTATCTTAGCATATGATCGTTCTGTTTATTGCTACTGCTTTCTTGAATGTCAAATACATGTTCCTCAGACCATGAGATCATGCAACTCCCGGATATCGAAGGAATACCTTGTGTGATATCAAACATCACAACGTAACTGGGTGATCATAAAGATGCTCTACAGGTATCTCCAAAGGTGTCCGTTGAGTTGGCATGGATCGAGACTGGGATTTGTCACTCCGTGTTTCGGAGAGGTATCTCTGGGCCCTCTCGGTAATGCACATCATAAGAAGCTTGCAAGCAAAGTGACTAAGGAGTTAGTTACGGGATGATGTATTACGGAACGAGTGAAGAGACTTGCCGGTAACGAGATTGAACTAGGTATGGAGATACCGACGATCGAATCTCGGGCAAGTAACATACCGACGGACAAAGGGAATTACGTATGTTGTCATTGCGGTTCGACCGATAAGATCTTCGTGGAATATGTAGGAACCAATATGAGCATCCAGGTTCCGCTATTGGTTATTGACCGGAGACGCGTCTCAGTCATGTCACAATCATTCCCGAACCCATAGGGTCCGCACGCTTAACGTTCGTTGACGATATAGTGTTATATGAGTTATGTGAATTGGTAACCGAATATTGTTCGGAGTCCCGGATGAGATCCCGGACGTCACGAGGAGTCTCGGAATGGTCGAGAGGTAAAGATTTATATATGGGAAGTCATATTTTGGGTTCCGGAAAAAGGTGCAATTTTTTCGGTATTGTACCGGGAAGCTTCCAGAAGGTTCCGGAGGATTCCAGAGGGGTCCGGAAGTCCACAAGTGGGTCCACCATGTCCCAAAGGGCTGGCATGGGCTAAGGGGAGGCGCCCTGGCCTTATTGGGCCAGGCGCACCAAGTCCTCAAAAGCCCACGCACCTAGGGAAGGAAAAAAGGGAGAGTCCTAGTAGGAATAGGATTGGACTTTGGAGTCCAAGTCCACGTGTGTACTATTCACGGTTACTGTTCACGTGACACTATTCCTTCTACTCCAAGCCCCTACACATATATAAATAGAGGAGAGGGGGCGCCCCAAAGGACACAACATTGTCTTAGCCGTGTGCGGCGCCCCCCTCCACAGTTCCGTCCCTCGGTCATATTTTCGCAGTGCTTGGGCGAAGCCCTGCGGAGATAGCATCACCATCACCGTCACCACGCCATCGTGCTGCCGGAACTCATACACTACCTCGCCGTCTTGCTGGATCAAGAAGTCGAGGACGTCACCGAGCTGAACGTGTGCTGAACGCGGAGGTGCCGTACGTTCGGTGCTCGGTCGGTTGGATCGTGAAGTTGTTCGACGACATCAACCGCGTTGTTCTAACGCTTCCGCTTATGGTCTACGAGGGTACGTAGACACACTCCCCCTCTCGTAGCTATGCATCTCCATGGATAGATCTTGCGTGTGCGTAGAATTTTTTTTGTTTTCCATGCAACGTTCCCCAACAGTGGCATCATGAGCCAGGTCTATGCGTAGATGATATGCACGAGTAGAACACAAAGAGTTGTGGGCGGTGATCGTCATACTGCTTACCACCAACGTCTTATTTTGATTCAGCGGTATTGTAAGATGAAGCGGCCCGGACCAACCTTACATGTCCACGTACATGAGACCGGTTCCACCGACAGACATGCAACTTGTTTTGCATAAAGGTAGCTGGCGGGTGTCTGTTTCTCCTACTTTAGTTTAATCGAATTTGACTGCGGCCGGTCCTTGTTGAAGGTTAAAATAGCAAACTTGATAAATCACCGTTGTGGTTTTGTGCCGTAGGTAAGAACGGTTCTTGCTAGAAGCCCGTAGCAGCCACGTAAAACTTGCAACAACAAAGTAGAGGACGTCTAACTTGTTTTTGCAGGGTATGCTGTGATGTGATATGGTCAAGACATGATGTGATATACGTTATTGTATGAGATGATCATGTTTTGTATTTTATCGGCAACCGGCAGGAGCCTTATGGTTGTCTCTTTATTGTATGAAATGCAAGCGCCATGTAATTGCTTTACTTTATCGCTATGCGTTAGCAATAGTTGTAGAAGCAATAGTTGGCGAGACGACCACGACACAACGATGGAGATCAAGGTGTCGAGCCGGTGACGATGGAGATCATGACGATGCTTTGGAGATGGAGATCAAAAGCACAAGATGATGGCCATATCATGTCACATATTTTGATTGCATGTGATGTTTATCCTTTATGCATCTTATTTTGCTTAGAACGACGGTAGCATTATAAGATGGTCCCTTCACTAAATTTCAAGATAAAAGTGTTCTCCCCGAGTATGCATCGTTGCTAAAGTTCGTCGTTTCGAAGCACCTCGTGATGATCGGGTGTGATAGATTCTACGTTCACATACAACGGGTGTAAGCCAGTTTTACACAAGCAGAATACTTGGGTTAAACTTGACGAGCCTAGCATGTACAGACATGGTCTCGGAACACTGGAGACCGAAAGGTCGAACATGAGTCATATAGTAGATATGATCAACATGGAGATGTTCACCATTGATGACTATCCCATCTCATGTGATGATCGGACATGGGCTAGTTGATTTGGATCATGTAACACTTAGTTAACTTGAGGGATGTTAATTTAAGTGGGAGTTCATTAGTAATTTGATTAATTGAACTTAATTTATCATGAACTTAGTCTTGATAGTTTCTTTGCATATCTATGTTGTAGATAAATGGCCCGTGCTACTGTTCCGTTAAATTTTAATGCATTCCTAGAGAAAGCTAAGTTGAAAGATGATGGTAGCAACTACACGGACTGGGTCCGTAACTTGAGGATTATCCTCATTGCTGCACAGAAGAATTATGTCCTTGATGCACCGCTAGGTGATGGACCTGCTGCAGGAGCTGCTGCAGACGTTGTGAATGCCTGGCAGGCTCGATCTGATGACTTCTCGATAGTTCAGTGTGCCATGCTCTACGGCTTAGAACCGGGACTGCAAAAGCGTTTTGAACGCCACGGAGCATATGAGATGTTCCAAGAGCTGAAATTGATATTTCAAGCTAATGCCCGGGTTGAGAGATATGAAGTCTCCAACAAGTTCTTTAGCTGTAAGATGGAGGAGAACAGTTCTGTCAGTGAACACATACTCAGAATGTCTGGGTACCACAACCACTTGACTCAGCTGGGAATTGATCTTCCGGTTGAGAGTGTTATTGACAGAGTTCTTCAGTCACTGCCACCAAGCTATAAAGGCTTCGTGATGAACTATAATATGCAAGGGATGGAGAAGACAATTCCCAAGCTCTTCGCGATGCTGAAATCAGCGGAGGTAGAAATCAAGAAGGAGCATCAAGTGTTGATGGTTAACAAAACCACTAGTTTCAAGAAAAATGGCAAGGGAAAGAAGGGGAACTTCAAGAAGAACGGCAAGCAAGTTGCCGCTCCCACGAAGAAACCCAAAGCTGGACCTAGGCCTGAAACAGAGTGCTTCTACTGCAAAGGGACTGGTCACTGGAAGCAGAACTGCCCCAAGTATTTGGCGGATAAGAAGGATGGCAAAGTGAGCAAAGGTATATTTGATATACATGTTATTGATGTGTTCCTCACTAATGCTCACAGTAGCGCCTGGGTATTTGATACTGGTTCGGTTGCTCATATTTGTAACTCGAAACAGGAGCTACGGAATAAGCGAAGATTGGCTAAGGCGAGGTGACGATGCGCGTCGGGAATGGTTCCAAGGTTGATGTGATCGCCGTCGGCACGCTACCTCTACATCTACCTTCGGGATTAGTTTTAGACCTCAATAATTGTTATTTGGTGCCAGCGTTGAGCATGAACATTATATCTGGATCTTGTTTATTGCGAGACGGTTATTCATTTAAGTCAGAGAATAATGGTTTTTCTATTTATATGAGTAACATCTTTTATGGTCACGCACCTTTTGTGAATGGTCTATTCTTGTTGAATCTCGATCGTAGTGATACACATATTCATAATATTGATGCCAAAAGATGCAAAGTTGATAATGATAGTGCAACATACTTGTGGCACTGCCGTTTAGGTCATATTGGTGTAAAGCGCATGAAGAAACTCCATGCGGATGGACTTTTGGAATCTCTTGATTATGAATCATTTGATACTTGCGAACCATGCCTCATGGGCAAGATGACTAAAACTCCGTTCTCCGGAACAATGGAGCGAGCTACTGATTTTTTGGACATAATACATACCGATGTATGCGGTCCGATGAATGTTGAAGCACGCGGCGGGTATCGTTATTTTCTAACCTTCACAGATGATTTGAGTAGATATGGGTATATCTACTTGATGAAACACAAGTCTGAAACATTTGAAAAGTTCAAAGAATTTCAGAGTGAAGTAGAGAATCATCGTAACAAGAAAATAAAGTTTCTACGATCTGATCGCGGAGGCGAATATTTGAGTTACGAGTTTGGCCTTCATTTAAGAAAATGTTGAATTGTTTCACAACTCACGCCACCTGAAACACCACAGCGCAATGGTGTGTCCGAACGTCGTAACCGTACTTTATTGGATATGGTGCGTTCTATGATGTCTCTTACCGATTTGCCACTATCGTTTTGGGGTTATGCATTAGAGACAGCTGCATTCACGTTAAATGGGTCCTTTCTAGAGAAGGAATTTCTCTCGAAAGAAGTGAGTGGGAGGAAAGTAGAACTTGATGAGGTAATTGTACCTTCTCTCGAATTGGAAAGTAGCTCATCAGAGAAAACCGTTCCCGTGATGCCTACACCAATAAGAGAGGAAGATAATGATAAAGATCATGAAACTTCAGATCAAGTTACTACTGAACTTCGTAGGTCGACCAGAGTACGTTCCACACCAAAGTGGTACGGTAATCCTGTTCTGGAAGTTATGTTGTTAGACAACAGCGAACCTATGAACTATGAAGAAGCTATGATAAGCCCGGATTCCGACAAATGGCTTGAGGCCATGAAATCTGAGATAGGATCCATGTATGAGAACAAAGTGTGGACTTTGGTGGACTTGCCCGATGATCGGCAAGCCATTGAGAATAAATGGATTTTAAGAGGAAGACAAATGCTGATGGTAATATCACTGTCTACAAAGCTCGACTTGTCGCGAAAGGTTTTCGACAAGTTCAAGGGGTTAACTACGATGAGACTTTCTCACCCGTAGCGATGCTTAAGTCTATCCGAATCATGTTAGCAATTGCCGCATTTTATGATTATGAAATCTGGCAAATGGATGTCAAAACTGCATTCCTTAATGGTTTTCTCAAAGAAGAGTTGTATATGATGCAACCAGAAGGTTTTGTCGATCCTAAGGGTGCTAGCAAAGTGTGCAAGCTCCAGCGATCCATCTATGGACTGGTGCAAGCATCTCGGAGTTGGAATATACGCTTTGATGAGGTGATCAAAGCATATGGTTTTGTACAGACTTACGGTGAAGCCTGTATTTACAAGAAAGTGAGTGGGAGCTCTGTAGCATTTCTAATATTATATGTGGATGACATATTGTTGATTGGAAATGATATAGAATTTCTGGATGGCATAAAGGGATACTTGAATAAGAATTTTTCAATGAAAGACCTCGGTGAAGCTGCTTATATATTGGGCATCAAGATCTATAGGGATAGATCAAGACGCTTGATAGGACTTTCACAAAGCACATACCTTGACAAAGTTTTGAAGAAGTTCAAAATGGATCAGTCAAAGAAAGGGTTCTTTCCTGTCTTGCAAGGTGTGAAGTTGAGTCAGACTCAATGCCCGACCACGGCAGAAGATATAGAGAAAATGAAAGTCATTCCCTATGCCTCAGCCATAGGTTCTATTATGTATGCCATGCTGTGTACTAGACCTGATGTGTGCCTTGCCATAAGTTTGGCAGGGAGGTACCAGAGTAATCCAGGAGTGGATCACTGGACAGCGGTCAAGAATATCCTGAAGTACCTAAAAAGGACCAAGGACATGTTTCTCGTTTATGGAGGTGACGAAGAGCTCGTCGTAAAGGGTTACGTCGATGCAAGCTTCGACACTGATCCGGATGACTCTAAGTCACAAACCGGATACGTATTTATATTAAATGGTGGAGCTGTCAGTTGGTGCAGTTCCAAGCAGAGCGTCATGGCGGGATCTACGTGTGAAGCGGAATACATAGATGCTTCGGAAGCAACACATGAAGGAGTCTGGATGAAGGAGTTCATATCCGATCTAGGTGTAATACCTAGTGCATCGGGTCCAATGACAATCTTTTGTGACAACACTGGAGCAATTGCCATAGCCAAGGAGCCCAGGTTTCACAAGAAGACCAAACACATCAAGAGACGCTTCAACTCCATTCGTGAATATGTCAAGGATGGAGACATAGAAATTTGCAAAGTACACACGGATCTGAATGTGGCAGACCCATTGACTAAGCCCCTTCCACGAGCAAAACATGATTAGCACCAAGACTCCATGGGTGTTAGATTCATTACTATGTAATCTAGATTAATGACTAGTGCAATTGGGAGACTGATGGAAATATGCCCTAGAGGCAATAAAAAAGTTGCTATTATTTTATATTTCCTTGTTCATGATAAAGGTTTATTATTCATGCTAGAATTGTATTGACCGGAAACTTAAATACATGTGTGAATACATAAACAAATACCGTGTCCCTAGTGAGCCTCTACTAGACTAGCTCGTTGATCAAAGATGGTTAAGGTTTCCTAACCATAGACATGAGTTGTCATTTGATAACGGGATCACATCATTAGGAGAATGATGTGATGGACAAGACCCATCCGTTAGCTTAGCATATGATCGTTCTGTTTATTGCTACTGCTTTCTTGAATGTCAAATACATGTTCCTCAGACCATGAGATCATGCAACTCCCGGATATCGGAGGAATACCTTGTGTGATATCAAACGTCACAACGTAACTGGGTGATCATAAAGATGCTCTACAGGTATCTCCGAAGGTGTCCGTTGAGTTGGCATGGATCGAGACTGGGATTTGTCACTCCGTGTTTCAGAGAGGTATCTCTGGGCCCTCTTGGTAATGCACATCATAAGAAGCTTGCAAGCAAAGTGACTAAGGAGTTAGTTACGGGATGATGTATTACGGAACGAGTGAAGAGACTTGCCGGTAACGAGATTGAACTAGGTATGGAGATACCGACGATCGAATCTCGGGCAAGTAACATACCGACGGACAAAGGGAATTACGTATGTTGTCATTGCGGTTCGACCGATAAGATCTTCGTGGAATATGTAGGAACCAATATGAGCATCCAGGTTCCGCTATTGGTTATTGACCGGAGACGCATCTCAGTCATGTCTACATCATTCCCGAACCCATAGGGTCCGCACGCTTAACGTTCGTTGACGGTATAGTGTTATATGAGTTATGTGAATTGGTAACCGAATATTGTTCGGAGTCCCGGATGAGATCCCGGACGTCACGAGGAGTCTCAGAATGGTCGAGAGGTAAAGATTTATATATGGGAAGTCATATTTTGGGTTCCGGAAAAAGGTGCAGTTTTTTCGGTATTGTACCGGGAAGCTTCCAGAAGGTTCCGGAGGATTCCGGAGGGGTCCGGAAGTCCACAAGTGGGTCCACCACGTCCCAAAGGGCTGGCATGGGCTAAGGGGAGGCACCCTGGCCTTATTGGGCCAGGCGCACCAAGTCCTCAAAAGCCCACGCAGCTAGGGAAGGAAAAAAGGGAGAGTCCTAGTAGGAATAGGATTGGACTTTGGAGTCCAAGTCCACGTGTGTACTATTCATGGTTACTGTTCACGTGACACTATTCCTTCTACTCCAAGCCCCTACACATATATAAATAGAGGAGAGGGGGCGCCCCAAAGGACACAACATTGTCTTAGCCGTGTGCGGCGCCCCCCTCCACAGTTTCGTCCCTCGGTCATATTTTCGCAGTGCTTGGGCGAAGCCCTGCGGAGATAGCATCACCATCACCGTCACCACGCCGTCGTGCTGCCGGAACTCATCCACTACCTTGCCATCTTGCTGGATCAAGAAGTCGAGGACGTCACCGAGCTGAACGTGTGCTGAACGCGGAGGTGCCGTACGTTCAGTGATCGGTCGGTTGGATCGTGAAGTTGTTCGACGACATCAACCGCGTTGTTCTAACGCTTCCGCTTACGGTCTATGAGGGTACGTAGACACACTCCCCCTCTCGTAGCTATGCATCTCCATGGATAGATCTTGCGTGTGCGTAGAATTTTTTTTGTTTTCCATGCAACGTTCCCCAACAGGGGCGTCGTATAGCCTCTGCACCAGACCGAAGTAGCTGCTTGGCAGCGGCTCCGACGGCCATAGCTTGACGCAGAGGTCCTTCATCACTGGCTCTGCCATCCGATGCAGCTCCATCAGCTGCTTCATTTGGTTGTTGAGGAGGGGAGGGTGTTCAGGCGCTTGAAATTGTGCCCAGAAAAGCCTCTGCTCGGCCCAACCCTCCTGGCCGGCGAAGAACCTCGCCGCATCAGCCGCACTCTTCGGGAGGTCCGCAAAGGCGCCTGCGGAACGCCATACCCGCGTGAGCAATGCGAACCTGTTACCTCCAAAGACACTTTGTAGCAAGTACGGCTTACCGTCCGCAATAAGTCTGACTTGGCGGAGCTCTTCTTGGTAGCCACGCGCCTCTGTCCGCGCTTTCGTAGCCACCGCCGCCAACGAGGTCAGCTCGGTGGCTTGCTCCTTATTCTTCTGCTCGAGGGCCTCGCACCTTGTGACGGCATCCCCGAGCTCTTGCTGCACTTCCAGCACCCTGGCCTCGTGCCTCTCACTAGCGGTTCTCACCGCCGCTAGCTCGGCAGCCGCCTGTTCAGCTGCCGACTTTTGCGCCGCCGCCTCCAACTGAGCTATCCTCAGTGCGGCCTTGAGGCTTTCAACCTCCGCGGCGGCAACTGCAGTACAATCGGTTACCTCCGTTAGGATACTTCGAACACTGCTTACAAACCTACGGCTGTATTCACTATCACAGCTCGGACTTACCTTGCGCCTCGTCGAACCTTTTGTTTACCAGGCTCAGGTCATCTTCGGAACTCTTCAGCTTCCGATTCAGCTCGGCCAACTCTTCGGCGTTGGCGGCTGCGGCCGAAGATGATGCCTATGCATAATTATGTACATGTTAGTCT
Organism: Elymus sibiricus; assembly: GCA_039707655.1. Classification (NCBI taxonomy): domain Eukaryota; kingdom Viridiplantae; phylum Streptophyta; class Magnoliopsida; order Poales; family Poaceae; genus Elymus; species Elymus sibiricus. Next base: position 165,253,478 of record CM077666.1, on the reverse strand, counting down.
CCGGATGTTGATTTTCGATCCTCTGACAGGCTTTTGCTCAAGCCAGTCAGTGTCTCCGGGGCTACTGTGTATGAGGCTATACATTTCCACAAAGAATTTTTCTAAGGAGAAATCATTACTTCGCTCACCTTGAAGCCGGTAAGAAGGCCATTAAAAGCCTCCTTCAGTCCCTTGTCAACGGAACGAACACTTTGCAACACCGCGCCCATGAGGGCACGGTGCTCTTCGGTGATGGAGGAGCTGGTTAGAGCATCCTCCATCTCGTCCGGCCACCCGGTCGACGCCGCTCTGGGGCGGGCGGGGGTGGTGGTGGCGCTCCGGTTCCTTCCCTCTCGAAGTCTGGGGCGCCGTACTCCGGGCGCCTTGACGTCTCCGGAGTCGTCTTCGGAGAAAGCTCGGCTCGTCCGAGCTCCTCTTTGTTCACCAGAGGGGCCCTCCCCTCTTGGTCTTTGGCGACCGAGGCATTCACCTCGGCCATGATAGTATCGACTCCTCCCCCTGTATGTGGTACGGGAGGAGTCCTCCTCGACAGGACCTCCTCGGCCTCCTTGACGATTGGGGAAGGCGAGGCGCGGGATCCAGAGCCGCTCTCCGCTAGCGCCGCCGGTGGAGAATCCCCCTCTGAAGCTCGGTCGGTGGGGAGATCGCGCAGCAGACTGCAAAATTACAAACGGGAACATGGTCAGTATCAAACCCAGTTTGGCTAAAGACGGTCAAGCGGTTGCTAGAGCGCGTACCTTTGAGCCTGCGGCTTGGCCCTGGGAATTTTCTGAGGAACCTCTTCGGAGGCCTCAGAATCCTCGGCAGAAGCCGAGCTATCGCCGGACAAGGCTACCTTGGCCTTGCATGGTCTTTTGGGAGCGGGTTGAGGAGGCTCCTCCTCGGCATCCTCGGACGCCGCCCTCTTCCCTGTTCGGGAGGAATCATCCTCCTCCCCGTTCTCTCCCTGCTCCTTCTCCTCCTCTTGCGCGGAGGGAGCACTGGTGTCCCCGGATCTAGCACCCGGCGGTCTTCGTGAGCGGGGACCCTCTCTGGCCTCCCCCTGTTGGTTCTTCTTCTTCTCCTTCCTTTTCGGCACCTCGTACGGCTCCACGGCCAACATGGCCGTCAGGAGGGGCATCCTAGGTCCCTCTGGCAGCGGCGCCGGACTGTCGATCCGCTGGGCCTTCTTCAGCCAATTCTGCAGATGAAAAGTAGCAAAGCTGAGTACCTTGTTAAAAGGGAACAGTTCGGATAAAACATACAAAATTGCTCATACCTCTCGAGGGGGATTTGCGGCGTCGAGTCCGACATCTTCCTCCTCGGCCGGCCAGTCCTTCTGCGGCTTGAATAGCGCCCTCCACAGTTGGGCGTGGGAGGTGCGGAAGAAGCTGCGCACGGTGGCCGGGTCTCCGGGCTTATAGGCCCACATGGGGTAAGCCCTGTCCTGGAAAGGGAGAATTCAACGGCCGAGCATGATCTGGATCACGTTGACCAGCGCGACGCCCTTCTCTATCATTTTGGCAATCCGGCTCTGCAGCAGCACCACCTCCTTATTCGGCCACCAGTCGAGGCCCTTCTTGGTCCATGAGACCAGCATTGTAGGGGGCCTGGAGCGGAAGGCCGGAATCGCCTCCCAATTTGCGCGCCTCGGCTCTGTGATATAGAACCACTCCTTTTGCCATACCTTGACGGTCTCGATGAAGGTACCGTCTGGCCACTCCACTCGCGGAGCTTGCTGATCATTGCCCCCCCGCAGTCCGCCTGCTGGCCATCTACTATCTTCGGCTTGACGTTGAAGATCTTCAGCCACAGATCGAAGTGTGGCCGGACTCGGAGAAAGGCTTCGCGAACGATGATAAAAGCCGAGAGGTGGACGAAGGAGTTCGGCGCGAGGTCGTGGAAGTCGAGCCCGTAGAAGAACATGAGGCCCCTGACGAAGGGTTGAAGGGGGAAACCCAAGCCCCGGATGAAGTGGGGCACGAACACCACCCTCTCGCCCGGCCGCGGCGTGGGGATGGCCTGGCCCGCCTCCGGAGCACGGTGGGCGACTTTGGCCAGAAGGTAGCCCGCACTCTTCAACTCCAAGATGGCACTGTTGGTGATGCTAGAGGCCTCCCACTTGCCCTTGGATCCCGAACCCGCCATTGCTAGATTGGGCGGGTGGATGGAAGGGCTCTTGGATGGGAAAACGGATCTGGGCGCTGGAGCTCAAGAGACGGGGAAGGCAATGGCGAAAGGGGGGAATGAGAGCATGCGACACAAACAAGGACTGTGCCCCTTTTATGGGCTGTAAAACCCACGGTCCCTTTACTGCGCCGCAGTCCTCGCCATTTCTCCATGTAACCGTACCATTATGCGCGCGTGGGATGAGGCGTATTATTGATCGTATCCCTTGAAAACAGGACACGATCTCCATATCGATGGGACGTGCCAATGAAAACTGCCTCGAACCGCGAATCGAGTTTTTTCATAAACCAACTCGTGGTCGTGGCAAGGTGTGACCCTTCGTAAAATTTGTCAGAGGAAGACACTGTTCACACCAAATATGTTAGCCTTCGGGGCTAAGTTATTATTATACTTCGTTACCGAGGTATAGCTCGGCGCATATACGACCGGGCAACGCTTGAGAATACAATTCGGAGTGATACATGCCTGTTATCGGCGTCACAGAAGAAGGGGAACTGGTCTACAAAGCCAATGATGTTCGGCACCTACCTCGGCTTCGAAGACTAGTTCGGGGGCTATTGAGGGTGTCCTGGACTAGGGGGTACTCGGGCCGCCGGCCTATCTCTCATGGGCCGGACTGGTGGGCCGCTCTCTACTCATCGATGGAAGGCCGGATTGTAGGCGACCCCGTGTATCAGAAGGAAACCTCCTAATACTTGGCGTCTCCTCCAAGGAATAAGTGGCGTAACCGACCATGTGTAACCCTAGGACCTCCTGTTGTCTATATAAACCAAAAGGCCTAGTCCGTAGAGGATCATATTCATTACCTAGGGTTTAGCCCAGTCGATCTCGAGGTAGATCAACTCTGTAACCTTCATACAACCACATCAATACAATCAAGCAGGACGTAGGATTTTACCTCTTCGAGAGGGCCCGAACCTGGGTAAATCGCTGTCTCTACGTTCCATGTTACCATCGACTCCTTGATCCATAGTTCGGATCCCCTACCCGAGATCTGCCGGTTTTGATACCGACAACGATATGGTGGCATGGTAGTTGGAAATTGTTCCAAACAAGTTACTGTGGCGATTTCTATAACAAAGGCTAAGTATGTTGACGCTTTGGAAGCGACTAAGAAGATGTTGAATCATATAGTTCATTCATGAACTTAGTATGGTTCCAAGAAGGCTTTGGTCAATGGGACACTATTGTAGATAGTTGCTCCATAGCTCAGTCTGAGGAATCAAGGTTTGACCTGTGATTCACATATATACAAAGCCAAGTCCACACAAAATATGAATTTTGTGAAAGCGTGAAAACGCGAGGAGATGCAAAGATACACACGGAACTAAAGTTGTCAGATCCGTTGGACATCAGGCTATACCACGAGTGAAGCATATTTTACACCGGTATGCCATAGGTGTAAAGTGCATTAGCATTGACTAGATTATTGACTCTAGTGCAAGTGGGAGTCTGTAGGAGATATGCCCTAGAGGCAATAATAAATGTTATTGTTTATCTCCATGTTCATAATTTTGTTTATGTACCATGCTATAACTGCTATGGTTCTTGAGTCTACAATAACCACGAGGCTCGGAGGAAGACTCATATGCACGTGTGGAATAATAAACTGTAGGAGATATGCCCTAGAGGTAATAATCAATGTTATTGTTTATCTCCATGTTCATAATTATGTTTATGTTCCATGCTATAACTGCTATGGTTCTCGAGTCTACAATAACCACGAGGTTCGGAGGAAGACTCATATGCACGTGTGGAATAATAAACGGTAAAATGTATTCCTAGTCTGGCCTCTAAGACTAGCTCAAGTGTTGCATGATGGTTCTATTTTCCTGATCATGGGCATGACTATGCCGACAACTTTGAGGGCACAATGTTAGGAGAACACTTGTGTTGAATCGACCCGATTGATGTTATGCTATGAGATAAATTCGTCACAAGTTAATGGTTAATAACACAGAGAAAGTTAATGTTTGCATAATTCCTTAGACCATGAGAGTATCGAGTTTCTTCATGCTTGCTTCATGAACTTTGGGGTTTTTTAAACGTCATCCGTAAATGGGTGGCTATTACGGCGGCTTACGGGTTCATGGGAAAGTATGTCAAGTAACTTGATAGCTCGAGATTGGGATTTGCTCCTCCGACGATGGAGAGATATCTCTAGGCCCTCTCGGTGTTACGGTATCCATCATCGTCTGGCGAGACACAATCTGATTTGATCACAGGGATGCCGGAACACGGGAACGAGAAAAGAGAACAAAACCGGTAACGAGGTAACTGGCATAGTGGACAAGTTGTTGATCCACGGGGATGCCAATAAATCTCACCTCGGGTGTTTGTAACATATCGCGAAGCAACAGGAATAGCACACGGCAACTGGATGTTCACTCGAATATTTATTCGTGTGGGTATAGGGGTCAATATGGGTGTCCACGGCTCCGATGTTGATCATTGATCGAAAAGTGTTCCGGTCATGTCTATGCTTCACCGAACCTATAGGGTCACACGCTTAAGGGTCATCTATCTGCTGAATACTAGACAGGGAGTCTGGGAGAACGTCACCGGAAAAGTTTCAGAGACAGCGGAAAAGTTCCGGAGAGAGAGCACCGGAATAGTTTCGGTAAAACTGAAAAGTTGTTTCAGGGTATACCATTAAGTCAAAATGGTTTCGGCACACGCCTGGAAATTCTTGGAGGGTGCCAGAATTAGTCTGGGAACTTCTAGGATTTTACGGAGAAAAAAACCGGAAATGTTCTGGAGCTGCCGGAACCGCTTTGTTTGCTTTTCGCAGAAGAAAATCACTAATCCGGAATTGTTTCGGAATGCATCCAAAATCATTTGTGTGGGTACTGGAATTATTCTAAGACCCACAGAAATATTTTCGGATTTAACGGTCGCGGAAAAATGTTTTCGTGAATAGTGAAAGTGTTTTTTGGGTGTCTTCTTTTGAAGCTACCTTGAGGGCCTTTTGGTATTTTTCCCCTTAGCTTCTTGGAGAAGCTACCCTTGGGCTTGGCCTATAAATAGGGGTGGAGGGGGCTGCCTAAAGACACACTCTTTCTCAACATACACAAGCCATGCATGATCTGGCCTTCTTCTCTCCCTCCCAGCGAAATAGTTTCGTAGAGCCGAAAGGCTGTCTGGGTTCCGGTGGGAACTAGTTCTGGACAGCGAAGCCCTGCCGGATAGATGACACCGTATGTGTGCAACCCCGTAGAGAGGTCGTAGGTTCGATCTTTTTGTCCGAGGGGCTGTTCGAGGGTCCTCCCGGAGGGCTGTCCGAGGATCCGTCCGGTGGGACTATCCGAAGGACTGTCCAGAGGCCTCCCGGAGGGCTGTCCGAGGATCCGTCCGGTGGGACTATCCGAAGGACTGTCCAGAGGCCTCCCGAAGGGCTGTCCGAGGATCCGTCCGGTGGGACTATCCGAGGGACTGTCCCGAGGCCTCCCGAAGGGCTGCCCGGAGATCCGTCCGGTGAGCTAACGAGGGAGTACATCCTCGCGGTTGGGAGGTTGTAAAATCCTAGCTGCGGGGATCTGCACCGCCGATCATCATCGACTCTACTTCCGCTGCGCTACGAGTCAGTAACGAAAAGATCAAACCTTGTATGCAGTCTCCATAGTGGTCCTGGGCTGGTGCGTAGGTCGGAAATTTTTTGTTTTCTGCTACGTTCCCCTACAGTGGCATCATGAGCCGTGCTATGCGTAGATGCAGGTTTCGATCTAGAATACATAGAGGTGTATGGGTATTGCACAATATAATTTGTAGTAGATGAGTTCTATTACTAAAAATTATTTGTGCGGGTAGCAGATGAAATCTGTTACCCGATGTTCTTGTTGCTTCCCTGGAATTTGCATATTTCTGATCTTGATAATAGCATGGTGGAGTTTCAAAGTTCTGGCAATCCGCGATCCTGATTGATCAACGAAGTGCTAACAGTTCATTGAATTCCACCATAGTTAGAGAGAAAGATGAAATTTCGCAGACTAAAGGGCAATGCAGATATGATCTGCACGGGGGTCATGCGTATGACGAAGTTCAGTATGGGGCTCGAGATTTTATTATCTCGAGTTTCATACACCCCGTAAAGTTAATCTAGCGACTTGAATAATCATACTTGATGATGGACGTTGGTAGCTTCGGTTTGTTTCGAAACCTTAGAAGCCACGTAAAATGAAATTTTGCATAAACCGATTAGAGGCGTCTAACTTGGTTTTGCAGGATGTGCATGTGATGTGGTATAGCAGTTCTCATATTAATTCGATTATGTATGAGATGACTATACAATGTAAATTAACATGACCTGCGTGTCATGATTCGGCATGATGGCTGGAGCCATATGATTGTCACTTTAATGACCTTCGTGTCAACCTTATGTAATGCACTTATTTTATTAGCTATAGAGATAGCAATATTATCTGGTGCATCGACAAGGTGGTGGCAATCTTCGCAAAGGTGAACACCGACGCGAATGCCGAAGACGAAGAAATTAAAGACTTCTCCGTCAGAAAGGGCTATACCATATCATGCTATTATGAATTGCCTTAGATGTTAATCCCTTATGATGCACCCTTCTTGATTGCGTGGTAGTCGCTTTTATTAGGGTGATCTCTCACAAAAATATCAAGTAGTTAGTGTTCTCCCAAGTGTAGCACCGTCACAGCACCTATCTCTTCGGAGCATCACATGATCTCCATGGGTGTGAACGATTAGAGAAGTGTGAGGCGGGTGAGTTGAGACCTCGTAGCGAGATCACTTGGTTGTCTTGACGTTCAGGCAGGACAATCCTGAGCTCGGAACACACGCATCGAAAGATGAACAAGAATCACATAGAGATGTGATCGGCAAGTTTGCCTACCGATTGAAGTTTGCACCATTTGAGTTCATCTCGAACCGTGGCGTTGAATGGAAATGCGGGTCTTGAATCACTCACAGTCAATTATGAGAGATATTGATTTGAGTGGGAGCGCACTTTAGAATTAATTCTTTTAATTCTCAGTGCAATTAATTATGGACTTTGTCTAAAGTGAAATTTGCATAATAGTTGTAGAATAATGGCTCGCGTTTCCACCTTCCCTGTTAAAATTGAATAGCTGTTAAATATCTGGTTAAAACCTTACGGTTGGTAACGTAATGTGAGGATTGTCCTCAAAAGTGCCGAGAAGGACTTTGTCCTATCGCATGCTTTCAATATTCTCCCGCTAAAGCTATGGATAATGAGACTCTCGTCCTTCAATCCAAAAGCTAGAATTCCGTTACGGTCAAGTGCAATATGTTTGCTTCCATGAGACCCGGACTTCAAAAGTTTGGGATAGCTATGTGATATTCATGGAACTAAAAATCATTTTTCAGACACAAACAAAGGCTAAAAGATATGGGATATCCAAAGCAATGTTTGTTTTGCAAACTATTAGTAAAAGTGTTTACTATGCATTTGACTAATAACAGAGGGGTCCAGTAGAACGTCTGTCATATGATGAAGGTGAATAAAACAACAACTTAAAGGAAATGTCCAAAGGGTGTTAGTATGACTTACACGCCTAGGAAGTCCGGGGCTAACGCCACTCTTAAGTTGGGTGCTTCTTCTGAGAGTAGGAGAAATACTAAAAGTTAAACTGTTAGAAGTATAAAGGCAAAAAGAGTGAAGACTGGAAAATCCAGCTCTTGTATGAATGTCATACGAGTTATAGATGTATGGAAGGCTGGTCAAAGAAATAGTTCTTGGGAATTATGATTAAACATGTTAATCACTAATTCTTGGGTATTGTGAGTTGATCACAAAAGATACCCGCTCGATTGCATTCTGCCGCGACTCGATGCAAGGACTACTACGGCCTAAAAGACTTGCCGGAGTGAGGTTTAGATATGCGTTGGGAACATAGTAAAAGTTGCTATACTCGGTACATTACCTATGTATTTATTTTCCTAATTCATTTTAGAGTTTTTATACACTCTAGCCCATTGCATAAAGTATCTTGCAAGAAGGTTGTTCATAAGAGAACTTTTGATGTTCGGTGTTATGAATAACATAAGGGCCATGCTTCCATCATGGATGGGATGTATGTTATGAATATTGATAATAATATATTACCTCTGAATTTACTTTCATAATTCATGTTAGAGTTTTTACACACTCTAATCCATTGCATAATGTTTGTTGCAAAAGGGTTGTTCATAAAAGAACAATTGTTGTTCAGTGTTATGAATAACATAAGGGCCATGCTTCCATCGTGGATGGGATGTATGTTATGAATATTGATGGTAATATGATACATCCATAACACTGACGCTAAATGTCGCAAGACTAAAAGAACACCACACATGTGTGGCACTGCATTTGGTCACATTGGAGAAACCCGCATGGAGAAATTCCATAATGATGGATTTTGAAGTCGTTTGATTATAAATCATCTGACACTTGCAACTTTCCTCCGAAAAGTGAAGTGACTGAAATACCGTTCATAGGCCATAAGGAACGAGCAACAAACTTATTGGTGATCATACATTTTGATGTGTGTAGTCCAATAAATGTTGTTGCTGGTAGTGGATTTATCTATCTTCAGAAATGACTCAAGTGGATATATGGATATTTACTTGATGAGACGTAAGTCTGGATCTTTTGAAATCATTCATAAGGTTTTCAATATGAAGTAGAAATTATTGTAACAAGAAAATTATGTTTCTGCAATTTGATTGCGGAAAGGAATATTTGAGTTACAAGCTTAGCGAATGTCTGATGAGTTGTGAAAAAGGTTTCATAACTTACACCTCCCGAAACTCCACGGTGAGTGGTACGTCCGTGAAGATGTATTCAAACCATTTGTGACATGGTAAGATCAAAGATGACATAAATCAATTTGCCATTATCCCTTTTAAAGGTAATGCTTTAGAGACTGCGGCTTTTACACTGAAAAGAGCGCCATCAGGTCTGTTGAAATGACGCCATGGTATGGTACGCCCAACCATGCTTTGTCTTTTCTTAACATTTGGAATATGGGGCTTGTGTAAAATATTTACAAACCTATTCCAAATCATACAAGTACTACTTTGTAGGTTATCCCAAGTAATTGGGAATTCCTCCACCACTATACCGAGGCAAAAAGTTTTGCCACAAAAACGGTATGCTTTTGAAGAAAATGGTTCTTGCAAAAAGGTGAGTGGGAGGACAGTGCAACTCGATGAGATAACAGTATCTTCGTCATCAGATCAAAGGAAAGAAACCTTGGAAGTAATTCCAGAGTTTCCTACTGCGACTGATACGGAAGCCTCTACATGAAATGTATGGACTTCGGTCGAACTTGCAGCTGAACCACGTAGGCAGAACTCGTGCAAACCTCTCAGGTGCACAAGCGAGATATTGTTGTTAGACAACAGTATACCTACGATACACAAGGAAGCGTTGATGGGCCCTGACTCCGAAATAGGCTAAATACCAATATAATCCGAGATAGTTTCCATAAATGATTCAAGATTATATCTTGATAAACCCTTTGGAAGACTTAGAGTCTAATGAACATTAATGGAACTGTAAACTGATGTGGATAAAATGTTTTATCCATAAAGCTCGACTTGTTGCAATAACAAGTTCAAGGAGTTGACTACGATGAGGTTGTCTCACCATAGCGATGCTTAAAGTCAGATTGGGTTAAACTAGCAATTAATACATATTTCAATCTTGAGATATGATACATGGATGCCAAAAGGATTTCCATGTGATGGAAGTGCAACCTAGGACTTGCATGTGGTACAGTCCAAGGTATTTTGTCAATCCAGAGGATGCTAGTAAGTATGCAAACTTCAGAGTTCCAGCAATGGATAGAAGAAAACAAAATGGAGTTGGAATCTTCGTTTTTGATGAAATAGTCAAAAGAGTTTGTTTTCATCAATGGATAACGAAGATGCTTGTGGTTTCAAGAAAGTAAGTGGGAGCATAATAATATTTCTAAAAACTTTGTGTGCTTGACACATTGTTGATTGGAAATTTCTTGACACGAATTAGGACTTCATTAAAAATAGTTTTTCGATGAAGTGCTTGGGCTAAATAGCCTTGATATTAGGCATATTTATCTACGATATAGAATTGCCTAATAGGCTAAGCCAAAAATACATATTGACAAGATGCTAAAACAGTTTAGCATTAAAACGCCAAGGACTGATGAGCAAAATACATGATGAAGATTCCACACACTTTTGTGTTTGGATTAATCATGTATTCCATGGTATGTAAAACAACCAGATATGTCCAGTACTCCCAAGGAGTTGCGAGTATAGATACCAAAGTGATCAAAGTACTGATCATGGGACAACAGTGAAAAATGTCATTGAGTACTGGAGTAGCACTGATGACATGTTTTCTCGCAAGCAGAGATTATTGATACGTCCATTTTGCATCATGTTTTACTACTGTTATTTGTAGTGTTTTTAATCAATATAACACTTTGTGGAGCTATTCTAATTTATTTTCTCTCTAAATATGCAAGATTCACACAAGGAGGGAGAATACCGGCAGCTGGAATTCTAGATCTGAAAAAGCTCTATCAAGATACCTATTCTGCACAACTCCAAATGAGCTGAAATTTTCTGGAGAATTATTTTGGAATATATAAAAAATATTGGAAGCAAAAAGTACCAGAGGGGGCCACCCAGGTGCCCACGAGGCACCAGGGAGCGCCACCCCCCCCCCCCCCAGGCGCGCCCTGGTACCTCGTGGGGCCCCTGGCCCACTTCTGGCCCCCATTTTCTGGTATATAAGGGCATTTGACCTAAAAAAATATAGAGAAGACTTTCGGGACAGTGCGCCGCCGTCTCGAGGCGGAACTTGGGCAGGAGCACTTTTGCTCTCCGGCGGAGAGATTCTGTCGGGGATACTTCCCTCCGGGAGGGGGAAATCATCGCCATCGACACCACCAGCGACCCTCTCACCGTGGGAGGGCTAATCTTCATCAACATCTTCACCAGCACCATCTCATCTCAAACCCTAGTTCATCTCTTGTATTCAATCTTTGTCTCAAAACCTCAGATTGGTACATGTGGGTTGCTAGTAGTGTTGATTACATCTTGTAGTTGATGCTTGTTGATTTACTTGGTGGAAGATTATATGTTCAGATCTATTATGCAATTCAATACCCTACTGGTCATGAACATGTTGATGATGTGTGAGTAGTTACTTTTGTTCTTGAGGACATGGGAGAAGTCTTGTCATAAGTAATCATGTGAATTTGGTATTCGTTCGATATTTTGATGATGTGTATGTTGTGATTCTCTTAGTGGTGTCATGTGAACGTCGACTACATGACACTTCACCATCTTTGGGCCTAAGGGAATGCATTGTGGAGTAGTAATTAGATGATGGGTTGCTAGAGTGATAGAAGCTTAAACCCTAGTTTATGCGCTATTCCGTAAGGGGCTGATTTGGATCCATATGTTTAATGCTATGGTTAGAGTAGTCTTAATTCTTCTTTCGTAGTTGCGGATGCTTGCGAGAGGGGGTAATCATAAGTGGGAGGTTTGTCCAAGTAAGGGCAGCACCCAAGCACCGGTCCACCCACATATCAAATTATCAAAGTAGCGAACGCGAATCAAACTAATATGGTGAAAGTGACTAGAAGAAATTCCCATGTGTCCTCGAGAACGCTTTACTTATTATAAGAGATCGTTCCGGCCTGTCCTTTGCTACAGAAAGTATTAGGCTATATTGCTGCACTCTTTGTTACTATTTTTACTAGTCACTTGTTAATAATTATCTTGCTATCAAACTACCTGTTACCGATAATTTCAGTGCTTCCAGAAAACACCTTGCTGAAAACCGCTTGTCATTTCCTTCTGCTCCTCGTTGGGTTCGACACTCTTACTTATCAAAAGGACTACGATTGATCCCCTATACTTGTGGGTCATCAAGACTCTTTTCTGGCGCCGTTGCCGGGGAGTGAAGCACCTTTGGTAAGTGGAATTTGGTAAGGAAACATTTATATTACGTGCTGAAATTTACTATCACTTGTCACTATGGAATGTAATCCTTTGAGGGGTTTGTTCGGGGTATCTTCACCTCGACCGGAAACACAAATAGTTGCTCCTCAACCTACTGCACCTATTGAAAAAGATATTGAATATGAAATTCCTCCGGGCATGTTAGAGAAACTGCTAGCTAATCCTTATGCAGGAGATGGAACGGTACATCCTGATATGCACTTGATTTATGTGGAAGAAATTTGTGGATTGTTTAAACTTGCAGGTATAACCGGAGATGGAGTTAAGAAGAAAGTTTCCCCTTTATCTTTGGAGGGAAAAGCATTAATATGGTATAGGCTATGTGATGATACTGACACATGGGATTGGAACCGCCTGAAACTAGAATTCCATCAGAAATTTTATCCTATGCATTTGGTTCATCGTGATCGGAATTATATATATAACTTTTGGCCTCGTGAAGGAGAAAGCATCGCTCAAGCTTGGGGGAGGCTTAAATATATGTTGCATACATGCCCCAATCATGACCTCTCAAGAAAAATTATCTTAGAAAATTTTTATGCTCGGCTTTCTCATGATAATCAAACTATGCTCGATTCTTCTTCGACTGGCTCCTTTATGAAGAAAACTATTGAATTCAGATGGGATCTTTTGGAAAGAATTAAACACAACTCTGAAGATTGGGAACTCGACAAAGGTAATAAGTCAGGTATAATACTTGAGTTCGATTGTGTTAAATCTTTTATGGCCACCGATGCTTTTCATAAGTTTAGCACTAAATATGGACTTGACTCTGAGATAGTAGCCTCCTTTTGTGAATCCTTTGCTACTCATGTTGATCTCCCTAAGGATAAGTGGTTTAAATATCACCCCCCTGTTAAAGAAAAGATAGAGGAACCTGTTAGTGTTAAAGAAGAAACAATTGTTTATCATGTTGATCCAGTTGTTCCTACCGCTTATATTGAGAAACCACCTTTTCCTGTTAGGATTAAAGAACATGCTAAGGTTTCAACTGTGGTTAACAAAAGTCATAATAGAACACCTAGACCCGCTGAACAAATTAAAGTTGAACCTAATGTTGCTATGGTTAAAGATCTCTTGGTTGATAATATAGATGTGCATGTTATTTACTTCTGCGATGAAGCAGCTCGAATTGCTAAACCTGATTCTAAAGATAAAAACAGACCCGTTGTGGGCATGCCTGTTGTCTCAGTTAAAATAGGAGATCATTGCTATCATGGCTTATGTGATTTGGGTGCTACTGTGAGTGCTATTCCTTTTACTTTATATCAAGAAATTATGAATGATATTGCACCTGCTGAATTAGAGGACATTGATGTTACTATTAAACTTGCAAACAGAGATACCATTACACCACTTGGGATTGTTAGAGATGTTGAAGTCTTGTGTGGAAAAACAAAATACCCTACTGATTTTCTAGTCCTTGGTTCTCCACAAGATGATTTTTGTCCCATTATATTTGGTAGACCTTTCTTGAACACGGTTAATGCTAAGATTGATTGCACTAAAGAAACAGTCAGTGTTGATTTTGGTGGTATGTCTCATGAGTTTAATTTCTCCAAATTTCGTAGACAACCTCATGAGAAAGAATTGCCTAGTAAAGATGAAATTATTGGTCTTGCTTCTATTGCCGTACCTCCTACTGATCCGTTAGAACAATATTTGCTAGACCATGAGAATGATATGCATATGCATGAAAGAAATGAAATTGATAAGATGTTCTTTGATCAACCACCTATCCTTAAACATAATTTGCCTGTTGAAACTCTTGGAGGTCCTCCTCCACCTAAAGGTGATCCTGTGTTTGAATTGAAGCAATTGCCTGATACATTGAAATATGCTTATCTAGATGAAAAGAAGATATATCCTGTTATTATTAGTGCTAACCTTTCATTGTATGAAGAAAAGAGATTGCTGAAAACTCTAAGGAAGCACCGAGCCGCTATTGGATATACTCTTGATGATCTTAAGGGCATTAGTCCTACTCTATGTCAGCACAAAATTAATATGGAGCCTGATGCTAAACCAGTTGTCGACCACCAACGTCGATTAAATCCTAAGATGAAGGAGGTGGTAAGAACTGAAATATTAAAACTTCTGGAAGCAGGTATAATCTATCCCATAGATGATAGTAGATGGGTAAGTCCTGTTCATTGTGTCCCTAAGAAAGGAGGTATAACCGTTGTTCCTAATGATAAAAATGAACTCATTCCACAAAGAATTGTAACTGGTTATAGGATGGTAATCGATTTTAGAAAATTAAACAAAGCTACTAGAAAAGATCATTACCCCTTACCTTTTATTGATCAAATGTTAGAAAGATTGTCTAAGCATACACATTTTTGTTTCCTAGATGGTTATTCTGGTTTTTCTCAAATACCCGTATCACAACCCGACCAAGAGAAAAGCACATTTACTTGTCCTTTCGGAACTTATGCTTATAGACGTATGTCTTTTGGTTTATGCAATGCACCTGCTACCTTTCAAAGATGTATGACTGCTATATTCTCTGACTTTTGTGAAAAGATTGTTGAGGTTTTCATGGATGAATTTTCCGTTTACGGAACTTCTTTTGATGATTGCTTAAGAAACCTTGATTGAGTTTTGCAGAGATGTGAAGAAACTAATCTTGTCTAGAATTGGGAGAAGTGCCACTTTATGGTGAATGAAGGTATTGTCTTGGGCCATAAAGTTTCTGAGAGAGGTATTGAAGTCGATAAAGCTAAGGTTGATGCTATTGAGAAAATGCCATGTCCCAAAGATATTAAAGGTATAAGAAGTTTCCTTGGTCATGCTGGTTTCTATAGGAGATTTGAAACACCCCGATTTTTGGCCCTTTCTTTTTCTTTTGGATTTCTTCGAATTTTTATTTGGAGTTCTTTTTCCATGGCTATGTGGTCTTGAAACCTGGGAAAATCTTCTCTCCTGCCACTTCCTAGTGGCTTGTCATTCTCAAATCTATCCCAAGGCCATGACATTTCCATCTTAGCCCAACTCCAATATTTATTTATTGGGAATATTCCTTTTGCTATTAAAGGAATAACCCTGTTTGCCCTAGGTTGTGAAGCAACCTATATTTCTGTCATTCCAAAAATTCCCACAAAATTCTCATAAATTTTTTGGATCATATCTTCCACAAATATGCCAAAACCCATCCTTGCCTAGTTCAAAAATAATTCTGGAATATTCATTTTCCTATTCTGTCCAGAATGGCACTTTGTAAAGGAAGTGCTATTTATCTTTTCTTGATTGCCCTAAAACTTTTTAGGCACTCTCTCATATCCAAATAATTGCCACATGCCAAAATTCAGCTCCATTTGCCTAGTAAATCTTCCTCAGCAAATTTCCAAAGTTTCTGTCTTGAGGGAATCTTTGTGAAGGAAGTACCAGCTAGGCTAATCCAAATGAGTTGAAATTTTGGGAGGTCATCCTTATGGTAAAATAATTGCTCTCCACCCAATTGGAGTCCCATCCAATGATCTATGTGAGCACACCTTCAAATCTTGGTTTCTGGTCACAATTTTAGTTTGTGAAGCAACTATATTTTATATTGCTTCAAAAATTATGAAATTAATCCAGGACCTAAATATCTCTAAATAATGTGAGCATGCCAAAACTCACATCATTTTTCCAAGCCATTTTCTCTGCAAAATTCCTCCAAGTTTCTATCAAGTGAGGAGCATTGTGAAGGAAGTACCCTTTTTACTTATCCAAATGGTATGAAATTTTTATGGCACCTTCATATGATAAAATAATCATGCTACACCAATTTTCAGCCCAAGACAAGTATCCATGTGAGTGCTACTTCTTGATCTACATTCTGGTCAATTTTTGCAGTTGTAAAGCAACTGCACTCAAAGCTTGCCCAAATGACCTTAAAATCCACAGGATGGTAGTCCTTCCTAGCCTAAACCCCTGAGAAATCTTGGTTAACCCTTATCTCACCCCAATTGATCACTACTTCAAGCTGAAGTTTGCAACAGAAAAGTTCAGTCGATCCCTCACATCAACCCACAGTGGATTTCTTCGAGCTATCGCATCAGTGGGACTGTATGTTCGAGGGACAACACGTTTGACAACTTTTGGCAGGCAGACGTGCCCTCCTCTCGCCAATGCACGCGGTGACCACGCCGTTGGCATGCGTTTGGCGCGCTCTGCGCGTCGGCTAGCTCCGAGCACCGCTCTCCCTGCCGCTCTCGCTCGTCTCACCGTGTCTACCGCGTCGCCCACAGTTTCCCGCGTCCTCTCGTGCCGTGCCCCCTCCTCATTCGCCCTCCTCGCGCCACGGTGGCCGCGCTCATGCGAGCACAGTGCCTCGGTGGCCGACCAGGCACCGCACCGCCCGCGTCTGCCACCCCACTAGCTCTCTCCCGTCGCCCTCCACCCCTCCACGCGTGCGCATGCGTACGCGGTCGTGCCAGAGGCATCGACCGCGCGTCCGCGGCAGTTTCCGGCGAGGGCATCCGGCCACGGCTACTTAAGCCCTTCCCGAGATCTCTCGAGCTCATCCACCTCCTCACCACCCTCCCCTAGACCTCCCCGACCACCCAACCAAGCCCCGGGAGCTCCCCTGCCCTCCCATTGCAGCCACGGCCGCCGCCCTCCAGCGCTCAAATTCAAGCAAGCTGGAGCTCCTCCCTCCTTCTCTTCCTCACCAGTAGCTCCACCAAGTCACGGCGAGCCCTCCCCTGCTCTCGCCTGCTCCCCGGAGTACCCATAGGCGAGGTTTCAAAATCGGCCGAAGGCCTCCGCCGCGGGCATCCCAGCCGCCGTCGCCATGGCCCTCTCCGGCGCGCGTGCTGCACCAGGACGGGTGCGGCGCTCCGCCGTGAGGCCGCCGGTGGCCGGACTTCGGCCGGAGATGGCCCGTGGAGTCGGGGCCGGCGATGGCCATGCCCTGCCTCGCCTCCTCTGCCTCCCATCGCGACGAAGGAGATGACCTAGTTAGGCGGGTCCCACCTCTGCACAGCCCCACCAGTCAGTCAAACAAGGAGTCAACACCGGGCCCGCGCTGATTTAAGTGAAAGCGTATTTTCAATAATACGTTTTCACTTATAGAAAGCGTACTTCGCTGCTTCTTCAGGTCAAAATGCGCTTTCCCCGTTTGAAAGCGTATTTTCGAAAAGGCGCTTTCTATTTTCAGCAGCCGCCGCCGAAACCCTTATATTGCGGGCGTTCGCCCGTTAACAGCAGAAATGAACACTTTTTATTTATTTCTCTGCCTAACGAACGAACGTCCGTAACTTTTCAACCGAGACTCCGATTCAGGTGATTCCAAAGCCCACGATCTCAGTTCGCCGAGCCTGTTCCGATGGTATCATTTTCATGAGGTTGTCATATTGTGAAAATGGCCATTTTGCCCTTGCCCCTTAAACAGCTCCGCCGAGAGGGAAACTTTTTCGGCGATTCTTTCCGCGAGTTCATCGCACCTCTCCCCGGTGTATCCTTCATCCCCAGGCAAGCCACGACAGCCACTTGCATGATAGCCTTGCAGTAGCCATGGTTTCCACTTGAATATTTAAATGATTGTTTGCTCATTTAATTATTTCGTGAATAATATATGCTTGTGAGTCCATGCTCGTTCTTATGCCTTGTTCATTTGCATCTAGTAAGTTAAATGATTATTTGCTAGTATTGTCATGTTAGTTCTCAGGTTTATTTTTTTGATGCTAATGATAATGATATGCTCATATGAATAGTTATTGGTTGATAGGAAAATACTTGTTATATTCATGATCATCGTTATGCCATGCTCATTTGCATCTAGTAGATTAAATGATTTATTGTTATTGATGCTATGATCCATATGTTAAATGGTTATGTCCGCATCCATGCTCATGTTGATATCATGCTCATATGCATTGTCATTTCATTATGACTCAGCTCATCACCATTCAAGTTAAACCTGACATTAATCGAACTTGAACAAATCTGTTGGCTGAGTCATGGTGCCACCGAATCGAGCTCACCAGTGCAATCACACTTGCCTGGATGGGGAGACCCTAATGCGGTCTATTGTCATGCCTCTCGCCGGTGCCTCCTACGAGGGAAGGTTGTGCACTGGCGCTACCCTGGCCCGGTAGGCAGTCATAACCTTGAGGACCCGAGTTGTATGGATCCAAGGTCCCCATTTGGGACGATGTTTATGTTTGGCCACGACGGTGGCAGCCACAGAGGTGGCGGATGTCACATGTTGGCATCAGGGGTCACCCAGGACATAGCCCAAAGGGGAGTTTGTCGGAGTGGCCGGGAGAGTGTCATGCAATAGACTGGTTTTGTCGGAACGTCGTTGGTCCACCCGAATGGGAGCACGAGGCCATGAGTTCCGTGGTGTGGGTACAGTGTACTAACCTCTGCAGAGTGTGTAATCTATCGATAGCCGCGTCCTCGGTCATGGACACAGTTCGTAGTAGGTCACACTATGGGTCAACAGAAATAATAAGCTGAATAATAAACAACCCCGGTTCGATGAGAAAAGAAGTTGTTTGATATTTATGTGGTCATGCGATGATCACAGGTAGAGATCAAGCTCCGTGTGGTCATGTGATGATCACGATGGTATAGTTGATACCGAGCTTGGTTGATCCTGAGGTGATCGTGTGATGATCACGATGGTAAGTTGGTGGTTACGAGATAACCTCCGAGCAGAGTAAGTTGGTCCACGAGACCTTACCTGTTGACCCCCTTGCATGCTAGTGCTAGTATCATCCTGTTCATATCATGAATTATATGTACATGCCATGCTCATGTTGTTGCCATGCTCATGTTGTTGCCATGCTCATGTTGTTGCCATGCTCATGTTGTTCTAGTAGTATCGTGTTCATCTTTGATTATTAACCTATAAATGTCATGCTGTTGTTTGTCTTGATTGATTTGGTTGTTGTGAGCTTGCGAGTACATTCAAAGTACTCACCTGGCGTGTCATGCCAGCTTGCAGGTCAGGCCGTGATTGATTGCTTGTCGAGGATCCTGAGGTTGCGCTCTAGGATACGTCCCAGCCAGAGTCCCTGCGGAGTGGAGTCCATCACCATTGTCGTTGTTCCGCTGTTAGGAGTTATTCCGCTACGAGTTGTTCCGCTGCTAGCATAGAGCTATCAGAGCAGGCGTAGTGTCGCCGTGCCCCTGTAACCTTCATGCCTTCAGAACCTTTGTACCCGTGTTATTTGTAATAAAGAGCTGATTTGTTCTATGCTAAGCAGTGTCGTATTCTAGAAGACTTGATCTCTGGGCTGGAATACGGGGTGTTCCGGTCTCTCTGAGCCGGGGTGCCACAAGATTTATTAAAGACTTCTCCAAAATTTCTAGGCCTCTCACCAATCTTTTGCAAAAAGATGTTCCATTTGTTTCTGATGATGATTGTCTAGAAGCCTTTGAAACACTTAAGAAAGCCTTAACCACTGCACCTATTGTTCAACCACCTGACTGGAACTTGCCTTTTGAAATTATGTGTGATGCTAGCGATTATGCTGTTGGTGCTGTTCTAGGACAAAGTGTTGATAAGAAATTAAATGTTATTGATTATGCTAGTAAAACTCTAGACAGTGCCCAAAGAAATTATGCTACTACTGAAAAAGAAATTTTAGCAGTTGTGTTTGCATGTGATAAATTCAAATCTTATATAGTTGATTCTAAAGTAACTATTCACACCGATCATGCTGCTATTAAATATCTTATGGAAAAGAAAGATGCTAAACCTAGACTCATTAGGTGGGTTTTATTGCTACAAGAATTTGACTTGCATATTATTGATAGAAAGGGAGCTGAAAATCCCGTAGCAGATAATTTGTCTAGAATAGAAAATGTTCTTGATGACCCACTACCTATTAATGATGATTTTCCTGATGAGCAATTAGCTGTCATAAATGCTTCTCGTAATACTCCTTGGTTTGCAGACTATGCTAATTACATTGTTGCTAAATACATACCACCTAGTTTTACATACCAACAAAAGAAAAAATTCTTCTTTGACTTAAGACATTACTTCTGGGATGACCCACATCTTTATAAAGAAGGAGTAGATGGTATTATTAGACGTTGTATACCTGAGCATGAACAGGAACAAATCCTACGGAAGTGTCACTCCGAAGCTTACAGAGGACACCATGCGGGAGACAGAACTGCACACAAGGTATTACAATCTGGTTTTTATTGGCCTACTCTTTTCAAGGATGCTCGTAAATTTGTCTCCTCTTGTGATGAATGTCAAAGAATTGGTAATATTGGTAGACGTCAGGAAATGCCTATGAATTATTCACTTGCTGGTGAACCATTTGATCTTTGGGGATTTGATTATATGGGACCTTTTCCTAAATCCAATGGGTATACTCATATTTTAGTTGCTGTTGATTACATTACTAAGTGGGTAGAAGCTATTCCAACTAGTAGTGCTGATCATAACACTTCTATTAAAATGCTTAAAGATGTTATTTTCCCAAGGTTTAGAGTCCCTAGATATTTAATAACTGATGGTGGTTCACATTTTATTCATGGTGCATTCCGTAAATTACTTGCTAAATATGATGTCAACCACAGAATTGCATCTCCCTATCATCCTCAGACTAGTGGTCAAGTTGAACTAAGCAACAGAGAAATAAAATTAATTTTGCAGCAAACCGTCAATAGATCTAGAAAGAATTGGTCTAAGAAACTTGACGATGCACTGTGGGCTTATAGAACTGCTTATAAAAATCCTATGGGTATGTCTCCTTATAAAATGGTTTATGGAAAAGCATGTCATTTGCCTCTTGAGTTAGAACATAAAGCATATTGGGCAATTAAAGAATTAAATTATGATTTCAAACTTGCCGGTGAGAAGAGGTTATTTAACATTAGTTCATTAGATCAATGGAGAACCCAAGCTTATGAAAATGCTAAATTGTTTAAAGAAAAAGTTAAAAGATGGCATGATAGAAGAATTCAAAAACGGGAATTTAAAGTAGGTGAGGAAGTTCTATTGTACAATTCTCGTTTAAGATTCTTTGCAGGAAAACTTCTCTCTAAGTGGGAAGGACCGTATATTATCGAAGAAGTTTATCGCTCCGGAGCCATCAAAATAAATAACTCCGATGGCACTAATCCGAGAGTGGTGAATGGGCAAAGAATTAAGCATTATATTTCAGGTACCCCTATTAATGTTGAAACTAATATTATTGAAACAATTACACCGGAGGAATACATAAGTCAGACCTTCCGGAACACTCCAGAATCCTGAAAAGGAAGAGGTATGTGATACGGTAAGTAAACCGACTCCAAAAATTCCATAAAAATACTTTCTGGCAGTTTTGGCATATTTATAAAAATAAAAAAATAAGAAACAGCCGGGGGGCCACCTGGTGCCCACGAGGCACCAGGGCGCGCCACCCCCCCCCCCAGGCGCGCCCTGGTGGCTCGTGGGCCCCACGTGTGCTTTCCCGACTCCGTTTTTCTTCTGGATTACTTGTTTTGCAAGATAAAAAATCTATATATGGCTTTCCAGACGTTTTGACCACCGTATCGCAGAAATCTCCTCTGTTCTTGTTTCGTGTTGATTTCCTGGCAGATCTGAAAATATGTCGTCTCAAGACTCAGATGGGGAGAGCTTCATATCACACTATCTTGCAAATCCAAAGGCCTATGGGGATTTAGACCCCTATGGATTGTTCGAGGAGGAGCAAGAGGCCAACATAAAGGGGATGGAAGACGCGAGTTCGGATGAAGATGATGCCCCTTTACCTCGACCTGGAGATATGCATGTGGAGTTCAAGAAGTCGAGTCTCCCAAACACAGTAAAGAAATCTAAGATTCAATTTATTCCGTCCCGTTTTCTGCAGGAGAGCAAGGAGGCATTATGTAAAAGGGTATTGAAACTTGAGCAAGAAGTCGATGATTTGAGGGAGGAAAATTTCATCCTCAAACGTAAGTTGGCCAAGCTTACCATTACTCCACCACCATCATCACCGGAGAAGGACACTTGAGCACATGGGTATGGGCACTCCCCTTGGCTTGCGCCAAGCTTGGGGGAGGTGCCCCGGTATCGTATCACCATCACTTTTATTATCTTTACTTACTTTTAGTTCGATCCTCAGTTATTTCGTGATCTAATTGAATAAAAGCTTAGCATGATCTATTTTCGAGTGTTAGTTTCGTGACCCATCTATCTATGTAATCGAGTTGAGAGCTATATAATAAAGAGTAGTTTGAGCCTGTGTTGCTTTACTTTCATGTTTCAATCATAGCAATGAAAATAACGAAAAAAGATCATATGCTAACCTTATGGAAAGTAATGACATTACATAAAGAAAAGTATAAGTGGTAAAATTTATTGGAGGATAACAAACATAGTATTAGTCAATGATGCAATTCATGAAAGAATTAATAAGGGAAGAGAAGATCCACATGCAAATATACTATCTTGGACATCTTTTATGATTGTGAGCACCCATTAAGTATTTTGTGTCAAATTGTTGACGTAGGACAAGGAAGACAACGCAATGAGTTATGTTTGTTCATATTCACATAGAAGTTATATTGTTATAGATCCTCCAACATGTGGTGCTTGCCCAATATCTTTGCTAGCCAAAAATTCGCACTAAGTAGAGATGCTACTTGTGCATCCAAAACCCTTAGACCCAGTTTCATGTCATGAGAGTCCACTATATCTACCTATGGATTGAATAAGATCCTTCAAGTAAGTTGTCATCGGTGCAAAAAGCAATAAAAATTGCCTCTAAATATGTCTAAACTTTTATTGTAAGGGAAATAAGCGTTGTACGAGCTTGTGATGGTAAAGAAATAAAAGCGACGGACTGCATAATAAAGGTTGCTATCACAAGGGGCAATATAACGTGATGTTCCTTTGCATTAAGAGCTCTAGCATTCAAAAACAAAAAGCGCATGACAACCTCTGCTTCCCTCTGCGAAGGGCCTATCCTTTACTTTTATGTATTTTACTTTTTATGCAAGAGTCAATAGTATTCTCCTCTATTTCCTTTTTATTTTTCTCTTTTGCAAGCATCATGTGGTGGGGAAAGATCTAAGCACATATATCCAGTTGGATATGAGTGATCATGAGTTATTATTGTTGACATCACCCTTGAGGTGAATAAGTTGGGAGGCAGAACTATAAGCCCCTATCTTTCTATGTGCCTGGCTGAGACTTTTTGCTCCATATATATGTCGTGAGTGTTAGCAATCATGGAAGACTAAATGATGGTTGAGTATGTGGACTTGCTGAATAGCTCCTACATGTGACCCTTCCTAGAAATATGATGAATTGTAATTGCATTGTTGACTGAGAACATATTTTGTTAAGCTTTCAAGAAGGTTTATGCCTTATACTCCACTGTTGTGGTGAATTGTTACTTGCTCATAAGAAGTTTATGATAATAAATATTGCTGCTATGATAATAAATATTGTTGTTATAATAATGATCATGATGCTTCTATGTCCGTGTTTTGTTTTTATCGACACCTCTCTCTCTAAACATGTGGACATGATTATCGATATCGGCTTTCGCTTGAGGACAAGCGAGGTCTAAGCTTGGGGGAGTTGATACGTCCATTTTGCATCATGTTTTACTACAGTTATTTATAGTGTTTTTAATCAATATAACACTTTGTGGAGCTATTCTAATGCCTTTTCTCTCTAAATATGCAAGATTCACACAAGGAGGGAGAATACCGGCAGCTGGAATTCTGGACCTAAAAAAGCTCTGTCAAGATACCTATTCTGCACAACTCCAAATGACCTGAAATTTTCTGGAGAATTATTTTGGAATATATAAAAAATATTGGAAGCAAAAAGTACCAGAGGGGGCCACCCAGGTGCCCACGAGGCACCAGGGCGCGCCACCCCCCCCCAGGCGCGCCCTGGCACCTCGTGGGGCCCCTGGCCCACTTCTGGCCCCCATTTTCTGGTATATAAGGGCATTTAACCTAAAAATATATAGATAAGACTTTCAGGACGGTGCGCCACCGTCTCGAGGCGGAACTTGGGCAGGAGCACTTTTGCTCTCCGGCGGAGAGATTCTGCCGGGGATACTTCCCTCCGGGAGGGGGAAATCTTCGCCATCGACACCACCAGCGACCCTCTCATCTTGGGAGGGCTAATCTTCATCAACATCTTCACTAGCACCATCTCACCTCAGATTGGTACCTGTGGGTTGCTAGTAGTGTTGATTACATCTTGTAGTCGATGCTTGTTGGTTTACTTGGTGGAAGATTATATGTTCAGATCTATTATGCAATTCAATACCCTACTGGTCATGAACATGTTGATGATGTGTGAGTAGTTACTTTTGTTCTTGAGGACATGGGAGAAATCTTGTCATAAGTAATCATGTGAATTTGGTATTAGTTCGATATTTTGATGATGTGTATGTTGTGATTCTCTTAGTGGTGTCATGTGAACGTCGACTACATGACACTTCACCATCTTTGGGCCTAAGGGAATGCATTGTGGAGTAGTAATTAGATGATGGGTTGCTAGAGTGACAGAAGCTTAAACCCTAGTTTATGCGCTATTCCGTAAGGGGCTGATTTGGATCCACATGTTTAATGCTATGGTTAGAGTAGTCTTAATTCTTCTTTCGTAGTTGCGGATGCTTGCGAGAGGGGGTAATCATAAGTGGGAGGTTTGTCCAAGTAAGGGCAGCACCCAAGCACCGGTCCACCCACATATCAAATTATCAAAGTAGCGAACGCGAATCAAACTAATATGGTGAAAGTGACTAGATGAAATTCCCATGTGTCCTCGAGAACGCTTTACTTATTATAAGAGATCCTTCCGGCCTGTCCTTTGCTACAAAAAGGATTGGGCTATATTGCTGCACTCTTTGTTACTATTGTTACTAGTCACTTGTTACAAATTATCTTGCTATCAAACTACCTGTTACCGATAATTTCAGTGCTTGCAGAAAACACCTTGCTGAAAATCGCTTGTCATTTCCTTCTGCTCCTCGTTGGGTTCGACACTCTTACTTATCGAAAGGACTACGATTGATCCCCTATACTTGTGGGTCATCAATTATGAAGTGCTCGGTGTAAGTAATTGCATCGATACAGTCTTCATCAATACTCCATGCGATTTTCGATTTAAGTTAAGGGTTTTGTGTAATACACGATATGGTGGCACGGTGTTTGGAAATCATTCCAAACAGGTTACTGTGGCGAATTCTATAACTAAGGCTAAGTATGTTGCCGCTTTCAAAGCGACATAGAAGATGTTGAATCGTACAGTTCGTTCATGAACTTAGTATGGTTCCAAGATGGCTTTGGTCAATGGAACACTATTGAAGATAGTTGCTCCATAGCTCAGTCTGAGGAATCAAGGTTTAACCAGTGATTCACATATATACGAAGCCAATTCCACACAAAAATATGAATTTTGTGAAAGCGTGAAAACGCGAGGATATGCAGAGATACACACAGAACTGAAGTTGTCAGATCCGTTGAACATCAGGCTATACCACAAGCGAAGCATATTTTACACCGGTATGCCATAGGTGTAAAGTGTTTTAGCATTGACTAGATTATTGACTCTAGTGCAAGTGGGAGTCTATAGGAGATATGCCCTAGAGGCAATAATAAATGTTATTGTTTATCTCCATGTTCATAATTATGTTTATCTTTCATGCTATAACTGCTATGGTTCTCGAGTCTACAATAACCACGAGGTTCGGAGGAAGACTCATATGCACGTGTGGAATAATAAACGGTAAAATGTATTCCTAGTCTGGCCTCTAAGACTAGCTCAAGTGTTGCATGATGGTTCTGTTTTCCTGATCATGGGCATGACTATGCCGGCAACTTTGAGGGCACAATGTTAGGAGAACACTTGTGTTGAATCGACCTGATTGATGTTATGCTATGAGATACATTCGTCACAAGTTAATGGTTAATAACACAGAGAAAGTTAATGTTTGCATAATTCCTTAGACCATGAGAGTATCGAGTTTCTTCATGCTTGCTTCATGAACTTTGGGGTTTGTTAAACATCATCCGTAAATGGGTGGCTATTACGGCGGCTTACGGGTTCATGGGAAAGTATGTCAAGTAACTTGATAGCTCGAGATTGGGATTTGCTCCTCCGACGATGTAGAGATATCTCTGGGCCCTCTCGGTGTTACGGTATCCATCATCGTCTGGCCAGACACAATGTGATTTGATCACAGGGATGCCGGAACACGGGAACGAGAAAAGAGAACAAAACCGGT
This sequence comes from Elymus sibiricus, assembly GCA_039707655.1. Lineage (NCBI taxonomy): Eukaryota > Viridiplantae > Streptophyta > Magnoliopsida > Poales > Poaceae > Elymus > Elymus sibiricus. Next base: position 165,227,130 of record CM077666.1, on the reverse strand, counting down.
AACGAGGTAACTGGCATAGTGGACAAGTTGGTGATCCACGGGGATGCCAATAAATCTCACCTCGGGTGTTTGTAACATATCGCGAAGCAACAGGAATAGCACACGGCAACTGGAGGTTCACTCGAATATTTATTCGTGTGGGTATAGGGGTCAATATGGGTGTCCACGGCTCCGATGTTGATCATTGATCGAAAAGTGTTCCGGTCATGTCTATGCTTCACCGAACCTATAGGGTCACACGCTTAAGGGTCATCTATCTGCTGAATACTAGACAGGGAGTCTGAGAGAAAGTCACCGGAAAAGTTTCGGAGACAGCGGAAAAGTTCCGGAGAGAGAGCACCGGAATAGTTTCGGTAAAACTGAAAAGTTGTTTCAGGGTATACCATTAAGTCAAAATGGTTTCGGCACACGCCTGGAAATTCTTGGAGGGTGCCAGAATTGGTCTGGGAACTTCTGGGATTTTTCTTAGAAAAAAACCGGAAATGTTCCGGAGCTGCCGGAACCGCTTTGTTTGCTTTTCGCAGATGAAAATCACTAATCCGGAATTGTTTCGGAACGCGTCCAAAATCATTTGTGTGGGTACTGGAATTATTCTAAGACCCACAGAAATATTTTCGGATTTAACGGTCACGGAAAAATGTTTCCGTGAATAGTGAAAGTGCTTTTTGGGTGTCTTCTTGGAGAAGCTACCTTGAGGGCCTTTTGGTATTTTTCCCCTTAGCTTCTTGGAGAAGCTACCCTTGGGCTTGGCCTATAAATAGGGGTGGAGGGGGCTGCCTAAAGACACACTCTTTCTCAACATACACAAGCCATGCATGATCTGGCCTTCTTCTCTCCCTCCCAGCGAAATAGTTTCGTAGAGCCGAAAGGCTGTCTGGGTTCCGGTGGGAACTAGTTCTGGACGGCGAAGCACTGCCGGATAGATGACACCGTATGTGTGCAACCCCGTAGAGAGGTCGTAGGTTCGATCTTTTTGCCCGAGGGGCTGTTCGAGGGTCCTCCCGGAGGGCTGTCCGAGGATCCGTCCGGTGGGACTATCCGAAGGACTGTCCAGAGGCCTCCCGGAGGGCTGTCCGAGGATCCGTCCGGTGGGACTATCCGAAAGACTGTCCAGAGGCCTCCCGAAGGGCTGTCCGAGGATCCGTCCGGTGGGACTATCCGAGGGACTGTCCCGAGGCCTCCCGAAGGGCTGCCCGGAGATCCGTCCGGTGAGCTGACGAGGGAGTACATCCTCGCGGTTGGGAGGTTGTAAAATCCTAGCTGCGGGAATCTGCATCGCCGATCGTCATCGACTCTACTTCCGCTGTGCTACGAGTCGGTAACGAAAAGATCAAACTTTGTATGCAGTCTCCATAGTGGTCCTGGGCTGGTGCGTAGGTCGGAATTTTTTTGTTTTCTGCTGCGTTCCCCTACATAAACGATAAAATGTATTCCTAGTCTGGCCTCTAAGACTAGCTCAAGTGTTGCATGATGGTTCTGTTTTCCTGATCATAGGCATGACTATGCCGGCAACTTTGAGGGCACAATGTTAGGAGAACACTTGTGTTGAATCGACCCAAATTGATGTTATGCTATGAGATACATTCGTCATAAGTTAATGGTTAATAACACAGAGAAAGTTAACGTTTGCATAATTCCTTAGACCATGAGAGTGTCGAGTTTCTTCATGCTTGCTTCATGAACTTTGGGGTTTGTTAAACGTCATCCGTAAATGGGTGGCTATTACAGCGGCTTACGGGTTCATGGAGAAGTGTGTCAAGGGACTTGATAGCTCAAGATTGGGATTTGCCCCTCCGACGATGGAGAGATATCTCTGGGCCCTCTCGGTGATACGGTATCCACCATCGTCTAGCCAGACACATTGTGATTTGATCACAGGGATGCCGGAACACGGGAACGAGAAAAGAGAACAAAACCGGTAACGAGGTAACTGGCATAGTGGACAAGTTGTTGATTCACGGGGATGCCGATAAGTCTCACCTCGGGTGTTTGTAACAAATCGCGAAGCAACAGGAATAGCACACGGCAACTGGAGGTTCACTCGAATATTTATTCGTGTGGGTATAGGGGTCAATATGGGTGTCCACGGCTCCGATGTTGAGCATTGATCGGAAAGTGTTCCGGCCATGTCTATGTTTCACCGAACCTATAGGGTCACACGCTTAAGGGTCATCTATCTACTGAATACTAGACAGGGAGTCTGAGAGAAAGTCACCGGAAAAGTTTCGGAGACAACGGAAAAGTTCCGGAGAGAGAACACCGGAATAGTTTCGGTAAAACTGAAAAGTTGTTTCAGGGTATACCATTAAGTCAAATTGGTTTTGGCACACGCCTGAAATTCTTGGAGGGTGCCAGAATTGTTCTGGGAACTTCTGGGATTTTTCGGAGAAAAAACCCGAAAATGTTCCGGAGCTGCCGGAACCGCTTTGTTTGCTTTTCGCAGATGAAAATCACTAATCCGGAATTGTTTCGGAACGCGTCCAAAATTATTTTAGTGGGTACTTTAAATGTTCTAAGACCTACAGAAATATTTTCGGATTTAACGGTCGCGGAAAAATGTTTCCGTGAATAGTGAAAGTGTTTTTGGGTTACTTTATGGAAAGCCACCTTTTAGGGCTTTTCCCAAAAGGCTTCTAGAAGGACTTGGGGACTAAGGAACCCCTTTTGGGGGGGACCACTAGGGGGTGGCCAGCCATGGTGAGGCTCCTTCATGGGGCCCCACTTTCCCTCTTACCTTCCCCTTTATGCCCTTGTGGAGGACTCCATTCATGGGCATTTTGGGGTTTTGGAATGCCACCCCACCCCTTGGGATTTCCTATAAATAGAGGTGGAGAGGTGCTCTCCACACTCACTCCTTTCTCACATACAAGTGCCATGCATGATCTGGCTTCTTCTCTCCCTCCCCGCAAAATAATTTTGTAGAGCCGAAAGGCTGTCTGGGTTCCGGTGGGAACTAGTTCTGGACGGCGAAGCCTTGCCGGATAGATGACACCGTATGTGTGCAACCCCGTAGAGAGGTCGTAGGTTCGATCCTTTTGCCCGAGGGGCTGTTCGAGAGTGCCTCCCGAAGGGCTGTCCGAGTGACCGTCCGAGTTTTGAGGGTCCTCCCGAAGGGCTGTCCGTGACACCGTCCGAGGGACTGTCTGACCGCCTCCAGGAGGGCTGTCCGACGAGCAGACAAGGGAGAACATCCTCGCGGTTGGGAGGTTGTAAATCCTAGCTGCAGGGATCTGCACCGACGATCTACATCGACTCTAGTTCCGCTGCGCTACGAGTCGGTAACGATCGGATCGAAACCTTGTATGCAGTCTTCATAGTGGTCCTGGGCTGGTGCGTAGGTCGGAAATTTTTTGTTTTCTGCTGCGTTCCCCTACAGAAAAAATGTGTTTTCTGTCTTTTTCCTGCCGCGAGAGGCATGGTTTTGCTTCCGCGAGAGGCACGGTTTTGCTTTCGCGAGAGGCACGGCCGTGCCTCTCGGTAAAGAGAAAAAAATGCGTTTTTTGTTTTTTTTTCCTTCCGCGAAAGGCACGGTTTTGCTTCCGAGAGAGGCCGTGCCTCTTTCGGAAAGGAAAAACATGTGCTTCCGGTTCGGTTTTTTGTCCGGTTTTTTCGTGAAAAAAAAGTTCATCAAAACCTATCATGGGATCTAGTTTTGAAGATCTCGACATGAGGAATCCAATGGTGAAAACAGTTCGAGATTTGGACGCACGGTTTAAGAGATAAAATGTTTTGAATAAACGGATCTACGAAAAAAGGGAAAACTCCCAGGTTGTGACAAGTGGCGCGCATGCAGTGCGCCACTTGTCGCAACCTGAGGAGATGAGAGTGATCTTTAAAAGGAATACTCCTCAATTAGTGATTTCGTAAATGTAAATCCTATGTGAACCTCACTGCATTGAACTGTCGACCCTTCGCACAGGCCACGAACAAGCGATCGATATATTGGGCCGGCCCATTTCAATGGGTGCGTACAAAACAGATTCCCGGTTGTACGGACCTTTTCTGTCCGTTTTTTACTGGTTTTTCTGGTTTTATTTTCTTTTGGTGTTTTCTTGTAATTTGTTTCTTCTTCGTTTTTGTTTTTTAGAAATTAGCAAATTTCAAAAACAAAATATTCATAAAATGTTTGGAATTTCAAAAAATGATTTAAAATTTGCAAGAAAACGTGTTCATGCTTTTTAAAAATTGTTCACAATTTCAACAAATGTTAAAAAAATTCAAAAATTGTTTACATTTACAAAAATATTCAGAATTCAAAAAATCATTGGCATTTCAGAAAATGTTTTAATTTTGGCAAAAGAATGTTCTAGATTTCAAATATTGTTCTAAAATTGCAAAAAATGGTCGTCTTTCTAAAATCTCTTCGTACACTTGAATTCTTTTTTGCGTTTTCAAAAAATGATCATGTTTTTTCAAAATCCGTTCACAAAATTTTGAACCGGCTTCTACAGCAACCAGAGCTAGAGTAAACCGCGCTACAACACCAATGGGCTGGTGGACCAGCCGAGCTGCACTTGTCGGCCATGCGATATTGGACGTGGAGAGCTCATATTTGGCGCTTGAAGCGCCCAACTGGCAATCTGGCGCACAGGTATCCGTGATCTGGGTCAACCCATCAATATTCCCCGCTGGCTCGCTCCTTCGCCCAATCTATATGGCACCCACTACGCCGATTCAAGGTGCTGGCGCAAACAGGCGGCCACCACTACCCCTCTCTTGGCCGCAGCAAATGGGCTTTCCGGCTGGTTTTGGTAAGCTTCTGGAAGATTCCTGACAGGTTTTTTCCGTTTGTTTCTGGTTTTTTCCTGAACCGGGGTTTGTTTTGTTTTTATTCTTTTTTTTGCTTTTTAACTTTACTTTTTACTTTTTATTTTTTTCCTTTTTTATTATTTTTTCAAATGCATAAAGTTTTTCCAAATCTCTTGAACTTTTTTTTCACTTTTCTAGAGAACTTTTCTCAAATTTGCATGAACTTTTTTCAAATTTATGAATATTTTTCAGTTTCCTAACTTTTTTTTAGTGAACTGTTTTCAAATTCATGAAATTTTTTAATTTTTTACAAACATTTTCCAAATTTATGAACATTTTTTTTACTGATTGTTTTTAAGAAAATTATGAACATTTTGCAAATCCGTAAACTTTTTCAGTTTCTGCTAACCGTTTATAGTGAAAAAATTTCAAATTCATGAACTTTTTTTCAAAGTTGTGAACTTTTTTGGTTAACTTTTTAAAAAAAATCATGAACTTTTTTTGAATCTGTGAACTTTTTTCAATTTTCGCTAACCGTTTTTAGAGAACTTTTTCAATTTCATGAACTTTTTCAAATTTTTAGGTACTTTTTTCAAATTTGTGAACTTTTTTCAAATTCATGAACTCGTTTTCAAAATTTCATGAAGTTTTTTTCAAATTCCTGTTTCTTTTAGATTAACAGTTGTTTTAAAATTTTGTGAACTTTCTCCTTAAAAGTTAACGGTCAACGGGCCTTGGTCAACTGTCAATAATCAATCGTATACCGGTCCGCCGATGTTGACCTGGTGATATTACGAACTATCGATTTGTGACCGATCGCTGCTCGCATTATCGGGCCGGCCCAAGAAAGGGGGCGCGTGAGGGCTGGGTTGGATAATGGCGCCCAATAAGAGCTTCCGCTCCTTCCCGCAGTCTCTCGTTCGATCAGAATGTTGTCGCTCGCTTAATTTTTTTTCGCTCGTCTCCTGTTGGCCCTAACTCTGCAGTCTCAGGGGGAAAAACCCTGTATTTTCTTTTAGTTTTAAAATTTCTGGCGAAATAGTTTTAAAAATATTTCATTGAGTTAAAGAAAAGTTCATGGAATTCGGCCAATTTTCATGGAATTTTATAAAATGGTTCTGAATGATTTTGAAAAAAATCATAAAATTTGAAAAAACAAATCATGAATGTGATTTTTTAAAATAAATTTTAATAACCTTCAAGAATTTTAAAAATATCATAACATTTTAAAAAGGTTCATGAATTTGAAAAAAGTTTCTAAACTTGAAAAGATTCACCAACTTTAAAATTTTCATAAATTTGAAAAAACAATCAATGAATTTGAATAAAGTTCACAAATTTGAAAAAACTTCCTGAATTTGAAACAAGTTGATAAATTTGAAAAACAGGTTGTGAATTTAAAAAAAATATTTAAAATATGTTCGCAGATTTGAGAAAAGTTCATGAATTTGGAAAAGTGTTTCTGAAATCCCAAAAGGTTCACACATTTTGAAAAACAGGAAAAAAGAAAGAGGAAAGAAAAGAAAAACAGAACAAAACCCGGTCTAACAACACAAACCCAGGGGGGAACCAAACCAAAAATGCTACACACACGGGATTTTACAGGGGGATTACAGGCTCCTTCCTCCTCATTAAACCTGCCCCTCCCCCCCCCCCCCCCCCCAAATTTTCAACTGGGTGGGGCCAGCCCTCCCCCCTTAATCCAATCACAGTATCCCACCTCAAATCCACCCCGTAATAAGCCAGTAAAGGTCCGTGAGTGTAGGATTGCTGGGAACCACACCAGGCTTCACAAAAATCGGAAATGGAATTGCCTGCGTGGATGCACTCAGATGGGCCAGCCCATTAAAGTCCCAGCACTCGGCTGTAGATGGCGCGCGGATGTGCCAAACAAAGCTTCTTGAGAACTTTGGTCCGCGGATGTGCCAAACAAAGTGAAAATCCATACGCGGCGTATCATTTCAAATGGACTTGCTGTAGGACTTGAGTTGCACAGGCGGAGAATTAAACCGGGCGTTTTTTGCATCGTGTGTGGCCGAGAGGAATCGCTCATACATAGGTTCTGGAGATGTCACCATTCTCTGTTCTTCTGGAAGCTGCTGCGTGACTCTATTGGCGCGCCGCTACTGGGACTGCCGATGGAGATTGAAACATTCGGGGCCTCTTTGATTCATAGGATTTTGAAAACGTAGGAATAAAAAAAGTATAGGATTGGAGTGGCATGGCCATTTGAATCCTATAGGATTAGCAAGGAGTGTTTGATTCCCGGGAAAAATAATGGAATTGTAAAAAGAGGTTGAAGTGGATGTTACATTTCCAATGAAATGTTGTACTAAAGATTTCATAGGAAAAATTCCTATGTTATCCAATCCTATGAACCAAAGGACCAACGTAGGAAAAATTCTTAAGGATTTCAATCCTTCATAAATCCTATAGAATTCCTTTGAATCAAAGGAGCCCTCAGTAGGATGTGGGCGTGGCTGCTAGAATGGATGGGGCGCACATGTTCAGTTGAACGTGAGATTATGATCACAGCGTGGTACGAGCTATGGATGTCAAGGAATAATGCGAGGGATGCAGGACGGATAGATGATCCGGAAACAATCAGAGTTAGAGTTTTGAGGCTGAGAGAGGAGTGGAAGTCGTTACGGACGACGGCGCGTCGAGGCAGCCGGTGCAGCGAGAGGTGCAGGAGTGGTCTAAACCGGCAGCGGGATGGATCTAGGCGAATGCAAACGGTGCACTATCAAGAAACCAAGGCTCGGGAGCATCTGGTATTGTTCTTCAGGACAGCTATGGCGAGTTCATTGCATTTTTTCCCAGTTGCTGCTGATTCCGAAGTGGTCGAGCTCCTAGCGTGTAGACAAGCCATTGTTCTTGCTCAAGACCTCAATGTCCAGAAGGTGATTATAGAGACAGACTCGCAGGTGGCGGCATGGAAAATAGTGTCTGATAAAAAAGATCTTTCAGCTAACGGGCAACTAGTTGAAGAGATCAAAGTGTTGCTTGGGTCTTTTGTAAATTTTCAGGTTGCTTGGGTGCGACGGTCGGCGAATAATATCGCACATATCTTGGCTAGGAATGGTTGCTGTAACTCTTTATGTAAAACTTGGCTCCATGTTCCTACAGAGTGTATACGCTCGGAGGTAACTATCGAGGGGGCTGCGAACTCTGAATAAATTGGCAACGTTTTCCTAAAAAAAAAGAATTCTGACGCCGGCGCAGCCGTGTAGGGTGTGCATGCATCGTTGTCCGAAATGGACAGACTAAACCACTGATAAAATACATCATTATCAGCTTTCATTTGCTGGCGATGTTAATTATTTATACACTGCCCAGATTGGCAGCTCAGTTTTCGATTGGTTCAGAGATAGTGTTTTTGATCGGCATCGCAGAGTTCAGGCTGTCTGTTTTCTGCTCTGTCTACTACTGCACGTCTCCATTTTTCAATTGCTGGGAAGATACTTCATGTTGGGCTGTGATCTCCACAGTTATCAGCTCTGTTCCACGTTTTCCGGGTAGAAACATGTTAGGTTTCAGTAGCTGACACCATTTTCTTTCAAAATAGGCTTTCGCCCCGTTTTATATATAAAGCAACAAACCAAAGTACACGGCCGAACGATACAACATGGTGGGAGGTCTCCTTACAAAGCAGATCAAAAGATACAACATGAGCCTAGAACAAGCCTAACACCTCGCCGAGGCCCGAACACAAACCCCTGACCTCAATGACAACGCCCCCAAGAGGGTGACGGCGCGAAGCGTCGCCGCTGCAGAGTCTAAGAACAGACAAAGGTTTTCACCGTGAGCCCTGGCACTAAGACGAGATCCACGACGCCGTCTTCAAGAAGCAAGCGGCACCCACGGGCGTCGCCGTCGCCGGCACCAGAAGCGCGGAGCTTTCACTCGGACACACGCCTGCACCACCAAGAGGAGTCCCAGCCACGACCTCAACAAGGGCCAACTTGTCCACCCCAGATCTGGGCACTGCTAGGGCAGGCCTGAACCTCCCGCCACTACATCCCTAGTCGCCCACACAACCAAAAGATGAAGCCACCACCGCCACCACGAAGCCTGCTGGAAAGCCAACTGTGGAGCCCGCCGTCCCGGCATCCATGCCCCTGGGCACCGCCGATCATCCACGTCTCGACCACCCAACCACAGTAGTAAGAGTGAAAGGGACCACTTTTCACTCCTAGTCCGGCATCAACCACCGGGTTTAGGTCGGCATCTCCACAGTAGGAAGCGTCCACGCCTGTGTCCCTAGCCGACCCCGGTGGACTGGGGGGGGGGGGGGGGGGGGGACAACCTAGTGACTACCGACGGCCACCGCCGAGCACGCTCGAACGCCGCCATGTCCATGGTCATTGGCACCGATCCGTACGACGACACAACAACGCCCGGAGGGCAACCCTCGGACTGACGCCACAACAAGCACCAAGCAAGAAGGGCACAACGCGAAGGCATCCAACGGACCAAGTCAACCCCCCGTAGCTGAGCACAGCCGGTCGTCATCCACCACCACGATCCAGATCCGCGTCGTCCGCTGAACGTCAGCAACCCGGATCACACCGCCGCCCAACCAAAGCAACCGTGCCGCCCTAACACCTCCACGAGCACCTCCCGGACCGCACGTGCCCTCGCCTACCCAGAGCGCCCGCTCCGACCTGCCTCGGGCCAAAATCCGGCCCGCCCGAGCTCAGGCCCTAGGTCTTAGCCACCCCCGACGCACGAGCGCCGCCGGCATGGACCTAGGAGAAGGAAGGACACCTCCACCCCCCGCACCCCGCCGTCGAGGCCAATCGTCGTGCCGCGACCACACCAACAGCCAGCGCCACCACCAGAAGCTGCCCCCACCGCGAAGACCAGCCTGAAGCAGCGAGCCCCCAGCCGAAGGCAGCAGCCGCCAACCGAGGGGAGCACCACCCGGGCCAGCCACAGCCATCGGAGGGCAGCCCCGCGCCACCCGGGACGCCGGTGACCAGATCTAGTCGCGCCAGATCGAGGACCGCGGACACCACGAACACGCCCCCGCGCAGTCATCCACATGGACACCAGGGGCAACATCGGCCGTGGGGCACGCACCGGAACCCGCCGTCGCGCCCTGCCGCCACCTGCCGAGAGGACCGCCCACATCGATCCCGCCAGCGGAGGGGAGAGAGGGTCCCGCCGCCGCCGACGCCGGCCGGGCTTTGCTTGGCGGCGGCGAGGAGGAGAGGAGGGAAGGGGGGCGCGGGGCCGGCGGCGCTAGGGTCCCCCCCCCCCCCCCCCCCCCCCCCCGGTCTCCGCGGGAGCGACGCCAGGAGTAGCTGACACCATTGGTCTAAGAAATATATCCATCTTCACTTATTCAGAGCATCCAACAAATGCTCCATTGTTCTTTCAGGTAGCTGATTGACTAGTTGGTCATTTGATTCGTCTGTTGGAGCATTGTGCCAAAATTCAACAGGCTTTGCAATTAGAGAGGAATCAATAATGCAACTGATTTTGACGTCTTGGAACCATAGGAATAACTTAATTAGCAGCCGTTGAATTAACAGTATCATGCTTGCCTCAGCGGTCGTACGTGTCCCGGAAGAAACATCAAGAAACCTTGGTTAAGAAGTACTGCGCGGAAAGCAACTAAGATGCAGACATTCAGTCGGTGGGAAAAATATCCCTGTATATGCAACTGAGTGACTGAGATGAATTGTTTGAAATGTAGCTTGCGTATCTTCCATGGAATTATGTCCGAATAGAATAGTCAAACACAAAGATAGAGATTGTTATCCATATGGCATGACCATGTGTGAATGCTCTGTTGTGAGCAATGCTCTTCCTACGTGCAATTTTTTTAAAAAAATAAAATTCTTGACGTACTAGTTTACGTAGAGTTTTTGTAGAATTTTTCAGTAGGACTAGGATTCTTCATGTTTTCTACTCATTCGGTTCCCAAATCGTTTTAGATTGATTTCAGTCAAACTTGAAAAAATGACCCCCCCCCCCCCCCCCCCACCCCCAACGCAAAGAAAAAAGAAAATGAAAAAATAAATGAAAACTTACTAGCATTAAACATGAAGTAATTTAGATTTGCCACACAAAATAGATGTCGGTAAATCCATCGTAATAAGTCCTTCCATTGGAGGTGCGACTGTGTTGAGTGGTGATCGTGCTCTTTCGCAGAAGTTGGAGCAACCTTTCATCATTGGCGTCAGCGGGGATTTGGAGTTTACATGTGTGGTGCTACTGGCGTGGGTTTATTTGAACTGTTTGCCAGCTGCGGCAGACAGGCGAAGCCGGAGTCGTGAGCTCGGGGTGATGATGATGGCATTGCATCGGTATTGACATGTGTGGTTTCCTAAAGTGTGTGTTCGATTTCGGTTTCCTGTGTCATCATGGCCCCGCGTGGTTTTCATCTGGTTTTCCTTGTTAACGGGGCAACTCCTTTTGTTGTATAAATGATCAGTATCACTCTCATTTGCTTTGGTAAAAAAAAAGGTGTGGCTACGCACGTTGGTGTCTAGCGTGACCTGGTGAGTGGTGTGTGTCCATAGCGGCATCGTTCTCAGACCTTCCCAATACGGTATGCTACTGGATGTGGATGGGTTCACAACGATTCTTGTGCCTATTTTGGCCCAGTCTTAGACCGTCGGTGTCGGGCACCATTCTCACTAGATCGATCTCATGGTGGGGGGAAACACTTTGGACAAAATCCTTGTCCCAACGAGAGTCGATGCCGACCAAGATGGCGCTTGCACATCGTCTCCTCCTTGGAGGCGTTATCGAAGAGGTTTTATCCCTTCCGTTGGACCATAGCCGGTCAAGGTCCAAGACATTTTGTGGTGGCTACTAGTGTAGCCATGTTTATTCTCCCAAGATTCAGTAGGATCGTGGTGTGTAGTTCTTTGGACAAAGTTTTGGCCCGATGAGCATTGGTGTCGATGAAGAAGGCACCAATGTCCTCCATTTCCCTCCCACGGGGTGTTGTCGAAGATCTACATCCACACACTACTCCTCGAAAACATATGATTGCCTGACAGTTGAGACTTCTAGGAGCACTGGTGCCTTCACCGGATAGGGTGCTGATTTATCACATGCTTTTTTATTGGATGTATCTCGAGCCTAATTTAGCCATGTTGCTTTCGACGTCGTCTTGATTTTAAATTGTTGTCCTCTAAAATAAATTACCAATCACCAGACGGGCAAGCACATTTTTTTTGCTACCTTACATGTAACTTTGAAGGATATAGCACAAATTACAAATCAACAGAGGTTGCTACACTAAAATTTGAAGGATATATATGCAATTTCTCAATCTCAGAGGGCATGGCTCCCCGTCGCCCACCCCTAGCTCCCTCACCACATCTAATCAACTATTCTTGGATGATTTTCGCCCTAGTTTCGCTCATAGATCGTGCCAGACTTTCTAATCAATCAACAGGAGCTCATTGTTTCTCAAGAAGATGTTCTTCGATACCTCTATGCAGTGGCGAATCTAGCATGACATTGGAGGGTAGGCTTAAAACATAAAGTCCCTAAGCCTAATTAGCAAATGCATTGCAATTGTTGTATATAAAGCACCAGAATATACTTGTCAAGTGGTATTCTTAGCTTAAATAAGATTTTGGAGGGTAGGCTTAAGCCTATTGAAGCCTCACTAGTGAAATCGCCACTGCCTCTATGGTTTGGTTCTTTTCTCATAAGCTTAAGTTAAAAAAAACTAATTTTAGATTATTTTTTCTTCAGGGAAAATATTTTTTTTTGGCAATCTTCGGGGAAAATAGTTGTTAGATGGGTGCATGCGTTGATGTCCAAATTGGCAACTCCGCAAAAAAAAAAAAGATGTCCAAATTGGCAAGATAAATAATAAATAAAGAGAAATAAAAGCAAGATGTTCGGAGGTCGTCGACTCCTCCGTGGGAAACCAACTGAACACTGTGGTACGATCGTCTAGCACGTGCCTTTGACTAGCGGCACGATCTGATCAGTGATGGGCCAACGCTAAGCTTGATAGTTTCGGCACCCGAATCTTGGATCACCCTTTTGAGTTGTCAGCAGCGTCTTCTTTTCTTAACTGGAGCAGTCAGCCGCTTGATTCTGGGCCATTCCGTGCAGTTTCTTTCTGGGACCCCGATGGCTTTGTTTCTTTCTCACGCACCTCAATTTTCCACGGTGGCTCCGGCCACTAGACTTGTGCCGGTTTAAATCAACACAGCCACTTTTGTCCGGACTTGGTTCAAATTCAGTGTTTCCTTCAGTTCAGAAAGGCGTACCCAGAAAAGGACCACGCAGAAAGCTGTGAAAAACAGCATAGAAAATGCCGCTGTCGTAGTAATTAAGTGAGGCACTATCGGACTTGACCGTGCGTGCGGCTCGTACACAGGCTCCAAGCAAAGCAAGAAGAAACGTTGGCTCACTGACTGACTTGTAGTACGGCGTAAAATAATCTCCGTCGATCTCTCTCGTGGCCGACTAGCCGGCCGGCGATGCTGTCACGCCGGTGTTCCATTCACATCCACACCGCATGCACTCGCAATCCATCCACACGTTCCAAACCCTCTTACAGTTGACCTGCTGACTCTCTTGCGCCGGTAGACCAGGTGAAAACGAAGTGTTCAGAAAGAGCCAAGTACGGCGTAAAATAATCAGGGAGAAACTTCAGTCCTCGAAAAAGAAACAGAAACTATTTTTTTTTGAAACGGAGGCAAAAGTTTTGCCTCATCATATTAATTAAGAAGGAGTTTTACAACAAAGTAACAGGGACATAGATGCCCAGAAAAGAAAAGAAAAATGGGACTACTCTCGCGGCATCAAAGTTCTTAGCACCGGCCAAACCCCAAAGGGAAGCCTCATGCTTGATTTTGGCGAAGACCGCATAAGGCATGGAGGAGACCCCACGAAAGACGCGAGCATTGCGCTCGTTCCACAGCTCCTACACGACAAGCAGAAGGAGGGAGGACAAAGCCCGGCGCCGTCTGCCACCAAGAAGGCACAATGAGGACCACCACTCCTTGACCGAAACAAATGCGCTCCAAGAGTCGGGGTCCAAGCCAACCAGACCAAACCAGGATTGGATCATCCTCCAGATGCGCACGGAGTATCGACACTTGAAAAGCATGTGTGCGGCCGACTCTCCCTGGACTTTGCAGAGCTGGCAATCTCGAAACGGAAACTATTGTGCACGTGAAAAGCAGCTACCAGTATATGAAGTTAATGCACCTTTTCATGTGTGCTGTAAAGATCATGCAGACATGCAGTGCCGCCATACGTAACGTAGTGGATCTTTTCCATACGTGCAATTTTCCACATGGTACACGAACTCGTCGTCACGGTGAGGTGTGACGAACCGCACAGACAGACAGCCCGGCTGCCCATCAGCCCATGAATGCATCACTTGATCGTGATCCTAATCAACGACCACATTAATAAATTCACTTAGCCGCAAACGTGCGGCGCGTAGTATCGTCGTAGTAGTATATCGTACCGACGGGGCGCCACGTCGAGCCCACTCGCGGCAGGGCAGCCTCGTTGAACCCGTAGTCCACGGTCAGAGCACGGCGGCGCTAGTGGACGACCTGCACCAACAGGCCGCTCGCACGTACTACCACGGTTCACCTCGCTTAAACTGGCACTCTGGCAGGGATGGGCAACAGGCCGAGGGGCGACCCAGTTCATCAGCCGATCCCCAGCCGGATCGCCATAATTCGGAGTGGTCAAAGAGATGGACGCGGCAGCGCGGCGACAGCGACCGCGGCCTGCCGCCCTTTTTCGTGCCGTGGGCCGTCGCGCGTGATGCGCCCGGGTCAAAGTCTCTGAAATCCCGGAAGGGAAGAGAAATGAGGCTCACCGAGCGCGGCTCTCGCTGGATGGAGAGAGACCCGGGCCATTGCCTCCAATTCCGAGGTGGCCTGAGCTCTGCAGTCTGCACCGCGAGGTTGCTGGAGCAACCGCGGCCACGCGACGGAATCGGGATGGGACCGCCCCGAGGGCGACGTCGTTTGGTTTTGGGGCCCTATTCCGTCCTAGCGGGCCAAGGAGGAAAATGTCTACGCGCGTGATGGCAACCTTCTAGCCATGGATGGGCTGCTCCTGCATATACTATTTGTGAGCATGCAGTAGCCTATAGCTAGCTGCTTGCTGGTTTCGGTTTGGCTGCTTCGTGCCTGGTGTGTACATACATAGCTGTCCGATCCGATCCGGTAGTTGGTGTGGTATGCTAGACGCTAGGCCAGATCGCAGCTCGGCTAGTGAAGATCTGTAGCTGTGACAGTAACAACTGCGTCCTGTACCACTGTACCCATCAAGCTCTTGTTGCTACGCTTGAAACTTGGAAGCACTGGTCCGGTGTCGGGATCAGGCAGTATGTCAAAAACGAATTGTGATTGCAAATTTCGCTTCCATACGGTAGAGGAGCCTCCCTGGTCACGCGACGACTTCACGGTCGACAAGGTTAATCATCTTCCCGGCCGGTAACTATCGTCGATGAAACAGAAAATTATTATTTGTACTATAAAGTTATAATAAAGCTGCGTCAATTAATTTGGACCGGAGAGAGTACATAGTTTGCGTGGTATACTGCAAGCTTTGCACCGTGTCCTGCCGACTTCCACAAGATTCGGCAGTACAAATCTGCACGCTAACTCAGTTCGTCTACCTTAATCGGGCACGTAATTAAAATGGTAATTGTATAGAGATTATGGTCGACGTGCACGGCCAGGACGGCTGATGCGTCTGTCGCTCGTTCGTTTTGCACCGGCAGAGTTTGACGAATCTGAAAGAATATCTCCACCGCTTCTTCAGTGACGCCGGAGCAACTAGTAAAATATACTCTATCCTCTAAAAATAAGAGAGTATATAGTATATATATGCTAATCTGCATCCTCGGTTAGAGCAAGTACAATGGCAGCCTTATTATTTAATTTTTATTTTATAGCCCGCTTACATGTTAATTTTGTCAATGTAAAGGAGAGAGGTATGAAAAAGTAAGGAGAGTGGGCTCTCATGCAAGAGCCTAACTATATGCAGATTCCTAGGCCAATACAATAAATATGAAGAAAGAGATAGAGAGAAGATGAGAAAAAGTAGTACTCTTATAGCTCACCTTATAGCTAACCTTATTGTATGAGTGGCTATAAGTATTGGCTATATATGACATAGCAACACCATATAGCCAGCAGTTGGCTCTACTATTAACCATGCTCTTAAGGATTTTAAATTTCAACGAATCTGCCAACTAAGCCAGTCGTTGATTGGCCCAGAAGAAAATGAAACCAAATGTACTAACTTTCCACGTGTATTTGGCAATCTACAAAATCAGTTCGGTTGACTAAGTGCTGGCACAAAGGACAATTAGTCCACACACAACTTCAATGATTCCCTAATCATTCATTAGATATACTCAAAAAGAGTCTACAGGAGTTGGCAATATTTCCTTTGTATGCTTCAATTATGCATGCACCATGAAAGCGTGTCAAGAGAAAAAAGAAAAAAAAAAACCCGAAATAGGAGATCCCAAATACTACTATGTATCACAAACACAAACATTTTTATATGCCATGCTAAAATGGCATTACTTATGTGTTAACTGGCTTCAAAATCAAAATTTACTAGGTGCCACAGTTAAAGAATGCCTTGAAATTGCTAGGTTCTTAGCTTCGACAAATGTCTCAACGAATATTCACCGAAATCAGGGTCGATGCATGTTTAAAAGGAATGACATGGTCAAGAAAAAACATAGAACCAACATGTGAGGGGATGGCTAGGAGGATGGTTGAGCCTAGCCCACTAGGAATCAAACTCCTGTTAGTTTTCTAGGGTTATATCTCAAAGCGTTCCAATCAAAAGACGTGTGCTCTCTTTTCTATGCTACCCGAGCCCGAAGCCTAGATCCACAATTTATACACATGCTACCGGACACATTTGAAGCTTCACTGTCACCCTTTTGGCATCTAGACCGGGGAAACAAAGGGAGTCGGCGCCAATGGATGCCGAAGCTCCAAGTGGTCCCCGAATATGCGGTAACAACATAGGGAGACCGGCCACAGATCACACAAGCTCTCTCTCCCAAGAGAAGATGGCCTCTATAGGCGTTGTAACTCCGCATTGAGCACCACGGTTGGTGAGCTCTTGAAACAAACTAAATCTTCAGCTCGATGGAGAGTCGCCTTCCCGTCGTCAGCCTCTTCCTCTTCTCCACCCAGGGGCGGAGCCAGGATTTGACCATAGGGGGGGGGGGCGGCGAAGAAGACAATGAACCTATATTTATTTATTTTTCTGACTATGACCATACAAAGAGGAACACCAGATTAGATGTTTTCTGTAACTAGAAAAATGTATTAGTATTTCTCATTAGTTTGAATGTGGCTCTTACACCTAAAACACATAGAACAAAGTGGATAATCTTATATTGTGGGCTTTTGGTTCTAACTTGTTGTGTAAATTTTAGTCATGCCAGAATATTTGATCGGTAGTTTGTATACCAACTAATTTCATATTTAAGCTCTCATGTATGCAAACAAGTATATTGATTTCTAATTGGCCTGACATACAACTTAGATGATAGAATCAGTGCATGCCTAATTTACAGTACCTACTTTTGAGAATAAAACAAGAAATTGCAACCCTAATTAATTTCATCTAAACCAAGAAGTTTCTGGTCTTCTCGGGCTAGATACGGATTAGTTCATCACAGTATCAATCTATGAAGGAATCAAGGAGACTGGCCGCAGGATTATTCTGCCATCAAGCCGGCGCTGATCCGTTGTGCAGATGCCCTCGTCGAACTTCCCTAGGCGGCTGCGCAGGGAGCGTGCGTGCGTTCGTCGCCGCCGAAGATCGATGAAGGATGCAATCGCATCCTCCATCGATCGTGGTTTCGTGGGCTTTGAGAACCACCTATTTGGTTTTCTTACCTACTAGTGTGGGTTGACCAACAAATAGATGGGCTTTGACTTGCAAACTTCCCGGGCTTCAAGCCTTGAGCGCACTGTTGGGGGCGGCAGTTAGTCCTAAATCTACTTGTCGTAGATTAATCTACTTGATGTAGATCACGTCACTTACGTACGACGCAACCGTTTGGGGGGGGGGAGGCGTGGTCCCCCTCGTTCCCCCATAGCTCTGCCCCTGTCTCCACCACGGCGGCTTGAGACGAGATGCAAGGGTGACACAACAGTCCATTGATCAGAGATTCACGAGAGCCTCTGGCTCCAACCACCTAAGCGCAACAAACAAGATCAACATGGTTAGCCACCGTCATGGTCATCAAACCCCTCTAAAGGAACACCTAGACTAAATCTACAATATATGCATGCTATATCGAGCTCTCCTCCTAGTCATAATTTAGCCGACAACCCGGTCGAAGATGAAGAGGGCTTCAACGGGCCTTCTAGAGGCCGACTCTCAAGATGAATGAAGGAGGAGAGAGAAACATAAAAGAGAAGTGAGTCACGAAAAACCCACAACATGTTGTGAGTTGTTGTTGGAAATATGAGCACCTTTTCGATTAGAATAATCCACGAGCATACAGTAAACATGGCAAATACGGTATGCATCTCATACCGATACCTAAGCATGTGAGCACGTATAGTACATAGAACCGAAACATCTATGAACAAAACATATACAGCTAGCACTCCTACTAGTGTGGGCTGACCAACAAATAGATGGGCTTTAACTTGCAAACTTCCCGGGCTTCAAGCCTTGAGCGCACTGTTAGGGGGGGGGGGGGGGGGCAGTTAGTCCTAAATCTACTTGACGTAGATCACGACACTTACGTACGACGCAGTCGTTTGTGGGGGGGGGGGGCGTGGCCCCCGCTCGTTCCCCCGTAGCTCCGCCCCTGTCTCCACCACGGCGGCTTGAGACGAGATGCAAGGGTGACACAACATGTAACACCCCCATGTATTAGCTACAGTAATCCCCCATGATCAATGCCAAGTCATCCTGCTTAACAGTGCTTGGTCACCTTTGATCTCATATCTCATTTCAAATTCCACTTTGAAATGGAATTCAAATTTAAAGTGAATTTAAAAGTTGTTCAACTCCAGGAACTAAATAGTTCATAGTATTGCAAAAATTTCCAAAGCAATTATAAAAATAAAGTCAGCATTATTTGAATTCTTAAATTGCCCCTAACCTAATTAAAACGGTACCAAAACAGTAGCATTTAATCCATTTACAATTAAACAAAATTCAAATGAAATTGTTATGCCTCCAAACTTTTTGTGGCAGTACTAGATATTGCCTAGTATTTGACTTGACTAACTACATATTTTACAAAAGTAAATTAGTGCTAAAAGAATTACTAAACAGAAAAACAGAAAAAAAAAATAAAAAGGAAAAAGACAGAAACGCACTGGTGGACTGGGCCTAAGTGGCATACAGTGCGGCCCAGCCCACCATGCTCGGCCTTTCCCCTACCTCCCGCTCGGCCACAGTGGCCATGGCGCGCGCGCAGCCGCACGTTCGTGGATGGCCACGCGCCGGCCATCCGGCGATGCCCCGCGAGGATAAGGACCACGCACACCTCTCTCTGGCAAACCCTAGCCCCTCACATCCCCCTCTCTCACTCGCGTTCTTCCTCCCCGCGGCGAGCCGATCCCCTCTCGCCATGGCCGATCTCACCCGTGCGGCCACTCTCACCCTCACCGGCTAGGACCGTGTCTAACCGCTCCGTCATCGACCGCCTCGTCGTCTTCGCCCTCTGGCTCGAGCCGGGCGCCTCTCCTCCGACTGGAACGAGCGCATCTTCAACCTCGGATCGCCGCCGTTCGACGTCGATTCCGGCCACACCAAGCCTCCCCGAGCTCGCTCTGCACCTCTACAGGGCCGCTGTGAGCCCCCCCCTCCGTTTCCCCTCTCTCCCTGCGGTCGCTCTCGTCTCCTAGGTAGCTCCCCGCCATGGCCATGCTCGTCGCCGCCGCCCTTGTCGTAGTCGCGGCCACAGCCGCTGCAGCTCACGCCAGAGCTTCGCGTCGAGCTCCTGGAGCTCCCAGGAGCCCGTAGCCACAACCAGATCGCTCCCCCGTGCCTTCTAGCGCCCTTCCCGACGAGCTCCCGTAGCCACCTCCGCCTCCGCTCGTCGCCGGCGTCGTTTCCGGCGATCCCCGAGCGGACCACCACCACGCGATGCGCCTCTTCGCGCTCGTTCGAACGCGACCCTCCGCGCGCCAAATGGTGGCCGGAGGGCGAAACCCGAGCCCCTCCACCGTTCCCGTGGTCGCCGGAGCCTCGCTGTCGGTACCAAAACCGGCAGATCTCGGGTAGGGGATCCGAACTATGGGTCAAGGAGTCGATGGTAACAGGGAACGTAGAGACAACGATTTACCCAGGTTCGGGCCCTCTCGAGGAGGTAATACCCTACGTCCTGCTTGATTGTATTGATGTGATTGTATGAAGGTTACAGAGCTGATCTACCTCGAGATCGACTGGGCTAAACCCTAGGTAATGGATATGATCCTCTACGGACTAGGCCTTCTGGTTTATATAGACACCAGGAGGTCCTAGGGTTACACATGGTCGGTTACCATCAGGGGAAAAACATGCCGGTTATGCCAACTGTTGCTTGGAGGAGACGCCAAGTCTTCGGAGGTTTCCTTCTGACACACGGGGTAGCCCACAATCCTGCCTTCCTTCGACGAGTAGAGGGCGGCCCACCAGCCCGGCCTATGAGAGATAGGCCGGCAGCCCGAGTACCCCCTAGTCCGGGACACCCTCAGTAGCCCCCGAACTAGCCTCCAACGCCGAGGTTGACAATCTTCGGCAGCTTCATGCTTCAATGGTCTTCGGCTTGGGTGGCGAGTTCCTCCCTTTACCTGTATTTGATCAAACAATAATTCGGCCACCAATAGTTCGGTTGCCAAAGAATCCTCCAATTGGCGCGGCATCGTGGGGCCCGCCATACTGCTTTTCTTCGCCCTGAATCAAATGACGACCCTCGATGTCTGCGCACCCACGGAATGCGAGTGGACCGATGGGTTTTTACAAAAATGCCCCTCTTTCGGGGGGAGTTAATGCCCTTTTAATAGGCCAAGGGCGCGGAGGTTGACGCACCCCACCCCCTGCCATTCTTCCTCACGTCCTCGCGAGGTTGCGACCAGCAAGCAATGGCGAGCGTCCCAGGCTCTTCCTCACGCCCTTATGGCCCCCGTCAAGGTGATTGGGCAAGCTGTTCCATATCCCTCATGCGTTTACGCAGGCTCGAGACGCAAGGATATCTCCCTGCTTCAGATCTCGCATCCACCAATCCCGGATTAACTTCTGCAGGCGAGGAGGCCCTCGCGGAGAACTTTCCTTCCCCTCATGGGGAGGAAAGGGTGTGTTTCGTGCCCTTCCTCTTGCGAGGGATGGGTTTCCCCATTCACCCCTTCTTGAGGGGTTTACTAGAGTTCTACGGGATTCAGCTCCACCACCTTACCCCCGGATCGATCCTCCATATTTCGGGCTTCGTCGCTTTATGCGAGATCTTCCTGGGCTGCGAGGCGCACTTCGAGTTGTGGAGGAAATTTTTCTGCCTAGTCCCCCGCACCCGGGAAGGGGTTATCTACGAGGTCGGCGGAGCCGAAGTATGACGCATCGCCGGGACCGGATACCCCGTTGGGACTCCGAAGAAGGATGCCGAAGAGTGAACTTCGGAATGGTTTTATATCGAAGACGTCCCTTTATTTGATCCAGTTCGAAGGGGTCTATCGGATTTTTCATTGGCTTCTCCAACGAAGCGGTTCAACTGGCGCCCGAAAAGTGCTTCCCAAGAGAAAAGTGCCGAGGTAGCCCGGCTGGCCGCTCAAGTGAGGTGGTTAGCCCATAACGGACTAACAATTGTTGACGTGATGGCGATAGCTATCGCTCGATGTGTCCATCCTCTCCAACAGAGAATTCATCCGCTATGGAACTACAATGGGGAGGACGACGCAACCCGGTACACCCGGAAGGGGCCTGCCAACCAGGCGGCGATAGCCGCCATACTAGCCGATTTGTTCAAGGGGGAAGAGCAAGAGTTTGCTCGGCTAAAGCTCAAGAAAGGCTTCTCGATGTATGAACCCATCGAAATGGTGAGTTCGACCACTCTTTATAGTTCGGATATCACTCCAGAATTTTCATAATCGGATCTTCACCTTGTCCGAACAGAGTTGGAGGCGATGGATCGAGACAGTAAGCTGCCCTGCTCCTCAACCGGAGAACTATGCCCGTAATGATGACCCCGGGTTCCATGACGATCCCGAAACATCAATCATATTCGAGGAGGGGGTCTTCTACCAGGAGAGCCTTGACGGTTCTAAGGTGGCCCTTTTTGCTGATCATCCCGGGGCGCTCCCCTCCTCCGCTGTAAGTGACCAATGGGCTTCTTCTCGAAAGAAACGCTCAGCCGCTGCAGGCCCGAATACACTGACACCTACTCCCAAGGGCCGCCGCACGACGCGCCGAACAGCCGCGAGAGCGGCACCAGCTGTCCCGACGACGAGTAGTCGTGGGGTGACCAGACGCGCGGCCCCAACGAGAGCTACATCATCGGCGCCCCGCCCGAAGAGGTAACGCATTCGCCGTACCGTCATAGCCTCTATCTTCAACATCCACCGAATATGCCAATAATTTTCTCCATGGTGTTCTGTAGACGATGTGTGGAACCGCCCTCGGCTGGGGATGTTGAAGAAGCACCGAGGGGCGACTCAAACCCGAGGTCACCAGCTGTAGCCGGAGTTACTCCGGGGGTCCATGCCGAGGACGAACCTCCCGAGGACTCAGGTGGCGTCTCGGTCACTAACTCCGAGGTTGAAAGTGTGATGAATCATCGGCGACGTAAGGCATTACTTCGGCACTCCGTGCTTTCCGATCAAGAGTTCAATGCTCTTAGCTCGGTAGACGCGTACCTCGACGCTGCCCGAACGGGACTCGAAGGGGCCGTGAAGCTCATGTCTACCAATATGCAGGTTATGGTATTAGTTTTGATAACTAGTATCCAACCCAGTAGCCCCCGAGCATTAATTTGGGCGGGACGGCCGAAGTAAGGGTCTGATATTTAGAATGCCCTGCTGTTGTGCAGACTGTTCGGGAGAAAAACAAAAAGCTGTCCGAGGACCTCAAACAGGCGTGAACAGAATTAGAGTCTGTGAAGGCCGAGCTAGAGGGTGTGAAGAAATTCACCGGAGAGGCACATGGTAAGTGCCGAACTCAAAGTTATTTAAGAAAACTTTGAGGGAACACCTTTGTTAATGAAAGATGATTCCATAGCAGCCGAGTCGATAAATCATCTGCAGAGGGATCTAGAAATCGCCACGGAAGCTCAAAGGTATGCGGAGTCGCAGCAAGAAGCTGGCTACCGGGTGCTTTTCCGAAGTCATGAGGAGAGGGATAAGCTGAAGGCGGAAGGCGAACAACAGGCCCACGAAATCAAAAGCCTACCAGAGACTGAAAACGGGCATGTTCGGTGAGTGCGACCCAGTTGTTTTAGTTCATAAACTGTTCAGGTAGACAAAAATATGAACAACGCCGCGTCTCATTGCAGTGCTACTGACCGGGCGCCCCGACGAGGAGGCCGGCTCTTTTGGGCAGGATCTGCAGAAGGAGCTATCCGCCTTGCACAAGCTAGCCCGAAAGGCCATGAAGAGCATGTGCAAAGCTCTGTGGCCCGGCGAAGCGGCTCCGGAAGGGATGGCCGAACTCGCCAGTCGATTCAAAGGAGCTCGGCGCCGCCTGGAGCTATGGAAGATATCATCTTGTCATGAGGGAGCACGGGAGGCGTGGGCGATGATCAAGACCCGTTTCACCAAGCTGGAGCCGGGTCACTTAGCGAGGGTTGGGCCGGTAGGGCCAGATGGGCAGGAAGTGCCCGTGCATCTGGTATATGACCAGGTCATGCCCGCAGCTCGGTTGTCCCAAGCAGATTGTGCTCTCGATACCATAATAGATGGTCTTGAGCAAGATTAATTGTTCGATTCTATGTATCTATGTACTTGACATCGAATAATCTTTGATCCGTGCAAAAAACGTTTGTCTTAACCGGCCATCGGCTTCCGCCTCCTCAACCAGGGGCCGAGGAGTGTTTCCTACTATGTGATCCGAGGACATCAGAAAAATACTTCGGAGAACCAGGCAATCCGGCCATTTGGTGCAAACAGACAAAAACGTGCTCGGGGAGTTATGTTATATTACTGTATAACGTAAGAAACATCTTCCGACGAAAATAGGTCCTCGATGGGTCCCTTTCATCGGGTTACCACGTTTAACCGTGGATGGATAACTGAAGACCCAAGGTAAGCGGGGATGGTTACTTCGGGAAAATACCCCGGAAACTTGGTGATAGTGATCAATTATTTTCACTTCCCTCGCGGCCGACCAATTATGTTCTTAAGAACGCTAGCTTTTGGCTTCACCCGTCTGAGGTACGTACCCGGGAGATCCGGACGTAACAATCACATAGGTGCTCCCTTTACTCCCTAGCCGAACAATCGGGAATGTAGGGGGTAAACACTGGAGCGAGGCAACTCAGCTTGGCAAAATCTTAAGTCAAATTGATGCATATAGTGGCTTCAAAACGATGCGGGAAGGTTTGCAAACTCGAAAAATACGGATGATTTGCATAAATAAAATATGATGGGCTCCGTAAAAGAAGCCCCCAGGTAACAGAGTGTGGTACATTCAAAGATGTTTGCCGAAGAAGAACTTAACGTAATTCGGCATTCCCGAACACAACCCGGGAGAGACTATTGACTAGAAAAATAGAAATCCTAAAAGGATAAACCGAACAAGGTAAGTTCGCGGAGCTAGCCGTAGAAACGTCGCAGCTGAGCTGCGTTCCATGGGTTTGGTTCGAGGCGGTCGCCCGTTGGGTCGCGGAGGCGGTACGCTCCCCCTGCGAGCACTCGGTCGATTATGAAGGGCCCCTCCCATTTGAGCGCCAGCTTATGCTTCTGCTTCTCCGGGAGGCGCAGGACTAGATCGCCGACGTTGTAGGCCTTCGCCCGTACTTCCCTGCTCTGATAACGTCTGGCCTGCCGCTGATAGAAAGCAGAACGAGCCCGAGCTATGTCGCGCTCGCCCTCCAGGGCGTCTAGGTCATCCTGCCGATCCAGCTCGGCCTTCCTTTCTTCATACATACGCACCCGAGGGGCGTCGTGAATAAGGTCGCAGGGAAGGACGGCTTCCGCCCCATACACCATGAAGAACGGTGTGTAGCCCGTGGATCGATTAGGGGTGGTGCGGAGGCCCCACAGTACGGAGTCAAAAGACGGATTCTTTTAAAGATCGGACCAAACGGGGTTTGATGCCGCCCAAGATTAGTCCATTAGCTCTCTCGACTTGTCCATTAGACTGTGGGTGATACACCGAGGCATAGTCGAGCTTAATGCCTAAATTAGCGCACCAATCTTTGACTTCCTCAGCGGTAAAATTGGATCCGTTGTCCGTTATTATGCTATGGGGAACACCGTAACGGTGTACGACACCGGATATAAAGTCGATGACCGGCTTAGACTTGGCTGAAGTGACTGGCTTTGCCTCAATCCATTTAGTAAATTTGTCTACCAGGACGAGTAGATACTTCTTTTTCTTAGTCCCCCCTTTAAGAGGGCCGACCATGTCCAGCCCCCAGACCGCGAATGGCCAAGTGATCGGTATCATCCGAAGGGCCGTGGGAGGCATATGTCTCTGATTTGCGAAGAGCTGGCATCCAACGCAATGTTGGACCAATGTTTGGGCGTCTGTTCGGGCAGTGGGCCAGAAGAACCCTGCTCGGAAAGCCTTGCTGACCAAGGCCCGAGCTGCCGCGTGGTGACCGCCCATGCCGGCGTGAATCTTGGCCAGGAGATGCCTTCCCTCCTCTTCGGATATACATCTTTGGAGGACGCCAGTAGTGCTTTTCTTATACAGCTCTCCCTCGTGGACTTTATAGGCTTTGGAGCGTCGAATGATACGCCTTGCCTCGGTCTGGTCGGCCGGTAGTTCTTGGCGGAGGAGGTAGGCGAGGAAGGGCTCGGTCCATGGCGCGATTACTGCCATGACTTCATGAGCCGAGGAGGTCATTTCGATTGCCGAGCCCCCAATGATTCCTGCGTCTGGTTCGATAGGCAGAGGGGCGAGCTCTCCCGATGCATTGGACGCCGAGCCCTGAGCTTCCTCCTGCCACACCACGGACGGTTTGAAGAGTTGTTCTAAAAAGGTGTTCTCAGGGACACGGTCGCGCTTGGCGCCCATTCGAGCAAGAATATCGGCAGCTTGATTGATGTCTCTAGGTATATGGTGAAACTCCAGTCCCTCAAAACGGGCGGAGATTTTCAAGACGGCATTGTGGTATGCTGTCATTTTTGGGTCTTTTGCGTCGAATTCGCCGTTGACTTGAGAGATGGCGAGATTAGAATCTCCCCGTACCTCGAGCCGGTGTATGCCCATTGACACCGCAATCCGAAGTCCATGTAACAGAGCCTCATATTCGGCTGCGTTATTTGAGTCGGTGTACATGATCTGGAGTATGTACCGAATATTGTTGCCAATGGGGGATGTGAGGACCACTCCAGCCCCCAGTCCGGCGAGCATTTTGGAGCCATCGAAGTACATCGTCCAATGCGAGTATGCACTTTACTCCCTAGGGAGTTTGGCTTCCGTCCATTCCGCAACGAAATCAGCCAAAACCTGAGATTTAATAGCTCGGCGGGGTCGGTATATGATTTCGAAGGGGAGGAGTTCTATAGCCCACTTGGCTATGCGGCCGGTGGCATCTCGATTGTTGATTATGTCATTCAATGGTACTTCGGATGCCACCGTAACCGAGCACTCCTGGAAGTAATGGCGGAGCTTTCGGGATGCCATAAAAACTGCGTAGGCGATCTTCTGGTAATGCGGGTACCTCGTTTTACATGGAGTTAGCACTTCGGATACGTAGTACACAGGTTTCTGCACCTGGAGCTTGTGACCCTCCGCCTCTCGTTCAACGACGAGAACCGCACTGACCACCTGATTCGTCGCCGAGATATATAGCAGCATTGGCTTGCCCGGACTGGGTGCTGTCAAGATCGGGTTGCTGGCTAGTAGAGTTTTTATTTCTTCGAGTGCCGTCGCCGCTTCGCTGGTCCATTCGAAATTCTTCGTCCGTTTGAGCAATTTATATAGCGGCAAGGCCTTTTCGCCGAGGCGTGAGATGAAGCGGCTTAGGGCTGCAACAGTGCCGGCAAGTTTCTGGACGTGTTTGAGCTCAGTGGGGATAGCCAGCTCGGACAGTGCCCGAATTTTCGCTGGGTTGGCCTCTATTCCTCTATGGGAAACGATGAAGCCGAGCAGCTTACCGGCCGGCACTCCGAAGACGCACTTTTCCGGATTAAGCCATATATCGAAAGTCCGAAGATTGTCAAAGGTTTGTCGGAGATCGTCCACCAGCTGGCTAACGTGTTTGGTTTTGATAACCACATCGTCCACATAAGCTTCGACTGTTTTGCCGATTTGCTTTTCCAGACACGTTTGAATCATGCGCTGGTATGTAGCCCCTGCGTTCTTTAATCCGAAGGGCATTGTGTTGAGGCAGAATGGTCCATAAGGAGTGATGAATGCCGTGGCCGCCTGGTCGGACTCCTTCATTTTGATTTGATGGTATCCGGAGTAAGCGTCGAGGAAACACAGTGAGTCATGCGCGGCGGTGGCGTCTATGATCTGGTCTATGCGGGGCAAGGGGAAATGATCCTTGGGGCAGGCTTTGTTCAAATCCTTGAAATCGACACACAAACGCCAGGACTTATCCTTCTTTGGCACCATGACCAGGTTGGCCAACCACTCCGGATGTTTGATGTCCCGGATGAATCCGGCTTCGAGCAACTTTGCCAATTCCTCGCCCATAGCCTGACGCTTGGGTTCGGAAAACCGACGCAGAGTCTGTTTGACTGGTTTGAACCCCTTAATGATGTTCAAGCTGTGCTCGGCTAACCTACGCGGGATCCCAGGCATGTCTGACGGGTGCCAGGCGAAGATATCCCAATTTTCACGCAAAAAGTTGCGCAGCTCTTCATCGACCGCGGGGTCCAGCTGGGCTCCAATGGACGCCGTTTTATTGGGATCTGTTGGGTGCACTTGGAATTTGACGATTTCATCCGCTGGTTTGAAGGACGTGGACTTGGGCCTTTTGTCGAGGATTACGTCGTCCTTATCCACCGTTGAGCGGAGCGCAGTCAGTTCTTCAGCTGCGAGGGCTTCGTACAACGCTTCGAGGGCAAGGGATGCAGTCTTGTTCTCGGCCCGAAGAGCTCTATCCGGATCACTTGTTATTGTGATCACGCCGTTTGGCCCTGGCATTTTAAGCTTCATGTACCCGTAATGTGGTACAGCATGGAATCGTGCGAAGGCATCGCGCCCTAGTAAGGCATGATAGCCACTGCGGAAGGGCATGATGTGAAAAAGCAGTTCTTCGGATCGGTAGTTCTCGGGAGTTCCGAAGACCACATCAAGAGTCACGCGGCCACTGGAACGTGCCTCCTTTCCGGGGATGATCCCTCGAAAGGTAGTGTGACTTTGTTCGATGCGGGATCTGTCAAACTGCATTTTGTCCAAGGTGTCCTCGTAGATGAGGTTTAGCCCGCTACCGCCGTCCATTAGCACCTTTTGGAGTCGAAATCCATCCACTATGGGATCAAGGACCAGGGCGGCAGCGGCTCGAGTAGGGCAGGACCTCGGCTGGTCTTGTTCACTAAAAGTGATGGGTGTGTCTGTCCATGAGTCTATCTCTGCCACGTGGTGAATTTGAGTGAGCTCTCGAAGGGCTCTCTTCCTCTGATTCTTCGAAGAGTAAGTCTCGTAGATTGTTAAGATTTCGGCGTCGTCATCAAGGGGCATTACTGGACTTTTATTTGAGTACGGGCCTCCGAGGATGACCTCGCCGCTCTTGGCGACTTGCCTGACCACCCAGCAAGCTCGAAGCCTGTGGGTTGGGTTTGTGGAGTGTATGGGGCATGGCTTATCCAGTATTCCGTCAAGGACCGTTCTGGATCTTGTCAGGGGTTTCAACTTTTTCTCGGATGGCTCGTATTGGCACGTCCGGCGAGGGAGTGCGTGTTTTGCCCAAGCTCGGTTTAGTTCCTCTGTGCGGATTGACTCCGTTTGCTCGAGCTGAGCCTGCCAAGCGTACTCCATGGCGCAATATTTGGACACCAAATCCGATAAATCAGAGAAATTTTGGATGTGGCGGTGGGCGAGGGCGTTTAGGACGCCCTCGTCTCTGCAGTTCTGTCGGAAGATCTCTAGAATATCCTTGTCGTAGCCGTCCGTCATTTTATTTTTGACGAAAAGGAATCTGGCCCAGAAGTGCCGGACTGTCTCTCCGGGCTGCTGCTTAACGTACATCAGGTCCCATATGTCGGGCCGTCCTGAGTTATCTGGACAATACTCAATGTGGGGGGTGGGTGGGATAAGAAACTTGCTCCCAGCGGAGTGTGAGTCCGGAGTTTTGGGGGCCGCGTCCTGGATTGTCATGGAATCCGGTGCGCCGAGCTCTGGGTGACTGACCGGGTGCGTGGATCCAGACTTGCATGTTGAACCAGACTTCGGCTCTAAACCCTCTCCGGAGCAGAATTCGGCTGCCGAGCTGGAAGGCGAAGCCTGTTGGTCGGAAACTTGCACCTCATGCGCTTTTGGTTCTGTGGTAACGGGTGAGCCTTCTGAGGGGCCTTCGATAGTGGCGACCAAGTGAGTAGTGGCGGGGGCGTAGATTTCCCTGTCGTCGGTTTTAAGCCCGATCTGATCGTACACCGAGGACTGGCCATCGGCGATTCCCAGAGCCTAGATCCGATCTAGTATCCCGTTTAATGACGAGAGATCTGTTGGTTCCAGGTTCGGGTAATTTGCGGGGTCGACCCGCAGTATGGCCGTGACGGGGGTGTCAGAATTCGCCCCGAAGTTATGTTCGGCCGAGGCTGATATTCGGCAACCGAGCACGGAGATTAGATCCGGGCTCAAGGTTGGATCCGCAGCGGCGGCAGTCTCGGCTGTGGGGTTGGCCGTACTCGAAGTCGGCGCTTCAGGGTTCGTGGGTCCGTCAGGCGAAGCAGAGGACCCCGTGAGGATAAGATCTCCCCGGGAGTCGGCGACGAATTCTAAGTTTCCAAACCTGATCTCCTGGTCGGGGGTGAAGCTGTCGACCCGGCCAAGGTGACCGGCCGGATCGGCGTGTAGCACGATGCTTCCGAACGCGAAGAGCTGACCGGGAACGAACGTGTCCCTGCGGCTAGCGCTGTTGCTGATGAATAGGCGAGCCATTGATCCTTGACGACCCACGGCGTAGCTCTCAATGAAAGCACCAATGTCGGTACCAAAACCGGCAGATCTCAGGTAGGGGATCCGAACTATGGGTCAAGGAGTCGATGGTAACAGGGAACGTAGAGACAGCGATTTACCCAGGTTCGGGCCCTCTCGAGGAGGTAATACCCTACGTCCTGCTTGATTGTATTGATGTGATTGTATGAAGGTTACAGAGCTGATCTACCTCGAGATCGACTGGGCTAAACCCTAGGTAATGGATATGATCCTCTACGGACTAGGCCTTCTGGTTTATATAGACACCAGGAGGTCCTAGGGTTACACATGGTCGGTTACCATCAGGGGACAAACATGCCGGTTATGCCAACTATTGCTTGGAGGAGACGCCAAGTCTTCGGAGGTTTCCTTCTGACACACGGGGTCGCCCACAATCCTGCCTTCCTTCGACGAGTACAGGGCGGCCCACCAGCCCGGCCTATGAGAGATAGGCCGACAGCCCGAGTACCCCCTAGTCCGGGACACCCTCACTCGCCGCCGGCGTCAACGTGGCACCCATGTGGCCCTCCCCTGTGCCACTGACCGCTGGGCCCCACGGCCGCGTTGACCAGGTTGACCGAGTCAACCCTGCTTACTGGGCGGCCCAGTGTCACTGACATGTGGCCCCCACGTTAAATAAAACATTTTTATAAATAATTAATCTGTTAATTAATTTAATTACTAATTAGTCACTGACAACTGGGTCCCACTTGTTAATTAACCTAATTAACTAAATTAACCCATGTTTAATTAAAACAGTCACTGACCATTGGGACCCACTGGTCAGGTTTGACCCTGGCCAGCTGGGTTTGACCGATGACGTCACCCTGACGTCATGCTGACGTCACATATTACTGTTTTGGATAATTCAGATTTAATAATTAAAACAATTCCAGAAATTCAATAAAACTTTGAAAAATCATATAAAATAAACCGTAACTCAGATGAAAATAATTTATATATGAAAAATGATCAGAAAAATATGAAGAGTCCGAATATGCCACCCACATACCTGCCACACCCCTCTAACATGATGAACATGGAACTTTCCCCTTCGATTCATCTGACCGATAATTGCCCGAAGCTGGTAAAACACCTCCAGATGTTTTCCCGCTCCGACTACTTGCGTAGTACTGCAATAGAGCACCCCTAGCACCGCATGTTGACATGTCATGCATCCCTGTTGAATTGTTTGCCCTGTATTTATTGTTTCTTCCCCCTCCTTCTCTCCCGATAGACCCCGAGACTACCGACGACCCTCCTGAGTACATCTACGTCACCGATGACCAGACCATTTCAGCAGAGCTTCCAGGCAAGCAAACCCCCTTGATCATTCCAATATCGCCTATTCCTTCTCCCACATGCTTGCATTAGAATTTGCTACTGTAATTGATTGCTCCTATTCTGATGCATATCCTGTTTTTGTAACCTGCTGTTGTTACTTTACTTGTCATCCTAAACTACTTAGAATAGGTTGGTTAGTGATCCATCAGTGACCCCTCACCCTTGTCCCTGTTGCCCCGCTTTGTTACTAGTGCCTCGATCTTTGTGATCGATGTGCAGAGACCGTCACATCACCGCACACCCCTTTAGTTGTACGGCTCTGCAGGGCTACTATCGAGTGCCGGGGGTGATACCTCGTACTGCACTCCTGATGATATCCCTGTTGTATAGCACATCGGCGGTGATTGCAGAGGGTGATTCCTCGCTCTCCCCTTCCCGATGATGACCCAGTCGTGCAACCCCTCAAGTGGGGACCATCGAGGGTGATTCCTCCTGGTTCTCCTTAATGGATTACATCGAGTGGGAATCCATCGAGGGTGACTCCTCGGGTTCCCCTTTGATGTTTTGGACACACGGTTACCATGACTTTTATCTCAGACCTTTGTTGCAGGCGGGTCGACCCCGAGGGGTACCCACGGGAAATGTGAAGTCGGGTTGACCTGGAGGGTACCCGCGAGATAATTACGAGGCGCGGCCGGGCAGGCAGAGACCGCCCTAGAGAGGGATGGGCCTGACCCTTGTTGCACTTCCACGAGACGGAACGACAGGAGTACTGATCGCCACCGCGAGCTCCCAACGCGCTAACGGATTTGGGTATTTGATCTGAGTTGGCCGCTGGCCTATACGCACTACCACCATGTGGGATAATGGTTATGGGACCCTCTACGTCGTATGTATCAGCCGAAAGCTCTTCAGATGTCACAGCTCAGAGATGCGGGCTGATTGCTGGGGTGGGCTAGTTACGTCACTTGTGTATACAGTGTCGCGCTTGGGCCCCGGCCAGTCACGCAACGTGCAGAGTGCAGAGGGCGATGGCCCAAGACCCCTTCGCACTTAGGATTTAGACCGGCGTGCTGACCTCTCTGCTGAGCCTAGGTAGGACTGCGTCGTGTCGATTACCCGAGGCCGGGTATTACCCAGCAAGTGTGTCCGGCCAGAAGTAATCGAGGGTGTTGGGTAACAGTAGTGCACCCCTGCAGGGAAGGTATCTATTCGAATAGCCATGTCCACGGTAACAGGACGCTCTGTGTTGTATCCCGATCTACTACAACTTGAACTGAATACATGTTACTTTAACTGTAAGCTCCGGGATCGCTTTCTCGTAGGGAGTCGAGGAAGGATCTCTGGGCTTTGCTTCTACATGCTTGTTACTTTATGTTATGCTACTAATCTGCACTCTTCTAATGCTGCAAGACGCTGAAGATGCTAGTCTTCGATAGGCTAGGCTTTCCCCCTCTGTTCTGGCATTTCTGCAGTATAGTCCACAGAGACAGCCCCTTCCTTTGATACCAATGCATAATTAGTATTGATCTGATGTAAGTCTTGCGAGTACTTTGGATGAGTACTCACGGTTGCTTTGCTCCTCTTTTTCCCATACCCGATTGCTGCGATCAGATGACGGAGCCCAGGAGTCAGCTGCTCCCATCGACGACTGCTACTACACTTCCGGTGGAGCCTACTACTACGTGGAGACCGACGACCAGGAGTAGATTCGGAGACCAGGAGTAGATTCGAAGGCTCCCAGGCAGAAGGCCTGCGCCTTTTCGATCAGATCCCGCTGTTTGTGCTGGCCTTCTTAAGGCAAACTTGTTTCCCTTTTATGTCTGTACTCAGATATTGTGTTTGCTTCCGCTAACGCTTGATCGCGAGCTTATGTATTCGAGCCCTCGAGGCCCCTGGCTTGAATTATAAAGCTTGTATGACTTTTATTTGTGTTTAGAGTTGTGTTGTGATATCTTCCCGTGAGTCTCTGATCTCGATCGTGTGCATTTGCATGTATGATTAGTGCACGGTCGAGCAGGGGCGTCACAAGTTGGTATCAGAGCCGACTGCCTGTAGGAAGCCCCCTTCCGATTCCTTGGTCGAAGTTGAGTCTAGTCTGTGAAAAACTATTTTACTAACATGTCTGTGTGGCTTACGGGCCCACGTTGCCAATGCGTGGTATTAGGATCTTTTATTCCGCACCTTTACTATGGGATTCTACTCTCTCTTCTATTCGG
This sequence comes from Elymus sibiricus, assembly GCA_039707655.1. Taxonomy (NCBI): domain Eukaryota; kingdom Viridiplantae; phylum Streptophyta; class Magnoliopsida; order Poales; family Poaceae; genus Elymus; species Elymus sibiricus. The sequence goes on along the minus strand of CM077666.1, from coordinate 165,193,639 downwards.
GTTAAAATTTTACTAACTCTGACTCTAGGTTCACGTGATCACATCCACCCGGAGAGAGATTTGAATTAACCCTTCTTTAAATTGTGGGCCAGATTCTTCTTCACGGACCGCAGGATCCTTCTATCGAGGACACCCTGCGTCGTCACCTGCGGATTCCTCGCTCCAGTAGTTTTCCCCGACGTTGATGTAGCCTTTGCTGTGTCCCATTGTTGTATTCCCTATCGCGTGCCTGCGCGCCGCCTAGTATGTCTAGCTGTTTGGATTTCCGAACTTATGCTCTCCGCATGTAACCGACTTTGTGTATGGATCTGTATGTCTAAATTGACTACTGTTATGAATCCATTGCACTACTTGTTTATTGTCGAGTTACATCATGCTTGTCTCTAAACACTTGCAGTTGTTTTTACTAAACCACCCCCTGTTAAATCTTTAGCAGGATGGTTAGACCCGCAGGTCGTGGTCGTGGCCGTGGTGCCAATGATCCACCCCCGCCAGACTATATGGCAGCTATGATGCAGCAATTCGAGCTGAACCGCCAGTTCATGGTTGGGATCATGGCTCAGTTTCCACACCAGAACCAGAATGCGCAGAATCAGCAACCTGCCTCAATAACTCTGCAGGAGTTTGTGCGTCTCAGCCCTACTATTTTCCGCAACTCTGAACAGCCACTGGATGCTGACGACTGGCTTCGCGACATTGCCTTCGAGATGGAATCTGCCAATGTCGCCCCTGCCAACCTTGTCACCTTCGCGTCCTACTTCTTGAAGGGTCCCGCTGCTCAATGGTGGGACACCCACAGGCGTTCACTAGCTGCTGGGACAGTCGTTACCTGGATCGAGTTTCAGACTGCCTTTCGTGCCCGTTACATTCCTCAGGGAATCATGGACCGGAAGAAAAGAGAGTTTCGCAACCTCACTCAGGGTAATAAAACTGTCGAAGCTTATCAGCGGGAATTCCTTGACCTATCCCGCTATGCTGAAGAAGACATTGCCACTGATGCCCGCAGACAGGAAAAGTTCCGTGACGGACTCCACCCAGACCTCAAGCTTGCACTTGCTATTCATAACTTCACCGACTTCGCCACCCTGGTGAACAAGGCTATCCAGGTTGAGACCGCTCAGAAGGAACACAATAATGCCATCAAGCGCCACCATGACGTTGGCTCATCTTCGGGCTCGTCATCGCAGAAGCGACGTATCTGGATTCCTCACATCATGTACCATCCAGCTGCACCTCCTCCACCGCCGGGGCAGCCAAGATCTCAGGCTCCACTGCTTCGAGCTCCTGCTCCCCGTCCCAATAATGAGCTCTGCTTCAAGTGTGGCCGTCCAGGTCACCGTTCCAGAGAATGCCCTCAGAACCAGAATCAGCTTGCACTTCCCCCTGCTGGCCGTGGAAATGGCCGTGGCAACAACCAACCCCGCAGCAATAATGCCAGGCCTTCTTATGGTCGTGGTCAAGCTTACCATGTTGATCTGAATGAAGCTCAAGATCAGCTTGCTACTGTGATCGGTACTATCCTTGTCACTCAGTACCACCTCCTGTTTTAATTGATTCACGAGCATCGCATTCATTTTACGCTAAAATCCTTTGCATTCACGCATGACATTAGATGTGAACCGTTGCACAATCCGTTAATGGGAAATTCTCCCACGGGCCCATGCCACGCCACCTTGGTATGAATACCCCGACCTTCTCCCTCCTACCTCCTGAATTCTCGGGACGGGAATTTCTTTTAGAGGAGGAGAATTGTAACACCCCCATGTATTAGCTATAGTAATCCCCCATGATCAATGCCAAGTCATCATGCTTAACAGTGCTTGGTCACCTTTGATCTCATATCTCATTTCAAATTCCACTTTGAAATGGAATTCAAATTTAAAGTGAATTTAAAAGTTGTTCAACTCCAGGAACTAAATAGTTCATAGTATTGCAAAAATTTCCAAAACAATTATAAAAATAAAGCCAGCATTATTTGAATTCTTAAATTGCCCCTAACCTAATTAAAACAGTACCAAAACAGTAGCATTTAATCCATTTCCAATTAAACAAAATTCAAATGAAATTGTTATGCCTCCAAACTTTTTGTGGCAGTACTAGATATTGCCTAGTATTTGACTTGACTAACTACATATTTTACAAAAGTAAATTAGTGCTAAAAGAATTACTAAACAGAAAAAAATAAAAAGGAAAAAGACAAAAACGCACTGGTGGACTGGGCCTAAGTGGCATACAGTGCGGCCCAGCCCACCATGCTCGGCCTTTCCCATACCTCCCTCTCGGCCACAGTGGCCATGGCGCGCGCGCAGCCGCACTTCCGCGGATGGCCACGTGCCGGACATCCGGCGATGCCCCGCGAGGATAAGGACCCCGCGCACCTCTCTCTGGCAAACCCTAGCCCCTCAGACCCCCCTCTCTCACTCGCGTTCTTCCTCCCCGCAGCGAGCCAATCCCCTCTCGCCATGGCCGATCTCACCCGCGCGGCCACTCTCACCCTCGCCGGCTAGGACCGTGTCTAACCGCTCCGTCGTCGACCGCCTCGTCGTCTTCGCCCTCTGGATCGAGCCGGGCGCCTCTCCTCCGACTGGAACGAGCTCATCTTCAACCTCGGATCGCCGCCGTTCGACGTCAATTCCGGCCACACCAAGCCTCCCCCGAGCTCGCTCTGCACCTCTACAGGGCCGCTGTGAGCCCCCCTCTGTTTCCCCTCTCTCCCTGCGGTCGCTCTCGTCTCCTAGGTAGCTCCCCGCCATGGTCGTGCTCGTCGCCGCCGTCCTTGTCGTAGTCGCGGCCACAGCCGCTGCAGCTCACGCCCGAGCTTCGCGTCGAGCTCCTGGAGCTCCCAGGAGCCCGTAGCCACCACCAGATCGCTCCCCCGTGCCTTCTAGCGCCCTTCCCGACGAGCTCCCGTAGCCACCTCCGCCTCCGCTCGTCGCCGGCGTCGTTTCCGGCGATCCCCGAGCGGACCACCACCACCACGCGATGCGCCTCTTCGCGCTCGTTCGAACGCGACCCTCCGCGCGCCAAATGGTGGCCGGAGGGCGAAACCCGAGCCCCTCCGCCGTTCCCGTGGTCGTCGGAGCCTCGCCGCCGGCGCGCCACCGTCTAAACGCCGGCGTCCGACGTGGCGCCCACGTGGCCCTCCCCTGTGCCACTGACCGCTAGGCCCCACGGCCGCGTTGACCGGGTTGACCGAGTCAACCCTGCTCACTGGGCGGCCCAGTGTCACTGACATGTGGCCCCCACGTTAAATAAAATATTTTTATAAATAAATAATCTGTTAATTAATTTAATTACTAATTAGTCACTGACAACTGGATCCCACCTGTTAATTAACCTAATTAACTAAATTAACCCCTGTTTAATTAAAACAGTCACTGACCATTGGGACCCACTGGTCAGGTTTGACCCTGGCCAGCTGGGTTTGACCGATGACGTCACCCTGACGTCATACTGACGTCATACTGACGTCACATATTACTGTTTTGGATAATTCGGATTTAATAATTAAAACAATTCCAGAAATTCAATAAAACTTTGAAAAATCATATAAAATAAACTGTAATTCGGATGAAAATAATTTATATATGAAAAATGATCAGAAAAATATGAAGAATCCGAATATGCCATTCACATACCTGCCACACCCCTCTAACATGATGAACATCGAACTTTCCCCTCCGATTCAACTGACCGATAATTGCCCGGAGCTGGTAAAACACCTCCAGATGTTTTCCCGCTCCGACTAACTTGCGTAGTACTGCATTAGAGCACCCCTAGCACCACATGTTGACATGTCATGCATCCCTGTTGCATTGTTTGCCGTGTATTTATTGTTTCTTCCCCCTCCTTCTCTCCCGATAGACCCCGAGACTGCCGACGACCCTCCTGAGTACAACTACGTCGCCGACGACCAGACCATTTCAGCAGAGATTCCAGGCAAGCAAAACCCCCTTGATCATTCCAATATCGCCTATTCCTTCTCCCCCATGCTTGCATTAGAATTTGCTACTGTAATTGATTGCTCCTATTCTGATGCATAGCCTGTTTTTGTAACCTACTGTTGTTACTTTACCTGTCATCCTAAACTGCTTAGAATAGGTTGGTTAGTGATCCATCAGTGACCCCTCACCCTTGTCCCTGTTGCCCCGCTTTGTTACCAGTGCCTCGATCTTTGTGATCGATGTGCTGAGACCGTCACATCACCGCACACCCTCTTAGTTGTACGGCTCTGCAGGGCTACTATCGAGTGCCGGGGGTGATACCTCGTACTGCACTCCTGATGATATCCCTGTAGTATAGCACATCGGCGGTGATTGCAGAGGGTGATTCCTCGCTCTCCCCTTCCCGATGACGACTCGGTCGTGTAACCCCTCAAGTGGGGACCATCGAGGGTGATTCCTCCTGGTTCTCCTTAATGGATTACATCGAGTGGGAATCCATCGAGGGTGACTCCTCGGGTTCCCCTTTGATGTTTTGGACACACGGTTACCATGACTTTTATCTCAGAGCTTTGTTGCAGGCGGGTCGACCCCGAGGGGTACCCACGGGAAATGTGAAGTCGGGTTGACCTGGAGGGTACCCGCGAGATAATTACGAGGCGCGACCGGGCAGGCAGAGACCGCCCTAGAGAGGGATGGGCCTGACCCTTGTTGCACTTCCTCGAGACGGGACGACAGGAGTACTGATCGCCACCGCGAGCTCCCAACGCACTAACGGATTTGGGTATTTGATCTGAGTTGGCCGCTGGCCTATACGCAATATAACCACGTGGGATAATGGTTATGGGACCCTCTACGCCGTATGTATCAGCCGAAAGCTCTTCAGATGTCACAGCTCAGAGATGCGGGCTGATTGCTGGGGTGGGCTGGTTACGTCACTTGTGTATACAGTGTCGCGCCTGGGCCCTAGCCAGTCACGCAACGTGCAGGAGTGCAGAGGGCGATGGCCCAAGACCCCTTCGCACTTAGGATTTAGACCGGCGTGCTGACCTCTCTGCTGAGCCTAGGTAGGACTGCGTCGTGTCGATTACCCGAGGCCGGGTATTACCCAGCAAGTGTGTCTGGCCAGATGTAATCGAGCGTGTTGGGTAACAGTAGTGCACCCCTGCAGGGAAGTTATCTATTCGAATAGCCGTGTCCACGGTAACAGGACGCTCAGTGTTGTATCCCGATCTACTACAACTTGAACTGAATACATGTTACTTTAACTGTAAGCTCCGGGATCACTTTCTCGTAGGGAGTCGAGGAAGTATCTCTGGGCTTTGCTTCTACATGCTTGTTACTTTATGTTATGCTACTAATCTGCACCCTTCTAATGTTGCAAGACGCTGAAGATGCTAATCTTCGATAGGCTAGGCTTTCCCCCTCTGTTCTGGCATTTCTGCAGTATAGTCCACAGATACAGCCCCTTCCTTTGATACCAATGCATAATTAGTATAGATCTGATGTAAGTCTTGCGAGTACTTTGGATGAGTACTCACGGTTTGTTTGCTCCTCTTTTTCCCATACCCGATTGCTGCGATCAGATGGCGGAGCCCAGGAGTCAGCTGCTCCCGCCGACGACTGCTACTACACTTCCGGTGGAGCCTACTACTACATGAAGACCGACGACCAGGAGTAGATTCGGAGGCTCCTAGGCAGGTGGCCTGTGCCTTTTCGATCAGATGTCACTGTTTGTGCTGGCCTTCTTAAGGCAAACTTGTTTCCCTTTTATGTCTGTACTCAGATATTGTGTTTGCTTCCGCTAACGCTTGATCGCGAGCTTATGTATTCGAGCCCTCGAGGCCCCTGGCTTGTATTATAAAGCTTGTATGACTTTTATTTGTGTTTAGAGTTGTGTTGTGATATCTTCCCGTGAGTCTCTGATCTCGATCGTGTGCATTTGCGTGTATGATTAGTGCACGGTCGAGCAGGGGCGTCACACAACAGTCCGTCGATCAGAGATCCACGAGCTTATTGAAGCAAGAGCCTCTGGCTCCAACCACCTAAGCGCAACAAACAAGATCAACATGGTTAGCCACCGTCATGGTCGTCAAACCTCTCTAAAGGAACACCTAGACTAAATCTACAATATATGCATGCTATACCGAGCTCTCCTCCTAGTCATACTTTAGCCGACAACCCGGTCGAAGATGAAGAGGGCTTCAACGGGCCTTCTGGAGGCCGGTTCTCAAGATGAACGAAGGAGGAGAGAGAAACATAAAAGAGAAGTGAGTCACGGAAAACCCACAACATCATGTGAGTTGTTGTTGGAAATATGAGCACCTTTTCGATTAGAATAGTCCACGAGCATACAGTAAACATGGCAAATACGGTATGCATCTCATACCGATACCTAAGCATGTGAGCACGTACAGTACATAGAACCGAAACATCTATGAACAAAATATATACGGCTAGCACATGAATAAGCACATAAACGGATAAGTGAGGGATGAACAGATCGGCCAACGCGGTGGCGGCGGCAGCAGCCTCGGCCGAGTCCGCGAATAGCAACTCGTCAATTAATCCAAGATTAATTAACCATTCCTGACCGATAAAAATAAGGCTCGGCTCATTCCCGCAACCCACGGCGCGCGTCGTGGCGAGGCGGGCGGCGGAGGAGGAACGCGCGTGTACAGTTTCTCTTCCCAAGCTCACAATGGCATGTGGTAGAGCAGCCCTTATAAAGGGGCCTCACTCTTCTTACCGTAACAGTATGGTACTAAACTTCCCACCACTTGCCATGCACCTAAATGGGCCTTAGAGATTAACCAGGAATTATTGTCTTATATGGGCCTAAGCCCATCCATAATCCAACAGTTGTACAGTATGTCGTAAGGTGACCGAGCTGGTCAGTTCCTTTTTGTGCGCCTTCTAAAATTAAAATCTTATCGAGCGGATATATGACATGCAGGTGACATGCTTGGAGGCTGCTACTAAGATTCAAGTAATGCCTAGTTGTCTTTTTTCTTTGCTGGAGAATGCCTAGTTGTCCTTTGTCTCGTTCATTGCAGGCTGCATGTTTGCGTTGCCTATACTCCATCAGTTCGAACATGGCTTTTTTATTAGTGTGTGCTCTGGAGTTTTTAGCCTGAGTAACAAGGACAGCTATTGCAAAAGGCATCTGACGGACACAAGGAAATATCTAAATGGACATGTTGATGTCATTTAATTATTATATAAACTCTGCAACGAACCAAAATCCCATGCAATCAAGTTGACACCTGACACGCACACACATGATGACCAGTACTTAATGAATTAACCTGTACTGTACTATCAATGTAAGCAGCAGAAATTAAGAACAGAGTGGGTATTACTTTGCATATACTTGTTCAGTTTCAGTGCACATTGCATAGTACTTCCTCCGTCGCAGTTTACATGGCGCGTTTCAATTCTCCACCACCGGAGGGATTTTAGACGCGTTTGGTTTAATGCCAAATTAATTAGGGCGTGGTAACCGCAATCAAGCTCATACATTTCTCTGCATGCAAGTGTATACGCAGGGTGAAAGCACTTCATGCATGTGTGTACGCATTAATTTCTTAAGTAATTAGGCACCGTGGTATAACCACCGATGTTATTTTTCAGTCCAATCGTGAATCACCTTGGTCCCAGAGATTGTTGAAGCGCGCCGTGTAAACTGTGACGAAGGGAGTATCAATTTCTTAGGGGTTTTAGATTACACTGCATATTAGGAAATCAAGACGCAGCGAGCCAATACATGACACATAAATGTACCCTCTTAAACATAAATGACGCAGCGAGCCAATACATGACGAAGCGAGCGTTAGCCAATACATGACACATAAATGAAAAGCAAAATGAAACATATGTTGTGTTTTCTAGCATTAGCATATAGGGATTGTATCTGCCAATGCAAAGTGTACTAAAAAATATTCTCTATTACCAGTAATAAAAAAAAATTGGAGGGAGTACCAAAAACATGTTAATGTCCAACGAACAAGCAAGGTTTTAATTGATTGTCCAAGAAAATATTACATCCGTCCCAAAATAGTTGAAGTTTTGGGTATATCCATAGTCAATATTATTTGAGTTTGACCAAGTCCATAGAAAAATATACTATTAACATCTAAAACATCATATTAGTGTCATGAGATTCTTATGAAATATATTTCCGTACTATATACATTTAATGTTATAGATCTTGGCATATTTTTCTATAAAATTGATCGAACTTAAGCAAATTTGACTTGAGACAAACCAAGAGTTTAATTGTTTTGGAACCGAAGGGAGCACGTGTCTAAGGCCAACTCCAACGCACGACCGCATTTGGTCTGTCCCTGTCCGTTTGGGTCGGAACGGACAGAAAACGCGGCCCAACGCGCCGACGCAAACGGCCGGGCGTCCGTTTTCTGTCCATCCGCGACCCATTTCCGGCCAAAATTTGGGCCGAGTTTGCTTCGAAACGGACAAGACGGGGACACGCGCGACGCGCGCCCTTGTCCTCCCCTGGCCCGCCCGTCGGGAGCACAACCTCCCCATTTCCCCCTTCTCCCCCAAAAACCCTCCCGCCCTCCCGCCATGGCCACTGAGCCAAAGCAAGATGCCTCCGCCATCCCGGCCGCCACGACTGTCGTCCGCTCCGCGAAGAAGAAGAAGCCAAAGAAGGTGTTCACGATGGTGGAGCTTGCCCGAGAATCGGCAAAGAGGGCTGGCCGTAGGGCCAGTGCGGGCGACAGGAAAGCCACCGCCGCACAACACAGGGCCGTTGTTGAGGATATCGAGGCCCTCGTCGCCAGGGCCACGCAGGCAGCGACGCAGCACGCCCTCCTCATGCTAGGGTTCAGCCGACCATGCCGGCCATTCTTACCGCCGCCACCATGGCCGCGGCAAGCACCTGCTTGTTGGTCGTTCGCCCTCCATAGGCGTAGTCGCCGAGCTCCTCCACAACACCGCAGACGGGCGGTCTCCATCCGACGCACGACCCGGGTGCAACACATTACTCCACGTCGCCAAAGGTAGCGTGATCGCGCCGGCCACCCCCGCTCCCATGGCCAGCATCGACCTCAACGTCACGCCTGGTTCCAGCGCCGGCCAGTCGGCCACCGGGATGTAAAAGAAGTGGCCGCGGGCGATTCCTACGGCCAACCTTCCCGACGCCCGCAAGTTGTTCGACGGAACGCCCAATGCGACGCTGACGCAAGATGACCCGACCTACTTCAATGATTTCATGGAGAACATTGCTACTTGTGAGATGCGTTGGTAATTCTCTGAACAGGAAGGGAGATGCAGTACAGTAGAGATAAGTATTTCCCTCAGTTATGAAACCAAGGTTATCAATCCAGTAGGAGAATCACGCAACACCTCGTTAACAGTACCTGCACACAAAACAACAAATCCTTGCACCCAACGCAAACAAGGGGTTGTCAATCCCTTGGTGGTTAATTGCAAGATTAAATTGTATGGTGATAGATAGATAGATTGAACTAAAATATAAAATAAAATAAATAAAGTAAAAGTGCAGCAAGGTATTTTTAGGATCTTTAATATATGATAGAAGTAGACCCGGGGGCCATAGTTTTTACTAGAGGCTTCTCTCATGAAAATAGCATACGGTGGGTGAACAAATTACTGTTGGACAATTGATAGAAAAGCAAATAATCATGACGATATCCAAGGCAATGATCATGTATATAGGCATCACGTCCGAGACAAGTAGACCGACTCCTGCCTGCATCTACTACTATTATTCCACACATCGACCGCTATCCAGCATGCATCTAGTGTATTAAGTCCATAAAGAACGGAGTAACGCCTTAAGCAAGATGACATGATGTAGACAAAGTAAACTCACGCATGAATAAACCCCGTCCTTTTACCCTTAATAGCAATGATACATACGTGTCATGTCCCTTTCTGTCACTGGGATTGAGCACCGCAAGATCGAACCCATTACAAAGCACCTCTCCCATTGCAAGATAAATCAATCTAGTTGGCCAAACCAAATCAATAGATCGGAGAGAAATACGAAGCTATAATAATCATGCATAAAAGAGTTCAGAGAAAACTCAAATAATATTCATGGATAATCTGATCATGAACTCACAATTCATCGGATCCCAACAAACACACCGTAAAAAGTGATTACATCGGATAGAACTCCAAGAACATCGAGGAGAACATTGTATTGAAGATCAAAAAGAGAGAAGAAGCCATCTAGCTACTAACTATGGACCCGAAGGTCTGTGGTAAACTACTCACGCATCATCGGAAGGGTAGCAAGATTGATGTAGAGCCCCTCCGTGATCGATTCCCCCTCCGACGGAGTACCGGAAAAGGCCTCCAGATGGGATCTCTCGAGAACAGAAGCTTGCGGCGGCGGAAAAAGTATTTCGTGGACTCCTCGATGGTTTCCCGATTTTAGAGAAATTATAGTGGTGGAATTAGGTCAAAAGGGGCAGAGATGGGCCCACGAGGCACCAGGGCGCGCCTGCCCCCCCCCTCCCCCAGGCACGCCCTGGTGGCTCGTGGCCACCTCCTCTGGTTTCTGGCCTTCTCCCGAAGCTTCTAGTGTCTCTTATGTCCAGAAAAAAATCTCCAAAAAGTTTCGTGGCATTTGGACTTCGTTTGGTATTGATATTCTGGAAAACCAAAAACAGGCAAAAAAACAGCAACTGGCACTGGGCACTAAGTTAATAGGTTAGTCCCAAAAAATGATATATAATTGCTGTAAATTTTTATAAAAACATCTAAGATTGATATTATAATAGCATGGAACAATCAGAAATTATAGATACATTGGAGACGTATCAAGCATCCCCAAGCTTAATTCCTTCTCGTCCTCGAGTAGGTAAATGATAAAAATAGAATTTTTGATGTGGAATGCTACCTATCATATTCATCATATACTCTTTTCTTTGTGGCATGGACATTTGGACTTGAATGATTCAAAGCAATAGTCTATAGTTTGACATGAAGATATAAATACTCAAACATACTAACAAGCAACCATGTCTTTCAAAATATCAACGCTAAAGAAAGTTATCCCTAGCCCATTATGCTCAATCATTGATCCATTCACACTCAATATTAGCTACACACAATGCACAAGTATGACAATAGTGCTCTCTAGTTTGTGCTTTGTAAGAGAAGATGGAGACTCAAAATAAAAATAAAAATTGCATAAAAGTAAATAGATAGGCCCTTCGCAGAGGGAAGCAGAGATTTGCAAATGTGCCAGAGCTCAAAGCTTAAATTAGAGAGATAAAAATATTTTGAGAGGCATGCTTTTCCTGTCAACGAAAACGACCGAGAATTCCCAATATCTTCCATGCTAGACACATCATAGGCGGTTCCAAACAGAAAATAAAGTTTATTTCCTTTCCACCATTCTTTCACAATACATGGCTAGCCGTATCCACGGGTGCCCTCCATACCAACACTTTCCAAGGAATTTTGTTGTTATTAATTTTTGATTCATTGTGGGACTGGGCATCCCTATTACCAATCACTCTCTCGTGCAATGACAAGTGAATAAACACTCATCGTGAGAATAACACACCTAGCATGGAAAATATTGGCTACCCCCTGCCGCCTCATGAGCGGTACGGGCACACAAAACGGAAAATTATTTTGAAAATTAGAGTTGGCACATGCAAATTTACTTGGAACGGCATGGAAATACCGCATATAGGTAGATATGGTGGACTCATTTGGCACAACTTGGGTTTAAGGAGTTTGGATGCACAAGCAGTATTCCTGCTTAGTACAAATGAAGGCTAGCAAATAGATTGAGAAGCGACCAACCAAAAAGCAAAAACGGTCATAAACATGCATTGAACATAACTAACACCGAGTAATGCACCATAAGTAGGATATAATTTCTTTGCATAACTATTGACTTAATGTGCATGCATAGGGAATCACAAACCTTAACACTAATATTCTTACTAAATCACAATTACTCACTAACATGACTCACATATTATCATCTCCATATTGCAAAACTATTGCAAGGAATCACACTTATCATATCCAATGATCTATATGAAAGTTTTTATTATATCCCTCTTGAATATTCATCACTTTGGGACCAAATTCATATCTTGTGCAAATTACCATTACTATTATCAACTCTCAAAAAGATATAAGTGAAGCATGAGAGTGCAAATATTTCTTCAAAATTTTAGTCTTATCAACTCTCAAAATAATATAAGTGAAGCATGAGAGTTTAAATATTTCTTCAAAATTTTAGTCTTATCAACTCTCAAAATAATATAAGTGAAGCATGAGAGTTTAAATATTTCTTCATAATATAGCCACCGACGTGCTCAAAAAGATTTAAGTGAAGCACTAGAGCAACTGCCTAGCTCAAAAAATTTAAGTGAAGCACATAGAGTATTCTAACAAATTATGATAAATGTGTGGCTCTCTCAAGTTGGTGTGTCCAGCAAAGATGATTGTGACAAACTAAAAAGCAAACAAAGTAAAGACTTATATAATACACGACGCTCCAAGCAAAACACATATCATGTGACGAATAAAAATATAGCTCCAAGTAAAATTACCGATGGTTGGTAGAAGAAAGAGGGGATGCCCTTAGACGCTCGAGTCTTCCTTGAATATTACCTTGGTGTGCCTTGGGCATCCCCAATCTTAGGCTCTTGCCACTCCTTATTCCTTCATCCATCGTGATCTCACCCAAAACTTGAAAACTTCAATCACACAAAACTCAACAAAACCTTCGTGAGATCCGTTAGTATAACAAAATAAATCACTACTTTAAGTACTGTTGCAAACCCATTCATATTTTATTTTTGCATTATACCTACTGTATTCTAACTTCTCCATGGCTTATACCCCCCGATACAATCCATAGTTTCATCAAAACAAGCAAGCAATGCATCAAAAACAGAATCTGTCAAAAACAGAACAGTCTGCAGAGATCTATTTAAAATCCATACTTCCGTAACTCCAAAAATTCCTAAAAATTAGGAAAACGTGGAAAATTCATATACCAATACTGTGTAAAAATTTCAGATTTTTCTGACGCTCCAGTACAGAAATAAAATTCCAACACTGGACGCAAAACTTTCTGTTTTCCAAACAGCATCAATTATACTATCTCCCAAATCATCCCAAAGGCATTACTTGGCACAAACACTAATTAAAACATAAAAAATCAATCATAACAGTAGCATAATTGTGAAAACACACAACAACAGAAACAAAAAGTAAAAATTTATTTTATTCATTGGGTTGCCTCCCAACAAGCGCTATTGTTTTATGCCCCTAGCTAGGCATAATGCATAGCTTCAAGTATTGTCATATTTCGTATTAGCCCTAGCAACTCCTATTTCACTCTCTTTGCCGTTATCAATAATGTGCACCAGATGATCAAGCTTAGTTCAAAGGGTTTTTATTTCTTTCAAAACACAAAAGGAGATCTTTTGATCTAAAGCATCAACCCTTCTAGTTTGTGACACCACATTGCTATTTATCTTAGAGGCAAGATTAAATATTCCTCGAAAGTTAGAATCCATACTAGCCTTTTTTTCCTTTATTTACTCAGTTTGACGAAAGCATTCTAGAGTAATAGGTTCGATAGTTTCAACTTTTGGTTGTCCAAATATACTTTTCATCTTTTCATAGGTTTCAAAGGCATCTCTCCCAAGAAAATCGTTTTCAAATATAGAATCCAAGACACGTCTATGAGCAAGGGGTAGATCAACATAAAAACCTTTAAGGAACAATTTAAGGTGAAACTGATGCCTAGCACTTACTTGTATTTTTAATAATCTATTCCATGCTTCTTTTAAAGATTCGTCACTCAAATATCTAAAGTTTAAAATTTCTGGACCGTCTCCTAAGTAGAGAGGAAAAAGGCATAACAAGAGTAGAACTAGCCATAATGATAAGACGAGCAAACAAGAAAAAGGCAAACGGAAAATATTTTTGTATTTTTGTAAAAACTTTTTAGAAGTGGGGGAGATGAAAACGAGAGGCAAAGGCAAATAAAATAAATGTAAGGAGATGAAAGTTTCATGCGTAGGTACTTGATAGATGTTGATGATGTCTCCCCGGCAATGGCGCCAGAAATTCTTCCTGCTACTTATGAGCTGCGTTGGTAATTCCCTAAAGAGGAAGGGAGATGCAGTACAGTAGAGATAAGTATTTCCCTCAGTTATGAAACCAAGGTTATCAATCCAGTAGGAGAATCACGCAACACCTCGTTAACAGTACCTGCACACAAAACAACAAATCCTTGCACCCAACGCAAACAAGGGGTTGTCAATCCCTTGGTGGTTAATTGCAAGATTAAATTGTATGGTGATAGATAGATAGATTGAACTAAAATATAAAATAATATAAATAAAGTAAAAGTGCAGCAAGGTATTTTTAGGATTTTTAATATATGATAGAAGTAGACCCGGGGGCCATAGTTTTTACTAGAGGCTTCTCTCATGAAAATAGCATACGGTGGGTGAACAAATTACTGTTGGGCAATTGATAGAAAAGCAAATAATCATGACGATATCCAAGGCAATGATCATGTATATAGGCATCACGTCCGAGACAAGTAGACCGACTCCTGCCTGCATCTACTACTATTACTCCACACATCGACCGCTATCCAGCATGCTTCTAGTGTATTAAGTCCATAAAGAACGGAGTAACGCCTTAAGCAAGATGACATGATGTAGACAAAGTAAACTCACGCATGAATAAACCCCATCTTTTTACCCTTAATAGCAACGATACATACGTGTCATGTCCCTTTCTGTCACTGGGATTGAGCACCGCAAGATCGAACCCATTACAAAGCACCTCTCCCATTGCAAGATAAATCAATCTAGTTGGCTAAACCAAATCAATAGATCGGAGAGAAATACGAAGCTATAATAATCATGCATAAAAGAGTTCAGAGAAAACTCAAATAATATTCATGGATAATCTGATCATAAACTCACAATTCATCGGATCCCAACAAACACACCGCAAAAAGTGATTACATCAGATAGAACTCCAAGAACATCGAGGAGAACATTGTATTGAAGATCAAAAAGAGAGAAGAAGACATCTAGCTACTAACTATGGACCCGAAGGTCTGTGGTAAACTACTCACGCATCATCGGAAGGGCAGCAAGGTTGATGTAGAGCCCCTCCGTGATCGATTCCCCCTCCGGCGGAGTACCGGAAAAGGCCTCCAGATGGGATCTCTCAAGAACAGAAGCTTGCGGCGGCGGAAAAAGTATTTCGTGGACCCCTCATTGGTTTCCCGATTTTAGAGAATTTATAGTGGTGGAATTAGGTCAAAAGGGGCAGAGGTGGGCCCATAAGGCACCAGGGCGTGCCTGCCCCCCCCCAGGCGCGCCCTGGTGGCTTGTGGCCACCTCCTCTAGCTTCTGGCCTCCTCCCGAAGCTTCTAGTGTCTCTTATGTCCAGAAAAAAATCTCCAAAAAAATGTGTGGCATTTGGACTTCGTTTGGTACTGATATTCTGGAAAACCAAAAACAGGCAAAAAACAGCAACTGGCACTGGGCACTAAGTTAATAGGTTAGTCCCAAAAAATGATATATAATTTCTGTAAATGTTTATAAAAACATCCAAGATTGATATTATAATAGCATGGAACAATAGAAAATTATAGATACGTTGGAGACGTATCAAACATCATCTACGAGGGCCGTTACCAAGCCTTCGATCCCGACGAGACCCAAAGCCAAGATGGCCACGACCAAGATGGAGGTGCCGAAGACTTGGGCGGCCACGGCAACCAAGAAGCCACCGACGCCAAGGCGAGCAATGGCATGAAGGTATGTATTGCGAAGAGGAAGAAGATGGCGTAGACATTGAGGATTTTGTCGAAGAGCTCGGTACACAAGCCAATGCACAAAATTGAAGGCAAAGCATTCGGACGGGTACATCACCAAAGATGAGGACAAGTTGATTTGCGAAGGATGGAAGGAAATAGG
This sequence comes from Elymus sibiricus, assembly GCA_039707655.1. Classification (NCBI taxonomy): domain Eukaryota; kingdom Viridiplantae; phylum Streptophyta; class Magnoliopsida; order Poales; family Poaceae; genus Elymus; species Elymus sibiricus. The sequence continues at coordinate 165,177,717 of CM077666.1, read as the reverse complement.
GCATGATCCCAAGACCAGTGCCGAGCAAAAAGGAGCCATTTTTGGGGGGAGAGTTCATGGGTACTTCCATGAATGTAGGAAGTTCCAGCCCTACAAGTTTTTGAGCACCCGTGGCATCGGCTCAATCCAAAAGAAGTGGGGGTTTATCCAAAAAGAATGCAACAAGTTTTGTCCCACCCTTGCTTGTCCCGTGAGTGGCCTAGGCGTGAGCGACATGGTATACAATTTGTTCTCTTTGTTCCTATGCCATATCATGTTTGTTGCATTTTGTGCCCTTCACTATTACATTGTGGCCTTCACTTTCATTTTGTAGGCATTCCAAACTTTGGAAGCCTTCAAGGTCCAACATGGGAACAAGCCATTCACCCTCACCCATTGTTGGACGATCATCAACAATTGCCCCATGGAGAACGATGTCGCGTCATGCTTCTCGTCCACCTTGGAGTTGGTCTTGCCCCTCGGCCGCTTCTCTCCTTCTTCATCATCAATGCCGCCCAAAGAAGCATGGAGGGCCGATGGCCGGCGTTGATGATGAAGAAGGAGAGAAGCGGCCGAGGGGAAAGACCAACTCCAAGGTGGACGAGAAGCATGACGCGGCATCGTTCGCCTTGCAAGAAACTTTTGCAAGGCATGATGACCCAAAAGGAAGCAAAGAACGAGAGAAAGCACCCAAAAAAGATGAGTACATGAAGGTCTACATGGAGCTCCAAACGAAGAAGCTCGAGATGGAGGAGGCCATCAAAAGAAGGAAGCTCGAGATTGAGGAGGCCGTTCAAACGAAGAAGCTCGAGATTGAGGCGACCAACACGAACACCAAAGCAAAAGAGGTGGCGCTAGCTTTCATTGTGAAGGAGGTGGAGATCATGACGGTGGACTTGACCGAGATGTCCCCGAAGAGAAGAGGTTGGTTCGAGAAGAAGCAAAAGGCGATGCTCGAGCTAGATGATTGAGCTACGGCCAAGAGAGGCATCATTTTGTATGCCGGCTTGTGTGCCGGCATGAACTAGGGTCCGTGAGACATGAACTATGGTCTTTTTTGTGCGCTGGAAAGTGTGCCGGCCGCTGGCTAGTGTGCTAGCGTGAACCCTGGGTGATTTTTTGTAGGCTGGCATGTGTGCCGACCGCTGGCGCTCTGGCCGGCATGAACTATGGACGTTGGCATGGCTATGGGCACGGGCTATATCAGTTTTTATTTTAGTTTTCATGGCGGCCGGATGAAATGCGTCCACCGGTTGGCCGTACCGGCCAGATTTGGTCAGGCACGGCCGGACAATACCCCAAACGAATGGAATCCGGACAAAACGGACGTATGTGTTTGCGGTCCTGCGTTGGAATTAAAACTCAAACTGTCGGTGCTAAATCCGGCATATCTCGAGGTAGGGGTCCTAAGCTAGGCGTCTTGGAGCGATGATAACATGGACACATGATTTTACCCAGGTTCGGGCTCTCTTGAAGAGATAATACCCTACGTCCTGCTTTTCATTGTATTGATATGGGGGATAGTACATAATACATAGTACAGGTATCTGCCACGAGATTGTTGTGTATGATTCTAATGATCTGGAATATGAGATGTCCTCTATCAACTAGCCTGGCCTCGGCTTATATAATGTACCGGAGGCCTAGGATTTAGAGGAGTCCTCGTCTTGTGCGCCAACTCTTGTGGAATCCTCCTTGCATACGTCATGTGCTACCCGAAGTGGCCCATTAGTGAACCGCCATGGGGGTCCTCGGCCCGACCCACCTGGTCGGGAGACGACGTGGTGAGTACCCCCTAGTCCAGGACATCGCTGTAGGGGAACGCAGCAGAAAACAAAAAAATTTGGTATTGCGAGCACACCCAGGATCACTATGGAGATGCATACAGGGTTTGATCTGATCGTTACCGACTCGTAGCGCAGCGGAAGTAGAGTCGATGTTGATCGTCGGTGCAGATCCCCGCAGCTAGGATTTACAACCTCCCAACCGTGAGGATGTACTCCCTCGTTAGCCCCTTGGACAGTCCCTCGGACAGCCCTTCGGGAGGCGGTCGGACAGTCCCCCGGATGGAGTCACGGACAGCCCTTCGGGAGGCACTCACAGAATCTCGGACGGGTCACTCGGACAGCCCTTCGGGAGGCACTCTCGAACAGCCCCTCGGGCAGAAAGATCGAACCTACGACCTCTCTATGGGGTTGCACACATACGGTGTCATCTATCCGGCAGGGCTTCGCCGTCCAGAACTAGTTCCCACCGGAACCCAGACAGCCTTTCGGCTCTACGAAACTCTTTTCGTGGGAGGGAGAGAATAAGCCAGATCATTGCATGTCATTGTGTGAGAGAGTTGGAGTGTGTGTGGAGAGTGCCTCTCCACCTCTATTTATAGGAAATCCCAAGGGGTAGGGTGGAACTCAAAATACCCAAAAAACCCATCATATGGATTTTCCAAAGGGGCAAAATGGGAAGGCTAGAGGAGCTCCATGGAGGAGCTCCTCCTTGGCCGGCCACCTTGAGTGGACCCCCATGAGGGGCTCTCATCCATCCATGTCATCCCCAAGATATTTTGGAGCAAAGCCCAAAAAGGTGGCTTTCCAAAAAAGTAACCATAAAGTGATTTTCACTATTCACGGAAACATTTTTCCGCGACCGTTAAATCCGAAAATATTTCTGTGGGTCTTAGAATAATTCCAGTACCCACTAAAATGATTTTGGACGCGTTCCGAAACAATTCCGGATTAGTGATTTTCATCTGCGAAAAGCAACCAAACCGGTTCCGGCAGCTCCGGAACATTTCTGGTTTTTATCCCGAAAAAATCCCAGAAGTTTCCAGAACAATTCTGGCACCCTCCAAGAATTTTCAGGCATGTGCCGAAACCAACTTGACTTAATGGTATACCCCGAAACAACTTTTCAGTTTTACCGAAACTATTCCGGTGTTCTCTCCGGAACGTTTTCGTTGTCTCCGAAACTTTTCTGGTGACTTTCTCTCAGACCACGTGTCTAGTATTCAGCAGATAGACGACCCTTAAGCGTGTGACCCTATAGGTTCGGTGAAGTATAGACATGACTCGGAACACTTTCCGATCAATGATCAACATCGGAGTCGTGGACACCCATATTGACCCCTATACCCACACGAATAAATATTCGAGTGAACCTCCGGTTGCCGTGTGCTATTCCTGTTGCTTCACGATATGTTACAAAACCCGAGGTGAGATTTATCTGCATCCCCGTGGATCAACAACTTGTGCACTATGCCAGTTACCTCGTTACCGGTTTTGTTCTCTTTTCTCGTTTCCGTGTTGCGGCATCCCTGTGATCAAATCACATTGTGTCTGGCCAGACGATGATGGATACCGTAACACCGAGAGGGCCCGAGAATATCTCTCCATCGTCGGAGGAGCAAATCCCAATCTTGAGCTATCTCGTTCCTTGTCATACTTTTCCATGAACCCGTAAGCCGCCGTAATAGCCACCCAGTTACGGATGACGTTTAACAAACCCCAAAGTTCACGAAGTAAACACGAAGGAACTCGATACTCTCATGGTCTAAGGAATTATGCAAACATTAACTTTCTCTGTGTTATAAACCATTAACTTGTGACGAATGTATCTCATAGCATAACATCAATTCGGGTCGATTCAACACAAGTGTTCTTCTAATAATGTGCCCCCAAAGTTGCCGGCATAGTCATGCCTATGATCAGGAAAACAGAACCATCATGCAACACTTGAGCTAGTTTTAGAGGCCAGACTAGGAATACATTTTACCGTTTATTATTCCACACGTGCATATGAGTCTTCCTTCGAGCCTCGTGGTTATTGCAGACTCGAGAACCATAGCAGTTATAGCATGGAATATAAACTTAATTACAAACATGGAGATAAATAATAACATTTATTATTGCCTCTAGGGCATATCTCCTACAACCGTCAGTAGCCCCTTAAACCGATCTTCCAGTTGGGGACGCTCCTCGGTTCATCTGCATTGTTCTTCGTCTTCGGTCGTTGGTCTTGAAAGCTGGTTCAACAAATCTTCCCATCTCCGATCTTGAGGATCACCAAGGTGTATCCGAAGAGTTCACATGTCGGGTATCCGAGGAGTTCATACGTCGGGCATCCGAGGAGCCCCTTTAAGTTCTTGACCTTTATCAATGCCTTGTTATTTTTACGCTACACCTCGGGTTCGAAGTTTTTCCCATGCGGCGGTGTCCTCTTACAATCGAATTCCAACGCGGGACTGCATCCAAGGTGTCTTTTTGCAGCCGAGCTCCCACGCCGGTCTGCATCCGAGGTGTCATAGATTACCTCGGGTTGAAAAAGTTGAAGGAGTTCAGCCGAGCTTAATGCTGGAAACGTCCTCTGTGGAGCCAGCCATTCGCATCCGAACTTTATGCCAGACATCTTCCGAGGTGGTGCACCACCTCGGCCATGGGTTGATTTTTTACGAATTTTTTTTATTGGTGCAATTTATCCTCTGCTGAGATGTATAGCCAGTAGCCCTCAAGGTGTGTGTCGGTTCAAAGTCCGATATGCACCTGAAGGATGGCATAAGAACCGCTGATCCCAATAGCCCCATAGACTCATGTTGATTCAAAAAATCGGCCTGGGGATCGATTCGTTGCTTGGTAACATACTTTTAGGAATAGAAACGCAGTGTGCAACAGCCCCCGAGACTCAGGTTGGGTGCGGCCGACCAACCTAAGGATCGTAATCTCCTCGAAAACTGTTTTGCACTTTGAATTGTCTGCATTGAATCGTCAATGCAGTAGCCCCCAAGACTTGGGTTGGGCAATATGGCCGACCCTAGGATCGTATCTCCTCGGGAACTAGTTCAACTGTCGCGTACGTTTTGACAACGCCGAGGTGCAGCTCGGCAGGAAAGATGCCGAACTGCGGGTCGGAAAAAATTTCCCGAGCAAAACCATCACGCAGAACACCTCGATCAAGAGGATGTCCCGCCTCCTGAAATGAAAACATCAAATAGGTTAAAGGTGTTATAAGCTCAAAAAACCAAAAAACTTATGTGAAAACTTTACGTCTGAATTAAATCAAGTTTTTTGGTGCCAATCCGAAATTGGTCTTGAAATTAATTTGTGCTTCCGTCGTGCTTTAACATGATATATCCGATCTCCAGACTTCAAGTGGGTCAGCCTTCGGCTTCAACCTCCTTATCCCGAAGGCGGAGTGCTTCTCAGGCCAGTTTAGCGAACTAAACTCGAGTGGCTTTAGAGAGAAACCAGGCTATCCAGCTATTGACCACACACTCGCGTCGGAAAAAGAAATAGTAGAAAAAGACTTTGCAACGACTAAGAAGAAAACATTTATTGTAAAACGGCTCGTATAAATTTAAGAGCCCCAGTTAACATGGAAAAAAAAGTGTTTTTAACAAACAACGTTTTTAACAAACGGCGTTTTTAACAAACGAAGTTTTTAACAAACAGCTTTTTTGCTTTACACAAATATAATGCTTGGTTGAACCGGAAAAAAATTAAAAAATTGAATTTTTTTTAATCATGAAAGCGACTTAGCTGGTTAATGTGCTCGGTGTTGATGACGCGGTCCGGGCTTGCGGCAGGACGAGAGCGCTAATCGAATTTTGACAGATCCGAGATGTTGCGTAGTCCTCAGCTTGGCCGAGGTCCCAACCCCCAGCCGGTTCCGAGGTGGTCGAGCGAGGAGCTCGGCTTGACGAAGTGGCGATGCAGCAAGGTCGATGTGGCGAGGCAAAGCTCCCGGACCAGCTAACGTGACGAAGTTGGTCGACTGGTGACGCCGAAGTCTCCGGAGTAGGTTGATGAAGTGATGGTGAAGCCCCCACTCCAGCCGAGGTGTCGGAGCAAGTCGACGGGAAGACGCCGGAGCCTCTATGTTAGCCGACGTGTCGAAGCAGGTCGGCGTGTTGGACATCGTCTTGAAGAAGAGGCGGCACGGCGATGCCGATGCAGGTCAAAATTTGTGACGCGTTCGATACCGGCTTGATGAATTGACCGCGTGTCGATAGTTGGATGTTCCAAAAGATGTACGAGCTGGCCGCTGGACCCCTTGCCCCAAACTCGTCCGGATTCCCGTCCAGATTCGACAGCGCCCTGGTATATCGAAGATTGCCGGAGATTCCTCCATCGAAACACGATGAAATTTTACAGGGTTGTTGTATAATCAATACCGCACAATTCCACCGAAGCAATCATCAAAGCGACGCTCGAGGAGGCGGGGACGGCGAACAGGAATCTGTTGTCAAGAAAAAACTGCACGATCGCACGAGGGCAATGTTGACGTTGAGCCCCCGAGCTCCATGGACGATTCTTCCATGATCTCTTTCGAGATTTGAGTTTGATGATGAAGGCACCTGTCCGATCATGACGATCCGACGCGGAGCGTAGTCCTCGGTCCAGCCAAGGTGACCAGTCGAGCCGGTGACGAAGATGACGACGTCGATGATGAAGTTCGGTTCCGACATGTAGATCACGTCGGAGCCGATCTGAATTCCCATTGCACCGTGGCGACTGCCAGCGGAGACCTGTATGGGCCACCAATGTCGGTGCTAAATCCGGCATATCTCGATGTAGGGTTCCTAAGCTAGGCGTCTTGGAGCGATGGTAACATGGACACATGATTTTACCCAGATTCGGGCTCTCTCGAAGAGATAATACCCTTTGTCCTGCTTTTCATTGTATTGATATGGGGGATAGTACATAGTATAGGTATCTACCACGAGATTGTTGTGTATGATTCTAATGATCTGGAATATAAGATGTCCTCTATCAACTAGCCTGGCCTCGGCTTATATAATGTATCGGAGGCCTAGGATTTAGAGGAGTCCTCGTCTTGTACGCCAAGTCTTATGGAATCCTCCTTGTATACGTCATGGGCTGCCCGAAGTGGCCCATTAGTGAACCGCCATGAGGATTCTCGACCCGACCCACCTGGTCGGGAGACGACGTGCTGAGTACCCTCTAGTCCTGATCCAGGACACCGTCACAAAAGATAGCAATATTGCGTATGAAATGCATGCATGCAAGCATGAGTGGTGAGTGGCGCTGCGAGTCTATTCCTTCCGAGGGAGGCCTTTTCCCCTTCTATTGGACCCTAATCCAAAGGGGATGCTAGTACGTACTCTAGTGAGAAAGCATGCAGATCTTTCTCTCTTTTTTCCTTTTGGGTAGAGAAAATCACGCAGATTGACGAATGATCCACCCCACATGCATCATAATCCCATTCAAAATAAGTGTCTCTGTTAGAATATATAACCGTATTGTTTTTGTATAGATATACGGTTGTATATGTGTAGTCCTTGTATAGGTGTCCGTATATTGTACAATACGAACTATGCCTTGTAACCTCTATATATTGATCAATACAAGGCACCACAACGTGTGGTTTCCATAATCTTACATGGTATCAGAGCCTAAAACCCTAAACCTAACCTGCGTCGCCCTCCTCCTTCCGCTGCCACCGAAGCCACCACCCCTCTCGCCGCCGCGCCCACACCGCCACCTCCATGTCGCAGCCCGACGCGGACGCGACGAACCAGGCGCTGGCCGCGGCCAAGGAGCGCCAGGATGCAGAGGCCGCTAAGGCCAAGCTGCCCCTCGCAACCGCCGCCGATGGATCCGGGACGAGCGCGGGGTCTTTCTCCTTGACCTAGCTGCATGCCCAGGCCGTCGGCCTGCACTCCATCAAGGGACATGTTCCGGTCAAGCTCGCGCTTGACACCGGCGTTCACCGTCAGTGGCGCACCTTCTTCCGCGCCGCCTGTCGCAAGTACGCCCTTCTGGATCACCTCGACATCGCCGCCCCCGTTGCGCCGACCCCGGAGTGGTCTCTCCTCGACGCCACGGTCGTCTCTTGGCTCTATGGGTCTGTCTCGCTCAGCATCCTTGACGCTGTCATGACGCCCGGTGATGATCCTCTCGCTGTCGATCTCTGGAACAGCATCAACGGTCTCTTCAATGACCACAAGATCAATCGTCAGCTCCACCTCACGGCCGAGCTCGGCGATGTCAAGATGGGAGAGATGAGCATGGCCGACTATCTTCAGAAGGTCAAGTCCCTCTCCGATGGGCTTGCGGATCTTTGGGCTCCCGTTGATGATGCCGAGATGGTGGTCCACTGCCTCAACGGCCTCTCCGAGCAATACGAGTCCGCCGCCGATCTGATCTCCCTCATGCCCGGTATGACCTTCGTGCAGTGCCGCTCGTTGCTCGCGCTCCAGGACATGAAGCGCAAAAATCGCCGCACCCGCAACTCGGACACGGCCCTCTTCACCAACACCGGTAACCCTGGCAAGGCCTCTGGAAAAGGGAAGAAGAAGAAGAAGGCCGCCGCAGGAGTCGCCAAGGAGATCATCCCGGCGCCCGCGACCCCGCCGGCTGCCACTCCTTCCTGGCCCTCACCGCAGCATCCCTGGAACGGTGCCATCCAGATGTGGCCCTATGGCCAGGGGGGCCTGCTCGGCCGTGCGCCGCCCGCCTACGCCCCGGCTCCCAGCTACGCGCCCCGGCACACCCCGTCGCCGCATGCGTTCTACGCCCAGAGCCCGTACGGCATTGCCCCCTACGGTTACGGCTACGCCCCTGGACAGCCCACCTACGGACTCACCGGCCCGGCTCCATCATCACCGGCATCTTCAACGGCTTCGTGGGACCAGGCCGCGCTCATGCATCAGTTCCAGACCATGGGGCTGCAAGCACCCACCAGGGAGTGGGTGATGGACACTGGCGCCTCCTCCCACTTCGCGTCCGATCCCGGTATGCTCACCTCCGTGTCCCCCCCCTCCTCCTCTCGTCGTGCTGTCGTTGTCGGTAACGGTTCCACCCTTCCAATCACCGGTACCGGGCATGCACGTCTTCCTATTTCCACCACCTCTCGTCCTCTTTACCTTCGTAATGTCTTAGTCGTTCCTAACATAGTTAAAAACCTTTTGTCTGTTCGTCAGTTCACCATTGATAATCGTGTCTCCGTCGAATTTGACCCTCTCGGTTTTTCTGTGAAGGATCTTCTAACCAGGACCGAGATTCTCAGATGCAATAGCTTCGGAGCTCTCTACTCCATCCGCCCTTCCTCTACCAGCCAGCCACACGCCTTCCTCGTCGTCGATGCAGCACTCTGGCACCGTCGGCTTGGGCATCCTGGGCGGCCCGTCATGGAGTCATTAGCTCGTTCTTCGATCATCCCTAGGGAAAAGAATAAAAGTAGTTTGTGTCATGCTTGTCAGTTAGGTCGTCATGTTCGTCTTCCTTTTTCTTCCACCAATCGTGTAACCACTACTCCGTTTCAAATAATTCACTGTGATTTGTGGACATCTCCTGTTGAGAGTATTTCTGGCTTTAAGTATTATCTCGTTTGTCTCGATGATTTTACTCAATATGCATGGGTTTACCCTCTACGGTCTAAGTCAGAAGCTTTCTCGCACTTGTCGTCTCTTCATGCTTTAGCGCTCACCCAGTTTAGTGCACGCTTGCAGGCTATTCAGTGTGATAATGGTCGTGAGTTCGATAATTCACTCCTCCATTCGCTTGCCCAGCACCATGGAATGGCACTCTGCTTTTCATGTCCATACACTTCGCAACAGAATGGTAAAGCCGAACGCATTATTCGTACTCTTAATGACATTACTCGTACACTCCTCATCCAAGCTAGCATGCCACCTCGTTTCTGGGTCGAAGCTCTTCACACCGCCGTTATGTTGCATAATTGGCTGCCTTCCAAGGCTATCTCGGATCGCATTCCCTTTCGTGCCTTACTTGGCGTGGATCCTGCATATGCTGGTCTTCGGGTTTTCGGATGTCTATGTTACCCCAACACCACCGCCGTTGCTCCGCACAAACTTGTGCCTCGCTCCGTGCCATGCGTGTTTCTAGGGTACCCATCACGGCATCATGGCTATCGTTGCCTTGATCGTTCCACCCAAAAGATCATCATCTCCCGCCATGTAGTGTTCGATGAGTCAAGCTTTCCCTTTGCCTCCACTCCATCTTCGTCAACTCCTACTCCTTCCCTGCACACTTATGATTTCTTGCAGGGTACTGAGCAGCCGGTGTCGTTGCTGCCGTTCACCGTGCCAGGCACGGTAACCCCGGACGCGACCCCACGGTCGCCACCACCGACCTCGCCTCGGTCGCCGCCACCGACCTCGCCCCGATCACCTGGGGAACGGGCTTCTGCCGAGCGCCCTGCTGGGGGCCTTGATGGCGGCCCTGCTGGGAGTCCTTCTCCTACTGCAGCAGCGTCACCGCCGGTCACGCCGTCGCCAGCTCCTGCTGCTGTGGATCCCCCCCGGACCCGCCGGCCGCGGGGTCCCCCACCGCCACCATCTCACGCCATGGCCACTCGTGCTAAACAGGGTATTGTGCAGCCGAAAAAGATTTTTGATCTTCATGTTGAGGGTTTATCTCCCATACCGAAGACTTATCGTGGTGCTCTCAAGGATCCAAACTGGCATTCCGCTATGGTTGAGGAGTATGGTGCTCTTCTCTCCAACAACACTTGGGACCTCGTTGATCCACCTCGCAATGCTAACATCGTTACTGGTAAGTGGATCTACCGTCACAAGATGAAGTCTGATGGTTCTTTGGATCGCTACAAAGCTCGTTGGGTGCTCCGTGGATTTACTCAGCGCGAAGGTATCGATTTTGATGAAACTTTCAGCCCTGTCGTCAAGCCAGCCACTATTCGCACAGTGCTCTCTCTTGCTCTCTCTAGTGCCTGGTCGATTCATCAGCTTGACGTCAAGAATGCGTTCCTCAATGGCACTCTCACCGAGACTGTTTATGCTCGTCAGCCTTCTGGGTTTACTGATCCTAACTTCCCTGATAAGGTTTGTCGCCTCAACAAATCACTCTATGGTTTGAAACAGGCGCCTCGAGCATGGTTTCAGCGGTTTGCTTCGTTCATTGCATCGGTTGGTTTCGTTGGCTCCAAGTCCGACAGCTCGTTGTTCGTCTATCGGCGTGGCGCTGACATAGCCTATCTTCTGCTCTATGTGGATGACATCATCCTGACTGCATCTTCCTCGACATTGTTGCACAGTATGATTGCCTCTCTTCGTACCGAGTTCAGTATGACAGATATGGGTGATCTTCATTACTTTCTGGGCATCTCTGTCACACGCAGCAAGGACAGTCTGTTCCTCTCACAGGAGAAGTATGCATTGGATCTTCTTGACAGAGCTGGCATGTTGCAGTGCAAACCCATCTCTACTCCTGTTGATACTACCTCCAAACTTTCAGCCAAGTCCAGTGATCCAGTTGCAGATCCCACCGAGTACCGTAGTATTGCAGGTGGTCTTCAGTACCTCACGTTCACTCGGCCAGACATCTCTTATGCTGTGCAACAGATTTGTCTTCATATGCATGATCCTCGGGCTAATCATTTGCTCCTTGTGAAGCGCGTGCTTCGCTATATCCGCGGCACCACCGGCCATGGCCTCACTTTGTTCCGACGCAGCTCCAACAAATTGATGGCTTATTCTGACGCTGATTGGGCAGGTTGCCCAGACACTCGCCGGTCTACCTCAGGTTATTGTGTCTTCCTAGGCACTAACCTGGTGTCATGGTCTGCTAAGCGGCAGCACACGGTCTCTCGCTCCAGCGCTGAGGCTGAATACAGGGCAGTTGCAAATGTGGTGGCTGAAACATGTTGGTTACGACAGCTTCTTCAGGAGCTTCATCGACCGGTGACTGGTGCCACTGTGGTGTTTTGTGACAATGTGAGCTCTGTTTACATGACACAGAATCCCGTTCATCATCAGCGCACCAAGCATGTGGAGATCGATCTACACTTTGTACGAGACCGTGTCACCACAGGCGAGGTCCGGGTTCTTCACGTTCCGAGTTCTTCTCAATTTGCGGACATTTTCACCAAAGGATTGCCATCACCTCTCTTCTTGGATTTTCGGGACAGTCTTAACATTCGTCGACGCCCGTTTACGACTGAGGGAGGGTGTTAGAATATATAACCGTATTGTTTTTGTATAGATATACGGTTGTATATGTGTAGTCCTTGTATAGGTGTCCGTATATTGTACAATACGAACTCTGCCTTGTAACCTCTATATATTGATCAACACAAGGCACCACAACGTGTGGTTTCCATAATCTTACAGTCTCAACTTTGTACTAAGTTTAGATTAAGATATGTATTTTGGGACGGAGGAAGTATTGCTTGTACCAAATTCAGATCGTCAAGAAAGAGATGATGCACCATTTCAGCCATATCGGCGCCGGGAGGTGATAACCACGTCCAACAACTCCAGGAACGCCGGTCCAACGAGGCGAAGACTGAGTGGTCGTGCGGCAGATTAATCTGGCATCGCCTATGGGACTATGGCAGAAGGCAAGACGACGTGCGTATTTTGCAAGAGAGGAGATAGCTACACCACCGGTGACCGCTGACAATTCAACGCCACAATTGGTCATGCTGTGGGCCCACATGCCAGTTGCCGCAAAGCGGGCCCACGCCTACGTATACTATTCCAGCTTCTGCCCTTGTGTCTGAGCTGAGCTGAAGCCCCCTCCTCCTGTCAATGCAACTTGTGTCTATAAATGCGTCCCACCCCGGCAATGCAACACTCCACTCCCACATAGAAACCAGCTATCGAGCACCACTAAACTATACACAAGAAGGGCCTCGATCGTCTGCATAATCCTCAGGCGGCGAGCAGAGGGTCGTCGTCGTCGACGATGGACCGCGCCGCGCTCCCGGCGGCCGTCGAGCCCAAGAAGAAGGGCAACGTTAGGTTCGCCTTCGCCTGCGCCATCCTCGCCTCCATGACCTCCATCCTCCTCGGCTACGGTACGTGCACCTCGCCCTAATGCTACAGACCATTTCGCTGGATCTGCTGCATATAGTACGTACGTGCGTGCGTTGCATGGGCTGATCACTGTTTGTTTGGCTCTGCAGACATCGGCGTGATGAGCGGAGCGTCGCTGTACATCCAGAAGGACCTCAAGATCAACGACACCCAGCTGGAGGTCCTCATGGGCATCCTCAACGTGTACTCGCTCATTGGCTCCTTCGCGGCGGGGCGGACGTCCGACTGGATCGGCCGGCGCTTCACCATCGTCTTCGCCGCCGTCATCTTCTTCGTGGGCGCCCTCATCATGGGCTTCTCCGTCAACTACGCCATGCTCATGTTCGGCCGCTTCGTGGCCGGCATCGGCGTGGGGTACGCCCTCATGATCGCGCCCGTGTACACGGCCGAGGTGTCCCCCGCGTCCGCCCGTGGCTTCCTCACCTCCTTCCCGGAGGTGTTCATCAACTTCGGCATCCTTCTCGGATATGTCTCCAACTACGCCTTCTCCCGCCTCTCCCTCCGCCTCGGCTGGCGCATCATGCTCGGCATAGGCGCGGTGCCGTCCGTCCTGCTCGCCTTCATGGTTCTCGGCATGCCCGAGTCTCCCCGGTGGCTCGTCATGAAGGGCCGTCTCGCAGACGCCAAGGTTGTTCTTGCCAAGACTTCCGACACGCCGGAGGAGGCCGCTGAGCGCCTTGCCGACATAAAGACTGCAGCCGGCATCCCTTTGGACCTCGACGGCGATGTGGTCGCCGTGCCCAAAAACAAAGGAAGCAGCGAGGAGAAGCGCGTGTGGAAGGAGCTCATCCTGTCCCCGACCAAAGCCATGCGGCACATCCTCATCGCGGGAATCGGCATCCACTTCTTCCAGCAGTCTTCAGGCATCGACGCCGTCGTGCTCTATAGCCCGCGAGTTTTCAAGAGCGCCGGCATCACGGGCGACAACCGCCTCCTCGGCACCACCGTGGCGGTCGGGGCCACCAAGACGGTCTTCATCCTGGTGGCCACCTTCCTCCTCGATCGCATCGGCCGGCGGCCGCTGCTGCTGACCAGCACGGGCGGCATGATCCTCTCCCTAGTGGGCCTCGCGACGGGGCTCACCGTCGTCAGCCGCCATCCAGACGAGAAGATCACCTGGGCCATCGTCCTGTGCATCTTTTGCATCATGGCCTACGTGGCCTTCTTCTCCATCGGCCTCGGCCCCATCACGTGGGTGTACAGCTCGGAGATCTTCCCGCTGCACGTGCGCGCGCTGGGCTGCTCCCTCGGCGTGGCCGTCAACCGCCTGACCAGCGGCGTGATCTCCATGACCTTCATTTCGCTGTCCAAGGCCATGACCATCGGCGGCGCCTTCTTCCTCTTCGCCGGCATCGCCTCGTTCGCGTGGGTTTTCTTCTTCGCCTACCTGCCGGAGACCCGCGGCCGCACGCTGGAGGACATGAGCTCGCTGTTCGGCTCCACGGCCACGCACAAGCAGGGCGCCGCGGAAGCCGACGACGACGCCGGGAAGGAGAAGAAGGTGGAAATGGCCGCCACCAACTGACCGCAAGTTGGCAGATCGCGATGCGAAGACTTGCGCTGTATCCGTCCGTCTCGGCTAGCTAGCTGCCACCCTGCCACATAGATGACGAAGTAACGTGGGAAGATTCGCTGATCCGGCCGGAGCTGCCGGAGGGCGACGGCAAGCTCCAGCTCGATCGAGACGTTAATGGCTTCTTAAATGTGCTAAGTTTATTTTTTCGCGCTTTGGTTTTGTCCGGGTAGGTCGTAAGCAATCCGGCAGCGCCAATGACAAGGCTAATCGCCGCCGGACTAGACTACTGTAGTAGACTGTAGAGGTGTACCGTAGCTACTTCCGTGGCGTTTGTCTGCATGGGTCAAGTGCACGCGAGCTTTGGTTAGGAGAGAAAAACTGGCGGTGGTTCGAGGAATCTACCTGCCGATCGAGTGAGTCAAGCGAGCCACGGAAAATGTGTAAGAAAAAACTATTAAGTATGTGTACTGTAAAGACTTGGGAGTACGTACTTTCAGACAGCACGCCATGGTTACATTATGCATATATTTGTGTGTGTCCCTGTTATAAAACGGCAGCGGTTGGCCACCGCAGCGAATATTGAAGTTGATCGACTTGATCACGGGAATCGGAATCTTGAAATCTTGAAACAAACGTAAGCAACCAGCTGGTCTTATACCAAGTTTTTTTTACTGGTAGCGCGCCGCTTGGCGGGTTGGAGCGTATCCAGCTAGTTAGTGTGCACCACAGTGATTATAGTAGATTATCTGATGTTTTTTAAGTTTTTGCATGTTCGCGGCGATGCATGTGCATAATTTACGTATAGTTTGTTTTGTCATATTTGACACTGCCATGTGATGATGCACGGACTTCTTTTTCGATAACTGTGATGGATTTATGTTTTTTTAGACAAGGATGGATTTATGTTAAAGGGAAGTAGTTACAGGGACCACCTATTGGACGTACGCTCGTTGCGCCCAAAAGACAAGCTTCGCAGAGGTGTGCGCCCCTGCTGGGCTGCCCATTGCAGCCAGCAGCGCACGCAGCAAACGACGCGCTGTGGCGAGACGGTTCATTGTAGTGAGCCTGCACTGAACCGACCACGCACTGTAGCGACCTGAGGTACTGTAGGGGACTAGGCACTGTAGCCAACCTGTTTTCTGTCTTCTTTGAATTTCCAACATTTTCTAGGAAATGGAATATTTTTTGAAAACACACACAAAAAAATGGGTGAATCGGTCGATAACTTGAACTACGCACATGCATTTCTTTAAAAAGGGTAAGGCCAAGAGAGATATAAAAACTGAATTTTCAGAACATTTTTTGAAATATAGAACAATTTCAGAAACATATTTTTAAATTTTTTTCCCATTTTTTTAATAAATGAGACCTTTATTTGATTTTGTGAACAAGTTTTGGAAATGGGAATATTATTTGAAATTCTGAACGATTTCAAAAAACTCCAAAATATTTTGAATTTGTTATTGTTTTTGAAACAGGATTTTTTGGATTTGTGAAAAAAATTAAAAAGTCTGAATTGTTTTGAAAACTCAAATTTCTTTGAAGTTGTGACCAAGAAAACAGGAACATTATTTGAAATTGTGAACTATTTTTAAAAATGCAAACATCCTCTGAAAACATGATTTTTAAAAAAAATTATGAATATGTTTTGAAAAGATGAACACTTTTTGAAAACACAAACAATTTTAAGAAATGCAAACACTTATTCAAATTATCGAACAATTTTCAAAGTGGGAACATTTTTTAAAATTATAAACATTTTCTGTAAAGTCCTGAACATTTTTTGAAAATTGAGAATTTTCAAAAAGAAACATAAAAAATAAAAATAAAATTAAAACGAAAGAAAACAGGAACTAGTAAAAGAGAACAAAAAAAAGGAAACCGGTTCAGAAACCTTCTAGAAGGTTAGCAAAACGGCCACGAACTTTCCAAAAATCGGTTCTTGTAATACACTATGTATCTACTAATTGGCCGGCCCAACGCAGTTCGACGGTCGCTAGCCCTGTGCGAAACAGAGGCAATCCGCCGCATAATGCGGCGAATAGAATTTCGCCTTGTTACGAAATGTTCGCTTTTTGTTGGTCGCGTGGGAGACCCAGACGAGTTCACTATAAATATTAAAAGGCTGGCCCACTCAAGACTTGCCGACGCCCAAGGTTTTTTCACGCCACCACCTCGGTCTCCCCATGTTTGGCCCCGTCCACTGTGAGAGGAGTGGCACATGGCCCATTCATTTTTCTGAGATCTAGTAGGTCTTTATTTCATATAGGTTTTAGTTTTTTGCGGCATCGGTGAGGTGGTAAAAGGCGATCACGTGTTTGGAATAAGTTATTTTCGACCTTCCCCTACCTTGGCAACGTCTGATCCGGCCTATGAGGGTAGGTGTTGCTAGATCTATTGACTCTCTTCGGATCTTGGTAGTTTGTACGTCAATCAAGGGAAGTAGTTGGCTGGCATTTGGCGCAATGACTTTGAGCTCTCCTTTCATTTTATTCCGCGACATGGCCAGGCTTCTCCAACCTTGTAGACTAGTGGTGAAGGATTGCAACCCTGCACCGCATGCGGTCATGCCTCAACCGATGGTTTTTTAGCGGTTACTAGATCTCGTTTCTAGCAGCGAGTGGCTATTGTAGTCTTCAAATCCTCGTATAGTGTGGGCTTTTGCAAGTGTTTATTTTTCGTACTACATGTTCAGTGTATTTTTCAAACTTCATACAATTGAAGGGAGAAGATGGCTAATATGATTTTTGATGGAAAATTACTTTTTGATGATTGTTTTGTGTCTTGTTATATTTTTATTGTATTGGCTATTGTTTCCCTTTATATGTATCAGATACATAAGATGCATTTTGTTGTCTTTTCTAAAATAGATAAAAGATTGGCCACTCACACTCAGAATTTGCCAATTTTGTGTGCCAATAGACCTATATAATTGTTTTTTAGACAAACTCGCAAGCTTTATTAAATCGTCACAATGTTTACAGGACGAATAAGAGATCTTTGGGTTGGCCCAACCGAGCATGGCGGCCAACCCCCAATGTAAGTGTGTGCTTAGCCAGATTGTGAGCCTCGACATTTGAGGTTCTAAACTCATGATTAAAGAACAAGAAGTAAAAGCTCGGGTCCTATCTATTATTTCATGTGTAATTGCACTGTATGATGCTGCACTTCCTTCTTTAATTGCTTCAACTGCAATCTTGCAATCCGACGTCACCGTGATTCTCTAGATGTATAAATCTTCAGCCAGAGCTAGAGCCACTCTCACCGCCAAAGTCTCAAGAACCGTAGGGTCCTCTTGATGATCGAACACGACTGTTGTCGCCCCTTGATAAACTCTTGTATGGTCTCGACAGATGGCAACCATAGCGCCATGTCCTCTCGCCCTTGACACCGCCGCACCAACATTAATCTTTGCATGGCCAACCACAGGAGGTAGCTAGTGCCCCGGTCTTGGTGATGAAGAAGAGGTGGTCAGCAGAGTCGCTGGTTTATGCAAAACCTTAATATCATCCAAGAAGGAGTTGATGAAACAGTGCGTCGAAAAAGGGGATTGATATATATCCTCATTGATCACTTTCCGCCGAGCAGCCCAAATTACCCATAGTGTCATGACCATCGTCTTGTAGTCTTCCGGCTTCATAGTTTCGTTCATGGCAAATAGCCAGTTCCTTGCGTCCATGTCTTGGTTAGTGCACGTGTACTCGACCAAGTATTCCTTCGAGAGTGCCCAAACACCGCGAGACATGCTGCTGCTGAGGAGCGAGTGTCTCCAGCTATCTTCTGCACCGCACAGAGCACGAACGCTAGTAACAGCCATGTTTCGGTGATTAAGGACGTCGCCTGTAGGTAACGAATGTTGTGCCAGCCGCCATATAAACACATTAAGTTTTGAGGGAATCTTTTTTTTTTCCACGGGCCTATATAATTGTTACAAATCTTATTATGATATGGCACCCGGGTATAGTCAGAGAGGCCGAAACCCAGCCCAACAATCTCGGGGCGGGTCAGACCGGGCTCACTTCCTACGCAGGAGGCCTCATCATTGATGGCCCATCGTACGGGAAGCCCACTATTGGGCAGGCCTCAGGGCCCATGGGGCTTGGCGGACTCCATGAGGCAGTCCAGGGGCCCGGCTCGGTGCAAGAAGTTCATCTTGGAGTGCAAGCCAATGAGCCCTCGCCTATGAGGTCGGTTAAGAGCTCCGTAAAACCCTAGCTCTCGTCCACTTTAACAGAAAAACTAATAAAAACTGTTTTTTAATCCTACAAAAACTTGTTTTTTCTAATTCTCGTGTATAAGTTTCCCGAAAATGTTGCTCCACCTGCAGAACGTGTAGTCGCACCTACGCTCAAGACAACATTCATTGGGATATGTGCCACTTACCCCTTTCAAATTATGGCGGGAATCATCAACAACCGCTAAACATGTCTAGCTCGGCTCGTAGGGAATAAAATAGAAGCAGCCATCGATGCTCACATGGTGCCCGGGCCATGGCTACCTTTTTTTATGTGTCTTGTTATGCACCCCCGGAGTGAACTCACAATCGGTTTATCTGGAAAAAAAAATGATTTTCTTCAAACAACGGTGTGCTTGTTTTGTCTTTTGTCGCAGTGATGGAGGGTGATAATCAACTGGCATCATTGAGTTTTGAAGCGACACAACAAAGCCAGTGATATAAACTATAAAGCATCATGAAAAACATGTCAAAAAAACATGCACCATTTTATGTTGGCATGTCTTGCTGTCCAGAAAAAGGAAATTAGATTAATATCTTTGAGCTGAGCAATGTGTTTTTTCGAACTATGTAAGTTGTTACCATTCGGCATGAATAATGAGCTATATCAAAAACAAAGAACTAGGCAAGCTGTTTACCGAGATGTGCCTCCTGTAGAAAGAATCGTGTTTTTTTCAGCAACACATTTAGTTTTAAAACAGGTTGACGGATATAACGCTAATATTCAGCATGTGGGAGAGAAAAAAACTCAGACTGAAATCTTAAAATTTGCTCATGTTAATATATTGATATCTTCACCGATTTTTTTAGAGGAATTACCACACGTGCATTAGAATTACAATGACTACATATATTTATGGTCACTCCAAGAGACAAATAGAGGACCTGGTGTGTTGGAGATTTGCACAAAATACCCGAAAAATAAAAATAAAATTATAACTCAAGTCTTGGGAAATCCATGTGCCCAACCTAATCATCGCCCACCGTCGGTCATCACTGTGGCACCGCGAGAGAAAGACACGAGCAACCTCCACACCCATATCTTGAAGAGCTCCAGCGCAAACCACGATAAACGGTCGGCCAAAGCCGAGGGAACCAAGTCTTTGTGGCACAACGACCGGGGACCATCCCCAAGTCTACGGCGTGGTCGTCTTCATCCAGCTTGGTCGGCGAAGAAGAGTGTCGCCACAAGCCGCTATCTGCAACCACACTCCAAGACACCCACATACTTTGCACAAGCCGACGTACCATCCGTGAGGACACTGAACACCAGCCACCGCAACCTAACATCGCCGAAACCGAAGTCCAACAATACACAAGGGCTTTCTGCTTCCCGGCGTTGTAGATTGAAGCACCACCGGCGTTATCAAGGTTCTCCAAAAGCAACGCCTTTAAGAAGTGAACAACGCCCAAGCACGGTCGTCGTTTGATCCGACAACTGAAGGTTTGATCTTGGGTTTTCACCCTAGAGAGAACGCCTGAGAAATCTCCTATGCAATGCCTTCGACAAGGGCGCGTAGCATAAGCACCACCATTGCCAAGTGCATCCAACGAGGTCATACGTAGAGTTTTCACCTCGAAGCTCGAGACCTGATGCTCGAAGAGCATCGCCAAACCGAAGTCGTCATGTGTTGCCGCCATCAGTTGCCAAAGAAGACGAAGATGCATGGAGAGACACACCCGCACACCAAGATCTTGAAAATTGAAATCCAAACCGTTCCATGAAATACATGTCCGGAGACATCCACTCGCGTGCATAACCTTGACGTGAACATCACCACGCGAACAAACACTAAGCAACCAAACAATGCTCCACACCGGACTGACCCAGAGGAACCAAACCATTGGGTGCTCCTCAATTTTTGGCCACGTTCGATTGATAGGACGATTTAACCGAACAGATGCCATTTTGGTTAAAATGCCACCAGACAAAGCCATCCATCATGCAGTGCTAAATCAGTGGCGGATCTAGAACAGCATGACGGGGGTGCCAGCCTCAATACTCACGTATTTAAGCACTGAAAGTACACAAAAAGTAGCCTAACGACTATATAATAAATATACTTTGCATTTTCGCAGGGGGTGCCATGGCACCCACGGAACCCCCATTGGATCCGCCCCTGGTGCTAATGGGATATCAATGATACACTGAGCAGCATCGACGGGCCAAGAGATGTCATGTGTCCGGTCTACTAGATTGATCCAAACTTGTGTGTCAAAAAAAAAAAAAGATTGATCCAAACTTGAAACAAATCTCTTGAAATTTGATCCAAACAATCCATCAATGAGCACCATGAGTCCGTGACAACGTATATTACCACGTTCATCAGTTACATCTCTATGGTACATCAGCAACAGTTGAGTGACTTTTGGTTCCCTGGTTCATCTCCACTACTTTCACTTTGTCTTTCGTGGCGGTGTCTTGGGCTTCGACGGCCATGTCCGTCATGCCGAAAAGCTTCCCTATCTCCTCCAGCGGCAGGCCACGCGTCTCCGGAATGAAGGTGAAGAAGAAAATCCATCCGAGCGCCGCGATGCCGGCGTACAGGAAGAAGCTGCCGCCGATGGTGATGGCCTTGGACAAGGACAGGAAGGACATGGAGACCGCGGCGCTGGTCACGCGGTTGCATGACGCGCCCAGCGCGAAGCCCAGCGCGCGCACCCGCAGCGGGAAGACCTCCGAGGTGTACACGCTCGTCAGGGGGCCGAGGCCGATGGAGAAGAAGGACACGTAGGCCAAGACGGACACGATGCACAGGCCGATGGCCCACGGGATCTTGGCGTCCGGGTGCCGACCCACGACGGTGAGGCCCGTCCCGAGGCCGATGAGACAGGCTAGCATGCCGGCCGTGCTGATCAGAAGCAGCGGCCGCCGGCCGACGCGGTCGAGCTGGAACGTGGCCACCAGGATGAAGAGCGTCTTCATGACCCCCATGGCGCATGTGGCCCCGAGCAGGCGGTTGTCGCCGGTGATGCCCGCGCTCTGGAACACGCGTGGGCTGTAGAGCACTACCGAGTCGGAGCCTGTCGCCTGCTGGAAGAAATGGATGCCGAGCGCCGCCAGCAGTATGCGCCGCATGGCTGGGGTCGGCGAAAAGATGAGCTCCTTCCACACCTGCTTCTCCTCGCCGCCTTTTGTCTTAGGCATGACGACCACGTCGCCGTCAAGGTCTCTGGGGATGCCGGCGGCAGCCTTGATCTGGTCAAGGCGCTCCACGGCCTCCTCTGGCGTGTCGGAGGTCTTGGCCAGCACGGCCCTGGCGTCCGCGAGGCGGCCTTTCATGACGAGCCAGCGCGGCGACTCCGGCATGCCGAAGACCATGAGCGCGAGCAGGGCGGACGGGACGGCGCCGATGCCGAGCATGACGCGCCAGCCTAGGTGGAGCGGGAGGCGCGCGAAGGCGTAGTTGGAGACGTAGCCAAGGAGGATGCCCACATTGATGAACACCTCGGTGAAAGACGTGAGGAAGCCGCGGGCCGACGCCGGGGACACCTCGGCCGTGTACACGGGCGCGACCATGATGGCGTAGCCCACGCCGATGCCGGTGACGAAGCGGCCGACCATGAGCATGGCGTAGTTGACGGCGAAGCCCATGAGCAAGGAGCCGGTGAAGAAGATGGCGGCCGCGAAGACGACGGTGACGCGGCGGCCGACCCAGTCGGACGTCCTCGCGCCGAGGAAGGACCCTATGAGCGCGTACACGCTGAGGATGCCCATCATGATCTCCAGCTGCACGTCCGTGATCTGCAGGTCCCTCTTGATGTAGAGCGACGCCCCGCTCATCACCCCAACGTCTGGGCAGTCGGAACAGAATTATGCATGGCCGAAGGAAGAAGAAGATGCGTACTCTGTCTGACATACGGCAAGGAAACAAAGCATGTGTGTGTACCGTAGCCGAGGACGATGGTGGCCATGGAAGCGCAGAGGGCGCAGGTGAAGGCGTACTTGAAGTTGCTCTTGTTCCTTGGCTGGACTGCCTCCGGCTCCGGGAGCGCAGCAGAAGCCATCCTCGATCCTTCTTCCTTGTCCTCTGCTCCTTTTCTTTCTGGAGACATTTTCATCTGCTTAGGACGAGCTGATGGGTCGATGAACAGACAGACTGACAGCCTAGTGATGAGTGAACTGCCGTGTTGTGTTGCGCTGTATATTATATAGCCCTCTTATATAGACACCGATAGTTATGCTTTTATAATACGGGTGCACCCGCCATGGGTGATGGCCTGATGGGTCAAGGAGGTCGCTTGCCCACTTATTTTAGATTAGAAATTAAGCAGCTAGCATAGACATGGAGCATAATGTATGTGCATGATTTCGTTGTCAAATTGCCAGTGATTTCCGACTGCCTATCTTATCTTAGACTAGTAGGAAGAACGTGGCGCACAGAATCATCGATTGATCATGTGGGTTCCTATTCAGGAGCTTGGTCACCGATGACGTCCCGTGGACCGATAAGCGCCGGCTAGTCTGTGCTGGAGTACATCCCTGCGGTGCATGATCACCCTGCCGGGGTCGCGTGGAGACGTACAGTCATCTCCGACCTCGCCGCAAGATGCTTGGATACGTCTCGCTGCGCTCTTGTCCGCTCTGGTATGGCCAAGCAACCCGGATGTCCACCCAACCTGTCACGACGTTGAAACTTGGACTGCTGAAAATGGTGTCGCTGTTTCCTTGATTGTCTGGATCACTTTGATGTTTACTGCCGCACGCGCGCTTAAACCTTACGTTTCTGGTCGGGTACGCACGCTGAAATTCTGGCTGCTGACTTTGGATTCAGGCTGCGGGCAGGATTGTCCTACCACAATAGCTAACAGCCCGCTCAGTCCCAGCATGTGTGCAATAGCTAATGACGCGTTTGGTAGCCTGCATCCAGTCCAACCACGATCGCTGGATGTAGCTTTTTTTTCGTGTTGGTTGTTTGGTTATGTGCAATCACTGTTGGGTTTGTATCGCACGGTTTTAAAGCATCTTTTGCATACATCAATGGAAACAGTCGATTGCTCAATGCTCTAGATGGCTCTAGCGAGCCATGCCTGGTTAGCACCTTTTTTTCTTTCTAGAGCCCAGCTTCTGTACCCCACCCCCCTCACAAAGCGTATAAAGTGCAACATGGACCTTTGACAAATTATACGCACTTCATGTATGGTGGGTCATCCGGCGTATACGGATTAATACGTGTACGTAATAGTCCAGTTTTTGCTAAAGGAGGCGAGCGAACGGGCCGGCCCAATTCGTCGCATTCGCGAAAAATATAAAAGCGAATGCAACGGGAGTTCATCCCGCACGCATGCTAACGATGCTAGCCAGGCCAGTTAGAGGCTGTAGATGGCATAAAGGCAGCGCTAAACGTAAAGTACTAAATAAAGCGGCAGTTTTGTTTTTTTTTTTACTTTTTCAATATTTCTTGGAAACAAATATGAACAAAATTTCTTGAAAATGCGAACAATGTTCCGAAATCGTATAAAAATTCGAATATTCTTTTCTTAAATGTGAACAATTTTTATTGTGAACACATTTCGAAATCTGACCAACTTTAAAAAAAGTAATTTGAAATACACGCTGAACATTTTCTTAGTATACGGTGAACTTTATTCAAATACACACTGAACATTTTTAAAAATATATGATGGAATTTTTTGAAATGCACGCTGAAAAAAAATTCTATACACGTTGAACATGCATTTATACACAGTGAACATTTTTCTTCAATATCGTGAACTTTTTTTAACATGAATTTTTTTTGGAAAATGAACACAATTAGAATTTCGAACTTTTACTGGAATTTGAAATTCCGAACTTTTTTTTAAAACATGAATAAATTTGAAAAACATGAACAATTTTTTAAAACATGAACAAAATTTGGAATTTCAAACATTTTTTGAAAATTTTGAATTTATGGAAAACAAAAAGGAAACAAAAAAAGAAACAGAATAAGGTTAAAAACAAACGAAAAAGAAGAAGTAATAAGCAGAAGAAAACATGAAGAACACTGGGAAAAAATGTAAAAGAAAACAAAACAGTAAAAAAACTCAGGGAACTTCTAAAAGGTTCCCAAAACCAGTTACTCGCTCAAAATAGGTCAGCCTGTATCGCGTCGGTCGCTCGTTTTGCTTCAGCGAAGCCGCGACGGTTTGATGCTCACAGGCGGCAAATAGGGTTCGTCGTTCGGGGGGTAGAGTCATATAGACGGCGCCACACACAGGAGGCCGTTCGACTAGGTCAGCCTATTGTCGCACACGGAAACAGCGAAAAATTTATCAAAAAAGAAATGACAGTGCGAGGGATCGAACCATGTAACTCACACTGTTGACCGCTCATCGCTAGGCACATGAGCTGATAAGCTTCAATGTCTAACTACAAAAACGCAGACTACTAGAACTATCCCTCAGTGATCGATTTACTGTAGCGACCGGTCTTTTTCCCACTTTTTCTTTTTCTGTTTTTATTAATTTCTTTTTCTTTTTCTTTTTCTTTTTTTTCTTTTCCTTTTTCATTTCTCTTTCTTTTCAAAAAAATGCTCGCCCTTAGAAAACTTTCTCCAAAATTTCAAAAAAGTTCGCCTTTTTAAATTTTATTCATAAAATACAAATATTTGCATTTTTAAATATTGTACACAAATTTCAAATAAATGTCGGTGTCTTACAAAGTTGCCTAGATATCAAAACAAGAACATTTTTAAAAATAGCATACAAGATTTTGAAAACCAATATTTTTTGAACATTTTTGAAAAACACTAACAAAGTTGGAGTTTAAGAAAACAAAAAATATGAAAAAAAATTGAAACCAATTTTTTTAACTTCCTTGAATATTTTTTGTATTTGCATAGAAAAAAAACACCATGTTCAGGTAGGGTGTCCTGGTAGGCCAGAAGGCTCCGTCTGAGAGCACATTATTTTTTGACATCCTTTAAATGACCCTTTTTCCAGTGGCTTGTATGACGAATTTAAGGTACCATGCCAAGTTGTTTCAGTTTTCGACAAATTTTGTATTTTCTGTAGTTCGGTAAAAAAAGGCTGATAAATGACCGGACGTGTCGCAACATGCAAATGGTGTCGGAAGTTGTTCAAACCTTGCATGGATGCCGCATATGTCCGTGCCAATCTACTGCAAGAAGTTGGGGTCATTTATCCGTAGTTCGAAAAAAACACCAGTTGAGAGGAGTGCGCTAAACTAGGCCAGACGGGTGCATCCGTGAGCATGCAATTTTTCCTAATTTGAATGCTCGGTTAGTTGCAATTTCCATCATTATCAATCAACTTGAACATATTCTTATATCCTAACCATATTTTGAAATTTGTCAACAATTTTGGAATTTTTAATTGTGTATGAAAATTTTATAGGCGTAACACTTTTTTTTCCAAAATTGTTAAAAAATTCCCAACAATTGATGGTGATTTTTTTTGCCAACCACATACTTTTTTTTAATAAAATATCAACTTTTTTGAAACACAAGCATTTCTCAAAGGTCTGAACAATTTTTTTGAAAGTAGGAACATTTTTGAAATATTTTATAAAACTGTAAACAATATTTGAACACAAAAACATTTTTTAGTATTCCAAACAATATTTCAAATTTTGAAACAGGTTTAAAAAAGAATAATAAAGTTCAAAAATGAGAAAATGAATGAACGAAAAAACGGAAATTGTCGCTATAGCGAGTGGAGCTAAGGACACAACCGGCCAAGCCCACGCCAAGTAGCGAGTGGAGCTCGCTCTGTGCACGCCACATGGACTGACCCGGATTTGAAAAATGTTCATCGCTTTTAAAAAAGTTCAACGTTTTTTAAAAAAGTTCATCACTTTTAAAACAAGTTCACGGATTTTCACAAAAACATTCATGAACTCAAAAAAAGTTCATCAATTTTTAAAAAAATATTCAGGAATTCGAAAAAAAGCTCACCGGATTTTGACAATAGATCACGGATTTTAAAAAGTTCATGGATTTTGATAAAAAGTTTATGCAAATTGGAAAAAAGTTCATGAATTTTGAAAAAAAATATCACAATAACTGAAGAAGTTCGGTAACTTGAAGAAAAATTTGCGAACTAAGAAAAGAAAAAAAAAGAAAAATAGAAAGAAAACAACGTCGAAGAAAAAACTGCAAAAGAGAACAAAAAAAATAGAAAAGAAAACCATACACGTTACATTTGCCACAAAGTATGGAAGAAGATGAAAGAGAACACAACAAAGTAACCAGGCGCAGTGGTTACTTTGTCTAGTGTTGGACATGCAACTGGTCCCGATAGCTCCCTCCCCATTCAGTTGCGGTCTCTTTGCACCCACTGCAATTGCAGCCGAGTTACAATGTTTGTAGTTGCATGTCTAGTGTTGGACATGCAACTGGCCCGACAACCCCCGTCCTGACCCCAGTTGCAGTCTCTTTGCACCCAATGCAATTGCAGCCGAGTTACAATGTTTGCAGTTGCATGTCTAGTGTTGGTCATGCAACTGGCCCGACAACCTCCGTCCCGACCCCAGTTGCAGTCTCTTTGCACCCACTGCAATTGCAGCTGAGTTACAATGTCTGCAGTTGCATGTCTAGTGTTGGACATGCAACTGGCCCGATAACCCCCGCTCGACGTCAGTTGCAGTCTCTTTGTGGCCATCCAGTTGCAGTCAGGTTACAACACTTGCAGTTGCATCTCTAGTGATGGATATGCAACTGGCCCCAACAACCTCGGTCTCGACCCCAGTTGCATTGGCTTTGTCCTGTGCAGTTGCAATCGAGTTATAACACTTGTGGTTACATGTCTCGTGATAAAAGAAGAATTCCTCACAATTACACACGTGTGACGACGCTTGCAGTTGCGTGCATGTTGTGATGCTTGCTGTTGCGCTTGAGGTGTGACGCTTTCAACTATGTGCATGTTGCCAGGCTTGTTGTTGTGTGTGTGGTGCGACGCTTGCAGTTATATGCATGTTGCATACCGATAGTAGGAAACAATAGAACTTTTTAATAGATGAAGAAGAAAAACAGCAAGAAGAAAAATGAGAAAATGAGAAATAAAAAACAAAATGAGAAAGGGAAGCATGAGTAAAAATATGAACTTGCAAAGAATTAGAAGAACAACAAAAAAACCAAAAATTTCAATGAAAAATAGAAAAATAATAATCTAGAACCACTACTCTCCCCTTCTACTGCAATCGGAGGAGATAAAGCAAACCGAGGGAACCACTACTTTCTTTCACACTCTCTTCGATTCTAGAATGGATCTAGCTGTCATCTTCTTTGTGAGTCAAAAATATGAATAATGATAAGTGTAGGAGATATGCCCTAGAGGCAGTAATAACAGTTATTTTGTATCTCCGAGTTTGTAATGAATGTTTATGTTCCATGCTATAACTGCAATGATTCTCGAGTCTACAATAACCACGAGGCTCGGAGGGAAACTCATGTGCACGTGTGGTATAATAAACGGAAAAATGTATTCCTAGTCATGCCTCTATGACTGGCTCAAGTATTGCATGATGATCCTGTTTTCCTGATCATGGGCATGGCTATGCCGGCAATTTTGAGGGCACAATGTTAGTAGAACACTTGTGTTGAATCGACCCGATTTGATGTTATGCTATGAGATACATTCGTCACAAGTTAATGGTTAATAACACAGAGATAGTTAATGTTTGCATAATTCCTTAGACCATGAGAGTATCGAGTTCCTTCGTACTTGCTTCGTGAACTTTGGGGTTTGTTAAACGTCATCCGTAATTGGGTGGCTATTACGGCGGCTTACGGGTTCACGGAAAAGTATGTCAAGTAACAAGATAGCTCAAGATTGGGATTTGCTCCTCCGACGATGGAGAGATATTCTCGGGCCCTCTCGGTGTTACGGTATCCATCATCGTCTGGCCAGACACATTGTGATTTGATCACTGGGATGCCGGAACACGGAAACGAGAAAAGAACAAAATCGGTAACGAGGTAACTTGCATGGTTGACAAGTTGTTGATCCACGGGGATGCAATAAATCTCACCTCGGGTGTTTGTAATATATCATGAAGCAACAGGAATAGCACACGGCAACTGGAGGTTCACTCGAATATTCATTTGTGTGGGTATAGGGGTCAATATGGGTGTCCACGGCTCCGATGTTGATCATTGATCGGAAAGTGTTCCGGGTCATGTATATACTTCACCGAACCTATAGGGTCACACGCTTAAGGGTCATCTATCTGCTGAATACTAGACAGGGAGTCTGAGAGAAAATCACCAGAAAAGTTTCGGACGCAACGGAAACGTTCCGGAGAGGACACCGGAATAGTTCCGGTAAAACTGAAAAGTTGTTTCAGGGGATACCATTAAGTCAAATTGGTTTCGGCACACGCCTGGAAATTCTTGGAGGATGCCAGAAGTGTTCTGGAAACTTCTGGGAATTTTCCGGGATAAAAACCGGAAATGTTCCGGAGCTGCCGGAACCGATTTGGTTGCTTTTCGCAGATGAAAATCACTAATCCGAAATTGTTTCGGAACGCATCCAAAATCATTTGTGTGGGTACTGGAATTATTCTAAGACCCACAGAAATATTTTTGGATTTAACGGTCGCGGAAAATTGGTTACGTGAATAGTGAAAATCACTTTATGGATATTTTTTTGTAAAGCCACCTTTTAGGGCTTTTCCCAAAAGGCTTCTAGAAGGGATTGGGGAGCAAGGAACCCCGATGTGTGGGGGGGGGCCTAGGGGTGGCCGGCCAAGTTGGAGCTCCTCCATGGAGCTCCACTTGCCTTCCTTTTATGCCCTTGAGGAGGATCCATGTGATGGGTTTTTTGGGTATTTTTCCCATATGGCTTTCCTATAAATAGAGGTGGAGGGGTGCTCTCCAAAGCTCATCCTTGCTCTCATACACATGCCATAGACTTGTCTGGCTTCTCTCTCCCTCCCAGCGAAATAGTTTCGTAGAGCCGAAAGGCTGTCTGGGTTCCGGCAGGAACTAGTTCTGGACGGCGAAGCCCTGCCGGATAGCTGACACCGTATGTGTGCAACCCCGTAGAGAGGTCGTAGTTTCGATCTTTTGCCCGAGGGGCTGTTCAAGTGTCCTCCCGAAGGGCTGTCCGAGTTACCGTTCGAGTTTAGAGGGTCCTCCCGGAGGGCTGTCCGAGTTACCGTTCGAGTTTCGAAGGTCCTCCCGAAGGGCTGTCCGTGACATCGTCCGAGGGACTGTCCGACCGCCTCCCGAAGGGCTGTCCGACGAGGGAGTACATCCTCGCGGTTGGGAGGTTGTAAATCCTAGTTGCGGGGATCTGCACCGACGATCTACATCGACTCTTCTTCCGCTGCGCTACGAGTCGGTACGGATTAGATCAAACCCTGTATGCAGTCTCCATAGTGGTCCTGGGCATGCTCGTTGTACCCAATTTTTTTGTTTTCTGTCACGTTCCCCTACAGTGGCATCAAGAGAGGTGCTATGCGTAGATGCAGGTTACGATCTAGAATACATGGAGATGTATGGGTATTGCATAATATAATTTTGGAATAGATGGGATCTATTGCTAAAAATTATTTATGCAGGTAGCAGATGAAATCTGTTACCCGATGTTCTTGTTGCTTCCCTAGAATTTGCGTATTTCTGATCTCGAGACAGCATGGTGGAATTTGACAAAGTTCTGGCAATCCGCGATCCTGATTGATCAATGAAGTGCTATCAGTTCTTTGGGTTCCACCATAGTCAAAAGAAAGATGAAATTTCGCAGACGAAAGGGCAATGCAGATATGATCTGCACGGGGGTCATGCGTATGACGAAGTTTAGTATGGGGCTCGAGATTTTATTATCTCGTGTTTAATACACCCTGAAAAGTTAATCTAGCGACTTGAATAATCATACTTGATGATAAAACGTTGGTAGCTGCGGTTTAAGTCAAAACCTTAGAAGCCACGTAAAATAAAATTTTGCATAAACCGATTAGAAGCGTCTAACTTGGTTTTGCAGGATGTACATGTGATGTGGTATAGCAATGCTCATATTAATTCAATTATGTATGAGATGGCTATATGATGTAAATTTATTAACATGACCTGCGTGTCATGATTCGGCATAATGGCTGGAGCCATATGATTGTCACTTTAATGACCTGCGTGTCAACCTTAAGTAATGCACTTATTTTATTAGCTATAGAGATAGCAATATTATCTGGTGCATCGACAAGGTGGTGGCAATCTTCGCAAAGGTGAACACCGACGCAAATGCCGAAGACGAAGAAATTAAAGACTTCTCCTTCAGAAAGGGTTATACCATATCATGCTGTTATGAATTGCCTGAGATGTTTATCCCTTATGATGCACCCTTTTGATTGCGCGGTAGTCGCTTTTTATTAGGGTGATCTCTCTCTTAAAAATATCAAAGTAGTTAGTGTTCACCCAAGTGTAGCACCGTCTGAAATTCGTATCTTTTCGGGGTGCGCCATGTCCACATGGGTACGAACGAATTGAGAGGAACGAGGCGGGTGAGGTCAGACCTCGCAGCAAGATCACTTGGTTGTCTTTGATGTCCAGGAAGGATAGTCCTGAGCTCAGAACACACCCATCGAAAGATGAACAAAAGTCACATAGAGATGTGATCGGCAAGTTTGCCTACCGATTGAAATTCTCGTCATCAGTGATGTCCACATCAATGGCGTTGAATTAAAATGTGGATTTTGATTTGCTCATAATCAATTTTGAGAGATATTGATTTGAGTGGGAGCGCACTTTAGAATAAAATTGTTTATTCACTAGTGCCAAAAATCATTATGAACAAAGTCTAAGTGAAACTTGTGTTTTCCGTTGTAGATCAAATGGCTCGCAACACCGCGTTCAACTTAGGCCCGATGTTAGAGAAAGAGAAGTTAGCTGCGACTGGAAACAACTATGCCGACTGGGTCCGTAACCGGAGGATTGTCCTCAGGAGCGGTAAGAAAATGTATGTGCTTGAAAATGCTCTTCCAGCTAAACCGGCGGCCACTGCCCCGGAAGATGAACAAAATGTCTGGGCCACTAAGGATGATGATCACAACTTAGTGCAGTGCCTCATGCTAGCTTGCATGAGTGCAGGGCTTCAAAAACGTTTTGAATTCCATAAACCCCGTGATATGATCCGGGAATTGGATGCTTTGTACAAGGAAACCGCAAGGTCTGAACGATTTGATATCATGAAGACCTTGATGGAATGCAAGATGGCTGAGGGCAGTTCAGTTGGCGAACACGTAGTCAAAATGATTGGCTATGCTGAAAGGCTTAAAACCCTGGAATTTCCAATTCCGCCTGGCCATATGATGGGCATGATGCTTTCTTCACTCCCCCCGTCTTACGACGGTTTTGTCATGAACTACAACATGAGTGGGATGGAGAAGACACCGGAAGAGGTGCTCGCCATGCTGAAAACTGCGGAAGGAGGACTGCGGAAAAATCGCAAGCAAGTGTTTCTTGTGAATAAAACCGCCAGTTTCAAAAAGAAAGGCAAGCCAAAGAAGGGCAAGGGCGCCGGTAAGACCGGCTCCCAAAGCAACTCTAAGGGCGGAGCCAAGAATGAAACTGAGTGCTTCTACTGCAAGGGCACAGGACACTGGAAGAGAAACTGCAAGAAGTATCTGGAAGATAAGAAGTCCGGGAAAACCGAAAAAGGTATAATTGTTATACAAGTTAATGTTATTGACGTTTTGCTTGCTAGCGAAAATTCTAAGTCATGGGTATTTGATACCGGATCGGTTGCTCACATTTGCAACTTGATACAGGGACTACAGAAGGTGCGCAAGTTAGCAAAGAATGAAGTCGTGATGCGCGTCGGGAACGGCGCTGGGATCGCCGCTCAAGCCGTCGGCATTATGCCTCTACGTCTCCCTTCAGGATTTATCTTAGAACTAAATAACTGTTATTTTGTTCCACTATTGTGTAGAAACATTATCTCCGGATCATGTTTAGTACACGATGGGTATCCGTACAAGTCTGAGAACAATGGTTGTTCACTTTATTGTAAGGATATGTTTTATGGATTTGCACCCATTGTTGGGGGCCTTTTCATACTAAATCTTGAATGTGGAAATGATGTCTTTAACGTGAATGCTAAACGCCTTAAGAAGGCTGATACCACCACCACTTTCATGTGGCACTGTCGCCTTGGCCACATCGGAAAGAAACGCATGCAAACACTCCATAAAGATGGAGTTTTACCGTCCTTTGATTTTGAATCGTTTGACACATGTGAAGTTTACTTGATGGGAAAATTAACCAAGACGCCGTTCACGGGTCATCCTGAACGGGCGAGTGAATTGTTGGAAATAATACATAGTGATGTATGTGGTCCAATGAGCACAATCGCACGGGGTGGGTATTTCTACTTCGTGACTTTTACTGACGATTTGAGTAGGTATGGATATATCTACTTGATGAAGCATAAGTCGGAAACCTTTGAAAAGTTCAAGGAATTTCATAATGAGGTAGAAAATCATCGTAACAAAAGGATTAAGTTTCTGCGGTCTGATCGCGGGGGCGAATACCTTAGTCATGAGTTTGGCCAACGTCTGAGTGACCGTGGAATCGTTTCACAGCTTACGCCTCCCGAAACTCCACAGCGAAACGGAGTGTCCGAACGACGTAACCGAACCTTGTTAGACATGGTAAGGTCGATGATGTCTCTTACAGATCTACCGATATCTTTTTGGGGTCACGCACTACTCACTGCAGCTTATACATTAAACAGAGCACCGTCTAAGTCTGTTGAGACGACACCATACGAGTTATGGCATGGGAAGAAACCCAATTTGTCACATCTCAAAATCTGGGGTTGTGAAACTTATGTAAAACATTTACAACCAAGCAAACTCGATCCCAGATCAGACAAATGTTACTTTGTAGGTTATCCAAATGAAACCGTTGGGTATTCTTTCTACCAACCCTCCGAGTGCAAAGTGTTTGTCGCTAAAAACGGAGTATTTCTCGAGAAAGAGTTTCTCGCTAAAGAAGTGAGTGGGAGGACAGTACAACTTGATGAGGTTATTGAATCTTCGGCAACCGTTGATATGGCTAAGAAACCGGAAGAAATTCCGCTAATTATCCCTACAACCGAGCCGGAAGTTGTCGCATGTGATGCGGAAACTTCAGACAATGTTGTAACTGAACCGCGCAGATCAGGTAGGGCTATCCAGCCACCTGAGTGGTTTCATAACGAAATCTTCATTCTTGAAGACGATGAACCTGCGCACTACAAGGAAGCGATGGCGGGGCCCATCTCAAGGGAATGGCACAAGGCCGTGAAATCCGAGATGGAATCCATGTACGAAAACCAAGTTTGGAACTTGGAAGAACTTCCAGAAGGCGTAAAGCCCATTGGTTGTAAATGGATTTTCAAAAGAAATACGGACGCGGATGGTAACATTACTATCCACAAAGACTTGTCGCGAAAGGGTTCACGCAAGTTCCAGGAGTGGACTACGACGAGACTTTCTCGCCCGTAGCTATGCTTAGGTCTGTTCGGATATTACTAGCAATTGCTGCTTATTTTGATTATGAAATATGGCAGATGGATGTCAAAACGGCTTTCCTAAATGGAAACCTCAAAGAGGATGTATACATGATACAGCCAGAAGGTTTTGTCGTTCATAAGGATGCTGGAAAGGTATGCAAACTTCAGAAAGCCATTTATGGTCTGAAGCAAGCATCAAGGAGCTGGAACATTCGTTTTGATGAAGTGGTCAAACAGTTTGGCTTCATCAGGAATGACGATGAATCTTGTGTTTATAAGAAGTTTAGTGTGAGCGCAAAAGCATTTCTAATCTTGTATGTGGATGACATATTGTTGATTGGAAATGACGTGAATTTTCTTAGCGAAATAAAAGACTCATTGAAGAAAAGTTTTTCAATGAAAGACTTAGGCGAAGCGGCATATGTATTGGGCATCAAAATCTATAGAGATAGATCAAAACGCCTGAGAGCGCTTAGCCAAAGCACGTACATTGACAAGGTGTTGAAAAGGTTCAACATGGAGAACTCCAAGAAAGGCCTACTCCCCATGTCACATGGCACAGTGCTTTGCAAGAATCAGTGTCCTCGGACTCTCGATGAGCGAGTACAAATGAATGATGTTTCATATGCCTCGGCAGTTGGTTCTATTATGTATGCCATGCTATGTACAAGACCGGACGTTTCCTATGCGCTAAGTGTTAGCAGCCGGTACCAAAGTGATCCAGGATTGGAACACTGGGCCGCAGTCAAGGGTATTCGTAAGTACCTCAGAAGGACCAAGGATTTACTCCTTGTGTACGGAGGTGATGAAGAGCTCATTGTAAGTGGTTACACTGATGCAGGCTTCATGACTGACCCAGATGACTTCAAATCTCAATCAGGCTATGCTTTCATATTGAACGGTGGCACAGTTGATTGGAAAAGTTCCAAACAAAAGACTGTGGCGGATTCTACGACGGAGGCGGAATATGTTGCAGCTTCAAAAGTCTCCAAGGAGGCGGTATGGATCAAGCAATTTCTTGAAGACCTTGGTGTGGTTCCAAGTGCTCTGGACCTGGTGGAGATCTATTGTGATAATAGTGGCGCCGTGGCTCAGGCAAGGGAGCCAAGTTCGCACCATAAGACAAGACATATTGAATGCAAATATAAACTCATTAGACATCATGTCGAAGCGGGTTTTGTGAAAGTACGCAAAGTTCACACGGATCTGAACGTGTCAGACCCGATGACAAAGCCTCTACCACGAGCAAAGCATGAGCAGCACCGGATAGCCATTGGTGTTAGGGAAGCCATGTAACTGGACTATGACTCTAGTGCAAGTGGGAGTCTGTAGGAGATATGCCCTAGAGGCAGTAATAACAGTTATTTTCTATCTCCGAGTTTGTAATGAATGTTTATGTTCCATGCTATAACTGCAATGATTCTCGAGTCTACAATAACCACGAGGCTCGGAGGGAAACTCATGTGCACGTGTGGTATAATAAACGGAAAAATGTATTCCTAGTCATGCCTCTATGACTGGCTCAAGTATTGCATGATGATCCTGTTTTCCTGATCATGGGCATGGCTATGCCGGCAATTTTGAGGGCACAATGTTAGTAGAACACTTGTGTTGAATCGACCCGATTTCATGTTATGCTATGAGATACATTCGTCACAAGTTAATGGTTAATAACACAGAGATAGTTAATGTTTGCATATATCCTTAGACCATGAGAGTATCGAGTTCCTTCGTACTTGCTTCGTGAACTTTGGGGTTTGTTCAACGTCATCCGTAACTGGGTGGCTATTACGGCGGCTTACGGGTTCACGGAAAAGTATGGCAAGTAACAAGATAGCTCAAGATTGGGATTTGCTCCTCCGACGATGGAGAGATTGTTAGGACCGAGAGTATATCGACCAGAGGGGGGTGAATGGGAGATTCAAAAATTCTTTCGAAAGTTTTGAATTGATCCCAAACACAGCAGCGGAAATAAAGTTCGGTAGCAATGCACTCGATTTAGCTCGCTATAGAGGACCAGATCTATCGATAAAGAATGCAGCAATTTTATCAAGCGATGAATATCACAAGTCCAACTTGATCGATAGAAATGCAACTAGTAATCAGGAGCACAATTACGAGAGAAAACTAGATATGACTGCGATAGAAATGCACTGGAAATGATGACAAGGTGAATGAGTATGGCATGAGATGAGATCACGCAGACATACAGTATTACGATGAGAAACAGGTTAACTTGATGTGAAGAGAAGAACGATAATAACGCGACAGATAGTTGATGAACTGTGATTGATCAGGTACAACTATCGGCACTTAGCACGAATGTAAACTGCTGAAGGAAATGCAGTAATATAAAGCGAACCAGTGGTGCTCGATGGTGACAGAAGAATTTGGTAGACCAGTTCGCCCTTCTGCCAAAGGACTACGTCTGGTTGGAGGGGTTGTGATTTAACACAGAGGATAAACTCTCCTCGCCCTATTCTCCTTCAACTCGGAGCTGATCAGACTCCAGTTGATTTCACTCGTGGTAGATACTTGTCGGCTATCTCCAAACCTTCACTGAAGATAAACTCTCTTCAGCTCTCTTCGCGAACCACAAGACTCTTGGTTGCTGAAGATCTCGCTCGGTGAAGACAATACTCTTCGACACTCGAGCCGACACCTATCCGTCTAGAGAGTGGGCAGCTCTCAAGAGTAATAGGTACAAGAACTCTAACTCAGAACTACTGTGATGCTCAACCACTGTCTAAGTTTCGGCTCTTGATTTTTCTCTTGGTGGATTTTAAAATCAAATCTCTCGGAGAGGGGATGCTCAATCAATCTTCTCAGAAATCTTAAGCGGAGCAGCCAACGGGCAACGTTGGAGCGGGGTGGCTATTTATAGCCGCAGCCTTCCCAGATGGGAAATGACCAAATTGGACATGTGGAACAGCCAATGGTCGAACGACACGAGTCCAACGGTCGGAATTGATCACAACGGTAACATTACGTGCGGAGCAAGTAATGCTAACTGTTGGAAATATGCCCTAGAGGCAATTAATAAAGTGTTTATTATTATCATATTTCTCCGTTCATGATAATGGTTTATTATTCATGCTAGAATTGTATTGACCGGAAACTAAATACATGTGTGGATAATAGACAAATACTATGTCCCTAGTATGCCTCTACTAGACTAGCTCGTTGATCAAAAGATGGTCAAGGTTTCCTGACCATTGACATGAGTTGTCATTTGATAACGGGATCACATCATTAGGAGAATGATGTGATGGACATGACCCAACCGTTAGCATAGCAAATGATCGTTCAGTTTATTGCTATTGCTTTCACTATGTCAAATACACGTTCCTCTGACCATGAGATCATGCAACTCCCGGATACCGTAGGAATACTTTGGGTGTATCAAACGTCACAACGTTACTGGGTGATTATAAAGGTGCACTACAGGTATCTCCGAAAGTGTTTGTTGAGTTGGCATGGATCGAGATTGGGATTTTTGTCACTCCGACTATCGGAGAGGTATCTCTGGGCCCTCTCGGTAATACAGCATCACAGAAGCCTTGCAAGCACCGTGACTAAAGAGTTAGTTGCAAGATGATGTATTACAGAACGAGTAAAGAGACTTGCCGATAACGAGATTGAACTAGGTATTGGATACCGACGATCGAATCTCGGGCAAGTAACATACCGCCAGACAAAGGGAACAACATATGTTGACATATGAGGTTCACCGATAAAGATCTTCGTGGAATATGTAGGAACCAATATGAGCATCCAGGTTCGGCTGTTGGTTATTGACCGGAGAGTCGTCTCGATCATGTCTACATCATTCCCGAACCCGTAGGGTCCGCACACTTAAGGTTCGATGACGATTTAGTATTATATGAGTTATGTGATTGGTGGCCGAAGTTTGTTCGGAGTCCCGGATGAGATCACGGACATGACGAGGAGTCTCGAAATGGTCGAGAGGTAAAGATTCATATATTGGAAGGCTATATTCGGACGTCGGAAAGGTTCCGAGTGATTCGGGTATTTTTTGGAGTACCGGGGAGTTACGGGAATTCACCGGGAGAAGTAATGGGCCTTATTGGGCCATACGGGAAAAGGAGAGGCAGGCCACGTGAGGAGGCGCGCGCCCCCACTTGCCCAAACCGAATTGGACTAGGGGAGGGGGCGCAGCCCCCTCTTTCCTTTCCCTCTCCCTTCCCCCTTTCCTACTCCGTATGGGAGGTGGAATCCTACTAGGACTAAGGAGTCCTAGTAGGACTCCCCACACTTGGTGCACCCCTAGGGGGGCGGCCTCCTCCCTCTCATCCTTTATATACGGGGGCAAGGGGGCACCCCAAAGTACAACAATTGTCCCATAGCCGTGTGCGGTGCCCCGATCTCTGTTTTCCACCTCGGTCATATTTTCGGAGAGCTTAGGCGAAGCCCTGCCGGAATCACTTCACCGTCACCGTCGCCACGCCGTCGTACTGACAGAACTCATCTAATACCTCGACGTCTTGCTGGATCAAGAAGGCGAGGAACGTCACTGAGCTGCACGTGTGTAGAACTCGGAGGTGCGTACGTTCGGTACTCGATCGGTGGAGTTCGAAGGATTGTTCGACTACATCAACCGCGTTGTGAGACGCTTCCGCTAACGGTCTACGAGGGTACGTAGACACACTCTCCCCTCTCGTAGCGATGCATCTCCATGGATAGATCTTGCGTGAGCGTAGGAAATTTTTGAAATTCATGCTCCGTTCCCCAACAGTGGTATCAGAGCCAGGTTTATGCATAGATGTGATTTGCACGAGTAGAACACAAGTGAGTTGTGGGCGTGGGTGTATACATATTGCTTGCCGTTACTAGTTGATACTTGATTCGGCGGTATTGTGAGATGAAGCGGCCTGGACCGACATTACGCGTACGCTTACGCGAGACAGGTTTCACCGCTAAGTGCACTCGTTGCATAAAGGTGACTGGCGGGTGTCTGTCTCTCTCACTTTAGTTGAATCGGTTTCAATGAAGAGGGTTCTTTTAGAAGATCAAAAAGCAATCACTACACCATGTTGTGGTTTTGCGTAGGTAAGAACGGTTCTTGCAAACCCGTAGCAGCCACGTAAAACTTGCAACAACAAAGTAGAGGACGTCTAACTTGTTTTTGCAGGGTATGCTGGTGATGTGATATGGTCAAGACATGATGTGATATAAGTTGTTGTATGAGATGATCATGTTTTGTAAGTTATCAGGCAACCGGCAGGAGCCTTATGGTTGTCTCTTTATTGTATGCAATGCCAACGCTATGTAATTGCTTTTCTTTACCGCTATGAGTTAGCAGTAGTAGTAGTAGCAATAGCCGGCGAGACGACCACGACGCTGCGATGGAGATCAAGGTGTCACGACGCTACGATGGAGATCATGGTGTCAATCCGGTGACAATGGAGATCATGACGGTGCTTGGCTGATGGAGATCAAAAGCACAAGACGATGATGGCCATATCATGTCACATATATTGAATTGCATGTGATGTTAATCCTTTTATGCATCTTATTTTGCTTAGGACGACGGTAGCATTATAAGATGATCCCTTCACTAAATTTCAAGATAAGTGTTCTCCCCTAGTATGCACCGTTGCGAAGGTTCGACGCTTCTAAGCACCACGTGATGATCGGGTGTGATGGATTCTTTTGTTCGCATACAACGGGTGTAAGCCAGTTTTACACACGCAGAATACTTGGGTTAAACTTGACGAGCCTAGCATATACAGATATGGCCTCGGAACACAAGAGACCGAAAGGTCGAACATGAGTCATATAGTAGATATGATCAACATGAAAGATGTTCACCATTGATAACTAATCCACCTCACGTGATGATCGGACGTGGCTTAGTTGATGTGGATCATGTTACACTTAGACAACTTGAGGGATGTTAATCTAAGTAGGAGTTCTTAACTAATTTGATTAATTGAACTTCAATTATCATGAACATAGTCTAAATAATCTTTGCAATTGTATGTTGTAGATCAATGGCCCGCGCTGTAGTTCCACTGAATTTTAATGCGTTCCTAGAGAAAGCTAAGTTGAAAGATGATGGAAGCAACTATGCGGACTGGGTCCGTAATCTGAGGATCATCCTCATTGCTGCACAGAAGGCTTATGTCCTTGATGCACCGCTAGGTGTCGCACCCCCTCCCTCGTCTGTCGACGTTATGAACGCCTGGCAGACACGTGTTGATGACTACTCGATAGTTCAGTGTGCCATGCTTTACGGCTTAGAACCGGGGCTCCAAAGACGTTTTGAGCATCACGGAGCATATGAGATGTTCCAAGAGCTGAAACTTGTATTTCAAGCTCATGCCCGGGTCGAGAGATATGATGTCTCCGACAAGTTCTTTAGCTGTAAGATGGAGGAGAATAGTTCTGTCAGTGAGCATATACTCAAGATGTCTGGGTTGCATAACCGCTTGACTCAGTTGGGAGTTAATCTTCCAGATGATTCGGTTATTGACAGAATTCTCCAATCACTGCCACCAAGCTATAAGGGCTTTGTGATGAACTATAATATGCAAGGAATGGAAAAGTCTATTTCTGAACTCTTCGCTATGCTCAAAGCTGCGGAGGTAGAAGTCAAGAAGGAGCATCAAGTGTTGATGGTAAAGAAGAGCACTAGTTTCAAGAAGGGCAAGGGAAAGAAGGGGAACTTCAAGAAGAACGGCAAATCAGTTGCTGCTCCCACGAAGAAACCCAAGTCTGCACCCAAACCCAAGACTGAGTGTTTCTACTGCAAGGGGACTGGTCACTGGAAGCGGAACTGCCCCAAGTACCTGGCAGATAAGAAGGCTGGCAACATCAACAAAGGTATATTTGATATACATGTTATTGATGTGTACCTTACCAATACTCGTAGTAGCACCTGGGTATTTGATACTGGTTCGGTTGCTCATATTTGTAACTCGAAACAGGAGCTACGGAATAAACGAAGATTGGCTAAGGACGAGGTGACGATGCGCGTCGGGAACAGTTCAAGAGTTGAAGTTATCGCCGTCGGCACGCTACCTCTACATCTACCCTCGGGATTAGTGATGAACCTAAATAATTGTTATTTGGTGCCTGCGTTGAGCATGAACATTATATCTGGATCTTGTTTATTGAGAGACGGTTATTCATTTAAATCAGAGAATAAAAGTTGTTCTATTTTGATGAATAATATCTTTTATGGTCATGCACCGCTTGTGAATGGTTTATTCTTGTTGAATCTCGATCGTGGTGATACACACATCCATAATATTGATGCCAAAAGACGCAAAATTGATAATGATAGTACCACATATTTGTGGCACTGCCGCTTAGGTCATATTGGTGTAAAACGCATGAAGAAACTCCATACAGATGGACTTTTGGAATCACTTGATTATGAATCATTTGAGACGTGCGAACCATGCCTCATGGGCAAGATGACTAAGACTCCGTTCTCCGAAACAATGGAGCGAGCAACAGACTTGTTGGAAATAATACATACCGATGTATGCGGTCCGATGAGTGTTGAGGCGCGCGGTGGATATCGTTATGTTCTCACGTTCACAGATGATTTGAGTAGATATGGCTATGTCTACTTGATGAAGCATAAATCTGAAACATTTGAAAAGTTCAAAGAATTTCAGAGTGAAGTAGAGAACCATCGTAACAAGAAAATAAAGTTCTTACGATCTGATCGTGGAGGAGAATATTTGAGTTACGAGTTTGGCAATCACTTAAAACAATGTGGAATTGTTTCACAGCTCACCCCACCTGGAACACCACAGCGTAATGGTGTGTCCGAAATTCGTAATCGTACTCTATTAGATATGGTGCGTTCTATGATGTCTCTTACCGATTTGCCACTATCATTTTGGGGTTATGCATTAGAGACAGCTGCATTCACTTTAAACAGGGCACCGTCTAAATCCGTTGAGATGACACCGTATGAACTGTGGTTTGGTAAGAAACCTAAGCTGTCATTTCTGAAAGTTTGGGGATGCGATGCTTATGTGAAAAGGCTTCAGCCAGATAAGCTCGAACCCAAAGCGGATAAGTGCGTCTTCATAGGATACCCAAAGGAGACCGTTGGGTACACCTTCTACCACAGATCCGAAGGCAAAGTATTCGTTGCTAAGAATGGATCCTTTCTAGAGAAGGAGTTTCTCTCGAAAGAAGTGAGTGGGAGGAAAGTAGAACTTGATGAGGTAATTGTACCTCCTCTGGATAGTAGTACGCCACAGAAAGAAATTTCTGTGACTTCGACACAGACCAGAGAAGAAGTTGATAATGATGATCATGAAACTTCGGATCAAGTTGTTACTGAATTTCGAAGGTCAACCAGGACACGTTCCGACCAGAGTGGTACGGAAATCCAGTCTTGGAGGTCATGTTGCTAGACAACGATGAACCTTCGAACTATGAAGAAGCGATGGCAAGCCCGGATTCCGACAAATGGCTTGAGGCCATGAAATCCGAGATTGGATCCATGTATGAGAACAAAGTATGGACTTTGGTAGACTTGCCCGATGAACGGCGAGCTATTGAAAATAAATGGATCTTTAAGAAGAAGACGGACGCTGATGGTAATGTCACCGTCTATAAAGCACGACTTGTTGCTAAAGGTTATCGACAAGTTCAAGGAGTTGACTACGATGAGACTTTCTCACCTGTAGCGATGCTAAAGTCTGTCAGAATTATGTTAGCAATTGCCGCGTTTTATGATTATGAAATCTGGCAAATGGACGTCAAAACGGCATTCCTTAATGGATTCCTTAAGGAAGAATTGTATATGATGCAACCGGAAGGTTTTGTCGATCCTAAAGGTGCTAACAAAGTATGCAAGCTCCAGCGATCCATCTATGGACTGGTGCAAGCATCTCGGAGCTGGAATACTCGCTTTCATGAAGTGATCAAAGCGTTTGGGTTTATACAAACTTATGGAGAAGCTTGTATTTACAAGAAAGTGAGTGGGAGCTCTGTGGCATTTCTCATATTATATGTGGATGACATATTATTGATGGGAAATGACATAGAATTTCTGGAAAGCATAAAGGGTTATTTGAACAAAAGTTTTTCAATGAAGGATCTCGGAGAAGCTGCTTACATATTAGGCATCAAGATCTATAGAGATAGATCAAGACGCCTCATTGGACTTTCACAAAGCACATACCTTGACAAGATTTTGAAGAAGTTCAAAATGGATCAGTCAAAGAAAGGGTTCTTGCCTGTATTGCAAGGTGTGAGATTGAGTAAGACTCAAAGCCCGACCACGGCAGAAGACAAAGAGAAGATGAGTGTCATCCCCTATGCCTCAGCCATAGGCTCTATTATGTATGCCATGCTGTGTACCAGACCTGATGTGTGCCTCGCTATTAGCTTGGTGGGAAGGTACCAAAGTGATCCAGGAGTAGATCACTGGACAACGGTCAAGAATATCCTGAAGTACCTGAAAAGGACCAAGGACATGTTTCTCGTTTATGGAGGTGACAAAGAGCTCGTCGTAAAGGGTTACGTCGATGCTAGCTTTGACACAGATCCAGATGACTCTAAGTCACAATCTGGATACGTATTTATTCTTAATGGTGGAGCGGTCAGTTGGTGCAGTTCCAAGCAGAGCGTCGTGGCGGGATCTACATGTGAGGCGGAATACATAGCTGCTTTCGAAGTAGCACATGAAAGAGTCTGGATGAAGGAGTTCATATCCGATCTAGGTGTCA
The DNA here is from genome assembly GCA_039707655.1 of Elymus sibiricus. NCBI lineage: Eukaryota > Viridiplantae > Streptophyta > Magnoliopsida > Poales > Poaceae > Elymus > Elymus sibiricus. The sequence goes on along the minus strand of CM077666.1, from coordinate 165,134,020 downwards.
TACCTAGTGCATCGGGTCCAATGACTATCTTATGTGACAACACTGGAGCAATTGCTATAGCAAAGGAGCCCACGTTTCACAAGAGAACCAAGCATATAAAGCGTCGCTTCAACTCCATTCGGAATTTGATTAGGGATGGAGACATAGAGATTTGCAAAGTACACACGGATCTGAATGTGGCAGACCCGTTGACTAAACCTCTTCCATGAGCAAAACATAATCAGCACCAGAATGCGATGGGTGTTAGATTCATTACAATGTAATTGACTCTAGTGCAAGTGGGAGACTGTTGGAAATATGCCCTAGAGGCAATTAATAAAGTGTTTATTATTATCATATTTCTCCATTCATGATAATGGTTTATTATTCATGCTAGAATTGTATTGACCGGAAACTAAATACATGTGTGGATAATAGACAAATACTATGTCCCTAGTATGCCTCTACTAGACTAGCTCGTTGATCAAAAGATGGTCAAGGTTTCCTGACCATGGACATGAGTTGTCATTTGATAACGGGATCACATCATTAGGAGAATGATGTGATGGACATGACCCAACCGTTAGCATAGCAAATGATCGTTCAGTTTATTGCTATTGCTTTCACTATGTCAAATACACGTTCCTCTGACCATGAGATCATGCAACTCCCGGATGAGATCACGGACATGACGAGGAGTCTCGAAATGGTCGAGAGGTAAAGATTCATATATTGGAAGGCTATATTCGGACGTCGGAAAGGTTCCGAGTGATTCGGGTATTTTTTGGAGTACCGGGGAGTTACGGGAATTCACCGGGAGAAGTAATGGGCCTTATTGGGCCATACGGGAAAAGGAGAGGCAGGCCACGTGAGGAGGCGCGCGCCCCCACTTGCCCAAACCGAATTGGGCTAGGGGAGGGGGCGCAGCCCCCTCTTTCCTTTCCCTCTCCCTTCCCCCTTTCCTACTCCGTATGGGAGGTGGAATCCTACTAGGACTAAGGAGTCCTAGTAGGACTCCCCACACTTGGCGCACCCCTAGGGAGCCGGCCTCCTCCCTCTCATCCTTTATATACGGGGGCAAGGGGGCACCCCAAAGTACAACAATTGTCCCATAGCCGTGTGCGGTGCCCCGATCTCTGTTTTCCACCTCGGTCATATTTTCGGAGAGCTTAGGCGAAGCCCTGCCGGAATCACTTCACCGTCACCGTCGCTACGCCGTCGTACTGATAGAACTCATCTACTACCTCGACGTCTTGCTGGATCAAGAAGGTGAGGAACATCACCGAGCTGCACGTGTGTAGAACTCGGAGGTGCCGTACGTTCGGTACTCGATCGGTGGAGCTCGAAGGATTGTTCGACTACATCAACCGCATTGTGAGACGCTTCCGCTAACGGTCTACGAGGGTACGTAGACACACTCTCCCCTCTCGTAGCGATGCATCTCCATGGATAGATCTTGCGTGAGCATAGGAAATTTTTAAAATTCATGCTCCGTTCCCCAACAGTAACTCCTCGGTTCGAAAGATATCTCCTACAGCAACGAAGAACAACGTCTTCTGCTGGCAGGTAATCATTCGAAGCATAAAGAGATTTCTCTCGTTCTCGCATAGGTTTGGGCTAAACATCACAGCGGATTTAAGCTTCGAGAACCTATACCCCTCTTAATAGTACGGAGGTCCTATGACTCAAATGAATGGAAGAAGAATGATGAAAAGAATGCTACGTCTTCACTTCGTCTTCGTCTTCCATCGCTGCAGTCAATTTCTTCGGACGCGATCACCGAACCAATTGCTTTGCGTCAGCAATAAACTTTCGAGGGGTTAACTCCTTTACTTCATTCTTCTCGACTACCAGTCTAAAAGGATGTTGCTCATTCTTCTCTTCGACGTAGTTAATCTTCGGTGAAGTTCCTCGAACTGAACACCTGAGACAGCATTCTCTTCGGCACTGCATGGACTATTTCTCTCTGTGTGCACTAGCAAACAAATCAGTCCAAGCCTGTTTCTGTCAACAATCTCCAAAACACAAAGGGGCAAATATTGCACCAACAATCTCCCCCTTTTTGGACGATTGTTGACAAAACAGAACACATCGAAAGATAGATAAAAGAATGAAATGGAATGCGAAGGAAAATTGAAAGACAAGAGATAAATACGAAGATAAGACACGCTCCCCCTGAAGATATGCATCATTCTGATTTGACTGATCATTAGGAGATAATATGGAGGGTGGCGAGGTGAATCTTCGTATGAGTGACATTGGCAGATGATCTCATTCGTAGCTTCCTCCAATGCACTCGGTGGTGTCTGAGGTATTTCCTGCCACACAACCTTTGACAAAAGGTTAGTTAGATAGCGATGATAATTTTAAAAAAAACGTTGTGGCAAAAGGATACGCCATGAAGATTTTCTCAGAACAGAGTTTAATTCCACACGAGATATAGATTCCCTGCTAGTTAGATGTTCGAGAAACAATCAGAGCAAGAGCAATTAGAGCAAAGGAGTAAGATATATTGCTCCGAGTGGATGTACTCCAGATGATGTTTTCCTGCAACAAAAATGATACCATAGATGTATGCGAGGGAAAACAACTTGTCAGACAAATAGAGAGAATTTTCTTTCGAGTTCACGAATGACTTTATTCTGAAGCGATTTTTCTTCTCCTGCATCGTTGGATAGCGAAAGATAAGCATAGGAGTAAGATATATGAAGTTTCAGGGAGTAAGATTTCTCCTTTTGAGAGGCATGATTTCCAATCCTTCTAGAAAGAGCATATCCTTGCACGAAAGATATGTATCGAGGATAATCATTGCAAGGAAGTAAGCATTCGATTGCACCTGCAAACAAATATAGCACTGCAGGGGTTATTAATGGTACATGACGACGCAGTGTGCCATCACCACAGGCGGTGAGATTAAGTTCCACAACCAAAAGTTCAACGGCCAAAAGCAAATTGTTCGAACGAAAAGCAAATGGCGAACAGAAACACCCTGCAAATAACCCGCTTTTCTATCTTCTCGATGTTCTTCTCCCCCTTTTTGTCAACAAGTGTCAAAAAGGAAAGAGAATGCATGCGAGGAACTACTCGTCCGAAGAATCCCCAGAGCTCGAACTGTTTGGCGAAACAGAGCGAGCGATGGTCGATGCTGAAGCGGGAGTTGGAGACGCAGCACGGGCTTCGGGATCAGCTTCGGGAGTAGCAGAGCGAGGTGCATCGGGCTTATAAATGAAGGTGCCTGCTGTGTCTTCGAGTTCATCATCGGGTTCGACAAACAGCAGGTCGGTGGACGCAGAATGCTGAGGAAGCACTGGAGTTTGCCTTCGGATGCGAGGAACTTCAAACAACTCCAGATACTCATAATCTTTCTCGATACCCTTGGCAGATAGTTGTTTGCGAGAATAGTGCTTGCGCAGAAGGGTCCATGAGCGCTTCTTCTGTTCTTTCTCATAAAGCAGGGCTTGACGAGCATAATTGTGAAGTAGATTGATCTCAGTCATCATTTCTACTTTTTCTTTGCGATCGAGCTTGATGTGACTTTCCAGAGCTTGCTAAGTACGAAGACAAATCTCATACAGAGAGGGATTTTCTTCATGAGGGATTTCTATTGTGACCTTCTTAACCTTTGGAGCTCTCGCAGAGGCAGAAGCAGTTGCATCAATTGGTGTCTTTCCTTTCCTGATATCTTTTACAATTCGGAGAGTGTCTCGGACTGGTGGCATGAAAACTTTCGGGACATATGGGCAGAAAATCTTTTTCTCAATAAGCTGCTCAATGGCGAACATGACCCATGGTGCATATGGCTTCAATACTTGAGGGCTATCAGCTGCATAGGCCAGGTTGCGAATGACAAGATCTGGAATGTCAAACCGAATTCCATGAGCTACAGCATGAAGAGTATTTGCCACAATTCCATGAACGCTTTCAGGCCGGTTTGTTGGTGTGAGAGAATTGCAGAGGATATAGAACAACACTTTGTTCTCATAGGCCAGATGCTTTGGATTTGCTTCAGTACACTCGTCTCCAACAAGCTTAGGGTCCATCAGCATATGCAGCTGAGCTTCGGATACATCCCAGAAATGCAGTCTGTGTTCTCGTGAGGCATCAAATTCGAAACGAGGTAAATTTAATAGGGCCAAAAACTGGTCAGCCGAGCATTTGATTGTTTCTTCCTCGGTCATCCATTCGAGGATCCATGTATTGCTATCAGCAAGATCTCCCGAGATATAAAGCGTGGCATAGAACTGAAGGACAACTTCACGATTCCAGCCATGGTTGAATCGAAGAAAACTCTTCAGATAGACCTGCTCAATCTGCTCGATGGTGTGATGGAAGCACGGTATGCTTTCTAGCTCGGCAAAGTCCAGAATCTTGTGCTCGAATATACGATTCTTTCCATACAGGACGCGAGCATAATATACGGCCTGTTCCTTTGTCCAGAACCTCGGTGACATCGAAGTCCTTTCTCCTTCATACGGACTGGTCCCAAAGAATGCAAGTTTCGAGCGATGAAACTGCTCATTGAAAGCTGGACCATTAGGGCCATCATTGACAGGAAACAACGGGAAAGTTTCCAACGGGTTGCTCAGTGGTTCTTCATCAGCCATGGACCGGATTCGAATATCATCAGGCGCAGGCACGCCTTCCTCAATGGGCTTGAGAGGAGCATGATGCTTTCTTGATTTGTCTCGTGCAGACTGCTTCGAGGAACTTGACTGATTGTTGTTCTTGCTCGCCGGAACTCCTTCGGCATCTTTCTGATTTTCGGGCACAAGGACCTTTTCTTGTCTTGCACTTTCATCGGCGGGAGGCACAACAACTTCTTTCTCGGTAGCTGGTGTCACAACAGATGGGATACTTTCTTCTCGAGCCATCGGCTTAGCAGATTTCTTTTCTTTCTCTACCAACTGTGGTGTAGTGGTAAGAGGAGCAGGATCAACATCCATCTGGGTAGGAGCACCAGATGATGAGACCGGGGGTGTTTTCTCTCGGGAAGCATTGAGCTCCCCCTCAATCTTGTCATTCTCCTCCTTATTTTGTTCGGAGGGCTCTGCTTGCAATGTTTTCGGTGGTGATGGATCTGGCTTTTCAACCTCAATCTCTTCATTAACTTCATCAGCTGGGGATTGCTGCTTGGGAGGTGCATTTTCCTCATCAATCCTTACCAGGAATATATCAACTTCTTCATGTTGCACTTGGGCAATTGGCTCAGGAATGAGAACCTCTTCAGTACCAGCCTGCTGCATGGGTTCATCTTTGCGAGGAGGAGAAGGTGGAACTTGCTGCAAGGGTACATGGGAATCCATTGGGGTAGGATCAGCAGAGACGTTCTGAAGGCGGCGGTCTTTGTTTGTTTTCGGCTTGCTTGCTTTCGCCATAGCCTTCTAACGCTTTTCCTCTTGAGCTCTTCTCCGAGCGAGATCTGCCTGGTGAGCAATCTCCTCGTTTCTCTTGTCACACAGTTGAGATACTTCCATGTGCAAGCGAGAGTGCCACTCAATTTTCTCATTGCGCAAGACGCTCAGAGCCTTGGTGAATTCAACAATTTCTTTGTTCCTCTTTTTCCTTTCGGACTCAGATTTGGCCTCATTTCTCATTTTCTCGATAGCTTGTTTTTCTTTGACAACCTTGTTGAGCTTCTTGGAGATTTTCTTCAGCTCAATGAAATGCTTCGTCACCAATTCGGTAACATCATCGGGCAAACCCAGCTCGCACACATCATTAGCATTAGCATCATAAGCAGCGCTGTCAATTACATCAATCATGAAATTGAAGTCATATTTTTGTTCCTCTGTGGAAGCAGGAACATTGAGCTTGGCCTTTTTGGCAGCCACATCTGCTTTCTCTTCTGACTGCAGCTTTCTCTTCGCAGCGGCACATGACGAAGTTCTCGAGGCCGCAGAACCCGAAGGTTTATCAGTGGATGGCATAGGTGCATGCCTGGGAGACTTCCTCGGCGATGGCAATGTTTTCACTGGCGAAGGACTCATGTGTGGCTTGTTGAGAATAGCGGGACGATCATACAAGGGAATTTCATCAGGGGTTTCTTCATCGGACGACTCATCAGACGAGTCGGGAACAGCCTTCTTGGTTCTCTTGGTGAGGGTTTTCTTACGTGGTGCACGAGGGGAAACCGATTTCTCAGATTTACTTCCCTTCGAAACAGATGCACGTTCCTTCTTCATCTGCACGTCTTGCTGGGTTAGCGCGACGTTTTTAGCTTTGACCTAGTTTTTCTTAGCATCTCTAGCTTCTCGCTTGGCTTTAGCCTTAGCCCTCTTAGCTACTTCCTCGGGAAAGTCAGCGATTGTTTTGAGAGAGTCAGGATGAGCCTTTGCTGGCGGAGGAGGCCTGACTTTTTCATCATCTAGGCCAATGCAATTTTCTACAACGCAGTCATTCCATGGTGGCGTGAAGACAAATATGATCTGGTACTTTTCGCGAACATTTTCATATCTGTACCATTTGCCAGCCCAGTGGCGGCGAATTCTCTGCAACCTGTTGTTGCGTTCTGTCATTGATTCTCCTTCAGGTGGAGTTCTGTAGCTTTCGGGATCTGGCATTTCAGCAGTAGTGTTCTTTTCTCTGCCACGACCACCCCTTTTGGGATTTCCATCGGAGAAGATGGTTAGAGCGTCAATGACCAGTTCGTCCTCGGGCTGACTATGAGCAGAAGGAATTTCTTCCGAATCTTCTTCGGACACAGACTCTTGTCTCTTCTTCGGGGCCTTGGGTGGCTTCGAGGATTTTCCCCCTCCTGTCATTCTCATTCGTTCTGACCTTGGTGGGAACTGAGGCAAATATCCTTCAGAATCTGAGTGTTCTTCCGAACTCTGTGACATGACCAACCTGTGAAATAGAATAGATGTGAGGGAAAAACAAGGTAGGGTCATAAGCATGCACAGAACTATTTTTGAATGAAGAAGATTTTTAGGAAGATTAGGGAACCCATGGAAATCCAAACAGATATCCTTGATAGATTTTACAAGCTAGCCTCAGATGATGCTGGGCAGATTGAAAACCATCTAATCTTTCGGATAACACATATGAACCCAAGATGAGGAGACCCAGTACGAGGAAGAACTATAAACCGCACTAGTCAAATCCTAGTGATTCCTAAAGATCTACCGAAGTGAAAGAAATCGAGATAAATTGCGACGGTAAGAACTGCGCAAGAACAGAGAGATGGAGATGAGCAGTTCCAGATCTAGGTGCCCTAACTTGGCAACTTAGATCAACTACGGCAATGCGGGAAGGAGGATTACCGCACTGGCGTGATCAGCTGCGACGAGGCTTCACCGGAGTTGCACGGCGGAGATTCTCGCCGGAGTTGCTTCGAGCTCGGGCTCGGATGAGGGTGAAACGAGGGTTTGCGTGAATGAGGAAGAAGACGCGGCGAGAGGTATTTATAGCTGGAGGGCTGAACCACCCCTCCGAAATCTACGGCCTACAGATGCGGGACGTTCCGCATTCAACGGACATGATCATGATCAAAGAGATCGTGGGCACGTGGCAACCGTTTCCTGCGAAAATCTCGGGAAGAGAGCGGGAGGTCGAAAGGTTTGAAGGGCACAACGCCGAAAATGAGTAAATGTTCGAAGATAATTTCTTTCGCGACCAAGGACGTCGGAGAGAGATTTACTTCAGATCAAATTGCATGCTCATGACGGACAGCACAGATTTAGATGAGAGAGAATAGAGGGATAAAAGGGTCCAAAACAAATCACTCAGGCAAACGAGAAGAAACACCAAACGAGGAGCTATGAGTGAGTTGTTCATCGGACGAAACACAAACACGGCAACTCAAAAACAAACAACAAACATAGAATAAATAAACACAAAGAACAGCACCAACTATATAGACCTCAGGGCAAAGGATAAAATGAATAGAATCCCTGAGAGCGAATTACTGCAAGAAGGGTTAGTTCTTTATCGCAACCCACGCTTGTGTGGGCAGCGCAGACCTCATTTGTCTTGACTGAGCGGGGACATTCCTTCGTTGGTCTCTGTAGTTCACATGTTCATCTCGAGAGTAATCATATGAGTAAGCATTGAAATTGTTCCCAGAGACATGAGCATAATGATTCGAGGAGATACGCATGTACTCCTTTTGTCGAGAGTTTGGTTGATATCCATTCGAAGAAGTTTCGGTGCCAAACTGAGAGGAATTATAATATCCTCGAAGAGAACTACTCTGCATATTCAGGTTAGCAGTGACAGATAAATTTTCAATGGTGCACTTTTTCACCCATATTTGCTTCTTGGGTGAGCCAGACCTGCAGTTAGTTCCAACATACCGAGCGAAAACCTTACCATTCTGTTGTTTGAATAATTTGTAGTTTGAGTCATCAGACTCGTCAGAAACAGCAGGAATGGGAGTGTCATATCCAGACAGGAGCGCAGGTTCGAGAGTTTTGCTCTTAGCCAGAACCCAACTTGTTCGTGGATATTGCTCGGGAGTCCAGTAGGTTCCATCAACGTTGAGTTTCCTTTCGAAACCCAATCCTTCTTTTCGGGGGTTTTTGTGCAGTATTGACTTCTTGAGCACGTCACATAGTGTTTGATGCCCTTTGAGGCTCTTTAACATTCCTGTCTCAAGCAAGTTCTTTAGCCTGTAATTTTCATCAGAAATAGCAACAAATTCCTCAGAGGAGGGGTTAGAGATCTTATTCGAAGCAGTTGCAATATTCTTGATGGCAGCATTGGATGATTCAGCATGCGAATCAGTATTGCCACGTTCTAGGCATTTTAAGCAAGGAGGCACAAAATCATCAGGAAGGTTGTTAGATTGCTCGGCGAAGAGAGAAGATTTTTCTTTCTCGAGTGCGTTATAAGACTCTTTCAGTGACTCGAGTTCTTGATTCCTGTCAAGGAGTTCATCTGATAAACTCTCGTAGTCGACTGTAAGAGAATCATATCGTTCGGAAAGATCATCAAACGTTGAAGAAAAAGCATCATGCTTTTCAGTCAACTCTTGATTCTTCTCCATCTCTTCGACCAGTAATCCTTCGGTTTTCCTGAGATTCATCTCAAGTCATTCTAGCTCATCTTGTTGAGATTTTGCAATCTTAACAAGTTTAGCATAGGCAATGTATTCAGAGGAATACACAGTCTTAGATTTTTGGTGCTTTGCTGATACCTGATCCTTTGAGGTTTTTGCCATGAGACAGAATGCAACAGGTTCATCATCACTTGAAGCATTGTCATCAGTATCTGATTCGAGAGACTTCTCGGGTGGTTCATATGCGACGAATGCATTGCCTCTTCCTAGGTTTCTGTAAAACTCTTCGTCTTCTGATTCGGAGTCAGATGATTCATCTTCAGATTCCATATTCATTTCTGCACACACTCTAGTCAGCTGCGATATTTTCTTCAGATTGGATTCAATGGTCGCTCTTGTTTGCACGTCAGTGACTGGTCTCGACGAAGAAGATGATGCGGTAGTTTCATTTTTCTTCGAGAGCTTAGTGTGACGATCCACTTGAATGAATCCAGAGCAGTGACGATTAGTCCATCTGTTGCTGTGTTTTTCATCTTGTTCCAAACACGGACAATCTGCTATGAAGTGACCAGGTTGTTTGCACTTGAAGCATTTCATTTCTTCAGGGGTAATTTCCTCGACGATCCAGGTGTGTCAACTTCATCATCATTTGTGAGACATAGATTCTGTCTTCTGAGATAGCTTAGTCTTTCAGTGAGCATTTCCATTTCTCTTGTGATAGAGTGTTGATTCTCGATATCTTCTTCCTGTGAACCGCCATAGTGTGAAAGAATTTCTCCTTCGCTTTTCGAAGAAGATTCTTGATGCCCATTTTCAAGTTCCATCTTTTCTTCGTGAATAGATAGCAGCGTCATGACTTCGACGTAGTGAAGTTCTTCATAGTCTGGTCTTTGCTTGATTTCATCTATGATAGGATCAAAGGTTGCATCAAGAGCACTTAGTAGCTTGTTGACCACATCTCTATCGGTGATATCTGTTACTCCACGTTGGCGAAGCCTTTCAACGATATTTGTCAACCGATCAGTGAGTTCCATAGCACTTTCCCTACGAAGACTTCTGAACCCAGCAAACATGGCACGAAGCATATCTGTGTGTCGATATGTTCTGGCGATAAATTCTTCATGAACATTTTTGATGGCATCCCAGAGTTGCTTAGCAGTGTCTAGCTTTCGGAACCGAATAAAAATATCTCTAGAGACGCTGTCAGAGATAATATCTTTTGCTTGAGCATCCAACCGTATCACAGCTTCATCGGAAGTAGGAGCATCGGGGTGTTGAACAGTGTATCCATTTTCCACAATTTTCCAAAGTTTAATGTTGATGGCTTGAAGTCTGATTTTCATTCGCTCTTTCCAGTAGACATAATCATTTCCATCGAAGATAGGAAACCTTTCAGAGTGCAAGGATCTACCTGCATACGACATACTCAAAACTCCAAGGTTGTTAGACCTTTAATAAACAGAGATAGGGAGTACCTGCTCTGATACCAATTGTTAGGACCGAGAATATATCGACCAGAGGGGGGGGGTGAATGGGAGATTCAAAAATTCTTTCGAAAGTTTTGAATCGATCCCAAACACAGCAGCGGAAATAAAGTTCGGTAGCAATGCACTCGATTTAGCTCGCTATAGAGGACCAGATCTATCGATAAAGAATGCAGCAATTTTATCAAGCGATGAATATCACAAGTCCAACTTGATCGATAGAAATGCAACTAGTAATCAGGAGCACAATTACGAGAGAAAACTAGATATGACTGCGATAGAAATGCACTGGAAATGATGACAAGGTGAATGAATATGGCATGAGATGAGATCACACAGACATACATTATTACGATGAGAAACAGGTTAACTTGATGTGAAGAGAAGAACGATAATAACGCGACAGATAGTTGATGAACTGTGATTGATCAGGTACAACTATCGGCACTGAGCACGAATGTAAACTGCTGAAGGAAATGCAGTAATGTAAAGCGAACCAGTGGTGCTCGATGGCGACAAAAGAATTTGGTAGACCAGTTCGCCCTTCTGCCAAAGGACTACGTCTGGTTGGAGGGGTTGTGATTTAACACAGAGGATAAACTCTCCTCGCCCTATTCTCCTTCAACTCGGAGCTGATCAGACTCCAGTTGATTTCACTCATGGTAGATACTTGTCGGCTATCTCCAAACCTTCACTGAAGATAAACTCTCTTCAGCTCTCTTCGCGAACCACAAGACTCTTGGTTGCTGAAGATCTCGGTCGGTGAAGACAATACTCTTCGACACTCGAGCCGACACCTATCCGTCTAGAGAGTGGGCAGCTCTCAAGAGTAATAGGTACAAGAACTCTAACTCAGAACTACTATGATGCTCAACCACTGTCTAAGTTTCGGCTCTTGATTTTTCTCTCGGTGGATTTTAAACTCAAATCTCTCGGAGAGGGGATGCTCAATCAATCTTCTCAGAAATCTTAAGCGGAGCAGCCAACGGGCAACGTTGGAGCGGGGTGGCTATTTATAGCCGCAGCCTTCCCAGATGGGAAATGACCAAATTGGACATGTGGAACAGCCAATGGCCGAACGACACGAGTCCAACGGTCGGAATTGAGCACAACGGTAACATTACATGCGGAGCAAGTAATGCTAACTCCTCAATTAGAAAGATATCTCCTACAGCAACGAAGAACAACGTCTTCTGCTGGCAGGTAATCATTCGAAGCATAAAGAGATTTCTCTCGGTCTCGCATAGGTTTGGGCTAAGCATCACAGCGGATTTAAGCTTTGAGAACCTATACCCCTCTTAATAGTACGGAGGTCCTATGACTCAAATGAATGGAAGAAGAATGATGAAAAGAATGCTACGTCTTCACTTCGTCTTCGTCTTCCATCGCTGCAGTCAATTTCTTCGGACGCGATCACCGAACCAATTGCTTTGCGTCAGCAATAAACTTTCGAGGGGTTAACTCCTTTACTTCATTCTTCTCGACTACCAGTCTAAAAGGATGTTGCTCATTCTTCTCTTCGACGTAGTTAATCTTCGGTGAAGTTCCTCGAACTGAACACCTGAGACAGCATTCTCTTCGGCACTGCATGGACTATTTCTCTCTGTGTGCACTAGCAAACAAATCAGTCCAAGCCTGTTTCTGTCAACAATCTCCAAAACACAAAGGGTCAAATATTGCACCAACAGAGATATTCTCGGGCCTTCTCGGTGTTACGGTATCCATCATCGTCTGGCCAGACACATTGTGATTTGATCACTGGGATGCCGGAACACGGAAACGAGAAAAGAGAACAAAACCGGTAACGAGGTAACTTGCATGGTGGACAAGTTGTTGATCCACGGGGATGCAATAAATCTCACCTCGGGTGTTTGTAATATATCGTGAAGCAACAGGAATAGCACACGACAACTGGAGGTTCACTCGAATATTCATTTGTGTGGGTATAGGGGTCAATATGGGTGTCCACGGCACCGATGTTGATCATTGATCGGAAAGTGTTCCGGGTCATGTCTATACTTCACCGAACCTATAGAGTCACACGCTTAACGGTCATCTATCTGCTGAATACTAGACAGGGAGTCTGAGAGAAAATCACCGGAAAAGTTTCGGACGCAACGGAAACGTTCCGGAGAGGACACCGGAATAGTTCCGGTAAAACTGAAAAGTTGTTTCAGGGGATACCATTAAGTCAAATTGGTTTCGGCACACGCCTGGAAATTCTTGGAGGATGCCAGAAGTGTTCTCGAAACTTCTGGGAATTTTCTGGGATAAAAACCGGAAATGTTCCGGAGCTGCCGGAACCGATTTGGTTGCTTTTCGCAGATGAAAATCACTAATCCGAAATTGTTTCGGAACGCGTCCAAAATCATTTGTGTGGGTACTGGAATTATTCTAAGACCCACAGAAATATTTTCGGATTTAACGGTCGCGGAAAATTGGTTCCGTGAATAGTGAAAATCACTTTATGGATATTTTTTTGAAAAGCCACCTTTTAGGGCTTTTCCCAAAAGGCTTCTAGAAGGGATTGGGGAGCAAGAAACCCCCATGTGGGGGGGCCCCCTAGGGGTGGCCGACCAAGTTGGAGCTCCTCCATGGAGCTCCACTTGCCTTCCTTTTATGCCATTGAGGAGGATCCATGTGATGGGTTTTTTGGGTATTTTTCCCATATGGCTTTCCTATAAATAGAGGTGGAGGGGTGCTCTCCAAAGCTCATCCTTGCTCTCATACACATGCCATAGACTTGTCTGGCTTCTCTCTCCCTATCAGCGAAATAGTTTCGTAGAGCCGAAAGGCTGTCTGGGTTCCGGCAGGAACTAGTTTTGGACGGCGAAGCCCTGCCGGATAGCTGACACCGTATGTGTGCAACCCCGTAGAGAGGTCGTAGTTTCGATCTTTTGCCCGAGGGGCTGTTCGAGTGTCCTCCCGAAGGGCTGTCCGAGTTACCGTTCGAGTTTCGAGGGTCCTCCCGGAGGGCTGTCCGAGTTACCGTTCGAGTTTCGAAGGTCCTCCCGAAGGGCTGTCCGTGACATCGTCCGAGGGACTGTCCGACCGCCTCCCGAAGGGCTGTCCGACGAGGGAGTAAATCCTCGCGGTTGGGAGGTTGTAAATCCTAGCTGTGGGGATCTGCACCGACGATCTACACCGACTCTTCTTCCGCTGCGCTACGAGTCGGTACGGATCAGATCAAACCCTGTATGCAGTCTCCATAGTGGTCCTGGGCGTGCTCGCTGTACCGAAATTTTTTGTTTTCTGTCGCGTTCCCTTACAATAAGCATAAAAAAGAAAACACAAATGAGAGAAAAAAATCGGTAACACAAAATAAAAGTATAAAAAATTATCTTCTAGTACATTTAAAAAATTAACCAAATCTCATCTGAGTAGAAATTAGTTAAAAATATATTTACATGTTCTCTCCCAACCAAAAACTGAAAACAAAAAAGTGAAAAATAGAAAAAGGAAGTTAAAATAGAAAGTTAAATAGAAATAATGGATAAAAATAAAGCAGTAAAGAGAAACGAAATGCAGAAAAGAAAAAAATGTCACTTGTTCCCTTATTATCTCTCGTGCACCCTGTAGCCTAGGACAGAAGGAAAAAAGAACGGACCCAACGTCACAAGCCCACACAAGCCCAGCGAACAAAAACCCATCACGGGTCCTCTCCATCAGCGTGAGATAAAGAAAAAAGGTGCGACAAAAAAAACAGCCCGCGAGCCAAACAATAGATGGGACGCGCCTTTGTCGCTACGAAGCTTTCCACCTCGTCTAAAAAAAAGACAAAACACGAATCGCGCCGTGATTGGATCCGACGGTTGAAAAAGTGAATGAGACCAAAAGATTTCCCAGCTGAATGAGTTTTAGCAAAACCGTTAATTAATTTGTTGAATCCCTGTGATTTGTATTTATTTATTTCATTATTATTAATAGGATGGAGAGAGAGATAATTACTGTGCGGAGGGAGGAAAAAAGGGAACCTTTGTTAGGAAAAATAAAACAGGGTACGCACGTAGTAGGTCCGGACGAGTATGTAGATACATAGCTTGCAAAAAACAACTTATATTATGGGACAGAAGGAGTAGATTAGAAGAAAAAAAAAGATTGGGAACGTGAGATGCTCGTGAATGCGTGCGTGTGTCTACGAAAGGAAGCAAGGAATAAGAAGGAATGAACGAACGATTTGTACTTTTTTTTTTGATGAGGCTGAACGATTTGTACTTCGACTCAAACGTGCGCTCGTCGTTTTGTAAGATTGTTTGACTCAACGCTGCATTCTTTGTCGTAAACGAAAAAAAAAAAAGGATAGGTCGATTGCTGACCCCCACCCCCGCGCCGCCCGCTCGGGCGACTCGGGGGGCGAACCCTAGCCACGCCGCCGGGCACCCTTCTCCTCCACCCTTCCTCGCCGCCGCCTGAGGCAGCCGCCGGGCAAGCCCGGGGCGCTGCCAAGGATGGTGGCGGCGGGGCCTCCGGCTGCCCTGCCTCCGGGCGGGGAGCTCTGGATCTGTCGCAGCGACTCCTATGGCGAGCGGCCGTGCGGACGGTCGATCCGGTGTCCTAGCCGCGCGTGCGGCGGGATCCTGGTGGTCGAGGGCAACCGGTGGCGGCTTCTGCGGCGGGCGATGCGCGAGATCTAGCGCCTCCCCTCCTCCCCTGTTCGGCGTGCGGGCCTGCCTGGTCGGGCCGTGCTACCACGGGTCGCCGACTCCGAACAGGAGGTGCTGCTGGTGGCGGGGTTTCAGTTCGGGGAAATCCCTGGCTGGCCATGGCCGGCCGCGTCGACGGCGACGCCCGAGGGCGCCGTTCCCCTCCTTGGAGGCGTCAATATGGACCGATCCCCTCATTTCCCCTTCCCCTAGGTCTCCCGGGCGAAAGCCCTAACTTTGTTGGGCGGCGGCGGCACTCTCGGCGCCGTTCCCTTCTTGAAGGCGCCGCTTTGGGAGCCTTGGGGTCAGGTGGCGCTTGTGGGTGGTGGTGGGCGGCGGCGGCGGCGTGGCCCTCTTGTCCTAGCTTGGAACTTCCCCCCTCCGGTGTTGGATGTGTGCAGCGGCGATGTTCTGCTCAAGGAGAGCCTCCGGCGTCTCGTTGGGGATGCGCTGACCCTCTCTATGTGGTCTTCTTCTGGCGGCATCCATCCCATCTTGGGACGGTGCGGCGCCTTCGATCCAGGAGAGGAGGTAGTGGCCTCCTTCGAAGATGGTGAACTGGATGTGCCGTGTTGGGACCCGTAGGTGCATGGCGACGGCATGCCCCGCTGGTGTCGGCCCCTCTCTTCTCCGAGCCAGTGTGATCTTGTTCCGGGTGCAGCATCCTCGGAGGTGGACCTCGGCGTCTTCGGCTTCGTTCTAATTTGATCATCTTCAGTCCCCGTAGCGCATGAGGCTTAGTTTTGTGTTGTCCATCGTCTATGTATCTTACCGCCTTGTTGTTCTTTCTTTTGCCTGAGGGCGTATGCTTGTAATCCTGGCCGGTTGATGGCTTTATTAATTCAAAGTCGGGCTAGGCTCGAGCCCCATCTCGGGCTCGATTGATGCTTTTTCTTTAAAAAAAAATATTTCTCGTAAACGTACCTCCTAAACAGTTAAAAAAAGGTAAGGGCTCATTTGGTTGCTGGAGGGAACAAACCCAGGGCAGCTAACCACCTCGGGGGAATTTGAGGCGCATGTACGATCCCCTCCTCTTGTGGGGGAAATATCCCTCAATTCACGTTACCAAATGGCAACAACTGCCAGCTGGACTGGGGGAGATGGACCAGCGTGAACGAAGGAAGCGGGCGTCGCGAACAACGAGTGCGCGTGAGAAGAGAACGGGATGGGAGGGGGAGTTCGACGAGTGCTGAGGCGTGGAAACTGCACCCGAGAAAATAGAGGGGTTAGGGCCGGCATGCCCCGTGGGCTGGGTCATCCAAATGTTGGGCTCGTTTCTCTCGGGGACAATTTCGGCGTGGGTTTCGCCCCCTGGATAAAGGCCGGGATCCCTGGGGATCCCCAGCAACCAAACGAGGCCTAAACCTCCTAAACACGCTCACGCGTTTAAGCACGTGGCGACAAGAGGGTTCTGTATGTGCGCTCATCGTAAACGTGTTTAAGGTTGATCGACTCAATGTACGCGTGCGGCTAAACGCACCTAGCTAGTATGCATAGGTGTACGTGCGCTCCTATTAAACATGTTCCCTTAAGGTTGATGAATCTAGTGATGTGCAGGCAACACCGGTAATGCTACACCTACGTAATTTTAACGGTTTTACTAAATCTCAGTCGACTGAGACTTGATTATGTCTCGGTCGATGCTATATTCATGAGATCTTACATTGAGATCAATGCAAAAATAAAATAAAATCAGTTTTTTTTTCTTTCTTACATATTATGTCACTTGATTGAGACATTTTTTTTTGAAATGTCACTTGACTGAGACTTGATTAAATCTTAGTCGACTGAGACCTAGACACACCCTAACTTTAATCCTAACTTTAATTATGTGTTTAACGTAACAAGCGCGGGGGGGGTTGTTATATCTAGGCAATTTACGTAAACAGTAACGTAACTTCACATAGATGAAGCATTATCGCAGACAACACAGCCCCAAGTATTCATGTGATTAATCAACTCTGGGTCCAGGCGAGGCGCCCAAGAGTCTCGCCCTGCAGCTCGCGTCCTGTGTCCCGGGGGCACCATCTTCTGCATCCGCGCCCGTGTCGGTCATGCCGAACAGGCTGCCCATCTCCTCGAGCGTCCGGCCGCGCGTCTCCGGGAGGTAGGTGAAGAAGAACACCCACGCGAGCATGGCGACGCCGGCGTAGAGGAAGAAGGTGCCGCCGAGCGTGATTGCGCTGGACAGCGAGAGGAAGGTCATGGACATGACGCCGCTCACCACGCGGTTGCCGGCCGCCCCGACCGCGAAGCCCAGCGCGCGCACCCGCAGCGGCAAGATCTCCGTCGTGTACACGCCCAACACGGGCCCGAGGCCGATGGAGAAGGATGACACGTAGGCCAGGACGGACGCCACACACAGCCCGACTGCCCACGGGACCCTCGCGTCCGGGTTCTGGTCCACCACGGTGAGGCCCGTCGCGAGGCCGACGAGCGAGACGATCATGCCGCCGGTGCTGCATAGCAGCAGCGGCCGCCGGCCGACGCGGTCGAGGAGGAACATGGCGACCAGGATGACGAGCGTCTTGGCGACGCCCATGGCGCAGGTGGCGGCCAGGAGCTGGTCGTCGCCGGTGATGCCGGCGCTCTCGAACACGCGCGGGCTGTAGAGCACCACGGAGTCGGAGCCCGTCAACTGCTGGAACAAGAAGATGCCGAGCGCCGCGACCAGTATTCGCCGCATGGAAGGGGTCGGCGACAAGATGAGCTCTCTCCACACCTGCATCTCCTCGCCGCCTCTCTTCCTGGGCACGACTACCACGTCGCCGTCGAGGTCGTCTGGGATGCCGGCGGCGGCCTTGATGTCAGCAAGCCGCTCCTTGGCCTCCTCCGGTGTGTCGGCGATCTTCTCCAGCACGACCCTCGCGTCCGCGAGGCGGCCTTTCATGACGAGCCACCGGGGAGACTCCGGCATGCCGGACAACAGGAGGGCGAGAAGGACGGACGGCACCGCGCCGATGCCGAGCATGAAGCGCCAGCCGAGGTGGAGCGGCAGGCGAGCGAAGGCGTAGTTAGAGACGTAGCCGAGGAGGATGCCGATGTTGATGAAGACCTCCGTGAAGGACACGAGGAAGCCGCGCGCCGACGCCGGGGCGATCTCAGCCGTGTACAGGGGCGCGATGACGATCGATGCCAGCCACGAAGCGACCGAGCATGAGCATGGTGTAGCCGCTCGCGAAGCCCATGAGCAGGGCACCAGCAAAGAAGAAGGCGGCGACAAAGATCACCGTGAAGCGGCGGCCGATCCAGTCGGACGTCCTGCCGGCGGCGAAGGAGCCGAGGATGGAGTAGATGCTCAGGATGCCCATCAGGATCTCCACCTGCACGTCCGTGATCTCGAGGTCTTTCTGGATGTACAGCGACGCCCCGCTCATCACACCGATGTCTGTGGCGGCCACGACATGAACAGTTCATACGGCTAGACACGAGACAGAATCAGATGACGGGGTGATAATGTCAGCATGTGTACCGTAGCCGAGGACGATGGAGGCCATGGAGGCGACGACGGCGCAGGTGGAGGCATACTTGATGTTGCTCTTCTTCTTGGGTTCGACTGCCTCTGGGAGCCCATCAGAAGCCATCGGGAACGCTACTCTTCTCTGCTCTGTCCTTACAGAGGGACGCCACTGACCATGGTCTACTGATTGCTGAAGTTTGGATCCTAATTAAACATGAAGGATGGTGGCGTCTGATCGAACAAGTGCTTGAAATGATGGATGGGTGAGCAGGTTTTCCTTGTTTACTATGCTTCTGCGTGCAAGCAAGTTCATAAATCCTGAGATTTCCATGACATCTCCAGGACCTTTTTATACTACATTTAATCGAGGATTAAGGCGCCTTTTGGGATGCGCTCCAGTCATCCTATTGACCATTTGATCAACCAGCTTTCTGATTATTCTCATATTTCAAATAGGCACAAATATTTGATTGCTTCAGCACATGGCCACATGCTGACAGCGTAAGCTTCATCAGTTGGTGCATTAGGCAGATGAGGGTGCCAGTGTTCACCTGCTGCAACAAATTTTCTATTACTGCCTCTCATAACATAATATGCTGAGCCTACCCACTTTGCGGGAGAAACTGTTGGAAATATGCCCTAGAGGCAATAATAAATTGGTTATTATTATATTTCCTTGTTCATGATAATCGTTTATTATCCATGCTATAATTGTATTGATTGGAAACTCAAATACATGTGTGGGTACATAGACAACACTGTGTCCCTAGTAAGCCTCTAGTTGACTAGCTCGTTGATCAAAGATGGTTAAGGTTTCCTAGCCATTGACATGAGATGTCATTTGATAACGGGATCACATCATTAGGAGAATGATGTGATGGACAAGACCCAAACTGTAAACGTAGCATTTGATCGTGTCAGTTTATTGCTATTGTTTTCTGCATGTCAAGTATCTGTTCCTTTGACCATGAGATCATGCAACTCTCTGACACCGGAGGAATGCCTTGTGTGTATCAAACGTCGCAACGTAACTGGGTGACTATAAAGGTGCTCTACAGGTATCTCCGAGGGTGTCTGTTGGGTTGGCATGGATCAAGACTGGGATTTGTTACTCCGTATGACGGAGAGGTATCTCAGGGCCCACTCGGTAATACAACATCACAATGAGCCTTGCAAGCAAAGTGACTAAAGTGTTAGCCACGAGATCTTGTATTACGGAACGAGTAAAGAGACTTGCCGGTAACGAGATTGAACTAGGTATAGTGATACCGACGATCGAATCTCGGGCAAGTAACATACCGAAGAACAAAGGGAACAGCATACGGGATTAACTGAATCCTTGACATAGAGGTTCGACCGATAAAGATCTTCGTAGAATATGTAGGAGCCAATATGGGCATCCAGGTCCCGCTATTGGTTATTGGCCGTAGAGGTGTCTCGGTCATGTCTACATAGTTCTCGAACCCGCAGGGTCTACACACTTAACGTTTGGTGACGATTAGTATAATTGAGTTATTATGTTGGTGACCGAAAGTTGTTCGGAGTCCCGGATAAGATCCCGGACATGACGAGGATCTCCGGAATAGTCCGGAGGTAAAGATTGATATATGTGATAATAGTGTTTTGATCTCTGGAAGGGTTCCGAAGTTCACCGGAAGGGGTTCCGGATGTTTACCGAAGTGTTCGGATGCAGCAACACTTTATATGGGCCAAAGGGATAAAGCCCACGAGGTATTGGAAAGTGCAAAAGTAGTTTTGCTGCCGCGTAAGCGGTACTACCGCTTGGTGAAGCGGTACTACCGCCCGAGCGGTACTACCGCTTGTGTGAAGCGGTACTACCGCCCAAGCGGTACTACCGCTTGTGTGAAGCGGTACTACCGCTTGTGCGCGGCTGTGCACGATTCGGCAGGGTCCGAATTGGACTCTTTTCTTGCGGGCCAAACCGACCTTGTGCGGGCAAAACCGACCCGGAGGAGGCTTTTACTCCAAGTTTAGACCCCAAGGCTCAACATATAAATAGAGGGGCAGGGCTAGCACACGGGATTGATCAAGATTTCCCCAAGCCGTGTGCGGCAACCCTAGCCCTCTAGTTCCTCCGTCATAATCTCCGTAGTGCTTGGCGAAGCCCTGCAGAGATTGTTCCTCACCACCATCACCACGCCGTCGTGCTGCTGGAACTCAACCACTACTTCACCATCGCTCGCTGGATCGAGGAGGTGAAGGCGTCATCAAGCCGTACGTG
The DNA here is from genome assembly GCA_039707655.1 of Elymus sibiricus. Taxonomy (NCBI): domain Eukaryota; kingdom Viridiplantae; phylum Streptophyta; class Magnoliopsida; order Poales; family Poaceae; genus Elymus; species Elymus sibiricus. The sequence goes on along the minus strand of CM077666.1, from coordinate 165,113,214 downwards.
TGTTGAACGCGGAGGTGCCGTCCGTTCGGCACTAGATCGGAAGGATCGTGATTGGATCGCGGGACGCTCGGCGATTTGGATCGCGAAGACGTTCGACTACATCAACCGCGTTTATTAACGCTTCCGCTTAGCGATCTACAAGGGTATGTAGATTCACTCTCCCTCTCGTAGATGCTCATCACCATGGATAGATCTTATGTGTGCGTAGGAAAATTTTTGTTTCCCATGCAACGTTCCCCAACAGTGGCATCTGAGCTAGGTCTATGCGTAGATGAGATCTCGAGTAGAACACAAACGAGTTGTGGGCGTGGGTGTATACATATTGCTTGCCGTTACTAGTTGATACTTGATTCCGCGGTATTGTGAGATGAAGCGGCCCGGACCGACATTACGCGTACGCTTACGCGAGACTGGTTTCACCGCTGCGTGCACTTGTTGCATAAAGGTGACTGGCGGGTGTCTGTCTCTCTCACTTTAGTTGAATCGGTTCAATGAAGAGGGTTCTTTTAGAAGATCAAAAAGCAATCACTACACCACGTTGTGGTTTTGCGTAGGTAAGAATCGTTCTTGCTAGATACCCGTAGCAGCCACGTAAAATTTGCAACAACAATTAGAGGACGTCTAACTTGTTTTTGCAGGGTATGTTGTGATGTGATATGGCCAATTACATGATGAGATATATGTGATGTATGAGATGATCATGTATTGTATAGAATATCACGACTTGCATGTCGATGAGTACGGCAACTGGCAGGAGCCATAGAGTTGTCTTTAATTATTGTATGACCTGCGTGTCAATCATTAAAGCGCTATGTAATGCTTTACTTTATCGCTAAACGTTAGCTATAGTCGTGGAAGCAACAGTAAGCGCGACAACCTTATGGCGACACGTTGATGGAGATCAAGATGATGGAGATCATGGTGTCATGCCGGTGACGATGGAGATCATGCCGGTGCTTTGGAGATGGAGATCAAAAGCACAAGTTCATGGCCATATCATGTCACTTATGATTTGCATGTGATGTTAATCCTTTTATGCATCTTATTTTGCTTAGGACGACGGTAGCATTATAAGGTGATCCCTCACTTAAATTTCAAGATAAATTGTGTTCTCCCCAAGTGTGCACCGTTGCGAAAGTTCGTCGTTTCGAGACACGCCGTGATGATCGGGTGTGATAGACTCTACGTTCGCATACAACGGGTGTAAGCCATGTTACACGTGCGGAACACTCGGGTTAAACTTGACGAGCCTAGCATGTACAGACATGGCCTCGGAACACAAGAGACCGAAAGGTCGAACATGAGTCATATAGTAGATATGATCAACATGAAGATGTTCACCATTGAAACCACCTCAACTCACGTGATGATCGGACTTGAGTTGGTGGATTTGGATCATGTTACACTCGAATGATCGGAGGGATGTCAATTTGAGTGGGAGTTTTAAGTAATATGATTAACTAAACTCATTATCTAAGAACAATAGTCTAAGTTGTCTTTGCTATATTTATGTTGTAGATCATGGCTCGCGCGGTAGCACCCCTGAATTTTAATGCGTTCCTAGAGAAAGCTAAATTGAAAGATGATGGAAGTAACTTTGTGGACTGGGCCCGTAATCTAAGGATTATCCTTACGGCTTCCCAGAAGGCTTATGTCCTTGATGCACCGCTTGGTGATCCACCTGCTCCAGTTGAGTCTCTAGACGTTGTGAACGCCTGGCAGGCTCGTTCTGATGATTACTCAATAGTTCAATGTGCAATGTTGTATGGCTTAGAACCGGGACTTCAAAGACGTTTTGAACGTCATGGAGCATATGAGATGTTCCAGGAGTTGAAGTTTATCTTTCAGAAGAATGCCCGGATCGAGAGATATGAGATCTCCGATAAGTTCTATGCTTGCAAGATGGAGGAGAACGGGTCTATCAGTGATCACGTGCTCAGAATGTCTGGGTACTCCACCCGCCTGGCTGAGTTAGGGATGCCCCTTCCGCCAGAGGCTATCACTGACAGAGTTCTTCAATCATTGCCACCTAGCTACAAGAGCTTCGTGTTGAACTATAACATGCACGGGATGAACAAGTCAGTCGCCGAGCTGTTTGCGATGCTGAAAGCCGCTGAGTCTGAAATTCAGAAGGAGCATCAAGTGTTGATGGTCAATAAAATCACTAGTTTCAAGAAAAATGGCATGGGTAAGAAGGGTAACTCCAAGAAGAGTGGCAAAGCAGTTGCTCCTCTCGTGAAGAAACCCAAGGCTGGACCCAAACCAGAAACTGTGTGTTTTCATTGCAAGGGAACTGGACACTGGAAGCGGAATTGCCCCAAGTATTTGGCTGACAAGAAGGCGGCCAACAACAAACAAGGTATATATGATATACATGTTATTGATGTGTACCTTACCAACTCTCGTTGTAGTGCCTGGGTATTTGATACCGGTGCGGTTGCTCATATTTGCAACTCAAAACAGGAACTGCGGAATAAACGGAGGCTGGCAAAGGACGAAGTGACGATGCGCGTGGGAAATGGTTCCAAGGTTGATGTGATCGCCGTCGGCACGCTCGCTCTTCGATTACCGTCGGGATTAGTGATGAACCTAAATAAGTGTTATTTGGTGCCTGCGTTAAGCATGAACATTATATCTGGATCTTGTTTATTGCGAGACGGTTACTCATTTAAATCAGAGAATAATGGTTGTTCTATTTATATGAGTAATATCTTTTATGGTCATGCACCCGATGTGAAGGGTTTATTCTTATTGAATCTCGATAGTAATGATACACATGTTCATAACATTGATGCCAAAAGATGTAGAATTGATAATGATAATACCACTTTCTTGTGGCACTGCCGTTTAGGTCATATTGGCGTAAAACGCATGAAGAAGCTCCATGCTGATGGACTTTTGGAGTCACTTGATTTTGAATCACTTGACACATGTGAGCCATGCCTCATGGGCAAGATGACTAAAACGCCGTTCTCTGGAATAATGGAACGGGCAAGTGACTTATTGGAAATCATACATACTGATGTGTGCGGTCCGATGAGCATTGAGGCGCGCGGTGGTTATCGTTACTTTCTCACCTTCACTGATGACTTAAGTAGATATGGGTATATTTACTTGATGAAACACAAGTCTGAAACATTTGAAAAGTTCAAACAATTTCAGAGTGAAGTTGAGAATCATCGTAACAAGAAGATTAAATTCCTACGATCTGATCGAGGGGGAGAATATCTGAGTTATGAGTTTGGCAGTCACTTAAGACAATGTGGAATTGTTTCACAACTAACACCGCCTGGAACACCACAGCGTAATGGTGTGTCCGAACGTCGTAATCGAACCTTATTGGATATGGTGCGATCTATGATGTCTCTTGCCGATTTGCCACTATCGTTTTGGGGTTATGCATTAGAGACAGCTGCATTCACTTTAAATAGGGCACCATCGAAATCCGTTGAGACGACGCCATATGAACTTTGGTTTGGCAAGAAGCCAAAGCTGTCGTTTCTTAAAGTTTGGGGATGTGATGCTTATGTCAAAAAGCTTCAGCCTGAAAAGCTGGAACCCAAAGCGGAGAAATGCGTCTTCATAGGATACCCAAAAGAGACAGTTGGGTATACCTTCTACCTCAGATCCGAAGGCAAAGTGTTTGTCGCTAAAAACGGAACATTTCTTGAGAAAGAGTTTCTCTCGAAAGAATTGAGTGGGAGGAAGATAGAACTTGATGAGGTTGTTGAACCTTTACTTCAACCTGAGAGTAGCGCAGCGCAGAAAGTTGTTTCTGTGGAGCCTACATTAGCTGAAGAGGAAGTTAATGATGATGATCATGAAGCTTTGGATCAAGTTGCTATCGAACCTCGTAGGTCGACAAGGACGCGTACTGCTCCCGAGTGGTACGGCAACCCTGTCTTAGAGGTCATGTTGTTAGACAACGATGAACCTACGAGCTATGGAGAAGCGATGATGAGCCCGGATTCCGAGAAGTGGTTAGAGGCCATGAAATCCGAGATGGGATCCATGTATGAAAACAAAGTATGGACTTTGGAAGTATTACCTGAAGGGCGTAAGGCCATTCAGAACAAATGGATCTTTAAGAGGAAGACGGACGCGGACGGTAATGTCACCGTCTATAAAGCTCGACTTGTGGCAAAAGGTTTTTCACAAGTTCAAGGAGTTGACTACGATGAGACCTTCTCACCCGTAGCGATGCTTAAGTCCGTCAGAATCATGTTAGCAATAGCTGCCTTTTTCGATTATGAAATTTGGCAGATGGATGTCAAAACAGCGTTCCTTAACGGTTACCTTAAGGAAGAGTTGTATATGATGCAACCAGAAGGTTTTGTCGATCCAGAGAATGCTGACAAAGTTTGCAAACTCCAGCGATCCATTTATGGACTGGTGCAAGCATCTCGGAGTTGGAATCTTCGTTTTGATGAGGTGATCAAAGCGTTCGAGTTTATACAAGTTTACGGAGAAGCTTGTATTTACAAGAAAGTGAGTGGGAGCTCTATAGCGTTTCTAATATTATATGTGGATGACATATTGCTGATTGGAAACAATATAGAAATGCTGGAAAGCGTAAAGGAATATTTGAACAAGAGTTTTTCAATGAAGGACCTAGGAGAAGCTGCTTTCATATTAGGCATCAAGATCTATAGAGATAGATCGAGACGCTTAATAGGACTTTCACAAAGCACATACCTTGATAAGATTTTGAAGAAGTTCAAAATGGATCAGTCCAAGAAGGGGTTCTTGCCTGTTTTGCAAGGTGTGAAGTTGAGTAAGACTCAATGCCCAGTGACTGCAGAAGATAAAGAAAAGATGAGTGTCATCCCCTATGCTTCGGCCATAGGCTCTATCATATATGCAATGCTGTGCACAAGACCCGATGTCAGCCTTGCCATAAGTATGGTCGGAAGGTTTCAAAGTGATCCAGGAATGGAACACTGGACGGCGGTCAAGAATATCCTGAAGTACCTGAAAAGGACTAAGGACATGTTTCTCGTTTATGGAGGTGATCAAGAGCTCGTCGTAAAGGGTTACGTCGATGCAAGCTTTGACACTGATCCGGATGACTCTAAGTCGCAAACCGGATACGTATTTATTCTTAATGGGGGTGCGGTTAGCTGGTGCAGTTCCAAGCAAAGCGTGGTAGCTGATTCTACATGCGAAGCGGAGTACATCGCTGCCTCGGAGGCGGCGAAGGAAGGTGTCTGGATGAAGGAGTTCATGACAGATCTTGGAGTAGTGCCTAGTGCGCTTAACCCAATGACTCTGTTTTGTGATAATACTGGTGCCATTGCTCTAGCCAAGGAACCAAGATTTCACAAGAGGACCAGACACATAAAACGACGTTTCAATTCCATCCGCGATTACATCAAGGAGGACGACATAAATATTTGCAAAGTACACACGGATCTAAATGTTGCAGATCCGATGACTAAACCTCTTCCAAGGGCTAAACATGAACAACACCAGAACTGCATGGGTGTTCGATTCATTACAATGTAAATCACATAGTGATGTGAACTAGATTATTGACTCTAGTGCAAGTGGGAGACTGTTGGAAATATGCCCTAGAGGCAATAATAAATTGGTTATTATTATATTTCCTTGTTCATGATAATCGTTTATTATCCATGCTATAATTGTATTGATTGGAAACTCAAATACATGTGTGGGTACATAGACAACACTGTGTCCCTAGTAAGCCTCTAGTTGACTAGCTCGTTGATCAAAGATGGTTAAGGTTTCCTAGCCATTGACATGAGATGTCATTTGATAACGGGATCACATCATTAGGAGAATGATGTGATGGACAAGACCCAAACTGTAAACGTAGCATTTGATCGTGTCAGTTTATTGCTATTGTTTTCTGCATGTCAAGTATCTGTTCCTTTGACCATGAGATCATGCAACTCTCTGACACCGGAGGAATGCCTTGTGTGTATCAAACGTCGCAACGTAACTGGGTGACTATAAAGGTGCTCTACAGGTATCTCCGAGGGTGTCTGTTGGGTTGGCATGGATCAAGACTGGGATTTGTTACTCCGTATGACGGAGAGGTATCTCAGGGCCCACTCGGTAATACAACATCACAATGAGCCTTGCAAGCAAAGTGACTAAAGTGTTAGCCACGAGATCTTGTATTACGGAACGAGTAAAGAGACTTGCCGGTAACGAGATTGAACTAGGTATAGTGATACCGACGATCGAATCTCGGGCAAGTAACATACCGAAGAACAAAGGGAACAGCATACGGGATTAACTGAATCCTTGACATAGAGGTTCGACCGATAAAGATCTTCGTAGAATATGTAGGAGCCAATATGGGCATCCAGGTCCCGCTATTGGTTATTGGCCGTAGAGGTGTCTCGGTCATGTCTACATAGTTCTCGAACCCGCAGGGTCTACACACTTAACGTTTGGTGACGATTAGTATAATTGAGTTATTATGTTGGTGACCGAAAGTTGTTCGGAGTCCCGGATAAGATCCCGGACATGACGAGGATCTCCGGAATAGTCCGGAGGTAAAGATTGATATATGTGATAATAGTGTTTTGATCTCTGGAAGGGTTCCGAAGTTCACCGGAAGGGGTTCCGGATGTTTACCGAAGTGTTCGGATGCAGCAACACTTTATATGGGCCAAAGGGATAAAGCCCACGAGGTATTGGAAAGTGCAAAAGTAGTTTTGCTGCCGCGTAAGCGGTACTACCGCTTGGTGAAGCGGTACTACCGCCCGAGCGGTACTACCGCTTGTGTGAAGCGGTACTACCGCCCAAGCGGTACTACCGCTTGTGTGAAGCGGTACTACCGCTTGTGCGCGGCTGTGCACGATTTGGCAGGGTCCGAATTGGACTCTTTTCTTGCGGGCCAAACCGACCTTGTGCGGGCAAAACCGACCCGGAGGAGGCTTTTACTCCAAGTTTAGACCCCAAGGCTCAACATATAAATAGAGGGGCAGGGCTAGCACACGGGATTGATCAAGATTTCCCCAAGCCGTGTGCGGCAACCCTAGCCCTCTAGTTCCTCCGTCATAATCTCCGTAGTGCTTGGCGAAGCCCTGCAGAGATTGTTCCTCACCACCATCACCACGCCGTCGTGCTGCTGGAACTCAACCACTACTTCACCATCGCTCGCTGGATCGAGGAGGTGAAGGCGTCATCAAGCCGTACGTGTGTTGAACGCGGAGGTGCCGTCCGTTCGGCACTAGATCGGAAGGATCGTGATTGGATCGCGGGACGCTCGGCGATTTGGATCGCGAAGACGTTCGACTACATCAACCGCGTTTATTAACGCTTCCGCTTAGCGATCTACAAGGGTATGTAGATTCACTCTCCCTCTCGTAGATGCTCATCACCATGGATAGATCTTATGTGTGCGTAGGAAAATTTTTGTTTCCCATGCAACGTTCCCCAACAGAAACATCCACGTTAACTTTTAGTACTCCTGCCGGTGGCGATAATACTACACTCACGGGCTCATTACGGGCCTTTTACATAATATTCCTTGCTAAACTCTCCACCGCCCCCCTGATTTTTAGGGGGTGTGGGCCCCTCACTCTAATCTCTTTCAATTAGATTAGCCCAGCTAAGCATCCCTGTAAAATCCGTAATTATAAGCCCGTGCGTGTAGCATCGCTCTGCCGGTGGTCTTTGCCAAAGAGGGCGGTATATAGTTTTAGATCATAAAACTTGTTTTTTTAGGAAATTGCACAAATACACAAATTTTGGGCTGAGGTGACCCAAAACCACAATTGTAGGGTTTTTTTAACATAAAACCATAACTCTGGGACTAATCGATATAACAAAATAAATAAAAGAACTACCAGTTAAACACAAATATAACGATCGGACCCACTAGTAGTGGGGAGCTAATTTTTAGAGCTCGGCTTGAGTTGAGCCGAGCCGACCTGCCTACATCTCTCCCCGAGCTCGTAGACTCAACCTCTATTCTCCCTGATGCAATCCTCACTGACCTAGAAAAAGCAGTGGGCAGGTAGGAGCGACGGCATAGCTTGCACACTATAGCAAGGTAGGAAATCATTGAAACAGGCTTTCGTCCTGCTTTATAGATAAAACAATCACCACATCTATATAACAAGTTCAAGTGCAACAAAGCAAATAAAATAGTCCGCTGGAGCAACAACGCAAACACGCTCAATAAAGAAAGAATGAGAAAGGCCACCAAGTGGCTGGTAGATCAGAGACTCTCAGGTGAGGCAAGACGGCGTGCTACTATAGTCATCACATCCATCATGCTGCCAACATAGCAGGCACCAATCCTGCAAAAAGGCCGGGAATTTGAATATAGAGTTAGAGGCCTGCCGTAAAAACATTCACTTAGTCACCATCTTGTTGCGCGTTGTCCATATGGTCCACGCCAACGCCGAGAACACAAACTAGAAGAGGCGTCTCCTCCTCCAAGTCTGGTTGGCCCGGTTTTGGAGAAACCCGACCAGATCCAGGGCCTCCCAGTTAGGCCCCAGAGCCTCATGAGCAAAGCACCAAAGAAATCGCATAGCCGGGCACGAGAAGAAGATGTGGGTCCCAGTCTCTGGGACCACACAAAGGGTGCCATAGGCAATTCCCAGGGCCATTCCGCTTGATCACCTTCGTCCTCGATGGGAGGGGATCCCGCAGCAACTGCCAAATGAAGATATTGATCTTCAACGGTAAGGGCGCTTTCCATAAAGGAAAGGTCCAGGAAAGAGACGGGAACCGACATGAGGCATGATACGCCGAGAGCCAATAGAAAAGACCCCCGGAGGGTCATACACCAAGATACATCGTCCAAATAGTTCGGAAGCAGTTGGCCCAAACAACGGTCTACTTTGGCCCAAATGTCTACTGGAACAAGATGTTCCAATGTCCGTTATGGGCGCCCGAGGAAACAACCAAGATCAGATCCGAACAAATAGCAAACAAGTTTGGGAATTGCGTACATAGCGAAGATCTGCCCACCCACGGGTCCAGTGAGAAGAGGGTCCCATCTCTATTGGCAATGGAGATGGAAAGCCCAACCGAATCTCATTCTTGATCAACTGTATGGTCCTTGATGGATTGCAAGACACATAGGGTTGCGTAGCACCTTTGTGTAAGTATTCCAATAGTTATTGTCAAAACGAAGATTATGTGAGGCGTTTCGGTCGCATACAAGTTTTCATAGATCTTGTGTGAAATAACAATTTGAAAATCTGTAGAATTTATTATTGTCTCGTGAAACAAATATACCAGAGTGGTGAAAGAGTTGACGATTGCTGTAAGAATAATAAAGAACTTGAAAATAAATAACATAAAGTAAAACAGCCGAAAGTAAACGATTGTTGTCTGCAATAGAGAGGTTAGGTGCATAGAAACTTTGGATCATGGTGTACGTCGCTTACTAGTTCCATTGTATTGCGATTCTAGCGCATAGATTGTTTGTTTTGTAGGCGGTTCACCCTTGAATGGGCGAACTCCACCATGCCTGAATTGTACTCCCTTATCGTCCTGCTTTGACATTGCCATAACATGTAGTTTCGGCTAAACACAATGAATCCCCTTTCTTAAGGAAAATGCTTGGTATCATCCGGCGGATCGCTGCGCGCGTCGACCGTCTCTGCAGCCGTCAGATTAACTTTTAATCGTGTGGCACACAACAACTCTTATTATACGCATGAGCTTTGCAACATGGCCCTTGTTGCGGAGGCTGCTTCTGCAACACGGACTGTATTGCAAACCCAATCCATCGACTGTGCGGCACGTGCCCACATAGGACCCACAACCACTTTCCCATTCTTATCTTCTTATCTCAAACGAAAAGAGCACAGCCACATATTTTTCCCTGAACCTCGTCTCCTACCTCCAGGTCCCTTCCATGGATGTACATCTCCCAAACACGCACCCAAATCCTCTGCCGTGCATGAGAAGAGAGAGCACCCATGGCCAAATCTAGATGTTGCAAAACTGCTGCAAGCTTGGGGAGAGGGGTGAAGTTGCCGCCGTCTACCGCGCCCTCGCTCGCTGCCCCATCCCCGCGTCGCGCCCGGGACCTACCCAGCTACCGCGCGTCGTTCATCGTGGCCCCGTCACCGCCAGCGGTGGTGCTGCGAGACGAGTTTCTGCAACAACGACTTTGTTGCAAATGGCGGCGGCGAACGACCACTGATTGCAAGGGGATTTTTTGTTGTTTCTGCAACAAGCTCCTTGTTGCAGAGGGAGCGAGCGCAACACTACGTTTGTTGCAAAGGGGGCACCAACAAAGTTTTTTTTTTCTACAACAGAGGTCTTGTTTCTGAAACATAGGCCTTGTTTCAAAGAAAAAACAGTTCGGCAAGAGCGCAACAAGGCTCGTGTTGCAAAGCGGCAAGTGCAACACAGGCCTCGTTGCAAAGATTGATGCACGCGCACGGGAATAAGATCGGACGGTTGTCGAGCTCGTGATCGTACGGCTACCGAGGCGGCGGATATTTTTTTAACGTCGTAGGGGCAACGCTACGCGTCGGCCGGCGGATCTTTTTAAAAGATCCGCCGCCTGGTGAGACATTGGATTCAACGCGGTGAGCCATTAGATTCAGCTACGAGTTTTGCAACAAGGATGATGTTGCGCTCGGACGTTTGCAACAAAGTTCATGTTGCGGAACTTTTGCAACAGAGATATTGCTGCAGGAATTTTCCTGCAATAGAGCTAATGTTGCAAAAAATCTCCTTATATGGTATTACCTACTGAAGAAGTTTTGGAACATCACAAATGTTACAGAAATCTTTCTTGCAACAGGGAGGATGTTGCAGAAAAAGACCACCGTTGTACGCCACGAGCTCCCGTCAAACGATGGTGAGGGAGGAGCAGTGCTCCCCGTCGCCGCCGACGAGCGCCGGACCGCCGACCAGATCGCCCATCCTCCTCTCCGACGAGGTGCGTGCACCGCGCGCGGCCAACAGACATGGTGGAGGCGGGCGGCAAGCACCACGGTGGCGACCGCGCCCAACCTCCGGTTGCAACGGCGCACCACGGCGGCGACGGCGTCAGACCCCCGGCCCACGGCAAGCCGGGACCACCTCGTTGTGCTGCTGCTGCCTCGGGATGAAAGGATAAAGAAGACATGGTGGTGGTCAAGGATTTGTGTGAGATTCAGATCCTGCAACAGACTAGTTGTTGCGATGGAAAGATTACAACAACGGCTCAGTTGCAAAACCAGGTTGCTCCCCAAACAATTCCATTAAGATAGATCCTACGGCCACGAAGGTGACGGACGCGCGCGTTGTCATCAGCCGGCTGATGGCAAGCGTTTCCCTAAGAATGCCGACCAACAACGACGATTGCCATCGTCGTTATGATGCGTACGCGATAACGACCGATCGGAACTTTGCTCCCAAATTTCTAACATTTTCCATTCCCGCACGAACATCCACGAGACACCGACTGCATGCTCTCCAGCCCTCGTTAGCACAGGAGAAATGCAAGAGTGGAATCGCTAGCATCGTGCCGCCAACCACCGGCGGCAACCCATCGTACCGTCGCCCGTTCAGCCGTGGACCAAGCTCGCTAGACTAGCGGCGGACGTGGTTATTGGGAAAGACCGTACGTGAATGAAGCTGGCTCGCCTCCTCCTCGCGCCAAGAAGGCACGCACAAAAGAAGAACCACACGAGCACGCCGACCGCGGGGCAAACGAGCAAGCTCCCGTGCACGGGGACGGAGGTGGCGCCGTACGCCCTCGCGAAGCTCCACAAGACCGATGCCCTGTTCACCACGGTCGCCGCCGCCCGCAGCCACCGGCTGCTGCCGGACGACGACGAGGACGACGCGTCCGCCCACTGCGCCGGCCCGGGCGCGATCCACACCAGCGCTATCAGCGACAGCAGCATGGTCGCGGACAGCCCCCTCGACCGCTTCAGCTGCTCCTGCCGCCGGGTCATGCCGACGTGGCCGCCACGGTGAGGCAGGGGGTGGGACGGCGCGCGGTTACCCGCGAGTGCCGTCACCAGCAGCAAGCCGACCTCCACGAGGACCAGCGACACGGAGAAGGACATCACCACGACGATCCCGAACGCCAGCAGCGCCCTCGGCATCTGCCGGGACGACGAGACGCCGACGTCCAGGAAGCCGCGCTGCACGTACTGGGACATGGGCCCCATGCCGGACGCGAAGACCTTGGCGACCAGCGCGCTGACGACCGCGCGGGGGAGAGGCTCCGTCGGCCTCGCCAGCAGCTCCCGCCATATCGCGCACTCCTTCCACCGGTTACGGGTCACCGACGCCGCCACCGTCTCTTCGGTGCCATCGTGCGTTGTGCCGAGCTCGGCTTTTATCTCAAGCCAACGGAGCTCCGCCTCCTCCAGTGTTGCGGACGTCCTGGAGAGCACGCGCCGGGCCTTGGTCATCTGGTCCTTGGCCACGAGCCACCGGGGCGACTCCGGCATGAGAAGGACGGCGAGGCTGAGCGAGGCCGGAACCACCGTTCCGGAGACTATGGTCAACCACCAGGCGAGGTGCGCCGGGAGCTTCAAGAAGCCCGTGGAGTAGCAGAGGGAGCCGAGGATGCAGCCGAGGTACACGAAGCCGTCCGGGTGGGAGGTGAGGGCGCCACGCAACGAGGCGGGACTGAGCTCGGCGGCGTAGGCCGGGACGATCATGAGCGCCTGGCCCATGCCGACGCCGTTGACGAAGACACCGGCCGTGAACGCCGCGGGGCCGGCGGCAAGCCCCCTGGTGAGCGCGCCAACGCAGAGCACCGCGGCGGAGAGGAGAACGGCGCGGCGGTCGCCGATGAGGCACTGCGCCACCACGGCGGTGAGCGCGCCCACGAGGGAGGAGAGCACCACGATGCACGCCAGGAGCCTCAGGTCGGCCTCCGCGAGCACGGCCGTGCTGCTCACCATGGCCAGGTCTGCGTCGACACGTACATGCAAATTGAACAGTGTGGCAGTGGACAACACGAAGCCATATACACTTGCATGCGTGGGAGTTCATTCTCACCGTAGCCCAAGAAGAGGGGCGTCGCGGTCGAGAGCACGGCGGTGGCAAATGCGTACTTATTTACATGGCGCCTTGCGGGCTTCGCCATGTCGTGTGGAATCACAGGCCAACTCCGGCGATCCTTCCGTCAGGTACCCTGCACATTGGTGGTGATCACGCAATAAGATCAGGACAAGAAGTGTGAGCGGCGTGGAAATTGTTAATTGACCAACTCATTCCGCCGTGCATGCCACCTGCACCTAGGAGTATTTCAAAACTTCCACCTCTTGACAACGAACTGGATCCAAAGAAAGAGAGGCGAATGCCGGACCTGCTGGTTGGCATTTGTCTACGAACCTGCGCAGGAACTCTTCAGATGCACTTGAACGAGATAGTTGGATCAGCATTTCAGCAGTGAGAGAAGAATCCCTCGACTCCAATCCTCTTCATTCCCGCGGAATGAACCCCTCCACACGAATCCGCCTTTAGGCATCACATACGGTGGATGGATTCCTGGCGTCCTTGCGCCAAAGACATGAGCTCTACGGCAAGGATCTGTCTGGGAAGGTGGAGCTCCGACCTTTCTCATCTCCCCTCCATGACTGACGCAGTTGCACTAAACCGCCATGCAACGAACTCGTACCGAAACTTCTTTTAACAAACTCCTCCGGAAACCAAGTATCACACGCCCAAGAAACCCTCTCCCACTCTCCCAAGTGGTTGACTATTACTCCCTGGAGTAAGTGTAGTAACGACTACCTTAACTACCCTAATTACCAGGGAGTAAGTGTAGGCTGAGAAGGTCCAGTGACCCGTGCAACCAGACCGGGTCAGAGATAGTATTGTACTGTATGTATGCTGTAAATAATTATACTATACCATGGACTCCTTCTAAGCAAGGAAGATTTAAGAAGATGCATCCCCTAAAAATAACCTGGGTCGCTGCTTTGGGGATTGATCTTCTCAAGTTGACCGGATCCCTACATGTGCACCCTGCTTGATCTCAATATTAATCTGTATCCTCCACTTGGATGATTTCGGGCGAAATGAGAACGAGTGCCAAAGGACAGCGCCCTATGGCCCATTGTAAATTTCGAGTCAGTAGATTGTCGCGAAGACGACTAGGACCAACCGAACGCATTCAAATCAAATATGTAAAGCAAATTATAACCGGGTATAAAATGGAATATTTCCGATGGCCTGAGGCCCCAAGCGACACAGATTAGCAGTCCAATGGTATGACCTCCATATAACTTAAACTCCACCAAGTACAATGGTAAGAGGTATAACAAGCATCACAAGAGTACCAGCTATCTCATTCAGTTCTAATTTTAAACCGACAACAACTGCATATGACAGCCCTGTTCACGGTCACTATAAGCAGAGCACCACTCTACTCAGAAGAGACCAGCGTTTGAGGCTGTCCTGATGATCTGGAACAGAGCTGCATGGAGAAAAGAGTCGACAAGACAATGAGTTCATAAATCTATGACCAAGTAATTTGAAGTAGATGCTATTGACAGAAGGCCCAATTAGCTGCAGAGTTCTTCATTTGTAGTCGTCCGCTTTTGCATTTTTCATTTTCAGAACTCTTAAATGTGAATCAGAAGTTCTATAATATTTAAGAAAAATAAATTATCAGATTAGAGTAGCTAATGCCCACGGATGGTAATATTAGCCGTCAACAACTCATATGTGAATCAATCAGAACAGGGTTACAGTTTATATCCTTTTTGAAGAAGATTCACTAATAAATGAAGTCTCTGAAGTACTACACCAAGAATTGAGTAACATTTTGAAAACAAAGCAATGGTGTACGTTGTATCTCACTACTGCCATACCGCTTTAAGATTGCAAGTTTGTTCTCTACAGAGATACAGCAGTTTAGCACAAGACTACCAGTTCTGCCTCTACGAACTTTAGCACAATCAAATTTCCATAAAACATAAGAGCTCTGTGCACTTATTAAAAGACAAGCATGTTATTTTCCTACGAATAAGAACTAATCAGGATTGTGTTTTAGTTGGTCCAGTTATTTGAAGAAAAATGTTCAGAGATGTTTTTGTTGGTAAGCTGACATACCAAACAACTGGAATTACTTACATGCAGAAACATAAGACCATAAATGCAGAAACTTACATGACCCAACAACAACGAAGACAAAAAATCCAAGCACGATAGGTGCAACAGGATAATCATTTCCTTTCTTGACTGTCTCGGGGACAGAACCCCTCTTCGTGATATTCTTCTCAAATAGTGCAATTTTCCTATCAGCGACACGTCTTGAGGTAGTCTGCACAAAAGATCAGTAAAAACACATAAGCATTGTTTACTTTGGATACTGAGTCAAGGAAATAACATTCATAATGATGTTAAATAGTTTCAAGTAACAACACACTAATTCCACTCGATGCCAGTAATGCTATACAGTATACACTGAAACCTTTAGCCATACAGCAAAGACTAATCAAGGTAAGCCGTGTGATGCCATCACGAGCTAACTGATGCCCATTTGCGACCTATTTCCAATGGTTTGGGTGTTACCTTTATTTGCTTCTCATCTGGGTAGATGATTTATCCAATTTGCCAAGGGGATAGAGTTTGATTTCCCCATTAGGAAGAACGTAACAGGTATGGACAAGCAAGGTAGACTTACAGAATTGAACCCGTAAATTAGTGAAGTTGTAAAGTTAAGGTTTACTCAGTGAACTATGGCATTTGTGCCTTTTGCTTGATCTATTATTATAGAGTGAACAAAAGCTACGACAAAGCTCATGGGGAAAATATAGAAATAGGCCTAATTAAGAGCAGTCCCTAATTGTTAGATTTTAACTCAAAATATAAGAGTCCTCAATATAAATAACAAACCAACTATAATAAAAACATATAATATATTAGAAGTTGTGAAAGGTTAGAAGCGGACATAGCATACATGTTAATTGCATGGGGAAATTAATACACCACCGACGAACCAAAGATGTTCTAAGGTGGCAAGCACCGAAATGAAGAGAAGCAAGTGAGGAAAGGAGTCCATAATAAAATTGCTTGATATCATTGACCAAATAAGATGGCTACCCCACAGAAATGCAGTCAAACTTCTAGTTTTCTTTAGTTTCTGAAATACACAAAGGTCACCTTTGAATAAAAAAAGTGCAAGTGCACCCACTTGCGGTTTGTCATTTTCCGAATGCGAGCTAAATACCCATGCGTTGATATGAATAACAAATTAGATTACTGGTAGGACTAGAGTTCCTACCGGCTCTACTGCGGAGGTTGTAGGGGCAAGGAGGGGGAGGACGTGGCGTGGAGCGGGCGCGCCGGCGGCAAGGCGCCGTCGCGACTAGGCTAGGGTTGGAGGCGGCGGCGGCTTGGCTGTGGCGGCGAGGGTTCCGGCTCCTCAGGGAGCCGGGCAACAAGAGATAATAATAATCTTTATTGCCTAATCCCCAAAAGGTGTCTTACATCTAGTATTTATAACTTTGGAAGGAATAGCCTAAGATAACTTGTGGGCCAAGCCCGTAACTACTGCCCGGTGGGGCTCCTCCGGTTATAAGCTAAACCGGTCATAACATCTCTCCCCGCCTGCGTAAACAGCTCGTCCTCGAGCTGAAAGTCTGGATAGTGTTGGCGGAAGTCATCACGCGGCTCCCAAGTAGCCTCCTCCGCCGGAAGGCCCGCCCACTGGATCAAGACGAACCACACCCCGCGACGGAGCTGTGCCTGCAACACCTTCTCCGGCTCCGGAAGAATACGTCCATCGGCGGTCAGAGGAAGCGCGGGTGTAGCCGCCGGTGGCTCGCCACGGAAAGGCTTGAGCAGCCCCACATGGAACACGTCGTGGATGCGAGCGTCGGCTGGAAGCTGAAGGCGATAGGCCACCTGCCCGATGCGCTCCAAGATGGCGAAGGGCCCGGCGTAGCGAGGGCCGAGCTTGCGCTTCGCACGCGGGTCGAGTGACTGCATAGAACGGTGGAGAAGACGCAGCCACACCCAATCACCCACCGCGAACTCCGCCGCGCGATGGTGGTCGTCGTAGTAATGCTTGGCCAGCTGCTGGGCCTGAAGGAGACGCTGACGGACCTCAGCAAGCATCTCGTCACGGGTGCGGATAAGGTCGCCCGCAACCTCCGTCCGAGCCGTCGCCGGGTCCACCGGTACGATAGGCGGGGGCTGCCGGCCATAGACCACCTCAAACGGCGTAGCACGCAGGGCGGAGTGATATGAGGTGTTGTAGCAGTACTCCGCCCAAGAGAGCCAATCCACCCAAGCCCGAGGTCGATCACCTGTAACACAACGCAAATACATGGCAATGACCTTGTTAACCACCTCGGACTGGCCGTCCGTCTGGGGGTGGAATGCCGTGCTCAAGCGGAGCTTGACGCCCGCCATCCTGAAGAGGTCGCGCCAGACATGACCCGTGAACACCGGGTCCCGATCACTGACGATCGAAGCGGGGAACCCGTGCAGACGGACGATGCCGTCGAAGAAGGCCCGGGCCACGGACGCCGCCGTGTATGGATGGCCTAGCGCGATGAAGTGGGCGTACTTGGAGAAGCGGTCGACCACCGTGAGGATAACCGACTTGCCGCCCACCTTGGGGAGGCCCTCGATGAAGTCCAGGGAGATATCCGCCCACACCTGAGACGGCACCTCCAAGGGCTGAAGCAACCCAGCCGGCCGTAGGGTCTCCGTCTTGTTGCGCTGGCACGTCTGACAAGACTGAACCCAGTCACGGACCAGGGCTCGATCGCCAGGAATGTAGAAGTCGGCGCGGAGGCGATGGAGAGTTTTCTGCACACCTTCATGACCAGCCGAGTGGGCTAGCAGTAACACCTGGTGACGGAGATCATCATGCGCCGGAACGAAAATCCGGCGCCCATGGAGGAGCAGGCCGTCGGAGAAGCGCCAAGGCTCCTCCAGGTCGCCGGCCGCCAGCTGCTGCTGAAGAAGGACGGCGTCGGCGGCGGTCGCTGTCGCCCGGCGAATGTCGCCGAAGAGGCCGAAAGTCGGCCCAGAACGGATGCACAGTGCCGCCCCCTCGGAGTCGCCGGCGGAGGGAACGAGGTCGGCGTCGCGACGGGACAGCGCATCGGCCACGGTGTTAAGGCGACCCGGCCGATACTCGACGGAGAAGTCGAAGCCGAAGAGCTTGCTGATCCACTGGTGCTGCGGCATGGTCGACAGCCGTTGGTCCAGCAAGAACTTGAGGCTGTAGTGGTCCGTGCGAATGTGGAAAGACCGCCCCCACAAGTAAGGCCGCCAATGGCGAACGGCCTGCACCAAGCCAATGAGCTCCCGCTCGTACGCCGCCAGCTTAAGATGGCGCGGAGCGAAAGGCCGGCTGAAGAAAGCGAGGGGGCCATCGCCCTGATGAAGCATGGCGCCGAAGCCCGCGCCCGAGGCGTCACAGTCCACCACAAATGGGCGGTCAAAGTCGGGCATCTGGAGGACGGGGCCCGTCGTGAGGGCCCCCTTGAGGGCCTCGAATGCCGCCGTCGCCTCGTCGTCCCATGCGAAGGCGTCGCGGCGTAGTAACCGCGTGAGGGGCGACGCGATGAGCCCGAACTCCCGGATAAACTTCCGGTAGTAGTCCGCGAGGCCGAGGAACCCGCGAAGAGCCCGCGGGAAGTGAGGCGTCGGCCAAGCTGCGACAGCCGCCACCTTGTCGGCGTCCATAGCCACCCCGTCGGCCGAGATGACGTGGCCGAGGTAGGGGACGGAAGGCGTCCCGAACGAGCACTTCGAGCGCTTAAGATGAAGTTGGTGCGCCCGAAGCTCGTTGAAGACGATGGCGACGTGCTGGAGGTGCTCTGCCCAGGTGGCGCTGTAGATAAGAATGTCATCAAAGAAAACAAGCACAAACCGTCGTAAGTAGGGCCGGAGGACGTCGTTCATCAGGGCCTGAAAGCTCGCCGGAGCGTTGGCGAGGCCGAAGGGCATCACCAAGAACTCGAAGTGGCCATGGTGAGTGCGAAACGCCGTCTTGGCGATGTCGTCCGGATGCATGCGCACCTGATGGTAGCCCGACCGGAGATCGAGCTTGGTGAAGAAGCGCGCCCCATGGAGCTCATCCAGGAGCTCGTCGACCACCGGAATAGGAAACTTGTCCTTGAGTGTAAGCGCATTCAGGGCGCGGTAGTCGATGCAGAAACGCCACGTGCCGTCCGACTTGCGGACGAGGAGGACCGGCGCGGAGAAGGGTGATGTGGAGATCCGAATGATGCCCGCGGCTAGCATGAGGGCACACTGTCTCTCCAACTCGTCCTTCTGCAGCTGGGGGTAGCGGTAAGGCCGAACGGCCACAGGGACGGAACCCGGCAGGAGATGGATCCGGTGATCGTACACCCGGGCGGGTGGAAGGCCCTGCGGCTCGTCGAAGAGGTCGCTGTGCTGCTGCAGAAGGTGATCCAAGAGTGGGTGTTCGGCCTCAGAGGACGCCGATGCCAGCTGTAGCTGCGGCGTGGCCGGCGCGGCGCCCCCAATGCCGTCCCACCGGATACGGCGGCCCATCCGCCAGAATGTCATCGTCAGAGCGTCGAAGTCCCAAAGGATAGGACCCAGGGTCCGGAGAAAGTCGACGCCGAGGATGAAGTCGAAGCAGCCCAGATCAATCCCTGCACAGGTGATAGAGAAGTGGTCGGCGCCGATGGAGATGGGGACGTCGCGTGCGAGCCCATGACACCGGAGGCGATCGCCGTTAGCCACCGTGACCCGAAGTCGCTCCCCGCCCGTCGGCTGAAGCGCTAGCCGACGCATGGTCGCCTCGGGCAGGAAGTTATGGGTGGAGCCTGTGTCCACCAAGGCCACCAACCGCTCACCATGGATCATCACTGGTAACAGCATGGTCCGCTCGTCGCGGATGCCCGCGAGTGCGTGGAGGGAGACGACGAGTGCCGTCGCCGGGGGGGCCGCGGAGACGGCCTCAACAGCCGCTGGCGGCGGCGATGCGTCGGCCGAGGCGTCCTCCTCGATGTAGTCTACCGTCTCCAAGTAGAAGAGGCGCGGGCAGACATGGGTTGGCGTATAGGGCTCATCGCAGTTGAAGCAGAGGCCCTGGCGACGCCGCTCCATCTGCTCCGCCGGAGAGAGACGCCGGAAAGGCCGCGTCGCCGCTGGGGTAGCCGGCGCGGCCTGTAGTGGTCGACCCGGCGCCGGGCCTGGACGTGTGGTCTGGCGGCCTCCCCGAGCCGGCGCGGCAGGCTGCATGGCCTGCGCCCGACTCTCGAAGGCGCGGGCGTAGTACATGGCCTGCTGGAGATCCTGAGGTCCGCGGAGCTCCACGTCCACGCGGATGTGATCTGGAAGGCCACCGACGAAGAGGTCGGCCCGCTGCTGGGCCGTCACGCCCGCCGCGTGGCAGGCCAGGGCCTGGAAGCGGTCGGCGAAGTCCTGCACCGTGGAGGTGAAGGGAAGGCGACCGAGCTCCGCCAGGCGGCTCCCGCGAACTGGAGGCCCGAAACGAAGAAGGCAGAGCTCGCGGAAACGCTCCCAAGGTGGCATGGCGCCCTCGTCCTGCTCGAGGGCGTAATACCAGGTCTGAGCCGCGCCGCGGAGGTGGTAAGAAGCGAGCCACGTCCGCTCCGACGCGAGGGTTCGCTGCCCGCGAAAGAACTGGTCACACTGGTTGAGCCAGTTAAGGGGATCCTCCGTGCCGTCATATGTGGCGAAGTCCAGTTTGGCGAACCGAGGCGGTGTCTGCGTCGGGCCGCCGTGCCGAACTGGCTCGGAGGCGCGGAACAGTGAGGCGGGGGGCGCCTGGTCTGAGTAGTCCGGGAAGTGGCTGGCGGACCCGGGTGGCCCGCCGAACTGCGGAAACGGAGTCGGCTCGACCGGGGCCGTGGTGTAGACCGGTGATGGCGAAGACCCCGCCGCCCATGCTGGCAGGGGAGACGGGGATGGTGGAAACCGGACCTGATGGATCGGTAGACCGGTAGTCGCGGCCGCGCCCGAACTGCTCCCGGACGATGATGGCGCGAAGAACGGCGGTGGTAGAAGTCCGTGGGGCGCCGTCGGCGGCGGCTGCTGGGCCGGCCATGCTGTCGGCGGCGGCTGCTGTACCCAGGGTGCCACTGAAAGCGCCGGCGGCAGAGACCAGAAGGGCGCCGCGGCCGGCGGGGAACCGTGCGAAGGGGCCGCCTGGAGCGGCCAGAACAGAGGCCCGCCGCAAGCGGCCGCGCCCTGGGATGGCCACGGTGGTGGCGCGTAGGGTCCGGCCCCGCCCCCGTACTGCGGCAGCTGCTGGGCAGCGATCGGGGCCGGCGGCGGTTGCACGTAGGGCCCGGCCCCGTACTGCTGCTGCTGGAGCTGGAGGCCCTGGACGGCGGTGACGAGGTGCTGCAGGGTGGCGGCGATCTGCTCGGGAGACAAGGCGACGGCCGGCGCTGAGGACCCCGGGGATGGCGGCGCGAGTGGGGCCGTGGTAGGGACGGGCCCTGCCAGCGAGGTCCCGGCGGCCATCAGCGGCGCGGTGAGGATCGGTGCCGTCGTCATCGGCGCGGTGGCGCCGCTGGACAGCGTCGGCGATGGTGGCGGCAGCGACATGATCGCAACGTGGTCTCTGGATACCAAATTGGTAGGACTAGAGTTCCTACCGGCTCTACTGCGGAGGTTGTAGGGGCAAGGAGGGGGAGGACGTGAAGTGGAGCGGGCGCGCCGGCGGCAAGGCGCCGTCGCGACTAGGCTAGGGTTGGAGGCGGCGGCGGCTTGGCTGTGGCGGCGAGGGTTCCGGCTCCTCAGGGAGCCGGGCAACAAGAGATAATAATAATCTTTATTGCCTAATCCCCAAAAGGTGTCTTACATCTAGTATTTATAACTTTGGAAGGAATAGCCTAAGATAACTTGTGGGCCAAGCCCGTAACTACTGCCCGGTGGGCCTCCTCCGGTTATAAGCTAAACCGGTCATAACAATTACCCAATAAGAAGTTAGTTTCTTATGGATGAAACACATTAGCCCAAACATGTAACGAAACCGTGATGCTAAACTTAGCCTATGCAATACCCTCATCAGTTACTATTATATATTATTAGTGGCACTTGCGGGTATATTCCAACTTTAGCAGTAGAAAAGGTCATCATCTCGACCGTCTGTAACGGATCTAAGGGTTCACATCAGGAGCGGCCAAGGAGGTGAACCGTCTGTCGCCGCCGAGTGCCGAGTAATAATAATGCAAAAACTCTTCCAAAATAGGCATAGATCATCAATAATCCGGAAAAATCGACCCCTGGCTCACTAGTTAGTACTCCCTCCGTAAAGAAATATAAGAGCGTTTAGATCACTATTATATTTCTTTATGGAGGGGAGTATACACTAAAGTATAAACTTGAAACTTTGCTAGGGTGCAATAATAGACATGTTACCACACATATTTTAAAGATTGATGGGGAGAACGCATCAAGCATTGAAGCAATGCACACAAACCAACAATCTGAACTGCAGGATGCCCGACAAACGTATGCATAGCACAAATTGCATATAGCGTAGATCTTCAAGCAAAACTTGCACATCTTTTTTAATTAAAAATATAACTTGTATATACGCAACACTTGCACAAATACAGTGCTAAGATTTCTTCACCTGATACTGACGAAATCTCATCGCAAAAAGAAAGAAGATATTGACGAAATCTATGGGAGGACTGCAAAGCATAAACAAGAGATACAAAGAAATCGTGAAAAGCGTGCATCCTTTTAAAAAGTTAGATCCTCCTAAAGCGAATATTCTTTTCTTCCACACACAAGAGAATCTACAGATACAATACAATAGTACTATACTATCTACACCAGTCAGGTCCTGTCAACGAAAAAGCCAAAAGATAAACCGTCGATCCGAGCAATCGGACAACGAAACACGCGGAGCCGGCCTGCTGGAAAGGGCCACGGTCGAACGGCACGCCGGATCTGCCACAACAGCGCTCCGACTAAACGTCGGCACTCGCACACAGATTCCTCTCGACAGAGCCTAGCAGAGCAGGCAACGCTACGGAACGGGGAGACGGAGAAGGGGGAGACGGAGGCGGGATGACTAACCATGGCGACGACGACGACGGGAACGTCGGCGGGTCGCCGACAGCCGGGACGCGGCTGAAGACGGGGAGAGGGTCAGAGGAGTGGAGCGGGGCCCTGCGGAGGAATTTGGGAGACGTCGACGGACGGGGCGGAAAGCGAGGGGCGTCCGAGGCCGGTCGGTGGGCCTTTTATTATGCGCGCCGGGGCCGGACCGCTCTTGCGTTTCCCGTGGGCTACCTGCGGCTGCGGCGGCCGACTCGTGTAAGGCGTGAGTGACGCGTCGTCACGGCGATCGACAGATAAGGTCGAAATGAATGCCGAGATATCCTTCCTTTGCTGCTGTAGCGCTTCGTCCAAAGTCTGGTGCCGCTAGGGTCTATTTTGATTTTGTGCCTCGTTTTGGTGCTTGAAATATAGCAGGGGGCATATGTGGCTATGTGGTCCTCTGGTGCGCGGAACGCGTGCGACAACCGGCGTTTCCCGATCCGACCGGGCATGGCAACCACCCCTGTCTCTGGTCCGTTCTTGGGCAAGGCAGGCGAGAGAGAGGGTGCCACACCCTTCCTTCCGCTATACTTGTGTCAGAAGAAGGGCTCCGGGGACCCTGGTTCGAGACTGGGGGCAGCTCGCTACCTTCCGACTAGACGATGACCACAGCGAGGCTACGGCGAGCGGAGCACGGCGAGAGCGCGCACACACAGAGTACGGCAGGGACACGAGAGCTACCCAGGTTTGGGCCACCGTGCGGTGTAAAACCCTACTCCTGATTATGCTTGAGATTATTGTGGATGAGAGTATTCCCGCGTACAAGGTTCAAGAAGGAGGAATCGATCCCCCTCTACGGTGGCAGCACTGCCCTTTTTATAGCTATCTTGGTCCTCTTCTCTCGAAAATGTTGGCGGGAAGGGTTGCCACACAGCGGCAGTTTGAAGGGGGACAGGCGCCCAGTCTTATCCTGACAAAAGGTGGTCTTCGCCTACAAAGACGCTATCTATGACGCGCTGGTGGGCTCGGCGATGACGCTCGCCCTGGCGCGCTTCGTCGTCTTGGTCTGCTTGCACCAAACGGGCAAGCTTTGGGACTTGCTTTGCGGGAGGGCAACTGACGCTGCCCCTTTATCACCGAAGAGGAAATCTTCCTGACCGCGCCTGCTGGTACGGCTCTTGTCGCTGTCGTCTTCCTGCACGGGTGCGTCATCCACGTAGTGGGCATGTGGCCGCGTGGCCAGCGCCAAGCGGCCCCTCGCGCAGGTGGCCTCGGGAGGCCACCTCGGGAGGGCGCCTCAGGAGGTCGCCTCGCGAGAAGGGGCCTCACGAAGCTGCCTGCCGCTGCTAATGATCTTCGGTGGGTCCGCCCCTCGTGGAGGGGGTCCTCGTGAGGCCGGCGCCTCGTGAGGTGTCTTGCTTCGCGGCGTCCATGGCTGGGCCGCTTCTTGGGCCTCGCCAGGCGTTGCTTCCTGGGCCGCAGGTAGACGGCCCGTGGTACCCTGGTTCCCACTGGGCCGACAATAGCCACCGGGCCCGCGACGAGCACGCTTCCGCCCGTTGGGAGCGAAACGGCGCGGGGCCAAAGCAGACTTGCCGGGCCCAGGCAGGGACGCGTGGCGCGCGATGGGACGTGGGACGCCCCCACGACGCCTGGGTAACCGCCCGCGCTGCCATAAAGCAGACCCGCGCGGGGCGCAGAACCATCATTGTCTTCCTTCGCTCTCCTCGCCTTCCTTGCGCCCAACTCCTCGCATCCTCTTCCTCCTCTCGCCTCCAAAGCTTCCTCGCACACCCATGGCGCCCGCTGGCAAGAAGGGCAGGGCGAAGGCGGCGGCGGAGCTGGAGCCCGCCTTGATGAGATCCACCATCGTCAACCAGGAGGGGCTGGATAAGGTGGTCCCGATGACCGCTAGCGACCACAACGAGTGGAAGGCCACTCAGATCTGGCCGGGGTCGCGCCGCGCCTCCGAGCTGGCTGCCACCACCTTCCCCTTCTACATCCACACCATCTTCGCCGGCCTGGTACCGCCTTTTTCCGACTTCCTCAACGCCATCCTCTCGCACTACCAAATCCATGCGCTCCACCTCCAGCCCAACTCCGTCCTTCTCCTCTCCATCTTCGCCTACCTCTACGAGGCGTTCTTGGGCGTGATGCCCTCGGTGGCGCTATTCCGCCACTTCTACAGCTTGCGGCTGTCGGCGGCGAACCAGCGCTCGGGGTGCGCCTCATTCCGCAGCGTCGAGGGGATGGCGGACGACATCATTTCCATAAAGATCACGAAGAAGGTGGAGGGCTACAGGGCACGCTAGGTCTATATGGACGCGCGCCAGTATAGCCCCCTGCTGCTGCTGCCAATAGCCCCTGCCGTGAAGAGCTCCGGATGGGAGCACTCCAAGCTCAGCGACAAGAGGCTGGCTCCTCTCTGGGAGAGGATGGAGGAGCTGAAGGCCGCGAAGCTCACAGCGGCGATGGTCGCCAAGGAGTTCCTGCGCCAGCGCATCGCTCCCCTCCAGAGGCGCTCACGCCCAGTGTGGGCCATCACCGGCCCCGAGGACCCGATGAGGTTGAGCGTCGACAACCTGAGACCAGAGGTGGTGGATGAAGTCATGCAGCTCCTGCTTGGCGAGGACGGGGAGAACGTGCCCAAGGAAGCGTTCCCCCTGTACCGCTACAAGAACAGGGTCGAACTGGTGGGGGAGATGCCGCGGTTTGATCAATGGGGGCTGATCCCTAAGGGCCACGAAGGGCCTCGGGAGAACCCTCTCATGGCGGTGCCCGGCTCGGGAGGCCACGACGACACCGAGGCTTCGACAAGCGCCGAGAGCGAGGGCGGGGAGGCTCCGCGAGCCCGGCGCCAGCTGCTGGCCGAGCTCAGCGACGACGACGATGACTACGCCCGGTTCGTGGTCATGCCTTCCCGGCCCACGTGCACGGGAGGTGAAGGGAGTAGCAGCGCGGGGGCCAACGCGCCCCTCGCGGAGAGGACTAGCACCGGCGACAAGGCCGCCGAGCCCCCCGCGGAGAAGACCGGCACCGACGACGCGGCTGCCGATCCCGCCGGCACCGGCGATGCTGCCGCCGACCCCACGACGGAGAACACCGGCACCGGCCCGGTGGAGGAGAGCCTCGCGAGGCGCCGCGCCGAGCCTTCGGGAAGGAGCTCGAGCGAGCCGCGCGGCAGCGGCAGCCGCCCGCCACCAAAGCTGAAGAAGAGGAAGTGGGTTCCCAACGACGAGTAAGTCTCCTTACTTTGCTTCTTCCTTCTTTGCCTTGCGTCTCGTCCTTTGCTTCGAGCCTTGGTTTCCGCCTCTTGAAGTCCGAGCTAAGCCCTTGCGCCATGCAGGGAACCCACGAAGAAGAAGAAGAAGAAGAAAGCCCCCAGCTCGAAGGGGGGCTCGGCGTCCACTGTAGGCGCCGAGCAACAGGGGGAAACCACCCGCCGCCCCGAGGCTGAGACGGGGCGCGCGGAGGTGGAGGAGGAGCACATGGCACCTCCCGAGCCGCGCGCGGACTCGCCTCCGCCGGCCAAGGAGAACGAACCTCGGGAGGAGGCCTCCGGAGGAGGGGTCGTGCCTCCTGAGGCGCCCAGCGCGGGAGGCGACGCGGAGATGATGGAGGCGGAGGAGCCGATTCCTCCGCCAAGCTCCTCCCCCGCCAAGGAGACCGAGGCCGCCGAGGGTACCCCGGCAAGCCCCCCGCGGTCACCGGCGCGCGAGGCCCCCAGTGCGAGCGCGATGAGCCCTCGGGGTGCGCTGACGCGGTAGGCCGAGGAGGAGGAGACGACGAGCCCGCCTCTTCTAACGGGGAACGCGGCTCCCACGGGGAGAGCGGGCGCGGAGGCCCGGAGGGGGCCTGGCGCCGGGCCCTCGCGGTCCATCATAGCGGAGGGCGGCATTGAGCCGCGCACTGGCTGGGCCTTGTAGCTCGTGAGCGGCAGCGCCGTGCTCCACCGTGGGCCCCTGCAGGGCGCCAGGGCGGCACTGGACGCCCTCAAGGCGGATCTCCAGGCGGAGGAGGCGCGCCTTGCCGACGAGCGCCTACGCCTCGCGGAGGGGTGGCGCCAGCTTGACGTGGCCATCAAGCTGGGCCGCCGTCAGAATGAAGCCGCGCGGGAGAAGCGCGAGAAGGCCGCCCAGGACGCCAAGGAGATCTTCGAAAACGTCGTCCAGGAGGCCGACAGACAGCACGAGGTGGTAGAGGCGCATGAGAAGACGCTCCGGGAGCGGGCCGCCGCAGCCCGCGAGGGGCAGCTTGCCTCCCGCGAGAGCGAGCTCGCCAAGCGCGAGGAAGCTCTCGCGGCCCGCGAGGCGGATGCCGAGATCCGTGAGCGGGAGCTCACGAGGATGGCCGGTGAGCAGGACGTGGAGCGCGAGCCCCTGACGACGCTGGACTGCCAGGTGGCGGCCGCCCAAGCCTCCTACGATGAGCGCCTCGCCAAGGCCAACATCTAGTTGGCCGAGAAGGAGAAGAAGATCCAGGCTGACACCGATGCCAAGTCCAAGAACGAGCGCGAGGCGCTTGCCAAGGACTACCGCAAGAAGCCGAAGCTTCAGGAGGATCGCTTCACCAAGAGGCGGGAGCTCAAACAGGAGATCTCCGGCCTCAAGGGGCAGCTGAAGGAGGTGGATGCCGCCCGTCGGCTCGCGCTGAAGGCCAAGGACGAGGCTGAGGGGGAGCTGGCCTCTCTCCAGGCGCAGGTGGGCAGCGTCTCGAGGTCGTCGAGAAGGCCAAGGACGAGGCGGCTCAGGGGTGGGGGCGGCAGCACGAGCGCGCCAAGATGTACCACGCCCTCGCGTGTTGTGCCCTCGGCGCCCTTGCCACCCTCTGCCACGAGAGGCTTGCAGGTCTCCTCGAAGATGACGATGCCAGCTACTTGGATTTCTTCACCAAGCTTGTGCAGAAGCTGGAGGACGGAGCCAAGCGGATGAACGGCATCATCGAGGATGAGTGTTGCGATCTCCTGGGCCAGGCGGCGACGCGCATCTTCAGCAACATCCTCTGCGCCGACGCCTCCTTCGACTTTGACAGGGTGAGGTCGGCGATGGTGACGGCGAAGGCGATGGTGATGGCGACGACAGTGCCTCATCTGCTTAGGCCTTTTCTTTTTGTCCTATATTGGAACAGATGTAGCCCCGCGGGGGCGTGAAGACATGGGTTTTGTAATTAAGTAAGGTACTTAACGCTTTTGCTTCCATTCATGCTCTTCGTGAGGCCTCCTCATGAGGCTCGTTTTTCCTTTTTGCTTGTCTTCGCGCTCTACGTCGTTAGGACCCAGCCCCCGAGCGTGCTACGACCGTCGCTGGTATGTTAGGACGTGTGCCTAGACAAGGCCAGAGGGTGTAGGGCTCCGCGAGGTGGTAAGAGCTCCTGAGGCGCGATGCTCAGGAAGCCCCCCTTTGACGTGCAAGCAACTTGCGCAAAGAAAAAACGACTGCAGCCAGCGAGGTTGCGAGGAGAAGAGAGCTTGAGGAGCGCTAAGGGAGAAGTCGCGAAGCATTTAGACTTAGCTTTTTTGTGGTGTGCAGCGCTTGGCGTGCCGTGGCTTGCAGGGAGCGCCTTTTGAGGCGTTCACTCGTGAGGCCTCCCGCTGGCACTTAGTGGAGATGGGCGTCGCAGGCCGCCTCGCGAGGCAGCGCTTGTAAGGCCTCCTACTGGCTTCTTGGAGAGGCGACGTGTTGTGGGTCGTCTCGCAAGGCAGCGCTCGCGAGGCCTTCTGTGCGTGCTATTCCTGTGACAGCCATGTTTCGACAAGTTTTGCAAGTGGTGGGGCGGTGCACGCTTGCTAGCTCGTTCGTGTGTGTCACGCGAGGAGACAAAGTACCAAGGACCTTGTTGAGGTGGCGTACGCGGGAGCAGGCCCGCGAGTCAGAGCTCAGTCACTTGGGTTTAACGGCGCTGCTGGGCCTGCCCCGAGCGCAGGTACCGTGTCCAGTCCCCGCTCGCGTGATATGCAGGAGGGAGATCGCGAGCGCGCACAGCCTCCCGAGGCAAATTGCTTACCAAGCACACATAACACTTAGGAAATAAAGACTTTACTGCTGCATAAAAATAGGTTCCATTACACAACCAAAAAGATGAGGCTGCCGTGACGGACACAGGTCAGCTTGAGGATGGTGCAGCCATGTGGCGCCCTCAGTTCGATCATTCCGCCATGTCTGAGCATGCGGCTTCCACTAGGTTGTGGGAGGGAGCTCTCGCGGCCCCAGCGGGCACCGCAAAGAGAGGCTCCGGAGCGTGTACAACTCCACTTCGTTCGTGCTTGCGAGGTCACGGGTAGAACTTGCAGAGATGTTGGATGTTCCATGTGTTTGGCACCGGAACACCCTCCTCCGTCTCCAGCCATGCTGCGCCAGGCTGGGAAACATGCACAACCCTGAACAGGCCTTCCCACATGGGCGAGAGCTTGTGGAGTCCTTCCCTGGAGAGGATCCTTCGCAGGACAAGATCGCCAGCTTCAAGGGTGCGGGGGCGTATGTTGCAGCTGTGGTAGCGATGCAGCGCCTGCTGATACTGGGCGGCGCGGATGGCAGCCCGGCGACGTGCCTCCTCGAGGAGGAGCAGATCAGCTTCCCGCGGGCCGTCTTGGTGAGCCTCGTCGAAGGCGAGGACTCGCGGGGACCTGTGCTTGAGCTCATGAGGGAGGACCGCTTCCGCCCCATAGACGAGGAAGAAGGGTGTTTCACCGGTAGGCTTGGTAGCTGTCGTGCGGATCGACCAAAGCACGGACTGGAGTTCATCGAGCCAGCCTTTGCCGCAGGCGTCGAGCTTTTTCTTGAAGCTTCGTGTCTTGAGGACCTGAGCGTTAGCACGCTCGGCCTGGCCGTTGCTTCGCGGGTGCGCCACGGAGGCATAGCAGGTCTGCGTGTGATACATCTCCAACGTATCTATAATTTATGAAGTATTCATGCCATGTTTATAACAATTTTATATGGTTTTGGTATGATTTGAGTAGAACTAACCCGGACTGACGCTGTTTTCAGCAGAACTACCGTGGTGTTGTTTTTTGTGCAGAAATAAAAGTTCTCGGAATGGGCTGAAAATTTACGGTCATTTTTTATGGACCAAAAGAGACCCCCAAAGCTTGGAGGAAGGACCAGAAGCCTCACGAGGAAGCGACAAGCCTGCTCCTGGGGGGCGCGCCCTCCCCCCCAGGGCGCGCGGAGCAGGCTTGTCTCTCCCTCGTGGGCCCCCTTGACGTGAATCCAATGCCAAAAATTCCTATAAATATAGAAAACCCCAGAAAGAAACCTAGAACTTCCACGCCACAGCAGCAAGCCTTTGTACCAAAGCGATCTCATCCGGAGCCCTGTTCCGGCACTCTGCCGGAGGGGGAAATCATCACCGGAGGCCATCTTCATCATCCCGGCGGTCTCCATGACGAGGAGGGAGTAGTTCACCCTCGCGGCTGAGGGTATGTACCAGTAGCTATGTGTTTGATCTCTCTCTCTCTCTCTCTATCTCTCTCTCTCTCTCTCTCGTGTTCTTTATTTGGCACGATCTTGATGTATCGCGAGCATTGTTAATATAGTTGGATCATATAGTGTTTCTTCCCTCTCTATCTTCTTGTGATGGATTTAGTCTTTCCCTTTGAGGTTTCGTTATTGTCGGATTGAATATTTCAGATTTGAGAACACTTGATGTATGTCTTGCATGTGGATACCCGTGGTGACAATGGGGTATTCTATTGATTCACTTGATGTATGTTTTGGTAATCAACTCGCGGATTCCCGTGACCTTGGGGTGATCTAGGCATAGGGGTTGGTTGCACGTTTTCATTATCTTTTCTCCGATAGAAACTTTGGGGTACTCTTTGAAGTTCTTTGTGTGGATTGAATATTATGAATCTGAAGTTGTTTGATGCATATCGAATAATCAACTCACGGATACTTGTGGTGATATTGGAGTATCTAGGTGACATTAGAGTTGGTTGATGCATATCATATGGTGTTATTTTAGTACGAACTCTAGGGCTGTTTGTGACACTTATAGGGATGGCTCAATAGATTGATCGGAAAGGATATCTTTGAGGTGGTTTCGTACCCTACAATAATTTCTTCTTATGTTCTCCGCTAGATAAGAACTTTGGAGTGATTCTTTATCGCACGTTGAGGGATTGTTATATGATTCAATTATGTTAGCACTGTTGAGAGATTGCACTAGTGAAAGTATGAACCCTAGGCCTTGTTTTTAAGCATTGCAATACCATTTGTGCTCCGTTTTATCACTTGCTACCTTGCTGTTTTTTATATTTTCAGATTACAAAAACCTATATCTACTATCCATACTACACTTGTATCACCATCTCTTCGCCGAACTAGTGCACCTATACAATTTGCCATTGTATTGGGTGTGTTGGGGACACAAGAGATTTCTTGTATTTGATTGCAGGGTTGTTTGAGAGAGACCATCTTCATCCTACGCCTCCCACGGATTGATAAACCTTAGGTCATCCACTTGAGGGAAATTTGCTACTGTCCTACAAAACTCTGCATTTGGAGACCCAACAACGTCTACAAGAATAAAAGTTGCGTAGTAGACATCAAGCGCCGTTGCCGGGGAGGTGAGTGCTTGAAGGTATATCTTTAGATCTTGCAACTGAATCTTTTAGTTTCTTGTTTTATCACTAGTTTGGTTTATAAAAAAAATTACAAAAAAATGGAATTGAAGTTGCATAAAATGCTTTACCTTTACGATGTCTTTCTTGAAAATAAGGATTCCGATAATTGTGCTCAATTGTTAGAGGAAGAATTTAATAAAATGTTTATTCTGAGTCCTTTGAATGATGAGCATGATTGCAATGTTGTTAGTGTACTTTCTTTGAATATCCACAATGCTAATGATGATTGAACTAGTCATGATAAAAAGGTTTCTTATAAGCATGTCAATTTTTGTGGAGTGAATAAAATTTGTGAAGACATGCCTTATAGGGATGATAGATTTTGTAAGAAGCATAAACATGATAAAACCAATTGGTGGCTTAAAGTGATAGATGAATTTGCTACAAAATTATGCTCTCTTCATCCCATTATTTGTGAACTTTGCAATAAGGTTGGTCATTTTAATTTCCAATGCATACTTTTTCATGATTGAATCATGTCCAAATATTGCAATAATTTGATCACCCTTGAACTTTATAATGAACTTCGTTTATTTTTGGGGTGTGAAGAACTGTCACCTAAAAATAGTTGGTTTGAAGCATTCATATTCACATACCATACTAAAAGTAATCTAACGAAAATCTATATGTTTTGTGTGGTAAATTGCAATGAGAATGCTTATATAGCCAACTATAGAAAGACGGGAAAACAAATAGAATATAAAAGGGATACTAAGGAAAGGGTAAAGATTTCCACTTTCCCTCCTATTGTCTCTCGTGATGAAACAGGTGACGAGAAGGAGCTTCCTATCCAACCAATCTCTTCAATAAGAAGCTCAGAAAAACTAAATAAACCCACACATAATGTGGTGAAAAAGAAGAAAAGAAGGAAAAGTAGAGGTAAAGAGGTATCTCTCCCAAATAATGTTGCTCCTATTAGTGTTGTGCCTCATGAGAATGAATCAAAAATAATTGTGGAAGATGATACACTTGATGATGATTTTGTTTTGCCTATTACTATGATGATTATGATTGGGAAGATAATGATACTTCTTATGATCTTGAAAATCTTTTTGGCACCAACTTGGGAAATTATGATGATAATAATTGTTATACTATGGGTGCTATTCATACTATTGATGATAAGAGTGATTATGCCAACGATATGCAAACCCACAAGCTTGGGGATGCTATGTTTGATTGGAATGACATGTTTGAAAATTTATTTGCTGCAAATAATGTTTATCCTAAGCTTGGGGATGCTATGCTTAATCAAGATGATCTTTTTATTCCCCCTACTTTTGATGAGCAAATTTATTATGATGATGGCATGCCTCCTATCTATGATGATTGCAATAATAATGAAAGTGAGTTTGGAAGAGTGTCAACTTTAGGTAATGATTATCCCACTATTTTGGAGGGTGTTCAATCTTATAATAATGATAAAAGTGGATTTGGAGAGGTCATGACTTTATTTAATGACGATTCCACTATTTTGGAAGAGGTTTCAATTGATTATGATGAGAACAAAGTTGCTACTTATGATGATTATTGTGATGATACATATGTTATGAAAAGTAGTGATGATTATTATTATAAAACTTGTCACAATTATGAATACCCTTTTACTGAACATTACTCTTTTAATGTGGAAACAATTTTTAGTATTCAAGTTTCATACGATACTCCCACTATTATGAATGAGAAGAAATTTGCTTATGTGGAGAGTAACAAAAAATTTATGCTTGTGGATCATGAAAAGAATGCTTTATGTGATAGTTATATTGTTGAATTCATTCATGATGCTACTGAAAATTATTATGAGAGAGGAACATATGCTTGTAGGCTTCTCAATAATATCAAGTTTCCTCTCTATGTGTTGAAAGTTTTGAAGTTATACTTGTTTTGCCTTTCTATGCTAGTTGATTCTTGGTCCCATAAATTATTTTCTCACAAAATCCCTATGCATAGGAAGTGGGTTAGGCTTAAATGTGATTGTCATATGTTTCCTGATGCTCCCATTGTGTTTCAACTCTTTACTTTTATGTGAGCATCATTGAATTCATCATGCCTAGCTAAAAAGGCATTAAAGAAAAGCACTTGTTGGGAGACAACCCAATAATTATCCTTACTGTTTTTGTGTGTCCACATGATTAATCTACTGTAGTAATCATGTTTTATATGTTTTATTTCAATATTGTGCCAAGTAAAGCCTTTGGGATAGTGTGGATGATAGTTGACTTGATTCTGTGCAAAAACAAAAACTTTTGCGTCCAGTGCTGGAATTTCTATTCTCTACTGGAGCCTGAGAAAATTCTGAAATTTTTACACAGTATTGGGTTACAATTTTTTTACGTTTTCCTAATTGTTCAGAATTTTTGGAGGTACAGAAGTATGGTTTCTAATGCGCTCACTACATGCTGTTCTGTTTTTGACAGATTCTGTTTTCAATGCATAGTTTGCTTGTTTTAGTGTTTCCATAGCTTATATTGGTCAATATAAATTGTGGAAATGATAGAGTACAGTAGTAATTATGTGAGAACAATTATGAATCTTGTCTTGACAGTACCTAAGTGGATGATTTATCTTTATCATACTAACCTATCTCACAAGTTCCGTTAAGTTTTGTGTGATTGAAGTTTTCAAGTTTTGGGTGAGATATCGATATGAGGAGAATAAGGAGCAGCAAGACTCTAAGCTTGGGGATGCCCAAGGCACCCCAAGTTAATACTCAAGGAAGACTCAAGCGTCTAAGCTTGGGGATGCCCCGGATGGCATCCCCTCTTTCGTCTTCAACACTATCGGTAACCTCACTTGGAGCTATATTTTTATTCGTCACATAATATGAGTTTTGCTTGGAGCATCATTTTCTTTTAGATTTGCTTGCTGTTATCAATAATCATGTTTTGTATCTTTTAGTTCAATAAAATGCCAATTATAGCCTTTACCATGCTCAGTTTGCAAGTTCATGTGTTGCTGTTTGAAAACAGAAAGTTTTCTGTTATGTCCAGAATATTCCTGAATAGTTTGAACTTGATAAAAATCTGAAATTTTTACACAGTAAGAATGCTTGAGTTCTATGTCACGTGGTAATTTTTCAGAATTTTTGGAGTTAGGGAAGTATGAATTCTTATTCACCCTTTACAGACTGTTCTGTTTTGACAGATTTCGGTTATAATTGCATTGTTTGCATATGTTGCTTGTTTAATGTTTCTATTTGTGGATAGGAGTATTAAATATGCAGAGGCATTTAGTATGCAATGTTTAATTATAATTTTAGTGATTTGTTACAGTAGGGAATGTTAAGGTTTTGAGTTGATTTATACTAACTTATCTCATGAGTTCTTGTTGAGTTTTGTGTGGATGAAGTTTTTAAGATTTAGGAGAAGCCATGATATGAGAGGAATTAAGGAGACACAAGAGCTCAAGCTTGGGGATGCCCAAGGCACCCCAAGTTAAAATTCCAAGAAGTCTCAAGCAAGTAAGCTTGGGGATGCCCCGGTGGGCATCCCACCTTTCTTCATCAACACCTATCGGTTAGCCTAAGTTTTTACTTGTTCACATGATATGTGCTATTCTTGGAGTGTCCTTTTATTTTCATTTTGTTTGCTGTTTGAATAAAATTATCAAGATCTGAAATCTTTATTGAGAGAGAGTCTTCACATAGCTACCCATTCACTTAACTATTCTTTGTTCTTCACTTATATCTCTTGGAGTAGTTTGTCATTTACTCTCGTGCTTCACTTATATCCCAAGAGTAAATTGTTGAATGAATTGAATATCATAAAGTTGAAATTATATGTGTTTCATATGCTTTTCCCATGGGGAGTAGTGACTTCACATAAAAGAAATATCAGTGGTAAAATTTATTGAAAGCTAGCAAACACAACATTGGTCACTTGAACAATTCATGAAAGAATATTGAAGGAAGAGAGATTTCACATATAAATATACTATCTTGGACATCTTCTATGATTGTGAGCCTGTAACACCCCTATGTAATGAGCTACAGTGATCCTTAATGATTAGGCTAAGTCACCTTGATTTACAATGCTTGATCATATTGGAATCATATCTCATTTCAAATTCCACCACTGAATTCAAATTCCAAATTGCAAGTGAAATTTGAAGTTGCACTAAAGTTGCTGCAAAATAGTTCATCGTTTAGCAAATATTCCATAACAATTATTTGTTGAGGAAAACAACATCACCATCAAGCTAAATGTGGGCTATGGCAATTAGATCAGTGCTAAAGCAGCATTTTAAATGCCATTTCACTTGTAAATTTTTTAAATGAATTCAAAAGCCTCCCAAACTTTTTGTGGCAGTGCTCAATATTCCCTAGTATTTGTTTTGACCAGCTCCACATTTTTGTAAAGTCATTTGATGGCTAAAAATAAATGCAAAATAGCTGTTGGAAAAAGAAACAGAAAAGAAAAGGGAAAAGGCCTAAACGCTGTTGTGCCAATGGGCTTAAGTTCAAACAGTGGCCGGCCCAGCCCACCTTTCTCTCTCCTTCAACCTCCCACGCTCTCTCCCCTGTGTGTCGACGCCGCACGCGCCCGAGCCGGCGATGGGCACGCGTCGGCCATCCCCAGCGCCGTCACCGCCGCGGAGTGGATAAGAGCATCGCCCGCACCTCCCTGGCGAACCCTAGCCACTTTCCCCCTCCTCCATCGCCTCCCTCGCTCGATCCCGAGCGCCGCCGTCGCCATGACCGAGCCGTAGCCACGGCCACCGTCCTCCCCACGCCTTGCCGTCATGCCCACGAGCTCCGCCTACGTCGACTACGCAGTCTACACCCACCGGCTCGAGCTCGGAGCCCCTGCATCGCGAGATCGCCGTCGTCTTCTTCCTCTATGGTTGCCGGCGTTCGTCGTCGATTCTGGCCGCATCTGCTGCTCCCGAACCCCGACGAGCCTTTCTTGAGCTCCGCGGTGAGCACCCGCATCGCACCCCTCTCTCCCCTGCTCTTCTCCGTGCTGTAGCTCGCTGTGCCATTGCCGTGCCCGCGCCGCCGCCGTTTGCTTGTTCGCCATGGCCACCGTAGTTCGAGCTCGCAGCCGAGCTCCTGGAGCTCGTAGGAACCCAACGCCGCCTCCCATTTGCCTTGCCGTGCTCCCTCGCGTCGAGCTCAAGCTCACCCGAACGCCGCCGCCGCCTGCCCTCGATGCTTCGGCTAACTCCGGCCATCTTAGCTCATGCCACCGCCACCGTTCGACGCGGCTCGCTCCGCTCATTCGAACGTGCTATCGCGCGGGCCAAATGGCGCCCCGTAGCCGAATCCCGACGACCTCCCATGCGCCCCCGACGCGTTTTTGGTCGCCGGCATTTAAACGCCGGCCTCCACTAACGTGGCCGGCCTGGGGCCCACCCCTGGGTCACTGCCAGTGGGTCCCAGGGTGCTGACTGGGCAGCTGGCCCACCAGTCAGCCTCTGCTGACTGGGTCATTGACCCAGTCAACTGGGCCCACTGGTCAGCCTCTCTGCTGATCAGATGGGTATACTTCTGGGTACCCCTAGCAATTACTGTTCTGAATAATTCGGATTTAAATAATTAAAATAATTCCAGAAATTCCAGAATTGTTTAAAAACTTTGAAAATTCGTAGAAATTCAACCGTTGCTCAGATGAAAAAGTTTTCTACATGAAAGTTGATCAGAAAAATGAGACGAATCTGAATATGCCCTCCACATACCTGTCACATGCCCACAGCACTGCAAACATGGAACCTTCCCCTCCAGTTCATCTGTCTAACAGATGCCTAAAGCCGGGAAAATATCCCCAGATATTTTCCCGCTCCGTCTGCAACGTGTAGTGCTGCATTAGGTCGCCCCTAGCACAACATATTGCCATGCCATGCATCTGTGTTGCAATTGTTTGCTTTGTATTTATTGTTTCTTCTCCCTCTTCTCTACGGTAGACCCCGAGACCGACACTGCTCCAGAGTACGACTACGCCCCTGACGACCAGCCCCTTTCCGCAGAGCTTCCAGGCAAGCAAAACCCCCTTGATCATTCCTATATCGCCCATTCTTTCTCTCCCATGCTTGCATTAGATTTTGCTACTGAAATTGGTTGCTCCTATTCTGATGCATAGCCTGTTTTTGGTAACTGCAGTTGATACCTTACCTGCTATCCTAAATGCTTAGTATAGGTTGGTTAATGATCCATCAGTGGCCCCGCACCCTTGTCCGTGTTGCCATGCTTTGTTTCCGAATGTTTTGATCAAAGTGATCGATGTGCAGAGACCGACACAGCACCGCACACCCCTTAGTTGCACGACTCTGCAGAGTTACTATCGAGTGACGAGGGTGATACCTCCTACCTCACCCCTGATGATATCTCTGTAGCATAGCTAGTCAGTTGTGGGTTACCGAGGGTGATTCCTCTTTCACCACCTCCGATGATGCCTCTGTCGTGCAACCCCTCAAGTGTGAACCCATCGAGGGTGATTCCTCCAAGTTCACCTTGACGGTTGCATCGAGTGGGAATCCATCGAGGGTGATTCCTCGGATTACCCTCTTGATGTTACGGACACATGGTTACCTTTAACTGTTGCCCCCCATGTACTGTCACTGCGGGACTGAAGGGACAGGCGGTACCACCCCGGTTGAGGTGGACCTGAGTTCCCGACAGTCTCTTGGGAAGTCGGGTTGACCTGGAGGGTACCCGCGAGATAATTATGTGGCACGGCCGGGCAGGCAGACCGCCCAGGAGAGGGATGGGCCTGGCCCTTGCCGTAAGTCCACGAGACGGGGTGACGGGACCACAGATCGTGGATCACTGCTCGTCACCGCGAGCTCCCAACACACTAATGGGTTAGGATATGTGATCTGAGTAGGCCTCTGGCCTTTTCGCACTAACCACCACGCGGGAATAGTATGGGCACTCGGCGTCGTATGTTTCAGCCAAAGTTCTTCAAACATCAGCAACTGAGCGGCACGCGCCCGGGTGGACCGCAAAAGCCTACGTGTGTATACAGGGGCTAGGTCTGGTCCCAGCCGCGTTCGCAATGCGCAGGAGTGCAAAGGGCGATGGGCCCAAGACCCCTGAGCGCTTAGGGTGTAGACCGGCATGCTGGCCCCTCTGCTGAGCCTAGGTAGGGCTACGGCGTGTCGATCAGCCGAGGCCGGGCATGACCCGATAAAAGTGTGTCCGGCCAGAGTTAATAGAGCGTGTTGGGTAAGTTGGTGCACCCCTGCAGGGAAGTATATCTATTCGAATAGCCGTGTCCACGGTAACAGGACGCTCGGAAAGTATCCCGATCTACTACAACTAGAACTGGATACTTGTGGAACTTAATTAATATGTTAGATCCGGGATTGCTTTCTCCCAGGGAGTCGAGGAAGGATCTCTGGGCATTGTTGTTATATAATTATTACTTTATTATATGCTAATCTGCACTCTTCTAATGCTGCCAGATGCTACAAGTTGCTAGTCTTCGATAGGCTAGGCCCTCTCTCTATTCTGGCATTTCTGCAGTCTAGTCCACAGATACAGCCCCTTCCTTTGATACCAATGCATACTTAGCATAGTTCTGATGTAAGTCTTGAGAGTACTTTGGATGAGTACTCACGGTTGCTTTGCTACCTCTTTTTCCCCATACCCGATTGCTGCGATCAGATGACGGAGCCCCGGAGCCAGCTGATCCCGTCGACGACTACTACTACCCCGACGGCGCCTAGTACTACGTGGAGACCGACGACCAGGAGTAGATAGGAGGCTCCCAGGCAGGAGGCCTGCGCCTTTTCGATCTAGAGACGTTGTGTTGCTCAGCCTTCTTAAGGCGGACTTGTTTGCTCTTTATGTCTGTTCTCAGATGATGTTGCTTCCGCTAACGCTTGTGCTCAAGCTTATGTATTCGAGCCCTCGAGGCCCCTGGCTTGTAATATAAAGCTTGTATTATTTTATTTTGTGTCTAGAGTTGTGTTGTGATATCTTCCCGTGAGTCCATGGGCTTGATTGTGCGCATTTGCGTGTATGATTAGTGCACGATTGAGTCGGGGGCATCACAAGTTGGTATCAGAGCCGACTGCCTGTAGGAAGCCCCTTTTCAACTCCTTGGCCGAAGTTGAGTCTAGTCTTTGAAAAACTATTTTACTAACATTGTTGTGTGGCTTACGGGCCCACAACGCCAATGGATGGGATTAGGATCTTTTATTCCTCTCCTTTACTCTGGGACTCTGATCTCTCTTCTATTCGGGTTAAAGATTTTACTAACCCTAACTCTAGGTTCTCGTGATCACATCCACCCGTTTGAATTAACCCTTCTTCGAGTTGTGGGCCAGGTTCTGCTTCACAGTGTTCACGGACCGCAGGATCCTTTTATCGAGGGCACCCTGCGTCGTCACTTGCAGTTGCCTGGCTTCAGTGGTTTTCTCCGACGTTGATGTAACTATCGCTATGTCCTGTTATTGTATCCCTCCACCGCGTGCCTGCGTGCCACCTAGTGTGTCTAGCTTTCCCTCCCAAACTTGTACCGCTGGTTTGTAACCGAATCTATGTATGGATCTGCATGTCATGTTTGACTATTGTGTTGTATCTATTGCACTACCTTTGTGGTGCGTGTTACTTCATGAATGATTCCATACACCTGAAATTGCTCGTTGCTAAACTACCCCCTGTTGATTTTAGCAGGATGGTTAGACCCGCAGGTCATGGCCGTGGTGCCAACAATCCACCACCGCCCGACTATATGGCTGCAATGATGCAACAGTTTGAACTGAACCGTCAATTCATGCAAGGGATAATGGATTAGTTTCCACGTCCGAACATGAATCAGCAGCCATTTCCAATAACCTTGCAAGACTTTGTTCGCCTCAACCCTGCTGTGTTCCGCAACTCCGTTCAGCCGCTTGATGTTGACGACTGGCTTCGTGACATCACTTATGAGATGGAGTCAGCCAATGTTGCCCCTGACAGCTATGTCACGTTTGCATCCTACTTCCTGAAGGGTCCCGCTGCTCAATGGTGGGACAGTCACAGGCGTACCCTACCTGTTGGAACCATCATCACTTGGCTGGAATTCCAAGCTGCTTTCCGTGCCCGCTACATTCCTCAGGGAATCATGGACCAGAAGAAACGTGAGTTCCGCAACCTCACTCAGGGCAGTAAGACTGTCGATGTTTATCAGCGGGAGTTCCTTGAATTGTCTCGCTATGCTGAGGAAGACATCGCTACTGATGCTCGTAGACAGGAGAAGTTCCATGAAGGACTCAACCCTGATATCAAGTTAGCACTCCTTGTCCAAGACTTCGCTGACTTCGCCACCCTGGTGAATAAGGCCATTCACGTTGAGAATAGACTGAAGGAACACAAGGACGCTCTCAAGCGCACCCATGATGCGGGCTCATCTTCGGGCTCGTCATCGCAGAAGCGCCGTATCTGGATTCCTCACAGCATGTACCATCCAGCTGCACCTCCTCCACTGCCGGGGTAGCCAATACCTCAGGCTCCACTGATTCGAGCTCCTGCTCCCTGCTACTTGTAGCTTGCGTTGGTATTTTCCCCGAAGAGGAAGGGATGATGTAGCACAGTAGAGATAAGTATTTCCCTCAGTTATGAAACCAAGGTTATCGAACTAGTAGGAGAATCACGCAACACCTCGTTAGCAGCACCTCCACACAAACAACAAATCCTTGCACCCAACGCAAACGAGGGGTTGTCAATCCCTCGACGGTTAATTGCAAGATTAAATTGTATGTGATAGATAGATAGATTGAAACAAAAATACAAAATAAAATAAATAAAAGAAAATGGCAGCAATATTTTTAGGGTTTTAGTAATATGATTTAGATAGACCCGAGAGCCATAGTTTTCACTAGAGGCTTCTCTCAAGAAAATAGCATACGGTGGGTAGACAAATTACTGTTGGGCAATTGATAGAAAAGCAAAGAATCATGACGATATCCAAGGCAATGATCATGTATATAGGCATCATGTCCGAGACAAGTAGACCGACTCCTGCCTGCATCTACTACTATTACTCCACACATCGATCGCTATCCAGCATGCATCTAGTGTATTAAGTCCATAAAAGAACGGAGTACCGCCTTAAGAACGATGACATGATGTAGACAAGATAAACTCACGCATGAATAAACCCCATCTTTTTACCCTTAATAGCAATGATACATACGTGTCATGTCCCTTTCTGTCACTGGGATTGAGCACCGCAAGATCGAACCCATTACAAAGCACCTCTTCCCATGGCAAGATAAAACAATCTAGTTGGCCAAACCAAATCAATAGATCGGAGAAGAAATACGAAGCTATAATAATCATGCATAAAAGAGTGCAGCAAAGACTCAAATAATATTCATGGATAATCTGATCATAAACTCACAATTCATCGGATCCCAACAAACACACCGCAAAAAGTGATTACATCGGATAGAACTCCAAGAACATCGAGGAGAACATTGTATTGAAGATCAAAAAGAGAGAAGAAGCCATCTAGCTACTGCCTATGGACCCAAAGGTCTATGGTAAACTACTCACGCATCATCGGAAGGGCAGCAAGGTTGATGTAGAGCCCCTCCGTGATCGATTCCCCCTCCGGCGGAGTACCGGAGAAGGCCTCCAGATGGGATCTCTCTGGAATAGAAACTTGCGGCGGCGGAAAAAGT
Organism: Elymus sibiricus; assembly: GCA_039707655.1. Lineage (NCBI taxonomy): Eukaryota > Viridiplantae > Streptophyta > Magnoliopsida > Poales > Poaceae > Elymus > Elymus sibiricus. Next base: position 165,071,063 of record CM077666.1, on the reverse strand, counting down.
ATTTCGTGGACTCCCCTAAGGGTTTCTGATTTTTCCTTAATTTATAGTGGTGGAATTAGGTCAAACGGAGTTGGGGTGGGCCCATGAGGCACTAGGGCGCGCCTGCCCCCCCCCCCAGGCGCGCCCTGGTGGCTCGTGGCCACCCCTTCTGGCGTCTGGTCCTCTTCCGAAGCTTCTAGTGTTTATCTTGTCCAATAAAAAATCTCCAAAAAGTTCCGTGGCATTTGGACTTCGTTTGGTATTGATTTTCTGTAAAACAAAAACAGGGCAGAAAACAGAAACTGGCACTGGGCACTAAGTTAATAGGTTAGTCTCCAAAAATGATATATAATTGCTGTAAATGCATATAAAAACATCCAAGATTGATAATATAACAGCATGGAACAATCTAAAATTATAGATACGTTGGAGACGTATCAGCATCCCCAAGCTTAATTCCTGCTCGTCCTCGAGTAGGTAAATGATAAAAACAGAATTTTTGATGTGGAATGCTGCCTATCATATTCATCACATATTCTTTTCTTTTATAGCATGGACATTGGACTTGAATGATTCAAAGCAATAGTCTATAATTTGACATGAAGATATAAATACTCAAGCATGCTAACAAGCAACCATGTCTTTCAAAATATCAACGCTAAAGAAAGTTATCCCTAGCCCATTATGCTCAATCATTGATCCATTCAGGAAACACACTCAAATATTAGCTACATCCAATGCACAAGTATGACAATAGTGCCCTCTAGTTGGTGCTTTATAAGAGAAGATGGAGACTCAAGTAAAAATAAAAATTGCATAAAATTAAATAGATAGGCCCTTCGCAGAGGGAAGCAGAGATTTGTCAAATGTGCCAGAGCTCAAAGCTGAAATTAAAGAGATAAAATATTTTGAGAGGCATGCTTTTCCTGTCAACGAAAATGACCGAGAATTCCCAATATTTTCCATGCTAGACACATCATAGGTGGTTCCCAAACAGAAAGTAAAGTTTATTTCCTTTCCACCTTTCTTTCACAATCCATGGCTAGCCGTATCCACGGGTGCCCTCCATACCAACACTTTCCAAGGAATTTTGTTGTTATTAATTTTTTATTTCATTGTGGGACTGGGCATCCCTATTACCAACCATCCTCTCGTGCAATGACAAGTGAATAAACACTCATCGTGAGAATAACACACCTAGCATGGAAAATAATGGCCACCCCCTGCCGCTTCATGAGCGGTACGGGCACACAAAACGGAAAAATTATTTTGAAAATTAGAGTTGGCACACGCAAATTTACTTGGAATGGCATTGAAATACCGCATGTAGGTAGATATAGTGGACTCATTTGGCACAACTTGGGTTTAAGGATTTTGGATGCACAAGCAGTATTTCCACTTAGTACAAATGAAGGCTAGCAAATAGATTGAGAAGCAACCAACCAAAAAATGAAAACGGTCATAAGCATGCATTGAACATAACTAACACCGAATAATGCACCATAAGTAGGATATAATTTCTTTGCATAACTATTGACTTGATGTGCATGCATAGGGAATCACAAACCTTAACACTAATATTCTTACTAAATCACAATTACTCACTAACATGACTCACATATTATCATTTCCATATCGCAAAACTATTGCAAGGAATCACACTTATCATATCCAATGATCTATATGAAAGTTTTTATTATATCCCTCTTGAATATTCATCACTTTGGGACTAACTTCATATCTTGTGCAAATTACCGTTACTATCATCAACTCTCAAAAAGATTTAAGTGAAGCATGAGAGTGCAAATATTTCTTCAAAATTTCAATCTTATCAATTCTCAAAATAATATAAGTGAAGCATGAGAATTTATTTCTTCAAAATTTTAATCAACTCTCAAAATAATATAAGTGAAGCATGAGAGTTCATTTCTTCAAAATTTTAATCAACTCTCAAAATAATATAAGTGAAGCATGAGAGTTTATTTCTTCAAAATTTAGCCACCACCGTGCTCAAAAAGATTTAAGTGAAGCACTAGAGCAACTGCCTAGCTCAAAAAATTTAAGTGAAGCACATAGAGTATTCTAACAAATGATGATAAACGTGTGGCTCTCTCAAGATAGGTGTGTTCAGTAAAGATGATTGTGACAAACTAAAAATCAAAGACTCATATAATACAAGACGCTCCAAGCAAAACACATATCATGTGACGAATAAAAATATAGCTCCAAGTAAAATTACCGATGGTTGGTAAAAGAAAGAGGGGATGCCTTCCGGGGCATCCCCAAGCTTAGACACTTGAGTCTTCCTTGAATATTACCTTGGAATGCTTTGGGCATCCCCAATATTAGGCTTTTGCGACTCCTTATTCCTTCATCCATCGTGATCTCACCCAAAACTTGAAAACTTCAATCACACAAAACTCAACAAAACCTTCGTGAGATCCGTTAGTATAACAAAACAAATCACTACTCTAAGTACTGTTGAAAACCCATTCATATTTTATTTTTGCATTATACCTACTGTACTCTAACTTCACCATGGCTTATACCCCCCGATACAATCCATAGATTCATCAAAACAAGCAAGTAGTGCATCAAAAACAGAATCTGTTAAAAACAGAACAGTCTGTAGCAATCTATTTAAAATCCATACTTCTGTAACTCCAAAAATTCTGAAAAATTAGGACAACGTGGGAAATTCATATACTAATACTTTGTAAAAATTTCAGATTTTTATGACACTCAAGTACAGAAATAAAATTCGGGCACTGGACACAAAACTTTCTGTTTTCCAAACAGCATCAATTATACTATCTTCCAAATCATCCTAAAGGCTTTACTTGGCACAAACACTAATTAAAAACACAAAAACACAATCATACCAGTATCATAATTTTGAAAACACACAATAACAGAAAAAAAATTATTTTATTCATTGGGTTGCCTCCCAACAAGCGCTATTGTTTTATGCCCCTTGCTAGGCATAATGCATAGTTTCAAGTATTGTCATCTTTCTTCTTCTTATCCAAAGATGCACTTTTATCAAGGGTTTTTTCAAAGGTAATATGAAATATATCATCCATAGAAATTTTAGCATTAGCAAGTTGTCCATCTTTAAATCCATCTTGATTACCGGCTACAATCCAAGAGTATTGTCTATTGATGCTATTGAAAACTTGTTGGATTATATTCAAAGGAGGAACTTCCTTTTTAATATTCTCATCCAAGATGTGGTCATTGCGGAACAAATATCTCAGCAAGTAATCATTATTATAAAGGATGTCATCTATTACCGGTTTTTCATGGTTCATACCATAGAAATCAAAGATCTCCCTAGCTTCTCGCACTATATGATCAAATTCATTCATGAGAACAAGGGTAGCTATTTTCTTAGCTCTAGGATCTTTTATCACCGGTAACTCGTAAAACAATCTTTGCAAAGTAGGATGGGTGCGAATAAATCTTCTTTCAAGTTTAAGGACAAGTGCAGAAATAGCATCGGCATAAATATTAATTTCTTTAAGTATAGGTGCATCATCAAAAGCCAAGGTCCCAATGCAATTAAAGAATTCTTGGATGACACTTTTCCCTATAACATTACCATGTCCCAACACAAAAGTTTTAGCATCAAGATTGGTAGAACTTCCCCTTTTAGGAGTTTTACCATCATCGGTTTTCGCCATGCCAAAATCACTCATGATAACAAGTTTCAAGCAAGTGAATAAGCAAACAAGAAAAAGGCAAACGGAAAATATTTTTGTATTTTTGTAAAAACGTTTTAGAAGTGGGGGAGATGAAAACGAGAGGCAAATGGCAAATAAAATAAATGCAAGGAGATGAGAGTTTATGCAAAGGTACTTGATAGATGTTGATGATGTCTCCCCGGCAACGGCGCCAGAAATTCTTCCTGCTACTTGTAGCTTGCGTTGGTATTTTCCCCGAAGAGGAAGGGATGATGCAGCACAGTAGAGATAAGTATTTCCCTCAGTTATGAAACCAAGGTTATCGAACCAGTAGGAGAATCACACAACACCTCGTTAGCAGCACCTGCACACAAACAACAAGTCCTTGCACCCAACGCAAACGAGGGGTTGTCAATCCCTCGGCGGTTAATTGCAAGATTAAATTGTATGTGATAGATAGATAGATAGATTGAAACAAAAATACAAAATAAAATAAATAAAAGAAAATGGCAGCAATATGTTTAGAGTTTTAGTAATATGATTTAGATAGACCTGGGGGGCATAGTTTTCACTAGAGGCTTCTCTCAAGAAAATAGCATACGGTGGGTAGACAAATTACTGTTGGGCAATTGATAGAAAAGCAAATAATCATGACGATATCCAAGGCAATGATCATGTATATAGGCATCACGTCCGAGACAAGTAGACCGACTCCTACCTGCATCTACTACTATTACTCCACACATCGACCGCTATCCAGCATGCATCTAGTGTATTAAGTCCATAAAAGAACGGAGTAACGCCTTAAGAACGATGACATGATGTAGACAAGATAAACTCACGCATGAATAAACCCCATCTTTTTACCCTTAATAGCAATGATACATACGTGTCATGTCCCTTTCTGTCACTGGGATTGAGCACCGCAAGATCGAACCCATTACAAAGCACCTCTTCCCATGGCAAGATAAATCAATCTAGTTGGCCAAACCAAATCAATAGATCGGAGAAGAAATACGAAGCTATAATAATCATGCATAAAAGAGTGCATCAAAGACTCAAATAATATTCATGGATAATCTGATCATAAACTCACAATTCATCGGATCCCAACAAACACACCGCAAAAAGTGATTACATCGGATAGAACTCCAAGAAATCGAGGAGAACATTGTATTGAAGATCAAAAAGAGAGAAGAAGCCATCTAGCTACTGCCTATGGACCCAAAGGTCTATGGTAAACTACTCACGCATCATCGGAAGGGCAGCAAGGTTGATGTAGAGCCCCTCCGTGATCGATTCCCCCTCCGGCGGAGTACCGGAGAAGGCCTCCAGATGGGATCTCTCTGGAACAGAAACTTGCGGCGGCGGAAAAGTATTTCATGGACTCCCCTGAGGGTTTATGATTTTTCCTTAATTTATAGTGGTGGAATTAGGTCAAACGGAGCTGGGGTGGGCCCATGAGGCACCAGGGCGCTCCTGCCCCCCCCAGGCGTGCCCTGGTGGCTCGTGGCCACCCCTTCTGGCGTCTGGTCCTCTCCCGAAGCTTCTAGTGTTTATCTTGTCCAATAAAAAATCTCCAAAAAGTTTCGTGGCATTTGGACATCGTTTGTTATTGATTTTCTGTAAAACAAAAACAGGGCAGAAAACAGCAACTGGCACTGGGCACTAAGTTAATAGGTTAGTCTCCAAAAATGATATATAATTGCTGTAAATGCATATAAAAACATCCAAGATTGATAATATAACAGCATGGAACAATCAAAAATTATAGATACGTTGGAGACGTATCACTCTCCGTCCCAATGATGGGCTCTGCTTCAAGTGTGGCCGTCCAGGTCATCGAGCCAGAGAATGCCCTCAAAACCAGAATCAGCTTGCACTTCCCTCTAGTGGCCATGGTAATGGCCGTGGTAACAACCAGCCCCGCAACAACAATGCTAGACCTTCTTATGGTCGTGGTCAAGCATACCATGTTGATCTGAATGAAGCTCAAGGTCAGCCAGCTACTTTGAAGGGTACTCTTCTAGTTAATTCAGTATCGGCTTCTGTTCTATTTGATTCAGGAGTATCGCATTCATTTATATCCGAAGCTTTTGCATACATGCATGGCATTAAATTTGAGGAATTGAAACGTTCCAGTCGTTCACGACTTCTAAGAGGTACTTCCAGAAGAACTTCCAGGAATACCCCGATCTTCTCCCTTCTACCTCCTGAATTCTCGGGACGAGAATTTCTTTTAGAGGAGGAGAATTGTAACACCCCTATGTAATGAGCTACAGTGATCCTTAATGATTAGGCTAAGTCACCTTGATTTACAATGCTTGATCATATTGGAATCATATCTCATTTCAAATTCCACCACTGAATTCAAATTCAAATTCAAATTGCAAGTGAAATTTGAAGTTACACTAAAGTTGCTGCAAAATAGTTCATCGTTTAGCAAATATTCCATAACAATTATTTGTTCAGGAAAACAACATCACCATCAAGCTAAATGTGGGCTATGGCAATTAGATCAGTGCTAAAGCAGCAATTTAAATGCCATTTCACTTGTGAAAAAATTAAATGAATTCAAAAGCCTCCCAAACTTTTTGTGGCAGTGCTCAATATTTCCTAGTATTTGTTTTGACCAGCTCCGCATTTTTGCAAAGTCATTTGATGGCTAAAAATAAATACAAAATAGCTGCTGGAAAAAGAAACAAAAAAGAAAAGGGAAAAGGCCTAAACGCTACTGTGCCAATGGGCTCAAGTTCAAACAGTGGCCGGCCCAGCCCACCTCTCTATCTCTCCTTCAACCTCCCACCCTCTCTCCCCTGCGTGTCGATGCCGCGCGCGCCCGAGCCGGCGATGGGCACGCGTCGGCCATCCCCAGTGCCGTCGCCGCCGCGGAGTGGATAAGAGCATCGCCCGCACCTCCCTGGCGAACCCTAGCCACTTTCCCCTCCTCCATCGTCTCCCTTGCTCGATCCCGAGCGCCGCCGTCACCATGGCCGAGCCGTAGCCGCGGCCACCATCCTCCCCGCGTCTTGCCGTCGTGCCCACGAGCTCCGCCTACGTCGACTACACCGTCTCCACCCACCAGCTTGAGCTCGGAGCCCCTGCATTGTGAGATCGTTGCCGTCTTCTTCCTCTACGGTCGCTGGCGTTCGTCATCGATTCCGGCCGCCTCTGCTGCTCCCGAACCCCGACGAGCCTCTCTTGAGCTCCGCGGTGAGCACCCGCATCAAACCCCTCTCTCCCCTGCTCTTCTCCGTGCCATAGCTCGCCGTGCCATTGCCGTGCCCGCGCCGCCGCCGTTTGCTTGTTTGCCGTGGCCACCATAGTCCGAGCTCGCGTCCGAGCTCGCAGCCGAGCTCCTGGAGCTCGTAGGAACCCAACGCCGCCTCCCATTTGCCTTGCCGTGCTCCCTAGCATCGAGCTCGAGCTCACTCGAACGCTGCCGCCGCCTGCCGTCGATGCTCCGGCCAACTCCGGCCATCTCAGCTCACGCCACCACCACTGTTCGATGTGGCTCGCTCCGCTCGTTCGAACGCGCTATCGCGCGTTCCAAATGGCGCCCTGTAACCGAATCCCGACGACCTCCCGTGCGCCTCCGCCGCGTTTTTGGTCGCCGGCGTTTAAACGCCGGCCGCCGCTGGCGTGGCCGGCCTGGGGCCCACCCCTGGGTCACTGCCAGTGGGTCCCAGGGGCCCGGTTGACCGCGTTGACCAGTCAACCGTGCTGACTGGGCAGCTGGCCCACCAGTCAGCCTCTGCTGACTGGGCCGTTGACCCAGTCAACTGGGCCCACTGGTCAGCCTCTCTGCTGATTAGATGGGTACACTTCTGGGTACCCCTAGCAATTACTGTTCTGGATAATTCGGATTTAAATAATTAAAATAATTCCAGAAATTCCAGAATTGTTTAAAAACTTTGAAAATTCGTAGAAATTCAACTGTTGCTCAGATGAAAAAGTTTTCTACATGAAAGTTGATCAGAAAAATGAGACGAATCCGAATATGCCCTCCACATACCTGTCGCATGCCCACAGCACTGCAAACATGGAACCTTCCCCTTCGGTTCATCTGTCTAACAGATGCCTAAAGCCGGGAAAATATCCCCAGATATTTTCCCGCTCCGTCTGCAACGTGTAGTGCTGCATTAGGTCGCCCCTAGCACATCATATTGCCATGCCATGCATCTGTGTTGCATTTGTTTGCTTTGTATTTATTGTTTCTTCTCCCTCTTCTCTACGGTAGACCCCGAGACCGACGTTGCTCCAGAGTATGACTACGCCCCTGACGACCAGCCCCTTTCCGCAGAGCTTCCAGGCAAGCAAAACCCCCTTGATCATTCCTATATCGCCCATTCTTTCTCTCCCATGCTTGCATTAGATTTTGCTACTGAAATTGGTTGCTCCTATTCTGATGCATAGCCTATTTTTGGTAACTCCTGTTGATACCTTACCTGCTATCCTAAATGCTTAGTATAGGTTGGTTAATGATCCATCAGTGGCCCCACACCCTTGTCCGTGTTGCCATGCTTTGTTTCCGAATGTTTCGATCAAAGTGATCGATGTGCAGAGACCGACACAGCACCGCACACCCCTTAGTTGCACGATCTGCAGAGTTACTATCAAGTGACGAGGGTGATACCTCCTACCTCACCCCTGATGATATCTCTGTAGCATAGCTAGTCAGTTGTGGGTTACCGAGGGTGATTCCTCTTTCACCACCTCCGATGATGCCTCTGTCGTGCAACCCCTCAAGTGTGAACCCATCGAGGGTGATTCCTCCAAGTTCACCTTGACGGTTGCATCGTGCGGGAATCCATCAAGGGTGATTCCTCGGATTACCCTCTTGATGTTACGGACACACGGCTACCTTTAACTGTTACCCCCCATGTACTGTCACTACGGGACTGAAGGGACAGGCGGTACCACCCCGGTTGAGGTGGACCTGAGTTCCCGACAGTCTCTTGGGAAGTCGGGTTGACCTGCAGGGTACCCGTGAGATAATTATGTGGCACGGCCGGGTAGGCAGACCGCCCAGGAGAGGGATGGGCCTGGCCCTTGCCGTAAGTCCACAAGACGGGGCGACGGGACCATAGATCATGGATCACTGCTCGTCACCGCGAGCTCCCAACACACTAATGGGTTAGGATATGTGATCTGAGTAGGTCTCTTGCCTTTTCGCACTAACCACCAAGCGGGAATAGTATGGGCACTCGGCGTCGTATGTTTCAGCCGAAGTTCTTCAGACGTCAGCAACTGAGCGGCGCGTGCCCGGGTTGACCGCGGAAGCCTGCATGTGTATACAGGGGCTAGGTCTGGTCCCAGCCGCGTTCGCAACGCGCAGGAGTGCAAAGGGCAATGGGCCCAAGAGCCCTGAGCGCTTAGGGTGTAGACCGGTGTGCTGGCCTCTCTGCTGAGCCTAGGTAGGGCTACGGCGTGTCGATCAGCCGAGGCCGGGCATGACCCGATAAAAGTGTGTCCGGCCAGAGTTAATCGAGCGTGTTGGGTAAGCTGGTGCACCCCTGCAGGGAAGTATATCTATTCGAATAGCCGTGTCCACGGTAACAGGACGCTCGGAAAGTATCCCAATCTACTACAACTAGAACTGGATACTTGTGGAACTTAATTAATATGTTAGCTCCGGGATTGCTTTCTTGCAGGGAGTCGAGGAAGGATCTCTGGGCATTGCTGTTATATAATTATTACTTTATTATATGCTAATCTGCACTCTTCTAATGCTGCCAGATGCTACAAGTTGCTAGTCTTTGATAGGCTAGGCCCTCTCTCTATTCTGGCATTTCTGCAGTCTAGTCCATAGATACAACCCCTTCCTTTGATACCGATGCATACTTAGCATAGTTCTGATGTAAGTCTTGCGAGTACTTTGGATGAGTACTCACGGTTGCTTTGCTACCTCTTTTTCCCCATACCCGATTGCTGCGATCAGATGACGGAGCCCCGGAGCCAGCTGATCCCGTCGATGACTACTACTACCCCGACGGCGCCTAGTACTACGTGGAGACCGACGACCAGGAGTAGATAGGAGGCTCCCAGGCAGGAGGCCTATGCCTTTTCGATCTAGAGACGTTGTTTTGCTCAGCCTTCTTAAGGCAAACTTGTTTGCTCTTTATGTATGTTCTCAGATGATGTTGCTTCCGCTAACGCTTGTAATCAAGCTTATGTATTCGAGCCCTCGAGGCCCCTGGCTTGTAATATAAAGCTTGTATTATTTTATTTTGTGTCTAGAGTTGTGTTGTGATATCTTCCCGTGAGTCCCTGGGCTTGATCGTGCGCATTTGCGTGTATGATTAGTGCACGATTGAGTCGGGGGCGTCACAGAGCCCCCATTAATTATTTTCAAGTTTGATCAAGTAGTTGATGTTGAACAAGGTAGACAACGTAATGGGTTATGTTTGTTTATATTCACATAGAAGTTATATGTTCTTGGATCCTCTAACATGTGGTGCTTGCTCCCTATCCTTTGCTAGCCAAAAATCCGCACTAAGTAGAGATACTACTTGTGCATCCAAAACCCTTGAACCCAGTTTCATGTCATGAGAGTCCACTATATCTACCTATGGATTGAATAAGATCCTTCAAGTAAGTTGTCATCGGTGCAAAAGCAATAAAAATTGCTCCTAAATATGTATGATCTTTTATTGTAAGGGAAAATAAGCTTTGTACGATCTTGTGATGGTGAAGAAATAAAAGTGACAGACTGCATAATAAAGGTTGCTATCACAAGGCGCAATATAAAGTGACGTTCCTTTACTTTAAGAGTTTGCACATCCAAAAATAAAAAGCACATGACAACCTCTGCTTCCCTCTGCGAAGGGCCTATCTTTTACTTTATGTATTTACTTTTATGCAAGAGTCAATAGTGTTCTTCTCTATTCCGTTTTTATTTTCTCTCTTGGCAAGCATCATGTGGTGGGGAAAGATCCAGGCACATATATCCAGTTGAATATAGGTGATCATGAGCTATTATTGTTGACATTATCTCTATGATAAGCAAGTTGGGAGGCGAAACATTAAGCCCCTATCTTCCTATGTGTTTGACTGAAACGGTTTGTTCTAAAAATATGCTTTGAGTGTCAGCAATCATGGAAGACTATATGATAGTTGAGTATGTGCAATTTGCTAAATCAAAGCTCTTACATAGACCCTTCCTGAAAATAAGATGAATTGCAATTGTTTGATGACTAAGAACATAGTTTGTTATTTTTCAAGAAAGTTTATGGTCTACACTTTAGCATGTGAATAGCTTCCTACTTAATCATAAGAAGTTTTATGAGATGAGCTAATGTTTATGATATATAATGATGCTAGGAAAAGTGATTGAAATTATCATTGATCAAACTTATGCACTATGCTAGCATTCACACTTCATAAATTATTTCTTTTATCATTTACCTACTCGAGGACGAGCAGGAATTAAGCTTGGGGATGCTGATATGTCTCCAATGTATCTATAATTTATGAAGTATTCATGTCATGTTTATAACAATTTTATATGATTTTGGTATGATTTGAGTAGAACTAACCCGGACTGACGCTGTTTTCAGCAGAACTACCGTGGTGTTGTTTTTTGTGCAGAAATAAAAGTTCTCGGAATGGGCTGAAAATTTATGGTGATTTTATATGGACCAAAAGAGACCCCTGAAGCTTGGAGGAAGGACCAGAAGCCTCACGAGGAAGCGACAAGCCTGGGGGGCGCGCTCTCCCCCCGAGGGCGTGTTGAGCAGGCTTGTCGCTCCCTCATGGGCCCCCTTGACGTGAATCCAATGCCAAAAATTCCTATAAATATATAAAACCCCAGAAAGAAACCTAGAACTTCCACGCTGCCGCCTCAAGCCTCTGTACCGAAGCGATCTCATCCGGAGCCCTGTTCCGGCACTCTGCCGGAGGGGGAAATCATCACCGGAGGCCATCTTCATCATCCCGGCGGTCTCCATGACGAGGAGGGAGTAGTTCACCCTTGGGGCTGAGGGTATGTACCAGTAGCTATGTGTTTGATCTCTCTCTCTCTCTCTCTCCCGTGTTCTTGATTTGGCACGATCTTGATGTATCGCTAGCTTTGTTAATATAGTTGGATCATATGGTGTTTCTTCCCTCTCTATCTTCTTGTGATGGATTGAGTCTTTCCCTTTGAGGTTTCGTTATTATCGGATTGAATATTTCAGATTTGAGAACACTTGATGTATGTCTTGCATGTGGATACCCGTGGTGACAATGGGGTATTCTATTGATTCACTTGATGTATGTTTTGGTAATCAACTCGCGGATTCCCGTGACCTTGGGGTGATCTAGGCATAGGGATTGGTTGCACGTTTTCATTATCTTTTCTCCGATAGAAACTTTGGGGTACTCTTTGAAGTTCTTTGTGTAGATTGAATATTATGAATCTGAAGTTATTTGATGCATATCGAATAATCAACTCACGGATACTTGTGGTGACATTGGAGTATCTAGGTGACATTAGAGTTAGTTGATGCGTATCATATGGTGTTATTTTAGTACGAACTCTAGGGCTGTTTGTGACACTTATAGGGATGGCTCAATAGATTGATCGGAAAGGATAACTTTGAGGTGGTTTCGTACCCTACAACAATTTCTTCTTATGTTCTCCACTAGATAAGAACTTTGGAGTGATTCTTTATCGCACGTTGAGGGATTGTTATATGATTCAATTATGTTAGCACTGTTGAGAGATTGCACTAGTGAAAGTATGAACCCTAGGCCTTGTTTTCTAGCATTGTAATACTGTTTGTGCTCCGTTTTATCACTTGCTACCTTGCTGTTTTTATATTTTCAGATTACAAAAACCTATATCTACTATCCATACTACACTTGTATTACCATCTCTTCGCCGAACTAGTGCACCTATACAATTTGCCATTGTATTGGGTGTGTTGGGGACACAAGAGATTTCTTGTATTTGATTGCAGGGTTGTTTGAGAGAGACCATCTTCATCCTACGCCTCCCACGGATTGATAAGCCTTAGGTCATCCACTTGAGGGAAATTTGCTACTGTCCTACAAAACTCTGCACTTGGAGGCCCAACAACGTCTACAAGAATAAAATTTGCGTAGTAGACATCAGCGTGCCAAGGTTGGCGTAGTATGACTTGAAGAGGCCGCTGGTGAACTGCGAGCCGTTGTCAGTGATGATGCAATTGGGGACACCAAAGCGGCTCACGAGGCCCTTGATGAACTTGACGGCTGATCCTGCCGGGATGGTGCGGACGGGCTCCACTTCCGCCCACTTAGTGAACTTGTCGATGGCGTCGTAGAGGTAGCGGTAGCCGCCAGCTGCGCAAGGGAAGGGACCCAGGATGTCCAGCCCCCAGACCGTGAAGGGCCACGAGAGGGGAATGGTCTGGAGCCCTTGCGCCGGCTGGTGGATTTGCTTGGCGTGGAACTGGCAGGCTTCGCAGGATTGGACCAGCTCGGTGGCGTCTTGAAGCGCGGTGGACCAGTAGAAGCCGCTGCAGAACACCTTGCCGGCGAGAGTGCGCGATGAAGAGTGGTGGCCGCAGTCTCCACCATGTATGTCGGCGAGTAGCTCGCGCCCTTGCTCCTCAGAGATGCACCGCAACGCGGCGCCATTGGGGCGACTGCGGTAGAGATCGCCATCCCTCAAGCAGTAAGCTGTGGCCTAGCGGGCCACGCGCTCGGCCTCTAAGTCCTTCTCTGGGAGGGTGCCGTCTTCCAGATAAGACTTGAATTCGTTGGCCTGGCTATCAGGTTGTGGATCCAGCGCCAGCAGTAGGCGAGCGCCTGAAGACGGGCCACAGTCTGGCGCGTCTGTGGGCGGTGCTGGAGGGAGCTCCTCCTGAGGGGCCATGGTGCTTGCGGCAGGTGGCGCGGCTGATGGTCTCAGGAGCCTTTCCTCGAAGACGCCAGGCCTTTGAGGCTCACGGCGAGATGCCCGCTTGGCGATGTCGTCTGCTTCCTTGTTGCTGCTGCGAGGGATGTGCTGGAGCTCCATGACGAGGAAGTGCTTCTCAAGCTTGCGGACTTCCTACAAGTAGGCCGCCATGTGCTCGTCCTTGGGATTGTAGCTTTTATTGGAGAAGTTGATGAGGAGCCGCGAGTCTCCCTTGATGAGGATGCGCTTGATGCCAAGAGCGAAGGCGGCCTTGAGCCCAGCGATGAGGCCCTCGTACTCGGTGATGTTGTTGGAGACCTTGTCTCCTGTTGGCGAGGTGAGCATGACTCTAGCCCCCGCGCCCTGCCGGGAGAACGCGCCGTCGAAGTGCAGGGTCCAACCGCTGGAGCTGTCCTCCCCAGGAAGGAGTGACTCGTCCTCGCGAGGCTCCTCTTGGTGCGGATCCATCCACTCCACCATGAAATCTGCCAAGGCTGCGCCCTTGATTGTCCTAGTGGTGAGGAATTCCAGCTGGAAGGCCTGCAACTCAATGTTCCATTCGGCGACGTGGCCAGTGGCGTTAGGGCTGTGCAGGACCTGTTCCAGGGGATAAGAGGTGATCACCTTGATGGGGTGGCCCTGGAAGTAGTGGCGCAGCTTCCTGGAGGCGACGAGGAGCGCGAGGAGGAGCTTCTGCTGCAAGGGGTACCGCTCGCGCGCATCCCGCAGCATCGTGCTGACGAAGTAGACAGGGTGCTCGACGAGGTGCATAGTCGTGGCAGTGTCAACTTGCTCTTTGGGAGGCTCGGGAAGTGGCTCGACGGGGGCCTTCGGAGGAGGGCCCTCGGGAGGCGAAGGTGCCGCCTCGGGAGGCACTGGCGCGGCCTCGGCAGGCGCTGGCACGGTAGGCTTCTTCTTGGCGGGAGCAGGCTCTTCTCGTTCCGCCACCAGGGCCGCGTTGGCCGTCTGGGGGGTGACCGTCAAGTACAGGAGCAGGGGCTCGCGAGGGCACGGGGCTGTAGGAGATATGCCCTAGAGGCAGTAATAACAGTTATTTTGTATCTCCAAGTTTGTAATGAATTTTTATGTTCCATGCTATAACTGCAATGATTCTCGAGTCTACAATATCCACGAGGCTCAGAGGGAAACTCATGTGCACGTGTTGTATAATAAACGGTAAAATGTATTCCTAGTCATGCCTCTAAGACTGGCTCAAGTATTGCATGATGATCCTGTGTTCCTGATCATGGGCATGACTATGCCGGCAATTTTGAGGGCACAATGTTAGAAGAACACTTGTGTTGAATCGACCCAAATTGATGTTATGCTATAAGATACATTCGTCACAAGTTAATGGTTTATAACATAGAGAAAGTTAATGTTTGCATAATTCCTTAGACCATGAGAGTGTCGAGTTCCTTCATTCTTGCTTCGTGGACTTTGGGGTTTGTTAAACGTCATCCATAACTGGGTGGCTATTACGGCGGCTTACGGGTTCACGGAAAAGCATGACAAGGAACGAGATAGCTCAAGATTGGGATTTGCTCCTCCGACGATGGAGAGATATTCTCGGGCCCTCTCGGTGTTACGGTATCCATCATCGTCTGGCCAGACACAATGTGATTTGATCACAGGGATGCCGGAACACGGAAACGAGAAAAGAGAACAAAACCAGTAACGAGGTAACTGGCATAGTGGACAAGTTGTTGATCCACGGGGATGCAGATAAATCTCACCTCGGGTGTTTGTAACATATCGCGAAGCAACAGGAATAGCACACGGCAACCGAAGGTTCACTCGAATATTTATTCGTGTGGGTATAGGGGTCAATATGGGTGTCCACGGCTCCGATGTTGATCATTGATTGGAAAGTGTTCCGGTCATGTCTATACTTCACCGAACCTATAGGGTCACACGCTTAAGGGTCATCTATCTGCTGAATACTAGACAGGGAGCCTGAGAGAAAGTCACCGGAAAAGTTTCAGAGACAACGGAAGAGTTCCGGAGAGAGAACACCAGACGAGTTTCGGTAAAACTGAAAAGTTATTTCGGAGTATACCATTAAGTCAAATTGGTTTCAGCACACGCCTGGAAATTCTTGGAGGGTCCCATTGTTCTGGGAACTTCTGGGATTTTTCCAGAGAAAAAACCGGAAATGTTCCGGAGCTGCCGGAACCGCTTTGGTTGCTTTTCGCTGATGAAAATCATTGATCTGAAAATGTTTCGGAACGCGTCCAGAATTATTTTAGTGGGTACTAGAATTATTCTAAGACCCACAGAAATATTTTCGGATTTATCGGTCGCGGAAAAATGGGTTCATAAATAGTGAAAAAGCACTTTATGGAAAGCCACCTTTTTGGGCTTTGTCCCAAAATATCTTGGGGATGACATGGATGGATGAGAGCCCCTCATGGGGGGCCCACTTGGTGTGTCGACCACAAGGGGAGCTCCTCCATGGAGCTCCTCTAGCCTTCCCATTATGCCCTTTGGAAATTCCATATGATGGTTTTTTTTGGGTATTTCAAGTGCCACCCTACCCCTTGGGTTTTTCTATAAATAGAGGTGGAGAGGCACTCTCCACACTTACTCCTTACTCTCATACAAATGCTATGCATGATCTGGCCTTCTCTCTCCCTCCCATCGAAATAGTTTTGTAGAGCCGAAAGGCTGTCTGGTTTCCGGCAGGAACTAGTTCTGGACGACGAAGCCCTGCCGGATAGCTGACACCGTATGTGTGCAACCCCGTAGAGAGGTCATAGGTTTGATATTTTGCCCGAGGGGCTGTTCGAGGGTCCTCCCGAAGGGCTGTCCGAGTTACCGTTCGAGCTTCGAGGGTCCTCCCGAAGGGCTGTCCGTGACATCGTCGGGGGGACTGTCCGACCGCCTCCTGAAGGGCTGTCCAGCGAGGGAGTACATCCTCGCGGTTGGGAGGTTGTAAATCCTAGCTGCGGGGATCTGCACCTAAGATCTATATCGACTCTACTTCCGCTGCGCTACGAGTCGGTAATGATCAGATCAAACCTTGTATGCCATCTCCATAGTGATCCTGGGCGTGCTCGCTGTACCGAATTTTTTAGTTTTCTGTCGCGTTCCCCTACAGTGGCATCAAGAGCCATGCTATGCGTAGATGCAGGTCACGATCTAGAATACATAGAGATGTATGGGTATTGCATAATATAATTTTGTAGTAGATGAGATCTATTGCTGAAAATTATTTATGCGGGTGGCAGATGAAATCTGTTACCCGATGTTCTTGTTGCTTCCCTAGAAATTGCGTATTTCTGATCTTGAAACGGCATGGTGGAATTTCACAAAGTTCTGGAAATCCGCAATCCTGATTGATCAACGAAGTGCTATCAGTTCTTTGGGTTCCACCATAGTTAAAAGAAAGATGAAATTTCGCAGACGAAAGGGCAATGCAGATATGATCTGCACGGGGGTCATGCGTATGACGAAGTTCAGTATGGGGCTCGAGATTTTAGTATCTCATGTTTCATACACCCCGCAAAGATAATCTAGCGACTTGAATAATCATACTTGATGATAAACGTTGGTAGCTGCGGTTTAAGTCAAAACCTTAGAAGCCACGTAAAATAAATTTTTGCATAAACTGATTAGAGGCGTCTAACTTGGTTTTGCAGGATGTGCATGTGATGTGGTATAGCAGTTCTCATATTAATTCGATTATGTATGAGATGACTATATGATGTAAATTTACTAACATGACCTGCGTGTCATGATTCGGCATGATGGCTGGAGCCATATGATTGTCACTTTAATGACCTGCGTGTCAACCTTAAGTAATGCACTTATTTTATTAGCTATAGAGATAGCAATATTATCTGGTGCATCGACAAGGTGGTGGCAATCTTAGCGAAGGTGAACACCGACGCAAATGCCGAAGACGAAGAAATTAAAGACTTCTCCGTCAGAAAGGGCTATACCATATCATGCTATTATGAATTGCCTGAGATGTTTATCCCTTATGATGCACCCTTTTGATTGTGTGGTAGTCACTTTTTATTAGGGTGATCTCTCACTTAAAATATCAAAGTAGTTAGTGTTCACCCAAGTGTAGCACCGTCTGAAATTCGTATCTTTTCGGGGTGCGCCATGTCCACATGGGTACGAACGAATCGAGAGGAATGAGGCGGGTGAGGTCAGACCTCGCAGCAAGATCACTTGGTTGTCTTTGACGTTCAGGCAGGATAGTCCTGAGCTCGGAACACACCCATCGAAAGATGAACAAGAGTCACATAGAGATGTGATCGGCAAGTTTGCCTACCGATTGAAATTCTCGTCATCAGTGATGTCCACATCAATGGCGTTGAATTGAAATGTGGATCTTGTATCACTCATAATCAATTTTGAGAGATATTGATTTGAGTGAGAGCGCACCTTAGAATAAAATTGTTTATTCACTAGTGCAAATTAATTATGAACAAAGTCTAAGTGAAACTTGTGTTTACCGTTATAGATCAAATGGCTCGCAACACCGCGTTCAACTTAGGCCCGATGTTAGAGAAAGAGAAGTTAGCTACGACTGGAAACAACTATGCGGACTGGGTCCGTAACCTGAGGATTGTCCTCAGGAGCTCTAAGACAATGTATGTGCTTGAAACTCCTCTTCTAGCTAAACCGGCGGAAACTGCCCCGGAAGATGAACGAAATGTCTGGGCCACTAAGGATGATGATTACAACTTAGTGCAGTGCCTCATGCTAGCTTGCATGAGTCCAGAGCTTCAAAAACGTTTTGAATTCCATAACGCCCGTGATATGATCCGGGAATTGGATGCTCTGTACAAGGAAAGTGCATGGTCTGAACGTTTTGATATTATGAAGACCGTGATGGATTGCAAGATGGCTGAGGGCAGTTCAGTTGGCGAACACGTGGTCAAAATGATTGGCTACACTGGAAGGCTTAAAACCTTGGAATTTCCAATTCCACCAGCCCATATGATGGACATGTTGCTTTCTTCACTCCCCCCCGTCTTACGATGGTTTTATCATGAACTACAACATGAGTGGGATGGAGAAGACACCAAATGAGGTGCTCGCCATGCTGAAAACTGCGGAAGGGGGACTGCGGAAAAATCGCAAGCAAGTGTTGCTTGTGAATAAAACCGCCGGTTTCAAAAAGAAAGGCAAGTCCAAGAAGGGCAAGGGCGCCGGTAAGACCGGCTCCCAAAGCAACTCTAAGGGCGGAGCCAAGAATGAAACTGAATGCTTCTACTGCAAGGGCACAGGACACTGGAAGAGAAACTGCAAGAAGTATCTGGAAGATAAGAAGTCCGGGAAAACGGGAAAAGGTATAACTGTTATACAGGTTAATGTCATTGACGTTTTGCTTGCTAGCAAAAATTCTAAATCTTGGGTATTTGATACCTAATCAGTTGCTCACATTTGCAACTCGATACAGGGGCTTCAGAAGGTGTACAAGCTAGCAAAGAATGAAGTCGTGATGCGCGTCGGGAACGGCGCTGGGATCGCCGCTCAAGCCGTCGTCATTATGCCTCTACGTCTCCCTTCAGGATTTACCTTAGAACTAAGTAACTGTTATTTTGTTCCGGCATTGTGTAGAAACATTATCTTTGGATCATGTTTAGTACACGATGGGTACTCTTACAAGTCTGAGAACAATGGTTGTTCACTTTATTGTAAGGATATGTTTTATGGATTTGCACCCATTGTTGGGGGCCTTTTCATACTAAATCTTGAATGTGGAAATGATGTCTTTAACGTGAATGCTAAATGCCTTAAGAAGGCTGATACCACCACCACATTCTTATGGCATTGTTGCCTTGGCCACATCGGAAAGAAACGCAAGAAAAGACTCCATAAAGATGGAGTTTTACCGTCTTTTGATTTTGAATCATTTGACACATGTGAAGCTTGCCTGATGGGGAAGATGACCAAGACGCCGTTCACGGGTCATCCTGAATAGGCGGGTGAATTATTGGAAATAATACATAGTGATGTATGTGGTCCGATGAGCACAACCGCACGGGGTGGGTATTTCTACTTCGTGACTTTTACTGACAATTTAAGTAGGTATGGATATATCTACTTGATGAAGCATAAGTCGGAAACTTTTGAAAAGTTCAAAGAATTTCAGAATGAGGTAGAAAATCATCGTAACAAAAGGATTAAGTTTCTGCGATCTGATCGTGGGGGAGAATATCTTAGTCATGAGTTTAGCCAACATCTAAGTGACCGTGGAATCGTTTCACAGCTTACGCCTCCGGGAACTCCACAGTGAAACGGAGTGTCGGAACGACGTAACCGAACCCTGTTAGACATGGTAAGGTCGATGATGTCTCTTACAGATCTGCCAATATCTTTTTGGGGTCACACACTACTCACTGCCGCTTATACATTAAACAGAGCACCGTCTAAGTCTGTTGAGACGACACCATACGAGTTATGGCATGGGAAGAAACCCAATTTGTCACATCTCAAAATCTGGGGTTGTGAAACTTATGTAAAACATTTACAACCAAGCAAACTCGATCCCAGATCAGACAAATGTTACTTTGTAGGTTATCCAAAAGATACAGTTGGGTATTCTTTCTACCAACCCTCCGAGTGCAAAGTTTTTGTTGCTAAAAACGGAATCTTTCTCGAGAAAGAGTTTCTTGCTAAAGAATTAAGTGGGAGGACAGTACAGCTTGATGAGATCAGTGAATTTTCGGCAACCATTGTTATGGCTAAGGAACCGGAAGAAATTCCGCAAATTATCCCTACAACTGAGCCGGAAGTTGTCGCATATGATGCGGAAACTTCAGACAATGTTGTAACTGAACCGCGCAGATCAGGTAGGGCTATCCAGCCACCTGAGTGGTTTCATAACGAAATCTTCATCCTTGAAAACGATGAACCTGCGCACTACAAGGAAGCGATGGCGGGGCCCAGCTCAAGGGAATGGCACAAGTCCTTGAAATTCGAAATGGAATCCATGTACGGAAATCAAGTTTGGAACTTGGTAGAACTTCCAGAAGGCGTAAAGCCCATTGGTTGTAAATGGGTTTTCAAAAGAAAGACAGACGCGGATGGTAACATTACTATCCATAAAGCTAGACTTGTCGCGAAAGGGTTCACGCAAGTTCCAGGAGTGGACTACGACGAGACTTTCTCTCCCGTAGCTATGCTTAAGTCTATTCAGGTATTACTAGCAATTGCTGCTTATTTCGATTATGAAATATGGCAGATGGACGTCAAAACGGCTTTCCTAAATGGAAATCTCAAAGAAGATGTATACATGATACAGCCTGAAGGTTTTGTCATTCATAAGGATGCTGGAAAGGTATGCAAACTTCAGAAGGCCATTTATGATCTGAAGCAAGCGTCAAGGAGCTGGAACATTCATTTTGATGAAGTAGTCAAAGAGTTTGGCTTCATCAGGAATGACGAAGAATCTTGTGTTTACAAGAAGTTTAGTGGGAGCTCAAAAGCATTTCTAATCTTGTATGTGGATGACATATTGTTGATTGGAAATGACATGAATTTTCTTAGCGAAATAAAAGACTCATTGAAGAAGAGTTTTTCAATGAAAGACTTGGGCGAAGCGGCATATGTATTGGACATCAGAATCTATAGAGATAGATCAAAACGCCTGATAGCGCTTAGCCAAAGCACGTACATTGACAAGGTGTTGAAAAGGTTCAACATGGAGAACTCCAAGAAAGGCCTACTCCCCATGTCACCTGGCACAGTGCTTTGCAAGAATCAGTGTCCTCAGACTCTCGATGAGCGAGTACAAATGAATGATGTTCCATATGCTTCGGCAGTTGGTTCTATTATGTATGCCATGCTATGTACAAGACCAGATGTTTCCTATGCGCTAAGTGTTAGCAGCCGGTACTAAAGTGATCCAGGATTGGAACACTGGGCCGCAGTCAAAAATATTATTAAGTACCTCAGAAGGACCAAGGATTTACTCCTTATGTATGAAGGTGATGAAGAGCTCATTATAAGTAGTTACACTAATGCAAGCTTCATGACTGACCCAGATGACTTCAAATCTCAATCAGGCTATGTTTTCATATTGAACGGTGGAGCAGTTGATTGGAAAAGTTCCAAACAAAAGACTGTGGCGGATTCTACGACGGAGGTGGAATATGTTGCAGCTTCAGAAGCCTCTAAGGAGGCGGTCTGGATCAAGCAGTTTCTTGAAGACCTTGGTGTGGTTCCAAGTGCGCTGGACCCGGTGGAGATCTATTGTGATAATAGTGGTGCCGTGGCTCAGGCTAGGGAGCCATCTTGCACCATAAGACAAGACATATTGAACGCAAATATAAACTCATTCGACATCATGTCGAAGCGGGTTTAGTGAAAGTACGCAAAGTTCACACGGATCTGAACGTGTCAGACCCGATGACAAAGCCTCTACCACGAGCAAAGCATGAGCAGCACCGGATAGCCATTGGTGTTAGGGAAGCCATGTAACTGGATTATGACTCTAGTGCAAGTGGGAGTCTGTAGGAGATATGCCCTAGAGGCAGTAATAACAGTTATTTTGTATCTCCAAGTTTGTAATGAAGGTTTATGTTCCATGCTATAATTGCAATGATTCTCCAGTCTACAATATCCACGAGGCTCGGAGGGAAACTCATGTGCACGTGTGGTATAATAAACGGTAAAATGTATTCCTAGTCATGCCTCTAAGACTGGCTCAAGTATTGCATGATGATCCTGTGTTCCTGATCATGGGCATGACTATGCCGGCAATTTTGAGGGCACAATGTTAGAAGAACACTTGTGTTGAATCGACCCAAATTGATGTTATGCTATGAGATACATTCGTCACAAGTTAATGGTTTATAACACAGAGAAAGTTAATGTTTGCATAATTCCTTAGACCATGAGAGTGTCGAGTTCCTTCATTCTTGCTTCGTGGACTTTGGGGTTTGTTAAACGTCATCCGTAACTGGGTGGCTATTACGGCGGCTTACGGGTTCACGGAAAAGCATGACAAGGAACGAGATAGCTCAAGATTGGGATTTGCTCCTCCGACGATGGAGAGATATTCTCGGGCCCTCTCAGTGTTACGGTATCCATCATCGTCTGGCCAGACACAATGTGATTTGATCACAGGGATGCCGGAACACGGAAACGAGAAAAGAGAACAAAACCGGTAATGAGGTAACTGGCATAGTGGACAAGTTGTTGATCCACGAGGATGCAGATAAATCTCACCTTGGGTGTTTGTAACATATCGCGAAGCAACAGGAATAGCACACGGCAACCGGAGGTTCACTCGAATATTTATTCGTGTGGGCTTAGGGGTCAATATGGGTGTCCACGGCTCCGATGTTGATCATTGATCGGAAAGTGTTCCGGTCATGTCTATACATCACCGAACCTATAGGGTCACACGCTTAAGGGTCATCTATCTGCTGAATACTAGACAGGGAGTCTGAGAGAAAGTCACCAGAAAAGTTTCGGAGACAACGGAAGTGTTCCGGAGAGAGAACACCGGAAGAGTTTGGGTAAAACTGAAAAGTTGTTTTGGAGTATACCATTAAGTCAAATTGGTTTCAGCACATGCCTGAAAATTCTTGGAGGGTGCCAGAATTGTTCTGGGAACTTCTGGGATTTTTCCGAGGAAAAAACCGGAAATGTTCCGGAGCTGTCGGAACCGCTTTGGTTGCTTTTCGCTGATGAAAATCATTGATCTGAAAATGCTTTGGAACGTGTCCAGAATTATTTTAGTGGGTACTGGAATTATTCTAAGACCCACAGAAATATTTTCGAATTTATCGGTCGCGGAAAAATGGGTTCATGAATAGTGAAAAAGCACTTTATGGTTACTTTATGGAAAGCCACCTTTTTGGGCTTTGTCCCAAAATATCTTGGGGATGACATGGATGGATGAGAGCCCCTCATGAGGGGCCCACTTGGTGTGGCCGGCCATAAGGGGAGCTCCTCCATGGAGCTCCTCTAGCCTTCCCATTATGCCCTTTGGAAATTCCATATGATGGGTTTTTTGGGTATTCAAGTGCCACCCTACCCCTTGGGTTTTCCTATAAATAGAGGTGGAGAGGCACTCTCCACACTCACTCCTTACTCTCATACAAATGCCATGCATGATCTGGCCTTCTCTCTCCCTCCCATCGAAATAGTTTCGTAGAGCCGAAAGGCTGTCTGGGTTCCGGCAGGAACTAGTTCTGGACGGCGAAGCCCTGCCGGATAGCTGACACCGTATGTGTGAAACCCTGTAGAGAGGTCGTAGGTTCGATCTTTTGCCCGAGGGGCTGTTCGAGGGTCCTCCCGAAGGCTGTCCGAGTTACCGTTCGAGCTTCGAGGGTCCTCCCAAAGGGCTGTCCGTGACATCGTCCGGGGGACTGTCCGACCGCCTCCCGAAGGGCTGTCCGGCGAGGGAGTACATCCTTGCAGTTGGGAGGTTATAAATCCTAGCTGCGGGGATATGCACCGACGATCTACATCGACCCTTCTTCCGCTGCGCTACGAGTCAGTAATGATCAGATCAAACCTTGTATGCCATCTCCATAGTGATCCTGGGCGTGCTCGTTGTACCAATTTTTTTTTGTTTTCTGTCGCGTTCCCCTACAGGGGCGACCATGACGGGAGGGCTCGTCAAGTACCTCTTGAGGTCTTCAAAGGCTGCGTCGGCTTTGGGGAGTCCACTTGAAGGGGTCCGATCTCTTCATGAGCTTGAAGAACGGCAGGGCCCTTTCGCCGAACTTGGAGATGAACCGCCCAAGTGAGGCCATGCATCCCGCGAGGCGCTACATTTCCTTGAGGTTCCGCGGAGGCCGCATCTGCTCGATGGCCTTGATCTTCTTGGGGTTGGCTTCGATGCCGCGGTGGGAGACCAGGAAGCCAAGCAGCTTGCCGGAAGGGACCCCGAAGACACACTTGGCGGGGTTGAGCTTGAGGTTGACCTTGCGCAGGTTAGCAAAGGTTTCTTCGAGGTCCGCGATGAGGGAGCAGGACTTGCGGCTCTTCACGACGATGTCGTCGACGTAGGCCTCTGCATTTCTTCCCATCTGGGGCCCCAGGGCGATGTGCATCAGCCTCTGGAAGGTAGCCTCCGTGCTCTTCTGGCCGAACGGCATGCAGATGTAACAGTATGTCCCACAGGGGGTGATGAATGCCGTTCTTTCCTCGTCTTCTATCACGATCTTGATATGGTGGTAGCCTGAGAAGGCGTCCAGGAAACAGAGCAACTCGCACCCGGCGGTGGAGTCCACAATTTGGTCGATTCGCGACAGCGGGAAGGGGTCTTGGGGGCAGGCCTTGTTGAGGCTGGTGAAGTCTTGGGGACGACGACAGGGTTGGCGACCCACTCGGGATGGCGCACCTCGCGGATGACTCCTGCCTCTTGCAGCTTTTGAACTTCTTGGACGATGAACTCTTGCTTCTCGGGCGCTTGGCGCCGTGCCTTTTGCTTGACGGGGCGTGCGTAGGGGCACACCGCTAAGTGGTGCTCGATCACCTCCCTCGGCACACCGGATAAATCCGATGCTGTCCACGCGAACACATCAGCATTTGCCCGAAGGAAGGCGATGAGCGCGCCTTCCTATTTGGGATCGAGGCCGTTGTCGATGGTGAAGGCGGGCCCGGAGCCACTGCCATCCACCGACACTTTCTTCGTCTCGGTGCGTGCCTGAGAGAACAACTGCTTCTTCTTCGCGGGTGCGGCCTCGGCAGGCTCGACGTCGTCCTCGCCGGCAGGGTACGCGGTAGCGACAACCTTGTAGGCGCGCTCGAGGGAGCGTACTGCATCCTTCTCATCGTAGCGGACAGTGATGATGCCGTTGCAGCCCGGCATCTTGAGGACGTTGTAGGCGTGGTGAGTCACCGCCATGAACTTGGCGAGCGCGGGGTAGCCCAAGATGGCATTGTAGGGTAGGCCGATGTGTGCCACATCGAAGTCGATGAGCTCGGTGTGGTAGTTCTTGCGGGTGCCGAAGGTGACGGGAAGGCGTATTTGCCCCAGAGGTAGGGTGGAGCCGTCGGTCACACCTGAGAAGGGCCTTGTCGGCATCAGACGCTCGTAGGGCACTTGGAGCTTCTCGAAGGTCTCAATGGAGATCACGTTGAGGCCTGCGCCGTCGTCGACGAGCGTCTTGGTGACGGCGACGTTGTTGATTGTGGGCGTGCACAACATGGGGACGGTGCCCACAGCCATCGTGGACTTGGGGTGGTCCGCGGAGTCGAAGGAGATCGCGTACTGTGACCATTTGAGGGGCTGAGAGGCCTCGGGCCTCGGGAGGGCCACATTCACCTCGCGAGAAAACTGCTTGAAGTGGCGGTTGGATGAAGGGGCCTGGGCCCCGCCGAGGATGCAGGCCACTCCGCGAGGCTCCTGGTAGCCCCCAGTGTTCTCGTCAGGCTGGTTGCCGTTGTTCCGGCCTGGCGGCGGCGGCAAGGCGGCGTTGGCCTGAGGGTTGGCCTGGCACGGCTGGTCGCGCCAGCCCTTTCGGAAGTTGTTATTGTTGCGGTCTCCCCAGCGGTTGCCGCCGCGGCCGCCTCCGCGGCCTGCACCGCGGTCGTTGCAGTTGCCGCGCCCGTCCTGACGGCTCTCGCGAAGCAGCTTGAGCTCGTGACAGTCTTTGGTGCGGTGGGAGTGCATGCCATGGTAGGCGCAGAAGGGGCGGCCGTCCTTCTTGGGCTCGTCGCGGTCGCGGCCGCGCTTCTGCTCAGGCTCTACCGCGAGCACGGCAGGGCCCTTGCGCTTGGCGTCCTTGGCCTTGGCCTTGGCGGCGACAGGTGCCATGTCTGGGTCATTGTGGGCGAAGAGGCGGCCCTCTTCAGCCTTGGCGCATCTGTCTGCGAGGTCGAACAGCTCGACCGCGGTGTCGAGCTCGTCGTTGATGGCGAGCTTCTCGCGCATCCGAACGTCTGTGACGCCGGAGGAGAACGCGGAGATGATCGCGGCGTCGGAAGCGCGTGGGATCTTATTGCGCACTTGGCTGAAGCACTAGATGTACTTGCGGAGAGTCTCGTCAGGCCGCTGGCGCACAGCACGCAGGTCGTTGAGTGTGAGGGGGCGCTCGTGCGTCCCCTCGAAGTTGGCGACGAACTGCCGGCACAGTTCGGACCACGAGGAGACGGACGCTTCGGGGAGGTTCATGAGCCACGAGCATGGGGCGTCCTTGAGGGCCATGGGGAACCAGTTCACCATGACCATGTCGTCACCGCCTGCAGCCATGATGCTCAGCGTATAGAGCTGCAGGAACTCCGTGGGGTTGGGGGTGCCGTCGTAGCGAGGAGGCAGGTCCGGCTTGAACTTCACGGGCCACACCACGCGGCGTAGCTCGCGAGTGAAGGCGCGACAGCCCCCGCTGCTGGAGGCGACGCCACCGGCGAGGGCGGCGCGGTTCTGGTGCCCGGCCGCCGCGATGTCCTGGATGGTGCGGTCTTGGCGCTAGCGCTGCTGCTCGAGGATCACGCGCACGTCGGGCGGCGCGCGCCGGATGATCTGGCAACTGACGTCGTCGTGATCTGGCGAGGACGTGCTGCAGGACGGCTCCCACGCACACGCGCCGCGGCGCTGGCCTGCGTCGCCGAGCGAAGGAGGCGGAGGAGGCGCGCCGTGCTCTGCCTCCACACCACGCGGCGACGGAGGTGGGAGAGAGCGGGAGGGCGTCGGGGCGTCTCCGGCGGTGTTGACGAGCTCGGTGATGCGCACAAGTCAGGTGTCGTAGCCAGCCTCAGTGGGACAGTAGCGCAGCAGCTCGCGCGCCATGAGCAGCGCGGCCTGCGGGTCCGGCGGGTCGCGGCGGGCGAGCGAGGACGCCGTGGCGGTGCGAGCAGGTAGCTGCACGAACGGGTGGAGAGAAGAGGCCTGCTCTTCTCCCCCCGCGTGATCGGTGGCGGCGCCAGCGCGCCCGCGGTGGTTGTCATTGGCGGTGCGGACCATCCTGGCGGCCCTGCGCAGAGCGCGCTCGCGTCGGGCATCGGCCATGGTGATGTTGAGGTGGAAGGAGCGAAAGCAGCCCCCTACCTGGTGCGCCAAATGTCGGAAGAAGGGCTCTGGGGACCCTGGTTGGAACACTGGGGGCAGCTCGCTACCTTCCGACTAGACGGTGACCACGGCGAGGCTACGACGAGCGGAGCACGGCGAGAGCGCGCACACACACAGGGCACCGCAGGGACACGAGAGCTACCCAGGTTTGGGCCCCCGTGCGGTGTAAAACCCTACTCCTACTTGTGCTTGGGATTATTGTGGATGAGAGTATTCTCGCGTACAAGGTTCAAGAAGGTGGAATCGATCCCCCTCTACGGTGGCAGCACTGCCCCTTTTATAGCTGCCTTGGTCCTCTTCCCCCGAAAATGTTGGCGGGAAGGGTTGCCACACAGCGGCAGTTTGAAGAGGGACATGCGCCCAGTCTTATCCTGACAAAAGGCGGTCTTCGCCTGCAAAGACGCTATCCATGACGCGCTGGTGGGCTCAGTGATGACGCCCGCCCTGGCGCACTTCGTCGTCTTGGTCTGCTTGCACCAAACGGGCCAGCTTTGGGACTTGCTTTGCGGGAGGGCAGCTGGCGCTGCCCCTTTATCACCAAAGAGGACATCTTCCTGACCGCGCCTGCTGGTACGGCTCCTGTCGCTGTCGTCTTCCTGCGTGGGTGCGTCATCCACGTGGTCGGCATGTGGCCGCGTGGCCAGCGCCAAGCGGCCCCTCGCGCAGGTGGCCTCGGGAGGGCGCCTCGCGAGAAGGGCGCCTCGCGAGAAGGTGCCTCGCGAGGCTGCCTGCCACTGCTAATGATCTTCGGTGGGTCCGCCCCTCGTGGAGGGGGTCCTCGTGAGGCCGGCACCTCGTGAGGTGTCTTGCTTCGCGGCGCCCATGGCTGGGCCGCTTCTTGGGCCTTGCCAAGCGTTGCTTCCTGGGCCGCAGGCAGACGGCCCGTGGTACCCTGGTTCCCACTGGGCCGACAACTTGGGTCGACAATATTTTCCTTATATATTGCAAAAAGTCTACTTCGTACTCCTCCGTCCCAAATTACTTGTCGCAAAAATAAATAGAAATAAATGTATTTAGAACTAAAAATACATTTAGATACATCCATTTATGCGATAAATAATTCGGCACTGAGGGAGTATGGACAAAGCGTAAGGCATTCCACATCCGCCTTTGTCATGGTGCAGTCGAACGCTCTGTCATGGTCGTGTCTGATGATAAGAAGAATTTCTGAAAGGAGAACCCCATCTTTGAAGTAGTCGACTTTAGGAGCGCCTATCACGCTATCCTGGGAGGATCGGCTTACGCCAACTTCATGAATAGTCCATGCTACATGTACTTGAACTGAGGATGTCTGGTCCGAAGGGCATTATCACCATTACGGGAGACCCGAAAAGGGTGGAAGCTTGCACACATGAGAGTGCAGACATTGCTGATGCACAGATGGCTACAACCAAATAGGAGGAGTACAAACAGGTAGTGGACCCCTCGGAATTGGTGCTTGCAAAAGAAACCAACTGACAACCCTGATTTCTAGTCGACAGGCTATATCAAGAAGATCCAAGTGCATCCGACTGACACCACAAAGACTACCCAAATCACCAATGATCTGGAGGAAAAATAGGAAATTGCACTCACCAATTTCCTCTGTGAAAATTGGAACATCTTTGCATGGCAGTCGTCTGACTTGCCGGGGGTTCCAAGGAGGTGGTCTAAGCACTCTCTAAACATAATCAAAGGCACAAAGCTGGTCAAGCAGACCCTGCGCCGCTTCTCTGTGCCCAAGCACAAGGCAATTGGAGAGGAAATTGCCCAGCTGTTAGTTGCTGGATTCATCAAGGAGGTGCAACACTCGGAATGGCTAGCAAACCTAGTCATGGTGGCAAATAAGAAAAAGTCCCAGTACATGTGCATCGATTACAAAAACATCAACCAAATGTGTCCCAAGGACCACTTCGCCCTTCCTCGTATTGACCAGATAGTGGGCTCCACTGCTGGCTACGAGAGATTATGTTTCTTAGATGCTTATTCGGGCTATCATCAAATTTGAATGAAAGAAAGTGATGAAATAAAAACATCCTTCGTAATCACGTTTGGGGCTTTCTGTTATGAATAGAATAGCATCACCTGATGATGTAGCAATTAAGATCAATAATTTTGATCTGTAGGCTTCATAGATGAAGTAGAGAATCATGATGCTAGTTGTTATTGGCTTTGTTCTTGTCATGGGTGCTTCTTGGTTCTTGTTCTTCCCGATTCTCATTATTTCTCATCTCTCTATGATTTGCTTTTTGGTAGATAATGTTCAAAACGTTCGGTCCTTGGATCCATGGTGGTAGAGGCCCTCTGCTGATCCTCTCTATCGAACTAGACGAACTCAATGGTTCGAGTGTGCTGATAATGTGTTCGGAGTAATTGAGAGCGTGACACAGAAGCCGGATAATTTTTCATTAGATGATTGTAGTATTTATACAGGTAGAAGGGATGCGACGAAGAGGCATCTGTTCGGGAGATAGCAGTTAGCCAATAGGAACCGACACAACGGTTGGCAAAGTTAACTAACTACGATTAGTAAAAGGGGATATTCCCCCATATTTGACACATGTTAACTGAGTTTTGACACTTTCAAAGTGCGTGACCGAGATTACTCTACGTCTAGGTAGGCACGAAACTTTTAGGTATTTGATTTGACCAATACATCAAAGGGATGAACTTTAGGTACTCCCACCTTTTCATAATTCTTGTCATGGTTTTAGTTCAAATGAAACAGAGGGAGTATTTAATTTGACTAACAAAACATAACATATGCAATGTATTAATATACATTTAGTAACTTCATTCACATCGGAAAGATATAAATACACCTATAGCACATAT
This sequence comes from Elymus sibiricus, assembly GCA_039707655.1. Classification (NCBI taxonomy): domain Eukaryota; kingdom Viridiplantae; phylum Streptophyta; class Magnoliopsida; order Poales; family Poaceae; genus Elymus; species Elymus sibiricus. Next base: position 165,040,729 of record CM077666.1, on the reverse strand, counting down.
TTCACTAGTCAAACTGAATACTTAGAAATCTAAACCGTTTAGTCTCTGGTCGTACATCAGTTTATCAGCTATAGCACATATTTCGCTAGTCAAACTGAATCCTTAAAAATCTAAACCGTTGTTATTTCTTTTTAGATAAGAGTTACCAAATGTGTGTCACATTAAATATATTAACCTAGTACTCCCTCCATTCCTTTATATAAGGTGTATTTGTTTTTTGATAAAATTCCACAATGTAAGGTGCATTTCTTGCAAATCCTTGTAATTCCCTTATTAGCCTTCCAGAAAAAGGAAAGTATCTCTCTCATGATTGCATGTATCTCTAATTGTATCAAAAAAAGGAAACTATCTCTCTCTCGATTGCGTGTATCTCTTACTTTGCTAGACTCATTGATTTACTTGCCACTAACCAATAAATTTGTCAAGGGTAATTTTGTCCTAACACCTCTATAATTATGTGCCTTGATCACCGTGTCGAAAATTATACACCTTACATAAAGGAATGGAGGGAGTATCATAATATCAATCTCAGGTTGTGTACAAGATTTATTTGACATAAGGCTAGTCATAGTGCAAGTAACTTAGACTAATAACATGCATATATTACTAATCTATATTACTACCTTCATAGTGAATAGTGTCATAGGTGTGATAACATAGAGAGCTTCATTTATTACTTTGTAGAGTAATTTTACATTAAGAACTGCTATGTGATGGTAACATATTATGTTTCTCCATTTACATCTCTTCTCATTAATTACTTGCCACATCATATGTTTTTACCTATGTGGCATGTATGTTACTATTTATGTTACTCCCACTATGAGCAGCCTAAAATTTCTTGGTTTGTGTGCCCACCATCTTTTTCTTAGGTGCCAATACTTGCAACTGAGAGGCCTTGGACAAACGTAAATAACATCTGAAACCAAACAATTACCGGGCTATCTCTCGGTCCTCATACAACAATCGTAAGGCCCAGTTCTTTTCGCCTCATGATTCTTCAGAATCTGATTCTGAAAAACTGCCCACAGAATCAATCGTCTAGTTCTTTTTTGAGATTCCAGCCTGCGATTGTTGTATGAGTTGTGTGCTGAAATGTCTGTAACACCCCTAGATTGAAACTGTGTGCTGATTTGCTAATAGTTGGTGAATTCGAACAGATTCACGTCGAATATGAACACGAAAGCGAGTTGCAAATATCATAAAGTGCTTAAGATTACAATTTAAAAGCGAGTTGTAAATATCATAAAGTGCTTAATATTACAAAATTTTCACTAGATGCCATCAACCATACAACTACTACATGTTTGCACCATAGAAATCAGCATACAAATTACCAAACAAACAAGTATACATTTTTTCAAGATGGTTTCAGCACCCAAGTCACGCAGCTGCATGTATTTCAAGATTGTTTCAAGACAACCAATTATGAGCAGAGACTCGAGTGGATGCATGGAAAAGACAATTACCTCTCCGTGGAAAAGGTAATGGTTATTCTGAACATTTTTCAGGGATGTTCATGTCGGATCTTAAAAGCTTGGTAGAAATTAGCCCTGTTTCTGCAAATCCCAAGGGCACACTCAAATAAATAAGACTGACGTAGCATCAATTCAACAGTAATGATTGGTGATTTCGTCGTGCTTGCATAATAAACAAGATAAATTGCGGCAAAGGTGTAGTACTTTGTATTTCTCGGCTTGTAAGCCCGCCGTACCTGGCTCTGCCCCGTCGCCATTAGCCCCTGCCCTCAAAGGTCGCCGGCTGCTTCGTCGGGGCGATCGGGGGCTTCTTCGTCGGCATGCTCGGGGCTTGTTCTTGCTTTGTCGGCGTTCTCTGGTGATTGGTGATTCTACGTGATTCCTGGGACACAAATGAGTTCTTTTGTGATTTTGATTCCTCAAACCGTGATTCTTTGGAATCGAGTCAAAAGAACTCGCTAGTACGAAACGTTCAAGAATCATAATGTCTAACAAGAACAAGTAACCAGTTCACTGCCAATAATAATTAACCAGTTTGCCCCGCAAAATAATAGTAATAATAATAATTAACCAGTTCAGTACATACGATATAGCTAATTAGGATAGATATATGTGAAGCAGGACCAGGAGAACAATATATTGTTCAGAATGTAGCAAGTGATAAACGCATGCATTCCTCAATCTCAGCCGCCAGGAACTTGTAGACATCATACGTTGAATTTACTTCCAAGCCACTTGATTGCTCAGCATCTTAAGTACCACCTGATACTGCATCCAATGAAATGAAATAAACTCTTGGGAGTCAAATGCTTGAAGGAAGAAACAACCAAGCAACTAATCAGATTAGGATCTACTGAAGCATATGAACAGCTAGGTTGTCTGTACAATATATTCATATTTTCACACATACTTGCACTGACTGAAGTTCAACTAAACAAGAAACAAACGAGCAAAAGGCTGAGATGCATAGCATAGCAGTATAAAAGGATCAAGTTAAATCATCAGTGCTACTAATCAATTACAGAACTGTTACTAATTGTTCCGAAAGAGGTGGTGAAACCGTGAAAGGGTGTACATTATGAAATCAATTACCTGTTGAAGTGCTGGTACAGTACTTGGAGACACTACAAGTGCAGTAGTTAGTATCTAAGCACGGCATTGGTGGAGGTAGAGGGCCAGATAGAACCACACTTTGCACCTTGTGACTCTTCAAATCAATAGCAATAATCCATGACTTAGGATGCATATACTTCTCCCTGGCAGTCAGGTAAACAATATAGTCATCGCCATTGTTCATGCATATAGTTGGGTCAGAAACTAAAAGGTGCTGCAAGCCTAACGGCAGCTTCTCGGAGTGGTCGCCCAGTATGATGTTGGAAGCTTTCAGCGTCATGTCCACATGCCAATCATCATAAGAATTATTACGCACATCATTGTTGTACCATGTGGTAATCGTCCAGTTTTCAACTCGGACGCAACCAAAAACGGTTTCTCCAGCAATACCAATATAGTCAGAAACCACCTCGACGAGCCTGGCGCATCCATCAAGAAAAGCAATGCCACGGTGATACCTCCCAGGCCCTAGGCTCTTGCATCTGTCACCGGAATAGTATATCAGTGGCAGTGGCAGTGGAACGCCTGTGAGTGCATGACTCTCGGAGAGCATGTCACAGAACACTATACCGCGCCAGAGATCAACCCAGCACATGGTGCCTCCGAGAGTGATCACGGTGGACGTATTATGGTGGAAGATCTGATTTTTTTTTTTGAATAAAAGAAGGGCTCCCCTTCCGATTTCCATTAAAGAAACCATATGTCTTTAACTACAAACATTAAGCTGGAAACTAAGAAAAGAGAAAGCCACCAGGTTCCAACATTCAGACATCAGCGATCGGCCACAACACAGGCCACAAAAGCTAAGCGACACTACCCATTACGGCGAACTGCGAGCCCAAAACAAGAGACTAGAACTTCTACAGCATCATATCAGCGCAAAAGCTTCAGCATCTCAGCCTGCTGCTCATCAACCCTCCAGTCGTCTAACGTTGCATCGCCAACCCTGAGAAGACTTGTAAACTTCATTTGCTACTCGCTCTAGCAGTTTTGTGCCCAGCTCCAGTACCCTTTTGTTTGGCTCCTTTGTCTGCAAAATAGACCAATCGATAATCCATCGACACATCAGCTTAATCAAGATCATTGGATCAGTATATCTTTTATTCTCAAAAACCACCCCGTTTCTGCACTTCCAAAGTGTCCAGAACAGGGCAGAAATGCCAATTAGTACAAGCTTCCTATCATTCTTCATAAAATTTTTAATTCAGGAACCCAAGCATTCAGCAATGGAAGAAGGAATTTTCTTCAAATTAAAAGTACATTGCAGCAAACTCCAGATCAGAGAGGCTGCTGGACAAGTAAAAAATAAATGATCAACAGTTTCATCCTTATGACAAAAAACACATTTCTTTTCTCCTTTCCAACCTCTCTTTAGTAGAGAGTCCCTGGTCAGGATACTTTTTTTATTCAACAACCATAGAAATACTCTGATTTTAGCAGGCACCTTAACTTTCCAAAGAAATTTCTGTGGGAAATGAATATTATCATTGATCAACTTTCTGTATAAAGAACCAACAGAAAATTGTCCATTAGCTGTGAGGGTCCAGATAACTTTATCTTTCCCCTCTCCCATCTCAACTTCTTCACATCTGTTTTTTAAGCTATTCCACAATGTCAAGGTTTCGCCATGAAGTGTTCTTCTAAACCTGAAGCCACCCCATCCTCTCTGTATAGCATCAAAGACTGTGATGTTGTGGTCAGAGTTGAGGTCATAGAGCCTTGGGTAAGCTTCTTTAAGAGATTTATCATCTACCCAAATGTCTTCCCAAAATCTGGTATTTTTGCCCTCACCTATTTTTTTCTTAGCATATCTGTAAAAAAATTCCTTAAGCCCAATCAAACTAGACCAGAAATGAGAGTCACCAGCTTTTTTAGTAATTTTAGATAAGCACCCATCGCCCACATACTTGTTGTTAATGACAGATTGCCATAGTCCCTTTTCATTTTCCAGTTTCCAGAACCATTTTGCAAGCAGAGCAATATTCATTATTTCTAAATTAAGAATTCCAAGTCCACCTAAATCTTTTGGTAAACATCATTTGTCCCATTTTACTAAATGATATTTCCTTTCATTTTCATTCTCCTGCCAAACCAGCCTAGATCTATAAAAGTCTGCTTTTTTGACAATTCCCTTAGGGATAGGGTAGAAGGACATCATATAGAGAGGTATATTGGTCAGACATGCCTGTACCAATGTGATCCTCCCCGCTATTGATCCCAATAGTCTCCCTTGCCAGCATCCACATCTTTTTGCAATTTTATCTGTCACACATCTCCAATCAGCATTTTTAATTCTTACATCAGAAGCTGGCATCCCTAAATATTTCATAGGAAGGACCCCCATCTTGCATGTAAAGATTTCCTGATATTTTTTTTTTATGTATAGCATCACCAAACACCAATAGTTCACTTTTATGAAAGTTTATTTTCAGTCCTGACATTTGTTCAAAGGCACATAGGATAAACTTTAAATTTCTTGCACTTTCTACGTCATCTTGCAGAAGAAAAATTGTGTCATCTGCATATTGCAGCATATTCACCTGGTGGAAGATCTGATTAATGTTGTTGGGGATATCAACCTTGAACTCTTCCTGTCGTGACCCAACAATCAGATTCTTCCTGCTCCAAATCCGAGTCTCGGAGTCGAAGAGGTGGACTACAAAGTCGTAGACAGAGGACATGCTGGGTACCAGCGCCGCGACTGTGTAGCGGTCGCCCTCTCCGGGTAAGATGCCGAATGGATCGTCCCTGCCGATCATACCTCCAGGGTGCGGTAGACGCTCGAGAGACCGCCGATTGGGGTCGGACTCCGGCCGGTATATGAAGAAGTCGCCCTTCCATGGCAAGGGGTAGGGGAACGCGGGCCCGATGTATGCGTGGAAGAGGATGATGTCGTCCACCATGGACAGCACGCGGGGGGTCTCTCCGAATGTGCCGTCTGCGCAGTACACGTACAGATTAGAGGGGACCGGCGGGCGCTGGCGGAGAAGCACATATTCTCTCGTTATTGCTCCCGTGGCCGTAGGCGACGGCGGGGGTGTTTTCGAGAGGTTTGCCCATGGTGGCATGGACATGGAGGAGGACCCAGAAGGGACGGCAGGAATCACCGGAGGTAACGGCGGGCATGGTGGTCGCGGCGGTACCTATGGGCAAGGAAGCTGTCATCTGGATCTAGGGGAAGATCTAGCAAAGATGGCGGCGGCGCCGATGGGAAGGAGGAAAGGATGTTTGATTTGTGCTCTTGTAACTTAATCTGATTACAGCGGTATCAAATCCCGGCTAATAAAAATCTGATTCCGCTCAAGATCCTCTATAGTGAACTCGATCGAAGCGAGTGGATGAAAAGAAACATGAAAAGGGGATAGAAAACTTGATCAGGGGAAGTAGAGGACGCCGGCGAGTCGGACCTTCGCCCTCTGGCACCTGATGCTGCTACTTCTTGCTCGCGTCCTCCGTCGGGCGCCAGACCAAGATCATCGGCGAGAGCCATAGCTTCCTCGCGTGGGAGTGAGCGCAGGTGCGGGCCGGTCGAGGGCGTCCCTTCGGACTCGCTGAAGGGGCGACCGAGATAGGCCGGCCCACGCTCGCAGCAGGCCACATGCTCTTTTTTCTGTTTTCTGTTTTCGTTTTTTGCTTTATTTTTGTACCTTTTTATATACTTTAAAATATTATAAATATATATATATATATATATTACAAAAAACACTCTACAAAAAACATTTGAAAAATGTTGAACAAATATTTGAAAAATGTTGAACAAATATTTGAAAAATGTTGAAGAAGTATTGGAATTTTTTTGAATGTAAATAGAAAAATTGTTGATCATGTATTAAAAAAACTATGATTTTTATCTTGTATATAAAAATGTTAATCAACCATTTTGAAAAAAAATGTTGAACCAGTATTTGAAAAATGTTAATCAAGCATTTGAGAAATGTTAAATGTGTATAGAAAAAATGTTGACCATGTATTAAAAAATGATGAATTTTTTTATCATGTATATAAAAATGTTAATCAAACATTTGAAAAATTGCAGAACAAGTATTTGAAAAATGTTAAATTTGTATAGAATTTTTTTTAACCATGTATTAAAAAATGATGAATTTTTTTGATCATGCATATAAAAATGTTAATCAATCATTTAAAGAAATGTTGAACAAGTGTTTGAAAAATGTCAATGAAGCGTTTGGCAATTGTTAAATGTGTATAAAAAAATGTTGACCATTCAAAAATGTTAATCTTTATTTGAAAAATGTTAATCCAGCATTTGAAAAATGTTGAAAAATGTGTGTAGAAAAAATGTTGACTATGTATTAAAAAATGTTAAATTTGTATTGGAAAAATGTTAAACATGATTTAAAAAATGCTGTTGAGATATACAAAAAATGTAGAATGAAAAACCAAAAGAAACAAAGAAAACCAAAAAAAGGAAAAACTATAAAAACCGAAGAATAAAGAATGAAAATGAGAAAGAAAAGAAAAAGATAAAAACCATGAAAAAAACAAAGAGAAACCGAAATTAAAATGAATTATAATGAAAAAAGAAAGCCAGTGAAAAATAAGAAAACCAAACAAAGAACGAAAAAAAGGAAAAAAAAGGAGAAATAAAAAACCCTCTGGTGTTTTACCTGAAGTAGTGTGCGTCTCCTATGTCAACATGAACTCAACACTGGCGCAGTGGTTAGCAGCTCTACGCACTATTGAAATGACCAAAATTCGAATCCCCTCGTGCCCTCATTTTATTGCTACTTTTTCCATTTCTAGATGTGCTAGTGGGCTGGCCCGATTAGTCGAAACGCTTCAGCGAGAGAACCCTTCGATCACGCTGAATGCGAGATATAGCGCTCGCGGCCGGTCAACGGGTTGAGAGGGGTTGGGAGGGTTATAAGGGGCGTGCGGGTTGGGCCTAGGTGCGATGCGGCTGGCCTTAGGCCGGATGGTCTGCGCGCTGGTATTTTTTTCTTCTTTCTATTTTTATTTAACATAAATAAATAGAGCCTTGAAGAAAAGAAAAGCGAGGTTTAGGAGATAAGGTTTGGCATGGGGTTATTTTCATGGACTCACAAAATGAGCTTGATTGACTCAAAAAAGAAATGAGCTTGATCCAAGAAAAATAGGATTGGGCAAGTTTGGAAGTTTAAATTCAAACTCATTTGAATTTAATTCAAATGTGTTTGAACTAGGTCTAGGTTTTAGGAGTGTCAAAAATTCATGAAATTTTTGGTGGAGCTTGTTAAATTCAGAAAGAATTCTGGGAAAGTTTGGAGACCAAACTTTGAGTAGAATTTGAATAGGATTTTTGGAACACTTTGATACCAATTGAAAAGGTATTTAAATAAAGTATAATCAAGGCTCAAAATGTTTTCTGAAAGCGTTCACAGTTTTTTATTTGGTGTGAAATATTTAATGAAATGATGAAATGAAATGCAAAATTAAAATAAGACAAATATAATAATAATAATTATGAAAAGAAACTAGGGAATTCTGGATCAGAGTAGGGACTTAGCGGGGCGCCACTCGGTAGATGCGGCTCATAAAGCACCGATCTTCCACGTGTCGTCTCCTATCGGCTGGCCCATCCGGCATCTTATTTTACTTTTGAAATCCATTCGGCTTTCCTTAATTTTTTTCTTTGATGGTTTTTGCCGAGCTTTTATTTGCTACTTTTGGGTTTCCATTTCGTCCTTTTTTTTGTTTTTACTGTTTTCTTTTCTTCTTCTTGTCCTTTACTCTTTTTTTCTGCTCCTTTTCTTATTTTCCCATTTTTTTAATTCTTTTTTGAAGGAAATTTTTGGTAAACACAATGGTAACACTTTAAAAAAAAGATAAGGTCAATTTAAAAAAAAATCGATTTTTTCTAAAAGTACATGATTTTTTTAAACAAATATGAGAACATTTTAAAAATATATGATCATTTTCTAAAATTTATTAACATGTTTTAAAAACATGTGAATATGTAATTTTTTGAAAATACATGAATACTTTTAAAAATTGTGCGTCTAAAAATCAGTTTTTTTAATTACATTGACATTTTTAATTAAACAAATAATTATAATAAGAAACACATTTACAATACACATACAACTTTTACAAGCATATGCCTTTTTATAATTACTTCGGATATTGGAGTAAGATCGTGATAAGCTTGGAGAGACAACGTCAAAACTCTGCCACTCTTATCCTTTATAACACTATGCTCCCTAATTTTAAAGAGCCCACATTCAATTGAGGTCTCCAATTAAAATTGGGTCACCCGATTTTGACCGGGTTTAAAAGCTCTTTCATTCAATTCTTTAATACTACCTCCATTCCTTTATATAAGGTGTATTTGTTTTTTGAAAAGTCAAACGAGCGCATGTTTGACCGAGTTTTTAGAAAAATATATGAATATCCACAATACGAAATTTATATCATTTGATTCATCATGAAAAGTAGTTTTATATTTTAGCTATTAGACATTGCAGATGTTGTTATTTTATTCTATAATGTTGGTCAAACATTCACGTGGTTGACTTGCACGGAAATCAATACACCTTATATTTTGGAACGGAGGGAGTACTATACACTAAGCTTTCTAATTTTTAAGGCCTCACAATTAATTGAGGTCTAGCCCATATTCAATTAAGGTCTCCAATTAGAATTGGGTTACCCAACTTTGATCGGGTCAACAATTTTTCAAAGTCATTTAATTCTTTTATACTATACACTATGCTTCCTAATTTTTAAGGCCTCAAATCTTCTATATCACTATGCTCCCTGGGGTGAAAGCCTGAGAGCCAATTGAGCAGATTGATTTTGACTGGGTCGTTCAATTTTGACTGGGTCGTGAAACGTGGCCTCGCTGGGTACATGGCAGTTCGGGATGTGTGCGGGCTGTCGCCTGTCGGTTCCGGATAGTTCCGGATACTACGTGGGAGGTGTTGGTGTCGCTCCTCCCGTTCTCCGCACCGCACCGCCGCACAGGCCAGACGGTACCCACGCCGCCGCTCATCTCGCCATCTTCTCCCCCACTCTCACGACCAGGCAATGGCCGACTACAGCGACGGATGACCCTGAAGGAGCAAGGAGTGTGGGATCTACGGGAAGGCCGCCAAAGCCCTCACCCTGCGCCGCGTCGCCGACAAGCGCTGTGGCGGTGCCGGATGGGGAACGTCCGCCACCTCCAATGCTCAGCCGCCTTCCATAGCCCCGCCACGGTTAGCATCCCGTTCCCTCTCCCCCTCTCCCCTTCCCCTTTGTCTCTTCAGGCACTTTTCTTGTTTTCGGCAAGAAGTAGATTCAATCGGTAATTTATCTTGTCTGCTCCGGTTCACCTTATCGCCTTGTTGTTCTTCCATTATATTTTTTGATCGATTGCTTTTGGTGTGCTTTGTGCTTGTACCGTCCGTAGAACCTAGCGCCTCTCACCCTTTCTCTCGCACTCACCAACAGAAAAAAGGAGGCGGCGGCATCGATGGCGATTTGGCAACAATGCACCTCAACGGAGGCCGGCGACGAACTTGAATAGAGGCCCGCGACGTGTGTGAGGTGAAGCCCCCTCTCCCCTCTGTGTCCCATGGTCTCCTCTCTCTCTCCTTTCTCTCAGACGGCGGCTGAACGGCGAGCACGAGGAGCTCACGGAGGCCGGACCTCTCATTCTCTCTATGTATGTTTATTGGTTCTTGATTCATGTCGTGTGTGTGATAGTTCCTTCAGGAACGGGATTTTTACCAAGGAACAAATTCGGGTTTTTAATCGCAGATTGGATTTGGTTCAGGGATGAGGGGGGACTGCATCACCTGGCCCGGTTCCCATCTCTCTGAACTTAGATGGATGCATCTGTGCGTATCATGCGCCTGCTCTCTCTCTCTCTCTCCCGCGTGGTGGAGGTCTGGAGGATGAACTGTGATGGAGGCCTGCACTGGCTATATCTCTAGGCTCCTCGCCTATCTGTATTCCTTCCGACTCCCCTTTGTAGTTTCTCTCTCCGATTTGATTCTCTCTAACCTATAGTCTGAAGCAAGCAATTAAACCAACGGCAAGCCAGGGGCCAATGAGAATAACACATTTATATTCTTTCATGAATTACCAGTATGATCTGACCAGGCATATAGTTGTGTATCTATGCTTCAATGATTGCATGGTTAGCTGCAGTTCAGAGATGAACATAATACAATTTACTATTGTGAATAGACAGCAGGACGGATAATTTTGTGTATCCTAATTTGTGCTTCTGTACATGTTTAGAGGCCCGCGTCGCCCCCGCTCGGGCGACTCGGGCGGGGACGAAACCCTAGCCGCCGGGGGCTCTTCTTCCTTCCTTCCCTCCCTCCGCCGCCGCCGGGGGCTCTTCTTCCTTCCTTCCCTCCCTCCGCCGCCGCCGAAGGACGCCGCCGGCCTATAGCCCGGGGGATGACGGTGGTGGCGGGGGCCTCCTTCTCTCCAGCTCCATGGGAATGGTGCGGAGCCCCGCGGCGTGAGGAGGCGCGGCCGATCTGGCTTTGGCGGCGCGGCGGGCGTCCCTGCCTTGACTGGCGGCGGCGCGTCGGCCGGCCCTGCCTCAGGCGGCGATGGCTGCGGGAGCAGCGGCCAACCTTGCGACGTTGGCTGCGTTCGGCGGCGGCGACCGGATCTGCGGCGACGGGCCATCTGACCTCGGATTGGCGGTGGCGGCATGGAGGGCCTGGTGGACGGGTTGGCGCCATTAGTGGTCTGGCCTCCGAACAGATCTGATCTGGCCGGTGCGGCCTGCTCGCTGCGCGGCGGTTCAGATCGGTGGCGACCCGTGCACACGATGCTTGATGGAGGTTCGTCGAGCGGATCCGGGTGAAAACTTCGTTCTCGGCTTGTTGCCAAGACCGCGATGGCGGCACTCTTTTATGTCGTTACCTTCTTGATGGCATCGCCGTGGAGAAGCTCCAGACCTCTTTCCTGCTACCTCCGGGGGAAACCCTAGATCAGTAGATCGGATGACGGCGGCGCTCTGGCGTCGTTTCCCCCTTGGGGGCGTCATTCTTGGAGGTGTACACGGGCTCGAGGGACCAGTGGACGGCTTCTTTGGTGGAGCGGTGCTTCATCTTACTCATTGATGGCGGCGGATCTCGGCGGCGTGGCGCAGTGGAGACTCGGCGTCCGATGCGCGGAGATGGACTCGCGTAGGAGGAGGACGCTGTCTGGCGTCATGGTTGCGTCGATGGCAGAGAGGCCTGGCAAGGTCGGTGCGTTAGTTTCTGCTCTGAAGATGGAATGGTGGAAGACGGCGGCGACGACACATCAGAGTGTGTCAGACCGGTTTGTACCCCAAACCCAGTATGTGGCTCGGTTGGGGCGTCCGGCTTTAGATGTTAGGCTTTGGTGCGATGTCTGTTTGGTATTAGGCTCGGACTATCGGCACCCCTTCATCAAGTGGATAGGAGTGGCGACAGTTGTTGCTAAGATGGTGGCTTCAGACTACCTGATGTACTACTTTGTAAGGTCTTTGTGAATAATTAATAAAATGACTGCATGCATCGCCCAGATGCAGAGGCCGGGGGTAATCCTCCTTTTCAAAAAAAAAGAAAAAAGTTTAGAGGGCTCATGGCTGATTATGTTTCAGTCTACTACTGTAGACGGACTACAAGAAAAGAAATACACTGTATACCTAATAGATGTGGATGTTTAAGTTCGGTAAAAGACTTTGTAGGTACGGTATGCTACTATTTACTTTACGACTACATGGTCCATGAATTGGTTGATTAGTTAACAGCTATGTGGTTGAACGTGCACATGAAACATATTGTGCTTTTGGTTTATAAAGCTAATTATTTCTCATTGTATTGGGTAAGTGCTAGATTCTGTCTTTTGGTCTTAGTGTACACCAATGAATATAAATCATTTCAGATACAAGTAAAATAATCATGTACTACCTCCGTCCGGAATTAGTTGTCGCTGAAATGAATGTTTCTAGACGTATTTCAGTGATAGATATATCCGTTTGAGCGACAAGTAATTTCGGACGAGGGAGTAGTAATTAGTTAGCTCATGATTAGTGGTTCTATGCCACTTCTTTCACTTCTCCTTTATATGTACGAAGGAAAACAACTTGTGGAAACAATTGGTTCCAAGGTCCATCACACATTTACTTAGAATACAGAAGATCATGTAATCGTTAGAATTTTTTTCCTGTCTCTATATAATTAAATGGTCCGTAATGGACCTGTTCGCCGCCAAATAGCAACTATATATTAGAGAATCATTACAGTCTATACAAGGGCGTTCCAAGTCAAGTATCTCCTCCTATTTATTTACTTACCTCGGACCTAATGTGTTTAACACTGAGGCAAGGAAGATGGGAGATAAGCTATTGAGATCCAGTATGAGTGGTTGTTCAAGCTATTAACTCTAGAAATGTTGGAAAAATGCTCATTTTGTTCATGTATTGTGAAAGGTTGATCAGAGTTATGGTGTGTCAAGTTTGTATGACATATCTAGCGGTTTTAGATATATTTTTTGTATAGAGTCCTTATATTTTTTAATCTTATGATCTTAATACAGAGTTATAGCTCATTTTCACATTTTGACTATGGACAATTTGGCTTAGAAGTTTCTTTCTATGTACCATGTCATACATGGTATCTTAATGCCACTGCAATGGTTATCTCCCATGTTGCGACTGCTTAATTAATTTCACTATTTTTTTATATGATGGTAGGGAGCAGATATCACATATTGCCAGCTGAATGATTTGCTTTCATTCAATGAAGCATCCCCTTCTCGCCATGCGCTACAAATTGTTGGATTAAGACTGCGTACTACAATCAGTGGTTTCATAGTTTTCTTTGACACATGTTTTTTCTGGTTAGCTAACTTACTGTACATGATTGTTTTTTAATGATATTGTGAATTAGATTCCGGATGACTAATTCGGACGTCATTGTTCTCTTCAGAGGCAAGGTGTTCTTTATTGTCCACTTTGCCTTTCCAGAACTTATGTTGATGATGGCATGGTGGTACCTAATTGTCATCCCATATAACTACAGAGGGCGTTAGTTGGGAGTTCATCCTTGCTGGCTTATTGGGTATGAACATTTTGGTGCTTTTTTTTTTTCATATTTTGTATCCTGACATGTTCTATACTTTAGCTGTAGTGTTTCCAATTGGAGATACAAACAAACAATTTTATTTGAAATTTGGTTGCAAAAGTATTTACTTACACATGCTCCTGAGGTTCAGATTCTCATTAATTTTGTATCCAAGGCAGCTAATTCAAGGGGAAATGTGCAGTTACCGGTAAGGAGTACATATAGAGGAATGGATGTATTTCCTCTAAAACTTCCGAAGGTTGTCATGTTCTTTAGTTTTTCTATCTTTGTCGAGTGTTCTATTCAACTTGCCACGACCGACTTCGTTTCTCTAACATGTTCATGCGTGGAGGCCTAAGGTGGAGAACATTTTTTCGCATTATTAAAATCTGATTGTTCATAGTTGTCACAAGCATATGAAATGTTTCATGTCCCTTGGAATTTGAAATATAACCTAAGTAATACTCTTGATCCAAAAGCCAAAAAAATTCCATTTGTACTAGAGCGGACGCGGCAACGCGCGTCTTTCCCTTCTAGTGAAGATGAAACCCAGAAGAAAATAGTTGGGGCGTAACTATCTTAGCGACATGCCATACCTAAATCGGGGTCTTGTGTAATTCGGTGATTTAAAAAAAAACATGGGAACCGCGCGTCGGCTGGACTGAGATCCGGTGACTTGCTAGAGGCGAGTCAAGAGTAAACAGTAAGGTAACTTGCCCTCCTCTTTACACCCGTCCAGCCATCAAAGAGAGAGAAAAATGGTCCTGCCCCGACTGGCCGACTCAGCGGCCCGGCCCAGCGGGGCCTTAAACCCCTTTACTACGCCCTGAAAGATTCTTTCCTCGTCCTCATCCAAACCCCGACCGAATCCCCAACATCCCCCACCGCCGCAGATAAAAATCCAAATAATCGAAGCCCCGCCGTACTCTCGCCCATGGCGCTGCTGCAGCTGCATCCGCCGCCGCTGGCGGCGCTCGGCCGCTCCGCTCTCCCCTGCCACCTGTTCCCCTCCGTGACCGCCCGCCGCTCCCTCGCCTCAGTCGCCTTCTCGCTCCAGACCAACGTGCGGCTCCTCAAGCCCAACCGCCGCTCCCGGCGCTCCCGCTACCCCTACTACGACCTCGACGACGAAGATGAGGAGGACGACGAGGACGACGAGAGCGAGGTGAGCTTCCCTAATACCAGTAATCATTGCCAAGTTGAGTAGGCCTTTGCTTCACTGCCAGTGTCTGGCTCTTGTCATGTGAGAGAAATGCGAACTGGGCTCTCACTTGGTTTTAAAATGTGCTCGTCGCAGGAGAATTTAATTGAACAATCGTATATGTTATCATAATGAACAGTGGTCTATCTAAACCCAGTGTACAGAATTTCCTTGGAAGGTGTATGTCATATGTTGTTTTGACACACTGCTAATACTACATGTCTACATCATTAGATGCTGCGTTTGAATTATCTATCATGCAGAATTTTGTCTCAAAAAAATCACTTTTGTTTATCTGCTCATAGAACAAATATTACAAATTCACTGTTCCAGCATATCTTACTCTATATTGTACTACTCTTTTCAGGATGATTTATCAGCTTTGGAGTATCCTGGTGTCCTTTATACAAACAACCTGCGTGCTCCGAGCAAGAGAGCAGGTATATTTAAGATATGTAAAATTTCTTAAAAACAATGGTACCTGTTATTGAAACCTGGCTCTACGCTTCAGGACGAAAAACACAACTGGTGAAAGAAAATTGGGAAGGAAGGAGGCCCAAAATTCGTGATAAACATGCTAGTCCAGGAAGGTCTAATTCCCTCCAGCCCAGGAGCAAAATAAACAGAGCATTACTAGATCTTACAAGCATGAACAATGAAGTAGAGGTAGATTTCTAAGGTTGATTCAGTATGTGCATGTTCCTGGTCCATATTTCAGTATGTAAGGTACGTTGGACTAACGAAGATTTGTTGTTGCAGTTGAAAAATGAAAGTATCTCTCGGAGTCTGTTTCAAAAATTGCAAGAAGAATATGACTTTGATGATAAATGGTTACCGCTCATTGATTACTTGTGCTCATTTGGACTGAGGGAATCCCATTTTACTTACATCTATGAGAGACACATGGCTTGCTTGCAAATTAACCGGGCTTCTGCAGAAGAAAGGTTGGAGTTCCTTCTGAGTGTTGGTGTTAAAAGCAAGGATCTGAAGAGGATGCTGGTCAGACAGCCGCAAATTTTGGAATACACTCTCAGCAATCTGAAGTCTCATGTTGCTTTTCTGGCTGGCATTGGTGTTCCGGATGCACGGATGGGGCAAATCATTTCTTCTGCCCCTTCATTTTTATCTTACAGTATTGAGCAGTCCCTGAAGCCAACTATAAGCTATTTGATTGAGGAAGTGGGTATTGAGGAGAGCGATGTGGGGAAAGTGGTGCAGCTAAGCCCCCAGATTCTGGTGCAGCGAATTGATAATGCGTGGAAATCTCGATTTCTTTTTCTCTCAAAAGAGCTAGGGGCTCCCAAAGATAGCATTGTCAAAATGGTCACAAAGCACCCACAGCTGCTTCATTACAGCATTGAGGAGGGCATCTTGCCTCGAATCAATTTCCTTAGAAGCATTGGCATGAGAAACTCTGATATTCTCAAAATATTGACAAGTCTTACTCAGGTATTACCATATGTCCATATACATGTTATCATTCATCATCCTTGTATCTTCGCTGTTGCTTTCAAGTGTCTCTCGTGGTAAATGTATCCTGCCATGTTTTTCAGGTGCTATCTTTGTCGCTGGAGAAAAATCTCAAACCAAAGTATCTTTATTTGGTCAATGACCTTAAGAATGAGGCTCAATCCTTAACGAAGTACCCCATGTACTTGAGCTTGTCTCTTGAGCAGAGAATTCGTCCCCGTCACCGTTTTCTTGTTTCATTGAAGAAAGCTCCAAAGGGTCCATTTCCTCTTAGCTCCTTTGTGCTTACAGATGAGCGTTTTTGCCAGCGGTTGGCTGGGACTAGCTTAGAGAAGTACCATACCTTTAGACAGAGCTTGCTGCTGACAGGTTTTGAAGAGAAGACTGGAAGGAAACCATTGGCATCACGACGGTAGATAGTTGAGGAACTTGACCTTAGGGAAGAGGGTTGCTTCTGACTTCTGAGCCTGTCCTCACTGTAAGAAAGCTCAACAGGGTCTATTTCCTCTTAACCCCCCTCGCACCTGTGGACGAGCATTTTTGCCAGCAACGAGCCTTGACTAACTTAGAGAGAAGGAACATACATCTAGACAAAGCGTCTGTTGACAGGTTGTGCTGAGAAGTCTGAAGGAAATTATTAGCACCACGGCAGTAGATAACTAATAATCTTCAGTTGACGGGTTACGTTGTAGACTTCGAGCCCGTCCTTCCTCACTGTAAGATGACCATCTTGCACAGCACTTTCTTTTTCTTTCTGTGTCTTCCGGTTGTTATTTTGCGTAGCTCTGATGATTGATCTACTTGTTTCCAGGAAATGGCCTAGGTTGCTGGCCTGGTTACCCCTCTGTTCAACTGTTGCCTCCTCGTGAAACATCTCGTAGAGTCTTTCTGATAGCTCCGGATCAACTAAAAATGGACGGTTCATCTGACAGAACAGCATCCACAGCATCCACGGTTCATCTGTTAACTGCCTTGACTTCTACTTACTGTTAACCGCAACTTTCGAGCAACATATTAAATCTAGCAAAACTGCAGCCTGACCATCTTAGTGCTGTAGTGTGTAACTTCTGTGTCAAACATATAGTAGGCTATAGTAAATTTTCTTCAGGGTTGTAATGATAGAGATTATGCGGTTGAGATTGGTCTGTAATGGTACTAGTACTGTGCCTACGTCCTCCCTGTCTCTCACAGGGTTATGAACTTATGATGGGAATCACACTTTTAAAAACTATACCGTCGAGGGATCTCAGCAGGTGCAGTAGTGGAAGAAGAAAACGAGCGCAGCATTCGACGAGGAGCCACATGTACCTGAAAATGCTGGGTTCATGTGCTTCTGAGCGAATTTTTCCATCTTCAAGTTTCAATATTTCGTTACTAATTTGCCGGTGTGATTATAGGAGGATGTATGAATCTAAAAATTTTCACCCAACAATACGTGTATATTTGCAGTAATGGAAAAAACAAGATATGTGTCTTTGGCACCTTTTCTTTTCTTTATATAGAACGCAAATAGACATACAACAATATGTACCCCGACATCCTTTTTCGAAATGTTTACAAACATACACATGAGCGTTATGATCATCTGAAATAAGCCGGCTGCTGTACAGATCGCAGGGTCCTCATCATATGCTATCCTTCAGCCGTGTATTGCAGTTCGCACGCACAGTTTGGTTTGGGGCTTGGGAGCTAAAAAAGGCAGCCTTTTGTTTCCGGTGGTGCCAACAAAAGGAAGCTTTCGCTCTAGCACTGTCCCACTCAAAAAAATAAAAATAAAAATAAATAAATAAAATCTGGCATGTACTAATCTCAAGGCAATTCAAAATGCACATGCCTGTACTTAATACAGATTTGCTAACTCACATCTAGATGAGATTTAGTTATCTCACATCTAAGTCTTCCACCGTTGGATTTGTTTGTTTGTAATATTCACGCACGGGTGATCTCCCGCTTGTCCCGCGTCGTGTTGTCTCACCCGTCGGCCCTTTTCTACGTTGCGGAGATGGGCGGGCCGTTTTTCGTTTTTGTTTTTCTGGGCCCCGTCTAAGTCGCGCGCAGCTGGGGGGCGGTTGTTTGTTTGGGCTTTTGCATTAGAAATCGAAGAGTCTACCCTCCCGAGACTGAAAGGAGTTGTTCCCGATTTGCTTTCACTCCAGTCGTCAATCGTCACTCTCTTTTCCTCTTTCTCCCCCGTTCCTCTATTATTCCATCTTCTCGAGGGATGCGAATCCAAAGGCGAGGCGGCCGGATCTGGGGATTGAGGCGACGGAGATGGCAGGGAACGCCGGCATAGCGAGTTCTCCTTCCATTTTCTGTCCATTCTTTTTTTGTTTTTCATCGCATCTAGGGTTTGTTGTTCGAGGTAGGAACATCAAGAACTCGTGATCAAACGGTGGCATAAGATAGGTGCATGGGGGAGGAGGGGAAATGTCTGAAACCCTATGTTTTTTTTGTTCTGAACCCCGGATCGAACGGCGGCATAAGATAGGTGTAGTTTCTTAGGATTCAGAGATACAGATGTGGGTGTTTCCTAGGGGGGTTCAGAGATGCGGGTGTAGTTTCATAGGATTCAGAGATACAGATATAGGGTTGTTTGTGTTTTGTGCAGTGAGCAGGCCCAGCACTTTTTCTAGATGATTTTTTTTTCTTTTTTTGTGTGTTAGGAGATTTGTTTCCGAAATTCATTTTCCATTTCATTTACACATGTGGTTTTCAGTAGCAGATTGGTATTGTTTTCATTCCCAGTTAGTTTTGGGATTTTTTACCGATGTGCTTGCTGATAGATGGTAGCAGATTTTTGTCCAGGTGGATTTTCTTTTGAGTTTTTTTGTTGTGTAGTTCTTCTTTTTTGTTCGGTAGTTCTTTTTGTTGGCAGTGTAGTTCCTTGTTAGTGTAGTGTAGTTCTTTTTGGTAGTCATTTGTCAGGAGTAGGATGAAGATGATGCAAATGCTGCCGCTGTTGCGTTAGCCACACCGATTCGAGTTATTTTATGTTTGCGCTGCATGTAGAATTATGTTGTTTTGTTTTTTGGTGCCAGTTTTCGTGTAGTAGGCAAGTAAGTGTAATTTTAAGTGCACACCGTAACGTAATTTGTTCTCCGAATTATGAAGAAACAAGTTGTGCGACTGTAGCTATCCAACGGTGATGTAATTAGCCACACCGAAGCTGATGATTGTTTTAAAGGGGATATGCGATTATTGGGAATTTTGTTTAAAACAAGTCCTTTTTTGCACGGGGCACATGTTATGGCTTTTTACACTATCGGTGCACTATTTTTTTTTGTCAAGTTTATGCACTGATTGACTGTGCGTCCAAGACGTGAACAAGTCCCCTTACTTTAGGAGCACAAATGGGCAACCTCCAACCCTCTTTTTTTTAGATCATCAAGTGATCTGAATTTCCAATATCACATAATTAGTTCATTTTGAATTGAACTAAGGAGGGATGGAGGGTACTCTCACCAGTTTTTTTGCATCCCTGCTTGACTTAGTGAGGTTTCTTGTCCATATATACAACACATGTGTGGCTCTTTTTTCTTTTTGTTGTCTAGCTAGCTTATTAACAAACAAATCTGGGTAGCACAGAGTAAAATCCTTTTTTGTATAAGTTTTATGAAGTCGTCGCAGGTTACTCTCCCACAAAAGGACTTGTGCAGATTTTGTAAGAGTTCCTCTGGAAATTATGGTGTTCATAATTTTTTTATATGGCTATGTATCAGGAGTGAGGAGTATCCTGACAGAAGATAGTTTTAGGATGAGTTCTTATTTTTTAGCATTTTCTTAATCAGGATTCCGAGAGATTCTTTTTTTAGAGTTTAGTTTGTGGTTTAGATTTTTGTTTTTCTAGGAGCACCCCCTGTAGGGGGTTTTTTCATGTGCACCTTTTCTATTTTTCTTATTGAGAGACATCCTGCTGTTTTTTATTTTACGAGTTGCATATATATATATATATATATATTTGTTTAGACATAGGATTGTTTTTTAGTGCAACTGATAGACTGTTCGATTGTCTCTAGCATGCTCTCAAACATCAGATAGTTCAATTTTAAATCTGTGTAGTTCGATTTTTTTATACTGTGGTTTTTGTTCAATAGCTATTTTTGTCTTTTTATGTAGTTCATGTTTTTACTTCATTCTCATTTCTTTTTTCAAGTTCATGTCATATAATCAGCAGTTCAGTCATTTTCATCGCTTTTTTGTGTTTTTTTTGGTAAGCAGGTGTCGTGTCGGCTTTGTGGGAACTTTTGCCTGAATGCCGAAGCTGATGACTTGAACGTCTACGTATGGGACGAGTTTCGCTCTTCAGCAGTAATCCAGCAACACTTGCATGCGTGAAATTTTTCTGAGTTATCTTTTTCTTTTTTTGTAAATCAGTTTTATCAGATCCATGTCTTAGGGTTTTTCCTTTTTTGTTCAATGAAGTAATGTCATATCTAAACTATCCACGGGGTGGCGGGGAGTGTGGTTGAAAGAAGTTCATTTTGTGACCTTTTTTGCTTTCTAAACTATAGTATGTTCCTTTTTTCGTTTTTCAAAAACAGGTTGTCCCATGCAATGCAAGGGCATATGTCAACGACATTACCGGCAACTACATGTGTTTTGAAGCTTGCGGACGCAAGTACACCGTGGATCTCTCCAAGGGGGGTAGACATGACCATAGTAAGGGGGAATGGCTAGAAGAAGTTCACTTCTGACATTTCACAAGGGAATGGGGATTTGATTTTTTTTGACATGACCAAGCACCCACGGAAGGCATTCATTTCTATGTTCTCAGAAGACTTCTTCAACACCAATGCAGCAGCAGCCGACGATGAGATGGTTGTAGAGGGACTGGGCCTTTTTTTGTAGGCGTAGTTTCCCCAGTTGCAAGTAAACCCTCGACTCGCGACTGGGCCTTTTTTTGTAGGCGAAGTTGCCCCAGTTGCAAGTCAACCCTCGACTCGCTACTGGGGTCTTTTCGTAATTGTAGTTACCCCATTTGCAAGTTGACCCTCGACTCGCAATCATGCCAGTTGCAAGTCAACCCTCGACTCACAACTAGGTTTTTTTCGTAGTTGTAGTTGCCCCAGTTGGAAGTCATCCCTCGACTCGCAACTTGGTTTTTTTCTTCTACAGGTACCTACCCCAGTTGCAAGTCAACCCTCGACTTGCAACTGGGGCTTTTTTCGTAGTTGTAGTTGCCCCAGTTGCAAGTAAATCCCTGACTCGCAACTGCTTTTTTTTGTAGGTGTAGTTGCCCTAGTTGGAAGTCAACCCTCGACTCGCAACTGTTTTTTTATAGGTATAGTTGCCTTAGTTGCAAGTCAACCCTTGACTCGCAACTGGGTCTTTCCGTAGTTGTAGTTGCGCCAGTTGCAAGTCAACCCTCGACTCGCAATTGTGCCCCAGTTGCAAGTCAACCCGCAACTCGCAACCGGGTTTCTTTTTTCGTAGCTGTAGTTGCCCTAGTTGCAAGTCAACCCTCAATTTGCAATTGGGGCTTTTTTCGTAGATGTAGTTGCCCCATTTGCAAGTAAACCCTCGACTTGCGACTGGGGCTTTTTTTTCGTAGTTGTAGTTTCCCTAGTTGCAAGTTAACCCCCGACTCGCAACCAGGGCTTTTTTCATAGGTGTAGTTGCCCCAGTTGCAAGTCAACCCTCGACTCGCAACTGGGGCTTTTTTCGTAGTTGTAGTTGCCCCAGTTGTAAATAAACCCTCGACTCACGACTGAGCCTTTTTTTGTAGGCGTAGTTGCCCTAATTGCAAGTCAACCCTCGACTCGCAACTAGGTCTTTTCATAGTTGTAGTTGCCCCAGTTGCAAGTCAACCCTCGACTCGCAACTAGGGACATTTTCGTAGTTGTAGTTGCCCATGTTTCTAGTTTTTGTACGGGTACCTACGCCAGTTGCAAGTCAACCCTCGACTCGCAACCGGGATTTTTTTCATAGTTATAGTTGCCTCAGTTGCAGGTAAACCCTCGACTCGCAACTGAGGCTTTTTTTGTAGGTGTAGGTGCCCCAGTTGCAAGTCAACCCTCGACTCGCAACCGGGGCTTTTTTCGTAGTTGTAGTTGCCCTAGTTGCATCGACTCGCAACTGGGGATTTTTTTGTATGCGTAACCCCAGTTGCAAGTCAACCCTCGACTCGCAACTGGGTCTCCCCGTAGTTGTAGTTGCCCAGTTGCAAGTCAACCCTCGACTCGCAACTGGGTTTTTTTCGTAGCGGTAGTTGCCCCAGTTGCAAATCAACCCTCGACTCGCAACTATGCCCTACTTGCAAGTCAACCCCCGACTCGCAACTAGGGCTTTTTTTGTAGTTGTAGATGCCCCAGTTGCAAGTCAACCCTCGACTCGCAATTGGGGCTCTTTTCGTAGTTGTAGTTGCCCCGTTTGCAAGTAAACCCTCGACTCGGAACTGGTTTTTTTTTCCGTAGTTGTAGTTGCCCCAGTTGCAAGTCAATCCCCGACTCGCAATTGGTACTTTTTTCATGTGTGTAGTTGCCCCTGTTGCAAGTCAACCCTCGACTCACAACTGGGGCTTTTTCGTAGTTGTAGTTGCCCTAGTTGCAAATAAACCCTCGACTCCCGATTGAGCCTTTTTTTGTAGGCGTAGTTGCCCTAGTTGCAAGTCAACCCTCGACTCGCAACTGTGTCTTTTCGTAGTTGTAGTTGCCCCAGTTGCAAGTCAACCCTCGACTCACAACCGTGCCCAGTTGCAACTCAACCCTCGACTTGCAACTAGGGGCTTTTTCGTAGTTGTAGTTGCCCCTGTTTGTAGTTTTTGTACGTGTATCTACCTCAGTTGCAAATCAACCCTCGACTCGCAACCGGGGATTTTTTCGTAGTTGTAGTTGCATAAGTTGCAGGTAAACCCTCGACTCGCAACTGAGGCTTCTTTTTAGGTGTAGGTGCCCCAGTTGCAAGTCAACCCTCGACTCACAACCGAGGCTTTTTTTCGTAGTTGTAGTTGTCCCAGTTGCAAGTCAACCCTTGAATCACAACTGGGGGGCTTTTTTTGTAGGTGTAGTTGCTCCAGTTGCAAGTCAACCCTCGACTCGCAACTCGGTCTCCCCGTAGTTGTAGTTGCCCAGTTGCACGTCAACCCTTGACTTGCAACTGGGTCTTCTTCGTAGTTTTAGTTGCCCTAGTTGCAAATCAACACTCGACCTGCAACTATGCCCCAGTTGCAAGTCAACCCCTGACTCGCAACTAGGGCTTTTTTTGTAGTTGTAGATGCCCCAATTGCAAGTCAACCCTCGACTCGCAATTGGGGCTTTTTTCGTAGTTGTAGTTGCCACATTTGCAAGTAAACCCTCGACTCGAAACTGGGGCTTTTTTTTCGTAGTTGTAGTTGCCCCAGTTGCAAGTCATTCCCCGACTCGCAACTGGGGCTTTTTTCATATGTGTAGTTGCCCCTGTTGCAAGTCAACCCTCGACTCGCAACTAGGGCTTTTTCGTAGTTGTAGTTGCCCTAGTTGCAAATAAACCCTCGACTCCCGACTGAGCCTTTTTTTGTAGGCGTAGTTGCCCTAGTTGCAAGTCAACCCTCGACTCGCAACTGGGTCTTTTCGTAGTTGTAGTTGCCCCAATTGCAAGTCAACCCTCGACTCGCAACCGTGCCCAGTTGCAACTCAACCCGCGACTTGCAACTAGGGGCTTTTTCGTAGTTGTAGTTGCCCCTGTTTGTAGTTTTTTTACGGGTATCTTACCCAGTTGCAAATCAGCCCTCGACTCGCAACCGGGGATTTTTTCGTAGTTGTAGTTGCATCAATTGCAGGTAAACCCTCGACTCGCAACTGAGGCTTCTTTTTAGGTGTAGGTGCCCAGTTGCAAGTCAACCCTCGACTCGCAACCGGGGCTTTTTTTCATAGTTGTAGTTGTCCCAGTTGCAAGTTAACCCTTGACTCGCAACTGGGGGCTTTTTTTGTAGGTGTAGTTTCTCCAGTTGCAAGTCAACCCTCGACTCGCAACTCGGTCTCCCCATAGTTGTAGTTGCCCAGTTGCAAGTCAACCCTCGACTCACAACTGGGTCTTCTTCGTAGTTGTAGTTGCCCTAGTTGCAAATCAACACTCGACCTGCAACTATGCCCCAGTTGCAAGTCAACCCCCGACTCGCAATCGGGGCTTTTTCCGTAGTTGTAGATGCCCAGTTGCAAGTCAACCCTCGACTCACAACTGGGGCTTTTTTCGTAGTTGTAGTTGCCCCATTTGCAAGTAAACCCTCGACTCGTGACAGGGGCTTTTTCGTAGTTGTAGTTGCCCGAGTTGCAAGTCAACCCCCGACTCGCAACCGGGCTTTTTCTGTAGTTGTAGTTGCCCCAGTTGCAAGTCAACCCTCGACTCGCAACTGGGGCTTTTTCGTAGTTGTTGTTGCCCCAGTTGCAAGTAAACCCTCGACTCACGATTGGGCCTTATTTTGAAACAAAATTCAGACTGTGATTCAGACAGTCTTCATTCCATCAAGTACAGAAGTGATGTACTCACTTCTAGGTTTTAGAGAAGTTTTCATTCTATTTTGCGGTAGACATGGTTTGGCGTGTGTATAAGCTAGCTGCCGGAATTAGCTGCATGTTCTACTGAACCTGCTGCTGTTTATGTTGGTGTAGGCCTTCATTTCTATCATTCTATGATATGAAATGGTGGGGGTCCCCAATCTGATCCATGGTACTTTTATGGGTTATCATGCTTGTTCTTGTGCAATTTATTATAGTCAAATGATGTTTTCATTTTAGGCAGCCGTGCATCTTAATTTCTCTTGATTATTTATTGTCTGGAAGGAAGGAAACAACTGGCTAGTTAGTCTAGTAGGTTTCAGGTTCTCAAACTGAATGCACTGCGATACACAGGCACAGTGATACCTATGGCAGGGGATATTACATGCTTGATGAATCATTTTGTGTGTATGCTCCAATTTTTTGTGCACCATCTGTGCTATACATAGGGATGGATGTGTTTCTCAGGGGGTAGCAGCTGATCAAAGTTGGGTTGGGAGATATTTATTTTGCTTCAAGTTTCTTCAGTTATACAAGTGTAGTTTCCAGTTCCAACTTGGTGAGGTCATAGGAGCCTGTTTTTTGCTATATGTTTTCCAGTTTCAACAGTTTTTTCTTACAGTTCTAGTTGCTACTATGTTACACGTATCCGATAACAATAAGCATATTTTGTTTTACATTCCAGAAAAAGTTAATGAGAGAGTGAATGTCCTTCAGTTATAGTTGTTTTTGACATCAAAGATTTTTATCTTTTTTTTTTCATACAGGGGGTGTAAGCAAAGATACGAATTATCACCACCCTTTGGATTTCAACACCGATATTCACCAATGTAGTCCCCTGCAAAGTTATCTTCATGACCTGCAGCCAATAGTTTTAAAATTGAAATATGATGTTCACAATCAATTTGTTCTGCTACAATTGAATATCATGCTTGAAAGATGTGGCTTCTTTTTGTTGGTTTTTACTCATGCCTGTTTGTCAAAGAGATGGCTACTTGTTAGTTTTTACTTCAAAGACATGGCTACTTGTTCACAATCAATAGTTTCATTGTGTCAAGACATGGGCGCGCGCGTGCACAATTGTGTGTGTACAGTTTACTCTGTCACAGGCATGTTATTCTGTCTACTTGTTCACAATCAACTTGTGATATTGCAGACCAAGTGATGTGCAACCGTAAGCCTGACATTTTGGTTCAGTTTGAACTCTTACTTACACATCTATGCTACACAACCAAGTGAGCACGTCATCTATTTATAGAGCAACACTACAGAAGCTCTAAACTTTTCAAGAGCAAGAGTAATATATTTTCAGAGATGTATAGTTCAGATTCTGCAGTCAGCAATCAAAACAGATTTTCTTTCAGCTATATGTATTTGCTAATGGCTCATTTCCCTCTTCTCTCAGTTATTAATCTGGAACATGGCACAATGATTTTATCCCCTCTTTTTAGCTTGCTCTGAACTCTGAATTCAGTGCATGTGCATGTATGCAGCCAAAATCTGAGAAGAGTGGGAACAATCATCCATGAATACCCAGTGACAATTAGGACTTGGACTGAAAGTTTCTTTTCACATTCAAATTTTGTTTCTCACCTGAATATGCAAAACTGAAGAAACTGAAGATTTGTCTTTTATTTCTTTTTGGTCAGTTAGTTTTTTTTATCCGTGCTATGGCTGACACCTGCTATGCAATCAAGCTGCACATACAACTTTTTTTTTTTGAGACAAAGCTGAACATACAACTAGACAAATAATACCTGTGTCCACAAGGCCCCGCGGGGGGGGGGGGGGGGGGGGGTGCTTTGGGTGGGCAGTGACAAATAAGCAGGCCCGTGACAAACAAACAGGCCTGGGGGAAGGCTGAACAGCGACAAATAGCAGCGAGGAAGGAAGCGAAGGAGTTGGCAACGGGAGGGCCACATACTGGGGTGACGTCATCTTAGATGTGACATAATTATGTCACGTCTAGATGAGCCCTAGTCAGACCCTACTTAATAACCACATAATACAAAGCTCAGGTTGGTACAAAATAATCACCACTTGTTCCTATCACCAGAGTAATGCAACTCTCTCTCGAAGAAAAACAACAATAATGTACAACTAAACAGGTAAGCAAAACCCAATGAACTAACTGAAACTCAGATATCTTCCATTACTTTCTCCGGAAGAGACGTACAGGCCTCAGTGTCATATGCAAACACAAACTGTTTCTGTTTTGCTATTAACTACCAAAAAAACTCAGTGTGTAGAGTAGAATTACAAGGATTCTTAGATCATGCATCAGCAGGTCATGACAGCAGGGGGGTTGACCCCAAACCTAATCAACCAAGGAAAGCGCTTCAATGTACAAAAACTTCCTTTTGTTTATATGATCTATATCTAAGAGGAAACCATAGAAGCGCTTCAGTAATCAGTATAGTGTAGTCAAGTTTGCTGCGTCTGAAGTATATTCATCTGATCTACAATGTATGTCTGGAGTATATGTATTGAATCGACAACATCTGAATGAGGAACGCCGTTCCAATCCACTTCTACTTGCTCCGCTGGCTGGTCAGGTCAGGTCTCATAGTAGAAACAGTCGACATCTGGAAGAGCGACAGCGATCTCGTCCCTGCAAAAGAGCTCACATGGTTCAGATCTGCTACCACTAGACTAACCAACAGGGGAAAGGCAACAAAAATGATATCGGAATGGGAAATAACGATGACCGTTGCTACTCAAAATAACACAGAATGCCAAATAACATGCAACATCTGAAGTGCTCCGATTCCAGCATAATATGGTTTGTCCCAGAGATGATAAGGTCAGTCATTCTAGGTAGCATAACAGCTTGATTAAGCATCCTAAAAGTCGATAGCTGAAAATACGGACATAAATAGGAAAACTCACATATCTTGTTGTGCTGCGTCTCCAGCCGGCACATCCGGCACTTCATCCGGAACACCTGGCACTTGTCCTGGCACTACACCCAGGGCATTTGGCACATGTCCTGGCCCTCCATTCGGGCCATTCGGCACATGATTCCCAGCAGGGTTCCTGTATTTGCAACACTTCCAGACTTGAGCATTCAGAGTTTGCAATTGCAAAAAAAGCCCCTTGTTCCTGAACTTGTAATATTTAAAATATATTGGGTAAGGTAAAAAAAGAAGGAAAACTCACATATCTTGTTCTGCTGCGTCTCCATCCAGCACACCTAGCACTTCATCCGGCACTGCACCCGGGGCATTTGGCACATGTCCTAGCCCTCCACCCGGGCCATTCAGCCCATGATTCCCAGCAGGGTTCCTGTATTTGCAACACTTCCAGACTTGAGCATTCAGAGTTCACAAATGCAAAAAAGTCCCTTATTCCTGAACTTGTAATGTTTAAAATACATTGAGTAAGGTAAAAAAAAGAAGGAAAACTCACATATCTTGTTGTGCTGCGTTTCCATCCGGCACACCTGGCACTTGTCCTGCCACTCCACCCAGGGCATTTGGCATATGTTCTAGCCCTCCATCCGGGTCATTCGGCCCATGATTCACAGCAGGGATCCTGTATTTGCAACACTTCCAGACTTGAGCATTCAGAGTTCACAAATGCAAAAAAAGGGCCCCTTATTCCTGAACTTGGAACATTTTAAAATATATTGAGTAAGGTACGGCCTGTGCACCAAAAATAAACTAATTCCACGAATTCAATTAGTGAACGACAGGGACACTTGATAAGTACCCAAAAATACAAAATAAACCAAACCAACATAACCTTAGTGAAACATAAAATCAAACCAGCAGCTTATGGAGAGAATAAAGGCTAGTGATGTTTATAGGCCACCTAGATACACAATAAAGATTCAAATCAGTAGCCTAATGTGTAGCCATGTCACTAGGAAGCATATGACAACAACAAAGCATGAAGATCAAATTCTGGGACTGACATCCTAAATGGATAATGATGTTGGAAAAGGAGACTAGTCCACAAAGTCAAACAAAAGAGAGCTTGTCTTCACCATACTTTCGACTACTAACAACCGTCGAATAACTCTCAAATTAACTACCACGAAAACAATCAGCAATTGACTAGTCTGAGAAATGTCGAAAATAAAGAAAGTCATAAGGGCTTAAAAAAAATGTCATGCAACATTTCCACCATAACTAACAGTAAAGATTCTGTATGTGCGAATACCACACATGAGATACTATTTTAACAGAAATTATAGATCTATGTTTACACTACGATAGGACAACGTAGAAGGACGCATAAAACAACCATGAAATAAATCGTTACCTCCGATTGTAGGAGATATAGGGGTCCACGTAAAGTCCTGCTCCGAAGATGAAGTGAGGGACCTCAGGATTCCAGTTTGATAAAAGCAGCCTCACTGTCTCAGGGTACCAGAATCTCACAAAACCATATGACCTTTCATGCGGAATATTTACAGACAAGACAGGCCCGTAATGGCTGGACAAAAAACATCACAATAATATTAACATAACAACATAGCACTTGGAGCTTTATTTAAAGGGCCCGAACACTGAAGTTACAAGACGATACCTGAAATAGTGACGAACATTTTGTTCAGTGCATATTTCTCTACTTTGAGCAGAGAAGTTAATATAAATCTGGTGAGCTTCACTATCGGCATCCATCACATTTGGATTGTAAGGAAAGTAACCCAGGTAGCGTGAAGCATTCTCCAACAGGATTGCATAACATCCATAGCTGTTTTGAAACATTGAGCATCTAGAAAAAGAAAAGAGACGTGCCTCAGTTTTTTAGGGAAAGGTAAAGAGATGTGTCTCATTGCTAATTCAAAGTGAAAAGCCAGACAGCTAAAAGAGGGATATTAGAAATGAGTTCATAGGAAACCTGTCATAAACCACACAAATAGTATGAAGACGCTCGAGCAAACTCGTTAGGTGATCAAGAGTCCCATCCCATCCCACTTGCCGAAACATTATGCCCAACTCAGGGCGAATCCATGGCAAATGCTCTACTGGAACTTCAGATACATACGGCATATGCAGAACTGCCCTGATTTGCATCTCTATCCTCCCAAATAAGTCAAGTCCATGAGAGAACAAACAGTCTGAACCATACTTGCAAGATCCATCAATGATGTAGAAGCGGCAAGGCTGGTCAGACATCCAAACCATTTTCTGTTTCCTGTGCCACAGAGAACATCACGGAAAGTTCAAAAATAATAAACTGCTATAATAATCTAGAAGAGTAATCCAGTAAGAAACAATGGTATGTATTGACCGGAATTTCACGCTGCCGATTTTGCACTTCAAAAAATTGAAGAACAAAAAGAAAAGATAGGGTATAAAGTAGTAACATATCCACGACCAAGAACCATTCTAGCCAAGAACCTCCAGGATTCCATCAAAATCAGTACTGATGCACCAGCTAATCCACATTTGACCCCGCAAGAACTCATCAAGCTAAGAAAACCTGGAATCATGCTTTTGTGCCCCTAAAGCGTTAATGTACACACAGGCGGGAACAGAAAGAAGGAAAGTAACATATTCGTGACCACGAACTATTCTAGCCCCCAAATCGTCTCCAGAAGTCAACCAAAATTGGTACGTTGTATTTGATATATTCCACAAATTAACCCCGCAACAAATCATCAAGCCAAGAAAACTTGGGATCGTGCTTTTGTGCCCCTAATCCTAATGTCCAAAACTCTTGTAACTCTGGCCGGGAAGCAGAGCAGCACGGGCGGGAGGACCAAGAACCATTCTAACCAAGCAACCGTATGCAAAATTCCACTAAAATCGGTACTGCTGTACCATATACTCCACAAATTATCCCCGCAGCAAATCATCAAGCCAAGAAAACTTGGGATCGTGCTTTTGTGCCCCTAAATCCTACTGTATATCCGAAACTCTTGGAACTCCGGCCGGGAAGCAGAGCAGCACGGGCGGGAGGACCAAGAACCATCCTAACCAAGAAACCGTACCATATTTCCACAAAAATCGGTACTGTTGTACCAAATGCAACTCAAATTAACTCTGCAAGAACTCGTGAATCCAAGAAAGTTGGAAAGATTCATCTGCACCCCTGAATTTTAACGTCCAAAGGTCTTCTTACTCCGGGAAGAAGAGCAGCGCAGGAGGGGAGGGGATGACCAAGAACGAAACACCATGCCCAGAACTCAACCAAATTCGGTAATGTTGTACTACAAGATACGCGCTCCACAGATAAACCCCGCAAGAAATCATGCATCAAGATCGTAATGTACAAACCTGGTCTTTCTCCGCTCCAGGAAGGGTTCAGCACACCGAGGAAGGGGACGAGGCGGGGGCTGTATATGATGCCCGCGCAAGCTTCTCCGCTCCGGGAAGGGTGAAGAAGAGAGCGAGGAAGAAGACGGCGAGGCGGTGGCTGTATATATGACGCCCGCGCAAGCTTTGACCTTTGAAAGGAGACGGTAGGCAAGTTCGAGTCCGCAGCATTGGGCCTGGGCCTGTCCGGTATTACGCCCAAGGCATGACTTAAGAAGCCTTGAGCAGCATTGGGCCTGAGGCTGGAACGGCCTCCGCTTGGCCCACTAGTACTGGCGTGCCGCCGCCTCCGGTGCGGTCGGAGCCGCCGGAGAGAGAGGGGCGAGGCGAGGCAGCCCAGCCGCCGCAGACCCGCATTCTCCGTCGTGGTGGTCGGCATCGATGCCGCTGACCTTGACTTTCCCGGAGGGGGCAACGACCAATCTCGCCGTGGAGCGTCGCGGAGGTGACCGTCGTAAGTGGCGCTTTGGAGATGCCCGGTGTCGAGCGGAGCGACGGAGCTTGGTTGAGGAGAGCGAAGCGGCGTTGCGGATGCTCGGCCTGGATCAAAGCGACGGAGGTCGGTGGAGAAGAGAGAAGCGGCGGGGGATGCGCCATGGCGGTGGCTGACGCGCCTCTGCAGGAGTCTCGTCGTGTGTCATGTGAGGAAGAATCGCGTGCCTTCAGTTAAGTAAGCAGGCGGGCAACTCCAATCAATCAATAAAAAAAACATTGGAACTAAGGGCATCTCCAACACTAACCCTCAAACCACGCGCATACACCAGAACCACACTGGTTCGGACATATTGTGTCATCCAACGCGGGCCTGTAACGGTCCGTTGAGCGGTCCGGACAACAGCCACGTAAGACCCTGACATCCCTGGCCCACTAAATCCTCCTTCCCGGTCCTATTTTCTTACATTTCGCCCCTCCCCCCTTGCTTTGCATCCGCACCCTCCTCTCCGGCCGGCATAGATGCATTGCCTGGCCTCCGCAACCAGCACCGACACGCCCTCTAGCCTTTTACGACGGCATCGTCCACCCAGGACACGCCCGTAGGCAGGTACACTCCGCCCCCTCTGTCGACGTCGTCCACGGCGGTCACCACACCCGGTAGGTGTTCGGTCAAATGACATTGAGCTTATTTTCGAACACCATGTCGTTTTCTTATAGTACAAAGGATGGCGGGGTACTCGACCATGGAGTATGAGTTGTTGTGCGATGCGTGGTTGGGCGTATCCGCGGGTTTCGTAGGCAGGAGCAGAGGGGGGACTTTCTGGCAGCAAGTGCATGAATCGTTTCATGCGTGAAAGCACATTGCGCCCTACGACATGCACATCATCCATGATCGCAATGTGAGGTCGTTATCGTATCGATGGTACGCCATCCAGATTTCCGTCACCAAGTTTTGTGGCGCGGTAGATATGCTGAAGGCAAGGTGGCCATTGCGCATGGCAGAGGAGAAGATCGTAAGTTTTTCTTCTTGCTCAACTTGTTCATTGATTCATTCATTCATTCAATGTTGCTCTACACATTGTGTAGCCCGCACACGCTGCCATGATGTACCACAGGATGGAGGGACGACCATTTATGCACATGTACTGTTGGATGAAGTTGAAGGGGCAGTATGTGTGGAACGACATGATCCATTAATCTGTTTGAATTTGAACTATTGTTGTACTAGACTTATTTGCATGCCATGTATGGATGATTTGTGCTATTTTCTGTCTGAACTTTGATGGAATCCGTCATGTTTGCACGAGTTTCGTCCGGTCAGTTGAAACCCGACTTGACATGTATGCGGGCAGCGTTGGATGGCCGGCTCCCGCATCTGTGTCCGCGGACTGGTCCCCCTGTTCGCGGACGGATGCCGGAGCAAATTTGCGGGTCAACACTGGAGATGCCCTAGTCAAAAAAATTATTGCGATGTGTTAAAAAACACCACCTTTCTAGCTTGAAATATTAGGCTTAATTGTGCCTGCCTAAGACATCTCAATCTACGTAATCTGAGTTGGAGGATTTTTCATTTGCAATAGTTGTCGACCGCCACCATGACTTGTCACCGTCGGCCACCCTCCGGTCATGGTACCGCTTTCCACGCCACCATCCCTGGCCTCTTCGGGAGTTCGCCAGCTCGAAACCTCCACGCGACGCTGCACTACCGCCACTGCCTCCCTTCTCCATTGTTGACCCGCCCTGAGCATCCTTCGGGCGGAGACACATCTTCCGGCCTCCAATACGCCATCGCTCGGCCACCCCGAACTCAACACCGGCAACCAAGCTCGACGATGAGTTCATCCAAAGCCTCACCGCCCTTGACATCGTCGTCTATTGAGCATAGCGGCGATGAGCTCTCGGGCCACACCCGGGACAACCAACATGGGTCTCACTCTCTCGTCATCGGCACGTGCCCTATCTCCTGGCTAACTTTCACCCCGACGATGTGCCCAGCTCGCCGTCGCGCTACATCCTTCCCCTCACCCTCAATTCGTCGATGACTGATGGACCATGCGGTAATTTTGCTTATTTTCCTTATATTTTTCAGTTTTATGCATCAATTTCTATTCGGGTAGGTCAAATTGATAGATGAGCATTGTAACACCCCCAGTGTTAAGCTACAGTGATCTCCCCCCTAATGGTGGTCATGTCATCATGATCACTATGCCAATTGCCACTTGTCCAAAAATCAAAGCCTAATTCAAATCCTAATTGCAAGTCAAATATTTGCTTCTTCTATCATGCAATCAAAATAGTTCATAATTTGGCAAATATTCTCTAAATATTTGTCCTGATGAAACCAACCTCATTTGGATTCCCAAAATGCCCTGGGATTTAATTTAGTGGTCCAGCAGTAATTAAAATTGGCCTTTTCAATTAAAAAAAATGGTTAGACAACTCCATTTGGCCCCAAACTTTTTGTGCCACCTAACAATATTGTGATTGATTTATGTGCAAAGTTTCACATTTAACAAAAGTCATTTGGTGACTAAATAAAATTGCAAAACACCGGAAAAAGAATAAAAGGAAAAAGGAAAAAGGAAAAAGGCCAGAAGACTACTGTGCATCTGGGCTCTAAGACCACAGTGCACAGCACAGCCCATCAAGCCATCTTCTCCTTCCTACTGCTCACAGGGAGCTCGGTGGCCGCTCGTGCTACATCTACGCCGCGGCTCCTCCATGTGTCGGCCATCCGGTGCTCCCCGGCGTCCTATAAGGACCCCGTCGACCCCTGGACGAACCCTAGCCCCATTTCCCCCTTGCTCGCGCTGTTTCCCTCTCCCACGCGCATCGCCCGAAGCTCCCCGCCATGGCCGCTGTCGTTCACGCGCTCCCCGTCATCCCCGCGCCGTGAGACCTTGTCCAGAAGAATCGCTGTTCTCCGTTTCGTCGTCTTCGACCACCAGCCCGAGCTCGGCGCCACTGCATCACCAGATCGGCGTCGTCTTCTCCCTCGGACAGCGCCGGAACTCGCCGCTCGATTCGTCGCCGTCGAGCCCTCCCCGAGCCCGCTAAGCTCAGCTACAGGCTCTATGTGAGCCTCCACTCCCTTCCCCCCTATTTCCCTTAGGCATCCGTCGACGTAGCCGCGCCTGCTCGCGTCGGTCGCTATTTCCCGGAGGCCTGCTCCCGCGCGTGTTCGCCTCGCCCTGGCCGCGCTCCCGCCACGTTGTCTGGCCGCCCCTTTGCTCGCGTGACCACGCCCACGCCGCGCCCCTGCTACCCAGCCTGCGCGCCCACGCGTGGCCTCGCCGTTGCCTGTCGCCGCTGTTGCTGCTGCGCTGATTTGCTGCTCCTGCTGCTGCGCTGCTCTGCTTGCTTCTGCTGCTACCTGCTGCTGCTGCTACTTGCTGCCACCGCCGCTGCTGCCTCACCTGTTGCTGCTAGCGCCGCATGTGCCCGCTGTCGGTTCTAAATCCGGCATATCTCGTAGTAGGGGTCCTAAGCTAGGCGTCTTGGAGCGATGGTAACATGGACACAGGATTTTACCCAGGTTCGGGCTCTCTCGAAGAGATAATACCCTACGTCCTGCTTTTGATTTTATTCATATGAGGTGTAGTACAGAGTACATGTATCTACCACGAGCTTGTTCTAACGAATATCAGATCATCCATTGACTAGCCTGGCCTCGGTTTATATAATGTACCGGAGGCCTAGGGTTTAGGAGAGTCTTCGGCTTGTGCACCAAGTCTTGTAGAGTCTTCCTTGTATGCGTCATGGGCTGCCCGAAGTGGCCCATTAGTGAACCGCCATGGGGGTCCTCGGCTCAACCCACCTGGTTGGGAGACGATGTGGTGAGTACCCCCTAGTCCAGGACACCGTCAGTAGCCCCCTGAACCGGTCTTCAAGTTGGGGACGCTCCTCGGTTCTTTCGAACTGTTCTTCGTCTTCGGTCGTCGGTCTTGAAAACTGGTTCAACAAATCTTCCCATCTCCGATCTTTGAGGATCGCCGAGGTGTATCCGAAGAGTTCATACGTCGGGTATCCGAGGAGTCCTTTAAGTTCTTGGCCTTTATCAATGCCTTGTTATTTTTTACGCCATACCTCGGGTTGGAAGTTTTTCCCGTGCGGTGGTGTCCTCTTGCATCCGAGCTCCAACGCCGGACTGCATCCGAGGTGTCTTTTGCAGCCGAGCTCCAACGCCGGTTTGTATCCGAGGTACATTTTAGCAGCCGAGCTCCAACGTCGGTCTGTATTCGAACTCCAGCGTCGGACTGCATCCGAGGAGGCATAGAGTACCTCGTCTTTGAAAATGTTTGAAGGAGTTTATCCGAGCTTAACACCGAAAAAGTTCTCTATGGAGCCAGCCACTCGCAGCCGAGCTTTATGCCGGACTGCTTCCGAGGTGGTGCACCACCTCGGACTTGGGCTGATTTTTTGCGAATATATTTTCGATTGGTGCAATTTATTCTTTGCCGAGATATATAGCCAGTAGCCCTCAAGGTGTGTGTCGGCCAAAAATCCGAGATGCACCTGAAGGAAAACATAAAACCGCTGATCCCAGCAGCCCCTGAGACTCAGGTCGATTCGCGAAATCGGCCTGAGGATCAACTCCTAGCTTGGCAGCATACTTAGGAACAGAAACACGGTGTGCATAGTCCTCGAGACTCAGGTTGGGTGCGGCCGACCAACCTGAGGATCGTAATCTCCTCGGAAACTGTTTTGCACTTTGAATTTTCTGCATTGAATCATCAATGCAGTAGCCCCCGAGCCACTGGTCGGGTGGCAACACCAGATCAGGGGATCGATGTAACCCGTTAATGGCTTTTAAGTGAGAAGTGCGAAGCCCAGTAGCCCCCGAGCCTTAAGTTGGACAAGGGTGGCCGAATTAAGGATCAATATCCAGAGTAAATTGATTTTAATCATAATTTATGTGTAATGATTCTATGTATCCAAGTACTTTACATCATTAATGCTCGGATCCGCATTGTACAAAACTTTGTTAACCGACCATCGGCTTCAACCTCCTCGGCCAGTAGCCAAGGAGTGTTTTCCTACTTTATAAAGCCTTTATAAGGGCAAAGATTTACGGAAAACAAGGCAATTCGGCCATACGGTTTTATAAACAAAGGTACACGGAGAGATATGTTATATTACTATTTAACGTAAGAAACATCTTCTGGGAAAAATAGTTCCTTTATAAGTTCCTTTTCCCAGGCTATCATGTTAACCATGATCATGAAACTTCAAATCCGATCAATGTGGGAGGAAAATATTGAGGATTTAGTTTGGGAAAAGTTCCCGAACTCTGTGGTCTTTAATGAACCAAAATTTTCACTTCCGTCGTTGCCGACCAATTATATTCTTAAGATGGCTAGCTTTCGGCTTCACCCAGTCTGAGGTACTAGCCCGGATGACCCGGAAGTAACAATCACAGAGGTGCTCCCTTTA
Source organism: Elymus sibiricus (assembly GCA_039707655.1). Lineage (NCBI taxonomy): Eukaryota > Viridiplantae > Streptophyta > Magnoliopsida > Poales > Poaceae > Elymus > Elymus sibiricus. The sequence goes on along the minus strand of CM077666.1, from coordinate 165,003,820 downwards.
CCCCCTAGCCGAACAATCGGGAACGTAAGGGGTAAGCACGGGAGCCAGGCAACCCAGCTTGGCCAAAATCTTAAGTCAAATTGATGCATATTTATGGCTTTATAATGATAATTACGGAAGGCAGCACTCGCATATTGAATACAAACGCTTTATGCTATATGTTATTTGACTCCGTTGTGACCGTTTATCATTTGAAAGTGGCCCATCGTCGTCTTCCACCCCTTTGTAGATGCTACGCAGGGTGTTTCCGCAGTAACAAGACAACCCTTAGCCGACGTCTCGGTGCCCGGAGGCGGTTGTGTTAGCGAAAAAGAGGCAATCAGATATGCAGGCTTTATAACTTTCACTTAGTCATAGGAGCTTAAAGTTGGGAGGCCAGTTACTAGCCCCCGGTTAGTGTTCGGCGTCAGCCGAGGTCAAGCCATTAACACTTCGGCCAATTTTATGAAAGGCCCATCGTTTAACATGGGGTAATCTCTATCGAACTATAGTTTGACACAGTCATCGGATCGCTGACTAGTTTACGCTCATTGTGACAGTCAATTTTCGGCTTTCTCCACTAAGGTACTTGACCAGTTGAACCGGAAGTACAATTGCAGTGGTTCTCCCTTTACCCTTAGCCGAACAATCAGAAACGTAAGGAGTAAGCACAGGAGCCAGGCAACCCAACTATTGACCGAAGACACAATTCGAATCTGATGCATATAAAGCAATATCCGAGAACGTTTTGCCGAGGACTCCTCGGAGTACCTTGGCTTTTGGTGGGTTCGGCTCTAGTCACAGCCCCCCGTTGATATTGTCGATGCTTTAAAGGCACCCGACGTTGTACTGCGAGGGTTATGCTGGAGACACACAGCATCCCCCGAGACTCAGGTTGGGTGCGGCCGACCAACCTGAGGATCGAATCTCCTCGAGAACTAGTCCAGATGTCATGTGCGTTTCGGAGGTGTAGGTCGGCAGGAAAGATGCCGAGCTACGGGTCGAAAAAGATCTCCCGAGCGGAATTATTACGCAGGGCACCTCGGTCATGAGGATGTCCCGCCTCCTAAAAGAAAAACATACAAATAGCTTAAAAGTGACATAAGCTCGAAAAGCCAAAAAACTTATGTAAAAACTTGACGTCCGAACTAAATCAAGTTTTTTGGTGCCAATCCGAAAATTGGTCTTAAAATTAATTTTGTGCTTCTGTCGTGTTTTAACATGATACGTCCGATCTCCAGACTTCAAGCGGGTCAGCCTTTGGCTTCAACCTCCCATCCCGAAGGCGGAGTGTTTCTCAGGCCAGTCTAGTGAAATAAACTCGAGCGGCTTTAAAGAGAAACCAGGCTATCCGGCTATTGACCACACACTCGCGTCGGAAAAAGGAGTAGTAGAAAAAGACTTTGCAACGACTAAGAAGAAAACACTTATTATAAAGCAGCATATATAAATTTAAGAGCCCCCAGTTAACCTGGTTAAAGGAAGTGTTTTTAACAAATAGAGTTTTTGTCTAACACAAATATAATGCTTGGTCGAACCGAATAAAAATTAAACATTAAAAAAATTTGAGCATGACAGCGACTTAGCTGGTTAATGTGCTCGGTGTTGATGACGCGGCCCGAGCTTACGGCGGGCCGAGGTCCCAGCCCCCAAGCCGGTCCCGAGGTGCCCGAGCGAAGAGATCGGCTTGATGAAGTGACAGCACAATTTTGCAGATATGTCGAGGCGAAGCCCCCGGTCCAGCCGAGGTGACGAAGCTGGTCGACTAGTGACGCCGAAGTCCCCGGAGTAGGTTTGATGAAGAGATGGCGAAGCCCCCGGTCTAGCCAAGGTGTCGGAGCAGGTCGGTAAGGTGATGTTGCAACCCCCATGCCAGCCGAGGTGTCGAAGCAGGTCGGCGAGGTGGACATCGGCTTGAAGAAGCAACGGCGCGGCGATGCTGACGCAGGTCAAAACTTGTGACGCGGTCAATGCCGGCTTGAGAAGTGACCGGGCGGCTATGCTGGCGCGCCCGACCCGTGCAATCCGTAAGGTGACGATGTTATCTTGACGATCATTAGGGAGAGCGGTGCCGAACTCTTGATCGGCTCACCGAGGTGATGATCCGAGGTGGTTGTCGTCGGCTCGATGAAGCGACGGCGCAGTCGATGCTGGCGCAGGTCGGCAGCCATGGAGCAACGTGGCCGTGCTGGTTTGACACCGGCGCGACGACGAAGATCGCCTCGGAAAAGGCTTAAAATTTGTGGGCACGTGTTTGAGGACAAAACACAATACCCTATAAAAAAATTCCTTTCAAAAAGGATGTCCGATAATCTGTTCATGAAAAAGATGAACTCGGGTCGGATTCGTTTTCGCGCAGAAAACAGATCCGAAAATTGACGCACTCCTCGGGCTGTTCCCGGAGTTTGAACGGTCGGATCGAGCTGAAATTTTGAGGGATGGTAGTTATAGGAATTCCGCAGCCGATCAACGGTTGGATCTTCCAAAGGATGTCCGAGCTGTATGCTGGACTCCTCGCCCTAAACTCGTCCAGATTCACGTCCAGATTTGACAGGGCTCCGGTATATCGTAGATCGCCAGAGATTCCTCCATCGAAATATGACAAATTTTACGGAGTCATTATAGACTCAATTCCGCACAATTCCACCAAAGGATTTGTCAAAACGACGCTCGAGGAGACGGGGACGGCGAACACGAATCCGCTGTCCAGAAAAAACTGCATGATCGCGCGAGGGCAATGTTGACGTTGAGCCCCCGAGCACCATGGACGATTTCTCCATGATCCCGGATGAGATCGGAGTTGATGATGAGGAAGATATCCGTCCGATCTTGATGATCCGAAGAGAAGCCTAGTCCTCGGTCCAGCCGAGGTGACTAGTTGAGCCGGCGACGAAGATGCCGACATCGACAATAAAGCTCGGTTCCGACGCGTACATCGCGCCGGAGACGATCTGAATTCCCATCGCACCGCGGCGACTGCCAGCAGACTCTCAACGAGAGCACCAATGTCGGTTCTAAATCCGGCATATCTCGTAGTAGGGGTCCTAAGCTAGGCGTCTTGGAGCGATGGTAACATGGACACAGAATTTGACCCAGGTTCGGGCTCTCTTGAAGAGATAATACCCTACGTCCTGCTTTTGATTGTATTCATATGAGGTGTAGTACAGAGTACATGTATCTACCACGAGATTGTTCTAATGAATATCAGATCATCTATTGACTAGCCTGGCCTCAGTTTATATAATGTACCGGAGGCCTAGGGTTTAGGAGAGTCTTCGGCTTGTGCACCAAGTCTTGTAGAGTCTTCCTTGTATGCGTCATGGTCTGCCCGAAGTGGCCCATTAGTGAAACGCCATGGGGGTCCTTGGCTCGACCCACCTGGTCGGGAGACGATGTGGTGAGTACCCCCTAGTCTAGGACACCGTCACCCGCGCCCGCGCGCAATCGCCGCAGCCAGCGCCGAAGCTCCCAGCGCCCGCCTCCGCCACGCCACGCGCCGCCTGCGCCCACTGCCGCCTAGCCGCGTGCCCTGCCTCGTCACGGGCCGCGCTAGGCCGCCGCTGCCGGCCGGCCACGCCCACGGCCTCACCCGCGCGGCCTCCTGGCCGTGGCCGCCGGCGCTCCTCTGTGAGCGGCCGCGCGTGCGTGCCCAGCCAGGGCCAGTTGGGCCACTGCCATGTGGGCCTGCCCATATAAAAAAAGAGAAAAGAAAAGTAAAGGGATAAAAAAAGATGAGACACTTACAGGTGGGCCCCATGAACAGTGCAGTTGACCAGTCAACCTTTGACTGGGTCAACTGGCCCCCGTGGCCCCCACCTGTCATACCCACTGTATAAAATACTGGGTACACTTCTGTGTACCCATAGCATTTTATGTTTATAAATTTTTGAATTAAATTAAATCCAGAAAATTCAGAAATTGTTTAAAACTTTGAAAATTAATAGAAAAATAACCGTAACTCAGATGAAAATAATTTATATATGAAAAATGATCAGAAAAATAAGACGAATCCGAATATGCCATCTACATACCTGTCACATGCCTCCAACACTGGCCCCCACCTGTCCGATAACTGCCCAGAGTCGGGAAAATATTTCCAGATATTTTCCCGCTCCGTCTGTAACGTTTAGCACCGCGTTAGGTCACCCCTAGCTCAGCATACTGCCATGTCATACATCTGTGTTGTATTTGTTTGCCCGTTATTTATTGTTTCTTCCCCCTCTTCTCTTCGGTAGCCACCGAGACCGACGCTGACGCCGCTGGTTACGGCTACGCCCCTGACGTCCAGCCTCTTTCAGCAGATCTTCCAGGCAAGCAAAACCCCCTTGATCATTCCTATATCGCCCATTCTTTCTCTCCCATGCATGCATTATATTTTGCTACTGTATTTGATTGCTCCTATTCTGATGCATAGCCTGATTTTGTACCCTATTATTGATACTTTACCTATCGTCCTATATGCTCAGTATAGGCTGGTTAGTGATCCATCAGTGGCCCCGCACCCTTGTCTGTGTTGCCGTGCTTTGCTTCCGGATGTTTCGAGCAACGTGATCGATGTGCAGAGACCGACACAGCACCGCACACCCCCCTAAGTTGTACGACTCTACAGAGCTACTATCGAGTGCCGAGGGTGATACCTCCTACCTCACTCCTGATGATATTTCTGTAGCGTAGCTAGTCGGATGTGGGTTACCGAGGGTGATTCCTCTTTCACCACCTCCGATGATGTCTCTGTCGTGCAGCCCCTCAAGTGTGAAACCACCGAGGGTGATTCCTCCAAGTTCACCATGACGGTTACTTCGAGTAGGAATCCAATGAGGGTGATTCCTCGGATTCCCCCTTGATGTTATCGACACACGGTTACCATGTTTTTACTCAGTCCCTTGTTGAAGTCGGGTCGACCTCGAGGGGTACCCGTGAGAGATGTGAAGTCGGGTTGACCGTGAGGGTACCCGCGAGATAATTACGCGGCACGGCCGGGCAGGCAGAGACCGCCCCAGGAGAGGGATGGGCCTGACCCTTGCCGTAAGTCCGCGAGACGGGGCGACAGGAGCACTGATCGTCACCGCGAGCTCCCAACACACTAACGGTTTGGATATGAGATCTGAGTAGGCCTCTGGCCTTTTCGCACTAACCACCACGCGGGATAAGTTATGGGCACTCGACGTCGTACGTTTCTTCCGAAAGCTCTGTCAGACGTCCAGTTCAGCATTGTGGCACGGTCGGATCGCGCCATCCAGGAGAGAGGTGGCGCTGATATTCACCCTGCACACAACGACCCGGAGTGCAAAGGGCGATGGGCCCAAGACCCCTGAGCACTTAGGATGTAGACCGGCGGGGACCTCTCTGCGGAGCCTAGGTAGGACTACGGTGTGTCGATCAGCCGAGGCCGAGCATGACCAGGAAAAGTGTGTCCGGCCAGAGTTAATCTAGCGTGTTGGGTAAGTTGGTGCACCCCTGCAGGGAAGTTATCTATTCGAATAGCCATGTCCACGGTAACAGGACGCTCGGAGTTGTATCCCGATCTACTACAACTAAAACTGGATACTTGTGGTAATTAATTAATATGATGGCTCCGGGATCGCTTTCTCGCAGGGAGTCGAGGAAGGATCTCTTTGCATTGCTACTATTACTTATTACTTTATGTTATGCTACTAATCTGCACTCTTCTAATGCTGCAAGACGCTGCAAGATGCTAGTCTTCGATAGGCTAGGCCCTCCCTCTATTCTGGCATTTCTGCAGTTCAGTCCACAGATACAGCCCCTTTCATTTGATACCGATGCATACTTAGCATAGATCTGATGTAAGTCTTGCGAGTACTTTGGATGAGTACTCACGGTTGCTTTGCTACCTCTTTTCCCATACCCGTTTGCTGCGATCAGATGACGGAGTCCCGGAGACAGCTGATCCCATTAATGACTACTACTACCCCGACGGAGCCTACTACTACGTGGAGACCGACGACCTGGAGTAGATAGGAGGCTCCCAGGCAGGAGGCCTGCGCCTTTTCGATCTAGATGTCGTTGTTTTGCTCAGCCTTCTTAAGGCAACCTTGTCTATGTTGGAAATATGCCCTAGAGGCAATAATAAAATGGTTATTATTATATTTCCTTGTTCATGATAATCGTTTATTATCGATGCTATAATTGTATTGGTTGGAAACACAAATACATGTGTGGATACGTAGACAACAACATGTCCCTAGTGAGCCTCTACCGGACTAGCTCGTTGATCAAAGATGGCCATGGTTTCCTGGTCATAGACATGAGTTGTCATTTGATAACGGGATCACATCATTAGGAGAATGATGTGATGGACAAGACCCAAACTATGAACGTAGCATATGATCGTGTCAAGTTTATTGCTATCATTTTTGCATGTCAAGTATCTGTTCCTATGACCATGTGATCATGCAACTCACTGACACCGGAGGAGTACCTTGTGTGTATCAAACATCGCAACGTAACTGGGTGACTATAAAGATGCTCTACAGGTATCTCCGAGGGTGTCTGTTGAGTTGGCATCGATCAAGACTGGGAATTTCTCACTCCGTATGACGGAAAGGTATCTCAGGGCCCACTCAGTAATACAGCATCACAATAAGCTTGCAAGCAATGTGACTAAAGAGTTAGCCACGGGATCTTGTATTACGGTACGAGTAAAGAGACTTGCCGGTAACGAGATTGAACTAGGTATGGAGATACCGACGATCGAATCTCGGGCAAGTAACATATCGCCGGACAAAGGGAATTGTATACGGGATTAACTGAATCCTTGACATCGTGGTTCAACCGATAAAGATCTTCGTGGAATATGTAGGAACCAATATGGGCATCCAGGTCCCGCTATTGGTTATTGACCGGAGAGGTGTCTCGGTCATGTCTACATGATTCTCGAACCCGTAGGGTCGCACGCTTAACGTTTGGTAATGCTAGGGTAGTTTTGGGATATTAATAAGTGGAAAGTCCGAAGGTTGTTCGGAGTCCTGGATGGGATCCGGGATATCACGAGGAGCTCCGGAATGGTCCGGAGGTAAAGATTTATATATGAAAAGTTGTTTGTCGGGATTCCGGAAAAGTTTGGTTTTTTCCGGTATTGTACCGGGAAGCTTCTAGAATGTTCTGGAGGGTTCCATGGTGGGGCCCACTTGTCCAGAATGTCCCACATGGACCAAGGGGTGGCGCACCAGCCCTACATGGGCCAGGCGCCCAGCCCCACTTGGCCCATGCACATGGGATAAGAGGATAAGATCGAATCCCTTGAAAATAGGGAGAGACTTGGAGGCCAAGTACTATTCACGTTACTGTTCACATGAATAGTACTCCCCTCCTCCAAGTTTTCTCCTCTATATAAAGGGTGGGAGGCACAAGGGGGCTGGACAATCCACAACCCTAGCCTCCTCTCCCTCCTGCTGCTCCATCTCCTCCTCCGGTTTGCGCTTGGCGAAGCCCTGCCGGAGTTCCGCTGCCGCCACCATCACCACGCCGTCGTGCTGGTTCAGATCCCATCTACCTCTCCACCCTCCCTTGCTGGATCAAGAAGGCGGAGACGTCACCGAGCCGTACGTGTGCTAAACTCGGAGGTGCCGCTCGTGCGGTGCTCGGATCGGATTGGATCGCGAAGACGTTCGACTACATCAACCGCGTTTCTTAACGCTTCCGCTTAGCGATCTACAAGGGTATGTAGATGCAATCTCTCCTCTCGTCGATGTTCATCTCCTAGATCGATCTTGGTGAGCGTAGGAAATTTTTTGTTTCCCATGCAACGTTCTCCAACAGTGGCATCATGAGCTAGGTCTTTGCGTAGATGACATCACGAGTAGAACACAAAGAAGTTTGTGGGCGTTGATATTCAGATTGCTTCCTTCCTTGGCCTTTTCTTGATTCAGCGGTATTGTGGGATGAAGCGGCCCGGACCAAATTTACATGTCCACGTACATGAGACCGGTTCCATCGACTGACATGCGACTTTGTTGCATAAGATGGCTGGCGGGTGTCTGTCTCTCCCATCTTAGTTGAATCGGATTCAACGAAGGTGGTCCTTGTAGAAGGTTAAATAGCAACTTGCATATCATCGTTGTGGTTTTGCGTAGGTAAGACTCGTTCTTGCTAGATACCCATAGCAGCCACGTAAAACATGCAACAACAAATTAGAGGACGTCTAACTTGTTTTTGCAGGGTATGTTGTGATATGATATGGCCAAAGACATGATGAAATATATTTGATGTATGAGATGATCATATTTTGTAATAGTTTATCTCGGCTTGCATGTCGATGAATACGGCAACCGGCAGGAGCCATAGGGTTGTATTTAATTATTGTATGACCTGCGTGTCAATCATTAAGCGCTATGTAATGCTTTACTTTATTGCTAAACGGTAGCAATAGTAGTAGAAGCATGATTGGCGTGACAACCCCGATGGCGACGCGATGATGGAGATCATGATGATGGAGATCATGGTGTCATGCCGGTGACGATGGAAATCATGCCGGTGCTTTGGAGATGGAGATCAAAAGCACAAGTTCATGGCCATATCATGTCACTTATGATTTGCATGTGATGTTAATCTTTTTATGCATCTTATTTTGCTTAGGATGACGGTAGCATTATAAGGTGATCCCTCTCTAAAATTTCAAGATAAAATTGTGTTCTCCCCAAGTGTGCACCGTTGCGAAAGTTCGTCGTTTCGAAGCACCACGTGATGATCGGGTGTGATAGACTCTACGTTCACATACAACGGGTGCAAGCCAGTTTTGCACATGCGGAACACTTGGGTTAAACTTGACGAGCCTAGCATGTACAAACATGGCCTCGGAACACAAGAGACCGAAAAGTCGAACATGAGTCATATAGTAGATATGATCAACATGGAGATGTTCACCATTGAAACCACCTCATCTCACGTGATGATCGGACTTGGGTTGGTGAATTTGGATCATGTTACACTCGGACGACCAGAGGGATGTCGATTTGAGTGGAAGTTTTTAAGTAAACTAAACTCATTATCTTGAACAATAGTCTAAGTTGTCTTTGCAAATTTATGTTGTAGATCAATGGCTCGCGCAGTAGCTTCCCTGAATTTCAATGCATTCCTAGAGAAAGCCAAGCTGAAAGATGATGGAAGTAACTTTGTAGACTGGGCCCGTAATCTGAGGATTATCCTCACGGCTGCCCAAAAGGCTTATGTCCTTGATGCACCGCTTGGTGAGCAACCCCCTCCAGCGTCTGTGGACGTTATGAACGCCTGGCAGGCGCGTGTTGATGACTACTCAATAGTTTAGTGCGCCATGTTGTATGGCTTAGGACCGGGACTTCAAAGGCGTTTTGAACGTCATGGAGCATATGAGATGTTCCAGGAGTTGAAGTTTATTTTTGAGAAGAATGCCCGGATCGAGAGGTATGAGACCTCCGATAAATTCTATGCTTGCAAGATGGAGGAGAACGGGTCTGTCAGTGAACACATACTCAAAATGTCTGGGTATTACAACCGTCTGGCTGAGTTGGGAGTTGTGCTCCCGCCAGAGGCGATCACTGACAGAGTTCTTCAATCGCTACCACCTAGCTACAAGAGCTTTGTGTTGAACTATAACATGCAAGGGATGAACAAGTCAGTCGCCGAGCTGTTTGCGATGCTGAAAGTCGCTGAGTCAGACATCCAGAAGGAGCATCAAGTGTTGATGGTCAATAAAACCACTAGTTTCAAGAAGAATGGCAAGGGCAAGAAGGGAAACTCCAAGAAGAGTGGCAAAGTAGTTGCCCCTCCCGTGAAGAAACCCAAGGCTGGGCCCAAGCCGGAAACTGAGTGCTTCTATTGCAAGGGAACTGGCCACTGGAAGCGGAATTGCCCCAAGTATCTGGCCGACAAGAAGGGGGCCAACGCCAAACAAGGTATATATGATATACATGTTATTGATGTGTACCTTACCAACTCTCGTTGTAGTGCCTGGGTATTTGATACCGGTGCGGTTGCTCACATTTGCAACTCAAAGCAGGAACTGCAGAATAGACGGAGGCTGGCGAAGGACGAAGTGACGATGCGCGTGGGAAATGGTTCCAAGGTTGATGTGATCGCCGTCGGCACGCTCGCTCTTCGATTACCATCGGGATTAGTAATGAACCTGAATAATTGTTATTTAGTGCCTGCGTTGAGCATGAACATTATATCTGGATCTTGTTTAATGCGAGACGGTTACTCATTTAAATCTGAGAATAATGGTTGTTCTATTTATATGGGTAATATCTTTTATGGTCATGCACCCATTGTAAGGGGTTTATTCTTATTGAATCTCGATAGTGATGATACACATGTTCATAACATTGATGCCAAAAGATGTAGAGTTCATAATGATAGTACCACTTTCTTGTGGCACTGCCGCTTAGGTCATATTGGTGTAAAACGCATGAAGAAACTCCATGCTGATAGACTTTTGGAGTCACTTGATTTTGAATCACTTGACACATGCGAACCATGCCTCATGGGCAAGATGACTAAGACCCCGTTCTCCGGAACAATGGAACGGGCAAGTGACTTGTTGGAAATCATACATACGGATGTGTGCGGTCCGATGAGCATTGAGGCGCGCGGTGGATATCGCTATTTTCTCACCTTCACCGACGATTTGAGTAGATATGGGTATATTTACTTAATGAAACACAAGTCTGAAACGTTTGAAAAGTTCAAGCAATTTCAGAGTGAAGTTGAGAATCATCGTAACAAGAAGATCAAGTTCCTACGATCTGATCGAGGGGGAGAATATCTGAGTTATGAGTTTGGCAGTCACTTAAGACAATGTGGAATTGTTTCACAGTTGACGCCACCTGGAACAGCACAGCGTAATGGTGTGTCTGAACATCGTAATCGAACCTTATTGGATATGGTGCGTTCTATGATGTCTCTTGTCGATCTGCCACTATCATTTTGGGGTTATGCGTTAGAGACAGCTGCATTCACTTTAAATAGGGCACCATCTAAGTCCGTTGAGACGACACCGTATGAACTGTGGTTTGGCAATAAACCAAAGTTGTCGTTTCTTAAAGTTTGGGGATGCGATGCTTATGTCAAAAGGCTTCAGCCGGAAAAGCTTGAACCCAAAGCGGACAAATGCATCTTCATAGGATACCCAAAAGAGACGGTTGGGTATACCTTCTATCTCAGATCCGAAGGCAAAGTGTTTGTCGCTAAGAACGGGTCCTTTCTCGAGAAAGAGTTTCTCTCGAAAGAATTGAGTGGGAGGAAGATAGAACTTGATGAGTTTGTTGAACCTTTTCTTCAACCAGAGAGTAGCACTGCGCAGAAAGATGTTTCTGTGGAACCTACGTCAGTTGAAGAGGAAGCTGATGATGGAGATCATGAAGCTTCGGATCAAGTTACTATTGAACCTCGTAGGTCGACAAGGATACGTACTGCTCCTGAGTGGTACGGTAACCCTGTCTTGAATGACATGTTGTTGGACAACGATGAACCTACGAGCTATGGAGAAGCTATGGTGGGCCCAGATTCCGACAAATGGTTAGAGGCCATGAAATCCGAGATGGGATCCATGTATGAAAACAAAGTATGGACTTTGGAAGTATTACCTGAAGGGCGAAAGGCCATTCATAATAAATGGATCTTCAAGAAGAAGACAGACGCATACGGTAATGTCACCATCTATAAAGCTCGACTTGTGGCAAAGGGTTTTTCACAAGTTCAAGGAGTTGACTACGATGAGACTTTCTCACCCGTAGCAATGCTTAAGTCCGTCAGAATCATGTTAGCAATAGCTGCATTTTTCGATTATGAAATTTGGCAGATGGATGTCAAAACAGCGTTCCTTAACGATTTTCTTAAGGAAAAGTTGTATATGATGCAACCAGAAGGTTTTGTCGATCCAGAGAATGCTGACAAAGTTTGCAAACTCCAGCGATCCATTTATGGACTGGTGCAAGCGTCTTGGAGTTGGAATCTTCGCTTTGATGAGGTGATCAAAGCGTTTGGGTTTATACAAGTTTACGGAGAAGCTTGTATTTACAAGAAAGTGAGTGGGAGCTCTATAGCGTTTCTAATATTATATGTGGATGACATATTACTAATTGGAAACAATATAGAACTTTTGGAAAGCGTGAAGGAATATTTGAACAAGAGTTTTTCAATGAAGGACCTAGGAGAAGCTGCTTTCATATTAGGCATCAAGATCTATAGAGATAGATCGAGACGCTTAATAGGACTTTCACAGAGCACATACCTTGATAAAGTTTTGAAGAAGTTCAAAATGGATCAGTCCAAGAAGGGGTTCTTGCCTGTTTTGCAAGGTGTGAAGTTGAGTAAGACTCAATGCCCAGCGACTACAGAGGATAGAGAAAAGATGAGTGTCATCCCCTATGCTTCTGCCATAGGATCTATCATGTATGCGATGCTGTGCACAAGACCAGATGTCAGCCTTGCCATAAGTATGGCCGGAAGGTTTCAAAGTGATCCAGGAGTGGAACACTAGACAGCGGTCAAGAATATCCTTAAGTACCTAAAAAGGACTAAGGAAATGTTTCTCGTTTATGGAGGTGATCAAGAGCTCGTTGTAAAGGGTTACGTCGATGCAAGCTTTGACACTGATCCGGATGACTCTAAGTCTCAAACCGGATACATATATATTCTAAATGGGGGAGCGGTAAGCTGGTGCAGTTCCAAGCAAAGCGTGGTAGCTGATTCTACAAGCGAAGCGGAGTACATAGCTGCCTCGGAGGCGGCAAAGGAAGGTGTCTGGATGAAGCAGTTCATGACAGATCTTGGAGTTGTGCCCAGTGCACTGGACCCGATGACTCTGTTCTGTGACAACACTGGTGCCATTGCTCTAGCCAAGGAACCAAGGTTTCACAAGAGGACCAGACACATAAAGCGACTCTTCAATTCCATCTGCGATGAGATCAAGGAGGAGGACATAAACATTTGCAAAGTGCACATGGATCTGAATGTTGCAGATCTGTTGACTAAACCTCTTCCACGGGCAAAACATGATCAACACCAGAACTCTATGGGTGTTAGATTCATAACCATGTAATGCTAGATTATTGACTCTAGTGCAAGTGGGAGACTGTTGGAAATATGCCCTAGAGGCAATAATAAAATGGTTATTATTATATTTCCTTGTTCATGATAATCGTTTATTATCCATGCTATAATTGTATTGGTTGGAAACACAAATACATGTGTGGATACGTAGACAACAACATGTCCCTAGTTAGCCTCTACCGGACTAGCTCGTTGATCAAAGATGGCCATGGTTTCCTGGTCATAGACATGAGTTGTCATTTGATAACGGGATCACATCATTAGGAGAATGATGTGATGGACAAGACCCAAACTATGAACGTAGCATATGATCGTGTCAAGTTTATTGCTATCGTTTTTGCATGTCAAGTATCTGTTCCTATGACCATGAGATCATGCAACTCACTGACACCGGAGGAGTACCTTGTGTATATCAAACGTCGCAACATAACTGGGTGACTATAAAGATGCTCTACAGGCATCTCCGAGGGTGTCTGTTGAGTTGGCATGGATCAAGACTGGGAATTTCTCACTCCGTATGACGGAAAGGTATCTCAGGGCCCACTCGGTAATACAACATCACAATAAGCTTGCAAGCAATGTGACTAAAGAGTTAGCCACGGGATCTTGTATTACGGTACGAGTAAAGAGACTTGCCGGTAACGAGATTGAACTAGGTATGGAGATACCGACGATCGAATCTCGGGCAAGTAACATATCGCCGGACAAAGGGAGTTGTATACGGGATTAACTGAATCCTTGACATCGTGGTTCAACCGATAAAGATCTTCGTGGAATATGTAGGAACCAATATGGGCATCCAGGTCCCGCTATTGGTTATTGACCGGAGAGGTGTCTCAGTCATGTCTACATGATTCTCGAACCCGTAGGGTCGCACGCTTAACGTTTGGTAATGCTAGGGTAGTTTTGGGATATTAATAAGTGGAAAGTCCGAAGGTTGTTCGGAGTCCCGGATGGGATCCGGGATATCACGAGGAGCTCCGGAATGGTCCGGAGGTAAAGATTTATATATGGAAAGTTGTTTTTCGGGATTCCGAAAAAGTTTGCCTTTTTCTGGTATTGTACCGGGAAGCTTCTAGAATGTTCTGGAGGGTTCCATGGTGGGGCCCACTTGTCCAGAACGTCCCACATGGACCAAGGGGTGGCGCACCAGCCCTACATGGGCCAGGCGCTCAGCCCCACTTGGCCCATGCACATGGGATAAGAGGATAAGATCGAATCCCTTGAAAATAGGGAGAGACTCGGAGGCCAAGTACTGTCCACGTTACTGTTCACATGAATAGTACTCCCCTCCTCCTCTATATAAAGGGTGGGAGGCACAAGGGGGCTGGACAATCCACAACCCTAGCCTCCTCTCCCTCCTGCTGCTCCATCTCCTCCTCCGGTTTGCGCTTGGCGAAGCCCTGCCGGAGTTCCGCTGCCGCCACCACCACCACGCCGTCGTGCTGGTTCAGATCCCATCTACCTCTCCACCCTCCCTTGCTGGATCAAGAAGGCGGAGACGTCACCGAGCCGTACGTGTGCTAAACTCGGAGGTGCCGCTCGTGCGGTGCTCGGATCGGGTTGGATCGCGAAGACGTTCGACTACATCAACCGCGTTTCTTAACGCTTCCGCTTAGCGATCTACAAGGGTATGTAGATGCAATCTCTCCTCTCGTAGATGTTCATCTCCTAGATCGATCTTGGTGAGCGTAGGAATTTTTTTGTTTCCATGCAACGTTCTCCAACAGTCTAATTATGTCTGTACTCAGATACTAATGCTTTCGCTGACTCTTGTGTAACTCGAGCTTATGTATTCGAGCCCTCGATGCCCCTGGCTTGTAATATAAAGCTCGTATTATTTTATTTTGTGTCTAGAGTTGTGTTGTGATATGTTCTCGTGAGTCCCTGGGCTTGATCGTGCGCATTTGCGTGTATGATTAGTGCACGGTCGAGTCGGGGTGTCACAAGCATGCTTGTTCAAGAGTTCTTTGAGGACTCATAGTCGAAGGAAGAGGATGAGGAAGATGATGGTGTTTTTCAAATGGCCATGGTGATGATAATGGAGGAATTAAAAGACCAGAGCACGTTTTCAGCTAGGGCATAGGTACATTTGTCGCAATAGGACAGATGGCCATGCCAAGATGACGAGGGATTATTTTGTCGACAATGTGGTGTATCTCGATAACCTATTCATGCAATATTTCGTAATTTCATGAGAGCTCTTTCTGTTGAATTTGAGTCGAATATTGTGTACGAGTAGGGTTACATTTGGAGTTGGTGTTGTACTAGTGTTGGACAAATCGGAGCATGGTATTGCATGCAAAATTACGGTGTAAGTCATCAAAGAAGGGAGATGAACTAATTCTCAGAGAAAAATGCTAATAGTTAGATACATCATCAGTCTACCACAAACACAAGTTGTACACTGTAACCCTAGTTATTAGGAACTATATATAATACATGCTCGAAAATGAATTCCACTACAAAAACATGCATTAGAAGCATGCCACGGAGGTAGTTAGAAACATGAAACCGCCTTTAGTAGAAGGTTCAGGCGGTTGCTTTTCTGAACCACTTCTAGATTGTCCACATTGCAGACGGTTTAAAACCCCTAGCATTGCCGCTGCCATGTTCACCTCCCCGAGCGCGTCATACCGAAGCCTCCGACGAGAGAAGGCAGTGTCGTCGCAGATCCGATGGCTAAAATTGGAAAAGAAGTTAAAAATGTTAGTTGCCTATTCCACCCCCTCTCCTTTAGTCGACCATACCGATTCTTTCAAAGACGTTCAATCGAAAACGTCAAAAATCCGACGTTCGATTTTATCAATTAGATTTCGATGCAGATCGAACGTCAGATTTTTTAGCATGGAAAATCGAGCGCTCGAGATGGCAAATTATGTTGTCGCGACGATGACAATTTCATTTAGTAAGCATGGCAATCGTTGCCATGTTCAGTTTTTTGCCAAGATTTGCCATGTTTGCTAAAGGAAATTGTCATCCTTGTGACAACATAATTTGCGATAAAATACGTCTGATTTGCCGTGCTTTAAAACTCGACGTCAGGATTTGTCATGCTTGCCGAAGGAAATTGTCATGCTCGCGACAACATAATTTGCTATGCTTAAAAATCCGACATCTGATTTGTAGTGAAATCCTATATTTTTGTGATATTTTTGGTATTAATTCAGTTATTTTTGAATCACTAGTAACATGCCGTTTATTTATATGTTGACTCTTTTTCCTAGTCATGAAGTTATCACGTAGTAAGGTGTATGAGTTATAGTATTATTCACGAGTAGTTATCGACAAAAAAACAATGATAATGTTAACGAACTGGCGATTGTTCAAAACGCTTTTGCACGACCCCATGTGCGCATGCGCTACCACGAGTTATCTCTCATACAAAGCTGTCGGTTAACCTCACCTTTTGTCTCATCCTCGTCTATGCTCTCCCTCTCCCTCTCCCTCAAGTCCTCGCACTCTGGCGGATCGATCCACCCACCCATAATTCCACCACCCTTCTCTCGCCGCTGCCGCCGGTGCTGGACATCTACGAGATGTCCTTCCTCGTCCCGACGGCCATCCTCCATAGCGCTGCACCTCTCGTGCTCGCGGCCGCCGTCTTCTCCCTCACTCATGATGTACGCCTCCCCACCTTTCACCACTCAATGCTCATGGACGCCACTAACAAACATGTCTCTGTCCCAGCTTTAGGCGGCTCCGCGCATCTCTAGCCCACGTAGATGCTCGATTTGCACAGCTACCAGGGAGATTTGAGAAGAGGGACGCTCCAATCAACGGACTTATGTTGGCCCTATTATAGGGCGAGCTAAAGTAGAGGATTGTGCCGGGGCCGGCATGGTGGAGCAGCAACAAAGGGTCTTTAGTTCCAGGCTCGAGGAGCAACAGTAGAGGGGGCACTGGCATCGACGCTGTGGATCGGCAACAGGTCGCCCATGGCATGTAGCGGCGTCACAAGTAAGCAACATTAAAGGTGCAACATCGATCGAGCAGAAGCAGCAACGAAGAGCAGCAACAGATGTCCATCTCGGGAGGAGATGCAACACAAGGAGCCAGATTCGGGTGGGGCAGAAAACAAAGGTACTGCATTTTCCATATTGTAATTTTTTTTCACAGTTTGCCCTCATGCTCTACATGTTCAATACTATGCAGAAACACCAATCATTTTCACTCGATGGAATGCACAACTTGTAAACTGCTCATGGCAATTAGT
Source organism: Elymus sibiricus (assembly GCA_039707655.1). Taxonomy (NCBI): domain Eukaryota; kingdom Viridiplantae; phylum Streptophyta; class Magnoliopsida; order Poales; family Poaceae; genus Elymus; species Elymus sibiricus. The sequence continues at coordinate 164,986,578 of CM077666.1, read as the reverse complement.
TTGCATTTTTGCCGTGGCAACTTTTTATATTTATTGACCACAAAATAACAATGGCAAATTATGATGTGTTTCCTATGTTGACTTGAGATGTGTTTGCCATGGCATCTTCAGTTTTGTCGCCATGGCAACTATTTTTTGACCCCATGGCCATTAGTAGTTCTTTTTCTGTTTTGTTACATCATAAGTTTTTTCGAATCATCAAATCAACCTGATAAATTTATCATCTACACATGGTAACTTCGGATAGGCCTTTTTTCTCTTCGATGGCAAATTATCATACCACTAGGTGGCAACTCTTGTTCCCAAGTCATGACCAGTTCTATTAATCATCATGACAACCTGTACAATTAAGGTCGCAATTAGTTTTATTCTCTTGTTTTTGTCACATGGCAAAATTTTCTGAATCACCATGGAAAAGTCTTGTAACCTTAATTATGTTTTCCCCTTTATTCTGATTTACTTTTGTTGGGTCCCGTAAATATCATGATATGCCAAAAATACACAGCTGCCTTGGGACATGTTAGGGTTTGACGACCTTGGCGATCCCGTGGCGACCGCCCCGCCGCCGCCGCCGGCGGACGCTTGCCCGGCCGCGTGTGGCCTTTCCTCTGCGCCCGTGCCCAGGCAGGGAGCCGGAGCAGCAGCGGCCCAGTCCGCCCTGCGATCGCTTGGCTCCCTAAGCCGAGTCGATCCCGTTGTATCTGTCATGGATGGTACTGAGAGGAATCCTGGGAGTTCACGCACATCAGGGTTAGGGTTTCCTGGCCCGTGCCGCAAGATTTCGGAGGACCCTGCCTACTTAAAGACATCTAGGGCGTGGGTGAAACAACACCAGAAGCCCCGGAAGCCGCCAGATCGATCCAAACTCCCAACTGCGACGCCGCTGCCTGAGCCCCCTCCCGTCGTGATGGCGTCGTCCGCGCAGAAAGAACTAGTGCCGTCGGCGACTGAGGCAAACCCGGTGGTAGGTGGGGCCGATTACGGGGCTCCCTCTGAGGATGCTACCCGCCCGAAGCCTTCCGTCGGGGGACCCGAAGTTGCTGTGGCAGGGAACCCGCGGATGCAGACGCTCTCCATATGGAACCAGATGAGAGGGGCAGCGCCAGGGAGCCACGAGCAGGTTGTCCAGGAGAGGAAGGTAACAGGTTCTGTTGGCCCTGAAGTGTTCCAGGAAGGAGACGAGTCAGATGGTGAGATTGAGCTCGCTGAGGTGGACCTAGAGGAGGAAGGAGTCCTACAGAAGGAAAGCCACCCATGGACTGTGATCATGCTGGTTTATTCCCTAGACCAGCCAACTCCAAGAACTCTGTTTGAAAATATCTAGGACGGATGGAGGCTGAAGGAGGACCTTGACTACTCCTACCAAGGAGAGAACAAATACCTGGTGTACTTTGGGTGTGAAGCTGATATGGTGCGAGTCTTGCGAGGAGGTCCGTGGCAGTATGAGCATGACCCCCTGATCATTGAAGCCTATGATGGGATGAAGAAGGTATCGGAATACAAGCTGGATAGTATCCGGATCTGGGTTCGTATCCTGGATGTGCCGAGGAATTGGCGTACTGAAGCGGTGGTGAGGGTACTATGCGTGAAGCTGGGTACGTACCTGCAAGCAGAGCTTGATGTGGACAGTGGAAATTATGTATGGGTACGGGTCTCTCTCCCGGTGAACAAGCCTCTGGAAACGTCGGTGGCGATGAACGCTAAACTGAAGGAAAAACGGTCCAGAGTAGAGTTCGAAATACAATACGAGAAGCTTCCTGACTTTTGCTACACGTGTGCTTATCTTGGGCATAAGGAGAAGTCATGTGGTAGGAAATTAAAGGGGGGGGGGGAAGTTCAGTGGCAAGCTCAGATGCTCTCCGCCCCGTCGGTTCACGAAGCAGTTTGGTACGGTTAAGGCCAAGATCAATCCAACAGCTTACCGAGGCCTAGATTTCTTTGCTGAAAGTAGCGGCTCCTCGGTGAGAGGCCGTGGGGGGCGGGGAGGCCGCCGAGGAGATGGGAACCAGACCCGTCGGAGCACGCAAGCAGCTGAGCATAGCAAGTGTAACCCGGCTGTTGATGAACTTCTAGCTGAACAGATGCAACGCATGTCCGGTGCTAGTGGTGCCGATCCAAAAGTGCAGGACCAAAGGAACAACGCTGCAGCAGCCCAAACTCAGAGTAAGAGCATGCAGAACACGGCTCAGTCACAACCCAGAAGCTCAGATATTATTCCAGCTATGAGGAACGTGTCCAATGATGCAAGGATGGCAGATGCGGAGCTCTCGGACGACCAATCCACTTTAGGCAAACGAAACGCCGGCGATTATCATGTGATAGGCGTTGCTGATGGGGATGGGAATCAAGCACTCGTGGTGTACGCTAACACAACCACCTCGGCTGAATCTTTGCTTTCAGGTATACCCAAAAAAAGAAGAACAGAGAGAGGACAAGAGGAGCAGGATGTGGATGGTGGGGCGACCACGAGCCAGGATTTGCAGGTGGAGACCAACGTAATGGAGGCAACCGACCCAGGGGCCGTCGGTAACCTGACGGGGCCAGCAGTGCCCCATCAGGAGCAATGAATATCCTAAGTTGGAACTGCCGGGGAGGGGGGAACCCCCGGACAGTTCGTGATCTCGTGAGTCTAGTCCAGGCTCACTCCCCGAGTATCATTTTTCTTTGTGAAACTAGGCAACCAAAAAATAAAATGAAGAGGTATCGTGCTAGGTTAGGCTTGAGTGGGTTTGATGCTTGTGATAGTGTTGGTCTTAGTGGTGGTCTTGCTTTGTATTGGCATGAGTCGTTGAGCCTCGATGTAAAAACCATTAATGAAAGATATATTGATGCGTATGTGACTGCTGCGGCGGGTGAGCCACCTTGGAGACTTACCTGCGTCTACGGCGAGCCACGGGTGGAGGACCGTCATCACATGTGGTCCCTCCTACGTGATCTTCACCAGCAAGCCGACATGCCATGGGCCGTGGTTGGCGATTTTAACGAGGCCATGTGGAGCTTCGAACACTTCTCCGAAACGCAACGCTCGGCAGGTCAGATGCTTGATTTTCGTGATGTTCTTGAGGTCTGTGGTTTGGATGATCTTGGTTTTGGAGGCCTGCCATACACATATGATAATCGGCGGGCGGGTCGGGCAAATGTTAAAGTTCGTCTTGATCGTGCCGTTGCTAACAACACTTGGCGCGACATCTTCTCGGTGGCGAAGGTGGAGCACCTTGTGGCGCCGAGTTCAGACCACCTCGCCATTCTGCTGCGATGTGCTTTGGAGGAGCCCGTGCAGCATTATGGCAGGAGGTGTCGACAGTATGAGGTGATGTGGGAGAGGGACCCGGCTCTCCCAGAGGTAATTATGAACACTTGGACAGATTTGGGTGCTTTGCTTAACCTGGGTGACATTGCGGATGGCCTAGGTACTATGATGAAAAAATTGCAAGATTGGAGCCGTAATTTTTTTGGTAATGTCATTAAAGAAATTAACAAGTCTCGCTCCCGTTTGGAAGAGCTTATGGCTATGAATGCAGATAGGAAGGAAATTCGGGAGGCCACTGATAGGATGAACGAGCTCCTGTACAGAGAAGAGATGCTCTGGATGCAGCGATCCCGAGTTGCCTGGCTGAAGGAAGGTGACCACAACACGCAGTTTTTCATCGCAAAGCGGTATGGCGGGCACGGAAAAATCGGATTAAGTCACTTGTGGATGATGCAGGAGTGGTGCATAAGGACCATGACGCCATGGCTGCAATGGCAACATCTTATTTCACTAATCTGTTTACTGCTGATTCAACTCTTTATGCGGATCCGGTGATTAATTTAATCAATACCCGTGTTACTGACCACATGAACGATGGGCTGTGTGCAGATTTCATGGACAAGGAAATATCAGATGCATTGTTTCAGATTGGGCCCCTCAAGGCACCGGGGCCGGACGGATTCCCTGCACGCTTTTTCCAGAGGAACTGGGCTGTTATGAGAGAGCAAGTTATTGCTGGGGTCAAGGAATTTTTTCGTACTGGTATTATGCCTGAAGGGGTGAACAACACGTCAATTGTTCTCATCCCCAAGGTAGATAACCCTGAGCGGCTCACGGAGTTCCGGCCTATCAGTTTATGCAACGTCATTTACAAGGTAGTGGCAAAGTGTTTGGTAAACCGGCTACGCCCTATTCTGGATGATATCATTTCGCCAGAGCAGAGTGCCTTTGTTCCGGGACGGATGATTACTGATAATGCATTACTTGCCTTTGAGTGCACTCACTACATTCAGCAGGAAAAGAATCCGGACAAAAGTTTTTGTGCTTATAAATTGGACTTGTCTAAAGCTTATGACAGGGTTGATTGGATCTTCTTGGAGCGAATGATGGAAAAGATGGGTTTCGCTCGCCGTTGGGTGAACTGGATTATGACATGCGTCACCTCGGTGAGATATACAGTTAAATTTAACGGTACCCTCTTGGATTCATTTGCACCGTCGCGAGGGCTTCGGCAAGGTGATCCTCCCTCCCCATTTTTGTTGCTCTTTGTGGCTGACGGTCTCTTGGCTTTGTTAAAGGATGGTGAGCAGAAGGGTGATTATACCCCTTTGAAAGTCTGCCACAGAGCCCCAGGTATATCTCACCTATTGTTTGCAGACGACACTTTGTTATTCTTTAAAGCAGAGGAGGAACAAGCGCGTAAGGTACATGATGTGCTTCTCACTTATGAGAGAGCTACAGGCCAGTGCATAAATCCGCAAAAATGTAGCGTATTGTTTGGGAAGTCTTGCTCGGACATCAACCAGGAAAGGGTACGTACAGTTTTGAATGTTGCTTTGGCCACTTTTGAGGGGAAATACCTAGGCCTCCCTACCCCGGACGGGCGCATGAACAGAGGAAAATTTCAGAACTTGCAATCAAGACTTCTGAAGAGGATTATTGCATGGGGAGACACACTTTCTCTAGCAGGCAAGGAAATCATGATTAAAGCGGTGGCGCAGGCGATCCCCACTTATATTATGGGCGTTTTTAAGCTGCCGATGTCAGTATGTGATGATCTGAATAGGATGATACGGAACTTTTGGTGGGGCTCCAAAGAGGGCAAACGAAAAACTCACTGGATGGCTTGGCCAAAGATTCAGGCTCACAAGATGAGGGGCGGGCTGGGGTTTAGAGACTTCCGTCTCTTTAACCAAGCCCTCCTCGCGTGGCAGGCATGGAGACTCTTAATTAATCCTAACAGTCTGTGTGCGCAGGTTTTAAAGGCCAAGTACTACCCGGAGGGACGCCTCGAGGATACGGTCTTCTCTGGGAATGCGTCGCCCACATGGCAGGCCATTCAATATGGCCTCGAGCTCCTGAAAAAGGGCCTTGTCTGGCGAGTGGGCAACGGACAGAGCATCCGCATATGGCGGGATCGCTGGTTGCCCACGCAGCCGACGGGCCAACCTATCACGCAACAGGGGACGTGCACACTCCGGCGAGTGGCGGAGCTCCTAGACGGTTCTGGTGCATGGCGCCAGGATGTGCTACGGCGGTACTTTCTTCCGGTGGACGTGCATACCATCACCAACATCCGCACGTCCGCTCGCATCACCGATGATATTATCGCATGGGGTCCGGAGAAGAGCGGTATCTTCACCGTTCGCTCCGCCTACCGCCTTGCCATGGACGAGCGTGAGCGTCCATTGGCGACCGCCACGAGCAGGGCACCGGATGGTCGTCGCGCCATCTGGAAGACCATATGGGGGTGCCCTGCTCCCCCTAAGGTACGCGTCTTCGCTTGGAGGCTCGTGTCCAACTCGCTTGCAACTTGGGCTAATAAATTCTCTCGTCACCTCGAGCTTACTGATGTGTGTCCCCTTTGTGGTGTGGAACGAGAGGACGGATTCCAAGCGATGTGCAGGTGCCCCCTCGCAATGGAGCTATGGAGAGCTATGGCGATGGACTGGCCCATCCCAAAGGTGGGGAGCATAGCCAACACAGGTCCGGAATGGTTGTTCTCGCTGTTGGAACCTCTCCAGGATACCGCACGCATGGTTGTGCTCATGACCATGTGGCGTGCGTGGTACGTGCGTAACGAAGTAACCCATGGAAAACGCCCTCCATCGACCGAAGCCTCTTGAAGATTCCTCCATGGTTATATAAATTTCCTCTTGTGTATCCATCAGTGCCCTCAAGGAGATATGGAGAGGGGCAAGATGGTCGTCCAGATGGGTGCTGTGGCTAGGCCTAAGGAGGTGAAGCAAAAGGAAGAGCTGCGTTGGGCGCTCCCGCGTCCTGGATGGGCCAAACTTAATGTGGATGGGAGCTATGTGCCAGCAACAGGGGGCGGCATGGTGTTGCGCTCGGACAGGGGTGAAGTTATTTTCACCGCGTGTCGCGAGATTCGTACATGTGATAACAGTCTAGATGCTGAACTCGCGGCGTGCAGGGAAGGACTTGAGCTTGCCCTACACCGCACAGACCGGCCCGTTGCTGTTGAGATGGACAGTACCGAAGCGGTCACGATGCTGAACGCTAGGTCGGCGGACCGGTCGTCATCTCATGTACTCGTCGAGGAGATTCAGAGGATGATCAGGGATGACCCTAGGGAGATTTCGATTACTGCTATTAGTCGTTCACAGAATAAAGTTAGTCATGCTTTAGCTGCGTATGGTCATAGTTTGCCACGTACTGCTGTTTGGTTGGGCTCGTGTATGAGCGACTTTGTAAACCTGGTTGTGGCTGATTTGCCACCTTAAGTAATGGAAATCTTCCTTTTCCCCGCAAAAAAAAATCATGATATGCCAATAACTCGCTTTAACCAACGTGGTGAGAGGATATGGGGGGGGGGGGGGGGGGGGGGGGGGGGGGTTAACTCACGGTTGTACCTTGACCGACTGAGGCAACCGATTGTTATATGTGGCAGCTTTTATTATCTAGATTCTAGACATGACAACTTCGAATATGTTTTTTTTCTAGAATGGCAAATTATCATCCCACTAGATGGTAGCTTTTGTTCACAACTCATGGCATGTCATACTGAATTATCATGGCAACCGGTACAATTAAGGGGGCAATTAGGTAGCATCACTTAGTGGCAATAAGGTGGCAGCTTAACCGATTAAGCTATGATTACTATATTAGGTTCATTGCCATGATCAATATAGCAATGTTTTCTGAATTATCCATGTGAAGATCACACACGTTTTCTGAAATTGCCATCATATCCGGAAATAAAAAGATTATTATTTTTTGCCATGTGGAACATCACAATAATATATGATTTTGCCATCATCTACGGAAACAAAAACATTCTAAATTTGCCATGTGACCTATGATTTTTTTCTTCTAAAATTTCCATGTCTTAGAAAACAAATTTTTCCAAAGTTGTCAAGATGTACAACATTTGATTTCAAACTTTGTCATGTTTCCATGATTTTCCAGATTTTATATACGTAAAATATACTTGCCTTGATATACAACTACATTTGCCATGTGACCATTATATCTTATACAACAAATTGTCATGTCTTATAAAAAAATCTTTAAATTTTGCCATGTCACCATTAGGCATTTTCTCATTTTGCCGTGAATTAGGAAATTAAATTGTCTAAATTTTCCCTGCGATTTTTTATGAAATTTCCAACCTTGCATTCATTCATGAAAATTAATTATATTTTTTTTTCATGTGACGAATATTAACATTTTCTAAACTTTTCCATGCTTTAGAGGACAAAATTCCTACATTTGCCATGATGATTTTCTTCTTCTAAATTTCTCCTGGACTCAATTTAACTGGATTGAAAAGTTCAGGGGGCAAGATTTCCAGTTTTGAAACTGAGGGATAAAGAGTAAACTTTGCATGAATTTGAGAGACAGAAAACATTTCTTTCTAAAATAAGTGTAGTATGATCTTTTGAACAATATTCAAAGTTTCAGACTTGTATCTGCATAGAATGTGACTTGAACTGCAGGAGGGGAAAAGACTACCAGAATTCACTCACAGCATGTTTGGTTGGGGGGAGTTGGTGGCAGGGAATGGGAGTTTAAGATTGATGAGAATAAAAATCCGTTGATTGGTTCAGGGACTTGGGAATTAGCAAGGGAAGGGGAAGGGGAATTAGGAGGGGCAACTCCCATCGATCTCTACCCTGGGGGACCCTGGTAATTCAGCGAAGGAATGGGAGTTGACGTCTAAACACATATTGTTACAGATTTGGTGGCCCACCTCCCGCAGTGAAAGGGAAAAAAACACGAACATCCTAGCTAAATACTTGCGGCAGCATAAGTTTTCCTCCAAACAAACTGGCCAGCGCTAACTACCCCCTAATCTACCATCAAAAATATAACTAACCCCTAATCTGCAGATGCAACGCCAAATAGGAGCACATCTCAGGTAACCTACCCTTCCTATTCTTTGTTCATGCGAATTATTCCCACAAGTAATTCTCAACCCGTACCAAACGTGGGACTGGGACTAACAGTCCACTTCCCAAGTAGAATCCCTCAGCCAACTCCCTCTCATAAATTCTCATTCCCTTTCCCTTAAACTACCAAACACGCTATCAAGGCAATAGAAACATTGCCCATACCAGTCGACATACTTCCAAAGAGGCCGTGTCGCGCTTCCGAAGCTTGCTTGGCCTTCCAGGACGCTCTCCCTGTGCATGACCAGATGCTCGTAAACAAATGTAGCCCAGGCAACGGGGCGCCACGCTTTGCGCCGAAAGTTGTACGCGTCGATGTGGCCGTTGACCTGCTTGAGGTGCAAGACCTCCTCGCCCTCCTCACCATCCTCCACCGTCTCTATCTGGTTGGCCTCGAAGAACATCCGCAGGTCGGATCCGTCCCACGTGACCAGGCTGATCCTATCCTTGAGCCGCCACCGCCAGCTCCTTCGGGGACCGCCGGGGTAGTCTTCGAGCACCCACACCTCCATCCACGCCTCCATCACGCTGGAGGACTGCTCGACGGAGAAGAGGCAGAGCTTCCCGCCTGGAAGCACGCTGATCCTCGTCGTCATTAGATAGAATGGTCGTCCATGGCGTTCCGGTGTCTCCATCAACCAGAACTTCTCACGCCTCGTGTCGAACGTGAGCAGCCGCACCGTCGACGTTCCCGACCCAATCGACTCTACCAGCCAATGCAGGTTGTCGTGTAGCCTAACGCAGCCAGGGCTTCTGTTCATAATGATCCTTGGAGGCGTCGCATCTGCATCTGCAGAGCTCTCCTCCAGGAGGCGAAGCTCACGCCAGATGGCATCGCCGACCCTTAGAGAATGGTTAATAGTATAGCCAACTGCTGGCTATATGGTGTTGCCATGTCATAGATAGCCAACACTTATAGCCACTCTACAATAAGGTTAGCTATAAGGTGGGCTATAAGAATACTATTTTTTCTCATCTTCTCTCTATATCTTTCTTCATATTTATTGTATTGGCCTAGGAATCCGCATATAGCTAGGCTCTTGCATGATAGCCCACTCCCCTTACTTTTTCATGTCTTTCTCCTTCACATAGACAAAATTGCCATATAAGCGGGCTATAAGCCTGCTATTGTACTTGCTCGAATCCGGAAGATAGTCGGGCAGATAATATGGCAGGACCGTGATCAGTTTCGCCGGAAGCATGCAGGAGTTGGAAGCGCCTCGTCTCCGGGTGTGCGTAGCCGCCGATGATACCGCCCTCGCGAGATGGCGGACCAACGGTTGCGCAGGCCATGGTGAGGGGGTTCTAGAGCACATACTGATGGATGTGGAAGCCGTTGCCATAATTAGGATGAGGTGGCCATTCGCTGCGCTGTAGGCACACCACCCCGTCCCAGGAGCCCAAGACCATCGTAAGCAAAGCCGATGTAAAGCAGAGGGCGCGGGGGAACGGCGTTCTCTGCCGGCCGACGTGGATGAAGTCGAAGACGATGACTCTGTTCACAGAGCGACACTGAATCCAGTCACCTTCGATGCCATAGCAGTCGATTTTGTGTTCGGCCGTGATCTTGGCGACGGCTGTCGGCCGTCTGGAGTGGACACGGTCAAAGATCGGGTGGGATATGGCGGAGCGCCAGGCCCTGCACACGGCGCGGCAGCCGGCGATGTAACGGGCCGGCAGGCGGACGAGGATCTCCACGAGCACGTCGTCCGGCAGATGCGGGAGGGTGGTGTCCATGGTGAAGGCGGATGAAGATCGTATCGGAAGGAGAACTGGGAGTTTGAGCTGTCTTTAGATGCCAAGATTTTAGTAAATCTGTTTTGCCTAAGCACGATTCGTTGTAACTAAATACTCATATTTGTTTGATTAGATAATTTTCTATATAATAAACCATCCCAAATTCTAAAGGAAATGCTAACTGGCGACAGTCAGCTGTGGGCGATTTCGCAGCGACCCCCCAATTTGCCGTCGGTTTCATTTGCGCGAATCTTGGTGCAGGATCGAAGCCGCGTCAGATTTTAAAGTAGTTCGCTGTGTGATAGATGGCAGTGAACGTATTTAGAGAATCAAAACACTACATCACAGCGCAGTGGTGGTCGGTGAGGCGCCCTTGCACCCGAAGACCTAGGATCGAGTCCCTACCTCCCCCATTTCTCAGCAAATGACGTTTTTGTAGGAAAATTTTACATGGTAGTTTATAAAAAAATTGAACTACGTCACATGGCATTTTTAAAATCAAGAGATGGCAATTTTTATATTAATAGATGACATTTTTAGTTATTAAGAGATGACATTTTATTTATTTTTTTATTAAGTGATGGCATTTTAATATTAAAAGATGGCATTTTTATATTAAGGGATGACATTTTTGGTTATTAAGAGATGGCATTTTTTTAAGAGATGGCATTTTTATATTAAGAGATGGCATTTATTATTATTTAAGAGATGCCTTCTTTAGGTACATGGCATTTTTTTCTAATAATATGGCATTTTTATACACAAAGAAACAACTAATGGGTGGCGGCGGCTCCGTATCGCAAAACACGATGAAACTTTCTCTCTGATTTTTTTCTCGGAAAGACGGTACTTATGGACTTGGAGGTAGGGCAAACGGAGCACCGAGGGCCCCACAAGCTCAGGTGGTGTCGTGGTTTTGACACGGCAGATGCCCTTGTGAAAGGACTTGGAGATGAGGCCATCGCACAAGGGTGGAAGCTTAACGGGGTTAATCGGGAATGAGAAGACACGAGATTACCCAGGTTCGGCCCCTCACGGTCGAGGTAAAAGCCTACGTCCTGCTTGATTATATTACTGTGGATCTCGATTACAAGGAGGCGGATTCGCTAACCTAGCTTTCGAGAGATTGCAACTTAGTCTTTTCCGCCTAGGCGCTCCCCTTTATATAACAGGTGGAACCCTAGAATTACATGAGAGTCCGGGTCATCTTTCTGCCGTATGTTTGCCTGTTAAGCCGGCCCATAGGCTGAGCCGGCTTTTCTCACCGGGCCTCCACTAAGCCGGCCCACTGAATGTCCTCTTAACCCCGTAGGGAGATAACCTGCTGAGCCCGCTCTAAGGCCGGGTCATCTTTCTGCCGGGTCTACACACTGGGAAATATCCCCAACATTAGCCCTCAGTTTGACTTGAATTCATTCATGTTAAACTTCACCCTGAAAAATAGACATCATTAGTAGGGAAAAATATCCAAAAATTGCTTTTCAAGCTAACCCTTTGAAACACCGGGTCATTCTTCTGTTTTCAGACTTGGCATTTTTCATTGCCTTTGCCTCGTGACATCACACTCCACTTCCGCAAAATCCGGGATGGCATTACAGGGAATCTTTATATAGATTTGTATTGCTTCGTCAGGCGCAAAAATCGAGGAGCCCTTCCAGCCTCTGTTTACTGCGCCGCCTGGGGTTTCGCGCATGCCGTTTCGGGCCCGCCATGCCTATAAGTAGACTGGCGCCTTCCTCACCTTCTTTTTACTGCTCCTCGTCTTCTTCTCCTCTGTGACGCCTGCTGCGCCTGTTCGAGCTCACCGCCGCCACCCGTTCAGCACCGCCCAAACCTTCATCCCGTTGCCGGAGCTCATCTGGCCTTGATCGGCCGCATCCGCAGTGTTTCTCCATCCGCAGATCTCTCCAACTAGATCTGTAAGTTTTCTGTTCGCCATTATTGTGGTTCCTTTGCTGTTCCTCTAGTTCTTCCTTCGAACTGCCCATAGATCTGTCAAATCGTCGTAAGGTAATGTTTTTGTAGTTCACATAATCGATCCGCAATATTTTCCCATATTGTAGATCTTCTGTACTGCTTTAGATAGACCCCACTATATTTCATCTCATAGCACGAAGAACATACTTAGGTTTTACTCTTTCATTTTTATCCATTTTTAGATCCGTAGGATTTTCTCACCCAACTGAAACTTGTTCGCTGGCTCGTAGTCCAGGCCATGTTCAACACTTGTAAAAATCACGCTAAGCATTTCATCGGCTTTTATTCGTCAAGAACCTTGACCCGGATTTTTACTTGCATCCTTTTCTGTAACCCGGCAAAATATCGCAATTGCCGGCTCGTATATACCGTTTATATTAAACCAAGAAACTCATGTTTTGCCGGCTTATGACACCTTCTCCTTTTCATAGCAGCCGAATCAATGGCTCCCAAACCCAAGATTGTCAATTGGGCAAAATCCAGCATGTCTAAGCTTAGTCTGCAGGCCTTGGTGGATTCCGGGTTGTTGCCATCCAAGTAAACGATTGAATGGCGCGCTCCTGAAGAAGAAATCCATCCCCAGCCGGATCAGAAGGAGATCGTTATATTTGCTGAACATGTCTCGAGGGGCTTCCGTCCCCCAGGCTCGAAGTTTTTCAGAGATGTACTGCATTTTTTCAACATCGGGCCTCAAGACCTGGCCCCCAATTCCATCTTCAACTTGTGTCAGTTCCAAGTATTCTGTGAAGTGTATCTGTAGCTTGAGCCGTCCATCGACCTATTCCGGGAGTTCTTTTATCTGAACCGCCAAACAGAGCACAAGGATGGTCCAAGCGTTGAACTTGGCGGGGTCTCCATCCAACGGAGGAAAAATACAGTCTTTCCTGAAGCCAAGCCGGCCAGCCACCCCAAAGGGTGGCACAGAACCTGGTTTTACTGCAAGGACACCTCCCCCGAAGGGCAACACCCTTTGCTGGGTTACAGGGCAAACCGGCTTGCCGCCAATGCAGCCTTCCCGGGTCTTGCTTCCAGGGAAGAGAGAGAAAATCTGGAGCCCCTGTATCCAAAGATGAATGCATTGATTGCTCATGGTCTCACCGGCGTCGATCTGACCTGGACTTGGATTGAGTGGCGAATTTAGCCACTCAGCTTTAGGACCCGGCTTATGCATGTTGGGGATTACATCAGAAAACAAAAAAAATCGACCTACGCACCAGCCCAGGACCACTATGAAGACTGCATACAAGGTTTTGATCTGATCGTTACCGACTCGTAGCACAGCGGAATTAGAGTCGATGTAGATTGTTGGTGCAGATCCCCGCAGCTAGGATTTACAACCTCCCAACCGCGAGGATGTACTCCCTAGACTGCCCCTCGGACAGCCCTCCGGGAGGCGGTCGGACAGTCCCTCGGACGGTGTCGCGGACAGCCCTTCGGGATGACCCTCTAAACTCGGACGATCACTCGGACAGCCCTTCGGGAGGCTCTCTCGAACAGCCCCTCAGGCAAAAAGATCGAACCTATGACCTCTCTACGGGGTTGCACACATACGGTGTCATCTATCCAGCAGGGCTTCGCCGTCCAGAACTAGTTCCCACCGGAACCCAGACAGCCTTTCGGCTCTACGAAACTCTTTTCGTGGGAGGGAGAGAAGAAGCCAGATCATTGCATGGCATTGTGTGAGAGAGTTGGAGTGAGTGTGGAGAGCCCCTCTCCACCTCTATTTATAGGGAAAGGCAAGGGGTAGGGTGGCTCAAAAAAACCCAAAATGCCCATGTAAAATGAATCACATAAAGGGCATAATGGGGAGGGAAGTGGAGCTCCATGGAGCTCCAACCTTGTGGCCGGCCACCCCCATTGTGGGCCCCCCCAAAGGGGTTTCCTTAGCCCCCAAGTCCTTCTAGAAGCCTTTTGGGAAAAGCCCTAAAAGGTGGCTTTCCATAAAGTAGCCCAAAAAGCACTTTCACTATTCACGGAAACATTTTTCCGCGACCGTTAAATCCGAAAATATTTCTGTGGGTCTTAGAACAATTCCAGTACCCACTAAAATGATTTTGAACGCGTTCTGAAACAATTCCGGATTAGTGATTTTCACCGGCGAAAAGCAACCAAAACCGGTTTCGGCAGATCCGGAACATTTCCGGTTTTTATCCAGAAAAAATCCCAGAAGTTTCCAGAACAATTCTGGCACCCTCCAAGAATTTCGAGGCGTGTGCCGAAACCAATTTGACTTAATGGTATACTCCGAAACAACTTTTCGGTTTTACCAAAACTATTCCGGTGTTCTCTCTCCGGAACTTTTCCGTTGTCTCCGAAACTTTTCCGGTGACTTTCTCTCAAACTCACTGTCTAGTATTCAGCAGATAGATGACCCTTAAGCGTGTGACCCTATAGGTTCGATGAAGTATAGACATGACCGGAACTCTTTCCGATCAATGATCAACATCGGAGCCGTGGACACCCATATTGACCCCTATACCCACACAAATAAATATTCGAGTGAACCTCCAGTTTGCCGTGTGCTATTCCTGTTGCTTCGCGATATGTTACAAATATCCGAGGTGAGAATCATCGGCATCCCCGTGGATCAACACTTGTCCACAATGCGAGTTACCTCGTTACCGGTTTTGTTCTCTTTTCTCGTTTCCGTGTTCCGGCATCCCTGTGATCAAATCACATTGTGTCTGGCCAGACGATGGTGGATACCGTAACACCGAGAGGGCCCAGAGATATCTCTCTATCGTCGGAGGAGCCAATCCCAATCTTGAGCTATCAAGTCCCTTGTCATACTTTCCCATGAACCCGTAAGCAGCCGTAATAGCCACCCAGTTACGGATGACGTTTAACAAACCCCAAAGTTCATGAATCAAGCATGAAGGAACTCGATACTCTCATGGTCTAAGGAATTATGCAAACGTTAACTTTCTCTGTGTTATTAACCATTAACTTGTGACGAATGTATCTCATAGCATAACATCAATTCGGTTCGATTCAACACAAGTGTTCTCCTAACATTGTGCCCTCAAAGTTGCCGGCATAGTCATGCCTATGATCTGGAAAACAGAACCATCATGCAACACTTGAGCTAGTCTTAGAGGCCAGACTAGGAATACATTTTACCGTTTATTATTCCACACGTGCATATGAGTCTTCCTTCGAGCCTCGTGGTTATTGCAGACTCGAGAACCATAGCAGTTATAGCATGGAACATAAACTTAATCAGAAACATGGGGATAAATAATAACATTTATTATTGCCTCTAGGGCATATCTCCTACAATGCATGCCTACACCGGCCATCCAGAAGATCCTCTTCGATTTAGCTGGGTTAATCTTAAGGAGAAAGATGTCCTAAAATTTGCCTAGAAACTTCTTGGTGAAACAAAGGATGATATTAAGCTTGTGGGACTCGCCCCATTCTACACCAACAACCCGACACCTGAGGTAAGCCGCCTTTGTCACCTTTCATTTTATCAATACTGTTTTATCCTAGTCATAATTCCATCCACCCACCATGATACAGGAAAACGATGACTGGTGGCGGGTTGAAGTTCAAGACCCTACTCCTCCTCAGGAAAACGATGAAGAGGATCCAGACGACGACGAGGATAACGAGGTAGAACTTGACTCTCTTGGCCATCTTTTTAACTAGATTGCTGATGCTAACTCCTCATAGGAAGAAGCTGAAGTTAGCCACACCATTGAGCCAGAGGTAACCTTAATCTCTTCAGACTCTGACTCCCCCAAACCTGTTCGAAAGAAATTCCGGGCTGTCGTTCGTAAAGTCCGAAGAAAACCCTGGGTTACCATCCGTAAAGTCCCTTTTTCACATCAAGATGCTCACTTGGATCCCCAATTTCTTTTGAAGAAAACACAGCACGCCGGAACATCCAAAAGGAAGACCCGGAGTAGTGAAGGAGAGTTGAGTGGCGGGCTACCATATGAGCCGCCAGCACGTAAAGCGCGGACAGAGGTGCCTATTAGTCCAACTCCCTCTTTTCCTCTAACCGGCTGTTTCAAAGAGCCCTTACACTTGAATGACTCAGCATATCAGACGCCCCCTCCTCGGACGAGTCAAGCGCTACTCAGGCGCCAGCCTTCAACATTAACCCGGGGTAAGCACGTTGATTATTCCTGTATCGCACAATGGTTTCTTGCCTTTTATCCTTTAACTGAATAACTCTTTGTTCCTCGTATAGCGCCAAGGCCATTAAGAAGAAGACCGCCGCCGGGTCATCTGACCCGGTCATTCCAACGGGTCCTTCCC
The DNA here is from genome assembly GCA_039707655.1 of Elymus sibiricus. Classification (NCBI taxonomy): domain Eukaryota; kingdom Viridiplantae; phylum Streptophyta; class Magnoliopsida; order Poales; family Poaceae; genus Elymus; species Elymus sibiricus. Next base: position 164,970,216 of record CM077666.1, on the reverse strand, counting down.
AGCAAGAGACAACAGCTACCCTGGACATCCAGGACGAGCCGGCGTTTCATAACAGCCCGCCACCCCAAGATACTACTGTGAGCCCGGCTCATGCCTCCTCTCCTGTTACTCAGGAGAAGGAAAATTTAACTGAAGAGCAGCCCGCGGCACCGGCTCAATATGAAGTAGTGGTGATCAGTGAACGGCAAACTGCTCCACCGAAAACCTCTACTGCTCTAACCAAGATTCCTGCCAAGGCTGAGCTGCCCCTTAAGAACAAGGGGAAGGCGGCTCTTGACTTCTCTACCTTCAAAGATCAAGATGCCAACACATTGCACCAAGCTGTGCTGACCCGACTGTCTGAAAGCCGTGACACAGAAATTGCAATGATAACCTCGCTGAAGCGGAAATATGAGGTAACTTTTGCCCTCTGTCATGATATTCATATATATATATATATATATATATGATGACCCGGGACTTCAAAAACTTCTTGCATGCATAACCTCAAACGGTGGCCCCCAAAGGCCGGCTCGTCATATTATGACGGGCGGGTCTCCATATGTAGTAAGATGGAGCGAATTATGCATTAACCACCAAGTGCCATGTGTAATGCCTGCATCTGCATGGAACTTGCCATTTTTGGGAAGCGCTGAAACATGTAGCCCCCATGTGCCGGGTCGACCGGAAGGGCGGCTCGGGACATGCTTATATGATGTATAACTGAAGCTGCCTTGTAGGACATGCTGAATCAAGTGGAGGCTCAGGCTTCCTTCTTCCGGAAGGAAGCCAGGAAGAATCATCTGCAGAAGCCAACAAGTCTCTGCTCCTTGTGAGGAGCACCTTGAATGAAACCGAGGCAGAAAGAGCTGCCCTAGCTCAGCGTGCTGAGGAGGCCGAGGCAAAACTGGAGCCGGTTACTCAAGAGCTATCCACTCTAAAGGGCCATATCACAACCATGTGCAAGGCCATCTTCAGTAAGTAAAAAAGACTAGTATTAGTCAATTATACCAGCTTAAGATGCTAAGCCGGCCTTACTGACCTCGTGCACTTATCCTGGAAGGCCGTAGGAACCAAACCCTTGTGCAGCAACCACTGATGAAATTGAAGGCAATGTATACCTTTGTGGAGCAGCTGTACATAGGCGGCTCCCGTTGCATAATGGCCGCAGAAAATACCAAGGCACCACCACAGTTTATCTCGGATATGCTGAAGGAATTGTCTGTGGTGTGTTGGTGCAACATTTGCCCTCTTGTGTTTTGGAGATTGTTGACAGAAATAGGCATGGACTGATTTGTTTGCTAGTGCACACAGAGAGAAATAGTCCATGCAGTACTGAAGAGAATGCTGTCTCCAGTGTCCAGTTCGAGGAACTTCACTGAAGAATATCTGCAGAGCAAAGAAGAATGAGCTACATCCATAGAAGTCATGTAGACGAGAAGATTGATGTGAAGGAGTTAACCCCTCAAAATTTATTGCTGACGCGAAGCAATTGGTTCGGTGATACTGTCCAAAGAAAATTGACTGCAGTGATGGAAGTCGAAGACGAAGTGAAGACGTAGCATTCATCTCATTGTTCTTCTTTCATTTATTTGAGTCATAGGACCTCCATACTATTAAGAGGGGTATAGGTTCTCGAAGCTTAGATTCGCTGTGATGCTTATCCCAAACCTATGCAAGACTGAGAGAAATCTCTTTATGCTTCGAATGATTACCTGCCAGCAGAAGACGTTGTTCTTCGGTGCTGCAGGAGATATCTTTCGAACTGAAGAGTTAGCAATACTTTCTCCGCAAGGAATGTTACCGTTGTGCTCAATTTCCGACCGTTGGACTCGTGCCGTTCGGCCATTGGCTGCCCCACATGTCCAATTTGGTCTTTTCCCATCAGGGAAGGCTGCGGCTATAAATAGCCACCCCGCTCCAACGTTGCCCGTTGGCTGCTCCGCTTAAGATTTCTGAGAAGATTGATTGAGCATCCCCTCTCTGAGTGATTTGAGTTTAAGATCCACCGAGAGAAAATCAAGAGCCAAAACTTAGACAGTGGTTGAGCATCATAGTAGTTCTGAGTTAGAGTTCTTGTACCTATTACTCTTCAGAGCTGCGCACTCTCTAGACGGATAGGTGTCGGCTCGAGTGTTGAAGAGTTGTTGTCTTCACCGAGCAAGATCTTCAGCAACCAAGAGTCATTGTGGTTTGCGAAGAGGTCTGTCGAAGGTTTGGAGATCACCGACAAGTATCTACCATGAGTGAAATCAACTGGAGTCTGATCAGCTCCGAGTTGAAGGAGAATAGGGCGAAGAGAGTTTATCTTCTGTGTTTAATTACAACCCCTCCAACCAAACGTAGTCCTTTGGCAGAAGGGCGAACTGGTCTACCAAATTCATCTGTCGCCATCGAGCACCACTGGTTCATTCTACATTACTGCATTTCCTTCAGCAGTTTACTTTGGTGCTCTGTGTCGATAGTTTTATCTGATCGATCATAGTTCGTTACTTATCTTTCGCATTCTCATCATTCATTTCTGTCGTCTCAATCTAATTTATCTCTCTTCGCACTTCTGCATGTTAGCGTGATTTCAATCAGTGCCGTATCCATTCACCTCGTCACTATCCTTCTTACATTTCCTTCGCAGTTCATACCTAGTTTTCCCTCATGCTACTGCATCTGTTCATATATTGCATTACCATCATAATTGTCAAACCTGTGATATTCTATGCTCGAACTATTATTGCTTCCTACATCGATAGATATGTTCCTCAATAGCGTGCTTGATTAAGTACATTTCTACCGAACCTTATTTCCGCTGCTGTGTTTGGGATCGATTCGAAACATTCGCAAGAATTTTTGAATCTCCCATTTACCCCCCCTCTGGTCGATATACTCTCGATCCTAACAATTGGTATCAGAGCAGGTTCTCCCTGTCTCTGTTTATTAAAGGTCTAACAACCTTGGAGTTTTGAGTATGTCATATGCAGGTAGATCCTCGCACTCTGAAGGGTTTCCTATCTTTGATGGAAATGACTATGTCTACTGGAAAGAGCGAATGAAAATCAGACTTCAAGCCATCAACATAGGACTTTGGCAGATTGTGGAAAATGGATACACCGTTCAGCACCCTGATGCTCCTACTTCCGAAGACAAAGCTATAATGCGGTTGAATGCTCAAGCAAAAGATATTATCTGTGACAGTATCTCGAAAGACATTTTCATTCGGTTCTAAAAGCTTGACACTGCCAAGCAACTCTGGGATGCCATCAAAAATGTTCATGAAGAATTCATTGCCAGAACAGATCCACACACTGATATGCTTCGTGCCATGTTTGCTGGTTTCACAAGTCTTCATAAGGAAAGTGCTATGGAACTCACTGATCGGTTGACAAATATTGTTGAAAGACTTCATCAACGAGGAGTAACAGATATCACCGATAGAGATGTGGTCAACAAGCTGTTGAGTGCTCTTGATGCAACCTTCGATCCAATCGTAGCTGAAATCAAGCAAAGACCAGACTATGACAAATTCCACTACGTCGAGGTCATGACGCTGTTGTCTATTCACGAAGAAAAGATGGAACTTGAAAATGGGCATCAAGAATATTTTTCGGAAAGCGAAGAGGAAATTCTTTCACACTATGGCAGTTCACAAGAAGAAGATATCGAGAATCAACACTCTATCACAAGAGAACTAGAAATGCTCGCAGAAAGACTAGGTAATCTCAGAAGACAGAATCTGTGTCTCACAAATGATGACGAAGTTGACTTGCCTGAATCTTCAAGAAAACTACCTCCGAAAGAAATAAAGTGCTTCAAGTGCAAACAATTCGGTCACTACATAGCAGACTGTCCTTGCTGGGAACTAAATGAAAAACCTAGCAACAAATGGATTTTTCTTCACTGCACTGGATTCACTCGAATGGACCATCACACTAAGCTCTCGAAGAAAAATGAATCTTTCTCATCCTCTTCGAAGAGACCAGTCACTGACGTGCAAGCCAAAGCAACCATTGAATCTAATATGAAGAGAATATCGCAGTTGACTAGAGTATGTGCTAAAATGAATATGGAATCTGAAGATGAGACATCCGAATCCAAATCAGAAGACGAAGAGCCTCACAGAAGCCTAGGAAGAGGCAATGCATTCATTGCTTTTGAATCATCCGAGAAATCACTCGAATCAGACACTGATGATAATGCTTCAAGTGATGATGAACCAATCGCACTCCGTCTCATGGCAAAAACCTCAAAGGATCAGGTATCAGCAAAGCACCGAAAATCTATGACTGAATATTCTTCTGAATACATTGCCTATGCTAAACTGGTTAAGATTGCCAAATCTCAACAAGATGAGCTTGAAAAACTTGAGAAGAATCTCAGGAAATCCGAAGGATTACTGGTCGAAGAGATGGAGAAGAATCAAGAGTTGACTGAAGAGAATGATGCTTTTTCTTCAACGATTGATGATCTTTCCAAATGATATGATTCTCTTGCAGTCGACTATGAGAGTTTATCAGATGAACTCCTTAGCAGGAATCAAGAACTCGAGTCACTGAAAGAGCCTTATAACGTGCTTGCGAAAGAAAAAACTTCTCTCTTCGCCGAGCAATCTAACAACCTTCCTGATGATTTTGTGCCTCCTTGCTCAAAATGCCAAGAACGTAGCAATGCTGATTCGAATGCTGAAATATCCAATGCTGTCATCTAGAATATTGCAACCACTACGAATGATATTTCTAACCCCTCTTCCGAGGAATTTGTTGCTATCTCTGATGAAAATTGCAGGCTAAAGAACTTGCTTGAGACAGGAATGCTAAAGAGCCTCAAAGGGCATCAAACTCTCTGTGATGTGCTCAAGAAGTCAATACTGCACAAAAATCCCCGAAAGGAAGGATTGGGTTTCGAAAGGAAACTCAACGTTGATGGAACCTACTGGACTCCCGAGCAATATCCTCGAACGAGTTGGGTTCTTGCTAAAAGCAAAACTGTCGAACCTGCACTCCTGTCTGGATATGACACTCCCATTTCTGTTGTTTCTGACGAGTCTGATGACTCAAACTACAAATTCTTCAAACAACAGAATGGTAAGATTTTTGCTCGGTATGTTGAGACTAACTGCAGGTCTGGTTCACCCAAGAAGCAAATCTGGGTGAAGAAGTGCATCATTGAAAATTTATCTGTCACTGCTAACCTGAATATGCAGAGTAATCCTCTTTGAGGAAATGATAATCACTCGTAGATTGGCACTGCAACTTCCTCGAATGGATCTCGGTCAAACTTTCGACAAAAGGAGTACATGCGTATCTCCTCGAATCATTATGCTCATGTCTCTGGGAACCATTTCAATGCATATTCATATGATTACTCTCGAAATGCACATGCGAACTACAGAAATCAATGAAGGAACGTCCCTGCTCAGTCAAGACAAATGAGGTTTGCGCTGCCCACACAAGTGTGGGTTGCGAGAAAGAACTAACTCGTCTTGCAAGAACTCTCTCTCTCAGGGATTCTATTTGTTTATCCTTAGCCCTGAGATCTATATTGTTGGTGCTGGTTCGTTGTGTTTATTTGTTCTCAGTTTGTTGTTTGTCTTCGAGTTGCAGTGTTTGTGTTTCGTCCGATGAACAACTCACTCATAGCTCCTAGTTTGGTGTTTCTTCTCTTCTGGCTGAGTGTTTTGTTTCGGACCCTATTATCCTTCTATTCTTTCTCATCCAAATCTATGCTGTCCATCGTGAGCATGCAATTTGATCTGAAGAAAATTTCTCTCCGACGTCCTTGGTCGCGAAAGAAATCAACTTCGAACTTTTATCCATTTTGGCGTTTAGCCCTTCTTCAAACCTTTCGAACTCCCGCTCTCTTCCCGAGTTTCTCGCAGAGAATGGTTGCCACATGCCCACGATCTCCACAATCGTGATCCTATCCATCGAATGCGGAACGTCCCGCAACTATGGGCCGTAGATTTCGGAGAGGAGGTTCAGCTCCCCAGCTATAAATATCCCTCACCGCGTCTTCTTCCTTAGTTCCTCAAACCCTCATACCACCTCCATCCGAGCCCGTGCTCGAAGCAACTCCGGCGAGAAGCTCCGTCATGCTACTCCGGTGGAATCTCATCGCAGCTGATCACGCCGGTGCGGTAATCTTTCCTCCCGCATTGCCGTAGTTGATTTAAGTTGCGAAGTTAGGGCGCTTGGATCCGGAACTGCTCCTTTCCGTATCTCTGTTCTTAGGGCAGTTCTTATCGATGCTATTTACTTTGATTTATCTCACCGCGATAGATCTTTAGGAATCAGTAGGATTTGACTTGTACGATTTGTAGATCTTCCTCGTACTTGTTTTCCTTGACCTAGGGTTCATGTGTAATTATCCGAAAGATTAGATAGCTATCAACCTGCCTAGAATTTTCTGTGGCTAGCTTGTAAAATCTATCGAGGATATCTTTTTGAATTACCATGAGTTCCTTCTTGGACTCCCTCAAAATCATTTTTGTTCAAAATCTTTCTGTGCATTCTTATGACCCTACCCTCTTTTTCCCTCGTATCTATTCTATTTCATAGGTTGGTCATGGCACAGAGTTCACAAGAGCATTCAGATTCTGAAGAAAATTTGCCTCAATTTCCATCAAGGTCTGAACGAATGAGAATGACTGGAGGAGGAAAATCTTCGAAGCCACCCAAGGCTCCGAAGAAGAAACAAGAGTCTGAACCCGAAGAAGATGATAAGGAAATTCCCTCTGCTCATAGTCAGCCCGAGGATGAATTGGTCACAGATGCCCTAACCATCTTCTCTGATGGAAATCCTAAAAAGGGCGGTCGCGGCAGAGAAAAAATACCACTGTAGAAATGTCTAATCCTGATAGTTACAGAACTCCACCAGGGGGTGAATCAACGACAGACCGCAACAACAGGCTTCAAAGAATTCGCCGCCACTGGGCAGGCAAATGGTACAGATATGAAAATGTTCGCAAGAAGTACCAGATTCTGTTTGCTTTCACACTACCGTGGAACGACTACATTGCCGAAAACTGCATTGGCCCCGATGATGAAAAAGTCAGACCACCACAGCCTTCAAATGCTCACCCCGACTCCCTCAAAACCATCGCTGATTTCCCCGAGGAAGTGGCTAAGAGGGCGAAGGCCAAAGCCAAGCGTGATGCTAGGGAAGCGAAGAGAAACCAAGTTGAAGTGAAAAACGTCGCACTGACCCAGCAAGACGTACAGAAGAAGAAGGATCGTGCATCTGCTTCCAAGGGAAGCAAGTCTAGGAAATCAGTTTCCCCTCGTGCACCTCGAAAGAAATCTGTCGCCAAGAGAATCAAGAAGGCAGTTTCTAACTCGTGTGATGAGTCATCCAGCGAAGATTCCCCTGATGAAATTCTACTGTATGATCAACTTGCCATTCTCAACAAACCATCCAAGAACCCCTCTCCAGTGAAAGTTTTACCCTCTCCAAGGAGATCACCAAGGCAAGCACCCATTCCCTTCACTGACAAACCTTCGGGTTCTGCAGCTCCGAGATCTTTGACAAACACTGCAGCGAAGAGAAAGCTGCAGTCTGAAGAAAAAGCTGATGTGTCTGCTAAGAAGACCAAGCTCACTGTTCCTGCTTCCACAGAGGAACAGAAGTATGATTTCAAGTTCATGATCGATGTGATTGACAGTGCTGCATATGATGCAAAATCTGATGATGTGAGCGGTCTGGGACTGCCTGATGATGTTACTGAAATGGTAACGAAGCATTTCATCGAGCTGAGGAAAATCTCCAAGAAGCTAAATAAAGCTGTCAAAGACAAGCAAGCTGTCAAGAAAATGAGGAGTGAGGCCAGAACTGAATCCGAAAGAAAAGATCTGAACAAAGAAATAGTTGAACTCACCAAGGTCCTCAGTATGATGCGTAATGAGAAAATTGATTGGCACTCGCGTTTGCACATGGAGGTAGCTCAGTTGTGTGACAGAAGAAACGAGGAGATTGACCGCAAGGCAGATCTTGCTCGAAGAAGAATTCAAGAAGAAAAACGTTAGAAGGCTAGGGCGAGAATCAGCAAACCGAAAGAAAACAAAGACCGCCGCCTTCAGAATGTTGCTACTGATCCTATCCCACTGAACTCCAATGCACCCTTGCAGTAGGTTCCACCATCTCCACCTCATGAAGATGAACCTTTGCAGCAAGCTGGCACTGTGGAGGTTATCATTCCAGCTCCGGTAGTCCAAGAACAACTTGATGTTGTTGATGTTTTCCTGGAAAAGACTGATGAAGAAAATGCTTTGCTTAAGCAACAAGCCCTAGTTGATGAGACTGATGAGGAAATTGAAGTTGAGAAGGCAGACCCATCAAGAACATCGCAAGCAGAGCCCTCCGAACCAAATAAGGAGAATGACAAGATTGAGGGGGAGCTAAATGCTTCCCGAGAGAAACAACCCCGGTCGCATCATCTGGTACCCCTACTCAGATGGATGTTGATCTTGCTCCTCTTACTGGTGCACCAAAGTTGGTAGAGGAAGAAAAGAAATCTGATGAGCCGATGGCTCGAGAAGTAATTATATCACCAGTTGTGTCTCAAGCGTCTGAGAAAGAGGTCGTTGTGCCTCCAACCGAAGAAAGTACAAAGAAAGAAAAGGCCCTTGTGCCCGAAAGCCAGAAAGCTGCTGAAGGAGTTCCGGCGAGCAAAAACGATAGTCAGTCAAATTCTTCAAAGAAATATGTACAAGAAAAATCGAGGTTGCCACGTGCTCCTCTCAAGCCCATTGAAGAAGGTGTGTCTGCACCTGATGACATTCGGACCCAGTTTATGGCCGATGAAGAACAACTGAGAAACCCCTTGGAAACCTACCCTTTGTTTCCTATCGGTGATGGCCCGAATGGTCCAACTTTCAACGAGCAGTTTCATCATTCGAAACTTGCATTCTTTGGGACCAGCCCATATGATGGAGAAAGAACTTCCTTGTCACCAAGATTCTGGGCGAAGGAACAGGCCGTGTACTATGCCCGCATTCTGTACTGCAAAAATCGCATCTTCAAGCACAAGATTCTGGATTTCGCAGAGCTTGAAAGTTTACCTTGCTTCCATCAAACCATCGAGCAGATTGACCAAGTCTTCCTGAAGAGCTTCCTTCGTTTCAATCATGGCTGGAATCGTGAAGTAATTCTTCAGTTCTATGCCACTCTTTATATCTTAGGGGACTTTGCAAATAGCAGTACTTGGATCCTCGAATGGATGACCGAAGAAGAAAAGATCAAATGTTCGGCTGACCAGTTCTTAGCACTGTTGAATCTTCCTCGGTGCGAATTTGATGTAACTCGTGAACACAGACCGCACTGTTGGGATGTATCCAAAGCCGAACTTCATATACTGATGGACCCCAAACTTCTTGGTGATGAATGTACTGAAGCAAATCCTAAGAATCGGGCCTATGAGAACAAAGTTTTATTCTATATCCTCTGCAACTCCCTCACGCCAACAAACAGGCCAGAAACCATTCATGGCATCGTGGCAAATGCTCTTCAAGCAACAGCTCATGGCATTCGGTTTGACATTTCGGATCTTTTCATTCGCAACTTGGCCTATGCAGCTGATAGCCCTCAAGCTTTGAAGCCATATGCACCATGGGTCATGTTTGCTATTGAGCAGCTTATTGAGAAAAAGTTTCTCAGCCCACATGTCCCGAAAGTTTACATTCCACCAGTCCGAGATACTCTCCGGATCGTAAAGGACATCGGCAAAGGGAAGACGCCTATTGATGCTACAACCTCTGCCTCTGCTAAAGCTCCGAAGGTCAAGAAGGCAACAGTCAAAATTCCTCATGAAGAAAATTCCTCTCTGTATGAGATTTGTCTTCGCACTCAGCAAGCCCTGGAAAGTCACATTAAGCTTGACCGCAAAGTAAAACTGGAGATGATGGCTGAGATAAATCTGCTTCACAATTATGCTCGCCAAGCTCTTCTATATGAGAAAGAACAAAAGAAGCGCTTGTGGACCCTTCTGCGCAAGCATTATTCTCGCAAACAACTATCTGCCAAGGGTATCGAGAAAGAATATGATTATCTGGAGCTGTTTGAAGTTCCTCGCATCCGAAGGCAAACCCCAGTGCTTCCTCAGCGTTCCGCCTCCACCGACCTGCTGTTTGTTGAACCAGATGATGAACTTGAAGACACAGCAGGCACATTTATATTCAAGCCAGATGCACCTCGCGCTGCTACTCCCGAAGCTGATCCCGAAGCCCATGTTGCGACTCCAACTCCTGCTTCGGCCTCGACCATCGCTCGCTCTGCTTCGCCGAATAGTTTGAGTACTGAGGATTATTCGGACGAGTAGTTCCTCGCATGCATTCTCTTTCCTTTTTGACACTTGTTGACAAAAAGGGGGAGAAGAACATCGAGAGATAGATAAGCGGGATATTTGCAGGGTGTTTCGATTCGCCATTTGCTTTTCAGTCGAACAACTTGGTTTCGGTCGTTGAACTATTTGCTTTTGTTCGTGGAACTTGGTTTCACCGCCTGTGGTGTTGGTATACTGCGTCGTCATGTACCGTTAATAACCCCTGCAATGCTATATTTGCTTCCAGTTATCTGTTTGCAGGTGCTATCGAAAGCTTACTTCCTTGCAATGATTATCCTCGATACTTATCTATCGTGCAAGGTTAAGTGAAATCATTTCAAGGAGGATTGGAAATCATGTTTCTCTAAAAGAGATATCTTACTCCTTGAAACTATATGCATCTTCCACTTGGATATACTCCTATGATTATCTTTCACTATCTAACGATGCAGGAGAAGAAAGGTTGCTTCAGAGTAAATTTACTCATGATTCAAAAGAGAATTCTTTCTATCTGTCTCATAAGCTGTTTTTCCTCGCATATTTCTATCGTATCATCCTTGTTGCAGGAAAACCTCGTCTGAAGCATATCTACTCCGAACAACATACTTGTGATTCCCTTGCTCTGATTTTCTTTGAGTATCTGACTTGCAGGGAACCTATATCTCGTGTGGATTCAAACTGTGTTCTGAGAAAATCTTCATGGCTTATCCATTGCCACAACTCATTTCAAAATATCCTCACTATCTAACAAATCTATTTCAAAGGTTGTGTGTGGCAGGAAATACCTCAGACGCCATCGAGTGCATTGGATGAAACTACGAATGAGATCATCTCTCAATGTCAATCATACGAAGATTCACTTTGCTACCTTCTGTTTTATCTCATATGCTTACTCTAATCAGAATGATGCATACCTTCAGGGGGAGCGTGTTTTATCTTCGTAATTATCTCTCGGCTTTCATTACCCTTCGCATTCCATTTCATACTATCTTCTATCTTTCGATGTGTTCTGTTTTGTCAACAATCGTCCAAAAAGGGCGAGATTGTTGGTGCAACATTTGCCCTCTTGTGTTTTGGAGATTGTTGACAGAAACAGGCATGGACTGATTTGTTTGCTAGTGCACACAGAGAGAAATAGTCCATGCAGTACCGAAGAGAATGTTGTCTCCGGTGTCCAGTTTGAGGAACTTCACCGAAGAATATCTGCACAGCAGAGAAGAATGAGCTACATCCATAGAAGTCATGTAGACGAGAAGATTGATGTGAAGGAGTTAACCCCTCGAAATTTATTGCTGACGCGAAGCAATTGGTTCGGTGATACTGTCCAAAGAAAATTGACTGCAGCGATGGAAGTCAAAGACGAAGTGAAGACGTAGCATTCATCTCGTTGTTCTTCTTTCATTTATTTGAGTCATAGGACCTCCGTACTATTAAGAGGGGTATAGGTTCTCGAAGCTTAGATCCGCTATGATGCTTAGCCCAAACCTATGCAAGACTGAGAGAAATCTCTTTATGCTTCGAATGACTACCTGCCAGCAGAAGACATTGTTCTTCGGTGCTGCAGGAGATATCTTTCGAATAGAGGAGTTAGCATTACTTGCTCCGCAAGGAATGTTACCGTTGTGCTCAATTTCCGACCGTTGGACTCGTGTCGTTCGGCCATTGGCTGCCCCACATGTCCAATTTGGTCTTTTCCCATCAGGGAAGGCTGCGGCTATAAATAGCCACCCCGCTCCAACGTTGCCTGTTGGCTGATCCGCTTAAGATATCTGAGAAGATTGATTGAGCATCCCCTCTCCGAGTGATTTGAGTTTAAGATCCACCGAGAGAAAATCAAGAGCCAAAACTTAGACAGTGGTTGAGCATAACAGTAGTTCTGAGTTAGAGTTCTTGTACCTATTACTCTTCAGAGCTGCGCACTCTCTAGACGGATAGGTGTCGGCTTGAGTGTTGAAGAGTTGTTGTCTTCACCGAGCAAGATCTTCAGCAACGAAGAGTCATTGTGGTTTGCGAAGAGGTATGTCGAAGGTTTGGAGATCGCGGACAAGTATCTACCATGAGTGAAATCAACTGGAGTCTGATCAGCTCTGAGTTGAAGGAGAATAGGGCAAAGAGAGTTTATTTTCTGTGTTAAATCACAACCCCTCCAACCAGACGTAGTCCTTTGGCAGAAGGGCGAACTGGTCTACCAAATTCATCTGTCGCCATCGAGCACCACTGGTTCATTCTACATTACTGCATTTCCTTCAGCAGTTTACTTTCATGCTCTGTGTTGATAGTTTTATCTGATCGATCATAGTTCGTTACTTATCTTTCGCATTCTCATCATTCATTTATGTCGTCTCAATCTAATTTATTTCTCTTCGCACTTCTGCATGTTAGCGTGATTTCAATCAGTGCCGTATCCATTCACCTCATCACTATCCTTCTTGCATTTCCTTCGCAGTTCATACCTAGTCTTCCTTCATGCTACTGCATCTGTTTATATATTGCATTACCATCATAATTGTCAAACCTGTGATATTCTATGCTCGAACTATTATTGCTTCCTACATCAATAGATATGTTCCTCAATAGCGTGCTTGATTAAGTACATTTCTACCGAACCTTATTTCCGATGCTGTGTTTGGGATCGATTCGAAACATTCGCAAGAATTTTTGAATCTCCCATTCACCCCCCTCTAGTCGATATAATCTCGGTCCTAACATGGTGCCTGCATGGTTGGAGGAGTGGAAGAAGGCGGCTTGCCGTGCGGGGGCCCTGACGGTGTTGGCGCGCACCAAAGCGTACGTGCCAGAATTGGACTCGGCTCAGGTTGTGGGTGGGTATCCTGAGTTTAATGTAGATGACTCCCCCTTCACTGAGAAGGACTTCCGACGTTGCCTAAAGGAAACCCGGGTTGCCGCCACTACCATTGCCGAGGAGGCGAACTTGTCCAAATATCAAGCTAGATACTCTGAGAACAATGAGCGGATCAAACTGCCTAACCCACCGGCAGTTGCTCTCACTCGTGCGTGTAAGCAATCCTTTCCTCCTGAAGTTGATCCTTCCTCTGTGATTACCGCCGATGCAATGTTTGAGGCCTTGCGCTCCATCCAGTGGTCGACCGGCGAATCGACAAGCTAGGAAGGGGCAGAGGATGACGACAATCATGAAGAGCCGGGTCAAAGCGCTCCTTGATCCTCCAGCGTCCTTAATCTGGCACACACCGGCTCTTCCTTGATTATAGTAGAAACTGGAGGAATACCATTTAAGTCTACAGCCCGATGGGCGAATTGTAATAACTTTAGCATTCCAAACTGTTACTGATGCCAGTGCCATCGTGCACTGTACTGCTGTTGCATTGTACAAACATTTTTTGTGGATGCCTTGCCTGTGCAATTACACAAGCGTTTTGTCATTGTGAAACCTCTTTTCAGCCTCTAGAGCCGGTTTTTGCAACAAGAGTGATTCTGCACAAACAATAACAACTGCAGATAGCAATAGTTTTGATTGATGAATATCATGTTAGTACTTGTAATAAAAATCAATCTTAGCTAACGTAGATGCCAGGTATGAATGTATGCATGCAGAGATGCAATGAATGCAAAAAGAGAACATAACTGTAATAAGCCGGGTTTGAAAACACAATATGAAAGACCGGCTTATAAAGCTCAAGTCTGAATAGCTTTCATGAAGCTGGCACTTTGGCCTGTTGGTTTATCCTCGCTTTCTGAAAGCCAGCTCTCGCGCGACCAATCGAACGTTTTAACTCTGACGAATTCAGGGTCACCTTGGTGATTGACTCATCAGGCGTACACTGGGTCACCTTTTTGGAGTAGCATCTTGCTAACAGGCAGGTTTAACCAACTTTTGGCTTTTCATCGGGTTAAAGGGTTTTGTAAGCTAAACTCAATGAGTTGGAAGCCCCCAAGTAACCAATGTTCAATCAATAAAGACTCAACACACAATTTTGAGGCGAAATGACAAACTCTCTTATATAGAGCTGCCAGTCTTTATTTCATTGATCAAAAATAAGTATATACACAATAGAAGGTATGTACAATGATGTAACCCAGTCTGTGACTTAGGTGTAGTATGGCTGGAGATGGGCAATGTTCCAAGGCCGGCTTGTCTCCTCTTCAGAGGTTCGTGACTTATCTGCCTCACGTATATCAACCAGGTAATACGACCCATTGTTGAGATTTTTGCTGACCACAAAGGGTCCTTCCCAAGGAGGAGATAACTTATGCGTGCCGGTCTGGTCTTGTATCAGACAGAGCACTAAGTCACCTTCCTGAAAAGTATGGCTTCGAACTCTACGGCTGTGATAGCGACGCAGGTTCTGTTGATAAATTGCTGATCTAGACACGGCAAGCTCGCATTCTTCTTCCAAAGCATCGAGAGCGTCTTGTCGAGCTTGCTCATTATCAGATTCCACATAAGCCACCACTAGAGGGGAGTCATGATGAATATCGCTTGGAAGTACATCTTCTACACCATAGACCAGGTAAACGGCGTATAGCCTTTTGACCTGTTGGGAGTAGTCCGTATGCTCCAAAGCACCGCAGGTAATTCTTCTTCCCAGCAACCCGGCGTGCGTTGCAAAGGCACCATGAGCTGGGGTTTGATGCCACGTAGTAATTCCTGATTGGCTCTTTCTGCCTGCTCGTTGGACTGAGGATGCGCAACCGATGCTAGATCAAGCCCGATGTGCTCCTATTAACAGAACTGTTTCATGACTCCCTTGGAAAGATTGGTTCCATTGTCTGTGATGATACTGTGTGGATAGCCGAAGCGAAATATCAACTTTTTCAGAAACTTGACGGCTGTAGCGGCGTCACAATGGCTGACCGGCTCTGCTTCTACCCACTTGGTAAACTTATCCACAGCCACCAACAGGTGTGTATGCTTGTTCTTAGAACGTTTGAAGGGTCCAACCATGTCAAGCCCCCAGACTGCAAAAGGCCAGGTTATCGAGATCATCCGTAACTCTTGAGCCGGCACATGAGCCTGGCGAGCATACTTCTGGCAACCATCACACTTGCCTACGATATCCTCTGTGTCGGCGTGAGCTGTGAGCCAGTAAAACTCGTGCCAAAAAGCCTTCGCCACAAGTGATCGTGAGCCGGCATGATGACCACAATCGCCAGAGTGAATCTCATTGAGAATGGCACGGACTTCTTCAGGTAAAACACAACGCTGAAAAACACCAATGACGCTTCGCCGGTGCAACTCGCCATTGACGATAGTCATAGATTTGGATCGTCTGATCAGCTGTCGAGTGAGGATTTCCTCCGTTGGGAGTTCTCCCTGGCTTAGATAAGCCAAGTAAGGAACTGTCCAATCAGGTATAGCATGAACAGCAGCCACTAGAGCCGCCTCCAGGTCAGGAATGGCCAAGTCTTGCTCTGTTGGCAACTTAATGGACAGGTTATGCAATACGTCCAGAAAAACATTGGGTGGCACCGGCTTACTCTAAGAACCCAAATGAGAGAGTGCATCTGCTGCCTCGTTCTGCCGGCGATCAATGTGATCAACCTGATAACCCTTGAAGTGTCCAGCAATGTTGGTGATCGCGTGCCGATAAGCCGCCATAAGGGGATCCTTGGAATCCCATGTACCAGAGACCTGTTGGGCCACCAGATCTGAGTCGCCCAAACACCTAACCCGGCTCAAGTTCATCTCCTTGGCCATCCGAAGTCCATGAAGCAAAGTCTCATATTCTACTGCATTGTTAGTGCAAGGGAACATAAGTCTTAAAACATAACGGAACTTATCTCCTCGTGGGGAAGTGATGACAACTCCAGCCCCCGAGCCTTCGAGCTGCCTTGAACCGTCAAAATGTATGGACCAATACGTCGTGTCTGGCTTCTCTTCGGGAGCCTGTAACTCTATCCAATCATTAATGAAATCCACCAAAGCTTGAGATTTGATTGCTGTGCGGGGCACATATTTGAGATGATATGGACCAAGCTCAATGGCCCACTTAGCAACCTGGCATGTGGCTTCCCAGTTCTGGATTATGTCCCCAAGGGGTGCTGAGCTGACCACAGTAATTGGATGCTCATGGAAGTAATGCTTCTGTTTGCGGCTAGCCATGAACACTCCGTAGACCAGCTTCTGCCAATGCGGATATCGCTGTTTGGACTCTGTTAATACCTCACTGACATAATACACAGGATGCTGAACTGGATATTCCTTGCCGTCCTCTTTGCGCTCTACAACGATTGTAACGCTTACAGCCTTGTTCTTGGCAGCAATATATAACAACATTGGTTCCTTTTCCTGAGGGGCAGCAAGGACCGATGGTTCAGACAATTGTTTTTTGAGGGCCTCGAAAGCTTGATCTGCAGGATCACTCCAAACAAAGTTATCTGACTTCTTGAGCAATTGATACAACATGATTGCCTTCTCCCCAAGCTGGCTTATGAACCGGCTCAATGCCGCAACCCGGCCAGCCAGCTTTTGCACAACATTGAGATTTGCCAGCTTAGCCAAGGTTGTGATTGCCTTGATCTTTTACGGGTTAGCTTCAATGCCATGCTCAGAAACAAGAAATCCCAAAAGCTTTCCTGCAGGGACACCAAAGACACACTTCTCCGGGTTAAGTTTCATCTGGTAGACACAGAGATTATCAAATGTTTCCTTGAGATCCTCCAGCAGGGTTTCTTTCTTCCGAGATTTAACCACAATGTCATCAACATATGCATGAACATTCCTCCCGATCTGTTTGTGGAAACAGCTTTGGACACAGCGCTGGTAAGTCGCCTATGCACACTTTAGACCAAATGGCATGGTCGTATAACTGAAAGCTCCAAACGGTGTGATGAAAGCCGTCTTTTCCTGGTCCTCCTGCTTCATCTTGATCTGATGATAACCGGAGTAAGCATCCAGAAAGCATAAACACTCACAACCCGCCGTAGCATCGATGATCTGGTCAATACGGGGCAAAGCAAAGGGGTCACTAGGACAAGCCTTATTTAGGTCTGTGTAATCAACACACATCCGCCAAGTCCCGTTTTTCTTCAGAACGAGCTCCGGGTTGGCTAGCCACTCAGGATGGAAGACTTCAATAATGAACCCGGCATCTAGGAGCCGGGCCACTTCCTCACCAATAGCTTTCCGCCTTTCTTCATTAAAGCGACGGAGATATTGGCGAACTGGCTTGAACTTAGGATCCACATTGAGGGAGTGCTCAGCGAGTTCTCTCGGTATACCTGGCATGTCAGAAGGTTTCCATGCAAAGATGTCCCGGTTCTCATGGATGAACTCGATGAGCGCGCTTTCCTATTTGGGATCCAAGTTTGTGCCTATGGCGAACTGCTCAGAAGAATTGCCCGGAGTGACATCAACTTGCTTGGTGTCCCTGGCCGACTTAAATTTGAGCAGAGGGTCTGACTCCGTCGTGGGCTTCTTCAGGGAGGTCCTGTCCAACGGGTCAACATTGTCCTTGTAATACCGCAATTGTTCCGCAGCGCAAGCCGTCTCGGCATATGCTGCATCTCCTTCCTCGCATTCGAGTGCAATTTTCCGATTGCCTTCAACTGTGATGGTTCCTTTTGGTCCTGGCATCTTCATTTTCAGGTAAACGTAGCACGGCCGTGCCATGAACCGTGCATAAGCCGGCCGGCCGAATAAGGCATGGTATGGGCTTTTAAGCTTGACCACCTCAAAGGACAAAAATTTAGAACGGTAGTTATCCTCTGAACCGAAGGCTACTTCCAGAGATATTCTGCCCATGGGATAAGCCGACTTGCCAGGGACGATGCCATGAAACACTGTGGAGGACGGAGTCAACTGCTTATCCGATAGATTCATCCGCCTGAAAGTATCATAATACAATATATTGATGCTGCTACCGCCATCCAGGAGAACTTTTGTTAATTTGTAACCGCCGACTTGAGGTGCCATGACCAACACCAGATGACCAGGGTGATCAAGGAGTACTGGATGGTCCGCCCTGCTCCACGTGACCGGCTGTTCTGACCAATTGAGATAGTACGGGGCTGCCGGTTCAACCAAGTTGGCGGCTCGCCGCTGCACCTTCCTATCCCGCTTGCAGGTACTAGTGGTGAAGACATGATACTGTCCACTATTCAACTGCTTCGGATTACTCTGGAACCCTGACTGACTGGCCTGATGCTGATTTCCCTGGTTATTCCGCTGATTGCTGCCTCCAGTATTACCAGCCCCCTGAAACTCGATGTTCTGCCCATTGTTCCCTTGGAACCCGGGGCCTGCAAAGGGCCCTTGTGAGCCGTCTCCTTGGAAGCCGGATCCCTGATTGTCGGGTTGTCCGCCGTTGCCACCCCCGTTATGATGATTCTGGAAGACCCATCTGGAAAACTCTTGCATGATGTAGCAATTTTCCCAAGAGTGGCTAGACGGCTTACCATTGTAACTATTTTTTGGACATGGATCCTTGAGAGCTTCCTCGAAGCTGAGAGGGCGATTACCGGAGGACTGCCTCCTAGAACCGTCGTTCTGACACTGATTTTTGTTACCTGCATTTGTATTTGCCACCAGATCAGAGCCACTTTCATAACCTTTGCGCTTACCACCGTTGTTGTTTTGCCCATTGCCGTTGTTCTGTTGGGGACCCTTGCCACCGTTTTTCTTGCCCTTACCGGATTTGTCCTCATCAGATGGCGGATCCTTTGCATTATCCAACTCAGCATACCGGGTTAAGACATCCATGACATCGCCCATATCTTGGGCCTTTCTCTTGAGTCGTCCTAATTTCTGGACCAGCGGCTGAAACTTGCATGTTCGTTCCAGAACGAGCACCGCCTGTGCAGCCGAGATGCTATCTGAGCTGTGTATAACTTCCGCAACCCGGTGAGCCCAATGATGTGCCGACTCATCCTCCCGCTGAACACAACGTTCAAGATCAACAATTGTAGTTAGCCTTTTACAGGTTCCCTAGAAATTCTTGATGAAGCGCTCCTTCAGTTCCTGCCATGTGTTGATAGAATTCACCGGTAGGTTTTTCAACCAAGTGCGTGCGGGGCCTTCCAACATGAGAGGCAGATAACGCGCACACACTGACTCACTTGCGCCCAACAAGTCCATTGCCAGCTCGTAACTCTCGATCCACTTGGTTGGTTCTAGATTCGCTGTATAATTAGGAACCTTGCGAGGACCTTTGAAATCTGGGGGCATGCGCGCATCTCGCAGCGCCGGGACTAAACAAGGGGTTCCAATCATGCAGCTTGATAAGCTCCCAAGCCGGCCAACAGTCTAGGTTGCGGCGGGTGGGTCGTGTGCTGCTGGTGGGTCGATGTTCAGCGGTGGGTTATACACTGCGCGCGCGTTTTCCTCCAACGCTCGTAGAGCCCGAGAGGTGTCCACAATGTCCTACGCACTCGGGATTCTGGGTTGGTGCTGATTCGCCAGCGGTTGGGTGGCCCTTCTACGGTGTGCGCTGCTGGAAACCGCCGGTGACTCTGGACGCTGGCTCCTGGTGCGGCTCTGGTGAGGGGTCGAATGAAGCCGATGCTGGCTATGAGAGTAGTTGGCTTGCTGTATTACTGCTGTCTTGAGCATCGCAATCGCGTTCCTAGCCTCTGTTTGAACCGGACCATCTCCCTCGATCGGAATTGCCACCAAGTTGTGGGTCGCAGCCAGCACGGTATCGACCGGGTTGGAGTAGTGTCCAATCGGGGTCTGGAACCGGTGAGACGGCGGCTGTTGTTGCTGATCTGGCATATGATGCTGGGCCGGCTCCCTCTGCTGAACCAGCTGTTGCAAAGGCGGCCCTCCCGGGGGGACAACTCCAGCCCCCGGATTCATTGGAACTGGCGGATTGACTGGTATGGTGAACAGCTGAGTCGGCTCAATATTAGCCGGGAGCCGGCTTTGATGACGCCTCCGGTGGACGAGCTCTAACTCGGCCTGCCGGCGGCTCAAATAATGAGCCTCCTCCTCAAGGCGCCGTCTTTCCTCAACAAGCCGGGCCTGCGCCTCTGCCAAACGGGCATTCTCTGTATTGATGTCCTCTTGGATCTTGGCCATCTGCTCGCGGCACTTCGTGATCTTCGTGTTGCGTGCCACTGCATTCTCCACAGTAACTGGCTCAGCCAACAGGGCTGTCAGCGTATTCATCAAGTCCGCGAGTGCCTGTACTCCAGTTTTCTGAGAGCCGGCGGTTGCCGCGCTGGCTCCTCCTGAGCCGGCTAGGTTAAGGTTCTGCCCGGCCGCTGGATCGACCGGATCACGCACTGGATCTTGTCTACCCGCCATGTACACCGCTGCAAAACGAGGCGGCTCAAGGGCTTCTGGAAAGACTTCGTCAGTATATCCTAGCCTTCCATCATGCAGGGGACGGATCGACCCGGTTTCTCCCATCGAGGATTCGCCGTCAGATTAAACGAGCGTATCATCTCCAGACAGGGAGTTCTCCGATAAGTCCACCCCTTGGGTGAACCCTACGAAGACATGCCTCCGGCCGGCTTGCGGCGGGCCAGGTCTTGCCTGGCTCGGATCAGCACGGCGCGTCGACTCGACACCGGTGACGTCCTCCAACCCGGCGGCCAACTCGCCGACCACGCCGAGGGTGTCCCGGATTAGGGGGTACTCGGGCTGCTGGCCTATCTCTCGTAGGCCGGGCTGGTAGGCCGCTCTCTACTCGTCGACGGAAGGCCGGATTGTGGGCGACCCCGTGTATCGGAAGGAAACCACCGAAGACTTGGCGTCTCCTCCAAGTAATTATTAACATAGCCGGCATGTGTATCCTCTGATGGTAACCGACTGTATGTAACCCTAGGTCCCTCTAGTGTCTATACAAATTGGAGGGTTTAGTCTGTAGAATATCATATTCATTACCTAGGGTTTAGCCCATCCGATCTCGAGGTAGATCAACTCTGTAAACTTCATACAATCACATCAATACAATCTAGCAGGACATAGGGTATTACCTCTCCGAGAGGGCCCGAACCTGGGTAAAATCATCGTCTCTACATTCTCTGTTACCCATTGATTCCTAGACCCACAGTTCGGATCCCCTACCCGAGATCTGCCGGTTTTGGTACTGACATTGGTGCTTTCATTGAGAGTTCCGCCGTGGGTCACCAAGGATCAATGGCTCGTCTAATCATTAGCGACGGCTCTAGCCGCAGAGACACTTTTGTTCCCGGCCAGCTCTTCGCGTTCGGCAGCATCATGCTACACGCCGATACGGCCGGCCGTCTCGGCCGGATCGACAGCTTCACCCCCGACCAGGAGATCAGGTTCGAAAACTTAGAGTTCGTCGCCGACTCCCGGGGAGATCTTATCTTCATGGGATCCTCAGCCCTGCCTGAAGGACCCGCAAAACTTGAAGCATCGACTTCGAGCTCGGCCAATCCCACTACGGGGATGGCCGCCACTTCAGATCCAGCCTCGAACTCGGATCTAATCTCCGCGCTTGGCTGCCAACGATCAGCCTTGGCTGAACATGACTGCCGGGCAGATTCCGACGCCCCCGTCAGGGCCATACTGCGGGTTGACCCCGTAAACTGCCAAAACTTGGACCCGATGGATCTCTCATTATTAAACGGGATACTAGATCGAATCCAAGCCTTGGGAATCACCGATGGACAGTCCTCGGTTTATGACCAGATCGGGCCTAAAACCGATGACAGGGAAATTCACGCCCCTCCGGCCGCCCACTTGGTCGCCACTATCGCGGAACCGGAAGCACATGGAGTACAAGTCCCCGATCAACAGGCCTCAACCTCCAGCTCGGCAGCCGAACTCTACTCCGGAGAGGGTTTGGAGCCGAAGTCTGGTTCAGCACGCAACCTCGAGTCCGCGCACTCGAGCTCGGCCACCTATCCGGACCTAGAGCTCGGCGCGTCAGATTCCATGCCAATCCAGGACGCGGCCACCAAAACCCCGAACTCGCACCCCGCTGGGATCAAATTTTTTATCCCGCCCACCCCCCACATCGAGTACTGTCCAAATAACTCAGGAAGGCCCGACATATGGGACCTAATGTACGTAAAACAACAGCCCAGAGAGACAGTTCGGCACTTCTGGGCTAGATTCCTTATCGTCAAAAACAAGATGACGGACGGTGATAGCAAGGAAATTCTGGAGATTTCCGACAGAACTGCCGAGACGAAGGCGTCTTAAACGCCCTCGCCCGCCGCCACATCCAAAACTTCTCTGATCTGTCAGGCCTGGTGTCCAAATATTGTGCCATGGAGTATGCTTGGCAGGCTCAGCTCGAGCAAACAGAGTTAATCCGTACAGAGGAACCAAACCGAGCTCGGGCAAAACACGCACACCTTTGCCAGACAACTCAATACGAGCGATCCGAGAAAAAGATGAAACCCCTGCCAAGATCCAGAACGGTCCTTGATGAATTGCTGGACAAACCATGCCCCATACACTCCGTCCTCCTCAATACGAACCCAACCCACAGCCTTCGAGCTTGCTGGGTGGTCAGGCAAGTCGCCAAGAGCGGCGAAGTCATCCTCGGGGGCCCGAACTCAAATAAATGTCCAGCAACGCCCTCTGATGACAATGCCGAGATCCTCACAATCTACGAGACGTATTCCTCGAAGAATCAGAGGAAGAGAGCCCTTCGAGAGCTCGCTCAAATTCACCATGTGGCAGCGACAGATTCATGGACAAACACACCCATCACTTTCAGTGAACAAGATTAGCCGAGGTCCTGCCCTACTCGAGCTGCTGCCGCCCTTGTCCTTGATCCCATAGTAGATGGATTTCGACTCCAAAAGGTATTAATGGACGGCGGTAGCGGGCTTAACCTCATTTACGAGGACACCTTGGACAAAAAGCAGTTTGACAGACCCCGCATCGAGCAAAGTCACACCACCTTTCGAGGAATCATCCCCGGAAAGGAGGCGCGTTGTAGTGGCCGAGTTACTCTTGATGTGGTCTTCGGAACCCCCGAGAACTACCGATCCGAAGAACTGCTTTCACACATAGTGCCCTTTCGCAGTGGCTACCACGCCTTATTAGGGCGCGACGCTTTCGCACGATTCCACGCCATCACACACTACGGGTACATGAAGCTCAAAATGCCAGGGCCAAATGGCGTAATCACAGTAATAAGTGATCCAGACAGAGACCTTCGAGCCGAGAATAAAACAGCATCGCTCGCCCTCGAAGCATTGTCCGAAGCCCTTGCAGCCGAAGAACTGACCGCGCTCCGCTCAACGGTGGATTAGGACGACGTAATCCTCGACAAAAGGCCCAAATCCACGTCCTTTAAACCAGCGGATGAGATCGTCAAATTTCAAGTACACCCAACTGATCCCAACAAGACGGCGTCCATTGGAGCTCAGCTGGACCCTGCGGTCGATGAAGAGTTGCGCAAATTTTTGCGTGCGAATTGGGATATTTTCGCCTGGCACCCGTCAGACATGCCAGGGATCCCGCGTAGATTAGCCGAGCACAGCCTGAACATAATTAAGGGTTTTAAGCCAGTCAAACAGACTCTACGTTGGTTTTCCGAACCCAAGCGTCAAGCTATGGGCGAGGAACTGGCAAAGTTGCTCGAAGCCGGATTCATCCGAGACATCAAACATCCCGAGTGGTTGGCCAATTTAGTCATGGTACCCAAGAAGGACAAATCCTGGCGGTTATGTGTCGATTTCAAGGATTTAAACAAGGCTTGCCTCAAGGATCCTTTTCCCTTGCCTCGCATAGACCAGATCATCGACGCCACCGCCGGGCATGACTCTCTGTGTTTTCTCGACGCCTACTCCGGATACCACCAAATCAAAATGAAGGAATCCGACCAGGCGGCCACATCATTTATTACTCCCTACGGACCATTCTATTTCAACACAATGCCCTTTGGATTAAAGAACGCAGGAGCTACATACCAACGGATGATTCAAACATGTTTGGAAAAACAAATCGGCAAAACAGTCGAGGCATATATGGACGACGTGGTCGTTAAGACCAAACACGTCAGCCAGCTGGTGGACGATCTCCGACAAACCTTCGATAGTCTTCGGACCTTCGATATACGGCTCAATCCGGAAAAGTGCGTCTTCGGAGTGCCAGCCGGTAAGCTGCTCGGATTCATTGTTTCCCATAGAGGAATAGAGGCCAACCCAGCGAAAATACGGGCACTGTCCGAGCTGGCGATCCCCACTGAGCTAAAAAACGTCCAGAAACTGGCCGGCTGCGTGGCAGCCTTAAGCCGCTTCATCTCACGCCTCGGAGAAAAAGCCTTACCGATCTATAAATTGCTCAAACGGACGAAGAACTTCGAGTGGACCAGCGAGGCGGCGGCAGCACTTGAGGAAATAAAAACTCTACTGGCCAGCAACCCGATCTTGACAGCACCCAGTCCGGGCGAGCCAATGCTGCTATATATCTCGGCCACGAATCAGGTGGTCAGCGCGGTTCTCGTCGTCGAATGAGAGACAGAGGGTCACAAGCTCCAGGTGCAGAAACCTATGTACTACGTATCCGAAGTGCTCACCCCGTGTAAAACGAGGTACCCGCACTATCAGAAAATTGCCTACGCAGTTTTCATGGCATCCCGAAACCTCCGCCACTATTTTCAAGAGTGCTCGGTCACGGTGGCATCCGAAGTACCACTAAACGACATAATCAACAATCGAGATGCCACCGACCGGATAGCCAAATGGGCTATAGAACTCCTCCCCTTCAAAATCATATATCGACCACGCCGAGCTATTAAATCTCAGGTTTTGGCTGATTTCGTTGCGGAATGGACAGAAGCCGAACTCCCTAGGGAATACAATACATACTCGCATTGGACGATGTACTTTGACGGCTCCAAAATTCTCGCCGGGCTGGGGGCTGGAGTGGTCCTCACATCCCCTACTGGCGATAATATCCGGTACATACTCCAGATCATGTACACCAACTCCAACAACGCAGCCGAATACGAAGCTCTGTTGCATGGACTCCGGATTGCGGTGTCAATGGGCATACATCGGCTCGAGGTACGGGGAGATTCTAATCTCGCCATCTCTCAAGTCAACGGCGAATTCGATGCAAAAGACCCAAAAATGACAGCATACCGCAATGCCGTTCTGAAAATCTCCGCCCGTTTTGAAGGACTGGACTTTCACCATATACCTCGAGACAGCAATCAAGCTGCCGATATCCTTGCTCGAATGGGCGCCAAGCGCGACCGCGTCCCTGAGAACACCTTTTTGGAACGACTCTTCAAGCCGTCCGTGGTGTGGCAGGAGGATGCCCAGGGCTCGGAAACAAATACCCCAGGAGAGCTCGTCCCTCCTCCTATCGAACCAGACGAAGGAATTATCAGGGGCTCGATCATCAAAATGACATCTTCGGCTCACGAAGTCATGGCGGTAATTGCGCCATGGACCGAGCGCTTCCTCGCCTACCTCCTCCGCCAAGAATTACCGGCTGACCTGACTGAGGCAAGGCGTATCATTCGACGATCTAAAGCCTATAAAGTCCACGAGGGAGAACTGTATAAGAAAAGGACTACTGGCGTCCTCGAAAGATGTATATCCGAAGAGGAGGGACGGCAGCTCCTGGCCGAGATTCACGCTGGCATGGGCGGTCACCACGCGGCAGCTCGGGCCCTGGTCAGCAAGGCTTTCCGAGCAGGGTTCTTCTGGCCCACTGCCCGAACAGACGCCCAAACATTGGTCCAACATTACGTTGGATGCCAGCTCTTCGCAAATCAGAGCCATATGCCCCCCACGGCCCTTCGGACGATACCGATTACTTGGCCTTTCGCGGTCTGGGGGCTAGACATGGTCGGACCACTTAAAGGGGGGACCAAGAAAAAGAAATATCTACTCGTCATGGTAGACAAATTCACTAAGTGGATTGAGGCAAAGCCAGTAACTTCAACCAATTCTAAGCCGGTCATTGATTTTATATCCGGCGTCGTACACCGCTACGGTGTCCCCCATAGCATAATAACGGACAATGGATCCACTTTTACCGCCCAAGAAGTCAAAGACTGGTCCGCTAATTTGGGCATTAAGCTCGACTATGCCTCGGTATATCACCCACAGTCTAATGGATAGGTCGAGAGAGCTAATGGACTGATCTTGAGTGGCATTAAGCCCCGTTTGGTCTGATCTTTAAAAGAATCCGACTGCCATTGGGTCGAGGAGCTTGACTCCGTACTGTGGGGCCTGCGCACCACTCCTAATCGATCCACGGGCTACACACCATTTTTCATGGTGTATGGGGCAGAAGCCGTCCTCCCCAGCGACCTTATTCACGATGCCCCTCGGGTGTGTATGTATGAAGAAAAGGAGGCCGAGCTAGATCGGCAAGATGACCTGGATGCCCTGGAGGGCGAGCGCGACATAGCTCGGGCTCGTTCCGCTTTTTATCAGTAGCAGGCCAGACGTTATCAGAGCAGGGAAGTACGGGCAAAGGCCTACGACGCCGGCGATCTAGTCCTACGTCTGCCGGAGAAGCAGAAGCATAAGCTGTCGCCCAAATGGGAGGGACCCTTCATAATCGATCAAGTACTCGCGGGCGGAGCATATCGTCTCCGCGATCCACAGGACGACCGCCTCGAGCCAAACCCATGGAACGCAGCCCGGCTACGACGCTTCTACGGCTAATTCCTCGACCTTACCTTGTTCGGTTTATCCCTCTCGGATTTATATTTTTCCCTAGTCAATAGTCTTTCCCGGGTTGTGTTCGGATACGCCGAACTACGTTAAGTTTTTCTTCGGCAAACATCTTCGAATGTACCACACGCTGTTACCTGGGGGCTTCTTTTACGGAGCCAATCATATTTTATTTTTGCAACCATTTGTCTTTTACAAGTTTGCAACCTTCCTGCATCGTCTTAAAAGCCACTATATGCATCAATTTGACTTAAGATTTGGCCAAGCTGGGTTGCCTCGCTCCTGTGTTTACCCCTACGTTCCCGATTGTTTGGCTAGGGAGTAAAGGGAGCACCTCTGTGATTGTTACGTCCGGATTTCCCGGGTACGTGCCTCAGATGGGTGAAGCCAAAAGCTAGCGTTCTTAAGAACACAATTGGTCGGCCACGAGGGAAGTGAAAATAATTGGTCACAATAGCCAAGATTCCGGGGTTATTTTCCCGAAGTAACCATCCCCGTCTTCTTCGGGTATTCGGTTATACATCCACGATTAACGTGGTAACCTGAAGAAAGGAACCCATAGAGGAACTATTTTCGTCGGAAGATGTTTCTTACGTTAAACAGTAATATAACATAACTCCTTGAGCGCGTTTTTTGTCTGTTTGCACCACGTGGCCGGATTGCCTGGTTCTCCGAAGTGTTTTCCGATATTTTTTTGGATCACATAGTAGGAAACACTTCTTTGCCCCTGGTCGAGGAGGCGGAAGCCAATGGCCGGTTAAGACAACGTTTTCAGCACAGTTTGGAGACTATTTGATGTAAAGTACATAGCTACATAGAATCAAACTGTTAATCTTGATCAAGACAATCTATTATGGTCTCCAGAGCACAATCCGCTTGGGACAGCCGAGCTGCGGGCATAACCTGGTCATATACCAGATGCACGGGCACTTCCTGCCCATCTGGCCCTACCGGCCCAACCCTAGCTAAATGCTCCGGTTCCAGCTTGGTGAAACGGGTCTTGATCATCGCCCAAGCTTCCCGTGCTCCCTCACGGCAAGATGATATCTTCCATAACTCGAAGCGGCGCCGAGCTCCTTTGAAACGACTCACGAGTTCGGCCATCCCTTCTGGAGCCACTTCGCCAGGCCACAGTGCTTTGCACATGCTTTTCATGGTTTTTCGGGCCCGCTCATGTATAGTGGAGAGCTCCTTCACCAGGTCCCGTCCGAATGAGCTGGCCTCCTCCTCGGGGCGTCCGGTCAGAAGAACTGCAATAGAACGAGCGAGTTGTTCTCCTTACCGTCTCAAACATGCAGTCAATAACCTGACAAGCTGGAACGCACTTACCGAACATGCCAGTTTTCAGTTTCTGGCTCTCTTCCTGGGATAGGGCCAGCTGAGCTTTCAAGTTCTTCATTTCTTGGGCTTGTTGTTGATTTTCCGCCTTGAGCTTATCCCTCTCCTCATGACTTCGGGAAAGAACTCGGTAGCCGGCCTCTTGTTGGGACTCCGCATACCTTTGAGTTTCCCTTGCAGTATCCAGATCCTTCTGCAGCTGCTTTATTGAGAATTATTTTAGAATATATAAAAAATACTGGCGCAAAGATCTACCAGAGGGGGGGCCACCAGGCGCCACAAGCCTGGGGGCGCGCCGGGCAGGCTTGTGGGCCCCTGGCAGCTCCGTTTGCCCTAACTCCAATGCTATAAGTACCTATTCATGGAGAAAAAATCAGAGAGAAAGAATCATCGCGTTTTATGATACGGAGCCGCCGCCACCTCCTGTTCTTCATCGGGAGGGCTGATCTGGAGTCCGTTCGGGGCTCCGGAGAGGGGGATTCGACGTCGTCGTCATCATCATCCATCCTCCATCACCAATTTCATGATGCTCACTACCATGTGTGAGTAATTTCTTCGTAGGCTTGCTGGATGGTGATGGGTTGGATAAGATTTACCATGTAATCAAGTCAATTTGTTAGGGCTTTGATCCCTAGTATCCACTATGTTCTGAGATTGATGTTGCTATGAATTTGCTATGCTTAATGCTTGTCACTAGGGCCCGAGTGCCATGATTTCAGATCTGAACCCTCTATGTTTTCATGCATATATTTGAGTTCTTGATCCTATCTTGCAAGTTATATGCACCTGTTACGTGTCATGATCCGCATACCCCAAGGTGACAATAATTGGGATTCTTTCCGGTGATTGCCGTAGTTTGAGGAGTTCATGTATTCACTATGTGTTAATGCTTTGTTCTGGTTCTCTATTAAAAGGAGGCCTTAATATCCCTTAGTTTCCTTAAGGACCCCGCTGCCACGGGATGGTAGGACAAAAGATGTCATGCAAGTTCTTACTATAAGCACGTATGACTATATACGGAATACATGCCTACATTACATTGATGAATTGGAGCTATTGTGTATCGCCCTAGGTTGTGACTGTTACATGATGAATGTCATCCAGCATAATTATCCATCACCGATCCAATGCCTACGCTTTTCGCATATTGATCTTTGCTAAGTTACTTTCGTTGCTGCTGCTGTTACAATCACTACAAAATTGCTACTGTTACTGCCTTTGTTACTACTTCTACTATTACTATTGCTCTTGAAACTATCATATTACTGTGCTACTAAACACTTTGCTGCAGATATTTAGTTCTCCATGTGTGGTTGAATTGACAACTCAACTGCTAATACTCGCAAATATTCTTTGGCTCCCCTTGTGACGAATCAATAAATCTGGGTGAAATACTACCCGCGAAAACTATTGCGATCCCCTATACTTGTGGGTTATCAAGACCTTTTTCTAGCGCCGTTGCTGGGGAGCATAGCTCTATCTGTTGAGTCACTTGGGATTTATACCTGTTGATCACTATGAAGAATTTGAAAGACGCTAAGAGTAAAATCGTCCCCTCTATGACTAGAGGAGGTAAGGAACTGCCATCACACTCTGCACTTGATTCACCTTCTGTTTTGAGTAGGCTTGCGACACCACCACCTGTTATTCATTCTGATATGTTGCAAGTTATTGATGATACTGCTTCTGCTATGAATGATACTAATGATGATGCTAGTACTATGCTTGATACTACTGTGCCACTTGGTGAATTTCTTGATGAACAAATTGCTAAAGCTAAAGAAACTAAAAATGTTGAAACCCTTGAAAATTATCATTCACCTATTATGCCTAGATCTCCTACTAGAGTTGAAATGCCTGAAACATCTGATGGTCATGTTTTTGATAGAGAGACAGCTAGGGCAATTCTTGCTTGTAATGATAGAGATGAGGTTATAAAATTGCTTGCTGAGTTGAAAGAAAAATCTGTGAGGGAGAGAATGAAATATGATCCTAAGTTTGCTACTTCTCCCATATTTGTCACCGATAAGGATTATGAATTCTCTGTCGATCCTGAGTTAATTACTTTGGTTGAATCTGATCCTTTTCATGGTTATGAAACTGAAACTGTCGTGGCACACTTTACTAAGTTGAATGATATAGCCACCCTATTTGCTCATGAGGAAAAATCGCTATTACTATATTCTTAAGTTGTTTCCTTTCTCATTAAAGGGTGATGCTAACAAATGGTTTAATACTCTTGCTCCTGGTTGTGTGCGTAGTCCCCAGGATATGATATATTACTTCTTTGAGAAATATTTTCCGGCTCATAAGAAACAAGCTGCTTTACAGGAAATATTTAACTTTGTGCAAATTGAAGAAGAGAATCTCCCTCAAGCTTGGGGGAGACTTCTCCAACTACTTAATGCTTTGCCTGATCATCCTCTTAAGAAAAATGATATATTGATATCTTTTATAATGGACTAACCGATGCTTCTAGGGACTACCTAGATAGTTGTGCTGGTTGTGTTTTCAGGGAATGAACTGTTGGACAGGCTGAAGTATTATTGAATAACATATTGAGAAATGCCGATGATTGGACACTTCCTGAACCACCACCTAAGCCAACTCCGAAGAAGAGAGGTATTCTATTCCTCAGTCCAGAAGATATGCAAGAAGCTAAGAAATCTATGAAGGAAAAAGGTATAAAAGCTGAAGATGTTAAGAATTTACCACCTATTGAAGAAATACATGGGCTCGACATCCCGACACAGGTAGTAGAGGTAAATTCTCTCACTAGATTTGATGAAGGTGATATTCCGTATAATAAATCTGCTACTCAATGCCTGTATGAATTTGATAATTACATCATTAAACAGGAACACTTTAATACGTATGTTAGTAATCAACTAAAACGGAATGCCATCATGATTGAACACTCGAGTGATTTGATGTTTAGAACTGCTAATGATGTTAAATGCTTGAGTAAACATGCTTCTATGGTCCAGACTCAGTTAGAACAAATTGCTAAGTCACAAAATGATTTGATTGATGAAATGAATAATAAAAAGAATGATCATGATGTTAGAGTTGTTACTAGAGGAGGTAGCATGACTTAGGATCCTCTATATCCTTAAGGTCATCCTAAAAGAATTGAACAAGATTCCCAAAGAATTAATATTGATGCACCTGGTCCATCTAAGAAGAAAAAGAAAAAGAAAAATGATAGGACTTTGCCTGCTCCTAGTGAACCTGAGATAGAAAAACCTCCTGCGAATCATAATGATGTTTCAATTTCTGATGCTGAGACACAATTTGGTAATGAACATACACCTAGTGATAATGATAATGATTATGATAATGACAATGACAATGATGATGTTCATGTTGATGCTCAACCAGATAATGATGTAGAAATGGAACCTGCTGTTGATCTTGATAACCCACCTCCTAAGAATAAAAGATATGATAAAAGAGACTTTGTTGCTAGAAAACATGGAAAGGAGAGAGAACCATGGGTTCAAAAACCTATGCCTTTCCCTACTAAACCATCCAAAAATAAGGATGATGAAGATTTTGAGCGCTTTGTTGAAATGCTTAGACCTGTCTTTTTGCGCACTCGCTTGATTGATATGTTGAAAATGTCTCCCTATGCTAAATACATGAAGGATATTGTCACTAACAAAAGAAAGATACCTGAAGCTAAAATTTCCACCATGCTTGCCAATTATTCTTTTAAGGGTGGAGTACCTGAAAAGTTAGGAGATTCAGGAATACCTACTATACCATGGTCCATTAAAAGAAGTTATGTTAAAACTGCTTTATGTGATTTGGGAGCCGGTGTTAGTGTTATGCCTTTCTATTTATATAGAAGACTTGATTTGAATAAGCTCACACCTACTGAAATATCTTTGCAAATGGCTGATAAATCCACTGCTATACCTATTGGAATTTGCGAGGATGTTCCCGTTGTAGTTGCAAATGTTACTATCTTAACAGACTTTGTTATACTTGATATGCCCGAGGACGACAACATGTCGATTATCCTTGGAAGACCCTTTTTGAATACTGCAGGGGCTATTATTGATTGCAACAAAAGCAAGGTCACTTTTCATGTCAATGGTAATGAGGATACGGTATATTTCCCGAAGAAACAAACTTCAGTGAATGGTATCAATTGTATTGAAAAGGTTTCGACAATCACTATTGGAGGTTTCAAATTTCCTCTTCCTACTGTCAAAAATAAATATGAAATTCTTATTTTTTGGGAGATGCATATCCCCATTGAGGTAACTTAGTGTTATACGAAAATTCTTCGGTTTCATGCCATTCGAAAATAGTTTGTTAATAAGACTTGATCAACCTTATTAATGGATTCTTTTTTAGGGGCATGTGGTCGATGAATTTACTAAGCACAACTTTCTGTGCCTACCTTTTACTCTCTGTTATTTTCAGTAGAATAAAATAAAATGCCATGATTATCCTGTTTTCTGAATTTTCCGTGCAATAAAAAATGGCCCAAAAATAAAAGTTCTCAGAATGCCATGAAAATTTAGTATGATTTTTTCTAGAATATTTAAGAATTTTTGGCACTGAACTCACCACAGGGGGTGCACCTGTGAGCCACAAGCCCACAGGGTGCGCCCACCCCCAGGGCGCGCCCAGTAGGCTTGTGGGTCCCACAGGGACCCACTCACTTATGCTAGCCACCCATCTCCTTCTTCCTCCAGAAAAAATCAAACTTGCTCCCAAGCCCGTGTTCTTGCTCATTTTGCTATGATTTTCGATCTCCTTGCTCGGAACTCCGTTTCTGAAACTGTTTTGAGGAATTACTCCTTGGTATGTGACTCCTCCAATGCTCCAATTAGTTTTTGTTCTAGTGCTTTATACTTTGCAAATTTTTGCTGCTGTGGTGACCCTGTTTATGAGCTTGCATGTTGAATTTGTATGGCCCCAAGTAGTTTTGATGCATGATATAGCTTCTAGATACATGTGGGAGTAGTTGGTATCAATTTTGTTGAGTTTCGTTCACTTTTATTTTGAGTCACTAAAAATTTCAGAAATTTTCAGAAAAAGAAAATGCTCAAGTGGAGGTTAAGGGGTTCTTCGAGCAGGAACCCCAAGGAGGCTCCTAAGCCCAAGTATACTCTTCCTCGTGCGACCGAGGTGCGGCCGTGCGAATGGCCATGTAACACGTTCTTGAGGGATGCGGGGATTTTTGACGATTGCAATCATTTGGCGAACAACGCCGGCATTATTCCGTTCCTCGAAGATAAGTGTGATCAGTATCTTCTCCTCACTAATACTTTCGTGCAAAGCTTTCATTTTCATGCTAGGAGAGATACACCCACAGTGTCATTTAACTTATATGATATTCCCAAAGAGATGACACTTGAGGATTTTTGCGAGGTATGCAAACTTCCCAATGAGGGCAGCCCATTAGAGCCACATCCTAGGGATGTCGCGGAGTTCATCCCTGAGGTTACTGTGGGGGAGTCGAGGGGAGTTTCTGAGGCTAGGGTTGCTAGTTTACATTTCCCTGTTCTGCGTTATTATTCATTATTTGCTGGGAGGTGTTTGACTGGTCGGTGGGAGAGTGGCACACTCAGTTCGCCTGACCTTGCTATTTTGCGCCACGCACTTTATGCTGATAGGACCTTTAGTTTGGGTGCTATGGTTGCCCGGCGGTTGCACACCAACCGTTCGAGGGGCGCTATTTATGGTGGTATTTATGCTTCCCGTCTCGCTAAACATTTTGAGATCCTATTAGGCACGACGAGAGGGAAGAGAGGCTTTTACCCGTTATGCATCTTGATTACGACAGTATGGTTGGGCATGACTTCATTGATGAGGGCCCCGTTCATTTTAAATATAACTTGGTGTTCAGTCAGGGCACTCGTGAGGATATTATTCTGCCTGCACCTACTTTGTTTGATATTCACAGGGGCAGATACACCATCATGCCTGAGGACATTTATACTTATTGGGGCTTGGGTCAGGCCCAAGCACCAGAGCCAGCACCTGTATCAGAGCCGTACCAGGAGCCCATCTATCAGTGGGAGCCTCAGGAGGCCGTTTACCAGTGGGACCCTCAGTAGCCTCAGTACTATCCAGGAGGTGCTGATTTCGACCCATGGTCGTAGACCAACTTAGGCCAAAAGCCTAAGCTTGGGGGAGTACGTATTTGTCACCGACATTACATTCATGTTCACACATTCATTCCAGTTGTCGGTGTTCATCCTTTTCATTGTATATCCATGTTAGTTTTATTTTCGTTTTCTTCTTGTGAGTTTGAAAAACTTTTGAAAATCCAAAAAAAAAAGTTGTAGTTTCTTTCTTGTTTAGTTAATTTGTAGTAGTAAAAGAAAACCCAAAAAAGATTTCTCGTTTCTTCTTTTACTTGTTGGGAGCTTTCCCGTGTAAATAGTTTTTTCTCGTTTCTATTTTTTCCTTTGTTAATTTGCTTTCTTCAGAAAAACCAAAAACTCCAAAAATATTTTAGTGTGTTTCTCTGAACTTCTTTTCTTTTCGTTGAGTCGTCGTAAGGAGAACGACCATGATGAAAATGTTGAGTGGCTTCCATATGCTTTATTGTTGATCTAACAAAGAGCCACTATTATTTTATCTTCTCCTCTAAATAAATGCTTGCTGATTCCATCTTAGTCCACGGAACTCTTGCACTATTACTATTATCACATCATTCGGTCATGCAAGTGAAAGGCAATAATGACGATATTTGATGAAGTGATTGCGGTGAAGAAAAGCTGGTATGAACTCTTCTTGTTTTTGTCTTTGTAAATATGTTTAGCTCAGTATTCATGATCCAGCATTATTATGAGTAAACATATTTGTCATGACAATTAGAGATTATAGTTGCTCATGCCATGCTTAAATAGCTAGGAGTGGATAATGAATTATCTTGAGTGTCAACATGCATTACAATGGTTGTGATGTAGTATGTTAGCATGGTGCCCTCCTCTGAGTAATTCGAGTGGCTTGACTTGGCACATGTTCATACATGTAGTTGAATCAAAACCAACATAGCCTCCATGATATTTATGTTCAGGGTGTTGATATCCTACACATGCTCGTGTTCAATGTTAATTATTCCCAATGCATGTCTATGACCGTTTTTGCTCTCTAGCTGGTCGCTTCTCAATCTATTTGTTAGCCTTCGCCTGTACTAAGCGGAATACTGCTTGTGCATCCAAATCCCTAAACCAAAGTTATTCCAGATGAGTCCACTATATCTACCTATATGC
Source organism: Elymus sibiricus (assembly GCA_039707655.1). Classification (NCBI taxonomy): domain Eukaryota; kingdom Viridiplantae; phylum Streptophyta; class Magnoliopsida; order Poales; family Poaceae; genus Elymus; species Elymus sibiricus. Next base: position 164,934,804 of record CM077666.1, on the reverse strand, counting down.
GGTATTACTCTGCCATTCCAAGTAAATTTGCAAGTGCCACCTCTAAATATTCAAACGAACATCTGTTTTGTGTGCCCGTACCGCTCATGGAGCGACAGGGGGCGGTCAGTATCCTCCATGCTAAGTGGGTTATTCTCGAGATGAGTGTTTATTCACTTGTCATTGCACGAGAGAGGCTGGTATTTGGGATGCCCAGTCCTATGCTCAAAATCGTTATATAATGCAAACAAACACCCCCGAAAAGTTGTTGGTATGGAGGGCACCCGAGGATTCGGCTAGCCATGGCTTGTGTTGGTATGGTGGAGGGGGAGTAAACTTTACCTTTCCGCTTGGGAACCGCCTATAATTTCTTTAGCATGGAAGATATTGAAAACTCTCGGTCATGACGTTGACAGGAAAAGCATACCTCCCAAAATTATTTTCATCTCTAATTTAAGCTTCGAGCTCTGGCACCGCTGCAAATCCATGCTTCCCTGTGCGAAGGGCCTGTCCATTTACTTTTATGTTATTTTACTTTTATTGTTGAGTCATCATCCTCTCATTTAAGCACCAGTTGGAGAGCACTATTGTCATTTTTATGCATTGAGTATAGTTAATGTTGGGTGTGACCATGACTGGATATCCTCTACCCTGAATTACAATGTTTAGTCGTTGCTTGAATCTCAGAGGTGCTTTGCAATTATGTTTTGTGGTCTCAGAAAGGGCTAGCGAGATACCATGTTATCATATTATATCATGATTGTTTTGACAAAGTGTTGGCATCTGAGATATCTTATTATTGCTCGCTAGTTGGTTATGTTATTGCCATGAGTAAATGTGAGACCTAAGTGTTATCATCAATATGGTTAGTTCATAATCTTTGCTAAAAACTTGGATGCTAGTTAAGTATATATACAAACAACAAGAACAAAAGAGTTTGTAAAAGTTTTTCTTTATCACTTTCAGTTTGTCAACTGAATTGCTTCAGGACAAGCAATGAGTTAAGCTTGGGGGAGTTGATACGTCCCAAACATATCTACTTTTCCAAACACTTTTGCTCTAGTTCAGCATGGGGCTCGAGATTTTATTATCTCGTGTTTCATACACCCTGCAAAGTTAATCTAGCGACCTGAATAATCATACTTGATGATTAACGTTGGTAGCTTCGGTTTGTTTCGAAACCTTCACTACTAGGAAATACCTTCTAGATGGATGCTTAGCAGTAGCGAGGGGTATATACCCCTCGCTACTGCTAATTAGTAGTAGTGCGGGGTATACACCCCTCGCTACTGCTAAGTTGATAGTAGTAACGCGGGGTATAAAACCCACGCTGCTACTAAGTTGACCCCACCGTGCACCCTGGGACAGGCCATAGTAGTAGCGTGGGGTATGAAACCCGCGCTGCTACTAAGTTGATAGTAGTAGCGCGGTGTATAAACCACACGCTACTACTAAGCGGTCCCCACCGTGCCCCCGGGACAGGCCATAGTAGTAGCGCGGGGTTTAAACCCCGCACTACTACTATCGACCTCCAACATATGTGTACACATAGTGCGCGGAGGTCCAAATCCAAACCCAAACTCTCCCGATTCTGCTTCTTCCTCCCACCCGCGATTCCCTTCCTTACCCACCGCCATCGCCGGCCTCGCACCTCGTCGCCTCCACCAAATCCGGTGACCTTCACTCCCACCGTAGCCCCCTTCCCCTCCTTCCTCCTCCTTCTCTGCTGGTGGAAGGAGAGGGAGATCCAGCAGAGCGCCGTCCATGGCGGCGGCCAGATCCGCCATGGACGCAGCCACTTGCACCTCCTCGCCGGGACAGGGCCTCGTGCGGACATGCGGACATGCGGACATGCGGACACCATGGTTTCGGGCGTCGTCTCCAACTCCGGCGGCCACCGGTGAGTTGCTCTTCCTACTCCTCTCAATCTCTCTCTCTCTCTCTCTCTCTCTCTCTCTCTCTCTCTCTCTCTTTGTCTTCAAATCGTTTTCTCTTCTTTTGTAGCAGCAGCAGAGGAGAGGTGCAAGGATGAGTTGGGTGGGGAAGCACCATCACCACGGACGACTTCATCCCCTCCACGACCAGCATTAGCCGTGGATGGAGAGGACGTTGACGCCCAGCAGCAGCAGTAGCCATGGATGGAATTTATTTTTTAATTCCTAATTAGTTAGTAGTAGCGCGGGGCCCTTACCCGCGCTATAGCTAAGTAGTAGTAGCGCGGGTGGCAACCACGCTACTACTAGCAGAAGTAGTAGTAGCGCGGGTAGGACCCACGCTACTGCTAAAAGTTAGCTGTAGCGCCGTAGCAGTAGCGTGGGCCCCCGCGCTACTGATAGGTCATTATCCCGCGCTACTACTAGGGTTTTCCCTAGTAGTGCTTAGAAGCCACGTAAAATAAAATTTTGCATAAACCGATTAGAGGCGTCTAACTTGGTTTTGCAGGATGACATAAGATGTGCATGTGATGTGGTATAGCAGTTCTCATATTAATTTGATTATGTATGAGATGACTATATAATGTAAATTAACATGACCTGCGTGTCATGATTCGGCATGATGGCTGGAGCCATATGATTGTCACTTTAATGATCTGCGTGTCAACCTTATGTAATGCACTTATCTTATTAGCTATAGAGATAGCAATATTATCTGGTGCATCGACAAGGTGGTGGCAATCTTCGCGAAGGTGAACACCGACGCGAATGCCGAAGACGAAGAAATGAAAGACTTCTCCGTCAGAAAGGGCTATACCATATCATGCTATTATGAATTGCCTGAGATGTTTATCCCTTATGATGCACCCTTTTTGATTGCACGGTAGTCGCTTTTATTAGGGTGATCTCTCACAAAAATATCAAGTAGTTAGTGTTCTCCCAAGTGTAGCACCATCATGGCACCTATCTTTTCGGAGTGCCTCATGTTTCCATGAGTACAAACAATTAGAGAAGTGTGAGGCGGGTGAGTTGAGACCTCGCAGCGAGATCACTTGGTTGTCTTGACGTTCTGGCTTGATCGTCCTGAGCTCGGAACACGCCCATCGAAAGATGAACAAGACTCACATAGAGATGTGATCGGCAAGTTGGCCTACCGATTGAAGTTCCCGTCATCAGTGATGTCCCCATCAATGGCGTGGAATTGAAATGCGGATCTTGTATCACTCACAATCAATTATGAGAGATATTGATTTGAGTGGGAGCGCACTTTAGAATTAACTTGTTTAATTCTCAGTGCAATTAATTATGAACACTGTCTAAGTGTGATTTGCATAATAGTTGTAGAATTATGACTCGCATTTCCACCTTCCCTATTAAAATTGAATAGTTGTTAAATATCTGGTTAAGACTTTATGGTTGGTAACATAATGTGAGGATTGTCCTCAAGAGTGCCGAGAAGGACTTTGTCCTATCGCATGCTTTCCGTATTCTCCCGCTAATGCTATGGATGATGTGACTCCCGTCCTTCGATCCAAAAGCTAGAATTCTGTTACGGTCAAGTGCAATGTGTTTGCTTCCATGAGACCCGAACTTCAAAAGTTTTGGGATAGCTATGTGATATTCATGGAACTGAAAATTAGTTTCAGATACAAACAAAGGCTAGAAGATATGGGATATCCGAAGCAATGTTTGTTTTGCAAATTATTAGTAAAGTGTTTACTATGCATTTGACTGATAAGAGAGGGATCCAGAAGAACGCCTGTCATATGATGAAGGTGGATTAAACAACAACTTAAAGAGGAAGGAAATGTCCGAAGGGTGTTAGTAAGATTTACACGCCTAGGAAGTCCGGGGCTAAATGCCACTCTTAAGTTGGGTGCTTCTTCTGAGAGTAGGAGAAATATTGGAAGTAAAACTGTTAGAAGTATAAAGGCAAAAAGAGAGAAGACTGGAATATCCAGCTCATGTATGAATGTCATACAAGTTATTGATGTATAGAAGGCTGGTCAAAGATATAATTCTTGGGAATTATGATTAAATATGTTAATCACTAATTCTTGGGTATTGTGAGTTGATCACAGAGATACCCGCTCGATTGCATTCTGTTGCGACGCGATGCAAAAACTACTACGGCCTAAAAGACTTGCCGGAGTGAGGTTTAGATACGCGCTGGGAACATAGTAAATGTTACTATACCTTCCATTGGTGTATTACCTATGTATTTATTTTCATAATTCATTTTTGGAGTTTCATACACTCTAGCCCATTGCATAAGGAATATTGCAAGAAGGTTATTCATAAGAGAACTTTTGATGTTCGGTGTTATGAATAACATAAGGGCCATACTTTCATTATGAATGAGATGTATGTTATGAATATTGATAATAATACATTACCTCTGTATTTACTTTCATAATTCATTTTAGAGTTTTACACACTCTAGCCCATTTGCATAATGTTTTGTTGCAAGAGTGTTGTTCATAAAAGAACAATTGTTGTTCAATATTATGAATAACATAAGGGCCATACTTTCATCACGGATGGGATGTATGTTATGAATATTGATGGCAATATGATACATCCATAACACTGACACTAAATGTCGCAAGACTAACAGAATACCACACATGTGTGGCACTGCATTTGGTCACATTGGAGAAACCCGCATGGACAAATTCCATAATGATGGATTTTGAAGTCATTTGATTATGAATCATCTGACACTTGCAACTTTCCTCCGAAAAGTGAAGTGACTGAAATACCGTTCATAGGCCATAAGGAATGAGCAACGAACTTATTGGTGATCATACATTATGATGTGTGTAGTCCAATAAATGTTGTTGCTAGTAGTGGATTTATCTATCTTCAGAAATGACTTAAGTGGATATATGGATATTTGCTTGATGAGATGTAAGTCTGGATCTTTTGAAATCATTCGAAAGGTTTTCAAAATGAAGTAGAAATTATTGTAACAAGAAAATTATGTTTCTGCAATTTGATTGCGGAAAGGAATATATGAGTTACAAGTTTAGCGAATGTCTGATGAGTTGTGAAAAGAGTTTCATGACTTACACCTCCCGGAACACCACTGTGAGTGGTACGTCTGTGATGATGTAATCAAACCATTTATGACATGGTAAGATCAAAGATGACATAAATCAATTTGCCATTATCCCTTTTAAAGTAATGCTTTAGAGACTGCGGCTTTTACACTGAAAAGAGCGCCATCAGATCTATTGAAATGACACCATGGTATGGTACGCCCAACCATGTTCTGTCTTTTCTTAACATTTGGAATATGGGGATTGTGTAAAATATTTACAAACATGTTCCAAATCAGACAAGTGCTACTTTGCAGGTTATCCCAATTTATTGGGAATTCCTCCATCACTATACCGAGGCAAAAGGTTTTGCCACAAAGAACGGTATGATTTTGAAAGAAAATGTTTCTTGCAAAAAGGTGAGTGGGAGAACAATGCAACTCGACGAGATAACAGTATCTTCATCATCAGGTCAAAGGAAAGAAGCCTTGGAAGTAATTCCAGAGTTTCCTACTGCGACTGATACTGAAGCCTCTACATGAGATGTATGGACTTCGGTCGAACTTGCAGCTGAACCACGTAGGCAAAACTCGTGCAAACCTCTCAGGTGCGTAGACAAGATATTGTTGCTAGACAACAATATACCTATGATACACAAGGAAGCATTGATGGGCCCTGACTCCGGAATTGGCTAAATGCCAATACAATCCGAGATAGTTTCCATATAAATGATTCAAGATTAAATCTTGATGAACCCTTTGGAAGACTTAGAGTCTAACGAACATTAATGGAACTATAAACTGATATGGATAAAATGTTTTATCCATAAAGCTTGACTTGTTGCAATAACAAGTTCAAGGAGTTGACTACGATGAGGTTGTCTCACCGTAGCGATGCTTAAAGTCGGTTCGGGTTAAACTAGCAATTAATACATATTTCATCATGAGATATGAAACATGGATGATGAAAGAATTTTCATGAAATAGGAATACAAACTAGGACTTGTATGTGATACAGTCCAAAGTATTTTGTCGATCCAGAGAATGCTAGTGAGTATGCAAACTTCAGAGTTCCAGCAATGGACAGAAGAGAGGAAAATGGAGTTAGAATCTTCATTTTTGATGAAATAGTCAAAAGGGCATTGATTTCATCAATGGATAATGAAGATGCTTGTGGTTACAAGAAAGTAAGTGGGAGCATAATAATATTTCTAAAAACCTTGTGTGCTTGACACATTGTTTTTTTTTACTATGTGCTTGACACATTGTTGATTGGAAATAATATAAATTTCTTGATACGAATTAGGACTTCATTGGAAAATAATTTTTTGATGAAGTGCTTGGGCTAAGTAGCCTTGATATTACGCATTATTATCTACGGAGATAGTATTGCCTGATAGGGCTAAGCCAAAATACATATTGACAAGATGCTAAAACAGTTTAGCATTAAAAACGCCAAGGAGTGATTCTTGCCGAAGTCACATGGAAAGAGTTTTTGCAAGACTCGGTGTCCCAAAACACTGATGAGCAAAATACATGATGGAAATTCCACACACTCTTGGTTTTGGATTAATCATGTATTCCATGGTATGTAAGACAACCAGATATGTCCAATACTCCCAAGTTGATTGCGAGTATAGATACCAAAGTGATCAAAGTGCTGATCATGGGACAACAGTGAAAAATGTCATTGAGTACTAAAGTAGCACTGATGACATGTTTTCTCGCAAGCAGAGATTATGAAGTGCTCGTTGTAAGAAATTACATCGATACAGTCTTCATCAATGCTCCATCTGATTTTCGATTTAAGTTAAGGGTTTTGTGTAATACACGATATGGTGGCATGGTAGTTGGAAATTGTTCCAAACAGGTTACTGTGGCGAATTCTATAACAAAGGCTAAGTATGTTGACACTTTGGAAGCGACAAAGAAGATGTTGAATCATATAGTTCATTCATGAACTTTGTATGGTTCCAAGATGGCTTTGGTCAATGGGACACTATTGTAGATAGTTGCTCCATAGCTTAGTCTAAGGAATCAAGGTTCGACTTGTGATTCACATATATACAAAGCCAAGTCCACACAAAATATGAATTTTGTGAAAGCATGAAAACGCGAGGATATGCAAAGATACACACGGACCTGAAGTTGTCAGCTCCGTTGGACATCAGGCTATACCACAAGCGAAGCATATTTTACACCGGTATGCCATAGGTGTAAAGTGCATTAGCATTGACTAGATCATTGACTCTAGTGCAAGTGGGAGTCTGTAGGAGATATGCCCAAGAGGCAATAATAAATGCTATTATTTATCTCCATGTTCATAATTATGTTTATGTTCCATGCTATAACTGCTATGGTTCTCGAGTCTACAATAACCACGAGGCTCGGAGGGAAACTCATATGCACATGTGGAATAATAAACGGTAAAATGTATTCCTAGTCTGGCCTCTAAGACTAGCTCAAGTGTTGCATGATGGTTCTGTTTTCCTGATCATGGGCATGACTATGCCAGCAACTTTGAGGGCACAATGTTAGGAGAACACTTGTGTTGAATCGACCTGATTGATGTTATGCTATGAGATACATTCGTCATAAGTTAATGGTTAATAACACAGAGAAAGTTAACATTTGCATAATTCATTAGACCATGAGAGTGTCGAGTTTCTTCATGCTTGCTTCATGAACTTTGGGGTTTGTTAAACGTCATCCGTAAATGGGTGGCTATTACGGTGGCTTACGGGTTCATGGAAAAGTATGACAAGGGACTTGATAGCTCAAGATTGGGATTTGCTCCTCCGACGATGGAGAGATATCTCTGGGCCCTCTCGGTGTTATGGTATCCATCATCGCCTGGCCAGACACAGCGTGATTTGATCACGGGGATGCCGGAACACGGGAACGGAAAAAGAGAACAAAATCGGTAACGAGGTAACTGGCATAGTGGACAAGTTGTTGATTCACAGGGATGATGATAAATCTCACCTCGGGTATTTGTAACATATCGCGAAGCAATAGGAATAGCACACAGCAACTGGAGGTTCACTCGAATATTTATTCGTGTGGGTATAGGGGTCAATATGGGTGTCCACGGCTCCGATGTTGATCATTGATCGGAAAGAGTTCCGGTCATGTCTATACTTCACCGAACCTATAGGGTCACACGCTTAAGGGTCATCTATCTACTGAATACTAGACAGGGAGTCTGAGAGAAAGTCACCGGAAAAGTTTCGGAGACAAACGGAAAAGTTTCGGTAAAACCGAAAAGTTGTTTCGGAGTAAACCATTGAGCCAAAAAGGTTTCGGCACGCGCCGGGAACTTTTTGGAGGTTGCCAGATTGTTCTGGTAACTTCTGGAATTTTTCCGGAGAGAAAAACCGGAAATGTTCCGGAGCAGCCGGAACCGCTGTGGTTGCTTTTCGCTGGAGAAAATAATTGATTCGGAAATGTTTCAGAATGCGTCCAGAATTATTTTAGTGGGTACTGGAAATGTTCTAGGCCTACATAAATATTTTCGGTTCAAACGGTCGCGAAAAAATGTCTTCATGAATAGTGAAAGTGCTTTATGGGTTGGTTTCCAAATGGGTTTTTTCTTCTAGAAGAAAATCACTTTTGGTGAGAGAGAAAGGTGTGTGAAAGGTGGTGCCCCCCCCCCCAAAGGGGGCAGCACCAAATTTCGTCCATGGTGGTGTGGGGGGGCCCTTGGGGTTTCCTTCCACCTCATGGTGGATATGTTCTACACACACCCTTATGTGGCATTTGGGTGAAAAGATCTTGAACCCCTTTTGGTCTTTTTCACCCCTTGCCTCTACCCCTTGCTCCTCCTATAAATAGAGGTGGAGAGGGCTCTCCAAAATCAGAAATTCTCTCATACACAATGCCATGCAATGATCTGGCTTCTCTCTCCCTCCTCGCGAAATAGCTTCGTAGAGCCGAAAGGTTGTCTGGGTTCCGGTGGGAACTAGTTCTGGACGGCGAAGCCCTACCGGATAGCTGACACCGTATGTGTGCAACCCCATAGAGAGGTCGTAGGTTTGATATTTTTGCCTGAGGGGCTGTTCAAGAGTGCCTCCCGAAGGGCTGTCCGAGTGACCGTCCGAGTTTCGAGTGTCCTCCCGAAGGGCTGTCCGTGACACCGTCCGAGGGACTGTCAGACTGCCTCCCGGAGGGCTGTCCGAGGGGCAGACGAGGGAGAACATCCTCGCGGTTGGGAGGTTGTAAAATCCTAGCTGCAGGGATCTGCACCGCCGATCGTCATCGACTCTACTTCCGCTGCGCTACGAGTCGGTAACGAAAAGATCAAAAACCTTGTATGCATCTCCATAGTGATCCTGAGTTGTTCGTTATGCGGAAAATTTTTGTTTTCTGTCGCGTTCCCCTACATGGTAGCGGCCTCTAGCAAGGCGTGCCGACCACCAAGTAGACAATGAAGCCGGTTGGTGAACCTGTACAACATGTCACACTTCTGTTCCCTTTGCCACACGATATATGTTGTCGGGCTCAAGGCGAGTCTGTCGTCCTTATGCTAGCCCGACCTCTTTCTCGTTCCAGTGATGCCGACCACAAACCGGATTATCTCATAATCCTTGTCGCATGGCCATGCTTATCTTGGTCGGATCACACGAGGGGCCCAGAGTATATCTCTCCTGATCGGAGGGGCAAATCCCATCTTGCTCGACCATGTCTCGCAGCATGGGTCTGGACAAGCCCGAAACCTACCTTCATAACTACCCAGTTACAGAGTAGCGTTTGGTTGGCCCAAAGCAGGTCTGTCATCATCCCGAGTACATGTGTCAGCTCAGGTCTTAGGACATAGAACGTATGTTGTGCTAGAGACTCACAGATGACATATCGCTGCGTCTCATAGTTGGGTCTGTCCGACTCGGACCTTATCTGGACTCGGATCCGACTATGTCGAATCCGACCAGATCTTTCTGAGTCCATATTATCTGGTTAGCATCCAATGCTCCATGGCTAGTGAGACCTTGCCATCCATCGTGTCATATGCTAGTCTAGTTAGCTGCGCGTCCACACAGCCATTTTGACTAGGGACCTTTTAGGACAATCATCATACAATGCATAGTCCCACAAACAAGTCACGTACTTGCTGATACACATCATTGATAATGTCCAAGGACTATCTTTATTCATAAACACATAGGAAATATCATCATACATGATTGCCTCTAGGGCATATCTCCAACAGTAATATCGAGTTGCAAGTAAATAAAAGTGTGATGATCATCATCCTTAGAGCATTGTCCCAGTGAGGAAAGGATGATGGAGACTATGATTCCCCCACAAGTCGGGACGAGACTCCGAACGAAAAAAAGAAAAGAAAAAAAGAGCCCAATAAAAAAAAGAAAAAAATGGAGAAAAATGAAAATAAAAATGAGAGATAAAGAGAGAAGGGGCAATGTTACAATCCTTTTTCCACATGTGTGCTTCAGAGTAGCACCATGTTCTTCATATAGAGAGTCTCTTATGTTGTCACTTTCATATACTAGTGGGAATTTTTTCATTATAGAACTTGGCTTGTATATTCTGATGGCGGGCTTCCTCAAATGCCCGAGCTCTTCATGAGCAAGCAAGTTGGATGCATACCCTCTTAGTTTCCGTTGAGCTTACATACACTTATAGCTCTTAGTGCATCTGTTGCATGGCAATCCCTACTCCTCGCATTCATATCGATTGATGGACATGTCCATTGTCCGTTGATCCGCCGAGTTGATGCGAGACTTTCTTCCTTTTTGACTTCCCTTTTTGATCTCTACCACCGCATAGTGCTATATCCATGGCTCACGCTCATGTATTGCGTGAAGTTGAAAATGCTGAAGCGCGTTAGAAGTACGATCCAATTACCTGGTTTAACACTGGGGTGCTCATGATTTATATTTATGCGGTGAAGGCGGTGTCATGCCATGCTAGCATGATAAAATGAGTGGGGATAACATTCGTTATGGATCGTATATTTTGAAAGTTTAATGATTATGCTTCTTATATTCATGGATATTATTATGTTAATATTTTTACTTCATCGTTTCTCAATATTTATACCGTAAAGAGATTACATGATACACATGTTAGGTAGCATTCAACATCAAAAATTCTGTTTTTATCATTTACCTACTCGAGGACGAACAGGAATTAAGCTTGGGGATGTTGATACGTCTCCAACGTATCTATAATTTTTGATTCTTTCATGCTATTATATTATCAATCTTGGATGCTTTATATGCAATTATATGCTTTTTTATATCATTTTTTGGGACTAACCTATTAACTCAGTGCCTAGTGCCAGTTCCTGTTTTTGCTTGTTTTTAGCTTTTCAGAAAATCAATATCAAATAAAGTCCAAACAGAAAAAAAAAATCTTTAGATTAATTTTTTCTGAACCATAAGGGACCCTAGAAGCTTCGGGAGGAGACCAGACGAGATACGGGAGAGCCACAAGCTCACAGGACGCACCCCCTGAGCTTGTGGGCCCCACGCAGCTCCGTTTGATCTAATTCCAAGCCTATAAATTCACATATATTCCCAAACCAACAAAGAGCCATACGATATAACTTTTCCACCGCCGCAAGCTTATGTTCTTCCGTGATCCCATATGGAGGCCTTTTCCGGTAATATGCCGAAGGGGGAATCAATCACGGAGTGCTTCTACATCAACCTTGCTGCCCTTCCGATGATGTGTGAGTAGTTCACCACAGACCTATGGGTCCATAGCTAGTTGCTAGATGGCTTCTTCTCTCTCTTTAATCTTCAATAATGTTCTCCTCGATCTTCTTGGAGTTCTATCCGATGTAATCTTCTTTTGCGGTGTGTTTGTAGGGATCCGATGAATTATGGGTTTATGATCAGATTATTCATTGAAAGTAATTGAGTCTTTTCTGAACTTTATTATGCATGATTATTATAGCTTTGTATTTCTCTCTGATCTACCCGTTTGGTTTGGACAACTAGATTGATTTATCTTCAGCGGGAGAGGTGCTTTGTAATGGGTTCAATCTTGCGGTGCTCTATATCCCAGTGACATAGTAGGAGACAAGACACGTATTTGTATTGTTGCCATTAAGGATAAAACGATGGGGTTTATTCATATTGATTGAGTCTACTTTGTCTACATCATGTCATCTTGCTTAAAGCGTTACTCTGTTTGTCATGAACTTAATACCATAGATGCATGCTGGATAGCAGTCGATTGGTGGAGTAATAGTAGTAGATGCAGGCAGGAGTCGGTCTACTTGTCACGGACGTGATGCCTATATACATGATCATTGCCATGAATACGTCATAACTATGCGCTTTTCTATCAATTGCCCAACAGTAATTTGTTCACCCACCGTATGCTATGTGTTCGAGAGAGAAGCCTCTAATGAAAACTAGGGCCCTCGGGTCTACTTTAAACATATTAAAAAAAACTAAAAATCCTTTGCTGCAATTTATTTACTTTTCTTTTGTTTTGCAATTTATACTTTTGCCTATACAAGATTTGTTCCTTGCAAGTAACTAGTTCAAGGGGATTGACAACCCTCTTGCCCGCGTTGGGTGCAAGTATTTGCTTTTGTGTGTGCAGGTGTTGTTCACGAGGCTTTGCGTGATTCTCCTGTTGGTTCGATAAACCTTGGTTCTCACTGAGGGAAATACTTATCTCTACTGTACTGCTTCACCCTTCCTCTTCGGGGAAAATCCCAACGCAGCTCACAAGTAGCAGTTCTCTACTAAGGGAAATATTTATCCGCTACTATATTGCTTCACCCTTCCTCTTTGGGGAAAATCCCAACGCAACTCACAAGTAGCAGAAAGAATTTCTGGCGCCATTGCCGGGGAGATATCATCAAAAAACTCAAGGTACCTGCACACACACACACACCCTATTTGCTTGCAATAATTATGTGACTCAATAAAAGTAAAAATAAAGACATATGGATCCTCGTCCACTTGCTAATCTTTTCAAACTTGCTGCTTATTGTAAACCGATAGCAAATAATGAAGATGTGATAAAAGAGAGTGCTATTGGGATACATCTATTGAATGAAAAGCATGATTGCAAGGTTGTTAGTATAAATTCTATGAATGTCAATTGTTCTAATGATCATGATTGGGGTAGTAATTGTGATGCTTCTTTTGATCTTAAAATTTTATCTGAGTCTCATAATGAATCTACTATTGATGCTGAAATTTGCATTACTAGTAAAAGTGGGTTTGGAAGAGCGTCAACTTTAGGTAATAATAATCCCACTACTTTGGAGAATTATCAATCTCATGGAATTTTTGATAAAAGTGGGTTTGGAGAGGTCATGACTTTAGTTGATGTTAATCCCACTATCTTGGAAGATTATATGATTTGCATTCATATGGATCATAAAGAGAATGTTTTACATGATAGTTATATTGTTGAGTTTGATTATGATCCTACATGTAATTATTTGGAGAGAGGCAAATATGGTTATAAAAAAAAATCATGTCACTAAATTACCTCTCTTTGTGTTGAAATTATTAATGCTTCATTCTTCCTATTTGCATATGCTAGATATTGCTTGCCTTGATAATTTGTTTTCTTATAAAATGCCTATGCATAGGAAGAGGGTTAGACTTAAATGTGTTAATTACATGCTATATGATGCTCTCTTTGTGCTTCAATTCGTGTCTTTTATGTGAGCATCATTAATATCACAAGCCTATCTTAATGGTTATAAAGAAAGAGCTTGTTGGGAGATAACCCAATATCTTCTATTTTTGTGTGGTCACATGATTATTGCTACTGTAATGATTGTGTTTTTATCTTTTAATTAGTGTTTGTGCCAAGTAATGCCTTTGGGATGATTTAAATGATAGTATAATTCATGCTGTTTGAAAACAGAAAGTTCTGCGCCCAGTATTTGATTTTACATTTCTTACTGGAATGTCAAAAAGATCTGAAATTTTTACACATTATTGTGATACAATTTTTTTACGTTGTGCTAATTTTTCAGAATTTTTGGAGTTACATAAGTATGGATAAATATTCTGTCATTATGTACTGTTCTGTTTTAGACAGATTCTGTTTTTATGGCATAGTGTGCTTGTTTTAATGATAATATGGATTATATCGGGGGATATAAGTCATGGAGAAGTTAGAATACAGTAGGTATTATGCAATAACAATTATGAATGAGTTTATAACAGTACCTAAAGTGACCCTGTAGGTTCGGTAAAACATAGACATGAACAAAACCCCTTTGTTCAGTGACCGATAGCGGAACCGTGGACGTCCATATCGATCCCTATGATTACGCGAATGACATTCGAGTGAACCTTTGGTTATCATGTGCTATTCCCTTTGCTTCACGATACTTTACAAAACCCAAGATGAGATATATTGATATCCTCTTGAGTTCTGGCCAGACGATGACAAATGCCGTCACACCGAGAGGGCCCTAAGAATATCTCTCCATTGTGGGAGGAGCAAATTCCACTCTCAAGCTATCTAGTCCCTTGTCAAACTTTCTGATGAACATGTAAGTTGTCGTTATGATCACCATGTTACAGATGACGTTTGAGCAACCCCAAAGTTCATCATACGGTAAGAAGTGAGTACGATACTCTCATGGTCTAAGGAACTAAAACACACGTTAACACTCCGTGTTATAACAATTGACTTCTGACGATATTATCTCAAAGTATAACAAACAAGTTTGGGCCGATTCAATATGATCGTTCTTCTAATGTCACTCTCAATGTTGTTTTAGGACTATCGTTACACTTAACGACATCCTAAGAACCAGAAAACATGATCATCAACAACACTTGAGCTAGTCTTAGAGGCGAGACTAGGAATCTTATTTTACCGTTTGTCATTCCACACATGCATATGAGTTTTCCACTGAATCGCATATTTCAGGATCATAGCAGTTATAGCATAGAATATAAACTCTTAATTATGAACAGAGAAATATAATAATATAATATTATTGCCTCTAGCGCATATTTCCAACAGTAACTACCCTTCTTTCATAGTCAAAATTGCAGTATGGGTGGCATCATCAAGCTTCATATCTTTTGTGTATCTATAAGTAAAAGTTATGTCCGTTAAATCATATGATCATGGAAAAAGGAAGAGAGAAAAAGAACCTTGGCAACATACATGCTACTTGTATTAATGAACTGATGGAACATTAGACTACATATAATGCAATTTATCATGATCATCAAATTAAAAAAAACACTGAAGCCTTAAAAGTGACGAATACTAGTGCAAGGACAGTTAGATCCTCCATCTACCTTTTCTCAAGAAAAGTCTTTGCATTTGACACTTTTTCCCCATAGCTGATGCTTTCCAGGAGAAGTATGATCCTGATGGGCCAACCTAAAGAAACAATCAATAATGAGAAATCCAGCTTTTTTATTACCTTTACCATAACAACAGCAATATATGACAGGCGAAATATCAGTCATAAGTAGAAGATTAGTGGTAAACCCAATAATGCACATATGATGGGTGAAAAACATAAATTTATAAAAAAAATCATGATTCTGAAAATAAGAAAATTTCCATGCTACTTTATAAAACTGGTATTTCTCTAATTTATAAAATTTACAACGGTGTGATTAAAGAAATATGTCATGTGATCTACCAAAAAATACATTTATGAAATTTGTTGTGGAAATATTTCATTGTGCAAAAAATGCCATGTTTTTGGAGAACATTTTTTCTTTATTTTTGCCATGAAACAAAAACAAAAATGCCATGCGTAAATTTTTGCTTTATTTGGTCCATTGTACAAATATTCATAAATAATGTCATGTCAATGAGAATAGAATAAAATTTCCATGCCAATAAAAAATGAAATTGTCGTCTTCTTAATAATAAAACTGCATCCTCTTGATAATAAAAATGCCAAGATGTGACGCCCCGACTTAATCGTGCACTAATCATACACGCAAATGCACACGATCAAGCCTAAGGACTCACTTGAAGATATCACAACACAACTCTAAACACAAATAAAAGTCATACAAGCTTTATATTACAAGCCAGGGGCCTCGAGGCTCGAATACATAAGCTCGAGTCATACAAGCATCAGCGGAAGCATCAGATATCTGAGTACAGACATAAAAGTTAAACAAGTCTGCCTTAAGAAGGCTGAGCAAAACAACGGCACTGGATCGAAAGGCGCAGGCCTCCTGCCTGGGTGCCTCCTATCTACACCTGGTCGTCGGTCTCCACGTAGTCATAGGCTCCATCAGAGGGGTAGTAGTAGTCGTCGACTGGAGCAGCTGACTCCGGGGCTCCGTCATCTGGTCGCGGCAATCGGGTAAGAGGAAAAAGGGAAGCAAAGCAACCGTGAGTACTCATCCAAAGTACTCACAAGACTTACATCAGAACTATTCTAATTATGCATCGGTATCAAAGAAGGGCTGTATCTATGGACTAGACTGCAGAAATGCCAGAATAGAGAGAGGGCCTAGCCTATCGAAGACTAGCATCTTCAGTGTCTTGCAGCATTAGAAGAGTGTAGATTAGCACATAAATATAGTAGTAGCAGCAAGTATAATAGTAGCTATGCCCAGAGATCCTTCCTCATCTCCTTGCGAGAAAGCAATCCCGGGACTAACATATTAATTAACTTCACAAGTATCTAGTTCTAGTTGTAGTAGATCGGGAGACTCTCTGAGCGTCCTGTTACCGTGGACACGGCTATTCGAATAGATAAACTTCCCTGCAGGGGTGCACCAACTTACCCAACACGCTCAATTAACTCTGGCCGGACACACTTGCTCGGTCCATGCCCGGCCTCGGCTGATCGACACGTCGTAGCCCTACCTAGGATCAACAGAGAGGCCAGCACACCGGTCTACATCCTAAGCACTCAGCGGTCTTGGGCCCATCGCCCTTTGCACTCCTGCGCATTGCATACGCGGCCGGTGAGTAGACCTAGCCCCCTTAATACAAGCGCAGGTTTTCCCAGTCCAACCCGGCGCGCACCGCTCAACTGCTGACATCTGGAGAGCTTCGGCTGATACATTCGATGCCGAGTGCCCATACTATTCCCGCGTGGTGGTTAGTGCGAAAAGGCCAAAGGCCTACTCAGATCGTATGGGCACTTGTGCCCAGAAGGCCGTTTGGCCCGCGCGATGGCGCGTTCGAATGGGGAGACGATGCCGCGTCGATCTATGGTGGTGGCATGGCCGGAGATGGCCGGAAACGACGACGGCGAGCAGCGCGGCGGACGGCCGGAATCGGCCGAGTTCGGTTGCGGTGTTTCGGGGCACGGCACGGCGAGCTAGCTAGCGCGTTGAGTTCCTACGTGCGCGCTGAGCACGTTGCCGTGCTCGGTTGAGCTCGACGGCGAGCTCAACGGCGGCGATGCATTCGGCCATGGCGAATGCGGCGACTACAGGCGAGGATAGGGTCAAGGAAGTGAGGGGAAACGGCGAGGAGCTCACCGTGGGAGCACAAGGAGGCTCGTCGGGGTTCGAGAGCAGCAGAGGCGGCCGGTATCGACGGAGCACGCCGGCGACCGAAACGAGGAAGACGACGGCGATCTCGCGATGTAGGGGTCCCGAGCTCAAGGCGATGGCCGTAGTCGATGTAGCGGAACACGGCGGAGCGGCTGGACAGCTCGGAACGGCCAAAGGCCTACTCAGATCACATATCCTAACCCATTAGTGTGTTGGGAGCTCGCGGAAACGAGCAGCGATCCACGATCTGTGGTTCCGTCGCCCCGTCTCGTGGACTTACGGCAAGGTCTAGGAATGCCCGGCCGTGCCACGTAATTATCTCGCGGGTACCCTCATGGTCAACCCGACTCCACATCTCTCGCGGGTACCCCTCGGGGTCAACCCGTCTTCCACAAGTTTCTGAAGTAAAGTCAAAGTAACCGTGTGTCCAAAACATCAAGGAGGAATCCGAGGAATCACCCTCGTTGGATTCCCACTCGATGTGTCCGTCAAGGTGAACTCGGAGGAATCACCCTCGATGGGTTCACACTTGAGGGGTTGCACGACAGAGGCTTCATCGGAGGTGGTGAAAGAGGAATCACCCTCGGTAACCCACAACCGACTAGCTATGCTACAGAGGCAACATCAGGAGTGAGATAAGAGGTATCACCCTCGGCACTCGATGGTAACCCTGCAGAGTCGTACAACTTAGGGGGTGTGCGGTGATGTGCTGGTCTCAGCCCATTGATCACATAGATCGGGGCACTGGTAATAAAGCGGGGAAACTAGGACAAGGATGAGGGGCCACAGATGGTTCACTAACCAACCTATACTAAGCATTGAGGATAGCAGGTAAGGTATCAATAACAGTTACAAAAACAGGCTATTAATCAGAATAGGTAATAACGGGAGAACAATTGTAGCAATTCTAATGAAAGCATGAGGGAGAAAGAATAGGTGATATAGGCATGTTCAAGGGGGTTTGCTTGCCTGGAAGCTCTGCGGGGAAAGAGGGGTCGTCGGGGATGTAGTCGTACTCCGGAGCTGCGTCGGTCTCGGGGTCTACCGGAGAGAAGAGGGGGAAGAAACAAATGAATACAAGCAACAAATGCAACACAGATGCATGGCATGGCAGTATGCTGTGCTAGAGGTGACCTAATGCAGCACTACACGTTAGAGACGGTGCGGGAAAATATCTGGGGATATTTTCCCGGCTTTAGGCATCTGTCAAACAAATGAACCGGAGGGGAAGGCTCCATGTTTGCATGGTTGTGGGCATGTGATAGGTATACGGAGGGCATATTCGGATTCGTCTCATTTTTCTGATCAACTTTCATGTAGAAAACTTTTCGATCCGAGCTACGGTTTATTTTCTACGATTTTTCAAAGATTTAAACCATTTTCTGAAATTTCTGGAATTAACTTAATTTGGAAATAACAGAAAAAGGTTTTATTGCGTCAGCATGATGTCAGGGTGACGTCAGCGGTCAATCCATCCGGTCCAGGTCAAACCTGACGGCTGGGACCCACATGTCAGTGACTCAGTGGCTAAACAAAGATTAAATTTCACTAAAAAGAAAAACTAGGAGGTGGGCCCCATCTGTCAGTGTCTAATTAAATTAACAGATTAGTTTAAATTCAAATTAGTTTAATTAAACGTGTGTGGCTCGCCTGTCAGTGGCTGTGGTTGCCCAGTCAGCTCGTTGACTGGGTCAACTGTTGGGGATATAACCCCACGATATAACCCGCCCGTTCAGGGCCGGGTTATCCAGTGGCGGCCCAAAGAGAGGTCTAACTACCAAGACTCCAAGGTCCATCCAGGGCGACTCATAAGCGGGCCGGCTTGGAGGTCCAGTACAGGAGGCGGCAGCTTACCTAAGGCAGCGGCTTACCTAAGGAGATGAGTAGGAGATAGATTAGGGCACGGGTCATGTTGCGACCCGGACTCTGTTGTAAGCCTGGGGCCTCGACCTGTATATAAAGGCAAACCCCCCAAGGCAGAAAGACCAAGTTACATGCTCTCGAGTAGTAGGTTAGCCAAGTTGCACCCTTATAATCGAGATCATCATCATCAATAACAAGCAAGCAGGACGTAGGCCTTTACCTCCATCGCGAGGGGCCGAACCTGGGTAAACCCTTGTCTCTCGATTCCGATCAACCCCGTTCGAGTTACCACCTAGCTGCGATGGCCTCACGACTAAGTCCTTTCACGAGGACATCTGCCGTGAAAAAACCACGACAGTTGGTGCCCACCGTGGGGCTATCGCTCGGTGGTGTTGAGTACTTGAAGGGAACTCCCGCAGGGATCGAGGGATACGCGATTGGCCGCATGACCAAGAGTCGCCGCGGCAAGCTCTACATCGACGATTCAGGCTGGGGCCCCGAGGCTGACTCCATCGAGTACGGGTACCGGGTCCCCTTCGGCAAAATCCACGTCTTCATCGGCAAAGCCGGCGGATCTGAACCCGAGCCAGACATCTGCACCGACATCGTCGAGCCGGCTTGGCGCGCGCAACCCGCCCAGGCTCAAGCCGGCCGGAAGCATGTCTTCGTCGGTTTCACCCAGGGGGTGGACCTCGCAGATAACTCTGCGTCCGGCGGCGATACCCTCGTCTATTCTGATGGCGAGTCCTCGGTAGGCGAGACTGAGTCGATCCTTCCGCTTTACGATGGCGGGCTTGGGGGCTACTCCGACGACCAGCCGGCTCAAGACTCCTTCAACACGCCCCCTCGGGATGCTGTCTATATGGCAGGCTCGGCCCCGGCCCTTAATTCCATGGTGGTCGGCGCTGCGACGGGAACCGGCACCTCAGGGGCCGGCTCAGCCATACTGTCGGCTCAGGCCTTGACAGAATTGGCAACCGCCCTGGCAACGCTCCTTGCGACACCGGTGACCGCAGAAAACCAGGCGGAACGCAACACGGAGGTAACCAAACTCCGCGAGCAGATGGCTAAGGTACAGGCAGATATCAACGCCGAAAACACTCGCATGAGCGAATTGCAGTCTCAAGTCCAGGCCGAGGTAGAGCGCCTGAAAGCCGAAGCCTGGCGCATGGGGCTCTGTCAGAGTGCCTCGGAGGCGGTTCATCAGAGGCGCCATATGATCCGTCTACCGCCCAACTATGAACCCATGCGTCTGTTTAACACGCCGCGGGATGCACCTGTTCAGGGGGCTGGGAAGGCACCCCGGAAGCACCGTTTGTACCCCCGAGCAGAGGCAGGCAGCCGTCGCCGGGTCAACCCCATCAACCGGCTCAGCAGCGCCCGCAAGAGCCGGCCCAGCGGCTCCCGCCGGTTCAGACGCCTCCGCATCGTTTCCTCACGCCGGCGGGTCACTTCACCAACCCTTTGGAAAACTTGGTGGCAGCAGCAACCAACCTAGCCGTGCTCCCAATCACAGGAAACTCACCGGTTGAGATCGAAGCCCGGAATTCCATTGAGATGTTAAAAACTGCGGTTGCCCAGCAGGCGAACTACTCCTACAGTCGGCAGCGACTCCACTCTACCCCGCTTCCAAGCCGAAGCAGGAGCCGCCACGATGAGTCGCCGGCCGTCTCTAGCAGCGCTCATCGACATCGTGAGCAGCCTCGTGACCCGCCACGCCTTGGGCCCCTTAACGCCCAGGAGATTGTTGATACGGCTCGGGCTCAACGAGCGGCGGAGGCGGCAAACGCGGCGGGTCAAGCGCCGCCTGTCACAACCCAATTGACTTCCAGTAGCAGGACCATTGGGATACTGTGTTTGGTGTCAGCTTTGCGCAACGAGCGCATGCCCAAGGATTTCAAAGGCCCTCGTAAGGTTCCAAACTACACGGCTGACCTTGAGCCGGCCGCTTGGATTGAGAGCTACGAGATAGCCATGGACATGTTGGATGTCAGCGACGCTGTCTGTGCCAAGTACCTGACGATGATGTTGGAGGGGCCGGCTCGTACGTGGTTGAAAAACTTGCCCCCTAACTCTATTAACACCTGGGCGGAGTTGAAGGACCGTTTCATCAAGAACTTCCAGGGAACCTGCAAGCGCCCAATGACGATCATCGATCTTCAGCACTGCATCCAACGTGAGGGTGAGTCGGCCCATCACTGGACGCGCCGGGTCGCAGACATTATTCACGCCTCTGACAGCATCACGGTGGCTCAGGCGGTGCTGATCCTGGAGAAAAACTGTCACTTCGAGCCCCTCGTACAGAAGCTTGGCCGGCTTAAGCGGAAGGTTCAGGATATGGGCGAGCTCATGGACGTCCTCACTAGGTTTGCCGAGTCAGACACCACGAAGGATCCTAACCCGGACGATGACCAGACTGGCAAGGGAAAGAAAAACATTGGTGGCAAGGGTAACCAGCAGAACAATTCAGGGAACAATGGAAACCATAGTAATCAAGGCAATGGCGGGAAGCGTAAGAATCAGGACGGAGGATTAGACTTGGTTGCTAACACCAACACTGGTCATAAATACCAGAGGGGGAATAATTCGGGAAGATCCTACAGTGGCAACAAGCCCCGTAATTTTGAGGAAGCCCTCAAAGGCCCATGCCCAAAGCACAGCCTCCCTAATAAGCCGTCAACCCACTCTTGGGAGAACTGTCACATAATGCAAGCTTTCGGAGAGCAATTCTTTCAGAACCGCCATGGCGGCGGAGGAGGCAACCCGGGGCAGCCTAGAGCTGGCTCGTCAGGCGGCTTTCACAACTCGGGATTCCACGGCCCGGGCGGCTCAGGAGCAGGTTACCAGGGTTCTGGCAATAACGGAGGCAATCAGCATCCGGGACAAGGAAATCACCAGCAAGGCAATCAACAACAGGGCAATCAGTCTGGTTTTCAGAGCAATCCCAAATAGTTGAATAGTGGGCAGTATCACGTGTTCACGACCCATACTGACAAGCGAGATCGCAAACTCCGGAAACGGGCCGTCAGTGTTGTCGAGCCGGCAGTCCCGGAATATCTACGTTGGTCGGAACAGCCCATTACATGGAGCAGAGAGGACCACCCTCCCCGGGTCGATAGTCCAGGTTGCTTGGCTTTGGTGGTGGTGCCTCAAGTCGGCGGCTATTCACTCACAAAGGTGCTCATGGACGGAGGAAGCAGCATAAACATCTTGTACTACGACACTTTCTGAAGGATGAATTTGTCTGAAAAACAGCTCCAGTCGTCTTCTACAGTGTTTCACGGGATTGTTCCTAGAAAGTCTGCATATCCTATCGGGCGGATCAAGCTGGATGTCACGTTTGGCACTGATGATAATTACAGGTGCGAGTCTTTGACCTTTGAGGTGGTCAAGATCAAGAGCCCGTATCACGCCCTGTTTGGGCGGCCGGCTTACGCTCGTTTTATGGCTCGACCCTGCTATGTCTACCTCAAACTCAAGATGCCTGGACCAAAAGGCACTATCATAGTTAATGGAGATTGAAAGATCGCCCTTGAGTGCGAGGAAGGGGATGCAGCCTACGCCGAGACGGCTTGCGCTGCGGAAGAGTTGAAATATTACACTGCGAATGTTAACCCAGCCGATATGACGCCCTTGAAGAAACCCACCGCAGAGTCTGACCCGCCACTCAAGTTCAAGTCGACTGAGGACACCAAGCAGGTTGAGTTTATCCCTGGCGACCCGTCCAAAACGTTCACTATTGGGACTGGTATGGATCCCAAATAGGAAAGCGCGCTCATCGAGTTCATCCGTGAGAATCGGGACATCTTCGCGTGGAAACCTTCTGACATGCCAGGTGTACCGAGAGAACTCGCTGAGCACCACCTTAATGTGGATCCGAAAATGAAGCCTGTTCGACAATTCCTCTGTCGTTTTAACGAGGAGAGAACCAAGGTTATTGGGGAAGAAGTAGCCCGGCTCCTAGCTGTCGGGTTCATCGTCGAAGTTTTTCACCCTCAGTGGTTGGCTAATCCAGTGCTTGTTCTAAAGAAAAACGGCACTTGGCGCATGTGTGTTGACTACACAGATCTCAACAGGGCTTGTCCCAAAGACCCGTTTGCTCTCCCTCGCATTGATCAGATCATCGATGCCACGGCGGGTTGTCAGAGTTTGTGTTTCCTGGATGCTTACTCCGGTTATCATCAGATAAAAATGGTCGTCGAGGATCAGGAGAAGACGGCTTTCATCACACCTTTTGGGGCCTTTTGCTATGTCTCTATGCCCTTCGGGCTCAAAAGTGCAGGAGCAACTTATCAACGGTGTGTCCAGAATTGCTTCCACAAGCAGATTGGGCCCAATGTTCATGCTTATGTGGATGATATCGTGGTCAAGTCATTGAAGAAAGAGACCTTGCTAGATGATCTCAAGGAAACTTTCGCTAATCTTCGGACTTACCAGATGAAGCTTAACCCGGATAAGTGTGTTTTTGGTGTTCCTGCAGGCAAGTTGCTGGGTTTCCTAGTTTCGGAGCGTGGCATCGAAGCCAACCCAGACAAGATTAAGGCAATAACATCGCTTGCGAAACCGGAGAATATCAATGACGTTCAGCGCATGGCGGATCGTATTGCGGCTCTAAGCCGGTTCATAAACCGCCATGGTGAGAAGGCTATCCCCCTGTACCAGATGCTGAAAAAGACTGACGACTTTGTCTGGAGCGATGCTGCTGATGCTGCCTTCGAAGCCCTTAAGAAGCAGCCGGCTGAGCCGCCTGTCCTCGCTGCTCCCATCGCCAAAGAGCCTATGCTCCTGTACATTGCTGCCAATAACAAAGCAGTAAGTGTTGCAGTTGTTGTCGAGAGGAAAGAGGCAGGGAAAGAATATCCAGTGCAGCGGCCAGTCTATTATGTCAGCGAAGTTCTATCTGAGTCCAAGCAGAGGTACCCACATTGGCAGAAACTGGTTTTTGGCGTCTTCATGGCTAGTCGCAAACTCAGACATTATTTTCTGGAGCACCCCATTACTGTGGTCAGTTCAGCACCCTTGGGAGACATCATCCAGAATAGAGAAGCTACAGGCCGGGTTGCCAAGTGGGCGATTGAGCTTGGCCCACATCATCTTAAATATGTGCCTCGCACGGCCATCAAATCCCAGGCACTCGTGGATTTCATCAATGATTGGACGGAACTCCAAACTCCAGAGGAGAAGCCAGATAATACATATTCGACTATACATTTTGATGGTTCCAGACAGCTAGAAGGCTCGGGGGCTGGAGTCGTCATATCTTCCCCTCGAGGTGATAAATTTTGTTATGTCCGGAGGATTCTGTTTACCTGTACTAACAATGCAGCTGAATACGAGGCTCTCCTCCACGGTCTTCGGATGGCTAAAGAGATGAATCTCAGCCGGGTCAGGTGTTTAGGCAACTCAGATTTGGTCGCTCAGCAAGTTTCAGGAAAGTGGGATTCCAAGGACCTGCTTATGGCGGCTTATCGGCAAGAGGTAACCAATGTGGCCGGACACTTCAAAGGATATCAAGTTGATCACATCGATCAGCGACTCAATGAGGCGGCTGATGCATTGTCATGACTCGGCTCTCAACGTAAGCCGGTGCCTCCTAATGTGTTCCTTGACGTGCTCCATAATCCTTCTGTCAAGCTGCCTTCCGAGGAAGACCTCGCTGTCCCTGACCCAGAGGCACTGTTGGTGGCGGCTCTTCGCGCTATTCCGGACTAGACAGTTCCCTATCTGGATTATTTGACTCGAGGCGAGCTCCCTGAAGATGAACTCATGGCTCGTCAGATCGTCCGCCGCTCCAAGTCTATGTCCATTGTTAATGGCGAGTTACATAGGAGGAGCATCATAGGAGTTTTCCAGCGTTGTGTTTCCCCTGATGAAGGGCGAGAGATCCTCAATGAGATTCATTCTGGCGATTATGGTCATCATGCCGGCTCAAGGTCTTTAGTGGCAAAAGCTTTTCGGCATGGTTTCTACTGGCTTACGGCTCACACAGATGCTGAGGATATCGTACAGAAGTGTGATGGTTGCCAGAAGTTTGCTCGCCAGGCTCATGTTCCGGCTCAAGAGCTCCGGATGATCCCAATAACTTGGCCCTTTGCAGTCTGGGGGCTTGATATGGTTGGTCCGTTTAAGCCGTCCAAAGACAAAAAGACCCATCTTTTGGTTGCTGTCGATAAATTTACCAAGTGGGTTGAAGCCGAGCCAATCAGCAATTGTGATGCAGCCACAGCAGTCAAGTTCTTGAAAAAGTTGATTTTTCGCTTTGGTTACCCACATAGCATCATCACTGATAATGGCACAAATTTGTCCAAGGGAGCTATGAAGCAGTTTTGTCAAAGAGAGCATATCCGGCTTGATGTCGCATCAGTTGCACACCCTCAGTCCAATGGCCAAGCAGAACGCGCTAACCAGGAGATTTTACCAGGCATTAAGCCTAGGCTTATGGTCCCACTCGAGCGCATGCCGGGTTGTTGGGTCGAAGAGCTCCCTTCTGTCCTTTGGAGCATCCGGACCACTCCTAATAGATCAACAGGCTATACGCCTTTCTTTATGGTCTATGGTGCAGAAGCTGTTTTGCCCAGTGATATCCGTCATGATTCCCCAAGAGTTACCGCCTACGTCGAAGCAGACAATGAACAAGCTCATCAAGACTCTCTGGATGCCTTGGAAGAGGAACATGACTTAGCAGCAGCACGATCTGCGATCTATCAGCAAGACCTACGTCGCTATCACAGCCGTCGGGTTCGCAGCCGTACTTTCCAAGAGGGCGACTTAGTGCTCCGTTTGATTCAAGAATAGGCGGGTATGCACAAGCTTTCCCCTCCCTGGGAAGGGCCTTTTGTCATCAGCAAGAACCTCAACAACGGTTCCTATTACCTGATGGACATATGTGAACGCAACACGTCACGCACATCAGAGGACGAGACCAGCAGGCCCTGGAATATCGCTCACCTCCGTCCTTACTATACTTAGAGCCACTGGCTCAAGTTTGCTTGGACATAACTTTGTATATATTATGATCAATAAACATAAGCCGGCATCCCCGAAACTCGGGGCATCTGTCGTTTCATCTCAAATATTGTGCATGAGTCTTTTCGTTTTTGATCATTGGTCACTTGGGGGCTTCCAACTCACCGAGTTTAGCTATCTCACCCTCTTGACCCGGCACATGACGCCACATTATCTTGGTTAAACCTGCCTGTCTACTTGATGCTACTCCTATTAGGTGACCCGGTGTACTCTTGACAAGTCAATCATCTCTATGACCCTAAACTTGTCTTGGTTAAAGCATCGGATGTCCCGTGAGAGCCGGCTTACGAAGAGCGAGGATAAACCATGGGCTATCACGCCAGCTTCATTGAAGCAAGACTCAAGCCTCGAAAGCCGGTCTATATTGTCGTGCCTCAACTGCCGACTTAACATTGATATTTATTCATGACTTCTGTTCAATTTTTACAGGGGTTATCTTTGTTTTCTTTTTTGGCCATGAGCCGCCAGATCATGGACGAGCCGGTTTAAACAAAACATCATAACAAGTTATTTCAGACTGGTGCTAACCACAAGCCGGACAGCTATTAAGCGCCCCGGGTTATTCTACGACTGTGTTATGCAGAGAAGGATTAACTATTGATGGTTCATACAAATATGACTCGCCATACTGTTACTCCACGAAGCATAGATTTCTTCCAAGGAGACTGGGAGGGTTAATATACAATCGCACCAGTGCAGCTGTTTCATACAAATTACTGCCAAATATTTAAGTGCGCGAAGGCACGTTCAGCACCCAAATGTTTCCAACTATCCTATTACAAAGCCACAGCTGGGCTCCATGATATCAAAAGTTTTTTGGAGACATCTACTCCTGGGCTCCAGTTTCTGTGCCCTACGGGTTGTTGGTTCCCGGGGAAGCTTCTTCCTGGTGTTCGTCGGCGGCCTGGGCTTCTGGGTCATCCTGCTCCGGCTTCGCTCTTCTTCCGATCTGAAGATTGTCCAGATCCCAGTCGATTGTTGTCAAGGCTTGAAAGACGGCGTCCTCTTGCATGATAATTGACGGGTCAACATCAGGAGCAAAGATATGCTTACGCCGCACTGGAGTTAAGTCGATGGGCATGTAAGATGGTGGGGTAACCCACACGTTCTCTTCGTTGTAAGCTGGCTGGTACCTCTTCAAGTCCAACTCTTCAACAAGTTGACTCGCCAAAACACGAGTTTCCTTCATGCACCGGGTGTAATCTGCTGAAGAGAATTCGCTGCCATCAGTGTTGAACTCTGGAAACCCGCCGGCCATCTCAGAAGGATCCATATCTGGCACATAAGCTTTGGCCCGGCTTAAAGACAACATGGCGCCCGCTCGGGCGGCTGATTTCTTCAACTCTTCAATTTGACCAGGAATGGTTGAGAGTTGCTTCAACACGTCCCTTATGAAACGTGGCGGCTCTTTGTGACCCATAACAGACATAATGGTGAACAGGCTCCCTGCATAAAGTTGCTCCAAGAACGTGTAAACCGCCTTGAGCTTGACACGGGGATCTTGTCGTAGATTGATGCTTCTGCTACCTGCAAAATTTGAACACATTCGATTACAACATTCCCATACAAACGACACTGGTGGCGGGCGAGTCATTCCTGACTGGTTGGCGGGTCACTTACCAAAGATGGCCTGGGTCATGTCGGTTATATAGCGCTTCAAGCCGCTTAATTCATCAGTAATGGGCTTGAGCCGGTTCTCTGCTTCTTCAGCACGTTTCAACAACGCTGCCTTTTCTTCCTCGTGTAAGGTCTTCACAGATTTCAAGTTTTCAGCAGTTGTTGATACAGTTTCTTGCAAGGCGGCGATAGATGACTCGGCGTCTATACGAAGCTTCTTCTCGCCTTTGAGTTGTTCTTGTAAACCGGTCACCTTTGACTCGGCGTCATTGAGCATATCCTGTCATAACCAGATCTTGTCAGTGGAATGCTATATACTATTGAGACCACAATATTGCACAACCCGGGCCATGGGGGCTATGAGACGGCTCAAATTTCTCACTGAAAGTCCCAAGCAGTTTGCTAGCAATCTACATGGCACTTAGGGGCTAATGCAGGTCATTTTTTCTCGTCTGTTGATCACTACGGGAATAAGATCCGGCTCATCTTATCAAAATGAGTCGGCCCTTGGGGGCTACTCGCCACTTTTAAAGGACAATTGTTGAAGATCCGGCTCATCTTATCAAAATGAGTCGGCCCTTGGGGGCTACACGTTGCTTTTACCAAACGGATGTTAAAGAACCGGTTTGTTATATACATAACAACCCGGCCCTTGGGGGCTACAGTCCCGAAGCGAGTATATCATACTGAAAGTCTTACACATATTCATTCTGACCTATGCCTAAGACTTGGCGGCTACACAAGATATATACAGTATGGAAAGAAGGGACATTTCTGACCTCATATTTCTTCTTCAGCATATTGACTAGGCTTACTTCCATTTCCCGGCTTACAGATAGCCGGGTCAAGTACGCCTCATGGAGATCGGCCACGCTGAGAACTTCAAAGTTTGGGAGCTCAAGCTTCCCTTTCCCTTTCTCAGACGCGACCGGCTCATCTTTTGATACAAGCTTGGTCAGAACGCTCGACGTCTCTGGAGTCTTGAAGGATACCCCTGTGATGCCAACGTCATCATCGGCTTAGGGAGATGACAAGACCGTATCATCAGTCGCCTTCATCGGACTAGAAGGGCGAGTTGGACTTGGCGGGTTAAGATCCTCTTCCATGTCAGCCTCGCGGACTTGAGTATCCACCTTTTCAGTTGTTGGCGGCTCGTTTTGCTTGGGCGGATCAACATTTTCACCAGGCTGATCCTTTGCCGTCTCATGTTGACCTTCAGGGATCTCCACATTTGGGTCTTCTGTTTCCAAGTTCTCTGGGGTCGAAGATGACTCGCCAGTTTTCCTCTTCTTAGCCTTTGCCCTATGCATTCATAAGCAGGCTCAAATAAGTGACATAATGGTTACAACGAAGCACGGTTTATAGAGAAGCACTTACCCTTGCTTAATGACCAAGGGTGGCAGTTGAGTGGCAGATGAGTCGCCAGATGATGGTGGCGACTCCTGGTAATTTGAATCGGACGGGTTAAGAGGATGCTTAAATAGGCCGGCTCATGGAAGAGATGGGGTTGGACTGTGAGGCACCTCATTGCGTCGCTTACGGGTGGCTGAAGCATCAGGTAAGCCGGTCAGGAGTTCTCCAGAACCACTTCGAGTTTGGCGTCTTGCAGAGCCGGCATGCTGCGATTTCTTTAAAGAAAATTGTGGGTCTAAATAAGCGTGTGGATGAGAAAATGGCACTTTTCTGACAGTTTTTCTGGCTCTTTGGGGAACAAAGTTTTCTGAGTCGGAGGAGATGGAAATTACCTCAACATCATTAGCCCGGATATTTTCAGCATCGCCCTGAGAATACGAGGTGTTAGCCAGTTCGATAAAAAGACGGCCAAGGGAGTCAAGTTCTACCTCTGATTCATCATCAGCTGCTGGTGACCTGCCTCTAGCTATCGCCTCACTTTCAATAGCCGGCTTATTTTTCTTCTGAGCCGGTGCAGCTTTAGCTGGCCTAGGCTTGGTTGCTGGTATTTTCTTTTTCTTCTTGTTCCAGAATGGAGAGTCGGCCTGCACAGTTTTAAACAAGGTCAACAAGTAAGTTTAAAGAGTTGATAAGCTGGACAAATGATTATAGGAATGCTTACTGGAGGAGCCTGGTTAAGGGCATAGAACGGTCTCAGTCCCGTCTTGTTACAGCTTTCTTGCGACTCCCCAAGCAGTTTCTTCACAATCTTGTTTATTTCGTCAGCTGACAGGTCGATGGGACTGAACCTTTGCGCATCATTTGATTTGTCGGAGTAATTGCACATTAAATCCGCCCGGCGACTTAAGGGGAGAATCCTCCAGGTAATCCAGCACCGGGTTAGATCAACTCCGGTCAAGCCATTGGCTAATAAAGCCCTCAGCTTTGGATATACGTGGGCGACTTGAGCGCGCTCTTCTTGAGGAGCCCAGCCAGGAAGCTCAATGGTGGAGTCAAGACGATCAGGTCTATAACCCGGCAAAGGATTCTCATTAGCAGGAGCCGTGTTCTTACAATAGAACCAAGTTTTGTTCCATCCTTTTGGATGACTCGGCAGAGTGACTGCAGGGAAAGCAACGTCTCTTCGCCTCTGGATCGAGACCCCGCCAAGTTCTAGACTGGGGCCATCAGCACATTCAGTCTGGTGGTTGATATAGAAAAACTCCCTAAAGATGGGAACGGTGGCTTCCATTTGCAGATATGCTTCACAGAGGACTTGAAATTGGCATAAGTTGGATATAGAATTTGCACCAAGATCTTGAGGGTGAAGGTTGAAGAAGCTTAAGGCATCCCAGAAAAATTTTGACCCGGGCGGAGAGAAGCCCCTAAGAAGATGGTCTGTAAACACCACAACTTCTCCTTCGCCGGGTTGGGGAACAGTTTCGCCTTGAGGAGCCCGTCAGCCGATCACCTCTTGAGCAGGCAGAAAACCTTGTTCTTTGTAATCATTGAGCACGAGTTGTGAAACTTGGGAACTCACCCAGTTGCAGACTATGGTCTTTGCCATGGTAAGTCGCCTAAAGAATTAACGGCTGCGGATAAAATATGAATGGCGAGTCATTTCACGATCGCTAAAATCGCCGTGGCGGCTTGAAGAGAAGCTAGTATGACAAGGTGGTTGAAATTAAGAAGCGAGCCAACATGGTTATTCAATCACTAAAATTACAAGCCGCCCGAACTGAGATTCAACTATGCTTCCTAAGGAGGACGAGTCATGATTTATACGGCGGTTCATCTTAAAGTTGGGGATTCTGATTTTTTGCTAAGTGTCGCAGGAACAGATTTCAAACAAAGTAGTTACAATTATGGATCTACAAAATATGCGAAAAGGAAAAATATTTACTATTCCTAACTCATACAGTGGAAGCATGGTTTGATTCATTCGCAGTGTTTGGTGAAGATCTGAAGTTCCTAGATGCAGAAATGGCACTACAGCCAACATCGGAGTATTTCTATGACGAGTTCATTAGAATCTACATCTAAAACAGCAATGATGGGATGAACAGATGAGCTCCGATGAACTAGGTAAATGGATAAAAGAACCACTACAGATCTATAAAGAAATGGGGCGTACCTGGATGCAACGGGAGCTTCGCGAGATTCTGGACGGTGTCGACGGCGGCGTGCGTGGAGCCGTTGAAGAGGTTGGCGTCGTCGGAGACACCAAGGTCGCACGGCGGCAGAAAGCTTGGGTCACGGATGGCCTAGGCGCGAGGAAGAAGACGAAGTAGTAAAAAAGAAGACTGCGGCCCTTGAGGGATATTTATAATATGACGAGAAGGGGAAAAGGCAGGTGCGAAAACAGAGGAGGCACAGTAACTTTTGGCAACGAGGCGCCTCGATTCTCGCGCCTAACAGATATACATCCAGATTCGCACCGTTGATTTCGGAAGATGACGTCTTGACGCGAGGGAGCAAAGAACGCTAAGGTAAAGAGGTATTATGAGCCGACAAATTCATATGACCCGGCAGTACAACAAGACCGAAGATTGACGTGAATAAATCCACATCACTCTGGGGGCTAATGTTGGGGATATAACCCCACGATATAACCCGCCCGTTCAGGGCCGGGTTATCCAGTGGCGGCCCAAAAAGAGGTCTAACTACCAAGACTCCAAGGTCCATCCAGGGCGACTCATAAGCGGGCCGGCTCGGAGGTCCAGTACTGGAGGCGGCGGCTTACCTAAGGCGGCGGCTTACCTAAGGAGATGAGTAGGAGATAGATTAGGGCACGGGTCATGTTGCGACCCGGACTCTGTTGTAAGCCTGGGGCCTCGACCTGTATATAAAGGCGAACCCCCCAAGGCAGAAAGACCAAGTTACAAGCTCTTGAGTACTAGGTTAGCCAAGTTGCACCCTTGTAATCTAGATCATCATCATCAATAACAATCAAGCAGGACGTAGGCCTTTACCTCCATCGCGAGGGGCCGAACCTGGGTAAACCCTTGTCTCTCGATTCCGATCAACCCCGTTCGAGTTACCACCTAGCTGCGATGGCCTCACGACTAAGTCCTTTCATGAGGACATCTGCCGTGACAAAACCATGACATCAACCCAGTCAACGGGGCCCCTGGGGCCCACTGGGCAGTGACCCAGGGTGGACCCCAGCCGCGCCACATCGGCGGCGGCCGGCGTTTAGCCGCCGGCGACCTCCAAACACGGCGGAGGGGCACGGGAGGCATCGGATTTCGCCTACAGAAGGTCGTTTGGCCCGCGCGGTGGCGCGTTCAAATGGGGAGACGATGCCGCGTCGATCTATGGCGGTGGCATGGCCGGAGATGGCCGGAAACGACGACGGCGAGCAGTGCGGCGGACGGCCGGAATCGGCCGAGTTCGGTTGCGGTGTTTCGGGGCACGGCACGGCGAGCTAGCTAGCGCGTTGAGTTCCTACGTGCGCGCTGAGCACGTTGCCGTGCTCGGTTGAGCTCAACGGCGAGCGTGGTCACGACGGCGAGCTCAACGGCGGCGATGCATTCGGCCATGGCGAATGCGGCGACTACAGGCGCGGATAGGGGCAAGGGAGTGAGGGGAAACGGCGAGGAGCTCACCGTGGGAGCACAAGGAGGATCGTCGGGGTTCGAGAGCAGCAGAGGCGGCCGGTATCGACGGAGCACGCCGGCGACCGAAACGAGGAAGACGACGGCGATCTCGTGATGTAGGGGTCCCGAGCTCGAGGCGATGGTCGTAGTCGATGTAGCGGAACACGGCGGAGCGGCTGGACAGCTCGGAACGGCCAAAGGCCTACTCAGATCACATATCCTAACCCATTAGTGTGTTGGGAGCTCGCGGAAACGAGCAGCGATCCAAGATCTGTGGTTCCGTCACCCCATCTCGTGGACTTACGGCAAGGGCTAGGAATGCCCGGCCGTGCCACGTAATTATCTCGCGGGTACCCTCATGGTCAACCCGACTCCACATCTCTCGCAGGTACCCCTCGGGGTCAACCCGTCTTCCACAAGTTTCTGAAGTAAAGTCAAAGTAACCGTGTGTCCAAAACATCAAGGAGGAATCCGAGGAATCACCCTCGTTGGATTCCCACTCGATGTGTCCATCAAGGTGAACTCGGAGGAATCACCCTCGATGGGTTCACACTTGAGGGGTTGCACGACAGAGGCTTCATCGGAGGTGGTGAAAGAGGAATCACCCTCGGTAACCCACAACCGACTAGCTATGCTACAGAGGCAACATCAGGAGTGAGATAAGAGGTATCACCCTCGGCACTCGATGGTAACCCTGCAGAGTCGTACAACTTAGGGGGTGTGCGGTGATGTGCTGGTCTCAGCCCATCGATCACATAGATCGGGGCACTGGTAACAAAGCGGGGCAACTAGGACAAGGATGAGGGGCCACAGATGGTTCACTAACCAACCTACACTAAGCATTTAGGATAGCAGGTAAGGTATCAATAACAGTTACAAAAACAAGCTATGCATCAAAATAGGTAATAACGGGACAACAACAATTGTAGCAATTCTAATGCAAGCATAAGGGAGAAAGAATAGGTGATATAGGCATGTTCAAGGGGGTTTGCTTGCCTGAAAGCTCTGCGGGGAAAGAGGGGTCGTCGGGGATGTAGTCATACTCCGGAGCTGCGTCGGTCTCGGGGTCTACCGGAGAGAAGAGGGGGAAGAAACAAATGAATACAAGCACTAAATGCAACACAGATGCATGGCATGGCAGTATGCTGTGCTAGAGGTGACCTAATGCAGCACTACACGTTAGAGACGGTGCGGGAAAATATCTGGGGATATTTTCCCGGCTTTAGGCATCTGTCAGACAGATGAACCGGAGGGGAAGGCTCCATGTTTGCATGGTTGTGGGCATGTGACAGGTATACGGAGGGCATATTCGGATTCGTCTCATTTTTCTGATCAACTTTCATGTAGAAAACTTTTCGATCCGAGCTACGGTTTATTTTCTACGATTTTTCAAAGATTTAAAACATTTTCTGAATTTCTGGAATTAACTTAATTTGAAAATAACAGAAAAAGGTTTTATTGCGTCAGCATGATGTCAAGGTGACATCAGCGGTCAACCCAGCCGGTCCAGGTCAAACCTGACGGCTGGGACCCACATGTGAGTGACTCAGTGGCTAAACAGAGATTAAATCTAACTAAAAAGAAAAACTAGCAGGTGGGCCCCATCTGTCAGTGTCTAATTAAATTAACAGATTAGTTTAAATTCAAATTAGTTTAATTAAACGCATGGGGCCCGCCTGTCAGTGGCTGTGGTTGCCCAGTCAGCACGTTGACTGGGTCAACCCAGTCAACGGGGCCCCTGGGGCCGACTTGGCAGTGACCCAGAGTGGACCCCAGCCGTGCCACGCCGGCGGCGGCCGGCGTTTAGCCGCCGGCGACCTCCAAACGCGGCGGAGGGCCACGGGAGGCGTCGGATTTCGCCTACAGAAGGCCGTTTGGCCCGCGCGATGGCGCGTTCGAACGGGGAGACGACGCTGCGTTGATCTATGGCGGTGGCGCGGCCGGAGATGGCCGGAAACGACGACGGCGAGCAGCGCGGCGGACGGCCGGAATCAGCCGAGTTCGGTTGCGGCGTTGCGGGGCACGGCACGGCGAGCTAGCTAGCGCGTTGAGTTCCTACGCGCGCGCTGAGCACGTTGTCGTGCTCGGTTGAGCTCGACGGCGAGCGTGGCCACGACGGAAAGCTCAACGGCGGCGATGCGTTCAGCCATGGCAAATGCGGCGACTACAGGCGCGGATAGGGGCAAGGGAACGAGGGGAAACGGCGAGGAGCTCACCGTGGGAGCACAAGGAGGCTCGTCGGGGTTTGGGAGCAGCAGAGGCGGCCGGTATCGACGGAGCACGCCGGCGACCGAAACGAGGAAGACGATGGCGATCTCGCGATGTAGGGGTCCCGAGCTCGAGGCGGTGGCCGTAGTCGATGTAGCGGAACACGGCGGAGCGGCTGGACAGCTCGGAACGGCGAGGGGAGGCCGGTGGCCGCGGTGGCGAGGCAGCGCGGCGACAGCGGCGTACTGGTGAGCTCGAAAGCGAGCGGGAGAGGACGAGAGAGGAGGAGGCGAATGGATGAGGGCGGTGATGGGGCCGAGGTCGTGGGTCTTATCCTCTCCCCGACGCTGTAGCGTCGCCGTGTCGTCCCCTGGCCGGCGAGCGCGCGCGCGGCCACGGCCAGGTCGACACGGAGAGGAGAGAGGCGGGAGGTGGGAGAGATAGAGGGGTTGGGCTGGGCCGGTGCCACTGTGCACTTAGGCCCAGTTGTTTTAGCCCTTTTCACTTTCTTTTCTGTTTTTCTTTTTACAGAAAGGATTTGCAAATAATTTGAGCTGTCAAATGCTTTTTGTAAAATATGTGACTTGGCCACATAAATACAATGCAATTTTCTGCACTGCCACAAAGAGTTTGGGAAAAGTTTGAATCCATTTGAAATTTTCATAAATGAAATGGCATTTAAATTACTGTTTTGCACTGTATTAATTGCCATAATCCACATTTAGCTTGATGGTGATGTTGTTTTCCTGAACAACTATTTGTTTTGGAATTTTTGCTAAATGATGAACTATTTTTCAGCAATTTTTGAGCAACTTCAAATTTCACTTATGATTTGAATTGAATTCAGTGGAGGAATTTGAAATGAGATATTAATCCAATATGATCAAGCATTGCAAATCACAGTGTCTTAGCATAATCATTATGGATCACTGTTGCTCATTACATAGAGGTGTTACACAAGAAAACAATAATAAAACTGACATCCTATTAATATTAAAATGACCATGCTTTTAATAATAAAACTCTCATCCACTTAATAATAGAAATGCCATGCTCTTAATAATAGAATTGCCAGCCTCTTATTACTTAAAATGCCATGTTAATAATTATTAAAATGACATGCTCTTAATAATAAAACTGACATGTGAGAAAGTGTAAAAAAATTCTAAAATTGCCGTGAATAAGTGATAAAATTTCCCAAAGCTTGCCATGGGGCATTACAAAAAGACGTAAAAATTGCCATGTTCTGGAATACAAAAAAATGTCATGGACTAAAATAAAAAGAAAATGCCATGCTACCTATAATTTAAAATGCACATGGCAAATTTGGGGCGGGGGGGGGGGGCTCTAAAAAATAAGGATTTTTTATTCTTTCAAAAATGAAAAAAAAACAGGATTTTCAGATTATTTTTCAAAAGAAAAAACAAATTTGAAACAAATTGAACTTTAAAAATACATATAGCAGTTTGGTCAGAAGTGTTAAAAAACCCACTTCAGCCAGTGGTAAGCCCCTAGCCCAGCGGGAGGTCGCGAGTTTGTACCCCTCTTTGCGCACCTTGGTCATGAAATTTCTGGAGAAAAAAAAATAAAGAACGTTCGCCAGGAAACGTGTAACAGCGAATGACTCCAGCTGATCTACAAGTTATCGGCCTTGCGCAAAGATCCATGCAACGACGGGTAAGGCGTTCGCTGTGATGCGGTGGGCTCCCTGGCTGACTCGTTCGCTAGAATCATCTCCGAAGATATAAGGATAACGGAATCAATAAATCCCGAACGTACCGTGTTTTTGGATATGAGGCCGAACGTCCCTTTCACCACTAGATCAGTTAACACGAATCTCGAAACAAAACCAGTGCCTCGTCA
Organism: Elymus sibiricus; assembly: GCA_039707655.1. Taxonomy (NCBI): domain Eukaryota; kingdom Viridiplantae; phylum Streptophyta; class Magnoliopsida; order Poales; family Poaceae; genus Elymus; species Elymus sibiricus. The sequence continues at coordinate 164,897,840 of CM077666.1, read as the reverse complement.
TCTTTTTCCGTCGTTCGTGCTAACTTCGCTACACACCGAACGAAATAGACTAGTCTTATCCACTCCCGACGCCACTCCTCCCCATCCATTCCCCATCTCACGCGCTGCTCTCTGCCTCCACCGCTCGCCGCACCCACTCCCTGCTCCGCCGCACGCCGCGCCCGCTTCCTGCCTCCGGCCGACGACCAGCACCTCAGCCGCGCGCATCGACGGCAGGTCCCGCGGCGACCTCGATAGGAGGAGCACGACAGGTCCCGCGGCCTCTAGTCCGGCACGAGCACGGCGGGCTCGAGGACAGAACGCTGGCGGACCTTTTGCTTCGTCGACCTCAAAGGAAGCATGCCCCAGCCTTCCCGACCACCACCGCGGGAGCTCGTCGGCAGGGAGCGCGTGGTGCTGCCGCCCGACTCGGAGGACGCGCTCGAGGTGTTCGTCGACGGCCATGCTTATGCAAATCCCCATGGCCGTCTCCGTGCTCCAGGCCTGGGAAGTAGCCGGAGTCGTGCAAGACCGTCACCACTGCAAGCCAACCAATTCGCTTGAGCCACCGCGATGGGCGTCGAGGATGCCTCCATACGCGCGCTGCTCGCCGACCATCCTCCTGCCCTGCCCACACTACAATGGCCGCAGGTGAGATAGCTCAGTTCGTCCATCTTCCTCGTGCTTGCATTTGCTATGTGGATTGCTCAAATTTTGAAGCAGCTCATGTTACATCATATTCTAGTTCACTTTGGCGTGTCTCAAATTGTGTGATTTTTTTTGCTAGCTGATTTTCTGACTCAAGTTGTGATAAATTAGTTAGTTTGCTATGTACTGAAGTTAGTTCAGTTCATGTGTACTCGAGGTTCTGCTCAAAATGAATTATTACTTGTCAACTACAATAGTTACCATTTTATTAGACATATATTTGCCATCTTATTTAGCAAGATATTCCTCCAGAATAGACACACAACTAATATACATCTTGTTTTTAGTATAGAAATCTATAAACTGAACTAACTTCAGTAAGCTGCCATGGCAATTACTATGTTCTTTTGCCATGTCACATAGTCGTGATTTTTTGAAGGCAAATTTCATCCAATTTCTACAATCCGTAAACTGCCATGGCAATTAATCGCGATTTTTGCCATCATGAGACTTGTGATTGGATTAGTTGCCACGAGTATCGATAGAGTTCACGCATCATCATGTCAAATTTTAAAAATATTTTGTAATAGTTACATGGCAAATTAATGACAACTTGATTGCATTCTTGCCATGGCAAATTTTGACCATGGCATTTTTTTGGTAGACCATGGCAACTAATCTTATACTTTTTGCCATCTAAACATTAAAAATTTAGTTTATTGATCATGGAAATTTTAGTTTTTGGATCATGGCAAATTTATTGCATTCTTGCCATGGCAAATTATGATTTTATACCATTTTTGTCATGGAATATTTATGTTTTTCAGAAATGTTTCTACAATTTCGCTGTACATTTTTGCCTCCAAAGTTGCCATGTCTCACTGCACAATTTTTCTTAAATTTTCCATTTTCGCAGTACATTTTTTATGTACATGGCAAAACCTATACCTTTTCTTTCTCATACAATTGTCATGGCAAATCTAAGATAACAACATTTTTCTTAATTTTCTGCCATGCAGCTCTTTTTCACAACTTTCGTACACTTGCCATGTCACCAAATAGAATATTAACTTTATTTTTGCCATCATGTTTTGTAAAAAAGTTAAAGTTAGCAGTATTAAACAATTCTTGTATTTTGACACAGTACACACTCATGATGATTTGTCACGTGAAAATTTTAAGTTTTGACGCAGGGCATTTTTTGCCATGTTTTCGTATCTAGGATTTTTCCATGGATAATGGCAATTCATAACTTTTGTTTGGTTGCCAAACACGCAAATTGTATAAATCTCCGCACTCTCCACATGGCAGTTTAATGGATTTTTAAACTTGTTCACAAATCAATTCGTTTCTGCCCATGCCAAACTTAGATTTTTTTTTCTAAATTTTCACGTTGCAAAATCAAAACATCATTTTGTCTTGCAAACATGACAAATTTAGGTCTTTTTGCAACACTCCCATGGCAAGCTTTAGGATTATACCATGGCAAGTTTAGTTTACGTATCATAGCAATTTTGCTTCCTGGACGATGGCAAATATAGTTATCGAATCATGGCAAATTTAGTTCTCGGGTCATGGCAAATTTATTGCATTCTTGCCATGGCAACTTTTGATTTTTGGATCATGGCGCAAATTTACTGTTTTTTACCATGGCATTTTTTTGGTAGACCATGGCAACTAATCTTATACTTTTTGCCATCTAAACATTAAAAATTTCGTTATTTGATCGTGGCTTTTCGAATCATGTTAAATTTATTGCATTCTTGCCATGGCAACTTTTTGATTTTTGGATCATGGAATATCTATGTTTTTTCAATTCATATGGGACTATGAAAGCAAAAAGTCCATGGCAAACTTTAGTAATTCACCATGGCATTTTTTTTAAATATGAACCATGGCAAATTTAGTTCATGGATCATGGAAATTTTTAGTAATTCACAATGGAAAAAAAATTGACCATTGCAATTTTTTTATTATGAACCATGGCAATTTTAGTTCATGGATCATGCCAAATTTTAGTAATTCACCATGGCAATTTTAGTTTATGGATCATGGCAATTTTTAGTAATTCACCATGGCAATTTTTTTTATGAACCATGGCAAATTTACTTCATGGATCATGGCAATTTTTAGTAATTCACCATGGCAAATTTACTTTCAGGATCATGGCAATTATTTTTTATTATGAACCATGGCAAATTTATTTCATGTGTCATGGCAATTTTAGCTTCTGTTTCATGGCAAATTTTAGTGATTGACCATGGCATGTTTTTTAGTAATTGACCATGGATTGTTTTTTCATGAACCATGGCAAATTTAGTTCATAGATCACGGCCAGTTTTAGTAATTCACCATGGCTAATTTAGTTTTATGGATCATGGCACATTTTTTAGTAATTGACCATGAAAAATTTAGTTTATAGATTATGGCGATTTTAGCTTCATGTATCATGGCAGATTTTAGTATATTGCTCATGGAAAATTTATTCTATCTCATGACAAATATACACTTTTTTTCAACCATGGCATTTTAGTTGATGCTTTCTTATGTGAACATCTTTTGTATGTATGTATTATGGTGATTTTTACATCACTTTTTGGCATCATGGCAAAAACTGGCACTACTTTTTGCCATGGCAAATTATTTTTTGAAGCATGGCAATCTTATTTTCTTGTTGGAGCACGGCAAAGAACGTAGACCATGAAAATTTTGCTACTTGTCCAATTATCATGACATTTTTCTTTTTTTTAGGTATTTTTTGTGTTCATCATCTAATCCATGGCAATTTATACATATTTTTCCATAAGCTATTTTATATGTATTTCTAAATTTTCTGTGTGATTTTTACTGTAAAGTTTTTTTCTCAGTTTTTCTAGTTGTTTTTTTAGTGTTTTGGTACCTTAATGGGCCTGTTTATTTTTCATGGCAGAATACCACAAACGCCAGCTTGGCCTGGCAGCACGAGCGAGAGAAGGGTTCGGGCTGGGAGGTCCCCCGCTCCGAACGGAATCGTTCGATCGTTTCCCCTGATCTGGGGAACGATCTATTCGGCCTGGGAAGTGCTCCCACCGAACGTTCGTGCCTTATCGGGGTCCAAGGATAAAGATATAGTCTGTTACGATCCCAAACAACCCCCAAGCAAACTGATTTACTAATCTAAGAGACATCCAAACAACCCCAAAGGTACAATTGCACAAAGACGGCTCAAACCCTACGTGTCCAGGCCTCCAGGGTACAAACACCCCATTCTCCTTCCAGTACGATCCCCATCCGCCTTTTCCCATGGACGCCCTCCCGCATCTACCGGACGACGTGCTCGTGGAGATCCTCGTCCGCCTGTCGGCCCGTTACATCGCCGGCTGCCGCGCCGTGTGCAGGGCCTGGCGCTTCGCCATCCCCCACCCGAACTTCAACCGTGCCCACGCCCGACCGCTGTCGCCAAGGTTGCGGCTCACCACGAGTTCTACTTCTACTGCCATGGTCTCGAAGGTAACTGGTTACTGCATCGTCTAGGTACCAGAGTCATCGTCTTCGACTTCATCCGCATCGTCCGGCAGAGAACGTCGTTCCCCCGCGCCCTCTGCTTTACATCCGCCTTGTCTACGATGGTCATGGGCTCCTGGGACGGCGGGGTGTGCCTACAGCGCGGCGAATGGCCATCCCATCCTCGTGATGGCATCCACCTCCACGTCCATCAGTATGTGCTCTGGAACCCCCTCACCATGGCATGCGCAACCGTTGGTCCGCCGGCTCGCGAGGGTTGTATCATCGGCGGCTACGCGCACCCGGAGACGAGGCGTTTCCACCTCCTGCACGCTTCCGGGACTGGCCAGTGTTTCCTTCTAAGGGTCGGCGATGCCGTCTGGCGTGAGATCTCCTTCCTGGAGGAGAGCTCTGCACATGCACATGCAGAAGCGGCATTGATCCGGCATGTGCTCTCCGCTATGCCTGTTCACATCTTGATCGCGATGGCCCTAAACCCCACCACCCTTAAGCTGATGACGCGTATTATCTGTGACTTCCTGTGGCAAGGGCGCAAGGATGCCAAGGCTGGGCATTGCTTGGTTAATTGGGCCCGGGTTTGTCGCCACCTGTAGTTTGGTGGACTCGCGATCCGTGATCTTCAGCGATGTGGGATCGCGCTTCGCACCAGGTGGCTCTGGCTTCAGGCCACCGACCCTACCAGACCCTGGCGCCACTTGCGCATCCCCTGCGATCCAGAGGTGCAGCAGATCTTCCGTGCCTCTACCTCATGGATCTTGGGCGACGGCAAGCAGTGCCGCTTCTGGACCGACCCGTGGCTTGAGGGACGCTCGATCTCAGAGATCGCGCCTTCCCTCACTGCGCTTGTTCCCCGACGACGACGGCGCACCAGACTTGTTTACGAGGCCATTCGGGACCGCGCCTGGATCTCCGACATCCACTGCGCGCTGGGCGTGGTGACCATGGTCGAATATGTCGACGTCTGGCGCATGATTCAAAGGGTTACCCTCTCCAACGACCCCGACCAAATCATCTGGCGATGGACTACGAACGGCATCTATTCCGCCGCATCTTGCTACCAGGCTCTTTTCACCGGTTCTATCGTCGCCCCCTTCTGGCGCTTGATTTGGAAGAGTTGGGCACCCCAAAATGCCAAGTTCTTCCTCTGGCTCGCCGCCATGGACAGGTGTTGGACGGCCGAGCGTCGGGCGCGGCATGGCCTCCCTCATGACCCGCTGTGTGTCCTTTGCTCTCAGGAGCCCGAGACCATAAACCACATCTTGGCTGGATGTGTTTTCTCGCGTGTAACTTGGCACGAGATCCTTTCTTGGTGCCGCCTCACATCAGCCCCACCACAGAATGGCGACGTCAAATTCTTCCCCTGGTGGGAAGAGGCCATACTTTCCTCTCCAGCCGGACAGCGCAAAGGACTTAGCTCGCTCATCATTCTAGCAGCTTGGTCGCTATGGAAACACCGCAATGGGAAGATATTCGATGGCGCGCAGGTCTCCGTCAACAACCTATTGATCTTAATCAAGGTCGAGGCTAGACTTTGGGCTAGAGCTGGAGCCATAGGGCTCGATTGCATCATTCCTGTAATATGAACCTCTATTGGGGCCGAGCAACCCCTTCCGATGCTCGATCTGCTTTCCCTTAACCGCCAACCTGTGTACGGTTATCGGATAAGCTATTCTGTTACTCTTACCTATCAATGAAAAGATACGCCCTTGGGCGTATTCCCGAAAAAGCAGATATACCCTCACTGCTTCGTTAGGCTACACGACAACCTGCACTGGCTGGTACAGTCCATGGGACCGGAAACCTCGATGCCGCGGCTGCTCGCGTTCGACACGACGCGTGAGAAGTTCTGGTGGATGGAGACACCAGAACGCCATGGACGACCATTCTATCTAATGACGACGCGGATCAGCGCGCTGCCATGCGGGGAGCTCTGCATCTTCTCCATCGATACGTGCTCCAGCACGATGGAGATGTGGGTGCTCGATGACTACTCCGGCAGTCCCCGAGCCCGAGGGAGCTGGCGGCTCAAGGAAAGGATCAGCCTGGTCAACTGGGACGGGTCCGACCTGTCGTGGACGCTCACGTTCTTCATGGACAGCCAGCTGGAGGCGGTGGAGGATGCTGAGGAGGGCGAGGAGTTGTTGCTCAAGCAGTTGGACGGCCGAATCGACGCGTACAACATCCGGCGCAAAGCATGGCGCCCTATGGACAAGGCTACATTTGTGGCGGGCGAGTATATGGTCATGCACAGGGAGAGCGTTTTGCAAGACCAAGCAAGCTTCGGAAACGCAGCACGGCCTCTTCGTAAGTATGTCGACTGGTATGGGCAACGTTTCTATTGCCTTTAGTGAATTCTGCTAGTCTTTTCTCTCCTCCTGCAGTTCAAGTGGCATTCTATATTCTATGCAGAGACAATAGTCTGAAACTTTGAATATTGTTCAAAAAGATCATACTGCACTTATTTGAGTAAAAAATGGTTTTCGCTCTCAAATTCATGCCAAGTTCACTTTCTATCCTCGGTTTCAAATCCGGGCATTTTGACCCACTGAACTTTCCAATCCAGATAAGTTGAGTCCCTTGGAACCAAAGAGGCTTTTTCGGTGACATGAAGTAGCATCAAATTTAGGCATGCAAGGTGACATGAAGTAGCATCAAATTTAGGCATGCAAGCAGACGGCGTTCGTGCGTCCTCATCCGTCCGCATGAGCATAATTAAAACATGCATCAATATTAAAGCAATCAGGATTAGTGTGTTATCCGGTCGTGCGGACAGGCCTGCATCCCTAATCTAACTACGCCCAATGAACCCCGCAAAAAAAAAAAAAAAAAAAAAAACTATGCCCAATGGACCTTCCTCTACTGCGCCAGGAAGAAAAGCTGGATCTATGAGCCGTCGTCGTAGCGGATAGAAGCTAAATGGCTTATCAATTGCTAGCTGTCAGCATAGGTAGTATTTTGGTACCAACATGCCAAGCTAGCGGAATTCTTCACCGGAAACAACATCTTGAACTTGGAAATGATCGTTTCTTGATGATACCCTGCATGTTACCGCAGCTGGCATGTTACCGCAGCTGGCATCGATCATGTTACCGCAGCATGTTACCGCAGCTGGCATCGATCATCCAACGATCCAAGCTGGCATCGATCATCCATTTATGAGAAATGCTATGTTATGTTTCTTGATGATACCCTGCATGTTACCGCAGCTGGCATCGATCATCCAACGATCCAAGCAAGAGTGGGACACACGAGCGCGTACATCGTTAAAACGGCCAGTGAGCGAATCTTGGCGATCGCAGCGAGCGCGCTAACGGGCCTGATGAACGTGAGGCCGAAACGAGCCAGGCCCATATAGCTCCTACAGCGAAACCTAGTACTATATTATGAATTTTGAAAAACAAATCCCTAGTCACATATTCTTTCAGCTAAAAATTGCCATGTCTATGAAGCAAACCTAACCAGATAAAAAGTTGTCGTCCTAAATTATGTGGAGCTACCATCAACATATACTAAAATTTGCCATCAAAACAGCTATCTATCAATATGTACATGAAAAAGCATGGCACTCACTGAAAAATTGGAGTTTTGTTCTCTAACTCATGGCAAATTTTATAGGCACATGACAAATTTAGAAATTTTGTGTTCCGAAATCATGGCAGATGTAGGGGTTTTGTCCTCTAAAGCATGGCAAATTTTGAAAAATGTGAATATTGGTCACATGACAAATATAGAAACTTAATTTTCATGAATGAAGGCAAGGATAGAAAAAAATATTAAAAAATCGCATGGCAAATATAGACAATTTAATTTTCTAAATCATGGCAAAATGTATATTTCATAGTGGCCTTGTATAAGTAAATGGAGGGAGTAATTCAAAATGACTTGCCATGTGTTATGAACAAAAGCTACCATCTAGTGGGATGATAATTTGCCGTCCTAGAGAAAATACATATCCAAAGTTGTCATGTCTAGATGATAAAAACTGCCACATAAACCAATCGGCTGCCTCAATCAGTCAAGGTAGGTTCGGTCAAAGTGAGTTATTGGCACATATCATGGTATTTACGGGATCCAACAAAAGCAAATCAGAATAAAGGGGGACACATAATTAAGGTTACAAGACTTTCCCATGGTGATTCAGAAGAAGAAAAACTTGTCATGTGACAGAAAACAAGAGAATAAAATGAGTTGCGACCTTATTGTACAGGTTGCCATGATGATTAAAAAATTTGCCATGTCTTGGGAACAAGAGCTGTCATCTAGTGGTATGATAATTTGCCATCCAAGAAAAAAAGACCTATCTGAAGTTGCTATGTCTAGATAATAAATTTATCAGGTTGATATGACGGTTCAAAAAAACTTATCTGAGGTGCATCGCCGTGGAGGTGGTCGGCGGGATGAGGAAGGGCATCTCGTAGATGGCCATCGCCGGCGGCGGTGGCAAGAGATGGGTGGTGAACTGGGTGGGTGGATCGATATTCCACCGGAGTGCAGGGATTTGAGGGAGAGAGCAGAGACGAGAGTGAAGTTGACTGACAACTTCAGGTTAGACTTGCGGTGACGCATGCCTCCAGCCGAAATTAAGTGTCGCTGAAATGAGTGTATCTAAGTAGTTTTATTTATTTATTTATTTTGCCGATAACTACTCTGTGAATAATCCGGCAACTCCCACGCACATACTTACTGATAACTTCGTGACTCGGAAGAAGAGTCAACACATGAATAAACGACATGTTACTAGTGATTCTCAAAAAATAACTATTCCCTCCAATCCAACTTAATTGTCGCTGCTTTAGTATTGGAAGGGAGTAAATTAATACCAAGAAATATAACAAAAAAATATGTGAGTGGGGCGAACAGATCGTGATATGTATGAACGATTTCCGCTCACACCCCCCAGCCCAATCCACTCGTAGAAATTTCATGGCTTCTGGCGGGATCAAAGGGATTCAGTAGACGTATTATGCCAATTTGCTACCCAAATTCATATGCCCCGCTTCGATGTTACAGAGAACTGTATCCCAGCAATTATAGTTTTCGTTAGTGCTTCATTTTGCAAACTGATAATCATATAGACCAAATAAAGGATGGCCACGCAAATCCAGAGAGAAGGCCAAACAAAACATAAACCAAACATTAGGTTATCTTCAATGTCCACAATGTGCATTCACAAGGATTCAAACGTAAGTTACTGGAGCAAATCAGACGAGCTCCATGGAGACTTTGCTCTGAAACGTTTCATGTTGGACAGTAAGTTGTCAACCGGCAGCTTACTCCACCTCTTCCAAGAAATCCTTGATCTCCGCTGGAGTTAGAACTCTGCATTTTCGGTACATGTTACTAGTCAGAATGTAGAAATGAATTTGTACTCTAATCAAACATCCATATAATGACAGTTGCAACCGAAAAAACGGGAGTAGAAATACAATCATATTGGACATTGCATCTGATAATTATGTTGAAAACGGCACAATTGACTTTGTATACATACTTGAATTCACGGTCAGCTCGAATAACTCCAATTTCAATGTTGTTGGCAGAGATTTGACCTTCATATCTGCGAGTCCAAAAACAGTCACTCAATATAGATACCGAATTGGCGACACAAGCCATCTACTAGAAAAATGTAGCTACCCTACCCTTCTTTCAGAGTCAAAATTGCAGTATGGATGGCATCATCAAGCTCCATATCTTCTGTGTATCTATTAAGTAAAAGTTATGTCAATCAAATCATATGATCCTGGAAAAAGGAAGAGAGAAAAAGAACCTTGGCGACATACATGATACATGCTGCTTGTATTAATGAACGGATGGAAGATTAAACAGCATATAATGCAATTTATTATGATCATCAGATTAAAAAACGCACTGAAGCCTTAACAGTGACGAATACTAGTGCTAGGATAGATAGATCCTCCATCTACCTTTTCTCAAGAAAAGTCTTTGCATTTGACACATTTTTCCCCATAGCTGATGCTTTCCAGGAGAAGTAAGATCCTGATGGATCAACCTAAAGAAACAATCAACAATGAGAAATCCATCATTTTTATTAGCTTTACCATAACAATAACAATATATGACGGGTGAAATATCAGTCATAAGTAGAAGATGAGTGGTAAACCCAATAATACACATCTGGTGCCTTATTATTAAGATGTGACTGAATCTGAAATAGTGGGAAGGAAAATAGCAAGGTCTCTATCATGTACTCCCTCCGTTCACAAATATAAGATGTTCTAACTTTTTTGCGAATCGGATGTATATAGACACGTTTGTTCACTCATTTCTGTCCGTATGTAGTCCATATTGAAATATGCAAAACATCTTATATTTGTAAACGGAGGGAGTAGCTCTTTGCACATACCTGATACAACTGCGGGCCATTGTCATCATAACCAGCAATCAACAGTGATACACCAAATGGTCTTACGCCACTGCAAAAATAAGGTTATGAGTATAACATTGTTACATGGTATGTATAAGGAGTAAAATATAGTACTCCCTCTGATCCAAATTAATTGTCGCAGCTCTAGTACAACTTTGTACTGAAGTTGTACTAGAGCTGCGACAATTAATTTGTATCAGAGGGAGTAGTAGTTTCTAACATGATGATGCAGGCCTCAATAAGTATACATTTCTATAAAGTTTGAACTGAACGTTTGGCTTTCATACGCAAAAATGTTTGGGTTATCGGTGGTAACTGGTGGCTGCTCGGTCAGCAGGGGAGTGGAGATTAATTGGCGAATGGACCGATTAACTGAATCAATCGCTAGTTTTTCCAGGGCCACACCAGCATATACCTAGATTATTCTACTGCATGGAGTTCTCGCACTCCTGGGGAGACGACGGAGAGATCAGCAGAGGAGGCAACCTCCCGGCGACTTGGGGAGACCTTAAGGCGGAAAGGAAATGCAGACTCCAGCGCCTACAGATGGAATGCAGTGGTGTGTGTGGTGGGGGGAGGGGGATCCCTGCCAGCCGTCCGGCCGAATCGACCAGGCAGGGGAGTGGGAGCATGCCCAAAAATTGGCCTGCATAGCCCCCCCCCCCCCCCCCCCCCCCGGCAGTCGGTTCAGCTACTCGGTAGATTCCTGATTAGTCAGCTTGTCATGCTGCTTAGGGCCACAGTTAACGCGTCAAATGGTAAATTCGACTCGGTGGGCCACTGAACACAGATTAACTAGTCAGTTAACCAATTGCAGGTCGATTTTTTAGCATTGGAAAATTCAGACAGGTCACATGCAGTTTACCCTGGCCCTATGGATTGAGAATGTAAATATGTAATAAATTGTTGTGTTTCACAAGTGACTAAATCAATAGAAATCAAAGTTATACTGCATATTTGGGTTCTTGGTATCAAAAAAGCATATATCAAAGGCATTGTGAAACTTCGGGTACTCGTGACAGGTGCATGATTTGCATGTTAAACAAGTAGCATGTTATTAGGATATACTTAGATGTCAATATTTACTACGTACTTAATTTGATATCCAAAATAGCTTATTAGTTCATATAAAGCAAAGGACTAATCTAATATGTATAATTAGTATATATGGAAAATTCAATATATTTCAATTTATTAACGCGATAGCACGGTAATAGGGCCCACCGGGAATCCTAGGAACCTGGACTGCGACATTACTATATCCACCAGCATATATGTGGCCCCGCAGTCATCTACTTTAAGCCACTAAATGTAAGCTGTCTGATTAGAATGATCGAACGGTCCATAGGCTTTGCTATTGGTATTACTATATAGAAATTACCAAGCAACTTATTTTTATTGTAGTAATTTGGGTATAACAAATGCATGACTGATTTTAACAATTTCATAACTTCATTAGTAGTATACTAAAAAAAGGTGTAGAACATAGTAACATACCCAGATTGAGTGAACTCCTGCATAACAGCAGCAGTCTCTCGGACAAGCTGGGTAACAGGGATGGTTTCCTGCATTTGGAAATGAACAATAATCAGAAAACATATTTACAAGAGAAATAATAACAGAACATGGGTACAGGTGACCCGCACATTATCCATAGCAATTTATTTAAATGACGTCTTCACCAAATGTGGAAGTATTTTTTTTAAGTCAAAACCAAACATTCATGAATATACCTTGTACAACCGATAATACTGCTGTGCCTGCTTCCGACTTTTTCTGACAAGAACACGAAAATCTGGACCCATCCCACTGAAAACAATGAGTAGGTAAGTGCACATACATGCAACAAGAGACACTTGGGAATTGCAAGACACACCAAATGTCAGTATCGATTGGAAACTGATTGATGGAGCCACAGTGCCAAGCTCGGAGATGTAATATTCAATTGGGGGGGGGGGGGGGGGGGGGGGGGGGGATGTGGAGGAATGCTCTAGGTTAATAACTCGCACCAGTGAGTTGACCCACTTCACATAGTTTGCATGGTAACAAACAAAAAATTCTATTACCTTCTTCCACATTCATCATGTTGCCTAAAAAGGGTGGGTTATTCATGCTATCTCCAAGATACTTTACACTGATTGTCTATTAACCAGCTGGTTCCTTGCATACGCTACATGGGTATTTTAAATTTTGCCTTTTCAGGTGAAACACACAAAGGCAGGAACCTTCAGATAAATAGTTCAATTTATCCTTCCACACCAGCTCATCAGTGATGAAAGTGGGAAAACATGTAGCAGCCCACACAGCAAGACTGGCTCAAACATCGTTGAAAATTAAGAACATTAACCAATACAACATTTAGTTGGGAGAGGTAATACAGTAACAGAAGTAAATATGTTTACAATATTTGAAATGAAATTATCCAAGATAGAAAAATGAATTACAAAATTAAATAACACTAGAGAAAAAAAATACCTGTAGACAACTCCGATATTTGGAGTTAACGACTGAATCTTTTGCACCTAAAATTTTGCAGAAACAGATTAATTAGCATTGTTTTAGATAACAACAAAGGATGACAAGTAGAGAAGAGATTAAAATTGGATAATGGTACACTTACAGATGTTTCGTCCACTAAAATAGAAGGCAATTTCTTCTCGGTGGCGATAACTACACCATTGGCAGCTACAAACATGACACATATCTCAGAAAGGGAAGTGAAAAGGTTGTACTTATGACCATGACCGTGTATGATAGATAGAATAGAACAGTGAAAAAACTGATAAAATATGTGCCATACGTACAAAGCAAAAATTCATTCAGTCAATTAGTTTATAAAAGAAGGTAGTGTATTGGTGCTAACTCATAGCTGTATAAAGAATGCACAGCAAACGTTAAGTTTTCTATGTGATGTCAAAAAGTAGTTTTATTCGTGAATAGAAAAACATGGCAAAAAAACAAGACATTGCCTTTTAACTTCCACGACACAAACACAACTGCTTGATATGCTGAAAAGCAAACGAACTGGTATGCTGGAAAAGAAGATATAATGATGTGCAATTTTGCACCTTTTTATCATGAATATACGGTTCTAAATCCCACAGGGCCTTGGTGAATAAACATAAGGCCAGTCTAGCAGTAAGCAAAAATAGTTGAACAACTCCTAGGTCGATATAAATCCAACTTTGCAGAGAACATGCTCTAACAGTTTCCATGGAACATCCATATACAAGATGGAAAGAACTCCAAAATTTACAACGAACTACGTAGTTCACAGAGGACATCTAAATACTTCAGAAAATATGTCACGCCAAACATCAACTTCGCACTCATAAGCAGAATGTAGCATAATACTCCCTCCGTCCCAAAATAAGTGTCTCAACTTTGTACTAACGTTAGTACAAAGTTGTACTAAGGTTAAGACACTTATTTTGGGACGGAGGAAGTACAACTCTAAAATGAACATGATCTGACAAACCCATTGAGATCAAGAAATCAATAAGGCGTGTGTCTATCAAATGCATTAGATTATCAGCTCTAGTGGTATATCGTCTTCATAGACATCAAGAAGCTCATCTAAAATCACAAGCCCTACACATCACTGTCTCAAACTTAGTATAAAATCACAAAACTTCCGCAGCAAATCAATGCTGGCAGCATAAGACCACTAATAGCAGAAAGTAGGGGGCATGATTACTGCACAGAACGCACCTTTGATGCCAAGGGAGGTTTGGCCTGATCCGACCGCTGTGAGCGCATGTTCGATCTGCACCAGCTTCCCCGATGGGCTGAACGAAATCAGGGGAAAAGTCAGATTTTCATTGCACCTTTAGTGCAGATACAAATAAGCAACCCAAGCACATTAGCTATCGAACATGGAGATGAACAACAAGCCACACTAATATAGGTGCAGAGCAAGATGCGATAATGCCGAGGGCCAGGAGGGAGAACCATCACGGGAGAACGAGGATCCCGATGTCTCGTTAACCCAGCTTTAGGCGAACGATCGAAATAGAAGAAAAGGAAGACGAAGCAGGAACACCCGGTGGAGACAGCACTGGAGCATAGCAACATTAGAAAACAAGGGAGCAAGGACCGGCAGCCACGACGGCGAGACAGCCTTCCACCGTTGTCCGCTGATCTGTAAGGGCCGGAGCGGCCAGCGCCGGATCTGAACAGGGAAGGCGCAGCAAGCCAGCACGGAGACGCCATCGGCCGGACAAGGGGGGCTACCGAGGAGAGGCTTCTGGGAGAACTCGCTCATGGAGGCGGCGCAACTTCGCCCGCCCTGGGACGGCGCGGGACGAGCACGGAGATGGCGAGCCGAGGTCGAGGAAGACAGAGAAGGGGAAAAGGCCGATGAGAGAGAGGGAGAGAGAGCAAACCTGAAGGTGGTGAGGGAGAAGGAGTACTGACTGTCGCCCATGGCTACGTCGTCGGTGTCTTCAGGTTGTTGTGGGAGGAGATCGGATGGAACGAACAAGGCGGCTGCGGAAGGAAAGAGAAGAGAGGACCTAAACTGTAAATACACACAGAAAAAAAAAAAGGAGAGATCCGGGTCTGACATTACTCTCTCTAGCTGTAAAAACCGAGTTTTTCCTTGAGCCGGGTTGGCTACTTCGCTTCTCACGACCCGCCCGGTATTGTATATCTTTTTTCTTTTTTGGAGCGGGACTAATTTCTTAGAGCATCTGCAACCGGAACGATACCCACACAACCGGCCTCCTCATAGCCGGTCCAAACATTCGGACTGACCGGTGCTCCTCATATTCAGCCCAAATCTGGAGAGGATATGGGGACGCCCGGACGCGTCCGGGCATGCCCGTCACGTCGGATCCGGCCCACGCTGGCCCAGCTGACTCCACATAAAATGGATCTTATCCGCACTCCGGCCGAAACCCTAACCGCAATTCACTCCACTTCCCTCCCCTCCCGCACTACCAAGCTCCTCTTCGGCCAACTCCGGCGTTCTCATCCATGGTGGCGAACTGTAAGTACTCGTACTACGGATCGAATTCAATTCATGGAGTCCAAGCTAAGATCTAGCTATTACAGGAGAAATCGAATTCCAGCCACTCAAGAGCTATCCTATCCCTTCCTCTCTCTCGACCGAAGCCGCCTGATCCTTCCAGCCCGCCGTTGACGTAGTCGTTCCCTTCTTCTTATAGCTGTTAGCTACTTCGTCCATTCAGCGCCGTGGACGCGGGCCGGCCTGGTAACTTGGCGCTTGGGCCTGACTGTCGGCCCGTCTTGTGGAGATGACTGTAGTTCGTCACCCGTTGCCTTGTCGCCCTGTTCATCTTCACATGTTGCCGCCCGAGTACTGCTGACAATCCCCCCTTGACGAACCACGGCTTGCCCCCAAGCCAGTGCTCTCGGAAACGTCTGCTTAAGGAGGATCAGATCTTCCCAGGTAGCCATGGCTTCAGAAGCTCCACTCCACTTAACAAGCACTTGAGCCACTGTCTTAGGACCACGCTGAACTAAACGTGTAACACCCCAAGAGTGCTCCTTCCATATTTGTACTCCCCAACATTGCAATATATGGATTTGTCATGATGATCTTGATGGATGGGCTGATTCTCATGTTGTGTTCTTGCTTTTCTTTTCTCTTTGCATTTCATTTTCATATTAATTGTCATGTGCTTGCATCACCATATTCATTTATGTTGTTCATGGGCATTGCATCCATCATTTAAATTTTGTTGTGCTCATCATGTTTGCATTGTGGTTATGTGTGAGCATCTTCTCCCTGCCTCACCCAACTCTTGGATTTCACCTATGCAAGCCATCTTCCATCACCTCTCTCTCAAATCCCCTCTTTGTCCCAATTTAATTCTTGATGCAATATTTCTGTCCCAAATTAATGTTCACCATATTCCTAAATTCTCTAGTACATGTCCTTAAGCTCTCTGCCAAATTTCATCATTTTTTGGAATTGATTTGGTTGGGTTCAAAAATGGCGCAAGTTTGAATTTAATTCAACTTGAATTATTTTTATATCTCTAAAAATGTCCAAACCATTTTATTCATATACTACATAATTCCTAGATTCCAGATATATTTTTATGTCTCTCACACCCTTCCCCAAACCCCTGTGCTTTTCTCTTTGTTTTTCTGTATGAAGAAATAGAAAAGGGAAAAGCAGCAGCAGCAGCGGCCAGCAGCCCATCGGCCCAGCAGCACAGTAGCAGCAGCCTAGCCAGCCCACACGTACAGAGGCATCCTCAACCTCCTGTACGGCTGAACATCCAGAGGAGCCACGTCGACGATCTTGGTGATTTGACGGCCGTCCGGCGTCCCTATCCCCTATAAAGCACGTCCTAGACCTAGCCCTATCCCCCCTCGACCGATTCCATCCCTCTCCTTCCCTTGCCGCCGCCAGGTAAGGCAGCCCTCGCCATAACCGCCGCCCTGTCCACCATGCTCCGGCCGAGCAGAAGCTCGAGCTCGGGGTAGCTCCTCGCCGCGCCTCCGACCCTCCTGACGCCGTGGGGAGAACCTCCGACAACCCCTCCTTCGCCTATGAACAAATACTCGTCACCACGGCCTCTACATCGGCCTCCTCGACCCGTCTTCTTCCTCTTCTTCATGGACAACAAGACCGCCAAGTTCCGCGACTCGCCGTCGTCGCCTCGATGCGTCCCCGACGATCTCTTCATGTCCTAGGTAGTCGAGGTAGTCCCCTCTTCCTCCCTGCAAAGTCGCACACCCTCTAGCTCACCGTAGTGCTCACACGCGTCATGCCAAATTGGTGCTCCCAGTGCTCTGCTCGACCCAGAGCACGATCCGGTTCGTAATCCTCAGATCCGGAGCCTTCTAGTGGGTTTCCTCCTGCCAAACCTTGTCCTAGTCCTAGCCCCATGTGCACCTCAGTGTTTTGCATCATTTCCATGCATCTAGGAGGTCGAGGGAACAAATCCCGAAGCCCTCTCTATTTCTGAATTTTTTCTGTCAGTTTTCTGAAAACTGCAAGTCTGAAGAAAACTGCTAACATTTGCCCATGTTGTGATGAAGTTTGTGACTGATCTGTGACTCCTTTGCTCACATGACCTAAACATGTTTTGAAAAGCTTTCTGCATACTACATCTACATGGCAATTGCATGAATTGATCTTCTTGTTAAGCCACTGCTACATCTGCTAAAAGTAAGCAACTCATTGTTATCTATGATGTGCTCTGTTTTTCAGAGAAACTTGTCATTTTTGTGTGAATTAATGCAAGTGCCATATGAATAAACTTTCAACATGAGTTTGATGCATTTTCATGCCATCTTACTGCCAGTATTTATTTCATGCCATGTATTGCCATGATGTGACTGCCACAAGCTTGTAAACTTGCCTAGTCAACGTGTCAGTTTTCTGTCAACATTAAGTTGCAATGTTGTGAGCTCATTTCTGTTGAATCCATGCTTCATATGAATTTGTGCCAATGTAATGAAATGAGCTATGCCATGTGTACTGTAGGTGCATTCCAATTTCTTGCATTTTAGAGTATTGTAGCTTGTTGTTTTGATGTGTGTGGGATCGAGGAGATAGGTCTAGAGGGGGGTGAATAGACCCTTAACCAGCCAAATTAGCAGTTTTAATTTCTCTTGGAACTTAGGCAGATTTTGGCACAAGTTAAGATCACTCCAATACTTTCTACACATGCATATCTAGAGATTAAGCAGCGGAAATAGTAAAGCATGCAAGAGTGCGGAAAGTAAAGGGGTAGAGTATGGAAGATCAAACGCAATGAAGACACGGTGGTTTTTGGCATGGTTCCGATAGGTGGTGCTATCGTACGTCCACGTTGATGGAGACTTCAACCCACGAAGGGTAACGGCTGCGCGAGTCCACGAAGGGCTCCACCCACGAAGGGTCCACGAAGAAGCAACCTTGTCTATTCCACCATGGCTTACGTCCACGAAGGACTAGCCTCACTCGGGGTAGATCTTCATGAAGTAGGCGATCTCCTTGCCCTTACAAACTCTTGGTTCAACTCCACATCATGTCGGAGGCTCCCAAGTGACACCTAACCAATCTAGGAGACACCACTCTCCAAAAGGTAATAGACGGTGTGTTGTTGATGAACTCCTTGCTCTTGTGCTTCAAATGATAGTCTTTCCAGCACTCAAACAACTCCTCACAGATTTGGCTATGGTGGAAGAAGGATTTGAGTGGAAAGCAACTTGGGAAAGGCTAGAAATCAAGGTTCAAATGGTAGGAATGGAATCTCTTGATCTCAACACATGAGTAGGTGGTTCTCTCTCAGAAAATGTATGGTGGAAGTGTAGGCACGTTCTGATGGCTCTCCTTACTGAGAAGGAAGTGGTGGAGGGGTATATATAGCCTCCACACAAAATCCAACCATTACACACTTTTGACCCAACTCGGTGGTGCCGAAACAATAATCTCGGTAGCACCGAACTGTGTAAAAGATATGAACTTCAGGAATCTCGTTGGGACCGATAGGAACAACTCGGATGGACCGAAGTGCAATGGCTAGGGCAAACCTCATCTCGGTGGCACCGATTGCATCAACTCGGTAGGACCGAAGTGAAGCAATAAGGCAACAGAGAGTTGGCAAGCCATCTCGGTGAGACCGATTTGCAACACTCGGTGAGACCGAAGTGAGTGCAAACGATTACAGAGAGTTGGCAAGGCCATCTCGGTGGGACCGAGATCCATTTCGGTGGATCTGATTTGTTAGGGTTTTGGCAGTGGCTAAGTCTAGATGAACTCGGTGGGGCCGGATAGAGAATTTCGGTGGGGCCGAGTTGGAATGTAGGTTTTGGACATATTTGGGTAGAGAGAGTGGTTGAGGGTTTAGGAGTACTGTCACTAAGCACTTGAGCAAAAAGACCATTAAGCAACACCTCATCCCCTTTTAATAGTATTGGCTTTCCTATGGACTCAATGTGATCTTGGATCACTAAACCAAAAATGTAGAGTCTTGATCTTCTGCCAATCCTTGTCCTTAGCATTTTGAAGGGGTTCCACGTCCTCTTGTCCCTGCCACGCCATTGTTGAACTTGTCTGAAATTCACTAGATAAAAGCCTTAGTCCAACAACATGTATGTTGGCATAAATTACCAAAACCACCAAGGGAGAAAATGTGCTTTCAATGTGCATAAGATGCCATGTTGCTGTTAACTGCAGTTTTGCATTGCATTTTGTTTGCTCACCATTTGAGTTTCGTGCATCCGTTCCTCATGATCTTTACATCGTTTTCCATCGAAATATTCCATTCTTTACAGAGGCATGCTTGGATTGCCAAGATTTTGCCCATATCCATCTTTTGCTTCACCTTTCACATCTCGTTATCATTTCTATCGTCCCGGTAGCACCGATGCTTCATTCATGACATGCTCGTTATTCCTTCATGCCATTTCATGCATCATTTTGTTTGTGCATCTATGCCATGATTGTTTGTTTATTTCGGTGCTTGTTCTTTCTTTGGGTAGTTCCGGGAGACGAGTCCGAGTTCGAGGAACCGGTTGAGAACGTGTTCGAGGAGCAGTCTTACTATCCTACCGAAGAGACTTCAGGTAAGATGATCATTACCCTTGATAACACTACTATCTTTGCTTGCTAGTTGTCCCGTTGCTATCGCTATGTCACGCTTCCTACCACATACATGTCAGCCTCTCATATGCCATGATACAGCCTCTAACCACCCTACCCAGCAAACTGTTGTTTGGCTATGTTACCGCTTTGCTCAGCCCCTCTTATAGCATTGCTAGTTGCAGGTCCAGTGCAGGTTGTTCCATGTTGGGACATGGATATGTTGGGATATCACAATATCTCTTATTTAATTAATGCATCTATATACTTGGTTGTGTGTGGAAGGCTCGGCCTTTTGCCTAGTGTTTTGTTCCACTCATGCCGCCTTAGTTTTCGTAATGCCGGTGTTATGATCCTTGATTAGCGTTCCTAACATGCTCAGGGGAATGAGACCCTCTTGATAGTTCGCTTTGAATAACCGCTTCCAGCAAGGCCCAACTTTGGTTTTACCATTTGCCTAATAACAACTAAAACTTGCATAGGAAGTAATTAACCTGAGGATTTTTTTTTAATCAACAACCCGGGCCAGTGCTCCTCATGAGTGTTGGTCCAAACCTGTCAACCGCCGGTGGCCGCCAGGGGCAACTCTGGACTTGGCCTACCGGAAGTTTGGACAATCCGATCGTGGCCTGAGACGAGATACGCGCGGCTCCTATCGGGGTGTCGGCACGTCAGGAGGTCTTGCTGGACTTGTGTTACCATTGTCGAAATGTCTTGTGCACCGGGATTCCGAGGATACTTCGGGCTATCTCGAGGTTGAGGTATTTCCACCGCAGCTTGTGTTGGTCTATGATGGACCAGGTTGGAACACCCCTGCAGGGTTAAATCTTACGCGAAGCCGTGCCCACGGTTATGTGGCGACTTGGATATTTTTAACCTCCGGTTGTAGAGAACTTGACACTAATTCTAATAAAATACACCAACCGTGTGCGTAACCGTGATGGTCTCTTTTCGAGTAAGTTCGGGACGAGAACACGATGGGGTTATGTTTGAACCGTAAGTAGGTGTTCAGGATCACTTCTTGATCACATTAAATTTGCGACCGTTATGCGTAGTATGCTCATCTTTATTCTTGTACTCGTAAGTTAGCCACTCAAACATGCTTAGTGCTTGCTGCAACCTCACCACATTTGCCCCTTCCATTCCTATAAGCTTAAATAGTTTTGTTACCTTGGGTGATGAGATTGTTGAGTCCTTGTGGCTCACAGATTACTATAACACCAGTTGCAGGTACGCTTGAGTCAGACACAGGTGAGCCCGAGATGCTCCATTGGGAGTATGATGATGAGCGTGGACGTATGTACGTCACGATGCCAGACGATCAGTAGTGGGCCCTAGTCGGTTGATCCGGGGATAATAGCAGGGTGGTGTTTTCTCGTTTGATTTCGTCCATAGTCGAACCCTGTCTTTCATGTGGATGAATGTATGATGATTATGATATATGTATGTTGTAGCATGTGGCGAGTGTAAGCCTTTATCTAGTATTCTCACATGTTCATTCGGTTGTATGTATTTGAGAATCACCTTGCTATGCGTCCAAAAATGAGGTTCTGTCACGATCTTGAGTTCATCACGAGATTGCGATAGAGCTTCATATTGGGCGTTACAAGTTGGTAATCAGAGCCATACCGACTATAGGAGCCCCTTTATTGATCGAACCGTTGACGAGTCTAGAAGAAAAAACTATTTTGAGTCCTAGTTATATACCGGAGAGTAGGAATTCTTTTTACTACGTATCCCCTTCGTCGCTCTGGTGAGGAATTGTGGCGTAGGTGTTTTATTCTACTACCTCTTCTCACTCAAAAAAAAATTAGGATCACGCGGGTATTGTTGGAATGGTTGCGATATCGGTGTGACGTGACTCTGTTCTTGGTGCCTCTTGACCGTATGGATTGGACCCGGGGAGTTGAGCTCCAAGGGGTTTTGTCACACTCGCTATCGTTTCGGTTCCGGAATACGAGAGGACGCCGACATCGAAACGCTTCTATACTTTTTGTGGTGGCAAATAATGTCGTAACTTTTCCCCAGTACTGGAGGAGATAGCTCGGATGATCCACCATGGCTAGTATCATTGTGTTTTCGAAGGTCTGAGGTAGACGAATTTGCGAAGTTTCTCGGTCGTGTGTTGAGGGTTGCGGATGCGGTTGCAGCTGATTAGGTTGTTGTTTGATGAGTAGGTTCCTGGATCCGCAACCTGATCTCATAACCAAGAAGTTTCGGAAGTTCCTAGGGGAATTCAAGTATTACCTAGGATATCTTTCCAACAGACACATGATATGATATGGGGTCTATCATATGTTTGTTTCCATCTTCGTTACCTTGTGCATTATTCTAACATTCTTTCCAAGTGGCTTCTCAATCTTTGGTGTATCATCTATCCTTCGGAATGCATTCGTTCATATCTGTTCGGATGCTAGCTTGTGAAGACTTATGTTGCAATATCTATCCGTTGATTCAGCTTTTCAATTGTCTCATTGAAGATTCTAACGGTTGTCATCATCTTCAGGATGGCTCCAGCAACCCGTGGGAATCCGACCCGTGATGATGGGGAGCAGTCAGAAACTCCACCTCCACCGCCACCTCCTCCTCCACCTCCGCCTCCGGAGGCATGGCAAGCTTTGATGGCAGCAACCAATGCCAATACTCAGATGCTGCTCTAGTTTATGCAAGAGCGGAATCAAGGGTATCAAGGCAATCAAGGCCAAGGCAACTTCAACAATCAACCTCAATATGCTACTCTCAGCCAATTTCTCAGCAACCAGCCCAAGTCCTTCAGTTTGTGCACTCAGCCTCTCTATGCTGACGATTGGTTACTGGATATCAACAAACACTTCGAGTGCAGCAATGTCAGACCTGAGGACTATGTCAAGTTCGCTTCTTTCCAGCTCAAGGACCAGGCAGCCGAGTGGTGGCAGTAGTACAAAGATTCGAGAGGTGGTCGAGTCATCACTTGGACCGACTTCTGTCGTGATTTCAGAGCACATCACATTTCGTCAAGTGTGTTTGAGGAGATGCGTGAGAAATTCAGAAATCTCAAGCAAGGAAGCATGTCTGTCTATCAGTATAACACTGAGTTCCAGAATCTCACTCGATATGCCAAGCAAGACATTCCAGATGACAAGAGCAAGATCTACCAGTTCAGGGGTGGTCTCAAAGAGGACCTACAGCTTGCTCTCATCCTAGTTGATCCGCCTGAGTTTGATCAGTTCTATAACATGGCACTCAAGCAAAAATCAGCTCAGATCAAGTTTGATGCTTCTAAGAAGAGAATCAGAGATGCAGTTCACTCTTCTTCCTCGTCTCAAGTGGTTGCCAAGCAGCAAAAGTTCTGGTTACCTCCTCCTCCTCAGTTTCGTCCTCAGCATCAGCAGAAGCAGTTTGGTGGTCGTGGTTCTTCCCACCCACCCAACCCAGTGTACCAGCAGAGATCTCAGGCTCCAAGGGCAGTCGTTCCTCCTCCTCGCCCACTCTCAGAGGTTACTTGTCACAAGTGTGGGCTGAAAGGACACTATGCCAACAAGTGCACCCAGAAGCGCCTTCCACCTCCTCCTCCTGGCAAGCCTCCAAGCAATGCTATTGTCAAACATAATCCCAAGTATGCAAGAGTGAACATGGTAAACTCAGCTCAAGCAGAGGAGTCTTCTGAAGTGATCATGGGTAATCTCTCAGTCAACTCTATTCCTGCCAAAGTTTTGTTCGATACTGGTGCATCGCATTCTTTCATTTCAAGACCTTTTGCATCAAAGCATGAGTTGGGTTTTCAAGAAATGTCCAGGCCCTTAACTGTGGTTTCACCGGGTCTGCAAATGAATTCTCGCTTCACGGTCCCCAATGTCAATATCAAGATGGGTAATTATTCTTTTCTGGTTGATCCGATTGTCCTTGGGAATTCTGATATTGATCTTATCCTCGGCATGAATTGGCTTTATAAGCACAAGGCTTCTCTTGATTGTGCTGCCAAAGAAGTTAAATTGACTCATCCTTCTGAAGAGGTCATTATCTTTGCTGCTCGTGATGATACGATTCGGTTATTCTCCCTCAATGAGAAAGGCGAGATTAATGCCATATCTCAAATTCCAGTGGTATGTGAATATGAGGATGTTTTTCCAGAAGAGTTGCCAGGAATGCCTCCTCACCGGCCTGTTGAGTTTGTCATTGAGCTCAAGCCCGGCACAGAACCTGTATGCAAATGCCCTTACAAGCTTGGCCCAGAAGAGCTGAAAGAATTGAAGAGACAGCTCGATGAACAATAGCGTCTGGGCTTGATCAGACCAAGTTCATCTCCTTGGGGTTGTGGAGTTCTCTTTGTCAAGAAGAAAGATGGCACGGAAAGACTTTGCGTTGACTACCGGCCATTGAATAAGAAGACAATCAAGAATAAATATCCACTTCCCAATATCAATGAATTGTTCGAGCAACTCAAAGGTGCAAAGGTGTTCTCAAAGCTCGATATTCAGATGGGATATCACCAAATCCGTATTCGTGAAGAAGACATTCCCAAAACAGCTTTCAGGACAAGCTTTGGTTCTTATGAATACACAGTCATGTCCTTCGGCCTTGCAAATGCACCTCCTACTTTCTCTCGTGTGATGAACTATGTGTTCAATCCGTACACCAATGAGTTCATTCTTGTATATCTCGATGACATCCTGGTTTTCTCCAAGACTGAAGAGGATCATGCAAAGCATTTGCGCTTGGTACTTGATAAACTCAGAGAGCATCGGTTCTATGCAAAGTTCTCTAAGTGTGAATTCTGGCTTGATGAAGTTCTTTACCTCGGTCACATTATCTCTGCCAAGGGCATCTCGGTAAATCCTGAAAAGGTTGAAGCCATTGTCAACTGGCAGCCTCCTCAAAATGTCAAGCAACTTCGAAGCTTTCTCGGGCTTGCAAGCTATTGCAGAAGATTCGTGGAGAACTTCTCCAAGATTGCCAAGCCTTTGTCTAACCTCCTCCAGAAGAATGTCAAATATTCTTGGACTCCTGAGTGTGATGTTGCGTTCAAGACACTCAAAGAGAAGCTCATAACTGCTCCAGTTCTCACTCCTCCAGATGAATCCAAGCCTTACCAAGTCTTCTGTGATGCTTCTCTGCAAGGTCTCGGTGGAGTACTTATGCAAGAGAAGAAAGTGGTGGCTTATACCTCTCTTCAGTTGAAGCCGGACGAGAGGAACTATCCTACTCATGATTTGGAGTTGGCAGCCGTCGTCCATGCCTTGATCACATGGAGACATCTCTTCTTGGGCAGGCAGGTGGACATTTTCACCGATCACAAGAGCCTCAAGTACATATTCACTCAACCCAACCTTAATCTCCGTCAGACCCGATGGGTGGAGATGATTCAAGAGTACAACCCGAGCATTGAATACACTCCAGGCAAGGCTAATGTTATCACGGATGCTTTGAGCAGAAAAGCGTATTGCAACAGCCTAATTCTCAAGTCGATCCAGCCTGATCTTTGTGAGGCTTTCAGAAAACTCAATCTCTAGCTTATTCCGCAAGGATTTCTCGCAAACCTCCAGATCACTCCCACATTGGAGGATCAGATTTGCGAAGCTCAGCTCTTAGATGCCATGGTGAAGAAGGTGAAACTCGGCGTTGCAAAGAGCATTCCCAAATATAAGTGCTATCGAGTGGATGACAGGGATACCTTGTTCTTTGAGGACAGGCTAGTTGTGCCAAAAGGGGATCTCAGGAAGGTCATAATGAATGAAACACACAATTCTCTCTTGTCTATCCATCCAGGCAGCTCCAAGATGTACCATGATCTCAAGTCAACTTATTGGTGGACTCGCATGAAACGTGAGATTGCTCAGTTCGTGAACGAGTGCGATGTGTGCCGCAGAGTGAAGGCGGAACATCAGCGTACAGCAGGACTTCTTCAGCCTCTACCCATCCCCGAGTGGAAATTCGATCATATTGAGATGGACTTTGTCACCGGTTTTCCCAAGTCCAAGAAAGGGAATGATGCCATCTTTGTGGTCATTGACAAGCTCACTAAAGTCGCTCACTTCCTTCCAGTCAAGGAGTCTATCACTGCAGCACAGTTGGCAAAGCTGTACACTTCCAGAGTGGTCTCCTTGCACGGTGTTCCTCAGTTGATCTCCTCAGATCGTGGAAGCATCTTCACTTCCAGATTCTGGGATTCTTTCCAGCAGGCCATGGGCACAAAGATTCGCTTTAACACAGCTTTTTATCCTCAGACTAGTGGCCAAGTCGAGAGAGTCAATCAAATTCTCGAGGATATGCTGAGAGCGTGTGTCATCTCTTTCGGCATGAAGTGGGAAGATTGCCTTCCTTTTGCCGAGTTCTCCTACAACAATAGTTTCCAAGCAAGCTCGGGCAAGGCACCATTCGAGATTCTCTATGGCAGAAAGTGTCGTACTCCTCTCAACTGGTCGGAAACCGGTGAACGCCAACTTCTTGGCAACGATATGATTTCTGAAGCTGAAGAGATGTGTCGTATCATCCGTGAAAATCTAAAAGCAGCGCAATCGCGCCAGAAGAGCTACTATGATAGTAAGCACCGTGATTTGGCTTTCGAGATTGGAGACCATGTCTATCTTCGTGTTTCTCCTATGAAAGGCACCCAACGATTCGGCATCAAAGGAAAGCTTGCTCCAAGATACGTGGGCCCTTTCAAGATAGTTGGCAAAAGAGGCGATCTAGCCTACCAACTCGAGCTACCTTCCAACTTCTCAAATGTGCACGATGTGTTTCACGTGTCACAACTTCGCAAGTGCTTCAAAACTCCCGACCGCACAATTGACTTCCAAGACATCGAGCTCCAAGATGATTCGTCTTACCGTGAGCATCCTATTGCCATTCTCGAAGAAACTGAGCGCAAGACTCGCAACAAGTCTATCAAGTTCCTGAAAGTGAAATGGTCTCATCATTCCGACCAAGAAGCCACATGGGAGCACGAGGACCACCTCCGTTTCGAATATCCGGAGTTCTTTCATTCCTAGATCTCGGGAAGAGATCCTCTTGTAGTAGGGGAGAGTTGTAACACCCCAAGAGTGCTCCTTCCATATTTGTACTCCCCAACATTGCAATATATGGATTTGTCATGATGATCTTGATGGATGGGCTGATTCTCATGTTGTGTTCTTGCTTTTCTTTTCACTTTGCATTTCATTTTCACATTAATTGTCATGTGCTTGCATCACCATATTCATTTATGTTGTTCATGGGCATTGCATCCATCATTTAAATTTTGTTGTGCTCATCATGTTTGCATTGTGGTTATGTGTGAGCATCTTCTCCCTGCCTCACCCAACTCTTGGATTTCACCTATGCAAGCCATCTTCCATCACCTCTCTCTCAAATCCCCTCTTTCTCCCAATTTAATTCTTGATGCAATATTTTTGTCCCAAATTAATGTTCACCATATTCCTAAATTCTCTAGTACATGTCCTGAAGCTCTCTGCCAAATTTCATCATTTTTTGGAATTGATTTGGTTGGGTTCAAAAATGGTGCAAGTTTGAATTTAATTCAAACTTGAATTATTTTTATATCTCTAAAAATGTCCAACCCATTTTATTCATATAATACATAATTCCTAGATTCCAGAGATATTTTTATGTCTCTCACACCCTTCCCCAAACCCCCTGTGATTTTCTCTTTGTTTTTCTGTATGAAGAAATAGAAAAGGGAAAAGCAGCAGCAGCAGAGGCCAGCAGCCCATCGGCCCAGTAGCACAGTAGCAGCAGCCCAGCCAGCCCACACGTACAGAGGCATCCTCAACCTCCTGTACGACTGAACATCCAGAGAAGCCACGTCGACGATCTTGGTGATTTGACGGCCGTCCGGCGTCCCTATCCCCTATAAAGCACGTCCTAGACCTAGCCCTATCCCCCCTCGACCGATTCCATCCCTCTCCTTCCCTTGCCGCCGCCAGGTAAGGCCGCCCTTGCCATAGCCGCCGCCCTGTCACCATGCTCTGGCCGAGCTGAAGCTCGAGCTCGGGGTAGCTCCTCGCCGCGCCTCCGACCCTCCTGACGCCGTGGGGAGAACCTCCGACGACCCCTCCTTCGCCTACGAACAAGAACTCGTCACCATGGCCTCTACACCGGCCTCCTCGAGCCGTCTTCTTCCTCTTCTTCATGGACAGCAAGACCGCCAAGTTCCGCGACTCGCCGTCGTCGCCTCGATGCGTCCCCGACGATCTCTTCATGTCCTAGGTAGTCGAGGTAGTCCCCTCTTCCTCCCTGCAAAGTCGCACACCCTCTAGTTCACCGTAGTGCTCACACGCGTCATGCCAAATTGGTGCTCCCAGTGCTCTGCTCGACCCAGAGCACGATCCGGTTCGTAATCCTCAGATCCGGAGCCTTCTAGTGGGTTTCCTCCTGCCAAACCTTGTCCTAGTCCTAGCCCCATGTACACCTCAGTGTTTTGCATCATTTCCATGCATCTAGGAGGTCGAGGGAACAAATCCCGAAGCCCTCTCTATTTCTGAATTTTTTCTGTCAATTTTCTGAAAACTGCAAGTCTGAAGAAAACTGCTAACATTTGCCCCTGTTGTGATGAAGTTTGTCACTGATCTGTGACTCCTTTGCTCACATGACCTAAACATGTTTTCAAAAGCTTTCTGCATACTACATCTACATGGAAATTGCATGAATTGATCTTCTTGTTAAGCCACTGCTACATCTGCTAAAAGTAAGCAACTCATTGTTATCTGTGATGTGCTCTGTTTTTCAGAGAAACTTGTCATTTTTGTCATTTTTGTGTGAATTAATGCAAGTGCCATATGAATAAACTTTCAACATGAGTTTGATGCATTTTCATGCCATCTTACTGCCAGTATTTATTTCATGCCATGTCTTGCCATGATGTGACTGCCACAAGCTTGTAAACTTGCCTAGTCAACGTGTCAGTTTTCTGTCAACATTAAGTTGCAATGTTGTGAGCTCATTTCTGTTGAATCCATGCTTCATATGAATTTGTGCCAATGTAATGAAATGAGCTATGCCATGTGTACTGTAGGTGCATTCCAATTTCTTGCATTTTAGAGTACTGTAGCTTGTTGTTTTGATGTGCATAAGATGCCATGTTGCTGTTAATTGCAGTTTTGCATTGCATTTTGTTTGCTCACCATTTGAGTTTCGTGCATCTGTTCCTCATGATCTTTACATTGTTTTCCATTGAAATCTTCCATTCTTTCCAGAGGCATGCTTGGATTGCCAAGATTTTGCCCATATCCATCTTTTGCTTCACCGTTCACATCTCGTTATCATTTCTATCGTCCCGGTAGCACCGATGCTTCATTCATGACATGCTCGTTACTCCTTCATGCCATTTCATGCATCATTTTGTTTGTGCATCTATGCCATGATTGTTTGTTTATTTCGGTGCTTGTTCTTTCTTTGGGTAGTTCGGGGAGACGAGTCCGAGTTCGAGGAACCGGTTGAGAACGTGTTCGAGGAGCAGTCTTACTATCCTACCGAAGAGACTTCAGGCAAGATGATCATTACCCTTGATAACACTACTATCTTTGCTTGCTAGTTGTCCCGTTGCTATCGCTATGTCACGCTTCCTACCACATACATGTCAGCCTCTCATATGCCATGATACAGCCTCTAACCACCCTACCCAGCAAACCGTTGGTTGGCTATGTTACCACTTTGCTCAGCCCCTCTTATAGCATTGCTAGTTGCAGGTGCAGTGCAGGTTGTTCCATGTTGGGACATGGATATGTTGGGATATCACAATATCTCTTATTTAATTAATGCATCTATATACTTGGTTGTGTGTGGAGGGCTCGGCCTTTTGCCTAGTGTTTTGTTCCACTCATGCCGCCTTAGTTTCCGTAATGCCGGTGTTATGATCCTTGATTAGCGTTCCTAACATGCTCAGGGGAATGGGACCCTCTTGATAGTTCGCTTTGAATAACCGCTTCCAGCAAGGCCCAACTTTGGTTTTACCATTTGCCTAATAACAACTAAAACTTGCATAGGGAGTAATTAACCTGAGGATTTTTTTAATCAACAACCCGGGCCAGTGCTCCTCATGAGTGTTGGTCCAAACCTGTCAACCGCCGGTGGCCGCCAGGGGCAACTCTGGACTTGGCCTACCGGAAGTTTGGACAATCCGATCGTGGCCTGAGACGAGATACGCGCGGCTCCTATCGGGGTGTCGGCACGTCGGGATGTCTTGCTGGACTTGTGTTACCATTGTCGAAATGTCTTGTGCACCGGGATTCCGAGGATACTTCGGGCTTGTGTTGGTTTATGATGGACCAGGTTGGAACACCCCTGCAGGGTTAAATCTTACGCGAAGCCGTGCCCGCGGTTATGTGGCGACTTGGATATTTTTAACCTCCGGTTGTAGAGAACTTGACACTAATTCTAATAAAATACACCAACCGTGTGCGTAACCGTGATGGTCTCTTTTCGAGTAAGTTCGGGAAGAGAACACGGTGGGGTTATGTTTGAACCGTAAGTAGGTGTTCATGATCACTTCTTGATCACATTAAATTTGCGACCGTTATGTGTAGTATGCTCATCTTTATTCTTGTACTCGTAAGTTAGCCACTCAAACATGCTTAGTGCTTGCTGCAACCTCACCACATTTGCCCCTTCCATTCCTATAAGCTTAAATAGTTTTATTACCTTGGATGATGAGATTGCTGAGTCCCTGTGGCTCACAGATTACTATAACACCAGTTGCAGGTACGCTTGAGTCAGACACAGGTGAGCCCAAGATGCTCCATTGGGAGTATGATGATGAGCGTGGACATATGTACGTCACGATGCCAGACGATCAGTAGTGGGCCCTAGTCGGTTGATCCGAGGATAATAGCAGGGTGGTGTTTTCTCGTTTGATTTCGTCCGTAGTCGGACCCTATCTTTTATGTGGATGAATGTATGATGATTATGATATATGTATGCTGTAGCATGTGGCGAGTGTAAGCCTTTATCTAGTATTCTCACCTGTTCATTCGGTTGTATGTACTTGAGAATCACCTTGCTATGCGTCCCAAAATGAGGTTCTGTTACGATCTTGACTTCATCACGAGATTGCGATAGAGCTTCATATTGGGCGTTACAAAACGCCTCTCCAAGATGTGCACGGGAATCTGAATATTGACGTCTGGCAACGGCAGTTCAGGCAACACTTGCTGATCCGGCTTGAGATGGCGTTTGAGTAACGACACATGAAAGACTAGATGTACTCTGCAATTCTCAGGCAGATCCAATTTCTAAGTCACCGCACCAACTCGAGCCAGTAACTGAAAAGGACCAAAATACTTAAAAGCAAGCTTATGGTTGGCCCTGGGAGCAATAGAAGCTTGGATGTACGGTTGCATCTTGAGAAAAACCGAGTCACCCACCGCAAACTCCCATTCAGTTCTGTGTTTATCAGCTTGAACTTTCATACGCTGCTGTGATCGAAGCAAATGTTGTTGTACTGAAGTCATAACCAGATGCCTGTCTTCAAGCCACTGCTGCACATCCTGGTTGGCAATTGCATCCACAGGAGAGATACCAAAGTATCGAGGCTGCTGGCCATAAACAATTTCAAATGGATTTTTACCTGTAGATGAATGCCAATTAGTATTATACCTGAGTTAACACAATGGCAGCCACTTAGCCCAGTGATGCGGGTGAGCACTAATAAAACACCTCAAGTACCCTTCCACCTGTTGATTCACACGCTCAGTCTGACCATCCGTCTGAGAATGCTGTCCTGAGCTCATTCTTAGCTTGATCCCCACTTGCTTGCACAGTTCTTGCCAAAACTTGCTAGTAAACACAGGATCTCTGTCAGACACTAATGACACAGGCAAACCATGCAAACGGTACACTCTGTCCACAAATATTTTAGCTACTTTGCTTGTTGTATAAGGATGTCTGAGAGCAATAAAATGTCCATACTTCGACAATTTATCAATGAGCACCAAGATACAGTTAAACTGACCTGATACTGGCAGTCCATCTACAAAATCCATAGTCATGATTTCCCAAGGAGTTTTAGGAATGGGCAATGGTTGCAACAAACCTGGGTAAGGAACTCTTTCTTGTTTGGACAGCCGACAAATTTCACACTGCTGCACCATCTGTTTAATCAATGCTTTCATCCCTTTCCAATGAAATAACCGGGACACTCTTCTGTAAGTAACAGAGAATCCAGAATGCCCCCAACTGATGTAGCATGCAAGTCCAAACAATTTTCTGTTGTAACTGCACATCATTACCAACCCAGATAACACCTTTATGTCTGAGCAGTCCCCCTTGTAGAGAAAATGTGGGCACAGCTCCAGGATCCACAGACAGTTTCTGAAGTTTTTCTTTGGTACTTTCATCAGCAGTGTAACTGTCCAGTATCTCTTGAATCCAAGCAGGTTGAATAGTAGACATCAACAGTACCGACGCCCACCCACAGGCTTGCGTGATAAAGCATCTGCGGCACGATTTTCTGCCCCTTTCTTATACACTATTTGATAAGATAATCCCATGAGCTTGGTCATTGATTTCTGCTGCCATTCTGTATGAAAACGTTGCTCAGTGAGATTAACCAAAGCTTTTTGATCTGTACGGATGACAAATTCTTTAAACTGCAAATATGATCGCCATTGTTATAGTGCCAATAATACAAATAATAATTATTTCTCATATACTGAAAGGGTTTGATTTCTGGGCCCCAATGCACGGCTGACAAATGCAAGAGGGTGCCCATCTTGCATTAAAACCGCTCCCACACCAGTGTCACAAGCATCTGTCTCAATTTGAAACTGCTTCTGGAAATCAGGCAAGGCTAATACAGGAGCTGACATCAATGCTTGTTTCAGAGTAGAAAAGGCCACGTCTTCAGCATCAGACCATACAAACACAGTGCCCTTCCTCAACAAATTTGTTAATGGTTTGGAAATAATTCTATAATGTCTGATAAATTTCCTATAATAACTAGCTAAACCTAGGAAACTGCGCACCTCATTGACATTTTTAGGATGAGGCCACTGCTGGATTGCACTGATTTTAGTTGGATCAGTAGATACCCCTTCTTTGCTAATGACATGACCCAGATAATGTAACTGCTGATGAGCAAACTCACATTTAGATGCCTTAACATGCCACTGGTCTTGCTTCAAAAGTTTCAGCACATGTGCTAGATGTTGTCTGTGTAATTCCAAAGTAGCACTGAACACCAATATGTCATCAAAAAACACAACCACATATTTTCTCAAACAAGGAGATAGAGTAACATTCATAGCCCCTTGAAAAGTGTAAGGTCCACATGTCAAACCAAAGGGCAAAACCTTGAATTCAAAATGCCCATGGTGAGTTTGAAAAGCAGTTTTATATTCTTCTCCTTTAGCCAATCTGATTTGATGGTAACCAGCTCTCAAATCCAGCTTGGAAAACCACTGTGCTCCATGTAATTCATCCAAGAGTTCATCAATGATAGGCATAGGAAATTTTCCTTTCACTGTGATAGCATTTAAATGTATATAGTCCACAACTAACCTCCAAGTCCCATCTTTCTTTCTGATGAGAAGAATTGGAGAAGAAAATTGACTATTACTTTTCTGTATCACTCCAGAGTCTAGCATTTCTTGGATTTGTTTCTCTATTTCATCCTTGAGCTCAGGAGCAAATCTGTATGGCCTCAATGAAAAAGGTCTGGCACCAATGATAAGTGGAATTTTATGATTACACTCTCTTTCAGGAGGCAATCCCACAGGTTCAGCAAAAACCTCAGGAAACTAATCAAGCACTGTCTGAATTGTGGGATCAACTGGTTTATCTTTTCCATCTTCCATAGCAAATAACTCCACTAAAGTGTAAGCAAAATCTTGTGGCATATCTCCTTGGATAACCACTAATTGCCCAACTAAATGGAAAGACATCCACTTATGTTCCCAATCTATGTTCATAGGACAGTGAGAAGCCAACCAGTCAAGCCCCAGAGTTCCATCATATCCACTAAGAGACAACACTCTGAAATGAGTAGTGAATTCCACTCCCGCAGTACTCCACAGACAATCAGGTATATGTTTGTTACAGTTCACTATTCCTCCATCAGCAACTCTAACTTTGATTGATGGACACTCTTGGACACCAGCCAATATAATTGCCATTTCACTATCCAGAAACGAGCTAGTACTGCCAGAATCCACCAAGAAATTTCGTTGTTGCCCTTGTATTTGAACATCAATCTGAAATGCGTTGGTGTTGTGTGCTCTCCCTTGTGCAGCTGCGGACAAGGCCATCATATTAACTTCCTCTTCACTGTCAGCGTAAGAATCATCAACAGACATTACACACTGGTAGAAATCCACCATTTCTTGGACAATATGCAGAGAAACAGTTTTGCTACAGACATGGTCCTTAGCCCACTTCTCACCACAAGTGAAACAGAGGCCCTTGGCCGTCCTGTAAGCACGCAATGCGCTCCACTTATCATCGGGAATAGGAGCACGTTTCTCCTCAACTCCCTTAGAACAGCAGGTCTACTGACACTCACATGACTTGGAGCTGAGTACGACTGTCGTCTGACTGAAGAAACTGACGGAACAGCTGGTTCAGATAGTGATTCATGCAATAGAGCAAGCTGGTAAGCAGAGTTGAGATCCATAGGTTGTTACAATGCAACCATCATCCGAACTGAAGGCTTCAGTCCATCAATGAACTTAGTGATGTAATGCATAGGATTAGGAGTTGTTTCATAGGCAGTGAGTTGATCATATAAATCAAAACAAACATCAACGTAGTCTTTCACTGAACTGGTTTGAGAAATCTGCAACATCTGTCGAACCAGAACTTGATGGCGATTACGGCCAAACCTGTTTTGCAGAAGCTTACAAAACTCCTCCCAGGTTGCATGAGGCGCCCTCCACTGTACTGATTCAAACCATCGGGCTGTTGATCCTTCAAACATTGCAGTAGCAAATTGCACCCACATCGAACGATTTGTGCCCCACATCTAGAAATAATCCTCACACCTGGTTTGCCATAGACGCGGATTCGAGCCATCAAACGAGGAAGCTCGATGCGCAGCCCGGAACCGAAATGATCTGCAGTCTCCCGTGGCAGATCCACAAAGCGGTACAGAGGAGTGGCAAGTGCTTCAGGGCGCAAACCTCGTGCTATTGGCGGCGCATACGGCATCTGATCCTTCCCCTTGTGCGCTGCCACAGAACACGAATCTGTACCACTATCGGTACCGCTGCCCTCTGAGGACGACGGCATGACCGATTGGCCACTTCCAGCTGAGACAGGGGTCGGAGGGAAACGATTCATACCAGCGCGGAGCTCGTCGATGCCGACGCCGATGGACATCTTAAGGTCGTCGAGGCGGGAAGTGAGATCCCCAACCAGCGAACGCACCGCCTGGACGACGCCCTCGTCCTGCTGCTTGAACCGATGATTGAGAGTCTTCGCGAGATCCGACTTGAGGAACTCATACACGGCCTTCATCGCCGGTGACATGTTCTCCATGACGGTGCGGCGGCGGTTCTCGGCCCAGCGAGTGGCGTGGTGATGCGGTGGAAAAAATTTCTCCAGGATTCGAGAGCTCTGATGCCAAATTGTAAGTACTCGTACTACGGATCGAGTTCAATTCATAGAGTCCAAGCTCAGAACTAGCTATTACAGGAGAAATTGAATTCCAGCCACTCAAGAGCTATCCTATCCTTTCCTCTCTCTTGACCGAAGCCGCCTGATCCTTCCTGCCTGCCGTTGACGTAGTCGTTCCCTTCTTCTTATAGCCGTTAGCTACTTCGTCCATTCAGCACCGTGGACGCGGGCCGGCCTGGTAACTTGGCGCTTGGGCCTGACTGTCGGCCCATCTTGTGGAGATGACTGTAGTTCGTCACCCGTTTCCTTGTCGCCCTGTTCATCTTCACCTGTTGCCGCCCGAGTACTGTTGACACGAACAAATCCGACTTCGACATGTCCAGATCCGAGGACTGGGAGATCATCCCTTGCAGTCGGGAGGAGCAAATGGCCGTCTGCGCTAGCCGACGGGAACCCGCCGCCCAACTGGCGGCCGGATCTGGAGCCGGTGGATCCGAGGCCAGAGGATCTCGTCACGCGTTGCCGGCAACGGTCACCACGGCCGCATGGCGCAACCCCATGCTACTTGTAGTCTGCGTTGGTAATTCCCCGAAGAGGAGAGGATGATGCAGTACATTAGAGATAATTATTTCCCTCAGTTAAGAACGAAGGTTATCAATCCAGTAGGAGAACCAAGCAAAATTCCGTTAAGCGCACCTGTACACAAAAGAGCAAACACTTGCACCCAACGCAAATAAGAGGGTTGTCAATCCTCTTAGCGGTTATTTGCAAGGATTAAATCTTATAGAGATAAATAGATAAACTAAAATACTAAATAAAATAAAAGTAAATAAATTGCAGCAAGGTATTTTTAGGTTTTTTATATATGATAAAGTAGACCTGGGGGCCATAGTTTTCACTAGAGGCTTCTCTCTCGAACACATAGCATACGGTGGGTAAACAAATTACTGTTGGGCAATTGATAGAAAAGCAAATAATTATGACGGATTCATGGCAATGATCATGTATATAGGCAACACGTCCGAGACAAGTAGACCGACTCCTGCCTGTATCTACTACTATTACTCCACCCATCGACCGCTGATAACCCACAAGTATAGGGGGTCAATTGTAGCTTTTTCGAATAAGAGTGTCGAACCCAACGAGGAGCTAAAGGTAGAATTAATATTCCCTTCAAGTTCAATCGACCACCGATACAACTCTACGCACACTTAACGTTTGCTTTACCTAGAACAAGTATGAAATTAGAAGTACTTTGTAGGAGTAATGCTAGAACTACTTTGTGAGAATAAAACTAGGAGTACTTTGCGATAATAAAACTACGAATAATTTGCAAGATAATAAAAGTTAGTTGTTTAGTAGAAAGCTTTTGTAACACAAGAGAAAGATTTGTCCATAGGCAATCGATAACTAGACCGGTAATCATTATTGCAATTTTATATGAGGGAGAGGCATAAGCTAACATACTTTCCGTACTTGGATCATATGCACTTATGATTGGAACTCTAGCAAGCATCCGCAACTACCAAAGATCATTAAGGTAAAACCCAACCATAGCATTAAGTAACAAGTCCTCTTTACTCCCATACGCAACAACCCCCTTACTCGGGTGTAAGCTTCTGTCACTCTAGCCGCCCACTATAAGAGAATTATGAATGTATTGCAAACCCTACAGTGGGAATCCCTCACACTTGCACGACACGGAGGGCACCATAAGACAGCACCATAATAAAACATACATCTCAAACCAATCACGATCATCAATCAACCCATAGGACAAAAGAAATCTACTCAGACATCATAGGATGGCCACACATCATTGGATAATAATATGTAGCATTAAGCACCATGTTCAAGTAGAGAATTACAGCGGGGAGAAGAGGTGTTACACCGCTGCATAGAGGGGGAGAGAGTTGGTGTTGACGGCGGCAACGTTGTTGGTGTAGATCGCCATCACGATGGTTGCCCCGGCGACGTTCCGGCGCCACCAGGAGAGAGGGGGAGAGAGCCCCCTCCTTGTTCTTCTTGCTTGGCCTCCCCTTAGATGGGAGGAGAGTTTCCCCTCTGTTCCATGGCCGCCATAGCTCTCGGAGGGGAGGAGCCCCTCCGAGATTGGATCTCTCTCTCTGTTTCTCTTCTGTTTCGCGTTCCTGTTTACTGGCCTTTCACCGTTTCTTATATTCCCGGAGATCCGTAACTCTGATTGCGCTGAAATTTTAACATGATTTTTTTCTCGATATAAGCTTCCTTGCGGCCGAAGAAGGGCCCCAACCGACTTATGGTGTGCCCACAAGGCAACACCATGCGGCTGGAGGGGAGGCCGCGCCAAGATGCCTTGTGGAGGCTGTGGGCCTCCGTTTGCGTTGATTCCACCTTCCAAAAATCACATATATTCCAAAATAATTCTTCGTAAAATTTTATCGCGTTTGGACTTCGTTTGATATGGATTTTCTGCGAAACAAATAACAAGCAGAAAACAGGAACTCGCACTGGGCACTGGATCAATATGTTAGTCCCAAAAATAATATAAAATGTTGCCAAAAGTATGTGGAAATTGTAGGATATTGGCATGAAACAATGAAAAATTATAGATACGACGGAGACGTATCAGCATCCCCAAGCTTAATTCCTGCTCGTCCTCGAGTAGGTAAATGATAAAAAAGATAATTTTTGATGTGGAATGCTACCTAGCATAATCTTGATCATGTAATCTAATCATGGCATGAATATTAAGATACGAGTGATTCAAGGCAATAGTCTATAATTTGATATAAAGACATCAATACTCAGGCATACCAACAAATAATCATGCCTTTCAGAATAAAAATGGTAAAGAACGCTATCCCTAGCCCGTCATGCTCAATCATTGATCCAGTCACGATGTACATAACATTAACTATACTCAATGCATAAAAATGACAATAGTGCTCTCCTACTGGTGCTTGAATGAGAAGGTGATGACTCAACAATAAAAGTAAAATAACATAAAGTAAATAGATAGGTCCTTCGCAAAGGGAAGCATGGATTTGCAGAGGTGCCAGAGCTCGAAGCTTAAATCAGAGATGAAAACATTTTGAGAGGTGTACCTTTCCTGTCAACGTCACGACCGAGGGTTCTCAATATCTTCCATGCTAAACACATTATAGCCGGTTCCCAAGCGGAAAGGTAAAGTTTACTCCCCCTCAACCATTCAAACACAAGCCATGGCTAGCCGAATCCTCGGGTGCCCTCCATACAATCAACTTTCCGGGGGAGTTTGTTTGCATTATATAATTTTGATTTGAGCATAGGACTGGGCATCCCAATTACCAGCCTCTCTCGTGCAATGACAGGTGAATAAACACCCATCGTGAGAATAACCCGCTTAGCATGGAAGATACTGACCACCCACTGCCGCTCCATGAGCGGTACAGGCACACAAAACAGATGATTATTTGAATGATTAGAGGTGGCACATGCAAATTTACTTGGAACGGCAGAGTAATACCGCATATAGGTAGATATGGTGGACTCATCTGGAACAACTTTGGTTTAAGGATTTGGATGCACAAGCACTATTCCCGCTTAGTACAGGTGAAGGCTAGCAAATAGATTGAAAAGTGACCAACCAGAGAGCGACAATGGTCATAATTGCATTACGAATAATTAACATTGGATACTGACATGAGTAGGATATAACCTCGTCACATAACTATACATGCATGCTTTGGGAATCACAAACCTTAACACCAATATTCTTACTAAACCACAATCATTCACTAGTACACCCACATATTACCATCTTAATATCGCAAAACTATTGCAAGGAATCAAACTTATCATATTCAGTGATCTACAAGTTTTATGTAGGATTTTATGACTAACCATGTGAATGACCAATTTGTAACACCCCCAATGTCATGCTACAGTGACCTCATACTAATGATGCCATGTCATCATGCCTTTCCATGCCAAATAGCCACTTGTCCAAAATCAAGTTCAAATTCCATCTGTAATGCAAGTCAAATAATTACTTCTTCAGATAATTAAACAAAATAGTTCATAATATTGCAAATAATCCTAAAGCAATTATAAAACAAAACCAACATTATTTGAATTTCCAAATTGACCCTAATATCCAGAACAGTAGCCAAACAGCCCCAAATTAAATCATTTCTATTTTAACAAAGTCCAACTCAATTCAAAATTTCCCCAAACTTTTTGTGGCAGTGCTAAATAATGCCTAGTATTTGATTTGGCAAGTGGCATATTTTACAAATGTCATTTGGTGGTCAAACAAATAGCAACAGAAGCTAAAAAGGAAAACAGAAAAATAAAAAAAGGAAAAAGGCAGAAAGGTATTGTGGCGCTGGGCTTCTAGTTGCTACAGAGGGAGCCCAGCCCACCAGCGCGCCATCTTCCTCCTCTCTCCCCGCGTGTCAGCGCGCGTGCGGCTCAGATGCGCCATCGCCGGCCGATGCACGACACCGGTGCTCCCCTGTAGCCCTGGACGGCTACAAGACCTCGCCCCCGACCCCGCACGCCAACCCTAGCGCCCCCACATCTCTCCCCTCGCCTCGCTCTCTCTCTCTCTCACAGTACCCGCAGCCACCCTGGCCATCGCCGTCGTCGCGGCCAGTTGCCTCCCCGACGCCCGGGAGGATGTCCAGGGGGTCTACCGCCTTCGTCTTCATCGACTGCGAGGTCTAGCTCGTGATGAGGAGCGCTGCAATGCCGCCATCGACTCGTCTCCTCTACGCACAGCCGCCGTGGTCATCTCCGTCGATCTCCACCACCGGCGCCTCCCGGCCTCGCCGAGCTCGTCCACGGTCTCCCCGGGGTGAGCCTCCACTCGTTCCCCCTTTCTCCCCCTTTCCCCGACGCCGTTTGTCACCGCCCCGCGCCGCCCAAGCTCCGGCCGTTGGTCGCGGTCACCACGCGCCGGCCGCGCCCGCCTCTGCCTTCTGTTGCTGCGTGCTGCTCCGGCTACTGCCGTCGCCGTTGCCGCTAGCTGCTGCCTTACTACTGCTAGCCGTTGCCGCCGTCGCCTTCTGCCGCTGCCCGCCGCTCGCGCCTGCAGCCGCTGCCGCCCTGTGCTGCTGCTGCGCTGGCCGCCGGCGCTCCTCTGTGAGCGGTCGTGCGTGCTCCCAGACGTGGCCACTGCCAGCTGGTGCCACTGACCAGTGGGGCCGGCCCGTATAAAAAAAGGAATAAAAAATAAAAAAATAAAATAAAAGATGAGGCATTGACAGGTGGGCCCCATGAACGGTGGCAGTTGACCAGTCAACCTTTGACTGGGTCAACTAGGCCCCCTGGACCCCACTGTCAGCCATATGTGCATATTGCTGGGTACACTTCTGTGTACCCATAGCAATTTAGCTATTTAACAATTTTGAATTAAATTAAATCTGAAAAGTCCAGAAAATGTTTAAAACTTCGATAAATCATATAAAATAAACCGTAGCTCGGATGAAAATAATTTATATATGAAAAAAGATCAGAAAAATAAGACGAATCCGAATATGCCATCCACATACCTGTCACATGCCTCCAACAGTGCAAACATGGAACCTTCTCCTCCGGTTCATCTGTCTGGCAGATGCCTAAAACCGGGAAAATATTCCCAGATATTTTCCCGCTCCGTCTGTAACGTGTGGCATTGCGTTACGTCACCCCTAGCACAACATATTGCCATGTCCTGCAACTGTGTTGCCTTTGTTTGCTGTGTATTTATTTGTTTCCTCCCCTTCTTCTCTCCGGTAGCCCCCGAGCCTGACGTGACCCCTGAGGACTGCTACACCACCAGCGACCCTTCTTTCACCACAGAGCTTCCAGGCAAGCAAAACCCCCTTGATCATTCCTATATCGCCCATTCTTTCTCTCCCATGCTTGCATTAGATTTTGCTACTGTAATTGATTGCTCCTATTCTGATGCATAGCCTGTTTTTGTAACTGCTGTTGATACCTTACCTGCTATCCTAAATGCTTAGTATAGATTGTTTAGTGATCCATCAGTGGCCCCACACCCTTGTCCGTGTTGCCATGCTATGCTTCCGGATGTTTCGATCAACGTGATCGATGTGCAGAGACCGACACATCACCACACCCCCCCCTTAGTTGTACGACTCTGCAGAGCTACTATCGAGTGCCGAGGGTGATACCTCCTACCTCACTCCTGATGATATCTCTATAGCGTAGCTGGTCGGTTGTGGGTTACCGAGGGTGATTCCTCTTTCACCACCTCCGATGATGCCTCTGTCGTGCAGCCCATCAAGTGTGAACTTATCGAGGGTGATTCCTCCAAGTTCACCTTGACAGTTACATCGAGTAGGAATCCATCGAGGGTGATTCCTCGGATTCCCCACGATGTTATGGACACACGGGTACTTTGACCTTCACCTCAAACCTTTGTTAAAGACGGGTCGGCTCCAAGAGCACCCGCGATATAATGTTGAATTCGGGCCAACCCCAAGGTTACCCGCGAGAGAGTCATGTGGTGGCTGGCTGTTAGCGGTACCACCCAGGATGTGGTGGTAGCTCGGGACTTGTCCCGACAGCCGACACGGAACTTACACTATAGTCAGAGCAACAAGGCAGGCGGAGACTACCTAAGAGAGAGGTGGGCCTAGTCCCTGGTCGTGGTCCGCGAGATACCTAGTCAGAACGGCCGAAGCACTGGTCGTCTCCGCGAGCTCCTAATAATTCACTAACGGATTTGGGTATTTGATCTGAGTTGGCCACTAGCCTATACGCACTACCACCACGCGGGATAATGGTTTAATGGGGCCCTCGGCGCCGTATGTATCAGCTGAAAGCTCTGTCAGACGTCCAGTTCAGCATTGCGGCCGGGCGACAGCAGATACCCACAGGCACAACGTGGTGAGGCTGACCCTGCGCGCAACGACCCGGAGTGCGAAGGGCGATGGGCCCAAGACCCCTGAGCACTTAGGATGTATACCGGCGGGGACCTCTCTGCGGAGCCTAGGTAGGACTACGTCGTGTCGATCAGCCGAGGCCGGGCATGACCGAGAAAAGTGTGTCCGGCCGGAGTTAATCGAGCGTGTTGGGTAACAGTAATGCACCCCTGCAGGGAAGTTATCTATTCGAATAGCCGTGTCCACGGTAACAGGACGCTCGGAATTGTATCCCGATCTACTACAACTAGAACTGGATACTTGTGTTACTTTAATTAATATGTTAGCTCCGGGCATTGCTGCTATATACTTATTTCTAATGCTGCAAGACGCTGCAAGATGCTAGTCTTCGATAGGCTAGGCCTTCCCCTCTATTCTGGCATTTCTGCAGTATATTCCACAGATACAACCCCTTTCCTTTGATACCGATGCATACTTAGCATAGATCTGATGTAAGTCTTGCGAGTACTTTGGATGAGTACTCACGGTTGCTTTGCTACCTTTTCCCCCCCCTACCCGATTGCTGCGATCAGATGACGGAATCCCGGAGATAGCTGATCCCGCCGATGACTACTACTACCCCGACGGAGCTTACTACTACGTGGAGACAGACGACCAGGAGTAGTTTAGGAGGCTCCCAGGCAGGAGGCCTGCGCCTTTTTGATCTAGTGTCGTTGTTTTGCTCAGCCTTCTTAAGGCAACCTTGTCTAATTATGTTTGTACTCAGATACTGATGCTTCCGCTGACTCTTGTGTAACTCAAGCTTATGTATTCGAGCCCTCGAGGCCCCTGGCTTGTAATATAAAGCTTGTATTATTTTATTTTGTGTCTAGAGTTGTGTTGTGATATCTTCCCGTGAGTCCCTGGGCTTGATCGTGCGCATTTGCGTGTATGATTAGTGCACGATCGAGTCGGGGGCGTCACACAATTCCTGTTGACTCTCTAAATAGATATAAGTGAAGCATGAGAGTTTAATTCTTTCTACAAAAGACTTTCCCATGCTCTAATAAATATAAGTGAAGCAAAAGAGCATTCTACAAATAATGGTTTTCTATATGTAGAGAAACAGGCATCCAAACTTCAAATGATATAAGTGAAGCACATGAAGCATTCTATAAAGCCATACTCAAAAGATATAAGTGAAGTACAAAGAGCATTCTATAAATCAACCAAGGACTATCTCATATCAGCATGGTGCATTATTAGAAAAAGGAAAAATAAACACAAAAGGCGCTCCAAGAATTTACGCATATCATGTGAACAAAACAAAAACCGAGACATATCGATAATTATCGAAGAAAGATGGGATGCCTTCCGGGGCATCCCCAAGCATAGACGCTTGAGTCTCCTTGAATATTTACTTGGGGTGCCTTGGGCATCCCCAAGCTTGAGCTCTTGCCTCTCCTTATTCTCCTCATATCGATACCTCCTCGATCTTCGAACACTTCATCCACACAAAACTTAACCGAACTTTTCATTAGAGGGGTTAGTACATATAACATCAAATCCCATCATGTCCTGCTATAACATTATTGTATAATTATAATCAAACATTACCCACTGTATGCTATCACAATTCTATGACTCCCAAGTCAATGGGGCTCAACAAGATTTCAAACATACGCAAATAAAGAAACTATAACAGCAATCTTTGAAAACAGGACAGTCTGTAAAGATGCAGATTGTACATATACTTCTGTAACTCAAAAAATTCTGAAAAATTAGGAAAAAATAAAAAATTTGCATAGCAGTACTGTGTAAAAATTTCAAAAAAAATCATGTTCCAGTAAATTATAGAAATTCAAGCACTACAGCAAAAGTTTCTGTTTTTGCACTGCACACACCAAACAAGCAATTTAAACATCCTAAAGGTAAATCTTGGCACATTATTTTTATAATAAATTGATTTTCACAAGGGGATAATTATTTTTGCGAGAAACTTCCATGAAAAATTCTACATTGTTTCCATGAGCATGGACACAAGTGTTTAAGGTCGACCCTCACTTCTCCAATGCATAACCATCCAATCGCTTCTCTTTTTGAAAAAGTTTTTAGGTTCCCCTCTATATTTTTTTGTTTTTAAATATTTTAAAAGCACACAACAGAATAAAATGACTCTCTAAAACTTCCGGGTTAT
This sequence comes from Elymus sibiricus, assembly GCA_039707655.1. Taxonomy (NCBI): domain Eukaryota; kingdom Viridiplantae; phylum Streptophyta; class Magnoliopsida; order Poales; family Poaceae; genus Elymus; species Elymus sibiricus. The sequence goes on along the minus strand of CM077666.1, from coordinate 164,853,225 downwards.
CTCCCAGGCAGCGCTTTCTTTAAAGCCATTAAGCTAGGCATACAGTGCTCAAGTAATTGATCCACCCGGATCCCAAGGTATATCAAAGCCAATTTTAATTAACAATGATTTGTAATTTAGTAGTGAGCACAAAGCAACATATATCATGCAATGACGAAGTCTAACTCTCTTCCTATGCATCGGCATGTCATAAAAGAACAATTCCTGCACACATAATAAAGGTCGATACATAGCATAAACAGTTTCTTGCAATTTTATCGTACTGGAAACATAGAGAGGTGGAGATGTAGTTCCTCTCTCATAATAATTGCAAGTAGGAGCAGCAAGCACATGCATATTATATCCATCAAAATCATCATGTGCAACGGTAAAACGCAACCCATCAATATAATCCTTAATAAGTGCAAACTTCTCCGATATAGTGTAGTTGGGAGAATTCAAAAAGATAATAGGACTATCATGTGTGGGTGCAATAGCAACAATTTCATGTTTAACATAAGGAACTATAGCAAGTTCATCTCCACAAGCATCATTCATATTGGCATCATGGCCACAAGCACAGCAAGCATCAATTTCATCAAAAAGGGATATTTCAAACGAATCAAAGGGATCATAGCAATCATTATAGCATCCATCCTTCGGTAAGCATGAAGGAAAATTAAACAATGTATGAGTTGAAGAGTTACTCTCATTAGAAGGTGGGCACGGGTAGCTAATCCGCTCTTCCTCCTTTTGTTCTTCGCTCCCCTCGTCATCTTTTTCATCTAATGAGCTCACAGTGTCATCAATTTCTTCTTCCATAGATTCTTGCAAAATATTAGTCTCTTCTTGGACAGCGGAGGTGTCCTCAATATATTCTTTCACATAAGAATTAGAAGCATAGTTTTCATAGCAATATTTAAGTATGGCAAAATTTTCAGATTTGTAAAGAGTAGCATCATACTTTTCAATCAAAGAAGCAATTTCATAGGCACCCTTAAAGGAAACAAATTCTTCAATTTGTTCAATATCATAGTAACTATAAACACCTCTGGCATAAGAAGATAAGATTCCATTATCCTTAAACTCACATTGGTACTGAAGGTGTTTTTTAGGGTCTTCAGAACAACAAGTAAAATCATGTATTTCACATAAATTCCAAGCATAGCAATTCAAAGTATTAATATGATGCCATAAGAGTTTCCCTTTTTGAGACAAGCGGTGTCGCACAAAATAAGCATGCTCATCTAATGATTTTCCCTCAACTAAGCTAGTTGGGTTTTCAGCACGAGCACAAAGGGATCGAAGGTAATCCAAGTAGAAAGCTACAGCAATATGATAGATTTTGGGTGGTTCTTCAACCATTGGTTTAGCAAGTACAACTAATTTTTTTGGTATTTTACGTTTCCTGCCCATAACTAGAGATAGAAAATAGGAGCACAAAATAAAAACTACTTAGTGATAAAGCAAACAAGCACACACGAGAATATCAACCCCATGCTATTGCTCCCCGGCAACGGTGCCAGAAAAAGGTCTTGATAACCCACAAGTATAGGGGATCAATTGTAGCTTTTTTGATAAATAAGAGTGTCAAACCCAACAAGGAGCTAAAGATAGAATTAATATTCCCTTGAAGTTCTATCGACCACCGATAAAACACTACGCACACTTAACGTTTGCTTTACCTAGAATAAGTATGAAACTAGAAGTACTTTGTAGGAGTAATGCTAGAACTACTTTGCGAGAATAAAACTAGGAGTACTTTGCAAGAATAAAACTACGAATAATTTGCAAGATAATAAAAGTTAGTTGTTTAGTAGAAAGCTTTTGTAACACAAGATAAAGATTTGTCCATAGGCAATCGATAGCTAGACCGGTAATCATTATTGCAATTTTATATGAGGGAGAGGCATGAGCTAACATACTTTCCATACTTGGATCATATGCACTTATGATTGGAACTCTAGCAAGCATCCGCAACTACCAAAGATCATTAAGGTAAAACCCAACCATAGCATTAAGTAACAAGTCCTCTTTACTCCCATACGCAACAACCCCCTTACTCGGGTGTAAGCTTCTGTCACTCTAGCCACCCACTATAAGAGAATTATGAACGTATTGCAAACCCTACAACGGGAATCCCTCACGCTTGCGTGACACGGAGGGCACCATAGGATAGCACCCAAATAAAACATACAACTCAAACCAATCACGATCATAAATCAACCCATAGGACAAAATAAATCTACTCAAACATCATAGGATGGCCACACATCATTGGATAATAATATGTAGCATTAAGCACCATGTTCAAGTAGAGAATTACAGCGGGGAGAAGAGGTTTTACACCGCTGCATAGAGGGGGAAAGAGTTGGTGTTGACGGCGGCGAAGTTGTTGGTGTAGATTGCCGGCACGATGGTTGCCCCGGCGGCGTTCTGGCGCCACCGGGAGAGAGGGGGAGAGAGCCCCCCTCCTTGTTCTTCTTGCTTGGCCTCCCCCCTAGATGGGAGGAGAGTTTCCCCTCTGGTCCATGGCCTCCATGGCTCCCAGAGGGGAGGAGCCCCTCCGAGATGGGATCTCTCTCTCTGTTTCTCTTCTGTTTCGCGTTCCTATTTTCTGGCCTTTCACCGTTTCTTATATTCCCAAAGATTCGTAACTCCGATTGCGCTGAAATTTTAACATGATTTTTTTCTCGATATAAGCTTCCTTGTGGCCGAAGAAGGGCCTCAACTGACTTACGGTGTGCCCACAAGGCAACACCACGCGGCTGGGGGGAGGCCGCGCCAAGATGCCTTGTGGAGGCTGTGGACCTCCGTTTGCGTTGATTCCACCTCCCAAAAATCACATATATTCCAAAATAATTCCCCGTATCGTGTTTGGACTTCATTTGATATGGATTTTCTGCAAAACAAAAAACAAGCAGAAAACAGGAACTGGCACTGGGCACTGGATCAATATGTTAGTCCCAAAAATAATATAAAATGTTGCCAAAAGTATGTGTAAATTGTAGGATATTGGCATGAAACAATCAAAAATTATAGATACGACGGAGACGTATCAACCACTATCCAGCATGCATCTAGGGTATTAAGTATGAAACAGAGTAACGCCTTAAGCAAGATGACATGATGTAGACAAAGTAAACTCAAGCAATATGATTAAACCCCATCTTTTTATCCTTAATGGCAACAATACAAATACGTGTCATGTCCCTTTCTGTCACTGGGATTGAGCACCGCAAGATTGAACCCATCACAAAGCACCTCTCCCATTGCAAGATAAATCAATCTAGTAGGCCAAACCAAATCGATAGATCGGAGAGAAATACAAAGCTATAATAATCATGCATAAAAGAGTTCAGAGAAGACTCAAATATTTCTCATGAATAATCTGATCATAAACTCACAATTCATCGAATCCCAACAAACACACCGCAAAACAAGATTACATCGGATAGAACTCCAAGAACATCAAGGAGAACATGGTATTGAAGATCAAAGAGAGAGAATAAGCCATCTAGCTACTAGCTATGGACCCATAGGTCTGTGGTAAACTACTCACACATCATTGGAAGGGCAGCAAGGTTGATGAAGAAGCCCTCCGTGATCGATTCCCCCTCCGGCAGATTACCGAAGAAGGCCTCCAGATGGGATCGCGGAAGAACAGAGGCTTGCAGCGGCGGAAAGGTTTTCTCTTCTGGCTCTCTGTTGGTTTTGGAATATTTGGGAATTTATAGCATTGGAATTAGGTCAAGAGGTGCCACGAGGGGCCCACAAGCCTGGGGGGCACGCCTACCCCCCTGGGCGCGCCCTCCAGGCTTGTCGCCTCCTCGTGGCTCTTCTGGTCTTCCCCCGAAGCTTCCTGGGTCTCTTCTGGTCCAGAAAAAATTAATCCAAAGTTTTTTTTTCTCGTTTGGACACTTTTTGATAATGATTTTACGAAAAGGCAAAAACAAGTAGAAAACATCAACTGGCACTGGGCACTGGGTTAATAGGTTAGTCCCAAAAAATGATATATAATGGCATATAATTGCATATAAAACATCCAGGATTGATACTATAATAGCATGGAACAATCAAAAATTATAGATACGTTGGAGATGTATCAAGCATCCCCAAGCTTAATTCCTACTCGTCCTCGAGCAGGTAAATGATAAAAACAGAATTTTTGATGTGGAATGCTACCTATCATGTTTCATCATGTAATCTCTCTTACGGTATGAATAATAAGATTCGAATGATTCAAAGCAATAGTCTATAATTTGATATAAAGACATCAATACTCAGGCATACTAATAAACAATCATGTCTTTCGAAATAAAAATGCTAAAGAACATTATCCCTACAAAATCATACAATCCTGTCATGCTCCATCTTCTTAACACAAAGTATTTATCATGCACTACCTCGATGACAAGCCGAGCAATTGGTTCATACTTTTTAATGCGCTTCAGCTTTTGCAGTTCCCACGCAATACATGAGCACAAGCCATGGATATAGCACTATGGGTGGAATAGAGTGTGGTGGTTGTCGTGGTTTTAGCACGGCAGACGCCCTTGTGAAAGGACTTAGAGATGAGGCCATCGCACGAAGGTGGAAGCTTGACTGGGTTGATCGGGAACGAGAAGACACGGAGTTACCCAGGTTCGGCCCCTCACGGTGGAGGTAAAAGCCTACGTCCTGCTTGCTTATATTGCTTTGGATCTCGATACAGAGATGCGGAATCGCTAACCTAGCTCTCGATAGATTGCAACTTAGTATTTCTGCCTTAGGTGCTCCCCTTTATATAACAGGTCGAGCCCTAGGTTACATGAGAGTCCGGGTTGTAAACTTAACCCGTGCCCTACTCTTATTCTACTTATTCTCCAAGGCCATCTTCCTTGTCGTATCTTTCACCTCAAGCCGGCCCACGCAGAGCCGCCTCTTCCCACCAGGCCTCTGTCAAGCCAGCCCAGTGGGAATCTTCAAGGCCCAGCAGTGAGATAACCTGCTGAGCCCTACAGCTCTATGGCTGGGTCATCCTCCTGCCGGGTCTACGACGCTGGGAAATATCCCCAACAGTGGTAGAGATAAATAAGAGAAGTCAAAAATAAGAAGATAGTCTCACATCGACGAGGCTAATCAACGGGCTATGGAGATGCCCATCAATTGATGTCAATGCGAGGAGTAGGGATTGCCATGCAACGGATGCACTAAGAGCTATAAGTGTATGAAAGCTCAACATGAAAACTAAGTGGGTGTGCATCCAACTTGCTTGCTCATGAAGACCTCGGGCATTTGAGGAAGCCCATCGTCGGAATATACAAGCCAAGTTCTATAATGAAAAATTCCCACTAGTATATGAAAGTGACAAAATAGGAGACTCTCTATATGAAAAACATGGTGCTACTCTGAAGCACAAGTGTGGAAAAAGGATAGTAACATTGCCCCTTCTCTCTTTTTCTCTCATTTTTCTTTGTGGGCTCTTTTTGGCCTCTTTTTTTCGTCCAGAGTCTCATCCTGACTTGTGGGGGAATCATGGTCTCCATCATCCTTTCCTCACTGGGACAACTTTTTTTTATTAATTGACAGAAATAATACGCCGATTAATTATTTTTCAAAAATAATACATAGCCGGCCAGGGGCAGCCGACTGGGTCCTGTCGGCTACAGGGAAGCCGATTGGATTCCTGTCGGCTACAGGGAGGCCGATTGGGACTAATTGGCTTCCCCGAAGCCGATTAGTACTAATTGGCTTCCCTGTAGCCGATAGGTGCATGCGCTACCTCTCTCTCCTTCTTTTCTCTCTCACACTGTCACACTGAGACACTGTCTCAACTCGACAGATGATGTTGTGCGACAGTGTCTCTCTCAACTCGCCTCTCTCTCCCACACTGAGACACTGTCGCACAACACCTCTCTCTCCCACATTGACACAGCACCTCTCTCTCTCTTCCTATTCTCTCTCACAAACAACACCTCTCTCCTTTTGAATCTCACAACTCATAGCATCTCTGTCTCTAGAAAAAAAAGCACACTCTTTTCTCTCCTCTAGATGGGTGAAAGGTGTGCAGGAGGTGAGATGGAGGAAAAAAGCACACTCTTTTCTCTCCTCTAAAAAAATTTAGCCCTTTCACCCATCTAGAGGAGAGAAAAGAGTGTGCTTTTTTTTCTAGAGACAGAGATGCTGTGAGTTGTGAGATTCAAAAGGAGAGAGGTACTGTTTGTGAGAGAGAATAGGAAGAGAGAGAGAGGTGATGTGTTAGTGTGGGAGAGAGAGGTGTTGTGCGACAGTGTCTCAGTGTGGGAGAGAGAGGCGAGTTGAGACAAACACTGTCGCACAGCATCGTCTATCGAGTTGAGACAGTGTCTCAGTGTGACAGTGTGAGAGAGAAAAGAAGGAGAGAGAGGTAGCGCATGCACCTATCGGCTACAGGGAAGCCAATTAGTACTAATCGGCTTCGGGGAAGCCAATTTGTACTAATCGGCTTCGGGGAAGCCAATTAGTCCCAATCGGCCTCCCTGTAGCCGACAGGAATCCAATCGGCTTCCCTATAGCCGACAGGACCCAGTCGGCTGCCCCCTGGCCGACTATGTATTATTTTTGAAAAATAATTAATCGGCGTATTATTTCTGTAAATTAATAAAAAAAAGTGTATTATTTAAGAAAAAAGCCTAATAATGATGATCATCACACTTTTATTTACTTACAACTCAATATTACAACTCGATACTAGAACAAAAGTATGACTCTATATGAATGCCTCTGGCAGTGTACCAGGATGTGCAATGATGCTAGCGTAACATGTATGAAAATGCTGAATGGTGGTTGAGCCACTAATACTATGTCAGCTATATGATCATGCAAAGCAATATGACAATGACGATGTGTTTCATAAAAATGGAACAGTGGAAGTTGCATGGCAATATATCTCGGAATGGCTATGGAAATGCCATGATAGGTAGGTATGGTGGCTATTTTAAGGAAGATATAAGGAGGCTTATGTGTGATAGAGCGTATCATATCACGGGGTTTGGATGCACCGGCGAAGTTTGCACCAACTCTCGATGTGAGCAAGGGCAATGCACGGTACCGAAGAGGCTAGCAAATTGCAGAAGGGTGAGAGTGCGTATAATCCATGGACTCACATTAGTCATAAAGAACTCACATACTTATTGCGAAAGTTTATTAGCCCTCGAAGCAAAGTACTACTATGCATGCCCCTAGAGGGATATATTGGTAGGACAAGGTCCATCGCTCGTCCCCGACCGCCACTCATAAGGTAGACAATCAACAATAAATCATGCTCCAACTTCTTAGCATAACGACAGATCATACGTGCATGCTTCGGGAATCACAAATCTTAACACCAATATTCTTACTAAACCACAATCATCTACTAATACCTCCCACATATTACCATCTTAATATCACAAAACTATTGCAAGGAATCAAACTTATCATATTCAGTGATCTACATGAAAGTTTTTATTATATCTCTCTTGAATACCTATCATATCAGGACCAAATTCATAACCCGTGCATATTACCATTGCTATTCATTAGACTCTCAAAAAGATATAAGTGAAGCATGAGAGTGCAACTATTTCTTTAAAATATAACCACCGCCGTGCTCTAAAAGATATAAGTGAAGCACTAGAGCAACTGCCTAGCTCAAAAGATATAAGTGAAGCACATAGAGTATTCTAAAAAATCACGAATAATGTGTGTCCCTCTCAAAAAGGTGTGTTCAGCAAAGATGATTGTGACAAACTAAAAAGCAAACAAACTATATCACAAGACGCTCCAAGTAAAACACATATCATGTGATGAATAAAAATATAGCTCCAAGTGAGTTATCGATAGATTGTAGACGAAAGAGGGGATGCCTTCCGGGGGCATCCCCAAGCTTAGACGCCTGAGTATTCCTTGAATATTACCTTGGGGTGCCTTGGGCATCCCCAAGCTTAGGCTCTTGCCACTCCTTATTCCTTTATCCATCGTAGTCTCACCCAAAACTTGAAAACTTCAGCACACAAAACTCAACAGAAACCTCGTGAGATCCGTTAGTATAACAAATAAATCTTAAACTTTAGGTACTGTTGTAAATTGATTCATATTTAATATTGGCATAATGCTATTGTACTCCAACTTCTCCATGACCCATACCCCCCGATACGATCCATAGATTCATCAAAATAAGCAAACTATGCAACAAAAACAGAATCTGTCTAAAACAAAACAGTCTGTAAAGATCTGAATTAACATCATACTTTTGTAACTCCAAAAATTCTGAAAAATTATGACAACGTGGGAAATTCATATATAAATATTGTGTAAACAATTCAGAAGGTTCTGACACTCCAGAGAAAAAACAAAATTCCAAAACTGGACGCAAAAGTTTCTGTTTTCAAACAGTATCAATTATACTATCTTCCAAATCATCCCAAAGGAATTACTTGGCACAAACACTAATTAAAACATAAAAATACAATCATAACAGAAGCTATAATTTTGTAAACACTCAAGAACAGAAGGTAAAAGCAAAAATTTATTTTATTCATTGGGTTGCCTCCCAACAAGCGCTATTGTTTTATGCCCCTAGCTAGGCATAGTGCATAGTTTCAAGTGTTGTCATCCTTGGTCTTTGCTAATTTAGATGGGTTGGTTTCGAACCCAGGAGGCTCCTTGCGCTTCCCATTGTTTTCAAAAAATAAGGCAATTTTACTATCCAAAGTGTCTAACTTCTTGTTGCAAATAGTGAGGAGATTATTCATGCGGCTGAGGTTACCGATAACACTTTTAAGAGGTTCATTAGACTTTTGTAGCTCCACAAAATTCTTTTATATATCTCCTAGCTTTTCCAAAATTTGAATCCCTTCTTGGGTATAATTAGATCCTTTTTGCAAGGGTGGAGTTCCCACTATCCCTTCTATTAATTCATAAGCAGTATTAGGATCACTATCAATGAAATTCCCTTTAGAAGCAAAATCCAAGAGTTGTCTATTTGGCATAGTTAGCCCTACATAAAAGTTTCGCAACAAAATTTTCATATCCCCTTTTATGGTGCAAACACGATAAGATTCCATTATCCTATACCAAGAATCCTTTAAATTTTCTCCTTATTTCGGTTTGAAGTAAAGGACTTCAAAATCCGGAGATAGAGGAGGGATGGTGACACTAGACATGGTAACAACTTCAAGCAAAGCAAGCAAACTAGCAAATAAAAATGTTTTTGTGTTTTTGTAAAAAAAATTAGAAGTGGGGGAGATGAAAACGAGAGGCAAATGCAAATAAAAGGCAAATAAAATAAGGGACATTTACATTTGTGCCCCTAACTGGAACCCACTACTCAGATTTGCCCCTAATTTTCAGGTATGCTCAAATTTGCCCCTCTGTCGTCAAGTCACCTTATAGAAATGCCCTTCTGTGCCGTTACCGTCCGGTCAAAGGCCTTTGACCGTCCTGGTGAATAGTAACTCGATGAACAGTAAATTCAAAAAAATAGCAAAACAATTCAAAAAAATCTAAAAATTTGTGGGATCGAAGATACTCAGGTGCGCAAGGTGCGTGCAAATTTTCGTGCTATTTGGACATTCCAGGAGCTCGTGGCGAAAGAAAAACAGTAAATCTGTACGCCCTGTGAACAGTAAATTCGAAAAAAATAGCAAGAAAATTCAAAAAAATATGAAATTTTTTGGCCTCAAAGAGGCTTGGGTGCGCAAGGTGCTTGCAATTTTTTGTGATAAAATGATATGCGAGGAGCTCTAGCAAAAAAAACAAAATAGTGCATTTTTTCAAAGTTTTTTTCTGAGCCAAATTTTGTTTTTTTCTCCACGAGCTCCTACAAAGTCCAAACACAACAAAAATTTGCACGCACCTTGCGCACCCGAGTATCTTGGATGCCAAAAAAGTTCATATTTTTTTGAATTTTTTGCTATTTTTTTTCGAATTTATTGTTCACAGGCGTACAGATTTAATTTTTTCCTTCGCCACGAGCTCCTGGAATGTCCAAACAGCACGAAAATTTGCACGCACCTTGCGCACATGAGTATCTTCGATCCCACAAAAATTCAGATTTTTTTGAATTTTTTTGCTATTTTTTCTAAATTTACTGTTCATTGAGTTACTGTTCACCCGGCGGTCAAAGCCCTTTGACCGGACGGTAACGGCACAGAAGGGCATTTCTATAAGTTGACTTGACGGCAGAGGGGCAAATTTGAGCATACCTGAAAATTAGGGGCAAATCTGAGTAGTGGGTTCCAGTTAGGGGCACAAATATAAATGTCCCATAAAATAAATGCAAGTGGATGATAGTTTGTGTGAAGGTACTTGGTATTTTTGATGATGTCTCCCCGGCAACGGCGCCAAAAATTCTTCCTGCTACTTGTAGTCTGCGTTGGTATTTCCCCGAAGAGGAGAGGATGATGCAATACAGTAGAGATAAGTATTTCCCTCAGTTAAGAACCAAGGTTATCAATCCAGTAGGAGAACCAAGCAAAATTCCGTTAAGCTCACCTGTACACAAAAGAGCAAACACTTGCACCCAACGCAAATAAGAGGGTTGTCAATCCTCTTAGCGGTTATTTGCAAGGATTAAATCTTATAGAGATAAATAGATAAACTAAAATACTAAATAAAATAAAAGTAAATAAATTGCAGCAAGGTATTTTTAGGCTTTTTATATATGATAAAGTAGACCCGGGGGCCATAGTTTTCACTAGAAGCTTCTCTCTCGAACACATAGCATACGGTGGATAAACAAATTATTGTTGGGCAATTGATAGAAAAGCAAATAATTATGACGGATTCATGGCAATGATCATGTATATAGGCATCACGCCCGAGACACGTAGACCGACTCCTGCCTGCATCTACTACTATTACTCCACCCATCGACCGCTATCCAGCATGCATCTAGGGTATTAAGTATGAAACAGAGTAACGCCTTAAGCAAGATGACATGATGTAGACAAAGTAAACTCAAGCAATATGATTAAACCCCATATTTTATCCTTAATGGCAACAATACAAATACGTGTCGTGTCCCTTTCTGTCACTGGGATTGAGCACCGCAAGATTGAACACATCACAAAGCACCTCTCCCATTGCAAGACAAATCAATCTAGTAGGCCAAACCAAATCGATATATCGGAGAGAAATACAAAGCTATAATAATCATGCATAAAAGAGTTCAGAGAAGACTCAAATATTTCTCATGAATAATCTGATCATAAACTCACAATTCATCGGATCCCAACAAACACACCTCAAAAGAAGATTACATCGGATAGAACTCCAAGAACATCGAGGAGAACATGGTATTGAAGATCAAAGGGAGAGAAGAAGCCATCTAGCTACTAGCTATGGACCCGTAGGTCTGTGGTAAACTACTCACACATTATCGGAAGGGCAGCAAGGTTGATGAAGAAGCTCTCCGTGATCGATTCCCCCTCCGGCAGATTACCGGAGAAGGCCTCCAGATGGGATCGCGGAAGAACAGAGGCTTGTGGCAGCGGAAAGGTTTTCTCTTCTGGCTCTCTGTTGGTTTTGGAATATTTGGGAATTTATAGCGTTGGATTTAGGTCAAGAGGTGCCACGAGGGGCCCACAAGCCTGGGGGCGCGCCTACCCCCCCTAGGCGCGCCCTCCAGGCTTGCCGCCTCCTCGTGGCTCTTCTGGTCTTCTCCCGAAGCTTCCTGGGTCTCTTCTGGTCCAGAAAAATTAATCCAAAGTTTTTTTCTCGTTTGGACACTTTTTGATAATGATTTTCTGAAAAGGCAAAAACAAGCAGAAAACAGCAACTGGCACTGGGCACTGGGTTAATAGGTTAGTCCCAAAAAATGATATATAATGGCACATAATTGCATATAAAACATCCAAGATTGATACTATAATAGCATGGAACAATAAAAAATTATAGATACGTTGGAGACGTATCACCCCACCATGTCGCCGAAACCTTTTAGGTGGCACCTCGTTCCCGCGGCGTCGGGCGCCGAAATGGAGGCCATTTGGGCCTCCATGACAAGACGCGAATCCGAACAGGAGGGACAGCGTGCCCGCCGCGCGAGACTTTGGGCGCGACTTCAAGTGGGGGTTGTTGCCGCAGCCCTCGCGGCGCAGGCGGCCACGGCAGCTCACGACACGGTGGAGGCTTCGGCAACCTGCGAGGTGGCGTCGGAAGAATCCCTCCGTGCCTGCATAGCCGAGAAGCGGCGGAGGAAGGCGGTCAAGGCAATGGCAAAAGACCAAAGTCTGGCGGTCCGCGCCATGGCCGGACTGCCCCCCCAAGGAGGAGAAAGACGAGGATGGGGACGGATCGGACAGCTCCGGCAGTGAGCAGATCCGCCTCGATCCGTTCTGTGTCTTCGACCGCTTTTGCGGCAAGGACGACGGGAAGGGCAAGGGCAAGGCCGGCCGTGGGTGAACTTCTCCAGCCATCGTTTCTTTCATGGTTAGTAGAGCATGTCAATTTTTGGTAGTCCGATGACATGTGCTTAGCTACGTACGATGTTGCATGAGCTAATATGGATTTGAGTATTCGGTTTAGATGCATCTGGTTGTGGAGGAGCTCTTTTGTGTGTTGTCCGGTCAGTGCCCGCGAACGCGTCCAGGCACGTCCCCGGGTGTCGATGGTGTTTATCAACGGTATCATCCGTAGATGATTGTGGGGATTAGTACGCGTGGAGATCGTCAAGGTGGGTTAGCACAAAAGACAAGATTTAGACAGCTTCAGGCCTCGGGAAACATCATCCAGTAATAGCCCTATGTGTTGTTTGTGGCTAGGTCTTATTCTGTATGCTCATGAGGGATTTGCCACTATGAGCCGGCTCTCCTTTAGTTGTGTCTAGCCTTAGGGATTCTGGAGGTTCTCTAGGTTCTGCCCTCTTGGGGCGCCTTGCCCCTCCTTATATAAGTTGAAGGGACCGGCTTACATGGAGAGTCCTAGTAGGATTACAACTAGTCTCTTTTCTATTACAAGCCAGATATTAGTTCGGGTCTTATTCAAACTGTTTAATTCGGCCTGCTAGGCCACCTCCCATGATGGGCCACGGCCTATCTCCATGGGGGTACCCATGTTTCATATCCACGACTGTAGCCCCCGAGCTTTCGGGTGACTCGAAGAGTCGGGCGGAAGGTCTTGATTTGTTGATGCCTTTGTCTTCGAGCGTCGAGGTTGCCGGGTCGTGAGCGTCGATGTTGCCGGATTGCAGACGTTGATGCTGCCGGGTTGTCTTTCCAGGCTGGGTCCTGTCTCCACGCCGGGTCCCCTTTGTCTTGTTGGTCTACCCGGTTGGGTAGTTCCCCAACTTTTTGAATTTTTTCTTCAACTCCAATAGCATATATATATATATATATAGGACTACTTTTCTGTACTCCTGGGTGTATGTACTCCCATCTTCAATATACCTCATATACACATTGATTATACCTTTTTATCATTTTCAATATACTTCATTAAATATTCTAAGATATCCCAATACGAGTTTTGTGAAAAAAATATCATTTGCGACATACTTTTTGTAATTTACCTTTTTCATGTACGAACAAATCAGTATATACGTAAACCTTTAAAAATATATAGACTCACATGATTTTTTTTCGTGAAACTCATTTTGGGGTATCTAGTAATTATTAATGAAGTATATTAAAAATAATAAAGAGGTATAAAATATTCATCTATGTGGTATATGAGCAGTGGGAGTACGTACTCCCAGGAGTACACAGCCATTTTCCTATATATATATATATATATATACATATAGGGTGGGTCTATTCTACCAACCCCCTTAAGACCTTATTCTACCAACTCTAGGCCTTATTCTGCCAACACCCCATCAAAAACAAACCGCGGCGCGACCGAACCGCATGCAGCCAACGAGCACAAAAAAATGGCACCCACCTACCCCTCGTCCCCACACCCACTCCCCCATCCCTCCCACCTTCTTCCTCCACTGCTCGAGCCCCGCACGATCCCCACCCATGCCATGGCCCTACCTCCTGGCTTCTCCCCAGCCACGCCATGGCCCTGCCTCCCCGTGCCTCACCGGCACCGCAACCACGCTGTCACCCAGGAGCAGCCTTCAAAATCCCCACATCCCCTGTCGCCGTGCTCCATGGCACACCCACCACCTCCCTCGCTGCCGATAGCCTGGATCCGCCTCACACCAGTCGAATCTGAGCGCGCCGTCCCCGCGAGGCCCCGCAGCCCCACCCATCGCCCGGGAGCGCTACCCGGCATCGCGCCGCCACGCGCCACCCGGTGCCGCGCCACCCAATCCCCGGCTACCCTCCCCTCAAGACGTGCCTGATCCTCGCCATCGCACCACATTCCTCTTCGCGCCCGGCCGCCCTGGCAGCCGCGATGTAACGCCGCCCAGCCCCTCGATCTCGCCCCTCCCAGCGTTGACGCGTTGCCGTGGCCGTCACCCGCGTCGAATCCCTTCTGCCCCACGGCCGACCATGGCCTGTGGCGCCACAACTAGAGTCCGCGGTGCTTGACTCGACCTCCGGTGGTGCTCTTCCCAATCAGCAGGTGCAAGGTGCCCAGATCCGTCTCCTCCATGGCCAGATCCAACAGAGCTCGTCTCACTGGTCCTCCTCCTCATCCTCTCCGGCGGTGGTAGCGTGGCGGGGCTCTCCGGAGGCCGGGGCTGGTAATTTTGCATTCTTCTGCCCTCCCTCCTCCACGTCTGTCCCTCCCCTCTCTACGGCAGTGCAGCTCGCACCCCCCGTGATTTGCAGTCTAGAATTCCCTCTACGTGTTCAAATTTTGTTTTTGCAGTTCGGAGGCAAGCTGTTGCAGTGCGCGAGTGGATCCACCCTGCTAGCGACATGCACAGTCCACCAGCGAAAGAAAAATACCATTCATTGTAGGCGGTACTGTGGTTGCGGTGCACTGCGTTTCCACGTGCAGTTCCTGTATGTGTGTGAACCTCAAAAGTGAAGTGCAGTTCCATTTTTCAAGTTTTTGTGATGCACAGAAAAATGCAGTTTTGGCGCAGCTCTATGCTTTCCTTTTGAGTTCATAGCTTTCCAGCGAAGGCGAAAGTGTGCAGTTCACTTTGTATGTGTGAAAAATTGAAGTAAAAAGTGCGGTTCGTTTGATTTTTGTGCTTTCAGTTCACTCGGTAAAAAAGAAAAAGAGAAAACTCAAGCACGGTGGAGTGTGCAGTTCGCTATAGTGGTTTTTGTTGTTGTTGGAAATGTGTGTAATTGTTTGTTGAGAAGTTCATTTTAACATTTTCATTAAAAAAATTGTCATGATGCAGCCCACTTCGAGGAGCCCCGTGGTTCACTTTGTTCTCTGCAAAAGTGCGGTTCACTAGTTAATAATTTTTTTAGTAAAAAGAAAATAAAAAATGTTGTTCACTGATGTCGTTTACTTTGGGAAACTGAAAATTGCAGTCCACTTGTCTCATCCCCACGGTTCATTTTCGGGTAAAACAAAAATAAAAAAACAACTTTGTCGATTTTGTAAAAAAAAACATTGATGCAGTACACTTGCCTCGTCTCAGCAGTGAGGACGCATTCATTAACCTCAACCATGCAGACTTACAAAAAGCATTTTGCAAAAAAATACAGTACACTAGCCTCAGTAATTCAGTTCGAACGTATTTATAAAATAGTAGTTTGAAAAAAACAAAAAAGCCATTCAGTCCACTTCGATTTGTGTAGTAGCTCACTTTCCCTCCGATCTGCACTGCACTCAGTGCACTCATCCCACGAGGTACCGTGTGTTTCGCGTTTCATAAAAAAAGTTAGAAAAATGATGAAAGAAATCATGCAGTGCGCTTGCCCGTCTGATGCAGTGCGGTTTTCAGTCTGAAGCAGTGCGGTTTTCTGTCCGATGCGGTTCACTCGTCGATTTTGGTGTCGCGAAAAACAAAGTGTCCGCATTTCGGTAATTTCAAAATTGCTCTTAAACCGTAAGGAATTAGAGAGGGTGTTCTACATGAAAAAGTTGCGTCTCGTCGATGTCTTTCCAACGGCGTATCATTTGAATCATTCCGACCAGCGGTTTGTAAAAATTCGCGGAAAAACGTCCGCTGCCACCCGTCGTCTCCCGCACCATTTTCAAAATTAATTTAAAACCGTAAGGAATCTCAAAAACATTTCTACATATGAAAGTTGAGCCTTGTCCTTAGCTTTCCAACGGCGTATCACATGCCTCATTTCGACAAACGGTTAAAAAACTGGAGCGAAAACAGTACCGAAAAATTGCAAAAATTTGAAAAAACAGAATTCCGCGATTTAGTAAATTTGAAACTGCTCTTAAACCGTTAGGAATTAGAGAAAGTAATATATATGAAAAAGTTGCATCTCGACGATATCTTTTCAACGGCGTATCATTTACTTCAATCCGACAAGCGGTTTGCGAAAAAACGCGAAAATACGCTCGCTGCCACTCGTCGGGCGCCCACTGTTTTCGAAACTGCTCTTAAACCGTGAGGAATCTAGAAAAAAATTCAACATGGAAAATTTGCGCCTAATCCATAGCTTTCCAACGGCGTATTACACGCCTCGTTCCAAAAAACGGTTAAAAAACTGGATCAAAAACAGTACCGAAAAACAACGCGTGCAATTTTTTCGACGAGAAGTTCACTAGTCTCTGTATTGCAGTGCGCTTGCTTCAGAAAGTGCAGTGTCCTCGCGTTGAGCGTGCAGTTCGGATGTGGGCAGAATAACTATTCTGCCAATATTGGCAGAATAGACGGGCTATATATATAGCCCCCAAGTTCGTTGTAAACATAGCTTCAAATACTGTAGCCCCCAAGTGTCGGGTTGTCTTGCCCGCGGCAATCTGGGACTTATCCGGTGTGATAGCCCTTTTACCTGGAATAAAAACATGTGCATGCATTATCCCGTTTCGTGATGTATGAAACAAAACTAAATGATAATTTCGGTGACTTTGTCAACTTGTATTCGAGTTGTAATCGTTCGACTCGACTAAGTAGGCTTTCGCGTGGACTTTTTTCATGCAATACGATATGTTCAGGGTCGACAAAGGCTTTTGGATGCATCAGAGTCGATTGACAATATCAGACGCACTAGTTGGTCAATTGCAAGTCGCATCTGACTTAGTAAAGAACGAGCGTCAAATTATTTTTCTGATAGGTAGGGTACCCATGTTTGAACTACGCATCGTGGCAACTAGTCCTCTTTGGTAACCTTACGACTCAACTTTTTTTGAGAAGAAACGATAGCCCCCGAGAATCAATGTTTGGGGACCGAAATTTGGTACTTGTGGTTGTAGATGCTCTTAAAAATCCTCGATGTCATGCTTGTTCTTCTCGAATGACTCTATTGTCCTTTCAGTCATTTTTTCGCCTGACACCCATGTCGCCTCATTTGGCAGCCGGGTGACTACAACCCTAGCCGTCGTCGGCGCTCTTCCCTCGTCTCCTTTGCCGCCGCTGATTTCGGCTTTGTCCACGGTGGTGGCAGACCTTGTTCCTAAAGGGGGCTAGGGACCTTCGGGTGTTCTCCTCGCGGGAGCGGAGCTCAGATCTCAGGGGTGTTGAACACATGTGATGGCTCTATATTTTACGTATTTTTAGAGCTCATTTGTTGCATGTTCTCTTTATATATCATGTCCCATTGAACCAAATAGTTGTCCATTATGCATGATTACCGGTATTTACACTTTCTCTTGTGAGCATGGCACATTTAGTATCTTATTTTGTTTTTATCAGTTTTCCTTGTTTTCTTGTGTCTACAGGTGTTTTGAAGCAACCTAGGACCAAGCACGATGAAAGGACCGAGGATGGGTTCGATACGGAGTCAGCCAGCGACCAGAGTTAGCCATTTCGAAGGTCGGAAAAAGTCATTTTGTCCAAAATGCTCCAAATCAAGATCTAAGACCAGAAATGGATCGGCGTCGATCATACAAATCCAACGAGCCCAAGGACGTCAAATTCCGTGTTCGTATGAATAATTGGCGGTCGTTTTACCGGAGAAGAACAGCACAAAAAGACAGCACGAAAGACGGCGTTCCAAACGACCGCACGCGGTCGTTTCAGCGGTCGTTTGACATGCAGACAGCTCCAAAAGTTGCCCTTCCAGACGGGATTCTTCACCGAGTTCGTCCCCGTTCGATCCCACGAGATCCTTGGCTCTTAATGAAGGGATTGGAAGAGGATAAGGCTCATCTTGAGCCCTTGGATGGAGGAGGAGGATCCACATCAACGAAGGAGACCCGAGAAGGCCTCTTATATAAACACCTCCAACCCTAGCCGCCATCTTAAGCCATCATCATCCACCACAACTCCGGGCAGCCACCGGGAGGCTCTCCCCCTTGGGGGAAGCCTCTCCCTCCAACACCACGCCGCGCAAGGAGGCGGAGGCGCCATCACCATCACCACCACCGTCACCGGGCGCCGGTCCTGGCTAGGTCGTGCGTGCCGGTGTCCAAGTTCATCTCCCTCTCCATCTCCATCTTCACCCTTGTAATTTGTAAGATTGAACATGTTGATGACATCAATGAATCATTCCTATTTGCATGTCTATTCATCTATGTTTGAGTGATTGATCCGGTTCTAGGTTGAGGTATGATCTAGTATGCAAAATTAGTCTTTGTGGCATGATCTAGTATTTACTCGCGTTGCACGTTATGTTGGGAGACGTCCTTTCTTGTGATCTTGTGATCACCTGCAGGTATACTTGTATTAGTCCGCTGCCACCAAGATGCCCCTCTAGTACTAGTGAGACCAAAGCCTAGACACCGCCTTTCTCTCTATTCAATCCTACAGTTACAAAACCCCCTTTCATTAACTTAGTTTATCGTTTGCATTCTAACTT
Organism: Elymus sibiricus; assembly: GCA_039707655.1. Lineage (NCBI taxonomy): Eukaryota > Viridiplantae > Streptophyta > Magnoliopsida > Poales > Poaceae > Elymus > Elymus sibiricus. Next base: position 164,834,464 of record CM077666.1, on the reverse strand, counting down.
GTAGTTTAGTAAAACCCATTTATTCTTGCCTTCATAGCAACTGATAGAATAGGCTATTTCCAAACTACGGTTTGGGTGCGAACGCGCTACGCTGACAACGTAGTTGCGGGGTTGGTAGTGTCTTCCTATTCGCTCCCTATGGGATTCGACACTTACTTATCACGAAATGCAATAGCCATGTGCCCTTGCAGGCCATCAACATGGTGAGCGGACAGCTGGCTGCCTTGCATGGCAGCATGATAAGTTGGCATCGTTGCATGTTAAGAGTATCAAAGGTAGCGAGGATCAGTTATTTAGGTATATTTGAATGCTCCATTGCTATATTTTTTGAATGCTTCGTGCTATATTTTTCCCTATTATGCAATATATATTGTTACTTTCTTTACTAACATATTAACCTAGTGTTAGAAACGGTGGATTTCTATCTTCGTGACGTTGATTTTAGGTATTTGGAAAATTAAAAAAATGTAGGTTCATAAGTGTGGAGGCCACGACCCTGCTAAACATGGGTCAGGGCCACCCAGGCCCATCGTGTGGGACTTGGGGTGCCCCCTCTCATAGCTCGTCATCCCTAGACGCTCGTTTATACCTCTTGTGTTGCGTCATATTTATCATGAAATTTTTTACGTCGTCGATTGTTCGTGGTCTAAGCGAAACTTATCTACAACTCCGCTCAGGACTCTGACGGAGGGGGGGGGGGAATTTCCATCATCAACTTCTCCAGTGACCCTTTGTTGCTCCCATGATGATGTGTGTAGTCCATCGAATCTATCTAATGGCATGGCTGACTGTCAAATGTGATCTATTCTCGTGTCACATCATTTCCTTTTCAAGTTCTACAAAGAGACGGAGACTATTGGTTTGTAGCAGTAGCTATGGAGCAATCTCTCCTTATTCTTTGATGCAAAGATCACATGAGATGTCGAACATGATTGTGATCCATATGATGTATCATGTAATTCTCGTAGCTATTTTTTGCTATTTGACAAATTACTACTCTATGGTCAGATTATGTGTGGTGTTTTGCAGGTTTATTGATGCATATTTCCTCTCGAATTCTTCATCTAATTAACCATTGGTCAGTTTAGATGAAAGATCAAAAGCGGAATATTATGATGACATTAAGAGAAAAAGAGCTTATAATATGAATATCCATTTATGCACCCAAGCTCATCTAATCTCAGGGAACAGTAAAATAAAAAGTACTAGAAAAAGTCAAAAAATGTGAATTTTTGTTTGCATGGAAGATGTTTAGGTGCATGAGGTCCGTGCCAATTTTCAACGCGTTCGGACATCTGAGTTGCTCTCCGCAAAAAAAAATCTGAACAGTGCATAAACAGTAAACTGATTCACAGACCACCAATTTTGTTTTATTTTCTGAGAGCTACTCATATGTCCAAAAATGCTAAAATTTTGCACGGACCTCATGCACGTAAACATCTTGCATACAAAAAAAATCAGATTTTTTTAAATTTTTTTACTATTTCTTATGGTACTGTTCATAGCCAAGAGCAAATAAGCACGGAACCATTTAGCCGCTCTCCTTATAATTATATTATCGTCATCTATATCTATACCTACCTATTTTTTTAATAATAATAATAATAATAATAATTAATAATTAATAATTAATAATCTTTACCTAATATTAAAGGGAGGATTGTTTCTCCACTTTTTTTGTCTATGGTGGGACCATCAGGTTTTTCGTCCGTCTTCGGTTCCTATATGTCGCTGCCCTTGCTACATATCTGTTGCTAGCTCTGTTGGCTTGTCCGTTTTAAAGGGAAAAAAGAAACAGAAAAACTAAACCGGAAAAAACATGACAATGGCAGGATTCGATCCCTGGAATACAATGTTCATACACGCGGTGCCAACCACCTCGGCTGGGCTGCCGTGAGTGCTTGAATAATGCGTTTGATTTTATTTGATACAATAGTATGTGTGCCGCTGCCGTTTGGTAATCTTTTACCGGTAGGTGATACCGTGACTGCTGCAAGGATTGGTGCCATGTTGACATCCATGTTTATGTATGTTCTTCAAAATTCGTAGTTTTCATATTTTATTATGTTCTTTATTATTTATTGGTTGCAAAATGTTACTTTCTTAGGTAGATATGTGTCCTTTATTCTGGTCGGTGCTTGAGTCTTTAAAATGAAGTGCACCAAGTGGCTGTAATAGATATGCGATTTGTTTTCTTTTAATGTGCATTTGAATCACTGAATATGTTTAACTATAACATTTGTGGTAGGAGGAAGGCATACATGAAAAAAGTGATTAATTAAATACATGGTATATGTTGTTTTTCTCACTATTTTTTTTTCTGTATTTACATCCTTAATTTTTTAGAAGAGAATTAATCAGACGTTTCACTTGATTTTATGTGTTATTATTGGGCTAGGGTCTTATGATATTTTATGTAGCTTACTGATAAAGAATACTTTTATATTTTTTCTTCTTTCCACCGCCACTCTAAATATTTGAATGTACTGAATAATACATGTTTCAATTCTTGAAAAATATCATAAAAAATATGTGTTTCACTTCCAAACTTTCTGTCTCAATGGTAACAGCTAATCAAACTTTTGCTAGCTTTACGAATACTTATACTATATTTTTTATTTCAACCATAGTTGACATAATTTGCCTTGTTCACTGTAACATTTTTTTGTGGAAACTGTAAAGAAAAATAGGTAAATATTTATCAGTTTAGATGTATTCCTTTCTTTAAGACGGAGGTTGGGTATGGGAATAACCTTTTTCATTGCAATGCACCCTAAGGTCTTTCGAATGAGGGTGCTAGAGTGTGATGGCCAAGATCATTGCCTTGAGATTGTCATGTTTGTCGTGAGCTGGACAATGTGACCATGGTGGCAAAAAGAGTGATACCAGGGATAGGACATTTGGAGCGTGCGAGGATTTTTTTTCTCCCGTTGCAACGCACGGGCATATGTGCTAGTATATATATATATATATATATATATATATATATATATATATATATAATAATAATAATAATAATAAAGGGGCTATTGCTTCTTACCACCGTAATTTCGTCCGTCCGTATATACCTTATCATCGATCGTCCGTCAGCCGCGTTGTGCCCTAGCGCTGACCAAAAAGCTGATACGTGCGCCCGAAGCCACACCCCGTAACAAGTCCCAATATAATACGTTGCCACAACTTGCCGTGAACGACACAAATACACCCAGCCACGGCCGGCCACATCAAGTATAAGTGGTATAACCTCACCTTCTACCTCGACAACGATGAGCTTAGCAACGATTTTATCATGCATGCGTATAAGATTATCTCTGACGCCCCCAGCCACCATACTCACCCGCCTCAAGGTCACAAAAGATCGAAAGAAATGGATAGGGAAGGCGATGGTTGTGACCTCCACCGACACCAGGTTGTTTGCCCAGTCCAAAATTAGTCAAGCCCCGAGCTATGATGTGTGTTTCCATGATATGGCCAAGCCTGCTTCATGAAAATTGGCATTCTCTCCTCAATGAAGCACATGCGTTTCAATCAATGTTTGATGCGGCCATCAGAATGTCGTTCTGACATGATCTTTCCGTGTTATTTTGTTAGGCTTATCCTTACGAGTTCAGATCAATGAGCCTCAGTATGCCAGTTGTCCACTTGCTTACACACTCAGTATGTATTGTTAATAGTATGTGTTTGAGAGTTGATCCATTGTAAAATATATTTTTCACTCCCGTTGCAACGCACGGGCATGTGTGCTAGTTAAGGATAAAAGGGATAGCTGACCCGTTGACTTGGTGATGGACTTGCGGCGAGCAGAATATATTATCAATTGGATGCCATCTTACTTTGCAATGCTTTGTTTTGTTTACTTAATACTTGAGGATGCATACTTCGATAGAGAACTTTGGGTGGAGCATTAGTTATAAATGAGTTGGTCATTCATCGGTCTATAGATTTATGGATGTAAGGGCATCTCCAACGCTGACCCGCAAATTCCCTCCGGCATCCGTCCGCGGATAGGGGGGACCAATCCGCGGACATTGATGCCGGAGGCCGCCATCCGATGCTATCTTGTATATGTCCATCAGTAAAAGGCAATTTAAAATTCAAATAAAAGTCTGATCCATAGCGCGCGTTGAATCACACCAGTGCCGGATCACATGCCAGATCACATCCAAAAGGAGGCAAGTATGCTTAAGTTTTTACATGCCCGATGATAAAAGAATATCCATTCGGCAGTCCATGCAAAAAATTGAGATTTTTTGCCCTGCCGGACCGGAAATCCGACCCTCCTCCTTGTCCGCCGCCTCCAACTCCTCATGTTGCCGCTGCAACATCTCGTAGCGGACGGCTTGCACGATCATTCTTGCGTTGGCATCCAAAGACTCCACCTTCAAGGACAACATCTTGGCGTCCTCCGCATCGGCTGCGATCTTCACCTTCTTTTCTTCGAGCATGGCCTTCTTCTCTTCGATCAAGGCCCTCTTCTCTTCGAGCGCCAGCTTCTTCTCGGTCGCCTCCATCAAAAGTTTGAACCTCTCCGCCTTTTTCTCCTCCTTGATGTCGGACCGCTTGACATATGCCTCCTTCTTCGACAAGATGTCCTCGAACTTCTTTGTCAACTTGGCAGTCACACCTTCTCGCTTTGCCCTCTCCTCCTCCCACTTCTTTCCCCGGAACCCTCTTCTAATCTTCTTGGGCGGTTCTTTTGTTGGGTCGGTTGGGTCCCCGGTTTCTTCCTCGGTGGCTTGGGCGGCGGTCTTGGCTATGAATAGGTTCCACTTGGGTTGCCCATTCAACTTCAGCCAACAATGCATGACGGTGAAGTTTTTCTTCTCCAACTTCTTGAACACCGTACATGCACGGGATGGCTACAAAATAAAACATTGTCAAGACCTATGCATACATATCCGGCTAGTGATCAACAATACTATGCATATCCGGCTAGTGATCAACAATACTATGCATATCCGGCTAGTGATCAACAATACAATACTATGCATATCTGGCTAGTGATCAACAGTACTATGCATATCCGGCTAGTGATCAACAATACTATGCATATCCGGCTAGTGATCAATAATACAATACTATGTATATCCGGCTAGTGATAAACAATACAATACTATGCATATCTGGCTAGTGATCAACAATACTATGCATATCCGGCTAGTGATCAACAATACTATGCATATCCGGTCAAATGAACTTGCTCATGGATTTGCGCGCCGCTAGGCCACCGTGCGATGAGATGCTTCAAATGCCCGCAATACTTCGAGATGGCCTCTTGGATGGTGTACCATCGATGGTTGAGGGACTTCGATGCACGGTTGCAGATGACCGCGTCGGAGTAGGGCGCGAAATGCTTGTGTTCATGGAACCATATGTGAATGTTGTTCCAAAAGGCTGTGCCCTTTTGCTCCGTGCCATGGAGAGGATCGAGGCTAGTGGCCAACCATGCATCGCACAACAGCTCGTCCTCCCGCACATTGAAGCTTTCTCCTCTACCCCTCTCCTTCGGATCGCCGGCAAGATCATCCGGATCATCGTCCTCGCCCTCGTCTTCCTCCTCCTCCTGTCCGGCAGCCCAATCCGGTTGTTGTGTGCCCGTCTGGGTGTTGGCCTGCTGCGTGCCCGTCTGGGTGTTGGCCTGCTGTGTGCCCGTCTGGATGTAGCCACGTTGCGCTCCGGTCTAGGTGTAGTTGCCGGACTAGGTGGGATCCGAGTCTTCCACCTGCCCGTCCTCATAGGCACCTCCTCCTCCGCCTCCGTCGTGAATGATGTCCATCATCTCCCGGTCCCCGTCGTAGGCCGGCTCCCCCGCTTTAGGCATACACGCGAATAGCATGCGAGCACCCATTTGCTCCTCGCCCGCCGTCCGCGCCCGGACAAGCTGCGGCGAAGAACACTCCGAGAAGAGCAGCGACACTGCGTTGACGTCGACGATGAACGGCACGGTGGCGCCTGCCAGGGATTGCCTACCCAGCTGCTTCGCGGTGTAGAAATACAGAGCCTTGTAATGCTCCGGCCATGGCGGCATCTGTACGGTGGGCGACACCATCCGCGCACCGCGGCCACGACCTCCACCTCGTCTGCGACCAGCACGCCCTCCGCCGGCGGCCCACTTCTTTAAGGTCTCCTCCATTGCGTCTTTCGCTTTGACGCGGCGCTTTTGCCGCGTCGCCGAGTTGATCTTCCTGGCGAGCGCGATGTTCGGATCCTCCAGCCCCTCCACCACGTCCTTCATCTCTGGCAGGCTCTCCTTTGGTTCCATGCGGCGGTGGTGGCAGGGAAGATGAGAGTGGGAGAAAAGGGCGGGAGTTGGGTGGAGAGTGGCGGGATGGAAGAAGAGATTGGGGATTTTGTCGCGGAAACAGGAAGGGCAGCCACAAAAGCGCGGGCTCCGCCTGCTGTCCGGACTCCCGCACCCCCCCCCCCCCCCCCCCGGTTTGGTTCCAGCTTGCCGGAAACACGTGGTCCGGGCCGCTCGGCGGACCGATACAGGACCGCATTGGATGGCACAATTCGTCCGGACAGCTCGGTCCGAACGTATGCGGGCGGTTTGAGGGTCGGCGTTGGAGATGCCCTAATGCCTATATAATATCACCACACCATCATACTCCCTCCGTCCCAAAATAAGTGACTTGAACTCGCAGGCTAGGCCACCTAGCGGATGCGCAGTACTAACCGCTGGAACGTGCACAAGGTTTGTTCTTTTTTAGTTTCAATTTTATATATTTTAATGCCAAAAGAAAAATTGAATTCAAAATCCGTTTGAATAAATTCTGGCGAAAAAAATCCGCTCACCCTCGAGTAGTCGTCGTTGCCAACATATAAAATTATGTGTTTCTCCTTAGACACATGAACAAGTACGAATTTTGAAATGGTAAGAAAATTTGCTCACCCTCAAAATGGTAAAAAATTCTTTCAGACAAATCAACGTTTTTTGTTTGAATTCAAGTAATTTTAAATTCAGTAATCTGTATAATAGAAAATATAGCGCATAATGAATATATCATTTCTATCCTGATGGTTAGTCCATTAATTAGCTGGCAACTGGCCTACGCTCGAATCCTGTGGTGGTTATATTTTTGCCAAAAAACATATTCGGTACAAAATTAATCAAAATGTTTGTGCCTCATGATTTGAACTCCAGACCTAGAGGTGTGAAGAAAACTGACCTACCGCAACAATACAAAATTGGATTTTAATATTGAGCGATCCAAGTCCATTTTGACATAGGAATTCAAACCAATCAAAAAAAATGAGCGAAATGAAAAAAAATGCGCGCCCTCTAAATTTGTTTAGATAACTCGATATTAGAGCAAGCTTATTGCTACCATTGTCGTCGTGTTTGTATATGGTTGAATTTATGGTTGTCCCGGCCCAAAAAAAATTTATTTGTCGGGTTGAACAATATAATAGAATGTGCATCTCTACACTAGACAATAAACGTCGTCTGTTGTGGTGGTTAGCTCGCGCGACGGGAGTGAAGAGGTTTGCAAGTTCGATTCCTCAAGGCGTGATTAATTTTACATCATCTTCAAACTTGCTCGCGTGCTGACATGTACGTTTATGCGAAAAGGACGTCACTCTTAGCGCCTCCGCCACCAGCAGCTCTGACAAGTGGGCCCATGCATGCGTGCTCCGGCAGATGGGTCCCGCACAGGTAGAAAGAGTAGGCCGATTGACATGTACGTTTATGGGAACTGTCCTCGTGCCCCCCCCCCCCCCCCCCCGCGTCGCCCCTCCTCTGGCGACACGGGAGACCCCTCGTTGTGCCGCCGCGCTCCCCCATCCCACCTCCCTCCCGTCTCGCCGCCACTCGAGGGGGCGTCGGCGAAGGCCATGCGCACTCCAGGGAAGGTGGCGGCGGGGCGCATCTGCTGCTCCTCGCGGCCGTCTCGTTGCCAGAGGAGGGCGACGGGCCGTGCTGGATCTGGCCGCTCGGAGGCGGGCGGCGGCGGCGGCTTCCCCTCTGGCGCGGAGGTGGCGGCTCGGGGCGTCATCCGTGGCGCGAGGTGGAGCTGGGGCTGCGCGGGTGGCCTGCATCTGCGTGGCGACGGTGCAGGCCCGATCTGGGCCAGCGCGTGCGGGTGGCGGCGCGGCTCGTTGGCCGGCGGACGTGCCTGGGCGCGGCACCTTCCGGCTGCTCCCGCATCGCCTCTCCTCGCATGGTGGTGGTGAGTGCTCCTGGCTCTATGTTGGTGGTTGTTCGGGCAACCAGATCTGGACCGTGTGGGTCTCCGGCCGGCGAGGGTGGTGGTGGGGTGACTGCGGTCGTTCCGGCTAGTGGTGGCGGTGGTGTGGTGTTTTGGCGCTGTGGCGGGGCTGACCTGTGGGTGTGCTGGATTCCTCTCGGCCGCTATCTTGGGGAGGGCGTCATGGCAGATCGGGGTGTAAACCCTGCTCCTTCCGGAGCCGGCGATGGCGACGCCTGTGGGCGCCGCAATCCTTCTTGGAGGCGTCGCTATGGGGCTGTTGTCCCTCCCCTTCGACTCCGGGGGACCCCCCTGGTCCAGGTCCTCCTGGCTCGGATGATGGCGGCGCAACCTGCGTCGTGTCCCTTGTTGAAGGCATCGTCTTGGAGTCGTGCTTGGTCGGTGAGGTTGATAGTTGCTTGATCCAGGGATGCGGGTGGTAGTGGAGTGCAGGAGTGGGGTGATGGTGCTCTGTCAGCGTGTTCTCGGATCAGCCATGCTCTAGAGTGGGTCTGATTTTTTCATCCGAAGCCGGGTTAGCGAGGTCGTTATCCTCCTCCTCTTTGGATCACCTCATTCTCGCGCGACGCCTCTTTCTCTGTGGGGTGTTGTCGGGTGGCGACCAGACGGCCAACGTTCAAGGCTCTTCTCCTTGCTTGGTCAGATGAAGATGGAAGTTGAAGTCCCCCTCCTTGCTGGTTGTGCCGATGAGTTTTGCTATGGCGGTTGGTGGTCGTGGTGTGTCCGGCTTCCGCTCGCCGGTGGTTGAGCTTTCAGGTCCTGGCAACGACACCGCTTGGTGTTGTTGGGCGGCCTTTTTCACCCTGAGTGCTTTTCTTCGGCGGGTTTCGGCTGTATGTGTGTGTTTTTCGGTTGTGTCTCTTCTCCGTTGTTTCCCCGGTGTACTCTGGTTCGCTTGAACCCATCTTGTATGGAGCCGCGAGGCTTCTAGGCAAATTCAATTGAATATATTCAGGTGGGGATTCACTCCCCCCGGTGACCATTCAAAAAAAAAACATGTACGTTTATGCGAAAAGGACGTCACACTTAGCGCCTCCGCCACCAGCAGCTCTGACAAGTGGGCCCATGCATGCGTGGCACGCCACCTGAGCACAGAATATGTCGCCACCAGCAGCTCTGACAAGTGGGCGCATGCATGCGTGGCACGCCACGTAAGCGCAGAATACGTCCACATACGGACGAAGTGACCGTATTTGCACGAGAACGCAAGGGTGACCACAAATCCGTATTTTTTAAGTTTTAGCACCAAACTAAACATGCAGTGCAAGTTCTATGACCTCCGATGATATTAACTCTTCTCTGAATTACCTTATCATTAATCACCAAACAGAACCAACCACTTGTACTACCTCTATTTTTAAATGTAGGATGTTTTGGCAAGTAAATTAAACTGCAAACGTCTTATATTTAGAAACAAAGGGTGTAACTTGTAAGCACAGAAAGTGGGCACCATCAATGCTTCTACTCATCAAAATGAACAACTCCTATCTTGATAAACTATTAATTCTCTTACTTACATTACCATTATTCATCAAACAGAACCAACCACCTGTAACTTATAAGCACAAAAAGTGGGGCCATTACTGTTTCTACTCATCAAAATAGACCGAGTTTCTAAAATAAAGCTGATAGATTATTAATTCTTTTAATTACCTTATTATTAACCGCCAAAACTCAATTGGGACCCATCAATGCAAAAATCAGTCCAGAGGATCAAGTGTGCCGACGAATGCACTTATTTTGTACTACTGTGTATTGCACACACTTCTCTACTTTGGGGTGGTAGTGTTGAGTATATGTGTTATGTGCATATTGTGTATTGGGCCCGCCTCCTAGTTCCTTGTATAGTTGAGGTCCGTGGCCCACCTTTGTACATCATATATACGTGCCTATGCACGAAGAGCAATACATCGTGCAATCATAATCTCATACATGGTATCAGTTTCCTAGGTTTCTTTCTCGCTTCTGCCGCCGCCGCCGCCGCGCGTCTCCTCCGCGCCGCCGCCGCCGCCACCGCCGCCCGCGCACCTCCCCGCGCCGGCCGCCGCCGCCGCCACCTCGCCGCCGCCGCTCGCGCGCCCTCCGCGCCGGCCGCCGCTCTTGCTTCCGCCGCCGCCGCCGCCGCCGCGCGTCTCCTCAGCGCCGCCGCCGCCGCCGCCACCACCCAACCGCCGCCGCCGCCCGCGCGCCTCCCTGCGCCGGCCGCCGCCGCCACCCCGCCGCCGCCGCTCGCGCGCCCTCCGCGCCGGCCGCCGCTCTTGCCCGATCGCTCCCGAGCCGTGCACCAGCGATGGCGTCCACCGGCCCGTCCGCCGCCGCCTCTGCCGTCCCGCCACCGGCGCCCTCTGGCGCGGCTCCGCTGCCGGCGCCCTACGGTGCGGCCCCGCCGCCGTACGGGACGGCCGCCACCTACGGCGCGTCCGGCGTCGCCCCGCCAGCCTACCCCGACTTGCCGCACGGCTCGGCTCCGCTGCCCCCGCTGGCGTACGTCGCCGCCCCACCGCCGGCGCTCTCCGGCCAGTCCGTCGTCGCCCCGCCGCCGGCGCCGACTATGCCCGTCGACCCCTTGCTGTCGCGCGGGGCGTTCGACGCGCCCGTTCCCACGTACGGGGCTCCGCCCGCGTACGGGGCTCCCGGGTACTGGTGGGGGTCGTCAGCGGGCCAGCACTCGTCCGTTGGAGAGTACCCACCGCCGCTGCCGAGCGGTGGCTACGGCCTCCCCATGGCGTCTCCGTTCCCCTCGCCGGCCCTGCCGCCGGCGCCCTGGGACCCGGTGCTCTTTCCCGCGCTGCATGCCGCTCCTACGCCGAACAACTACACCGGAGGTGATGATTGGTACATGGACACCGGGGCTACGGCTCACATGTTTGCTCATCCTGGTAATCTTGCCTTTTTCACTCCCGTCACCACCGACCGCCGCATCATTGTCGGCGACGGTTCTACACTCCCTATCACACATGTCGGGCACACTTCTTTTCCTTCTAATTCCATGCCTATTACTTTGTCTAACATACTTGTGTCACCTCATCTTATTAAGAACCTTGTTTCCGTTCGTCGTTTAACTCGTGAAAATCCTGTTACTGTTGAATTTGACGAGCTTGGGTTTTGTGTCAAGGACGCTCGAACCAGGATGGTACTTCACCGATGTGACAGCCTCGACGAGCTCTATCCGGTGCATTCGCCGTCCACCTCCACCACCGCACCGGTTGCTCTCTCCGCCGGCGTCGATCTCTGGCACGCTCGTTTGGGTCATCCCAACCCCGTCACACTTCGTCATATTCTTAGGAGTTTCAGTTTCAGTTGCCATAAGATAGAGGATCACACCTGTCATGCCTGTCGTGTCGGCAAACATGTTCGCCTCCCGTTTAATAACTCCGCCACCATAGCTTCTTTTCCTTTTCAGTTGATTCATAGCGATGTGTGGACCTCTCCGGTTCCTAGTAATTCGGGCTATTTATATTATCTGGTTATCCTTGATGATTATTCTCATTATGTGTGGACTTTTCCTTTGCGCAGAAAGTCGGATGCACTCTCCACTTTGACGGCTTTTTACTCCTATGTCAGCACGCAGTTTGGGCGTCCCATCCTTGCTCTTCAGACTGACAATGGAAAAGAGTTTGACAACCTTGCTTTCCGCACTTTTCTGTCGCACCACGGCACAGTTTTTCGCCTCACATGCACGTATACTTCCCAGCAGAACGGTCGAGCCGAACGCGTCCTTCGCACTCTGAACGACTGCGTTCGCACGCTCCTGTTCCATGCTAACGTGCCGCCTCGTTTCTGGCCGGACGCACTCGCTACTGCTTCTCTTCTTCTTAACATTCGCCATTGCCGCCCACGGTGGAACTATGCACCTCACCATCTTCTCTTCGGTACGCCCCCATCTTATGATGGCTTGCGTATTTTCGGGTGCCTTTGCTATCCTAGCACTGCCGACTCCGCTCCTCACAAACTCGCACCTCGTTCTGTCGCTTGCATCTTCATCGGCTACCCCTCCAACTCCAAGGGATATCGGTGCTACGATCCCGTCTCCCACCGTGTGTTCACTTCCCGGCACGTTTACTTTGATGAGCATGTGTTTCCGTTTCACCAGGTACCCCCGGCTGTTCCTCCCGCCACCGGTGACGTGGACTCCTCGACGCCTCTCCCAGGGCACTCGCGCGCCTCTCTTGGCCCGCCCCCTGGCTTTGAGGCGCGCCCCCCGCATGCGGCGCCCCCTCCAGCCGTGGCGCCGGCGCCCCCGACGTTGGCGCCCGCGGTCCCCCCGGCGCCCGCGGCCCCCTCGGCGCCCCCGGCGCCCGCGGCCCCCTCGGCGCCCCCGGCGCCCGTGGCCCCCCCGGCGCCTGTGGCCGGTCCGGTCACCCGCGCCCGTACGGGCGTTTTTCGCCCGAGCTCGCGCTACGCCTCGGATGACTACGTCCATGCGGCGTCCACCTCTGAGCCGTCGCCGTTGCCGTCCTCCGTTCGCGCCGCTCTTTGTGACCCGCTCTGGATGGCTGCGATGCAAGAGGAGTTTGACGCCCTGTTGCGCAACCGGACGTGGCAGCTTGTTCCCCGTCCCCGGCACGCCAACGTGATTACCGGGAAGTGGGTCTTTAAACACAAGCTCCGTCCTGATGGTACCCTTGATCGCTACAAAGCGCGCTGGGTCGTTCGTGGCTTCCGACAGCGTGCTGGCATCGACTTCATCGACACCTTCGCTCCGGTCGTCAAGCCCGGCACGATACGCACGGTTCTCCACCTTGCGGTCTCCCGTGCTTGGCCGGTGCACCAGATGGACGTCTCCAACGCCTTCCTCCATGGTCACCTCGAGGAGCAGGTCTTCTGCCAGCAGCCCACCGGGTTTGTTGACCCGGCGCTTCCCGACCACGTGTGCCTGCTTTCGCGGTCCTTGTACGGACTCAAGCAGGCTCCGCGCGCTTGGTACCAGCGCATCGCGGCGTTTCTCCACCAGCTTGGGTTCCGCTCTACCCGCTCGGACGCCTCGCTCTTCGTCTATCATCAGGGCTCTGACACGGCTTACTTGCTGCTCTATGTCGACGACATCATCCTGACGGCATGTACGGCTGGTCTCCTCAGTCAGCTCACGGCTCGTCTTCGCGCTGAGTTCGCCATCAAGGACTTGGGTCCTTTGCACTACTTCCTCGGTGTCGAGGTGGTGCGCCGTCCGGATGGCTTCTTCCTTCATCAGCGGAAGTACGCTCACGAGCTCCTGGAGCGCGCCGGCATGCTTAACTGCAAGCCCGCCGCTACGCCTGTTGATACGAAGGCCAAGCTTTCTGCCACGGATGGTTCTCCTGCTTCGGATGCTGCTTTCTATCGGTCTATCGTTGGTGCTCTCCAGTACCTCACTCTGACTCGACCGGAGATCCAGTATGCCGTGCAGCAGGTGTGTCTTCATATGCATGCTCCTCGAGACGTTCACTGGGCTGCCGTCAAGCGGATTCTCCGCTATATCTGTGGCACTATGGATCTTGGCGTCACGCTTCACGCCTCCGCCGACACCGCCTATTCCGATGCAGACTGGGCGGGCTGCCCTGACACTCGTCGCTCCACTTCGGGCTATTGTGTCTACCTTGGACCCTCACTTATCTCGTGGTCGTCCAAGCGGCAGCCGACGGTCTCTCGTTCTAGTGCTGAGGCTGAGTATCGTGCGGTGGCCAACGCCGTCGCCGAGTGTTCGTGGCTTCGCCAGCTGCTTCAGGAGCTCTCTTGTCCTGTTGACCGTGCCACGGTGGTCTACTGCGACAACGTCTCGGCGGTCTACCTCTCCGCTAACCCGGTGCATCATCGACGGACCAAGCATATTGAGTTGGATATTCATTTTGTTCGGGAACAGGTGGCCCTTGGCCATATTCGTGTTTTACACGTCCCTACTTCCCAACAATTTGCCGATATCATGACCAAGGGCTTGCCTACGGCGTCATTTGAGGAGTTTCGGTCCAGTCTTTGCGTCAGCCGCGGTGCCGCTTCGACTGCGGGGGGGTGTTGAGTATATGTGTTATGTGCATATTGTGTATTGGGCTCGCCTCCTAGTTCCTTGTATAGTTGAGGTCCGTGGCCCACCTTTGTACATCATATATACGTGCCTATGCACGAAGAGCAATACATCGTGCAATCATAATCTCATACAGGTAGCATACAACCTAATGTAGCATAAGTACCTTCCTCTGCATTATATGATAACCTTTTCTTGTAACTATGTTCGTCACAATGTACAACGATCACACCTCCTATCTTTGGCTGGACACTGCAATTAGCATGCTTGGTATCCAGGGTGAGGGTGATCCTATCTATGCCTACAGCCCAGTTGCCACAACTGTGTACAAAATGAATCAGCTGATCCTCACCGCAACATTCGCTATTGCCACAACGCTTCTGGTGATCTAGTTAATCGCTACGAGTAGTTGTTAAGAGGTCCATTGATCAGGGACGGTGAGGAAGTACTTGGACATGGCCTTCCTGAACCTCTTCTTGTACTGCATCGGTGATATAATGGTGGGGGCTTCGTTCTTGGGGCCTCCCAGGATGCCGGAGGCTTTCACCCAAGTCTCCAGCTGTTTGTCCCAGGTGTATTGGCGCAAGTAATCGATGATGCCGATGACAAGTTCTTTCTTCTCCTCGTCGATTCCAACAAGAAGCGAGTAATCCATGACATCCGCCGACTGCAAAGCAGATAGAATTACAAACGTCATTTTTCAGTAATACGTAAACTCCTAAAATTACCACTTATGAGTCACATGGCTTACACAAAAAAATTACTCCAAAATAATTATATATTGCAATACCATTTTTGAAATAAATAAATATATAACAAGGTGAGGAAAGGGTTGGATTAACATGATAATTTCAGAAAACCGACTGGTAGACTTGGATGGTTCTTGTTAGTAGCTACTCCCTCCGATCCAAAATAAGTGTCGCAGTTTTGAACTAAGGTTAGTTCAAAACTGCGACACTTATTATGGCTCGGAGGGAGTACATTATTTGCAAACTAAAAGCAAGGCATGTGCAGAGTGTGGAAGACGAAGATTACAGAAACTGAGTGTTCTTTCATACAGGCTGAAAAATGTATAGTTTGTACCTATGCAAATCCCAGACTGTCAAGTCAGTTAAACAGTATGCACAAAAGACATATAGCAGACAAAGTACAAATGGCAGAGGATAATTGGTGCTAATCATGTGGGAACTTGAAGTTTCATTAGATCTTCAATATATATATATTGGCTAAAACTGTATGCATAACAAGATATAACATACCGCAAGAAATGAAGTATCATTCCAGACAGCTCGTTCCAATCTTCGCTTTGCCCGGCTCCCTAAAAATATAGGCTTTGTATGCAATGCCTCTATGAGGTTTGAATCTAACAAGACTTTACTATCACCGGATGTGTAGCGAGAGCGTAGTGAACCCTTCAGATCGTACACCCTAGGTATCTTTCTTTCAAAGAAAAGATTCTCCATCACCATTAGATCCATCTTCA
The DNA here is from genome assembly GCA_039707655.1 of Elymus sibiricus. Lineage (NCBI taxonomy): Eukaryota > Viridiplantae > Streptophyta > Magnoliopsida > Poales > Poaceae > Elymus > Elymus sibiricus. The sequence continues at coordinate 164,818,773 of CM077666.1, read as the reverse complement.
CTTCCCTCCCAGTTTTCAAGCCCTTGACATTAACCTGAATTAGATGCAAAGCCAGCAAAATCAAATCTAGGGACATTGTTTAGTGTTTACACCTAGCAGTGGTGGGTGGGGGGTAAATCATGGGCCAGGCAAAGTACAACAAACCTGATATAATCCTACTATTTTTGCCAGGCAAGTTGGGCTACCAGAGGTCAAGGATTCCATCAAATACTTGAAGTACTGAGGAGCAAATTCCACAAAAGAGTCCAGCTCTGTCTTGGTGACTTGTTTGATTATGAACCTCTCATCCAGTGTCCTTGCAAAGTAAACATTGCTTTTTCCACCTTGCGCAGACCATCTCTTGCAGCGACTTAGTGAACGGATGTAATCAATATCTTTTGGACAGCATTTATCTCTAAGCGCAGCAAAATGCTTTGCAAAATAACAAATCACAGAGAACTTCGCATTGTCTGCAGGAAGAGGGGTTTCGTCGTCGAAAGAAAACTTAAAATGAGTTCCCTCAGAATCTAGATTGTCTTCTTGTGAGGGCAATGACTGCTCAAGTCCATGGCTCAACTCGGTGGCATTTGGAAGATGTGAAAAACCCAAAGTTGAATTTAGTTTTCGTGTGACTTTCTGCACATATTCATTTGAAGTCATGGCGTATGCAACAATACTGGTGGGTTCATCATCATAGACTGCAACAACAACATCTTCATTGCCAATCTGGGGCAGCAGCAGCCGTGCCCCATCATCAACCATATGTGAAGCGGATGAGATATGTGTGGGTGAACGAGTTAGAATAACATTTAATTTCTCTATGGCCCCAGGTGACCTTTGAGAACAAGCCCTCCTTATATTTGGCATTGGATCTTTTGTGATGCTTGTCAAACCCTCAAAGTACTCAGCAGATCTGAATGACGATAGATGCAATGAAGTAGGAGCTAATCCAGTGCGTTCTCGCTGACGGGATGCTACTGTAGAATCAAATGAGTGAATTCTAACAGGGGCATTCTTGTAACTTGGGTTATCCAACAAATTAAAGGATACATTTTCATCGATTTTGGTGAAATCTTGTGGAAGATCATACTGTAACTCACTGGATCCAGTCCATGCTAAATCAATGTTATCAGAAAAAATAGATGCGAGTGAGGGTAACCTCTCAACAGGTTCCATACCAATGGCAGCTCCAGTGGATGGCCATTCTTTCTCTCCATTGAATCTGCTGAAGACCTTGTCAAGATCTTCTGTATCATCACCAGGATGATCAACCAGATCAATCTGCATTTTTTTCCCAGACATACTGTACTCGTGATCACTGAAGCAGCCCTCTCTGGGTAACAAAGATTTTCTTGGACTTCCTGGTGACTGCAACAAACAAGTGGGTTTTCCAATATTTGTATCCACCTCAAGCAAATCTGTTTTCCATTCCTTCAGTCTGATGTCCAAGAGAATTTCGGTAGCAGGATTGTTCTTTGAAACACAACCATTTGTTTCAATAAGTGAATCTATGTAACATAACCTCCGATCCCAAAGGTAAGCATCAAGAATAAGACCACGCCTCAAGCGGTTGAGCTCCAGAATATCAATTGATGCCTGCACGTGGTGATTACTATCTCTAATAACTGGTAAGAGCAAAATCTGCAAAGGAAAAATATATTAAAATCAACATAAACATGTGTAACCCTTGATATACACTTGTACGGACAAGAAAAAAAACTGATTTCGTCACCTCGCATTCGTTTCTTTCCATTTTAAGCAAATCCTTCATCTCAATTATCTGCCTATGAATACCTGTCTTGACCGGTTCATCCTCACTTGGAATAATCTTTTCAGTGCGATGGAGAAAATCAGATATCTCCCAGTGTAAGGATTTCATTTTGCCATATATCTTCAAACAGAAGTACATGGACATAATATTATTCACCCGGACACAACAAATAAACAGAAACATAGGATGCAGGCAGTGAACATGACTTGGTAATTTCGAGAAAATCACGTACCTCAACTGCCACCGTTTTGGTCCAGTCTTGTGGACTGCGACAGTTGAAAGACAATACGGAGGGGGGAAGATTAACTGATAGAATATCAACAGGAGAATATCGGAAGAAGGCCACCATGTTCCCATATCTGATAGATTAGCAGGTAACCTGAGATTTCATTAGAGGATTGACAACTTTAATTGGTAAGGGATATAGCCGATATGTACCCGTAGAAACGAAGACAGTCCCTCTGGAGAGAATGCCCACAGCTTGCAATTCGGTTAGCAGTAGAACGGTTTGAAAAGCTTAGCTCCAGGAATTTCCCAAATGACAGGCCCCAAGCAGCATCTGACATAATTACCCTCCGCGTAGCAGGTGGTACACCATTCTTAGGTTCGCACTTGAGGCATCTATGCCACATCCATATCCTCCCATCACGCTCCCCTGGCAACTTCTGAGACAGAAGCCGCCTAACACGAATTGTTAAGCTTCCATGCTGATGAATATAGCACCTTACATGTGATTCTGATGGTTCTTTACATGATGGACAGCAATATGCCTGATGAAGGACATAGACAAAACATTATTTTCAAAAACTATGATGATAATGAACATCAACATACAGATGAGTATGGAATGTACCTGATCAAATAAGTCTTGCCGGAGGTATCTCCCAAGTGGCTTATCAAAGCTACCGTAAAACTTAATGCGGAAGAGCTGTGGACGCTCACATACCAAGCTTTTGGGAATGCAAGTGCTTGACAGGGAAACTAAGATGCTCTGATGGTTGTCATTGGTAGGAAATAATTCACCAGAAATTTCATTCTGGTCCTTACGGTCTCCTGCAGGAAAGTCATGATGTCATTTATGATTCCAATGGTCTACTTCTTGACATTTCTTCCCTGGTACCACATCTTGACGGTTATTGTTTGCAATGAAAAACAAAGCAGAGTCATGAAAATGCATCACAATACCTGAAGTTCTTGGATCAAGATCAAGGAAATATGGAGATATTTGACTCCCTTCGCACGAACCAATTGCATGGGGTAAGTAATCATCAACAGGAGATCCAGATTCCCTGTGCTCAACAGGAGATCCAGATTCCCTATGCTCAAAGACGACACTTTCACTTTCCTCATTCAAAGATAATGATCTAGGTGATACAGAAATTTCCTCAAACATCCGTGAATCATCGCCTTGTATTTGTTTGAGTTTATGAGGCACACCAACACCAGCAGATCCAGCAAAACAATCTGTGTCACCTTGAATATCTGGCAACTCTATCACGGGCCTTGAAGGACCTTTAGGAAGAGTTGCGCCTTCGTCAGCGAAGAATGATGTTTCAAGAGAGAGGTGATAGGCGGCAAAGACTGCAAGTTGTACTGTACGCTTAACTTTTTTTAGTTCCTCTCGACAGGGCCCTCTCAGTAAAACCTAATTAAATTGAGGCACATTTATTAGAAATATAATAAATGTGTAAGAAAATAGAAATTCAGTCTGAAAACTTGTGACATAATTAGCTAGTACTCTCTGTAGGTCATCTATCAACCAAGTGTTTTATGCTTGATGTTAGCAACACGACTTCAATCAAATGTACATGGAACAGCAAAGAGATATTTACCGTGCAGCCCAAACGCCTTGGGCAGCCTTCAAAGAACATCAATGTTTTAGTTAATCTCCTGTTTGTCTGCTTTCCTGATGGAAATTCCAGAAATTTCTGCACCTTAAACATTTCACACTGGCCTAGCCTTGCTGAAGCAATATTTTCAATTGATGAGGCAATTTGTGCTCCTGTGCATCTTGATATCCTCTCCAAGAGTGGCCTCTTAACATTTAGAACTAATGAAATTCCTTTTGCCAAGAGCTCCTGGGCATACGATGAGACACTTTTCTCAACTAGCAGCACATTTGGTTGCAAAGACTCTATATTTCTGACAATCGTTCTCAGGTGCTCTTTCTCCTGCATTAACGGCATTTCTTTAGCAAAAAAAAAAATCTTTATACTCTTATAAAGATGTCAATTGGCCGTGGCGGTCCGTTCACCTTTGGGTCACACCACATGTTGGATTTGGCACGAATGGTTGGGATGAGAGCACATATGGATATTTTATATTGCATATAATGTAGAAGTAAACATCTTCTGACACATAGTATTTCTTTTAACCATAGCAAGGCCTTGTGCAAGTACTCCCTCCGTTCGGAAATAACTGACGTGGTTTTAGTTTTGAAATAACTGACGTGGTTTTAGTTCAAAACTAAAACCACGTCAGTTATTTCCGAACGGAGGGAATAATAAACAAAGGTGCAAATGAATAGTGAAAAAGTACAAACCTGTTCAAGTATAGTGTCTATCGATGCTAATTTGTTAGTGACCCTTTGGTACTCAAGTGCTCCTCCTAAAATGAGCAACTTCGCATTCCTATGCTCAGACATCATGCGTTTGTGTTTTAAGTTTTTGGAACAAACAACTCCCCTAACAAGATTGCTGCGTAGAAGGAATTACCCATGAGTTTCACATGAGAGACGTATAATCATGTAAATAGCAGGAAAAGTAAGAGCATGCCTATCAGTCGGATCCCCGGATGCTATACATTTGACTTTGACATAATCAGTAGGATCCATGCTGCCACCTTTCTTTGTATTTGGTCTGACATAACTAGCAGCTTGCCAGGATAAGGAGGACACTATCTCAAGCCAACTTATGCATCCGTCATCGTTTCCGACACTGATACCTTCTCCATTCAGTAATTGAGCCACAAGAGCTCGAAAATGGCCTAGTACAGCATTCCTCAGACCCTCTGTATGGGCTATATCCGTGATCATGCCAGCACCAACCGTTTTGTTGGTGCTAAAGCAGCCAAGGGCAAGAAGATTGCTTGACTCCTCAACCCCATCACCGTCATCGTCGTCGAATCCAAATACTCTCGACTCGGCATCATCACCCTCATCTTCCGGCGGTGGTGGGCGCCAAATATTGGCATCAAAATCAACTTGATGTTTATTTGTGTCGCTTTCCCCACTACTTTCAGCAATGGTACCATTTAGCTTAGTACCATGATCAAGAGAATCCAGACTGAAACGGCCATTTCTCCCAGAAGTTCGTGTGCCATCATTCTGCCAGACCATCCAGGTCGGGCTCTCCAAGGGGCTTAGGGTCATAGACCGGTTGAGCTCGCTAACAGAGTCAGTGTCTGAGAGGTCATTTAAGCAGTCGTTCCCTGGGGTGAAAAACTTCACAGGCCCGTCATTTTCCTCGTCATCTGCTCGCCTGCACCCATGAAAATCAGTTCCGCTACAAATTAGCACAATAAGTTAATCGATTATAAAACACAAGTCAACAAATATAAACATCCATGAGAGTTACTTGTACCCTGAATGAACTAGTCACCGATTGTTATTTCCTTCTAATAATCCACCTCACATGCTAAGACGTTGAGGTGGTTTACTTGCTGAGATTTCAAAAAAATTCTCCCTTTTTCTCCATTGGAGCAAGTCAAATATCCAAACGGGGGCGGTGAAACCGAGCCATGGCACCCTACCTGACAGCGTGGCAGCGGAGAGGCTGTGGCGACGAGATCTGGCGGCGGAGGGCGATGGCACGCCTGCCTCCGGATCTCGCTGCGGGGGGCGGCGAATCCACCGGAGATACGCCCCCGCTGCGCGGCGGCGTCGCGGGCGACGGTGGTGCAGTCGCCTGGCGGGCTTCTTCGTCGGCGGCGGGCGTGGAGCCGGTGATGAGGGATCGAAACTTCTGAACCGCCCCCAGCACCGAGAACTCCACCACTCCCATCGCCCGCAAACAGTGAAATCCACTCCAAAAAAGGATCAACCAAAACAAAAACTTTAAAACATATACTAAAAAAGCTGGGCGCCGCCGAGGCTAAAATTCCTCTCCGGCGACGAGAAGGCCGCGGCGAGCCGATTTGGCAAACGTGCGGGGAATCCTTCTTCTCTTTCTCTCTCCTTATTCTTCTTCGACTTTGCGGTAGTGTCTATGTACAAGCGGCGGCTAGTTAGTGCGAGGCATTTGGGGGTCAGCCAATGCCCGACTGGTCGGGGAGCATAGGTCGGGTTGCCGGCCGGCCGTCGTGCGGCTGCGCTACGAGCGCGCGAGGGCAGGTGTTGCCGAGACGTTGACACGCGGGGTCACGGCGGAGAGGGAGGAGAGCATGGCTGAGAGGAATGGGAAGCTTAGAGGAGAGAGAAGAAGAAGTTTTTTTCTTTTCTTTTTTTGACGTACGTATAGAGACGAGAAGAAGCTTTCGGCTATGGAGGTAATTGCGGACGAAGCAGGGAAAGTGGGGGTGGGGTCACTAATTGCGGACGGAGAAAGAGTACTGTATTTCTTAGAGCAAAACTTGGGCGGCGTTTTGGAGGGTAAATTTAGTAGAGTTTGGGTAGAGGGAAGCGGATTAGGATTTAGGAGCATTCGGGTGCTTCAACCCTCTATATTCAAAAATAATTTAGTAATTTATAAAAAAAATCAAAAAAATCCTGATTATTTTTTGAATCAAATATGACTAGGTATTGCACTTGTATAAAAAAATCCAAGGAATGATTTCCGTTCACTTCAAGGCAAAAAAGCAAATTTATGACGACAGACTTCCCGGCTGTCATCGACAAGGTCAGTCCGGCTCCGGTATGGGAGCAGCGATAGCGGCGCGTCGGCGGCGGCAATTGTCGTTTGGTGGTCCATGGACCTCGATGTAATTTTTATTATGCTTGAGGTGTTTTGTACTTCCGGTGAATCTTTATAATAGATCTGATCTTCTCGCAAAAAATATAGCAAGTATAGTCTTTTTAGCAAATCTTTGACCCCGGATATAGTGAAAGTTATTCCTTGTTTAATTTTTTTATACGAGTGCAATACTTGGTCATGTTTGATACCATAAAAAGTTTTAGGATTTTTATTTTTATTTTTTGAATTACTAAATTATTTTTGAATATAGAGAGGTGTGACACCGGAGTGCTCCTATGTATTTTCTAGATTTAGAGCATCTACAATCGGAAGTAGAACATGTGAGCCTCTATACGCTCACGGACGCACCCGGACGTGCCCGCGGACAGCATCGGGCTGGTCCTCATCTGGCCGCATTCATAACCACACCCTTCAAATCTCAATACCCAAATCCATGCAAATCTATGAACGACGATCATACAACGCAAAAGTCATCATACGTTCAACGATACAAAGATAGTGTATCCCGAATAAATTCAGTACATGCCAAAATAAAATTCAATAGTTCATACATAGATAAGCGATACACGAATGAATCAACGACTTCAGTTGTAGCGGTCATTGATCCTCTTCTTCATGCGGAGCAACCACTTCTTCCCTTCATCATCCAAGAGAGGTTGATGTCTTGCAACATGATCCTCCACTCCTCCGCCTCTATCGCAAGCCGCAACTTCTTTTTTTAGAGCTCAAGACCATGCATTATCACCGTTTGTTCAAGCTCCCATTTTGCAACCTTCTCTCGCCTTTTCAATTCAACTTTGTTATTCTCCAAGATCAACCTCTACTGGTCGAACTCCATCTTCTCCCTTTGCACATCGATTAACATCGTGTACCTTTCCTCCTTCTTCACCTCCTTGGCCGAAAAAATGCCCATCCAAGTGGCGGACATTTGCTTGCCGCTCCTTCACGCATCACCCTATCCTTCTCCCACTTGTTCCTCATCACTTGTTGGTTTCTCTTAGGCACGGTTGCTTGCATGTCCGCTCCCTCATTTTATTTTTCTTCCTCATCCATTCCAATTGATTGACCAAAGCTAGACCCATCATTTTTCTTCATCTTCTTCGTGCCGTTTTCAATATCCTTGAGCACGGTTTGCCACTTGGGTTTCCCATTCAACTTCATCCAATAATGTGAAAAAGTGAATGTCCTCTTCTCCACCTGATGGTACAATGTCGCCGCCAAAGTTGCATGGGTTTAAAAACCGATACTGCTTTGGTTTTGGTTAACAACTTGCTTAAGATAACCAACAAGTTTGCTCACGGCCTCTTGGATGAGTGTCCATCTATGTTGGAGAGAGCATGGGATACGGTTCGCAACGATTGGGTGTGGCTTCACATAGTGTTTTTGCTCATGGTAAAGTTTGTGAATTTTTCCCAATATTTCTCGCCTTTGTGCTCAATTCCACATATTGGGTCCATGCTCGTGTTACACCAAGTTTCACATAACAAAATATCTTCAAATTGTGTGAATGACAGACCTCTAGGCTTCACTACTTTCATACCAACTTTCTTCTTTGTTTTAGTGTGTGATGTTTGCCCAAATTCAAACATCGAGGAATTGGTATCCTCCATGATAGATAGCAAAGACTCTTGACCATCATTTATCATGTCATGCAATATTTGTTCCTACAATATGCACCACAATTTAACTATCGTCCTACAAGTTTGATCTGATGGTATGTGCAACAAAAGAATTAACGAATGCAAGTAGGAAAGGGGCAAAGATTGTACCGGGTCTTGGTCGGGCATTCCATCTAACAGGTTGTGGGCATGCTCGGAGCCGGCATTGCCCGACGTTGCCCGATGCATTTGGAGTTGTGGCGAGTCCGCTATCTAGACGCGTCAGGGACGGCTTGCGAGAAGCTCAAATCCGGGATGCCCGTCCACTGAGAGGGCGGAACGGAGTCGGCCTCCGCCGACAAGTTGTTTGTCCCTGTGACCACGACCTCCGGGTTGGTGGCTGTCACGACAAAGTCCATGTCCTCAGCAGCAGGCACGAAGGGCATCTCAGGACCGGCCTCCTCCGCAGTTGCCTTCGCCACCGCCTCATGCTCGCGCTGCCTATGGCGACGCTCCTTCCGGGCAAGGTTCTTCGTCTTGTAAGGAGCCGCTAGGCTGGGGAGTCCGACCGATTCCGCCGAGGCATCATCAATGGCCATGGCGGCAAACTAGGTTGTCGGTGATGACATCGGTGATGACGAGCGAGGATAGCGAGCCAGGAAGGAGGTGGGCGGCTGCGTGGAGGCGGGAAATGGAGGACAGGGGCGGGAGGGTTTCGGTCGAAGAGGGCAAGGAGAAGTCAATTTTGAGAGGATTTGGGATGGGTCCGACTTGTCAAAGCCGACGTGGCAGGCATGTCTGGGCGCGCCCGGGCGTCCCCATATCCGCCCCAGATATGGGCCGGGTATGGGAAGTGTCGGTCAGTCCGGGCGTTTGGGCCGGGTTTGCGAGATCCGGTTGGGTGTGTTTTTTTGTTCGGCCAATGACCAGACAGCCCGCCCGGGCATTTGGGGTGGATATGGGGGGTCCGAATGTAGATGCTCTTACAACTCTTTATTTTTATCTATTGGCTGCAGCAGTCCCATGAGTGATGGCTTTTGAAAGGTGATCATAACATTGATTACTTTCATAAGATAACTAATGGTCGTAAAAGAAAAAAAATACCATTCACTCCTTGCGTTGTGGGGGTTGAGATAAAGGTGACTGATAATTTACTCAGTCATGCAACTGGGTATTATAAAAACCTCTTCGGCCTCGCCCCTCGCAACCTACTTCATATGCATCCTGATACAAGGACGAACGATGAGAAATTTAACAAGCAGGATAACGCGGATCAGACAGAGAATTTTCTGAGAAAGAAGGATGCTTTGTTGGCAATGGATCCCAATATGGCTATGGATTTTTACCATGGATGTTGGGATACTATTAAAAATGATATTATGGCCCTTTTTCATAGTTTTCATAAAGGCACATTGGAGGTTCAACGTCTTAACTATGGTATCATCACTTTTTTCCCCAAAGTTATTGGAGCTGATAGGATCCAGCATTTTAGGATGATTTGTCTCCTTAGATGTCCCTACAAGTTGATTACTAAGGTGCTCGATCGTAGAGTTGAAAAGTATGCAGACAAGCTTATTAGTCCCACTCAAACTACTATTGTTAAGAAAATAGAAGCATCATGGATGGTATTTTATATGCATGGACTGTTGAACTATACCCATGTGAAGAAAAGGGTTGGGATTATCCTTAAGCTAGATTTCAAGAAAGCCTGTGACAAGGTAAATTGGGACTTCATGTTGGAATGCCATGTCTTAAGGGGTTTTTTGTGATACCTGGCGTGGTTGGAGTAAACAGGTCCTCCACAACGGCACTGTTAGTATCAAGCTTATTAATAACTGTACTAGACCCTATTTTTAGAGTTCCAAAGGGGTTAGGCAGGGTGACCCGGTATCCCCGTTCCTCTTTAATTTGGCTGATGAATGCCTTACTAAAATGATTAAAAAATGCTCAATCTAATGGTCTCATTTGTGTTTTATCCCTTGATCTGATTCCTAATGGGGTGGCGGTGCTGCAATACGCAGATGATACAATTATTTGCCTTGAGCATGACTTTGACAAAGCTATTAATCTCAAAATGCTCCTGGTAACGTTTGAAATGATGTCTGGTCTCAAAGTGAAATTTTACAAAAGTGAAATCTTCATAGTTGGAGGTGATTATGAGATTAATAAAAATATGCCGATTTGTTTGGATGTGAAGTTGGGCAGTTTCCTATTAAATATCTTGGGATGCTAGTGAGTTTTTCCTCCTTGAGAACCTCTGACTGAGATTGCCTAAAAAGGAAATATATCAAAAGATTTGATGCTTGGATGGGAAATGCTACTTCTATGGGAGGGAGACACACTCTTCTCAATGCAGTACTCTCCCACATCTCCCTTTACCATATGTCCATGTGGTTAATGAATAAAACTTCCCACTGAGAAGCTTGACAAACACAGAAGGAGATTTTTCTACCAGGGGAGTAACAAGAAAAGAAGGTATTACCTGGTCAAATGGGTCAGGATTTGTATATCCAAAACAAAGGTGGCCTGGGGGTTAAAGACTTGAGGAAGGAAAATACCAGCCTTATGGTTAAATGGTGGTGGAAATTGGATACCCAACATGGGATATGGCAGGACATTGTCAAAGCCAGATATTTGAGGAATAAACTGTTGCTACTGTTCAACCTAAATTCTCTGATTCTCCCTGTTGGAAAGCTATTCTCAAAGTCAAGGAATTGTATATGATTGGTAGAAGGATTAAACTTGAGTCTGGTAACATTACTAGGCTCTGGAAAGAACCTATCAATGGTCAAGATCCTCTTTTTGACCAGTGCCCTAGATTATTTGATATTTGCATTGGCAAGGATGCCACTGTTTATCAGTTTAATCATCTTGACCTGAGCACCTTTTTACGAGGAGGCTTGAGTCTAAACTTATGATACAATGGGGTGCAATATCTACCTGTCAATACTCTTACCCTTTCTAATGTGGGCGATTATGTCTATTGGGGTGTCGGTTCTAAATCCGGCATATCTCGTAGTAGGGGTCCTAAGCTAGGCGTCTTGGAGCGATGGTAACATGGACACAAGATTTTACCCAGGTTCAGGCTCTCTCGAAGAGATAATACCCTACGTCCTGCTTTTGATTGTATTCATATGGGGTGTAGTACAAAGTACATGTATCTACCACGAGATTGTTCTAATGAATATGAGTTGTTCTATTAACTAGCCTAGCCTCGGTTTATATAATGCACCGGAGGCCTAGGGTTTAGAAGAGTCCTTATCTTATGCGCCAAGTCTTGTGGGGCCTTCCGTGTATGCGTCATGGGTTGCCCGAAGTGGCCCATGAGTGAACCGCCATGGGGGTCCTCGGCTCAACCCACCTGATCGGGAGACGATGTGGTGAGTACCCCCTAGTCCAGGACACCGTCAGTAGCCCCCTGAACCGGTCTTCAAGTTGGGGACGCTCCTCGGTTCTTCCAAACTGTTCTTCGTCTTCGGTCGTCGGTCTTGAAAACTGGTTCAACAAATCTTCCCATCTCCGATCTTGAGGATCGCCGAGGTGTATCCGAAGAGTTCATACGTCGGGTATCCGAGGAGTCCTTTAAGTTCTCGGCCTTTATCAATGCCTTGTTATTTTTTACGCCACACCTCGGGTTCGAAGTGTTTCCAGCGCGGCGGTGTCCTCTTTGCATCCGAGCTCCAGTGCCGGACTGCATCCGAGGTGTCTTCTTGCCGCCGAGCTCCAACGCCGGACTGCATCCGAGGAGGCATAGAGTACCTCGTCTTTGAAAAAGTTTGAAGGAGGTTATCCGAGCTTAACGCCGAAAAAGTTCTCTATGGAGCCAGCCACTTGCATCCGAGCTTTACGCCGGACAGCTTCCGAGGTGGTGCACCACCTCGGCCATGAGCTGATTTTTTGTGGATTAGTGCAATTTATTCTCTGCCAAGATGTATAACCAGTAGCCCTCAAGGTGTGTGCCGGCCTAAAATCCGGGATGCGCCTGAAGGATAAAACAAAACCGCTGATCCCAGTAGCCCCTGAGACTTAGGTCGATTCGCGAAATCGGCCTGAGGATCAACTCATAGCTCGGCAGCATACTTAGGACCGAAAATGCGGTGCGCAATAGCTCCCGAGACTCAGGTTGGGTGCGGCCGACCAAACTGAGGATCATAATCTCCTCAGAAACTGTTTTGCACTTTGTTAATTGTCTGCATTGAGTCGTCAATGCAGTAGCCCCCGAGCCACTGGTCGGGTGGCAACACCAGATCAGGGGATCGATGTAACCCGTTAATGGCTTTTAGTGAGAAGCGCGAAGCCCAGTAGCCCCCGAGCCTTAATTTGGGCAAGGGTGACCGAATTAAGGATTGATATCCGGAGTAAATTGATTTTAATCACAATTTATGTGTAATGATTCTATGTATCCAAGTACTTTACATCATGAACGCTCGGATCCGCATTGTACGAAACTTTGTTGACCGACCATCGGCTTCAACCTCCTCGGCCATTAGCCAAGGAGTGTTTTCCTACTTTATAAAGCCTTTATAAGGGCAAAGATTTACGGAAAACAAGGCAATCCGGCCATACGGTTTTATAAACAAAGGTACTCGGAGAGATATGTTATATTACTATTTAACGTAAGAAACATCTTCCAAAGAAAATAGTCCCGCTATCGGTTCCTTTCTTTGGGTTGTCATGCTAAGCAGGATGATGTAACTTCACCTCCGATCTAAGTGGGAGAAAAATAGTGAACATCAATTCGGGAGAAATTCCCGAAGTATTTGACATTAAAAAACCGAGATTTTCACTTCCGTCGTTGCCGACCAATTATATTCTTGAGATCGCTAGCTTTCGGCTTCACCCAGTCTGAGGTACTAACCCGGATAACCCGGTAGTATCAATCACAGAGGTGCTCCCTTTACCCCCTAGCCGAACAATTGGGAACGTAGGGGGCAAGCACAGGAGCCAGGCAACCCAGCTTGGCCAGATCTCAAGTCAAATTGATGCATATTGTGGCTTTATAATGATTTATGGAAAGACAACGTTCGTATATTAAATACAAATGCTGAGGATATGTTGGGCTCTCCAGAAGTCCCAAGGTAAATGTGTCGAGGTGCCTCAAGGATCCCCCAGTACGGTTTATTAGACACTTTGATAGGTCTGATGTGTTTATTTTGACTCATGTGCGACCGTTTATAATTTGAAAGTGGCCCAACGTCGGCTTCCATCCCTTTGTAGATGCTATGCAGGGTGTTTCCGCAATAACAAGACAACCCTAAGCCGCCGTCTGGGTGCTCGGAGGCGGTTGTGTTAGCGGAAACGGGGCAATCAGATGTGTAGGCTTTATAACTTTCACTTAGTCATAGGAGCTTGACTGTGGGGGCAAGTAACTAGCCCCCGGTGTTTGGAGTGGTCGGGCGTGCCGAGGTGCAGCTTGGCAGGGAAGTTGCCGAACTACGGGTCGGAAAAGATTTCCCGAGCCGAATTATTATGCACGGCACCTCGGTCAAGAGGATGTCCCGCCTCCTGAAAAAAAACATACAAATAGGTTAAAAGCTTCATAAGCTCGGAAAACCAAAAAACTTACATAAAACCTTTACGTCCAGATTAAATCAAGTTTTCTGGTGCCAATCCGAAATTGGTCTTAAAATTAATTTATGCTTCCGTCGTGCTTTAACATGATATATCCGATCTCCAAACTTCAAGCGGGTCAGCCTGCGGCTTCAACCTCCTATCCCGAAGGCGGAGTGCTTCTCAGGCCAGTTTAGCGAACTAAACTTCAGCGGTTTAAAGAGAAACCAGGCTATCCGGCTATTGACCACACACTCGCGTCGGAAAAAGGAGTAGTAGAAAAAGACTTTGCAACGACCAAGAAAAAATATTTATTAGAAAACGGCTCATATAAATTTTAAGAGCCCCCAGTTAACATGGGTAAAGAAATTTGTTTTTAACAAACAACGTTTTTGTTTGACACAAATAAAATTCGTGGTTGAACCAAACAAAAATTTAAAATTTAAAAATTTTAAAAAAATTGAGCATGAAAGCGACTTAGCTGGTCAATGTGCTCGGCGTTGATGACGTGGCGCGGGCTTGTGGCGGGACGAGGATGCATAGTCCTCGGCTTGACCGAGGTCCCAGCCCCCAAGCCCGAGGTGGCCGAGCGACGAGCTCGGGTTGATGAGGTAGCGATGCGGCACGGTTGACGTGGCGAGGTGAAGCCCCCGGTCCAGCTGTCGTGACGAAGTTGGCCGGCTGGTGATGATGAAGTGATGGCGAAGCCCCCGGTCTAGCCGAGGTGACGGATCAGGTCGGCAGGGTGACGTCGGAGCCCCATGTAAGCCGAGGTGTCGAAGCAGGTCGGCGTGGTGGACATTGGCTTAAATAGGTGACGGCGTGGCGATGCTGACACAGGTCGGAACTTGTGACGCGGTCAATGCCGGCTTGATGAAGTGACCGCGTGGCGATGCCGGCGCACCTGACCCATGCAATCCGTAAGGTGACGATGTTATCTTGACGATAATTAGGGAGAGCAGTGCCGAACTCTTGGTCGGCTCGCCAAGGTGATGATTCGAGGTGGTTATCGTCGGCTCGATGAAGCGATGGCGCAGTCGATGCTGGCGCATGTCGGCAGCCATGGAGCAACATGGCCGGGCTGGTTTGACACCGGCGCGACAACAAAGATCGCCTCAGAAAAGAGTCAAAATTTGTGGGCACGTGTTTGAGGACACAATACTTATAAAAAAATTCCTTCAAAAAGGACCTTGGATAACCCGTTCATGAAAAAAGATGAACTTGGGTCGGATTCGTTTTCGCGCAGAAAACAGATCCGAAAATTGATGCACTAATCGGACTTTTCCCGGAGTTTGAACCGTCAGATCGAGCTGAAATTTTGAGGGGTTGTCGATATGGGAATTCCGCAGTCGATGAACGGTTGGATCTTCCAAAAGATGTCCGAGCTAGCCGCTGGACTCCTCATCCTAAACACGTCCAGATTCTCGTCCAGATTCGACAGGGCTCCGGTATATCGGAGATTGCCGGAGATTCCTACATCGGAACGCGATGAAATTTTACAGGGTTATTGTAGATTCAATTCCGCGCAATTCCACTGAAGGAATCGTCAAAACGACACTCAAGGAGGCGGGGACGGCGAACACGAATCTGCTGTCCAGAAAAAACTGCATGATCGCGCGAGGGCAATGTTGACGTTGAGCCTCTGAGCACCATGGAGGATTCTTCCATGATCTTGGTTGAGATTGGAGTTGATGTTGATGAAGACGCCCGTCCGATCTTGACGATCCGACGTGGAGCGTAGTCCTCGGCCTAGCCGAGGTGACCAGTCGAGCCGGCGACGAAGATGCCGACGTTGACGATGTAGCTCGGTTCCGACGGGTAGATCGCGGTGGAGTCAATCCGAATTCCCATCGCACCGCGGCGACTACCCAGCAGGCTCTCAATGAAAGCACCAATGTAGGTTCTAAATCCGGCATATCTCGTAGTAGGGGTCCTAAGTTAGGCGTCTTGGAGCGATGGTAACATGGACACAAGATTTTACCCAGGTTCGGGCTCTCTCGAAGAGATAATACCCTACGTCCTGCTTTTGATTGTATTCATATGGGGTGTAGTACAAAGTACATGTATCTACCACGAGATTGTTCAAATGAATATGAGTTGTTCTATTGACTAGCCTGGCCTTGGTTTATATAATGCACCGGAGGCCTAGGGTTTAGAAGAGTCCTTATCTTGTGCGCCAAGTCTTGTGGAGCCTTCCGTGTATGCGTCATGGGCTGCCCGAAGTGGCCCATGAGTGAACCGCCATGGGGGTCCTCGGCTCAACCCACCTGATCGGGAGACGATGTGGTGAGTACCCCCTAGTCCAGGACACCGTCATGGGGGCTTAACAAGAGAGCTAAGTATACTACTAAAGCCATGTATAAATGGCTAGATGGTCCTATTGTTGGATGTAACTTCAAATGGGTTTGGAGTGGTAAGATGTGTTTGAAAATTCAAATTTTCCTTTGGCAGATGTTTCAGAATGCCGTTCTCACTAGGCAGGTTATGAAAAACAGAAACTGGCCTGGTAATCCACATTGCTCCTTTTGTAGCAATATTGAAACTTCTCAACACTTGTTCTTTACTTGTCCAATGGCTAGGATTGTTTGGAGATCTGTGGGAGTGGTCCTTGGGACTGACCTATTCCCAAACAGTCATTGGCAATTTTATTCCTAGTGTTACTCCTTTATACCCCATGGTGAACGTTTCTATACTATGGGTGATGGTGTCCTGGATTAGGGGGTACTCACCACGTCGTCTCCCGACCAGGTGGGTCGGGCCGAGGACACCCATGGCGGTTCACTAATGGGCCACTTCGGGCAGCCCATGACGTATACAAGGAAGATTTCACAAAGACTTGGCACACAAGACAAGGACTCCTCTAAACCCTAGGCCTCTGGTGCATTATATAAACCGAGGCCAGGCTAGTCAATAGATGATATTAGAATCATACACAACAATCTCGTGGTAGATACCTGTACTATGTACTATCCCACATATCAATAAAATCAAGAGCAGGATGTAGGGTATTATCTCTTCGAGAGAGCCCGGACCTGGGTAAAATCCTGTATCCATGTTACCATCCCTCCAAGACGCCTAGCTTAGGATCCCTACCTCGAGATATGCCGGATTTAGAACCGACATTGGTGCTTTCATTGAGAGCCTACTAAGTGATCGCCGCGGATCGATGAGATGATCAGGTGCTATTTTTTTAGTTAGATTTGTCCCACACGATTTCTTTGAGAGTTATTGTTGTTGGATCGTAATTTTATTTCACAGGCTCGTCCAGGATCGACTTCGATCTTAGATCGGATCAACGGATTTATGCGCCGGGCAGCCGCTAAGCGTCAAGAGATCGGCATGACCGAGGACAAAAGCGTCTTCGTTGGCTGAGCGTTGGCCTCGTGTGATCACGGGTCCCAAGCGGCCACGAGGGGCCAAAAACTGCCCTCCTCAGGCAGTGCATGCACAGGGATGATCCTCTCCTCTCCTTTTCCTTTTATTTTATTATTAAGGTATCGACACTGCCGCTGGTCAAATGGTAGTTTGCAGTTTTGTTGAATTCCTTCATGGCTGCTACTTCACGTGGAGGTCAAATCAGCCTTGGAAGAGATGGAGCGACGCTGGGGCACATGGAGAACCAAAACGCTTTGGACTACTAGTACAAATCTACTGAGAGTTCACGTATAGGACTCCACTCAAAAATACTAATCGGTCATCACGTCGTTTGAGGTCTGATTGATCTCCATACAAGGCAGTACTAGTCCGATCAGTTCAGGCTTTTTCACCTCGGATTTCAACGCATCGCTACTCGAACAAGAATATCAGCTTCTGGCCAGCCGGCATCATCCGTAGTCCGGCGGACACCGAACTACGTCACGGGGTCACTGCATCTCGCCGTCATGCCATCAATCCGACCTTGACGCCCAGGCCATATCTATCAGATTATTCACTTCGCATAAATTAATTATGCACTTTTTCAATTATTATTATTATTATTATTATTATTTCTTGTTTGCACTATTTTGTGTGTGCAGGTAATCGACTTTGACTGCATCACGCGGTCACCTCGGCGGGCCAACATCGTCATCCTACCTCCGCCGACCAAATTGTGTCGTCACCTTGGCGCGCTGCCCTGCGTCGGCATCGCCGCGCCGTCGCTTCTTCAAGCCGATGTCCAACTGGCCGACCTGCTTAAACACACTAGCTGACGTGGGGGCTCTGAAGTCACTTGGGCTGGACCAGGGCCCTCGCCACATCGACCGTGCTGCGTCGCCACTTCGTCAAACCGAGCTCTTCGCGCGTGCACCTCGGAACCGGCTTGGGGGCTAGGACCTCAGCCAGGCCAAGGACTAAGCACCATGTCGGATCTATCAGAGATCAATGGGCAACTTCGTCCCGCCACAAGCTCGGACCGCGTCATCAACACCGAGCACATTAACCAGCTAAGTCGCTTTCATGCTTAATTTTTTCAAATGTTTAATTTTTGTTCGGTTCGACCAAGCATTATATTTGTGTTAAACAAAAAAAATTGTTTGTTAAAAATGTTGTTTGTTAAAAACACTTCTTTTCCCAAGTTAACTGGGGGCTCTTAAATTTATATGAGCCGTATCATAATAAGTGTTTTCTTCTAAGTCATTGCAAAGTCTTTTTCTACTACTCCTTTTTCCAACGTGAGTGTGTGGTCAATAGCCGGATAGCCTGGTTTCTCTCTAAAGCCGCTTGAGTTTAGTTTGCTAAAATGGCCTGAGAAGCACTCCGCCTTCGGGGTAGGAGGTTGAAGCCGAAGACTGACTCGCTTGAAGTCTGGAGATCGGATGTATCATGTTAAAGCACGACAGAAGCACAAATTAATTTTAAGACCAATTTCGGATTGGCACCAAAAAACTTGATTCAATTAAGACGTCACGTTTGTACATAAGTTTTTTGGTTTTCCGAGCTTATGAAACTTTTAACCTCTTTTATGTTTTTCTTTTAGAAGGCAGGACATCCTCTTTTTCGAGGTGTTTTGCATGATGGTTCCGCTCGGCAATTCATGCCAGACGCCTTTAAAGCATTGGCAATGTTAAACGATGGGCCTTTCATAACATTGGCCGAAGTCTTAATGGCTTGACCTCGGCGGACGCCAAACACTAAACGGGGGCTAGTAACTTGCCTCCCCACTTAAACCTTCTATGACTAAGTGAAAGTTATAAAGCCTGAATATCTGATTGCCTCGTTTCCACTAACACAACCGCCTCCGGGCACCGAGACGTCGGTTAAGGGTTTTCTTGTTAGTACGGAAACACCCTGCATAGCATCTACAAAGGGGTGGAAGTCGACGATGGGCCACTTTTAGATTATCAACAGTCGCAACGAAGTCAAAATAAACCATACTGAGGGCTCCTTGAGGCACCTTGACACGGTTACATCGGGACTTCTGGAGAGCCCAACATATCATCAACGTTTGTATTCAATATACGATTGTTGCCTTCCGTAATCATCGTTATAAAGCCATAAATATGCATCAATTTGACTTAAGATTTTGGCCAAGCTGGGTTGCCTAGCTCCTGTGCTTACCCCCTACGTTCCCGATTGTTCGGCTAGGGGGTAAGGGGAGCACCTCTGTGATTGTTACTACCGGGTCATCCAGGTTCGTACCTCAGATGGGTGAAGCCGAAAGCTAGCTGTCTTAAGAATATAATTGGTCGGCAACGACGGAAGTGAAAATTTCGGTTCATTAAGGCCACAGAGTTCAGGAAATTTCCCCAAACTAAATCCTCAATATTTTCCTCCCACGTTGATCGGAGGTGAGGTTTCATGATCATGGTCAACATGACAGCCTGGGAAAAGGAACTTATAAAGGAACTATTTTTCCCAGAAGATGTTTCTTACGTTAAATAGTAATATAACATATCTCTCCGCGTACCTTTGTTTATAAAACCGTATGGCCGGATTGCCTTGTTTTCCGTAAATCTTTGCCCTTATAAAGGCTTTATAAAGTAGGAAAACACTCCTTGGCTATTGGCTGAGAAGGTTGAAGCCGATGGTCGGTCAACAAAGTTTTGTACAATGCGGATCCGAGCATTAATGACGTAAAGTACTTGGATACATAGAATCATTACACATAAATTGTGATTAAAATCAATTTACTCTGGATATCGATCCTTAATTTGGCCGCCCTTGCCCAAATTAAGGCTCGGGGGCTACTGGGCTTCGCGCTTCTCACTTAAAAGCCATTAACTGGTTACATCAATCCCCTGATCTGGTGTTGCCACCCGACCAGTGGCTTGGGGGCTACTGCATTGACGATTCAATGCAGACAATTTACAAAGTGCAAAACAGTTTCCGAGGAGATTACGATCCTCAGGTTGGTCGGACGCTGTTGGACATATGCCCTAGAGGCAATAATAAATTGGTTATTATCATATTTCCTTGTTCATGATAAATATTTATTATTCATGCTAGAATTGTATTGACCGGAAACTTAAATACATGTGTGAATACATAAACAATACCGTGTCCCTAGTAAGCCTCTACTAGACTAGCTCGTTGATCAAAGATGGTTAAGGTTTCCTAACCATAGACATGAGTTGTCAGTTGATAACGGGATCACATCATTAGGAGAATAATGTGATGGACAAGACCCAACCGTAAGCTTAGCATCAAATAGTTTAGTTATTTGCTATAGCTTTCTTCATGTCAAGTATCTGTTCCTTAGACCATGAGATCATGTCACTCCCGGATACCAGAGGAATACCTTGTGTGCTATCAAATGTCACTTTGTAACTGGGTGATCATAAAGGTGCTCTACAGGTATCTTCGAAGGTGTCTGTTGGGTTGCATGGATCGAGACTAGGATTTGTCGCTCCGTATGACGGAGAGATATCTCTGGGCCCTCTCGGTAATACAACATCGTAAAGAGCTTGCAAGCAATGTGGATAATGAGTTAGTCACGGGATCTTGTATTACGGAACAAGTAAAGAGACTTGCCAGTAACGAGATTGAACTAGGTATGGAAGTACCGACGATCGAATCTCGGGCAAGTAACATATCGCCGGACAAAGGGAATTGCATACGGGATTAACCGAATCCTCGACATCGTGGTTCAACCGATAAAGATCTTTGTTGGACATGTGGGAATCAATATGGGTATCCAGATCCCGCTATTGATTATTGACCGGAGAAGTGTCTCGGTCATGTCTACATGTTCCCGAACCCGTAGGGTCGCACGCCTAACGTTCGGTAGCGCTAGGGTAGCATTGGGATATTAGCAGTGGAAAGTCCGAAGGTTGTTCAAAGTCCCAGATGAGATCCTGGACATCATGAGGAGCTCCGAAATGGTCCGGAGGTAAAGATTTGTATATGGGAAGTCCTATTTTGGCTACCGGAAGAGTTCGGGGGCATGCCGGCAGTGTACCGGAGTCACCGAAGGGTTCCGGGGGTCCACCGGGGGGGTCCACCAGCCCCGGGGGCCCACATGGGCTGTAGGGGGGCGCCCTAGCCTAGTTGGGCCAGGCACACCAGCCCCCCACCAGGCCCATGCGCCAAGGGTGGGCAAACCCTAGGGGTGGGAGGCGCCCCACCTGACTTGGGGGGCACTCCATCTCCTAGGGCCGCCACCACCTCCCTTGGAGGAGGGGCTAGGGCCTCCGCCCCCTCCCCCTCACCCCTATATATAGTGGGGAGGGGCGCCGGGGGCTGCACCCCTTCACCCTTGCCCTCCGTCGCTCCCAACTCCTCCCACCTCTCCTCTGGTACGCGCATGGCGAAGCCCTGCCGGAATTCCGCTGCTGCCACCACCACCATACCGCCGTGCTGGTTCCGATCTCATCTACCTCCTCCCCCTTGCTTGCTGGATCAAGAAGGAGAGGATGCCATCGAGCTGAACGTGTGCTAATCTCGGAGGTGCCGTCCATTCGGCACTAGATCGGGTTGGATCGCGATTGGATCGTGAAGAGTACGACTGCATCAACCGCGTTACGACGCTAACACTTTTGGTCTACAAGGGTATGTAGACACACTCCCCTGTCATTGCTTTGCATCTCCTAGATTAGATCTTGGGTTTTTTCATAGGAAATTTTTTGATTTTCATGCAACGTTCCCCATCAGTGGCATCATGAGCTAGGTCTATGCGT
The DNA here is from genome assembly GCA_039707655.1 of Elymus sibiricus. Lineage (NCBI taxonomy): Eukaryota > Viridiplantae > Streptophyta > Magnoliopsida > Poales > Poaceae > Elymus > Elymus sibiricus. The sequence continues at coordinate 164,796,869 of CM077666.1, read as the reverse complement.
AGATGTATTTGCACGAGTAGAACACAAAGAAGTTGTGGGCGTTGATGTTCAAATTGCTTACTTCCTTTATCTTATTTGGATTCAGCGGTATTGTGGGATGAAGCGGCTTAGACCAACCTTACTTGTCCTCGCACAAGAGACCGGTTCCACTGACTGACATGCAACTTGTATTGCATAAAAGTGGCTTTGCGAGTGTCTGTCTCTCCCACTTTAGTTGAATCTGATTTGACAAGGGCGGTACTTGTAGAAGGTTAAAAGGCAACTTGTGTATCACCATTGTGGCTTTGCGTAGGTAAGAACGGTTCTTGCTAGTTGCCCATAGCAGCCACGTAAAATTTGCAACAACAAAGTAGAGGGCGTCTAACTTGTTTCTGCAGGGCATATTGTGATGTGGTATGGCCAAAACATGATGTGATATATGTTGATGTATGAGATGATCATGTTTTGTAATAGGTTCACGACTTGCATGTCGATGAGTACAGCAACCGGCAGGAGCCATATGGTTGTCTTTAATTTATCGTATGACCTGCGTGTCAACTATTAACCGCCATGTAATTGCTTTACTTTATCACTATGCGTTAGCAATAGTTGTAGAAGCAATAGTTGGCGGAGACAACCACATGACGACACGATGATGGAGATCATGATGATGGAGATCATGGTGTCATGCCAGTGACGATGGAGATCATGCCGGTGTTTTGGAGATGGAGATCAAAAGCACAAAGAAGATGATGGCCATATCATGTCACATATTGATTGCATGTGATGTTTATCTTTTTATGCATCTTATTTTGCTTAGGATGACGGTAGCATTATAAGATGATCCCTTCACTTAATTTCAAGATAAAAGTGTTCTCCCTAAGTATGCACCGTTGCGAAAGTTCGTCGTTTCGAAGCACCACGTGATGATCGGGTGTGATAGACTCTACGTTCGCATACAGCAGGTGTAAGCCAGTTTTTACACATGTAGAATACTTGGGTTAAACTTGATGAGCCTAGCATGTACAGACATGGCCTCGGAACACGGAGGACCGAAAGGTCGAACATGAGTCATATAGTAGATATGATCAACATGGAGATGTTCACCATTGATGACTGCCCCATCTCACGTGATGATCGGACATGGGTCAGTTGATGTGGATCATGTAACACTTAGACAACCTGAGGGATGTTCATTTAAGTGGGAGTTCTTTAGTAATTTGATTAGAAGAACCAATTATCATGAACTAAGTCTAATTGTCTTTCCAAATTAATGTTGTAGATCAATGGCTCGCGCTGTAGCTCCCCTGAATTTTAATACGTTCCTAGAGAAAGAAAAGTTGAAAGATGATGGTAGCAACTATGCGGACCGGGTCCATAATCTGAGGATTATCCTCACTGCTGCACAGAAAGTTTATGTCCTTGATGCACCGCTAGGTGATCCACCCGCTCCCGCAAATCTGGACGTTATGAACGTCTGGCAAACAAGGAATGATGACTACACGATAGTTCAGTGTGCCATGCTTTACGGCTTAGAACCGGGGCTCCAAAGACGTTTTGAGCACCACGGAGCATATGAGATGTTCCAAGAGCTGAATTGGTATTTCAGGCTCATGCCCTGGTTGAGAGGTATGACACCTCTGACAAGTTCTTTAGCTGTAAGATGGAAGAGAACAGCTCCGTTAGTGAGCACGTACTCAAAATGTCTGGGTACTATAATCGCTTGAATCAGTTGGGAGTTAATCTTCCGGATGAAGTAGCGATTAACAGAGTTCTCCAGTCACTGCCACCGAGCTACAAGAGCTTTGTGATGAACTATAACATGCAAGGGATGGAAAAGACAATCCCTGAGCTCTTCGCCATGCTTAAAGCAGCGGAGGTAGAAATCAAGAAAGAACATCAAGCAGAGGAATACCTTGTGTGCTATTGATGACCACAAGTATAGGGGATCAATTGTAGTCCTTTCGATAAGTAAGAGTGTCAAACCCAACGAGAAGCAGAAGGAAATGACAAGCGGTTTTCAGCAAGGTATTCTCTGCAAGTACTGAAAGTAGCGGTAACAGATAGTTTTGATAGCAAGATAATTTGTAACAAGTAACAAGTAGTAACGGTAACAAAAAGTGCAGCAAGGTGGCCCAATCCTTTTTGTAGCAAAGGACAAGCTAGAACGAACTCGTATAATAAGCAAAGTGTTCTCGAGGACACATGGGATTTCATCTAGTCACTTTCATCATGTTTGTTTGATTCGCGTTCGCTACTTTGATAATTTGATATTTGGGTGGACCGGTGCTTGGGTGCTGTTCTTACTTGAACAAGCCTCCCACTTATGATTACCCCCTCTCGCAAGCATCCGCAACTACGAAAGAAGAATTAAGATAACTCTAACCATAGCATGAAACATATGGATCCAAAGCAGCCCCTTACGGAATAGCGCATAAACTAGGGTTTAAGCTTCTGTCACTCAAAGCAACCCATCATCTAATTACTACTCCACAATGCCTTCCCTTAGGCCCAAAGATGGTGAAGTGTCATGTAGTCGACGTTCACACGACACCACTAAAGGAAGCAACAACATACATATCATCAAAATATCGAACGGATACCAAATTCACATGATTACTTATGACAAGACTTCTCCCATGTCCTCAAGAACAAAAGTAACTACTCACAAATCATATTCATGTTCAAGATCAGAGGGGTATTGAATAGCATTAAGGATCTGAACATATAATCTTCCACCAAATAAACCAACTAGCATCAACTACAAGATGTAATCAACACTACTAGTAACCCACAGGTACCAATCTGAGGTTTTGAGACAAAGATTGAATACAAGAGATGAACTAGGGTTTGAGATGAGATGGTGCTGGTGAAGATGTTGATGAAGATTGGTCCTCCCACGATGAGAGGGTCGTTGGTGATGTCGATGGCTTCGATCTCCCCCTCCCGGAGGGAAGTATCCCCGGCGGAATCGCTCCGCCGGAGAGCAAAACAGCTCCTGCCCAGGTTCCGCCTCGAGACGGCGGCGCTTCATCCCGAAAGTATTCTCTTCATGTTTTCTAGGGCAAATGACCTTATATAGCAGAAGGAGGGGGCCAGACGCCAGCTGTGGGCCCCACAAGGCATCAGGGTGTGCCCAGGGGGGTCGTGCCTGCTACTTGTAGCTTGCGTTGGTATTTTCCCCGAAGAGGAAGGGATGATGCAGCACAGTAGAGATAAGTATTTCCCTCAGTTATGAAACCAAGGTTATCGAACCAGTAGGAGAATCACGCAACACCTCGTTAGCAGCACCTGCACACAAACAACAAATCCTTGCACCCAACGCAAACGAGGGGTTGTCAATCCCTCGGCGGTAAATTGCAAGATTAAATTGTATGTGATAGATAGATAGATTGAAACAAAAATACAAAATAAAATAAATAAAAGAAAATGGAAGCAATATTTTTAGGGTTTTAGTAATATGATTTAGATAGACCCGGGGGCCATAGTTTTCACTAGAGGCTTCTCTCGAGAAAATAGAATACGGTGGGTAGACAAATTACCGTTGGGCAATTGATAGAAAAGAAAATAATCATGACGATATCCAAGGCAATGATCATGTATATAGGCATCATGTCCGAGACAAGTAGACCGACTCCTGCCTGCATCTACTACTATTACTCCACACATCGACCGCTATCCAGCATGCATCTAGTGTATTAAGTCCATAAAGAATGGAGTAACGCCTTAATAACGATGACATGATGTAGACAAGATAAACTCACGCATGAATAAACCCCATCTTTTTACCCTTAATAGCAATGATACATACGTGTCATGTCCCTTTCTGTCACTGGGATTGAGCACCGCAAGATCGAACCCATTACAAAGCACCTCTTCCCATGGCAAGATAAATCAATCTAGTTGGCCAAACCAAATCAATAGATCGGAGAAGAAATACGAGGCTATAATAATCATGCATAAAAGAGTGCAGCAAAGACTCAAATAATATTCATGGATAATCTGATCATAAACTCACAATTCATCGGATCAACAAACACACCGCAAAAAGTGATTACATCGGATAGAACTCCAAGAACATCGAGGAGAACATTGTATTGAAGATCAAAAAGAGAGAAGAAGCCATCTAGCTACTAACTATGGACCCGAAGGTCTATGGTAAACTACTCACGCATCATCGGAAGGGGAGCAAGGTTGATGTAGAGCCCCTCCGTGATCGATTCCCCCTCCGGCGGAGTACCGGAGAAGGCCTCCAGATGGGATCTCTCAAGAACAGAAACTTACGGCAGTGGAAAAAGTATTTCGTGGACTCCCCTGAGGGTTTCTGATTTTTTCTGAATTTATAGTGGTGGAATTAGGTCAAACGGAACTGAGGTGGGCCCACGAGGCACCAGGGCGCGCCTGCCCCCCCAAGCGCGCCCTGGTGGCTCGTGGCCACCTCCTCTGGCGTCTGGTCTTCTCCCGAAGCTTCTAGTGTTTATCTTGTCCAAAAAAAATCTCCAAAAAGTTTCATGGCATTTGGACTTCATTTGGTATTGATTTTCTGTAAAACAAAAACATGGCAAAAAACAACAACTGGCACTGGGCACTAAGTTAATAGGTTAGTCTCCAAAAATGATATATAATTGCTGTAAATGCATATAAAAACATCCAAGATTGATAATATAACAGCATGGAACAATAAAAAATTATAGATATGTTGGAGACGTATCAGCATCCCCAAGCTTAATTCCTGCTCGTCCTCGAGTAGGTAAATGATAAAAACAGAATTTTTGATGTGGAATGCTGCCTATCATATTCATCACATATTCTTTTCTTTTATAGCATGGACATTGGACTTGAATGACTCAAAGCAATAGTCTATAATTTGACATGAAGATATAAATACTCAAGCATGCTAACAAGCAATCATGTTTTTCAAAATATCAATGCTAAAGAAAGTTATCCCTAGCCCATTATGCTCAATCATTGATCCATTCATGAAACACACTCAAATATTAGCTACATCCAATGCACAAGTATGACAATAGTGCTCTCTAGTTGGTGCTTTATAAGAGAAGATGGAGACTCAAAATAAAAAATAAAAACTGCATAAAAGTAAATAGATAGGCCCTTCGCAGAGGGAAGCAGAGATTTGTCAAATATGCCAGAGCTCAAAGCTGAAATTAAAGAGATAAAATATTTTGAGAGGCATGCTTTTCCTGTCAACGAAAACGACCGAGAATTCCCAATATTTTCCATGCTAGACACATCATAGGCGGTTCCCAAACAGAAAGTAAAGTTTATTTCCTTTCCACCATTCTTTCACAATCCATGGCTAGCCGTATCCACGGGTGCCCTCCAAACCAACACTTTCCAAGGAATTTTGTTGTTATTAATTTTGATTTCATTGTGGGACTGGGCATCCCTATTACCAACCATCCTCTCGTGTAATGACAAGTGAATAAACACTCATCGTGAGAATAACACACCTAGCATGGAAAATAATAGCCACCCCCTGCCGCTTCATGAGCGGTACGGGCACACAAAATGGAAAAATTATTTTGAAAATTAGAGTTGGCACACGCAAATTTACTTGGAACGGCATTGAAATACCGCATATAGGTAGATATCGTGGACTCATTTGGCACAACTTGGGTTTAAGGATTTTGGATGCACAAGCAGTATTTCCGCTTAATACAAATGAAGGCTAGCAAATAGATTGAGAAGCAACCAACCAAAAAATGAAAACGGTCATAAACATGCATTAAACATAACTAACACCGAATAAGGCACCATAAGTAGGATATAATTTCTTTGCATAACTATTGACTTCATGTGCATGCATAGGGAATCACAAACCTTAACACTAATATTCTTACTAAATCACAATTACTCACTAACATGACTCACATATTATCATTTCCATATCGCAAGACTATTGCAAGGAATCACACTTATCATATCCAATGATCTATATGATTTTTTTATTATATCCCTCTTGAATATACATCACTTTGGGACCAAATTCATATCTTGTGCAAATTACTGTTACTATTATCAACTCTCAAAAAGATTTAAGTGAAGCATGAGAGTGCAAATATTTCTTCAAAATTTCAATCTTATCAATTCTCAAAATAATATAAGTGAAGCATGAGAATTCATTTCTTCAAAATTTCAATCAACTCTCAAAATAATATAAGTGAAGCAAGAGAGTTTATTTCTTCAAAATTTTAATCTTATCAACTCTCAAAATAATATAAGTGAAGCATGAGAGTTTATTTCTTCAAAATTTAGCCACCACCGTGCTCAAAAAGATTTAAGTGAAGCACTAGAGCAACTGCCTAGCTCAAAAAATTTAAGTGAAGCACATAGAGTATTCTAACAAATGATGATAAATGTGTGGCTCTCTCAAAATAGGTGTGTTCAGCAAGGATGATTGTGACAAACTAAAAAGAAAACAAAGCAAAGACTCATATAATACAAGACGCTCCAAGCAAAACACATATCATGTGACGAATAAAAATATAGCTCCAAGTAAAATTACCGATGGTTGGTAGAAGAAAGAGGGGATGCCTTCCGGGGCATCCCCAAGCTTAGACGCTTGAGTCTTCCTTGAATATTACCTTGGGGTCCCTCGGGCATCCCCAAGCTTAGGCTTTTGCTACTCCTTATTCCTTCATCCATCGTGATCTCACCCAAAACTTGAAAACTTCAATCACACAAAACTCAACAAAACCTTCGTGAGATCCGTTAGCATAACAAAATAAATCACTACTTTAAGTACTATTGCAAACCCATTCATATTTTATTTTTGCATTATACCTACTGTAATCTAACTTCACCATGGCATATACCCCCCCCCCGATACAATCCATAGATTCATCAAAACAAGCAAGTAGTGCATCAAAAACAGAATCTGTCAAAAACAGAATAGTCTGTAGCAATCTATTTAAAATCAATACTTATGTAACTCCAAAAATTCTGAAAAATTTGGACAACGTGGGTAATTCATATACCAATACTGTTTAAAAATTTCATATTTTTCTGATGTTCCAGTACAGAAAACAAATTCGGGCACTGGACGCAAAACTTTCTGTTTTCGAAACAGCATCAATTATATTATCTTCCAAATCATCCTAGAGGTATTACTTGGCACAAACACTAATTAAAAACACAAAAACACAATCATACCAGTATAATAATTGTGAAAACACACAATAACAGAAAAAAAAAGGTAAAATTTTATTTTATTCATTGGGTTGCCTCCCAAGAAGCTCTTTCTTTATAGCCATTAAGATAGGCTTGAGATTTCAATGATGCTCACATGAAAGATAATAATTGAAACACAAAGAGAGCATCATGTAGCATGTGAAAAACATATTTAAGTCTAACATACTTCCTATGCATAGGCATTTTATATGGAAACAAATTATCAAGGCAAGCAATTTCTAGCATATGCAAAGGAGAAGAATAAAACATTGATGATTTCAACATAACGAGAGGTGATTTAGTAATATGAAAATTTCTACAACCATATTTTCCTCTCTCATAATAATTACATGAAGGATCATACTCAAATTCAAAAATATATTTATCATAAACAATACTCTCTTTATGATCCACATGCATAAATTTTTTATAATCTTCCGAAATAGTGGGATTATCATCAACGAAAGTCATGACCTCTCCAAACCCACTTTTATCAAAAATTTCATAAGATTGAACATTCTCCAAATATGTGGGATTATTTTTACCTAGAGTTGACACTCTTCCAAACCCACTTTCAATATTATTGCAAACGTTATTATCAATAGCATATTCATCATGAGGTTTAAATAAATTTTCAAGATCATAAGAAGAATTATCACCCCAATCATGATCATTGCAATAAGTAGTGGATATAACAAAATTATCATCCCCAAGCTCGTAGTTTTGCATATTATTAGCACAATTGACATTAATAGAATTTATAATAACATTATTGCGATCATGCTTTTCATTGAAGGAGCTATCATGAATCACTTTATAAATTTCTTCTTTCAGCACTTCATCACAATTTTCAGATTCGTGATTTTCAAGCAAAACTTCATAGAGGAAGTCAAGTGCACTCAACTCACTAGAAATTGGTTCATCATAATTGGGTCTTTTGAAAAGATTAGCAAGTGCATGAGGATCCATATCAATAGATTTTTAGCGAGCGAAGATGCAAGCAAATAGAAGGCACATGGCAACACAAGCAAAGATAGCAAACAAGAAAAAGGCAAACGAAAAATATTTTTGTATTTTTGTAAAAACGTTTTAGAAGTGGGGGGGATGAAAACGAGAGGCAAATGGCAAATAAAATAAATGCAAGAAGATGAGAGTTTATGCAAAGGTACTTGATAGATGTTGATGATGTCTCCCCGGCAACGGCGCCAGAAATTCTTCCTGCTACTTGTAGCTTGCGTTGGTATTTTCCCCGAAGAGGAAGGGATGATGCAACACAGTAGAGATAAGTATTTCCCTCAGTTATGAAACCAAGGTTATCAAACCAGTAGGAGAATCACGCAACACCTCGTTAGCAGCACCTGCACACAAACAACAAATCCTTGCACCCAACGCAAACGAGAGGTTGTCAATCCCTCGGCGGTAAATTGCAAGATTAAATTGTATGTGATAGATAGATAGATTGAAACAAAAATACAAAATAAAATAAATAAATGAAAATGGCAGCAATATTTTTAGGGTTTTAGTAATATGATTTAGATAGACCCGGGGGCCATAGTTTTCACTAGAGGCTTCTCTCGAGAAAATAGCATACGGTGGGTAGACAAATTACTGTTGGGCATTTGATAGAAAAGCAAATAATCATGATGGTATCCAAGGGAATAATCATGTATATAGGCATCACGTCCAAGACAAGTAGACCGACTCCTGCCTGCATCTACTACTATTACTCCACACATCGACCGCTATCCAGCATGCATCTAGTGTATTAAGTCCATAAAGAACGGAGTAACGCCTTAAGAACGATGACATGATGTAGACAAGATAAACTCACGCATGAATAAACCCCATCTTTTTACCCTTAATAGCAACGATACATATGTGTCATGTCCCTTTCTGTCACTGGGATTGAGCACCGCAAGATCGAACCCATTACAAAGTACCTCTTCCCATGGCAAGATAAATCAATCTAGTTGGCCAAACCAAATCAATAGATCGGAGAAGAAATACGAAGCTATAATAATCATGCATAAAAGAGATCAGAGAAGACTCAAATAATATTCATGGATAATCTGATCATAAACTCACAATTCATCGGATCCCAACAAACACACCGCAAAAAGTGATTACATCGGATAGAACTCCAAGAACATCGAGGAGAACATTGTATTGAAGATCAAAAAGAGAGAAGAAGCCATCTAGCTACTAACTATGGACCCGAAGGTCTGTGGTAAACTACTCACGCATCATCGAAAGGGCAGCAAGGTTGATGTAGAGCCCCTCCGTGATCGATTCCCCCTCCGGCGGAGTACCGGAGAAGGCCTCCAGATGGGATCTCTCGAGAACACAAACTTGCGGCGGTGGAAAAAGTATTTCGTGGACTCCCCTGAGGGTTTCTGATTTTTCCTGAATTTATAGTGGTGGAATTAGGTCAAACGGAGCTGAGGTGGGCCCACGAGGCACCAGGGCGGGGCGCCCTGGTGGCTCGTGGCCACCTCCTCTAGCTCCTGGTCTTCTCCCGAAGCTTCTAGTGTTTATCTTGTCCAGAAAAAAATCTCCAAAAAGTTTCGTGGCATTTGGACTTCGTTTGGTAATGATTTTCTGTAAAACAAAAACAGGGCAGAAAACAGCAACTGGCACTGGGCACTAAGTTAATCGGTTAGTATCCAAAAATGATATATAATTGCTGTAAATGCATATAAAACATCCAAGATTGATAATATAACAACATGGAACAATCAAAAATTATAGATACGTTGGAGACGTATCAGCACCGTGTTGCCTTGTGGGCAACTGGTGGGTCTCCTCTGGTATTTCTTTTCTCCAGTATTTTTTATATATTCAATAAAAAATCTCCGTGAAATTTCAGGTCAATTGGAGCTCTGTAGAATAGGTATCTCTGATGTGGCTATTTCAGGTCCAGAATTCCAGCTGCCGGCATTCTCCCTCTTCATGTAAATCTTGCAAATTAAGAGAGAAAAGGCATAAGAACTGTACCATAAAGTGAAATAATGATTAAAAACATAATAATTAACAGTAGGAAATCATGATGCAAATTGGACGTATCAGCTATCGAACGTCACTTTGTAACTGGGTGATCATAAAGGTGCTCTACAGGTATCTCCGAAGGTGTCTGTTAGGTTGCATGGATCGAGACTGGGATTTTTCGCTCCGTATGACGGAGAGATATCTCTGGGCCCTCTCGGTAATACAACATCATAAAGAGCTTGCAAGCAATGTGGCTAATGAGTTAGTCACGGGATCTTGTATTACAGAACGAGTAAAGAGACTTGCTGGTAACGAGATTGAACTAGGTATGGAAATACCGACGATCGAATCTCGGGCAAGTAACATATCGCCGGACAAAGGGAATTGCATACGGGATTACTGAATCCTCAACATCGTGGTTCAACTGATATAGATCTTCGTTGGACATGTGGGAATCAATATGCATATCCATATCCCGCTATTGATTATTGACCGGAGAAGTGTCTCGGTCATGTCTACAAGTTCCCGAACCCATAGGGTCGCACGCTTAACGTTCGGTAGCGCTAGGGTAGCATTGAGATATTAGTAGTGGAAAGTCCGAAGGTTGTTTGGAGTCCCGTATGAGATCCTGGACATCACGAGGAGCTCCGGAATGGTCCGGAGGTAAAGATTTGTATATGGAAAGTCCTATTTTGGCTACCGGAAGAGTTCGGGGGCATGCCGACAGTGTACCGGAGTCACCGAAGGGTTCCGGGGGTCCACCGGGCGGGTCCACCAGCCCCGGGGGCCCACATGGGCTGTAGGGGGCACCCTGTCCTAGTTGGGCCAGGCGCACTAGCCCCCCACTAGGCCCATGCGCCAAGGGTGGGCAAACCCTAGGGGTGGGAGGCGCCCCACCTGACTTGGGGGGCACTCCATCTCCTAGGGCCGCCGCCACCTCCCTTGGAGGAGGGGCTAGGGCCGGCGCCCCCTCCCCCTCACACCTATATATAGTGGGGAGGGGCGCAGGGGGCTGCACCCCTTCATCCTTGCCCTCCGTCGCTCCCAACTCCTCCCACCTCTCCTCCGGTACGCGCTTGGTGAAGCCCTGCCGGAATTCCGCTGCTGCCACCACCACCATACCGCCGTGCTGGTTCCGATCTCATCTACCTCCTCCCCCTCGCTTGCTGGATCAAGAAGGAGAGGACGCCATCGAGTTGAACGTGTGCTAATCTCGGAGGTGCCGTCTGTTCGGCACTAGATCGGATTGGATCGCGATTGGATCGTGAAGAGTACGACTACATCAACCGCGTTACGACACTAACGCTTTCAGTCTACAAGGGTACGTAGACACACTCCCCTCTCGTTGCTTTGCATCTCCTAGATTAGATCTTGGGTGTTTCGTAGGAAATTTTTTGATTTTCATGCAACGTTCCCCATCAGCCGCACCCAACCTGAGTCTCGAGGACTATGCACACTGCGTTTGCATTCCTAAGTATGCTGCCGAGATAGGAGTTGATCCTCAGGCCGATTTCGTGAATCGACCTGAGTCTCAGGGGCTACTGGGATCAGCGGTTTTATGTTTTCCTTCAGGTGCATCTCAGATTTTTGGCCGACACACACCTTGAGGGCTACTGGCTATATATCTCGGCAGAGAATAAATTGCACCGATCGAAAAAAAATATCCACAAAAAATCAGCCCAAGCCCGAGGTGGTGCACCACTTCGGAAGCAATCCGGCATAAATCTTGGATGCGAGTGGCTGGCTCCCTAATGGACTTTTCCGGCATTAAGCTTGGTTGAAATCCTTCAAACTTTTTTCAGATCGAGGTAATCTATGACACCTCGGATGCCGATCGGCATTAGAGCTCAGCTGCAAAAAGACACCTCGAATGCAGTCCAGCGTTCGAGCTTGGCTGCAAGAGGACACCGCTGCACGGGCAAAAACTTTGAACCCGAGGTGCGGCGTAAAAATAACAAGGCATTGATAAAGGCCAAGAATTTAAAGGGGTTCCTCGGACGCCCGACGTACAAACTCCTCGGATGTTCGACGGGTAAACTCTTCGGATACACCTCGGTGATCCTCAAGATCGAAGATGGGAAGATTTTTTGAACCAGCTTTCAAGACCGACGACCGAAGATGAAGAACAATTCGGAAGAACTGAGGAGCGTCCCCAATTTGAAGACCGTTTCAAGGGGCTACTGGTGGTGTCCTGGACTAGGGGGTACTCACCACGTCGTCTCCTGGCCAGGAGGGTCGGGCCGAGGACCCCCATGGCGGTTCACTAATGGTCCACTTCGGGCAGCCCATGACGTATACAAGGAAGATTCCACAAAGACTTGGCGCACAAGACAAGGACTCCTCTAAACCCTAGGCCTCTGGTGCATTATATAAACCGAGGCCAGGATAGTCAATAGATGATATTAGAATCATACACAACAATCTCGTGGTAGATACCTGTACTATGTACTATCCCCCATATCAATACAATCAAGAGCAGGACGTAGGGTATTATCTCTTCGAGAGAGCCTGAACCTAGGTAAAATCATGTGTCCATGTTACCATCGCTCCAAGACGCCTAGCTTAGGATCCCTACCTCGAGATATGCCGGATTTAGAACCGACAATGGGGCTTGCTGCTATAACCTGGGCTATTTGGAATGCTCGCAATCAAACTATGTTTGAGAAAAAACTTATCAAAACCCCTTTTGAGATTGTGTTTTCTGCCTGCACTTCTTTTTTGTACTGGGTGGGACTTCAAAAGGAGGATGTTGCAGTGGAACTGAGGGAGGGAGCTGAGAGTCTTCGCAGCAACAATGTAAATCTGATGAGAATTTGCAATGCTTCTTAGTAGTCGGTGATATAGAGGAGCCACAAAGGAGTCATTCGTCTTTGATGTTCTGGTATTGCTGGCGAGTGGCGCGTGTGTGGTTGTAGTCAAAGATTGGTTGCTTTTTTATCTTGTTTGATCTGTGGACTTTGCTTAGTTGGGGGTGGCTCGTTTAGCTTCCTCCTGTTTACCTGTAATAGGAATAGTCTGAACTTTGTGCTGCCAGGTTTTTGCCCCATAAGGTATGTTTTGAGATCGAGTGTGTCTAGTGGGTTTCTTGGCAGTGCCGAACTCGCTTTCCCTTCTTTCCCATCTCTGTCAAATTTTTAACTATATTTCCATTATCAATAATGGAAAGGGGGATAGCCCGATTTAGAAAACAAATCTTTATTTTTCATCTGATTTATGTACATAATTGCTAAATTTCAGCTGACTAAAAAATAAATGGTCTTCATTTTGATTTCCGTGGCTTCGATGGTGTACATTGAGATTCATGTATTGACCAGGTCGGACCAGGTGTTTTTCCTGTCAGGTTTGCACCCGGTCCCGGGACTCGTGGTAATCCAGGCTCTCCGGTTTATTCTTCTCCGCCCACTGTTTCAAACCGAGAGCTCAAGAGGGGGAGGAGAGAGAGAGAGGCGAAGGCGACATCATGTCGATTCTGTTGTGGTGTGCCCTCTGTGTTGCTTGATTTTGATGGGGAACGAAGCATGAAAATCAAAAAAATCCCTACGAACACCCAAGATCTAATCTAGCAGATGCATAGCAACGAGAGGGGAGTGTGTCTACATACCCTTGTAGACCAAAAGCGGAAGTGTATAAAACGCGGTTGATGTAGTCGTACTCTTCACGATCCAATCGCGATCCAATCCGATCTAGTGCCGGACGGACGGCACCTCCGAGTTTAACACACGTTCGGCTCGGTGGCGTCCTCTCCTTCTTGATCCAGCAAGCAAGGGAGAGGAGGTATATGAGATCTGAACCAACATGACGGCGTGGTGGTGGTGGCAGCAGCGGAACTGCAGCAGGCCTTCGCCAAGCGTCTGCGCGAGGTGGAGGAGGTGTAACGGGAGGGAGATGGGCAAGGGTGGAAGGGTGGCTGCCCCCAACGCCTCCCCACCTATATATAGGCGTGGAGGGGGCTGGTGGCTTGACCTCCAAGCCCCTAGGGTCGTTGGTCAAGGGGGGAGGAAGGAAATCCCTCCTTTCCTTTCCCCACCGATCGCTATCCCCCTTTTTAGGGATCTTGATCTTATTCCTTCGGGATACGATCCTATTCCTTTTAAGGGGGGATCTTGGTGCGCCTAGACTAGGGGTGTGGGGCCTTTCCCCAATACCCACGTCCATGTGGGTCCCCCATGCAGGTGGGCCCCACTCCGAAACCTTCTAGAACCTTCCCGGTACAATACCGAAAAAAACCGAACTTTTTCCAGAACCCAAAATATGAGTTCCCATATATAAATCTTTACCTCCGGACCATTCCGAAGCTCCTCGTGATGTCCCGGATCCCATCTGGGACTCTGAACAACCTTCGTATTTCACCATATTAATATCTCATTTCTACCCTAGCGCTACCAAACGTTAAGCGTGCGACCCTACGGGTTCGAGAATCATGTAGACATGACTGAGACTCCTCTCCGGTCAATAACCAATAGCGGGACCTGGATGCCCATATTGGTTCCTACATATTCCACGAAGATCTTTATCGATTGAACCACGATGTCAAGGATTCAGTTAATCCCGTATGTAATTCCCTTTGTCCGGCGATATGTTACTTGCCCGAGATTCGATCGTCGGTATCTCCATACCTAGTTCAATCTCGTTAACGGTAAGTCTCTTTACTCGTTCCTTAATACAAGATCCCGTGACAAAAGTCATTAGTCACATGAAGCTTCTTGTGATGTTGTATTACCGAGAGGGCCCAGAAATATCTCTCCGTCACACGGAGTGACAAATCCCAGTCTCGATCCATGCAACTCAACAGACACCTTCATAGATACCTGTAGAGCACCTTTATGATCACCCAGTTATGAAGTGACGTTTGGTAGCACACAAGGTATTCCTCCGGTATCTGGGAGTGACATGATCTCATGGTCTAAGGAACAGATACTTAACATGAAGAAAGCTGTAGCAAATAACTAAGTGGTACGATCTGATGCTAAGCTTATGATTGGGTCTGTCCATCACATCATTCTCCTAATGATGTGATCCCGTTATCAAATGACAACTCATATCTATGGTTAGGAAACCTAAACCATCTTTCATCAACGAGCTAGTCTAGTAGAGGCTTACTAGGGACACGGCGTTCTTTATGTATTCACACATGTATTTAAGTTTCCGGTCAATACAATTCTAGCATGAATAATAAAAATTTATCATGAACAAGGAAATATGATACTAATCAATTTATTATTGCCTCTAGGGCATATTTCCAACGGTCTCCCACTTGCACTAGAGTCAATAATCTATTTTACATCGTAATGAATCTAACACCCATATAGTTCTGGTGCTGATCATGTTTTGTTTGTGGAAGAGGTTTACTTAATGGGTCTGCCACATTCAGATCCGTATGTACTTTGCAAATCTCTATGTCACATGTAGATGTTGCTACCATGCTTTGCTTGGAGCTACTCCAACTGACTGCTCCACCATTCAAAATAAATACGTATCCGGTTTGAGACTTCGAGTCATCTGGATCAGTATCGAAGCTTGCATTGACGTAACCCTTTACGACGAGCTCTTCCTCGCCTCCATAAATGAGAAACATGTCCTTAGTTCTCTTTAGGTACTTAAGGATATTTTTGACCGCTGTCCAGTGATCTACTCGTGGATCACTCTGGTACCTACCTGCCAGGCTTATGGCAAGGCACACATCAGGTCTGGTACACAGCATGGCATACAGTCTATGGCTGAGGCATAGGGAACGACTTTCATCCTTTCTCTTTCTTCTGCCGTGGTCGGGCTTTGAATCTTACTCAACTTCACACCCTGCAACACAGGCAAGAACCCCTTCTTTGACTGGTCCATTTTGAACTTCTTCAAAATCTTGTCAAGGTATGTGCTTTGTGAAAGTCCTATCAGGCGTCTTGATCTATCTCTATAGATCTTGATGCCCAATATGTAAGCATCTTCACATGGGTCTTTCATTGAAAAGTCTTGTTCAAATAACCCTTTATGCTTTCTAGAAATTCTATATCATTTCCAATCAACAATATGTCATCCACATACAGTATTAGAAATGCTACAGAGCTCCCACTCACTTTCTTGTAAATACAAGCTTCTCCATAAGTTTGTATAAAACCAAAAGCTTTGATCACCTCATCAAAGCGTATATTCCAACTCCGAGATGCTTGCACCAGTCCATAGATGGATTGTTGGAGCTTGCATACCTTATTAGTATCCTTAGGATCGACAAAACCTTCTGGTTGCATAATATACAACTCTTCCTTAAGGAAACCTTTAAGGAATGCTATTTTGACGTCCATTAGCCAGATTTCATAATCGAAATATGCAGCAATTGCTAACATGATTCTAACAGACTTCAGCATCGCTACGGGTGAGAAAGTCTCATTGTAGTCAACTCCTTTGCGACAAGTCGAGCTTTATAGACGGTGACATTACCATCAGCGTCTGTCTTCTTCTTAAAGATCCATTTGTTCTCAATGGCCTGCCGGTCATCGGGCAAGTCTACCAAAGTCCATACTTGGTTCTCATACATGGATCCTATCTCGTATTTCATGGCCTCAAGCCATTTGTTGGAATCCGGGCTCGTCATTGCTTCTTCATAGTTCGTAGGTTCGCCGTTGTCTAACAACATGACTTCCAGGACAGGATTACCGTACCGCTCTGGTGCGGAACGTGTCCTGGTCGACCTACGAAGTTTAGTAGTAACTTGATCCGAAGTTTCATGATCACCATCGTTAGCTTCCTCTCTTTGGTTGGTGTAGGCATCACTGGAGCTGACTTCTGTGATGTCCTACTTTCCAGTTCAAGAGAAGGTACGATTACCTCATCAAGTTCTACTTTCCTCCCACTCACTTCTTTCGAGAGAACCTCCTTCTCTAGAAAGGACCCATTCTTGGCAACAAAGATCTTGCCCTCGGATCTGTGATAGAAGGTATACCCAATGGTCTCTTTAGGGTATCCAATGAAGACGCACTTTTCTGCTTTGGGTTCGAGCTTATCAGGCTGAAGCCTCTTGACATAAGCGTCGGATCCCCAAACCTTAAGAAACGACAGCTTAGGTTTCTTGCCAAACCATAATTCATACGGTGTCACCTCAACGGATTTAGACGGTGCCCTGTTTAAAGTGAAAGCGGCTGTCTCTAATGCATAACCCCAAAACGATAGTGGCAAATCGGTAAGAGACATCATAGAACGCACCATATCCAATAGAGTACGATTACGACGTTCGGACACACCATTACGCTGTGGTGTTCCAGGTTGCATTAGTTGTGAAACAATTCCACATTGTCTTAAATGCATACCAAACTCATAACTCAAATATTCTCCTCCATGATCAGATCGTAAGAATTTTATCTTCTTGTTACGATGATTCTCCACTTCACTCTGGAACTGTTTGAACTTTTCAAAAGTTTCAGATTTGCACTTCATTAAGTAAATATACCCATATCTACTTAAATCATCTGTGAAGGTCAAGAAATAAGGATATCCACCGCGCGCCTCAACACTCACCGGATCGCATACATCGGTATGTATTATTTCCAACAAGTCACTTCCCCGCTCCATTATTCCGGAAAACGGGGTTTTAGTCATCTTGCCCATGAGGCATGGTTCACATGTTTCAAATGATTCATAATGAAGTGATTCCAAAAGTCCAACAGCCCGGAGTTTCTTCATGCGCTTTACACCAATATGACCTAAGCGGCAGTGCCACAAGTATGTGGTACTATCATCATTAACTTTGCATCTTTTGGCATCAATATTATGAACATGTGTACCACTACGATTGAGATTCAACAAGAATAAACCATTCACAAGGGGTGCATGACCATAAAAGATATTATCCATAAATAGAACAACCATTATTCCCTGACTTAAATGAATAACCGTCTCGCAATAAACAAGATCCAGATATAATGTTCATGCTTAACGCAGGCACCAAATAACAATTATTTAGGTTTAAAACTAATCCCGAAGGTAGATGTAGAGGGAGCGTGCCGACGGCGATCACATCAACCTTGGAACCATTTCCAACGCACATCGTCACCTCGTCCTTAGCTAGTCTCCGTTTATTCCGCAGCTCCTGTTTCGAGTTACAAATATTAGCAACCGAACTAGTATCAAATACGCAGGCGTTATTACGAGCACTAGTAAGGTACACATCAATAACATGTATATCAAATATACCTTTGTTGACGTTGCCAGGCTTCTTATCTGCCAAGTACTTGGGGCAGTTCCGCTTCCAGTGACCCTTCCCCTTGCAATAGAAGCACTCGGTCTCAGGTTTGGGTCCAGCCTTGGGTTTCTTCACGGGAGTGGTAACTTGCCATTGTTCTTGAAGTTCCCTTTCTTTCCCTTGCCTTTCTTGAAACTAGTGGTCTTATTGACCATCAACACTTGATGCTCTTTCTTGATTTCTACCTCTGCGGCCTTAAGCATCGCGAAGAGCTCAAGGGTCATTTTCTCCATCCCTTGCATATTATAGTTCATCACAAAGCCCTTGTAGCTAGGTGGCAGTGATTGGATAACTCTATCAATCGCTACTTCATCCGAAAGATTAACTCCCAATTGATTCAAGTGGTTGTAGTACCCAAACATCTTGAGTACGTGCTCGCTAACGGAGCTGTTCTCCCCCATCTTGTAGCTAAAGAACTTGTCGGAGGTGTCATACCTCTCAACCCGGGCGTGAGCCTGAAATACTAATTTCAGCTCCTGGAACATCTCATATGCTCCGTGGTGCTCAAAACGTCTTTGGAGCCCCGGTTCTAAGCCGTAAAGCATGGCGCACTGAACTATCATGTAGTCATCATTCCTTGTCTGCCAGACGTTCATAGCGTCTAGATTTTCAGGAGCGGGTGGTTCACCTAGCGGTGCATCAAGGACATAAGCCTTCTGTGCAGCAGTGAGGATAATCCTCAGATTACGGACCTAGTCCGCATAGTTGCTTCCATCATCTTTCAACTTATCTTTCTCTAGGAACGCATTAAAATTCAGGGGAGCTATAGCGCGAGCAATTGATCTACAACATAATTTTGCAAAGACAATAAGACTATGTTCATGATAATTGGTTTAGTTAATCATATTACTAATGAACTCCCACTTAAATCAACATCCCTCAAGTTGTCTAAGTGTTACATGATCCAAATCAATTAACCCATGTCCGATCATCACATGAGATGGGGTGGTCATGAATGGTGAACATCTCCATGTTGATCATATCTACTATATGACTCATGTTCGACCTTTCGGTCCTCCGTGTTCCGAGGCCATGTCTGTACATGCTAGGCTCGTCAAGTTTAACCCAAGTATTCCGCATGTGTAAAACTGGCTTACACCCGTTGTATGCGAACGTAGAGTCTATCACACCAGATCATCACGAGGTGCTTCAAAACGACGAACTTTCGCAATGGTGCATACTTAGGGAGAACACCTTTTATGTTGAAATTAAGTGAAGGGATCATCTTATAATGCTACCATCGTCCTAAGCAAAATAAGATGCATAAAAAGATGAACATCACATGCAATCAATATGTGACATGATATGGCCATCATCATCTTTGTGCTTTTGATCTCCATCTCCAAAGCACCGGCATGATCTCCATCATCACCGGCATGACACCATGATCTCCATCATCGTGCCATCATGTGGTTGTCTCCGCCAACTATTGCTTCTACAACTATTGCTACCATGGCGATAAAGTAAAGCAATTACATGGCGGTTAATAGTTGACACGCAGGTCATGCAATAAACTAAAGACAACCCTATGGCTCCTACCGGTTGCCGTACTCATCGACATGCAAGTCATGAACCTATTACAAAACATGATCATCTCATACATCAACATATATCACATCACATTTTGGCCATACCACATGACAACATGCCCTGTAAAAACAAGTTAGACGTCCTCTACTTTGTTGTTGCATTTTTTACGTGGCTGCTAGGGCAAACTATAAGAACCATTCTTATCTACGCAAAACCACAACGGTGATATACAAGTTGCCTTTTAACCTTCTACAAGGACCACCGTTGTCAAATCAGATTCAACTAAAGTGGGAGAGACAGACACCCGCAAAGCCACTTTTATGCAATACAAGTTGCATGTCAGTCAGTGGAACCGGTCTCTTGTGCGAGGACAAGTAAGATTGGTCCGAGCCGCTTCATCCCACAATATTGCCGAATCCAAATAAGACAAAGGAAGTAAGCAATTTGAACATCAACGCCCACAACAACTTTGTGTTCTACTCGTGCATATATATTTAAGCATAGACCTAGCTCTAATACCACTGATGGGGAATGAAGCATGAAAATCAAAAAAATTCTTACGAACACCCAAGATCTAATCTAGGAGATGCATAGAAACGAGAGGGGAGTGTGTCTACATACCCTTCTAGACCGAAAGCGGAAGCGTATAAAACGCGGTTGATGTAGTCGTACTCTTCACGATCCAATCCGATCTAGTGCCGAACGGACGGCACCTCCGAGTTTAGCACACGTTCGGCTCGGTGGTGTCCTCTCCTTCTTGATCCAACAAGTGAGGGAGAGGAGGTAGATGAGATCTGAACCAACATGATGGCGTGGTGGTGGTGGCAGCAGCGGAACTGCAGCAGGGCTTCGCCAAGCGTCTACTTGAGGTGGAGGAGGTGTAGCGGGAGGGAGATGGGCAAGGGTGGAAGGGTGGCTGCCCCCAACGCCTCCCCACCTTTATATAGGCGTGGAGGGGGCTGGTAGCTTGCCCTCCAAGCCGCTAGGGTCGTTGGTCAATGGGGGAGGAAGGAAATCCCTCCTTTCCTTTCCCCACCGATCGCTATCCCCCTTTTTAGGGATCTTGATCTTATTCCTTTGGGATATGATCCTATTCCTTTTAATGGGGGATCTTGATGCGCCTAGACCAGGGGTGTGGGGCTTTTCCCCACTACCCACGTCCATGTGAGTCCCCATGCAGGTGGGCCCCACTCCGAAACCTTCTAGAACCTTCCCGGTACAATATCGGAAAAAACAAAACTTTTTCCGGAACCCAAAATATGAGTTCCCATATATAAATCTTTACCTCTGGACCATTACAAAGCTCGTCATGATGTCGCGGATACCATCCGGGACTCTGAACAACCTTCAGACTTCACCATATTAATATCTCATTTCTACCCTAGCGCTACCGAACGTTAAGCGTGCGACCCTACGGGTTCGAGAATCATGTAGACATGACCGAGACTCCTCTCCGGTCAATAACCAATAGCGGGACCTGGATGCCCATATTGGTTCCTACATATTCCACGACGATATTTATCGGTTGAACCACGATGTCAAGGATTCAGTTAATCCCGTATGTAATTCCCTTTGTCCGGCGATATGTTACTTGCCCGAGATTCGATCGTCGGTATCTTCATACCTAGTTCAATCTCGTTACCGGCAAGTCTCTTTACTCATTCCGTAATACAAGATCCCGTGACTAAACTCATTAGTCACATGAAGCTTCTTGTGATGTTGTATTACCGAGAGGGCCTAGAGACATCTCTCCGTTACACGTAGTGACAAATCCCAGTCTCGATCCATGCAACTCAACAGACACCTTTGTAGATACTTGTAGAGCACATTTATGATCATGAAGTGACGTTTGAGTAGCACACAAGGTATTCCTCTGGTATCCGGGAGTGACATGATCTCATGCTCTAAGGAACAGATACTTGACATGAAGAAAGATGTAGCAAATAACTAAGTGATACGATCTGATGCTAAGCTTACGGTTGGGTCTGTCCATCACATCATTCTCCTAATGATGTGATCCCGTTATCAAATGACAACTCATGTCTATGGTTAGGAAACCTTAACCATCTTTGATCAACAAGCTAGTCTAGTAGAGGCTTACTAGGGACACGGTGTTGTTTATGTATTCACACATGTATTTAATTTTTCGGTCAATACAATTCTAGCATGAATAATAAACATTTATCATGAACAAGGAAATATGATACTAATGGCGCTCCCAGCGGCTTGCTACTTGTGAGCTGCGTTGGTATTTTCCCCGAAGAGGAAGGGTGAAGCAATATAGTAGGGGACAGTATTTCCCTCAGTGAGAACCATGGTTATCGAACCAATATGATAACTACGCAAATTCCTAGTAAGCAGCACCTACACACACAAGAGAAAATACTTGCACCCAACGCGGGCAAGAGGGTTGTCAATCCCGTTGAGCTCGTTACTTGCAAGGATTAAATCTGGTAGTGATAAATATATAAATTTAAAAGTAAAATAAAAAGAGTAAAATTGCAACAAGATATTTTTGGTTTTAGTAATATGATAAAAGTAGACCCGGGGGCCATAGTTTTCACTAGAGGCTTCTCTCTCGAAACATAGCATACGGTGGGTAGACAAATTACTGTTGGGCAATTGACAGAAAAGCGCATAGCTATGATGTTATTCATGGCAATGATCATGTATATAGGCATCACGTCCGTGACAAGTAGACCAAAATGATTCTGCATCTACTACTATTACTCCACCAATCGACCGCTATCCAGCATGCATCTATGGTATTAAGTTCATGACAAACAGAGTAACACTTTAAGCAAGATGACATGATGTAGACAGAATAAACTCAAGAAATATTATTAAACCCCATCATTTTACCCTTAATGGCAACAATAAAAATCCGTGCCTCGCTAACCCTTCTGTCACGAGGTGAGGACACTGCAAGATTGAACCCATTACAACGCACCTCTCCCACTGAAGATATATCAATCTAGTTGGCCAAACCAAATAGATAGATCGGAGAGAAATACAAAGCCATAATAATCATGCATAATAAAGTTTAGAAAAGACTCAATTACTTTCAATGAATAATCTGATCATAAACCCACAATTCATCGGATCCCAACAAACGCACCGCAAAAGAAGATTACATCAAATAGAACTTCATAGAGATAATGGAGAACTTTGTATTGAAGATCAAAGAGAGAGAATAAGCCATCTAGCTACTAGCTATGGAATCGTAGGTCTGTGGTGAACTACTCACACATCATCGGAAGGGCAGCAAGGTTGATGTAGAAGCCCTCCGTGATCGATTCCCCTTCCGGCAGAGTACCGGAAAAGGCCTCCAGATGGGATCACGAAAGAACAAAAGCTTGCGGCGGCAGAAAAGTTATTTCAGGTCGCTTTCTGTTGGTTTGGGGATTTATGGGAATTTATAGCGCTGGATTAGGTCAAACAGAGCTGTGTGGGACCCACGAGCTCAGGTGGCGCGCCCTTCCTGGGGGCGCGCCGAGTGAGCTCGTGGCTCTCCCGTAGATCTTCTGGCCTCCTCCCAAACATTCTAGGGTCTGGTCCAGAAAAAATCACCGTAAAGTTTCATCGTGTTTGGACTTCGTTTGGTACTGATTTTCTGAAAAGCCAAAAACAAGCAAAAAACAACAACTGGCACTGGGCACTAAGTTAATAGGTTAGTTCCCAAAAATGATATAAAATTGCATATAAAGCATATAAAGTATCCAAGATTGATAATATAATAGCATGAAACAATCAAAAATTATAGATACGTTGGAGACGTATCACGGCTGACAACGACGGCGGGCGGCAGTTCATCGCGCGTCATGTAGTGGACACCCACGTGAGGGGGAAGGACCTCTCGGTGGTGTACACCAATGAGCCGGTCTCGGTGGAGAGCTCCATACACACTATGGAGAAGTTGCTTGCTGAGGACAAGTACCAAGTGGTCGGCTTTGACCTCGAGTTCACCGGCGGTCATGCCGGGTATGATCAGAAGGTTGTCATTGCCCAGTTGTGTGTGCGCCATCACGTCCTCGTCTGCCATTACTCCCTGGCAACAAGGCCTTGCAAGCGTTTTGCCAGGTTTATCAACAACCCTGACTACAGGTTCGCTACGGTGGACACCTTCAACCATCTAAAAGTGCTCAAACTTCGGGCTTGGCCTGCCAGAAGCTTGTCGACATCCAAGGCCGGTATAGGGTCTGGGGCAGAAAGATGGCGAAGGACTCCCCGGTTGACCTCGCCGTGGCCATCATCGACCCCTACTACAGAGACATGAAGGATGAGTGCAACAAGAAAAAAGATGCCTGGCACGAGGCCTGGGTGCAGAGACTCGATGAAGAACACGTCAAGTACGTGGCCAAAGACGCGTACACAAGGTACGAGACGTACAGGGAGATCGTTGACATGAGGAAGTGCCTTCGTCCTGCCCCAGGCGAGGGATCGAGCCACAAGCAGAGCATCAGTGGCAGCGTCACAAAAAGTAGATGATTAGATGATAGTTTCTACTAGTTTAGTATGCATGTAATTGTTTATTGAGGTGTGTGCAAATGTTATATATAGTCACTTATGTAATTGGATGTTTAATTTGGTTATGCAATCATGTTCTTATAAGTATATATGTTGTTGTTCTGTAGACAGAGCATAGATGTTGTGCAGACAGAGCAAATCACATCACACACGGACTAACTACGGAACCCGTCGGTGATGATTTCATCAATCGCTGACAATTGTATACCAGTAAGTGTTTGCCCACAACACACACAACTTATTAGAAGGAATCGTCTGTGTTATTATCGGTCTTCCCACACAATTCTGATTACTGACCTGTTTGCCGGGTATCACACACATCTTGTTAAGATGAATCGTTTGTGTTTATTTTGGCTTATCACAAACAGTTCATCCGAGTGACGTGTATGCTGTCTATTGCACACACCTTCATCTGGCTAACCATTTATGTTGTTTTGGCTCAGCGCAAACAGTTCATCCAAGTGATCTGTATGCCGTCTATTGCACACACCTTGATCTGGCTGACCGTTTATGTTGTTTTGGCTCATCGCAAATAGTTCATCCGAGTGACCTATATGCCGTCTATCGCACACACCTTGATCTGGCTGACCGTTTCTGTTGTTTTGGCTCATCGCAACAGTTCGTATGGATCAACTGTATGCCATGATTCACACACGTAACTCTAATCTGAATCGTATTTGATGGATCTGCTATCGCACACAGTTTGTTTTATTGGTGACGGTTTTATTACCATACCATTTGTGATTCATGCATCGCACACAGTTTGGTTGATTGGTCTCTAATACATGTGTCGCGTTAGGACCTTTCTGCAGTAGTGTAAGACACTCAATATATTCCTCAAAACTACCACCATACCTACCTATCATGGCATTTCCATAGCCATTCCGAATATATTGCCATGCAACTTTCATTGTTACTTTACATTACATGACTTGAGTTTCATTGTCATTTTGCTTTGCATGATCATATAGAGCTGGCATGATTTTTGTGGCAATGCCACTGTTCATCATTGTTTACATGTTATGCTAGATCATTACACATCCTGGTAAACTGTCAGAGGCATTCATATGTAGCCATCATTTACATTATGAGTTATGAGTAAATAAAGTGTAGTGTTATCTAGAGTCCTGCCCCTACCTGGTGAGGAATGATAAAAAAGAGAGGCCAAAAAGAGCTAAAGAAAAAATAGGTAAAAAAGGCCCAATAAAAAAATAGAGAATAAAGAGAGAGAGGGGGGGCACACTACACATTTGTGCTTCAAAGTAGCACCATGTTCTTCATATAGAGAGTTTTCATATTTATCATTGTCATACTAGTGGGGGTCTTTACATTATAGAACTTGGCTTGTATATTTTGATGACGAGCTTCCTCAAATTCTCGAGGTCTTCATGAGCAAGCAAGTTGGATGTACACCCCATCATAGTTCATTTGGATAGCTTTCATACATTCATATATCTAGTGCATCCGTTGCATGGCAATCACTACTCCACACATTAATATCGACTATAGGGCTTCTCCATTTCCTAAAGGTCAGCTGCTTTAGGGTGAGACTTTCTTAATTTTTATCTTCTTATAAATCTCTATCATCATTCTATTTACCATCCAAAGTGATAAAGGATCTAAGCTTGCGCTTAAGTATTGCGTTGGGGTTTAGTTGTTGGTTCGATGTGAGCGTAGCCTCCGTGCCTGGTCATGCGCCTGGGTCAAACTCATGATTCAATTGTCTTTATACAAAGATGACTTAGCGTGTTATGCTCTCCATGGTACACATGTTAATGTTAAGTCCACTCTTTAGCATATTTATTCTTGAAAGGCAATGATTGCTTATCCATATGCTCATGTATCATTGTTTTAATGTCAAATTTATAGATTATTACCATGAATCACTTTTATCTTGAGTTCGGATACACATTACATCATTTGATCAAGATTATACTAGGTAGCATTCAACTTCAAATATTATCTTTGTTTTACAATCTACCTACTCGAGGCCGAGTAGGGATTAAGCATGGGGATGCTGATACGTCTCAAACGTATCTATAATTTTTTTATTGTTTCATGCTATTATATTATAACTTTTGTATACTTTTTATGCTAATTTATATTATTTTTCAGGACTAGCCTATTAATTGAGTGCCTAGTGCCAGTTGCTGTTTTCTACATATTTTGACTTTACAGAAAATCAATATCTACGGAGCTTAAAAAAATCTGACGATTTAATACGATTTTTTTGGGGCATGAATGTTCCAGAAAGCATCGGAGGAAAATGAGAGGAGCTACAGGAGCCCCACACGACCACCTGGCGCGGCCAGGCCCTAGGGTGCACCCCAGGCCGTGTGGGCCCCCTGTCCAATGCCTTACGCCCATTCCACCGTCTATAATTCCTATAAATACCGAAACCCTTCACAAGATTTTTATTTGAATTTTTCCATCGTCGCAAGCTTCTGTTCCGAGGAGATCCAATATGGAGGCCTGTTCTGGTACTCTGCCTGAGGGGGAATCCATTGCTGGAGAATTATTCATCAACCTTGCATCCTCCATGACCATGTGTGAGTAGGTCCCTTAGGAACTTAGGGTCCATAGTAGTAGCTAGATGGCTCTCTCTCTCTCTCTCTCTCTCTCTCTCTCTCTCTCTCTCTTTGATCTTCAATACTAAGTTCCCATGAGCTGCCTCACATGACCGGGATCCATCTGATGTAATTCGTGGATGTGTTTGTTGGGATCTGATGAATTTTCACTTTATGATCAGAATGTTCATTGAATTCAATTGAATCTTTTGAGGTTTTCTTGCTGTATAATTGAATAGCTTTGTATGCTCTCCGATCTATCTTCTTTGGCCAAGTTTGATGGGTTTATCTTCAGAGGGAGTTGTGCTTTGTAGTGGGTTCTAAACTTGCGGTGTTCTGTATACCAGTGACAGAAAGGGATAAGACACGTATTGTATTGTTGCCAGTAAGGATAAAACGACGGTGTCTCGTCATATTGATTGATGTTTTACTGTCTACATTATGTCATCATGCTTATTGCAATGCTCGGTTTCTTGTAAACTTAATACTTTGAGATGCATGCTGGATAGCGGTCTTGGGGTGGAGTACTAACAGTAGATGCAGTTGGATTAACGGTCTACTTATCATAGACATAATGCCTACTCCCTCCAGTCCGGTGTGGTAGGCTCGCTAGGAGTCACAGCGCGACCATGGTGGAATTCTACTGGCGCCGAGCAATTGCCCCATCTGGTTCATTTCGTCCAATCAACCAATTTCCCTATTAAAGAGGGCAAGCAAACTGGCATACATACCCACATCACAAAATTCGTTTATGCATGTGCGCGTGAGGGAAATTTTCTCGTGCAAGAATAGCGACCATGCATTGGTCAGTGGGGTGCGGCTGGTAATTAATTTAGGCGAAGTGGGGTGCGGCACGGAGTTAAATTAGGGGAGAGAGAAGGACAACTCAGTCGATTAATTATGAAAATTAAATGCTTACGAGCCTTATTCCTAAGGAATATAGAACAAATATAAATTGTTAGTTAGTCTAACACACCATACCGAAGGGAGTATATGAGATTATACCATGAATGATCATAGTCATAAATATAAATATTACAATTTAACCGTTGCCCAACTGTAATTTGTTCACCACACCACACTTGTATGCTTGAGAGAGATGCCACTAGTGAACCTATACCCCCTAGGTCTATTCTCCTTTACTGAAAACAAATATTTCCTTTGCTGCCCAATAGCTTTTACTTTTACTTTTACCTAGTATCTCTATCACTTGCAGTTTAATCTTGTAACTAGCAACACAAGGGGATTAACGACCCTCTTGTCGTGTTGTGGACAAGCTTGTTTTGTGTTTTGTGTGCGGGCACCATTCACTTTGTTTGCTGGGTGGATCCTTCTGATACGATAAACCTTGGTTCTTTACTCGAGGAAAATACTTATTGCTAGGTTAAATCATCCTTACACTTGGGGGATCCCAACCGCTCTTACGAGAGAGCAAGCAGGCTCCCTTTTCTAGGAATCATTGACCTGCCATTGTCTTAGTTTCTGAAAAGATAATGCATTTTGGATTTAATTTCCCAACTACGGTTATGAGATAGATGGCTACGTCAGACTTGAGACATATGTTGTAGATCAGTTGAGGCAAAGATTAATTGTTTTTATTTCAAAATTAGCGCACTGCTATGATAAAATGATAATTGCAACTCATAATTACATAAACTTGAGCATGTTAGTGCTATGATAAATTTCTCCAAGAAATATTTGACATAGGAAGAAAAAAAGTGTTGGTATTTTGGAAATAATCGAACAAATAGGCAAAATTGGATAACATAACATGATAGCTAACGTGATCGACCTAGGAGTTGTTCACATGTTCCTAAGGGAAATAAAGCCCAGTCGAACAATTCTTGAGCACCTAGGGGGACTTCATCCATGCTTTTGTGTGTGAAAGCACATTTGCTCCCTTGGTGGTTTTGGTAATTCATAACAACATATATCTCATTGAACTAATGTCCATTCAAGATTAAGATTTCAGGATGTTCAATGATTGGCATGGCATGGACTAGAGAAGTGGACCCCTCAAAATGCTAAGGACAAGAATTGGCAAAGATCAAGACTCTACATTTTTGGTTTAGTGATCCAAGATCACATTGAGTCCATAGGAAAGCCAATACTATTAAAAGGGGATGAGGTGTTGCTTAATGGTCTTTTTGCTCAAGTGCTTAGTGACAGTATTCCTAAACCCTCAACCACTATCTCTACCCAAATATGTCCTAAACCTAAAGTCCAACTCGGCCCCACCGAAATTTCCAATCCGGCCCCACCGAGTTCATCCAAGACTTAGCCACTGCCAAACCCTAACAAATCGGATCCACCGAAATGGATCTCGGTCCCACCGAGATGGCCTTGCCAACTCTCTGTAATCGTTTGCATTTACTTCGGTCTCACCGAGTTTGCAAATCGGTCTCACCGAGATGGCTTGCCAAGTCTCTGTTGCCTTATTGCTTCACTTCGGTCCTACCGAGTTGATGCAATCGGTGCCACCGAGATGAGGATTGCCCTAGCCATTGCACTTCGGTCCATCTGAGTTGTTCGTATCGGTCCCACCGAGATTCCTAAAGTTCATATCTTTTACACAGTTCGGTGCTACCGAGATTATCGTTTCGGTGCCACCGAGTTGGGTCAAAAGTGTGTAACGGTTGGATTTTGTGTGGAGGCTATATATACCCCTCCACCCCATCCTTCTTAGGAAGGAGAGCCATCAGAACGTGGCTACACTTCCACCATTCATTTTCTGAGAGAGAACCACCTACTCATGTGTTGAGATCAAGATATTCCATTCCTACCATTTGAACCTTGATCTCTAGCCTTTCCCAAGTTGCTTTCCACTCAAATCTCTTTTCCACCATAGCCAAATCTGTGAGGAGTTGATTGAGTGCTGGGAGGACTATCATTTGAAGCATAAGAGCAAGAAGTTCATCAACAACACATCGTCTATTACCTTTTGGAGAGTGGTGTCTCCTAGATTGGTTAGGTGTCGCTTGGGAGCCTCCAACCAGATGTGGAGTTGAACCAAGAAGTTTGTAAGGGCAAGGAGATCGCCTACTTCGTGAAGATCTACCTCGAGTGAGGCTAGTCCTTCGTGGACGTAAGCCATGGTGGAATAGGCAAGGTTGCTTCTTCGTGGACCCTTCGTGGGTGGAGCCCTCCGTGGACTCGCGCAGCCGTTACCCTTCGTGGGTTGAAGCCTCCATCAACGTGGACGTACGATAGCACCACCTATCGGAACCACGCCAAAAACCGCTGTGTCTTCATTGCGTTTGAAATCTCCTAACCCCTCTCTACATACATATGCCATTGCTTACATTCCGCTGCTATACTCTTAGAATTGCATGTGTAGGGTGATGCTTGACATGTACTATTGCTAAAATCTGCCTACAACTAAAAACTGGGAAAAGGTTAAGTTTTATTTGGTCAAGTAGTCTAATCACCCCCCCTCTAGACATACTTTCGATCCTACAGTGTGCTTCGGTTGATTTCAGCTTGAAGCAAAACATCTGCAACAACAAATCCAATTTTCAGGATCATTTATTCACACAAATTTGAATCAAAACAAGTTGTATGGAAGAAATCATAGGCAATTGATCATGTGCTCCTCTAAACTTTAGATAATGAAATATTTATATTTTCTAGCTTATCTCCCTCAAGGTGAATTCATTTACCCTGACATTCTGGGCAAAGGATGGGCGTTAGTCTGCTCTTTGGAACTGATTTTGCCTTTCTTCCTCGTTTGCTCCTCCCATTCTTTGCAATTTGGTCAACCAATACCTCTTATCAGGCTTTTGATGTGAATAACATGGATAGCTTGGAAGATTAGGCCTGGGTAATGATGTCTACTACACAACTTATTCTTGTAAACTCATGTTGGGCCTCCAAGCGCAGAGTTTTGTAGGACAGTAGCAATTTTCCCTCAAGTGGATGACCTAAGGTTTATCAATCCGTGGGAGGCGTAGGTTGAAGATGGTATCTCTCAAACAACCCTGCAACCAAATACAAGAAATCTCTTGTGTCCCCAACACACCCAATACAATGGTAAATTGTATAGGTGCACTAGTTCGGCGAAGAGATGGTGATAAAAGTGTAGTATGGATAGTAGATATAGGTTTTTGTAATCTGAAAATATAAAAACAGCAAGGTAGCAAGTAACAAAAGTGAGCACAAACGGTATTGCAATGCTTAAAAACAAGGCCTAGGGTTCATACTTTCACTAGTGCAATCTCTCAACAATGCTAACATAATTGGATCATATAATCATCCCTCAACGTGCGATAAAGAATCACTCCCAAGTTCCTATTAGCGGAGAACATAAGATAGAAATTGTTTGTAGGGTACGAAACCACCTCAAAGTTATCCTTTCCGATCGATCTATTGAGCTATTCCTATAAGTGTCACAAACAGCCCTAGAGTGCGTACTAAAATAACACCATATGATACACATCAACCAACTCTAATGTCACCTAGATACTCCAATGTCACCACAAGTATCCATGAGTTGATTATACGATATGCATCAAACAACTTCATAATCATAATATTCAATCCACACAAAGAACTCCAAGGAGCACCCCAAAGTTTCTATCGGAGAAAAGATAATGAAAACGTGCATCAACCCCTATGCATAGATTACCCCAATGTCACCACGGGAATCCGCGAGTTGAGTGCCAAAACATATACCAAGTGAATCAATATAATACCCCATTGTCACCACGGGTATTCATATGCAAGACATACATCAAGTGTTTTCAAATCTGAAATATTTAATCCGACAATAACGAAACCTCAAAGGGAAAAGATTCGATTCATCACAACAAGGATAGAGAGGGAAGAAACACCATATGATTCAACTATATTAACAAAGCTCGCGGTACATCAAGATCGTGCCAAATCAAGAACGTGAGAGAGAGAGAGAGATAAAACACATAGCTACTGGTACAAACCCTCAGCCCCGAGGGTGAACTACTCCCTCCTCGTCATGGAGACCGCCGGGATGATGAAGATGGCCTCCGGTGATGATTCCCCCCTCCGACAGGGTGCCGGAAGAGGGCTGTAGATTAGATCGTGGAGGTACAGAGGCTTGCGGCGGCGTAAAAACTCATCTAGGTTAACTTTCGGGGGTTTCTGAATATATATGATTTTTTGGCGTTGGAATCACGCGAAGAGGGGCCACAGGGGGCCCATGAGGCACCAGGGCACGCCTGGGGGGGGGGGGTGGCGCGCCCTGGTGGCTCGTGGGGCCCCTGTGGGTCTTCTGGCCACCTCCCGAAGCTTCTAGTGTCTCTTATGTTCCAGAAAAAATCGTTAAAAAGTTTCACTGCATTTGGACTTCATTTGATATGGATTTTCTAGAAAACCAAAAACAAGTAGAAAACAGCAACTGGCACTGGGCACTAGGTCAATATGTTAGTCCATGAAAATCATATAAAATCCATATAAAAGTGCACCAAAATCATACAAAACTATAATAAACATGGCATGAATACTTCATAAATTATAGATACGTTGGAGACGTATCAACATCCCCAAGCTTAATTCCTGCTCGTCCTCAAGTAGGTAAATGGTAAAAGAAATAATTTATGAAGTGTGAATGCTAGCATAGTGTATAAGTTTGATCAATGATAATTTCAATCACTTTTTCTAGCATCAATGTATATCATAATCAGTAGCTCATCTCATAAAACTTCTCATGATCAAGTAGCAAGCTATTCACATGTTTAAAGTATAGGCCATAAACTTTCTTGGAAACTAACAAACTATGTTCTCAGTCATCAAACAATTGCAATTCATCTTATTTTCAGGAAGGGTCTATGTAAGAGCTTTGATCTAGCAAATTCCACATACTCAACCATCATTTAGTCTTCCATGATTGCTGACACTCAAAGCATATTTTTAGAACAAACTGTTTTAGTCAAACACATAGGAAGATAGGGGCTTAATGTTACGCCTCCCAACTTATTTATCTCAGGGATAATGTCAACAATAATAACTCATGATCATCTATATTCTACTGGATATATGTGCCTGGATCTTTCTCTACCACATAATGCTTGCCAACTAAAGAATAAATAGAGCGGAATAGGGATGAACATTAATGACTCTTGCATAAAAGTAAATACAGAAAAGTAAAAGATAGGCCCTTCGCAGAGGGAAGCAGAGGTTGTCATGCGCTTTTTGTTGTTGGATGCACAAGCCCTTAATGCAAAGGAACGTCACGTTATATTGCCCCTTGTGATAGCAACCTTTATTATGCAGGCTGTTGCTTTTATTTCTTTACCATCACAAGTTCGTACAACGCTTATTTTCCCTTGCAATAAAAGATTATACATATTTTAGGAGCAATTTTTATTGCTTTTTGCACCGATGACAACTTACTTGAAGGATCTTATTCAATCCATAGGTAGATATGGTGGACACTCATGGCAAGAAACTGGGTTTAAGGGTTTTTGGATGCACAAGTAGTATCTCTACTTAGTACGAATTTTTGGCTAGCAAAAGATCCTAAGCAAGCACCACATGTTAGAGGATCCATGACAATATAACTTCTATGTGAATATAAACAAACATAACTCATTACGTTGTCTTCCTTGTCCAACATCAACTACTTGATCAAGCTTGAAAATAATTAATGGGGGCTCACAATCATAGAAGATGTCCAAGATAGTATATTTATATGTGAAATTTCTCTTCATTCAAAATTCTTTCATGAATTGTTCCAAGTGACCAATGCTATGTTTGTTAACTTTCAATAAATTTTACCACTTATACTTCTTGTATGTGAAGTCACTACTCCCCATGGGACAAGCATATGAAGCATATAAAATTTCAACTTTATGATATTCAATTCTTTCACAATTTACTCATAGGATATAAGTGAAGCACAAGAGTAAATGACAAACTACTCCAAAAAGATATAAGTGAAGATCAAATGAGTAGTTAAGTAAATAGGTAGCTATGTGAGGACTCTCTCTCATTTAAAAATTTCAGATCTTAAGTATTTTATTCAAACAGCAAAGAAAACAAAATAAAATTACATTCCAAGGATAGCACATATCATGTGAAGAAGCAAAAACTTAGGCTCAACCAAAACTGACCGATAGTTGTTGATGAAGAA
Source organism: Elymus sibiricus (assembly GCA_039707655.1). NCBI lineage: Eukaryota > Viridiplantae > Streptophyta > Magnoliopsida > Poales > Poaceae > Elymus > Elymus sibiricus. The sequence goes on along the minus strand of CM077666.1, from coordinate 164,762,758 downwards.
TGGTGGGATGCCTACCGGGGCATCCCCAAGCTTAGATGCTTGAGACTTCTTGAGATATTAATTTGGGATGCCTTGGGCATCCCCAAGCTTGAGCTCTTGTGTCTCCTTAATTCCTCTCATATCATGGCTTCTCCTAAATCTTAAAACTTCATCCACACAAAACTCAACAAGAACTCGTGAGATAAGTTAGTATAAATCAACTCGAAACCTTAACATTCTCTACTGTAGCAAATCACAAAAATTATAATTAAGCATTTCATACTAAATGCCTCTTCATATTTAATACTCCTATCCTCAAATAGAAACATTAAACACGCAAACATATGCAAACAATGCAACTATATCAACAATCTGCCAAAACAGAACAGTCTGTAAAAGGGGAATAAGAATCCATACTTCCCTAACTCCAAAAATTCTAAAAAATTACCACGTGACAGATAACTCATGCATGGTTAATGTCTAAAAATTTCAGATTTTTATCATGTTCCTACTATTCAGGAATATTCTGGACATAATAGAAAACTTTCTGTTTTCAAACAGCAACACATGAACTTGCAAACTGAGCATGGTAAAGGCTATAATTGGCATTTTATTGAACTAAAAGATATAAAACATGATTATTTATAATATCAAGCAAATATCAACAGAATAAAATGACGCTCCAAGCAAAACTCATATTATGTGACGAATAAAAATATAGCTCCGAGTGAGGTTACCGATAGTGTTGAAGACGAAAGAGGGGATGCCTTCCGGGGCATCCCCAAGCTTAGTTGCTTGGGTCTTCCTTGAATATTACCTTGGGGTGCCTTGGGCATCCCCAAGCTTAGGGTCTTGCCGCTCCTTATTCTCCTCATATCGATATCTCACCCAAAACTTGAAAACTTCAATCACACAAAACTTAACGGAACTTCGTGAGATAGGTTAGTATGATAAAAATAAATCATCCACTTAGGTACTGCCAAGACAAGATTAATAATTGTTCTCACATAATTCCTACTGTATTCTATCATTTTCACAATTTATATTACTCAATATAAGCTATGGAAACACTAAAACAAGCAAACTATGAATCGAAAACAGAATCTGTCAAAAAAGAACAGCGTGTAGTAAGCGATTTAAAAACCATACTTATGTACCTACAAAAATTCTGAAAAATTAGGAAAACGTAAAAAAATTGTAACCCAATACTTTGTAAAAATTTCAGAATTTTTTCACGCTCCAGTACAGAATAGAAATTCCAGCACTGGACGCAAAAGTTTCTGTTTTTGCACATAATCAAATCAACAAGCATTCACACTATCCCAAAGGCTTTAATTGGCACATTATTGAAAGAAAACATATAAAACATGATTAATACAATAGCTTAATCATGTGGACACACAAAAAACAGTAGGTATAAGTATTGGGTTGTCTCCCAACAAGCGCTTTTCTTTAATGCCTTTTTAGCTAGGCATGATGATTTCAATGATGCTCGCATAAAAAGTGAAGAATTGAAACATAATGGGAGAATCATGAAGCATATGACAAGCACATTTAAGTCTAACCCACTTCCTATGCATAGGGATTTTGTGAGCAAATAGTTTATGGGAGCAAGAATCAACTAGCATAGGAAGGCAAAACAAGCATAACTTCAAAACTTTCAACACATAGAGAAGAAACTTGATATTATTGCAACACCGACAAGCATGTGATCCTCTCTCATAATAATTTTCAGTAGCATCATGAAGAAATTCAACAATATATCCATCACACAAAGCATTCTTGTCATGATACATAAGCATATAATTTTTATTACTCTTCACATAAGGAAATTTATTCTCATCAATAGTAGTGGGAGCAAACTCAACAAAATAACTATCATGAGATACTTGATTGGCATAATCCAATTGAAAATTAAAATCATGATGACAAGTTCCATAGTTATCATTATTATTTATAGCATACATGTCATCACAATAATCATCATAGATAGCAACTTTGTTGTCATAATCAATTGAAACCTCTTCCAAAATAGTGGAATCATCATTAAATAAAGTCATGACCTCTCTAAATCCACTTTTATCAATATAATCATCATAAATAGGAGGCATACTTTCATCATAATAAATTTTCTCATCAAAACTTGGGGGACTAAAAATATCATCTTCATCAAACATAGCATCCCCAAGCTTGTAGCTTTGCATATCATTAGCATCATGGATATTCATAGAATTCATACTAACAACATTGCAATCATGCTCATCATTCAAAGATTTTATGCCAAACATTTTATTGAATTCTTCTTCTATCAATTGAGCACAATTTTCCGCTCCATCATTTTCAAGAAAGACATGATAAAGATGAATAATATGAGGCAACCTCAATTCCATTTTTTTGTAGTTTTCTTTTATAAACCAAACTAGTGATAAAACAAGAAACTAAAAGATTCGATTGCAAGATCTAAAGATATACCTTCAAGCACTCACCTCCCCGGCAACGGCGCCAGAAAAGAGCTTGATGTCTACTACACAACTTATTCTTGTAGACTCGTGTTGGGCCTCCAAGCGCGGAATTTTGTAGGACAGTAGCAATTTTCCCTCAAGTGGATGACCTAAGGTTTATCAATCCGTGGGAGGCGTAGGTTGAAGATGGTATCTCTCAAACAACCCTGCAACCAAATACAAGAAATCTCTTGTGTCCCCAACACACCCAATACAATGGTAAATTGTATAGGTGCACCAGTTCGGCGAAGAGATGGTGATAAAAGTGTAGTATGGATAGTAGATATAGGTTTTTGTAATCTGAAAATATAAAAACAGCAAGGTAGCAAGTAACAAAAGTGAGCGCCAACGGTATTGCAATGCTTAAAAACAAGGCCTAGGGTTCATACTTTCACTAGTGCAATCTCTCAACAATGCTAACATAATTGGATCATATAATCATCCCTCAACGTGCGATAAAGAATCACTCCCAAGTTCCTATTAGCGGAGAACATAAGATAGAAATTGTTTGTAGGGTACGAAACCACCTCAAAGTTATCCTTTCCGATCGATCTATTGAGCTATTCCTATAAGTGTCACAAACAGCCCTAGAGTTCGTACTAAAATAACACCATATGATACACATCAACCAACTCTAATGTCACCTAGATACTCCAATGTCACCACAAGTATCCGTGAGTTGATTATACGATATGCATCAAACAACTTCATAATCATAATATTCAATCCACACAAAGAACTCCAAGGAGCACCCCAAAGTTTCTATCGGAGAAAAGATAATGAAAACGTGCATCAACCCCTATGCATAGATTACCCCAATGTCACCATGGGAATCCGCGAGTTGACTGCCAAAACATATATCAAGTGAATCAATATAATACCCCATTGTCACCACGGGTATTCATATGCAAGACATACATCAAGTGTTCTCAAATCTGAAATATTTAATCCGACAATAACGAAACCTCAAAGGGAAAATATTCGATTCATCACAACAAGGATAGAGAGGGAAGAAACACCATATGATCCAACTATATTAACAAAGCTCGCGGTACATCAAGATCGTGCCAAATCAAGAACGTGAGAGAGAGAGAGATAAAACACATAGCTACTGGTACAAACCCTCAGCCCCGAGGGTGAACTACTGCCTCCTCGTCATGAAGACCGCCGGGATGATGAAGATGGCCTCCGGTGATGATTCCCCCCTCCGGCAGGGTGCCGGAAAAGGGCTGTAGATTAGATCGTGGAGGTACAGAGGCTTGCGGCGGCGTAAAAACTCATCTAGGTTAACTTTCGGGGGTTTCTGAATATATATGATTTTTTGGCGTTGGAATCACGTGAAGAAGGGCCACAGGGGGCCCACGAGGCACCATGGCACGCCTGGGGGGGAGGGGGTGGCGCGCCCTGGTGGCTCGTGGGGCCCCTGTGGGTCTTCTGGCCACCTCCCAAAGCTTCTAGTGTCTCTTATGTTCCAGAAAAAATCGTCAAAAAGTTTTGCTGCATTTGGACTTCATTTGATATGGATTTTCTAGAAAACCAAAAACAAGTAGAAAACAGCAACTGGCACTGGGCACTAGGTCAATATGTTAGTACATGAAAATCATATAAAATCCATATAAAAGTGCACCAAAATCATACAAAACTATAATAAACATGGCATGAATACTTCATAAATTATAGATACGTTGGAGACGTATCAGGTAAGGGCAAAATTCCTCTTGACTTACCGACTATTTAGTTGAGTCAAGTAATATAAGCTTTTCTGTAGCAATGCATAAAGCACAATTAGCTTGGTAAATTGAGATTGTTCAAAAGTTTCTAGTTTACTGAAGCAGGACATGTTGATCTTAGAGTTAGCTACCTCAATGTGCCTTAACAAAACTAAATAGGTTAGGAACTCAATAAAGTTTTTTTTTCATCTAGAATTCCTAGTTGAGGAGGAATACTACTCACAGAATTCAGAGAGAGTGCATAGCCTTCACACTAATAGTTTTGTGGGCTTCTTCGTGTGTGCGGATGAATATTTACAATCAATGAAAGTGATCTACTTGGCAAAAAAGATATCATCTTATATAGATAGTTAGATACTATACCAAAAAGCAATAAAATAGTGTAGGGGGTCTCCCAGTTTATGTTAAAATAAAGTGACTTTTTAGACCAAAGGACCCCTTCTTCTGATGATGAACACTAAAAAAAATTATGCACTCATATAATTAAGTAACTAATTAGTTTTTCACGTTCAAGATTACTGCTGCAATTAATCACTCATTTCTTCCCTTTTTCAAGCATGCATGCAGCCGGATTTAAATACCGAACCCTGTTTAGTTAGAGCATGGTTAATAACATAGCCAGCAGCTGGCTGTATAAGATCGCCATGTCATCAAGAGCTAGCAATATTATTCACTCATACAATAGGATTGACTATAAGTTTGACTCTAAGGCTAGTGAGTTTTTTCACTCTTTCTCTCTCTTTCTCTTTCCTCTCATTTACTCATTTTACCTAGGAGCACGTGAAGAGGCTGGCTATTGCATTAGAGCCCACTCCCTCCCTTTTTTGCTTGTCTCTCTCCTCCACATAGGCAAAAATGCCATGTAAGCGGGCTTATAGCCCACTATTGTACTTGCTCTTAGAGCATGCATGGTTAATAGTATAGCCAGCTGCTAGCTATATGAAACTGCCATGTCATGTATAGTTACTCATACAATAGTGTGGGCTATAAGATTGGCTATTACATTAGTAATTTTTTCTATCTTCTCTCTTTCTCTTTCTTCACATTTATTGTATTCGCCTAGGAATATGCATATAGCTTGGCTCTTGCATGAGAGCTCACTTCCCTTACTTTTTCACATCTTTCTTCTCCACATAGGCAAAAGTGCCATGTAAGCGGGCCCACATTGTACTCGCTCTTAGAGCCATGAGCGCCCAGCCGATTTAATTCCACCATGCCAGGTCAAAGGATCTCTTCTCTCCATTAAATTCCTTATTTTTGATGGGGAACATTGCATGAAAATCAAAAAAATTCCTACGAACACCCAAGATCTAATCTAGGAGATGCATAGCTACGAGAGGGGAGTGTGTCTATGTACCCTTGTAGACCGAAAGCGGAAGCGTATAAAACGCGGTTGATGTAGTCGTACTCTTCGCGATCCAACCGATCTAGCGCCGAACGGACGGCACCTCCGAGTTTAGAACACGTGCGGCTCGGTGACGTCTCCTCCTACTTGATTCGGCAAGCGAAGGGGGAGAAGTAGATGGGATCACAACCAGCACGACGGCGTGGTGGTGATGGTGGAGTACCGGCAGCGCTTCGCTAAACGAAATCGGGACGAGGAGAAGGGAGAGACGGGGAGGGCTGCGGCTAGGCAAAGGGGTGAGCCCTCCCCCTTGCACCTCCTCCCTTTATATAGGGGTGAGGGAGGGGGCTCCAGCCCTAGCCCCTCCTCCAAGGAGGGGGGCGGCGGCCAGGGGGGAATATTGGCCCCCAACGCAAGTGGAGGCCCCTCACCTCCTAGGGTTTGCCCCCCCCAGGCGCATGGGCCTTGTGGGGCTGGTGCCCCTAGCCCAACAAGGCCAAGGCGCATCCCCTATAGCCCATGCATGCCCTAGGGGCTGGTGGAAACCTTTCGTGCACTCCCGGACTCCTCCGGAACCCTATGGAACCTTCCGGTGACTTCTCGGGACAATACCGAAAAAACCAAACTTTTTCCGTAACCCCGAAAACAACTTTGCATATATAAATCTTTACCTCGGAACCACTCCGGAGCTCCTCGTGACGTTTGGGATCTCATCCGGGACTCCGAACAACATTCGGTTACCAACATCAAATATCCCAATACTACTCTCGCGTCATCGAACGTTAAGCGTGCGACCCTACGGGTTCGAGAATCATGTAGACATGACCGAGACACATCTCCGGTCAATAACCAATAGCGGGACCTGGATGCCCATATAGGTTCCTACATATTCCACGAAGATCTTCATTGGTTGAACCACGATGTCGAGGATTCATTTAATCCCGTATGCAATTCCCTTTGTCCGGCGATATGTTACTTGCCCGAGATTCGATCGTCGGTATCTCCATACCTTGTTCAATCTCGTTACCGGCAAGTCTCTTTACTCATTCTGTAATACAAGATCCCGTGACTAAACTCATTAGTCACATGAAGCTTCTTGTGATGTTGTATTACCGAGAGGGCCCAGAGATATCTCTCCGTCACACGGAGTGACAAATCCCAGTCTCGATCCATGCAACTCAACACACACCTTCGGAGATACCTGTAGAACACCTTTATGATCACCCAGTTACGAAGTGACGTTTGATAGCACACAAAGTATTCCTCCGATGTCCGGGAGTGGCATGATCTCATGGTCTAAGGAACAGATACTTGACATGAAGAAAGCTGTAGCAAATCACTAAGTGATACGATCTGATGCTAAGCTTACGGTTGGGTCTGTCCATCACATCATTCTCCTAATGATGTGATCCCGTTATCAAATGACAACTCATGTCTATGGTTAGGAAACCTTAACCATCTTTGATCAACGAGCTAGTCTAGTAGAGGCTCACTAGGGACACGGTGTTGTTTATGTATTCACACATGTATTTATTTAAGTTTCCGATCAATACAATTCTAGCATGAATAATAAACATTTATCATGAACAAGGAAATATGATAATAACCAATTATTATTGCCTCTAGGGCATATTTCCAACAATTTTTGAGTTCCTCTTTTTGAGAATTGCATGAGCGTCCGATTTAATCGCCCATTAATTCTGCAGATGTCTCATCAATCCCGAATTCTTGATTTCGCGCCCAATTTCTCATCAATCCCGAATTCCTAATTTCTCTCCATTAAATTCCTTGTTTTTGAGAAGTGCACGAGCACCCAACTTAACCTCCATTTAACTCCTTCTCAAGGGAAAATATCAGGTGCTACCGGCTCTTAGATGATACCATGATACGGGCATCTAGGAGTCGTTGGATCTCAGATCCGACGGTATTGGAGAAGTTATTGTACCTGCGCGTAATTTTGAGACTCTTGGATGGTGTTTTTGTAAAATGTTCAAGAGCTCCCGGGAACTATCGGATCTGAGATCCAACGGCCCAGGAGCCCGTATCATGGTAGCACCTAAGGGCCGGTAGCACGTGATAGTTTCCCCCTTCTCAAAGGGTCTTTTTTTTCCTCCATTAATTTAGGATACATGGACCCGTCTCTACTCTGTCTAGGCGGCTTACTAATTTTAATTTGCAGACATATCTGTATAAATTAGTGGGATAGTATGTAACCGAGTGAGGTGGGACAATCTAATGAAAGTGAACTTTCCTTCTCATACACAATTGTGAGGTAGATCAGTTAGGCACAACGTCGTGAACCGGATGACAGGTCGGGAGTTTGATTCCTCGCACTTGTAATTATTTTTGACGCATTTGTTGGGCCGCAATGCAGGCTATGGGCCGAGGCCCAAGGATTGGTCAGACATGCCAGAGGATCAGGATTATCTTAAAAGAAGATAGAGCATAGAGGATCGACTAAGGTCCATGTGGCCGGCGGTTGAGCCATGTTATTTTTACTATATGATAACACAACAGGATTGCGGGTTGGGTATTAAAATTGTCAGGGGTTTTCTGCAAACCACTATGACGGACCAAGAATATATTCTTTTTTTTCTTTTTTCCAAATACAAGAACATTTTTCAAAGCCGTAAACATTTTTTGAAATCCAAGAACATTTTCAAATTTGTGAACATTTTCTAAAGCATGTATATTTTTTGAAATATAGAAATGTTTTTCAAACCGAAAACATTTTTCAAAGCCGTAAACATATTTTGAAATCCATGAATATTTTCAAATTCATGAATACTTTTTGAGATCTAGAAGCCTTTTTTCAAATCTGAGAACATTTTTCAAAGCCGTAATTTTTTTTTGAAATTGGATAACATTTTTCAAATTCGTGAACATTTTTTAAAGTCGTGAATATTATTTGAAATTCTAGAAATATTTTTCAAATCCATGAACATTTTTTGATCATATTTTTTCCAGAAACAATTTTCAAATTTGTGATTTGTTTGAAGTTCAGGAACATTTTTCGATATCCAAAAACATTTTTCAATTCCGCTTAGGAACATTTTTTCAATTGACAAACATTTTCTAAATTCATGAAAAAAATTAATTTCACGAATATTTTCTAAACTCGGAAATATTTTATAACATTTCGTACATTTTAAAATTAGTGAAATAAATAAATTCCAAATCATGTTCAAAATTTCTGAGTACTATAAAAAATAAAAACTGTTTAAATTCGTGAACATGTTTTAATAAGGACATGTTCTAAATTTTTATTATTATTAAATATAATATTTCTCCGAAACAAAACAAACAAACCGAGTTCCGTCTGAAAAAACATGAAACAGTCATTGGGCCAGCCCACTAGGCGCTCCCCTGCGCGCTTGGTGGACTCCTAACGCGCTACGCGACACAAAACAAAACAAAAACGCGCTACGCGTGGTATGGGAGGTCCCCACCCCACTCCCCCCAGCCCCAAGCGCAAGCAGCAGCCTCGTAAACAGGACACAGGACACATGCGTGGCGGCGAGCCGTCTGTTTCCCCAGCCCGGAGGGCGTGCGGCACGCATGGATTCTCGCGTGCAAGGGGCGGCCGGCGTGGTCGACCGCTGTGCACGTGTGAACCATTCAGGCTCTTCGCCGCCGCTGCCCGGCACAGCGAGGAATCTTCAGGGGATAAGGCAAAGGAATCACCACCAAGCTCGAAACCGCGTAGACGCGACGGCGGGCATCGGGCAACCGCCACTGCCCACTGCGCATCACATCATATCATTTCAGATCGCGGGATGCCTCCCGTCCATGGCAAAGGGAAAGGCTTCCCTTGGTTTCACGCCGCCGGCCGTGTCGTGTGTTCCCGGACGCCGCCGGAACCCATGGCCATGGATAACCACGGCAGTACGTACTATACCACTAGTGCTATTGGCATTGGGTCGAGTCATGCGTGATTCTTATCGCAGTCGCTTTCCGTCGGAGGCTCGTCATCCCGTTGTTAAAGAGGAGAATGATATCGGTCGAGCCGAAAGGTCGTGGATAGAGCCCACTATACAAATCCAACCGGGAGGAATAATCGAACATGCACACATGACACATGCAGTGTTGAGAACGAACATGGGGGAATCGGAGATGATGCCTAGGCTTAGAAAAATAATAACATGTCAGTCAAATACAAAGAAAGAACAAAGCGCTTGTATCTGCAATAATATCAGTGCGTTCTTATGCTCGTATGGATCCCACTCGCTGATCAACTTGCCAATAAACAAAGACAGCAAACATCTTCGTAGACCGGAGGGAGTCCCCGGCCGTACCCTACCGTCTAGTCTAGCGTGCAGTTGGGGTCAAGCCACTCGTCACCCTGACCACAACTTAAGAACGGACATCACTCTCTGCCGCCTCAATGCATATCGGCAAATTCTCTCGGTTTCAGGTATCTTGGTCTTCTGGTCGATCTCTATACAAGTTACGTACCGAGAAAGGCAAGAGTTACTTTGAAACAAATATCTTAGTTTCAAAACATTATCTCAAGTACCGGTACAGCCGTCTGAGACACCATTTATGAAGGGCTTGATGATGGTTAACTGCGCTTGACCATGACATAGTGGCGCTGATATATAGCGCTTATTGCAAGAACTACCACCAGCGGATCGCTAACTAACGTGGTAAAACGGGCCGGCCCAATATAAATTTTGCACTGAGAACAAGGGTCAACCACCACGCACCAACGCACCCGTTTGCCGAGATCACTAGTTAAGGTTACCCCTTGTAATAGTCACTTTTCATCTTCCCTGGTGCTAACAAGTGGGCACAGTGCATGTATTTGTCGCAACATGGAAGTTTTTCTTTTTTCTCAGATTTGTTTTTTTCAAAATGTTTTATCTCTTGAATCATGTGTCCAAATCATGAACCGTTTTCACCGTTGGATTCCTCGCGTTGAAATCTTTGAAACTATATCCCATGTTAATAAGTTTCGATGAACTTTTTCTCAGGAAAAAACCGGGAAAACAGGAATAAAAAACAGAAATTGAAAAAAAAAATGAAAAACAAAAGAAAAGAAAATTCTAAAAAAAACATGAAAAAGTAAGCACAGTTGTGCTTTTTCACTTTTTTGGAAGCACATATGTGCTTTTCCCTTTTCGGAGAAGCCCTGTTATGCTTCTCGCGGAAGCACATGCTAAGTTTTTCCCTTTTTTCAGGAAGCACGGTTGTGCTTCTCCTAGAAGTACATGCTATGCTTCTCACAATAAAGCATTGCTTCCCAAAAAAATTTAGAAAAAAATCCTCCAAAAACTAGAAAAACCCTGACAAAAACTGAAAAGCCAAAAAAATCATCTAAAACCCAAAACGTGTACAGAAAAATAATAAAAATAAAATCCAGAGGTAACGCCCAGCACGTGGCACATGGCGGCGGCTGGATGCAGCACTTTGCGTGCTCCCAGACCCAAAAAGTGATCCTTGTGGGGGGCCCCCAAAGAGTAATAGTTAGTCCCTATTTACCGCGTAGGTCGACGGATGCCGATCAAACGTGCACCCCCCGTGCTTGCTAAGTGTTATTGAGTCGGCCCAGTGTAGGATCCCTCTTCCGTTTTTGGGAAGGTGACCGTCCCAGACCGGGGTGTTTTCATTTTTCTATCATTTTTTTTGTTTTTTAAAAAAAAACTTTTCTTTTTCATTTTTGTTTTATTTTCTTTTTCATTTTTGTTATATTTTCTTTTCCATGTTTGGTTCTATTTATTATTATTTTTCTATTTTCCATTTCCTTTTTCTTTTTTATTTTCATTTTACAAACATTTTTCAAATTCATGAACACATCTTTAAAATCATGAACATTTTTTGTTCAACAAACTCAAAAAATGTTCATCAAATTCAAAAGTTCATCAATTTTCAAAAAATGGTCATCAAATTCAAATCAAATGTTCATCAAATTCTAATTTTTTTATTTTCTCATTGAATTCAAGATTTTTTCATCAAACACAAAAAATGTTCATCCTATATTTTTTGAAATGTTCATGAATTTCAAAAAGTGTTCACCAAATTTAAAAAATGTTCATCAAATTCGAAAAATGTTCACCCAATTCAAAATTTGTTCATAAAGTTCAAAAAAGTTCATCACATTAAAAATTTGTACAACAAAATTTCATCAAAATTCATAAACAAATTCATTTTTAGAAATTCACAAACATTTTTTGTATCGATGAATATTTCGGGAAATTCCTGTACATTTTTTGGAATTCAAGAACACTTTTCCAAATTAGTGAATACTTTTTAAATCCATGAGCATTTTTTATTTTCTTTTCTAAAATTTATGAATATTTTTTGGAAATGTCAAATTTAATTTAAAGAGGAAAAAAAGTTAAAAGAAAAGCGAAAGAGAAAAAAAGGGGTGCCCCACCACTCACATGGACCGGCCCACAACCGCGGGGGGGGGGGGGGGGGGGTGCGCGTTTTAGTGCATCCCATCGCGCTAGTCGAGGAATAGGAGGTCCCTATGATACATACATATTTGTGAAAATTATGTTAAAGAATGGAATTTTTTCATGAATTTTGTGTTTCGTTTGGTTTCATTTTAAATTTTAAACAGTTCATGAATTTGAAAAAATATTCGAGAATTCAAAAAATGTCCACAAATTTGACATATGTTCTTGAACTAGAAAAATGCCCGAGAGTTGGAAATGTTCGCAAACTTTAAAAAAAAGTTTTGTGGATTAAAAATATCCACAAATTTGAATATTTTAATGAATTCACTAATTCAAAAAACACTTGTGCATTTCAAAATATCTTTGAATTCATGAATTCAAAAACCTTAATGATTTTGAAAAAAAAACTCAAATTTGGAAACTACTAACGTAAAAAAGGAAAATCGAACTAAAAAGGAGAGGAAAAGGCAAAAAGGAGAAAAAGAAAGAGGGAGAAAAAAGGAAACGGTAAAAAACAAAAGAAAAACTCGCAAACCGGTAGAGAAAATGTAGAAGAATAAAAGAAAAAAGAGGGATGGAACCTTCCTAAAACCAGGCCGAAGGTTCCCAAAACCAGACCAAAAACACTCCTGATACGTCTTCGACGTATCTATATTTTCTATTATGTTCATACTATATTTATATCACTTTTACATACTTTTGGTACCAATTTATATCACTTTTATTTGGACTACCCTTTTAACTAAGTGCCATAGGCCAAGTCCTGTTTTCTAGTGTTTTTGAATTTTAGGTGAAAATTTTGGAACCCGAAAAATCCAAAAAAACCAGAAAAAAAATTTAGGCTAAAAGACTCCACTAGCCAGAAGATGGGGGCCAGGGGACCTGCCAGGTGGGCACACACCCCCACCACGCGCCCTAGGGGGTCACGTCGGCCTACCGCGTACCCTAAGTCGGTTGACACTCTTCTTTGGCCGCAAGAAAGATCCTAAAATAATAATAAAAAAATGTAAAAAGTTCAACCCCATCGGAGCTATAGATCTCTTGAATATTTAAGAAACGGCGATATGCCCTAGAAAAGTACCGAAAACAGAGAGAAACAGAGAGACAGGAGATCCAATCTCGGAGGGGCTCCCTCCCTCCAGGAGCCATGAGAGCCAAGGACTAGAGGGGGAAACCTCTCCCCATCTAGGGGAGAGGCCAATGAAGAAGGGATGAATGCCTCTCTCCCCCTCTCAACCATCATCACCGCCATCATCTCCATCAACTTCACTGTCAACATCTCCATCACCTTCCTCCCTCTCTATTCAACGGTCCACTCTCCCGCAACCCACTATAGTCCCTCTCTTGAACATTATGTTTGAAGCGATTAATTATTTTCCAATGATTTCTTGCATCTTCTATATGTTTGATTAGATTCCTTTTGTTATATGGGTTAATTGGTGGTCTATTATGATTGGTTTGAGTTGTATGTCAATGTGTTGTTGTCCTTTGGTGCCCGTCATATGAAGGCACACGTATGTGAATCACACTTTAGGGTTAGTTGTATGTTGATAAAACTATGGATAGATAGGCCGGAGTGAAAAATGTTACCGTGGCTCAGTGTAGGGATTGATACATACGGGATGAAGGGGGCCAAATTATCTTTTAAAAGTGCTACAATACTCCCTGCACTTGGGGATTATCAAGACCACTTCGTTACGTGATAATGAGCCGATGCAGCAGAGCACACAATGGATAAGCGCTATCATAATGGTTGCAATTAGCGATACATAACAATTGAGATGACATGGTGTAAGTGCGTGAAGTTCCTCCTTTGTGGGTTTTGGATGGTTAGTGACAAAACGGTCAAAGGACTAATGTGTTTATGAGTATATAGAGGTGAAAGTCCCTGAGAATTAGGTTTAACCATGGATTATGACCCCTAAAATATGTTGTGAGAACATTGAAATCTTCGGATGCCCATTGAAGAATTCGAAGCTGTTGTGTAGAACTTTCCTTGCTAATTTGTTTATTCTTCATGTGAGTCATAGGGCAAACCGTACTATTAAGGTTGGTCTAAGTGAAATCAAGATTGAATTCTTTGTGTGTGTGCTCAATCGACCATAATTCTTCAGTGAGTGAAGACTTGGAAATCATCTTCAAAGTGAGTTATTTAGATTCAGTGTTGAAGTTAAGTCTTCAGGACACCCAAGTTAAATTCCTTGCTAGGGAGTTGGATGACTTCCTTCGCAAGCCAGTTGATGGTCGATAGTGTGTCACTTTTAGTAGAGGGTTTTGATGTGGTTTTCATCGAGTTTTTGATATTTCTTGCGTCTTTCTAATGTTAACCCTTCGAGAAAGAAGAAAACTTATTTTTCCTTTGTTGTGTAGGAAAATATACTTTTGGAAGGAAACCAATCAGGATCCCATCAATTGAAGCCAAATGGAACAACTTTCATGTTGGGCAAATTTGCATCAGCGCACCCGGAGCGCAAGATGGTGTCTGGTACGAGCTCAAGCGCTCGTACCTATAACGCCCAATATGGAGCTCTATCGCAATATCGTGATGAAGTCGAGATTGTGACAAAACCCCATATTGGATCGCATAGCAAGGTGATTCTCAAATACATACAACCGAATGAACAGATGAGTGTACCAGATAAAGGCTTACACTCGCCACATGGTACAACATAAATATATCATAAATCATCATACAATCATCCAAATGAAAGACAGGGTCCGACTACGGACGAAATCAAACGAGAAAACACCACCCTGCTATTATCCTCGGATCAACCGACTAGGGCCCACTACGGATCATCTGGCATCGTGACGTACATGCGTCCACGCTCATCGTCATACTCCCAATGGAGCATCTCGGGCTCACCCGAGTCTGTCTCAAGCGTACCTGCAACTGGTGTTTATAGTAATCTGTGAGCCACAGGGACTCAGCAATCTCATCACCCAAGGTAACAAAACTATTTAAGTTTATAGGAATGGAAGGGGTAATGTAGTGAAGTTGCAGCAAGCACTAAGCATGTTTAAGTGGCTAACTTACGAGTACAAGAATTAAGATGAGCATACTACGCATAACGGTCGCAAGTTTAATATGATAAAGAAGTGATCCTGAACACCTACTTACGGTTCAAACATAACCCCACCGTGTTCTCTTCGCGAACTTACTCGAAAAGAGACCATCACGGTTACGCACACAGTTGGTGTATTTTATTAGAATTAGTGTCAAGTTCTCTACAACCGGAGGTTATAAATATCCAAGTCGCCACATAACCGCGGGCACGGCTTTCCGAAAGATATAACCCTGCAGGGGTGTTCCAACCTAGTCCATCATAAACCAACACAAGCCGCGATGGAAAAACCTCAACCTCGGGAAAACCTGATCAACCTCGAGTCGGCCCGAAGTATCCTCGGAATTCCCGGTGCACAAGACATTTCGACAATGGTAAAACAAAACCAGCAAGACCTCCCGACGTGCCGACACCCCGACTGGAGCCGCGCGTATCTCTAAATCAGGCCACGACGGATAAGCGAAGCTTACGGTTAGCTGAGACCCAAGTTGCCAAGGGGGAGTGATAACCCACAAGTATAGGGGATCAATTGTAGCTTTTACGATAAATAAGAGTGTCGAACCCAACGAGGAGCTAAAGGTAGAATTAATATTCCCTTCAAGTTCTATCGACCACCGATACAACTCTACGCGCACTTAACGTTCGCTTTACCTAGAACAAGTATGAAACTATTTTGTAGGTGATAGGATAGGTTTGCAAGAATAAAACTAGAAGTACTTTGCGAGAATAAAACTGCGAGTAATTTGCAAGATAATAAAAGTTAGTTTTTTAGTAGAAAGCTTTTGTAACACAAGAGAATGATTTGTCCCTAGGCAATCGATAACTAGACCGGTAATCATTGTTGCAATTTTATATGAGGGGGAGGCATGAGCAAACATACTTTCCGTACTTGGATCATATGCACTTATGATTGGAACTCTAGCAAGCATCCGCAACTACCAAAGATCATTAAGGTAAAACCCAACCATAGCATTAAGTATCAAGTCCTCTTTACTCCCATACGCAACAACCCCCTTACTCGGGTGTAAGCTTCTGTCACTCTAGCTGTAGGGGAACGCAGCAGAAAACAAAAAATTTCCGACCTACGCACCAGCCCAGGACCACTATGGAGACTGCATACAAGGTTTGATCTTTTTCGTTACCGACTCGTAGCGCAGCGGAAGTAGAGTCGATGACGATCGGCGATGCAGATCCCCGCAGCTAGGATTTACAACCTCCCAACCGCGAGGATGTACTCCCTCATCAACTCACCGGACGGATCTCCGGGCAGCCCTTCACGAGGCCTCGGGACAGTCCCTCGGATAGTCCCACCGTACGGATCCTCGGACAGCCCTCCAGGAGGCCTCACGGACAGCCCTTCGGGAGGACCCTCGAAACTCGGACGGTCACTCGGACAGCCCTTCGGGAGGCACTCTCGAACTAAGACCGAAACTACGATCTCTCTACAGAGTTGCACACATACGGTGTCATCTATCCGGCAGGGCTTCGCCGTCCAAAACTAGTTCCCACCGGAACCCAGACAGCCTTCGGCTCTACGAAACTATTTCGCGGGGAGGGAGAGAGAAAGCCAGATAATTGCATGGCAGTGTATGAGAACTCATGTGAGAACTTGGATGAACATGGAGAGCACCCTCCACCCCTATTTATAGGGTGAGAAGAGATGGTAAAATACCAAAATGCCCTCAGATATTTCACACTATTCATAATAGTGTTTTCACTATTCATAATAGTGTTCCCACTATTCATGAGATATTTTCTCCCAATAGCGTTTCCACTATTCGTGAGATATTTTCTCCCAATAGTGATTCCACTATTCATAATAGTGTTTTCCACTATTCGTGAGATATTTTCTCCCAATAGTGTTTTCACTATTCGTGAGATATTTTCTCCTAATAGTGTTTCCACTATTCATAACACTATTCATGAAATATTTTCATCGGCTGTTTAATCCGAAAAAATTCCTGAAGGCCCAGAACATTTCCGACACCCCTTAAAATAATTTTGGACGCGTTCCGAAATATTTCCGGTCAATGATTTTCATCAGCGAAAAAGCAACCAAAGCATTTCCGGCAGCTCCGGAACATTTTCGGGTTTTTTCTTCGGAAAAATCCCAGAAGTTCCCAGAACAATTCTGGCACCCTCTAAGAATTTCCAGGCATGTGCCGAAACCATTTTGACTTAATGGTATACTCCGAAACAACCTTTCGGTTTTACCGAAACTATTCCGGTGTTCTCTCTCCGAAACAATTCCGGTGACTTTCTCTCAGACTCCCTGTCTAGTATTCAGCAGATAGATGACCCTTAAGCGTGTGACCCTATAGGTTCGGTGAAGTATAGACATGACCCGGAACACTTTCCGATCAATGATCAACATCGGAGCCGTGGACACCCATATTGACCCCTATACCCACACGAATGAATATTCGAGTGAACCTTCAGTTGCCGTGTGCTATTCCTGTTGCTTCGCGATATGTTACAAATACCCGAGTTGAGAATCATCGGCATCCCCGTGGATTAACACTTGTCCACAATGCCAGTTACCTCGTTACCGGTTTTGTTCTCTTTTCTCGTTCCCATGTTCCGGCATCCCTGTGATCAAATCACAATGTGTCTGGCCAGACGATGGTGGATACCGTAACACCGAGAGGGCCTAGAGATATCTCTCCATCGTCGGAGGAGCAAATCCCAATCTTGAGCTATCAAGTCCCTTGACATACTTTCCCATGAACCTGTAAGCCGCCGTAATAGCCACCCAGTTACGGATGACGTTTAACAAACCCCAAAGTTCATGAAGCAAGCATGAAGAAACTCGACACTCTCATGGTCTAAGGAATTATGCAAACATTAACTTTTTCTGTGTTATTAACCATTAACTTGTGACGAATGAATCTCATAGCATAACATCAATTCGGGTCGATTCAACACAAGTGTTCTCCTAACATTGTGCCCTCAAAGTTGCCGGCATAGTCATGCCCATGATCAGGAAAACAGAACCATCATGCAACACTTGAGCTAGTCTTAGAGGCCAGACTAGGAATACTTTTTACCATTTATTATTCCACACGTGCATATGATTCTTCTTCCGAGCCTCGTGGTTATTGCAGACTCGAGAACCATAGCAGTTATAGCACGGAATATAAACTTAACTACAAACATGGAGATAAATAATAACTCTTATTATTGCCTCTAGGGCATATCTCCTACACTAGCCGCCCACCATAAGAGAATTATGAACGTATTTCAAACCCTACAGCGGAAATCCCCCACGTGTGCGCGGCACGGAAGGCACCATAGGACAGCACCAAAATAAAACGTACAACTCAAACCAATCACGATCATCAATCAACCCATAGGACAAAACGAATCTACTCAAACAACATAGGATGGCCACAAATCATTGGATAATAATATGTAGCATTAAGCACCATGTTTAAGTAGAGAATTACAATGGGAATTGAGAGGTTACACCGCTGCATAGAGGGGGAGAGAGTTGGTGTTGACGGCGGCGAAGTTGTTGGTGTAGATCGTTGTCACGATGTTTCCCCCGGCAGTGTTCCGGCGCCATCGGGAGAGAGGGGGAGAGTGCCACTCTCCTTCTTCCTCTTCCTTGGCCTCCCCCCTAGATGGGAGGAGAGTTTCCCCTATGGTCCATGGCTGCCATGGCGGCGGAGGGGCGGGAGCCCCTCCAAGAATGGATCTCTCTCTCTGTTCTCTTCTGTTTCGCGTTCCTGTTTTCTGGCCCTTTACCGTTTCTTAAATTCCCGGAGATCCGTAACTCCGATCGCGCTAAAATTTTAACATGATTTTTTTCCGGATATTAGCTTCCTTGCGGCCGAAGAAGGGTACCAACCGACCTACGAGGGCCTCACGAGGCACCACGGCGCCGGACCCCCCTGGCGCGCCCTGGTGCCTCGTGGGGCCCACGAGCACCGCCTTGCGTTGATTCCACCTCCCAAAAATCACATATATTCCAAAATAATTCTTCGTCAAATTTTATTGCATTTGGACTTCGTTTGATATGGATTTTCTGTGAAACAAAAAACAAGCAGAAAACAGGAACTGGCACTGGGCACTGGATCAATATGTTAGTCCCAAAAATAATATAAAATGTTGCCAAAAATATGTGAAAGTGGTAGAATATTGGCATGAAACAATCAAAAATTATAGATACGAAGGAGACGTATCAGCATCCCCAAGCTTAATTCCTGCTCGTCCTCGAGTAGGTAAATGATAAAAAAGATAATTTTTGATGTGGAATGCCACCTAGCATAATCTTGATCATATAATTTAATCATGGCATGAATATTAAGACACGAGTGATTCAAAGCAATAGTCTATAATTTGATATAAAGACATCAATACTCAAGCATACTAACAAACAACCATGTCTTTCAAAATGTCAACGCTAAAGAAAGTTATCCCTAGCCCATTATGCTCAGTCATTGATCATATTCATGAAACACACTCAATATTAACTACACCCAATGCACAAGTATGACAATAGTGCTCCCCAGTTGGTGCTTTATAAGATAAGATGGAGACTCAATAAAAAAATGCATAAAAGTAAAATAGATAGGCCCTTCGCAGAGGGAAGCAGAGATTTGCAGAGGTGCCAGAGCTCAAAGCTTAAAACAGAGAGATAAAATTATTTTGAGAGGCATGCTTTTCCTGTCAACGAAAACAACCGAGAATTCCCAATATCTTCCATGCTAGACACATCATAGGCGGTTCCCAAACAGAAAATAAAGTTTATTTCCTTTCCACCATTCTTTCACGATCCATGGCTAGCCGTATCCACGGGTGCCCTCCTTACCAACACTTTCCAAGGAATTTTGTTGTTATTAATTTTGATTTCATTGTGGAACTGGGCATCCCTATTACCAGCCACTCTCTCGTGCAATGACAAGTCAATAAACACTCATCGTGAGAATAACACACCTAGCATGGAAAATATTGGCCACTCCCTGCCGCTTCATGAGCGGTACGGGCACACAAAATGGAAAATTATTTTGAAAAATTAGAGTTGGCACATACAAATTTACTTGGAACGGCATGGAAATACCGCATATAGGTAGGTATGGTGGACTCATTTGGCACAACTTTGGTTTTAAGGAGTTGGATGCACAAGCAGCATTCCCGCTTAGTACAAATGAAGGCTAGCAAATAGATTGAGAAGCAACCAACTAGAGAACGAAAACGGTCATAAGCATGCATTGAGAATAACTAACACTGAATAATGCACCATAAGTAGGATATATCTTCGTTGCATAACTATTGACTCTACGTGCATGCATAGGGAATCACAAACCTTAACACCAATATTCTTACTAAATCACAATTACTCACTAGCATAACTCACATATTATCATCTCCATATCGCAAAACTATTGCAAGGAATCAAACATATCATATTCAGTGATCTACAAGTTTTATGTAGGATTTTCTGACTAACCATGTGAGTGACCAATTCCTGTTGACTCTCTAAATAGATATAAGTGAAGCAAGAGAGTTTAATACTTTCTACAAAAGACCATACTCTAACAAATATAAGTGAAGCAAAAGAGCATTCTACAAATAACGGTTTTCTATATGAAGAGAAACAGGCATCCATACTTCAAAAGATATAAGTGAAGCACATGAAGCATTCTATAAAGCCATACTCAAAAGATATAAGTGAACTGCATGAAGCATTCTATAAATCAACCAAGGACTATCTCATACTAGCATGGTGCATAAAAGAAAAGGGAAAAAATAAACACAAAATACGCTCCAAGAATTTACGTATATATATCATGTGAACAAAACAAAAACCGAGACATACCGATAATTGTCGAATAAAGATGGGATGCCTTCCGGGGCATCCCCAAGCTTAGACGCTTGAGTCTCCTTGAATATTTACTTGGGGTGCCTTGGGCATCCCCAAGCTTGAGCTCTTGCCTCTCCTCATTCTTCTCATATCAATACCTCCTCGATCTTTGAACACTTCATCCACACAAAACTTAACAAAACCTTCGTAAGATCCGTTAGTATAATAAAGCAAATCACTACTTTAAGTACTGTTGCAAACCCATTCATATTTTATTTTTGCATTATACCTACTGTATTCTAACTTCTCCATGGCTTATACCTTCCGATACAATCCATAGTTTCATCAAAACAAGCAAAACAATGCATCAAAAACAGAATCTGTCAAAAACAGAACAGTCTGTAGTAATCTGAACATTGACCATACTTATGTAACTCCAAAAATTCTAAAAGATTAGGACAAAATAAAAAATTTGCATAGAAGTACTGTGTAAAAATTTCAGAATTTTTGCACGTTCCAGTAAAAAATGTAAATTCACGCACTACAGAAAAAGTTTCTGTTTTTTCACAGCACACACCAAACAAGCAATTTAAACATCCTAACGGTAAATCTTGGCACATTATTTTTATAATACAATGGATTTGTACAAGGGGATAATTATTTTTGTTGAAAAGTTTCTGTAATTCAAGATTTGCAAATTTTCCATGGGCATGAACAAAGTTCAAGGAGCTCCCCCACTTCAACGGTGCTCGTCTTTCTTACTTTCACTTTTCTTTTTAAAAAAGTTTTAGGTTCCCCTCTATATTTTTTTGTTTTTAAACTTTATAAAAGCACTCAACAGAAATAAATGACTCTATAAAACTTCCGGGTTGTCTCCCAGGCAGCGCTTTCTTTAAAGCCATTAAGCTAGGCATAAAGTGCTCATGTAACCGATCCATCCGTATCCCAAGGTATATCAAAGCCAATTTTAATTAACAATGATTTGTAATTTAGTAGTGAGCACAAAGCAACATATATCATGCAATGACGAAGTCTAACTCTCTTTCTATGCATCGACATGTCATAAAAGAACAATTCATGCACATCAAGTAAAGGCCAATGCATAGTATAAACAATTTCTTGCAATTTTATCGCATTGGAAACATAGAGAGGCGGAGATGTAGTTCCTCTCTCATAATAATTGCAATTAGGAGCAGCAAGCACATGCATATTATATCCATCAAAATTATCATGTGCAATAGTTAAACGCAACCCATCAATATAATCCTTAATAAGAGCAAACTTCTCCGATATAGTGTAGTTGAGAGCATTCAAAAAGATAATAGGACTATCATGTGTGGATGCAATAGCAACAATTTCATTCTTAACATAAGGAACTATAGCAAGTTCATCTCCATAAGCATAATTCAAATTGGCATCATGGCCACAAGCATAGCAAACATCAATTTCATCAAAAAGGGATATTTCAAACGAATCCAAGGGATCATAGCAATTATCATAGCATTCATCCTTCGGTAAGCACGAAGGAAAATTAAACAATGTATGAGATAAACTGTAGTTAACAGCAACATGGCATCTTATGCACATCAAAACAGCAAGCTACAGTACCCTAAAATGCTCATACAAGATATGTGGTTGTAGTACTCTAAATGCACAGCAATTCATTCCATAGGTTCAAATTCATTAGCATCACAGATTAATTGGAATGAAGACAACAAGATGCAAAGAAAATGTTACAGCAGAATATATGCTGGCAGAAACATTGACAGGCAGTATTCACATGGATGTTACAGGAGGCAAAACAACTCTAAAATGCAAGAAATTGGAATGCACCTACAGTACACATGGCATAGATCATTTGATTACATTGGCACAAATTCATAAGAAGCATGGATTCATCAGAAATGAGCTCACAACATTGCAACTTAATATTGACAGAAAACTGCTACATTGACTAGGCATATTTAGAGCAACATTTATATATGCTACAGGAGTTTAACATGGCATCAATTGGCATGGCATGAATGTACTGACAACAAGGACCAAAACATGTTTACTGGACATGTACAAAAGAGGCATAGATTAGTGGCTACCATCAAGGAAACATAGCAAGGTTCAGCAGATTTTCAACAAGTTCAAAACAGTAACAATGACTAAGCATGTTTACAAGCTTGTAGCACTCCTATCATGGCATGAAATAAATACTAGCAGTAAGAAGACATGAAAATGCCCCAAACTCATGTTGACAAGATGCTCATATGACATTTGCATTAAATCACACAAAAATAACAAAATGGCATATTATGCAAAAATGGCATATTATGCAAAAATGGCATGCATGCAAACTTGCTCAAATGATAAATCTAATGCCACAGATGGATTAGTTGGATTTTTCTACCCCAAAATCATATATTACATGCATATATTCCTATATGAAAAATGCTCAAAACACCACATATACACATAGGACAGAAATTGAAATAAGTCATATTCCAGATTTGGAATATGCCCGATTTGGAAAGCGCGGGATCTGGAAACTTGCCAAAACGGGAAAGCGCCAAAAAAGGGAAAAGACAAAACGCTGGGTGGCCGACAGGTGGGGCCACGCTGTGAGTGTGGATGACATGTGGGGTCGCGTGCGTGTGTGTGACTGACCAGCGGAACCCGCCGGGCCCACATGGCGCGTGCGTGTGCAAGACAGAGGAAACAGGGGAGGGCGCCGGCGACGGTAGTGGCGCGGCGGAGGACTCGCCGGAGTTGCTCCGGCGAGCTACTGGCACGGCGGAGGGGCGCGTTCAAAGCGCGGGAGGAATCCGCACACCCGCATGCTTCCCACGCCACCGGACAACGACGGAGACGACGCCGGCGACCTGGAACAGAGGCGGCGGCGACGAGCTTGTGCCACTCGCTACGGGGCACGGTGGCTACTGCGAAGCGGCAGAACGGCACCTACGCACTACGGCGAGCACGACGGACACGCTGGCGAAGCCTAAGGGGGTCGCGATACTCGCCGGAGACGAGTCCCGATGGTGGCGAGGGCGGCGCACATGGCGATCGGCGAAAGAGCGCGCAAACGAGGTGGAAAAGGGCATGGGACGAAGTGGACGCTCACCACGAACACGGCGGTGTGCTCGGATGGAGTGTTCGGGGTCGGGGTCGCCGGAACTCCACCGGAGACGAAGAGGACGGCGGTCTTGGGGGCTCCCGGCTTCCGATAGTCGACGTCGGGGACGTAGCCGGACTTGGAGAACCCCACGGACACGAAGACGGCGTCGGAGAGGGACTCGGGCTACGCGGGCGCCATGGACGCGCCCTCAGATGCGCTCGGGGCGCGGTCGGGGCGGCGGATCTGGTGGCTCTCTGACCTGGCGAAAGAGGGGAACCCTAGAGGAGTTAGGGACTAGGAGAGGAGCTTTATAGAGGGTTAGGGCGACGGGACAGTGCGGCGATGCTCTCGTGCTCGCGGTCCCCATGGCGAGAGCGCGAGGAGGATGAAAAGGGGGTGCGCGGGTCGACTGTAGCCCGTGGCTGCCAGGCGGGGCCGGCCTTGCCACGTGGCGACGGGCTAGCGGGGGTGCGGCTATGCGCGGGTGAGAAAAGGAAACGGGGCGCGTGCGTGCGAGGTGAGCTGGCCGCGCGGTGATGGGCCTGTTGCTGCTGCTGCTGGGCTGCTACGCTGCTGCTGCTGGGCTCGGCTGCTGCTGCTCTCTTCCCTTTTCTTTTTCTCTTTCTTCAAACAGAAAATCAAAGGGAAAAGCACAGGGGGCTTGGGGAAGGGTGAAGCTGAGATGAAAATATCTCTGGAATCTAGAAATTGCGTAGTATTTGATTCAAACTTCAGGCATTTTTTATCCCAACCAAAACAAGTCCAATTGATCTGAAATTTGGCATAGAGGTAAAAGACATGGCCTTGAGAATTTAGAAATATTGTGAACATTAATTTGGGACAGAAATAGTGCATCAAGAAAAACTTGGGAAAAGAAGGGATTTGAGAGAGAGGGGATGGTAGATGGCTTGCATAGGTGAAACCCAAGAGTTGGGTGAGGCAAGGAGAAGATGCTCACACATAACCACAATGCATACATGATGAGCACAACAAAATTACAATGATGGATGCAATGCACATGACAAAAGAATGGCATGAAGATGAAATGCAAAATGAAAAGAAACCAAAACACAACATGAGAATAAGCCCATCCATCAAGATCATCATGACAATTCCATATATGGCAAGGTTGGGGAATACAAATATGGAAGGATTACATCTGGGGTGTTACAGTACCACTGATCGTACCAGGCGCCGCAAGCTCCACCTCATCTACAGGAACAACTTTCGTAAAAGGGGAGGACGAGTAGAGAGACATAGCCGCCAGCTCCACCTCATATACAAGAAATCCTAAGAGAAGAAAAACCCATAGCGTAAAGTGATTGAGCATCACCGAAGAAGCTCATCGAGCCTAACTTGGACTTGTTACTCTTGAGGATTGTGCATCCGCTAGAAGGTTAGGAGTTGTTCAGAGCATCCAAAGTGTGAAACTGACGAAGAACAAGTTTGTAACTGTCCGGAGATAACCGCAAGATTTACCATGAGTGATATGGCGAGTTCCAAGGAACTTATCTCAAGGAGAGCAAGGCAAAGACTTGTGTGTCTTCGTCAATCGACACATACGTAGAACTGTGCCAACATTTTGAACTGGGCAAACACTTCGTTGTGTCTTCGTCAAGCAATGAGTTCTAATTCCTCACTCTACTTTACTTTATGTAATCTGCTGAGTTGCAAAGAATTACCCATTCCTCATTCTTTGTGATTGCTACGAAAATTTCTAGTTACTTTCACTATATTCCGCTACTTAGATTTTCACTAAGTGTTGAACTATGTTTCCTTCGTGAAGACTTTGTGCTTGCTCAGCTTGTTAGATTTACTCATAACCTTTGCATGTTTGTCTTGTGTTTCTTTGATAGCATGTTTTGTTTTCTTGTGTTATGTTTACTTAGTATTTTTGTTGCATGCCCCTTAGTTTATCTAGCTCTTTTACTAGATTTCCTCGAAACTACTATACTGTTATCTTACTTTTCTTCAGTTTACCGAAGCTTCTTGTATTTCTGAATAATTTGTTAAAATCTCCCATTCACCCCCTCTGATACATAAATTTGGCTCTACAACTAGTATCCAAGCAAGGTACTCTCTTGTCCCTATGTGATTTGGTTTAACCATCTAGGTTTTAGTATGTCGACCTCGGGTAACTTTCGTGGAACTATAAAGAGACTGACCTTTGATGGGTTGAATTATCCATTGTGGAAGCATAAGATGTGCCTCCACCTCCAAGTTGTTGATCCCACTCTATGAACTATCATTGAAGAATGCTATGTTATCCTCAGTCACGCTAATCCGACTAATGTTGATAAGAAGAACTTTCCTCTTGACACCCAAGCTCAAGATCTTCTATGTGACTGCATCAACAAAGAACAATACAGTCACATTAGTGCTCTGAAGACTGCCAATCAGATCTAGGATACTTTGGAAAAAGGTTAGTGAAGGATTTCTCTACAAAGAGAAACAAGGCTTGATATTTCTTCGAAGCCACCTCAATCTCTTCAAGAGAAATGATGATGAAATTGTGCAAGATACTTACTCAAGACTGATGACATCACCAATGAGCTGCAAGAACTCGGTGCCACTAATGTCACAAATCATGAGGTAGTGAAGAAAATGATAAGGTCTCTCCATTATGCATTTGAAACTCTGGACCTAATGATCCAAGAATGGACACCACAAGACTTTGTTTCCCACTGATGTTCTAGAAAGACTCAACACATATGAGTTGTAATGGGTGGATTTTTTGCATCACTTTTTAGAGTATATTGTAGTACAAAAATCCCTCATATCATATCAATCTAGCAATTTTCCATGTCACAATGCAACTGTCGACGATGTTTCGCAAAGTACCCGAACAGTGGTACAAGAACGTACTTGGATTTGCTGGACATTGGGACGTGACCTCAAGTTACAGACATGGAGATTTTACCTAGGTTGGTCCCTTGCGATGCAAGTAACAATGCTAATTCTGGTTGTCTGAAAATATATCAGAAGATCATATATCACCAAATACGAAGTATGAGCCCGGTGACTTTGGCACAAAGTCGCTGGGATATGAGGTGGTCGATCTAGACGGAATGTCTTAGCTCGGATCTAATATATGTTAAACCAGGGCTTCGGTTTTGTAGTCGTGGTTGTCGAAGTAGAAGATGGCTCTCTTGGTCTTGGTGCCTGGGTATTTGTACTCCGGCCTTGGTCAGTTCGACTTCTTCCAATCGTGGTCTCCTGTCCATGGACGGTTTGGTCTCTCTTCCGTCGGGACTGGATCGACTTCCTTCCTCGGAGTTTTGGGGGTACCCGAGTAGGACACTTCCTTCTTCGGGTACAGTCTCCTAGTTAGACTTGATTATAGGTTTGGAAAGGCCTATCGTGGCAGGTGTGCGGTTTGTCATGGGCCCAATCCCACTTCCCGTAGACACAAAGATCACCTAATCCTTCAAAGAAAATTCATGTGTATTTTATGCGATGCTGCTAATCAAATTTTATTATACATTCATTTTTTTTGTTCCTATGAGGTTGAACATGCCATGACATCCTAATTCTAGTATGTATTTTAGAATCATACGAACGAAATGCCTTTACGGGGAAATTCCAGCCCATTAAAATGTATGTTTGCTTCAAATCCCGACAGTATATGAGGGAGTTTGCATCATCATTTCTTAAGCAAGATGAGAATTGTGTTAACATATATGCTTCCTTTCCTAAAGGGCATTAACGTTCCTTGCAACTTAGGAAATACGCTTCATCTCATATTGCCATGGCTCCACCGCACCCTAATAACATTGGGAGGCTGAGACCACTTGTCAATGGCACAAGGTCTGACATTTGTGCCAAAGTAGAAGCGTGGTATTTAGTCAAAAATTCCAATAATATACTACTCCAGCAGCCCAGGGACCACCTGTGTTAGCGTTGCTTTTCCTACTAGTGCTCGTAGGAGTGAAGATTGTACAATCAGTTTTAGTCGGCGCATGCATGCTATCCACAATTTCGGAGGCGTACACTCTAGCGAAGAAGGAACGTAGAGCCTTGGAAATCAACCGATTAATATGAGGCGTTCATAATGATGGAACAGCAGTGCAACACATCAGAAAAGATACGGAGCACTAATGTCCACGATAATGGCGATGGCGTTATCATGTTAGCATCAGCCGCAGCTAGCTTGGGCGTGGCGCACATGGACCCACCATGCGATCTTGGAGTTAAAAAGGAAGGAAAAGGTCGCTGGACGCTAAAGGATGGGTTGTCAAAAGTGAGAAAGGCGGGACGTGGATGATAATTTCCCCGGGACAGACATGAGAAATGATGCCACTGAAAGAGGAAATGATGAAAACCGCAACGTGACTAGGACCTCCCAGCCTTTTCATATCTGCGTAGACGCGGAATATCTAGTACGTACTGGTAATGTGGTTGAAAAGCTAAGATGAGCATGCGTAAATCTTGTTCGACGGAACGGAACGGATCGGAGATGCTCCGCGCGTGTGGAAGAGATAGAAAGAGAGCGGCCTCAAAACCATGAGCTCGCTTCGCTTGTTTCTAAATTTTCAGTTCGTGTTCAACACCGACATAACATACGTACATACACATACAGCGGCGGAGCCAGGAAAAATCAATTAGGGGGGCCAAATGCATGTTAGTATTGATAGAAGGGGCCAACTATTGGTAATCTTCACAAAAATTCTTGAAATCTGAAGGAAAATACGGGTATTATACTACACTTCCTGGGTCATGGGGGGAGCCATGGCTCCTGCCAGTCCCCCCCTAGCTCCGCCACAGTACACATATATATACATACATGTGTTGAGACGAAGGAGACACGGTGAAAAGCGGTAGGAAGGCGACAGAGGCGTGTTGGAAGCAGGCTGCTGGTCATCAGCCCGCTGTTTAGTTCACCTTTTGGCGAGTATATCAGCTGGCAATTCGATGGCACGGAGCGAAAAGATGTATTGAAAAAACAGCTTGACGAAGCATCGTCCAATCCGAGCAGCACGTGATGATCTCTCCTTGCACGACGACGGCGACAGTCGCTATGACAAGTATACCGTCGTCGTCATCCCGGCGCATCACACACACAGAGTAGAATTATCCCGAGCGAGCAAGCAAAATACCTGGCGCTGGAGTCTCACGGTCCAACTTCCATCCAGTCCGCAGTCAGCCGCGTAGCGCGTCAAGAATTCGACGCACGACGCACGAGCGACCCCGAGCAGCAGTGGTGGTAGCAGGTTGGTCGCGTGGGGGGCACTGCAGTCTGAGAGAGAGAGAGATATTTCATCCATCCCCGCGCAGGGTGCGCGCCACGCACGCACCCGCGGTCTGAACGCCCAGATCGGGCGGGTCCCGCCCCGACCCCGCCCGCGCGTCACGCCTCACGACGGCACAAACCGCGGACTACGCGTCCCCGCGCGGCCCCGGGTAGAAATAGCAACGGCCACCCGGAGGATCCACTAGCTCAGCTCAGCTCAGCCCCCCCTACAGGAAACAACATCGCACTCCCCCCACAACCCAGAGCCACCAGACCCACCTGCACCTCCTCTCTTCCTCTTCCCCTCTCCCTTCGCGATCTCTCTTCTCCCGGCGCTAGCTTCTCGCCGTCACCGCACGAATCCTCCTCCCCTCGACTTCAGCTCAAGGGTTCGACGGAGAGCCACCGGCCGGACCTACCGCGTAGAGAGAGGTACGTCCTTCCTCCCTTCTCGCCTGCCTTCTTTGTAGCAGCTAGGAAGGAAGCCAGGTCAGTTTTGAGCTTGATGAGCCCTTGAAGAAAATGAAGGCGGATGCTAGGCCATGACCTGCCCTTGCTCGTTCCGGCTCACGGTTAGCTAGGGCGCTCTTGATGTTTTCCTTAAATCGATGCTCAGTTCGTTAATTTTCTCGTGAGATTGGCAGCCGCACAAGCGAGAAAGAAGCTGCTTCCGTGGTTTTTTCTGCGACAGTCGGCATATTTTGCTTGCAAGCCTAGTCGGCGTGGTCGCATAGCACCCGTACCCGTACGGCCTCGGTACTAGGCCATGACCATGCTTGCGAGCTACGGAGAATTTTCTCAGACCGCGTCAAATGGTTGGTGGTAGATTAGACCTCTCGATTTGTGCCGGCCAAAACAAGCAGATCCAGGGGCTTTTGACCATTGACTTGTGCGATCTATATTTATTTCAGTGGAATGTTAGTTAATTATTAATCCTGTGCCTGTGCCGGGAAGGGAGTAGTTGGTTGGGCCGACGGGCGGGTCAAACTGCCCGTGCAGCTGGTTTGGTGTAGGAAATGGAAATTATGATGAGGTGGGGATTACTTTACGACCCGTTGTAGTCGTCTACAGGCCTCTGTTTTGTTTGCGCGCGGTCAGGTCATACTCCTACTTTAGTGCGGCTGTTTCTTTGCTGGGACTGGGAGGCTTGGCGATGTAATCGTGACGATCTTCTTCGGTCAGCACTACCACTACACCATGCTCCTCCCTTCACTTGCTTCTTGTTATCTGTTGTTGGTTCTCTACTACTCAAAGTATTTTCTTCAGAGTTCAGACTAACTTAGTCTGGGTATATATATGCCTCTTGTGTCATCCTCTGATGCTACTGCTTTTCATTAGTACAACTATGATCGGTTGTAGTAATTGTTAGGCTCTTGTAATTTTTATATGGGGATAAAACACGCACTGTCTGGTTATTCTTATCAGATATGGATGCATTTCTTTCTTTGGATACAGTATATTATTTCCTGTGTCTGAGATTGAGATGTTGTTTCCAATGTATACAATACACCAATTCTATCTCTGTTAAAAGTGTAAGCTTGGCTACCAGTTTTACCTTTGGGGTTAGTAACTCGGTGTGCTTTTGTCCTTACAGTCTTATTCTCTTGTTTCAGATTGTGTTTATCTGGATTTCTGGGCTAGAAGATCCATGCAGTGATTAGTGTGTCAGATTCTTCACCGGACAAGTATGGCCGATACTCCAACTTCCCGGATGATTCACCCTTTCAGCAACATGCAGAGGCAGAACCCGAAGCAGTTCCAGTTCCAGTACTCCGACAACCCACAGCATCCTTGCCGCCCTTACCAGTCATCTCCAGACACCCATGTTGTGCCACAGCATCACTACAGCCTCAAGTCCCACTCATCAGATGCTAGTTATGAGAACCAGGTTGCTCAGATGAAGTACACCTTGGACTCCTCGGCCGCAGCCGGCTGCATGGGGCATGACTCGCCCTCCAGCCATAGCTTCACTCCTCCGTCCATCAGGAGCGGCAGTGGCAGCCCGTCGTCTCACGACGACAGCCACTCCGATTCCACCAACGGATCTCCTGTGAGTGCTTCATGCGTCACTGTGACCGAGGATCCTAACGATCTGAAGCAAAAGCTCAAGGACCTTGAGGCTGAAATGCTTGGGCCAGACGCTGAGATAGTTAACAGCCTTGAGAGCTCCGTTGCGAAGCAGCTTTCGCTGGAGCCGGAGAAGTGGGTGCAGATGATGGACTTTCCCAGGGGCAACCTGAAGGAGCTGCTGCTTGCTTGTGCCAGAGCTGTGGAAGAGAAGAACATGTACGCCGTCGATATGATGGTGCCTGAGTTGAGGAAGATGGTTTCAGTCTCCGGTACGCCACTTGAGAGGCTGGGAGCCTACATGGTGGAAGGGCTTGTGGCCAGGCTTGCCTCCTCCGGCCACTCCATCTACAAGGCCTTGAGGTGCAAGGAGCCGAAGAGCTCTGACCTGCTGTCCTACATGCATTTCCTGTATGAGGCCTGCCCCTACTTCAAGTTTGGCTACATGTCGGCGAACGGCGCGATCGCAGAGGCCGTCAAGGGAGAGGACAGGATCCACATAATCGACTTCCATATTGCTCAAGGAGCTCAGTGGATCTCTCTCCTCCAAGCTCTTGCAGCCAGGCCCGGTGGACCGCCGACCGTGAGGATCACAGGCATTGATGATTCGGTGTCAGCCTACGCGCGAGGCGGTGGGCTGGATCTTGTTGGGAGGAGGCTGTCACACATCGCTGGGCTCTGCAAGGTTCCCTTTGAGTTCCACTCGGTCGCCATGGCTGGCGAAGAGGTGGAAGAGGGGCATCTCGGAGTCATCCCCGGGGAAGCACTGGCGGTGAACTTCACCCTGGAGCTGCACCACATCCCGGACGAGACGGTGAGCACGGCGAACCACCGGGACCGGATCCTGAGGCTGGTGAAGAGCCTGAAGCCCAAGGTGCTGACCCTGGTGGAGCAGGAGTCCAACACCAACACGGCCCCGTTCCCGCAGAGGTTTGCGGAGACGCTGGACTACTACACGGCCATCTTCGAGTCCATCGACCTGACGCTGCCGAGGGACGACAAGGAGCGGGTGAACATGGAGCAGCACTGCCTGGCGAGGGAGGTGGTGAACCTGATCGCGTGCGAGGGCGCGGAGCGGGTGGAGCGGCACGAGGTGTTCGGCAAGTGGAAGGCGCGCCTCATGATGGCCGGCTTCAGGCCGTCGCCGCTGAGCTCGCTGGTGAACGCCACCATCAGCACGCTGCTGCAGAGCTACTCGGAGAACTACAAGCTCGCCGAGAGGGACGGGGCGCTGTACCTCGGGTGGAAGAGCAAGCCCCTCGTGGTCTCGTCCGCATGGCACTAGTGCTGTGGTGTGGTGTGGTGATCTCATGGCGAACTTCTTTGTGACTTCGCTGCTGCTCGTAGACGAATCTAGATGCATGCTTTGTTGGACTCTAGGGGTGTCCCGGTGATGCTGCTGCTGTGGAGAAGAATAGCTCCCAAGTAACCTGCTGTTGTAATGCCGAACTTAGGTCTAGGCCTGAATAAGGCTGATGAGATGTTGTAGTAGTACAAGTTTGAGGGATACAGTATATGTTTCAGTTTCAGACGTCTAATCTTAATGTAATTGAGTTTAAGTAAGTCTCAATCAGTGCCACTACTGTCTGCCACGTAACTAAAATGATTTGAGAATTGATGCTTTTGGAGTAGGATTGGAAGTTAGCACAAAGTAACCCTATCAAAAATGATTTGAGATGTTTGGTACTTGCTAGCAAGTCTAGAAGTAAGGGCGTCTCCAACGCCGCGCATCAAAGCGCCGCTAAATGTCTGGACAACACGGTCCAAACACTTTGTGACATCCAACACCGTCCGCGAACCAGTCCACACGTCCAAATTCCGCCATACCAAAAACAAACTTGTTGGGGTCCAAATTCCGCCATACCAGAAACAAACTTGTTGGGGTTTGGAGGGAGTCCGGACGCGCGCCACGTCGGACTCTAGCACACCCGACCCACCCAAAACCCCCTTCTCTAAGCCCTTTCTCCCACTTCGCCCCCCTTGCTGCCCGCCGTCGCATTTACATCACTCCGATAGCCGCCCAGTTCTTGCCAAACCACCGCTTCTCCACCAGGCACCTTGTACTTCACCGCCGTTGCGTCCACAGCCCAGGTATCGTCTAGCCTCTGTAAACATTGTCCATGACGGACACCACGCCCGATGAGTGTTCGGCCAAATATCATTGAGAACTTTCTGGCCATGGAGATGCCCTAAGCAGAGTCTAAGCGATGCAAACCACGCTGTACGAGCAGCCGTAAAATAACAGTTAGTGTGAAGTATGATTGCATGTGCATTGCAATCCTAGGCTACATAGCAACGATGAAAATTGTTGCCTTGATGTTCTGATGATGTTGCATAAAAGGGAACAAGCTAGTTTTAGTCAAGATGAGAACCTCCTTGTACGCGGACGATGCAGCCATCTTCATGGCCCCATTTAAGCGGGACATCGACAACCTCGCCCTCATCCTAAAAGGGTTCGGTGACGTGACAGGCCTTTGCACCAACTTCCGCAAGAGTTCGGTAGTGCCCATTCGATGCAATCACCTTCCTTTGGGGCATATTCTTCGTCGCATTCCAGCTACCCGCGCCACATTCCCGATAAAATACTTGGGCCTTCCGCTTTCGGTGAGACAGCTACGGAGGGCTGATTTTCAGTACCTCGAAGACAAGGCTGCTGGTAAATTGGTTTCTTGGGATGGACAGTCCATCACCACCATCGGCCGCACCGCCCTTGTCAGATCGGTCATCTCCTCCCAAGCGGTTTTCTCCCTCACACCTCTTATAGTGCCGCAGGGTACTCTGCACAATCTCAACAAGCTGGAGAGGGCCTTCATTTGGGCTGCCTCCAACAAGACAACTGGGGCAAAATGCAAGGTCAACTGGGAGGTGGTCTGCAGACCTACATGCTATGGTGGTCTTGGCGTCCTCAACACCGCCAAGTTTGCTAGGGCCTTACGGCTAAGGTGGCTTTGGTACGAATGGAAGGAGCCAAGTAGGCCATGGGTGGGGATGGGCAACCCTTGCACCGAGGAAGACATCGACTTCTTCTATGCCTCAACCACAATCATCGTCGGGAACGGTGCAAAAACGCCTTTTTGGGACTCCCCGTGGTTGTCTGGCCGCAAGCCAAAGGATGTTGCCCCGCTAATTTTTCTGGCGTCCAAAAGAAAGTGGTGGAAGGTTAGAGAAGCCCTGCGAGGAAATGCATGGATGACCAACATCAAGTCGGACACCGTTGTCTCTGCCGCCCACGTCCGCGAGCTCTTCTCTCTGTGGTCTCTTGTCAACAACTTCCACCTTAACGACCAGCTTCAGGACGACATTGTTTGGAAGCACGCGGCTGATGGTTCCTACTCAGCGGCATCTGCTTACAAGGCGCAATTCCTTGGTCTGACGCACTCACCAATTCATTTCATGGTCTGGAAAGCATGGGCTCCCCCAAAGGTCAAATTCTTCGCCTGGCTAGCTTTGCAAGATCGGATTTGGACTGCCGACCGTTTGGAGCGGCGTGGCTGGGAGAACTGTGGGCTCTGCCAACTTTGCAAAAGGGAGCAAGAGTCGGGCATTCATATCTTTGTCAAGTGCCGCTTCTCCATTAGGCTTTGGCGCCTAGTGATTGATAGACTCAGTCTCGCACACATTGACACATCCGATTGGCACTTGGAAGACTCCCTTATGCGATGGTGGGACAAAAGAACCGACATGCGAAACCCCGACAGACGCGCGATGGCCTCCCTAACCATGCTTATCTCTTGGACTCTCTGGAACGAGAGAAACGCAAGGGTGTTTCGACACAAGAGCGCGCCGCCTCCTATTCTTCTGCAGAATGTCATGTCTGAGGCAAACCTTTGGGTTACTGCGGGTGCAAAGAAACTAGGGCATATTACTGTACGCGAGTAGTTGCCATGTCGATTCTTGGTTTTCGGTTTCGATGATCTGTACTCTGTAAAACTCTATTTCCCCTTATTTAATGGATGAGGCAAATCTTTTGCCTCCGTTTCGAAAAAAATTAGCCCAGCGATAATTCAGCCTGACAACTGATAAATCGGTTTGTCAAACAAATTAACTGAACCTACTAGCTAATGGCTCAAATAGAAATAACACATTCTCGGGAGGGGTCCGAATAGCAGTTAACTGACCATATCAGCAGTTACAAGACCGATATTTGGAACAGTGATATATATATAAAGTTGTCTTGACGGGTAAAGAAAATTACCATAATCTATATTTTTCTATCAATATTCCAGTACAGAAGACAAGACAGTTCACAAAACCAAATTCTCATAATCTAATTAATTAATCATATTAGGTTCGCTGTACAACGAATGTAGGGCTGCAACGCTACATACAGCAAGGGCCTTTCCCGCACTGGAAGACACATGCGTATTTGCTGCAGTCCCCCAGGTTCAGTTTACTTGCCTCCGGCTGAACTGACTTGTAACCGATACACAATTGAGAATCTTGCTGAAGAGATTGCCATTACAAAGGCATTCTTGGTAATATATGATTCTTGGAGCTATAAGCATTTGCAGTCACTCTCATGGACCCATGACTAAGTTCCCAGCACCGCTATAGCATAGGTTAGCTGAATGGTCCATCGGCGTGGCTCTGAAAGTAAACCCTTCGTTACCTTTCTCTTCTCTGGAACCATACATGCGGCCAGCAGAGTTTCCTTGTATCGTTGGCACTGCCATTGATGGATGTCTCATGTTACCATACATCGAAGCCATGGGTTGCATTTGATACTGCATCTGGTCAGGACCTGAAGACTGCATTTGGTTTGTGGCGTCACTGTGGTTCGGGCTGATCCCAACACCAAGGTCAAGACTGACGGTGTCGGTTTCAGCCGCTTGAGAATATTGGTTGGTGAAGTTCCTGGCTTCACATGCCCTCATCATGCCGCCAATGCTGCTGGGCATGTTGCTGTTAATCTGATGCACGGCATTCTTCATGGGAGGCGCGGACATCTCATGGGTTGCATTCCTCGCAGCAGGGACTTCATGGTTATGTTTCCCTTCATACGTTGTTATCACTGATTTAGGATCGTGCGATGCTCTCTCAACATGCTTCCTCACAGGGCATCCTGTGCTTGTGCATTTGTAGTAACTCCTGCAGTCAAGAACAAAAAATATATATAAGAGAGCAATGACTCACATAACAAACTGAGTAGCCCCTTGTCTAAATGTTAAGACACATATCCATTCACAAGGTGATACAAATTTAGGTCGCGGTGCGATCCATGTGGTTGACTTTTCGAAACATCAATCACCAGAATCAATCAAGCCCTTAAAAGCCTGACTCCCATAATCATCATACAAAAAAAATGCATGCTCATGTGGCTCATTATTACTTGGTGCTGTATGTTATGGTTCATTATTACCTGGTGCTGCTTGTAGCAGTGTGATTAACCACAGTGGTTGAACTATTTTTTTTATTAGGAAAACTGCTGCCTACCTGTCCTAAAAGAAAAAGGCTGGAACATTTAATGCTCACAGCTTTGTTTTTAAGAAGACATGCATTCGAATGATCCCATCTTACTCCGGAGTTCGGACCTGCATTATGGGTGGCTCTTACACTTTGTTTCCGCGTGTGATCAGCACGGCCCAACCAATTAATGCTAACTCAAATTCTGCTTACGTTTTGGGACAGTTGTGCATGTAATCCAAACAGAATAATTTATTAGACAAGAAAATTGTTTGTCATTTAGTGCAAAAATTATTCCCAGACCATGAATTCATTTGCCTCTTGGAGGAGGTGCACGGAAAGCTGATGATGCGTTGACTCCGATCTGACATGTAAACTGTACGACATCCCATTGGTGTGTTCATTAGCAAACTATAAATAAATGCGCTAAGTTAAAGCAATCTGCAAGCACAATGGTCATGCAGATCACAATACATCTATCGGACGATGATGCATGGGTGGATATAGCCCTCGAGGGGCTAAAAAATCCGGACTACAAATTAAATGCCTCCCTTTGGTATACATGGGAATAGCATTTCATATGGGACGATGTATCCGTACAACATTGCCCTTTTAACGTATTTACAAAATGAAGTACTCCCTCCGATCCGAATTAATTGACGCAGCCTCTACACAATTTCCATTTTACATTGTATAATGGCCGTGTCAATTAATTCGGATCGGAGGGAGTAGTGAAAGGCCATGGCATACAAATACATGCAAGCACACCAGTATAATCTGTTTGGTTGTCAAAGTTTCCACTGCTAATGTTTGCGAAAATTCTGGTCATGCCCGTGAATATTTGGCCAAAAAAGAACCAGGAGTCGATGTCAAAATTTAGGCAGCAAAGCAAATGCATGACAAATACGTTTTCAACACTAGCAATTCTTACGCAACCATTAGCTTCAAACCAAATATTTATGTAGCTTGTCTTTTCTCCCTCATGAAAAGGGTGTCTTGACTAGCTAGCAACTCAAACTGCAAGGGATTATTCTAAAGCCTTACACCATGCATAAATAAACTGGCTGCACACATGGACTTCAGGCCAAAGGCCACCCTTCCTAAAACAGACATATACCAGTCAATCAATTGCCTTCACTTTGTATGCTTAGGGATAATATTTTATATAGTACTCCCTCTGTAAACTTATATAAGATCGTTTAGATCACTAAAGTTTACAGAGGGTACCTCTGTAACTAAATATAAGACGTTTTTGCAGTTCAACGTCTTATATTTAGTTACAGAGGTAGTATAATTTAACAGTGGAACATTGCTTTCTAGTTTTATTATCTCTGCTAACTATAGTGTTGCAGGGCTCATCGTATACACGCATACATACATGATACATCAATATAATTATGTGTCATGACACAAATGAAGTGTTTTTTGTTTGTTTTTCATTATAGGTTATATGATTCTCAATATCATATGTGCCGTTAAATGTGATCTTCACCAGAAGGGGGAAAACTCATCATATAACAATGAGAATGGACAGTGCCTCTGTACCAGCCCACATAAATAATACGCCCTCCGTTCCAAAATACTTGTCGTGGTTTTAGTTCAAATTTGAACTAAAGCCACGACAGGTATTTTGGAACGGAGGGAGTAGAACTGAATGGTAAAAACTATATGACAGACTAAACTCAGTCTAGCTTTGAGCGGCCTTCAAGACACATGTGCTGATTGTAGTACGGAATAGGAATTCTTCCATCTCCGCATGTGATCACCAACAGTGAATCAGTGATAAAGGTGAAGTGACAGATATTTCATCTTCATCTACCACATGTCTTTACCAGATTTCCACTTAATTCATTCATATAAAACCTTGAGCATAGGTGTGAAGTAGAATACTTGTTCAATAGCCATTTTATTTCATTTCTACCAGTATCATCTTAATCACAGGCTCTCTTATGTTAGGGATAAAACTCAACACATGCATGACTCGTGACTGAGAAAGCATATAAAACACAATTATGCATAGACAATTAGACATGTCGCAAAAATACATAGAGTGCAAAAGTTCTTAGCCAGAGTAGATATTTACCATTACGATGACAATCTTCTCACGAGCCAGACAATAAAAGGATAAAAAAACAACTAATGAAGAAAATAAGTACTTACCGTGGATTGGGGTTTCCTTTGACAACTTTCTGTCCATATTTCCGCCAACGATACCCATCATCCAAGATGTCAACCTCACTTACAGTTTGAACGACGACACGGGGCTCACGGTTAGGTTTACCCATCAGAGCAGCATCAATACCAGCAGACTCCATTTTCCTGTTTTCATAGTTGATAGTTGTAGACAAGAAGATTAGCACTTGACACTTGACAGGAATGATTCTTTAAAGTGTAAAATTACCAAGTCCAAACCAAGCATACCTGCGTTTCGACTCTAAATCCTCCTCCTCAGTAGCATCATCCCCAGGGTAGGGTCTTCCACCTCCAGCATCTATGTCATCATCACTAACTGAAACTGGAACATGCTCAACCATGCCAGGCGAATGTACCGGATTAGCAAGGTTGCTAAGAGCATTGGAAGATTTATCTGCAAAACAGAATAGAAGTCTGAGATAGCGACAAAATACAAAAAAAATAAAGCATTTCTACCACAAGTTCTCTTTTTGTGTACGGACTGATCAATATATCTATTGTCCAACCCAGGGAAACTCGTCTGTACTAAATCAGCGACAATTACTATGGATTGGAGTGAGTATTAAATTTGAGTTTTGTAACTTTAAGGGATTCATTTCCAAGAATTTTGCAATTTTGAACTGATGGTTTTTACTACAACTATATTAAGTTCATAAAAAATAGGAAGCTACTCAAGAGGAGGGAAAAGCAGCAATGGGATGCTAAAATTCAACCATAGATGTCGATACACTTTTACTTCCATATTAGATACAAGAATGCAGGATGTCAAACTCCAAACTATAGGGACCTGATGCAGTATTTCTAAGAAATCATGACAAACATCTCACCATCAGCAGCTGCCGCACCATCATATCGTTCTTCACCCTGGTTCGAAGGAACTGCACCACCAGCTAACCTCCTATTAGGCTGGGGCTTAGGATGATTATGGCGCCCCTTATAGACAACTTCCGTGATCAGACCATCAACTGCACGCTCCAATAGCTTTTTTACTTCACAATTAGGATGTGTGCACTTGTAATAACTTCTAGGGTTTTCACTTCCCTTGACATGCTTCTGCCCATATTTGCGCCAGTTGTAGCCATCATCTGCTGACTTGTCAGCAACATTTTCAGACTGCGGCTCTTGCATGGCATTGTCAGAACTATTCATCTGCTGCGGCTCAGATGTACCAACTTCAGCAGGCATACTGTCAGTCAAACCAACCATTCCAACAGGTTGGTTCGGAGCACTTACATTCACTGTAAGACTTGACTCGCGTGAACAGGGAGGTCTGATTTCATTCACCATATTGCTAGATGATGAGCTGGGATTCATACTCTGATTTTGCATAGAATGCTCATGTTTTTTTAGATCACTCATAGCAGGAGCCTGCAGTACAAAATATGAGCATTACAAATGTTACACGATGCAAAACAAAATATGCAAAAACAAGTCAACAGGAATTAAGAAAGAATGTGACTAACATAGCAAGCACAGATAGATCTAACTACATATGTACCATAGTTTTTCAAAGTGCTTTCTTCAAACTCTACCATTTATAAAGAAACTTCTCCACTACATGTGAAAGAAGTAATGCTACATATGGATATTGAGTTAATGAGTTCTATATTGAGATTTGCCATGCATCTGGGATAGTGTTACCTTCCTACCCTCCAAAAAAGATCAGAATAAAATAGGTAACTTCGTACATGCATTTAAAAAGGATAGGCAAGATTATGAATTATGCAACAATTCAAGAACCTAGCCAAATTATGGTTATAATATGCACAATAAAGGCCAGATATATTTGTGGGGTCATATAGAAACAAAATACTTAAATTTTCTTTTGATGTTCTGCAAGATAAAGTACATTAATCTCTATAGGACACAGAGAAAAGAAAATTAAAGGTTGTGTACCAGTGATTGAGAAGACGAATTCAGATGAGGCTTGAATTCAAAATCCCTAGAACCCCCATCTTCATGGGCTCGAACAGACTTATCCCGTGGCGAAGGCAGTATGTCTACATGAGCGCTCTTGTGCATAATTGCAGCCATGCTCAGACTACCAGTTGTTGGTGAAGGTTCAACCTGAAAGAAAATTTTGTTAACTATTTTTGATGTCTACCACGCTTTAAGACCTCTGAATACTTGTGAACGCAAAAAAGAAAGTACAACAACACTATGGCCTGCAAATTGCATATATGAAGTAACTCGCCCTCTGAAATAAATGTCACCTTAATAAATATTTTTCTTTACTATAGCCTGCAGATTGCATATATGAAGTACCTCGCCCTCTGAAATAAATGTCACCTTAATAAATATTTTTCTTTAAAAGTAACATGTTTGCCAATCATTTTCCCCTATGTTTGAAAAAGGAAACATGAAGAAGAAGAAGAAGGCCGGCAAGAACAACAGAGCAAGACAAAGAAAGTAACAATGATGCTGCAAGCAAGTGACTAGGCCCAGCAAGCAAGGGCTATTTCAGTTTGTACGCTGCCAGCAAGAGGACTCAGGAAAACAAATACCACTTCTACAACCAATCCCGAGGAAGAATAACAACCAAACGGTCAAACCGAGCACAATTACTTGGTGATTTCCTTCTGGACGAGCACCATATCTTACCACACAGCCAGTATAATACCGGCAAGAGCAGAAGGGGCGTTTCCTTAAATAAGGCCCTTCAAAGCCCCCGTAAAAGGAATGTCAAATGATGATTTGTTCTCGTAGCCACCAAGTGTGTGCATAACTAACAGAATAATTCCCTGCAGACGCACAAGCAACAGCATCCACCTCACTCCACAGCAAGTAGACGGCGCGGGGACGCTCCAAAAGAAGAAACGGAGGGAAAACAAACATATCACGAAGAACCCCCGCAGAAAAGGAAGTTCCAGAAGCCTCATGGCACGGCCGGAAATGCGAAAGCGCACAGGGAAAGCACGTTATTCCGAGGCCACGAGCCAATTCCCCGGCGCAATTGTCTCATAAACTACAGCGCAGAGCTAATGCGCATCGGAATCCCTCCTTTTGCCCAGCTCAAATTGACCTCAGCATGACACGGACGCCGTACAACCGGCAGATCCCGCGGTAACAAGTAACAGCAGGCGGAGAGGCGACAGGTGCAGCGAGGCGGCAATCACCTTGAAGTTGGTGAGAAGCACCGGGGAGTCGAGGAGGGCGGAGGGGCTGAAGCCGGCGGGGATGGTGAGGCAGGGCTCGCGCGAGATCGGCAGCCGCGCGGGGGACATGGCCTTGTACCTCGCGCCCGCGCCGGCTAGCGCCGCGACGCGTCGATCCGCGGGGTACGGCTTCTCGGGCGAGCTCCCGGCGGCCGAGGGGAGGTCCCCGGAGCTAGGGTTCGGCGAATCGGCCATTGGCGCGGTGCGGGGCTGAGTGAGGAGGAAGGCGGAGGTGGTTTTGGAGGCGACGGTGAGAGGGGCAGTTTGGGGAGAGCAGGCTCGTCCGCTAGCGAAGGCGGCGTGGGGCGTGGGGCGTGGGGCTGCGGCGCGTGGGGACTTAATTAATGGGGGCAGGGGAAATGACCCTACCACCCCTGGATGGCGCCCGAAATTTCCCCGGTTGGGTACGCACGCCGCACGCGAGCGAGCTCAGAGGGGGGAGGGAAGCAGCCGTGCGTGGTGTGGTGTGATGTGAGCAACCGCGGCACGAAACCGGTGGTGGGATCCGGGGGCAGGGGGTGGCGACAGCGACCGCGGCTGGCTGCGGGGTTGGGACTTTGGAGGCACCGATGGGCTGCTTTTCGCAGTGTGACTGCTGGTGGGGCCGCGAGGGGCCGGTCGCGCTGTCAGTGAGGAGGTGAGGGGGCGGGTTGGGGCTGCGGGTGAGGTTGGGATAATGGTGGGCAGAGTAAATGTTTGTTTTAAATTCGGCATGGGATGCCTGTCAGAGTGCCCCATGATGATCCTCTTGGCATTGAATGAGAACGACATGGTAAATCGGGGCGTGGATTTTAAATGTCGCGGGGAGTTTCTAACGCGGTTACAAATGGGTTTTATTGTTCTGCAACGACTCTTTTTGGCTACACTGTATACCAAATCTACGTACGGTAGAAAAGCAATCGACGACTGGCAACCGTGCAAGGGTCTCCAACGCACCACCCCAAACGGACGTCTGTTTTGTTCGGATTTCGTTCGTTTGGGACGGAGAAACGGACACGCCCGTTCGCTTGCGGTCGGCCGTCGGTGCGCCCAACCGGGCCGCCGCATCTCAAATTGTCCTCCACGCTCGGCGACCCAAACTCTAGCTCCACCTCGACCACGAGGACTAGCAAAATTCACCCAAATATAACCAAAATAGACATGGCAAAGTAATTTAAAAACCTTAAATATTTACATAAAACGG
This sequence comes from Elymus sibiricus, assembly GCA_039707655.1. Lineage (NCBI taxonomy): Eukaryota > Viridiplantae > Streptophyta > Magnoliopsida > Poales > Poaceae > Elymus > Elymus sibiricus. The sequence continues at coordinate 164,719,594 of CM077666.1, read as the reverse complement.
CCCAAGTCCAGTCCAGCACATTCTTAAACAAACTAAAAATTAAAACGACATAAAAAAAACTAGAAGCCCGTCGCCGCCGTGGCCGCCGTCGCCTTCAGTTGCCGGCATCGTCGTCGTCCTCGTCGCCCGTGAGGTCGATGTAGGGCGGGGGCGTCCACAGGTGGGCCGGCGGCCCCTGTCAGGCGGGAGGCGCGACCGGAGGCGGCTGCATTGGAGCCTGCACCACCTCTTCCCGTGGTGGGGACTGTGACCAGGCCTCGCCGTGCACGGGCTCCGCCGTGCACGGGACCGTCTCCGTCCAGGACCACCTCTGCCCGACCAGTGCCGGGTTCCACGGCGCGCGCTGCTGCTTCTCCTGCTGCTGCACGCCCTCCATTATCTCCTCCTTCACCACGACGTCGAACTCCGGGGTGGTGACGTCGCCGGCCGCGGAGAGCGCTATCATTTGTTCGAGGCCCTGCCACTGGGCCTCGTCGTGGGTGTGGAGGGAGTTCTCCATGACCCGCCTCACCAGCTCCTCCTCCTCCTCGGCCGTCATCGGAGCGGGCGGTGGCGGGGACGGCGACGGGGATGGCGTCGGCGTCAGGCCGCGGATCAGCCTAAGTCCACGTGGCTGGGGAGGGCTAGCGGCGTGGCGGGCTCGGAGCACGACCGGCAAAGAACGACTGTCGGCGCATATCGTGCTCGTCGCGCAGCCAGGTGTCCCACATCGGTGAGTCCGGTGCATACCTCCAGTCGTTGATGAGATCCGGCGGCAGGCGGGCGCGGCGGCGGGCGATCTCCTCGCGGCGGGCGCGGCCGCTCACCGGGATCGGTGGGATAGGCACCCGGTCGGCGAAGAGATGCCAGTTATTGGAGAGGTGCACGTCGGCCCATGGCAGCGGCATGCCCGTCTTCCAGTAACGTTTGCGAATCTATGCCTTGACGTACGGCCTCAGGCGAGGTCCGGCCGCCAGCGGGGCGATGTGAAATGCGGGTGCCGGAGGTGCACGTGGTGGCAGTGGAGGGGTGGAGCGGCGACGACGACGGCCGGAGGAAGAGCCGGCCTCGTGGTCGTTCCTGCCCTTGCGGCCGGAGATCCAGTGCCATCCCATCGTGGCCGGCAGTGAGGTGGAGCTAGGGTTTGGATAGCCGAGCGTGTCGGGCTTCGAGGAGGCACGCGTCGCCGGAGTGGGGAAGTGGAAGTGTGGACTCCCACCGGTCCACGACTTTCACATTAAAAAGGACGGCGACCGCTCGGCCGGGGTGGCTGCCAGGCGGGGCCGCCCGCGCATGCGCCGTAAATGTGGTAGGTGGGCGGCTGCCACGCGGGCACGAGGCGGACACGAAGCGGGCGCGTGGGTGTCCGTTCGCCGTCCGTGTGGCCGCAAAGTCAGCGCAAGTTTGAGCTGGAAATGGGGCGGGCCGGACGCGAAACGGACAGAAAATGCGGATGCGGTCGCGCGTTGGGCCGTGCTGTCTGTCCATTTGGGCCCAAACGGACAGACGCGGGCAGGATGGGGTCGCGCGTTGGAGTTGCCCTAAGGGCGTCTCCAACGTGCGACCCGCAAATTGTCCGCGAAAACGGATGCGGGAGGCCGCAATCCAACGCTGTCTGCATACATTTTAACCCGTATTTGATAACCGAACGAAATTCATGCAAACCGGCCGATATTCATCAAAGTTCGGATAGAAAATAGCACAAATCATCCATACATAGCATGCAAATTAAGTCTAGTACAACAATGTCTCAAATTCGACTAGATTAACCGGGTGTCCAACAAGTTTTTCATCAACGGATCATGCCCTCTCACACATATTCCCCCTTCAGCTTCATCCAACTGTGTGTGTACGTAAATGGCCGTCCCTCTGTCCTGTGGTACATCACGGCAGCGCTTGCGGGCTACATAATGTGTACACCAACATTGAGTGAACGAATCAGTCAACAAGTTGAGCAAGAGGAAGCAAACCTTACGATCTCGTCCTCTGCCGCGTGCAGTGGCCACCTTGCCTCCAGCTGACGAACCACGTTACAAAACTTGGTGACGCTGGTCTGGATAGCGTACCAGCGATACGATAACGACCTCACATTGCGTTGTTGAATGATGTACATGTCGTAGGGAGCAATGTGCTTTCGTGTGTGAAACGATTCATGCACTTGCTGCCAGAAGGTTCCCTCTCTGCTCCTGCCTATGAAATCCGCGGATACAGCCAACCACGCATCGCACAACAACTCATCCTCCATGGTCGAGTAGCTCATCATCCTTCGTACTCTAAAAAACGACATAGCGTTCGAAAATAAGCTCAATGGCATTTGACCGAACACCTGCCGAGCGTGGTGTCCGCCATGGAGGTCATCTACAGGGGGGCGGAGTGTACCTGGGTACAAACGGCTCCAGGGTGGACAGCGCCGTCGTAGAGGCCAGCGGGCGCGTCGGTGCTGGTTGCGGACGTCCGGCAATGCCTCTGTGGCAGCCGGAGACGTACAACAGCAGCGGCGGAGGTGAAAGGTGCGGATGCAAAGCAAGGAGGAGAAGGGGCGAAGTGGAAGGAAATGAGACTGGGAGGGGGATTGGGTGGACCGGGGGTGTCGGAGTCCTACGTGTCTGCTGTCCGAATTCCCGCAACCCCCCCCCCACTTTGTCTCCAATTTACGGGCGAAAACATGTCCGGACCACTCAGCGGACCGATACAGGCCGGCGTTAGATGGCTTCCGCGGTCCGGACGTATGCGGGTGGTTTGAGGGCCGGCATTGGAGATGCCCTAACGTGCGGATACGTTAATGAAGTTGTTGTGTATTGGGATATCTGCTATTCCTGCACCAAAGGGAAAACAAGAAACACGGGTATCCAAGGGCAGCCACTATGTACGTCATATTGCGGTGCTATATCAGTTTTTTGGGTTTTGGGAACCGATGCCCTATGTTGTGCACCTCAGTGCCGAATTGAAAATTTTAGGAACCAGACATAAGAGCATCTTTAGAAAAGCCACTGTAATCTCGGCCCGCAAAATCGATTTACGGTTGCCTAAATCAATTTTGGGCACTTTTTATCCGGCGCGGAACAGATGCCGTAAATCGACTTGCAAATTTAAATTTTTTAAGATTAAACATGTTCCCGCTACATTTAGATAGTCCAGATCACGCCGGAGTCCACACACACATAGTTCACAAACACACACACGTGAACACACACACACACACACACACACACACACACACACACACACACACACACACAAAAAAAAAAATCCTAGACGGGGGGCGGCGGCGGCTTACTCGCAGGCGGACTTGTAGATGGTGTATGCGAGTTGGTACTCCGTGTCCGCCTCCTCGAAGCGTGCAGCGGTGCCCTCCTCGCCGGCATCTAGAGCCTCGTTCGCGGCGAATCGGGCCACCTCTGCCTCACGGAGAGCCTTCGTGGACGGTGAAAGATCGGGGATGTCTCCTGGAGGGGGGGTGAATAGGCGCTTTAAAATAATTACGGTTTAGGTTTGAACAAATGCGGAATAAAACTAGCGTTTAATTTGACAAGCACAAAACCTAAAACGACTAGGCTCACGTATGTGCACTAACAACTTATGCTAAGCAAGATAAACAACTAAGTGATAGCAAGATATATAACAGGAAACACTATGGTTATCACAAAGTAAAATGCATAAGTAAAGGGCTCGGGTAAGAGATAACCGAGGCACGCAGAGACGACGATGTATCCCGAAGTTCACACCCTTGGGGTGCTAATCTCCGTTTGGAGCGGTGTGGAGGCACAATGCTCCCGAAAATGCCACTAGGGCCACCGTAATCTCCTCACGCCCTCGCACAATGCAAGATGCCGTGATTTCACTAAGGGACCCTTGAGGGCGGTCACCGAACCCGTACAAATGGCGACCCTTGGGGTGGTCACCGAACCCGTACAATTGGCAACCCTTGGAGGCGGCCATCGGAACCCGTACAAATTGCTTGGAGCAATCTGCACAACTTAATTGGAGACCCCGACGCTTGCCCCGGAGCTTTCCACCACAATGATTGAGCTCCGCGACACCACCAACTGTCTAGAGCGCCCAAGCACCCAAGAGGAACAAGCTCTAGGGTACCAAGCACCGAAGAGTAATAAGCGACTCAACTTTCACTTTCACGTATCACCGTGGAGAACTCAAACCGATGCACCAAATGCAATGGCAAGGGCACACGGAGTGCCCAAGTCCTTCTCTCCCAAATCCCACCAAAGCAACTAATGCTAGGGAGGAAAATGAGAGGAAGAACGAAGAAGAGAACATGAAGAACTCCAAGATCTAGATCCAAGGAGTTCCCCTCACATAGAGGAGAAAGTGATTGGTGGAAACGTAGATCTAGATCTCCTCTCTCTTTTCCATCAAGAACTAGCAAGAATCATTGGAGGGATTGAGAGATAGCAAGCTCAAGGAAGGTCAACAATGGGGGCAAACACGAGCTAGAAGGATAGGTCCATTGGAGAAGAAGACCCCCTTTTATAGGAGCCCTCGAATCCAACCGTTATCTGCCATGGTGGCTCGTGGGGCCCCTGGCCAGCCTCTGGCCCCCATTTTCTGGTATATAAGTCCATTTGCCCTAGAAAAAATATAGAGAAGACTTTCGGGATGGTGCGCCGCCGTCTCGAGGCAGAACTTGGGCAGGAGCACTTTTGCTCTCCGGCGGAGAGATTCTGTTGGGGATACCTCCCTCCGGGAGGGGGAAATCGTCGCCATCGACATCACCAACGATCCTCTCATCGTGGGAGGACCAATCTTCATCAACATCTTCAACAGCACCATCTCATCTCAAACCCTAGTTCATCTCTTGTATTCAATCTTTGTCTCAAAACCTCAGATTGGTACTTGTGGGTTGCTAGTAGTGTTGATTACATCTTGTAGTTGATGCTAGTTGGTTTATTTGGTGGAAGATTATATGTTCAGATCCATTATGCTATTTAATACCCCTCTGATCTTGAACATGATTATGATTTGTGAGTAGTTACTTTTGTTCTTGAGGACATGGGAGAAGTCTTGTCATAAGTAATCATGTGAATTTGGTATTCGTTCGATATTTTGATGATATGTATGTTGTTGATTCTCTTAGTGGTGTCATGTGAACGTCGACTACATGACACTTCACCATCTTTGGGCCTAAGGGAATGCATTGTGGAGTAGTAATTAGATGATGGGTTGCTAGAGTGACAGAAGCTTAAACCCTAGTTTATGTGCTATTCCGTAAGGGGTTGATTTGGATCCATATGTTTAATGCTATGGTTAGAGTTATCTTAATTCTTATTTCGTAGTTGCGGATGATTGCGCGAGGGGGTAATCATAAGTGGGAGACTTGTTCAAGTAAGAGCAGCACCCAAGCACCGGTCCACCCACATATCAAATTATCAAAGTAGCGAACACGAATCAAACAAACATGATGAAAGTGACTAGATGAAATTCCCATGTGTCCTCGAGAACGCTTTACTTATTATAAGAGATTGTTCCGGCTTGTCCTTTGCTACAAAAGGATTGGGCCACCTTGCTGCACTCTTTGTTACTATTGCTACTTGTCACTTGTTACAAATTATCTTGCTATCAAACTACTCATTACCGATAATTTCAGTGCTTGCAGAAAATACCTTGCTGAAAACCGCTTGTCATTTCCTTCTGCTCCTCGTTGGGTTCGACACTCTTACTTATCGAAAGGACTACGATTGATCCCCTATACTTTTGGGTCATCAAGACTCTTTTCTGGCGCCGTTGCCAGGGAGTGAAGCGCCTTTGGTGAGTGGAATTTGGTAAGGAAACATTTATATTACGTGCTGAAATTTACTGTCACTTGTCACTATGGAAAGTAATCCTTTGAGGGGTTTGTTCGGGGTATCTTCACCTCGACCAGAAACACAAACAGTTGCTCCTCAACCAACTACGCCTACTGAAAATATTTATTATGAGATTCCTCCGGGTATGATAGAGAAACTGCTAGCTAATCCTTATGCAGGTGATGGAACGGTACATCCTGATATGCACTTGATCTATGTGGATGAAATTTATGGATTGTTTAAGCTTGCAGGTTTATCCGGAGATGGAGTTAAGAAGAAATTATTCCCTTTATCTTTGGAGGGAAAGGCATTGACATGGTATAGGCTATGTGATGATACTGATACATGGGACTGGAACCGATTGAAACTGGAATTCCATCAGAAATTTTATCCTATGCATTTGGTTCATCGTGATCGGAATTATATATATAATTTTTGGCCTCATGAAGGAGAAAGCATCGCTCAAGCTTGGGGGAGGCTTAAGTACATGATGTACACATGCCCCAATCATGAGCTCTCAAGAAAAATTATCTTACAAAATTTTTATGCTCGGCTTTCTCATGATAATCAAACCATGCTCGATTCTTCTTCGACTGGCTCCTTTATGAAGAAAACTATTGAATTCAGATGGGATCTTCTGGAAAGAATTAAACACAACTCTGAAGATTGGGAACTCGACAAAGGTAATGAGTCAGGTATAATACTTGAGTTCGATTGTGTTAAATCTTTTATGGATACCGATGCTTTTCGTAAGTTTAGCACTAAATATGGACTTGACTCTGAGATAGTAGCTTCCTTTTGTGAATCATTTGCTACTCATGTTGATCTCCCTAAGGAGAAGTGGTTTAAATATCACCCCCCTGTTAAAGAAAAGATTGAGGAACCCGTTAGTGTTAAAGAAGAAACAATTGTTTACCATGCTGATCCAGTTGTGCCTACTGCTTATATTGAGAAACCACCTTTTCCTGTTAGGATCAAGGAACATGCTAAAGTTTCAACTGTGGTTAACAAAAGTAATATTAGAGCACCTAGACCCTCCGAACAAATTAAAGTTGAACCTAATTTTGCTATGGTTAAAGATCTCTTGGTTTATAATATAGATGGGCATGTTATTTACTTCTGTGATGAAGCAGTTAGAATTGCTAAACCAGATCCTAAAGATAAAAACAGACCTGTAGTAGGCATGCCTGTTGTCTCTGTTAAAATAGGAGATCATTGTTATCATGGCTTATGTGATTTGGGTGCTAGTGTGAGTGCTATTCCGTTTACCTTATATCAAGAAATTATGAATGATATTGCACCTGTTGAAATAGAGGACATTGATGTTACTATTAAGCTTGCAAACAGAGATACCATTACACCACTTGGGATCGTTAGAGATGTTGAAGTCTTGTGTGGAAAAATAAAATACCCTACTGATTTTCTAGTCCTCGGTTCTCCACAAGATGATTTTTGTCCCATTATATTTGGTAGACCTTTCTTGAACACTGTTAATGCCAAGATTGATTGCGCTAAAGAAACTGTTAGTGTTAATTTTGGTGGTATGTCTCATGAGTTTAATTTCTCCAAGTTTCGTAGACAACCTCATGATAAAGAATTGCCTAGTAAAGATGAAATTATTGGTCTTGCTTCTATTGCCGTACCTCCTACTGATCCGTTAGAACAATATTTGCTAGACCATGAAAACGATATGCATATGAATGAAAGAAATGAAATAGATAAGATGTTCTTTGATCAACCACCTATCCTTAAACACAATTTGCCTGTTGAGACTCTTGGAGGCCCTCCTCCACCTAAGGGTGATCCTATATTTGAATTGAAGCAATTGCCTGATACATTGAAATATGCTTACCTTGATGAAAATAAGATATATCCTGTTATTATTAGTGCTAATCTTTCAGAGCATGAAGAAAAGAGATTACTAAAAACTCTAAGGAAGCACCGAGCTGCTATTGGATATACTTTTGATGATCTTAAGGGTATTAGTCCCACTCTATGTCAGCACAAAATTTATATGGAGCCCGATGCTAAACCAGTTGTCGACCACCAACGACGATTAAATCCTAAGATGAAAGAGGTGGTAAGAACCGAAATATTAAAGCTTCTGGAAGCAGGTATATTCTATCCCATAGCTGATAGTAGATGGGTAAGTCCCGTTCATTGTGTCCCTAAGAAAGGAGGTATTACCGTTGTTCCTAATGATAAAAATGAACTCATTCCACAAAGAATTGTAACTGGTTATAGGATGGTAATTGATTTTAGAAAATTAAACAAAGCCACTAGAAAAGATCATTACCCCTTACCTTTTATTGATCAAGTGTTAGAAAGATTGTCTAAGCATACACACTTTTGTTTCCTAGATGGTTATTCTGTTTTTTCTCAAATACCCGTATCACAATCCGACCAAGAGAAAACCACCTTTACTTGTCCTTTTGGAACTTATGCTTATAGACGTATGCCTTTTGGTTTATGCAATGCACCTGCTACCTTTCAAAGATGTATGACTGCTATATTCTCTGACTTTTGTGAAAAGATTGTTGAGGTATTCATGGATGATTTCTCCGTTTATGGAACTTCTTTTGATGATTGCTTAAGCAACCTTGATCGAGTTTTGCAGAGATGTGAAGAAACTAATCTTGTCTTGAATTGGGAGAAGTGCCACTTTATGGTGAATGAAGGCATTGTCTTGGGGCATAAAATTTCTGAAAGAGGTATTGAAGTTGATAAAGCTAAGGTTGATGATATTGAGAAAATGCCATGTCCTAAAGATATTAAAGGTATAAGAAGTTTCCTAGGTCATGCTGGTTTTTATAGGAGATTTATTAAAGACTTCTCTAAAATTTCTAGGTCTCTTACCAATCTTTTGCAAAAAGATGTTCCATTTGTTTTTGATGATGATTGTCTAGAAGCCTTTGAAACACTTAAGAAAGCCTTAACCACTGCACCTATTGTTCAACCACTGCTACTTGTAGCTTGCGTTGGTATTTCCCCGAAGAGGAAGGGATGATGCAGCACAGTAGAGATAAGTATTTCCCTCGGTTATGAAACCAAGGTTATCGAACCAGTAGGAGAATCACGCAACACCTCGTTAGCAGCACCTGCACACAAACAACAAATCCTTGCACCCAACGCAAACGAGAGGTTGTCAATCTCTCGGCGGTCAATTGCAAGATTAAATTGTATGTGATAGATAGATAGATTGAAACAAAAATACAAAATAAAATAAATAAAAGAAAATGGCAGCAATATTTTTAGGGTTTTAGTAATATGATTTAGATAGACCCGGGGGGCATAGGTTTCACTAGAGGCTTCTCTCGAGAAAATAGCATACGGTGGGTAGACAAATTACTGTTGGGCAATTGATAGAAAAGCAAATAATCATGATGATATCCAAGGCAATGATCATGTATATAGGCATCACGTCCGAGATAAGTAGACCGACTCCTGCCTGCATCTACTACTATTACTCCACACATCGACCGCTATCCAGCATGCATCTAGTGTATTAAGTCCATAAAGAACGGAGTAACGCCTTAAGAACGATGACATGATGTAGACAAGATAAACTCACGTATGAATAAACCCCATATTTTTACCCTTAATAGCAACAATACATATGTGTCTTGTCCCTTTCTGTCACTGGGACTGAGCACCGCAAGATTGAACCCATTACAAAGCACCTCTTCCCATGGCAAGATAAATCAATCTAGTTGGCCAAACCAAATCAATAGATCGGAGAAGAAATACGAGGCTATAATAATCATACATAAAAGAGTGCAACAAAGACTCAAATAATATTCATGGATAATCTGATCATAAACTCACAATTCATCGGATCCCAACAAACACACCGCAAAAAGTGATTACATCGAATAGAACTCCAAGAACATCGAGGAGAACATTGTATTGAAGATCAAAAAGAGAGAAGAAGCCATCTAGCTACTTCCTATGGACCCGAAGGTCTGTGGTAAACTACTCACGCATCATCGGAAGGGCAGCAAGGTTGATGTAGAACCCCTCCGTGATCGATTCCCCCTCCGGCAGATTACCGGAGAAGGACCCCAGATGGGATCTCTCTGGAATAGAAACTTGCGGCGGCGGAAAAAGTATTTTGTGGACTCCCCTGAGGGTTTCTGATTTTTCCTGAATTTATAGTGGTGGAATTAGGTCAAACGGAGCAAAGGGGGGCCCACGAGGCACCAGGGCGCGCCTGCCCCCCCCAGGCGCGCCCTGGTGGCTCGTGGCCACCTCTTGGGTCTTCTGGCCCTCTCCCGAAGCTTCTAGTGTTTATCTTGTCCAGAAAAAAATCTCCAAAAAGTTTCATGGCATTTGGACTTCGTTTGGTATTGATTTTCTGTAAAACAAAAACAGGGCAGAAAACAGCAACTGGCACTGGGCACTAAGTTAATAGGTTAGTCTCCAAAAATGATATATAATTGTTGTAAATGATTATAAACACATCCAAGATTGATAATATAACAGCATGGAACAATCAAAAATTATAGATACGTTGGAGACGTATCAGCATCCCCAAGCTTAATTCCTGCTCGTCCTCGAGTAGGTAAATGATAAAAACAGAAATTTTGATGTGGAATGCTGCCTAACATATTCATCACATATTCTTTTCTTTTGTAGCATGGACATTGGACTTGAATGATTCAAAGCAATAGTCTATAATTTGACATGAAAATATAAATACTCAAGCATGCTAACAAGCAACCATGTCTTTCAAAATATCAACGCTAAAGAAAGTTATCCCTAGCCCATTATCCTCAATCATTGATCCATTCATGAAACAAACTCAAATATTAGCTACACCCAATGCACAAGTATGACAATAGTGCTCTCTAGTTGGTGCTTTTGTAAAAGAAGATGGAGACTCAAAGTAAAAATTAAAATTGCATAAAAGTAAATAGATAGGCCCTTCGTAGAGGGAAGCAGAGATTTGTCAAATGTGCCAGAGCTCAAAGCTTAAATTATAGAAATAAAAATATTTTGAGAGGCATGCTCTTCCTGTCAACGAAAATGACCGAGAATTCCCAATATTTTCCATGCTAGACACATCATAGGCGGTTCCCAAACAGAAAGTAAAGTTTATTTCCTTTCCACCATTCTTTCACAATCCATGGCTAGCTGTATCCACGGGTGCCCTCCAAACCAACACTTTCCAAGGAATTTTGTTGTTATTAATTTTGATTTCATTATGGGACTGGGGATCCCTATTACCAGCCACTCTCTCGTGCAATGATAAGTGAATAAACACTCATCGTGAGAATAACACACCTAGCATGGAAAATAATGGCCACCCCCTGCCGCTTCATGAGCGGTAAGGGCACACAAAACGGAAAAATTATTTTGAAAATTAGAGTTGGCACACGCAAATTTACTTGGAACGGCATTGAAATACCGCATATAGGTAGATATAGTGGACTCATTTGGCATAACTTGGGTTTAAGGATTTTGGATGCACAAGCAGTATTTTCGCTTAGTACAAATGAAGGCTAGCAAAAGATTGAGAAGCAACCAACCAAAAAACGAAAACGGTCATAAACATGCATTGAACATAACTAACACCGAATAATGCACCATAAGTAGGATATAATTTCATTGCATAACTATTGACTTAATGTGCATGCATAGGGAATCACAAACCTTAACACTAATATTCTTACTAAATCACAATTACTCACTAACATGGCTCACATATTATCATTTCCACATCGCAAAACTATTGCAAGGAATCACAGTCATCATATCCAATGATCTATATGAAAGTTTTTATTTATATCCCTCTTGAATATTCATCACTTTGGGACCAAATTCATATCTTGTGCAAATTACCATTACTATTATCAACTCTCAAAAAGATTTAAGTGAAGCATGAGAGTGCAAATATTTCTTCAAAATTTTAATCTTATCAATTCTCAAAATAATATAAGTGAAGCATGAGAATTCATTTCTTCAAAATTTTAATCTTGTCAATTCTCAAAATAATATAAGTGAAGCATGAGAATTCATTTCTCCAAAATTTTAATCAACTCTCAAAATAATATAAGTGAAGCATGAGAGTTTATTTCTTCAAAATTTTAATCAACTCTCAAAATAATATAAGTGAAGCATGAGATTCTATTTCTTCAAAATATAGCCACCACCGTGCTCAAAAAGATTTAAGTGAAGTACTAGAGCAACTGCCTAGCTCAAAAAATTTAAGTGAAGCACATAGAGTATTCTAACAAATGATGATAAACGTGTGGCTCTCTCGAGATAGGTGTGTTCAGCAAAGATGATTGTGACAAACTAAAAAGCAAACAAAGCAAAGACTCATATAATACAAGACGCTCCAAGCAAAACTCATATCATGTGACGAATAAAAATATAGCTCCAAGTAAAATTACCGATGGTTGGTAGAAGAAAGAGGGGATGCCTTCCAGGGCATCCCCAAGCTTAGACGCTTGAGTCTTCCTTGAATATTACCTTGGGGTGCCTCGGGCATCCCCAAGCTTAGGCTTTTGCTACTCCTTATTCCTTCATCCATCGTGATCTCACCCAAAACTTGAAAACTTCAATCACACAAAACTCAACAAAACCTTCGTGAGACCCGTTAGTATAACAAAATAAATCACCACTTTAAGTACTGTTGCAAACCCATTCATATTTTATTTTTCCATTATACCTACTGTACTCGTAGTGCATCAAAAACAGAATCTGTCAAAAATAGAACAGTCTGTAGCAATATATTTAAAATCCATACTTATGTAACTCCAAAAATTATTAAAAATTACGACAATGTGGTAAATTCATATACCAATACTGTGTAAAAATTTCAGATTTTTCTGACGCTCCAGTACAGAAACAAAATTCTGGCACTGGACACAAAACTTTCTGTTTTCCAAACAGCATCAATTATACTATCTTCCAAATCATCCCAAAGGCTTTACTTGGCACAAACACTAATTAAAAACACAAAAACACAGTCATACCAGTAGCATAAATGTGAAAACACACAATAACAGAAAAAAATTATTTTATTCATTGGGTTGCCTCCCAACAAGCGCTATTGTTTTATGCCCCTAGCTAGGCATAATGCATAGTTTCAAGTATTGTCATCTTTCAAGTTGATTCCATAAGTGGCCCTCATAATTGATTCATATGGTGCTTTAATTCTTTTCCTAGGGAAATTTTCCATACCCTTTTTAATGGAAATTGAAATTTATATTCCCTTCTTTCATATCAATAACGTCACCTATAGTTCGTAAGAACGGTCTACCAAGTATTATGGGGCAAGAAGAATTGCATTCAATATCAAGAACAATAAAATCAACGGGCACATAATTTATATTTGCAAGAATAAGAACATCATTAATTCTACCCATTGGCTTTTTAATAGTAGAATCTGTAAGATGCAAATTAAGAGAACATTCATCTATATTGGTGAAACCTAGCACATCACATAAAGATTTTGGAATTGTGGAAACGCTAGCACCCAAATCACATAAAGCATTGCACTCATAATTTTTAATTTTAACTTTAATGGTGGGTTCCCATTCATCATATAATTTTCTAGGAATTGAAACTTCTAGTTCTAACTTTTCTTCTAACGCTTTCATCATAGCTTCTACGATGTGTTTAGTAAAAGCCTTGTTTTGCTCATAAGCGTTGGGTGAATTTAACATGGATTGTAACAAAGAAATGCACTCAATTAAAGAACAATTATCATAATTAAAATCTTTGTAATCCAAGAGAGTGGGCACATCGCTATTTAAAGTTTTTACCTCTCCAAACCCACTTTTAGCAATTTTCTTATCAAGATTTTCACCCTCCGAATTATGGGGACGCTCTTTAGCTAAAGTTGACTCTTCTTCAGTCCCCTTTTCATCAAATTTTATATTGCTAAACAAAGAATCAATAGATGAAATACCAATCATTTTAATATCCTCATCATTATTATGTTCTAATGATTCCGGCTTAGCTGCCATTTGATTTACTAGCGTAGCTTGCGCATCAGAAATTTTTCCAAGCAAATTTTCAGTAAGAGCAAATTGAGATTGAAGACTAGCAACTTCTTTACTAACACTGTCAAGTTGTTTTGCAATAGCATCCAATAAAGTAGAGTGTTCTTTGAGTTCCTCGGTAAAAAAAATGTTGTGCTCAAACTGCGTAGTCATGTAATCTTTAGTATTCTTCTCGATATCAGACAAAATTTTATAATAAGAGGTATCATGATTAAGTAAACAAGGTAGCGAGTAAGCAAACAGGAAAAAGGCAAACGAAAAGTATTTTTGTATTTTTGTAAAAACGTTTTAGAAGTGGGGGAGATGAAAATGAGAGGCAAATGGCAAATAAAATAAATGCAAGGAGATGAGAGTTTATGCGAAGGTACTTGATAGATGTTGATGATGTCTCCCCGGCAGCGGCGCCAGAAATTCTTCCTGCTACTTGTAGCTTGCGTTGGTATTTCCCCGAAGAGGAAGGGATGATGCAGCACAGTAGAGATAAGTATTTCCCTCAGTTATGAAACCAAGGTTATCGAACCAGTAGGAGAATCACGCAACACCTCGTTAGCAGCACCTGTACACAAACAACAAATCCTTGCACCCAACGCAAACGAGAGGTTGTCAATCTCTCGGCGGTCAATTGCAAGATTAAATTGTATGTGATAGATAGATAGATAGATTGAAACAAAAATACAAAAAAAATGGCAGCAATATTTTTAGGGTTTTAGTAATATGATTTAGATAGACCCGGGGGACCATAGGTTTCACTAGAGGCTTCTCTCGAGAAAATAGCATACGGTGGGTAGACAAATTACTGTTGGGCAATTGATAGAAAAGCAAATAATCATGACGATATCCAAGGCAATGATCATGTATATAGGCATCACGTCCGAGATAAGTAGACCGACTTCTGCCTGCATCTACTACTATTACTCCACACATCGACCGCTATCCAGCATGCATCTAGTGTATTAAGTCCATAAAGAACGGAGTAACGCCTTAAGAACGATGACATGATGTAGACAAGATAAACTCACATATGAATAAACCCCATATTTTTACCCTTAATAGCAATGATACATACGTGTCATGTCCCTTTCTGTCACTGGGACTGAGCACCGCAAGATCGAACCCATTACAAAGCACCTCTTCCCATGGCAAGATAAATCAATCTAGTTGGCCAAACCAAATCAATAGATCGGAGAAGAAATACGAGGCTATAATAATCATGCATAAAAGAGTGCAGCAAAGACTCAAATAATATTCATGGATAATCTGATCATAAACTCATAATTTATCGGATCCCAACAAACACACCGTAAAAAGTGATTACATCGGATAGAACTCCAAGAACATCGAGGAGAACATTGTATTGAAGATCAAAAAGAGAGAAGAAGCCATCTAGCTACTGCCTATGGACCCGAAGGTCTGTGGAAAACTACTCATGCATCATCGGAAGGGCGGCAAGGTTGATGTAGAACCCCTCCGTGATCGATTCCCCCTCCGGCAGATTACCGGAGAAGGACCCCAGATGGGATCTCTCTGGAATAGAAACTTGCGGCGGCGGAAAAAGTATTTCGTGGACTCCCCTGAGGGTTTCTGATTTTTCCTGAATTTATAGTGGTGGAATTAGGTCAAACGGAGCAAAGGGGGGCCCACAAGGCACCAAGGCGAGCCTGCCCCCCAAGCGCGCCCTGGTGGCTCGTGGCCACCTCCTGGGTCTTCTGGCCCTCTCCCGAAGCTTCTAGTGTTTATCTTGTCCAGAAAAAAATCTCCAAAAAGTTTCGTGGCATTTGGACTTCGTTTGGTATTGATTTTCTGTAAAACAAAAACAGGGCAGAAAACAACAACTGGCACTGGGCACTAAGTTAATAGGTTAGTCTCCAATAATGATATATAATTGCTGTAAATGATTATAAAAACATCCAAGATTGATAATATAACAGCATGGAACAATCAAAAATTATAGATACGTTGGGGACGTATCAACCACCTGATTGGAACTTGCCTTTTGAAATTATGTGTGATGCTAGTGATTATGTTGTTGGTGCTGTTCTAGGACAGAGAGTTGATAAGAAATTAAATGTTATCCATTATGCTAGTAAAACTCTAGACAGTGCCCAAAGAAATTATGCTACTACTGAGAAAGAATTTCTAGCAGTTGTGTTTGCATGTGATAAATTTAGATCTTACATAGTTGATTCTAAAGTAACTGTTCACACTGATCATGCTGCTATTAAATATCTTATGGAAAAGAAAGATGCTAAACCTAGACTCATTAGGTGGGTTTTATTGCTACAAGAATTTGACTTGCATATTATTGATAGAAAGGGAGCTGAGAATCCCGTAGCAGATAATTTGTCTAGAATTGAAAATGTTCTTGATGACCCAGTTCCTATTAATGATGATTTTCCTGATGAACAATTAGCTGTCATAAATGCTTCTCGTAGTACTCCTTGGTATGCGGACTATGATAATTATATTGTTGCTAAATTTATACCACCTAGTTTCACATACCAACAAAAGAAAAAGTTCTTCTATGATTTAAGACATTACTTTTGGGATGACCCACATCTTTATAAAGAAGGAGTAGATGGTATTATTAGACGTTGTATACCTGAGCATGAACAGGAACAAATCCTACGGAAGTGTCATTCTGAGGCTTACGGAGGACACCATGCGGGAGACAGAACTGCACATAAGGTATTACAATCTGGTTTTTATTGGCCTACTCTTTTCAAGGATGCTCGTAAGTTTGTCTTATCTTGTGATGAATGTCAAAGAATTGGTAATGTTGGTAGACCTCAGGAAATGCCTATGAATTATTCACTTGCTATTGAACCATTTGATGTTTGGGGATTTGATTATATGGGACCTTTTCCTAAATCCAATGGGTATACACATATTTTAGTTACTGTTGATTACGTTACTAAGTGGGTAGAAGCTATTCCAACTAGTAGTGTTGATCATAACACTTCTATTAAAATGCTTAAAGAAGTTATTTTCCCAAGGTTCGGAGTCCCTAGATATTTAATGACTGATGGTGGTTCACATTTTATTCATGGTGCATTCCGTAAATTGCTTGCTAAATATGATGTCAACCATAGAATTGCATCTCCCTATCACCCTCAAACTAGTGTTCAAGTTGAATTGAGCAATAGAGAAATAAAATTAATTTTGTAAAAAACCGTCAATAGATCTAGAAAGAATTGGTCTAAGAAACTTGACGATGCATTATGGGCTTAGAGAACTGCTTATAAAAATCCTATGGGCATGTCTCCTTATAAAATGGTTTATGGAAAAGTATGTCATTTACCTCTTGAGTTAGAACATAAAGCATATTGGGCAGTTAAAGAACTCAATTATGATTTTAAACTTGCCGGTGAAAAGAGGTTATTTGATATTAGCTCATTAGATGAATGGAGAACCCAAGCTTATGAAAATGCCAAATTGTTTAAAGAAAAAGTTAAAAGATGGCATGACAGAAGAATTCAAAAACGGGAATTTAAAGTGGGTGAGCAAGTTCTATTGTACAATTCTTGTTTGAGATTCTTTGCAGGAAAACTTCTCTCTAAATGGGAAGGACCGTATATCATCGAAGAAGTTTATCGCTCCGGAGCCATCAAATAACCAACTCCGAAGGCACTAATCCGAGAGTGGTGAATGGGCAAAGAATTAAGCACTACATTTCAGGTACTAATGTTGAAACTAATATTATTGAAACAATTACACCGGAGGAATACATAAGAGAGACCTTCCAGAACACTCCAGAACCCTGAAAAGGAAGAGGTACGTGATACGGTAAGTAAACCGACTCCAAAAATTCCATAAAAATACTTTCTGTCAGTTTTGGAATATTAGAAAAAATACAAAAATAAGAAACAGCCGAGGTGACCCACCTGGTGCCCACAAGGCACCAGGGCGTGATAACCCACAAGTATAGGGGATCGCAACAGTTTTCGAGGGTAGAGTATTCAACCCAAATTTATTGATTCGACACAAGGGGAGCCAAAGAATATTTGCAAGTATTAGCAGTTGAGTTGTCAATTCAACCACACCTGGAAACTAAATATCTGCAGCAGAGTGATCAGTAGCATAGTAGTATGATAGTTTGATAGCAGTAGCAATAATAGTAACAGTAGCAGTAACGGTAGCAGCAATAGTATTGTAGCAATTGTGACAGTAGTAGCAACAGTAGTAACTCAGCAAAGAACAATATGTGAAAAACTCGTAGGCATTGGATCGGTGATTATATTGGATAACATTCATCATGTAACAGTCATAACCTAGGGCGACACAGAACTAGCTCCAATTCATCAATGTAATGTAGGCATGTATTCCGTATATAGTCATACGTGCTTGCGATAAGAACTTGCATGACATCTTTTGTCCTACCCTCCCGTGGCAGCGGGGTCCATAAGAAAACTAAGGGATATTAAAGCCTCCTTTTAATAGAGAACCGGAACAAAGCATTAACACATAGTGAATACATGAACTCCTCAAACTACGGTAATCACCAGAAAGAATCCCAATTATTGTCACCTTGGGGTATGCGGATCATAACACATAGCAGGTGCGTATAACTTGCAAGATCCACTACAGGAATCAGCTGATTTGCCGTCTGCCATGGCAGACGGCAAAGGACCAGAAAGCTGACGGCAAAGGTCTTTGCCGTCAGCCGCAGACGGCAAACATGGCCGGCACTGTAAGTTACGGTAAAGAGCTTCTTTGCCGTCTGTTTTAAAACAGCGGACGACAAAGACATTTGCCGTCAGCTTTCCTGGGCAAGCAGACGGCAAAGAAAGTTGACGGCAAAGGATAGACGTTAGCCACGTTAGGTGTCTAACCGGAGGCTTTGCCGTCTGCCGGCTGACGGCAAATCTGCCCTCCACTTTGTCGTCTGCTTCATGACGTCATCAGACCCGTCACCCTCCCCGCTCTTTGCCGTCTGCCGCTGCCACCTCTTTGCCGTCTGCCACAGACGGCAAACCACGCCATCCTTTGCCGTCTGCCACAGACGGCAAAGTGACCAAATGGGTCAGCCCCAGTGCTCACAGGTTGCTGCCACGTGGCCACTTTGCCGTCTGCGGCAGACGGCAAAGAGCCCTTTGCCGTCGGTGGCAGACGGCAAAGAGACCTTTGCCGTCGGTAGCAGACGGCAAAGAGCCTGCATTGCCTCTTTTTATTCTGTTTTTTCTTATATCCAAGCATTTTCACAGCAAATATATGATATATATATATATATATTTCACAGGGCAAGTTTCACATCAAACATATGAGATATCCAACACATAAGTTTCATCCATACATACATAGCAAGTTCCACATACATAGTTCCATCCATACATATTACAATAGTTTCAACCATATAGCAAGTTCCACATTGTTCAAAGGTACAAAATCAAAACAGAAAGTAAAAAAGAAGCACTCCATCAATGCAAGCTTTCGTGAAGTGAATGAAATCTGCAAAATGGGAAATAAGAAAGTTAGAAGAAGAAGACTAGAAGAAGAAGAAGAAGACTAGAAGAAGAAGAAGAAGAAGAAGAAGAATAAGAAAGTAAAAAAGAATCACTCCATCAATGCGAGCTTACCAAGGAATAAAGCCACGCAACATCACCGGCATTACCCGCTCAAGCCATATGTGCCAATCATGACTCTTGAGACCAAATATTTTCAATTTTTCAAGACTCGCTCCCCTCTTTAGATTCGCTGCATACCCATCGGGGAACATCAACTCCTTTTTCACCCACAGGATAATTTCCCTCATATCTGGCCTTCCAAGATTGAACCATGCCTTTGGCTTCGTCCAGTTCTGCTTTCCTTTCGGTTGTCGCATGTTTTGTAATGGTCTATCACATAGAGCCTCATGATCGACTCTAGCCTTAGGATTATCCTTTGACTTCCCCTCTATGCCGAACAATGTACCAAAAAGGGCCTCGGCGACATTCTTTTCAGTGTGCATCACGTCGATGTTGTGTTGGCAAAGGAGGTCTGTGAAGTAAGACAGATCCCACAAGCATGTCTTGTGAGTCCAGGCGTGTTCCGAATTATACCCCTTGAAATACCCTGGACGCTCTGGATCCGGCTCGAGAGCGTTTAACTGATCCAGGGTCTGTTGGCCTGTCAACGCAGGTGGTGCAGAGTTTTTGACAACTCTACCTTTGATGAATTTCTTCTTGTCTTTTCTGAACTTATGGCGAGGATCCAGGAACTGTCTATGCAAGTCGAAGCAAGAATACTTGCGACCCGCATCCAGCCAACGAAACTCAAGAGCTGCCTTGCATGTGGGGCACGGGAACCTTCCATGCACACACCAGCCAACAAATAGCGCATACGCCGGCAAGTCATGCATCGAGTACATGTACCACACATGCATTAGGAAGTTTTTTTTGTAGCGGCATCGTATGTCTTGATCCCATTTTCCCAAGCTTCTTGCAATTCATCCTTAAGCGGCTGCATGTACACATTCATACTCTTCCCCGGATAGTTGGGCCCCGGAATTATCAACGTCAGGAAAATGTTCTTTCTTTGCATAATCTGTCCGGGGGGGAGATTGAGTGGAATGACAAATACAGGCCAACAACTGTATTGGGCTGCCATCATACCAAACACATTGAACCCATCCGTGCTGATGGCGACTCGAGGATGCCTTGGATCTGCCGCTTTATCATGATGTATTGCATCGAAGTGCTTCCACGCAAAAGCGTCCGATGTGTGTACCAACATCTGATTCCCATCTGCATCTAGTTCGGTTGTTTTGCCCAATTTGTGCCATGTCATCTGTCTGGCCGTCTCTTCGACCATGAAAAGACATTGAAGTCTTGGTATGATTGGCATATACCGAAGAACATTAACTGGGATTTTTGTTTGACTCTTCTCACCCATTCCGTTGTCTACCACAACATACCTGGAAGACTTGCAGATGGGACAATAGTTCAAGTCCGCATACTCAAGCCTAAATAAGGCACATCCATTCTCACAGGCATCTATCTTCTCATAGGGCATCTTAAGTACACGGAGAATTTTGTCCGACTGGTACAGGTTTGCAGGCATTACATGGCCTTTGGGTAGAAAGCGTCCAAATAGTGTCATCATCGCGTCGTAGCATTCTCTGCCCAAGTTGAATTGAGCCTTCAGAGCCATTACTTGTGCGATGGCATCCAGCTGACAAAGCTCAGTGTGCTCGTGGAGAGGACGTTTTGAAGACTCCAACATATCATTCAAGGCCTTTGCAGATTCCTCCATCTCATCGTCCGAATCCTGAGCATCATCAAAGTCTTCCACCATGTCTTCGATCCCGGTACCATGCTCGTCGATGCGACGACGGCCCACCTCAGCTCTGGCACGTTGGGCAGACTCACCATGAAATGTCCAGACCGTATAAGCAGGCGTAAAACCCCACTTCTGCAGGTGTTTACTCATTTCAAGCTCTGTCCTCTTATTATAGTTGTCGCACCGGACACAGGGGCACCAGGTTTTTCTCTGGCCATTTGCAAATGCGGCTCTCATAAACCCCTTGGTTTTTGTTAACCATTCATCGGTCCTGTCTTTCTGACTAGTGTGACCGGTGTACATCCACACACGATCACTCATCTTGCCTAGCTACTGGACACACAAGAAATATATACATAATTCAGCAAACCATATTCATCAGTTAATGGAGTTTGTCAGTTTTATTACGTCCATGCAACCTAGACGCTAATAGGTAAAGATAGGTCCTAATCCCACCCGAGTATGTGTAGATTGGGTTCGTTTTCCCATGCTCTGCTCCGGATCCGACGCAAAATTTCGGCAGCACCTCCCCGATGTTCTCCTGATACACGTCTCGGCAATAAGCAGAGAGGATGTGTACCCGGAGAACAACAGGGAGGCACTGACGAAATTCTGCATCGGATCCGGAGCAGAGCATGGGAAAACGAACCCAATCTACACATACTTGGGCTGTCCATGGATAACGTGGACAATTCGAAAGGATGGCGGTTATAAATATCCAAAGACATGCATATTTATAGATGCCGCCCTTTCGAACGGGAGACGCCTAGGTTACGAGACTTGACATGAAAGTAAAATCTAGTGGCATCGGCACGATGACTCGAACAGAGAAAATAGGGGAGGGGGAGGAGATGACAGTCAAGCTCACCCCTAGACCGTAGAGGCGATAGTCGAACGACGACGGCAACGGCAACGGGACCGACGGTGCTCCTGGAGGTGAAGAGAAGATCCCTGCACATGAAAAGCACCAGCACGACCAACATAAGCTCCTGGAGGTGACAATATGACTACCATATGAGATATTGGGCCGGTGGTGAAATGGCAACATATATGGATCGCTACGAGCGTGCGAGGATTTATTTCTCTGGTTATAGGTTGTAGTTTATAATGGTGAAATGACAAGGTTTTTTTCTGTCAGACACACGGGCATTGTCCTAGTCTATCTACTAATAAAGCAATCAAGGTGATATTCTTGGTTTCGTCCCGCTCAATTGATTTTATTATTTGGACTTTTTTATTTTCCTCTTCTCCTCTTTTTCTTCTTCTTCTTCTTCTTCTTCTTCTTATTTTCTTCTCCTCCTCCTCCATCTATCCTATCTATCTATCCTATATATCCTATCCAGTGGCGGAGGAAGGACAAAAAATAAGGTGGGGCGGACTTAAATTATAAACAAAAGTACCATACAAAATCTACACGGCACCCGGACGTTTGAGGGGGGTTTGGGACACCCGGCTGTAGATGTTCTAAGGCCATTGATTAAAATTGTTGGAGAAAAAAGTTAGCGGCAGCCAAATCTACAGCAAAATTTAAGCCTAAATCAGCGTGATCTTCGGCGGTCTCCCTGATTTTGTAATGCTGGCAAATCATGGGACAGTTTCCGGCTGTGATTAGCACTCGATCACGGCCAAATCGTCCCTGATTTAAAATCATTACTGAGGCCTCATTTGAAACGCGGGATAGAAGAAGAAATATAAGAACAAGAAAAACATGGGCACGTTATAGGAATTCATGTGGAAAACAAAGAAATGTAAACCACATGAATAGCAATAATAAGGTCAAACTATGCCAAAATCAGGTTCCATTAAATCCCAGTCCCACCTGTCAATGAATCAAGCTCTATCTACACCTTTTTTTTTCTACATAATAATTTGCTTCGTACAGTTAGGCGTATATCTAGCCAAGTAACTACTCAAATCACTTCACCACAAGTTTCTTATCCACTCACGTCCTTATCACTACCATTCTACTTCTCTCTGTCAGTTCTTCCTTAGCCCGCCAAGCTCTACCAGCGAGTACCACCAACCTGTTACCCTCGTCAACAGTGGCGGAGGACGAAATTTTTCTGAGGTGGGCCAAACTTTAAAGCATAAAAAAATCGAAAGACAATGGTAGTGCAGACAAATACTTTTATCTGAAAATGCCACTAAAGTTCAAAAAATTACACACCTCCCTTTACCGTTGCTAGCCCATTCCCCTTCAGCCCTTCCTATCCATCTTCATTTCCCTTCACCAGCAAAGTCGGCAACGCCGTTGCGCCACCCGCACACACTGTTTTTAATCAGCAATTGCCAATTTGTCATCAATATTCAGAGAAATTTCTATCACAGATCATAAAGCACATACAAAAATGACTCTAAAGCACTGAGTAATTACTATCACATATCACACATTCTCACTGTTTTTAGTTAGAAATTATCATCAATATGTTATGAATCTCCAGCCACTAGTGTACACACGACTACAAAAAATAGAAAACAGAACATGGATGGAAAAAGAACACGGTGTCGATGAGGGGGCCACAAGCGGGGTGTGGGCGCTGGTCGCCGGCCTCGCTGCGGGGCGAGGGATGGTGTTGCCGGTCCTGATGGCCGCCTGCTCCTATCCATCTATCTATCCTATCTATGAAAAAAACAGAAAAAAATAGCATGGTCGTGGCAGGGGGCTCACCA
Source organism: Elymus sibiricus (assembly GCA_039707655.1). Classification (NCBI taxonomy): domain Eukaryota; kingdom Viridiplantae; phylum Streptophyta; class Magnoliopsida; order Poales; family Poaceae; genus Elymus; species Elymus sibiricus. The sequence goes on along the minus strand of CM077666.1, from coordinate 164,695,878 downwards.
GAGGGGCGTCGGGGCGGCCGGCTTCGGGGCTGGGCCGGCCGGCGGCTGGGCTGGGGGCGGGGGGCGGCTGGGCAGGGGGGCGGGAGGCGGCTGGGCAGGGGGACGGGGCGGCTGGGCAGGGGGCGGCGGGGCGGGGTGCGGCGGGGCGGCTGCGTAGGGGGGGGCGGCGGGGCGGGGTGCAGCGGGTCGGCGGCGGCGGCTCGTCGGCGAGAGAGAGAGAGAGAGAGAGATGCACGGGGGTTGGAGGGAAGAGTAGTGGGGGGTTCGGGTGGTGCGCGGGCCGTTAAGGGGAAATACCCTCTTTGCCGTTTGCTAGCAGACGGCAAAGAGGGTCTCCGTTAGGGTTAGCCGACGCCGTGCTAAGGTGGGGCCCACACCACTTTTTTGCCGTCTGCTTTTTTATTCTTTGCCGTCCGCTAGCTGACGGCAAAGAGGTAGCGGACAGCAAAGAGCTGACCTAGCCAACGCAGCTCTTTGGTGGGGCCAGCATCACTCTTTGCCGTCTGCCGTTTTCCTCTTTGCCGTCTGCTAGCAGACGGCAAAGAATGAACTGCTCTTTGCCGTCTGCCATTTTCTTCTTTGCCGTCTGCTAGCAGACGACAAAGAATGAACTGACGGCAAAAATAATCTTTGCCATGAGTCCATTCTTTGCCGTCCGCTTCAGCTAAGCTGATGGCAAAGACAGTCTTTGCCGTCAGCTGGCAGACGGCAAAGAGCCAGCAGATGGCAAATTCTCTGTTTCCAGTAGTGACCGGATCAAGAACACAAATATATTCATGAAAACATAATGGGTTCAGATCTAGAATCATGGCACTCGGGCCCTAGTGACAAGCATTAAGCATGGCAAAGTCATAGCAACATCAATCTCAGAACATAGTGGATACTAGGGATCAAGCCCTAACAAAACTAACTCGATTACATGATAAATCTCATCCAACTCATCACCGTCCAGCAAGCCTACGAAGGAATTACTCACTCCCGGCGGTGAGCATCATGAAATTGGTGATGAAGGATGGTTGATGATGACGACGCCGGAAGATCCCCCTCTCCGGAGCCCCAAACGGACTCCAGATCTGGCCTCCCGATGAAGAACAGGAGGTGGCGGTGGCTCCGTATGGTGAAACGCAATAAAACTTCCTCTCTTATTTTTTCTCTGGAATTGTGAATTTATAGCGTTGGAATTAGGTCAGACGGAGCCACGTGGGCCCCACGAGGTACCAGGGCGCGCTTGGGGGGGGGGGTGGCGCGCCCTGGTGCCTCGTGGGCACTGGGTAGCCCCCCTCCAGTGGGTCTTGGTTCCAGTATTTTTTATTTATTCCATAAAAAATCTCTAAAAAGTTTCATCCAATTCCAAGAACTTTTATTTCTGCACAAAAAACAACACCATGGTAATTCTGCTAAAAACAACGCCAGTCCGGGTTAGTTCCATCCAAATCATGCAAATTAGGGGCCAAAACAAGAGCAAAAGTGTTTGGAAAAGTAGATACGACAGAGACATATCAACTCCCCCAAGCTTAACTCATTGCTTGTCCTCAAGCAATTCAGTTGACAAACTGAAAGTGATAAAGAAAAACTTTTACAAACTCTTTTGTTCTTGTATCTATATATATGCTTAAATAGTACCCATGTTTTCAGCAAAGATCATAACTAACCATGCAAATGATAACTCTTAGAAATTATATTCACTCATATCAATGGCATAATCAACTAGCGAGCAATAATAAGATATTTCAACTGCCAACACTTTGTCAAAACGATCATGATATAATATGACAACATGGTATCTCGCTAGCCCTTTCTGAGACCGCAAAACATAAATGCAGAGCACCTCCAAAGTTCAAGCAGCGACTAAACATTGTAATTCATGGTAGAAGAGATCCAGTCATGATGCACACAACATTAACTATTCACAGTGCATGAGAATGACAATAGTGCTCTCAGGACTGGTGCTTATTTGAGAAGGTGATGACTCAACAATAAAAGTAAAATAACAAAAAAGTAAATAGATAGGCCCTTCGCAGAGGGAAGCATGGATTTGCAGAGGTGCCAGAGCTCGAAGCTTAAATCTGAGATAAATAAAATTTTGGGAGGTATGCCTTTCCTGTCAACGTCACTGCCGAAAGTTTTCAATATCTTCCATGCTAAACACATTAGCGGCGGTTCCCAAGCGGTAAAGTAAAGTTTACTCCCCCTCCACCAACAATCACAAGCCATGGCTAGCCAAATCCTCGGGTGCCCTCCATACCAACAACTTTTCGGGGGAGTTTGTTTTATTATTTTACAATTTTAATAATGGGACTGGGCATCCCGATTACCAGCCCCTCTCGTGCAAGGACAAGTGAATAAACACTCATCATGAGAATAACCCGCTTAGCATGGAAGATACCGACCGCCCCCTGTCGCTCCATGAGCGGTACGGGCACACAAAACAGATGTTCATTTGAATATTTAGAGGTGGCACATGCAAATTTACTTAGAACGACAGAGTAATACCGCATATAGGTAGATATAGTGGACTCATCTGGAATAACTTTAGGTTTAAGGGTTTTGATGCACAAGCAGCATTCCCGCTTAGTACAGGCGAAGGCTAGCAAATAGGTTGAGAAGCAACCAGCTAGAGAGCGAAAACGGTCATAATCATGCACTATGAATAATCAACATTGAATACTAGCATGAGTAGGATATAAACACCATGAACATAAATATCGTGAAGGCTATGTTGGTTTTGAATCAACTACATGCGTGAACATGTGCCAAGTCAAGCCACTTGAAACATTCAGAGGAGGATACCATATCATCATACTACATCACAATCATTTTAATGCATATTGACACTCAAGATAAATCATTATCCACTCCTAGCTACTTAAGCATGACATGAGCAACTATAATCTCTAATTGTCATCATAAACATGTTTAATCATAACATGCTGAATCATGGATACTGAGTTAAACATATTTACAAAAACAAAGAACAAGTTGAGTTCATACCCGCTTTTCCTTGCCACAGTCACTTCATCAAATCATCGTCATTATTGCCTTTCACTTGCACGACCGAATGATATGAAAATAATAATAGTGCAAGAGTGCCGTGGACTAAGCTGGAATCTGCAAGCATTTTATTCAAAGGAGAAGACAAGGTAAAATGGGCTCTTTGTTAGATCAACAATAATGCATATGAGAGTCACTCAACATTTTCATCGTGGTCTTCTCCTTACAATGACTCAACAAAAGAAAAGAATTTCAGAGAAACACACTGAAATATTTTTGGAGTTTTTAGTTTTTCTAAAGAAAATGAAATAAAGAAGAAAAACGAAAAACGAGAAAAACTATTTACACGGGAAAGCTCCCAACAAGTAAAAGAAGAAACGGGAAATCTTTTTGGGTTTTCTTTTACTACTACGAAACTACAACTAATTAAACTAGAAAGAAAAACCAAAAAGAAGCGAGAAATGTTTTTGGATTTTCTCAAGTTTTTCGAACACACTAGAAGAAAGCGAGAAAATAAAACTAGCATGGATTATACAATGAAAAAGTATGGACACCGACAACTTGGAATGAAATGTGTGAGCATGAATGTAATGTCGGTGAGAGATACGTACTCCCCCAAGCTTAGGCTTTTGCCTAGCTTGGTCTACGGCCATGGCTGTCCTGGATAATAATCGAAATGGTAGCTCGTAGAGGCGTTCTGAGCCGCCTCCTCAGCCAGACGAGCAGCCTCAACAGCCGCATTGTACTCGTGCACCTCACTCTCATGAAGAAAATATCTATGTTTGTTCTGAAAATCAAAGAGGGCAGGAGCAGGCAAAGCAACATACACAGAGTGACATTTATTAAAAACTAAGTTATATTCATAACCCTGTGCGTTGCGTTTTAAAAACCTATGTTCTCGCATTGTTTCTAAATTCAAATATTTATAAGGCAAGAGGGGATCATTGAACTTGGGCGACACCCCTAACTTTGCAGCTAAGCGGGAGGAATAAATTCCTCCATACAAATCGCCATTACCCGCATTACGCTGCAGCCTACGTGCAATAATAACCCCAAGATTATAAAGCTTGCTGCCAGTCAAAGCTGTATGAATAAGACTCAGATCAGGGGCACAAAGTGCACTACAGTCTTGCTTACCAACAACGCATTTACCATTAAAAAGCGCAAAATACCGAATAGCGAGAAAGTGAATGCTAATTATTCTAGCCTGCGTGATTCCCCTATCCTCACCGTTACAAAGGCTATTAAGAAACAACTCATAATCAGATCTTGGTGGTTCATCTAACGAACCCCAATATGGAATTTTGCAGGCATCGCTGAATTCTTCTAGAGACATATTATAGGATTTGTCATAGAGGTGAAATAAAACTCTAGAAGTGCGCGGGTGATAATCAAAGTTTTGAGTAAAGGAATGAGTGAGGTTGTAATGCTGTGGTGGCTTATCTGCGATAAAGGCGGAGAGCTCGGCATTGTGAATATATTGGTCAAATTCCTCCTTGATGCCTACACCCAACATGAACTCGTCGCACGGCCATCGACGTGATTTTGCTTCGGCACCTCGCACTGAACTTGCCCTTGGTTCCTCATATGATTGGCGTGCCGAGCTTTCACTTGATGACGCTTCCGAGGGCCTCCTCCTCGAAGAGCTTCTCCGAAAGATATTCATTTTCCTAAGAACAATTTTCTGAAATTTTTTGGGCCACAAAATGATATCAATAAAACTTCACAAGATTGATAGCAACTACTCATATGGATGTCTAGAGGCTATATCAAGCATTCAAACTACTTGGAACTCAAAGAATGCAACATGCAAGCTCATTTTCAGTAGCACCAAGAGCAGCTAATCATGCAAAATATAATCCACTAGAGCAAAAACTAATTGGAGCAATGGAGGAGTCACATACCAAGGAGCAATCTCCCAAAACAGTTTCAGAAACGGAGCTCCGAGCAAAGAGATCGAAAATTTCAGTTTTGTGAGCAAGAACACGAGAGAGAGAGCTACCAGGAATTTTTGCTAGAGGTAAGAGACGAAGTGGGCTGAAGGGATAAGTGAGGGGGTCCCTATGGAGCCCACGAGCCACCTAGGCGCGCCAGGGGGGGTGGCGCGCCCTGGTGCCTCGTGGGCACCTCGGGCACCCCCTGGTATGTTTCCAGTGCCAAAAATTCTTAAATATTCCATAAAAATTCATATAAAAATTTTATTGCATTCTAAGCACTTTTATTTCTGGGCAGTTTTTTATTGCATGGATAATTCAGAAAACAGGATAATCATGACATTTTATTGCATTTAACTAAAAATAACAGAAAACAAAAAGTGGGTACAAAAGGTTGTGCTTACTAAATTCGTCGACCCCATGCCCCTCAAAAAGAATCCATTAATAAGGTTGATCAAGTCTTATTAACAAACCATTTCCGAGTAACATGAAACCGGAGAATCTTCGTATAACACTAGGTTACCTCAACGGGGATATGCATCTCCCCGATAATAAGAGTTTCATATTTCTTTTTAACAGTAGGAAGGGGGAGTTGAAAATTTCCAATAGTAATTGTCGGAGTCTTTTCAATAATATGAATACCATTTACTTGAAATTGTTTCTTCGGAAAGTGCACCGTATGTTCATTACCATTGATATGAAAAGTGACCTTGCTTTTGTTGCAATCAATAACAGCCCCTGCAGTATTCAAGAAGGGTCTACCAAGGATAATCGACATGTTGTCATCCTCGGGCATATCAAGTATAACAAAGTCTGTTAGGATAGTAACATTTGCAACTACAACGGGCACATCCTCACAAACACCGATAGGTATGGCACTTGATTTGTCAGCCATTTGCAATGATATTTCAGTGGGAGTGAGTTTATTCAAATCAAGTCTTTTATATAAAGAGAAAGGCATAACACTAACACCGGCTCCTAAATCACACAAAGCAGTTTTGACATAATTTCTTTTAATGGAACATGGTATAGTTGGTATTCCTGGATCTCCTAGTTTCTTAGGTACTCCATCCTTAAAAGAATAATTTGCAAGCATGGTAGAAATTTCAGCTTCAGGTATCTTTCTTTTATTTGTGACAATGTCTTTCATGTATTTAGCATAAGGAGGCATCTTTATAATATCAGTCAAACGAGTACGCAAAAAGACTGGCCTAAGCATTTCAGCAAAGCGTTCAAATTCTTCCTCATCCTTTTTCTTAGATGGTTTAGGAGGAAAGGGCATAGGTTTTTGAACCCATGGTTCTCTTTCTTTACCATGTTTTCTAGCAACGAAGTCTCTTTTATCATAACGTTTATTTTTAGAAGGTGGGTTATCAAGATCAACAACAGGTTCTATTTCAACATCATTATCAGGTTCTTTATCATTATCTGGTTGGGTATCCATATGAGCATCATCATTATTATTATCATCGGGTGGTTGTTCATTACCAGATTGTGTTTCAGCATCAGAAATAGAAACATCATTACTATCCTCCAAGGGTTTTTCTACCTCGGGTTCACTAGAAGTATGCAAAGTCCTATCATTTTTCTTTTTCTTTTTCTTTTTAGATGGACTAGGTGCATCAACATTAATTCTTTGAGAATCTTGTTCAATTCTTTTTGGGTGACCTTCAGGATAAAGTGGCTCCTGAGTCATTCTACCTCCTCTAGTCATTACTCTAATAGCATGATCATTCATATTGTTATTCATTTCATTGAGTAATTCACTTTGAGATTTAGCAACTTGTTCTAATTGAGTTTGAACCATAGATGCATGTTTACTCACACCCTTAACATCATTAGCATTTCTAAATAACAAGTCACTCAAGCGATCAATCATGTAGGCATTTCGTTTCAATTGTTTCATAACATTTGCATTGAAGTGATCTTGCTTAATAATATAGTTGTCAAATTCATACAAGCATTGGCTAGGAGGTTTGTTATAGGGAATATCACCTTCATCAAATTTTATAAGAGAATTTACCTCTACTACCTATGGCGGTGTGTCAAGACCATGTATTTCTTCAAAAGGTGGTAGATTCTTAACATCTTTAGCTTTAATACCCTTTTTGTTCATACATTTCTTTGCTTCTTGCATATCTTCAGGACTGAGATATAAAATACCCCTCTTCTTCGGAGTGGGTTTGGGCGGTGGTTCAGGAAGTGTCCAATCATTATCATTCTTCAATATATTATTCAATAATTCCTCAGCTTGTTCAATAGTCCGTTCCCTGAAAACACAACTCGCACAACTATCTAGGTAGTCCCTAGAAGCATCAGTTAGTCCATTATAGAAGATATCAATTATTTCATTTTTCTTAAGAGGATGATCAGGCAAAGCATTAAGTAATTGGAGAAGCCTCCCCCAAGCTTGAGGGAGATTCTCTTCTTCAATTTGCACAAAGTTAAATATTTCATGTAAAGCAGCTTGTTTCTTTTGGGCAGGAAAATATTTTTCAAAAAAGTAATAAATCATATCCTGGGGACTACGCACACATCCAGGAGTAAGAGTATTATACCATTCCTTAGCATCACCCTTTAATGAGAAAGGAAACAACTTAAGAATGTAGTAATAGCGAAGTTTTTCCTCATGAGCAAATAGGGTGGCTATATCGTTTAATTTAGTAAGATGTGCCACAACGGTTTCTGTTTCATAAGCATGGAAAGGATCAGATTCAACCAAAGTAATTAACTCAGGATTGACAGAGAATTCATAATCCTTATCAGTAACAAATATGGGTGAGGTAGCAAACTTAGGATTATATTTCATTCTCTCCCTCATAGATTTTTCTTTCATTTCAGCAAGCAACTTTATAATTTCATGTCTATCATTACAAGCAAGGATGGCTCTAGCCGTCTCCCTATCAAAGCAATGTTCATCAGGTGTTTCAACTCTAGTAGGGGAGCTAGGCATAATAGGTGAATCATAATTCTCAAGAGATTCAACATTTTCAATTTCTTTAGCTTTAGCAATTTGTTCAGTAAGAAACTCACCAAGTGGCATAACATTATCAAGCATAGTACTAGCATCATCATGAGTATCATTCATAGCAGAAGTGGTATCATCAATAACTTGTGACATATCAGAATTAATAGCATGTGGTGGTGTTGCAAGTTTACTCAAAACAGAAGGTGAATCAAGTGCAGAGCTAGATGGCAGTTCCTTACCTCCCCTCGTCTTAGAGGGAACGATCTTGGTCTTAGCGTCTTTCAGATTCTTCATAGTGATCAACAAATATAAATCCCAAGTGACTTAGCAAATAAAGCTATGCTCCCCGGCAACGGCGCCAGAAAAAGGTCTTGATAACCCACAAGTATAGGAGATCGCAACAGTTTTCGAGGGTAGAGTATTCAACCCAAATTTATTGATTCGACACAAAGGGAGCCAAAGAATATTTGCAAGTATTAGCAGTTGAGTTGTCAATTCAACCACACCTGGAAACTAAATATCTGCAGCAGAGTGATCAGTAGCACAGTAGTATGATAGTTTGATAGCAGTAGCAATAATAGTAACAGTAGCAGTAACGGTAGCAGCAATAGTATTGTAGCAATTGTGACAGTAGTAGCAACAGTAGTAACTTAGCAAAGAACAATATGTGAAAAACTCGTAGGCATTGGATTGGTGATTATATTGGATAACATTCATCATGTAACAGTCATAACCTAGGGTGACACAGAACTAGCTCCAATTCATCAATGTAATGTAGGCATGTATTCCGTATATAGTCATACGTGCTTGCGATAAGAACTTGCATGCCATCTTTTGTCCTACCCTCCCGTGGCAGCGGGGTCCATAGGGAAACTAAGGGATATTAAGGCCTCCTTTTAATAGAGAACCGGAACAAAGCATTAACACATAGTGAATACATGAACTCCTCAAACTACGGTAATCACCGGAAAGAATCCCAATTATTGTCACCTTGGGGTATGCGGATCATAACACATAGTAGGTGTGTATAACTTGCAAGATCGGATCAAGAACACAAATATATTCATGAAAACATAATGGGTTCAAATCTGGAATCATGGAACTCGGGCCCTAGTGACAAGCATTAAGCATGGCAAAGTCATAGCAACATCAATCTCAGAACATAGTGGATACTAGGGATCAAGCCCTAACAAAACTAACTCGATTACATGATAAATCTCATCCAACTCATCACCGTCCAGCAAGCCTACGAAGGAATTACTCACTCCCGGCGGTGAGCATCATGAAATTGGTGATGAAGGATGGTTGATGATGACGACGCCGGAAGATCCCCCTCTCCGGAGCCCCAAACGGACTCCAGATTTGGCCTCCCGATGAAGAACAGGAGGTGGCGGCGGCTCTGTATCGTGAAACGCAATAAAACTTCCTCTCTTATTTTTTTCTCTGGAATTGTGAATTTATAGCGTTGGAATTAGGTCAGATGGAGCCACGTGGGCCCCACGAGGTACCAGGGGGCGCCTGGGGGGGTGGCGCGCCCTGGTGCCTCGTGGGCACTGGGTAGCCCCCCTCCAGTGGGTCTTGGTTCCAGTATTTTTTATTTATTCCATAAAAAATCTCCAAAAAGTTTCATCCAATTCCAAGAACTTTTATTTCTGCACAAAAAACAACACCATGGTAATTCTGCTGAAAACAGCGTCAGTCCGGGTTAGTTCCATTCAAATCATGCAAATTAGGGGCCAAAACAAGAGCAAAAGTGTGCGGAAAAGTAGATACGACAGAGACGTATCAGGGCACGCCACCCCCCAGGAGCGCCCTGGTGGCTCGTGGGCCCCTCGTGAGCCTTCCCGACTCCGTTTTCTTCTAGATTACTTGTTTTGCAAGATAAAAATTCTTTATATATACTCCCGAACATTTTGACCACCGTATCGCAGAAATCTCCTCTGTTCTTGTTTCGTGCTATTTTTCTAACAGATCTAGATCGCTATGGCTCCACCAAGCTCTTCCAAGGACAAGTTCTACGAGAAGGTCATCAACCCCTACCTACCGGAGGTCATGAAACACCATCAAGCCATTGAGATGCGTGAGGGGGTGCTTCACATCTGGGATGTTCAAGGACCCAAGAAGACCGGGAGCGTGGAGTCCAGGCTCGAAGTGGTGGAGCAGGAGATCTTCAAGTGCCAAGGGATGGTGGAACGTGGACTCAGCGCCAACCACTCCATGATCACGGAATTCACCCGTAATCACAAGGTGGATGGACAATCGATGGGAGACATCATCTTCAAGCTCAATGAACGAATCGATTATCTCCAAGGCCAAATCTATGATCTTCGAAACCAAAATTTTGAGTATGAGGCAAGATTCAAAGGTATGAGTTTAGCTGCAGGTTTCAGGACTCCGGAGACTCGTTCATCCTTTTATGATGGGGAACCTATGCCATGGAAGCCGGAGAACAAGCCCATCACTTCATCACCACCACCATCACCGAAGAAGGAAACTTGAGTACATGGGTATGGGCTCTCCCCTTGGCTTGTGCCAAGCTTGGGGGAGGTGCCCCGGTATCGTATCACCATCACTTTTATTATCTTTACCTATTTTTAGTTCGATCCTTAGTTATTTCGTGATCAAGTTGAATAAAAGTTTAGTATGATCTATTTTCGAGTGCTAGTTTCGTGATCTATATATCTATGTAATCGAGTTGAGAGTTATATAATAAAGAGTAGTTTGAGTTTTTGCTTGTTTACTTTTATGTTTCAATCGTAGCAATGAATATAATGAAAAAGATCATATGCTAATCTTATGGAAAGTAATGACATTACATAAAGAAAAGTATAAGTGGTAAAATTTATTGGAAGTTAACAAACATAGCACTAGTCAATGATGCAATTCATGAAAAAAATAATAGGGAAGAGAAGATTCACATGCAAATATACTATCTTGGACATCTTTTATGATTGTGAGCCCCCATTAAGTATTTTATGTCAAATTGTTGACGTTGGACAAGGAAGACAACTTAATGAATTATGTTTGCTTATATTCACATAGAAGTTATATTATCATAGATCCTCCAACATGTGGTGCTTGCCCAATATCTTTGCTAGCCAAAAATCCGCACCAAGTAGAGATACTACTTGTGCAACCAAAACCCTTAAACCCAGTTTCATGCCATGAGAGTCCACTATATCTACCTATGGATTGAATAAGATCCTTCAAGTAAGTTGTCATCGGTGCAAAAAGCAATAAAAATTGCCTCTAAATATATCTGAACTTTTATTGTAAGGGAAAATAAGCTTTGTACGAACTTGTGATGGTAAAGAAATAAAAGCGACAGACTGCATAATAAAGGTTGCTATCACAAGGGGCAATATAAAGTGACGTTCCTTTGCATTAAGAGCTTGTGCATCGAACAACAAAAAGCGCATGACAACCTCTGCTTCCCTCTGCGAAGGGCCTATCCTTTACTTTTATGTATTTACTTTTTATGCAAGAGTCAATAGTGTTCTCCTCTACTTCCTTTTTATTTTTCTCTTTTGCAAGCATCATGTGGTGGGGAAAGATCTAGGCATATATATCTAGTTGGATATGAGTGATCATGAGTTATTATTGTTGACATCACCCTTGAGGCTAATAAGTTGGGAGGCGAAATCATAAGCCCCTATCTTTCTATGTGTCTGGCTGAAACTTTTTGCTCCATATATATGTCGTGAGTGTTAGCAATCATAGAAGACTAAATGATGGTTGAGTATGTGGACTTGCTAAAAAGCTCCTACATGAGACCCTTCCTGAAAATATGATGAATTGTAATTGCATTGTTGACTGAGAACATAGTTTGTTAGTTTTCAAGAAAGTTTATGCCTTATACTTCATTGTTGTGATGAATTGTTACTTGCTCATGAGAAGTTCTATGATAATAAATATTGCTGTTATAATAATGATCATGATGCTACTATGTCCGTATTTTGTTTTTATCGACACCTCTCTCTCTAAACTTGTGGACATGATTATCGATATCGGCTTTCGCTTGAGGACAAGCGAGGTCTAAGCTTGGGGGAGTTGATACATCCATTTTGCATCATGTTTTGCTACTGTTATTTATAGTGTTTTTAATCAATATAACACTTTGTGGAGCAATTCTAATGCCTTTTCTCTCTTAATATGCAAGATTTACACAAGGAGGGAGATTGCCGGCAGCTGGAATTCTGGACCTGAAAAAGCTATGTCAGAGATACCTATTCTGCACATCTCCAAATGAGCTGAAATTTCACAGAGATTTATTTTGGAATAAATAAAAAATACTGGAAGAAAGAAATACCAGAGGGGGCCACCCAGGAGCCCACGAGGCACCAGGGCGCGCCACCCCCCCCCAAGGCACGCCCTGGTGGCTCGTGGGGCCCCTGGCCAGCCTCTGGCCCCCATTTTCTGGTATATAAATCCATTTGCCCTTGAAAAAAATATAGAGAAGACTTTCAGGACGGTGCGCCGCTGTGTCGAGGCGGAACTTGGGCAGGAGCACTTTTGCTCTCCGGCGGAGAGATTCTGCTGGGGATACTTCCCTCCGGGAGGGGGAAATCATCACCATCGACATCACCAACGATCCTCTCATCGTGGGAGGACCGATCTTCATCAACATCTTCAATAGCACCATCTCATCTCAAACCCTATTTCATCTCTTGTATTCAATCTTTGTCTCAAAACCTCAGATTGGTACCCGTGGGTTGCTAGTAGTGTTGATTACATCTTGTAGTTGATGCTAGTTGGTTTATTTGGTGGAAGATTACATGTTCAGATCCATTATGCTATTTAATACCCCTCTGATCTTGAACATGATTATGATTTGTGAGTAGTTACTTTTGTTTTTGAGGACATGGGAGAAGTCTTGTCATAAGTAATCATGTAAATTTGGTATTCGTTCGATATTTTGATGATATGTATGTTGTTGATTCTCTTAGTGGTGTCATGTGAACGTCGACTACATGACACTTCACCATATTTGGGCCTAAGGGAATGCATTGTGGAGTAGTAATTAGATGATGGGTTGCTAGAGTGACAGAAGCTTAAACCCTAGTTTATGTGCTATTCCGTAAGGGGCTGATTTGGATCCATATGTTTAATGCTATGGTTAGAGTTATCTTAATTCTTCTTTCGTAGTTGCGGATGCTTGCGAGAGGGGGTAATCATAAGTGGGATGCTTGTTCAAGTAAGAACAGCACCCAAGCACCGGTCCACCCACATATCAAATTATCAAAGTAGCGAACGCGAATCAAACAAACATGATGAAAGTGACTAGATGAAATTCCCATGTGTCCTCGAGAACGCTTTACTTATTATAAGAGATTGTTCCGGCTTGTCCTTTGCTACGAAAGGATTGGGCCACCTTGCTGCACTCTTTGTTACTATTGCTACTTGTCACTTGTTACAAATTATCTTGCTATCAAACTACTCGTTATCGATAATTTCAGTGCTTGCAGAAAATACCTTGCTGAAAACCGCTTGTCATTTCCTTCTGCTCCTCGTTGGGTTCGACACTCTTACTTATCGAAAGGACTATGATTGATCGCCTATACTTGTGGGTCATCAGTGCGATGCATGAATCGCAAATGGTGCCGTAGTAAAACCGTCACCAATAAGACGAACTGTGTGCGACGCCGGATACATCAAGCACGATTCAGATTAGAGACGTGTGTGCGATACGTGGCATGCAGTTCATCCATACGAACTATTTGCGATGAGCCAGAACAACATAAATGGGCAGCCAGTTCGAGGTGTGTGCGATATACGGCATACAGTTCACTCGGATGAACTGTTTGCGATTAGCCAACACAACAGAAATGGTCAACTAGATCAAGGTGTGTGCGATAGACGGCATACAGTTCACTCGGATGAACTGTTTGCGATGAGCCAAAACAACAGAAACGGTTCAACTTAACAAGATGTGTGTGATACGCGGCAAACATGTCAGTAATTAAAAATGTGTGGGAAGACTGATAACAACACAGATGATTCCGGCTAATAAGCCGTGTGTGTTGTGGGCAAACGGTTGGTGGTAAATAATTGTCAGCGATTGATGAATTCATCACAGGCGGGTTCTGTAGTTTAGTCTGTGTGTGATATGATTTGCTCTGTCTGCACAACATCTATGCTCTGTCTACAGAACACCAACATATATACTTATAAGAACATGATTGCATAACCAAATTAAACTTCTAATTACATAACTGTCTATAGATAGCGTTTGCACATCTAAGTAAACAATTACATGCATAATAAACTAGGAGAAACGATCATCAAATCAACTACTTCTTATTGTGACGCTTGCCTCCAATGCTCTGCTTGTGGGTCGATCCCTCGTCGTCTACAGGAAGGAGGCACTTTCTGATCATGTCAACGATCCGCCTGTACATCTCGTAGCATGTGTATGCGTCCATGGCCGCGTACTTGAGGTGATCTTCATCCAGTATCTGGCAGGGAAGGAGGGCAGGTCACCTCGCCTAGGATGCATGCCCAGCGCCGCCGCTGCAGCAGGTTGGGCGATTTGGCTTCTTCTACCGCCCATCTGAACAGCCGCACCGGGTTCGTATACCACTCCGCAGGCATGTGCGTTGTCTCCTCCGCAGTCGACTCCGTGAATATGATCTCTGCCATTAGCGCCAGCTCCAAGTCGGCGCGGCGCTGCCAGATGCTGACATCCCTCAGCATCTCTGCCCTGAGATCGACTTGGGCCTCCGCCTTGTGCTTCGCCATGCGCAGCTCCTTCGAACATGTCTCCAATCGATGCCTCGCTTCCTCGATCCGATTTGCCCTTGCTGCCCACCACCTCCAACGCAACCCCGGCATGTCCTCCGGTGCCACCGATCTGTGAGTCCAGAGCAATGGATCCCCTCTGATAGATACGTGGGCTTCGCTCAACGGTGGCAGTGCCGCGGGCCGCAGCGAGAGGGAAGCCCGTGGGGTGCTGGGATCTAGGGGATTATCCATGGCGGAATCCGATGGGTGAGGCGGGGAGGCGAGCGCGGAAGGCTAGATTTGGGGGCTGCGAGAGGAAAGAGACGATAGAGAGCGAAGAGAGGATAGAGAGCGAAGGAGGAGCAGCGCAACCAAGGTGAACAGGGAGTGGGCAGGCGAAAAAATTGACCGCACCAAATTGCCAATGAACACATCCCATTAATTAGGTTATTATAATTGCCAGAGTAGAATCACTGCCCACTTCCTTATCGTTTTCCTCTTCCACCACGCATGCATGCAAACATAATTAAATTTTGGAGGTAGTTGGTTGCTCATACGTAGGAGGGGAAAAACTAAAAACTAAAAACACTTTTAACGATGAGAAAGGCAGTCGGGCAATTGGGGCTAATTAAGAAAGGGCGACTAAAATTCTTGGGAAAATCTAAATTCTCTTAGGCGCCCTACGAACCTGGACGGAGGGAGTACAGTTGTTTCGTGTGCGATTATGTGTGTACAAAAACCTTTGAAAATGCAAACGAGTTGTTTACGATGGTAGGAGCATCGCACACGATGCGTGGTGCGAGTACTCGTGAGTTATGATTTGTAAGTTACACATACGTTTCCTTATGTTAACACGTGTGTGATAACACGTGACACCGCATACGGTTGTGTGCTGGGAATTGTGTGCTCCACTTAGTCTTCCCGTGCTCCAGCGATGCCTTCCCATGCAAGCGCCAGCCACAGGAGTAAATTGTAAATCCCCAATCCCCTTGCCAGCTGCTAGCTAGCTATAAATAAGCACAACAATGGCCGGCGGTGGCGACTCACTACTGATCCCCTTGCTAGCTAGTTACCCACACGTACCGGCATACCCGACCCCAACGGATGGAGTTGGGCGATAGCGGAATCGAGGCTGCCGGCGCGATGGTCGGCTTTGCGGTCGACGGCCATGCCGCCTCCTCTCCCGACGACAACCAGACGAGGCAGGAAACGCGGTACGAGCAAGCCACCAGGTTTGCCAGGGTCGTCCTGAAAGCGGCTAGAGATCGCCAGTGGGCGATACTGCAGGCTCGACGCAGAGTGCGGCAGATGGTGCGGGTGGCGGAGCAGGAACCGTGACGACGCAAGGACAACTGCGGCAGTGGCGCCGCCACACGAGGCGCAAACTTATGTTCCAGACGGAGGAGGGCGCAGCGCCGGGCATCGCCGGGGCAGGCCTGGGGGCAGTGACGGCAGCCCTGGCGAGAGCCAATGTCTCGTTGGCCACCGGGACGATGTTCGCAGAGCCGGCGGTCGCGGCAGCCCTGGTGAGAGCTGCGCCCGAGGCAGTACCGGTGATTACCGATGTCAAGGCTGCCCCAGCCTCGATCTATCAAGGTGTAGGTCATCGACTTGGCAACCTCCTCTCCTCCTGAGCCAAGCAAGATAGACACGATGATGGACGATGGCTGCTGTGCGTGCTGGTCCGCGTCACGGGCAGTAGCTCTTTTTGTGCACGCGCTATTTGTTATATTGATGTAAATTAGGGAGCTAATAATGGTTTGTAAATTACTCCTCGAACTAGGCACTGGACCAATTTGAGCATATATATGCTCGATTGATTATTTGTTCATGCATGTCAAATATGTCAATTGTATGGGCTGGCCTATCTATATATTATCTCATTTTCCAATATGGAAAATTTAAGAAGCTGAAAAACAGCATTTGAGTAACATATAGTGGGGACACTATTTAACAAAAGGTGATACTAATGCTTTCCATGAAATGAACAATTTTGACAACCATATGGTCCATATCTACATACTTAAGATAGGCCAACAACCACAACTATCCGCTGGAAGCAGCATGTTGACGGCGACTCGGCATCTCTTCAATGAAAAGGAAGATCCCTCCTGTGCCTTGGTAGAGCATGAGTATAACAGTGTCTCCGATTTTCAAATGTTGATGCATTGCCAGGACAACCGAGAACCTATTAATTTGAATGGTTCCATTTGTGCGGGAAATGCAGTACCGTGCAATCACTTTGGCGTTCTTAGCAGGCACAAGTGTAATTCGACCACGCCGGGAAAGCAATTCAGGAACAACTGCAGCAGGAAATTTCTGTTGCAATGAAGAATAAAACCAATTGTAACATACCGTTTAAGCTATATATAGTTTATGAACAACAACATACAAATAAGACTTTGTACCAGCATTTTGTTCACACAATTGGTCTTGTTCAATGTGTGCACCAGTGGTAGATTTATTCCCATACCAAATCCAGCGTCCATACGTTGTGCTAGGTCTTCTAGATTAGCAACAAATTATATGACATGCTCCAACTCTTTCCAGTGAAATTTGGTATGCCGAGTAACATACAGTTTGTTAACTATGCATCCAACATATCCTGCTTAAAAGGTGGAAAGGGATTATTTATTCAGAACATGGCAGAAGAATAGTGGGCATAATTTGGTAATTGGAAGTTGATACTGGCTAGTAACAGAGTCAGAAAATGAAATCCCAATTGGTTGCTCAAATAGTAATCATTTAGTCAGAACAATTACTTAATTTTGCTAATAAGTAATAAGCCGACATGGAGAAATTTGAAAGAACACTAACCTCGATCAGACTGTGGTCGGCTGATGACGCTGGGGAAGTAAACATCCAAGTTTATTTGACCAGAATGTGGTGCACGCACTAGAATTTTATTGCCAGCTTTCAGTACATAAAACTTAGAAAATTTTCTCCAAAGGTCTGCATCAAAATAGGAGTGACCATCTTTATCAACTTTTACCCTAACTGTCATTGTAAATCCATGCTGCGTGGTAAATATGACATCCATGGAGTTATCAACAAAGTAAAGGCCAAGATTTCCTTGTACACGTGTTCTTGAAAAGCACGGGATGTACTGCAGGAAATGAAAATTAAGATCATTACATGCAAATATGGGAATAATTGAGAGAACAGAACAATAGCTGAAAGCAAAGTACAAAAATATATAATTAAACAGATAATGTAACCAAGATTTCATGCAAATATGAGAGTAACTGAAAGAACAATACATCATTTTTTAAGGGAACAAATACATCATTAATTTGCCTAATTTAGAAAGAAAAAAAATCCTCTTTGACGTCTATGGTGCATGTCGCACATTTTATCCAAATATAGCAATATATGGTATATGTTCATAAAATTGGGACATGCCAACCGTGGTAGGATGAAGTTGAACATACCGTGCGCTCCCTGAAGTCATCTGGTATGGTGAGACAAAATTTCTTGTCTGACTGGCCGCGACCACAGTGGCCTGATTTGTCCTTGCACTGTGGACACTAGAATGAAAAACCTCGAATCAGCTATAAGAAAAATGAATCCACGACGATTTCCGCCGGGTGATTAACAGGGACAGACGGACTGCGATAAGAGATGAGCGAATATTTCGCTAAATTAATTACCTTGTTCTCCATGAGAGAGAGAAAAAATTAACTGGCCCAAGCTCGCGGAAAATCCCGCACAAAACAACAATCAACTAGATTCGAGAAAGTCGGTGCCGATAGGCGTCGGCAAGGGGAAGAAACAAAATGCGGTGGCGTTTTTGGCGGCAGCCGGCTGCGAGGGGCACCGTTGAGATCAAAGATTTGGGCAGACCTGTTGAGAACGACCAACGACAACGTCTGCTAGAGGTGGTGTAGACAGGTGGCGGCAAGCGGCAGCGGCGAAATCCTGTGATGTTTGGCGCGGGGCCAAATCCCGCTGGCGACAGTCGTCAGCTAAGGGATGGCCGCGGCGATAGAAGTTGACAGGCAGAGTTGCAGAGAGTGCAGTGCGAGTGAGGAGTGGGGACGAAGGGGGAGGGGGTGAGGGTTTTCTCTTTATTGACGTGTTGGTGAGGGTTTTCTGCGCCCAAATAATGCGTTGCGGAGGCAACGTTTCGTAAACACAACCCGTGTGTGATTGATGCTACCAAGATTGGAAGGGAATCCAAATTTCCTTCGTCGTTCATCCTTGAGTTTTTTTATACGATCAACATAGACCCTAGAATGCACCTTGTTCAAATTTGGCACTCTTCCGGGCTCATTTATTATATTTGGGCCATTATTTGCATTTTCTAGGTATTTATGCACATAATTCAAATTCGCACAATCGGTGCATGAAAAAGGTGCACAATAACAGTTTGAAAAATCAAGCTTGTGGTATTTAGTAAATTTCCATGCCTTTTACAGTAGAATGGGGAGAGATTTCAATGATATGTGTGGCAAGAGTCAACCACAAACGTGTCATTTAATGGTTTATCAACTCTAGAAAATTGAAAAAACATGCCTGAAAAAGATGATGCCTGGCATGGTGCCATGGTATGACCTCAACATGCCGTGGTAATTTTTTGAGAAGGTTTGGCTAATGTCGTTATACACGCTCTTCATAAATCGAACCATCACAAAGGAAGTTTTGTGGTTTCGGGAGGGAAATCACCAAGTTTGAAGGGGGGTCCAAATTTCCTTCGTCGTTTGTCCTTGGGTTTTTTTCTACGATCAACATACACCCTAGAATGAACCATGTTCAAATTTGGCACTTTTCTGGGCTAATTTACTATATTTGGGTTGTTATGTGCATTTTCTAGGCATTAATGCACATAATTCAATTTCGCACAATCGGTCCATGAAAAAGTGCACAAAAGTGGTTTGGAAAATCATGTTTGTGGTATTTAGTAAATTTTCATCCCTTTTACGAGGAATGGGGAGAGATTTCAAGGACATGTGTCGCAAGAGTCGACCACAAACATGTCGTTTAATGGTTTTTTCAACTCTAGAGAATTGAAAGACATCCATGAAAAAGATGATACCTGGCATGGTGCCCCTAGTGCCATGGTATGACCTCAGTATTCTGTGGTAAAAAAATGGCAAATTCTGGCACATGTTGTAACGATAACTCCTTGAAAACGAGAGCATCTCACAAGAAGAATCACTGTTTCCAAAATGATAAAATGGCAATTTGGACTTGAATTATGGTGACTTCATCATTTCGCATCCAAACTATTTACACGGTGCGCAAGCACCATCAGCCGCTAGATTTGAATTTTTTGCGCATTTCAGGACTCGTTTGATATACTTAAGCACTTTATAGCATTTAGCTGACATTTAGCGCATATAAGTCAAATCACAGCTATAGCTACACGGGTGTGATGGGAGGGATCTGAATTGCCATTCGATCGCGGTGCATCCTACGGTGCACACGCGCGATCCGCGTGGCTGGGGTTCCAGCCAATCAGAACGCATCACACAATAGAGTCAACCCACACGGATTTCATAAGCAGCAAAAATGAACCGTGTGCGATAATAAATCACCAGGATTTCAAGGGTATCCAAATTTCCTTGGTCGTCCACCCTTGTTTTTTCTTTCTACGATCTGCATAGACCCTAGAATACACCGTGTTCAAATTTGGCACTTTTCCGGGCTCGTTTACTTTATTTGGGCCATTATTTGCACTTTCTAGGCATTTATCCACAAAATTCAAATTGGCACGATAGGTGCATGAAAAGGTGCACAATAACAGTATGAAAAATCAAGCTTGTGGTATTACTAAATTTCCATGCCTGTTACAAGGGAATGGGAAGAGATTTCGATGATATGTGTCGCAAGAGTCAACCACAAACGTGTCGTTTATTGGTTTTTCAACTCTAGAAAATTGAAGAACATGCCTGAAAAAGATGATACCTGGCATGGTGCCATGGTATGACCTTGATAACCCACAAGTATAGGGGATCAATCGTAGTCCTTTCAATAAGTAAGAGTGTCGAACCCAACGAGGAGCAGAAGGAAATGACAAGCGGTTTTCAGCAAGGTATTCTCTGCAAGCACTGAAATTGTAGGTAATAGATAGTTTGGTAGCAAGGTAATTCGTAACAAGTAACAAGTAGTAACGGTAACAAAGGTGCAACAAGGTGGCCCAATCCTTTTTATAGCAAAGGACAAGCCGGAATGAACTCGTATAATAAGCAAAGCGTTCTCGAGGACACATGGGAATTTCATCTAGTCACTTTCATCATGTTTGTTTGATTCGCGTTCGCTACTTTGATAATTTGATATGTGGGTGGACCGGTGCTTGGGTGCTGTTCTTACTTGAACAAGCCTCCCACTTATGATTACCCCCTCTCGCAAGCATCCGGAACTACGAAAGAAGAATTAAGATAAATCTAACCATAGCATGAAACATATGGATCCAAATCAGCCCCTTACGGAATAGCGCATAAACTAGGGTTTAAGCTTCTGTCACTCTAGCAACCCATCATCTAATTACTACTCCACAATACCTTCCCTTAGGCCCAAAGATGAAGTGTCATGTAGTCGACGTTCACATGACACCACTAAAGGAAGCAACAACATACATATCATCAAAATATCGAACGAATACCAAATTCACATGATTACTTATGACAAGACTTCTCCCATGTCCTCAAGAACAATAGTAACTACTCACAAATCATATTCATGTTCAAGATCAGAGGGGTATTGAATATCATTAAGGATCTGAACATATAATCTTCCACCAAATAAACCAACTAGCATCAACTACAAGATGTAATCAACACTACTAGCAACCCACAGGTACCAATCTAAGGTTTTGAGACAAAGATTGAATACAAGAGATGAACTAGGGTTTGAGATGAGATGGTGCTGGTGAAGATGTTGATAAAGATTGGTCCTCCCACGATGAGAGGATCGTTGGTGATGTCGATGGCTTCGATTTCCCCCTCCCGGAGGGAAGTATCCCCGGCGGAATCGCTCTGCCGGAGAGCAAAATAGCTCCTGCCCAGGTTCCGCCTCGAGACGATGGCGCTTCATCCTGAAAGTCTTCTCATTAATTTTTTTAGGGCAAAAGACCTTATATAGCAGAAGGAGGGGGCCAGAGGATAGCCAGGGGCCCCACAAGGCATCAGGGCGCGCCCGGGGGCCGCGCCCTGTTGCCATGTGGGCAACTGGTGGGTCCCCTCCAGTATCTCTTTTCTCCAGTATTTTTTATATATTCAATAAAAAATCTCCGTGAAATTTCAAGTCAATTGGAGCTCTGTAGGATAGGTATCTCTTCTGTAGCTATTTCAGGTCCAGAATTCCAGCTGCCGGTATTCTCCCTTTTCATATAAATCTTGCAAATTAAGAGAGAAAAGGCATAAGAGTTGCATCATAAAGTGAAATAATGATCAAATACATTATAAATAACAGTAGGAAATCATGATGCAAATTGGACGTATCAGACCTCAGCAAAGCGTGGTAATTTTTTGAGAAGGTTCGGCTAATGTCGTTGTACACGCTCTTCATAAACCGAACCATCACAAAAGGAAGTTTCGTGGTTTCGAGAGGGAAATCACCAAGTTTGAAGGGGAATCCAAACTTCCTTTGTTGTTATTCCTTGAGTTTTTTGTACGATCAACATACACCCTATAATGCACCGTGTTCAATTTTGGCAATTTTCCGGGCTAATTTACTATATTTGGGCCGTTATGTGCATTTTCTAGGCATTAATGCACATAATTCAATTTCGCACAATCGGTCCATGAAAAAGTGCACAAAAACGGTTTGAAAAATCAAGGCCGAATGGGCGGTGGAGCAAGAGGAGGCCAAAGTCGCACAGAAGGAGCGGAAAAGGCAGAAAGCACTCAAGAAAACAGAGTCTCGCCGCCACAAGAAAGAAGCGGTCGCACGCGCTACTGAGGAGAGCCGAGCGGAGATTCAAGCACGGTGGGCTGCTGCCGACAAGGCCGGTAAGGAGTACGACGACATCTGGGTCTGGCCAGCATGCGAGAAGTAGTTAGTGTGTGTGTGTCGACCGTATGTTTGTTTAATTAATTATGAGCATCTACTACTACTTACTACTTTTTTTAGAGCAAATTAGTGCCCGGTCAAAAAAAGTTGACTCAATCGAGTCATAGCGGTCCAACCCGCATCCACCCCGGAGCTCCTTCCTCTCTCACCTCTGCACAACCGGGTCGGAGATGAGCTCGCCGGAGCTGGCTTTTAGTCCCACCTCGCCGCGCAGGGCGGAGGCAGATCGGCTTAAATAGCAGTGCCGGCGGGAGGCAGCAAGCATCTCTCTTGTTGCATAGGTCGATCAATTCTTGCTATGTGAGCGAGGCAGGTTGACACTTGATTGCATTTCATTAACTTATGGTTGTTCATCAAGTGTCAACTTTGCCTCGTTCATGTATGTTGATAGCCCTACTACAATGAAAGAGATTTTTAAATTTGCAGGCTGCGGCTCTAGATGCTGATAGATATTTTAATTTTTAGGAGACCATAAAACACACGATTGCTATGGCGTACCGTGTGCGTTAATGATCCATAAGTCAGTTAGAAAACATCGCACATGTACCATCACGACCCCCCGTGACTGATTTAATCAACTACACGTGTACAATTTTTTGAATACGGGATCCGCCAATTTTCTCTTTTCTCGCACACGAGTATATTATACGCTTTGTCTGCGTTGTGTGTTTCGCCCGTGTAAGTTTTGAGTTTCGTAACGAAATTTTCAGTAGGCGCGGGATTTCAGAATTTACCGCCCCATCCCCACCCATCACATTTCCGCACTATCTCCCCACCCTCCCCCTCCCGGCAGCTCAAACCGTCGCCGCCGCAACCATAGCTTCAACCACATCTACGTTCTGCCCGAGCCTCATCGATCCAGTCAGGTAACCCACCGATCTCCATCCCCGCCCCAGCCTGATTGCTTAGATGGCGCCTGCGAAACATCCTCATGCCTCCAAATCCTCACCCCCTACTGTAGAGCATCGCCGCATAAGCGTATACATATCACGTGGGAGGTCGAGGAGCTGATGGCGGACGATGGCGCGGTGGTCGCTGTACGTGTTGACCCGGAGGAACACCTCGCCTCCGCCGCCGCCGACTTGGTGCAGGCTCTGGCCCAGATGAAGTGCCCCAGCAACTACCCCTCGGGATTTCCCAAGTACGAACTGTCCAGTTCAATTTTACCAATACTAGTTGCAAGGGCTATGTTTTGTACGGTTGATGTATTAAGCCTGTTGTAGTTAACACGCCTAACCATTCTTAGCTATTCTCCCTACCTTTTTATAGACAACTGGGCCATTTTCTGCTCTAGCAGCACTTGCCGTGCGATGTTTAACTCTGTCAATTTCAATTTCATCAGTACCAGTTTCAATGGCTATATTAGGTTGTCTGTACTTAACACATGCCATGTTTATTTCAGTAATGTACACTGTCATGTTGAAGTATGAACTGCCCACTTAAATTTCACCAATACCAGCTAGAAACTTACAATGCCTGACTTAGGTTGCTGTTGAGCCTGTTGTAGCAAACAGTTCTATCCATTTTTTAATCTATCCCTTTACTACCGTGCTACTCTAGCAATGAAGATATCACTAGAGATGCTGTCGTTTTATTACCATTTTCTATTTTTGGTGGATGTTAACCCTGTTGTAGTTAACATGCTTTCCACGTACTTACACAGGGCCACAATGGGAAATGCTGTTGTTTACCGTCGAGGTTAGTTCCATCCCAATGTCTTATAATATTTCACATCATTTGTGCAATTGCAGTTTAGCTTATAACATTTACTTTCTTCTTGTAGGTACACATGTCAGCGGCACTGATCCACGCTTCAACCCGGAGGAACACCTCGCCTCCGCCGCTGACGACTTGGGGCGGGCTCTGGCCCAGATGAAGTGCCCCACCAACTACCCCTCGGGATTTACCAAGTAGGAACTGTCGGGCCAGTGGGAACCAGGGTACCATGGCCCGTCTGCCTGCGGACCAGGATGCAATGCCTGGCGAGGGCCCAATAGGCGGCCCAGCTGCGGGCGCTGCGAAGCAAGACACCTCGCGAGGCGCCGGCCTCACGAGGACCCCTCCACGAGGAGTGAACCACCAAGACTTAGCAGCAGCAGCAGGAAGCCTTGTGAGGCCCCTCGCGAGGCAGTGGATGACCTAAGGTTTATCAATCCGTGGGAGGCGTAGGATGAAGATGGTCTCTCTCAAACAACCCTGCAAAAAAATACAAGAAATCTCTTGTGTCCCCAACACACCCAATACAATGGCAAATTGTATAGGTGCACTAGTTCGGCGAAGAGATGGTGATACAAGTGTAGTATGGATAGTAGAAATAAGTTTTTATAATCTGAAAATAAAAAAAAAACAGCAGGGTAGCAAGTAACAAAAGTGAGCACAAACGGTATTGCAATGCTTGAAAACAAGGCCTAGGGTTCATACTTTCACTAGTGCAATCTCTCAACAATGCTAACATAATTGGATCATATAACAACCCCTCAACGTGCGACAAAGAATCACTCCAAAGTTCTTATCTAGCGAAGAACATAAGATATAAATTGTTGTAGGGTACGAAACCACCTCAAAGTTATTCTTTCCGATCAATCTATTGAGCTATTTCTATAAGTGTCACAAATAGACCTAGAGTTCGTACTAAAATAACACCATATGATACACATCAACCAACTCTAATGCCACCTAGATACTCCAATATCACCACAAGTATCTGTGAGTTGATTATACGATATGCATCAAACAACTTCAGATTCATAATATTCAATCCAACACAAAGAACTTCAAAGAGTGCACCAAGATTTCTACCGGAGAAAGTAGGACAAAAACGTGCATCAACCCCTATGCATAGATTACCCCAATGTCACCTCGGGAATCCGCGAGTTGAGTGCCAAAACACACATCAAGTGAATCAATATAATACCCCATTGTCACCACGGGTATTCATATGCAAGACATACATCAAGTGTTCTCAAATCCATAAAAGTATTCAATCCGATAATAGTGAAACCTCAAAGGTAAAAACTCAATTCATCACAACAAGATTGAGAGGGGAAAACACCATATGATCCAACTATATTAACAAAGCTCGCGGTACATCAAGATCGTGCCAAATCAAGAACACGAGAGAGAGAGATCAAACACATAGCTACTAGTACATACCCTCAGCCCCGAGGGTGAACTACTCCCTCCTCGTCATGGAGACCGCCGGGATGATGAGGATGGCCTCCGGTGATGATTCCCCCCCTCCGACAGGGTGCCGGAAAAGGGCTGTAGATGAGATCGTGGAGGTACAGAGACTTGCGGCGGCGTAAAAACTCATCCAGGTTAACTTTCGGGGTTTCTGAATATATATGATTTTTCAACGTTGGAATCACGCAAAGAGGTGCCACAGGGGGCCCACGAGGCACCAGGGCGCGCCTGGGGGGGTGGCGTGCCCTGGTGGCTTGTGGGGCCCCTGTGGGTCTTCTGCTGCTCCCCCGAAGCTTCCTGGGTCTGTTTCCTTCCAGAAAAATCATCAAAAAGTTTCGCTGCATTTGGAATTCATTTGATATGAATTTTCTAGAAAACCAAAAACAAGCAGAAAACAGCAACTGGCACTGGGCACTAGGTCAATATGTTAGTCCATAAAAATCATATAAAAGCCATATAAAAGTGCACCAAAATCATACAAAACTATAATAAACATGGCATGAATACTTCATAAATTATAGATACATTGGAGATGTATCAGCATCCCCAAGCTTAATTCCTGCTCGTCCTCGAGTAGGTAAATGATAAAAGAAATAATTTATGAAGTGTGAATGCTAGCATAGTGCATAAGTTTGATCAATGATAATTTCAATCACTTTTCCTAGCATCATAACAGCAACTTTTTCTCATAAAACTCATGATGATAAAGTAGCAATCAATTCACATGTTATGGTTCAAACAATGCATTCTCTTGAAACGTAACAACCTATGTTCTTAGTCACCAAACAATTGCAATTCAACTTAATTTCAACAAAGTCTAAGTAAGAGCTCCTCATACTCAATTATCATATAGTCTTCTATGATTGCTAGTACTCAAAGCATATTTTTAGAACAAATAGCATCCATCGAACACAGAGAAAGATAGGGGCTTAATGTTTCGCCTCCCAACTTATTTATCATAGAGATAATTGTCAACAATAATAATTCATGATCAAATATATTTGACTGGCCATATGTGCCTGGATCTTTCCCCACCACATGATGCTTGCCAACTAGAGAAGAATTGAGGTTGAAATGCGAATGAATACTTATTGACTCTTGCATAAAAGTAAATACATAAAAGTAAAAGATAGGCCCTTCGCATAGGGAAGTAGAGGTTGTCTTGCGCTTTTTATTTTTGGATGCACAAGCCCTTAATGCAAAGGAACGTCACGTTATATTGCCCCTTGTGATAGCAACCTTTATTATGCAGTCCGTCGCTTTTATTTCATTACCATCACAAGTTCGTAACGCTTATTTTCCCTTACAATAAAAGATCATACATATTTTAGGAGCAATTTTTATTGCTTTTTGCACCGATGACAACTTACTTGAAGGATCTTATTCAATCCATATGTAGATATGGTGGACACTCATGGGAAGAAACTGGGTTTAAGGGTTTTTGGATGCACAAGTAGTATTCAATATATAGGTAGATATGGTGGACACTCAGGGGGCCCACGAGGCACCAGGGTGTGCCTGGGGGGGGGGGGTGGCACGCCCTGGTGGCTTGTGGGCCCCCTGTGGGTCTTCTGCTACTCCCCCGAAGCTTTCTGGGTCTGTTTCCTTCCAGAAAAAATCGTCAAAAAGTTTCGCTGCATTTGGACTTCATTTGATATGGATTTTCTAGAAAACCAAAAACAAGCAGAAAACAGCAACTAGCACTGGGCACTAGGTCAATATGTTAGTCCATAAAAATCATATAAAAGCCATATAAAAGTGCACCAAAATCATACAAAATTATAATAAACATGGCATGAATACTTCATAAATTATAGATACGTTGGAGATGTATCACCTATATACATGATCATTGCCATGAATCCGTCATAATTATTTGCTTTTCTATCAATTGCCCAACAGTAATTTGTTAACCCACCGTATGTTCTACGCTCGAGAGAGAAGCCTCTAGTGAAAACTATGGCCCCCGGGTCTACCTTTATCATATATTAAAATCCAAAAATACCTTGCTGCAATTTATTTACTTTTATTTTATTTTGCAATTTATATTTCTATCTATCACAATCAAAATTAATCCTTGCAAATCACCGCTAAGGGGACTGACAACCCTCTTATTTGCGTCGGGTGCAAGTGTTTGCTTTTGTGTGTGTAGGTGCTGCTAAAGAGGTTTTGTGTGGTTCTCCTACTGGATTGATAACCTTGGTTCTTAACTGAAGGAAATACTTATCTCTACTATACTGCATCATCCTCTCCTCTTCGGGGAAATACCAACGCAGTCTACAAGTAGCAGTGCTAAGGGGGCAACACCAGCTGCCCACCCCCAAAGCAAGTCCCAAAGCTATCCGTTTGGTGTATGAAGACCAGGACGATAAGGCGCGCAGGGCGGAGGGCATCACTGAGCCCACCGGCACGTCATGGATAACACCTTTGCAGGCGGAGACCGCTTTTTGTCAGGATAAGCCTGGGCGCCTGTCCCCTTTCAAAATCGCCGTTGTGTGGCTACCCTTCCCGCCAACGTTTTTGGGGGAAGAGGACCGAGGCGACTTTAAAAGGGGCAGTGCCGCCCCCGTAGAAGGGATGGCTCCCTTCTTCCTCAATCTTGTACACGAGAGCTCTCTTGCCCATCATAATCCCAAACACAAGCACGAGTAGGGTTTTACACCGCAAGGTGGCCCGAACCTGGGTAGCTGCTGTGTCCCCCTGTCGTGCGTTGTGCGTAGCGTGCTCTCGCCGTAGCTCGCCATGGTCACCGTCTAGCTGGTAGGAACGAGCGTGCCCCCAGAGTTCAAACCAGGGTCCCCGGAGCCCCGATTCCGACATTTGGCGCGCCAGGTAGGGGTCCTTGCTTCCGTTCCCTTCGCTTTGACATCGCCATGGCCGACGCTCGACGCGAGCGCGCAGAGCATAGGGCGGTCAGGGTGGCCCAGACAGAGCCGGTCGCTCGCGACAACCGCCGGTGCCGCGCCTGCGCCGCCACCGTGCCGGCGCCGCCACTGACCCCGCTGCCAGGGAGCAGCAGGCTTCTTCCCTGCATCCGTCCGTGCAGCCGGCCGGCCACACCGCCACGGCCTCCTCGCTCGCCCGCCACGAGCCGCCGGGCCCGCAGGCCGCGCTGCTCATGGCGCGCGAGCTGCTGCGCTACCGCCCCACCGATGCCGGCTACGACGCCTGGCTCGCCCGCATCACCAAGCTCGTCAACGTTGCTGGAGACGCCCCCGCGGCCTCTCACTCGCTCCACCCGCCGTCGCCACGCGCCGGGGAAGTCGCGCATGGCGCGCCTCCGCCGCCTCCTCCGTCAAACGGGGACGCCGGGCGCCACCGCGACGCGCGGGCGCGAGAGCCGTTCCGCAACGCATCTTCACCAGACCCTGACAACGAGAGCTGCCAGATCGTCCGGCGCGCACCGCCCGACACGTGCGTGCTCCTCGCGCAGTAGCGCCAGTGTCAGGACTGCACCATCCAGGAGGTTGCGGCTGCTGGTCGACAGAACCGTGCTGCCCTCGCTGGCGGCGTCACCTCCAGCATCGGGGGCTGCCGCGCCTTCACCCGTGAGCTGCGCCGCGTGGTGTGGCCTACCAAGTGCAAGTCGGACCTGCCTCCTAGCTACGACGGCCTCCCAACCCCACAGAGTTCCTGCAGCTCTACACTCTGAGCATCGAGGCGGCGAACGGTGACGACAAAGTCATGGCGAACTGGTTCCCCAAGGCCCTCAAGGACGCCCCGCGCTCCTTGCTCATGAACCTTCCCGAGGCGTCCATCTCTTCATGGGCCGAGCTGTGCCGGCAATTCGTCGCCAACTTCAAGGGCACGCATGAGCGCCCCCTCACGCTCAACCACTTGCGTGCCGTGCACCAGCGCTCTGACTAGACTCTCCGCAAGTACATCCAGTGCTTCAGCCAAGTGCGCAACAAGATTCCGCGTGCCTCCGACGCTGCCATCATCTCCGCGTTCTCCTCCGACATCACGGACGTCCGGATGCGCTAGAAGCTCGCCATCCACGATGAGCTTGACACCGTGGTTGAGCTGTTCGACCTCGCCGACAAGTGCGCCAAGGTTGAAGAGGGCCGCCTCTTCATCCACAACGACCCAGACCAGGCGCCTGACGCCGCCAAGGCCAAGAGCAAGGACGCCAAGTGTAAGGGCCCTGTCGTGCTAGCGGTAGAGCCTGAGCAGAAGCACGGACGCGACCACGACGAGCCCAAGAAGGATGGCTGCTCGTACTGCGCCTACCACGTCATGTTCTCCCACAACACCGAAGACTGCCAAGAGCTCAAGCTGCTTCGCGAGAGCAGCCAGGACGGGTGCGGTGGCCGCAACAATAACCTATGGGGCGATCGCGGCAACAACGGCAACAGCAACTTCCGGCAGGGCTGGCGCAACCAGCCGCGGCAGGCCAACCCTCAGGCCAACGCCGCTCTGCCGCCGCTGCCGCCGCCGCCCCGAAGGAACAACGGCAACTAGCCTGACGAGGGTGCCGGGGGCTACCAGGAGCCTCATGAGGTGGCTTGCATCCTTGGCGGAGCCCAGGCCCCTCCGTCCAACCGTCACTTCAAGCAGTTCGCTCGCGAGGTGAACACAGCCCTCCCGAGGCCTGAAGCTTCTCAGCCCCTCAAGTGGTCGCAGTACGCCATCTCCTTCGACTCGAAGGACCACCCCAAGTCCACGGAGGCAGTGGGCACGATCCCCATGCTGTGCACCCCCACCATCAGCAATGTTGCTGTCACCAAGACGCTCGTCGACGGAGGCGCAGGCCTCAGCGTGATCTCCATCGAGACCTTCGAGAAGCTCCAAGTACCCTACGAGCAGCTGATGCCGACGAGGCCCTTCTCAGGCGTCATTGATGGCTCCACGCTGCCTCTAGGGCAGGTGCACCTTCCCATCACCTTCGGCACCCGCAAGAACTACCACACTAAGCTCATCGACGTCGACATGGCGCACCTCGGCCTGCCGTACAACGCCATCTTGGGCTACCCCGCGCTCGCCAAGTTCATGGCAGTGACCCATCATGCCTACAACGTCCTCAAGATGCCGGGCTGCAGCGACATCATCACTGTCCACTGCGACGAGAAGGATGCAGTCCACTCCCTCGAGAGCACCTACAAGGCTGCCGCCACTGCCTACCCCGCTGATGAAGATGACGTCGAGCATTCCGAGGCCGCACCCGCAAAGAAGAAGAAGCTGTTCTCTCAGGCGCACGCCGAGATGAAGAAAGTGTCGGTGGACGGCAGTGGTTCAGGCCCTGCCTTCACCATCGGCACCGGCCTCTCTCCTGCATTGGAAGACGCACTCGTCACCTTCCTTTGGGCAAATGCGGATATGTTCGCTTGGACAACATCTGATTTGTCCGGTGTGCCGAGGGAGGTGATCGAGCACCACTTAGTGGTGTGCGCCAACGCACGCCCCGTGAAACAGAAGGCACGGCGCCAGGCGCCAGAGAAGCAAGAGTTCATCGTCAAAGAAGTCCAGAAGCTGCAAGAGGCAGGAGTCATCCGTGAGGTGCGCCATCCCAAATGGCTCGCCAACCCAGTCGTAGTACCCAAGAAAAGCGGCAAGGAGCGAATGTGTGTCGACTTCACGAGCCTCAACAAGGCCTGCCCTCAAGATCCTTTTCCGCTACCTCGCATCGACCAGATCGTGGACTCCACCGCCGGGTGTGAGTTTCTATGCTTCCTAGATGCCTTCTCAGGCTACCACCAGATCAAGATGGCGACGGAAGACGTGGAGAGAACGGCCTTCATCACCCCCTGCGGGATATACTGCTACATCTGCATGCCCTTCGGCCTGAGGAGCGCCGGAGCCACCTTCCATAGGCTGATGCGCATCCCCCTGGGGCCTCAGATGGGAAGAAACGCGGAGGCCTACGTCGATGACATCGTTGTCAAGACGCGCGAGGCTTGGTCCCTCATAGCGGACCTCGAGGAAACGTTCGCCAACCTGTGCAAGGTCAACCTCAAGCTCAACCCCGACAAGTGCGTCTTTGGAGTCCCTTCCGGCAAGCTGCTTGGCTTCTTGGTCTCCCACCGCGGCATCGATGTGAACCCCGAGAAGATCAAGGCCATCGAGAAGATGCGCCCTCCCTAGAACCTCAAGCAAATGCAGCGCTTGGCGGGATGCATGGCCTCGCTTGGGTGCTTCATCTCCAAGTTCGGCGAGCGAGCCCTGCCATTCTTCAAGCTCATGAAGAGATCCGGCCCCTTCAAGTGGACTCCTGAGGCCGACGCGGCCTTCGAGGACCTCAAGAGGTACCTGACGAGCCCGCCCATCATGGTCGCGCCACGCCCTCGTGAGCCCCTGCTCCTGTACTTGGCGGCCACCCGTTAGACGGCCAGTGCGGCCTTGGTGGCGGTACGAGAGGAGCGCACCTGCATCCGGGAGAAGCCTGCTGAGGCCGCCCCAACGCCTGCCGAGGCCGCGCCATCACCTGCCAAGGGCCCTCCTCAGGAGGCCCCTGACGAGCCGCCTCGTGAGCCACCTCCCGAGCCTTTCGAGCCTCATGAGCCTCTCGGGCCCTCCGGAGAGCAAGCTGCCGATGCAACTACGCGCCTCGTCGAGCACCCGGTGTACTTCGTTAGCACAGTGCTATGTGATGCGCGCGAGCACTACCCTATGCAGCAGAAGCTCCTCCTCGTGCTCCTCGTCGCCTCTAGGAAGCTGCGCCACTACTTCCAGGGCCACCCCATCAAGGTGATCACATCCTATCCCTTGGAGCAAGTTCTGTGCAGCCCCAACGCCGCGGGCCGCATCACCGAGTGGAACATCGAGCTGTAGGCCTTCGAGCTGGAATTCTGCACCACAAGGACGATCAAGGGCGCAGCCTTGGCGGACTTCATGGCGGAATGGATGGACCCGCACCAAGAAGAGCCTCGCGAGGACGAATCCCTCATGCCTGGAAACGAAGCACCTGGCGGCTGGACCGTGCACTTCGACGGCGCATTCTCCCGGCAGGGCGCGGGGGCTGGTGTCGTGCTCACCTCGCCAACAGGAGACAAGCTCTACTACACTGTCCAACTCTGCTTCAAGCATGACGACAAGGTCTCCAACAACATTGCAGAGTACGAAGGCCTCATCGCCGGGCTCAAGGTTGCCTCGGCTCTTGGCACCAAGCGCATCATCATTAAGGGCGACTCTCAGCTCCTTGTCAGTTTCTCCAACAAAAGCTATAAGCCCAAGGACGAGCACATGGCCGCCTATCTGGAAGAGGTGAGCAAGCTCGAGAAGCGCTTCCTCGGCCTGGAGCTCCATCATCATTAAGGGCGACTTCTTCCATGGCGCCTCATGAGGAGCTCCCTCCCGCTCCGCCCACGGGCGCACCCGACTGCGGCCCATCTTCAGGCGCTCGCCTGCTGCTGGTGCTAGAGCCTCAAGCTAACTGCTGGGCCGTGGAGTTCAAGACCTACTTGCAAAGCGGCACCCTCGCGGAGAAGGACTCAGAGGTAGAGCATGTGGCTCGCCAGGCCACCGCTTACTACTTGAAGGATGGTGAGCTCTACCACAGGCGCCCCAATGGCGTCGCGTTGCGGTGCATCTCCGAAGAGCAAGGTCGCGAGCTGCTTGCCGACATCCACGGTGGAGACTGCGGCCACCACTCCTCGTCGCGCACCCTCGCTGGCAAGGTGTTCCGCAGCGGCTTCTACTGGCTCACCGCGCTTCAAGACGCCACCGAGCTGGTCCAATCCTGCGAAGCCTGCCAATTCCACGCCAAGCAAATCCACCAGCCGGCGCAAGGCCTCCAGATGTTCCCACTCTGTGGCCCTTCGCGGTCTGGGGGCTGGATATCTTGGGACCCTTCCTGCGAGTGGCTGGCGGCTACCGCTACCTCTACGTCGCCATCGACAAGTTCACCAAGTGGGCGGAAGTGGAGCCTGTCCACACCATCTCGGCAGGATCAGCCGTCAAGTTCATCAAGGGCCTCGTGAGCTGCTTTGGCATCCCCAATCGCATCATCAATGACAACGGCTCGCAGTTCACGAGCGGCCTCTTCAAGTCGTACTGTGCTAGTCTTGGTACACAGATCTGCTATGCCTCTGTGGCGCACCCGCGAAGCAACGGCCAGGCCGAACGTGCTAACGCTGAGGTCCTCAAGGGCCTCAAGACACGAAGCTTCAAGAAAAAGCTTGACGCCTGTGGCAAAGGCTGGCTTGATGAGCTCCAGTCTGTGCTATGGTTAATACGCACGACAGCAACCAAGCCTACTGGCAAAACTCCCTTCTTCCTCGTCTACGGAGCCGAAGCAGTCCTTCCTTCTGAACTCAAGCACGGCTCTCCGCGAGTCCTTGCCTTCAACGAAGCTCATCAGGACAGCTCGCGAGAGGCTGATCTGCTGCTCCTCGAGGAAGCCTGTCTCCAGGCCGCTCTACGCGTTGCCCGATACTAGCAGGCTTTGCATCGCTATCACAGCCGCAACATATGCCCCCACACTCTCGAAGTTGGTGATCTCGTCCTGCGAAGGATCCTCTCTAGAGAAGGACTCCACAAACTCTCACCCATGTGGGAAGGCCCATTCAGGGTTGCCCATGTCTCCCGGCCTGGCGCCGCTCAGCTGGAGACGAAGGAGGGTGTTCTGGTGCCCAACACATGGAACATCCAACACCTCCGCAAGTTCTACCCGTGACCTCATGCGTACGAACGAAATGGAGCTGTACACGCTCCGGAGCCTCTCTTTGCACTTGCCTGATGGGCCCGCGAGAGCTCCCTCCCACAACCCAATGGAAGCCCTATGCTCAGCGCTGGCGGAACGATCAACTGAGGGCGCCACGTGGCTGCACCATCCTCAAGCTGACCCGTGCCGGACACGGCAACCTCTTCTTTTTTGATGTGAAACTGAGGGCGCCACATCGCTGCACCATCCTCAAGCTGACACGTGCCGTACACGGCAGCCTCATCTTTTTGGTTGAGTAATGAACCTTATTATTATGCTACACTAAAGCTTTATTTCCTAGATTTTATATGTGATCGGTAAGTTGTCTGCTTCAGGTGCATGCTCGCGATCTCCCTCCTGCGCATCACGCGAGCGGGGGCTGGACACGATGTGCCTATGCTCGGGTCAGTCCCAGTAGCCCCGCACAACTCAAGTGACCGAGCTTTGGCTCGCGGGCCTGCTCCCATGCACGTTGGACCTTGGCGCCTTGTCTCCTCGCGTGATGCCCACGAGCAAGCTAGCAAGCGTGCACTACTCCTCCATTTGTGAAACTTGTCGGCATGCAGTGTCACAGGAACAAGGCACACAGAAGGCCTCGCGAGCCCTGCCTCGCGAGGTAACCCACGGCAAGGCGCCTCCTTAAATCCATGGGAAGCCTCGCGAGCACTGCCTCGCGAGGCGGCCTGCGGTGCATCCTCACCAAGTGCCAACGGGAGGCCTCATGAGCAAGAACCTCATGAGGCGCACTCCGTAGCCACGGCACGGCAAGCGCCACGCTCGCGAAAAAGCTAAGTCTAAAAACACCCCGCGAGCCGCGGATACGTCTCCGTCGTATCTATAATTTTTGATTGTTGCATGCCAATATCCTACAATTTCCACATACTTTTGTCAACATTATATATGATTTCTTGGACTAACATATTAATCCAGTGCCAAGTGCCAGTTCCTGTTTTCTGCTTGTTTTTTTGTTTCACAGAAAATCCATATCAAACGAAGTCCAAACGCGATAAAATTGTACGGAGAATTATTTTGGAATACATGTGATTTTTGGGAGGTGGAATCAATGCAAACGGAGGCCCACAGCCTCCACAAGGCAAACGGGCATGACCCCCCCAGGCCACACGGTGTTGCCTTGTGGGCACACCGTAAGTCGGTTGGGGCTCTTCTTCGGCCGCAAGGAAGCTTATATCGAGAAAAAAATCATGTTAAAATTTCAGCGCAATCGGAGTTACGGATCTCCGGGAATATAAAAAATGGTTTTCGGCCAGAAAATAGGGACGCGAAACAGAAGAGAAACAGAGAGAGAGACCCAATCTCGGAGGGGCTCCTCCCCTCCAGGAGCCATGGCAGCCATGGACCAGAGGGGGAACTCTCCTCCCATCTAGGGGGGAGGCCAAGGAAGAATAAGAAGGAGGGGGGCTCTCTCCCGCTCTCTCCCGGTGGAGCCGGAACACCGCCGGGGCAATCATCGTGACGGCGATCTACACCAACAACTTCGCCACCATCAACACCAACTCTCTCCCCCTCTATGCAGCGGTGTAACACCTCTTCTCCCCGCTGTAATCTCTACTTAAACATGGTGCTTAACGCTATATATTATTATCCAATGATATGTGGCAATTCTATGATGTTTGAGTAGATTCGTTTTGTCCTATGGGTTGATTGATGATCGTGATTGGTTTGAGTTGTATGTTTTATTTTGGTGCTGTCCTATGGTGCCCTCCGTGTCGCGCAAGCGTGAGGGATTCCCATTGTAGGGTTTGCAATATGTTCATAATTCTCTTATAGTGGGCGGCTAGAGTGACAGAAGCTTACACCCGAGTAAGGGGGTTGTTGCGTATGGGAGTAAAGAGGACTTTTTACTTAATGCTATGGTTGGGTTTTACCTTAATGATCTTTGGTAGTTGCGGATGCTTTCTAGAGTTCCAATCATAAGTGCATATGATCCAAGTACGGAAAGTATGTTAGCTCATGCCTCTCCCTCATATAAAATTGCAATAATGATTACCGGTCTAGTTATCGATTGCCTAGGGACAAATCCTTCTCTTGTGTTACAAAAAGTTCTCTACTAAACAACTAACTTTTATTATCTTGCAAATTACTTGTAGTGTTATTCTCGCAAAGTACTCCTAGTTTTATTCTTGCAAAGTAGTTCTAGTATTACACCTACAAAGTACTTCTAGTTTCATACTTGTTCTAGGTAAAGCAAACGTTAAGTGTGCATAGAGTTGTATCGGTGGTCGATAGAACTTGAAGGGAATATTAATTCTACCTTTAGCTCCTCGTTGGGTTCGACACTCTTATTTATCAAAAAAGCTACAATTGATCCCCTACACTTGTGGGTTATCAAGACCTTTTTCTGGCGCCGTTGCCGGGGAGCAATAGCGTGGGGTTGGTATTCTCGTGCGTGCTTGTTTGCTTTATCACTAAGTAGTTTTTATTTTCTGTTCTAAGTTGTTTTATATCTTTAGTTATGGATATGGAACACGAAACATGAAAAAAATTAGTTGTACTTGTTATTCATGGAGATGGGAACCTCCTAAAACCCTCGATGCTGGTTTTGTGAAAAACATTAAATACTACTTTGATAATCCTGATAAATCTCCATTCAACTTGATAATGGGATATAATTTGGATCAACGGGAATACTTTAGGGATTATTGCTTGTCTCAAAAAGGGAAACTCTTTTGGGATCAAATTGATTGTTTGCAATGGTATGCTTGGAATTTATGCTTGAGATATGATTATACTTGTTGCTCGAAGATGAAGGCTAAACACCTTCCCTTTCGATGTGAATTTAATGATAATGAAACCTTGGTTTCTTATGCTAATGGTATATATGATTACTATGATGTGGAACAAATAGAAGAATTTGTTGCTTTTAAGGGTGCTTATGAAATTGAATCTTTGTTTGAAAAGTATGAAAATTATGATGATGCTGTTTACAGATCTCAAAATTATGCTATACTTAAATATTGCTATGAGAATTATAAATACAATGCCTATATTGATGAATTTCTTGAGAAGGTCTCCGATGTCCAAGAAGAGACTAATATTTTGCAGGCTCCTATGGAAGGAGAATTTGATGACACTGTGAGCTCATTAGATGAAAAAGATGAGAAGAAGAGCGAAGAACAAAAGGAGGAAGAGCGGACTAGCTACCCGTGCCCACCTTCTAATCCGAGTAACTCTTCAACTCATACATTGTTTAATTTCCCTTCGTGCTTACCGAAGGATGAATGCTATGATAATTGCCATGATCCCTTTGATTCGTTTGAAATATCCCTTTTTGATGAAATTGATGCTTGCTATGCTTGTGGCCATGATGCCAATTTGAATTATGTTTATGAAGATGAACTTGCTATAGTTCCTTATGTTAAACATGAAATAGTTGCTATTGCACCCACACATGATAGTCCTATTATCTTTTTGAATTCTCCCAACTACACTGTATCGGAGAAGTTTGCGCTTATTAAGGATTACATTGATGGGTTGCGTTTTACTATTACACATGATGATTTTGATTTATATAATATGCATGTGCTTGCTGCTCCTAATTGCAATTATTATGAGAGAGGAACTACATCTCTACCTCTCTATGCTTCCAATACGATAAAATTGCAAGAAACTGTTTATACTATGCATTGGCCTTTACTTGATGTGCATGAATTGTTCTTTTATGACATGCCGATGCATAGGAAGAGAGTTGGACTTCGTCATTATATGATATATGTTGATTTGTGCTCACTACTAAATTACAAATCATTGTTAATTAAAATTGGCTTTGATATACCTTGGGATCCGGGTGGATCGATTGCTTGAGCACCTTATGCCTAGCTTAATGGATTTAAAGAAAGCGCTGCCTGAGAGACAACCCAAAAGTTTTAGAGAGTCATTTTCTTCTGTTGTGTGCTTTTAAAAAGTTAAAAAAATATAGAGGGGAACCTAAAACTTTTTCAAAAAGAAAAGTGAAAGTGAGACAGATGAGCAATGTGGAAGTGGGGGTTAGCCTTGAACTTTGTTCATGCCCATGGAAACTTTGTGAACCTTGATTACAGAAACTTTTCAACAAAAATAATTATCCCCTTGTATAAATCCATTGTATTATAAAAATAATGTGCCAAGATTTACCTTTAGGATGTTTAAATTGCTTGTTTGGTGTGTGCTGTGAAAAAACAGAAACTTTTGCTGTAGTGTTTGAATTTCTATATTTTACTGGAAAGTGCAAAAATTCTGAAATTTTTACACAGTACTGCTATGCAAAATTTTTATTTTTTCCTATTTTTTCAAAAAAAAATTGAGTTACAGAAATATATGTATCATTTGCATCTTTACAGACTATCTTGTTTTCACAAATTGTTGTTATAGTTTCTTTATTTGCGTATGTTTGAAATCTTGTTGAGCCCCATTGATTTGGGAGCCATAGAATTGTGATAGCATACAGTGGGTAATTTTTGAATATAATTATACAATAATGTTACAGCAGGACATGATGGGATTTGATGTTATATGTACTAACCCCTCTAATAAAAAGTTCGGTTAAGTTTTGTGTGGATGAAGTGTTCGAAGATCGAGGAGGTATTTATATGAGAAGACGAAGGAGAGGCAAGAGTTAAAGCTTGGGAATGCCCAAGGCACCCCAAGTAAATATTCAAGGAGACTCAAGCGTCTAAGCTTGGGGATGCCCCGGAAGGCATCCCATCTTTCTTCAACAATTATCGGTATGTCTCGGTTTTTGTTTCGTTCACATGATATGCGTAAATTCTTGGAGCGTCGTGTGCTTTTTCTTTTTCTTTTAATAATGCACTATGCTGGTATGAGATAGTCCTTGGTTGATTTATAGAATGCTCTATGCACTTCACTTATATCTTTTGAGTATGGCTTTATAGAATGCTTCATGTGCTTCACTTATATCATTTGAAGTTTGGATGCCTGTTTCTCTACATTAGGAAAACCGTTATTTGTAGAATGCTCTTTTGCTTCACTTATATTTATTAGAGTGTGTTATTTTGTAGAAAGAATTAAACTCTCATGCTTCACTTATATCTATTTAGAGAGTCAACAAGAATTGGTCATTCACATGGTTAGTCATAAAATTCTACATAAAACTTGTAGATCACTGAATATGATATGTTTGATTCCTTGCAATAGTTTTGCGATATTAAGATGGTAATATGTGGGAGATACTAGTGAATGATTGTGGTTTAGTAAGAATATTGGTGTTAAGGTTTGTGATTCCCGAAGTATGCACGTATGATCTGT
Source organism: Elymus sibiricus (assembly GCA_039707655.1). Taxonomy (NCBI): domain Eukaryota; kingdom Viridiplantae; phylum Streptophyta; class Magnoliopsida; order Poales; family Poaceae; genus Elymus; species Elymus sibiricus. The sequence goes on along the minus strand of CM077666.1, from coordinate 164,656,169 downwards.
CGTTATGCTAAGAAGTTGGAGCATGATTTATTATTGATTGTCTACCTTATGAGTGGCGGTCGGGGACGAGCGATGGACCTTGTCCTACCAATCTATCCCTCTAGGGGCATGCGTAGTAGTACTTTGCTTCAAGGGCTAATAAACTTTCGCAATAAGTATGTGAGTTCTTTATGACTAATGTGAGTCCATGGATTATACGCACTCTCACCCTTCCGCATATTGCTAGCCTCTTCGGTACCGTGCATTGCCCTTTCTCACCTCGAGAGTCGGTGCAAACTTCGCCGATGCATCCAAACCCCATGATATGATACGCTCTATCACACATAAGCCTCCTTATATCTTCCTCAAAACAGCCACCATACCTACCTATCATGGCATTTCCATAGCCATTCCGAGATATATTGCCATGCAACTTCCATCATCATCATATACATGACTTGAGCATTCATTGTCATATTGCTTTGCATGATCGTAAGATAGCTAGCATGATATTTTCATGATTTGTCCGTTTTTTGATATCTTTGCTACGCTAGATCATTGCACATCCTGGTACACTGCTAGAGGCATTCATATAGAGTCATCTTGTATAGTTTTTATCGAGCTGTAATATTGAGTTGTAAGTAAATAAAAGTGTGATGATCATCATTATTAGAGCATTGTCCCAGTGAGGAAAGAATGGTAGAGACTAATGAGTCCTTGAAAAAGTGGGGATGAGGTCCATGAGACCGTTCTAAAAAAAAGGGAGGCCAAAAAGAGCCCATAAAAAAAGAGAAAACAAAAAAAATGAAATGAGAGAAAAAGAGAGAAGGGGCAATGCTACTATCCTTTACCACACTTGTGCTTCCGAGTAGCACCATGTTTTTCATATAGAGAGTCTCCTATGTTGTCACTTTCATATACTAGTGGGAATTTTTCATTATAGAACTTGGCTTGTATGTTCCGATGATGGGCTTCCTCAAATGCCCGAGGTCTTCATGAGCAAGCAAGTTGGATGCACACCCACTTAGTTTTCAGTTTGAGCTTTCATACACTTATAGATCTTAGTGCATCCGTTGCATGGCAATCCCTACTCCTCGCATTGATATCGATTGATGGGCATCTCCATAGCCCGTTGATCCACCTAGTTGATGCGAGACTTTCTCCCTTTTTGTCTTCTCCTTATTGATCCCTACCACCGCATTCTATTCCACCTATAGTGCTATATCCATGGCTTGCGCTCATGTATTGTGTGGGGGTTGAAAAAGCTGAAGCGCGTTAAAAAGTATGAACCAATTGGTCGGCTTGTCATCGGGGTAGTGCATGATAAATACTTTATGTTAAGAAGATGGAGCATGACAGGATTATATGATTTTATAGGGATAACTTTCTTTAGCATTTTTATTTTGAAAGGCATGATTGATTGTTGGTATGCCTGAGTATTGATGTCTTTATATCAAATTATAGACTATTGCTTTGAACCACTCGTGTCTTAATATTCATGCCATGATTAGATTACATGATCAAGATTATGCTAGGTGGCATTCCACATCAAAAATTATCTTTTTATCATTTACCTACTCGAGGACGAGCACGAATTAAGCTTGGGGATGCTGATACGTCTCCGTCGTATCTATAATTTTTGATTGTTTCATGCCAATATCCTACAATTTCCACATACTTTTGGCAACATTTTATAGGATTTCTTGGACTAACATATTAATCCAGTGCCCAGTGCCAGTTCCTGTTTTCTGCTTTTTTTTGTTTCACAGAAAATCCATATCAAATGAAGTCCAAATGCGATAAAATTTTACAGAGAATTATTTTGGAATATATGTGATTTTTGGGAGGTGGAATCAACTCCAACGGAGGCCCATAGCCTCCACAAGGCAAACGGGCATGACCCCCCCAGGCCGCATGGTGTTGCCTTGTGGGCACACCGTAAGTCGGTTGGGGCTCTTCTTCGGCCGCAAGCAAGCTTATATCGAGAAAAAAATCATGTTAAAATTTCAGCGCAATCGGAGTTACGGATCTTCGAGAATATAAGAAACGGTTTTCGGCCAGAAAATAGGGACGCGAAACAGAAGAGAAACAGAGAGAGAGATCCAATCTCGGAGGGTCTCCTCCCCTCCAGGAGCCATGGTGGACATGAACCAGAGGGGGAACTCTCCTCCCATATAAGGGGGAGTCCAAGGAAGAAGAAGAAGGAGGGGGGACTCTCTCCCCCTCTCTCCCGGTGGCGCCAAAACGCTGTCGGGGCAATCATCGTGACGGCGATCTACACCAACAACTTCGCTGCCGTCAACACCAACTCTCTCCCCCTCTATGCAGCGGTGTAACACCTCTTCTCCCCGCTGTAATCTCTACTTAAACATGGTGCTTAACGCTATATATTATTATCCAATGATATGTGGCAATTCTATGATGTTTGAGTAGATTCGTTTTGTCCTATGGGTTGATTGATGATCGTTATTGGTTTGAGTTGTATGTTTTATTTTGGTGCTGTCCTATGGTGCCCTCCGTGTCGCGCAAGCGTGAGGGATTCCCTCTGTAGGGTTTGCAATACGTTCATAATTCTCTTATAGTGGGCGGCTAGAGTGACAGAAGCTTACACTCGAGTAAGGGGGTTGTTGCGTATGGGAGTAAAGAGGACTTTTTACTTAGTGTTATGGTTGGGTTTTACCTTAATGATCTTTGGTAGTTGTGGATGCTTGCTAGAGTTCCAATCATAAGTGCATATGATCCAAGTACGGAAAGTATGTTAGCTCATGCCTCTCCCTCATATAAAATTGCAATAATGATTACCGGTCTAGTTATCGATTGCCTAGGGACAAATCCTTCTCTTGTGTTACAAAAAGTTCTCTACTAAACAACTAACTTTTATTATCTTGCAAATTACTCGTAGTTTTATTCTCGCAAAGTACTCCTAGTTTTATTCTTGCAAAGTAGTTCTAGGATTACACCTACAAAGTACTTCTAGTTTCATACTTGTTCTAGGTAAAGCAAACGTTAAGTGTGCGTAGAGTTGTATCGGTGGTCGATAGAACTTGAAGGGAATTTTAATTCTACCTTTAGCTCCTTGTTGGGTTTGACACTCTTATTTATCGAAAAAGCTACAATTGATCCCCTACACTTGTGGGTTGTCCGCCGCTCTCGGTGCCCCTCAAGCTCTCCTCTCCCCGCAACCTCGCTGAGTGCTGATGTTCTCTCCTTTGCGCAAGCCACTTGCACGTCAAAGGGGGGCTTCCTGAGCATCCTGCCTCAGGAGCCCTTACCGTCCCTTAGAGCCCTACACCCTCTGGCCTTGTGTAGGCACGCATCCTAACATACCAGCGACGGTCGTAGCCTGCTCGGGGGCTGGGTCCTGACGACATAGAGCACCAAGGCATACAAGAAGTGGAAAACAGGCCTCACGAGAGGGCCTCACGAGGAACACGAATTGCAGCAAACCATTAAGAACTTAGCTTAAACACAAAAGTCATGTTTTCACGCCCCCGCGGGGCTACATTTATCGTGATACAGGATAAACGAAGAGAAAAGGCCTAAGAGGACGCGTCGTCGCCGTCATCGCCACCATCACCTTCGTCGCCGTCGCCTTCGCTATCTTCAACCTCGTCGGAGCTCTCGCTGCTACCGTGGGAGAACTTCTCGAGCAAGGCGTTGACGTGGTCCTCCACCGCCTTCCCGAGGCCGTCACGGAGCTCCTTAGGGACAGGGGCCATCACCCTGTCGAAGTCAAAGTTGGCGTCGGCGCGAAGGAGATTCCTGAAGATGCGCGTCGCCGCCTGGCTGAGGAGGTTGCGGCACTCATCCTCAATTATGCCGTTGACCCTCTTGGCCCCGACCTCGAGCCACTCCACGAGCTTGGTGAAGAAGTCGAGGTAGCTGGCGTCGTGGGTCTCGAGGGGCCCCCCGAGCCTCTCCTGGCAGATGGTGGTCAGGGCACCACGGGCTCAGAGCTGGAGGGAGTGGAACATTTTGGCGCGCTCGTGCTGCCGCCCCCACGCCCGAGCCGCCTCGTCCCTGGCCTGCTCGATGACGTTGGCGACGCCGCCCACCTACTGCCGGAGGGAGGCCAGCTCTTCTTCCGCGTCGGCCTTGGCCTTCAGCGCGGTCTTCCGCTGGGCCTCTGCCTCCGCCAGCACCTCCTTGAGGACGTCGATCTCCTTCTGGAGCTCCTCGTGCTTCTTCTTGAAGCGGTCCTCCTGGGCCTTCAGCTTCTTGCTATGGTCCGCGGCAATCGCCTGGCGATCCCTCTCGGTCCTCGCGTCAGCATCCGCCTGGATCTTCTTCTCCTTGGCCTCCAGCACGGCGTTGGCCTTCTCCATGCGCTGGTTGTAGGAGGCCTGGGCGGCAGCCACCTAGCGGTCCAGCGTCTCCAGGCGCTCGCGCTCCGTGGCCTGCTCGGTGGTCGTCCTCGCGAGCTCCCTCTCATGGATCACGAGATCCACCTCGCGGCCCGCAAGCTCCTCCTTGCGAGTGATGATGCATTCCTCCCGCGCCTGAAGTTGCTACGCCTGAGCAGCGTGCTGCTCCCGGAGCGCCTTCACGCGAGCCTCCACCTCCTCGCAGTACTTGTTGGCCGTGTCGGCCTCCCGAACGGCGTTCTCGAAGATCTCCTTCGCCTCGAAGGCGGCCTTCTCGTGCTTCTCCTTCGCGGCATTGTCTTGGCGCCGACCCAGCTTGACGGCGACATCGAGTTGCCGCCATCCCTCTGTGAGGCGCACGCACTCCCCGACGATGCACGCCTCCTCCTTCAGGAGTTCCGCCTCGAGTTGGCCCAAAGCCGCCCTGGCGCCCCGCAGAACCCCGCGCTTGAGCAAGGTGCTGCTGTCCACGAGTTGCAGGGCCCAGTCCGAGCTCGGCTCCTCACTGCCCTCCGCCGTCGCAGCCTGGGAGGGCCCGGCATCGTTCGTTAGGAGCGGGGGGCTCGTCGGGATCTCCTCCTCCTCTCGCCGTGGCGGCACACCTCACGGGATCGTCGCCCCCGCGGCGGGAGCCTTGCGCATCGGCGAGCGCCGGGGGCTTGCCGAGGTGCCTCCGGAGTCTGCAGCCTCCGTGGCGGGGGTAGTGCTCGGCGGGGAAGTGGACACCTCAGCCTCCTCCATCGTTGTGCCCCCTCCTGCAGCGGGTGCCTCGGGAGGCGCGGTCCCTCCTCCGGAGGTCGCCTCCCGAGGATCTTTCTCCTTGGCCTCAGGAGCCGTGTCCACATGCAGCTCCAGAGGAGACACCTGCTCCTCCTCCACCTCCGCGCACCCCGTTTCGGCTTTGGGACGGCGAGTGGCCTCTGCACGCCCCTCGGTTCCTGCGGTAGGCGTCGGGGCCCCCTTCGAGCCAGGGGTCTTCGGCCTCTTCTTCTTCATGGGCCTCCTGCGCGAGCAAGGGTTCATCCCCAGAGCTCGAGTGGAAGAGGAAAGAACACAAAGGAAAGAGAGCGAGGCGCGGTGACTTACTCGTCGTTGGGGACCCATTTCCTCTTCTTCAGCACCGGCAGCAGGCGGCTGCCGCCCTCGCGAGGCTCGGCAGCCCCGGCCTTGGCGCCACTCTTCTCGGCGGGGGGTTCGGTAGCCCCGCCGTCTGCGCTAGTCTTCTCCGCAGGGGGCTCGGTGACCCCACTGCCGGCGCCCGTCTTCTCCACGAACGGCTCGTCAGCCGTCGCGCTGGTGCTCTCTTCACCTCCTGTGCCAGCGGGCTGGGAGGGCACAACCCTGAATTGGGCGTCGTCGTCCTCAAGGTCGCAGATGAGCTGGCGACGGCTTCGCAGGGCAGACCCGCCGTCGCTCCCCTTCGCGGCGCTTGCCGAGGCCTCGGCGTCGCCGCGGTCCCCCGAGCTAGGTACCCCCATGAGCGGGTTCTCGCGAGGCCCCTCGAAGCCTTCTGGCACCAGGCCCCACTGGTCGAAGATCGGCATCTCCGTGACCAGCTCATCCTTTTCCTTGTAGTGGTATAGCGGGAGCGCGTCTTGGGGCGGATCCTTCGCGCTGCCGCCGACCAAGATCAGCATGATCTCCTCCAGCACCCCCGGTGGCAGATTGTCGACGCTCAGCCTCATGGGGTCCTTTGAGCCGGTGATCTCCCACACCGGGCATGAGCGCCTCTGGAGGAGCGCGATGCGGCGCCGCAAGAACTCCTTCACGACCATCGCCCCCGTGAGCCCTGCACCCTTCAGCTCGGCCATCCGTTCCCACAAGGGCGCCAGCCTCAGGTCGGTGAGCTTCTCGTGCTCCCAGCCGGAGCTCTTCGCGGCGGGGTCCGTCGGAATCATCAGCAGTGGGCTATGTTGGCACGCGTCCACATAGACCCAGCGTTGCCTATAGCCCTCCACCTTCCTCGAGACTTCAGGTTGATGGTGTCGTCCTCCGTCCCCTTGACGCTGAGGGACGAAGCGCACGCCGAGCGCTGGTTCGCCGCGGTCAGCCGCAGGCTGAAGAAGTGGTGGAAGAGTGCCACTAAGGGCATCACGCCCATGAAGGCCTCGCAGAAGAAGGCGAAAATGGAGAGGAGGATGGATCTGATAGTGCGAAAGAATGGCATTGAAGAAGTCGGAGAACGGCGGCACCAAGCCGGCGTAGACGCTATGGACGAAGAGGGGGAAGGTCGTCGCGTCCAACTTGCGTGGTGGGCGCAAGCCCAGCCAGATCTGTGTCACCTTCCACTCGTTGGTGGCGGCGGCGATCATTGGGATCACCTTATCCAGCCCCTCCCTGTTGGCGATGATGGAGATCGACAGAGCCAGCTCCAAGGCCGACGCAGTCGGGGCCGCGGCCGCCACCCTGCCCTTCTTGCCTGCGGGTGCCATTGGTGAGCAACGAAGCTTTGGAGGCGAGAGGAGGGAGACGATGCAAGGAGACGGGCGCTAGGAGGCGGGGAGGAGAGGATGAAGGCAATGATGATTCTATGCCACGCGCGGGCCAGTTTTATGGCAGGACGGACGGTTACCAAGGTGTAGTGGGGAAGCAGGGGCGTCCCCCGTCCTGACGTGCGCCACGCGTCCCAGCCTGGGCCCCGCAGTCGGTTAGGGCCCGCGCTGTTTCGCTCCCAACGGGCGGGAACGTGCACGCCACGGGCCCGGGGCTACTGTCGGGCCAATGGGAACCAGGGTACCACGACCCGTCTGCCTATGGCCCAGGATGTAACGCCTGGCAAAGGCCCAAAAGGCAGCCCAGCTGCGGCCCAGCTGACCGCTTCATGGATAACATCTTTGCAGCCGGAGACCACTTTTTGTCAGGATAAGCCTGGGCGCCTGTCCCCTTTCAAAACCGCTGTTGTGTGGCTACCCTTCCTGCCAACGTTTTCGGGGGAAGAGGACCGAGGTGGCTTTAAAAGGGGCAGTGCCACCCCCGTAGAAGGGATGGCTCCCTTCTTCCTCAATCTTGTACGCGAGAGCTCTCTTGCCCATCATAATCCCAAACACAAGCAGGAGTAGGGTTTTACACCGCAAGGTGGCCCGAACCTGGGTAGCTGCTGTGCCCCCTTGTCGTGCCTTGTGCACAGCGTGCTCTTGCCGTAGCCTCGCCGTGGTCACCGTCTAGCCGGTAGGAACGAGTGTGCCCCCAGAGTTCGAACCAGGGTCCCCGGAGCCCCGATTTCGACAGGAACTATCCAGTTCAATTTTACCAATACGTGTTCCAATGGCTATGTTTTGTACGGTTGATGTATTAAGCCTGTTGTAGTAAACATGCCTAACCATTCTTAGCTAATTTCCCTACCTTTTTATAGACAACTGGGCCATTCTCTGCTCTAGGAGGACTTGCCTTGCGATGTTTAACTCTGTCAATTTCAATTTCATTAGTACCAGTTTCAATGGCTATATTAGGTTGTCTGTGCTTAACACATGCCTTGTTTATTTCAGTAATGTACACTATCATGTTCAAGTATGAACTGTCCAGTTCAATTTCACCAATACCAGCTAGAAACTTACAATGCCTGACTTAGGTTGTTGTCAAGCCTGTTGTAGCAAACAGTTCTATTCATTTTTAATCTGTCCCTTTACTACTGTGCTACTCTTCGCAATGGAGATATCACTAGAGATGCTGTCGTTTTATTACCATTTGCTATTTTTGGTGGATGTAGTTAACATGCCTTTCCATGTACTTACGCAGGGCCGCAATGGGCGATGCTGTTATTTGCCGTCGAGGTTAGTTGCATGCCATGTTTTATAGTTTTTTACATCATTTGTGCAATTGAAGTTTAGCTTCTAATATTTACTGGTTGCTTGTAGGTACATATATCAGCGGTACTGATCCACGCTTCGACCCCTTTTGCGTATGGGGCAATGAGATATTCATGAACAAGCGTCAAGTGAGGAAACTAAGAAAGATTGTTAGGCGGAAGAGACGGGTGATGGGAATTAAACTCTTTATTTACACTTTATCCAAGACAACAGTGAACTTTAGGATGGTAAGTAATCTATTGCCTTTTCCCCTGCCCACAACAAGTTACTCTATTAGACATGAATTTCTGAAAGTTTTCTCTTTTCAGTTGTTTCTGAAGCAATTTACTCATGATTACCTTGCAAACTACATGACCGGAGTGGAGGCAACTAAGGTTAAAGTATATAATTCATACTACCATGATAATGGTCTAGAAGTCTTCCTAAAGGTGGTGAAGGATGGGAGGGCGATCATCACAAGGGGTTGGACAAAAGTTGTGCGCGCCTTTGGCATGGAAGAGGGCACATTATGGGCATTCCGCTTCTGCAACACTATCGGCAGCCAAAATGATTTACACTTCTCTCTTCACCTTTACCGCCTCTAAATATTGTGGTTCATCATAGTTAATCTGCTGCCTAATTCTGTAATTACTGAACACATTGTACTGAGATTTTGATTTATGGATTGGTTGTTGAACCATTGTGATGAGAATATGAAATATTTAAATTCCACAGTATTCTAAATTTGAAATTTTCCAATTCGAATAATAAATTATAGGAAAAAAATAAAATTAAACAGCAGGGATTAAAATATCGTACACACGGTTAGAAAGAAAACAACGTGTGCGATGGTAAAATAAAGAACACACGGTTCTTTCACGGAAAACGTGTGCGATACTCAGCAGTCGAACGCACGGTTTATTCTCATACACATGTGGGATTGCCATAAGTATCACACACGTTTCCGTACGATGTGCGTGTGCGATTCTTGGTCATAACACAAACGTTTCAAACCTGTATGCGTGTGTAATATCGGATAAAAAGAAGACAGTTCACATTTGGAGACCGTGTGTGATAGGTATACCTATCACACACACTTATGAAAATAGACATGTTGGCGATAGTAGAGACACCGCACACATTTTATATGTTTGAACTGTGTGTGATAGTGTACGTATCGCAAACAGACCGGTAGAAATAAATGTTTGTGATATCCACCTTTTGCACACGTGGATATCTGCGATATCGTTTCGGATGTCTCGCGGATCACAAACGTAGTGCCCGTGTCTAACATGTAGAATAGTCCGCGACTTCGCATATGATTACTTTACGGAAATTGTCAGCAGCGGGTCACCCTATCACAGACGTTTTCTGGGTCATGTGGGAAGACCCCCCTATCGCACACACAGGCAAGGTGACGGTTTAAAACTCTGTCGCGGAAAGGGGGTAAAAACCATTTGTATAGCACGTAACGGTACCAGTGAAAGGGTTCCCCTCACTTAGAGGAGAAAATGATCGGTGGAAGAATAGATCTAGATCTCCTCTCTCTTTTCCCTCAAGAAGGAGCAAGAATCATTGGAGGGATTGAGAGATAGCAAGCTCAAAGAGGGTGAACAATGGAGGGGAAACATGAGCTCAAAGGGACAAGAACCATTGGGGAAGAAGACCCCCATAAATAGCCCCCCCCGAATCCAACCGTTATGCCCACTGGTCGTGCTCAAGTGGTACTACCGCTTGGGGGAGCGGTACTACCGCTTAGCATGGTCAACGCAACCCATCGAGTACAAAAGTACAAGAACGGTAGTTCTGCCAGAGCAGTACTACCGCTTGGGGGAGCAGTACTACCGCTTAAGAAGACTGGGCAACAGAAGCACCAAAATTAGCGGAAGTGGTTGCGGTAGAAAGAAGCGGAAGTACCGCGCAAGAGGTACTACCTCCCTACTACCGCTTAGAGCAGTACTACCGCTCTACTACCGCTTATAAAACAGAAACTCATAGAAGGTAAAAAACAAGCGGAAGTAGGAGCGGCACTGGTCTGTGGAAGTACCGCCTAAGCGGTACTACCATGGTCCAGAGCGGTACTACCGCCTGGAAGATGTAAAACTGCCCAAGCAAAACAGATGGATGCAAGTAAGACCAAAACTGCCATAACTTCTGCAAAAGAACTCTGATTTCGACGAACTCAAAGCTTGATAGAAAGCTAACGACAAGAGCTGTCAAATCATGACTGGAAAACTTCAGAAGTGGCAAGGGAAGTATGCCTATGATATAGAGGTGTGAAACCTCCATCAGTGAAGAATCAGCATAAACTCCAACATCGAAAACATACTAGATGACGCATACGAAATCCGTTGTCGAAGAACTTGAGCTTGTCATGAAGATGACCACAAGCTCCAAAACTCATAAGGCGAAAAACCAAATAAGAACCGAGAAAGATGATGCCAAGGATGCAGTGGTTTGAGATCTCTACAAACGATACGATCAATCTACTCCCTCGAGAGCCCCCCTTGATAGTACGTCAATCAATCCTATAACCTGGTCTCCCAACTAACACCATGAGACCTATAAAATAGAAAACCTATCATGGTCAAACCTTTGCCTTGTGCATAATCCACTTGAGCTAGATGATGACGATCTTGACCTTCTCAAGTGGATCACCTTTCTTGATTGCGCTGGCTCGATGAAGACTAGTAGATTGCTCCCCCATACTCCACTATGGGTGAGCCACTCTTCGGCATATCTTCACATGTCCATTATCACCAGAATGGACGGCAAGCTTCAAGCATGTGATCTCTTCGTGATGCTCCTCTTGAACTTGCATAACACAGCCTTGATGACGATCACCACTTGATGTCATCCTCCATGGGTTATATGATATCTTCCTTTTGATGCACGCCCATGGAAACATACCTAACCCCACAAAGAACTCTCACATAGACCATGGTTTAGTACACAAACCGTAATGGACAATGCTTACCATACCATGAGATCACTTGATCCCACACGGTACATCTTGTACGCTTTATGTGTTGATCAACTTGAATCACTCATTGACTTAGTCTTGATCAACCGTGTATCTTATCTTCTCTCTTCATAAAGATGATGTCTTGAAGGTAAACATGAATGTTCACACAATCTTCTTCTTCAATACATACTTGCAATAGGCTCAACTCTCACATGACCAATCTTTGGATAACTCCTTGAATAGCACTTTGGTCAACACATAATCTTCTTCTAATAACCTTGAAACCAACAAATGGTCTTCAAGAAATGTCTATGGACAAACCCTTCAAATATAACTCAAGGAAACCATTAGTCCATAGGGATTGTCATCAATTACCAAAACCAAACATGGGAGAACCATGCTTTTTCAATCTCCCCCATTTTGGTAATTGATGACAATCACTTTCAAGAGAGTTTATATAAGGAATTAAGCACACCCATGCAAAGCAACAACCAATAATGCATGAGCATGAGATGCAACTGCATGCTTAAGAACAAAACCAAAGCATGAAACCAAAACCCTCTAAACTCTCCAAACTTCTCCCCCATTGGCATTGATTGCCAAAATGGGCAAAAAACTTAGAAGGCCAATATAATATGTGTTCCTTCATAAAGTGTGTATTTCTCAAAATATGAGTGGAATGAAATACACATATCCAATGATAAATAGTTGGAGGAAGACAAACTATATTGAGGATCCAAAGATTGCTAAAGGATGATATGGCACAAAGGCATATCAAAAAGTGAAGCGAGCAATTAAAAGATCCGACGAGCCAAATGGATAAAAGATATTATGATTTGGGCAAAGGAGTGTACTAAAGAAAATAGAGAAGCTCCCCATGATTTGTGCACTATTTAGAATTTTTGTATATGGATACAAAGTGCACACAATAGGATCATCACTCCCCCAAAATCAATAGAAACACAAAACAATTGCAAGCAAGTATAGATAAGAAAATAAGCCTAGCACTTGCAACAAACATATGGTTAAGCAACATGTAAAAGAGGTAACTTAAGAATAGGCTCAACCAAAATAATGTGTGTGAGTCATGGCAAGGCACTTGAGAAGACTAATATAAGGATGAGCATTAAGCATCAACATAGTCTTGAATAAATGAGATACAAGGTGCAAGACATGTCCTTCCCACACACACGAAGTTAAGAAGGTCACACACACATCAAGCAAATGGGTTCACAAGCTTACTAATACGCAAATTACAAATAAAAGCTTGTGACAACCAATGGTGAAGATAGGAAATAATAGGCTTGTCAAGACAAGCATGAAGGCAACAATCTTCATCACAAATGAGTGCATCAAGATGCAAGGATATAAGACCCGCACTCAAGAGTCATCCTTTCACGGAACCACCAAGGAAATAAAAAGGAGAATGAAAAGGTGGACCTAAAAGAATAAGGATATCAACTAGAGATGTAACTTCTCTCAAGTGTATAAGATTCTAGGTAGATGAAAATCATGATGATATCAATCCACAAAGAAGGATGTACACACAAAATAGTTACAAAAGGAAAGGACAAGATATCCACAAGGAAGTCATAAAATATACGAATAAGATCTTTGCTTGAAAAGCACAGCACATGGATTAATATTATCTTATTGTACATTAATGAACTCCAAGCACACAAACATCAAAGACATCACAACTAGCAACAATAGATCATCGTTGGGATGCTTTGAGAAAGGAAACAAGTACCGCAAGAACAAATCAAGAAATTCATGCCATGATGCAACCTACACAAGGTTGAATGCAAGAAATGTATGCATGATATGATACGCTCTATCACACATAAGCCTCCTTATATCTTCCTCCAAACAGTCACCATACCTACCTATTATGGCATTTCCATAGCCATTCCGAGATATATTGCCATGCAACTTCCACCGTTCCGTCATATGACTTGTGTTCATTGTCATATTGCTTTCCATGATCATATAGCTGACATAGTATTTGCTCAGCCACCGTGCATCATTTTTTTACATGTTACTCTAGATCATTGCACATCCTGGTACACTACCAGAGGCATTCATATAGAGTCATTCTGTATAGTTTTTATTGAGTTGTAATATCGAGTTGTAAGTAAATAAAAGTGTGATGATCATCATTATTAGAGCATTGTCCCAGTGAGGAAAGGATGATGGAGACTATGATTCCCGCACAAGTCGGGATGAGACTCCGGACGAAAAAAAGAGAGGCCAAAAAGAGCCCAACAAAAAAAGAGAAAAAGAGAGAAGGGGCAATGTTACTATCCTTTTCCACACTTGTGCTTCAGAGTAGCACCATGTTGTTCATATAGAGAGTCTCCTGTTTTGTCACTTTTATATACTAGTGGGGATTTTTCGTTATAGAACTTGGCTTATATATTCCGATGATGGGCTTCCTCAAATGCCCGAGGTCTTCATGAGCAAGCAAGTTGGATGCACACCCACTTAGTTTCAGTTGAGCTTTCATACACTTATAGCTCTTAGTGCATCCGTTGCATGGCAATCCCTACTCCTCGCATTGATATCGATTGATGGACATCTCCATAGTCTGTCGATCCGCCTAGTTGATGTGAGACTTTCTTCCTTTTTGACTTCTCCTATTAATCCCTATCACCGCATTCTATTCCACCTTGTGCTATGTCCATGGCTCATGCTCATGTATTGCGTGAAGTTGAAAATGCTGAAGAGCGTTAGAAGTATGATCCAATTGCCTGGTTTAATACCGGGGTGCTCATGATTTATATTTATGCAGTGAAGGCGGAGTCATGCCATGCTAACATGATAAAATGAGTGGGGAATAACATTCGATAAGGATCGTATATTTTGAAAGTTTAATGATTATGCTTCTTATATTCATGGATATTATTATGTTGATATTGTTAATTCATCGTTTCTCAATATTTATACCGTAAAGAGATTACATGATAAACATGTTAGGTAGCATTCCACATCAAAAATTCTGTTTTTATCATTTACCTACTCGAGGACGAGCAGGAATTAAGCTTGGGGATGCTGATACGTCTCCACCGTATCTATATTTTTTGATTGTTCCATGCTATTATATTATCAATCTTGGATGTTTTATATGCATTTATATGCTATTTTATATCATTTTTTGGGACAAACCTATTAACCCAGTGCCTAGTGCCAGTTGTTGTTTTCTGCTTGTTTTTGGTTTTCCAGAAAATCAGTACCAAACGGAGTCCAAACGCTACGAAATTTTTTGATGATTTTTTCTGGACAAAAGAGACCCTAGAAGCTTCGTGAGAAGACCAGAGGACAAACGAGGAAATGGCAAGGCAACGGGGTGCGCCCAGGGGGCGCGCCCTGTTACCTTATGGGCCCCACGTGGCTCCGTCTGACCTAATTCCACTTCTATAAATTCTCAAATATTGGGAAACCAACAGAGAGCCACCCCAAATAACTTTTCCCCCGCCGCAAGCTTCTGTTCTCCCATGATCCCATCTGGAGGCCTTTTCCGATACTCTGCCTGAGGGGGAATCGATCACGGAGGGTTTCTACATCAACCTTGCTGCCCTTCCGATGATGCGTGAGTAGTTCACCACCGACCTACGGGTCCATAGCTAGTAGCTAGATGGCTTCTTCTCTCTCTTTGATCTTCAATACAATGTTCTCCTCGATCTTCTTGGAGTTCTATTAGATATAATCTTCTTTTGCGGTGTGTTTGTTGGGATCCGATGAATTGTGGGTTTATGATCTGAATATTCATGAGAAGTAATTGAGTCTTTTCTGAACTTTATTATGCATGATTTTTATAGCTTTGTATTTCTCTTCGATCTATCCGTTTGGTTTGGCCAACTAGATTGATTTATCTTCAGCGGGAGAGGTGCTTTGTAATGGGTTCAATCTTGCGGTGCTCTATATCCCAATGACAAAGTAGAGGACAAGACACATATTTGTATTGTTGCCATTAAGGGTAAAACGATGGGGTTTATTCATATTGATTGGGTTTACTTTGTCTACATCATGTCATCTTGTTTAAGGCGTTACTCTGTTTTCATTAACTTAATACCCTAGATGCATGCTGGATAGCGGTCGATGGGTGGAGTAATAGTAGTAGATGCAGGCGGGAGTCGGTCTACTTGTCTCGGACGTGATGCCTATATACATGATCATTGCCTTGAATATCGTCATAACTATGCGCTTTTCTATCAATTGCCCATCGGTAATTTGTCTACCCACCGTATGCTATATATTCGAGAGAGAAGGCTCTAGTGAAAACTATGCCCCCCGGGTCTACTTTACATATAAAAATAAAACCAAAATATACTTGTTGCAATTTATTTACTTTTATTTTGTTTTGCAATTTATCTATCTACCACTACAAGATGTAATCCTTGCAAGTAACAAGTTCAAGGGGATTGACAACCCTCTTGCCCGCGTTGGGTGCAAGTATTTGCTTTTGTGTGTGCATGTGTTGTTCACGAGGCTTTGCGTGATTCTCCTATTGGTTCAATAACCTTGGTTCTCATGGAGGGAAATACTTATCTCTACTATACTGCATCTCCTGTCCTCTTCGGGGAAAATCCCAACGAAGCTCACAAGTAGCACGCCTTCGTCCGTGGAGTTCTCACCCACTACGGGCTCCAGCTTCACCATCTGACCCCGCGTAGGGTGCTGCATTTGTCATGCTTTGTGACTTTCTGCGAGTGTTTCTTAGGGATTCTACCCCACTTTGATCTCTTCAGGTATTTCTTTGAGGTGGTTTCCCGCCTGAAACGGGGTGAGATACCTTCCTGTGGTGGCGCGGAGCTCTGACCCCACCGGATTCTGGCTTCTTTGAGATTCCCGCTGATGACGGCCCTGAGTCGTGGGAGCACAAGTGGTTTTATGCCACCGACGTCGCCCGGGGTCACCGCAAGGTTGCCATGCCTGTCTTCTCCGGCGTCCCATGCCAACAGGGACTGGAGTGGAGCTCGAAGACAGAATTTGAGCCCGAGACTGGTTCTCTGATCCTGGTGGTCTTCGAGATGCATGAGAGGGGTTTGGCGGGCATCTAGCTTGTGAAAACGTGGATGGAGAGGAATGTTCCTCCTCTTGGCTCAAGGACGTCCTTTATGTTCGAATACAGGGGCCTGGACGACCTAGATCGCCTACTTCAGAGGGAGCTCCCCGAGAGTGAAGTTGATGCCTGCATGCATTTGGTGACCGGCCTTCCCCTCGAGGAGATACACATGGGGGTCACATTTGAGCCCTTCAGCTTGGCGAACCCTCGGTCGTTGGTAAGGAATGAAGCTGGTCGATCCTCCTTATGTTTCTTTTTAGCCAGCGCGCGCCATGACGCGAACCCTCCCCCCCACCCCCGTGGACCCTCTCTAAGCATTCTCAACCCGCAGGCATTCGACGGCCTCGTGTCTATTCCTCCTCAGCCACGAGGTCCTGACGCGGCGTTGTATGCCGTGCAGCACGTGTGCGTTTCGGAGGCCAGTTACGGACCTGCCGTGATCGGGGCTCCGAGTGGTATGAACTCTGAGGGCTATCCTGGGGCTGCACCCGTGGAGATCGCAACAACGGAGAGGGGAAATGGAAAGAGATCAGGTGAGCCGCCGGGTAGCGCCCCGGCGGTGAAGGCTGCACGACTGCTTCCAAATTCAGCTTTCGGTCTACCCGAAGGGGCCGACACGTCTGATGCGGGCAGCCCAGGTCCCGTTGTCCTGGCGTCTCTGTCTGATCCACCCAGGTCTCCCGGTGGGGAGCTGCTGCTTCTTACGGGTCCCACGAGGGAGAAGTTCGTGGCCATCCCTGCACAAAGGCCAAAGGTTGCGGCCAGGAAAAAGCTCGCAAGTCGGCGAGCGTCCTTGTCGCCTGCTATCCAACTTCCTTTGGGGAAATGGCCATGCGATACTCCAGGGTCGCGTCATGAGTCCTCCTCTGGTGGGAACGGCATGAGCGGTGCTCCTGATTCATCGACCGTGCCCCTTGGGGCCACTCTGGGCAGCCTTCTGGCACTGTGCTGTCTGGAGGCTGCCATTCGTCTGGGAGGGACTTCAAACCGGGCTCTGCAGACCTCGCTGGAGGACCTTCGCCATGCGATGGAGGTTGGGACCAAGGTGAGCGGACCTTGTTCCTCCCCCAGTAGCCCCCGAGCCTTGAGCAAATTGTGTCGCATTGTGCTTGAGGTTCTTGTTTAATTTCTGTAGACCCCTGCAATCCACGCGACGGAACTGGACCATCGAGCCCAAGAGCTGAAGCATCAAGTCGCGGTGGAGGAGGAGCGGGTGGCTCGCTTGCGGAGGTCGCTTGCGGATGTCTGCTGTGAGTCCTGTGTTTGATACGTAGTTGTCCGCAGAATAGTTCTTCTCCGACCTCTTCTATGTTGTCTGTGGTTGCAGCTTTCGAGCACTCCAACAGCTGCACGCTCAGGTGGACGCCGATCGCAAGGCCGCGAGCCGTGCGCATGATGTTGCTAGTGCCAAGGGCATGGAGGCCCGCTCCTGCCAGGAGCTACTGAGGGCGGATAACGGTGTACTAGATAACAACCGTGGCATTACCAAGGATCTCTGCTCTTAGTTGAGGGAGAGCCAGGAGATGGAGGCCGACCTTCAACGACGGATGGAAGCCGCTCGAGGATGCGGTGCAGACGCTCAGACCCGCTTGGTGGGCTGCAAGACACGGGAAACCTCCTTGACGGAGGCCGGACAGCATGCATCGCGGGATCTCTAGGCGTAGCATGCGCACCGAGGTCGGCTGGAGGCCACCGCGAATTGTGAGTATTGTGCTTTGGATGATTGGTCTTTTCCTTCCATCTTCTGACCACTCATTGTGGGGTCGTTTCCTTGTGCAGCCGTGTTACCGGACCTGCTTTGTCCGTCGGGCTCGTCGCGGCTCGGCGTCGTGACATCTACCCTCGGGCGGATGGCCAGGGCGTTGGCTCAGGCTGAGGCGGCCTTATGGGTCGGCGAAGCTGGGGGTGCCGACCTCAACCAGCTCATCGCGTGTATGCTGCAAGCGATGCAGCGCCTGATGGATCTTCAGGAGGCCGTGGCCATGGCTGGTGCACACTATGTGCTTGCGAGGCTGCGGGCGTGTTATCCAGAGTGGTCCGCCCATGATATAGTTACCATAGAGCCGCAGGCCTGTCCGGCGCAGAGCTTCTACGGAGACGTGGAGTCAGTTGCGGCGTTTGCCGCCGAGGAGAGTCGTCGCGAGGCCTGAACTTGTTAGCCTGAAAACAAAGTGATTCGCAACTTCCTTTGCGATACTTATTATTATAACCTTACATATGTGCTTTTGTTTGCTTCAAAAATGAGGTGTATATATATTTATTATGCCGTAGAGGCGGTGAAGTGCCTCTGCCATGGTTAGGAGCAGAGATCACCTTTTGTGCTTGTAGACGCCGTACGCATATTTAGTGGGGCTCGGTGTGACCAGAATGCCTGATTCAGTCGTTCGGCATCCTCGATGGTTGCTCTCCTCAAAGGAAGGACTACCAACAAAATTGCGTCGATGCAGCCCCGAAGCAGGAAGCTGTGGGAGGTCGGCAGAAGAAGCATCCACAAGGGCCCGGAAGAAAAAGTAGGAACGTACGATGCAGCCTTCGGGTGGAGCTGCGGGGAGGTCCACTTATAGCGATGCAGCCCCCGAGTCCCGCAACAAAAAGATTCGTTTGTTCTTCCGCAATTTGTCTATCCCAAGGGGTTCAAGAATGTGTTTGTGCTGAATAGCGGTGTGCCATGTTACATTTTAGCAAGCTATAGAAGGGAAATGAAAAAATGTGGAAGGTCTCGTTGGCGTCCTTATTTTTCAAACTAATTTTGTTTGAGCTAAAACTGCATGAGATGCAGATTTTGCAATTTATTTATGCAGAAAGTACGTAATACTGAGATGTCTATGCATAAAATAAACGGAGATGCTCGGCATTCCAAGGTCGCGAAGTGATCCGACCTGTTTTCTTGTTGCGAAGGTAGTACGCCCCGTTGTTGAGGACCTCGTGGATTATGAAGGGGCCCTCCCATGGGGAGGACATCTTGTTCTTGCGTGGTTTCTGCTTGATGCGTAGGACGAGGTCGCCGATGTTGAACTCGTGTGCCCGGACGCGCCGGCCTTGGTTCTGGCGTAGTTTCTGCTGGTAGATGCTGGTGCGTTCGATACCGAGGAGGTGTGCTTCTTCCTTTGCTGTGATGTCATCTTTCCTGTTTTCCTCGGCGGCCTCCTCGTCGTATGCTCTGACTCGTGGCGAGTCGTATTCGATGTCTGACGGGAGGACCGCCTCCGCCCCGCATACCATGAAGTAGGGCGTGTAGCCGATGGATTTGTTTGGCGTTGTTCACAAGCTCCAGAGGACGAATGGGAGCTCCTCCACCCAGTTGCCTTTTGCTCGAATTAGTGGTGTTATGAGCCGTGGCTTTAGACCTTGCATTATCAACCTGTTGGCCCGTTCGACCTATCCGTTGGACTGAGGGTGGGCCACTGACACATAGTCTATGTGGATCCGTCGTTTGTGACAGAAATCTTTGAACACCGAAGCGGTGAAGTTGGAGCCATTGTCCGTGATAATGCTGTGTGGGATGCTGAAACGGTGAATGAGGCCGAACACGAATTTGACTGCCGTGCCGGCCTCCGTGTTCGTTACTGGTTTGGCTTCTATCCACTTTGTGAACTTGTCAATCGCCACTAGCAAGAACTTGTGTACTCCTGGGGAAGGTGAGAGCTTGCCGACCATGTCCAGCCCCCATACCACGGACGGCCACGTCAACATGATTGTTTTTAATGCCGTTGCCGGCATGTGTGTCTTGTTGGCGAAACGTTGGCAACCATCGCAGCTCCGGACTATCTCTTCGGCGTCACGTATTGCGTGAGGCCAGAAGAAACCGTGGCAGGAGGCCTTTGCCGCAATTGTCCTGGGAGCTGCGTGATGCCCGCAAGTCCCCGCATGTATTTCTTGTAAAAGCTTCTTGCCTTCCTCTTCTGCTACACAGCGTTGGAAAACGCCCACCTAGCTATGCTTGTAGAGTTCGTCATTGATGATTGTGTAGGACTTGGAGCGGCAGACGATGTGACAGGGCCTCCGTTCTGTCTTGCGGGAGCTCGCCTTTCATTAGGTAGGCGTGCAATGGTTGGGTCCAGTTTGGGGC
This sequence comes from Elymus sibiricus, assembly GCA_039707655.1. Taxonomy (NCBI): domain Eukaryota; kingdom Viridiplantae; phylum Streptophyta; class Magnoliopsida; order Poales; family Poaceae; genus Elymus; species Elymus sibiricus. The sequence continues at coordinate 164,635,942 of CM077666.1, read as the reverse complement.
GAGGACTGCCATCATGGCCTCCTCCGGCGTGGCTGTGGGTCGTGGGCTGTCCTTCGGGGCTGCGGCGGCGGTTGTGCCGGAGCCCGGTGCGACCTCGTCGTGGTCTTGAATCTTGATGGATGGCTTGTGCAATATCTCGAGGAAGGTCTTGTCCGGCACGGTCTCCCTTGATGACCCGGCGTGTTGGGGAACGTTGCATGGGAAACAAAAATTTTCCTACGCACACGCAAGATCTATCCATGGTGATGAGCATCTTATGAGAGGGAGAGTGAATCTACATACCCTTGTAGATCGCTAAGCGGAAGCGTTAATAAACGCGGTTGATGTAGTCGAACGTCTTCGCGATCCAAATCGCCGAGCGTCCCGCGATCCAATCACGATCCTTCCGATCTAGTGCCGAACGGACGGCACCTCCGCGTTCAACACACGTACGGCTTGATGACGCCTTCACCTCCTCGATCCAGCGAGCGATGGTGAAGTAGTGGTTGAGTTCCAGCAGCACGACGGCGTGGTGATGGTGGTGAGGAACAATCTCTGTAGGGCTTCGCCAAGCACTACGGAGATTATGACGGAGGAACTAGAGGGCTAGGGTTGCCGGCACACGGCTTGGGAAATCCTGATGTATCCCGTGTGCTAGCCCTGCCCCTCTATTTATATGTTGAGCCTTGGGGTCTAAACTTGGAGTAAAAGTCTCCTCCGGGTCGGTTTTGCCCGCACAAGGTCGGTTTGGCCCGCAGGAAAAGAGTCCAATTCGGACCCTGCCGAATCGTGCACAGCCGCGCACAAGCGGTAGTACCGCTTCACACAAGCGGTAGTACCGCTTGGGCGGTAGTACCGCTTCACACAAGCGGTAGTACCGCTCGGGCGGTAGTACCGCTTCACCAAGCGGTAGTACCGCTTACGCGGCAGCAAAACTACTTTTGCACTTTCCAATACCTCGTGGGCTTTATCCCTTTGGCTCATATAAAGTGTTGCTGCACCCGAACACTTCGGTAAACATCCGGAACCCCTTCCGGTGAACTTCGGAACCCTTCCAGAGATCAAAACACTATTATCACATATATCAATCTTTACCTCCGGACTATTCCGGAGATCCTCGTCATGTCCGGGATCTTATCCGGGACTCCGAACAACTTTCGGTCACCAACATAATAACTCAATTATACTAATCGTCACCAAACGTTAAGTGTGTAGACCCTGCGGGTTCGAGAACTATGTAGACATGACCGAGACACCTCTACGGCCAATAACCAATAGCGGGACCTGGATGCCCATATTGGCTCCTACATATTCTACGAAGATCTTTATCGGTCGAACCTCTATGTCAAGGATTCAGTTAATCCCGTATGCTGTTCCCTTTGTTCTTCGGTATGTTACTTGCCCGAGATTCGATCGTCGGTATCACTATACCTAGTTCAATCTCGTTACCGGCAAGTCTCTTTACTCGTTCCGTAATACAAGATCTCGTGGCTAACACTTTTAGTCACATTGCTTGCAAGGCTCATTGTGATGTTGTATTACCGAGTGGGCCCTGAGATACCTCTCCGTCATACGGAGTAACAAATCCCAGTCTTGATCCATGCCAACCCAACAGACACCCTCGGAGATACCTGTAGAGCACCTTTATAGTCACCCAGTTACGTTGCGACGTTTGATACACACAAGGTATTCCTCCGGTGTTAGTGAGTTGCATGATCTCATGGTCAAAGGAACAGATACTTGACATGCAGAAAACAATAGCAATAAACTGACACGATCAAATGCTACGTTTACAGTTTGGGTCTTGTCCATCACATCATTCTCCTAATGATGTGATCCCGTTATCAAATGACATCTCATGTCAATGGCTAGGAAACCTTAACCATCTTTGATCAACAAGCTAGTTAACTAGAGGCTTACTAGGGACACAGTGTTGTCTATGTACCCACACATGTATTTGAGTTTCCAATCAATACAATTATAGCATGGATAATAAACGATTATCATTAACAAGGAAATATAATAATAACCAATTTATTATTGCCTCTAGGGCATATTTCCAACAGTCTCCCACTTGCACTAGAGTCAATAATCTAGTTCACATCACTATGTGTTTTACATTGTAATGAATCGAACACCCATGCAGTTCTGGTGTTGTTCATGTTTAGCCTTTGGAAGAGGTTTAGTCATCGGATCTGCAACATTTAGATCCGTGTGTACTTTGCAAATATTTATGTCGTCCTCCTTGATGTAATCGCGGATGGAATTGAAACGTCGTTTTATGTGTCTGGTCCTCTTGTGAAATCTTGGTTCCTTGGCTAGAGCAATGGCACCAGTGTTATCACAAAACAGAGTCATTGGGTTAAGCGCACTAGGCACTACTCCAAGATCTGTCATGAACTCCTTCATCCAGACACCTTCCTTCGCCGCCTCCGAGGCAGCGATGTACTCCGCTTCGCATGTAGAATCAGCTACCACGCTTTGCTTGGAACTGCACCAGCTAACCGCACCCCCATTAAGAATAAATACGTATCCGGTTTGCGACTTAGAGTCATCCGGATCAGTGTCAAAGCTTGCATCGACGTAACCCTTTACGACGAGCTCTTGATCACCTCCATAAACGAGAAACATGTCCTTAGTCCTTTTCAGGTACTTCAGGATATTCTTGACCGCCGTCCAGTGTTCCATTCCTGGATCACTTTGAAACCTTCCGGCCATACTTATGGCAAGGCTGACATCGGGTCTTGTGCACAGCATTGCATACATGATAGAGCCTATGGCTGAAGCATAGGGGATGACACTCATCTTTTCTCTATCTTCTGCCGTCACTGGGCATTGAGTCTTACTCAACTTCACACCTTGCAAAACAGGCAAGAACCCCTTCTTGGACTGATCCATTTTGAACTTCTTCAAAATCTTATCAAGGTATGTGCTTTGTGAAAGTCCTATTAAGCGTCTCGATCTATCTCTATAGATCTTGATGCCTAATATGAAAGCAGCTTCTCCTAGGTCCTTCATTGAAAAACTCTTGTTCAAATATTCCTTTACGCTTTCCAGCATTTCTATATTGTTTCCAATCAGCAATATGTCATCCACATATAATATTAGAAACGCTATAGAGCTCCCACTCACTTTCTTGTAAATACAAGCTTCTCCGTAAACTTGTATAAACTCGAACGCTTTGATCACCTCATCAAAACGAAGATTCCAACTCCGAGATGCTTGCACCAGTCCATAAATGGATCGCTGGAGTTTGCAAACTTTGTCAGCATTTTCTGGATCGACAAAACCTTCTGGTTGCATCATATACAACTCTTCCTTAAGGAAACCGTTAAGGAACGCTGTTTTGACATCCATCTGCCAAATTTCATAATCGAAAAAGGCAGCTATTGCCAACATGATTCTGACGGACTTAAGCATCGCTACGGGTGAGAAGGTCTCATCGTAGTCAACTCCTTGAACTTGTGAAAAACCCTTTGCCACAAGTCGAGCTTTATAGACGGTGACATTACCGTCCGCGTCCGTCTTCCTCTTAAAGATCCATTTGTTCTGAATAGCCTTACGCCCTTCAGGTAATACTTCCAAAGTCCATACTTTGTTTTCATACATGGATCCCATCTCGGATTTCATGGCCTCTAACCACTTCTCGGAATCCGGGCTCATCATCGCTTCTCCATAGCTCGTAGGTTCATCGTTGTCTAACAACATGACCTCTAAGACAGGGTTGCCGTACCACTCAGGAGCAGTACGCGTCCTTGTCGACCTACGAGGTTCGATAGCAACTTGATCCAAAGCTTCATGATCATCATCATTAACTTCCTCTTCAGCTAATGTAGGCTCCACAGAAACAACTTTCTGCGCTGCGCTACTCTCAGGTTGAAGTAAAGGTTCAACAACCTCATCAAGTTCTATCTTCCTCCCACTCAATTCTTTCGAGAGAAACTCTTTCTCAAGAAATGTTCCGTTTTTAGCGACAAACACTTTGCCTTCGGATCTGAGATAGAAGGTATACCCAACTGTCTCTTTTGGGTATCCTATGAAGACGCATTTCTCCGCTTTGGGTTCCAGCTTTTCAGGCTGAAGCTTTTTGACATAAGCATCACATCCCCAAACTTTAAGAAACGACAGCTTTGGCTTCTTGCCAAACCAAAGTTCATATGGCGTCGTCTCAACGGATTTCGATGGTGCCCTATTTAAAGTGAATGCAGCTGTCTCTAATGCATAACCCCAAAATGATAGTGGCAAATCGGTAAGAGACATCATAGATCGCACCATATCCAATAAGGTTCGATTACGACGTTCGGACACACCATTACGCTGTGGTGTTCCAGGCGGTGTCAATTGTGAAACAATTCCACACTGTTTTAAGTGACTGCCAAACTCATAACTCAGATATTCTCCTCCTCGATCAGATCGTAGGAATTTAATCTTCTTGTTACGATGATTCTCAACTTCACTCTGAAATTGTTTGAACTTTTCAAATGTTTCAGACTTGTGTTTCATTAAGTAAATATACCCATATCTACTTAAGTCATCAGTGAAGGTGAGAAAGTAACGATAACCACCGCGCGCCTCAATACTCATCGGACCGCACACATCAGTATGTATGATTTCCAATAAGTCACTTGCCCGTTCCATTGTTCCAGAGAACGGCGTTTTAGTCATCTTGCCCATGAGGCATGGCTCACATGTGTCAAGTGATTCAAAATCAAGTGACTCCAAAAGTCCATCAGCATGGAGCTTCCTCATGCGTTTTACGCCAATATGACCTAAACGGCAGTGCCACAAGAAAGTGGTATTATCATTATCAATTCTACATCTTTTGGCATCAATGTTATGAACATGTGTATCATTACTATCGAGATTCAATAAGAATAAACCCCTCACATCGGGTGCATGACCATAAAAGATATTACTCATATAAATAGAACAACCATTATTCTCTGATTTAAATGAGTAACCGTCTCGCAATAAACAAGATCCAGATATAATGTTCATGCTTAACGCAGGCACCAAATAACACTTATTTAGGTTCATCACTAATCCCGACGGTAATCGAAGAGCGAGCGTGCCGACGGCGATCACATCAACCTTGGAACCATTTCCCACGCGCATCGTCACTTCGTCCTTTGCCAGCCTCCGTCTATTCCGCAGTTCCTGTTTTGAGTTGCAAATATGAGCAACCGCACCGGTATCAAATACCCAGGCACTACAACGAGGGTTGGTAAGGTACACATCAATAACATGTATATCATATATACCTTGTTTGTTGTTGGCCGCCTTCTTGTCAGCCAAATACTTGGGGCAATTCCGCTTCCAGTGTCCAGTTCCCTTGCAATGAAAACACACAGTTTCTGGTTTGGGTCCAGCCTTGGGTTTCTTCACGAGAGGAGCAACTGCTTTGCCACTCTTCTTGGAGTTACCCTTCTTACCCTTGCCATTTTTCTTGAAACTAGTGGTTTTATTGACCATCAACACTTGATGCTCCTTCTGAATTTCAGACTCAGCGGCTTTCAGCATCGCAAACAGCTCGGCGACTGACTTGTTCATCCCGTGCATGTTATAGTTCAACACGAAGCTCTTGTAGCTAGGTGGCAATGATTGAAGAACTCTGTCAGTGATAGCCTCTGGCGGAAGGGGCATCCCTAACTCAGCCAGACGGGTAGAGTACCCAGACATTCTGAGCACGTGATCACTGATAGACCCGTTCTCCTCCATCTTGCAAGCATAGAACTTATCGGAGATCTCATATCTCTCGATCCGGGCATTCTTCTGAAAGATAAACTTCAATTCCTGGAACATCTCATATGCTCCATGACGTTCAAAACGTCTTTGAAGTCCCGGTTCTAAGCCATACAACATTGCACATTGAACTATTGAGTAATCATCAGAACGAGCCTGCCAGGCGTTCACAACGTCTAGAGACTCAACTGGAGCGGGTGGATCACCAAGCGGTGCATCAAGGACATAAGCCTTCTGGGAAGCCGTAAGGATAATCCTTAGATTACGGGCCCAGTCCACAAAGTTACTTCCATCATCTTTCAACTTAGCTTTCTCTAGGAATGCATTAAAATTCAGGGGTGCTACTGCGCGAGCCATGATCTACAACATAAATATAGCAAAGACAACTTAGACTATTGTTCTAGATAATGAGTTTAGTTAATCATATTACTTTTAAAAAAAACTCCCACTCAAATTGACATCCCTCCGATCATTCGAGTGTAACATGATCCAAATCCACCAACTCAAGTCCGATCATCACGTGAGTTGAGGTGGTTTCAATGGTGAACATCTTCATGTTGATCATATCTACTATATGACTCATGTTCGACCTTTCGGTCTCTTGTGTTCCGAGGCCATGTCTGTACATGCTAGGCTCGTCAAGTTTAACCCGAGTGTTCCGCACGTGTAACATGGCTTACACCCGTTGTATGCGAACGTAGAGTCTATCACACCCGATCATCACGGCGTGTCTCGAAACGACGAACTTTCGCAACGGTGCACACTTGGGGAGAACACAATTTATCTTGAAATTTAAGTGAGGGATCACCTTATAATGCTACCGTCGTCCTAAGCAAAATAAGATGCATAAAAGGATTAACATCACATGCAAATCATAAGTGACATGATATGGCCATGAACTTGTGCTTTTGATCTCCATCTCCAAAGCACCGGCATGATCTCCATCGTCACCGGCATGACACCATGATCTCCATCATCTTGATCTCCATCAACGTGTCGCCATAAGGTTGTCGCGCTGACTGTTGCTTCCACGACTATAGCTAACGTTTAGCGATAAAGTAAAGCATTACATAGCGCTTAATGATTGACATGCAGGTCATACAATAATTAAAGACAACTCTATGGCTCCTGCCAGTTGCCGTACTCATCGACATGCAAGTCGTGATATTCTATACAAAACATGATCATCTCATACATCACATATATCTCATCATGTAATTGGCCATATCACATCACAACATACCCTGCAAAAACAAGTTAGACGTCCTCTAATTGTTGTTGCAAATTTTACGTGGCTGCTACGGGTTTGCAAGAACCGTTCTTACCTACGCAAAACCACAACGTGGTGTAGTGATTGCTTTTTGATCTTCTAAAAGAACCCTCTTCATTGAACCGATTCAACTAAAGTGAGAGAGACAGACACCCGCCAGTCACCTTTATGCAACAAGTGCACGCAGCGGTAAAACCAGTCTCGCGTAAGCGTACGCGTAATGTCGGTCCGGGCCGCTTCATCTCACAATACCGCTGAATCAAGTATCAACTAGTAACGGCAAGCAATATGTATACACCCACGCCCACAACTCGTTTGTGTTCTACTCGAGATCTCATCTACGCATAGACCTAGCTCATGATGCCACTGTTGGGGAACGTTGCATGGGAAACAAAAATTTTCCTACGCACACGCAAGATCTATCCATGGTGATGAGCATCTTATGAGAGGGAGAGTGAATCTACATACCCTTGTAGATCGCTAAGCGGAAGCGTTAATAAACGCGGTTGATGTAGTCGAACGTCTTCGCGATCCAAATCGCCGAGCATCCCGCGATCCAATCACGATCCTTCCGATCTAGTGCCGAACGGACGGCACCTCCGCGTTCAACACACGTACGGCTTGATGACGCCTTCACCTCCTCGATCCAGCGAGCGATGGTGAAGTAGTGGTTGAGTTCCAGCAGCACGACGGCGTGGTGATGGTGGTGAGGAACAATCTCTGCAGGGCTTCGCCAAGCACTACGGAGATTATGACGGAGGAACTAGAGGGCTAGGGTTGCCGGCACACGGCTTGGGAAATCCTGATGTATCCCGTGTGCTAGCCCTGCCCCTCTATTTATATGTTGAGCCTTGGGGTCTAAACTTGGAGTAAAAGTCTCCTCCGGGTCGGTTTTGCCCGCACAAGGTCGGTTTGGCCCGCAGGAAAAGAGTCCAATTCGGACCCTGCCGAATCGTGCACAGCCGCGCACAAGCGGTAGTACCGCTTCACACAAGCGGTAGTACCGCTTGGGCGGTAGTACCGCTTCACACAAGCGGTAGTACCGCTCGGGCGGTAGTACCGCTTCACCAAGCGGTAGTACCGCTTACGCGGCAGCAAAACTACTTTTGCACTTTCCAATACCTCGTGGGCTTTATCCCTTTGGCTCATATAAAGTGTTGCTGCACCCGAACACTTCGGTAAACATCCGGAACCCCTTCCGGTGAACTTCGGAACCCTTCCAGAGATCAAAACACTATTATCACATATATCAATCTTTACCTCCGGACTATTCCGGAGATCCTCGTCATGTCCGGGATCTTATCCGGGACTCCGAACAACTTTCGGTCACCAACATAATAACTCAATTATACTAATCGTCACCAAACGTTAAGTGTGTAGACCCTGCGGGTTCGAGAACTATGTAGACATGACCGAGACACCTCTACGGCCAATAACCAATAGCGGGACCTGGATGCCCATATTGGCTCCTACATATTCTACGAAGATCTTTATCGGTCGAACCTCTATGTCAAGGATTCAGTTAATCCCGTATGCTGTTCCCTTTGTTCTTCGGTATGTTACTTGCCCGAGATTCGATCGTCGGTATCACTATACCTAGTTCAATCTCGTTACCGGCAAGTCTCTTTACTCGTTCCGTAATACAAGATCTCGTGGCTAACACTTTTAGTCACATTGCTTGCAAGGCTCATTGTGATGTTGTATTACCGAGTGGGCCCTGAGATACCTCTCCGTCATACGGAGTAACAAATCCCAGTCTTGATCCATGCCAACCCAACAGACACCCTCGGAGATACCTGTAGAGCACCTTTATAGTCACCCAGTTACGTTGCGACGTTTGATACACACAAGGTATTCCTCTGGTGTTAGTGAGTTGCATGATCTCATGGTCAAAGGAACAGATACTTGACATGCAGAAAACAATAGCAATAAACTGACACGATCAAATGCTACGTTTACAGTTTGGGTCTTGTCCATCACATCATTCTCCTAATGATGTGATCCCGTTATCAAATGACATCTCATGTCAATGGCTAGGAAACCTTAACCATCTTTGATCAACAAGCTAGTTAACTAGAGGCTTACTAGGGACACAGTGTTGTCTATGTACCCACACATGTATTTGAGTTTCCAATCAATACAATTATAGCATGGATAATAAACGATTATCATTAACAAGGAAATATAATAATAACCAATTTATTATTGCCTCTAGGGCATATTTCCAACACGGCGCGCGCTAGATTATCGGCTGCGATGTTGTCACCGCTTTTCACGTGATGTAGCTCTAGTCCGTCAAACTTCCCTTCGAGTGCCCGGACGGAAACGCAGTATGCTGCCATCTTAGGATCTTTGGTGTCGAACGTTTTCATGACCTACTGGACCACGAGGTCAGAGTCGCCCCGGCAGATGAGGCGCCGAATGCCCATGGAGGCCGCTATTCGGAGCCCGCGTAGGAGAGCTTCATATTCTGCTACATTGTTGGAGTCCCGAAAGTGGAGCTGGAGGACGTAGTTCATTTTGTTGCCTCTGGGGGAAACGAGGACCACTCCAGCCCCCAATCCTTTCACCGTCATCGACCCATCGAAATACATAGTCTAGTACTCGAGGTCGATGTTCTTGGGGACCTACTGGGCTTCTGTCCATTCCACTAGGAAGTCGGCAATGGCTTGTGACTTGACTGTTGTGCGTGGTCTGTACGAGAGCTCGAAAGGTAGGAGCTCGATCACCCACTTCTCCACGCGGCCTGTGGCATCCTTGTTATTAATGATGTTAGACAGCGGTGCATGGCTGACCACCGTTATTGGGTTGGCCTGAAAGTAGTGCCGCAACTTTCTTGCGGCCATGAACACCCCGTAGGTGATCTTGTGATAGTGTGGATATCTGGTTTTGCAAGGTGTGAGCACTTCGCTGACATAGTACACCGGGTGCTGCACCCGGTGCACTTTTCCGGCCTCCTCCTGTTCCACGACGATCACCACGCTGACCACCTGGGTGGTTGCTGCTATGTATAGCAACATGGGTTCCAATTGGGTTGGGGAAACGAGGAGTGGGTTTGATTGTAGTAGTCCCTTGAGGTCGGCGAATGATTGTTTGGCTTCGTCGCTCCTGTAAAACTTGTCATCCTTTTTGAGGAGGCGGTATAGTGGCAGGGCTTTTTTGCCCAGCCGCGAGATGAATCTGCTCAGGGCTGCTACGCATCCTGCGAGTTTTTGCACGTCGCGCACCGTCTCCGGGGTCTCGAGGCCCACTATGGCTCGAATTTTTTCTGGGTTTGCCTCTATCCCTCGTTGGGATACGATGAACCCTAGTAGTTGTCCGGCGGGGACCCCGAAGACGCGTTCTTCGGGGTTCAGCTTCATGCTGAAGTTACGGAGGTTGTCGAAGGTTTGTTGGAGGTCCTCGAGGAGACTTGAGCCTTGTTTGGATTTGACCACAATGTCATCGATGTAGACCTCTGCGTTTACTCCGATCTGCTTTTGAAGCACTTCTGCATCGTCCGCTGATACGTAGCACCCGCATTGAGGCCGAACGGCATAGTGATGTAGCAAAAGGGGCCATATGGTGTGATGAAGGAGGTCGTCTCTTGGTCAGATTCTTTCATCCGTATTTGGTGATACCTAGAATACGCGTCCAGAAAACACATGCGCTCGCATCCTACTGTGGAATCAGTGATCTGATCAATCATGGGTAGTGGGAACGGGTCTTTGGGGCATGCCTTGTTGAGGTCGGTGTAGTCCACGCACATGCGCCACGTGTTGTTCTTCTTCAGCACCATTACTGTGTTTGCTAGGCACTCTGGTTGCGCGACCTCCCTTATGAACTTGGCTGCGAGTAGGCGTGCTATCTCCTCCCCTATTGCCATTCGTTTTTCTGCAGCGAATCAGCGTAGGGCTTGTTTCACCGGCCTCGTGTCTTTGCGGACGTTCAGGCAATGTTCGGCCTTGCTGGCTGGCACCCCTGGCATGTCAGCACGCTTCCAGGCGAATATGTTCCAGTTGGCTCGGAGGAAAGCGAGGAGCTCCGTCTCCTGGTTCTCCGAGAGGTCTCCGCCAATTGTTACCATCTTGCTAGGATCTTCTGGGTGGACCTAGAATTTCTTTGTCTGTTTGGCTGGCTGGAAAATGGGCCCCGGCCTCGGCTTCTGTGGGAGCTCGGCCTCCGACGGCCCGATTCGCTTTCTTATCTTGGCGAGCTCGGCGGAGGCCAAGGCAGCCTCGGCAAGCTCCACATTAGCCACTTCGGCCTCGTAGGCCTTCTCCGAGCTCCCCCGTACGGTGATTGTACCGTTCGGGCCTGGTATCTTTAACTGCAAGTAGGCGTAGGACGGGACTGCTATGAACTTTACGTACGTAGGCCTGCCCAAGATCGCGTGGTAGCCGCTCTGGAAAGGAGCGACCTCGAACTGGATGGCCTTGCTTCGGTAGTTATGATCATCTTCGAAGACGACCTCGAGCTCGATCCACCCTAGGGGGCGGACTGGGAGGCCCGGTACCACCCCATGGAAGCCCACGTCTGACCTTCGTAGTCCGGATAGCGAGTTCTTCATCTTTTCCAGGGTGTCGGTGAAGATGATGTTGAGGCCGCTGCCTCCGTCCATCAGAACGCGTGAGAGGCGGCAGCCCCCTACGATTGGATCTAGTACCAGGGCGTGCTTGCCCGGTCGTATGACATCTTTGGGGTGATCCCCGACGTCAAAGGTCACCGTTTCCTGGGACCACGCAAGTCGTTCGCTGGTTGCGTTTTTCGCTGTGTAGATCGCGCGTCGTGTGAGTTTCTAGTTTCAGCGTGTATCCGCCGCCGCGAATATCATGTTTACGGAGGTCCCGCGAGCGGGCTCGTAAGACCATGGAGGTCATATGATGCGTCTCCATGCGAGATGATCGGGGCGATCGTAGACCCCCTGGGCCTGCCCTTGTTTATCATACACGCGTTTGATGAGGCGTGAAGGCAAGATGTCGAGGAACTGCCCAGATCCATCAGCAATCAGCTCGAAAGAGCCGAACGTGAGGCAATGGCCTGACGAGAGATCGCCGGCCTCTTCCGTTTCTCCGTGCCGGGTTCATTCTCCGATCGACGTCGCCCGTGCCTGGCGCGCCAACTGACGGAGCAAAATACCGTCAGATCCCTCGGTAGGGTTCATGACGAGATCGGAAGTACCGGGATGGAGTCTGCACACACGGTTTACCCAGGTTCGGGCCTCCGAAGAGTAATACCCTACATCCTGCTTGTTCTTGTTATTCATGGAGAGGGGATACCTCGTATAGAGGATTGCAATGGCGTACGGGATGTCTACCGAGAGTTAGATCTAAGATTGGATGATGAATGAAGACCTAGACCTTCCTTTATATAGGCAGGAGAGGTCTAGGGTTTACACGAGGGGTTGGTGAGATTAGTCCTGCCGCCGCCCTAAGACTTGGAGAGCACGCCCATCGTCTTTGCCTCCCTAGGGCTTCCTGATGTCTCTTGGGCCTGGTGGGACCCGTATGTGGCTGAGGCCGGGCTCCCTTACATCAGGTACCCCGGGTACAGGACCCCGTCATTCTGCTCCATTGCTTACTGCTTGTGTGCTCCATTGTTTGCTGCCTGAACTATTGCTCTTCTGCACTACTAGGACAAGTGGTATGTGTTGTTCATCGGGAGGGCTCCAGGAGTTTACAGTTCATGGGAAGCATCCAATCAACAAGTGACAGGTTACAAGCACAACAACCACATAGGGTTTAAAAGCAGGCAGACGGTAGAGGATGTTTACTCTAAGTTTGTGCGAAAGCAGGCATGCAAGGCTGAAGTTGGCAAGGCGGCGCGACACTTTGGGGTGAAGAACTTCATCATCATCGTGCAGTTCGTCGCCATTGCAGTGTTGTGGCGTTGGTGTGCTCGCTGTGATCGTGTGTAAGGTGCAGCGGGTAAGCTCACCACGTAGGGTACAAGGTTAGCACACCTCGCAGCCTGTGTGCAACCAAACAACGTGTAGTTGCATGAGTTGAGACAATGCAGGACGCCAAACACCGTGCGAAAACATATCCCCTAATGCAGGCAGCCTCGATGCAGGCAACCAAATAAGACGCAGATGTTGGTTTTTTGTCTGTTTTCTCTCAATCAGACCCAACTGGGACATGTATGCTATGTAGCCAAAATAGCAGATGACAACCAAACACGCCCGAGCACCAGCTTATTTATCCGGTATTGGATAGTAGGTAAGTGTGTGAACAGTACCATAATTACATTTATTATTTATCAGGTGGTAAGGAGCACGGTGAGTTGGTCCTGCGTTCAAATCAGCTGCCCACAAATTCTTTTGGTGCTGAGCGGTGGCAAGCCAACTCGGGAGCAGAGCGGGATGCCGCGGTCGCCTGAGCCGCCGCCGGCTTTACGCTGGCACGCGTCCTTCTCTTCCGCGTTTGTTGATGGAAGGGCCGGCCGCCATGTGGGAGTTCTCAATCTCCATCCTCCATCCGGGTGGATCACCTTGCGCGACGGCACCGAAGACATCCTTGCCGGTCGCTACTTGCGGGAGGGCGAGAGGATTCCGGCCGGCGGCGAGATGGTGATCGACGACTACGTCATCCTCGTCGGACTTCGAGCTTCGCCTCCTCGACGGCGCCGTTTAACCCTCGCTCCCGGCGATTTAATCGATCTAACGTCGGAGCCAACGGCGTCGGGATCACGGTTCAGCTGTCTAGCCTCTGATGATGGGGATGCGGTACAGCCGGGCGACGATGCCATCGCAGTGCAGGTCGCCGGCGACGTTCTGGCCGCTGTTTCCGAGGATGGAGGTGGACCTTGGACGTCGGTGGTCCGCAAGAAGAAAAGCAAAGGAGTTGGTGCAAGAGTTTTGGGAGGATATCGGCTTCCCGACTCCGGCATCGCGTGTGTGGGAACGCAGCGGCGGCAGCTCCGACCAGGATGTTCCATGCTCGTCCGGCCCGCAGTCATCGGCTCCGGGGACGGCCCTTCCTTCGAGTACCTCGCCATCGACTGTGCAGTCGCGTGTGAGCAAATCGCAGGCAGCGCGTCCCGCCGGAGTGAAGATCAGGCCGTGGAAGGGGCCCCTTCCCCGCCCTCGGAATACGCCACCGCCCTGCCTGGGTTCGTTTCTCGCGGAGGAGATGGACGCTGGCCCTACGGGGACGGCCACGCAGGCTGAGGTCCGCGCGATCTCGCCGTGTAGTGGATCACCGCCACTGCCCGATGGTTCTGGGGTGCCTCCGACGGCGACTGCGACGGCGCCATCGGCGGCGGCCGTTTCGCCAATTGCGTTGTCTGCGGGAGTTCGAAATCGTGGACCTGCGCTGCATGGATTTGGAGGGCTGTTGGGCCGACCAATGAACAGGGCCAACCTGTCCCACAGGCCGCGCGTCATACGTTGTTATCAACGAGGCAATCAAAACCCTAACCCACACGTACACGGAATTGGAAAATCCTAACGGACGCTCGTTGCGTCAAGTTGCCGCTGCTTCGCACAGAGGCGAGCGACCTAGAGATAAAGATGGGCCGGCCCAATTACGACATTTCGCAAGCGCTACAGTGTCCGGTTTTGGGAACATTCTGGAAGGTTCCTGACCGGTTTTGGAACCTTCTAGAAGGTTCCTGAACCGTTTTTTTATTTTCCTTTTTCTTTTTCTTTTTCTGTTTCTTTTTTCTTTTTTCTTTTTCCGTTTCTGTTTCTTTCTCTTTTTTATTTTTATTTTTATTTTTTTATTTTTTATTTTTCAAGTTCATTTTTCTTTTTCAAAATTTGTTCAGATTTTTTTAAAAATATGTTTTTCAAAAAATGTTCACGTTTTCAAAAAAAATGTTCATAAAATTCAAAAAATGTTCTCTTTTTCAAAAAATGTTCATATTTTCAAAAAATGTTCGATTTTCAAAAATTTATTCGCATTTTCAAATTTTGTTCCGGAGTTTCAAAAAATTGTTTTTGTTTTCAATTTTTGGTTGGTTGTTTCAAAAAATGTTTCCGATTTCAAGGAAAATTCACATATTCAAAAAATGTTCGCTTTTTAAAAATTGTTCGCGTTTTGAAATTTTGTTCGGGAGTTTCAAAAAATGTTCGGGTTTTCAAATTTTGTTCGGAATTTCAAAAAATGTTCCCGTATTCAAATTTTGTTCATAGATCCAAAAAATGTTCGTGCTTTTGAATTTTGTTCGGAGTTTCAAAAAATGTTCATGTTTTCAAAATTTGTTTAAAATTTCAAAAATGTTCTCATTTTTAAAAAATTGTTGAAAGATTCAAAATCTCATGGTTTCAAAAAATGTTCGCAAATTTGAAGAACTGTTCGCGTTTTCAAAAAATGGTCACTTAAAAAAAAGAGGGTGGTACAGTAGACCGAGAGCGCTACAGTGCCGTCTTGCTGCAGTAGCCCGGGTTGCTACAGTGCCCGCTGCCTCGCTACAGGCTTTCTTTTAGTTCGATCGCTCGCTACAGGCGACGATCCTGTGCGCTAGTGGGCCGGCCCAGTTGGGCGCTCCCCTGTGCGGGAGGCTGGCAACCTAACGCAGAATGCGTCATATAGGTGCTCCCCACGGAATTTCCTATTGGACGCACGCTGCGTCGAAGTGTTGACGTTTCGCACAAAGGCGATTGAGCGATGGCCTGGGCCGGCCCATTAACATGTTGCAGCGTTTCGGTTTTGGAAACGTTCTAGAGTTTCCCAGCCGATTTTTCTGGTTTTGGGAAGCTTCTTGAAGGTTCCCTGAACCGGGTTTCCTGTTTCTTTTTCTTTTTTCCTTTTTTATTTTTTATTTTTCTGTTTATTTTTCTTCTTTCTTTTCTTTTCCTTTGCTGTTTCTTTTTTCTTTTTTTCTTTTTTTGTTTATTTTTTATTTCTTTTTCTTAAAAGTTCATTTTTTCAAAATTGTTCGGAAACTTCAAAAAATGTTCGTGCTTTTACAAAATTTCAGTTTTTTAAAATATGGTGGCGTTTTAAAAAATTGTTCATAATTTAAAAATGTTTGAATTTTTAAAAAATTGTTCAGGAATTTCACAAAATGTTTTCGTTTTTCAAAACTTGTTCATAATGTTTTTGCTCAAGTTTATCAAAACTTTTCAATCATTGGTATTTCAAAAAATGTTCTTGCTTCTCAAATTTTTTTTTTCAAACTAATTCACAAATTAGAAAAATGTTTATGGTTGAAAAAATGTTCAGCAATTTCAAAAAATCTTTGCGGTTTCAAAATTTGGTCAGAAATTCAAAAAATATTCACATTTCAAAAAAATGTTCGCGGTTTCGAATTTTTGTTCAGAATCTCGTGAAAGGTTCCATTTAAAAAATTGTTTAGAAATTGAAAAAATGTTCGCAGTTTCAATTTTTTGTTTGGAATATTTGAAATGTTCCATTTTTCAAATATTTGTTCACAAATTCAAAAAATGTTCACTATTTCAAAATTTGTTTGAAATTTCGTAATTTGTTCAAAAAATCTTAAAATGGTTCATGTTTTTCAAAAACAATTTCCGCTTTTTCAAAATTTTTGTTCACATATTCCAAATTGTGTTCCCGTCTCCAAAAACTTCTTCTGTAATTCAAAAACTGTTCGCACTTGTTCAAAATATACACTATAGAAGAAAGTACACTTACGTTCTCTACAGTAACTACTTCGGGGCTGGGTTCTGGTTTTGCTACAGTAGCCCAATCCAGTTTAGTTCTTTAATATATTGGCCGCTATACTATCAACAGTACTAGTCCAGCTGGTCCCAGTTCGAATCCGCGAATCGCTGCTGCACCTCTAGTTTTTGCTCTCTTTTTGGTGTTGCGGTACAACTCGATGGGCGGTCCAGTCGGGTTGTCTCCTGTGCGTGGCGCCGCCAATTTGACGCAAAGAGCGTCAAATAGGGGCTCCCCACGTACACGGCCCCTGTTCGGCTCCGTCTTCGTCTCTTCGCACGCGATCTTTCGCCGACGTCCTACGCCGCCCTCGCCTGCCTCCGATATCGGGCGGCACACCTGCACCGACCACCGCGCCTCCGGGCCCTCGTCCGCCTTCCGTCAGTTCCGGCGGCCAGCCAACCGCGCCGGTGCAACCGCTTCAGGGGGCAGCCTCGACTGGTTTCGGCCCCACGGCGGGGTTCGGCTCGACTGCCGGACCTCCGCGCTTTGGCGTTCCGACGAGACTACAGCCGAGCTTCACCCCACCGGCTGGGGTTGTTCCTCACGCCCAGTTCACTGCGCCGAACGCGTTCCAGTCCGCTCAGACTTCAAGCGCCGCGCCGCCCAGACGAAAACCGAAGAAGAAGGGCAACCGCAAGCTGCCTGCTGCACCTGCAACTGCTGCAGCCGCCCAGCAGCAGCTCCAGTCGAACTCTGCCACGCCGAGTCTCAATGCGCATACTCCGCCGTTGACGGCCTCCGCGGACATCCCGACCGGCTCTCATATGGTGTTGGCTGGGGCTGCTCAGAAAGAGAAAAGGGAACGTCTTTGGTGCTACAAGTGTGGTGTCAATACCCATTTGTCTAAGGATTGTACGGTGGTCCATTACTGCTACATTTGCAACAACTACAAGCACAGGCTCGCTCGTTGTCCCGTTCTTAAGAAACCACGCCCCACGGCGACTTTTTGTGGGCAAGGTAATAATTCGACATTGTTCATTCAGTTACCTGACAATGTCTACAAGGAGAATGCTTCTTCCTCTATAACACCTACAGCCTTGGTCACTATTTCTGGCGGAGATCTTTCTGCTGCAGCTGTCGAAGCAGAGGTGGCAAAGCTAGCAAGGGTGCAGGGTGAGTGGAGGTGGGAGGCTGTTCCGCATGGGACCAATCAGTTTCTAATTTCATTTCCTTCAATGGATGTGTTGCTGATGTCGACTTTCGGATTAAATCTCATGGGGTTACTATTTCATTCAGTGAGTGGAAAGATGATGATATACCATCCTATTTCGCTCTTGACTCTGTCTGGGTTTACGTATATGGTGTTCCACATGGACTCAGGCATTTTCTGGGGCTATGGGTTATTGGTTCTGTATTTGGCTTAACACAAGATGTCGATCTGATTTGTTTGCGCCGCAAAGGAATCATTCGTATCCAAGTTGCAGTGGTCAGCAAGGACATATTCAAAAAGAATGACTCAGATTCTACTGAACCTTTAGATACCGATATTTATGTCAAGCTAAAAGGGTTTGCACTTCGCTTTGAGCTCGAGAAGGAATATTTTGTTCCGGAGCCAGACTTTGTGCCCCTCATTTGGAGGAACCATGATGATAGTCCTGATCCTGGGCATGATGATGATGAGGACTTGCTCGACGAGGATAAATCTAAGAGACCAAAAAAGAGGAATGCCAGTGCAGTTACTCCTTCGATGCAGACTTCAGGATCAGAAGTGCCGATGCATACGGTCACTGCAATTCAGTCCACCGTGGTTGATCAGCTCGCGGCGGCCTCTACACCACCGTCGGCCGCTCCTAAAGGTCCTATGTGTGCGGCTGCTTTGCAGTCCTCGCCGTCGCCAGGGGTGTCTACTCTGCATGCCTCCTCGGCTCTTCGGTGCATGGAACCCAGCCCGCCGGGAGCCTCGAGAGGCGACAGGCGTGGCAACCAGTCCAGCGGATGCTATGTTGCCCATGTTGAGCACTAGGACAAGCCAGGAGGCCGTAGTGCAATGCATGCATAACGTGGACAGCTCCATGCATGCATCCGATGCTCAGGCGGCTGTGCAGCCTAAGATGGACACGAGGCCCAGCCTAGTGACGGACGTACTCGCGGACGAGTCACCTGACTCTGGTGATGGTCCTCTTCCGGGTGTGCAGCGCTCAGCGTCGCCGCCGCCGGGCACTTCGCCGTTGGCGCCACACGCTCCGCATATGTTGTGCTCAGCGTCGCCGTCGCCGTGTGCTTCGCCGTTGGCGTCACGTGTACAGCATGCTGCTTCTACCTCGACTACAGTGGCGGTCGCCACACCGTCGTCCACGTGTGGTTCGCCGCCCCTGCGATCTACGTCAACGCCAGCACCGACCGTCCGTCCAGAGACACCCTTCGCTCAGATGTCTGAAGGCATGGCCACTCCCCTTCGACGTAGCAGCCGCCACCCCATCTCCGGTGATGGTTCTTCTACGACTGACGAGCACTCGATGGCTAAGGCTATGCGTCGACAAGTTGCGCGCAATTTGGACCCCGCACCAGGTACTTCAGTCAATAAATCTTTTCTTTCGTTTTCGGATACTCACATCTCATCTAGCTTAATGAATATTGGAATCGCTATGGGAAACAATTTAGATGATATGCGTGTTTCGGTGGGGGCGCTAAAACGCATGGAGATCGACCGTTTAAAGGTTTCTCCTAAGTGTTTGAGCACTCCACCTAACCCCGACACTAAGGAGGACGATGAGACGGATGCCACATATGTTTGTCCGCTTATCTCCCACTTGGTTGGTGAGGTCACCGAGGTTGGATTGGATGATGCAAGATCGGGGTCCATGTTTTGCGACTTCACGGCGTCTTTGCGTAAATCTAAATCTCATTCCTCTAAAAAGAAACAAAAACCGCCCAAGAAGGCGAAGATTTCCACCCCGACCCGAGTTTCCACATGAGAGGCATGTTTTGGAATAGTAGAGGTCTTTCAGACTTGGCTAAACATAAACACGTCGAGGATTGTGTAAAAGAACATGGGCTGGATTTTGTGGCAATTTCCGAGGCTGGTAAGTGTGACTTCCGTGCGAATGTCCTCGATCACCTATCAGGTTGTTTCGACTTCACATGGCATACCCTACCAGCACGTGGAAGGTCGGGAGGAATCCTTCTTGGGATTCAGACCACAACCATGGATTTGTTGGCCTCTTCGACTGGTGAATTTCACATCAAGTTCCACCTACGAAACAGGGTTGATAATTTTACATGGAGCCTGGTCGCGCTCTATGGGGCTGCCCAAGATGAGCATAAGTCCGCTTTCCTTCGGGAATTGGTGAACCTGGCTAAGGATAACCCATATCCGATGCTAATTGGAGGGGACTTTAATATCCTTAGATACAAGGAAGAGAAAAATAATGACCGCTTTGATAGTCACCGGCCTTTCCTGTTCAACGTTGTGATTGATAGTTTGAATCTTCGGGAAGCCAGTATGTCGGGGCGGCAATTCACTTGGGCCAATAACCGATCTGTGCCGACATACGAGAAACTCGATAGGGTACTCATGGATACCGAATGGGAGTTAAAATATCCTCTGGTAACTGTGCGGGCCCTAGAGCGTATCGAGGCTTTATCGGATCATGCGCCCATCATTCTCGATACTAACTCTACAAGCACATCTACGCGCCGCCCTTTCAAGTTTGAATTGGGATGGTTGCACAGGGATGGCTTTGGAGATATAATCAAGAATATATGGGAGAGGCCCGCCATTGGTCGTACGCCCATTCAGAGATGGAACTTTAAAATTAGAGCCATATGGTAGTATATCTCTGGATGGGCGAAACACATCAATGGTTTGTACAAAAAGGAAAAACAACGTCTCTTCACCATCATTGATGACCTTGACAAAATCGCAGAGACTCGCATCTTGTCGCAACAAGAGATTGAATTAAAAAATCAATCCAACGAGAAGATTGCATGCCTTTTGCGAGAAGAGGAAATCAATTATTACCAACGATCCAAAGCCGACTTCATTTTGAAGGGAGACAGTAATACACGATACTTTCAATTGGTTGCCAATGGGCGGCATAGGAAGAAGTGTATCTTCTCTCTTCAACAAGATGAGGGGCGGATCGAAGGTCAGGCGGAGCTCAAAAGTTATATCACTAAATACTACAAGTCTCTGTTCGGGCCGCCAGATGAAGGGAATTTTACCCTCGATGAGACCCGAACAGATGATATTCCACAAGTCTCAGCAGAAGAAAACAATATCCTCACGGTACCATTCTCGGAGGAGGAGGTGAAAGATGCGGTGTTCCAAATGGAACATAACAAAGCTCCAGGCCCTGATGGCTTCCCTGCATAATTCTATCAGAATTTTTGGGAAGTCATCAAGACTGACCTTCTGGAGTTGTTCAATTGTCTTCATGCCGGCCGACTTGAGCTATTTAGGCTTAATTTTGGCGAGATCGTGTTGTTGCCGAAAATTAAGGAGGCTGAGCGGATTCAGCAATTTTGACCCATATGTCTCCTTAATGTCAGCTTCAAGATTTTCACCAAAGTGGCCACTAATCGGCTCAACACGGTTGCAGACCATGTCGTCCGACCATCTCAAACTGCTTTCATGCAAGGAAGAAATACTCGATGGAGTAGTGATCCTACATGAGACCGTTCACGAGATGCACCGGATAAACATGAGTGGAGTAGTTCTCAAGATTGATTTTGAGAAGGCCTATGATAAGGTCAAATGGTGCTTCCTTCAACAGGCCCTAAGAATGAAAGGATTCTCCGATAAATGGCGCGAGTGGATCCAAAATTTCGTTACTGGAGGTAGTGTGGCCGTCAAAGTAAATGATGACGTATGCCATTACTTCCTAACGAAAAAAGGATTACGTCAGGGTGACCCCATGCCCCCAATGTTATTTAGCATTGTTGCTGATATGTTGGCGGTTCTGATTGAGCGCGCTAAGCAGGACGGTCAGATTGCAGGAGTAGTGCCACACCTCGTGGATGGTGGCCTCTCTGAGGGTGTCCCGGACTAGGGGGTACTTGGGCTGCCGGCCTATCTCTCATAGGCCGGGCTGGTGGGCCGCCCTCTACTCGTTGATGGAAGGCCGGATTGTGGGCGACCCCGTGTATCAGAAGGAAACCTCCGAAGACTTGCCGTCTCCTCCAAGAAACAATTGGCATAACCGGCATGTTTGTCCCCTGATGGTAACCGACCATGTGTAACCCTAGGACCTCCTGGTGTCTATATAAACCAGAAGGCCTAGTCCGTAGAGGATCATATCCATTACCTAGGGTTTAGCCCAGTCGATCTCGAGGTAGATCAACTCTGTAACCTTCATACAATCACATCAATACAATCAAGCAGGACGTAGGGTATTACCTCCTCGAGAGGGCCCGAACCTGGGTAAATCGCTGTCTCTACGTTCCCAGTTACCATCGACTCCTTGACCCATAGTTCGGATCCCCTACCCGAGATCTGCCGGTTTTGGTACCGACATTGGTGCTTTCATTGAGAGCTCCGTCGTGGGTCGCCAAGGATCGATGGCTCGCCATCCCCGGACAGCTCCTCAGCAATGGAATCCGCAGCGGGGACATCGCCGTCCCCGGACAACTCTTCTCTTTAGCGACGGAATCCGCAGCGAGGACATCTTCGTCCCCGGACAGCTCTTCGCGTTCGGCAGCATTGTGTTGCACGCCGATCCGACCGGTCACCTCGACCAGGTCGGCAGCTTCGTCCCCGAACAGGAAATCAGGTTCGGCGGCCTTGAATACGTCGCCGATGCTCGAGGCGATCTGGTCTTTACTGGGTTCTCGGCCTTACCCGAGGAACCTACCAATCCCGAGGCATTGGCCTCGGACTCCTTCCCCGCCCCCGTCCGTGGGTCGGGCCTCAGTTCGGATCTGGCTTTGAGTTCAGATCCAACCCCGGAGCCGGAAAACCAAGGGTCACCCTTGACTGAACACACTCCCGTTACCGACACGCCGGAGCCCAGCTCCGATGGCTGCCCGAACATAGATCCGGTGGACCCCTCGATTTTAAGCGAGATGCTAGACCGGATCCAGATGATAAAAATCGCGGATGGCTCATCCTCGGACCAGGAGCAGGTCGGACAGGATGCCAGCCGTGGGGAATTTTGCGTCCCACCCACCACCCACTTGGTAGCCGCTGTCGAAGATTTAACCGACATGCTGGACTATGCCTCCGAGGAGGCTGCCGACATGGACGAGGACTTTGACGTCCCGCCCTACACGGATACCTTCCTTGCCACTGCTAATACCGGAAAGTGGACTGCCACCTCCACCTATGATGTTTACATGGTTGACACCCCCATGAAGGACGGTGACACAACCAACAAGGACGGCGACGATCCCACCGAAGAATCGCCCAGACGCCGACGACGGCGAGCTAGAGGGCGGGGAAAGGGCAAGGAAAATCACATAGACACAAACGGCACCGGAGATAACGAGACTCCGGACAACTTGGGGGAGCTCGGCGATAACACGCCCGAGCAACGACCCGACGCCCCAGAAGGGCACGAGGACCAGGGTGACCCCGAGGACCTCGACGATTCCGAGGACAGCAATTACCTCCCTCCATCCGAAGAGGAAGATAGCCTCGGACCCGAAGACTTTATCGTCCCTGAGGATCCCCTGGAACAAGAAAAATTCAAGCGGCAACTCATCGCCACTGCCCGAAGCTTGAATATGAAACAACAACAGCTGAAGGCCGAACAGGATACGCTCAACGATAGATGGACGATGGTCTTAGCTGCTGAACAAGGCCTCGACGATCAACGTCAGGGCCAATACAAGAGTTACCCACGGCGGCGCCTACTCCCAGAATTCGAGGACGAGGCCTTCGAGCCCATGCCTCCCAGACGAACCTACGCAAACCAGCCCAACCGCCCCCCTCGGGGACGAGATAGGCCGGCTGTGGAAACCGAGCACCCACCCGCGCCCCCTCGAGGACGAGTTAGAGCGGCCGGAGAAGCCGAATACCCACCCGCGCCACCTTGAGGACGAGATAGAGCGGCCGGAGAAGCCGAACTCCCACCCGTGCCCCCTCGAGGACGGGATAGGGCGGCCAGGGAAACCGAATACCCACTCGCGCCCTCTCGCCGAGCAGGCAAAGACCCGGTTCAACCGGATGACCAATACGATCTGCGCCACGACCTGAACACACGAGGGCTCCAGTCGAGGTCCATTTACGGATCCACAGGATACACACCCGCCGGGCGGGACGGATACCAAGCCTGGCGCGATAGAAATGATAGAGCTCGGGAGCAGCACCGTGCCCGGATGATAACCGATCTCCGGCGCGACGTGGCCTGGGCCAGGGGCGCCGCACACCCAATGTGCTTCACGGATGAGGTGATGCAGCATCAGTTCCCCGAAGGGTTCAAACCCATCAATATAGAATCCTACGATGGAACAACTGACCCGGCCGTATGGATTGAGGATTTTCTCCTCCACATTCACATGGCCCGAGGAGATGACCTCCACGCTATTAAGTACCTACCGTTGAAACTCAAGGGACCGGCAAGGCATTGGCTGAACAGCCTACCCGAGAACTCCATCGGAAGCTGGGAAGAGCTCGAGGATGCGTTCCGAGCTAACTTTCAAGGCACCTACGTCCGGCCACCAGACGCCGATGACCTGAGCCATGTTATTCAGCAGCCCGGAGAATCAGCCCGGCAATTCTGGAACCGGTTCTTGACCAAGAAAAACTAGATCGTTGACTGCCCAGATGCCGAAGCGATTGCGGCATTCAAACACAGTATCCGGGACGAGTGGCTCGCCCGCCAGCTCGGCCAGGACAAGCCGAGAACAATGTCGGCCCTTACCTCCCTAATGACCCGCTTTTGCGCGGGTGAAGATAGTTGGTTGGCTCGTCGAAGCAACCACCCCGAAGACCCCGGCACTTCAGAGGCCCGGGACGGGAACGGAAAACCTCGGCGCAATAGAAACAATAAGCGCCCACACTCAAACAACGGCGATGAAGCCGATGACACAGCGGTAAACGCCGGATTCAGCGGCTCGAAATCAGGACAGCGGAAAAAACCCTCTAAAGGGAACCGAGATGGCCCGTCTGCGCTGGATAGAATATTGGATAGGCCCTGCCAGATTCACGGCACCCCCGACAAGCCAGCTAACCACACCAACCGTAACTGTTGGGTAATTAAGCAGGCCGTCAAAGCCACAGCCGAAGAACAGGGCAAGGGCCCCCGCAGCGAGGACGACGACGAACCTCGCGGGCCGAATAATGGAGGCCAAAAACAGTTCCCTCCAGAGGTCAAAACCGTGAACATGATCTATGTCACGCACATACCAAAGAAGGAGCGGAAACGCGCGCTTCGGGATGTCTACGCCTTAGAGCTGGTAGCCCCGAAATTCAACCCGTGGTTGGCTTGCCCGATCACTTTCGACCGCCGAGACCATCCGACCAGTATACGTCATGGAGGAACAGCGGCTCTGGTGCTCAACCCCATCGTTGACGGTTTTGACCTCACCAGAGTCCTTATGGACGGAGGCAGCAGCCTCAATCTGATTTACGCAGATACAGTGAAGAAAATGGGGATAGAACCGTCAAGAATCAAACCCAGCAACACCACATCCCAGGTGTCGAGGCACGCTGCTCGGGATCCGTGACATTGGAAGTCGTCTTCGGCTCGCCCGACAACTTCCACAACGAGGACTTGATCTTCGATATTGTCCCTTTCCGAAGTGGTTACCACGCACTCCTCGGCCGGACTGCATTCACCCGCTTCAACGCCGTCCCACACTACGCATACCTGAAGCTCAAGATGCCAGGACCGAAGGGCGTTATTACCATCAACGGTAATACCGAGCGCTCGCTCCGAACAGAGGAACACACGGCGGCTCTAGCCGCCGAAGTCCAAGCCGCCGAAGAAGCGTCTCAAGCACAGTCTACTGCCAAGCCACTGGATGCACGTAAACGCTCCCGAGCTGCACCCTCCGTTCCGGAGCACTCCCACGCTCACCCCAAATAGGGGCACGCGCCCCACAGCACGTCCCACCTAGTTGCGAAGTACGTGCCTCGAGTGCACAACTTCACGCTCAAAATTCCATGGGCAGTTGTGGGGAAACATGACACAAAGACCAGGAGTCTGGCTCAACCGACCGATGGCCTACATATGTCTTCACATCAACATCGTTAAAGGGCACCATCTAGGGCCCGATCAGCGTCAAACTGATATACCACGGCGACTTCCCAAGCCCCTTTTTCAAGGGCTCGTCCGCCAAAGTTTACTACTTCCGCCGAACACACGGTGGACAGCTTCGCTTCCACGAAAGCCGCTTGGAGAGCAAAGGCGCAGACGTGCAGCAGGGCGTAGTAGGGACGTCAAACCACTCATGAAGGCCCTGTGTAAACCTTTACTCTCAATATATTCATTTCTTCAAAAGTATCTATTAAAGTTACTTCGGAAATCCGGATTGTACGGTTGGACGTCACACATTCAAAGGAACTAAAGACCACTTTATTATGGTATACTCGTGCAGTCATTCACGTTGCATATTCCTTTTCGCTTTTTCCGCCGAAGTAAACTATCACGATACATCCATTTCAAACCGGCTAATAGACCGGGGGCTCGAACATAGATCTCTCCCTAAACTTTATCCCGACACTTATTTTTATTTTATGTGCTCGGCGTCGCGGATATTGCATTATATGAATCAGTTCCGAATTGCGTCTTTGGTCAATAGTTGGGTTGCCCGGCTCCTGTGTTTACCCCCTTACGTTCCGCACTGTTCGGCTAAGAGGGTAAAGGGAGAACCACTGCGATTGTACTTCTAGCTAGCCTGGTTAAGTACCTCAGTGGAGAAAGCCGAAAACTGACTGTCCCAATAAGCGAGAACTGGTCGGCGATCCGATGACTGGTGTTAACCTAAAATCGTTGGAGGTTAGTCTGTGTTACACGAAGGGTTCTCTGTTACAGAAACCATGTGATCAACCGCGGCTTGTCCGAATATCACAAACACCGGGGGCTCGTCATCGGCCCCCACCGTCAAGCTCCTCTGGCTAAGTGAAAGCACTAAAACCGCATAGTCTGATTGCCTGGTTTTCCGTACATACAACCGCCTCCGGGCACCGAGACGTCGGCTAAGGGTTTACGTATTACGAGAAAACACCCCATGCAATATTTGCAAGGGGGCTGAAGCGGGCGACTGGTAACTTTCAGATTACAAACGGCCGCACAGGAGTCAAAATTAACATAAGCGCACATCTTTGTTCACAGCCGAACAATTTGCATTAAAACAAAAGTTTCAACTCCTTGTTCACAAGGAAGCTACATCTACTCATAAATTACATCTTTCGAACACTGGGCCTCTACTGCCCGAGCACCATCCATCACGACGGGAAAGTACTGCTCGGGACGCCTATGCTCCTTCCTTGGCGGCAGAGGTCCGGTGGCCATCTCGGCTGGCTTTATCTTCGGCCAATGTACCATTGTCTTGCCGAAGGCCATACGAGCGCCCTCGATGCATGCGGAGCGCTTCCAGGCGTCGACCCGAGAAGGGGCGTCGTACAACCTCTGCA
This sequence comes from Elymus sibiricus, assembly GCA_039707655.1. NCBI lineage: Eukaryota > Viridiplantae > Streptophyta > Magnoliopsida > Poales > Poaceae > Elymus > Elymus sibiricus. The sequence continues at coordinate 164,608,827 of CM077666.1, read as the reverse complement.
CCAGACCGAAGTAGCTGCTCGGCAGCGGCTCCGACGGCCATAGCTTGACGCAGAGGTCCTTCATCACCGGCTCCGCCATCCGATGCAGCTCCATCAGCTGCTTCATTTGATTGTTGAGGGGAGGGTGTTCAGGCGCTTGAAATTGCGCCCAGAAAAGCCTCTGCTCGGCCCAACCCTCCTGGCCGGCGAAGAACCTCACCGCATCAGCCGCACTCTTCGGGAGGTCCGCAAAGGCGCCTGCGGAACGCCATACCCGCGTGAGCAACGCGAACCTGTTACCTCCAAAGACACTTTGTAGCAAGTACGGCTTACCGTCCGCAATAAGCCTGACTTGGCGGAGCTCTTCTTGGTGGCCGCGCGCCTCTGTCCGCGCTTCCGTAGCCACCGCCACCACCGAGGTCAGCTCAGCGGCCTCCTCCTTATTCTTCTGCTCGAGGGCCTCACACCTTGTGACGGCATCCCTGAGCTCTTGCTGCACTTCCAGCACCCTGGCCTCATGCTTCTCACTAGCGGTTCTCACCGCCGCCAGCTCGGCAGCCGCCTGTTCGGCTGCCGACTTTTGCGCTGCCGCATCCAACTGAGTTGTCCTCAGTGTGGCCTTGAGGCTTTCGACCTCCGCGGCGGCAGCTGCAGTACAATCGGTTCCCTCCGTTAGGATACTTCGAACCCTGCTTACAGAACAACGGCTGTATTCAATATTACAGCTCGGACTTACCTTGCGCCTCGTCGTACCTTTTGTTTACCAGGCCCAGGTCATCTTCGGAACTCTTCAGCTTCCGATTCAGCTCGGCCAACTCTTCGGTGTTGGCGACTGCGGCCGAAGATGATGCCTATGCATTATTATACACACGTCAGTATCCGGGATATTGATTCTCGATCCTCCGACTGGCTTTGCCCAAGCCAGTCAGTGTCTCGGGGGCTAATGTGTATGAGGCTATACATTTACGCAAGTGAATTATTCTTAGGAAAAAGCATTACTTCGCTCACCTTGAAGCCGGTAAGAAGGCCACTAAAGGCCTCCTTCAGTCCGTTATCCACAGACCAAATACTTTGCAACACCGCGCCCATGAGTGCACGGTGCTCTTCGGCGATGGAGGAGCTGGTTAGAGCATCCTCCATCTCGACCGACCACCCGGTCGACGCCTGCTCTGGGGCAGGCGGGGGTGGCGGCGGCGCTTCGGCCCCTTCCTTCTCGAAGTCCAGAGCGCCGGACTCTGGACGCCTGGACGTCTTCGGAGTCGTCCTCGGAGAAAGCTCGGCTTGTTCGGGCTCCTCCTCTTCGTTCACCAGAGGGGCCCTCCCTCCTGGTCTTCGGCGACTGAGGTGTTCCCCACGGCCATGATAGTATCGCCCTCTTCCCCCGCCTCCTCGATAGGACCTCCCCGGCCTCCTCGACAATCGGGGGTGGCGAGGCGCTGGATTCGGTGGTGGAGAATCCCCCTCTGAGACTCGGTCGGTGGGGAGATCGCGCAGCGGGCTACAAAATTATAAACGGAAACGCCATCAATATTAGACCCAGTTCGGCTGAAGATGGTCGAAGCAGTTACTAGAACGCATACCTTTGAGCCTGTGGCTTGGCCCTGGGGATCCTTCGAGGAACCTCTTCGGAGGCCTCAGAGTCCTCGGCAGAGGCCGAGCTATCACCGGACAAGGCTATCTTAGCCTTGCGCGGTCTTTTGGGAGCGGGTTGTGGCGGCTCCTCCTCGGCGCCCTCGGACGCCGCTCTTTTCCCTGTTCGGGAGGAATCGTCTTCCTCCCCGTCCTCTCCCTGCTCCTTCTCCTCCTCTTGCACGGAGGGAGCATTAGTGTCCCCGGATCTAGCACCCGGGGGTCCCCGGGAGCGGAGGCCTTCTCAGGCCTCCCCATGTTGGTCCTTCTTCTTCTCCTTCCTTTCCGGCGCCTCGTACGGCTCCACGGCCAGCATGGCCGTCAGGAGGGGCGTCCTGGGTCCCTCTGGCAGCGGCGCCGGACTGTCGATCCGCTGGGCCTTCTTCAGCCACTTCTGCGGATGAAAAGTAGCAAAGCTGAGTACCTTGTTAAAGGGGAATAGTTCGGATAAAAAAATACAAAATTGCTCATACCTCCCGTGGAGGATTTGCGGCTTCGAGTCTGATGTCTTCCTCCTTGGCCGGCCAGTCCTTCCGCAGCTTGAATAGTGCCCTCCACAGTTGGGCGTGGGAGGTGCGGAAGAAGCTGCGCATGGTGGCCGGGTCTCCGGGCTTATAGGCCCACATGGGGGAAGCCCTGTCCTGGAAAGGGAGGATTCGGCGGCCGAGCATGATCTGGATCACGTTGACCAGCGCGACGCCCTTCTCTATCATTTTGGCGATCCGGCTCTACAGCAGCACCACCTCCTTATCCGGCCCCCAGTCGAGGCCCTTCTTGGTCCATGAGACCAGCCTTGTAGGGGGCCCGGAGCGGAAGGCCGAAATCGCCTCGCAATTTGCGCGCCTCGGCTCTGTGATGTAGAACCATTCCTTTTGCCAGATCTTGACAGTCTCGATGAAGGTACCGTCTGGCCACTCCACTCGCGGAAGCTTGCTGATCATTGCCCCCCCGCAGTCCGCCTGCTGGCCATCTACTATCTTCGGCTTGACATTGAAGATCTTCAACCATAGACCGAAGTGTGGCCGGACTCGGGGAAAAGCTTCGCAGACGATGATAAAAGCCGAGATGCGGAGGAAGGAGTTCGGCGCGAGGTCGTGAAAGTCGAGCCCGTAGAAGAACATGAGGCCCCTGACGAAGGGGTGAAGGGGGAAACCCAAACCCCGGATGAAGTGGGGCACGAATACCACTCTCTCGCCCTGCCGCGGCGTGGGGATGGCCTGGCCCGCCTCCGGAGCACGGTGGGCGATGTCGGCCGGGAGGTAGCCCGCGCTCTTCAACTCCAAAATGGCGTTGTTGGTAACGCTAGAGGCCTCCCACTTGCCCTTGGACCCGGAACCCGCCATTGCTAGATCGGGCGGGTGGAAGGAAAGGTTTTTGAGAGGGAGGGCGGATCTGGGCGTTGGAGCTCAAGAGATGGGGAAGGCAAATGGCGAAGGAGGGAAATGAGAGCGTACGAAAGGAACGAAGGCTCTGCCCCTTTTATGGGCTGTAAAAACCCACGGTCCCTTTACTGCGCCGCAGTCCTCGCCATTTGCCCATACAACCGTGCCATTATGCGCGCATGGGGGGAACGGATTATTGATCATATCCCTTGAAAATAGGACACGATCTCCATATCGACGGGACGTGCCAATGAAAACTGCCTCGAACCGCGAATCGAGTTCTTTTTATAAACCAACTTGCAGTCGTGGCAAGGTGTGACCCTTCGGTAAAAGTTGTCAGGTGAGGACACTGCTCACACCGAAGCGGCTAGCCTTCGGGGCTAAGTTATTATTATACTTCGTTACCGAGGTACAGCTCGGCGCATATACGACCGGACAATGCTTGAAAATACAACTCGGATAATACCGGCCTGTTACCGGTGTTACGGAGGAAAGTGAACTGGTCCACGAAGCCAATGGTGTTCGGCGTCTACCTCGGCTTCGAAGACTAGTTCGGGGGCTACTGAGGGTGTCCCGGACTAGGGGGTACTCGGGCTGCTGGCCTATCTCTCATAGGCCGGGCTGGTGGGCCGCCCTCTACTCGTTGATGGAAGGCCGGATTGTGGGCGACCCCGTGTATCAGAAGAAAACCTCCGAAGACTTGGTGTCTCCTCCAAGAAACAATTGGCATAACCGGCATGTTTGTCCCCTGATGGTAACCGACCATGTGTAACCCTAGGACCTCCTGGTGTCTATATAAACCAGAAGGCCTTGTCCATAGAGGATCATATCCATTACCTAGGGTTTAGCCCAGTCGATCTCGAGGTAGATCAACTCTGTAACCTTCATACAATCACATCAATACAATCAAGCAGGACGTAGGGTATTACCTCTTCGAGAGGGCCCGAACCTGGGTAAATCGCTGTCTCTACGTTCCCTGTTACCATCGACTCCTTGACCCATAGTTCGGATCCCCTACCCGAGATCTGCCGGTTTTGGTACCGACACTCTCCATTTTGCAATATACCGATGATACAATTCTTTTTATGGAACATGACCTAGACAAGGCTCGAAACCTGAAACTCTTGCTTTCGGCATTTGAGCAAATGCCGGGCCTTAAAATTAACTTCCATAAAAGTGAATTGTTCTGCTTTGGAGAAGCTGGTGAGGCAGCGGCTGATTATGCTGACCTGTTTGGTTGTGCGCAAGGTCAATTCCTAATTAAATATTTAGGAATTCCAATTCATTATCGACGTCTCACTAATGCGGAGTGGAAACATGTAGAGGAGCGTTTAGAGAAACGATTGAGCAGTTGGAAAGGCAAGTTGCTCTCTGTTGGAGGACGGCTGGTCTTGATCAACTCGGTTCTCACAAACATGGTTCTCTATATGCTTTCTTTTTTCCAACTCCCAAGAGGGGTCTTGCAAAGGCTGGATTATTTCAGATCCAGATTCTTTTGGCAAGGAGACAATGAAAAGAAAAATACAGACTGGCAAAATGGAGCGTGGTTTGTAGGCCTAAAGACCAAGGTGGTCCTGGCATTCATGACCTACAGGTCAAGAATGATGCCTTACTTAGTAAATGGTTGTTCAGACTTCTTACTGAGGATGGCGTTTGTCAAGCCCTGTTGTGCAACAAGTATCTATGCAAAAAAGTTGTGTCTCAGGCCTACTGGAAACCTGGTGATTCACACTTTTGGGCAGGTCTAATGGCGGCAAAGAAACATCTTTTACGCTTTGGATCTTTCGCGATTAAAGACGGGTCTGAGATTCGTTTCTGGGAGGACATCTGGCTAGGCAATGCCAGTCTCTGGGAACAATATCCAGCTTTGTACCGGATTGTTCGTGATAAGAATGAAACTCTTGCGCAGGTGCTCAGTTCCTTTCCACCAGATATTTCTTTCAGACGGGATTTGATTTGGCCCCGTCTTGTGTCATGGCAACATCTTTTGTCCCGATTGGATACGATTAACCTGACACAAGGACGGGATGTGTTCCGCTGGAACCTCACTACATCTGGGTACTTCACAGTCGACTCTATGTACCGTACGCTCACGTATTCAGAGGTCCAGTGGATAATAACAAAAAAAATTGGAGATCGAAGATTCCACTAAAAGTTAAGATCTTCATGTGGTATTTTAGGAAGGGAGTGGTGCTAACCAAATATAACCTCGCCCGTCGCAACTGGCAAGGAAGCAAGAAGTGTAGCTTTTGTACTCATGACGAGACAATCAGACACCTCTTTTTCCAGTGCAAGTTTGCGCGTTCTATGTGGTCAATCATCCAAATAGCGTCTAGTCTTTATCCGCCCACAGGTGTTGCCAATATTTTTGGTCATTGGCTAGACGGTATTCCTTATAGATTCAAAACGCTAATAAGGGTGGGAGCGTATGCCTTATTATGGTCGCTTTGGCTAAGTAGAAATGATCTGATTTTTAATGACAAAAAATCTTCTCCTTTGCAGGTTATTTTCCATTGTACTCAATCGCTTTGTACGTGGTCTATGCTTCATCGTACGGAGTTCCAACCGTTGTTCAAGGCGGTGTGTAAGCAATTGGAGCGAGTGGCCATGGAGGTTTTTTCCCAACATGGGTGGCAGCATAACCTCCGTATCGGCCCATCACCTCCTTCGACATAGGCATAGTGATGGTCCTATTTGACTCTACTAGTGTCGATATGTCAGCTTTTTATTTTCTTTTAGACTATTTGGGTTTGGCTGTGTGCATCTTTACTATGCAGAGGCCGGGTGTTGCTCATCATGATTTGTATCTTCTTGATGCTACGTTTTGAGTTAATAAAAGCGCAATTTATCAAAAAACGTCTACAGTATAGATGAAAAGAGTAGGACACTCCCATTTGGCACATTTTTTATTGGTAAACTCACCACCAACTCAAATTTTTAGTACTCCTTCCGTAAAGAAATATAAGAGCGTTTAGATCACTAGCGGGAGTTGTAGGAAAGACATGCAGTGAGTTCACAAAATCATAGTGTAATTCACCTGCTTTCTGAACTTGCACATGGGTGAATATCGCGTGGTTGGGATTTTCTTCTTTAGAATCTTGTTTACTGTTGACATTGAGGCAGCGGAGCATGTGGTCGATTCCGGGGCTTCTCCAATCCTGCCATGAAGACCGGGATCGGATCGGATCAGTATCTTTTCTTCAGAAATACTATAACTACATCCAGGTTGGGATCGGCTCCATAGACCTAGTATGAAGTTAACTTGCTCTTTAGTTGGCTAACCCCAAGGGAGCAGCCACAAGTTCCTATCTTAATTGAGGTCAGTAACCAAGCTCTCTCTAGAATTTTGAGTTCTATTTCCTCGGCGAGCTATCCGAGCAATTGTGGTGCATTTCCAATCAAATCTGTTTCCCAAGCTGCTTTCCTGATATTTGTCAGATTCCTTCTTCATCTCTTGCAGGTTGCAGCGTCGGGAGCAATATCGGCGAACGATATGGCCTCAAATGCGCAGTTTCTTGCGGTGATCCTGCTACATCTGTGCACCACGTCCTCCTCCTTATACCTCGGTCCACCACGCCAGGCGCACGACTACCTCCGCTTTGCCGACGTCAATCGCCATTGTCAGTCCGTGCTCTCGTCCGCCACCGAGCTGGCCTACGAAGCGGACCGCCCCTACCACGTGAGGCACCAGCTGTCCTTCGAGAAGGGCGACTGGCGCCAGGACGCCGGCCATGCGCCTCTCGTGCCGTTCGACGCCGGTGACGCGCCAAAGAAGGGTGCTCGCCAGTTGCCTGAACCCCTGTCCCTCGCAACATTCGTGGTCACGCATGTTGACGACGACGAGGAGCACCGTGCAAGGCCAGCCGTCAACGTCAGCGGCGTCCTCGTCCTTGTCCTCGCCCGGAAGAGCGCCGCGCCGGAGTTCGGGCCGGATATGTCGGCCGTGTCGCCGGAGTTCAACCTTTCGGCCGGCAGCACCACGCTCAAGATTATATTTGAAGGAGTGTACACAGAGACGAGGAAGGGCAACGGCGACGACGACGGCGAGCGGGTGCTTTGCATGGTCGGGAGCGCTGCTCTGCCCAAGCGCAGCGCCGAAGGCATTGACCCGTGGGACTGGGCCAAGAACTCCGGCCGGAGCAGCTTCCGGCCGCCGGTCACGCCGGACAACAGCATACTGCTCGTGCTACGGTACCCGAAGAAGCTGACACTGACAACTCGAGCGGTGTTCGGCAAGATGGGGAGCACGAGCGCCGCATCGGACGCCTCCTACTTTGACACCGTGCAGCTGGTGTCAGGGCTCACCTCGTACTTCACGTACCATTACCAGCCCCAAGAGCTCGCCGCTGGCGCAGACAGCGCGCTCCATTCGAGCGGCGCCGATGATGTCATGTCCAACCGTGCAAGGGATGTATACAACGGGAGCGAGCCGTGCCTAGTCCTTAACCGCTATGCTTATGGACAAGTCAAACACCGTGCCCCCCGGCTGGCAGTGCAACTCCACGGCAGCGACGGGCGGGTCGTGCCACAGCGTCGGGCCGTTCGAAATGGACCAAGCAGCAGACGAGGACGCGTTCGCTGGGGTTGGCATCATAATGCAGGACCTCCAGTGCGAGGAGCAATACGACATGGCCGGCCGGACAGGCACCGCGTTGGTGTCGGTGGTGTTCCGCGCCCTGTCCCCATGGGAAGACTGGAGCACGGCAATGTCGCGGTCGGGGCTGAGCGGGAAGACGCTGTCGGCCGAGGGAGTCTGGAACACATCGACAGGGCAGGCCTGCATGGTGGCATGCGGCGGCATCGCGGGCAAGAAGGCGTGCAACTTCCGGGTGTGCCTCGACACCTTGCTGGGACAGATAACCGGCGTGGACGCAGCAGCCGGCGGAGCGGCGCACCCGCTCCTTCTGTCGTTCCGGCAGCACATGAGCCCGCCACGTCTCTGGGGCTACAATCCCGACGATGGCATACCGCTGGTGCCATACAAGTACAACTACACGAAGGTCAATCAGGCCGGCGAGCTGCGGCAGAGGAGCGAATTGCCATCGGACTCCCGCAAGATCGTTGCAAAGTCTCTGTCCCTGAGCTACCCCAAGAGAGATGGCACTGGCAATGACAGGAGGAGCCCGTCCAGCCTCGCCGACAGGCTCACTCTCTGTTTCATGACCGTGCCAGGCCTGCTCCGACAGGAATGGATTGAGCATCCGATCCTTCACTTGGAGGTCTTCTCCCTCGAGCAGCTCATCGACCGTTATTCACCCCCGCAATACGGAGATGGCATGCCAACAAACGAGCCTGGAACGGAGGGGCGCATACTACTCAATGTGTCGGCCGAGCTCACCATTTTTGAGAATCGCTGGCCTCGAAAATCGGTGATGTCTCTGGAAGGCGTGTACAATCCTGACGACGGCCGGATGCACCTGATCGGCTGCCGAGATGTCCGGCTCCCACGGCAGAACTCGTGGACGAGCAGAAACCTCGGACTCGAAGAAGGAATGGACTGCTCCATCGAGGTGAAAGTCGAGTACCCAACAACGACGCTGCATTGGTTCTGGCTCAATATGTTGGCGGCGAAGGTTCAGATAGCAAGCACGAGGACGGCCACTGACCCGCTGTATTTCGGCGTGGTGAAGCTCAGGGCTCTGCCTGTCCTCTACCCGAAGCACCTGCCGGATGGGATTTACCATGGAACCGTTAGTGGCATCCTCTGCATTGTACTGCTGACGGTCACCATCGCCTCCGCGCTCAGCCAGCTGCGCTACCTCAGGTCGCACGCCGACGTGGCGCCGTACATCTCGCTCGTCATGCTCGCCGTCCAGGCACTTGGGTACATCATGCCGCTGGTCACGAACGTCGAGGCGCTTCTAGCGCGGGTCACCTTCCGCACCCCCGGTCTCGACACGGCGCAGTCCTTCGGGACTCCCTACTACATGTTCCACCGGGGGTGGCTGTGCCAGACCATCGACCAGGCGGTGAAGATCCTCGCGCTCGGGGCGCTCGTCCTCACGGTGCGCCTCGACCAGAAGGTGCGGCGGTCGAGGGCGTGCATGCTGGCGCGGTCGCCGCTGGACCCGGCGCGTGTGCCGAGCGATGGCAAGGTGTTTGTCTACCACTGCGGCCTTCACCTGGTGCTCTTCGTGCTCATCCTCGCGCTCAACAGGGAGGCCGTGACCGTCGAGCAGCAGGTGGCGCTGATGCAGGACCTGTTCCTGCTCCCGCAGGCGATTGGCAACGCCGTGTGGCGGGTCAACTGCAGGCCGCTCAAGGGGAGCTTCTACGTCGGCGTCACCTTCGTGCGCCTGCTGCCGCACGTGTATGAATACGTAGGGCCGCCGGCTGTTTTCCGGTCGCGCTCGGTCCACGTCAATGCCGGCAGTGAAGGGCGCTTCTTCGCCAAGGCCGGCGACATGGTGATACCGCTTGCCGCGGTCGCGCTCGCGCTCGTGGTGCACGTCCAACAGCGATGGAACTACGCGATTGTTAGTAGGATGGGCAAGCCGGAGCAGAAGAAGCTGCACCACATCTTCTAACTGATTTCCTGTACTGTATTTGCAACAACGCATTCTTACCAGACGAATAGGTTTCAGAACCCTTGAACATGGCAACTAGAAGTAAGCAAACGCATCGCATATGCAGGTTAGACCAATACCTATTCGTCATGGTGACATGGTGATACCGCTTGCCGCGGTCGCGCTCGCGCTCGTGAAGCATATGTGCAGATGCAGGTTAGACCAATACCTTGTACTGTTTGTTTTTGTCGTCGATGTGAACAAATACAAAAACCAAAAATTATATTGAGCACTCGTTCTTGGTAGCATGGGAATTATAACAAACGGTTTTGCTAGATCACATCTAGATGTGACATAAGTATTGCACATCTAAGTTGTACGTCATTGATTTCATACGGAGATTCGTGTGACTATTTCTTTTTTAATTTTAGTTTTTCCTTTTTATGCATGATGAAATCACTTAGATGTGCAATAATTATGTCACATCTAGATGTGTCCTAGACACACCCCTTATACAAAAACCAAAAAACCAAAAATCCGGCGCGCAACGCTGCGCGGGCCTGAATTGGCCGCCAAGTCGAACTTCTCCGTCCAGCACGCGGTGCGCAGACCTGAATTCACCGCCAAATCGAATTCCTGCGCGGACCTGAATTGCCCGCCAGATCCAACTTCTCCCTCAAGCAGACCTGACTATATATGCACAAGGCTCGCACCCCCAGCTGCCCCGTACTCCCGAATCGCAGGCCACCAAGTCTGCTGCCATGGCGAAGCAGAAGCTGCGTCGTCTCGTGCGAGGACCACGCAGGGCCGCCGGCGAGGACCGCCTAAGCGCCCTTCCTGACGAGCTGATCGGCCTCATAGTGGGCAGGTTGGACACCCGCACCGCGCTCTCCACCGCCGTCCTCGCTAGGCGCTGGGCGCGTATTCCCCGTGACCTGCCCGCTCTCGACTTCAGGGTCAGCGACATACTCCCGCTAGAGTACGATCAGGCCGTCGCTCTCCGCGAGGACAACCTGCCGCCTGACACGGCCATGGCCGGGATGCTCGACGGTTTCTTGGCGGGCTGTGAGATGGGCAGCACGAGGGTGTTGGCCGACGGAGTCACCAGCTTCTTGGCAGCCGACTGTGACGGCGACACACGTCGCCGCGTCAAGACCCTCCGGCTCGAGTTCTTCCCCACGGATCACGGCGGCTGCATCGAGCGTCTGATCGCCGCCGCTGTCGGCTCATGGGGGGTGGAAGATCTGGAGATCGTCGTCAGACCAGCGTCCGGCCATCATGATGGGCCCGCCTACCACTTCCCCGACTACTGCCTCGACGACGGCGGGAGGTCGCGCCTGCGCAGCTTGACGCTGGGCAACACCACGCTCCCGCCGCTGCATAGCTACGAGGCGCTCACGACGGTCGTCTTGCAAGGCGTGGCCGCGTCCACGCCCGTCGCCGTCTACGAGAGGCTGTTCAACGACTGCACACGGCTTCAGGTGCTGCATCTCATATCATGCAGCTGCACGGCGGACCTCGATCATCTGGTGGTCGACGCACCGGGTTCAGCGATCAGGGAGCTCGTCGTGGAAGAATGCGCGTTCTCACAGATCACGGTGCGCGCCCTCCCAATGCTCGCCCGCCTGGCGTGCATAGGCACAACCGTGGTGATCAGGCCTCCGTTCCGAACCTCACGCAGGTGAACCTCACATTCTGGGGGAGTAGGAAACCCTCGAACTTCCTCGGGAAGGCCCCAGCTGCGACGACGAGCCTCGTTCTCCGGTTCACCGGGCCAAGTAGATGGGTGGTGCCGAGGCACCTGGCCACGCCGTTCCTCGGCCTGAAGAGGCTCCTCGTTGCCGACCTGCCTTCGAATTGGGACGTCTCGTGGCCGCGCATGCTCCTGCTTGCCGCACGGTCGCTCGAGGTCCTGCACATCCATGTGGCTCACTCCGACGAGAAGCAGGGAGAGGAGATAGCGTGGTGGCACTGGCCGATACCGAAGCGGAAGCTGCGGCATCGGAACATGAAGGAGGTGATCATGATTGGATTCACGCAGACATCACGCCAGATAAAGTTCTTGAGGGATCTTGTGAGGATGTGCAGATCTTTACAACGCGTTGTTCTGCTCAGGGATGGCCAAGTACGGTACAATGGACTCTGGGATTGGAACATGGTCGGCCAGCCAGAATGTCCATGGAGCACTCATGATAAAATGGTTGTGACGACAATGATCAAGCCTGCGTCCAGGCCTCTGGTCGATGTAATCTTGGGATGATCAATTTATTTGTTTCTAACTATTGATGATGGTTGTTGGAAAAGCCTAGGGTTCCGTTGACTTATGAGAAAGTGCGGTCTTATCTAGACAAATTTAAAACAAGTAATTTGAGAGGGAGGTTATATTTTTTTTAGAGAGAGAAGTCCAAGTTTCAACCTTATACCGTCACCAATGTCTAAAAAACAACCTTGAACTTCTAAGTCATCCAATTTGCAACGCTAAACTCTCAAAACCGGACAACTCGCTGATGGGGTCACGTACCACCGGTAGGGACAAGGACCTGACATCTAGGTCCCACCTAAGGCCCACACTATTATTCAGAGACCCCTGGGTCACAAGTGCAATCGGATGCACACCGCGAAGGATTCACTCGGACTCTGTACGGACAACACTCGGACGGACGTCTGCCCTCCAGTCGGCCAGTCATCATCACTCAGACACATGAGACGTACGGACGGCGTGGAGCTGCAACGGTCGAGTAGTCTTCGACTAGACTTTAAGCATAGTCATGGCTACCGTTACCAGTAACTGTCATAGTCATAGCTGTGTTAAACGGTGTTAAACGCCCTTAACTGCTGTAGTTATTGTCATAAAAGCCCAGCGACGTGGTGGCGGAGAGGCTGCAGCGAACTCCTATATAAGCCGCCCTCTCCCTCCGTCGCAAGGTTAAGCACTCATTGTAATCAGATACCCCCAGAGAAAACAAGCCTCAGGGAACGAGACGTAGGGCTTTTACCTCCTCCGAGAGGGGCCTGAACTCGCTAAGTCCGAGTGTCACACCTGTGCTGTAGCTAGGCTCTGCTCCTCATTCGTACCCCCAGTACTTACTGTCAGACTAGTAACCACGACAGTTGGCGCCCACCGTGGGGCTGAGCGTCTAGCGACTTTTAGCAGTGCAGGTGGAATCCCATCATCACCATGTTAGTTGGCAGTGAAATCCGTTTCGGGGCTCTCAGCTTCATCGCCGACGACTCAGCGTGGCTCCCGGAGGCCCCGCTAGACGTGGAGTCGCTGCCCATCCGTGGCGCGACGCACTTCCGCGCATCTTCATTCAGAGTCCTCCTTCGATAGCCATCGGTTCCGTACCGAGTGCTTTCCGTCATTCCCGCTGCACGTCGTCGCAAGCGCTCCGGGCGCTCACGGCTCCAACGCTGGATCAAGCACGCGGTGGCCGTTCAGGCCGCGGCGGAGCATGTGGCGGATCTTGATCCTGACGAGCCCACCCTAGACCTCTTCGCTGAGCTCCACGAGGACTCTGTCAGCGAGTCCGAGTGCGAGAGCGTAGAGTCCACCGCCGAGGTTCTCATGGCCGGCACAGAGCCGCGCGGCCCTCCGGGTTATTCCGGTCCCTGTGACGGGCACGTGGGCACTTCACGCGGGAACGACAACGACAACCATGGGAACGACCGTTCGCCTCACCACGATCCTTACATCCCGCAAGCTCTCACTCGGGAGCAGAGCGACGAGCTCCGGCGGATAAACGAGCAAGCTTTGCACACTCCCGTCGCCGGGACGACTCCTGAGGCCCTGGCCATGGAGTGGCGCGTTTGGCCACTCTGGCCGAACGAGACCGCTTAGAGCGGCTGCAGAGAGCGTTGGACGATCGCACTCGCCAACAACCCAGTTCCAGTCGGCACAAGCGCCGGCTGTTCCCGAGTGATCAGCCTCGGAAGTACCAGGTGCTGAACACTCCTCTGCAGAACCTGGCGGCGGCTACCAGGATCGTTGATTCCATTCAACCCTCCGATTCTGCGGCCGGGGAAGGGATCCGACAAATCCAAGCGCTCCTGAAGACGGCCCTGTCGCAGAACGCGGCAGTGTCGCAGTCCCGCGATCGCATCCACAGCGCATCAGTGCGCGCCGAGACTGTCCATTCGGCTCATAGCCCGCTAGGTTCGGGAAGACGCCGGGCTTCACCTTCCTCCAGAGATCACCACGGGGAGCGGAGGCGCGACCGAGTCGTTTCGCCCCGGCGATATGATGATTACGATTGGACCCGGATGCCCCCTTTGCGGGACGTCCCATACGGGCGCCAGCCCTATGGTGACAGGCGCTCTCTCAGGAATGATCGCAGGCTGAGCCTCTCGTACCGTCCGGGTAACCTCCGGGACCCCCAGTTCAATGCGAGATCTGTCCTCGCCCAAAACTTGGTCGATAGAGGGCAGGCCTTGAGGGAATATCTTGACGCCGATGTTCCGAGTGGTTCCGCACCCTCCGGACCCGAGTGTTTCAGTCGGTATATTCGTTCAACAGGTATCCCGCACAACTTCAGATTGGCGGCAGGCATCAGCAAGTTAACCGGTGAGTCAAAGCCGGAGATTTGGTTAGAGGACTACCGAGTGGCCGTCTAGATCGGCGGTGGCAATGACAGTGTGGCTATGAAACATTTGCCACTGATGCTCGAGGGGCCAGCCAGGGCATGGCTCAACCAGTTAGCACCCGACAACATATACTGTTGGGATGATCTGGCCCGAGTCTTCATCAAGACTTTCGAGGGCACGTACAAGCGCCCGGGTGGATTGTCAGAGCTGCAACATTGCGTCTAGAAGACAAATGAAACTCTCCGAGAGTACATCCAGCGATGGATGCTACTTGTAGTCTGCGTTGGTATTTCCCCGAAGAGGAGAGGATGATGCAGTACAGTAGAGATAAGTATTTCCCTCAGTTAAGAACCAAGGTTATCAATCCAGTAGGAGAACCAAGCAAAATTCCGTTAAGCGCACCTGCACACACAAGAGCAAACACTTGCACCCAACGCAAATAAGAGGGTTGTCAATCCTCTTAGCGGTTATTTGCAAAGATTAAATCTTATAGAGATAAATAGATAAACTAAAATACTAAATAAAATAAAAGAAAATAAATTGCAGCAAGGTATTTTTAGGTTTTATATATATGATAAAGTAGACCCGGGGGCCATAGTTTTCACTAGAGGCTTCTCTCTCGAGCACATAGCATATGGTGGGTAAACAAATTACTGTTGGGCAATTGATAGAAAAGAAAATAATTATGACGGATTCATGGCAATGATCATGTATATAGGCATCACGTCCGAGACAAGTAGACTGACTCCTGCCTGCATCTACTACTATTACTCCACCCATCGACCGCTATCCACGATGCATCTAGGGTATTAAGTATGAAACAAAGTAACGCCTTAAGCAAGATGATATGATGTAGACAAAGTAAACTCAAGCAATATGATTAAACCCCATCTTTTTATCCTTAATCGCAACAATACAAATACGTGTCATGTCCCCTTCTGTCACTGGGATTGAGCACCGCAAGATTGAACCCATCACAAAGCACCTCTCCCATTGCAAGATAAATCAATCTAGTAGGCCAAACCAAATCGATAGATCGGAGAGAAATACAAAGCTATAATAATCATGCATAAAAGAGTTCAGAGAAGACTCAAATATTTCTCATAAATAATCTGATCATAAACTCACAATTCATCGAATCCCAACAAACACACCGCAAAAGAAGATTACATCGGATAGAACTCCAAGAACATCGAGGAGAACATGGTATTGAAGATTAAAGAGAGAGAAAAAGCCATCTAGCTACTAGCTATGGACCTGTAGGTCTGTGGTAAACTACTCACACATCATCGGAAGGGCGGCAAGCTTGATGAAGAAGCCCTCCGTGATTGATTCCCCCTCCGGCAGAGTACCGGAAAAGGCCTCTAGATGGGATCGCGGAAGAACAGAGGCTTGCGGTGGTGGAAAGGTTTTCGCTTCTGTCTCTCTGTTGGTTTTGGAATATTTGGGAATTTATAGCGCTGGAATTAGGTCAAGAGGTGCCACGAGGGGCCCACAAGCCTGGGGGGCGCGCCCTACCCCCTGGGCACGCCCTCTAGGCTTGTCGCCTCCTCGTGGCTCTTCTGGTCTTCTCCCGAAGCTTCGTGGGTCTCTTCTGGTCCAGAAAAAATTAATCCAAAGTTTTTTTCTCGTTTGGACACTTTTTGATAATGATTTTCTGAAAAGGCAAAAACAAGAAGAAAACAACAACTGGCACTGGGCACTGGGTTAATAGGTTAGTCCCAAAATGATATATAATGGCATATAAAACATCCAAGATTGATACTATAATAGCATGGAACAATCAAAAATTATAGATACGTTGGAGATGTATCAAGCATACCCAAGCTTAATTCCTACTCGTCCTCGAGTAGGTAAATGATAAAAACATAATTTTTGATGTGGAATGCTACCTATCATGTTTCATCATGTAATCTCTCTCTTATGGTATGAATAATAAGATCCATGATTCAAAGCAATAGTCTATAATTTGATATAAAGACATCAATACTCAGGCATACTAATAAATAATCATGTCTTTCAAAATAAAAATGCTAAAGAACGTTATCCCTACAAAATCATATAATCCTGTCATGCTCCATCTTCTTAACACAAAATATTTATCATGAACAACCCCGGTTTTAGCCAAGCAAGTGGTTCATACTTTTTAACGTGCTTCAGCTTTTTCAACCCCCACGCAATACATGAGCGCAAGCCATAGATATAGCACTATGGGTGGAATAGAGTGTGGTGGTAGAGATCAATAAGGGGAAGTCAAAAATAAGAAGATAGTCTCACATCAACGAGGCTAATCAACGGGCTATGGAGATGCCCATCAATTGATGTTAATGCGAGGAGTAGAGATTGCCATGCAATGGATGCACTAAGAGCTATAAGTGTATGAAAGCTCAACATGAAAACTAAGTGGGTGTGCATCCAACTTGCTTGCTCATGAAGACCTCGAGCATTTGTGGAAGCCCATCATCGGAATATACAAGCCAAGTTCTATAATGAAAAATTCCCACTAGTATATGAAAGTGACAAAATAGGAGACTCTCTATATGAAAAACATGGTGCTACTCTGAAGCACAAGTGTGGAAAAAGGATAGTAACATTGCCCCTTCTCTCTTTTTCTCTTATTTATTTTTTTCCCTTTTTTTCATGGCTCCTTTTGGCCTCTTTTTTTTTCTTTTTCCTTTTTTTTATTTTCGTCCAGAGTCTCATCCCGACTTGTGGGGGAATCATGGTCTCCATCATCCTTTCCTCACGGAAAAATGCTCTAATAATGATGATCATCACACTTTTATTTACTTACAACTCAATATTACAACTCGATACTAGAACAAAAATATGACTCTATATGAATGCCTCTGGCAGTGTACCAGGATGTGCAATGATGCTAGCGTAACATGTATAAAAATGATGAACGGTGGCTGAGCCACAAATACTATGTCAACTATATGATCATGCAAAGCAATATGGCAATGACGATGTGTGTCATAAAAACGGAACGGTGGAAATTGCATGGCAATATATCTCGGAATGGCTATGGAAATGCCATGATAGGTAGGTATGGTGGCTGTTTTGAGAAAGATATAAAGAGGCTTATGTGTGATAGAGCGTATCATATCACTGGGTTTGGCTGCACCGGCGAAGTTTGCACCAACTCTCGATGTGAGAAAGGGCAATGCACGGTACCGAAGAGGCTAGCAAATTGCGGAAGGGTGAGAGTGCGTATTGCTACTTGTGAGCTGCGTTGGGATTTCCCCGAAGAGGAGGGGATGATGCAGTACAGTAGAGATAAGTATTTCCCTCAGTTATGAAACCAAGGTTATCAATCCAGTAGGAGAATCACGCAACAACTCGTTAGCAGCACCTGCACACAAAACAACAAATCCTCGCACCCAACGCGAACAAGGGGTTGTCAATCCCTTGGCGGTTAATTGCAAGATTAAATTGTATGGTGATAGATAGATAGATCAAACAGAAATACAAAATAAAATAAATAAAGTAAAATTGAAGCAAGGTATTTCTAGGATTTTCAATATATGATAAAGGTAGACCCGGGGGCCATAGTTTTCACTAGATGCTTCTCTCTTGAAAATAGCATACGGTGGGTGAACAAATTACTGTTGGGCAATTGATAGAAAAGTAAATAATCATGACGATATCCAAGGCAATGATCATGTATATAGGCATCACGTCCGAGACAAGTAGACCGAAATGATTCTGCATCTACTACTATTACTCCACACATCGACCGCTATCCAGCATGCATCTAGAGTATTAAGTTCATAAAGAACGGAGTAACGCCTTAAGCAAGATGACATGATGTAGGCAAAGCAAACTCACGCATGAATAAACCCCATCTTTTTACCCTTAATAGCAATGATACATACGTGTCATGTCCCTTTCTGTCACTAGGATTGAGCACCGCAAGATCGAACCCATTACAAAGTACCTCTCCCATTGCAAGATAAATCAATCTAGTTGGCCAAACCAAATCAATAGATCGGAGAGAAATACGAAGCTATAACAATCATGCATAAAAGAGTTCAGAGAAAACTCAAATAATATTCATGGATAATCTGATCATAAACTCACAATTCATCGGATCCCAACAAACACACCGCAAAAAGTGATTACATCGGATAGAACTCCAAGAACATCGAGGAGAACATTGTATTGAAGATCAAAAAGAGAGACGAAGCCATCTAGCTACTAACTATGGACCCGAAGGTCAGTGGTAAACTACTCACGCATCATCGGAAGGGCAGCAAGGTTGATGGAGAGCCCCTCCGTGATCGAATCCCCCTCCGGCAGAGTGCCGGAAAAGGCCCCCAGATGGGATCTCTCGAGAACAGGAACTTGCGGCGGCAGAAAAAGTATTTCGTGGACTCCTCTGTTGGTTTCCCAATTTTAGAGTATTTATAGAGGTGGAATTAGGTCAAATGGAGCAGAGGTGGGCCCACAAGGCACCAGGGTGCGCCACCCTCCCGGGGCGCGCCCTGGTGGCTCGTGGCCACCTCCTCTGTCTTCTGGCCCTCTCCCGAAGCTTCTAGTGTTTGTTATGTCCAGAAAAAAATCTCCAAAAAGTTTCATGGCATTTGGACTTCGTTTGGTACTGATATTCTGAAAAACCAAAAACAGACAAAAAATAGCAACTGGCACTGGGCACTAAGTTAATAGGTTAGTCCCAAAAAATGATATATAATTGCTTGTAAGTGTATATAAAACATCCAAGATTGATACTATAATAGCATGGAACAATAAAAATTATAGATACGTTGGAGACGTATCAAGCATCCCCAAGCTTAATTCCTGCTCGTCCTCAAGTAGGTAAATGATAAAAACAGAATTTTTGATGTGGAATGCTACCTATCATATTTATCATATACTCTTTTCTTTTGTAGCATGGAAATTTGGGCTTGAATGATTCAAAGCAATAGTCTATAATTTGATATGAAGACATAAATACTGAAGCATACTAACAAGAAACCATGTCTTTCAAAATATCAACGCTAAAGAAAGTTATCCCTAGCCCATTATGCTCAATCATTGATCCATTCATGAAACACACTCAATATTAGCTACACCCAATGCACAAGTATGACAATAGTGCTCTCTAGTTGGTGCTTTGTAAGAGAAGATGGAGACTCAAAATAAAAATAAAAATTGCATAAAAGTAAATAGATAGGCCCTTCGCAGAGGGAAGCAGAGATTTGCAGAGGTGCCAGAGCTCAAGGCTTAAATTAGAGAGATAAAATTATTTTTAGAGGCATGCTTTTCCTGTCAACGAAAACGACCGAGAATTCCCAATATCTTCCATGCTAGACACATTATAGGCGGTTCCCAAATAGAAAATAAAGTTTATTTCCTTTCCACCATTCTTTCACAATCCATGGCTAGCCGTATCCACGGGTGCCCTCCATACCAACACTTTCCAAGGAATTTATTATTATCATCATATTAAAATTTTCATTTTGGGACTGGGCATCCCTATTATCTGCCACTCTCTCGTGCAATGACAAGTGAATAAACACTCATCGTGAGAATAACACACCTAGCATGGAAAATATTGGCCACCCCTTGCCGCTTCATGAGCGGTACGGGCACACAAAACAGAAAGTTATTTTGAAAATTTAGAGTTGGCACATTTAAATTTACTTGGAACGGCATGGAAATACCGCATATAGGTAGGTATGGTGGACTCATTTGGCACAACTTTGGGTTTAAGGAGTTGGATGCACAAGCAGTATTCCCGCTTAGTACAAATGAAGGCTAGCAAATAGATTGAGAAGCGACCAACCAAAAAGCAAAAACGGTTATAAACATGCATTGATCATAACTAACACCGAATAATGCACCATAAGTAGGATATAATTTTGTTGCATAACTATTGACTTTATGTGCATGCATAGGGAATCACAAACCTTAACACCAATATTCTTACTAAAATCACAATTACTCACTAACATGACTCACATATTATCATCTCCATATCGCAAAACTATTGCAAGGAATCAAACTTATCATATCCAATGATCTTTCATGAAAGTTTTTATTATATCCCTCTTGAATATTCATCACTTTGGGACCAAATTCATATCTTGTGCAAATTACCATTACTATTATCAACTCTCAAAAAGATATAAGTGAAGCATGAGAGTGCAAATATTTCTTCAAAATTTAATCTTATCAACTCTCAAAATAATATAAGTGAAGCATGAGAGTTCAAATATTTCTTCAAAATATAGACACTGCCGTGCTCAAAAAGATTTAAGTGAAGTACTAGAGCAACTGTCTAGCTCAAAAGATTTAAGTGAAGCACATAGAGTATTCTAACAAATCATGATAAACGCGTGGCTCTCTCAAATAGGTGTGTCCAGCAAAGATGATTGTTACAAACTAAAAAAGCAAACAAAGCAAAGACTCATATAATACACGACGCTCCAAGTAAAACACATATCATGTGATGAATAAAAATATAGCTCCAAGTAAAATTACCGATAGTTGGTAGAAGAAAGAGGGGATGCCTTCCGGGGCATCCCCAAGCTTAGACGCTTGAGTCTTCCTTGAATATTGCCTTGGGGTGCCTTGGGCATCCCCAAGCTTAGGCTCTTGCCACTCCTTATTCCTTCATCTATTGTGATCTCACTCAAAACTTGAAAACTTCAATCACACAAAACTCAACAAAACCTTCGTAGATCCGTTAGTATAACAAATAAATCTTTAACTTTAAGTACTGTAGTAAATTGATTCAAATTTAATATTGGAATAAGTCAACTGTACTCCAACTTCTCCATGACTCATACCCCCCGATACGATCCATAGATTCATCAAAATAAGCAAACTATGCAACAAAAACAGAATCTGTCTAAAACAGAATAGTCTGTAAAGATCTATTTAAAAGCTATATTTCTGTAACTCTAAAAATTCTGAAAAATTAGTACAACGTGGAAAATTAATATAAAAATACTGTGTTAAAATTTCAGATTTTTCGGACGCTCCAGTACAGAATTAAAATTCCAGCACTGGGCACAAAACTTTCTGTTTTCCAAACAGCATCAATTATACTATCTTCCAAATCATCCCAAAGGCATTACTTGGCACAAACACTAATTAAAACATAAAAACACAATCATAACAGTAGCATAATTGTGTAAACACACAAGAACAGAAATAAAAAGCAAAAATTTATTTTATTCATTGGGTTGCCTCCCAACAAGCGCTATTGTTTTATGCCCCTAGCTAGGCATAATGCATAGTTTCAAGTATTATCATCCTTCAAGTTGATTCCATAAGTGGCCCTCATAATGGATTCATAGGTGCTTTAATTATTTTCCTAGGGAAGTGTTCCATACCTTTCTTTAGTGGAAATTGAAATCTTATATTACCTTCTTTCATATCAATAATAGCACCAATAGTTCGAAGAAAAGGCCTACCAAGTATTATGGGGCAAGAAGGATTGCATTCAATGTCAAGTACAATAAAGTCCACGGGCACATAATTTCTATTT
Organism: Elymus sibiricus; assembly: GCA_039707655.1. Taxonomy (NCBI): domain Eukaryota; kingdom Viridiplantae; phylum Streptophyta; class Magnoliopsida; order Poales; family Poaceae; genus Elymus; species Elymus sibiricus. The sequence goes on along the minus strand of CM077666.1, from coordinate 164,587,252 downwards.
GCAAGAATAAGCACATAATTTATTCTTCCCAATGGCCTTTTAATAGTGGAATCCGCAAGATGCAAATTAAGAGAACATTCATCTATATTGGTGAAACCTAGCACATCACATAGAGATTTTGGAATTGTGGAAACGCTAACACCCAAATCACATAAATCATTGCACTCATAATTTTTTATTTTAACTTTAATGGTGGGTTCCCACTCATCATATAATTTTCTAGGAATTTAAATTTCTAGTTCTAGCTTTTTTCTAACGCTTTCATCATCGCTTCTACGATGTGTTTAGTAAAAGCCTTATTTTGTTCATAAGCGTTGGGTGAATTTAGCATGGATTGTAACAAAGAAATACACTCAATCAAAGAACAACTATCATAATTAAAGTCTTTGTAATCCAAAAGAGTGGGCACATCACTAGTTAAAGTTTTTACCTCTCCAAACCCACTTTTATCAATTTTTTCATCAAGATTTTCACCCTCCGAATTATGGGGACGCCTTCTAGCTAAAGTTGACTCTTCTTCAGTCCCCTTTTCATAAATTTTTATATTGCTAAACAAGGAATCAATAGATGAAACACCAAACATTTTAATATCCTCATCATTACTACGATAGAAACCGGGAGGAATCGCTTTTTCTAAAAATTCTCGTTTAGCTTTTAGCATAGCGGTTCTTTTCTTACTCTCATCCATGGAGACATATAAAGCTTTAATTGATTCATTAATATCAATTTTGGGTGGCAAAATTTTAGTCTTAAGATTTTCCACATCATGAATGATTCTATCAATGCTCCTAGACATATCATCAAGTTTACTTTATTTTTCTTCTATCGTAGTGTTGAAAACTTTTTGAGCATTAATAAATTCTTTAATATTACTTTCAAGATCAGAGGGCATCCTATTATTATTATTATTATTATTATTATTATTATTATTATTATTATTATAAGGATTACCATAGGAATTGCCATAATTATTAGAGGAATTTCCAGGAAACGGCCTAGGATTAGAATTACCTCTATAAGCATTACTATTAAAATTGTTTCGCGAGACAAAATTCACATCTACGGGATCATTATTTTGCTCAATCAAGGTGGATAAAGGCACATCATTAGGATCAATAGGAGTATTTTTGCTAGCAACCAATTTCATAAGTGCATCAACTTTATCACTCAAAGTACTAATTTCTTCAACAGAATTCACTTTTTTACTAGTAGGAACTCTTTCAATATGCCATTGTGAATAATTTGTCATAATATTATCAAGCAATTTAGTAGCTTCTCCCAATGTAATCTCCATAAAAGTACCACCCGCGGCGGAATCTAAAAAATTTCTAGAAACAAAATTTAATCCCGCATAATTTTTTTGTATGATCATCCACAAATTTAAACCATGAGTAGGGCAATTTCTTATCATTAATTTCATCCTTTCCCAAGATTGGGAAACATGTTCATGATCAAGTTGCTTGAAATTCATAATTTGGTTTCTAAGGGAAATAATTTTCGCGGGAGGAAAATACTTGGTAATAAAAGCATCTTTACACCTATCCCAAGAATCGATACTATTTCGTGGTAAAGATGAAAACCAATTTTTTGCACTATCCCACAATGAGAACGGTAATAATTTTAATTTCACAATATCGTTATCCACATCTTTTTTCTTTTGCATATCACACAATTCTACGAAAGTGTTAAGATGGGATGCAACATCTTCATTAGGACTACCAGAAAATTGTTCTTTCATGACAAGATTTAACAAAGCGGCATTAATATCACAAGTCTCCGCACTAGCGGCGGGAGGAGCAATCGGAGTACTAATAAAATCATTATTATTCGTATTAGAAAAATCACACAATTTTGTATTTTCTTGAGACATCGTGGCTACGCAAACAAGCAAGCAAAGAAGCAAACAAGAAAAAGGCAAACGGAAATTATTTTTGTATTTTTGTAAAAACTTTTTAGAAGTGGGGGAGATGAAAATGAGAGGCAAAGGCAAACAAAATAAATGCAAGGAGATGAAAGTTTATGCGTAGGTACTTGATAGATGTTGATGATGTCTCCCCGGCAACGGCGCCGAAAATTCTTCCTGTTACTTGTGAGCTGCGTTGGGATTTCCCCGAAGTGGAGCGGATGATGCAGTACAATAGAGATAAGTATTTCCCCCAGTTATGAAACCAAGGTTATCAATCCGGTAGGAGAATCATGCAACAACTCGTTAGCAGCACCTGCACACAAAACAACAAATCCTCGCACCCAACGCGAACAAGGGGTTGTCAATCCCTTGGCGGTTAATTGCAAGATTAAATTGTATGGTGATAGATAGATAGATCAAACAAAAATACAAAATAAAATAAATAAAGTAAAATTGCAGCAAGGTATTTCTAGGATTTTCAATATATGATAAAGGTAGACCCGGGGGCCATAGTTTTCACTAGAGGCTTCTCTCTTGAAAATAGCATACGGTGGGTGAACAAATTACTGTTGGGCAATTGATAGAAAAGTAAATAATCATGACGATATCCAAGGCAATGATCATGTATATAGGCATCACGTCCGAGACAAGTAGACCGAAATGGTTCTGCATCTACTACTATTACTCCACACATCGACCGCTATCCAGCATGCATCTAGAGTATTAAGTTCATAAAGAACGGAGTAACGCCTTAAGCAAGATGACATGATGTAGACAAAGTAAACTCACGTATGAATAAACACCATCTTTTTACCCTTAATAGCAACGATACATACGTGTCATGTCCCTTTCTGTCACTGGGATTGAGCACCGCAAGATCGAACCCATTACAAAGCACCTCTCCATTGCAAGATAAATCAATCTAGTTGGCCAAACCAAATCAATAGATTGGAGAGAAATACGAAGCTATAACAATCATGCATAAAAGAGTTCAGAGAAAACTCAAATAATATTCATGGATAATCTGATCATAAACTCACAATTCATCGGATCCCAACAAACACACCGCAAAAAGTGATTACATCGGATAGAACTCCAAGAACATCGAGGAGAACATTGTATTGAAGATCAAAAAGAGAGAAGAAGCCATCTAGCTACTAACTATGGACCCGAAGGTCAGTGGTAAAATACTCACGGATCATCGAAAGGGCGGCAAGGTTGATGGAGAGCCCCTCCGTGATCGAATCCCGCTCCGGCAGAGTGCCGGAAAAGTCCCCCAGATGGGATCTCTCGAGAACAGGAACTTGCGGTGGCGGAAAAAGTATTTCGTGGACTCCTCTGTTGGTTTCCTGATTTTAGAGTATTTATAGAGGTGGAATTAGGTCAAACGGAGCAGAGGTGGGCCCACGAGGCACCAGGGCGCGCCACCCCCCTAGGGCACGCCCTGGTGACTCGTGGCCACCTCCTCTGTCTTATGGCCCTCTGCCGAAGCTTCTAGTGTCTCTTATGTCCAGAAAAAAATCTCCAAAAAGTTTCGGGGCATTTGGACTTCGTTTGGTACTGATATTCTGACCAAAAAACAGACAAAAAACAGCAACTGGCACTGGGCACTAAGTTAATAGGTTAGTCCCATAAAATGATATATAATTGCTTGTAAGTGTATATAAAACATCCAAGATTGATACTATAATAGCATGGAACAATAAAAAATTATAGATACGTTGGAGATGTATCACGTATAATCCATGGACTCATATTAGTCATAAAGAACTCACATACTTATTGCGAAAGTTTATTAGCCCTCGAAGCAAAGTACTACTACGCATGCCCCTAGGGTGGAGGTTGGTAGGATTTAACCATCGCACGCCCCCGACCGCCACACAAAGGAAGACAATCAATAATAAATCATGCTCGAACTTCATAGCATAACGATAGATCATACGTGCATGCTTCGGGAATCACAAACCTTAACACCAATATTCTTCATAAAACACAATTATCTACTAATACCTCCCACATATTACCATATTAATATCGCAAAACTATTGCAAGGAATCAAACTTATCATATTTAATGATCTACATGAAAGTTTTTATTATATCCCTCTTGAATACCTATCATATCAGGACCAAATTCATAACCCGTGCATATTACCATTGCTATTCATTAGACTCTCAAAAAGATATAAGTGAAGCATGAGAGTGCAACTATTTCTTTAAATTATAACCACCGCCGTGCTCTAAAAGATATAAGTGAAGCACTAGAGCAACTGCCTAGCTCAAAAGATATAAGTGAAGCACATAGAGTATTCTAACAAATCACGAATAATGTGTGTCCCTCTCAAAAAGGTGTGTTCAGAAAAGATGATTGTGACAAACTAAAAAGCAAACAAACTATATCACAAGACGCTCCAAGTAAAACACATATCATGTGATGAATAAAAATATAGCTCCAAGTGAGTTACCGATAGGTTGTAGACGAAAGAGGGGATGCCTTCCAGGGCATCCCCAAGCTTAGACGCTAGAGTATTCCTTGAATATTACCTTGGGGTGCCTTGGGAATCCCCAAGCTTAGGCTCTTACCACTCCTTATTCCTTTATCCATCGTAGTCTGACCCAAAACTTGAAAACTTCAGCACACAAAACTCAACAGAAACCTCGTGAGATCCGTTAGTATAACAAACAAATCTTAAACTTTAGGTACTGTTGTAAATTGATTCATATTTAATATTTGCATAATGCTACTGTACTCTAACTTCTCCATGACTCATACCCCCCGATATGATCCATAGATTCATCAAAATAGGCAAACTATGCAACAAAAACAGAATCTGTCTAAAACAGAACAGTCTGTAAAGATCTGAATTAACGTCATACTTCTGTAACTACAAAAATTCTGAAAAATTAGGACAACGTGGGAAATTCATACATCAATATTGTGTAAAAAATTCAGAAAGTTCTGACGCTCCAGCGAAAACCAAAATTCCAGCACTGGACGCAAAAGTTTCTGTTTTCAAACAACATCAATTATACTATCATCAACATCATCCCAAAGGCATTACTTGGCACAAACACTAATTAAAACATAAAAACACAATCATAACAGAGGCTACAATTGTGTAAACACTCAAGAATAGAAAGTAAAAGCAAAAATTTATTTTATTCATTGGGTTGCCTTCCAACAAGCGCTATTGTTTTATGCCCCTAGCTAGGCATGATGCATAGTTTCAAGTGTTGTCATCCTTCATGTTAATTCCATAGGTGGCCCTCATGATAGATTCATAAGGTGCTTTAATTCTCTTTCTAGGGAAGTGTTCCATCAATTTCTTTAATGGAAATTGAAATCTAATATTACCTTCTTTCATATCAATAATAGCACCAATTGTTCGTAGAAAAGGCCTACCAAGTATTATGGGGCAAGAAGGATTGCATTCAATATCAAGAACAATAAAATCCACGGGCACATAATTTCTATTTGCAAGAATAAGAACATCATTTATTCTACCCAATGGCTTTATTAGTGGAATCCGCAAGATGCAAATTAAGGGAACAAGGATCCATGTCGGTGAGACCTAGCACATCACACAAAGACTTTGGTATAGTGGAAACGCTAGCACCAAGATCACCAAGAGCATTACATTCATAATCTTTAATTTTGACGGTTCCCATTCATCTTGTAATTTTCTAGGAATTGATAGTTCCAACTCAAGTTTTTCTTCGTGTGCTTTCATCATGGCTTCTACAATATGTTTAGTGAAAGCTTTATTTTGTTCATATGCATTTGGTGAATTAATCATGGATTGCAACAAGGAAATACACTCAATCAAAGAACAACTATCATTATTAAAGTCCTTGTAATCCAAAGTAGTGGGTGCATTACTATTTAAAGTTTTGACCTCTCCAAACCCACTTTTTTCATTTTTATCATTAAGATTATCACCCTCCAAGCAAGTGGGACTCCTTATATCTAAAGTTGACTCTTCTTCAGTCCCTTTTTCATCAAGTTTTATGTTACTAAATAATGATTCAATAGGAGTGACACCAATCATTTTAATATCTTCATCATTACTACGATAGAAACCAGGTGGAATCGCTTTTTCTAGGAATTCTCGCTTAGCTCTCAACCTAGTGGTCCTTTCTTTACTTTCATTAATGGAGACATAGATAGCTTCAATAGACTCATTTATATCATGCTTGGGTGGCAAAATTTTAGTTTTGAGATTTTCCACATCATGAGCAATTCTATCCATGTTCCTAGCCAATTCATCAACTCTATTCATTTTTTTCTTCTATCATAGCATTGAAGTTCTTTTGCGAACTAATAAATTCTTTAATATTACTTTCAAGATCAGAGGGCATCCTATTATTATTATTATAAGAATTACCATAAGGATTGCCATAATTATTAGAGGAATTTACAGGAAACGGTCTAGGATTGAAATTACCCCTATAAGCATTGTTGTTGAAATTATTTCTAGAGACAAAATTCACATCAATAGAATCATTATTTTTCTCAATCAAAGTAGACAATGGCACATCATTAGGATCAATATGAGCATTTTTACTAGCAACCAATTTCAATAGAGCATCCATCTTATCACTCAAAGTATTAATTTCTTCAACAGAATTTACCATTTTACCAGTTGGCGTTCGTTCAGTGTGCCATTGAGAATAATTTGTCATGATATTATCAAGAAGTTTTTTAGCTTCTCCCAATGTAATTTCAATAAAAGTACCACCTGCGGCAGAGTCTAGCAAATTTCTAGAGACAAAGTTTAGTCCCGCATAATTTTTTTGTATGATCATCCACAAATTTAAGCCATGAGTTGGGCAATTTCTTATCATTAATTTCATTCTCTCCCAAGATTGTGCAACATGTTCACGCTCAAGTTGCTTAAAATTCATAATTTGATTTCTTAGAGAAATAATCTTAGCGGGAGGAAAATACTTGGTAATAAAGGCATCCTTACACTTATCCCAAGAATCAATACTATTTCTAGGCAAGGATGAAAACCAAGTTTTAGCACGGTCTTGTAGCGAGAACGGAAATAATTTCAATTTGACAATATCATTATCCACATCTTTTTTCTTTTGCATATCACAAAGCTCAACGAAAGTATTTAGATGGGATGCAGCATCTTCATTAGGACTACCAGAAAATTGTTCTTTCATAACAGGATTAAGCAAAGCGGCATTAATGTCACACGACTCCGCACTAGTGGTGGGAGGAGCAATAGGAGTACTAATAAAATCATTATTATTAGTATTGGAAAAATTACACAATTTTGTATTTTCTTGAGACATCGCGATGAAGCAAGCAAACTAGCAAATAGAAATATTTTTGTGTTTTTGTAAAAGAAAAATTAGAAGTGGGGGAGATGAAAACGAGAGGCAAATGCAAATAAAAGGCAAATAAAGTAAATGCAAGTGGATGATAGTTTGTGCGAAGGTACTTGGTAATTTTGATGATGTCTCCCCGGCAACGGCGCCAGAAATTATTCCTGCTACTTGTAGTCTGCGTTGGTATTTCCCTGAAGAGGAGAGGATGATGCAGTACAGTAGAGATAAGTATTTCCCTCACTTAAGAACCAAGGTTATCAATCCAGTAGGAGAACCAAGCAAAATTCCGTTAAGCGCACCTGCACACACAAGAGCAAACACTTGCACCCAACGCAAATAAGAGGGTTGTCAATCCTCTTAGCGGTTATTTGCAAAGATTAAATCTTATAGAGATAAATAGATAAACTAAAATACTAAATAAAATAAAAGTAAATAAATTGCAGCAAGGTATTTTTAGGTTTTTTTATATATTATAAAGTAGACCTGGGGGCCATAATTTTCACTAGAGGCTTCTCTCTCGAGCACATAGCATACGGTGGGTAAACAAATTACTGTTGGGCAATTGATAGAAAAGCAAATAATTATGACGGAATCATGGCAATGATCATGTATATAGGCATCACGTCCGAGACAAGTAGACCGACTCCTGCCTGCATCTACTACTATTACTCCACCCATCGACCGCTATCCAGCATGCATCTAGGGTATTAAGTATGAAACAGAGTAACGCCTTAAGCAAGATGACATGACGTAGACAAAGTAAACTCAAGCAATATGATTAAACCCCATCTTTTTATCCTTAATGGCAACAATACAAATACGTGTCATGTCCCCTTCTATCACTGGGATTGAGCACCGCAAGATTGAACCCATCACAAAGCACCTCTCCCATTGCAAGATAAATCAATCTAGTAGGCCAAACCAAATCGATAGATCAGAGAAGACTCAAATATTTCTCATGAATAATCTGATCATAAACTCACAATTCATCAGATCCCAACAAACACACCGCAAAAGAAGATTACATCGGATAGAACTCCAAGAACATCGAGGAGAACATGGTATTGAAGATCAAAGAGAGAGAAGAAGCCATCTAGCTACTAGATATGGACCCGTAGGTCTGTGGTAAACTACTCACACATCATCGGAAGGGTAGCAAGGTTGATGAAGAAGCCCTCAGTGATCGATTCCCCCTCCGGCAGAGTACCGGAAAAGGCCTCCATATGGGATCGCGGAAGAACAGAGGCTTGCGGCGGCGGAAATGTTTTATCTTCTATCTCTCAGTTGGTTTTGGAATATTTGGAAATTTATAGCGCTGGAATTAGGTCAAGAGGTGCCACGAGGGGCCCACAAGCCTGGGGGGCGCGCCCTCCAGGCTTGTCGCCTCCTCGTGGCTCTTCTGGTCTTCTTCCGAAGCTTCGTGGGTCTCTTCTGGTCCAGAAAAAATTAATCCAAAGTTTTTTTCTTGTTTGGTCACTTTTTGATAATGATTTTCTGAAAAGGCAAAAACAAGCAGAAAACAACAACTGGCACTGGGCACTGGGTTAATAGGTTAGTCCCAAAAATGATATATAATGGCATATAATTGCATATAAAACATCCAAGATTGATACTATAGTAGCATGGAACAATCAAAAATATAGATACGTTGGAGACGTATCAATGGACCACCCTCCATAACACGGTGGAAAACGTCACCGAGCACCAGGCGATCTGCGCCTTCAAGGCTGGCGTCAGGTATCGTGAGTTGGCCCTGAAGTTCGGCCGCACTGAGATCCCGACTCTCAGTCGGGCGATGGAAATCACCAATCGGTACGCTAATGACGAAGAGGAAGATCGGCTGAGGAGCGGCAAGGGCCGAGCCGAAGATGCGAACCAGTTGGACGGCAACAAGAACAAGAAGCAGAAGCACAAAGCTTAGGCAGCCAACAATGCGGAGGCTGTAGCTCTGGCCGGCCAAAGCAAAGGCAAGGGCCCGCCGAAGTAGAAGAAGGAGTGGGCTGGCAAGAATAAGGCCGCCCCAAAAAATGACATCCTTGATCAGCCCTGTCAGATTCACACGAAGAAAGATGAAGAGGGCAACTTGATTCTGCCAAAGCATACCACTCGGGAATGCCGGCTGCTCAAGCAAGAGATGCGGCAAGACCCCTCCGAGGGGAAGGATGAGGACGAGGACGACGATGGGGATCAAGGCACCTCCGTGTACCCCCACGTCGAGAAGGTTCTGATGATTTTTGCTGACGTTGAAAGCAAGAGTCGCCTCAAGGTGATTAACCAAGAGGTCAATATGGCGGTTCCGACTGTCACCAAGCTCCTAGACTGGGCCCAGACCCCTGTCACTTTTGACCAGTCGGATCACCCAGCTCACATACCGACCCCCGGGCGGCAGGCGCTGGTAGTCGACCCCGCTGTTGGAGGAGTCCGACAGCGCAAAGTCCTCATGGACGGCGGCAGCGGACTCAACATCATTTACGCTAATACTCTAGAGGCGATGGGCATTCCGATGTCCCGATTGAGTAAAAGCAATATGCAGTTCCACGGGGTTATTCCTGGGAAAAAAGCGAAGTCACTCAGGCAAATTGCCCTCGACGTCATATTCGGCGGAGAGACGAACTTCAGAAAAGAGAGGTTAACCTTTGAGGTGGTGGAGTTCAAGAGTGCCTATCATGCCATCCTGGGTAGGCCCGCCTACACATGATTCATGGCCAGACCATGTTACGTGTATCTTAAGCTTAAGATGCCAGGCCCGAAAGGCGTGATCACCATCACAGGGAATCGGAAGGTAGCTGAAGAGTGCTTGCAGAAAGGCAGTCAGATCGCCGACGAGCAGATGGCGTTGGCAGAGTTAGACGAGTACAAGAAGACGGTTGATTCAAGTGATCTGCTCAAGAGCAAGAAACCGGCTGTGGAATCCGCTTTCCAGTCGGCTGGTGATTCGAAGCAAGTTCACATTCACCCGGAGGACCCGAACGCTGCCCCGACCAACATATCAACAACGTTCGACAGCAAATAGGAAAGCGAGCTCATCCAGTTCCTCCGTGAGAACTGGGACATCTTCGCATGGAAACCCTCTGACATGCCGGGTGTTCCCAGGGGACTGGCTGAGCATCGTCGCAGAGTTGACCCAAAAGCGAAGCCTGTCAAAGAACATCTCCGACGCTCCACTACAGAGAAGCGCAAGGCGATTGGCGAGGAGATCGCGTGGCTCTTGGCCGCCGAGTTCATCTATGAAATATACCACTCCGAGTGGCTCGCCAACGCCGTGTTAGTTCCCAAGAAAGATAAATCTCTCCGAATGTGTATTGACTTCAAACACATTAAACGGGCCTGCCTGAAGGACCACTTCCCTCTTCCCCGCATAGATCAGATCATAGACTCTACTGCGGGGTGCGAGCGCTTATCGTTTCTGGATGTGTACTCCGGGTACCACCAGATCCGAATGTATGGTTTGGACGAAATAAAGACTGCATTCATCACCCCATTCGGGTGTTTTTGTTATACCACAATGCCCTTTGGATTGAAGAATGCCGGAGCAACTTTCATGCGCATGATCCAGAAATGCTTACAGAAGCAGATCAGTCGGAACGTGGAGGCTTATATGGATGACATCGTGTTCATGTCAAGGAAGAGTTTCGACCTCCTGACTGACCTCGTCGAAACCTTCGCGAGTGTAACACCCCCAGTGTCATGCTACAGTAACCTCACACTAATGATGCCAAGTCATCATCATTATATCCTAAGAAATGCAATTAAGAAATAATTCAACTCAAATTCAAAATTCAAATAACAAGTGAAATTAGAAAAACTGCAAACTTGTAAACAAAATAGTTCATAATATTGCAAATAATCCCAAAGCAATTATAAAAACAAAACCAACATTATCTGAATTTCCAAATTGACCCTAACATCCAAAAACAGTGTCCAAAACAACCCCATTAATCCATTTTCATTTATACAAAATTCAAATGAAATCATCTTGCCTCCAAACTTTTTGTGGCAGTGCAAAATAATGCATTGTATTTATGTGGTAAGTTTCACATTTTACAAAAATGCATTTGCTAGCTAAATAAAAATGCAAAGCAGAAAAGAATAAAGAAAAACAGAGAGAGAAATAAAGAAAAAGAAAAGGGCACCGTGGCACTGGGCTCTAGTCCACAGTGCCAGGCCTAGCCCAGCTTCCCCCCTGTCGTCTCCCTCCTCCCCGTGTCAGCACGCGCGCCCGCGCCCGACGCCAGACGCCGTCGCCACCACACCAGCTCGTCGCCCGTGCCGCTACAGGCGACGTGGGAGGACAAGGGCGACGCCGTGGCAGCTCGGGGACACCCCCAATCCTCATCCTCCCCTCTCCATCGCTCGCCCTCGTCCTCACGTCGCTGGGCCGAGCAGCATCCGCCAAGGCCATCGTCGCGCTCGCGCTCTCCGTCCACCCCGCGCTCTGAGACCTTGTCTCCGAGGACTGCCGTGCTCGACTGCTTCGCCTGCTGCAACCAGCTTGAGTCGTGGAGCACCGCAGCCACCAGATCGAGGTCGTCTTCAACCTCGGGCGCCGGTGATTGCCGCTACTGCTCCGCCACCTCCAAGCTTCCCCGAGCCCACTACGTACCCCTACCGGATCGCAGTGAGCTCCGCCTCCTTTTCCCCCTTTTCCCCCTGCCATTCCCGTGCGCTAGCTACCGTCCCCATTCCCGAGCTTCGGCCAACGCCATGTCCGGCGAGCATCGCGCCCCCGTGCTCCTCCGCTCGAGCCAGTGGCGCCGTCGTGCTCCTAGTGCTCCCTAGATGCCGCCTAGATGCTTAGATGGGTCGCTGGAGCCCCGCTTTGCCGTCCCCGTGAAGCTCCCGAAAGCGCCGCCGCCTGCCATCGTCGTAGCGCTCACCTCCGACCACCCCAGCTCGCGAGACTTGCACCGTTGGACGCGCGAGACAACGCTCGTTCGAACGACACCGGCCACGCTTGATTTGGCCCCCTGTAGGCAATTTCCGGCGAGGTCCGAGGCGCGCCGCCGTGATTTTTGGTCGCCGGAGCAACTCTGGTGCTGACGCCGACGTGGCACGGCCTGGGGTCCACCCTGGGTCACTGCCAGTGGCCCCGGTGGCTCCCGTTGACCGAGGTCAACGTGCTGACTGGGAAACCCTGTGCCACTGACCACTGGGCCCCACGCACTATTTAGTTAGTGGTTATTATACTGACTAATTAATTAACTTAATCACTCACTGACAGAACAGGCCCACACGCTTAATTAGTTTAAATTGGGTTTAATACACTGTTTAAACCACATAGTGTATGACATGTGGGCCCGGCTCACCGTTCAAACGGATAAGCCTGGCTGAGTCACCTGCTGACTCAACCAGCTGGCCCCACCTATCAGCCACTACTGACTGGTGGCTGACTGGGTAGTTGACCCAGTCAACTGGCCCCATTGTCAGCCACACATGCACTTCTCTAGGTACACTTCTGTGTACCCATAGCAATTAATATTTAAATGATTTTCGAATTAAATTAAATTCTAGAAATTCCAGAAAATGAATAAACTTTGAAAAGTCATATAAAATAAACCGTAACTCGGATGAAAATAATTTATATATGAAAAATGATCAGAAAAATCTAACGAATCCGATTATGTCATTCGCATGCATGTTAGAATCCTCTAAGTAGGTGAACCTATAGCTTTTTGCCTGTTTTTGACAGATGAATAGTGCATGACTACCGGTAGATAATTCCAAATTAATTCCTAAATTAACTAGAATTGTTTGGAGATGCATTAGATCACCCATGCAAATCATATTGCCATGTCATGCTCTGTGATTGCATTTGTATGCTTTGTATTTATTTGTTTCCTCCCCCTCTTCTCTCCGGTAGACCCCGAGACCGACGTGTCCCCTGAGTACGACTACGTCGCAGACGCCCAGCCTTTTTCATCAAAGCTTCCAGGTAAGCAAAACCCCCTTGATCATTCCTATATCGCCCATTCTTTCTCTCCCATGCTTGCGTTAGATTTTGCTACTGTAATTGATTGCTCCTATTCTGATGCATAGCCTGATTTTGTAACCTGCTATTGATACTTTACCTGTTGACCTAAATGCTTAGTATAGGCTGGTTAGTGATCCATCAATGGCCCCACACCCTTGTCCTTGTTGCCATGCTTTACCACCGGTGACTCGATCAGTGTGATCGATGTACAGAGACCGAACACAGCACCGCACACCCCATTAGTTGTACGACTCTGCAGGGCTACTATCGAGTGCCAAGGGTGATACCTCCTACCTCACTCCTGATGATATCTCTGTAGCGTAGCTAGTCGGTTGTGGGTTACCGAGGGTGATTCCTCTTTCACCACCTTTGATGAGGCCTCTGTCGTGCAGCCCCTCAAGTGTGAGCCCATCGAGGGTGATTCTTCCAAGTTCACCTTGACAGTTACATCGAGTGGGAATCCATCGAGGGTGATTCCTCGGATTCCCCACGATGTTATGGACACACGGGTACTTTGACCTTCACCTAAGACCATTGTTAAAGACGGGTCAGCTCCAAGAGCACCCGCGAGATAATGTTGAAGTCGGGCCGACCCCAAGGGTACCCGCGAGAGAGTCCTGTGGCGGCTGGCTGTTAGCGGTACCACCCAGGATGTGGTGGTAGCTCAAGACTTGTCCCGACAGCCGACACAGAACTTACACTGTAGTCGGAGCGACAGGGCAGGCGGAGACTACCTAAGAGAGAGGTGGGCCTAGTCCCTGGTCGTGGCCCGCGAGATACCTAGTTGGAACGGCCGAAGTGCTTCTGGTTGTCTCCGCGAGCTCCTAATAATTCACTAACGGATTTGGGTATTTGATCTGAGTTGGCCACTGGCCTATACGCACTACCACCACGCGGGATAATGGTTTAATGGGGCCCTCGGCGCCGTATGTATCAGCCGAAAGCTCTGTCAGACGTCCAGTTCAGCATTGTGGTACGGCTGGGCCGGCGCCATCCAGGACAGAGGTGATGCCTGGATTCGCCCTGCTCGCAACGACCCAGAGTGCAAAGGGCGATGGGCCCAAGACCCCTGAGCACTTAGGATGTAGACCGGCGGGGACCTCTCTGTGGAGCCTAGGTAGGACTACGTTGTGTCGATCAGCCGAGGCCGGGCATGACCGAGAAAAGTGTGTCCGGCCAGAGTTAATCGAGTGTGTTGGGTAACAGTAGTGCACCCCTGCAGGGAAGTTATCTATTCAAATAGCCATGTCCACGGTAACAGGACGCTCAGTGTTGTATCCCGATCTACTACAACTTGAACTGGATACTTGTGATACTAAACTGAAATGATAGCTCCGGGATCGCTTTCTCGCAGGGAGTCGAGGAAGGATCTCTGGGCTTTGCTACTACATACTTATTACTTTGTTATATGCTAATCTACACTCTTCTAATGCTGCAAGACGCTGCAAGATGCTAGTCTTCGATAGGCTAGGCCTTCCACTCTATTCTGGCATTTCTGCAGTCTAGTCCACAGATACAGCCCCTTCCCTTTGATACCGATGCATAAATAGCATAGTTCTGATGTAAGTCTTGCGAGTACTTTGGATGAGTACTCATGGTTGCTTTGCTACCTCTTTTTCCCCATACCCGATTGCTGCGATCAGATGATGGAGTCCCGAAAACAGCTGATCCCGTCGACGACTACTACTACCCCGACGGTGCTTACTACTACATGGAGACAGACGACCAGGAGTAGTTTAGGAGGCTCTCAGGTAGGAGGCCTGCGCCTTTTTGATCTAGTTGTCGTTGTTTTGCTAGCCTTCTTAAGGCAATCCTTGTCTAATTATGTCTGTACTCAGATACTGATGCTTCCGTTGACTCTTGTGTATCTCGAGCTTATGTATTCGAGCCCTCGAGGCCCCTGGCTTGTAATATAAAGCTTGTATTATTTTATTTTGTGTCTAGAGTTGTGTTGTGATATCTTCCCATGAGTCCCTGGGCTTGATCATGTGCATTTGCGTGTATGAATAGTGCACGGTCAGGTCGGGGGCGTCACAGCAAGCTTGCGCCAATACGACATCAAACTCAATCCGGCCAAGTGTACTTTCGGGGTGCCCGCAGGCAAGTTACTCGGCTTCCTTGTTTCCGAACGAGGGATCGATGCTAACCCCGAGAAGATCGGTGCCATAATCCGAATGAAGCAGCCGCAACGTCTGCATGATGTTCAGAAACCCACTGGGTGTCTGGCAGATTCATTTCATGACTCGGTGAGAAGGCCCTGCCACTCTACCGACTCATGAAGAAATCAGAGAAGTTCGAGTGGACGACAAAAGCGCAGGCCGCGTTCCAGGAACTCAAAGCCCTGCTTTCCACCCAGTCGGTGCTTGCTGCTTCGGGCAGCCGAGAGCCCTTGCTCTTGTACATCGCGGCCACAAGCCAACTTGTTAGCACCGTGCTCACTGTGGAACGTGAGGAACAAGGCAAGGCCTAGAAAATCCAGTGGCCAGTTTATTACATCTCTGAAGTTCTGACCCCTTCCAAGCAAAGATATCCACACTACCAGAAGCTGGTGTATGGGATTTACCTGACTGCGAAGAAGGTGGCTCATTACTTTCAAGAGCACTCGGTCACGGTGATAAGCGATGCTCCCCTGTCGGAGATCCTGAACAACAGAGATGCCACAGGCCGAGTAGCCAAGTGGGCCATCGAACTCCTCCCTTTGGACATCAAGTTTGAGGCCAAGAAAGCTATCAAGTCGTAAGCTCTGGTGGACTTCCTAGCCGAGTGGATTGAACAGGAATAGCCAGTCCCGAGTGTCCCCGAACATTGGACTATGTTCTTTGATGGTTCCAAAATACTGAATGGCTCGGGGGCTGGTGTCGTCCTAGTGTCCCCCAAAGGCGATAGGCTCAGCTATGTACTTCAGATCCACTTTGACTCTTCGAACAATGAGGTAGAATACGAGGCCCTTTTGCATGGGTTGCGCATGGCAATCTCCCTTGGAATCCGTCGACTGATGGTCTATGGCGACTCGGACCTGGTGGTGAATCAAGTAATGAAGGAATGGGACATCCGGAGCCCAGCTATGACAGGCTAATGCAATGCCGTCCGGAAGCTGGAAAAGAACTTTGAAGGACTGGAGCTCCACCACATCCCGCGAATCAAAAACCAGGCGGCTAATGACTTGGCCAAGATTGGTTCAACTCGGAAAGCAGTCCCGAAGAATGTGTTCCTAGAGCACTTGCACTCGCCCACAATCAAGGAAGATCCTTTTGTGGGGGAGCCCCCGCAACCAGTCGGACCGTCGAATCCAACTGAAGTTGACATCCCAACGGTGTTGGATCTGGTCCAAGAGGTGCTCGTCATCACTCCCGAGTGGACCAAGCCATACCTCGCATATCTGCTCAGGCAGGAACTCCCTGAAGACAAAGAAGAGGCTCGACAGATCGTCCACCGATCAAAAGCCTTTACCGTCATGGTAGAACAATTCTACAAGAAGAGCGCCACTGGCATCACTTAGTGTTGCATCACGTCGGAGGAAGGGCAGCAGATCCTGCAGGAGATTCATTCGGGAACTTGTGGTCACCATGCTTCCTCTCGGACCTTGGTCACCAAAGCGTTCCGGGTAGGTTTCTATTGGCACAGAGCCAACGAAGCCGCTCATGATATCATTGACCAGTGCATTGGGAGTCAGTTTTATGCAAATCAGTCACACAAGCCAGCGTCCGCGCTAAAGACAATCCCACTCGCGTGGTCGTTCATAGTCTGGGGACTCGACATGCTCGGTCCATTCCGGACCGGGGCCAGTGGGTTTACACATCTGTTGGTGGCAGTGGATAAGTTCACCAAGTGGATCGAAGCGAAGCCCATAAAGAAGCTAGACTCCTCGACTGCGATCAAGTTCATCAAGGAAATAATCTTCTGGTTTGGGGTCCCTCACAGCATCATCATGGACAATGGGTCAAACTTTGACCTGGACGAGTTTCGCGAGTTCTGTTATTCCCAGGGCACTCGGGTTGACTACGCCTCCGTGGCTCACCCTCAGTCGAATGGACAGGCGGAACGGGCGAATGGATTGATACTTCAAGGACTCAAGCCACGTCTCATGCGCGACCTGAAGCACGCAGCGGGAGCCTGGGTCACCGAGCTACCATCGGTCCTCTGGGGCTTGCGCACGACTCCAAACCAGTCCACAAAGCGCACTTCATTCTTCCAGGTGTATGGCTCAGAGGCCGTTCTGCCGAGTGATTTGCTCCACAACTCCCCCCGAGTGGATCTATACTCGGAGACGGAGGCTGAGGAAGCACGTCAAGATGGCCTCGACCTGCTAGAGGAGGAGCGTGAGTTGGCTCTTATCAGGACGACTGCATATCAGCAAGACCTGCGTCGCTATCATGATAGACACGTCAGGGGACGCACTTTCCAGGAAGGCGACCTGGTCCTCCGACTAGACCAGCAGAAACCTCACAAGCTGGCGCCGCCATGGCAAGGGCCCTTTGCGATATCAAAAGTACTGAACAACGGAGCCTATCGCCTCTACAACTTCGCCAAGAGTGAGGAAGAGCCCCAAGCTAGGAACGCGGATCTGCTCCGCAAATTCTTCACTTAGAATAAATTTCTCCCCATTGTAATAATGTTCCGAATGAAATTAGATGAATAAAAGTCTTACTTTTCCTGTATTTCATCTAATTTGGACCAACACCATGTTTTCACTCCGGTGACTAACAGCATTCGGAAACTAACAACACGCCAAGTGGGTGTATCGGCTTAGTCGCGAACCAGATTTCGCCTAAGTTAAAAACTATCCGAGTGCGGACACGCTCCATACTCGGGGGCTCAGCCGCGAACCAGATTTCACTTGAGTTAAAAACTATCCGAGTGCGGACACGCTCCACACTCGGGACTTGGCCGCGAACCAGATTTCGCCTAAGTTAAAAAATTATCCGAGTGCGGACATGCTCCACACTCGGGGGCTTAGTGATACTTCTCCTTCGTATCTATAATTTTTGATTGTTTCATGCCATTATCCTACAATTTCCACATATTTTTGGCAACTTTTTATATGATTTCTTGGACTAACATATTGATCCAGTGTCCAGTGCCAGTTCCTGTTTGTTGCATGTTTTTTGTTTCGCAGAAAATCTGTATCAAATGAAGTCCAAATGCGATAAAAATTTACGGAGATATATTTTAGAATATATGTGATATTTGGAAAAAATAATCAACACGAGACGATGCCTGAGGGGGCCACAAGCTCAGAGGGCGCGCTCAGCAGACTTGTGGCTACCCTGTAAGGCGGTTGGAGCCCTTCTTCTGCCGCAAGAAATATAATATCCGGAAGAAAATCCCCTCAAAATTTCAGCCCAATCGGAGTTACGGATCTCCGGGAATATAAGAAGTGGTTTTCGGCCAGAAAACAGGAACGCGAAACAGAAGAGAACAGAGAGAGAGAGATCCAATCTCGGAGGGGCTCCTCCCCTCCGGGAGACATGGCGGCCATGGCCCAGAGGGGAAACTCTCCTCCCATCTAGGGGGGTGGCCAAGGAAGAAGAAGAAGAAGAAGGACGGCTCTCTCCCCCTCTCTCCCGGTGGCGCCGGAACGCCGCCGGGGCCATCATCGTGACGGCGATCTACACTAACAACTTTGCCTCCGTCAACACCAACTCTCTCCCCCTCTATGCAGCGGTGTAACACCTCTTCTTCCTGCTGTAATCTCTACTTAAACATGGTGCTTAACGCTATATATTATTATTCAATGATGTATGGCAATCCTATGATGTTTGAGTAGATTTCTTTTGTCCTATGGGTTGATTGATGATCGTGATTGGTTTGAGTTGTATGTTTTATTTTGGTGCTGTCCTATGGTACCCTCCGTGTCGCGCAAGCGTGAGGGATTCCAACTGTAGGGTTTGCAATATGTTCATAATTCTCTTATAGTGGGTGGCTAGAGTGACAGAAGCTTACACCCGAGTAAGGGGGTTGTTGCGTATGGGAGTAAAGAAGACTTGTTACTTAATGCTATGGTTGGGTTTTACCTTAATGATCTTTGGTAGTTGTGGATGCTTTCTAGAGTTCCAGTCGTAAGTGCATATGATCCAAGTACGAAAAGTATGTTAGCTCATGCCTCTCCCTTATATAAAATTGCGATAATGATTACCGGTCTAGTTATCGATTGCCTAGGGACAAATCTTTCTCTTGTGTTACAAAAGCTTTCTACTAAACAACTAGCTTTTATTATCTTGCAAATTACTCATAGTTTTATTCTCGCAAAGTACTCCTAGTTTTATTCTTGCAAAGTAGTTCTAGCATTACACCTACAAAGTACTTCTAGTTTCATGCTTGTTCTAGGTAAAGCAAACGTCAAGTGTGCGTAGAGTTGTATCGGTGGTCGATAGAACTTGAAGGGAATATTGATTCTACCTTTAGCTCCTCATTGGGTTCGATACTCTTATTTATCGAGAAAGGATACAACTGATCCCCTATACTTGTGGGTTATCAAGACCTTTTTCTGGCGCCGTTGCCGGGGAGCAATAGCGTGGGGTTGATATTCTCGTGTGTGCTTGTTTGCTTTGTCATTAAGTAGTTTTTATTTTATATTCTAAGTTGTTCTTTATCTTTAGTTATGGATATGGAACACGAAACACCAAAAAAATTAGTTGTATTTGCTACTCATGGAGATGGGGAACCTCCAAAAACCCTCGATGCTGGTTATGTGGAAAATATTAAATACTACTTTGATAATCCTGATAAATGTCCATTCAACTTGATAATGGGAGATACTTTGGATCAACGGGAATACTTTAGGGATTATCGCTTGTCTCAAAAAGGGAAACTCTTATGGGATCAAATTAAAATGCTGCGTTGGTATGCTTGGAATTTATGCTTAAGGTGTGATTATACTTGTTGCTCTAAGATGAAGGCTCCACACCTTTCCTTTCAATGTGAATTTAATGATAATGAAACCTTGGCTTCTTATGCTAATGGTATATATGATTACTATGATGTGGAACTAATAGTAGAATTTGTTGCTTTTATGGGTGCTTATGAAATTAAATCTTTGTTTGAAAAGTATGCAGATTCTGATGCTGCTATTTACAGATCTAAAAATTATGCTATACTTAAATATTGACATGAGAATGATGAATACAATGCCTTTATTGATGAATTTATTGAGAAAGTCTCTGCTGTCCGAGAAGAGACTAATATTTTGCAGGAATCTATGGAAGAAGAAATTGATCACACTGTGAGCTCATTAGATGAAAAAGATGAGAAGGAGAGCAAAGAACAAAGGGAGGAAGAGCGGATTAGCTACCTGTGCCCACCTTCTAATGAGAGTAACTCTTCAACTCATACATTGTTTAATTTCCCTTCGTGCTTACCGAAGGATGAATGCTATGATCCCTTTGATACATTTGAAATATCCCTTTTTGATGAACTTGATGCTTGCCATGCTTGTGGCCATGATGCCAAAATGAATTATACATATGGAGATGAACTTGCTATAGTTCCTATGTTAATAATGAAATTGTTGCTATTGCACCCACACATGATAGTCCTATTATTTTTTTGATTTCTTCCAACTACACTATATCGAAGAAGTTTGCGCTTATTAAGGATTATATTGATGGGTTGCGTTTTACTATTGCACATGATGATTTTGATAAATATAATATGCATGTGCTTGCTGCTCCTACTTGCAATAATTATGAGAGAGGAACTATATCTCCACCTCGCTATGTTTCCAATACGATAAAATAGCAAGAAACTGTTTATACTATGCATTGGCCTTTACTTGATGTGCATGAATTGTTCTTTTATGACATGCCGATGCATAGGAAGAGAGTTAGACTCTGTTGTTATGTGATATATGTTGATTTGTGCTCATTACTAAATTACAAATCATTGTTAATTAAAATTGGCTTTGATATACCTTGGGATCCAGGTGGATCAATTACTTGAGCACTATATGCCTAGCTTAATGGCCTTAAAGAAAGCGCTGCCTGGGAGACAGCCCGGAAGTTTTAGAGTGTCATTTTATTCTGTTGTGTGCTTTTAAATTAAAAAAATAGAGGGCAACCTAAAACTTTTTCAAAAAGAAAAGTGAAAGTGAGACAGATGAGCAATGTGGAAGTGGGGGCTAGCCTTGAACTTTGTTCATGCCCATGGAAACTTTGTGAACCTTGATTATAGAAACTTTTCAAAAAAATAATTATCCCCTAGTACAAATCCATTGTATTATAAAAATAATGTGCCACGATTTACCTTTAGGATGTTTAAATTGCTTGTTTGGTGTGTGCTGTGCAAAAACAGAAACTTGTGCTGTAGTGTTTGAATTTCTATATTTTACTGGAACGTGCAAAAATTCTGAAATTTTTATACAGTACTTCTATGCAAATTTTTTTATTTTGTCCTAATTTATCATATTTTTTTGAGTTACATAAGTATATGTTTCATTTGCATCTTTACAGACTGTCCTGTTTTCACAGATTGCTGTTATAGTTTTTTATTTGCATATGTTTGAAATCTTGTTGAGCCCCATTGACTTGGGAGCCATAGAATTGAGATAGCATACAGTGGTTAATGTTTGATTATAATTATAAAATAATGTTACAGCAGGACATGTTGGGATTTGATGTTATATGTACTAACCCCTCTAATAAAAAGTTCGGTTAAGTTTTGTGTGGATGAAGTGTTCGAAGAACGAGGAGGTATCGATATGAGGAGAATAAGGAGAGGCAAGATCTCAATATTGGGGATGCCTAAGGCATCCCAAGTAAATATTCAAGGAGACTCAAGTGTCTAAACTTGGGGATGCCCCGGAAGGCATCCCATCTTTCTTCGACAATTATCGGTATGTCTCGGTTTTTGTTTTGTTCACATGATATGCGTAAATTATTGGAGCGTCGTGTGCTTTTTATTTTTCTTTTAATAATGCACCATGATGGTATGAGATAGTCCTTGGTTGATTTAGAGAATGCTCTTTGCACTTCACTTATATCTTTTGAGTATGCCTTTATAGAATGCTTCATGTGCTTCACTTATATCATTTGAAGTTTGGATGCCTGTTTCTCTACATATAGAAAACCGTTATTTGTAGAATACTCTTTTGCTTCACTTATATTTATTAGAGTGTGGTCTTTTGTAGAAAGAATTAAACTCTCATGCTTCACTTATATCTATTTAGAGAGTCAACAGGAATTGGTCATTCACATGGTTAGTCATAAAATCCTATATAAAACTTGTAGATCACTGAATATGATAAGTTTGATTCCTTGCAATAGTTTTCCGATATTGAGATGGTGATATTTGGGAGGTACTAGTGAATAATTGTGGTTTAGTAAGAATATTGGTGTTAAGGTTTGTGATTCCCGAAGCATGCACGTATGATCTGTCGTTATGCTAAGAAGTTGGAGCATGATTTATTATTGATTGTCTACCTTATGAGTGGCGGTCGGGGACGAGCGATGGAGTTTTCCTACCAATCTATCCCCCTAGGGGCATGCATAGTAGTACTTTGCTTCGAGGGATAATAAACTTTTGCAATAACTATGTGAGTTCTTTATGACTAATGTGAGTCCTTGGATTATACGCACTCTCACCCTTCCGCAATTTGCTAGACTCTTCGGTACCGTGCATTGCCCTTTCTCACCTCGAGATTTGGTGCAAACTTTGCCGGTGCATCCAAACCCCGTGATATGATACATTCTATCACACATAAGCCTCCTTATATCTTCCTCAAAACAGCCACCATACCTACCTATCATGGCATTTCCATAGCCATTCCGAGATATATTGCCATGCAACTTCCATCATCATCATCATATACATGACTTGAGCATTCATTGTCATATTGCTTTGCATGATCGTAAGATAGCTAGCATGATATTTTCATGGCTTGTCTGTTTTTTGATATCTTTGCTACGCTAGATCATTGCACATCCTGGTACACTGCCAGAGGCATTCATATAGAGTCATATGTTTCAGTTTTATCGAGTTGTAATATCAAGTTGTAAGTAAATAGAAGTGTGATGATCATCATTGTTAGAGCATTGTCCCAGTGAGGAAATAAAAAAAATAAAAAAAAGAGCCCAACAAAAAAAAGGCCAAAAAGAGCCCACCAAAAAAAAGAAGAAAAAAAAGAAAAAAAATGAGAGAAAAAGAGAGAAGGGGCAATGTTACTATCCTTTTCCACACTTGTGCTTCAAAGTAGCACCATGTTTTTCATATAGAGAGTCTCCTATGTTGTCACTTTCATATAACGAGTGGGAATTTTTCATTATAGAACTTGGCTTGTATATTTCGATGATGGGCTTCCTCAAATGCCCGAGATCTTCATGAGCAAGCAAGTTGGATGCACACTCACTTAGTTTTTATTTTGTGCTTTCATACACTTATAGCTCTTAGTGCATCCGTTGCATGGCAATCCCTACTCCTCGCATTGACATCAATTGATGGGCATCTCCATAGCCCATTGATTAGCCTCGTCGATGTGAGACTATCTTCCTTTTTTGGCTTGCCCTTATTAATCCCCACGATTATATTCTATTCCACCCATAGTGTTATATCCATGGCTTGCGCTCATGTATTGCGTGGGGGTTGAAAAAGCTGAAGCGCGTTAAAAAGTATGAACCAATTGCTCGGCTTGTCATCGGGGTAGTGCATGATAAATACTTTATGTTAAGAAGATGGAGCATGACAGGATTATATGATTTTGTAGGGATAACTTTCTTTAGCATTTTTATTTTGAAAGGCATGATTGTTTGTTGGTATGCCTGAGTATTGATGTCTTTATATCAAATTATAGACTATTGCTTTGAATCACTCGTGTCTTAATATTCATGCCATGATTAGATTATATGATCAAGATTATGTTAGGTAGCATTCCACATCAAAAATTATCTTTTTTATCATTTACCTACTCGAGGACGAGCAGGAATTAAGCTTGGGGATGCTGATACGTCTCCATCGTATCGATAATTTTTGATTGTTTCATGCCATTATCCTACAATTTCCACATATTTTTGGCAACTTTTTATATGATTTCTTGGACTAACATATTGATCCAGTGCCCAGTGCCAGTTCCTATTTGTTGCATGTTTTTTGTTTCGCAGAAAATCCAAATCAAATGAAGTCCAAACACAATAAAAATTTATGGAGATTTATTTTGGAATATATGTGATTTTTGGGAAAAAGAATCAACGCGAGACGATGCCTGAGGGGGCCACAAGCTCAGAGGGCACGCCCCCTACCCTAGGCGCGCCCAGTAGGCTTGTGGCTACCCTGTAAGGCGGTTGGGGCCCTTCTTCTGCCGCAAGAAAGATAATATCCGGAAGAAAATCCCCTCAAAATTTCAGCCCAGTCGGAGTTACGAATCTCCAGGAATATAAGAAATGGTTTTCGGCCAGAAAACGGGAACACGAAACAGAAGAGAACAGAGAGAGAGAGATCCAATCTCGGAGGGTCTCCTCCCCTCCAGGAGCCATGGTGGACATGAACCAGAGGGGGAACTCTCCTCCCATATAAGGGGGAGTCCAAGGAAGAAGAAGAAGGAGGGGGGACTCTCTCCCCCTCTCTCCCGGTGGCGCCAAAACGCTGTCGGGGCAATCATCGTGACGGCGATCTACACCAACAACTTCGCCGCCGTCAACACCAACTCTCTCCCCCTCTATGCAGCGGTGTAACACCTCTTCTCCCCGCTGTAATCTCTACTTAAACATGGTGCTTAACACTATATATTATTATTCAATGATGTATGGCAATCCTATGATGTTTGAGTAGATTTGTTTTGTCCTATGTGTTGATTGATGATCGTGATTGGTTTGAGTTGTATGTTTTATTTTGGTGCTGTCCTATGGTGCCCTCCATGTCGCGCAAGCGTGAGGGATTCCCACTGTAGGGTTTACAATACATTCATAATTCTCTTATAGTGGGCGGCTAGAGTGACAGAAGCTTACACCCGAGTAAGGGGGTTGTTGCGTATGAGAGTAAAGAGGACTTGTTACTTAATGCTATGGTTGGGTTTTACCTTAATGATCTTTGGTAGTTGTGGATGCTTTCTAGAGTTCCAATCATAAGTGCGTATGATCCAAGTATGGAAAGTATGTTAGCTCATGCCTCTCCCTCATATAAAGTTGCAATAATGATTACCGGTCTAGTTATCGATTGCCTAGGGACAAATCTTTCTCTTGTGTTACAAAAGCTTTCTACTAAACAACTAGATTTTATTATCTTGCAAGTTACCACTAGTTTTATTATCGCAAAGTACTCCTAGTTTTATTCTTGCAAAGTAGTTCTAGCATTACACCTACAAAGTACTTCTAGTTTCATAGTTGTTCTAGGTAAAGCAAACGTCAAGTGTGCGTAGAGTTGTATCGGTGGTCGATAGAACTTGAAGGGAATATTGATTCTACCTTTAGCTCCTCGTTGGGTTCAACACTCTTATTTATCGAGAAAGGCTACAACTGATCCCCTATACTTGTGGGTTATCACTTAGCTGCTATCCAGATTTTGCCTAAGTTAAAAAATATCCGAGTGCGGACATGCTCCACACTCTGGGGCTCAGCCGCGAACCAGATTTCGCCTGAGTTAAAAAATATCTGAGTGCGGACATGCTCCACACTCGGGGGCTCAGCCGCGAACCAGATTTCGCTTGAGTTAAAAACTATCCGAGTGCGGACAAGCTCCACACTCGGGGGCTTAGCCGCGAACCAGATTTCGTCTAAGTTAAAACCTATCCGAAGGCGGACACGCTCCACACTCGGGGGCTTAGCCGCGAACCAGATTTCGCCTAAGTTAAAAACTACCCGATTGTGGACACGTTCCACACCCAGGGGCTTAGCCGCGAACCAAATTGCGCCTAAGTTAAAAACTATCCGAGTGTGGACACACTCCACACTCGGGGGCTTAGCCGCGAACCAGATTTCGCCTAAGTTAAAAACAACATTGGAAAATAGAACAAAGGCTCGAATATCCGAGTAAACTTCGATCTTCTCGAGTTCTCCCAACAAAAGAAAAGTACGCGAGCCATGGGCCCGTTAAAGTATCACGGTTACATTAACCACTCGGCATTCCGAGGCAAATCAAGATTTAAATGTTTTTGACTACTCCGTTGCGGGGGGATTGGTCGGGTCGACGAAGGTGTCCAGGTCGATGCCGTCTACGATCCGAGTGGCGGCCTCGATGAATGTCTCCATGAAGTCCTCAAACTTGAGCTTCTTCTTGTTAGCAACCTTCAGCGACTTCAGCTTCTCCTCGTCCACATCCTTGAAGTGGACACGGACAAGTGCGAGAGCCACGTCGGTGCCGCAACGAGCAGCGGACTTCTTCCAGGCCTACACACGGCTTGGGATATCCTTCAGCCAAGTCATCATGGACTCCACGTCACTCTGAAGCTCTTCACCGGGGAGCAGTTCTTGATCAATCTTGGACAGAGCAGACCTCAGTCGGATGATGTACCCCATGGCGCTTTCGAGACGCTCCTGCAGATGGAGAATGGCCATGGCGGCACTGTCCTTGAGAAGCTGTCTCGAGGGATCCAGATCCTTCTCCACTTGATCCACCTCCAGCTCAAAGTTATAGCAGAATTCTATCGGGGAAAAATGGCTTGAGTCAGACAAGGCGGAAAACTCTAGAACAAACGGATAAAATCCACTCGGCGGTGCGGCTTACCTTCAAGCTTTTTGCCCATATCCTCATCGAACTCTTGGAGGTACTGCTCCATCTCACCCTTCTTCTCAAGAAGCTTCATGATCTGGTCATTCAAGGCCTTCTTCTCCTCTTCAAAAACACTTGCCTGGGTGCTGTGCTTCGTCTCCCACTCGGCGTTGGTCTTCCTAAGCTCAGAAACTTCATTCCTGGCCGCCTCAGCGGCAGCCTTTAGGGTCTTGATCTCCTCCTCGAGTTTACTGACTGAAGCCAGTTTCTTCTCGGCAGCCTTGGTCTTGCTCCTGGCTTCCTTCTGCGCCAGCGCCAGCTCCTTGTCCTTGTCCTCCAGGGCCTGCTTCATGGTGTCTAAAGAAATAGAAGTCCTCAGCCTCATTACAAGTTGAGCATTCTCACCACGGACATCTGTTGAAGCGAATTGACTCGGATCAAGGGAAAAATATGACTCGGCGAACAGTTAAACAACGGGGTTTACCTCCAAGGGTGTTCTTCTCCTTCTCAAGGTGGCTGCTCCTGTGCTTCTCCGCATCCAGATCCACTCGGAGCTGCAGTACCTCCTTCTCCAAGTTGGCATAGTGGGTTCCCAGCTCGCAGGCCCTCTGTCACAAAACAAGGAAATTGTCAGTCGGGTGAAGGAACAAGCTTGACTAGTATCAAACCCTGAAGTACCCTCTTACAACTGAGTTGGCAATGAAGAAGATCGAGGACAACAACACGCTGGTCTTCATCGTCGACCTCAAGACAGACAAGCTCGATCTGCTCGAAGCTTTCTAGTCTGCCAAGCCTAACACTCGGCCAGTCGAGTGAGGAGTGACACTCTGGGTGTTATAAAAAAGAAACTCTAAGACTACAACCGACTGCTTCCAGTCGACGGCAGTCTCGGGGACTACACCCAATGGGTGCACTCACCGTGCCCCCACTGGAGAATGACTCGTGTTGATGAGCTAAAAAAACCTATGTGTAAGTTCTATCAGACTCCCACCGATTGCCCGCAATCGATAGCAGTCTCGGGGACTACACCCAGTGGGTGACTCAGCGTGCCCCCACTGGAACAGAAGCATTCGGCAAAGACCCCGGTCGATCCAAGTGGAAATGACAATACAGAGTTCTAAGACTCCCGCCGACTGTATCCAGTCAACGGGAGCCTCGGGGACTACACCCAGTGGGTGCACTCAGCGTGCCCCCACTGGAGAAAAACCAACACACCCAATGGGTGTGCCCCGTGCAAACCCACTAACAGAAAGCCAATCGCTATTTGGAGAATAGATAAAAATTCAAAGGATGCCAAAGTACTTACTGCGGCACTTACTCGGACGTTAGCCTTCAAGGCCTCGCTGGCATTGTATGCTTCCTTCAGCCGGTCGTACACCACCTCGACCTGGAGCAAGGCTTCCTTGCTAGCTCCCACCTAGTCCTCAGGGACCCTCTGTAACGAGAACAGAGTAGCTGGAGCGGGGTCCGAGGTTGGTGCCAGTGGAGGCATAGAAGTCGCCTTTATGGCACCCTTAGCTGGCGAAGAATTCCTGGTGAAGACCTTGGTGGGCGAGACCTGCTCCACCCGGCCACCTACAGCCTCTTGCATGATGATGTCGCCACTCGGCGAAGCCCTTGCGTTAGATCCTGAGTTCGGCGGGTCGGCTTTGTCATCATCGTCAAGATGGATGATTTCACTCGGAGCTACAGTCATCTAAAGATCAGCACGCTAAACTAACAGGCATTCGGATTCAAATTCAAACAGGCCAGACAGTACCTTTGGAAGTTGCAACATCCATGGATTGGGCCTCAGGGCGCGCCTTCTCAGGGGCATCTGGGTCCGGCGAAGTGGTAGACGTATCATTCCTGCACTCGCGAAGCTGCTCAGTTACTGGCCAACTAAGACTCACTCGGCAAAGAAGATTAACACTCGTCACTTACGTTGAGGCCACGGCACCGTCATCTTGATCTTGGGAAGAGCGGCCTTCTGAGGCTTGATGGTGGTAAGCTTGGGCTGCTTGACCTGCTTCTCAGGCGTCCCCAATGACCCGGCTCGTCCGTGCTTCGCCCCACGAGTTATGGGGGCCACGGTGGCCGGCTTGGAACCACTCAGGGACTGGGTTCCACCCGCTCGGACACCCGGATCATGCTGCGCCTTGGTGCGGGGCTCCTTGGGACCTCCCCCGAATGGAGAGGATTCTGCCTCCTCATCTTCCCCGGTCTCGGTGTCCTCGTCGCTGTCCTCCTCCTCTCCATCGTCGTCGTCTTCACGGTATTGTTATTCGGTATCACTCGTCATGTCCTCCGGGTCGCGGTCAACACTTGGGATCTACGAGATCATCTTCTAAAAGCTCTGCTGAAAGAAAGACACACGTCGAAACCGGAGTCAATCATACGGAAGAACCTCTACTGAAATCACTCGAATGAAGGACAAACTTACATCTGCAGGAGGATGCTCCAGGTCATACGGAGGCACTTTTCTGGATCCGCGTGGAGGTGATCGCCTTGATCTTCTCTTCGACGACCTCCTCGGTCAGGTCACCGGGAAGCACTCGAGTAGGATCACTCAGCCCTTCATACCTCCACATTGGGTGCTCTCTGTCCTGCAGCAGCTGGATGCGCCGACTGAGGAACGCTTCCAGCAAGTCCATCCCATCAACTCCAGCACGCACCACCCCTACCAGGGCGTCCACCAGGATCCCAACCTCCACCTTCTCCTCCTTGGCCATGGTGAGGGACGGCGGAGCAGCAACCCTCGCTGCCGAGTACAGCGGGAGCCCAGTCAGGTTCCCTTCACTCGACACGTCCTTGCAGTAGAACCAGCTGTCCTGCCAGCCCTTGACAGAGTCGGGGAAGCTCATCTTGGGGAAGGCCAAGTGCCCCCTGAGCTGGATGCCCAACCCCCCGCACTGCTGGGTCACGTTGGTCTTCTCCTCTCTCGACGAATCTGTCTTCACCGTCATCGATCGACAAGTGAAGATGTGCTTGAACAACCCCCAATGGGGGTAGTAGCCGATGAAGTTCTTGCACAGCGAGACGAACGCCGCCAAGTAAACCATCACATTCGGCGGGAGGTGGTGAAGTTGCGCTCCGAAGAATTCCAAGAATGCACGGAAGAAAGGGTGCGGAGGCATCGAAAAACCTCGCTCGACGTGGGTGACGAGGAGGACTCGCTCGAAGGCGTTCGGTGCAGGCTCGACTTCATCCGCCTCAGGCAGCCTCCAGCCACCCACGGGGATCAGTCCCTTGCCTTCCAGCTCCTTCAGCCGCCCCTCCGTCACCCGTGAGGGGACCCAGTCCCCCTGGATGCGGCCCGCCACCGCTCCGCCACTCTAAGACGCGCCCTTTCCCGCCTTATTTGCCCTTTCTAACCTGCCCGTCGTCTCCTTCACCATGGTTTCGGGCGCTCGGGAGCTCGGAACGGAGGAGCGAGAGGAAGGGGAGAGTGGAGGACGCGAGCAGAAAAGGGGATCTGGAGTTTACCCTAGCCCGCGCGGGCTATATACTGCGGGTAAAAATTCGTCAGGCGAGATCTCGGCCACAGATCCCTGGATCGGACGGCACCCGCGGCGGGTGCGCGGGCAGACATGACGGGGCACGTGGCGGTTGTCAGGGCGAAAATCGAGGCACCACGCCCCACTTTCCCCACTAGCCGCGGCGTAACCGCTTCTTCGCGCGCACGCATGATTTTGAATCCCGGAAATCCCGCAGCGAATCGGCCTAACAGATTGCGCCCGCATCGTTTCCTAAGAAACACCCGTCGGCCCGACCAACCGCCTTCCGCAGGCCTCCGTGCACTCGGACACGTTAAACACCCGACTGGAGTCACCTCCAGGATTGCGAAAGGACGAGCTTGACGCCCCTCTGCGGGTTAACTTGGCCCTTTCACTAGGCTCCAAGGCGCGTGTCTCGTAAATTTGGACTCAGAGCTGGCCCGTGCTGGTGTTCCATGGGATATGGAGTGGCATCTCTCTGGAGATTCAGTCCATGCGTCGGCGTCATCACTCGAGTTTCATGGCATGCCTTCACTCGGCCTCAAGTCCATCTCTCCTGAGAGACATGCGAATGCCACCAAGTTTTGCCTAGCAATCGACACCATCCGATCATTCGGAAGATCTCTAGTACAAAATCCGTTGCGGCTTCTCCTGAGGATAACTACAGGAAGAGCGGAGGCCGAGTGCCCCCGAAGCACTCGGACCACTCCGAAAGCTCAACCCACTCATCTTGTTAAGCCTCAACCGATTCGGGGGCTAATGATGGGGTCACCTACCACCGGTAGGGATAAGGACCTGACATCTAGGTCCCACCTAAGGCCCACACTATTATTCACAGACCCCTGGGTCACAAGTGCAATCAGATGCACGCCGCGAAGGATTCACGCGGACCCTGCACGGACAACACTCGGACGGACGTCTGCCCTCCAGTCGGCCAGTCGTCATCACTCGGACACAGGAGACGTACGGACGGCGTGGAGCTGCAATGGTCGAGTAGTCTTCAACTAGACTTTAAACATAGTCATGGCTACTGTTACCAGTAACTGCCATAGTCATAGCTGTGTTAAATGGTGTTAAACGCCCTTAAATGCTGTAGTTATTGTCATAAAACCCAGCGACGTGATGGTGGAGAGGTTGCAGCGAACTCCTATATAAGCCGCCCTCTCCCTCCATCGCAAGGTTAAGCACTCATTGTAATCAGATACCCCCAGAGAAAACAAGCCTCAGGGCATGAGACGTAGGGCTTTTACCTCCTCTGAGAGGGGCCTGAACTCGCTAAGTCCGAGTGTCACACATGTGTTGTAGCTAGGCTCTGCTCCTCATTCGTACCTCCAGTACTTACTGTCATACTAGTAACCACGACACTCGCGCTTCCCTCAAACTGGTCAGTTTTTTTATTGGTTTTGACCAGTTGACTCACTAGTCAGCCGTCACGTCACTAGTCAGCCCTTTCTCTCTATTCGTTCTTCCCACCCCTGACTCGCATCTCTCCCAGCGTCAGCCGACGCTGCCACCAAAGGCCCCTGATGCGACTATCCAGCGGCAGCTGAGGAGCACAACACCGTCGCGGGCGATGATAGCTGCGCGGAGGTAGCACGCCTCACACGGCGCCATGAGGTGACTCCAGTGGACGCGGCAGAGTCCGTGGGAATGGCCTAGATCCGGCATGCCACCCGGTGCCAGTGGCCAAATGATGAATCCAAATTATTGAAATTTTTGCCCTTTATACACCGTAGGCTTTGTGGAATTGTACCGCGTTCGCGCACTACTTTTGTCGATTTTCCCCAGAATATGTCCTTTTGAACAAAGGGAACACTATGGAAGAAATTTCAAGAAATTATGGTGGAATCACGTCAATCAATGTGATTATCACCAACCATTAAAATAATAAAAAGATTGGAGCCCATTTGAACTCTGTGCGGCTCATCCAGAGCGCAAGACGGCCAACGTACGAGCGCACACGCTCGTATGAGATGCCATTGCCACCTCTTGGTCGACTACTTCAACTCATGGAGTTGGATCGGGGATCATACGCCCACAGCCTCCAAAAACACATAACCCAAGTCTCCGGAAGGTGTTCGGAGGGGGAATCGATCCAAGGACTTCGCCGCCGCAACGCTGCATCAAGAGGGCTTCACCATCAACATCATCACCATCACCATCTCATCCCCATATATTTGTAATATAGTAGTTGGAGTGGATTCAATCATGTATTACTTTTGTGAACTGGTCATGATCATAATAATCCATCTCGTATCATTCATGCCCTCAATGCGTGAGTAGTTTCCTAAGTTCTCGGGGATATGGAGGAACCCTAGTATGTAATAGATCGTTTGGTATTAGGATTTGATATCCTCTTTATATGTTTATGTTAAGGGAAACGCTTATGGTCACCCGACGGATATCTCTGTGCGCATCGATCTCTTCTCTGGCCGTCGGTGACGGTGTCCTGGACATGGGGGTCCCGGCCTAGGTGACTAGTCCAGACTCAAGGCCCGTTGAAGAGCAGAGACTCCGGAGGTTTCCAACCTGAAGACCCGACGTACCAGGCCTCACCGAAGACTTGGCGTGTACCCCAAGGATATGAAGATTCGGCATGTATTCCTTTAATTGTAACCGACCGTCCGTGTAAAAACCGGCAGACCTCGGGGTAGGGGGTCCCGAGCTGTGGATCTCGGATGGATGGTAACATGAACAGGGGGACGATGTTTACCCAGGCTCGGGCCCTCTTGATGGAGGTAAAACCCTACGTCCTGCTCTTGTTTATATTGATGGAGAAGTATCAAGTACAGAGTTGATCTACCTCGAGATCGTATGAACTAGTCCTAAGGCTAGGTGAATGAGATTGTGTTGAGGTCCTCTCTACGGACTAAACCCTTCGGCTTATATACACGCCGGATAGGGTATCTAGGATTACAAGGTCGGTATCTAGGCATGGAGGCGGCAGGAGGAGTCTTGGAGTACGCACCAACTCTTCGGTAGATGCAGTCCTTGTTCTTCCGAAGTCCATCTCGATAATAATGAGGGCCTACCGGCCCAGCCCGAGGAATATGGGCCGACTTGATTGGTACCCCTAGTCCAGGACACCGTCAGTAGCCCCCGAACTGGTCTTCTACGCCGAGGACGATCCCCTCGACGGTGGTAACTTTGGATCCGAAGTCCTTGGCTTGACAGACGAGTTCCCCTTCCAAATTTCCGGATCTCTTGGACGCCCCTCTAAGGAGTGGTGTCTTGTAGACGAGATTCAACCAGGCTCTCTCCCCATCCGGAGTCAGGAGTTAACTTAGCCCCGAAGGCTAGCCACCCAGGTGTGAATAGTACCTCATAGCCTGACAACTTTATCGAAGAGC
This sequence comes from Elymus sibiricus, assembly GCA_039707655.1. Taxonomy (NCBI): domain Eukaryota; kingdom Viridiplantae; phylum Streptophyta; class Magnoliopsida; order Poales; family Poaceae; genus Elymus; species Elymus sibiricus. The sequence continues at coordinate 164,553,578 of CM077666.1, read as the reverse complement.
CGCCACCCACGATGAGTCAGGCAGTTACTGCTTATCCCAAATCGTGGTTCGAGGCTGCCTTTCTACTGGCACGTCCCGTCAAGGTGGGGATCGTGCCCGTATTTTTGGGGATATCATCAAGATTTTGTTTCCCCCTATGCATGTAACGGCATCTTCGGAGGAGGAGAGTGGCGTTTTTATCGGCGCGGCAAGGGGGACTCTTGGCCTTTCAACGACCTATAAGAGTAAAAAGCAAACAGAGCTTGTGGCCACGCTCTCATTTCCCCCATCTTCTGCTTCCTCAAGCTCTAGCGCCCAGATCTGATCTTGCCTCCTCCCCTCTTTGCACCTCCGTGCTCCCCTGCTCGGCCATGGCCGATACCCTCAAAGGGCACTGGGGGGCTCTCTCGTCACGGAGGGCATGCTCCAGGAGCTGCGGAGTGCGGGGTATATCCCCGCCAACGTCGCCGCCCGCGCTCCTGACGCCGACCAGCAGGTGCCCGCCCCCAACACCGGGGAGCGGGTAGTCTTCATCCCCCACCTCATCAGAGGCCTGGGGTTCCCGCTGCACCCATTCGTGCGCGGGGTGATGTTCTACTACGGCATCGACTTCCACCACATGGCCTCGAATTCCATCCTCCACCTCGCCTCCTTCATCATGCTGTGCGAGGCCTTCCTCCGCATCGAGCCGCACTTCGGCCTATGGCTGAAGACCTTCGGCGTCAAGCCGAAGACCAGTGGCTCCGAGCTGGCGGAGTGTGGGGGTGCCATGGTCAGCAAGAACTAGGGGGCCGCCTGGTTTGACGGCACCTTCATCGAGACGGTCAAGGAATGGCAGCGGGAGTGGTTCTATATCACAGAGCCGCTCGCCACTGGCCAGACCGAGATCCCAGCCTTCTCGGCCGGGCCTCCAAAGAAGCTGAAGTCCTGGAAGGAGAAGGGCGTCCTCTAGGGAAACCCCGAGGAGGTGGAGACGCTGATCAAGAGGATTCAATGGTGGTCCCTCAAGAAGAAACTCCACCTGCCCGACGTGGTCAACGTCATGCTCCATCGCCGCATCCTCCCGCTCCAACTCCGGGCCACCCCAATGTGGGAGCACAAATCTGGGGATGCCAGACCCGTCCTCAGCTTCTTCCGCTCCTCCCTAGCCGGGACGTGGACGCGACTCTTCAAGCTGGCCAAGGACAAGATTCCTGAGGAGGGGAAGGACCTCGGCTTCGACGTCGGCTATGCCGCCACCCCGGTAAGTGTTCAATATATATGTTCATGTTCCTTTCCTATCAAGTGAGATGGTTTTCGATGAATCGATCCATTTTGTATTTGCAGAACTGGGTGACCAAGGTGCAGCAGATGTCGTGCTCGGTATCGCTCCCGGAGGGGGAGAAGTCCCCGCTGCTCACCGCGCTCTTGACCGAGGAGCCGCACGTGGTGATCCCCAGGGCGATGAAGCCCCAGAAGGGCAGGATGGGTCTTCGGGGGCGGGAGACCTCGGTCACCCGGTCCGAGGAGACCCACGCCTCCTCTACCCACGAATGTGACGGGGAGGAGGACGAGGATAACCTTCCCCCAAAGGGGAAGAGGACGACGCCAGAAGACGCCGAGGCCGAGGCTCAGCCCTCAGGCCAAAAGCGATTGAAAGAAACCTCGGCCTGGGCAGCTAATGAGCCTCAGCCGTCGAAGAAGAACATGTTCTCCGACGAGTCTGAAGACGACCCCCTCGCACTGGGGAGGAAGAAGCCGGCGCCTCGAAGGTACATCGCTGTCTTTCGTACTTGTCTTCATAGTTAAATTATTTGGCAAGGCTAATGCCATGTAAATGTTTTTCCACAACCCGCCTAGGGCACGCCTAAGCGGCTCCTCCAGCAAGTTACCGCCTACCAGCGGGACACCGGACCGTGCGGCCCCGGCTCCAGAAGGGCTGGGCGAGGTGACGTCGACCCCGACCCCTCAAGCTGACGCAGTAGGGGTCGAAGAGGTGGTCATGGACGAGGTTGATACCTCGGCCCCGCAAGGCCAAGGGGACGAGGTCCCCGAGGTCGTCCAGGGAGGGCTGGGCCAAGCAACGGCCCAGCCAGAGTCTACTCCGGGTCCACCACCACAGCCGGAGACCCACGAACCCAGCACCCAGGTGCTGGGGCCCGAGGTCGTTCCGCCCTCACCTTCCGCTCCAGGGCGGGCTAGCGTGGGGTGGACCGAAGAGATGGAGGCAGCCTTGACAGGCTCCTCCCTCAAGGATGAGCACCGCGCGTTGATGGGCGCGGCGCTGCAGGGATTCCGGTCCGCACAGGCCGGAATGCATGAGGTCTTCGAGGGCCTCCTGATGAGCTTCAAGGTAACCCTCTGCCTTTTAAGAAAAAGGATTTTCTCTGCTTAGATTTATCAATCTTTGTAATTGTCTGAGGGCATATGTTATCGGTCGTTTTAGATGGCCTGCCTAGTAAGTAGCCCCCGAGCCCAGGGCCAGTTTGAAAAAAACTGGAGTTGGGGTCAAAATATAGGCTCAGAGGAAGAAGTAGCCCCCAGGACTGATGAAACAGGATGTGTGTCCGAAGTGTCCTGAAAGTGATTATGGGGCTCATCAGAAATTTGTGTTTGCAGGTGTCAACCTCGGCTCCGGGCTCCGCCTTCGAAGAGATCGCGGAGATGAGACGGAAGCTCGTGAGGTCCGAGAAGGACCTCGACCTGATGAACAAGCAGGTTGAGCAGTCTCAAGGTAAGCGACCGCTGCGTCGTGCTTTTTGTTTCTTTGAACGTTGATTTTGAGCAAGGATAACTTGTTGTTTGAAAAACTGATGCCGAACTGTTTTGATAACAGTGGCGTTGGCCGAGCTTGAGGGGCTTAAGGCCGAGCTCTTGACGGCTCGGCAAGAGGTCAAGCAGCAGAAGGCTGCTACGGCCAAAGCTGAGAAAGACTTAGCCACCGAGAAGGTGGCTAAGGAGAAGAACCAGGCGCGGGTCCTGGAGGTTGAGGAGACACTCAAGGGCGTGTATGTCGAATGCGATGCCCTTGAGAAGAAGGAGAAAGAGACGGGCGAGCAGCTGTGAAAGCTCCTCATGTCTCATGCTGAGGTCCAGACCCGGGACCGGGCCGACCACCACGTGATCCAGCAAGTGGAGCGAATAGCCACGGGTAAGCAATATTTACTGCAATATGTATTTGGCAGCAAGGGGTTCATCGAGCTCACCCAGCTATGGCAATCCGCAGAGATCTTCGCCGATCTCCCGAAGAGTGCGGCGGACGCCGGCCTTCACTTCGGCCAACTGGAGGGCCATGAGGCGGAGAAGGCGTTTTGGAATCAGTTCCAGGAGCCCTCACAATCGCAGTTGCTTAATCATCGGATGAAGCAGCTAGCGGAGCTTCTTCGGATGGCGAGGCCGGCGCTCCAAGACCTCTGCATCAATCTGTTGCCCATGAAGGCGTTGCCAGCCAGCTTCTTCGGGCTCCTGGTGCGGCTGCAAGAAGCCATCCCGCAAGTCAACCGCTGGAAGCGATCCGCGTGTCTGGAAGGAGCGCGGCGGGCGTATGCCTGCGTGAAAATGCACTTCCGGAAGGTGTTGGCGGAGGTTGTTGCCGCGGGTCCCCCCGAAGGGAAGGCGCGCACCGCGGAGCAGTTCTTTGCCGACGTGGAGGAGGGCGCCCGTCTTACCGAGGCCATGTGCCCTAAGGCCAACTTGTATTTCTAGGTGGCACTCCGGAATACCGAAGTGCGTGTGATGTATAAAGATTTTCAAGTTATTTAATGAGTATGGTTGAATTTTCCTCTCATATGTTTGTGTTATGTTTTTATTATTCCTCCCATTTGACCGTGTTGAACTGAAAGCGGCCAATCGTCGGCTTCAACCCCTTTGTACAATATACAAAGGGTGCCCCTTTTAAGTGTTAATGACCTGTAGCTGACGTCTCAGTTCTCGGGGGAGGTCTGTACACATAGGGACTAGGCAATCGGACTATAGTGGCTTTATGACTTTCACTTAGTCGTAGGAGTTTGACGGTTGGGACTGATGACGAGCCCCCGGTGTGTGAAGTGGTCGGCCAAATGAGCCGAGGTTTATACCCTGCCCACCTCGGCTAATTTGAGAAAGGAGCCCTCCGTTTAACACGGGTGATCTCTAACGGCACGTCGCTTAACGCGGTCTTCGGATGGCCGGCCAGTTTTCACTTACCTAGATAGTCAGTCTTCGGCTTTCTCCACTGAGGCGCTCTGCCAGTTGAACTAGCGGCACTATCATAGTGGTTCTCCCGTTACACCCTTAGACAAATTTATCGGGAACGTAAGGGGTATACGTAGGAGCCGAGCAACCCAACTACTGACCAAAATCTAGGTTCAAAACTGATGCATATAGTGCAACATCCGAGAGGCCGAGTACTTCGGACTTTTGTTTTAGGGTGCAAAATCAAAACCCTTTAGAAATTGTATCTTAAAGATGTGGGCAATGCTTGTAAGAAAATGCGTTTGAAGACCTTTATGGGTACGATATCTTTATTTCGGATGGCCAAGCTTTACATGCCGAACTCTTTGATGAAAGGGACTAGACATGATACAATGCCTGTAAAGATAATGAGGGAGAAACTAAAAGAAAATAGGGAGGGTCATGTCATCGGGTCTATGAGCCCGGGCCACTTCCTGCCGCACGTCTGCGTCTCCGTGCTGTTGACCAGCTCGTCCTCGTTGATAGCGGGGGTTGGTATTGTGCAGCTTCGGTCAAGCGTGCGCTTGATGCGTCCACTGGTCGATCCCTTCGAAGAGGTCTGCAGCTGTTAGTTGCGTGGTTGAAGCCACATGGTTATGCTAATATGGGCTAGTTCTTTGACAGAACCCTGCCGATGTGCGAGCTCAAGGCATCGTCGCTGCTCGGTCTAGCCGAGCCGACGTCTCTATTATAGTGGCTCCTCGGCGACCCATGGAATTTTCAGTGCGAAGTTGTGCACCCTGGGGACGTAGTGCCCCTTCCAAGGGAGGCGTGCGAGGAGCTCGTTCCCCTACTTGGGGTGGGGACGTGCCTATCTGAGGTCAACCGGCACAGCCTGTGTACGCTTTGAAGAGCTGGGGGTGCGTTTACCGCCGCGGGCGGCCTCCTCGGATGCCTGTACCTCGGCTGCGAAAGCCGCGGTCTGCTCCTCCGTCCGGAGAGAGCGTTCGGTGTTGCCATTTACTGTGATAATGCCGTTGGGTCCCGGCATCTTGAGCTTAAGATAAGCATAATGCAGGACGGCATTAAAGCGGGCGAATGCAGTGCGTCCTAGGAGCGCATGGTATCCGCTGCGAAAAGGTACGATGTCGAAGATTAACTCTTCGCTCCTGAAGTTCTCGGGCGATCCGAATACCACCTCTCGAGACACGGTTCCTGTGCAGCGAGCCTCGACCCTTGGTATTACACCTTTAAAGGTGGTGCTGCTAGGCTTGATCCGAGATGGGTCAATCCCCATCTTCCGTACTATGTCCTCATAGATCAAGTTGAGGCTGCTTCCTCCGTCCATAAGGTCCAGGACGAATGTGATCGGGTGGTCATGCTTGTCAAATGTGATCGGGTAAGCCGGCCACGGATTGTACTTCGGGGCCACAGGCTCTAATGCGTAGATGTCCCGAAGTACGCATTTCCTCTCCCTTTTGGGGATGTGGGTAACGTAAATCATGTTTACTTCTGTTACCTCATTAGGAAACTTCTTCTGGCCTCCATTGTTTGGCCGCCGAGGTTCATCCTCATCTTTTCTGCGATTTTGGGTTTTATGCTGACCCTCTGTCGCTATCTTTCTGACCTGCTTGAAGACCCAGGAATTCCTGTTGGTGTGGGTTGCTGGTTTTTCTTGGGTGCCATGAATTTGGCACGGTCGATCTAGGATCTTGTCAAGCTGGCTTGGTCCATCCTTGTTCCCTTTAAAGGGTTTTCTTTTCTTTCTGGATCGAGGTACGGTGAAGCCTGCATTGACTGCTGCGTCTTCTGTATCGCTTCCGCCGTTTCTGTGTCTGCGCTTATTTTTGTTGCACTTAGGCTTGCCGTTGGAATCGCGAGTCTCCGAGGTCCCCGCCTCACCGTCGTGTGCGCTGCGGGCCAACCAGCTGTCCTCTCCCATGCAAAAGCGGGTCATAAGAGAGGTTAGGGCTGCCATGGTCCTCGATTTGTCCTAGCCGAGCTGGCGGGCGAGCCACTCATCTTGGATGTTGTTCTTGAATGTAGCGATGGCCTCGGCGTCTGAGCAGTCTATGATCTGGTTCTTTTTAGTAAGAAATCGGTTCCAGAACTTCCAAGCTGATTCGCCAGGCTGCTGAGTGACATGGCTAAGATCATCGGCGTCCAGAGGTTGGACGTAGGTTCCTTGGAAATTTGCCCTAAAGGCGTCTTCAAGGGCTTCCCAGCTTCCGATGGAGTGGGGAGGCAGGCTATTCAGCCAGTGCCTTGCCGGCCCCTTTACTTTGAGTGGCAGGTACTTGATGGCATGGAGGTCATCTCCATTGGCCATGTGTATATGGAGAAGAAAGTCTTCAATCCATACGGCTGGGTCCGTGGTGCCATCGTACGATTCTATTGTAGGGGAACGCGACAGAAAACAAAAAAAATCGGTACAGCGAGCACGCCCAGGACCACTATGAAGACTGCATACAGGGTTTGATCTGATCTATACCGACTCGTAGCACAGCGGAAGAAGAGTCGGTGTAGATCGTCGGTGCAGATCCCCGCAGCTAGGATTTACAACCTCCCAACCGCGAGGATGTACTCCCTCGCCGGACAGCCCTTCGGGAGGCGGTCGGACAGTCCCTCAGACGATGTTGCGGACAGCCCTTCGGGAGGACCCTCAAAACCCGAACGGTAACTCGGACAGCCCTTCGGGAGGACACCCAAAAACTGAACGGTAACTCGGACAGCCCTTCGGGAGGACACTCGAACAGCCCCTCGGGCAAAAGATCGAAACTACAATCTCTCTACGGGGTTGCACACATACGGTGTCAGCTATCCGGCAGGGCTTCGCCGTCCAGAACTAGTTCCTGCCGGAACCCAGACAGCCTTTCGGCTCTACGAAACTATTTCGCTGGGAGGGAGAGAGAAGCCAGACAAGTCTATGGCATGTGTATGAGAGCAAGGATGAGGTTTGGAGAGCACCCCTCCACCTCTATTTATAGGAAAGCCAAGGGGTAAAGTTGGCATTCAAAAATACCAAAAGTAACCCCACTTTATGTCTCACATAAAAGAATAAAAGGGAAAAGGGGCTCCACCTCCCTTGGCCGGCCACTCTTGGGGGGCCCCCCATGAGGGGGCTTCCTTGGCTCCCAAGTCCTCCAAGCCTCGTGGATATTGCAGACTCGAGAATCATTGCAGTTATAGCATGGAACATAAACATTCATTACAAACTCGGAGATACAAAATAACTGTTATTACTGCCTCTAGGGCATATCTCCTACAGACTCCCACTTGCACTAGAGTCATAATCCAGTTACATGGCTTCCCTAACACCAATGGCTGTCCGGTGCTGCTCATGCTTTGCTCATGGTAGAGGCTTTGTCATCGGGTCTGACACGTTCAGATCCGTGTGAACTTTGCATACTTTCACTAAACCCGCTTCGACATGATATCGAATGAGTTTATATTTGCGTTCAATATGTCTTGTCTTATGGTGCGAACTTGGCTCCCTTGCCTGAGCCACGGCGCCACTATTATCACAATAGATCTCCACCGGGTCTAGAGCACTTGGAACCACACCAAGGTCTTCAAGAAATTGCTTGATCCGTACCGCCTCCTTGGAGGCTTCTGAAGCAGCAACATATTCCGCCTCCGTCGTAGAATCTGCCACAGTCTTTTGTTTGGAACTTTTCCAATCAACTGCGCTGCCGTTCAATATGAAAACATAGCCTGATTGAGATTTGAAGTCATCTGGGTCAGTCATGAAGCCTGCATCAGTGTAACCACTTACAATGAGCTCTTCATCACCTCCGTACACAAGGAGTAAATCCTTGGTCCTTCTGAGGTACTTAAGGATACCCTTGACTACGGCCCAGTGTTCCAATCCTGGATCACTTTGGTACCGACTGCTAACACTTAGAGCATAGGAAACGTCCGGTCTTGTACATAGCATGGCATACATAATAGAACCAACTGCCGAAGCATATGGAACATCATTCATCTGTACTCGCTCATCGAGAGTCCGAGGACACTAATTCTTGCAAAGCACTGTGCCAGGTGACATGGGGAGTAGGCCTTTCTTGGAGTTCTCCATGTTGAACCTTTTCAATACCTTGTCAATGTGCGTGCTTTGGCTAAGCGCTATCAGGCGTTTTGATCTATCTCTATAGATTCTCATGCCCAATACATATGCCGCTTCGCCTAAGTCTTTCATTGAAAAATTCTTTTTCAACGAGTCTTTTATTTTGTTAAGAAAATTCACGTCATTTCCAATCAACAATATGTCATCCACATACAAGATTAGAAATGCTTTTGCGCTCCCACTAAACTTCTTGTAAACACGAGATTCTTCGTCATTCCTGATGAAGCCAAACTGTTTGACCACTTCATCAAAACGTATGTTCCAGCTCCTTGACGCTTGCTTCAGACCATAAATGGCTTTCTGAAGTTTGCATACCTTTCCAGCATCCTTATGAACGACAAAACCTTCTGGTTGTATCATGTATACATCATCTTTGAGGTTTCCATTTAGGAAAGCCGTTTTGACGCCCATCTGCCATATTTCATAATTGAAATAAGCAGCAATTGCTAGTAATATCCAAACAGACCTAAGCATAGCTACGGGCGAGAAAGTCTCGTCGTAGTCCACTCCTGGAACTTGCGTGAACCCTTTCGCGACAAGTCTAGCTTTGTGGTTAGTAATGTTACCATCCGCATCCGTCTTTCTTTTGAAAATCCATTTACAACCAATGGGCTTTACGCCTTCTGGAAGTTCTTCCAAGTTCCAAACTTGGTTTTCGTACATGGATTCCATCTTGGATTTCATGGCCTTGTGCCATTCCTTTGAGCTGGGCCCCGCCATCGCTTCCTTGTAGTGCGCTGGTTCATCGTCTTCAAGAATGAAGATTTCGTTATGAAACCACTCAGGTGGCTAGATAGCCCTACCTGATCTGCATGGTTCAGTTACAACATTGTCTGAAGTTTCCGCATCACATGCGACAACTTCCGGCTCGGTTGTAGGGATAATTAGCAGAATTTCTTCCGGTTCTTTAGCCATATCAACGGTTGCTGAAGATTCACTAATCTCATCAAGTTGTACTGTCCTCCCACTCACTTCTTTAGTGAGAAACTCTTTCTCGAGAAAGACTCCGTGTTTTGCAACAAACACTTTGTTCTCGGAGGTGTGGTAGAAAGAATACCCAACTGTTTCCTTGGGATAACCTACAAAGTAACATTTGTCTGATCTGGGATCAAGTTTGCTTGGCTGTAAACGCTTTACGTATGCCTCGCAACCCCAAATTTTGAGAAATGACAGGTCGGGTTTCTTCCCGTGCCATATCTCATATGGCGTCGTCTCAACAGACTTAGACGGTGCTTTGTTTAGTGTGTGAGCGGCAGTTTCCAGTGCGTGACCCCAAAAAGATATCGACAGATCTGTAAGAGACATCATCGACCTCACCATGTCTAACAGGGTTCGGTTACATCTTTTCGACACTCCGTTTCCCCGTGGAGTTCCGGGAGGCGTAAGCTGTGAAACGATTCCACGGTCACTCAGATGTTGGCCAAACTCATGACTAAGATATTCGCCCCCGCGATCAGACCGCAGAAACTTAATCCTTTTGTTACGATGATTTTCTACCTCATTCTGAAATTCTTTGAACTTTTCAAAGGTTTCCGACTTATGCTTCATCAAGTAGATATATCCATACCTACTCAAATCATCCGTAAAAGTCACGAAGTAGAAATACCCACCCCGTGCGATTGTGCTCATTGGACCACATACATCACTATGTATTATTTCCAACAATTCACTCGCCCGTTCAGGATGACCCGTGAACGGCGTCTTGGTCATTTTCCCCATCAAGCAAGCTTCACATGTGTCAAATGATTCAAAATCAAAGGACAGTAAAACTCCATCTTTATGGAGTCTTTGCATGCGTTTCTTTCTGATGTGGCCAAGCCGACAGTGCCACATGAAAGTGGTGGTGGTATCAGCCTTCTTAAGGCGTTTAGCATTGACGTTAAAGACATCATTTCCACATTCAAGATTTAGTATGAAAAGGCCCCCAACAATGGGTGAAAATACATAAAACATATCCTTACAATAAAGTGAACAACCATTGTTCTCAGACTTGTACGAATACCCATCGTGTACTAAACATGATCCGGAGATAATGTTTCTACACAATAGTGGAACAAAATAACAGTTATTTAGTTCTAAGATAAATCCTGAAGGGAGACGTAGAGGCATAATGCCGACGGCTTGAGCGGCGATCGCAGTGCCGTTCCCGACGTGCATTACGACTTCATTCTTTGCTAGCTTGCGCACCTTCTGAAGTCCCTGTATCGAGTTGCAAATGTGAGCAACCGATCCGGTATAAATACCCAAGACTTAGAATTTTCGCTAGCAAGCAAAACGTCAATGACATTAACCCGTATAACAGTTATACCTTTCTTCTTATCTGCCATGTATATCTTGTAGTTCCTCTTCCAGTGTCCAGTGCCTTTGCAGTGAAAACACATAGTTTCAGCCTTGGCTCCACCCTTAGGCTTGCCTTTCCTTTTGAAACTGGCGGTTTTGTTCACCAGCAACTTTTGCTGATTCTGCAGTCCTATCTCATTTGATTTGAGCATCGCTTCATAAAGCGAGGTAAGGATCAAATCATTACCAGGTGTCTTTGGAAAATTAATTTCTCTTTCAGCCATACTATCATAATAGTTTGCTAGTCTGACACCTTGCTCATTTACTAGAGATTCCTTATGTATACTGCATTCTTTCATGGCTTCAGTCATCTCATGAACTTCAGCTGAATCATGTTTGTGATACAGAACATCTAGTGCCTCGATAATCTCGAAGGTACTAAGTCGTTCATAACATTTCTGTAGCACAGGATCCATGCAAGATAACATAAGTTCTTTAACAACACTGAAATCATCCTTTCATGAGTCAAACACGTGGATGATATCCTGAGCCATTTCTGGCGTAGGGGAATCACCTAGAGGTTGATCAAGCACATAGTCTTTCTTAGCATCCCTGAGGACAATCCTCAGGTTACGGACCCAGTCCGCATAGTTGTTTCCAGTCGCACCTAACTTCTCTTTCTCTAACATCGGACCTAAGTTGAACGCGGTGTTGCGAGCCATTTGATCTACAACGGAAAACACATGTTTCACTTAGACTTTGTTCATAATGATTTTTGGCACTAGTGAATAAACAATTTTATTCTAAAGTGCGCTCCCACTCAAATCAATATCTCTCAAAATTGATTATGAGTTATTCAAGATCCGCGTTTTGATTGTTCGCCATTGGTGTAACACCACTGATGACGAAAATCTTAACCGGTAGGCCAACTTGCCAATTACATCTCTATGTGACTCTTGTTCATCTTTCGATGCGTGTTATCTGAGCTCATGACGGTCATGCCTGAACGTCAAGACAACCAAGTGATCTTGCTGCGAGGTCTCAACTCACCCGCCTCACACTTCACTAATCGTTCGTACCCGTGTGACATGGCGCACCCCGAAAAGATAGGTGCCGTGACGGTGCTACACTTGGGAGAACACTATCTACTTGATATTTTTAGTGAGAGATCACCCTAATAAAAAGTGACTACCGCGCAATCAAAAGGGTGCATCATAAGGGATAAACATCTCAGGCAATTCATAATAGCATGATATGGTATAGCCCTTTCTGACGGAGAAGTCTTTAATTTCTTCGTCTTCGGCATTTGCGTCGGTGTTCACCTTCGCGAAGATTGCCACCACCTTGTCGATGCACCAGATAATATTGCTATCTCTATAGCTAATAAAATAAGTGCATTACTTAAGGTTGACACGCATGTCATTAAAGTGACAATCATATGGCTCCAGCCATCATGCCGAATCATGACACGCAGGTCATGTTAATAAATTTACATCATATAGTCATCTCATACATAATCGAATTAATATGAGCATTGCTATACCACATCACATGCACATCCTGCAAAACCAAGTTAGACGCCTCTAATCGGTTTATACAAAAATTTATTTTACGTGGCTTCTAAGGTTTTGACTTAAACCGCAGCTATCAACGTTTTATCATCAAGTATGATTATTCAAGTCGCTAGATTAACATCTCGGGGTGTATGAAACACGAGATAATTAAATCTCGAGCCCTATACTAAACTTCGTCATACGCATGACCCCCGTGCAGATCATATCTGCATTGCCCTTTCATCTGCGAATTTCATCTTTCTTTTGACTATGGCGGAACCCAAAGAACTGATAGCACTTCGTTGATCAATCAGGATCGCGGATTGCCAGAACTTTGTGAAATTCCACCATGCTGTCTCGAGATCAGAAAGATGCAAATTCTAGGGAAGCAACAAGAACATCGGGTAACAGATTTCTTCTGCTACCCGCATAAATAATTTTCAGCAATAGATCTCATCTACTCCAAAATTATATTATGCAATACCCATACATCTCCATGTATTCTAGATCGTAACCTGCATCTATGCATAACATGCCTCATGATGCCACTATAGGGGAACGTGACAGAAAACAAAAAAATTCGGTACAGCGAGCACGCCCAGGACCACTATGAAGACTGCATACAGGGTTTGATCTGATCCGTACCGACTCGTAGCGCAGCGGAAGAAGAGTCGGTGTAGTTCGTCGGTGCAGATCCCCATAGCTAGGATTTACAACCTCCCAACCGCGAGGATGTACTCCCTCGCCGGACAGCCCTTTGGGAGGCGGTCGGACAGTCCCTCGGACGATGTCGTGGACAGCCCTTCGGGGGGACTCTCGAAACCCGAACGGTAACTCGGACAGCCCTTCGGGAGGACACCCAAAAACCGAACGGTAACTCGGACAACCCTTCGGAAGGACACTCGAACAGCCCCTCGGGCAAAAGATCGAAACTACAATCTCTCTACGGGGTTGCACACATACGGTGTCAGCTATCCGGTAGGACTTCGCCGTCCAGAACTGGTTCCTGCCGGAACCCAGACAGCCTTTCGGCTCTATGAAACTATTTTGCTGGGAGGGAGAGAGAAGCCAGACAAGTCTATGGCATGTGTATGAGAGCAAGCATGAGGTTTACAGAGCACCCCTCCACCTCAATTTATAGGATAGCCAAGGGGTAAAGTTTGCATTCAAAAATACCAAAATTACCCCCACTTTATGCCTTTTCATAAAAGAATAAAGCAAAGAAGGATGGCAAGTGGAGCTCCAAGGAGCTCCACCTCCCTTGGCTGGCCACTCTTGGGGGGGCCCCCATGAGGGGGCTTCCTTGGCTCCCAAGTCCTTCTAGAAGCCTTTTGGAAAATATCCCAAAAGGTGCTTTCCAAAAAATATCCATAAAGCCCTTTCACTATTCACGAAGGCATTTTTCTGCGTCCGTTAAATCCCAAATTATTTCTGTGTGCCTAGAATAATTCCAGTACCCACTAAAACAATTTTGAACGCATTCCGAAACAATTCCGGAACAATGTTTTACTTCAGCGAAAAGCTACCATTGCGGTTCCGGCTGCTCCGGAACATTTCCGGTTTTCTCTCCGAAAAAATTCCAGAAGTTACCAGAACAATTCTGGCACCGTCCAAGAATTTCCAGGCATGTGCCGGAACCAATTTGACTTATTGGAATACCCTGAAACAACTTTTCTGTTTCACCGAAACTATTCCGGTGTTCTCTCCGGAACGTTTCCGTTTCGTCCGAAACTTTTTCGGTGATTTTCTCTCAGACTCCCCGTCTAGTATTCAGCAGATAGATGACCCTTAAGCGTGTGACCCTATAGGTTCGGTGAAGTATAGACATGACCCGGAACACTTTCCGATCAATGATCAACATCGGAGTCGTGGACACCCATATTGACCCCTATACCCACACGAATGAATATTCGAGTGAACCTCGAGTTGCCGTGTGCTATTCCTGTTGCTTCACGATATATTACAAATACCTGAGGTGATATTTATTGCATCCCCGTGGATCAACAACTTGTCCACCATGCAAGTTACCTCGTTACCGGTTTTGTTCTCTTTTCTCGTTTCCGCGTTCTGGCATCCCAGTGATCAAATCACAATGTGTCTGGCCAGACGATGATGGATACCGTAACACCGAGAGGGCCCGAGAATATCTCTCCATCGTCGGAGGAGCAAATCCCAATCTTGAGCTATCTCGTTTCTTGTCATACTTTTCCGTGAACCCGTAAGCCGCCGTAATAGCCACCCATTTACGGATGACGTTTAACAAACCCCAAAGTTCACGAAGCAAGTACGAAGGAACTCGATACTCTCATGGTCTAAGGAATTATGCAAACATTAACTATCTCTGTGTTATTAACCATTAACTTGTGACGAACGTATCTCATAGCATAACATCAATTCGGGTCGATTCAACACAAATTTTCTACTAACATTGTGCCCTCAAAATTGCCAGCATAGACATGCCCATGATCAGGAAAACATGATCATCATGCAATATTTGAGCCAGTCTTAGAGGCAAGACTAGGAATACATTTTAGCGTTTATTATACCACACGTGCACATGAGTTTCCCTCCGAGCCTCGTGGATATTGCAGACTCGAGAATCATTGCAGTTATAGCATGGAACATAAACATTCATTACAAACTCGGAGATACAAAATAACTGTTATTACTACCTCTAGGGCATATCTCCTACATCTATGTTGATGGGTTTAAACCCATCTAGGAACTGGTATTCCATTACCCTGTCTGTAAAACAGATCGGGTGGGCTGGTCCTTGGAACCGAGCGGTGTCATACCGGGCTTTGGGAGAGAACCTTCTTTGAGTTTGACCTCGGGCGTGGCCGTTCCTGTCCAACCAGGCGTCGTAGCCGTCGTGCCCAGCCGGGGCGCATCCTCTTGATCCGTAAATGGAACGGGGTGGCGCCCGATTTGCCTCTATTCGACGTCGAGCGTCCTGAGGCTCGAGATAGTCCACAGGGTCCTTGCCATAATGGCGTGGAGCTGGTTGAGTGTGGAAATCCTCCCGCGCGGGCCTGTCACGTCCTCGAGGGGGGCGGTCAGGTGCCTCGGCGGTTAGTTCATCATCGAATTCAGGCAGTAAACACCTGCGTGGATAAGATTTGGGCACACTGCGGCGCCGTTCCTCGACGTCCTGCTCGGCCGAAAGTATTTCGACCCACTTGTCGTTGAGCGCGTCCTCGTTAGCCTACAGCTGCTGCTGCTTGCGCTTCATGCTTCGGGCGGTGGCGACTAAGCGCCGCCGAAAGTGTTCCTGCTCAAGAGGGTCTTCGGGGACTATGAAGTCCTTGGTGCGAGGCTTACATCCTCCTCGGATTCCGGCATTAATTGTCATCGGCCCCTTCAAAGAGGTCATCGGGATCCGAGTCCCTGGGGATACCTTCGGGGTCGACGGGGCATTCCGGGGAGTCCTGAAGGTTCTCCCCTTGGTCCTCAACGTTGTTGGCCCCCGTATCGGTGGTAGGGTTGTTCCCACTGGGCTCCCCCCTTCTGTGTCTTCGCGTACGCCTTGGAGGGGAGTTGGGAGTGTCAACCATGTACACATCGTACGTAGATGTTGCTTTCCACCTGCCAGTGTTAGTAGCTGGCGAGGTGTTGTCCGTAGGGCTGCCGACATCTTCGCCCATGTCGGTTGCCTCGTCGTAGTCTAGCACATCGGTTAAATCATCGACAGTGGCGACTAGATGGGTGGTGGGTGGGATGTAAATTTCCCGATCGTCGGCTTTAAGTCTGATCTTCTCATAAACCGAGGAGTTCGAAATTGACAAACTTTGTATCCGGTCGAGCATCTCATTAAGGTGAGATAGATCCTCAGGGTTCATGGTCTGGCCATAAGCCGGATCGACTCGCAGTGGCACACCTGACGCATTTTCTGTCGTACGAGGAAGCGTGGTAGATTCAAGATCCGTCGTCGGGATCGGCTCTAGGCCCGATTTGGTGCTACAAGCCGAACTCTGATCCACGTCGGAGTCAGGCACCGCGACAGGGTTATCCGAGGAGGGGGAGGGAAGTTCCTCCATAGCCCCCGGCTGGACTTCGGTGGAGATCTGTTCCGAGGTCGAACCTCTGGAGATTGTCTGATGTCGAATCCGGTCGGGGGTCCAGCCTGATAGGATGAGCTCGCCGCGAGAGTCTGCGGTGTACTCCTGTAACATCCCCAGATCTCAACCCTGTCATTAAGCTAATCAATTGCCATGTCATCATGATCATCCTAAATAAATTGCATCTACGAAATAATCAAAGTCGAATTCAAATTTAAAATGCAAGTCAAATTATTACTGCCTCAATTAATTGAATAAAAATGTTCATAATATTGCAAATAATCCTAAAGCAATTATAAAAATATAACCAACATTAATTGAATTATTTAAATGACTCTAACATCCTAAAATAGTACCAAAACACCACTAATTAATCCATTTCATTTAATCCAAAATTCAAATGAAATCATTTTGTCACGAAACCTTTTTCTGGCAGTAGTAAATATTGCATAGTATTTATTGGGCCAATTCAGATGTTTTACAAAAGTCACATGGTGGCTAAACATTTTCAAATGAGAGAAAAGAATAAAGCAGAAGAAAAAGAAAAGAGAAAACAGAGAAGTCACTCGTGGACTGGGCTTCAAGTCACTACAGTGCAGCCCAGCCCACCACGGTTGGCCTTTCTCCCTCCTCGCGCCAGAGCTGAGAGGCAGGGACGCCATGGCAGTCCACGCGCCGGATGTCGCTGTGTCGGCCATCCCGCGGCTCCTCTGGTGGTTAAGTGCGATGCCAGGACCCCCCTGGACGAACCCTAGGTCACCCGTTCCTCTCCCTCGCCTCGTCCCCTTCCTTTTCCTTCGAGGCCGAACGCAGCCATCGTCGTCGCTCACCATAGCCGTGGCCAATGACCACCGTTCGCCATCCCGCCGTGCCCAAACACTCTGCAAACGTCGACTACGTCTCCACACCGATGGGTTCAAGCCGTGAGGTGCTGCATTGCCGCCTCCGTCGTCATCGTCAACCTTCGGCACCGACGCCCGCCTCCGTCGGATTCGCCGGTCTTCGTCCGTCCCCGAGCTCGCCGTCTGCTCCATTCGAACCACAGTGAGCCGCAGCGTCTTTCCCCTCTTTCTCCCAGTCGTTTCCGTCCCCATAGCCGTGCCCGTCGTCGTAGCCGAGAGCTTCCACCGCCGGCCATGTCGCCGCCATGGCTATAGCCACTGGAGCTTCCACCGGAGCACGCCACCGTGCTCAGAACGGCCTCATGAACACATAGCCACCTTTAGTTCCTCCGGATATTCACCGTGGCGTCGATCCCGTCAAGGCCGTACTCCAGCCACCGCCTGTCGTCGTTGTAGCGGTCGGCTCCGGTCTCCCCCGCTCGAACCAGTACCACGGATCGATGCGCGACGCTGCGCGCGTTCGATCCCGACCTTCCGCGCGTCGAATGGACGTCAGAGGCACGATTCCGACGCCCTCCCGAGGTGCGCCGCCGCGTTCTGCCTCGCCGGAGTGTTGTCGCCGGCGCGCGCGCAGTTTAAACACCCGCGGGGCCCACCGTCAGGTCATTAGCTACTAACCCGAGACCTAACCCCCCACTGACATGTGGGCCCGAATACTGTAGCACTTAATTAAATACAGCCGCTGACCACTAGGCCCCGTTGCATTGTTTAACCTAATTAAACTAATTAACCCACTGTTAGGAAATGACTCACTGACAGGTGGGTCCCCCTGGGCCCATTGACCAGTCAAACTGCTGACTCGGATTGACCCAGTCAATGACACATAGGCCCCACCATTTTAATTAACTATTTATTAATTAAAACTAATATGTTAACTAATCTGTCACTGACATATAGGGCCCACCTACAAATTAATCCTTTTTAGTTAATTTAAACCAGTTGATTAACTACTGTGTATGACATGTGGGGCCCACTGGTCAGGTTTGACTCTGGTCAGCCGGGTTTGACCGTTGACGCCATGCTGACGTCACTGGCTACTGTTTCGGATAATTCTAATTAAATAATTTCAGAAATTCCAGAAAATCAATAAAACTTTGAAAAGTCATATAAAATAAACCGTGACTTGGATGAAAATAGTTTATATATGAAAAACGATCAGAAAAATATGAAGAATCCGAATATGCCACCCACATACCTGTCACACCTCTCTAACATGATGAACATGTAACTTTCCCCTCCGATTCATCTGTTCGAAAATCGCCCGGAGCTGGTAAAACACCTCCAGATGTTTCCCGCTCCGACTAACTTGCGTAGTACTGCATTAGGGCACCCCTCGAATAGCGTGCTGCCATGCCATGCATCTGTGATTGCATTTGTTGCTTGTATTTATTGTTTCTTCCCCCTCCTCTCTCTGGTAGACTCCGAGACCGACGCTGCCCCTGTGATCGACTACGTCGACGACGACCCTTCTTCCTTTTCAGCAGAGCTTCCAGGCAAGCAAACCCCCTTGATCATTCCTATATCGCCTATTCCTTCTCCCTCATTCTTGCATTAGATTTTGCTACTATAATTGCTTGCTCCTATTCTGATGCATAGCCTGCCTTTTGTAACCTGCTATTGTTACTTTACCTGTCATCCTAAACTGCTTAGAATAGGTTGGTCAGTGATCCACCAGTGACCCCTCACCCTTGTTCCTGTTGCCCCGCTTTGTTACCGTGCCTCGATCATTGTGATCGTTGTACAGAGACCGTCACATCACCGCACACCTCCTCGTTGTACGACTCTGCAGGGCTACTATCGAGTGCCTAGGGTGATACCTCGTACTGCACTCCTGATGATTTCTCTGTAGTATTGCACATCGGTGGTGATTGCAGAGGGTGATTCCTCGTTCTCCCCTTCCCGATGATGGTTCTGTCGTGCAACCCCTCAAGTGGGAACCATCGAGGGTGATTCCTCCAGGTTCTCCTTGACGGATTACATCGAGTAGGAATCCAGCGAGGGTGGTTCCTCGGAGTCCCTCTTGATGATATGAACACACGGTTATTTGACTTTACTACAGATAACGGGTAAAGTCGGGTCGACCCCGAGGGGTACCCGCGAGAGATGTGTAGTCGGGTTGACCGTGAGGGTACCCGCGAGATAAATACGAGGCGCGGCCGGGCAGGCAGAGACCGCCCTAGAGAGGGATGGGCCTGGCCTTTGTTGCACTTCCTTGAGACGTGACGACAGGAGTACTGATCGTCACTGCGAGCTCCTAATAATTCGCCAACGGATTTGGGTATTGATCTGAGTGGATCGTTGGCCCTATACGCACTACCACCACGTGGGATAACGGTTATGGGACCCTCTACGCCGTATGTATCAGCCGAAAGCTTTGTCAGACGTCCAGTTCAGCATTGTGGCCAGGTCGGGCCGGCGCCATCCAGGACAGAGGTGGTGCCTGGACCCACCCTGCACACAACGACCCGAAGTGCAAAGGGCGATGGGCCCAAGACCCCTGAGCACTTAGGATGTAGACCGGCGGGGACCTCTCTGCTGAGCTCTAGGTAGGGCTGTGGTGTGTCGATCCGCCGAGGCCGGGCAAGACCCGATAAAAGTGTGTCCGGCCAGAGTTAATCGAGCGTGTTGGGTAACAGTAGTGCACCCCTGCAGGGAAGTTATCTATTCGAATAGCCGTGTCCACGGTAATATGACGCTCAATGTTGTATCCCGATCTACTACAACTTGAACTGGATACAGGTTAATTAATTGTAAGCTCCGGGATTGCTTTCTCGCTGGGAGTCGAGGAAGGATCTCTAGGCTTTGCTACAACATGCTTGCTACTTTAATTATGTACTACTCTGCACTCTTCTACTGCTGTAAGACGCTGAAGATGCTAGTTTTCGATAGGCTAGGCTTTTCCCCCTCTGTTCCGACATTTCTGCAGTTTAGTCCAAAGATATAGCTCCATTCCTTTGATACCGATGCATATCTAGTATAGTTCTGATGTCAGTCTTGCGAGTACTTTGGATGAGTACTCACGGTTGCTTTTCTACCTCTTTTTCCCCATACCCGATTGCTGCGACCAGATGACGGATCCCAGGAGCCAGCTGCTATTGCCGACGACTGCTACTACACTTCCGGTGGAGCCTACTACTACATGGAGACCGTCGACGACCAGGAGTAGATTCGGAGGCTCCCAGGCAGGAGGCCTGCGCCTTTTCGATCAGTGTCGTTGTTATGCTAGCCTTCTTAAGGCAAACTTGTTTCCCTTTATGTCTGTACTCAGATATTATTGTTGTTTCCGCTGACGCTTGATCGCGAGCTTATGTAGTCGAGCCCTCGAGGCCCCTGGCTTGTAATATAAAGCTTGTATGACTTTTGTTTGTGTAGAGTTGTGTTCTGATATCTTCAAGTGAGTCCCTAGGCTTGATCGTGTGCATTTGCGTGTATGGTTAGTGCACGGTCGAGTCAGGGGCGTCACAAGTCCAGACCTCTGAAGGTTACGATCTGATCGGGAGTGTAGTTCTCGACGGTGGCCAGGTGGCCTGTCGAGTCAGCGCAGAAGGTCATGCTGCCGAACACAAAAAGTTGGCCGGGGACGTAGGTGTCCCCATAGCCATTGTCGCAGTTGATCTGCAGATGAGCCATCGGTCTTTTGCGATCACACAGCGGAACTCTCAATGAAAGCACCAGTGTCGGTGTAAAAACCGGCAGACCTCGGGGTAGGGGGTCCCAAGCTGTGGATCTCAGACGGATGGTAATAGGAACAGGGAGACGATGTTTACCTAGGTTCGGGCCGTCTTGATGGAGGTAAAACCCTACGTCCTGCTCTTGTTTATATTGATGGAGAAGTATCAAGTACAGAGTTGATCTACCTCGAGATCGTATGAACTAGTCCTAAGGCTAGGTGAATGAGATTGTGTTGAGGTCCTCTCTACGGACTAAACCCTTTCGCTTATATACACGCCGGATAGGGTATCTAGGATTACAAGGTCGGTATCTAGGCATGGAGGTGGCAAAAGGAGTCTTGGAGTACGCACCAAGTCTTCGGTAGATGCAGTCCTTGTTCTGCCGGAGTCCATCTCGATAATTATGAGGGCCCACTGGCCCAGCCCGAGGAATATGGGCCGACTTGATTGGTACCCCCTAGTCCAGGACACCGTCACCAACCATGTGTAACCCAAGATACCCCTGGTGCCTATATAAACCAGAGGGTTTTAGCCCATAGGGACACGTACATTCACACTCCTAGGCTTAGACCACATCTTACGATCTCGAGGTAGATCAACTCTGTACCTTGATACACCATCAATATAAACAAGAGCAGGACGTAGGGTTTTACCTCCATCGAGAGAGCCTGAACCTGGGTAAATCTATGTGTTCTATGTTCCCTGTTAAGCCATTGATCCGATCTCATAGCTCGGGCCCCCCTACCCGGGATCTGCCGGTTTTGACACCAACATTGGTGCTTTTATTGAGAGCTCGTTGTGCGATCATCTGAGATCGATGGCTTCGCCAGCGGACCACCCAAGTCCCTTCAGCACCTTGGGTGCACCCGCGATCTTCATCGACGGACCGTTCAACGGTTCCATACGCTTCAGATCTTTTCCCTCCTTTGAGGTAGCGGGAGGCGATCGGGAGATCTCTCCGGAGTGTTACACTCCCATCGCAAGCCCAGCCGATAGAGACTGGATGAAAGCGACCTCGGATCCGAGCCCCC
Organism: Elymus sibiricus; assembly: GCA_039707655.1. NCBI lineage: Eukaryota > Viridiplantae > Streptophyta > Magnoliopsida > Poales > Poaceae > Elymus > Elymus sibiricus. The sequence continues at coordinate 164,531,847 of CM077666.1, read as the reverse complement.
TCCTACGGGATGAGCGCAAATAGCTAGATGAAACCGATGTGTTAGGCGTCAAGCCGGACTCCGACACTTCTGCACATCTTTCCTGCAAGGAGCCGTGGGCACTTTGGATGCCACCGTGATCGGACTGAGATTTTTGATCCCACCCACCCCCCACGTCAGATATTGCTCGAGTAATTTGGGCCCTCCTGATGTCCGGGACTTAATGTACATAAAGCAATGAGCCGACGAGACAGTTTGGCAGTTTTGGTCAAGATTCTTGTTTGTCAAGAACAAGATAACCGACTGCCCGGACATGGAAGCACTTGCGGCCTTTCGGCACAACTATCATGATGAGGGTGTGTTAAACGCCCTCGCTCGACGCCGGGTTCAGACTGTCTCGGAGCTCTCTGGGCTAGTGTCGAAGTTCTGCACAATCAAAGATACCTGGTTGGCCCCAGGATCAGCTGGCGGGAACAGCTCAGAGGAATTCAACCGTGCACTTGCACTGCTATCAAAGCACCCTATACTTGCGGAGTCATGGTGCAAGAGGAGGAAAACGGCATCTCCAACCGTCCTAGATAGACTACTAGATCAACCATGCCATATTCACTCCATATCATCTGACGCAATTCCAACGCACAGCCTTCGAGCTTGCTGGGTCGTAAGACAAGTGGCCAAGGGCGGCGAGGCCCTTCTCACAAACAGGCTCGCCCTCAGGCCGGCCACAGACTCCTTGGACGAAGCCGAGGTCCTGACGATCTACCAGACATACATATAAAAAAATCAAAGAAAACGGGCTCTGCACAAGCTCGGCCCCGCCCAGATGCACACACCTCGGGCCGCGTGGTTAGACATGCCGATCACATTCGCGGAGCGCGATCAACCGGCAGTCGCCCTAACCCGGTGCTCGGCCGCCCTGGTCCTCGATCCTATAGTAGACAGATGTCGGCTGCACAAGGTGCTGATGGACGGAGGCAGCAGTTTGAATCTCATCTATAGAGATACCCTGGACAAGATGCAACTAGATACAACCCATATCCAGCATAGCTTCATCACTTTTAAGGGGATTATCACTGGGAAGGAGGCACGATGTGAGGGGAAGATCACTCTCGACATGGTCTTCGGCACTCCCGAGAACTATCGGTCCGAGGAATTAACATTCCATATCGTACCCTTTCGAAGTGCTTACCACGCCCTTCTCGGGCGGCAGGCATTTATTAAATTCCATGCCATACCCCATTACGGATATATGAAATTAAAAATGACGGGCCCAAATGGAGTGATTACCATCACCAGCAACCCAGAAAGGGCACTCAGGTTTGAGAATAAAATGGCCTCGCTTGCCCTCGAATCGCTGGTAGGGGCCTTCGCAGCCGAAGAGCTGATGGCACTCCGGGCCACGATCAATTCGGACGACGTCATTCTGGACAAAAGATCCAAGTCAACATCATTCAAGCTAGCGGATGAAATCGTTAAATTTCAAGTACACCCAACAGACCCAAGTAAAACGACGTCTATTGGTGCCCAGCTGGACCCAGAAACTGACGAAGCCCTCCGAAACATCCTCCGGGAAAACTGGGATATCTTCGCCTGGCACCCCTCAGACATGCCCGGCATCCCACGGAACTTAGTTCAGCACAACCTGAACATTATAAAAGGGTTTAAACCAGTCAAACAGGCACTTCGGTGATTCTTTGAACCCAAGCGTCAGGCTATGGGGGAGGAACTGGCTAAATTGTTGGAAGCAGGGTTCATACGCGAGATCAAGCACCCTGAGTGGTTGGCTAACCTGGTTATGGTGCCAAAAAAGGACAAGTCTTGGTGGCTTTGCGTGGATTTCAAAGACGTTAACAAAGCCTGCCCTAAAGACCCCTTCCCACTGCTACGCATCGACCAGATCATCGAAGCCACGACGGGGCATGACTCCCTCTGTTTCCTGGACGATTATTCGAGATACCATCAAATAAAGATGAAGGAATCCGACCAAGAGGCAACAGCCTTTATAACACCTTATGAACCGTTCTGCTTCAACACAATGCCGTTTGGATTAAAAAACACCAGCGCAACATACCAACGCATGATTCAAACATGCCTCAAAAAACACATCGGCAAGACAGCCGAGGCCTACGTCGATGACGTGGTTGTCAAGACTAAGGACGTCAAGTAGCTGGTAAATGACCTCGGCGAGATATTCGCTAGTCTCCGTGTTTATCACATAAAGCTCAACCCAGAGAAGTGCGTGTTCGGGGTACCTGCAGGCAAGTTGCTCGGATTCATTGTTTCCCATAGAGGAATCGAGGCCAATCCGGCAAAAATCCGCGCCTTGTCCGCACTACAAATCCCCACCGAGCTCAAGCACGTTCAAAAACTAACCGGCTGCGTAGCCGCCCTCAGCCGTTTCATCTCCCGACTCAGGGAGAAGGCTTTACCGCTGTACAAGCTGTTGAAACAAACAAAAAACTTCCAATGGACTAAGGAGGCAGGAGACGCTTTCGAAGAAATCAAAAGGCTTCCCGCCACCAACCCAATATTAGCAGCACCAGGAATAGGTGAGCTGATGCTATTATACATCTCGGCAACAAACCAGGTGGTCAGCGCAGTCCTCATAGTTGAACGGGATGATGAAGGCCACAAGTTCGAGGTGCAGCGGCCCGTGTACTATGTTTCTGAGGTTTTAACCCCATGTAAAACAAGGTACCCCCACTACCAGAAGATCGCCTATGCAGTTTTCATGGCATCTCGGAAGTTACGACACTACTTTCAAGAGTGGTCTATCACAGTAGCATCCGAGGTCCCCCTAGGCGATATAATCAATAACAGAGAGGCAACAGGTCGCATTGCCAAATGGGCAATCGAACTCCTCCCCTTCAAAATCTCATTTCACCCACGCCGAGCTATTAAATCTCGGGTGCTGGCCGATTTTGTGGCCGAATGGACAGAGGCCGAACTGCCCAGAGAGTATAGTACATATTCACATTGGACGATGTACTTTGACGGCTCAAAGATACTGGCCAGATTGGGGGCTGGAGTAGTCCTCACTTCACCCACTGGGGACAACATACGATACATCCTGCAAATCATGTATGCAGACTCAAACAACGCGGCCGAGTATGAGGCTTTGCTTCATGGCCTGCGAATTGCAGTATCCATGGGCGTCCAACGTCTGGAGGTCCGAGGTGATTCCAAGTAGCGACCCGACCCGAAAACGGTCAAGTCTCTGTCTATCTGTACCATCCCAAGATCATGCTGGCACACACAGTACATCAATGTATATATCAAAGTTCAGTCACACCTGCTTTATTACATCGAAATCTCATATAGAGTCTTTATTACAAAAATAATAAATTGCCTGAAGGTCAACTCATGAGATGACTACTCCAGAAGACGTAGAAGATAGCGGGTCCATCCGACTCCAAGGGCATATCGCCAACCATAGAACGTAGCCTCACTCCTGGTCGGAATAAACCTCTGCAACATGAGACGTTGCAGCCGTGTAGGTTAGCATTTTGAATATGCCGGCAAGTCACATGAGGGAAAAGATAAATAAAATATCTATACTATATGCAAATATGGCTGGTGGGGCTCTAAGTTGTACTTTTGCGAAAAGCTGATTTTTCCCTACAACAAAGGGGTCAAAATGCAAATATTACTACAAAGGTTGGTGGCTAATGAGATAGTTCCGCCAACCAAATCTCATATCCCAATTATTAATAAACCCAACTCATTATTATTAATTGTGTCGAGAGTTCCTGATAGTTCCAATTCCAGAGGCTCAAGTTGTCCGTAACCGGGGACACGACTAATCGATTAGGTTGTAACTCTGCAGAGTGTTGTGCACTTTACCCACAAGATTCGATCCCTCCCTTTAAGTTCTCGCACTTCAGAGTGTTTGTGAACAGGACGATCGAAACATGATCTTCCGAAGAGTTCCCCTGACCACCGTCCGGTGCCCATCCAACCCTACCGGTCGTCTACATCTGCTGGCACCGTCCCAGCCAGAGTCACAACTAAGGTCAACCAAGCCAGAGCCCATATTGACTTGTGACTGCACAGGTAAGCTTCCGGTCTTGAAGTATCCATCCATCTCTTCGAGCCTGGGTGAAGCTTTCCGCAAGATGTCATGGCGCTTCCCCATGAATCCCGGGGTCAACCACTGGATTCCCCAGGGTGCCCGTCATACCATCCTCCACCCAGTGGTACATTGCATCGTGAAGTCTTGAAGTCTTTAGTCTTGAGGTCTTGATCATAATTAACTCTCACAACTCCCATGAAATTCACTCAACCAACCCCGTCTACTAAGCGTAGCAAACTAAAGTCTCAACGCAAATCCCGGGGCATGGGTAACAAGGGAGTGGGTTTTTTCCCTACCTCATGATACTACTTGCAAGATCAACATTAACAATGTAACCTACTAGCATGCATGGTGGAAAGGTGGTAACTAATGCAAATAAAACATAGGTAAAACAATGATCAAAGTGACTTGCCTTCCTGATGAGCTTGAAACTCTAGGGACTCATAGAAACAAGCTTCGCACTTCGGATAGTCTAACGAAACAACCAATAACATACAATAAGCAATCATATTCACAATTCAACAATAACAACAAGTAAATAAAGTCACACAATAAATCACAAGAAAGAAACTGAAAGAAAATAATTCAAAGAAAACTCCAAATCAAAAGAAGATAGATCAACTCACATAATAGCAATCAATAACTCACATAACAACACCAAATTAATCTAAACAATTACTTAACAGTAAAGAAAATTTAAACTTAATTAAACAACAGAAAGAAATTAACTAAATTATTTACTAGCAAAAATAACTAATTCAGTAGCTATTTCATAACACTAGCTAATAACTATACAAAACTTAATCCTAAACAGTAGCAAAAACCAAAATAATTCTAAAAACTAGCTACTGTTGTCTAACAGAAAATATACTACAACAAATAAAAGTTTGCAAAAAGAAAGAAATAAATCTAATTAAAATTCACTAAGTTACAAACAAATCAATTTTCTATAGCAAACAGTACTGTTTTTACTAAAACCCTAATTTAAATTATTCTAAAAATAACTATATAAATACTACTGTATAAACAATCTAACTAGTGACTAGGAGCAAAAGGAATTAAATTAAAAGCTATTTTTAAACTCAAGTTATAGCCAAAATAGTGATTTAAACAAATTTGAGCAAATTCAAATTTAAATTATTCAAACATGACCAAACTTTACATCTACAGAAACTAGATAAAAATATTGATCCAATGCAAAAAGAATCACTCAAAAACATTAAATATCCTAAAAGATATTGAATTTCTAAAAATAGAACAACAAAAGAAAAACAGAAAAGAAAACAAAAAAAGAAAAAGACTATGGGACGGCTAAGCGCTACGCGGCAGAGCTCGATTGGCTGGGTTTGTGCGCGACAGAAGCTAACGGGTGGACGCCCGATCTATAACAGAAAACGATTCGCGGCTAAAATAAAAAAAAAACTAGATCTAATCTAGGGCGTTGATTACAGATCCAACGGTGGAGGGGGCTTCCGGTGCTCACAGTGGTGGCGATGAACTCCGGTGACGACGAGGTCTTTGGGCGATGCTGGCGATGGCACTCCGGGGCTCCTCCGGCGACAGCGACGGCACCAGTAGATGTGGACGAGGGCGGCGGTTCGAACGGTGGTGGAGTTGGGGCTTGGGGGTGGCTGTGGGCGGCGGGGTGAGCGACGGCGAGCAGCGGCAGTAGGGAAGTCCGGCGAGGGATTGCGGCGGCGTTGAGGCGTGGAGAGAGGGGGAGCAGGGGGAATCGGTTGAGGGAGGCGAGGGATTTATAGGGGTGGGTTGCTTGGGGCAGGGGACGCACGGGAAAGGCAGGAAATCGGATCGCGGCGACGTTCTCCGGCGTCAGGAAAGGGATCGAGCTCAGGGAGGAAGGTGAGCGCGAGCGAGGAGGGGGCGGTCTGTGGGGTCCACCAGTAAGTGAGAGGGAGAGGCGGGATTCGGATCGGATGGCCGATCCAATCCTGATACGGTGACGACCGCGTGGCCGTGGGCCGAATCCACTAGGTGGGCCGCGCGCTGGGTGTTTCCTATTTAATTTTTTTTCCTATTTTTGAATTTCAGAGAGAAAAAGAAATAAAATAATAATATCCTATAGACATATAATGTACCAAAATTATCAGGATAAAATATAGAAAAATAGTGAACTATTTTCCAGAGGCAAAATAAATACTTTATAAAAATCATTTTTTTGAAAATTCAAATAAAAGACAAATTTGACTTTCAAATCTTTTGGCATTGTTTCTTCTGACTTTTTGAAGGGTCATGTTACCTCCTCTCATAATTTTATTTTGTCAGAGCATTTTGAATATAATTCAAATGCCAACTTTTGAGATGAAGTCAAATGCAACTTGCAAAAATCAAATGCCACATCAATATCACTCAAATGCATAGATGCTTAGCTAAATTTGTAAAACATTCCAAATTGAAAATTTGGGATGTTACATTCCAACTTAGCGATCTCACAAGTTAACGGTGAGTTCGATGCGAAGGATCCCAAGATGACGGCATATCGAAACGCCGTCCTAGCCATATCAGCTCGCTTCGAGGGCTTGGAATTCCATCATATACCACGAGATAGCAACCAAGCCGCCGACGTTCTCGCCAGAATGGGCACAAAACGCGACCCGGTGCCAGAGAACACGTTCTTGGAACGGCTTTTTAAGCCATCCGTGATCTGGCAGGGCGGAGATACCACATCGGCCACCACGGACTCTGGAAAGATAAACTCTCCGGCAGCCGAGAAGGACGAGGGTATAGTTGGAGGATCATCTAATGAAGAAACATCCCCGGCCCACGAGGTCTTGGCAGTTATCGCCCCATGGACTGAGCCCTTCCTTGGATATTTGCTCCATAACGAGCTACCCAAGGACCAAACTGAAGCGCGAAGAATAATTCGCCGGTCAAAGGCCTATCGGGTCCATGAAGGGGAACTTTATAAACGAAGCATCACCGGTATCCTCCAGAGGTGTATAACCGAGGAGGAAGGGCGCAAGCTCCTCGCCGAAATCCATTCCGGTATGAGCGTCCATCATGCCGCAGCTCGGTCCTTGGTCAGCAAGGCTTTCCGAGCCGGATTTTACTAGCCTACCACCAAGGAAGATGCGAAAACACTGGTTCAGCGATGCCCCGGCTGCCAGGTTTTCGGCAACCAAAGCCACATGCCCCCCATGGCTCTTCGGACCATTCCGATCACTTGGCCTTTTGCGGTCTGGGGGCTGGATATGGTTGGCCCTCTTAAAGGGGGTTCGGGTAAAAAGAAATACTTGCTCGTCATGATAGATAAATTCACAAAATGGATCGAGGCAAGACCAGTCACTACCGCCGAGGCGGCGCCAGTTGTAGAGTTCATATCCAGTATAGTGCACCGTTACAGTGTCCCTCATAGTATAATTATAGACAATGTCAGTAATTTTACCGCCAACGAGGTGCAGGCGTGGTGCACTAAAATGGGAATTCAGCTCAATTACGCCTCCGTCTATCACCCCCAAACCAACGGGCAAGTCGAGCACGCTAACGCACTCGTTTTGCAAGGCATCAAGCCACGCTTAGTACAATCCTTAAAGGAAGCTGATTCTCGCTGGGTAGAAGAGCTCGACTCTGTGTTGTGGGGCTTACGCACCATGCCCAACAGATCCACAGGCTACACACCATTTTTCATGGTATATGGAGCCGAGGCTGTCTTACCATGTGACCTCATTCATGACGCACCTCGAGTGCGGATGTACGAAGAGAGGGAGGCCGAGCTGGATCGGCAGGTTGACCTGGACGCCCTCGAAGAAGAAAGGGACGTTGCTCGGGCATGTTCCACATTCTACCAACAACAAGCACGGCGCTACCAGAGCAGGAAGGTCAGGACGAAGGCGTTCAATAAAGGAGACTTGGTCATGTGGTTTAATCCAGAGAAGCAGAAGGACAAGCTATCCCTGAAATGGGATGGGCCGTTCATCATTGACCAAGTACTCACCGGAGGCGCTTATCGTATTCGGGACCCCGAAGATAACAGGTTGGTCCCGCAGTCCTGGAATGCCGCCCTACTCCGACGCTTTTATGGTTAATCAAAACCGTGCCTGATCTACCTTTTCGGTTATTCTCCTATCTAATGTACAATGGATATGAATTTCTCCTTTCAAGTTGTTATTTTTTTTGGATAAATGCGTACGGTAAAGCCGAAGTGATTATGTTCCTTCGGACGCGTTCTATTTGTATGGCACGAACCACGTTGTTTGCTTTTTTCGAAGCTGCATGAATTTTTGAAGCACTTTCGGTGCCTCCTTCCAATAATATCGTTGTATACCTTTATATGCATCGACTTGACTTAAGTTTTGGCCAAGCTGGGTTGTCTAGCTCCTGTGTTTGCCCCCTACGTTCCCGATTGTTCGGCTAGGGGGTAAAGGGAGCACCTCTATGATTGTTGCCTCCGGGTCATCCGGATATGCTCCTCAGACGGGTGAAGCCGAAAGCTAGCGTTCTTAAGAAGGTAGTTGATCGGCTCCGATGGAAGTATATTTAATCGGTTTTATATAGCCAATCACCGGGGGCCTTATGCTCACCTCGGATGTATGTCCCGACCTGCTTCAAAATAGGCAAAACGTTTTTCCCAAGGAAAGGAACCGATAGCGGAACTATTTTCCTCGGAAGGTGTTTCTTACGCTTCGACGTAATATAACACAAGCTCTGGCTCACTTTGCTTTTCGAGCCCCATAGCCGGATTGCCTCGCTATCCAAAATACCTGGTTCAGTTCTCCTACCAAGAAGTAGGATGCACTCCTCGGCTTATGGCCCAGGAGGGAGAAGCCGAAGGCTGGCTAGTAGAGTTCGTACAATAATAGCTTTTGTAATACCATAAAGTACATCAATACATAGAGTTATTACAACATATCCTAAACTTTATCTAGGTCATCTATCAACGACTTGAGTGAGCAGTCCTGCTGAGAAAAGCACGCGGCCTCCATGACATCGTCATAGACTAGAGAAGTTGGCACCTCTTTGCCACCGGCACCAATCGGACCGACCTCAGCGAGATGATTTGGCTCCAGCTTGGTGTATCAGGTTTTGACCATGGACCACGCTTCCCTCGCGCCCTCCCGGCAAGCCAAAACCTTCCAGGCTTGTATTCAGCGCCAAGCCCCTTTAGGGCGATCGGCAAGCTCGGACATGTCCTCGGGCACACGCTCTTCGGGCCATAATGCCTTGAACACGACCTTCATCGCTGTCCGAGCTCGCTCGTGCACCTCGGCAAGCTCCGTCAGGGCATCTTTGGCATGGGAGCTCCCGGTTTCTTTCAGCCGACTTGTCAGCAATACTAAATGGATTACGTATTAGCCGATGACAGGAGTTAAAGCTTTTGTCGCTATATGGGAGGTACTCACCGGATATCTCTCCATCCAATCTCTTATTTTTCTCTTCGGCAGCGGCCAGTTGGGCCTTGAGGTGGTCAATCTCTTCGGCTTTCCGCGCATTCTTTGCCTTCAGCTCCTTTGTTTCGTCCTTGCTTCGGGACAGAACAAGGTGCTCGGCCTGCCGCTGTGATTCTGAATATACCAGGTCCTCATGGGCCTGTTTCAGATCCTATTCCATTTGGCCAATGACTGCCGCTACTATGATGCGCAATAAAACCAGATGCACTTACCGTGCGCTTCTCTGGTAAAGGATTTGACTTGCGCAACCTCGGCATGCGCAGCGTCAAGTTGGGTCTTGGCCTGTGTTAGCTCTGCGGAGAGGCTCGCATTTTTCTCCCGCGTAGCCTGCAAATTGCCACTAGTGCTTATCAAAACCGTACTCGGTCACCCAAGCCCACATTATGGCGTGGGGGCTGCGGAGCTCACTCCCTATGGCAGAAAATGAATCCACCTGTCGGATGTCCCATCCGGCAAGTGTCCTGGGGGCTCCTACTTAGTCAGTGGTCGGTTTATTGTAATTCCAAACAAAGGTTCAAAAACACAATTACCTGCAGGCCTGTGGACAGGACGTCCACCGCTTTCTCAAAAACATTACGGGTCACGCCGAGGTAGGCGTCCACCGAGCTGAGGGCGTTGAACTCCTAGCTCGAAAAGAAGGGACTCCTCAGGGAGGCTCTTCGGCGCCTATGGTTCATCGCGCTTTCGACCTCGGAGGTAGTTGCCGAGCAGGTCCCTGAGGCGGTTGGTTGTGGCCCTTTAGGAACGCCCCCTACGCGCGAAGGCGGCTCCGCATTGGTCGTCGGGGCCGAGGCGGTGGCTCCCTCTACTAACGGTGTATCAGCAGAGGGTCTATGCAGGGAAATAAATTGTTAACCTTGTAACCCTCGGTCTTCAACGAATAGCATAATAAGAAACACAGGTTACCTATTTTGGGGAGGGGCTGTAGGCTCCGATTCCATGATTATCTCCCCTTTCGGGGTCTTTTGTGCGGTGGCCGGAGGGCCCCCTTGCGAGACCGTGCTGCCACGTGCGCGCTTTGAGCGTCGGCCCTTAGGAAGAGCAGTCAGGGTGCTTGGGGTTCCGCGAGTTGAAGCTCTCTTTCGAGAGGAAGGAGGAGGCTTTACCGACGAAGATGGATGCATCCCTGGTAGGTCGGGGATGATGGCCACTCGTGAGCCGTCAAGGCTCTCCTGATAGAAGGTGCCCTCTTCATACAGGGTGGATATCTCTTCGTCTTCATGGAAGACGGGATCATCGTCTCGCCGATATCTCTCCAGCTCAGGCGCCGGGCTGTTCAGGGTTTCAACCCATCGCCTCCATTTCTATTCGGGCGAAGTGAACGGTTGTCATAAGACAACAAGATCAACTTGTTCGAATGGACGCGAAGTTGATATTTGAACTTACCAGTTCAGCTGGCTGGTAGTAGGATAAGCCGTCGATGAACTTTCGCTTGGCGAAGTCTGCGGCTTCTCCCTTGTATATGCTAGCCAAGGCTGCGCCAAACGCTGCATCATCTCGGAAGCTTTTCCGGATGGACCGTGTGGCATCACTGTCTCCATTGTACATAAACAATGGATGCTGACGTTGCCGAAGAGGCTGAACTCTTTGGTTGATGGCCGTAGCCATCACGTCAATGATGGTGAGGCCGGTGCTCGTTAGCCATCTCACCTTGGCTGCTAGGGATGCTACCTCCGATCGTCATGTTGTGCGGGGCTCTATGGTCTCCAGCTGAAACGCTTCTTCGGCGGATCCGAAGAGAAGGTTGGGAGCCCAGGCCGAACTGGATCATGCAGCAGGACATCTTCCATATAAAACCATTCGGACGACCATGTGTCGGTGTCCTCTCGAGGGGTCCCTGTGTGGTAGCCGGTCCCGGCTATGCGGCAGACCTCGGCTGCTCCCACTTCGTGTAATTTCCCGTCGCGGGAACAAGGCATGATGCAGAAATACTTTCTCCACAGCCCGAAATGGGCCTCGCACCCGAGGTACATCTCGCAGAGGGCGACGTACCCCGCGATGTGCAGAATCGAGTAGGGAGTCAGGTGGTGGAGTTGGATCCCATATAATTCAAGGAGACCTCTGAGAAAAGGGTGAATTGGGAATGCTAAGCCGCGCAAGAGGAATGGAACGAAACACACCCGCTCATCCCCATGAGGGATAGGGTGGCTGTCGGCGTGCGCTTGCCCATCTATGGAAATCAAGCCGGGGTGAGTGGAAGCTAAATCTGAATCGGGCAAATAACCCTGGGTGGATAATCGATCTAATTGCAGGGGCGTGAGGGAACAGCTGCCCCAATCGCCTTTGAGGGGGCCATGGGGGCGCTTGGAGGAGCCTACGCCGCTCGCCATTTTCGGGGCGCTCAAAGCTTGACTTTGGGACTGTTGGCTTGCAAGGGGCAACGGAAGAAGGGAGGCCGAGAGGTGTTTCAACACAATTGTCGCTCAGGAACCTATTAATAAAAGATGGGCGGACCGACGCTTCGACGTTTTACCGTAAAGCGACTCGTTTCCCTAGGTGGTGCGGTGTTCGAGATATCTCGTGGTGGGTCCGAGACGGAAAGACATTTATGACCGAAGTCACGAAAAGGGGAGAACTTGCCTGCCAAGCCGAAAAGAGTTTCTATGCCGAAGACATTCATCCGAAGTCACTTATCCGAAGAAGGAGGCCATCCTCGGCTTCGAAGACAAGTTCGGGGGCTACTGACGGTGTCCTGGACTTGGGGGTCCCGGCCTAGGTGATTAGTCCATGGGCTGGACTCGAGGCCCATTGAAGAGCAGAGACTCCGGAGGTTTCCAACCTGAAGAACCGACGTACCAGGCCTCACCGAAGACTTGGCGTGTACCCCAAGGATATGAAGATTCGGCATGTATTCCTTTAATTGTAACTGACCATGTGTAACCCTAGATACCCCTGGTGCCTATATAAACCAAAGGGTTTTAGCCCATAGGGACACGTACATTCACAATCCTAGGCTTAGACCACATCTTACGATCTCGAGGTTGATCAACTTTGTACCTTGATACACCATCAATATAAACAAGAGCAGGACGTAGGGTTTTACCTCCATCGAGAGGGCCCGAACCTGGGTAAATCTCTGTGTTCTACGTTCCCTGTTAAGCCATTGACCCGGTCTCACAGCTCGGGCCCCCCTACCCGAGATCTGTCGGTTTTGACACCGACAGTCGGATCTTTCTTTAATCGAACGGCTCCGGAGCATCCTCCAGCCTAGGTTTGCAACTGGCCCATTGTTGCAATCTCCTCCCCCAGAACAACTAGTTTCTTGCGAGCTCTGGATTCCGGCAGCCACCAGACGCGTCAGCGCCGCGACGAGCAAGCTCTCCTCTATCGTCAGCCCTCCCCTCTCTCCTCCTCCTCCTCCTCGTCCTCCTTCCTCTCCACCTTGTTGGCCCGGCCCTTTATCCTGCTCCATCTCCTCGACCATCAGTCGCCTCTCCATCGGCCGCTCGAAGACCTCGCGCCAAGCCGCCTCCTGCCGGATCCGCGCCGGCGAGATCGACGCCGCACTACCTTGGCCGCCTCCGCCCCTCTGTCGTCCCCGACCTCGCTCGCGTCGGATGCTACCGCTGGATGAGGAGGTCGCCACAGGGACTGTGTTCATCATGCCGTGGTTCGCAGTGGCGCTCATCACCTCCTCGAGCTCAGCCGCAACCACCGGTGCCGGAGCAGCAACAATTCCTGCAACATGATCTTTGTTGCATAATTTTTCTGTAACATGACATCAGTTGCAAAAAAAATTATACAGATGTTTCCGCAACATATTCTCTGTTGCAAAAAAAAATTACAGATGTTTCTGCAACATGATCTCTGCTACAAAAAAAATCTACAACACAACCTCTGTTGCAAATGTTTCTATAACAAAATTTCTGTTACAAAGGATTCCGCAATAAGACTTTTGTTGCAAAAGTAGAAGACCACGTGTGACCGCTAGATTATGCCAGATCCGATGGCTCGCAAGGTGGTGGATCTTTTTTTTTAAATCCGCCGGCCGATGCGTAGCACACCCCTAATGTTAATAGCCTTCTTGATGTTGGGTGAAATCAACCATCCAACGTATGCCAATTTCAGACGGAAGGTTATTACTGCTGGCCTGACGGCTGGTTGTGAAGGTAGGTTAGTGACAGGGCCTATCTCCCTTCGCCCCTGATCGTTGTAGCAGGTGGTAAACGGAGACCGCTTTATGTACATCCACAGGAGAAGACCCCTTAATTATCATTCAATAACCGGAGTGGAGATGAATGGTAGTGGCATATGCAATACGGGCTGCCACGTGTATACGCGTATCTGTACTTGGCTCTGCCCACAAATAGAAACATTAAAGTGGCTTAGGAATCCGACATAGCATTATGCTTAGGCATCAGTTGTGTAGATGCATACTAGTGGGGAATCCGGACTCCCTGGGAACGCTTTAATTAGTCCTATTGATTTCAACAACTTCCGCTCACGTCCTGTGTTACTCTAATTTACTTTTGCAAGTTTATTTATCCGTTCACTACAATCACCTAAAACTTTTATTCCATTTCACTTTGCTTTGGACCGCATCTAATTTTCAGGCATTTCTATTTAAACCCTTCAAGAGACAAAGATTGATTCATGTGCTCCGTGTGGGATCGATACTCTTACTTCAAAAAAGTTACAACTAAACCATGTGCACTTGCAGGCCATCACCGAAGTCGTTCTCCCTCGGGAGCCACTTCAGGCGCATGTCCTCCTCTGTCCTCCACCCGGGCCGTAGCCACAGGAGCACGATGGACATCACTCGATCTCCTCGATGGAATTGAAGTTAATTGAAAAATCCGCCATATTCGAAGTTCAGTTTTGAAAGTGCCACAACATTTCTTGGCGCCCCAAAAATCTACCATTTTCCTTACTAAAATTCTCATTAAACACTGATGACCGTTAGTTTGGAGTGATTAGTCTGACTTCTGACAGCCTGGACCCGCCTTAAGCGCTGACGTGGCACGGAAATGTCAGCATCGTTTGTTGACCGTTAGTTTGGACGAAGGGCCCACCCTCAGACACCCTTACCACAACCCACCTTATCTACCCTAGTCCATGATCCCCACGCTGTGCCGCCGTCGGAAGGTCCTCCTGGAACGCCTTCCTCCACCTACTCCGTCACCGCCACCCGGGCCACACTCCGCCACCACCTTACGCCGGTGCTACAGCCCTGGCCCTGCCCCGCGCACCACCTACCTCCATCACTGCCCAGTCCCCCCGTCGCACTGGAGGGTCCTTCCCCATGCCGTAGGTTCCGTCCAGGGACTCTGCAGGTCATCGCCGACTGCCCTCCATGAACGTATGATACGTCTCCAACGTATCTATAATGTTTTATTGTTGCATGCTATTATATTATCAATCTTATATGCTTTATATGCAATTTTATATCATTTCTAGGAACTAACCTATTAACCTAGTGCCCAGTGCCTGTTTCTGTTTTTACCTATTTTATTGTTTCATAGAAAACCCATACCAAATGAAGTCCAAACACGATGAAACTTTAAGGTGATTTCTTCTGGACCAGAAGGGACCCTAGAAGCTTTGGGGGAGGCCAGAAGCTCTACGAGAGAGCCACAAGCTCACATGGCGCGCCCCCAGGGCGGCGCCACCTGAGCATGTGGGGCCCTCGTAGCTCCGGTTGACCTAATTTTAGCTCTATAGATTCCCTAAAATCCAGAAACCCCGAGAGCGAGACCCGAAACAATTATTCCGCCACCGCAAGCCTCTGTTCTTCCGCGATCCCATCTGGAGGCCTCCACCGGTACTCTGCCAGAGGGGGAATCGATCATGGAGGGCTTCTACATCAACCTTGTTGCACCTCCAATGATGTGTGAGTAGTTCCCACAGGACCTACGGGTCCATAGAGATTAGCTAGATGGCTCTCTCTCTCTCTCTCTCTCTCTCTCTCTCTCTCTCTCTCTCTCTCTCTCTCTTTGATCTTCAATACAACGTTCTCTTTGGAGTACTATTCGATGTAATATTCTTTTGCAGTGTGTTTGTTGGGATCCGATGAATTGTGGGTTTATGATCAGATTATTCATTGAAAGTAATTGAGTTATATTTTGAACTTTATTATGTGTATTGTTATAGCTATGTAATGCTTTCCGATATGAGTTTTCTTTGGCAAGTTGATGATTAGATCTTCAGTGGAAGTGGTGCATAGTAGTAGGTTCAATCTTGCGATGTCCTCACTCTGTGATAGGAGGAGTAGTGAGGCACGTATTTGTATTGTTGCTACTAAGGGTAAAACGACGGGGTTTGATCATATTGATTGGTCTTATTTTGTCTACATTATGTCATCCTGCTTCAAGCATTACTCTGTTTGTTATGAACTTAATACCTTAAGATGCATGCTGGATAGCGGTCGAGGGGTGGAGTAATAGTAGTAGATGCAGAATCGTTTCGGTCTACTTGTCATGGACGAAATGCCTATGTACTGATCATGCCATGAATAACATCATAACTATGCGCTTTTCTATCAATTGTCAACAGTAATTTGTTCACCCACCGTAAGCTATGTTCTTGAGAGAGATGGCTCTAGTGAAAACTATGGCCCCCGGGTCCATTCACCATATTTACTAAAACCCTAAAAAACCACTGCAATATATTTCTTTTTATTTACTTTTGCAATTTATATATCTGGTACTATCAGAATTAATCCTTACAATTAACGAGTACAAGGGATTGACAACCCTGATGGGGATATGTACCTAGGGTAGGGTCATAGGCCTGACCTACATACCCCACCTAAGGACACTGCCCCAGAGAGCTTAAGGACAACAAGGAAGTCTCCGACTGAAATCACCAAGACATACAAGTCACTCGACAATATCCACTCGGAGATTACCTTTCACTCGACGGTTATGTTTCACTCGGAAGAACCGAGAGACAGTCGACCGCAGAAGACCAGAAGTCACCCCAGGGAGGCTAATGGACAGGCGTTCGTCTGTATCATAAGTAGCATTTATTGCATACGTTACCAGTAACGTTCACCATTATAGCCACGATCAGACCCTTAGATGCCGGACATTATGAGGGCCAGCGGACTCTATATAAGCCGCCCCTCCCCTCTGGCTCAGGGTTCGCACCCTCTGTAAGGATACTCATATTCCACTCGACAAATAAACAAAGCCTCTCCGGAGCACGAGACGTAGGGCTGTTATCTCCACCGTGAGAGGCCCGAACTCGCTAAAACCACCGTGTCACCCATTTGCATCTCGGTAGATCATGCTCCTTTACCCTACCCCCTTCGTACTGTCGGAATCGTTCCCACGACAAACC
The DNA here is from genome assembly GCA_039707655.1 of Elymus sibiricus. Taxonomy (NCBI): domain Eukaryota; kingdom Viridiplantae; phylum Streptophyta; class Magnoliopsida; order Poales; family Poaceae; genus Elymus; species Elymus sibiricus. Next base: position 164,515,110 of record CM077666.1, on the reverse strand, counting down.
CTCTTGCCCGCGTTGGGTGCAAGTATTTTGTTTGTGTGTGTAGGTACTGTCGACCTTTGTCTGCGTGAATCTCCTATTGGTGCGATAACCTTGGTTCTCTACTGAGGGAAATACTATCCGCTACTATATTGCTTCACCCTTCCTCTTCAGGGAAAAAACCCAATGCGGCTCACAAGTAGCAATGTCTACGCGTAGCAGTGTAGCAACTAGCGAGTGGTGAACATCGACTAGCCACCGGAGACCTAACAAGCCGCACTACCTTCTCCTCACCCTTTATTCACAACACTGCGTCCCACGCTCCACCTCCCGCTGATGCTCGCACGCTGACACGAAGGTGCGATAACCTTCACGAGAGGCGACCGTGCGAATCAGGAGCGGCTGCATAGAGGAGGCGGCCTTGTACACGGCTGCTCGGGCCGACCTACACGGAGGCGGCCGCCATGTAGTTTGGGAACGGTGCATGACATCAAATCACGCAGTGGCTAGGCGCCGCCCTCCTCCAAGTGACTGGCCCGGGCCTAGCAGATCGAGCAACCGAGCTCGAGGCAGCATAAGGAGACTCTCGCGCCTTGGAAGGAGAAAGCAGGGGCATGATGTCTACTACGCAACTTTATTCTTGTAGACTCGTGTTGGGCCTCCAAGCGCAGAGTTTTGTAGGACAGTACCAAATTTCCCTCAAGTGGGTGACCTAAGGTTTATCAATCCGTGGGAGGCGTAGGATGAAGATGGTCTCTCTCAAACAACTCTGCAATCAAATACAAGAAATCTCTTGTGTCCCCAACACACCCAATACAATGGCAAATTGTATAGGTGCACTAGTTCGGCAAAGAGATGGTGATACAAGTGTAGTATGGATAGTAGATATAGGTTTTTGTAATCTGAAAATAAAAAAACAACAAGGTAGCAAGTGATAAAACGGAGCACAACCGGTATTGCAATGCTTAGAAATAAGGCCTAGGGTTCATACTTTCACTAGTGCAATCTCTCAACAATGCTAACATAATTGGATCATATAACAATCCCTCAACGTGCGATAAAGAATCACTCCAAAGTTCCTATTAGCGGTGAATATAAGATAGAAATTGTTGAAGGGTACGAAACCACCTCAAGGTTATTCTTTTCGATCAATCTATTGAGCTATTCCTATAAGTGTCACAAACAGCCCTAGAGTTAGTACTAAAATAACACCATATGATACACATCAACCAACTCTAATGTCACCTAGATACTCCAATGTCACCACAAGTATCCGTGAGTTGATTATTCGATATGCATCAAACAACTTCAGATTCATAATATTCAATCCACACAAAGAACTTCAAAGAGTGCCCCAAGATTTCTATCGGAGAAAGTAGGACGAAAACGTGCATCAGCCCCTATGCATAGATTACCCCAATGTCACCTCGGGAATCCGCGAGTTGAGTGCCAAAACATACATCAAGTGAATCAATATAATACCCCATTGTCACCACGGGTATTCATATGCAAGACATACATCAAGTGTTCTCAAATCCATAAAAGTATTCAATCCGATAATAGTGAAACCTCAAAGGTGAAAACTCAATTCATCACAACAAGATAGAGAGGGAGAAACACCATATGATCCACCTATATTAAGAAAGCTCGCGGTACATCAAGATCATGCCAAATCAAGAACACGAGAGAGAGATCAAACATATAGCCGGGATGATGAAGATGGCCTCCGGTGATGATTTCCCCTTCCGGCAGAGAGCCGGAAAAGGGCTCCAGATGGGATCTCCTTGGTACAGAGGCTTGCGGCGGCGTGAAAACTCATCTAGGTTAACTTTCGGGGGTTTCTGAATATATATGATTTTTCAGCATTGGAATCCCGCAAAGCGGTGCCACAGGGGGCCCACGAGGCACCAGGGCGTGCCTAGGGGGGGGGCAGGCGCACCCAGGTGGCCCGTGGGGCCCCTGTGGCTCTTCTGCTGCTCCTCCGAAGCTTCCTGGGTCCGTTTCCTTCCAGAAAAAATCGTCAAAAAGTTTCACTGCATTTGGACTTCGTTTGATATGGATTTTCTGGAAAACAAAACACAAGCATAAAACAGCAACTGGCACTGGGCACTAGGTCAATATGTTAGTCCATGAAAATTATATAAAAGCCATATAAAAGTGCACCAAAATCATACAAAACTATAATAAACATGGCATGAATACTTCATAAATTATAGATACGTTGGAGACGTATCAGCATCCCCAAGCTTTATTCCTGCTCGTCCTCGAGTAGGTAAATGATAAAAGAAATAATTTATGAAGTGTGAATGCTAGCATAGTGCATAAGTTTGATCAATGATAATTTCAATCAATTTTCCTAGCATCATAACAGCATCTTTTTCTCATAAAATTCATCATGATAAAGTAGCAATTAAAAACAGAAATTTTGATGTGGAATGCTACCTATCACAATCATCATATAATCTTTTCTTTTGTTGCATGGACACTTGGACTTGAATGATTCAAAGCAATAGTCTATAATTTGACATGAAGACATAAATACTCAAGCATACTAACAAGCAACCATGTCTTTCAAAATATCAACGCTAAAGAAAGTTATCCCTAGCCCATTATGCTCAATCATTGATCCATTCATGAAACACACTCAATATTAGCTACACACAATGCACAAGTATGACAATAGTGCTCTCTAGTTGGTGCTTTGTAAGAGAAGATGGAGACTCAAAATAAAAATAAAAATTGCATAAAAGTAAATAGATAGGCCCTTCGCAGAGGGAAGCAGAGATTTGCAAATGTGCCAGAGCTCAAAGCTTAAATTAGGGAGATAAAAGTATTTTTGAGAGTCATGCTTTTCCTGTCAACGAAAACGACCGAGAATTCCCAATATCTTCCATGCTAGACACATCATAGGCGGTTCCCAAACAGAAAGTAAAGTTTATTTCCTTTCCACCATTCTTTCACAATCCATGGCTAGCCGTATCAACGGGTGCCCTCCATACCAACACTTTCCAAGGAATTTTGTTGTTATTAATTTTTGATTCATTGTGGGACTGGGCATCCCTATTACCAGTCACTCTCTCATGCAATGACAAGTGAATAAACACTAATCGTGAGAATAACACACCTAGCATGGAAAATATTGGCCACCCCCTGCCGCTTCATGAGCGGTACGGGCACACAAAACGGAAAACTTATTTTGAAAATTAGAGTTGGCACACGCAAATTTACTTGGAACGGCATGGAAATACCGCATATAGCTAGGTATGGTGTTTGGATGCACAAGCAGTATTTCCGCTTAGTACAAATGAAGGCTAGCAAATAGATTGAGAAGCAACCAACCAAAAAGCGAAAATGGTCATAAACATGCATTGAACATAACTAACACCGAATAATGCACCATAAGTAGGATATAATTTCGTTGCATAACTATTGACTTAATTCAGATGCACTTTCCCCGGGAAAGATCAACAAACAACACTGCAGAATATGAAGGGCTGCTTGCCGGTCTCAGGATTGCGGCGGACCTTGGAATTAAGAAGCTCATTGTCAGAGGTGACTCACAGCTTGTCGTCAGGCAAGTTAACAAAGATTATCAGAGCCCGTTGATGGAAGCATATGTAGATGAAGTGAGAAAGTTGGAGGAGCATTTTGACGGGTTGCAAACAGAGCATGTTCCTCGTGCGGAGAACAACATTGCTGACGACCTGTCAAAACATGTTGCCCTCAAGTTACCTGTGGAACCAGGAAATTTTGTGCTCCACTTAACTCGGCCATCCGTAACACCATCGACGAGGCAAGACAAAAGAAGGAAATTGAGTTCCGGCCAGTACTTTCCTGCAGAGCTCCCAGAAGCCGCCGGCAAGGAAGTTGCCGGGACCAAACACGGTTGCCGGTGAGCAGCAGCTTCGCGCAGAACCTCAGGTTCTTGCCGCAGAAGCAAGCGCTCCCGCAGCCGAAGATATGCCTTTGGTCCTTGTTGTCGAGCCGCAGGCTCCAACATGGGCACAGCACATCGTCCAGTTCCTTCAAACAGGAGAACTCCCTGAAGAACAGGAAGAAGCGGAGAAAGTAGCCCGTCAGTCTAGTATGTACCAGTTCATTGACGATGTCCTGTACAGAAAGAGACCGAACGGTGTGAAATTGAAGTGTATTCCTCGGGAGGATGGACTGGAGCTGTTGGCAGAGATACATGGAGGCATATGTGGCTCCCACATAGGCTCAAGAGCTCTTGTCGGCAAGGCATTCCGGCAAGGTTTCTTCTGGCCCACTGCTCTCCAAGATGCAACTGCACTAGTAACCAAGTGTGAAGCGTGCCAGTTCCATTCAAAGCAATTGCATCAGCCAGCTCAAGCTCTTCAGACAATCCCTATTTCCTGGCCATTTTCGGTCTGGGGGCTCGACATATTAGGCCCCTTTCCTCGCGCTGCCGGGGGCTTCGAATACTTGTACGTTGCTATCGACAAGTTCACGAAGTGGCCGGAAGTGGAAGTAGTGAGAAAGGTGACATCACAATCAGCCGTCAAGTTCTTCAAGGGAATAGTGTGCCGTTTTGGTGTCCCAAACAGGATCATCACCGACAATGGCACGCAGTTCACGAGCCGCACATTCATGCAGTATGTCCAAGACCTTGGCGGCAAAATCTGTTTTGCTTCTGTTGCTCACCCGAGGAGCAACGGCCAAGCGGAGAGGGCAAATGCTGAAGTGTTGCGAGGTCTCAAAACAAGGACTTTCGACAAGCTGCGCAAGTGCGAAAGACGCTGGATTGATGAGCTGCCAGCGGTTCTTTGGTCAATCAGAACGACACCAAATCGAGCTACTGGCCAGACACCCTTCTCCCTAGTCTACGGGGCAGAAGCAGTTCTCCCCACAGAACTCATATACGGGTCACCTCGAGTACTTGCTTATGATGAGCTTGAGCAAGAGCAGCTGCACCAAGATGATGCCACGCTCCTTGAGGAAGATCGTCTTCGGGCTGCTGTGCGAGCTGCACGCTACCAGCAAGCCTTGCGCCGCTATCATAGCCGCAAGGTTCATGCCTGAAGCCTTGAGGAAGGCAACCTTGTTCTTCGGCGCGTTCAGTCGACCAAGAATTCTAACAAGTTGACGCCGAAGTGGGAAGGCCCTTATCGGGTAGTACGAGTCACCAGGCCCGGCGCAGTCCGCCTGGAGACCGAAGATGGCATTCCAGTGAGCAATTCCTGGAATATCGAACACCTTCGTAAGTTCTACCCATAAGGCGCGGTTGCCGGGTCTCCCAGCAACCACCTTTTGTACAAGTTTTGCCGGCAGGGCATATGATCCTTTGTACAAAGCCAGGCGCAGACCCTGTGCATAATTAAATAAACTTAAGTGTTTTACAATTCTTGTCGATTTTCATGTGCATCTGATCCTTTGTACAAAGCCAGGCGCAGATCTTCACGCCTTTCTCAAAATCATTATAAGTGGCGGCGGCGTTGTTGAGCAGGCTCTTCTCACTTTGGAGGTCTTTGATCAAAGCCCTCTCGCAAGCCTTGCCGTTCTCAAGGGACTCCTCCAGCGTTGTCAGCTTCAGTTTCAGATCAGCGATGGAATCATTGGCTGAGGTGAGCTCCTTGATCTTGTCGGACATGGCGGCTTGCATCTCTGCCAAGTTGAAGAGAGTCTTCTCTCTGTCGGCTTTGAGCGTCGAGATCTCCTTGCCGTGGCCCTCAAGGTCTGCTTCCAGCCTCTTCACTTGATTGCCCAGCTCGTTCTTGGCGGCCTCTGCAGCTTCGGCAGCATCGATGGCTCCCTTTAACTTGCCGACGTGATCTATGGCCAGAGCTTCGAGTGTTTCCTTCTGTCTCTGCTCCATCTCCTGGGTTCGCCGCGCAACAAGCTTCTCGATCTCTTCGTCCTTGCTGTGGAGCTTGGCGGCAAGCGCCTCCTCGCGAGCGGCAAGGTCCTCTTCATGAGCATCGAGCCCTATGCGGCCTTCCGTTAAGTGAGCTTCCTCTGCAGCAGCCTGCTGCGCAGCCTCCTCCTGTGCTCTCTCGGCGTCGGACTGCTTTAAGAGGAACTCATTCCAACTCTGATTCAGTTGCTCCCGCCTAGCCGTCAGTTCCTAGAAAGCCTCGGCGTACCAGACTTGCGTCTCTTCGACGCGCTTCTGGAAATCTGCTTCCGCTGCTTCAACAACTGCCGCCCTGGAGTCCAACCTCTCCTTTCGGGTGCGGTGAAGCGCCTGAAGCTTTTGGTAGTTGTCGCTCATGGCTTGGAGGAGCTGCTCTTCCTTGGACCCACTGCTGCTAGCGCGTGGCTCATCAGCGATCTTGAGTCCAGCGGCGGCGATGACGTCTTCGTCAAAGATTTCTCCTTCGGTTGGCACCCCGATGCTTGCCGTCCCTGGTATGCTGACGAACAGGTTGTCGCCAACCTTAAGGTATCTGCTTGACGGGGGGCGTCGGATGTTGACGGTTTATCCTCGACAACCGCCTCGCCGGCAACTCGGGGCTCTGTGACCGGTGTAGCGCCAGGCGCTCCTGCGGCAGGAATGCCGTCAGTATGGTCGCCGGTCTCCTTGCCGGCCCCTTCAGCAGACACCTTGGTGGTTTCTTCCTGTGCGGCCTTGGCGGCCTCGTCAGCTGCGACTCTGTCGGCCTCGGCAGCAGCGTCCTTGGCGGCCTCTTCGATGACGACATCAACATCCATATGTTCCATCGAAGGGAGATCTGAAAACCAAGAAAGGAAACAAGATGAGACCGAGTTTGAAGTTCAAGAAGACAAAAATAAAAAAAGAATGACAAGTACACTAAGGCAAACGGTTTACCTGTGTCGAGCTGTTGAGAGGTGGTTTCTCCTTTCCCGGCAACATTGGTTGCCGATGTAGGACTGCCAGTGCCCGTGCTTGCCGGCTCCTCTTCAACGCGAATGGGCTCGTCAGTGGAAGCCCTTGCCAAAGGTTCATCTCTGGGCGGCGTGGTCGACGGAGGCGGCACGTCAGAGACGGTCTCCAGTGGCTCTCCTTGTTGCCGTTCTTCTCCTACAAACCTGGTGATGTCAATAGCGAAGATATTCTCCCCAACACTCGCCAGCGGAAAATGGATAGTGGACTCACGCTAGGGGCTGGGTTGGAGGCTGCGTTGAGGGCTGGGCTCCGGGCTGATGACGATGAGCTCTGGCGCACCTACGGTGCTTGCCGGAGGCTCATCACCCGTTGAAGTTTTCGCCTTCTTCGCCATCCTTTGCGCCAACATTTCCGTATCTCTGTGGGGATAGGCCAAAGCAAAACAAATAAGTTAAGCAGAACCAGGAATTTAGAAGTTGAAAGATGCGGCAAGGACCCTTACTCTTCTCTTTCCGGACTAAAAGAGGAGATGTCGAAGTCAACCTCCTCTACAATGTCCGTGCGAGGGGGTGGAGAAGGGGTCCTGGGACGCTTGGCTGCGGCAGAAGCAGTAGATTGAGATGATCCTGCTGCTCCAGCTGTTGGTGCCGTCGTATGAGACACCCCCGCCGCTCCAGTTGTTGCCGCAGTTGTGTGTCTCGTACGTCGCACGGGTTGCTGTTGGGCTTCTTGCCGCTGCGCAGCCTTGCCGGCCGCCCCCTTGCCGGGAACCTCACCACTCGAGGGAGGCTGACGTGTTGGGATGCCAGAAACGGCCTTCCGAAGAACACGCTTCTTCTTCTCTGGAGCTGGGGGCTCCTCGTGCAGCTGCTCCTCGGCTGTGTCTTCGACAGGAGAGCTCCCGGCATCCATGCCACTCTGTTCCCCGACAACTTCACCTTGCTCGGCAAGGGTCTCCTCTAGCGTTATTTCTCCTTCACTGGCTTCTTCTTCCGCAAAGCCAAAGTTGCCGGCCTCTGCGGCTAGGTTCACCTCTTCCTCCCTGCTAGCGATATAAGCCACTTCGTCATCAGTGGTAGGGCGGATAAGGGTTGGTTCTTCCCGGATGGCTTTCTCCGACAAGTTATCAAAGAACTCCTGTGCGTGCTCTGCGGATGGCTCTTCCCAGGCTCCGTCGAGGCCGTGAGCATTACACACCGGCATCATGGCGATAATTGAGCTCAAGGCAGAGTTGTTGCACAGGGGAATTACGCCAGCCGGTAACTTATATTTCCCGTCAGGCCTAAACAGTTTGTGGCAGAGAGTTGTGTGCTGCAGGACTGTCAAGTTGTTGTTCAGACCAGGGCGCAGCCTCATGATATCTGCTGCATTCTTGAACTCCCAGGCCGGCCTCCCTTTGTTCTGCAGAGGGGCGATGCGACGGCGGAGGAAATCAGTGCCAACCATTTCTATTGTGAGCCCGGCAACCTTGAGACGGTGGATCCTGGTAATTGCAATTGCGAGCTTCTCATCTTGAGGATCGAGGCTGCTCCAGTTCTTGCCGCGAACCACTTTTGTTTGCACCAGTTGGCCCGCCATTCATCCCACTTCTTACGGTAGAGTCCGTCTGGGTATATATCTTTATTCCATGCCCTTGGAATCTAGGTAATAGAACCAGAAAGGGCGTCTCCTGTTTCGATACGGGGAATGAATTAGTAGCGAAAGAGGGCTGTGCTGGGAGCTACTCCGGCGAAATTTTCACAGAGATGGGCAAAGACTGACATGCATGTTACGGCATTCGGCGTGAAATCCAAGAGACGGAAGCCGTATGTGTACATGATGTCGATGAAGAAATCAGAAAACGGAGGGCAAAGCCCGCAGTAAAAGTAAGCGGCAAAGAAGGGGAATTTATCTGGACCGCCCTTGACGGAAGCTGGGAGCACGCGAGTAGCAGGGTGAGCCCTCGTCTCCTTCCCCCACATACACATGTACCGCTCAACCAGGGCGCGCATGTCGAGCGCCGGGGTGAAGACGGCGTGTTCCTTCCGCATCTCCACCAGATCAGGCTTTTCCGCCTCTGCATCCGAATCGACGGCTTTCGCCGCTTTTCCCTTGCTTGCTTTGGGCGGCATGGCGACTGTGGAAGCGGAGGCCGAGAATGATGAGGGCGTGGGGATGGCGAATGGATGGGAGAGGCTCTGCTTCAAGCTCGAGGAAGAAGGCGATGGTGGTTTCCAGATTGGAAAAGACGAGAGGTAAATGAGCAGCGCCCCTGCGGATTCCCTTTTATGGGGGAGGCGCGGGGCTGCCTCTTAACTAATCAGTGTGAATGCATTTTTACAAGCGCACTACTACCGCGGCCATTCCGCGCACGTATCCCACGTCCCGCATTTAATGCGCGTCATGGGGGAGCGCGGTAAATAAGAGGATTATAACAGTTAACTCCTGCCACGCGTGCCCGTGCACTGTTTGGGCCTAGCCCAACAATGCCTCGCACCCGTGTATGGCCTAGGCCCGGGGGCTCCTGTCGGTGTACTAAAGTTGGGTCTTTTAGTACCCCATACTTGTGCACGGACGGTTGTAGCCATACCAGCGGCAAGGCCTGCCGGAGAACAGCTGGAAACAAATACAAGATTATCAAGAAGGCGTTCAAACTAATAATCAGAAGACAGAAGACCGAAGGCTGAGCTCCCGGCAAGATCTTGCCGGGGGAGCTCACAAAGACCCGGCAAGGCTTCGCACCCGGCAAGATCCCACCGCCCTGCCACCGCTCCAGCGCAGCAGACAGCCTGTCATTTAGGGCTTGTCTTCCTGGATGCGTGTCATGGCACTAACGGCGGGTGAGGTTAAGCGGTGCTGATGGGACGGGCTCTTTTTCCGTCCCCAAGAAAGTAAGGGACACCTAAGTGGAGTATTAAATGCGTTTGTCCTAAGTCGTCAGTGATAAACATGTAAACCCTGTAGCAACTTTACACCTCTTGTACTTACTGTTCGCCACTGTTGGTGACCCCTTGGACGTATAAAAGGAAGCCCAAGGTGAAGCTACAGGGGGGAGGACCTTCTGGCCCATTCTGCATGCGTAGCTGCTTCTTGAACATACTGTTCATTGCAAGCGCTCCGTGTACTTGAGCTTAAGAACACCCACAATAAACCAAAGCAGGAGTAGGGTTTTACGCTTCTCAGCGGCCCGAACCTGGGTAAAGATCCCCGCGTTGATCGTTGGATCCGCTCTTTGTGTACATCTTTTCCCTAGCCGAACCGTAAAAGGGATCCTCTCGGTCCCATAGGTGTCGTACGCCGACATCTTTGGCGCGCCAGGTAGGGGGAAAGATTGCGCGAACCCGACCTAACGGTCAGCGCGCCAGTTCTTGATCACTTTCATCGCCATGGCTCCCAAGAAGAAGGGTGCGATGGCGGTTGATCCATCTGCGTCCGGCCTGCCCGTACCCACACAGACGGGCGACGGCGTGGGCGCTGGTGGAGGAGGTGGAGGTCTCGAGCCTCCACGACGTTCTGGCGATCAGAGCCAGGCGAGCAGCGTCATTCGCAACGATGATGACAGGTCTAAGGATGGAGCCGTGCTACCTACGGGTGGCGCAGCGAACTCCAAGGACGGGACGGCGCCTTCCAAGACACCCACGCCGGCGCATGCACCGCGGCCTTCTCAGGTCGTGCGCGATGGGCAGCGCCGCGACGTTGGTGGTTCCAGGCGCCCCCATGGAAAAAACCATGCGCATCACTCCCAAGATGCACGGGGCCAGCACGCGCGCCAACACGCTAGTGGAAGCAGGGCGCGGTCGCAAGACCGTGATGGAGCTCCTTCTAACATAGTTAGGAGTCAGAGCACCTCACGTTCCTCGCACCTTTCGCCACCGCCTACACCGGCAGAAGCATTGGCGCGAGCTCAGCTGCTCCTAGATTTCCCTCCTGCTGCGGAGAAGCTAGACGAATGGAGATCTGCTATTCAGAGCCTCATCGGCTTGGCTAATGACGACAGGCCGCAGCAGGCGGGGCCTTCGCGGCGGCAGTCCACTAAGCCGGTGCGTGCTGATGGCGAAAAGACCGGAGGCGGTACGACTACGATGCGCTCCCCTCCGCTACGACAACAGTGGTCGCTAACTCGGCGGACTGACGCCTGTGATGACGGTTCCACGGCGTCGTCTGATCCGCGGGTTCGCCGCGATCAACGTCAAGTTCTTCGGGAACGGAACAAAGAAGTCGCTCGAACTACCATCGAGCGGCGGCGGGAAGCGCGCCGTCAATCCGACAGGCGCGCGGGACCCACTGTAGACGAGCCTGCGCCGGGGTATTCTGGTAACTTGCCTTATGAGGTGGGTTGTCCAGCTTTTACTCGTGAGCTGCGGCGAGTCCAGTGGCCCAATTCCCGAACGTTCAAGCCGGAGGTGCCGGAGAAATACGACGGCAAGACTCACCCGTCAGAGTTCCTGAGCGTCTACACCATTGCGGTGCAGGCTGCCAGAGCTCGAGACGACAAGATATTCGCCAACTACTTCCCATTGGTGCTTAAGCCCAATGTCAGGTCGTGGTTGATGCATTTGCCGGAGAATTCCATTTCCTCCTGGGCAGATCTGTGTCATGAGTTTGTTGGCGCCTTCACTGGAGGCCACCAGGCTCCTGGCCAGGAAAGCGATTTACATCTCATCCCCCAGAAAGAGGGCGAAACCTTGCGCAAGTACATACAGAGATTCAGCCGTATACAGCACAACATCCCAGACGTTCATCATGCCGTTGTTATCAGCGCGTTTCATCAGAATGTACGCAACCGCAAGATGCGGGAAGAGCTGGCGATGAACAAAGTCAGGGATGTCGCCGAACTCTATGCTCTGGCTGATAGATGTGCTCGGACCGAGGAGGGAAGGAGATTCCCTGGCGAGGATGCTGGCACGGAAATCGACTCTGAAGGCGAAGATGCCACCACCTCGGCGAAGAAAGGCCGACGGCGTAACAGGAAGTGCAAGGGCAAGGCCGTGCTTGCCGTCGAGGGATCCGGCAACCCCAGCGCCGCCAAGAAGGTTAAGACTGATGGCCCCGGCAAGGAGGTTGCCGGGTGTGCCGCATATCAGGCCTTGGCGGCTGCCGACAAGCTGTAGGGCTCCGACAAGTAGTACTGCAAGATCCATCGCACCAAGGGTCACGATCTCCAAAACTGCCGGCAAGTTGAGCAGCTTGTCGAGAAGCAGAAAGCTGAGTATGAGAGGCGAGACAAGGAGAAGGCCCAGGATGGTGCTGAGGGGTCTGGCAAGAAACGCGGTGGTCGAGGGGGTCGCCGCGGCAAGGCCAAGCAACAAAAGGAGAGGCCTGCTCGAGGCCGCGACAAGGAACAGGAGGGTGACGATGATGACGAAGATGGCGACGAGTCCAGCGAGCACGAGTTCCAGAAAGCTACAGAAGCCATGTGCGTTGACGGAGGCGCCTCGTTGCATTCCTCTCACCGCCGACTTAAACAGTGGGCACGCGAGATTAATACAACAGAGCCGTCGGTCGATGCCCGGAAACCATTGAAATGGTCCAACACGCCTATCATTTTTGACGCCGAGGACCACCCTGATCGCACAACTACGGTCGGGTGTTTGCCATTGTTGGTTTCACCAACGATCCGCAACCTCAAGGTGACAAAGATGTTAATTGACAGTGGGGCCGGTTTGAACTTGATCTCGCCTGATGTGATCAAGAAGTTGCAAATCCCTGACGAAGATCTCGAAGAAACGGGCACGTTTCAAGGGATCAACCCAGGAAAGAGCCAACCGAAGGGCAAGATCACACTGCCAGTAACGTTTGGTAGTGAGCTCAACTACAGAACAGAAAAGATCGTCTTCGACGTCGCCAAGATTCCATTGCCATATAATGGGATTCTTGGTCGCCCGGCGCTGGCCAAGTTTATGGCGGCATCACACTACGCCTACAATACGTTAAAGATGCCCGGGCCGATGAGCGTCATCACTATCAACTCCGACAAGAAGGATGCGCTTATCTGCACCGACCAACTCTACCGGGAGGCAGTCGCAGCACCTGCCGCCAAGGCACTTGCTCCTGCCGCCGAAACTCCCGGGGGGAAGAAGACCGGCAAGACCTCTAGCACACACTCCGGCAAGCGCACCTGCTCGGAGTGCTGCGCTCCCGTTGAGGATGTGCCGGAGAGCTCCACCGGCAAGAGCAAGAAATCCAAGGCAGCTCCACCAGCGACTAAGAAGGTGCCCGCCAAGGAGGATGGTATGGGAGGAACTTTCACCATGAGTTCCACCCTTGATGACAAATAGGAAAGCGCGCTCATTGCCTTCCTGCAGGCGAATATCGATGTGTTTGCATGGCAACCATCTGATATCCCCGGTGTTCCCAGGGAGGTAATCGAGCACCACCTTGCTGTCTGTCCTCATGTGCGGCCCGTCAAGCAGAAAGTTAGGAAGCAAGCTTTGGAGCGGCAAGAATTTATTGCCGAAGAAATCAGGAAGCTGGAAGCGGCAGGTTTAGTCAGAGGAGTGCTCCATCCAACATGGTTGGCCAATCCAGTTGTAGCGTGCAAGGCGAATGGAAAATGGAGGCTATGTATCGACTATACAGATATCAATAAAGCCTGTCCAAAAGATCATTTTCCCTTGCCGCGCATCGACCAGATTGTGGACTCCACTGCTGGCTGCGATTTGCTGTCGTTTCTTGACGCTTATTCAGGGTATCATCAGATTTTCATGTCAAAAAAAGACGAAGAGAAAACCGCATTTATCACCCCATGTGGCACGTATTGCTTCATACGCATGCCTTTCGGGTTGAAAAGTGCTGGTTCAACGTTTGTAAGAGCGGTCCAGATCGGTTTTGAGCCCCAGCTACATAGAAATATGGAAGCTTCTATGGATGACATAGTGGTTAAAACCAAAGACAAGGCAACGCTCATACAAGATTTAGAAGAGACATTTGCAAATCTGCGCAGGATCAATCTGAAGCTCAATCCTGAGAAGTGTGTGTTTGGCGTTTCGTCCGGCAAGCTTCTCGGGTTCTTTGTGTCTCAACGTGGAATCGAAGCAAATCCCGACAAGATCAAGGCAATTGAGCAGATTGAAGCACCAAGACGAGTCAAAGATGTGCGTCGACTTGCCGGCTGCGTTGCTGCTCTAAGCAGGTTCATCTCCAAATCGCTGAGCGCGCCCTGCCTTTTTTCAAAATCTTGAAGAAGGCCGGTCCAATGAAATGGACTCCGGAAGCGGAGGCAGCGCTGCAGGACTTGAAGAGGTACCTCTCCTCTCCGCCAACACTAGTCGCGTGTAAACCACAAGAGCCGTTGCTGCTATATCTAGCGGCGACGAATCAAGTGGTTAGTGCTGCATTAGTGGCACAGAGAGAAGTCGACGAAGGAGCAGCGGCAGCGACAAGCCCGTCAAGCGACAAGCTGGGATTCTCCCCGGCAGAGTCTGGTGCCGACAAGGCAGGATCTGAGCAGTCGAATGAAGCAACGCAGAAGAAGAAGAAGGTGCAGCGACCAGTCTATTTTGTCAGCTCCCTGTTGCAGGGGGCTAGGTCAAGATATTCTGGCATGCAGAAGTTGCTCTTTGGCCTCCTTATGGCCTCAAGGAAGCTGCGCCATTACTTCCAGGCACATGAAATCACCGTCGTCACTCGCTTCTCGTTGCAGCGGATTTTACGAAATCCAGATGCGACCGGCAGAATTGTGGAGTGGGCGTTGGAACTGTCAAGCTTTGGTCTCAAATTTGAATGCACTTTGACTATTCAGAGCAGAGCCTTGGCAGAATTCATTGCAGAATGGACACCAATGCCAGATGAAGAAATTCAGAGACAACTATCCCCGGCAAGGAAACGGATCGAGAATGGATTATGTACTTTGACGGGGCTTTTTCACTACAAGGTGCCGGTGCTGGCGTGCTGCTTGTCGCACCAACCGGAGAGCACCTCAAGTATGTAATTCAGATGCACTTTCCCCGGGAAAGATCAACAAACAACACTGCAGAATATGAAGGGCTGCTTGCCGGTCTCAGGATCGCGGCGGACCTTGGAATTAAGAAGCTCATTGTCAGAGGTGACTCACAGCTTGTCGTCAGGCAAGTTAACAAAGATTATCAGAGCCCGTTGATGGAAGCATATGTAGATGAAGTGAGAAAGTTGGAGGAGCGTTTTAACGGGTTGCAAACAGAGCATGTTCCTCGTGCGGAGAACAACATTGCTGACGACCTGTCAAAACGTGTTGCCCTCAAGTTACCTGTGGAACCAGGAACTTTTGTGCTCCACTTAACTCAGCCATCCGTAACACCATCGACGAGGCAAGACAAAAGAAGGAAATTGAGTTCCGGCCAGTACTTTCCTGCAGAGCTCCCAGAAGCCGCCGGCAAGGAAGTTGCCGGGAACAACACGGTTGCCGGTGAGCAGCAGCTTCGCGCAGAACCTCAGGTTCTTGCCGCAGAAGCAAGCACTCCCGCGGCCGAAGATATGCCTTTGGTCCTTGTTGTCGAG
Source organism: Elymus sibiricus (assembly GCA_039707655.1). Classification (NCBI taxonomy): domain Eukaryota; kingdom Viridiplantae; phylum Streptophyta; class Magnoliopsida; order Poales; family Poaceae; genus Elymus; species Elymus sibiricus. The sequence continues at coordinate 164,499,875 of CM077666.1, read as the reverse complement.
CCGCAGGCTCCAACATGGGCACAGCACATCGTCCAGTTCCTTCAAACAGGAGAACTCCCTGAAGAACAGGAAGAAGCGGAGAAAGTAGCCTGTCAGTCTAGTATGTACCAGTTCGTTGACGATGTCCTGTACAGAAAGAGACCGAACGGTGTGAAATTGAAGTGTATTCCTCGGGAGGATGGACTGGAGCTGTTGGCAGAGATACATGGAGGCATATGTGGCTCCCACATAGGCTCAAGAGCTCTTGTCGGCAAGGCATTCCGGCAAGGTTTCTTCTGGCCCACTGCTCTCCAAGATGCAACTGCACTAGTAACCAAGTGTGAAGCGTGCCAGTTCCATTCAAAGCAATTACATCAGCCAACTCAAGCTCTTCAGACAATCCCTCTTTCCTGGCCATTTTCGGTCTGAGGGCTCGACATATTGGGCCCCTTTCCTCGCGCTGCCGGGGGCTTCGAATACTTGTACGTTGCTATCGACAAGTTCACGAAGTGGCCGGAAGTGGAAGCAATGAGAAAGGTGACAGCACAATCAGCTGTCAAGTTCTTCAAGGGAATAGTGTGCCGTTTTGGTGTCCCAAACAGGATCATCACCGACAATGGCACGCAGTTCACGAGCCGCACCTTCATGCGGTATGTCCAAGACCTTGGCAGCAAAATCTGTTTTGCTTCTGTTGCTCACCCGAGGAGCAACGGCCAAGCGGAGAGGGCAAATGCTGAAGTGTTGCGAGGTCTCGGAACAAGGACTTTCGACAAGCTGCGCAAGTGCGGAAGACGCTGGATTGATGAGCTGCCAGCGGTTCTTTGGTCAATCAGAACGACACCAAATCGAGCTACTAGCCAGACACCCTTCTCCCTAGTCTACGGGGCAGAAGCAGTTCTCCCCACAAAACTCATATACGGGTCACCTCGAGTACTCGCTTATGATGAGCTTGAGCAAGAGCAGCTGTGCCAAGATGACGCCACGCTCCTTGAGGAAGATCGTCTTCGGGCTACTGTGCGAGCTGCACGCTACCAGCAAGCCTTGCGCCGCTATCATAGCCGCAAGGTTCATGCCCGAAGCCTTGAGGAAGGTGACCTTGTTCTTCGGCGCGTTCAGTCGGCCAAGAATTCTAACAAGTTGACGCCGAAGTGGGAAGGCCCTTATCGGGTAGTACGAGTCACCAGGCCCGGCGCAGTCCGCCTGGAGACCGAAGATGGCATTCCAGTGAGCAATTCCTGGAATATCGAACACCTTCGTAAGTTCTACCCATAAGGCGCGGTTGCCGGGTCTCCCGGCAACCACCTTTTGTACAAGTTTTGCCGGCAGGGCATATGATCCTTTGTACAAAGCCAGGCGCAGACCCTGTGCATAATTAAATAAACTTAAGTGTTTTACAATTCTTGTCGATTTTCATGTCATTCTATATGCATGCTTGTCTGAGATATTGTATTACGACTGCTTCCGGTAAGCACTAATGAACCACCAAGGTTCCATATCTCTATTTTCTCTTCTTTCTTTTTCTCAAAGGACAGAAGGTTTCCTCGCGTGCAAGTTTGCCGGGGGGGATGATGGTATGGACACCAACAGGCGACGTTCAAGTTAACATATTGCAATAAGGAGTACAACAACAAAAAGCTAAGTTGCAAAACTCTTAAGCAAATTTCCATTGTAGACCTATTTTTCCTTGTACGATTTCGGCTTTTGTATGGAAAACCTGCACGCGAAGGAACCTTGTCGTGATTGGTTGCGCCCTTACTTTGTTTCGAGTCCGCTCAACAGCTTAAGTGGCTGCACTAAAAACGTCAAGGTATATTGTCGGCAGCAACACCTCCAGCAGGCTGCTAAGGATCCGTTCATCAAAGCGCTCGCGGCAAGGGTGCGCGCACCGGCAAGTTCCCGATAAGCGTAGGGCATGAACCATACAGAAAGAAATCAGACAAGGGAAATAGCATGCATTCATCCACAACATAGCAAGTTATATTACATTGACGGTCGCCGCGATTCTAACATTAAGATAAAAACTGTCTTTGGCATGGAATGGTGGCGACAAAATGAAGCAAAGCGGCTAGTCCCTGCGCTGGCCTTCGACCCTCTTGACTTGGCTCACTCTGTCAACGATGGGCGCGACAAGCTCTTCGAGTGCCTTGAGGTCTACATCCTTCGGCAAGCTAGCAAGAACATTGGTGAGGTTGATGCCAGGGTTCTTATGCACCACTTTGATGAGTACCTTGCGGAGGACGGCCCGACAGAGCTTGCGGGATTCGTTGGCCAGATGGGTTTCTCGGTTAGACTGGAGCAGCTTGAGGGCGTCAACGATGCTCTCGAAGAACATGGTCAGCTTGGTGCTCGAAGACACCCTATCGTCAGAAAAATAGTTGAAGTCTTGCAGGCCCATAGTGGACAGTTCTGCGGTAAGCCTTTCCGCGACGTCGACAAGGCGCTCAGTCCAGATCTTCATGCCTTTCTCAAAATCATTATAAGTGGCGGCGGCGCTGTTGAGCAGGCTCTTCTCACTTTGGAGGTCTTTGATCAAAGCCCTCTCGCAAGCCTTGCCGTTCTCAAGGGACTCCTCCAGCGTTGTCAGCTTCAGTTTCAGATCAGAGATGGATTCATTGGCTGAGGTGAGCTCCTTGATCTTGTCGGACATGGTGGCTTGCATCTCCGCCAAGCTGAAGAGAGTCTTCTCTCTGTCGGCTTTGAGCGTCGAGATCTCCTTGCCGTGGCCCTCAAGGTCTGCTTCCAGCCTCTTCACTTGATTGCCCAGCTCGTTCTTGGCGACCTCTGCAGCTTCGGCAGCATCGACGGCTCCCTTTAACTTGCCGGCATGATCTATGGCCAGAGCTTCGAGTGTTTCCTTGTGTCTCTGCTCCAGGTCCTGGGTTCGCCGCGCGACAAGCTTCTCGATCTCTTCGTCCTTGCTGCGGAGCTTGGCGGCAAGCGCCTCCTCGCGAGCGGCAAGGTCCTCTTCATGAGCATCGAGCCCGACGCGGCGTTCCGTTAAGCGAGCTTCCTCTGCAACAGCCTGCTGCGCAGCCTCCTCCTGTGCTCTCTCGGCGTCGGAGTGATTTAAGAGGAACTCATTCCAACTCTGATTCAGTTGCTCCCGACCAGCCGTCAGTTCCTGGAAAGCCTCGGCGTACCAGACTTGCGTCTCTTCGACGCGCTTCTGGAAATCTGCTTCTGCTGCTTCAACAACTGCCGCCCTGGAGTCCAACCTCTCCTTTCGGGTGCGGTGAAGCGCCTGAAGCTTTTGGTAGTTGTCTCTCATGGCTTGGAGGAGCTGCTCTTCCTTGGACCCACTGCTGCTAGCGCGTGGCTCATCAACAATCTTGAGTCTAGCGGCGGCGATGACGTCTTCGTCAAAGATTTCTCCTTCCGTTGGCACCCCGATGCTTGCCGTCCCTGGTATGCTGACAAACAGGTTGTCGCCAACCTTAAGGTATCTGCTTGATGGGGGGGCGTCGGATGTTGACGGTTGATCCTCGACAACCGCCTCGCCGGCAACTGGGGGCTCTGTGACCGGTGTAGCGCCAGGCGCTCCTGCGGCAGGAATGCCGTCAGTATGGTCGCCGGTCTCCTTGCCGGCACCTTCAGCAGACCCCTTGGTGGTTTCTTCCTGTGCGGCCTTGGCGGCCTCGTCAGCTGCGACTCTGTCGGCCTCGGCGGCAGCGTCCTTGGTGGCCTCTTCGATGACGACATCAACATCCATATGTTCCATCGAAGGGAGATCTGAAAACCAAGAAAGGAAACAAGATGAGACCGAGTTTGAAGTTCAAGAAGACAAAAATAAAAAAAGAATGACAAGTACACTAAGGCAAACGGTTTACCTGTGTCGAGATGTTGAGAGGTGGTTTCTCCTTTCCCGGCAACATTGGTTGCCGATGTAGGACTGCCAGTGCCCGTGCTTGCCGGCTCCTCTTCAACGCGAATGGGCTCGTCAGTGGAAGCCCTTGCCAAAGGTTCATCTCTGGGCGGCGTGGTCGACGGAGGCGCACGTCAGAGACGGTCTCCAGTGGCTCTCCTTGTTGCCGTTCTTCTCCTACAAACCTGGTGATGTCAATAGCGAAGATATTCTCCCCAACACTCGCCAGCGGAAAATGGATAGTGGACTCACGCTAGGGGCTGGGTTGGAGGCTGCGTTGAGGGCTGGGCTCCGGGCTGATGACGATGAGCTCTGGCGCACCTACGGTGCTTGCCGGAGGCTCATCACCCGTTGAAGTTTTCGCCTTCTTCGCCATCCTTTGCGCCAACGTTTCCGTATCTCTGTGGGGATAGGCCAAAGCAAAACAAATAAGTTAAGCAGAACCAAGAATTTAGAAGTTGAAAGATGCGGCAAGGACCCTTACTCTTCTCTTTCCGGACTAAAAGAGGAGATTTCGAAGTCAACCTCCTCTACAATGTCCGTGCGAGGGGGTGGAGAAGGGGTCCTGGGACGCTTGGCTGCGGCAGAAGCAGTAGATTGAGATGATCCTGCTACTCCAGCTGTTGGTGCCGTCGTATGAGACGCCCCCGCCGCTCCAGTTGTTGCCGCGGTTGTGTGTCTCGTACGTCGCACGGGTTGCTGTTGGGCTTCTTGCCGCTGCGCAGCCTTGCCGGCCGCCCCCTTGCCGGGAACCTCACCACTCGAGGGAGGCTGACGTGTTGGGATGCCAGAAACGGCCTTCCGAAGAACACGTTTCTTCTTCTCTGGAGCTGGGGGCTCCTCGTGCAGCTGCTCCTCGGTTGTGTCTTCGACAGGAGAGCTCCCGGCATCCATGCCACTCTGTTCCCCGACAACTTCACCTTGCTCGGCAAGGGTCTCCTCTAGCGTTATTTCTCCTTCACTGGCTTCTTCTTCCGCAAAGCCAAAGTTGCCGGCCTCCGCGGCTAGGTTCACCTCTTTCGCCCTGCTAGCGATATAAGCCACTTCGTCATCAGTGGTAGGGCGGATAAGGGTTGGCTCTTCCCGGATGGCTTTCTTTGACAAGTTATCAAAGAACTCCTATGCGTGCTCTGCGGATGGCTCTTCCCAGGCTCCGTCGAGGCCGTGAGCATTACACACCGGCATCATGGCGATAATTGAGCTCAAGGCAGAGTTGTTGCACAGGGGAATTACACCAGCCGGCAACTTATATTTCCCGTCAGGCCTGAACAGTTTGTGGCAGAGAGCTGTGTGCTGCAGGACTGTCAAGTTGTTGTTCAGACCAGGGCGCAGCCTCATGATATCTGCTGCATTCTTGAACTCCCAGGCCGGCCTCCCTTTGTTCTGCAGAGAGGCGATGCGACAACGGAGGAAATCAGCGCCAACCATTTCTATTGTGAGCCCGGCAACCTTGAGACGGTGGATCCTGGTAATTGCAATTGCGAGCTTCTCATCTTGAGGATCGAGGCTGCTCCAGTTCTTGCCGCGAACCACTTTCGTTTGCCGGGGCAAACAGAACGGCTGAGGATCTTTCTCCTTAATCCAGCACCAGTCGGCCCGCCATTCATCCCACTTCTTACGGTAGAGACCGTCTGGGTATATATCTTTATTCCATGCCCTTGGAATCCAGGTAATAGAACCAGAAAGGGCGTCTCCTGTTTCGATACGGGGAATGAAGTAGTGGCGAAAGAGGGTTATGTTGGGAGCTACTCCGGCGAAATTTTCACAGAGATGGGCAAAGACTGACATGCATGTTACGGCATTCGGCGTGAAATCCAAGAGTCGGAAGCCGTATGTGTACATGATGTCGATGAAGAAATCAGAAAACGGAGGGCAAAGCCCGCAGTAAAAGTAAGCGGCAAAGAAGGGGAATTTATCTGGACCGCCCTTGACGGAAGCTGGGAGCACGCGAGTAGCAGGGTGAGCCCTCGTCTCCTTCCCCCACATACACATGTACCGCTCAACCAGGGCGCGCATGTCGAGCGCCGGGGCGAAGACGGCGTGTTCCTTCCGCATCTCCACCAGATCAGGCTTTTCCGCCTCTGCATCCGAATCGACGGCTTTCGCCGCTTTGCCCTTGCTTGCTTTGGGCGGCATGGCGACTGTGGAAGCGGAGGCCGAGAATGATGAGGGCGTGGGGATGGCGGATGGATGGGAGAGGCTCTGCTTCAAGCTCGAGGAAGAAGGCGATGATGGTTTCCAGATTGGAAAAGACGAGAGGTAAATGAGCAGCGCCCCTACGGATTCCCTTTTATGGGGGAGGCGCGGGGCTGTCTCTTAACTAATCAGTGTGAATGCATTTTTACAAGCGCACTACTACTGCGGCCGTTCCGCGCACGTATCCCACGTCCCGCATTTAATGCGCGTCATGGGGGAGCGCGGTAAATAAGAGGATTATAACAGTTAACTCCTGCCACGCGTGCCCGTGCACTGTTTGGGCCTAGCCCAACAATGCCTCGCACCCGTGTATGGCCTAGGCCCGGGGGCTCCTGTCGGTGTACTAAAGTTGGGTCTTTTAGTACCCCATACTTGTGCACGGACGGTTGTAGCCATACCAGCGGCAAGGCCTGCCGGAGAACAGCTGGAAACAAATACAAGATTATCAAGAAGACGTTCAAGCTAATAATCAGAAGACAGAAGACCGAAGGCTGAGCTCCCGGCAAGATCTTGCCGGGGGAGCTCACGAAGACCCTAAATCCTAAACCCTGTAGCAACTTTACACCTCTTGTACTTACTGTTCGCCACTGTTGGTGACCCCTTGGACGTATAAAAGGAGGCCCAAGGCGAAGCTACAGGGGGGAGGACCTTCTGGCCCATTCTGCATGCGTAGCTGCTTCTTGAACATACTGTTCATCGCAAGCGCTCCGTGTACTTGAGCTTAAGAACACCCACAATAAACTAAAGCAGGAGTAGGGTTTTACGCTTCTCAGCGGCCCGAACCTGGGTAAAGATCCCCGCGTTGATCGTTGGATCCGCTCTTTGTGTACATCTTTTCCCTAGCCGAACCGTAAAAGGGATCCTCTCGGTCCCATAGGTGTCGTACGCCGACAGGTTGTCTCCCAACAAGCGCTTTTCTTTAATGCCTTTTAGCTAGGCATGATGATTTCAATGATGCTCACATAAAAGTAAAGAATTGAAACAGAATGGGAGCATCATGAAGCATATGACAAGCACATTTAAGCCTAACCCACTTCCTATGCATAGGGATTTTGTGAGCAAATAGTTTATGGGAGCAAGAATCAACTAGCATAGGAAGGCAAAACAAGCATTACTTCAAAACTTTGAACATAAAGACAGGAAACTTATTATTGAGAAGCCTAGAAGCATATATTCCTCTCTCATAGTAATTTTCAGTAGCATCATGAAGAAATTCAATAATATACCCATCACACAAATCATTCTTTTCATGATCTACAAGCATAGAAATTTTATTACTCTCCACAAAAGCAAAATTATTCTCATGAATAGTAGTGGGAGCAAACTCAACAAAATAGCTATCATGAGATACTTGATTGGCATAATCCAATTGAAAATTAAAATCATGATGACAACTTTCATAGTTATCATTATTCTTTATAACATACATGTCATCACAATAATCATCATAGATAGCAACTTTATTGTCATAATCAATTGAAACCTCTTCCAAAATAGTGGAATCATCATTAAATAAAGTCATGACCTCTCTAAATCCACTTTTATCAATATAATCATCATAAATAGGAGGCATACTTTCATCATAATAAATTTTCTCATCAAAACTTGGCGGACTAAAAATATCATCTTCATCAAACATTGCATCCCCAAGCTTATGGCTTTGCATATCATTAGCATCATGGATATTCAAGGAATTCAAACTAGCAACATTGCAATCAAGCTTATCATTCAGAGTACTCACATTAAACATTTTATTAAATGCTTCTTCTATCAATTGAGCACAATTTTCCGATCCATCGTTTTCAAGACAAACATTATAAAGACGAATAATATGAGGCAACCTCAATTCTATTTTTTTGTAGTTTTCTTTTATAAACCAAACTAGTGATAAAACAAGAAACTAAAAGATTCGATTGCAAGATCTAAAAATATACCTTCAAGCACTCACCTCCCCGGCAACAGCGCCAGAAAAGAGCTTGATGTCTACTACGCAACTTTATTCTTGTAGACTCGTGTTGGGCCTTCAAGTGAAGAGTTTTGTAGGACAGTAGCAAATTTCCCTCAAGTGCATGACCTAAGGTTTATCAATCCGTGGGAGGCGTAGGATGAAGATGGTCTCTCTCAAAAAACCCTGCAATCAAATACAAGAAATCTCTTGTGTCCCCAACACACCCAATACAATGGCAAATTGTATAGGTGCACTAGTTCGGCGAAGAGATGGTGATACAAGTGTGGTATGGATAGTAGATATAGGTTTTTGTAATCTGAAAATAAAAAAACAGCAAGGTAGCAAGTGATAAAACGGAGCACAAACGGTATTGCAATGCTTAGAAATAAGGCCTAGGGTTCATACTTTCACTAGTGCAATCTCTCAACAATGCTAACATAATTGGATCATATAACAATCCCTCAACGTGCGATAAAGAATCACTCCAAAGTTCCTATTAGCGGAGAATATAAGATAGAAATTGTTGTAGGGTACGAAACCACCTCAAAGTTATTCTTTCCGATTAATCTATTGAGCTATTCCTATAAGTGTCACAAACAGCCCTAGAGTTCGTACTAAAATAACACCATATGATACGCATCAACCAACTCTAATGTCACCTAGATACTCCAATGTCACCACAAGTATCCGTGAGTTGATTATTCGATATGCATCAAACAACTTCAGATTCATAATATTCAATCCACACAAAGAACTTCAAAGAGTGCCCCAAGATTTCTACCGAAGAAAGTAGGACGAAAACGTGCAACAACCCCTATGCATAGATTACCCCAATGTCACCTCGGGAATCCGCGAGTTGAGTGCCAAAACATACATCAAGTGAATCAATATAATACCCCATTGTCACCACGGGTATTCATATGCAAGACATACATCAAGTGTTCTCAAATCCATAAAAGTATTCAATCCGATAATAGTGAAACCTCAGAGGTAAAAACTCAATTCATCACAACAAGATAGAGAGGGAGAAACACCATATGATCCACCTATATTTACAAAGCTCGCGGTACATCAAGATCGTGCCAAATCAAGAACGCGAGAGAGAAATATATATCAAACACATAGCTACTAGTACATACCCTCAGCCCCGAGGGTGAAGTACTCCCTCCTCTTCATGGAGACCGCCGGGATGATGAAGATGGCCTCCGGTGATGATTTCCCCCTCTAGCAGAGTGCCGAAAAAGGGCTCCAGATGGGATCTCCTTGGTACAGAGGCTTGCGGCGGCGTAAAAACTCATCTAGGTTAACTTTCGGGGGTTTCTGAATATATATGATTTTTCAGCATTGGAATCACGCAAAGAGGTGCCAGTGTTGGGGAACGTTGCATGGGAAACAAAAATTTTCCTACGCACACACAAGATCTATCCATGGTGATGAGCATCTACGAGAGGGAGAGTGAATCTACATACCCTTGTAGATCGCTAAGCGGAAGCGTTAAGAAACGCGGTTGATGTAGTCGAACATCTCCGCGATCCAAATCGCAAGTCGTCCCTCGATCCGATCACGAACTAGTGCCGAACGGACGGCACCTCCGCGTTCAACACACGTACGGCTTGATGACACCTTCACCTCCTCGATCCAGCGAGCGATGATGAAGTAGTGGATGACTTCCGGCAGCACGACGGCGTGGTGATGGTGGTGAGGAACAATCTCTACAGGGCTTCGCCAAGCACTACGGAGATTATGACGGGGGAACTAGAGGGTTAGGGTTGCCAACACACGGCTTGGGAAATCTTGATATATTCCGTGTGCTAGCCCTTCCCCTCTATTTATATGTTGAGCCTTGGGGTCTAAACTTGGAGTAAAAGCCTCCTCCAGGTCGGTTTTGCCCGCACAAGGTCGGTTTGGCCCGCAGGGAAAGAGTCCAACTCGGATTCCAGCAGTATCGCGCACAAGCGGTAGTACCGCTCACAAGCGGTAGTACCGCTTCACAGCGGTAGTACCGCTTAAGGCAGCAGCAAAACTTCCTTTTGCACTTTCCAATACCTCGTGGGCTTTACCCCTTTGGCCTATATAAAGTGTTGCTGCACCCGAACACTTCGGTAAACATCCGGAACCTCTTCCGGTGAATTTCGGAACCCTTCCGGAGATCAAAACACTATTATCACATATATTAATCTTTACCTCCGGACTCTTCCGGAGACCTTCGTCATGTCCGGGATCTTATCCGGGACTCCGAACAACCTTCGGTCACCAACACAATAACTCAACTATACTAATCGTCACCAAACGTTAAGTGTGTAGACCCTGCGGGTTCGAGAACTATGTAGACATGACCGAGACACCTCTACGATCAATAACCAATAGCGGGACCTGGATGCCCATATTGGCTCCTACATATTCTACGAAGATCTTTATCGGTCGAGCCTCTATGTCAAGGATTCAGTTAATCCCATATGCTGTTCCCTTTGTTCTTCGGTATGTTACTTGCCCGAGATTCGATCGTCGGCATCTCTATACCTAGTTCAATCTCGTTACTGGCAAGTCTCTTTACTCGTTCCGTAAAACAAGATCTCGTGGCTAACACTTTAGTCACATTGCTTGCAAGGCTCATTGTGATGTTGTATTACCGAGTGGGCCCTGAGATACCTCTCCGTCACACGGAGTAACAAATCCCAGTCTTGATCCATGCCAACCCAACAGACACCCTCGGAGATACCTGTAGAGCACCTTTATAGTCACCCAGTTACGTTGCGACGTTTGATACACACAAGGTACTCCTCCGATGTCAGGGAGTTGCATGATCTCATGGTCATAGGAACAGATACTTGACATGCAGAAAACAATAGCAATAAACTGACACGATCATATGCTACGTTCGTAGTTTGGGTCTTGTCCATCACATCATTCTCCTAATGATGTGATCCCGTTATCAAATGACATCTCATGTCCATGGCTAGGAAACCTTCACCATCTTTTGATCAACGAGCTAGTCAACTACAGGCTTACTAGGGACACAGTGTTGTCTATGTACCCACACATGTATTTGAGTTTCCAATCAATACAATTATAGCATGGATAATAAACGATTATCATGAACAAGGAAATATAATAATAACCAATTTATTATTGCCTCTAGGGCATATTTCCAACAGTCTCCCACTTGCACTAGAGTCAATAATCTAGTTCACATCACTATGTGATTTACATTGTAATGAATCGAACACCCATGCAGTTCTGGTGTTGTTCATGTTTAGCCCTTGGAAGAGGTTTAGTCATCGGATCTGCAACATTCAGATCCGTGTGTACTTTGCAAATATTTATGTCGTCCTCCTTGATGTAATCGCGGATGGAATTGAAACGTCGCTTTATGTGTCTGGTCCTCTTGTGAAATCTTGGTTCCTTGGCTAGAGCAATGGCACCAGTATTATCACAAAACAGAGTCATTGGGTTAAGCGCACTAGGCACTACTCCAAGATCTGTCATGAACTCCTTCATCCAGACACCTTCCTTCGCCGCCTCCGAGGCAGCGATGTACTCCGCTTCGCATGTAGAATCAGCTACCACGCTTTGCTTGGAACTGCACCAGCTAACCGCACCCCCATTAAGAATAAATACGTATCCGGTTTGTGACTTAGAGTCATCCGGATCAGTGTCAAAGCTTGCATCGACGTAACCCTTTACGACGAGCTCTTGATCACCTCCATAAACGAGAAACATGTCCTTAGTCCTTTTCAGGTACTTCAGGATATTCTTGACCGCCGTCGAGTGTTCCATTCCTAGATCACTTTGAAACCTTCCGGCCATACTTATGGCAAGGCTGACATCGGGTCTTATGCACAGCATTGCATACATGATAGAGCCTATGGCTGAGGCATAGGGGACGACACTCATCTTTTCTCTATCTTCTGCAGTCACTGGGCATTGAGTCTTACTCAACTTCACACCTTGTAAAACAGGCAAGAACCCCTTCTTGGACTGATCCATTTTGAACTTCTTCAAAATCTTATCAAGGTATGTGCTTTGTGAAAGTCCTATTAAGCGTCTTGATCTATCTCTATAGATCTTGATGCCTAATATGAAAGCAGCTTCTCCTAGGTCCTTCATTGAAAAACTCTTGTTCAAATATTCCTTCACGCTTTCCAACATTTCTATATTGTTTCCAATTAGTAATATGTCATCCACATATAATATTAGAAACGCTATAGAGCTCCCACTCACTTTCTTGTAAATACAAGCTTCTCCGTAAACTTGTATAAACTCGAACGCTTTGATCACCTCATCAAAACGAAGATTCCAACTCCGAGATGCTTGCACCAGTCCATAAATGGATCGCTGGAGTTTGCAACCTTTGTCAGCATTCTCTGGATCGACAAAACCTTCTGGTTGCATCATATACAACTCTTCCTTAAGGAAACCGTTAAGGAACGCTGTTTTGACATCCATCTGCCAAATTTCATAATCGAAAAAGGCAGCTATTGCTAACATGATTCTGACGGACTTAAGCATCGCTATGGGTGAGAAGGTCTCATCGTAGTCAACTCCTTGAACTTGTGAAAAACCCTTTGCCACAAGTCGAGCTTTATAGACGGTGACATTACCGTCCGCGTCCGTCTTCCTCTTAAAGATCCATTTGTTCTGAATGGCCTTATGCCCTTTAGGTAATACTTCCAAAGTCCACACTTTGTTTTCATACATGGATCCCATCTCGGATTTCATGGCCTCTAACCACTTCTCGGAATCCGGGCCCATCATCGCTTCTCCATAGCTCGTAGGTTCATCGTTGTCTAACAACATGACCTCTAAGACAGGGTTGCCGTACCACTCAGGAGCAGTATGCGTCCTTGTCGACCTACGAGGTTCGATAGCAACTTGATCCAAAGCTTCATGATCATCATCATTAACTTCCTCTTCACCTGTTGTAGGCTCTACAGAAACATCTTTCTGCGCTGCGCTACTTTCAGGTTGAAGTAAAGGTTCAACAACCTCATCAAGTTCTATCTTCCTCCCACTCAATTCTTTCGAGAGAAACTCTTTCTCAAGAAACGTTCCGTTTTTAGCGACAAACACTTTGCCTTCGGATCTGAGGTAGAAGGTATACACAACTGTCTCTTTTGGGTATCCTATGAAGACGCATTTCTCCGCTTTGGGTTCCAGCTTTTCAGGCTGAAGCTTTTTCACATAAGCATCACATCCCCAAATTTTAAGAAACGACAGCTTTGGCTTCTTGCCAAACCAAAGTTCATATGGCGTTGTCTCAACGGATTTCGATGGTGCCCTATTTAAAGTGAATGCAGCTGTCTCTAATGCATAACCCCAAAACAATAGTGGCAAATCGGCAAGAGACATCATAGATCGCACCATATCCAATAAGGTTCGATTACGACGTTCGGACACACCATTACGCTGTGGTGTTCCAGGCGGTGTTAGTTGTGAAACAATTCCACATTGTCTTAAGTGACTGCCAAACTCATAACTTAGATATTCTCCTCCTCGATCAGATCGTAGGAATTTAATCTTCTTGTTACGATGATTCTCAACTTCACTCTGAAATTGTTTGAACTTTTCAAATGTTTCAGACTTGTGTTTCATTAAGTAAATATACCCATATTTACTTAAGTCATCAGTGAAGGTGAGAAAGTAACGATAACCACCGCGCGCCTCAATACTCATCGGACCGCACACATCAGTATGTATGATTTCCAATAAGTCACTTGCCCGTTCCATTGTTCCAGAGAACGGCGTTTTAGTCATCTTGCCCATGAGGCATGGCTCACATGTGTCAAGTGATTCTAAATCAAGTGACTCCAAAAGTCCATCAGCATGGAGCTTCTTCATGCGTCTTATGCCAATATGACCTAAACGGCAGTGCCACAAGAAAGTGGTATTATCATTATCAATTCTACATCTTTTGGCATCAATGTTATGAACATGTGTATCATTACTATCGAGATTCAATAAGAATAAACCCCTCACATTGGGTGCATGACCATAAAAGATATTACTCATATAAATAGAACAACCATTATTCTCTGATTTAAATGAGTAACCGTCTCGCAATAAACAAGATCCAGATATAATGTTCATGCTTAACGCAGGCACTAAATAACAATTATTCAGGTTCATCACTAATCCCGATGGTAATCGAAGAGCGAGCGTGCCGACGGCGATCACATCAACCTTGGAACCATTTCCCACGCGCATCGTCACTTCGTCCTTTGCCAGCCTCCGTCTATTCCGCAGTTCCTGTTTTGAGTTGCAAATATGAGCAACCGCACCGGTATCAAATACCCAGGCACTACAACGAGAGTTGGTAAGGTACACATCAATAACATGTATATCATATATACCTTGTTTGTTGTTGGCCGCCTTCTTGTCAGCCAAATACTTGGGGCAGTTCCGCTTCCAGTGTCCAGTTCCCTTGCAATGAAAGCACACAGTTTCTGGTTTGGGTCCAGCCTTGGGTTTCTTCATGAGAGGAGCAACTGCTTTGCCACTCTACTTGGAGTTACCCTTCTTACCCTTGCCATTTTTCTTGAAACTAGTGGTTTTATTGACCATCAACACTTGATGCTCCTTCTGAATTTCAGACTCAGCGGCTTTCAGCATCGCAAACAGCTCGGCGACTGACTTGTTCATCCCGTGCATGTTATAGTTCAACACGAAGCTCTTGTAGCTAGGTGGCAATGATTGAAGAACTCTGTCAGTGATAGCCTCTGGCGGAAGGGGCATCCCCAATTCAGCCAGACGAGTGGAGTACCCAGACATTCTGAGTACGTGATCACTGATAGACCCGTTCTCCTCCATCTTGCAAGCATAGAACTTATCGGAGATCTCATATCTCTCAATCCGGGCATTCTTCTGAAAGATAAACTTCAACTCCTGGAACATCTCATATGCTCCATGACGTTCAAAACGTCTTTGAAGTCCCGGTTCTAAGCCATACAATATTGCACATTGAACTATTGAGTAATCTTCAAAACGAGCCTGCCAGGCGTTCACAACGTCTAGAGACTCAACTGGAGCGGGTGGATCACCAAGCGGTGCATCAAGGACATAAGCCTTCTGGGAAGCCGTAAGGATAATCCTTAGATTACGGGCCCAGTCCACAAAGTTACTTCCATCATCTTTCAATTTAGCTTTATCTAGGAACGCATTAAAATTCAGGGGTGCTACTGCGCGAGCCATGATCTACAACATAAATATAGCAAAGACAACTTAGACTATTGTTCAAGATAATGAGTTTAGTTAATCATATTATTTAAAAACTCCCACTCAAATTGACATCCCTCCGGTCATTCGAGTGTAACATGATCCAAATCCACCAACTCAAGTCCGATCATCACGTGAGTTGAGGTGGTTTCAATGGTGAACATCTTCATGTTGATCATATCTACTATATGACTCATGTTCGACCTTTCGGTCTCTTGTGTTCCGAGGCCATGTATGTACATGCTAGGCTCGTCAAGTTTAACCCGAGTGTTCCGCATGTGCAACACTGGCTTGCACCCGTTGTATGTGAACGTAGAGTCTATCACACCCGATCATCATGTGGTGTCTCGAAACGACGAACTTTCGCAACGGTGCACACTCGGGGAGAACACAATTTTATCTTGAAATTTAAGTGAGGGATCAACTTATAATGCTACCGTCGTCCTAAGCAAAATAAGATGCATAAAAGGATTAACATCACATGCAAATCATAAGTGACATGATATGGCCATGAACTTGTGCTTTTGATCTCCATCTCCAAAACACCGGCATGATTTCCATCGTCACCGGCATGACACCATGATCTCCATCATCTTGATCTCCATCAACGTGTCGCCATGAGGTTGTCGCGCCGACTGTTGCTTCCACGACTATTGCTAACTCATAGCGATAAAGTAAAGCAAAACGGCGAAAATAATTAAAGACAACTCTATGGCTCCTGCCAGTTGCCGTACTCATCGACATGCAAGTCGTGATATTCTATACAATACATGATCATCTCATACATCACATATAACTCATCATGTAATTGGCCATATCACATCACAACATACCCTGCAAAAACAAGTTAGACGTCCTCTAATTGTTGTTGCAAGTTTTACGTGGCTGCTACGGGTTTGCAAGAACCGTTCTTACCTACGCAAAACCACAACGTGGTGTAGTGATTGCTTTTTGATCTTCTAAAAGAACCCTCTTCATTGAAATAGATTCAACTAAAGTGAGAGAGACAGACAACCGCTAGCCATCTTTATGCAATGAAGTTACATGTCAGTTGAAGGAACCGGTCTCTCGTAAGCGTACGAGTAATGTTGGTCCGGGCCGCTTCATCTCACAATACCGCCGAATCAAGTATCAACTAGTAACGGCAAGCAATATGTATACACCCACGCCCACAACTCGTTTGTGTTCTACTCGAGATCTCATCTACGCATAGACCTAGCTCAGATGCCACTATTGGGGAACGTTGCATGGGAAACAAAAATTTTCCTACGCACACACAAGATCTATCCATGGTTATGAGCATCTACGAGAGGGAGAGTGAATCTACATACCCTTGTAGATCGCTAAGCGGAAGCGTTAAGAAACGCGGTTGATGTAGTCGAACATCTCCGCGATCCAAATCGCAAGTCGTCCCTCGATCCGATAATGAACTAGTGCCGAACGGACGGCACCTCTGCGTTCAACACACGTACGGCTTGATGACGCCTTCACCTCCTCGATCCAGCGAGCGATGATGAAGTAGTGGATGAGTTCCGGCAGCACGACGGCGTGGTGATGGTGGTGAGGAACAAACTCTGCAGGGCTTTGCCAAGCACTACGGAGATTATGACGGGAGAACTAGAGGGTTAGGGTTGCCAACACACGGCTTGGGAAATCTTGATATATTCCGTGTGCTAGCCCTTCCCCTCTATTTATATGTTGAGCCTTGGGGTCTAAACTTGGAGTAAAAGCCTCCTCCAGGTCGGTTTTGCCCGCACAAGGTCGGTTTGGCCCGCAGGGAAAGAGTCCAACTCGGATTCCAGCAGTATCGCGCACAAGCGGTAGTACCGCTCACAAGTGGTAGTACCGCTTGAGCGGTAGTACCGCTTCACAGCGGTAGTACCGCTTAAGGCAGCAGCAAAACTTCCTTTTGCACTTTCCAATACCTCGTGGGCTTTACCCCTTTGGCCTATATAAAGTGTTGCTGCACCCGAACACTTCGGTAAACATCCGGAACCTCTTCCGGTGAATTCCGGAACCCTTCCGGAGATCAAAACACTATTATCACATATATTAATCTTTACCTCCGGACTCTTCCGGAGACCTTCGTCATGTTCGGGATCTTATCCGGGACTCCGAACAACCTTCGGTCACCAACACAATAACTCAACTATACTAATCGTCACCAAACGTTAAGTGTGTAGACCCTGCGGGTTCGAGAACTATGTAGACATGACCGAGACACCTCTACGATCAATAACCAATAGCGGGACCTGGATGCCCATATTGGCTCCTACATATTCTACGAAGATCTTTATCGGTCGAGCCTCTATGTCAAGGATTCAGTTAATCCCGTATGCTGTTCCCTTTGTTCTTCGGTATGTTACTTGCCCGAGATTCGATCGTCGGCATCTCTATACCTAGTTCAATCTCGTTACTGGCAAGTCTATTTACTCGTTCCGTAATACAAGATCTCATGGCTAACACTTTAGTCACATTGCTTGCAAGGCTCATTGTGATGTTGTATTACCGAGTGGGCCCTGAGATACCTCTCCGTCACACGGAGTAACAAATCCCAGTCTTGATCCATGCCAACCCAACAGACACCCTCGGAGATACCTGTAGAGCACCTTTATAGTCACCCAGTTACGTTGCGACGTTTGATACACACAAGGTACTCCTCCGATGTCAGGGAGTTGCATGATCTCATGGTCATAGGAACAGATACTTGACATGCAGAAAACAATAGCAATAAACTGACACGATCATATGCTACGTTCGTAGTTTGGGTCTTGTCCATCACATCATTCTCCTAATGATGTGATCCCGTTATCAAATGACATCTTATGTCCATGGCTAGGAAACCTTCACCATCTTTTGATCAACGAGCTAGTCAACTACAGGCTTACTAGGGACACAGTGTTGTCTATGTACCCACACATGTATTTGAGTTTCCAATCAATACAATTATAGCATGGATAATAAACGATTATCATGAACAAGGAAATATAATAATAACCAATTTATTATTGCCTCTAGGGCATATTTCCAACAGTCTCCCACTTGCACTAGAGTCAATAATCTAGTTCACATCACTATGTGATTTACATTGTAATGAATCGAACACCCATGCAGTTCTGGTGTTGTTCATGTTTAGCCCTTGGAAGAGGTTTAGTCATCGGATCTGCAACATTCAGATCCGTGTGTACTTTGCAAATATTTATGTCGTCCTCCTTGATGTAATCGCGGATGGAATTGAAACGTCGCTTTATGTGTCTGGTCCTCTTGTGAAATCTTGGTTCCTTGGCTAGAGCAATGGCACCAGTATTATCACAAAACAGAGTCATTGGGTTAAGCGCACTAGGCACTACTCCAAGATCTGTCATGAACACCTTCATCCAGACACCTTCCTTCGCCGCCTCCGAGGCAGCGATGTACTCCGCTTCGCATGTAGAATCAGCTACCACGCTTTGCCTGGGGGGGGCAGGCGCACCCAGGTGGCTCGTGGGGCCCCTGTGGCTCTTCTGCTGCTCCTCCGAAACTTCCTGGGTCCATTTCCTTCCAGAAAAAATCGTCAAAAAGTTTCGCTGCATTTGGACTTCGTTTGATATGGATTTTCTGGAAAACCTAACACAAGCAGAAAACAACAACTGGCACTGGGCACTAGGTCAATATGTTAGTCCATGAAAATCATATAAAAGCCATATAAAAGTGCACCAAAATCATACAAAACTATAATAAACATGGCATGAATACTTCCTAAATTATAGATACATTGGAGACGTATCAGGGCATGACTGTGCGGCGGTGGACGGTCAGCCATGCAGCGGGGCACACTCTTGAGAGCGGTGGCAATGTTGGATGCACCCGAGCTGTTTGATGGGAAGCCTCCAAAGAGAAGAAACATCTTTGGGAGAGATAAGGGTGCTGACGGGTGGGCCCTCCGTCCAACTTAACAGGTCAACAAATGATGTTGACAATTTCATGCCACATCAGCGCTTATAGCGGCCCCCAGCTGTCAGAAATCAGATTAATTTTCTTCAAACCGGTCATCACTGTTTATTGAGAATTTTAGTAAGGAAAACGGTAGATTTTTGGGGCGGCCAAGAAATGCGGTGGCAATTCCGGAACTGAACTTCAAATGTGGTGTTTTTTTTTTGCAATTCACTCATGAAATTGAGACATGCGTGTGCGCCTCCGCGAGGAAGCGGACATCGATGAGTTGTCGAAGCCTTTCTCACTTGGGAGCCACTCAAGGTGCACATACTTGGTCGCCGCCCACTGGTGTTGCTGCCCGAGGCGCACGATCGACATCGATCGATCTCCTCCACTCGCTGAGACCTTCACGCGTGCGCCGACTAGGAAGAAAAGAGCGAGGAGCTGGTATTGGCAACGTTCAATCGATCTCCTCCGCTCGCTGAGACCTTCACGCGAGCGCCGGCTAGGAAGAAAAGAGTGAGCAGTTGGTATTGGCAACGTACGAGCCCAAGGACGTAAGTTGTTGTTGTTGTTGTTGTTGTTGTTGTGTGTGTGTGTGTGTGTGTGTGTGTGTGTGTGTGTGTGTGTGTCTCTTTGTGTGTGTGTGTGTGTGTGTGTGTGTGTGTGTGTGTGTGTGTGTGTGTGTGTTGTGCATGGGCCGCTAATTAAGCTCAAGCTCTAGCACATGGGCGGCGGAGGCGAGTCCTCGATTGTGTGTCGTCGGTCTCAATGGAGGTGTACATTGACGATGTCGAGTCCGGGACAACATGGGCTAAAATTGACAACGAGGAGACCTTCGTCTCGACACAAGGCAGCTGGGGGTAGTAGGGATTTGAATATCCGCGGCTCGGCATGGCGCTAGATCTAGAGAAGAAGGGGTCACGGAAGAGCGTGGGATCGCTCGGGAGGTGATCAGGATGGAGGAGAAACAGAACATGTGGATTGAGGGTGCTGCTGGGTGCTACTTGTGAGCTGCGTTGGGATTTCCCCGAAGAGGAGGGGATGATGCAGTACAATAGAGATAAGTATTTCCCTCAGTTATGAAACCAAGGTTATCAATCCAGTAGAAGAATCACGCAACAACTCGTTAGCAGTACCTGCACACAAAACAACAAATCCTCGCACCCAACGCGAACAAGGGGTTGTCAATCCCTTGGCGGTCAATTGCAAGATTAAATTGTATGGTGATAGATAAATAGATCGAACAAAAATACAAAATAAAATAAATAAAGTAAAAGGGCAGCAAGGTATTTTTAGGATTTTCAATATATAATTAAGATAGACCCGGGGGCCATAGTTTTCACAAGAGTCTTCTCTCTTGAAAAAAGCATACGGTGGGTGAACAAATTACTGTTGGGAAATTGATAGAAAAGAAAATAATCATGACGATATCCAAGGCAATGATCATGTATATAGGCATCACGTCCGAGACAAGTAGACCGACTCCTGCCTGCATCTACTACTATTACTCCACACATCGACCGCTATCCAGCATGCATCTAGTGTATTAAGTCCATAAAGAACGGAGTAACGCCTTAAGCAAGATGACAAGATGTAGACAAAGTAAACTCACGCATGAATAAACCCCATCTTTTTACCCTTAATAGCAACGATACATACGTGTCATGTCCCTTTCTATCACTGGGATTGAGCACCGCAAGATCGAACCCATTACAAAGCACCTCTCCCATTGCAAGATAAATTAATCTAGTTGGCCAAACCAAATCAATAGATCGGAGAGAAATACGAAGCTATAATAATCATGCATAAAAGAGTTCAGAGAAAACTCAAATAATATTCATGGATAATCTGATCATAAACTCACAATTCATCGGATCCCAACAAACACACCGCAAAAAGTGATTACATCGGATAGAACTCCAAGAACATCGAGGAGAACATTGTATTGAAGATCAAAAAGAGAGAAGAAGCCATCTAGCTACTAACTATGGACCCGAAGGTCTGTGGTAAACTACTCACGCATCATCGGAAGGGCAGCAAGGTTGATGTAGAGCCCCTCCGTGATCGATTCCCCCTCCGGCGGAGTACCAAAAAAGGCCTCCAGATGGGATCTCTTGAGAACAGAAACTTGCGGTGGCGGAAAAAGTATTTCGTGGAGTCCTCTGTTGGTTTCCCGATTTTAGAGAATTTATAGAGGTGGAATTAGGTCAAACGGAGCTGTGTGGGCCCCACGAGGTACCAGGGCGCGCCCCACCTGGGGTGCGCCTTGGTGCCTCGTGGGCCACTGCTTCATCTTCTCGTCCCCTCCCGAAGCTTCTAGTGTTTGTTATGTCCAGAAAAAAATCTCCAAAAAGTTCCGTGGCATTTGGACTTCGTTTGGTACTGATATTCTGGAAAACCAAAAACAGGCAAAAAATAGCAACTGGCACTAGGCACTAAGTTAATAGGTTAGTCCCAAAAAATGATATATAATTGCTGTAAATGTATATAAAAACATCCAAGATTAATACTATAATAGCATGAAACAATCAAAAATTATAGATACGTTGGAGACGTATCACTGGGTACCGCTTGGGACTTTGGGAGGCGACTAGATGCGATGGTCGCCGGTGGCGGTTGGGTGAGTGCAGGGTGGCCATCCAAAAGTCATCCTTTGCTTTGTATTCAGTTTTTATTTGATCGAATGTGAGGTGACCATGCAAGATTTAAGTCGTCCGGACGCGCCCCCAAAACCCTACCCCTCCGAGCCCTTCCATCGTCCGAGCCACCGTCCATCTCCGCCATGCCCGGTCCTTTGTCATGTGGTACAAGAGATTCACGCCGGCGCGTTGTGCCTAAATCATGACGGAGGTCCACGACGAGGAGGCCCGACACAAGGCCCGCATTGATGCGGGGCAAAATGTGAGGTCTCCGGAGTGCTCGGAGAAGGAGATAGAGGAGGGTGGCCCCATGGCCATGGCGGACATCGTCATGGAGGAGCCGTCGGTGGAGGAGCAGGAGCCAGCGCCGCTGGAGGAACCGTTGGTGTCGGGGTTCAACATATTGCAGACGAGGCAACACTATGATCGGGTGCTGACAGAGGTGGAGGAGGAGGAGAAGCAGGCGCCTGCACCGGTGGAGGAGCCACCGTTGTCCGCGTTCTGACGGCCTCATGAGGAGCAGCGGTACAACCTTGGGCTCCTAGAGGAGCACCGGCTGGTGGGGGACCAGCTCTAGGCGGAGCAGGCGTCCGAAGATATCGTCGCAGCCATGGTCACGGCAGACCCGGGAATCATCGACGAGCAACGGGCGGTGCTCGATTCTGTGCATAGCGCCTGCAACATCCGCCGCGAGCACTGGCAGCTCCGCATCCACGAGACGGAGCGTAACCGCCTCTTCGACGTACTGGAGGCGGCGACCGACGATGCGCCAGACCAGCATAACGACTATGGCAACCAGGCCAACTTTAGCAGCTCTGCCTCGTTCGTGCCATTACGCAATAGTGATGAGGTCAAACCGGCCGGCACGAGGTACGTCGAGCTCACCTCCACCGATGACTCTGACGACCAGGCGGACGGGATGAAGTACAGTAGGATGTGGGACAAGTAGGGTTTGGACCTTTTGCTATGTACTCCCTCCGCTCCTAAATATAAGTCTTTTTAGATATTCAAATATGAACTATGTATGGAGCAAAATGAGTGAATCTACACTCTAAAATACATCTATATAAATCCGTATGTAGTCTATATAGAAATCTCTAAAAAGACTTATATTTATGAACGAAGGCGTTCCTAAATACTAGATGATGCCCCGCGCGTTGCTGCGGGAACCATGTTAAGACAAATGCATCAATAAGTGCTTAAAAGCAACTAAAACTAATGAGAATACAAATGTAAGAGTGTACTTAGTTTACATTTTAGAAAGAATAAGGACATGCAAAGTATGTGACAAAATGATGTATAAAAAGAGAAACATTTTGAATTCGACATAATGTGACACCATCTTTTAATAAAAATGTGAAGCACAAACTATATATTTTTGCTCCAAGGGTCCAACACATATACCGTTAATGACCACACAAAAATTAACGCAAATATTTAAATTGTGACTAACATGCATGACTTTATTTCCTAAAAAAAAAAGACATGCATGCCTTAATGAAGTAGCATGGTTTGCGTGGATAGATTAATGCAAGAAGTGTAACTTATGAGTACATGCATGACTTCTAAGGTCACACGATTTTGATCAGATGACTACAAATAATCAAGATGATGTGGAAGCACGCATGCTGAGAGAAATCTAGTAGTGGGGGCTAGCTATTTAGATATAGTAGATAAGACCTTTTAGAGATTCCAATACCGACTAAATACGGAGCAAAATGAGTGAATTTACGCTCTAAAATGCATCTATATACGTTGGTATGTAGTCCATATTGAAATCTCATCTTATATTTAGAAACGGAGGGAGTATAAAATTTAGGGAAACGTTTGTGGCCGGGAGACCGGCTAACGTTCGGCCGGTCGCGCGCGGCTCGTCCGATTGAACAGGATCCAACGCTCCCTGTCCGTCAGGTTTGTCACGACATAGCACTGTGGTCCCACATGCCATCCGCACCCTTCTCCATCCTTATCTGCTGGGAGACGAATCTAGCGTCTTGACTATTCCTCTCGCCTGATCTTCTCTCTCTCTCTCTCTCTCTCTCTCTCTCTCTCTCTCTCTCTCTCTCTCTCTCCCCTCAGCCACACCGACGGGCTACCCTGTTATCGCCGGCGGCTGGCGCAACCGCCCCCAAAACTCCTCGCCACCACGCTGCCACGACCATGTCTCTCCCTTAGCCCACCCACACCTCGGAGCTTTTACTACTGCCGTGTGCGTTCTCAACCTTGTGACGACGAGCGGCTGCGCACAACTAGCGCCTGGTGGAGCTTCAACCGTTGGCAGCGGAGCTGGAACCGCGGGAGCACCGACGTCGCGTCCCGCCGCCGACGAGACGGATCCTTTGCTGCATCACCTGCCGGCAGAGCTACAACCGTGGTGTTGCAGAGCTGGAACCATGCGCGCTGGCGAGTTGCAACCACAGTGGTGACCGCGACCACGGCCGGTGCTAGGAGGCGCTGGGGACACTGGAACCACACCCACGACAAGCTGGGATTGCCACCGGATTTTGCTACAACGGCGACCGCGACCGCGGCCAGTGCTAGGAGGTGCTGGGGACGCTGGAACCATGCCTGCGACAAGCTAGGACTGTCACCGGATTTTGCTACAACGGTGACCGCACCGGCAACCACAGTCCCGCGTGCTCCAACGGTGGGGACCGCACGCTGTGACCACAACGACCGACGCGGCAATGTTTTGCAACTCGATGACGGACGGGCCATGGTGGAACCAGCGTCTGCGTTTGCTGCAACCGGCGAAGCCAGAGCTGGAACCGGCAACTCGTTTTGATACAACCGAGAATAGGAGCTGGAACTGGGCAGCATTTTTGCTACAACCAGCCAGCCGAATGCTACAGTCGGCAACTGATTTTGCTACCATCGACAACGGCCGAGTTGCGACGGCAGCGGCGGCGACCATTTTTTGCTGGAACCGGCCAAATCATTGCTACAACCGGCAACAGAGGCAGCTACCACCGGCGACAGCGGCGGCCGTTTTTTGCTGCAACCAGACAGCCCAGTGCTGGAACCGGCGACAGCGGCAGCCACCACCGGCGACGGCAGCCGTGTTTTTGCAGCAACCGGCGAGAACGACAACTACCTCCAGCCACGGCGGGGGCCGTTTTTTTGCTACAACCGGCAACTGCGGCAGCTACCACCGGCGACCGGCACGACGACGAGCCGCAGGCCGCAGCTGTTGCATGCGTGGAGTCAGCGACAAATGCAGGCGACGACCGGCGACGAGTGCGGCGACCGGCGACGAGGACGACCGGCGACGAGTGCGGCGACCGGCGACGAGGACGGCCGGCGACGAGTGCGGCGACCGACGACGAGGACGGCCGGCGACCATGGCGACCAGCAAGCGCGTGCAGCCGGCGAGATGCGAAATCGAGCGACTAGATGCAGAATCTGTCGTAGGGGCATGCGTTGACGAATCAGCAGCTGCATAGAACGGTTATACATGCACCAATCGGATGGTTGCGGGCGGACAGGCCCAAATTTCGGCCGGTCCGCCGGCGCCTATCACCCGCCTAAAATTTATACTGAAAATGACGTGTCTGCTTTTTTTTCGGTGACTGCGGTTGGATGGACTTCCCCCTATCGATATCCGGGGACACAGGTGGACATGTCCGCGGATCGTACGATGAGATCCGTTTTTGGTGATCCGTGATTGGAGTTGCTGTTGATCGATCAGAGTTGGAAATCTGTCTCCGGATCCGAATTTGCCGATGACACGAACTAAGTCCAAAGTCTAAACACGGCACGTTGTTCTGGTCAGCCGCGGCGGACCTTTTATAAGCCCTCGGGGCCTCGTCAAGAGAGAAACCACGCACGAGGACGAGCGCAACCAAACGCGAGATTCACGTATACTCCCACAATACGCGAACTTGAAGCGATCGATCGATCCTCTTCTTCGATCAGTCATCAGATCGGTGCTGATACATGGCGCAGGGGCAGGAGTCGTCGACGCAGACCGCCGCCGCAGCGCTGTGCGCGAACGGCTGCGGGTTCTACGGGAGCGCGGCGACCAAGAACATGTGCTCCAAGTGCTACCTCGAGCAGCTCAAGGCCACCGATACGGCCGCCCCCGCCCTCGAGGGGAAGACGAAGATCAAGGCGGACGTGGCCAGCCTCGCCTCCAGCTTCAAGACGTCGCTGAGCCTGCAGGACTCCGCCGCTGCCGCCGCCGCCGAGGCACCGGCGGCCGAGGCGCCGGCGAAGAAGGCGGCGGCGCCGACCAGGTGCATGGCGTGCAAGAAGAAGGTCGGGCTGCTGGGGTTCGCGTGCCGCTGCGGCGGCACGTTCTGCTCGCTGCACCGCTACGTGGACGGGCACGCGTGCGACTTCGACTACAAGAAGGTCGGCCGCGAGAAGATCGCCCAGCAGAACCCTCTCGTCGCGCCGTCCAAGATCAACAAGATTTGAAGCCAGAAGGAGTTGAAAAATATGTACAGAGTTTTTTTTTTCTAGAGTCATGTACATACGTACTAGTTACTATCTCTCCTCTTTAGATTTTTCATTCACGTACGCACTAGCTTGTCATTGTCAATGTTATTCGATTAGTCATCTATGTGTATTCTTATCTTTCCCCGCTTGAGTCCATGTGAATTTGATCTTCTCTTATTCTTCGCATTGGCAATTACTCGTACATCAGGATGGGAATGGGCCGACCCAGCCCTGACCTTGGACCCGGCCCTAGTGGCCTCAGGGCCAACATAAGAGGCCACGGGCCGACCCATATCATGAATAGTAGTGGCCTCGTGTTGCCCCGGTGGGTATTTCGGGTCGACCCAATTATTAGTGAGTGTGTTTCTTTTTCTTGTGATTTGCTGATAGCTAAAATCCTAATAAAATTCTCAAAAAAAAAAAAGCTAAAATCCTAATAGAGTAGTAATAGGAATAGAAGAAATTTGGGTCTGAACCTAACTCCTCCCTTACTGCCTAACTGTACTTTGTTCCATTTTACTGTATAACTTAGTTCAGTTTGTAAATAGCTATATGAAAAATGTCCATGCCAGCTGCTGGAATTAGTAATTTGAGCATCAATGCTTTTACTATCAGAACGGCACTCGGTACATTTTTAGTATTTGTTTGAATTGTGCACAGCATACTGAATATATATGTGTTGGGAAATTTCAGATTAGGACATAGCTGCCGTGAGATACGAGACCATGAGGTGGGCCGATCCTGCTGACCCAACGGTTCACTTGGTGTCGGCTCTACTGACCCAAAAAATTTTTGAGGCCAACCCATGTGACCCATCGGCCTTGAATTTTCGGGCCAGGTCAGCGACCCAGCGGGCCGACCCGGCCCATTCCCATCTTGACTCGTACATCTCAAAACCCAGTTTGTATGAGGAGAGTTTAGGCGTACTCTGTCTCAGCTGGAAAAACCTATATGACGCACGTTGCGTCAAGTTGCCGGGCAATCGCACAGGCGTGCACAAGCGAGCGATGACCTGGGCCGGCCTGTTCAGCACTTCATCGATCCCGGTTTTAAGAACCTTCTAGGAGGTTCCTAGCTGGTTTTTTCCGGTTTTGGGAACCTTCTAGGAGGTTCCTGAACCGGGTTTTTTTTTCTGTTTCTATTTCTTTATATTTTTTATTTTTCTGGTTCTTTTTTCTCCTTTTTCTGTTTTTTTTCTTTCCTTTTTCATTTTCATTTTTCATTTTTATTTTTTTTAAAAATTTTCGTGTGTTTCAAAATTGTTCGCAATTTTCCAAAGATGTTCGTGTTTGAAAATTTCTTGAGGAGTTTCAAAAAATTGTTCAGCTTTTCAAATTTGTTCGGGAGTTTAAAAAAATTGTTCAGCTTTTCTAATTTGTTCGGGAGTTTAAAAAAATGTTCACTTTTTCAAAAAGCGTTTGAGTCTCCAAAAATTGTTCGAAAAGTTCAAAAATGTTCCCGTCTTCAAATTTGTTCAGCAGTTTTCAAGAAATGTTCCTATTTTTAAAAATTGTTCGTTTTTTCAAATTTTGTTAAAAGTTTCAAAAATTGTTCCTGTTTTAAAACAATTACATATATACAAAAAATGTTCGTAATTTTCAAAAAATGATCGCGTTTTTAGAAAATGTTTGTGTGAAAAGTGTTCACGTTTCATTAAACATTTATTTTAGAAAAAATCGGATTTTTATGAACATGAACAATTTGTTGAAATCCTGAACATTTTCCCCAAAAAGCGAAGAATCTCTGAAGTTTTTGAACATTTTTTGTAAAATAAGAAAAAGTTCCGCAAACACGATCATTTCTTGAAATTTGCAAAAATTGAAAACATGAACATTTTTTTGAATTTGTGAACAAATTTCTGGTTCGAGAACATTTTTCGGAATTTCGAACAAAAAATTCAAAAACACGAAAAGAAAAAGGAAATGTTTGGATCTGCGTCGGTATAGGTTCTTATTGGGTTGCGCTGCCATGTAAGCACTAGCTCTATTTCTCTATGGTGGCTAGCACGACAAGGTTCTTAGCTGGAGGTCTTGTGTTCGATCCTCAGTAATGCTCGATTTTTTTGCGAATTTATCATCGCTACAGTGTCGATCGCTAGCACATTCGCTCGCTTCTCCCGTTCGCCAGTGGGCCGGCCCGGTCGGGGCAGCCTGTGCGTTTGTCTGACAGTCTGCCGCAATAAGCGGCAGATAGGACCTCCCGTCTCAGCTCTCCAACCTCGACCTGTCGGCTGCCGCCCCTGCTGCGAAGTACTCCCTCTGTAAAGAAATATAAAATAAAGAGCGTTCACTACTCGGAGGGAGTACGTCGAGACGGACACCGTCGGGCTGGGTATTCCGGTGCTGGCCATGAGTCGTGACGTCGTTCAGTTTCTATGTCAACCTAAGTATTGGTGGTGAGTTTTTTGTGAAGTGCCACAGCTCATATGAACTCCAATAAACTTATTGGAAAAGCCTTTATAACCATTTATATATTTTAAAATTTTCTTACAAATTGAAAGTCGGAATTTTTTAGCATGGCAAATCGAACATCCGATACGATAAATTATGTTGTCGCGAGAATG
The DNA here is from genome assembly GCA_039707655.1 of Elymus sibiricus. NCBI lineage: Eukaryota > Viridiplantae > Streptophyta > Magnoliopsida > Poales > Poaceae > Elymus > Elymus sibiricus. Next base: position 164,471,118 of record CM077666.1, on the reverse strand, counting down.
GCAATGTCCTTTATGAAGCATGGCAAATCCTTGGCATGTTCTTTTTTTTTTCCAGAACTTGACATGCTTGTTAAAGGATATGACCATCGTCTTGCATTTGATTTGTCATGCTTAAAAATCTGACCTTAGATTTTTAAATTTTTCTCTTTTTATGATCTGCTGGAGATGCTCATCGACCCAAATGTTATACGGCACGCGTGTGCTTTTCTTCCATTGGCGCATGCAGTCATGGTGGTGGTCTATGCTCATTGATATGCACATAATTGCAACTTGCACTAGTAGATGCATCCAAAGAGGAGGTTCATGTCGCCCAGTTTCTTTCTTCAAAGATTTATCTTTATTATAAACACTGTTGACTCCTCATCAAAACGCCGTGATGAGCTCCATGTGGCCTAGCTAGTAGAACTAGCATGTATGATAGCAAATGGAAGCACTGAGACTAGTCAAGGGGAAAATCAAATTCCATCACTACGTAGGGTTCTCACTTCGGTTCTATTCATAGCTTTATGAAGTTGTTTAATGCATTAAATTGTGTTATCGAAGATATGGATGTTGATAGATCAATAGTCGGAACAATACGTGTTGATGTTGGCACTTCTTTCAGCTATTTGTCCTCTTTCAAGTATGTCGTTGTCTTATGTACGATGGAGATACTAGAGGTTACTAAAGGACTTGGCCAAGCTTTTTTGCCGAAAAAGGCTTTTGCACCTCTTTATATATAAAGCAAGGACCATCTTACAAACCTATACAAACACACGGCACCACAACACACGCACACACCCAAGGTCGGATACAAAGGCGCTGAAAGCAGCAACACCACCCCATACAACTCCAAGCAAACATCAAGTGGACAATAAACATCACTAGGAGTTATGTCAGGGATATAACCCCGCGATATAACCCGGCCGGAGTATAACCCGGCCAGGACTTGGCGATTCATTGAAGACCCGGAAACCAGCTCGGCGGTTCATAGTCAAGACCCATAAGGTGGGCCAGAAGACGGAGACCAAACCACATGGCGGGTTACCAAGTGGGCCAAGAGGAAGACAAGACATGAAGACCAGGCCATATGGCGGCTTACCAGATGGGCTGAGGCCAAGGCCCAAGAGGCAGGAGGCGACTCATGGGCCAGAAGGTATAAGCCGCCATAAGATGACTTGTTCTGTAAGACTAGGAAGTTGGAACCAGGATCGGTTACGTTGTATAACCCGACCCGGACTCTTGTAAGCCGTCGGACCTCAGCCTATGTATATAAAGGCGAGACCTGGCGGCGAGTAAGAGGGGGTTAAGACAGACAGACAAGCCTTACGGCGAGTAAGAGGGGGTTGAGACAGACAGACAAGCCTTACGGCGAGAGAGACCAAGCAGTCGAGAGCTAGGGCAAGCAAGCCGCCCCTTGTAATCGATACACCAGTTAATACAGCTTAAGCAGGACGTAGGCTTTCACCTCCACCGTGAGGGGCCGAACCTGGGTAAACCCTTGTCCCTTGTCCCGCTTAACCCCTTTGAGTCCACTTCCATGGCGTTGACTCCGAACCTAAGCCTTCGGGCATCTGCCGTGACAAAACCACGACAGTTGGCGCCCACCGTGGGGCTAGCGCTCGGTGGTGTTGAGTTCTCAAAGGGTTCTCTCTCTGGGAACGAGGGGTACGCCATTGGTGAGATGATCAAGAATCGCCATGGGAGACTCTACCTCGACGACGTCGGCTGGGGTCCTGAAGCCGACTCAATCGAGCATGGTTTCCGGGTCCCCTTCGGTAGAATCAACGTTTTCTTTGGCAAGGTTGGCGGATCTAAACCCGGGCCGGACATCTGCACCGACATCGTCAAGCCAGCCCGGCACGAGCAACCCGCCCAAAGCGTGCAACCCGCCTGTATTGACCCGGGCAGGAAGCACGTCTTCGTTGGCTTTACTGAAGGCATGGAGCTTGAAGGTTCTATGTCGCAAGAGGAAACTCTCGACTACTCAGAGGAAGGATCCTCGAGTGGAGAGACGGAATCGATCTATCAACTTCATAGCGATAGGCTTGGGGGCTACGACGAGCCTTACCCCGAGTCGGAGTACCATGAGCCGGAGGGTTACGAGCCACCAAACCACGCTGCCGTCTTTATGGCGGGTTCCGCGGCGGCCCCGAGCGATACAGCCGCCGGTGCGACCAGGTCTGGGGCTGGCAGGTCGCCGGCTCAGGTTCTTCTGGATCTGATGAACGAGTTTACAACCCTAATGGAGACTGAGGTCACTGTTGAAAACCAAGCGGCCCGTAACGCGGAAATCGCAAAGTTGAAGAATCAGATGGCCGAAGTCCAACAGGAGATCAATGAGCTGAAGGCTCAGATGGATGCGGAGGCAGAATGCCTTAAGGCGGACGCTTTTCGTTTTGAGTTAGAGTAGCAGTCAGCAGCGGCGGTTTATTGCATGAGACATCAATCCCGCTTGCCAGAGCAATATGAAGCTCGGAATCTTTTTAACACGCCAGGAACGGGACGGAACGTACCTTTGACCATAACCCGGACGGCGGAAATACCTGGAAGCCGGGCGGCGGCTCAACGTCAGCAGCTAGACCCGCCACGACGGGGCCAAAACCCGCCACCGCTTTATCCGACACCGCCGGGTCATTATTCTAACCCGGCGGAGAACATGGTGGCAGCAGCAACCAGGCTTGATACAATTCCGATCCCCGATAAGGCGCCTTATGCAGAAGAGGTGCGGAACGCCATCGGATACCTGCGCACGGCGATGGCCCAGCAGGAGAAGTATAATTACAGCCGGAGTCGCGTGCACTCAACGCCCATCCACAGCCGTAGCTACAGCTGGCGTTATGAGTCGCCGGCGGTTTCTAGCAGCGAACGACATCGTAACCCGCCGCAAGCTGATCGGGCGGCTCTGGATGCTCAGACATTGGTGGTTCAGGCAAGAGCACGGCAAGAAGAGGCGGCTTAGGCAGCGGCGGCGTCTCAGGAACACACAGTCGCCCCTTCCGTTTCAGGAGGAGCGGGGTTGACTTCCAGGGCTGTGGGGGTGCCGTGTCTGGTACCGGCTCTGCAGAATGAGCGTCTGCCGAAGGATTTCAAGGGTCCTCATAAGGTGCCCAATTACAATGCTGATTTACCTCGAGAGGCCTGGGTTGAAAGTTATGAGCTAGCCATGGAGATGTTGGACGTTAGTGATGCGGTCTGCGCCAAGTATTTCATCATGATGCTGGAAGGGCCGGCTCGCACATGGTTGAAGGGTTTGCCACCCAACACCATTAACTCCTGGGCCGAGTTAAGGGCGAAATTCATCAAAAAATTTAAAGGAACATGCAAGCAGCCCATGACGATTGTGGATTTGGACCATTGTGTATAGCGTGAGGACGAGTCGGCTCATCACTGGGTCCGGCGGGTCTCTACTATCATCCACTCTTCGGAGCAGATTACGGCGGCTCAGGCGGTTTTAATTCTTGAGAAGAACTGTCACTTCACGCCTCTGAAGCAGAAGCTTGGCCGGCTCAAGCGGTCATGTCAAGACATGGGGGAGCTCATGGCGGCTCTCACCAAGTATGCAGATTCTGACAATACGAAAGACCCGGGCTCTGATGAGGAGAAATCAGGTCAGGGGAAGAAGGGTAACAATGCAAAGGGTCAACCGCAAAGCATGGCTGGAAACAACCCGGGCAAACGGAAGCACCCGGACAGCGAGTCAGAACTGGTGGCAAGCACCAACACTAGGAACACCCGTGCTAAGGGTAAAGCTCCTATCAACCTGGAAGAGATGCTCAATAAGCCTTGCCTAGAACACAGCCGGCCCGATAAGCCGGCACGACATACCTAGGGGGATTGCTACATTATGCAACAGTTCCGGGATTACAGCCTTCAACAGCATCGTGATAACGGTAACGGTCCATCAGGCGGCTCAGCACCGGGCGGCTCAGGGGCCGGTTTTGGTGCTGGCGGCTCAGGAACCGGTTACCAAGGTCAGAGCGATCATGGAGGTCATAATCAACAGTCTGGCGATGGAGGCCAGCAGCAGAATAACCAGTCGACGTATCTGACTAACCCAAAACAACTCGGTCAGGGTCAGTACCATACTTAAAACCCGGCTCAAAAGAAGTCTGTCTCTCACAAAGCTTTGAGACCTTGATATCCGGCTCAGCGTCCGGTTCAAAAGAATTTATCTCTCGCAAGTTCGAGTTTTCAAGAATATTGTAAAGTCGCCCAAGAGGACGAGCCGCCATGATGTACCATTCAAATATATGGATACCTTGGTTCATTGAATAATCATAAAAGTCATTTGGGGGCTTCCAACCCACCGGGTTTAGCTTTCAACCCTCTTGACCGGCTTTTAAGCCATAACCAGACCGGAGTAATCCTGCCTGTTTGCCAAGATGTTACTCCGACCCCCTGTACTCTTGATAAGTCATGAACTTATCTAGGTTAAAACATGATGGGTCATGTGAGATCCGGCTTACAGAAAGCGAGGATCCTCCATGGGCTGTTAAGTCGCCTTCATTGAAACTTGGTTAAACCTGCCTGTTCGCCAAGATGCTACTCCGATCCCCTGTACTCTTGATAAGTCATGAACTTATCCAGGTTAAAACATGATGGGTCATGTGAGAGCCGGCTTACCGAAGCAAGGATAAACTAGTGGCTATCACGCTAGTTTCATTGAAATAAAACTCGACTACCAGACCGGGTTAGATACCCGAAAAGTTGACACCGTCAACAAGGTCGTTTGGGGGCTTTTAAACCCACCGGGTTAAGCTTCAACCCTCTCGATCAGGCTCTTCAGCCACCGCCAGACCAGGTTGTATGCCCAAAGGGTTGACTCCGTCAAAAGGGTCATTTGGGGGCTTCCAACCCACCGGGTTTAGCTTACACACCCTCTTGATCGGCTCTTCAGCCACCCTCGCAACAATGAAAGACTTAACAGTTCCGGGTTATGCTTCTTCAAGCCGCCCCCGACAGCAATACAGAGCATGCTCTGTACTGTTTATTTTTTGTAGGTCTCGTCTCCTAAGACAAGCCGGTCACCAAACCGGGTTACATCGTAACCTCTGCAAGCATAATAAAGACTCTAAATAGCCGACATGGCTGGATATTCTTGAAGAGCCGCCCTCTTGATTATATTGCCGGGTCATCTAATTGACCGGTTCTTGGATTTCTTCAACCGGTGCTCTGTGGTATACTACAGCACTCATGAATTTCTCAAGCATATATTTGCCGGGTTGCACCGCAACCACGAGCAGGGATTTTATTATTCATACCGGGTTACAACCACGGTCAAGGAGTTATATTAATCTTATACAGCCCCGAGTCGCCGCAGGCATGCAACCCGGCGCTTGGGGGCTACATTATTCAAGTCCGGTTTATGTCAAGTACGCAAGTCCCGTGTCGCTGCAAGTATGCACCACGGCACTTGGGGGCTAATGCAAGCCGGTTTTCAAGTCAGTACATTATCAACAAGACCCTGTTATCTCAAGGAGATGAGCCAGTTTTTTACAATCCTTCTAAGTCCCGGCCCAGTACATATTACTGACCCGGCACTCGGGGGCTACACCGCTCAGATCAAATTCTCTAAAGTCCCAAGTCGCCATAGGCATGCGACCCGGAACTTGGGGGCTACAGTATTCAGCTGTTCAAGCAGACTATAAAGTTCCCATTGAAGACCCGGCCCATCATATACTGAAGAACCGGCTCTTGGGGGCTACACCAGCTGAAGCTTTATAAGGTATAAGACAGTTACAAGTCCCAGGCTGCTGCAGGCAAGACAACCTGGTACTTGGGGGCTGCACAGTCAAAGATATGATTGCAAAGCGCCAAGTCATCATGGATAAACTTGGAGCTTGGGGGATACAGGTAATATGGATATTCAAAAAATTGAAAGGAGTTATCAAAGTCAGCCGGAATCTGGTTATTTGACCCGGCGTCACCAACATTACATGACCCGGCGGTGATGACCCGCCGAGAGTATTGGAGGCCGACTCAATGGCATATGGGTGTTGTATTCCCAGAGTTTTTACTTCAAAGGACACTGACAAGCAAGACGATTGAGAAGACGGCTCGTACACATGAAACCTGGATTTTGAAAGGAATTGCTTCATTAAAGCCGGCTGATGGGGCGAGCCGGTCACTTAACATATTTATTCTTATTTCAGGAGCTTAGCATGAATAAATTCAAGCTAACCTGGGGGCTAATGTCAGGGATATAACCCCGCGATATAACCCGGCCGGAGTATAACCCGGCCAGGACTTGGCGATTCACTGAAGACCCGGAAACCAGCTCGGCGGTTCATAGTCAAGACCCATAAGGTGGGCCAGAAGACGGAGACCAAACCACATGGTGGGTTACCAAGTGGGCCAAGAGGAAGACAAGACATGAAGACCAGGCCATATGACCAGGCCATATGGCGGCTTACCAGATGGGCTGAGGCCAAGGCCCAAGAGGCAGGAGGCGACTCATGGGCCAGAAGGTATAAGCCGCCATAAGATGACTTGTTCTGTAAGACTAGGAAGTTGGAACCAGGATCGGTTACGTTGTATAACCCGACCCGGACTCTTGTAAGCCGTCGGACCTCAGCCTATGTATATAAAGGCGAGACCTGGCGGCGAGTAAGAGGGGGTTAAGACAGACAGACAAGCCTTACGGCGAGTAAGAGGGGGTTAAGACAGACAGACAAGCCTTACGGCGAGAGAGACCAAGCAGTCGAGAGCTAGGGCAAGCAAGCCGCCCCTTGTAATCGATACACCAGTTAATACAGCTTAAGCAGGACGTAGGCTTTCACCTCCACCGTGAGGGGCCGAACCTGGGTAAACCCGTGTCCCTTGTCCCGCTTAACCCCTTTGAGTCCACTTCCATGGCGTTGACTCCGAACCTAAGCCTTCGGGCATCTGCCGTGACAAAACCACGACAAGTTATGGGGCCCTCAACCGTGAACAAGCCACCTTGTTGAGACGAAGCCGTGCACGATGAACCATGAGCTCCAAGGCGACGCCTTCATGAAGGTTATGACACCGGAGCGCCGCCATCGCCCAATCCATGAATCATGGTTTCCCTCGGAGCAGCACAATGGCCAATGAGTAACTGCAATGATGCCTTCAAGAAGGGGACACCACCGGAACACCATTGCCGCAGGCCTGACCGAAGTCAGGACGGGGTTTCACCCTGGCCAACACTCACCACCACGGAAATGGGATATAACCTGCCACACCACCACCATTGAACGTCGCACACCGGTCACCATGCCGCCCACATGGCCATCCCCACCAGACATGACCTGAGTCGCCGGCATCCAAGATCGCCCCTCTGCCGTTGTCACAACATACGAACGCCACCGACTGGTGAGGGGCAGAAGACCCCTCTTTAGCCCTAATGCGGGCACCTTGGCATGATTGGGGCCCCACCGGCCAGATCTAGGCAAGGAAGCTCTGGCAGCTGCAAGCCATGTTGCACGGTTGTTGAATTTTGTGTGAACCATGGGACTGAAATTCCAGACATGTATTGACACACGAACACGTTACTTTGTACCCTTGATGCCGGGGGTGATGCACCGCAGCTCACGTCGAAGGAGGTCCGTCCGGCAGCGCGATACGCAAGACAGCCGGCAGACGCTTTTGAAGACCCAAAACCCCACACACCTGGGAGGGACCCCGTCAGGGAGTGCGGCGGCTATGGGCTGCTCTAGGTCGATTCGCTCACCCCTAGAGCCTCGGGATTCGCAGCTCTCAAACTTGAAGAACAGCGAAGAACGAGAGAGAAAAACGATGGAGAGATAAAACGTAGATGAAAAAGTAGTATATTGATTTGTTTGATTGTGTGTTGTTCAATCGGCCGTCACCCCCGACATATATAAGAGGCGGCTGAACTTCCCGTACAAGTAAGGGATTCATCTAGGCTTTCCTTACAAGAAAATTACATCAATTCACGTCCTAGAGTCCTGGTTCTAGTCTAACTCAGATTTAGTCTGAATCTGGCCCAAACTTCTGTCTTGTTCCTTGCGCAGGCCGTGGAATTTGCATATAACCTCCGATTGAGATGATCAAAATACCAAATTTGTGTGCCTCAACGAGACGAACAAATCTTCTGTTGATCACTTTTCCAAATAAGGCCATCTTCAATACCCTACGGGGCCATCTTTAACTTCCAGTCGGTCTCGGTCATGTAGTTTTCTGGACTGTCCGAGTCTTGTAGCATCTTTACAGGCCGTATACTATCTCAGATGATGATGACTCCAAAATCAAAGTTGACCGTTTCGATGATACACACAACTTCCATGTAGAACACTTTCCCATCCGAGGTGATTTAAATAATCTTTTGAGCCCATCTTCAGCTTCTGTCTGGATTTTCACTCAAACCGGCAAGCCTTTCAAAACCGGCAAGCACTCAAAACCGGCAAGCATTCCGGCAAGCACTCAAAACCGGCAAGCTCTCAAAACCGGCAAGCACTCAGAACCAGCAAGCATTCCGGCAAGCACTCAAAACCGGCAAGCTCTCAAAACCGGCAAGCTCTCAAAACTGGCAAGCACTCAGAACTGGCAAGCATTCCGGCAAGCACTCAAAACCGGCAAGCACTCAGAACCGGCAAGCATTCCGGCAAGCACTCAAAACCGGCAAGCTCTCATTCATCTGGCAAAGGCCGAATAACTCACGCGACCCATCAGACACCACCTAGGTGGGTGTCTGGTTCCTCGCGTCACATTTCCACTCATGACCGGTCTGCAGAGTGTTGCCTCTAACTTTTGTATACGAAGTCGGACTGGGACGATTTTTATATCAAAATCGACCTTTTCAATGAGATGAAGACAATTCATGTAGAAAGTTTTCTCATATTAAGCCGTCTTGAGGGCGTAATTGGCCGAACAGTACTTTGAGTGCCAAAATCTTAGTACTTCAAGCACAGTTTCGGCCTTTTAGATGAGATCGGATGGTGATGACCTACATCAAAGTTTCACATTTTGACGATACGAAACTTTCACATGTTGAGAACTTTTCCATTTGAGGTCATCGTAATTAAGTTTTTGACCATGCCAAAATCTGGTGTCAACACATGCCCCCCTGTTTTTCGGCAAAACTTGTATGCCGAAAAATAATTTGCATTGTGCTTGTTCTAAGGACGATGTCAGCACTCCATCGGCCATTTTAAATTTTCTTAGGGAGACAAGCATGTATTGGCCATGTTTTATGCTAAGGGCGATAATCATATTTCGGCCATTGGCTACTTAGGCTTCTTGCCACACACACGGGTGGTACTTCTTCAAATACTTGCCATTGAGAGCTCGTTGTAACAATGCCCCTTGTATGGATTCCACCAAATATGAGTTTCCGGGAACTACTCTTGTAATCTTAAACGGACCTTCCCAGCTTGGAGACAACTTCCCGAATTTTTTTATCTCTTGAACCAATCGGCAGGATCACTTTCCACACAAGATCGCCAACTTGAAATTTCTTCAACTTGAACTTTTTATTATAAGCCCTTGCCACCCTCAACTTATCTCTCTCTATGGCCTTTAAAGCAGCCAAACGTTTATCGGCAACCTCATCAATATTGTCCATCATCAAGTTATAAAAGTTCACTGCCGATAAATCATTTTGCTTGGCTATTCTCAAAGCATTCAAATTTACTTCCACTGGTAGAACGGCCTCTTGACCATATACTAGCTCATAAGGAGTTACCTTTGTAGCGCCATGCCTTGAGATTCTATGTGCCCACAAAGCTTCAGACAACAACTCATGCCATTTCCTTGGATTATCTTCAATCTTCTTCTTGATGAGCTTGATTAAAAATTTATTGCTAAACTCAGCTTGTCCATTAGCTTGGGCATAATACGGAGAGGAATTGAGCATCTTTATGTTATAAGATTCGGCAAATTCTCTAACTTGATGTGACATGAAAGATGAACCTTGATCTATAGTTAATGTTTGAGGAATGCTGAATCTGTGAATAATGTGCTCGGTTATGAATTGAATTACCTCCGTATGTGTCATATTCTTGAGAGGTACTGCTTCAGACCATTTAGTGAAATAATCGGTTGCCACCAATGTGAACCGATGCCCCTTTGAGGAAGATGGTTGAATTTCTCCGATGAAGTCTAAACCCCAACCTCTAAAAGGCCACGGCTTGATAATAGGATGTAACATAGCAGCAGGAGCCAGTTGAATGTCACCAAACTTTTGACAAGCTTCACACCCTTTATAATACCTGAAGCAATCATTGATCATAGTCGGCCAATAAAACCCAACACGTCTCAATAACCATTTCATCTTGGGGGCCGACTGATGAGTGCCACAAATTCCTTCATGTACCTCTCCCATAGCAAATCTCGCTTGGTCCTCGTCCAAGCACTTTAACAAAACATCATCAATAGTTCGGCGATAAAGATCATCATCTCTCATTGTATATTTGAAAGCCATACGCCGAACGGTCCTGTCCACCCTTTCACTCGGATTGCACAGATAATCAATAATGGGCTTCCTCCAGTCTTGATTTTCACCTACACTAGATTGCTCGTTAGTGGCCGAAGCAGTGGGTTCTGGTTCGGCCTCTACACTTACAAGGCTAGACATCAGCTCTTGAGAAATATGAAACATGCCATGATCAATATGATAGCCGGATGCCTGCTGTGCCAATTCATTTGCTCTCCAATTATCATGCCTAGATATATGAGCAATGCTAAAGTAATCCAAAGTAGAAATTATATCTAGACATTTATCAAGATAAACATTAAGTGATTCGTCAAAACATTGAAAAGCTCTGGATATTTGTTGCACTACTAATAACGAATCACCAAAAGCCTCAATATGTGTAGCACCTATAGCCAGCAACATCTCTAGACCGAATAACAATGCTTCATATTCGGCCTGATTATTTGAGCAAAAATATTCTAAGCGGCATGAGGCTTCAAAAACAGCACCATGAGGAGATATATAAATAATACCAACACCTTGGCCATTGCTACAAACTGAACCATCAAAATACAATCTCCATGGTACTAATGAGATAAGGTTTATATCAACATCATGCTTGTCATTAATCTGATGCTCAACAATAAAATTAGCAACAATTTGGCCTTTCATGGATTTTAGAGATTCATAAGTCAAATCGTACTCAATTAGAGCATAAGCCCACTTGCCAATTCTACCACTAAGAATTGGTCTATGCAACATGTATTTAATGACATCGGTTTGACAAGCTACTATGCAAGCACTCGGCACTAGATAATGTCTCAATTTTGTGCAAACATAATATAAGCATAGACATAACTTTTCAATAAATGTATACCGTGTCGATACGTCTCCGTCGTATCTACTTTTCCAAACACTTTTGCTCTTGTTTTGGACTCTAATTTGCATGATTTGAATGAAACTAACCCGGACTGACGCTGTTTTCACCAGAACTACCATGGTGTTGTTTTTGTGCAGAAATCAAAGTTCTCGGATTTGGACGACACTTTTTGGAGAATTTTTATGGAATATATAAAAATTATTGGCGCAAGAATCAACAAAAGAGGGGCCACCTGTTTCCCACAAGGCAACAGGGCGCGACCCCCATAGGGCGCGCCCTGATGCCTTGTGGGGCCCATAGGCGGCTGTCTGACCTAATTCCAACGCTATAAATTCTCTTTCCCCGAGAAAAAAATAAGAGAAGTTTCATCGCGTTTTACGATACGGAGCCGCCGCCACCTCCTGTTCTTCATCGGGAGGGCTGATCTGGAGTCCGTTCGGGGCTCCGAAGAGGGGGATTCGGCGACGTCGTCATCATCAACCATCCTCCATCACCAATTTCATGATGCTCACCGCCAGGCGTGAGTAATTCCTTCGTAGGCTTGCTGGACGGTGATGGGTTGGATGAGATTTATCATGTAATCGAGTCAATTTGTTAGGGCTTTGATCCCTAGTATCCACTATGTTCTGAGATTGATGTAGCTATGACTTTGCTATGCTTAATGCTTGTCACTAGGGCCCGAGTGCCATGATTTCAGATCTGAACCCTTTATGTTTTCATGAATATATTTGCGTTCTTGATCCTATCTTGCAAGTTATATGCACCTATTACGTGTCATGATCCGCATACCCCAAGGTGACAATAATTGGGATTCTTTCCGGTGATTGCCATAGCTTGAGGAGTTCATGTATTCACTAAGTGCTAATGCTTTGTTCCGGTTCTCTTTTAAAAGGAGGCCTTAATATCCCTTAGTTTCCTTAAGGACCCCGCTGCCACGGGAGGGTAGGACAAAAGATGTCATGCAAGTTCTTATTATAAGCACGTATGACTATATACGGAATACATGCCTACATTGCATTGATGAATTGGAGCTATTGTGTATCGCTCTAGGTTGTGAGTGTTATATGATGAATATCATCCAACATAATTATCGTCACCGATCCAATGCCTACGACTTTCTCATATTGGTTTCTACTAAGTTACTTTGTTACTACTGTTTTACACTTGCTACAAACTGTTACTGTTACTGTTACTGTTGTTGTTATTATTGTTACTATTGCTACTGCTATCAAAACTATCATATTACTGTGCTACTAAATACTTTGCTGCAGATATTTTATCTCCAGGTGTGGTTGAATTGACAACTCAACTGCTAATACTTGCAAATATTCTTTGGCTCCCCTTGTGTCAAATCAATAAATCTGGGTGAAATACTACCCGCGAAAACTGTTGCGATCCCCTATACTTGTGGGTTATCAAGACCTTTTTCTGGCGCCGTTGCCGGGGATGCATAGCTCTATTTGTTGAGTCACTTGGGATTTATATCTATTGATCACTATGAAGAATCTGAAAGACGCTAAGACCAAGATCGTTCCCTCTAAGACGAGGGGAGGTAAGGAACTGCCATCTAGCTCTGCACTTGATTCACCTTCTGTTTTGAGTAGGCTTGCGACACCACCACCTGCTATTCATTCTGATATGTCGCAAGTTATTGATGATACTACTTGTGCTATGAATGATACTTATGATGATGCTAGTACTATGCTTGATAATACTGTGCCACTTGGTGAATTTCTTGATGAACAAATTGCTAAAGCGAAAGAAACTGAAAATGTAGAAACTCTTGAAAACTATGATTCACCTATTATGCCTAGTTCTCCTACTAGAGTTGAATCACCTGATGAACATGTCTTTGATAGGGAGACAGCTAGGACAATTCTTGCTTGTAATGATAGAGATGAGGTTATAAAATTGCTTGCTGAAAGGAAAGAAAAATCTATGAAGGAGAGAATGAAATATGATCCTAAGTTTGCTAGTTCTCCCATATTTGTTACCGATAAGGATTATGAATTCTCTGTTGATCCTGAGTTAATTACTTTGGTTGAATCTGATCATTTTCATGGTTATGAAACTGAAACTGTTGTGGCACATCTTACTAAGTTGAATGATATTGCCACCCTATTTGCTCATGAGGAAATTTTTTGCTATTACTATATTCTTAAGTTGTTTCCTTTCTCATTAAAGGGTGATGCTAAGAAATGGTTTAATACTCTTGCTCCTGGTTGTGTGTGTAGTCCCCAGGATATGATATATTACTTCTCTGAAAAATATTTTCCTGCTCATAAGAAACAAGCTGCCTTGCAGGAAATATTTAACTTTGTGCAAATTGAAGAAGAGAATCTCCCTCAAGCTTGGGGGAGGCTTCTCCATTTACTTAATGCTTTGCCTGATCATTCTCTTAGGAAAAATGAAATACTTGATATCTTTTATAATGGACTAACCGATGCTTCTAGGGACTACCTAGATAGTTGTGCTGGTTGTGTTTTCAAGGAACGAACTATTGGACAGGCTGAAGTACTATTGAATAATATATTGAGAAATGCCGATGATTGGACACTTCCTGAACCACCACCTAAGCCAACTCCGAAGAAGAGAGGTATTCTATTCCTCAGTCCAGAAGATATGCAAGAAGCTAAGAAATCTATGAAGGAAAAAGGTATTAAAGCTGAAGACGTTAAGAATTTACCACCTATTGAAGAAATACATGGGTTCGACATCCCGACATAGGTAGTGGAGGTAAATTCTCTTACTAGATTTGATGAAGGTGATATTCCGTATAATAAATCTGCTAGTCAGTGCCTGTATGAATTTGATAATTACATCATTAAACAGGAACACTTTAATATGTATGTTAGCAATCAATTAAAACGGAATTCCATCATGATTGAACGCTTGAGTGATTTGATGTTTAGAACTGCTAATGATGTTAAATGCTTGAGTAAACATGCTTCTATCGTTCAGACTCAGTTAGAACAAATTGCTAAGTCACAAAATGATTTGCTTGATGAGATGAATAATAAAAAGAATGATCATGTTGTTAGAGTTGTCACTAGAGGAGGTAGAATGACTCAGGATCCTCTATATCTTGAAGGTCATTCTAAAAGAATTGAACAAGACTCTCAAAGAAATAATATTGATGCACCTAGTCCTTCTAAGAAGAAAAAGAAAAATGATAGGACTTTGCATACTTCTAGTGAACCTGAGATAGAAAAACCTCCTGAGAATCAAAATGATGTTTCTATTTCTGATGCTGAGACACAATCTGGTAATGAACATACACCTAGCGATAATGATAATGATGATGTTCATGTTGATGCTCAACCAGATAATGATGTAGAAATAGAACCTGATGTTGATCTTGATAACCCACCTCCTAAGAATAAAAGATATGATAAAAGAGACTTTGTTGCTAGAAAACATGGAAAGGAAAGAGAACCATGGGTTCAAAAACCTATGCCTTTTCCTACTAAACCATCTAAAAATAAGGATGATGAAGACTTTGAGCGCTTTGTTGAAATGCTTAGACCTGTCTTTTTGCGCACTCGCTTGATTGATATGTTGAAAATGTCTCCTTATGCTAAATACATGAAAGATATTGTCAGTAATAAAAGAAAGATACCTGAAGCTGAAATTTCCACCATGCTTGCAAATTATTCTTTTAAGGGTGGAGTACCTAAAAAGTTAGGAGATCCGGGAATACCAACTATACCATGCTCCATTAAAAGAAGTTATGTTAAAACTGCTTTGTGTGATTTGGGAGCCGGTGTTAGTGTTATGCCTTTCTCTTTATATAGAAGACTTGATTTGAATAAGCTCACACCTACTGAAATATCTTTGCAAATGGCTGATAAATCTACTGCTATACCTATTGGAATTTGCGAGGATGTTCCCATTGTAGTTGCAAATGTTACTATCCTGACAGACTTTGTTATACTTGATATGCCCGAGGACGACAACATGTCGATTATCCTTGGAAGACCCTTGTTAATACTGCAGGGGCTGTTATTGATTGCAACAAAAGCAAGGTCACTTTTCATGTCAATGGTAATGAGCATACGGTTTATTTCCCGAAGAAACAAACTTCAGTGAATGGTATCAATTGTATTGAAAAAGTTTCGACAATCACTATTGGGGGATTCAAATTTCCTCTTTCTACTGTCAAAAAGAAATATGAAATTCTCGTTGTTGGGGAGATGCATATCCCCGTTGAGGTAACTTAGTGTTATACGAAAATTCTTCGGTTTCATGTCATTCGGAAATAGTTTGTTAATAAGACTTGATGAACCTTATTAATGGATTCTTTTTGAAGGGCATGTGGTTGATGAATTTAGTAAGCACAACTTTCTGTAATCTTAGTTTGCACTCTATTATTTTTAGTTTAAATAAAATAAAATGCCATGATTATCCTGTTTTCTGAATTATACGTGCAATAAAAAATGGCCCAAAAATAAAAGTGCTCAGAATGCAATAAAATTTTGACATGATTTTTTCTGGAATATATAAGAATTTTTGGCACTGAGAATAACCCAGGGGGATGCACCCATTGCCCACAAGGCAACAGGGCGCGGCCACCCCCCCAGGGCGCGCCAAGATGCCTTGTGGGTCCCACAGGGACCCACTCACTTATCCATTCAACCCATTTCATCTCCTATCTCCAGAAAAAAAAATCATGGTAGCTCTCTCTCTCGTGTTCTTGCTGCAAAACCTGAGATTTTCGATCTCTTTGCTCGGAGCTCCATTTCCGAAACTGTTTTGAGGGATTGCTCCTTGGTATGTGACTCTCCCATTGCTCCAATTAGTTTTTGCTTTAGTGGATTATATTTTGCATAAATTGCTGCTAGTGGTGCTACTGAAAATGAGCTTGCATGTTAAATTCTTTGAGTTCTAAGTTGTTTGAATGCTTGATATAGCCTCTAGGCACTTGTATGAGTAGTTGCTATCAAACTTGTGAAGTTTTGTTAACATCTTTTTGTGGTCCAAAAATTTTCAGAAATTTGTTTGTAGGAAGATGAACATTTTCAGGAGCAGTTCTTCAAGGAGAAGGTCCTTCGAGGCATAATCGAGTGAAATCCTAGCACGCCAATCATATGTTGAACCGAGGGCAAGTTCGGTGCGGGGTGCCGAAGCAAAATCATGTCGATGGCCGTGCGACGAGTTCATGCTAAGTGCAGGCATCAAGGAAGAATTTGACCAATATATTCACAACACTGAGCTCTCCGCCTTCATCATAGATAAGCCACCACAGCACTACAACCTTACTCATTCATTCACTCAAAACTTTGAATAACATCCGCGCACTTCTAGATTTTTATTTCGTTTCTATGATAGATCTTATAGTATGCCTCTAAAAGAATTATGTGATGCCTGCAAAATTCCATTTTGGGGTTCACTCAGTGAACCTCGATAATCTGATTATGAACTATTTCTTAATAGTCTTTGCAATGGTGAGGATAGGGGAGTTACGCAAGCTAGGATAAAGAGCATTCACTTTCCTGCTATTCGTTACTTTGCACTTTTTAATGGCAAATGCATTGTTGGTAAACAAGATTGTAGTGCACTTTGTGCCCCTGATCTGAGCCTTATTCATGTTGCTTTAACGGGGAGCAGACATTATAATCTTGGGGCCATTGTTGCACGTAGGTTGCACCACAACTCGGGTAATGGTGATTTATATCGAGGAATTTATGCCTCCCGAGTAGCTGCAAGGCTAGGGGTCTCGCCCAGGCCTAATGATCCTCTCTTACCTGATAAATATTTGAATTTTGAGGCAATGCAGAATCATGAGTTTCTTAAGTGCAACACTCGCAGTTATGATTATAACTTGATATTCGATAAATATCGTTCTGTGTTTGTTGTTTTGCCTGCTCCTGCCCTCTTTGATTTTCAGAACAAACAGAGATATTTTCTTCATGAGAGCGAGGTGCATGAGTACAACACAGCGGTTGAGGCTGCCCGTCTGGCTGAGGAGGCGGCTCAGAACGCCTCCGCGAGCTACCACTTTGATTATTATCCTAGACAACCATGGCAGTAGACCAAGCTAGGGCAAAAGCCTAAGCTTGGGGGAGTACGTATCTCTCACCGACATTACATTCATGTTCACACATTCATTCCAGTTGTCGGTGTTCATCCTCTTTCATTGTATATCCAAGTTAGTTTTATTTTTGCTTTCTTCTTGTGTGTTTGAAAAACTTCGAAAACCCAAAAATATTTCTCGCTTCTTTTCAGTTTTTCTTTCCTGTTTGATAGTTCGTAGTATTAAAAGAAAAACCAAAAAGATTTCTCGTTTCTTCTTTTGCTTGTTGGGAGTTCTCCCGTGTAAATAGTTTTTCTCGTTTTTCGTTTTTTCCTCTTTAATTTGCTTTCCTTCAGAAAAACTAAAAAAAACTCCAAAAATATTTCAGTGTGTTTCTCTGAATTTCTTTTCTTTTCGTTGAGTTGTCGTAGGGAGAAGACCACGATGAAAATGATGAGTGGCTCTCATATGCTTTATTGTTGATCTAACGAAGAGCCAATTTTACCTTGTCTTCTCCCTTGAATAAAATATTTGCAGATTTCAGCTTAGTCCACGACAACCTTGCACTATTATTATTTTCACATCATTCGGTCATGCAAGTGAAAGGCAATAATGATGATGATTTGATCTCTTCTTGTTTTTGTAAATATGTTTAACTCAGTACCCATGATTCAGCATATTATGAGTAAACATGTTTGTGATGACAATTAGAGATTATAGTTGCTCATGCCATGCTTAAGTAGCTAGGAGTGGATAATGATTTATCTTGGATATCAACATGCATTAAAATGGTTATGATGTAGTATGTTAATATGGTATCCTCCTCTGAATGTTTCAAGTGGCTTGACTTGGCACATGTTCATGCATGTAGTTGATTCAAAACCAACATAGCCTCCACGATATTTATGTTCAGGGTGTCTTGATACGTCTCCAACGTATCTATAATTTATGAAGTATTCATGCCATGTTTATAACAATTCTATATGGTTTTGGTATGATTTGATTAGAACTAACCCGGACTGACGTTGTTTTCAGCAGAACTGCCGTGGTGTTGTTTTTTGTGCAGAAATAAAAGTTCTCCAAATGCAGGGAAACTTTTTGATGATTTTTTTTGGAACATAAGAGACCCCCTAAGCTTCGTGGGAGGACCAGAAGAGCCACGAGGTGCCCACGAGGCACCAGGGCGCGCCAGGTGGGTTATGGCGCCGTGGTGCCTCGTGAGCCCATCTTAGCCCATCTTCGCGTGATTCCAACGCTGAAAAATCCTATAAATAGAGAAACCCCCGGAAATTAACCTAGAACTTCGACTCCGCCGCCGCATGCCTCTGTACCTCCACGATCTCATCTACAGCCCTTTTTCGGCACCCTGTCGGAGGGGGGAATCATCACCGGAGGCCAACTTCATCATCCCGGCGGTCTCCATGATGAGGAGGGAGTAGTTCACCCTCGAGGCTAGGGGTATGTACAAGTGGCTATGTGTTTGATCTCTCTCTCTCTCTCTCTCGTGTTCTTGATTTGGCATGATCTTGATGTACCGCGAGCTTTGTTAATATAGTTGGATCATATGGTGTTTCTCCCTCTCTATCTTGTTGTGATGAATTAAGTTTTTACCTTTGAGGTTTCACTATTATCGGATTGAATACTTTTATGGATTCAAGAACACTTGATGTATGTCTTGCATATGAATACCCGTGGTGACAATGGGGTATTATATTGATTCACTTGATATATGTTTTGGCACTCAACTCGCGGATTCCCGAGGTGACATTGGGGTAATCTATGCATAGGGGTTGATGCACGTTTTCGTCCTACTTTCTTCGGTAGAAATCTTGGGGCACTCTTTGAAGTTCTTTGTGTTGGATTGAATATTATGAATCTGAAGTTGTTTGATGCATATCGTATAATCAACTCACGGATACTTGTGGTGACATTGGAGTATCTAGGTGACATTAGAGTTGGTTGATGCGTATCATATGGTGTTATTTTAGTACGAACTCTAGGGCTGTTTGTGACACTTATAGGAATAGCTCAATAGATTGATCGGAAAGAATAACTTTGAGGTGGTTTCGTACCCTACAACAGTTTCTATCTTATGTTCTCCGCTAATAGGAACTTTGGAGTGATTCTTTGTCGCACGTTGAGGGATTGTTATATGATCCAATTATGTTAGCATTGTTGAGAGATTGCACTAGTGAAAGTATGAACCCTAGGCCTTGTTTTCAAGCATTGCAATACCGTTTGTGCTCACTTTTGTTACTTGCTACCTTGCTGTTTTCTTATTTTCAGATTACAAAAACCTATATCTACTATCCATACTACACTTGTATCACCATCTCTTGGCCGAACTAGTGCACCTATACAATTTACCATTGTATTGGGTGTGTTGGGGACACAAGAGATTTCTTGTATTTGATTGCAGGGTTGTTTGAGAGAGACCATCTTCATCCTACGCCTCCCACGGATTGATAAACCTTAGGTCATCCACTTGAGGGAAAATTGCTACTGTCCTACAAAACTCTGCGCTTGGAGGCCCAACACGAGTCTACAGGAATAAGTTGTGTAGTAGACATCATGTCTATATCCTACTCATGCTAGTATTCAAAGTTAATTATTCTCAATGCATGATCATGACCATTTTCGCTCTCTAGTTGGTCGCTTCTCAACCTATTTGCTAGCCTTCACCTGTACTAAGCGGGAATTCTT
This sequence comes from Elymus sibiricus, assembly GCA_039707655.1. NCBI lineage: Eukaryota > Viridiplantae > Streptophyta > Magnoliopsida > Poales > Poaceae > Elymus > Elymus sibiricus. The sequence goes on along the minus strand of CM077666.1, from coordinate 164,451,144 downwards.
CTTGTGCATCCACAATCCTTAAACCAAAGTTTTTCTAGATGAGTCTACCATATCTACCTATACGCGGTATTACTCTGCTGCTCCAAGTAAATTTGCATGTGCCACCTCTAAAACATTCAAATAAACATCCGTTTTGTGTGCCCGTACCGCTCATGGAGCGACAGGGAGCGGTCAATATCTTCCATGCTAAGCGGGTTATTCTTAGATGAGTGTTTATTCACTTGTCATTGCACGAGAGAGGCTGGTATCTGGGATGCCCAGTCCTAAGCTCAAAATCAAAAATATATAATGCAAACAAACTCCCCCAGAAAGTTGTTGGTATGGAGGGTACCCGAGGATTCGGCTAGCCATGCCTTGTGTTGGTATGGTGGAGGGGGAGTAAACTTTACCTTTTGCTTGGGAACCGCCTATAATGTGTTTAGCATGGAAGATATTGAAAACTCTCGGTCATGACGTTGACAGGAAAAGTACACCTCCCAAAATTATTTTTCATCTCTGATTTAAGCTTCGAGCTCTGGCACCGTTGCAAATCCCCGCTTCCCTCTGCGAAGGGCCTATCTATTTACTTTTATGTTATTTACTTTATGTTATTTTACTTTTATTGTTGAGTCTCACCTTCTTGCACTAAGCGCCAATCCTGAGAGCACTATTGTCACCGTTATGCATTGAGTATAGTTAATGTTGTGTGAATCATGACTGGATCTCCTCTACCCTGAATTACAATGTTTAGTCGCTGCTTGAACTTTGGAGGTGCTCTGCATTTATGTTTTCCGGTCTCAGAAAGGGCTAGCGAGATACCATGTTATCATATTATATCATGATTGTTTTGACAAATTGTTGGCATTTGAGATATGTTATTATTGCTTGCTAATTGATTATGCCATTGATATGAGTAAATGTAGTTTCTAAGTGTTATTATGAGCATAGTTAGTTCATGATCATTGCTGAAAACCTGGGTACTATTTAAGCTTATATACGGATACAAGAACAAAAGAGTTTGCAAAAGTTTTTCTTTATCACTTTCAGTTTGTGAACTGAATTGCTTGAGGACAAGCAATGAGTTAAGCTTGGGGGAGTTGATACGTCTCCGTCGTATCAACTTTTCCAAACACTTTTGCTCTTGTTTTTGTAACATCCCAAAATTCTAAATTTTGGAATATTATATTAATTAAATAAATATGATTGATTGTTTGATTGTTTGTTTGATTAACTGACTGAAAGTGAGTGAAATTTAAAACTTTTTGAAAGTTTAATGAGAGGGAATGAAATGACTTTCCCAAAACTTTCACTATGCATTTTGAACTCAGTGAATTCAAATTCATTTCAATACAAACCCCCGGAGTGAAGATGACATGACTTCTTCCATTTAAATGAAAAGGGATTTTGAAAGAATTTGAATTCCATTTGAAAATATTTCAAATTCAGAAACTTTATGCAACTCAATGATTTTCATGAGAGAGGATAAAATGACTTCTTCAAATTATATGAAATACTAGTTGGAAGTTTAAAAGAAGGATTTGAAAGTGGTTTGAAATTCAAATTCAAACCCAATTTGGAGTTATTTGGTTTTTATTCAAACTATTTTTCTCCTAAAAACAAATATATGGAAATAAGGGTAAAATGACTCCCTTCAACAGAAAAATGAAGAAAAGTAAATTTGAAATCATTTTGATATTTTAAAATAATTTTATTTGCATTTTAAATGCAACAGTAGCACTGTTTGAACTAGATGATACCCCGCGCGTTGCTGCGGGAACTCTTAGTCGTATGAACATGACGGTTGATAAATTGAATAATCTTTTGCGTACTGTATAAACGAACTCAAGATGAAAATATTGCAAGGGACATAATACTTAATTTAATCACAAATTCCGCAAAAATGTGAATTATGCAATCAAGTATTTTTACATAATGTAGTGATATGACATGGGCAATCTCATCTGACTTACATGAATATTAATGCATATAAAGTTATAAACACGGTAAGAACGGGGATTCCAAAATGGACACTATATGAAAGTTTATGTACAAATGCCTTTTTGAGATAATTACTATAACTGTTGTTGTAAACCAAAGAATGGAAGCTAAACACGAATACTGGTCACTGTAGTTGCTTGCAGCACTTGACAATGAGTGATGCAACTCCAATATCAACAATAAGAAAAAAAACCAATCATGATAACTGGAGCAAAACTGTACATATTCCTTTCCCTCCTTTTTTAACCAAAGTGAGTACCGACTCCTTTGTCTCAAATCGGTGGGCTGAAAGAGCATGAGTATACTTATATACACATAACCACCAAGATCCAAATTTGTCGCTCTGAAGCTGGAATTTGTTTGCAACAAAAAGAGACTATAAATGAAAAATTATAAGCTACAATAAGTAAATGAAAAATAAAGAATTGCAATTTTTGTTGTTTAAAATCACAAACATGATGAATTCTTTTGTTCAGACCTCGGACAACAGGCAAAAAAAATTCAGCATTTCCTTTGTAAAAAGATTTTCAAATATTTAATTTCAGCATGTGAAAACTAAACACATATAGCATGGAGTTAGTCAATCAGATACTACACACAAATTACAGGATTTGAGCTGATTTGAGATGTGGCGTTCAAGTTCCCATCTATATTGAATTACTCCAACTGATTAGAAAGTGTCAATATCTATTTGTGTAGCAGCAAAAGTATTTACCTAAAATAATCATGTCACGGGAAAACACACTAAATGCAGCAGGAGATATTATCCACACTGAAGCAATATCCCAGTGGTGAACCTCACAATATTTTGTCTGGCGCCACATGTTCTTCATATAAATTGATTGTCTCCAGGAGATAGGTCAGATGAGATGGAGGCTATGATGGAGGGCTACCCATCCATTATCAAGAATGAGATGAATATATTCCCTACTATGTTGAATAAACTTCATGGATACTATATCTGCAACACAAATGCCAGTAGAAAAGCTGTACAAACATTTATTTAGAATCAAAGAAATACAATTAGCTTTCCACTTAGTTCAGCATGTGCAAAATGCAAACTACTTGGGAAGACAACATATAGCAGGGATTATTTTGTTTGGATTTATAATCAACACTCAGAATATCTACCTTTAGTTTGCCGAGAAGTGAAAAACTCCATCGTGTTGTTCCCAATAAGACAGCAGGCAGTGACTGAATCCATATTATTCCGTATGACTGGTTCATTATGGGACAACATAATACCTGGCAAAGACCAAGAAAATGTTCATGTGGAGGTGAAGAGCAAGTATCCTCTGATTGATCAGGTAAAGTTCAGGCTTGTCTCTTTATTTTTCCATTTTATTTACACTTGCTTGCCATGATTCTTTTTCTGCCATCAGGGGACCAGTCTGTGTGGGGAAAGACAGTTCAGCTTGTCCTCCATGGCACATCATGCCGAACACCGACGCAATGTTCTGAGGCAAGATGCCTCTCTCATAGTTTGATCTGTCAGACACCTATACTTCCTGAAAACGAAGCTGTGTTCCCTCTGCTCCATCTTCATAAATTAAATAGGAGGCTCACAGTTGTAGATCTATAAGAACAATTCTGTAGTGAATGTGAAGCGTCTTTGCTGCACCTGGATGTATGATCCATCAAGGCTTAGTGCAAATAGATGAGTGGCAAATTGGAACTGCAAAAAAATATAAAAGAAAAGTGTAGAAACTCAAACTGAGTACATACCATACATAACACGTGTTACTGATGATACTTCCAAATACATCTGGCCCTGGGGATGCACGGAGACGGGCAAGGCCGGGGAGGCGAAGGAGCTGGGGCTGGAGGCCGCGGCGAGCAGCCCGGATCCGGTCGAGGTAGAGGCCGCGGAGGTCAGAGAGGGGAGGGCCAGATGGCGGCGCTATCCCGAGTTGTGTGGGCCGGACGGTGGCCCAGACAACACCTCCTCCGCGGTGGTAGGTCGATGGCGTGGCGTGGCGCGTCCGTAGGTCGTCGGCAAGGTGCACGGGGAAGGAAGGAGGATGAGAGCGTAGGCCCGTGGGCCACGAGGCAGCCGGCGCCGTAAGCAGAGAAGGACACGGCAGATCCTGAGAGATGCAGTGGACACGGGATATGGAGTAGGCCACGACGGTGGTAGATTTTTGTGCTTCAGGAGTAACCACGGCCGGTGGTGGAGGTTTTATTACTCAGAGGGGAGAGGAAGCGGAAGGCTAAGGGAACATGGCAGAGTAATGGTTTACTGCGGGACAAGATGGGGATAGGAGACAAACGGTGGTGCATGCGAGTGCAGAGAAGATGTGACGTGGCTTGGTGTGATTGGATGCTAAGGTGTCTATGCTGCATGTTGAGATAAATCAAATAGTGGGGGTGAACTTCTTAAATATATAGGATTTGGGATTTTGTGTGAATTTTAGTTGGCCCTGAAAAATAGCTCATATTTTAGGAAATCTTTTTCTGATCATTTTGATATATAATTTGTCTATATGTTATTTTTATTTTATTTTCTTTTCACCTTCTTCTTCTCTATTTTATGTAAAAAAAAAGGGGGGGGGGGGGAGACAACCAGCGCCAGGCCAGTGCGCCAGCCGGCCCAGCTGCTTTTCCGGCCCACGGCCTGCCTCGCCCGCGAGATCCTCTCGCCTCGGTCGCCCGCACCCATCCCCTCTCTCGCTCGCCTCCCTCTGCCGTTGACAGATGGGTCCCGCACCCATCTTCTTCCTTCGCACGCCAGGCCGAACCCAGTACGCGTCCGTCGCGCCGCCGAATCCCGATTCTTCAGGGATTCGATCCCCAAGCTTTCCCCTCGCGCAAGTCCATGCCCTATATAAACCCGCTGACCCTCTCGTCCAATCCTTTCACAAAATTTCGCCCGAGACCCACCGTACCACTCTCCCTCACCGTTTGGATCTCCGCCACCGAAGCTCCGACCGCCGTTGATTTCATCGCCGGTGAGCACTCTCGTGAGCCCCTCCTCCGTACCTCGGCGTATCTTGCCATTGCGATTCGTTTTGACATCTTTTTGCCCCTCCTCGTCCTCTGCAGCGATGACCCCGAGCTCACACGCCCCTCGCCGGAGCCACAGCTCACCCGAGCTTCTGCCACATCGCCTTCGCCGTTGTTCGGTCTTCCCCAAGCCACGCAAAGGCCTCCATCGGATGCGCCACTCACCGCCGCCCCGCCCGTGACCTCGGCTGACGCCAGTGATCACCGGAGCTACGCCGGTGACCACGCCCGAGCCACTCCGCAGTCGACCACCCCGATGTAAGCCGCCGGCCCTTTTCCTTTGTTAGATCACCGCTCAACGGCCTAGATTAGACTATAAACGAACGGTTAGGTTTTTTTAATTAGATCGGTTTTACTCCGGTTTAATCCGGTTTAGATCGAACCAAACCAAGCGTTTTCTGTTAAATAGCTGCCCGCCACGCGAAGTCCTTAAGCTTCGGCCACCCGCCGCTTTTATCCGTAGCCCACTCCTCTCCGCCAACTGGATCGCGCCACGTGTCTGTTAGCCGACCTGTAGGGTTTTAAACTTTTTGTTTTCTGTTTTAATTTTCAGAATAGTTTCTGTTTTAGAAAATTAATATCTCATAGAATATAGATCCAAATTGAGTGATTCTTTTTGCTTTGGGTCCACAAAATTATGAAGTTTCTGTTGGTCCAATTAGTTTTCAAATTTGAATTATTTCAAATATGCTTCAAACGCTGTTTTGGCTCTAGTTTGAATTCTAGATTAGATTTTTGAGTGTTTCTTTTTGCTACTGGTCATTTGTGAGGTTGTTTATCAGTAGATGTAGTTTGAATATTTTTAGTATATTTTAAATTAGGGTTTTATTAGGAATAGTACTATTTTGCTTAGATAGTTGTTTTAGTCATTTCGTTATTGTTTTTAATTATTATTTTGTTAGTTTTTTTGTAGATTTTTACATGTTGTTATATGCTTTTGTTAGACTATAGTAGATTAATTTTATAAATTAATTATTAGCATTTAGCTACTGTTTTTGTATTTGTTTGCTTAGCTCATAGTTTTAGTTAATAGAAATAGTTTAGTAGTTTTAAAAGTAATTCTTTTTGCCTCTTTATTATAGTTAGTTTTTGTTTCTGTCAAATAGCAATAATTTAGTTTTTATAGTTATTTAGTATTGTTTAGTATTGTTTTAATGTATGCTTGATTGTTATAGTTATTTTAGTGTTAACTATATAGTTATGATAGTTGTTAAAATAGTTCTTTTTGCTAGTTAATAATTTAGTAAATTAGTTTCTGTTGTTTTATTAGAATTGCATTTTCTTTACTATAGAAAAGTTATTTAGTGTAATTTAGTGCTGTTATGAGAGTTATTGGTTGATAATGTGTGAGTTGGCTTCTCCCTTGTTTTCTTTGAAGTTTTCTTTGGAATTCCATTTGGTTTTCTTTGACTTCCTTATTGGTTTCTTTATTGCTTTTTAATTGTTATTTTGATTGTTAGTATTGCTTGTTAGATGTGAGTGCTTATGTGAATACTATGATTTGATTATATAGATTTTCTCGGAGTGACGAATAGTTTATCAAGTTTCCGAGAGCGTTATCTTCTTCATCAACTTGCCAGGCAAGTTCACTTTGACCATGTTTACATACCTATGTTTTTAAATTGCATTTAGTGTTACCCTCCTTTCATCATCCCTCCCGTAGTGTTATTAAATCTTGTAGTTGGGTAGAAGCATGAGGTAGGAACCCATCTCCCATTACCAAGCCCGGGACGTTGTTTAGTTTTAAAGCTATGCTATAGTAGACGGGGTTGGTAAGAGTGCTCGTGAGTGGTGTGAGGTGAAGGACTCTACGTCAATGACGACAACTTCATGATGGCAATTTCAAGACCGGTATCCTTCAAGGCCTGCATCTACAAGACCTCAAGATTTCGAGACTTGAGACAAGATTTCAATACACACTACTGGGTGAAGGATGGATTTGATGGGCACCCTGGAGCAACCAGTGGATGGCCGGGATGCATGGAGAAGTGCCATGACATCTTGTGGAAAGCTTCATCCAGACTCAAAGAGACGAAAGAATACTTCATGCCCGGAAGCTTACCTGTACAACCGCAAGTCATTATGGGCTCTGGCTTGGTTGACCTTAGTTGTGACTCTGGCTGGGACGGTGCTAGCAGATGTAGAACTACGGTAGGATTGGATGAGCACCGGAAAGTGGTCAGAGGAACTCTTCGGAAGACCATGTTTCGGTTGTCTTGTTCTCAAACACCCTGAAGTGCGAGAACGTAAAAAAGAGGGATCGAGTCTTGTGGGTAAAGTGCACAACACTCTGCAGAGTTAAAACCTAATCGATTAGCCGTGTCCCCGGTTACGGACAATTTGAGCCTCTGGACTTGGATCTATCTTGGAACTCTCAACACTGGACTGATAATTAATTGTGGGCAACATTGAATTGTTCTGAGCTATGAGACATCGGTTGGCGGAACCATGTCATAATAGATAACTCTATAGTAAAGACTCCTATTATTCCTTTGATGTAGGGAAAATAAAAACCAGCTTTTACGCAAAAACTCAGACACAGAGCCACAAAGCCATATTGCATATAGAATAGTTTCATCATCTGTTTTTCTTATTGTGATCTTGCCGGTACATTCAATGCACTGACCTACACGGCTGCAACGTATCATGTTGCAGGATTTTTCTACGACGAGTGAGTTTCGTTGTAGGGTTACGGTCTACACTCAACCTGCCGATGGCGTTGATGGGACTCCACACCCGTTTGTTTGTTTCCGCTGAGACGTATGAGGTATATATCAGTATTACGTTATTTATACATGTGATTGCACTTTGATATATAAGTTGATGTACTGTGTGTGCCAGTATACTGATCCAGGGATGGCACAGATACATAGAGGCTTGACCGTTTGAGGTCGGGTCACTACAGAGATGGTATCAGAGCACATGTTGACTGTAGGACGTGACCCTAGAAAATGGCTTAGAAATAGGAAGACCTCAATAGGAACAACTTTTACTTTATACTACTCTCATATTAAACTACTACTACTCTCGTAACCCCTGAATTTCTTTTACTGAACTTTCCTTATTTCAAATTATAGATGGAGAGCTACATTCTGAACGAAAGGGAACACTACGAGAATGTTCTTGGAGGCCCATTCCTTGTGAAGCTAGTCAGACTGCTGAAACTGTCGATACCCGAGATCAAGGCCACTAAGAGGAGATTTGGATCATGGGGCATCAAGGCTCAGGTGTTTGGACGCAAGGAGCAGCCCAAGACAGGAGACATCACTTATGGGACGCAGAGTCAAGACTTTTATGTGGGAATAAACACTGCCGTCCATGATGCTATTGCACGACTGTGCTATCGTCATCGTGCTGCGCTAAGCAAGCATTACTTCGGAAAGGTTGGATGGCAGAAGGAAGATGGAGCCACTATTGCCCTGACCAATGAGCAAAAGATGAATTTTGCACCACTGTTGGTGTATAATCAGGAGCTGGAGCAATACGTCAAGAACCTGCAGATGGACCTTCTTGAAGCGTTATTTGACAAGGAAGCCCTGCGTGAAGAACTCAAGATTCAGAAGACAAAGGTAGCTAAGCTGGAGGAGGAGAACCTTGAGATCCAGAAGAATCGTCAGGAGCTGAAGAATAGTAGGACCATGGCTCATGCCAAAGATGTTGAGATTCAGAAGCTCAAGGAACAACTCTAGCAAATACAAGGACGTCACAAGAAACTCCGAGTCAACAGGGATAATCTAGCAGAAGAACTTGAAGAGATCAAGTCCACACATAAGAAGCTCAGTGGAGACAAGGATCAAGTCCAGGATAACTAGCTTAGTAGTAGCCCCACCATGAGAGAATAAAGATGAACGTTTTTGCGATTAAAGTATCTGACCATACCGACTTATGTGGGTGGCGATACTATAGGATTGTTTGAATAAGTGGATGTTTGGTTGTTATGGTTTGTGTTTATTGAGTGGTTGGATAGATACGTATTCGTAGGTTTGTATTTATTTCAACCTTGAGAGACGTAAGTTACGAAAGAATAACAGAGGACTTCATATGGGAGAAGCGTCAGGAATTGGAAGACTCTCGAGCATTGAAGACCTAAAGAAATGAAGACTTTGTAACGAAACCATAGTGAACCAGCCCATTACAAACGGTAGAGACTTTGAGTTGGGATTTTGTTGCTGAATATTTGTGTGAGTATCTTTCTTCCTCTCTATTCTCATCCCAATACCCTCCTACTCAATAGATGATGAAGGAATATGAACTCGTATTCTCTGGACCGATGACTCAGTTGGAGGTAGAGCTATGGATTCAAAACATGGAGAGTCATTTTGAAAGCAATTTGGTTGCAAGGAAGTATGAGGTTCAATATGCTCTTTAGTACTTTACAGAAAGTACTGCAACCTGGTGGAAAATGCATCAAGCCATACAAGGATGTAATGGAGCAAAAACTTGGGAGGAATTCAAGAAGACTCTGCTAAGATCCCGTCTCATCCGAAAGCATTATGATAACTCGATGAAGAAACCTTGTGCCTGCAAGATATGCGGAGAAATAGGACACACCCATGAAGAGCACCGGGATGGATGCCCTCTTTGTGAAGAAAATCACCCAGCTGGGTAATGCCCAACTGGGCAGGTGACTTGCTTCTTGTGTGAAGGAACTAACCACTATCCGGCTCAGTGTCACATTTACCCCATGGTGCAACAAACTATCTGGAAGCAGAAAGAAGGAATGAAAGAAGCCCTCCGAGAAGGTATGGAAGTACCTGTGGTGAAGGATGTTGTGATGGACCCTAATGGAGGAAACCCAATCAAAGTTTGCACCAAGTCATGTTATGCATGTGGAGAAGAAGGACACAAATCTCAGTATTGCACGAAGAAGGGAACTAAGTATCTAGGTGAGTTCCCGACAGCAGAAGTGGAGTATGACCCACAGGAAATAGAGGATCTGATTGGTATGAAGAAGTCCACGAAGAGGAAACAAAGACCTCCCCAGAACAACCCAATTTCTACCGAGAAATACCTGAGTCATATCACATGTTTCAAGTGCAAGAATTCAGGGCACTATTTCCATGAATGTCCAGAGAAGAAGCTAAAAATCGAAGGAGCCTACATAATCACAAAAAAGCCCCGAGACATGTCAGGAGTCATTTGTTTTCGCTGCAAGGAAGCAGGACATTTTGCTAGGGAATGTTCAGATCAGAAGAAAGCCGGAGCTGAGTAGTTGAGATTTTTTATATTGGTAATAAGTGTAATAGGAAGCAATTTTATTTTCATAAGGATGTGGAGTTGAGTTATGTAATGGAAGTCTCAGAGATTGTAATGATTCATGAATCAATAAAGTTAATGTGTCATGATTCCATATGTTGAATTGTATGGGTTGATACTCTATAAACCAAGATTTTGACCATTTTCGAGGATATGAGAAAATGTGGTCTATGGATGAATTTGTGCATTTCATTTTAAGGGTGGTAGTACCCTGTGAGGACACTTGACCAATGGAAAGGAAAAATGTATTCCACATAGTGGAGTTTTGAGTTTTAATATGTTGGCTACCCCAAGAGTATGAAGGAATGATGTACTATTGGATTTAAAGGAGGTGTAATGTCAGAATATGGAACAATAGTAACTCCAAGGATGAGTGAAAGCGGTACAAGTGATTGAAGTGGGCCATAACCCATAGGCCCAGAAATTAATAAGGAATCAAGCACTACCGTGTTGAAGGAAGAATTTGGAAGAAAATATGATATTCATCAGCTTACGTTTCATAGGAGGATACGCAAAAACCCGAGAGTTGTGAAGAAAACGATAGATGCTTTGTTCAGCTTGCAGAATTAATGGATTTATCCGAACTCAGTTCGTCGACAAGAGAAACTTCTACAATGCTTGTGAGGATGCCCTAGTGTTAGAATACGTGATACATTATCCGCGTATGAAGTAATGATTCAAGTACGGCATGGATTGGCCCCCATACCGGAGACTTTTATCATGGACTATCATATGTTGATGGAAAATCAGAGAGCCTTAAAACCCCTAGAAAAGAGTGTTGACACGACAAGCCAAAAACCTTAGAATGGCAGGACGATGAAACCCTGTACAGGCAACCGTTGCCAATCGTAGGATATACGGTGAGATACAACCTAGACCCATTTACTGCAGGAAAACCACAAACGGTTGACCACCATGAGAATTCCGATGGTAGTTAGTATTGACGATGGACCTGTCAGCTAAGAAGACCCAGTCTCAGGAACAGCCCTATTTTGATGAAAGGACACATGATTATGAGCAAAGAGGTTATGCCCTTATCGGAAAGGCATCAAAGAAAGAATTATCCCGAAGATATGAGAAGACTAACTTGTCAACCCAAAAGGTGGAATACCGGAGTTTGAAGGAACCATGACTCTGATTTTAAGTGTGGTAGCACCCCAGACCTTCCGAACAATGGATTTGCTGGAAGACCCCCCCCCCCCAACCCTAACTTTTCTTGCTAGCCTCTCTGAATCTCGAGGACGAGATTCATTTTAAGTGTGGTAGGTCTGTAACATCCCAAAATTCTAAATTTTGGAATGTTATATTAATTAAATAAATATGATTGATTGTTTGATTGTTTGTTTGATTGATTGACTGAAAGTGAGTGAAATTTGAAACTTTTGAAAGTTTAATGAGAGGGAATGAAATGACTTTCCCAAAACTTTCACTATGCATTTTGAACTCAGTGAATTCAAATTCATTTCAATACAAAACCCCGGAGTGAAGATGACATGACTTCTTCCATTTAAATGAAAAGGGGTTTTGAAAGAATTTGAATTCCATTTGAAAATATTTCAAATTCAGAAACTTTGTGCAACTCAATGATTTTCATGAGAGAGGATAAAATGACTTCTTCAAATTATATGAAATATGAGTTGGAGGTTCAAAAGAAGGATTTGAAAGTGGTTTGAAATTCAAATTCAAACCCAATTTGGAGTTATTTGGTTTTTATTCAAATTATTTTTCTCCTAAAAACAAATATATGGAAATAAGGGTAAAATGACTCCCTTCAACATAAAAATAGAGAAAAGTACATTTGAAATCATTTTGATATTTTAAAATAATTTTATTTGCATTTCAAATGCAACAGTAGCACTGTTTGAATTTTGGGATTTTGTGTGAATTTTAGTTGGCCCTGAAAAATAGCTCATATTTTAGGAAATCTTTTTCTGATCATTTTGATATATAATATGTCTATATGTTATTTTTCTTTTCTTTTCACCTTTTTCTTCTCTGTTTTATGTAAAAAAAGGGGGGGAGACAACCAGCGCGCCAGCCGGCCCAGCTGCTTTTCCGGCCCACGGCGTGCCTCGCCCGCGAGATCCTCCCGCCTCGGTCGCCCGCACCCATCCCCTCTCTCGCTCGCCTCCCTCTGCCGCTGACAGATGGGTCCCGCACCCATCTTCTTCCTCCGCACGCCAGGCCGAACCCAGTACGCGTCCGTCGCGCCGCCGAATCCTGATTCTTCAGGGATTCGATCCCCAAGCTTTCCCCTTGCGCAAGTCCACGCCCTATATAAACCCGCTGACCCTCTCGTCCGATCCTTTCACAAAATTTCGCCCGAGACCCACCGTACCACTCTTCCTCGCCATTTGGATCTCCGCCACCGAAGCTCCGACCGCTGTTGATTTCATCGCCGGTGAGCACTCTCGTGAGCCCCTCCTCTGTACCTCGGCATATCTCTCCATTGCGATTCATTTTGACATCTTTTTACCCCTCCTCGTTCTCTGCAGCGACGACCCCGAGCTCACGCGCCCCTCACCGGAGCCACAGCTCACCCGAGCTTCTGCCACATCGCTCCACCGTCATTCGGTCTTCCCCAAGCCACGCAAAGGCTTCCATCGGACGCGCCACTCACCGCCGCCCCGCCCATGACCTCGGCCGACACCAGCGACCACCGGAGCTAGGCCGGCGACCACGCCCGAGCCGCTCTGCCGTCGACCACCCCACTGTAAGCTGCCGGCCCTTTTCCTCTGTTAGATCACCGCTCAACGGCCTAGATTATACTGTAAACGAACGGTTAGGTTTTTTAAATTAGATCGGTTTTAGTCCGGTTTAATCCGGTTTAGATCGAACCGGACCGAGCGTTTTCTGTTAAATAGCCGCCCGCCACGTGAAGTCCTCAAGCTTCGGCCACCCGCTGCTTTTATCCGCAGCGCACTCCTCTCCGCCAACTGGATCGCGCCACGTGTCTGTTAGCCGGCCTGTAGGGTTTTAAACTTTTTGTTTTCTGTTTTAATTTTCAGAATAGTTTCTGTTTTAGAAAATTAATATCTCATAGAATATCGATCCGAATTGAGTGATTATTTTTGCTTTGGGTGCAAAAAATTATGAAGTTTCTGTTGGTCTAATTAGTTTTCAAATTTGAATAGTTTAAATTTGAATTATTTCAAATATGCTTCAAACGCTGTTTTGGCTCTAGTTTGAATTCTAGATTAGATTTTTGAGTGTTTCTTTTTGCTATTGGTCATTTGTGAGGTTGTTTATCAGTAGATGTAATTTGAATATTTTTAGTATATTTTAAATTAGGGTTTTATTAGGAACATTATTGTTTTGCTTAGATAGTTGTTTTAGTCATTTAGTTATTGTTTTTAATTATTTTGTTGTTAGTTTTTTGTGTGGATTTTGACATGTTGTTATATGCTTCTGTTAGACTATAGTAGATTAATTTTATAAATTAATTATTAGCATTTAGCTACCGTTTTTCTATTTGTTTGCTTAGCTCATAGTTTTAGTTAATAGAAATAGTTTTAGTAGTTTTAAAAGTAATTCTTTTTGCCTCTTTATTATAGTTAGTTTTTGTTTCTGTCAAATAGCAATAATTTAGTTTTTATAGTTATTTAGTATTGTTTAGTATTGTTTTAATGTATGCTTGGTTGTTATAGTTGTTTTAGTGTTAACTATATAGTTATGATAGTTGTTAAATTAGTTCTTTTTGCTAGTTAATAATTTAGCAAATTACTTTCTGTTGTTTTTTTAGAATTGCATTTTCTTTACTGTAGAAAAGTTATTTAGTGTAATTTAGTGCTGTTATGAGAGTTATTGGTTGATAATGTGTGAGTTGGCTACTCCCTTGTTTTCTATGAAGTTTTCTTTGGAATTCCATTTGGTTTTCTTTGACTTCCTTATTGTTTTCTTTATTGCTTTTTAATTGTTATTTTGATTGTTAGTATTGCTTGTTAGATGTGAGTGCTTATGTGAATACTATGATTGGATTATATAGATTTTCTCGGAGTGATGAATAGTTTATCAAGTTTCCGAGAGCGTTATCTTCTTCATCAACTTACCAGGCAAGTTCACTTTGACCATGTTTACATACCTATGTTTTTAAATTGCATTTAGTGTTACCCTCCTTTCATCATCCCTCCCGTAGTGTTATTAAATCTTGTAGTTGGGTAGAAGCATGAGGTAGGAACCCATCTCCCTGTTACCAAGCCCGGGACGTTGTTTAGTTTTAAAGCTACGCTATAGTAGACGGGGTTGGTAAGAGTGCTCGTGAGTGGTGTGAGGTGAAGGACTCTACGTCAATGAAGACAACTTCATGATGGCAATTTCAAAACCGGTATCCTTCAAGGCCTGCATCTACAAGACCTCAAGATTTCGAGACTCGAGACAAGATTTCAATACACACTACTGAGTGAAGGATGGATTTGATGGGCACCCTGGAGCAACCAGTGGATGGCCGGGATGCATGGAGAAGCGCCATGACATCTTGCGGAAAGCTTCACCCAGACTCAAAGAGACGGAAGAATACTTCATGCCCGGAAGCTTACCTGTGCATCCGCAAGTCATTATGGGCTCTGGCATGGTTGACCTTAGTTGTGACTCTGGCTGGGACGGTGCTAGCAGATGTAGAACTACGGTAGGATTGGATGAGCACCGGACAGTGGTCAGAGGAACTCTTCGGAAGACCATGTTTCGGTCGTCTTGTTCTCAAACACCCTGAAGTGCGAGATAATTAATTGTGGGCAACATTGAATTGTTCTGGGCTATGAGACATCGGTTGGTGGAACCATGTCATAATAGATAACTCTGTAGTGAAGACTCTTGTTATTCCTTTGATGTAGGGAAAATAAAACCAGCTTTTACGCAAAAACTCAGACACAGAGCCACAAAGCCATATTGCATATAGAATAGTTTCATCATCTGTTTTTCTTATTGTGATCTTGCCGGTACATTCAATGTACTGACCTACACGGCCGCAACGTATCATGTTGCAGGATTTTTCTATAACGAGTGAGTTTCGTTGTAGGGTTACGTACTACACTCAACCTGCCGATGGCGTTGATGGGACTCCACACCCGTTTGTTTGTTTCCGCTGAGACATATGAGGTATATATCAGTATTACGTTATTTATACATGTGATTGCACTTTGATATATACGTTGATGTACTGTGTGTGCCAGTATATTGATCCAGGGATGGCACAGATACACAGAGGCTTGACCGTTTGAGGTCGGGTCGCTAAAGTTTTGGACTCTAATTTGCATGATTTGAATGAAATTAACCCGGACTGATGCTGTTTTCAGCAGAACTACCATGGTGTTGTTTTTGTGCAGAAATCAAAGTTCTCGGATTTGGACGAAACTTTTTGGAGATTTTTTATGAAATATATAAAAAATATTGGCACAAGAATCAACAGAAGAGGGGCCACCTGTTGCCCACAAGGCAACAGGGCGCGACCCCCCCTAGGGCGCGCCCTGATGCCTTGTGGGGCCCACAGGCGGCCGTCTGACCTAATTCCAACGCTATAAATTCTCTTTCCCCGAGAAAAAAAATAAGAGAAGAAGTTTCATCGCGTTTTACGATACGGAGCCGCCGCCACCGCCTATTCTTCATCGGGAGGGCTGATCTGGAGTCCGTTCGGGGCTCCGAAGAGGGGGGGTCGACGTCATCGTCATCATCAACCATCCTGCATCACCAATTTCATGATGCTCACCACCGGGCGTGAGTAATTCCTTCGTAGGCTTGCTGGACGGTGATGGGTTGGATGAGATTTATCATATAATCGAGTCAATTTGTTAGGGTTTTGATCCCTAGTGTCCACTATGTTCTGAGATTGATGTAGCTATGACTTTGCTATGCTTAATGCTTGTCCCTAGGGCCCGAGTGCCATGATTTCAGATCTGAACCCTTTATGTTTTCATGAATATATTTGTGTTCTTGATCCTATCTTGCAAGTTATATGCACCTATTACGTGTCATGATCTGCATACCCCAAGGTGACAATAATTGGGATTCTTTCCGGTGATTGCCGTAGTTTGAGGAGTTCATGTATTCACTAAGTGCTAATGCTTTGTTCCGGTTCTCTATTAAAAGGAGTCCTTAATATCCCTTAGTTTTCTTAAGGACCCCACTGCCACGGGAGGGTAGGACAAAAGATGTCATGCAAGTTCTTATTATAAGCATGTATGACTATATACGGAATACATGCCTACATTGCATTGATGAATTGGAGCTATTGTGTATCGCCCTAGGTTGTGACTGTTATATGATGAATATCATCCAACATAATTATCATCACCGATTCAATGCCTACGACTTTCTCATATTGGTTTCTGCTAAGTTACTTTGTTACTACTGTTTTACACTTGCTACAAATTGTTACTGTTACTGTCATTGTTATTATTATTACTATTGCTATTGCTATCAAAATTATCATATTACTGTGCTACTAAATACTTTGGTACAGATATTTTATCTCCAGGTGTGGTTGAATTGACAACTCAACTGCTAATACTTGCAAATATTCTTTGGCTCCCCTTGTGTCGAATCAATAAATCTGGGTGAAATACTACCCGCGAAAACTGTTGCGATCCCCTATACTTGTGGGTTCTCACTTGTCTCGGCATCCAACAAGCGGCGGCTCAAATAAGTGATAGCATGCTCCTTTCCTTCGGTCTCTTGAGTCAAAACAGCACCAATAACACCTTCCTCTGCTGCAATGTAAAGCCTAAAGGGCTCCTTGTGCTTGGGTGCTTTCATCACCGGAGGAGTGCACAAATATCTTTTGATCATATCAAATGCGTCTTGCTGTTTTGCCCCCCAAGTAAAATCAACATCATCCTTTAACCGAAGGATAGGAGTAAATGCATCAACTTTCCCTGACAAATTAGCTATGAACCTCCTCAGATAATTGACCTTGCCGAGGAATTTTTGCATATCTCTCATGCATGCTGGAGCCTCCACTTTTTGTATAGCCTCTATCTTTTTGGGATCAATTTCTATGCCATCTTCATGAATAATGAAACCCAAAAATTTGCCAGCCGACACGCCAAATGCACACTTTAAAGGATTCATTTTTAGTCCATATTTCTTCATCCTTTCAAAAGCTAAATGCAAATCGGCTAAGTGAGACTCAAAAGCATCCGATTTGACAACAATATCATCAATATAGACTTCAAGTATAACACCGAGTAAATCGTGAAAAATTAAATTCATAGCCCTTTGTTACGTGGCGCCGGCATTCTTTAATCCAAAGGTCATCACTGTCCACTCAAATAAACCAAGGAAATCGGGGCACCGAAAAGCCGTTTCGGACATGTCCTCTTCGGCCATAAAAATCTGATTATACCCCGCATTACCATCAAGAAAGCTAATGACCTTATGTCCAGAAGCATCATTAATAAGCATATCGGCTATTGGCATGGGATACTCATCTTTGGGTGTAGCTCTATTCAAATCTCTTAAATCAATGCACACCCTCAACTTACCGGAGCCTTTTTTCTCCACTGGCACAATATTAGAAATCCACTCGGCGTACCTGCAAGGTCTAATAAAATTAGCTTTAAGCAAACGACTGATCTCTTCCTTGATCCGGTCATATGTTTTTGGATTAAACTTTCTGGCTAATTGTTTGTACGGTCTAAAACCGGCCTTTATAGGTAACCGATGCTCCACTAGCTCTTGGCTTAAACCTGGCATTTCATGATACTCCCATGCAAAGCAACAAACATATTCTTTCAATAGCTCGATTAACTTAGCTTTACAATCGGCTTTCAAATTTTTGTTCACAAATGTCGGCCTAGGAACTGAACAATTTCCGATATCTATCTCTTCTAATGGATCGGCCAATGTAAAACCTTCTCCAAGTTTATCCATATCATCTAACTCTTCTATAGACTCATACATATCGTTCTCATTGGACCGATATTCTGTAAGTCACTTTTGTAACCACTCAGAGTTAGGATCCATTTAACTACATTATACTTTGGAGCCGATTGGCACCAACCAGCTTTAAAGAAACGGGCACAAAACCACTCTTGGTGGCGCTAAGAAAATCAAACTCTGATAAGTCACGTCCCGTCAAGCAAGTAGCATTGGGGTGTTGCCAATCCACCGATGCATCGGCCAAAGCAACGCAGGCCAAGTTATCCGCATGAATGACTTCCACTTCATCATCAACCCACTGGAATAAAAACTGGTGCATAGTAGATGGCACGCATTGGTTTGCATGAACCCAATCACGGCCTAGTATGACATTGTAGTTACCTTGTACCTCGACAACAAAGAACGCAGTAGCCAAAGTTTTGCTCCCGACTGTAAGCTCCACATACATCACACCTTTGGCTTCCGTTTTCTCTTTGCCTTCAAATCCATTAAGCACCATATTGGACTTAACCAATTCTTCATCGGGCAAACCCAACTTCTTGAAGACCGAATAGGGCATGAGATTCACCACAGCTCCACCATCAACAAGCATTCGAGTGAGCGGCGACCCGTTAATATGACCTCTGAGGTACAATGGTTTCAAATGTGTCACCGGTTCTTTTGGTTTTTCGAATATTGCATTTTTAGGACCAAAATCCAGCTGAGTCACCTCCACATCTTCATCTACAGCACGAAACTCAGCGGGTAAGTAATACACCATATTAATATCCATACCTTCATGAACCGGTGTAGACTCATAGTCCAACATATCATCTTCCTCCTCGGGCGTGTTCATCGATTCTGAAATCTGTCCGAGCGAAGTGGAATCAATAAGTGTTGTGGACGATGTAACAGTAGTGGCATCGTCCTCCTTTGGTGGTGTAGGTGTTGCTGTGACAGATGTAGAAGCCACCGCACCTTGTATTTGTTTAGGCATCCATACTTGTTTTGTAGGTACCATGGGCCGAATGTCATTGAACAATTTATCCCTTTGCTTCTCGGCCTCCTGTTCTGCCATCTCTTGACTCCTTAACCTCTGTAGTTCCCTCTTCTGTGTTTTTGTTAGCCCTGGAGGACACCACTTAGGTTGCGTATATTTTGGATCCTTTGGCTTGGCCTTGCTTGTGCTAGCTTCATGCTCATTAGCCGAGTGCTTTGGCGCGACAGCAAGTATCGGCTCAGTCGGGTTGTTATGCACAGTCGGCTGCTATATGGTGAATGTTTCGGTGCCCAAGATGAGTGAGTCGGCATCAATTTTTTCCTTGCCTTTTCCCATCTCAACTGTTGTGGCACTTGGTGACTTAGCACGCCACACTTGATTGTTGACCCTTCTTTGATTATTTTGCACTGGCCGATTGACACCATTGTTCAAACGGCCTCGGATGGGGTAAGAAAGCCTCTCACGAGCGGGCCTCCTTGGTTCTGCCCACCCCGGATGAAATGCATAAGGGGCCATTGGGGGCTGCCCCCATCCTCCATTGAAATCCCCCATGTAGTATGGCGCATAGGGGGGTGGCGCCAACCATGGTCCTGGTGCCCACGACCCATATGGCCTTGTGTGATACTGAAATTCTTGCCTCGGAGGTGATCTTGGAGGTGATCTTGAGCGCTTCAAATTTGATGACCGGTTAGAGCTAGAACCGGCCGCTTGATTGGCATATTTGGACAGCAACATATCAAAAGTTGGCTTGATTCTTTTGCGCTGCACTTTAGTTGCATTCGTCTTCCACTTGCCAACTTCTGGACTCTTGGGCTTACCAAATTTAACACGAGCATTTTCTTGCACTTGTGGTTGCCCCCCGAGTGTAGGATTCTTGATGGCGATCTTGATTACTTCTTTGCCATCGGGTTGCTTGTCAAGCACAACCTGTCTTCCCAAAACCTTGTTGTCCTCTTTGCTTTTCCTGAGCTCACCTATGACAACATTGGTTTTGTTAGCAGATTCGGCTGCCTCCGGCCGAATGAGCAACTTTTTCCCCTCCAAATCCATGGTATTCATTGGAAAGGTCTGCTTATCAACTTGCATCTCAGAAAAGTTCAATCGTCCATCATTAATGGCCGATTGTATCTGTCGTCGAAAAACATTGCAATCGTTAGTAGCATGAGAAAAAGAATTATGATACTTGCAATAAGCATGCCGTTCCAGCTCTTCAAATGGCGGTAAAGTATGAGATATCCTAATAATCTTAGCTTGCAGCAAAGCATCAAATATTTTATCACACTTTGCAATGTTAAAAGTAAATTTCGTCTCTTCATCACGATTCTTATGAATCGGTTTCATATCATTGCAAGTAAATGGTTTGGCCTTAGACGGCCAAACAAATTCAGTAGCATAAATATCACCCTCATCGTCCGAGTGATCACTGTCTGATGTCTACTACGCAACTTTTATTCTTGTAGATGTTGTTGGGCCTCCAAGTGCAGAGTTTTGTAAACCGAACAAGTGATAAAACAAGAAACTAAAAGATTCAATTGCAAGATCTAAAGATATACCTTCAAGCACTCACCTCCCCGGCAACGGCGCCAGAAAAGAGCTTGATGTCTACTACACAACTTATTCTTGTAGACTCGTGTTGGGCCTCCAAGTGCAGAGTTTTGTAGGACGATAGCAAATTTTCCTCAAGTGGATGACCTAAGGTTTATCAATCCGTGGGAGGCGTAGGATGAAGATGGTCTCTCTCAAACAACCCTGCAATCAAATACAAGAAATCTCTTGTGTCCCCAACACACCCAATACAATGGTAAATTGTATAGGTGCACTAGTTCGGTGAAGAGATGGTGATACAAGTGTAGTATGGATAGTAGATATAGGTTTTTGTAATCTGAAAATAAAAAAACAGCAAGGTAGCAAGTAACAAAAGTGAGCACAAACGGTATTGCAATGCTTGAAAACAAGGCCTATGGTTCATACTTTCACTAGTGCAATCTCTTAACAGTGCTAACATAATTGGATCATATAACAATCCCTCAACATGTGACAAAGAATCACTCCAAAGTTCCTATTAGCGGAGAACATAAGATAGAAATCGTTGTAGGGTATGAAACCACCTCAAAGTTATCCTTTCCAATCAATCTACTGAGCCATCCCTATAAGTGTCACAAACAGCCCTAGAATTTGTACTAAAATAACACCATATGATATGCATCAACCAACTCTAATGTCACCTAGATACTCCAATGTCACCACAATTATCCGTGAGTTGATTATTCGATATGGATCAAACAACTTCAAATTCATAATATTCAATCCACACAAAGAACTTCAAAGAGTACCCCAAAGTTTCTCATAGGAGAAAAGATAATGAAAACGTGCAACCAACCCCTATGCCTAGATCACCCCAAGGTCACGGGAATCTGCGAGTTGATCACCAAACCATACATCAAGTGACTCAATAGAATACCCCCATTGTCACCACGGGTATCCACATGCAAGACATACATCTAGTGTTCTCAAATCTAAAATATTCAATCCGACAATAACGAAACCTCAGAGGGAAAGATTCAATTCATCACAAGAAGATAGAGAGGGAGAAACACCATGTGATCCAACTATATTAACAAAGCTCGCGGTACATCAAGATCGTGCCAAATCAAGAACACGAGAGAGAGAGAGAGAGAGAGAGAGAGAGAAAGAGAGATCAAACACATAGCTACTAGTACATACCCTCAGCCCTGAGGGTGAACTACTCCCTCCTCGTCACGGAGACCGTCGGGATGATGAAGATGGCCTCCGGTGATGATTTCCCCCTCCGGCAGGGTGCCGGAAAAGGGCTTTAGAAGAGATCGTGGAGGTACAGAGGCTTGCGGCGGCGGAGTCGATGTTCTAGGGTTATTTCCGGGGGTTTTGGTATTTATAAGAATTTTTGGCGTTGGAATCACGCGAAGAGGGGCTAAGATGGGCCCACGAGGCATCAGCACGCCATACCCCCTCCCCCCTGGCGCGCGGTGGTGGCTTGTGAGCACCTCGTAAGGCTTCTGGTCCTTCCACGAAGCTTCGGGGGTCTCTTTTGGTCCAAAAAAATCGTCAAAAAGTTTCGTCCAATTCCGAGAACTTTTATTTCTGCACAAAAAACAACACCACGGTAGTTCTGCTGAAAACAGCGTCAGTTCGGGTTAGTTCTAATCAAATCATACCAAAACCATATAAAATTGTAGTAAACATGGCATGAATACTTCATAAATTATAGATACATTGGAGACGTATCAGCATCCCCAAGCTTAATTCCTGCTCATCCTCGAGTAGGTAAATGATAAAAGAAATAATTTATGAAGTGTGAATGCTAGCTTAGTGCATAAGTTTGATCAATGACAATTTCAATCACTTTTCCTAGCATCATAACAGCAACTCTTTCTCATAAAACTCATCATGATAAAGTAGCAATCAATTCACATGTTATGGTTCAAACAATGCATTCTCTTGAAACTTAACAACCTATGTTCTTAGTCACCAAACAATTGCAATTCAACTTAATTTCAACAAAGTCTAACTAAGAGCTCCACATACTCAATTATCATATGGTCTTCTATGATTGCTAGTACTCAAAGCATATTTTTAGAACAAATAGCATCCATCGAACACAGAGAAAGATATGGGCTTAATGTTTCGCCTCCCAACACATTTATCATAGAGATAATTGTCAACAATAATAATTCATGATCAAATATATTTGACTGGCCATATGTGTCTGGATCTTTCCCCACCACATGATGCTTGCCAACTAAACAATAATTGAGGTTGACATGAGAAGGGATACTATTAACTCTTGCATCAAAATAAATACATAAAGTAAAAGATAGGCCCTTCGCAGAGGGAAGCAGAGGTTGTCATGCGCTTTTGATTTTTGGATGTGCAAGCCCTTAATGCAAAGGAACGTCTCGTTATATTGCCCCTTGTGATAGCAACCTTTATTATGCAGTCCATCGCTTTTATTTCTTTACCACCACAAGTTCGTACAACGCTTATTTTCCCTTGCAATAAAAGATCATACATATTTTAGGAACAATTTTTATTGGTTTTTGCACCGATGACAACTTACTAGAAGGATCTTATTCAATCCATAGGTAGATATGGTGGACACTCATGGGAAGAAACTGGGTTTAAGGGTTTTTGGATGCACAAGTAGTATCTCTACTTTGTACGAATTTTTGGCTAGCAAAAGATCCTAAGCAAGCACCACATGTTGGAGGATCCATAACAATATAACTTCTATGCAAATATACCCAAACATAACTCATTACGTTGTCTTCCTTGTCCAACTTCAACTAATTTGCTCAAGTTTTGAAATAATTAATGGGTATTCAAAATCATAAAAGATGTCCAAGATAATATATTTATATGTGAAAGTTCTCTTCCATATACTAATCATTCATGAATTGCTTGTATGACCAATATTATGATTGTCAAGCTTCAATAGATTTCACTTTCTAACCCAAATGTGAAACTACTACTAGACATGATACAAGCATATGAAGCACATATAATTTCAACTTTATGATATTAAATTCATTCAACAATTTACTCATAGGATATAAGTGAAGAACAAGAGTAAATGACAAACTACTCCAAAAAGATATAAGTGAAGACCAAATGAGTAGTTAAGTAAATAGGTAGCTATGTGAGGACTCTCTCTCATTTAAAATTTCAGATCTTGATAATTTTATTCAAACAACAAACAAAATGAAAATAAAAGGACACTCCAAGAATAGCACATAACACGTGAACAAGTAAAAACTTAGGCTAACCGATAGGTGTTGATGAAGAAAGGTGGGATGCCAACCGGGGCATCCCCAAGCTTAGTTGCTTGAGACTTCTTGGAATGTTATCTTGGAGTGCCTTGGGCATCCCCAAGCTTGAGCTCTTGTGTCTCCTTAATTCCTCTCATATCATGGCTTCTCCTAAATCTTAAAAACTTCATCCACACAAAACTCAACAAGAACTCGTGAGATAAGTTAGTATAAATCAACTCAAAACCTTAACATTCTCTACTGTAAAAAATCACTAAAATTATAATTGAACATTGAATACTAAATGCCTCTGCATATTTAATACTCCTATCCACAAATAGAAACATTAAACAAGCAACATATGCAAACAATGCAACTATAACCGAAATCTGTCTAAACAGAACAATCTGTAAAGGGTGAATAAGAATTCATACTTCCCTAACTCCAAAAATTCTGAAAAATTACCAAGTGACAGAGAACTCATGCATGCTTACTTTGTAAAAATTTCAGATTTTTATCATGTTCTGACTATTTAGGAATATTCTGGACATAACAAAACCTTTCTGTTTTCAAACAGCAACACATGAACTTGCAAACTGAGCATGGTAAAGGCTATAATTGGCATTTTATTGAACTAAAAGATACAAAACATGATTATTGATAACAGAAAGAAAATATCAACAAAATAAAATGATGCTCCAAGCAAAACTCATATTATGTGATGAATAAAAATATAGCTCCAAGTGAGGTTACCAATAGTGTTGAAGACGAAAGAGGGGGTGCCTTCCGGGGCATCGCCAAGCTTAGACGCTTGAGTGTTCATTGAGTATTACCTTGGGGTGCCTTTGGCATCCCCAAGCTTAGGGTCTTGCCACTCCTTATTCTCCTCATATCGATATCTCACCCAAAACTTGAAAACTTCAATCACACAAAACTTAACGGAACTTGTGAGATAGGTTAGTATGATAAAAATAAATCATCCACTTAGGTACTGTCAAGAAAAGATTCGTAATTGTTCTCACATAATGCCTACTGTAATATATCATTTCCACAATTTATATTACTCAATATAAGCTATGGAAACACTAAAACAAGCAAACTATGCACCGAAAACAGAATCTGTCAAAAACAGAACAGTGTGTAGTGAGCGATTTAAAAACCATACTTCCGTACCTCCAACAATTCTGAAAAATTAGGACAATGTAAAAAGTTTGTAACCCAATACTGTGTAAAAATTTAAGAATTTTCTCATGCTCCAGTACAGAATATAAATTCTAGCACTGGACAGAAAAGTTTCTGTTTTTGCACAGAATCAAATCAACAAGCATCCACACTATCCCAAAGGCTTTACTTGGCACATTATTGAAAGAAAACATATAAAACATGATTACTACAGTATATTAATCATGTGGAAACACAAAAACAGTAAAGATAATTATTGGGTTGTCTCCCAACAAGCGCTTTTCTTTAATGTCTTTTTAGCTAGGCATGATGATTTCAATGATGCTCACATAAAAGTAAAGAATTGAAACACAATGGGAGCATCATGAAACATATGGCAAGTACATTTAAGCCTAACCCACTTCATATGCATAGGGATTTTGTGAGCAAATATTTTATGGGAGCAAGAATCAACTAGCATAGGAAGGGAAAACAAGTATAACTTCAAAAATTTCAACACATGGAGAGGAAACTTGATATTATTGCAACACCTACAAGCATATGATCCTCTCTCATAATAATTTTCAGTAGCATCATGAATGAATTCAACAATATAGCTATCACATAAAGCATTATTTTCATGATACACAAGCATAGAAATTTTATTACTCTCCACATAAGCAAATTTATTCTCATCTATAGTGGTGGGAGCAAATTCAATGAAATAACTATCATTAAAATCATGATGACAAGTTTCATGGTTATCATTAATATCATAAATGTCATCACAATAATCATCATAGATAGCAACTTTGTTGTCATAATCAATTGAAACCTCTTCCAAAATAGTGGAATCATCATTAAATAAAGTTGTGACCTCTCCAAATCCACTTTCATAATTATTGCAATAAGATTCAACACCCTCCAAAATAGTGGGATCATTACTACCTAGAGATGACACTCTTCCAAACCCACTTTCATCATTGTAATCATCGTAAATAGGAGGCATACTTTCATCATAATAAATTTGCTCATCAAAACTTGGGGGGTTAAAAATATCATATTCATCAAACATAGCATCCCCAAGCTTATGGCTTTGCATAGCATTAGCATCATGGATATTCATAGAATTCATACTAACAACATTGCAATCATGCTCATCATTCAAGGAACTCACATTAAACATTTTATTAAATTCTTCCTCTAACAATTGAGCACAATTATCCGATCCATCATTTTCAAGAAAGACATCATATAGATGAAGCATGTGAGGCAACCTCAATTCCATTTTTTTGTAGTTTTCTTTTATAAACCGAACAAGTGATAAAACAAGTCACTAAAATATTCAATTGCAAGATCTAAAGATATACCTTCAAGCACTCACCTCCCCGGCAACGGCGCCAGAAAAGAGCTTGATGTCTACTACGCAACTTTTATTCTTGTAGACGTTGTTGGGCCTCCAAGCGCAGAGTTTTGTAGGACGATAGCAAATTTCCCTCAAGTGGATGACATAAGGTTTATCAATCCGTGGGAGGCGTAGGATGAAGATGGTCTCTCTCAAACAACCCTGCAATCAAATACAATAAATCTCTTGTGTCCCCAACACACCCAATACAATGGTAAATTGTATAGGTGCACTAGTTCGGCGAAGAGATGGTGATACAAGTGTAGTATGGATAGTAGATATAGGTTTTTGTAATCTGAAAATAAAAAAACAGCAAGGTAGCAAGTAACAAAAGTGAGCACAAACGGTATTGCGATGCTTGAAAACAAGGCCTATGGTTCATACTTTCACTAGTGCAATCTCTCAACAGTGCTAACATAATTGGATCATATAACAATCCCTCAACGTGCGACAAAGAATCACTCCAAAGTTCCTATTAGCGGAGAACATAAGATAGAAATTGTTGTAGGGTACGAAGCCACCTCAAAGTTATCCTTTCCGATCAATCTATTGAGCCATCCCTATAAGTGTCACAAACAGCCCTAGAATTTGTACTAAAATAACACCATATGATACGCATCAACCAACTCTAATGTCACCTAGATACTCCAATGTCACCACAAGTATCCGTGAGTTGATTATTCGATATGCATCAAACAACTTCAAATTCATAATATTCAATCCACACAAAGAACTTCAAAGAGTACCCCCAAAGTTTTCTCATCGGAGAAAAGATAATGAAAACGTGCAACCAACCCCTATGCCTAGATCACCCCAAGGTCACGGGAATCCGCGAGTTGATCACCAAAACATACATCAAGTGACTCAATAGAATACCCCATTGTCACCACGGGTATCCACACGCAAGACATACATCAAGTGTTCTCAAATCTGAAATATTCAATCCGACAATAACGAAACCTCAAAGGGAAAGATTCAATTCATCACAAGAAGATAGAGAGGGAGAAACACCATGTGATCCAACTATATTAACAAAGCTAGCGGTACATCAAGATCGTGCCAAATCAAGAACACGAGAGAGAGAGATCAAACACATAGCTACTAGTACATATCCTCAGCCCCGAGGGTGAACTACTCCCTCCTCGTCATGGAGACCGCCGGGATGATGAAGATGGCCTCCGGTGATGATTTCCCCGTCCGGCAGGGTGCCGGAAAAGGGCTTTAGAGGAGATTGTGGAGGTACAGAGGCTTGCGGTGGCGGAGTCGAAGTTCTAGGGTTATTTCAGGGGTTTTTGGTATTTATAAGAATTTTTGGCGTTGGAATCACGCGAAGAGGGTCTAAGATGGGCCCATGAGGCATCAGCACGCCATACCCCCCTGGCGCGCGGTGGTGGCTTGTGAGCACCTCGTAAGGCTTCTGGTCCTTCCAGGAAGCTTCGGGGGTCTCTTTTGGTCCAAAAAAATTGTCAAAAAGTTTCGTCCAATTCCGAGAACTTTTATTTCTGCACAAAAAACAACACCACGGTAGTTCTGCTGAAAACAGCGTCAGTCCGGGTTAGTTCTAATCAAATCATACCAAAACCATATAAAATTGTTGTAAACATGGCATGAATACTTCATAAATTATAGATACATTGGAGACGTATCACTGTCATATTCAACCATATTCATCTTAGGACGATCAGCTTTATATCTATGCACTTCTTTGAGATCTTTGCTTTGGCTTTCCTGAGCCAAAGCCCTCTGTAAGACTTGGTTGATATTTAAAAACTCATAACTTTCCAGCTTCTCTCTAATGTGAGTTTTTAAACCACTAAGCACGAGGTCTACCAAGTCTCTCTCAGTTATCACCAAACTATAACACCGGTTTTTTTGTCTCTCTAAATCTCTTGACGTAATCGGAGACCGATTCATCATGCTTTTGCTTAACCGATGTATGATGTGACAACTTAAGTTCATTATCGCCGCTATAAAGTGATCATGAAATTTCTGTTCTAGTTGCGACCATACACGAATAGAACCATGCGGCAAAGAAGAAAACCATGAAAATCCGATGCCAGTCAATGATAAAGGAAATAAACATACTTTCAATTCATTTAGTGAGCCTGCTTCACCTAATTGTGCCAAATATTGACTAACATGCTCCCATGTGGTTTCCGTGCCCTCTCCATTGAACTTAACAAAATCTAGAATTTTATATCCCGGAGGGCACTGGATTGCATCAAAGTACTCGGGATACGTTTTTTGGTAAATCTGATTCCTAGGTAATTCAACACCAAAATTTTCCCGAAGCATCTTAGCCATCTCTTCTCTAAAATTAGCTAGAGCATCGTCCGTAGTAGATGATGAAACTTGCTGCAGTGGCATAGGTGGAGTAGGATTGCTAGCTATAGGTAGGAACTGTGGCATGTACGCCGAACCATAGTTCGGTTGTGGCCTAGCAGCGTTTGCACCTATAGGTAGGGTTTGGTTCGGTGTTGCCACAGAACTTGGCATACTCATGATAGGATTAATGGGTGCAGCCACAATCTGATTTGTTTGGGTAGGATAATAAGTCATCGGCATGGGAGGCGCCGATGAAAGAGGTAAAGACAGATTAGGGCTTTATATGCTAGTACGCACACCAATATTACCACTAGATTATTGAGGCATATTTTTCTGAGCATTGGTATTTTCTAAGAAAGTTTGATAAACCAGATTATTACCATCAGCAATACGACTCTCAATCTCAGCCCACTGCTCAGGAGAAAAGGTAGTACTTGCAGAGGGTTTAATCTGCTCGTCATGAAGAGGAGGGAGCTTGATTTCTCCAATCGGAGTGATATTGCCTTGGCGATCCTTTTTGAAGTTTCCAAGAAATTCCTGCATCTCCTTCTCTTCATGCGCCTTCTTGTACTCCTCATAGATTTGGCGATGGTCGGGTAATAGCTCATCAAGACTGGGCTTAATGATGTTACCGGCGTCTACCTCAGATGGCTTGGGAAGATCGGACATGATGGATGATGATGATGATTGACCTTCAGTCCCCAGCGGAGTCGCCAAAAAGTTTGTTGATATACAAACACGTTACTGTGTACCCTCAATGCCGGGGGTGATGCACCGCTGTTCACGTCGAAGGAGGTCCGTCCGGCAGCGCGATACGCAAGACAGCCGGCAGACGCTTTTGAAGACCCGAAACCCCACACACCCGGGAGGGACCCCGTTAGGGAGTGCGGCGGCTAGGGGCTGATCTAGGTCGATTCGCTCACCCCTAGAGCCTCGGGATTTGCAGCTCTCAAACTTGAAGAACAACGAAGAACGAGAGAGAAAAACGATGGAGAGATAAAACGTAGATGAAAAAGTAGTATATTGATTTGTTCGATTGTGTGCTGTTCAATCGGCCGTCACTCCCAACATATATAAGAGGCGGCTGGACTTCCCGTACAATTAAAGGATTCCTCTAGGCTTTCCTTACAAGAAAATTACATCAATTCACGTCCTAGAGTCCTGGTTCTAGTCTAACTCGGATTTAGTCTGAATCTGGCCCAAACTTCTGTCTTGTTCCTTGCGCGGGCCGTGGAATATGCATATGACCTCTGATTGAGATGATCAAAATACCAAATTTGTGTGCCTCGACAAGACGAATAACTCTTCTGTTGATCACTTTTCCAAATAAGGCCATCTTCAATACCCTACGGGGCCATCTTTAACTTCTAGTCGGTCTAGGTCATGCAGTTTTCTGGACTGTCCAAGTCTTGTAGCATCTTTACAGGCCGTATACTATCTCAGATGATGATGACTCCAAAAGTAAAGTTGACAATTTCGATGATACGCACAACTTTCATGTAGAACACTTTTCCATCCGAGGTCATTTACATAATCTTTTGAGCCCATCTTCAGCTTCTGTCTGGATTTTCACTCAAACCGGCAAGCCTTTCAAAACCGGCAAGCACTCAAAACCGGCAAGAATTCTGGCAAGCACTCAAAACCGGCAAGCTCTCAAAACCGGCAAGCACTCAGAACCGGCAAGCACACAAAACCGGCAAGCTCTCAAAACCGGCAAGCACTCAGAACCGGCAAGCATTCTGGCAAGCACTCAAAACCGGCAAGCTCTCATTCATCCGGCAAAGGCCGAATAACTCACGCGACCCATCAGACACCACCTAGGTGGGTGTCTGGTCTCTCGCGTCACTTTTCCACTCAGGACCGGTCTGCAGAGTGTTGCCTCTAACTTTTGCATACGAACTTGGATTGGGACGATTTTTATTTCAAAATCGACCGTTTCGACGAGACGAAGACAATTCATGTAGAAAGTTTTCTGATATTAAGCCGTCTTGAGGGCGTAATTTTCCGAACAGTACTTTGAGTGCCAAAATCTTAGTACTTCAAGCGCAGTTTCGGCCTTTTAGATGAGATCGGATGGTGATGACCTAAACATCAAAGTTTCACATTTTGACGATGCGGAACTTTCACATGTTGAGAACTTTTCCATTTGAGGTCATCTAATTAAGTTTTTGACCGTGCCAAAATCTGGTGTCAACAACATGAAGGAAACTTATATCATCTGTGGTGGTCGTGCACGCGATTAGCCTGATCATTCGCTGAGGAGCAATATTTTTGAGTGGAGGTATTCCGTACAACACTTGACAGCCACCTACATTTCGAGTAGAGGTTCATTGAAAGGATAATGGATTTTCTATCCACCAATGCCACATCAATTCCTAGAAATAAACTTAAATACTTGAAAGGTAGTGAGATATGTCAGTTGGTGAAGGTGGTGGATTGAAACTTGGCTTTGGGGATGAGCATCCATAGTTCAACCTTGGGTTGACTCGTCATTATCGGCGCACGTGCGGCAATTCCTTCTTGAAGACGTAGCCTAGGAGTTGTGTATTTTTCGTTTTGATTTTCTCTTATATCATAGGGTTAGCGGCTATTTGGTGGAGTTACTGTCGTGAAGCATGCGACATCGGGTTTTCTTTTTGCTTTATTTCCAGGTCGATGTTGTTTGGCTGCTGGATTTTGCTTTATTAATAATATATGGTTGTGCGCATCGCTCAATGCAGATGTCGGGGGTTAACCTCCTTTTTGAAAAAAATATGTCAGTTGGTGAAGAAGTATTACCCAGAAGATTTTAGTCAACAAGACCGATATGGTTTGGAACAACTAAAACTCTTTGGTTTTATGCTTCCAATGATGAAGAGTTGATAAATATATCAAACATTAAATGACCTTTGCAATTCCTTGTTGATACATGAAGAGATAGAATCTACCATCTAATTGTCAGCCACTCCATGTACGTGCTACTCTTCTAGTTTCTACGGCAACTACTGAACGTGCATTTTCCAGTTTGAAGATCATCAAGACAAGGTTGCGTAGTAAGATGAAAGATAAGAATCTTGCATACTTGTTCACATAGAGCATGAAATCGCCGAGAAGTACAACTTTGCGGATATTTTAACAGAATACAAGAGCATTAAGGATTGAAAAGTTGATTTGTAGTACCACTCCTTTTGTAGTTGTTAGTTGGCTCTCATAATGTCTTTGATGTTTGAAGGCTGAGCGGTATATCCATGTAGACAAGACGTATCTGATGAAGGATATACTAGAGATAGCTGAATGACTTGGCCAAACTTTACAAAAGAGACCACAAGACATTGTAAATGTTGTTTGTCTATAGTTTGCAACAAAAGAGTGTCTTCGTCAGTTGAGATCCGATGAGTGTTTGGAAGAATTATTTTGCACAGTTGTTGAATTTGTGTGAATCCTGGGACTGGAATTCCGGATAGGAAGAGAATATGTCATGTCTTGTGGTCGTGCACGACATCAGCCTGATTATTTCGCTAAGGAGCAATATTTTCGAGTGCAAGTACTCCGTGCAACTCTTGATAGCCACCTACATGAATTGGATCACCAGTTCATTGAAAAGATAACGGATCTTCTATCCACCATTGCCACATTAATTCCCAGAAATAAATTTAAATCTTCTAAAGGTAGTGATATATGTGAGCTGGTAAAGAAGTATTACTCATCAAAATTTAGACAATAAGGCCGGTATGGTTTGGAACAACAACTAAAACTCTTTGTTCCTGATGCTTCCAAGGATGAAGAGTTAAAAAATATATCAAAATTGGCTGACATTTGCCAATTCCCTGTTGAGACAGGAAGAGATGGAATCTACCGTCTAATTGTGAGGCTACTTCGTCTACTTATTACTCTTCTAGTTTCTACTTTCCACTGAAAGTGTTGAACGTGCATTTTTCAGTTTGAAGATCATCAAGACAAGGTTGTGTAATAAGATGGAAGGTGAGAATCTTCCCAATAACTTGGTTGTTCACATAGAGTATGAAATTGCTGAGAAGTACAATTTCAGGATATTTAGCAGGATTCAAGAGCATTAAGGATCGAAAAGTTGAACTGCAGGACCACACCTTTTGTAGTTGTTCGTTGGCTCACAGAATGTTTACAAGTTTTAGTTTGTTGTTGTTGGTTAAACAAAAACTGTGTTTGCCCCCACCACCACCACACCCACACACAGATTCTTGTCATGCTCCGCCAAGTTCCATACCATACCGATCATCCATGGTGTCCTCTGGGTTTGTGGCTTGAATTATTGCTTACCATGGTGGCCTCTGGGTTTGTGGCTTGAATTATTGCTTATTAGGGGTTTTGGTCTCGATGGATTGGGAGCCATTACACCCGCAATCTTTCCTCACGGCTCTAAGTACTAGCACGTCTGATCATTTTCCTCTACATCTCATCCTGGAGCCTGATCTTCGGCGAGGCAAGCGGTTTCACTTTCAGAAAATTTGGACGAAGATTGATGGCTTTCAAGAAGTTGTCCGGCAAGCTTGGGAGAGCCAGCCGGACGTGACGAATCCATTCAAAAGGCTCGCAATGAAGCTCAAGGCCACCGCGAATAAGCTCATGAGCTGGACCGACAAGTATGTGGGAAGCATCAAGCAGCAGTTGAGCATTGCGCGAATGAGGTCATTTTGTGCCTCGACGTTGCTATGGAGACACGACCATTATCCCCAGCCGAGATGGACCTAAGGCGACTGATTGATGTCTACTACACAACTTATTCTTGTAGACTCGTGTTGGGCCTCCAAGCGCAGAGTTTTGTAGGACAGTAGCAATTTTCCCTCAAGTGGATGACCTAAGGTTTATCAATCCGTGGGAGGCGTAGGATGAAGATGGTCTCTCTCAAACAACCCTACAATCAAATACAAGAAATCTCTTGTGTCCCCAACACACCCAATACAATGGCAAATTGTATAGGTGCACTAGTTCGGCGAAGAGATGGTGATACAAGTGTAGTATGGATAGTAGATATAGGTTTTTGTAATCTGAAAAATATAAAAACAGCAAGGTAGCAAATGATAAAACAGAGCACAAATGGTATTGCAATGCTTAGAAAAAAGGAATAGGGTTCATACTTTCACTAGTGCAATCTTTCAACAATGCTAACATAATTGGATCATATAACAATCCCTCAACGTGCGACAAAGAATCACTCCAAAGTTCCTATTAGCGGAGAACATAAGATAGAAATTGTTGTAGGGTACGAAACCACCTCAAAGTTATCTTTTCCGATCAATCTATTGAGCCATCCCTATAAGTGTCACAAACAGCCCTAGAGTTCGTACTAAAATAACACCATATGATATGCATCAACTAACTCTAATGTCACCTAGATACTCCAATGTCACCAAAAGTATCCGTGAGTTGATTATTCGATATGCATCAAACAACTTCAGATTCATAATATTCAATCCAACACAAAGAACTTCAAAGAGTGCCCCAAGATTTCTACCGGAGAAAGTAGGACGAAAACGTGCATCAACCCCTATGCATATATTACCCCAATGTCACCTCGGGATTCCACGAGTTGAGTGCCAAAACATATATCAAGTGAATCAATATAATACCCCATTGTCACCACGGGTATTCATATGCAAGACATACATCAAGTGTTCTCAAATCCATAAAAATATTTAATCCGATAATAGTGAAACCTCAAAGGTAAAAACTCAATTCATCACAACAAGATAGAGAGGGAGAAACACCATATGATCCAACTATATTAACAAAGCTCGCGGTACATCAAGATCGTGCCAAATCAAGAACACGAGAGAGAGAGAGATCAAACACATAGCTACTAGTACATACCCTCAGCCCCGAGGGTGAACTACTCCCTCCTCGTCATGGAGACCGCCGGAATGATGAAGATGGCCTCCAGTGATGATTCCCCCCCTCCGGCAGGGTGCCGAAAAAGGGTTGTAGATGAGATCGTGGAGGTACAGAGGCTTGCGGCGGCATAGTCGAAGTTCTAGGGTTATTTCTGGGGTTTTTGGTATTTATAAGAATTTTTGGCGTTGGAATCACGCGAAGAAGGGCCACAGGGGCCCCACGAGGCACCAGGGCGCGCCTGGTGGGGTGGCGCGCCCAGGTGGCTTGTGGGGCCCCTGTGGGTCTTCTGCTGTTCCCCCGAAGCTTCCAGGGTCTATTTCCTTCCAGAAAAAATCGTCAAAAAGTTTCGCTGCATTTGGACTTCATTTGATATGGATTTTCTGGAAAACCAAAAACAAGCAGAAAACAGCAACTGGCACTGGGCACTAGGTCAATATGTTAGTCCATGAAAATCATATAAAATCCATATAAAAGTGCACCAAAATCATACAAAACTATAATAAACATGGCATGAATACTTCATAAATTATAGATACGTTGGAGACGTATCAGCATCCCCAAGCTTAATTCCTGCTTGTCCTCGAGTAGGTAAATGATAAAAGAAATAATTTATGACGTGTGAATGCTAGCATAGTGCATAAGTTTGATCAATGATAATTTCAATCACTTTTCCTAGCATCATAACAACAACTCTTTCTCATAAAACTCATCATGATAAAGTAGCAATCAATTCACATGTTTTGGTTTAAACAGTGCATTCTCTTGAAACTTAACAACCTATGTTCTTAGTCACCAAACAATTGCAATTCAACTTATTTTCAACATAGTCTAAGTAAAAGATCCACATACTCAATTATCATATAGTCTTCTATGATTGCTAGTACTCAAAGCATATTTTTAGAACAAATGGCATCCATCGAACACAGAGAAAGATAGGGGCTTAATGTTTCGCCTCCCAACTTATTTATCATAGAGATAATTGTCAACAATAATAATTCATGATCGAATATATTTGACTGGCCATATGTGCCTGGATCTTTCCCACCACATGATGCTTGCCAACTAGAGAATAATTAAGGTTGAAATGAGAAGCAATACTATTGACTCTTGCATAAAAGTAAATACATAAAGTAAAAAATAGGCCCTTCGCAGAGGGAAGCAGAGGTTGTCATGCGCTTTTTATTTTTGGATGTGCAAGCTCTTAATGCAAAGGAACGTCATGTTATATTGCCCCTTGTGATAGCAACCTTTATTATGCAGTCCGTCGCTTTTATTTCTTTACCATCACAAGTTCGTACAACACTTATTTTCCCTTACAATAAAAGATCATACATATTTTAGAAACAATTTTTATTGCTTTTTGCACCGATGACAACTTACTTGAAGGATCTTATTCAATCCATAGGTAGATATGGTGGACACTCATGGGAAGAAACTGGGTTTAAGGGTTTTTGGATGCACAAGTAGTATCTCTACTTAGTACGAATTTTTGGCTAGCAAAAGATCCTAAGCAAGCACCACATGTTGGAGGATCCATAACAATATAACTTCTATGCAAATATACCCAAACATAACTCATTACGTTGTCTTCCTTGTCCAACTTCAACTAATTTGCTCAAATTTGAAAATAATTAATGGGTATTCACAATCATAAAAGATGTCCAAGATAATATATTTATATGTGAAAGTTCTCTTCCTTATGCTAATCATTCATGAATTGCTTGTATGACCAATATTGTGATTGTCAAGCTTCAATAAATTTCACTTTCTAATCCAAATGTGAAAATACTACTAGACATGATACAAGCATATGAAGCACATATAATTTCAACTTTATGATATTCAATTCATTCAATAATTTACTCATAGGATATAAGTGAAGAACAAGAGTAAATGACAAACTACTCCAAAAAGATATAAGTGAAGACCAAATGAGTAGTTAAGTAAATAGGTAGCTATGTGAGGACTCTCTCTCATTTAAAATTTCAGATCTTGATAATTTTATTCAAACAGCAAAGAAAACAAAATAAAATAACATTCCAAGAATAGCATATCTCATGTGAAGAAGCAAAAAACTTAGGCTAACCGATCGGTGTTGATGAAGAAAGGTGGGATGCCAACCGGGGCATCCCCAAGCTTAGTTGCTTGAGACTTCTTAGAATAAATACTTGGGATGCCGGGCATCCCCAAGATTGAGCTCTTGTGTCTCCTTAATTGCTCTCATATCACGGTTTCTCCTAAATCTTAAAAACTTCATCCACACAAAACTCAACAAGAACTCGTGAGATAAATTAGTATAAATCAACTCAAAACCTTAACATTCTCTACTGTAACAAATCACTAAAATTATAATTAAACATTGCATACTAAATGCCTCTTCATATTTAATACTCCTATACACAAATAGAAACATTAAACAAGCAAACATATGCAAACAATGCAACTATAATAGCAATCTGTCAAAACAGAATAGTCTGTAAAGGGGGATTTAAAATTCATACTTTCATAACTCCAAAAATTCTGAAAAATTACCACGTGACATAGAACTAATGCATGCTTACTGTGTAAAAATTTCAGATTTTTATCAGGTTCTGAATATTCAGGAATATTCTGGACATAACAGAAAACTTTCTGTTTTCAAACAGCGACACATAAACTTGCAAACTGAGCATGGTAAAGGCTATAATTGGCATTTTTATTGAACTAAAAGATACAAAACATGATTATTGATAACAGAAAGCAAATCTTAACAAAATAAAATGACGCTCCAAGCAAAACACATATCATGTGACGAATAAAAATATAGCTCCAAGTAAGGTTACCGATAATGTTGAAGACGAAAGAGGGGATGCCTTCCGGGGCATCCCCAAGCTTAGACGCTTGAGTCTTCCTTGAGTATTACCTTGGGGTGCCTTGGGAATCCCCAAGATTAGGGTCTTGCCACTCCTTATTCTCCTCATATCGATATCTCACCCAAAACTTGAAAACTTCAATCACACAAAACTTAACGGAACTTGTGAGATAGGTTAGTATGATAAAAATAAATCATCCACTTAGGTACTGTCAAGACAAGATTCAAAATTGTTCTCACATAATGCCTACTGTAGTCTATCATTTTCACAATTTATATTACTCAATATAAGCTATGGAAACACTAAAACAAGCAAACTATGCACCGAAAACAGAATCTATCAAAAACAGAACAGCATGTAGTGAGCGATTTAAAAACCATACTTATGTACCTCCAAAAATTCTGAAAAATTAGGAAAACGTAAAAAATTTGTAACACAATGGTATGTAAAATTTTTAGAATTTTCTCACTCTCCATTACAGAATAGAAATTCCAGCACTGGACGCAAAAGTTTCTGTTTTTGCACAGAATCGAATCAACAAGTATCCACACTATCCCAAAGGCTTTACTTGGCACATTATTGAAAGAAAACATATAAAACATGATTACCACAGTAGCTTAATCATGTGAACACAAAAAAACAGTAGGGTTAAATGTTGAGTTATCTCCCAACAAGCGCTTTTCTTTAATGCCTTTTTAGCTAGGCATGATGATTTCAATGATGCTCACATAAAAGTAAAGAATTGAAACATAACAGGAGCATCATGACGCATATGACTAGCACATTTAAGCCTAACCCACTTCCTATGCATGGGGATTTTGTGAGCGAACAATTTATGGGAGCAAGAATCAACTAGCATAGGAAGGCAAAACAAGCATAACTTCAAAACTTTCAACACATAGAGAGGAAACTTGATATTATTGAGATATGTAAAAGCATATGATCCTCTCTCATAATAATTTTTAGTAGCATCATGAATGAATTAAACAATATAGCTATCACATAAAACATTCTTTTCATGATCTACGAGCATAGAATTTTTACTACTCTCCACATAAGCAAATTTGTTCTCATTCATAATAGTGGGAGCATCGCATGAAACTCGAATACTATAAATTGTTTCCACATTAAAAGAGTGGTGCTCAGTAAAAGGATTTTCATAATTATAACAATTATTATAATAATAATCATCACTATTTTTCATAACATAAGTATCATCACAATAATCATCATAGATAGGAGGCATGCCATCATCATAATAAATTTGCTCATCAAAAGTAGTGGGAATAAAAAGATCATTTTCATTAAGCATAGCATCCCCAAGCTTAGGGCAAACGTTATTTGCAACAAATAAATTCTCAAACATATCATTCCAATCAAACATAGCATCCCCAAGCTTGTTGGTTTGCATATCATTAGCATTATCACTATTATCATCAATAGTATGAATAGCACCAATAGTATAACAATTATTATCATATTCCTCCAAGTTGGTGCCATAAAGATTTTCAAGATCATAAGAAGTATCATTATCTTCCCAATCATAATCATAACAACAAGCAATAGGCATATCAAAATCATCATCAAGTGTATCATCTTTCACAATTATTTTTGATTCATTCTTATGAGGTACAACAATAATAGGAGCAACATTATTTGGGAGAGATACCTCTTTACCTCTACTTTTCCTTTTTTTTATTTTTCTTTACCACATTATGTGTGGGTTTATTAATTCTTCCGAGCTTCTTATTGAAGAGATTGGTTGGATAGGAAGCTCCTCCTCGTTACCTGTTTCATCATGAGAGAAAATAGGAGGGAAAGGGGGAATCTTTACCCTTCCATTAGTATTTCTTTTATATTCTATTTGTTTTCCCATTTTTCTATAGTTGGCTATATAAGCATTCTCATTGCAATTTAACACACAAAACATATAGATTTCCTCTAAATTATTTTCAATGTCTTTTGTGAGAATGAATACTTCAAACCAACTATTTTTATATGTCAATTCTTCACACCCCAAAAATAAACAAAGTTCATTATAAAGTTCACGGGTGATCAAATTATTGCAATATTTGGACATGATTCGATCATGAAAAAGCATGCATTGGAAATTAAGGTGACCAACTTTATTGCAAAGTTCACAAGTAATAGGATAAAGAGAACATAATTTTGTAGCAAATTCATCTATCACTTTGAGCAAAAAAATGGTTCTATCATGCTTATGCTTCTTACAAAATCTATCATCCCTATAAGGCATGTCTTCACAAACTTTATGCACTCCACAAAAATTGACATGCTTATAAGAAACATTTTTGTCATGACTAGTGCAATCATCTTTAGTATTTTGGATATTCATAGAATTCATACTAACAACATTGCAATCATGCTCATCATTCAAAGATTTTATGCCAAACATTTTATTGAATTATTCTTCTATCAATTGAGCACAATTTTCCACTCCATCATTTTCAAGAAAAGACATTATAAAGATGAATAATATGAGGCAACCTCAATTCCATTTTTTTGTAGTTTTCTTTTATAAACCAAACTAGTGATAAAACAAGAAACTAAAAGATTCAATTGCAAGATCTAAAGATATACCTTCAAGCACTCACCTCCTCGGCAACGGCGCCAGAAAAGAGATTGATGTCTACTACACAACTTATTCTTGTAGACTCGTGTTGGGCCTCCAAGCGCGGAGTTTTGTAGGACAGTAGCAATTTTCCCTCAAGTGGATGACCTAAGGTTTATCAATCCGTGGGAGGCGTAGGATGAAGATGGTCTCTCTCAAACAACCCTACAATCAAATACAAGAAATCTCTTGTGTCCCCAACACACCCAATACAATGGCAAATTGTATAGGTGCACTAGTTCGGCGAAGAGATGGTGATACAAGTGTAGTATGGATAGTAGATATAGGTTTTTGTAATTTGAAAATATAAAAACAGCAAGGTAGCGAATGATAAAACGGAGCACAAACGGTATTGCAATGCTTAGAAATAAGGCCTAGGGTTCATACTTTCACTAGTGCAATCTCTCAACAATGCTAACATAATTGGATCATATAACCATCCCTCAACGTGCGACAAAGAATCACTCCAAAGTTCCTATTAGCGGAGAACATAAGATAGAAATTGTTGTAGGGTACGAAACCACCTCAAAGTTATCTTTTCCGATCAATCTATTGAGCCATCCCTATAAGTGTCACAAACAGCCCTAGAGTTCGTACTAAAATAACACCATATGATACGCATCAACCAACTCTAATGTCACCTAGATACTTCAATGTCACCACAAGTATCTGTGAGTTGATTATTCGATATGCATCAAACAACTTCAGATTCATAATATTCAATCCAACACAAAGAACTTCAAAGAGTGCCCCGAGATTTCTACCAGAGAAAGTAGGACGAAAACGTGCATCAACCCCTATGCATAGATTACCCCAATGTCACCTCGGGATTTCGCGAGTTGAGTGCCAAAACATATATCAAGTGAATCAATATAATACCACATTGTCACCACGGGTATTCATATGCAAGACATACATCAAGTGTTCTCAAATCCATAAAAATATTCAATCCGATAATAGTGAAACCTCAAAGGTAAAAACTCAATTCATCACAACAAGATAGAAAGGGAGAAACACCATATGATCCAACTATATTAACAAAGCTCGCGGTACATCAAGATCGTGCCAAATCAAGAACACGAGAGAGAGAGAGATCAAACACATAGCTACTAGTACATACCCTCAGCCCCGAGGGTGAACTACTCCCTCCTCGTCATGGAGACCGCCGGGATGATGAAGATGGCCTCCGGTGATGATTCCCCCCTCCGGCAGGGTGCCGAAAAAGGGCTGTAGATGAGATCATGGAGGTACAGAGGCTTGCGGCGGCGTAGTCGAAGTTCTAGGGTTATTTCTGGGAGTTTTGGTATTTATAAGAATTTTTGGCGTTGGAATCACGCGAAGAAGGGCCACAGGGGGCCCACGAGGCACCAGGGCGCGCCTGGGGGGTGGCGCGCCCAGGTGGCTTGTGGGGCCCCTGTGGGTCTTCTGCTGTTCCCCCGAAGCTTCCTAGGTCTGTTTCCTTCCAAAAAAAATCGTCAAAAAGTTTCGCTGCATTTGGACTTCATTTGATATGGATTTTCTGGAAAACCAAAAACAAGCAAAAAACAGCATCTGGCACTGGGCACTAGGTCAATATGTTAGTCCATGAAAATCATATAAAATCCATATAAAAGTGCACCAAAATCATACAAAACTATAATAAACATGGCATGAATACTTCATAAATTATAGATACGTTGGAGACGTATCACTGATCAAGCGAAAACTCCTTGGGTTTGCCTCGCTTGAGCGCTCAATCGCGAGGCAATACTCCCGCTTGCATTGGTTGAAGGATGGGGATGCGTGCATGGAATTTTTCCATGCACATGCAAGCTACAGGACACAGAAAAATTACATTTCAAAGTTGAAGGTGGATGACGTGTTGATGTCGGATCATGAGGTTATGGCAGAGGCCGTCGACTCCTTCTTCGCTAACCTACTTGGGGTAGCACCGGACCGGGCATACACGCTTGATCTTACCGAGCTGGGCATGCCAACCTACGACATGACACATCTAGAGGGAGTGTTCACAGAGGAGGAAATTTGGGAGGCGGTCCGCGCACAAGAGCTTGACAAAGCGCCGGGCCCGGATGGTTTCTCGGCACGGTTCTACGTCGCATGCTGGCCGATCATTAAAGGCTATGTACTGGCAGCTTTTCAGTCCTTTGGGGACATGGACTTTCGTGGGATGACTTCCATCAATCAGGCATTCATCACTCTGTTACCAAAATCTGCTGCTGCGCTTGAGGTCCGGGACTATAAACCGATCAGCCTGATCCATAGCTTCCCCAAGCTTGTTGCCAAGGTGCTAGCGGCACGAGTGACCAGCGATATGCCGCGCTTGGTCGGTGCTCACCAGAGTGCGTTCATAAGAGGAAGATGCCTACATGACAACTACATGATGGTGCAATGCACAGCAAAATAGTTACAAGCCTCCTCGACACCTTCGGTCATACTCAAGCTAGACATCACCAAAGCTTTTGACACTGTGGATTGGGCGTTCCTGATGGAGGTTATGCAGCAGCTAGGATTTGGCCCCAAGTGGATCGCCTGGGTGGCTGGCCTTCTTGCCTCCTCCTCGACAAGGGTCCTTCTCAACGGAATTCCAGGGGAAGTTATCTACAACCGGCAAGGTCTTCGGTAGGGAGACCCTATGTCGCCCCTGCTGTTCGTTATGGTCATGGAGGGCCTTCACCATTTGCTTCATCGCGCGGCAACGAATGGTGTGCTGACACCCCTTACACACACTGGACTACGGTAGAGGACCTCGATATATGCAGATGATGTTGTCACATTTCTCATACCAGACCTTCAGAGCCTTAGGGCATGTGCTGCGCTGCTCGCAGATTTTGGCATGGCCTCGGGGCTTCGCACGAACATGGCCAAGTGCTCCGCGCACCCGATTCGCTGTTCAGAGGAGCAACTGCAGCGGATAGCCGGCGAGCTGGTGTGCCTAGTCACCGAATGGCCATGCCGTTACCTGGGGCTACCATTGGGCTTGCGCAAAATATCAGCGTCGCAGTTACAGTACTTGGTGGATAGAATGGCCGATCGACTTCCCGCGTGGCAAGCGAGATTGCTCTACAGGGCTGGACGACTGGAGCTAGTGAAGACCACACTAGCGTCTATGCCCATACACGCGATGGTGGCTCTCGATCTGCCAGTAAAAACTATTGAAGCAGCAAACAAGATATGTCATGGTTTTCTGTGGAAGGGGCGTCGAGATGTACATGGCGGCCACTGTCTCGTGGCATGGGACCAAGTTAAAAGAAGAGCGCGGAAGAGAACGGTCAGACAAGCCATAGTAGACGGCTGGTGGCAGGACATGTCGCCTAACATGTGCCCTCAAGCACTGAATGAGTTCTTGCAACTTGTGGACAGAACCCAACACATTGAGCTACTGGACGGTATTGAGGACAAACTGGTTTGGGCTTGGGAGACAAACGGGTGCTTCTCGGCGAGATCGGCTTACCGGGCGTTC
This sequence comes from Elymus sibiricus, assembly GCA_039707655.1. Classification (NCBI taxonomy): domain Eukaryota; kingdom Viridiplantae; phylum Streptophyta; class Magnoliopsida; order Poales; family Poaceae; genus Elymus; species Elymus sibiricus. The sequence continues at coordinate 164,407,591 of CM077666.1, read as the reverse complement.
TTTGCTGGGAGAGTGGAGTTCAATGGAGCCACGCAGATTTGGCGGTCGAGGGCGCCAGCGGCATGCAAGTTTTTCGCATGGTTGGCGGCTAGGGAGAGGTGCTGGACGGCCGACAGGCTTGCGCGTCGACACCTACCACACCCTCCAGCTTGCCCCTTCTGTGACCAAGCACCGGAGACAATCAATCACATTCTACTCGGATGCGTCTTCGCTAGACAAGTGTGGCACTCCATCCTCGAACACTGGGACAAACTAACTTGGCTACCAAGTGCGGACGCCAATCTGGTGGAATGGTGGACCACCGTAAATCCGCAATCAAACCTTAGGAAGGAGACATGGACAGTGATTGCGTTGGTAGCGTGGATGTTGTGGAAGCACAGGAATGATGCAGTGTTCAATGGAGCGACTCCTTCCACCAGTGAGCTTCTCAAGAAGATTGATTTAGAAGGGCAAGACTGGAGGGCGGCCGGGCTGCTGCGAGAGGCGGGATCGATCCCGATTAGAGTAGATGAGTGGGCTAGTAGTGCGTAATTCGCATGTTGAATGTTGGCTATGACAGCCGTGGCTAAGTTGTAAAACTTTGTGCCTTTCTAGGCATTTTCTATCTATGATCCTGATACGTCAATCTTTGACGTATCCTTGAAATAGGGGTAAATTCAAATGTTTGCACTCTCATATTTGTGCCGTGGACAAGGAGATGCAATTCACGAGTCTATACGATTTGCAAATCTATAAAAGGCACGGATGCGTACTAGCAGCATTTAGCATGCAGGGTCCGAATATTTGAGTCCATGTTTGACATTGTAGCATATAAGCTTTTCCTTGATGCATGACGTCTTCTCTTTTTTTTCCATTGGATTTTTTACACACGCTCATTACAGTCGCAGACCTAAGTATCGCAAGGTCACAAGTCACATGTACGTATTTCTGTTGACATGTGTGATTCATGAAGGTATTGAACTTGTATGACATGCTTTATGTTTTGCAGAGTTTGTGATCTCTAATCTGTATGCATTGCCGAGAGTGTCACCTTGTTCAGTTCTCTTTGAGGGATGTTACATTACCAAGAAATAGCTAGGTACAGAGTCTCATTCTTGTTTCTGTTTGTTGGGCAATTCAAGATTGTTAGTGCCAATTGCGTTGTGAAGGATTGGTCCATGCGCAGATTGCCTGTCAGGAGATGCATCTACCAATTTCTCCTTGAGGGATAAACTTAATTGTCTGAGTGACAAGAGTTAGTTGCTTACTTTGGTCCTTCTGTTGTGGAGAAAGGTCGAAACGGCCTTTGAAGACTTTTTTTCATGCCTGGTCTGCAAGTGTCTCTGAAGTACGTAGAAACTAAACTCGTTAAGGCAGAGTTGAAATGTTGCATGGATTCTGAATGATTTGTGATTAACGATTTTTATCAAGCCTTACCTTTGCGAATTACTGGTCGATATATTCATAGCTCCCTTTAACTGAATGTGGCGCCCTCAACTTACATTAGTCTTGCTTGCTTATTTTGTTAGTGTCTATTTGAGTTGCTTTCTCATGTCTGGATTGGATTGGGTTATAGATTTCCTGTTTGTTTGAATTACAGTGACAGTTTGTGTCACACAGTGCAGTCACATAGCTTCGGTTTGATGCTTCTGGGTGCACCTTCTGCAGACAGTCAACATGTCAATATTTGGGCTATTTCTTAACAAATTATTGGCTTCTGGATTGGATGCTTCAATGCTACAGACATAACTCCATTGCTACTGAACATGCCAACCTCATATTTTCTGGAATTTCAGCATCACTCTTCTGCGTTTTTCTTGACTGATGATGTTCGTCTCCTCTTGAACAACGCAGAAGTGGAGACTGCTGATGGAGGAAACAAGAAATCATTTCTGAAGCCAATAGGCAGCATTAGCAAGAAGAAGCTACAGCTTCACTTGATTCTGGTGGTTGTGCAGATGCTAAATGGTTGCTGGATCTAATGGCATTTTCCTGAGCTGGTCAAAATTGCGAATGACAACTACCTCTATGCTAAGCTTGCCAGGTTTGTGGTAGGCAGACCTGATTTGGCACATAAAACATTCTAGCTCTAGTGGATGATCTAATTGGAGATGAAGACAAGGCAAAAAAATTCAGCCACATAATCGGTACTCCCTCCGATCCAAAATAAGTGTCGCAGTTTTGAACTAATATTTTGGATCGGAGGGAGTATTAGATAGGACTTTGCATACCAAGTTAAGTACCAACTTGCAAATCATAGCAAATTGACTTGCTAAAAAGAGTCAATCAAGGTAATTAAGCAGTAGTACTAAGTATTAACACAAAAACTTCCCCGCATAAAGAACACCAAGAACACAAGCACAGAACACTGATACACATACACAGGCATCTCAGCTGCAATCTTACTGCACTCTAATCAGTCATCACACAGACGCATAATCTAAGCATAAGAAAATGCAAACGAAGCATTAAGTGGAGTTACTGGATCCGATTCAACCTAGCGGGTGAAGGCGTAGAAGACGATGCCAATGTAGATCAGCATGGCTGAAGGCACGAGCGTGACGAGCGGGATGACCGCGCCCCATGCCGCGGAGCCGCCGGCGCCGCAGCCGAGCCGGCCGAGCTTCACCTGCACCACGTTGACGAGGGCCATCGTCAGGAACCCGCACCCGCACACGGAGCCCACCGCGGACGCCAAGATCCCGACCCGCAGCGCTGCCCGGTTGATCTTCACCGTCCAGCTGACGGCGGCTCCGGCGGCGGCGGAGGAGGCACGGCGGTAGTGGGGGAAGGTGCGGACGATCTGCTTGAGGCAGAGCGCGACGAGGCTGGAGAAGAGGAAACAGGCGAAGGCGAGGACGTGAAAGGAGACGAGGTCAGACTCGATGCGGTCCCCCGCGGCGCAGGCGCCCAGGTGGTCGGCGCCGTCGGCGAGGCCGGGCCCGTCGGAGGAGGGGTGCCACGCCAAGCCGAGGAACGCGGCGAGGGTGAAGAGAGAGTTAACGTTCACGATGCCGTCCAGAGCCGTGACCTGGATGCTCGTTCCCGCACCGCTGCGGCTGCCGCTGCCGGTGGCAGCATCGCCGTGCTCCATGGCTTGGTTCCTTGGTTCGGAGGTGGAGTACGATCCGGTGGGTGGGTTTGGGGATCGGGCAGGGGCTGTCGGCTGGTCGGTGTGACCGTGCGAGCATATGCGCCAGGTTACTTACCTTGGCCAAAATTACCGTTTTCACACAGACCTGGCCATGGGCCGGCACGGCCCACCAGGCACGCCTAATATACGGGCCGTGCTGGGCCGGCACTCGCGCCGCGCTTCCTGGCCCAGGCACGGCACAACAAGGAAACGGGCCGGCCCACCAGCCCGCTTGATTTTAGGCCGTTTTGGGCCTATTTGGGCTGTTTCTTTGGGGGGGGGGGGGGGGAGGCTAATATATAAAAAAAATATATGAAAAGATAAGAAAGGAAACGGGTCGTGCGGTGCCGTCCCCCATGCCCAGCCTTGCGACCCTAGATGGGCCACATGTCAGCACGCCTCGATTATAAACGTGTCGGGCCAGGCTCATCACGGGACGGGCACGAGGGCTACCGAGCCAGCACGCTAAGAATGGACCATTTGGTCGCCTTTGTTTTCACACAAGATTAGAAAAAATGACCAGATTGTCAAAAAAAAAAGCAAGAAATCACTTTTTTTAGGGAAGCAAGAAATGACTCTCTCACTCAATTTTTCCTATATGACATTTTTGCCACCGCCAGACACAACAATGGTACACTAGTGAAAAAATGGCTAGCCACAATTTTCGTTAGTGGTGCACCATTTTCAACCAACGGCAACACTATTTTTTTCAAATAGTGGTGGCGTTCCCTGGGCATTCGGGTAATTCGGTTATATCAGTTCGGGTAATTCAGTTTACGGGCAATTCGATTAGTTTAAAATGAGAACCGAATTTCTGTCTCCCAAAAAAATATCCGAACCCAAATTACCCGAAAATTTCGGTTCGGGTAATTCGGGTACCCAAAAATCGAAATATTACACGCACGGGACGAGCCGAGCGATGGATCGAGGAGGGCAGGTCGCGGTTTCTGGTGGCGCTCGCGTCTTCTCCCGATGCGGCTGGCGGCGATGGTACTGGGGCTCGTCGGTCAGCTGCGGGGAAGACCGGCGACGCATGGCGGCAGAGGACAGCGGATCCTGTAGGTGGAGGTGGTTCCCGGACGGATCTGGCGCAGAACGGCGGCGACAGTGCTGGGACTCGTCGGCCAACTACAGGGAGGACCGGCGATGCATGGCGGCGGAGGACGGCGGATCCGGTAGGTGGAGGTGGTTCCCGGCCGGATCTGGCGCAGAATAGCGGCGGCGCAAGTTTGCTCCAACGGTGGTGCTGCTCCATGAAGAGAGAGAGACGGGCATGAGGGGGAGAATACGAAGGGAGGAAGGAAAAGAGGTGGGCCAGGACCTGGCCGCGTTGGTATATTTGGTACGTCAGCTTTATATGGTTAGTGTTGGCGTTTACTTTTTTTAATACGTCACAAATCTGTTGGCCCAACTGTACCCACCCGTTGAAAGATAGTGGTGGCGTTTGATTACTATGCACGCCATACTTAATTAGTTATTGCTGACGTGCTAACTTATGTTATGCCAGAAACATTTTTTTCATTTTATCAAGTATTTTATGATTATATTAGTCAAAAAATAATGAACATTTTATATTATACCATAGTCTTTATTATTAGTAGTATTTTTTATCATTTTGGGTCTTTTATTTCTTTACTACCAGTTATCATTTCGAGTTTTTTTTATTATGTTGAGTCTCTTATTATATTGAGTTTTTTTATTACTTGTAGTCTTTTATTAATTTTAGTTTTTTTATTTGGGATGTAGTTAGCTATGGCGTGGTGTTTTAGACCCACGCCAACGCGGGCCCACCTCAGTAACCCCCCCTCCTCAGTAAAAGACCTAGTCACCGCCCTCATTTCACCCACACACACACTCCCCCTCAACAAGCCGCCGCCGCCACCTCCGGACCTCGTCGCCCGTCGCTACACCGCCGACAGCAAGGTTCGATCCTCTCCTTCCCCTCCCATCGCACATCTCCTTCCTCTCCACTCGCACCTCCTCCGTCCGCGGACGCCACGGAATCCATGAGATTCATGTATAAGTTAATTTGTGTAGAATTTAATTAGTGTTGAATCAACATTTTTAGTGATGTAGAATCCAAAGTTAGTTTCATGGATTGCTTTGTGTCGAAATTTTAGTAGTGTAGATTTCGATTGCTATTGTGTAGAATCTGATTTTAATAGTGTATAATTTTTTTAGTGTATAGAATATTAATGATTCAAGTTAAACTTTGGTAATGTAGCCTGGAATGTTTGGAATAAATGAACTCCTATAAATTAGATTGGCGGTGTAGAATTTGTTTATTTGTGTCTCCCTTTGTGGATTTTGTTTATTTGTGTATACAACAGTAGTGTAGAATTAGATTTAGCAGTGTAGTATTCTTGACATGTGGTGAATGGTTACTGAGGGTTTGTTTAGTTAGACTTTTTTTAGGAATAATTTGGTTGATTCATAGCAATGCCACATCATGAGTTATTCAGAATAACTTATCGTGCACGTGTGTGCTTCCTTCCTTGTTGTCGTATATAGTTCAATTGTAAACTGTCATATTGTAGGCATCTGTTGTCATGCACAGTTCAATTGTCATTTGTTTTCATAGTTCAATTGGTCCTAGAGCCAAACACCTCAAAGTACTGTAGTAATCTTGACATACTTTAAAAATACTTTGCAACCTAACACAACATTATTTATTTGTCTAACAAATTAAAGTGCATCAGGTCATGGCCAATTCTGGAGGCAACCGGGAGGAGGTATACGATGTGGAGATGCTCAAGCGCGATCTCTTAGAGGCTCATCAATATACCATCAATAGCCTGCAAGAGGTGAATGTCTCGCTGAAGGAGGAGACGGGTCAGCTGCTGAACGAGAAGGCTGATCCCTTCTCCAAGACTAATAGGATGAGGGACGAGAGAGATCAGCTGGTCGAGGAGAGGGATAAGCTGAAGAATGAGAGAAAACTCCTCAGGGCCGAGAGGAATGCCCTCAAGATGGAGATAGATCATTTCAGAAAAGATGGAGAGAACAACAAACACAAGATTCGTTAGTTGAAGTTAATCCTTGATCAAGAGTAGACTTTAGTTTGTGAAGTTGAATTATGTACTTCTTTAACTAGCTAGTAACTTTTGTGAAGTTGAACTTGTTAAGTTTATGAGTATCTATTGAATTATGTAGTTCTTTAACTAGCTCGTAACTTTTGTGATGTTGAATTATTTAGTTTGTGAAGTAGAATATAATTTTTTTTATTAGCGAAAAATTAATTTGCTGGCGTTGGCCAACAAGGCACGACAGTGGTAAGGTACACTTACTGTGGGCGTTGACCACGTGGCACGCCATCAGCATGCGAAATACTGCTGACGTGGGCACCAACGCCACCACTAGTTTTTAACAATGGCGCCATATTGGTGGCGTCGGGTGTCCACGTCAGCAAAGCCGTTTTTGCCACGCCATAACTAGGCTTTTCTGCACTAGTGATAGGATAGCTGGGCTATATTGGCAACGACGGTAGCCTAGCTAAACCAACTACTGCTGCGTGCGCGGTAGTCATAAGTGGTTGGAGGCCGTGGGTGAGCTAACCATTCTGCCCACATTCTTCATCCTTCTCTCCCTAGTTTAGTTGTTGCCCTCCCCCCTCTTCCATCCAAACTTCTCTCAAATCGATGTCATTTGTTCAGTGAATAGAATCCTTTCAATCCCTTGAAGTAACCTCTCGCATCCCACGATTTGATTGGTTGAAATTCCCTTATTTGATGGCATTCTTCACTTTTGGGAAAACCATATTTTTGTGTCTTTCTCTCAAATCCGCTATTAAAGTGGTGGACCATAGGTTTGTATGTAGTATACAATGTGTAGTAAGCAGTATGCTTGTGGTCTATAGCAAAATTTAGGATTTTTTTTAGGATCAAGAAAAATTTAGGATTATGGTATGTGTTAGATTGTTAGGGTCATGGTATGCGTTGGTAAGAATTATGTAATGACATGGCGTGTAATTACAAACCTAACAATCTACGAGGTCATGGTGTGCGTTGGTAAGAAAAATATGTTGACACATGCATCATTAGCAACTCTCACTTTGTCGCCTACATTCGCTTTATTTCTGACGGACCACCATTCCCATAGGAGTACAAGAGCAGTATCACGCCTTGTGTTATCCAACTCCATGGGAGTCAAAAAATGCACCAGGTCTAAACGAACATCTTCCAGGTCCAAAAGCCTCCATGCATGTTTCACATTCTTGCATTTCACAAACAAATGCCCCCCCCCCCCTCGTCGAGTCTTCTGCACATTGGACAGATCGCATCGAGCTCAACCTACTTTCTCCTTATATTCATCCTAAGTGGCAAACTGTTCCGGGCCAATCTCCAAATAAAAATGCGCACCTTACCCAACATAGATAGATTCCATAAATGGCTCCACATATCAACTCCATGACCTGCACCTGAGGAAGATTCAACATCTCGACACAGTCGAACATCCCTGAGTTTGACGCCAAGGTGGTAAGCTGACTTGAGAGAGAACCTCCCTTTTTGGATAAAAGTGTCAAGCAATATGGTCTTCCATACCCCCACGAATTGGAATGTCCAAAATATATTTTACATCCTCCTCACAAAAAAGATCCACAACAAGCTTTCATCCCAAGTTTCTTTTACTGGGTCCATTAAGTCACTAACTTTCGTGATAACTGTGTTTCCATGAGTAGACCTCGGCTTCCTCATTTCACCCCTCGGGATCCAGGGTCCTCCCAAATTTTAACTTTTTCACCTGAATTCACACGCCAAACTACTCCTTACTTGACAGAGTAATGCCTCGTAAAATACTTCTCCAGATATATGAGATGCCATCACTCACCACAGCCTCTAGAACTGAACCATCTGGATAGTACCAAGCCTTGAGAACTCGAGCACATAGTGTATGCGGGGCGTCCAATAGCCGCCGCCCCTGACGGGATAACATTGCCAGGTTGAAAACGTGTAGATCCCTAAACCCAAGGCCACGATCCTTCTTTGATTTTGTCATATTCTCCCAGCTTACCCAATGCATTTATTCATTTTATCATGTTGACTCCACCAATAGCGAGCAATCAGAGCATTGATCTCTTTGCATAATTTCTTAGTGAGATCAAAGCACGACATCGCATATGTCATAATCGCCCAAGCCACAACTTTTTTCAGAACTTCCTTCACAGCTTTTGACAAAAGCTTCTCCTTCCAACCCTGTATACACTGTCAAATCCTCTGTTTGAGGTACTCAAACTCCTAACTCCTCGATGCCCCAATATGAATCGGCAATCCCAAATATTGTTGATTATGAGACTCGGCCTGAATACCAAGGCCAATAAGGACTACACTTTTTGTCGCTGCACTTGTACCTTTGCTAAACATCGCTGAAAATTTATCCTTATTTATCATTTGTCCAGACTGCTCCTCGTATAGCGCCAAATTTTGTTAAAGTTTCGCTGCCCCTTGAGTAGTTGCCTTCATAAGAATAAGTTAATCATCAACGAAAACAAGCGATTGATTTTCGGTGCGTCTCTATAGATTTGGATTCCTTGGATAGACCCCTCCTCATCCGCCTTCTGTAGTAGCGCTGAGAAACCTTCGACACACAATATAAAAAGATAAGGTGATAATGGGTCTCCCTGTCGAAGGCCTTGCTCGGGGATAATCTCTCCAGATAACTTCTCGTTTATCTCCACCTGATAACTCACTGATCGTACACACATCATGATGTTGCTCACTCAGCCCTCCGCAAAACCCATCTTGAGCATGCCCCTTTCCAGAAAATCCCACTCAACACGATCGCACGCTTTACTCATGTCGAGCTTTACTGCCACGTTCCTAGCTCGTCCCTCCTTCTTTCTATGCATCATATGAATGATTTCATAGGCCAACAACACATTATTTGTAATCATTCTACTCGGGACAAAAGTTGATTGCATTGGTGAAATGATATCTTCTAAGATCTCCTTCAAACGATTTGCCATGACCTTAGAGATTAATTTGTACAACGCATCGCAGAGACCAAAGGCCAGAACTCTGTCACACGCTCGGGATTTTTAACCTTCGGAATCAGCACAATCGTAGTTTCCTTCCAGCCCGCCGGCATTAGTCCACCATTAAGGACAACAAGAACCTCTTCTTTCACTTGTGGACCCACCAGTTCCCAGAAGCGCTTATAAAGTAACAATTTTATGAATTAGGAGATGTTCAGATCTCATTTCAACAACGACTGCTCATGTATTTATTTTTTTTTGAACACGACTGCTCATGTATTTAACATGTGTATGTTTTGGTTCATCAATCAAAAAATTATTAAGATCTATTAGAATCTTACTCCTCCCACAAGATACTAGTTAATAGTGTGGTTGATCTTTTATTTGCGAGAAAAACTTTTGATCTATCCATCAAACATCATGGCAGTACAAAGAATACAAGTTCCTTGAGTTCTTCTGGAGCAGTCAACTCCTCCCTGATAACAAGAGGAATAAAACCCCTGAGCCTTTTAAGAATTTCTTAGATTGTCGAAAGAGAAACACTTATTCCATATCTGTTTCACTATAGGAAGGAAATCTTTTTATTTTGTCCGAGAGAGGTCAAATCAAAATTCCCTAATTTTATGAATCAAAACATACACGTGTTAAATTCACGAGATCGACCCTAACAGTACGAAGCTTAATTGCACCATTCCTAGCAAGATGATAGTAAAGGATCCAAATGCTGAGATACGCGAAATCATACCATAGCCCGAGGCGAATCTAGCGCTCGCAAAATGCCGAAAAGCTTCGGATAGCACAAAGCGCATCGTTGCCAAGCCATGCCACGACTCGGATTGGCTCGTTCGCACGTTGCTTTGTCCATATAGCAACTTTGCCGGACGCAACGGCAAAGCGACCATCCACCTACGTACGCCCAACGGAAGCCGAAGCCGAAGCCACGAACCACAAAACCAGGCCATCGCCCGAACAAACGTGCGAAGCTGCCAGAAAACAGAAACAAGCAAGTGGCCATTTGTTCCTCGTCGCCTCCGCTTTCCCAACCCCACTGCCCCCCAGCCAAATCCACCGCTCGATTCCGCTGCCGCGGCGCCGATCCCTCCCCCGTCCATGGCGATCGGGCCCGGCAGCCGGCTCCCCGACCTCCCATTCTCCCGATTCGGAATTTGATAAGGTTTCAGCGGCCTCTCCGCCTCCCGCAGCTGTGTCCTGCTCGATTGCTGATTTGGTCGGGGGAGGGGAATCTTCTGCGGCTGCTGCTTCTGTTGAATTGCTCTCTGGGCGGGGGGAGGGGGGATGGGGATGCTGTTCGTGGAGTACCTCCCGGGGCCCAAGGTGTTCAAGTGCAAGTTCTGCAGGGTTGACTCGGCGTCGCCGGACGACATCGTGTCCAAGGAGTTCCGTGGCCGCCACGGCCGCGCCTACCTCTTCGATAGCGTGTGAGCTGAGCTATCTCTCTCTTCGTCCTCTTCGATTTTTCCTGTTCTACGCGTGTGGATCGTGCGATCGTTGCAATGCCGCTGTTCTAGAAAGGCTTTTCAGTTGCAGGCATTCCAAGATAGTAGTACTAGTTAAGTGGTGCCGTGCAATGCCGCTGTTCTAGAAATGCTTTTCAGTTTAGTACTGTAGTTAACTCGTGCCGTGCAATGTTATATGCATTGTTGGTAACCACACTGATTTAAGTTCATCATAGTTGCAAGATAATTGTTTCGTAGTAATGTTGTTTCCTCTAGGGGGTTTTGGTTGTGATTTTGGATGAAAAATCATGATGGTTATTACTATTAAATTACGCTGAGTGCAAGAATGCGATGATGAGTCCGATATGGTTATGTTTGATTTGAGCTGTATTGAATCTTCTGAATCATGATGGATATGAATAAAATGAGTCTAGCACCCTATTTCAAAAGATAATAAATGAGTTTGGTAATCAACCTGGGCAAAATTGTATGTATTGTAACAGACCTTATGGTCAACCTGTTGAGCTATGTCGATCTTAGGCTAGAGAGTTAAAATTTGGAGGCTAAGTAGCCTAAATTGCACATTTGATATCACTTGATTTACAAGATCATTCTTTACTACTCAATTTATGAAGTAAGAGAGCTTGATCAGGACCAGTTGTTTCTGAATATGAAATGCTTCTTAGCCCATTTTCATCTTTCTGTTGCTGACCAACTATCAAAATCAACTTCATGGAGAGCTCACATTTTGTGATATCAGTAGACTGCTAATGAAGTGTCCCTCACTTTCTTCATTGGCCCAAATACTGAGTTAATTTTGATAAATTATGTAATCAGGCAACAGTTCCATCTTATCTAGCAAACATAGATGTGAAATAGAATTATGGTTATTAACATTACAACACTCTTATCTAAACTGAATTAAGTATGAGTAATTGACCATTCAACATTTGAACTACCAAGCCTTTGCCAATTATTGTTGACATGTTAATCTGGGTTGAATGTGACATCCAGGGTGAATGTGAGCCTTGGTCCCAATGAGGATCGCCATCTCTTGACTGGATTGCATACAGTGAACGATATCTACTGTAGCTGCTGCCAACGACTCCTTGGCTGGAAATATGTAAGTTTCATTTTACATTTTAGTTGATGAAGATTTCGTTTAAAATTGCTAATATAGATTAGTTAAAGCATGCAAGTTCGTCAAACTGTTAAATTCATTCATCTAAGAGGGCAATCATCCTAGCACCATCCTGTCAAAATGATGTTTGTAATATGAACTAGGGTTCTTAGTTCTTACTGGGGAAACTACTACCGGGAGGATAGCCATGTACTGCTCAGCTGCTAGGGACAGGAGAGATTAGAGACTGGGGTGATTCATTGTGATTTCTGTCGATCGGTTGATTCTGTTCCTCACTGCCAAGGCACTTTATACACGGAGAGGCTGATCACATCAAAGCCTAACAATAGGTAGCTAATCAACTGAATAGCAATTGGGACGAAGCAACTAAAACAGACATAATGCATATACTTGGCTGGTTAGCTCTAATTGGTACCTTAGGTACATCTCCTGCCATGGAAACTAAGGCATGAACTTGCGTTTCTAGAGGACCACTTTATTCAGAATTATGTTGGCTATTGAGTACAGGGTATAGGTCCCGTAGTCGACAGAGATGGCCACACTTGGGGAAATTATTCATACCCCAAATTTCACATGCACATATTTTATCTGTTGACTATTTTTGAGTGATCCGTTAACTTGTTTACCGGCAAGTGGTTATAGGTCTTTCTATTTCCCAAAGTATCTCCTTTTGTATCCCATGCCTTGATCCAAAGCTCTCAATGGAAAATGAGAACCAAATGTAGCCTAAAGCCTATACCTTCTGCTTAAGGCATACATAAGTGTTATTTTATTGTATAGGAAATTCATAAGGATGTAATAGTTGATACATAAGAGCATCTACAACCGGACCCCTTATATTGGCCCTATACGTCCGGGCGGATGGCCTGGTCAGTGACCGGTCAAGAAATCGCTACCTAGCTGCCCCCCTCAAACCGGCCCTATACATCCGGCCTGACCGAGCACCCCTCATATCCAGCCATATCTGGGGTGGATATGGGGAGGCTCGGACGCGCCGCGTCCGCCATGTCGGACCTGATAGACCAGACCCACCCCAAATTCCATCAAATCGCCCCCGATCTCCGGACCTGCCCTTTTTCTCTCCTCTCTTCTCCCTCATCTGGCTCTCCTCTTGCTTCGCCGCCACTCTAGCTCCGTCACTGTCCCGACCCCAAAACGCCGCCACCACCGCCGCAAAATGTGCGAACAGTTTTTTTTAATTCTTTTGTAGGTAAAACGGTGGATTCGTCGGGTTCGTCGGATGAGGAGTATCAAAACAAGGAGCTTGATGCATTCATTCAAAAAGAGTTACTCCCTTCGATCCATATTACTTGTCGCAACTTTAGTACAACTTTGTACTAAATCCGTGACAAGTAATATGGATCGGAGGGAGCAATCGATTCTTTGGATTCAGACGACGAAGATGTTGAGTTGTTGATGATGATCAACATCCAGGAGGAAATGGAGCACATTCTGAACTTCAAGGGTTCGACCAAAGGGAGGAGAATTCTAAACCGGGACAGGATCACTGGCGCACGACTGCTCTACAAGGACTACTTCCAACCCGGACCTACATTCCTTGAAACGTTTTTTCATAGACGCTTCCTTATGTGCAAACCCTTGTTCTTGCGCGTGGTGGAGGGAGTGGAGGCACATGATCCCTACTTCAGTCTCAAGAAGGATTGTTGCGCACAACTCTTGTTCTCTCCTTTGCAAAAATGCACGGCTGCTCTTGAGGATGCTTGCATTTGGTACCGCCAATAATGCCGTAGGTGAGATGGTCAGGATGAGGGAGAGCACATGCCTTGATGCCAATGTGAGATTTGCCTGTGCCGTGGTGAAGGTGTTTGGAGCGGAGTATCTGAGAGAACCAATTGTGCAAGATACAAAAAGGTTGATGGCAATTAGAGCGGCAAGAGGTTTCCAGGTATGCTCGGTTCAGTTGATTGCATGCATTGGCAATGGAAGAAATGCCCCAAAGGTTTGCGCAGGCTGTACCAAGGTCACACCAAAGAGGCCACCATCGCACTCGAAGTAGTGGCATCAAGGGACTTGTGGATTTGGCATGCTTTCTTTGGCATGCCTCGTTCTCACAACAACATCAATGTGCTCCAGCGATCTCCGATGTTCAGGAGATTTTGTGATGGGGATGCTCCACCGTGCAACTACACTGTCAACGGGTACAACTACAACATGGAGTACTACCTTGCCGATGGTATCTATTCTCAGTGAGCGGCATTTGTGAAGACCATATCCGATTCCCATGGCAATAAAACAATGACACTTTGCAACAATGCAAGAAGCAGTTAGGAAGGATGTGGAGAGGGCATTCGGAATGCTCCAAAGCGCGTTGGGGTATTGTTCGTGGAGCTGCAATGATGTGGGGATCAGAGACTTTGTGGCGGTTAATAACATGTTGTGTCATTTTGCATAATATGATTGTCAAGGATGACAGTGAAGGGGCAGCCTGAACACATGATTTTGAGAAGCCTGGAGTACAAGTCCGCCTCCCGGAACAAGATGTAGAGCATATTGTGAACTTCTTGGAGTGCATTGGAATCTTCGAGATCAAAACGTGCACGCGCAACTACTCAATGATCTTATGGAGCATATATGGGCCCACAATGAAAATCAAGAAGTTTAAAGTTTGAACTGTGCGCTTGGAATCAATTTTATGTTTGAACTATGTATTTTCGCTATGAACAAATGTTATTTACATGTGATATCCATGTGTACGATCGGCGTGCATGGATTTGAGGTTCTGATACGAGGAGTGTGGTTGTCTAGCAGGACATTTGAGGGGCCATTTGAGCTGTTCGGGGTCGTGTCCCGACACGTTTAAGGGGGCGATTTTGCCCAGTCCGACTGTAGATGCTCTAAATGTAGGACCCATGTGTTGCTCGTTGAATGCCTGGAAGTAAAAATTTTGCCCTCTCAATTCATCTTAGGTTCTTATGTTTTTTTTTCTTTAGTTTTCTCTTGATTTTTTCGTGTCGTGTTTATTGAACTCTGTTAGATTATGCCAACCTTGATCGTTATGATGACTCCCCTACTCATTGAACAATATGCAGGCGAAAGCCTACAACGATGACCAGAAGTACAAAGAAGGAAAGTTCATACTAGAGAAGAACATGATGCTGAAAGAAGGACGTTAGCTGGCGGGAAAAGATGATCTGCTGTCAAGTCTGCAAAAGCAGACATTCGCAACTGCGAAGTGTAGCTAAAGATTCGTTGTTACTAATTTCCTGAATATTGATTATTCTGGTGACGGCCATCACCACGAAATCTGTTGTCCTATTACATTTGCTCGGCTGGCCTCTGAAATCGTACTGTTACCAGTTTTTCTTGATTCAACCGTGGAGGTTCACAGATGTCGGGTTTCTGAAGCTGGGTGCTGATGTGGGCCTAGTGCTCTTTAATTGCCTCACTTGAATCTATCACGTACGCATCGTTAAACCCGTGAAGAACGAAACCCTTTTCTGCGAGATTGAACCATTTCACGTGAATTTCCTGTGAAGGAGATTGAACCATTTCACGTGAATTTCCTGTGAAGGTAGGAAACAGCTAGCTAGTTGTCATGGTCGTATACCGCAATGCTGGATGTGGAGTGGCTACAACATCTCTAAATGCATCCCCCCTACTCTGTCTCCAGTTGTCCGTCCGGATAGAAAAAGGTCACCCAGCGCCTCCCTTAAACTTGTCTTATATTTCTGGCCTCCTCCAATGTGGGAGAGAG
Source organism: Elymus sibiricus (assembly GCA_039707655.1). Lineage (NCBI taxonomy): Eukaryota > Viridiplantae > Streptophyta > Magnoliopsida > Poales > Poaceae > Elymus > Elymus sibiricus. Next base: position 164,392,195 of record CM077666.1, on the reverse strand, counting down.
TTGGGGTTGTTGAATTATCCTTAAGGTCATCCTAGACATGTGGGCCCCTCGGCGAGGCTGCCACTGCCATGGGCCACACTAGGGAGGAGGGCCGTGGCGAAAGGCGTGCGTAGTTCTGGGTAAACCTGGGCATGGGCAGCCCGACCCGACGACCTAGCCCGAACACGGCCCGAAAAACCCGGGTCGGGCTTTGTCTTCGGACCGGGCTCGGGCCTGAAAATGCAGCCCGTTGCGTATGTCAGGCCAGGCTCGGGCCTGGGAAATCATGCAGTTTACATGGAGGCCCGACCCGGCCCGGCCCAAAATTGCTCCATTTTGTCTCCTCGGGCCGGGCTCGGGCTTAAATATGCGTTTTTTCGGCCGGGCTCGGGCGTAGACTTTGCAAGTCAGGCTTTGACAGGCCCGGCCCGAAACCCGGCCCGGCCTGGCGAATGCCCAGGTCTAGTCGTGGGCGGCGTGGCTACTCGCGGGTTCCGGTCCAAGTATTCACCACCCCACCGGGATGCCCGTCATCGGCTCCAAACTATGAACACGCATCGAGGCCGCCGTGCTGGAGAAGGGCATTGTCGTGTAACACCCACAGATCTTAACCCTGTCATTAAGCTAATTAAATTGCCATGTCATCATGATCATCTTCATTAAATTGCATTAGGAAATAATTCAACTTCAATTCAAAATTCAAAATGCAAGTCAAACAGTTATTTCTTCAAACAGCAAAACAAAAATGTTCATAATATTGTAAAAATTCCCAAAGCAATTATAAAAATAAAATCAACATTATAAAAATTCCCAAATTGACCCTAACATCCAAAAACAGTACCTAAAGAGCCCTATTTAAACCATTTCATTTAAACAAAAATTCAAATGGATTCATTTAAATCCCAAACTCACTGAGGCAGTGCAGAATGTTGCAGGGTAATTAATTTGACAAGTTTCCCATTTTTCTAAACTCATTTGCTATTAAAAGAAAATGCAAAACAGTAGCTAAATTAGAAAGCAGAAAAAGAAAATGAAAAATGCCTAAAACTTACTGTGCACTAGAGCCCACAGCCGCACAGGAGCAAGGCCCAGCCCACCAGCCACCTCTTCTCCCTCCTCGCGCTGCTGTCGCCCGCACAGCGCGCGCACGCCCTGGCCCCCCCTCGCGCGCGCTCGACAGCGCGCGGCTGTCGCCCCGTGGTCGCCTGCAAGACCCCCTCGACCCCCTGCAACCCTAGCCGCCCCCATACTCCCCCTCGTTCGCCCTCTCCCTCTCTGCTTCGCTCCACCGGCCTTCCCGTGCCCAACCACCCTGTCCAGGAGGCGCGCCGGCCTCGACTACCTCTCCCGCACCACCGCATCGAGCACGGGGAGCACCACGGCCGCCGCCCGCGCCGTCCTTCTCCGCTACGGCCACCGATCGCCGTCGTCGAATCCGTCACCGTCACGCCGTCCCCGAGCACGCTTTGCCCCTCTGCCGGCTCCCAGTGAGCTCCTTCCCGCTTCCCCTCTCTCTCCTAGCTCCTGCGCGCCCGCTAGCTACTGCTGCCGCTGCCGTGAGCTCGCCGTCACGGCCACCGCTAGCGCTGCCCGCGTTTGAGCCTTGGGCCGTGCTCCTGGGATTCCCAGGAGGTCAATGCGCCAATCCGCGAGCCTCGCCGTGCCCCGTAGAGACAAATCCCCACCTCGCCCGAAGCCACCTCCGCCTCCGCTCGTCGCCGGCACCGATTCCGGCCGTCCCCGGCCGAGTTGCTGCCACCCATCGACGCGCCTCGCTCTCCTCTTTCGAACGCCGCCTCCCGCGCTCGAAATGAGCCGCCGTAGCGGTTTTCCGACCACCACCCGTGTGCGCCGCCGTCATTTTGGTCGCCGGCGGCGAGTCGCCGGTCGACGCCGACGTGGCGCTGACGTGGGTGCCTTTGGGCCCCACCCCCGAGTCGCTGTCGTGGTTTTTATCACGGCAGATGCCCTCGTGAAAGGACTGAGTCGTGAGGCCATCATAGCTTGGTGGTAACTAGAACGGGGTTGATAGGAATCGAGAGACAAGGGTTTACCCAGGTTCGGCCCCTCGCGATGGAGGTAATAGCCTACGTCCTGCTTGGTTGTTATTGATGATGATGATCTCGATTACAAGGGTGCAACTTGGCTAACCTAGTACTCGAGAACTCGTAACTCGCCCTTTTCCGCCTCAGGGGCTTGCCTTTATATATAGGTCGAGGCCCTAGGTTTACAACAGAGTCCGGGTCGTAACATGACCCGTGATCTAATCTATTTCCTATTCATCGTCCTCCTCAAGAGAGAAAAACATATCACGTCCTTGGATGAGCCGCCGCCTCAAGTACTGGGCTATGAGCCGGCCCACTTTATGAGTTGCCCTGACGGGCCTTGACGTCTTGATCGTCGCTGCTACTCTCCAGGGTGCCACTGGATAACCCGGCCCTGAACGGGCGGGTCATACCGTGGGGTTATATCCCCAACATTAGCCCCCAATTTAATTTGGATTTATCCATGTTAAACTTATCCTGAAAAATAAAACAAGAACAAATTTGACAGGTTGTGCGCCGGGTCGAGGGTTCTTCTGAGCCGGTATCTGTTCATCCTTCAGTCCTTGTCATTTCCTTCTGTGAAAACACCCGCCCGAGTCAATCTTTGCCGGGTCGTGCAATTTTTTCACACTTTAGTATTTATTGAGTTATTCCATATCGTGATATCATCTCAGCCACCTTGATATGTGTCTATGATCTCATAACAAATCTTTTTTAGCAGATATGTCAAACTTTGTCAATGCAAAAAAAATCCAGGCGCTTTATTCAATGGAATCCTTCCTGGAAAGTCCGGGTCTCTTCGTTATATCAATGGGCCAGCTTCAAAATCAACTTGCTGGTTTCATGCAGGAAAATATTGGGGAAAAAATAATCCATTTGAGTCGGCTTCCAATGCTCTGACTTGACAAAAATATTGGGCTTAAGATATGCTTCTGATGCTGAGCTGGCTTTGAATACTCCGGCTTGACAAAAATATTGGATTTAAGATATTCATCTTATGTTTAGCCGGCTTGAGGATGTAGAGCTTGTCGAGTTGCGATTGTCGAAGTTGCCGGGTTATAAAGATTGATGATACCGGGTCATGATTGTTGCTGACACCGGGTCATGTAATTGGTCTTCCTGGGTTCTTCAGGCCAAGTCCTTATAGGACGGATCCTCCCAGGCCGGGCTTTCCCAGCCCCGGTCAATCTGAATTTTCTTTCAACTCCAATATATATATATCAACTGTAGCCCCCAAGCTCCGAGTTTATCACCTTGTGATGAATTGGTGCTTGCTTTTGTAAATATTGTTGCGTCGGCTTTTCGGGCCTTTCTATGAATAGCTTGGAGGACTTGAAGGTGTACCTCCCTTATATCCATATTACCTGTAGCCCCCAAGTCTTAAAAGGGGAACGTAGTGATAGCTTAAGACTTGCTTCAATATAAATGTTACAACTTCGGAGAAATCTAGGTTGTTCATCTGAGCCGTCAGTCATAAACTGAATGTTTTGTATTTCACATGTGTAGCCCCCAAGGTCTGGCTCATCATTATGTGATGCGCCGGGTCTTCAATTTGGACCTTATGATCTGTTTAAACAACTGAACGCTATAGCCCCCAAGTGCCGGGTTGTCTTGCCTGCAGAAACTTGGGACTTGAACATAATCTTCAATGTTGTAGATATATAGCTGCAAATAGTGTAGCCCCCAAGGGCCGGCTCAGTAAGATAGTACTGGGCTGGGACTTAGAAAATGATGGAAAACGGACCGTAGCCCCTAAGGACCGGATCATTGTGAAAATGATGAGCCGGTTCTTCCTTGAATCCATACTTGAATAAAGATCGACCTATAGCCCCCAAAGGCCAGGTCATTATGAAAATTATGAGCCGGTTCTTCCTTGAATCGACACTTAAATAGAAAACAACCTGTAGCCCCCAAGGGCCGGCTCATCTCCTTGAGATAGTCGGGTCTTCTGATAATGTAATGATTTGAAAAGCGACTTGCATTAGCCCCCAAATGTCATGGGGTATGCCTGCAACGTCATGAGACTTGTGTCTGTAAAAATAATTGGAGTGGTGTAGCCCCCAAGTGCCGGGTCATGCGGCCTCGCTAGCTCGGGACTATAAAAATTGATCGTGAAATATGCATCTGTGATGACAGGATATGCTGGAGCTGGCCGAGTCGAAAGCTGACATGTTGCAGAAATAATTGAAGTTTGAGCGGCAGCAACGTGTCAAGGCAGAGTCATTGGCTGCATACTTGCAAGAATCAGTGGCTCTTACTAAGGAGAACTTGCAGACCGAGAGATCCGACCATGAAATGGAGAAAGAACAACTACTGAAGCGGGCACAGGCTGCAGAAAACCGACTTGAGCCAGTGACAGAAGAGCTGAACACGTTGAAGCGTCACATCACAGATATGACAGTTGCCATCTTTGGTAAGTAACAGCAGAACCGTAGTTAAATTCTGGGTTGAAGACTGGCCGGCTTATATATTCATGCTTGTTCCGTTTGCAGGTAGAAAAAATAACATCGGCGTCCAGCTGCCGCTCGTCAAGTTGAAAACTATCTACACATATGTGGAGCAGTTGTATACAGGTGGCATGTATGCAATTATGGCAGCGAAAGAGGTCGGGTCGCATCCTACAAGGATTAAGGATATGCTGATCGACCTATCAACCGTGCCAGAAAGGATCCATGAGAAGCTGAGGTCGGCAGCTCGTGCAGGGACTGGCATGGTTCTTGCAAGGGCCAAGGCATTTCTACCGGAGATGGATCCGAACGAGCTGGTTGGCGGCTTTCCCCAGTACAATGTTGATGGGGAAGAATTTTCTCAAGAGGACTTTGCACAGTGTGTGAAGGACACTCGAGTGGCCGCAACACAGATGGTTGAAGAGCTAGACTTGGTCAAGTATCAACCCGGTTACTCAGAAGGGAACAAGCGCCTCCGGCCGCCAGAGTATAAGCCGTTTGATCTCACTCCGTCACGCAGTAAGAAAACCTTCGCTCCTGATGTTGACCCGTCTGGAATCGTCACTACCGACTCAATTTTCAAGAAACTCTGCCATCCTATGGATTCCAAGAAGCCGCCAGATTGAGGAGCACGCACAAGCTGCCCCGCCAACCTCCGGTGCTGAGGAGCAGCAAGTTGTCAACCCGGAAGACCCGGACGCCAACACAAGCGAGTAGCTTGTGCGAAAACTTAGGAATTTTGCTCCCAGCCCCCAGGTGGGGTTTGTAATAGAAGTAGGAAAAACACTTGTGCTATTCTGCAGTGCCATCGTGCCCTGGACATGTTTTGAGGTCTATATGATACACTTGAATTGGTGCGGTGGTGAGCTAACCCGCCAATCTGCTGGAAATGTAAAAAATTGCATCTGCGTTGTTAATGATAGGCCGTTTGTCCAAGCATTCGGTCATAGAAATACAACCCTGCAATTCTGAGCTAGTAGAAGTATAATTCGAAGTGCCATAAGATGTGGCGACTCATGATCGATGGCATCATAACCCTTGGAAATAAGCTGGTGTATTTATAACCCGGCGACTCGTGGTCGAAATGCTTGATCAGAGGGTCCTGTAAAAACAGATTAAAACACAAGTATAATAATAAGCCGGCTTTCGAGGCACGACATTATAGACCGGCTTTCGAGGCGCGAGTCTTGCTTCAAGGAAGCTGGCGTGATAGCCCATGGTTTATCCCCGCTCTCTGTAAGCCGGCTCTCACGTGACTTAAACCGATGTTTTAACCCAGACAAGTTCAGGGTCATAAAATGATTGACTTGTCAAGAGTACACCGGGTCACCTAGTCGGAGTAGCATCAAGCAGACTGGCAGGTTTAACCATGATATAAAGTGGCTTTTTTGCCGGGTCAAGAGGGTGAGAAAGCTAAACTCGGTGAGTTGGAAGCCCCCAAGTAACCATATGATCATGGAAAAGCTCAGCATAGGATATACAGGAGACAATGCTACTACTGCAAAACATCTGGGGTCCAGATAAGCCGGCTTTATTCCATGGATCATTATTGAGCAGGATACCCATGTTTAGACTGCGCATCATGGCAACTAGTCTTCTTTGGTAACCTTTCTTTTCGCCAATATGGCAGGGTACCCATGTTTGAACTGCGCATCGTGGCAGCTAGTTCTCTTGGGCAACCTTTACTTTTTCACCAATAAGGCAGGATACCTATGTTTGAACTGCGCATCATGGCGGCTAGTCCTCTTTGGTAACTTTTACCTTTTCGCAAATAAAGCAGCAGTCCCTGGGACTGGGTTGTCTTCCCTTCAACGATCTGGGGTTCTTGTATTTGTTAAAACCGACCAAATCCGCCGAGTCACATCTGTGTAGCCCCCGAGTCTTAAGTCGACTCGAGGAGCCGGCTTGAGATTCTTTGTACTTGGCTGTGGCACAAATCGACGTATAGTTGATAGCTGAGAGCTGGAATTTATTGAAGCCGGAGGCGATGTGGCGAGTTGATGATCTTTGCGATGCTCGTCGTATGCCCTCCCATTCTTTGTTATTCTCTCTTGGTCCGGCTCTCCTGTTTTCTCCAGGGCCATTTTCTCTTCTGTTTCTTCGCTTGCCGGTTTTTGAATTGCCGGCTCTACTGTGACCGGCTCTCCTTGCTCTTTCGGGGAGGTTTCCTCCATGGCCGACTCTTCTGTTTCTTTTGATGTGGTGAATTAGACCAGACCGCAGGATGGTGAGCTACGTGTTTTGACGGATAGCTTGGTGTGGACCGGTCGACGGAGCGGACTCTGGCATGCTTCGGTGTGTTGATGTAAATTGGACCACGGCGGCGGCGGCTTGCGCGCGTGTCCGTTGGGCAACTCACGCGAGCAGGCGCGGCTCTGGCGCGTTGATGTAAACCGGACCGCGAGGACGGTGGCCTGCGCGTGTCCGTTGGGCAGCTCGTACGGACCCAGGGTGAGGCCCCGGTGTGTTGATGTAGACGCGGGAGCTGGCCGGTAAATTGACGTGGACGCGGGAGTCGGCCGCGACGGTTGAAGTCGGCGCGGACGCGAGAGCCGGCCGTGGCGTTGTAAGCCGGCGCGGGCGCGCTGGTCGGCCGCGGCGTTGTAAGCCGGCACGGGCGCGCGAGTCGGCCGCGGTGTCGCCTGGCGTGTTGATGTAGACTGAATCGCGGAAGCGACGGCTTACACGCGTGTCCGTCGAGCAGAGCGGCACGGACAAATGCCAGTGTAAAATGATGCTGGTGCGCGCTCCGTATCCGTGGTATAACGCCACTTTTGTAATGAATAATTGTCCTGCGTAAAAATATTACAGGCCAAAGTAATTGTTCTCGGATGAATTAATATGTGCTGATAAAATACATAGAAAGGATAGCACCTGATATTTTTGTATTCTGCAGTGAACGCAGTTGCTGGATGATTAGATGTACGCATAAGCTGATCTGATGAAATATGTGCTGGTATTTGGAGTGCTAGTACTTGGTTTTTTTCTTCTCATGTGCACGTAGCAGTTCAAAGATTAAAAAATCTGAACTACTAGTGGACTTGGCCTTCTCGTAAGGCTGGTTTTTATCAAATCTTGATATTTGTGCCAATAAACAATGTGGTGCAGCTTTTGCCTCCTCTGTCTTTCATGCATGCGCTTTTTTTCCTTTTCTTCTTTTGAGCGCACCTGGTCTCTTGTCCGGTTGCACAAAGATGCTTTTTTTGTGCGGCTGTAGTAGCACCAGCAGACCGGAGTAGAATAGTACCCGGAAACTTGATCCGATCTTGACTTGCTAATTCCTCCCGTGGCTTATCCATGAAGTAGCAGGAGCAACATAGTACTAACTTCCCGTGATTTGCTAATTCATCTGGGTCAGACATATCGACTGGATTTGATTCTTCCTGTAGACGCGAGGCCTGCTGTACTAACTTCGGGACTCCCACCTGCTCAGGCGGCATGTGGTGGCTGGCGCCTACTGCCGGTGTAGCCGCTTAACAGAGATCAACGGATCGGGCTGATTAGAGCGCCCTGCTGTAGAAAAATTCTTCCGATCCTAATCTTAGGTTTAGACTCGTGCAAGCCGCCGTCGAAACAATTTCTAGCCTCCATTAGCTAGATCGGTGTTGATGACGATGAAAAGCTGTAAGCCTTGGCGACTTTGCAAGACAGCGGTGGCGGAATCGACCGCAACCCTAATTCACTTTAAACTCAATCTGATGTCATATTGCCGGCTCTGCCCAAGGTTGTCCCGTGCCGGGTTATCTCATGCCCTGGTTCCGTGACAGCTCTGCTTCATCCGGCCAATCACGTTGCCCTCGATCCCTAGGAGAGCTCTCTCCAAGAAAACAACACCACCGTGTGCTGGCCCCACGGTGGGTGCCAACCGTCGTGGTTTTTATCACGGCAGATGTCCTCGTGAAAGGACTTAGTCGTGAGGCCATCATAGCTTGGTGGTAACTTGAACGGGGTTGATCGGAATCGAGGGACAAGGGTTTACCCAGGTTCGGCCCCTCGCGATGGAGGTAATAGCCTACGTCCTGCTTGGTTGTTATTGATGATGATGATCTCGATTACAAGGGTGCAACTTGGCTAACCTAGTACTCAAGAACTCGTAACTCGCCATTTTCCGCCTCAGGGGCTCGCCTTTATATACAGGTCGAGGCCCTGGGTTTACAACAGAGTCCGGGTCGTAACATGACCCGTGATCTAATCTATTTCCTAGTCATCGTCCTCCTCAAGAAAGGAAAACATATCACGTCCTTGGATGAGCCGCCGCCTCAAGTACTGGGCTATGAGCCGGCCCACTTTATGAGTCGCCCTGACGGGCCTTGACGTCTTGATCGTCGCTGCTACTCTCTAGGGTGCCACTGGATAACCCGGCCCTGAACGGGCGGGTCATACCGTGGGGTTATATCCCCAACAGTCGCTGACGCTGGGTCCCGCGGGCCCAGTTGACCGGTCAACGATCGCCGCTGACCGCTGACTGGGCTGGCCCAACCACTGACATGCGGGCCCCGCGCAAATTAAACATTTTTATAAATAATAAAATGCTAATTAATCTGTTAATTAGTCTGTGTCACTGACAGGTGGGGTCCCACCTGTTAATTAACCAATTAGCTAAATTAAACCTTTGTTAGTTGAGTCAGTCACTTACCAGTGGGACCCACTGGTCAGGTTTGACCCTGGTCAGCTCGGTTTGACCGATGACGTCACCCTGACGTCATGATGACGTCACATATTACTATTTTGGATAATTCGGATTTAATAATTAAAACAATTCCAGAAATTCAATAAAACTTTGAAAAATCATATAAAATAAACCGTAACTCGGATGAAAATAATTTATATATGAAAAATGATCAGAAAAATATGATGAATCCGAATATGTGATCAAAATGCTTGACCATCACTCCTAACTAGATGAACATGGAACTTTCCCCTCTGGTTCTGTATACCGATAACTGCCTGGAGCCGGGAAAATATTCCCGGATATTTTCCCGCTCCGTTTAAAATACTTAGTACTGCGTTAGGGCACCCCTAGCACAGCCTATTGCCATGTCAAGCATCTGTGTGCATTTGTTTGCTTTATATTTACTGTTTCTTCCCCCTCTTCTCTCCGGTAGACTCCGAGACCGACGATGCCCCTGTGATCGACTACGTCGCCGACGACCATTCTTCCTTTTCAGCAAAGCTTCCACGCAAGCAAAACCCCCTTGATCATTTCAATATCGCCCATTTCTTTCTCCCCCCTGCTTGCATTAGATTTTGCTACTGTAATTGATTGCTCCTATTCTGATGCATAGCCTGATTTTGTAACCTGCTGTTGATACTTTACCTGTTGTCCTAAATGCTTAGTATAGGCTGGTTAGCGATCCATCAGTGGCCCTACCCCCTTGTCCGTGTTGCCTTGCTTTACTACCGATGACTCGATCAATGTGATCGATGTGCCGAGACCGACACAGCACCGCACACCCCCTTAGTTGTATGACTCTACAGAGCTACTATCGAGTGCCGAGGGTGATACCTCCTACCTCAGTCCTGATGATATCTCTGTAGCGTAGCTAGTCGGTTGTGGGTTACCGAGGGTGATTCCTCTTTCACCACCTCCAATGATGCCTCTGTCGTGCAACCCCTCAAGTGTGAACCCATCGAGGGTGATTCCTCCGAGTTCACCTTGACAGTTGCATCGAGTGGGAATCCATCGAGGGTGATTCCTCGGATTACCCCCTTGATGTTACGGACACACGGTTACCTTTAACTGTTGCCCCCATGTATTGTTACTGCGGGACTGAAGGGACAGGCGGTACCACCCTGGTAGAGGTGGACCTGAGTTCCCGACAGTCTCTTGAGAGTCGGGTTGACCTGGAGGGTACCCGCGAGATAATTACGAGGCGCGGCCGGGCAGGCAGAGACCGCCCTAGAGAGGGATGGGCCTGACCCTTGTTGCACTTCCTCGAGACGGGGCGACAGGAGTACTGATCGTCACCGCGAGCCCCCAACACACTAACGGATTTGGGTATTTGATCTGAGTTGGCCGCTGGCCATATACGCACTACCACCACGTGGGATAATGGTTATGGGACCCTCAACGCCGTATGTATCAGCCGAAAGCTCTGTCAGACGTCCAGTTCAGCATTGCGGCCGGGACGGACCGGCGCCATCCAGGACAGGGGTGGTGCCTGGCTTCACCCTGCACGCAACGACCCGGAGTGCAAAGGGCGATGGGCCCAAGACCCCTAAGCACTTAGGATGTAGACCGGCGGGGACCTCTCTGCGGAGTCTAGGTAGGACTACGTCGTGTCGATCAGCCAAGGCCGGGCATGACCGAGAAAAGTGTGTCCGGCCGGAGTTAATCAAGCGTGTTGGGTAACAGTAGTGCACCCCTGCAGGGAAGTTATCTATTCGAATAGCCGTGTCCATGGTAACAGGACGCTCAGTGTTGTATCCCGATCTATTACAACTTGAACTGGATACATGTTAATTAATTGTAAGCTTCGGGATCGCTTTCTCGTCGGGAGTCGAGGAAGGATCTCTAGGCTTTGCTACTACATGCTTGTTACTTTATGTTATGCTACTAATCTGCACTCTTCTAATGCTGCAAGACGCTGAAGATGCTAGTCTTCGATAGGCTAGGCCCTCTCTCTATTCTGGCATTTCTGCAGTCTAGTCCACAAATACAACCATTCCCTTTGATACCGATACATACTTAGCATAGTTCTGATGTAAGTCTTGCGTGTACTTTGGATGAGTACTCACGGTTGCTTTGCTACCTCTTTTTCCCCATACCCGATTGCTGCGACCAGATGATGGAGCCCCGGAGCCAGCAGATCCCGCCGACGACTACTACTACCCCGACGAAGCTTACTACTACGTGGAGAACGACGACCAGGAGTAGTTTAGGAGGCTCCCAGGCAGGAGGCCTTGCCTCTTTCGATCAGAGCCGTTGTTTGTTTTCGCCTTCTTAAGGCACCCTTGTTTAACTTTGTGTCTATACTCAGATACTGTTGTTGCTTTCGCTGACTCTTGTGTAACTCGAGCTTATGTATTCGAGCCCTCGAGGCCCCTGGCTTGTAATATAAAGCTTGTATTATTTTATTTTGTGTCTAGAGTTGTGTTGTGATATCTTCCCGCGAGTCCCTGGGCTTGATCGTGTGCATTTGTGTGTATGGTTAGTGCACGGTCGGGCCGGGGGCGTCACACGTCGCCTCGAAGCGCATCAGGGAGTCGAAGAGCGCACCGGCAAGGCCGAAGCCCTATGAAAACATCGCATTGCAGCCTGTTGGACATGTCGTCAGGACGATGACGGTGGCAGTGGCTGCCCGAGAGCGTTCCAGCTTCACCTCAACTTCAGGCTCACGTTCACTAGACGTTAGGTTATGTTAAGGTTTAGTATACGTCTATGTTTAATTATGTTTGAACTATGTCCTATGTTTAATTTGAACAATGTCCAATGTAATTTGAACTATACCTAGTTTGTGATCGTGTAAAATTGGCTTCGAAATGTCTTGAAAAATGTAGGAGGACAAATGGGGGATGCGGCTGTGCACCTGGGTTTCATGGACAAATGGGTGCTGTCCATGGACATGTTCGAAAATGTCCGAGGATACATGGAGGAGGGGTTTTCATGAACCACTTGGAGATGCCATGAGCTGCTTGGGTATGGGTTAAATGCAAACGAACTAGTGTATCAACGTTGAAGCATGAGTGGTGACACATCCATGGCCTTGTTTTTTTTTAAATTACTAGGTACTTTCAGTTTCAACAAAATATCCCAAACAGGTTGTTGGTCATTATACGACTGTTGGAACCAACGGCGGGGCCTCTGTACAATACGATGACTGGCTGTAGGTGGTCTGTTCGGCGATCTTCCGCGGCGCCAGCCGTGCCTGATTTTGTCCTTCGTAGTTCTCCGTCAAAGCCGGAGCTGCGCTGTCTGGTCGTAGGTGGCTGAGTTTCAGCGCAGATCTTCATTCATCTTCACGTGGACTCTGCAGTGTGTGTTGAGTCGACGGTCGCCTAAGGCGAAGTCGGAGTCGTTTGCTCAGGGTTTAGGGATTGCGATGACGTCTCTAGGGGAGGAGTGATGACGATGACGCCTACGTGCTGTCTCGACGAGGCCCTCTTTGGAGTGATGTACATGGGGTATCTTGTGTCTGCTGCTTAGCGGTTGTGATGGTTTCGCCCGTTTTTTCATAATTAACTGGGTAATCTGATTTTCGCTCGGTTTTCCTTAATTAACCGAGTAACTCTTTTCTTCTTAATTAATGCAGGATAACTGTCATTTTGAAAAGAGAAAAAAAACCCGCTAGACACATGCCCATTAGGGCATCTCCAACGCTGACCCGCAAATTCCTCCAGTATATATCTGTTTTTGGTCCGGACGTGGTCCGCGGACATGATACGGGAGGGAGCCATCCAACGCTAATTACAAAGTATCCGGATGGGAGGAGAAAAAGTAGGTGAGGACCATGCATGTGGTGGGATAGGAAAACCCTTCCTTTTGCCCGACTGATTTTCGGGGAGAAATCAGTCGTGTCGTATGATCGACACGCGTCCCCGTCTGGGCCCAGCACCGCTCAAAACCTTTTCTGCCTTATCTCCTCAACCCCTCAGCGAAGCATCTCCCCTCACGCGCGATGACCATTTCCTTTAGATCTTGCCGGCATGCCTCTTCCTTCCACCCCGCTGCAACTCGGCAAGGCGACAAGGAGGCACCTCACTGTCCTCTGCCCGACAGGGGATGCTGCAAGCCGGCAAGGAAGCACCACTACGAGCCCGCTGATTCTCCAAGGGCAGCCATGGCAGACACTGCAATGGCGACCAGGAGGGGTGCGTGAAGCCGGCGAGGCGGCGCGTGACGCTGTGTTCCAACACCTACCGGTGTTGTTGGAGGCTGCTTTTGGTGGGAGCGTCCGGTGAAGCTGCTTTGCAACACCACCGCAGCTCAGGCGGTGCCGCAGCCGCTGCATCGCAGCTCAGGCGGCATCGACGACCGCTGCATAGCAGCTCCGGCAGCGTCTCGGCCGCCGCATTGCAACTCCAGCAGTGTCGACGACCGCTGCAACGCAGCTCCGGCGGCATCGACGACCGATGCATAGCAGCTTTGGCGGCGTCGTGGCCGCTGCATCGCAACTCCGGCGGCGTCGACAACTGCTGTATCATAGCTCCGGCGGCATCGACGACCACTGCATAGCAGCTTCGGCGGCGTCGCGGCCGCTGCATCGCAACTCCGGCGACGTCGACAACTGTTGCATCGTAGCTCCGGCGGCATCGATGACCGCTGCATTGCAACTCCGGCGGCATCGCCGGCGCTGCATCGCAGCTCCGGCGGCATCGACGTCCGCTGCATCGTAGCTCCAGCGGCATCGAGGTCGCTGTTGCGGTGCTGGTGGGCATGCTTGGAGCAGGGACAGTGGGCGCTGTGTTGGTGGTACCTGTGCTGCGCGAGGCGAAGATGTGTGTTGAGGGGAAGTGCGATCCGCAGGACAACAAGCAAACGGCTACGATGTGCACGATCGGACGGTTATTAAGGCGGCTTATAGCCGCGAGTTATCAGCCGGCTTACGCCTAGCATCGGCGGATATTATGGTATGATGTCCGGTTGGGAGGAGAGAGAGGAAAAGGGGACCATGCATATGCGGAGAGAAAGAAGAGAGGAGAATCACGCGGAGGTTTTTAGTTGGTCAAGTGGATGTCCGGACTTCGGTATAGCTCTCCCATATTTATTTCACTTTGCCGGAAAACAGACGTTCAAACCACTTCACGGACCGGACAGTGTTGAATTACAAAAGTGAAAAAAAAATGTCCGGTCAAACATATACCAAGTTTTCCGGGTTTCCTTGGAGATGCCCTTACCGCCTACCTTGCTTCGACCTTCCAAGCCTATTGGCTACAACTGCCAGCCAGAAAGTAAAAGAAAGTCAAACGGTACTAAAAAAGTCAAACCGACGAACTACGTGGCGGGCGCCTGACAAAGCGGCAGTCGGTTTAACGAGTTCGGATCAACGCAGCAACTAAACCGATCGACTCTTAAAAAAAAGGCAACAAACAAACAAATCGTTGAGTTAACAAACAAAACACAAACGACGAAACTATGTCGACTTGTATACAGTCCACGCGGCGTCGTGAACCGGACGAACCGCCCAGCCGACGGACGCGGCGACCTCTGATCACACGGCACGCCAAACGTGGCCCAGCCCAACAGCCAGTCGGCCCGCAAATCCGGGTCAAATACCCCATACGTACGCGCGCACGTGTAGCAATACGCAACAACTACGTTACCGAGCCCGGGGCGCTATCGGTTCCTCCCGGTGAAGGCCGCTGCCGCACCGCACAACCATCTCCCCTATAAATAGCGGCCGCCCCGATCGGCCTCAGCTTCGCTCTGCCCCGCCCTCGCCTCCCGCCCGCTTCGCAATTCGCATGCCCCCAAACCCGACGCCGCCGCGCCGCGCGCAGCAGCACCACCACCCCGTCATCGGCGGCAGGAGCCAGGAGGCGGCCATGGCGGCGGCGGCGTCCGACGAGGAGGCGTTCCAGGAGGTGGACCCGACAGGGCGGTTCGGGCGGTACGCGGCCGTGCTGGGGCTGGGCTCCGTCAAGAAGGTGTACCGCGGGTTCGACCAGGAGGAGGGCATCGAGGTGGCGTGGAACCGGGTGCGCCTGCGCGCGCTGGCGGAGCGCGACCCCTCCATGGTCGACCGCCTCCACGCCGAGGTGCGCCTCCTCCGCTCCCTCCACCACGACCACATCATCGGCTTCCACAAGGTCTGGCTCGACCGCGACGCCGGCGTGCTCAACTTCATCACCGAGGTCTGCAACTCGGGGAGCCTCCGCGAGTACCGCGACCGCCACAAGCACGTCTCCGTCAAGGCGCTCAAGAAGTGGGCGCGCCAGATCCTCGAGGGCCTCGACCACCTCCACACCCACGACCCCTGCATCATCCACCGCGACCTTAATTGCAGCAACGTCTTCATCAACGGCAACACCGGCCAGGTAACACCTGCACTGCGCCCATCAATCTAATTGCCTCTCCTCGCACAGTTCTTCAATCAATTGAACAATTAAATATCTGCAATTTCCCAAATTTTATATTTAGAACTGCGTTATGCTAAACTCTCTCGCCTTCTCGCGCACGGCGCCGTTTCGCATAATTTAATTATTTAATTGTTTCTAAAAGAGAAGTTAATTTAATTTTGTTTAAGTTAGATTGGAATAATCCTAGATACTACATGTATTCGGTTTTAATTAGATTCTGAACTTGGGATAAACATTTTTTTTTTAGTTACTTCTCTCTCAATACTATCCTAGTTTTTTTTTTTTTGCCTAAATAGGAATTTGGGGTAGAACAGTAGTACCAAGACGTAGTTTAATGCCTGTCGATCTGAACACCGACCCGTGCATTAGGCCAGGGATTAGCGGCGGACGGGCGGTTTTCCCACCTTTTCCGCTTCTTTCATGTGACGTCCTAGCTGTAGACCTCTGTAGCTCTCCGTGTCTGTGCGTGAGAGAGATATCTAAAACTAAAAGCATCGCGAGAACTGGAACCTAGCTTTCGAATAAAGGAGAAACACAACTGATGCACGTTGAGACGCACTTTGTTTTGCTTTCAAACATAGCTGAGTCGCACTCTGATCTGTCACGCTAACTTGTTCAGTTGCTTGCTTGCTCTACGATTCTGCCCCGATCGAGCACTAGCTGTTATAGCCGTTGCTTTCACGATCCTGTTCGACTGACGGCTCCGGGGATTGGTGGTGCAGGTCAAGATCGGCGACCTCGGGCTGGCGGCGATCGTGGACAAGGACCACACGGCGCACACGATCCTGGGCACGCCCGAGTTCATGGCGCCGGAGCTCTACTCGGAGACGTACACGGAGTCGGTGGACATCTACTCGTACGGGATGTGCGTGCTGGAGATGGTGACGCGGGAGATGCCCTACGGCGAGTGCGAGAGCGTGGTGCAGATCTACCACAGCGTCACCAACGGCGTGCCGCCGGCCGCGCTCCGGCGCCTCAAGGACCCGGAGATGCGGGCCTTCATCCAGCGCTGCATCGGCAAGCCGCGGAACCGCCCCTCCGCCGCCGACCTCCTGCAGGACCCTTTCTTCGACGGCATCGACGACGACACCACCGGCACGCTAAGCTAGCACCCGGCGTCGACCTCGCCGTCGCCTTGTGTGGTGAAGGTGGATTGGATGTAGTAGTAGTATTAACTTCTCGGTGTTGTTAATGGTTAGCTAGTAGTAGAAGCGCGACGCTGACTACAAAGGATTGTTTGATTTGTGCTCCAGCAAGCAAGCGAGCAAAATGTGTAAAGATCATGATGGTCTGGACGGAATTCGTCCTGGCCAGTCTGTATTATTATTGTTGCATTCCGGTAGTAGTAGTACATTGAGAAGGAAGGCAAAGCATCATCATGGCAATTAATAATTGTTCACCTGAATACAAATGAGGAATGAGGCAGTGTGGGCTCTTCAGAACCTTAACGCATTTTGTTTCTATTTTTACAGAGAAGAAAGACAAGATTTCCAGTCTTGCAACCGAGCCCTGTTTCTATGTCAGTAGCATCCAACTCGCAGAAAGAAACAATTACGAATTAAGGCAGAGAGCATGCACAAGAGACGGCTACCCCTGAGCCAAGGAGTACATGTTTCTGAAATAAGCAATCAAATGCTTGCACCCAACTTGTTCATATTCTCCTTTAAAAAGGAAAACTTGTTCAGATTGCATCTATCCACTCCACCGTCCAACTTTTGCACTGGGACTTCACGCAAGATGAGACGCTGTGCATGGCTACAAGTGGAGTACAGTTATTGCGTAGACTCGTTGAAGAACCGGCTTCTTGGGGAAAAAAAACCTCGGTGAGTACCTAAATCAGCTGGAGACGTCTGGAAAGAAAATACAACCTTGCTATACGTACGATGAATTCCTGTCCAACACTCTGTACGATTAGAGACAACCATAGATGATTCAGTATGTGGGCCAGAGTATTTAGAGATGATCCCTTGTCTGGTCGTACTATTGTACGACGAGAAAGCATCGTACGCAGAGTAGTTTCGAAGAAAATAAGCTGGACGTAGACGGGAGACCCAACTGATACGCTTGATATCGGCACTTTTTTTGGTTCCTTGAGCGTCGGGAGGATGATGATCGATGGGGCAACTGACACTGCATTGCGCACAGGCTGTCCGGCAACCTCGCGCGTCCATGGCCACAGAAATAAGATGGTGCTGTTGGTGCGTCCGTTGGGTGGTGGATGATGGGGCATCGGCGTCGTAGCAACTGGGCCATTTAGCCAAGAGCAGCCTTGCTGTTCGAACAACATCTCCTGGATATGTCTTGGGGGCGAATCTCACTTCGTTTCTGCATCATGGCTTTGGTGTGACCAATTTCCTTTTGTCTTGTGAAACGCTGACATTCCGTTAAGGCACGACTAAATCGTCGGCCAGACGGCCACCAGACGGATTACATCGCCGGGAAGTCCGTCAACCACGTCAGAGTGGATGGCATGGACTCCCGCGGCACCCAGGGCATGCGCCGGCTTGTTACAGACTCTCGGACTGCCGGGCAGTACATATAACACAAAATTCAGAACTCAATCTTTAGAAAACACGAAATTCAGTACTCAATCTTTACAGAGTCCTAGACATGACACCGGAACGGAAATAATTTGCTACCCATGGTGGTAGCTACACATGGCCTCAATTTTTATCTCTAATTATTTTGGTAAATTATTTTGGACCATGAAAATAACTCTATAACGAAAATATCGTGATTTTGGACCAGTCAGGCAAGCAAAAAGGCACTTCGACCAAAAAGGCAAGCAAAAAAACTGAGAGAAATGAGAAAAGACCATTTCTACACAACGAAAAGGCACTTATGTCGAAAAGGTAATGAAAAAACAAAGAGAAGTGAGAAAAAAAAATCATTTCCATACAACAAAAATGCACTTGTGCCAATGCCATAAGATATATATATATATATATGACAAATTTTATCTACCACCAGTGGTAGTTATCACCACTTGAGTTTTGTATGTTGTATGTACTATCTATCAAATCGGAGAGTATGTACGCGTAGTATGTAGTATATAAGAATGTTTAGGTAGTATATATACTACTTTTTTGGTAAATATAATAAAAACCATGGACCAACTTGCAATTTTTTCATGTAACTCACTTTGGAGTATCTTATATATAGTATATGAACATACTTACAATGATAAAGTAGTATATATACTATCACATGGTAGTATATGAGACATGTGGGGTAACTACCCTCAGGTGGTAGAATGGATTTTTCCTATATATATATATATATATATATATATATATATAAAGGCACTTATGCCAAAAGGGTGTCTAGCTGCCACCATGCGTGCGTAGCTACCACCATGCATAGAAAATCGCCTCTCTAACATGGAATTCAGTAAAGGAAGTGTTCGATCATTGATGAATCATTATGTGGATGACTCCAATATTGTTGGTTCAGCATCACCGAATCAACAGAGAAAACCACCGGCCAATGCTCAGCGGTTCGGCTAACGAAATGGCTCTGATCAAGGCGATAGTTTCAGTCTCTCAGAGTGTAGATGACCACTGCGGCAATTGCCCGGGCGGCACCAGTATGGCGGCGCGCTTTGCTGGTGGAGGTCCGTCCTGATTGGCCTTCTTCTTCATCTTCGCCTTGTGGCGGCGGGCGTTGCGTTCCGTGGACATGGCCTTACGACCACCACTACTGAGTCATCCGGCTTCGGCGGGAAGACGATCATCTCCGTCAGGGCTTCCGGTGGCGGTGGACGGCGCAACAGGGCGGAACCGGGGAGGGTGGGTGGTGCGCAATCGAGGAGTGGAGGCAGTTGGAAAGGGCGGGCTTTGGCAACAGTGGTGGATGTCCAAATGTGTGGGCTTCAGGTGGGGTTTTGGGCGTGGTGGAGGTCCGAAAGCCCACAATCTCCCATACATTTAGTTCCGGGTTGTATGATTTCGGACATCCAGACCGGTCCATATAAATGATAACTGGCGTTATACCTGGCGATCCGTCGGGCCGGTCCGGGCTTCAGGCCGGGCCTAACAAAGCCTGAAGCAGAAAATCTACGCCTGGGCCCGGCCCGGCCGTTGGGCCTAGATTTCAGGCCCAAGCCCGGCCCATCAGAGGAAAAGCCCGTCAGGCCTCAGGCCGGGCCTCTTCCCTAAAATGCAAATATGCCAAGCCCAAGCCTGGCCCGGCCCGGCCTTCCGGCTCAGATTTCAGGCCTAGGCCTAGCCCGCGGGCAAGACCGGGCCGGGTCGGGTCGGGCTTTTTTGGGCTGGGTTGAGTCGGGCCGGCCGGACCGGGTATCCCATGGCCAGGTATAACTGGCGTTGAATGGCAAAAAAATATCTGGACTGTTTGGTCCAGACATTTAGAAGCGGTTTGGTGAACCATGTTGAAGTTGCCCTTACTTGGGACCTCCTATTTAACACATTGTGCATCAAAATGTCCACTGAACGCACTAGTATTGCTCGTACGGGGCAGGTCCATATAATAGTACAAGTTTTGACGCAAATTGTGCTGACCGATTTTCTTTTCTTACTGTAGCGGTTTCTAGTCGCTTTTCTCCAAAAATGCAACTCAATATAGAAGTTTTAAAACTCGTAAAAACTCAAAATATGGATTGGTTAATAAAAACAGATGAACATTTTTTAAAATAGGTTTTTTGGGATTTTTTTGAAATTCCTTAAATTTTGTTGAAAAATGTAAACATTATTAAAATTTATTGAACATTACATAAAAATGTGAATTTTTCTAAATTTCACAAACATTTGAGAAAGAAAATAAAAAATAAAGAGGAAACAACCTAAAATAAAACCTATAAACTCAGGTAAAGGAAACAATAACAAAAGAAACAAAAAATAAGACCAAAACATTCTAGAAGGTTGCTAAACCAGGAAAACCGGGAATCAAAACCAAGCTAAATCGGTCGCCCCAGTCCCGTCACTCACCTTGCTAGCTCTATGTGGGATGGTCGACGCAACGCGCGTTAAATAAGAAACACACACTTATTTGGGAGATTGTCCTATTCCACGCCTTCATCGTGCAGTTCAGTCGCGGCCCAATACATTCGCTCCCTCGCTCGGTCGATCCGTTCGCGCGCTTACAGTTGGATTTTCTGGTGCAGCTAAAAATAGCACTAGATCTTAGCTTGGAAAAAAGTTTTAATTAGTAGTCTGAAATATTTTTAAAAATGCTTGTGGATTTTTTTTTGAAAAACTTTCGATCTATTCATCTTCAATCATAACAGTACAGCGAACACCAAAAATAATAAAAATTACATCCAGATTCGTATCACCTAGCGACGACTACAAGCACTGAAGTGAGCCGAAGACGCGCCGCCGTCATCGCCCCTCCCTTGCCGGAGCCGGGCACAACTTGTTGTAGTAGACAGTCGGAAAGTCGCCGTGCTAAGGCCCCATAAGACCAACGCACCAGAACAACAACCGCCGCCGATGAAAAGAAGCTTAGATTGGAAGGGGACGAACAAACATAAGACCAACGCACCATAAGACACATGAACAAAGACGAACAAAGACCGGATCCGAGCAGATTCACCAAAGACAACCACCGACTGAATCCCGCGAGATCCGCCGGAGATATACCTCCACACGCCCTCCGACGATGCTAGACGTACCACCGGGACGGGGGTTAGGCGAGGAGAACCTTATTTCATCTTTAGGGAGCCTTCGCCGTCTCGTCTTCCTGAGCAGGACACAAAAAACGGAACCCTCCGCCGGCAAGGGCCGGGATCTACCGCGCACCCATGGCCCTAAGGCCACAGGAGACGTGGCGGATCGGCGGCGCTGCCGACGGGAGGCAGAAACCCTAGCCGCCTTTCCTTGTGAGGAGAGACGAAGGGAGGAGAGAAGCACACGGTTTTCTAAAATCGCCTTAAATGCTCATGAAATTATTAAAAAAATCACAATTTTTTTAAAAATGTTCCCAAATTTTTCCAGAAGCGCAACAACAAGAAGAACCTCGTGCGCATGAGCATCATAGGACGCTCGCCGACATGTTCATGGGCAGCATCTTTTTTTCTAATTGTTTTAGGAAGCTTCTCATCCGATTTGGGAAGCTTTCGGGCATTTTCCATTTTTTTTACTGTTTTCTTGTTTATCAGGGTTTTTAATTCTGGATATCTAGTTTTTTATTACCTTTCATTTTTCCCTTTTCTTATTTCTTTTTATTCCTCATTTTTATTTAATTCATGGATATTTTTTAAACTCATGATATTTTTTTAAACACTTGAACATTAAAATGGTGAACATTGTTTCGAATTTGTGAATATTTTTCAAATTCATAAACATTTTTTTAACTCATGTACATTTTTTGAATCACAAACATTTTATAAAATTCAAGAACTTGTTTTAAATTTGCGAAGATAGTTTTGAAAAGATTCACAAGAAAATAATTTTTTGATTTTTTTAAATTAGCTAACATTGTTTAAATTCATGAATACTTTTTAGAATGAACATATTCTAAATTATTACTATTTTTAGAAAAAAATCGAAACAAAATATTTCGCAAACATTCTCTTTCGTGAATATATATTTTTATTTAAAATAGAACCCAGCATAATAAAAAAAAACAAAGTAAAAAAATCGCTCGCGCTCGCTTTGTGGAAACTTCGGATCGCTGGGCCAGGCTCGTAAGAGGTGGGCTTGTAGTGTGCGACACATATCAGGACCCACCAAGCCATCACCATATACTGTAAAAAAAAGGTATAGCTTGCCTGACAAAAACAGGAAAGGTCCATTCCTGCATGTGCGTCCAAACCGCTCGCCACGTCCCTCGCATGAATGAGTAATGCTACATCTACAAAAGTTGACTTTAACTTTCGATTTTGCTACAACTCAGCTAGCTGAGTTTTAGTTATGGTCTCATTCACCTCGACAGCCGTTGAGTCAAAAACATGCTGAGATTCGTATTGTTGTGTCGTTGTCCAGTCGCTTGTTTGTCCGATGGTTGACCAATGACCATGCAGCCCTCTCGTTAATGGACCTTTTTCTTTGTCTATTGCCAGGCTGAGCTTTTGCCTGTTGGTTCGGTGCCACCAGCTACTATTTTCTGTTTTTTTCTTCTACATGATGTTACTTCACATTGTGAACGTGATACTTCTTGTATTGTTTGAACTACGAGCCAAAGTGAATTTCCGGGAACAGAGAGTGGCATTTTGGCTCCTAGGTGTATATACATCTATTATGAAATATGTACAAAAAACACATTTTAAAATGTTAAAAAATTCGAGAAAAAATCTCGCGTGTACATCCGGACATCCTATGTTCGCACACAAATTTTTGGTGAAAAAGGACATTTTTTGTGACATGTATAAAAAGATAAAAAAAATGCCTCATGAATAGCTGTAATGAAGCATCGAAAATTGTCAGTTTTACACAAGACACAAAAAATGTCCTTTTTCACCGAAACTTTGTGCACGCACATATAATGTCCGGATTTACACGCGGGATTTTTTCTCGAAATATTTTAACATTTTGAAATGTGTATTTAGACAATGGGTGCATATACACCTATGAGCCAAAGTGAATTTCCGGAACATTTGTACACTCTTTCTTACGGGGAGCTTCACGCTTTAAAAGTCCACATACAGTTGGTTTTATTATTATTATTATTATTTTGTTCTTCATTCTTGATTTTTGCTTTTTTTTGTTCTTTCTTCATTTTTTGCTATTTTTTTTTATTTTCATGGGACAAGGTGATTTCAACTATGCTTCGTTCACGCCATTAGTCGTCAGATCAAATTGCATTGTGATCCTATAAAGGCGGATTCGCAACTACATGTTTTCAAGAGGTGCGGCAACTTTGTGTTTTTAAGGTGGATCGTAACTGCATGTTTTTAAGAGGGGTCACAACTGCATTTTTTCAAGAGGGGTCACAACTAACTGCATGTTTTCGTGATGGGTCACAACTGCAAGTTTTCAAGATGGGTCGCAACTGCATGTTTATAAGGGGAGATCACAACTGCATGTCTTTCAAGATGGGTCGCAACTACATGTTTTTAAGGGGAGGTCGCAAATGCATGTCTTTCAAGAGGGGTTGCAAGGTCATAACTGCATGTTTTCAAGGTGTCACAACTGCATGTGTTTTCAAGGGGGTCACAACTGCATGCTTTCAAGGGAGGGTTGCAACTGCATGTTTTTTAGGCGGCGGCGGGGGGTCGCAACTGCAGTTTTTAAGTAGCATCACGACTGCATGTTTTCTAGGTTTGTCGCAACTGCAAGCCACAAGGGTGGGAATCAAAACTGCATGGTTTCCAAGGCATGTCGTAACTGCAAGTTTTCCAGGGGGTTTGCTGCAATTGCATGTCCCCAAGGGGGAACCACAACTGCATGTTTTCTAGGTTTTCTTGCAATTTCACGTCCCAAGGGGGAATCGCAATTGCGCGTTTTCCCAAGACAGGCCGCAACTTCATGTTTTCTAGGTTTGTCGCTACTTCAAGTACCCAAGGGTGGGAATTGGAATTGCACGTTTTCAAGGCATGTCGCAACTGCAAGTTTTCATTGGTTTGTCGCAACTACATGTACACAAGGGGGGAATCGCAACTACACGTTTTCCAAGGAAGGTCGCAACTGCAAGTTTTCTAGGTTTTGTCGCAACTACAAAGTTCCCAAGGCTGGAATCGAAACTGCACATTTTCAAGGGGGCAGATCGCAACTATGAGCGATCCGTCCACAATGCGACTGCAGACGGGTGGAAGGCGGTCGTCTGGCTAGTTGCATGTCCACCACTAGACACACAACTGCAAGCTTTGTAACTTGATTGCAACTACACCTGGCACAAAGCGACTGCAACTGGTGTCAGAAGGAGGGTTGTCGGGCCAGCTGCATGACCACCACTAGAGTTGCAACTACAAGTGTTGCAACCAATTGAAAGTGCACGGGCCACCAAGGCGATTGCAAGTGTTGCAACCCTCACTGCAACTGTGGTGGCCCCTAGTGCGACTACAACTGGCGATGGATTTCGTTTTTATTTATTTTTTCTTTCCATTTTTTAATCATGATTTGTTTAAAATCATGAATTGTTTTATTTTTTGTGAATTTTTTAAATGTTTGTGAACATTATATATATTTTTTGCATTTGACAACATTTTAAAATACGGGAAGATTTTTATATCCATGAACAATTTAGAAATAGAAAATCACATGGTTTATGGTGAAATGGAACAACTGGAAATCTACATGGCTCTATTACTAGACTTGCAACAACATTTTTGCAAACGTATTATGGTGAAATGGAATAACAAGAAATCAACAAAATGTCATGGTTAATTAGTTTGTGGTGTCAATTGTTGCTTCAACATTTTTTTCGACAAGTTTCCACCTAGCTTCCATGTCTTCAAACAACAACTACTAGTTTTCTTTTAGCGGTAGAAACTACTAGTAGCTCAAGCATCTTGGCAAAATCTAATAGTCTTGCTACACAACAAGAGAAGTCGCTAGGCCAAGTCCGGCCCAACAAAAATCAAGAAAACGCACTAGGCCAGCTACACACAAAAAAACCAGAATACAACCAGATCGTAGGGGAGCAACCAGGCTGACATCATCCGTGAATGAGACCATAGTTTTGTCTCAGCTAGATGAGTTCCAGGTGCTCCCTCCTTTCCGGTTTAAAAGGCTCATCTTAAAAATTTCAGATTTCCATTATATCAGGCTCATTTTGAGTCCATTTAGTTAAAGTGCTTTGAGTCTCACGTCACATTTAATTCACGAGATGAGAGAGAGGGAATGAGTAGTCATGCATGCATCGTATTCTACATGCACCATGCAAGTCTAATTAGAGGGAGGGTGTTGCACTTATTGCTTCGGGAGTCGAACATGTGAGAAATATTTCATTGGGCACTTTTGTATCCACAAAACTCATGCCATTCACTCACTATATACCTTGGTTTATGAGATTTTAGATTTAAGCATGTTTGCCTACAACTTTGCCCTTTGCAACACCATCGACAAGTGGAAAGCCATGAACGACAAAAGATCCTACAACACACTCAGTGTAAACTCGAGTTTCAGGAGAACGACACCCCTCGTGCCCTAATGTCCATCTCGCGTATAGGCCAGAGGAGCAGCGCCAAGAAGAACCTCGTGAGCCAGAGCATCATAAGGATGCTCGCCAACATGTTGATGGGCAACATCTTTTTTAATTTATGTGGTTTTAGTAAGCTTCGCATCCGATTTTGGGAAGCTTCCGGGCCGGCTTTCCTATTTTTCTGCTGTTATTTTGTTTCTTTGGGTTTTTATTTTTTGTTTTCTGTTTTTTATCATTATCATTTTTCCTTTTATGATTTATTTCTATTTCTCATTTTTATTTAATTCATGGATATTTTGAATTTTTGATATTTATTTAAACTCTCGAACATTAAAAAAGTGAACATTTTCTCCAAATTTGTGAACATTTTCCAAATTCATGAACATTTTTTGAATCATAAACATTTTCACGAACATATTTTAAAATTCATTGTCATTTTTGAACAAATTCACAAAAAAATTATGATCAAATTTTAAATTAGCTATTGTTTTGAATTTGTGAACATATTTTAAATTGAAAGAAATTCAAATTCCTAAACATTTTTAAATTTGTAAAAAAAAATCTTGCATATTCATGAATACTCCAACCATACTTTAAAAATGAAGTAAAAAAAATCGCTCGCTCTCGCTTTCTGGAAGCTTTCGTTCGCTGGGCCAGGCCCGTAAGAGGTTGGGTTCGCAGTGAGTGACACATATCAGGACCCAATCCGCAAAGCCTGTTCGACCCGCGAAGCCATCACGAGCTGCCAGCAAGGAGGGGCTAGCTCCAGGAGGGTTTCTCGTGCCGCTGCCGCCGCCATTTGAGAAATTTAGGTCCCCTCGTCTCCGGCTGCCATCTTGGCGCGAGAGGTGGGGGGACCTCAGATCTTCAAGACCTCTATGTTCTTCGTCAATGTCTAATGATCATCATAGTTTTGTGAGAATAAGTTTCTCTCGCTCTTCTGGCGGTGCCATGAGGTTAGAGAGTTTTCTGCCCTTGCAGATCCGATTATTCGGATCTGATGAGTTTAGTTGTTGTGTCAAGCGTTTTTTGTTGGTCTGATTCTTTATGAAGGTGAAATATTTCATCGACACCATGGTGAAGATATAGTGATTCGACGGCCTACACTTCTAGGGGATCATCGCCGGCCCAAGTACATTCATCGATCAAGGCTTTCCCATCTTTTTGGATGGGCGACTCAAGGCGCTTTCAAAAACCATTATTGGTAATGTTCGTGTGGGTGAAAGAGTGGCAACATCGTTGCTCCAGTCCAATTGCAGCCTCGTTACTGAAGTTTTTGGAGTATTTCTTCAAGTAGAGATTGATACCGCGAAGATGTTTTCAAGAGATTTCATAGTAATTCTTAGTCATAGGAGTTACTTTGTATTTTCTTGGATCTTAGATCCAAATCAGTGTACCATTAATTATTATGAGTATGAATAAAGTTTCAGGTGTTTCTAAAAAAAGGGTATAGCTTTTGCTCAAAAAACAAAAGGAAAGGTATAGCTTTTTTCTCAAATGCGCACGAGTGTGCGTACTATATATTAAAGAAGAGTGTGAGGAAAGAAACCCCTCCACGTTGGCGAGTACGTGTTACATGATACATGCGGCTCAACTCCACCCTTACAAGACCAAAAATAAGTTACTCTCTCGCTCTCGCCCACCTAGCTAAAGCCCCAAACAAGGCTTCTACGTCTCCCTTTAAGAGTCCCGCTTTCTTCCACGTCCGCCCCGATGGTTTGCACGAAAACTCTCAAGGAAGGAGTGGCACCCTCGAACACAATCGCATTGGGTTGTTTTCAAAGCTCCCACATGACCAAGAGTATAATCGCCCGGACGTCCTTCATATGCATGTGGGTAGCGCTCCTGCTAATGCACCACTCGACCAACGTTACATCCCCACTTGGCGCCCCATCCGGCATGTCCATTGCTCCGCAGATGGTAGACCAAACCTCCCTCGCAAAGCCGCAATTCAAGAGGATGTGGTCGAGTGTCTCTTGTTCCTGAGCAAAAAAAGGCAAGTCTCCTGGTGACCAAGTCCATGTCGTTCCAGCTTGTCGGAGGTCCAATACCGATTTTGAAGGGCGAGCCATGCAAAAAATCGACATCGCAGCGGTGCCTTGGACGCCCATGCAAACTTGGCCGTGGGTGAAACCTCTCGGCCCAGAACTTGGCCTCATAGGCGGATTTGCACGAGAATTCTCCGTTTGTCTCCCAATTCCAAGAGATGAAGTCTGCCGCATCCTGGTAGAGTTCCACCCGAGACACATGAGCCCATAAAGTCATGTACTCATTCAACATTTGAGCCGAAAGATCCGGCCCAACATCCATAGCCCAAACACCTAACGACAGTGCCTGAAAGACTGTCCTTCCTGCCCGTACGCTCGGTCGAACTGCCGCATGTACATTCGGCGCGAGTTCTTGCACCCTGAAACCATCGAGCCACCTATCCTCCCAGAATAGGGTGCTTATTCCATTCCCAAGAGTAGAGTGGGATGCCGCTGCGCATGGAAGCCTCGATTCTGCCGGCACCTCAATCTGAAACTCCACCCACGGTCTAGAGTTGTCTGTCCGTTGGAGCCATGGCCATCTTGCCTGCATAGCAACGTTTAACCATTTAAGGTTGCAGAGCCCCAAACCTCCTGCCCATTTCGGCGTACACATGGCCTCCCAAGCAACTGCACATTGGCCACCGTTGGCCCTGTCGCTCGCACTCCAAAGGAAGCCTCCGCATATCAGCGTCATTGCTGTGATTACTTTCTACGGGATGTCTAGTGCCATCATCACATGGATCGGAATTGCACAAAGGACCGATTTTACCAGTAGTAGCCGACCACTCTTAGGCACTGTAGCACCTCTCCACTTTGGCAGACATCTTGCAAGGCTGTCAACTAGTCCCATGAGCTGTGCCGCGGTCTGTCTTCTTATCGTCAGGGGGAGTCCTAGGTATTTGCATGGATAAGTGCCCGCCGGGCACCCCAATAGGGCCTCCACCAGCTGCATCGTCTCCTCATCACATCTGATCAGTGCTTCACTCTTAGCGAGGTTTACCTTCAATCCCGAAGCTTCCCGAAACATCTATAGGATCAAGGCACAAGATTGCTGATCCAAATCATTCGGCTTTATGAAGAGCATGACATCGTCGGCAAACATTGATAGCCTCTGCTTCATGCCTGAGTTCGCGAGTGGTGCAACATTGATAGCTTCTGCTTCATGATAGCTTGAAAAATATTCGTCCATGCAATTACTCTGAAATAAATAAATAAAATAAAACTCGAGCCCATTCCTGCATGTCGGATAGCGCGTCCAAACCGCTCACCACGTCCCTCGCATGAACAAAACATAATTCTCTTTCATTTTTTATTTTATTTTTGGTGTGCGGGGAACCATTTCTCTCTCGTTGACCTTACACAGAACCTCACTTCGTCTCCACCATGTAGCTCGCACTATCAAAGCCGTACGTACCATTCTTTTTTCCAGTTCGTCTTGAGTTTGCTCCACCCGCAATGGTAAGCCGGGCGAGCCGCCGGACCCGCCTCCTCCTCGCCTCCATAGTCGTCGCACTCGCCGCTTCACTGTCACCACCCACCGCGGCGCAGACGGCCAGCTGCGCCGACCACACGTTCTCCGGCGGCCGCCTCTACGCGGCATGCAGCCCGCTGGAGGAGCTGGACGCCAGCGTCCACTGGACGTACCACGCGTCCAACGGCACGGCGGACGTCGCGTTCCGCGTGCCGGGGGGCTCGGCGGGGTGGGCGGCGTGGGCCATCAACCCGTCCGCGGTCGGCATGCTCGGCGCCAACACGGTGTTCGCCTACCACGACCCGGCGACCGGCGTGGTGGCGGTCGCGACGGCGGTCGTCGACAGCTACGCCCCCGCGTTCGCGGACGGGGACCTCACCTTCGCCGTGCACAGGCGCGGCGCGGAGTACACCGACGGCGTGTACGCCATCCACGCCACGGTCGCGCTGCCGGGGAACAGCACCAGGCAGAACATCGTCTGGCAGGCCGGCACGTCGTCCCCGGACGGCCTGCCGGAGACCCACCAGGCGTTCGGTGACAATGTCATGTCGTCCCGGAGTTGGGACTTCAGGTCGGCCGAGGAGGCGGTCGTCGTCGACGACGTCCCCGCCGCGCCAAGGGACAGCGTCTACAGAGCACTGCTACGCCCCAAGAATATACGTACGTACGACCGTTTGGATCACCTTATTCTTGATTTTTCACTTGGGAAAACTTAGCTGGTTTGTGCGTGCAGATCCATGGCGTGCTGAATGCCGTGAGCTGGGGCGTGCTGCTCCCTCTCGGCGTCATGCTGGCGAGGTACATGAGGGTGTTCCCGTCGCTTGATCCGGCATGGTTCTACCTCCACGTCGCCTGCCAATGCAGCGGCTACGTGATCGGGGCGGCCGGTTGGGTCTTCGGCCTCACGCTTGGTAGCCCGGCAAAAGGCGCCCTGCAGCACCATGGCCACCGCAACATCGGCACCGCGCTTTTCGTCCTATCAACACTTCAGGTCAGTGCTTCCAGTCTTTACATTACAGATGGGCATTTGATGACATTTGTCGATGAGCAATCTTTACATGTTTTTAATTACTTTGACCAACAAATTCGCTGCTGCTTTCTGCTGAAACGAATTGGATCGACCAGGTTTCTGCCCTGCTGATCCGCCCTAAGAAGACCGTCAAAGTTCGCTTGTACTGGAACCTGTACCACTGGTCCGTCGGCTACACGGTGGTCGTTCTGGGCGTCGTCAATGTTTTCAAGGGCATCGCCATTCTACAACCTGATCAGAAGTACAAGCACACCTACCTTGGTGCCGTTCTGGTGCTCGCTGTGGTGGCCTTCGTCTTGGAGCTTGTGACGGTCAGGTTCAAGAAGGGCCGGCGGTTAAAATCCCTGCTGTGGTGCTTAGACTACCTAGGCTTATCTGCGTGGACATTTGATGTACTGCAACCGATCATGGCTCGGCAAAATAGTATTTTGATGGTATATATGTAAAGCTGGGGAACATGGAACGGTAAGTGGTTTTTGTACAGTAGTGTTGGTTCTTCTTGACATTATCTACCGTAATGAGCGGGCAGTGTAGCCATGATGACAGTTTTGACCGGAGTTTATACAACATAGCAAAATTCAGCAAGAACAACACCACCATGGTGCGGGGCTGTTGTGTGTGTGTTACGAGGTTGGCCTGGGGCGATGTTGAGTGGCCGATTCATGTTGGGCGTGTTTGGTGGCAGCTCCTATTTGAAGCGCCGCGCTAGCGACAGAGCCCCCCCCCCCCCCCCCCCCCCCCCCCCCCCCCCCGCGGGAAATATCTGGTGCACCGGTGCTTGTGGTGCTACCGGTGCACCGGACCTCCGTAACATATTTTAAAATGTTCCAAAAAATGTAAAACAAATTGGGAACATTCACATACCATCAATGTTTGTTGTCGCAAAACTTCAAATCAAAATTTGAAACATAGCTCGAGATACAAAAATGACAAATCTAACACTGAATAGTATGTAATATAAGTTGGGCTTTAGATTTGGCCCATTATCACATTGATGTCAAATTTGTCATTTTTGTATCTTGGGCAATGTTTCGAATTTTCATATGAAATTTACGACAACAAACATTGCTGTTGTGTGAATGTGCTTAATTTTTTTAATATTTTTTAAAACATTTTAATATTTGCTAGCAGCTCCGGTGCACCGGTGCACAGGATACGGTCCCCCCCCCCCCCCCCCCCCGCGCCGAGCTCCCGATCGTTCGTATGCGGTTTATTCGCCACCGGTTTCGGGAACGTTCTAGAACCTTCCCAAAACAGATTTTTTTTGTTATTTATGTTTTCTCAACCGGTTTTTCTTTTTGTCTTTTTTCTTTTCGCTTTTCTTTTCTTTTCTATTTTTTTGTTTTCTTTTTTCCTTTTTATTTATATTCTTTTTTTCCTTTTGTTTTTTCTTTCTTTTTCCTTTTTTGTTTTTCTTTCTCCTTTTCTTTTCTATTTTCTTTTTCTATTTTTTCCCTTCTTTACTGTTTTCACTTTGTTTTTGTGATTTTTCTTTTTCAAATTCATGAACATTTTTTGTTCATCAAATTCAAAAAATGTTCAACCATGTAAAAAAATGTTCAAAAATTTAAATAATGTTCATTGGATTCAATTTTTTTGTTCATTGGATTTAAAAAATGTTTATCAAAACTCATAATTTGTTCATAGAACTAAAAATATGTTCATCAAATTCTATTTTTCTTCACTGTTTTCAAAAAATGTCCATCAAATTAAAATTTGTTCATCATTTTTCAAAAAAAAAGTTCTTGAATACAAATTTTGCTCATCAAGTTCAAAAAATGTTCATCGAATTCAAAATTTGTTCATCAAATACAAAAGATTGTTCATCAGTATTAAAAAATGCTCATAAAAATTTGTTCATCAAAATAAAAAAATGTTGATTCTTTTTAAATCGCGAACATTTTTTGAATTAAAGAACTATTTTTAACAATTCGCAGTTTTTTAAAATTTTAGAACTTGTTGTAATCCAGAATTATTTTAATATAGAATAAAACAAAAACCCAAAATAATAAAACAAAAAAAACAAAAACAAAAACAGGGAGCGGCCCGCCCTGCGCATGGGCCGGTCCAACAGGACGCACGCGCGGGGGGGGGGGGGGGGGGAGGGGGCTAGAGGGTGCGCGCTGCCACGACTCGGGGCTCCTCAAGCGCCAAATGGGGGCTCCTTTGTTTGGTTGCCTGCAGGACCTCCAACCAGGCCGAGTTGGGCCAAGAAAAACGTATTTCGTTGCAAACAGGGAGGCCTCGCTCGCATCGGCACAAACTTTAAAGCAGCCCAGAGCCTGACTCGCTGGGAACCCCCGAATCGGCAGTTTCCAGTGAGCCAAGCTGAGTGCGGCGCAAAAGGGAGGCGGCGCGCTTGCGACGGTGCAAGGGAAATCGAGCGGAGATGGCGAGAGATGGAAATCGGCCGAGGCGGGATGGCGCGAAATCTAGACTGACCCCCCTGTCGGTGCTAAATCCGGCATATCTTGAGGTAGGGGTCCTAAGCTAGGCGTCTTGGAGCGATGGTAACATGGTCACAGGATTTTACCCAGGTTCGGGCTCTCTCGAAGAGATAATACCCTACGTCCTGCTTTTGATTGTATTCATATGGGGGATAGTACAGAGTATAGGTATGTACCACGAGATTGTTGTAATGAATACGAGATGATCTAGTGACTAGCCTAGCCTCGGTTTATATAATGCACCGGAGGCCTAGGGTTTAGAAGAGTCTTCGCCTTGTGCGCCAAGTCTTGTGGAATCTTCCTTGTATGTGTCATGGGCTGCCCGAAGAAGCCCATTAGTGAACCGCCATGGGGGTCCTGGGCCCGGCCCACCTGGTCGGGAGACGACGTGGTGAGTACCCCTTAGTCCAGGACACTAACAGTAGCCCCCTGAACCGGTCTTCAAGTTGGGGAAGCTCCTCGATTCTTCTGAACTTTTCTTCGTCTTCGGTCGTCGGTCTTGAAAGCTGGTTCAAAAATCTTCTTATCTCCGATCTCGAGGATTGCCGAGGTGTATCCGAAGAGTTCACATGTTGGGCATCCGAGCAACCCCTTTAAGTTCTCGGCCTTTTACAGATGCCTTGTTATTTTTATGCCACACCTCGGGTTCGAAGGTTTTCCTGTGCGGCAGTGTCCTTTTGCAGCCGAGCTCCAGTGCCGAACTGCATCCGAGGTATCTTTTTGCAGCCGAGCTCCAACGTTGTTCTGCATCCGAGGTGTCATAGACTACCTCGGTCTTGAAAAACTTGAAGGAGTTCAGCAGAGCTTAATGCTGGAAAAGTCATCTAGGGAGCCAGCCACTCGCAGCCGAGCTTTATGCCGGACTGCTTCCGAGGTGGTGCACTACCTCGGGCTTGGGCTGATTTTTGCGGATTTTTTTCCGATTGGTGCAATTTATTCTCTGCCGAGATGTATAGCCAGTAGCCCTCAAGGTGTATGCCGGCCTAAAACCCGAAATGCACCTGAAGGATAACAAAAAAACGCTGATCCCAGTAGCCCTTGAGACTCAGGTCGATTCGCGAAGTCGGACTGAGAATCAAGTCCTTGCTCGGCAGCATACATTAGGAACGTAAACGCGGTGCACAATAGCTCCTGAGACTGAGGTTTGGTGCGACCGACCAAGCTGAGGATCGTAATCTCCACAGAAACTGTTTTGCACTTTGAATTTTCTACATTGAATCCTCAATGCAGTAGCCCCCGACACTTGGGTTGGGTGGCCACACCTGATCAGGGGATCAATTTACCCCTTTAATGGATTTTAATTGAGAAGTGTGAAGCCCAGTAGCCCCCGAGCCTTAATTTTGGCACGGGTGGCCGAATTGAGCATCGACATGTATTGGACACAAAATTTTGTTACGTTTAACACGGACTTCTCGGTAAGAGAATGAAGATATCCTAAAGCAGTTGGTGCTAACGAAAGCCAAGCTTGCCGAGTCGCAGAAAGAAGTGGCTGAAATTGAGAAAATCACCCGCGAGGCACATGGTAAGTTTAATACTTGACCCATGCTAACAATATGTTGATTACTTGTGTGAGTTGTATGCTTTTTACTAGCAGCGGAGATGATAAGTCAATTTGAAAAGGACCTTGAGCAAGCTCGAGAAGCTGCTCGTTACGCCGAAGCGCAAGAGGAGGCGGGTCGACGAACACATGATCGAAAAATCGACGAATGTAATAAGCTCAAGGGGGAGAAGGACCACCAAAAATCCATGGAGAAGATTTTCTGAGCTCTATGGCCCAATGAACCCCTACCAAGGGATATGACAGAGCTCGCTAAACGCCTGAAGGGAGCCAGGCATCGGATTCAGACATGTAAGGTGTCGGCTTGCCGAGAAGGTGCTCGAGAAGCATGGACCATGGTTAAGACACACTATCGTCTGCTGAAGACCGAAGAGCTTGCCAAGGTCGACCTCGAGGGGCCTGATGGAAAGACCATCAAAACCAATGGGAATTATGAGAGTGCCATGCCAGCTGCTCGGCTAACCGAACACGATTGTCTCCTTGATACCTTGATAGATGGGCTTGAATAGATTGTGTAAACAGTTTATGCTGAATGATGACTTGATGTATCTATGTACTTTCGTCATTTTGAATGCTCATATCCGCAGATTTTATACTTTGTTAACCAGCCATCGGCTTCTACCTCCTCGGCCAGAGGACGAGGAGTGTTCCCAACGTTGGCCTGAGTCCTCGGGCAACGTATGTCGGGAACGAGGCAATCCGGCCATAAGGTTAAAACGAAAGCCTTGCAGAGAGTTATGTTATATTGCTATTTAACGCAAGTCACATCTTCGGCGAAAAATAGTTCCTCTAGCAGTTCCTTTTCCCGGGGTGTCATGTCAATCACGACGAGTTAGCCGATGTCCCAATATACTTGCTCGAAGGCCTCGAGTCGGGAATATCCTCGGTGTAATAAGTAGGCTCTACACCCTACGACTAGTGCCCTTTAAAAAGGCCTTGATTTTCACTTCCTCTGTTGCCGACCAATTATATTCTTATGACCGCTAACTTTTGACTTCACCCGTCTGAGATACTTGCCAGGTTGACCCGGAAGTAACAATCGCAGAGGTGCTCCCTTTACCCCTTAGCCGAATTTGTCGAAAACGTAAAGGTAACCACAGGAGCCAGGCAACCCAGCTTGGCAAAAAATCTCAAATCAAATTGATGCATATTGTGGCTTTATAATGATTTGTGGCAAGGCATCGCTTGTATATTGAATACAAATGATGAGGATATGTTGGGCTGTCCAGGAGTCCCGAGGTAACTGCGTCGAGGTGCCTCAAGGAGCCCCATGTACGGTTTATTAGACTCTTTGATAGGTCCGAAGTGTTTTATACCAAAAAAATCTAGGTAAGTATTGCGCAGTTTTTTTTTCAAAGACGGCCGAACTACTTTTCTATTAGTGACCTCGAACAAGCCGAGCACCTTTATGAAAGCAAGCTTTGTGGCTTATCCGAAAGTCCTTTGTTTTCCACAGGCAACCTTTATGGTTTAATATATCCGACCGGCCGATCGAATTTGCGCATGTTGTGACAGGTAGCTTTTAAGCTGTATTTTGCAGCTTCATGCTATATATTATTTTGACTCGACCATGATTGTTTAAGATGTGTAGTTAGCCTGTCGTCGGCTTCCACCCCTTAGTACAAACTACTTAGGGTGTTTCCTTTCTGATTACAACCCTTCGCTGACAGCTCACTGCCCGAAGGCGATTGTATCAGTAGAAACAAGGCAATTAGACCTTAAGTCTAAAACGTACACTTAGTCTTAAGAGCGTTCGTTTGGGGGCAACTTAATAGCCCCTGGTATATGTCGAGTCCTCGGATCGTCCGAGGTCGAACCACCTACACTCTGGCTTTGTCAAGAAAAAATCCTTCATTTTACACGGATAGCCGCTATCAGCTATATATAGTTTAACACCGCCTATGTTTCGCCAACCGATTTACGCGTGTTGTGATAGTTAGCTTTCGGCTATATCCATCTGAGGTACTTGACCAGTTAAACCAGAAGTAACAATCGCAGTGGTTCTCCCTTTACACCCTTAGCTGAACAAAGCGGAAATGTAAGGGGTAAGCACAGGAACCGGGCAATCCAGCTATTGACCAAAGACACAACTCGAAATCAATGCATATATACGCGTAGTACCAAGGACGTTTTGCTGAGGACTCCATGGAGTACCTTGGCTTTTGGTGCGTTAGGCTCTAGTCGTAGCCCCCTGTTAATATTGCCGATGCTTTAAAGGCTTCTGGCGTTGTATTGTGAGAGTTATGCTCTCAAAACCAAAAACCTTATGTAAAAACTTTATGTCGAAATTAAATCAAGTTTTTTGGTGTCAATCCGAAATTGGTCTTCAAATTAATTTGTGCTTCCGTCGTACTTTAACATGATACATCCAATCTCCAGATTTCAAGTGAGTCAGCCTTCGGCTTCAACCTCCTTTTCCCGAAGGCGGAGTGCATCTCAGACCAGTTTAGCGAACTAAACTCGAGCGGCTTCGGCCGAGGTAACGGAGCAGGTCGGCAGGGTGACACCAGAGCCCCCACGTCAGCCGACGTATCGAAACAGTTCGGTGTGGTGGACATCGGTTGAAGGAGCGATGGTGAGGCGATGCTGATGCAGGTCGGAATTTGTAAGGCGATCGATGCCGGCTTATTGAAGTGACCGCGCGGCGATGCTGGCATGCCCGCACCGTGCAATCCGTGGGGCGACGATGTTGTCTGGATGATGATTTAGCCTTCGCGATGCCGAACTCTTTGTCGGCTCGCCGAGGTGATGATCCGATGCGATTGACCTCGGGTCGATGAAACGACGACCCGTCTAGCACATGTCGGCAGTAGTGGATTAACGTGGCCAGACTAGTTTGACACCGGCACGACGGTGAAGATTAACTCAGAAAAGGCTTAAAATTTGCAGGCACGTGCTGTGAGAACAAAACACAATACTCTAGAAAAAATTCCTTTTAAAAGGACGTCCGATAAACTATTCATGAGAAAAGATGACCTCGGGTCGGATTCGTTTTCGCGCAAAAAATAGATCCGAAAATTGATGCACTCATTGGACGTTTCCCGAAGTTTCAACGGTCGGATCGAGCTAAAATTTTGAGGGGTTGTTGATATGGGAATTCCGCAGCCGATGAACAATTGGATCTTCCAAAGGATGTCCGAGCTGAGTGCTAGACTCCTTGCCCTAAACTCGTCCAGATTCCCGTCCAGATTCGACAGGGCTCCGGTATATCGGTGATTGGTGGAGATTCCTCCATCGGAATGCGATGAAATTATACAGGGTTGTTCTAGACTCAATTCAGCATAATTCCACCAAAGCATTCGTTAAAGTGACGCTCGAGGATGCAGGGACGGCAAACACGAATCCGCTGTCCAGAAAAAACTGCACGATCGCGCGAGGGTAATTTGACGTTGAGCCCCCGAGCTCCATGAGCGTTTCTTCCGTGATCTCGGATGATATCGGAGTTGATGTTGATGAAGGCACCCGTCCAATATTGATGATTCGACATGGGGTGTAGTCCTCGGTCTAGCCAAGACGACCAGTCATGCCGGCAACGAAGGTGTTGACGTCGATGATGAAGCTCGGTTCCGACGCGTAGATCGCGTCGGAGCCGATCTGAATTCCCATCGCACCGCGGTGACAACCAGCAAGGACCTGTATGGTCCACCAATGTCGGTGCTAAATCCGGCATATCTCGAGCTAGGGATCCTAAGCTAGGCGTCTTGGAGCGATGGTAACATGGACACAAGATTTTACCTAGGTTCGGGCTCTCTCGAAGAGATAATACCCTATGTCCTGCTTTTGATTGTATTCATATGGGGGATAGTACAGAGTACATGTATCTACCACGAGATTGTTGTAATGAATATGAGATGATCTATTGACTAGGCTAGCCTCGGTTTATATAATGCACCGGAGGACTAGGGTTTAGAAGAGTCTTCGTCTTGTGCGTCAAGTCTTGTGGAATCTTCCTTGAATGCATCATGGGCTGCCCGAAGAAGCCCATTAGTGAACTGCCATGGGGGTCCTCGTCCTAACCCACATGGTCGGGAGACGACGTGGTGAGTACCCCCTAGTCCAGGACACCAACACCCCACCATTTACCCAGTCACCACTAGTTCTAGGACAAGCACTTCCTCTGTTGTTAGAACCGGTGGCGGCAGTGACTCAAATTTGCGCAAGCAGCAGCGGCAACACACTCTTCGGTAGCACGAGCTGCTTCTCCCCTTCTTCTTGGCCACTGTCTGGTCCTCTCGACTAAGCCATGCCACCCTTCCTCGTCATCGTCTTCGAAGCCGGTAAGCAACATGGAACCCCCTTCCCCCTATGTTAGGTTGTTTTTTAGGCCGTCAGGCAAGGTGTAGGATCGATTTTCCCATTGCTCACCGCACCATCGATGTCCCCTAGGTTATGGACGAACAGATGAAGCTGGTAGTTCAGGCAGCAGCACTGATAGCTGTGATTCAGGCATGGCTCATGTTGATCCACAAGAGAGTTGTTCATCATGGTGACAAGCATGTCATCCGTTATGCTCCAATGTTAGCCCAGGATAAGGAGAGGATAACGAATCTGAACCACATCTACAACTGTAACGATGCAGAGGCCCTATGGATGCTAAGAATGACAAGAGCACCTTTTTCCAGGCTTGTGCAGACCTTCAAGAGCAGGGGGCTGCTACAAGATAGCATCCACATCAGTATGGAAGAGAAGTTGCCATGTTCCTCCATGTTTTCGATCATAACGAGAGGTTCAGGATTATCCACAACATGTTCAGGAGATTAATGAAGACCATTTCCAGGTACTTCAGGCAAGTGTTGTGTGTTGTTGGGAAACTCAGAGGAGAGATGATCAGGTCATCAACCGGCCGGACTCCTAGCAAGATTCGCACTAGCCCAAGATGGTATCCATATTTCAAGGTGAGCACTGACAGTATGTAGTTCATGCCTTGACATGCCTGTATTGTTCTGCTATAGCCATAACACCATCGTTTCATGCCATTTCAGGATTGCATTGGGGCAATAGATGGTACTCTTGTCATTGCTAGAGTGCCGAGGTCACAATCTGCAGCATACAGGGGGAGAAAGCACTACACAAGCCAGAATGTTCTTGCTGTTGTTGACTTTGATCTGAAGTTCACATATGTGCTAGCTGGCTAGGAAGGATCATCACATGATGCTAACATTCTAACTGATGGCATGAGTAGACCTGATGGCATCAATATCCTCGATGGCAAGTTCTACATAGGAGATGCTGGCTATGCATGTCGGCCAGGTGTTCTTCCACCCTTCAGGAAAACCAGTTACCATCTGGACGAGTTTGCTGGTAGGAACTATCCTAGGACCCCAAAGGAACTGTTTAATCTCATACACTTCGACCTTAGAGTTATGGTTGAGAGGGCATTTGGAGCTCTGGAGAATAGGTTTAAGATCCTGGATTAGAAGTCATTCCACACTTTCCCCACCCAGGTTAAGCTTGTTCTTGTTTGTTGCATTCTGCATAACTGGATCCTGCAATGGGGTTGTGATGATCAGGTGCCGGAGGAGGAAGAGGTGACGCTTGATGATGTTGTCAGCTCCAGCCATGGTGTGGAAGCATTTGACAACGAAGCATGGAAAAACAAAAAGATGGAGTGGGCACATGCAATGTGGGATAATAGAGGTCAGACAAGGATCTGAAGAAGAAGAGCAACAACAGCAGCAGAAGAAGAAACAGCAGCAGCAGAATAAGAAGAGGACGAGGATGGACTTCCAACTAGTTCGGCATCGATGAACTATCCCCTATTGAGCCATTTGACTATTTATTTGTACTGATATTTGTTACTAGCTAGGATGAACTGCGATTTGTTTCCTAGCTAAGACTGAAACTATGTTCAGATCATGCGTGGTAAGGTCACCACTAGTGAGAAATGGTGAGAGCACCTTATGCAGTTTGCAACCAAACAACGTGTAGTTTGTGCACCCAGTGCAACGCACGCAACCAAACGGCGGGTCAATATTGCTTCCCTCATGCAGCTAGTCTAGATGCAAGCAACCAAACTATGTGCAGATGATGGTTTTTGGCTTGTTTTACCTCAGACAGGCCCATCCGAGACACACATGCAAAGAGGCAAAAAACGATGCAGGCAACCAAACACGCCCGTTGAGGCTGGAGGCGGCGACCACTTTGGGCGTCATTTTCCTTATTGGAGGCGTCATCATGGAGCTCACCATTTCTCTACTGGCCAAGTGTAGTGCTCTCCGTGCGAAAGAACTATGATAGGTTTTCTAGGATAGGGTGCCGACAGTGTATTTGACGTTGCTCCCTCTTTCCAGGCATTGTCTTGCCCGTGAGCATTTTGGTGAGGTTATGTAAGGCTTATGTCAGGGGTGATGTGGACCAACGCGTGGAAGACGCGAAACTGTTGTGGTTGTCATCCTCCTAGTGTAGCCTACGTTTGCGTCCGTTCGGACATGGTGTCAATGAGGCTAGCAGTCATGGTTTTGGCCGTTCAGACCCCCCCTCCCCCCAACGGGTGGTAGACGCGACAGATGATGGACGATGATACGACTTGTGGTTCTTAGGGATGTGCTCTCTATGTATGTTGTGCTGGATCAGCTTGGTTAGTGGGTTCGCTTTGTTTGGCGTTTTTAGACCTAGTTTAGCTATAGGTTGCATGTCTGATGTAAGGGTTAGCATCCAGTTTTCCTTAACACACTTGATTTGTATAGTTTTTGGCTCGGGTAACAAGATTGTTCCTTCTGCGGTCAAAGAAATCCAACCGTTTCTTTGGCAATGAATATCATGTTGATGATTGTTTGACCAAAAGAAAAGCACTACTAGTAGTTGTACCAAATCCATGGACAAGAGTTTATACAACTTTTGGTGTATGCTTGTAATTTACTTTTCAACTAGGCAATGTTGGGATTTAAATATTTCCCCTATCTGCCATAAAGTCAAGTCGAGATAGGCGAACACACAAGTCAATGGAGAATAAAAGTAATTAGAAGGTCAAAGAAAGAAGCAGTTGTACCAAATCTCTCCCCTCTATCGGAAGGATGGCAATGAGGTGTTGAGACTTGAGCCTCTCTCTTCAAGGACCTCATGACAAGCAATCGGGCATCAAGCTCATGCTTGATCACGTAGACCACCTTCATCACGTAAACGCCTCCGGTTTCATGATCGCGTGTGCAAGTGCTACACTGGAAATAGGACTAGAAGTGCACGAAGGGGGCAGTGCATGGTGGGAATAGAAGGAGAAGGAGGAGAAGAGGAAGTAAGCACATGATTTAGGCACGTTTAGAGTTGCACCAACTGAGAAAAAATGACAGAATGGCAAACAAAATGTTCAAAGTAGCAGGCCAATATTTGAACGCAGGCGTCAAAAGAGCGATGGTGATTCTTGGTTAATGCCATAGAAAACGTGTCAAGCTTCCCAATAGTGGATCTCAGGTTCAAACCAAATTATCTTCATAATTTTTTGCAGGTTATCTACCGAGCTATAGGATGGATCCGTACATGATCCTTTTTTTTTCGAAACGGAGGCAAAGATTGCCTCATCTATTAAATAAGTAGAAGAGAATTGCCCAGTTAATTACGGAAAACCGGGCAAAAACCGAAACAACAAGGGCCAAGCCCACTCTCATAGACTGAAACACTCAGGGCAAAGCCCACCCTAAAACGACGACATGTCGCCCTGCGGCCAAAAAACGCAGCTCCGACTCAGGCGGAGAACTCAGAAGAACAAAACCAGGCAAGGCTGGCGCCATGGAAGATCGCCGAACGGGCCACCTGCAGCCGGTCATCGTACACCACAGGGCCCCGCAGCCGCAGCTTCGACTCCACAGCAACAAACAATCCGAGGCAATACCGTGGACACGCCGGAGAAGAGCCGACTATCGCAACCATAGCCGCGTCGCCGACCTCGCTCCCACCATCATCGTTGCCACAGAAGACTGACCGCCACAGTGATACGCTCGGGGCCGCCGCCCCGACATCCACCGCTCCATCGCGCCCAGCGCAATCAACCGGCACCGCCTTCCGGGGCCGCCGCCCCGACATACCACCGCTCCCCTCGAGCAGCAACGCCGCACAACCCAGCTGCCCGCAGCCCATGCTGCTCAGGGCAACCGCTCGCAGACCACGAACGTCGCACCACATCCGGGGCCGCCGCCCCGACGTAAAGTCAGACCGCCCCCTCTGGGGCGCATCGACCGAGCCGACACCCCTACCGCCCAAGCGGGACAAGGATGCCACCCAACCAATGTCGAGATAGAGCCCCACCTCATAGAGCTGCCACTCACATTGTTCCCGAGATCGCCATCTCGACGCACAATCAGAAACCACCCGGAGCCGCCGCCCCGACGTCCACTGTCCCCGACGACGAAGAGATCCGTGCAAACTGCAACATGTTGACTCTCCAAGGCGATGCCTCAAAGAAGGAAACGACGTAGCCGCCGTCATCGCCCGCTTCGACCATCCGAAGCTAGGGATTTCTCCCAGAGAGTCGTGTAATGGAGCTCCACGGCAACACCTTCAAGAAGGGGAACGACACCATGGCCATGGCGCCGCTGTTGCGGCACGGACACAAGGTCAGTGCTGGGCTTTCGCCCGGAGCTCCTCCACACCTCCGAATCCGAGCAGATCCGAAGCACTGCGCAGCACACAATCCCCATGGTCGACGTCCACCGGCTCCACCTTCCCGCTGCGCCAAGCTACCTCCTCCGTCGACCACCAAGCTCACGCGCGTCACCACCCCTCGCAGCACTTCCGGCCGGAACGAGCCCACTCCGCATCCACGCCAGGCCACCGCCACATCGGCCACCACCTTGGCCACACCCCTCCTTCACACCAGAACCAGAAGCGCCGGACCACCGCCGCCCGCCGTCGCAGCAGCACCACGCAGAGCCGACGAGCAGAGTCGAGCGAGAGGTCCCCGCAGGTGCCAGATCCAGCCGCGCCCAGCCTTGCCTAGCGACCATGCACGCGCCACCAGCACCCAACCTCCGGAGCACAGGGACGCCGACCAGCACCGCTGCAAATCCGGAGAGGACGCCACCCGCAGCCGAAGACCGCACCTCGCGGGATCCCGCCCCGAGCGCCGCCTGGATGCAAGACGCGACACCTCCAGCACCGGCCGCCGCGCTGCCCGTGCAGCCACAGTAGCCGCCCCTAGGCCACGCCGCCGCAGCCCTCGTCGCCGTTGCTCGGATCTGACGAAACCGCTGCCGAATCCAGCTGCCCCGCCGTCCGCAGCACCGGCACGCCCCGCCACCAGGTCCACGCAGCCACCGCCGCGCCTCTGCACAGCCGCGCCGCAGCACGGCCGCCGGAGTCACCGCCGCGCCGCCCCGCGCAAGCGCCGCGCTCCCCACCCGCGAGCCGCGTCTCGCACCACAGGCCACCAGGGGGAGGAGGGAAGGTGGCCCCGCCGCCACCGATGCTGGCCGGGCTTTGCCCGGCGACGCCCTCCGGTGGCGGCGAGGAGGAGGGGAGGCGGGGGAGGGGTGCTGGTAGGCGGCGGCTAGGGTTTCGCCCGGCCGCCCGCGAGAGCAGCACGGGCGAGATATTTTGGTTATTTTCCTCGGTAGTAATTTCGTTGAGGTTTCCGTACATGATCCTTACTGCACCATGCGAAAGTGCGGGAGTTTATGGTCTTTACGTGCAACCAATGGGAGATTGTAGTACCTGATATATACAACCAGTTTGGATGATGGTCCAATAGTAGACTATGTGTATAGGCATATCCCTATTTTTGTCATTCGTGACTGTATTTTCGCTTTGTGCTCCGATATTGGATTGTGATACTTAAGACTTTTTATAAATGATTGTGTGCATCGCAATGATGTAGAGGCCGAGGTTAATCCTCCTTTTGAAGAAAAAAAATCAGGCAATACGTTGCATAATATACTTTGCGGTAGGGATGAAAACGGAGCAAAAAAATCTGCTTTTCCGGCGGAAAACTGAAACAGAGAGTAAATACGAAAGGGATACATAAACGGAAATTTGCAAAATGAAAATGAAAACAAAATATATTTTCATGCGGAAACGAAAACAAAAATGGTGTTTTTTGACGGAACAGACACGAAAAAGAAACTATCGGTTTCCGTTAATAAGAAATTTTCCGTTTCTACTATGGGGCCAATGCTGCTTTGTAGCCCATTCGCCAAACAATACACAGTTACACAACGAATATAATGGCCCATGGGTGGCCCAACATCTACTAGCACGCAAGGAAGTTAGCCATGGTTGAAACCACAACGAAGGTCGGCCTTAAATTCTACTACTTGATAGATTATTTTGTTGTTACAATGGGTTGTATTTGTCAGAGGGCGACCTGATACACTATATTGATTTGCTTATGTAGGGAACTTGTTCTTTTGACTACCACAAATGTGTTTTGGTGTTGCCGAAGTTAAAAATTATGCACAAATTCATACCTCATAATATAACCATCATAATATTTTATAGTCACGTTAACAATTGATTAAGTTCATTCATTTGTGTGTATTTTTTCCATGGTTCAAGGGCTTTTTAAGTTCCGATCTACATCTGCTTCTGTTGTCGTGTTTGCGCCGTATCCGATCCAAGTTTGTTTCCAATAATGTATATTTCCGTATTCATTTTCTGGGTTTCTGCATTTGTTTTCGCCTCCACACAAAATTGGGGTAACACACAGATTCGTCCGTTTCCGCTCCGTTTTTATCTTTACTTTGCGGCGTGGCTAGCTCTCATCTAGATGAGAGTTAACAAAGTCACCTCTAACTAGATGAGAGCTACCCCGCCAAAAGAAAACTAGATGAGAACTAGTACTTTGATACTCTTAGGCCTTGTA
Organism: Elymus sibiricus; assembly: GCA_039707655.1. Lineage (NCBI taxonomy): Eukaryota > Viridiplantae > Streptophyta > Magnoliopsida > Poales > Poaceae > Elymus > Elymus sibiricus. The sequence continues at coordinate 164,347,339 of CM077666.1, read as the reverse complement.
CAATGCAAGACGCTTAGGGAGGTGCTTAGAGAAATAAACCAGTCTTTCTTTAAGCATTGATGGTTTGTACAGGGTAGACGCTTAATTATGCGTCTCTCCTGTAGAAATAGGCACTAGTGCTTCAGAAAAAACCGGTTTATTTTTCTAAGCACTTCCCTAAGCACCTAGCGTTGTACAAGGCCTGGTGCTCCCCCTCCCTCCAAAAAAATGCCTCCGCTCCACCTCCACCTCCCCTAGTATTTGACTCATCGCCAAAACAAAACTACTGCAGTTTTCCCTAGGTGTCCACCATGCAACCCCAACCTTGCACGGTTGCCACCATTTTGTTGTTACAACTATCTGGTATTTGACTCATCGCCAAAACAAAACTACTGCAGTTTTCCCTAGGTGTCCACCATGCAACCCCAACCTTGCACGGTTGCCACCATTTTGTTGTTACAACTATCTGGCCATCCGCATCCTAAAGAAGAGCATCTCCAATGGCTAGCCTTAAATTTAGATACCCAAAAACAATTTTAGGTGTGCAGAGAGAAGGTTTTAGATAGCCAAAAAATCTTTTATTTTTACAACGGATCTAAAATGGTATATCATAATTTTCAGAATCAAATGAAACATGTAAACCCGACGGTGGGGAAGCCAGGAGGCGGATCCAATGGCCGAGCTCAGTTTCCGACCGGCGGAGGTGGACGAGGACGAGATGCTCGCTGGAGCCGAGGAAAGGTGGCGAGCGCGGGGCAGGAGACAAAGAGGAGCCGGCGGTATTGCCTAGTCCGACAGCGCCCGAGTGTCGACAGCTCGGCCCGGAATCTTGGGCATCAGCAAGGCCGAGGAATGACTGGAATCGGCACGACCGGGCGACATCGTTGCGAGCTAAGTGGCAGTCGTGGGTGTCGGTGCTAAATCTGGCAAATCTCGAGGTAGGGGTCCTAAGCTAGGCGTCTTGGAGCGATGGTAACATGGACACAATATTTTATCCAGGTTCGGGCTCTCTCGAAGAGATAATACCCTAGGTCCTGCTTTTGATTGTATTGATATAGGGTATAGTACAGAGTACATGTATCTCCCACGAGATTGTTGATCTAAGTTGTAATGTCATGATCAATTGACTAGCCCGGCCTCGGTTTACATAATGTACCGGAGGCTTAGGATAACAGGAGTCCTCGTCTTGTGCGCCAAGTCTTGTAGAAACCTCCTAGTATACGTCGTGAGCTGCCCAAAGTGGCCCATTAGTGAACCGCCATGAGGGTCCTCGGCCCAACCCACCTGGTCGGGAGACGACGTGGTGAGTACCCCCTAGTCCAGGACCCCATCAGTAGCCCCATGAACCGGTCTTCAAGTTGGGGAGGCTCCTTGGTTCTTCCGAACTGTTGTTCGCCTTCGGTCGTCGGTCTTGAAAGCTGGTTCAACAAATATTCTCATCCCTAATCTCGAGGATCACCGAGGTGTATTCGAAGAGTTCACATGTCAGGTATCCGAGGAGTTCACACGCCGGGCATCCGAGGAGCCCCTTAAGTTCCCGCCTTTATTAATGCCTTGTTATTTTTACGCTACACCTCGGGTCCAAAGTTTTTCCCATGCGGCGGTGTCCTCTCGTAGCCGAGCTTCAACCTGGGAATGCATCCGAGGTGTCTTTTAGCATCCGAGCTTCAACGCCGGTCTACATCCGAGGTGTCATAGATTACCTCGGTTTGAAAAAGTTGAAGGGGTTCAGCCGAGCTTAATGCCGAAAAAGTCCTCTATGGAGCCAGCCACTCGCATCCGAGCTTTATGCCGGACTGCTTCCGAGGTGGTGCACCACCTCGGCCTTCGGCTAATTTTTTTGGATTTTTTTTCTGATTGGTGCAATTTATTCTCTGTCGAGATGTATAACCAGTAGCCCTCAAGGTGCGTGTCGGCCTAAAATCCGAGATGCACCAGAAGGATAACATTAAATTGTTGATCCCAGTAGCCCCTGAGACTCAGGTCGATTCACGAAATCGGCCTAAGGATCAAGTCCTTGCTCAGCAGCATACTTAGGAACGGAAACGTGATGCGCAATAGCTCTCGAGACTCAGGTTGGGTGCGGCCGACCAACCTGAGGATCGTAATCTCCTCAGAAACCGTTTTGCACTTTGAATTTTCTAATCGTCAATGCAGTAGCCCCGGACACTTGGGTTGGGTGGCCACACCTGATCAGGGGATCGATTTACCCCATTAATGGCTTTTAATTGAGAAGCGCGAAGCCCAGTAGCCCCCGAGCCTTGATTTGGGCATGGGTGGCCTAATTAAGGATCGACATGTGTTTGACACAAGATTTTGTTATGTTTAACACGGACTTCTCGGCAAGAGAATGAAGATCTCCTAAAGCAGCTGGTGCTAACGAATGCCAAGCTTGCCGAGTCGCAGAAAGAAGTGGCCAAAATCGAGAAAATCACCCACGAGGCACATGGTAAGTTTAATACTTGACCCATGCTAACAGTATGTTGATTACTTGTCTGAGCTGTATTCTTTTTACTAGCAGCGGAGATGATAAGTCAATTTGAAAACGACCTTGAGCAAGCTTGAGAAGCTGCTCGTTACGCCGAAGCGCAAGAGGAGGCGGGTTGTCGAACACATGCTCGGAAAATCAACGAATGTAATAAGCTCAAGGCCGAGAAGGACCACCAAAAATCCATGGAGAAGATTTTTCGAGCTCTATAGCCCAATGAACCCCTGCCAAGGGATATGACAGAGCTCGCTAAATGCCTAAAGGGAGCCAGGCGTCGGATTTATACATGTAAGGTGTCGGCCTGCCAAGAAGGTGCTCGAGAAGCGTGGACCATGGTTAAGACACACTATCGTCTGCTGAAGACCGAAGAGCTTGCCAAGGTCGACCTCCAGGGGCCCGATGGAAAGGCCAACAAAATCAACGAGAATTATGAGAGCGCCATGCCAGCTGCTCGGCTAACCGAAAAGGATTGTCTCCTTGACACCTTGACAGATGGGCTTGTATAGATTGTGTAAATAGTTTATGCTGAATGATGACTTTATGTATCTATGTATTGTTGTCATTTTGAATACTCATATCCACAGATTTTATACTTCGTTAACCAGCCATCGGCTTCTACCTCCTCGACCAGAAGACGAGGAGTGTTCGCAACGCCGGCCTGAGTCCTCGGGCAACGTATGTAGGGAACGAGGCAATCTAGCCATAAGGTCAAAATGAAAGCCTTGCAGAGAGTTATGTTATATTGTTGTTTAACGCAAGTCAGATCTTCGGCGAAAAATAGTTCCTCTAGCGGTTCCTTTTCTCAAGGTGTCATGTCAATCACGACGAGTTAGCCGATGTCCCAATGTACTTGCTCGAAGGCCTCGACTCGGGAATATCCTCGGCGTAATAAGTAGGCTCTATGCCCTACGTCTAGTGCCCTTTAACAAGGCCTTTATTTTCACTTCCTCCGTTGCCGACCAATTATATTCTTGTGACCACTAGCTTTCAGCTTCACCTATCTGTGGTACTTGCCAGGTTGACCCGGAAGTAACAATTGCAGAGGTGCTCCCTTTACCCCTTAGCCAAATTTGTCAGAAACGTAAGGGGTAATCACAGGAGCCAGGCAACCCAGCTTGGCAAAAAATCTCAAGTCAAATTGATGCATATTGTGGCTTAATAACGATTTGTGGGAAGGCATCGCTCGTATATTGAATACAAATGTTGAGGATATGTTCAGACCTCCAGGAGTCCCGAGGTAACCGCGTCGAGGTGCCTCAAGGAGCCTCGGATACGGTTTATTAGACTCTTTGATATGTTTGAAGTGTTTTATACCAAAAAATCGAGGTAAGTATTGCGCAGTTTTTTTTCAAAGACAGCCAAACTACTTTTCTATTAGTGACCTCGAACAAGCTGAGCACCTTTATGAAAGCAAGCTTTGTGACTTATCGGAAAGTCCTTTGTTTTACACAGGCAACCTTTATGGTTTAATATTTCTGACCGACCGATCGAATTTGCGCATGTTGTGACAGTCAGCTTTTAAGCTGTATTTTGGAGCTTCATGCTATATATTATTTTGACTCGACCATGACTGTTTAAGATGTTTAGTTGGCCAGTCGTCGGCTTCCACCCATTTGTAGAAACTCCTTAGGGTGTTTCCTTTCTGATTACACCCCTTAGCCGACGTCTCGGTGCCCGAAGGCAGTTGTATCAGTAGAAACAAGGCAATCAAACCTTAGTGCTAAAACGTACACTTAGTCTTAGGAGCGTTTGTTTGGGGGCAACTTAATAGCCCCCAGTATATGTCGAGTCCTCGGATCGTTCGAGGCCGTACCACCTACACTCTAGCTTTTTCAACAAAAAAATCCCTTCATTTTACACGGATAGCCACTATCGGCTATATATAGTTTAACACTGCCTATGGTTCGCCGACCGATTTACGCGTGTTGTGAGAGTCAGCTTTCGGCTTTATGCATCTAAGGTACTTGATCGATTAAACCGGAAGTAACAATCGCAGTGCTTCTCCCTTTACACCCTTAGCCGAACAAAGCGGAAACGTAAGGGGTAAGCACAGGAGCCGGACAATCCAGCTATTGACCAAAGACACAACTCGAAATTGATGCATATATACGCGAAGTACTGAAGACGTTTTGCCGAGGACTCCATGGAGTACCTTGCCTTTTGGTGGGTTCGGCTCTAGTCGTAGCCCCCCCCCCTCCCCCGTTAATATTGCCGATGCCTTAAAGGCTTCTGGCGTTGTATTGCGAGAGTTATGCTCGGAAAATCAAAAAACTTACATAAAAACTTTACTACGAAATTAAATCAAGTTTTTGGTGCCAATCCGAAATTGGTCTTCAAATTAATTTGTACTTCCGTCATGCTTTAACATGATACATCCAACTTCAAGTGGGTCAGCCTTCGGCTTCAACCTCCTTTTCCCGAAGGCGGAGTGCTTCTCAGGCCAGTTTAGCGAACTAAACTCGAGCGGCTTTAGAGAGAAATCAGGCTATCCAGCTATCGACCACACACTCGCGTTGGAAAAAGGAGTAGTGAAATTTTTTTGCAACGACTTAGAAGAAAACATTTATTATAAAATGGCGCATATAAATTTAATAGCCCTCGGTTAACTTGAGTAAAGCAAGGTGTTTTTAACAAACGACTTTTTTGTTTAACAAAAATATAATGCTTGGTTGAACGGAACAAAAATTAAAAAAATTGAAATTTTTTGAGCATGAAAGCGACTTATCTGGTTAATGTGCTCGGTGTTGATGACGTGGTCTGGACTTGCGGCGGGACGAGGATGACCATCAAACTTTGACAGATCCGAGATGGTGCGTAGTCATTGAGGTCCCAGCCCCCAAGCCTGCCATGAGGTGATCGAGCAAGGAGCTCGGCTTGATAAAGTGGCGATGCAGCATGGTCGATGTGGCGAAGCGAAGCCCCCGGTCCAGCTATCGTGACGAAGCTGGTCGGCGAGGTGATGATGAAGCGATGGCGAAGCCCCCGGTCCAATCGAGGTAACAAAGCAGGTTGGCGGGGTGTCGCCAGAGCCCCCACGTCAGCTGACGTATCGAAACAGTTCGACATGATGGACGTCGGTTGAAGAATCGACAGCGAGGCGATGCCGACGCAGGTCGGAATTTGTAACGCGGTCGATGTAGGCTTCTTGAAGTGACCGCGTGGCGATGCCGGCGTGCCCGCGACGTGCAATCCGTGGGGCGACGATGTTATCTTGACGATGATTTACCCTTCGCGATGCCGAACTCTTTGTCAGCTCGCCGAGGTAATGATCCGATGCGATTGACCTTGGGTCGATGAAGCGACGACCCGTCTAGCGCAAGTCGGCAGTAGTAGAGCAACGTGGTCAGACTGTTTTGACACCGGCGCGACGGTGAAGATTAAATCGGAAAAGGCTTAACATTTGTAGGCACATGTTGTGAGAACAAAACACAATACCATAGAAAAAAATTCCTTTAAAAAGGCGTCCGATAACCCATTCATGAGAAAAGATGAACTCGGTTTGGATTCGTTTTTGCGTAGAAAACAGATCCGAAAATGGATGCACTCATCGGACGTTTCCCGGAGTTTCAATGGTCGGATCGAGCTGAAATATTGAGGGGTTGTTAATATGGGAATTCCGCAGCCGATGAACGGTTGGATCTTTCAAAGGATGTCCGAGCTGACTGCTGGACTCCTCGCCCTAAACTTGTCCAGATTCCCGTCCAGATTCGACAAGGCTCCGGTATATCGGCGATTGGCAGAGATTCCTCTATCGGAACGCGATGAAATTTGACAGGGTTGTTCTAGACTCAGTTCCGCAAAATTCCACCGAAGAATTCGTCAAAGCGACGCTCAAGGATGCGGGGACGGCGAACACGAATCCGCTGTCCAGAAAAAACTGCACGATCGCGCGAGAGCAATGTTGACGTTGAGCCCCCGAGCTCCATGGGCGATTCTTCCATGATCTCGGATGAGATCAGAGTTGATGTTGATGAAGGCACCCGTCCAATATTGATGATTCGACATGGGGTTGAGCCGGCACCGGTCTAACCAAGGCGACCAGTTGAGCCGACAACGAAGATGCCGACATCGACGATGAAGCTCGGTTCCGACGCGTAGATCGCGTCGGAGCCGATCTGAATTTCGATCACACCGCGGCGACAACCAGCAAGGACCTGCATAGGCCACCAATGTTGGTACTAAATCCGGCATATCTTGAGGTAGGGGTCCTAAGCTAGGCGTCTTGGAGCGATGGTAACATGGACACAGTATTTTACTTAGGTTCGAGCTCTCTCGAACAGATAATACCCTACATCCTGCTTTTGATTGTATTGACATGGGGTATAGTACAGAGTACAGGTATCTACCACGAGATTGTTGATCTAAGTTGTAATGTCATGATCTATTGACTAGCTTGGCCTCGGTTTATATAATGCACCGGAAGCCTAGGATAACAAGAGTCCTCGTCTTTTGCGCCAAGTCTTGTAGAAACCTCCTAGTATACGTCATGGGCTGCCCAAAGTGGCCCATTAGTGAACCGTCATGGGGTCCTCGGCTTGACCCACCTGGTCGGGAGACGACGTGATGAGTACCCCCTAGTCCAGGACTCCATCAGTGGGGTCACTGCAGACGGCCCCGAGCAGCGGAGCAGTGGAATCAGCCGGCGCTGGGTGGGGCGGCACGCGGAGACGGTTGCCAAATCCTCTATAACACTATGTTCCCTAGTTTTAAACAACCCACATTCAATTGAGGTCTCCAATTAAAATTGGGTCACCCGATTTTGACCGAGTTAACAATTTCTCAAAACTCTTGTATTCAGTTCTTTTATACTCTACACTATGCTTCCTAATTTTTAAGACCACATTTAATTGAGGTCTTAAATTTAAAATTGGGTCACTCGATTTTGACCGGGTCAATAATTTCTCAAGGAGCACTCCCCTTCAATTCTTTGAATTCATTATGGTTCTTAATTTTGAAGCTCTTTCATTCGATTGAGATATTTAATTTTGGATTTGATTTATGATTTTGACAGGGCCAGCGATTTTCCAAATCAATCAGCAAAAACCGGCCTACAAAAATCAATCCCGTGAACCCTCCCACCGCATAGAAAAAGAAGTGCCATCATGTGATACTGTAGCATCAATATAGTACATGCAACCACCGACGCAGAAATTTCCTCACATAAATATAGGTTGGTTAGCGGATAACATACAATCACACCATGAAAGGCCCATCAAATCACCGCATTATAAATAAAAATAAAACACACTCCATCATCTCCCCTGCCCGGCAAACTAAATATTCCATCAGTTCCAAAATATAAGGGGTATTGGTTTTTTGGAAAGTCAAATTTCTATAACTTTGACCAAGTTCAGAGCAAAAGATATCGACATCCATAATATTAAACAAAAAAAACTATGGAAATTCATTTCATGATGATCTAATTAATCATACTGATTTGATATTATGGATTTTGATATATTTCTCTATAAATTTGATCAAACTTTAAAGGTTTGACTTTCCAAAGTAATACACCTTATATTTTGAAAAAGAGTGAGTATTTTTTTTAGGAAACCCAACAACACCAACGGTGCAGCAAAGCGCGCCCAACCCTTCTAGTATAGGCTATTTCCAGAAAAATTTAGCCGTTCATAAACGTTTAGGTAGCTATTGAAGCTCTTTTTGGGACAAAAAAGGGCCTAAAATTTCAGTTCATAAACGTTTAGGTTAGCTACTGAAGCTCTTTTTGGGATAAAAAGCCTAAAATTTCAGTTTTTAGCATTGAAGAAAATAGTGCGCTATAGCGACGCTAATAACACGCTATAGCGTGTAGAGAATTGTCTTGTTAAATAAATCAGTGTACAATGTCTCGCTAATAGCATGCTATAGCGCGCTATAGAACGTTAATCACGTAATTTAACGGGCGGCGCTATTTTGTATAGCACGCTATTTTTTTTCCTTTGATTTTGGTATTCGGACTCATTTTTAGGCCAGCTACTGGAGATGCTCTAATAAGTAGTAGCACTCTTAAGGTCTTATGTTTGGAAGAGGATTTGTAGCACCTGGATGCTCCACACCTCTATATGAACATTATGTTCAAAAACATACTGGGAAATTTCAAAAATAAATCTGGGGTTTTGGGATATGAAACCTGGGTGTCCAATCTACTTTCGTCTGAAATTTTGTGAAAAAATATCAGAAAACGTATGCGTGGCAAAAAAGACAAAAAAATTCATATGTATAGAAAAAAACTGTTTAGATGGATTTTTGTTCGGACAGTATTTTCTTCGCCATGAATACGTTTCTTGGTATTTTTTCACGAAACTTCACACGAGAGTAGATTGGTGACCCAGTTTGATATCCCCAAATTTCAGATTCTTTTTGAATTTTTTTTTGATATTTTGAAAATTTAATTTACATATAGGGGGGTGGAGCACCCAGGAGCTCCTACGTATTTTATTTTCCCTCACGTTTCTCCGAAATCTCACTCACATCGTAGGCAACACGCCCAGAACGGCCGTGACATCACATACTGGACCGGCAGGCTATCCATACGTAGCATAGCTACCCGTTTATGCTTTCGTCCTCTTCATCAGTTGCGATTGTCACAACCTAAGAGCAAATCCAACGTGCCGACTCAAACTGTTCACGTGTATCCGTTTGGGTCGAAACGAACAGAAAAGTCGTACCAACGCGCTGACCCAAATGAATAAGCGTCCACTTTTTGTCCGCGCCTGATCCATTTCAGGCTCAAATTTGGACCGCGTTTGCGTCAGCGCGGATCATTCTTATTGTTTGTTCTTCTGATCCCCTTGTTTTTCACTCGCTTAATTCGGAAGAGGAAAACGACAGCAGCTAAAGTGAGGAATAAACAACTGCTCGGAAAGCTTCGGTTTGAGCGTTGGTTTTGATGACAGTGAAGAAAGCTCGCCCAAAAGACGTACGTGGAACCAATGATACCAAAAAAAGAATCAAATATGAGGCAGCGGACGGGCGTGATGCCCGCCCTTGTCCTCCCCCTGGCCCGCCAGTCGGTGGCACATTGGCCATTCCCCCTTCCTCTCATCGACAGCCAGCACACCTGGCTGCCCCACCCGTCGTCGCCGCCGCCCAGTTCCGGTGCCCAGGCCGGCCGCCCGCACCCACACCTCTCCAGCAACACGCCACCCCCCGACGGCCCCCTACTCCGGCGTTTGGTGGACCGTTTTTGCCGCCGTCGCAGCACCCCGACACTAGTAGGAAATACCTTATAGGTAGAGGATTAACAGTAGCGCGGGGATAATTGGCCGCGCTACTGTTATTTAGCAGTAGCGCAGGCATAGCACACACGCTGCAGCTGGAGATTAGTAGTAGCGCGGGCTTGCCAAACAGGCGCTACTACTATGAGGGCCCCGCCGTCCCACCACGGGCTGGCCATATCAGTAGCGCGGATCTCGGCCCAACGCTACTGCTAAACCCACTAGCAGTAGCGCCGGCCCACGGCACGCGCTGCTACTGTGGCCAGCCCGGGCCCAGCTGCCCTTCCCCACTTAGCAGCAGCGGTGGGCTTGAACACGCGCTACTGCTAACTGAGTTAGCAGTAGCGCTGGGCCGTGACCCGCGCTGCTGCTAATCCAGCCTTATCCTCCCCATCCCGCTCGTTCCTCACTCTCCCTGTCTCACTCTCTCACTCTTCCTACCGTCGCCGCCATCCCCCGGCCTCGGTAAGCCTCCTCCTCCCTCCTCCTGCCTCTTCCCTCCTCCATCTCCTCCTCCCTCCAACCTCCTCCTCCCTCCCCCTGCTCCTCCCTCCTCTAGCCGCCCCTCCTCCTCCCTCCTCCCTCCTCCCTCCCCCTTGCTCCTCCCTCCTCTAGCCGCCCCTCCTCCTCCATCCACAGCCCCTCCTCCCTCCTCCTCCTCCATCCACACAGCCCCTCCTCCCCCTCCTCCATGCACAACCCCTCCTACATTTTGATTAGTTGATATGTATTACTTTGATTTAGTTAATAGTTTTTAGGGTTTAGAGTGAATTAGTAAAAATTTAGACATGGTTGATAGATTTAGTCATTTTGATTAGTTGATATGTAACACTTTGATATATTTAATATTTTTTAGGGTTTAGAGTGAATTAGTAAAAATTTAGACATAGTTAATATATTTAGTTGATATGTAACACTTTGATTTAGTATGCTTCTATGGTTTAGTTGATAGCTTATAGGGTTTCACTAAGTCCTAAAATCAGCATAATAATCTTTTTGTTTATATTTTGTTTTCACAGAAATCAAGTATTTGCCCCTGCATCGTCCCCGCCGTCGTCCCCGTCATCGACCCCCTCCGACCTCGAGGTGAGACCAACCAAATCCCCATGTCGTTGATGTCGATGATGATGTGTTGTGAATGTCAATGATGGGCATGCATAGAGGTCATGTTATATGCTAGTTTTCATAGATGTTTTTATAGATGTAGTAGTAGTAGATGAGTAGCTGTGACAATGCGAAGCTAGTTTTTTTTTTAAATGATAATTGATTCGGATAGCATTTCAAGTTTAAACTTTTCTGTATAAAAAAGAACTTGACTCTGTTCATGCTTCAAAAAGAACATGTGTATGTGTATGGACATGTCGATCTTCAGCTGCTGTGTATATGGTGCCAAATATGGCCACATTTGACTCTTTTTATCGCAGGGAAAATCCGAGTGGCCTATGTTTTGCCGGAGTGTTGATTCATTTCCGTTCCGGCAAATTTCAGGCGCTCGATATGTCCTATTTTAGCGAAGGTCATGCCGGATTTTTCCGTGAATTTTAGCATGACTTGTGCTAGAATATATAGGAAATATCGAGTGCCCTGGATTTGCCGGAAAGAGACTTAAATGACATTTCGGATTGACTTTAAGTCTGTCAGGACTCCATACATGAGGGAGAGTGTCCACCATATATGAGAGAAGAAGAATGCCGACTGTTGTCGTGGGGGTCGTTTCTCCTTCTTCTCCTTGTGCTAGACCTTTGTTATGCACTAGGGGAAGGAGGAGTAGCGACCATCACCGACGGTCGAAAATGTCAAAGAGGGAGTGCCCACCATATACACCACGTGAGATGAGAGTTTTCAAGGAAAGACTCGACAGACCGATAGTCAACCCTTGATGAATAATAATGATCTATGTGTTGAGTTCCTGTTAGTTGCCATCGATTTATAATCTTTGAATTTTGAACACAGGAATGTCCGACGATGATAAGATCCCGGAGTGCGACTACTGCTGCGATGACCGGGGTTTGTGCGACAGGGAGCCTCACCTGCAAAATGGTAGGTTCTTCACCGTGAAGTTGGAAGAGACCTTCGATGTTTGTACGGTACGCAACGACAAGTATTTCATCATAATTAATCATGACTTGTGATTCTTTGGTTCAACGTGTAATTTCCGTTTTTTTTCAATTCGACTAGTACATCCCGTGCCATGCAAGACCGTTTGTCTTGCAGAAGCTCGGTTTCCAAGACCTTGAGAATATGGAGACGAGGAGGGCTCACCTCAGGACTAAACACGGTTATGCTTTTCGGGTTAAGCTCTACAATGCGCTTAATCACTCACATTTTGGCTGCTCTAATTGGGAAGCTTTCTGCAAGGCCTATGGATTTGAGGAGAATATGCAAATAACTTTTGATATTCGTCCCGAAGATGAAGATATTGAAGATAATATCGACATTTGGGTCGATGTGGATATGCCTCCTGTTTTGCCTAAATGTGAGTTTGTCAAATTAATTTGTTAAGTAATTTATATTTTTTATTTAAAAATATTGGGTGTTTATCGCTACTAAACTTGTTTATTTATAATTATCAGCTTATTTCTTATCTTCAAAAAATACTCGGAAAGCTATGGACATGACGTACTACAGTTATGGCTCCGAGCTTAATTGTGAGGAGAAAGGATATCTTGTCTCATTTATAGATGATGTTGAGAATTTTAAGACCAATCAGTTTATCAGCCCAAATTATACTGGATACGTGCCACTAGTCCATCAGTTGCTTGATGGTAACCTCATTGCGAAAAACTTGGTATGATTTTGTTAATGATGGTAACTTCGTTGCATATATTCTTCTTAAGTAAACTACATTGCTAACTATATTGTTCAACAGAAGCTCCCTAGCGAGGTTGTGCCTCACATGATGCTTACCGAAGGGAGTATGTACATGGTTAGCTTACGACCGTTTCCACCGACGGCTTACCAAAGTGCATACTCTATTTCTTTGAAAGATGGAAGGCTCAATATCAAAGATTGGAGCAAAGTAATGAAGGCGCGCACGCAACCGATTGGAGACAACATGCGTGTGCGCAAGCCAGAAGTTGGCGACAGGTGGATCTCCATTCTCCATTTTGGAGATGGACCGGTTTACCTCTTTTATGCTATTTTACCTAGGAGAGAGGAATAGGTCCTAGGTATTAAGAACAATTAGTTAGTGTTGATTATGACTATGATGATGATGAGAAGTTGTTATTATGTGCTACAATGTGTTAGAATGATGAGTTGTTATATGACTCATGGATGATGATGATGAGGAGTTGTTATGATGATGAGGAGTTGTTATATGACTACGATGATGATGATGATGAGTTGTTAATATTATTATGATGATGATGATGATGATGATGATGAGTTATTATATCATTTGGTGAAAGAACCGCGGATTAGATTCAAGTGGATGGATCCAAAGTGACCAAGTTGAAATTTTTTCCAACTTGGTCACTTTGGATCCATCCACTTGAATCAAATCTGCGGTTCTTTCACCTAATGATATAATAACCCATCATGATCATAATGATATAACAATCTCTAAATTGCTACTGTATGAAAACTTGTATAACGGTGTATAAATATGATATAAAATAAAATAGAAATAGAATACGTAATAGTAGTAGTAGCGTGGGGTGCAGGCGCGCTGCTAGTAACTAGCAGTAGCGCGGGCTATGGAACGCGCTACTGATAATACACTTAGCAGTAGCGCGGCGAAACGCGCGCTACTGCTAAATGTTAGCTGTAGCGCCATAGCAGTAGCGCCGGCACCCGCGCTACTGCTAGGCCCTATCCCCGCGCTACTACTAGGGTTTTCCCTAGTAGTGCGATGTCGACGCCTCCCCCGCCCGGCAGCACGCAAGCGCAGCTACCTCGCTTGCCGGACGCCGCCACGTTCACCTCCACGCCTGCTACCTGGTTTCGCAGAGGCGCGAGGCTCTTCACCGGCCGGCTTCTTCCACGACTCCTGCAAGGTGTTCGACGGTTTGCCCGCAAGGTACACATGGACTCCGGCGACAAGTACTTTTTCCACAATTTCATTTGCGATTCGGATGATTCTTCATCCGATGATGAGGAGATTGTGGCTGCTACTTTGGTCGTCCATGACCACATTAGTAGGCAGCAGCCAATGTTCATCCTGGGGCATACTCCGGCGTTGAATCGCAACCGAGAGAGAGGTCATTGCCTACTCTGGCAGGACTACTTCGAGTCCCCTAACCCGCTCTACAAACACCACCAATTCCGGCGTCGTTTCCGGATGGCTAGACATGTGTTCAACCGTATCCGGGAGGGGGTGGTGGCTTACGATAAGTATTTCAAGTGCAAGGAGGATGCCCTGGGAAAGATTGGCTTTTCCTCTTATCAGAAATGCACTGCAGCTATTCCGTTGCTTGCATACGGAGTTCCCGGTGATCTCATTGATGAGTATGTCCGAATGAGCGAGTCCATGTGCCTAGACTCCATGTACAAGTTCTGCAAGGTTGTGGTAACAGTGTTTGGCCCGGAGTACTTGAGAGAGCCAACTGCTGCAGATACAACCCGGTTGTTGGCGATCAATGCCAGTAGGGGCTTTCCGGGGATGCTTGGTAGCATAGATTGTATGCACCGGGAGTGGAAGAACTGCCCTTCTGCTTGGCAGGGACGGTATAGGGGCCATGTCAAAGCTTGCACTGTCCTACTTGAGGTCGTGGCTTCACAAGATCTATGGATTTGGCACTCTTTCTTCGGCATGGCCGGATCTCACAACGACATCAACGTGCTTCAACGCTCTTCGGTGTTTGCAAGACTTGCAGAAGGCAACTGCCCGAAGGTCAATGTTGAGATCAATGGCCACCACTACAACAAAGAATACTACCTAGCTGACGGTATCTATCCTTAGTGGACTACTCTTGTGAAGACAATCCCCGACCCTATAGGAGAGAAGAGGAAAAGATTTGCCCAAGCACAAGAGAGTACTAGGAAGGATGTGGAGCATGCCTTCGGTGTTCTTCAATCTCGTTGGGGCATTGTTCGGTATCCTGCTAGAACTTGAATCATCAAAAAGTTGTTAGAGGTGATGACTGCTTGTGTGATCGTGCACAACATGATCGTAGATGATGAGTGTCCAGATGAAATCTACGATCAAGGGTTTCAATTTCAGGGTGACAATGTTGCGCCTGAGCATGGAGGAGCGGCAACGTTTGCACAGTTCACCGAATTTCATCATCAAATGCGTGATTGGGAAACTCACATTCAACATCAAGATGATTTAGTTGAGCATATGTGGGCTCACGTTGGCAACCAATAGATGTATCGGCTATCTTTTCTTTCAAATGTATTTGAGACAATTTAATTTTTATCTGGCTTGTAAACTATGAGATATTTATTTGGTTGTCAAACAATGAGATATTTGTATTTTGTTTGAATTATGTGAACTTGGGCCAAATTTTATTGATATGTAGCGAAAAGAGCTAAAAAAATGGCCGCAAACCTACCACGAGGACGAAAATGCGTCCGCGCGTTAGACGCACGGCCGACCCAAACGCAGAAGGGGACGGACAAGCCGACCCAAACAGACAAAAAGCGGATAAAACGCACGTCCGTTTGGGTCTGCGCGTGTCCGTTTGGATCAAAACGGACACAAAAGTCGGCCCAACGCGCTGACCCAAACGGACGCGCGTCCGCTTTTCGTCCGCCTGCCGACCCATTCCTGGCCCAAATTTGAGCCTCATTTGCGTCGGCGCGGACACGGAGCGGACACGCGCGACGCCTGCCTACTCCTCCCCCGGCCCGCCTGTCTGTGGCACACGGTCCATCCCCTTCCTCCCATCGACAGCAACCCCCTGCCGCCCCACCCCGTCGTCGCCGCCGACCAGTTCCGGTGCCCTCGCCAGCAGCCAGCGCCCACATAGCTCTCCCGCAGCACGACACCTTCCCACGTCGCCGCCACCACCGACTCGCCGCCAGGCCGCCGCAGCTTCCCACCCCAGAGGCCTGCGTGAGCACCACCTCGGCCCCTACCGCGACCCCGGATAGCTCCTTCGACAACGCCGGCACGCTCGCCGGACGCCGCCAGGCTAGCTACCTGCTCCAGGGGAGGCGTGCGGCTCTTCGCAAGCCTGCCACTTCGACGACGCTCGCAAGCCGTTCGACGGTTTGCCCGCAAGGTACAAATGGACCCGGCCGACGAGTTTTTCTTCGACAATTTCCTTTGCGACTCGGATGATTCTTCATCCGACGATGAGGAGATGGTGGCTGCTGTGTTGGTCGTCCATGACCACCTTAGTAGGCAGCGGTCGTTGTTCCGGGGCTCGATCCCAGGGCACACTCCGGCGTTGAATCGCAACCGAGAGAGCGGCCATTTTCTTCTTTGGAAGGACTACTTCGAGACACCGAACCCGCTCTTCAAACATCCCCAATTCCGGCGTCGTTTCCGTATGGCTAGGCATGTTTTCAACCGTATTCGGGAGGGGTGGTCAGGTACGATAAGTATTTCGAGTGCAAGGAGGACGCCCTTGGAAAGATTGGCTTCTCCTCTTATCAGAAATGCACTGCAGCTATCCGGATGCTTGCATACGGAGTTCCAGGTGATCTCATTGATGAGTACGTCCGTATGAGCGAGTCTACGTGCCTGGACTCCATGTACATGTTCTGCAAGGCTGTGATTGCAGTGTTTGGCCCTGAGTACTTGAGAGAGCCAAATGAAGAAGATACAGCCTGTTTGTTGGTGATGAATGCCAACAGGGGCTTCCCGGGGATGCTTGGTAGCATAGACTATATGCACTGGGAGTGGAAGAACTGCCCTTCTGCTTGGCAGCATAGACTGTATGCACTGGGAGTGGAAGAACTGCCTTTCTGCTTGGCAGGGGCAGTATAGGGGCCATATTAAGGCTTGCACTGTCATACTTGAGGCCGTGGCCTCACAAGATCTCTGGATCTGGCACTCTTTCTTTGGCATGGCCGGATCGCACAATGATATCAATGTGCTTCAACGCTCTCCGGTGTTTGCAAGGCTTGCCGAAGGCAACAGCCCGCCGGTGAATGTCAACATCAACGGCCACAACTACAACAAAGGATACTACCTAGCTGACGGTATCTATCCTCAGTGGACTACTTTTGTCAAAACAATCTCCAATCCTGTAGGAGAGAAGAGGAGGAGATTTGCACAAGAGCAAGAGAGTGCTAGGAAGGATGTGGAACGTGCCTTTGGTGTTCTTCAGTCTAGATGGGGCATCGTTCGGTATCCTGCTAGAACTTGGAGCACCCAGAAGTTGTGAGAGGTGATGACTGCTTGTGTGATCATGCACAATATAATCGTAGAGGATGAGCGGCCGAAACGTATCTACGACCAAGGGTTTCAGTTTCAGGGTGACAATGTTGTGCCTGAGCATGGAGGAGCGGCAACATTTGCACAGTTCACTCAATTTCATCATCAAATGCGTGATTGGCAAACTCACATTCAGCTATTCAGCTGCAGGATGATTTGGTTGAGCATATGTGGGCTCATGCTGGCAACCAATAGATGTATCTTTTTTAAATGTATTTGAGACAATTTAATTTTTATTTGTCTTGTAAACCATGGCATATTTATTTGGCTTGTGAACTATGAAATATTTTCTTTCGTTGTGAAACTATGTAAAATGTTTTTATTTAGTTTCAATGGTAAGCCGGCCGCGAGGGCGAAAATGGGTCGGCGTGTTGGGCGCACTGCCGACCCAAACGAAAAAGAGGACGGACGACGCGCGGGCAGACGATCCAAACGG
Source organism: Elymus sibiricus (assembly GCA_039707655.1). Taxonomy (NCBI): domain Eukaryota; kingdom Viridiplantae; phylum Streptophyta; class Magnoliopsida; order Poales; family Poaceae; genus Elymus; species Elymus sibiricus. Next base: position 164,329,889 of record CM077666.1, on the reverse strand, counting down.
ACGAAAAACGGACATAGCGCACGTCCGTTTGGGTTGGCGCGTTGGAGTTGCTCTAAGAGTCTGGGTGCTTTTACTTGTCTACCGGTGCTTCCAAGCTCAGAACCATGGGTTGAACACAAGATTTGGAGTGGGTCGAGGTGCCACACAATGTTTGCAGACCCAACCTTATGAGCACTCGGACCATAACAGTTCCGCTGAACAGTCACTCGCTTGCTTTTGCTTTTGCTTTTGACGGTTATACGATTCCAGCCCGTCTGTTTTCCATCAGGTTCGCTACGCACTTGGCTAGGCGTTGGGGATGCCTGGAAGGCACCAACCAGCCCGACGGATGGCTGGTGGAGGGTACCTCACAACAAAGGCTTCCTTCCGATGAGGAAGGTTAGGTTGGCAGGGGAGGGCAAGGTATTTGTCAACATCGGTGTTGGAGGAGATCGGAAGCTTGGAACCGCAGCTACCGAGAGTACGGGGAAGGAGCTTCGCCCTGCCGCCATGGAGGGTTCGCAAATCGCTGTAGGAGAGAGTTAGCACCGTCCTCCTACACACTAAACCTTTGCACTTTTGTGGAGGGTACCTCCTACACTTTGGTGTCAAAAAAAAAAAAAAAAAAAAAACTTTGCACTTTTGCACGCTCTCTATGGTTTTCTGGAAATGTGGAGGGAAATGCCAGTCCAAACATGGACCGAAGCATCGGCAACCATCAGACATGGAAAACCGTTAGGTGAAGCACTCTACATGTAGGTGGCTGAAAGCGACGGGGTAACTAACATGAAACGGTGAAGGCGGTGACGAGGAAGGAAGGAAGCAAATCAAGATATATATATATATATATGGAAGCAGAAAATAGCGAGCTATCTATAGAGGGAAAGTACACACAGCCTGGTGTACTTCAACTACCTAAAAGGCAAGGCCAAGGCAGTACCCCTCCACATGAGATCTAAAGCCACTTTCGAAAAGATGGAAATGGAAGACACGAGCACATGCATGCTATCCTGAGCTATGAAAAGCTTGCGTATGTGAGTACCTACCTACCGACTGGATAGGCTTTCAAACAATCGAAACACAGTGTGCAAAAATATGCATGATCAGATCCAAACTTGTATTTTTCCCATAAGAAGAAACAAGCAACGGCATAGAAATAGACACAGAAGAAGCAACATTGTATGTACGTTGGATGACTTTATTAATGGGGACCAGGATGGCATTGGCACCCCCAAATAGTTTTTACTAGTAAAGCCGACCAAATTCTCTAGTAACAAATGAAATGGTTAAAAAAGGAGAAGAGGAAAAACACGCAAGCTAATGTTGCCATAAATGGGCAAGATAATACAGCATCCCTGGTATACAAGTTTTGTCGTCCGTATGACAGAATTCCAGCTTATGTTGGAACACCTTCTAAGTGTGTGCCGCAATCACCACTGCACATCTCATTGGAAAACCAAAAGACCTAATACACGTAGAAAATTAAACTAAAATCTGAAACCTTCACAAAATGTTTGTATCCCGCTCCTCTAGCATGTTGGTTGGTGTCCGTAAACCACACCTCTGGTTAGCTAGAAACAATTAACTAACCTGTATATTAATCTGATATCACCAATTCACAGTACTGCACCTGAATACCTGATATAATGGGTGTCTTGCCTATCCCAAGTCATATATATGACTATAATAATATTCTCGCCTAGGAAGTGATACCTGCAAAACAGTGCAACAAATCTTAATCATAAACAAACATTCCAGTATAGTTTCTCTTCACAGTATAGATTTCAAGAATATAATAAAGAGGGCATTGACAACAAACAGACTTGATTACTGATTACTGAATGTACGATGCACCTCAGATCATGCGTTGACTAGACAAAGACTTGGTATCAATCAAGTTACAAAAAGAACTTAGGCATTTTCATTCCCAAACATATTATAAAGGTTAAGTTGTCACAAAATACATGTGAGCGACTTTTTGTCACGCATGCCTGATCAGATAGAAAAAGTAATTCTCCGCGACACACACATTCAACTATGATCTACTCATCTACACAGGAAATGGGGCAAGCAACAAGCACAGTTGTCCAAATTAAAATAGAAATTCACATCTCTACAACACCAGTTGAGCAACATGACGCAGTCCTTGGTGCATCAAAGTATGATCAACACTAACTTATGTAACAATTCTGACTCAGCACATTTTCAGGAAAGCAAAATATTAACTACAATACTGTTTTCATTTTCAATAGCAACTGATTGACTATCTCTGTAATTACAAAATAGTTAGAATCACTATCGAACTTCGTTGTAGTACATTTAAGTATTTGGACAAATAGGATTAACCTGCTGCCATAATTCTAAACACATACAAACACAGAGAACTTATCACAAATTGGTAATAATAATAATAATAATGAATTATCATTCAATGGGTTATCTTAGCTAATTTCTAAAAAGGCAACTTCATTCATATGTATCTAAACTATCAATCAAGCACAGAAACAAATGACAGTAGCTTTGGAAACAAAACCACCAACAACAGTCCTGATAGAAAATGGTAATTTTTCAACTATAATAATTCATGAGACAAAAGGAAGAACCAACATATGTTCATCCCCCACAGACATGAGTCAAGCACTTTACATACTTCACTTAATTTAAGTTCCAAACTGATGTTGTAACATTAGGTTCTAAACATATTTAGACAAATGATTTGCTCAGCCAATGACAACAGCCGCATGCATACAAAAGGAAGAACCAACATATGTCCATCCTCCACAGACATGAGGCAATACATACTTCACTTAATGCAAGTTCCAAACTGATTCTAAACGTATTTAGACAAGTGATTTGCTCAGCCAATGACAACAGCCGCAGCATACAAAATGTTCTCATAATTGCTCATGGCTCACCCTCTTTTCCAATTTTATTTATATTTAAATATATTGTTTTCTCATTTCTTACCCTTTATGTTGTTCAGGCACATGCATTACACATCTCCAATGCTATCATTTACCCTCAACTTCAGGATGGCACTACAATAACAAGGTTGTAGCAAATCTCAATTTTACTTATGAAAGAGCTGGTCACAAAATTTGTCCTAGTATTATGTCAAAGAACATAGAATAGATATGGAAACTAAACAAATCAGGTTACTGAATACATCCTACACCAATCATTGCATCGATTTACTTGGCACAACTAAATTGCAAAACGCATCATTGCTCCCTAATCCATTATGTTTGCCAGGCATTACATGTAAGCATATCCCAGGTCAATGGAATGGATGAAGGCAGTGCTCCCTATTTGATCTATTCATTATCATTCAAAGCTGATGCGTCCAAAAGTTGTTACTCTCGATAGTGCTTTCATTACAGCGAAAGCAGGCAAGACAGCACCCAATATTGTGTCAGTTAAATGTGATACGTATACTGCCACAATATGATTACAAGACAATTCCTTCCACGTTCAATCCACTGATCTACCAGTCAAATCTGATGAAAGCCCCAAGAAAGGTTTATTGATTATGCTCTAGCATCAACTGATTAAGCATATGGCATGCAATTATGCAACATTTTTCCTTTCCAAAAGCATAGAGATGCTGATGTAATGGTTCTAATAAACTATGAAGGGTAGATCAATTGCTCTATTTAAATATTCATTCTATTTTTTGAATAACTGAGTTATGCAACACCTTTAATTTTCAAAAAAAAGATGGGAAATTCATGTGTAGCTGATAGCAAAATGTTGAGGCGGATACTGACCTCTGCTTGTCTGATTATTATTAACAGTATAGTTGCCCATGTAACTTGCTGGCATGTTCGATTTGATATCTGGATCGATATTTCCAAGATCATTATCAAAAGGAGGAATATCGATCTCAGATGACGTGAACCTCCAGGTCGAGTCACCATAAATAGAGTTGTTGCCATATGTATCTATGTTGTTCATTTCATATGCATTGGCTGACGCAGAAAAAGGTTCACCAATGGTGCCAGTTGGGTTGCTCCTTCCATAGCCGCCAGACGGCAAACCAAAGTTATCTCCAGCCCCACGGCCAATGTTAGACCCAAGGCTTGAAATGCTTCCCATCCCATGGGCAGAAGTAGGACCTCCCCAATTTATACCGTCGCCAGTAATACCAACTTGACTCCCACTTCCAGATGGTACAAAAGAACTCATGTTTGTAGGGCTGTTCTGGTAGTTGACATTTCCATTACCCCAAACATTCCTTCCCATTGAACTCAATATTGATCCTGAATCGTCATTCAGACCAACGTACCCAATAGGGCTGCCTAATCTGTTTGAACCACCATTGTAGTATGAACCCATTTGCCGCCCATTTGAGTTATTGAGGAAACTAGAGTTTGCACCAAAATTCGCATTCATCCCAGTTTCAACATTCATGCCCATTCCATAACTGGGGCCAAATGAAGAAAACCCATTTCGTGCACCTGAAAGCAGCCCAAACCTTCCATCCACCCTCATGCCGTAACCTCCTATCGGGTTTGGATTATATCCCTGGTTGAAGCCATTCAAGAAGTTGTGAACCCTGCTGATAGCAAGGTTCTGTCCTCCAGCAGGTGAACGTGCAACAGGTCCAGGCGACTGCTCCTTTGGGACAGCTCTCTTGACTTCAACCATCTTGCCATTCAGCTCATGGAAGTTCTTGTGCAGCGCCTTATCCACTGCATCTTCTGAATCATAGGTGATGAAGCCAAAGCCCCTAGGCCTCTGTGTGTTGTGGTCGTACATGACAACCACATCTGTTATCATACCGAATTGCTCAAAATACCTTCTGAATTCAACCTCAGTAACATTAGAGGCCAGCCCCCCAACAAAGATCTTTCTGGTACGGACTGGCCCAGGAGAGCCTATGCTGCTGCCATTGTTCTTGCTTGCGATGCTCTGGTCGTCCCTGGGAACAGCTTTCTTGGCTTCGACCTGAATTGAATTGGCGCAGACAATTGAGCTCAAGCTTGATTGAACCACAGACAGGATTACAAGAGAATTCCCAACGAAATGCACATGACTAGATTAACAGAAGAAGGAGCAAGAATCGCATCACGTAATTACCATGCGGCCATCGATCATGTGCTTGTCCATGGTGACTCGCTCAGCAACGCCCGCCTCAGCGAAGACTATGAAGCCGAAGCCGCGGGCGCGGCCGGTGTTGCGGTCCCGCATGATGACAGCCTCGGTGACCTCGCCGAAGCGGCCAAAGTAGTCGCGGAGGCGGTCCTCGTCCGTCTCCCAGGAGATGCCGCCGACGAAGAGCTTCCCGGAGTCGGCCTCCATCGCGTCCTCCCCTCCCCTCCTACCCCTGCAATCCACAAGTCAGGGCCAATTCATACCAGCCAGCCATAGCAAATGCGGACAAAACCCCGACTTATCCACAAGGCAGCCACAAAACGCGCACACGCCCCGCGCGCGCGCAGAGCTAGATCCGAGCTGAAAGCAACGCGGCGATCGAGCCGCGCAGGCGACCCACGCAGCAAAACGACAAGCGCCCCTCACAGGGCCGCGGAATTACGCGAGATCCGTACCAGATCCGGCCGATCCAGCGGCGATCGGAGCCGGGGGGGCGGGGCGGGGCGGGGCGTAGCTAGCTGGGGCGGATCGGGCGACTCACCGATCGGCGGTCGTCGTCGGCGGCGGCGGCGGAGGTGGAGGGATTGGGGGAGTCGCGGGGCCGCTCCTCGCGATCTCCGGCGGTGCCAGCCAAGATCTCGATGCGGCCGGGGGGAGCAAGGCAAAGGGAGGGAAGGAGGAAGGGGAGGTGGGGATGTTACTTGGGCTTGGACGCTTCGTCTCCTCCTCTCCTTTTTATCGAACCTTTGCTCGCTCCTCTCTCTCCCCCTCCCTCCGCCCGCTCGCTCGCTCGGTGCTGCGCTGCGCTGCGATGCGGTTGTTGTTTTTTACTTTTGCGCGACGGGGGTTGCCTTTTTTAATCGGTTTCCGCTGGCCTGGAATCGCGGTGCTCGGCTCGATTGGGAAAGCAGCAGCGGGGGCGGGGCGGGTGGGGTGACGCGGATAATAGCATAAAACTATCCAGAGGGGGCAGGTGCGTGCCGCCCGCTCGGCCCTGCCCTGCCGCGCTGGACCCTGAGCTGGGCTGGTGCGCCGCGAGGAGGAAGACGAACCCAGATGACGACGCTAACCGGAGCTGCATGCACCTGCTGCCAGTGACGCGGAGAGACGGACCGGAGCCGGCCCAGTTTCAAATTCTCTTCTTTCTCTTGCACCGAAAGTTCCGAGCTTTTGAAATGGTAGTAGTTCTGTTTAACCGGCGGAGACGAGAAATTCAACTCTGCCGCATGCTAGAACATGTGCACATGCATGATCAGATGCAGCTAAAAAGACTTGAGGTCATATATACACATGTTTCGTCGGTACTATGGTGAAACTTTACGAGAATGTTAAAAATCTGAAGTTGGATTTTTAAATATGGCAAATCGAACATTTTTTATAGTAAATTACGTTGTTAGGACATGGCAATTCCCTTCAACGAGCATGGCAAATCCTGGCCACCGTGAAATATAATTTGCAAAAAAAAATGTTTGATTTGCCATGCTTATAAAAATCTAACGTCGGGATTTTAGCGAAATACAAACTTTAAGACTTTCAATTTATTGGGCTTTCCAGTTGAAATACTCTTTATCCAATCAGATTTTTTCTTATCTTGCATCATATGATTGTGACATGGAAATATGATTCTGGAATGTGAAAAACAAACATACATGCGTACTAAAGATAAGTATGTGCGTACACAGTGGCGATTCTATTATATAGGCTTCAATAGACTGAAGCCTACCCTCCGATTGTGCTAGAAATAGATTAGTACTGTATATATGTATAGGCCTTCAGCCATGCAAGCTAATCACTAAAGAAATCACGCTCATATACATGCCACAGTTCTGGATGAAGCAAACATCACGTGGACTTAATTAGCGCATGTGACCCAACTAGCTAGCTGGTCTCAATCCTTTCTCTCACATCGTCCAGTCTCGCGCAGCATGATGCAAACGACGCGAGCGGCGGCTGAAAGCAATATGAGCGAGACCTTTCTAAGCAAGCAACTTCTTAAAAAAAATGTCGATATAAACCAAAAGACGGAGACAAAACCAAAAACTGGGTGTATCACCGTCCTAGAGTAGCCGGCACCGAGGAGGGCCGCAAGATAATACAACTCTGGCAAGACACGGCGTATCAACATCCCCTCAACAGGATGCCGCCACCATGAACATACAATACTTATGCAAAAAATATTTCATCTATGATTTGAAATTTAAGTTAATGAATCTATACTTGTAAAAAAATCTTAATTTGGATTAAAGTCTAAGTTTTGAGCCCACCCTCTATTTTCATCCTAGATTCGCCACTGTGCGTACACACACATGTGCAGTATTTGTTATAAAAAAAATAGTGGATTGGGAGGAACAATGTAAATCAAGCTGCAAGATCCAAATTTATTGAGTAAAGAATGAATAGGAGATTATCAAAATAAAAAACAATTTTATTGATTAGCATGCATGAGTGAGGAACTCAGAGAGAGAACTAGGTACTAACTAGGACGCGTTTGGTAGCCTCCAAGAAGCCCAACCAGGCTCGCGCGATGCAAAAATGGTTTATTTGGCTGGCTCGGCTGCATCAGTTTACTGGCCAGCACGAAGGTTCCTCACCTTGCTAGTTGTCGGCCCAAGTACGTCGACCCGAGGACCCCTAGGTCGGTTTTCGACATGTGCCATCATGCCGGCACATGGCCGATACGTCTCTGACGTATATATATTTTTTGATTGTTTTATGTTGTTATCATATCACTTTTACATATTTTTGGCAACAATTTATATTATTTTTATTTCGACTAACCTATTAACCCAGTGCCAAAGACAGTTCCTGTTTTCTATCGTTTTAGGGGGTTTTAGGTGAAAAATTCACGAAGCCGAAATGACCTGAAAATTTACGTGGATTTTTTGTGAAATATGTCTGAATTTTTGGCGCAAGAATCAACGCAAGATTGGCCTCGTGGGCTCCACAAGCCAGGGGGCGGCGGGTGAGCTTGTGGCCACCCCTTAAGTCGGTTGGAGGTGTCCTTCAGCCGCAAGGAAGCTAATATCGGGAAAAATCGTGTTAAAATTTCAGCCCGATCGGAGTTACGGATCTCCGAATATTGAAGAAGCGGTGCTCGGCCAGGAAAATAGTCCAAGAAAACAGAGAAGAAACCCTAGAGAAAAAGAGAGAGATCCAATCTCGGAGGGGCTCCCGCCCCTCGTGGGCCATGGAGGCCAAGGACCATAGAGGGAACCCTTCTCCCATCTAGGGGGAGACCAAGCAAGAAGAAGGAGGAGGGCTCTCTCCCCCTCTCTCCTGGTGGCGCCGGAGCACCACTGGGGGAACCATCATGACGGCGATCTACTCCAACAACTTCGCCGCCATCATCACCAACTCTCTCCCCCTCTATGCAGCGGTGTAAGCTCTCTCACCCCGCTGTAATCTCTACTTGACCATGGTGCTCTATACTATATATTATTATCCAATGATGTGTTGCACCTCTATGATGTTTGAGTAGATTCTTTTTGTCCTATGGGTTAATTGTGGTATGGTGTGGTTGATATGAGTTGTATGTTATTATGGTGATGTCCTGGTGCCCTCCGTGTCGCGCAAGCGTGTGGGATTCCCGCTGTAGGGTGTTGCAATATGTTCATGATTCTCTTATAGTGGGTTGCGGGAGCGACATAAACCTAAACCCGAATTCGTGAGTTGTTGCATATGGGATTAAAGGGAACTTTTTTACTTAATGCTATGGTTGGTTTTTACCTTAATGATCTTTAGTAGTTGCGGATGCTTACTAGATTTCCAATCATAAGAACATGTGATCCAAGTACGAAAAGTATGTTAGCTTAAGCTTCTTCCTCATATCGTATGACAAGTATCACTATCGTGTCATATTCAATTGCCTAGGGACAAACCTTTTCTCATTGTTCTTCAAAAACCTTTACTTTATTGTTCTTTTATTAAAACAACAACTAACTCTTTATTATCTTGCAAAGCTATCTTTTTAATCTCTCAAACTAGTTTTATTTCTTGTTCTAGGTAAAGCGAACATTAGTGTGCATAGAGTTGTATCAGTGGTCGATAGAACTTGAGAGAATATTAATTCTATCTTTAACTCCTCGTTGGGTTCGACACTCTTATTTATCGAAAAGTCTACAACTGATCCCTTATACTTGTGGGTTATCAAGACCTTTTCTGGCGCCGTTACCGAGGAGCAATAGCATGGGGTGAATATTCTTGTGTGTGTTTGTTAGCTTTATCTCTAAGTAGATTTTATTTCCTGTTCTTATTTTCTATCTTTAGTTATGGGTAGGAAATGTAAAATATCAAAAAAAAATAGTTCTACTTGCTACCCCAATGGTTGAGGAACCACCTAAAATCATCACTGCTAAAGCTTTGGATCATCTTCGATCCATTTGTGCTCGTGTTGAAAACCCAACTAGCTTAGTTGAGGGAAAATCATTAGATGAGTATGCTTATTTTGTGCGACATCGCTTGTCTAAAAAAAGGAGACACTTATGGGATCAAATAACTAGCTTACAATGCTATGCTTTGAATTTGTGCGCTATACATGATTTTACTTGTTGTTGTAGAAAGGACCCTAAACACCTTCCTTTACAATGTGAGTTTAATGATAATTAAATCTTGCTTCTTATGCTAATGGTGTTAATGATTACTATAATATTGAACAAATTAATGAATTTGTTGCTTTTAAGGGTGCCTATGAAATTACTTCTTTGCTTGAAAAGTACGATGATACTCTTTACAAATCTGGAAAAAAATTCATGCTTAAATATTGCTTTGGAAACTATGATTCTAATGCTCATATTAATGAATTTATTGAGAGAATGTCTACTGCTTTGGAAGAGACTAATATTTTACAGGAATCTATGGAAGAAGAAATTGATGAAACTGTGAGCTCATTAGATGAAAAAGATAAGGAGGAGAGCGAAGAACAAAAGGAGGAAGAGCGGATTAGCTACCCGTGCCCACCTTATAATGAGAGTAACTCTTTAACTCATACATTGTTTAATTCCTCTTCGTGCTTATCGGAGGATGGATGCTATGATGATTGCTATGATCCCTTGGATTCGTTTGCAATATCTCTTTTTGATGAACTTGATACTTGCTATGATTATGGCCATGATGCCACTATGAATTATGCTTGTAGAGATGAACTTGCTATAGTCCTTAAGTTAAGAATGAAATTGTTGCTATTGCACCCACGCATAATAGTCCTATTATCTTGATGGGTTGTTTGCACTTATATCGGAGAAGTTTGCACTTATTAAGAATTATATTGATGGGTCGCATTTTACCATTGCACATGATGATTTTAATGGTTATAATATGCATGTGCTTGCTGCTCCTATTTGCAATTATTATGAGAGAGGAACCTCATATAAAACTGTAAGAAACTGCTTATACTATGTATTGGCCTTTACTTTGTGTGTATGAATTGTTGTTTATGACATGCCGATGCATAGGAAGAGAGTTAGATTTCGTTGTTATATGCTATATGTTACTTTGTGCTCACTACTAATTTATAAATCATTGTTAATTAAAATTGGCTTTAATATACCTTGGGATCCTGGTGGATCAATTACTTGAGCACTTTACGCTTAGCTTAATGGTTTTAGAAAAAAGCGCTGCCTAGGAGATAATCCGGAAGTTTTAGAGAGTCATTTTCTTTTGTGTTCCCTTGTACAAATCCACTGTTATGAAAATAATGTGCCAAGATTTACCTTTAGGGTGTTTAAATTGCTTGTGTGATATGTGTTGTGCAGAAACATAAACTTTTCCTGTGGTATTTGAATTATCATATTTTACTGAAACGTGTACTTCTATGAAAATTATTTATTACGTCCTAATTTTTCAGAATTTTTGGAGTTACAAAAGTATATGTTCCATCTGCATCTTTACAGACTATCCTGTTTTTCACAGATTGATGTTATAGTTTCTTTATCTGCTTGTGTTTGCAATTTTGTCAAGCCCCATTAATGTGGGAGCATTAGAATTGTGATAACATACAATAGGTAATGTTTGATTATAATTATACAATATTGTTACAGCAAGACATGATGGAATTTGATGTTATATGTACTAACCCCTATAATAAAAGTTTTGTTAAGTTTTGTGTGGATGAAGTGTTTGAAAACTGAGGAGAGACGTCGATGTGAGGGGAATAAGGAGAGGCAAGAGTTCAAGAATGGGGATGCCCAAGGCACCCCAAGTAAATATTCAAGAAGACTCAAGCATCTAATCTTGGGGGTGCCCCGGAAGTCAGGGTGTGCAAAACTGAACTGAAAACCAAAAACCAAATCGGAAAAAAGAAACTGAACCGAAATTTTGGTTTCAGTTTCAAGTCCCAAATATGGAAACCGTTTAAGCTTCGGTTTTTTCAGTTAGAAACTGAACTGTTTTTGGTTAAACTGAAATAACCGAAGCTGGCATCTTTGTGCGAAGATATGAACCGAACCCTCATCCACCCATCCTTTTATAGCACTCCTCCCACCGCGCTGCCACTCTTCTAGCGATGTGGTAGTAAACCGCAGTGCACCTGGGCGGCTGGCGACTCGCGCATGCGTTGCTGGTTTGTTTGGGCCTCAAATGGTCGAGCCCAACTAGAACGCTACTATATAACTCTGTAGGTAAAGTCTATTTGGGCCTCTCCACATGACACGATTCTCAAAAAAAATCTCCACATGACACGAGAGCTAATTCGGTTGTCTAAAAAAATGAGAGCTCATTCGGGATAAATGCTTTGTACGCGCGCGTGTCTACTACCAAGAGAAAACAGATCAATCCTTGACAGGAACAACAAAGCAACAAGCTCCTTGCTTTTTATTCCTTCAGACATCAAACTTGACTAGGGCCAAGTTGTTTGTTTTAGAGTTTTATTAGTGGACAGTTGTACGCCGTACGTACATATGCCTAGGACCAAATCATGTCTGCCACCTAATGACCTAAGATACGTACGCAGTTCTCACAAGAACAATCTAACCTACATACACGGACCGAATTATGTGACCAAAAAATTATTTATTGTTTAAAAGTTCGCGTCAACTTTGGTTAATTTGGTTATTACCGAAACCAAACCGAAATAAAATGGTTATTACCGAAATCGAACCGTATCTATGTATAAAATTGTATAAACCGAAGTATAAAAACTATATAAACCAAAAACCGTATAAACCGAACCGAATCAAACCAAAAAAACCGAACGCACACACTGACCCGGAAGGCATCCCATCTTTCTTCCTCAACAACTATCGGTATGTCTCGGTTTTTATTTTGTTCACATAATATGCGTAAATCTTGGAGCGTCGTATGCTTTTTATTTTTCTTTTAGATATGCACCATGCTGGTATGGAATAGTCATTGGTTGATTTATAGAATGCTCTTTGCACTTCACTTATATCTTTTGAGTTTGGCTTTATAGAATGCTTTGTGTGCCTCGCATATATCTTTTGAAGTTTGGATGCTCGCTTCTCTACACTTGTATTAATTATTTGTAGAATACTCTTTTTCTTCACTTATATTTGTTAGATCTTGACCGAGTCTTTTGTAGAAAGTATAAGAACTCTCTTGCTTCACTTATATCTTTTTGAAGAGTTGAATAGAAATTGGTTGATCAGACATTATATATGCGTTGTATAAAGATGTTTTACCTTTGTTCCTTTTGATCATTGTAAATAATTTACCCAGTCAGGTTTTCTAGCCATTTGATTTAGTTGGGGGTTGTAACAACCATTATTCAATCTACGCCGCAAGTCGGCCTAAGTGTTTTCTTTCTTAGTTGATTGCCAACTTTTCATGTCATGATATTTTAGACTTGTGTCTTGGCCAAGCTGGGTCGCCTTGCTCCATTGTTCGTTCATGGACCGATAGTTCGGTTGTGTTGACAACGGGAGCGCTCCTTCGTTCAGGCCCGACCCTGAGGGGGGTAGGGGGCGGTCGCCCCGGGCCCCCGACACCAATGGGCCCCCAAAGGCTATTTTCTCTATACTTCCTACATCCTACTGGGCCTGGCCAAAGTAGTTCCACACAGCGCAGGCCAGTAATCTGAATTCACTCAAGAAAAAGAATGTCTAGGTTAGCGATCGGTGCACTGGCATATATTGTATCGCCGCTTGTGATACGTCTCCGTCGTATCTATAATTTTTGATTGTTTCATGCCAATATTCTACAACTTTCACATACTTTTGGCAATATTTTATATTATTTTTGAGACTAACATATTGATCCAGTGCCCAGTGTCAGTTCCTGTTTTCTGCTTGTTTTTTGTTTCGCAGAAAATCCATATCAAACGAAGTCCAAACAAGATAAAATTTTACGGAGAATTATTTTAGAATATATGTGATTTTTAGGAAGAAGAATCAACGCAAGACGGTGCCCGAGGTGGCCATAACGTAACAGGGCGCGGCCCCAGGGGGGTCGCGCCGTGTTGCCTTGTGACTGCCTCGAACGTCGGTTGGGGCCCTTCTTTCGCCGCAAGAAAGATAATTTCCGGATAAAAATCCCCTCAAAATTTCAGCATAATCGGAGTTACGGATCTCCGAGAATATAAGAAACGGTGAAGGGCCAGAAAACAGAACGCGAAACAGAAGAGAAACAGAGAGAGAGAGATCCAATCTCGGAGGGGTTCCTGCCCTCCTGGAGCCATGGCGGCCATGGACCAGAGGGGCAACTCTCCTCCCATCTAGGGGGGAGGCCAAGCAAGAAGAAGAAGGAGGGGGGCTCTCTCCCCCTCTCTTCCGGTGGCGCCAGAGCGCCGCCGGGGGAACCATCATGACGGCGATCTACACCATTAACTTCGCCTCCGTCATCACCAACTCTCTCTCCCCCTCTATGCAGCGGTGTAACCTCTTTATTCCCGCTATAATTCTCTACTTGAACATGGTGCTTAACGCTATATATTATTATCCAATGATATGTGGCAATCCTATGATGTTTAAGTAGATTCGTTTTGTCCTATGGGTTGATTGATGATTGTGATTGGTTTGAGTTGTATGTTTTATTTTGGTGCTGTCCTACGGTGCCCTCAGTGTCGCGCAAGCGTGTGGGATTACCGCTGTAGGGTGTTGCAATATGTTTATAATTCGCTTATAGTGGGTTACGTGAGTAACTGAAACACAAACCCGAGTAAGGGGGTTGTTGCGTATGGGAGTAAAGAGGACTTGTTACTTAATGCTATGGTTGGGTTTACCTTAATGATTTCTAGTAGTTGCGGATGCTTGCTAGAGGTCCAATCATAAGTGCATATGATCCAAGTACGGAAAGTATGTTAGCTCATGCCTCTCCCTTATATAAAACTAGATGATACCCCGCACGTTGTTGCGGGAATATTTTGTAACATATTTTAGTGTGATTCGTTGGATGAAACATGAATATTTGAAGTAATAATATGAAAAGCTAAAACTGAAAATACATATAATTTATTATGTTCGATTACTATATAATTGTAAAATGTTTATTAAATAAAAATAGCATAATAGAATGAAAATTCTAATGTATGTTTGCATGTTGAAATGAGTCTTTTTTCCATGCATGTTTAATGATGAAGTGGCATGCTTGCATGTTAAGAGACATATAATAGTGGGGGTGGGCCTTTTCTCATGTATGTTGTGAGATGATGTGGCATGCTTGCATGTTGAAAGAAATAGTTAGTGGGGGCTAGCTATTTAGATATAGAAGATTGCAATAATGATTACCGGTCTAGTTATCGATTGCCTAGGGACAAATCCTTCTCTTGTGTTACAAATGCTTTCTACTAAACAACTAACTTTTATTATCTTGTAATTTACTCGTAGTTTTATTCTTGCTAAGTACTTCTAGTTTTATCCTTGCAAACTTATCCTATTACACCTACAAGTAGTTTCATTCTTGTTCTAGGTAAAGCGAACGTTAAGTGTGCGTAGAGTTGTATCGGTGGTCGATAGAACTTGAAAGGAATATTGATTCTACCTTTAGTTCCTCATTGGGTTTGACACTCTTATTTATCGAGAAAGGCTACAATTGATCCCCTATACTTGTGGGTTACCAAGACCTTTTTCTGGCGCCGTTGCCGGGGAGCAATAGCGTGGGGTTGATATTCTCGTGTGTGCTTGTTTGCTTTATCACTAAGTAGATTTTATTTTCTATTCTAAGTTGTTTTATATCTTTAGTTATGGATATGGAACACGAAACACCAAAAAAATTAGTTGTACCTGCTACTCATGGAGATGGGGAACCTCCTAAAACCCTCGATGCTAGTTATGTGGAAAATATTAAATACTACTTTGATAATCCTGATAAATCTCCATTCAACTTGATAATGGGAGATACTTTAGATCAACGGGAATACTTTAGGGATTATCGCTTGTCTCAAAAAGGGAAACACTTATGGGATCAAATTAAAATATTGTGTTGGTATGCTTGGAATTTGTGCTTAAGGTATGATTGTACTTGTTGCTCTAAGATGGAGGCTCCGCACCTCCCCTTTCAACATGAATTTAATGATAATGAAACCTTAGCTTCTTATGCTAATGGTGTATATGATTACTATGATGTGGAACAAATAGAAGAATTTGTTGCTTTTAAGGGTGCTTATGAAATTGAGTCTTTGTTTGAAAAGTATGAAGATTGTGATGATGCTCTTTACAGATCTGAAAATTTGGCTATACTTAAATATTGCTCTGAGAATTATGAATACAATGCCTATATTGATGAATTTATTGAGAAAGTCTCCACTGTCCAAGAAGAGACTAATATTTTGCAGGCTCCTATGGAAGAAGAAATTGATGACACTGTGAGCTCATTCGATGAAAAAGATGACGAGGAGACCGAAGAACAAAGGGAGGAAGAGCGGATTAGCTACCCGTGCCCACCTTCTAATGAGAGTAACTCTTCAACTCATACATTGTTTAATTTCCCTTCGTGCTTACCGAAGGATGAATGCTATGATCCCTTGGATTCGTTTGAAATATCCCTTTTTGATGAAATTGATGCTTGCTATGCTTGTGGCCATGATGCCAATATGAATGATGCTTATGGAGATGAACTTGCTATAGTTCCTTATGTTAAACATGAAATTGTTGTTGTTGCACCCACGCATGATAGTTCTATTATCTTTTTGAATTCTCCCAACTACACTATATTGGAGAAGTTTGCGCTTATTAAGGATTACATTGATGGGTTGCGTTTTACTATTACACATGATGATTTTGATGAATATAATATGCATGTGCTTGCTGCTCCTAATTGCAATTATTATAAGAGAGGAACTACATCTCCACCTCTCTATGTTTCTAGTACGATAAAATTGCAAGAAACTGTTTATACTATGCATTGGCCTTTACTTGATGTGCATGAATTGTTCTTTTATGACATGCCGATGCATAGGAAGAGAGTTAGACTTCGTCATTGCATGATATATGTTGCTTTGTGCTCACTACTAAATTAGAAATTATTGTTAATTAAAATTGGCTTTGATATACCTTGGGATCCGGGTGGATCAATTACTTGAGCACTATATGCCTAGCTTAATGGCTTTAAAGAAAGCGCTGCCTGGGAGACAACCCGGAAGTTTTAGAGAGTCATTTTATTCTGTTGTGTGCTTTTAAAAAGTTTAAAAACAAACAAAATAGAGGGGAACCTAAAAAGTTTTTCAAAAAGAGAAGCAATTGGAAAGCTATGCATTGAAGAAGTGAGGGTCGACCTTGAACACTTGTGTTCATGCTTATGAAAACAATATAGAATTTTTCATGGAAGTTTCTCGCAAAAATAATTATCCCCTTATACAAATACATTGTATTATAAAAATAATGTGCCAAGATTTACCTTTAGGATGTTTAAATTGCATGTTTGGTGTGTGCTGTGCAAAAACAGAAACTTTTTCTGTAGCGTTTGAATTTCTATATTTTACTGGAACGTGAAAAAATTCTAAATTTTTTACACAGTACTTCTATGCAAATTTTTTATTTTGTCCTAATTTTTCAGAATTTTTGGAGTTACAGAAGTATATGTTTCATTTGCATCTTTACATATTGTCCTGTTTTCACAGATTGCTATTATAGTTTCTTTATTTGCGTATGTTTGAAATCTTGTTGAGCCCCATTGACTTGGGAGCCATAGAATTGTGATAACATACAGTGGGTAATGTTTGATTATAATTATACAATAATGTTACAGCAGGACATGATGGGATTTGATGTTATATGTACTAACCCCTCTAATAAAAAGCTCGGTTAAGTTTTGTGTGGATGAAGTGTTCGAAGATCGAGGAGGTATAGATATGAGGAGAATAAGGAGAGGCAAGAGTTCAAGCTTGGGAATGCCCAAGGCACCCCAAGTAAATATTCAAGGAGACTCAAGCGTCTAACCTTGGGGATGCCCCGGAAGGCATCCCATCTTTCTTCGACAATTATCGGTATGTTTCGGTTTTTGTTTTGTTCACATGATATGCGTGAATTCTTGGAGCGTCTTTTGTGTTTATTTTTTCCTCTTTTCTTTTATGCACCATGCTGGTATGAAATAGTCCTTGGTTGATTTATAGAATGCTCTTTGCACTTCATTTATATCTTTTGAGTATGGCTTTATAGAATGCTTCATGTGCTTCACTTATATCATTTGAAGTTTGGATGCCTGTTTCTCTACATATAGAAAACTGTTATTTGTAGAAAGCTCTTTTGATTCACTTATATTTATTAGAGCGTGGGCAAGTCTTTTGTAGAAAGAATTAAACTCTCATGCTTCACTTATATCTATTTAGAGAGTCAACAGGAATTGGTCATTCACATGGTTAGTCATAAAATCCTACATAAAACTTGTAGATCACTGATTATGATATGTTTGATTCCTTGCAATAGTTTTGCGATATTAATATGGTAATATGTGGGAGGTACTAGTGAATGATTGTGGTTTAGTAAGAATATTGGTGTTAAGGTTTGTAATTCCTGAAGCATGCACGTATAGTCTCTAGTTGTGCGACGAAGTTATATCCTACTCATGTTAGTATCCAATGTTAATTATTCGCAATGCGTGATTATGACCATTGTTGCTCTCTAGTTGGTCGCTTCTCAATCTATTTGCTAGCCTTCGCCTGTACTAAGCGGGAATGCTGCTTGTTGTAGGAACGAAGTATGTCTACCAGAGGAGAGGGGGGGGGGGGTGAATGGGAGTTTTAAATTTTCTTTGGAAATATCAAAACTCTCGGAACCCAGCAGCGGAACGAATGAAAACAATATGCAGTGAGCGAATACAAACTACCGAATGGAAACTAACAGCATGCATCGAGGTAAATCACATGTTTGAAATATGTCATATGTCACAGTTCGAATGTAAAAGAGGGTAACAGAGGTGACCAGTGATGCTCGATGGCAACAGGGTGTTTGGTAGACCAGTTCACCCTTCTACAAAAGGACTACGTCTGGTTGGAGGGGTTGTGATTTAACACAGAAGATAAACTCACTTCGCCCTATTCTCCTCGACAATTGGTTCGTCAACCAATGCCGATTACTCATGGTAGATGCTTGAGGCGATCTCCGAACCTTTACAAACTTCTTCTTCGAGAACCACAATTACTCTTGGTCTCTGAAGAAATTGACACCTAACCGTCTAGAGAGTTCGCAGCTCTCAAGAGTAATAGGCGGAGCGTACTGGACTTAGATTCGAGTGATGCTGAACCACTATCTAATTTTTCGGCTCTAGGGTTTTCTCTCGGTGGATTTTAAACTCAAATCTCTCGGAGAGGGGGTTGCTCAACAATCTTCTCAGAATCAAACGGAGCAGCCACCGGACAGCGCCGGTGCGGGGTGGCTATTTATAGCCGCAGCCTTCCCTGATGGAAAATGACCATTTTGGACACGCTGTCCAGCCAATGGCCAACCGACACGTTCACAACGGTCGGATTTTGGGAGCAACGGTAACATTACTTGGGGAGCAAGTAATGCTAACTCCTCGGTCAGAGACAAATCTCTCGCAACGAAGAAGATCACAGTCTCTTGCTGGCAAGTATTTGCTCGGAACACAAAGAGATTTCTCTCGCAACTTTCATGGGATTTGGGTTTAGCATCAGCGAATCAAATCTTCGTATGCTACACCCCTCTTAATAGTACGGTGGTCCTATGACTCAATAAAAAGAAGAGAAATAACGAAATGAATGCTACGTCTTCGCTTCGTCTTCAATCTTCTCGGCAAGAGTCATATTCTTTGAACAGGCACCGAATCAATTGCTTCGCGTCAGCAAATTTTGAGGGGTCACTCTTGTCGTCATAATCTTCGGTGATAACTTTCACTGCTACGCAGGGAATGTTCTTCGGAGTTTGAATCCAAACTCCTCTTGACTCTAGGGACCTGTTACTCTGTGTGCACTAGCAAACACATTAGTCCCTCACTGTTTGTCAACAATCTCAGAAACATAAGGTGGCAAATTATTGCACCAACACTTGTGCATCCAAATCCTTAAACCAAAGTTGTTCCAGATGAGTCCACCATATCTACCTATATGCGGTATTACTCTGCCGTTCCAAGTAAATTTGCATGTGCCACCTCTAATCATTCAAATAAGCATCTGTTTTGTGTGTCTGTACCGCTCATGGAGCAGCAGGGGGTGGTCAATATCTTCCATGCTAAGCGGGTTATTCTCACGATGGGTGTTTATTCACTTGTCATTGCACGAGAGAGGCTGGTAATTGGGATGCCCAGTCCTGTAATCAAAATGAAAAATTTATAATGAAACAAACTCCCCCGGAAAGTTGATTGTATGGAGGGCACCCGAGGATTTGGCTAGCCATGGCTTGTGTTTGAATGGTTGAGGGGGAGTAAACTTTACCTTTCCACTTGGGAACAGCCAATAATGTGTTTAGCATGGAAGATATTGAGAATCCTCAGTCGTGACGTTGACAGGAAAAGTACACCTCTCAAAACGTATTCGTCTCTGATTTAAGCTTCGAGCTCTGGCACCTCTGCAAATCCATGCTTCCCTCTATGAAGGGCCTATCTATTTACTTTTATGTTATTTTACTTTTATTGTTGAGTCATCACCTTCTCAATTAAAGCACCAGTTGGAGAGCACTATTGTCATTCTTATGCATTGAGTATAGTTAAATGTTGTGTGCATCATGACTGGATCAATGATTGAGCATGACGGGCTAGTGATAGCATTCTTTAGCATTTTTATTTTGAAAGGCATGATTGTTTGTTGGTATGCCTGAGTATTGATGTCTTTATATCAAATTATAGACTATTGCTTTGAATCACTCATGTCTTAATATTCATGCCATGATTAGATTACATGATCAAGATTATGCTAGGTAGCATTCCACATCAAAAATTATCTTTTTATCATTTACCTACTCGAGGACGAGCAGGAATTAAGCTTGGTGATGCTGATACATCTCCGTCGTATCTATAATTTTTTATTGTTTCATGCCAATATTCTACAACTTTCACATACTTTTGGCAACATTTTATATTATTTTTGGGACTAACATATTGATCTAGTGCCCAGTGCCAATTCCTGTTTTCTGCTTGTTTTTTGTTTCGCAGAAAATCCATATCAAACGAAGTCCAAACGCGATAAAATTTTACGGAGAATTATTTTGGAATATATGTGATTTTTAGGAAGAAGAATCAATGCAAGACGGTGCCCAAGGTGGCCACAAGGCAATAGGGCGCGGCCCTAGGGGGTCGCGCCGTGTTGCCTTGTGACTCCCTCGAACGTCAGTTGGGGCCCTTCTTTCGCTGCAAAAAAGATCATTTCCGGATAAAAATCCCCTCAAAATTTCAGCCCAATTAGTGTTACGGATCTTCGGGAATATAAGAAACGGTGAAGGGCAGAAAACAGAACGCGAAACAGAAGAGAAGCAGAGAGAGAGATCCAATCTCGGAGGGGCTCCTGCCCTCCGGGAGCCATGGCGGCCATGGACCAGAGGGGAAACTCTCCTCCCATCTAGGGGGGAGGCCAAGCAAGAAGAAGGAGGAGAGCTCTCTCCCCCTCTCTTCCGGTGGCGCTGGAGCGCCACTGGGGGAACCATCGTGACGGCAATCTACACCAACAACTTCACTGCCGTCATCACCAACTCTCTCCCCCTCTATGCGGCGATGTAACCTCTTTATTCCCGCTGTAATTCTCTACTTGAACATGGTGCTTAATGCTATATATTATTATCCAATGATATGTGGCAATCCTATGTTGTTTGAGTAGATTCGTTTTGTCCTATGGGTTGATTGATGATCGTGATTGGTTTGAGTTGTATGTTTTATTTTGGTGCTGTCCTACGGTGCCCTCCATGTCACGCAAGCGTGTGGGATTACCGCTGTAGGGTGTTGCAATAAGTTCATAATTCGCTTATAGTGGGTTGCGTGAGTGACTAAAACGCAAACCCGAGTAAGGGGGTTGTTGCGTATGGGAGTAAAGAGGACTTGTTACTTAATGCTATGGTTGGGTTTACCTTAATGATTTCTAGTAGTTGCGGATGCTTGCTGGAGGTCCAATCATAAGTGCATATGATCCAAGTACGGAAAGTATGTTAGCTCATGCCTCTCCCTCATATAAAATTGCAATAATGATTACCGGTCTAGTTATCGATTGCCTAGGGACAAATCCTTCTCTTGTGTTACAAAAGCTTTCTACTAAACAACTAACTTTTATTATCTTGCAATTTACTCGTAGTTTTATTCTTGCTAAGTACTTCTAGTTTTATCCTTGCAAACTTATCCTATTACACCTACAAGTAGTTTCATTCTTGTTCTAGGTAAAGCGAACGTTAAGTGTGCGTAGAGTTGTATCGGTGGTCGATAGAACTTGAAGGGAATATTGATTCTACCTTTAGCTCCTCGTTGGGTTCGGCACTCTTATTTATCGAGAAAGTCTACAACTGATCCCCTATACTTGTGGGTTATCAACCTGCAGCGAGGTTTCTCGTACAGAAAGCAAGCCCTCGATTCTTTGTTCTCCAGTTCCCCCAAATCTGTAATTACGTCTTCCAATTCTTCTCCAACGCCCCAGCCGGCCTAAACGGCAATCGATGGATCAAAAGTCACACCCTGCCAGACCTGTTCCCCAAGTTCTGCTCGGTGGATCCAAACCAAAATCAATCTAGGTTTGTTAAAATCTGTTGTTGTTCTTTCGTTTGACTATTTCGTTGCCATGTAACTGTTTCAAAGGAAAAACTTTCTTGTCGTGCACTAATTAAAATCAAGAAAAGCACCATATGAATTCATAGAATATTTCCCAATGAAGAACCATGTTTTGCGCCCATTGACAATTTTGGATTTTATTAGATGCTTGGACATAAACCGATTATGCTTTCTTAATCTTTTCTTTCAGCTGATCAAATTTTTCTTGTAAAGATTTAGGTGACTATGGATCAAGATACAAGTTCAGTAATAGTGCTACAAAAAGAAAAAGACATGATGCTACTATTGAACGTATTTCATCACAAAAACCTTGAGTAGTAAATCTTACTTTGTTGTAGAATACTAAATCTGAATAGTTGCTTTGACATGGTATTTTGTGAACAAATTTACATTGGGCCAAACTTATGTTCATATTGTTAAGCAATCGACCATGTTTTAGTTATTTGTCTTGCGTCACCGTGCAACAACATTGCCTTTCCTACGAGAGTGCGCCCTTGTGATTCTCCTATGCAGCCTACCTGTAATGCTGTCATTGCCGCGAATTTGGTTTCTGGTCAGAGACGCCTCATTGCTAGCCCCCACGCTGCAACGCATACTGAGAAAAAACCACGCAATTCAGAGAAGGTATGCAAGTCTCTAACTCTCTATCTGTAAAAACCCTATGCCATATCCACTATGCGATTTCTGCCACGAAGGTTGTAGGATTGAGAAGATAGGTCTAGAGGGGGGTGAATAGACGCTTAACAAGCCAAAGGTGCGGTTTTTAGTTTTCTTGAAGTTTAGGCAGATTTTGGCACTAGTTAAGATACAACCAATACTTCCTACACATGCAATTCTAGAGATAGGGCACCGGAAATAATACAACATGCAAGTGTGCGGAAAGTAATGGGGTAGAGATGGAAGATCAAACGCAATGAAGACATCACGGTGGTTTTTGGTGTGGTTCCGATAGGTGGTGCTATCGTACGTCCACGTTGATGAAGACTTCAACCCACGGAGGGTAATGGTTGCACGAGTCCACGAAGGGTCCATGAAGAAGCAATCTTGTCTATTCCACCATGGCTTATGTCCACGAAGGACTGGCCTCACTCGGGTAGATCTTCACGAAGTAGGTGATCTCCTTGCCCTTACAAACTCCTTGGTTCAACTCCACATGATCTTGGAGGCTCCCAAGTGACACCTAACCAATCTAGGAGACACCACTCTCCAAAAGGTAATAGACGGTGTTGTTGATGATGAACTCCTTACTCTCGTGCTTTAAAAGATAGTCCCCTCAACACTCAATCACTCTCTCACAGATTTGGCTTGGGTAGGAGAGGAATTGAAGTGGAAAGCAACTTGGGGAGACTAGAAATCAAGGTTCAAATGGTTGGATTGGAATCCCTTGATCTCAACACATGAGTAGGTGGTTCTCTCTCAGAAAATGAATGGTGGAAGTGTAGTTTCGTTCTGATGGCTCTCTTCGAGAGTGAGTGGTGGTGGAGGGGTATAAATAGGCAGCACCCAAAATCCAACCGTTACAATCTTTTAGTACAACTCAGTGACACCGAACCAAAAACTCGGTGAGACTAACCTGTGTAAAAGATTCGAACGTTAGGCGTTTCGGTGAGACCGATTCATACAACTCGGTGGCTTCGATATGTGATGACCTAAGCAAGACTGCGTTTCGGTAATTCCGATCGGTTCAACTCGGTGATTCCAAAATGAACACATTGGGTTACAGGAACTTGGTCAGTGCAAATCGGTGGGACCGATTGTCATCTCGGTGGAACCGAGTTTCTAGGGTTTGGCTCTGGCAGTGTATAGGATCAACTCGGTGAGTTTGGATGGGAAGATTTCGGTGGGACTGAGTTGGCTTTTTAGGGTTTGGACAGATATGAATGTGGGAAAGTGGTTGAGGGCGTATGGGGCAATATCTTCAAGCACTTGAGCAATTGAGTCATGATCAAAACCTCATCCCCTTTTAATAGTATTGGCTTTCCTATGGACTCAATGTGATCTTGGATCACTCAACCAAAAATGTAGAGTCTTGAAGCTTTGCCAATTAATCCATGTCCTTAGCATTTTGAAGGGTCCACATCCACATGTCCTTGCCATGCCAGCATTGAACTTTCCTGAAATATACTAGATTAAAGTGTTAGTCCAACAACATATATGTTGACATGAATTATCAAAACCACCAAGGGAGAAATGTGCTTTCAATCTCCTCCTTTTTGGTAATTGATGACAACATACACCAAAGCTTCAAATAAGAATATAACATAAAGTGTATGAGGGATTTGAGAAATATGTAACACACATAAGCTCCCCCTAGAAGTGTGCAACCTTTTAAAAGGTAATTGCTTTTGGAATGCAAGTGCATAACAGGATGAGAGACTAGATGAGTTACATATATCTTGGCTACATGCATCAGAGCAAAAGAAATGAGAATGAAATACCTTCATGTTCATGATTCTCTCTTGCAAACAATATGTGCAATAAGCAAGAGATCATCAAGTGCATGAGTGAGACGCGTATACTTACCTTGAGGTGCTTAAGCATGTTTCCTGAAGAAATAAGCTTGAGAAAACAGGGTCAGATAACACAAGGGAATTTCTTCAAGAGAGGAAACAAGAACATCAAGAATGCCAAGATTAGGATGACATGTAGGAAATAGTATCACAAAGTGAATACTTCCTTAAGTGCAAACATGTCCCCAAGAGATCAACGAAGAATTTGTAAAGAACTTCCAAATATTTTTCTCCCCTAAACTTGAGCTTCCTCTTCCCCTGAATCTTAGAGTTTGATATTGGGAGTGGGTAGGGTGAGACAAAATCAGAGCAAACACACAAAATAACAACAGTGTAATTCAACTAGGATCAAATACATGTTTCTCCCCTCTTAGAAACATGTAGAGTTCTCTCCTCTTATAAAATGCATTTTTCTCCCTCTAGGGTGTCGTAGATAAGCTTTGATGTGCATCTCTCTCTCCCCCTTTGACATCAATTTACAAGAATGGTCTAGCTTCAAGGTTGTTGGTCAAGTGAGTATGGTCCTTGAGAGGCACAACTAGCTGAAATTTAGCTTTAGATGCAGGCAGAGGATAAAGAATCATTGAGTGGAGCTGGAGTTAGAAGAACAAGGAAATTTTGGCAGAAAGTTCTTTTTGCAGTGAAATCGGTGTCGCCGAGTAATATCAGTCGGTGAGTCCGAGTGGGAATGTCACTGAGTGATCACATCGATAAAGCCGAGTCTATCCTCTTCGGTTGTACCGATGAACATGTATGCAACGTTTGTTACATCTCGGTGGTACCGATATGGTTTGGATCAGAGAGACCGAATTCAAAGCAGAGAGAAAATTTTGTCAACACAGCTCGCTTGGCAATAAAATCTCACAAGGATATATGAATTCGAATAAGATTTGCAATGAATTGACTAGAAGAAGAAAAAGAACAACTAGATGAAGATTTCACATGAGAAAAGTCAAGAAAGCACTTAGTGAACTTCATCTAGGTGGGTCGGCGACTAAGTCACCTATGTTAGAGTATATTGACTTAGGAGTTAAGTGAGGGCACTTGATCATAGATCATAGTCATTGTTAAGCTCAAAATGGGGTTGCCATTTTTTGTTTAAGCATTTCAATGTATTCACATCTTGTTGAGTTACTTTGACTCATGTCTTTGAGTAAAGCTTCTCTAAGAAGTGATTACTTACATTGGGTTTGGTTGTTGTTGACTTTGTCATGTAGTTGAACTAGTTGTGGATGCTCATGATGGAAGTTGGGAGCAATCCTTCTTCTTTTGTAGTTCATCTTCCTACATGGGTTAGTCTTGCAAGGAACAACATGTATATCCAAAATGACAAGAGTGAAAGTGAATTATGAAATGTTGTCAAAGGATATTTCGATGTTGTCTTGTTCCTTGAACACAACACATAGGTCCTTTTTACTTGGTTCATGCAAGATTGCTCAAGATAAGAGTGGGATGCAATCTTTTGAAAAGAAGTTTATCCAAGTACCTACAAGGGGGTTAGATGCAATACAAGGGAGCAATGTATCCAAGCTATGATATAGTCATCATAAGAGAATCATCATGGATTAGTCAAGAAAGCTCATGCCCTTGCATGCATCCAAGTGAGTTTCTAGTTCACATTGGAAGCATCAATGACATTCAACTCACTTCTCAAGTGGCAAAATATCTTCTCATCGAGAGGTTTAGTGAAGATATCTGCCAATTGTTTGTCGGTACGAACATGTTTAAGGTCAATGTCACCTTTAGCAACATGATCTCGAATGAAATGGTGACGAACTTCAATATGCTTAGTTTGAGAATGTTGCACGGGATTGTGTGCAATCTTAATAGAACTCTCATTGTCACAAAGTAATGGAATGTGTCTCACATGTATCCCATAATCTTTGAGAGTTTGTGTCATCCATAACAATTGTGCACAACAAGATCCGGCTGTGATATATTCCGCTTCGGCGGTAGATAGAGATACCGAATTTTGCTTCTTGGAAGACCAAGACACAAGAGACCTACCAAGAAACTGACATGTACCCGAAGTGGATTTTCTATCAACCTTGTCTCCGGCATAGTCCGAATCGGGGTAGCCAACAAGACCAAAGAAGATCCTTTGGGATACCAAATGCCAAAGTTTGGTGTATGTAACAAGTATCTCACAATTATTTTCACGGCCTTGAGATGACACTCTTTTGGTGCCGCTTGGTAACGCGCACACATGCACACACTTAGCATAATGTCGAGACGGGAGGCACATGGATATAGTAATGAACCAATCATAGATCGGTAAACCTTTTGGTCAACCGGTTTGCCATCCTTTGTCAAGTCAAGATGTCCACTAGTAGGCATGGGAGTTTTCATACCTTTACTTTTTTGCATGTTGAACTTCTTAAAGAAGTCCTTGGTATACATTGTTTGAGAAACAAAGGTACCCTCTCTAGTTTGTTTAATTTGCAAACCAAGGAAGAATTTGAGTTCACACATCATAGACATCTCATACTTCTCCAACATCAACCTTCCAAACTTTTCACTAAAAGAAGGATTAGTATATCCAAAAATGATATCATCAACATATATTTGGCATACAAATAGTTCACCATTAACTCTTTTAGTAAATAAGGTTGAATCAATTTTCCCAATTTTGATACCTTTTTCAAGAAGAAACTTTGTCAAGCATTTATACCAAGCTCTAGGGGCTCGCTTGAGACCATAAAGAGCTTTATGAAGTTTATAAACATGGTTTGGTTTCTTGGGATTAGCAAAGCCGGGAGGTTGTTTAACATAAACTTCCTCCTCAATTTCACCATTTAAGAAAGCACTTTTAATATCCATTTGATAAAGGGTGACATGGTGATTGGCATAAGCAAGAAGAATGTGAATGGACTCAAGTTTAGCAACGGGGGCATAGGTCTCTAATGTCTACTACACAACTTTATTCTTGTAGACTCAGTTGGGCCTCCAAGCGCTAAGTTTTGTAGAACAGCAGCAAATTTCCCTCAAGTGGATGACCTAAGGTTTATCAATCCGTGGGAGGTGTAGGATAAAGATTGTCTCTCTCAAACAACCCTGCAATCAAATACAAGAAATCTCTTGTGTCCCCAACACACCCAATACAATGGTAAATTGTATAGGTGCACTAGTTCAGCGAAGAGATGGTGATACAAGTGTAGTATGGATAGTAGATATAGGTTTTTATAATCTAAAATAATAAAAACAGTAAGGTAAAAAGTAACAAAAGTGAGCACAAACGGTATTGCAATGCTTGAAAACAAGGCCTAGGGTTCATACTTTCACTAGTGCAATCTCTCAACGGTGCTAACATAATTGAATCATATAACAATCCCTCAACGTGCGACAAAGAATCACTCCAAAGTTCTTATCAATAGCTGAGAACATAAGAAGAAATTGTTGTAGGTAGCAAACCACCTCAAAGTTATCTTCTGATCAATCTACTGAGCCATCCCTATAAGTGTCACAAACAGCCCTAGAGTTCATACTAAAATAACACCAAATAATTTCAGATTCATAGTATTCGATCCAACACAAAGAACCTCAAAGAGTACCCCAAAGTTTCTACCGGAGAAAGTTGGAAAAAACGTGCATGAACCTCTATGCCTAGATTACCCCAATGTCACCTCAGGCATCCGCAAGTTGATGAACAAAACATACATCAAGTGACTCAATAGAATACCCCATTGTCACCACGGGTATCCACATGCAAGACATACATCAAGTGTTCTCAAATCCAAAATATTCAATCTGATAATAATGAAACCTCAAAGGAAGAGACTCAATTCATCACAACAAAGATAGAGAGGGAAGAACACTATATGATCCAACTATATTAACAAAGCTCGTGGTACATCAAGACCGTGCCAAATCAAGAACACGAGAGAGAGAGAGAGATCAAACACATAGCTACTGGTACATACCCTCAGCCCCGAGGGTGAACTACTCCCGCATCATCATGGAAGCAGCGGGGATGATGAAGATGGCCTCCGGTGATGACTTCCCCCCTCCGGCAGGGTGCCGGAACAGGGCTCAGATTGAGATTGCTTCGGAAGAGAGGCTTGCGGCGGCGGAAAAATTCATCTAGGTTAGCTTTCGGGGGTTTCTGTATATATAAGAATTTTCAGCATTGGAATCACGCAAAGAGGTGCCTTAGGGGGGCCACAAGGCATCAGGGCGCGCCTACCCCCCAGGGCGCACCCTGTTGCCTTGTGGGGCGCCTGTGGGTATTCTGGTACTCCCTCGAAGCTTCTCAGGTCTCTTTCCTTCCAAAAAAATCGTCAAAAAGTTTCGTCACGTTTGGACTTCGTTTGGTATGGATTTCCTGGAAAACCAAAAACAAGCAGAAAGCAACAACTGGCACTGGGCACTAGGTTAATATGTTAGTCCATGAAAATCATATAAAAGTGCACCAAAACCATATAAAATTATTGCAAACATGGCATGAATACTTCATAAATTATAGATACGTTGGAGACGTATCAGTCTCACCATAGTCCATACCTTCGACTTGTGTGTAGCCTTGAGCCACTAGGCAAGCATTGTTGCGTACAACTTGTCCATCCTCATCTTGCTTGTTCCGAAACACCCATTTGGTTCCGATGACGTTTTGCTCATCTTTGGGCTTCTCAACCAACGTCCAAACTTGATTCCTCTCAAAGTTGTGTAGTTCTTCATGCATAGCATTTACCCAATCCGGGTCTTCGGGAGCTTCTTCTACCTTCATGGGCTCAATACCATAAATGAATGAGTAGTGCTCACAAAAGTTAGCTAAACGACATTTAGAGTGAGTGATTCTCCCAGATTTGATGTCGCCAAGAATTTGTTGCACGGGATGATTCTTGTCAATTCTTGCTCTAACTCGAGGTAGCTTTTGCTTGGGTTGTGGTGAGGCTTCCTCCTCATCATCATCATAGTCTTCCTCATTGTTGTTGGCATTGTCGTTCTCTTGAGGTGGTGGAGAAGGGGTTGTGGTGGATCTTCTTGTTGCACTTCCTCATTTCCTTCGTCTTGACGTGTTCCACTTGTGGATGCCTCCATGTCAACTTGTGGTTCACCTTGATGTGAAGTTGAGGCTTCCACTTGAATTGATGAAGTGCTCTCCTTCACCTCCATGGGGCGAATCTTGTCAATAGACAAGTCTTGAATTGCTTCCGAAGGAACTTTTGTCTCCTACATCAATTGGCAACTGCTCTATTTGTGAGCCATTAGTTTCATCAAACTTCACATCTACCGTCTCTTCAACTTTTCGAGTGAAGTTGTTGTAGACACGGTAAGTGTGGGGGTTTGATCCATAACCGAGTAGGAAACCTTCATGAGATATAGGAGCAAATTTTGAACGACGATGCTTATCTAGAATGTAACACTTTGAGCCAAATACTCAAAAGTATCCAACTTGGGGTTTGTTACCGGTGAGTAGCTCGTATGCCGTTTTACCGAGAAGCTTGTGAAGATAAAGTCAATTTGTGGCATGACAAGCCATCTCAACCACCTCTGCCCAAAAGTGTTCTGGCGTCTTGTATTCATCTAGCATCGTTCTCGCCATCTCAATAAGAGTCCGGTTGTTCCTCTCAACAACTCCATTTTGTTGAGGTGTGTACGTAGCCAAGAACTCATGTGAGATACCTCTTCGTCAAGAAAGGTGTCCACATTTGTGTTCTTGAACTCCGTTCCATTATCGCTCCGAACCTTCTTGATCTTCACTTCAAATTGATTTTGGGCCTTCCTAGCGAAGTTCTTAAAGATCTTTTGTACCTGCGATTTGTCATCGAGAAAGAACACCCACGTAAATATGGAAAAATCATCAACTATGACCAAACCAAAAGAGTTACCACCAAGGCTCTTATAAGCATTGGGACCGAAGAGGTCCATATGAAGTAGTTCGAGTGGTCTCCTTGTGGTCATGATGTTCTTCATGGGATGGCTTCCTCCAACTTGTTTTCCTGCTTGGCAAGCACTAAAAAGTCTATCCTTGTCAAAGATAAAATCTTTAACACCAAGAATATGATCTCCTTTAACAAGTTTATCAAGATTTCGCATGCCAACATATCCTAGCCTTCTATGCCATAGCCAACCTTTAGAAGATTTTGCGATAAGGCATGTACGAGGTTGGGCTCTTTTAGTGAAATCAACAATGTACAGATCACCTCTACGAATGTCGGTAAAGACCATATTATGATTATCTCGACAAAACACTTGACAATCTACTTCGGTAAATAGAACATTGAAACCAAAGTCGGCTAGTCTGGATATGGAAAGAAGATTGCATCCAAGAGATTCAACGAGCATAACATTTTGAATGGAGATATCATTGGATATGGCCACCTTACCAAGGCCAAGTACCTTACCCTTGGAGTTATCTCCAAAAGTCACATAATTGCGTGGACCATCATTCTTAGTAAGCTCACGGAACATGTCTTTATCTCCGGTCATGTGATCGGTACATCCATTATCAAGAATACATTCCTTTCCTCCGGCCATGTAATCTCGAAGGTTTGGCATGAGACTAAGATTCTTCATAGTCTTCTCATATTCGATGTCGAATCCCTCATCCTCATCATAATAGCCATGCTCAACATTATCATCATCACCTAGGACAACATTTTTGTTAGTTTCAAGATGATGACCATGTTTGGGATTATGAATTCTAATAGCTTCTATGATGATATTGCTAATGGTTACAACATCTCCTTTGGCACGCATAAGATCACGAAGCTCAAACAAGCAATTATCAAAGTTAGGATAACTAGGCTTCATCTTATGAAAAGCAATAGTCTTATGAAGAATCTCATCAAGATTCTTTAAAGAGTAGTCGGGATATCGCTTTTCCAAGTCATTCCATAGAGTATAAGCGCACTCAAAGTTTTGCATACAACCAAGCACAATTTTAGGTAATCCTCTAACAATAAGATTGTTGGTTCTAAGATTACGAAGCATATCAATTTCTTCCTCAAGAGTTGGATGCGGGGTCAATGGGAGGCACATAAGGACTATGAATGTATCAAAGCTTCCACTGAAGATAAATCAATCTAGTTGGCCAAACCAAATGGATAGATCGGAGAGAAATACAAAGCTATCATAATCATGCATAATAAAGTTCAGAAAAGACTTAATTACTTTCAATGAATAATCTGATCACAAACCCACAATTCATCGGATGCCAACAAACACACCGCAAAAGAAGATTACATCGGATAGGACTCCAAGAAGATCGAGGAGAACATTGTATTGAAGATCAAAGAGAGAGAAGAAGCCATCTAGCTACTAGCTATGGACCTGTAGGTCTGTGGTGAACTACTCACACATCATTGGAAGGGCAGCAAGGTTGATGTAGAATCCCTCCGTGATCGATTCCCCCTCCGACAGAGTACCGGAAAAGGCCTCCAGATGGGATCGCGGAAGAACAGAAGCTTGCAGCGGCAGAAAAGTTATTTCGGGTGGCTCTCTGTTGGTTTGGGAATATTTAGGAATTTATAGTGGTGGAATTAGGTTAAACGGAGTTGTGTGGGGCCCACGAGTTCAGGGGGCGCGCCCTGTGAGCTCGTGGCTCTCTCGTAGCTCTTCTGGCCTCCTCCCGAACCTTCTAGGGTCCCTTCTGGTCCAGAAAAAATCATTTCAAAGATTTTATTCCGTTTGGACTTCGTTTCGTATTGATCTTCTAAAAAGCCAAAAACAAGCAAAAAACTGGAACTAGCATTGGGCACTGGGTTAATAGGTTAGTCCCAAAAAATGATATAAAATAGCATATAAATGCATATAAAGCATCCAAGATTGATAATATAATAGCATGAAACAATAAAAAATTATAGATACGTTGGAGACGTATCAGCATCCCCAAGCTTAATTCCTGCTCGTCCTCGAGTAGGTAAATGATAAAAACAGAATTTTTGATGTTGAATGCTACCTAACATGTGTATCATGTAATCTCCTTACGGTATAAATATTGAGAAACGATGAAGTAACAACATCAACATAATAATATGCATGAATATAAGAAATATAATCATTAAACTTTCAAAATATATGATCCTTAAAGAATGTTATCCCTACTCATTTTATCATGTTAGCATGGCATGACTTCGCCTTCACCGCATAAATATAAATCATGAGCACCCCAGTGTTAAACCAGGCAATTGGATTGTACTTCTAACGCATTTCAGCATTTTCAACCTCACGCAATACATGAGCGTGAGCCATGGATCTAGCACTATAGGTGGAATAGAATGCGGTGGTAGAGATCAATAAGGGAAGTCAAAAAGGAAGAAAGTGTCACATCAACTCGACAGATCAACGGGCTATGGAGATGCCCATCAATCGATATCAATGCGAGGAGTAGGGATTGCCATGCAACGGATGCACTAAGAGCTATAAGTGTATGAAAGCTCAATGGAAACTAAGTGGGTGTGCATCCAACTTGCTTGCTCATGAAGACCTCGGGCATTTGAGGAAGCCCATCATCGGAATATACAAGCCAAGTTCTATAATGAAAAATTCCCACTAGTATATGAAAGTGATAACTCAGGAGACTCTCTCTATGAAGAACATGGTGCTACTCTGAAGCACAAGTGTCGAAAAAGGATAGTAACATTGCCCCTTCTCTCTTTATCTCTCATTTTATTTTGTTTTTATTTTTTTCTTGGGCTCTTTTTGGCCTCTTTTTTTCCTTTTTTTCCGTCCGAAGTCTCATCCCGACTTGTGGGGGAATCATAGTCTCCATCATCCTTTCCTCACTGGGATAATGCTCTAATAATGATGATCATCACACTTCTATTTACTTACAACTTGATATTACAACTCGATAACTGAAACAATATGACTCTATATGAATGCCTCTCGCAGTGTACCAGGATGTGCAATGAACTAGCGTAACATGTATGATAATGATGAAGGGTGGCTGTGCCACAAATATCATGTCAGCTCTATATGATCATGCAAAGCAATATAATGATGAACACACAAGTTATGTGACGGAACGGTGGAAGTTGCATGGCAATATATCTCGGAATGGCTATGGAAATGCCATAATAGGTAGGTATGGTGGCTGTTTTGAGGAAGATATAGGGAGGCTTATGTGTGATAGAGCGTGTCATATCACGGGGTTTGGATGCACCGGCGAAGTTTGCACCAACTCTCGAGGTGAGAAAGGGCAATGCATGGTACCGAAGAGGTAGCAAATTGAGGAAAGGTAGGAGTGCGTATAATCCATGGACTCACATTAGTCATAAAGAACTCACATACTTATTGTGAAAGCCTATTAGCCCTTGAAGCAAAGTACTACTCGCATGCCCCTCAGGAGGAGATTGGTAGGAGTTAACCATCACGCATCCCCGATTATAACAACACTCAAGGATTACATTTCAGACATAAAATGCTCAAACCTCCCCACCATGCCATGACCAACACTTAGATGAGAAGTTAATAACAAGCTTTAATACCGATACTTCTACTAACCAATGATCATGAACCAATATCCTTTCATATTTCGACATCAATATTATTAAACCATATGTTTCTTATTTAGTGATCTACACGAAAGTTTTTATTATATCCCTCTTGAATACCTATCCTTTTTGGACTAGTCTTATAACACGTGCATATTGCCATTACTATTTATTAGACTCTCAAAAAGATTTAAGTGAAGCATGAGAGTGCAATTATCTCTTTAAAATATAACCACCGCCGTGCTCTAAAAGATATAAGTGAAGCACTAGAGCAACTGCCTAGCTCAAAAGATATAAGTGAAGCACATAGAGTATTCTAACAAATCACGATAAATGGGTGTCCCTCGCAAAAGGTGTGTCCAGAAACAATGATTGTGGCAAACTAAAAAGCAAACAAATAATAGAAAACTATGGCACAAGACGCTCCAAGCAAAACTCATATCATGTGATGAATAAAAATATAGCTCCATGTAAGTTACCGATAGATTGTAGACGAAAGAAGGGATGCCATCCGGGGCATCCCCAAGCTTAGACGCTTGGGTTTTACTTGAATATTACCTTGGGGTGCCTTGGGCATCCCCAAGCTTAGGGTCTTTCTTCTCCTTATTCCTTCATCCATCGTAATCTCACCCAAAACTTGAAAACTTCAGCACACAAAACTCAACAAAAACCTCGTGAGATCCGTTAGATAATAAATCAACCATCCACTTTAGGTACAATAAACTGATTCATAATTGTTCTTGCATAATACCTACTGTATTCTAACTCTTTCATGACTTATACCCCCCGATATAATCCATAGTTTCATTAAAACAAGCACACTATGCGATAAAAACAGAATCTGTCTAAAACAGAACAGTACGCAATGATAGAATATTTATCCATACTGCTGTAACTCCAAAAATTCTGAAAAATTAGGAAAACGTAAACAATCTGTATTCCAATACTGTGTAAAAAATTCAGATTTTTCTGACCTTTCAGCAAAGAATATAAATTCTAGAACTAGGCGCAAAATGTTCTTTTTTCAAACAGCATCAATTATACTATCATCCAAATCATCCCAAAGGCATTACTTGGCACAAACACTAATTAAAAGATAAAAAACAATAATTACAGTATAAAAAATTGTGTGACTCAAGAAAATAAAAATTCAATAAAAATAAATATTGGGCTGCCTCCCAACAAGCGCTATTGTTTTATGCCCCTAGCTAGGCATAATGCATAGTTTCAAGTATTGTCATCCTTAATTTTAATCACCCTAGATGGGCTTTTCTCAAAACCGGGAGGCTCCTTACGCTTCCCACAAATATTTGAAGAAGAAGCAATCTTATTATCTAAAGTGTCAAGCCTTTTATTGCAAACAGTAAGAAGGGAATCCATGCGATTGTGATTCGAGCTAAGGGTTTTGAGTGGTTCATTAGACTTTTGCAACTCAACCAAATTTTTCTGCATATCCCCTAATTTCTCTAAGATTTGAATTCCTTCTTGAGTATAATTAAATCCCTTTTGTGGGGATGGAGTTCCTACTATCCCTTCTATTATTTCATAAGTAGTATTAGCATCATTTTCAATAAAATTTCCTTTAGCGGCAAAATCCAAAAGTTGTCTATTAGGCATAGTGAGCCCCACCTAAAAGTTCATGAGCAAGATTTTTATATCACCTTTTATGGTGCAGATATGATAAGATTACATTATTCTAAACTAGGCATCTTTTAAATTTTCTCCTTGTTTCTGTTTGAAGTAAAGAACCTCAAAATCGAGAGATAGTGGAGGAATATTAGAGCTAGACATGGTGACAAGCAAGCAAACGAGCAAACTAAAATATTTTTGTATTTTTCGATTTTTGGATAAGTGGGGGGAGATGAAAAAGAGAGGCAAATACAAAGTAGAGCAAGTAGATGATAGTTTGAGTGAAGGTAGTTGTAGTGATTTGATGATGTCTCCCCGGCAACGGCGCCAGAAATTCTTTCTGCTACTTGTGAGCTGCATTGGGATTTTCCCCAAAGAGGAAGGGTGAAGCAGTACAATAGATATAATTAAGTATTTCCCTCAGTGAGAACCAAGGTTTATGAAACCAAAAGGAGAACCACGCAAATCCTAATGAACAGCACCTGCACACACAAAAGCAAATACTTGCACCCAACGCTGGCAAGAGGGTTGTCAATCCCCTTGAACTCGTTACTTGCAAGGATCAAATCTTGTGTAGGTAGATAGATAAATTGCAAAACAAAATGAAGTAAATAAATTGCAACAAGGTATTTTTGGTTTTTATAATATGATTAAAGTAGACCCGGGGGCCATAGTTTTCACTAGAGGCTTCTCTCTCGAACGCATAGCATACTATGGGTAAACAAATTACTGTTGGGCAATTGATAGAAAAGCGCATAGTTATGACCTATTCATGGCAATGATAACATATATAGGCATCACGTCCATGATAAGTAGACCAACTCCTGCCTGCATCTACTACTATTACTCCACCAATCGACCGCTATCCAGCATGCATCTATGGTATTAAGTTCATGACAAACAGAGTAACGCCTTAAGCAAGATGACATGATGTAGACAAAGTAAACTCAATCAATATGATTAAACCCCATCGTTTTATCCTTAATAGCAACAATACAATACGTGCCTCGCTACCCCTTCTGTCACTGGGTGAGGACACCGCAAGATTGAACCCACTACAAAGCACCTCTCCCACTGAAGATAAATCAATCTAGTTGGCCAAACCAAACGGATAGATCGGAGAGAAATACAAAGCTATAATAATCATGCATAATAAAGTTCAGAAAAGACTCAATTACTTTCAATGAATAATCTGATCATAAACCCATAATTCATCGGATCCCAACAAACACACCGCAAAAGAAGATTACATCGGATAGAACTCCAAGAAGATCGAGGAGAACATTGTATTGAAGATCAAAGAGAGAGAAGAAGCCATCTAGCTATGGACCCGTAGGTCTATGGTGAACTAGTCACACATCATCGGAAGGGCAGCAAGGTTGATGTAGAAGCTCTCTGTGATCGATTCCCCCTCCGGCAGAGTATCGGGAAAGGCCTCCAGATGGGATCGTGGAAGAACAGAAGCTTGCGGTGGTGGAAAAGTTATTTTGGGTGGCTCTCTGTTGGTTTGGGAATATTTGGGAATTTATAGAGCTGGAATTAGGTCAAACGGAGCTGCGTGGGGCCCACGAGCTCAGGGGGCGTGCCTACCCCCTCGGGCGCGCCCTGTGAGCTCGTGGCTCTCTCGTATCTCTTCTGGCCTCCTCCCGAACCTTCTAGGGTCCCTTCTGTTCTAGAAAAAATCATTTCAAAGATTTTATTCCATTTGGAATTTGTTTGATATTGATTTTCTGAAAAGCCAAAAAAAAACAAAAAACAGGAACTGGCATTGGGCACTGGGTTAATAGGTTAGTCCCAAAAAATGATATAAAATAGCATAAAATGCATATAAAGCATCCAAGATTGATAATATAATAGCATGAAACAATCAAAAATTATAGATACGTTGGAGACGTATCAGGGTTCTCTGTAATTCCTGATACGTCTCCAACGTATCTATAATTTTTGATTGTTCCATGCTATTATAGTATCAATCTTGGATGTTTTATATGCAATTATATATCATTTTTTGGGACTAACCTATTAACCTAGTGCACAGTGCCATTTGCTATTTTTTTGCTTGTTTTTGGCTTTTCAGAAAATCAATATCAAACAGAGTCCAAACGAAGAAAAAACTTTGGATTATTTTTTTCTGGACCAAGAGGGACCCTAGAAGGTTCGGGAGAAGACCAGATGAGTCACGAGGGAGCGACAAGCTCGGGAGGTGCACCTGATAACCCACAAGTATAGGGGATCGCAATAGTTTTCGAGGGTAGAGTATTCAACCCAAATTTATTGATTCGACACAAGGGGAGCCAAAGAATATTTGCAAGTATTAGCAGCTGAGTTGTCAATTCAACCACATCTGGAGACTAAATATCTGCAGCAGAGTGATCAGTAGCACAGTAGTATGATAGTTTGATAGCAGTAGCAATGATAGTAGTAGTAGCAATGATAGTAACAGTAGCAGTAACGGTAACAGCAGTAGTAGTAACAATTGTGACAGCAGTAGTAACAATAGTAACTTAGCAAGAATCAATAAGTGAAAAGCTCATAGGCACTGGATCGGTAATATTCGTTGGATAACATTCATCATGTAACAGTCATAACCTAGGGCGACACAGAACTAGCTCCAATTCATCAATGTAATGTAGGCATGTATTCCGTATATAGTCATACGTGCTTGCGATAAGAACTTGCATGACATCTTTTGTCCTACCCTCCCGTGGCAGCGGGGTCCATAAGGAAACTAAGGGATATTAAGGCCTCCTTTTAATAGAGAACCGGAACAAAGCATTAACACTTAGTGAATACATGAACTCCTCAAACTACGGCAATCACTGGAAAGAATCCCAATTATTGTCACCTTGGGGTATGCGGATCATAACACGTAGCAGGTGCGTATAACTTGCAAGATCGGATCAAGAACACAAATATATTCATGAAAACATAAAGGGTTCAGATCTGGAATCATGGCACTCGGGCCCTAGTGACAAGCATTAAGCATAGCAAAGTCATAGCAACATCAATCTCAGAACATAGTGGATACTAGGGATGAAGCCCTAACAAAACTAACTCGATTACATGATAAATCTCATCCAACTCATCACCGTCCAGCAAGCCTACGAAGGAATTACTCACTCCCGGTGGTGAGCATCATGAAATTGGTGATGAAGGATGGTTGATGATGACGATGCCGGAAGATCCCCCTCTCCGGAGCCCTGAACGGACTCCAGATCTGGCCTCCCGATGAAGAACATGAGGTGGCGCCGGCTCCATATCGTGAAACGCAATAAAACTTCCTCTCTTATTTTTTTCTTCGGGAAACTGAATTTATAGTGTCGGAATTAGGTCAGACGGAGCCACGTGGGCCCCATGAGGTACCAGGGCGCGCCACGGCGGCTTCGTATCGTGAAATGCAATAAAACTTCCTCTCTTATTTTTTTCTTCAAGAAACTGAATTTATATCGTTGGAATTAGGTCAGACGGAGCCACATGAGCCCCACGAGGTACCAGGGCGCGCCTGGGGGGTGGCGCGCCCTGGTGCCTCGTGGGCACTGGGTGGCCCCCCTTCTGTTGATTCATTGGATGCTCGGCTCACTCACAAGGAAGGTGTTGTCACCATGTGCTTATTGGAGTCAAGCTAGGATGATCAATGAACTACTATCTACTACATTCAATTGGTATCTACTACATCATTCCAATGCTATCTCGGTAACAAGTATCAACGTCATGCATACATTTCTTGCATTCAACCTTGTGTAGGTTGCATCATGGCATGAATTTCTTGATTAGTTCTTGTGCTACTTGTTTCCTTTCTCAAAGCATCCCAACAATGATCTCTTGTTGCGAGTTGTGATGTCTTTGATGTTCGTATGGTTGGAGTTCATTTATATACAATAAGAACATATTAAGCCATGTGCTATGCTTTCAAGCAAAGATCTTATTGGTATATTTATGACTTCCGTTTGGATATCTTGTCCTTTCTTGTTGTAACTATTTTGTGTGTACATCCTTCTTTGTGGATATATATCTTCGTGATTCTTATCTACCTAGAATCTTATACACTTGAGAGAAATTACATCTCTAGTATGTCTTTATGCCATATCATCCTTTTGCAATCTTTGGATCCTCAATATAGTTTGTCTTCCTCCTTTTGCGTATCCTTGGATATGTGTATTGTATTCCACTCATATTTTGAGAAATACACACTTTATGGAGGAACACATATTATATTGGCCTTCTAAGCTTGGAGCCCATTTTGGCAATCGATGCCGATGGGGGAGAAGCTTAGAGAGTTTATAGGAGAAGTGAGTTGCTTCTGTGTTTCATGCTTTGGTTTTGTTCCTAAGCTTTTGCATCTCATGCTCATGCATTATTAGTTGTTGTCTGGCATGGTGATGCTCAATTCCTTATATAAACTCTCTTGAAAGTGATTGTCATCAATTACCAAAATGGGGGAGATTGTAAGAACATGTGGTGCCCCCATGTTTGGTTTTGGTAATTGATGACAATCTCTATGGACTAATGGTTGCCATGAGTTATATTGAAGGGTTATTCCATAGGCATTGCTTGAAGACCATTTGTTGGTTTCAAGGTTGTTAGAGGAAGAATATGTGTTGACCAATGGGCTATTCAAGGAGTTATCCAAAGATTGGTCATATGAGAGTTGAGCGTATTGCAAGTATGTCTTGAAGAAGAAGATTGGGTGAACATTCATGTTTACCTTCAAGATATCATCCTAATGAAGATAGTTGGAAAGAGTCAAGGCTGATCAAGATTAAGTACAAAGAGTGACTCAAGTTGATCAACACACAAAGCGTAGAAGATGTACCAAGCGGGATCAAGTGATCTCATGGTATGGTAAGCATTGTCCATTACGCTTTGTGTACTAACCCGTGGTCTATGTGAGAGTTGTTTGTGGGGTTAGGTATGTTTCCATGGGCTTGCATCAAAAGGAAGATATCATACAACCCATGAAGGATGACATCAAGTGGTGATCGTCATCAAGGTTGCGGTTTGCAAGTTCAAGTGAAGCATCACGAAGAGATCACATGCTTGAAGCTTGCCGTCCATTGTGGTGACAATGGACTTGTGAAGATGTGCCGAAGAGTGGCTCACCCATAGTGGAGTATGGGGGAGCAATCTACTAGTCTTCATCGAGCCGTTGCAATCAAGAAAGGTGGTCCAACTTGAGGAGGTCAAGATCGTCATCATCTAGCTCAAGTGGACTATGCGCAAGGCAAAGGTTCGCCCTTGATAGGTTTTCCATTTTACCGATCTCATCGTGGTAGTTGGGAGACCGGGTTATAGGATCGATAGCCGTACTATCAAGGGGGGCTCTCAGATGAGTAGCTTGATCGTATCTTTCATAGAGAACTCAAACCATTGCATCCTTGCATCATCTTTCTTGGTTCTTGTTTGGTGTTTCTCTTTGTGAGTTTTTGAGCTTATGGTCATCTTCATGACAAGCTCGAGTTCATCGAAAACGGAGTTCATATATGCATCTTCTATGATGTTTTCGATGTTGGAGTTTATGTCGGTTCTTCATTCATAGAGGTTTCTCATCTCTATATCTTAGGCATATCTCCCCTGCCACCTCTTTTTATATCCAACAAGCTTGAGTTTGCTCTTTTCGGAGCTCATTTGCAGAAGTTATGGCAGTTCTGGCTTTATTGTTTCCTCTGTTTTCTGTGGATATTCAGTGGCATGCAAGCGGTAGTACCGCTGGTGCCCACGGTAGTACCGCTGGGTACTTCCATGGCACTGCCGCTTGGGGTTTCCCCGAGCGTGCAACTCTCTGTTGCCGGTCTGCAATTCACGGTAGTAGCGCGGTAGTAGCACGGTAGTACCGCTCTGGCGGTACTACCGCCCGTACTACCGCCGCCACTACCGCTTGCGGGGTTTCCTCAGTGCGCGCTTCTATTTCCATTTTACCCTTTGCGGTAGTAGTGCGGCACTAGAACGGTAGTACCGCTTCGCACGGTACTGCCGCCCTAGCTGCCTCTACTACTGCTGCCTCTCCTGGTCTAAAACCCCCTAAGCGGTAGTACCACCAGGGGCAGCGGTAGTACCGCTCCGGCGGCACTACCGTTGTACACTCAGTGTATTTCAGGCTTGTGCGAGGTAGTACCGCCTAAGCGGTAGTATCGCTCCTAGGAGCGGTAGTACCGCTTGGCTGCGGGCACAGGGCAGATAACGGTTGGATTCGAGGGCTCCTATAAAAGGGGGTCTTCTTCTCCAATGGACCTATCCTTCTAGCTCGTGTTTGCCCCCATTGTTGACCTTCCTTGAGCTTGCTATCTCTCAATCCCACCAATGATTCTTGCTAGTTCTTGATGGAAAAGAGAGAGGAGATCTAGATCTACGTTTCCACCAATCACTTTCTCCTCTATGTGAGGGGAACTCCTTGGATCTAGATCTTGGAGTTCTTCATGTTCTCTTCTTCGTTCTTCCTCTCATTTTCCTCCCTAGCATTAGTTGCTTTGGTGGGATTTGGGAGAGAAGGACTTGGGCACTCCGTGTGCCCTTGCCATTGCATTTGGTGCATCGGTTTGAGTTCTCCACGGTGATACGTGGAAGTGAAAGTTGAGAAGCTTGTTACTCTTGGGTGTTTGGGCACCCTAGAGCTTGTTCCTCTTGGGTGCCTTGGTGCCCTAGACGGTTGGTATTGTCGGAGCTCAATCATTGTGGTGTAAAGCTCCGGGCAAGCATCGGGGTCTCCAATTAGGTTGTGGAGATCGCCCCGAGCAATTTGATGGGTACCGGTGACCGCCCCAAGGGTTGCCAAAGTGTACGGGTTCGGTGACCGCCCCCAAGGGTTGCCATTTGTACGGGTTCGATGACCGCCCTCAAGGGTCCCTTAGTGGAATCACGGCATCTTGCATTGTGCAAGGGCATGGGGAGATTATGGTGGCCCTAGTGGCTTCTTGGGGAGCATTGTGCCTCCACACCGCTCAAAACGGAGATTAGCATCCGCAAGGGTGTGAACTTCGGGATACATCGTCGTCTCCGCGTGCCTCGGTTATTTCTTACCCGAGCCCTTTACTTATGTACTTTACTTTGTGATAGCCATATTGTTTCATGTTATATATCTTGCTATCACTTAGTTGTTCATCTTGCTTAGCATGAGTTGTTGGTGCACATAGGTGAGCCTAGTCGATTTAGGTTTTATGCTTGACAAATTAAACGCTAGTTTTATTCCGCATTTGTTCAAGCCTAAACCGTAATTATTTTAAAGCGCCTATTCACCCCCCCCCCTCTAGTCGGCATCCACGATCTTTCACACAACCACTTCATCAAATCATCGTCATTATTGCCTTTCACTTTCACGACCGAATGATATGAAAATAAAAATAGTGCAAGTGTGCCGTGGACTAAGCTGGAATTTGCAAGCATTTTATTCAAAGGAGAAGACAAGGTAAAATGGGCTCTTTGTTAGATCAACAATAATGCATATGAGAGCCACTCATCATTTTCATCATGGTCTTCTCCTTACAATGACTCAACAAAAGAAAAGAATTTCAGAGAAACACACTGAAATATTTTTGGAGTTTTTAGTTTTCTGAAGAAAGCGAAAAGAAGAAAACGAAAAACGAGAAAAGAAAACTATTTACATGGGAGAGCTCCCAACAAGCAAAAGAAGAAATGGGAAATCTTTTTGGGTTTTCTTTTAATACTACTGCAACCTAAGCTAAAAAGAAAAACCGAAAAGAAACGAGAAATATTTTTGGATTTTCTCAAAGTTTTTCAAACACACAAGAAGAAAGCAAGAAAATAAAACTAACATGGATTATACAATTTAAAAGTATGAACAACGACAACTGGAATGAAATGTGTGGACATGAATGTAATGTCGGTGAGAAATACGTACTCCCCCAAGCTTAGGCTTTAGGCCTAGCTTGGTCTACGGCCATCCGTAGTAGCCATCCGGTCCCATGTGAAACTCCTGAGGAGGCGGCACTCGAGCATCCCAATCCTGGGCCTCCTGCTCTGCCGCTGCCAAGGCATTTCGGTAAGGAACGATATCCAGTGGCATCACAATATATCCATTCCTGGCATGAGAATCAAACAAAGCAGGTGTAGGCAACGGAATAATATCACGAGTATCCTCACTAAAAACCAAGTTATAACGAATGTGGTGAGGAAGCTCAGGAGCATCAAGAAAATGGTGGTCCCTCATGGACTGGAAATCTAAGTAAACTCTGGGCAACAAACAATCATGAGGGCGTATGTTAACATTAAAACGTCTCGCTAAGCGAGTAGCATAAATACCGCCATGAATTTTGCCCCTAGTCCTATTAG
Source organism: Elymus sibiricus (assembly GCA_039707655.1). NCBI lineage: Eukaryota > Viridiplantae > Streptophyta > Magnoliopsida > Poales > Poaceae > Elymus > Elymus sibiricus. The sequence continues at coordinate 164,285,872 of CM077666.1, read as the reverse complement.
TGTGCAAGCAGCGTGCAACGATAGCTCCAAGGTTATAAGTGTTGTCATTATGCAGTGCACGGCGTAAAATGGCAAAGTCAGGTGCAGCTAGCGCACTACCTTGCTCCCTAGCAATCAAGCTTTTCCCTAAGAATAAAGCGAAGTAATGAACAGAGGGAAACTGCAAGTTAGTGGCTCGGGCCTTCGACACGCCCCTTTCCTCTCCCACAGTCAAAGTGCGGAGGAAACCCTCAAACTCCTCCGGTCGAGGCTCTTTGATTTCCCCATCAAAGGGAATCAAACATATCTCACAAAATTCAGCTAGAGGTATCTGATAATGTTCAGCATATAAATCAAAGCGCACCTCAGGGGGTTCGAGCCTACTCAGAAAATGAAAGTTTTGCACAAAGGAATTTGTAAGGATGTGGTGCTGGTCACACTCATCTGCGAGGAAGTCAGTCAGTCCGGCATTTGCAATGAATTGCGCGAACTCTTGGTAGAATCCGGCTTCGTTCATGAAGGCATTGTGCGGCCATTCGCACGGCCGGACCTCCGTCCTACACGGGATGTTGAGGTCACTATCCGAGGATTCCCCAAGAACTCCCTTGGCATTCTGCTTCAAGGAACTCGTCCGGAAGATGTTCATTCTCCTAAGAACAAATTTCTGAAATTTTTTGGGTTACAAAATGATATCAATAAAACTTCACAAGATTGATAGCAACTACTCATATGGATGCCTAGAGGCTATATCAAGCATTCAAACTACTTGGAACTCAAAGAATTCAACATGCAAGCTCATTTTCAGTAGCACCAGGAGTAGCTAATTATGCAAAATATAATCCACTAAAGCAAAAACTAATTGGAGCAATGGAGGAGTCACATACCAAGGAGCAATCTCCCAAAACAATTTCGGAAACGGAGCTCTGAGCAAAGAGATCGAAAATTTCAGGTTTGTGAGCAAGAACGCGCGAGAGAGAGATACCAGGAATATTTGCTAGAGGTAAGAGACGAAGTGAGCTGAAGAGATAAGTGAGGGGGCCCCTTTGGGGCCCACGAGGTACCCGGGCGCGCCAGGGGGGTGGTGCGCCCTGGTGCCTCGTGGGCACCTGGGGCACCCCCCCTGGTATGATTTTTGTGCCAAAAATTCTTAAATAATAAATAAAAATTCATATCAAAATTTTATTGCATTCTGAGCACTTTCATTTCTGGGCACTTTTTTATTGCACGGATAATTCAGAAAACAGGGTAATCATGGCATTTTATTGCATTTAACTAAAAATAACAGAAAACAAAAGGTGGGTACAGAAGGTTGTGCTTACTAAATTCATCGAGCACATGCCTCTCAAAAAGAATCCATTAATAAGGTTGATCAGGTCTTATTAACAAACCATTTCCGAGTAACATGAAACCGAAGAACTTTCGTATAACACTAGGTTACCTCAACGGGGATATGCATCTCCCCAATAATAAGAGTTTCATATTTCCTTTTAACAGTAGGAAGAGGGATTTGAAAACTTCCAATAGTAATTGTCGGAGTCTTTTCAATAATATGAATACCATTTACTTGAAATTGTTTCTTCGAAAAGTGCACTGTATGTTCATTACCATTGATATGAAAAGTGACCTTGCTTTTGTTGCAATCAATAACAGCCCCTGCAGTATTTAAGAAGGGTCTACCAAGGATAATCGACATGTTGTCATCCTCGGGCATATCAAGTATAACAAAGTCTGTTAGAATAGTAACGTTTGCAACTACAACGGGCACATCCTCACAAACACCGATAGGAATGGCAGTTGATTTGTCAGCCATTTGCAATGATATTTCAGTGGGAGTGAGTTTATTCAAATCAAGTCTTTTATATAAAAAGAAGGGCATAACACTAACACCGGCTCCTAAATCACACAAAGCAGTTTTAACATAATTTCGTTTAATGGAGCATGGTATAGTTGGTATTCCCGGATCTCCTAGTTTCTTAGGTACTCCATCCTTAAAAGAATAATTTGCAAGCATGGTAGAAATTTCAGCTTCAGGTATCTTTCTTTTATTTGTGACAATGTTTTTCATATATTTAGCATAAGGAGGCATCTTTATAATATCAGTCAAACTAGTACGCAAAAAGACTGGCCTAAGCATTTCAGCAAAGCGTTCAAATTCTTCCTCATCCTTTTTCTTAGATGGTTTAGGAGGAAAGGGCATGGGTTTTTGAACCCATGGTTCTCTTTCTTTACCATGTTTTCTAGTTACGAAATCTCTTTTATCATAGCGTTTATTTTTAGAAGGTGGGTTATCAAGATCAGCAGCAGGTTCTATTTCAACATCATTATCAGGTTCTTTATCATTATCTGGTTGGGTATCCACATGAGCATCATCATTATTATTATCATCAGGTGAATGTTCATTACCAGATTGTGTTTCAGCATCAGAAATAGAAACATCATTACTATCCTCCAAGGGTTTTTCTACCTCGGGTTCACTAGAAGTATGCAAAGTCCTATCATTTTTCTTTTTCTTTTTTTAGATGGACTAGGTGCATCAGCATTAATTCTTTGAGAGTCTTGTTCAATTCTTTTAGGGTGACCCTCAGGATAAAGTGGCTCCTGAGTCATTCTACCTCCTCTAGTCATTACTCTGACAACATGATCATTCATATTGTTATTCATTTCATTAAGCAATTCACTCTGAGATTTAGCAACTTGTTCTAACTGGGTTTGAACCATAGATGCATGTTTACTTACATCTTTAACATCATTAGCAATTCTAAATAACAAGTCACTCAAGCGATCAATCATATAGGAATTTCGTTTCAATTGTTTCATAACATTTGCATTGAAATGATCTTGCTTGATAATATAATTGTCAAATTCATACAAGCATTGACTAGGAGGTTTGTTATAAGGAATATCACTTTCATCAAACTTTATAAGAGAATTTACCTCTACTACCTGTGTCGGTTTGTCAAGACCATGTATCTCTTCAATAGGTGGTAAATTCTTAACATCCTCAGCTTTAATACCTTTATCTTTCTGGCATTTCTTTGCTTCTTGCATATCTTCAGGACTGAGATATAAGATACCCCTCTTCTTTGGAGTGGGTTTAGGCGGTGGTTCAGGAAGTGTCCAATCATTATCATTCTACAATATATTATTCAATAATTCCTCAGCTTGTTCAATAGTCCGTTCCCTGAAAACACAACTCGCACAACTATCTAGGTAATCCCTAGAAGCATCGGTTAGTCCATTATAGAAGATATCAAGTATTTCATTCTTCTTAAGAGGATGATCATGCAAAGCATTAAGTAATTGGAGAAGCCTCCCCCAAGCTTGTGGGAGACTCTCTTCTTTAATTTGCACAAAATTAAATATTTCCTGTAAAGCTGCTTGTTTTTTATGAGCAGGGAAATATTTTCAGAGAAGTAATAAATCATATCCTGGGGACTACGCACACATTCAGGAGCAAGAGTATTATACCAATCTTTAGCATCACCCTTTAATGAGAAAGGAAATAGCTTAAGAATATAGTAGTAGCGAATTTTGTCCTCATGAGCAAATAGGGTGGCTATATCATTTAATTTAGTGAGATGCGCCAGAACGGTTTCAGTTTCATATCCATGGAAAGGATCAGATTCTACCAACTTAATCAACTCAGGATCAATAGAGAATTCATAATCCTTATCAGTAACAAATATGGGAGAGGTTGCAAACTTAGGATCATATTTCATTTTCTCCCTCATAGATTTTTCTTTCATATCAGCAAACAATTTTATAACTTCATTTCTATCATTACAAGCAAGGATGGCTCTAGCTGTCTCCCTATCAAAGCATTGTTCATCAGGTGTTTCAACTCTAGTAGGAGAGATAGGCATAATAGGTGAGTCACAATTTTCAAGAGTTTCAACATTTTCAGTTTCTTTAGCTTTAGCAATTTGTTCAGCAAGAAATTCACCAAGTGGCACAACATTATCAAGCATGGTACTAGCATCATCATGAGTATCATTCAAAGCAGAAGTGGTATCATCAATAACTTGCGATATATCAGAATTAATAGCATGTTGTGGTGTTGCAAGTTTACTCAAAATAGAAGGTGAATCAAGTGCAGAGCTAGATGGCAGTTCTTTACCTCCCCTCATCTTAGAGGGAACGATCTTGGTCCTAGTGTCTTTCAGATTCTTCATAGTGATCAACAGATATAAATCCCAAGTGACTTAGCAAATAAAGCTATGCTCCCCGGCAACAGCGCCAGAAAAAGGTCTTGATAATCCACAAGTATAGGGGATCGCAACAGTTTTCGAGGGTAGAGTATTCAACCCAAATTTATTGATTCGACACAAGGGGAGCCAAAGAATATTTGCAAGTATTAGCAGTTGAGTTGTCAATTCAACCACACCTGGAGACTAAATATCTGCAGCAGAGTGATCAGTAGCACAGTAGTATGATAGTTTGATAGCAGTAGCAATGATAGTAACAGTAGAAGTAACGGTAACATCAGTAGTAGTAACAATTGTGACAGCAGTAGTAACAATAGTAACTTAGCAAGAATCAATAAGTGAAAAGCTCGTAGGCACTGGATCGGTAAAATTTGTTGGATAACATTCATCATGTAACAGTCATAACCTAGGGTGACACTAAACTAGCTACAATTCATCAATGTAATGTAGGCATGTATTCCGTATATAGTCATACGTGCTTGCGATAAGAACTTGCATGACATCTTTTGTCCTACCCTCCCGTGGCAGCGGGGTCCATAAGGAAACTAAGGGATATTAAGGCCTCCTTTTAATAGATGTAACACCCTGGATTTTGTCCTTTTTCTTTTATTTGGATTTATTGAATGTTTTAGTTGCATTTGGGTTTTCCAGTCATTTCTTTTGGACTTACCACTTGGATTTATTTTTGATTTTCTTCCAAGTGGGTTCCTTCATCCATAAACTCTCCCTGGACCTCATCCCTCTCATAATAATGCCATTGGGTATTTTTATTTAATGGCATTATACCCTTTTTCTCTCTGAAAATGCCTCTTTTCTCACTAAGCTCTTAAGCAACCCCTATTTTTATTGCCCAGAAAATTCCTAGAAAATTCCCAAATATTCTTTGGGTCATGCCTCACCTTCCTATGCAAAAATATCCCATGGTCATTTGGGAAATTTCAGCCCAGGAAAATATTTTTGCTTCTAGACAGAAAAGTCACTTTGTGAAGCAACTATATTATTCCTTGATCTTTTTAATCTGAAATTTTTACCACTTAATGACCTTCCTAAGTAATGCTTAAACGCCTAAAACCAGCCCCAGAATCTTAGCCGTTTGTCCTCAGCATTTGGAGCAAGTTTCTGTCCAGAAACTTTGCAGCTCCCTCTTGTCACCTCCAGTGAGCCATTTGGCAAGCCCAGCGCATTTCTAGGCAAAGCTTTGAGAGGACTTCACGGTGGACACGGTTTGGCAGCGCCGAAAGCACCCCGCGTGCGGGCAGGGTGCAATGCACGCGCTCTGTGCACTCTACCCGTCGGGTCCGATCGGCCGCCGTCCAACCACCCTCCCCGCGACACCTCTCCATGTCTCAGCGCCGCAGCCAACCCCCGTGCGCCACCCAATCCCCTCCCTGCTCCTCCCCGACGCCGGAATGCAGCTCGCCGGAAGAGGCCGAGAGCTAGCGGCGGGAACAGTGAGCTCGCGTGCCCGTTTTTCGCGCGTAGTGCGCGCCACTGTGGCCGCACGCGTGCACCGCGTCGCCCTGTGCTCCTCTGCTTCACCCCACGCCGCTGCCCGAGTCCTCACCGCCCCTAGTTCGCCCTGCCGCTCTACTCCGGCGGAGCCCGAGCTCTGCCTCGCCTCCTCCTATAAATAGAGCACTCCCCCGATCGTTCTAGCCATCCCAACCCACCTCTCCACCCTCAAATCGAACTCTAGAAGCTGGTGGCAACGCCGGGAAGGCCTCTGGCCTTCGAACCTCGCCGGCGACCGCCGCGGATCCCCCTCCTCCGTTCAATCAAGATAGACCACCTCAGCTTCAACCACTGCCACCAACGAGACCGTAGAAACCTCCTGAGCACGACGGTAGCAAGAACTCACCGGATTGTCGCCGGAAACGCCGACTCCGATCAGCTCCGCCGCCGCCATCTCTGGAGAAGATCGCCGCGACTCCGTCCGACCACCCCAGCCTGCGCTTCGGGTACGTACTTGACCATCTCGTCGAGCTCGTCCCGTTCCCCTCCTCTCCGGTGATCGCCGACGTCTCCTTGCCAGAGAAACGCCGACGACAGTGCCGCCGCCCCCTGTTCCCTCCCTCTCCTCTGTTTAACCCTGCCAGCGGGTCCCTATCGTCAGCCTCTCACTCGGCCGCTCGAAGTGGTATAAGTGGAGGCGTATTCGCCGAATACGCTTTCGACGTGGCCGCTTCTGGTTTTTCTTTTTATTTCAGATTTTGACCAGATCTGATCCAACTTTTACCAGCTATAACTTTTAATCTATAAGTCCAAATGATTTGATTCTTTTTGCTACTGGTTTATAAAATTCCAAAGTTTCTGTATGCCAAGTTTCAGAATTTTTCTTGCTGTTCAGAATTTCTGGTGCAATAAACAGTGTTATGTGACATTTTCTTTTTGCATTTAATTTAATTTCAGAAGAACCTAGTTGTGTTGGAGAAGGCCAGGAGTACTGTGACACTCCTCTGAACCAAGGCAAGCCACAACATTCATATGCAAGGATGGCATTGCAATGACTTGGTTTAATTGAATTAAATTCATCCTTTTTCACTATTAAAATGATTTGCTATACAAATCTTATTGCATAAACTTTGTTCTGTCATACTGATAATTTATGCAGTAGGATACATGCTTTCTTGCTAGTGTGCAGTAGGTATCATGGCATATACTCATATGACAACATGATGCATTTGTTATTCATGACCGTGACCCGTGCACCCATTCATTCACTATGGCTCGAATCATTTTCTTTTCAAGTTAAACTTGATAATAATCCAACTTGAACATGCTGTTGATCGAGTCATGGTGCCACCGAATCGAGCTCACCAGTGCAACCACACTTGCCTGGATGGGGAGGCCCTAATGCGGTCTATTGTCATGCCTCTCGCCGGTGCCTCCTACGAGGGAAGGTTGTGCTCTGGCGCTACCCTGGCCCGGTAGGCAGTCATAACCTTGAGGACCCAAGTTTTGATGGTACCGAGGTCCCCGTTTGGGACAGTTTTGATGTTTGGCCACGACGGTGGCAGCCACAGAGGTGGCAGATGTCACATGTTGACATCAGGGTCACCCAGGACATAGCCCAAAGGGGAGTTTGTCGGAGTGGCCGGGAGAGTGTTATGCAATAGACTGGTTTTGTCGGAACGTCGTTGGTCCACCCGAATGGGAGCACGAGGCCATGAGTTCCGTAGTGTGGGTACAGTGTACTAACCTCTGCAGAGTGCATAATCTATCGATAGCCGCGTCCTCGGATATGGACACAGTTCGTAGTAGGTCACACCGTGGGTCAACAGAAATAATTAACTTGCACACTAAGACTCACAAGATGGCACATGCAGAAATGGTGATCGAGGATCACTATGAAAGGTATGAATGTGATCAAGTAAGGATCACATTGGTAAGTGATGAATGGTGGTTACGCGGTAACCCCGAGATGGTAAGTTGGTCCCGAAGACCATGGCGATGTTTCACGCACATCTCATGTTGAGTAGCATCATGCTCATGCATTAAATCTGTTAAATGCCTTGTTATTGTTTGTCGCACTTGTTTTGTTTGCTGTGAGCTTGCGAGTACATTCAAAGTACTCACCTGGCTTATCATGCCAGATGCAGGAGAAGCCGTGCAAGGAGTTGACGTTGAGTAGTTTGTCGCGATCTAGGCCGCGTCCCAGCAGTGTCCCTGTGGAATGGAGTTCCGCTACCCCATCATTCCGCTGCCGCGTAGTAGTTCCCTTATCATCGAGGCCCCTGCCATGTCTACTAAATAATGTACATAAGTGCAGCCGCACCGTGTGTGCCGCTTGGCCTCGCTCATCGTGTAAGAAGTAAACCTATGTTTCCGCTAAGAGATCAATAAAGCGATTGTTTTCTGTACCAAGTTGTTGTGTATTGCCAGAAGACTTGATCTCTGGGCTGGCAATGCAAGGTAAACCGGTTGCTCTGAGCCGAGGTGCCACAATAGAGAACCGGAACAAAGCATTAACACTTAGTGAATACATGAACTCCTCAAACTACGGCAATCACCGGAAAGAATCCCATTTATTGTCACCTTGGGGTATGCGGATCATAACACGTAGCAGGTGCGTATAACCTGCAAGATCGGATCAAGAACACAAATATATTCATGAAAACATAAAGGGTTCAGATCTGGAATCATGGCACTCGGGCCCTAGTGACAAGCATTAAGCATAGCAAAGTCATAGCAACATCAATCTCAGAACATAGTGGATACTAGAGATCAAGCCCTAACAAAACTAACTCGATTACATGATAAATCTCATCCAACTCATCACCGTCCAGCAAGCCTACGAAGGAATTACTCACTCCCGGTGGTGAGCATCATGAAATTGGTGATGAAGGATGGTTGATGATGACGATGCCGGAAGATCCCCCTCGCCGGAGCCCTGAACGGACTCCAGATCTGGCCTCCCGATGAAGAACATGAGGTGGCGGCGGCTCCGTATTGTGAAACACAATAAAACTTCCTCTCTTATTTTTTTCTTTGGGAAACTGAATTTATAGCATTGGAATTAGGTCAGACGGAGCCACGTGGGCCCCATGAGGTACCAGGGCACGCCTGGGGGGGTGGCACGCCCTGGTGCCTCGTGGGCACTGGGTGGCCCCCCTTCTGTTGATTCTTGCGCCAATAATTTTTATATATTCCATAAAAATTCTCCAGAAAGTTTCATCCAATTCCAAGAACTTTGATTTTCTGCACAAAAACAACACCATGGCAATTCTGCTGAAAACAGCGTCAGTCCGGGTTAGTTTCATTCAAATCATGCAAATTAGGGGCCAAAACAAGAGCAAAAGTGTTTGGAAAAGTAGATACAATGAAGACGTATCAACGCCCAGGGGGGTAGGCGCGCCCCCCAGGCTTGTGGGCCCCTCGTGGCACATCTTGACCTAATTCCAAGCCTATAAATTCTCAAATATTCCCCATATACCAGAGATCCACATCGAATAACTTTTTCACTGCCGCAAGCTTCTGTTCTTCCACGATCCCATCTGGAGGCCTTTTCCGGCACTCTGCCAGAGGGGGAATCGATCACGGAGGGCTTCTTCATCAACCTTGATGCCCTTCCAATGATGTGTGAGGAGTTTACCACAGACCTACGGGTCCATAGCTAGTAGCTAGATGGCTTCTTCTCTCTCTTTGATATTCAATACAATGTTCTTCCCGATCTCCTTGGAGTTCTATTCGATGTAATCTTCTTTTGCAGTGTGTTTGTTGGGATCCGATGAATTGTGGGTTTATGATCAGATTATTCATGAGAAATATTTGAGTCTTTTCTGAACTTATTTATGCATGATTGTTATAGCTTTGTATTTCTCTCCGATCTATCCGTTTGGTTTGGCCAACTAGATTGATTTATCTTGCAATGGGAGAGGTGCTTTGTGATGGGTTCAATCTTGCGGTGCTCTATCCCAGTGACAGAAAGGGACAAGACACGTATTTGTATGGTTTCCATTAAGGAAAAAACGATGGGGTTTATTTATATTGTTTGAGTTTACTTTGTCTACATCATGTCATCTTGCTTAAGGCGTTACTCTGTTTTCATTAACTTAATACCCTAGATGCATGTTGGATAGCGGTCGATGGGTGGAGTAATAGTAGTAGATGCAGGCAGGAGTCGGTCTACTTGTCTCGGACGTGATGCCTATATACATGATCATTTCCTTGAATATCATCATAACTATGCACTTTTCTATCAATTGCCCAACAGTAATTTGTTTACCCACCGTATGGAATGTGTTCGAGAGAGAAGCCTCTAGTGAAAACTATGGCCCCCGGGTCATTTATCCATCATATATAAAATTCAAAAACACCTTGCTGCAATTTTATTTACTTTTTTTGTTTTGCAATTTATCTATCTATCAATCACTAGCAGAATTAATCCTTGCAAGTAACCGCCAAGGGGATTGACAACCCTCTTGTTTGCGTTGGGTGCAAGTATTTGCTTTTGTGTGTGTAGGTGCTGCTAACAAGGTTCTGTGTGGTTCTCCTACTGGATTGATAACCTTGGTTCTTAACTGAAATACTTATCTCTACTATACTGCATCATCCTCTCCTCTACGGGGAAATCCCAACGCAGTTCACAAGTAGCAATTCCCCGGTCAATTGCAAAGGTTAGGAGCAGTAGGCTTTTACTGTCACCTCGAATTACCTCCACAACCTAGCCCTTTACAACAACTATGATATACTTCGTGGCCAAAAGGCACAAATGCAGAGTAGGGCCCCTTCACAACATTCACGAAGTTATTAAACAAAGCATTCAACAGAGGATTGATGACCCACAAGTATAGGGGATCAATCATAGTCCTTTCGATAAGTAAGAGTGTCAAACCCAACGAGGAGCAGAAGGAAATGATAAGCGGTTTCAGCAAGGTGTTTTCTGCAAGCACTGAAAGTAGCGGTAACCGATAGTTTTGTAGCAAGATAATTCGTAGCAAGCAACAAGTAACAAGTGTAACAAAAGTGCAGCAAGGTGTCCCAATCCTTTTTATAGCAAAGGACAAGCCGGAACGGTCTCTTATATAAAGCAAAGCGTTCTCGAGGACACATGGGAATTATCGTGTAGTCACTTTCATCATGTTTAGTTGATTCGCGTTCGCTACTTTGATAATTTGATATGTGGGTGGACCGGTGCTAGGGTGCTGTTCTTACTTGAACAAGCAAACCTCTTATGATTACCCCCTCTCGCAAGCATCCGCAACTACGAAAGAAGAATTAAGATAAATCTAACCATAGCATGAAACATATGGATCCAAATCAGCCCCTTACGGAATAACGCATAAACTAGGGTTTAAGCTTTTGTCACTCTAGCAACCCATCATCTACTTATTACTCCACAATGCCTTCCCTTAGGCCCAAGTATGGTGAAGTGTCATGTAGTCGACATTCACATGACACCACTAAACGAAGCAACAACATACATATCATCAAAATATCGAACGAATGCCAAATTCACATGATTACTTATAACAAGACTTCTCCCATGTCCTCAAGAACAAACGTAACTACTCACAAATCATATTCATGTTCAATATCAGAGGGGTATTGAATATCATTAATGATCTGAACATATAATTTTCCACCAAATAAACCAACTAGCATCAACTACAAGATGTAATCAACACTACTAGCAACCCACAGGAACCAATCTGAGGTTTTGAGACAAAGATTGAATACAAGAGATGAACTAGGGTTTGAGATGAGATGGTGCTGGTGAATATGTTGATGAAGATTGGTCCTCCCACGATGAGAGGATCGTTGGTGATGTCGATGGCTTCGATTTCCCCCTCCCGGAGGGAAGTATCCCCGGCGGAATCGCTCCGCCGGAGGGCAAAAGTGCTCCTGCCCAAGTTCCGCCTCGAGACGGCGGCGCTTCATCCTGGAAGTCCTCTCTTTTTTTTTAGGGAAAATGACCTTATATAGCAGAAGGAGGGGGCTAGAGGCCTGCTGTGGGCCCCACAAGGCATCAGGGCGTGCCCAGGGGGTGGCCGCGCCCTGTTGCCTTGTGGGCAACTGGTGGGCCCCCTCTGGTATTTCTTTCTTCCAATATTTTTTATATATTCAATAAAAAATCTCCGTGAAGTTTCAGTTCATTTGGAGCTTTGTAGAATAGGTATCTCTGTTGTAGCTATTTAAGGTCCAGAATTCCAGCTGCCGGTAATCTCCCTCTTCATATAAATCTTGCAAATTAAGAGAGAAAAGGCATAAGAATTGCATCATAAAGTGAAATAATGACCAATTATATTATAAATAACCATAGGAAAACATGATGCAAATTGGACGTATCAACTCCCCCAAGCTTAGACCTCGCTTGTCCTCAAGCGAAAGCCGAAATCGATAATCATGACCACATGTTTAGAGAGAGAGAGGTGTCGATAAAGCAAAATACGGACAAGAAAGCATCATGATCAATGCTATAGCAGCGATATATGATCATAAAAATTCTCATGAACAAGTAATAATTCATTACAACATCGAAGTATAAAGCATGAACTTTCTTGAAAACTAACAAACTATGCTCTTAGTCAGTGTAACAATCACAATTCATCATATTTTCAGAAAGAGTATATGTAAGAGCTTTTTGTTTAGCAAGTCCACATACTCAACCATCATTTAGACTTCTATGATTGCTGACACTCACAACATATTTATGGGGCGAAAGCTTCAGTCAGACACATAGGAAGATGGGGATTTATAGTTTCACCTCCCAACCAATTCACCTCAAGGGTAAAGTCGACAATAATAACTCATGATTACTTATATCCAACTGGATATATGTGCCTAGATCTTTCCCCACCACATGGTGCTTGCAAAGAGAAAAAATAAAAACGGAATAGAGAGGAACACTATTGACTCTTGCATAAAAGTAAATACAGAAAAGTAGATAGGCCCTTCGCAGAGGGAAGCAGAGGTTGGCATGCGCTTTTTATTTTTGGATGTGCAAACTCTTAATGCAAAGGAACGTCACTTTATATTGCCCCTTGTGATAGCAACCTTTATTATGCAGTCTGTCGCTTTTATTCCTTCACCATCACAAGTTCGTACAAAGCTTATTTTCCCTTACAATAAAAGTTCATACATATTTAGAGGCAATTTTTATTGCTTTATGCACCGATGACAACTTACTTGAAGGATCTTATTCAATCCATAGGTAGATATAGTGGACTCTCATGACATGAAACTGGTTCAAGGGTTTTGGATGCACAAGTAGTATCTCTACTTAGTGCGGATTTTTGGCTAGCAAAAGTTAGTGAGCAAGCACCACATGTTAGAGGATCTATGACAATATAACTTCTGTGTGAATATAAGCAAACATAACTCATTACGTTGTCTTCCTTGTCAAACGTCAACTCTTTGACATTGAATATTTAATGGGGGCTCACATTCATAAAAGATGTCCAAGATAGTATATTTATATGTCAATCCTCTTGTGACATCCCCAGATTACTGAACAGTAATTATGTGAATTAGTCATGCCAAGTCATCATCATTTGCAATGTTTGATCACAGTGGTTTAATATCTCATTTCAAATTCTGCCACTGAATTCAAATTCAATTGCAAGTCAAATTTGGAGTTGCTCAAAAATTGCTGGAAAAATGTTCATCATTTAGAAAATAATCCAAAACAATTTGTTGTTCAGGAAAACAACATCACCATGTTGCTAAAATGAGCATTAGCATTTAATCCAGTATAATTCCAGCAAATTAAAATGCAATTTCAATTATAAAAATTCCAAATGAATTCCTTTGCCTTCCAAAATATTTGTGGCAGTGCAAAAAAATGCAATGTATTTATTGGGCCTAATCACACATTTTTCCCACATTTTTCTAAAATATTTTGGATGCCCAATTAATTCCATCTCTCTTTCTGTTTATTAAATAAAAGAAAAACAGAAAATGAAAAAGGGAAAAAGGCCTTACCTGTCGCGGCCCAGGCCGGCCCAGCCCACGGGAGCAGTCATCTACCTGCTCCCGCCGCCGTGTCGGGCGCGCCATGGCCTAGCTCGCGCAGCTCCAGCCGCTGGCTGCCACCGCGACGGGCAGGTGAGGGGAGGATAAGGAGGAGTCCTCCTCCATTTCCCCTGGACTCCCCTCACCAGTTCTCCCTCTCTCTCCCTCGGGCGCTCGCTCTCTCCTCCTCTGCCCGACGTCGTCGCCGCCGCGCCGTCTTGATCCGCCACGGCCGGCCACTCCCTCGCCTTTACGACCGGTTCACCATCGACGCCGTCGTCTGCTTCTTCCTCTCCGACCGCGCATTCGAGGAGGAGGCCACTGCATTGCCGGAATCGGGCCGGTCCCCGCTTCTGGATCACCGGCGATCACCGGCGCCTCCGACCTCCTCTGCTGCTACAAAACCTCCACGGGCCTTCTTGCGCCGCTCGGTGAGCCACCACCCTCTCCTCTCTCCCTTCTCGAGCTCCTTCTCGCACTCTGGCGGCTGCCGCCATGAACGGCCGAGCCGAGCTCCGCCGTAGAGCTCATCGCCGCCGCTCAGTTGCTTTTCGCGCTGCGCTAGCACCACCACCGAGCTCCTGGAGCTCCTAGCTGCTCAACGCACCCCTCCGCAACCCTTGTCGTGCCCCGAGCGCTCGATTCCGTCGACGTCCGAACTCCGGCGCCGCTCCGGTCGACGCCGCCGTAGTTCTAGGCCACTCCAGCACGTGAGACCGCCGGCGTTGGATGCGCGACGCTCTCCTCGTTCTAGAGCGACCAACCCGCGCGCGTTTTGAGCCCCTACACGCGAGACCCGAGCTCGCCGGTGTTTGCTCGCCGCTGGAGAGCTCGCCGGCGACGTTCCGGCCACTCCCGAGTCCAACCGGTAGCTCCACCGCGCGCGCGACGTCGAACGCGACTAACCGCGGCCCAAACGGACCACCACAGCCGAGTTCCGAGCCTCGCCGGCGTTCAGCCGCCACGGAGAGCTCGCCGGAGCTCTTTCTGGCGACGGCGCTGAGCTGGCAAGGTGTGGGGGCCGCCTAAGGCGCTGACCGATGGGCCCCGCAGCGCGTTTGACTTCGTTAACCTGGTCAACGCGCGGGTTACTGTTCCCCTCTGACTCTGACGAGTGGGCCCACGTGGTTAATTACCGTTAACAGTTAATTAGGTTAATTCTGTTAATTAACTAACCCTCTGACAAGCCGGGCCCACTGATTAATCATTCTGTTAGTTTAAAATTAAATCTGTTTTAACCCCTAAGGCTGACAGGTGGGTCCCACCTGTCTGTTTGACCAGTCAGCTGGTCAGCCGACTGCTGACGCAAGCATGACATCACCCTGATGTCATATTCCATTTCTGGTAATTCTGTTAATTTAAATAGTTCCAGAAATAGTTTAAAACTTTGAAAATTCATAGAAAATTAACCGTAGCTCGGATCGAAAAACTTTCTACATGAAAGTTGATCAGAAAAATCCCACAAATCCGATCGTGCCGTGCATACCTGCTAATAATTCCAACTTAAATCCTAAATAACTAAAATGGTTTAGAGATACATTTAGGCAACCCGGCACTGCATTTTAGCATGTCATGCTCTGTGTTGCATTTGTCTGCCTTTATTTATTGTTTCTTCCCCCTCTTCTTCTCCGATAGCCCCCGAGACCGATGCAGCTCAGGAGACCGACGACACCACTGACGATCCCTCTTTTGCCGCAGAGCTTCCAGGCAAGCAGCCCCCCTTGACGCATGCCTATATCACCCATTCTCTCTCCCTCCTGCTTGCATTAGAAATTGCTTCTACTACTGTTTTATCCTATTTCTGATGCATAGCCTGTCCTTGTAACTGTTATTGATACCTGCCTGTTATCCAAAATGCTTAGTATAGGTTGGATGGTAAACCATCTGTGACCCCTCTTCCTTGCTGTAGTTGCCTCGCCTTAGTACCTGTGCCCAATCGATATGATCGTCGGGCTGAGACCAGTTCATCACCACACATTCCCCCTAAGTTGCTCGACGCTGCAGAGCTAACATCGAGTGCTGAGGGTGATACCTCTTATCTCACTCCCGATGATGCCTCTGTAGTTCAGCTAGTCGGTTGTGGGTTACCGAGGGTGATTCCTCTTCCCCACCTCCGATAAAGCTTCTGTCGTGCAACCCCGCTTGTGTGAACACCATCGAGGGTGATTCCTCCGTGTTCACCTTGCCGGTTACATCTAGTGGAAATCCAACGAGGGTGATTCCTCGGATTCCTGCTTGATGTTATGGACACACGGTTACTTGCACTTTATTACTGATACCTGGATAAAGTCGGGTCGACCCCGAGGGGTACCCGCGAGTGATGTGATGTGGAGTCGGGTTGACCGTGAGGGTACCCGCGAGATGAATACGTGGCACGGCCGGGCATTCTTAGCCCTTGCCGTAAGTCCACGAGACGGGGCGACGGGGTCACAGGATCGTGAGTCTCTGCTCGTTACCGTGCGCTACCAACGCACTAATGGGTTAGGGTATGTAATCTGAGTAGGCCTCTAGCCTTTTCGCGCTAACCAGCACGTGGGAATAATATGGGTACTCGGCGCCGTATGTATCAGCCGAAAGCTCTGTCAGACGTCCAATTCAGCATTGCGGCATGGCAGGATCGGCGCCATCCAGCACAGAGGTGGTGCCTGGATCTAACCATGTGCGCAACGACCCGGAGTGCAAAGGGCGATGGGCCCAGGACCCCTGAGCACTTAGGATGTAGACCGGCGGGGACCTCTCTGCTGAGCTCTAGGTAGGGCTGCGGTGTGTCGATCAACCGAGGCCGGGCATGACCCAGGAAAGTGTGTCCGGCCGGAGTTAATCGAGCGTGTTGGGTAACAGTAGTTCACCCCTGCAGGGAAGATTATCTATTCGAATAGCCGTGTCCACGGTAACAGGACGCTCGGAAAATATCCTGATCTTCTACAACTAGAAATGGGTAAATTGTATTGGCTCCGGGATCGCATTCTCGCAGGGAGTCGAGGAAGGATCTCTGAGCGTTGTTGCTATGTGATGCTACTATTATATTAATGTACTAATCTGCACTCTTCTAATGCTGCAAGACCCTGAAGATGCTAGTCTTCGTTAGGCTAGGCTTTTCCCTTCTCGTCTGGCATTTCTGCAGATCAGTCCACATATACAGCCTTCCTTTGATAATGTTGCATATCTAGAATAGATCTGATGTAAGTCTTGCTGAGTACTTTGGATGAGTACTAACGGTTGCTTTGCTTCCCTTTTTTCCCATACCCGAATGATGAGACCAGATGATGGAGCCCAGGAGCAGGAGATCCCCGGAGGCGCCTACTACGACGTGGAGACCGCCGACGACCAGGAGTAGTTAGGAGGCTCCCAGGCAGGAGGCCTTGCCTCTTTCGATTAGAGCTGTTGTTTGTTTTCGCCTTCTTAAGGCATCTTGTTTAACCTTGTGTCTGTACTCAGATACTTTTGCTTCCGCTGATGCTTGTATGACATCAAGCTTGTGTATTCGAGCCCTCGAGGCCCTGGCTTGTAATATAAAGCTTGAATTATTTTATTTTGTGTCTAGAGTTGTGTTGTGATATCTTCAAGTGAGTCCCTAGGCTTGATCGTGTGCATTTGCGTGTATGATTAGTGCACGATTAAGTCGGGGGCGTCACAAGTTGGTATCAGAGCCGACTGCCTGTAGGAAGCCCCTTTCCAACTCCTTGGCCGAAGTTGAGTCTAGAGTTTGCAAAATGATTTTACTAACATGGCTGTGTGGCTTGCGGGCCCACGTTGCCAATGGGTGGTATTAGGATCTTTTATTCCTCATCTTTACTCTGGGACTCTGAATTTCTTATCCTTTCGGGTTAAATGATTTTGCTAACTCTGACACTAGGTTCTCGTATTCACATTCACCCGGAGAGCGGGATTGTCTGCAATCATTCCTTTCCATTGGTCTGTTTAATCTGATCATCACATTTTCTTTTCCATTGGTCTATTTAACCTTTCTTGTAATCTGACTTTAACTTGGCAGTGATAACTCCCTGCTTAAGTCAACACCCCCAAATAAAACCTTGTCACTATTGTTGATGACATTCCGGTAACCGCCAATGGGCGAGAACCTTGCCTATTGGTCCGCCTCGTTTTAACGAGCAGGAAAATGGTTCTCTCCGTTCCCCGCCCATGGTACCGACGTGTTGCCGACATAGCTGACAAACTCTCCCCTGACGTGCCTTACTGTCATCGCCGTACAAGATGTCACCGCCCTTCCTACTTTTAACCCACACTACCCACAGTTCTACATGATCGAAACCTGACTCTCCTATACATTCTTGATCCCGAAGATTCCCCTTACTCCACCCCTTAAATCTCGGGACGAGATTTCTTGTAGTGGGGGAGATTTGTGACATCCCCAGATTACTGAACAGTAATTATGTTAATTAGTCATGCCAAGTCATCATCATTTGCAATGTTTGATCACAGTGGTTTAATATCTCATTTCAAATTCTGCCACTGAATTCAAATTCAATTGCAAGTCAAATTTAGAGTTGCTCAAAAATTGCTGGAAAAATGTTCATCATTTAGAAAATAATCCAAAACAATTTGTTGTTCAGGAAAACAACATCACCATGTTGCTAAAATGAGCATTAGCATTTAATCCAGCATAATTCCAGCAAATTAAAATGCAATTTCAATTATAAAAATTCCAAATGAATTCCTCTGCCTTCCAAAATATTTGTGGCAGTGCACAAAAATGCAATGTATTTATTGGGCCTAATCCCACATTTTTCCCACATTTTTCTAAAATGTTTTGGATGTCCAATTAATTCCATCTCTCTCTCTCTCTGTTTATTAAATAAAAGAAAAACAGAAAATGAAAAAGGGAAAAAGGCCTTACCTGTCGCGGCCCAGGCCGGCCCAGCCCACGGGAGCAGTCATCTACCTGCTCCCGCCGCCGTGTCGGGCGCGCCATGGCCTAGCTCGCGCAGCTCCAGCCGCTGGCTGCCACCGCGACGGGCAGGTGAGGGGAGGATAAGGCCGAGGCCTCCTCCATTTCCCCTGGACTCCCCTCGCCAGTTCTCCCTCTCTCTCCCTCGGGCGCTCGCTCTCTCCTCCTCTGCCCGACGTCGTTGCCGCCGCGCAGTCTTGATCCGCCACGGCCGGCCACTCCCTCGCCTCTCCGACCGGTTCACCATCGCCGCCGTCGTCTCCTTCTTCCTCTCCGACCGCGCATTCGAGGAGGAGGCCACTGCATTGCCGGAATCGGGCCGGTCCCCGCTTCTGGATCACCGGCGATCACCGGCGCCTCCGACCTCCTCTGCTGCTACAAAACCTCCACGGGCCTTCTTGCGCCGCTCGGTGAGCCACCACCCTCTCCTCTCTCCCTTCCCGAGCTCCTTCTCGCACTCTGGCGGCTGCCGCCATGAACAGCCGAGCCGAGCTCCGCCGTAGAGATCATCGCCGCCGCTCGGTTGCTTTTCGCGCTGCGCTAGCACCACCACCGAGCTCCTGGAGCTCCTAGCTGCTCAACGCACCCCTCCGCAACCCTTGCCGTGCCCCGAGCGCTCGATTTCGTCGACGTCCGAACTCCGGCGCCGCTCCGGTCGACGCCGCCGTAGTTCTAGGCCACTCCAGCACGTGAGACCGCCGGCGTTGGATGCGCGACGCTCTCCTCGTTCGAGAGCGACCAACCGCGCGCGTTTTGAGCCCCTACACGCGAGACCCGAGCTCGCCGGTGTTTGCTCGCCGCTGGAGAGCTCGCCGGCGACGTTACGGCCACTCCCGAGTCCAACCGGTAGCTCCACCGCGCGCGCGACGTCGAACTCGACTAACCGCGGCCCAAACGGACCACCACAGCCGAGTTCCGAGCCTCGCCGGCGTTCAGCCGCCACGGAGAGCTCGCCGGAGCTCTTTCTGGCGACGGCGCTGAGCTGGCAAGGTGTGGGGGCCGCCTAAGGCGCTGACCGATGGGCCCCGCAGCGCGTTTAACTTCGTTAACCTGGTCAACGCGCGGGTTACTGTTCCCCTCTGACTCTGACGAGTGGGCCCGCGTGGTTAATTACCGTTAACAGTTAATTAGGTTAATTCTGTTAATTAACTAACCCTCTGACAAGCCGGGCCCACTGATTAATCACTCTGTTAGTTTAAAATTAAATCTGTTTTAACCCCTGAGGCTGACAGGTGGGTCCCACCTGTCTGTTTGACCAGTCAGCTGGTCAGCCGACTGCTGACGCAAGCATGACATCACCCTGATGTCATATTCCATTTCTGGTAATTCTGTTAATTTAAATAGTTCCAGAAATAGTTTAAAACTTTGAAAATTCATAGAAAATTAACCGTAGCTCGGATCGAAAAACTTTCTACATGAAAGTTGATCAGAAAAATCCCACAAATCCGATCGTGCCGTCTGTTTTCATGTCGGGACCCTCTATGTAGGTGAACCCGCAACTTTTTGCCTGTTTCCGGTAGATGAATAGTGCATGCATACCTGCTAAAAATTCCAACTTAAATCCTAAATAACTAAAATGGTTTAGAGATTCATTTAGGCAACCCCGCACTGCATTTTAGCATGTCATGCTCTGTGTTGCATTTGTCTGCCTTTATTTATTGTTTCTTCCCCCTCTTCTTCTCCGATAGCCCCCGAGACCGACGCAGCTCAGGAGACCGACGACACCACTGACGATCCCTCCTTTGCCGCGGAGCTTCCAGGCAAGCAACCCCCCTTGACGCATGCCTATATCACCCATTCTCTCTCCCTCCTGCTTGCATTAGAAATTGCTTCTACTACTGTTTTATCCTATTTCTGATGCATAGCCTGTCCTTGTAACTGTTGTTGATACCTGCCTGTTATCCAAAATGCTTAGTATAGGTTGGATGGTAAACCATCTGTGACCCCTCTTCCTTGCTGTAGTTGCCTCGCCTTAGTACCTGTGCCCAATCGATATGATCGTCGGGCTGAGACCAGTTCATCACCACACATTCCCCCCTAAGTTGCTCGACGCTGCAGAGCTAACATCGAGTGCCGAGGGTGATACCTCTTATCTCACTCCTGATGATGCCTCTGTAGTTCAGCTAGTCGGTTGTGGGTTACCGAGGGTGATTCCTCTTCCCCACCTCCGATAAAGCTTCTGTCGTGCAACCCCGCTTGTGTGAACACCATCGAGGGTGATTCCTCCGTGTTCACCTTGCCGGTTACATCTAGTGGAAATCCAACGAGGGTGATTCCTCGGATTCCTGCTTGATGTTATGGACACACGGTTACTTGCACTTTATTACTGATACCTGGATAAAGTCGGGTCGACCCCGAGGGGTACCCGCGAGTGATGTGATGTGGAGTCGGGTTGACCGTGAGGGTACCCGCGAGATGAATACGTGGCACGGCCGGGCATTCTTAGCCCTTGCCGTAAGTCCACGAGACGGGGCGACGGGGTCACAGGATCGTGAGTCTCTGCTCGTTACCGTGCGCTACCAACGCACTAATGGGTTAGGGTATGTAATCTGAGTAGGCCTCTGGCCTTTTCGCGCTAACCAGCACGTGGGAATAATATGGGTACTCGGCGCCGTATGTATCAGCCGAAAGCTCTGTCAGACGTCCAATTCAGCATTGCGGCATGGCAGGATCGGCGCCATCCAGCACAGAGGTGGTGCCTGGATCTAACCATGTGCGCAACGACCCGGAGTGCAAAGGGCGATGGGCCCAGGACCCCTGAGCACTTAGGATGTAGACCGGCGGGGACCTCTCTGCTGAGCTCTAGGTAGGGCTGCGGTGTCTCGATCAGTCGAGGCCGGGCATGACCTAGGAAAGTGTGTCCGGCCGGAGTTAATCGAGCGTGTTGGGTAACGGTAGTGCACCCCTGCAGGGAAGATTATCTATTCGAATAGCCGTGTCCACCGTAACAGGACGCTCGGAAAATATCCCGATCTTCTACAACTAGAAATGGGTACATTGTATTGGCTCCGGGATCGCTTTCTCGCAGGGAGTCGAGGAAGGATCTCTGGGCGTTGTTGCTATGTGATGCTACTATTATATTAATGTACTAATCTGCACTCTTCTAATGCTGCAAGACCCTGAAGATGCTAGTCTTCGTTAGGCTAGGCTTTTCCCTTCTCGTCTGGCATTTCTGCAGACCAGTGCACATATACAGCCTTCCTTTGATAATGTTGCATATCTAGAATAGATCTGATGTAAGTCTTGCTGAGTACTTTGGATGAGTACTCACGGTTGCTTTGCTTCCCTTTTTTCCCATACCCGAATGATGAGACCAGATGATGGAGCCCAGGAGCAGGAGATCCCCGGAGGCGACTACTACGACGTGGAGACCGCCGACGACCAGGAGTAGTTAGGAGGCTCCCAGGCAGGAGGCCTTGCCTCTTTCGATCAGAGCTGTTGTTTGTTTTCGCCTTCTTAAGGCATCTTGTTTAACCTTGTGTCTGTACTCAGATACTTTTGCTTCCGCTGATGCTTGTATGACATCAAGCTTGTGTATTCGAGCCCTCGAGGCCCTGGCTTGTAATATAAAGCTTGAATTATTTTATTTTGTGTCTAGAGTTGTGTTGTGATATCTTCAAGTGAGTCCATAGGCTTGATCGTGTGCATTTGCGTGTATGATTAGTGCACGATTAAGTTGGGGGCGTCACACCTCTCTTCCTTTTTTTTTTTCATGAATTGCATCAATGACCAATGCTATGTTTGTTAAGTTCCAATAAATTTTATCAACTATACTTTTCTTCTGTAATGTCATTACTTCCCCAAGGGATTAGCATATGATCTTTTCATCCTTTTTTTATTGCTAAGATTGAATCATAAAAGTAAAGAAGCAAAACTCAAACTACTCTTTATTATATAACTCTCACACACAATTACATAGATAGATAGATCACGAAATAAGCACTCGAAACTAGGTCATACTAAAACTTTATTCTTCTAGATCACGAAATAACTAAGGATCGAACTAGGATAGATAATGATAATAAAAAGTGATGGTGATACGATACCGGGGCACCTCCCCCAAGCTTGGAGCAAGCCAAGGGTGGTGCCCATACCCATGTACTCAAGTGTCTTTCTTTGGTGATGGTGGTGATGAAGTCGCGAGCTTGTCCTTCAGTTTCAATAAATACTCTAGATTGCCATTGATCTTCCGAAGGGAGCGATTTTGCTCTTCCAACAAAATTAACTTCATGAGTAAGTGTTGTGTTCTAAGCACAAATTGCTTCAAAAACTTTTAATGTATCAATTTCAGATGGGGAGAGATTATGATAATGAGTTTTCAATATATCTCCCTTTTCTGTTGCCTCTCGTGTGGGCATGGCTTGATCTCCTTCTCCTTGAATCTGGCTTCCCGTGACCTCTCCAGCTTCCTCCTACTTGCCGGTGTCCTCCTCTCCTGACGACCACTCATAATAGACCTCGCTGAAAGGGTGTTTGCCGGGCGAAGGTTGAACGATCCGGTGGTTGGTGTGGAGCCTTCGGGGAGCCATGGGGATTTAGATCTGTCAAGAAAGTAGCCCGAAACAAGAACAGATGAGAAACTTGCGATACGGTGGTCAAAAAAACCCGAGAGTATATATAAGGAATTTTTATCTTGCAAAACAAGTATACGAGAGAAAAACGGAGTCGGGAGGGCACACGAGGGGCCCACAAGGCAACCCGACGCACCCAGGGGGTAGGGCGCGCCCTGTTGCCTTGTGACCTCCTCGTGGGTCCCCTCGGCTGTTACCTATTTTGGTATTTTTTCTAATATTCCAAAACGGACAGAAATAATTTTTATGGAAATTTTGGAGTCGGTTTACTTACCGTATCACATACCTACTCCTTTTCAGAGTTCTGGAGCGTTCCGGAAGGTCTCTTTTATGTGTTCCTCCGGTGTTATAGTTTGAATAATATTAGTTTCAACATTAATGGCGTACCTAAAATATAATGTTTAATTCTTTGACCATTAACCACTCTCGGATTAGTGCCTTCGGAGTTGTTGATTTTGATAACTCCAGAGTGATAAACTTCTTCGATGGCATATGGCCCTTCCCATTTAGAGAGAAGTTTTCCTGCAAAAAATCTAAAACAAGAATTGTATAATAGAACATGCTCACCCACTTTGAATTCCCGTTTTTGAATTCTTTTGTCATGCCATCTTTTAACTTTTTCTTTAAGCAACTTGGCATTTTCATAGGCTTGGGTTCTCCATTCATCTAGGGAGCTAATATCAAATAACCTCTTCTCACCGACAAGTTTGAAATCATAGTTAAGTTCCGTAATTTCCCAATAAGCTTTATGTTCTAATTCAAGAGGTAAATGACATGCTTTTCCATAAACCATTTTATACGGAGACATACACATAGGATTTTTATAAGCAGTTCTATAAGCCCACAATGCATCATCAAGTTTCTTAGACCAAATTTTTCCTGGATCTATTAACAGTCTTTTGTAAAATTAACTTTATTTCTCTATTGCTTAATTCAACTTGACCACTAGCTGAGGATGATAAGGCGATGCAATTCTATGGTTAACATCATATTTAGCATGAAGTTTATGGAAGGCACCACGAATAAAATGTGAACCACCATCAGTCATCAAGTATCTAGGGACTCCAAACCGCAGGAATATAACTTATTTAAGCATTTTAATAGAGGTGTTGTGATCAACACTACTAGTTGGAATAACTTCTACCCACTTAGTAACATAATCAACATCAACTAGGATATGTGTGTACCCATTAGATTTAGGAAAAGGTCCCATATAATCAAAGCCCCAAACATCAAATGGTTCAATAACAAGTGAATAATTCATAGGCATTTCCTGACGTCTACCAACATTATCAATTCTTTGACATTCATCACAAGAAAGGACAAACTTACGTGCATCTTTGAAAAGAGTAGGCCAATAAAAACCAGACTGTAGTACCTTATGCGCAGTTCTGTCTCCCGCATGGTGTCCTCCGTATGCCTCGGAGTGACACTTCCGTAGGATTTGTTCCTGTTCATGCTTAGGTACACAACGTCTAATAACACCATCTACTCCTTCTTTATATAAATGTGGGTCATCCCAAAAGTAATGTCTTAAATCAAAGAATAATTTTTTCTTTTGTTGGTATGTGAAACTAGGTGGGATCTATTTAGCAACAATGTAATTAGCATAGTCTGCATACCAAGGACTATTGTGAGAAGCATTTACCACAGCTAATTGCTCATCAAGAAAATTATCATTAATAGGAAGTGGGTCATAAAGAACATTTTCCATTCTAGACAAGTTATCAGCTACTGGATTTTCAGCTCCTTTTCTATCAACAATAAACAAATCAAATTCTTGTAGTAAAAGAACCCACCTAATAAGTCTAGGTTTAGCATCTTTCTTTTCCATAAGGTATTTAATAGTAGCATGATCGGTGTGAATAGTTACTTTAGAATCAACAATATAAGATCTGAACTTATCACATGCAAACACAACTGCTAAAAATTCTTTCTCAGTAGTAGCATAATTTCTTTGTGCACTGTCTAGAGTCTTACTAGCATAATGAATAACATTCAATTTCTTATCAACTCTTTGACCTAGAACAACACCAACAGCAAAATCACTAGCATCACACATAATTTCAAAGGGTAGGTTCCAATCAGGTGGTTGAACAATAGGTGCAAATATTAAGGCTTTCTTAAGTATTTCAAAGGCTTCTACGCAATCATCATCAAAAACAAATGGAACATCTTTTTGCAGGAGATTAGTAAGAGGCCTAGAGACTTTAGAGAAGTCTTTTATGAACCTTCTATAGAAACCAGCCTGACCAAGGAAACTTCTTATACCTTTCATATCTTTGGGACATGGCATTTTCTCAATTGCATCAACTTTAGCCTTGTCTACTTCAATGCCTCTTTCAGAAATTTTATGCCCAAGGACTATACCTTCATTCACCATAAAGTGACACTTCTCCCAATTCAAGACAAGATTAGTTTCTTCACATCTCTGCAAAACTTGATCAAGGTTGCTTAAGCAATCATCAAAAGAAGTTCCGTAAACGGAGAAATCATCCATGAACACCTCAACAATCTTTTCACAAAATTCAGAGAATATAGCAGTCATAGATCTTTGAAAGGTAGCAGGTGCATTACATAAACCAAAAGGCATACGGCGATAAGCATAAGTTCCTAAAGGACAAGTAAAAGTGGTTTTCTCTTGATCTTCTTGTGATACAGGTATTTGAGAGAAACCAGAATAACCATCTAGGAAGCAAAAATGTGTATGCTTAGATAACCTTTCTAACATTTGATCAATAAAAGGCAAGGGGTAATGATCTTTCCTAGTAGCTTTATTTAATTTTCTGAAATCAATTACCATCCTATAACCGGTTACAATTCTTTGTGGGATAAGTTCATTCTTATCATTAGGAATAACAGTAATACCTCCTTTCTTAGTAACACAATGAATAGGACTTACCCATCTACTATCAGCTATGGGATAAATTATACCTGCCTCCAGAAGCTTTAATATTTCAGTTCTTACCACATCCTTCATTTCAGGATTCAGCCGTCGTTGATGATCAACGACTGGCTTTGCATCGGGATCCATATTAATCTTGTGCTGACATAGAGTGGGACTAATGCCCTTAAGATCATCAAGAGTATACCCAATAGCTGCACGGTGCTTCCTCAGAGTTTTAAGTAATCTCTTTTCTTCATGCTCTGAAAGGTTAGCACTAATAATAACATGATATATCTTCTTCTCATCAAGATAAGCATATTTAAGTGTATCAGGTAATTGCTTTAAATCAAACACAGGATCACTCTTAGGTCGAAGAGGGTCTCCCAAAGTTTCAATAGGCAAGTTATGTTTAATAATATGTGCTTGTTTAAAGAACATCTCATCTATTTCGTTCCTTTCATTCATATGCAAATCATTTTCATGGTCTAGCAAGTATTGTTCTAAAGGATCGGTAGGAGGCATGGCAATAGAAGCAAGACCAATAATTTCATATTTATTAGG
This sequence comes from Elymus sibiricus, assembly GCA_039707655.1. Lineage (NCBI taxonomy): Eukaryota > Viridiplantae > Streptophyta > Magnoliopsida > Poales > Poaceae > Elymus > Elymus sibiricus. The sequence goes on along the minus strand of CM077666.1, from coordinate 164,259,307 downwards.
TAATTCTTTATCATGAGGTTGTCTACGAAACTTAGAGAAATTAAACTCATGAGATACATCACCAAAATTAACAATGACAATTTCTTTATTGCAATCAATCTTAGCATTAACCGTATTCAAGAAAGGTCTACCGAATCTAATGGGACAAAAATCATCTTATGGTGATCCAAGAACAAGAAAATCAGTAGGGTATTTGATCTTACCACACAAGACTTCAACATCTCTAACAATCCCAAGTGGTGCAATAGTATCTCTCTTTGCAAGCTTAATAGTGACATCAATATCTTCAATCTCAACATGTGCTATATCATTCATGACTTCTTGATAGAGGCAAAATGAAATAGCACTCACACTAGCACCAATATCACATAAACCATGATAGAAATGATCTCCAATTTTAACAGAAACAATAGGCATGCCAATTAGGTTTATTTTTATCTTCGGTTTCTGGCTTAGCAATTCTAGTTGCTTCATCATAGAAGTATATGACATGTCCATCAATATTATCAACCAAAAGCTCTTTAACCATTGCAATATGAGGTTCTACTTTAATTTGCTCAGAGGGTTTAATTGATTTAATATTACTTTTATTAACCACAGTTCAAGCTTTAGCATGTTCCTTAATCCTAACAGGGAAAGGAGGTTTCTCAATATAAGCAGTAGGCACAACTGCATAAACATTATAAATAATTGTTTTCTCTTTAGCTATAATGGGTTCTTCCTTTCCTTCAATAGGTGGATGAAACTTAAACCATTTCTCCTTAGGGAGATCAACATGAGCAGCAAATGATTCACAAAAAGTAGCTACTATCTCAGAGTCAAGTTTATATTTAGTACTAAACTTATGAAAAGCATCAGTTTCCATAAAGGATTTAACACAATCAAACTCAAGATTTATACCTGACTCTTTACCTTTATCGATTTCCCAATCTTCAGAATTGTGTTTAATTCTTTCCAGAATATCCCATTTGAATTCAATAGTTCTCTTTATAAAGGAACCCGTAGAAGAAGTATCGAGCATGGATTGATCATTACGAGAAAGCCGAGCATAAAAGTTTTGTATAATTATTTCTCTTAAGAGCTCATGATTGGGGCATGTGTGCATCGTATACTTAAGCCTCCCCCAAGCTTGAGCGATACTTTCTCCTTCACGAGGCCAAAAATTATATATATAATTCCGATCACGATGAACCAAATGCATAGGATAAAATTTCTGATGAAATTCCAGCTTCAACCGGTTCCAATCCCATGTTCCAGTATCATCCAATAGCCTATACCATGTCAATGCCTTTCCCTCCAAACATAAAGGGAATACCTTCTTCTTAACTCCATCCTCGGATAAATCTGCAAGCTTAAACAATCCACAAATTTCATCCACATAGATCAAGTGCATATCAGGATGTATTGTTCCATCTCCTGCATAAGCATTAGCTAGCTGTTTCTCTAACATACCCGAAGGAATTTCATAATAAATATATTCAGTAGGTTCAGTAGGTTGAGGAACAACTCTTATTGCTTCCGGTCGAGGTGAAGATACCCCAAACAAACCCCTCAAAGGATTACTTTCCATAGTGACAAGTGACAGTAAATTTCAGCATGTAATAAAACTGTTTCCTTACCAATTTCCACTTACCAAAGGCGCTTCACTCCCCGGCAACGGCGCCAGAAAAGAGTCTTGATGACCCACAAGTATAGGGGATCAATCGTAGTCCTTTCGATAAGTAAGAGTGTCGAACCCAACGAGGAGCAGAAGGAAATGATAAGCGGTTTTCAGCAAGGTGTTTTCTGCAAGCACTGAAAGTAGCGGTAACTGATAGTTTTGTAGCAAGATAATTCATAGCAAGCAACAAGTAACAAGTGTAACAAAAGTGCAGCAAGGTGGCCCAATCCTTTTTATAGCAAAGGACAAGCCGGAACGGTCTCTTATATAAAGCAAAGCGTTCTCGAGGACACATGGGAATTATCGTCTAGTCACTTTCATCATGTTTAGTTGATTCGCGTTCGCTACTTTGATAATTTGATATGTGGGTGGACCAGTGCTAGGGTGCTGTTCTTACTTGAACAAGCAACCCTCTTATGATTACCCCCTCTCGCAAGCATCCGCAACTACGAAAGAAGAATTAAGATAAATCTAACCATAGCATGAAACATATGGATCCAAATCAGCCCCTTACGGAATAACGCATAAACTAGGGTTTAAGCTTCTGTCACTCTAGCAACCCATCATCTACTCATTACTCCACAATGCCTTCCCTTAGGCCCAAGTATGGTGAAGTGTCATGTAGTCGACATTCACATGACACCACTAAACGAAGCAACAACATACATATCATCAAAATATCGAACGAATACCAAATTCACATGATTACTTATAACAAATCATCAAGTCGAGAGTAATGGCATACATGGATGAATGATTCAAATTATACACAAGAGGATCCACTAGGGTTCTTGATGTTGCAGATGATAAGGATGTGGATGATGATGATGATGACGACAATGGTGATGATGTTGTATCTCCCCCGTGCGCGGTGAAGAAGATCCCCTTCTTCTCCTTGCCAATCCCTCCTCCGGATGAACTCTGGAGGCTAGGGTTCTACCTTATGGATGAGTTTCTAGTGTCTCTGGGTGTCTCCCCATCGATCTGATTTGATGGAGTGGAAATAGTTGATCTGGCGGCGGCGGCGGCGTGCCATACAACCACTCATACGGGCGCTCGCGGTCGTATGGAACGCCGTCTTTTGCTCTGGATGCGCGGTGACGCCTGTTTCTTTGGCCTTCTTGCTTGATCCTTTTATGGTAGGTGATTATCACTTTAAATACGTGATTCCACTACCATTTCTGAGGATTTCCTCCATCATATGGTGATTGGTCCAAAAGACGTGACCTTAGAGATTAACAATGAAAAGAGCTGCGCGAACGCGCTAAAATTCCACAAAGCCCACCATGTAGGCATAAAATACATGTCAAAATCATCTTATAAATTGGACTCATCAGCTACTTGCACCCACGTTGCCGGTCGGCTGAATTACTTTTCAAGTTGATCGACGAATCACCAGAACCGATCCTAGGGGCTAATTGCGCCCACACCATTGGTCGGATGAATTACTTTCCAGGGTGGCATCTGGCAGGTTGATCGTGTTGGGAACTACGGTAGGGTGCGTCGACTGCAAATTAAAATTTCCTACCCACAGAACATCCAGGAACATGCTAAGGAAGACGGATCACAGATCATTACCACTAGACGTGCAGTGCTGTGCAGCGGAAGTAGAGTTGAGGAAGCGTGTCTCTGGAGTCGTCTCCTCCACGTCGATCTCCCACGTAGCTGATCGGATCCCTTGAACAGGTTCGCCGGAGTGGCGTAAGTGCACCGCCTCTAACAGGACTATCTTTATTCATAAACACATAGGAAATATCATCATACATGATTGCCTCTAGGGCATCTCTCCAACAGTCTCCCACTTGCACTAGAGTCAATCAAATAGACATCGTATGCCCATAGCTCTAACGTGCCCCTCATGCTTGGGTTGTGGAAGCGGCTTAGTCAACGGATCTGCAATATTTGCGTCCATATGAATTTTGCATAACTCTACATCACCACTCTTTACAATCTTTCGTCTTAGGTGATATTTCTGATCTATGTGTCTGGTCTTGTGGTGGTTCCTCGGCTCCTTAGCCTATGTGATGGCACCAGAATTATCACAATAAAGGTCCAATGGTTTTACCGAGGCTGGGAAAACACCAAGATCGTCCAAAAAGTTTCAGATCCAAACACCTTCCTTTGCAGCTTCACAAGCCGCAATGTATTCGGCTTCTGTGGTAGAATCGGCCACCGTATCTTGCTTGGAACTCATCCAGCTCACTGCTCCTCCGTTCATGACATACACGAATCCGGACTATGATTGACAATCATCTCTGTCAGTTTGGAAACTAGCATCGGCGTAACCCTTTACGACGAGTTCTTCCTCACCTCCATAAACTAGGAACATCTCTTTAGTCCTTTTAAGGTACTTCAGAATAGTCTTTACCACCGCCCAGTGACTCTCACCTGGGTTGGCCTGGTATCTGCTTGTTAAGCTTATTGCAAAAGCAACATCGGGTCGAGTACATATCATGGCATACATGATCGATCCGATTGCCGAGGCATACGGAATCCGACTCATCTTGCTTTGCTCATCAGATGTCGAAGGACTCTGAGTCTCGCTCAGCCTTATACCATGTGAGACAGGCAAGAACCTCTTCTTGGCCTCACTCATGTTGAAGCACTTCAACACTTTGTCTATGTACGTGCTCTCGCTTAAGCCTAGTAGCCTCCTCGATCTATCTCTATAGATCTTAATGCCCAATATGTAAACTGCTTCACCAAGGTCCTTCATTGAAAACTTTCCATTCAATGATTCCTTAACCGAGTTCAGCATCGAAACATCGTTTCCGATCAACAATATGTCATCCACATACAAGATCAAAAACACTACCGAGCTCCCACTCAACTGCTTGTATAAACAAGCATCCTCTTCGCTTTTGATGAAACCGAGACCAGTGACGACCTCATCAAAACGAATATTCCAACTCCGAGATGCTTGCCTCAATCCATAAATGGATCTCTTGAGCTTGCATACCTTACTAGCACTAGTCGGATCAAAAAAAACCTCGGGCTGTATCATATACACGCCCTCGGTTAAATTTCCGTGAAGGAAAGCCGTTTTGACATCCATCTGCCATATCTCGTAATCAAAATATGCAGCTATAGCTAGTACGATCCTCACTGACTTTAGCATCACTACCGGCGAGTAAGTCTCGTCATAGTCAATTCCTTGAACTTGTCCATAACCTTTAGCGACAAGCCGAGCTTTGTGGATCTGAACATTTCCATCCACATCGATTTTCTTCTTAAAGACCCATTTGCAACCAATGGCAGTGACGCCAGGCGGCGGATCAACCAAGTTCCGGACTTGATTTTCATCCATGGACTTTAACTCGGACCTCATGGCCTCCAGCCATGCCTCGGAATACGGGCTTACCATCACTTCCGCATACGTAGCCGGCTCGTCGCTTTCTAGCAACAACACATCACGCACTTGATACGTCCAATTTGCATCATGATTTCCTACTGTTAATTATTATGTTTTTAATCACTATTTCACTTTATGGTACAATTCTTATGCCTTTTCTCTCTTAATTTGCAAGATTTACATGAAGAGGGAGAATGCCGGCAGCTGGAATTCTGGACCTGAAATAGCCACATCAGAGATACCTATTCTACAGAGCTCCAACTGACTTGAAATTTCACGGAGATTTTTTATTGAATATATAAAAAATACTAGAGAAAAGAAATACCAGAGGGGACCCACCAGTTGCCCACAAGGCAACAGGTGGGCACGTCCTATTGCCTTGTGGGGCCCACAGCTGGTGTCTGGCCCCATCCTTCTGCTATATAAGATCATTTGTCATAGAAAAAATAAGGAGAGGACTTTCAGGACGAAGCGCCGCCGTCTCGAGGTGGAACCTGGGCAGGAGCTATTTTGCTCTCCCGCGAAGCGATTCCGCCGGGGATACTTCCCTCCGGCAGGGGGAAATCGAAGCCATCGACATCACCAACGATCCTCTCATCGTGGGAGGACCAATCTTCATCAACATCTTCACCAGCACCATCTCATCTCAAACCCTTGTTCATCTCTTGTATTCAATCTTTGTCTCAAAACCTCAGATTGGTACCTGTGGGTTGCTAGTAGTGTTGATTACATCTTGTAGTTGATGCTAGTTGGTTTATTTGGTGGAAATATGTTCAGATCCTTAATGCTATTCAATACCTCTCTGATCTTGAACATGAATATGATTTGTGAGTAGTTACTTTTGTTCTTGAGGACATGGGAGAAGTCTTGTCATAAGTAATCATGTGAATTTGGTATTCGTTCGATATTTTGATAATATGTATGTTATTGCTTCCTTTAGTGGTGTTGTGTGAACGTCGACTACATGACACTTCACCATCTTTGGGCCTAAGGGAAGGCATTGTGGAGTAGTAATTAGATGATGGGTTGCTAGAGTGACAGAAGCTTAAACCCTAGTTTATGCGCTATTCCGTAAGGGGCTGATTTGGATCCATATGTTTCATGCTATGGTTAGAGTTATCTTAATTCTTCTTTCGTAGTTGCGGATGCTTGCGAGAGGGGGTAATCATAAGTGGGAGGCTTGTTCAAGTAAGAACAACACCCAAGCACCGGTCCACCCACATATCAAATTATCAAAGTAGCGAACGCGAATCAAACAAACACGATGAAAGTGACTAGATGAAATTCCCATGTGTCCTCGAGAACACTTTGCTTATTATACGACTTCGTTCCGACTTGTCCTTTGATACAAAAAGGATTGGTCCACCTTGCTGCACTGTTTGTTACCGTTACTACTTGTTACTTGTTACAAATTATCTTGCTATCAAAACTATCTGTTACCGCTAATTTCAGTACTTGCACAGAATACCTTGCTGAAAACCGCTTGTCATTTCCTTCTGCTCCTCGTTGGGTTCGACACTCTTACTTATCAAAAGGACTATGATTGATCCCCTATACTTGTGGGTCATCAAGACTCTTTTCTGGCATCGTTGCCGGGGAGTGAAGTGCCTTTGGTGAGTGGAATTTGGTAAGGAAACATTTATATTACGTGCTAAAATTTATTGTCACTTGTCACTATGGAAAGTAATCCATTGAGGGGCTTGTTCGGGGTATCTTCACCTCGACCGGAAGCAATAAGAGTTGCTCCTCAACCTATTGAACCAACTGAAATTTTTTATTATGAAATTCCTTCGGGTATGATAGAGAAACTGCTAGCTAATCCTTATGCAGAAGATGGAACGGTACATCCCGATATGCACTTGATCTATGTGGATGAAATTTGTGGATTGTTTAAGCTTGCAGGTTTATCCGGAGATGGAGTTAAGAAGAAAGTATTCCCTTTGTATTTGGAGGGAAAGGCATTGATGTGGTATAGGCTATGTGATGATACTGAAACATGGGACTGGAATCGGTTGAAGCTGGAATTCCACCAGAAAATTTATCCTATGCATTTGGTTCATCGTGATCGGAATTATATATATAATTTTTGGCCTCGTGAAGGAGAAAGTATCGATCAAGCTTGGGGGAGGCTTAAGTATATGTTGCACACATGCCCCAATCATGGGCTCTCAAGAGAAATAATTCTTCAAAACTTTTATGCTCGGCTTTCTTATAATGATCAATCCATACTCGATACTTCTTCTGCTGGTTCCTTTATGAAGAGAACTATTGAATCCAGATGGGATCTTCTAGAAAGAATTAAACATAACTCTGAAGATTGGGAAATCGACAAAGGTAATGAGTTAGGTATAAATCTTGAGTTTGATTGTGTTAAATCTTTTATGGAAACTGATGTTTTTCGTAAGTTTAGTACTAAATATTTACTTGACTCTGAGATAGTAGCTACCTTTTGTGAATCTTTTGCTGCTCATGTTGATTTCCCTAAGGAGAAATGGTTTAAATATCACCCACCTATTGAATTGAATGAAGAACCTATCAGTGCTAAAGAAGAAACAATTGTTTACCATGTTGATCCAGTTGTGCCTACTGCTTATATTGAGAAACCTCGTTTCCCTGTTAGGATTAAGGAACATGCTAAAGCTTCAACTGTGGTTAATAAGAGTAATATTAGAGCACCTAGACCTTCTGAACAAATTAAAGTTGAACCTAGTGTTGCAATGGTTAAAGATCTTTTGGTTGATAATATTGATGGACATGTCATATATTTTTGTGATGAAGCAACTAGAATTGCTAAGCCAGACTCTAAAGATAAAAACAAACCTGTAGTCGGCATGCCTGTTATTTCTGTTAAAATTGGAGATCATTGCTATCATGGTTTATGTGATATTGGTGCTAGTGTGAGTGCTATTCCGTTTACTCTCTATCAAGAAGTCATGAATGATATTACACCTGTTGAGATTGAAGATATTGATGTTACTATTAAGCTTGCAAACATAGATACTATTTCACCACTTGGGATTGTTAGAGATGTTGAAGTCTTGTGTGGTAAGATCAAATACCCTACTGATTTTCTTGTTCTTGGATCACCACAAGATGATTTTTGTCCCATTATATTTGGTAGACCCTTCTTGAATACTGTTAATGCTAAGATTGATTGCACTAAAGAAATTGTTAGTGTTAATTTTGGTGAGATGTCTCATGAGTTTAATTTCTCTAAGTTTCGTAGACAACCTCATGATAAAGAATTACCCAATAAAGGTGAAATTATTGGTCTTGCTTCTATTGATGTGCCTCCTACTGATCCATTAGAGCAATATTTGCTTGAGCATGAGAATGACATGAATATGAATGAAAGAAAGGAAATAGATGAGCTGTTCTTTAAACAAGCACCTATTCTTAAACATAACTTGCCTATTGAAACTTTGGGAGACCCTCTTCCACCTAAGAGTGATCCTGTGTTTGATTTAAAGCAATTACCTAATACACTTAAATATGCTTATCTTGATGAGAAGAAGATATATCATGTTATTATTAGTGCTAACCTTTCAGAGCATGAAGAAAAGAGATTACTTAAAACTCCGAGGAAGCACCATGCAGCTATTGGGTATACTCTTGATGATCTTAAGGGCATTAGTCCCACTCTATGTCAGCACAAGATTAATATGGATCCCGATGCAAAGCCAGTCGTTGATCATCAAAGAAGGTTGAATCCTAAAATGAAGGATGTGGTAAGAACAGAAATATTAAAGCTTCTGGAGGCAGGTATAATTTATCCCATAGCTGATAGTAGATGGGTAAGTCCGGTTCATTGTGTTCCTATGAAAGGAGGTATTACTGTTGTTCCTAATGATAAGAATGAACCTATCCCACAAAGAATTGTAACCGGTTATAGGATGGTAATTGATTTCAGAAAATTAAATAAAGCTACTAGGAAAGATCATTACCCCTTGCCTTTTATTGATCAAATGTTATAAAGGTTATCTAAGCATACACATTTTTGCTTCCTAGATGGTTATTCTGGTTTCTCTCAAATACCTGTATCACAAGAAGATCAAGAGAAAACCACTTTTACTTGTCCTTTAGGAACTTATGCTTATCGTCGTATGCCTTTTGGTTTATGTAATGCACCTGCTACCTTTCAAAGATGTATGACTGCTATATTCTCTGACTTTTGTGAAAAGATTGTTGAGGTTTTCATGGATGATTTCTTCGTTACGGAACTTCTTTTGATGATTGCTTGAGCAACCTTGATCGAGTTTTGCAGAGATGTGAAGAAACTAATCTTGTCTTGAATCGGGAGAAGTGCCACTTTATGGTGAATGAAGGTATAGTCCTTGGGCATAAAATTTCTGAAAGAGGCATTGAAGTAGACAAGGCTAAAGTTGATGCTATTGAGAAAGCCTTTGAAATACTTAAGAAAGCCTTAATTTTTGCACCTATTGTTCAACCACCTGATTGGAACCTACCCTTTGAAATTATGTGTGATGCTAGTGATTATGCTGTTGGTGCTGTTCTAGGACAAAGAGTTGATAAGAAATTAAATGTTATCCATTATGCTAGTAAAACTCTAGACAGTGCTCAAAGAAATTATGCTACTACTGAGAAAGAATTTTTAGCAGTTGTGTTTGATAAATTTAGATCCTATATTGTTGATTCCAAAGTTACTGTTCACACTGATCATGCTGCTATTAAATATCTTATGGAAAAGAAAGATGCTAAACCTAGACTTATTAGGTGGGTTCTTTTGCTACAAGAATTTGATTTGCATATTGTTAATAGAAAGGGAGCTGAGAATCCCATAGCTGATAATTTGTCTAGAATGGAAAATGTTCTTGATGACCCACTTCCTATTAATGATGATTTTCCTGATGAACAATCAGCTGTGATAAATGCTTCTCGTAATACTCCTTGGTATGCAGACTATGCTAATTACATTGTTGCTAAATACATACCACCTAGCTTTACATACCAACAAAAGAAAAAGTTCTTCTTTGATTTAAGACATTACTTTTGGGTTGACCCACATCTATATAAAGAAGGAGTAGATGGTATTATTAGACGTTGTGTACCTAAGCATGAACAGGAACAGATCCTACGTAAGTGCCACTCCGAGGCATATGGAGGACACCATGCGGGAGACCGAACTGCACACAAGGTATTACAATCTGGTTTTTATTGGCCTACTCTTTTTGAGGATGCACGTAAGTTTGTCCTTTCTTGTGATGAATGTCAAAGAATTGGTAATGTTTATAGACATCAGGAAATGCCTATGAATTATTCACTTGTTATTGAACCATTTGATGTTTGGGGTTTCGATTATATGGGACCTTTTCCTAAATCCAACGGGTATACTCATATTCTAGTTGCTGTTGATTATGTTACTAAGTGGGTAGAAGCTATTCCAACTAGTAGTGCTGATCACAACACTTCTATTAAAATGCTTAAAGAAGTTAATTTCCCCAGGTTTGGAGTCTCTAGATATTTAATGACTGATGGTGGTTCACATTTTATTCATGGTGCTTTTTGTAAGTTGCTTGCTAAATATGATGTTAACCATAGAATTGCATCTCCTTATCATCCTCAGTCTAGTGGTCAAGTTGAATTAACTAATAGAGAAATAAAATTGATTCTGCAAAAGACCGTTAATAGATCCAGAAAGAATTGGTCTAAGAAACTTGATGATGCATTATGGGCTTACAGAACTGCATATAAAAATCCGATGGGTATGTCTCCGTATAAAATGGTTTATGGAAAAGCATGTCATTTACCTCTTGAGTTAGAACATAAAGCTTATTAGGTAATTAAATAACTTAACTATAATTTTAAACTTGCCGGTGAGAAGAGGTTATTTGATATTAGCTCTCTGGATGAATGGAGAACCCAAGCCTATGAAAATGCTAAGTTGTTTAAAGAAAAAGTTAAAAGATGGCATGATAAAAGAATTCAAAAACGGGAATTCAAGGTAGGTGATCATGTTCTATTATACAATTCTCGTTTAAGATTTTTTGCAGGAAAACTTCTCTCTAAGTGGGAGGGGCCATATGTCATCGAAGAAGTTTATCGCTCCGGAGCCATCAAAATAAATAGATTCGAAGGCAATAATCCGAGAGTGGTGAATGGACAAAGAATTAAGCATTATATTTCAGGTACTCCCATTAATGTTGAAACTAATATTGTTAAAACAATGACACCGGAGGAGCACATAAAAGAGTCCTTTCGGAACGCTCCAGAAGTCTGAAAAGGGGTAGTTATGTGATACGGTAAGTAAACCGACTCCAAAAATTCCATAAAAATTATTTATGTCAGTTTTGGAATATTAGAAAAATTACAAAAATAAGAAACAACCGAGGGGACCCACGTGTTGCCCACAAGGCAACAGGGCGCGACCCCCCCCGGGGCGCGCCCTGATGCCTTGTGGGGCCCACGTATGCCTTCCCGACTCCATTTTCTTCCCGTATGCTTGTTTTGCAAGATAAAAATTCTTCATATATACTCCCGTATGTTCTGACCACCGTATCGCAAGTTTCTCCTCTGTTTCTTGTTTCTTGCTATTTTCTATCAGATTTTCAAGGTCAGGCGCCATGTCATCCCAAGATTCGGACGGAGAAATCTATGTTTCGCAACTTATCGCGAACCCTAGAGTCTATGGGGATATTGACCCTTATGGTTGGTCAACTGACGAGGAGGAGGAGGCTGATTTGAGGAGAAAGCAGGACCAATCTAGCGAGGAGGATGAGGATACCCCTCTACCTCAACCAGGGGATATGCATGTTGAATTCAAGAGGTCCAGCCTGCCCAATGCGATGAAAGTTCCTAAGGTTCAATTCACTCCTTTTCGTCATGTGCAGGAAGATTTAGATGAACCACGTCGCAAAATTTGGGACCTCAAAAGAGAGAATGACAAGTTGAAGGAAGAAATTCGTATCCTCAAATGGAAGGACAAGCCTACCTCACCATCACCACCATCACCGAAGAAGGAGACTTGAGTACATGGGTATGGGCACTCCCCTTGGCTTGTGCCAAGCTTGGGGGAGGCGCCCCAGTATCGTATCACCATCACTTTTTCATCATCATTATCTATCGTAGTTCGATCCTTAGTTATTTCGTGATTTAGAAGAATAAAGTTTTAGTATGATTTAGCTTCGAGTGCTTGCTTTGTGATCTATCTATCTATGTAATCGTGTGTGAAAGTTATATAATAAAGAGTAGTTTGAGTTGAGTGTTTTTCTTTTGATGATCCAATCTTAGAAATAAAGAAAAAATAAAAATAAGATCATATGCTAATCCCATGGGGAATGATGACTTCACATAAAAGAAGTATAATTGATAAAACTTGTTGGAAGTTGACAAGCATAGCATTGGTCATTGTAGCAATTCATGAAAAAGTAATAAAGGAAGAGATGTCTCACATATAAATACACTATCTTGGACATCTTTTATGATTGCCCCCATCAAATATTCTATGTCAATTAGTTGACGTTGGACAAGGAAGACACCGTAATGGGTTATGTTTGCTTATATTCACATAGAAGTTATATTGTTTTGGATCCTCTAACATGTGGTGTTTGCCCCCTATCTTTGCTAGCCAAAAATCCGCACCAAGTAGAGATACTACTTGTGCATCCAAAAACCCTTAAACCTAGTTTCATGTCATGAGAGTCCACTATATCTACCTATGGATTGAATAAGATCCTTCAAGTAAATTTTCATCGGTGCAAATGCAATAAAAAATGCTCCTAAATATGTATGAACTTTTATTGTAAGGGAAAATAAGCTTTGTACGATCTTGTGATGGTGGAGCAATAAAAGCGACAGACTGCATAATAAAGGTCGCTATCACAAGGGGCAATATAAAGTGACATTCCTTTACATTAAGAGCTTGCACATCCAAAAACAAAAGCGCATGGCAACCTCTGCTTCCCTCTGCGAAGGGCCTATCTTTTACTTTATGTATTTACTTTCATGCAAGAGTCAATAGTATTCTTCTCTATTCCGTTTTTATTTTCTCTTTTGGCAAACATCATGTGGTGGGGATTGATCCATGCATATATATCCAGTTAAATGTAGGTGATCATGAATTATTATTGTTGACATTACCCTTGAGGTAAATACGTTGGGAGGCGAAATTATAAGCCCCTATCTTTCTATGTGTTCGACTGAAACTTTTTCCCCATAAGTATGACGTGAGTGTCAGCAATCATAGAAGACTAAATGATAGTTGAGTATGTGAACTTGCTAAACAAAGCTCTTACATAGACTCTTTCTAATAATATGATGAATTGCAATTGCTTCAGTGACTGAGATCATAGGTTGTTAGTTTTCAATTTGGTTTATGGTTCATACTTTAATTTGTGGATGAATTGTCACTTTTTCATGAGAAGTTTTATGATGATATATTGCTGTTATAATAAGGACCATGATGCTCCATGTCCGTATTTTATTTTTATCAATGTCTCTCTCTCTAAACATGTGGTCATGATTATCGATTTCGACTTTTCGCTTGAGGGCAAGCGAGGTCTAAGCTTGGGGGTGTTGATACGTCCAATTTGCATCATGATTTCCTACTATTAATTATTATGTTTTTAATCATTATTTCACTTTATGGTACAATTCTTATGCCTTTTCTTTCTTAATTTGCAAGATTTACATGAAGAGGGAGAATGCCGGCAGCTAGAATTCTGGACCTGAAATAGCCACATCAGAGATACCTATTCTACAGAGCTCCAATTGACTTGAAATTTCATGGAGATTTTTTATTGAATATATAAAAAATACTGGAGAAAAGAAATACCAGAGGGGACCCACCAGTTGCCCACAAGGCAACAGGGTGCGCCCCCCTGGGCGCGCCCTATTGCCTTGTGGGGCCCACAACTGGCGTCTGGCCCCATCCTTCTGCTATATAAGGTCATTTGCCCTGGAAAAAATAAGGAGAGGACTTTTGGGACGAAGCGCCGCCGTCTCGAGGCGGAACCTGGGCAGGAGCTATTTTGCTCTCCGGCGGAGCGATTCCGCCGGGGATATTTCCTTCCAGGAGGGGGAAATCGAAGCCATCGACATCACCAACGATCCTCTCATCGTGGGAGGACCAAACTTCATCAACATGTTCACCAGCACCATCTCATCTCAAACCCTAGTTCATCTCTTGTATTCAATCTTTGTCTCAAAACCTCAGATTAGTACCTGTGGGTTTCTAGTAGTGTTGATTACATCTTGTAGTTGATGCTAGTTGGTTTATTTGGTGGAAGATTATATGTTCAGATCCTTGATGCTATTCAATACCTCTATGATCTTTAACATGAATATGATTTGTGAGTAGTTACTTTTGTTCTTGAGGACATGGGAGAAGTCTTGTCATAAGTAATCATGTGAATTTGGTATTCGTTCGATATTTTGATAATATGTATGTTGTTGCTTCCTTTAGTGGTGTCGTGTGAGCGTCGACTACATAAAACTTCACCATCTTTGGGCCTAAGGGAAGGCATTGTGGAGTAGTAATTAGATGATGGGTTGCTAGAGTGACAGAAACTTAAACCCTAGTTTATGCACTATTCCGTAAGGGGCTGATTTGGATCCATATGTTTCATGCTATGGTTAGAGTTATCTTAATTCTTCTTTCATAGTTGCGGATGCTTGCGAGAGGGGGTAATCATAAGTGGGAGGCGTGTTCAAGTAAGAACAGCACCCAAGCACCGGTCCACCCACATATCAAATTATCAAAGTAGCGAATGCGAATCAAACAAACATGATGAAAGTGACTAGATGAAATTCTCATGTGTCCTCGAGAACGCTTTGCTTATTATACGAGTTCGTTCCGGCTTGTGCTTTGCTACAAAAAGGATTGGGCCACCTTGCTGCACTATTTGTTACCGTTACTGCTTTTTACTTGTTACAAATTATCTTGCTATCAAAACTATCTGTTACCGCTAATTTTAGTACTTGCAGAGAATACCTTGCTGAAAACCGCTTGTCATTTCCTTCTACTCCTCGTTGGGTTCGACACTCTTACTTATCGAAAGGACTACGATTGATCCCCTATACTTGTGGGTCATCAGCACTCTACACAATCTTTCCGACCTCCATGGTTCCGGTGCCGCTTCCACCTCGGGTTCCCTGACAGACTCCGGTATGATCGCATCACCAGCCGAGTTGTCCCCAAGTGGCCCTCGAACTTCTTCGGGTTGCACCTGCCTTCCACTGGCTTCCCGTCTGAGAAACTCTTTCTCAAGGAAGACCCCGTTTCGAGCAACAAACACTTTGTTCTCTTCGCGGTTGTAGAAGCTATAACCCAAGGTTTCCCTTGGATATCCCACAAATATGCACTTATCCGACTTGGGTGTAAGCTTGTCCGACGTAAGTCGCTTGACAAATGCTTCACAACCCCAAATCTTTAGAAAAGACAACTTGGGACTTTTCCCAGTCCACATCTCATCTGGTGTCTTGTCTACGGATTTAGTTGGTACTCTGTTGAGTGTAAAAGCTGCAGTTTCTAGAGCGTATCCCCAGAATGATAAGGGTAAATCCGATTTGCTCATCATAGATCGAACCATGTCTAACAAGGTACGATTCCTCCGTTCCGACACGCCATTTTTCTGTGGTGTACC
This sequence comes from Elymus sibiricus, assembly GCA_039707655.1. Classification (NCBI taxonomy): domain Eukaryota; kingdom Viridiplantae; phylum Streptophyta; class Magnoliopsida; order Poales; family Poaceae; genus Elymus; species Elymus sibiricus. The sequence goes on along the minus strand of CM077666.1, from coordinate 164,243,694 downwards.
CGGAGGTGTGAGCTGAGGTACTATACGTTGGCTTTTCAGATGATCATCAAACTCCTGGCTCATGTACTCACCTCCACGATCAGATCGTAGAAGCTTTATAGTCTTGCCGAGCTGATTCTCAACCTCGTTCTGAAACTCTTTGAACTTTTCAAAAGTTTCCGACTTGTGCCTCATCAAATAGATATATCCATATCTACTCAAGTCGTCGGTAAAAGTCATGAAGTACTGATAGCCACCTCTAGCAGTTGTGCTCATTGGACCAAACACATCACTGTGTATAAGCTCCAACAGCTCGAACGCCCTCTCGCAACTCTTTGCAAAAGGAGAGTTAGTCATCTTGCCGAGCAAGCACGATTCGCACGTCTTGAACGACCCGAAGTCGGACGAAGTTAGAAGTCCATCATCATGGAGCTTCTTCATGCATTTCAGACTAATATGTCCAAGCCGGCAATGCCAGAAGTATGTTGGATTTATCTCATTAGGCTTATGCCTTTTGACATTCATATTATAGACAGGTTCCGTTTCCAGATTCAATATAAATATCCCATCAACTATGGGTGCATAGCCGTGGAACATTCCATTCAAAGATATCGAACAACCATTGTCCTTTAAATTGAATTCATAACCCTGACTCATCAAACATGAGGCAGATATAATGTTCCGACTAAGTGCTGGAATATAATAACAATTATTTAATTCCATAATGAATCCTGAAGGAAGCTGGAGTTGCATCGTGCCGACCTCCAACGTATCAACTCTTGCTTTGTTGCCGACCCTGATGTCAATCTCCCCTTGTGCCACACGCCTAGTTCTTACCAGCTCTTGCATCAAGTTGCAAATATGAACAACCGATCCAGTATCAAATACCCAAGAGCTACTAGGTATGTTAGCAAGGTAAATGTCTATAACATATGTAATAAGTGTACCTTTGCCCGAAGTCGCACTTCCGGCCTTCTTGCCATGCTCGGCAAGCCACTTGCTACAGTTCCTCTTCTAGTGACCAGTTTCCTTTCAATGATAGCAAATGGTCCCTGAGTCCGGTCTAGACTTTGGCGCATCGGTGGAGATTATCTTCTCCGTGCCTTTTGCCTTAGCCTTCTTCTTGGACCAACTCTTCTTGAACTTAGCCGATTTCTGCACCATCAACACTTGATGCTTGCCTTTCTTAATATCTTGCTCTGCCACCTTGAGCATTGATACGTCTCCAACGTATCTATAATTTTTGATTGTTCCATGCTATTATAGTATCAATCTTGGATGTTTTTATATGCAATTATATATCATTTTTTGGGACTAACCTAGTGCCCAGTGCCAGTTGTTGTTTTCTGCTTGTTTTTGGCTTTTCAGAGAAACAGTACCAAATGAAGTCCTAATGCCACAAAACTTTTTGGAGATTTTTTTCTGAACAAAAGAAACCTTGGAAGCTTCGGGACGAGGCCAGAAGCCTCATGGAGGCTTCACAAAGCTACAAAACCTCTTGATAATATTATGGCAAATTATTCTCAATGGCACACTGAACGAACTCCAACTGGTAAGAAGGTAAATTCTGTTGAAGAAATTAATACTTTGAGTGATAAGATGGATGCTCTATTGAAATTGGTTGCTAGTAAAAATGCTCATATTGATCCTAATGATGTGCCATTGTCTACTTTGATTGAGCAAAATAATGATGCTATTGATGTGAACTTTGTCTCTAGAAATAATTTCAACAACAATGCTTATAGGGGTAATTTCAATGCTAGAACGTTTCCTGGAAATTCCTCTAATAATTAAGGCAATCCTTACGGTAATTCTTATAATAATAATAATAGGATGCCCTCTGATCTTGAAAGTAATATTAAAGAATTTATTAGTTCGCAAAAGAATTTTAATACTATGATAGAAGAAAAATTGAATAGAGTTGATGAATTGGCTAGGAACATGGATAGAATTGCTCATGATGTGGAAAATCTCAAAACTAAAATTTTGCCATCCAAGCATGATATAAATGAGTCTATTAAAGCTATCTATGTCTCCATTAATGAAAGTAAAGAAAGGACCGCTAGGTTGAGAGTGATGTCTACTACACAACTTGTTCTTGTAGACTCGTGTTGGGCCTCCAAGCGCAGAGGTTTGTAGGACAGTAGCAATTTTCCCTCAAGTGGATGACCTAAGGTTTATCAATCCGTCGGAGGCATAGGATGAAGATGGTCTCTCTCAAACAACCCTGCAACCAAATAACAAACAGTCTCTTGTGTCCCCAGCACACCCAATACAATGGTAAATTGCATAGGTGCACTAGTTCGGCGAAGAGATGGTGATACAAGTGTAGTATGGATAGTAGATATAGGTTTTTGTACTGCGAACAATAAAAAACAGCAAGGTAGCAAGTAACAAAAGTGAGCATAAACAGTATTGCAATGCTTAGAAAGAAGGCCTAGGGTTCATACTTTCACTAGTGCAATCTCTCAACAATGCTAACATAATTGGATCATATAACAATCCCTCAACGTGCGATAAAGAATCACTCCAAAGTTCCTATTAGCGGAGAACATAAGATAGAAATTGTTTGTAGGGTACGAAACCACCTCAAAGTTATCCTTTCCAATCGATCTATTGAGCCATTCCTATAAGTGTCACAAACATCCCTAGAGTTCGTACTAAAATAACACCATATGATACACCTCAACCAACTCTAATGTCACCTAGATACTCCAATGTCACCACAAGTATCCGTGAGTTGATTATACAATATGCATCAAACAACTTCATAATCATAATATTCAATCCACACAAAGAACTTCAAGGAGTACCCCAAAGTTTCTATCGGAGAAAAGATAATGAAAACGTGCATCAATCCCTATGCATAGATTACCCAAATGTCACCACGGGAATCCGCGAGTTGAGTGCCAAAACATATATCAAGTGAATCAATATAATACCCCATTGTCACCACGGGTATTCATATGCAAGACATACATCAAGTGTTCTCAAATCTGAAATATTCAATCCGACAATAACGAAACCTCAAAGGGAAAATATGCAGTTCATCACAACAAGGATAGAGAGGGAAGAAACACCATATGATCCAACTATATTAACAAAGCTCACGGTACATCAAGATCATGCCAAATCTAGAACGCGCGAGAGAGATAAAACACATAGCTACTGGTACAAACCCTCAGCCCCGAGGGTGAACTACTCCCTCCTCATCATGGAGACCACCGGGATGATGAAGATGGCCTCCGGTGATGATTCCCCCCTCCGGTAGGGTGCCGGAAAAGGGTTGTAGATTAGATCGTGGAGTTACAAAGGCTTGCGGCGGCGTAAAAACTCATCTAGGTTAACTTTCGGGGGTTTCTGAATATATATGATTTTTTGGCGTTGGAATCACGCAAAGAGGTGCCACAGGGGGCCTACGAGGCACCAAGGCACGCCTGGGGGGGGGGCAGGCGCGCCCAGGTGGCTCGTGGGGCCCCTGTGGCTCTTCTGCTGCTTCCCCGAAGCTTCCTGGGTCCGTTTCCTTCCAGAAAAAATCATCAAAAAGTTTCGCTGCATTTGGACTTCATTTGATATGGATTTTCTGGAAAACCAAAAACAAGCAGAAAACAGCAACTGGCATTGGGCACTAGGTCAATATGTTAGTCCATGAAAATTATACAAAATCCGTATAAAAGTGCACCAAAATCATACAAAACTATAATAGACATGGCATGAATACTTCATAAATTATAGATACGTTGGAGACGTATCAGCATCCCCAAGCTTAATTCCTGCTCGTCCTCGAGTAGATAAATGATAAAAGAAATAATTTATGAAGTGTGAATGCTAGCATAGTGCATAAGTTTGATCAATGATAATTTCAATTACTTTTCCTAGCATCAATATATATCATAATTAGTAGCTCATCTCATAAAACTTCTCATGATCAAGTAGCAAGCTATTCACATGTTTAAAGTATAGGCCATAAACTTTCTTGAAAACTAACAAACTATGTTCTCTGTCATCAAACAATTGCAATTCATCTTATTTTCAGGAAGGGTCTGTGTAAGAGCTTTGATCTAGCAAATTCCACATACTCAACCATCATTTAGTCTTCCATGATTGCTGACACTCAAAGCATATTTTTAGAACAAACCGTTTCAGTCAAACACATAGGAAGATAGGGGCTTAATGTTTTGCCTCCCAACTTATTTATCTCATGGATAATGTCAACAATAATAACTCATGATCACCTATATTCAACTGGATATATGTGCCTGGATCTTTCCCTACCACATAATGCTTGCCAACTAAAGAATAAATAGAGTGGAATTGGGATGAACATTAATGACTCTTGCATAAAAGTAAATACAGAAAAGTAAAAGATAGGCCCTTCGCAGAGGGAAGCAGAGGTTGTCATGCGCTTTTTGTTGTTGGATGCACAAGCCCTTAATGCAAAGGAACGTCACGTTATATTGCCCCTTGTGATAGCAACCTTTATTATGCAATCCGACGCTTTTATTTATTTACCATCACAAGTTCGTACAACGCTTATTTTCCCTTGAAATAAAAGATCATACATATTTTAGGAGCAATTTTTATTGCTTTTTGCACCGATGACAACTTACTTGAAGGATCTTATTCTATCCATAGGTAGATATAGTGGACTCCATGGCAAGAAACTGGGTTTAAGGGTTTTTGGATGCACAAGTAGTATCTCTACTTAGTACGAATTTTTGGCTAGCAAAAGATCCTAAGCAAGCACCACATGTTAGAGGATCCATGACAATATAAATTCTATGTGAATATAAACAAACATAACTCATTACATTGTCTTCCTTGTCCAACGTCAACTACTTGATCAAGCTTGAAAATAATTAATGGGGGTTCACAATCATAGAAGATGTCCAAGATAGTATATTTATATGTGAAATTTCTCTTCCTTCAAAATTCTTTCATGAATTGTTCAAGTGACCAAGGCTATGTTTGTTAACTTTCAATAAATTTTACCATTTATACTTCTTGTATGTGAAGTCACTACTCCCCATGGGACAAGAATATGAAGCATATAAATTTCAACTTTATGATATTCAATTCATTTCAACAATTTACTCATATGATATACGTGAAGAACAAGAGTAAATGACAAACTACTCCAAAAAGATATAAGTGGAGACCAAATGAGTAGTTAAGTAAATAGGTAGCTATGTGAGGACTCTCTCTCATTTAAAAATTTCAGATCTCAAGTATTTTATTCAAACAGCAAAGAAAACAAAATAAAATGACATTCCAAGAATAGCACATATATGTGAAGAAGCAAAAACTTAGACTCAACCAAAACTGACCGATAGTTGTTGAAGAAGAAAGGTGGGATGCCTACCGGGGCATCCCCAAGCTTAGATGCTTGAGACTTCTTGAAATATTAATTTGGGATGCCTTGGGCATCCCCAAGCTTGAGCTCTTGTGTCTCCTTAATTCCTCTCATATCATGGCTTCTCCTAAATCTTTAAAAACTTCATCCACACAAAACTCAACAAGAACTCGTGAGATAAGTTAGTATAAATCAACTCAAAACCTTAACATTCTCTGCTGTAGCAAATCACTAAAATTATAATTTAACATTGCATACTAAATTCCTCTGCATATTTAGTACTCTTATCCTCAAATAGTATCATTAAACAAGCAACATATGCAAACAATGCAACTATAACCGAAATCTGCCAAAACAGAACAGTCTGTAAATGATGAATAAGAATCCATACTTCCCTAACTCCAAAAATTCTGAAAAATTACCACGTGAGAGAGAACTCATGCATTCTTACTGTGTAAAAATTTCAGATTTTTATCACGTTCTGACTATTCAGGAGTATTCTGGACATAACAGAAAACTTTCTGTTTTCAAACAGCAACACATGAACTTGCAAACTGAGCATGGTAAAGGCTATAATTGGCATTTTATTGAACTAAAATATGCAAAGCATGATTATTGATAAAAGCAAGAAAATCTCAAAAAAATAAAATGACGCTCCAAGTAAAACTCATATTATGTGATGAATAAAAATATAGCTCCGAGTGAGGTTACCGATAGTGTTGAAGACGAAAGAGGGGATGCCTTCCGGGACATCCCCAAGCTTAGTTGCTTGGCTGTTCCTTGAATATTATCTTGGGTTTCCTTGGGCATCCCCAAGCTTAGGGTCTTGCCACTCCTTATTCTCCTCATATCGATATCTCACCCAAAACTTGAAAACTTCAATCACACAAAACTTAACGAAACTTGTGAGATAGGTTAGTATGATAAAAATAAATCATCCGCTTAGGTACTGTCAAGACAAGATTTATAATTGTTATCACATAATTCCTACTGTATTCTATCATTTCCACAATTTATATTACTCAATATAAGCTGTAGAAACACTAAAACAAGCAAACTATGCACCAAAAACAGAATCTGTCAAAAACAGAATCTGTCAAAAAAAGAACAGTGTGTAGTGAGCGATTTAAAAACCATACTTATGAACCTCCAAAAATTCTTAAAAATTAGGAAAATGTAAAAAATTTGTAACCAAATACTTTGTAAAAATTTCAGAATTTTCTCACTCTCTAGTACAGAATAGAAATTCCAGCACTGGATGCAAAAGTTTCTGTTTTTGCACAGAATCAAATCAACAAGCATCCACACTATCCCAAAGGCTTTACTTGTCACATTATTGAAAGAAAACATATAAAACATGATTACTACAGTAGCTTAATCATGTGAACACACAAAAACAGTAGGTATAAATATTGGGTTGTCTCCTAACAAGCGCTTTTCTTTAATGCCTTTTAGCTAGGCATGATGATTTCAATGATGCTCACATAGAAGTAAAGAATTGAAAAATAACGGGAGCATCATGAATCATACGTTCCTCTCTCATAATAATTTTCAGTAGCATCATGAATGGATTCATCAATATAGCTTTCACATAAAGCATTCCTTTCATGATCCACAAGCATAGAATTTTTATTACTCTCCAGATAAGCAAGTTTGTTCTCATTCATAATAGTGGGAGTATCATATGATACTTGAATACTAAAAATTGTTTCCACATTAAAAGAGTAATGTTCAGAAAAAGGGTAATCATAATTATGACAAGTTTTATAAATATAATCATCACTACTTTTTATAACATAAGTATCATCACAATAATCATCATAAGTAGGAGGCATGCAATCATCATAACAAATTTGATCATTCAAAGTAGGGGGACTAAAAAGATCATCTTCATTAAGCATAGCATCCCCAAGCTTAGGGCAAACGTTATTTGTAGCAAATAAATTCTCAAACATATCATTCCAATCAAACATAGCATCCCCAAGTTTGTTGGTTTGCATATCATTAGCATTATCACTATTATCATCAATAGTATGAATAGCACCAATAGTATAACAATTATTATCATATTCCTCCAAGTTGGTGCCATAAAGATTTTCAAGATCATAAGAAGTATTATTATCTTCCCAATCATAATCATCACACCAAGCAATAGGCATAACAAAATCATCATCAAGTGTATCATCTTCCACAATTATTTTTGATTCATTCTCATGAGGTACAACAATAGTAGGAGTAACATTATTTGGGAGAGATACCTCTTTAGCTCTACTTTTACTTATTTTCTTTTTATTTACCACATTATGTGTGGGTTTATTTAATTCTTCCGAGCTTCTTATTGAAGAGATTGGTTGGATAGGAAGCTCCTTCTCGTTACCTGTTTCATCATGAGAGAAAATAGGAGGGAAAGGGGGGAATCTTTACCCTTCCATTAGTATTTCTTCTATATTCTATTTGTTTTCCCGTTTTTCTATAGTTGGCAATATAAGCATTCTCCTTGCAATTTACCATACAAAACATATAGATTTTCTTTAGATTAGTTTCAATGTCATCCGTGAGAATGAATACTTCAAACCAACTATTTTTATGTGACAATTCCTCACACCATAAAAATAGATAAAGCTCATTATATAGTTCAAGGGCGGTCAAGTCATTACAATATTTATCCATGATTCGATCATGAAAAAGTATGCATTGAAAATTAAGGTGACCAACTTTATTGCAAAGTTCACAAGTAATAGGATAAAGAGAACATACTTTTGTAGCAAATTCATCTATCACTTTGAGCAAAAAATTGGTTCTATCATGTTTGTGCTTCTTACAAAATCTATCATCCCTATAAGGCATGTCTTCACAAACTTTATGCACTCCACAAAAATTGACATGCTTATAAGAAACATTTTTGTCATGACTAGTGCAATCATCTTTAGTATTTTGGATATTCATAGAATTCATAGTAACAACATTGCAATCATGCTCATCATTCAAAGATTTTATGCCAAACATTTTATTGAATTCTTATTCTATCAATTGAGCACAATTTTCCGCTCCATCATTTTCAAGAAAAACATTATAAAGACGAATAATATGAGGCAACCTCAATTCCATTTTTTTGTAGTTTTCTTTTATAAACCAAACTAGTGATAAAACAAGAAACTAAAAGATTTGATTGCAAGATCTAAAGATATACCTTCAAGCACTCACCTCCCCGGCAACGGCGCCAGAAAAGAGCTTGATGTCTACTACACAACTTTTTCTTGTAGACTCGTGTTGGGCCTCCAAGCGCAGAGGTTTGTAGGACAGTAGCAATTTTCCCTCAAGTGGATGACCTAAGGTTTATCAATACGTGGGAGGCGTAGGATGAAGATGGTCTCTCTCAAACAACCCTGCAACCAAATAACAAAGAGTCTCTTGTGTCCCCAACACACCCAATACAATGGTAAATTGTATAGGTGCACTAGTTCGGCGAAGAGATGGTGATACAAGTGTAGTATGGATTGTAGATATAGGTTTTTGTAGTGCGAACAATAAAAAACAACAAGGTAGCAAGTAACAAAAGTGAGCATAAACAACATTGCAATGCTTAGAAACAAGGCCTAGGGTTCATACTTTCACTAGTGCAATCTCTCAACAATGCTAACATAATTGGATCATATAACAATCCCTCAACATGCGATAAAGAATCACTCCAAAGTTCCTATTAGCGGAGAACATAAAATAGAAATTGTTTGTAGGGTACGAAACCACCTCAAAGTTATCCTTTCCGATCGATCTATTGAGCCATTCCTATAAGTGTCACAAACAGCCCTAGAGTTCGTACTAAAATAACACCATATGATACACCTCAACCAACTCTAATGTCACCTAGATACTCCAATGTCACCACAAGTATCCGTGAGTTGATTATATGATATGCATCAAACAACTTCATAATCATAATATTCAATCCACACAAAGAACTTCAAGGAGCACCCCAAAGTTTCTATCAGAGAAAAGATAATGAAAACGTGCATCAACCCCTATGCATAGATTACCCCAATGTCACCGCGGGAATCCGCGAGTTGAGTGCCAAAACATATATCAAGTGAATCAATATAATACCCCATTATCACCACGGGTATTCATATGCAAGACATACATCAAGTGTTCTCAAATCTGAAATATTCAATCCGACAATAACGAAACCTCAAAGGGAAAAGATGCAATTCATCACAACAAGGATATAGAGGGAAGAAACACCATATGATCCAACTATATTAACCAAGCTCGCGGTACATCAAAATCATGCCAAATCAAGAACGTGCGAGAGAGAGATAAAACACATAGCTACTGGTACAAACCCTCAGCCCCGAGGGTGAACTACTCCCTCCTCGTCATGGAGACCGCCGGGATGATGAAGATGGCCTTTGGTGATGATTCCCCCCTCTGGCAGGGTGCCGGAAAAGGGCTATAGATTAGATCGTAGAGGTACAGAGGCTTGCGGCGGCGTAAAAACTCATCTAGGTTAACTTTTGGGGGTTTCTGAATATATATGATTTTTTGGCATTGGAATCACGCGAAGAGGTGCCATAGGGGGCCCACGAGGCACCAGGGCATGCCTGGGGGGGCAGGCGCGCCCAGGTGGCTCGTGGGGCCCCTGTGGCTCTTCTGCTACTTCCCCGAAGCTTCCTGGGTCCGTTTCCTTCTAGAAAAAATCGTCAAAAAGTTTCGATGCATTTGGACTTCATTTGATATGGATTTTCTGGAAAACCAAAAACAAGCAAAAAACAGCAACTGGCACTGGGCACTAGGTCAATATGTTAGTCCATGAAAATCATACAAAATCCGTATAAAAGTACACCAAAATCATACAAAACTATAATAGACATGGCATGAATACTTCATAAATTATAGATACGTTGGAGACGTATCAGAGAGCTAATCGAGAATTTCTAGAAAAAACGATTCCACCCGGTTTCTATAATAGTAATGATGAAGATATTAAAATGATTTGTGTCACTCCTATTGAATCACTATTTAGTAACATAAAACTTTATGAAAAAGGGACTGGAGAAGAGTCAACTTTAGATAGAATGAGTCCCACTTGCTTGGAGGGTGATAATCTTGATCATAAAAATGAAAAAGTGGGTTTGGAGAGGTCAAAACTTTAAATAGTAATGCACCCACTACTTTGGATTACAAGGACTTTAATTATGATAGTTGTTCTTTAATTGAGTGTATTTCCTTGTTGCAATCCATGATTAATTCACCAAATGCATATGAACAAAATAAGGCTTTCACTAAACATATTGTAGAAAGCCATGATGAAAGCACGTGAAGAAAAGCTTGAGTTGGAAGTATCAATTCCTAGAAAATTACAAGAAGAATGGGAACCTACTATTAAAGTAAAAATTAAAGATTATGAATGTAATGCTCTTTGTGATCTTGGTGCTAGCGTTTCCACTATACCAAAGTCTTTGTGTGATGTGCTAGGTCTCACCGACATGGATCCTTGTTCCCTTAATTTGCATCTTGCGGATTCCACTATTAAAAAGTCATTGGGCAGAATAAATGATGTGCTTATTCTTGCAAATAGAAATTATGTGCCCGTGGACTTTATTGTTCTTGACATTGAATGCAATCCTTCTTGCCCCATAATACTTGGTAGGCCTTTTCTTCGAACAATTTGTGATATTATTGATATGAAAGAAGGTAATATAAGATTTCAATTTTCACTAAAGAAAGGGATGGAACACTTCCCTAGAAAAAGAATTAAAGCACCTTATGAATCCATTATGAGGGCCACTTATGGAATTAACTTGAAGGATGACAACACTTGAAACTATGCATTATGCCTAGCTAGGGGCATAAAACAATAGCGCTTGTTGGGAGGCAACCGAATGAATAAAATAAATTTTCTCTTTTACCTACTGTTTGTGAGTGTTTGAAAAATTATAGCTTCTGTTATGATTGTGTTTTTATGTTTTAATTAGTGTTTGTGCCAAGTAATGCCTTTGGGATGATGTTGATGATAGTATAATTGATGCTGTTTGGAAAACAGAAAGTTTTGCGTCCAGTGCTGGAATTTTAATTATGTACTGGAGTGTCAGAAAAATCTGAAATTTTTACACAGTATTGTAATATGAATTGTTTACGTTTTCCTAATTTTTCAGAATTTTTGGAGTTACATAAGTATGGCTTTTAAATAGATCTTTACAGACTTTTCTGTTTTAGACAGATTCAGTTTTTGTTGCATAGTTTGCTTATTTTGATGAATCTACGGATCATATCGGGGGGTATGAGTCATGGAGAAGTTGGAGTATAGTATAATTATGCCAATATTAAATATGAATCAATTTACAATAGTACCTAAAGTTTAAGATTGTTTGTTATACTAACGGATCTCACGAGGTTTCTGTTGAGTTTTGTGTGCTGAAGTTTTCAAGTTTTTGGTGAGACTACGATGGATAAAGGAATAAGGAGTGGCAAGAGCCTAAGATTGGGGATGCCCAAGGCACCCCAAGGTAATATTCAAGGAAGACTCAAGTGTCTAAGCTTGGGGATGCCCCGGAAGGCATCCCCTCTTTCGTCTACAATCTATCGGTAACTCACTTGGAGCTATATTTTTATTCATCACATGATATGTGTTTTACTTGGAGCGTCTTGTGAAATATTTTTATTGTTTTTGTTTGCTTTTTAGTTTGTCACAATCATCTTTTCTGAACACACCTTTTTGAGAGGGACACACATTATTCGTGATTTGTTAGAATACTCTATGTGCTTCACTTATATGTTTTGAGCTAGGCAGTTGCTCTAGTGCTTCACTTATATCTTTTAGAGCACGATGGTGGTTATATTTTAAAGAAATAGTTGCACTCTCATGCTTCACTTATATCTTTTTGAGAGTCTCATGATAGCAATGGTAATATGCACGGGTTATGAACTTGGTCCTGATATGATAGGTATTCAAGAGGGATATAATAAAAACTTTCATGTAGATCACTAAATATGATAAATTTGATTCCTTGCAATAGTTTTGCGATATTAAGATGGTAATATGGGGGAGGTATTAGTAGTTAATTGTGGTTTAGTAAGAATAATTGTGTTAAGGTTTGTGATTCCCGAAGCATGCACGTATGATCTGTCGTTATGCTAAGAAGTTGGGGCATGATTTATTATTGATTGTCTACGTTATGAGTGGCGGCCGGGGACGAGCGATGGAACTTGTCCTACCAATCTATCCATCTAGGGGCATGCGTAGTAGTACTTTGCTTCGAGGGCTAATAAACTTTCACAATAAGTATGTGAGTTCTTTATGACTAATGTGAGTCCATGGATTATACGCACTCTAACCCTTCCGCAATTTGCTAGCCTCTTCGGTACCGTGCATTGCCCTTTCTCACATCGAGAGTTGGTGCAAACTTCGCCGGTGCATCCAAACCCCGTGATATGATACGCTCTATCACACATAATCCTCCTTACATCTTCCTCAAAACAGCCACCATACCTACCTATCATGGCATTTCCATAGCCATTCCGAGATATATTGCCATGCAACTTCCACCGTTCCGTTTTCATGACATACATCATCATTGTCATATTGCTTTGCATGATCATATACTTGACATAGTATTTGTGGCTCTGCCACCGCTCATCATTGTTATACATGTTACGCTAGCATCACTGCACATCCTGGTACACTGCCAGAGGCATTCATATAGAGTCATATTTTTGTTCTAGTATCGAGTTGTAAGTAAATAGAGGTGTGATGATCATCATTATTAGAGCATTGTCCAAGTGAGGTAAGAATGATGGAGACTAATGAGTCCTCGAAAAAGTGGGGATGAGGTCCATGAGATCGTTCTAAAAAAAGAGGCAAAAAAGAGCCATGAAAAAAAATAAGAGAAAAAGAGAGAAGGGGCAATGTTACTATCCTTTTTCCACACTTGTGCTTCAGAGTAGCACCATGTTTTTCATATAGAGAGTCTCCTATTTTGTCATTTTCATATACTAGTGGGAATTTTTCATTATAGAACTTGGCTTGTATATTCCGATGACGGGCTTCCTCAAATGCTCGAGGTCTTGATGAGCAAGCAAGTTGGATGCACACCCACTTAGTTTTCATGTTGAGCTTTCATACACTTATAGCTCTTAGTGCATCTGTTGCATGGCAATCCCTACTCCTCACATTGACATCAATTGATGGGCATCTCCATAGCCCATTGATTAGCCTCGTCGATGTGAGACTTTCTCCATTTTTGACTTCTCTTACTTATCTCTACCACCACACTCTATTCCACCCATAGTGCTATATCCATGGCTTGCGCTCATGTATTGAGTGGGAGTTGAAAAAGCTGAAGCGCATTAAAAAGTATGAACCAATTGCTTGGCTTGTCATCGGGGTAGTGCATGATAAATACTTTGTGTGAAGAAGATGGAGCATGACAGGATTATATGATTTTGTAGGGATAACGTTCTTTAGCATTTTTATTTTGAAAGACATGATTGTTTATTAGTATGCCTGAGTATTGATGTCTTTATATAAAATTATAGACTATTGCTTTGAATCATTTCGATCTTATTATTCATACCGTAAGAGAGAGATTACATGATGAAACATGATAGGTAGCATTCCACATCAAAAATTCTGTTTTTATCATTTACCTACTCGAGGACAAGCAGGAATTAAGCTTGGGGATGCTTGATACGTCTCCAACATATCTATAATTTTTGATTGTTCCATGCTATTATAGTATCAATCTTGGAAGGTTTTATATGCAATTATATATCATTTTTTGGGACTAACCTATTAACCTAGTGCCCAGTGCCAGTTGCTGTTTTCTGCTTGTTTTTAGCTTTTCAGAGAAACAGTACCAAATGAAGTCCAAATGCCACGAAACTTTTTAGAGATTTTTTTTGGACAAAAGAAACCTTGGAAGCTTCGGGAGGAGGCCAGAAGCCTTACGGAGGCTTCATAAGGCAACAGGGCGCACCCTAGGGGGGCACGCCGTGTTGCCTTGTGGGGCCCACATGACTCCGTTTGACCTAATTCCACTTCTATAAATTCACAAATATTGGGAAACCATCAGAGAGCCAGAAGAAATAACCTTTCCGCCGCCGCAAGCCTCTGTTCTTCCGCGATCCCATCTAGAGGCCTTTTCCGGTACTCTCCTGGAGGGGGAATCGATCACGGAGGACTTCTACATCAACCTTGCTGCCCTTCCGATGATGTGTGAGTAGTTTACCACAGACCTACGGGTCCATAGCTAGTAGCTAGATGGCTTCTTCTCTCTCTTTGATCTTCAATACAATGTTCTCCTTGATGTTCTTGGAGTTCTATCCGATGTAATCTTCTTTTGCGGTGTGTTTGTTGGGATCCGATGAATTGTGAGTTTATGATCAGATTATTCATGAGAAATATTTGAGTCTTCTCTGAACTCTTTTATGCATGATTGTTACAGCTTTGTATTTCTCTCCGATCTATCGATTTAGTTTGGCCTACTAGATTGATTTATCTTGCAATGGGAGAGGTGCTTTGTGATGGGTTCAATCTTGCGGTGCTCAATCCCAGTGACAGAAGGGGACATGACATGTATTTGTCTTGTTGCCATTAAGGATAAAAAGATGGGGTTTATTCATATTGCTTGAATTTGCTTCTCTACATCATGTCATCTTGCTTAAGGCGTTACTCTGTTTTTATTAACTTAATACTCTAGATGCATGCTGGATAGCGGTCGATGAGTGGAGTAATAGTAGTAGATGCAGGCAGTAGTCGGTCTACTTGTCTCGGACGTGATGCCTATATACATGATCATTGCCATGAATCTGTCATAATTATTTGCTATTCTGTCAATTGCCCAACAGGGGTGCGTGGAAGCTTGCTATCCATGTGCCAGAACCATGAGTTGGTCGCGAGATCTTATCGGTTTCACCTCTAGCCTACCCCAACTTGTTTGGGACTAAAGGCTTTGTTTGTTGTTTGTTTGTTTGTTTGTTGTCTGTCAATTGCCCAACAGTAATTTGTTTACCCACCGTATGTTTCTGTGCTCGAGAGAGAAGCCTCTAGTGAAAACTATGGCCCGAACAAACCCCTCAAAGGAACAGTAGGTTGAGGAACAGCTCTTATTGCTTCCGATCGAGGTGAAGATACCCCGAACAAACCCCTCAAAGGATTACTTTCCATAGTGACAAGTGACAGTAAATTTCAGCACGTAATAAAAATGTTTCCTTACATTTTTCCACTTACCAAAGGCGCTTCATGTTGGGTAACGCAGCAGAAAACAAAAATTTTCCGACCTACGCACCAGCCCAGGACCACTATGGAGACTGCATACAAGGTTTGATCATTTTCGTTACCGACTCGTAGCGCAGCGGAAGTAGAGTCGATGACGAACGGCGGTGCAGATCCCCGCAGCTAGGATGTTACAACCTCCCAACCGCGAGGATGTATACCCTCATCTGCCCCGCGGACAGCCCTCCGGGAGGCGGTCGCACAGTCCCCCGGACGGTGTCGCGGACAGCCCTTCGGGAGGACCTCCGAAACTCGGACTGTCACTCGGACAGCCCTTCGGGAGGACCTCCAAAACTCGGACGGTCACCTTCGGGAGGCACTCTCGAACTAAGACCGAAACTACGATCTCTCTACAGAGTTGCACACATACGGTGTCATCTATCCGACAGGGCTTCGCCGTCCAGAACTAGTTCCCACCGGAACCCAGACAGCCTTTCGGCTCTACGAAACTATTTCGCTGGGAGGGAGAGAGAAGCCAGAAATGTCATGGCATGTGTATGTGAGAGCAAGGATTGGAAATATGGCAGCCCTCACCCCCTCTATTTATAGGAAAAACAAGGGGTAGGATGGGCATATCCAAAATGCCATGTCATCCCAAAATATCTTGGGAAGATATTTGTGGAAAGCCAACTTCCAACCATATCCATAAATCTGATTTCACTATTCACGACGACATTTTTCAGCGTCCGGTCGAACTGAAAATATTTATGTGGGCTTAGAACAATTCCAGTACCCACTAAAATAAGTTTCAATGCGATCCGGAACAATTCCGGTTTAGTGATTTTCATCTGCGAAAAGCATCTGAAGCGGTTCCGGCAGCTCCGGAACATTTCCGGTTTTCATCCCGGAAAATTCCAGAAAGTTTCCAGAACGATTCTGGCACCCTCCAAGAATTATCAGGCATGTGCCGAAACCAATCTGACTTTATGGTATCCTCTGAAACAACTTTTCAGTTTTACCGGAACTATTCCGATATCCTCTCCGGAACGTTTTCGTTTTGTCCGAAACTTTTTCGGTGAATTTCTCTCAGACTCCCCGTCTAGTATTCAGCAGATAGATGACCCTTAAGCGTGTGACCCTATAGGTTCGGTGAAGTATAGACATGACCCGGAACACTTTCCGATCAATGATCAACATCGGAGCCGTGGACACCCATATTGACCCCTATACCCACACGAATGAATATTCAAGTGAACCTCCAGTTGCCGTGTGCTATTCCTGTTGCTTCGCGATATGTTACAAATACCCGAGGTGAGAAACATCGGCATCCTCGTGGATCAACACTTGTCCACAATGCCAGTTACCTCGTTGCCGGTATTGTTCTCTTTTCTCGTTCCCGTGTTCCGGCATCCCTGTGATCAAATCACCCTGTGTCTGGCCAGACGATGATGGATACCGTAACACCGAGAGGGCCCAGAGATATCTCTCCATCATCGGAGGAGCAAATCCCAATCTTGAGCTATCAAGTCCCTTGACATACTTTTCCATGAACCCGTAAGCCGCCGTAATAGCCACCCATTTACGGATGACGTTTAAAAAACCCCAAAGTTCATGAAGCAAGCATGAAGAAACTCGACACTCTCATGGTCTAAGGAATTATGCAAACATTAACTTCTCTGTGTTATTAACCATAAACTTATGACGAATGTATCTCATAGCATAACATCAATCGGGTCGATTCAACACAAGTGTTCTACCAACAATTGTGCCCTCAAAATTGCCGGCATAGCCATGCCCATGATCAGGAAAACAGGATCATCATGCAATACTTGAGCCAGTCATAGAGGCTTGACTAGGAATACATTTTACCGTTTATTATCCCACACGTGCATATGAGTCTTCCTCCGAGCCTCGTGGTTATTGCAGACTCGAGAACCATAGCAGTTATAGCATGGAACATAAACCTAATTATGAACAGGGAGATAATCAATAACATTTATTATTGCCTCTAGGGCATATCTCCTACAGACTCCCACTTGCACTAGAGTCAATAATCTAGTCAATGCTAATGCACTTTACACCTATGGCATACTGGTGTAAAATATGCTTCGCATGTGGTATAGCCTGATATCCAACGGATCTGACGACTTCAGCTCCGTGTGTTACTTTGCATATACTTGCGTTTTCACGCTTTCACAAAATTCATATTTTGTCTGGACTTGGCCTTGCATATGTGTTAATCATTGGTCGAAACCTGATTCCTCAGACTGAGCTATGGAGCAACTATCTGCAATAGTGTCCCATAGACCAAAGCCATCTTGGAACCATACTAAGTTCATGAATGAACTATATGATTCAACAACTTCTTTGTCGCTTCTTAAGCATCAACATACTTAGCCTTTGTTATAGAATTCGTCACAGTATCTTGTTTGGAACAATTTCCAACTACCGTGCCACCATATTGTGTATCACACAAAACCCTCAATTTAAATCGAAAATCGCATGGAGCATTGATGAAGACTGTATCGATGTAATCACTTACAACGAGCACTTCATAATCTCTACTTGCGAGAAAACATGTCATCAGCACTACTCTTAGCACTTAATGACATCTTTCACTGTTGTCCCATGATCAGTACTTTGATCACTATGGTATCTATACTCGCAACAACTTTGGAGTATTGGACATATCTGTTTGTTTTTACATACCATGGAATACATGGTTAATCCAAACACAAGTGTGTGGAATCTCCATCATGTATTTTACTCATCAGTGTTTTGGGACAGAGTCTTGCAAAAACTCTTTCCATGTGACTTCGGCAAGAATCACTCCTTGGCGTTTTAAATGCTAAAAGGTTTTAGCATCTTGTCAATATGTATTCATTGCTTAGCCCCATTAGGTAAATCTATCTCCATAGATCATCATGCCTAATATTGAGGCTATTTAGCCTAAGCACTTCATTGAAAAACTATTTTCAAATGAAGTCCTAATTCGTGTCAAGAAATTTATTTCCAATTAACAATGTGTTAAGTACACAAGGTTTTTAGAAATATTATTATGCTCCCACTTACTTTCTTGAATCACAAGCATCTTCGATACCCATTTGATGAAGTCAAACCCCCTTGACCATTTCATCAAAAACGAAGATTCCAACTCCACTTTGCTCTCTTCTGTCCATCGCTGGAACTCTGAAGTTTGCATACTTACTAGCATCCTCTGGATCGACAAATTACTTTGGACTGTATCACATACAAGTCCTAGGTTTCATTTCCATCAGATGGAAATCTTTTTGTCATCCATGTTTCATATCTCATGATTGAAATATGTATTAATTGCTAGTTCAACCCGAACCGACTTCAAGCATCGCTACGGTGAGACAATCTCATCGTAGTCAACTCCTTGAACTTGTTATGGCAACAAGTCGAGCTTTATGGATAAAACATTTTATCCGTATCAGTTTTTAGTTCCATAAATATTCGTTAGACTCTAAGTCTTCCGAAAGGTGTATTAAGATTTTAATCTCGAATCACTTATATGGAAACTATCTCGGATTGTATTGGCATTTAGCCAATTCCGGAGTCAGGGCCCATCAACGCTTCCTTGTGTATTGTAGGTATACTTTTGTCTAACAACAATATCTCGTTTGCGCACCTGATAGGTTTGCACGAGCTTTGCCTACGTGGTTCAGCTGCAAGTTCGACCGAAGTCCATACATCTCATGTAGAGGCTTCCGTATCAGTCGCAGTAGGAAACTCCGGAATCACTTCCAAGGTTCCTTTCCTTTGACCTGATGACGAAGATACTGGTTATCTCGTCGAGTTGCACTGTCCTCCCACTCACCTTTTGTAAGAACTATTCTCTTTAAAAGCATACCGTTTTGCGGCAAAAATCCTTTGCCTCGGTATAGTGGTGGGGAAATACCCAATGACTTGGGATAACCTTACAAAGTAGCATTTGTCTGATTTGGAATAGGTTTGTAACCTTTTACACAAGCCCCATATTCCAAATGTTAAGAAAAGTTTTAACATGGTTGGGCGTACCATACCATGACGTCATTTCAACTGACCTGATGGATCTCTTTTCAGTGTAAAAACCGCAGTCTCTAAAGCATTACTTTAAAAGGGATAATGGCAATTTTATTTATGTCATCTTTGATCTTACCATGTCATAAATGGTTCGATTACATCTTCACGGACTTTCCACTTGCAGTGGTGTTCTGGGAGGTGTAAGTTATGAAACTCTTTTCACAACTCATCAGACATTCGCTAAACTTGTAACTCAAATATTCCTTTCTGCAATCGAATTGTAGAAACATAATTTTCTTGTTACAATATTTTCTTCTTCATTTTGAAAACCTTTCGAATGATTTCAAAAGATCCAGACTCATGTCTCATCAAGTAAATATCCATATATCTACTTGAGTCATTTCTGAAGATAGATAAATCCACTACTTGCAACAACATTTATTGGACTACACATCATAATGTATGATCACCAATATGTTCTATGCTCGTTCCTTATGGCCTGGGAACGGTATTTCAGTCACTTCACTTTTCAGAAGAAATTTGCAAGTGTCAGATGATTCAAAATCAAACGACTTCAAAATCCATCATAATGGAATTTCCATGCGGGTTTCTCCAATGTGACCAAATGCAGTGCCACACTTGTGTGGTATTCTTTTAGTCTTGCGACATTTAGCGTCAGTGTTTATGGATGTATCATATTACCATCAATATTCATAGCATACATCCCATCCTGTATGGAAGCATGGCCCTTCATGTTATTCATAACACCGAACATCATAAGTTCTCTTATGAACAACCTTCTTGCAAGATACCTTATGCAAAGGGCTAGAGTGTGAAACTCTAAAATGAATTATGAAAGTAAACCCAGAGGTAATGTATTAATATCAATATTCATAACATACATCTCATTCATAATGAAAATATGGCCCTTATGTTATTCATAACATCGAACATCAAAAGTTCTCTTATGAATAACCTTCTTGCAAGATACTTTATGCAATGGGCTAGAGTGTAAAACTCTAAAATGAATTATGAAAGTAAATACATAGGGAATACACCGTTGGAAGGTATAGTAACATTTACTATGTTCCCTGCGTGTATCTAAACCTCATTCCTGGCTAGTCTTTCAGGCCATAGTAGTTCTTCAATCGAGCTGCAACAGAATGCAATCGAGCGGGTATCTTTGTGATTTACTCACAATACCCAAGAATTAGTGATTAACATGTTTAACCATAATTCCTAAGAACTATATCTTTGACCAGCCTTCTTTACATCAAAAACTTGTATGACATTCATACATGAGCTGGATATTCCAGTCTTCTTTCCTTTTGCCATTATACTTCTAACAGTTTAACTTTCAGTATTTCTCCTACTCTCAGAAGAAGCACCCAACTTAAGAGTGGCGATAGCCCCGGACTTCCTAGGCGTGAAAGTTTCACTAACACTCTTCGGACACTTCCTTTCTCTTTAAGTTGTTGTTTTATTCACCATCATCATATGACTGGCGTTCTTCTGGATCCCTCTCTTATCAGTCTAATGCATAGTAAACTCCTTTACTAACAGTTTGCAAACAAATATTGCTTTGGATATCTCATATCTTTTAGCTTTTGTCTGTCTCTGAAAATGATTTTCAGATTCCATGAATATCACATAACTATCCAAACTTTTGAAGTTCGGGTCTCATGGAAGCAAACGCATTGCACTTGACTAAAACAGAATTCTAGCTTTTGGATCGAAGGACGAGAGTCACATGATCCATAGCATTAGCGGGAGAATACCGAAAGTATGCGATAGGACAAAGTCCTTCTCGGCACTCTAGAGGACAATCCTCACATTACGTTACCAGCCGTAAAGTTTTAACCAGATATTTAACAGCTATTCAATTTTAATAGGGAAGGTGGAAACGCGAGCCATTATTCTACTTATTATGCAAATCACACTTAGACAGTGTTCAAGATTAATTGCACTGAGAATTAAACAAGGTAATTCTACAGTGCGCTCCCACTCAAATCAATATCTCTCATAATTGATTGTGAGTGATTCAAGATCCAAATTTCAATTCAACGCCAAGGATGCATCCATCTCAAGTGACGAGAATTTCATTTGGTAGGCCAACTTGCCAATCACATCTCTATGTGATTCTTGTTCATCTTTCGATGCGTGTGTTCTGAGCTCATGACTTTCATGCCTGAACGTCAAGACAACCAAGTGATCTTGCTGCGAGGTCTCAACTCACCCGCCTCACACATGTCTAATCGTTCGTACCCATGCATCCATGTGATACCCCGAAAAGAAAAGTGCCGTGACGGTGCTACACTTGGGAGAACACTAACTACTTGATATTTTTGTGAGAGATCACCCTAATAAAAGCGACTACTGCGCAATCAAAAGGGTGCATCATAAGGGATAAACATCTCAGGCAATTCATAATAGCATGATATGGTATAGCCCTTTCTGACGGAGAAGTCTTGTATTTCTTCGTCTCCGGCATTCGCGTCGGTGTTCACCTTTGCGAATATTGCCACCACCTTGTCGATGCACCAGATAATATTGCTATCTCTATAGCTAATAAAATAAGTGCATTACTGAAGGTTGACACGCAGGTCATTAAAGTGACAATCATATGGCTCCAGCCATCATGCCGAATCATGACACGCAGGTCATGTTAATCAATTTACATTATATAGTCATCTCATACATAATCAAATTATAATGAGCACTGCTATACCACATCACATGCACATGCAAACCATCCTGCAAAACCAAGTTAGACGCCTCTAATCGGTTCATGCAAAATTTTATTTTTCGTGGCTTCTAAGGTTTCGAAACAAACCGAAGCTACCAACGTCCATCATCAAGCATGATAATCCAAGTCGCTTGATTAACATTGCGGGGTGTATGAAACACGAGATAATTAAATCTCGAGCCCCATACTAAACTTCGTCATACGCATGACCCCCGTGCAGATCATATCTGCAATGCCCTTTCATCTGCGAATTTCATCTTTCTTTTGACTATGGCGGAACCCAAAGAACTGAAGCACTTCGTTGATCAATCAGGATCGCGGATTGCCAGAACTTTGTGAAATTCCACCATACTGTCTCAAGATTGAGCAAACGCAAATTCTAGGGAAGCAACAAGAACATCGGGTAACAGACTTCATCTGCTACCCGCACAAATAATTTTCAGCAATAGATCTCATCTACTACCTAATTATATTGTGCAACACCCATACATCTCTATGTATTCTAGATCGCAACCTGCATCTACGCATAGCACGGCTCTTGATGCCACTGTTGGGTAACGCAGCAGAAAACAAAAATTTTCCGACCTACGCACCAGCCCAGGACCACTATGGAGACTGCATACAAGGTTTGATCATTTTCGTTACCGACTCGTAGCGCAGCGGAAGTAGAGTCGATGACGAACGGCGGTGCAGATCCCCGCAGCTAGGATTTTACAACCTCCCAACCGCGAGGATGTATACCCTCATCTGCCCCGCGGACAGCCCTCCGGGAGGCGGTCGCACAGTCCCCCGGACGGTGTCGCGGACAGCCCTTCGGGAGGACCTCCAAAACTCGGACTGTCACTCGGACAGCCCTTCGGGAGGACCTCCAAAACTCGGACGGTCACCTTCGGGAGGCACTCTCGAACTAAGACCGAAACTACGATCTCTCTACAGAGTTGCACACATACGGTGTCATCTATCCGGCAGGGCTTCGCCGTCCAGAACTAGTTCCCACCGGAACCCAGACAGCCTTTCGGCTCTACGAAACTATTTCGCTGGGAGGGAGAGAGAAGCCAGAAATGTCATGGCATGTGTATGTGAGAGCAAGGATTGGAAATATGGCAGCCCTCACCCCCTCTATTTATAGGAAAAACAAGGGGTAGGATGGGCATATCCAAAATGCCATGTCATCCCAAAATATCTTGGGAAGATATTTGTGGAAAGCCAACTTCCAACCATATCCATAAATCTGATTTCACTATTCACGACGACATTTTTCAGCGTCCGGTCGAACTGAAAATATTTATGTGGGCTTAGAACAATTCCAGTACCCACTAAAATAAGTTTCAATGCGATCCGGAACAATTCTGGTTTAGTGATTTTCATCTGCGAAAAGCATCTGAAGCGGTTCCGGCAGCTCCGGAACATTTCCGGTTTTCATCCCGGAAAATTCCAGAAAGTTTCCAGAACGATTCTGGCACCCTCCAAGAATTATCAGGCATGTGCCGAAACCAATCTGACTTTATGGTATCCTCTGAAACAACTTTTCAGTTTTACCGGAACTATTCCGATATCCTCTCCGGAACGTTTTCGTTTTGTCCGAAACTTTTTCGGTGAATTTCTCTCAGACTCCCCGTCTAGTATTCAGCAGATAGATGACCCTTAAGCGTGTGACCCTATAGGTTCGGTGAAGTATAGACATGACCCGGAACACTTTCCGATCAATGATCAACATCGGAGCCGTGGACACCCATATTGACCCCTATACCCACACGAATGAATATTCGAGTGAACCTCCAGTTGCCGTGTGCTATTCCTGTTGCTTCGCGATATGTTACAAATACCCAAGGTGAGAAACATCGGCATCCTCGTGGATCAACACTTGTCCACAATGCCAGTTACCTCGTTGCCGGTATTGTTCTCTTTTCTCGTTCCCGTGTTCCGGCATCCCTGTGATCAAATCACCCTGTGTCTGGCCAGACGATGATGGATACCGTAACACCGAGAGGGCCCAGAGATATCTCTCCATCGTCGGAGGAGCAAATCCCAATCTTGAGCTATCAAGTCCCTTGACATACTTTTCCATGAACCCGTAAGCCGCCGTAATAGCCACCCATTTACGGATGACGTTTAACAAACCCCAAAGTTCATGAAGCAAGCATGAAGAAACTCGACACTCTCATGGTCTAAGGAATTATGCAAACATTAACTTCTCTGTGTTATTAACCATAAACTTATGACGAATGTATCTCATAGCATAACATCAATCGGGTCGATTCAACACAAGTGTTCTACCAACAATTGTGCCCTCAAAATTGCCGGCATAGCCATGCCCATGATCAGGAAAACAGGATCATCATGCAATACTTGAGCCAGTCATAGAGGCTTGACTAGGAATACATTTTACCGTTTATTATCCCACACGTGCATATGAGTCTTCCTCCGAGCCTCGTGGTTATTGCAGACTCGAGAACCATAGCAGTTATAGCATGGAACATAAACCTAATTATGAACAGGGAGATAATCGATAACATTTATTATTGCCTCTAGGGCATATCTCCTACACTTCACTCCCCGGCAACGGCGCCAGAAAAGAGTCTTGATGACCCACAAGTATAGGGGATCAATCGTAGTCCTTTCGATAAGTAAGAGTGTTGAACGCAACGAGGAGCAGAAGGTAATGATAAGCGGTTTTCAGCAAGGTGTTTTCTGCAAGCACTGAAAGTAGCGGTAACTGATAGTTTTGTAGCAAGATAATTCGTAGCAAGCAACAAGTAACAAGTGTAACAAAAGTGCAGCAAGGTGACCCAATCCTTTTTATAGCAAAGGACAAGCCAGAACGGTCTCTTATATAAAGCAAAGCGTTCTCGAGGTCACATGGGAATTATCGTGTAGTCACTTTCATCATGTTTAGTTGATTCACGTTTGCTACTTTGATAATTTGATATGTGGGTGGACCGGTGCTAGGGTGTTGTTCTTACTTGAACAAGCAACCCTCTTATGATTACCCCCTCTCGCAAGCATCCGCAACTACAAAAGAAGAATTAAGATAAATCTAATCATAGCATGAAACATATGGATCCAAATCAGCCCCTTACGGAATAACGCATAAACTAGGGTTTAAGCTTCTGTCACTCTAGCAACCCATCATCTACTTATTACTCCACAATGCCTTCCCTTAGGCCCAAGTATGGTGAAGTGTCATGTAGTCGATATTCACATGACACCACTAAAGAAAGCAACAACATACATATCATCAAAATATGGAACGAATACCAAATTCACATGATTACTTATAACAAATCATCAAGTTGAGAGTAATGGCATGCATGGATGAATGATTCAAATTATACACAAGAGGATCCACTAGGGTTCTTGATGTTGCAGATGATAAGGATGTGGATGATGATGATGATGACGACAGTGGTGATGATGTTGTATCTCCCCCGTGCGCGGTGAAGAAGATGCCCTTCTTCTCCTTGCCAATCCCTCCTCCGGATGAACTCTGGAGGATAGGGTTCTGCCTTATGGATGAGTTTTTGGTGTCTCTGGGCGTCTGCCCCCCCCCCCCCCGATCCGATTCGATGGAGTGGAAATAGTTGATCTGGCGGCGGCGGCGGCGTGCCATATGACCGCTCATACGGGCGCTCGTGGTCGTATGGAACGCCATCTTTTTCTCTGGATGCGCGATGATGCCTGTTTCTTTGGCCTTCTTGCTTGATCCTTTTATGTTAGGTGATTATCACTTTAAATACGTGATTCCACTACCATTTCTGAGGATTTCCTCCATCATATGGTGATTGGTCCAAAAGACGTTACCTTAGAGATTATCAACAAAAAGAGCTACGCGAACGCGGTAAAATTCCACAAAGCCCACCATGTAGGCATAAAATACATGTCAAAATCATCTCATAAATTGGACTCATCAACTACTTGCACCCACACTGCCGCTCGGCTGAATTACTTTTCAGGTTGATCGACGAATCACCAGAACCGATCCTAGGGGCTAATTGCGCCCACACCATTGGTCGGCTGAATTACTTTCCAGGGTGGCATCTGGCAGGTTGATCGTGTTGGGAACTACGGTAGGGTGCGTCGACTGCAAATTAAAATTTCCTACTCGCAGAACATCCAGGAACATGCTAAGGAAGACGGATCACAGATCATTACCACTAGACGCGCAGTGTCGTGCAGCGGAAGTAGAGTTGAGGCAGCGCGTCTCCGGAGTCGTCTCCTCCTCGTCGATCTCCCATGTAGCCGATCGGATCCCTCGAACAGGTTCGCCGAAGTGGCGTAAGTGCACCGCCTCTAACGGTATCCACGCATGTGGGAGGAACGTCGTGCGGCGGACTGCTAGGTCTGGTCACACAACCGGCGACGAGTGGAGGTGGCTAGTTGCAACACATTCAAAGCCCTAATGATGGCGGCGAGGCGATTAACCCTAATGAGTGTGCCGTACCTCCACTTATATAGACATCCATCGCAGGCTCAACACTTGGGCCCCGCATGGACCCTAAAGCCCAAAGTCTACTCGGTCACAATCCAAGTCCAACTCGGATCACATCCGACCAGTGTCCTCGGATCCGACCTCGTAGGTTCCTTCCCTTAAGCGCGTGACCCCTTATGTTCAAGTCGTCTTGGTCGCAGGTCGGATCACCTCCGACCTGCTCGGTTGGTAGCGGCCTCTAGCAAGGCATGCCGACCACCAAGTAGACAATGAAGCTGGTTAGGCGAACCTGTACATCACACTTCTATTCCCTTTCCCACACGATATATGTTGTCGGGTGATAACCCACAAGTATAGGGGTTCAATTGTAGCTTTTTCGATAAAGAAGAGTGTCGAACCCAATGAGGAGCTAAAGGTAGAATTAATATTCCCTTCAAGTTCTATCGACCACCGATACAACTCTACGCACACTTAACGTTCGCTTTACCTAGAACAAGTATGAAACTAGAAGTACTTTGTAGGTGTAATGCTAGAACTACTTTGCAAGAATAAAACTAGGAGTACTTTGCAAGAATAAAACTACGAGTAATTTGCAAGATAATAAAAGTTAGTTTTTTAGTAGAAAGCTTTTGTAACACAAGAGAAGGATTTGTCCCTAGGCAATCGATAACTAGACCGGTAATCATTATTGCAATTTTATATGAGGGAGAGGCATGAGATAACATACTTTCCGTACTTGGATCATATGCACTTATGATTGGAACTCTAGCAAGCATCCGCAACTACCAAAGATCATTAAGGTAAAACCCAACCATAGCATTAAGTAACAAGTCCTCTTTACTCCCATACGCAACAACCCCCTTACTCGGGTGTAAGCTTCTGTCACTCTAGCCGCCCACTATAACAGAATTATGAACGTATTGCAAACCCTACAACGGGAATCCCTCACTCTTGCGCGACACGGAGGGCACCATAGGACAGCACCAAAATAAAACATACAACTCAAACCAATCACGATCATCAATCAACCCATAGGACAAAAAGAATCTACTCAAACATCATAGGATGGCCACAAATCATTGGATAATAATATGTAGCATTAAGCACCATGTTTAAGTACAGATTACAGCGGGGAGAAGAGGTGTTACACCGCTGCATAGAGGGGGAGAGAGTTGATGTTGACGGCGGCGAAGTAATTGGTGTAGATCGCCGTCATGATGGTTCCCCCGGCGGCGTTCCGGCGCCACCGGGAGAGAGGGGGAGAGAGCCCCCCATCCTTCTTCTTCTTCCTTGGCCTACTCCCTAGATGGGAGGAGAGTTTCCCCTCTGGTCCATGGCCGCCATGGCTCCCGGAGGGGAGGAGCCCCTCCGAGATTGGATCTCTCTCTCTGTTCTCTTCTGTTTCGCGTTCCTGGCTTCTGGCCGAAAACCGTTTCTTATATTCCCGGAGATCCGTAACTCCGATTGCGCTGAAATTTTAACACGATTTTTTCTCGATATAAGCTTCCTTGCGCCCGAAGAAGAGCCCCAACTGACTTACGGTGTGCCCACAAGGCATCACCGCACAGCTAGGGGGGCTCGCGCCAAGGTGCCTTGTGGAGGCTGTGGGCCTCCGTTTGCGTTGATTCCACCTCCCAAAAATCACATATATTCCAAAATAATTCTCTGTAAAATTTTATCGCGTTTGGACTTCGTTTGATATGGATTTTCTGTGAAACAAAAAACAATCAAAAATTATAGATACGACGGAGATGTATCAGCATCCCCAAGCTTAATTTCTGCTCGTCCTCGAGTAGGTAAATGATAAAAAAAGATAATTTTTATGTGGAATGCTACCTAGCATAATCTTGATCATGTAATCTAATCATGGCATGAATATTAAGACACGAGTGATTCAAAGCAATAGTCTATAATTTGATATAAAGACATCAATACTCAGGCATACCAACAAACAATCATGCCTTTCAAAATAAAAATGCTAAAGAACGTTATCCCTACAAAATCATATAGCCTTGTCATGCTCCATCTTCTTAACACAAAATATAAATCATGTACAACGCCGATGTCAGCCGAGCAATTGGTTCATACTTTTTAACGCGCTTCAGCTTTTTGAACTCCCACACAATACATGAGCGCAAGCCATGGATATAGCACTATGGGTGGAATAGAGTGTGGTGGTAGAGATCAATAAGAGAAGTCAAAAATAAGAAGATAGTCTCACATCGACGAGGCTAATCAACGGGCTATGGAGATGCCCATCAATTGAGGTCAATGCAAGGAGTAGGGATTGCCATGCAACGGATGCACTAAGAGCTATAAGTGTATGAAAGCTCAAACTGAAAACTAAGTGGGTGTGCATCCAACTTGCTTGCTCATCAAGACCTCGGGCATTTGAGGAAGCCCATCATCGGAATATACAATCCAAGTTCTATAATGAAAAATTCCCACTAGTATATGAAAGTGAAAACTCAGGAGACTCTCTATATGAAAAACATGGTGCTACTCTGAAGCACAAGTGTGGTAAAAGGATAGTAACATTGCCCCTTCTCTCTTTTTCTCTCATTCATTTTTTTTCTTTTCTTATTTTTTTCTCTTTTTTTTCTTTTTTTTCTTCTTCTTCTTTTTTCCCCTTTTTTTTATTTTAGAACGATCTCATGGACCACATCCCCACTTTTTCAAGGACTCATTAGTCTCCATCATCCTTACCTCACTGGGACAATGCTCTAATAATGATGATCATCACACTTCTATTTACTTACAACTCAACATTACAACTCGATACTAGAACAAAAATATGACTCTATATGAATGCCTCTGGCGGTGTACCAAGATGTGCAATGATGCTAGCGTAACATGTATAATAATGATGAACGGTGGCTGTGCCACAAATACTATGTCAGCTATATGATCATGCAAAGCAATATGACAATGATGATGTATGTCATGTATATGATGATGATGGAAGTTGCATGGCAATATATCTCGGAATGGCTATGGAAATGCCATGATAGGTTGGTATGGTGGCTGTTTTGAGGAAGATATAAGGAGGCTTATGTGTGATAGAGTCTATCATATCACGGGGTTTGGATGCACCGGCAAAGTTTGCACCAACTCTCGAGGTGAGAAAGGGCAATGCACGGTACCGAAGAGGCTAGCAAATTGCGGAAGGGTGAGAGTGTGTATAATCCATGGACTCACATTAGTCATAAAGAACTCACATACTTTTTGCGAAAGTTTATTAGCCCTCGAAGCAAAGTACTACTACGCATGCCCCTAGGGGGGAGGTTGGTCGGAGTTAACCATCGCGCGCCCCCGGCCGCCACACAAAGGAAGACAATGAAGAATAAATCATGCTCCAACTTCTTGGCATAACGACAGACCATACGTGCATGCTTCGGGAATCACAAACCTTAACACCAATATTCTTACTAAACCACAATCATTCACTAGTACCTCCCACATATCACCATCTTAATATCGTAAAACTATTGCAAGGAATCAAACTTATCATATTCAGTGATCTACAAGTTTTATGTAGGATTTTATGACTAACCATGTGAATGACCAATTCCTGTTGACTCTCTAAATAGATATAAGTGAAGCATGAGAGTTTAATTCTTTATACAAAAGACCACACTCTAGTAAATATAAGTGAAGCAAAAGAGCATTCTACAAATAACGATTTTCTATATGAAGAGAAACAGGCATCCAAACGTCAAATGATATAAGTGAAGCACATGAAGCATTCTATAAAGCCATACTCAAAAGATATAAGTGAAGTGCATGAAGCATTCTATAAATCAACCAAGGACTATCTCATACCAGCATGGTGCATTATTAAAATAAAAATAAAAAGCACACGACGCTCCAAGAATTTACGCATATCATGTGAACGAAACAAAAACCGAAACATACCGATAATTGTCGAAGAAAGATGGGATGCCTTCCGGGGCATCCCCTAGCTTAGACGCTTGAGTCTCCTTGAATATTTACTTGGGGTGCCTTGGGCATCCCCAAGCTTGATCTCTTGGCTCTCCTTATTCTCCTCATATCGATACCTCCTCGATCTTCGAACACTTCATCCACACAAAACTTAACCGAACTTTTTATTAGAGGGGTTAGTACATATAACATCAAATCCCATCATGTCCTACTGTAACATTATTGTATAATTATAATCAAACATTACCCACTGTATGCTATCACAATTCTATGGCTCCCAAGTCAATGGAGCACAACAAGATTTCAAACATACGCAAATAAAGAAACTATAACAGCAATCTGTGAATACAGGACAGTCTGTAAAGATGCAGATGGTACATATACTTATGTAACTCAAAAAATTCTGAAAACTTAGGAAAAAATAAACAATTTTCATAGCAGTACTGTGTAAAAATTTCAGAATTTTTGCATGTTCCAGTAAATTATAGAAATTCAAACACTACAGCAAAAGTTTCTGTTTTTTCACAGCACACACCAAACAAGCAATTTAAACATCCTAAAGGTAAATATTGGCACATTATTTTTATAATACAATGGATTTGTACAAGGTGATAATTATTTTTGTTGAAAAGTTTCTGTAATTCAAGATTCACAAAGTTTCCATGGGCATGAACAAAGTTCAAGGACGTCCCCCACTTCAACGGTGTTCGTCTTTCTCACTTTCACTTTTCTTTTTGAAAAGTTTTAGGTTCCCCTCTATATTTTTTTTTGTTTTTAAACTTTATAAAAGAACACAACAAAATAAAATGACTCTCTAAAACTTCCGGGTTATCTCCCAGGCAGCGCTTTCTTTAAAGCCATTAAGCTAGGCATAAAGTGCTCAAGTAATTGATCCACCCGGATCCCAAGGTATATCAAAGCCAATTTTAATTAACAATGATTTGTGATTTAGTAGTGAGCACAAAGAAACATGTATCACATAACAACGGAGTCTAACTCTCTTCCTATGCATCGGCATGTCATAAAAGAACAATTCATGCACATCAAGTAAAGGCCAATGCATAGTATAAACAATTTCTTACAACTTTATCATATTAGAAACATAGGCGGAGATGTAGTTCCTCTCTCATAATAATTGCAAGTAGGAGCAGCAAGCACATGCATATTATATTCATCAAAATCATCATGTGTAGTAGTAAAATGCAACCCATCAATGTAATCCTTAATAAGCGCAAACTTCTCCGATATAGTGTAGTTTGGAGAATTCAAAAAGATAATAGGACTATCATGTGTAGGTGCAATAGTAACAATTTCATGTTTAACATAAGGAACTATAGCAAGTTCATCTCCATAAGCATCATTCAAATTGGCATCATGGCCACAAGCATAGCAAGCATCAATTTCATCAAAAAGGGATATTTCAAACGAATCAAAGGGATCATAGCAATCATCATAGCATTCATCCTTCGGTAAGCACGAAGGGAAATTAAACAATGTATGAGTTGAAGAGTTACTCTCATTAGAAGGTGGGCACGGGTAGCTAACCCGCTCTTCCTCCCTTTGTTCTTTGCTCTTCTCGTCATCTTTTTCATCTAATGAGCTCACAGTGTCATCAATTTCTTCTTCCATAGATTCCTGCAAAATATTAGTCTCTTCTCGGACAGCGGAGGCTTTCTCAATAAATTCATCAATAAAGGCATTGTATTCATAATTCTCATAGCAATATTTTAGTATAGCATAATTTTCTGATCTGTAAACAGCATCATCATAGTTTTCATACTTTTCAAACAAAGATTCAATTTCATAAGCACCCTTAAAAGCAACAAATTCTTCTATTTGTTCCACATCATAGTAATCATATATACCATTAGCATAAGAAGCCAAGGTTTCATTATCATTAAATTCACATGAAAAGGGAAGGTGTGGAGCCTTCATCCTAGAGCAGCAAGTATAATCATATCTTAAGCATAAATTCCAAGCATACCATTGCAACATTTTAATTTGATCCCATAAGTGTTTCCCTTTTTGAGACAAGCGATAATCCCTAAAGTATTCCCGTTGATCCAAAGTATATCCCATTATCAAGTTAAATGGAGATTTATCAGGATTATCAAAGTAGTGTTTAATATTTTTCACATAACCAACATTGAGGGTTTTAGGAGGTTCCCCATCTCCATGAGTACCAAGTACAACTAATTTTTTTGGTGTTTTGTGTTCTATATCCATAACTAAAGATAGAAAACAACTTAGAACAGAAAATAAAATCTACTTAATGATAAAGCAAACAAGCACACACGAGAATATCAACCCCACGCTATTGCTCCCCGGCAACGGCGCCAGAAAAAGGTCTTGATAACCCACAAGTATAGGGGATCAATTGTAGCTTTTTCGATAAAGAAGAGTGTCGAACCCAATGAGGAGCTAAAGGTAGAATTAATATTCCCTTCAAGTTCTATCGACCACCGATACAACTCTACGCACACTTAATGTTCGCTTTACCTAGAACAAGTATGAAACTAGAAGTACTTTGTAGGTGTAATGCTAGAACTACTTTGCAAGAATAAAACTAGGAGTACTTTGCAAGAATAAAACTACGAGTAATTTGCAAGATAATAAAAGTTAGTTATGTAGTAGAAAGCTTTTGTAACACAAGAGAAGGATTTGTCCCTAGGCAATCGATAACTAGACCGGTAATCATTATTGCAATTTTATATGAGGGAGGGGCATGAGCTAACATACTTTCCGTACTTGGATCATATGCACTTGTGATTGGAACTCTAGCAAGCATCTGCAACTACCAAAGATCATTAAGGTAAAACCCAACCATAGCATTAAGTAACAAGTCCTCTTTACTCCCATACGCAACAACCCCCTTACTCGGGTGTAAGCTTCTGTCACTCTAGCCGCCCACTATAAGAGAATTATGAACGTATTGCAAACCCTACAGCGGGAATCCCTCACGCTTGCGCGACACGGAGGGCACCATAGGATAGCACTAAAATAAAACATATAACTCAAACTAATCACGATCATCAATCAACCCATAGGACAAAAAGAATCTACTCAAACATCATAGGATGGTCAGAAATCATTGGATAATAATATGTAGCATTAAGCACCATGTTTAAGTAGAGATTACAGTGGGGAGAAGAGGTGTTACACCGCTGCATAGAGGGGGAGAGAGTTGGTGTTGACGACGGCGAAGTTGTTGGTGTAGATCGCCGTCACGATGGTTCCCCCGGCGGCGTTCCGGCGCCACCGGGAGAGAGGGGGAGAGAGCCCCCCTCTTTCTTCTTCTTCCTTGGCCTCCCCCCTAGATGGGAGGAGTGTTTCCCCTCTGGTCCATGGCCGCCATGGCTCCCGGAGGGGAGGAGCCCCTCCGAGATTGGATCTCTCTCTCTGTTCTCTTCTGTTTCGCGTTCCTGGCTTCTGGCAGAAAACCGTTTCTTATATTCCCGGAGATCCGTAAATCCGATTGCGCTGAAATTTTAACACGATTTCTCTCTCGATATAAGCTTCCTTGCGTCCGAAGAAGAGCCCCAACCGACTTACGGTGTGCCCACAAGGCATCACCGCGCGGCTAGGGGGGTCGCGCCAAGGTGCCTTGTGGAGGCTGTGGGCCTCCGTTTGCGTTGATTCCACCTCCCAAAAATCACATATATTCCAAAATAATTCTCCGTAAAATTTTATCGTGTTTGGAGTTCGTTTGATAT
Source organism: Elymus sibiricus (assembly GCA_039707655.1). Taxonomy (NCBI): domain Eukaryota; kingdom Viridiplantae; phylum Streptophyta; class Magnoliopsida; order Poales; family Poaceae; genus Elymus; species Elymus sibiricus. Next base: position 164,209,296 of record CM077666.1, on the reverse strand, counting down.
GGATTTTCTGCGAAACAAAAAACAAGCAGAAAACAGGAACTGGCACTGGGCACTGGATCAATATGTTAGTCCCAAAAATAATATAAAATGTTGCCAAAAGTATATGAAAGTTATAGAATATTGGCATGAAACAATCAAAAATTATAGATACGACGGAGACGTATCATCGGGCTCAAGGCGAGTCTGTCATCCTTGCGATAGCCCGACCTCTTTCTCGTTCCAGTGATGCCGACCACAAACCGGATTATCTCATAATCCTTGTCGCATGGCCATGCTTATCTTGGCTGGATCACACGAGGGGCCCAGAGTATATCTCTCCTAATCGGAGGGGCAAATCCCATCTTGCTCGACCATGTCTCGCAGCATGGGTCTGGACAAGCCCGAAACCTATCTTTGTAACTACCCAGTCATGGAGTAGCGTTTGGTCGGCCCAAAGCAGGTCTGTCACCATCCCGAGTACATGCGTCAGCTCAGGTCTTAGGACATAGAACGTATGTTGTACTATAGACTCACAGATGACATATCGCTGCCTCTCATAGTTGGGTCTGTCCGACTCGGACCTTATCTCGACTCGGATTCGACTACCTTGAATCTGAGCAGATCCTTCCCAGTCCATATTATCCGGTTAGCATCCAATGCTCCATGGCTAGTGAGACCGAGCCATCGACCGTGTCATATGCTAGTCTAGTCGGCTGTGCGTCCACACAGCCCTTTCAACTAGGGACCTTTTAGGGCAGTCATCATACAATGCATAGTCCCACAAACAAGTCACGTACTTGCTGATACACATCATTGATAACGTCCAAGGACTATCTTTATTCATAAACACATAGGAAATATCATCATACATGATTGTCTCTAGGGCATATCTCCAACAGATCGATGTATCCCCCAGAACTGAGCCTGGGGCTACTTTCAACCACGCTGCCAGTCAGTAGAAGTAGTTCCCGAGGAGATTGGATCCTCGGGTCGGCCATTCTACCCAACCCGAGTCTCGAGGGCTACTGTACACCAGCTTGATTTATTCAATTCCCACAAGGAAGATTTTGATCCTCAGGCCAAACTTTCAGCCCAGCCTAAGTCTCGTGGGCTACTGGATCCGCGTTTAATCAAAGACAGTAAGCATGTTACTGAGGAGATTTGATAATCTAGTCAATTTGCTTCAAGATTCGCAACTAGGCAGCACCGGGATCCTAATCGGCCGCACCAAGATCTTTAGAAAATTGATAGATATGAGGCACCAAGTGCACAATGAAAATGGCCTAACAACAGAGGCACAAAAGTCTGACATTGATTTCCAACCGGTTTCACTAGAGAGGAACCAGAAACACTACACACAATATGACCCGATCGGGCTTGAGGAACCAGATTCAGCGACAGAAACGAAGACGTAGAGTTGGGCCAACAAGTTGAACTTCAGGAACACGGTGAAGTCTTCGTTCGGGGAGGCTAAGAGCAACTCCAACACGCGCGACCCAAACGGACGCGCGTTTTGTCTACTTTTTGTCCGTTTGGGTCGGCCGAGTGGACTGCATTGTCCACTTTTTAGTTTGGGTCTGCCACGTCGCCCAACGGGAGACCGACAGATTTTCTCCGCGTCCAAAAAAAATTGAAAACATGAGGCCAAAATTAACATAATTATACATAAACGGCTAGTCAACCGCCGGCCAAAGTCCACTTAAGCATTAATAAAACATCAAAAAATTTAAAAACGCGTCCGCACGCTACCCTAGGCCTTGCCATCCTTGTCGTTGTCGTTGTCGCCGATGAGGTCGACGAAGGCTGGCGGCGGCCCAGCCCACGGGAAGGCGGTCTCCCACGCCACCCACGCTGACTCCTCCAGCGTCTGCTCCGGCGGCGGCATTGCTGCGCGGCTGGCGCGCTCCTCCTTCTCCTGCTCGAGGCGCTCCTCCTCCTCCTCCTCCTCGCGCTCCTACTGCATCTGGCGCTCGCCGTTGGCCTGCTCCTCCGCCAGGCAGTGCTGCCTCCAACGCTCGAGGTAGGCCGCCTCCTCCTCCGGCGGCGTGTCCATGTAGACGGCAGTCGCGCTCACCCACTCGCGGACAATGCTGGTCCACGTGTACGTCTCCGCGGGCCACGTGGCGCTGTGGGCGTGCGCTCCGGCTCGGCCTTGGGCTCGAAGACAGGCAGCGGTGGCGGGGGATCGAGGATAGGCGGCGGTGGCGGGCGGTAGACGCAGTCCCTCGCCGCCGATAGCGTGAGGGCCTCCTCCAAGATGTCCCAGTGCGCGTCCTGCTCGCGCCTGCTCTCCTCCAGGGTGCGCTGCGTCACCGCCTCCAGAGCGGCCTGGTAGGCCGCCGCCTCCTCCTCCTCCGACGCGACCTCTGGGGGCGGCGGCATGAAGCCGGGGTTGAGCTGCACGCCACCACCAGTTGGGGGAGTCCGGTGCGTTGGCTGCATGCACCGCTGCTCCGGCGTAAGGATGGCACGGCGCCGGCTCACCTCCTCTGCATGCGCCCGTGGCGATCGCGGCACCGCCAGCGCGGGGATGCGGTGCGGATCCAGATGCCGACCGTGGGGCAGGTTGACATCTGGATACGACAGTAGCTGGCTGTACTGCCAGTGCCAGCGCGCTTGGTGCACCGGGATGTACAACCTTTCCCGTGGCCCGCCGCGTGGAGGAGTCGGCGGCGGTGACAGAGGAGGAGGCGCACGGAACGAGCTGGCGTCGGGGTGGAGCTTCCCCTTGCCCTTGCCAAAGAAACCCATGGCTAGGGTTTTGGTGTCGTCGGCGAGGGAGCGAGCTTGGCCAGATGTGGACGGGGAAGGGGGAGTGGATGAGGCCGGACCCCCCGGCACGCTTGCATTAAAAAAGGACGATGACTCGGTGTTTCCACCCACTGCCAAGCGGGCCCGAGGTAGGTGGCCGTGTTTAATACGACGACGGGCGGTGGTTGGGCAGCCGGCAAGTGGGGCCACAGCAGACGCGCGGCGCGTCCGTCTCGTGTCCGCGTGGACGCTTACCGGGAGCAAATTTGGGCCTGAAATGCGTCCAGACGGACACCGAACGAACGCTTTTTGGATTTGGGTCGGCGCGTTGGGCTGTTGTTTTGGTCCGTTCCGACGCAAACGGACACACACGGACCATTTGGGTCGCCGCGTTGGAGTTGCTCTAAGCACGTAGCACAAGATCGTGGTGACGACCTCCTCGGCTTCATTGAATTTTTGCAGCTATAGCACTATAGATACTAAGTTTCCCGCATGTTGCTATCTAAAAATCACGTGCCGATGTTTGTATCATTGATTTTGTTCAGTATATAACGCACAACAAAGACATTTAATTCATTAACATTTGATACTAAATATTACAAGAAAAACTATTAAAAATATATAATTAATTAAGTGTAAATATGCTTTGACAATCCTATTTTATAATTTTGGAGTACCTTTTGCATTTAGCACCAGGGCCTCAAATTCCTAGATAAGGACTTGCACACCACCTTTAAAACCAAACACAACACAGTGCAACAACACTAAGCCAAGCCCAAAGATGTAAACATCACCCAACAAATGAACTGATGAACTATGCAGATCTTCGGAGTTGCTACCTAAAAAAAGTACCTTCACCTCGCGCTTGTTCTACTGAATGAACACCTGAACCTGACCTATTCAAGCCTTTCAACATTGCTAGCAATATGTACAAATGAGCAGTCACTACATCCATGGTTACCAGGTTTCACCGTGGCATCTGCAATTTCCAATCCCACAAGTAAAAAGTTCAAAACTTTCAGTGTCCTGTCCTGACTAATTTTTCTCTGGTAAACTGTCCCGACCCCTGAGTCCTGTAATGGAGCACTGCAAGTCTACAAGCAGCTGAGCTGCTCTGCTGCTGCCCTGCACTTGCTCTGCTTCCCTCGGGACCTGCTCCGCCCGAACACGGCCAGTCTCGTAAAGACGCGCAAGATCCTGCTGGCGCACCGCCGCTGCGAGCCCCAGCGCATGGAGCCGATGCAGCTGCCGGACACGGGTGCTCGCCGCCTGATCGCCACCGGCGCCGCCACGTCCGCCCTGAAGCTCGGCTCTTTGCTGTCCTTGCGAACCGAGCCTCCTTTCAGGGTGTTGTGCCGCTGCAGGGTCTTCTTCAGCGAGATGATCTCCTGCTCCAGCGCCTGGATCCTGAAGCTCGCTGTCTCGTAGTCCGACGTCGCGTCGTCGTCGCCGCGGGCGCGAAGCTTCCTGTCGAGCGCCACGTTGGTGTGGGCGTCTGTGTACGGGCTGGTGGTGCTCAGCGGCTGGCTCGTGGGGACAGGGCACCCTGGGCTCGGCGTGTACGCGCCGGCGACGCCTGGGATCAGCTCGCCGGAGAGCATGTACCGGAACGAGTCGGAGCGCTCGGCGAAGGCGCGGTGCGTGTGCATCTGCTGCACGAACAGCGCCTGCACGATGAACCGGAGCGGCATCCGCTCGTTCTGCACCGCCTGGATGCACGCCTTGTGCGACAGCTTCCGGCACTCGAGGTGCCCGCACAGCGACGCCTCCTCTCCGGACAAACCCGGATGCTCCTGAACACAGAATCAGCAGCTTCGTCTCGTCAGGGACAGTTGAAAATTCAAACCAGCAAACCACTCGGACTAATAACTGCGTGTGACCGGAAGGATACTCGTCTTACCACTAAGTAAGTGTTGATTGCCTCGTATAGATGATCGTGGGTCTTCCGGTCGCCGGCCGGAACGACGCCGATCAGTTCTGCCAGCCTCTCCGGCCGGAGCTTCGGATCCGCGATGATCTGCACGAGGTACCGATCCCACAACTCCGCCACGGCCTCGGCCCCTTGTCTTTGCATGGCGACGTGGCTTGAGACGATGCTCTCCATTGTCACCACTTCCGGGCTATCGGCGACGGACCGGTGGGCGTCTTGCTCCGGCAGTGGCAGGTCATCCGCGCTGGCGAACTGCAGTTGGGACGCTACCTGGTCTCGCAGCCTCGTCCGGCTCTCCTCTTTCAGCTCGAGGGTGAGCGACCGCGACAGCAGCGCGAAGTAGAAGGCCACCGGGACGGCGCCGCTCGCCTCCACCGGGAGCAGCTCGACCACGCCCTGCAGTATCTCCGTGGCCCTCCTGTTGGCGTCGGTCTCGCCGTCGCCGGCCTCGTCCGTGCTCGCCCAGAACTTGTGGGTCTTCTTGGAGAGCACCCACTTGTTGGCGTAGAAGAGCACCACGGGGCTCACGTACTTCTCCTTCATCCCTTGCCGCCGCAGCGCCTGCACGATCCGCTTGAAGAACTCGAAGGGGAGGGCGATGAGGTCCTTGATCCAGAGGTCGCGCGCGGCGAGCTCCTTGACGACCTCGGCGTCCCAGCGGCGGCCGACGAGGCCACGCGCGCCGGCGTCATCGACCCCGGGCTGGTCCCGCCGCTGCTCCGGGTCGAGGATCTCCATGCACGCCATGAAGGCCAGCGACTCGACGCAGCGGCTGACGATGAGGAGCTCCTCGGCGACGGGGAGGAGGGGCTGGCAGCGCTGCAGGACGATAAGCGCGTCGTCCCAGCTCTGCAGCACCACCTGGTTGATGTAGAGGTCGCAGCGCGCGCCCAGGCCGCCCACGTCCAGGAACTCCGCCGCGCAGCGCACCGCCGCCACGTTGAACGGGTCGAGCGCCACGGCGTCGCCGTAGCAGAAGAGCCCGATCACCTCGAAGGCGTCGGAGCCTCCGGGGAAGCTGTCCGGCAGCTCGACGTCTCCGGACTCCTCCACCATCGCCTGGCTGAAATACCTGCTTCTTGACGCCAGAGGATCCTGCAACGATGACGACAAAGCTCAGCATGATCATCACCAAACCAGCGCCACGCCATAATTAAGTCGGTCGCGAGCTCTGACTGACCCTGTGCAGAATGAAGCTCCTGTCGGCGACGCGAACGCGCACCGTCGCCGGCGACCCGGTCTCCTTCGCCCTGCAGTTGAGAGCAATCAGAATTCAAATTCGATCGCTAGGCAAGAGAAACAAGCAACATGCCATGACTTCACGTACCAGGAAAGAACTCTCCTCTGCAGCAGGAAGGCCGTGCTCGGGCTGGAGTAGGGGCTAAACATGGCGGCGGCCGCCGCTTCCTTGGCAGCCGGCGACATCTCCACCTCCGTCTCCATCTCCCTCCCCCTCCCAATCATCTTCTCCATCAAGTATGTAGCTATCTATCCTTCGCAGGTTAGGCAGCGTACCTACTTGTGTTACTAGGAGGAGGACCGGAGCACATATAAGGATGTTGAGTGCGGAGGGAGGGAAGTAACATAGGGAGGCGTGCAAAAGGGTACAATGGCTGAGGGCGCACGAATGGGGGTTGAACCCCAGTTTTAAGGCTGGGAAATCGGATCGCCCTCGTGCAACTTTTCTTAATTCCCTCACTCCTCTGGATGGATGGTCTCAGCGTTTTCTCGGTAGATTTGCTCGCCCCCACGGGGGCAGCCGTGTAAAGATCCAAGAGAGGGTCAACACTAGTTTAAGCCCCAATCACCGCGTCGTCCAGTCACCACCAAAATTGCACGCACGCACGCGTGATACAGATGGAAACACCTGGTATAAATTCTTGGTGTAATTGGTGTTTGTTGGAGTGTTGAACCAACTGGTGGAAAAAACGAGCTTCTGGTGCCATGGACGGATCGTACGATGGCCGAGAAGTCCAAGCTTCAACGAGCTCTTGGCATTTGGCAGAGCACGGTGACTTTGCCAGCCAGGGGTTGCTTGGAGTTGGAGGGAGCACGCAGCCTCAATTTAAAACTGCCTCCCTCGAGACTCGGCATCTTGTGCGATCAGACTATCCTTTCTGCTCACGGACGGATGGGCTCCAAAATTTTAAGACCAAAATGTTAGCGATGGCATAAGCTGGACGGATGCGCTTCCATACTGCTTTTTAATAAAGGCGAGCGTGCACATTGACGAGCACTCCTACGAGATGAGGCCTCCTCTGAATATCATACAGCGGGCATGGAGTCCCTGTCGCCCGATTCAACGGGCGTTCCGTCATTCACCATGACCGCACGCCACAAAACTCTGGTTTAGACCACGGAACTGTAAAATTCTTTCTTTAACAACAAGATCTGATGATGCGAGAGGCCTGGTTACCTCGCCGCCGTGGAAGCAGATCAATCACGGCGTTTTTCTTTTCATTCATGGATCTGCCTGCCTGCCGGCCGGCCACGTCTTCTTCTCCGGTGCAGAATTACTGGTCAAATGGCGTTCGTCGTGCTGGAAGCTAGCTGGGGCGATCTGCATGCATGGACTGGTCAGCGCATTGTGCCGCTGCCCGCCGCTCGTGATCGCCATTGATAAGGGAGAATGTCGGTAATAATCAAATCGTTGACGTGCATCGGCCGCTGCACTTGGGGTTGGGGAATTTAAGTGCACGGAGTCGGGGGAGTATTCCGCTTCCGCTGTGGAATTTGAGGTAGGGGCATCGGGAACCCAAGTTGCCATGCTTCTCCTCCCCGAGCGCTCGGTTGCAGTTTTCTGGACCTTTTTCGTGGCCCCGTGACGCATCGAGATCGGCTACGGAATTTGTACCCGGCCGGCCCCGCGGTGCAGTTCTGTGGGAGGGGGAGGCGCCGGGTCACGCACTCCTGCCAGGCTGCCACGCCCGTGATTCACACATAGGGCATCTAGCAGGGCCGGCCCTGGTGTATGGCGGAAGGGGCGACGGCCCAGGGCCCAGGCTTGAGGGGGGCCCATGATCTGGTATTCACCTAGCAAAAAATTATATAGGGAAAAAATTTAGAGGAAGAAAAATGAACAAGATGGGCTAGGCCCAGATAGCTGGCGATAGCGATGTAGCGAACTAGCGATCAAGCACGACTGCCATCGGCCCCTCAAAAAAAAAAGCACGACTGCCATCGATGTGTTTCGCTTCGGCTTCGCTTGGTCAGTTCGTTTGTCCGTTTGTCTTCGACCGTCGCTCGGCGTCTCGGACGCTCGGGATTCAGGATCAGGGGTGCCTTGTTCGTTGTCGCCGCTGCGCGCGGCAGGCCGGCAGTCTGCTATTGCGTCGTGCGCCAAGTGACCCGGCCATCCCGACATCCGGCGGTAGCGAGTTTGTCCGGTCTTTGCATAAAAAACGGCCGAAGAAACTTTTTTGCAAAGCACTAGAGTATTATTGTTATTGATGGAGTTAGTTGATTTTATTCTTATTTGAGGTAATCATGTCATGTAAGTTTCATTTTGCTATCTTTTTTCTCTTTCTGTCTTAATATGGCTTTGCCCAACAATTATTATAGTCCAATCTTAAACTAAAGATGTATGGTTGAAAGTTTACTCTTGATATTATGCAAATGAAGTTAGCTAATACGAAACCATGAAGCACCATTAAGTTAGCTAATTCAAGCAAGGGGACGATGGGGGAGGCGATTCGGGGCCGGCGGCTAACTCTGGCGCCCCGGCCTAACGCCACCGGAGCAGCGACCTCACCGGCGTTGGGCTCCACTGGATCCAGGTATTCCTGCCTGGGATCGGACGTCGGGTCCTCAGACGAAGAGGAAGCGCCGGCAGTGGGAGTCCAGTTAGCTCTTGAGGTGCTCGGGGAAGGAGTCGGGGGCGGGGAATGGAAAGCGGTGGCTCGCCGGAGGAAGAAGACTGGGGCGGAGATCGTTCAAGAGTTCTGGAAGGACGCTGGCTTCCCGACGCCGGAGTCGCGTTCCTGGGAGAATAGGTCACCGTCGCCGCCGGGAATGGCATCGAAGGAGGGTTCGGTGAAAGCTGGATCGGGGTCGCCGCCGGAACCGGTGCCCGTCGAGCGCCCTGGTTGGAAGTCTTCGGCGTCGCCGTCTGGTCTGCGGTTGGCCCGTCCGCCGCGTATGGGGACATGGCGAGGTCCACTGCCCCCACGCAGAGTGACGCCTCCTCCTCTGCTGGGGCAGTTCCTTGATTCGGCCACGCGGGATTCATCTTCGGCAGGGCGGAGGGGCTTGTCGGCGTCGGTCGGATCGCCGAGATCTGAAACTGAGCCGGGGACGTGGTCAGGGCCGATTTCTACGGACGTTCAAACTCCTCCAGTTGTGTCCTCGGGGAACAGGCCCATGCATGCAACGTTGGATCCGGGCCTGGGGTTTTCTTGGGCTTTTCTTAGAAGACGTATGTGGACTCTCTGGAATAACCCTGCGCAGCAGCGATCGATCAACTCCACGCCTTCGGCTGCAGCGTCGTCGTCCTCGTCTGCTGTCCCACGAGCTTCGATCGTCGCCGCCAAGATCTCACTCCCCTCGCCGACGCCGCATACGTCTCCAGCACCACCTCCCGGCGCCGGGGTTGCCCGCTCCTACGCGGCTGTCGCGGCGGCGCATCAGCTCCCCATGGCGGGCGTGCCTCCTTCGGTGCGGGGTGTCGCCGTCACTGGAGGGATGAACCCTCACCCCCCTCCGGTCGTGGGGGTGACCTCCACTCCCTCGTGCCCTCCGGCTCAGGCGCCGGGCTTCTTCGATCCACCTCTTCATCAACGAGGACCAGCGCCGGTCTACAACTATGGTGGGAACCAGCCCCCTAGCTATGGCCAGGCCGGGCACTACGCCTCGCCGTACGGTCCGGCCGTCGCCGGTGGGCCAGCCACTATGTATGGGACTTCGCCGGCCGGGGTGTCCGTCCCTCCGCAGTTCCATCCGGGAGGGATTGTGGCACATCCGGTCCAGAAACGCAAAAAGAAGAAGAAGCCGCAACATCAGCAGTTTGCCAGGGGAGCTTTGCAACATGGTTTTCACCCAACCCCTCAGCAGATGCAGGTTCAGCAACATGTACCGCATCAACCTATACAGCAGCAGTATGTGCAGTCATATCAGCAGGGACAATATCAGCAGGTTGTGCAGCCACAGAACACTCAGGTGCCACAGTTGCCACAGGGGCCTACTACTGTCGATGTCCCTACTCTGGGGGCTCCCGTGTCCGATGTGCAGGTGGATCCTACAATGCCAAAGAGCAAGGCTAAGAAAGGGGTCCGATGCTGGAAGTGTGCGATGGATTCGCATGCCACGAAGGATTGCACAGTGCAGCATTACTGTTATATTTGTGACAAAATCGCTCATCCAACGTTGCGGTGCCCGGTTCTGAAACTCCCCAAGCCCAATGCTTTTGTCTCGGGAGTTGGTGCTGAGGAGACTTACTTTGCCCAGCTTCCAGATAGTGTGGTGAAGGATCATTTGGCTCCGACACAGACACCGACCGCCCGTGTTCAGGTGAGTGGGTTGATGGTACCAGCTAGCATCGTCGAGAGTCAGATTGCCAGGAGATGCCCGGTACATGATCAGTGGAAGTGGGAGGCTATTCAACACGGGTCCGATGCTTACCTTGTTAGCTTTCCGTCTTTCGAGGATTTGGACAGGGTTGATGGAATTCAGATGAATGTCCCGTCGGTTAATGCCCAGATGACTGTCACCGCATGGAGGTCGCAGGAGGTCCCACATAAGCTCGAGCTTCAGTAGATTTGGCTACATGTCGAGGGTGTTCCTCATACGGTGCGCCATTTTTGGGGTCTGGCGAAAGATAATCCCTACCCCATTCTTATTGGTGGGATTTTAATTTGCTATGATTTCCAAATGAGAAAAGCCGAGGTAGGTTTGATAATCATTGGCCTTTCCTTTTCAACGCTGTCATAGACAGTCTAGATTTGCGAGAGGTTTCCATGATTGGAAGATAGGCCACTTGGGCAAACAGTCTTCCGGAGCCGACATATGAGAAACTAGATCGTGTTTTAATGGATACTGATTGGGAATCCAAATTCTCTATGGTTTCTGTTCGTGCTCTACCTCGTATAGAGGCTATCTCAGACCATGCACCCATCCTCTTAACCACTGGATTGCCACGACCACAGCACCGACACAAGTTCAAGTTCGAACTGGGTTGGTTGCATCGAGATGGATTCCATGAAATGGTCAAGGAGGTGTGGGATAAACCGGTTGCCGGGCTTACTCCAATACACAAATGGAACAACAAAATGCGTGCGTTACGTAAGTTCCTTCGTGGTTGGGCTAGGCACACTGCGGGTATCCTCAAAAAGGAGAAGCTTTGCCTTTCATCTATTATTGATAATTTAGAAGCTTTGGCGGAGATTAGACCTATCTCTGACCTCGAAATAGAGATCAAGAGTCAATCGAATGCCCAGTTAGCTCGTATGCTGCGCGAGGAGGAAATCAAGTGGTACCAACATTCAAACTCTCAGTTTATCCTGAAAGGTGATTCGAATACGAGATATTTCCATGGTGTCGCCAATGGTAGACACCGGAAGAAACGTATTCATTCCCTACAACAGGAGGATGGCATGATTGAAGGGCATGAGCAACTTAAGTCTTATATCACTAGTTATTACAAAAATATGTTCAGAACCCCTGAGGAAGGAAACTTCACGATAGATGAGTCTCGAACAGATGACATCCCCCAGGTTTCTGATGTGGAAAATAGCCTTCTAACAACTCCATTTTCTGAGGAGGAAGTTAGAAAGGCAATTTTCCTAATGGAGCATAACAAAGCTCCAGGTCCAGATGGTTTTCCCGCTGAGTTCTACCAGAACTTTTGGGAGGTTATCAAACAGGATCTCCTACTCTTGTTTGGCTGCCTTCACGCTGGCCAACTAGAGTTGTTTCGCTTAAACTTCGGTGAAATTATTCTATTACCTAAGGTTAATGAGGCTGAAAGGATACAACAGTATCGTCCAATCTGCCTTCTTAATGTTAGTTTTAAAATCTTCACTAAGGTAGCGACGATTAGGCTAAAGTCGGTTGCCGAACATGTGGTTCTTCCTTCTCAAACTGCTTTTATGCAAGGCAGAAACATCCTAGATGGGGTTGTTGTCCTTCATGAAATAGTTCACGAATTGCATCGGAAAAAACTGCATGGGGTGGTTCTTAAAATCGATTTTGAAAAAGCTTATGACAAAGTCAAGTGGTCTTTTCTTCAACAGACTCTCAGAATGAAAGGATTTTCTGCAGAGTGGCGCGCAATGATCCATAGTTTCGTTACTGGAGGTAGTGTTGCCATTAAAGTCAAAGATGACGTTGGCAACTATTTCCAAACGAAGAAAGGATTGCGACAAGGTGACCCAGTATCGCCCATGCTATTCAATATAGTGGCGGATATGTTAGCGGTCATGATTGAGCGTGCCAAGGTTGATGGCCAAATTGATGGGGTAGTGAATCATCTAGTGGATGGTGGCCTCTCTATCCTTCAATATGCCGACGATACGATTCTCTTTATGGATCATGACCTCGAGAAAGCAAGAAATCTGAAATTAATTTTATCAGCATTCGAGCAACTCTCAAGGCTTAAGATCAATTTTCATAAAAGTGAATTGTTTTGTTTTGGCGAGGCTCAAGACGAGGCCCATCTGTATGCTGACCTGTTCAGATGCGGGTTGGGCCAGTTTCCGATCACCTATTTGGGGATACCGATACATTATCGGAGACTCACAAATGCTGAATGGAAACACGTCGAAGAGAGACTACAAAAAAGACTTAGTAGTTGGAAAGGTAAGCGGCTATCTCTGGGTGGAAGGCTGGTCCTCATAAATTCAGTACCAAGTAACATGGTACTATATATGATTTCCTTCTTCCAGTTGCCGAAAGGAGTTTGACATAGATTGGATTACTTCCGATAGAGATTCTTTTGGCAAGGAGATGGCGAGAGAAAGAAATATCGACTGGCTAAATGGTGTGTGGTTTGCCGTCCCAAAGACCAAGGCGGGTTGGGCATTCATGACCTTGAGGTTAAGAATAGGGCCCTCCCCAGCAAATGGTTGTTTAAGTTGTTGACGGAAGATGGTGTAGGGCAAACCCTCCTAAGGAGAAAATATGTGGGTTCAAAGGCGGTATCCTAGGTATACTGGAAGCCTGGGGACTCTCATTTTTGGGCAGGACTAATGGCAACGAAGAAATATTTCTTCCGCTATGGTTCCTTCTCAATTAAGGATGGCTCGGAAATTAGATTCTGGGAAGATAAGTGGCTAGGTAATGCTACTCTCCGGGAACAATATCTAGCTCTATACAATATTATGCGTCACAAGGGTGATACTATTGCCAAGGTTTTGGAATCATTTCCGCCAAACGTGATGTTTAGAAGGGATTTAATTGGACCTAGACTCCAATCGTGGAACATACTACTCCAACGGTTAACCACGGTACAGTTGTCACAAGGGTCTGATGTCTTTCGTTGGAACCTACATGGGAATGGGCAATTCTCAGTGGAGTCTATGTATAGAGCTTTGATCCAGTCCGACGTGCCAGTTGATAATAATAAGATGATCTGGAAGATGAAGATACCTCTTAAGAATAAAATATTTGCATGGTATCTTCGTCGCGGAGTCATTCTTACTAAAGATAACCTTATTAAGAGGAATTGGCATGGAAGTACGCAATGTGTATTTTGTCCGCATGATGAGACAATAAAACGTTTGTTCTTCCAACGTAAATTGGCTCGTTCTATATGGTCAGTCATCCAAATAGCTTCTGGCTTGTATCCTCCCCGTAGTGTTGCTAATATATTTGGCAACTGGTTACATGGGATTGATCACATGTTTAGAATTCTTCTCAGGGTAGGAGCGCTTGCCATGATTTGGTCGCTTTGGCTATGTAGGAATGATAAGGTTTTTAACGATAAAAGTATTTCTCTTATGCAGGTTATCTACAGATGTACCGGGACGCTTCATTTATGGTCCTCTCTACAACGATTGGAGAATCGAGACCTGTTTACGGAGGTGTGTACATGATTGGAGGCTATGGCGAGGGATACTTTTACCCAACATGGGTTGCAGCATGATCTTAGGATTGGGCCACCGATGGTTTAGGCGTTATACATATATACATTTTCTTTGTATTTCGCCTTCTTCTTTTATTCTGGCTTGTCGTGAGGACCTTGTTGGCTGTGTGCATCTTTGTTATGCAGAGGCCGGGTGTAATACTTAAACCTTTTAAGTAATAAAGCACCCCTTTTCGGAAAAAAATGCAAATGAAGTTATATAAATTTGTTTATGTATCACGCACACACATACATATATATGGTATTAGGACTTAGGGGCCTATGTGGTCAAGTTCGCCCTAGGGCCTTCCGAAACATAGGGCCGGCCCTGGCATCTAGTAGCCAAGGAAGTGCATCTCCAGCTGCTGATACAACGGATCTTAGAGCAACTCCAACGCGTCGACCCAAACGGACGCGCGCTTTGTCCGTCTTTTGTCCGTTTGGGTCGGCATGTCCGCCCCCTTTTGCGTTTGGGTCGGCGGTGCGCCCAACGCGCGGACCCATTTTTCGTCCTCGCGGCCTGCCTGCCTCCTATTTTTATTGTGTACACTATTTTTGGTTGCCATACAAACAATTTTTTTTATTTCATCAAACACATTTTCGATACATACATTCACCAATTCTTTGCTACGAGAGCAAGACCAAAGAAAACAAGAACCACAATTAGACATTTTAGAAGATGTCCAATTTCCATAACTGCTCCCACTAGTTGGACTAAGATCTTTTCTATGCCTTCATTGTTGATCAGCGGATTCTTGAGCTTCACAACTTCTTTCTTCTTCGATTCTAAAAAAGTAGACGTTGCTTCCCCTTTGGTCTCTTCTTTAGTCTTATCTCTAGCTTCAATTGTAGCTACAAGTGCACGGACATCTAGCAAATTCCGTGCGATCAAAAGATCGATGTATTCTTCTTCCCAATACCAAAACTTGCATCCCTCCTACACACAAATTTGAGCAAATATAAAGCTATCGAAATTGTGCCGAAACCGAGAGCAAAACCGAACCAAGAGAAGCACGTACCCCATCATTTTTGCACTTGATGAACACCCATTGGGGATGTTCCGGAGTCGAAGAGATGCGGCGCACAACCTGCCACGGGCAGTCATCGCACTTTATGAGCGGCAATGGTGAGCCGGCAAGCCTCTGGGCCAGCACCGAGCCAGGGCGACGGCCGGCCGTGGCTTTGCAGGCGAACCGACAATGGGGTAGATCTGAGTGGCTAGAGGAGGACTCGACACCTGCATGCGGCGCCGAGGCATTGCCGGGGCTGTGTGGTCTGGTACCCGGCCAATCCATGGCAAGGCACAGTCACCGGAGGCCGGAATCGGCAAATCCGGCCGGCAGGATGCGCCAAATCCTACCGCCACAGATTGTCGGTGTATAAAACATGGGTATTTTATACCCTGAATTATGCACAGGCAGTGGTAGCAGCCTCGATGGCCAGGGCTTGCCGGATATCATCAACTCCAAGACCAAACGTCAAAGAAGCACTTGGCTAAGTGCTGAAGATAAAAATCATTACTTGCCAGCAAGGCACTAACCGGAAAGGTCAAGGCCCGGCAAGCTACGTGCTGACAAGCCTTTACCAGCCCCTCACCGCTCCACCTCACCAAAGCAGCCAGTCGCTAATCCGTGAGGTGTCAAGTGAGCAGGTGGTTTGGTGAGAATTGTCGGGGCACGTGGCAGCATGCTGGAAGGAGGATTACCTTTAATGACACCCGTCCAGAAGGCGTGTCAAGATAATAGGAGGTAGCTGGGCGAGCGGTGCAGGAACCTTGCCGGGACTCCTCCTCCACGTGACACCTAACGACGCAATAAATGCGTTTGTCCTAATCCGGCAGAGTTAGGTATGATAGCACTGTTTGCTATCTAATCAACATGTTATGACTGTTTTGCCGCTGTGGTTGCCCCTTAAGCTATAAAACGAGGGCTAGGGCAACCTTTACAAGGGTCAACACTTTGCTCATTTTGCATGCGTAGCTGCTCTTCTTGCACCTTGCCGGCAAGAAGCGCTCCTTGTACTTGAGCTCAAACACATCCAATATACAATGCAGGAGTAGGGTTTTACACCTCATGGTGGCCTGAACCTGAGTAAAATCCTTTGCGTTTGCTGTTGATTCTGCTCTTTGTGGTTGCGCATTCCCCTAGTCGAACCGCAAAGGGGCTAGATGACCCCATAGATGGTCGTACGCATGACATCTTTGGCGCGCCAGGTAGGGGGATCGCTTGCGCGAACCTGAATCAACAGTTTGCGCGTCATTTTCATCTCCATCATCTTGATGGCGCCCAAGAAGAAGGGCGCATCCGTAGCGGCTCCATCGACATCCAAGCTTCCGTCGTAGACACATGATGACCCACAAGTATAGGGGATCAATCGTAGTCCTTTCTGTTGGGGAACGTTGCATGGAAAACAAAAAATTTCTATGCACATGCAAGATCTATCCATGGAGATGCATAGCTACGAGAGGGGGAGTGTGTCTACGTACCCTCGTAAACCGTAAGCGGAAGCGTTAGAACAACGCGGTTGATGTCGTCGAACAACTTCACGATCCAACCGACCGAGCATCGAACGTACGGCACCTCCGCGTTCAGCACACGTTCAGCTCGGTGACGTCCTCGACTTCTTGATCCAGCAAGACGGCGAGGTAGTGGATGAGTTCCGGCAGCACGATGGCGTGGTGACGGTGATGGTGATGCTATCTCCGCAGGGCTTCGCCCAAGCATTGCGAAAATATGACCGAGGGACGGAACTGTGGAGGGGGGCGCCGCACACGGCTAAGACAATGTTGTGGCTTGTTTGGGGCGCCCCCTCTCCTCTATTTATATATGTGTAGGGGCTTGAGTAGAAGGAATAGTGCCACGTGAACAATACCACGTGAATAGTACCACGTGAATAGTACACACCTGGACTTGGACTCCAAAGTCCAATCCTATTCCTACTAGGACTCTCCTTTTTTTCCTTCCCTAGCTGCGTGGGCTTTTGAGGACTTGGTGCTGTTGGGGAACGTTGCATGGGAAAAAAAATTCCTACGCACACACAAGATCTATCCATGGTGATGAGCATCTACGAGAGGGAGGGTGAATCTACATACCCTTGTAGATCACTAAGCGGAAGCGTTAAGAAACGCGGTTGATGTAGTCGAACGTCTCTGCGATCCAAATCGCAAGTCGTCCCTCGATCCGATCACGAACTAGCGCCGAACGGACGGCACCTCCGCGTTCAACACACGTACGGCTTGATGACGCCTTCACCTCCTCGATCCAGCGAGCGATGGTGAAGTAGTGGATGAGTTCCGGCAGCACGACGGCATGGTGATGGTGGTGAGGAACAATCTCTGCAGGGCTTCGCCAAGCACTACGGAGATTATGACGGGAGGAACTAGAGGGTTAGGGTTGTCGACACACGGCTTGGGAAATCTTGATGTGTCCCGTGTGCTAGCCCTGCCCCTCTATTTATATGTTGAGCCCTGGGGTCTAAACTTGGAGAGAAAGCCTCCACAAGGTCGGTTTTGCCCGCACAAGGTCGGTTTGGCCCGCACGGAAAGAGTCAAACTCGGATTCCAGCAGTACCGCGTACAAGCGGTAGTACCGCTCACGAGCGGTAGTACCGCTTGAGCGGTAGTACCACTTCACACAAGCGGTAGTACCGCTTATGCGGTAGTACCGCTTCACACAAGCGGTAGTACCGCTTACGCGGTAGTACTGCCTTACCAGCGGTAGTACCGCTTAAGGCAGCAGCAAAACTTCCTTTTGCACTTTCCAATACCTCGTGGGCTTTAACCCTTTGGCCCATATAAAGTGTTGCTGCACCCGAACACTTCGGTAAACACCCGGAAACCCTTCCGGTGAATTCCGGAACCCTTCCGGAGATCAAAACACTATTATCACATATATCAATCTTTACCTCCGGACTCTTCCGGAGATCCTTGTCATGTCCGGGATCTTATCCGGGACTCCGAACAACCTTCAGTCACCAACACAATAACTCAACTATACTAATCGTCACCAAACGTTAAGTGTGTAGACCCTGCGGGTTCGAGAACTATGTAGACATGACCGAGACACCTCTACGGCCAATAACCAATAGCGGGACCTGGATGCCCATATTGGTTCCTACATATTCTACGAAGATCTTTATCGGTCGAACCTCTATGTCAAGGATTCAGTTAATCCCGTATGCTGTTCCCTTTGTTCTTCGGTATGTTACTTGCCCGAGATTCGATCGTCGGTATCTCTATACCTAGTTCAATCTCATTACCGGCAAGTCTCTTTACTCATTCCGTAATACAAGATCTCGTGGCTAACACTTTAGTCACATTTCTTGCAAGGCTCATTGTATGTTGTATTACCGAGTGGGCCCTGAGATACCTCTCCGTCACACGGAGTAACAAATCCCAGTCTTGATCCATGCCAACCCAACAGACACCCTCGGAGATACCTGTAGAGCATCTTTATAGTCACCCAGTTACGTTGCGACGTTTGATACACACAAGGTACTCCTCCGATGTCAGGGAGTTGCATGATCTCATGGTCATAGGAACAGATACTTGACATGCAGAAAACAATAGCAATAAACTGACACGATCATATGCTATGTTTATAGTTTTGGTCTTGTCCATCACATCATTCTCCTAATGATGTGATCCCGTTATCAAATGACATCTTATGTCCATGGCTACGAAACCTTCATCATCTTTTGATCAACGAGCTAGTCAACTAGAGGCTTACTAGGGACACAGTGTTGTCTATGTACCCACACATGTATTTGAGTTTCCAATCAATACAATTATAGCATGGATAATAAACGATTATCATGAACAAGGAAATATAATAATAACAATTTATTATTGCCTCTAGGGCATATTTACAACAGTCTCCCACTTGCACTAGAGTCAATAATCTAGTTCACATCACTATGTGATTTACATTGTAGTGAATCGAACACCCATGCAGTTCTGGTGTTGTTCATGTTTAGCCCTTGGAAGAGGTTTAGTCATCGGAGCTGCAACATTTAGATCCGTGTGTACTTTGCAAATATTTATGTCGTCCTCCTTGATGTAATCGCGGATGGAATTGAAACGTCGCTTTATGTATCTGGTCCTCTTGTGAAATCTTGGTTCCTTGGCTAGAGTAATGGCACCAGTATTATCACAAAACAGAGTCATTGGGTTAAGCGCACTAGGCACTACTCCAAGATCTGTCATGAACTCCTTCATCCAGACACCTTCCTTCGCTGCCTCCGAGGCAGCGATGTACTCCGCTTCGCATGTAGAATCAACTACCACGCTTTGCTTGGAACTGCACCAGCTAACCGCACCCCCATTAAGAATAAATACGTATCCGGTTTGTGACTTAGAGTCATCCGGATCAGTGTCAAAGCTTGCATCGATGTAACCCTTTACGACGAGCTCTTGATCACCTCCATAAACGAGAAACATGTCCTTAGTCCTTTTCAGGTACTTTAGGATATTCTTGACCGCCGTCCAGTGTTCCATTCCTGGATCACTTTGAAACCTTCCGACCATACTTATGGCAAGGCTGACATCGGGTCTTGTGCACAGCATTGCATACATGATAGAGCCTATGGCTGAAGCATAGGGGATGACACTCATCTTTTCTCTATCTTCTGCAGTCACTGGGCATTGAGTCTTACTCAACTTCACACCTTGCAATACAGGCAAGAACCCCTTCTTGGACTGATCCATTTTGAACTTCTTCAAAACTTTGTCAAGGTATGTGCTTTGTGAAAGTCCTATTAAGCGTCTCGATCTATCTCTATAGATCTTGATGCCTAATATGAAAGCAGCTTCTCCTAGGTCCTTCATTGAAAAACTCTTGTTCAAATATTCCTTCACGCTTTCCAACATTTCTATATTGTTTCCAATCAGTAATATGTCATCCACATATAATATTAGAAACGCTATAGAGCTCCCACTCACTTTCTTGTAAATACAAGCTTCTCCGTAAACTTGTATAAACTCGAACGCTTTGATCACCTCATCAAAGCGAAGATTCCAACTCCGAGATGCTTGCACCAGTCCATAAATGGATCGCTGGAGTTTGCAAACTTTGTCAGCATTCTCTGGATCGACAAAACCTTCTGGTTGCATCATATACAACTCTTCCTAAAGGAAACCGTTAAGGAACGCTGTTTTGACATCCATCTGCCAAATTTCATAATCGAAAAAGGCAGCTATTGCTAACATGATTCTGACGGACTTAAGCATCGCTACGGGTGAGAAGGTCTCATCGTAGTCAACTCCTTGAACTTGTGAAAAACCCTTTGCCACAAGTCGAGCTTTATAGACGGTGACATTACCGTCCGCGTCCGTCTTCCTCTTCAAGATCCATTTGTTCTGAATGGCCTTACGCCCTTCAGGTAATACTTCCAAAGTCCACACTTTGTTTTCATACATGGATCCCATCTCGGATTTCATGGCCTCTAACCACTTCTCGGAATCCGGGCCCATCATCGCTTCTCCATAGCTCGTAGGTTCATCGTTGTCCAACAACATGACCTCTAAGACAGGGTTGCCGTACCACTCAGGAGCAGTACGCGTCCTTGTCGACCTACGAGGTTCGATAGCAACTTGATCCAAAGCTTCATGATCATCATCATTAACTTCCTCTTCAGCTGATGTAGGCTCTACAGAAACATCTTTCTGCGTTGCGCTACTTTCAGGTTGAAGTAAAGGTTCAACAACCTCATCAAGTTCTATCTTCCTCCCACTCAATTCTTTCGAGAGAAACTCTTTCTCAAGAAACGTTCTGTTTTTAACGACAAACATTTTGCCTTCGGATCTGAGGTAGAAGGTATACCCAACTGTCTCTTTTGGGTATCCTATGAAGACGCATTTCTCCGCTTTGGGTTCCAGCTTTTCAGGCTGAAGCTTTTTGACATAAGCATCACATCCCCAAACTTTAAGAAACGACAGCTTTGGCTTCTTGCCAAACCAAAGTTCATATGGCGTTGTCTCAACGGATTTCGATGGTGCCCTATTTAAAGTGAATGCAGTTGTCTCTAATGCATAACCCCAAAACGATAGTGGCAAATCGGCAAGAGACATCATAGATCGCACCATATCCAATAAGGTTCGATTACGACGTTCGGACACACCATTACGCTGTGGTGTTCCAGGCGGTGTCAATTGTGAAATAATTCCACATTGTCTTAAGTGACTGCCAAACTCATAACTCAGATATTCTCCTCGATCAGATCGTAGGAATTTAATCTTCTTGTTACGATGATTCTCAACTTCACTCTGAAATTGTTTGAACTTTTCAAATGTTTCAGACTTGTGTTTTATTAAGTAAATATACCCATATCTACTTAAGTCATCAGTGAAGGTGAGAAAGTAACGATAACCACCGCGCGCCTCAATGCTCATCGGACCGCACACATCAGTATGTATGATTTCCAATAAGTCACTTGCCCGTTCCATTGTTCCAGAGAACGGCGTTTTAGTCATCTTGCCCATGAGGCATGGCTCGCATGTGTCAAGTGATTCAAAATCAAGTGACTCCAAAAGTCCATCAGCATGGAGCTTCCTCATGCGTTTTACGCCAATATGACCTAAACGGCAGTGCCACAAGAAAGTGGTATTATCATTATCAATTCTACATCTTTTGGCATCAATGTTATGAACATGTGTATTATTACTATCGAGATTCAATAAGAATAAACCCCTCACTTCGGGTGCATGACCATAAAAGATATTACTCATATAAATAGAACAACCATTATTCTCTGATTTAAATGAGTAACCGTCTCGCAATAAACAAGATCCAGATATAATGTTCATGCTTAACGCAGGCACCAAATAACATTTATTCAGGTTCATCACTAATCCCGATGGTAATCGAAGAGCGAGCGTGCCGATGGCGATCACATCAACCTTGGAACCATTTCCCATGCACATCGTCACTTCGTCCTTTGCCAGCCTCCGTCTATTCCGCAGTTCCTGTTTTGAGTTGCAAATATGAGCAACCGCACCGGTATCAAATACCCAGGCACTACAACGAGAGTTGGTAAGGTACACATCAATAACATGTATATCATATATACCTTGTTTGTTGTTGGCCGCCTTCTTGTCAGCCAAATACTTGGGGCAGTTCCGCTTCCAGTGTCCAGTTCCTTGCAATGAAAGCACACAGTTTCTGGTTTGGGTCCAGCCTTGGGTTTCTTCACGGGAGGAGCAACTGCTTTGCCACTCTTCTTGGAGTTACCCTTCTTACCCTTGCCATTTTTCTTGAAACTAGTGGTTTTATTGACCATCAACACTTGATGCTCCTTCTGAATTTCAGACTCAGCGGCTTTCAGCATCGCAAACAGCTCGGCGACTGACTTGTTCATCCCGTGCATGTTATAGTTCAACACGAAGCTCTTGTAGCTAGGTGGCAATGATTGAAGAACTCTGTCAGTGATAGCCTCTGGTGGAAGGGGCATCCCCAATTCAGCCAGACGGGTGGAGTACCCAGACATTCTGAGTATGTGATCACTGATAGACCCGTTCTCCTCCATCTTGCAAGCATAGAACTTATCGGAGATCTCATACCTCTCGATCCGGGCATTCTTCTGAAAGATAAACTTCAACTCCTGGAACATCTCATATGCTCCATGACGTTCAAAACGTCTTTGAAGTCCCGGTTCTAAGCCATACAATATTGCACATTGAACTATTGAGTAATCTTCAGAACGAGCCTGCCAGGCGTTCACAACGTCTAGAGACTCAACTGGAGCGGGTGGATCACCAAGCGGTGCATCAAGGACATAAGTCTTCTGGGAATCCGTAAGGATAATCCTTAGATTACGGGCCCAGTCCACAAAGTTACTTCTATCATCTTTCAACTTAGCTTTCTCTAGGAACGCATTAAAATTCAGGGGTGCTACTGCGCGAGCCATGATCTACAACATAAATATAGCAAAGACAACTTAGACTATTGTTCAAGATAATGAGTTTAGTTAATCATATTACTTAAAAACTCCCACTCAAATTGACATCCCTCCGGTCATTCGAGTGTAACATGATCCAAATCCACCAACTCAAGTCCGATCATCACGTGAGTTGAGGTGGTTTCAATGGTGAACATCTTCATGTTGATCATATCTACTATATGACTCATGTTCGACCTTTCGGTCTCTTGTGTTCCGAGGCCATGTCTGTACATGCTAGGCTCGTCAAGTTTAACCTGAGTGTTCCGCATGTGCAACACTGGCTTGCACCCGTTGTATGTGAACGTAGAGTCTATCACACCCGATCATCACGTGGTGTCTCGAAACGACGAACTTTCGCAACGGTGCACACTCGGGGAGAACACAATTTATCTTGAAATTTAAGTGAGGGATCACCTTATAATGCTACCGTCGTCCTAAGCAAAATAAGATGCATAAAAGGATTAACATCACATGCAAATCATAAGTGACATGATATGGCCATGAACTTGTGCTTTTGATCTCCATCTCCAAAGCACCGGCATGATCTCCATCGTCACCGGCATGACACCATGATCTCCATCATCTTGATCTCCATCAACGTGTCGCCATGAGGTTGTCGCGCCGACTGTTGCTTCCACGACTATTGCTAACTCATAGCGATAAAGTAAAGCAAAACGGCGAAAATAATTAAAGACAACTCTATGGCTCCTGCCAGTTGCCGTACTCATCGACATGCAAGTCGTGATATTCTATACAACACATGATCATCTCATACATCACATATATCTCATCATGTAATTAGCCATATCACATCACAACATACCCTGCAAAAACAAGTTAAACGTCCTCTAATTATTGTTGCAAGTTTTACGTGGCTGCTACGGGTATCTAGCAAGAACGATTCTTACCTACGCAAAACCACAACGTGGTGTAGTGATTGCTTTTTGATCTTCTAAAAGAACCCTCTTCATTGAAATCGATTCAACTAAAGTGAGAGAGACAGACACCCGCCAGTCACCTGTATGCAACGAGTGCACGTAGCGGTGAAACCTGTCTCGCGTAAGCGTACGCGTAATGTCGGTCCGGGCCGCTTCATCTCACAATACCGCCGAATCAAGTATCAACTAGTAACGGGAAGAAATATGTATACACCCACGCCCACAACTCGTTTGTGTTCTACTCGAGATCTCATCTACGCATAGACCTAGCTCATGATGCCACTGTTGGGGAACGTTGCATGGGAAACAAAAATTTTCCTACGCACACACAAGATCTATCCATGGTGATGAGCATCTACGAGAGGGAGAGTGAATCTACATACCCTTGTAGATCGCTAAGCGGAAGCGTTAAGAAACGCGGTTGACGTAGTCGAACGTCTCCGCGATCCAAATCGCAAGTCGTCCCTCGATCCGATCACGAACTAGCGCCGAACGGACGGCACCTCCGCGTTCAACACACGTACGGCTTGATGACGCCTTCACCTCCTCGATCCAGCGAGTGATGGTGAAGTAGTGGATGAGTTCCGGCAGCACGACGGCGTGGTGATGGTGGTGAGGAACAATCTCTGCAGGGCTTCGCCAAGCACTACGGAGATTATGACGGGAGGAACTAGAGGGTTAGGGTTGCCGACACACGGCTTGGGAAATCTTGATGTGTCCCGTGTGCTAGCCCTGCCCCTCTATTTATATGTTGAGCCCTGGGGTCTAAACTTGGAGAGAAAGCCTCCACAAGGTCGGTTTTGCCCGCACAAGGTCGGTTTGGCCCGCACGGAAAGAGTCAAACTCGGATTCCAGCAGTACCGCGTACAAGCGGTAGTACCGCTCACGAGCGGTAGTACCGCTTGAGCGGTAGTACCACTTCACACAAGCGGTAGTACCGCTTATGCGGTAGTACCGCTTCACACAAGCGGTAGTACCGCTTAAGGCAGCAGCAAAACTTCCTTTTGCACTTTCCAATACCTCGTGGGCTTTAACCCTTTGGCCCATATAAAGTGTTGCTGCACCCGAACACTTCGGTAAACACCCGAAACCCCTTCCGGTGAATTCCGGAACCCTTCCGGAGATCAAAACACTATTATCACATATATCAATCTTTACCTCCGGACTCTTCCGGAGATCCTTGTCATGTCCGGGATCTTATCCGGGACTCCGAACAACCTTCGGTCACCAACACAATAACTCAACTATACTAATCGTCACCAAACGTTAAGTGTGTAGACCCTGCGGGTTCGAGAACTATGTAGACATGACCGAGACACCTCTACGGCCAATAACCAATAGCGGGACCTGGATGCCCATATTGGTTCCTACATATTCTACGAAGATCTTTATCGGTCGAACCTCTATGTCAAGGATTCAGTTAATCCCGTATGCTGTTCCCTTTGTTCTTCGGTATGTTACTTGCCCGAGATTCGATCGTCGGTATCTCTATACCTAGTTCAATCTCGTTACCGGCAAGTCTCTTTACTCGTTCCGTAATACAAGATCTCGTGGCTAACACTTTAGTCACATTGCTTGCAAGGCTCATTGTGATGTTGTATTACCGAGTGGGCCCTGAGATACCTCTCCGTCACACGGAGTAACAAATCCCAGTCTTGATCCATGCCAACCCAACAGACACCCTCGGAGATACCTGTAGAGCATCTTTATAGTCACCCAGTTACGTTGCGACGTTTGATACACACAAGGTACTCCTCCGATGTCAGGGAGTTGCATGATCTCATGGTCACAGGAACAGATACTTGACATGCAGAAAACAATAGCAATAAACTGACACGATCACATGCTATGTTTATAGTTTGGGTCTTGTCCATCACATCATTCTCCTAATGATGTGATCCGTTATCAAATGACATCTTATGTCCATGGCTAGGAAACCTTCATCATCTTTTGATCAACGAGCTAGTCAACTAGAGGCTTACTAGGGACACAGTGTTGTCTATGTACCCACACATGTATTTGAGTTTCCAATCAATACAATTATAGCATGGATAATAAACGATTATCATGAACAAGGAAATATAATAATAACTAATTTATTATTGCCTCTAGGGCATATTTACAACAGGTGTGCCTGGCCCAATTAGGCCAGGGCGCCTCCCCTTAGCCCATGCCAGCCCTTGGGACGTGGTGGACCCACTTGTGGACTTCCGGACCCCTCCGGAATCCTCCGGAACCTTCTGGAAGCTTCCCGGTACAATACCGAAAAAACTGCACCTTTTTCCGGAACCCAAAATATGACTTCCCATATATAAATCTTTACTTCTCGACCATTCCGAGACTCCTCGTGATGTCCGGGATCTCATCCGGGACTCCGAACAACATTCGGTTACCAATTCACATAACTCATATAACACTATATCGTCAACGAACGTTAAGCGTGCGGACCCTACGGGTTCGGGAATGATGTAGATATGACCGAGATGCCTCTCCGGTCAATAATCAATAGCGGAACCTGGATGCCCATATTGGTTCCTACATATTCCACGAAGATCTTATCGGTCGAACCGCAATGACAACATACGTAATTCCCTTTGTCCGTCGGTATGTTACTTGCCCGAGATTCGATCGTCGGTATCTCCATACCTAGTTCAATCTCGTTACCGGCAAGTCTCTTTACTCATTCCGTAATACATCATCCCGTAACTAACTCCTTAGTCACTTTGCTTGCAAGCTTCTTATGATGTGCATTACCGAGAGGGCCTAGAGATACCTCTCCGAAACACAGAGTGACAAATCCCAGTCTCGATCCATGCCAACTCAACAGACACCTTCGGAGATACCTGTAGAGCATCTTTATGATCACTCAGTTACGTTGTGACGTTTGATAGCACACAAGGTATTCCTCCAGCATCCGGGAGTTGCATGATCTCATGGTCGGAGGAACATGTATTTGACATTCAAGAAAGCAGTAGCAATAAACAGAACGATCATATGCTAAGCTAACAGATGGGTCTTGTCCATCACATCATTCTCCTAATGATGTGATCCCATTATCAAATGACAACTCATGTCTATGGTTAGGAAACCTTAACCATCTTTGATCAACGAGCTAGTCTAGTAGAGGCTCACTAGGGACACGGTATTTGTTTATGTATTCACACATGTATTTAAGTTTCCGGTCAATACAATTCTAGCATGAATAATAAGCCTTTATCATGAACAAGGAAATATAAAATAATAACAACTTTATTATTGCCTCTAGGGCATATTTCCATCAGTCTCCCACTTGCACTAGAGTCAATAATCTAGTTCACATCGCCATGTGATTAACACCCAAGAGTTCACTAGAGTCAATAATCTAGTTCACATCACCATTTGATTAACACTCAAAGAGTTCTAAGGTGTGATCATGTTTTGCTCGTGAGAGAGAATTTTAGTCAATGGGTCTGCAATATTCAGACCCATGTGTACTTTGCAAATCCTTATGTCATACTGTAGATGCTGCTATCACGCTTTACTTGGAGCTATTCCAAATGACTGCTCCATTATACGTATCCGGTTTGCTACTCAGAGATATCCAGATTGGTGTCAAAGCTTGCATCGACGTAACCCTTTACGACGAACTCTTTACCACCTCCATAATCGAGAAACATTTCCTTAGTCCTTTAGTTACTAAGGATAATTTTGACCGCTGTCCAGTGATCCACTCCTGGATCACTCTTGTACCCCCTTTGCCAGACACGTGGCAAGGCACACATTAGGTGTGGTACACAGCATGGCATACATTATAGAACCTATGGCTGAGGCATAGGGAATGACTTTCATTCTCTCTCTATCTTCTGCCGTGGTCGAGCTTTGAGTCTTACTCAACTTTACACCTTACAATACAGGCAAGAACTCCTTCTTTGACTGATCCATTTTGAACTCCTTCAAAACTTGTCAAGGTATGTACTCATTGAAAGTCTTATCGAGCGTCTTGATCTATCTCTATAGATCTTGATGCCCAATATATAAGCAGCTTCACCAAGGTCTTTCATTCAAGTATCCTTTTATGCCATCCAGAAATTCTATATCATTTCCAATCAACAATATGTCATCCACATATAATATTACAGATGCTACAGAGCTCCCACTCACTTTCTTGTAAATACAGGCTTCACCGTAAGTCTGTACAAAACCATATGCTTTGATCACCTCATCAAAGCGTACATTCCAACTCCGAGATGCTTGCACCAGTCCATAGATGGATCGCTGGAGCTTGCACACTTTGTTAGCACCCTTAGGATCGACAAAACCTTCTGGTTGCATCATATACAACTCTTCTTTGAGAAAACCATTAAGGAATGCAGTTTTGACATCCATTTGCCAGATCATAAAATGCGGCAATTGCTAACATGATTCGGACAGACTTAAGCATCGCTACGGGTGAGAAAGTCTCATCATAGTCAACCCCTTGAACTTGTCGAAAACCTTTCGCGACAAGTCGAGCTTTGTAGACAGTGTTATTACCATCAGCGTTTGTCTTCCTCTTAAAAATCCATTTATTCTCAATGGCTTGCCGATCATCGGGCAAGTCCACCAAAGTCCATACTTTGTTCTCATACATGGATCTGTTGGGGAACGTTGCATGGGAAACAAAAATTTTCCTACGCACACGCAAGATCTATCCATGGTGATGAGCATCTACGAGAGGGAGAGTGAATCTACATACCCTTGTAGATCGCTAAGCGGAAGCGTTAATAAACGCGGTTGATGTAGTCGAACGTCTTCGCGATCCAAATCGCCGAGCGTCCCGCGATCCAATCACGATCCTTCCGATCTAGTGCCGAACGGACGGCACCTCCGCGTTCAACACACGTACGGCTTGATGACGCCTTCACCTCCTCGATCCAGCGAGCGATGGTGAAGTAGTGGTTGAGTTCCAGCAGCACGACGGCGTGGTGATGGTGGTGAGGAACAATCTCTGCAGGGCTTCGCCAAGCACTACGGAGATTATGACGGAGGAACTAGAGGGCTAGGGTTGCCGGCACACGGCTTGGGAAATCCTGATGTGTCCCGTGTGCTAGCCCTGCCCCTCTATTTATATGTTGAGCCTTGGGGTCTAAACTTGGAGTAAAAGCCTCCTCCGGGTCGGTTTTGCCCGCACAAGGTCGGTTTGGCCCGCAGGAAAAGAGTCCAATTCGGACCCTGCCGAATCGTGCACAGCCGCGCACAAGCGGTAGTACCGCTTCACACAAGCGGTAGTACCGCTTGGGCGGTAGTACCGCTTCACACAAGCGGTAGTACCGCTCGGGCGGTAGTACCGCTTACGCGGCAGCAAAACTACTTTTGCACTTTCCAATACCTTGTGGGCTTTATCCCTTTGGCTCATATAAAGTGTTGCTGCACCCGAACACTTCGGTAAACATCCGGAACCCCTTCCGGTGAACTTCGGAACTCTTCCGGAGATCAAAACACTATTATCACATATATCAATCTTTACCTCCGGACTATTCCGGAGATCCTCGTCATGTCCGGGATCTTATCCGGGACCCCGAACAACTTTCGGTCACCAACATAATAACTCAATTATACTAATCGTCACCAAACGTTAAGTGTGTAGACCCTGCGGGTTCGAGAACTATGTAGACATGACCGAGACACCTCTACGGCCAATAACCAATAGCGGGACCTGGATGCCCATATTGGCTCCTACATATTCTACGAAGATCTTTTATCGGTCGAACCTCTATGTCAAGGATTCAGTTAATCCCGTATGCTGTTCCCTTTGTTCTTCGGTATGTTACTTGCCCGAGATTCGATCGTCGGTATCACTATACCTAGTTCAATCTCGTTACCGGCAAGTCTCTTTACTCGTTCCGTAATACAAGATCCTGTGGCTAACTCTTTAGTCACTTTGCTTGCAAGGCTCAATGTGATGTTGTATTACCGAGTGGGCCCTGAGATACCTCTCCGTCACACGGAGTAACAAATCCCAGTCTTGATCCATGCCAACCCAACAGACACCCTCGGAGATACCTGTAGAGCACCTTTATAGTCACCCAGTTACGTTGCGACGTTTGATACACACAAGGTATTCCTCCGGTGTCAGTGAGTTGCATGATCTCATGGTCAAAGGAACAGATACTTGACATGCAGAAAACAATAGCAATAAACTTACACGATCAAATGCTACGTTTACAGTTTGGGTCTTGTCCATCACATCATTCTCCTAATGATGTGATCCCGTTATCAAATGACATCTCATGTCCATGGCTAGGAAACCTTAACCATCTTTGATCAACAAGCTAGTCAACTAGAGGCTTACTAGGGACACAGTGTTGTCTATGTACCCACACATGTATTTGAGTTTCCAATCAATACAATTATAGCATGGATAATAAACGATTATCATGAACAAGGAAATATAATAATAACCAATTTATTATTGCCTCTAGGGCATATTTCCAACAGTCTCCCACTTGCACTAGAGTCAATAATCTAGTTCACATCACTATGTGATTTACATTGTAATGAATCGAACACCCATGCAGTTCTGGTGTTGTTCATGTTTAGCCCTTGGAAGAGGTTTAGTCAACGGATCTGCAACATTTAGATCCGTGTGTACTTTGTAAATATTTATGTCGTCCTCCTTGATGTAATCGCGGATGGAATTGAAACGTCGCTTTATGTGTCTGGTCCTCTTGTGAAATCTTGGTTCCTTGGCTAGAGCAATGGCACCAGTGTTATCACAAAACAGAGTCATTGGGTCAAGTGCACTAGGCACTACTCCAAGATCTGTCATGAACTCCTTCATCCAGACACCTTCCTTCGCCGCCTCCGAGGCAGCGATGTACTCCGCTTCGCATGTAGAATCAGCTACCACGCTTTGCTTGGAACTGCACCAGCTAACCGCACCCCCATTAAGAATAAATACGTATCCGGTTTGCGACTTAGAGTCATCCGGATCAGTGTCAAAGCTTGCATCGACGTAACCCTT
Organism: Elymus sibiricus; assembly: GCA_039707655.1. Lineage (NCBI taxonomy): Eukaryota > Viridiplantae > Streptophyta > Magnoliopsida > Poales > Poaceae > Elymus > Elymus sibiricus. Next base: position 164,178,727 of record CM077666.1, on the reverse strand, counting down.
TACGACGAGCTCTTGATTACCTCCATAAACGAGAAACATGTCCTTAGTCCTTTTCAGGTACTTCAGGATATTCTTGACCGCCGTCCAGTGTTCCATTCCTGGATCACTTTGAAACCTTCCGACCATACTTATGGCAAGGCTGACATCGGGTCTTGTGCACAGCATTGCATACATGATAGAGCCTATGGCCGAAGCATAGGGGATGACACTCATCTTTTCTCTATCTTCTGCAGTCACTGGGCATTGAGTCTTACTCAACTTCACACCTTGCAAAACAGGCAAGAACCCCTTCTTGGACTGATCCATTTTGAACTTCTTCAAAATCTTATCAAGGTATGTGCTTTGTGAAAGTCCTATTAAGCGTCTCGATCTATCTCTATAGATCTTGATGCCTAATATGAAAGCAGCTTCTCCTAGGTCCTTCATTGAAAAACTCTTGTTCAAATATTCCTTTACGCTTTCCAGCATTTCTATATTGTTTCCAATCAGCAATATGTCATCCACATATAATATTAGAAACGCTATAGAGCTCCCACTCACTTTCTTGTAAATACAAGCTTCTCCGTAAACTTGTATAAACTCGAACGCTTTGATCACCTCATCAAAACGAAGATTCCAACTCCGAGATGCTTGCACCAGTCCATAAATGGATCGCTGGAGTTTGCAAACTTTGTCAGCATTCTCTGGATCGACAAAACCTTCTGGTTGCATCATATACAACTCTTCCTTAAGGTAACCGTTAAGGAACGCTGTTTTGACATCCATCTGCCAAATTTCATAATCGAAAAAGGCAGCTATTGCTAACATGATTCTGACGGACTTAAGCATCGCTACGGGTGAGAAGGTCTCATCGTAGTCAACTCCTTGAACTTGTGAAAAACCCTTTGCCACAAGTCGAGCTTTATAGACGGTGACATTACCGTCCGCGTCCGTCTTCCTCTTAAAGATCCATTTGTTCTGAATGGCCTTACGCCCTTCAGGTAATACTTCCAAAGTCCATACTTTGTTTTCATACATGGATCCCATCTCGGATTTCATGGCCTCTAACCATTTCTCGGAATCCGGGCTCATCATCGCTTCTCCATAGCTCGTAGGTTCATCGTTGTCTAACAACATGACCTCTAAGACAGGGTTGCCGTACCACTCAGGAGCAGTACGCGTCCTTGTCGACCTACGAGGTTCGATAGCAACTTGATCCAAAGCTTCATGATCATCATCATTAACTTCCTCTTCAGCTAATGTAGGCTCCACAGAAACAACTTTCTGCGCTGCGCTACTCTCAGGTTGAAGTAAAGGTTCAACAACCTCATCAAGTTCTATCTTCCTCCCACTCAATTCTTTCGAGAGAAACTCTTTCTCAAGAAATGTTCCGTTTTTAGCGACAAACACTTTGCCTTCGGATCTGAGGTAGAAGGTATACCCAACTGTCTCTTTTGGGTATCCTATGAAGACGCATTTCTCCGCTTTGGGTTCCAGCTTTTCAGGCTGAAGCTTTTTGACATAAGCATCACATCCCCAAACTTTAAGAAACGACAGCTTTGGCTTCTTGCCAAACCAAAGTTCATATGGCGTCGTCTCAACGGATTTCGATGGTGCCCTATTTAAAGTGAATGCAGCTGTCTCTAATGCATAACCCCAAAACGATAGTGGCAAATCGGCAAGAGACATCATAGATCGCACCATATCCAATAAGGTTCGATTACGACGTTCGGACACACCATTACGCTGTGGTGTTCCAGGCGGTGTCAATTGTGAAACAATTCCACATTGTCTTAAGTGACTGCCAAACTCATAACTCAGATATTCTCCTCCTCGATCAGATCGTAGGAATTTAATCTTCTTGTTACGATGATTCTCAACTTCACTCTGAAATTGTTTGAACTTTTCAAATGTTTCAGACTTGTGTTTCATTAAGTAAATATACCCATATCTACTTAAGTCATCAGTGAAGGTGAGAAAGTAACGATAACCACCGCGCGCCTCAATACTCATCGGACCGCACACATCAGTATGTATGATTTCCAATAAGTCAGTTGCCCGTTCCATTGTTCCAGAGAACGGCGTTTTAGTCATCTTGCCCATGAGGCATGGCTCACATGTGTCAAGTGATTCAAAATCAAGTGACTCCAAAAGTCCATCAGCATGGAGCTTCTTCATGCGTTTTACGCCAATATGACCTAAACGGCAGTGCCACAAGAAAGTGGTATTATCATTGTCAATTCTACATCTTTTGGCATCAATGTTATGAACATGTGTATCATTACTATCGAGATTCAATAAGAATAAACCCCTCACATCGGGTGCATGACCATAAAAGATATTACTCATATAAATAGAACAACCATTATTCTCTGATTTAAATGAGTAACCGTCTCGCAATAAACAAGATCCAGATATAATGTTCATGCTTAACGCAGGCACCAAATAACACTTATTTAGGTTCATCACTAATCCCGACGGTAATCGAAGAGCGAGCGTGCCGACGGCGATCACATCAACCTTGGAACCATTTCCCACGCGCATCGTCACTTCGTCCTTTGCCAGCCTCCGTCTATTCCGCAGTTCCTGTTTTGAGTTGCAAATATGAGCAACCGCACCGGTATCAAATACCCAGGCACTACAACGAGAGTTGGTAAGGTACACATCAATAACATGTATATCATATATACCTTGTTTGTTGTTGGCCGCCTTCTTGTCAGCCAAATACTTGGGGCAATTCCGCTTCCAGTGTCCAGTTCCCTTGCAATGAAAACACACAGTTTCTGGTTTGGGTCCAGCCTTGGGTTTCTTCACGAGAGGAGCAACTGTTTTGCCACTCTGCTTGGAGTTACCCTTCTTACCCTTGCCATTTTTCTTGAAACTAGTGGTTTTATTGACCATCAACACTTGATGCTCCTTCTGAATTTCAGACTCAGCGGCTTTCAGCATCGCAAACAGCTCGGCGACTGACTTGTTCATCCCGTGCATGTTATAGTTCAACACGAAGCTCTTGTAGCTAGGTGGCAATGATTGAAGAACTCTGTCAGTGATAGCCTCTGGCGGAAGGGGCATCCCTAACTCAGCCAGACGGGTGGAGTACCCAGACATTCTGAGCACGTGATCACTGATAGACCCGTTCTCCTCCATCTTGCAAGCATAGAACTTATCGGAGATCTCATATCTCTCGATCCGGGCATTCTTCTGAAAGATAAACTTCAACTCCTGGAACATCTCATATGCTCCATGACGTTCAAAACGTCTTTGAAGTCCCGGTTCTAAGCCATACAACATTGCACATTGAACTATTGAGTAATCATCAGAACGAGCCTGCCAGGCGTTCACAACGTCTAGAGACTCAACTGGAGCGGGTGGATCACCAAGCGGTGCATCAAGGACATAAGCCTTCTGGGAAGCCGTAAGGATAATCCTTAGATTACGGGCCCAGTCCACAAAGTTACTTCCATCATCTTTCAACTTAGCTTTCTCTAGGAACGCATTAAAATTCAGGGGTGCTACTGCGCGAGCCATGATCTACAACATAAATATAGCAAAGACAACTTAGACTATTGTTCTTAGATAATGAGTTTAGTTAATCATATTTTAAAAAACTCCCACTCAAATTGACATCCCTCCGATCATTCGAGTGTAACATGATCCAAATCCACCAACTCAAGTCCGATCATCACGTGAGTTGAGGTGGTTTCAATGGTGAACATCTTCATGTTGATCATATCTACTATATGACTCATGTTCGACCTTTCGGTCTCTTGTGTTCCGAGGCCATGTCTGTACATGCTAGGCTCGTCAAGTTTAACCCGAGTGTTCCGCACGTGTAACATGGCTTACACCCGTTGTATGCGAACGTAGAGTCTATCACACCCGATCATCACGGCGTGTCTCGAAACGACGAACTTTCGCAACGGTGCACACTTGGGGAGAACACAATTTATCTTGAAATTTAAGTGAGGGATCACCTTATAATGCTACCGTCGTCCTAAGCAAAATAAGATGCATAAAAGGATTAACATCACATGCAAATCATAAGTGACATGATATGGCCATGAACTTGTGCTTTTGATCTCCATCTCCAAAGCACCAACATGATCTCCATCGTCACCGGCATGACACCATGATCTCCATCATCTTGATCTCCATCAACGTGTCGCCATAAGGTTGTCGCGCCGACTGTTGCTTCCACGACTATAGCTAACGTTTAGCGATAAAGTAAAGCATTACATAGCGCTTAATGATTGACACGCAGGTCATACAATAATTAAAGACAACTCTATGGCTCCTGCCAGTTGCCGTACTCATCGACATGCAAGTCGTGATATTCTATACAATACATGATCATCTCATACATCACATATATCTCATCATGTAATTGGCCATATCACATCACAACATACCCTGCAAAAACAAGTTAGACGTCCTCTAATTGTTGTTGCAAATTTTACGTGGCTGCTACGGGTATCTAGCAAGAACGATTCTTACCTACGCAAAACCACAACGTGGTGTAGTGATTGCTTTTTGATCTTCTAAAAGAACCCTCTTCATTGAACCGATTCAACTAAAGTGAGAGAGACAGACACCCGCCAGTCACCTTTATGCAACAAGTGCACGCAGCGGTGAAACCAGTCTCGCGTAAGCGTACGCGTAATGTCGGTCCGGGCCGCTTCATCTCACAATACCGCGGAATCAAGTATCAACTAGTAACGGCAAGCAATATGTATACACCCACGCCCACAACTCGTTTGTGTTCTACTCGAGATCTCATCTACGCATAGACCTAGCTCATGATGCCACTGTTGGGGAACGTTGCATGGGAAACAAAAATTTTCCTACGCACACGCAAGATCTATCCATGGTGATGAGCATCTACGAGAGGGAGAGTGAATCTACATACCCTTGTAGATCGCTAAGCGGAAGCGTTAATAAACGCGGTTGATGTAGTCGAACGTCTTCGCGATCCAAATCGCCGAGCGTCCCGCGATCCAATCACGATCCTTCCGATCTAGTGCCGAACGGACGGCACCTCCGCGTTCAACACACGTACGGCTTGATGACGCCTTCACCTCCTCGATCCAGCGAGCGATGGTGAAGTAGTGGTTGAGTTCCAGCAGCACGACGGCGTGGTGATGGTGGTGAGGAACAATCTCTGCAGGGCTTCGCCAAGCACTACGGAGATTATGACGGAGGAACTAGAGGGCTAGGGTTGCCGGCACACGGCTTGGGAAATCCTGATGTGTCCCGTGTGCTAGCCCTGCCCCTCTATTTATATGTTGAGCCTTGGGGTCTAAACTTGGAGTAAAAGCCTCCTCCGGGTCGGTTTTGCCCGCACAAGGTCGGTTTGGCCCGCAGGAAAAGAGTCCAATTCGGACCCTGCCGAATCGTGCACAGCCGCGCACAAGCGGTAGTACCGCTTCACACAAGCGGTAGTACCGCTTGGGCGGTAGTACCGCTTCACACAAGCGGTAGTACCGCTCGGGCGGTAGTACCGCTTCACCAAGCGGTAGTACCGCTTACGCGGCAGCAAAACTACTTTTGCACTTTCCAATACCTTGTGGGCTTTATCCCTTTGGCTCATATAAAGTGTTGCTGCACCCGAACACTTCGGTAAACATCCGGAACCCCTTCCGGTGAACTTCGGAACTCTTCCGGAGATCAAAACACTATTATCACATATATCAATCTTTACCTCCGGACTATTCCGGAGATCCTCGTCATTTCCGGGATCTTATCCGGGACCCCGAACAACTTTCGGTCACCAACATAATAACTCAATTATACTAATCGTCACCAAACGTTAAGTGTGTAGACCCTGCGGGTTCGAGAACTATGTAGACATGACCGAGACACCTCTACGGCCAATAACCAATAGCGGGACCTGGATGCCCATATTGGCTCCTACATATTCTACGAAGATCTTTTATCGGTCGAACCTCTATGTCAAGGATTCAGTTAATCCCGTATGCTGTTCCCTTTGTTCTTCGGTATGTTACTTGCCCGAGATTCGATCGTCGGTATCACTATACCTAGTTCAATCTCGTTACCGGCAAGTCTCTTTACTCGTTCCGTAATACAAGATCCTGTGGCTAACTCTTTAGTCACTTTGCTTGCAAGGCTCAATGTGATGTTGTATTACCGAGTGGGCCCTGAGATACCTCTCCGTCACACGGAGTAACAAATCCCAGTCTTGATCCATGCCAACCCAACAGACACCCTCGGAGATACCTGTAGAGCACCTTTATAGTCACCCAGTTACGTTGCGACGTTTGATACACACAAGGTATTCCTCCGGTGTCAGTGAGTTGCATGATCTCATGGTCAAAGGAACAGATACTTGACATGCAGAAAACAATAGCAATAAACTTACACGATCAAATGCTACGTTTACAGTTTGGGTCTTGTCCATCACATCATTCTCCTAATGATGTGATCCCGTTATCAAATGACATCTCATGTCCATGGCTAGGAAACCTTAACCATCTTTGATCAACAAGCTAGTCAACTAGAGGCTTACTAGGGACACAGTGTTGTCTATGTACCCACACATGTATTTGAGTTTCCAATCAATACAATTATAGCATGGATAATAAACGATTATCATGAACAAGGAAATATAATAATAACCAATTTATTATTGCCTCTAGGGCATATTTCCAACAGGATCCTATCTCAGATTTCATGGCCTCAAGCCATTTGTCGGAATCTGGGCTCATCATAGCTTCTTCATAGTTCGTAGGTTCGCCGTTGTCTAACAACATGACTTCCAGAACAGGATTACCGTACCACTCTGGTGCGGAACGTACTCTGGTCGACCTACGAGGTTCAGTAGTAACTTGATCTGAAGTTTCATGATCTTCACCATTATCTTCCTCTCTTATTGGTGTAGGCATCACGGGAACGGTTTTCTCTGATGAGCTACTTTCCGATTCGAGAGAAGGTACAATTACCTCATCAAGTTCTACTTTCCTCCCACTCACTTCTTTCGAGAGAAACTCCTTCTCTAGAAAGGACCCATTCTTGGCAACAAAGACCTTGCCTTCGGATCTGTGGTAGAAGGTGTACCCAATTGGTTCTTTAGGGTATCCTATGAAGATGCACTTCTCCGCTTTGGGTTCGAGCTTATCAGGTTGAAGCTTTTTCACATAAGCATCGCTTCTCCAAACTTTAAAAAACGACAGCTTAGGTTTCTTGCCAAACCACAATTCATACGGTGTCGTCTCAACGGATTTAGACGGTGCCCTATTTAACGTGAATGCAGCTGTCTCTAATGCATAACCCCAAAACGATAGTGGCAAATCGGTAAGAGACATCATAGAACGCACCATATCCAATAAAGTACGGTTACGACGTTCAGACACACCATTACGCTGTGGTGTTCCACGTGGCGTGAGTTGTGAAACAATTCCACATTTTCTTAAATGAAGGCCAAACTCGTAACTCAAATATTCGCCTCCGCGATCGGATCGTAGAAACTTTATTTTCTTGTTACGATGATTCTCTACTTCACTCTGAAATTCTTTGAACTTTTCAAATGTTTCAGACTTGTGTTTCATCAAGTAGATATACCCATACCTACTCAAATCATCTGTGAAGGTTAGAAAATAACGATACCCGCCGCGTGCTTCAACATTCATCGGACCGCATACATCGGTATGTATTATTTCCAACAAATCAGTAGCTCGCTCCATTGTTCCGGAGAACGGAGTTTTAGTCATCTTGCCCATGAGGCATGGTTCACAAGTATCAAATGATTCATAATCAAGAGATTCCAAAAGTCCATCAGCATGGAGTTTCTTCATGCGCTTTACACCTATATGACCTAAACGGCAGTGCCACAAGTATGTTGCACTATCATTATCAACTTTGCATCTTTTGGCATCAATATTATGAATATGTGTATCACTACGATCGAGATTCAACAAGAATAAACCATTCACAAGGGTGCATGATCACGAGGGATATTATTCATATAAACAGAATAACCATTATTCTCTGACTTAAATGAATAACCGTCTTGCAATAAACAATATCCAGATATAATGTTTTATGCTCAACGCAAGCACCAAATAACCATTATTTAGGTTTAATACTAATCCCGAAGGTATTACGAGCGTGTCGATATTGATCATATCAATCTTGGAGACACTTCCCACACATATCGTCACCTCGCCCTCAGCTAGTCTCCGTTACTCTGCAGCTCCTGCTTCAAGTTACTAATATTAGCAACTGAATCGGTATCAAATACCCAGACGCTGCTACGAGCACTAGTGAGGTACATATCAATAACATGTATATCAAATATACCTTTGTTCACTTTGCCATCCTTCTTATCCGCCAAATACTTGGGGCAGTTCCGCTTCCAGTGACTAGTTCCTTTGCAGTAGAAGCACTCAGTTTCAGGCTTGGGTCCAACTTTGGTTTCTTCGTGGGAGCGGCAGCTTGCTTGCCGTTCTTCTTGAAGTTCCCCTTCTTTCCCTTGCCCTTTTTCTTGAAACTAGTGGTCTTGTTAACCATCAACACTTGATGCTCCTTCTTGATTTCTACCTCCGCCGATTTCAGCATCGCGAAGAGCTCGGGAATTGTCTTCTCCATCCCTCGCATATTATAGTTCATCACGAAGCCTTTATAGCTTGGTGGCAGTGACTGAAGAACTCTGTCAATAACACTCTCAATTGGAAGATCAATTCCCAGCTGAGTCAAGTGGTTGTGGTATCCAGACATTCTGAGTATGTGTTCACTGACAGAACTGTTCTCCTCCATCTTACAGCTGAAGAACTTGTTGGAGACTTCATATCTCTCAACCCGGGCATTAGCTTGAAATATTAATTTTAGCTCCTGGAACATCTCATATGCTCCATGGCGTTCAAAACGCTTTTGTAGTCCTGGTTCTAAGCCGTAGAGCATGGCACACTGAACTATCGAGTAGTCATCAGATCGAGCCTGCCAGGCGTTCACAATGTCTGCAGCAGCTCCTGCAGCAGGTCCATCACCTAGAGGTGCATCAAGGACATAATCCTTCTGTGCAGCAATGAGGATAATCCTCAAGTTACGGACCCAGTCTGTGTAATTGCTACCATCATCTTTCAACTAAGCTTTCTCTAGGAATGTATCAAAAACAGGGGAGCTACAACGCGAGCTATTGATCTACAACATAATTTGCAAAGACTATCAGGACTAAGTTCATGATAAATTAAGTTCAATTAATCAAATTACTAATGAACTCCCACTTAAATTAACATCCCTCAAGTTAACTAAGTGATACATGATCCAAATCAACTAGCCCATGTCCGATCATCACGTGAGATGGGATAGTCATCAATGGTGAACATCTCCATGTTGATCATATCTACTATATGACTCATGTTCGACCTTTCGGTCTCCAGTGTTCCGAGACCATGTCTGTACATGCTAGGCTCGTCAAGTTTAACCCAAGTATTCTGCTTGTGTAAAACTGGCTTACACCCGTTGTATGTGAACGTAGAATCTATCACACCCGATCATCACGAGGTGCTTCGAAACGACGAACTTTAGCAATGGTGCATACTCGGGGAGAACACTTTTATCTTGAAATTTAGTGAAGGGATCATCTTATAATGCTACCGTCGTTCTAAGCAAAATAAGATGCATAAAGGATAAACATCACATGCAATCAAAATATGTGACATGATATGGCCATCATCATCTTGTGCTTTTGATCTCCATCTCCAAAGCATCGTCATGATCTCCATTGTCACCGGCTCGACACCTTGATCTCCATCATTGCGTCGTGGTCGTCTCGCCAACTATTGCTTCTACAACTATTGCTAACGCATAGCGATAAAGTAAAGCAATTACATGGCGCTTGCATTTCATACAATAAAGAGACAACCATAAGGCTCCTGCCGGTTGCCGATAAATTACAAAACATGATCATCTCATACAATAACGTATATCACATCATGTCTTGACCATATCACATCACAACATACCCTGCAAAAACAAGTTAGACGTCCTCTACTTTGTTGTTGCAAGTTTTACGTGGCTGCTACGGGCTTGCTTCTAGCAAGAACCGTTCTTACCTACGGCACAAAACCACAACGGTGATTTATCAAGTTTGCTGTTTTAACCTTCAACAAGGACCGGCCGCAGTCAAATTTGATTCAACTAAAGTAGGAGAAACAGACACCCGCCAGCCACCTTTATGCAAAACAAGTTGCATGTCTGTCGGTGGAACCAGTCTCATGTACGTGGACATGTAAGGTTGGTCCGGGCCGCTTCATCTTACAATACCGCCGAATCAAAATAAGACATTGGTGGTAAGCAGTATGACGATCACCGCCCACAACTCTTTGTGTTCTACTCGTGCATATCATCTATGCATAAACCTGGCTCTGATACCACTGTTGGGGAACGTTGCATGGAAAACAAAAATTTTCTACGCACACGCAATATCTATCCATGGAGATGCATAGCTACGAGAGGGGGAGTGTGTCTACGTACCCTCGTAGACCGTAAGCGGAAGCGTTAGAACAACGCGGTTGATGTCGTCGAACAACTTCACGATCCAACCGACCGAGCACCGAACGTACGACACCTCCGCGTTCAGCACACGTTCAGCTCGGTGACGTCCTTGACTTCTTGATCCAGCAAGACGGCGAGGTAGTGGATGAGTTCCGGAAGCACGACGGCGTGGTGACGGTGATGGTGATGCTATCTCCGCAGGGCTTCGCCCAAGCACTGCGAAAATATGACCGAGGGACGGAACTGTGGAGGGGGGCGCCGCACACGGCTAAGACAATGTTGTGGCTTGTTTGGGCGCCCCCTCTCCTCTATTTATATATGTGTAGGGGCTTGGAGTAGAAGGAATAGTGCCACATGAACAGTACCACGTGAATAGTACACACGTGGACTTGGACTCCAAAGTCCAATCCTATTCCTACTAGGACTCTCCTTTTTTTCCTTCCCTAGCTGCGTGGGCTTTTGAGGACTTGGTGCGCCTGGCCCAATAAGACCAGGGCGCCTCCCCTTAGCCCATGCCAGCCCTTGGGATGTGGTGGACCCACTTGTGGACTTCCGGACCCCTCCGGAATCCTCCTGAACCTTCTGGAAGCTTCCCGGTACAATACCGAAAAAACTGCACCTTTTTCCGGAACCCAAAATATGACTTCCAATATATAAATCTTTACCTCTCGACCATTACGAGACTCCTCGTGACGTCCGGGATCTCATCCGGGACTCCGAACAACATTCGGTTACCAATTCACATAACTCATATAACACTATATCGTCAACGAACGTTAAGCGTGCGGACCCTACGGGTTTGGGAATGATGTAGACATGACCGAGATGCCTCTCTGGTCAATAATAAATAGCGGAACCTGGATGCCCATATTGGTTCCTACATATTCCACGAAGATCTTATCGGTCGAACCGCAATGACACCATCTGGGGGGGCAGGCGCGCCCTGGTGCCTCGTGGGCCCACCCCAGCTCCGTTTGACCTAATTCTTCCACTACAAATTCAGAAAAAAAAATCAGAAACCCTCAGGGGAGTCCATGAAATACTTTTTCCGACACCGCAAGTTTCTGTTCTCGAGAGATCCCATCTGGAGGCTTTCTCCGGTACTCCGCCGGAGGGGGAATCGATCACGGAGGGGCTCTACATCAACCTTGCTACCCTTCCGATGATGTGTGAGTAGTTTACCATAGACCTTCGGGTCCATAGGCAGTAGCTAGATGGCTTCTTCTCTCTTTTTGATCTTCAATACAATGTTACTTTTTGCGGTGTGTTTGTTGGGATCCGATGAATTGTGAGTTTATGATCAGATTATCCATGAATATTATTTGAGTCTTCTCTGATCTCTTTTATGCATGATAATTATAGCTTCATATTTCTTCGCCGATCTATTGATTTGGTTTGGCCAACTGAGTTGATTTATCTTGCCATGGGAAGAGGTGCTTTGTTATGGGTTCGATCTTGCGGTGCTCAATCCCAGTGACAGAAAGGGACATGACACGTATGTATCGTTGCTATTAAGGGTAAAAAGATGGGGTTTATTAATGCGTGAGTTTATCTTGTCTAAATCCTGTCATCGTTCTTAAGGCGTTACTTCGTTCTTTATGGACTTAATACACTAGATGCATGCTGGATAGCGGTCGATGTGTGGAGTAATAGTAGTAGATGCAGGCAGGAGTCGGTCTACTTGTATTGGACGTGATGCCTATATACATAATCATTACCTTGGATATCATCATGATTATTTGCTTTTCTATCAATTGCCCAACAGTAATTTGTCTACCCACCGTATGCTATTTTCTCGAGAGAAGCCTCTAGTGAAAACTATGGCCCCCGGGTCTATCTAAATCATATTACTAAAACCCTAAAAATATTGCTGCCATTTTCTTTTATTTATTTTATTTTGTATTTTTGTTTCAATCTATCTATCTATCACATACAATTTAATCTTGCAATTTACCGCCGAGGGATTGACAACCCCTCGTTTGTGTTGGGTGCAAGGATTTGTTGTTTGTGTGCAGGTGCTGCTAACAAGGTGTTGCGTGATTCTCCTACTGGTTCGATAACCTTGGTTTCATAACTGAGGGAAATACTTATCTCTACTACGCTGCATCATCCCTTCCTCTTTGGGGAAAATACCAACGCAAGCTACAAGTAGCAGGCCTCTAAGACTAGCTCAAGTGTTGCATGATGGTTCTGTTTTCCTGATCATGGGGCATGACTATGCCGGCAACTTTGGGGACACAATGTTAGTAGAACACTTGTGGTTGAATCGACCCGATTGATGTTATGCTATGAGATACACTCGTCACAAGTTAATGGTTAATAACACAGAGAATGTTTACGTTTGCATAATTCCTTAGACCATGAGAGTATCGAGTTTCTTCATGCTTGATTCATGAACTTTGGGGTTTGTTAAACGTCATCCGTAACTTGGTGGCTATTACGGCGGCTTACAGGTTCATGGGAAAGTATGTCAAGTAACTTGATAGCTCAAGATTGGGATTTGCTCCTCCGACGACGGAGAGATATCTCTGGGCCCTCTCGGTGTTACGGTATCCACCATATTCTGGCCAGACACAATGTGATTTGATCACAGGGATGCCGGAACACGGGAACGAGAAAAGAGAACAAAACCGGTAACGAGGTAACTGGAATAGTGGACCAAGTAGTTGATCCACGAGGATACCGATAAATCTCACCTCAGGTATTTGTAACATATCATGAAGCAACAGGAATAGCACACGGCAACAGGAGGTTCACTCGAATATTTATTCGTGTGGGTATAGGGGCCAATATGGGTGTCCACGGCTCCGATGTTGATCATTGATCGGAAAGAGTTCCGGTCATGTCTATACTTCACCGAACCTATAGGGTCACATGCTTAAGGGTCATCTATCTGCTGAATACTAGACAGGGAGTCTGAAAGAAAGTCACCGGAAAAGTTTCGGAGACAGCGGAAGAGTTCCAGAGAGAGCACACCGGAATAGTTTCGGTAAAACCGAAAGGTTGTTTCGGAGTATACCATTAAGTCAAAATGGTTTTGGCACACGCCAGGAAATTCTTAGAGGGTGCCAGAATTGTTCTGGGAACTTCTGGGATTTTTCAAGAGAAAAAACCCGGAAATGTTCCGGAGCTGCCGGAACCGCTTTGGTTGCTTTTCGCAGATGAAAATCACTAATCCGGAATTGTTTCGGAACGCGTCCAAAATTATTTTAGTGGGTACTGGAATTATTCTAAGACCTACAGAAATATTTTCGGATTTAACAGTCACGGAAAAATGTTTCCGTGAATAGTGAAAATCACTTTTTGGTGGCTTCTCCAGGTGGCTTCTTGGAGAAGCCACCTTGAGGGCCTTTTGGTATTTTTTTTCCCATTGGCTTCTTGGAGAAGCCAACCTTGGACTTGGCCTATAAATAGGGGTGGAGGGGGCTGCCCAAATACACTCACTCTCTCATACACAATGCCATGCAATGATCTGGCTTCTTCTCTCCCTCCCACGAAAAGAGTTTCGTAGAGCCGAAAGGCTGTCTGGGTTCCAATGCGAACTAGTTCTGGATGGCGAAGCCCTGCCGGATAGATGACACCGTATGTGTGCAACCCCGTAGAGAGGTCGTAGGTTCGATCTTTTGCCCGAGGGGCTGTTCGAGGGTCCTCCCGAAGGGCTGTCCGAGTTACTGTCCGAGTTCGAGAGTGCCTCCCGAAGGGCTGTCCGTGACACCGTCCGGGGGACTGTCCGACCGCCTCCCAGAGGGCTGTTCGAGGTGCAGACGAGGGAGTACATCCTCACGGTTGGGAGGTTGTAAATCCTAGCTGCGGGGATCTGCACCGACGATCTACATCGACTCCACTTCCGCTGCGCTACGAGTCGGTAATGATCAGATCAAACCCTGTATGCATCTCCATAGTGATCCTGGGTGTGCTCGCAGTACCGGAAATTTTTGTTTTCTGCTGCGTTCCCCTACCTCACGCAACAACTCATTAGCAATACCTGCACACAAAAAAACAAATCCTCGCACCCAACGCGAACAAGGGGCTGTCAATCCCTTGGCGGTTAATTGCAAGATTAAATTGTATGGTGATAGATAGATAGATCGAACAAAAATACAAAATAAAATAAATAAAGTAAAAGTGCAGCAAGGTATTTTTAGGATTTTCAATATATGATAACGGTAGACCCGGGGGCCATAGTTTTCACTAGAGGCTTCTCTCTTGAAAATAGCATACGGTGGGTGAACAAATTACTGTTGGGCAATTGATAGAAAAGCAAATAATCATGACGATATCCAAGGCAATGATCATGTATATAGGCATCACGTCCGAGACAAGTAGACCAAAACGATTCTGCATCTACTACTATTACTCCACACATCGACCGCTATCCAGCATGCATCTAGTGTATTAAGTTCATAAAGAACGGAGTAACGCCTTAAGCAAGATGACATGATGTAGACAAAGTAAACTCACGCATGAATAAACCCCATCTTTTTACCCTTAATAGCAACGATACATACGTGTCATGTCCCTTTCTATCACTGGGATTGAGCACCGCAAGACCGAGCCCATTACAAAGCACCTCTCCCATTGCAAGATAAATCAATCTAGTTGGCCAAACCAAATCAATAGATCGGAGAGAAATACGAAGCTATAATAATCATGCATCAAAGAGTTCAGAGAAAACTCAAATAATATTCATGGATAATCTGATCATAAACTCACAATTCATCGGATCCCAACAAACACACCGCAAAAAGTGATTACATCGGATAGAACTCCAAGAACATCGAAGAGAACATTGTATTGAAGATCAAAAGAGAGAAGAAGCCATCTAGCTACTAACTATGGACCCGAATGTCTGTGGTAAACTACTCACGCATCATCGGAAGGGCAGCAAGGATGATGTAGAGCCCCTCCGTGATCGATCCCCCCTCCGGTAGAGTGCCGGAAAAGGTCTCCAGATGGGATCTCTCGAGAACTGGAACTTGCGGCAGCGGAAGAAGTATTTCGTGGACTCCTCTGTTGGTTTCCCGATTTTAGAGAATTTATAGAGGTGGAATTAGGTCAAACAGAGCAGAGGTGGGCCCACGAGGCACCAGGGCGTGCCACCCCCCCTGGGGCGCGCCCTGGTGGCTCGTGGCCACCTCCTCTGGCTTCTGGCCCTCTCCCGAAGCTTCTAGTGTCTCTTATGTCTAGAAAAAATCTCCAAAAAGTTTCGTGGCATTTGGACTTTGTTTGGTACTGATATTCTGGAAAACCAAAAACAAGCAAAAAAAACAGCAACTTGCACTGGGCACTAAGTTAATAGGTTAGTCCCAAAAAATGATATATAATTTCTGTAAATGTATATAAAAACATCCAAGATTGATACTATAATAGCATGGAACAATCAAAAATTATAGATACGTTGGAGACATATCAGGACGCACACCGCGACCATCGCAAGATGGGCGCGACGCGAATCCGAACGGCGCTGGCAGTTCCGGACGACGATGTCAACATGGCAAGACACCTGTTGATCAGTCGCAAGATCTTCAGGCGCCACCTCCACCGCGTCAGCCCACTGCTGGACATGAGCTGCGACAGCAAGATCGTGGTGGCGCTCCTACTGGTTCTGCCAGGAGTCGAGCGACATCTCGTTCTTCGCTCCCAGCCATGCCAGCTACGGCAGCAGAGGCCATGGCGCGAGCATAGATGCTGCTGAACTTCCCTCCAGTTGCTAATAAGATGGATGAGTGGAGAGCCACCATCCGAAGCCTCATCGGGTTCGCCGAAGCCAACAGCTCACAGCAGGCGGGACCTTCACGGCGTCCAGTGACGGCACCAACCGATGGCCGTGCCAGAGGAGTGACGCAAACGGTGAAATCACCCCCACAGCAATGACATCAGCAGCCACGGCAAACTCACCGGTCTGTTGAGCCCGATGAGATGTCGATGGCTTCTTCGGATCCGCGGGCGCTTGAAGTGCTGCAAGATAGGCGGGCAGAAGATGCTCGCACCACCATTGAATGGTGCCGGGAGGCGCGTCATCAATCTGACGTGCGCAACGGTCCGGTTGTTGATGAGCCTGCGCCCAGGGTTGGAGGGTATCTACCTTACGAGGTTGGATGCTAAGCCTTCACTCATGAGCTGCGGCAAGTCCGCTAGCCATCAACCTGGGCCTTCAAGCCAGAGTTGCCGGAAAAATATGACGGCAAGCTTAACCCGGCAGAATTCTTGGGAATTTACACAATCGCTGTGCAAGCTGATGGGGGAAGAGATGAAAAGATTCTCGCCAACTGTTTCCCATTGGCGCTCAAGCCCAATGTGAGATCTTGGCTGATGAACTTGCCAGAGGATTCCATTTCTTCATGGTCAGATCTATGCAACGAGTTCATTGGTGCTTTTATCGGAGGCCACAAGGCTCCTGGTCAACCCAGTGACTTGCAAGTGATCCCACAAAGAGATGGTGAGTCCCTGCGGAAATATATCCAGAGGTTCAGCCGTGTGCACCATAATATCCCTGATGTGCACCCCGCTGCCATGATTGCTGCCTTTCATACGAATGTGCGCAATCAGAAGATGCGGGAAAAGTTGAATATCAGACTGCCAAAAACCATCAACGAGTTGTATACTTTGGCGGATAAATGTGCACGGGCTGAGGAAGGGAGAAGGCTCCCTGGGAAGGATGCTGGCGATGAAGTCGACTCAGAGGATGACGACGCCGCCACCCCGAAGAAAAAGGGCCGAAAGTGCAATAGGAAGCGCAAGGGCAAGACCGTTATGGTTGTCGAAGGCTCCGGCAACTCCAATGCCGCCAAGAAAGCTAAGACTGAGAACTCCAGCAAGGAAGCTGCTGCATGCGCTGATTGCCAGGAGGCCACGGCTGGTGAGAAGGCCGGCAAGTCTGATGGGCCGTACTGCAAGATTCACCGCACAAAAGGCCATGATCTCCAAGAGTGCCGGGAAGTTGAGCAGCTTGCCGAGAAACAGAAGGCTGAATATGAAAAGCGCGATAAAGAGAAAGGCCAAGATGGTGCTGGAGGATCTGGCAAGAGGAGTCGTGGTGGCCTAGGAGGACACTGCGGCAAGGCTAAGTAGCAGAAGGAGAAGCCTGCTCGAGGCTGAGATAAGAAAGAAGATGATGATGATGGGGATGATGATGAGGACAAAGATGACGAGGACAAAGATGAGCCAAGTGAATAAGAGTTCCAGAAAGCAACCGAAGTCATGTGCATTGACGGGGGTGCATCTTTGCACTCCTCTAACCGTCAACTCAAGAAGTGGACGCATGAGGTTAATGCGGCAAGACCGGCAGTAGGTGCTCAGAAGCCGCTCAAGTGGTCCCACACGCCCATCATTTTTTATGCGGAGGATCACCCTGATCCCACAACTGCGGTCGAGTGCTTGCCGTTGTTCGTCTCACCAATGATACGCAACCTCCAGGTCATGAAAATGTTGGTTGACGGTGGGGCCGACCTGAATTTGATTTCACCAGAAGTCATCAAGAGGTTACAAATTCCTGATGAAGATCTCCAGCAAACAGGCACGTTTCAGGGGGTCAATCCGGGAAGGAGCCAACCCAAGGGGAAAATTACTCTGCCGGTGACATTTGGCAGGGAATTGAATTACAGAACAGAAAAAATTGTGTTTGATGTGGTTAAGATTCCTCTGCCTTACAATGGAATTCTTGGTCGCCCAGCTTTGGCGAAGTTCATGGCAGCGTCCCATTATGCCTACAACACTTTCAAAATGCCAGGGCCGATGGGAGTCATCACCATCAACTCCGATAAGAAAGATGCAGTGATTTCCGTCGACAAGCTTTACAGAGAAGCGGTTGCAGCATCCGCCACCAAGGCACCCGCTCCCGCCAACAAAAAGAAGAACAAGAAAAGCGGCAAGACCTCTAGCAAGTCTTCCGGGAACCGCACCTCTTCGGAGTGCTGCGCACCCGTTGATGATGTGCCGGAGAGCTCTACCACTAAGAAATCCAAAGCTACTCCACCAGCAACCAAGAAGGTGCCGGCAAAGGAGGACGGCACGGGTGGTACCTTCACCATCAGTGCCTCTCTTGACAGCAAATAGGAAAGTGCGCTCATTGCCTTCCTGCGGGCGAATGTCGATGTGTTTGCATGGCAACCATCTAACATCCCCGGTGTTCCCAGGGAGGTAATCGAGCACCACCTTGCCGTTTGTCCCCACGCTTGGCCTGTCAAGCAGAAGGTTAGGAAGCAAGCTTTGGAACGGCAACAGTTTATCGCCGAAGAAATAAAGAAGTTAGAAGCAGCTGGTTTAGTTAGAGGTGTACTACATCCAACATGGTTGGCAAATCTAGTTGTAGTGCGGAAAGCAAACGGAAAGTGGAGACTTTGTATTGACTATATACACAGATATCAACAAAGCATGTCCAAAGGATCCTTTCCCTTTGCCGCGTATCGATCAAATTGTTGACTCTACTACCGGCTGTGATTTACTCTCCTTTCTTGATGCATACTCTGGTTACCATCAGATCTTCATGGCCAAGGAGGATGAAGAGAAAACCATATTTTTTACTCCATGTGGCACATACTGCTTCGTGCGTATGCCTTTCGGACTAAAAAGTGCTGGTTCAACATTTGCAAGAGCAGTCCAGATTGGTTTTGAGCCTCAGCTGCACAGGAATGTGGAAGCATATATGGATGATATAGTGGTCAAAACTAAGGACAAATCCACCCTCATTCAAGACTTTAGAAGAGACATTTGCAAACTTGCGCAGAATAAACTTGAAGCTCAACCCCGAGAAGTGTGTGTTTGGCGTTCCATCCGGCAAGCTTCTCGGGTTCTTTGTATCTCAACATGGAATTGAAGCTAGTCCCGACAAGATCAAAGCTATCGAGCAAATTGAAGCACCAAAGCGCATCAAGGATGTGTGACGTCTTGCCGGTTGTATTGCTGCATTAAGCAAGTTCATCTCCAAATCTACAGAGCGCGCCTTGCCATTTTTCAAAATCTTGAAAAAGGCAGGTCCAATGAAATGGACTCCGGAATCGGAGGCCACGCTGCAAGATTTAAAGAAGTACCTCTCCTCCCCGCCAACACTAGTTGCGCCTAAACAACAAGAGCCGTTGCTGCTATATTTGGCGGCAACAAATCAAGTGATCAGTGCTGCATTAGTGGCGGAGAGAGAAGCAGATAATGAGGAAGCGGCCGTAGTGAGCCCGTCAAGCGACAAACCAAAATCTTCTCCGGCAAAGTCGGGTGCCGACAAGTCAGAAGCAACGCAGGCAAATGCGACAAACCAACAAATAGTGCCGAAGAAAAAGATGGTGCAGCGGCCAGTTTACTTTGTTAGTTCCCTTTTGCAGGGCACTAGGTCAAGGTACTCCGGTGTGCAGAAGCTGCTATTCGGCCTTCTCATGGCCTGGAGAAAGCTGCACCATTACTTCCAAGCACATGAGATTACCGTCGTCACTCGCTTCCCGTTGCAGCATATTTTGAGGAATCCAGATGCAACTGGCAGGATAGTGGAGTGGGCGTTGGAACTGTCAAGTTTTGCACTTAAGTTTGAGAGCACTTCAACTATTCAGAGCAGAGCTTTGGCGGAGTTCATTGCTGAATGGACGCCAACGCAAGATGAAGAAATTCAAGAAACAGCTCTCCCCGGCAAAGAAACAACCAAGGAATGGATCATGTACTTTGATGGCGCTTTCTCGCTACAAGGCACCGGTGCCAGAGTGCTGCTTGTCGCACCCACCGGAGAGCACCTCAAGTATGTGGTACAAATGCATTTTTCAAGGGAGAAAGCTACAAACAACACTGCTGAGTACGAAGGGCTCCTTGCCGGTCTCAGGATCACAATTGACCTTGGAATCAGAAAGTTGATCATCCGTGGAGACTCGCAGCTCATTGTGAAGTGTGGCACCCCGGCTCAGAGGACCGGTTTACCTTGTGTTCCCAACCCAGAGATCATGTCTTCTGGAAACACACAACAACTTGGAACAGAACAGAACTGATCTTTATTGATATTGTACAAGTACAAGGTTGGGCATTACATAGGATGCTCAGGCCAGGAGCACAACTCGTGCTATGACAGTATCTACATTATTTATGAAACATCAAGGGGCCTCAGTACTAGCGGAAAGACTACAGCGTAGCGGAACATTGCGTGGTAAACACCATCCCGTAGGGACACTACTAGGACACGACCTAGTTAGCGTAGCACGAACCATCGGGATCTCCATCACCGGCTTCTCCTGCATCTGGCATGATACGTCAGGTGAGTACTTGGAATGTACTCGCAAGCTCACAGCAACCAAAACAGTGCAGCAAACAACGGCATGGCAAAGATTATGTTAAATGCTTTACTTACGGTTACCGGTTACCAACTGCCTCTTCTCCGGGTTCACTCATGACCCCCGGAGTACTCGTGACCCATCGGTCACTTCCGAGCATGAAACGAGTTCTTCCATCATTATTATCAATACGGTTGACCACACAGTGTGACCTAGTGCGGACTGTGTCCAATACCGTGGACGCTACTATTCGAATAGATTCTTACACTCTGCAGAGGTTGCGCACGTTACCCACACCATGGACATTCGTCCAACGAGACTTGCCTAACCCGTGACCCTTCTATCGTACCACCGACAATCATCCCCCGTCCGAGTCATGCCCTGGGTGGCCCCTGTGTCACTCCTGACACCTGCCACGGTCGTGGCCAACTAAACTGTCCCAAACGGGGACGCCGGCAAATAACTCAACTTGGGCTCACGAGGTTATCGTCGCCTACCTGATCAGGGCAGCACACACACATAACCTCCCCTCTTTGGTGGTACCGGTAAAAGAGCACAAAGCTAGACCAAGTCAAGGCCGTCCCATTCCGGTAGATGTGGTTGCACGGGTAAGTCCGGGTTGGTGGCACTTGATCAACCATCAAAGTGAATTTAACATCTAAAGTTGCTGGTCACATCTAACTATGTTGAATTTGTGCAAGATATCAACAATACGCAACTTAGCATATTTAAATTAAATTGAATGCAATACAATTCATTATAAGCCAATACTATTGCTATGCCTTACGCAATGGATGATGTGGCTTGCCTTGCTCAAGTGGACTATCAGCAAACTCCTGGTCTTCAAATCCACATCAATTTTCTTCTGAAAGTATTTTTAAATAGCAAAACAAAATGTCACATAAAGCCTTTTTTGTTTGCCAAACATTCTGTGAACAATGTAAAAATACCAAACTTGGTCAGAAAATAGAGGGGCTCAATACAAAACCATAGCAAAAAGAATCACTTGATTTGGACTTGTGGTTTAAAAGATAGAGCTGGTAAAAGTTGTTGGTCAAATTGGATTAAATAAACAGAAATCAGAAAATAAGAAAATCCCTCAGCGAGCCACGTCGAAGACGTACTTCTGGAGTATGCCTCCACTTATACCACTTCGGCGCCCGAGGTGAGAGGCTGATAGTTGGGGTCGGGCTGGGTTTAAACAGAGAGAGGGAGAGGGAACAGTAGTGAGGCGGCTCACCGGCGATAGCGACGGCCGCGAGGTCAGGCGACTGCGGGGATGGAACGAGCGCACGACGGCGGTTCTCCCTATCCCGCAATGTCTCCAGAGGTGGCCTGACGGCGTCGCCCCCTTCCTCTCCAGCGGCGGCTGCTCTTGGGTGTTATCGGAGACGGCGATTCCGGCAGCACCTCGGCCAGGGAAGAGGTCAGGCGGGGTCAGGAGAATGCACTGAGCTCAACTGTGGGCTTGAGTGGAGCTGGGGTGGTCTGGAAGAGAGGAGAGGCGAGGTTGGCTTGGCGGCGGAGCTCCGGCGAGATGCGAGGCCAGAGGGCCTCTCGACCTTGGCGCAGCGAGCTAGAGCTCGATTCGGAGGTGGTGGAGTGCGGTGAGGAGCTAGGTGAGCCGGGCGGGGCTATTTATAGGCGGGGGAGAGGGTTCTGGAACTGGGCGGCGCTATGGCCACGTCGCCGGAGTGAGGACGGCGAGCTAGCCGTCGCGACGTAGGGCGAGGTGACGGGTGAGCTCAGGAGAGTTAATGCGCGAGAGGACGACTCGCGGAGAAGAAAACAGCCAGCGCGGCCGCCGTATTGCCACTGTGCCGCTCGTGGCGCACGGTGGCTGTATCCGGCGAGCTCGCTGCCGGCGAGGGAGAAGGTTCTCGGACGGCTACGTGGATGGTGGAGAGGTCGTCGGCGCGAGCGGACAACGTACGGCGACGCGGTCGTCGGCCTCCGACGAGACCCGAGCCTGGCGACGCCCAGAGCGCGCGTTTGGCAGCGCTAGCCGCGTGGTCACCGCATGCACAGGCACGCGTGACGTGAGCTGGCCTGCCAAACCGTGTCTGGTGTGCCGACCCTGGTCCATGTGACCTCCCCTTGCCACTGGTTCGACTAGGTTCACTCTAAGTTGAAGGGTAGCATCAAATACAGTTTCTAGGCAGAAACTTGGAGAGGTTCTGGAGAAGAGATGAGGTGTGGATGGGGCCAATGGAGTTGTCTAAGATGATCTAGGTTGGAAGGACTATCTGCTGGCAGGTTTTGAGAAATTTTTGCAAAGATTTGCACATAGTTCATGTACAAACCCTATACTGGTCCAGAAACTTGGTGAGGAAGTAGCAATCACATAGATGATCTGCTGAAGCTAAAATTTGGTGTGAGAGGGTTATTTGGTGGTGACAACATGCCACAAAAATTTCAGCTCAAATGGGTGCCTCTAGCTGGTACTTCCTTCACAAAGGTTTGAAATGAACAGAAGCTTGGCAGAATATTTTTGCTGAAAATTTGAACTATACTAGGAAAGGTTTTTGGATATTGTGGCAAGATATGACCCCTAGTACCTCAGGGAATTATTTGAGAATTTTTTGAGGCATAGAAATATATGTTGCTTCACAAAGGGTCAATTCTGTCCAGAAGGTAAAAGGAATATTCTGGACAAATTTTTGTACTGGCTAGTGCAATATTTTTGAAGATTTTGGGAGTACATGATCTCAAGAAGATGTGGGATTAATTTGGGATTTTTCTGATCAACAGATCAATAGGTTGCTTCACAACCCATAGTGAGCATGAGCATATCCAAAGGGATATATGAATTATTTTGGGAGAATAGAAATTAGGGTTTTGATTAGAGGGTATAAGACAAGATTTTGGCAAGATGTTGAGGGTGTTGGATCACTTAAAGAGAAATCCAAGGAATCCTCAAGTCCAAAGTCAAATGATTTGGTTCCAAAAACCAACGGCAAATAAAACTAGGGAAATTTTGAAAAGAAAAAGTTGCCAAAATCAGGGTGTCACAAACCTACCCCCCTTAGGATGAATCTCATCCTCGAGATTCCGTTGCTCAGGGAACAAATACGGATATGTTGATCTCAGAAAATCCTCTCTTTCCCATGTAGCTTCTTCTTCAGTATGGTGATCCCACAGTACCTTGTAAAATCTGATCACCTTGCTCCTAGTAGTTCTTTCCATCTCATCCAGAATTATGACAAGTTTCTCCTCATAGGTCAAATCCTTGGCCAGTTCTAATTCACTCATATCTGCCTGTTTGATCGGAGGTGCAATGCACTTTCTTAGCTGTGATATGTGAAAGACATCATGTACTTCGGGCAGTTCCGGTGGTAACTCCAACTGATATGCCACTCTGCCTCTTCTAGCGATCACTGGAAAGGGACCAATATATCTGGGTGCAAGTTTTCCTCGAGTATGAAATCTTTTACCCCTTTCATGGGAGTTACTCGGAGGTAAGCATACTCTCCGGGTTCAAAGGTTACTTCCCGGTGCTTAGGATCATAGTAGCTCTTCTGACGGGACTTAGCTGCTCGAAGTCGCTCTTGAATTTCCTTAACTTGTTTCTCAGCCTCGAGCATCAAATATGTACCGAAGATACGGTTGTCTCCTGTCTGTGACCAATTTAAGGGAGTGCGGCATTTCCTCCCATACAGTGCCTCAAATGGTGACATCTTAAGACTTGACTGATAACTGTTGTTGTAGGAAAATTCCGCATAGGGTAGACTATCTTCCCACTTGGGTCCATAGGTGAGGGCACAGGACCGAAGCATATCTTCCAATATCTGGTTCACTCGTTCGGTCTGCCCGTCTGTTTGTGGGTGGTATGCCATGCTATGCTTCAATGATGTTCCCAAAGCTTGATGCAAGCGTAGCCAGAACGCTGAGGTGAACAGAGATCCTCTATCCAATGTGATGGATTTGGGTACTCCATGAAGGTTGACTATCCGGGACATATAGAGTTGTGCGAGTTGATCGGCCCGGTAAGTAGTCTTCACTGGAATGAAATGGGCTACTTTGGTAAGTATATCCACGATAACCCAGATGGCATCATGGCCTCTTGTTGACTTAGGTAGTCCAACAATGAAGTCCATGCATATATCATCCCATTTCCACTGGGGAACTTGTAAGGGTTGTAATAGTCCAGTCGGCTTCTGGTGCTCAGCCTTAACCTTATTGCATACGTCGCAACAAGCGATATAGTACGCAATATCCCTTCGCATTCCTGGCCACCAAAAGGTTTCTCTTAGGTCCTGATACATTTTTGTCCCTCCCGGGTGAATGGAATATGCAGATTCATGTGCCTCTCACAATATCTGCTGCCTCAGGTTTTCCTGGTCAGGCACGCATATCCGGCTATCGAACCATAACGTCCCTTGTTCGTCCACACGGAAGGACTTGGCTTTTCCTTGCTGTATGTTTTCCTTGATCTCCTGTATGCCCTTGTCGGTTTTCTGAGCTTCCTTAATTTCTTCCATAAGTGTTGGAGTAATTTCCAACGTATCCAGGCTAGTTGGGCCACAAAGTACCAAGTTGAGCTCAGCAAACTCTTCTTGTAACCTTGGATGGATACCCTCCATTATTGCATTTACCGTGCTTGGTTTCCTACTGAGGGCATCTGCAACCACATTGGCTTTTCCTGGGTGGTAATGGATCCCAAGGTCATAGTCCTTGACCAGTTCAAGCCATCTTCTCTGTCTGAGGTTGAGATCGGGTTGCGTGAAAATATACTTGAGACTCTTGTGGTCTGTGTATATCTCACAGCGTTGCCCAATGAGATAATGCCTCCAAATTTTCAGGGCATGAACCATGGCTGCCAATTCCAAGTCATGAGTGGGGTAGTTTTCTTCATGGGGTCGTAGCTGTCTGGATGCATATGCTACAACCTTTCCTTCTTGCATTAATACGCAGCCGATTCCACGCCTGGAGGCATCACAGTATGTGTCAAAGCTCTTGTGAATATCCAGAAGAATTAAGACAGGAGCCGTAGTTAGCCTCATCTTTAACTCCATAAAGCTGCTATCGCATTCTTCCGTCCAGACAAACTTGTAATTCTTCTTCAACAATTTGGTCAGTGGCTTGGCTATCTTAGAGAAGCCTTCAATGAAACGACGGTAGTAGCCTGCCAATCCCAGGAAACTGCGGACTTCTGTTACCGAGGCTGGTGTCTTCCAGTTTAGTACTGCAGTCACTTTGTTGGGGTCGACGGCCACACCTTGTTCTGACAGAATGTGCCCCAGAAATCCCACCTCTCTTAGCCAAAATTCACATTTACTGAACTTGGCATACAAGCGATGGGTCCTTAATCTTTCCAGGACAGCACGGAGATGTTGTTTGTGCTGCTCTTCATCCTTGGAGTATATAAGGATATCATCGATGAACACCACTACAAACTTGTCCAAGAAGTCCATGAAGACCTTGTTCATCATGCTCATGAAATAAGCTGGAGCATTAGTCAGCCCGAACGACATGACCGTAAATTCATACCGACCATATCGAGTAGTGAAGGCTGTCTTGGGGATATCCTCTTTCCTGATTTTCAACTGGTGATATCCCGTTCGAAGGTCAATCTTAGAAAATACCTGGGCTCCACTCAACTGGTCAAACAAATCATCAATGCGAGGGAGTGGGTACTTATTTTTGATGGTGACCTCATTCAATTGGCGATAGTCCACACATCCGTAGACTGCCATCCTTCTTCTTAACAAACAGCATAGGTGATCCCCATGGTGAGATGCTTGGGCGAATGTACCCTTTTTGTAGCAATTCATCCAACTGTTTCTTTACTTCTACCAGCTCTGGGGACGGCATGCGGTAGTACTTCTTGTAAATTGGAGCAGTTCCGGGAATAACATCAATAGCAAATTCCAATTCCCGGTCGGGTGGCATCCCTGGTAGTTCCTCCGGGAACACCTCCGGAAATTCACTGACTATCGGAATCAAGTTCATATCCGTAACGGTGGTCTTGAATGCCATTCCATTCTTTGACATCATTCTGCTGGCGATAAACTAAACTGTTTGTCCTGCTGGGTTAACCAGTGTCACTGTTCTGGTGGCGCAGTTGATGCAGACTTGATGTGGTATCAACCAATCCATCCCCAGTATTATGTCCAATCCAGGGGATTCAATGGCAACAAGGGTGGTTGGAAACTTAACTCTGTGGATCAAGATTTCCAGGTCCTTGTATATCACATTTGTTCTGAGCATGGATCCAGGGGATTGTACTACCATGATTTTATGCAAAAGAGAAGGGGAAAATTTGTGTATGGTGGCAAAACTCCACGAAATAAACGAATGGGAAGCCCCGGAATCAAATCAAATTATTGCGGGTATGTCGTTAACAGAAAACATACCAAGAACCACATCTGGTGCTTTGTGGGCTTCCTCAGCGGAGATATGATGGACTTGGCCGCGGCAAAAGATCTGATTGGGGCGGCATCCAATAGTGTTGACTTGTGGCATGAAGTCAGATGGTGGCTTTCCGGCTCTTGTGGGGCATTACTTAGAATAATGCCCGCCTTGTCCGCAAGTGAAGCAAGTGTTGTTGCGGCGGCAATCTTCCGGTATGGGCTACTTGCCAATTGTCTTGTCCGGGTTACCTGGCTTGTTGTTATTATTGCCGCCATTCCAGGTGGGCTTGTACTTAGACTGAACTGGTTGCCAGATACGCGGCTTCGGCGTAAACTGCACATGGGCGTCCTTCTTGGGTTCAAACTTACGCTTGCGGTCATCATATCCAGACTTATGCTCCCGTTCAGCGATGAACGCTTTGTTTACCAGAGTCTGAAAGTCCAGAAAATCTAGCATGCAGAGCTGACAACGGAGGGCATGGTTGAGTCCCCCTAGGAATCGGTCTATCTTCCTTTCCTCCGTGGACACATCATGGGTAGAGTATCGTGCCAGATTATTGAATTTGTTCAAATACTCACCGACTGACATACTTCCTTGAGTAAGAGCAAGGAATTCCCTCTGCTTCACCGTCATGATGCCGGTGGGGATATGGTACCTTCGGAACACTTCCTTGAATTTCTCCCAGGAAATGTTTTCCCGAGGTGGCCATGCCATTTTTGCATTGTCCCACCAGATAGCTGCCGGTCCTTCCAGGTAATGAGTAACAAAAGGAACCTTGTCTGACTCATCACAGCGAGCTATTTCCAGCTTCTTTTCCATGGTCCTTAGCCAGTCATCAGCTTCAATTGGATCAACCGCTTGACCAAAACTGGGTGGCTTGGTACACTGAAAATCAGATAACTTGGAGTGCGTCCCATTGTTCTGATTCTGTCCTACCATAGTCTGCATACTTTTCAGAAATTCCATCAGATCCTGATTTCTTTTAACTTCGAACATCCTCATGATCTGATCAGTGCTCGGTGGTTGTGGTGGTGGGGGTGGCAAATCTTTTGGTGGTTGTCCTGCCTGTCTGGCGGATCGACGGATCGGGGTTCCATCGCCGCCTTGATTGCTACACCTCTTCATCCTATATCCGTTCCCATTGCAAAACACCGAATTGATGAGCAACATCCATAGGGAAAAATACGACAATGTGACACCGAGAAAACAAAACCAAAGAAAAAGCGAGAAAAACAACATAATTATACAAGGCATTCCAACATCATACATGGCAAACTAGTAGGGGGTTATCATGACGGGTACTGCTCATACGGCAGTTGACATATGCAAAGATGCTACGATGCATACACATGCTGAAACTCAAGCATCTACTCTAGTAGCGCGGGTGGCACGGACACTGACAGACTGAAGACTCCTCGTCGTCTGATCCTGTCTCGGAATCGGAACTGATGATGTGGATCACATCCTCCGGATCAAAGGAAACACGATGACGCTGACGAGAAGGTTCTCCCTCTGAGGAAGAAGAAGCACGACGTCTCAGCATCGGAGCAACTAGAGTGGCTAGCAGCGAGGCCCACTCAGCCGGGGTCTCACGTCGGGTCCTAGACGAAGTGCCTGGCTGTCCGAACGAGCTAGAAGGAGTCTCAGGCAGGCGTGGAGGTGGAACAGGCGGTGTATACATAGGTGAGAACGCAGGAGGAGGAGGAGACTGTGCTGCAGTAGCAGCGGCAAGTGCCTCTTGGGCACGAGACAACTCCTCAGCCAAGGAAATGATCATACGATAACTGGCGTTCAGATAGCGAGATAAGACACCAGTCGCATGATCACTCGCCGGATCAACAGGTGCAAAAAGGACTCGCCCTGTTGTAGGCGACAGGGTGGGGTAGTGAAAGAAACCTGGGTGTGTCTGCATCTCGACCTCGTGGAAGCGCAAGTCAGTGAGAGCCTCCATCGCAGCAAACTAAATCACCAGATCGGGAGTAGAAGCAGTTCCGCCCTTGGAAGAGCGGGAGTAGCTGCCGATCTCCGAACTCGCAGTAAGAAAAGCCTCAGCATGGTACTCGAACATCGAATCTGCAAGTTGCTCTCGGAACACCTGATACACTGGGTCTTCGCCGTTGGGATACAGTCGAAGCCAGACGCTGTGAAGTAGTACTGGAAAGGTGAATGGTGCCGGCTCATGGTTGTAGTGGTACGGAACTGGTGCCATCTACACTCATCAGACCAGCGGTTAGTAAAACAAATGAATCGAGATGCATGCTATGCAACAGGCAAATGCAGCAAGCAAGACACACTCCAAAACCTTATACTAATCGGGATTCTAACGCGGGGTTAACTAGGGTGTCCTACAGTCAGCATGGCTCTGATACCAAGCGTTGTGGCACCCCGGCTCAGAGGACCGGTTTACCTTGTGTTCCCAACCCAGAGATCATGTCTTCTGGAAACACACAACAACTTGGAACAGAACAGAACTGATCTTTATTGATATTGTACAAGTACAAGCTTGGGCATTACATAGGATGCTGAGGCCAGGAGCACTACTCGTGCTATGACAGTATCTGCATTATTTATGAAATATCAAGGGGCCTCAGTAGTAGCGGAAAGACTACAGCGTAGCGGAACATTGCGTGGTAAACTCCATCCCGTAGGGACACTGCAGGGACACGGCCTAATTAGCGTAGCATGAACCATCGGGATCTCCATCACCGGCTTCTCCTTCATCTGGCATGATACGCCAGGTGAGTACTTGGAATGTACTTGCAAGCTCACAGCAACCAAAACAATGCAGCAAACAACAGCATGGCAAAGATTATGTTAAATGCTTTACTTACGGTTACCGGTTACCAACTTACTCTTCTCTGGGTTCACTCATGACCCCCGGAGTACTCGTGACCCATCGGTCACTTCCGAGCATGAAACGAGTTCTTCCATCATTATTATCAATACGGTTGACCACACAGTGTGACCTAGTGCGGACTGTGTCCAATACTGTGGGCGCGGCTATTCGAATAGATTTTTACACTCTGTAGAGGTTGCGCACGTTACCCACACCATGGACATTCGTCCAACGAGACTTGCCTAACCCGTGACCCTTCTATCGTACCACCGACAATCATCCCCCGTCCGAGTCATGCCCTGGGTGGCCCCTATGTCACTCCTGACACCTG
Source organism: Elymus sibiricus (assembly GCA_039707655.1). NCBI lineage: Eukaryota > Viridiplantae > Streptophyta > Magnoliopsida > Poales > Poaceae > Elymus > Elymus sibiricus. The sequence continues at coordinate 164,148,477 of CM077666.1, read as the reverse complement.
CCACCGTCGTGGCCAACTAAACTGTCCCAAACGGGGATACCAGCAAATAACTCAACTTGGGCTCACGAGGTTATCGTCGCCTACCTGATCAGGGCAACACGCACGCATAACCTCCCCTCTTTGGTGGTACCGGTAAAAGAGCACAAAGCTAGACCAAGTCCAGGCCGTCCCATTCCGGCAGATGTGGCTGCACGGGTAAGTCCGGGTCGGTGGCGCTTGATCAACCATCGAAGTGAATTTAACATGTAAAGTTGCTGGTCACATCTAACTATGTTGAATTTGTGCAAGATATCAACAATATGGAACTTAGCATATCTATTATATTATTAAAACGATAGAAAACGAACGGTGGAGATTCAAAATTATAGAGTTATGATAAATAAACGGTGGTGATTCGTTGACCTCAACTCAGCAAGGCAGCGTATAGGCATACAGAGTCCATATGGCCATCTATTCCATCGGCAAGGCCAGCGTATAGTCACAAGGAGTCACATAGTCAGCTCAGGAAAAAATAGGAGCCCGTAGTCCATACGGCACATATTCCAATCGGCAAGGCCAGCGAACAGGCAAAAGGAATCCATACACGGGCCAACCTATTCCATGCGGAAACAAAACGGATTAGTACTCTGAGTGGTGTTGTTGCATCAGCATGGCACTACACACGTAACTTTTGAGTGCATCTCCAAATCTTCATTTTACCAAAAAATATTCACTTTCACTCCCTTGCATGAGCTTTTTTGCACGCAGAAGGTAAGGCATGATGTAGCTCAGACTTGCATGGGTGTGCATTGTATCAAGGAACTTAGCGGGAGTACATCAAAGTAATAAGTAAAGGTAAGCAAGAATATTGCTTGCAAATATCATGGTTGACATCTCTTAAAAATAGCATGATTGATGGAACGAGTGTGCCGATAAACAATTCAGATTTTTTACATGAAAAAGTATATTGTTATTTTTATTTTTGCATGGCATGACATTCTTTTAAAAACACCAGATAGAAACTTAAGCAGACAGACACACTCACACCACTATTCTCAGACTCACACAGCGCCTGTAAGTGAAAAGGAAAAAAAATACTAAGTAATATATTGGCTCTCACAAGAAACCATAGAAATTTTATAAACAGCACCAAAAGGGAAATAAATATAAAATCTAGCCGCGTAAATGGACGTTGAATTTATCAAACTAATAAGGAAGGTCGGGAAAGCTATGTTCATATAAAAGCAAAAAAAAAAATTGTGTCAAACCTTATTAAGCACAAGGGATAACTGCATGGACATTATTTTTTAATGCAATACACAAGCATCGACATCAACAGCAAGTCCGAATGGGTTCCATGGACAAAATTTAAATGGATGTGAGAACCTCGCAGGTTCCACGTTCATCCATGTTGACAAATTAATTTGCTCAACTGTTGATCATCGGGATTATAGTGTACAATGGTGTATATGAATTAGATTTTTTAGATTAACCTACAGTAATATAACTTTCAATAGTTAGATAAATACTATAAATCTCATATTTTAGAAAAAAAAGTAAACTGTTTTGTTTTTCTATGAACTCCAATGACATTATATATAATGAATCTGCTATTCTTTTTTAAAAAAGAATATGCTATTCGTTGGACATAGAATTGAAAAAAATTATATATGAAGCTAGAAAGCGGGATGTGCAAGAAAATTAGCACTTTAATATTTATTAGCCAGTGGATTAAACCATCCATGTCCGATAAAAAATGCATGTGGTGTATTAGCATCCATATAAAAGTTAATAAAAATACTAAGTAGAGTCTTGCTGTTTCCCTAAAAAAGCATCCATATAACTTTTTTTTGCAGCAATCCATATAACTAATTAGAAACTAGCGACTGATAATATGATGTGTTGTGGTCCATTGTTTTATATAATCTATACCATACTGAATCCTTCCAGAAAAAGATCATATAAGGATGACAAAGGAAGGAAAAGTAACGGCGAGAAGACTTACATTTTACACACGTTACCATTTTTTTATATGGAGAGGAATTATATTCCTAATTTAAGCAGTGAAACTAGCTAATACAACAAGAAAAATAAAAGGCCCGTGCAAGAGGACTGTACACGTGCCATGATTAAACTAAAGCAAAAGGCACACAAATATTTATAAAACAGAGCAGTATCGCCTACATGTATTATTTAGTTTCTTTGTCCAATATATCCACATGACGAAAATTTAAGGGCGAGCCTATTTTAGTAGTTAATGATGAATACACATGATTATTTTTATATTTCAGGGTGATATTAAGTTAGATTGGAAAGTTTCTTAATTTTTTGGGATAAAAGACGGACACCAATTGAATAGAAGAAGAGGAAAATTGAAAGCTAAATAGAGAATCCAACCAAAATATATTTAGATTGGCATGACATGTGCAGCGCACAGTGCTATGGTTTTTTGTTGTCACATACTAAATCTTTTGCCAACAACTTAATATACACAATAAGACAACAACAAAGTATTTCCACATGAACCCACAGAAAACGTATTTCGTCATGATATATGTATTGAATATAATATATATTTTTGAAAGATATGTCTAGGATGATTGCCACATAGGTTAGTAAAATAAAAACATTTTCCTGTCTGGAGATAACTAACTGAAAAGAATGAGAATTGAGTTTCCACGATGCGTATTTGTCTATAAACTTTTCCATAATTCTGCATGACTAGCTCAACATCTCATAGGTATGAAAACACATAGGAAATCTAGCCGCGCAAATGCGCGGGTCACCCTGCTAGTTTAAATTAAATTGAATGCAATACAATTCATTATAAGCCAATACTATTGCTATGCCTTATGCAATGGATGATGTGGCTTGCCTTGCACAAGTGGAGTATCAGCAAACTCCTGGTCTTCAAATCCACAACAATTTCCTTCTGAAAGTATTTTTAAATAGCAAAAGAAAATGTCACATAAAGCCTTTTTGTTTGCCAAAAATTCTGTGAACAATGTAAAAATACCAAACTTGGTCAGAAAATCGAGGGGCTCAATACAAAACCATAGCAAAAAGAATCACTTGATTTGGACTTGTTGTTTAAAAGATAGACCTGGTCAAAGTTGCTGGTCAAATTTGATTAAATAAACAGAAATCAGAAAATAAGAAAATCCCTCAGCGGGCCACGTCGAAGACGTACTTCTGGAGTACGCCTCCACTTATACCGCTTCGGCGCACGAGGTGAGAGGCTGACAGGGGGGGTCGGGCTGGGTTTAAACAGAGAGAGGGAGAGGGAACAGTAGCGAGGCGGCTCACCGATGGCGATCACCGGCGATAGCGACGGCGGTGAGGTCAGGCGACTGCGGGGATGGAACGAGCGCACGACGGCGGTTCTCCCTGTACCCGCAGCGTCTCCATAGGTGGCCTGACGGCGTCGCCCCCTTCCTCTCCGGCGGCGGCTGCTCTCGGGTGTCATCGGAGACGGCGATTCCGGCAGCACCTCGGCCAGGGAAGAGGTCAGGCGGGGTCAGGAGAATGCACTGAGCTCGACTGTGGGCTTGAGTGGAGCTGGGGTGGTCTGGAAGAGAGGAGAGGCGAGGTTGGCTTAGCGGCGGAGCTTCGGCGAGATGCGAGGCCAGAGGGCCTCTCGGCCTTGGCTCAGCGAGCTAGAGCTCGATTGGGAGGTGATGGAGTGCGGTGAGGAGCTAGGTGAGCCGGGCGGGGCTATTTATAGGCGGGGGAGAGGGTTCTGGAGCTGGGCGGCGCTATGGCCACATCACCGGAGTGAGGACAGCGAGCTGGCCGTCGCGACGTAGGGCGAGGTGACGGGTGAGCTCAGGAGAGTTGATGCGCGAGAGGACGGCTCGCGGAGAAGAAAACAGCAAGCGCGGCCGTCGTACTGCCGCTGTGCCGCTCGTGGCGCACGGTGGCCGTATCTGGCTAGCTCGCTGCCGGCGAGGGAGAAGGTTCTGGGATGGCTACATGGACGGTGGAGAGGTCGTTGGCGCGAGCGGACAACGTACGGCGACGCGGTCATCGGCCTCCGACGAGACCCGAGCCTGGCGACGCCCAGAGCGCGCGTTTGGCAGCGCCAGCCGCGTGGTCACCGCGTGCACAGGCACGCGCGACGTGAGCTGGCCTGCCAGACCGTGTCTGGTGTGCCGACCCTGGTCCATGCATGTGACCTCCCCTTGCCACTGGTTCGACTAGGTTCACTCTGAGTTGAAGGGTAGCATCAAATACAGTTTCTAGGCAAAAACTTGGAGAGGTTCTGGAGAAGAGATGAGGTGTGGATGGGGCCAATGGAGTTGTCTGAGATGATCTAGGTTGGAAGGACTATCTGCTGGCAGGTTTTGAGAAATTGTTGCAAAGATTTGCACATAGTTCATGTACAAACCCTATACTGGTCCAGAAACTTGGTGAGGAAGTAGCACTCACATAGATGATCTGCTGAAGCTGAAATTTGGTGTGAGAGGGTTATTTGGTGGTGGCAACATGCCACAAAAATTTCAGCTCAAATGGGTCCCTCTAGCTGGTACTTCCTTCACAAAGGTTTGAAATGAACAGAAGCTTGGCAGAATATTTTTGCTGAAAATTTGAACAGTACTAGGAAAGGTTTTTGGATACTGTGGCAAGATATGACCCCTTGTACCTCAGGGAATTATTTGAGAATTTTCTGAGGCATAGAAATATATGTTGCTTCACAAAGGGTTAATTCTGTCCAGAAGGTAAAATGAATATTCTGGACAAAATTTTGTACTGGCCAATGCAATATTTTTGAAGATTTTTGGAGTAGATGATCTCAAGAAGATGTGGGATTAATTTGGGATTTTTCTGATCAACAGATCAATAGGTTGCTTCACAACCCATAGTGAGCATGAGCATATCCAAAGGGATATATGAATTATTTTGGGAGAATAGAAATTAGGGTTTTGATCAGAGGGTATAAGACAAGATTTTGGCAAGATGTTGAGGGTGTTGGATCACTTAAAGAGAAATCCAAGGAATCCTCAAGTCCAAAGTCAAATGATTTGGTTCCAAAAACCAACAAATGGCAAATATAACCAGGGAAATTTTGAAAAGAAAAAGTTGCCAAAATCAGGGTGTCACATGAGGCAAGTGAACAAGGATTATCATAGCCCATTGATGGAAGCGTATGTGGAAGAAGTAAGGAAATTGGAAGAACACTTTGATGGATTGCAAACATAGCACATTCCTCGTGCGGAAAACAGCATTGCTGATCATTTGTCAAAGTGTGCTGCCCAGAAGCTTCCTGTGGAATCGGGAACTTTTCTGCTCCATTTAACTCAACCATCAGTTACTCCATTAATGCAGGCAAACAGGAGAAGAAAATTGAACACCGGCAAGTACTTCCCGGCAGAGCTCCCGGAAGCCGCCTACAAGAAAGTTGCCGAAGACAACAACGCGTCTGTCGGTGAGCAGCGGCTTCGCGCAGAACCTCAGGTTCTTGCCGTCGAGGCAAGCGCTCCCGCGACTGAAGAAATGCCTTTAGTCCTTGTTGTCGAGCCACAGGCTCCGGCCTGGGCACAGCAAATTGTTCGTTTCCTTCAAACATGAGAACTTCCCAATGATTAAGAAGAAGCCGAAAGAGTAGCCCGACAGTCAAGTATGTATCAGTTTGTTGACAACATTCTGCACAGAAAAAGGCCAAATGGGGTGAAATTGAGGTGCATTTGCTGGGAAGACAGACTGAAGCTGTTGGCGGAAATACACGGAGGCATATGTGGCTCTCACATAGGATCAAGAGCACTTGTCGGCAAAGCTTTGTGGCAAGGCTTCTATTGGCCCACTGCTCTCCAGGATGCAACTGATTTAGTAACCAAGTGTGAAGCATGTCAGTTCCATTCGAAGAATATCCATCAGCCAGGACAAGCCCTTCAAACGATTCCACTCTCCTGGCCCTTCTCAGTCTGGGGGCTTGACATCTTGGGCCCTTTCCCCCGTGCTACCGGGGGCTTTGAGTTCTTGTACATCGCAATAGACAAGTTCACAAAGTGGTCAGAGGTAGAACTAGTGAGGAAGGTCGCCGCACAGTCATCCGTCAAGTTCTTTAAAGGATTAGTTTGCCGTTTTGGTGTTCCCAACAGAGTCATCACAGACAATGGCACACAGTTCATGTGCTGCGCCTTCATGCAGTACATCCAAGACCTTGGAAGCAAGATTTGCTTTGCATCCATTGCTCACCCAAGAAGCAACGGCCAAGTGGAAAGGGTGAATGCTGAAGTGCTGCAAGTCCTCAAGACGAGAACTTTTGACAAGCTACACAAGTGTGGAAGGCGCTGGATTGATGAGTTGCCGGCAGTTCTTTGGTCACTCTGGACGACACCAAATCGAGCTACCGGCCAAACACCCTTCTCCCTAGTCTATGGTGCAGAGGTGGTGCTCCCCACGGAACTCACATACGGGTCACCTCGAGTGCTTGCTTACGACGAAGCACAGCAAGAGCAGCTACAGCAAGATGATGCCACGCTCCTCGAGGAAGATCGTCTTCGGGCTGCTGTGCGAGCTGCGCGCTACCAGCAAGCTTTGCACCGCTATCATAGCTGCAAGGTCCATGCTCGAAGCCTTGAGGAAGGCGACCTTGCTCTTTGGCACGTTCAATCCGCCAAGGGATCCAACAAGTTGACGCCAAAGTGGGAAGGCCCTTATCGGGTAGTGCGAGTCACCAGACCTGGCGCAGTCCATCTGGAGACTGAAGATGGCATCCCGATGCAAAACTCATGGAATATTGAGCATCTTCGAAAGTTCTATCCATAAGGCGCGGTTGTCGAGACCCCCGGCAACCCCTTTTGTACAAGCCTTGTCGGTAGACATGTAACCCTATGTACAAAGCCAGGCGCAAATCCTATGCATAAGTGAAATAAAGCTAAGTGTTTCACAACTCTTTGTTTAATACATTTTTGCTTATGTATGATTACATGTGATGTTGTGTTATACTTTGCCTTGTGCGAAATGATTAATGAGCCGTCAAGGCATCCATCCACTTCTTTCTCTTCTTTCTTTTTCTCAAAAGGATAGAAGGTTCCCTCGCGTGCAAGTTTCCCGGGGGGGGGGGGGTGATGTCGTGGATACCACCAAATGACGTTCAAGTGATCATTTTGTAACAAGAAGCACGGCAAAGAAAAAAGCTACGTTGGAAAGCTTTGAAATAATGTCTTTGTTGTATTTGCAATCTTCCTTGAACGATTTGTGTCTTTGTATGAGAAACCTGCACGCTAAGGAACCTTGCTGTAACCGATCGCGCTCTTACTTTGTTTCGAGTCTGCTCAACAAACTTAAGCAGCTGCGTTGGAAACGTTAGGGGTAAAACTTGCCGGCAGCGGCACTTCCGGCAGGCTGCTAAGGATCCGTCCTCAAGCGCTCGCGGCAAGAGTGTGCGCACCAGCAAGTGTCCGGCAAGCGTAGGGTATACAGCTCATGCAAAGGCAGAATAAGACAAGGAAAATAGCATACACTCATCTCAAAATAGCTTAAGTTGCATTACATCTCAAGCACAGTGCAGATCTAACTTAAGATTAAATCTATCTTTTCCATGATAGCACTGGAGGCAAATGCAGCGACAAGGTTAGTTCTGGAGGTCACCTTCGTGCCGGGGAACAAGAAGAACCTTGTCGGCCAGTGGAGCAATGACCTTGTCGATGGCCGTGATATCAGTGTTCTCCGGAAGGCGCCTGAATATCCCGGAGAGATCAATGTTAGGATGCCGGTAGGCGATCTTGACGAGCACCTTGTAAAGGACGCCACGACCGAACTTGCGGGACTCATCAGCAAAGGAAGCAGACCTATCTTCATGATAAGTCTTCAAGGCATCAATGAGGCCTTTAAAGAACTTGGTCAGTCTGGCACTGGCGGTCTCCTTATCATTGACAGTGAAGCTCCAGCTCCTCATGTCCATGATGGCAAGTTGGGAAGTTATGCGCTTGGCTATGTTGACGAGCCTATTCGTCCAGAGGAAGAGCACTTCTCGTAGCTCAGTAAATTTATTCTCGACGTCTTCCCGGGAGGTCTCTTCTGCGTCAAGCTTCTCCATCAAGATTACCTCCCTTTCTTTGGCGGACTCAAGATCTTTCTCTAGGGTGATAAGCTTGGATTTCAGATCCTCCATTGCCTTGCTAGTCGTGTCGAGATCTTGGTTCTTAGATGCAAGCCGCGTCTACAGCTCCCCAAGGGTATGAGCTGCCTTCTGCGCTTCACCTTTGAGGACCTCGATCTCCTTGTTATTAGCGGCAAGATCTTCCCTCAGCTTGTTCACCTGAGACTCTAATTCTGCCTTGGCTGTGGCAGCAGCAGCAACATTATCTGTAGCTTCCTTGAGCTTGGCGGCACTCTCTTGAGCTTGGATTTCGATAGACTCCTTGTGGTTCTTCTCCAGCTCTTGGGTCCTCTGCTCAAGGAGCTTTTCAATTTCTTCATCCTTGCCGCGAAGTTTGGCGGCAAGGGCCTCTTCTTGCGCGACAAGATTCCTTTCACGGGCATTGAGCTGCGCCTCGCGCTCTGCCAGCTTGCCGTCCAAGGCTGTCGCCTTCTCCTGGGCGGCGGCAAGTTTTTCTTCCTGCCTCCTCAGGTTGTGAGATTGATTGTTGTACCAAGTGCGAATATCTTCCGCCTTCTTCTTCAGTTTCTCTTCAACCACCTTCAGAGCTATGTGTTCTGCTTGAAGCTTGTCCCACCGCTTACCATAGCATTCTTGCACATCCCCAAGACCAGCGGCCATGGTTTCTAGGAAGGCAAGATCTGCTGTGCTATCGGTGGCGTTATCTGTTTCAAGGGTACTTTGGGGGATGGAGGCAAGAATTCAAGCAATCTCCTCATCAAAATTTGGCCCTCCAGTGCTTGATGAACTGGGGGCTTCAGGTCCTTGCTGGGGAGCGGCAAGTGTCAAGACGTCTGTCAAGATTTGAGCGGTCGGTGCGGCAGGTTGAGTCTCAGGGTTTGGCTTGTCAGCACCCACCGGCACCATCTCCATGCTCGTCTGGACGGGGGCAGACGTGTTGTCGGGAGACTTCTCTAGTTCTCCGGTAACTTCCCCTGCCTCCTCAGCAGCAGATTTGGCAGCCTCTTCAGCAGAGATCTTGACGTTTACGTCGGCGGCGCTCTTAGCAATTTCTGCCACGTCTGTAAGGATCTCTCCCTCTTCGGGAGAAGTTGGATCTGCAAGATGGAACAAAAGCAAGAGCAAAAAGTGATTCAGATTACAAGTCAAGTTCAAGAAAACAAAAGCTTTGGACAAGTGCTTAAGGACAAGTGGATTGCCTGTTGGTGTTCGTTGAGGAAGGGTGTTTCCTTCCCCGGCAACTTCGGTTGCCGCCGCCTGGTCCCCGGCAGCTTCGCTTGCCGGGACAATTTCTGTGCGGGCGGGCTCATCAGCGGAGGCCCTTGTCGGAGAAGCGCTCTTCGGGATGATGGTTGACGGAGGAGCCACAACAGGGTCCGCCTCTTGGCGCTCTTCCTCTTAGCGGCCTCCTCCTATCTCCTTGTTGAGCTCGGGAGGAGGAACTTCAGTGCCGGTGCCTGCAAGCGGGAACTGCATCACAATTTCACGCAGGGGGCTGGGCTGGGGGCTGATGACAATAGTATCAGTAGATGTGGCCCCCTGCCCAGCGCTTGCCATTGGATCGTGCTTTGTTGCACCTCTCCCTCGCTTCGCCCTGTGTACGAGTGGTTCTGTATCCATGTGAAGACAAAATAAATCCAGTCAAATGACAATCAAGACAAAGATCAAGATTTGATGAAGATAAAGTGATTATGCTTACTCTTCGTCTTCAGACTCGCTGAGAATGGAGTGGTCATATCTCACCGGCGGAGGCGACTCCCTGGCTCTCTTGATTGCCGGTGGAGGCGAAGATGCCTGTTGAGAAGATTCAATTTCACCGGCAACTTCGTGCTGGAGTCGTGGACGTTGAGCTCAAGGACACCGAGTCGATTGCCGGCGCACTTCTTGCTGCTGGCCAGTTCTGGTGGTCGTCTTCTTCACAGTAGGGCCAGCCCCTGATGAAGAAGGTCGCACTGCCTCTTGGCTAGACGCCTTCCGAAGAACGCATGCTTTCTTCTTTGTGCCTTGAAGATCCTCTCCTTCTTCGGCTTCACCGGCAACATCATCCCCGACAGGCTCCTCCTGGTGCTCTTCGGCAACCTCTTCATCGGGGGCCTCTTCCTCCTCCTCGGTTGCCGTGGCCCGGGAACCTCCAGCCTTGACGGCCTTCAAAACTTCTTCGACCCTGTGGGTGATGAACGCCAACTCTTCATCCCTGGTGGCCTGGATGAGGTCCTTCTCTTCCCGAGTGGCCCTCTCCGTCAGATTGGAAGCCCAAGTCATCTCATCTTCAAGTGAGGGCAGCTCCCAGTCAGCTTCAACTCCTTGGGCGTTGCACGCCGGCATCATTGCCAAGATGGAATCCTTGGCGGAGTTGATGTGCAGTGGCACAACTTGGGCTGGCAAGTGAAACTTGCCGGAGGTCCTGAAGAGCTGGTGGCAGAGACTGATGTGTTGCATGACCGTCAAGTTATTGGCCAGCCCTGGGTATATCCGCATGATATCCTCGGCGTTCTTGTACTCCCAAGTGTACCTTTACCTCTTCTGCAGCGGCGCAAGGCGTCGCCGGAGGAAATCGGCACCCACCATCTCAATGATCATCCCGGCAGACTTGAGGTGAGCAATCCGGTTCAGTGTCGGGCCAAGCTTCTTGTCGGTGGCACCAAGATCACTCCAATTCTTGCTGCGGTCGATCTTCTTCGTGCGCAACAAGCATAAGTTGGGGAAATCCTTCTCCTTAATCCAGCATGCCTGCCATTCCTCCCATTTCAGATGCTGCAGCCCGGCAAGGTACTTTCCCTTAGGTTTGGCCCGGGGAATCCAAGTCACGCTGCTGGAGAGTGCATCGCCTTTGATGCGGGGAATGAAGAAATGGCGGAAGAGGTCGACATTGGGGACGACTCCGACAAAAATTTTGCACATGTGGGCGAAGACCGCCATGCAAGTCATTGCATTTGGGGTGAAATCCAGCAGTCGGAACCCGAAGGTGTACATCAGCTCGGTGAACAAATCCGAAAATGGAGGAACCAGACCGCAATAAAAGTATGCGCAAAAAAATGGGTATGCGTCTGACGGTGTTTTGCCACTGGCGGGGAGCACCACTGGGGCCTTGTGGTCCTTGGTATCTTTTCCCCACATATACGCATACCTCACTATCAAGACATTGTCCAAGGCCGGCGGCGAGAAAACTGCGTTCTCCCACCGCCGCTGCTCCAAGTCCGCCTTCCGTTTCTCTGCTTTGGGGTCGACAGGCTTGGCGGGCTTCTTTCCCTCCATGTCAACCTTCTTGGGCACCATGAGGGCTCGAGAGGAAGGATTCGAGGTGGAAGAGGCGCGAGTCGGTGGCGGCGGCAATGGCGAGATCTGCTTGGGCAAGAGGAGGAAGAAGATGCAGCAGAGGGTGATGTGAATGAGCAGCACCTCCTCGCAGTTACATTTTTATGGGAAGGCGTGCGGGGGCTGGCTCTTTACTGTCCAACATGGCAGCGCTTTTGCAGGCGCACTATCCCAAACCATCGCTCCAGTCCACCACTCCTGCGACCCGCATTTAATGAGCGACGTGGGCGTGCGACAGAAAATCATCATCACAGAGATTTTACGGTGGTAATTTCTTACCACGTGTCTATGCATTGTTTGGGCCTAGCCTAACGATGCTTCGGACGCGCGTGTGGCCCAGGCCCGGGAGCTCCTGTCGGTGTATAAAACATGGGTATTTTATACCCTGACTTATGCACAGGCAGTGGTAGCAGCCTCGATGCCCAGGGCTTGCCGGAGATCATCAACTCCAAGACCAAACGTCAAGGAAGCACTTGGCTAAGTGCTGAAGATAAAAATCATTACTTGCCGGCAAGGCACGAGCTGGCAAGGTCAAGGCCCAGCAAGCTACGTGCCGACAAGCCTTTACTAGCCCCTCACCGCTCCACCTTACCAAAGCAGCTAGTCGCTAATCCGTGAGGTGTCGAGCGAGCAGGTGGTTTGGTGAGAATTGTCGAGGCACGTGGCAGCATGCTGGAAGGAGGATTACCTTTAATGACACCCGTCCAGAAGGCGTGTCAAGATAATAGGAGGTAGTTGGGTGAGCGGTGCAGGAACGTTGCTGGGACTCCTCCTCCACGCGACACCTAACGACGCAATAAATGCTTTTGTCCTAATCCGGCAGAGTTAGGTATGATAGCACTGTTTGCTATCTAATCAACATGTAATGACTGTTTTGCCACTGTGGTTACCCCTTAAGCTATAAAAGGAGGGCCAGGGCAATCTTTACAAGGGTCGACACTTTGCTCATTTTGCATGCGTAGCTGCTCTTCCTGCACCTTGCCGGCAAGAAGCGCTCCTTGTACTTGAGCTCAAACACATCCAATATACAAGGTTGGAGTAGGGTTTTACACCTCACGGTGGCCTGAACCTGGGTAAAATCCTTTGCATTTGCTGTTGATTCTACTCTTTGTGCTTGCGCATTCCCCTAGTCGAACCGCAAAGGGGCTAGATGGCCCCATAGATGGTTGTACGCACGACACAGATCTACCGCTTCGCCCCCCACACCGGGCGGAGGGAGGCACCAAAGTCAGTGGATGTGCTGGGAGGAGGAGGGGAGGGGGCTGGAGAGCAAGGTGGCCGGGGAAAATGGGCGGCGGGGTAGGGTTTGTGCATGGGCGGAGAGCGTGCGGGGGAAGGGGATAGAAAAAGGGCAGGCTGTGTCGCCGACTGGCGGGCAAGCCGCGTGTCCGCTTCGTGTCCGCGCCGACGCAAATGAGGCCCAAATTTGGGCCGGGAATGGGTCGGCAGGCGGATGAAAAGAGGACGCGCGTTCGTTTGGGTCGGCGCGTTGGGCTGACTTTTGTGTCCGTTTTGACCCAAACGGACACGCGCGGACGAAATGGGTCGGTGCGTTGGAGTTGCTCTTAGAGCATCTCGTGCAGATCTGCTAAATTTCCTACCCGCAAAATCATTTTATGGTTCGCTCTAAAATAATTTTACGGACAGTTCATCCTACAGAACAGATAACACAAATATAAACCGCAAGTTTTAAAACTTAAACTTAAAACAAGTTCCCGCTACATAGATAGTCCGGACCTCACCGGAGTTCATCACACACACAGACAAACTAAACTTAAACACTTAAATCGATGGAGGGCCGGCGGTGGCTCGCGGCTTCACATCGAGGAAGAACTCGCACGCCGGACGGTAGAGGGTGTACGCAAGCTCGTAGTCTGCCTTCGTCGCCTCGAAGCGTTCGGCGGCGCCATCTTTGTCGGCCAACAGTGCCACCTTCGTGGCATGGCACGCGATCTCCGCCTCGTCGAGCTTCTTCTTTGTCGGTGTAGAAGGATAGAGAGGGAGATTGGTGGAATCAATGTTTATTGCTTGAGCATCGTGAGAATATATATAGGAGTACATGATGAACTTGGAGTACAAGATAAGCTAGAACAAATCCCAGTCCATCCTATGTTTTCTAAATAATCACGATACTCAACATCCTCCCGCAGTCACAATGCTAATGACGTAGACGGTGAGACTGGAGAAGAATCCGAAGGTTGTAAGCCAACGGACATCCCCCCACAGTCGTAACAGTCGAAGCATTGCGGGAGTTGTGGCTGGAGTGGAAGCCAACGAGGTTGCTCAAGCTAAGCGTTAGCCCTTTGTGCCTTTGTCGAGGTAGCCGAGAGTGTAGGCCGGTGTAGTGTGGTCGAGATAGCCGTGCGAGGGACGCCGTGGTCGATGTCGAGTCAGGGTGGCCGGTGTCGAGGTAGTCGCCGTGGGGGCAAGGAGGCGCCGAGTTAGTCATGGGCACAGTGGTGCGCCAGGAAGAAGAAGGTGTTGGCAAGGCGTCGCGCCGGGTTTGCCAAGCTCGGGACACGTCATAGACGAAGGCACGCTTCGGTGTTGCCAACACCGGGCATGCGTAGATTGACGAAATCGATGTTGACGAGGCGCCGCAACAGGCTTGCCAGGCCTAGGGACACGTCATAGACGAAGGCACGCGTCGGTGTTGCCAGCACAGGGCATGCGTAGACGGGGACGAGCACGAGCTGTATGCCAGGTCAGAGCGGGCTAGCAGAGAAGGACTCGACGACAGTTGTGGCGCCAGTCGACGTGGCATAGAAGGTGCCGATGTCGACCATGGTTGTCGGAGTAAATGAAGTGGTAGGGAAAGATGACGACGGCGCTGGCAATAAGCTGGTGCTGGACAATGACGAAGGGGGTGGATGACGAAGTAGGCAGCGGAACCAGAGGCAGCCCGTGGGGGCCATGTCGGTCTCTGGTAGGAGCGCGGCAGCGGTGCTCGAAGTAGGTGAAGAAGAACCCGACAGTGTGACTAAAACCGGCACGGATGCTGGCGTTCCCGCGCCTAGGGAGGCGACGCGGTGCATACCACGTAGAAGTCGACGCACGGGGACGGCAGAGTGGACCGTGTGCCGCGGCACTACATCCTGAAGGGGCGATGCAGTGGCAGTGTGCGGTTTGGGGCGACGGCGGGGAAATCCTTGGAGCGGCGGCGTGGACCACGGCGCTATGGCCCGGGGAAGTCCTCGGAGCGGCGACGTGGCACTACAAAAAAAACACTTCCGTGATGATACGTCTTTGTCACAGTAGGTCATGTTTTCTGTCATGCATGTACATCCGTGACTATTATATGACAGAATCAAGATAGTCATACTTGTGCTGTCGTAGAAGTGTTCCATGACAATACTGAAATTATCATCACGGAAGTGTCGCGTCATGGAAGTGTTTTCGTCAAGGGTAACCGACATGTGGCATCCACCGTAATTGGTCGCCGTTAAGCTATCGGGTGCGGGTTTGGATCCGATAACCCGTTAGTAGCCCTGACCAATGGCGATTTTCCACGTGTAAATTTCTCATTCGTCGGCGGATCCATGTGTCAGCTTGGCATTGCGACAGATGTCATCCATTCATTGGACGAGAGACGCCTATGATACGTCGACACATGGAATGGCCCAACAGTAGCCCATTTAGGTTAAAAAGGCCGGCCCATTTGACTTGGTCAAAAGTTAGCAGGCCGACCCATGGAAAGCCTGTTAACGACCTGTTTGCATACAGCCCATCTACGGCCCGGGTACTCACGGCCCGTTATGGCCTTTCAATATTCGGCCCAGTAGTGTCATGTGGGCCGTCCCATATGATTCCAGCCCATTGTCACTTTTGGCCCATCTATGGCCCGTGAAGTCTTTCGGCCCATATGAGGCCTTTTGCATCTCTGGGCCCATTCACGACCCGTGGTGAATCAGGTCCATCATGAACAGTAAAGTGCTTTGAGCCCATTAACGGCCCACGATTCAGTCGGGCCATTTCCAGCCCGTGCTCCCTTTCGGCCTTCTAAGGGCCCATAAATTCTTGCGCTCATTTCCGGCCCTCGATTACTTACAGTCCGTTACTGGTCTGTTATGCTAATGGGCCAAATTCAGCCCGTGGTAACAATCGGTCCATTTGTGGCCCGTTAACCCGTTGGGCCGTTTTCATCCTGTCCTGTAATCTGGCCCATTAACGACCCGCCATGCCTCTTGATATAATTAAGCATGTGCTGTCTTCCGGCCTATTAACGGCCCGTTAAGGTCTGGGCCCATAAACGGACGGTTCCGATTTTGGCCCGTTTACGGTGCATATTGCGGTCCGGTTTTGGCCCACGAACAGTACGGCCCATGGATCCTATGGCGCGAACGAGGCCCATGGATTCTATGGCCCATAGGAGGCCCATGGATCCTACGGCCCGTAGGAGGCCCATCGTTACCACGGCCCGTATTTGGCCCATGGTTATTGCGGCCACTAGCAAACCGAGGAAAAAGAACTGCAGTGACTACAAGCAAACAAATAAACAAAAGACTATAAGTAAATAAATAAGAAAGCAACTAACGCTAGGCCATTACGGCGATTACACAGATTACATCCACTGGGCATCAAAGTTCACTACCAGTGCAAATATTAGGGAACAACAAAGCAACATATTACATACACTGGGCGTCTAAATTGGCCACCAGTGCAAATAAACGCCGCAGCAAAACAAGTCCAGAACTGAAACCACTTCAGAAGAGCTCAAGAAACGATATCCTGGGCACCCACCATGCTGGCAAGAAGCTTAGCAAGCTTATTAGCTTTCTCTTGTTTGGCGATAAAATCCTCCAACTCTTGCTGCTTCTCCAGAAAGTATGCATCTGAATTCTACACGGACTTCCTCAGTCCTTCGGCTTCTTGTTGCAGCACAACTGATCATTGTCTTTCAGCTTGTAGTTGAGACTCAAGAAGCCGAACTGATTCAGGCAGCGAGTTCGAAGGGCTTGTGCCAGCGATAGTGGCTAGTAACTCGAACACTACATCAAGGCAGGACTTTGGGGTTGTCTCACTGTCTTCAAGATAGTTTTTATCAACTTTCTTGGAGAACAATAGGGTTGTCTGACTATCTTGGACCTTATCTGCATTACTTCCTTTACCATTGCGTAATGGGGGTACTCTTCTCCACTATTCTGCCAGCATTCTAAAAGAGGAATAAGCAGACACATCACAGGTTTAGCATGTTGTATATGAAACTCATTTTGGTAAACCAGTTCAGTAGTAAGGTTGACAGGATTATACTAACTTGTCTTTTATTGCAAGGTAGTACATAATAATAGAATGAAACAAACATATATCTATTTACTATGGTCACTGTATTGTCTATATCATCCTAGTTTATGTTGCCAAATCAAGATAGAGACACAGTTCAAATCATATCTGTTTAAGACAAAGCAGCATAGACAGAATATAAGTGTGGGAAACTACACAGCACTAACAACACTTGTAATGTACATGACATGAGAACATAACTGTTTATACAATTGAAACTGAAATCAACATAGAGCAAGAAGTTACAACAGCAAACCAGTTAAAGAAACAGGTTTAAAACATACCTTTTGCACCATTGGAGATTCAATTGGATCCTTCAAATTAGAAATTAGTTGGTATGAGTAAATACAGTGATGCAAGAGCAAAGGAGAATGCACCATAGCTACGGAATCAGACCTGAGAATAGTTGTTCTTCTGCTTTAAGCGTGGAGTTTGGGTTCGCTGTGGTGGTTCTCGTGCTTTGGGCACTGCAGTTGCCTTACTAACTGCTCGTGTGTGGGTGCTCTATGGTGGAGATGGTGCTATGTCAACTGGAAGTGGGTTACTATCTGCTGGGGTTGGGGTTAGATGGGGTATAGCTGGTTCTCTGGCCAATGGGGTAGGGGTACAATCTGCAAGAGTGTCGGTTATGTGTGGTGGGGCTGGCTCTTGGGCAAGTACAACTGTGGTTCTATCTGCATCGACGGGTAGCACCGTCTTTTGTGAAGACTGTGTTTTTACTCCCTTAGATACTGCCATCACCCCCTTCAATTCAAATGGCTGATAAACAAGAAAAGAAATTGAAGGTACATACATTGTATGATAGAAAGATGCAGTAATTCACGTATATGTTGTCTAACCAAACAGGACAGCATGACACAATTTCACATATATGATGGCTAAGGCTAACTAAACAGGATAGCATGACACAATTTCAGATATATGATGGATAACTAAACAGGATAGAATGACATAATTCAACATATGATGACTATCTAAACAGGATGACATGACATAACTATATGATGTCTTTACAAAATAGGTTGGCATGAAATAATTCACATATAGTTGTCTAAGTATACAGGATGGCATGATATAATTCACCTATATGATTGATATACTAAGCAGTTGGCACTCGCATATATGATCTCTAAACTAAGCAGATGGCATTGAATATTGTGTATATGATGTCTAAACTAAGCAATGCAAGACACCATATGCATGATATGAGAAATATAACCGTCGCAAGTTAGAGCATACACCTCAGGGGGGATATAGGATTGGTCATCTGTCTCTGAATCCTCCTCTGAGGAGCTACCTGTACCAGCTAGATATCTGCTTCAACAAGTAGCATTGTCTACTTTGAAGACCTTGTTTTCACTCCAGATTTTTCCATAACCGAGTCAAATGGTTGATGCACAAGAAGAGTAGTTCAATATACAAACATTGTTGGCAAATGGAATACATAATGAAAAAAAGGATGGCATGACATAATTCACATATATGATGCCTGGCTACATAGGATGGCATTACATAATTCACATATATGATGCCTTGCTAAAAAAGATGGCATTGCATAATTCACACATATGATATACTCCCCATTTCTAAATATAAGTATTTGTAGAGATTTCACTATAGACCACATACGGATGTATATAGATGCATTTTAGAGTGTAGATTCACTCATTTTGCTCTGTATGTAGTCCATAGTGGAATCTCTACAAAGACTTATATTTAGGAACGGAGGGAGTAGAAACTAAACAGGTGGCATTCATACAAAGCAGGTCTAATCTAAGAAGATGACATAGCAATGCAAGACACCATATGCATGATATGAGCAATATAACCCTGCCAAGCTAGAACATAAACCTCGGGGGGGAATAGGACTGGTCATCTGTCTCTGAATCCTCTTCTGAGGAGCTATCTGTAACCAGCAAGATATCTACTTCGACAGGTAGCAGTGACTGCTCTGAAGACCTTGTTTTCACTCCAGATTTTTCCATCACCGACTCAAATGGCTGATGCACAGGAAGAGTAGATGAATGTACAAACATTGTCGACAAATGGAGTACATGATGAAAAAATTAGTATGGCATGATATAATTCACATATATGATGACTGGCTAAACAGGATGGCATTGCATGATTCACAAATATGATGCCTGGCTAAACAAGATGGCACTGCATAATTCACATATATGATATAGAAACCAAACAGGTGGCATTCACACAAAGCATGTCTAAACTAAGCTGATGACATATACGATGTATAAAGTAAGCAATGCAAGGCGCCATATGCATGATATGACCAACATCAGCATGCCAAGTTAGAGCAAACACCTCAGGGGGTAAATAGGAGTGGTCTGCTCCCTCTGAATCCCCCTCTGAACAGTTATCTTCGTCTGGAATACAATCTGGAATGGGGGGAGGGGGGCTGTCACTGCGCCCACCATGGAGCGACGTCTGCATGACATTATATTCCCATGCAACGCTCTTCTCTTTTTCTCTACATGTTCTGTACGATTGTGTACAATAACTAACATGCATAATAAAAAAACATAGTCAAATTATGTAAGGCCTAAGGGGTGCATGCAGAAATCCAGAATGATGGTAGCAACCAGTGGATAGATCCAAAACTAATGGTAGCAGGCAGATGATAGCTTTAGTTAAAAAAGACAGATGATGGCTCCTCTACTGTTTGTTGCCCACCCAACATGAACCACATAGAAGACCTGAGATGAACCAGATAGTAGATAGAGATACTATTCATTGCTGCCTCGATATGTGCCCCACAAGCATTTTAAAACTCAAGTCTAAACATTAGTTTGGACCTGACTCAGAGTCTAAGAGGTGAACAGGACGATAAAGTAGCAGGTAATATTAATCGATGTATGACGTAAGCAGACACGAAAGAGTGCGACCTCTCTTCCAGAACTGTTTAGTCAACAGGTTCTTCTGCTCAGTCAATGATGATAATGCAGTTGGTGTGGCTGCCGGTAGCGGGGAAGAAGATCTGAAGCGGCAAAAGAAGGTTTGGAGTGGGGATCTCTTCTGTGGTGGACGCTTCCATCGATGGAGCACCTTAGGTGGGGTGGACCATGGCACGGCAGGAGTGGGACAAACCACACAGAGTTTTCTTTGACACCTATTTGTAAATGAAGTAAATCTGTAAGGGCTCCTTTGAACTGGCGGATTCGAAAAACGCATGGACTGGAAAAACACAGGAATAGGATAGGAATGCACGTGCAAAACAGAGTATTTGCAAACACAGGATTTCTGTCAAACTGGGTGTTTGGTTCACAGGAATTGGAAGAACACAGGAATGCAGAGAAACATGGTCAAATTAAAGCCAAACCACATGAAAATGTAAAGTTAGAATCTTATTATGCCACTAATGCACTTAGTCTTGTTCTTCAGGCATAGGAATTTGTAAAGGATGTCCAAGTGGATATTAAAATTCCTACGTTTTTTCTTTGAGAGAGACACCAAAGGAAAAAATCCTCCAGTTTTGCTTTGCTCCATTCATTCTAACCAAATGCATGAATAGTAGTACCATAGGAAACTTTCCAAGTCCTATGTTTCCTTCACTTTTTCTTTGAACCAGTGGCGATTCTAGTAGGCAGTCTTCAACAGGTTGAAGCCTGCCCTCGAATAATTTTTTTGTACTACTACTATTTTGGACACAACCAACTAGCTCAACTCCCAGGCCAATCTACACATGCACGGCTCCAACATGCAGAAATAAAAAAATGATCGCTTCCGAGAGAGTCCAACACGGATGGCTAACTTGCCTACTACCTCACTGCTTGTCATATGGGAGAAACTATTCATATTTCTCGTTACTACGTGTTCTCAGTGGGTGTTCTTGCCTGCATGAACTGGATATTTTTTGAAAAAAAACCTAAAGTTTTTCAATATATACTACATGTGCTCTATTGTACTCTGAATAAATTTGAGCTTATATGGACAACATAAGTAGGTCCATTATTCTGGTTAAAAAATTATATCTTAAAAAAAACAATTCAGTAATAGTACATGTTCCCGTTGTAATCTGAAATTTTGTTAGTTTATTTGGTCCACATGATTATGAGATAATGGCTATCTTGCTAAACCGATTCAAATTGTGGTTCAAAAGAGCATTTAGTTTTCTCCCTATTAACTTTGAGACCACTCTCCATTTCTTTCTAGATTTGCAACTGCTTTGAACCAAAGGATCCCTAAGGGATCGATGTGAATGTAGAGTAAAAAAGTGATGTGACGAGTGTACAACCTCTTTGGCGTAGCCTTGTCGACCTCGGCATCATTGGGTTGGTCATGGAGGATGGTGCGGCTGGTGTGACTGTCGGAGGCGGGGAAGAAGATCTGAGGCGTGTGGAGACAACGCCGAGGGTACTACTCTGCTGTGATGGACGATTCCGACATTGGAGCAGCTCCGGTGAGGTGTACGACGGTGAGGCTAAAGCAGGACAAGACAGGCAACGTTAATCTGAAGTGGGATTCTAATAGCATCTACAATAGATGATGTAAAATACATCAACAAACAGTTCTAGATGTAAAATGCATCAGCCGCGCTGCGGTTGCTCCAACAGATGATGTAAAAATGGTTGACTCTGAACTTAACTGAAGAAACTGAATTGTACAGTTGAAACTGAATTTACTGTCGAAACTGTTTGACTAGTCGCAAAGCACTGCAATAGAAGTTTAGGCCGCTCGAGCACTAGTAGCTCCCGAAGCAGTGATCTAAATCAGCAGCTGCTCGAGCAGTGAATGCACTAGCAGAGAGCAGCTCGTGCAGCTGCAGCAGCTGCGCCCGGAGTAGCAGCGTGAGCGAGAGCTAAAGCAGCAACTTGTGTAGGTGCAGCAGGTTGATGTCTACTACACAAGTTATTCTTGTAGACTCGTGTTGGGCCTCCAAGTGCAGAGGTTTGTAGGACAGTAGCATTTTTCCCTCAAGTGGATGACCTAAGGTTTATCAATCCGTGGGAGGCGTAGGATGAAGATGGTCTCTCTCAAACAACCCTGCAACCAAATAACAAAGAGTCTCTTGTGTCCCCAACACACCCAATACAATGGTAAATTGTATAGGTGCACTAGTTCGGCGAAGAGATGGTGATACAAGTGTAGTATGGATAGTAGATATAGGTTTTTGTAGTCCGAACAATAAAAACCAGCAAGGTAGCAAGTAACAAAAGTGAGCATAAACGGTATTGCAATGCTTAGAAACAAGGCCTAGGGTTCATACTTTCGCTAGTGCAATCTCTCAACAATGCTAATATAATTGGATCATATAATCATCCCTTAACGTGCGATAAAGAATCACTCCCAAGTTCCTATTAGCGGAGAACATAAGATAGAAATTGTTTGTAGGGTACGAAACCACCTCAAAGTTATCCTTTCCGATCGATCTATTGAGCTATTCCTATAAGTGTCACAAACAACCCTAGAGTTCGTACTAAAATAACACCATATGATACACATCAACCAACTCTAATGTCACCTAGATACTGCAATGTCAACACAAGTATCCATGAGTTGATTATACAATATGCATCAAACAACTTCATAATCATAATATTCAATCCACACAAAGAACTCCAAGGAGCACCCCAAAGTTTCTATCGGAGAAAAGATAATGAAAACATGCATCAACCCCTATGCATAGATTACCCCAATGTCACCACGGGAATCCGTGAGTTGAGTGTAAAAACATATATCAAGTGAATCAATATAATACCCCATTGTCACCATGGGTATTCATAAGCAAGACATACATCAAGTGTACTCAAATCTGAAATATTCAATCCGACAATAACAAAACCTCAAAGGGAAAAGATTCGATTCATCACAACAAGGATAGAGAGGGAAGAAACACCATATGATCCAACTATATTAACAATGCTCGCGATACATCAAGATCGTGCCAAATCAAGAACACGAGAGAGAGAAAGAGAGATAAAACACATAGCTACTGGTACAAACCCTCAGCCCCGAGGGTGAACTGCTCCCTTCTCGTCATGGAGACCGCCCGGATGATGAAGATGGCCTCCGGTGATGATTCCCCCCTCCGGCAGGGTGCCAGAAAAGGGCTGTAGATTAGATCGTGGAGTTACAGAGGCTTGCGGCGGCGTAAAAACTCATCTAGGTTAACTTTCGGGGGTTTCTGAATATATATGTTTTTTCAGCGTTGGAATCATGCGAAGAGGGGCCACAAGGGGCCCACGAGGCACCAGGGCGCGCCTGGGGGGGCAGGCGTGCCCAGGTGGCTCGTGAGGCCCCTGTGGCTCTTCTACTGCTCCTCCGAAGCTTCCTGGGTCTGTTTCCTTGAAAAAAAATTGTCAAAAAGTTTCGCTGCATTTGGACTTCGTTTAATATGGATTTTCTGGAAAACCAAAAACAAGCAGAAAACAACAACTAGCACTGGGCACTAGGTCAATATGTTAGTCCATAAAAATCATATAAAAGCCATATAAAAGTGCACCAAAATCATACAAAACTATAATAAACATGGCATGAATACTTCATAAATTATAGATACGTTGGAGACGTATCAGCATCCCCAAGCTTAATTCCTGCTCGTCCTTGGGTAGGTAAATGATAAAAGAAATAATTTATGAAGTGTGAATGCTAGCATAGTGCATAAGTTTGATCAATGATAATTTCAATCACTTTTCCTAGCATCATAACAGCAACTTTTCTCATAAAACTCATCATGATAAAGTAGCAATGAATTCACATGTTATGGTTCAAACAATGCAATCTCTTGAAACTTAACAACCTATGTTCTTAGTCACCAAACAATTGCAATTCAACTTAATTTCAAGAAAGTCTAAGTAAGAGCTCCACATACTCAATTATCATATAGTCTTCTATGATTGCTAGTACTCAAAGCATATTTTTAGAACAAATGGCACCATCGAACACAGAGAAAGATAGGGGCCTAATTTTCGCCTCCCAACTCATTTATCATAGAGATAATTGTCAACAATAATAATTCATGATCAAATATATTTGACTGGCCATATGTGCCTGGATCTTTCCCCACCACATGATGCTTACCAACTAGAGAATAATTGAGGTTGAAATGAGAAGTAATACTATTGACTCTTGCATAAAAGTAAATACATAAAGTAAAAGATAGGCCCTTCGCAGAGGGAAGCAGAGGTTGTCATGCGCTTTTTATTTTTGGATGTGCAAGCTCTTAATGCAAAGGAACGTCATGTTATATTGCCCCTTGTGATAGCAACCTTTATTATGCAGTCCGTCACTTTTATTTCTTTACCATCACAAGTTCATACAACTCTTATTTTTCCTTGCAATAAAAGATCATACATATTTAGGAGCAATTTTTATTGCTTTTTGCACCGATGACAACTTACTTGAAGGATCCTATTCAATCCATAGGTAGATATGGTGGACACTCTTGGGAAGAAACTGGGTTTAAGGGTTTTTGGATGCACAAGTAGTATCTCTACTTAGTACGAATTTTTTGCTAGCAAAAGATCCTAAGCAAGCACCACATGTTGGAGGATCCATAACAATATAACTTCTATGCAAATATACCCAAACATAACTCATTACGTTGTCTTCCTTGTCCAACTTCAAGTAATTTGCTCAAGTTTGAAAATAATTAATGGGTATTCACAATCATAAAAGATGTCCAAGATAATATATTTATATGTGAAAGTTCTCTTCCTTATACTAATCATTCATGAATTGCTTGTATGATCAATATTGTGATTGTCAAGCTTCAACAGATTTCACTTTCTAACTCAAATGTGAAACTACTACTAGACATGATACAAGCATATGAAGCACATATAATTTCAACTTTATGATATTCAATTCATTCAACAATTTACTCATATGATATAAGTGAAGAACAAGAGTAAATGACAAACTACTCCAAAATGATATAAGTGAAGATCAATGAGTAGTCAAACAATTAAGTAGCTATGTGAGGACTCTCTCTCATTCAAGATTTCAGATCTTGATAATTTTATTCAAACAAAACGAAAATAAAAGGACACTCCAAGAATAGCACACATCATGTGAACAAGTAAAAACTTAGGCTAACCGATAGGTGTTGAAAGGTGGGATGCCTAACGGGGCATCCCCAAGCTTAGTTGCTTGAGACTTCTTGGAATGTTATCTTGGGGTGCCTTGGGCATCCCCAAGCTTGAGCTCTTGTGTCTCCTTAATTCCTCTCATATCATGGCTTCTCCTAAATCTTAAAAAACTTCATCCACACAAAACTCAACAAGAACTCGTGAGATAAGTTAGTATAAATCAACTCAAAACCTTAACATTCTCTACTGTAGAAAATCACTAAAATTATAATTAAACATTGCATACTAAATGCCTCTGCATATTTAATACTCCTATCCTCAAATAGAATCATTAAACAAGCAAACATATGCAAACAATGCAACTATAACAGCAATCTGCCAAAACAGAACAGTCTGTAAAGGGGGATTTAAAATTCATACTTCCCTAACTCCAAAAATTCTGAAAAC
Source organism: Elymus sibiricus (assembly GCA_039707655.1). NCBI lineage: Eukaryota > Viridiplantae > Streptophyta > Magnoliopsida > Poales > Poaceae > Elymus > Elymus sibiricus. The sequence goes on along the minus strand of CM077666.1, from coordinate 164,123,343 downwards.
TTACCACGTGACAGAGAACTCATGCATTCTTACTGTGTAAAAAATTCAGATTTTTATCATGTTCTGACTATTCAGGAATATTCTGGACATAACAGAAAACTTTCTGTTTTCAAACAGCAACACATAAACTTGCAAACTGAGCATGGTAAAGGCTATCATTGGCATTTTATTTATAACAGCAAGAAAATCTCAACAAAATAAAATGATGCTCCAAGCAAAACTCATATTATGTGACGAATAAAAATATAGCTCCAGGTAAGGTTACCGATAATGTTGAAGACGAAAGAGGGGATGCCTTCCGGGGCATCCCCAAGCTTAGACGCTGGGGTCTTCCTTGAATATTACCTTGGGGTGCCTTGGGAATCCCCAAGCTTAGGGTCTTGCAGCTCCTTATTCTCCTCATATCGATATCTCACCCAAAACTTGAAAACTTCAATCACACAAAACTTAACAGAACTTGTGAGATAGGTTAGTATGATAAAAATAAATCATCCACTTTCGTACTGTCAAGACAAGATTCATAATTGTTCTCACATAATTCCTACTGTATTCTATCATTTCCACAATTTATATTACTCAATATAAGCTATGGAAACACTAAAATAAGCAAACTATGCACCGAAAACAGAATCTGTCAAAAACAGAACAGCGTGTAGTGAGTGATTTAAAAACCATACTTCTGTAACTCCAAAAATTCTGAAAAATTAGGAGAACGTAAACAATTTGTATACCAATACTGTTTAAAAATTTCAGAATTTTCTCACGCTCCAGTATAGAATAGAAATTCCAGCACTTGACGCAAAAGTTTCTGTTTTTGCACAGAATCGAATCAACAAGTATCCACACTATCCCAAATGCTTTACTTGGAACATTATTGAAAGAAAACATATAAAACGTGATTACTACAGTATATTAATCATGTGAACACAATAAAAACAGTAGGGGTAAATGTTGGGTTGTCTCCCAACAAGCGCTTTTGTTTAATGCCTTTTTAAGCTAGGCATGATGATTCCAATGATGCTCACATAAAAGTAAAGAATTGAAACATGAAGTGAGCATCATGAAGCATATGACAAACACATTTAAGCCTAACCCACTTCCTATGAATAGGGATTTTGTGAGCAAATAGTTTATGGGAGCAAGAATCAACTAGCATAGGAAGGCAAAACAAGCATAACTTCAAAACTTTCAACGCATAGAGAGGAAACTTGATATTATTGCAACACCTACAAGCATATGATCCTATCTCATAATAATTTTCAGTAGCATCATGAATGAATTCAACAATATAGCTATCACATAAAGCATTCTTTTCATGACCTACGAGCATAGAAATTTTATTACTCTCCACATAAGCAAATTTATTCTCATCAATAGTAGTGGGAGCAAACTCAATGAAATAACTATCATGTGATACTTGGTTAGCATAATCCAATTGAACATTAAAATCATGATGACAAGTTTCATGGTTATGATTACTCTTTATAGCATACATGTCATCACCATAATCATCATAGATAGCAACTTTGTTGTCATAATAAATTGAAACCTCTTCCAAAATAGTGGATTCATCATTAAATAAAGTCATAACCTCTCCAAATCCACTTTTATAATTATAATCATCATAAATAGGAGGCATGAAAACATCATAATAAATTTGCTCATCAAAACTTGGGGGACTAAAAATATCATCTTCATCAAACATAGCATCCCCAAGCTTATGGCTTTCCATATCACTAGCATCATGGATATTCAAAGAATTCATACTAGCAACATTGCAATCATGCTCATCATTCAAAGATTTTATGCCAAACATTTTATTGAATTCTTCTTCTATCAATTGAGCACAATTTTCCGATCCATCATTTTAAAGAAAGACATTATAAAGATGAATAATATGAAGCAACCTCAATTCCATATTTTTTTGTAGTTTTCTTTAATAAACCAAACTAGTGATAAAACAAGAAACTAAAAGATTCAATTGCAAGATCTAAAGATATACCTTCATGCACTCACCTCCCCGGCAACGGCGCCAGAAAAGAGCTTGATGTCTACTACACAAATTATTCTTGTAGACTCGTGTTGGGCCTCCAAGCGCAGAGGTTTGTAGGACAGTAGCAATTTTCCCTCAAGTGGATGGCCTAAGGTTTATCAATCCGTGGGAGGCGTAGGATGAAGATGGTCTCTCTCAAACAACTCTGCAACCAAATAACAAAGAGTCTCCTGTGTCCCCAACACACCCAATACAATGGTAAATTGTATAGATGAACTAGTTCGGCGAAGAGATGGTGATACAAGTGTAGTATGGATAGTAGATATAGGTTTTTGTAGTGCGAACAATAAAAAACAGCAAGGTAGCAAGTAACAAAAGTGAGCATAAATGGTATTGCAATGCTTAGAAACAAGGCCTAGGGTTCATACTTTCGCTAGTGCAATCTCTCAACAATGCTAATATAATTGAATCATATAATCATCCCTCAACGTGCGATAAAGAATCACTCCCAAGTTCCTATTAGCGGAGAACATAAGATAGAAATTGTTTGTAGGGTACGAAACCACCTCAAAGTTATCCTTTCCGATCGATCTATTGAGCTATTCCTATAAGTGTCACAAACAGCCCTAGAGTTCGTACTAAAATAACACCATATGATACACATCAACCAACTCTAATGTCACCCAGATACTCCAATGTCACCACAAGTATCCATGAGTTGATTATACGATATGCATCAAACAACTTCATAATCATAATATTCAATCCACACAAAGAACTCCAAGGAGCACCCCAAAGTTTCTATCGGAGAAAAGATAATGAAAACATGCATCAACCCCTATGCATAGATTACCCCAATGTCACCACGGGAATCCGTGAGTTGAGTGCCAAAACATATATCAAGTGAATCAATATAATACCCCATTGTCACCACGGGTATTCATATACAAGACATACATCAAGTGTTCTCAATTCTGAAATATTCAATCCGACAATAACGAAACCTCAAAGGGAAAAGATTCGATTCATCACAACAAGGATAGAGAGGGAAGAAACACCATATGATCCAACTATATTAACAAAGCTCGTGATACATCAAGATTGTGCCAAATCAAGAACACGAGAGAGAGAGATAAAACACATAGCGACTGGTACAAACCCTCAGCCACGATGGTGAACTACTCCCTCCTCGTCATGGAGACCGCCGGGATGATGAAGATGGCCTCCGATGATGATTCCCCCCCTCCGGCAGGGTGCCGAAAAAGGGCTGTAGATTAGATCATGGAGGTACAGAGGCTTGCGGCGGCGTAAAAACTCATCTAGGTTAACTTTCGGGGGTTTCTAAATATATATGATTTTTCAGCGTTGGAATCACGCGAAGAGGTGCCACAGCGGGCCCACGAGGCACCAGGGCGCGCCTGGGGGGGCAGGCGGGCCCAGGTGGCTTGTGGGGCCCCTGTGGCTCTTCTGCTGCTCCTCCGAAGCTTCCTGGGTCTGTTTCCTTCCAGAAAAAAAATCGTCAAAAAGTTTCACTGCATTTGGAGTTCGTTTGATATGGATTTTCTGGAAAACCAAAAACAAGCAGAAAACAGCAACTGGCACTGGGCACTAGGTCAATATGTTAGTGCATAAAAATCATATAAAAGCCATATAAAAGTGCACCAAAATCATACAAAACTATAATAAACATGGCATGAATACTTCATAAATTATAGATACGTTGGAGACGTATCACAGGTCATGTAGCAGCAGCAGGGCGAGCACGAGCGAGAGCAAGAGCAGGGCACTGGTGCAGCAGGAATGAGCGCAAGAGCAGAACAACAGCACGACCAACAGCAAGAGCAGAGAAGCAGCGCGAGCGAGAGCCGGAGCAACAACAGCAGCGTGAGCGAGAGCCGGAGCAGCAGCATCTCCTGTTGGTGTGGACGTCGCCGCCGAGGGAGCAACTCCATGGGGGAGAGACGCCGTGGACGAAGTGGCCGGCAACGCCGCCTTCGATGGGGACGCACCATGGTGTCTCGGGATCGAGCACCGGCAGCCCCGTGAGATCGAATAAAAGAGAAAATGCAGCGATGAGTGTAGAACCTCCTTGGTGGCGCCGAGTAGGCTTCAGCTTCATTGGAGGAATTGGAGAGGGTGTTGCGATTTCGGTGGGGTAGGTGAAGACGGCGCTGTGGGAATGGAGGTGGCACGTTAGACGAGGCGAATGTCAGGGCAACTCCTTGGAGGTGGAGGACGGGGCGGCTGAACCGGCGGGACGACGAGATCGAAGACGGATCCTCATCCGGAGCGGTGGATGAGGAACGTCGAGCTGTTGCTATGGACGACGTCGTCGGGGAAGAGGCTTCGGCTGGGCGGCGGTCAGGTGGCGGACGGAGGAGGGTGGGATTTCGCGGATTTTGGCGGCCTCGGTGTACGAATGTGGGTTACGCAAGGGAAGAGAGGGGGAGCCATGGCTTAGGGACGAGCTTGTCTGAAATTTGGGGTAAGTTATGAAAGTACCCCCACCCGTTTTATCCATGGGATGTCGAGGCGATATTTCCGGCTGAGGGGTAGAAGGGGGATTTCGCGTGTTGGGCGGCGCGACCGATTTCGGATGAGGAGGGAGTTTTCGCACGCGTTGAAATTTCGGGATAGCAAGGCGCGGGTTGAAGAGGCGGAAGTTTCGCACCACAAGAGACAAAGAGATACTCTAGCTTGAAAATTTTGGGATAACAAGGCGCGGCTTCGAATTTCGGGAGAACAAGCTTAACGTGTACAAAAAAACAAGACAAAAGACAATTCGTAAAAGACAAGAGAGAGTCATGTCCCGTTTTACAATATTACTACAAATGACATTCAAAGCCAACAACAAATAACTAACAAATTCGGTAGAACAAGCTTAGCGTGTACAATACCAAATCAATTCGCAATTCCATCAACAACAAAAACAACAAATCAACAACAACAAAAAAAACAAATCAAAACACTCCCGCAAAAAAATCAAATCAAAACACTGTCGTCTACCATATTGACTCAATTTGAATCAATTTTCCCTATTTGAATATGATTGTTGTTGTAAGTGCATCTAGTGCCACCCCTTGTTGGTTTTAGAGTATTGAAGACAAACTTGGTTATGGGACTAATGTGTTTGTGAGATTCACAGGAGAACACAGGTAGAAGTCCCTATTGATTATGTTTACCCATCAAAGATGACCCCTAAAAATGTATGAAGACATTGAAGACAATGGTGGTTCACGAAGACTTTCGTGTTGAAGATAATGGTTCACGAAGACATTCACTTGAAGCCAATGGAACGTGAAGAATTAGTCTTCTTGAGTCATAGGAATCACCGTACTGTTAAGTGGGGTCGAGGTAAACAAAGTCAGAAACTGACGTGATGCTCAACCCAAATCCTATGTCTTCGAGCGAAGACAAATGAGAGAAAACCTCTTCCAGAGTTGGTTGAGTCAGCTTTGCTTGGAGCCTAAGTAAAGTTGTCGCGTGTGTTCAAATTCCGACCGTTGGACACGTGTCTGTTCCCCAATGACCCAGGGTCATTTCAGACAAATCATGTCGGGTTGCCTCCTGGCTATAAATAGCCATCCCCTCCACCATAAATTGGTGGCTGCTCCGAGTTAGTGCACGGCTTTTGTCGTTTGAGAGCAACCCACCTCGAAGCCTTTGAGAGAGAACCCTTGCGAGGACAAAACCCAAAACACCCAGAGCCCAAAGTGATTGAGCATCACTGAAGACATTCCGTTCCGAGTGAACCGAAGGCTTATTACCCTTGAAGACTGTGATCTTCCAGCCGATTAGGCATCACGTTCTCAGCATCCAAGAGTCATTGTGGATTGCCGGTGAACGAAGTCTGTGAAGGTTTGGAAGTCTACCTTGAAGACTTACCCGAGTGATTGGGCGAGATCTGCGGGTCTTAGCTCAAGGGGAATAAGGTGAAGACGTGGTCTTCTGAGTTCAATCTCAGCCTCCCTAACCAGACGTACAACTGTCACAACAGTTGGAACTGGTCAAACAAATCATTGTCTTCCCCGAGCTCCTGGTTCTATCCCTTCACTTCCTTACTTACTGTTTAGTTCTGTGAAGTCTTTGCATGCCTGCCTGTGTTTGAAGATATTCCCTAAATCCATTCATCTATGTGCCTATTTGTCTTCATGCTTCTTGTGTTTATGTTCAATGCATGCCTCTATGTATGATGCCTATGCCTGTCATATCTGTTCATCTTAGTTACTACTGTTGTTAGTTTTCATTGTGCTTCTGCTTGTTTCGAAGACATTGCCTGTTTTTGAAGCCTTTCATAAAAATCGCCTATTCACCCCCCTCTAGTCGATAACTAGCACATTCAATTGGTATCAGAGCAAGGTGCTCCCTTGTTCTGTGTGATTCGGTTTAACCACTTGGAGTTTTAGCTGTGTCGACTGCAGGGATAATCAAGGTTTTCGCTGCGTGCCCCATCTTCGATGGAACTGACTATCCCTACTAGAAGAATAAGATGCGCATGCATCTTGAAGCCATTGACAATGACCTCTGGTATGTCATCAAGACTGGTGTTCCCAAGGTCGGTGAAGGTATCACCGCTACTGATGTGAAGAGGTTCGCGCAACTGGACTCGACCGCCAAGAACATCATCCGTGGTCATCTGACCAAAGGACAGTATGGTCGTGTGAGTGCACTGGAGTCTGCGAAGCTAGTCTGGGACTGGCTCTCCAAGGTCAACGAGGGCGTCTCATCTCAACGAGACTCCTGAATCGATGTTCTTCGTAATCTCTTCAACCGCTTCAAGAGACTCGAGAATGAAAATGTTTAGCTCACCTTCGATCGTGTTACTGATATTACCAATGAGCTTCATGCTCTTGGCGCCACGGACATCACCAAGCATGAAGTTGTGAAGAAGCTATTGAGGTCTCTTGACAGTTCGTTTGACACCTTATCACTGATGATTCATGAGCGCCTTGATTTCAAGCAATTGGATCCTGCCGATATACTTGAGAGGCTCAATACTCATGAATTCCAGCTATCTGAGAAGAGAGATATCTATGGTCCTAGCTATGGATGTTCCCACGCTTTGAAAGCAAAGGCAGTATCTTCATCTGAAGACTCTGACTGCTGTTCCGATGGTGCCGAAGACATTGGCAGAGAGCTTGCAATGCTTGTAAAGAAGTTCCAGAAGTTCACCAAGAAAACCCGCTTCGGAAAGTCTTCAAAGTATGATTCCAAGAAGGCTGAAGCTTCCACTCGTGACTACAAGAAGAGAACTTGCCACAAATGCAAGAAGCCAGGCCACTACATGGCAAAATGTCCTCAACGGGAAAAGGAAACAAAGAAGAAGAAGAAGAGCAAGGACTCTAACTCTGATGAGAAGAAGAAGAAACACTCAAAGTCGTCATCAATGTCTTCATTGCACAAAAGAAGTTCCTCCAGCAAAGCTCATGCATTCATTGGCAAGGAAATGGATTCAGAGGAGGAATCTGCTTCAGAGGAGGTGGTGGAGTGATACGTCTACAACGTATCTATAATTTTTGATTGTTCCATGCTATTATAGTATCAATCTTGGATGATTTTATATGCAATTATATATCATTTTTGGGACTAACCAATTCTCAAATATTCAGAAACCAACAGAGAGCCACCCTGAATAACTTTTACGCCGCTGCAAGCCTCTGTTCTTCCGCGATCCCATCTGGAGACCTTTTTCGGTACTCTGCTGGAGGGGGAATCGATCACGGAGGGCTTCTACATCAACCTTGCTGCCCTTCCGATGATGTGTGAGTAGTTTACCACAGACCTACGGGTCCATAGCTAGTAGCTAGATGGCTTCTTCTTTCTTTTTGATCTTCAATACCATGTTCTCCTCGATGTTCTTGGAGTTCTATCCGATGTAATCTTCTTTTGCGATGTGTTTGTTGGGATCCGATGAATTGTGAGTTTATGATTAGATTATTCATGAGAAATATTTGAGTCTTTTCTGAACTCTTTTATACATGATTGTTATAGCTTTGTATTTCTCTCCGATCTATCGATTTGGTTTGGCCAACTAGATTGGTTTATCTTGCAATGGGAGAGGTGCTTTGTGATGGGTTCAATCTTGCGGTGCTCAATCCCAGTGACAGAAAGGGACATGACACGTATTTGTATTGTTGCCATTAAGGATAAAAATATGGGGTTTAATCATATTGCTTGAGTTTACTTTGTCTACATCATGTCATCTTGCTTAAGGCGTTACTCTGTTTTATACTTAATACCCTAGATGCATGCTGGATAGCGGTCGATGGGTGGAGTAATAGTAGTAGATGCAGGCAGAGTCGGTCTACTTGTCTCGGACGTGATGCCTATATACATGATCATTGCCATGAATCCGTCATAATTATTTGCTTTTCTATCAATTGCCCAACATTAATTTGTTTACCCACCGTATGTTCTGCGCTCGAGAGAGAAGCCTCTAGTGAAAACTATGGCCCCCGGGTCTACTTTTATCATATATTAAAACACAAAAACACCTTGCTGCAATTTATTTACTTTTATTTTATTTAGTATTTTAGTTTATTTATCTATCACTATGAGAATTAATCCTTGCAAATAACCGCTAAGAGGATTGACAACCCTCTTATTTGCGTTGGGTGCCAGTGTTTGCTTTTGTGTGTGCAGGTGCTGCTAAAGGGATTTTGCGTGGTTCTCCTACTGGATTGATAACCTTGGTTCTTAACTGAGGGAAATACTTATCTCTACTATACTGCATCATCCTCTCCTCTTCGGGGAAATACCAACGCAGTCTACAAGTAGCAGGAAGAATTTCTGGCGCCGTTGTCGGGGAGACATAACCAAAATTTATCAAGTACCTTCGCACAAACTATCATCCACTTGCATTTATTTTATTTGCATTTGCCTCTCGTTTTCATCTCCCTCACTTCTAAAAAATCTTTACAAAAACACAAAAATATTTTCGTTTGGTTGTTTGCTAGCCTGCTTGCTCCGTCACTATGTCGCTAGAGGAATTTCGCGATAGTTTCTATAAGAAAAGATTGTCTGAAATTGAAAATGTCACTAAGAGTTTTATGTCTTAACAATATGAGCAAAATAAATTCTTTTCCAAAGAGCTTAAGGAGCATTCTATTTTGTTGGAGGCTATTAATAAACAACTTGAAGATGTCAATCTAGAAGTATCGAACCTTCAGGCTCAACTTGCTAATACTGAAAATTTGCTTGTAAAGATTTCAGATAAACAAACAACTCTAGTGAATAAGATGGCTGCTAAACCTGAGTCACAATCTAGTAACGATGAAGATATTAAAATGATTGGTGTCTCACCTATTGAATATATTTAGTAATATAAAACTTGATGAAAAAGGGACTGAAGATGAGTCAACTTTAGCTAGAAGGCGTTCCAATCATTTGGAGGGTGATAATCTTAATGACAAAAATGAAAAAAGTGGGTTTGGAGAGGTCAAAACTTTAAATAGTAATGCACCCACTACTTTGGATTACAAGGACTTTAATTATGATAGTTTTTCTTTAATTGAGTGTATTTCCTTGTTGCAATCCATGATTAATTCACCAAATGCATATGAACAAAATAAAGCTTTCACCAAACATATTGTATAAGCTATGATGAAAGCTCATGAAGAAAAACTTGAGTTGGAAGTTTAAACTCCTAGAAAATTACAAGATGAATGGGAACCTACTATTAAAGTCAAAATTAAAGATTATGAATGTAATGCTCTTTGTGATCTTGGTGCTACCGTTTCCACTATACCAAAATCTTTGTGTGATGTGCTAGGTCTCACCGATATGGATCCTTGTTCCCTTAATTTGCATCTAGCAAATTCCACTATTAAAAAGCCATTGGGTAGAATAAATGATGTGCTTATTATTTCAAATATAAATTTTGTGCCCGTGGATTTTATTGTTCTTGATATTGAATGCAATCCTTCTTGTCCTATAATACTTGGTAGGCCTTTCCTACGAACCATAGGTGCTATTATTGATATGAAAGAAGGTAACATAAGATTTCAATTTCCATTAAAGAAAGGGATGGAACACTTTCCTAGAAATTAAATTAAGCCACCTTATGAATCTATTATGAGGGCGACCTATGGAATTAATTTGAAGGATGACAACACTTGAAACTATGCATTATGCCTAGCTAGGGGTATAAAACAATATCGCTTGTTGGGCGGCAACCCAATGAATAAAATAATTTTTTTGTTTTACCTTCTGTTTTTGTGTGTTTACACAATTATAGCCTCTTTTATGATTGTGTTTTTATATTTTAATTAGTGTTTGTGCCAAGTAATGCCTTTGGGATGATTTGGAAGATAGTATAATTGATGTTGTTTGAAAACATAAACTTTTTTGTCCAGTACTGGAATTATGAGTTTTATCTGGAGTGTCAGAACATTCTGAATTTTTTACACAATATTTATATATGAATTTCCCACGTTGTCCTCATTTTTCAGAATTCTTGGAGTTATATAAGTATGATATTAATTCAGATCTTTACAGACTGTTCCGTTTTAGACAGATTCTGTTTTTGTTGCATAGTTTGCTTATTTTGATGAATCTATGGATCGTATCGGGGGGTATGAGTCATGGAGAAGTTGGAGTACAGTATAATTATGCCAATATTAAATATGAATCAATTTACAACAGTACCTATAGTTTAAGATTTATTTGTTATACTAACGGACCTCACAAGGTTTCTGTTGAGTTTTGTGTGCTGAAGTTTTCAAGTTTTGGGTGAGACTACGATGGATAAAGGAATATGGAGTAGCAAGAGCCTAAGCTTGGGGATGCCCAAGGTAATATTCAAGGAATACTCAAGCGTCTAAGCTTGGGGATGCCCTGGAAGGCATCCCCTCTTTCGTCTACAATCTATCGGTAACTCACTTGGAGCTATATTTTTATTCATCACATGATATGTGTTTTACTTGGAGCGTCCTGTGATATAGTTTGTTTGCTTTTTAGTTTGTCACAATCATCTTTGCTGAACACACCTTTTTGAGAGGTACACACATTATTCATGCTTTGTTAGAATACTCTATGTGCTTCACTTATATCTTTTGAGCTAGGCAGTTGCTCTAGTGCTTCACTTATATCTTTTAGAGCACGGCGGTGGTTATATTTTAAAGAAATAGTTGCACTCTCATGCTTCACTTATATCTTTTTGAGAGTCTAATGAATAGCAATGGTAATATGCATGGGTTATGAATTTGGTCCTAATATGATAGGTATTCAAGAGGGATATAATCAAAACTTTCATGTAGATCCCTGAATATGATAAGTTTGATTCCTTGCAATAGTTTTGCGATATTAAGATGGTAATATGTGGGAGGTGCTAGTAGATAATTGTGGTTTAGTAAGAATATTGGTGTTAAGGTTTGTGATTCCCGAAGCATACACGTATGATCTGTCATTATGCTAAGAAGCTGGAGCATGATTTATTCTTGATTGTCTACCTTATGAGTGGCGGTCGGGGACGAGCGATGGTCTTTTCCTACCAATCTATCCCCCTAGGGGCATGCGTAGTAGTACTTTGCTTCGAGGGCTAATAAACTTTCGCAATTAGTATGTGAGTTCTTTATGACTAATGTGAGTCCATGGATTATACGCACTCTCACCTTTCTGCAATTTGCTAGCCTCTTCAGTACCGTGCGTTGCCGTTTCTCAGATCGAGAGTTGGTGCAAACTTCGCCGGTGCATCCAAACCCCGTGATATGATACGCTCTATCACACATAAGCCTCCTTATATCCTCCTCAAAACAGCCACCATACCTACCTATCATGGCATTTCCATAGCCATTCCGAGATATATTGCCATGCAACTTCCACCGTTCCGTTTTTATGACACACATCGTCATTGTCATATTGCTTTGCATGATGATATAGCTGACATAGTATTTGTGGCTTAGCCACCGTTCATCATTTTTCATACATGTTACGCTAGTATCATTGCACATCCTGGTACACCGCCAGAGGCATTCATATAGAGTCATATTTTTTGTTCTAGTTTCGAGTTGTAATTTTCTTTTGAGTTGTAAGTGAATAGAAGTATGATGATCATCATTATTAGAGCATTGTCCCATTGAGGAAATAAAAAGAAAAAAAGAAAAAAAAAGAGCCCACGAAAAAAAGAGAAAAAAAATGAGAGAAAAAGAGAGAAGGGGCAGTGTTACTATCCTTTTCCATACTTGTGCTTCAAAGTAGCACCATGTTTTTCATATACAGAGTCTCCTGTTTAGTCACTTTCATATACTAGTGGGAATTTTTCATTATAGAACTTGGCTTGTATATTCCGATGATGGGCTTCCTCAAATACCCGAGGTCTTCATGAGCAAGCAATTTGGATGCACACCCACTTAGTTTTCATGTTGAGCTTTCATACACTTATAGCTCTTAGTGCATCCGTTGCATGGCAATCCCTACTCCTCGCATTAGCATCAATTGATGGGCATCTCCATATCCCGTTGATTAGCCTCGTCGATGTGAGACTATCTTCTTATTTTTGACTTCCCCTTATTAATCTCTACCACCACACTCTATTCCACACATAGTGCTATATCCATGGCTTGCGCTCATGTATTGCGTGGGGTTTGAAAAAGTTGAAGCGCGTTAAAAAGTATGAACCAATTGCTCGGCTTGTCATCGGGGTAATGCATGATAAATATTTTGTGTTAAGAAGATGGAGCATGACAGGATTATATGATTTTTTGGGATAACTTTCTTTAGCATTTTTAGTTTGAAAGACATGATTGTTTATTAGTATGCCTGAGTATTGATGTCTTTATGTCAAACTATAGACTATTTCTTTGAATCATTCGGATCTTATTATTCATACCGTAAGAGAGATATTACATGATGAAACATGTTAGGTAGCATTCCACATCAAAAATTCTATTTTTATCATTTACCTACTCGAGGACGAGCAGGAATTAAGCTTGGGGATGCTTGATACGTCTCCAACATATCTATAATTTTTCATTGTTCCATGCTATTATAGTATCAATCTTGGATGTTTTTATATGCAATTATATATCATTTTTGGGACTAACCTATTAACCTAGTGCCCAGTGCCAGTTAATGTTTTCTGCTTGTTTTTGGTTTTTCAGGAAATCAGTACCAAACGAAGTCCAAATGCCACAAAACTTTTTGGAGATTTTTTTCTGGACAAAAGAGACCCTGGAGACTTGGAGAAGAGGCCAGAAGCTTCACGAAGCCTCCACAAGGCAACAGGGCGCGGCCCCAGGGGGGCGCGCCCTGATGCCTTGTGGGGCCCTCATGGCTCCGTTTGACCTAATTTCACTTCTATAAATTCTCAAATATTCGGAAACCAACAGAGAACCACCCTGAATAACTTTTACACCGCCGCAAGCCTCTGTTCTTCTGCGATCCCATCTGGAGGCCTTTTTCGGTACTCTACCGGAGGGGGAATCGATCACGGAGGGCTTCTACATCAACCTTGCTGCCCTTCCGATGATGTGTGAGTAGTTTACCACAGACCTACGGGTCCATAGCTAGTAGCTAGATGGCTTCTTCTCTCTCTTTGATCTTCCATACCATGTTCTCCTCGATGTTCTTGGAGTTCTAACCGATGTAATCTTCTTTGCGGTGTGTTTGTTGGGATCCGATGAATTGTGAGTTTATGATCAGATTATTCATGAGAAATATTTGAGTCTTTTCTGAACTCTTTTATGCATGATTGTTATAGCTTTGTATTTCTCTCTGATCTATCGATTTGGTTTGGCCAACTAGATTGGTTTATCTTGCAATGGGAGAGGTGCTTCGTGATGGGTTCAATCTTGCAGTGCTCAATCCCAGTGACAGAAAGGGACATGACACGTATTTGTATTGTTGCCATTAAGGATAAAAATATGGGGTTTAATCATATTGCTTGAGTTTACTTTGTCTACATCATGTCATCTTGCTTAAGGCGTTACTCTGTTTTATACTTAAAATCCTAGATGCATGCTGGATAGCAGTCGATGGGTGGAGTAATAGTAGTAGATGCAGGCAGGAGTCGGTCTACTTGTCTCAGACATGATGCCTATATATATGATCATTGCCATGAATCCGTCATAATTATTTGCTTTTCTACTAATTGCCCAACATTAATTTGTTTACCCACCGTATGTTCTGCGCTCGAGGGAGAAGCCCCTAGTAAAAACTATGGCCCCCGGGTCTACTTTTATCATATATTAAAACACAAAAACACCTTGCTGCAATTTATTTACTTTTATTTTATTTAGTATTTTAGTTTATCTATCTATCACTATCAGAATTAATCCTTGCAAATAACCGCTAAGAGGATTGACAACCCTCTTATCTGCGTTGGGTGCAAGTGTTTGCTTTTGTGTGTGTAGGTGCTGCTAAAGGGATTTTGCGTGGTTCTCCTACTGGATTGATAACCTTGCTTCTTAACTGAGGGAAATACTTATCTTTGCTATACTGCATCATCCTCTCCTCTTCAGGGAAATACCAATGCAGTCTACAAGTAGCATGGAGGAGTCAGACTCAGGTGTGGCAAGCCTGGCTTTGGCTTCAGCATTCGTCGCCAAGTCCATCTTCAGCACTGAAGACAATGGTTACGTCACCGACACTAAGGATGACAATGACGACGACTCTGCTCCTGCCTACTGCTTCATGGCAAGAGGCGCTAAGGTAACATCTCGCGCTGCCTACTTTGAAACCTCAAGTGAAGATGACTCTGAATGTGAATCCAAACCTAGCTACAAGACACTTGCTAAAATTGCAACTGAGCAATAAACTGCTATGGAAAAGATTCAAAAACTGCTAGACAAAAGCGATGATCTGTTGGACGAGGAAATGAATCGAAGTCAATCCTTAATTGAAGACATAAAAAATCTTCAAGTTAAGTATGACGAGCTCCTAAGTCGTCATGATACCCTCTCATCTGATCATGAGAAGCTCTCCTATGAATATCTTCAAAGGAAGCAAGAGCTTGAGAAGCTGAGAGCGTCTCATGATGATCTTTGAACTGAAAACGATTCACTACTCGCTCAATAGATTAGTACCGCTCAGGATGAATTTGTGCCACAGTGCTTGAAATGCCTTGAGAGTGATAATGCTAATTCTTTTGCTGATTGTTCCACTGGTTCTGAATCTACAATATCTTCAACTGTTGATGCGGCCTCTAACCCCTCATCTGAGGAGACCACTGCTCTTACTGATGAGAATGCCAGGTTGAAGACATTGCTTGAGACTGGCATGTATAAGAGTCTTAAAGGGCATCAGACTCTTTGTGATGTTCTCAAGAAACAGATCCTGAATAGGAACCCTAGGAAAGAGGGCATTGGCTTCAAAAGAAACATGAATGTTGATGGTACATATTGGAAGCCTGAGCAGTACCCCAAAACCACTTGGGTTGTTGCAACAGGCCCCCCAATAGACCCATCCACATTATTTGGCTATACCTGTGCTAACCCCATCATCATTGATGAGTCCTTCGACTCAAACTATAAACGGTTCAAAAATCAGAATGGTGAAGTGTTTGCCAGGTTTATTGGAACTAACTGCAGGAATGGTTCTCCTATGAAGAAGATCTGGGTTCCCAAAAGTCTTCTGGAAAGACTTCCCATGAATGTCATCATGACACCACCCGGGAAGAAGACAAACCCCAGAGCAAAAGCTTCATATGGACCAAAGTCTTCATACAGATGAAGGTCTTCGTATGATCGAGCTAACACTTATGTTTCGCAGGGTTACAATGATCAGACTCATGAATATGAGCATTACTCTTCAAACCATTATGTTCACAAATCAAAGAATTTCTCTGCATATTCATTCAAGTACTCTAACCCCCCTGTGAAGCTATTTGCTAGGGCTCCAAAGCCAAAGTTCTCAGATGCTGCACTTAGACTCATTGCTTCTAAGCCACCCCTTCAGATATGGGTGGTTAAGAAGAACTGATCTTTCTTGCAGGGTCAGGTCTCCAGCCGAAAAGCATTGGGTTCTGAAGACAATCTTGGGGACCTGAAAAATCTTGTCGGACGCAAGATAAAATGTCCAAATGGTCTTACCATTTATTTCGTCCATGGATTACTTGATGATCATCCTAATATATCCTCCAAGAAACTTACATTCTCTGAAAGTCTTCATCGTCAAATGTTTGCACTTCACAATTGTCTTGGTGAAGCCTATCCTACTAACTGCTCTGTAGGGTACACTTCCGAAAGCTACTGAATGGATCCTGGACAGTGGCTGCACCAACCATATGACTGGTGACCGAAGCTTGCTCATGGACTCTACACTTCGTCCATCTACACAAAATCACATTACATTTGCTGACACTGGGAAAAGCAAGGTATTGGGTCTAGGTAGGGTTGCAATCTCAAAGGATCGGCACATGGATAAAGTGATGCTTGTCGAATCCCTTGGATTCAACCTCATGTCCGTCTCAATGCTTTGTGATCTTGATATGATTGTCATCTTTGGCAAATTTCGCTGTCTTGTACTAATGGCTTCTGACAAAACTCAAGTCTTCGAAGGTTATCGAAGCGGTGACTTGTACATGGTAGATTTCTCCACAGGACCACAGCTTGCCACATGTCTTCTAGCAAAAGCTTCAGAATGCTGGCTTTGGCATCGACGGCTAGGACATGCTGGCATGAGGAACTTGCACACCCTTGTGAAGAAGAAGCACATCACTGGGATCGAGGGCATCAAGTTCAAGAAGGATCATTTATGTGGAGCCTGTGAAGCTAGAAAGATGACTAGGGCGAAACACCCCTCGAAGACAATCATGACGACCACTCGTCCCTTCGAGCTGCTACACATGGACTTATTCGGCCCTACTCATTACTCCACCCTTACTACTTCTGCACATCTATATGGCTTCGTTATTGTTGATGATTATTCTCGATATACCTGGGTGCACATAATCATGTATAAGAATGAAGAGCAGGATGTCTTCAGGCGATTTGCCAACCGTGCCATGACCAACTATGGCATCAAGATCAAGCACATCAGAAGTGACAATGGCACCGAGTTCAAGAACACTGGGCTCGACACCTATCTTGACGTTCTTGGCATCACTCATGAGTTATCAGCTCCATACACTCCACAGCAGAATGGCGTCGTGGAGCGCAAGAACAGGACTCTCATTGAGATGGCTTGCACTATGCTTGATGAATACAAGACACCACGCAAGTGGTGGCCTAAAGTCATTGATACTGCATGCCACATCATCAACCGAGTATATCTTCACAAGTTCTTCAAGAAGACATATTATGAACTGATCACTGGTAAGAAGCCAAATGTAAGTTATTTCAAAGTATTCGGTGCTAGGTGCTGGATACGTGATCCACATCACACTTCCAAATTTGCACCGAAAGCACATGAGGGTTTTATGCTTGGCTATGGAAAGGATCCGCACACCTACAGAGTCTTCAACCTCTTTCACCATAAAGTGGTTGAAACTGTAGATGTGCGGTTCGATGGGACTAATGGCTCGCAAAGAGAGCACCTGCCACATGTGCTAGATGAACTTCCTCCTAGTGAATCTATCAAGCTAATGGGTATTGGAGATATAATACCCACTGAGGAACCTGGCGATGAAGAGGTGGTGATACCTGCTCCTGTCCAGCGTGAAGACAATGATCAGCCTGAAGATAATGCTGAGCCTGAAGACAATGCTCAGCAACAGCAAAGTCTTTGCCCTGTTCATCCTCGTGTGGCCAATGAAGTTCAGATCGAGAAGATACTTGACAACATAAATGCACCTGGCCCTCTCACTCGCTCCAGAGCCACACAACTAGCAAACTTTTGTGGACACTTTGCTTTCATCTCCATCACAGAACCCACCAAAGTCACTGAAGCTTTCATGGAACCAGAATGGATTCAAGCTATGCAAGAAGAGCTTCAGCAATTTGAGCTCAACAATGTGTGGGAACTCGTCAAGCGTCCTGACCCTCGCAAGCACAACATTATTGGAACCAAATGGATCTACCGCAACAAGCAAGATGAACATGGTCAAGTTGTCAGAAACAAAGCTCGTCTCATTGCTTAAGGTTACACACAAGTGGAAGGAATTAACTTCGATGAAACCTTTTCTCCCGTGGCTAGACTTGAAGCCATCTGCATACTTCTTGCCTACGCCAATCATCATGATATCCTCTTATATCAAATGGATGTGAAGAGTGCCTTTCTCAACGGCAAAATTGAAGAAGAAGTCTATGTTGCTCAACCACCTGGTTTTGAAGATCCAAAGCACCCTGACAAGGTTTATAGGCTCAACAAGGCACTGTATGGCCTCAAACAAGCTCCAAGAGCCTGGTATGACACACTCAAGGAATTCCTGAAAAGCAAAGGCTTCAAACCTGGTTCACTTGATCCCACTCTCTTCACCAAACCATATGATGGTGAACTGTTTGTATGCCAAATCGGTGTGGATGACATTATCTTCGGCTGCACTAACAAACGATATAGTGATGAGTTCAGTCATATGATGCAAGAGCAATATCAAATGTCCATGATGGAAGACCTGAAATTCTTTCTTGGTCTTCAAATTCGTCAACAACGCAATGGCATCTTCATATCACAAGAGAAGTATCTCAAAGATTGCTTGAAGAAGTTTGGAATGCAAGATTGCAAGGGTTACAAGATGCCAATGCCAACCAATGGTCATCTAAGCTCCAACGACAATGGTAAAGAGTTCGATTAAAAGGTATACCTCTCCATGATTGGTTCTTTATTGTACTTATGTGCATCTAGGCCAGATATAATGCTTAGCGTTTGCATGTGTGCCCGATTCCAAGCGGCACCAAAGGAATCGCATCACCTCGCGGTGAAGCGAATACTTTGATATTTGGCTCACACCCCAACGCTAGGATTATGGTATCCAAAGGGCTCAGAGTTTGATTTGGTTGGATTCTCTGATTCTGACTATGCTGGAGATAGGGTGGATCGCAAATCCACATCTGGCACTTGTCACTTTCTTGGCCGTTCACTTGTATGTTGGTCTTCAAAGAAGCAGAACTGTGTATCCCTCTCCACTGCTGAAGCCGAATACATTGCTGCTGGGTCCTGCCGTGCTCAGCTTCTCGGGATGAAGCAAACCCTGAAGGACTACGGCATCAACAAGAAGAAAGTACCTCTATTCTGTGACAATGAGAGTGCCATCAAGATTTCTCACAATCCAGTCCAGCACTCCAAGACGAAGCATATTGAGATCAGGCATCATTTCCTTCGTGACCATGTGCTCAAAGAAGACATTGACATCATTCACGTCAACACTGAAGATCAGCTGGCAGATATCTTCACGAAGCCTTTGGATGAGAAGAGGTTTTGCAAGTTGCGGTGTGAGCTAAATATCTTAGAATCCTCGAATGTCCAGTGAATGGACACACATCCTAATGCTTATGCATTGTTGATGACTATGATGTACAACACTCGAAGTAATGTATGTCTTCAATTCATGAAGATTTACACTCTGAGTGTGAAGATATTAACGCGGAATTTGACTTCAGAGCGCCACGACAATTTTGCGCCGTATCTGGGTCTAATACTTCCTATACGGTGGGTAACGCCACCACCAAAATTTTCTTGAAGATTTTCACTTGGCGTCACATCTATTGCATTATCTTCTTGATTTGGTTTGTCTTCACCAATGGCTTTATCTTCGCATTTTGTTCAACCTCATTGCCTATATATATATATATATATATGAGTTTGTCCTCAATAGCATTCACTTATAGCTACGTCTTCATGTTGGATTTTTCTGAACTAAGTGAATGTGATCGGACCCTTATCCCTCTATGCTTGTCTCTTCCAATCTCTCTAAATCTTCATATGCATTCTATTTGACATGTGTCGATTGTCTTCACTATGTCCTTGTCAGTCGAAGATTTTGAGACCAAAAATTTAAAATGTTTTTATATCCTTATCCATTTTGCCAGTCTTCGCAGAAGCCGGAACGACCTCCCGCCAAAACAGCTATGTTGTGGGGTCAATGTGTGGCTGTCAAAACTGCATCTGCATGCCACGCGTCGAGCAAAGACGTATCGCCAGGGGCAGCACAGTAAACTCACCATGATGAACTCCTCCTTATAAATACTTTGCCCCGGCGGTCATTAATTCTTTCACACCTGTCGCTCTCGCCATCGCAACCCTCGCACCGTCGCTAGCTTCCATCGACGCCGAAGAAGAAGCGCTTCACTGCCGCGACCTCTTCGACGCCGTACTCACGCTGGCTGCGGATATCTTCTCGCCGCCGCCGCCATAGCTGTCTTCCACTGCAAAGTTAGGGCATGGGAGATCGAACTGCTCAGCTTCCTTCACGCTTCGTTGAGTTGTTCATCATGCAGTAAATAAAAATCATTTTTTACTGTTTGTTTGATCCAAAAAAATTCCATATCTCTTCAGAAGTTGTTCTTTCACCTTCAAATCTTTATCTTCAGTCATACACATCTCATATCTTGCAAAGTTACTTCACTTATGCTACATGATTTGTATGATTCCTCACTTGTACCTATTTTTGGATTCGTACAAATCTGGAATCAACACTCTATAATTGAATGTCTTCGCACTATGAGGTCATGGTCTTAAAACTAATTTATCTTCAAAATCCTCTGAGAATGCATATGACCTCTCCTCCTTCCCTCGCATCTCTAATTCTTTCACAGGTACATGTTCGTGGGGGATTCACTTGGTTCTCATAGTCTGAATTCATTTGCAGACTTCTTACAGCTTCATGTTGATTCTCCTGAAGCCAGTTCCTGTCGAATCAGCAGAGCAAAGCCAATCAGCCCTTTGAAGCCAATGGCTGGTGGTAAATCTTCAAAGAAGGGAGGAAGACAAAGGCGAACTAACACTGCTCTTGACCTCCCTCCTGATCTGTATGAGCAGTACAAGTCAGATCCAGAGGAAACTTATGGTGAACGCAAGTCACGTGTGCAGTGGATCAGAAGATATTGGGCTGGGAAGTGGTTCTACTATCAGTTTGTTACACCAGAATATGCTGACAAGCATGCAATCAGGCCTCCATGGGCAGATATTGTCTACAGGAAACTGATTCCAAAGACAAAGGCTGACGCCCTTGCTCAAAACTTCTATCCATGCATGGTCAGAGGTGTGATGCCACAAGATGTTGACCCATCCAGTATCAGATGGTGTCGTGAAGACGATCTCTTTGAAGCCAATTATCTGTTTGCAAAGGGTTCAGTAGAGCAGAACAAGAAGGACTATGGTGTTGACTTCAGCCCTGGTCCGGCCGAGCCAAGGCCAGATGGCACTCGTCAAGCAAATCCAAATATGACTGGGCCTTGGGACAGTCTTCAAGCATACATTGAGCATATTGATGCTCTTCGTGCTGCCGCAGCTGCCGCTCGTGGTGAAGCTCCTGTTGAAGACATTGCTCCTGCCTCCCCCAAGACACAGAGAAAGTCTAAAGCTTCCAAAGCTAAAGAGGGGCAATCTTCAAAGTCTGCCGCCACACCAAAAGCTTCAAGAGTGAAGCCTATGAGATCTGCACCTCCTGAATCCAGTGTGCAATCTGAAGATGTATCTCGCAATTCTCCAAAGAGAAAGCAATCTGCAGGGCGAGGCCCCAAACCATCAAGCACCCTCCGAGATGATGATGACATCATTGATTTATCTGATGATGAGTTTGATGATGATGCTCGTGAGTAGCTCATCAAGAACAAGTAGGAAGAGGCCGATATCTTCAAGGACCTGCCTCTGTTCGATCATGACATTCTGAACAATTTCATTGATGAATGGTTTCATGACCCATCTCTGTCTATCGACGATCTGCAGCTTCCAATTGACATCAGTGTCACCTTCCAAGGCTTCATCAACCAGGAACTTGCAGTCGTCCAAAAAGTGCTTGAACAGAAGAACAAGATTGAGCATGAGAAACAGCTTTTCAAGAAGCATCTTGCCAAGTTCAGCATCAAAGAAATTTAGGGCTACAAGAAGATGATGGCTGGCCTAAAAGAAGAATTTCAAAAGCGTCGCGATGACGCCAAAGGTGCCAGAGAACTCCTCAAGCACTATGCTGAGAAGACAGTGCAAGCCCACAATGAGGGCTTGAAGAGAAAAGCACTTGGCCATCCAGCAATTGATCTGAAGCTGATCAAGTAGAAAAAGAAGAAGCCAGTGACCCCTGCTGCTGAGGCACCAAGGCAAGAAGTGCCCAAGATTGTCTTCCCGCCAAGCTTTTCTAGCTCGAAGCCATATGCCCCATCCATTGCTTCAGAAAGGAAGAAGACCCAGCAAGCTGAAGCCGAAGCTTGCAAGCGCAAGCATTCTAATGCCTCTGCTGCTTCTCCTTCCCAGAAGCGTCAAAAGATGAAGTCTTCAAAGGCTTCGCGCAGGGCACAAGCGGCAACTGCTCCATCGGCTACTCCAGAGCCATTGCTTGTGACGCCAATCCCAGTTGCTCCCCCTGCCTCAGTCAACACAGAGAGAAGAGTTGTTGTGCATGAACCTGCTTCCATAGAGGTTCCTGTTACTGAAGATATTCCAGCTGTTGACCCCACCGCAGCAGAAGACATTGGTACTGAAGCCAATGTAAACAATGCTGATGATGAAGTCCTTCCTCAGATTACCCAAGATGTGGTATCATCGCCTATTCAAGAGAACAGTGAACCTATCAGCATTGGCAGACCCCTGACGCCATTGGCCCATGATGAGTGCTGGGATGAGTAGTCGCAAAACTCACCGCTGCATGAAGAGATCCCCACCACTCCACCTCCTCAAACTGCAACCACTGATATGCCACAGATGCAAGGAACACCTGAAGCCATGGAGGTAGACAATTCGTCTCCAAAGGCGTCGCCCTCATTCCGAAGGCTTCGCCGTGGCCCAAAACCTTCAATCTCCATGTCCTGCATTCCTGAGGAGGAAGTGCATCCAGAAACCTCTGTTTCTCAAGAGGTAGTTCAAGAAGATGTTCCCCCCCAGCTCCACCGCTCAGCCTGAAGATGCACCAGTTGAAACTGTTCATACTGCATCAGTTGAAACCCATATTGAGCCTGAAGCCAAACAGTCTGAAGACATTCCGGCTGCAACAACTGAGACTATTCAAGAGCCAGTGTCTGAAACTGCTGCTACTGCTGCCACTGAGGCCCTTGTGCCTGAAGTCAATTTGACTAAAACTCATGAAGCTCCTGCTCCTGATGCCATTGCTTCATCTGAAGCCAATGTGCCCAATACTGCTTTGGCCTACAATCGAGCTGGTGAGCTTGTTCCTGTTTTGTGGCCAACCCTCACTCCACCTGTGTAGCATGCCCGCAATATGAATTCAACATCAACAATCGGCCACTCATTCAGAGGCCTATGCCCAGAATACCAAGGCTTCATAGCACACCATCAACTGACTGCACGTTTAATGTTGCTGCGTTCAGAAATGAGAACACATTATTTGACAGCTCCAAGAATCCCTTCAAGAAGACACGCATATCCTCTGATAGATTCTGGACTCATCATCAGCGCAGTTACTACATGTGTGTCCTGTACAATCAAGACCGGATTCATCCTCATAGGCGCCTGGATCGTGAAGCCATGTCTGGACTCCCTTGCTTGGACCAAGCTTTGGAGTGCTTCAGAGATGTTGGATTGTTGCCCCTTGTCACGGAACGGAACACTGGAATGAGGAGCTTGTACTCAAATTTTATGCAACTTTCCACATTTCTGGCTACAACAGGGATCCCAAGACTTGGACCCTTGAGTGGATGACAGGTGATGTTCATCATGAAGCCAAAGCTCCAGATCTTCTCGAGCTCACCACCTTGCCCACTCCTGGTGCCTTCTACAATCCCAGTTGTGCTGCTTATGAGAAGGAAGTTGAAACCATTTTCTAGAAACCTGAGCCAAAAATGACTGAGATGCTTACAATGATGAAGCCATTGCCATTTGAAGCTGAATACCCTAAGGAGTTTTTCGTCAACGTCCTTGAGTACTTGCCTCGAACTGTTTATCACATTCTTCGCAACACTGTATGGCCAATTAAAGGGCATTCATCTTCAGCCAAGCTTGAGGGCGCCATGAAGACATTGGTATACTATGTCGTCAATGGCATCAGATTCAACACGCATGACTTTTTCATCCGACAGCTTGCTGCCTCTGGGATGGATCTGTTTGGCCTCAAGTTTTATGCGCCATGGATCATGTGCCTCATCAAGTTTTGCTCCACAGTGCAATATGAACCCTATGGTCGCACACATCACATCTTTCTGCCTGAAGTGGATGCACCTCATGAAGTCATTTACCCTTCAGCAGATAAAGATCCAAGAATTGTTGAAGCAAGCCACTCTGCTTATATGGAAGCTATTCATCTTCCCAATGTGGCCCCTTCTTTTGAACTTGTCGGTCAGTTTTGGCAACCATGTCAAGCTAACACTGAAGCCACTACCAGTACAGTTCCTCAAAGGCCTCAGAAGCGGACCAAGGTGATGACAGATAGGGAGTTGATTGTTTCTCTGCATGAGAAGCAAGATAAGCATCATGACTGGCTCAAAAGGCAGATGAAGAGCATCATATCTGATCTCAACAGAGTGCGAAACCTCTCCACAAAGAATGCCTTTGTAGCTCATGAAGCCAACCGTCGTGCTTGGAAGAGCCTCACCCTGCTATGTTCTGAAGATGACCTTGCTGCGATGGCTTCAAGGAGAGCTTCAAATTTGGCTCCAAGCCTCCATCAACAGAGAAGTGGCGTGCTACGCCTTCACTTGAGGACTCAGATTACTCTTCTTCAGCTCCCACAATTCATGCCAAGATTGTTGATGAAGAAGATGATGCCACCTCTCCAGCTATGGCTTCACTGCACCAAGATGCTGCATCAGGCCCGTCTGCACCGCCAAACTCCAACATCGACCCAGCTGCCCCAACATCTTCGTCGCCTCCTCGAGACATTTAGATATCCTATGTCTTCACACCTTTTTGGTCATTCGATGATAAAAGGGGGAGAAGCATATGGGTTGCTAGTCCTCAAGCAGGCTATTTGGGTCGGGCTTGATACATTTTGTTAAGTTTGCAACTCTCGTTTTGGAACATTTGGTTATTTGGGTTGTAAACTTAAGTCCTGATGGACGTCTGCTACATTTGCTACTTGTCATTTCTGCACGACTGCTATATCTAATCTTATGCGCTTGAAGTCATTCTGCAGACGCCCATTTTTCATTGTGCATTCCATTATCTTCATAATATCTATATGCACTATGTTTTTGACTTCATGAATAGAGGGAGATCTCCACAAAGCAAAACCTTCCATGTGCATTTGCATTCAAAAGCAAATTACTTATATGCACATCTTCAGGGGGAGCTCCTCAAAATTTCATGAAGTCACACCTTGATCCTTAAACTTTCACATATTTTTATCCCCGTTGAAACTTCAACCAGTTTGTCATCAATCACCAAAAAGGGGGAGATTGTAAGTGCATCTACTGCCACCCCTTGTTGGTTTTGGAGTATTGAAGACAAACTTGGTTGTGGGACTAATGTGTTTGTGAGATTCACAGGAGAACACAGGTAGAAGTCCCTATTGATTCGGTTTAGCCATCAAAGATGACCCCTAAAAGTGTATGAAGACATTGAAGACAATGGTGGTTCACGAAGACCTTCGTGTTGAAGATAATGGTTCATGAAGACATTCACTTGAAGCCAATGGAACGTGAAGACTTAGTCTTTTGATAGTTTCATTTTCTTATTTCTTGAGTCATAGGAACCACCGTACTGTTAAGTGGGGTCGAGGTAAACAAAGTCAGAAACTGACGTGATGCTCAACCCAAATCCTATGTCTTAGAGCGAAGACAAATGAGAGAAAACCTCTTCCAGATTTGGTTCAGTCAGCTTTGCTTGGAGCCCAAGTAAAGTTGCCGCATGTGTTCAAATTCCGACCGTTGGACACATGTCTGTTCCCCAATGACCCAGGGTCATTTCGGACAAATCATGTCGGGTTGCCTCCTGGCTATAAATAGCCACCCCCCTCCACCATAAATTGGTGGCTGCTCTGAGTTAGTGCACGGCTTTTGTCGTTTGAGAGCAACCTACCTCGAAGCCTTTGAGAGAGAACCCTTGCGAGGACAAAACCCAAAACACCCAGAGCCCAAAGTGATTGAGCATCACTGAAGACATTCTGTTCCGAGTGAACCGAAGACTTATTACACTTGAAGACTATGATCTTCCAGTCGGTTGGGCGTCACGTTCTGAGCATCCAAGAGTTATTGTGGATTGCCGGTGAACAAAGTCTGTGAAGGTTTGGAAATCTACCTTGAAGACTTACCCGAGTGATTGGGCGAGATCTGCGGGTCTTATCTCAAGGGGAATAAGGTGAAGATGTGGTCTTCTGAGTTCAATCTCAGCCTCCCTAACCAGACGTACAACTATCACAACAGTTGGAACTGGTCAAACAAATCATTGTCTTCCCCGAGCTCCTGATTCTATCCCTTCACTTCCTTACTTACTGTTTAGTTCTATGAAGTCTTTGCATGCCTGCCTGTGTTTGAAGATAGTCCCTGAAGCCATTCATCTGTGTGCCTATTCGTCTTCATGCTTCTTGTATTTATGTTCAATGCATGCATGTATGTATGATGCCTATGCCTGTCATATCTGTTCATCTTAGTTACTACTGTTGTTAGTTTTCATTGTGCTTCCGCTTGCTTCGAAGACATTGCCTGGTTTCCATGCCTTTCATAAAAATCGCCTATTCACCCCCCTCTAGTCGATAACTAGCACTTTCAGTTGTCAAGTTATACCATCATTTAAATATTATCTTGATAATACAATACATGCATGTAGTAGTAATCCTATTTAAATATGAACTACATGTACCATACGATCTCCAATTCAAATATTTGTATCCATTTTATGTTGAATTCAAATCACAGTACATTTAATGCTCTAGCTAGACGTTCGGAATGATCTAAACCATGTTTTCATATGTATAATGTGTTTAACACACGCAATGCATGCCCCCCCCTCACACACAACATTTAGATGTTACCTGCGAAAACCACACATTATCTCAAATTCGAATAGTTATGTCCATGCATGGATGCAATGTGGTCAAACAATGCCTGCCATTGGTGTCTCTTATTCAAATATTTGAATCCACTTTTATATTGATTATCATCTATGTGAGTCTTTTACACCCACTCACGCAATCCTCCTCTCTTTGTGGATATATACCACTAACTTTCCTATCGTGCATGCATATATATCTGCACACACACTCCCCACTCGGCATCCTCTACATCGCGCACACACGTTCTTGTTCTATAGGTTGGTCTCCCACGATCTCTCTAGGTATCTCCATCTGCCTCTTTTCCACACACACCAATCGATATACCCCTCTAGCTAGGTCTGCCTAGCAACCACACACAAACATGCACACATATGGTACTACCCTACTCTCATCATCCATGCCTCCCGCCCTAACTCTGAGGAACGCGCGCACTGTCGCCCCCTCTGTTGTTATCCATCTCGCACTCGTACACTGTCTCAAGCTAACTAACTAATAGGCCTCTCGCACCATCTCCTAGGTAGCTAGCTGCATCCCTCCCCCCCACACACACACCTCTCCCTCTCTTCCTCACTCTGGGAGTTCTTTATCTCTGACACATGCATGCATGTGCACCAATCGATTTCCCTCTATGTGTAGCCAGGTCTCTCTCGCTATTTTCTCACACAAACTGACCGATCTATATCTCTAGTTAGGTGTCCCCCTCTTTTCCCACGTACAAACATCGACGGAACTATGACCTCTCTCGATAGGACCGCCTACCACAAACACATTAATTGTCCCTCCCATCTCATCATCCATGCCTTCCGCTTTATCTATCAATCAGACGCGCACGCCCACGCACGTTCTCGTCCCCTCTCTTTAATTATCGATATCGCACTTGTACTCCTTCCTTATCTTCGTCTACCTGGCCTCTCGCACCATCTTCAAGCACCCTCCCTGTCCTAGCGCTTATATGCTCGTAAAGTTCTTCCCTCTACCCGTCTCTATCGATATCTGGCGTAAACGATATCCTTCCCCTCTCTTCTCGTATATCGCCCCCTGCACATACATATACTATGTATGTAGGCCTCTCTTTGACACAAACATATGTATAGAGGCATGTCGCACACACCATCTCTCTCTCTCTCTCTCTGACACACCCACTAGGTGGAGTACATGTACGAAGAGAAGAGGTGCACGCACGCACTCACTCCTTCCCTCATACAGACACACGGGTACACGGTGGAGCACATTTCTATAAGAAGAGGCAGCCCACGTGATTGATAATTTGACGCGTGTAGAAAGGCTTTTTAGATGATGTGGCACTAGTACTTCCGATACGTGCAAAGCAACCAAGTTGGATTTCCAATAGTACGGCACTAGTTCGTAGGAAACAAAATACGAGGAAGATCTTGTTTAGGGTGATGTCTCTCTTTTTCAGTCAATACATTTATGAATAAAATGATGTGGGGGGGCATCAATGAAGCCACGTGGCACATGTGGAGGTGTTTTTTGCCAGCTTCCTGTGTGGATTTGATCACACTGACGTGATGATGGTTCTAGAAGAACGTAGACACTTTTTTTTAGGGTGGGTACACTTAGGTTACTGTAGACGCGAATCCGAAAGACCTAGACCGTTGGATCAACATCAATGAACGGCTGATATCACGTCACACGTGAACGATTGAGAATTTCAAAACTAATTATAGAAATAGCCAGCAGTGGGCTCCTCTTTTTTTGGTCTGAGAGGTTGCGGGCGTCTGGCTCCGCCACGATGGCCTCCAAGAGCGCGGGCCCACATACGCGTCCGAGAAACGTATGTAAACCGTCGGCCAAACTCCCACGCCTCCGCTCAGTAAAAAAAACTCCTCGCTTTCCGCACTGGAAAAACACCGCCCTCGCCTTTCTAATGGGGATTTCTATCGACCGATCTCGTTAAGGAGTGAAAGCAAGTGTTACACTTTACATAGTATTAAGTTAGGAGGTAAACTTTACATCCCGTCGCGTTCGCGTCGCACCAACACACGGTCGGTCCGGCCCGCCGCTCACCGAAGGGACGCGCATCAGCTTGGTGCGTCACTGACATGTGCAACCGCATGTGAGCAATAGCACGAACAGACGGTCGGTCCGGCCCGCTGCTCGACACGCATCGGCTTGATACATCACTGACATGTACGACCGCATGTGAGGAGTAACAAACGGACATGCCAAGATTCCCCGCCTACCGCGCGCCAAAAGCCCGGCCTTTTTAATAATTCTATAGATTGCACCAAGGAGCAGACCATGGCTATGGCTCCCTCAGTTGCGAACGCTCGCGTGGCAGTTTCATGTGTGGGGAGGGGCGTGGTGTGGCGGTTTTGTAAAATGCCATGGCATTTCTTTTTTTACTGCTGTTTTCGTCCAATAACTGGCACCGTCGGATGCAGATCTTACGGTTACTGGGGCGTTTGCCAGGAATAGCCTAGCGGCAAACTATTGACTTTTTTTTCACACGGATTACATCGACACATATCATCTCTCTCCCTCTTTCCCATGCACACACCTACGCTCACGAGTCTCTCAGGACTTCTCGCACACACCATCTCTAGCTCTCTAGGTCGATGCCACACACATACACTTGTACTCTAGGTTTAGTACGTCGTACACGGAGAGAAGAGGTGCACGCACGCACTCGTCCTCTCTCACACACACATATATAGCTACGAATCGTAGTGTTCTCAACCATCCGATTCGCTCTATCAAAGGTTCACGTTGATCCTTGGCCTTTAGATTCAAAGGTTCAAAACGCGGAGGCTCAGCTGGAGGCATGAGGTTTTGCTTAATGTGGGTACCACACACGGCGCCAACACGACATGAGATTGGTCTGCCTGGTGCGCAGACGGGTGAGTACTAGTAGTACTACTTTGATGTGTCGCGTCAACTCGCAGAAGTATGCAACACTTCCTTAACAAACAAACATATAAGCAGCTTATATTTAGGTTTATTTCTTACCCAAAAGACCTTATATCCAACAGACACAAAATATCCCTTGGACTGTTGGGAATTACTTCAACTGCTGATGTGATGTTGAAGTAATTGCTGCATCGCCACCAAAATCCACCATCACTTAAGGTAAAGTAGACCAAACTAAACCCTACATTAGCATATTACTAAGATAACTAGAAGGCATTGTGGAATCATTTAGGAGGTGAGCTTGTCAATCAGAATGTGGAGGGACACCATCCTCGACAACCCAGCCCTGGCCAGCAGCTTGGGCGGCACTATCAAGAAGGTCAGCTCCTCCACGGCGACGGCGCCGGGCTCCGTGCTGCTTGTCACCTCGATTTCCACCTTGACGGCGTCGGTCCTGCCGTTGGGCGCCCCCGGCGGCCCGTTCACCCATGCCTTGGCCGCATAGTGCGGCGGTGGGGACGCCCCCACTCTGATGTAGATGACCGACACGGCGATAGGCGCACCGATGCCGAGCGCGCCGCCGACCATGAAAAATGCGCGGTTGTCCTCCTCTGCGAATAGCAAGCGCCGCGGTTCCAACACCGGCACCTGCAGTTGGAGCACCTTGCTGTACTGGATCCTGTGCACGGGCATGGGGTGCACGGTGATGAGGTGGTTGGGGAGTGCCGGCGGCGGGCCTTCGTAGCCGCAACTGGGCACGGGGCACTTGCACGGCGCGAGCGGACACGCGCTCTGGTGATCGTGGAGCTTGTGGTAAGTGACGTAGAGCCCACAGCCTTCGTGCGGGCACTCCACCCCCGCCGAGGAGAGGACGGCGTCCATCGCCGTGTTGCGCACGTCGAAGCCGCCGCCGCGCTCGCACTTCTGGCACTGCCGCTGGTTCCCGGGCCGCTCGCCGCGGCAGTCCGCGCAGGCCAGGTGCCCTCCCTTGCACTGCACAAATCAATCGAACACCACATCAATCAAGAAAACTATGCCTTGCTCGATCAGCCGAACGGACGAGATGTATTCGAACCTCGTACACTGGAGGCTTCAAGGGGCGGAGGGAGAAGGGGTAGTGGAGCATGGTGAGGTCCATAAAGACGTCCATCGTCGGGTCCTATTCCGTCGGCATGATCTCGCTCTCCTCGTGCACCACCATCTTTCACTTTAGGGCCGGGGCATTATAAAGTTTTACCATCACATGTTCATACTTCAAGGTGCATTAAATCAACACATGAAAGGATCAAAAGGAAACTCACGGCATGCATGCATGCATTGTAATTTATGCATCGGTAAACACAACTTCTTGAGAAAATCGAGTGTACTGCTTTGATGTGTCGCGTCAACTCGTACAACAAGGAGAAGCTTAATTACTACGCCCTCTCCCTCGCCCATGTACGAGGAGAAGCTTTTGCTTACAACACGCTCTCCCTCCCCCACGCGGTGGACATGCAGCAGTTCATTCGCTGTCAGATTACCAGAAGCATATACTAGTATTATTGTAGTATTACGACTTCCCGAAGAGGCGAAGAGCCAAGCGCAACCCGAATGTGGCTGTTGTGAATGCTCGCGTGGCAGTCTCTCATGTGTAGGGGAGGGGCGTGGTGTGGCAGTTTTGTAAAATGCCATGGCATTTGTTTTTTTATTGTTGTTTGTGTCCAATAGGTGCCACCGTCGGATGCAGATCTTATGGTTATTGTGGCGATCGCTAGTGATAGGCTCGTGGCGAACTGTTGACTAGTCTCTTTTTTTTTGCGAAAACTAGTCTCTTTTTGACACGCATTTACATTGATACGGCTTGAATGCCAACGAGGGAGAGGGTAGCGGTTCCCGAAATGTTTAACGGTCAATGATGCATCCTCATTCAATTTTGCGCTTCCCGAGATCTAAGTTTGACCATAAATTTAACCAACGAGACCGACTGCGGCGGGAGCAAAAATTATACCACTGAGTTGTCAATCCCTCGGCGGTAAATTGCAAGATTAAATTTTATGTGATAGATAGATAGATTGAAACAAAAATACAAAATAAAATAAATAAAAGAAAATGGCAGCAATATTTTTAGGGTTTTAGTAATATGATTTAGATAGACCCGGGGGCCATAGTTTTCACTAGAGGCTTCTCTCGAGAAAATAGCATACGGTGGGTAGACAAATTACTGTTGGGCAATTGATAGAAAAGCAAATAATCATAACGATATCAAAGGCAATGATCATGTATATAGGCATCACGTCCAATACAAGTAGACTGACTCCTGCCTGCATCTACTACTATTACTCCACACATCGACCGCTATCCAGCATGCATCTAGTGTATTAAGTCCATAAAGAACGGAGTAACGCCTTAAGAACGATGACATGATGTAGACAAGATAAACTCACGCATGAATAAACCCCATCTTTTTACCCTTAATAGCAACGATACATACGTGTCATGTCCCTTTCTGTCACTGGGATTGAGCACCGCAAGATCAAACCCATTACAAAGCACCTCTTCCCATGGCAAGATAAATCAATCTAGTTGGCCAAACCAAATCAATAGATCGGAGAAGAAATACGAAGCTATAATAATCATGCATAAAAGAGATCAGAGAAGACTCAAATAATATTCATGGATAATCTGATCATAAACTCACAATTCATCGGATCCCAACAAACACACCGCAAAAAGTGATTACATCGGATAGAACTCCAAGAACATCGAGGAGAACATTGTATTGAAGGTCAAAAAGAGAGAAGAAGCCATCTAGCTACTGCCTATGGAACCGAAGGTCTGTGGTAAACTACTCACGCATCATCGGAAGGGCAGCAAGGTTGATGTAGAGCCCCTCTGTGATCGACCCCCCCCCGGCGGAGTACCAGAGAAGGCCTCCAGATATGATCTCTCAAGAACAGAAACTTGCGGCGGCGGAAAAAGTATTTCGTGGACTCCCCTGAGGGTTTCTGATTTTTTTCTGAATTTATAGTGGAAGAATTAGGTCAAACGAAGCTGGGGTGGGCCCACGAGGCACCAGGGCGCCCCTGCCCCCCCAGGCGCGCCCTGGTGGCTCGTGGCCACCCCTTCTAGCGTCTGGACCTCTCCCGAAGCTTCTAGTGTTTATCTTGTCCAATAAAAAATCTCCAAAAAGTTTCGTGGCATTTGGACTTCGTTTGGTATTGATTTTCTGTAAAACAAAAACAGGGCAGAAAACAGCAACTGGCACTGGGCACTAAGTTAATAGGTTAGTCTCCAAAAATGATATATAATTGCTGTAAATGCATATAAAAACATCCAAGATTGATAATATAATAGGATGGAATAGTAAAAAATTATAGATACGTTGGAGACGTATCAGCATCCCCAAGCTTAATTCCTGCTCGTCCTCGAGTAGGTAAATGATAAAAAACAAAATTTTTGACGTGGAGTGCTGTCTATCATATAGTTGGCACACACGAATTTACTTGGAATGGCATTGAAATACCGCATATAGGTAGATGTAGTGGACTCATTTGGCACAACTTGGGTTTAAGGATTTTGGATGCACAAGCAGTATTTCCGCTTAGTACAAATGAAGGCTAGCAAATAGATTGAGAAGCAACCAACCAAAAAACGAAAACGGTCATAAACATGCATTGAACATAACTAACACCGAATAATGCACCATAAGTAGGATATAATTTCTTTGCATAACTATTGACTTGATATGCATGCATAGGGAATCACAAACCTTAACACTAATATTCTTACTAAACCACAATTACTTACAAACATAACTAACATATTATCATTTCCATATCGCAAAACTATTGCAAGGAATCACACTTATCATATCCAATGATCTATATGAAAGTTTTTATTATATCCCTCTTGAATATTCATCACTTTGGGACCAAATTCATATCTTGTGCAAATTACCGTTTCTATCATCAACTCTCAAAAAGATTTAAGTGAAGCATGGGAGTGCAAATATTTCTTCAAAATTTCAATCTTATAAATTCTCAAAATAATATAAGTGAAGCATGAGAATTCATTTCTTCAAAATTTAGCCACCACCGTGCTCAAAAAGATTTAAGTGAAGCACTAGAGCAACTGCCTAGCTCAAAAAATTTAAGTGAAGCACATAGAGTATTCTAACAAATGATGATGATCGTGTGGCTCTCTCAAAATAGGTATGTTCAGCAAGGATGATTGTGACAAACTAAAAAGCAAACAAATCAAAGACTCATATAATACACAACGCTCCAAGCAAAACTCATATCATGTGACGAATAAAAATATAGCTCCAAGTAAAATTACCGATGGTTGGTAGAAGAAAGAGGGGATACCTTCTGGGGCATCCCCAAGCTTAGACGCTTGAGTCTTCCTTGAATATTACCTTGGGGTGCCTCGGGCATCCCCAAGCTTAGGCTTTTGCTACTCCTTATTCCTTCATCCATCGTGATCTCACATGAAACTCAACAAAACCTTCGTGAGATCCGTTAGCATAACAAAATAAATCACTACTTTAAGTACTGTTGCAAGCCCATTCATATTTTATTTTTGCATTATACCTACTGTACTCTAACTTCACCATGGCTTATACCCCCCGATACAATCCATAGATTCATCAAAACAAGCAAGTAGTGCATCAAAAACAGAATCTGTCAAAATCAGAACAGTCTGTTGAAATCTATTTAAAAGCCATACTTCTGTAACTCCAAAACTTCTGAAAAATTAATACAACGTGGTAAATTCATATACCAATACTGTGTAAAAAATTCAGATTTTTCTGACGCTCCAGTACAGAAACAAAATTCGGGCACTGGACGCAAAACTTTCTGTTTTCCAAACAGCATCAATTATACTATCGTCCAAATCATCCTAAAGGCTTTACTTGGCACAAACACTAATTAAAAACACAAAAACACAATCATACCAGTAGCATAATTGTGAAAACACACAATAACAGAAAAAATTTATTTTATTCATTGGGTTGCCTCCCAACATGCGCTTTCTTTATAGCCATTAAGATAGGCTTTGAGATTTCAATGACGCTCACATGAAAGATAGGAATTGAAGCACAAAGAGAGCATCATAATACATGTGACAAACACATTTAAGTCTAACATACTTCCTATGCATAGGCATTTTATAGGAAAACAAATTATCATGACAACCAATATTTAGCATATGCAAAGGGGAGGAATAAAACATTGACAATCTCAACATAACGAGAGGTAATTTAGTAACATGAAAATTTCTACAACCATATTTTCCTCTCTCATAATAATTACATGTAGGATCATAATTAAATTCAACAATATATCTATTACATAAAATTTTCTCTCCATGATCCACATGCATGAAATTCTTATAGTCTTCCAAAATAGTGGGATTAACATCAACTAAAGTCATGACCTCTCCAATCCCACTTTTATCAAAAAATTCATAAGATTGAACACTCTCCAAATATGTGGGATTATTTTAACCTAGAGTTGACACTCTTCCAAACCCACTTTTAATAGTATTGCAAATTTTATTATCAATAACATATTCATCATGAGGCTTAAATAAATTTTCAAGATCATAAGAAGCATCACCCCAATCATGATCATTACAATATGTAGTGCACATAACAAAATTTGCATCCCCAAGCTTGTAGTTTTGCATATCATTAGCACAATTGTCATTAATAGAATTTATAATAACCTCATTGCAATCATGCTTTTCATTCAAGGAGCTATCAAGTATGGGTACTATAGCAATAATTTCAATTTTAACATAAGGAACTATAGCAAGTTCATCTCTACAAGCATCATTAATATTGGCATCATGGCCATAAGAATAGCAAGCATTACATTCATCAAGAGGGGATATTTCAATTGAATCATCGTAATCATAATTATCTATAGATTCATGTGTATCATTATTCTCTTCCAAAGCAGTAGACATTCTCTCAATAAATTCACTAACATAGTCATTAGATGCATAATTTTCGTAGCAATACTTAAGTATGGCAAAAATTTCAGATTTGTAGAGAGTAATATCATACTTTTCAATCAAAGAAGCAACTTCATAAGCACCCTTAAAAGCAACAAATTCTTCAATTTGTTCGATATCATAGTAACTATAAACACCTTTTTCATAAGAAGATAAAATTTCATTATCATTGAACTCACATAGGTAGGGAAGGTGTTTTTTAGGGTTCTTAGAGCAACAAGTAAAATCATAAATTTCACATAGATTCTGAGCATAGCATAGCAAACAATTTATTTGACGCCATAAGAATCTCCCTTTTTCAGACAAACGGTGACGCACAAAATGAGCATGCTCCTTTAAGGGTTTTCCCTCAACTAACTAGTTGGGGTTTCAGCACGAGCACAAATGGATCGAAGACGATTCAAGTGGTAAACTTTAAATGGATCCATAGTATCTTATATTTTTGCTTTTTGTTTCTGTTCTTGTGTGTTCGACATGAAGGCAATAAAAGTAAGCAAGCAAGTAAAGAAGCAAACAAGAAAAAGGCAAACGGAAAATATTTTTGTATTTTTGTAAAAACTTTTTAGAAGTGGGGGAGATGAAAACGAGAGGCAAATCCAAATAAAGTAAATGCAAGGAGATTAGAGTTTATGCAAAGGTACTTGATAGATGTTGATGATGTCTCCCCGGCAACGGCGCCAGAAATTCTTCCTGCTACTTGTAGCTTGCGTTGGTATTTTCCCCGAAGAGGAAGGGATGATGCAGCACAGTAGAGATAAGTATTTCCCTCAGTTATGAAACAAAGGTTATCGAACCAGTAGGAGAATCACGCAACACCTCATTAGCAGCACCTGCACACAAACAACAAATCCTTGCACCCAACGCAAACGAGGGGTTGTCAATCCCTCGGCGGTAAATTCCAAGATTAAATTGTATGTGATAGATAGATAGATAGAAAAAAAAATACAAAATAAAATAAATAAAAGAAAATGGCAGCAATATTTTTAGGGTTTTAGTAATATGATTTAGATAGACCCGGGGGCCATAGTTTTCACTAGAGGCTTCTCTCGAGAAAATAGCATATGGTGGGTAGACAAATTACTGTTGGGCAATTGATAGAAAAGCAAATAATCATGACGATATCCAAGGCAATGATCATGCATATAGGCATCACGTCCAATACAAGTAGACCGACTCCTGCCTGCATCTACTACTATTACTCCACACATCGACCGCTATCCAGCATGCATCTAGTGTATTAAGTCCACAAAGAACGGAGTAACGCCTTAAGAACGATGACATGATGTAGACAAGATAAACTCACGCATGAATAAACCCCATCTTTTTACCCTTAATAGCAATGATACATACTTGTCATGTCCCTTTCTGTCACTGGGATTGAGCACCGCAAGATCGAACCCATTACAAAGCACCTCTTCCCATGGCAAGATAAATCAATCTAGTTGGCCAAACCAAATCAATAGATCGGAGAAGAAATACAAAGCTATAATAATCATGCATAAAAGAGATCAGAGAAGACTCAAATAATATTCATGGATAATCTGATCATAAACTCACAATTCATCGGATCCCAACAAACACACCGCAAAAAGTGATTACATCGGATAGAACTCCAAGAACATCGAGGAGAACATTGTATTGAAGATCAAAAAGAGAGAAGAAGCCATCTAGCTACTGCCTATGGACCCGAAGGTCTATGGTAAACTACTCACGCAACATCGAAAGGGCAGCAAGGTTGATGTAGAGCCCCTCCGTGATCGATTGACCCTCTGGCGGAGTACCGAAGAAGGCCTCCAGATGGGATCTCTCAAGAACAGAAACTTGCGGCGGAGAAAAAGTATTTCGTGGACTCCCCTGAGGGTTTTTGATTTTTTCTGAATTTATAGTGAAAGAATTAGGTCAAACGGAGCTGGGGGTGGGCCCTCGAGGCACCAGGGCGCCCCCCCAGGCGCGCCCTGGTGGCTCGTGGCCACCCCTTCTGGTGTATGGACCTCTCCCGAAGCTTCTAGTGTTTATCTTGTCCAACAAAAAATCTCCAAAAAGTTTTGTGGCATTTGGACTTTGGTTGGTATTGATTTTCTGTAAAACAAAAACAGGGCAGAAAACAGCAACTGGCACTGGGCACTAAGTTAGGGCCAGTTCTTTTGGTGGCTTTTTTGGGCTTCTAGAATAAGCTGCCCCTACCCAGCTTATTCTAGAAGCCCAACCACAAATATTTGTTTAGAAGCCTACTAGTCAAGTCTCAATTAGTAGGCTTCTAAATAAATTAATTTGGTTGGGCTTCTAGAATAAGATGGGTAGGGGGCAGCTTATTCCAGCTTATTCTAGAAGCCACCAAAAGAACTGGCCCTTAATAGGTTAGTCTCCAAAAATGATATATAATTGATGTAAATGCATATAAAAATATCCAAGATTGATAATATAACAGCATGGAACAATCAAAAATTATAGATACGTTGGACACGTATCAATGGACGCGAACGGCAGGCGGCCGTGCCAGATGATCCATGACGCCGGCCTGCGGCCCGGCACCGAGCAGCGTCTCCAGACGGTGCTGGCGACCGCCGGCATCATAGCCCTCGGCAACGACGGCTTCGCCTCTGACATGGGCGAGATGATGGTCCGCTCCATCCGCAAGTTCACCGCCGTCAAGAAGTGCGCGGACGACCTTGCCGTACTCCTCCAGCCCACGCGCCCAGGCTCCTCGTTGCCTGCCACCCTCATCGGCCTCCATGGTGACAACCTCTTTCATGCACTGGTGGCCCTGCAGCTGCCTGATGTCGCGACGAAGAATGTCCACCTCGAGGCCGCGCTCACCGCGCAGCGCCTCGCCGAGCAAGAAACCGTCGACCTACACATCCATGTCTACGAGGAAATCGTCTACATAGGCCAATACAGGGCCAGGGACGACGCTAAGACGTTGGCCTTCTTCGATCGGCTGGAAGCCTTGGACGCCATTGTTCAGAAGCACGTTGACCTCGCCATGAAAGCCGCTGCTCCTCAGCCGCCGTTCGGTGGGCCGGCGCCCTAAGTTGAGGAGGAGGAGGTCGTCAATGGATGTGTACTGTATGACATTATCATTCCAGTCATAAATGACATGTGTGATCCCTTGCTCTCATTTGGCGTTAATTATATGTATCACTGTCTTTGCCCTAGTTTATTGGTCACCTTCGTGTTTTGTGCCAAATTTTGACTTCAGATTTAACTAACAATAAGTTAATGCATGTCACAAAAAACAATATCGTTGGAAACTACTCCCTCCTTTCCGGTTTATAGGGCTCAGTTTCAAAATCTCTTCAACCAAGGTAGATGGTGAGTGGTGGAATAAATTTTGTAGTTTGCATAAGTACTTAATTAGTACGCTCGTTTTCCTCAAAAAGTTATGTTTACTGATGCATTAATTACAACGCATGCATGCATGACCACTAAATGTCCATGAACTTCTACATGAATTGTTGATTTTTCTCTTGATACTTGCATTGGGTGATTTAATGTACCTCGAAACCCTAAACCGGAAAGGAGGGAGTATGTTCAAATACGAATCCAACGATATATTTTTTGGTGACATGCATTAATATTTTGTTAGTTAATTCTATGGTCAAAATTTGGCACAAAGGGAACCAACAAACCAAGACGGAGGTAGTACTTACCTATTGCATCAGCTTCGTAATTTACGTACGATGCATGACCCAACCTACCAAACTATAGTATATAGGGTTTTCTATTTTTGTGCCCCTGGTTCCTTAGTTGTGCTTAGTTTTGCCCACACTCTAAACTTTTGCTCACTTTTCCCCACTCCCTTGTCTGAAACCCTCACAAATGCTCAAACTGGACGTTGCCGTCGGGTCAATGGTTTGACCGTTAACTGCTGACAAGTGGGGCCACGTCGGACTTTTTTTTTCGCTCGTTGTTGGAGTCGGGCCGCGTAGGACGGATGGGCCGTGGTTCAATGATTCAGTCTGCTATGCATGGGAGCATCTTTGACCATGACCTGCATGCATGCGCGCCGCCAGGATTCAGTGCTGCTGGCCACGGCCCATGGCGCCGACGCAGACAGCTGTTGGCCACGCGCCGCCGCAGAGAAATGCAGGCCACAGCGCCGTCGAAGACAGCTGCTAGCCAAGCCGCCGCGGACAGCTGCTGGCCACGCTGCTTCCGTGGACAGCTGCTGGCCACACCGCCGCCGCGGAGATCTACTGGCCACGCCGCCGCTGCACACACAGCTGCTGGTCGGTCAACTCAAACTCCGTCGCATTAACTCAGGGAGCAGCTCACTGGCCACACCCGCGCATACCGGTCAAAGCGCCTCGTTTCGATGCATGGCCTCATTTTCAGTGTGAAACCCTAAAGCAAGGGCATTACTGACGACGCGCCCCCACGAACGCGCATACATGCAGGTCAAGGTCAAGGGCATGCATGCATACAGATCAACGCGCCTCGTTTCAGTGTAGCAACACGGCTATTTAAACCACCCGCCCCGTGTACCTCTTCTAACACACTCTTCCATATGCGCAGCCCTTCTCTTCTCTTCACCAAATTAGCCAGAGCAAGATCCAATTGAAGATGCAGTACTACGGGCCCACTTTCCGCCTGCCACCCACCGTGCCGGAGCGGCGTTACCCCGCCGGCGTCGTGGTGGAGACCACACTTCGCGTGTGGGCGATCTCGAGGTGGCGGGGTGCTAGGGAGTTGGCCGGGCGGTTCCTCCGTGCTGGCTTTGCCCACCTCCTAGCGGGCTCGCCGATCATGTTCCGCCTCGAGGAGATGCGTCCCAATGCCAGCTCGCCGCCGACTGCGCTCCTCGCCCACTTCAGCAATCGCTTTGACGCCTACTACCTCCTCGGCAAGGTGTTTTGGTGTGGCTGCGAGTTCATCGCATTCACGACCTACAACATCTTCACCGACGTTGAGAGCATCTTCCCCGCCGAAAACCACATGCACACTCTCCCCTATTATCTAGGTGAGGAAGAGCACACGGAGTGAAGATACTAGCGGTGAAGGCCCAGGTGGAAGATGATGGTGAAGATGGTGAAGCACCTGGTGAAGACGCGGAGTTCATGTTCTGTTGCCCAAGCTAGCTATATAGTGTTAGCTAGCTAGGGCTTTATTATCCCCCTTATATATAGGGTTTATATATATTGTGCTTTGTTCGATCGTGTGTACCGCGTGAACTTTAATCTAGCTACCCTTAATTATATTAATGTTGTGTGTTATATATGTCGCGTGTTATATATCTATATAGGGTACCCATCTATATATGTCCTATATGTTATGAGTGTTATATTAAGGGCTTATATTAATGTTGTGTGTCATTATATTTATTTTTCCCAAGTTTTGGCACGGCAATTACTGGTGGGTGTGCCAGCCACGAGAGCCCACAGCCGCGCGTGCCTCAACTCCTCCTGGATTGGCTAATCTGTAAAATAAAATAAAAAATGAGATGGTGTGGAACAAAGTTTGGAATTAATTTCGGCCATATATATCATCAAAAAAAGCTAGAAAAGAAGAGCCGCTCGCAATGCTGAATTTGTGGGGTTCATAGATGCCTATATAGTATACTCATTGGGCCACATCTCACTATTATTGGGCCAAAAATATTGAGCCAAACTATTTATTGAATTCTCACTATTTATTGAATTAATCTCACTATTATTGAGCCAAACTATTTATTGAATTCTCACTATTTATTGAATTAATCTCATTGGGCCATATCTCACTATTATTGGGCCAAATATATTGGGCCAAAAAAACCTAGAAAAATGAGATGGTGTCCATTTGAAGTCTCACTATTTATTGAATTAATCTTCATATTTTTACATGAAGATGACTCAATCCAATAGTATACTCATGATGTAGCCAAACTAGCTAGGGGGTTCATGCATGCGACCACCGGCGGATCTAGGGGTGGGGTGGTGGGGGCCATGGCCCCCACATACAATTGGCAGAATTCAACACAAATATCAAGAGTTCACAAATATCAAAGCAACTCTCATAATTCAACACATAATGATGAAAGCACAATCATAAATAATCCATTACATCTGATAAATGAAGAAACACTAATATAGTTCAACACATAAATGATCTTTGCCCAATAACAAAGATTCTACTCATCACAGGTATATTTTATCTTCTTGATCTTTGCCATGAACCCTTCTTTCTGTTTCAGCAGATCTTCAATCATGTACTCCAGCCTCTTCTTATCTTCCTTGAACTGATCCCTTTCCTTCTCTGTTTTCACAAACAAAAACTTGTGCATGCTGGTAGTTGATGCATCAACCTTCTTCTTCTCCTCCAATTCAGCTCTTGCATCAGCCAGAGCTTCTTCAGCTTTTGCCTTCAGGGCTAATGTCATTGTGATAGCCGGCCCCACACACGGCCCACTCGTCAGCCTCTCGTAGATTGCCTAGTCATACGCAGCCAATCACGTCGCAAAGACCAGCCTCTCACGGATCGCCTCGCCATTCCTTCTAGAAAACCATATCTGACGGTTCTAGTTCAGAGCTAGGGTATGATCGAATGGCTGCAGTTTGGTGCTAGGGTTTGGAGGGGTTTGGAGATGGTCAACGGGGTTTTTTAGGGTTTGACCAACATTCAAATGAGCATAACTAATTCAAAAAAAAATCGAAAAATACAAAACCGACGCACATAGTCGTTTCAAGTGATATACTTTCGATAAAAAAATATAAACTTGGTCTATGGTTAGTTTTATGAAAAAACCTTCACAAAACTGAGCTACCTCGAACGATGTTACAGAGAGTTCAAGGTGCAAGTGAGAGGGGTTTAGGGTTTTGAATTAAAAAAAATCAATAAAATCACAAATGCTTCATTATGGCGTGACTAAGAAGGATCTGAACTTACTTTTGCATTTTCATATTTTAAGCGTGTTTTCTAATGGTTTTCTATTAAAGCGTAACTAATTAAAAAATAATATTAAAAATGGACATTAATTCAATAAATAGTGAGACTTCAAATGGACATTATATAGATTGAATAGGTCTTAATAAAAAATATTTGGCTTATTTAGACAAGGGGAAAAAAACTTGATTACAAATGGGGTTGTTTACCCTAGCTTCAGAGGTCATTTTGAGCATTTGGAGCTTCGGAGCTCATTTGGAGCTTAGGATCTCATTTTGGAGCAAATGTGTAATAGTTCAGAAAACATTGCAACATCACACACAGAGCAATGGACTTCAAATGTTGGTTCAAATTCGAAATTTGCCTTAAATTCAAATTTTGCCTCAAATTTGAATTCTACCACAAATTTGACATCAAAGTACAAATTTCATTTTGCAGTACTACACCTTACAAGTTTTCACAGTAGTTCAAATTCAAATATTTGACTTGCTCCTTGTGTTCGCAGATGGCTTAACTGTCTTGCTCCTGGTTTCCCTAGCTGGGATATTCTGTGGCTTTGTCTTCTTCCTTTTGATCTTCACTTGGGATAGCTGCTCTTGGTTTCCCGAGCACTTGATGACCAGTTGACGGTCATCTATTGGTTCCATAATCTTTAAAGGAACGACAGGAACCATGTCTTGCTCCTCTCTTATAGCTTCAAAACCATCATAAGCCATGGCTTCAAATTCTGCATCAGATGATGGTTCAACGGAAGTTTCTTCCTCTCTAGGCCTTTTCTTTCCTTTGTCTCCACCTATCCTAGAGCTGGGTCATACAGAAATAAGATTAGGGATAAGCCATCGATAAAAAAAGAGAACAAATGCATACAAAAAAGGGAAGGTTGCACACATACCAATATGCCAGTGCTTCTACTGCACACATACCAAGATGCCGGTGCTTCTCCTCTGCTGCTACATTCTCCTCTGCATTTGCTGCTGCCCATTGTTCCTCTTCTCCAAATGATGCATCCACTGGATTGGTACAAAGCCTAGCAATGTGCCCTAGGGTTCCACATTTTTTGCACTTACGCCGTCTTTTTACACGACCCTCTTCACCTACTCTTATCCTGTTTTTCCTTGGTCTTCCTCGTGGTCTAGTAAGTACAGGAGAACATAGTTTGAACCCTGGATCTACTCTGTTCCATTGGTATTTTCCCAAGAGTGCAGGTACATTGTCAGCATAAGCAGCCCGAAATTTGGCAACAGAGAAATATTCAGAGCAATACAAATCAACTTCACCATCTTCACCCCCGATAACAGTCATGAGATGTAGGGCATGTATGCATGGCTTCCCACGGATCTGCCATTGCCTACAACTGCATTCCCTAGTTGCTA
Source organism: Elymus sibiricus (assembly GCA_039707655.1). Taxonomy (NCBI): domain Eukaryota; kingdom Viridiplantae; phylum Streptophyta; class Magnoliopsida; order Poales; family Poaceae; genus Elymus; species Elymus sibiricus. The sequence goes on along the minus strand of CM077666.1, from coordinate 164,079,278 downwards.
GGTTCACTGGATACCTCCATTCCCTATTTTTAGTGTCAGTATATGTTACCTCAGCCTCGTATGTCAACGGTCGAATGCATTTCATCTTCAATCCTCTTGCCTTGGCATGCAATGCCTTAATCAGAGATGGGAGCATAACATGGCCAACGTATTGTGTTTCTGCAATTCTTTTAAGAAGAGTCATCTTTATCATGATCATCTGCCTTATCTTATCAAATGCTTGCCACAACAATAGCCCTTTCACTGACTTGACCTTTGCATTGAAGCACTCTGCGAGGTTACTGGTCACATAGTCTACTTTGCAGATTTCATTGAATTTGCTTCTTGACCACACCATTCCATGATGTGCTTCCAAGTACTCCTTCACCTCAGGATTGTGAGCATACAACACTCTCAAATGGTGCTCATGCTTCCTCAAGCTGCATGTGTATGATGCTGGCCATAGGTTCTCATCATAAACTTTACCTCTGAATTTCATTTTAAAATTCTGCGCTAGGTGTCGCATACATTCCCTATGCTCTGCTCCAGGGAATACAATTCCTACTGCAGTCTCTAAACCCTTGCAAGCATCTGAGTGTATAGCTAAACCTGGGGGTGTACCTATAATGTTGCGCAACTGCTGCAGAAACCAGACCCAACTTTCCTCGGACTCTGCCTCCAACACACCAAATGCAACTGGGATTAGCCAGTTGTGTCCATCAACTACAGAAACTGCTACTAGCTGTCCTCTCCATCTTCCATTCAAAGCAGTTGTGCCGACAGCCAAATAGGGCATGCAACCATCCAGAAACCCCTGCCAGCAAGCCTTGAAACAAACAAAAGCCCTCCTGAAGCACTCCTTCTCAAATGACTTCCCTCTTATTTTGTATGAAACTGTATGCTTGTCAATCTCTACAACATTCCCTGGACTAGCCATCTCCACTTCAGCTTTGTAAGTGTAAAGCAACTGAAAACTCTCATTCCATGGACCATTTATCCTGTCAAGAGCCATTTCCCTACCATAAAAAATCCTCATGTAAGGTATATCAATTTTGTACTTCTCAAAAAGCTTCCCATGGAGTGTTGTTGGACCAAGTGTTGGTGTTTCTCTCAGCCAATCCAAGATTGCATCTACCACCCACCTAGTATTTGCTAGCTTTGTTTTGGTCTTTCCCCCTCCCCCTCCAGGTGGACAAGTGTGCTGGTGTTGGTTTTGTTTTATCTGAAACAAAATAAAGTACAATTAAGAAACATTACACAATGATCTGAAAATATAATGGATCAATAAACTGAAATCCACAATGAGGTGTAATACCTGAATCAATTTGCTCTTTCGCATACGGGATGCATGCAGCCTCCACCTACACCCATCATATGGGCAATGAACAGTGAACCTTGTTGGCTCACTCCTATCAATCACATAATTATTTTCAGTGAGAATGCAATATGTAGTCATTGCATTACGATAGTCCACCATCGATTCGAATGTGGTTCCTGGAGTAAGCTGAGGATCTTCCCTGTTCCACTCAATTGTTGGCATGTCGTCACCATCGTATTCATCTAAAACTAAGCTATCAATGTTCTCATCCCTCTCTTCATCGCCAGTGTCATCAAATCTAGCACGACTGTTGGGCTCCTCCGGATATTCATCTTCCATTGCCTGTTGACTGACTGTATCTACCAGTTCAGGGTACATCATCTCATCCTCATCATCAAGTCGAGGCACTTCCTCGTCAGGCTCTGCATCTACTTCTACAGCAGCTGCAGAAGGGACAGGAGAAGCGGCAACAGAAGTGGCAGCAGACATGTTGTGGCTTTCAGAACCACTAGGTTTACTTGGTCTCGACCTACAAGGAGTGCCGGGGCGCTCGCTATTATCAAAGACAGATGATGTATGAACACTCTTCCCCTTGTCTCGTTCTTTGCGTGGCTGAAGCACCTCGATACGGATTTTACCAAAACGTCTGTTAGCATTCAAACTAAATAGCAATTCCAGATGCTCGTCGCAAGTTAGTGGGAGAAATCTTTGCTCGCTACTGTTGAAATATTTCAGTTCAACAGCATCGGCAGAGCTCCAGCCATACACGGAACGGAGTGCATCACAAAAATCTTTGAACGAAATGCTGGTTTCTACCACCTTCAGGTAGAAAAATCCAGAGATCATATGCGGTTTAGTACCACGCAGCACGCTAGTTTCCATTCTAACCGCCAGCCGAAAAGCAAGCCCAGGATCAATCCTATTCGATCGAAATAAAGGGTGAAAAATTAAGCAACCCAAATTGGTGCGATTCAAGCCAGTAGTTGTCAAATACTGCCTAATTAACGAGTTTTCTCATCAATTTGAGGGGAAACGAAGCTGACCCAGATGGAATCAATGAATTATCCCCCTCCGATTCGACCCAATCATCTCCACGGTCGATGGGCCGGAGGGCGTTTTCCCCCGACATCGCTTCTTAATCCCAGATTGGGGGGGGGGGGGTTGATGTGGCGGAGGCGCGGCGACGCCGACGAACATAATAGGGTTAGAGGGTGGAGGGCCCGACGGCGACGGCGGCGGAGGAGGCGGCTCGGGAGTGGCTCGATCTATTTCAGACAAGCTGCTCCGACGTGTCTCCTTGCGGCCCCACTCGTCAGGACATAACGGTCAAAGGAGGACCCGGCCCTAAGCAGCCCCACTCATCAGCAGTTAACGGCCAAGCCATTGACCCAACGGCAAACGTCCAGTTTGAGCATTTGTGAGAGTTTCAGACAAGAGTGTGGGGAAAAGTGAGCAAAAGTTTAGAGCGTGGGGACAACTGAGCACAACTAAGGAACAAGGGGCACTATCATAAAAAAAACCTAGTATATATATGGGCGTGACAACCAAACTTATAAATTCAAAACTAAACGTTATACGTCACAAGTTCAAAACGAGAAAGTGCAACAAGTACAGCACGCCTGTCCCGTTCGCATCGCACCCCACACCGTCGTTCCGACCCGCCTCTGAGTGCGCATTTGCTTGGCATATTATCACTGACATGTGGGCCCGATGTGAGAAAACCGACGATGCGCCAAACTGGCTAACTCCCCCGCTTATTGCGCGGGAAAATCCCCGCCCTGGTGTTTTTATTCGTTGTTTCTAGTACTCCCTCCGTTTTTATTTACTCCGCATATTAGCTTTGACTGAGGTCAAACTTTGTAAAGTTTCACCAAGTTTGTAGAAAACAATATGAACATTTACAGTGACAAATTTATATGATGTGAAAATATATGCAATGATGAATCCAATGATATTGATTTGGTGGTGTATATGTTAATTTATTTTTCTACAAACTTGTTGGAAGTACATAAAGTTTGACTTTAGACAAACCTAATATGCGGACTAAATAAAAATGGAGGGAGTATCTGTCTACCGTGCCAAGGAGCAGAAGCAGAACCAAATGTTACATTTTCTACAAGTTCAAAAGGAAAAGCCTGCCGCATCACGTGGCACCCCCACACGGTCGGGAGTACTAGGGTCGGTCCAGCACGCCCCTCAAGCTAGGGAACGCATGTTGTCTAGCATTTTCATTGTCATATGTGGGACTGCAGTTGAGCAAACCGACTATCGGCAAATCCCCACCCCACCCGCTGCGTGTCGGCTGAGTTAGAATTAGAAGAGAGAAATGAGAAGGGAGAAGAGCATGCTGTAGCACGGACGCCGTTGTCCGATGGGACTCGTGTTGATAGAGTTGGAGTACCCCATACTCGTTTGTACTCGTACGTACTACGACCACTCGTTGGGTGCGTGCGACCTATACCTGTCGTCACTTTGGAGCTACGCTTCATAGTACATATTTTTTCACGCATTTTTCCTACTTGCTAAGATGTACTGCTCGGCTCCGCGGTCGTCGGAAATATTTCTACGTGCTTCCTTTCGCCGACATGTGGGACATAGAGCATCTGGGTCCACCTGCAAGCACTCGGGGCATCTCCAATGCTGAGCGCCAAGCGGTAGGGACGAGTCCTCGGACAGTAATGCGACAGCGGGCCATCCAACCATGCCGGCATACGAGTACATTTCAAATCGGACAGATTACATGCAAACCCCCCGCAAAAGAATAAATAAATGAATTACTACATGCAAACCGGATGATTTTCATAGAAACCGGAGCACGTTAATTACATTTTAGACATATGTCATTGAAAAAAACGACCGGCCCTAAACCAGTCTAAGGGCCTCTTTGATTCCCAGGATACTGAAAATACAGGAATGGGGAAAGTATGGGACTGGAGTGCTAAATCCAATAGGATTAGCAAAGAGTGTTCAACGCCACAGGAAAAACAAAGGAATTGTAAAAAAAGGTTGGAGAGGAGTAGGAGTACTACTAGCTAAGCTGCGATGACGCTCTTGCTCCGCTGATGGCGATAAACCCAGGGGGGAGGAGGAAGCGGTGGCGTGTTTTTAGATGCTAAGGCTGGACTGTAGTACATTGTTTTTTATCGCCATATCGCCTGCTGGTTCACTGGGCTGCCGTGTTTTGCACTCCTCTGACGTATACTAGTACTCCAGTGCTAAACTATAGTATACCGCATGGTTCTTTGCTCCTTATTACATCGTCGGCAACAATTATTCTTCCTTTCGCCGACATGTGGGACAGCCAGCATCCGGGTCGACGTGTCATGCACCAGATTAGAGTGGGGAACGGAAGGGGAGCCTCACCCGGTCGTAGCGTCGTAGTAATAATGACTATAAATGAGCAGTCATATCACAAGGCCCCACCTTTCCTGCAGTAATGAGCCATCAAATCACACAGTCCAACTCTTCCAGCAGTAAGTTGAATCCGCTACTCCCTCATCCTCCTCGCCTCTCTGCCAAATCGACTAGGCAAAACTGCCGAGTGTACCACGCGGGAAAAGCCCTGCCCTCGACTTTTAAATATAATTTTGTATCGATGGATCGCGGCATGGAGCAAAACCAAAAGAAAAAGGTGGTACATGTATATAGCACGCCCGTCGCGTTCGCGTCGCACCACCATGGTCGGTCCGGCACGCCACTCACCGAATGGAATGCGCGTCGCGTTACTACTACTACGGCACTAGAAAAGAGAGACGAGCGATGGTAACATACGGCTGAGTTACTTTTTTTAGGCAGGTTGAGTTACTACTAAGTACTACAGTACAATAGAAAAGAGAGACGAGCGATAGTAGCATACGGGCTATAGATATGTTGAGAAATCAAAAAAAAGTTGAGACACCGGCTATATAGTACTGTACCGTACCAATAAAATTCGAATCTATTTTGGTATGAATACAAATCTACTCCCGCCACCCTTGGCAGCTAGGGCAACCTCCCCGCTCCACGCTTCACCAGTGATCTTGTGGATTCGCCCCTCCCCTCTTCCCACCTCTCGGGCCACTGGTGGCGGGGAGGGGAATCCCGGTGCCTCCGCTCCAGTTAGTAGTTTACATTAGGGTTTTTTAGTCCACACACGCGCAGCCCTCACTCGGATGGGGGCACTTCTCCTTTGAGTTTGTCTTTTGGGCTCTGATCCTCCTCGAGTTCGTCCGTCTAGACATAGTGGATGGAACATGAGCGTATTGTCATGTGGCGAGATTAGGTGTCAAGTGCTTCGGATAATTATAAGGGTTCAATGACGACAAGGGTGTGTTTGGTAGGGTGTATGAAGGGTGCATGAGAGCAAAAGTTCTGTTCTTGACCCACTTTTCGGTGTTTGGTAGGGTGTATGAAGGGTGCATGAGAGCAAAAGTTCCCTTCTTGACCCACTTTTGGGTGTTTGGTAGAGTGTATGAAGGGTGCATGACTCCACGCTAGCTTAACACAAATACACTAGCAGCATGCATGAAGAGGGATACTGAGATGAGCATGCACAAAGAGGGAACAACTATGCTGAGATGAGAATATAACCAAACACACAATACGGCTCTACGGCTCTGGTCCTTATGGGCATCTGCACGAAGACTTCCCGTTTATCCTCAAAAATGTCAAGCTGACTCCGGTAGGACAGCGGCGATATCGATCGACACATCGTGTATGAGTTTGTCTTTCGAGCTCTGATCCTCGTCGGGGCATAGTCGATGGAGCTCCAACGTAGATTTATGTCGTCTCCTTGGGGCGGTAAGGATAGGGTTTCTTGTCGTGTCGCGAAATTTTGTGTTATATGAATTAGGTGCTTCATATTAATTACGACTACTATGGCTTCGGGTCGCTGCTCCTTAGGGGCAAGTGCACAAACACTTCCCGGCTGTCACCAACGAGGTCAATCCGGCTGAGGTAGGATGGCAGCAACAGCGGTGCGTCCGCGGCTCGTTGTGACGGTAGTAGGTCGTTCGATGGTCTCGGAATCTCGATGTAATTTTTATTATGTTTGAGATGCTTTGTAGTACTCATGGTGAACTTTTTATAATAGATCTGGTCATTTTCACAAAAGGGTTGCACATGTTGTAGTATGTTCAAAAGCAGAACAAAGATCGATGGCCCTTTACATTTTCTTTGCAAACGCTAAGATCATGAGTTCAAACATTTGATTCCACTTTATGTTGAAAAAAAATACAGTTCAAGTTCTAGCTAGCGATTCGGAATGTAAACCCTGCATGTGTTTATACGTATATCAAACAAAATGTATGGTATTCCCCCATTTAGATGGGAACTGCAAAAGCCACGCATTACGGCAACTTCAAAGTACTGAGTCCATTGATGCAGTGTGGTCAAACGGTACCATCGATATCTCAAAGCCAAAAGAGTTCCAGCTTGTTTGTTCTCTCTATATATATATTCACCCGTGTTGTTGTTCAATGAATGGAGGGACGGGGTCCACAAGTGAACAATACTACTAGTACTCCTGGACGCCGTGGAGTTTTGTTCACTATAGCACGTTAAATAGAGAGTTTCTTTTCTTTAATGTACACAAATTGAAACGATTGTTGTGGAGAGAAAAGAAAATCACTCCACTATATATATGGGCAGGAGCCTCAGTGCTTGCTTTACTAGGGTTGCTCTCTCCACTCTCTCACCCTCTCCAGATCTAAACAAGACAGTGGTGGCCACACTCTCTCTCTCTACTCACCGCTGGTCACAGATCTGGCCGGATCCCCTCGGCCGGGGTAGGGGAGTAGGTGCATCGTTCACGCGGTCGTCGGCGGCTAGGGAGGAGCCCACAGCTATCGGCGCGTCCCAATCGGCTGCCCGTGCCGTTCTCTCCGACACAGCGCTGGCTCGGGAGGGCCTCCGACCCCTTCTTCCTCCATGCCGTATTGTGGCCAGATCCGGCCTCCGGCCGCCCTCCTAGCCACATCCCAACGACCCTCAGGTATAACTTCCTTCGAAAACGGCCTTGCTCTACTGCCCCAGCTCCCCACGTGGATGCATGTGGATCTTTTTCTACTTCCATCAGCTGTTCCAAAGCCACCTTAATTTTTACTATTATTAGAGGTAAAGCTACTTCATGCAGTCGAATCTAGGACTTGGTTCAAACTGGGAATAAAGGGGGGAAAGGTGTAGCATGAATCTAGGACTTGATTCAAAGAGGAAATAGAAGGGGGGGAAAGTTGTAGAGACTGGCTACCCAACCGGTCTCTTGGTTCAAAAGGGAAATAAAGGGAAAATGCAGTACAAACTGGATAAGGAACATATCTATTATTGGTGGAAGAAGGAAAGAAAGTGGCAGCTGGGGGACAAGTCAACAGAGTATGTCCAGGATTAGATTTGTTGTCCTCACGTAGTAAAAGGTGCCTAAAGAGAACTAAATTTGGGACCATCCCAGATCTTGGTTGGATGTTTGTTGCTCGGGGCAACAAACTCGGCCTCACCACATTATGCCTCCTTGTAGGTACATGGTGCTGATGCGTCCACTGTCTGCATGCCCTTGTACCGACTTTTTGCTATTGTTAATGTAATGGCGCTTGTAAAATGAAGCAATCGCACTGTTAAAGTAAGGACATGTCTAACCAATGTTGTTGTTAATCTAATGCCTCCAGTAATATGATGCAATTAAACTGTTTTACAAATGCTACTCTCCTGCTAGATTTCCCATTATGATAAGTAAGTTGCTTCTTTACGCTGGTGAATGTCCTGGTGTCCCCACTATCCCATGCACTTATACCAACTATTTAGCTGCTGTTAATCAAATGTAGCTGGTAAAACGAAGCAATGCCACCATTAATGTAATGGCATATTTGACAGATGTCATTGTTGAGCATAATGCTTCGAGTAATATGAAGCAATGCTGTCGTTTTAAAATTTCTACTGTACTTGAATGATTGCCATGAAGATAGATGCTTCTTTTCATTTCGTGTATGTTTCATATCTTGTTATTGACTAGTAAATGTTTTCTTTCTATCTTTTTGTGCAGATGGGGATATCCATTTCACCTCGTTGCTATTGTGACCTTTTGGTGAACTGCACAAAACACTTTATTTTTTTAAAGAGTGTCTTGTGCAGTTCTACTAAAATGTCACATGGCAATGTCTCTCGATTTTAGTGGAACTGCACAAAGGGTGATTGGAGTTCCTAACCTCTTCGTCTAACTCTGCCGGTAATCTCGTGCAACAGTTTATTAACCTTTGCAAGATTAGCCGTCACCGTCACCACAATGGCACTTGATTTTAGTGGAACTGCACAAAAGGATAAGCAAATTATAGTTGCACCTTCCATGAGCATGATAGTCAACCTTGGCGCTGCTCAATTTTAGTGCAACTAATGAAGGAGAAGCTGCTAGCTCATGGGACCAAGTACATCTTGCTAGCTGCATGATGCAAACATTGCTTTATTTTAGATGAACTGCACAAAAAGGTCGCATGAATTGAATCATCCATGTTGGTGACTGGTGTTAACCCGTCTACAATGGCGTTGACTGCAGTTATGGTTCCCATGACCGGGTATGTTCCTTTTTGGTTGATTTTGACTCTGCATTCAGCTAGTGATCTTGTGCTACTGCTTTTGCACTGCTATGAGAAAGCAATAATGATATTGTTTTTGCATCTTAATGTAATGCCATGATAACCCACAAGTATAGGGGATCAATTGTAGCTTTTTCGATAAATAAGAGTGTCAAACCCAACGAGGAGCTAAAGGTAGAATTAATATTCCCTTCAAGTTCTATCGACCACCGATACAACTCTACGCGCACTTAACGTTCGCTTTACCTAGAACAAGTATGAAACTATTTTGCAGGTGATAGGATAGGTTTGCAAGAATAAAACTAGAAGTACTTTGCGAGAATAAAACTATGAGTAAATTGCAAGATAATAAAAGTTAGTTGTTTAGTAGAAAGTTTTTGTAACACAAGAGAATGATTTGTCCATAGGCAATCGATAACTAGACCGGTAATCATTATTGCAATTTTATAGGAGGGAGAGGCATGAGATAACATACTTTCCGTACTTGGATCATATGCACTTATGATTGGAACTCTAGCAAGCATCCACAACTACCAAAGATCATTAAGGTAAAACCCAACCATAGCATTAAGTATCAAGTCCTCTTTACTCCCATACGCAACAACCCCCTTACTCGGGTATGTGTTTCAGTCACTCACGCCACCCACTATAAGAGAATTATGAACGTATTGTAAACCCTACAGTGGGAATCCCTCACGCTTGCGCGACACGGAGAACACCATAGGACAGCACCAAAATAAAACATACAACTCAAACCAATCACGATCATCAATCAACCCATAGGACAAAACGGATCTACTCAAACATCATACGATGGCCACAAATCATTGGATAATAATATGTAGCATTAAGCACCATGTTTAAGTAGAGATTACAGCAGGGAGAAGAAGTGTTACACCGCTGCATAGAGGGGGGGAGAGTTGGTGGTGACGTCGGCGAAGTTGTTGGTGTAGATCGCGTTCACGATGATTGCCCCGGCGGCATTCCGGTGCCACCGGGAGAGAGGGGGAGAGGGCCCCCTCCTTCTTATTCTTGCTTGGCCTCCCCCCTAGATGGGAGGAGGTTTTCCCCTCTGGTCCTTGGCCTCCATGGCACCAGGAGGGGCGAGAGCCCCTCCGAGATTGGATCTCTCTCTCTGTTCTCTTCTGTTTCGCGTTCCTGTTTTCTGGCCTTTCACCGTTTCTTAAATTCCCAGAGATATGTAACTCCGATTGCACTGAAATTTTAACACAATTTTTTTCCGGATATTAGCTTCCTTGCGCCCGAAGAATAGCACCAACTGACCTACGAGGGCCTCACGAGGCACCACGTCGCGCCGCCCCCCCCCCCCTGGCGTGCCCTGGTTTCTCATGGGGCCCACGAGCACCGCCTTGCGTTGATTTCACCTCCCAAAAATCACATGTATTCCAAAATAATTCTCCGTAAAATTTTATTGCATTTGGACTTCGTTTGATATGGATATTCTGCGAAACAAAAAAACATGCAATAAACAGGAACTGACACTGGGCACTGGATCAATATGTTAGTCCCAAAAATAATATAAAATGTTGCCAAAAATATGTGAAAGTGGTAGAATATTGGCATGAAACAATCAAAAATTATAGATACGACGAAGATGTATCAGCATCCCCAAGCTTAATTCCTGCTCATCCTCGAGTAGGTAAATGATAAAAAAGATAATTTTTGATGTGGAATGGCACCTAGCATAATCTTGATCATATAGTTTAATCATGGCATGAATATTAAGACACGAGTGATTCAAAGCAATAGTCTATAATTTGATATAAAGACATCAATCCTCAAGCATACTAACAAACAACCATGTCTTTCAAAATATCAACGCTAAAGAAAGTTATCCCTAGCCCATTATGCTCAGTCATTGATCCATTCATGAAACACACTCAACATTAACTACACCCAATGCACAAGTATGACAATAGTGCTCTCCAGTTGGTGCTTTATAAGAGAAGATGGAGACTCAATAAAAATAAAAATGCATAAAAGTAAAATAGATAGGCCCTTCGCAGAGGGAACCAGAGATTTGCAAATGTGCCAGAGCTCAAAGCAGAAATTAAAGAGATAAAATTGTTTTGAGAGGCATGCTTTTCCTGTCAATGAAAACGACCGAGAATTCCTAATATCTTCCATGCTGGACACATCGTAGGCGGTTCCCAAACAGAAAATAAAGTTTGTTTCGTTTCCACCATTCTTTCACAATCCATGGCTAGCCGTATCCATGGGTGCCCTCCATACCAACACTTACCAAGGAATTTTGTTGTTATTAATTTTTGATTCATTGTGGGACTGGGCATCCCTATTACCAGCCACTCTCTCGTGCAATGACAAGTGAATAAACACTCATCGTGAGAATAACACACCTAGCATGGAAAATATTGGCCACCCCCTACCGCTTCATTAGCGGTACGGGCATACAAAGCAGAAAATTATTTTGAAAATTAGAGTTGGCACATGCAAATTTACTTGGAACGGCATGGAAATACCGCATATAGGTAGATATGGTGGACTCATTTGGCACAACTTTGGTTTTAAGGAGTTGGATGCACAAGCAGCATTCCCGCTTAGTACAAATGAAGGCTAGCAAATAGATTGAGAAGCAACCAACCAGAAAACGAAAATGGTCATAAGCATGCATTGAGAATAACTAACACTGAATAATGCACCATAAGTAGGATATAACTTCGTTGCATAACTATTGACTTTACGTGCATGCATAGGGAATCACAAACCTTAACACCAATATTCTTACTTAATCACAATTACTCACTAGCATAACTCACATATTATCATCTCCATATCACAAAACTATTGCAAGGAATCAAACATATCATATTCAGTGATCTACAAGGTTTATGTAGGATTTTCTGACTAACCATCTGAATGACCAATTCCTGTTGACTCTCTAAATAGATATAAGTGAAGCAAGAGAGTTTAATTATTTCTACAAAAGACCATGCTCTAACAAATATAAGTGAAGCAAAAGAAAATTCTACAAATAACGGTTTTCTATATGAAGAGAAACAGGCATCCATACTTCAAATGATATAAGTGAAGCACATGAAGCATTCTATAAAGCCATACTCAAAAGATATAAGTGAAGTGCAAAGAGCATTCTATAAATCAACCAAGGACTATCTCATACCAGCATGGTGCATAAAAAAAAGGGAAAAATAAACACAAAAGACGCTCCAAAATTTACGCATATCATGTGAACAAAACAAAAACCGAGATATACCGATAATTGTTGAATAAAGATGGGATGCCTTCCGGGGCATCCCCAAACTTAGACGCTTGAGTCTCCTTGAATATTTACTTGGGGTGCCTTGGGCATCCCCAAGCTTGAGCTCTTGCCTCTCCTCATTCTTCTCATATCAATACCTCCTCGATCTTTGAACACTTCATCCACACAAAACTTAACAAAACATTCGTGAGATCCGTTAGTATAATAAAGCAAATCACTACTTTAAGTACTGTTGCAAACCTATTCATATTTTATGTTTGCATTATACCTACTGTATTCTAACTTCTCCATGGCCTATACCTTCCGATACAATCCATAGTTTCATCAAAACAAGCAAAATAATGTATCAAAAACAGAATCTGTCAAAAACAGAATAGTCTGTAGTAATCTGAACATTGACCATAATTATGTAACTACAAAAATTCTGAACAATTAGGAAAAAATAAATAATTTGTATAGCAGTACTGTGTAAAAATTTCAGAATTTTTTCAGCTTCCAGTAAAAAATGTAAATTCACGCACTACAACAAAAGTTTCTGTTTTTGCACTGTACATACCAAACAAGCAATTTAAACATCCTAAAGGCAAATCTTGGCACATTATTTTTATAATACAATGGATTTGTACAAGGAGATAATTATTTTTGTTGAAAAGTTTCTGTAATTCAAGATTTGCAAAGTTTCCATGGGAATGAACAAAGTTCAAGGAGCTCCCCCACTTCAACGGTGCTCGTCTTTCTTACTTTCACTTTTATTTTTGAAAAGTTTTAGGTTCCCCTCTATATTTTTTTTGTTTTTAAACTTTATAAAAACACTCAAGAGAAATAAATGACTCTCTAAAACTTCCGGGTTGTCTCCCAGGCAGCGCTTTCTTTAAAGCCATTAAGCTAGGCATAAAGTGCTCAAGTAATTGATCCACCCGGATCCCAAGGTATATCAAAGCCAATTTTAATTAACAATGATTTGTAATTTAGTAGTGATCACAAAGCAACATATATCATGCAATGATGACGTCTAACTCTCTTCCTATGCATCGGCATGTCATAAAAGAACAATTCATGCACACATAATAAAGGCCAATGCATAGCATAAGTAGTTTCTTGCAATTTTATCGTATTGGAAACATAGAGAGGTAGAGATGTAGTTCCTCTCTCATAATAATTGCAAGTAAGAGCAGAAAGCACATGCATATTATATCCATAAAAATCATCATGTGTAGTAGTAAAACGCAGCCCATCAATATAATCCTTAATAAGCACAAACTTCTCCGATATAGTGTAGTTGGGAGAATTCAAAAAGTTAATAGGACTATCATGTGTGGGTGCAATAGCAACAATTTCATTCTTAACATAAGGAACTATAGCAAGTTCATCTCCATAAGCATAATTCATAATGGCATCATGGCCACAATCATAGCAAGCATCAATTTCATCAAAAAGGGATATTTCAAACGAATCCAAGGGATCATAGCAATCTTCATAGCATTCATCCTTCGGTAAGCACGAAGGGAAATTAAACAATATATGAGATAAAGAGTTACTCTCATCATAACGTGGGCACAGGTGATCAATCCGCTCTTCCTCCTTTTGTTCTTTGCTCTCCTCCTCAATTTTTTCATCTAATGAGCTCACAGTGTCATCAATTTCTTCTTCCATAGTTTCCTGCAAAATATTAGTCTCTTCTTGGACAACGGAGACTTTCTCAATAACTTCATCAATATCGGCATTGTATTTATAATTCTCATAGCAATATTTAAGTATATAAAAAAATTCAGATCTGTAAACAGCATCATCACAATCTTCATACTTTTCAAACAAAGATTCAATTTCATAAGCACCCTTAAAAGCAACAAATTCTTCTATTCGTTCCACATCATAGTAATCATATATACCATTAGCATAAGAAGCCAAGGTTTCATTATCATTAAATTCACATGAAAAGGGAAGGTGTGGAGCCTTCATCCTAGAGCAGCAAGTATAATCATTTCTTAAGCATAAATTCCAAGCATACCAATGCAAATAATAAATTTGATCCCATAAGAGTTTCCCTTTTTGAGACAAGCAATAATCCCTAAAGTATTCTCACTGATCCAAAGTAACTCCCATTATCAAGTTGAATGGAGTTTTATCAGGATTATCAAAGTAGTATTTAATGTTTTCCACATAACGAGCATTGAGGGTTTTAGGAGGTTCCCCATCTCCATGAGTAGCAAGTACAACTAATTTTTTTGGTATTTCGTGTTCCATATCCATAACTAAATATATAAAACAACTTAGAACAGAAAATAAAATCTACTTAGTGATAAAGCAAAGAAGCACACACGAGAATATCAACCCCACGCTATTGATCCCCGGCAACAGCACCAGAAAAGAGCTTGATGTCTACTACACAACTTATTCTTGTAGACTCGTGTTGGGCCTCCAAGCGCAGAGTTTTGTAGGACAGTAGCAATTTTCCCTCAAGTGGATGACCTAAGGTTTATCAATCCGTGGGAGGCGTAGGTTGAAGATGGCCTCTCGCAAACAACCCTGCAACCAAATACAAGAAATCTCTTGTGTCCCCAACACACCCAATACAATGGTAAATTGTATAGGTGCACTAGTTCGGTGAAGAGATGGTGATAAAAGTGTAGTATGGATGGTAGAAATATATTTTTATAATCTGAATAAATAAAAACAGCAAGGTAGCAAACGACAAAAGTGAGCACAAACAGTATTGCAATGCTTGAAAACAAGGCCTAGGGTTCATACTTTCGCTAGTGCAATCTCTCAATAATGCTAACATAATTGGATCATATAATCATCCCCCAATGTGCGATAAAGAATCACTCCCAAGTTCCTATTAGCGGAGAACGTAAGATAGAAATTGTTTGTAGGGTACGAAACCACCTCAAAGTTATCCTTTCCGATCGATCTATTGAGCTATTCCTATAAGTGTCACAAATAGCCTTAGAGTTCGTACTAAAATAACACCATATGATACACATCAACCAACTCTAATGTCACCTAGATACTCCAATGTTACCACAAGTATCCGTGAGTTGATTATACGATATGCATCAAACAACTTCATAATTATAATATTCAATCCACACAAAGAACTCCAAGGAGCACCTCAAAGTTTCTATCGGAGAAAAGATAATGAAAACGTGCATCAACCCCTATGCATAGATTGCCCCAATGTCACCACGGGAATCCGCGAGTTGAGTGCCAAAACATATATCAAGTGAATCAATATAATACCCCATTGTCACCACGGGTATTCCTATGCAAGACATACATCAAGTGTTCTCAAATCTGAAATATTCAATCCAACAATAACGAAACCTCAAAGGGAAAAGATTCGATTCATCACAACAAGGATAGAGAGGGAAGAAACACCATATGATCCAACTATATTAACAAAGCTCGCGATACATCAAGATCATGCCAAATCAAGAACACGAGAGAGAGAGAGAGAGAGAGAGAGAGAGAGAGAGAGAGATCAAACACATAGCTACTGGTACAAACCCTCAGCCCCGAGGGTGAACTACTCCCTCCTCGTCTTGGAGACCACCGGGATGATGAAGATGGCCTCCGGTGATGATTCCCCCCTCCGGCAGGGTGCTGGAAAAGGGTTGTAGATTAGATCGTGGAGGTACATAGGCTTGCGGCGGCGTAAAAACTCATCTAGGTTAACTTTTGGGGGTTTCTGAATATATATGATTTTTTGGCGTTGGAATCACGCGAAGAAAGGCCACAGGGGGCCCACGAGGCACCAGGGCGCGCCTGGGGGGGTGGCGCGCTCTGGTGGCTCGTGGGGCCCCTGTGGGTCTTCTGGCCACCTCCCGAAGCTTCTAGTGTCTCTTATGTTTCAGAAAAAATCGTCAAAAAGTTTCGCTGCATTTGGACTTCATTTGATATAGATTTTCTGGAAAACCAAAAACAAGCAGAAAACAGCAACTGGCACTGGGCACTAGGTCAATATGTTAGTCTATGAAAATCATATAAAAGCCATATAAAAGTGCACCAAAATCATACAAACCTATAAGAAACATGGCATGAATACTTCATAAATTATAGATACGTTGGAGACGTATCACGCCACTAATAATTTGAGGCAATGTTTTGGCACCGCTAGTGCCACTGATAAAATGAAGTAATAATACAGTTATAATAGAGCTACTGTCTTAGCTATCATCTCATTTCAAATGTAGATAACTTGCTGAAGGCGTATCCGGGAGAATTGAGTCCATTTGCACTGCATCAACCACATAGCATGCACACTGAACTAGTTGAGTCCATGAGGCGTACCGTCGAGGTGGCACGGGCCCCCTCTCTCCCTCGCAGCATGGCGAGCGCCATAATTTTAGTTGAACTGCACACAAAAAAGAGATTGGAATGACTCAAGGCCCCTCCTTCTACTACCACACTGAAGTTGTTGATAGATGTCAACGAATCGCCATCATGGCAAGATACGGGGACCTGAAGAACAACTTGATCTCACAAAGTCATCTCACACTGGTCAGTACTGTCCTTCATCCACATGATCGTGCTTTGTCATACTGTGCTAGCGTTGTATTTTTTTTATATAAAGCTATTGTATCGCAACCTTTTTTCCCATTAAGAAAATAAAGTTGCTACAACTAGTGCTACTATTATAGTAATCATGCTTTTTCATTATCTGTGCAAATAGGAATACTCAGCTACAGATGTTGGGATGGTCAAAGCATTCGCGAAGTTCTTGGTGACCCGCTTATGCGGATATTGGAAGTGGTAGTGCCACCAGTTATCCAGAAAATGTTCATCTGCCAATGTTTGACATGCGTGGCCGTAAACGGGACTGGTTTCAATGTTTCAGCAAATCCTTGAATCTAATTGCTTACATGAAGCATCGATCGATTTTATTTTTTTGTTAACATTCTCACAACGTTTTAGTTAAACAGTAACTATTGGCTCTAATCTGTGAATCATTGAGATGCATAGGCATCTTTGTTGTACTTATTATTTGAATCTTATGAGTTGGTTGTGAATCTTGCAAGATGTGAAACACGGCATGATGATGCAGAGGACAGCAACCCTAACAATCTGTTCAAACTTGGTCGTATTGTCAGTCTGAAAGTGTGGCAAATGAGTTGTTTGCGTGCGTCCTAGGAATAATAATTCTAATTGTTTTGCATGTTGATTTTATGGCACTGATAGAACGAGCCAATGCTTTGCTTGTTTTAATAATAAAATTTAAGTAAAGCGACCACACTAACACTCGCTATTACAGTGCCAATGCCGACCCTCTCGTGAACGGACGTGTGGACGGAATGGTTTCTCGGCTTCCACGCCGGTTTAATGGAGCCGTTTGAATGGGTCGAGGGGGCGTGCAGCGGGCGAGGGAGGAGGGGGTAGTAACTGCTGCCGCCTGTACCCATTACGTTCACCGGCGATTGCAGTTCCCCAAGAGTGGAAAAACAAACTGTTGCCGCTGCCTACCCCCTACGTTCACTGGCGACAGTTCCCCAAGATTGGAAAATGAACTGTTGTTGCCGCCCCCCAGTACCCCACTACACACCGATCCCAGTGTAAATAAGGAGCCCTCCGCTGTCCATATCTCCCCATCATCTTCATCTTCCCCCCTGCCCCCAATCCCCACAAAACGAGAACCGCCACAATAACTCTGCGTGAGAAGAGACTCCAATGGCGATCCGAGGGGTGAGCCTACTGGATATGGACTCCAGCAAAGAGTTCACCTTTGAGTTCGCCGTTCAGACCCATGGCAGCAATAGGTTGAATGTGATGTACACCAACGATCCGGACTCGGTGAAGCTTTGCGTCGCCAAGTTCAAGCAGTACCTACAGGAGGAGAAGCACAAGGTCGCGGGACTAGACCTTGTGCCCATCCATCCGTCTCCTGACAGGGACCAGCAGATCACCGTCGCCCAGGTATGCGTGCGGGACGAGGTTCTAGTCTACCACTACTGTAGGGCCATCAGGGGTTCTGGAGCATTCGCCCATTTCATTGGCACCGCCGTCTGCACCTTCGCTACGGTGAAGAGCAGGAAGAACGCCACTGTGCTTTACGATTCTGCCATCTGGTGCAAGAAGCTCGTCGACATCCAGAAGCAATACAAGATCATCGGCAACGGGCAAGATGAGGACTCCGTGGTTAACCTCGCCGCGGCCATCATCGACCCCTGCTACACCAACATGAAAGAATACGTGGATACGAAGGACCTGAACACATGGGAGGTACCTCTGAATCTAGCCTACATCACCTACGCGGCCAAGGACGCATACGCATGCTACGACAAGTACAGGTGAAAGTACATGTGCTGCCCCCATGTTTGGTTTTGGTAATTGATGACAATCTCTATGGACTAATGGTTGCCTTGAGTTATATTGAAGGGTTTGTCCATAGGCATTTCTTGAAGTCCATTTGTTGGTTTCAAGGAGATTATGTGATGACCAAGGTGATATTCAAGGATTTATCCAAAGATTGGTCATGTGAGAGTTGAGCTTATTGTAAGCATGTCTTGAAGAAGAAGATTGTGTGCACATTCATGTTTACCTTCAAGACATCATCTTTATGCTGAGAAGATTTGATTCAAGGTTGATCAAGACTAAGTCAAAGAGTGATTCAAGTTGATCAACACACAAAGCGTAGAAGATGTACCGAGAGGGATCAAGTGATCCCATGGTATGGTAAGCATTGTCCATTACGCTTTGTGTACTAACCCATTGTCTACGTGAGAGTTCTATGTGGGGTTAGGTATGTTTCCATGGGCTTGCGTCAAGAGGAAGATCTCATTCAACCCATGGAGGATGACATCAAGTGGTGATCGTCATCAAGTTTGCGGTGTGCAAGTTCAAGTGGAGCATCACGATGAGATCATGCTTGAAGCTTGCCATCCATTGTGGTGACAATGGACTTGTGAAGATGTGCCGAAGAGTGGCTCACCCATAGTGGAGTATGGGGGAGCAATCAACTTGTCTTCATTGAGCCAACGCAATCAAGAAAGGTGGTCCAACTTGAGGAAGTCAAGATCGTCATCATCTAGCTCAAGTGGACTATGTGCAAGGCAAAGGTTTGCCCTTGATAGGTTTTCTATTTTACCGGTCTCATGGTGGTAGTTGGGAGACCGGGTTATAGGATCGATTGCCGTACTATCAAGGGGGACTCTCAAGTTAGTAGCTTGATCGTATCGTTCATAGAGAGCTCAAACCATTGCATCATTGCATCATCTTTCTTGGTTCTTGTTTGGTTTTTCTCTGTGTGAGTCTTTGAGCTTTTGGTCACCTTCATGACAAGCTCAAGGTCATCGAGAACGGATTTCGTTTGCTTCATCTTGTATGTTCTCGATGTTGGGGTTTATGCCGGATCTTCAGTGATAGAGGTTTCACATCTCTATATCATAGGCATATCTCTACTGCCACTTCTTATTATAACCAATCGCTGTTGGATACTACTCGTCATCTTCTATCCAACGAGCTTGAGTTTGCTGGATTCGGAGTTCATATGTAGAAGTTGTGGCAGTTCTGGTTTTCCTGCTTCCATCTATTTGCTTGGGCCTCTTTGAAGCTCTCTAGTGGTAGTACCGCCCTGGGCAGCGGTAGTACCGCTTGCGCGGTACTTCTGCGGTTCCAGTGCCGCAGGCACTACCACTTGTTTTCAGCTTCTGGACTAGTTTTTGCTTCGGCGGCAGTAGGGCGGTAGTTGGGCACGGTAGTACCGTTCCGGACGGTAGTACCGCACCTTCCCAGCGGTAGTACCGCTTTGTGGTACTTTCGCTGACCGACTACCATCACACTACCGCTTATCTTCGTGCTTCTGTAGTCCGTCGCTGCCTCCACGGTATTAGAGCAGTAGTAGGGCGCGGTAGTACCGCTGCTCGCAGTACTACCGTCCTACCCTCCCTCTACTTCCACTAGTTCTCTGTGTCCTGAGACACTAAGCGGTAGTACCGCTTGTGAGGATGGTAGTACCGCTCCGGCGGCACTACCGCGCCTGAACTTGCATTCTCTCAGTGCTACACCTAGAACTACCGCCCCAAGCGGTAGTACCGCTCACCTGAGCGGTAGTACCGCTTGTGTGCGGGCTGAAGGCATAACGGTTGGTTTTGGGGGGCCTATTTAAGGTTGTCTTCTTCCCCAATGGTCCCCATCCTTTAAGCTCGTGTTCTTCCCCCATTGTTGACCTTCTTCGAGCTTGCTTTCTCTCAACCCCTCCAATGATTCTTGCTAGTTCTTGAGGGAAAAGAGAGAGGAGATCTAGATTTACGTTTCCACCAATCACTTTCTCCTCTATGTGAGGGGAACCCCTTGGATCTAGATCTTGGAGTTCTTCGTGTTCTCTTCTTCGTTCTTCCTCTCATTTTCCTCCCTAGCATTAGTTGCTTTGGTGGGATTTGGGAGAGAAGGACTTGGGCACTCCGTGTGCCCTTGCCATTGCATTTGGTGCATCGGTTTGAGTTCTCCACGGTGATACGTGGAAGTGAAGTTGAGAAGCTTGTTACTCTTGGGTGCCTTGGTGCCCTAGATGGTTGGTGTTGTCGGAGCTCAATCATTGTGGTGTAAAGCTCCGGGCAAGCGTCGGGGTCTCCAATTAGGTTGTGGAGATCGCCCCGAGCAATTTGACGGGTACCGGTGACCGCCCCCAAGGGTTGCCAAAGTGTACGGGTTCGGTGACCGCCCTCAAGGGTTGCCATTTGTACGGGTTCGGTGACCGCCCTCAAGGGTCCCTTAGTGGAATCACGGCATCTTGCATTGTGCGAGGGTGTGAGGAGATTACGGTGGCCCAAGTGGCTTCTTGGGGAGCATTGTGCCTCCACACCGCTCCAAACGGAGATTAGCATCCGCAAGGGTGTGAACTTTGGGATACATCGTCGTCTCCGCGTGCCTCGGTTATCTGTTACCCGAGCTCTTTACTTATGCACTTCACTTTGGGATAGCCATAGTGTTTCATGTTATATATCTTGCTATCACTTAGTTGTTTATCTTGCTTAGCATAAGTTGTTGGTGCACATAGGTGAGCCTAGTTGTTGTAGGTTTTGTGCTTGTCAAATTAACCGCTAGGTTTATTCCGCATTTGTTCAAGCCTAAACCGTAATTATTTTAAAGCGCCTATTCACCCCCCCCCCCTCTAGGCGACATCCACGATCTTTCAACAGGCGGATCTTGGACATGAGGGCGTGTCTGCTTCCCGTGACCGAGGGGTACACGGACAGCCGCAGCGTCATGATCAAGCGTGCCAAGAAGATCTAGATGGTGTAGTTTGTCTGTTTAAGCACCTTTATCATCTGAGTGTTTCATGCATTAGCCTATGTGCTGTAATTATCTGTTTTATCCGTAATATTTCGTCTAAGAACCCATGAACCTGTTTGCTTTTTTTTCGAGTGGCTATGAATCTGTTTGCTTATGTATGTAATAAGACTACTAGTTCACAGGGCTGCCGTGTTTTTTTTAGGTCGAGTGGGTATCAACTTGGCTGTGGCTGCCCAGCCCATGTTTCTTTTCTTAGGACATCCGCTGTAACAGCCCAAGACCGAGACCTCCATTATTTTTGTGCCATGTTCATGCTTGCATGCTATATGATGTGTGTTTTATTTTATTTTTTGCATCATGCATCATCTCGATATTATTGTTGTGCTTGTTTTCTTTTACTTGTTCATGTGCATTGCCTCCTCCTCCTCGTCTTCTTCTCTTGTGATCCTTACAACACCCCATGCCCAAGCTCTTCCAACTTGTTTTCACCAAGTTTCCAAATCCAACAAGGGCTTCTCCATTCTCCATATTTCTTTCAATTATTTCTCTAGTGGTATTTTTTGTTTCAAATTAATGTTCACTATTTTCCTTAAATCCCTAAATCATTCCAAGACCCTCTCCTCAAATTTTCAGCTCAGTTGGAGATGTTCTGGACAGATTCAAAATTCATTCAAGTTTGAATTAAATTCAAACTTGATTTAATTTTCTGTCTTTAAATATTACCAGGACATTTTACTCAAATTGTGCATATTTCCAGGACTCCATAAATATCTTCATCTCTGCCAGATTGCATATCTTCCCTTGCCTTTCTTTTCTTCCAAGTTTTCTGTCTGGAGAAAAAAGAAGGAAAAGAAATGTAGCAAGAGAGAGAGCCAGAAAGCCCACAGTGCCACAGCCCACCTCACTTACCTCTTTCAGCCCAGCCAGCCCTCCAGCACGATCAGCCTCTGTTCTTCTTCTTCTTCTTCTTCTTTGTACGACAGCTCATCGATCGTGTCCACGTCGGCGCCTCGGGCGATTTGACGGCTGGAGCCGCTCCTGTTCACCTATAAAACCCTGCCCCTGGCCCTAGGTTTCCTCCCCGCTCCGTTTTCCCTCTCCTCTCTCTGCCGCTGCCAAGGTAAGCTCCACGCCACCATAGCCGACGCCATGGGCAGAAGCCCTTCGAGCTCGACCCCAGTGGGTAGCGCCGCCCCCTTCCTCCATTGACATCGCGGGGTGAACTGCGATCCTCGTCGTCGTCTTCCTCGAGCTCGTACGCGTCCACGAGCCCCGGATCGACCTCCCCAACAACGCCATGGGAAGAGAATTTATAAATCAAGCAGCGGCCAAGTCTGCATTACAAAGAGCAGGTACCTCGTCAGGTCCTGAACGAAGCCACACCGCAATGCGCTTATTTATTCTACCAAAGTTCGCTAAGAAATGGCTAACATAGTTTTGTTTACGCCTAACATGCTTGACTAAAAATTCTCTCTCTCCTTTGAGGATCTCCTTAATCTCTTGCACCATCATTAAGTTTGCCGACCGGTTCTCCACTGAAGTTGTGATAAGTTTAACAGCCTCCACACAATCTGTTTGGACAACAATTGGCAGATCAATCCATTGCATCGCTATGTTTAATCCTTCAAGGCATGCAGCTAGCTCGGACTCCAGCGGTGAGGAGCACTGCCTCAGTTCCCGGCAAGAGGAATAAATAATTGCGCCGGTCGCATCACGCAAGACCATCCCGGCTCCCGCCGTTCCATCCTTTTCAACAAAAGAACCATCGATGTTCAGGGCTGCCCAGCCTGCTGGAGGTGGATCCCATTTGGCCGGCTGCCTCCGCTCTACATAAGCATGCGATAATGCCTTCCTACAGGCCTGCGGTGCCACAGTCATGCTGCCTTTAACGTGGTCTCCGTTGGGGTCGTTCTGGAGTGCCACCAGTGAGTTGATGTAGCTGGTAAGGAATCGAGTGGACGCCTCGACCGGTGGCGGCCGCTTGTTGTGGACAATTTCGTTCCTCACATGCCAGCATCGCCACAGGGTCATAAACAGGTATAATCGCTCCTCCTCTGTCCTCTCATCTAGCACTTGAAGTAACCACTTGGGGCCAGAATTCACCAGTCGCCGTACATCCGGGAGACTCCATTGCTGCGCCATTGCCTGCCATAGCACCAAGGCACGGGGGCATCTGCAGAGAGCATGGAATGTGTCCTCCGGCTCGGTAGCACACACAGGGCACAAGTTAGTAATCTCGAGCTTTCGATGATGTTTATTAGTCCAAGTGGGAAGGCAATCAGTGGCGACACGCCATGCAAAGACGCGCACCTTAGGAGGAGCAGGGCACCTTCATAATAAAGCCCAGACGGCTCGTCGCCCGTCCGGTGCCATGCTCGCCGCGACTGAAGAAGGACGAAGACGATCCTCAAGCGCCAGCCGGTACGCACTCCGGACCATGAAAACACCACTTTTCTCCGGTGCCCAGGCCAGTACATTGTCACCCACACGAGGGGAAGCATGAATTTTGATAATTTTTTCCACATCCACCGGAAGAAAAAATCGTTGGAGGAGCTCCATGCGCCATCCACCATGATCATCCAGCAGCTCCGAGACTCTCCTTAGACGGCACCTTCCCTGCTGAGTAATAGGCTTACCTGAGCCACCATTAGAAATCCAACTATCACGCCATATGCGAATAGCTCGTCCATTGCCCACCCGCCAAATGAGTCCCCTGTTCAACAATTCTAGACCATGTACTATGGCCTGCCATGTAGGGGAAGCGCCACTGGAAAACACTGTATCCTCCAAGTCTCCGTTCGGATAGTATTTGGCCTTCAAGACACGTGCACACAGGCTGTCCGGGAAAGCAAGTATCCGCCATGCCTGACGCGCCAACAAAACTTGGTTAAATAGACGGAACTCCTTGAAGCCCATCCCACCATGTGATTTGGGTTGAATAAGTTTCTCCCAAGCATGCCAATGAGTCTTACGGCAACCCTTCTCGGCACCCCACCAATAGTTCCTAACCATCCGTGTTAGATCATCACATGTCGATGCCGGTAAACGGAAGACGCTCATCAAGTAGGTTGGCAGCACCTGTGCAATGGATTTGATGAGTACCTCCCTGCCACTCTGGGCCATCTGATCACACCACTCCACGAACCTTTTGGTGAACTTCTCTTGTATATTCTGGAACCGACCCTTTGACATTCTCCCATTTGGTGTTGGTAGCCCAAGATACTTTTCCTCAAAGTTTACATTCTAAACGTCAAGAACTCGCACCACATCCTCCCTGTCAGCCGGCCGGCAGTGATCACCAAACCCGACGACCTCTTCTTCCCCTGCTTCTTCCTCTGCTTCACGGACCGAGCACCACCGCCACGATCAGCACATCCTCCTGCCGTCTCCGGTCGCCGTCGACCTCGTACGACTCCAGCAGCACCCCCATGGTGAAGCTCCAATCCTCCCCATCTCCCTCTCTGATCTCGTTTGCATAGCCATCGTTCCACGCGTCTCCGGTTTCGGCCGCCATGGCCGCGACCTCGAGCTCGTGCACCTCGCTGCACGCCACTTCTGTCCGCACCACGCCACCCCTCGCATCACCCACACACGCAACGCCTCGCGCATGCACCAGGGCCTGCCCAGCTTCTTGTTTGCCGTAGCTCACCACACCGAGTCAAGCTCCTGCTAGTGCCCGAGCGCACGCACGCGCACGACACCGGCAAGCAGCAGCCGCTCGCTCCCGCGCTCACATACCCGTTCCGCACCCCCGCCGGTGATCTTCAGCCCCTGTTGCCGTCGTCTTACTCGCCGGCGTTGACAACGAGCATGACCGTGCAGCCATGACTCCAAGCTCGGCCCTTTTAGTTTTGTTCAAGAGGAGCTGATTTGCTTTCTGTTCACGAGCACACAGAAGCAGCGCACTGGCTAGCACCACTTGTCTGTACCTAGGCGACTAGGGATCAAATCCTCACAACTGCATTCTTTTTTCTGCAATTTTTTTCTCTCCAGTGGAACAGCTCTTGGCTCTGATTGATCTAAAGACGAGCCCCACTCTGATCACCAGCACCCAGCCAGCTCATCTGGTCATCCCAGCGCATCAACACAAGGAGGTCCCGGGCGCCCCATTTTTCTTTTCTTTTGCACACAGCCACTTGGGCCTAATCCTCTTCTGGGCCGCTGCACTGTGATGCTTCAGGCCCGTGCATGTTTTATTTTCTGCCTGTGGATTTGGTTAATTTTCAGTGCATTGCATAATTACAGAAACTAGAGGATATCCCACGCGTTGCGGCGGGAAACATGTGGTATGATATTATGAGAGTGACACATTTCAGCACAAAAAAGTTAACACTGACGCTTCTTCTCAATTCCAATCTCATTAAACTACTGAAGTTGCAGCGTACATCAGTTGCTCATTTGGGGGCATTTAAGAATATTACAATGTGACTTATAGTGAGGATGGCACCTGTTTTCAAGTAGGGAACAATTTGACTTAAAATAAAAAATACAACAACGTGGTACTTAACCTGGTAAAATGAAGGAAAGCTAGCTGATAATTATCCCAACCGAACTCTCACCCAACCAATGACATGCAAATCTACAAGGCATCTTAGAAGATTTATATTAAAAAAACAATGAATTGATAAATAAAAGAGTAATCTAAATCACTCAAAGGAAAATGAATGCTTGTTTTCAGAAAATTAGGGCATAAAAAATATAGCTTTGATGATAAGGACCATATAGTAAAAATCTTATGGTACAACACATGTGACCAGCTTTTCAAGAGAATAATTTTAAAAATACAGGAGATAAGATAGGCAGATGATTATATCCATGATCACAAAACATGTAAAGTTTGACACCCTTCTATCCTAATATCATACCTGCATGAAGTATGTTAGGCAGGGACATGTTAAAGGAAATTATACAACTATGAGCCAGCAAATATTATTAAAACTGAATTTCTATAATACCTGACATGTTGCACATATAAAATTAAGAAAATTGGGAAATACAAATAGGTTAGTTTATTTGAAGAGATATGTTGGCCTACTTAGTTGTTAAGAAAGGAATGGTTAATATAGCACAACACACACAAAAATGAAAGTTTTAGATGCAGATATATGGGCAGCTTACAATTCATGATTTGCTGACATAGATTTCACATGAAACACTATTCATGAAAATCTAATGAAAGCATGCTTCCATGTATGTAATATCTCGTACCTAAGTTTGCAATGGCATAAGAAATTACAGTATGTGATTAGAAACTACATTTGACAACGAATCTAAAGATATGTTTTTCCTAGTCAATTCGAAAACCTAAAAAACCCGTGCTCAACTTATAAACCCAACCAGACGGAGTAATAGATTTCATTGATTTATCAGTATATAGAACTTTTACGGAGCAATAATACTATCAAACACTGTTATCGAATAAAAACAGCAATTTAAATGTTCATCTTGTCTTCCTGCAAAGAAATGTTCATTTGTATTTTATCACTATGCAGATATGCTGATAATACTTTGAATGGTTAAGGTGCGCCGACCAACATGTCGTTACCTGTTTCAAAATGGCCTCTTCTGCCAACTTAAGTCCAATAGTACTTCCTAGTCCTCCTCACTTATTGGCTCCATAGAAACAAATCGGACTTTTGGCAACACAGAAACAACAGTAAGTTTGTATTGTCAGGTAGCGACCACTACAGGAATCAGAGAATTTGCCATCAGTCTGCTCTTTGCCGTCTGCTAGCGGACGACAAAGGCTACCTTTCCCATCTGCTTCCAGAAAGCAGACGGCAAAGAACGGACTGATGGCAAAGATCATGGTTGCCGTCAGTGCACTCTTTGCCGTCCGCTGGCAGACGGCAAAGAGCCCGAAAGCAGACGGCAAAGAACAGGTGTGGGGCCCACTGGAGCGCTGCGCTGGGTAGTACACTCTTAGCCGTCTGTTCACTCTTTGTCATCTGCCAGCGGACGGCAAAGTGCACGAAAGCAGACGGCAAAGAGCCCGAAAGCAGACGGCAAAGAGCAGGCTTGGGGCCCACTGGAGCGCTGCGCAGGGTAGTACACTCTTTGCCGTCTGTTCACTCTTTGCCGTCTGCCAGCGGACGGCAAAGAGCACGAAAGCAGACGGCAAAGAAAATAACCTAACGTATCTAACGGCCGCCCCCGCCCCCACCTCCCCTCTCTCTCTCTCTCTCTCTCAGTCTGGCTCTCCCCGGCGCCCCCGACGCCCCACCGCCCCCGCCCCCATCCCCTCTCTTTCCACTCTCTCCCCCACACTCTCCTGCCCCGCGCGCGCCGCCGTCCCTGTCTCGCGCCGCCACCCCGCCCCGTGCCGCCGTCCCCGTCCGCCGGCGCCACCCCGTCCCCGCGCGTCGCCCTCCTCCATCGTCGGTGGCATGCCCTCCTCCACCGCTGGCGGCACGGCCCCCTCCTCCACCGTCGCCGCCCCCTGCCTCCTCCAGCCCACCGCCGCCGCCGCCGGCCTCCTCCACCTACACCGCCGGCGTCGGCCTCCTCCACCTCCACCAACGCCGGCCTCCACCTCCCCCACTCCGGTGAGCCCCCTCCCCCTCTCTGTTTTTTCAATTTTTTTCTCTGTTTTAGTAATTTTAGTGTTCTGTTTTAGTATTAGTTAAATCTAGTTTAGTTGTAGTTAGTTAATTAGCTGTAGTTAGTTGTAGAGGATGTAAAAAATGTAGTTTAGTTGTAGTTAGTAAGATTTTAGGAATTAGGGTTACTTAGCTTATTTAGTTAGGTCTAGCATTAGTTAAATTTTAGGTCTACTATTAGTTAAATTTAGCTAGGTTAGTTAGGTGAAAGAAGTAGAAGATGTAGAAAATGTAAAGGAAAAATAAAATGTTAATGTAGAGATCCCCAGATCTCTCCCCATGCCGGTCACTAACCTATCCCTCCCCGGATACCCCCTCCTCGCAGATCCTCGCTGGTGCCCCTTGCTTCCTCCCTCGGCTACCCTCCTCGGCTCCATCCCCTCATCGCCGACAGCAGCAGGTAGCTAGCTATATCCTCCTCCTCCCCCCTTCCTTTGCTCTGTTCCGGCCTTCGTGCCGATGACACTAGCTAGGTAACTACAGTCGCGTAACCAGTATGCGTCTCCCGTTCGAAAGGGTTACAGTTATAAATATGCATGCATTTGCATATTTATAACTGTCATTCTTTCGAATTGTCCAACGTTATCCATGGGCAGCCCGAGTATGTGTAGATTGGGTTCATTTTCCCATGCTCTGCTCCGGATCCGATGCATGATTTCGTCAGTGCCTCCCTGTTGTTCTCCGGGTACACATCCTCTCTGTTTATTGCCGAGACGTGTATCAGGAGAACAGTGGGGAGGTGCTGCCGAAATTTTGCATCGGATCCGGAGCAAAGCATGGGAAAATGAACCCAATCTACACATACTCGGGTGGGATTAGGACCTATCTTTACCTATTAGCGTGTAGGTTGCATGGACGTAATAAAATTGACAAACTTGATTAACTGATGAATATATATGATGAATTATATATATATTTCTTGGGTGTTTAGTAGGTAGGCAAGATGAGTGATCGTGCGTGGATGTACACCGGTCACACTAGTCAGGAAGACATGACCAATGAATGGTTAACAAAAACCAAGGGGTTTGTGAAAGCCACATTTGCAAATGGCCAGAGAAAAACCTGGTGCCCCTGTGTTAGGTGCGACAACTTTTCTCAGAGGAAAGAGGATGAAATGGGTAAACACCTGCAGAAGTGGGGGTTTACGCCCGATTATACGGTGTGGACATTTCATGGAGAGTCTGCCCAACGTACCAGAGCTGAGGTGGTTCGTCGTCGCACCGACGAGCATGGTACCGGGATCGAAGACATGGTGCAAGACTTTGATGATGCTCGGGATTCAGACGATGAGATGGAGGAATCTGCAAAGGCCTTCAAAGAAATGTTGGAGTCTTCAAAATGTCCTCTCCACGAGCACACTGAGCTTTGTCAGCTGGATGCCATCGCACAAGTAATGGCTCTGAAGGCTCAATTCAACTTGGGCAGAGAATACTACGACGCGATGATGACACTATTTGGACGCTTTCTACCCAAAGGCCATGTAATGCCAGCAAACCTGTACCAGTCAGACAAAATCCTCCGTGCACTTAAGATGCCCTATGAGAAGATAGATGCCTGTGAGAAAGGATGTGCCTTATTTAGGCTTGAGTATGCGGACTTGAACTATTGTCCCATTTGCAACTCTTCCAGGTATGCTGTGGTAGACAACGGTATGGGTGAGAAGAGGCAGACCAAAATCCCCGTTAATGTTCTTCGGTATCTGCCAATCGTACCAAGACTTCAACGCCTTTTCATGGTCGAAGAGACGGCCAGACAGATGACATGGCACAAAATGGGCAAAAGAACCGAACTAGATGTAGATGGGAATCAGATGATGGTACACACATCGGATGGTTCTGCGTGGAAGCACTTCGATGCATTACATGAGCAAAAAGCGGCAGATCCAAGGCATCCTCGAGTCTGCATCGGCACGGATGGGTTCAATCCGTTTGGTATGACGGCAACCCAATACAGTTGTTGACCTGTATTTGTCATTCCACTCAATCTCCCCCCCGGACAGATTATGCAAAGAAAGAACATTTTCCTGACGTTGATAATTCCAGGGCCCAACTATCCGGGGAAGAATATGAATGTGTACATGCAGCCGCTTAAGGATGAATTGCAAGAAGCTTGGGATAATGGGTTCAAGAGATACGACGCCGCTAGCAAACGAAACTTCATAATGCGTGTCTGGTACATGTACTCGATTCATGACTTGCCGGCGCATGCGCTATTCGTTGGCTGGTGTACGCATGGAAGGTTCCCGTGCCCCACATGCAAGGCAGCTCTTCAGTTTCATTGGCTGCAGGCGGGTCGCAAGTATTCTTCCTTCGACTTGCATAGACAGTTCCTAGATCCTCGCCATAAGTTCAGAAAAGACAAGAAGAACTTCACCAAAGGTAGAGTTGTCAAAAACTCTGCACCACCTGCGTTGACTGGCCAACAGATCCTGGATCAATTAAACGCTCTCGAGCCTGATCCAGAGCGTCCAGGGTATTTCAAGGGGTATAATTCGGAACACGCCTGGACTCACAAGACATGCTTGTGGGATCTGCCTTACTGCAAAGACCTCCTTCTTCCACACAACATCGACGTGCTGCACACTGAAAAGAATATCGGCGAGGCCCTTTTTGGTACATTGTTCGGCATAGATGGGAAGTCAAAGGATAATACTAAGGCTAGAGTCGATCTGCAGACTCTATGTGATAGACCATTACAAAACATGCGACAACCGAAAGGAAAGCAGAACTGGACGAAGCCAAAGGCCTGGTTCAATCTTGGAAGGCCAGCTATGAGGGAAATTATCTTGTGGGTGAAAATGCAGTTGATGTTCCCCGATGGGTATGCAGCGAATCTAAAGAAGGGAGCGAGTCTTGAAAAATTGAAAATATTTGGTTTCAAGAGTCATGATTGGCACATATGGCTTGAGCGGGTAATGCCGGTGATGTTGCGTGGCTTTATCCATGAGGATGAATGGCTAGTACTGGCAGAGCTGAGCTATTTCTTCCGTGTTCTTTGTGCGAAAGAACTATCGCCTGCCGTGATAGATGACATGGAAAAGTTGGCGCCGGAGTTGCTCCGCAAGTTAGAGAAGATCTTTCCACCGGGCTTCTTAAATCCAATGCAGCATTTGATTTTACATCTCCCGACCGAGGCAAGATTGGGCGGGCCGTGCAAAATCGTTGGTGCTATGCAACTGAGAGGATGCAGAAGACGCTTCGAGCAAAATGTAAAAATAAACGTAGAATTGAAGCATCGATGGCTGAGGCATTCATTACTGAGGAGGCGGCAAACTTCGTGACAGCACACTACGAAGCCAAAAATCGTCATTTGCATAATCCGAAGCCTCGGTACAATGCTGGCGACCCTAAAAAAGGTGGATCCAACCTCAGCCTATTCAAAGGGAAGCTCGCACCAGCCGGTGCTTTGAAACCAGTAGGGTTGGATGTCGAAGAATGGCGGACCATTTCGTTGTATATCTTCAACAACCTAACAGAAGTGCGGCCGTACATCGAGTAAGTTCTCGGTACATTGTTTCGAAACTTCTAATTCCTTTGAACTGCTCTTATTCCCGGATATTTGATACAGTCGATACGTCGCCAAATTCTCGGATGGAGCGGTGATCCAAAAGGATTCCATCGAAGAGTATGAGCTTCTGGCAAAGCATGGAGGCGGCTATCCCGGTTTCATCTCTTGGTTCAAACAAACGGTAATTACTATTAATAGACCATTTCATTTCTTGGTCTAATTTGCGGCTAATGCAACAATCCTTTCGTATTAAACTTTTGTAGGCTAATTCAGAGTCTTTGGACGCCGAATTGAGACAAGCCGCTAATGGTTTTGACTATAAGGTCCGTTCATTTGAGAAATACGACATCAACAGGTATCGCTTTCGTACCTTTGGCAAAGAGCTATCTATGGCCGACCAAAAATCTACAAATTGTGGTGTCTCTGCTATCGGCGAAGGAGGTACCGAGTATTATGGAAGAGTTGAAGCAATTTATGGACTTCTATTCTATGGTGAAAACCCACCGAACTTCGTAGTCTTCAAATGTTATTGGTTCCAGCCGAAAGAGACTAGAAGGACTCATGAACATATAGGGCTGGTCGAAATCAAACAAAGCACCCATTTAGATGTTCCCGATGTCTATATTACGGCTCAACAGGCGACCCAAGTTTTCTATCTACCGTGGGCCTGCCAAACTAATGCAAATCTGAATGGTTGGGATGTCGTTTATGAAGTGCCGCCACGTGTTAGACCACCTCCCCCCAATGAAGAGGATTATGAACCTCACATTAACCCAGACACATATGAAGGAGAATTCTTCCAAGAAACACGTCTTTCCAAAAAATGTTTCAAGAACCGCTCTACTTCACCCCAGAACATGGAAGTAGACAGCAACAGTGAATCCGACTTCACCCCTGAGCCGGAACAAGAAGAGGTTACTGTTGCGGATGACCTGTCAATGCTTGACCGATTACAGAAAGGCCTTCCACATGTTGATGCCGCTGAACCCGATGAGCACGTCATTAATGACGACACGCGTGATAGTGATGATGATGATGCATCTATTGATCCCGAAGCATATATAGACGATCCAGACTATTAGTTTGTATGCATCCCAACTTAAATTATATACATATTATTATTCATGTCATGTATTCAATTTTTTTATGTTGTACTAATTTCGTTTACTCTTTGTCATCGCAGGTGTTGAAAGATGGTGGGCGCAGGTCCAGAGCGCTCCGCGGGTACTTCGTCGGCGGCCCACGAGAGGGGTACTTCCATTCCACCCGTACCTCTCCGGAGAGCGTTGTTAGACAGTTTGGGGACACCGGCGGGCGCTTCTTCGTCGGCGTCGTTGCCCACCGGGAGAGGAGGTCGGGGAGGGAAGAAGAGTGGAGGTAGATCAGGACATGGCCGCGGGAGAGGTAGGCAGGCTGCTACGCCTTCCTCGCCGCCACCCCCAGCTGATTCACCCGAGCACCTGACTGCTAGGGTGGACCCGTCTGAGGTGGAGGCTACGGGGACTCCGGACCACGAGCCTCGGGTCGACGGGCCTTCGGCCCACGAGACTCCGGTCCCAGAGGCTTCGGCCCACGAGACTTCGGGCCACGAGACTTCGGACCAGGCTACGTCCGGATGGGGTACCTGGCCGGATCCACCTGAGGGGCCGAGTGGCCATGCTGATGGTGGTGGGGATGAGTGTACTGATAGTGAGGGCGAGGTGGTTGAGGGGGCCACCGTGTACCAGCGTGGTGGTACATGGCTCCCGCCCCTGCCGGCGACCCGCGAGAAGAGGCCGGTGATTAGGCCTAATGGGGAGAAGTAAGTGCATTTACTATTTTTGTACATTTTGCCTTCACGTTTCTTCAAATCTCTAATGCGTTGGCCTTGTCATACTGCAGGGGTTGGGTACACGCCAGTGACGTCCGCAGGCCCAACACCGTCCTTGGTGTGCTTTGCCGGCAAAATTTCCTGGGGTTTGTCACGTTGCCCGGTGAGGGTCAGCTTCCAGAGCTAGGATTAAGCTCGGAGCACTACTTGGCTGCCCCGGCCCCGTCGGAGGAGATGATCGACGGTGTCTTTTGCCGCACGAAGGCCAAGATGGTGATCAGAAGATTTTGGGTAATTTCTCATTTACACAATTAAAAATTAACAATAGCTAGTTATTGTACTAATCAGTGTTGTCTCGTTTGATTGCAGACCTTCTACAGGTGTGAGGAGGGATACGAGGAGGACGCGGCAAAGGTTATCGATACCGAGTGCAAGCGCCTACTACAAAACTTACGGCACGAGGCTCGGCCGCAGGCTGTTCGAGACTATTACGCCAAGCGTGGTATTAAGAAGGACAAGCCGTCATGCCGGGCTAAGTTTCTGAAGAAGGATCAGTACATGAAGGTAATTACCTATTCTTAAGGCATTGTACTTAGTTTCCTTGATTTGATTCGTAGGCGTAGCGCTCTAATTTCTCTTTACTAACTTAGGTGCCCCCGAGATGGTGTGCGGATAAGATGGATTGTTGGGAGGCGTTGGTGGATGAGTGGTGCACAGGCCGCTGGCGAGCCGTCCACGACAATGCCAAGGACCGGCGTGCCCAAATGGTTGGTGTGCCACACCATCAAGGCAGCGCCAACTTATATCAGTTCGGGCGGAACTGGGTATGTGGTTTGCTTCATGATTCATGCAATTCATTCTTCATGCTAGCTTGAGCCCTTTACTAATACTTTGTTCCTCTCTTTTAGGCGCGACACAATAAAACGGAGGTGCCTGAGGTGTACGACCTCTATGCCATGGCCCATACTGCCTCGTACAAGAAGGCCAAGGCATTCTCTGAGTCTGACCTCGATCATCCAGAGAATTTCACCAACATCTCCTCCCACCACAAGCTCATGAGGTACAACCAGGAGGGGAAGGCGAGGAAAGGGGAGGACTTTAACCCGAGCCAGAATCCTATTGATCCAGAGCTAGTGATGATATCTGGTGGCGGGAGGCCCCATGGCTCATTAGCCATTGGAGATGGACTGATACGTTGTCCTCTCACTCTCCCAGAGATCAAGGCGCGCCAAACGAGCTCCTGTCCTGAGATAAGGACTCGTCCACGGCCAGTCGATCTCGCCATCGAGGTTAGTTATACGGACTCAGATATCTTTCCTCCATTACATTGTGTGTGTGGCCATCGATGATTACAATGCTAACGAGGAGTGGTGTTGCAGGCTGCTCTTCAGAAAGAGAGAGCGACAACCCAGGCACTTCTGGAGGAGAGGGACCGGGTGGCGGCGGAGAAGGAACTGCTTTTGGAGGAGAAGACGGCTAGGTTGTTGGAGGAGGAGAGGGCACGGAATGACGCGGCTCACCGGGCCATGTACGAGCTCCTCGTGGTAAGTTTCTTCTGCATATTAGCCAAATCATGCACGTAATGTTCGTTTCATTACTAACTAAAAGAAGCACAATGAGAAGGAAAAGGATAAAAAGATAGAAGAGAAGAAGAAAGATGAGAAAAGGAGAGAAGAAGAAAATATATTCTTATTCTTCCTTTTTCTCTTCTTTCTTTTTCTCCATCTTCTACTCCTTCTTATTCTTATTCTTTTTCTTTCTTTCTTATTCTTCTTCTTCTTCTTCTTCTTCTTATTCTTCTTCTTCTTCTAGTCTTCTTCTTCTAGTCTTATTCTTCTTCTTCTTCTTCTTCTTCTTCTTCTTATTCTTCTTCTTCTTCTAGTCTTCTTCTTCTTCTTCTTCTTCTTCTTCTTCTTCTTCTTCTTCTAGTCTTCTTCTTCTTCTAACTTTCTTACTCCCATTTTTGCAGGTTTGATTCACTTCATGGAAGCTGGCATCGATGGACTGCTAGTGTTTAGTTTTGTTTTGATTTGTATTGATGAACAATGTGAAACTATGTATGTATATATGGATGAACTCCGTGAAACTATGTATGTATTGGATCTTTTAATACCCTATGTGTTCTCTTGCATTGATGGACTGCTAGATGTTGGATACATAGCCTATGCATTGATGGACTGCTATATATATCATATTTGTGTTTTGAAAATGCAGGGAAATAACAGAAAACAAACAAAACAGTGGCAATACAGGCACTTTGCCGTCTGCTAGCCGACGGCAAAGCCCTTTGCCGTCGGTAAGCGGACGGCAAAGGTGCCACGTGGCAGCAACCTGTGCAACCTGGGAGCATCAGGTCTGACCATTTGGTCATTCTGCCGTCTGCTGGCAGACGGCAAAGACAAGCCTGGCAGATGGCAAACACTAAGCAGAAGTGACGGTTAGCCACGGGTCTGCTGACGTCATATGGCTGACGGCAAAGTTTGCCGTCCGCCGGCAGACAGCAAAGTCTGTCGTTAGCCACCTAACGGGGCTAACAGCTAATCTTTGCCGTCATCTTGGCCAGGAAAGCAGACGGCAAAGTTCTTTGCCGTCCGCTGTCGTTAGGCAGACGGCAAAAAAAGTCATTACCGTGACTTTCAGTGCCGGAAGTGTTTGCCGTCCGTGGCAGACGGCAAAGAGGTTTGCCGTCGGTGGCCTTGTTCTTTGTCGTCTGCAATGGCAGACGGCAAATTAGCTGATTCCTGTAGTGGACATACATGCAGCAAATTGTTGGGAAACCTGGAAATAAGAATGTGCGTGAACATTACGGCAATGCAGATTCTTTATTATACATGAAAGGCAATTTTTCTAGGATTTGCATGCTTTGCACAAATAACAATTAGACACTCGATGTGAAGACGATAAATATATACCCAACACCTTCGAATTCTGAATTATTTATATTTGAAAAGTCAGCCACTTGTCAGAATATAAACTAACATGCACCATCGTTCAGTTCAACCGCTAGCAGTCTACCAGTTTGATGAATCACGATTTTGGTTCAGTTCAAGTGAATTTCAAGCTCCACTGGGAATCACAGCTGAACTATAATCAAAACACTGAGCACTGCATGCATGTGATAGGAGAGGAAGGAGGCACATAAAGGTGCTGGCGTTTGGTTTACCTCAACGGAATCTGAGGAGGCGGAGACGACGCCTGCCAGGCGAGCTGCCAGCAAGCCCGGTCGGGAGCATGCAGCTCGAGGCCAAGGACCGCAGGGAGGGAGCCGCGGCGGCGGTGTGCTCCAGGGCTTGGATCACGGGGATGGTGAGCGCGACGAATAAGCTCCGGACGCTCGGGCACCGTGGACAGAACCACCTCGATCGGCGATTGAAACCCATGCCTGATCGATCAATGCAGCGGCCTCCACTGCCCATAGTCATTTTAATCGGAGAAAGGAAATCTTTCAGAGTGCCCATGGTGTCCTGCAAGCGACATACTCAAAACTCCAAGGCGGTTAGACCTTAATAAGCAGAGACAAAGAGTACCTTGCTCTGATACCAATTGTAAGGACCGGAGTATATCGACCAGAGGGGGGGTGAATGGGAGATTCAAAATTTCTTTCGAAATGTTGAATACTCTCAACACAGCACAGCGGATAGTAAACTAAGCAGTTTCAGTTCTACGAAGGAAAACTATTTCCGAAAAAAACTAGTTTCGAAGCAAAACTAGTTCTCAAACAAAATTGTTCCCGAAACAAAACTATTCTCGAAACATAACTGTTTTCGAAACAAAACTGTTTTCGAGACAAAACTGTTTCTGAAACAAAACTATTTCCGAGACAAAACTGTTTCCGAAACAAAACTGTCCTCGAAACAAAATTGTTCCTAAAACAGAACTGTTTCCGAAACAAAGATGTTCCCGAAACAAAACTACTACGGAAACACAACCGAGCAGTTTTAGTTCTACGAATCAAAACTACTACAGAAACAAAACTATCAACATGGATAGAGTTACAC
The DNA here is from genome assembly GCA_039707655.1 of Elymus sibiricus. Taxonomy (NCBI): domain Eukaryota; kingdom Viridiplantae; phylum Streptophyta; class Magnoliopsida; order Poales; family Poaceae; genus Elymus; species Elymus sibiricus. The sequence goes on along the minus strand of CM077666.1, from coordinate 164,042,021 downwards.
ACATGAAAGAATTGCACATATAACAGATACAAAACATGCACACTACAGCGAAATATTCATCAGAGCAAGACTTAGCATAAAGACTAAGTAGCACCATATGAAAAGCAGATGAACATACAGACAAACATCCTTAAGTACTGTGAAAGCAAGTGTGCAACACAATATAGTCACGGTACTGAAAAGAATGCTTGAAAGATAAAGAATCACAGTACACAGATAGATATCTATCGACAGCAAAGAGCACTGAAAATAAACTACTGAAAGAAATGCAGTAGGATAGAAATGACCAGTGGTGCTCAATGGCGACAGCTGATTTGGTAGACCAGTTCACTCTTCTGCAAAAGAGCTACGTCTGGTTGGAGGGACTTGTGATTCAACACAGGAGATAAACTCTCTCCATCCTATTCTCCTCAATGTGAAGTTCCTCGAACTTCAGTTGATTTCACTCGTGGTAGATTCTTGTCGGCGATCTCCAAACCTTCGACAGACTTCTTCGCGAACCACAACGACTCTTGGTTGCTAAAGACTTTGCTCGGTGAAGACAACAACTCTTCAACACTCGAGCCGACACCTATCCGTATAGAGAGTATGCAACTCTCAAGAGTAATAGGTACAAGAACTCTCAACTCAGATCTACTGTGATGCTCAACCACTATCTAAGTTTCGGCTCTTGATTTTCTCTCAGTGGATTTTAAACTCAAATCTCTCGGAGAGGGGTGCTCAATCAATCTTCTCAGAATCTCAAGTGGAGCAGCCAACGGGCAACGTTGGAGTGGGGTGGCTATTTATAGCCGCAGCCTTCCCGGATGGGAAATGACCATTGAGGACATGCGGTCCAGCCAATGGCCAACCGACACGTTTCCAACGGTTGGATTTTGAGCACAACGGTAACATTACTTGAGGAACAAGTAATGCTAACTCCTCGGTCCGAAAGATATCTCCTACAGCTCCGAAGAACAACGTCTTCTGCTGACAGGTAATCATTCGGAACACAAAGAGATTTCTCTTAATCTTTCATAGGTTTTGGCTAAGCATCACAACAGACAAAAGTCTTGAATACTTATACCCCTCTTAATAGTACGGTGGTCCTATGACTCGAATAAGAGAAAAAAGAACAACAAAACAAATGCTACGTCTTCGCTTCGTCTTCAATCTTCTCGACTGCAGTCATTCTTCTTCAGACACACCGAATAAAAATTGCTTTGCGTCAGCAATTCTTTCAGGACCATCTCCGGCACGCAATATTTTCGGTATGCTTTGTTCTCGAAACATATCCTTCTCTTCTCTGCAACGTAGATGTTTCTCGGTGAAGTTCTTCTAACTTCCTGAAAGAATATAGCATTCTTCTTGATAACAAACTCTTCAAGACATGTCAATCTTTTCTGCAGCGCAGATAACTTTCAAGGAAGTTTATAGCAAACTTCTCGGAAGTGGCAATCTTCTCGATAATAAGCTTCTTGAAACATATCAATCTTCTCTGCTGCAATCTTCTCGGAAGATTATAGCAATCTTTTCCGTAGCAGTCTCTTCGGGAGATTATAGCAATCTCTTCGGCAGCAATCCTTTCGGGATATTATAGCAATCTCTTCCGTAGCAATCCTTTCGAAAGATTACAGCAATCTCCTCATTAGCAAACCTTTCGGTAGCAAACCTTTCGGTAGCATACCTTTCGGAAGCAAACCTTTGGGTAGCATACCGTTCGGAAGCAAACCTTTCGGTAGCATACCTTTCGGTAGCAAACCTTTCGGTAGCATACCTTTCGAAAGCAAACCTTTCGGTTGCAAACCTTTCGGTAGCATACCTTTCGGAAGAAAACCTTTCGGTAGCATACCTTTCGGAAGCAAACCTTTCAGTTGCAAACCTTTCGGTTGCAAACCTTTCGGCAGATTATAGCAATCTTCTCGATACTCCAGGGACTATTTCTCTGTGTGTGCACTAGTAAACAAATTAGTCCCTCACTGTTTGTGACAACAATCTCCAAAACACAAGGGGCAAGGAATTGCACCAACAATCTCCCCCCTTTTGGACGATTGTTGACAAAACAGATAAACATCGAAGAGTAGATAGATATGTAACCAGAAATGTGCGGAATGTAAATTCGATAATATCTCGAAGATAAATATACTCCCCCAAAATATATGCAGCGTATGAAAGATTAACCTTTTGGATAAACCTGCATATATTAGAATAAGCTTGGTGGAGAGATATTTCACATCTTCGAGAATAAATGTATTGCACCAAAGGATAATGTCCGAGATATAATAGAGTGCATCCATACGTGAACTCTGGTAATAATTCCACCTGCAAAAATAAATTCTCGATAGAAATGAAGTATGGCAGGGGTTATTATCATTCGAGAACTAGAAAGAGTTCACAAGAGTTATACAACATGATAAGAATCAAATGAAGGCAAGTGTTGTAAACTCGAAAAACAACCCAGCAAAGACCCGCAAATCTATCACTCGATGTCTTCTCCCCCTTTTTGTCAACAAGTGTCAAAAAGGTGAAAAAGAACATGAGACATTACACGCCCGAAGGAAAAATGAACCGTCGCCCAAAAAAGGTCCAGACTCGCTTGGCGAAGAAGTTTCCCCCTCAGAGGTGACAACATTATCTTCAGTTGCATCTTCTTCTGCTTCTTTATCGAAATGCTGCGGCACCACTGAGGTTGCTGGAGCATTTTCATCTTTCTTCTGAGAAACTCTTTCAGCAGATAACGGAACACTGTTCTCCTCAGATAAAAATTTATGCGATGTAGCCTCAAACTCAGTGATAACATTGTTCAGATTAATCCTCAGCGGATCTGTCGAAGGAAATCTGGCTGAAAACTTAGGAGTGTTGCACTCTCGAAGATCTTCAATAGTCAGCGGGGCATCCATGAAGTCATATGTTTCGAATAGACTAACCATGTTGATTTTCTTCTTAGAAAGGAATTTCCTCAGCAATTTCCTCGGTGGGGCATCCATGAAATCATATGTTTCGAACAGACTAGCCATGTTGATTTTCTTCTTGGAAAGGAATTTCCTCAGCAATTTCCTCAACGGGGCATCCATGAAACCATCTGAATTTTGCGTGTATTGTTGTGGGGAATATTTAGCTCATGCGCAAGATGCTCTTTTTCTTTCCGATCATTATCAATGTTCTTCAGCAGGAGTTGTTGGGTTCTAAGACCGATCTCTGGAGTCTGGATGTATTATCTCTAAAAATTTGCCTTTTGTAATCTTTCAACATCAGCAGAGTGTCTCTAACATGATGGATGAATTTCTCTGGAGCATCTTGAGCAAGATATTCTTTCCTTGCGCATCAATTGATAATCTTCTTCTCAGCTTCATTTTCTTCGGTAGAATCAACAAGCTGATGCATGAATACATCTTTGTTATCGGAGACATGGCCAAGATATAGGCCATTGAGAGTGTTGCGCAATACACCATGAATTGCTCCTGAATCATATGCTCCTGGCAGAGGACTTGTAGTATGACACAGAATATAACGGAAGGTTTGAAAGTTGAACTTCAGATATTTTGTCTGAGGAAAAACCATACGAAAGATAATCGCCAACCTTATCCGAATCCATCAGGAGGTGAAACTGTTCATCAGAAATCTCATCAATAAAATGCACACGAGTTTCAAAGTTGTTGGTTTCAATCCGAGGGAAATGCGGACACTCGAGAAATTCTTCAGCGCTTCCATTCATGACATGGTGCTTTGTTATCCATTCGAGATCCCATGTTTTTGATATCTTGTTTGTCACCCGACACATATAGTGTGGCATAAGACTAGAGAATATATTCTCAGTTCCATGGGTGCTTGAATGAGAAAACCTTCATAAGCTGAAAATCTTCAATGTCCTGAAGGATTTGCTTTAAGCATTCCAATATTCTCATCAGTGGTAAATCAAGATATTCATGATGAAATATCTGATTACTTTTCAGCTGCGAGCATTTTCTTTCGGCAGAGAGCATTTTCTTTCAGCTGCGAGCATTTTCTTTCAGCTGTGAGCCAACATTTGTTTCAGCATTTGTTTCTGATGGACCAGCATTTGTTTTAAAAATTTGAAGTACTTGGACAATCAATCTCCATGGCAACATTTTCCGTGAGGGGCACATCAGCTTTTTCAAGATTTTCATTCTCAAGCTCATTTCTATTTGACGAGGCACAAGGGCCTTTTCTTTCTCTGATTCATTATTTTGAAGCACTTGAGCCTTCTTTTCCTTCTCTGATTCTACCTTCTCGAAGAATAACTCTGGAAGGAGAATTTCGCTGCCTCTCATTCTTTTCAGAAGATTGTTCCGATGCTTGAGGATCTGAAACATTTGCATTTTCCACACTTCCTTCTCCCTGAGCACTGGGCTCATTTCTTTCGGCTTATAGCTTTCTTTTCATCAGACGCATTTTCTTCTGCCTATCTTTCTTTTGATGGGATTTCTTTCGGCATCCAGATTTCTCTTCATCAGAAGCATTTTCTTCGTCACAGCTTTCCTTTCGATGGGATTTCTTTCAGCACCCAGATTTCTTTTCGGTGCCACACATCTTCTTCTGCAGACTGCCATTCTTCATCAAACTGAGCTTTTGATACAACTCTCGTGCCCATGACAGTCTCTTCACCCATTTCTGTCTGACCAGTAGGCTTAGCAGAATCTTCAACATAATCCATTAACCTATAAAAGAGAATAGATGCGAGGGAAAATATAGACAGGGCCATGAGTACTCACAGATAAAGTTTTTGATGAAAATCATTTTTGGAGAAGAATTGATCAACACTTTGAGAATTATATCGAATGAGAAATATCTTCAAAAAATTTCATGCTAGTAAGTTCTGAAAGAAATCTACTAAGATGAAATCCATCTAATTTTCATCAGAGAGAAAACACAAAGTTTAGATCCATTCGGATGAGCACAAGGAAAAACTACAAACCGTGCACGGTAAAAAGTATAAACTCTTGAAGATCTACTGGGATAGTTGAATCAGAAGATAATCGCGTCAGGTTGAACTCATATTATGAATGGAATGAGAAATACGAGTTCGGATCTCCGTACCCTAACTTGGTGGCGGAGATCAACTAAGGCGACACGGAGAGGAAGATTTACCGTGGTGGCTTGGAGCATATGCGGTGAGGTCCACTGGAGTTTCATCGGCGGATGATATCGTCGAAGTTGCAAGTGCGACGGCGCACTGAGGATTTTTTTGAGCAAGGGAGACGATGAATGACAAATAGATTGGAATCGTACGAGGAAGACGAGGAGGGGGGAAACCCAACCGTCTCGACAGAAAATCTACGGTTCAGAGTCAATGGGTTCTTCACATTCAACGCACATGATTAAGTGGCGGTTGTACGTGGACACGTGGCAACCAAAGGAGCAGTTTCTCCTCACTTGGGCGGGAGACCCAAATTTTGGAGGGCTTTCGCCAAATTAGAAATAACCTTCGGAACGCATTTCTCTCGTAGTCAAGAACACTAGAGACAAAGTTGTTTCAGATAAAAGTGCGTACCCACGAGAGAAAAGCATAGACTGGATAAGATAGAATGGAGAGGTAGGGTCCGAAACATTTCATTCAGAGAGAAAATCAAAGCGAAAGAAAATAGCCACGAGTGAAATGCATACATGACTAAATCCAGATCTATGAAAGAAGATAAACATCCTATGAGAAAGAACTTAAATCCCGAAGTAAAACCATAGCAAAACAAAATGACCGAAAGAAAACTTTGGTCAGCCAATAAATTCTTCATGTTGACGTGACTGATAATAATATCCTTTCCATTCAGAGATATCTTGAAAGAATTCCCAAAACAGGCGAGATTGATCTTCTACACAGTCACAAGCATATTCTTCGACAATGTCTTCGGATATATCTTCACTGATACAAATGACCCAATATCCTGAAATTGAGTTAGTTTGACTTGTCGAAGTAAATCATATGATAATGCAAGTATCTCAAAATTCTTTCAATAGAACCAAGTTTCCTTTCAGGAAACACTAATGGGATAGAAGCAATAATATCAGCAAGGGTAAAAATCAATCCTTTCAGAAAGTGAAGCATATCCCCTGCAAATATCGATTTGTCTCAGGCATATGATTTGATTTGTTTCGCCTGGAGACATTTTTCCTGCAAGAAAGATTAGGTTTTCTTAACCACCCACATCTTGGCAGGTGGCCGAGAAACATTTGGTTTCGGACGTGCATGATAGGATTTCTTTCGAGAAACATAAGAGTTGTTCCTCTGGGAAGGGTTAACATAATCGAAAGAATAAGCATTGTAATTCTTCCCAGAAACATGAGCATAATGGTTGGAAGAAGTATACATATAATATTTCGGACGAGCATTCTTATCAGAATCATACGAGGGATTTGCAGTTTCGTATTGCGAAGATTTTCCTTTCCTACGAAAGTTATTTCCCTGCATGGTTAGAGCAGCAGCAGCAGGCAGATTTTCAATACGAGACTTTTCAACCCAGATTCTTTTCTTGGGAGGCCCGTTCCTGCAATTAGTGCCAATATAACGTGCAAATACTTCACCATTATGTTGCTTAAACAGTTTGTAGTTGGAGTCAAATGACTCATCAGTAGGTGAAGGAATTGGACAATCATATCCTGAAAGTAATGCAGGTTCGAGAGTTTTGCTTTTACCAGGAACCCATACTGTCTTTGGATATTGCTCAGGTGTCCAGTATGTTCCATCAGCATTTAAGTTTTTCTCGAAACCTAACCCTTCCTTTCTAGGATTCTTGTGAAGAATTGACTTCTTCAGAACATCACAAAGAATTTGGTGTCCTTTGAGACTTTTGAACATTCTTGTCTCAAGAAAATTCTTCAGCCTAGCATTTTCATCAGAAATAGCAACATTTTCCTCAGAGGAGGAGTTAGTTTCAATAGTAATAACATGTGCATTTCTTTCAGCAGCAGCAGATGTTTCAGTATTAGAATCAGAATTGCTGCGCTCTAGGCATTTTAGACAAGGTGGCATAAATTCCTCCTGAGAAGCACTAATTTGCTGGGCGAGGAGAGAATCATTTTCAATCCGAAGATCATCATGAGCTACTCTCAGACACTCAAGCTCTTGTTTCCTTTTCAGGAAATCATAGTTAAGTCTTTCGTGGTCATCTGAGAGAAAATCGTGACGACCTGACAGATCCTCAAATTTTGCCAAAAGAGCAGAATGCTCGTTTGTCAACATTTGGTTTTTCTTCATCTCCTTGACCAACAAATTTTCTGTCTTTTTGAGAGATTTCTCAAGTTTCTCAAGAGAGTATTGTTGTTTCTTAGCAATTGTTATAAGCTTAGCTTGATCATCATCACTAGAAGAGGAATCATCACTAGCATAAGCTTTTTGTTTCTTGGGAGGTACCTTTCCTTTCGAAGCATTTTCCATGAAGCAATATGCGGAAGCTTCAACATCACTTGAATTGTTGTCAAAGAAGTTCAACGCTGGTGTGGAAGCGCAAGCAATGCCGGCTATGCCTGAATCTGAATCCTCGTCGAATTCTTCTTCGACAACTTCTTCGGACTCAAAGATTTCTTCTTCGGAGTCCATTTCCTTCCCAATATATGCCTTAGCCTTGTGAGAGCTCTTCTTTCAATTGGAATGAGACTTGGAGGAAGTTCTTGATGAAGACTTTGCTGAAGACTTCAAGTAGGAATTGTCTTTCTTCTTCGAGAACTTCTTTGTCTTCTCATCATCAGAATCATAGCTCTTGTTCTTGAAACTCTTGCTCTCGAAACCCTTGCTACTGCCCATGTTGAACTTTCCACTGGCGCTTATTTCAGCTTCCCACATTGGACAATCAGAGATGAAATGTCCAGGCTTCTTGCACTTGAAGCATCTATATTCTCCAGAAGATTTTGACCTCGACGAAGACTTTGAGTTACTGCCTGATTTCTTTTTCAGAAACTGATTCTTTTTCAAAAACTGATTCTTTTTCAGAAACTGGTTATTTTTCGGAATCTGGTCCTCTTTCGGGCAGCATTGCAAGTCCTTAGTTATCTGCATGGGATCTTTGCTGATGCTATCAGGGTCATCGGGATCTTCATCAGCATTATTTTCGACGTTCGAAGAAGAATCGGCAGCAGCTTTGAGAGCATGATTCTTTCGGTAGCGAGAGCCATATAGATCTCTTTTCTCTTCTTCTTGTTCTTCATGGGTGTTTAGCCTCTCCATATCATCAGCATCATCGAGACTTTTGAAGTCACGACTTTCCTTGATCATCAGCTCAAGGGTATTGAAAGAACTGTCTAGGGACCAAAGCAACTTCTTCACAATCTCATGATCGGTAATATCTTCAGCACCAAGACCTTGCAACTCGTTTGCGATATCATTCAGACGATCAAAGGTTTCTTGACAGTTTTCATTCTTGAGCCTCTTGAAGCGGTTGTACTTGGCCCGAAGAATATCGATTCCTGTTTCTTTTTGAGTTGAAACACCTTCATTGATCTTCTCTAATCTGTCCTAGATTTGTTTCGCTGTTTCAAGTCTTCTGTACTGAAGAAATTGTGTCCTGGAGAGATGATTGCAGATGATATGCTTTGCGTGTGCATCCAGCTGAATATTTCTTTCGTCATTGGGTGTGGGAGATTCGGGAAACTGAATTGTGTAGCCATTTTCCACAATCTGCCACATTTCTTCATTGATAGCCTTCAGTCGAATCATCATCTTTTGTTTCCAGAATGGATAGTCATTTTCATCGGAGAAAGGAAATCTTTCAGAGTGCCCATGGTGTCCTGCAAGCGACATACTCAAAACTCCAAGGCGGTTAGACCTTAATAAGCAGAGACAAAGAGTACCTTGCTCTGATACCAATTGTAAGGACCGGAGTATATCGACCAGAGGGGGGTGAATGGGAGATTCAAAATTTCTTTCAAAATGTTGAATACTCTCAACACAACACAGCGGATACTAATCTAAGCAGTTTCAGTTCTACGAAGGAAAACTATTTCCGAAGCAAAACTAGTTCTGAAAGAAAATTGTTCCCGAAACAAAACTATTTTCGAGACAAAACTGTTTTCCAGACAAAACTGTTTCCAAGACAAAACTTTTTCCGAAACAAAACTGTCCTTGAAACAAAATTGTTCCTAAAACAGAACTGTTTCCGAAACAAAGCTGTTCCCGAAACAAAACTACTACGGAAACACAACCGAGCAGTTTTAGTTCTACGAATCAAAACTACTACAGAAACAAAACTATCAACATGGATAGAGTTACACACATGAAAGAATTGCACATATAACAGATACAAAACATGCACACTACAGCGAAATATTCATCAGAGCAAGACTTAGCATAAAGACTAAGTAGCACCATATGAAAAGCAGATGAACATACAGACAAACATCCTTAAGTACTGTGAAAGCAAGTGTGCAACACAATATAGTCACGGTACTGAAAAGAATGCTTGAAAGATAAAGAATCACAGTACACAGATAGATATCTATCGACAGCAAAGAGCACCGAAAATAAACTACTGAAAGAAATGCAGTAGGATAGAAATGACCAGTGGTGCTCGATGGCGACAGCTGATTTGGTAGACCAGTTCACTCTTCTGCAAAAGAGCTACGTCTGGTTGGAGGGACTTGTGATTCAACACAGGAGATAAACTCTCTCCATCCTATTCTCCTCAATGTGAAGTTCCTCGAACTTCAGTTGATTTCACTCGTGGTAGATTCTTGTCGGCGATCTCCAAACCTTCGACAGACTTCTTCGCGAACCACAACGACTCTTGGTTGCTGAAGACTTTGCTCGGTGAAGACAACAACTCTTCAACACTCAAGCCGACACCTATCCGTCTAGAGAGTATGCAGCTCTCAAGAGTAATAGGTACAAGAACTCTCAACTCAGATCTACTGTGATGCTCAACCACTATCTAAGTTTCGGCTCTTGATTTTCTCTCAGTGGATTTTAAACTCAAATCTCTCGGAGAGGGGTGCTCAATCAATCTTCTCAGAATCTCAAGTGGAGCAGCCAACGGGCAACGTTGGAGCGGGGTGGCTATTTATAGCCGCAGCCTTCCCGGATGGGAAATGACCATTGAGGACATGCGGTCCAGCCAATGGCCAACCAACATGTTTCCAACGGTCGGATTTTGAGCACAACGGTAACATTACTTGAGGAACAAGTAATGCTAACTCCTCGGTCCGAAAGATATCTCCTACAGCTCCGAAGAACAACGTCTTCTGCTGACAGGTAATCATTCGGAACACAAAGAGATTTCTCTTAATCTTTCATAGGTTTTGGCTAAGCATCACAACAGACAAAAGTCTCTAATACTTATACCCCTCTTAATAGTACGGTGGTCCTATGACTCGAATAAGAGAAAGAAGAACAACAAAACAAATGCTACGTCTTCGCTTCATCTTCAATCTTCTCGACTGCAGTCATTCTTCTTCGGACACACTCTTCAAGACATGTCAATCTTTTCTGCAGCGCAGATAACTTTCGAGGAAGTTTATAGCAAAGTTCTCGGAAGTGGCAATCTTCTCGATAATAAGCTTCTTGAAACATATCAATCTTCTCTGCTGCAATCTTCTCGGAAGATTATAGCAATCTTTTCCGTAGCAGTCTCTTCGGGAGATTATAGCAATCTCTTTGGCAGCAATCCTTTCGGGATATTATAGCAATCTCTTCCGTAGCAATCCTTTCGAAAGATTACAACAATCTCCTCATTAGCAAACCTTTCGGTAGCATACCTTTCGGAAGCAAACCTTTGGGTAGCATACCTTTCGGAAGCAAACCTTTCGGTAGCATACCTTTCGGTAGCAAACCTTTCGGTAGCATACCTTTCGAAAGCAAACCTTTCGGTAGCAAACCTTTCGGTAGCATACCTTTCGGAAGCAAACCTTTCGGTAGCATACCTTTCGGAAGTCAAAAACAGTGTCTGGTTCCAACAAAAATCGGCAGTGCCAGCAAAAAAAAACCAACGGTTGTAGCATCAGGTGTCGCCTGGGTGCAAAACCACCATCCATGACTGGGAAGAAGGATTGGTTCAAGGAGGGGGCACAGCAACGGCGACCAGCTCCCGCCGGAGGAGAACCAGGGGAGGGTAGGGAAATGTTATCCCGTGCAGTGCTGCCGGGAGGCGGCCGGAGACCCGCCCCCTTCCTGCCAAACTACGGCTGCGCGGGGCAGAAACAAATGCAGGTGAGGTCAGGGCAGAGGTGGGCGTTGGGGTCCTACGCGGCAATGCAGGTGTTGTCGACGATGTGGATCGGCGTTGGCGCTGGGAGAGGAAATTGATGCACGGGGGAAATCGATGGTTGTGTGATGGATAAGGCTGAGAAAGCGGTGGGGTGGGTACAGATTCACGTGACGACGCGCGACCGCGAGAGGGTGACCGGTCAAAACTTTGTCGGGCGGCATGAGAGAAACATTTATCTTATTAAAATTGGGATGTCACTCACTCTACTCAAAAGCACTAGACCACTCACTCAGTTACAAATGATCGCCGCTCACATCTAGCAGTTGACCAATGAATAAAAAACCATCATATTTCAAATGGCCGTGGCAACCCACGGGCATTTTACTAGTATATGTAAAATGCTTAGAATTTCATGTAGTTTCATAAAATGCAACTTTCATCCATGTTTAAAATTGTTGTTTGCATTAATTTCCATAAATGACATGCTAAAATGGTTTATTTCATATCGAAATAACCGTAGCTTCGAATTAAATAAACTACATATGTAAATTGACTAGAAAAATGTGTAGAGTAACATGTTGCCCTTACTTTTCCTGTTTAACAACAATAAAATATGATTTTAGGCAGAACAGTACCAAATTCGAAATTTACGTATGGGGATTTTTCGGAATTGTTTTGTGTTGTTTCCGGCCTCATTTAAATTGCCTAGATACGTAGATTAATCATGCTTCAACTCTTTCCATGTTTAACAACATTTAAAAATGGTTGAGTACATAAACGGGAGTGAACTAAATGATTGAACGTGGAGTTTCGTCAATATGCAACTCGTTGCATATTGAGCTTCGCTTAATGTGTAGTATTTGAATTGTTGCACTTTGCCATGTCATGCATCTTTAAACTTGACATGCATCATACTCAGTTGTGCATTATGCCATGATTATGCTTGTTTGTTTACCATGTTGTTTGCTTCTTTCCGATTGCGGTTCTTCTCGATAGTTCCGGTTATGTTGCGAAGTGTGAGGATTCGTTCGACTACGCTTGTTCGACTACTTCATGGACTCGATCTTCTTCTCAGCGGGATTTCAGGCAAGATGACCATTACCTTGGATATCACTACTATCTTTGCTTGCTAGTTGTCTCGATGCTATCGCTGTGTCTCGCTACCTACCACTTGTTTGTCAGCCTCCCATATGACATGATACAGCCTCTAACTTTCCACCATCCCAGCAAACCGTTATTTGGCTATGTTACTGCTTTGCTCAGCCCCTCTTATAGCGTTGCTAGTTGCAGGTGCACTTGCAGGTTGTTCCATGTTGGGACATGGATATCATGGGATATCACAATATCTCTTATTTAATTAATGCATCTATATACTTGGTTGTGTGTGGAAGGCTCGGCCTTTTGCCTGGTGTTTTGTTCCACTCATGCCGCCCTAGTTTCCGTAATACCGGTGTTATGTTCCTTGATGAGCGCTTCTAACACAAGTGGGGCATATGGGAACCCCCCCTGATCATTCGTTTTAGGATAAACTTCTCCAGCAAGGCCCAACATTGGTTTTACCATTTGCCTAATAACAACTAAAATTTGCATAGGGACTTTCCGGACCCCGTGGATAATTAATCAACAACCCGGGCCAATGCTCCTCATGAGTGTTGGTCCAAACTAGGGCAATGTCCGGCGCCCCCTGGGCAACCGGGGTCTCAGCCAACCCGACGTCTTGCCCATCCGGTGTGCCTTGAGAACGAGATATGCGTGGCTCCTATCAGGATTGTTGGTACGCCGGGAGGTCTTGCTGGTTTAGTTTTACCTTTTACGAGTGGCTTGTCCACCGGGATTCCTTATCGTAAGCATCGTGTTATCATGGTGTGAGGATGTTCCATCGGATGCGTGTGGTAATTTATAATGGACTACTTGGAGCACCCCTGCAGGGTTAAATCTTTCGGAGAGCCGTGCCCGCGGTTATGTGGCGACTTGGAAATTTATAACCTCCGGTTGTAGAGAACTTGACACTAAATCTAATTAAAATAGACCAACCGCGTGCGTAACCGTGACCGTCTCTTTTCGAGGGAGTTCGGGAAGAGAACACGGTGGGGTTATGTTTGACTCGTAAGTAGGTGTTCAGGATCACTTCTTGATCATTACTAGTTTGCGCCCGATTATGCGTAGTTCACTCTTCTTATTCTTGTACTCATAAGTTAGCCACCATACAATGCTTAGTGTTTGCTGCAACCACACCACTTAACCATTCCATAGACATTAAGCTTTGCTAGTCTTGATACCCATGGTAATGGGATTGCTGAGTCCTCGTGGCTCACAGTTTACTACAACAACAGGTGCAGGTACAGGTAAAGCGATGCTTTGACGTGAGAGCGATGCATGTTTGCTTTTGGAGTTCTTCTTCTGCTTCTTCTTCTTCGTCGATCATAGGATGGGTTCCCGGTTGGCATCCTGGGATTAGCAGGGTGGATGTCATTCTTCTTTTTCGTTTGATTTCATCCGTAGTCGGATCCTGCTCTTCTGTATGATGATTGCTATGTATTGATGTATTCATGTATTCATGTTGTAGTTTGTGGCGAGTGTAAGCCTTTATCTGGTATTCTCATCTATTCAGTACATGGTATGTTGTAATGATATCCACCTTGCGAAGCGTCTTCGATATGCGCTTCTATCCTTAGTGGGACTTCCGAGTTCCTTAAGGATAGGACCGCATATTGGGCGTTACATCTGCGGCCCATGACATGCTTATGGGGATCCAGCAGCTGTATCATTTTTTTGTGCGTTTTTTTTTGAAGTATGAGTGCAGTTTTCTGTAGGTTGCACAGTCGTTCATTTTGCCTAGATTATCAGATAACTTCACTCAGGGTGGTCATCTTTGATCACGAATGATGAGAACAAGTTAAGTTTGATACCTCTTCCGTCACTCCTTCTGGCAGCCATTAGATTGAAATCCAACGGCTGGTGTGCTTTGAATCTCCTTCCTCCCAACATATTCCCCTTCTCAGGTGGACCCAGCAGGTCTCATACACAGATATCTGGGACCAACCACCTATCCATTTGTATTTCTTTATTTTGTTCAACCTTTCGTCCTCTCCCTACAGCAGCTTGCGGCGCTGCCGCGCACGCATCGACGACCCATCCTAGCCTATGCATGGCGCTGGCCATGCCATCCCTCTACTCCCCCACATCTCCTTTTATTCTCCGGCGGCGGCAGCTCCACCGGCCCACCCTGCACCCGAACCAGTCAACCCTCGTACTGCCCTCCGCCTACGTCTTCCCCGGCTCCGGTTCGTTCCGGTCCGAGGTCTCGACGTCGTCCTCCACCTTCGTGCTCTCGCCGCGGCGCCGCCGTCTGTCGTTCTCAACATGGTCCACAAACGAGAGGAATCGGGAGATGACTGTACGTGGAGAGGCTCACAGTCCGGGCCCACCAGGTCCATGGCCGTACCTCCTTATATATTGCAAAAAAAATGCTTCCTTCTTATGGTATGTTGACGTGTGGGGCCCACGAGATTGTCAACGTAGTCAAGGTGGCTGTCATCCAGGACCTACCAGGTAATCATTTTTTTCAGAGATCGAACAAGTAACAACTGTGCTGTGGCCTGCCCAGCCTAGGTTTTGTTGTTTAACATGCGCAGCCCACGACATGCTGACACCGTTGATCCAGCAGGTTTCAACTTTTTTTTAAGGTCCAGCAGGTATCAATCGGAACATCAATAGCCCAACTTATGTTTGTTTCTTGAAGACAACTCACAGCTCAGTTCTATTTTTCTATACTGCTCAAAAAAGTTCTAATTTTCTATAAGAATGCCAAACTCAAATTATGTTTTCCCTTCTATAATAGTATATATATATATATATTTTATTTTATTACATATACTCCGTACATATATTATAAGAACATAAGGTTCCCGTTTGACCTGTCCTTCGTCCAACATTTGTATAGACCTTCCCACTTCCTTTATTTTTGTTTTTTATTAATCTTATCTCTGATTTTTCTCCCACATGTTTTACCTAAAACCAACTCAATTGTCCCACGTCTAGCCTAAAAAATAATAATACCCCACATCTTATTAACTCTTCAAAATAAATAATATTTTATTTGGTAAATTGATAAGTTCTTACCAAATAATTATTATTATTTAACAATAAGTTGGCAAGTTAATTCCTGATGATTGCGTACATAAGCTTGCTAAGATTTTACGGACCAATGCAGTAATAGACGTGCAATCACGTGTTTATGCTCCGTAAATTATGTAGTTTTATAATAAAATGCCCATCACCGGTTTATGTTTTTATAACATTTCTCCGTCCTGCCCAAAATGATATTTTCACCCAGCCCAACAAAACCGTGTATTTGAAAAATAATACAAATAGGCTGTAAATCCTAACAAAATATATAAATGGGCTGCATAGACGCTACATTATTGTTTCACCCAGCCCACCAAATGGACTGGCTGACATGTGGACCAATAGGTCGAAGCCTACGCAAGGCGTTGTCAACTTAGTCAAAAAAAGTTTCTGACAGCCTTATCTGTTGGATGTACATCCAACGGCCGGCATTCTTCTTCAATCTCTTGTCTTCTTCCTCCAGCGCTGGCGGGGCAGCCTGCTCCAGCCTCCGGCGTCCAGCAGCGCTGCTTCGCGTGCCTCGTTGTGAAACTCTACCCCACCGACGGTCAGGCCATCCCTCCACTCCTCCGCACCTCCTGTTATTCTCCGCTGAGTGTAGCCCCACCCTGCACCCGAACCAGTCAAGTCTCGCACTCATCTTCATTTGCGACTCAACTACCGTTTCTTCCCCATCTCCGGGTCGTTCCCGTCTGGAGCGTTGGGGCCTCGCCGTCGTCCACCGCCTTGGTGCGCTTGGCCCGGCGTGTTCAACATGGTTAACAAACGAGAGTCATCGGAAGACGACTGTACGTGGAGAGGTTGACAGATGCGACCCATGAGGTCCATGGTCGCACGCAAGGAAAGTGGCTCCTTATTACGCGGGAAAAAAAAGCTTCCTCCCCCTGACAGTTGGGACTCACCAGCTACATCATCACACGCAAGGAAGTGCCTCGTTATTACGCGCAAAAAAATGACTCCTCCCCCTGACATCCGGGACCCACTAGCTACATCTTCGCACGCAAGGAAGTACCTCCTTATTACGTGAAAAATAAATGATTCCTCCCCTGATAGCTGGGACCCACCAGCTATATCTTCGCACGGAAGGAAGTACCTCCTTATTACGCAAAAAAATGATTCGTCCCCATTGCAACTGGGACCCACCAGATTTGGAGGCTGACTTATGGGCCTACTAAGTTGACGCGTACGCAGGGCTTTGTCAACTTAGTCAACAAACGATTCTCAGCGCCAGCGGGACCGCCTGCTCCTGCCTCCCGTGGCCGGCTGTGCTGCCGCGCAGGCCTCACTGCCCTACCCTACTCCCATTGCTGGCCAGGCCTTCCCTCTACGCACCCACATCCCCTGTTATTCTCCGGGGATGGCAGCCTCACACTGCAGCCGAACCAGTCAACCATCGTACTCCCCTCCGCGTGGGCATCCACTGCCGCGTCTTCCCCGGCTCCGCTTCGTTCCCTTCCTAGGCCTCGCCGTCGACCACCGTCTTGGTACTCTCGGCGCGGCGTAGTCAACGTGGTCAATGAATGACAGCCACTGGAAGAGGACTGTATGCGGTGATGCTGACAGCTGGACCCACCAGCTACATCTTCGCACGCAAGGAAGTGCCTCCTTATTACGCGGGAAAAAAAATTATCCATCCCCATGACAGCTAGGACCCACCTACTATATCTTCGCACGCAAGGAAGTGTCTCCTTATCCTCCCTGACAGCTGGGACCCACCCGGTCGAAGCGTGCGTAGCTATGTCTGTCTGGTGGTGAACGTGTACGTACATACTGGTCGATCGGTCTCTCTGCAATGATGAACCGTGGGTTTGTAAGGAGAGGCACATGTCGTAGTAGAGCCCCCGACGTAGCAGTTCAGGCAGCCCCGTCTAAATCGTGTACACATACGTACAGCCACGCTGCAAAAAATACGGGCACGTACGTACATACGGGCGGGGTCTCGAACGCGTACTCATGCATACGTACGACCAGGGCTCGTGTACATGGAGAGGCGATGGTGGGGATACGCAGCAACGGCCTCCTGTTCATCGGCAGCCAACCGGCTGGGTCGGAACGGAGGAAACAGCGTCGTGTTCATCGGGAGGCAACCGACTCAGTCGGAATGAGTCATGTTCATCGGGAGCCAACCGGCTTGGACAAAACAGCCGAAACGGGGTCCTGTTCATTGACTCGGGGTCTGGCGTACCGCAAAACGGAGGAAGCCTACGGTCGAAATGGGGTCCTGTTCATCGACTGGGGGTCTGGCGTATCGCAAAACGGATGAAACAGACTTCTGTTCAACCGCCTACGGTCGAAACGGGGTCCTGTTGATCGAGAGGGGTCTGGCGTACCGCAAAACGGTGGAAACAGACTTCTCTTCGAGCGCCTACGGTCGAAACGGGGTCCTGTTCATCGGGAGGGGTGTGGCGTACCACAAAACGGGACTCCACGGGCTACTGTTCATCCACCGTTGACTTCCTCCAGCCTCCACCGGCTACTGTTCATCCAGCCTCCACAGGGGTCCTGTTCATCCAGCCTCCACCGGCTATTGTTCATCCAGCCTCCATGGGGTCCTGTTCATCCACCCCCCAACCGGCTGGGGTGTGGCGACCTCTCCTCGGGGTCATGTTCATCCAGCGCCAACCACCTTCACACAGCCAGGGTACTGTTCATCCATAGCCAACCCACCGGCTAGGGTGGGGCGTACGAGCGGGCGGCAGCAACGGGAACTGTTCATCCATAGCCAACCAACTGGCTCGATCGATGCATCTCGACTCGTGTCTACGTGTATCGCGCGCGCGGCAGCAACGGGCACTGTTCATCGAGAGGCAACCCAACCGGCTACGTCTCGCACACGGGGGCTCGATGCAACGCATCTATCGATCGGCTTCAGTAAGCAGCATGCAGCAGGGATCGATGGCTCGGGTTCAGTTAGCAGCGAAGGAATCGCTCGGGTTCAGTTAGCAGCGAAGGAATCACTCGATTTCAGTTAGCAGAGAAGGGATCGATTGATCGGCTGCAGTACGTAGTGAGATCGATCGCTTGTCTTCAGTACGTAGCTGGCTAGTGCGATCGCTCGGGTTCAGTAAGTGAACGCCTCGCTCGGGTTCAGTTAGCGAACGCCTCACACACACGCGTGCGTACAAGAGAGAAACGCGCAAAACCACACTGCATCGCTTGGCCCGACCACCCACCGTAACCGGGAACTCATTTCCTCGCCCTCACTTCTACCACAATTTTTTACGTCATGGACGACCCAAAGAATGTCATGCGGGTGCGTCTCCGGCCCGCCCAGGACGAAAAACCCATTTTCTGTCATAAATTTTTGTCACAGAAGTAGGAGCCCACCACATCTATGATGATACGTGTTTTTGTCACAATTATTGTCATAGAAGTGTCACAACCATGACAGAACAAGTTTTCGTTCGGGCCATAATGTCACGGATGTGTCTTTT
Source organism: Elymus sibiricus (assembly GCA_039707655.1). Taxonomy (NCBI): domain Eukaryota; kingdom Viridiplantae; phylum Streptophyta; class Magnoliopsida; order Poales; family Poaceae; genus Elymus; species Elymus sibiricus. The sequence goes on along the minus strand of CM077666.1, from coordinate 164,023,333 downwards.
TTTTGTAGTGTGGACCTCGGCGCTACAGCCCGAAGGGGCGATGCAGCGGCAGCGTGCGGGTCCTTGCAACCGCAGGGACGGCCTCGGGGCGGTAGCGTGGTCCGCACGCCGCGGTGCTACGACATGAAGGGGCGACGCAATGGTAGCGCGCAGGTCGGTGCAGCCATGGGAACGGCCTCGGGGCGGGGCGTGAACTGCGCGCTGTGGCGCTATGGCTAGAAGGGGTGACGCAGCGGCAACACGCGGGTCGGTGCAGCCGCGGGAAGAACCACAGGGCGGCGGCGCTGCGGCCCGACGGGGCTACCAGCGGTGGCCTGTTGCTCATTCCGTGGAGGGGCGCATGAGGCTCGGGGATGATCTTCACAGGACATGCGGAGGCACGCGCAAGCGACTGGCTAGGTCGGTCGCGCGACGCGGATGGGACGGAGCGCGGGCGGGCGGGTGATGAATCTGACTGCACGCGAGATCGGGGGCGCCGCTTGGTGATGAAGGGGCCGAGCTACCGAGGCGACGCCCGAACGAACGCGAACGCCCGGAGCGTGCGCGCGGCCCACATCTGAGCGTGGCGCGGAACAGCGCAACACAGACGCAACTGCCTGACGCATCACATGCGTGGCAGCGCTAGGGACCAGCGGCCTGATGCAGCGGAGTGGGATGAAGGTTGATGGAGGATCCTGATCCAATCATGGCGACGACGGCCGGCGCAGAGCGACGGGTGGAGGGACGGGTGGACGGCGGCCATAGGCCGCTGCGTGTCGCACGAGGCCGCCATGTCGAAGAAGAGGCCAGTGGATTCAACGTCGTAGTCCGAGTAGAGGTGCGCGAGGGCGACGGGCAGCGACAGGCGATGCAAACTGATCTTATATCGAAAAACCAAAAAAGAAGCACATACCGATACGACCGACGTGAGAAAGAAAACCCGAATCAAGGACCGGAAAAAAAAAAGACTCTCTAGGGCAGCCGATTAACAGGACCGGGCCCCGCGGACGAACCCTAGGTACCGCGGCGCGGCCCTCGATGGCGATCATGAAGATCAACCACCCCAGGGGCTACGCCGTGCGGAAGCGGCGGCAGCGGCTAGGGTTTTGGATCGGGGCTAGGCTGATACCATGTAGAAGGATGGAGAGAGATTGGTGGAATCGATGTTTATTGTTTGAGCCTCATGGGCATATATATTGAAGTACATGATCAACTTAAAGTATAAGACAAGTTAGAACAAATCCCAGTCCATCTTATGTTTCCTAAATAATCATGATACGCAACAGTCGGCTAGAGCGCAAATTGGATAAACAGTGAAAAACTGAACAAAACCGCAAAATAAAATCAGTAAAACCGCTGGGAAGCTAAGAGCATCTACAACCGGACTTGGCAAATCCGCCCCCCTATACGCCCGCGGGCGCGTCCGGGCGCGTCCGCGGACAGCGCCCGCCGGCCCCTCATATCTTGCGCCGCACATCCACATACCTCAAATGCCAATCCTTAAATCATGCAATCCATGCACGTCGATCATATGATACAAATTGTCCGAAAACAACAGTTCGAAACAAAGCAAACCAAATCATAGTTCAACAAACCATACATGCCAAAATGAAATCCATGTCCAAGCGTGACGGATGGCTCGCTTGTCGGATCACTGGCTGGACGCCATCCATGCTGCCTGCTCTGAGCCCATGCTTGCGTCCTGCAGGTCCTCCTCCGCCTGCGTCTATGCAGCCTGCTCCGCCTGCATCCTGGCCGCATGCTCCGCTGTCGCCCTCGCTGCCTCATACTCCCTACGGTCGTTAATCTCCTTCTTCTTATCCGCAAGCCACTTCTTCGCATGCTTATCCAAGAGGGTTTCGTCTGCCAACATGATCTTCGCATCCTCTGCGTCCCGTGCGAGTTGCAACCTCTCCTTCTCAAGCTCAATCTCTCCAAATGTCTTGGCCTTCTCAAGTTCCCATTTGATCGCTGCTTGTTGCTTCTCCAACTCGATCTTCTCCCTCTCAATTTCCAGCTTCTTCTCCGCCCTCTTTCGTTCCCACTCCATCCTCTCCTTTTGCGCATCCAACATGAGCTTGTACCTCTCCTCTTTCTTGTTCTCCCTTGCCAAAAAAATGTCCGTCCATGTGGACGACATTTTTGTAGCCGCGGCATCACGGGAGGCCCTTGCCTTCTCCCACTTGTTTCCCATGACTTGTCGGTTATCCTTTGGCACGGTGGCTCTTCCATTCTCGGCGACAAAATCTCGTCTTCATCGTCCAACCCAATTGATTGGTGGGAGCTTGAGCCATCATTCCTCTTCTTGCCGGCTTTGAGATCGGTCACAAGTTGTGTCCACATCGGCACTCCATTCAATAAGATCCAACAATGGCTAAAAGCAAACGGCTTCTTCTCCGTCTCATGATACAAAGTGTCCGCCACCGCCATCTAGCAAACAACATATGTATGAGCATGAGAATGCAAACACGAGAAGCATATGCAAATGATGACATGATGAATCAATTGAGCTTACGTGAGTTGCCACTCCCATCCCACTTTGAGGGCGTTTGGTCACTTGTGAGTAGTAGCCAACGTACTTGTTCACTTCCCCTTGAATGATCCCCCATCGATGTTGGAGAGATGCCACATTGCGGTTGGTCACGATAGGATGCGGCTCCACATACTCCTTTTGATCGTGATACTCCTTCCAAATCTTCTCCCAATACATGTTCCCCTTTTACTCGGTGCCGCATATTGGATCCATTGTTGTGGCCAACCAAGCTTTGACCAACAAGATGTCCTCAAAAGTTGAGAATGCCGGACCTCTTGCCTTCGCCGTCTTGCCCTTCTTCTTGCTCGGATTGGGATCGGATGTTGTCCCAACTTCAAATGCGGTGCCCCCCAATTGGCAGTCCATTTGGGTCGGACCTTCATTGTCATTGATCATGTTGGACATGAACGCCTCCTAGATGATCATGGTTTGCAAGCATTCATCATGTCCGAAATCAACTAATATGCAAAACATTGAACATGCCGTATGCAACTTTGATCGGACAGGAGCGAACAAAACGTACCGACTCTTGTTCTTTCATTCCGTCGAACATGTCTAGGGCAGCCCGGGCGCCGCCGGTGCCCGTGCTCATCCGCGCCTAAACGAGCTGCGGCGAGTCACATATGTCCACCGCTGGCATCTGCGTGGGTGGAAAGCTCTCCGGAATGGCCCAGCCGGCCGTCGGATCCTCCTCTGTCCCAACGTGGTCGGACGGTGTAATCCGCGTCGGCGCTCGGAGGGAAGGGGTGCAAGGTTCAGGGCGCGGCGGGGGAGACAGCTGCTCGCCCATGTACGCACCTCCCTACAACACCGCCGCCGCTTCCCTCTCTCGCTACCGGCATCACCGCATCTTCCGGGCAACGTTCTCCGCCTTGCACGACGGAGCCGAGGAAGGGACACCGACGGACGAGGCGGACTGCGTCTCCGTCACGGCGGTCAGGGACGGGCTGGACGACATCTACGGCGACGGATCGGGACCGGTGGTGAGATGGGGAGCAAGGGTGGTGGACGGCGAGGACTCGGGCGCGGGAAAGGTTGGAGGGCGGCCGGAGGAGGAGGAAGGGTTTGGTGGCTTTGGTGCAATTTGCGGTGGGGTCGGGCTGTCGGGTCCGACGTGGCGGACGCGCTCGAGTGCCCCATATCCGCCTCATATTTGGGCTGGATATGAGGGGTGCCGGTCAGCCCGAGCGTTTGAGGCCCATTTAAGGAGCCCGTCTGGATTGGAATTTTGTGACCGGTCAGTGGCCGGGCGGCCTGCTCAGCACGAGTGTTTGAGGTGCCCGGTTGTAGATGCTCTAAGAAATGCCCAGGAGTGAGCGCCGCAGGCGTCGCGCTAGCTAGTTAGCCCTGCGGGAGTCAACAAGGAATCGCCCATAAGCAGGTGACAAAAGCTATGAGACACTAGTGGAAAAAGTGTTAGCCACAACTTTCGTTGGTAGCACGCCATTTTCCATCAACGCCAACACTATTTTTTCAAATAGTGCTGGCGTCGGCATAATTGGTACGCCAGCTATATATGGTTAGCGCTGGCGTGGATATTTTGTCAGACGTCACTACTATGTGGGCCCTGCTGTGCTGACCAGTTGGAAGATACTGCTAGCGTAGGCTTTGTATACACGCCATAGATAAAGTATCTAGTGCTGTCGTGCCCTACTTGGGAACGCCAGCACTAAGTTTTGCCTATATATAGAAGTGTTGGCAGTCCTTGTTTCTCAAATACATTCACTTCCATTCTCCACAAAATTCTACTCCCTCTTAGCTTGCTGCTTTGGTGACAATGGACCCACCGGAGCTCATCGAATCGGCACGAGCCCCGCGTGCGAGCCCACGTCGGCGGGGCGTGTCGAAAGTTTGGGACTCCGCCACCTTGGCTGAGCTCTCCTCTGGCCCCGTTGGCTACGGCATGAGCTCGCCACGGCCAATGCAGCCGGCCATGTCCGGCGAATCATCCCACTACAGCACGACGTCCGTTCGATCTGGCAGCTACGCCACTGACGCCGAATCTGTCGGGAATCGAGCGAGGGCACCTGTGCTGCTTTGCGGCTGTCGACGCCCTGCTGTTAAGCATATGTCGCACACAGAATGGAATCCAGACCGAGAGTTCTACATCTGCACTAATCGTGAAAAGGTAATATCACAGAAAATACCTCTCGGTCTATTTATGCTAATTTGCACAATTCAACTCTATCGTCTAGTGTCGCTCACATGAATATGTGTATGTATATTGTGATCCACAGACACCAGGGACAAAATATTGCTACACATGGATATAGGTTACTCGAGTACTCCATTGGACCACTAAGACAACAGATAGATGAGATGCAGTTCAAGAATGATGTGATGCGCGGCCAAATCCAAAAGTTCAAGATGCTTCGATATGCGCTTTTAGCTGGTGTTATGCTTGGCCTCGTTCTCCCAGCTGGATCGGTGGCAGCATTTTTTCTCGTGTGAGTCATTACACTGATGATGTCCTTAGTCTAGATCAAGTAGTAGAAGGTATATATTTGTTATTGTTTTCATCCTTCAACTATTATGTATCTAGGCCAGATTAATGAGATCAATGTTCTTCTAATTATTTTCTTGAACTATTATATATTTACACAAAATAATAAAATATAATATAAAATTAACAAAATAATAGATAATAGAATAATAACACAATAAAATAATAAACTAAACATCTATATGAATATAAAAACAATGTGTCTAACAAATAAAAGTAAAAAAAGAAAATTTAATAAAATTAAAGACAGTAGCTATGGCGTGGGCCACGTAGGCCAACATCAGCAATTACAACGCCGGCCCTGGATCAACTAATTAATTATCCACCAAGCCACCGCATCTCATTCCCCACCCACTCCAAATCCACGCCCCGTGCCGCCACCGCCTCAGCCTCAGCCGGCAGCGCCCCCGGCCGCCGTCAAGTACCCGCTGCCGTCTCCGTCTTCTCTGCCGCCGTCTCTGCCTACGCCTCCCTCGCCGTCTTCTCCGCCACCGTCGCCGTCTTCGTCTTCTCCGCCTACGTCCCCCCCTCGCCGTCGCCTCCACCTCCACCGCTGCCGCCCCCATCGTCTCCACCCCGCCGCCCCCGTCGTCTCCACCCCGCAACGCCCCCTCGCCGTCTCCATCGCCGCCGGTGAGTTCTAGGTAGTGTACAATTTTTGTGTAAGAGTAGTGTACAATTTGTAGTGTAAGAGTAGTGTAGAATTTTTTGTATAAGATTTTAGTGTAGTTGTAGAGTAAGATTTTAGTGTAGTTATAGTGTAGAATTTTAGCATATGATTTTAGTGTAGTTCTATGTAATGTACTTGCAAGAATTTAGTGTAGTCGTTGTAGAGTATGATTTTAGTGTAGTTTTTCTTGTAGTTATATGTAGTGTACGTTTAATTACATTGTAGATTGTAGGTTTTGCAGGTACTCGTCAATATGCTCAATTTTTACTAACTTGTTAGTTATATATGCACCGTCACATATGGCTCCGAAGTTTCATGGTGTGCGACCGAAGGGGAATAAGTACTATGCCACCATTAGGAAGAACAATGTCATCCACGAGCTTGGCCATTGGGACACCCCGGGGTTAGCGGCGCGCGCCTATGATGCCATGGCGGTAGAGTTCTTTCAGGAAGGGGCGATTCTGAACTTCCCTAAGTGTCGTGAGTACGCGAAGTTCCTCGCGCCGCCGAGCATTCGTATATGCACTAGGGCTGAGGAGAAGGAGAACAAACAGGCCGAGATGCAGCTCTTCGACCCATTGGTGAGCGAGCTTGCGAGAGATGAGAAACTCATGGAGAGCAACAAGATGATGCTACTTCAGTATGCATCCAGGAAGAGCGCGGAGAAGGATCCCATAGACTGGGATGCCTTGGAGCGTGAGGAGGAGGGTCAGTAGGGGTGTCGTAGGTCCACTAGGGATGACCACGAGGCTGGTCCCTCTAGCCACTAGCTTGCTAGATGGGTAGCGCTACCTATTTCGTATGAACTGTTTAACTTTATGCATGTTTTATGTTTGAACTACGCATGGTTTGTAGAACTGCTTAATTACAAGTATGTGTTAATATCTAGATGGTCGGGTAGCGCTAGTTTGTATTAACTCCTTATGTTGCATTATATCTATGCATCTGTTATGTATGCTTATTTTTGTTAACTTGATGAAAGCAGTAAATGGATGCCCCATGTGAGACATGTGGTTCAGTGAGATGCCAAAGGGATAAGAAGTTCTTCATTGATCTTCCGAATGACTTCCTCACTAGGACGGTATGTTTTAGTAGGACATGTTCTGATTGAGTTTCATATGATGTATACGGCTGTGCCCAAAATTGTCTAACTAGCTAGTTCTTTCTTTCAATTTTGCTCAGATCATCCCTTGCGGGGCAAGGCGTGACTTCTTAGAGAAGTTTCGAGTTCCACTTAATGCCACCATCACATTCCAGTGCACCCTCATGAAGATGTTGACGGCCCAACAATTCAATTGTCTTGTCACCAACGAGCCAGACCGCACCTATTTCGGTTGCCCTGCTTGGAGAGCCCTTGCAACTGCTTCCAAGATGTAAGCTGGGCAGAGAGCCACGTTCTACATCGACTATGATCGTGACGAGATCATGATCTACTACAGGCCTGCTGGTAGCGACAATGGTTCACTTACTCCAGACTATGACCTTGAGTCCGCCCGCCGAAAAGTCTAGTTAGCTAGTTGGCATGCATGAAAGATCTCATGTTATTACCACCTCTATTTATTTGAACTTGTACATTCATGTGTTACTTTGCCTACTTTGTTGAACTATATCAATAAATGCATTCTTGATATTAAATGTTGTTATTGGGTCTATTTAGTACTTTTTAAGGTTGATTTAATTATTGTTCTTAAACTGGATTGTGCTGTCATTTTGGTTGGGATCGCTGCTGTACAACTTTTATTTCAAATCTGAAAATCAAATTACTGGCGTCGCGAAAACATGGAATGTCACTACTGATGAAAATTACTGCTGGCGTTGGCCACGTGGCACGCCATTAACCTCCAAAATACTGCAGGCGTAGGGTCCAACGCCAGCACTATTTTCTAACAATGGCGTCATATTAGTGGCGTCGTGTGTCCATGCCAGCAAGGCCCTTTTCGGCATGCCATATCTAGGCTTTTTTGCACTAGTGAGAAGAGCTTTTATACGGGGAATTGGCAATGGAAGCACCTATTTGGCGCATTTTTCGTCAAAAAGAAACGCGACGCACATAGAAGGCCTGACTGTGCCGTCCTATTTGAGTCTACCAACAGAAAATAATGTACATCAATTTTTTTCCTGTCGTTTTGTTTGTTTTTAGTTTTTTTTTTGTTGGTTTATTGTTGGATTTTTTTTTTTGGTCTTTTAGAAAACATGGACGGCATTATTAAAAAAGTACCACCTCTCTAACTTAATGTTGAACTGTAAAAAAACATCTTACATAAAGTTACAGTGGTAGTTATATTTTTGAATAACATGAGGATTTTCTGAAATTCCAAATATTTTTAAAAGTGATTTTTTAGAAGAAATAATAACATTACATTAATTGGAAAATTGAAATATTTTACATTTTTTTGAAGATTTTCTAAAATTCTGAAGAGTTTTAAGAAAAGTCAATTAATTTTCAAATTCTTAATTTTTCAATAAAAATGTTTGTAATTTGGATTTTTTAAGAGTTTCATTTGTTTTCTAGAAAACATGAACATTAAAAAAAACTGAACATCTTTTTGAACTTCTAAAAACAAGAACACTATTTGGAATTTTTGACATTTTTCAAAAATATATGGGATATTTTTTTTTGAAAACGTGAAGATCTTATTAAATTTCCAGAACAATGTTTGAACACAAGAGAAAAAAACGTGAAGAAAAACAACAGAAAAAACCTGGTAAAAAATGTTCCCAAATTCGAAAAGTGTTCCTTAATTCAAAAGATGTTCGTGAATACAAAAAATGTTCACGAATTCATTAAATGTTGATGATTTTAAAAAAATCTTCTGAATACCAAAAAGTATAATCAAATTTTAAAATGGGACAAAGGAAAAGAAACAAAAAGGAAAAGTATGTAGAAAATAAAGAAAAACCAAAAAAAGAGGTATAAACCAACCTAAAAGAAGCACACAAAAAGACATGCTTCAGGGAAGGTTCAAGGCACGAAACCGCCGAGTGAGCCGGCCCACGCATGGGGAGGCGTGTTTAGCCGCTATCTCGCAACCTGCGCGCGGACTAGGGTCCGCCGTAGTGAACTTTGTTTAAACCAATGTTTAGAAAAATGTATCCACATGTCATCATCACTTCAACTTTTAACCAATATATGGTTAGTGCGAGTACTTCGCATCGGTATCACTCTTTTTGCAAAAAAGTTCCGAATCTATCATAAAACTTCACGAAAAGTACAAAGCATCCCCAACATAATAAAAATTACATTGATGTCTCTGGAGCACTGAATGACCACTACCGTCAGCAGGACGAGCCGTTGACGTGCCGTTGGCAGCTCTCCTATGGGAGTCGAACTGACCTTGTCGAGGACAGTCGGGAAGTCTTCCCGCTTGTGCCCCTAAGGACCAGCGCCCTCGAGCCGCATTCATCACTGTTGAACCCTTGGATCTACTTGAAGCGTCTAACATCATATGTTGCCGTCACAAAGGTGTGTCGAGAAGCCCTAACATCGCCGCCCTGAGGAGACGGCAAGAATCTACGGCGAAGCTCCATTCCGATGGACGAATTCGAGGAGTATCGAAACCCGAAAGATCAACTCTAAAGTGAGACACTGCCATCTGCCTAAACGCCGTCCCCGCGAGGGAAAAAATCTAACCTAAACTACTAGCTAGAGCCAAAGCACCGGGATTTCCCTCCCTACCACCGACCACCGGAACAATAGGCAGAGGGGAGGAGAATTCACGAGCTAATCGGTGAAGCCGGAAGGGATTATATCTGTGTTGCAACTGATTCGGCAGGCTACGTGTCCGATGCACGGAAAACTGCCTGTAGCCGCCATCGCTGCGTGGAGCAGAGGAAAAGATGCCCCGGGCATTCTCGTAACCTAGTTCTTTTCGATATCAGTTCTTTTTTGGGGGAAAACTTTTGAACTATTCATCATCTGTCATGACATTACATTACGAAGAACACGAGAAGTAACAAAATTTACATCCAGGGCCGTAGACCACCTATCGACGACTGCAAGTACTGAAGCCAGCAGAAGGCGTGCCACCGTCATCGTCCCTCCCTCATCGGAGCCGAGCAAAACTTGTTGTGGTAAACCGTCAGGAAATTGTCGTGCTAAGACTCCACAGGACCAGCACACCAGAACAACAATTGTCGCCGATAAAGAGAAGTGTAGATCGGAAGGATCCAACCCGTAGACACCTGAACGAAGACTAGATATAAGCAGATTCACCGAAGACCAACACCGATCGAATCCCATGAGATCCGTCGGAGACACACCTCCATACGCCCTCCGACGACATTAGACGCATCGCCGGGATGGGGTCTAGCGCGAAAAACAACTTATTCCATCTCTTTTTTTGCGAGAAAATTTCCGATCTATTCATCATAGCACGGCAGTACAAAGAACAAAAAAAATAACAAAAATTAAAAAAAAAACTTATTCCATCTCAGGAGCCGCTGCCACCTCGCCTTGCTGAACACGACACAAACCCTAAACAAACTTAATGAAAAACACCTAAACGTGGATCAGGTCTCTCCCATCATAAAGGGCCGGGGTCCACCGTGCCTCCACGGCCCTAGGGCCATCAAAGACGAGGCGGACCGACGGCAACGCCGACGGGAGGCATAGGAACCCTAAGCTTTTTTCTATTTTTTTTTGGGGGAGAGGAAGCCGCGGCTGGGACTTCCGAGGCGCACGCGAGCCAACTCCCCTCTTCGATATCACTTCAGCTTGGTGTATCATCAGCACGCAAGTACAGTTTTGATTGGCCTCCTTTGCATAGTTATACAGCGATTCATCATCGACGAGAAGCAGGCAGAACCAAGATTTGTGCTTGCTTTCATTTTGTTTTATTTTTTTACTGTAAAAAGCCAAGGTACATGCAGAAGCATACAGATACAGATTTCACATCTCACGTGGTTACAAAACATTTGAATTCTGTACATCGTACTCGTGTGCTTATAGAACATCTGATTCCTGTACATGAACGTCTCAGCCCATGGTGTAGGATGGAGATGGCAGGTTTATGACAGTGCTCTTCACCTTGGTCATCATGTTTATGCTGTTGGTTATCCCCTGGGATCCTATTCCACTGTCCTTCAGACCCTGCAATCCAGAGAGACATCACATCATATAGCAACTGGAAGGAGAAAATGAGCTTGTCGGAAAAAATCCACAGCGACGTCGAGTCGCGGGCACGGTAGCGACAGTACCTGGAAGGGGAAATGGTCCGGACCTCGAGCCGGGGCGGAGTTGATCTGCACAGTTCCACTCTCCATTGCATCACTGATCATGATTGCCTTGTTGATGTCTCTTGTGAAAACACATCCCTGAAATCCACAAACAATGAGCATCCAAGATTCATAATAGCTTCAAAAAACTTAGGGGTACATATAGGTCGACAGAACAATAGAGAAAGAGACCTGGAGCCCAAAGTTGCTGGCGTTGCAATGGTGGATGCCTTCCTCAACCGAGTTGATCCTGATCACGGGCAAGACAGGGCCAAAAGGCTCCTCCCAGGCGATCCTCATGTCAGGCCGGACATGATCCAGCAGCAACGGCCAGATAAGGTTGCCTTCTCTCCTGTACTCTTGGCAAAAAGTTGCACCTTTCTCCTTGGCATCCATTACCAAGCCTTCAATGAAATTTGCCGAGGATTCTGTTACAACTGGGGTGATATCACAGTCATCCTCAGGTGGGCCTACTTTCAGCTTTGCCAGCTTGGCATTGACCTTCTCTACGACGGTGTCGGCCACCGCTTCCATGATCAGAACCACTTTGACAGCAGTGCACCTCTGGCCACTGTGGTGATCACAAGTTCATAGCATATGTAAGTGTAACTTCGAGGTGCAAATAAGATACCCCCATCAGCGACCATCAATATGGATCGGAGGGAGTAAGATAGATAGAAAGAAAGAAAGAACAAGCAGAAACTGAAAGAAAAAGACGCAATGTTCAACAATACTCTCTCGTTTCACAATAAACAGGATGAGTTATGACATGAGGATGGGAGCATGTGACTGTGAGCTAAGGAAAAGCATATGACACCACTATCTGTTATACATGGCACAACTTGGATGACATGTGTTCTGTTAGCTAAGATGTTATATACAGACAGTTTTTATTCATTTCCAGTTGTTGCTGGTGACTCTCTAAGGAATGGCAGGCAATAAATTCAACAATTCCAGATGCCCAATGGATCAAATAGTATGGAAGACGTGTGGTTTGGCCCTATGAAATACTCCCTCCATTCCACAATGTAGTGTGCCCTCGTTTCCCGAGATCTAAGTTTGACCATAAATTTAACCAACGAGACCGACTGCGGCAGGAGCAAAAATTATACCACTGAAAATGAAGGGAGTACCACACAACCAATTTTCTTATTTCAGTACCTGTATGAGAAGCCTCCTTTTACTATGTTTGCTGCAACTAGATCGAGGTCTGCATCCTCTAGCACAATGCAGGCATCTTTTCCTCCAAGCTCCATCTGAAGCGGGACCATCCCGGCCTTCTTTGAAATGGCTATACCGGTATCACCTCCCGTGAAACTAAGAAACAAACAAAAAGATGAATTTTTCGTCTCGTAGAGAATACGAGTGTGACAAGCAGGAGCAGCTCATTATTTACCTTATGCAGTTGACTCCAGGATGCATTGTAAGAAAATCACCGATTTCAGAACCTTTCCCAGTAACACAACTTATCAGACCCTTTGGGAAACCGGCCAGGTGAAAGCAGTGTACCATATGGAGCGCTGCCACCGCGCCCTGATTTTGCACAGTAGCATTTCACAATTCAGATAAACATATTTTTAATAAAAAATGCAGGAACAAAATAAATATCTATGAAATCATATTACCTGAGTCGGAGGCTTGAGCACAAGAGAATTGCCAGCAATCAGCGCCGGGCCAATCTTAGAAACCGCTAGGTTGACAGGATAGTTAAATGGCGGGATTGCCAAAACTACTCCAAGAGGTACCTTCATGAATGAGATGGCATGAGATGCAGAACAAAATAATATCGACGGATCATTAATGTAGGTAATTTGATACCTCCCTCCATCCCATAATATAAGAGCATTTTTTACACTAGTGTAGTCTGTAGTGTCAAAAATGATCTTATATTATGGGACGGAGGGAGTACAATTCAGGGAAGAAGGAAGCTTATGTAGAAGCTTAAGCCTTATATATTCAGACAATTTATAGGAAAGAAAGATGGGTAACCTGCTCATACTTATATATTCAGACAATTTCTTTGTAAGCGAGAACAGATCAACAGTTCTGGGATTTGAGCACACACACGTCTCGCATGATTTATCAGATGCCAGGGCTAATAAAATTACCCACAACGAGCCGTGTGAAATAACTGAAATGCAGGTGTACCTTGGAGCTCAAACAGTACTTGTTGCGCTCATTGCCGGGGAAGCTATCAGATACCAGCAGTTTGCCCTCCCCCAGTATCCGGACACCCTCCTCGGCCGTGTATGACACCAAATCGCCGGACCGCACCACCTATCAAACCAAACCAAGCATCTGTTGCCTCTTAGCACCAGAAGAAGAAGAACCACAGTTTTCAACGACAGCAACAAAAAGGGACCACATGGACAGTGCAAACGCTGGCGACCTCAGAAACGGCATCCTTGGCCGGCTTGGCGATCTCCTTGACCAGACACTCGGCGATCGGGGTCTTGTGCTCCTTGAGGATGGCGGCCGCCTTGTGGAGGAGCTCCGCGCGCTTCCACAGCGGAGTCCGCGCCCACGCCTTCTGCGCCACCTTGGCGGCGTCCATCACCTTGTTCACCTCCTCCTGTGTACATGCTGAACAAGGGCGGCCAAACCAAATTCGTCAGCAACAAAGTTCTGGGAATCTGAATCGTCATACTACTATTCTACGCAGCAATGCTACATGGGACCTCCGTTTCGAACGATTTCTGACCACATTGCTCAGCAAATTACAAGTCAGGTTCAATAGTTTATTTCTACCATGGAAAATTCTCATCAAGTTCATTCGATTGGGGCCAGTGAAAGAATCGAAAGGGATAGGAGGGCCTATCAGGGTCGGTCAATTCTTTCGTACTCCTACAACTAATGGTGAGTGCGTGCGGAGTACAGTATTAGTTGCACCGATGAAACTTATGTTTACTTCGTAAGTATCGAAAGATTTCAACGACACTAATAAGTCACCGTCAAGCATTCAAGCACTTCAGGCAGCAGAGCAGAGCAATCTCAGGCCCTTTCCCCCAGACCAGGAGGCACACGCATGCTGGGTTCTCGTCGCCGGAAAGAATAAACAAGAGGATCAAGCGCGGCACCTTGCACTCTGTACTGAGTCTTGCGAGTGGTGGGGTTGACGATGGCGACCGTCTTGCCGGAGGCGGACGCGCGCCACTCCCCGTCGGCGTAGTACTTGTAGACCTCCCCGTCCAGCACGTCCGCGAACACCCCCGTCCCCGCCATCGGGGAAGAAGAAGAAGAAGAAGCAAGTGAACGGACGTGCGGTGTGTGGTGGTGGTGAGCGCTGAGCGGAACGGGAGGGACACACTGGTTAGCTACTAAGCACACAGCTAGTGGCGGTGAGGGGCTCGGGAGGAGCGGTGGTTGGTCCTGATAGGTGCGCGAGTGGTGCAGTGGTGGCGGGGCGGGATTAAGTAGAGAGCGGAGGAGGAGGAGGCGCCGAGCCGAGGATGATGGCCACGCGTGGGCGGGTGGTCGGCTGCGACGGGTGTGATGGAGAAGCAAGGAAACGGACGGAAGAAACTAGTGCAAGAATAGTATTATATCGACCACGCGACGCGAGACGAAAACCTCGTGCGCCTATACGGGTGGCAGTTGCCGCAGACCAGGGCCGTGTGTGCGGCTGGGTTCTCTGCCCGTCAATGGTAACTCCACGAATCATCGAGCTCCCGCCACACGTATCAACCACTCCAACCCGGTGCCGCGGTGCACTGCCCAGTCCGGGCAGTTTGAACGCCCGGGACCGTGCCGTGCCATGGACCACCGTGAGTGCGCGCCGCGGCCCAGCTCCATTCTCCGAGCGAGCGGCTGGCGCCGGCGGCGTCCACGTACGCTCGGCGGGTCCCGGTGGAGTCGCGTCGTGATGTTGGGCGGCGAACCACCCGAACCACCAGGCCATCATTGGTAACGTAAAACAGCTTGAGGTCCAGGCCTCGTCCTCATCGATAGCGCCTCGAAACCGAATGGCATGCCATCTGCGGGAAAGAGGTGATGCGCAGTTCATGGAGAGCATGCCGGCGTGCCCATGCGTGCCGGGAAAGAGGTGTTCTTTTGAAATTGAACACAGTACAAACAATCGCAGACGTCTTTCATGAAAATCCAAGCACCAGTGTCAAGTCTAAGAATTGATCTTTGGTGCCCTAATAGCTCCTCGGAGACAAATTCGCCAAGGATCAAAATAAGACAAACAGTTGAGACAAGGTAAAGAAAGACCAAGAGCATGAGCAGCTGCTAATAAATTAAGCTGTTACTTTGATTTATTCATCCGCCGTTGCAAGAAGGAGCACGATCAATCGACCAAGGCCACATGTCTGTCCTTCCTATAACATATACAACTTCGTATTACCAGACCTGTGCTTCGGTAAATCAAAAAATTCTTGCTCTGTTTTACATTAATTGATTATTCTATATGGACATGGGGAAATGAGTGGTCATGACCTTCGCAGTGAATCCGGTGCCTCCCTCAGCAACCGGGGCATTGCCTGACACATCTATTGGAGCCGTTCTCGTACTTGCCGTACCTCACCCGCGGCAGAGTCCAGCGCCAGTGCCGCGCCAGAACGGCAGTATCGATCCACCTCGCATGATCCCGCTTCCACTGACATCAAGCACTAGAGTTAATCATTGTGGACATGAACTTGGTTTCCTCCAAAGTCTCAATATAACTATACAAAATGAACAGGTAAAACAAAACTTGATATGGTAATAGAGTGCATGAGCAAATGCCCTGGGATGGATACGTTTATATATACAGTTTCGTTAAGTCTCAGTCGACTGAGACTTCGTTATGTCTCGGTCGATGCTATAATCCTTTGATTTTGCATGGAGATTTGTGCAAAAAAAAAAAATCAGTTTTTTCTTTTCTTCTTCTTATACTATATCACTTGACTGAGGCTTGTTTAAGCCTCAGTCGACTAAGACATAGACACACCCTTATATATAATAGGTGGAAACTTCACAGGGAGCTAGTTGCTGCTGGTTTCTCACGTGGTTTGCATGAGACCTCATCAGATTAGTGTTTTTGTATCCATCTAATGTACGGACCGATGGGCTAACGATGAGAGCAGCGGGTTCCCACACCTAATTGTGCTCCTTAACTGCCTCCTCAGCTCAAATCTTCCATGCACCAAATAAATGCATCTAATTTGAAGGAAACATATGATGGATTTGTATGTAATAAATCTCGTAAATCATGGCTTGTTACTACTAAGTAATAGCTCCCCTTTTTTACACGGTAAGTGATAATTCTCCCGAATCACTCATAATCCATACTTACATCATATGCCACATTGTTGTTCGATGGAAACATTATCTCGTGTGATGAAAGAGTTTTTCATAAACGATGGAAACACTGTCTTTTCGTGTGGTTTTTTCTTCTCTTTTTCGAATAGATGAAAACATTCATGGTGTGCTATGAATTTTTTTTTCTCATGCAACATCAATTATTATCCCGTGTGAGAGGAATATGTTTTCCATGTGATGGAACGTTATTCATGGATCAGAAAAAAAATTCATTTTTTTATATAAAGGGTGATGTTTATTGACTTATAATATCACACCAAAGCGAGACAACACACCATAAGTACACATTCGGTTTCTGCATGATTAAGATGTACCTAGCCAATAAGGAAAAAAAATAAGATGACCCATAGGGGTCTAGGGCGAGGTGAATAAACCACTACCGCAAAATATCAACTAGTACCATTGCCATTGACAACACCCGGAGGACAATGACACCTTCAGTAAGGAAATGGTGCACAAATCTTAGCGTTGTCGGATCCAACCTCATATGCCAGATCGTGGGTTTCTACTCAGAAGAGAAAATTCCAGTAAGTTTCAGACAATGCTTTCAATAAGGGAGCATAAACCACCAGTACCAGGTACAATGAGAGAAGCTGGTACTCGAAAGAGCACTTGCATAGACAAAGTCCCATGTGTTGCCTCCACCAAAATTACCATAGACGAAGTCGTATCACATTGTCTCGACCAGGACCAGAATGACGGATCTTGGTGAACTGCACACATCGGGGATTTGCTGAAACGCAAATCTGCTTGCGCAGACAATGTTGAGCGTGCTAACACATGCGCTAATGTGGGTCACAAACACCATCATCGAAACACGATGGATACCCAACAGAGATGATTCGTCATGTGGGCGGGAGGAATGGGAGTGGCCTCACATGCGAAGCTTGACGGCTAAGTCGGGCGCACCGCCACGGAGCATCCACCACTACCGGCTCCACCGCGCGCTCCAACGCTTATACCCATGTCGACGAATGAGCACTAGAAGGAGACTTACACGCAAAGCCGCACATGCCAAAAATATGCACCCCTCCTCCCCAATCATACCGGCTAGGGGCCGAGACTGGGACAATGTACGGGAGCCGACCAACACCGGACCAGTCCGACCCAGATCCTCCCGACAAGTTCCAAAATGATACATGGCGTAGGTCGTCAGCCAAACGCCCACCAACTGTGGTGTACCTCCCGGGCGAGAGGATCAGAGCTGCACTCAGCCATCCATCACCGCCACAACTACCGCCACCCGAGCCCCCTGCTTGAGAATATGCAACAAGGGAAGAAATGGCCTCGCCGCCGTCGGGTTCATGTGGGCTTTGCCAGGTGGAGGCCATCGGTGGCTGCGAGGAATGGGCTGCCAGATAAACCAATAAAAAATAATTTTCAAATATAATTTTGAAACATTTTGAACTGAGATCTTGTTTGGTGTTATGTATCTGTTGAAGTGAGATCTTGTTCGGTGGTATATAACCAACTTAGAAAATTAAGCTTGGTGCATGGCATATATGAGTTATGCAGGTAGCTCCATGGCAAGGGAAGTATGTTTCCTTGGTCGCCTACATGGTTCTTGTCAAATCGGTCCTTACTATAGTTGCTAATTACCATCTCACTCCGCTTGACCTGCCAGTGGAAGTTTGGAAAAAGATCGACAACCTGGGCGTGCTTACCTTTGGATGGGTTATGAAAAGATCACTCATGGAAATGCAAAATCAAACGAGACCAAGTTTTCAAACCGAAGATTTATGGGGGACTTGGAATCTTGAATCTAGAGAAGCATGTAGCTACGCTTCGCCTCGCTGGCTTTGGTTCCAATTGGCAGAACCGGCCAACCTTGGGTCGGTCCCGGAACCCCGTGCACCGACCGCGACGAACACCTTTTTGCCGTGACTATGATTGTCACCGTTGGTGAAAAAGAAATGTTTGCGTGCTTCTGGGAATCACCTTGGTTTTGTGGCATCCACCCGAAGGACATTGTAACACCCCCAGTGTCATGCTACAGTGACCTCACCCTAATGATGCCATGTCATCATGTCTTTCCATGCCAAATAGCCACTTGTCCCAAAATCAAGTTCAAATTACATTTGAAATGCAAGTCAAATAATTACTTCTTAAGATAATTAAAAAAAATAGTTCATAATATTGCAAATAATCCCAAAGCAATTATAAAAAAAACCAATATTATTTTAATTTCCAAATTGACCCTAATATCCAGAACAGTAGCCAAACAGCCCCAAATTAAATCATTTCTATTTAAACAAAATCCAAATCAATTCAAAATTCCCAAGACCCCTGAGCACTTAGGATGTAGACCGGCGGGGACCTCTCTGCGGAGCCCAGGTAGGACTACGTCGTGTCGATCAGCCGAGGCCGGGCATGACCAAGAAAAGTGTGTCCGGGTAGAGTAATCGAGCGTGTTGGGTAAGTTGGTGCACCCCTGCAGGGAAGTATATCTATTCGAATAGCCGTGTCCACGGTAATGGACGCTCAGAGAGTATCTCGATCTACTACAACTAGAACTGGATACTTGTGTTACTTCATAATATGTTAGCTCCAGGATTGCTTTCTCGCAGGGAGTCGAGGAAGGATCCCTGGGCATTGCTACTACTACTTAATACTTTATGTTATACTGCTAATCTGCACTCTTCTAATGCTGCAAGACGCTGCAAGATGCTAGTCTTCGATAGGCTAGGCCTTCCCTCTATTCTGGCACTTCTGCAGTCCAGTCCACAGATACAGCCCCTTCCCTTTGATACCGGTGCATACTTAGCTTAGTTCTGATGTAAGTCTTGCGAGTACATTGGATGAGTACTCACGGTTGCTTTGCTACCTTTTTCCCCTCTACCCGTTTGCTGAGATCAGATGACGGAGCCCCAGAGCCAGCTGATCCCGTCGACGACTACTACTACCCCAACAGAGCCTATTACTACATGGAGACCGACGACCAGAAGTAGTTCAGAGGCTCCCAGGCAGGAGGCCTGCGCCTTTTTGATCTAGTTGTCGTTGTTTTGCTCAGCCTTCTTAAGGCAACCTTGTCTAATTATGTCTGTACTCAGATACTGATGCTTCCGCTGACTCTTGTATAACTCGAGCTTATGTATTCGAACCCTCGAGGCCCCTGGCTTGTAATATAAAGCTTGTATTATTTTATTTTTGTGTCTAGAGTTGTGCTGTGATATCCTCCCGTGAGTCCCTGGGCTTGATCGTGCGCATTTGCGTGTATGATTAGTGCACGGTCGGGTCGGGGGCGTCACAAGTTGGTTTCAGAGCCGACTGCATGTAGGAAGCCCCTTTCCAACTCCTTGGTCGAAGTGGAGTCTAGTCTTTAAAAAACTGTTTTACTAACATGGTTGTGTGGCCTACGGGCCCACAACGCCAATGGATGGGATTAGGATCTCTTATTCCTCTCCTTTACTCTGGGACTCTGATCTCTCTTCTATTCGGGTTAAAGTTTTGCTAACACTAACATTAGGTTCTCGTGTTCACATCCACCCGGAGAGCTGGATTGTCTGCAATTATTCCTTTCCATTGGTCTATTTAATCTGATAATCACATTTTCCTTTCCATTGGTCTGTTTAACATTTCTTTTAATCTAGCTTTTATCTGAGCAGTGATAATTCCCTGCTTAAGTCAACACCCCCAAATAAAACCTTGTTACTATTGTTGATGACATTCCGGTAACCATCGATGGACGAGAACCTTGCCTATTGGTCCGCCTCGTTTTAACGAGCAGGAAAATGGTTCTCTTCATTCCCCGCCCATGGTATCGACGTGTTGCCGACATAGCTGACAGACTTTCCTCTGACACGTCTTGTTGTCGTGACCGCGCGAGATGTCACCGCCCTTCCTACTCTTAATCCACACTCACTTCAATTCCACAGGATCGAAACGTGACTCTCCTGTACAACCTTGATTCAGAAGTATCCTTTGCACATGGCTTCGTATGTTATCACGAGCCACATTCCTAGAGATGATCTATTCTGGTATCAGACGCAATACTTATTCCCGTTGCTCTGAACCCCTTTAACACTCTGTTTGAAGCATCAAACGATTGTCTATCCGCTTGAAACTCCTTATTGTACCTTCTTACTTTGCTCTCGATTTTTTTCTTAAGTTTCAATTCGAGAGATACTATATGCCACATTCCCTGAGTTACCTACCAGATACTCAACCTTGTAAAGGCCCGTCCTTCCGGAGTTACCCCCTTTTCCTTTTGTAAGTACGATGAAGACTCCGAAGAAAGGATGGCAGCTTCATCATGACGCATGACACAGGGAAAATGAAGACATCAACGCAATGGACCGACCTCTTCGAGAAGAACAATCAAGGCCAAGAAGACTCATTACAATTTCATAACCAATCCCTTCCCCTTTACTCCACCTCTTAAATCTCGGGACGAGATTTCTTGTAGTGGAGGAGATTTGTAACACCCCCAGTGTCTTGCTACAGTGACCTCACCCTAATGATGCCATGTCATCATGCCTTTCCATGCCAAATAGCCACTTGTCCCAAAATCAAGTTCAAATTCCATTTGAAATGCAAGTCAAATAATTACTTCTTCAGATAATTAAACAAAATAGTTCATAATATTGCAAATAATCCCAAAGCAATTATAAAAACAAAACGAATATTATTTTAATTTCCAAATTGACCCTAATATCCAGAACAGTAGCCAAACAACCCCAAATTAAATCATTTCTATTTAAACAAAATCCAAATCAATTCAAAATTTCCCCAAACTTTTTGTGGCAGTGCAGAAAAATGCAATGCTAATTATGAGTAAAGCTCCACATTTTACAAAACTCATTTGGTGGCTATATAATTTGCAAAATAGTTTCTGTAAAAAGAAAACAGAGAGAAATATAGGGAAAAAGGAAAAACTTCACTGTGTATGGGCCTTAGTCCACAATGACTGGCCCAGCCCACCACCACCATCGTCTCCCTCCTCTCTCCATGCGTGTCGACGCCGCGCGCGCCCGAGCCGGCGATGGGCACGCGTCGGCCATCTCCCGACACCGTCGTCGTCCTGGAGTGGATAAGAGCATCGCTCCGGCCCCCCTGGCGAACCCTAGCCCATTTCCCCTCTCCCTCTCGCTCTCCTTCCCGATCTGGAGAAGAGTCCGACACGGTCATCGCCGTCGCCGCGTCGATCCCGCGGCCACTAGCCTCACCGTGCCGCGCCGCTGTGTCCATCCGCTTCGCCGTTGTCCGCTCCGTCGCCTGGTGCCATCCATTGGAGCCGAGAGCCGCCGCATCGACCGCTACTTCATCGTCTTCCTCCTCGGCACCGACGAGCTCCGCCGTCGATTCCGGCCTCCCCCGAGCCCGCTTTGCTCCCCTGCCGGATCGCTGTGAGCTCCCGCATCTTCTTCCCCTCTCCATTTACTCGCGCACGTTCCCTAGCTACTCGCCGCCATTGATGTAGCTCGTCGCCGCCGTTCGCCTCGCCACCGCGCCCACCGCACGCACAACTCGCGTCCGAGCCCTGCTGAAAGTACATGTAGTCCCCATGTGTGGTTTTGGTAATTAAATGACAATCCTAATGGACTAATGTTTGCATTGAGATATACATTTGAAGGAAAGTTCAATTTGCAATGCATGAAGAATATTGGATGAATTGATGGATGAATTCTGTCAACATAAATATATGCATTGAGACTTGATAATGAATGACAATTCCTATGAAGAAACAATGATATCAAGTTATATAGGAAGGTTTGTTCCATGGGTGTTGCAAGAAGGATATTGAATGGATTCGGAATGAATGCCATATACATATAGTTGTGCATCACGATTAATCATGGAGCAAAGATAAATGTTGACCAAGATGAAGATCGAAGATTGAATCCAAAGATGGTCAACACACAAGCGCAAATCATGTGCCACATGAAATCTTGTGGTATGGTAAGAATTTGTCAATTGCGCTTTGTGTACTAACCCATTCTATGTGTTTTCTATGTCTGTATGGGTTAGATGATTCTCATGGACTTACATCAAGAGAAAGATTTCAAGTGCACATGAGAGGATGCCATCAAGTGATGATGATCATGGTTTACAAGGGCAAGTTCAATATAGGCATTCTGAAGAATTACATGCTTGAAGCTTGCAGATGATCATGTGATGGACACGTGAAGATGAATACAAAGCAAAGCTTCCCACATTGTGTATGGGGGAGCTACTTGAAGACTTCACCAATGTCTTGCCTTCAACTTGAGCCAAGAAGAAACATCAACATCAAGCTCAAGTGAAAGGCTCGAGTCAAAGGTATTAGTTCCTTCGACGTTAGTGTTGTGGAGTGATGACCACCGAAGGAACACATACACTCAAGAATGGATTCTCGATAGCTATGTAGTGTAGCTCTTTTATGATTCTTGAGTTATAGGGATCCCGCACTATTAAGAGGGGATCAAAGGGGTTCGTGATAGATTTGCTCAAGTCAACATCTTCTCTACAAAATTCCACTCCTATCCTATACACCAAAGAAAATCCAAAGCCAAATAGGTTTCCCAAATATATGATAAAACCTTTGCATATTTGGCATCCTCCATTTTGGTTGTTCTTGGTTGGTTCTCTATGTGAGGACCTGGGATTTTTCCATAGCTTCAAAACGAGCCCAAGATCATCAAAATCGGAGTTCGTACGAAAAAGTTGTGCATGTTTTACTATCTGGAGGGCCGGAAGTTCCGGGATGCCCGCAAGTTCCGGGGTCCGGAAGTTCTGGGCTTCCCAGAGGTTCCGGGGTCCGGAAGTTCCAGGATGCCCAGAGGTTCCGGGGGCCGGAAGTTCCGGGGAATATTCCGTTGTAAGATCCGGGCTTTCCAGAGTGTTGCGCTGATATTCTCCAAAGGGAGCCCGGAAGTTCCGGGCTGCATTTTTCTGTGCATAACGGGCAGATTTGGTGGGGGCACTATATAAGGTACCCTTCTTCCCCAACGAGCTAGGGTTCCTCACACCAAACTTTCCCCATTCTTGAGAGCTCTCTCCTCCTCCCCCAAGCCTAAAAACTCCAATACATTTGAGGGAAAACTAGCCCATGGATCTAGGGTTCATTGGTTGACCTCCTCCATTGTTCCTCTCCTCTCCCATCCCTCCATAGCATTTGTTGCTTTTGTTGGGATTTGAGAGAGAGGGATTTGAGCATTCTTGTATTAAATCCCGGAGAGATTTGTGAGAGTTTTTGAGAGAGATTTCATCCAAGCATACATCCACTCCTCCTCTCTCTTTTAACCAAAGCAATTTGTGATTTGAGCAAGTCTTGAGCATTTCCCCTTTGGTCTTGTTACTCTTGGAGGTTGGAGACTCCTAGGCGGTAGGAGTGCTCCGGTGAGGAATCAACTTGTGATTTGTCCCCCGGAAAGTTTGTGAAGGTTTGGAGGCCGCCTCAAGGTCTACCACTAGTGGTTAGGAATCGCCTTCGTGGTGATATCTCAAGGGGATAATTGGGTGAGCCTTCGTGGCGTTGGTGTGCCTTCGTGGTAACATCCATCCCTCCAACGGTGACTAGCTTCCCTCCAAGGAAGTGAACATCGGGATACATCCTCGTCTCCGTTACTTTGGTTATCCCTAACCCTAGCTCCTTACTTGTGGTTTACTTTGGTCAGGTGACCGTGCATTCACTATATCTTGTTGTCCTCATTATATTGTGTTGGCTATTCCCTTGTAGAGATTATTTAGGCCTGCACTTTATATTCCGCAATTCATACTTGCTAATATTGATATATCTTGTGCTTAGTGTGAATTGCTAGCTTGTATCATTCATTTCCATATCATGTGATATACATTGAGTAAGTTTGTGTAACTTACTTGTGCTTACTCATATCCTCGTTGTTCTCATCTTGTTTATGCTAAGTTGTTGGTGCACTTAGTGAGCCTAGTATATTTAGGATTTGTGCTTGAAAAGTATCCGCTTAGTTTATTTCCGCATTAGGATATAGCCAAATCCGTAAAAGATTTTAAAACGCCTATTCACCCCCCCCTCTAGGCGACATCGTGGTCCTTTCAATTGGTATCAGAGCTAGGTCTCTCTTTATTAGGCTTCACCGCCTAGAGAGTATCGATGTCGACTAGTGATTTGGTGCACAATGACACTTTTGATTTTGATGGCACAAATTATCACCTATGGAGAATTTGCATGCTCTATCACTTTCGGGCCATGGGTCCAAATGCTTTGCAAATTGTTCTTGTAGGAATTTCTATTGCAAAGGATGGTCCTTCTCCAACTATTGAGGATATGTATGTTGATTGTGATGCTTCTCTTATCATTCTTCAAGCTATATCCTTTGAAGTGTTTAAGGTAGTCACGACTTGCAAGTCGGCACATGAGACTTGGACCAAACTTGAAGATATATATGGTGGGTCCAATCTTGATGAAGATAATATTCTTTGGAAGGAGTTAATGGAGGAGTTCTACACATTTTTAAATCATGAAGAGCTCTCTATTGCTTCCACCTCCAATTACTTGGACACTTCAATATCTTCCACTTCACCAACATGTGGCGTGCCACAAGGTAATGACATGGTGAGTGAAGAAATATCTTGTGATGATGGTGTTAAGCTCATTTGTGATGATATGCTTGATCTCCCGTGTTGCCATGATAGAAATGCTTTGGTTTCCTCTAGTTGTTCTATGACTAACCATGTAGTGGAAATCAAGAAAGATGAGGCACGCTTGATTGATGAAGAACCCTCTTCTCCAAAAGAATCATCATCAACACCCATTGTTCACATGTGCCTCATGGCAAGAGGTAATGACGAGGTATCATCTTCTCTTAGTGATAATGATGATAGTTGTAATGAGGAAGATGATGATGACTTGACTCAAAATCTCTATGAGATTGGGAAAACTCTTCATAGAGCTAAAAATAACACTTATAAAAGGTTCCAAGATGTTCTTGCTTGCTTTCAAAAACGTAATGATTTATTTCTTAACGAGCAAGTAAAAAGTGAACAACTTGAACATGAACTTGCTAAGGCTCATCAATCTCTTAGTGACTTGAGGTCTTCAAAAGAAGAGATTGAAGTTACTCATTGTAAACTTAAAGAGGATTTTGAGCACCTTGACCTAGGCTACAAGAATGTCAAAGGAGAGCTCACCAAACTCTCTAAGTCTCATGAGGAACTTCAAGCTACTCATGTGGAGTCTCTAGTTTCTACATGCTCCTCTCATATTGATAATGATGCTTGTGCTACTAACTCTATCTTGTGTGAAGCATCGATATTGAAAGAAAATGCTGAGCTTAGGACTCAACTCGATTTGCTAACTAGCAACTATGGGAAATTGGAAAAAAGTCATGAAAAGCTCTCAGGCACTCATGAGGATCTTCTAATCTCTCATGATGAGCTAAAGTTAGCTCATGAGGCTATGGTCACCAAGGTAAAATCGTGTGAGTCTCATGTGGATATTAGCACATCTTCTACTCGAAATGCCTTATTGCCATGTGCTAGTCCTTGCAATTCCTCTCTACATGATATTGGTACATCTCATGATGAATTGCTCACCTTGTCTTGTTGCTCTAACCATGAAGTTTCTACTTCCACTAGTTCCCTTGTTTCTAGTGTTGAAACTAACCATGTAGAGTAAATTAATGAGCTCAAGGCCCAAGTCACTAGTTTGAAGAAAGACTTGGAAAAGTGCGATGATGGACATAGTTTTCATTCCAACAAGGAGAAGTCCAAGAACAAGAAAAGGGGACAAGACCAAGCCAAGAATGAGTCCAACATTTCTTGCTTTAAGTGCAAAAAGATTGGACATCATGTGAGATCTTGTCCATTGAAGAAAAGGGCTTATAAAGAGAAGCTACATGGGAAGCGGCCTCAAGCTCAATCTCAAGTTCAACCTCAAGTTGAAGAACGGCCACTATCCATGATGAACCATGTTATTGCTCCCCAAGTTGAGAAAGTAAAGAAGAAGAGAAGGGGGAGTACATGTTGCTATATTTGTCGTAAGAAGGGACACATAGCTTCATCATGTCCCAACGGTAACATCTCTAAGCCTCCAATTATCAATGATCATTATTCACTTAGGAAGGATAATGTTGGCAATTTGTTTGCCAAGTTTGTTGGTTCCCAATATGGTTTGGAAATGGAAAAGACCATTTGGGTTGCGAAGCCTATTGTGACTAACTTCTTAGGACCCAACTTGGTTGGGGACCATCAAACTCAAACTTGATCAATAGGTGTGTGTGAAGGGCATTGGAGACTTGGCTACTTCATGAAGAAAAATTATTTTCACCATATGTTGTGGTTAATGCCAAGTCAAGTGGATTATCATCACATTTATCAATCCAATGCTCCTCTCTGCGGTAACTTATACTTACATTGTTTACATTGAAAGTTACTAGTCCCTTGCATGTTTAGGTTTTGTACCTAGCATGTGTTTGTATATGTTGTGCCTCCTAGTATGCTTGAGTTGAGTTATCTAGCATGTGTAGGTCGCAATGCACTTCATATATTTGTGTGTGTGGTTTCGAGCCTTTATTGCTTCATTAGTTGAATAATATTTGGCTCTTTTTGAGATATTAATGGATCATCACATTATGGGGGAGTGCTATGTTTACGCATATCACAAACCTCAAATGTGTATATATGTGGGATACCACCTAGTATTGTTAGTGCAATATTATCTAGTTACTATGTGGTATGTAAAGCTCATTTGAAATTCAAATTCTCATTCATTGATTATCTTTGGTTGGATTTCACTTGCCTCTTGTTGATAATATATGATTAGTCACATTATGGGGGAGTGATGTTCTTTGTGCATATCACAATCCTTGTAAATGTGAACAACTGAGGATGGCCACTTCGAATTCATATTTGAGATTACCTTATATCTTTGTGGCTTGCTATGCTCAACACGTCCCTAATTGCATAAACATCTTTTTACTATTTATCCTTTGGATTTGTTTGAGTAAGGATTTCTAGTGCGATGTTACCCATGGATTATCTTAAAGATCTTATCTGGGAAATCGTTATTTTGAGTCATTCCAATTATTGCTATGTATGATTATTCCGGAGGAGAGAAGTGCCCAAATGCCATAGTTGGAGAAGTTTCTGTGATGGCCGGAACTTCCGGTGTCAGCCAGAACTTCCGGGCACCAGAACTTCCAGGGCAGGTCCGGCCAGCTTCCGGGCAACCCAGAGGCATTGCGCAATCTGTGCAATCTCTCTGTTTAGCCCGGAACCTGCCCGGACCCTCTCCCGGAACTTCTGGCGGACGGAACTTCCGGGGTGGCCGGAACTTCCGGGACGCGGAACTTTTGTGGCAAGTGTGGTCAGCTTCCGGGGCATCCAAAGTGATTGCACACTTGTGCAATCTCTCTGTTAAACCCGGAACCTGCCCGGAACTTGGCCCGGAGATTCCGGGTGCCGGAACTTCCGTATGCTGTCGGAACTTCCGGGACACACATAAATCTGCCCCAACGGTTGGATTTGGAGCCCCACCTATAAGTAGTCTTCTTCTTCCCCACGAAGAACTTGACGACTCCATTTCTCTCTCCTCCATTTTTAGAACTCAATTTCTTGCAGATCTCCCTCCTTAGCTAACCAATGCTCTTGATCTTTTGACAAGCAAAGGAGAAGTGCCTGATCTTGCTTTCATGGGAGTTTGTTATCTCATTGCTTGCAATATCTTATACCCATTTGAGTGAGATTTGCCTATGAGAATGTGTGAAATGCATATCTTTTATGCTCATTGCTTTTGCTTAAGTTCATATGTTGAACTTTGTGTGCTATCATGTGTTTATTTGTCTCATTGATGCAATTTGGTAGATGTCAATGATTTGTGATGATGTTGGAAGTATTCATGATGTATGTGATCTTTTTTCCAAGTTATATCTCCTTGGATCTTGATTGGCTTGTGCATGCATGTTAATATGTGTATATCTTTATGCCTTGCTTAAATGATCCAATATATAAGGGCAACTCCATCATGTCCTTAATGGTTAATATGTGCATAATATTCAAAGTCATATCTATATGCAAATAGTTAAGTGGAGTTTGCACTTTGTATTGTAGTTATGCTAACTACTTTGGACCCAATAAGTTTGGGGACCATATTGTACTTAAAAGTGATTTAGGTACATTGAAGAAGCATTGTGTGCTTGGCTTATTCATGAAGAAGGTGGTGTCACCATGAGGGAATTAGAGCCAAGTTTGGGTGACTCATTGATCTGCTACTTCATGCCAATGCTTTCCCGGTAACAAGTATTTACTTCATGCATACATTTCTTGCATTCAACCTTGTGTAGGTTGCATCATGGCATGAATTTCTTGACTCGATCTTGTGATACTTGTTTCCATTCTCAAAGCATCCCAATAATGATCTCTTGTTGCTAGTTGTGATGTCTTTGATGGTTGTGTATTTGGAGTTCATTAATATTCAATAAGATAATATTAAGCCATGTGCTATACTTTCAAGCAAAGATCTCATTGGTATATTTTATGACTCCTGTTTGGATATCTTATTCTTTCCTTTTGTAACTATGTCATGTGTACATCCTTCTTTGTGGATATATATCATCATGATTGTCATCTACCTAGAATCTTATATACGTGAGAGAAGTTACATCTCTAGTTGATATCCCTATTCTTTCATGTCCACCGTTTCATCCTTCTTTTATATCTTTGGTGGCTCCGTGGAAGCATTTGTCGTATGAGTGCGTGTCTTACCCCTTTGCATCTTAGTGCACTCATGTTTGGTGAAGATTGTTGTCCTCATGCTTGTCTTGACAAGCCTATTATTTCCTATCTTCACCATGGGTTGTCACAAGCTTTGATTTTTAAATTTGCATATTAGTGAGCTTGTGAACCCATTTGCTTGATGTGTGTGTGACCTGCTTAACTTCATGTGTGTGGGAAGGACATGTCTTGCACCTTGTATCTCATTTACTCAAGACTATGTTGATGCTTAATTCTCATCCTTATATTAGTCTTCTCAAGTGCTTTGACGTGACTCACACACATCATTTTGGTTGTGCCTATTCTTAGGTTGCCTCATTTACATGTTGCTCAACCATATGTTTGTTGCAAATGCTAGGCTTCTTTTCTTATCTATGCTTGCTTGCAATTGTTTTGTGTTCCTATTGATTTTGGGGGAGTGATGATCCTATTTTGTGCACTTGTATCCAAATACAAAAATTCTAAATAATGCACAAATCATGGGGAGCTTCTCTATTTTCCTTAGAACACTCCTTTTCCCAAATCATAATATTCTTTTATCCTTTTGGCTCGTCGGATCTTTTGATTGCTTGCTTCACTTTGTGTTATGCAAATGAGATCAATTTGTGCCATGTGCTTTGTGCCATGTGCCTTGCTCTTATGCTAGGCTCAAAGTTGTATAATAGTGGATTCACCTGTGGATATCATGTTCTTATCAATTACAACATTTTTGTGTATACGGGTTTCTTTGTGGATACATATCATGATTATTTTTGGCCACTTAGAAAAAAAATTACATAAGAAAGTTCATATCTTTCCTTGATATCATTTATTCCTTGCCGGCCACTTTGTGTGTTCCTTTTATTCGTATAGTGGCTTCGATAAGAGGTTGTGTCATGAGTGCTTGTATGTTTTGCATACAATCTTGCATACTCATGTGTTTTGAATGTATTTTGGACCCATGCTTGACATGATGATCACATTGGATATTCCTATTTTATCTTGTCCAAAATATGTTCTTTGGATCTTTTGAATGTTTTCCTCCCATGTCTAATCTTATTTTCATATCATAGTATCTTGTTGCATTCTCTAGATCCTAAATATGGTTTGAGATCCTCAAATTTTTCATCATTGAATATGTGCATTTGATTTCACTCACATCTTCATGATTTGCACACATTAAGGAGGAACTCATACTATATTGGTCTTCTAGATGTTTCTGTCCATTTTGGCATTTGTTGCCAATGGGGGAGAAGTTTAGAGGGTTTAAGATAAGTATTCTTGTAGTGCTTGTTGTCACTCATGCATATCTACCCTTGTTATATATTCTTGTTGCATGGATGAGTATTGTATATAGAGAAATATTCTCCTAGTTTATGTCAACCAATATATGCAATGACATTCAAAGTTCATTCACACATGCATATATTGTGGGGGGAGTTTGCTCTATATACTATGGGTGTACTAACATCAAATGCTTGTGTAGTGTCTTGATGCTAGTACAACCATCCCAAGTATAAAATTTATCCTCGGATAAATTGCATGCTTGTTTAAAATTCATTATACAAACCCTCGTGTTGAGATTGTCATCAATTACCAAAATGGGGGAGATTGAAAGTACATGTAGTCCCCATGTGTGGTTTTGGTAATTAAATGACAATCCTAATGGACAAATGTTTGCATTGAGATATACATTTGAAGGAAAGTTCCATTTGCAATGCATGAAGAATATTGGATGAATTGATGGATGAATTCCGTCAACATAAATATATGCATTGAGACTTGATAATGAATGACAATTCCTATGAAGAAACAATGATATCAAGTTATATAGGAAGGTTTGTTCCATGGGTGTTGCAAGAAGGATATTGAATGGATTCGGAATGAATGCCATATACATATAGTTGTGCATCACGATTAATCATGGAGCAAAGATAAATGTTGACCAAGATGAAGATCGAAGATTGAATCCAAATATGGTCAACACACAAGCGCAAATCATGTGCCACATGAAATCTTGTGGTATGGTAAGAATTTGTCAATTGCGCTTTGTGTACTAACCCATTCTATGTGTTTTCTATGTTTGTATGGGTTAGATGATTCTCATGGACTTGCATCAAGAGAAAGATTTCAAGTGCACATGAGAGGATGCCATCAAGTGATGATGATCATGGTTTACAAGGGCAAGTTCAAGATAGGCATTCTGAAGAATTACATGCTTGAAGCTTGAAGATGATCATGTGATGGACACGTGAAGATGAATACAAAGCTAAGCTTCCCACATTGTGTATGGGGGAGCTACTTGAAGACTTCACCAATGTCTTGCCTTCAACTTGAGCCAAGAAGAAACATCAACATCAAGCTCAAGTGAAAGGCTCGAGTCAAAGGTATTAGTACCTTCGACGTTAGTGTTGTGGAGTGATGACCACCGAAGGAACACATACACTCAAAAATGGATTCTCGATAGCTATGTAGTGTAGCTCTTTTATGATTCTTTAGTTATAGGGATCCCGCACTATTAAGAGGGGATCAAAGGGGTTCGTGATAGATTTGCTCAAGTCAACATCTTCTCTACACAATTCCACTCCTATCCTATACACCAAAGAAAATCCAAAGCCAAATAGGTTTCCCAAATATATGATACAACCTTTGCATATTTGGCATTCTCCATTTTGGTTGTTCTTGGGTGGTTCTCTATGTGAGGACCTGGGATTTTTCCATAGCTTCAAAACGAGCCCAAGATCATCAAAATCGGAGTTTGTATGAAAAAGTTGTGCATGTTTTACTATCTGGAGGGCCGGAAGTTCCGGGGTCCGGAAGTTCCGGGCTTCCCAGAGGTTCCGGGGTTCGGAAGTTCCGGGATGCCCGGAGGTTCCGGGGGGCGGAAGTTCCGGGGTATGTTCCGGGGTAAGATCCGGGCTTTCCAGAGTGTTGCGCTGATATTCTCCAAAGGGAGCCCGGAAGTTCCGGGCTGCATTTTTCTGTGCATAACGGGCAGATTTGGTGGGGGCACTATATAAGGTACCCTTCTTCCCCAACGAGCTAGGGTTCCTCACACTAAAATTTCCCCATTCTTGAGAGCTCTCTCCTCCTCCCCCAAGCTTAAAAACTCCAATACATTTGAGGGAAAACTAGCCCATGGATCTAGGGTTCATTGGTTGACCTCCTCCATTGTTCCTCTCCTCTCCCATCCCTCCATAGCATTAGTTGCTTTTGTTGGGATTTGAGAGAGAGGGATTTGAGCATTCTTGTGTTAAATCTCGGAGAGATTTGTGAGAGTTTTTTAGAGAGATTTCATCCAAGCATACATCCACTCCTCCTCTCTCTTTTAACCAAAGCAATTTGTGATTTGAGCAAGTCTTGAGCATTTCCCCTTTGGTCTTGTTACTCTTGGAGGTTGGAGACTCCTAGGCGGTAGGAGTGCTCCGGTGAGGAATCAACTTGTGATTTGTCCCCCGGAAATTTTGTGAAGGTTTGGAGGCCGCCTCAAGGTCTACCACTAGTGGTTGGTAATCGCCTTCGTGGTGATATCTCAAGGGGGGAATAGGGTGAGCCTTTGTGGCGTTGGTGTGCCTTCGTGGTAACATCCATCCCTCCAACGGTGACTAGCTTCCCTCCAAGGAAGTGAACATCGGGATACATCCTCGTCTCCGTTACTTTGGTTATCCCTAACCCTAGCTCCTTACTTGTGGTTTACTTTGGTCACTTGACCGTGCATTCACTATATCTTGTTGTCCTCATTATATTGTGTTGGCTATTCCCTTGTAGAGATTATTTAGGCCTTCACTTTATATTCCGCAATTCATACTTGCTACTATTGATATATCTTGTGCTTAGTGTGAATTGCTAGCTTGTATCATTCATTTCCATATCTTGTGATATACATTGAGTAAGTTTGTGTAACTTACTTGTGCTTACTCATATCCTCGTTGTTCTCATCTTGTTTATGCTAAGTTTTTGGTGCACTTAGTGAGCCTAGTATATTTAGGATTTGTGCTTGAATAGTATCCGCTTAGTTTATTTCCGCATTAGGATATAGCCAAATCCGTAAAAGATTTTAAAACGCCTATTCACCCCCCCCCTCTAGGCGACATCGTGGTCCTTTCACCTGCGCCGTGCTCCAGGGCTTCCCAGGAACCCAACGCTGCCCCCGTGCGCCTTGCAATACCCCCTAGCGTCGGATCCGTCCGCGCCCGACTCCGGCCGCCGCCTGCCGTTGCTCCTCCGGCCAACTCCGGCCAACCCCGCTGCTGCCACCACCGCCATTCAACGCGCGATGCCGCGGGCGTTCGAACGCGCCTAGCCCCGCATCCAGCCGTGACATGTGGCCGATTTCTGGCGAGACCACGAGCGCGCCGCCGCGTTTTGTGGTCACCGGAGCTACTCCGGCACCGCCGCTGACCTGGTGCTGTGCGGGGTCCACCCTGGGTCACTGCTAGTGGCCCCGGTGGGTCCCGTTGACCGCGTTGACCAGGGTCAACGTGCTGACTGTGCACCCCCTGCCACTGACATGTGGGTCCCGCGTGTCAGCTGGCTTAATTAGTGTTGATCTGTTGCTAATTAACCTAATGGTCACTGACATGTAGGCCCCACCGCACTAATTAACTATTTTGCTAATTAAAAATTAATCTGCTAAACAATGTGACACTGACAGTGGGTCCCACCTAGCTAATTAACCTGGTAGATTAATTTAAACCTGTTATTTGCTAACAGTCACTGACATGTGGGACCCTACCACTGTTTAAGTGGATAGGGTTGACCCAGTCAGCCTGCTGACTGGGCAGCTGGCCCACCAGTCAGTCTCTGCTGACTGAGCAGCTGACCCAGTCAACTGGTCCTACCTGTCAGCCTCTGGTGCACTGTGCTGTGTACACTCTCTGTGTGCATATAGCAATTTCCTATTTATTTTCGAAATTAAATTAATTCCAGTAGTTCCAGAAATTCAATAAAACTTTGAAAAATCATATAAAATAATCCGTAACTCGGATGAAAATAATTTATATATGAAAAATGATCAGAAAAATAAGACGAATCCGAATATGCCATCCACATACCTGTCACATGTCTCCAACACTGCAAACATGGAACCTTCCCCTCCGGATCGTTTGTCCGATAATTGCCTAAAGCCGGGAAAATATTCCCAGATATTTTCCCGCTCCGTCTGTAATGAGTAGCACTACGTTAGGTCACCCCTAGCATAGCATTTTGCCATGTCATGCTCTGTGTTGCATTTGTTTGCCTTATATTTATTGTTTCCTCCTCCTCTTCTTTCCGGTAGCCCCCGAGTCTGACGTGACTCCTGAGGACTGCTACACCACCGACGACCCCTCTTTCACCGCAGAGCTTCCAGGCAAGCAAAACCCCCTTGTTCATTCCTATATCGCCCATTCTTTCTCTCCCATGCTTGCATTAGATTTTGCTACTGTATTCGAATGCTCCTATTCTGATGCATAGCCTGATTTTATAACCTGCTGTTGATACCTTACCCGTTGTCCTATATGCTTAGTATAGACTGGTTAGTGATCCATCAGTGGCCCCGCACCCTTGTCCGTATTGCCATGCTTTGCTTCCGGATGTGTCGATCAACGCGATCGATGTGCAGAGACCGACACAGCACCGCACCCCCCCTTAAGTTGTACGACTCTGCAGAGCTACCATCGAGTGCCGAGGGTGATACCTCCTATCTCACTCCTGATGATATCTCTGTAGCGTGGCTAATCGGTTGTGGGTTACCGAGGGTGATTCCTCTTTCACCACCTCCGATGATGCCTCTGTCATGCAACCCCTCAAGTGTGAACCCCTCGAGGGTGATTCCTCCAAGTTCACCTTGACGGATACATCGAGTGGGAATCCATCGAGGGTGATTCCTCGGATTTCTCCCTTGATGTTATGGACACACGGATACACTGTATTTACCTCAGTCCCCTGTTGAAGTCGGGTCGACCCCGAGGGGTACCCACGAGAGATGTGAAGTCGGGTTGACCGTGAGTGTACCCGCGAGATAATTACGTGGCACGGCCGGGCAGGCAGACCGCCCCAGGAGAGGGATGGGCCTGGCCCTTGCCGTAAGTCCATGAGACGGGGCGACGGGATCACTGATCGTGTATCACTGATCGTCTTCGCGAGCTCCCAACACACTAATGGGTTTGGATATGAGATCTGAGTAGGCCTCTGGCCTTTTACGTACTAACCACCACGTGGGTTAGCACTCGGCGTCATACGTTTCTTCCGAAAGCTTTGTCAGACGTCCAGTTCAGCATTGTGGCACGGTCGGATCGCGCCATCCAGGAGAGAGGTGGCGCTGGTATTCACCCTGCACACAACGACCCGGAGTGCAAAGGGCGATGGGCCCAAGACCCCTGAGCACTTAGGATGTAGACCGGTGTGGACCTCTATGCGGAGCCTAGGTAGGACTAGGTCGTGTCGATCAGCCGAGGCCGGGCATGACCAAGAAAAGTGTGTCCGGCCAGAGTTAATCGAGCGTGTTGGGTAAGTTGGTGCACCCCTGCAGGGAAGTATATCTATTCGAATAGCCGTGTCCATGGTAATGGATGCTCAGAGAGTATCCCGATCTACTACAACTAGAACTGGATACTTGTGTTACTTAATAATATGTTAGCTCCGGGATTGCTTTCTCGCAGGGAGTCGAGGAAGGATCCCTGGGCATTGCTACTACTACTTAATACTTTATGTTATACTGCTAATCTGCGCTCTTCTAATGCTGCAAGATGCTAGTCTTCGATAGGCTAGGTCTTCCCTCTATTCTGGCACTTCTACAGTCCAGTCCACAGATACAGCCCCTTCCCTTTGATACCGATGCATACTTAGCTTAGTTCTGATGTAAGTCTTGCGAGTACTTTGGATGAGTACTCACGGTTGCTTTGCTACCTTTTTCCCTTCTACCCGTTTGTTGAGATCATATGACGGAGCCCCAGAGCCAGCTGATCCCGTCGATGACTACTACTACCCCGATGGAGTCTACTACTACGTGGAGACCGACGACCAGGAGTAGTTCGGAGGCTCCCAGGCAGGAGGCTTGCGCCTTTTCGATCTAGTTGTCGTTGTTTTGCTCAGCCTTCTTAAGGCAACCTTGTCTCATTATGTCTGTACTCAGATACTGATGCTTTCGCTGGCTCTTGTATAACTCGAGCTTATGTACTCGAGCCTCGAGGCCCCTGGCTTGTAATATAAAGCTTGTATTATTTTATTTTTGTGTCTAGAGTTGTGTTGTGATGTCTTCCCGTGAGTTCCTGGCTTGATCGTGCGCATTTGCGTGTATGATTAGTGCACGGTCGGGTCGGGGTCGTCACAGACATCACCACCAAGATTTATAAGTGCTCTAAACTGAAGAACTCTTTTGTCCAAAAAGCTATGTACAACAATTTTTTGGTGAGACAGATTGATAGGCAGCATGGCATCTCAATTGATCATATACATCAGTTTGCCTTGCTTTTGGAAAACTTCATGGCACCACAGAAAAAAATAGTTTGAAAGTTTATTGATGATGGGGCTTACTCGGCCTCCACGACGTGCTAGCTAGGCTCATTTCGCCGGTCTTACCACCTCGATCATGCAAATGACGGTTTGAAAACATTGGGCCACTGCCAAGTGCAAGTTCTTTGCCTGGTTGATCATCCAAACTAGAGTTTGGACCACTGACAGACTGGAGCTTTGGTGAATAGCTCTGAGCGCCACGTTGTCCTAGCAAGTATGATTGATCTGTTGTTAGACCTCCTCAATTTCTAAAATGTGGTTTATAGTAGAATTAGAGTGACATGATGTGTTTCGAAGTGTCATAGAAATTAATAATGGTTTAGTGGTTCAATATATCAGCATGTTACCAACACATGGTTCAAACTAAATAAATTAACTCTCATATACACTAAGTTGTACCCTCACTTTTTTTCCTTTCTTTTCTTTTCCTCGTTGTTATGTGCCATTTTTGGCTCATGTAATCTCCCTGTAACTATATTTCAAACCCCTTCCATCTTAATACAAAAGGCACGCAATTCTCTTGCGTGTTCTTGAAAAATAAAATAGTTGATCCGTTCTCAACTTGCCACTGCTGTTGAGAATTATGAGGTGGATACACATACTTCTTCACATAATATGTGCCTCTTCTAGCTGTAGGACAGTCATTATGCATGACAGTTAGTTAGGTTCACCAAAATCATATGACTATCCTATAGAGTTTTAATGGTTACCCTACTGATATAAATACTAAGTGATTACATTCAACCCGTTATCAATCCCGGAGGTGCTGAGAAATAAAAAGCGGATAGATATTATCTTGCCTATATTTGATAGGGTATGAGATATTGGAGTATACCAAAAAGTTATTAGAGACTTGGAGTAGAACAAGTTGTCATGCCGACCCGGTTTATTTACATGGTCTTCTTCCTAGCAGCGACGACTACTCTGAATCAAGCGCACAGAAGGAGCATGGCGACCGATCTCCGGTGGCTAAGGAAGCAACAACCACGTCCTCTACACAGTTGCTGGAAAGACGTAGGGATCGTTGTCTTCGTCCCACCACTGCCACTGTTCCCCAAACTCCTAACCTTCCCTGGCAAAACAAACACCCGCCCACTACCGCCGCCGCCTTCTCCTTCTTGGCAGTAACCCTCATTACAGCTGCGACAAACTGTCTGCAACATCTATCTATGGTGTTCTCGTGTTTGCACTACTTCACCGGCGCCGGACGCCGGTGAAGCTCCTCCGAGCACATGCTGCACTAACTTTCGACTGCTTGTGAATGGCAGCTCCAGTGCATATCTTTGCCATGTACTCACTGGCAATTTATAAGTGGTGCAAGTACAATTGATCCACTGCGGATGTTCACACTTCCCCTGAGGTGTAGCATATTCCCACTGCAATTGGTTTACTACTTCGGTACGTAAACTCTCTTTTTTGGCTCAAGTCAAAACTTCGACTACTGCTATATCACTACTACTATTTACTTATCGTTTGTTACATGATAATTTTGTATGAAACTAATGTTAATGATTTGATCACAGTTGAACCACTACCACCACTGCATCTGCCTGAAGCAATCCGGGAACCTTTACCTCCAGCACAACTCGATCAATTAATAGAAGATGTTCAGTTTCAAAAAAAGAAAGAAAGAAGATGTGGTGTCTAAGCTGATCATATGCTTAATCTGCATGCAAGGAGTGAAATGTTTGTACTAGTACTATAACACTCCGTTTACAGCTACCTAATGCATAAGTTGTACTAGAGTAAACAACTCCTTCGCTATGTGTACTTCTGTCTATTCTCGCTTTAGTCGTACATACAAATTCCTAATCAAGTCAGGAGCAGACAGATCAGATTAGATAAGAACAAAATTAGAGAATGAACAATATTTATATATACATGATGATCAAGGTTGCAAGATAGGTAGATAGGTATGCAACTTAATACTGTAGTATTATGCACAATTGCATATTTATATATCATGGACCCCTCATGATGCCGTGCTTCTGTTCTCTCAAAGACAAAAGTTTGCACTAACGTTAAACAACGGGATGTGATCGATTAGCAGAGTGCTATTGGTCCTTTGCTCACCTGGACTATAGCTTAACTAGCCCATTACGGTCGTGCTTGCCTCGGCTAGTCATTAGGTTGCACCAGTCGAGCAACCTTCTAAGGCCAGCTTCCGTGTCATACACACCGGATAGGAAGGAAGCTAGAAGAAATAATACAGCTCTCCACTGAGCTCACCGGCAGAAAACAGCCCTCCTGACCCCCGCGTCGCCCCCGCTCGGGCGACTCGGGCGGTTCCCCAGCCCTAGCCGCCGTCGGGGCCGAATCCACCTTCCCTCACCCCGTCGCCGCCGGAGGATGCCGCCGGGATGCGCCCGGGGGCCGACGGCGGTGGCGGGGATCCTCCTCTCTCCCGCGTATCACGGGTGGTGCGGAGCCCTTGCGCGTGTGGAGGCGCGGTAGATCCGGCGGCGGCGGCAATGGTTGCGGCGGCGGCG
This sequence comes from Elymus sibiricus, assembly GCA_039707655.1. Classification (NCBI taxonomy): domain Eukaryota; kingdom Viridiplantae; phylum Streptophyta; class Magnoliopsida; order Poales; family Poaceae; genus Elymus; species Elymus sibiricus. The sequence goes on along the minus strand of CM077666.1, from coordinate 163,984,502 downwards.
GCGGTGGCTGGCCCTGCCACGGGCGACGGCGACTGCGGCGCGTCGGGCAGCCCGGTTACGGGCAGCGGCGGGCGGCGGCTTGCCTGGTTCGGGCGGCGGCGACTTCTGCTGCGGCGGCGCGTCATCCGGCTTCCGATCGGCGGCGGCGTGGAGGGCCTGGTGGGCTGCTTGGCGGCACCTCCGGTCAGATCTGTTCTGGCCGGTGCAGCCGGCGGTGGTGGTCATCTCCTCCGTCGGAGGTGGTCGGCCTGTGGCTTGGTGGTCGGATCTCGAGATCCGTCATCTAGTCCCGGCTGCGAGTCGGGGAGACATGGTTGCCGGTGAAAACCGAGCCAACGGCAGGCGATGGCGGCGTTGTGCGCCGTTACCTTGATGAAGGCATCGTCGAGTAACTATTGTCGACCCACTCGTGCTGCTCCGGGGGAAACCCTAGGATCTGGTGTTCCAGATCGGACGATGGCGGCACTACGGTGTCGTTTCTCTCTTGGGAGTATCGTTTGTGGATCAGCGCTGGATGGCAGAGGCAGGAGGCGGAGCGGCTTCGTCTTGAACGGAGCTTCGGTGGAGATGTCAAGTCATGCCTGGCCGATAGGTGCTACGCTTTGTCATGCCTGGTCGGCAGGTGCTACGCATGACATATCTTCCAGAGTCTCCGTGTCGGGATGGACGAGCGCAGGGCGGTGGCGTCGTTGGGCGCCGTGGTGGCGTCGACGGTTGGTCGGACTGGCAACGATGATGCGGATCTCTCTCCTGAAGATGGGACAGCGGTTCGATGATGATGGCGGCTTCTAAAACGTGTGCATGTGGTGTACGCTTTAGGTCTGCCGCACCGGTTGTTGGTTCCGATACGTTATATGGATGGATCGGCGACGACATCGATTATAGATATGGGGAGTGAGAGCACTCCGCATTATCAAGTTTGTAGGTGTGAGTGGTGGCTTCGGGTGGCTTGATGTATGTTTTTGTCAGACATTCGTGGAATAATTAATAAAGATGGCCGTATGCATCGATTGATGCAGAGGCCGGGGATTTAACCTCCTTTTCAAAAAAAAAAAAAAAAAAAAACTGAGCTCACCGGCACCAAGCTGGTCTGGAGTCAATTTCAGTGCCGGCGACAAGGGGGCTAGCAGGGGTTATTGGAACGTGCTAACTAATTAGCCACACCCATCAAAAAAGAATAGCCATAACATATTGCTTTCTAAAATAAAAGCCACAATATATTCGATTACGCTTACTCCGCACCAACCATTTTCAGGGGTTATTTGTACGTGCTAACTGATTAAGTACTTCCTCTGTAGTGTCAAAAAAGGTCTTACGTTTTGACACAGAGGAAGTACAACATATTCAGGGAGGCCGGGAGCTTCTGTTTGACGCTCGCTTGTTGCGTCAAGCAGTCGAGCAAACACACTAGCGCGCTCCCTATTGGGCCGGCGCAAGTAGCCAATGATGCATTGTAGCGTGTCGGTTCACTGTAGTGAACGCGTTCAACATAGCGTGACGGTTCACTGTAGCGAGGTCATTCACAATAGGTGTCCGGACACTGTAGCAAAAGGGTTTTTAGTCGGATCTTTTATTCAAATCTGAACATTTTTCCAAAAAACATATAAAGCAAATATTTTTTGGAAGCGCGAACAATATTTCAATTTTTTGGAAAAACTGAAATCCTGGAAAAAAAATTGCTGCACAAATTTTGAACATGGGGACATTTTTCGAAATTCCGAACAATTTTTTAAAGTGCAGTTTCATTTTGAAATCCTCAAACATTGTTTTGAATTTATGAACAAATTTGGAAAACATGACATTTTTAAAAATTGTGAACAATATTTGAAAACATGAATATTTTTCAAAAATCCTGAAAAGATTTAGAAAACGAGAACATCTTTTGAAATTCCAAAAATCTTATGAAAAAGATGAACATTTTTTAATTTGTGAACAACTTCTGAAAACGGTAACATTTTTCAAAATTACAAATAATATTTTTAAACATGAATTTTTTAAAAACAAATCCCGAACAAATTTTGAAAATTCAAAAATATTTTTTGAATTCGTGAACAAAATTTGAAAACAAGGATAATTGAAAAAATCCAAACAATATTTGAAAACACAAACATTTTTGACAATCCCGACAAATTTTTGAACACGCTAATATTGTTTGAAATTGTGGAGAATTTTTGAAAATTCTAAACATTTTTTCAACACGGTACTTTTTAAAAATAAATAACGGGAAAAAGAAAAGGAAAATTGAAACCGAGAAAAAAGAAAAAACTAATGAAACCATGAAGAAAACAAAGAAGAAGAAATAAGAGAAATCGGACCGGAACCTTATAGAAGCCCAAAAACCGGTTTAAAACGGATAGGAACCTGTCGAAATCACTAGTTGAGGAGCGCTCCCCGCAAAGGTTAGTCGGGTAGCGCTCCGCGCGCGACAAGTGTCGCGCGCGGAGCGCTCCTGAGACTTTTCGGGGGCGCTCCGCGCGCGACACTTGACGCGCGGAGGAGCCCTCCCGTGATTTCCGGTTTCCGGTTTTCCTTTCTGGTTTTCCCTTTTTTCACTTTAGTCCTTCAACTTTTACTGTATTGTAATATAGTTTTGATCTGTTTCTGAGATCTGTTTCTCTCTCGCGTCGCCGTCCCCGTAGCCGCCTGGGCTTTCGTGCGTGGTTTCGTTTTTCCCTTTCGTTTGCCGTCCTCGCCGTCCATCGTCGCTGTTACCGGCTGCCTAAGGCGGCCTTTGTTCCTGCCGTCGTCGTTGCCTTCCGCCTGCCTACCGGCTGCCTTCGTTGATTCCCTGTTTCCGGTTTGTTTCTCTTTAATTTCCCGTTATATTTCCGGGAAATGGAGATTTATGGGGTAGTTACGAGTTGGGGCTTCCAACACTATCAAATGTCAACTTTCAACTATGTTGTGCAATCAGTTCTTAATAATCACTGTGTTCTTTGTAGGTATGGCTTGCCCTTTTTGCCGTATGCCAAGTGGCCCTTGTTCCTCTTTTGACTCTTCTGCGGATGTTTTCACTGTGGTGCTGGATCGGCGCTGTTCGAGGCGTGTTGTAAGATTAACATTGTTTACTTGTTCAAATTTTGGTTTTAAAAATTGTTGTTGCACACATACCTATTTCTTTTGGTGCTGCTGTTGTTGTTTTAAATGGAAATTGTTCTGATTTATGGTTTTGTTTTGGTTCGTTTTGCAGTATGTTCCGTGCAGTGTTAGAGATCATCTTGCTCGGTACATTGAGCAGTGTAGGGTTTTAGCTATTCGGAAGGGTGACAAATATCCTGAGCTTGCTTTTCACAGCAGTGAGGGTGAATTATATGGTGTTCTGTTTAGTCATGGTCAGGTGAGCAGCAAATTCCATGGTTCTTCATGGGAGCAACTGGTGGCTGATTATGGTCTCCGTCATCGTGATATAATGACTGTTAGGCTTGAGCACTATGGAACGTTGATTGGTGTTGATTTTTATCGGGGTGGAGATATGCTGTTCCCTTTACCCTGTGTTGGTAAGGTTTATTTTCAAAGAAGTTTTTACCCTGTTTGACGTCACATGATTTGTTGTTCTCTTGATCCTGTGAATTTCTTTTTGTAGCACTTGAAGGTCTGAGTGAGTCTGAGAAGGATCTTGTTGGCAGCTGTTTTTACACTCGTGGTGTTGATCTCAATTATCATCAATTGTATTTCATGTCGCGACGACTATTTAATGACAACTACATACTCTGATGTCCTTTTGTGCACAGGATTACTTCCATGAATGTTAATGGTCATCATATGGTTAGATTTATTTTTCTTTGTTTTTGTCAGTTTCTATATTTACTTTTTGCTCTTTTATAGCTTTTTAATTTTGTTTATTCTAATATCTTGATCTTTTCGTCAGGTTATTCCGAGCATGGTTGTGAGGAGTTTGAAAGAACTTGTGTCAGTTCCTAGTTCTGGCGTTTTAACTCTTGAAGTTACTTTGGAGTATCTTGATGATGAGATATATGTGAGCATCCCTTGTCGCTATTTCATTGGCTTGGGTGGTAGAATGGTGTTCAAGAAGGAAGGTTTCAGTGATTTTCTTCAAGCATCATCTATTGAAGTAAACAGCTTGGTGCTCATAACTTTCAAGGAGCATGATGGGGGGCTTGCTGTTATCTTCAGCTTTCTGCCGTAGTGATGTTAGTTATAGACTGTGAAGTAGAACAGTTGTTATTTAAATATATGGTAGAATATAAATGTTATTTGGATATATAAAACCGGTATGCATCTGTGTTTTAAATTTTTTTTGGACAAATGTGATACTATGAGAGGCACGGTTATATGTAAATCACGGGTATTGGCGTGCCTTTGTGTTCCGTATGCCTGGCATGGAGACTCAAGGAGGCACGGTCCGTGCAGCTGTTGGAGGCACGGTTATGTATAAAAATGGGAGGCACGGTTCTGCTTGTTTGTTTCAAATGTTTCCGTTGGTGCTTACACTCGGAGAAGCATGGTCATGAATATACTAGAGGCATGGTTACTTATAAATTAGTGGCACAGCCGTGCTTTTGTTTTCGAAGTGTATACAGTGACAAATGTTTTTGTTTAGTGGTGGTGCTTGTCCCTTGCGTCCATGGAGCAGAGTCACGTTGGTACCCGCAGCAGAGTCATTGTTCGTGGTTCTGTGTTCCAAATGTTTTTTCCGTTAACAACTCTGCTGAGAGATTGGCTGTTGTGATGCTACTGGTTGCATGCTTGTATATTAAGGAGAGCCACGTCGGCGCGTCTTTGTTTCCAATGTTTTTGCGCCAACAGGTTTACTCGGAGAGGCACGGTCTATCAATCTAGAGGATGCATGGTCCTATATTACGTAGAGGCACAGTCGTGCCTTTGTGTTTCGGTTATTTCAGGTGACACTCTTACTGAGAGAGGCACTGCCCTGAACCTAGATTGACAAAGGTGCCTTACGTAGATGGAGATCAAGCCCGGTGCCCCCAGCACCAAGAGGGCGAGGCTCCCGCCACCGGCTTCTCCGTCCTTTGGGAGTTTGGCTGTAGCGGCGGGAACAGGCGGGGGTCCGCCCACTGCATCCGAGGAGGACGAAGAGGAATCTTGTCCGGACCGCATCAGCGACGTCCCGGACGCCATCCTCGGTGAGATCGTCTCCCGTCTCCCCACCAAGGAGGGCATCCGCACACAAATCCTCGCAACTCGGTGGCGTCGTCTATGGCGCACCGCACCTCTCAACCTGGACTGCAGTGAGATCCCTGTCGGTCGTCTTTTTAACCCTCTAGAAAAAGTTCATATCGACATAGTCTCCATGCTCCCCACCAAGGAACTCATCCACATAAGATACTTTGGGACTCGGTGCCGTGGACAATCTGTCGCTGATGATTTGAGCCTTCCGGAAGCCATCATGTCCGGCCACGAGGGTGCAGTTGACCGCCTTTGCATTCCGGCGTGTTACCTCCAGTGCAGATCGTCTATCGTCGATGCCTGGCTTCGATCACCCAGACTAGACAATCTCCATGTGCTTGAGTTCTATTACATGTTCCCATAGTTCGTGAGAAAAAGTGTGACAGTACCACACAACTGCCCTTCATCTATGCCTTCACCACCGACCTCCATGTTGAGGTTTTCCTCCTCACTGCACACCGTCACCTTTGCTCTTTGCCACATACCAGACAATTTTGCACGATTGCTTGAACTACCACTGCTCAGGAGGCTTTCGTTTGTGGAGGTTGATATATCAGACGTGTCGCTGCAAAAACATAATCCAATCTAGTTGCCATGCCCTTGAGTGGTTGCTTCTTGTTTGAATAACCTGGAGCATTACATCAGAATAAACTCACCTAAACTTGAAAGCATTTGCATCCTTTGTGAGAATGGTGAACTCATTATTGAGGATGCCCCCTCACTAAAACGGTTGATTCACGATATTCAGAGCCGGCACCTGCAGATAACTGTCTTCTCTGCACCTAAACTTGAGGCTCTGGGCAATTTTTATGAAGGATCTCCTGGATCGAAGATTTCGTTTGGTTCTACAGTTATTCAGGTACCGACTTTCCCCAATACTATTTGTTCCAGTACACAAGTTTGATGTCATGCAACCTTTATCCTGCTAATTTTATGATCCATGCTCAATGTAGGCTTTGTCCGTAGTCAGCCTATCAACAGTGGTTCAATCTGTCAAGACCCTGCTTATCCATATGTCATTAAATCTGGACAAGGTCGTTGCCTTGATGTGATGCTTTCCAAGCCTACAGAACTTGTTTATCGAGGTGATGATTTTCACACACATTGAAAGCACATAGCATGCATAGCGTACTCTATTGGATGTCTCTTTCTCTTTTTGTATACCTTGAGTATTCTCAGTCTTTGTGTATGTTTAGGGAGGAGTCTGTCATGAAGAAGGTGTAACAAATAAGTGGCGTCACAAGCACCGAGGGTTTCTCAAACAGCATGACATTCGTTTGAAGACAGTAACACTGGAAAAATATGTACACTGCCGGAAAAACGTTGAATTTGCAAGGTTCTTTATTCTGAATGCAAAGGAGCTAGAGACCATGAGGCTTAAGTTTCGCTCCCCCCAGACTTCACGGAAGAATTTTATGAACATCAACAAGAGGTGCTTCAATGGGGCAACAAGGCTTCTAGACGTGCTCGCCTTAAATTGTCACCATATTGCAGGCACATGAACTTGGATTTAAAAATGCACATCTGGATAAAGCAGTGTCCAATCATCGATTTGCCGGATCCATTGACCTGTGACTGCTGAAAACGGTTCTCAGGCTGACAGCTTGTGTTTTGTCTAAACATGATCAAAGAATACATGTTCTTTATGCACCGTCTGTAAGCTTGTTAGAACATTGTTTTTGTGCTGTGCATCCATGAAGCAGCTGACAACTGCAAAAATCATTCTAGTTTTTGCCTTTTTTTGTAGAGACACCACCCCTGAGGATATGATCAAGTGAATGTGTGGCTCTCTGTATGAAGTGAACGAGCGATGAAAGACAACTGGAACACGGAAGCACAGGTGACCTGACGGCCGTGCCTCTCACAACGACCTCAGGGCCGTGACTCTGTGGGTGAATGTTTCGGCCGAAATATCTGGGACACTCACGCACGGCCGTGACTCTGCTTAATGTAAAAGCATGCTTCTGCTGACGGCTAGCTTCATGTCCGTGCTCTTACAGCAAATTGAGACGTGCTTGTCGTGGAATCTCCGTGCATGTGTTTTATTTAAAAGTGTGCCACGGCTAGCTTCATAGCCGAGGCTCTCCAAGCAAACATGTGCGCGGAAAAACATTTGGAACACAGAGGCATGACCGTGGCTCTGCTTCGTCTACACCCGTGCAACTGCTTAATCTAAAGGAGTGCTTCTCTTGACCTCACAACCGTGGCTCTCACAGTGATCTTGTCAGCGGAGAATTTTGGAATTCAGAGAGACACGATCCATGTAGAACCGTGCTGCTGTCGCTCTGTTGCATGTAGAACAATGCCTCCCGTATCTGAGAGGCCGTGCCTTCGTTTTCTTCCACGTCAGGAAAGAAATAATAATAATAATAATATAGCTGTCCTGCAACTGCCCCTCGACCCCTCCCGTCCCCTCCCCTCCCCTCCTCAGTTATACTTTAACTCACTTGGATCTGCGCGCAGTGAAGAGCTAACCGTCTTTCCAGTTCCACACCACAGAGAGCGCTGGTCGTAGGCGGCACGACCCCGGCAATGGAGATGGAGTCCGGTGCCCCTAGCACCAAGAGGGCGAGGCTCGCGCCTCCGGCGACGCCGTCCTCTGGGAGTGCAGTGGTGGTGGAGGGGTCGAGAAGCGGCGACGGTGGTGCGCCCACTGGATCCGATAGAGGGCGAGGAGGAATCTGGTCCAGACCGCATCAGCGACCTCCCGGGCGCCATCCTCGGTGAGATCATCTCCCGTCTCACCACCAAGGAGGGCATCCGCACACAAATCCTCGCAACTCAGTGGCGCCCTCTTTGGCGCACTGCTCCTCTGAATCTGGACTGCCGCGAGATCCATGTCGCTTGTCTTTTTAACGCCCTAGAAAAAGTTCATTTCGAGATTATCTCTAGGGTCTCCCCTTACACCGAGGAGCTCGTCCGCATAAGATACATCGGAACTTTTTTTAGTGGACAATCTGTCGCTGATGATGATTCGAACCTTCCAGAATCCATCCTGTCAGGCCATGAGGGCTCGGTTCACGGCCTATCCATCCCGGCGTGCTACCTACAGTCAGACCCTCTACCGTCGACGCCTGGCTCAAATCCCCAAAACTCGACAATCTCCGGGTGCTTGAGTTCTACTACCTGTTCCCACGATTCGTGAAACAAACGGTGAAACAACCACACACATGCTCTTCATCTACGCCCTCACTACCCACGTCCGTCTTTCGGTTTTCCTCCTCTCTTCACACCGCCACCTTCACCTGTTGCCAGATACCAGACAATTGTGTACGAATGCTTGAACTACCACTGCTCAAGAGGCTTTCGCTTGTTGAGGTTGATATATCAGACTTCTTGCTGCAAAGCATAATCCACTCTAGTTGCCGTGCACTCGAGTGTCTGCTGCTTGTTTGCAATAGAGAAAGGCATTGCATCAGAATAAACTCGCCTAACCTTGTAAGCATCGGCATCCGTGGTGAGAAAGGAGAACTCAACATCGAGGATGCCCCCTCACTTCAATGGTTGATTCACAATATTCAGAGCAACAACATGCAGGTAACCGTCGTCTGTGCACCTAGACTGGAGACCTTGGGCAAATTCAGGGTCTCGCATGGCCCCACGGGTCTTATGGTACTGACTTTTCACAATACTTTCGGCTGCATTTGTTTGAGGAAACGAGTTTCATGTCATTAAAACTTTATTATGTTAACATTATGAAGGATTTGGAGACGGTCAGCCTAACTACAATGCGGCAATCTGTCAAGACCTTGCTTATCAGCATGTCTTATGAAGTGGACATGGTCGTTCACTTGTTGCAATGCCTTCCAAACCTGCAGAACTTGTTCGTCGAGGTGATGATGATTTTCACAGACATTGATGAAAAGCTTGTTTTATATTTGTCTGTAAATTAGATACACTCGTTTCAATACATGTTCTATTGTTAGATACGATCTGCAACAAACTTTTTGGATCGGAGGTAATAGAAATTATCGTTCAAATCCTCTTTCTATAGACCTTAAGCATTTTCAACCTTTATGTGTTTTCAGGGAGGATTCGTTGCTGATGGTGTAAGAAATAATTGGCGTCGGAAGCACTGGGTGTTTCTCAAAGAACACAGCATTCATTTGAAGACAATAACGCTGGAAGATTATGAACGCAGCGGGAAAAACACTGAATTTGTGAGGTTCTTTATTCTGAATGCAGCGGAGCTAGAGGCCATCAGGATTAAGTTTCGCTTCCCCCAAAACTTCACGCAAGAATTTTACGAACAGCAACAGAAGTTGTTCCATTGGGACAATAAGGCTTCTAATCGCGCCCATCTTAAATTATCAGCATCTTGCGACCATGCGTGCTTGGATTTGAAACACAGGCGTGTTGAATACCTGGATTTGAAGGATCCATTCAGCTGTGACTGCTGAAAACAGGGCTGGAGTTAGTTGTTCAAGCTTACAGAGTTAGATGTTGTTGCGCCCTTTTGAGTCTATGTTTTGTCTAAACATGATCAAACAACCCTTGTACTTTCTTGCACCGTCTGTAAGCTTGTCATAACAATCATTGGATAGAAAGTCTTCTAATCGTGCTCGTCTTGGTTTATATTACTATATTGGTTCTGTGATGTGGAGCTGTGCGCAGCTGCACAGGAAAAAAATATTATAATTGTTGATAGATCAACCAAAATGCCCAGACCTACGCATTTCATACGACCTGGAGAACTGTATTTGCCTCAACCAGACAGTCGTTGCCGTATAAAAACCATTTAGAAGAAGAAGAGCTCTAGACTTGGTTGTAAACTCGTGGATCTGCTGCTTGTAAACCCGTGGCTCTGCTTAATGTAAAATCGTGCATCGTGCTACCCCACGTCCGTGCCTCTCACAGTGAATGTTTCAGCGGAAACTTTTGGAATACTTAGCCCCAACCGTGACTCTTCTTAGTGTAGGACCGTGCTCCTGACAATGAATGTGTCGTTGGAAACATTTGCAATACCGAAGCACGATCGTGCTTCGTCTGCCCGTATAACCGTGCCTCCTCCTGACCATTCGGCCGTGCCTCTGACAATTAACGTGTCACCGGAAACATTTGTAATACAGAGGCAGGACTGTGCCTCTGGTACCTCAAGAACCATGTGTCTGTCGGTGAGCGTTTCAGCAGGAACATTTGGAAGACAGCGGCAGGACCATGAATCTTTTTAATGTCAAAACATGCTTCCAGTGATCTCACAATGAACATTTCCGTGGAAATTTTTGGAACATACAGAGGCACGATGCATACTGAACCGTGCGCCTGGTAGATTCACGCGGTTGCACACACACATCTCGAATGAGTTGTGCGTGATTGCAAACATTCGAGACGCGGTTGCACAGCCGTGCCTCTGCTTCAGGAGTAGCCGTGCCGCCTCAAGGTCATGGCCGTGCCTCTCTGTAGATTCAATTTTTGTCGATGGTAGTGCCATGCTCCTGCATCGTGTAGAACCGTGCCTCGCTAGACGCTAGTAATACATGTCATGTGGAACCATGCCAGCCGAAAGATTCACGGGTGCGCCTTGCCAGCAACACGTGTCATTTGAAAAGAAAAACATTTAGAAGATCAGGTACATATTCAAGTGAGCATACATATCTAATAGAGCATACATATCCAGTAGCTTGCATGCAGGCCACTAGACGGCCTTTTGGAGGTTCATTACAATGCAATAGAGCATTCATATCTAACAGAATACATGTAGACCACCACACGGCGTTTGAAAGATTACGAAAATAAGTTCGGCACCTGTATCAATGTCCAACCGCAAAGTTATACTAGACGAGTATTCCTCTCAACGTTGCAACAGAAATTAATTCTTAATGATCAGTCATAAGGAATTTCCTTCATCATCAGGAGCTCATCATTGTTTGCAAACCCTTGCACCAAGAGATCATAGATGACGCTTTGCACCTTCTTCTTGTTCTCCTTCAGCATGTGCACCTCCTCTTTCAGAAAATCCCTCTCCAGCTTAATCTCACCCCTCTCCTGCTTGAGATTCCGAATGGCACATGTGAGAGACGCCTGAATGCACTTGAGGTCTTTATCAACGATACCCATTTGCTTCTTCTGCCTGTCAATCTCCATGGTAGTTACACTAGTTCTTTCCACATCTGCAACAAGGTTCTTGAGCTTAAGGTTCACTTGTTCATTGTCCTTTTTAAGCTTGCTTATCTCTTCATTCTGTGCTTGCCTATCATCATTGCTCTCATGCAACATCTTCCAGAGCTTGAGTAGGCACCTCTGCATAATGATAGGCCAAGGGTGGTCAACCCATTCCACGACTCCACAGTTCACACCTCTCTGCGGAAAAAAAAGGCTCGTCAATGGTTAGGCACTCGCACCACTAATTATGTACCTCCACCACCTACTGTGCTTCCTATGTCCACGGAGTTACTAACTTTCTTCTAAACCAGCTTAAATTAATATGGAGCTACCTCTTCAGCCAACTTATTTAGAGAGTTATTTTAAGAAACTAGTGATCTTTAAACAGTAGTATCTAGAACTATCTAAATGAAGCAAGCTAGGTATAATAAGCAGTGACCTTTAGATTTTATGGAAACTAAAAAGAGTACACAATGATTTCTGTAAAATACAAGAAGTGATCAGTCTTTTTCGTAAACTACATCTCCTATCATTTAAAAATTAGTACAGATTTCGAAAGTGACTAACTTTCACAGCACAGCCGTAGAACCTCCTCCCCGTGTCACTTCCTTCAAAGGCCACACACCTTAGAGGCTTGGTATCGTGGAGCACGCAGTACAGAGGAAGGTCCACCTCGTTACCAGTAAAATCTCGGTCTTCAATGGTATCAGGGTTCTCCTACAAAGAAACATCTACGTTTAGAGCTCAAATCAATTGTTCGCAAAAGAAAAACCCTGTTCAACAGTGCGTATGTAACCGGAAATCACTTACATAGAAATCAAAATCCAGCTCAAGGAAGTTCAACTGTTCGTTCTTCCTCTCTTCTTCTATCTTAGATGTCGACGTGACACGGCGAATGTGAGTAGAGGCGGCGCCGTCGGCGTCGTCTAATTTGTGAGGAGAGAGGGGGAGGGCAAATGAAAGCGAGGGACGGCAACAGAGATAGAAGGCCTCGGGCAGGTGGTTTTGACATGGTCCGACTCGACCAAATGACTGGTCCGGTTTGTTCTGGCCTGGCTCGAGAAAGATCCCACCTACTCCCTTTTAATTTATCTTTATTTTTTATATTTTTTTGTGCTCTATGAGCAGTTGGGGGTGACGAAAAGTCTTCTACTTTTCGTAGGCGCGAGACTCACAAAGCTGCCTCTATAACTTCCCAACTTTACCCCTTTGCTCTGCCTCGCTCCACGGTTCGTCCATTTCCGAGTCACTTGCTCTTCCGACGATAACTCTGGTTCTCATCCCTTACCTCCTTGCTCTGCCTCGCTCCACGGTCCATCTATTTCCCATGAAAAATAGTATTTTTCATTCCTTTGCTGATTAGATCTGCATTGCCCACTCTGACAGTAATCTCGTTATATGTATGTTGGAATATTGCTATATGCTATACCTTTTAAAGATCTGGGCGAGCAATCTTTGAATGCGTGGGGTTGGCTCTTTTCCGCTAGTCTTCCACCTAATAGATTTCAGTAGGTGTGTGGTCTGTTTTTATAGACACTACCATCATTGGATATCACCATTCCGCGCCGCCGGTACCACTGATTTACAGTCTTTTAATTCTATGTATTGCTAGTTAAGTCTTTGAAATGGATGGATCTACATACAGTTATAGATCTACATAGTCTTACTCATTGGACTCCAGTATCTGTGTAACATTAAAATGGACACCAGTCTTATATATTGTTATATCTTGCAGACAACCATGGCATGTGATGTTTGCAGGAACCTCAACTGTCATGGCGGTGATTCTAATGTTAACCACTCTTTCTTGATTGTGCCTTTGCCTCGTCATTATGAGTCGTGCCTGGTAATTGTCTCTTGTTTGATAACAAATCTTTTATCCATTCTGATTGGATACATAGTTTTCTGCCAACTGATTGCAAAGTCGTAAGTTATAGTTTTACCAGACGACACTTCCGTTTCTTTTTATTCCGTAGACACAAACTACACATTCTCCTTATCGGCAAATATGGTTCACATGGTTGTTTTTCACTTGGTATAAATAGAAGTTTAACTGCGTTGTTTAGGCTTAATCAAATATCATAAACAGTGCCTGTGCCTGAGCCTAAAAGACGCTTGTCCTGTATTAAAAATAAAAAACGGTGGTTCCAAGTATTATTCTGAAATACTTAAAAGTTTTACATATGTTTGTTTTATCTTATTTTTTTGCAGTATGTCCCATGCTATTACCGGAAGCAGGTCCTTTCTTTGATTTCTTTATGGAAAGAAGAAGCTTTTGAGGATGGCTTTGAAGTAGAGGATATCAACCTTGTGTTTGGCACTAACGACGAATTGTCATACAAGATTAAGTTTACTGATGGCACTCACAGGTCTAAGGTTCAAAGGACCTGGATGGGAAAAGTTGATATGCGATTATGACCTGTGTTACGGTGATATTATTAAACTAGATTTGCAAGGCGATGATTTCTTCTTTCACATTGATATGATGATGAGTGAATCCCGAGGAAGTCGCAAAGCCGTTCCCAAAACTTCCGTTGGTATGCTGTATTTACCTCCCAAGATGACACCTGACTGATTATTTTTTATAATTATACTTTAACATGTTCCTCGCATTTCTTTGCTCAGTCTTTCTCCATACAATGTATTAAATGTTTCGATTATTTCTGACAGTAGTCGGAGTGTGTAAGGCTTATTGTACATTTTATATTTTATTCACTGCTTCAGACACAGTGACTTATAGATGGTTTTATACTTTAGCTCTTGAAGGTCTCAGTTTATACAATGTATTAAATGTTTTGATTAAACTAGTCTTAAATGCTAAAGACATCCATGCCATTACCTTTGTGCACTATCTAAGTTTCACCAACGTTCTCAAAGACCGTTTGGTAGGTCATTGTTTCTTTGTTTATTCCACCCTCCGCATGTCTGTCCTCCTAATTTAATGCTAGAATGATTTGTTCTTGTACAGAAAATCCCGGTTGTTGTTACCGATGACCTCAGGATGAAGCTTGGATGTCTTCCTCTCAGGGGCAGCATCAGACTTGTTCAAAAATTTAGTCCCGTTGATTTGCCTGGCACCTACTGCATTCACAAGGATGGAAGGATGGCGATCTCCGGGTTTTCTGCTTTTGCAGATGCAGCTAGGCTGACATTTGGTTGGGTTGTACTCATCACTATCCAAAAGCACACTGTGGGCGACAAGGAGTTGCTCTCGCTGGTAATCACCGGTCTCTACAATAAAACTGCCTGATGCGTGACGCGTGCAACGATGCAGGGATGGCATTACATCATATAAATGTTAAGTACTGATATCAGTCCAGTATCGTATGTGTGTTATTCAAACCAGGGTACACAAACCTGATGCAGAGCTAGTCGTGGTTGTTGTTGTTGTTGTTGTTTTTGTTGTTGTTGTCAGGTACTATGTCTTCTCCTAACAGCTCACCATGCCTCTCCTAGCAGCACAGACTCAGCCTCTCTCAGTGCACGGTCGTGCCTTTTGTTTTTTGTAGAACCTTGTGTATAGTAGTTGAAATCAGAAAAGACGACAACGGAAAATCACACAGTTCAACGACAAGCACAATGCTTCGAATGCTTAAGGATAGGAACATTAGAGGCGAAAATCGAGCACCCAGTTTTATAATTATAATTTAAAAGTTTTTCAATTCTACATCGTCTGATGCATGTAGAATCCTCTAATGCCTCGTTCGTAATCCAGGTCACTTGAAAACACTTGGAACACAAAGGCACGTCCGTGCCCTTGGTGCACGTAGAACCGGGGCTCCATAAATTTTGCTTGTGTGCGAAGGGTGAATGAACGTGTCAGTGGAATTACTTGAAGCGGAAAGGCACGGGCGTGCCTCTGCTTCAGTGCAACCATGCCTCTTCCACCGTCAAGGCCGTGACTGGTGCACCACCCCACTGAACCCTTTTAGTTTAGGTATATATATATATACTTCGAGAAAAAAAGGTGAATCGTGAAACCCTAGCCCTCTTTCCAGATCCACCGCACAGAGAGCTGCAACGGAGGCGGCACGACCACGGTAATGGAGATGAAGACGCGTGCCTGTAGCAACAAGAAGACGAGGTTCGCGGCACGGGCGACGCCGGTTGTACACCTGCCCGCTAAGGTCGTGGAGAGGAGCGGCGAGGGTCCGCTCACTTGATCCGAGAAGCACGTTGAATCTCGTCTGGACCGCATCAGCGACCTCCCGGACGCCATCCTTGGCGAGATCATCTCTCGTCTCCCCATCAAGGATGGCATCCGCACCCAAGTCCTCGCATCTCGGTGGCACCACCTATGGCGCACTGCACCTCTCAACCTCGACTTCCGTGTGATCCCTGACACTAGTCCTACTAATGCTCTAGAAACAATCTGTTGCAAAATCGTCTACATTCTGCCCAACAAGCAGGTCGTGCAGAGAACATACGTCGGAACTCAATGCCGACCTCTTAGTCATGACTGGCGTGGAGAATCTGTCGCTGATGATTTCAGCCTTGCTGTGGCCATCCTCTCTGGCCATGAGGGCCCAGTTCACCGCCTGTGCATCCCGACAAGCTACCTCCAGTGCCAACCTTGTGTAGTCGATGAGTTGCTCCAATCTCAAAAACTGGACAAACTCCAGGTGCTAGAGTTCTACTACCTGTTCCCAAATTTCTTCTACCCAGGGTCCAGACAACCACGCAGATGCCATTCATCTATGCCCTCGCCACCGGCGTCCATCTTGAGGTTTTACTCCTCACTTCACACAGTCACCTTCGCCATGTGCAAACTACAAGACAATCTGGAACAAATGCTTCGCCTCCCACTGCTCAGAAGACTTTCACTAGTGGAAGTTTACATATCGGATGTCTCTTTGCAAAACGTCATCCACTGCAGTTGCCCGGCCATGCAGTGGCTGCTGCTTGTTTGCAATAAAAAATTCTGTTGTTTGCGAATAAACTCGCCTAGCCTTGTAGGCATTGGCATTCGTTCTGAGAGAGGAAAGCTCATCATTGAGGATGCCCCTTCACTTCGAAGGCTACTCCACGACTCTGTAGATGCACAACTAGAAATAACCGTTGTCTCTGCGCCTAAATTGGACACCTTGGGAAAAAGTTCTGATTTATCCGATGAATCAAAGATCGTCATTGACTCTACAGTTATACAGGTACTGCCTTTGCACGGTACTTTACTTTGAGCTGCATTATTCGAGCACACAAGATTGACATCCACAAGCTAATAATATAATGTTCTGTGCTCAATGAAGGGTCTGTCCATAAGCAGCCCATCCGCGGTGCTGGATTCAGTCAAGACCTTATTTATCTCACAGACATGCTTTAATCTGGATGAGGTCGTAGGCTTGTTGGGATGCTTTCGATGCCTGCAGAACTTGTTTATTGAGGTGATGATTTCACACACGCTGAAAGCCCATACCATATATATATATGTGTGTGATATTAGCATCAACCATTCAGTTGCTCTTCATGTGTATTATTATGAGTTTGTAGAGCCATGAATAGCCCCACGAAACAAAATAAAAACAGCTTATGTGTGCTGAAAAAAATCAAATACCTACTATGCAATGCTTTATAGACCTTAAGTCTTTTCAGTTTTCATGTGTATTTAGGGAGGAGGATGGGATCAATGAGGTTTAACAAATGAATGGCGTCAAAAGCAGCGGGTGTTTCTCAAGGATCATGACATTTGTTTGAAGACATTAACGCTGGAAGATTATGAAGTCACAGAGGCAAACACTGAATTTGTGACATTCTTTATTCTGAATGCGAGGATGCTACTGAGTATCACGCTTAAGTTTGGATTCCACAAAAATTTCACGGGTGAATTTTACAAGGAGCAACAAAAGGTACTACAAATGGAGAAAATGCCTTCTAAATGTGCTCAGCTTAAATTAACAACAACTTGCAAGCATATGCACATGGATTTAAAAAACATAACTGTTGAATATCTGGAGTTGTCCGATCCGTTCAACTGTGAATGCTGAAAACAGGTGTGGAGAGATATACTTGCCATATTCAGTGTGGGTCTTGCGTAAACATGGTCAACCAATTCTCATTCTTTTTGCACCGTACCGTCTGTAAGCTCTTTTTTTAGGCGATAAGTTCATATTTAAAAACGTGAATATTTATGATATCAATGTTGTGGTTCCTGTTTCCAATTTCTCATTATGTGTTTGTAGAGCCATGAACAATTTCACAAAACACAAAGAAATCACCTCATACGTGCTAGAAAGAAACATGGATCACAGAGGCATGCCTGTCACGCATGCTGGAATGTGCGTCTGCTACAGGTAGTCCCTCCGGAGTAACGGTCGTCCCTTTCACACTCGACGTGTCAGTCAAAACATTTGGAACACAGAGGCACAGTCGTGAAACCGTTTACCTCTGAGTGAAAACAATTTTTGCACAACAGTGCTTTAGAAACAGAAAACGCACAACTGTGATTATTCATAACATACAACCGAGCCTCACGTGTCAGTGAAGTAGAGAGGTAAAAATCGAAAGAATAGAAGCACGGTGGTGCGTCAATGACATGTACAACCGTGCCTCAACTGCTTAAACACCGCGCCTCTCTGACTGAACGTGTCACTGAAAACATTTGGAAAAACAGACGCAATTCCGTGCCTCGTATCCATATAGAACCGTGCCTACCGTGGCTTCACGTCCCTGTCCCTCCGAGTGACCGCGTCAGGGGAAAACATTTCTGAAAACAGAAGCACGGTCGTGCGTCAAGAACATGTACAACCGTACCCCAACTGCTTAAAGACCGCGTCTCTCTCTGAGTGAACGTGTCAGGGAAAACATTAGGGAAACAGAGGCACGGCCGTGCCTTATGTGCTTTTAAAACCGTGCCTCATTAAAACCACCACGTCCGTGCCTCTCTGACTCATCACGTCCGTGCCTCTGTTTGCCAAATCAGCTGCATCTGGGAAGAGCATTGCGTCTCATTGTGCACTTTTTCTGGAACTGACATCGTTTTCTGCCAACCTCTACATCCAAAGGGCAACATGCGTTCCTTCAAAAAAAAAAGCGCATCATCTTCTTTGTGGCCCCATGCCAGTGAGCAAGCGCGTAATATAACTCTCTGTTTTCTGCAAACCTGTATACCTGCTCCGACTCAGCAGTTGTACAGTTCACCCTCTTTTCTCTCTCGCTTCTCCAACTCGATCTAGGGTTAGTACATTTTGTCTTCATTTCCACATCAGTTTTTCGGTGTGATCCGTTTCAATCTCTTTGGTTTGTTTGTTCGTGTTTTAAAGCGATACATCTACGCTATTATGCTAAGAATTGCCTGGAAATTTGTTGTGAACTCAGCCAAATCCGTGCAGTACGAGCCCGAACCTGTGCACGGCCCGAGTGTCCGACACTTTTCCAACGACCTCGCCGGAGAAAGGAACGACGCTACGAGCGGCAGCGAGCTACGGCGTCCAAGTTCCAGGTGAGAAATAAACTTCACCAAGGGAGGTGCCGAGTTTAAAGTGAAGCCTGATAGGGCTTGCCAGCAATGGCGGTAGGCGGACGTCGAAGGCAGCGGGGAGACGTTGCGCGGTATTGCTAACCGGCCGCGGGGTGCTGGAGGCCGGAGGTTTGGGCGGTGTAGGCTGCGGGCGTGGTTGACCTTGCTGGATCACACGTTTCAGAGACGCCGTGTGGTTGGTGTTGGCGACAGTAGGCTAGGGGTGTGGATGACGCTGCTGGATGCAGATCTGACTGACTAGATGTAATTTTAATGTTACAAACACTTTTTGAGCCGCCTGATTAACATACTATTACCTCTACTCTCTGTTTATCTTGTGTCGAAATATACATTTCGTAATGCTGCTGCTTTTATAACTAAGTAGAGATCCTTTCATTGAGTGAGAGTGACATTGCAACAATGTGAACCACTGTCAATACTGAATTGTCATAAATTAAGCAACCCTGTTGAACAATTAACTCTGATTTAATTATTTCATATGTCCTTTATTTACTACCGCTGTAAAACTGTCATGCTGTGTGCATGACTTTTTAGGAATATGTCTTTGAACGACTATTTATGAAAATACCCCCTTTAGCCGAATAATTTTTCAAGATAACTTAAGATTGCTTCTGTCGAGAATTTCATATATAACTTATTTTGCTACATATTGCAGGGGAAACCATGTCTTGTGATGTATGTAGCAACTTCAATTGCCCTGGATTGGAATCAGGCGTTCTGCACACTACAATAACACTACCCCTTCCACGTTGCTACAAGACATGCCTGGTAAGGAGAAATGTTTGGACCCCATGCCCATCACTTACTACCAACTACTGTATGTTTTTGATGGCACGAAATTCAAGTTTCTCCCATAACGAAATGATTTCAATTTTCATTGTTTTATGTTTTATGAGATGCTACATCTTGAAACAATTTGTAGAAATCAGAAAACCCTTGTCTGTGTTGATTATACATATCGGTCTGAGAACTTGAAGGGTTTTTTTTTTGCAGTATGTGCCATGCTATTGCAGGCAGCAAGTCACTTCTTCAATCAACCACTGGAAGCAGGAAGCATTTCAAGAACAAGGAAAACAAAGGAACCTAGTACTGATCACCAATGAAGATCTGTCATATGAGATCTACATCACCGATGAACCTCACCGATCTAAAATTCATGGACCTGGCTGGGAAAAGTTAATGAGCGACTATGATCTTCGTTATCGAGATCTAATCATCATAAACCTGGATACCGGGAGTCTGTCCATTGAGATAGACCTGAGGCTCAGTGAATCTCGAGGAGGTCACAGACCCCTTCCCAAGCCATCACTGGGTAAGTGCATCAACTTCTGTCCTTCTTTATCAACTTTCTTTATCAGCTTTCTTTGTTTGCACTACCAAGCTGCTCCTAACTACCTCTGTCCATGAAATTTATGTTATAATTATAATCATAGTTATTTTCAAAACATTTTGCAATACTGTTGATTGTCATTTTAACTTGATCACCTGGATTCAAAATTTATTTCTCGGTATAATAACTATACTTTTTCACCCCTTCAAAATGAGTTTATTTCTTCAAGCAAACTGGTTTAAAATGAGTTTTTTTTCCTGTAGCGCTTGATTATCTAAATGCTTCGGAGAAAGAGTACATTGGGAATACAGTGTACGGTCCAGGCATAAACTTATCCTTCAGACAAATGGGAGAGTTAATATACTTTGTCTTTAATGCCGACGTGTTCCCCACCGTACCCTTTGTCCACCGTCTGAATGTCACCAACGTCATAAATGGTCGTTTGGTTAGTCATTTAATCTTTTTTTTGATCTACTCATCGTTTCATTTGGTAATTACATTACGATGTTTTATGTCCTTGTATAAATATTTTATTTATTTATATCGCTACAATCTGCAGAGAATCCCAACTTTTGTTGTGAGACGTCTCAAGCTAAACCTGGGATACCTACCTGAGAAGGGTGCAATCAGCCTATCACAGTTGTACGATGCAATTGACATGACCACGACATACTCGATACAAACAGATGGACGAATGCAGGTGACCGGTTTTTCAGATTTTTCCCGTGAAGCTCAGCTAAGGGTTGGTTCAACTGTCCTTATCACCATTGAAAAGCGGTGGCCAAGTTTAGGAAACATGAAGCTACTGCGGCTGATAATCAACGACCTTTCCTGATAATGTTTTGCTAGTAGCTGTAGGTGTTATCTATATTTGGTTTTTGAACATGCCATACATTGCACTTTTGCTATTTAGGTATGTCACGGTATATAACTAAGCATATAATTATATCCAAGAGGATGATGTTGTAAATTCTCAATCAAAAAGGTGAATTACTGTCAAGGATTACTTTATTTATCTGTCGTAATAATAAATGGATTTGCTGAATAAAAACCGATAATGAATGGGTGTGGTGAAGTATCTTTTTGCATAGGTTAGCGATGTTCCTTGCTTACCACATGAGTTGTTTACATATTCACTACGGAATTACTGTGCTCTGCAACAGAGCAACATGCTAAGTTTTTTGTTGCGATTAACTCAAAAATACCCCTCTGTATACTGTGCAAAAACCGGTGCCTCCACCCATGCCTCCATTGCCTTAAACATCCATGCCTTTACGAAGTGAATCTGAAAACAGAGGTCCATGCCTTTATGAGTGAACAAATCAGAGAAAATATTTCAAACACAGTGAGGCACGCAAGAGACTCGTGTCATTGAAAACATTTGGAACACAGAGGCACGAATGTGGCTCTTATGCTACTAAAACCATACCTTTCAAAGTGAAACATGTCACTAAAAACATTTGACAAACAGAGGCACGGCTTCACGTCCGTGCCACACATAGCTTCACGTGGCGTCACACCGGTGCCTCTCATTGTTTCACGTCCGCGCCTCTCATTGCTTCAGGTCCGTGCCTCTCGTGGCGTCACTTCCGTGCCTCTTCATAATACGGGATCGTGCCTGCCGTAACGTCAATTTGGACACGGACGATCGACCGTGCCTCCTAGAAACACACGGCCGTGCTTCTCTCAGTGAACGTATCATTGAAAACAATTGCAACATAGAGACAAGGTTGTCCTTATATATCGATTTAAAGCGTGAACATATGCTTGTAAAACCGTGGCTACCTTGGCTTCACGTTAGGATCCCTCTTAGTGTACGTGAAAAAACCAGCACGACGTTGTCTATGTCCATGCCTCTATGAGTGAACGAGTCACAGAAAAATATTTGGAACACAGAGGCACGGCCGTCAAGCTACTTAATATTGAACCGTGGCTGTAGAGACTCCACGCCCGTGCCTCTCATAGTTAAACGTCGTACTAAAAACGTGCTTGTTATGCTTTAAAAAGCGTGCCTCTGGATGCTTCCCTTCCGTGCCTCCGCATGCTTCCCTTCCGTGCCTCACGAGGTAAAAGGTTAAAATAGACATCTGACAGTGTTGCAATACCCGACCCCATATACCAACAATTCCGAGGAATATAATGAGAAAAATTAAAGAAAATTAACGCCATACATGAAACCAAACTACATTTCTTAACAAAGTTCCTGACAACCAAATTACGTAAGACAAAATAAGAAACTTCAGTCCACTTTTTAAAAACTACAAACGCAGACAACAATCAGGGGCGCTGCTCTCTGCTTACTCCCCCAACGACCTTCTCTTTTTCTCTTTGGGTTGCTGGGCACGGACATCCTCAATCTCCTTCTTCATCACCTCCACGACCTTCATATCCTCATCACGTTGCTTGACAGCAGCCACGGGGTACTCCAGCAGCCGTTCGCGCTCGACGAGGAGCTTCGCCTTCTCATCCATAAGTTCTGTGATCATGGACTTCGTCTTCTTCACCTCGGCATCGCTATCCTTGAAAAGCTTCTTCCAGCCTTCGATGACCTCCAACGCCTGGTCGAGATCAGAGCGGAGCTTCACCTTGTCACTGATAAGTTCATTGATGAGGCTGAATGCATTCGAATCCGAGGCACGCATATGATCGTGCAACTTGTTGAGATTAATTAACAAGGAACTCTCGGTCTGATCTCCTCCAGAACTGCCACCTAATCTGATAGAAGACACACCCTCATGCTGTTGGCTTCCTACTGTAGGGGGTTTATTTTCAAGTTCGCGAGGCAGCCTAAGCCTAGCTCCAAATGACTCTGATCCAGTATCAGGAAGACACATCCTCATCGTATTAGGAGGAACCTGACAACAATAATTCAAAACTAAATAAACTATCAGGAAGAGAGAAAAAACGCAAGAAGTAGAAGCATAGTCAACTTACAGATGAGGAACCCTCGCCAGCCCGGATCTCCTCCTGCTTCTGGAAGAGGCGCTCCGGAGTAGTCTTCTTCTGCCCGGCCATGGCGTAGGGGGTCAGGAGCGAGAAGAGCAGCAGATGGGCTAGCGGAGGGCAAAGGGAGGAAGATGATGTGGCTAGGGCTGGGGGACGCGCGCGAAGGCGGTCTGGAGCAAAAAGAGGAAGAGAAATGGATTGGCTCGGTCTGGCGGCGGGAAGAGGGAGGAACAAGATGTGGCTAGGGTTGGGGGACGCCGTCCGCCTTAAATAGCCGGACCGTGGCCTCGGGCAAGGAGCCGGAGCGGCACCACGCGGCGTTCACATCCCCACCGGAGGAGACGCCCGTCGGACCTTTGGGCTTCTACAGCGGCGCCACGCAGCGTTCACAACCCCACCGGAGGAGACGCCCGTCGGACCGTTGGGTTTCCGGAGCGACGCCACGCGGCGTTCACGACCCCACCAAAGGAGACGCCCATCGGACCGTTGGGTTTCCGGAGCGGCGCCACACGGCGTTCGCACACCCACCGGAGACGCCCGTCGGACCTTTGGGCTTCCGCAGCGGCACGAACATGCCCCCTATAATACTAAAACCATGCCTCTCAAAGTAAACATGTCACCGAAAAACATTTGACAAACATAGGCATGGCTTCACGTCCGTGCCACACGTACCTTCACATTCTAGAAGACACGGCTCCCTATGTCCATGCCTCTGTAACTAAACGAGACAGCGAAAAATATTTCGAACACAGAGGCTCGGCCGTGACGCTACTTAGTACAGAACCATGGCTATAGAGACTTCTGACAATGTTGTTTTAAAAACCTGCATCTTATTATTTTAAAAACGTGCCTCTTATGCTTTTGAAAGCGTGCCTCTGGGTGCAGCCCTGACGTGCCTCAAAAATTAAACGATTAAAATTGACATTTGACACTGTTGCAATACCCGACCCCATAAACCTCCAGTTCCCACAAATATAATGAGCTAAAACCATGCCTCATGGTACTTCACTTCCGTGCCTCCGATGCTACTAAAATCGTGTGTCTCGCAGAGAAAACGTGTCACTGAAAACATCTTGACAACAGAGACACGGCTTCACGTCCGTGCATCACGCGCCTTCACCTCCGATGCTGCCGTTGCTTCATGTACGTGTCTCTTTCATGCCTCTCACAGTTAAACATGGTACTCAAAACTTTTGGGACACAAAGAGGTTAGAACGTGCCTCTTATGCCCTTAAAAGCATGCGTCTAGATGCTTCCCTGCCGAGCGTCACAACGTAAAAGATTAAAATTGACATCTGATAGTGTTGGAATACCCGACCGCATAAACCTCCAATTATACCATGAATATAATGGGAAAAATCAAGGAAAATTAACGCGATACAGGAAACAAAAATACACTTGTTAACAAAGTTCCCGACAACAAAATTACACAAGACAAAACAAGAAACTTCACGTCTGTGCCTCTCACGGTCACTCGTGGCAGTGAAAACATTTGGAGCACAGAAGCACGAACATGCCTCCCATCCTAGTAACATCGTGCCTCTGGCAGAGAAAACGTATAAACGACCGTGCCTCCTAGAAACACACGGCCGTGCTTCTCTCAGTGAACGTATCATTGAAAACAATTCGAATATAGAGACACTGTTGTTCCTATATATTAACGATTTAAAGCGCGAACATATACTTGTAAAACCGTGGCTAACTTGGCTTCACGTCAGGATCCCTCTTGGTGTACGTGAAAAAAGCAGAACGATGTTGTCTATGTCCATGCCTCTATGAGTGAACGACGCTACTTAATACAGAACCGTGGCTGTATAGACTTCTCTTCCGTGCCTCTCATAGTTAAACGTGGTACTGAAGACGTGCTTGTTATGCTTTAAAAAGCGTGCCTCCGGATGCTTCCCTTCCGTGCCTCACAAGGTAAAAGGTTAAAATTGACATCTGATAGTGTTGGAATACCCGACCGCATAAACCTCCATTTATACCAAGAAAATAATGGGAAAAATCAAAGGAATATAACGCGACACATGAAACAAAATTACAGTTGTTAACAAAGTTCATGACAACAAAATTACACAAGACAAAACAAGAAACTTCACGTCCGTGCCTCATGTTCTCGTGGGGGCTAAAACCGTGCGGCTACATTTCCGTGCCTCTCACAGTCACTCGTGGCAGTGAAAACATTTGGAGCATAGAGGCACGAATGTGCCTCTGATGCTACTAACATCGTGACTCTCGCAGAGAAAACGTGTCACTGAAAACATCTGGACAACAGAGGCACGACTTCACGTCCGTGCATCACGCGCCTTCACATACGTGCCTCCCGCTGCTGCATGTCCGTGCCTCTCTCATGCCTCTCACAGTTAAACATGGTTCTCAAAACTTTTGGGACACACAAAGAGGAGGGTGCGTCTAGATGCTTCCCTTTGGTGCCTCACAAAGTGAAAGATTAAAATGGACATCTGATAGTGTTGGAATACCCGACCGCATACAAACCTCCAATTATACAATTAATATAATGGGAAAAATCAAGGAAAATTAACGCGATACAGGAAACAAAATTACACTTGATAACAAAGTTCATGACAACAAAATTACACTAAGACAAAACAAGAAACTTCGCTCCACTGCTAAATAGCTTTGACTAATTAAGAAAAATTAACGCGTTACAGTAAACCAAAATACATTTGCTAACAGAGTTCCTGACAACCATATTAAACAAGGCAAAATAAGAAACTTCAGTCCACTGCTTAATAAACCATGCGAAGCAAACATCTAACAACAAGACTACACTACTCGCCGTCGACGGAGATGTGCACTATCTCCATTCTAGGGTCGGCGTCGGCCTCCGCCTCCTCCTCCGCATCCAACTCGTCGAAAAGCGCATCGGTCTTCGCCTGTTCTTCCTTGAGGAAGCGCCGGTTGGACTCCACATATGCCTCATCCTGGATGGACTCCAGGATGGCGGTCTGCTCCGCCATAAATGCCGCTTCGCCGAGCACGAACTCCTCCTCGTCATCCTCCATGGCGAAGCCCGAAAACGACGCCGGCTCCTCCTCCGGCTCCACCGCGTCTTCCCCCACTGGATCAACCCCCTGCATGAGCTCCAACACGTCACCCTCGTCTTCCTCCTCCTCCTCATTCTCCTTCGGCTCCGGCGAATCCGGAGGCAGGCCGGCTGCGACCCGCGCGGCGCGCCTCGAACGGATCTCCTCCTGCAACTGGAAGCGGCCCTCCGGAGTCAGCATGGCGTAAGTAGTCTTCTTCTGCCGAACCATGGCGGAGGCGGTCTGGAGCAAAAAGAGGAAGAGAAATGGATTGGCTCGGTCTGGCGACGGGAAGAGGGAGGAACAAGATGTGGCTAGGGTTGGGGGACGCCGTCCGCCTTAAATAGCCGGACCTTGGCCTCGGGCAAGGAGCCGGAGCGGCACCACGCGGCGTTCACATCCCCACCGGAGGAGACGCCCGTCGGACCTTTGGGCTTTCGCAGCGGCGCCACACGGCGTTCACAACCCCACCGGAGGAGACGCCCGTCGGACCGTTGGGTTTCCGGAGCGACGCCACGCGGTGTTCATGACCCCACCAAAGGAGACGCCCATCGGACCGTTGGGTTTCCGGAGCGGCGCCACGAGGCGTTCGCACACCCACCGGAGATGCCTCATATTCTCACTATCTCTCTTAAATACCTCGAACTCTGCGCGCCGTGCAGAGGTCAAAGCCGTGCCTCGTTTGCTTGGTAAACGTGCCACCCACACCTTCACGTCCGTGCCTCCAATGCTACTAAAACATTTGGAACACAGAGGCAGGAACATGCCTCCCATGATACTAAAATCGTGCCTCTCAAAGAAAAGTACGTGCCTCCCGTGGCTTTACGCCCGTGCTTCTAATTAATCCGGGGCAGTGTCTCCCGCAGTGAAAACGTGTCACTGAAAACATCTGGAAAAAGAGGCATGGCTTCACGTCCGTGCGTCACGCGGCTTCACGTCCGTGCCTCCCATTACTTCAGGTCCGTGCCCCTCGTTGCTCGTCTGTCACTGTCGTGCCTCTACATATTATGCGACCGTACCTGTCATAGCGTCACGACCGTAACTCCACGTAATATGCAGACAATTGGAACATAGAGGAACGAATATGCCTCCAATGATACTAAAATCGTGCATCTCAAAGTAAACATGTCACTGAAAAACATTCGACAAACATAGGCACGGTTTCGCGTCGGTGCCACACGTAGCTTCACATTCGTGCATCACGTGGCTTCACATCTATGGCTCTCGTTGTTTCACGTCCGTGCCTCCCGTTGCTTCACGCCCGTGCCTCTACATAATCCGGGGCAGTGCCTCCAAGAGACACACAGCCGTACATCTCTCAGTGAAAGTATCAACGAAAACAATTGGAACATGCAGACACGACCGTGCTCATATCGATTTTAAAGCGCAAACATATACTTGTAAAGCCGTGCCTACCTTGACTTCACGCCAGAGCACCTCTTAATGTACGTAAAAAAAGCTGCACGGCGGCCTATGTCCATGCCTCTATAACTGAACGAGTCAGCGAAAAAAATTTGGAACACAGAGGTTCGGCCGTGACGCTAGTTAGTACAGAACCGTGCCACGTGCGTGCTTTTCAAAGCGTGCCTCTTATGCTTTTAAAAACGTGGCACTTATGCCTTTAAAAGCGTTGGGCTTCCGGAGCAACACCACATGGCGTTCACATCCCAACAAGAGGAGACGCCTCATATTCTTGTGGGGCTAAAACCGTGCCTCGTGGGGCTTCACTTCCGTGCCGCCCATAGTCACTCGTTTGAGTGAAAACATTTGGAGCACAGAGACACCAACGTGCCTCCCATGCAACTTAAATCGTGCCTCTCGCAGTGGAAACATCTCACTCAGAACATCTGGGAAACAGAGGCACGGCTTCACGTCCGTGCCTCGCGCGCCTTCACGTCCGTGCCTCCCGCGGCTTCAGGTCCGTGCCTCTCGTCCGTCACTGTCGTGCCTCTACATAATATGCAACCGTGCGTGTCGTAGCGTCACATCCCTAACTCTCTGAGTGAACGTGCCAATATGCAGACAGTTGGAACACAGTTGGAACATGCCAATTACATTTGTAAACAAAGTTCCTGACACCAAAATTACACAATACAAAACAAGAAACTTCGGTCCACTGCTAATTAGATTTGACTAACTAAGGAAAATTAAGGCGATACAGGAAATGAAAATATATTTGCTAACAAAGTTCTTGACAACTATTTGACACAAGACAAAATAAGAAACTTCAGTCCACTGCTCTCTACTTAGTCATCAGCGACCTTCTTCCTGGGTTGCTCGGTGCAGAGTTCCTCGATCTCCTTCTTCATTGCTTCAACTTGTTGCTCGACAGTAGCCGCGGAATCTTCCACCAGCCGCTTGTGCTTGGCGAGGAGCTTCGCATTCTCGTCCATAAGTTCCTCGACGACGGCTTCCAGCTTCGTCACCAAGGCACTGCTCTTCTTGTGCAGCTTCATCCAGCGGGCGGCCTCCTCGTTCTTCTTGTGGAGCTCGTTGGCAAGACGCGAGATGAGACCGGTCGCCTTCTCAACCGAGGCATCGCTCTTCTCCAGCAGCTTCTGCAAGCGGGCGATCAGCTCCTGCTGCTTAATTAGCTCAGTGAGCACATCGTCGCTGTCCAAGGAATTCAGCAATGCCGGCTCGTCGAGATCGCCTCCAAGACGAATGCGCTTGTGAGAGCAATCACCTGCCCGTGAGAGATCGTTCGAGACCTCGGCAGCGCGGCAGGACACCTCTGCTGCGGCTACCGCCTTACGGCGGGCCCTCTCTCTTGCTTCCGCGGCCTTGGTCGTTGCTTCCTGGTTACCGGCCATGGCACACGCAAAGAGCTACGAACAAGAAACTCTTGTTTTTCTGTAGAGAATTAGGGACGAGGAGGGATGGGGATGTGCAGTGTTTTTGGAGTAGGTGGCCTTTATATACTGCAAATTCGGAAGACGTTTAGGTTTGCAATTAATTTGGAATACTGCGGAAAATAAGGTAGAAACTTATTGATGGTTCTGGTTTCGATGCCCGAAACGCACCCCGTCGCAGACACCCGTCAGACGGTCAAACTTAGCAAAGCGACGCCTCGTATTCCCACAATCTCTCTTAAATACCTCGACCTCTGCGCGCACTGGAAACCACTCCTCTCCTATCGTCTCCCCAACTGCTCGTCCACACTACGACCACTCCACTTCCACACGGAGGAATTACCGTGCCTCTGCTGGATGTAATTTCATGCCTCCACAACGGGAACCCAGAACCTCGAGTC
Source organism: Elymus sibiricus (assembly GCA_039707655.1). Classification (NCBI taxonomy): domain Eukaryota; kingdom Viridiplantae; phylum Streptophyta; class Magnoliopsida; order Poales; family Poaceae; genus Elymus; species Elymus sibiricus. The sequence continues at coordinate 163,955,202 of CM077666.1, read as the reverse complement.
TGCCTCTTTTGCTTGGAAAACGTGCCTCCAATACCATCACCCCCATGCCTCTTATATTACTAAAACCGTGCCTCTAGACGCTCTACTTCCGACATCTCACAATGAGTAGTGTCAGTGAAAACATCTACAGCACAGAGGCACGAACGTGCCTCGTATGCCGCAAAACCGTGCCTGTAGCAGTGAAAACATGTCACTGAAAACATTTGGAAAACAGACGCACGGCTTGACCTCCGTCCGTCACGGGCCTTCACGTATGTGCCTCCATTTCCTGCACGTCTGGGCCTCTTCGTAATATGCGACCGTGGCTTTGGTACCGTCACGTCCGTGACTCTCTGAGTGAACGTGACAGTGGAAAGAATTGGAACACAAACGGACGACCTTGCATTCGCGGGATGTAATTTCGTGCCTCCCTCAGTGAACGTAAAACTGAAAACAATTGAAACATAAGAGACACGATCAAGCCTATTCCGGGTGAAAACGCCATCAGGTCCGTGCCTTAACGAGTCAACGAGTCAGTGAAAAATAGTCGGAAAACATAGGCATGGACTTAATAAGTAAACGTGCCATTTTTAGAGACGTTGGGAACACACGCACATGACCGTGCCTCTTTTTGCTACTGTAACCCGTGACTCCCATGCTTGAAAAACGTGCCTCCAATTATGTCACCCCCATGCCTCTTATACTACTAGACCATGCCTCTAGAGTCTCTACTTCCGACATCTCACAATGAGTCGTTTCAGTGAAAACATCTCGACCTCAGAGGCACCAACGTGCCTCTCATGCAACTAAAATCGTGCCTCCCGCGGTGAAAACGTGTCACTGAAAACAATTGCAAAACAGAGGCACGGCTTCAGGTCCGTGCCTCCCGCGGCTTCAGGTCCGTGCCTCTACATAAAATGCGACCGTGCGTGTCATAGCGTCACGTCCGTAACTCTCTCAGTGAACGTGCCAACAAGCGGTACTGTTGGCACGGGTGTGTTGTTGCTACCGAGGCGTGGAGTACAATATGTAGAGGATAATCTAAGGCGAGCGCATTTAGAAACCTTATTGACCCACTCAACTGCACCTGCCTTTGTGTGTATATGAGAGGTAGAAACAAGAGGTACTGTTCTAAATGCAACACAGGCACGGTTGTACGTGCATCGTGCTTCCTTGTATTCAAAAATTTACCACCGACACGTTCACTGTGAGAGGCACGGCCGTAAGGTCACGAGACGCAAGATTCCATATGAAACAGAGTCACGGTCATGCCTTTGTGATCCAAATGTTTTCTAGGCCACTCATTCACACAGACTATTTTTATCGCAACTACTAGTTAACACACGACACAAAAGAACAGTGATTGTTTGTGACCAGATGTTGACAACAACAGTGGATCTGTCAAAAATGATTGAGAGAATCTAACCCGGGTCCTGCGTACTACTTTCCATAAGTGGAAGACGAGCACATCTATAACCGTTTCTATCCAAGCTTACAGACGATGCAAAAACTAAAAGCACCGTTTGATCATGTTTACACATCAGCCAACCTCAAAAGGGCACAACGACACTGGAACCTGTAAGCTTAAGAACAACTAACTCCAGCCTTGTTTTCAGCATCCACAGCTGAATGGATCCGTCAAATCCAGGTATTCAACACGCGTGTGTTTCAAATCCAAGCACGCGTGGTGGCAGCTTGCTGATAATATAAGGCGAGCATGTTTAGAAGCCTTTTTGTCCCATAGAAGCACCTTGTGCTACTGTTTGTAAAATTCTTCCGTGAAGTCTTTGTGGAAGCGAAACTTAAGCCTGATGGTCTCTAGCTCCCTTACGTTCAGAACAAAGAATGTCACAAACTCAATGTTTGCCCGGTAGTGTTCATAGTCTTCCAGAGTAACTGTCTTCAAACGAATGTCATGATGTTTGAGAAACACCCGGTGCTTCTGACGCCACCTATTTGTTACTCTATAATGGACACCTCCCTAGAAAAACATGAGCACTGAAAATACTTGAGGTCTATAAAGAGAGAATATGTCGAAAGAGCAAAGGAACGATTAATTCTATCACCTCCGTCCCAATAAAGTTTTTCTTAGTTTTGTCTAGATACAGATGTATCTAACACTAAAACATGTCTGTGCACAGATGTATCTAAACAAATGTAAGACAAAGATTTTTGGGACGGACGGATTAGTACACTAAGCTTTGTATGGGCTTTCAAGGTGTGTGAGAATCATCACCTTGATAAATAAGTTTTCCAGGCTTCGAAAGCATCGCATCAAGGAAACTACCGTGTCCACTTCGTAAGCCATGTGGATAAGCAAGCTCTTGACAGATTGCAGCACTGTTGATAGGCTGACTGTCGGCAAACCCTGCATGGTGCATGGATAAAAATATTAAAAATGGAATAAAGGTTGGATTACATGAAACTTTTTTACTCGAACAAATGCAGATGAAAGTGAGTACCTGGATAACAGTAGGGTGATACGTGACCTTTGATTCAGAGAAAAAATCAGGGAATTTGCCCAAGGTCTCCAGTTTAGGTGCAGAGATGACAGTTATCTGCAAGTCCCTGGTCTGAATATCGTGAATCAGGCGTTGAAGTGAGGGGGCATCCGCTATAATGAGTTCGGCAATGCCGTCGCAACGAATGTCAATGCTTACAAGGGTAGGTGAGTTTATTCTGATGCAATGGCTTTCCATATTCAAAACAAGCAGCGGGCATCTGAGTGCAGGGCAACTAGAGTGGATCATGCTTTGCAGCGAGACGTCTGATATATCAACAGATACAAGCGAAAGTCTCTCGAGCAGTGGTAGTTCAAGCATTTGTACATAATTGTCTGGTATTTGACAAAGAGCAAAGGTGACGGTGTGGAGAGAGGACCCAAACCGAAAGATGGACGTTGGTGCAGAGGGCGCAGATGAAGGGCATGTGTGTGCTAGTCTGTCCTCTGGGTAGAAGAACTCTAGCAACTGGAGATTGTCGAGTTTCGAGGATTGGAGCAAGAAGTCGACGGCATAGGGTCTGCGCCCTCATGGCCGGAGAGGATGGCCTCCGGAAGATTGAAATCATCAGCTTCAGATTTACCACGGCACCGAGTTGCGAAGTATCTTTCGCGGACGAGCTCCCAGGTGGGGGGTTCACCGCCGGAATCCATGGAGATTATCTCAATCTGAACTGTTTCTGGAAGGTTAAAAACACGAGCGGCAGGGATCTCGCGGCAGTCGAGATTCAGAGGAGCGGTGCGCCATCGAGGGCGCCACCGAGATGCAAGGACTTGAGTGCGGATGCCCTCCTTGGTGGGGAGACGGGAGATAATCTCACCTAGGATGGCGTCCGGCAGGTTGCTGATGCGGTCCGGGCGAGATTCCTCCTCGCCCTCCTCGGATCCAGTGGGCGCACCACCGTCGCCGCTTGTCGCCCCTTCCACCACCACCACACCCCCAGAGGACGGCGTCGCCGGTGGAGCGAGCCTCGCCCTCTTGGTGCTAGGGGCACCGGGCTCCATCTCCATCTCCATTGCTGGGGTCGCGCCGCCTACGACCACCGCTCCGTACGGTGGATATGGAAAAATGGGTTAGAGGCTAGGCATTCACTGCGCTGATACAAAAAGGTTAAGTGGGGAGGGGAAGGGGAGGGTTCCAGATTAATTATTAACAAGTCAAGGGCTGCAGAAGATTAAATAAAAGCACGGCCTTGAAGGTACGAGATGCACTGTTCTACACGCAGCCCAGGCACGGGCGTGACCCATTGTGTTTTAATTGTTTACAGGCAAACCTTCGTCACTGGATTCTGTTCGACGTCGCACGCACGCTTCTACATGCATGGTGCCTCTGTCGGTTGCAAAATTTTCCACGGGCACGTTCACTGTGAAAGCACGGTTTCACATTAAGGAGATTCAGGGTCCTCCCTCCGTCTTCCAAATGTTTCCCCTGCAAGGACGTGAAGCCACGACAGACGCACGGTTTCACAGATAGCGGAAGCACGGTCTGCAAATATTTCCTCCACCGCGTTCACCGTTAGAGCCATGGCGGTGAGGTCACGAGATGCACGGTCCTTCTTAGTGTTCAATCAACCGTGCCTACCTTGACTTCACGCCAGGACCCCTCTTAGTGTACGTGAAAAAAGCAGCACGGATGCCTACGTCCCATGCCCCTAAACAGGAAGATTTGCAGACCGTGCCTCCCGTTGCTGCACAACCGTGCCTCTTTGAAATACGCGACCATGCCTCTTCGAAATACGCGACCGTGCCTTTCGTAGCGTCACATCCGTGACTCTTTGAGTGAAAATGTCAAAGCGTGACGCTAATTAGTACAGAACAGTGGCTGTAAAGACTTCACGAATGTGCTTTACAAAGCGCGCCTCTCATGCTTTTAAAAATGTGGCACTTACGCTTTTAAGACAAAATAAGAAACTCCAGTCCACTGCTTAATAACTTCAGACGCAGACAACGATCAGGGTAGCTGCTGTCTACTTAGATCCCAGCGACCTTCTTGTTCGATTGCTGGGCGCGGAGTTCCTCAATCTCCTTCTTCATAGCCTCCACGACCTTCATCTCCTCCGCACGTTGCTTCACAGCGGCCACGGATTCCTCCACCAGACGGTCGCGCTTGACGAGGAGCTTCGCCTTCTCATCGAGAAGTTCTTCGATAATCGCGTCCATCTTCTCCACCTCGGCATTGCTCACCTCGAAGAGCTTCTTCCAGCTGTAGGTGACCCCCAAAAGCTGCTCGTACGACTTGTCATCCTCCAGCTTTGAAACCGAGGCACTGATCTGATCGAGCAGCTTATTAAGATTAATTAACATGGAGCTCTGAGTTTGTTCGCCTCCAACATGAATTTCCTTGTGAGAGCCATCGCCAGCCCGTGAGGCCTCCGCGTCGCCACGGGACATCTTACCTCTTTCCGCCGCCGCCCTGCTCACCACCCTCTTCTTTTTTCTCGACCCAGAACTCCTCCCTAATCTGCTGGAAGATACACCCTCATGCTGCTGGTATCCTACTGTAGAGGGTTTCTGTTCGAGTTCGCGACGGAGCCTAAGCCTAGCTCCAATTGACTCTGATCCAGCATCACGAAGACACATCCTCATGGTATTAGGAGGAACCTGACAACAATAATTCACAACTAAATCAACTAGCAGGAAGAGAGAGAAAACGCAAGAAGTAGAAACAGAGTCAACTTACAGATGAGGAACCCTCCCCAGCTAGGATCTCCTCCTGCATCTGCAAGCGGCACTCCGGAGAAGTCTTCTTCTTCCCGGCCATGGCGGAGGGGGGCAGGAGCGAGAAGAGCAAGAGAAATGGATGGGCTGGCGGCGCGCAAAGGGAGTGTGAGAAGCATTCTCTCTGACTGAAACGCATGTAACCGTGACTTTTCTTCAGACGTAACCGAGACCCCACTTCGCATGTAACCGTCCCACTCATGTATGCACTCTCGTGCCTCTCCTAAAGTCAGGGAAAACATCAGGAAAAGAGGAGCACGACAGCACCTCTCACACTAAATGTGACGTCAGCGCAATGTGAACAGAGTCAAGACGCTGCCCCTGCATAACATATAGGACCTTGCCTATAGTGGCGTCAAGTCCGTGCCTCAATCAGTAAACGAGTCAGCGAAAAAACAGAGAGGCAAGAACGTGACTCTGCTCCATGCCTCTCGCAGTTCGAGGCGTTCTTCCGAGGCACGCTATGAACCGTTCGTTCGTAGCGTTCACATGGTTTAGGGTTTCTCTTTATTAAACAAAGACACGTAGGCATTATTCTGAGCCAACAGATCCAAGGAGATTTACTTTCTGCTTAATACAGAACGAGACTATCGCACAGGCATAAGCTCCATGCTTCACGTTCGTGCTTCCACAGGAGTCGCGGCCGTGCCTCTCACAGCGAAGCGTATCGCTGATACATTTAGAAGACAGAGGCACGACCATGCCGCAATTTAATACATGACTGTGCCTGTTGTGTCCGCACATTCGTGCCTCTCACAGTGAACTATAAAAACATTTGCAAAACAGGCACGAACGTCCAACCCATCTAAAATCGTACATGCAGATGCTCCATGCCACGCACTTAAAACAGCCACTATAAACTTCTGGAACACGAGAAGGCACGAATGGCGTGTCACGTCCATTCCTCTCTTACAAAAGTCATGGCCGTGCGTCTATGAGTGAAGACATTTGGAACGCAGAGACGCACGAGCGTGACTCTGCATAACACAGAGACGCACGAACGTGACTCTGCATAACCTAGAAATGCCAGAGTCCCACCGACTGACACGTAGGAAGCAAACAAAAAAAACACCCAGGTTATCAAAAAACTAACGCAGACAGGCCCACACACTGTTGCACGAATCTTGATGCTTATACGGACGGTGGAAAGTTAGAGATGCTTCGATCATTCCCCTCGCTCTGCTGGTCTCCTCCTTCACCTTTCGCAGGGAAAATCTCGAACACTACGCCTCCCGCACGCTCTGCTCCTTCCTTCTGCCCCTTCCTCCAAACCGGCAGACCAGCACAACTACGAAATCGAGTTCGCCTCACCGGACAACCACCGCCGCACTTCGCCAACCGCCCTCCATTGCGAGACACAAACCGTAAAATGGTGCCCGCGACACCACCAAAACACCCCTCCCGGCGGCGGCGACTGACGGCGAGAACCTGCGCTCTGAAGACCGGCGGCGGAGATCGCAACAAATAGCAACGACAGAATCATCTGATGGATGCGAGAAACCCAGCACACACAAATGAAGGTAAAAGTTCGTACCTTCCATTCCATTCCACGAGGGCGGACATAGTGATTTTCCCCTTTTCACGATCACGAACCCTAGCCGGCACAGAAACTTTGTTTTCGAATTACTCTGTTTAAACTTCTCTAACAGATAGGAATAGCTTAGGGAAGACTGCAATTGAAATGCTACTCCTCCCCATTACAGATTTTTGGACGGTGGATATTGCTTAACACGTACCTGACTTCACTAAGAATGACCCCACTGTAGATTTAAACTCTCCGAGCATCCAGACAGACCAAACTTGATAATTACACGTTATTTTCTACACACATTGATTATATCTGTTTAAAATTACGTGCCTCTGGTTTCAAAAACCGTGGTACAGGAATAAGTGCACCTGTGCTTCTACGGTGAAACAACCTGTGCCTCTTCAACCATACCATTTATTTTTTCCACGCAAGGCATGTCATATTTTCCTGTGAGATTAAACTCTGCTTCTAACACCTGGCCATTTTCATGCAGCAATGACCGGTGTAAAGGAAAACAGGAAGCCTGAGGAAGAGCCTGCCATGCAGAAAGGTCCTGTCAAAGGTTTAAGCAAACTGTCCACTCCAATTTCCAACTAAGAAAAACTATATAGCGACATAAATAAGTTAACCGTTTTCCTTGACACAAGTATAAAAACTTGTATTATATTCTGCAAATAAAATTGTGCCTGTGTGTTTCCAAAAGTATATCCCTTTCCTTTTTTGCAAACGAATCAATATCCTTTTTTGTTACCTGATCATTATGCAGGTCACGAAGACAGTGATATTCAAACAATCATGTCTGAAATTAACATGCAAAATGAAGATAGACGCAGCATCTCTCCTCACCCATCAGAAAAAAGTACGCAACAAATCAAGCAGAACGAAGCAGCGGCCATGCCAATCCTGCACAAAAACAAAACACCACTGGTAACTTACAGCAGGCAGACAGCTAAAAATGATGCTATCAAGAGCAAACGAGTAAAAACAAGCAGATGAGAGAGGCAATCAGAAACAAAGGCTGTTGTTCCTCCTGAAGCTGAAAGGAAAAAGCGAAAGAACAACACCGTTGTCATCCTCAAAAGTGATACCTTGCAACAGCTAAAGCCTCTAATGGTACTGCCGCCACCAGCACCACCCACGAGCAACAAACAAACTGAAAGCATGAAGAAAAACAAACGACCACGGGTGCAACAAGAACAGGATGACGCCAACAAAGATTCATTGCCTGATGGTGCCATGATACAGAAGGCGATGCCGATTTCATTCCTCCAAAGGACGGCAATGATGCCGAAGAGGACAACAGCGATCATGTAAAACACATTTCTCTAGGAATTTTTGTTTGCCGCTGATTACCACTGAAAACCAAATGATCCTTTTCTAACGAAACCCCTTTTTTCTTTTTCTGAAACAGCCAAAAACAAACAGGAAGGGCACAAAGAGGAGAAAGACAAGCGGGAACGAAATGGCAGCACCAACAGATGATGAAGGAGAGGCAACAACCAATGAAAAAAAATGTAGAATCAAAGCAGGAGCAACATTCATACACGTCAAACAAGCATGGGGATTACTTAAAGAACGTCACCGAAGAGATGTTCGGGAGGCGGGATTTGGCAGCTTAGAGCACTGCAAGATAACGGGCTCCATCTACAGGCCACTTGCAGCACACATCTACAGAAATCTGAACACGGACAACATGACGATAAGCTTTGGAGAAGCTGATGAAGACAAGAAAATCAAGATTACCAAGGAAGGCATCCATAAGGCTTTTGGATTCCCAAACGGCAAACCGAAGACAGCACCAAGGCCGCAGACTTCCCCCAGAGATATGAAGGAACTGACGTCAGAACTAGGCCTCAAAAAAACAGATTTCAAAACTAAAGATCTGTTTGAAAAGCAAAAAAAATGTGTAGAAATAGACAAGCCAGAAGCAAACAGGAAAGTAGTTAAAATCTTTTTCCTCATTCTTTTCCACAAGGTCATCTGTGAAACAACCGCCCCAATCTTCAGCAAGCAAGCAATAATGGTCAAGAAAATGGATTATAAAGAAATGGCACAGATGGACTACTGCCAGGTCGTTGTCGAAGGGATTAAGGCTGGAGCTGAAAAATGGCAAAAACACGAAGAGGAAAAACAGGAATTTAAGAACAAAAAGCACCTCAATGGATTGGCACAGGGACCAATAATCATGTACCTCGACTCCCTGCTGTTACCAAGCACCAGAGAAATGCGCAAAATTGCTGAGAGAATGGACAAGACCTCGACACCACGAGCGAACCATCTCACCGAGAAGGATCTAACAAAAGTAGCTAGAGTAGACATGAAGAAGGATGGAAAAGGATATCCGGATCACTATGAATTTGGCAAGATACAGGTATGGCTCTTTCGTCCATAAATTGCTTGTACCTTGTATAAACATTTTCGATTCTAACAAATTTCATTCTACCGAAACAACGCAGACATGGAAAGGAACAGCAGACAGGATCTTCTACACAAACGAAAGAAACACGGAATCACCTTTGCCTTCAATGCAACTCATACAAGCACAGCAACAAAAACATCACCAGCACACGACCAAACTGCTACCGCCCCCACCCAAGGTCCGGCGTGAAGAACCGGGCAGCACCACGGGAAGCAGGGAACTCGAGACAAGCACCGGCGAAGGATCAGCAGAAGGATTCAAAATAATCAATGCAATGTTGAAAAACGTGCTTGACGAAGCATCACAGTTACCCGCAATAAGAAAGAGAGCAGGATGCCAATACACCGATGAAGAGGAAGATTTCGATCAAAAAGCCAGAGAATCACTGATAGAACAAACGACGTCCCTGATAAAAGCTTTTGATCATCACAGTAACTTCCAGTGCATGATTTGCAAGGCAAGAAAGAAGGAAAAGGACAAGGGGAACCTGATAGCAGTAGAGCAAGAACATGCAGAAGACACAACTAGAGTAGTTGATGACGACCTCACAAAACAAGACGTAGTGACAACAGTAGCACAAGAAACGCGAAAAAGAAAGGCACCCCAAGGAGAGGAAGAGAAGGAGAGAAAGACAAGATCCAGGATACAAAAGACAACGATTAACAGGGAAGACACAAAGGAGCACAAGCAGGTACAAAAGAGACACAAGGAGAAGCACATACAAAGCAACACAAACGTCAAGGAACAGCAAAAGCAACAAAGAAAAGTAGCAGCAAAAATAAAAGTTGCAGATCACGAACAAGGAAAGGTGGTAAATATTAACAATACACGATGTGGTTTGACTTCGCCAGTCTGTTCTCATACTCACACTAATTTTTTTTTTGTTTCATACCCTCCAGGCACGCATCCCAGCCCACGATGAAGGCAGAAAGCACGATGATGGCAACAACACCGAGCACGAGGATCCAACGAACAAATCATCCAACCTCACAATAGATGATGTTCCATCAAGAACAACCACGAAAGCAGTACATGACACAACCGGGATAGGAAGCAGCAAAAACGTGAGTATAAACAACCCTTTTCCACTTTTAAACTGCATAGAGTTGTGAGTTAACTGACAAACCTACTTGACTCAGCTCCGCAGTCCCGCCGAGCTAGACTCAGCGCCCGACGAAGCACAAGTTGACCCGAACATCCCAGATGACCACAAACTAGACCATCTTAAACCTCACAAAGAAAGAGTAGACGCAGACGAAAACATCCAAACCACCAACAAAGAGGTAAAATTCAACAACAACCCTTTTTTGAAGATTTATAACCGATGAACTACCTAGTACAGCCTACGACAACAATATGGAAAATACAAGAATTACAAGGAATGAATAACCTTTTTCTCTGAACAACACAGGAAACAAACGAGCACGCTGCTGTCAAGAATCAACAAGGACCACAGCCAGGGGAAGTTGTCACTGCAATAGTAGCCAGTGCTGCAAATGAAGACCAACCTTCATTTGACAAACAGGAACTACAAAATGCCCCAGGAGCGTCAACGGCTGAAGAGGTGAAGTTAGACGACCTGCTTCTATAACATAAGAAAATAAAAAATATTTAAGCACACACAAATGAAGTCCCACCTTTATCTACATTTTTGATTGAACAGACAAAAGAAGAAAACGAAAGCACTGGCGTAGAACAGCAAAACTCACAGCAAGAGGACGACAAGAAACAAGGACAACGTGTCTTTACAGTAGTAGACAACCCTGCAACTGAGCAAGAGGTATTACAAATAATAGACAATGCTGCTGCCACTGGACAAGACGCAAAACATTCAGATAACAAAGAAGAAGAAGCACACACGGTACCGCAGACAATGACTGAAGAGGTGAAGCTACAAAACATGTTTCTACAACAAATATATAAAAAAATAGATGCACAGACAGATATGCAGTCCCATTTAACTACTTTTTTGTCTTACAACAGCCGCAACAAACAGAGGAGAGCACCGACATTCAACATCAACAAAAGCAACCAGAGGAGACAATTAAACAAGGGGAACAAGATATTCCAATGGTAGACAGGGATGGCACTCATGACCAAGCCCAAAATACTTCACTTAACAAACAAGAAATAGCAGGCGCTCGAGCAGCGACAACGACCGAAAAGGTAAAGTTACATAAGGTGAAATTAAAAAATAGCTTCCGTCACAGACACAAATGCAATCCCATTTACTGACCCCTATGTTCTCCTCTAAATTTATTTTGTGCTGGCTCTTTTGATGTTATGTTTTAATTTACAGATTGTGAGATAGTACTTAAATTTCTTTTGTCTTGCCTGTTTCACTGCTAGAAGATACGCCTTGTCCTTTGTCGTTCCTTTCTTGTTCTTTTTCCGCTTGTGCTTGCATGTGATGATGTCCCTTTAGGGTTTTACAAAGGAGAAAGGGAGCAAAGATAGTGATCCCATGAGCAAAGCCATCGAAGACCTGTACAACGCTGTATGCAGGCCACGGACAAAGCAAGAAGGGTAAGTTCATCTAACTACCACACAACACATTCTTCCAATGTTTTTACATGTAAACTGTGTAAACTAAAATATTTTTCTAAATATGCATTGCAGAGATAAGCTTTTCCTGACAACGAACAAGTTAGATGTCAATCTAGGTCATGTGGCCGAAAGCTTCACAGTCGGAAATCCAGTGAGCAGCGAAGCCATCGAGCCCATGCTGGTGATCTTGAGAAATGAACTCAAGGGCACAGGGCGAAAGATTCTATCATTAAACAACACTGTAAGTAAAGATCACGGCAACATTGAATACAAGTATATCAATCGATCAACTTTGTCTACAAGTGAACTGACAAATTCCATTTTGCGTACATATGACAAAACAAGCAGCACTCAATAAAGCGAGCCGATGACAATGATCCAATGTGCTTCAAAAATAAAGACCAAGCACAGATCAGAAATAAACTACTACCTGTCAGGCTTAAAAGTTTTTTCAATATAGAAGAAGGAGAAAAACTGCAAGATTATGACATCGTAAGCAGATCACCTATTACAGATACGAAAATCCAATAACGTCTCTACAGTTCTCTTTTATGTCCAACAAACCATGCCTAAATCTAAGAAGGATTGCAAATGGTTTCTTTTTATTTTGCCTCTTGCAGTTCTTTCTACCAGCTTCCATAGGCGGGTATAAGAAAGATGGAGATATCGGTCACTATTTCACCATCACAGTTAACATGAAAAAAGAGCGCTTCGAACTCCTTGACTCTCTAACTGCATATCCCGGGATAGTACAATTCTTCAACACTGTAACAAGCAGATTGAAGAAGATCTGGAAGCAAATGAGCACAGAGCTCCAGCTTTCACCAAGAAGTATCGACCATTTCAAAAAGGTCAAAATGCAGGTGCCGCTTCAGGGAGGAGAGAGGTAAACACTACCAACCTTTCTCTTTTTTTTTGCTGCAACATTTGTTGGGGAACGTTGCATGGGAAACAAAAAATTTCCTACGCACACACAAGATCTATCCATGGTGATGAGCATCTACGAGAGGGAGAGTGAATCTACATACCCTTGTAGATCGCTAAGCGGAAGCGTTAAGAAACGCGGTTGATGTAGTCGAACGTCTCCGCGATCCAAATCGCAAGTCGTCCCTCGAACCGATCACAAACTAGTGCCGAACGGACGGCACCTCCGCGTTCAACACACGTACAGCTTGATGACGCCTTCACCTCCTCGATCCAGCGAGCGATGGTGAAGTAGTAGATGAGTTCCGGCAGCACGACGGCGTGGTGATGATGGTGAGGAACAATCTCTGCAGGGCTTCGCCAAGCGCTACGGAGATTATGACGTAGGAACTAGAGGGTTAGGGTTGCCGCACACGGCTTGGGGAAATCTTGATGTGTTCCGGGTGCTAGCCTTGCCCCTCTATTTATATGTTGAGCCCTGGGGTCGAAACTTGGAGAAAGAGCCTCCTCAAAGTCGGTTTGGCCCGCAAGGCAAGAGTCCTGCTCGGACTCCAGGACCAGACGCCAGGGTCCTCGGCGTCTGGCCCCAGACGCCAGGGTCCCTGGCGTCTGGCCCCTGGCCTCCGCAAAACTTCCTTTTGCACCTTCCTAAAGCCTCGTGGGCTTTACCCCTTGGCCCAAATAAAGTGTTCTCGTACCCGAACATTTCGGGAAACATCCGAAACTCCTTCCGGTGAATTCCGGAACCCTTCCGGAGACCAAACACTATTATCCCATATATCAATCTTTACCTCCGGACTATTCCAGAGCTCCTCGTCATGTCCGGGATCTCATCCGGGACTCCGAACAACTTTCGGTCACCAACATAACAACTCAACTATACTTATATCGTCACCAAACGTTAAGTGTGTAGACCCTGCGGGTTCAAGAACTATGTAGACATGACCGAGACACCTCTACGGTCAATAACCAATAGCGGGACCTGGATGCCCATATTGGCTCCTACATATTCTACGAAGATCTTTTATCGGTCGAACCTCTATGTCAAGGATTCAGTTAATCCCGTATGCTGTTCCCTTTGTTCTTCGGTATGTTACTTGCCCGAGATTCGATCGTCGGTATCTCTATACTTAGTTCAATCTCGTTACCGGCAAGTCTCTTTACTCGTTCCGTAATACAAGATCCCGTGGCTAACACTTTAGTCACATTGCTTGCAAGGCTTATAGTGATGTTGTATTACCGAGTGGGCCCTGAGATACCTCTCCGTCACACAGAGTAACAAATCCCAGTCTTGATCCATGCCAATTCAACAGACACCCTCGGAGATACCTGTAGAGCATCTTTATAGTCACCCAGTTACGTTGCGACGTTTGATACACACAAGGTATTCCTCCGGTGTCAGTGAGTTGCATGATCTCATGGTCAAAGGAACAGATACTTGACATGCAGAAAACAATAGCAATAAACTGACACGATCATATGCTACGTTTACAGTTTGGGTCTTGTCCATCACATCATTCTCCTAATGATGTGATCCCGTTATCAAATGACATCTCATGTCCATGGCTAGGAAACCTTCACCATCTTTTGATCAACAAGCTAGTCAACTAGAGGCTTACTAGGGACACAGTGTTTGTCTATGTACCCACACATGTATTTGAGTTTCCAATCAATACAATTATAGCATGGATAATAAACGATTATCACGAACAAGGAAATATGATAATAACTAAATTATTATTGCCTCTAGGGCATATTTCCAACAGTCTCCCACTTGCACTAGAGTCAATAATCTAGTTCACATCACTATGTGATTTACATTGTTCTAACACCCAATGAGTTTCGGTGTTCGATCATGCTTTGCATGTGAGAGAGGTCTTTAGTCAACGGGTCTGCGACATTCAGATCCGTGTGTACTTTACAAATCTCTATGTCATACTGTAGACACTGCTACCACACTCCACTTGGAGCTATTCCAAATGGCTGTTCCACTATATGTATCCTGACTGCTAATCAGAGTCGTCCGGATAGGTGTCAAAGCTTGCATCGACGTAACCCTTTACGACGAACTCTTCATCACCTCCATAATCGAGAAATATTTCCTTAGTCCTCTAGTTACTAAGGATAATCTTGACCGCTGTCCAGTGATCCACTCCTGGACCATTCTTGTACCCCTTGACAGACTCATGGCAAGGCACACACTAGGTGCGGTACACAGCTTGGCATACTATGCAGAGCCTATGGATAAGGCATAGGGGACGACCTTCGTCCTTTCTCTTTCTTCTGCCGTGGTCGAGCTTTGAGTCTCACTCAACTCCACACCTTACAAATCAGGCAAGAACTCTTTCTTTGACTGATCCATTTTGAACTCTTTCAAAATATTGTCAAGGTATGTACTCATTGAAAGTCTTATCAGACGTTTTGATCTATCTCTATAGATCTTGATGCCCAATATTTAAGTAGCTTCATTCCAGGTCTTCCTTTGAAAAACTCCTTTCAAACGACCCTTTATGCTTTCCAGAAAGTCTACATCATTTCCGATCAACAATATGTCAACCACATATACTTATCAGAAATTCTATAGTGCTCCCACTCACTCTATTGTAAATACAAGTTTCTCATAAACTTTGTATAGACATAAAAACTTTGATCACCTCATCAAAGCGTATATTCCAACTCCGAGATGCTTGCTCCAGTCCATAGAAGGATCGCTGGAGTTTGCATACATTTAAGCATCCTTAGGACTAACAAAACCTTCCGGTTGTATCATATACAACCTTTCCTCACGGATACCGTTAAGGAAACGATGTTTTGACATCCATCTGCCAGATTTCATAATTGAAAAATGCAGCAACTGCTAACATAATTCCAACAGACTTTAGCATCGCTACGGGTGAGAAAGTCTCATCGTAGTCAACTCCTTGAACTTGTGAACAACCCTTTGCCACAAGTCGAGCTTTATAGACGGTGACATTACCATCCGCGTCCGTCTTCCTTTTAAAGATCCATTTGTTCTGAATGGCGTTTCGCCCTTCAGGTAATACTTCCAAAGCCCATACTTTGTTTTCTTACATGGATCCCATCTCGGATTTCATGGCCTCTAACCATTTCTCGGAATCCGGGCCCATCATTGCTTCTCCATAGCTCGTAGGTTCATCGTTGTTCAACAACATGACCTCTAAGACAGGGTTGCCGTACCACTCAGGAGCAGTACGCGTCCTTGTCGACCCACGAGGTTCGATAGTAACTTGATCCGAAGTTTCATGATCATCATCATTAATTTCCTTTTCAACTAACGTAGGCTCCACAGAAACAACTTTCTGTGCTGCGCTACTCTTTGGTTGAAACAAAGGTTCAACAACCTCATCAAGTTCTATCTTCCTCCCACTCAATCTTTCGAAAGAAACTTTTTCTCGAGAAAGGACCCGTTTTAGCAACAAACACTTTGTGCTTGGATCTGAGATAGAAGGTTCACCCAACTGTTACGTTAGGGTATTCTATGAAGATGCATTTGTCCGCTTTGGGTTCGAGCTCATTAGGTGAAAACCCTTTTTCACATAAGCGTCGCAGCCCCAAACATTAAAAAAATGACAGCTTAGGTTTCCGCCAAACCAAAATTCATACGGTGTCATCTCAACGGACTTATGATGCCCCTTTTAAAGTGAATGTGGTTGTCTCTAATGCATAACCCTAAAACGATAGTGGTAAATCGATAAGAGACATCATAGTTCACACCATATCTAATAGAGCACAACTACGACGTTCGGACACACCATCACACTATGGTGTTCCAGGTGGCGTGAGTTGTGAAACAACTTCCACATTGTCTTAAGTTATATACCAAACTCGTAACTCAGATATTTACCTCCATGATCATATCGTAGACATTTTATCTTCTTGTCACGATGATCTCAAACTTCACTCTGAACTTTTCAAATGATTCAGACTTGTGTTTCATTAAGTAAATATACACTATATCTACTCAAATCATCAGTGAAGGTAAGAAAATAACGATATCCACCGCCCACTACAAAACTCACTGGACCGCATACATCAACATGTATCATTTCCAATAAGTCAATTGCCCGCTCCATCATACCGGAAAACGGGGTTTTAGTCCTCTTGCCCATGAGGCATGGTCCGCATGTCTCAACCGATTCGAAATCGAATGAGTCCAAAGATCCATCAGCATGGAGTTTCTTCATGCGTTTTACACCAATATGACATTTAGCGGCAGTGCCACAAGTATGTGGTACTATCATTATTAACTTTGTATTTTTTTGCATCAATATTATGAACATGTGTATCACTACGATCAAGATTCAATAAACCACTCTTATTGGGTGCATGACCATTGAAGGTATTATTCATGTAAACAGAATAACCATTATTCTCTAACTGCAATGAACAACCGTATTGCAATAAACTTGATCTAATCACGTTCATGCTTAACGCAAACACCAAATAACATTTATTTAGGTTCATCACTAATCCCAAAGGTAGAGAGAGCGTGCGATGGTGATCACATCAACCTTGGAAGCACTTCCAACACTCATCGTCACCTCACCCTTAGCTAGCCTCCGTTTATTCCGTAGCTTTTATTTCGAGTTACTAACATTTAGCAACCGAACCGGTATCTAATACCCAGGTGCTACTAGGAGTACTAGCAAGGTACACATCAATAACACGTATATCAAATATACTTCTGTCGACGTGCCAGCCTTCTTATCTACCAAGTATCCAGGGGTGTTCCGCTTCAGCGACCGTTCTCCTCATAATAGAAGCACTTAGTCTCGGGTTTGGGATCAACCTTGGGTTTTTTTCACTGGAGCAGCAACTGACTTGCCATCCATGAAGTTTCCCTCCTTTCCCTTGCCCTTCTCGAAACTAGTGGTTTCACTAACCATCAACACTTGATGCTCCTTCTTGATTTCTACCTTCGCGGTGTCAAACATCGCGAATAGCTCAGGGATCATTATTTCCATCTCTGGCCTTTTATAGTTCATCACGAAGCTCTAGTAGCTTAGTGACAGTGACTTGGAGAACTATATCAATCACTATCTTATCTGGAAGATCAACTCCCACTCGATTCAAGCGATTGTAGCACCCAGACAATCTGAGCACATGCTCAACGATTGAGCTATTCTCCATCATCTCGCAGGCAAAGAATCTTGTTGGAGGTCTCATACCTCTCAACACGGGCACGAGCCTGAGATCCCAATTTCAGCTCTTAGAACATCTCATATGTTCCGTGACGTTCAAAACGTTTTGGAGCCTCAATTCTAAGCCGTAATGCATGACGCACTGAACTATTAAGTAGTCATCGGAACGTGCCTGTCAGATGTTCACAACATCTACAGACGACGCTTGAGGGGGTGGCGCACCGAGTGGTGCATTAAGGACATAAGCCTTCTGTGCAGCATTGAGGACAATCCTCAGATCACGGACCCAGTCCGCATTATTGCTACCATCATCTTTCAAATCTATTTCTCTAGGAACATATAAAAATTCAAGGGAGCTACAGCGCGAGCTAGTAATCTACAACATAATTTGCAAAGACATTTTGACTATGTTCATGATAATGAGTTTAGTTAATCATATTACTTAAAAACTCCCACTCAAATTGACATCCCTCCGGTCATTCGAGTGTCACATGATCCAAATCCACCAACTCAAGTCCGATCATCACGTGAGTTGAGGTGGTTTCAATGGTGAACATCTTCATGTTGATCATATCTACTATATGACTCATGTTCGACCTTTAGGTCTCTTGTGTTCCGAGGCCATGTCTGTACATGCTAGGCTCGTCAAGTTTAACCCGAGTGTTCCGCACGTGCAACATGGCTTACACCCGTTGTATGTGAACGTAGAGTCTATCACACCCGATCTCGAAACGACGAACTTTCGCAACGGTGCACACTCGGGGAGAACACAATTTATCTTGAAATTTAAGTGAGGGATCACCTTATAATGCTATCGTCGTCCTAAGCAAAATAAGATGCATAAAAGGATTAACATCACATGCAAATCATAAGTGACATGATATGGCCATGAACTCGTGCTTTTGATCTCCATCTCCAAAGCACCGGCATGATCTCCATCGTCACCGGCATGACACCATGATCTCCATCATCTTGATCTCCATCAACGTGTCGCCATGAGGTTGTCGCGCCGACTGTTGCTTCCACGACTATTGCTAACGTTTAGCGATAAAGTAAAGCATTACATAGCGCTTAATGATTGACACGCAGGTCATACAATAATTAAAGACAACTCTATGGCTCCTGCCAGTTGCCGTACTCACCGACATGCAAGTCGTGATATTCTATACAACACATGATCATCTCATACATCACATATATCTCATCATGTAATTGGCCATATCACATCACAACATACCCTGCAAAAACAAGTTAGACGTCCTCTAATTGTTGTTGCAAATTTTACGTGGCTGCTACGGGTTTGCAAGAACCGTTCTTACCTACGCAAAACCACAACGTGGTGTAGTGATTGCTTTTTGATCTTCTAAAAGAACCCTCTTCATTGAAATTGATTCAACTAAAGTGAGAGAGACAGACACCCGCTAGCCATCTTTATGCAACGAAGTTACATGTCAGTTGAAGGAACCTGTCTCGCGTAAGCGTACGCGTAATGTCGGTCCGGGCCGCTTCATCTCACAATACCGCCGAATCAAGTATCAACTAGTAACGGCAAGCAATATGTATACACCCACGCCCACAACTCGTTTGTGTTCTACTCGAGATCTCATCTACGCATAGACCTAGCTCTGATACCACTGTTGGGGAACGTTGCATGGGAAACAAAAAATTTCCTACGCACACACAAGATCTATCCATGGTGATGAGCATCTACGAGAGGGAGAGTGAATCTACATACCCTTGTAGATCGCTAAGCGGAAGCGTTAAGAAACGCGGTTGATGTAGTCGAACGTCTCCGCGATCCAAATCGCAAGTCGTCCCTCGAACCGATCACAAACTAGTGCCGAACGGACGGCACCTCCGCGTTCAACACACGTACAGCTTGATGACGCCTTCACCTCCTCGATCCAGCGAGCGATGGTGAAGTAGTAGATGAGTTCCGGCAGCACGACGGCGTGGTGATGATGGTGAGGAACAATCTCTGCAGGGCTTCGCCAAGCGCTACGGAGATTATGACGTAGGAACTAGAGGGTTAGGGTTGCCGCACACGGCTTGGGGAAATCTTGATGTGTTCCGGGTGCTAGCCTTGCCCCTCTATTTATATGTTGAGCCCTGGGGTCGAAACTTGGAGAAAGAGCCTCCTCAAAGTCGGTTTGGCCCGCAAGGCAAGAGTCCTGCTCGGACTCCAGGACCAGACGCCAGGGTCCTCGGCGTCTGGCCCCAGACGCCAGGGTCCCTGGCGTCTGGCCCCTGGCCTCCGCAAAACTTCCTTTTGCACCTTCCTAAAGCCTCGTGGACTTTACCCCTTGGCCCAAATAAAGTGTTCTCGTACCCGAACATTTCGGGAAACATCCGAAACTCCTTCCGGTGAATTCCGGAACCCTTCCGGAGACCAAACACTATTATCCCATATATCAATCTTTACCTCCGGACTATTCCAGAGCTCCTCGTCATGTCCGGGATCTCATCCGGGACTCCGAACAACTTTCGGTCACCAACATAACAACTCAACTATACTTATATCGTCACCAAACGTTAAGTGTGTAGACCCTGCGGGTTCAAGAACTATGTAGACATGACCGAGACACCTCTACGGTCAATAACCAATAGCGGGACCTGGATGCCCATATTGGCTCCTACATATTCTACGAAGATCTTTTATCGGTCGAACCTCTATGTCAAGGATTCAGTTAATCCCGTATGCTGTTCCCTTTGTTCTTCGGTATGTTACTTGCCCGAGATTCGATCGTCGGTATCTCTATACCTAGTTCAATCTCGTTACCGACAAGTCTCTTTACTCGTTCCGTAATACAAGATCCCGTGGCTAACACTTTAGTCACATTGCTTGCAAGGCTTATAGTGATGTTGTATTACCGAGTGGGCCCTGAGATACCTCTCCGTCACACAGAGTAACAAATCCCAGGCTTGATCCATGCCAATTCAACAGACACCCTCGGAGATACCTGTAGAGCATCTTTATAGTCACCCAGTTATGTTGCGACGTTTGATACACACAAGGTATTCCTCCGGTGTCAGTGAGTTGCATGATCTCATGGTCAAAGGAACAGATACTTGACATGCAGAAAACAATAGCAATAAACTGACACGATCATATGCTACGTTTACAGTTTGGGTCTTGTCCATCACATCATTCTCCTAATGATGTGATCCCGTTATCAAATGACATCTCATGTCCATGGCTAGGAAACCTTCACCATCTTTTGATCAACGAGCTAGTCAACTAGAGGCTTACTAGGGACACAGTGTTTGTCTATGTACCCACACATGTATTTGAGTTTCCAATCAATACAATTATAGCATGGATAATAAACGATTATCACGAACAAGGAAATATGATAATAACTAAATTATTATTGCCTCTAGGGCATATTTCCAACAACATTTACTACTTCCATTCCTAAATACAGGACGTTAAAGCAGTTTTACCCAAACTGTCCCAACGTCTTATATAAAATATAAGGTATTTTCATGACACAAGCCAGCAATAATAACCAATCATTCTTCTACATGCAGAATGGACTGCGCATTCTATATGTACATGAACGTGAAGCACTACTCCCAAGATGGAACAACAGTGGTCTTAACGGAAGAACATGTCCCAAAGTTGAGGAAAAAAATTCTATATCAACTAATCAGCCAAGGCAGAGACAATACCGTACTATCATTAATCAACTATACCACAGGTTCGTATTTCTAAAGACAAGCAAGTAATACTTTGCTTAAGTAATTTTTAGAAACCAAGCCTCATAATTTTTCAGCCTACCAGTTGATAATGACTTTTTTTATTTCTTTATTCTAACAGATATGCTGAAGCATAAAGTCGACATCGGAGACACAGAAATGCAACGGACAAAATGTGACGTACTAGAAGAGTTTCCTCCAACTCCCAAGCCCAAGGAAAAAACTATAGGAACAAGCAGTCAAGACCAAGTTATTGATATTACCGACACATGCACCGAAGAGCAAGAAGTTATACATGTAAGAAGCCAGGAACCAATTGAACAAATTGACTCACAACAACATGGGCAAACAGAAGCTGATTTACACAGGGAACATGAACGCGACGATCCACCAATAGAACCAGATCGACAACCCCCAGAAGAAAAGATTGAACACCAGGAAACTCACCAATATGAAGAAAACATCAACAACAACAACAACAACAACAACAACAGCAACAACTTCATAGCAAAGCAACTTGAGCAAACACACACTGGTTTAAAAGAGGATAACAGAAGGAAGGATACACAAACTGCGCAAGACCAGCTTTCCAAGCTGAACAAGCACCCTGTTGCTGAAGAAAAGAAGCACATCGACAATAAGATCTTACAACAAAAGATACTTGAGAAGAGGAAACACGATGCTGCCGTCTTTGTACCTTCAAAGATTCAATCATCTGAGATCAGCTCAGCAAACATAATCTCAATCAAGAGGCCGTTGAAGCGATCGACCAGGGTCTCTGAGAAAGTCAACATACCAACATTTGTGCCAGGAGATTTCATTTATAAGGACAAGGCCATGTCACTTTATAAATATCTAATGAGCCGAGAAGAACAGAAAGAATGCGAAAAGTAAGTAGATTCTCTCTCTTCCCAAAAACAAGAAACAGAGAAGTGCAGCTACTCTTAAAACCAGCTAACCACTGACTCTATTATGCGTAAACCTTTTTTGCTTGCAGAGAAAACGTATATAAAAGCTCAAAGCGAGAAGATAACATTACCGGAAAAGCCATGATGGACCAGGCACGACAAGGAAATGCACAAATGGAGGGCTCGATGGCAAACGCATTATTGGAAGAATGGGCAGAACATCAACAATTCAACAGAAGCGACACAATCGTACTACAAGCAGAGTTCGCAAATGTATGAGTACCTCTTACACAAAAACACGTCCACCATTGCTGTGATAAATTTCTTAACTAAAACTACGTACACTCTTTCTTCCAGATGGTGCTCGGTCTCGATTCTTAAGACGGAGACCTAAGAGAATTCGACGAGGTAGAAGCACTAAACGCATTTGGAACCCTTGTGAAAGGAAAAAACCTTCTAAAAAAGAAGATGGTAAGTTCAGAATTATTACCGAATAAAAGTATGCACGCATGATTTTCAACTATCTCTCTGACACACAACGCAGATCATGATACCTTATTACACGGCACATCACTTCACGTTGTATGTGCTGAACAAGTACATGAGTACCATCGACATACTTGACTCATTGAATTACATACTCAAAAACGATACGACTTGGAAGGAACACCATAGGAATCATACAGAACTGGTATGTCCTTTGAATCTTGCTTTATTTTTTTTCTGACGATAATACAATATGATTACTTTTCTCAACTGCGCATCCAAACGACAAAACCAAAATGTAATCACAGATTAAAAGGATGTACGTACTGATGAAGAACCATTACGGAGAATTAGCACTAAAAGCCAGCAATGAACCGAATTGGGTCAGGATAGCAGACAGACCTTACAGAGTTTGGACGCCAATACAAGAGGATACGCAATGCGGACACTTCATGGTCCAGTTTGTAATATACTGGAACGACATTGATCTGACCAAGGACAGAGAGGATTTTCATGTAAGTCGGTACTACGCGCAACAATTTACTTAAATAGCGTAATTACTTGATTTCTTCAAAAAAAATCAACATATACGGGGAGACCTTGAAAAAATAAAACATCCAATGACATGCCTGCAGCCTACCAAGGTGGATGCCGAATGGAAACCAGAGTACGTATTCACAGTCATATTCTGTAAAACCAACCAATTAAAGTGGGATGAGCTTCCAGGAAAAATCAAAGATTTCAAACCAGAAACTACAAACTTTTTTTCGACCAGGAAAGGTAATATAACTATTTTATGTTTACACTTTTCAACAACTCATGGTTGGTCTATCTTCTCAGCATGACAAAAGCTTGCATATTACTTTTAATAGTAACAGCTATAAATTTTTACCTGATTTGACAGAACCAAGGAGAAAAAACAAGGATGAAGCAGGAAGCACCATGAAATATCCAGAACATGAATACTCCTTTGAACACATGGACAAGGCGTCTCAGCTCTACCAAATAGTCATGAGTGAGAGCTGGCAGAAAAAATTCAAAAGGTGAGTTGTTTCCTTATGCAACTCAAATTAGTTGGAGTGAGCACACAGTCAGAGAAAGAACACACCAAACTAAAAACATTCTTAAATTCTTGTTTATCAATTTGTTTGTCACTGAATCTCACAAGGAAAAATTCTTTTACTGTCCTGTCAACAGAACACAGATATATAGCCGGACACGTACACACGGCGAAAGCCCATATTTAACTGGAGCCAGCCTCAAGGCAGTATTTGGTCCAAAACCAGCACAGAAGAACAAACGTGACCACATTGAAAAGAGGGTGCTCGATGAGATAGCAGAAATCTGGGAAAGCAGACAGACTTCAAAGCAAAGCCATAGACTTATATTAGGGCCAAGCTTCGCAGAGGTAAATTTCAAAAAACCACAAAGATAACATGAATTTGTCTATTTACAACGACTATTTTATCTATTGTTACCAAATTATTTTTTCTAACTCCTTTATCTCATATTAATTGTCTGTAGCATATACTGGATATAAAGAATACATCTACATCTGCTTCCAACTTTAAAACTAATTTCGAGGATAGGATGCATCAATTGGTTCCCATATATCTTAAAGACCATCAAAAGAAGAAGCTCTCCACAGCAAAAATGGTATTACCGTTTTCCCTACAACAAAATCAAAATATGTGTTTTAACATATTCCTTTATATTAAACTCTCATCTAACATAATTTTTTTTTGTTCATAGGTATTCATACCACTCGAGAAGGAAGACCGGTACATACTATTTATGCTGGACAGATATACGAGGAAACTACACATTATTGAACCTCAAGAAACCTCTCTCAAAGAATTCAAGAAGGAACAAGCATTAATAAAACTACAAAATCAGCGCACTTATCAAACAAATAAAGCACTTGATGACATGGCAGCCATTCAAAGGAAAAAAGAGAAGGACCATGATAAATACCACAACCATAAAAACAAAGTGGTAAGTGTTGTAAATAACACTATTTCAATTTACGAGTTGCACTGCATGATTCTCTAAAACCAAAACTAAATGCAATTGCAGGTACCGAGGTTTAAAGAAGTCTTCAACATCATATTCAAAAACCAAATGGAAAACGAAAAGAGCAAATGGGACGTTCACTTTGTACAAGGTGTTCCAAAAGTTGAGAAAGGTGAATCACCGTTCGCTGTTCTAAGGTTTGCATTTCTCTACGATGGCAAGGACTTCATTGAAGACATAGATAATTTTGACGTAAGTTTTCGTTGAAACTATTCTAGACGCACTATATAAAAACTTTGGAGTATATTTTACTTCTGCTACATATAATAAACCTGCACGCACTAATTCAAAGATATTTTTTCTTGTTTTGCTGAACTTTTCATAGGATGAAACGGAGCAATGGAGAGCAGAAGCACTATACATGCTGTTACTCAGCGAACAGAATGAAGTGAAACCCACTAATATGGGTGATGAAATTAGAAAGATCTTCAACAACAATGCAAACTAAAACTTCTTGATTAGCAAATGAGGCTAATTCCATCAAAACCTCACAAAACGGTTTAACCGTGCCTCGTATTGTGATCATGTACCTACTAAATATTTTATTCATGTAATTCCTCTGTGCCTCTACAAGCTTAACCATGGCTCTTACGGTGCATCTCCCGACTGCACCACTAGTCTATGTACAACCGTGCCTCTACAAGCTTAACCATGGCTCTTATGGTGCATCTCCCGACTGCGCCACTCTATGTACAACCGTGCTTCTCTAACTAAACTAGGCACAAAAACATTATGAAGAAACCGTGCCTCTATAAATGAGTATTCGGACCCATGACTCTGGTGCCACACGCCCATGCCTCTACAGACTTTACACCTGTGCACGCAGAGGATTCATACCGATGCCTAGTCTCGAGAAACCCCACATCCAAGCTTGTAGAGGTTTCACTCCCTTGCCTTTGGAGTCTGTAGAGACGTGCCTCACGTGCCACGTGCCGTGACTCTACGTGCTGCACACACGTGACTCCGGATGCTCATCGCATGTGCCTCTTTATCCTGCACACCCGTCCCTCTGGATTCGTATGCATCTGCATGTACTGTAGAAGCTACACGACTGTGCCACTCGCCTATGTATAAACGTGTCTCTCTAACTGAGTATTCGGACCAATGCCTCTGCTGCCACACGTCCGTGGCTCAAGAGACTTCACACCCGTGCACGCAGAGGATTCATACCAATGCCTCTGGTGCCACACGCCCGTGCCTCTGAAGACTTTACACCTGTGCACGCAGAGGATTCATACACATGCCTCTAGAGGCTTCACTCCCGTGCCCCTTGAGGTTGCACAACCGTGCCTCACGTGCCACGCGCCGTGACTCTAGGTGCTGCACACACGTGACTCCAGACGCTGGTCCCCCGTGCCTCTTGGTGCCTACAGGAGCCACAGTCGTGTGCTGCCGGGCGCAGCAAGCTACAAGGATGTGCCACTGCCGCCTATGTACAACCGTGCCTCTCTAACTGAGTATTCGGACCCATGGCTCTGGTGCCACACGCCCGTGGCTCTGGAGACTTCACACCTGTGCACGCAGAGGATTCATACACATGCCTACAGCAGCCCCACGTCCGTGCCTGTAGAGGCTTCACTCCCATGCTTCCGGGGGTCGCACGGCCATGCCTCTGGAGGCTCCTCACCGTGACTCTAGGTGCTGCACACACGTGACTCCAGACGCTGGTCCCCCATGCCTCTTGGTGCCTACTGGAGCCACAGCCGTGTGCTGCCGGGCGCAGCAACCTACAAGGCTGTGCCACTGCCTCCTATGTACAACCGTGCCTCTCTAACTGAGTATTCGGACCCATGGCTCTGGTGCCACACGCCCGTGGCTCTGGAGACTTCACACCTGTGCACGCAGAGGATTCATACACATGCCTACAGCAGCCCCACGTCCGTGCCTGTAGAGGCTTCACTCCCGTGGTTCCAGGGGTCGCACGGCCATGCCTCTGGAGGCTCCTCACCGTGACTCTAGGTGCTGCACACACGTGACTCCAGACGCTGGTCCCCCGTGCCTCTTGGTGCCTACTGGAGCCACAGCCGTATGCTGCCGGGCGCAGCAAGCTACAAGGTTGTGCCACTGCCGCCTATGTACAACCATGCCTCTCTAACTAAGTATTCGGACCCATGGATCTGGTGCCACATGCCCGTGGCTCTGGAGACTTCACACCTGTGCATGCAGAGGATTCATACACATGCCTACAGCAGCCCCACGTCCGTGCCTGTAGAGGCTTCACTCCCGTGGTTCCAGGGGTCGCACGGCCATGCCTCTGGAGGCTCCTCACCGTGACTCTAGGTGCTGCACACACGTGACTCCAGACGCTGGTCCCCCGTGCCTCTTGGTGCCTACTGGAGCCACAGCCGTGTGCTGCCGGGCGCAGCAAGCTACAAGGCTGTGCCACTGCCGCCTATGTACAACCATGCCTCTCTAACCGAGTATTCGGACCCATGGCTCTGGTGCCACACACCCGTGGCTCTGGAGACTTCACACCTGTGCACGCAGAGGATTCATACCCATGCCTACAGCAGCCCCACGTCCGTGCCTGTAGAGGCTTCACTCCCGTGCTTCCGGGGGTCGCACGGCCATGCCTCTGGACAATCCACACCATGCCTCACACGCTTAGCGGATGACTAGGTGCTGCGCACCCGTGCCTCGAGATGATTCTCGCCGGTGCCTATCACGTGCTTCTTTTTTTTAGTTGTTTCACTACACTAAAATCAAAAAATGCTAGCGTCCCACCGCGAACTGACTGTTTAGTAAGAAGCAAGCAAACGAAACAAGCACGGCAAGGCCGCACCAACCTTGATGCCCAAACGGATGGTAGAAGATTGGAGACGGTTCGATCATTTCCAACCCTCCCTCCCTCTAATACTACTCTCTTGCTACCCCTCTCCACCCGAAATCTCCAAACCTTCGCCACTCCCGCACGCTCTCCTCTTTCATTCTGCCCCCTCCTCCAAACCCGCACACCAACCCAAATTCGAAATCGAGTTCGCCTCACCGGACAACCGCCACCATACTTCGCCAACTGCCGTCCACTTCGAGATACAGACCGTCAAAAGGTGCCCGTGACAGCACCAAAATCCCCTCCCGGTGGCGGCGACTGACGTCGACGACCTGCGCTCTCAAGACCGGCAGGGGAGATCGCAAAAAAAAACCCAGCAACGACAGAATCAGTCGATGGATGCGAGAAACCCCACACCCGCAACCGAAGGTAACAATTCATCAACTTCATTCCAATCCACAAGGTCGCTCCTAGTGATTTCCCCCCTTCCACGTACAGAAACCCTAGCCGGCGCAACAACTCAGTTATCGAATAGCCTGTTTCAAATTCCCTAACAAATAGGAATAGCGTGGACAAGAGTGAAAAAGAAATGCTACTCCTCCCCGCGTAATTATCTTGGTCGGAGGATACTGCTTAAAACGTACCTGCCATCACTAACAAGGCCACCACTGTAGATTCAAACCCTGGGAGCGTCATGAGGTATCAAATGTGATAATTACACGAGATTTTCCCTGCCCCTTGATTCTATATGTTTCAAATTAAGTGCCTCTCATATTAAAAACCGTGCTCCAGGAATAGGTGCACCTGTGCTTCTGTGGTGAAACAACCTGTGCCTCACTAACCATACAATTATTTTTCACGCGTTGTATGTCCTCTTTTGCTTTGAGATAAAACTATCCTTCTAACACCTGGCCATTTTTAATGCAGCAATGACTGGTGTAAAGGAAAACAGGAAGCCTGAGGAAGAGCCTGCCATCCAGCAAGGTCCTGTCAAAGGTTTAACCAAAGTGTCCACTGTCAATCTAACAAAAACTATATAACTATCCTCCTTAACACAATCATAAAAAATTATATTCTATTCTGCAATTAAAACTACCTGTTTGTTTTTTATAAGTCTTGAAAACATTCAAAATGTTCACACAGTATCTAAAATTCTATTTCAAAAACATTTTATCTTATCCACTAAAATCTTCCACTCTGCTAAATAATATTCCTCCCAATATGGGATATCAATTCCAGTGTGTATTGTCCATCTCAAAAAAGGCCTTCGCCCTAGCTTCACTAAACTTATTAGAAGTACATAGGATAGAATACATTCACTTGCCAAGCAACACTACTCCTTATAGTTAATCCTAATTTCTATCCCTGATTGACTCAATCAGGAAAAGGACTAATTACCTTTTTTAAGCCAAGGAAAGGAAGGAAAAGGCTCTTTTAAGACTTTCAGATTCTTTATGTATAATCCTGGAAGATATATTTTTAAAACTGTATCCCTTTTATTTCGCGAACGAAACTATAACCTTTTTTGCTACCTGATCATTATGCAGCGTACGAAGACGGTGATATTGAAAACACACTGTCTGAAATTAATATTGAAATTGCAGAAAGAGACAGCGTCTCTCCTCACCCATCAGAAAAAAGCACGCAACAACAAAACATGCAGAGCAAAGCACCTGCCGTACCACTGGTAACTTACAGCAGGCTGCCTAAGAGCAAACAGGTATCAACAAGCAAAATAAAGAGGCAATCGGATACCAAGTCTGTTGTTACTCCTGGAGCAAAAAGGAAAAAGCGAAAAGACAACACTCAACTCATCGTCGACAGTAGTACTTTGCAGCAACAGCCAAAGCCTCTAATGGTACTCCCGCCACCAGCACCATCGGCCACCAATAAACAAAGTGAAAGCAAGAAGGAAAACAAACGACGGCGGGTGCAAGAAGAACAGGATGATGCCAGCAAAGATTCAGAGCCTGATGGTGCCGACAATGACACAGAACAAGACAGCGATTTCATTCCTACAGACAGCAATGACGCCGAAGAGCACAACAATGATGCCGAAGAGGACGACAACGATAAGGTAAAAACACATTTATCTACAAAATTCTGTTGCCACTGTTCACCACTGAAAATCAAACGATCCTTTCTAACAGAGCACTTTTTTCTGTAACAGCCAAAATCAAACTGGAAGCACGCAAAGAGGACAAAGACAAGCGGAAAAGAATTGCCAACAGATCATGAAGGACAGGCAAAAACCGACGAAGACAAATGTAAAATCAAAGAAGGAGCATCATTCGTTCAAGTCAAGCAAGCATGGAAATTACTTAAAGACCGTCACCGACAAGATGTCAGGACGGCAGGATTTGGCAGCATAGAGCACTGTCAAATAACAGGCTCCATCTCCAGACCACTTGCAGCACACATCTACCAAAATTTGAACACGGACAACATGACAATAAGCTTCGGGGACGCTGATGAAGACAAGCAAATAAAGATTACCAAGGATGGCATCCATAAGGTTTTTCAATACCCAAACCGCAAACAGAAGACAGCACCAAGGCCACAGACTTCCCCAACTTCAATGAAGGAACTGAGGTCAGACCTTGACTTAGAAACTCCGGATTTCTCAGCTGGAACACTGCTTGAGAAGCTAGAAGAATTGGTCAAAATAGACGAGCCAGAAGCAAACAGGAAAGCAGTTAAAATATTTTTCCTCATTCTTTTCCACAAGGTTGTCTGTGGGACAACCGCTCCTATCTTTAGCAAACAAGCAATAATGGTCAAGGACATGAAATACGAAGATATGGCACAGATGGATTTCTGCCAGGTCATCGTCGAAAGGATAAAGGCAGGAGCTATCGAATGGCAAAATCACACCATAGATCAGAAAATTAAGAACCAAAAGCACCTAAATGGTTTGGCACAGGGACCAGTAATCATGTACCTCGACTCCCTGCTGCTACCCAACACCAGAGAAATGAACAAAATTGCTAGGAGAATGGACAAGACCTCACTACCACGAGCAAACTATCTCAAAGAGAACGACCTAGCAAAAATAGCTAGAGCAGACATGAAGAAGGATGGGAAAGCACGGCCGGATGACTATGAATTTGGCAACATACAGGTATGGCTCTGTTGTCTATAAATTCCTTGTACCTTGCAAAAACATATTCCCCATCCTAACAAATTTCATTATAACGAAACAATGGCAGACATGGAAAGGAACAGAAGAGAGGATCTTCTATACGAAAGAAAGAAACAAAGAATCACCTTCATCTTCAATGCAACTCATAGCAGCACAGCATCAAAAACATCACGAGCACACGACCAAGCTGCTACCACCCCCACCCAAGGTCCGGCGTCAAGCAACAGGCAGCACCAGTGGAAGCAGGGAACTTCACACAAGCACAAGCAAAGGATCAAAACAAGGATTCGAAAGGATCAATGAAATGTTGGAAAGTGTGCTTAATGAAGCAGCACTATTACTCATGATAACCAGCAGGGCTGAACACCAATGCACTGATGGAGAGGAAAATTTCGATCAACAAGCCAGGGAATCACTGATCGAGCAAACAAAGTCCCTGATGAAAGCTTTCAAACAACACAATCTATTTCAGAACATGATTTGCAAGGCAAGAAAGATCAAAACAAACGAGGGGACCCTGAAGGTGGTAGAGCAAGTAGACGCAGGAGCCACGACTACACTAGTGGATGACAACCGCACAAAAGAAGTTGTAGCCACAACGGAAGCCAGACAAACGCGAAAAAGAAAGACCGCGGAAGAAAACCAAGAGAAGAGAAGAACAAGGACAAGGACAGATAACACGACAATTAACAAGGCAGAGACAAAGGAGCAGAAAAAGGTACAAAAGAAGCAGAAGGAGACGCACATACCAACTAACACAAGCTTTGAAGAATAACAAAGCCAAGGAAGAAAAGTAGCAGGAGAAATAAAAGATGCAGAGCAAGAACAAGAAAAATAGGTAAATAATTACAATACACGATGTCGTCTGACTCTAAACCGCAGTTTTCATACTTGATCTAAAAAAAATTTGTGTTCCGTACTCCCAGACACATGACAACAGCACAGCAGCCCAAGATGAACGCCAACAGCAGGATGATGTCAACAAAACCAAGCACGAGGATGCAAGCAACAAATCAAGCAACCTCACGACAGATAATGCTCCCTCAACCATGACCCCAAAAGCAGTACAAGAGACGATCGGGATCGGAACCAGCAAACACGTAAGTATAAACATCCATTTTTCTTTATAAACAACATACGGCTCTGGGATAACTCACAAACCTGCAACGAATTATAGACTCAGATGGACAACAATCAACCTAGCAGTCCTGCCAACGAAGCACAAAATGACCCACCACCGACTGTCAACATCACAGAAGATGAACAAGAACAAAACAACGAAGACGAGGTAAACTTCCGCAACCCACTACACAACATACCGGAAACCATCATAAGCGGAGAAAATGCACCGAAAACTCATCAAGTTCCATCTACAGGTCTTACAAGAACACCAAAAACAAGAGGCGACCCGTGTCGAACCTGAATCCCACGATGAATCTCAGATGCATGAAAGCGGCGCTGAACAGGAAGTTGGTGTACAAGAGCTTTCCACTGCCACAACATTGCAGATGACCAATGCACAGGAGAAAGCCTCGGACATCCAAATTGATTACAGACTAGAGAATGTTATACCAGACAGAGTAACAGAGAACACAGACACGAATATCGCAACCATCGACACAAAGGTAAAATTCAACAACAACCTTTTTCAAATGTTTATAAGGGAAGAACTAGCTAGTAGACGCTGCCACAAAAAATATAAGAAATGAATCACCCTTTTCTCTTAACAGACGTAGGAAACAAACGAGAACACTGATCTCAAAGAACAACAAGGAGCACAACCAGAGGAAGCCGAAAAACAGACACAAGTTGTCATCCCAATAGAAGTCAGTGCTCCAACTAAAGAGCAGCCTTCAGCCGACGAACACGAAGTAGAAGACATCCCACAAGCGTCAACGGCTGAAGAGGTGAAGTTACATAACCTGTTTCAGTAACATAAAAATAATATTGTTACACAGACACAAATGGAGTCCCTTCTTTATTTACATTTTTTTCTGAACAGAAAAAAGAAACAAACGAAAGCACTGGCATAGAAAGTCAACGCACAAAACAAGAGGAGAGCAGGAAACAAGGAGAAGACGTCTTTCCAGCAGTACACAGTCCTAACACTGGAGAGAAAGGGGTCTTACAAAACCTGTTTCTATAACATATAAAAAAATAACTGCATAGGCAGAAATGCAGACCCACCTAATTACTTTTTGTGTTGGAACAGGGGCAAGAAACACAGGAAAGCACCAACATTCAAGACCATCAAACACAACTAGAAGAGGGCAATGAACAAGGGGAACATGTTCTTCAAACGATACAAAGCGATGTCACTAAAGACAAAGTCCAAAAACATTCACTCACCAAACAAGAAGTACAAGAGACAACAGCACCGACAACAACTGAAGAGGTAAAGTTACGAAAGCTGCTTATATGAGCTCAAATGCACCACCACTTACCGACCTCTATGTTTGAACAACCGCAACAGAAAAACGAGGACAATGGCGATGAATAGCAAAACAAAGAACAAGAGGAGGCCCAAAAACCTCCACTCAACAAAGAACAGGTGGAAGAGACGAGAGCAGCAACAACGACTAAAGAGGTGAAGTTGCAAAAAATGATTCTATAAAATTTAAGCTTAGCTTCTGCAAACAAAACCACAAATCTCCATAAAACAATACCTCTTCACGTTCACATAGCTCAAAGACGCACTAGACGTTTCGCTATTTTCCTAGCGCATAGGCGATAAGT
Source organism: Elymus sibiricus (assembly GCA_039707655.1). Classification (NCBI taxonomy): domain Eukaryota; kingdom Viridiplantae; phylum Streptophyta; class Magnoliopsida; order Poales; family Poaceae; genus Elymus; species Elymus sibiricus. The sequence continues at coordinate 163,921,611 of CM077666.1, read as the reverse complement.
ACAATCAAATTAAAGTTGTGAATTTATTTGTTTTTAACTACGCTATTCCATGACAACGCAGAAACCTGAACAAGACAAGGACACGGATGCAGGCAATGAAGCAAACCCTCAGAGTGTTCTGGAAAAACAAGGGGATGATATCTCAGAGAAAGAATCAGACACTGAAAAAGAAGACGGAAAAGTCCATCAGCAATGCACAGCGGACTCAAACAAGGATGAAGAAGCAGAAACTGCACAGAAGGGTACTGATGAATCCAGCTTCAAATGTACACCCCAAAAGGGACAACAACACATGGAAGCACAAGAGGAAATAGAACAACAAAGGAACGACAAAGGACAAGGCGTATCTTCTAGCAGCGAAACAGGAAAGACAAAAGAAACTCGAGTACTATCTCAGAATCTGTAACTTAAAACAAAACAACAAAAGAGCTAACACAAAATAAACTTAAGTACTATCTTCCCACTTGAAATTATTTACATTAATTTTAAAATCATCGCAGCCACAAAGGAGAAAGGGAGCAAAGATAGTGATCCCATGAGCAAAGCCATCGAAGACCTGTACAACGCTGTATGCAGGCCACGGACAAAGCAAGAAGGGTAAGTTCATGTAACTGCCACATAACACATTTCTTCCAATGTTTTTACCTGTAAACTGTGTAAACTAAAATATTTTTCTAAATATGCATTGCAGAGATAAGCTTTTCATCACAACAAACAAGTTAGAAGTGAATCTAGGTCATGTGGCCGAAAGCTTCACAATCGGAAATCCAGTGAGCAACGTAGCCATCGAAACAATGCTAGTGATCTTGAGAAATGAACTCAAGGGCACGGGGCGAAAGATTCTATCATTAAACAACACTGTAAGTAAAGATCACGGCAACAATGAATACCAGTCTATCAAACGATCAACTCTGTCTACAAGTGAACTGACAAATTCCTTTTTATGTACATATGACAAAACAAGCAGCACTCAATAAAGCGAGCCGATGACAATGATCCAATGTGCTTCAAAAATAAAGACCAAGCATGTATCAGAAATAAACTACTACCTGCCAGGCTTAAAAGATTTTTCAATATGGAAGAAGGAGAAAAACTGCAAGATTACGACATGGTAAGCAGATCACCTGTTACAGATACGAAAATCCAATTACGGCTCTACAGTTCTCTTTTATGTCCAACAAACCATGCCTAAATCTAAGAAGGATTGCAAATGGTTTCTTTTTATTTTGCCTCTTGCAGTTCTTTCTACCAGCTTCCATAGGCGGGTATAAGAAAGACGGAGATATCGGTCACTACCTCACCATCACACTTAACATGAAAAAAGAGCGCTTCGAACTCCTTGACTCTCTAACTGCATATCCCGGGACAGTACAATTTTTCAACACTCTAACAAGCAGAGTGAAGAAGATCTGGAAGCAAATGAGCACAGAGCTCCAGCTTTCACCAAGAAGTATCGACCATTTCAAAAAGGTCAAAATGCAGGTGCTGCTTCAGGGAGAGACGTAAACACTACCAACCTTTTTCTTTTCTATTTCTTTCCTGCAACATTTTCTACTTTCATTCATAAATACAGGAAGTTAGGGCAGTTTAACCCAAACTGCCCCAACGTCTTATAACCAATCATTCTTCTACATGCAGAATGGACTGCGCATTCTATATGTACATAACATCAAGCACTACTCACAAGATGGAACAACAGTGCTTTTGACAGAAGAACAAGTCCCAGAGTTGAGGAAAAAAATTGTATATCAACTAATCAGCCAACACAGAGGCAATACAGTACTATCGTTAATCAAATGTACAACAGGTTAGTATTTCTTAAAACAAAAATAAGTAATATTTTGCTCAAGTAATTTTCAGAAACAAAGCCTCAAATTTTTGTCAGCCTTCACCAGGTACTAATTAGAATTATTTTTATTTTAATTTTTTTGATTCTGACAGATATGCTGAAGCATCAAGTCGATAACGGAGACACAGAAATGCAACGGACAAGATGTGACGTACTAGAAGAGTTTCCCCCAACTCCCGAGGCCGAGGAAAAAACTGTTGAGAGAACCACTCAAGAGCAAGAAGTTATTGATATATGCAGTGAAGACGAAGAACTTATGCATGTAAGCAGCCAGGAAGTCGTCAAAGAAACTTGCGCAGAGCAGCATGTTCAACAAAATAGCGACTTACAGAGGGAACACGAACGGAAGGATCCACCAATAGAACCAGGTCGACCACCCCCAGACGACCAGATAGAACACCAACATGAAGAGGTAACGGTCATCACTAACGAGGAAAACATCAACAGCAAAATCTTGAGCACACAGCAACCTGAGCAAACAAGCACTACTTTAAAAGAGGATAACAGAAGGAACGACGAACCGACTAGGCAAGGACATCTTTCCGAGCAGAAGAAGCAGCCTGTTGCTCAAGATTGCAAATTAGTAGGAACAAGTGATCAGAAGAACTTACAACAAAAGATACTTGAGAAGAGCAAACAAGATGGTGCCCTAGGATCCACAAACGATCAGCAAGGCATCTCAAGTACCGTATCTTTGGAAGTCTTAGCCCCCAAAACGACAGAAAAGCATCAAGAAATTAATGAATTTATTCAAAGCCTTACCAAGCACGACCTAAACCTCTACATAGAACTAGTTGAAAAGGGAGGAATGTCGTTCGATGAATTCAAAACAGCCAAAATTCAGGCAGAAGAGGAAGAATACATCAAAAAAGGAACACAGCATCTGGCAACGTTGCAGCAAGATTCCCCAGAACCTTCAACGGTTCAATCATCTGAGATCAGCTCAGCAAACATAATATCGATCAAGAGGCCGTTGAAGCCATCGAGCAGGCTCTATGGAAAAGTCAACATTCCAACATTTGTACCAGGAGATTTCATTTATATGGACAAGGCAAAAGCTCTTTATGAATATCTAATGAGCGAAGAAGGACAGCAAGATTGCGGACAGTAAGTACTTTCTCATCTGAAAAGAAAAAGCAGATAAGTGCGGCTCCTCTTTAAAACCACCTAACAAGTGGCTCTATTTTTGTGTAAACCTTTTTTGCTTGCAGTCTAAACGTATATAAGAGCTCAAACCGAGAGGATTCTATTACCGGGAAAAACATAAAGCAACAACTAAGAAAAGGAGATGCAGAAATGGAGGGCTCAATGACAAACGCATTGTTCGAAGAATGGACGCATCAGAAACAATACAACACAAGCGATAAAGCCATACTCACTTCAGAATTTGCAAATGTATGAAAGTACACGTCAACACTTGCATCAATACTCTGATGAAATGTTTTGACAAAAAGTACACGCCCTCTATCTTGCAGCTTGCGCTCGGTCTGAGCCTTTTCGAAGGAGAACTACAAGAATTCAATGAGGAAGAAGCATTGAAAGAGTTTGAACCCCTTGTAAGAGGCAAAGAACTTCTAGAGAAAAAGCTGGTAAGTTAAGAATTAATACCGAATAGAAGTATACACACTTAAGCTTGCACATTTACATGAGATTTAATTTTAACCAACAACCATGATCTTCAAATCTCTCTGTGCCCAACACCGCAGATTATGATCCCTCATAACACAGCTTATCACCACACGGTCTATGTTTTGAACAAGTACACGAGTTCCGTCGACATTCTTGACTCAATGAAATACAGACACGGAGACAAAAAGTCTTGGAAACAACACCATACACATCATACAGAACTGGTACGTACTTTGAACCTTGGTTTTTTCTACGATTACTTTTGTTAACGGCCATATCCAACGACAAAACCAAACTGTAAAATCAGATTAAGAGGATGTATGCACTGATGAAGAAGCATTATGGAGAAACGGCACTAAAAGCCACAAATGAACCGAACTGGGCGAGGATAGCAGAAAGGCCTACGAGAGTTTGCTCGCCAAAACAACAGGGTACACAATGCGGACACTTCATGGTCCAATTTGTAAAATACTGGAACGGCATTGATCTGACAAAGGACGATGAAGACTTTCATGTAAGTCAGTACTACGCGCAACAATTTTCTTTTACTATCAGCACTGCTTGAATTCTTCAAAAAAATTCAACATGCATGTGAACACCAAGAAAAATAAATAATATCCAATGAATGACCTTCCTGCAGCATAGCAAGGTAGATGCCGAGTGGAAACTGGAGTTCCTATTTACAGCCATATTTGGTAAAACGAACCAAATAAAGTGGGAGGATCTGCCTGGAAGAATAAAAGAATTCAAACCAAGAACTTCAAACCTTTTTTCAGCCAGCAAAGGTAAAATAACTATTTCTGCTTACTTTCTCTGTAACAACCCATGGTGTTAATCTATATTTTTAGTATCACAAAAGCTTGCATGCTACCTTTTTAGCAAGGAAATAACGACACGGTTTTGAGTTATCTCTCTAGCATGAACATAACAACCATCAATTTTCTGCCTGCTCCGACAGAGACGGGTGGGATAAAAAAGAATAAAGGACGAAGCAGCAACCCATACCCAAAACATGAACATAACTTTGAACACACAGAAGAGGCCTCTGAGCTCTTCCAAATAGTCATGAGCGAGAGCTGGCAGAAAAGATTCAACAAGTGAGTGGTTTTCTATTGCACCTCTAAATAGTTGGACCGAGGACAAAAAGATTCTCAAATTCAGTTTGTCATTGACCCTCACTTAAAATATTCTTTTATTTTTCTGTGTCACAGCAAAACTGTATTTAAGCGCATTCGTAGAGAAAGCGAAAGCACGCTTCTCACTGGAGCCAACCTTAAGGCAGCATTCGGTCCAAGACTAGCACAGACGAACATACCACATCATATAGAAAAGAGGGTGCTCGATGAAATAGCAGATATCTGGGAAAGCAGACAAGCTTCAGAAGAGAGTGATAGGCTACTATTAGGCCCAAGCTTTGCAGAGGTAAAATTTTAAAAAGCACAAATTCGTCTGTTTTGCAACGCCTCTTTTTTTATAATGATACCTCTGACTCTTATCTTCTAAATTTGTTTTTTCCGACACCTTTTTATCACAATTACTGTTTGTGCAGCAATTACTAGATACAAAGAATCACAGTACACCTCCTAAAAAATTTAGAAGTGAATTGCAAAAAAGGAAGCATCAACTGGTTCCCATGTATCTCAAACAACATCAACAGAATAAGCTCTTGACAACAAACATGGTAATAGCCCTTTTCTCTACAACAAAATCAAAATATTCCCTTTAACATATTCCTTTATATTAAACAGTCATCTAACAAAAAAACTTTTGTACGCAGATATTCATGCCACTTGAGAAGGAAAACCGGTACATCCTATATATGCTGGACAAATATACGAGGACAATTCATATTATTGAACCTCAAGAAACAACTCCCGAGGAAGTAGAGAAACAAAGCAGAGACCCGTTTGATGGTATTACTGATGAAGCTGAAGCAGAACGAAAGCTTGACGAAATGAACGCCGCTGAAGTGGAAAGAAAAAAAAAAGTTTGAGGATTATCACATTCAAAAAGCGAAAATCGTAAGTATTTCTAAATACCAATTTTTCAGTTTTACAAATTGCACTGGGTCAATGTTTTATTAAAACAAAAACAAAATGCAATTACAGGTAACTAGGATTAAATAAGTCTTCGACGTCATACTAAACGAAACAATGAAACCCAAGAGTGCAAAATGGCAGTATAAGTTTGTACAAGATGTTCCAATGGTAGAAAAGGGCGAATCACCATTTGCTGTTCTAAAGCTTGCATTCCTCTACAATGGTGTAAAGTTCATAGAAGACATTGATGATTTCACCGTAAGTTTTCCTTGAAACTCCTGTAAACCGCAATATATATAAATTTTTGGAATTTTTTTTTACTTATCAGTGAATTTTCATAGGATGAAGCGGAAGACTGGAGGGCAGAGGCACTATACATGTTGTTACTTAGCGAGAAGAATGAAGTCAAACCTAATAATATGGGTGATGAGATTAGCAAGATCTTCAACAAGAATGAAGAATAAAACTTTTGATTAGCCACTGATGTTAATTCCAACCAAAACTGACAAGACGGCTTAACCGTTCCTCTTTTACAGTGCTTAACAAATCTCATCCTGCCTCTACAGTCTTAACCATGTCTCTTAGAGTAAACGTGTCACTGAATACATGTCATTTTTTTTCTCTCTGATTATGATTAGCAGTTGGATGTTCATGTTGAAGAGAGAACTTGCTTCTCATGACGGTGCCACTACCCCAAGGAAAAACCGTGCCTCCTAACTGAACCCATTCACAAAAACATTTGAAACTCTATGCCAGAACCATGACTTTGCTGCAGCAGAACAGTGCCACTGCACTTCTCACGCAATTCCGTGCCTCTGGAGGCACACGTCCGTGCATCTTTACATGTGCCACAGAAAGTCGCACTCACGTCCCTATAGAGGATACCCAACAAAGCCTCTGGAAGCTGCACGCTCGTGTCTCTAGAGTACACACCTGTGCATGCAGAGCATTCATTCTCGTGGCTCCAGAGGCTTAACTCCCGTGCTTCTTGAGAACGCACGCCCATGCCTCTGGAGACTCCATAGCCATGCCTCACGCGCCTCGTCAATGATTACGTGCTGCGCACACATGCGTAAAGATGCTTCTCGCCCGTGCCTCCAGAGGCTTAACTCCCGTGCTTCTTGAGAACGCACGCCCATGCCTCTGGAGACTCCATAGCCATTCCTCACGCGTCTCGTCAATGATTACGTGCTGCGCACACATGCGTAAAGATGCTTCTCGCCCGTGGCTCCAGAGGCTTAACTCCCGTGCTTCTTGAGAACGCACGCCCATGCCTCTGGAGACTCCATAGCCATGCCTCACGCGCCTCGTCAATGATTACGTGCTGCGCACACATGCATAAAGATGCTTCTCGCCCGTGCCTCCAGAGGCTTAACTCCCGTGCTTCTTGAGAACACATGCCCATGCCTCTGGAGACTCGAGAGGCTTAACTCCCGTGCTTCTTGAGGCGTCGTGTGCCACCGCGACAACAAACGCGCTGCACGACCAACACACACTTCGACCTATGCCCCCCCTTCAAGATGTTTATGAAAATTTAACGAGCCGAAGGCGAGCAGGAGACGTCTCGCGTCGGAGGCGCCGTGTGCCACCGCGACAACAAACGCGCTGCATGACCAACACACACTTCGACCTATGCCCCCCCCCCCTTCAAGAAGTTTATGAAAATTTAACGAGCCGAAGGCGAGCAGGAGACGTCTCGCGCCGGAGGCGCCGTGTGCCACCGCGACGACAAACGCGCTGCACGACAAACACGCTGCACGACCAACACACACTTCGACCTATGCACCCCCTTCAAGATGTTTATGAAAATTTAACGAGCCGAAGGCGAGCAGGAGACGTCTCGCGCCGGAGGCGTCGTGTGCCACCGCGACGACAAACGCGCTGCACGACCAACACACACTTCGACCTATGCACCCCCTTCAAGATGTTTATGAAAATTTAACGAGCCGAAGGCGAGCAAGAGATGTCTTGCGCCGGAGGCGTCGTGTGCCACCGCGACGACAAACACGCTGCATGACCAACACACACTTCGACCTATGCCCCCCTTCAAGATGTTTATGAAAATTTAACGAACCGAAGGCGAGCAGGAGACGTCTCGCGCCGTGTGCCACCGCGACGACAAGTGATAGTGTTGAAAGCTGACATTTGATAGTGTTGGAAGCCCTCGCCCGTACTTTCCCCATAAAACTCCATTTCCCGGAAATATAATGGGAAATTAAAGGGAAACAAACCAGAAGCAGGGAACAACCACGCGGTTGCCTGGTATTTGTGTCTGTTATCGCGCGGAAAGGGAAAAACGGAAAAAGGAAATACTACGAGGGGCAAACTGCAAAATGTACCAAACCTGAAACCGGAAAGGGAACACCGGGAACCAACCGCATCTGCTGGTTTTCGCGCGACACTTGTCGCACGCGGAGCGCTCCCGCGTCGTTCCTTCCTAGCGCTACGAAGGAGCGCTCCTTAATTAGTTGCTCTCGGAACTTGTAGATCGTTCCCGAAACCGTGATCATGTGGCGTCTAACATTCCCCTCAAAGAAAATGTGGCGTCTAACTTGGGGAGACCCCTGTGGGACGCTCGCGTGCGTCAAAAGGCGAGACCTTCGCACAGGCGCCCACCTGCTGGCCGGCCCACTCAGCCTGCGACCGTTTTTCTATATTTTTTTCCTTTGTTTTGTAGTCGGTTACTGTAGCAGCACATACTGTAGAATCCGGTTTACTATATGGACCGGTTTTTTGGTTGGTTTTTATTTTGATCATATCGAAAAATACACATTGAACATTTTGTAATATCCGTTGAACATTTTGTAATATACGTTGAAATTTTTTCTATTATACGATGAACATGTTTTAATGATACATGATTAAATTTCTTGTATTATACGATGAATGTTTTTAATATACGATGAACATTTTTTAACAAATATGAATACATACGTTAAACAATTTTTGTATACACATTGAACATTTTATAGTATACGTTGAACAATTTTTGAATACACATTAACCTTTTGTGTAATATACGCCAAACAAAATTTTAAAACACAATGAACATTTATATATTCGTTGAACATTTTCTAATATACGACAAACATTTTTATAATGCATGATGAACTTTTTCTAGCATATAGTAAACTTTTTTGAAAAATTTGAAATTATGAAAAAAAAAGAAATCGAAAAAAGAAAATAGAAAAGTAAAAAATAAAAGTAAAGAAACAAATAAGCAAAGAAAGAAATATGAAGAAAACCGGAAAACCGGTAAAAAGAAACAAAGAAAAGGAAAAACTATGCTCGCTCGAAGTGGCCCGGCCCGTGTCGCCTCGTTCGCTCGCTTCGCTTCAGCAAAGCAGTTACCAAAATCACTAATTGGGAAGTACTCCTTCAAAGATCACTTCCACCTCCACAGGTTGCGACAAGTGGCATGCTGCATGTGCGCCACTTGTCGCAGCCTAGGAGTTTTCTCTTTTTTCATAGATCCGTTTATTCAAAACGTTTTAATCTCTTAAACCGTGCGTCCAATTCTCGAACAGTTTTCACCGTTGGATTCTTCGCGTCGAGATCTTCAAAACTAGATACCATGTTGATATGTTTTGACAAAAAAAATCACAAAAAAACCGGACAAAGAACCGAATGAAAAAACCGAAACGAGAGCACGTTTTTTTTCCTTTCTAAAAGAGGCACGACCGTGCCTCTCGCGGAAGGAAAAAAAACACGTTTTTTCCTGGTTCCGAGAGGCACGGCCGTGCCTCTCGGCTCTCGCGAAAGCAAATCCGTGCCTCTTGCGGAAGGAAATAAAAAGAAAACGCATTTTTTTCGTTTATGAGACGCTTGCGGAAGCAAATCTGTGCCTCTCGCGGAAGAAAAATTAACAGAAAATGCGTTTTTTTTCTGTTTTCGAGAGGCACGGTCGTGCCTCTCGCGGAAGCAAATCCGTATCTCTCACGGAAGGAAAAAATGTGATTTTTTTCGTTTCCGAGAGGCACGACCCTGCCTCTCAAGGAAGCAAATCCGTGCCTATCGCGAAAGAAAGAAAAGGAAAACGTGTTTTTTCGCGCAAAAAAAAAATCATTTTTTTGTCCAAAAGTTAAGAAAGACCTGTGAAAAACGAAAAAGCAAACAAAAAAATAAAAAACCCATCTAAAAAGCCGAAAACGTGTGCGAAAAAATAAAAAAAAATCGGAGGGAGCGCTCTGAGCGTGACACATGGCGGCGGCTGGGAGCACGCCAAGTGACGTGCTCTCAGCACACCTATAGGATCTGCCGAACTTGGGTCGACACAGCTAGCTGGCTTCTGCGCGAAGCCCCAACAATTTGACGCACTGCGCGTCATACAGGGATTACTCGGTGGGATAGCTTAGGATACTGCTGGAATTATGCTCAAGAATTTAAAAAAATGCTTAGGATTAAGAAAATCCCTAATTGTTTTTAAAAAATTCTAAACTTATAAAATGTAAGAGAATCTAGAAAGGTTTGTCACTTAAAAATAATATTGAATTAAAATTATTTATAAACTTATAAAAATCACGAACAACTTACAAAAACGTGTCACAAATTCAAAAAATGATCTAATTTTTTAAAAATCGAAAATAAAATATATTTATGGATTTGAAAAAATGTACATGAATGTTTTTAAAAAATGAGTTATACACAATTCCAAGATTTCAAAAATATTCGTGAATTTAAGAAATGTTCACGAATTTACAAAAAATAGACGTATTAAAAAAATCATGAATTTAAAAATGAGAAAATTAAAATTAAAATTAATAAAACAAGGAGGGAAATCTGTAAAAACTAGTGAAAGCATAGAAGAAAAAAAGTCTGGCAAAGAACCTTCTAGAATCTCTCCAAAACCGAAGAAGAACCCTTATAGATGGCCCACTTGTGTGCGAGTTTAGTGAACATCCACCGCGTTACGCGCCTTATTGGACAAACACATCGCCACGCGAAGAAACCACCGCACACACTCCCACACACTAACGAATACTTAGAATTTCACCCTGGTATACTCCAATGATGAGGGGGTGATGATAACTCCCAATGTGGCCAGCATCGCCGCAAGGGAAGGCTGAGGCAATTGATGAGTCCAATTTATGTGATGATTTTGACATGTCTTTTATGCCTACATGGTAGGCTTTGTGGAATTTTACCACGTTCGCGCACCTCTTTTTGTTGATAATCTCTCAGGTAACGTCTTTTGGACCAATCACCAAATGATGGAAGAAATCCTCATAAATGGTAGTGGAATCGCGTATTTAAAGTGATAATCACCTACCATATCCGCTGCTAGCTCCATATCCGCTGTATAATTGGGAACCTTGCGGGGGCCTTTAAAGTCATGTAGCATATGCTCGTTCCTCAAGGCTGGTCCCAGACACTGTGTCCCAATAGTTCTCCCAACGAATCCAGTCCCTGTTGGATCTGTGTGGGTTATGGCGGGTGGGTTTCATGCTGCTGATTGAGCATGCTCAACAACTATGTTTCTCGTATTCACGGCGCATGTGGCGCGTGCGTTATCAACAATAGCATGTGCATCTGAAACTGCTGGTCTGGGCTGCTGGAAAGGCTGCTGGGGAACTTGTTGCTGGTTCTAAGCTCTCTCCGGCGCCGTGCACTGCTAGAGGCCGCAAGGAGGGGTGACTCTCCGTGCCGGCTCCTGCTCCGGCTTTGATAAGGCGTCGAGTGTAGCCTGTTAGGGCTATGAGAATAATTTGCCTGTTGCGTGATCGCTGTCTTCAGCATCTCGATCACTTTCCTAGCTTCTATTTCGAGTGGGCTGTTCCCATGGATCGAGATCAGAGAGAGGTTGCGTGTTGCAGGCCACATGTTGTCCACCGGATTTGAATAATGGCCAGCCGGTGTGTGAAAACGCTCCAACTGCTGCTGAGCCGGCGGCTGCTGGTAAGTCGGCAGCTGTTGTTGATCCGGTGGCCGTTGTATGGCCGTGCTTGGGGGGACAGTCTGAGCCAATTGGGGTATGGCGACTGCTGCCCCCAGTCCTCCTGTGCTGGCTCCTGGCGTGGCCTATGGGGGAGGATCTCCGGGCATCTGAAAGAGCCTTTGCGGTTCTATCCTCGCCGGAAGCCGGCTTTGATATGTCCTCTGCTGTATTATAGACAGCTCCTCTCGACGGAAACCGAGGTGAATTCCCTCGTCTTCTAGACATTTAGCCTCCTAAAGAACGTCTTCCCGGGCTTTATCCAGACGTGCCTTTTCTGCATTGATTTCCTCCTGAACCTTGGGGAGCTGTTCACGACATTTATCTATCTCTGCTTTCCGGGCATCCGTGTTCTCTGGAGTAACAGGATCTGCAGGAGAGCGGCCAAAGATGCTGCCATAGTCTCCAGGGCCTGTGAGCCTGGGAATTCTGAGCCGGCTCCTCCAGCCGTGCTGTTCTGACCTGGCGCTCCAAGAACCTGGTTTTGATCTGCAGATGGGTTGGGTGGAGTAGCGACTAGGTTGTTGAGCATCGTAGCGAGGTAAACTTTCTCCCGCCATATAAACAGCTGCATAGCGAGGTGGTCCATAGGAGACCGGGTAATCCTATTCCTCCGAGCACCCTCCCAGCCTTTCGTTAAAAAGTGGGAGGATAGACCCGGTTTCATTGCGGTCGTTCTCACCGACCGACGACTCGCCGTCTGAATAGACAAGCGTATCACCTTCAGACCTAGAGTCGGCGGGAGGCTCTGACTCCTGCGTTGTTCCGCCGATGAATCCGACGAAAGCGTTGGTTCGGCCAGGGGAAACCCGGCGTGCAGATTCGACTAAGCTGGCGATGGGATCCGGCTCTGGCCCGGACCTGCCAATAACGCCGATGAAGACATGGATTTTGCCGAAAGGGACCCGGTATCCTAACTCAATGGAGTCAGCCTCGGGACCCCAGTCGGCGTCGTCGATGTAGAGCTTTCCGCGCCGGCTTTTCGTCATCCGGCCGATCGCGAACTTCTCGATCCCTGGGAGAGCTCCCTCCAAGAACACATCACCACCGTGCGCTGGCTCCACGGTGGACGCGAACTGTCGTGGTTTTGTCATGACGGATGTCCTCATAGGAGAACTTAGTTGTGAGGCCATCGCTGCTAGGTAGAACCTTGGATGGGGTTGATCGGAATTGAGAGACGCGAGTTTACCCAAGTTCGGCCCCTCACGGTGGAGGTGAAAAGCCTGCTTAACGGTGTCCTGGACTAGGGGGTACTCATCACGTCGTCTCCCGACCAGGTGGATCGGGCCGAGGACCCCCATGGCGGTTCACTCATGGGCCACTTCGGGCAGCCCATGACGCATACAAGGAAGATTCCACAAGGCTTGGTGATCAAGACAAGGATTCCTCTCCACCGACGTAGCCGACTAGGACTCTTGTTATCCTAGGCCTCTGGTGCATATATAAACCGAGGCCGGGCTAGTCGATAGATCATCTCATATTCATTAGAATAATCTCGTGGTAGATACATGTACTCTGTACTACATCCCATTTGAATACAATCAAAAGCAGGACGTAGGGTATTATCTCGTCGAGAAAGCCCGAACCTGGGTAAAATCCTGTGTCCATGTTACCATCGCTCCAAGACGCCTAGCTTAGGACCCCTACTACGAGATATGCCGGATTTAGAACCGACACTGGTGCTTTCATTGAGAGCCTGCGAGCAGTCGCCGCGGTGCGATGGGAATTCAGATCGTCTCCGGCGCGATCTACGCGTCGGAACCGAGCTTTATTGTCGATGTCGGCATCTTCGTCGCCGGCTCGACTGGTCACCTCGGCTGGACCGAGGACCGCGCTCCGCGTCGGATCATCAAGATCGGACAGATACTTTCATCATCATCAACTCCGATCTCTATCAAGATCATGGGGGAATCATCCACGGAGCTCGGGGGCTCAAGATCAACATTGCCCTCGGGCGACCGTGCAGTTTTTCTGGACAGCGGGTTCGCGTTCACCGTCACCGCCTCCTCGAGCGTTGTTTTGGTGAATTCTTTGGTGGAATTGTGCAGAATTGAGTCTATAAAGACCGCGTAAAATTTCGTCATATTCCGATGGAGGAAACTCCGGCGATCTACGATATACCGGAGCCCTGTCAAATCTGGACGTGAATCTGGACGAGTTTAGGGCGAGGAGTCCAGCGTCAAGCTCGGACATCCTTTGAAAGATCCAACCATTGATCGGCTGTGGAATTCCTATATCTACCATCCCTCAAAATTTCAGCTCGATCCGACCGTTCAAACTTCGGGAACAGCCCGAGGAGTGCGTCAATTTTTGGATCTGTTTTCTGCGCAAAAACGAATCTGACCCGAGTTCATCTTTTTCATGAACAGATTATCAGACATCCTTTTTGAAGGGAATTTCTTATAGGGTATTGTGTTTTGTTTTCAAGCACGTGCCTGCAAATTTTAAAAGCCTTTTCCGAGGTAATCTTCACCGTCGCGTTGGTGTCAAACCGGTTCGACAACGTTGCTCCACGGCTGTCGACCTGCGCTAGACAGTTCATTGCTTCATCGAGCCGAGGTCAACCTCATCAGATCATCACTCCGGCGAGCCGACCTAGAGTCCGGCATCGCGAATGCCAAATAATCGTCGCCCCACGGATTGCACGGATGGGGCGCGCCGGCATCGCCACGCGGTCACTTCATCAAGCCGGCATTGACCAGTTCCGATCTGCGTCGGCATCGCTGCACCGTTGCTTCTTCGAGCCGATGTCCACCTCGCCGATCTGCTTCGACACCTCGGCTGGCATGGGGCTTGCAACGTCACCTTACCTATCTGCTTCGACACCTCGGCTAGACCGGGGGCTTCGCCATCTCTTCATCAAACCTACTCCGGGGATTTCGGCGTCACCAGTCGACCAACTTCGTCACCTCGGCTGAACCGGGGGCTTCGCCTCGACATATCGGCAAAATTGTGTTGTCACTTCATCAAGCCGATCTCTTCGCTCGGGCACCTCGGGACCGGCTTGGGGCTGGGACCTCAACCCGCCGCAAGCTCGGCCCGCGTCATCAACACCGAGCACATTAACCAGCTAAGTCGCTTTCATGCTCAACTTTTTTTAATTTTTAATTTTTGTTCGGTTCGACCAAGCATTATATTTGCGTTAAACAAAAAAGTTGTTTGTTAAAAACAATGTTTGTTAAAAACACCTTTTTTCCCTTGTTAACTGGGGGCTCTTAAATTTATATGAGCCGTTTTATAATAAATATTTTTTTCTTCTAAGTCGTTGCAAAGTCTTTTTCTAACACTTATTTTTCAACTCGAGTGTATGGTCAATAGCCGGATAGCCTGGTTTCTCTCTAAAGCCGCTCGAGTTTAGTTCGCTAAATTGGCCTCTGAGAAGCACTCCGCCTTCAGGATATGGAGGTTGAAGCCGAAGACTGACCTACTTGAAGTTTAGAGATCGGATGTGTCATGTTAAAGCACGACGGAAGGAAAAATATATTTTAAAGACCAATTTTCGGATTGGCACCAAAAAACTAGATTTAGTTCGGACGTCCAGTTTTTACATAAGTTTTTTGGCTTTTCGAGCTTATGGCACTTTTAAGCTATTTGTATGTTTTTCTTTCAGGAGGCGGGACATCCTCATGACCGAGGTGCCCTGCGTAATAATTCAGCTCGGGAGATCTTTTCCGACCCGTAGCTCGGCATCTTTCCTGCCGACCTACCCCTCGGCGTTGGCGAAACGCACATGACATCTGGACTAGTTCCCGAGGAGATTCTATCCTCAGGTTGGTCGGCCGCACCCAACCTGGGTCTCGGGGAATACTGTGTGTCTCCAGCATAACTCTCGCAGTACAACGTCGGATGCCTTTAAAGCATCGGCAATATCAACGGGGGGCTGCGACTAGAGCCGAACCCACCAAAAGCCAAGGTACTCCGAGGAGTCCTCGGCAAAACGTTTTCGGATATTGCTTTATATGCATCAATTTTGAATGGTGTCTTCGGTCAATAGTTGGGTTGCCCGGCTCCTGTGCTTACTCCTTATGTTCCCGATTGTTCGCCTAAGGGTAAAGGGAGAACCACTGTGATTGTACTTCCGGTTTAACTGGTCAAGTACCTCAGTGGAGAAAGCCGAAAACTGACTGTCACAATAAGCGTAAACTGGTCAGCGATCCGATGATTGTGTCAAACTCTAGATCGATAGAGGTTACCCCGTGTTAAACGATGGGCCTTTCATAAAATTGGCTGAAGTGTTAATGGCTTGACCTCGGCTGACACCGAACACTAACCGGGGGCTAGTAACTGGCCTCCCAACTTTACGCTCCTATGACTAAGTGAAAGTTATAAAGCCTACAGATCTGATTGCCTCGTTTCCGCTAACACAGCTGCCTCCGGGCACCGATACGTCAGCTAAGGGTTGTCTTGTTATTGCGGAAACACCCTGCGTAGCATCTACAAAAGGGTGGAAGCCGACGATGGGCCACTTTCAAATTATAAACAGTCGCAGCGGAGTGAAAATAACATATAGCATAAAGCTGCAAAATACAGCTTAAAAGCTGACTACCACAAACATGCGCAAATTCAATCGGCCGATCAGCTTGCTTTCATAAAAGTGTTTGGCTTGTCCGAGGTCACTAATAGAAAAGCAGTTCGGCCGTCTTTGAAAAAACTGTGCAATTCTAACCTCGAGTTTTTGGTATAAAACACTTCGGACATATAAAAGTGTCCAATAAACCGTACTAGGGGCTCCTTGAGGCACCTCGGCGCGGTTACTTTGGGACTCCTGGAGAGTCCGACGTATTCTCAGCATTTGTATTCAATATACGAGAGTTGCCTTCCCATAAATCGTTATAAAGCCACAATATGCATCAATTTGACTTGAGATCTGGCCAAGCTGGGTTGCCTGGCTCCTGTGCTTACCCCCTACGTTCCCGATTGTTCGGCTAGGGAGTAAAGGGAGCACCTCTGTGATTGATACTACCGAGTTATCCGGGTTAGTACCTCAGACTGGGTGAAGCCGAAAACTAGCAATCTCAAGAACATAATTGATCGGCAACGACGGAAGTGAAAATCTTGGTTTTTTAAAGCCAAATACTTCGGGAATTTTCACCGAATTAATCTTCACTATTTTCTCCCACTTAGATCGGAGGTGAAGTTACATAATCATGGTTAGCATGATAACCTGCGAAAAGGAACCTATAAAGGAACTATTTTTCCTAGAAGATGTTTCTTACGTTAAATAGTAATATAACATATATCTCCGCGTACCTTTGTTTATAAAACCATATGGCCGGATTGCCTTATTTGACGTAAATCTTTGCCCTTATAAAGGCTTTATAAAGTAGGACAAACACTCCTCAGCTACTGGCCGAGGAGGTTGAAGCCGATGGTCGGTCAACAAAGTTTTGTACAATGCGGATCCGAGCATTAATGATGTAAAGTACTTGGATACGTAGAATCATTACACATAAATTGTAATTAAAATCAATTTACTCCGGATATTGATCCTTAATTCAGCCACCCTTGCCCAACTTAAGGCTCGGGGACTACTGGGCTTCGCGCTTCTCACTTAAAAGCCATTAACGGGTTACATCGATCCCCTGATCTGGTGTTGCCACCCGACCAGTGGCTCGGGGGCTACTGCATTGATGATTCAATGCAGAAAATTCAAAGTGCAAAATAGTTTCCGAGGAGATTACGATCCTCGGGTTGGTCGGCCGCACCCAACCTGAGTCTCGAGGACTATGCACACCGTGTTTCTGTTCCTAAGTATGCTGTCGAGCTAGGAGTTGATCCTCAGGCCGATTTAGTGAATCGACCTGAGTCTTAGGGGCTACTGGGATCAACGGTTTTATGTTATCCTTTAGGTGCATCTCGGATTTTTGGCCGACACACACCTTAGGGCTACTGGCTATATATCTCGGCGGAGAATAAATTGCACCAATTGAAAAAATATCCGCAAAAATCAGCCCTCGGCCGAGGTGGTGCACCACCTCGGAAGCAGTCCGGCATAAAGCTCGGTTGCGAGTGGCTGGCTCCATAGAGAACTTTTTCGGTGTTAAGCTCGGATAACCTCCTTCAACTTTTTCAATACCGAGGTAACACCTCGGATACAGACCGGCGTTGGAGCTCGGCTGCAAAAGACACCTCGGATGCAGTCCGGCGTTGGAGCTCGGATGCAAGAGGACATCGCCACCCGGAAAAAACTTCGAACCCGAGGTATGGTGTAAAAAATAACAAGGCATTGATAAAGGCCAAGAACCTAAAGGGGCTCCTCGGATGCCCGACGTATGAACTCTTCGGATACACCTCGGCGATCCTCAAGATCGGAGATGAGAATATTTGTTGAACCAGTTTTCAAGACCAATTCGGAAGAACCGAGGAGCGTCCCCAACTTGAAGACCGGTTCAGGGGGCTACTGACGGTGTCCTGGACTAGGGGGTACTCATCACGTCGTCTCCCGACCAGGTGGATCGGGCCGAGGACCCCCATGGCGGTTCACTCATGGGCCACTTCGGGCAGCCCATGACGCATACAAGGAAGATTCCACAAGGCTTGGTGATCAAGACAAGGATTCCTCTCCACCGACGTAGCCGACTAGGACTCTTGTTATCCTAGGCCTCTGGTGCATATATAAACCGAGGCCAGGCTAGTCGATAGATCATCTCATATTCATTAGAACAATCTCGTGGTAGATACATGTACTCTGTACTACACCCCATATGAATACAATCAAAAGCAGGACGTAGGGTATTATCTCTTCGAGAGAGCCCGAACCTGGGTAAAATCCTGTGTCCATTTTACCATCGCTCCAAGACGCCTAGCTTAGGACCCCTACTACGAGATATGCCGGATTTAGAACCGACAGTACTCCTGCTTGATTGCTATTGATGATGATGATCCCGATTGCAAGGATGCTCTTTCGCTACCAATGACTCGAGAGATTCTAACTTGTCCCTTTGGACGACCGAGGAACCCCCTTTATATAATAGGCCGGGTCCCTGGTTTACAATAGGTTTCCGGGTTATTCCCGTGATCGGGGTTCTACTTTATTCTTGTAAACCTTCCGTGTCTACCAAGTAAGACGAACTCCTTCCGAAGTCGGGACTCCCATAAGCCGGCAACACCTCTCCTGGGCCGGGTCTTCCTCCGGCCTACCAGTGGCCGGCTTTGGGGGTTTCATAGACAACCCGACCATTTGCCTCCTGGACCTAGCGGGTCTTAATCCTGGGCCTTAATGTCGGGTTTCCTCCGCGGGTAATATCCCCAACACCCCCCCCCCTCTCTTACTGTCAAAATTCATACCACGACAGTTATGGCGGGTGTCAGCGGCGCTCGCTGCCCGGGTGCTTTTTTTGGGGGGAGGAGGGGGGGGGGGGAGTTGAGAGGAGGACAAAGCAGGAGGAGTAGAATTGACGGCTGCCAATAGTCGCACCGTACGCTTGCGCGGCGACCGACCAAAGTTTCGGCCGGTCGGCCGACGCCTGTTACTCACCATTGTTTATTTGTTACTAAAAAAATCGCCGAAAACTGCCATCCGTTGGATCTAGATCGTGTGCCTCTGGGGGCGTCCGCTGGGATCTCACCCCCAGCGAACATTTGCCAGATAGTTTTACCGTAAAAGAAAACCGCAACATATACGTGGCTAACATCATTACATGATCCGTGCGTGCAGAAAAGGCATCATGTCGTGTGGTTAACAAAAGAACCGCCGATTAAAAAAAAAACGCCAGCGCCGATCACACCAGTGTTGCCACCACGCCACACACCGTGGCCGCCCCTGCTCCTGCCGTAACTTTTTCCGGGTGAAATCTTGGGCTTTCACAGAGCTCCCCCCACAACCACAACACACGCGCACCTGAACGCCCCAGTGCGCCCCCGTGGATCCCTTTTGACCCCGAGTGGTTATTATTACTTACTACGAGGCGTGCAAAGCGTCCACCTCGCATCCAGCTGCGCGCCGCTGTCCTGCGTGCGCTGCCTGACTGACTGACCGCTCCCCCGGGAAAAAGCCGCACGGCGCAGATTTCACGGCCAGCTCGCGCGCCCGCCATGCGGAGGGGAGGCGGAGCTCGAAACCGGCCGCCCGTGTCACACGATACGACGATGCCGTCGCGCCCAACGCGGCACGGGCGGGAACAAAACAAACAAACAAACGGAAAACAAGTGATTCCTTGCTTCCACAGCCACCAAAAGTAAACCGGCGGTGGCCAGCCACTGCCCCTGCCCTGGCGCTTTCCTCCCCGACTCTTGCCCCCACGCCGCACACTCCTTCCACCGACAGCTCCGCACAGCCCAGCCAGGGCCCCGCACGTCATCGAGCAACGGCGCCATGCGACAAGTGTGGGAAGTGGGATGGGATTTTCAGCAGAACGTAGACACCTGGCCGTCGTCAACCCGGAGGCGGGGGCTACAAAGATCCACGGCGCACTACCGCCTCCTCATTCCGTTCCGGTGCGCGCGTAGTGGGTGAACTGTGTCTGCGCACGGGCATCGTATACGTCCCTCTGTGACTCTGTGTGTGTGTACACATTGGTAGGGGTAGGACATCTCCCAGCCCAACCACCAACACACCACCCTCCCTTCATCATCACTCCGCCCGCCGCCCCCACCCGCCGACGCCAGCCAGCCAGCCAGCCATGGTCTCGCTCGCCGGCTCCCAGATCCTCTCGCCCAAGCAGAGGCCGTGCGCGCCGCGCCGCCCGGGCCACTCCATGCGCACCATCCGCTCCGCGCTGCTGCACCCGGACTCCCCCCCGGGGCCGAGCTCACGCCTGCGCGCCGCTGCTGACGAGGGGGACTCGGACATTGAGAACCTCACCGACTCCGTCATCGACTTCCACCTCAGCGAGCTGGCGGCCACCGCGGGGCCCGCGCACCCGGCGGCCGTGGCCAAGTCCTCCTCCGCCAACGCGGCGGCCACGGAGATGCTCGAGCTGTCCCGGGACTTCTCCGACTACTCCAGCTTCAACTCCGACATTTCCGGGGAGCTCGAGCGGCTGGCCGCGGCGGCCGCCACGCCCAGATCCGACGCGCCGGACCTCGCCGCCGTGGATCTGAATGATCTCGAGTCGATGGATCTGTCGGCGGACGCGGCGCCGCTGGACCGCGTGGAGCCGTTCGTGCTGGCGTGCGTGCAGGCGCTGGGGCCGGACGCCGAGCCCGACGCGCGGCGCGCGGCGGCGGCGAGGATAAGGCTGCTGGCCAAGCACCGCTCGGACATCCGCGAGCTGGTCGGCGTGTCCGGGGCGATCCCGGCGCTGGTGCCGCTGCTGCGGAGCACCGACCCAGTGGCGCAGGAGAACGCGGTGACGGCGCTGCTCAACCTGTCGCTGGAGGAGCGGAACCGTTCGGCCATCACGGCGGCAGGCGCCATCAAGCCACTCGTCTACGCGCTGCGGACCGGGACGGCGTCGGCCAAGCAAAATGCCGCGTGCGCGCTGCTCAGCTTGTCGGGCATCGAGGAGAACCGCGCCACCATCGGCGCGTGTGGCGCCATCGCGCCGCTCGTCGCGCTGCTCTCCGCAGGCTCCACCCGGGGAAAGAAAGACGCGCTCACCACGCTGTACCGTCTCTGCTCGGCGCGCCGGAACAAAGAGCGTGCCGTCAGCGCTGGAGCTGTCGTGCCGCTCGTGCACCTCATCGGTGAGCGCGGCACCGGGACGTCGGAGAAGGCAATGGTGGTTCTTGCCAGCCTTGCGAGCATAGCCGACGGCCGCGATGCTGTGGTGGAAGCCGGTGGGATACCCGCACTGGTTGAGACCATCGAGGACGGCCCTGCGAGGGAGAAGGAGTTTGCCGTGGTGGCGCTGCTGCAGCTGTGCTCCGAGTGCTACAGCAACCGTGCGCTCCTCGTTCGAGAAGGGGCCATCCCACCACTTGTTGCGCTCTCACAGTCTGGCTCTGCTCGTGCCAAGCACAAGGTATGCGTTCTAATCCCCTTGCAAAGGATGTGATTTGCTAAATTTTATTTAGTGATAACAATCGACGATTGGTATGAGTATTCATTGATTTATCAGTGTTTAACTGCCAGTCTAAGGTTTCAGCTTTTGATCCGACTGTCATTGTACTGAACAGTGGGCGACGAATTCGTCAGTTAAGATTTTGATTGAAGTCCGATTGACAGTACTGAAAGTATATTAACTCTGGACTGGTAGAATGACAGCGTGCATGTACTTGAGTTTGAGGGTTAGATTTCTTCTACCTGGTCTTCAAAAATACCCAAATCAACACGTATTTCGTCATGCTAGTACTCCTGATCAAGCAGGTGTTGACTTGTAGATTCAGTTCACATGGTCGAGATATGCACTTGTTTAATTTCACACTTGTTAAGTACAGTCCACAGTCCAGGATCTGCTAAACCTTGGAAGTACAGGAGGATGAGTGCACTCTCTCCTACAGGTCAAAGAATTCTCCAGGTCAAATCTACAGCTCTTTTGTTCGTAAACAATGCTTGGTGTCACTAGAAAACGAGCAAACTTAAAATTCCGTGCGAAGCCATGTGCTCGAGATTTCCCACTGAAATACTCCGTACGTGCTTATAAACTTTGCCACTAGAGTCTGTCTACTTTGTCATGACTGATCTGATGATTCAAAAAGAGAGATCGTACCCGATGGCTGCCTTCTATCTAATTTAGCTTAAGCTGAAAATCGTTCCTGAATTCCAAGCCACTTATATGTTCAATTGTGTGATTTGCAGGCTGAGACTTTGCTAGGTTACTTGCGCAAGCAGCGACAAGGGGGCGGTGGCTGCCGAGCCGGACCAGGCGGCGCAGCTACGAGCATGACTCGGTGACGCGCCAGTCATGCGACGAAGTCACGAGCTTGGCTAGGTAAATGCAGCACTGATATGGTGAAATGCAGAAAGTAATGCTTGGTTTGTCTTTCACCTCGTCGGCTCTGTTCTTGATTCGAGCATCGAGAACTGAGCAGCCCTATATGGATGGGGTGCGATGATCATGTGTAAATAACGGCCGGCTTCTGGCTCGGTTCTGTGAATATACATATGTGGTCTGCGACTGCGAGTGATGGAAGTTTAGATGGCTGGTCACTAACATCAGTTGGGAGGAGCATCCAGGTTATCTTAGGAGAGGACATGGATTGCTGCTCAGTTATATGTGTGGTGTCGAGTTGTAGCTGTGTACAGGATGTATGTTAGGGCGGTAATGTGGTAATGCCGGCTTGGCTTTGCGAGGTTATAGGGGAATGTTGGATAGCCAAACCATTGTCTTTTTTTACTTGATGTTTGGAGTCCAAACCCCCCCTGTTCCGTTTTATGATCTTTTTAGCGTGACTAGTTTCGCAAACTGTTTGTTTCCCGATTTCTTCTGCTCCATTTGGTCTGTTTCTACCATTTTGTAGCTCGGGCACTCAGACCATTTGACGCTCCATATGGAAGCTGCTGCTCCCAGTGACTGGTTCACTGACAGCTGCGGTGCGGTCATGATCACCAACACAGCTATCGTGAACCAATGTATGCCAGTGTGGTATGCCATGGTTGCACTCAAGAACTCGTTCAAGATTAAGCTGGCTGGCTGTCATAACTAGTGGCCCCCCTGTGTGGCCGATCGACATAGGCTGTCTCGACCACTGGTTCCTGATGCAACACATGAACCAAAGATGAGGAGCACCAGCCGAACCTTGGCAGCAAGGGTTCGTGCGATGCTGGAGATAGGTTTCAGCTCTGAGGACAAGCTCCAGACCAGCGGTACATCTCACAGCTTTCATAATCTCAGGTCGTTGTCTTGGCTAGCTGGCGGTGTGACCCGTGTCTGATGAGTTGCCGCCTGTTCCTCGAAAGATGATTGGCGCTGTGTGTGTTTTTAAGAGAAATTTGCTCCCGTGAGCACGGGTGTTACATTGATTTAGCGTCCGAGTACGACCCGCCTAACGGATCGGGATGGCGAAGTTCCGTGGACGTAGCACAGTTGGACGCTGTTGGGCTGCGTCCTCCGGTCAGTCTCCAAGAGCTGACTCGCTCCTCATGTTCCTGTTGTTTATAGCTATTGCTTACCAGGACGTGACGGTGACGCCGATTCTATCTGCTTGATCGCTCGCTTTTTGCGGTGGAAATGTGTGTTCATATTTACCAACCCAGTGGCAATGCGAAGAGGGCCATAGGCTATTAACTCTGCTAGCAGGCCATGTTTGACCCTGCTTTCGTGGGTCTTTTATCTCTGTTTTTTGAGCCGGAACAGCTTGCAGATGAACCTCAAGTTTTCAGAGGCGCAACTACTACCACTTGTGGTTTTGTGCTGGAGTCAGAAACAGCGTGAGCAAGCCCTCTCGCAAACCAGCGACCTCTCCTCCAAACCTATCTTACTGCTGCTGCGACGGAACCCAAAATTAGTCGGATGGCCCGTGTGGTCAGTCAGCACATAGAAAATGCCTGAATACATTCCAATTGACGTGCCGCCGACGGCCAACTAATAAGGGTCGCGCCTCAGCATCAGTCAGCCGGCCGTCTGCCATAAAATATGCAGCCAATGTTGCCTACCTGGCGCTCATTCATAAACTATAGACCCGTGATCTGCAAATAGATCACCCGCTCGCTCTTCTTTTCCGACCGAACTCACTCACGCGGCCTCGCTCGCTCGTTCGTCGTCGCGTGACAGACTCTGTTCGCACGCACTCGGCGGCTGGCGCTGTGACGTCGACGCTGGACCGGTGGAGATATTGTTCGGCGCGGCTGCGGACGCCGAACTCGCGAAGCGTGGGCGCCGCGGACGCGCAGTGCCTGAATCGCCAAACTCTTTTTTGTTTCCATGTGGTGATGGCCGAATCGATTGATGAATGATGATGTCCCACCACGCATGGAGATGCCCCCATGCTGCTCCGTACGTAACGGCATCGGCCGGCCATGTGCGGCCGCGAGGAGGTGCAGTTGTCTTGCACACGTGATCAAACAAGGGGCGGACCATGTCGCCTTCACCGTAGCATGCATAGCAGGCTAGGTACCATGGCAACCAAAATTCACTGTAGCGGCAGATGGGCTGGATCTCGATCCATATCCTGCACGCCGGGTGGCGGATACTCTTTTTTTTTTTTGGAATAAAATGGCGATACTGTTTCACCATGGAAAAAATGGAAGAAATCTACGGGTGCATGCACCTCTCTTTTCCGATTCTTTTGAGTCGAACGTTGGAGGGCTACTTTTGATCTGTATCTACCAGTACTACTGCTTCATTATTATAAAAACTTCCGTGTTCACGCGCGGCGCGGTCGGCACCATGTAGGCATTTGATTCTGGGGTTTAGCATAAGCAGACGGATTTATTTTTTAAGTTACTAGCACTGCTTCAGTGTGGTTTTTATGTCGATTCGTTCTCCTGCATTGCTGAGCAACAGCAGCTGTTTTTGGGCCATATTCAGATTCGTCTCTAATTTAGGCCTTTTCTTTTGGTTTTTAGTATCGGAAATGATTAGAATCACCCGGCCGATCAAGCGTAGAGTTCCATCACCCGCGTAGCCGTCAGATCCGAGTATAATCGAACGGCACACATTGTACATCTTAGTGCAACACACTAGGAGTTGCAAAACTCCTTATTGCAACACACTAGGTGTTGCAAAAATCCTAAGTCTTCCATCCCGATCGAATCTGGAGCGGCGTCACCACCTCGCTCGATTCAATCTACGTCCGCCGCATCGTCCAGCTAGTCGCCGGAGCGCCGCCGTCGGCGAGCCCTGCGTCCGCCACCGCATCTCGTTTCCTTCCTCCTCCACCTCTCCCCGCGTTCGCATCCAACCAGAACGCGAGCCGCCGCCATGGTCAACATCCTCTTTTGAAGCCGCGCATCGAGCCTAGCCGCCCGCCATTGCTGGGACCTCCACTGCCCCTGGCTCCTTCCTCCCTCCCTCGGTCTCATCTCCTCCTTTCCTAGCTGGCCGGCCAGGACCTCCACCACTGGACGCGTGCCTCCGTCGCCTTGGTAAATTTTCTGCATTATCATCTGTGTTGCAAAAATATTTTCGCTACAGCACCCATGTTGCAAAAAAGTTAAGATGAAAAATAATAATTTTTGCAACAGAATCTCGGTTGCAAATGTTTCTGCAACATGAGTCCTATTACAAAGGAGTTCTGCAACACTGGCTTTATTGCAATGATGAGAAAAGGATCAGACCGGCGCTAGATCAAACGACTGTCGGCGCGGCGGATTTTGAAAAAAAATCCGCCGGTCTACGCATAGTGTCGCCCATGGACTAACACTTCGTATGTAGATATCCTCTTATTTAATAAAAAATTTATTATATGTCCGGACAATGAAAAACATATTAGCTCATCCTGATG
Source organism: Elymus sibiricus (assembly GCA_039707655.1). Lineage (NCBI taxonomy): Eukaryota > Viridiplantae > Streptophyta > Magnoliopsida > Poales > Poaceae > Elymus > Elymus sibiricus. The sequence goes on along the minus strand of CM077666.1, from coordinate 163,895,894 downwards.
CCAAAAATGTACTACCTCCCTATAAAAAAAGGTCTTAGGGCATCTCCAAGGCTGACCCGCAAACTACCCGCATCTGTCCGGACCGCGTTGTTTGGACACGTGAGCCATCCAACGTCGACCTGTATCGGTCCGCGAGGCGGTCCGGACGCGATTTCTCCCGCAAAACGGAGACAAACGTTGGGGAGTTTTGCAGGAGTCCGGACCGATTCCAAGCCCGCTTCTGACCGCTTTGGCCCACCAAAACCCCTCCTCCCTCGACCGCGCGCGTTCCCGCCCGGCGCCACCTGCCCGCATTAATGCCGCTGTAGAGTGCGCCGCTCCACATCGAAGGCGGCTCAAGGCGGACGCGACCTCTCACTGCCTTCGCAATTGAAGCGGCGCGCCGGCCGAGGGCGCCGCCCGCTGCACGCCTGGCTGAACACGCCTCCTCGCCGCATTCAAACGCCTCCATTAAACCCGCGTGGAAGCCGAGAAATCTACTCCGGCCACACGTCCGTTCATCAGCGGGCCGACATTAAACGCAACGCCGGCACAGCTCCTCCCCTCCGCCCTCTATTTAAACGAGACCAGACGCCGGGCAAGAATCGCACCCCTCCCCCTCCCTCATCTCCTCCTCCTTCATTTTCTCCACTCTTCCGATGGCTTCCGAAGAGAAGTTCTTCGGCATACAAGCCGGCTGGGTGGCCTGCCGAGCCTGCCGGATACGAGCGAGGCAGCTCGCTGCTCCACCTCCCTCGCCTAGCCCGATGGAGCCAGTTGCCGCCCCAAGCCGGCGCGTGGTTCAACAACTCACCGCTCCAGGCCAGGTCGATGAGGAGTGGCGAGTTGTTCCACGCCTGCACGGCAGGGAGCACGGCGACACGGCCGTCGTCGCTGCCGTCGACGACACCTCGTGTACCGCGCCTCCCGTGCCTGTGACCGCGCCTCCCGTGCCTGCGCCCGTGCCATGCAGGCAGAGACAGAAGCCGGGTGCACGGAGAGCGACGAGTCGGTGGCCAGCGCCTCCGCGTCCGCCGCCATCACCGAGGAGAAGTAGAACACGGGAGGCCGCCGCCGCTTGGGTCCCACGAAGGCCACCACCGAGGTGACGCCGGCGTACAGAGTTGGTGTCTTGCCCGGTTCTTCTCTTTCGAGGACCTTCGTCGCTCCCGCATGGGCTCCGGGCAAGCGGAGGCGCCCCCTTCCCCTCCTGCTGAAGCATCAGCCGGAGCTTCCACTCCGATGAGCGGTGGGGAAGCGAGCCGTCCTTTGCGCTGAAGCATATTCCTCCGGGGCTCCCGGCAGTCCGTGTTGGAAATATGCCCTAGAGGCAATAATAAATTGGTTATTATCATATTTCCTTGTTCATGATAAATGTTTATTATTCATGCTAGAATTGTATTGACCGGAAACTTAAATACATGTGTGAATACATAAACTACACCGTGTCCCTAGCGAGCCTCTACTAGACTAGCTCGTTGATCAAAGATGGTTAAGGTTTCCTAACCATAGACATGAGTTGTCATTTGATAACGGGATCACATCATTAGGAGAATGATGTGATGGACAAGACCCAACCGTAAGCTTAGCATCAGATCGTTTAGTTTATTTGCTACAGCTTTCTTCATGTCAAGTATCTGTTCCTTAGACCATGAGATCGTGCAACTCCCTGACACCGGAGGAATACTTTGTGTGCTATCAAACGTCACTTCGTAACTGGGTGATCATAAAGATGCTCTACAGGTATCTCCGAAGGTGTCTGTTGGGTTGGCATGGATCGAGACTGGGATTTGTCACTCCGTATGACAGAGAGATATCTCTGGGCCCTCTCGGTAATACAACATCGTAAAGAGCTTGCAAGCAATGTGGCTAATGAGTTAGTCACGTGATCTTGTATTACGCAACGAGTAAAGAGACTTGCCGGTGACGAGATTGAACTAGGTATGGAGATACCGACAATCGAATCTCGGGCAAGTAACATATCGCTGGACAAAGGGAATTGCATACGGGATTACCCGAATCCTCGACATCGTGGTTCAACCGATAAAGATCTTCGTTGAATATGTAGGAATCAATATGGGCATCCAGGTCCCGCTATTGGTTATTGACCGGAGAGGAGTCTCGGTCATGTCTGCATGTTCCCGAACCCATAGGGTCGCACGCTTAACGTTCGGTAGCGCTAGGGTAGTAATGAGATATTAACAGTGGAAAGTTTGAAGGTTGTTCGGAGTCCCGGATGGGATCCAGGATATCACGAGGAGCTCCGGAATGGTTCGGAGGTAAAGATTTATATATGGGAAGTCATATTTTGGGTTCCGAAAAAAGTTCAGTTTTTATTCAGTACTGTACCGGGAAGCTTCCAGAAGGTTCCGGAGGGTTCCGGAGGTGTCCGGAAGTCCACGGAGGGTCCACATGGACTCTAAAGGGGGCGCACCAGCCCTTCATGGGCCAAGCGCAACAGCCCCCTTGGCCCATGCGGCTGCTCCAAAGGATAAGATCAAATCCCTTTAAATTAGGAGATAAGATGGAAAGATGAGGCTTTACTTGGGAAAGGGAATTACTATTCATGTGGCACTGTTCACGCATGTACTATTCACATGGTACTGTTCATGCGGCACTATTCCTCCTCCTCCAAGTTTCCTCCTCTATATATAGTGGGGAGGGGCGCGGGGGAAGCACCGCTTCGACGCTTGGCCGCCCCCTCCCTCTCTTCCTCCTCCACGTTCCGTCAGTGCTTGGCGAAGCCCTGCCGGATTTCCGCTGCCACCACCACCACCTCACCGCCGTGCTGGTTCCGATCTCATCTACCTCCTCTCCCTCGCTTGCTGGATCAAGAAGGAATGGACGCCATCGAGCTGAACGTGTGCTAATCTCGGAGGTGCCGTCCGTTCGGCACTAGATCGGATTGGATCGCGATTGGATCGTGAAGAGTACGACTACATCAACCGCGTTACGACGCTAACGCTTTCGGTCTACAAGGGTACGTAAGACACACTCCCCTCTCGTTGCTATGCATCTCATAGATTAGATCTTGGGTGTTTCGTAGGAATTTTTTTGATTTTCATGCTACGTTCCCCTTCAGTGGTATCAGAGCTAGGTCTATGCGTAGATGTATTTGCATGAGTAGAACACAAAGAAGTTGTGGGCGTTGATGTTCAAATTGCTTACTTCCTTTGTCTTATTTGGATTCGGTGGTATTGTGGGATGAAGCGGCTCGGACCAACCTTACTTGCCCACGCACAAGAGACCGGTTCCATTGACTGACATGCAACTTGTATTGCATAAAAGTGGCTTTGTAGGTGTCTGTCTCTCCCACTTTAGTTGAATCTGATTTGACGAGGGCGGTCCTTGTAGAAGGTTAAAAGGCAACTTGTATATCACCATTGTGGTTTTGCGTAGATAAGAACGGTTCTTATAGTTTGCCCTAGCAGCCACGTAAAAATTGCAACAACAAAGTAGAGGACGTCTAACTTGTTTTTGCAGGGCATGTTGTGATGTGGTATGGCCAAAACGTGATGTGATGTATGTTGATGTATGAGATGATCATGTTTTGTAATAGGTTCACGACTTGCATGTCGATGAGTACGGCAACCGGCAGGAGCCATAGGGTTGTCTTTAATTTATTGTATGACCTGCGTGTCAATCATTAAACGCCATGTAATTGCTTTACTTTATCGCTATGCGTTAGCAATAGTTATAGAAGCAATAGTTGGCGAGACAACCATGTGATGACACGATGATGGAGATCATGGTGTCATGCCGGTGACGATGGAGATCATGCCGGTGCTTTGGAGATGGAGATCAAAAGCACAAGATGATGATGGCCATATCATGTCACATATTGATTGCATGTGATGTTTATCTTTTTATGCATCTTATTTTGCTTAGGACGACGGTAGCATTATAAGATGATCCCTTCACTTAATTTCAAGATAAAAGTGTTCTCCCTAAGTATGCACCGTTGCGAAAGTTTGTCGTTTCGAAGCACCACGTGATGATCGGGTGTGATAGACTCTACGTTCACATACAACGGGTGTAAGCCAGTTTTACACATGCAGAATACTTGGGTTAAACTTGACGAGCCTAGCATGTACAGACATGGCCTCGGAACACAGGAGACCGAAAGGTCGAACATGAGTCATATAGTAGATATGATCAACATGGAGATGTTCACCATTGATGATTGCCTCATCTCACGTGATGATCGGACATGGGTCAGTTGATATGGATCATGTAACACTTAGACAACTTGAGTGATGTTGATTTAAGTGGGAGTTCTTAAGTAATTTGATTAGAAGAACCAATTATCATGAACTTAGTCTAATTGTCTTTGCAAATTTGTGTTGTAGATCAATGGCCCGCGCTGTAGTTCCCCTGAATTTTAATGCGTTCCTAGAGAAAGTTAAGTTGAAAGATGATGGAAGCAACTATGTGGACTGGGTCCGTAACTTGAGGATTATCCTCATTGCTGCACAAAAGGCTTATGTCCTTGATGCACCGCTAGGTGTCGCACCCCCTCCAGCGTCGTCTGTGGATGTTGTGAACATCTGGCAGGCACGTTCTGATGACTACTCGATAGTTCGGTGCGCCATGCTTTACGGCTTAGAACCGGGGCTCCAAAGACGTTTTGAGCACCACGGAGCATATGAGATGTTCCAGGAGCTGAAATTGGTATTTCAAGCTCATGCCCGGGTTGAGAGGTATGACACCTCCAACAAGTTCTTTAGCTGCAAGATGGAGGAGAACAGTTCTGTTAGTGAGCATATACTCAGAATGTCTGGGTTTCACAACCGCTTGACTCAGTTGGGAGTTAATCTTCCAGATGACACGGTCATTGACAGAGTTCTCCAGTCACTACCACCAAGCTATAAGGGCTTTGTGATGAACTATAATATGCAAGGGATGGAGAAAACGATTCCTGAGCTTTTCGCGATGCTAAAGGCCGCGGAAGTAGAAATCAAGAAAGAGCATCAAGTGTTGATGGTCAACAAGACCACCAGTTTCAAGAAGAAAGGTAAGGGAAAGAAAGGGAACTTCAAGAAGAACGGCAAGACAGTTGCCGCTCCCGTGAAGAAACCCAAGGCTGGACCCAAACCGGAGACTGAGTGCTTCTACTGCAAGGGAAATGGTCACTGGAAGCGGAACTGCCCCAAGTACTTGGCAGAGAAGAAGGCTGGCAACGTCAACAAAGGTATATTTGATATACATGTTATTGATGTGTACCTTACTAGTGCTCGTAGTAGCACCTGGGTATTTGATACTGGTTCGGTTGCTAATATTTGTAACTCGAAACAGGAGCTACGGAATAAACAAAGACTGGCTAAGGACGAGGTGATGATGTGCGTCGGAAATGGTTCCAAGGTTGATGTGATCGCCGTCGGCATGCTACCTCTACATCTACCTTCGGGATTAGTTTTAAAGCTAAATAATTGGTATTTGGTGCCTGCGTTGAGCATGAACATTATATCTGGATCTTGTTTATTGCGAGACGGTTATTCATTTAAGTCAGAGAATAATGATTGTTCTATTTATATGAGTAATATCTTTTATGGTCATGCACCCCTTGTGAATGGTTTATTCTTGTTGAATCTCGATCGTAGTGATACACATATTCATAATATTGATGCCAAAAGATGCAAAGTTAATAATGATAGTACCACATATTTGTGGCACTGCCGCTTAGGTCATATTGGTGTAAAGCGCATGAAGAAACTCCATGCTGATGGATGCTACTTGTAGCTTGCGTTGGTATTTTCCCCGAAGAGGAAGGGATGATGCAGCACAGTAGAGATAAGTATTTCCCTCAGTTATGAAACCAAGGTTATCGAACCAGTAGGAGAATCACGCAACACCTCGTTAGCAGCACCTGCACACAAACAACAAATCCTTGCACCCAACGCAAACGAGGGGTTGTCAATCCCTCGGCGGTAAATTGCAAGATTAAATTGTATGTGATAGATAGATAGATTGAAACAAACATATAAAATAAAATAAATAAAAGAAAATAGCAGCAATATTTTTAGGGTTTTAGTAATACGATGTAGATAGACCCGGGGGCCATAGTTTTCACTAGAGGCTTCTCTCGAGAAAATAGCATACGGTGGGTAGACAAATTACTGTTGGGCAATTGATAGAAAAGCAAATAATCATGATGATATCCAAGGCAATGATCATGTATATAGGCATCACGTCCGAGACAAGTAGACCGACTCCTGCCTGCATCTACTACTATTACTCCACACATCGACCGCTATCCAGCATGCATCTAGTGTATTAAGTACATAAAGAACGGAGTAACGCCTTAAGAACGATGACATGATGTAGACAAGATAAACTCATGTATGAATAAACCCCATCTTTTTACCCTTAATAGCAATGATACATACGTGTCATGTCCCTTTCTGTTACTGGGATTGAGCACCGCGAGATCGAACCCATTACAAAGCACCTCTTCCCATGGCAAGATAAATCGATCTAGTTGGCCAAACCAAATCAATAGATCGGAGAAGAAATACGAGGCTATAATAATCATGCATAAAAGAGTGCAGCAAAGACTCAAATATATTCATGGATAATCTGATCATAAACTCACAATTCATCGGATCCTAACAAACACACCGCAAAAAGTGATTACATCGGATAGAACTACAAGAACATCGAGGAGAACATTGTATTGAAGATCAAAAAGAGAGAAGAAGCCATCTAGCTACTAACTATGGACCCGAAGGTCTATGGTAAACTACTCACGCATCATCGGAAGGGCAGCAAGGTTGATGTATAACCCCTCCGTGATCGATTCCCCCTCCGACAGATTACTGGAGAAGGACCCCAGATGGGATCTCTCGAGAACAGAAGCTTGCGGCGGCGGAAAAAGTATTTCGTGGACTCCCCTGAGGGTTTCTAATTTTTTGGGAATTTATAGTGGAGGAATTAGGTCAAACGGAGCTGGGGTGGGCCCATGAGGCACCAAGGCACGCCTGCCCCCCCAGGCGCGCCCTGGTGGCTCGTGGCCACCTCCTCTGGCGTCTGGTCCTCTCCCGAAGCTTCTAGTGTTGGTATTGTCTAAAAAAAATCTCCAAAAAGTTTCGTGGCATTTGGACTTCGTTTGGTATTGATATTCTGTAAAACAAAAACAGGGCAGAAAACAACAACTGGCACTGGGCACTAAGTTAATAGGTTAGTCTCCAAAAATGATATATAATTGATGTAAATGTATATAAAAACATCCAAGATTGATAATATAACAGCATGGAACAATAAAAAATTATAGATACGTTGGAGACGTATCAATGGACTTTTGGAATCTCTTGATTATGAATCATTTGAGACATGTGAACCATGCCTCATGGGCAAGATGACTAAAACTCCGTTCTCCGAAACAATGGAGCGAGCTAGTGACTTATTGGAAATAATACATACCGATGTATGCGGTCCGATGAGTGTTGAAGCACGCGGTGGATATCGTTATTTTCTTACCTTCACAGATGATTTGAGTAGATATGGGTATATTTACTTAATGAAACACAAGTCTGAAACATTTGAAAAGTTCAAGGAATTTCAGAGTGAAGTGGAGAATCATCGTAACAAGAAAATAAAGTTTCTGCAATCTGATCGTGGAGGTGAATATTTGAGTTACGAGTTTGGTATGCATTTAAGACAATGTGGAATTGTTTCACAGCTCACGCCACCTGGAACACCACAGCGTAATGGTGTGTCCGAACGTCGTAATCGTACTCTGTTGGATATGGTGCGTTCTATGATGTCTCTTACCGATTTGCCACTATCGTTTTGGGGTTATGCATTAGAGACAGCCGCATTCACTTTAAATAGGGCACCGTCTAAATCCATTGAGACGACACCGTATGAGTTGTGGTTTGGCAAGAAACCTAAGCTGTCGTTTCTTAAAGTTTGGGGATGCGACGCTTATGTCAAGAGGCTTCAGCCTGATAAGCTCGAACCCAAAGCGGAGAAGTGCGTCTTCATAGGATACCCTAAAGAGACCATTGGGTATACCTTCTACCACAGATCCGAGGGCAAGATCTTTGTTGCCAAGAATGGGTCCTTTCTAGAAAAAGAGTTTCTCTCGAAAGAAGTGAGTGGGAGGAAAGTAGAACTTGATGAGGTAATTGTACCTTCTCTCGAATTGGAAGGTAGCACATGAAAGCAGTTCCCGTGATGCCTACACCAACCGAAGAGGAAGCTAATGATGATGATCATGAAACTTCGGATCAAGTTACTACTGAACTTCGTATGTCGACCAGGGTACGTTCCGCACCAGAGTGGTACGGTAATCCTGTCCTGAAAGTCATGTTGTTAGACAACGGCGAACCTACGAACTATGAAGAAGCTATGATGAGCCCGGATTCCAACAAATGGCTTGAGGCCATGAAATCCGATATAGGATCCATGTATGAGAACAAAGTATGGACTTTGGTGGACTTGCCCGATGATCGGCAAGTCATTGAGAATAAATGGATCTTTAAGAAGAAGATAGATGCTGATGGTAATGTCACCGTCTATAAAGCTCGACTTGTCGCAAAGGGTTTCCAACAAGGTCAAGGGGTTGACTACGATGAGACTTTCTCACCCGTAGCGATGCTTAAGTTTGTTAGAATTATGTTAGCTATTGCCGCATTTTATGATTATGAGATCTAGCAAATGGACGTCAAAATGGCATTCCTTAATGGGTTTCTTAAGGAAGAGTTGTATATGATGCAACCAGAAGGTTTTGTCGATCCTAAGGACGCTAACAAAGTATGCAAGCTCCAGCGATCCATCTAAGGACTGGTGCATGCATCTCGGAGTTGGAATATTCGCTTTGATGAGGTGATCAAAGCTTTTGGTTTTATACAAACTTACAGAGAAGCTTGTATTTACAAGAAAGTGAGTGGGAGCTCTGTAGCATTTCTAATATTATATGTGGATGACATATTGTTGATTGGAAATGATATAGAATTTCTAGAAAGCGTAAAAGGATATTTGAATAAGAGTTTTTCAATGGAAGACCTCGATGAAGCTGCTTACATATTGGGCATCAAAATCTATCAATACACCTAATAGGACTTTCACAGAGCACATACCTTGACAAGAGTTTGAGTCTAGCATGGGGGGTACAAGAGTGATCGAGGAGTGGATCACTGGACAGCGGTCAAAATTATCCTTAGGTACCTAAAGAGGACTAAGGAAATGTTTCTCGGTTATGGAGGTGATAAAGAGTTCGTCGTAAAGGGTTACGTCGATGCAAGCTTTGGCACCGATCCGGATGACTCTGAGACGCAAACCGGATACGTATAGTGGAACAGTCATTTGGAATAGCTCCAAGTGGAGCGTGGTAGCAGTATTTACAGAATGACATAGAGATTTGCAAAGTACATACAGATCTGAATGTGGCAGACCCGTTGACTAAAACCTCTCTCACAAGCAAAACATGATCAAACCCCAGAACTCATTGGGTGTTAATCACATAGCGATGTGAACTAGATTATTGACTCTAGTGCAAGTGGGAGACTGTTGGAAATATGCCCTAGAGGCAATAATAAATTGGTTATTATCATATTTCCTTATTCATGATAAATGTTTATTATTCATGCTAGAATTGTATTGACCGAAAACTTAAATACATGTGTGAATACATAAACTACACCGTGTCCCTAGCGAGCCTCTACTAGACTAGCTCGTTGATCAAAGATGGTTAAGGTTTCCTAACCATAGACATGAGTTGTCATTTGATAACGGGATCACATCATTAGAAGAATGATGTGATGGACAAGACCCGACCATAAGCTTAGCATCAGATCGTTTAGTTTATTTGCTACAGCTTTCTTCATGTCAAGTATCTGTTCCTTAGACCATGAGATCGTCCAACTCCCTGACACCGAAGGAATACTTTGTGTGCTATCAAACGTCACTTCGTAACTGGGTGATCATAAAGATGTTCTACAGGTATCTCCGAAGGTGTCTGTTGGGTTGGCATGGATCGAGACTAGGATTTGTCACTCCGTATGACGGAGAGATATCTCTGGGCCCCCTCTCGGTAATACAACATCGTAAAGAGCTTGCAAGTAATGTGGCTAATGAGTTAGTCACGGGATCTTGTATTACAAAACGAGTAAAGAGACTTGCCGGTGACGAGATTGAACTAGGTATAAAGATACCGACAATCGAATCTCGGGCAAGTAACATATCGCTGGACAAAGGGAATTGCATACGGGATTACCCGAATCCTCGACATCGTGGTTCAACCGATAAAGATCTTCGTTGAATATGTAGGAATCAATATGGGCATCCAGGTCCCGCTATTGGTTATTGACCGGAGAGGAGTCTCGGTCATGTCTGCATGTTCCCGAACCCGTAGGGTCGCACGCTTAACGTTCGGTGGCGCTAGGGTAGTAATGAGATATTAACAGTGGAAAGTACGAAGGTTGTTCGGAGTCCCGGATGGGATCCAGGATATCACGAGGAGCTCCAGAATGGTCCGGAGGTAAAGATTTATATATGGGAAGTCATATTTTGGGTTCCGGAAAAAGTTCGGTTTTTTCGGTATTGTACCGGGAAGCTTCCAGAAGGTTCTGGAGGGTTCCGGACGTGTCCGGAAGTCCACGGAGGGTCCACATTGACTCTAAAGGGGGCGCACCAGCCCTTCATGGGCCAGGCGCAGCAGCCCCCTTGGCCGATGCGGCTGCCCCAAAGGATAAGATCAAATCCCTTTAAATTAGGAGATAAGATGGAAAGAGGAGGCTTTACTTGGGAAAGGGAATTACTATTCATGCGGTACTGTTCACACATGTACAATTCACATGGTACTGTTCATGCGGCACTATTCCTCCTCTATATATAGTGGGGAGGGGCACGGGGGAAGCACCGCTTCGACGCTTGGCCGCCCCCTCCCTCTCTTCCTCCTCCACGTTCCGTCAGTGCTTGGCGAAGCCCTGCCGGATTTCCGCTGCCACCACCACCACCTCACCACCGTGCTGGTTCCGATCTCATCTACCTCCTCTCCCTCGCTTGCTGGATCAAGAAGGAGAGGACGCCATCGAGCTGAACATGTGCTAATCTCGGAGGTGCCGTCCGTTCGACACTAGATCGGATTGGATCGCGATTGGATCGTGAAGAGTACGACTACATCAACCGCGTTACGACGCTAACGCTTTCGGTCTACGAGGGTACGTAAGACACACTCCCCTCTCGTTGCTATGCATCTCATAGATTAGATCTTGGGTGTTTCGTAGAATTTTTTTTTGATTTTCATGCTACGTTCCCCATCAGTCCGGTGATCGGGCTGCCGGACATGAGGAAGACAAAGGGATCCGCGAGCGGCCATTTAGATTAGGTATTAATTATACCTTCAGAGCTGGACTAGCACCGCTTAGTTGATGTAAATGTAATGAAATCCGTCATGTTTATATGAAATCCGTCCGTGTTTATATGAAATCCGTCATGTTTATATGAAATTCGGTCTTGTTTGCACGAATTTCATCCGGTTTGTTGAAAAGGAGTTTGAAATGTATGCGGCTAGCGTTGGATGTCGTCCTCCCGCATCCGTGTCCGCGGACTGGTCCCCCCGTCTGCGGACGAATGCGAGAGAAAATTTGCGGGTTGCCGTTGGACATACCCTTATATTAAGCTACAGAGATAGTACCAGATAATGAAGTTTATGTTACTAGGAAACATGCCCGAGGAGGCTGGCGAAATCTAGGTGAGTAGATGGTAGCGGGTAATTGGAAAGTTTCCCAACGAGCCTGTTGTGGGCTTGTGGTGGTCGGTGTAGATTGAACGGCCAAATTCCTCCTCCATAATACACGATTCGAGCTCTTCTTCGTTTGAATGGATTCTACTCCTCGATGCGTTCTTAGTGGTGTGAGGGTTCGGTCAGGTGAGCTTCGGTGCATCAGGGATGATGACGACGTCCGATGCTGGTCCATGGCGGCAAATTAGGGCAACTTGTGTGAAAGTAAAAAATAGGTGTGGCTGTTTTTTGTAAAAAAGAAGAATGGATTCTGCTTTGTATGAAGTCAGGACTACATATATCCGGGCTATTGAAATGAGTCCCGATTATGCATGAGTCCCGATTAGACACGAATGGTAAAGAAGACAGGACCGGCGAATCAACATGTGGTTGGATGGTTAGGAGGACAATGGTATTCTCTGCCCATCAGAGTTCAAGTTCCAAACTTGACATTGATGATCACATTTTTCTGAATTTAATTCAGTCCTTCCGACGATGTGCGTTCAGTGAGAGGAGACGTTCCCGTTGACTACGAAGACGTCTGTGGCGACTTCGTCAATCTCAATGTGATGTGCCGGCTCAGTCTGTCGGAGGTGCTCATAAAGGTAGGGTGTGCGTGAGTGTATGTGCGTATATATGAGTTGCGTGTGTATTGTGTTAAAAAAAACAGGACCTTTGAATATTTTTTAGGTACTTATTACTGACGGACAGGAAGAAATAATATGTTTGCTTCTTTGACACGATCGTATATGAGATTGTGTGTTGGGTTCGAGCTGTAGGGACTCACTTTTCTGTTTCCTAACAGCTTTTTTTTTTAGCAAAAAAATGTTCTCTTTCCTAACAGTTAATGGGCTGCACTGGGAGGCAGGCCGGCCAAGAGGTCCAACGTGGCCCATTAACCCAGTGCGGGCAGCAGGAACGGGCGTACGTACAGAAAAACGCATAGAGCCGTTTTTGACTTGTCTGTGGCAGAGCTGTAATTTCAGGACGAACAGGCAGAAGCAATCCTCCTGTTGTTCTTTATTATTATTATTATTATTATTATTATTATTATTATTATTATTTATTAACATAAACAAACGCAGACGCTCGTACAAACGCACACAAGCCAGCACATCATCTTGAGATTGACGAAGTCGTCACAGGCGCCTACGTAGTCGACGAGAACATCTCTTCCCACAGAACGCACATCGTTGAAAGGTCTGAAATAAATACAAAAACATGCGAGCACCAGTATCAAGTCTAGGACTTGAACCCTGGTGGGTTGGGGATGCCATTGTCCTCCTAACCATCCAACCACATGCTGGTTCGTCAATCCTCTCTTCGTTTTTTTAACACAGTATAGAGAAAGACACTCATACATATGCATACACTCACCCCTATGAACACACGATGCACACCCTACCCCCTATGAGCACCTCCGAGAGGCTGAGCCGGCACATCATTTTGAGATAACAAAGTCGCCACAGACGCCTTCCTACTCGACGAGAACGTCTCCTCCCACTGAATGCACATAGCTGAAACGCTTGAAATAATTGGTTGTTTGGTTCCTTACCTGGAAACAATGCCTGAGAAATTCCCGTGCCTGGCTTGGGCCTGGGATGGTGCTGCTTTTGTGCCTGGCCAGGCAGGTTTTTGCCATTGTTGTTTGGTTTGTGACCACGCCTACTAGCTGCTTAGGTACGTCCCATCAAGAAAAAAAGCTGTCTTAGATATGTCACATCAGTTTGTTGCTTGCTATTTTATTCTCCCAGACGTGATTAGCAGCCCCAGGCTAGTTCCAGGCGTCCCATTCCGGTTCCCTGGACCAGGCTAATGATAGTCTCTCGTTTCCAGCCCAGGCTAATGATGCATTCAACTTTCCAGGCCAAACCAGTGTCAGATTTTTCAGGGCACGAACCAAACATGGTCCAGACAGATTGTTGACATCAGATTTTGGCATGCCCAAAGACATTATTAAGATGGCTTAAAATGAAGAAGTGATCTACATGAAGAAGTTCCGTATTGTCGACATGAACATCTTTGAAGTTTGGGCCATCGTCATCCGATCTCATCTCAAGGGCCCAAACTATGCTCAAAGTACTGAGATTTTGTATTCAGAGTATTGTTCGGTCAATTAAGCCTCCAAGACGGCGTCATATGAGAAAACTTTCTACAAGAATTGTCTTCGTCTCGTCGAAACGGTCGATTTTGATATAAAAATCATCTCAATCAGAGTTTGTATGCAAAAGTTAGAGCCAAAACAGTGTGCTGTAGAAGTCTGCCCCGGAAGTTCCGGGCAAAACTTCCGGGGAGGTTCCGGGCTAAACAGAAACTTTGCACGCGGGGCACCCCGAAAACTGGAGTTTCAACATTATTTGCAGATTCGCGGGCCCGAATTCAACCTCAAGATGGCCTCAGATGAGAAAGTGATAAACTAACGAGTTTTTCTCCGTTTCAAGATCTACAACTTTGCTTTTTGGACCATCGCGATCCGAAGCCATATGCGACCTACAGGAGCAGTGCAAAAGGGCTACTTGATGTAATTTTAGCCCGGAAGTTCCGGGCCGACCGGAAGTTCCAGCCCCCCTAGTCCGAGTTAGGTTAACTTTTGATGTTTTGGACGGGATTTGAGTCATTTTCTTGTACGAAAAGTCCAGCCGCCTCATATATATGTAAGAGGTGACGGCCGATTGAATAACAACACACAATCGAACAAATCAATCTACTACTTTTTCGTGTTCATCTACTTTTTATCCCTCTCCCTTGTATCTTCTTCTCGTTCTTCGTCGTTCTTCAAGATTGGAGGCAGCGAATCCACGAGGTCCTAGGGGCGGTTAGGCCGACCTAGGGCAGCCCACAGCCGCCGCGCGCCCTGACGGGGTCCCTCCCGGACGTGTGGGGTTTCGGGTCTACAAAAGCGCCCGCCGGATTGCTTGCGTACCGCGCTTCCGGTCGGGTCTCCTTCGACGTGAGCTGCAGTGCATCACCCCCGGCGTCGAGGGTACACGGTGACGTGTTCGTGTGCGAACACACTTTTTGGCGACTTCGCTGGGGACGAAGCTTTGAACGGTCTCCAGCCTGTTCTTGCTACGAAGAGATCGTCATCAAGTTGCTGCAATCTACAAAGGTAATATGAATACCCAATTCCCCTTTGTAGATGCAAATAATCCATATGTTGTTGCTAGATCGCCTAATGAGCATAATGTATTGGCTAGCCCTAGTTTTATCAATCATGCATCTAATTATGCGCAAGGGCCGATGCAAAATAATCTTCATGCTTCAAATTATTATGATTTTAGCAACGTACAACATATGTATCCTAACTCTCATGCATCGGCAACCCCACAAATCCATATGCCGATGAACAACATGATGGGTTTGGTTAATCAATTTGAAACACCTCAGGTTAAAATTTCCAATAGCATACAAGAAAGTGTTTCACCCTTTTATTCACCAGCAACTAATTTGCAATATATGAATCCAACCTTGCCGATGGATGGGAGAATTGGCCATGCTACTACTAGCTATTCGGCCAGTTACTCTCAACCATCACATGCTACACCTCATGTTAGTAATGTTTCAGCACCGTACGCAACTGTAGATGTTCATAATTCGGCCCCGCACCTTCATGGTCATAGCCGAATAAGTGAGAAATTTGCAGGAACACACGTGTAACACCCCCAGATCTCAACCTTATCATTAAGCTAATTAAATTGTCATGTTATCATGATCATCCTAATTAAATCGCATTTAGGAAATAATCCAACTCAAATTCAAATTTAAAATGCAAGTCAAATTAATATTTCTTCAAACCGCAAAACTAAAGTGTTCATTATTTTGCAAATAATCATTAAGTAATTATAAAATTGTAACCAACATTAATTGACTTAGTTAAGTGACTCTAACAGCAAGAAACAGTAAGGAAACAACACCATTTAATCCACTTTATCTAATCCAAAATTCAATTGAAATTATATTCCTCCCAAACCTTTTTATTCCACTGTCATATATTGCAACATATTTAAATGGCCAATTTGCACATTTTTTAAAAGTGCTGTGGTGACTAAACATTTTGCAAATGAGAGAATAGGGAAAACAGAAAAGAATTAGAAAAAAAGGAAGAAAGGCACTGTGCCTTTGGGCTCTGAGTTAGCACAGGGCAGACCCAGCCCACCTCCACCTCCCCTGCCTCCGCCTACAAGTCGGCCCCGAGGCCGTCCCCGAGCCCGTGCGAACCCTAGGCCACTTCCTCTCCTCCCCTCGCGCCGCCTTCTTCTTCCCCGCGACGAACCGGACCACCGCCACCACCGCCTCGTTGCCGTGCTCCGGAACCTCCCCGAGCTGCTACGCGATGTCCAGCGGGACCATCGGTGTCTGCTACTTCGTCTACACCGGCTGAACTGGATCGGGGATCCCCCGTATCGACGCAAGCTTCGATCCCCTCCGTCTCTGGCCGCCACGCGCCACCGTCGATTCGGTCGACTCCGACCACCCCGGCATCGTCGAGCACTTCTTCGAGCTCCCAGTGAGCAGCCGATCCTTTCCCCATTCCCCTCGTTACGATTCCGTCGACGTAGCCGCGAATACACGCTTCGGCCACGGCGCCCGGAGCTCGCCATGGCCGCCCTTGTGCTGCTCGCGCCCACCTGCGCCCGTGGCCGCGCTCCCACACGCCCCTGCCCGCGCCCCTGGCCGCCCCTGCCTGCGCCCGGTCGCGCCCTCGCTCGCCCCTGCGAGCCGCCGCTGCTGTCGCCTCCCCCCGCGCGCTTTTGCTGCTGCTCACCACTGCTGCTCGCGCGCTAGCTGCTGCCGCAGCTGCCTTGCTTGCTGCTGCTCGCTGGCTGACGCTGCCGCCTTCCTGTTGCCGCTGCTTACTGCTGCCCTCGCCGCGCCGCTGCCCTACTGCTGCTCTGCTCGCTGCACTACTGCTGCTGCGTTGACTACCTCTTTTAACAGTAACAAAACCGCGACAAGACGAGTCCTAACATGAGTAAAAATTATATGAACAGAAAGTAGACGTAACAAGCTTCATTTTGTTCTATTGGGCCAGTTTCAGATAATGCGTGGATTAATTCCTATGAAAATCACAAAATGCTAAGTTCTGTTAAGTGAAAAACTGAAAAACAGCTTTATTTTAATAGCTAATTTAGAGTTGTTGATGATCAAGCTAATGAACTCTAATATGGATAAAAGTGATACTAACATGTAGATCGCAGAAAAATGCTCATAATTGATATAAGGCACAAAATCATAGGATGTACAGAACAACAACTATAGCCTCCGAAAAACAGCTAAGTGGTGTTAAAACTGGGGAACTCTCAGACTTAGCCAAATTCCAGAAAATTTCAGAAAATGATTAAATCTTTAGAAAATCTTACAAGTTAAACCGTAAGTCAGGTGAAAATAATTTATATATGAAAAATGATCAGAAAAATATGAAGAATCCGATTATGCCATCCACATACCTGTCAGATGCCTCCAGCACTGCGAACATGGAACCGTCCCCCTCTGTTTCATTTGTTTGAAATGTCAAACGCTGGGAAAACATTCCCGGATGTTTTCCCCCTTCGCCGGTAACGTGTAGTACTGCGATAGGTCACCCCTAGCACTGCGTGTTGTCATGTCGTGCATCTGTGTTACATCTATGTGCTTTATATTTACTGTTTCTTCCCCCCTCTTCTCTCCGGTAGACTCCGAGACCGACGCTGCCCCTGTGATCGACTACGTCCCCGACGACCAGCCGCCTTTGCAGCAGAGCAACCAGGCAAGCAAACCCCCTTGACGCATGCCTATATCACCTATTCTTTCTCCCTCCTGCTTGCATTAGAATTCGCTGCTGCCTTTGTTTTATCCTATTCTGATGCATAGCCTGTTTATTGTAACTTCTGTTGATACTTTACCTGATGTCCTAAATGCTCAGTATAGGTTCGATGAAAACCATCTGTGGCCCCCTTCCTTGTACTAGTTGCCCCGCTTAGCTACTAGTGCCCCGATCGATATGATCGTCGGGCTGAGGCCAGCACAGCACCACACACCCCCTTAGTTGCTCGACTCTGCAGAATTAACATCGAGTGACGAGGGTGATACCTCTTAACTCACTCCCGATGATGCCTCTGTAGTATAGCTAGTCGGACGTGGATTACCGAGGGTGATTCCTCTCCCTCCACCTCCGGAGAAGCTTCTGTCGTGCAACCCCGCAAGTGTGAATGCCATCGAGGGTGATTCCTCCGGGTTCACCTTGTCGGATACATCGAGTATGAATCCATCGAGGGTGATTCCTCGGATTCCCCTCTGGTGTGATGAACACACGGATACTTTACTTTTACTACAGTCCCCGGGTAAAGTCGGGTCGACCCCGAGGGGTACCCGCGAGAGTTGGGAAGTCGGGTTGACCTGGAGGGTACCCGCGAGATAAATACAAGGCGCAGCCGGGCAGGCAGAGACCGCCCTAGAGAGGGATGGGCCTGGCCCTTGTTGCACTTCCTCGAGACGGGACGACAGGAGTACTGATCGTCACCGCGAGCTCCTAATAATGCGATAACGGATTTGGGTATTGATATGAGTGGGTCGTTGGCCCTATACGCACTACCACCACGTGGGATAATGGTTATGGGACCCTCTACGTCATATGTATCAGCCGAAAGCTCTGTCAGATGTCCAGTTCAGCATTGTGGCCGGGCCGGATCGCGCCATCCAGGCAGACGTGGTGCTGGAATCCCCCTGCGCACAACGACCCGGAGTGCAAAGGGCGATGGGCCCAAGACCCCTGAGCACTTAGGATGTAGACCGGCGGGGACCTCTCCGTTGAGCCTAGGTAGGACTACGTCGTGTCGATTACCCGAGGCCGGGCATGACCCGATAAAAGTGTGTCCGGCCAGATGTAATCGAGCGTGCTGGGTAACAGTAGTGCACCCCTGCAGGGAAGTTATCTATTCAAATAGCAGTGTCCACGGTAACAGGACGCTCAGTGTTGTATCCCGATCTATTACTACTTGAACTGGTTACATGATAATTAATTGGAAGCTCTGGGATCGCTTTCTCGCAGGGAGTCGAGGAAGGATCTCTAGGCTTTATTACAACATGTTTGCTACATTATGATATGTTGCTAATCTACACTCTTCTAATGCTGCAAGACCCTGAAGATGCTAGTGTTCGATAGGCTAGGCCTTCCCCTCTATTCTGGCATTTCTGCAGTAAAGTCCACAGATACAGCCCCTACCTTTGATACCAATGCATACTTAGTATAGATCTGATGTCAGTCTTGCGAGTACTTTGGATGAGTACTCACGGTTGCTTTGCTACTCTTTTCCCCCTTACCCGATTGCTGCGACCAGATGACGGATCCCAGGAGCCAGCTGCTACTGCCGACGACTGCTACTACACTTCCGGTGGAGCCTACTACTACGTGGAGAACGCCGACGACCAGGAGTAGTTTAGGAGGCTCCCAGGCAGGAGGCCTTGCCTCTTTCGATCAGAACTGTTGTTTGTTTTCGCCTTCTTAAGGCATCCTTGTTTAACTTTGTGTCTGTACTCAGATACTGTTGTTTCCGCTAACGCTTGATCGCGAGCTTATGTATTCGAGCCCTCGAGGCCCCTGGCTTGTAATATAAAGCTTGTATTATTTTGTTTTGTGTCTAGAGTTGTGTTGTGATATCTTCCCGTGAGTCCTTAGGCTTGATCGTGTGCATTTGCGTGTATGATTAGTGCACGGTCGAGTAGGGGGCGTCACAACACGTGCCGTCATCTAATACTATAGCATATAATGCATGCTCTACGCAATTCGAGAATTTCAGCAACACCCACGAATCGTTGCCAAAAGAATCTAAAAGTATTGTGGAGCAATCCCTTCCAGAAGCGGTTGTGGCTGCGTTAAAAAAGAGCTTGGCACAAAGCAAGAGGATTAGTGCTCTTTGCCTTGAACAATATGAAAAGGGTTGTTTCCTGATTATGCTGCAATAAGGGCTAGAGTTTTGCAAGAAGATGAAACTTCATCAATTGATAGAATTGGCGAGAGAGCATATGGTTATACAGCAGTGCATACACCTCCACCTAGTACCACATCATATTATACACCCCCTACACCATTGCAAAATTTCGGCAACACTAACAATTCATTGCCGAAAGATCCTAAAGGCATTGGGGGGCAAACTGATCTAGAGCGGGCCGAAATTGAGAGGGGAGTTAAAGCTTTGCGCGATAGGGTGCAAGTACTTCGCCAAGAGAGAATTGATAGGGAATTGGCTCGAAGAAAAGAAGCCTTGCCAATTGATATAACATATGAAAAGAATGGTGATTCGGAAACTAAAAGTGCTTCGGTTGAAAAAGCCGAATCAAGTAGTATATATTCCGAGTCCATCAAGTCCAAAGAGGCAAGCATTATTGAGAAAGGGCATGGCAAGCATAGCAAAACGACCATGCTTGATTTTTCTGAAGTTAATGGAACCTACTTCCTGCCCTATGAGTTCCGTGCCATAGAAATTGACAAGCCTCAAGGACAAGATCACGTAGCCGAACAAAGTTCGGCTGACAAGGATCTTCAAAGTAATGATGCACGGAATCAAGAAAAATATGATGACAAGGCATTGGGGAGCCATCCAAAGACGGAGCAAGATATTGTTCAAGTCACACCACCATCATGCTCTCCCAACATATTTGAAGAGGTATGCCTAGCAAGTAATTTACCTATTTCCAGATTTGGTCGCAACTTCATAGTTGATGCATCTATTAGCAAAATTCTCATAAGTAATTTTGAAAGACCAATGAAGAGGGGTAATTTACTTGTTAGCAATAAAGTTGTCCTAGAGCATATCGGTCAACCCATTGCGCCATTTATAAAGACCGATAGTAAATTATTATTGCAGCCAAGGCTTTCCGCATTGCTTTATCTAAAGTTCATATCAAATTGGGTAGCTTTGCTTATTTCTTACTTGGCTTACACTTGGTATCAATTGAGACATGAATGTTCTAACTATATTTGTTTCAGAAATTTAAAGCCAAGGTTAAAATCTTTTGAGAAAACCGGTGCTAGTATAGTTTCTTATTTAAAGACATCGGAGATAGAGTGCAAAACACAATGCATGGCCGAATGGGGGGATGCCAAGTCTGAACCATTCGTTTGCTTACTTCCAAAGCCGTTCTCACAGCAAGATCGGCTAGAAGATAAAAAGTATACCTTCAATTCAAACATGTGTGATCAAATCTTTGATTTGTTGTTGAGAAATAATTATATTAGAATTCTTGATCACCATGTCGAGCCATCTATCCAAAGACGAATGTATTGTAGGTTGCATCATTCGTTCAAACATAATTTTGAGGATTGCAATATGTTTCGTCAAATAGTCAAATCGGCCATTGATAAAGGACGATTGAGATTTGTTGAAACACCAAAGGATGACCAGTCTATTCCGATTGGTCCTGATGGCAAAAAGTTTTTGCATCGGCTTCTTCAAGCTGATTCATTAAATGATGAGAAGGTAAAAACAATGGATGATGGGATCAAGTTTTCAAGTAAAGAAGTTGTTCAAGAGCACAATGAAGATATTCTTGAAGGCGGGAATTCCATCAAGGTTGCACAGAAGATGCCAAGAACTGGGGGGCAGCAAGCCAATCCAAAGATTGATGCAAGCAAACCCAAAGAAAGCAAAGGCCGAGGTAAGCACAAAGGTAAAAAAACCAAAAGTCACTTTCGCGCAGCTATTGAAAAAATATCAGAAGATAAGTGAGGAGATGAGTGCTTATCGGCCAAGTAATTCAAAAGCATCAAGATCATCCCCTAGGCGCAAATATGAGGACTGGTATTGGCAAAGCGAGAATTTCAATGCAACATATTCATATCCTTACTTTGGGCCACCAATGCCAATGTCGTGGATGTCTCCCTATGCTCACGTAAATCCATATCCATCATGGGACAGGTATGATACAAGGGCACATTCTCCATCTTATTATAAACCATCTCACCAATATTATGCAGCTCCAAGAAGACCAACGTTCAGTGAGCAGTCATATGTTCAACACCGTTTCAATAAAAAAGAATCGGTCCGGAGCTCAAGAAAGAAGATAGAGGTGGTCAAGCAAGTATATCAAGTCAAAAGAGATGGTCGTAAGAGTGCTACTTCAGATTTGATCTCAAATGAACAAGAGCCAATTAAAGTGTTGACATTGGCTACAAAAGGCAATGACGCAAGTCAATCAAGTACCAAATCTAAAGAGAAGAAGTTGAGAGTGCACAAGGTAAAACAAGAATTGCCACTTCAAACAAAATCACAGCCGAGGTGCCCACTCGGCTTATCATATTGGCAAAAGAAGGAATTACAAAAGCTAAGTGCACAAGAGCTGAGAAAGAAGAACATGGCATGGGTTCCCAAGGGGGGCAATCAAAACAAAAATGATGTGAAAGATTCTATTGCAACAAGTACAATACAAGTGAAGAAGGAGAAGAATGAAAGCAGTAAACAATTTAGCCGAAGGTTTCCATCACCCCATCAAAATCTTCGGTTAGCACATCATCCATATTCATCAAACATGCCATTGATGCCTATGCCATGGAACTCATCCTCAGGTATGATTAGTTACCCTCCATGGGCTTATTTTGATCCATGGTTGCAATATAATTTCTTACATCATGAAAGGGTATTGCCAAATCACTATACATTTGGCTAGCATCAATTTTGTTGTTGATCCAAAGGGCCGAAATACTTGATTTGTTACTTCATTTGTTTATTTCGGCTATACGTGCTTTGGTGGATGAAGTTTACATGGACCTTATGGTAATGGCCGATATTTATCTATCGTCCTAAGAGTATGTCAATGCATGGCCGGTGTAGTATTCTAACATCGTCCTTGGTTCGATTGGAGAGCGAGACAAGGTCCGTGCGCATGGAAATTTATATGTATGCTTATATTATGCTTGCATGGAGTTGAGACATTATGACCGATGCCATTCAAAATATGTTACGACCAATTCATAGCAAAATTGGTGAGTGGGCTTATGCTTTGATTTAATATGATTTGGTCTACAAATCTTTCAAATTTACGAGAGGCCAAATCATTGTTGGTTTTATTATTGAGCATCGGATTTATGACATGCATAATATAGATATTAGGCTTGTCTCTCTAGTACTACGGAGATTATGTTTTGATTGTTGAATTCATAACAATGGCCAAGGTGTTGGTGTTGTTTATATATCTCCTTATGGTGCTATTTTGTGATGCCTCATGCCGCTTAAAATATTTATGCACAAATGATCAAAGCCGAATGTGCATTGTTATTCGGATTGGAGCTTTTACTTGCTATAGGTGCTATACATATTGAGACTTTCGGTGATTCGTTATTAGTAGTGCAACAAATATCAAAAGTTATCAATGTCTTGACGAATCGCTTATAATTTATCTTGATTCATGGTTAGATGTAATATTCTCCTTGGGTGGCTTTCAAATTGTTCATATATCTAGACATGACAATTGGAGAAAATTGGCACAGCAAGCCTCTGGCTACCATGTTGATCACAGTGTAATGCATATCCATCAATAGCCGATGCTTAGTCTCGTGGAAATAGGTAAGGCCGAACTGAAGCCCACCGCTTCGGCCACTAACGGAATTTTTATGCAGGCGAAAGCAAGGATCGGAGAAAGTTCATTGTTGATTATTTGCAAGATCCTAGCAGAAGGGTGGAAGAGATGGTTCGGCGGATGGCTTTGATGCCTATCTATGGAACTTTATCGTCGGATTGTTATCGAAGTTGAGAAGTTTTCACCCAAGTTTGCATCAAGAGGTTCAAACAAGCAATGGCCGATATATACTTATCGTCCTAAGCACATGCAAATGGCCGATGGAGTGTTGACATCATCCTTAGAACAAGCTCCATGCAAATTATTTTTCGGCATGCAAGCTTTGCCGAAAAACAGGGGGGCATGTGTTGACACCGGATTTTGGCATGGCAAAGACATTATTAAGATGGCCTAAAATGAAGAAGTGATCTACATGAAGAAGTTCCGTATTGTCGGCATGAACATCTTTGAAGTTTGGGCCATCGCCATCCGATCTCATCTCAAGGGCCGAAACTATGCTCAAAGTACTGAGATTTTGTATTCAGAGTATTGTTCGGTCAATTAAGCCTCCAAGACGGCGTCATATGAGAAAACTTTCTACACGAATTGTCTTCGTCTCGTCGAAACGGTCGATTTTGATATAAAAATCGTCTCAACCGGAGTTCGTATGCAAAATTTAGAGCCAAAACAGTGTGCTGCAGAAGTCTGCCCCGGAAGTTCCGGGCAAAACTTCCGGGGAGGTTCCGGGCTAAACAGAAACTTTGCACGCGGGGCGCCCCGAAAACTGGAGTTTCAACATTATTTGCAGATTCGCGGGCCCGAATTCAACCTCAAGATGGCCTCAGATGAGAAAGTGATAAACTAACGAGTTTTTCTCCGTTTCAAGATCTACAACTTTGCTTTTTGGACCATCGCGATCCGAAGCCATATGCGACCTACAGGAGCAGTGCAAGAGGGCTACTTGATGTAATTTTATCCCGGAAGTTCCGGGCCGACCGGAAGTTCCGGCCCCCCTAGTCCGAGTTAGGTTAACTTTTGATGTTTTGGACGGGATTTGAGTCCTTTTCTTGTACGGAAAGTCCAGCCGCCTCATATATATGTAAGAGGTGACGGCCGATTGAATAACAACACACAATCGAACAAATCAATCTACTACTTTTTCGTGTTCATCTACTTTTTATCCCTCTCCCTTGTATCTTCTTCTCGTTCTTCGTCGTTCTTCAAGATTGGAGGCAGCGAATCCACGAGGTCCTAGGGGCGGTTAGGCCGACCTAGGGCAGCCCATAGCCGCCGCGCGCCCTGACGGGGTCCCTCCCGGGCGTGTGGGGTTTCGGGTCTACAAAAGCGCCCGCCGGATTGCTTGCGTACCGCGCTTCCGGTCGGGTCTCCTTCGACGTGAGCTGCGGTGCATCACCCCCGGCGTCGAGGGTACACGGTGACGTGTTCGTGTGCGAACACAGATCTCAGGGAGACGCCAGTCCAGGAACGTTTTCTCCAGGACAGGAACCAAACAAGCCCTAAATCCAGGATAATGCGAGCACCGGTGTCAAGTCTAGGAATTGAACTCTGACCTTCCTACCCTAACCTTCACTTGTACTTTAGACGCCAAGATGTTAAGCGCTAATGCGGGGTCAGATGACGAAATAAGTTTTAGGGGTTAGTGGGCGAAACAAGCTTCTGCAGGGGTCATTTAGTAAACATAACACCCCCCGGCGGTGGGTGAGCGATCGAAGGATTAGAGAATATCTGGTACACCGATGTTTGTGGTGCTTCAAAAATTATGAGAAAAAGTTAGCACATTCACGTAACACAAATGTAGATTTTCATGATAATTCAAGTCAAAATTCGAAACATAGCTCAGAAAACAAAATTGACAAATTCAACACTTAATAGTACATAACGTGAGTTGGGCTTTAGATTTGGCCCATTATCACATTGATGTCAAATTTATCATTTTGTATCTCAAAAAATCTTTCAAATTTTGATACGAATTTTTTAACATAAATTAATGTTGTGCCTATTTGATAGAGTTTTTTTTCCAGATTTTTGAAAATGTTTTACAACATCCGGTGTCCAGTAGCATTGGGTGCACCGGATGCATTCCTGGATCGGTCAGGGGGCGGGCGAGGAATGATGGCCGCCGCAGAAGAGGATGATTGGTTCGCCAATCTCCTTTATTTTTTTAACACAAGTACAAACACATCGCTCATACATACACACACTCACACCTATGAACGCACGACGCACACCCTACCCCTATGAGCACCTTTGAGAGACTGAGCCGACACATTATCTTGATATTAACGAAGTCGCCACAGACGCCTTCGTAATCGACAGGAACGTCTCCTCCCATTGAATGCACATCGCCAGAACACCTGAAATAAACCAGGAAAATGTGAGCACCGATGTCAAGTCTAGGAATTGAACTCTAACCTCCACGCGTACTTTAGGCGCCAATAGGTGCTAATGAGGGGGTCGGACGACGAAATAAGTTTGAGGGGTTAGTGGGCGAAACAAGTTTCTCCAGGGGTCATTTAGTAAACATAACACCCCCGGCGGCGGACGAGTGAGCGATCAATGGATCGGAGAATATCTGGTACATCGGTGTTTGTGGTGCTAAAAAATTCTTAAAAAAAGTTAGGACATTCACACAACACAAATGTAGGTTGTCATGAAAATTCAAGTCAAAATTCGAAACGTAGCTTAGAAAATAAAAAAACAAATTCAACACTTAATAGTACATAATGTAAGTTGGGCTTTAGATTTGACCCATTATCACATTGATGTCAAATTTATCATTTTTGCCATGCAAAATGATTATTTTTCTCATTTTTATCTTAAAAAATCTTTCAAATTTTGATACGAAATTTTATGACAATATACATTAATATTGTATCAAGGTGCTAGAGTTTTGTGTTAAGAAAGATGTTCTAGAGTTTTTTTCAAGATTTTTTGAAATGTTTTACAACACCCGGTGTCCGGTAGCATGTGGGTTCACCGGATGCATTCCCGGATCGGTCAGGGGCGCGGGCGAGGAATGATGGCGGCCGCAGAAGAGGATGATATCCTCTTTGAAAACTCTGCGCAAGCGTGCGGCCGCGCCGGGTCCCCCACTGACAGCGACGCGCCCCACCACAACCACACCCACCCGCCCGCGAAACCTCCGTTCCTCCTGCTCATCAGCCGCCCGGAGCCCAGACGGTTCCCGTCGTCAATCAATTATTACTAGTAAAGGTGCACGTGCACGCACGTCTCAATAAACATATGTGTATTTTCAGACAATCAACATATGTGAATTTACGTGGAATGCACACAAGTACAAAATTCAGTCTGTATGCCACAGAAATATAACAATGCACTTAACATGAGTTAAGCACTCAAATTCTGAAAACTTGCCATTTCAGAAATAACATGGTATAGTTCTCAGTTCTCACACAGAAGAATTATATAAAGGAACTTCAACCCTGCACATTTTGTCTCAATATTTGTTTTGCTCAAATACTGCTCTAATAAACTACAGTTTAGTCTAAGATTAAGCACTTCAGAAAGATAAATAGAAGATCATTACATGTATTATGTATGCATATTCCTAGCACGGTAACCCGCTGATATTACTCTCGACTTGGTCTGTATTAGCATCACAACTTTATGCACTTACTTAATCCAAGTCATGCCCGGATGTGCATATGCTTCAAGCAAGCTCTAGTTGAAT
Organism: Elymus sibiricus; assembly: GCA_039707655.1. NCBI lineage: Eukaryota > Viridiplantae > Streptophyta > Magnoliopsida > Poales > Poaceae > Elymus > Elymus sibiricus. Next base: position 163,868,949 of record CM077666.1, on the reverse strand, counting down.
AAAATCACCATATTTCTCTTCTGTTTCTATCAATTGCAGTCCTCCCGTCATGTTTAGCGGGCCCTGAAGCCCTCTTCTCCACCCGAACAGTGTACCTAAAAGAGTTCAGTGATTAGTTTCATAATAAGAATGATGCAAACTGATGAAAACTATCAAGGCAACAAAGCTTTTAGACGAAACAGAATAGCCATTCAACCCGTGGCGAATAAATAATATGGTGACGATAGTGCTAGAGAATTAATTAAATCATTTCTAAAGCACAGCAACCACATGTTTTGACATCAATAATCCTGTAAGATTGGTCTCAACAATTTAGATAAAACGACGTGATCGGTCTTATTTTCAAGAGGCAACAAGCTTGGATTTACAAATCAATTAAGAATTGAATAAGCAAAAAGAGGCCCTATTAAATTACAGATATATCTTAATTAAAGTGATTATACTTGATAATTGGGCATACAAAGTGCATAATAAATGAAAAGGAACTAAATGTATCATTATATGAACCAAAATTCAGAAGGCTGCATCGATGCACTTTTCAAAACAATCGTGCAGTGTGCACTAACCACAATCATAAATATCAATTCCAAATTATGGTTCAGAGATGCACATAATGTAGCATTGGACATCGAATAAATCTGAACGAAGTGAAGAAAAAAGTACAACAAAAAGCAGGCCGGTTGAGTAATGATTAACCTACAAATATCATGTCGAGAAGTGTAACCGAGAAATCCCATATGCAAATAGGCAATGGTAATATGTAATGACCCCTGTACAGAAGAAAGCATATATATAGCTAGAAAAGTAAAGCAAGACTAATTATATGATTATATCACAAACCATCTATGAATCGATTAACACATCATTCCAATATAATATACTCCCTCCATAAACTAATATAAGAGCGTTTAGATTACTACTTTAGTTATCTAAACACTCTTATATTAGTTTACAGAGGAAGTAGATGCAGTGCCATGGAGCCCATCTGCTGCTCCCTTACAGATACAAACATATATGAATGAGTGAGGGAGGAATTTGAAATTTCCGCGGCAATACGAATGACATGGTTTTTATTTTGAATCTCTACTGGGATGAAAGTGAAAACATGGTGGGAACATAGCATCACAAACCAGCGATTGCATTGCCTGCTACTCCGCACATGGCTGCAATAAGCTCCTCGGTTGTGGGATTTTTTTGGTAAAAGATTCCTGAACTATGGCGTGTTTGCTTGCTTATCTGCACACATGAATCATGTAAAAGTGCCACAACAACCCGTCGGGACACTATCAGATCTAGTAAGAGACGGCTTGATCGGCGGGAATGGAGGAACAAACCATCATCGGGGAGCGCATTCATACCAAAATAGCAATCGATCTGACGGAGGTGTCAGTCACCATCGTGGTAGCCAGGTATATGTGGTCCTCGAGAAAACGTTATCTAAATACAAGGTATACTTTATGCACAAGTCTGCACAATTTAGAAACCTAATGTTCTGGCAGTATGTAACGCACATGTTAAAAAACAAATTCACAGAAGCAACAAGAAGGCCTATGGGAAATAGAACCAAAAAAGATCGACGGAAATAGAAAAAGGCGTTATATTTATCACAACAGAAGAACCAAATAATAGGACTGAGAATACATGTAATTGCAGAAAATATTCTGTAGATAAGAAAAGTAATGTCGATTTCAGATCTTGAAAATTTAAGTACAGATAAAAAGGGGCAGGGGATACATTAAACACTCATTCATGTAACAAAAATCATAGGAAACTACCCATACTTTACTGTTCGGGTCATTCAAAATTCATAAAACACCAACGCGAGCTTCTGCTTAAAACGAATGGAAACTGGCTTAATAGAGTATGATGATTTTCTCAATAGCAAAGACTGATCCATCAATGTTAGTGTTAATCACACCATTACTTCATTTTTTGAGTAATACTGAAAACACAACACCGTACTGGTTCCTTGGACTCCAAGTCTTGGAGTTGTTGCCTCCGCAGCTTTGTGTGCTCCCATTTCAATGATTCAACCTGGATAAGATTTGAACAAAGGTCAGTGTTGTCTCTAGCAAAAAAACTGAAACAAAATAAGACCATATATGAATGAACCGAGGCATTGAGTATAGGAGCAGTGAGAGACTAAAATAGAGAGGGCTAGCTATATAGAGAGATCAATCAATCAAGGGAACTCATAGAAGATTTGGTGGGTATGCACACATACATGGTGCAACCCCTACCCCCGTGCCTCCCTGGGGGGTTCACACGGCGGGCTGCCGTGGTTCTGGAGGGCAGAGGATTTTCCGTGTGCATCACCGTCGCATAGAGAAACAACGGCAGGGGCTTCCGCGTCATCGGTTGTGCGAGGAACGGCAGCGGCGGCATCTGGGTCGCTGACCACACAGAGGAACGACCGCAGTGGCGTATGCTACCTGACCACACGGTTTCAAATGCCCTGCCAGATAAATCCATTGACGTGGTTGAGCCCGCTGCTTGATGGAGGGAGGGACCCCGCCGCCGCCGCCGACTCAAGTCGATCCCGCCGCACCTCGCGCCATCGCCGCTCCTCGACGGAGCAGAAGAACCCCGCCGCCGATGATGAAGGCCGACCCCGCTGCATCCCACGCCACCGCCGCCGCCGCTACTCGAAGGAGGAGAGGGACCCCGGCGGTGTCCTGTGGAGGCGGGCGAGGAGGAGAGAGGAGGGGGGAAGGACTGGGAAACGATGGAGGCGGGGCGGACGAAACGAAGGGAGGGCAACGTGTGCTGCGGGGATGGCAGAGTTTTCGTTCGCCACCAAAAATTGCTAAACGTACTTTTGACGATTTTAGTTGTCAAAAGTTGACGGTTAGATCTAAATATGTGGTCTAATCGTGAGGCTCTAATTGCTACGTGTTGTTGTGTGTACATTAGGTGGAGTGCACTTAGAAAAGAAAATGTTGGCTTGTTTAATAGTAGTATATATAAATATAGAAAAACAAAAACAAAACGAAACGCAGCCTCCCATCAAAAAGCTTTTCCATCTCCATGACGCGGCCCCACCGCGCGCGCGGAGGTGGAGGCGCCCCATTGGCTGGCCCCGTCACGCGCAGCGGCCAGCCACAAGGCTCCAAGCCCAGGCCGGCCCGCGGCCGCTTGCTCGCAGAATCCCTTTGACTTTTCGGCACTGTGGACCTTGAAAGACCAGCGCAACAAAGCGCCCCGCCCGCCTGCCTGCGAACCCCTTTCCCGTATTTTCCACCCGTATATGCGTCTGGTTCTCTAAAGCTACGGCGGCATACAATTTTCTACAACATGTGCAGTCTCCTGACGGCTAAGTGTGCGGTCGCGATACTGCCCAGCGGAGACGACGCTTTTGAATGCTGCGTAATCTGAATAATCTAAGGCTAAGCGTGCCAATAATATCACCGATTAAATTATCATCCTGCCTGTAGGAGTAGATTAGGCCGCTGTGCTGTGGTCTGTGGAGAATGGCTGGCTGGCTGGCTGGTAGCACTAAGGCCAAACTAGGCAATAAAAGCAAGCGCAGTTAGGTGAAGGGTGTACTCCCGTAGAAAAGAAAGGCAAAGGGCGGGGGACTATAAAAAAATCCCGTGCTACTGCCCTAATTCCCTTTGGACTTTGGCGTTATATCCATCCTCGAGCCCCTCCCGACCCCCACCCTGCCCGCTGCTCTCTCCTCCGCCTGATTCCAGTGGTGCTGCTGCTTCTTCTCCGCCTGGACAGACAGACAGACACACAGGGTAAGGTAAGGTAAGCATGCTCTGAGTTTTCCCCCCTCTCGCTTCCTTGTTTTCCGTGGGATTTGAGCTCTTGCTTGCGCTTTCCCTTTGGACCTATGCATCGATCGAGTTCTCCGAAAATCTGTTAAGGAGTTCTTTATCTCCAGTTGCTGTTTGAGTAGTTGAGTTGAATCGAGTTGGCTGGTGTGCGGTTCCGGTTTGGTTCGCTGTACAGTAGTAGTAAGCATCTGCCGACAGTTCCTTATCTCCAGCTTCCGCACCTAATCTTGGATTTTGACCATCCAGCCGCTCCCCCATCTGTGTTCCGAAATTAACGCCAATCTTGTATGGATTTCGTTTGATTCGTGCTTGTTTCTTGGTTGCAGTTGCAGGGTAGCTAGCGGCGGAGGTGATTTCTTCATGGAGTCGCAGCAGCAGCAGCAGACGGAGGCGGTTTCTGCGCCGGCCGCCGCCGCCGCCACGAACGGGGGCGGGGAGCTGATCGGGTACGTGGACGTGCACGTGCGGAGCGCGCGGGACATCCAGAACATCTGCATCTACCACAAGCAGGATGTGTACGCGCGCCTGTCGCTGCCGGGGGAGGGCGCGCCGACGGCGTCCACGCAGGTCATCAATGGCGGCGGCCGCAACCCGGTGTTTGACCAGTCGGTGCGCGTAGGCGTGCGCGCGGGGGACGTCGACGCCGCGCTCCGCTGCGAGGTCTGGATGCTCAGCCGGGTCAAGAATTACCTGCAGGACCAGCTGCTGGGGTTCGCGCTCGTGCCGCTCCCGGACGTCGTCGCCGCCGAGGGCGGCACGCTCGCGCGCGAGTTCCCGCTCTCCACCAACGACCTCTTCCACTCCCCGGCCGGGTTCTTGGAGCTCGAGCTCTCTTACATCGGGGTCGTGCCCGATGTCATTCCCGTCTCGCCGACGCCCAAGCCTGCGCTGGCCGATCCCGACGAGTGTGAGAACGCCGGTGATGGAGCCGGCGCTGGCGCAGGGAAAGACTACGAGAACATGGAGTTCCCTGACATGAATCTTGTGGAGGAAAACCAGATTATGCTCTCGGAATATGTTGGGCTGCCGTGCACAGCCATGGAGGCGCAGAGCTCCGAGAGCCTCCTGACCTCAGAGGACGTGGATGGCGCCGCCACCGAGTCCCACGACGCTGGCGTGCGCGTCGTGCAGAGCTTCTCAACGGACTACAGCATCGCCGACTCGGCCGGCGCCTTCCGGAGCGAGACGGCAGTCAGCAGCGTGTCCACCACTGAGTCCCCGGCCGCGGCCGTCCCGGCCACCCCGCAGTCCAACCCGTCGGAGCCGTCAGGAAACGCCCTCTCATCAGCAGGCCAGAAGGAGAAGGCCTCGGAAGCGGCGGACGCGGCGGAGGTCGATTCGTCTCACACCGTTCAGGAGAGCCCGGCGGTGAACTCGCCCAGCACCGTGTCTGAGAACGCGGTGGACAAGCCACCGGCGATTAGCTTCAACTTCGAGCAGGAGGTGCAGGTGAACCAGAAGGAGATCATGGACATGTACATGAAGAGCATGCAGCAGTTCACGGAGTCGCTGGCCAAGATGAAGCTCCCGCTGGACATGGACAATGGCAGCGACAAGAGCGGGAGCGGCCCCGCCGCCGCCGCTTCGCCCACGGATTCCAGCGGCACCGACTCGAGCGCGGCGGCGAAGAAACCGACGGCCGGGGGCGCGCAGGAGAAATCTCCCAAGGTGTTCTATGGAAGCCGAGCCTTCTTCTAGGAGGAAGGAAGCCGGAGTAGTGCTGCCGGATCCCGGACTAGAAGGAAGATGGCATTTGCAGCCATCAGTCTCAGCTGAAAACTTGGTAGCGCAGAGGAATAACACTTTTCTCATGCTGTTGTTTTATATAGGCTTCGTCAGTCAGATCCCAAGACACATGCGGAAATTAGCTGCCCTGTCTTACTTTTAATGTATCCCTACTCTAATGAGAAATGCTTGGCTTCTTTTGCTTGAGTATAGACATCTGCAATCTTCTTATAGAGGTCCCGCTTGAAACGCACCAAAATTTACAGGAATTTCATAGGTTGGCATCAAACAGAGCGGCGTGAGACAGCAACAGAGTGGTGGGCAACGGTGCCAGCTCCATGTTTGATGTTTCCAATTGTAGATGGTATTTGATGATTCTGCAGATCTTGCTCAAGGGTTAGGACGATCGATAGGGATGCTAATCTTGTCGGGAAGATGTGTGTAAACACCCTGCCTGATGGCTGTGGATGTGGAAAGTTGAAGCGCATCGGGAACCTTGTGTAGCCATCATCATGTCATCTCTTTCCTTTTCAATCCAGCTCATCTTCTTCTCCCTACTTTCTAGTTTCTGGTTTGTAGTTGTAGTGTCCACCAAAGAGATTCCATCTTAATATGCTACCATGGACCTCGCCAACAATTTTGCAGTGCCTAGTTTGCCGAGGCAAGAAAACATCAAATCTGTTTGGTTCCTCCTAATTTATGTAAAAGCTTTTTTTGAAGGTATATATAAAACTATAAAAGTATGAGTAAGTTACAATATATAGGAGAAAAAAAAGAGAGAAAGGAAAACAATCATTGGGCCGGTTAAAAATTAACCAATTCCAGCTCTAGGAATAAAACAGCCATAACAAGACTAGAAGCGATCTGTTATCCAAGCTTGACAACGAGCAACATACTTGTCTTAAGCAACATAAGATCTGCCTCGAAGGAAAATTTCCAAGACTGGATTGAGGGTTGCAGGTTTCGGAAAAAAAAAGTCCCATTTATCTGCATCCGGACATTCCAGCATCCAGGAACAAGGATTTCCATTACAACGGCAGTAGGAAATTTCTCTAGTGTGAGTATTGGTGTCCCCATAGACAGAGATGCCCCTTTTTCCTATTTGCGGCTATAAACATTCCCAAGCAAAGTCACAACCCCAAAGTAAGTGATGAGTGGTTTCTTCAGGTGCTTGGCTGCAGAGAGGACAAGAATAATCATTTTTGATAAAAACCCTTCCTTTTTAACATAGCTCTAGTATTTAGCCTGTCATCTAGGATTAGCCAGAAGAAAATTTTGTGCTTGAGTCCTGAAGAGATCTGGACTTGGTGGTTACCCATGAGAAGCATGTACATGTGCATGGATGGGTAAACATTGTTATTTGAAGAGCATTTCCAAATATATTTGCCAAATCCATTTGGCTGTTGAGGAACCAAGCGTGAGAAATGTTGGTATTGGTGACCATGAGAGTTTGTTTATGATCTCAGGATGATCATGACAAACAGTTGAAACATTATATATTTATCTCTATGCTTTTATCTTCTTGTTTGCTAGATAAGGTATGCCATGACATGATAGCTAGAATTGCCATGATATTGTTTCCATGCCATATATTACTTCGCTTAGTGATATATGTTATTTTGGGTTAACTTGCGAGTACTTTCAAAGTACTCATTGGCTCATTTTTGTGGCCGGATGTGAAGCAAGGATTCATCTTCCTTCTGTCGGAAGGAACTGATCGAGAGCGTGCTAGGGAATAGTGGTCCAGCCAGAGCCCTTTGGAATGGAGTCCATCCAAACCCATGGGTGCCCCAGTTAAAGTTTTCCATTGTAATATGATAAGTTACTAGTTCTTAGTAGCTTGTTGTATCAAGCCTTACTTTAAGAACTGTACGGACCATTGTAGTTATATGTGTGTGTTGTGATGTCAAGATTTGTTAAGGATCGTGCTAGAGTGATTCCTGGGCTGCCACATGGGACGCATCAATTATGTGAATTGGTGTGTGACACATAACACATAGAAATAACATTACTTTAAAGTAAACCAACGATCCAGCGCGAATACATGGGCTCCAAGGTTATGCCTCAGCCCTGGCCGGAGGGGTTTACTCACACACCATAAATAGATCACATGCAAAAGACATTGCAGATGGTACTTGAAGATGAATGATTGACGATAGTCTTACAATGTCGTTGTATGCGAAGTACACTTAATTACAAGTTTATGGTTGTGGCTATGGGTATGAAGACTACAGAGATGGAGATGGTTTTGGAGATGGAGATGGCGGTTATAGAGGGGAATGGTGCTACTTGTAGACTGCGTTGGTATTTCCCCGAAGAGGAGAGGATGATGCAGTATAGTAGAGATAAGTATTTCCCTCAGTTAAGAACCAAGGTTATCAATCCAGTAGGAGAACCAAGCAAAATTCCGTTAAGCGCACCTGCACACACAAGAGCAAACACTTGCACCCAACGCAAATAAGAGGGTTGTCAATCCTCTTAGCGGTTATTTGCAAGGATTAAATCTTATAGAGATAAATAGATAAACTAAAATACTAATTAAAATAAAAGTAAATAAATTGCAGCAAGGTATTTTTAGGTTTTTTATATATGATAAAGTAGACCCGGGGGCCATAGTTTTCACTAGAGGCTTCTCTCTCGAACACATAGCATAGGGTGGGTAAACAAATTACTTTTGGGCAATTGATAGAAAAGCAAATAATTATGACGGATTCATGGCAATGATCATGTATATAGGCATCACGTCCGAGACAAGTAGACCGACTCCTGCCTGCATCTACTACTATTACTCCACCCATCGACCGCTATCCAGCATGCATCTAGGGTATTAAGTATGAAACAGAGTAACGCCTTAAGCAAGATGACATGATGTAGACAAAGTAAACTCAAGCAATATGATTAAGGGATTTTTACATCTGTGCCCCTGGTTCCTTAGCTGTACTCATTCATCCCCACGCTCTTAACTTTTGCTCACTTTTCCCCACTCCCTTGTCCGAAACCCTCAGAAATGGTCACAGCGGAGGATGCCGTCGGGTCAATGGTTTGACCGTTAACTCTGACGAGTGGGGCCGTGTCGGAACGGGTCCTCCTTTGACCGTTGTGACGTGTGGGGCCGCATTGAGACACGTCAGATGGGCTTGTCTGAACCTCGAGCTCGAGCTCGAGCCACTACAACACCGCGTCGCTACGCCCCCTCCGCCGCCGTCGTGCCCTTCACCCTCTAACCCTATTCCCCTCCACCGCCGTCGTGCAGCCTCCGCCGCCGTCGTGCCCTCCAACCTCTAACCACATTCTGCCTCCGCCGCCGTCGTGCCCTCCGCCAGATCTACCCCCACATCCCCATCTGGATTAAGCAGCGATGTCGGGGGAGCAGGCTCTCAAGCCCCTCGACCGTGGAGAGGATTGGGTCGAATCGTCGGCGGATAATTCATGGATTACACCTGGGTAAGCGTCGATGCCCCTCTAATTGATTTCCTGATTCGTAAATTCGGCCCTATTTGACCGCTAGTCGCGTGAATCGAATTTTGCTGAATTGTTCCCGGCCTAACTGCAACCTTTATCCCTTATTTGAATCGAATAGGATTGATCCTGCCCTTGCTTTCCGGCTGGCGGTTAGGATGGAAGTTAGTGCGCTGCGCGGTAGAAAACCGCATATGATTATTGGATTTTTCTATCCGAAGGTGGTAGAAACAAGTATGTCGTTCAAAGATTTGCTCGCGGCGCTCCGAAATTCTTCATATGGGTGGAGCCCTGCCGATGCTGTTGAACTGAAATTTTTCAGCAGTACCGAGCAAAAATTTCTCCCACTAACTTGCGATGAGCATTTGGGATTGCTCTTTACTTTGAATGCTGAAAGCCGCTTCGGTAAAATCCTTATCGAGGTGCTTCAGCCACGCAATGAATGTGACAAGGGGAAGGGTGTTCAGAAATCTTCTGTCTCTGCTAATAGCGAGCGCCCCGACACTCCTTGTAGGTCAAAACCAAGCAGAGCTAGTGGTTCTGAAAGTCACAATATGTCTGCTGCCGCTTCTTGTGCCACTTCTCCTGTCGCTGCTGCAGCCGATGTAGAACAAGATGCAGAGCTAGACGAAGAGGTGCCTCGAAATGATGATGAGGATGAGAATATGTTCCCTGATCTTGTAGATAATGTCAGTAAACAAGCAATGGAAGATGAATATCAGGAGCAACCTATCAGCCGTGCTAGATTTGATGATACTGACGATGAAAAGAGGCAGGAGAACATCGACAGCTTAGTTTTAGATGAATATGATGGTGAGGACATGCCAACAATTGAGTGGAATAGCGAAGATCCTCACCTTGCTGTCGGCACCATATTCCAGTCGATGGTGGACTGTCGTAATGCAGTGACTACATACTGCATTCTCACTGAAAATACATATGTGATTGATAGGAGTGAGACAACAAGGTTCACTGTTCATTGCCCATATGATAGGTGTAGATGGAGGTTGCATGCATCACGTATGTTGAGGAGCAAGTTCATTCCGGTTTGTGTATTTCAGTTTATACTGATTCATTCTATTTTCAGATCATTGTGTAATGTTTTCTTAACTATATTTTGTTTCAGATAAAAAAGAACCCACACCAGCACACTTGTCCACCTGGAGGGGGAGGGGGGAAGGCTAAAACAAAGCTAGCAAAGACTAGGTGGGTGGCAGATGCAATTTTGGATTGGTTGAGAGAAACACCAACACTTGGTCCAACAACACTCCATGGGAAGCTATTTGAGAAGTACAAGATTGATGTACCTTACATGAGGATTTTCTATGGTAAGGAAATAGCTCTTGACAGGATTAATGGTCCTTGGAATGAGAGCTTTCAGTTGCTCTACACATTTAAAGCTGAAGTGGAAGCTGCTAGTCCAGGGAGTGTTGTAGAGATTGAGAAGCATACAGTTCCATACAAAATAAAAGGGAAGTCATTTGAGAAGGAGTGCTTCAAGAGGGATTTTGTTTGTTTCAAGGCTTGTTGGCAGGGGTTTCTGGATGGTTGCAGGCCCTATTTGGCTGTTGATGCAACTGCTTTGAATGGAAGGTGGAGAGGACAACTAGTGGTAGCTTCTGCAGTTGATGGACACAACTGGCTATTCCCAGTTGCATTTGGTGTGGTGGAGGCAGAGTCCGAGGAAAGTTGGGTCTGGTTTCTGCAGCAGTTGCGCAACCTTATAGGTACACCCCCAGGTTTAGCTATACACACAGGTGCTTGCAAGGGTTTGGAGAGTGCAGTGGAAATTGTATTCCCTGGAGTGGAGCATAGGGAATGTATGCGACACCTAGCGCAGAATTTCAGAAACAAATTCAAAGGTAAAGTTTATGATGAGAACTTATGGCCAGCATCATACACATGCAGTGAGAGGAAGCATGAGCATCATTTGAGAGTGTTGTATGCTCACAATCCTCTGGTGAAGGAGTACCTAGATGCACATCATGGAAAGTTGTGGTCAAGAAGCAAATTCAATGAAATCTGCAAAGTAGACTATGTGACCAGTAACCTGGCAGAGTGTTTCAATGCAAAGATCAAGTCAGTGAAAGGGCTTCTGATATGGCAAATATTTGATAAGATTCGGCAGATGATCATGATAAAGATGGCTCTTCGCAAAAGAATTGTAGAAACAGAATATGTTGGCCATCTTATGCTCCCATCTCTTATTAAGACATTGCATGCCAAGGCAAGAGGACTGAACAGAATGAAATGCATTCGAGCGGCGACACACGAGGCTGAGGTAACATATACTGACAGTAAAAACAGGGAATGGAGATATCCAGTTAACCTAGCAACTGGGGAATGCAGTTGTAGGCAATGGCAGCTCCGTGGGAAGCCATGCATACATGCCCTACATCTGATGACTGTTATCGGTGGTGAAGTTGATCAATACATCTCTGAATATTTTTCTGTTGCCAAATTCATGGCTGCTTATGCTTCCAATGTGCCTGCACTCTTGGGAAAAGACCAATGGAACATAGTAGATCCGGGGTTCAAACTACATTCTCCTGTATTGACTAGACCACCAGGAAGACTAAGGAAGAACAGGTATAGAAGAGGTGAAGAGGGTCGTGTAAAAAGACAACGTAAGTGCAAAAAATGTGGAACCCTAGGGCACATTGCTAGGCGATGTACCAATCCAGTGGATGCTTCATTTGGAGAAGAAGAACAATGGGCAGCAACAAATGCAGAGGAGAATGCAGCATTAGAGCAAATTGAAGCTAATAAAGAGGAGAATGAAGCAGCAAAGCAGATTGCAACTAATGCAGAGGAGAATGAAGCAACTGAATTAGCACTGCCGGCAGCTTGGTATGTGTGCAACAACCTTCCCTTTTTCATGCATTTCTTCTCTTTTTTATCGATGGCTTATAATCTTTTTTTTGTTTGACCTAGCTCTAGGAAAATTAGAGGAAAAGGAGAGAAAAGGCCAAGAGAGAAAGAATTTGAAGCCATGGCTTATGAAGGTTTTGAACCCCATCAACTGGCCAGTGGAAGTTCTCCGTCAGCACCTCGACAGCCACCACCCGAAGTGAAGATCAAAAGGAAGAAGAAAAAGGTGGATATCCCAGCTAGGGAAACCAGGAGCAAGGTTGTTAAGCCGTCTTGGAACACAAGGAGCAAGGCAAAGATGTGAACTTCGAACGTTGAATGCAAGTTGTAAACTTTGAACTTTAAGGATTTGTACTAAGGTTTTTGTCGTCAATTTGAACTACTGGGAAAACTTGTAAGGTTTAATAATGCTATTTGTACTTTGATGTAAAATTTGGGGTCAAATTCAAAATTGGAGGCAAAATTTGAATTTGAACTAACCTTTGAATTATAAGCAACATTTGAAATCCATTGCTCTGTGATGTGATGTTGCAATGATTTTGAATTTTTACACATGTTAGATGATCAATCCGATCTATTTGCGTAGTCATGAGAAATATGGCATGGTGATGAGCTCCGGAGCTAGGGTAAACATACCATTTTTTATAGAAAACCATTATAAAAACAGTTTAAAATTTGAAAAATGAAAAAATAAGTTCAGTTCCTTCTTATTCACACTAAAATGAAGCTTTGGTGATTTTTTTGATTTTTTTAATTTTTCGTAAACCTAAACCCACTATCACTCTCTTCTCGAACTCTATACAACCTCGTACGTGATAGCTCATTTGTGTGAAGGAATTTTCATGGAAATGTCCATAAACCAAGTTTTTTTTTCATAACCATGTCACATACAACGGCATTGTGCGCAGGTCTTTCATTTTTTTTGATTTTTTTGAATTATTTCTGCTCATTTGAACTTGGAAATGGTAGCTCACCTCAAAAAATGTTTTTTCATAAAAATGTCCCTAAACCAAGTTTATATATTTTTTATAGTAAGTATGTCTTATAAAACGACGAATCGCGAAGGTTTCCTATTTTTTTGATTTTTTTTGAATTAGTTAAGGTCATTTGAAAGTTGGTCAAACCTAAGATAACCCCGCTGACCGGCTCAAAACCCCGCAGCATCTCTCCAAACCCTAGCGTCGAACTGCAGCCGTCCGTTCATACCCTAGCGTCGAACAGCCCCCGTCAGATATGGTCTTCTAGAAGGAATTCGGAGGGCAGGCTGCGTGCAGGCTCCGCGCCGTAGGATCACATGGACGGCTCCGCATCGTTGGATCGTTGGGCGATCCGCGAGAGGTTGGTTATGCTCGCCCACCATTGCCTCCCCTTTCTTCTGCTTCTTCTTCTGCGGCGACGAGAGGAGCCACTCGTCTGCTTCTTCTTCCCCGACAATGAGATATGTCGAGCTCCACTTCAGCCTCCCACCCCTCGTGGCCCCAGTATGGTCCACTGCCCATGGAGCGATGTCCTGACTGCCCACGCATCGCGCCACGGAAACGGTTGACTTCGAAGGAGGACAAGAATGGAAACTTTGGGCGCGAGTTCGTGAAATGCGAGAGCAAGCCAGAGGGGCAGGTTAGATCTCATGATTTTTCTCTGATTTCTTTTTCTCTTTGCTTTTAATTCTTTTTCGTTGGATCTGGGATTTAGGGTTCATGATTTCGTTTCAGATCATGAAGAAATGCACACATTTTGAATGGCTGGATGACTATGTTCGGAGGCTTCAAGGGGAGGGCTTGATTCAATTCAATGGGGCCGCAACCCGGGAGCTTAATCTGCTGTCAACCGTGCGGAATTTGGTCTCTGAAAGTGCTGCTCCGACAGTTGGGGATGCGGATCTGAAGGGGGAATTGAAGAAGATGAACAAGAACTTGAGGCAGATGATTCAATTGAACAAGCAGGCGAATCTGATAGCTTTAGGATTTTTATTTTTGTATAGTTGCTCTAGGATTTGCTTACTTGCTGGTCATCACTCGTTAGAGATGTTATTAGTGTGGTGCCGTGTGCTCTAGGATTTGCTTAATTTGTGGATCATGTGCTCTCTGTGTTGCTTAATTTGTGGATCATGTGCTCTAGGATTTGCTTAATTTGTGGATCACGTATTCTCTGTGTTGCTTAAACTATGTCTCTATCTCCATCTCTGAATCTCTGTAGGTGTTAGTTTTTGACACTTTCGGTTTCTTCGGTTTCGTTAGACAACACCGAACGCAAGAGAAAAAAAAACGTAGTTCTTGGGCCCAAAATGAAACCAAGCTCTGGTTGGGCCGTCGCATTGCGTTGACTGTCGAAGGCCCACAAAGATAAAAGAGGCCTAGAAAATAGTGCACGCGCTGGCTCTGTTTTTTTGCTTGATTGTTTTGATTGCACCTACAGAGATTGAGTGCACGTTGATTACATTACAAAAATAGGTTACATCATTTGAAATTACACAACAATTGATATTGCCACCAACAAGTCAACAATTAGCTTTTTGTTTCATGCAATATGGCCACCAAGAAGTAAAAAATGGGCTACCCATCAAAAATTATTTTCATCATGCAAAATGGCCACAAACTATTCAAAAATTAGCTTCTTTTTGTTCATACAATATATATGGCCACCAACAATTCAAAAAATTTAGCTTCTTTTTCTCCTTCTTTTCAACATCAACATGGCTCATTTTTCTAGCTTTAGTTTCCTTTTTGACACCTCAACTAGTCCATTAGCCGCGCTTGCCAAAACTTGGAACCAAAATACAAATATTACACAACATGAATATAACAAGCCGAATGGGCTACCCTCCAACCATTTTTACAAGGCTAACCCCAAAATCAGTTTTTCCACAAATAATAGGCCGAATTGGCCTCGCGTCGCGGTGGCCATTTACTCTGTAGCATGCCACGCCTGGCCTTTTTCAACCTTATTTAATGTTGTGCATGCATGCAAACAGCCCTTACCAACATGCATACGAGGGGATTGGAGGGTATTTGGTGCAAGGGTATTGGGTTGGCTGCCTAATTTGCATCAAGTTTTGGGATATTGCCTTGGTACGAGAGATTCAAAACTTAGCTGTGTAAAAAGACCCCTGTAAAAATGGATGGAGGGAGTGACATTTTTCCATTTTTTTAGACAAAGTAACAAATAAAAGTAGCAAGCATAACACAGATATAACACGAGGGGATTGGTGGGTACAACCAACGACATAAAAAATAAAAGTAGCAAGCATAACATAGTTCTTACATAAAACATGATATAACACGACAGAGATAAAAAGTTCACGGTACAACCAACGACATAAGATAGAAATATATAAAAAGCCCTAACACCCTAGGGCAAGACAAGCTTCACGAGACCGGGCATAGCCTTCACCGCCATCTTCACTTGTAGAAGAGGATCTTCACTGCGCCTCCTCTTCACTGCTCCTCCTCCATGCCATCCTCGCCGAGGTAGTAGGGGAGGCTGTGCATACCGTCGTGGGTGGGGAAGATGCTATCGACGTCCGTGAAGATGTTGTAGGTGGTGAATGCGATGAACTCGCACCCACACCAAAACACCTTGCCGAGTAGGTACTACGCATCAAATCTGTTGGTGAAGTTGGCGATGAGCCCTGTCGGCGGAGAGCTGGAGTTTGGACGCAGTTCCTCCACTCGGAACATCACCGGCGAGCCCGCCGGGAGGTGGGCGAAGCCCGCACCGAGGAACCACTGGGCCAACTCCTTAGCACCCCTCCAGCGTGAGATCGCCCAAACGCGGAGTGTGGTCTCCACGACGACGCCTGCGGGGTACCGCCTCTCCGGCACGGTCGGTGGCAGCTGGAAGGTGGGGCCGTAGAACTGCATCCTCGCCTCGCTTCGAGAGTGCTCTGGATTTGGGTGAAGAAGAGAAGAGAGCGGCGCAAATGGATGTGTGGAGAATAGGTGGAGGGGTGGGTGGTTTAAATAAGGGCGCCGGCCGCGCTCTGGATTTGCTACGTTCAAACGAGCCACGTCGATCGATATGCCCTAGACTTTAATTGCCAACCGTCCCGTTCCCGTTTAATTGCCACGCTGAATCGATGCGAGTGGATCGAAAAGGCTGAAACGACGCGTGCGAGAAGAGACGAACTAGCGGCAGCGACCGTCGCTGCGTCCGTGGCGGCTCGCGTGCAGGAAAGCGGCTTGCATGCAGCGCATCGTGGCGGCGCGCATCGGCGCATGCAGGCAGGCTAGCTGGATACGTCGTGCATGCATAGCAGGCTTCTGTCCAACGCGGCGGCGCGCGCAGGCGTTTCATGCAACGGCCCAACAGCCCAACGAAAACCATGGCCCAACGGTCGAATAGTGCCACCGTCCAACGCGGCCCCACTTGTAGGTCCAACGGGCGACACAGTCCAGTGCGGCCCCACTCGTCAGAGTTAACGGTCAAACCATTGACCTGGCGGCATCCTCCCCTGTGACCATTTCTGAGGGTTTCGGGCAAGTGAGTGGGGAAAAGTGAGCAAAAGTTAAGAGCGTGGGGATGAATGAGTACAGCTAAGGAACCAGGGGCACAGATGTAAAAATCCCTATGATTAAACCCCATCTTTTTATCCTTAATGGCAATAATACAAATACATGTCATGTCCCCTTCTGTCACTGGGATTGAGCACCGCAAGATTGAACCCATCACAAAGCACCTATCCCATTGCAAGATAAATCAATCTAGTAGGCCAAACCAAATCGATAGATCGGAGAGAAATACAAAGCTATAATAATCATGCATAAAAGAGTTCAGAGAAGACTCAAATATTTCTCATGAATAATCTGATCATAAACTCACAATTCGTCGGATCCCAACAAACACCACCGCAAAAGAAGATTACATCGGATAGAACTCCAAGAACATCGAGGAGAACATGGTATTGAAGATCAAAGAGAGAGAAGAAGCCATCTAGCTACTAGCTATGGACCCGTAGGTCTGTGGTAAACTACTCACACATCATCGGAAGGGCAGCAAGGTTGATGAAGAAGCCCTCCGTGATCGATTCCCCCTCCGGCAGAGTACCGGAAAAGGCCTCTAGATGGGATCGCGGAAGAACAGAGGCTTGCGGCAGTGGAAAGGTTTTCTCTTCTGTCTCTCTGGTATATTGGGAATATTTTAGAATTTATAGCACTGGAATTAGGTCAGGAGGGGCAACGAGGGGCCCACAAGCCTGGGGGGCGCGCCCTACCCCCTGGGCGCGCCCTCCAGGCTTGCCGCCTCCTCGTGGCTCTTCTGGTCTTGTCCCAAAGCTTCGTGGGTCTCTTCTGGTCCAGAAAAAATTAGTCCAATTTTTTTTTCTTATTTGGACACTTTTTTGATAATGATTTTCTGTAAAGGCAAAAAGAAGCAGAAAACAGCAACTGGCACTGGGCACTGGGTTAATAGGTTAGTCCCAAAAAATGATATATAGTGGCATATAATTGCATATAAAACATCCAAGATTGATACTATAATAGCATGAAACAATCAAAAATTATAGATACGTTGGAGACGTATCAAGCATCCCCAAGCTTAATTCCTGCTCGTCCTCGAGTAGGTAAATGATAAAAAGCAGAATTTTTGATGTGGAATGCTACCTATCATGTTTCATCATGTAATCTCTCTCTTACGGTATGAATAATAAGATCCGAATGATTCAAAGCAATAGTCTATAATTTGATATAACGACATCAATACTCAGGCATACTAATAAACAATCATGTCTTTCAAATAAAAATGCTAAAGAACGTTATCCCTACAAAATCATATAATCATGTCATGCTCCATCTTCTTAACACAAAGTATTTATCATGAACAACTCCGGTTTTAGCCAAGCAATTGGTTCATACTTTTTAACGCGCTTCAGCTTTTTCAACCCCCACGCACCCGTATGCAAATATAATAATTGCAGAAAGGTCCCTGGCAGAAAAACCATCATATCTTCTCACTCACAACTCCGAATCAGGTGAATCCAACGCCCACGTCTTCAGTTCGTCAAGCCCGTACCGATGGTATTATTTTCATAATGTTTCCACACTGTGAAAATGACCATTTTGCCCTTGCCCTTCTATCAGCCCCTTCGAGAGAGAATCCTTTCCGGCAAATTTTCCGCGAGGTGATCGCACTTCTTTCCGGAGTATTCCTCGACCCCCAGGCAAGCCGACCATCTGATATGTGCCCTAAAGCATTGCTCTGTGTTATTCTTGCGTGTTTAAATTAATGTGCTTATGCTCGTGTGCATAGTGGTGAGCTGCATGTGACGCTGATGAACCCTTGCTTGCCTTTCTTTGATGACGGCACCACGCCTGTGTTCTGAGTTGCTTTCGGCCGTCCGGGGTGGATGCCGACTTTATGTTTCTCTTTTCAACAACTGGCCCGTGTTCTGAGCTGCTTTTCGGCCGTCTCGGACAGCTGTTGAATTTCTTTCTGTAGCGGTGACCCTATGCTCTGCGCTGTTCTTCGACCGTCTTTGGGAACCGCTACACTCTTTTTATCAACACCGTCTCATGCTCTAAGCTGCTTTTCAGCCGTCTTGAGCCGGGGTTGAGTTATTCCGGTAACGTCCCAGATCTGAGTTGTAAAGACCGTTCTGGTGGCTACTGGTTTAATTGCCGGTTTCATGCAAGGGTTCAGATGGTCAAAACTTACAGCTAGAACTTGTAAAGTGATAACTTGCCATTTAAATATCGTCTCACTAATGACTCGTTGTGATATTGTATGGAGATAGGTTGTTATGTTACATCATGCATTGTTACTGTTGTTGCAATAAGTAAGAATGTGACTTAATTATGACCACAACCTCCTCCGTCGGCTGGATCGAGTCATAGTGCCGCTGAACCGAACTTTCCAGTGCAGTCACACTTGCCGGTATGGGAAGGCCTTGGCTTGGTCTAGCAGCGTGCTCCTTTCTCGGTACCACCACAGAGGGAAGGTTATGCGTGCCTTACCCACGTGGCCGAAGGTTCACTACCAGAAGCAAGAATCACGAAAACCAAAAAGCAAATAAAGCTCAAATTTTGCGGACCTTACCCACGTGGCCGAAGGTTCACTAGTATAACTAGCCTAGCGCACTCGATGCACCTCTAAGGACTTAGAAGCAAAACCACACCATGCTCCTGGTAGCAATTGGGATCAAGCTCCTACTACTTCCTTAGGGAACATCAAACTCGAAGCACGACCATAGCCAAAGTGGCTTAGTCAAC
The DNA here is from genome assembly GCA_039707655.1 of Elymus sibiricus. NCBI lineage: Eukaryota > Viridiplantae > Streptophyta > Magnoliopsida > Poales > Poaceae > Elymus > Elymus sibiricus. Next base: position 163,849,910 of record CM077666.1, on the reverse strand, counting down.
GATCCTAGGGTTGTCGGGGAAAGATGGAATTTATAGGCGTTTCCTGAAGGAAACTGGATTTGAGAAGAGAAATGCCATGGTTAGCAAGCAAGGTAGGGATATCTGGTTTACCTAGGGGTTCAGGGCTCACGGGTCGATGCCTGGTGCGGACTTTTCCCACCGGAGGCAAAGGCCACGAGAGTTGAGGGTCTGATGGAGCCAAAAACTACGGGATTGCCTTATGATCAATAGTAGCCGTGCCAGTCTGGCAAAGATTGCTGAAATCCATCTGGGCTTTCTACTGAGCACAAGACAATGAAGTCTGGCTAGGGTAACCTACCGTCAGCCTGGATCTGATACCATCCGTTGTGGCGCTCCGCCTGATTACCACTGTAGTCAGACGGTCGCCGCACACACCAGCCCAGGAAATCACTCTGGCATGCGCTTTTACAACAAGTATCATGAACACAGACATTTCTATTAATGGATATATAAGTCTTATACGATATTTACAAGGGTGATGGCAGCGGAAAAGCTCTATCTAAGGCTGCAGGGTCTTGGTGCGGCTCCAATCCACAGGGATCTGACTGGGTTACTCTTCTAGCCCGCGAACACTCCGGTTCCACGCTAGTGGACGTCGAATCCTTAGGTGAACCTGGCCACATTGAAGGCCGCTGAGTACTTTTGAATGTACTCTTAAGCAAACCAAACCAACATATACACCAAGCAAAGCAACCCATGGCATTCAAGCATGCACTTGTTATCTTAATAGTATTATCTATCATGTTATAACAGAATTATCTAGCAAGATTAAACATCTAGCGGCATCAATCATTATGTCATGAAAGGATTATTTAGCAATACCAAATCATAACAGGAATTATCTGGCATGTTAACTATCAATGTAACTGTAGTATGACGAAGCATATCAAGTAATTTAATCCATACTCCGAATCTTTCAGGCATATGACCGTTTCTCTCTTAGCCATCCCATGGCTAACATCTCATATTCCTGACAACATCCAATGTCCATGCATCTGTACTGCAAGTCGGACCAACTTTACCATTCTCTGGTTCAGTCTTAGCAATAACATTATATACTTTGCTCCTCCAGACTCGACCCAGACCAAATAGTGTGACCAAGTAAGAAATGTGTCCCATGACCGAGGACGCGGCTATTCGAATAGGTTTACACTCTGCAGAGGTTGCGCACTTTAGCCACACCATGGAGTGGCCTCATACTCCCATTCGGGTGGACCGGTGCTGCTCCAATGAAAGTTGCCTAACCCGTGACTCTCCATCGTACCACCGACAATCATCCTCCCCCGGAGTCCTGCCCTGGGTGGCCCCTGTGTCTCCCCGTGACACCTGCCACCGTCGTGGCCAACTAAACTGTCCCAAACGGGGACGCCGGCAAATAACTCAACTTGGGCTCACAAGGTTATCGCCGCCTACCGGGCCAGGGTAGCATGCGCGCATAACCTTCCCTCTTTGGTGGTACCGATAAGAGAGCACACGGTTAGACCAAGTCAAGGCCGTCCCATACCGGCAAATGTGGCTGCATTGACGAGCTCGGTTCGATGGCACTATGACTCGATCCAGCCGACGGAGGAGGTTGTTGTCATTATATCATATTCTTACTCATTGCAATGACAATGGTAATGCATGATGTAATCACTATGAAAACATAACAATCTTTCTCCACACAATGTCACAACAAGTCATTAGTGAAACAATATTTAAATGGCAAATTATCACTTTACAAGTTCTAGCTGTAAGCTACGACCATCTGAACCCTTGCATGAAACCGGCAATTAAACCAGCAGCCACCAGAACGGTCTTTACAACTCAGATCTGGGACGTTACCGGAATAGCTCAACCCCGGCTCAAGATGGCTGAAAAACAGCTTAGAGCATGAGACGGTGTTGATAAAAAGAGTGTAGCGGTTCCCTAAGACGGCCGAAGAACAGCTCAGAGCATAGGGTCACCGCTACAGAAAGAAATTCAACAGCTGCCCGAGACGGCCGAAAAGCAGCTCAGAACACGGGCCAGTTGTTGAAAAGAGAAACATAAAGTTGGCATCCACCTCAGGTGGCCGGAAGCAGCTCAGAACACAGGCGTGGTGCCGTCATCAATGAAAGGCAAGCAAGGGTTCATCAGCGTCACATGCAGCTCACCACTATGCAGAGGAGCATAAGCACATTAATTTAAACATGCAAGAATAACACAGAGCAATGCTTTAGGGCACATATCAGATGGTCGGCTTGCCTGGGGGTCGAGGAATACACCGGAGAGAAGTGCGGTCACCCCGCAGAAAAATTCACCGGAAAGGGTTCCCTCTCGTAGGGGCTGGATATAGGGCGGGGGCAAAATGGGCATTTCACAGCGTGAAAACATTATGAAAATAACACCATCGGAACGGGCTCGACGAACTGAAGACGTGGGCGTTGGATTTACCTCAATCGGAGTTACGGTCGCGAAGTTGTGGCCGTTTGTTGTTTTGGCAGAAAAACAAATAGAAAATGTGCTTTTCTGCTGTTAACAGACGAATGTTCATTATTTAGTGGTTTCGGCAGTGGGGCTGAGAGAGAAAGCGCCTTTCCAGAAAATACGCTTCTGCCGCGGGAAAGCGTATTCCGGCCCGAGGCCGCGCCCGAAGCCGTTTTCATTTGCGAAAAACGTATTCCAAACAATACGCTTTCCCTTAATCCGACGTGGCGGCTGGGCCACCTCTTCGGTCGCCGACAGGTGGGTCCCTCACCCCTTCTCTCTCCTCCCTCCATCTCCTTCTTCCTCCTCCCTGACAGAGAGCAGCAGGGGTTCGGCCTCACCGGCGCCGGCGACTGGAGGCCACAGCGGGCTGGGGCGCCGCCGGGGATGGATGCACCACTCCACCCCGCGCCCGTGGGTGGTGAAACGGGCGCCGGGGGTGGCCGGAGCTGGCCGCGGCAACGGTGGCCGAGGGCGGCGGCTCCACGGCAATGGCGGGGTTCCGATGGCCGGGGAGGCTGGGAAAGGGGGCGGGGTGGTCTACGGCGACTGGGGAGTCCAGTGGTGGGCTTGACGGAGGCGGGGAAGACCAGAGGCAGGCGAATTTAGGGGGATGGTGGCGGCGGCCATGGCGGCCAGTGAGGTGGAACTCGAGCTCGGCGGCTCTGCTAGTAGGTCGAGGAGGTAGCTGGGAGGGAGAGGGAGTTGCTGCGGGTGTTGTGGTGCTCGGGGAGGGCTCCGGTCGGGGCTATTTATAGCCGGGACGGGTGAGGAGATGGGGACGGCAGCCGTGGCGCCCTTATCACCTTACTGGCGCTTCCAGTGAGCTGGCCTTGGCCGCGTGCGTTGCCGACCTGACGAGGCCCAGAACGAGGCGACAGTTCGAGGCGGAAGGGGCAAATGGAGAGGAAGACGACGACGGATCAGGAGGCAACAGTGGCCATGGCGGCGCTCGCCGTGGCATGAGGAGGAAGGGAGAGGTGGGGGAAGGTGCTGGAGAAGGTGTACGTGGATGGTGCGGAGCCGTGGGACATGCCCGGACGAGCGGAGGCTGGCCGGAGCGAGCTGGCCGACGAGGACAGTACCCAGAGCGCCGTTTCTGCATGGCCGCCGCGTGGTCACCACGCGCACTACAAGCTCTGGCACTCTCCTGCCTGTCCAATCTTGTCAAACAACTCCCTCACTGCTCAAATTGATGAGGTCGATTGCTGGATGGGCCAGGATGGCTCTAGAGTGGTCGAGGGGATCCAGAACAACTTCTGGACAGAAACTTAGGGACCAAGCTGAGGTGAAATGACTTAGCAAGTGAGATTGAAATGTTGTCAAAATAAGATCGGGTAGGAAGGAGTAGATGCTAGAAAATTTTTAAGGCATTTGGACCTATTTTGCATATACTTCCTTTGTAATGCAATATTTGGTCCAGAAACTAGATCAGAATGTTGTGCTCAATTTGCTTGATGGAATGAGCTGAATTTTGGTGTATGGAGGTTATTTGAATGCATGGAGGTACTGGCAAAATTTCAGCTCATTTGGATATACCAAAATGGTACTTCCTTCACAGAGCTTCCTGCTGGACAGAAACTAGATGGAATTTTTGGGAGAACTTGGCTAGATGAAATGATGTGAATTATTTCATGATCACATCATATAGGGAATTTGAGGTCCTGGATTAATTTCAAGAATTTTGAAGCAATATAAAATATAGTTGCTTCACAACCTCAAAATAAGTCTAGAAACAAGAATTGGATGATGTGCTCAAAAGTTGAACTATGGAACTTGGGTTCTTGATGGAAATGGTGAAGATATGGATAGAAGAAGCTCCACAAATTATTTGGGATTTTTCCTGGCTACCAAAATAGTAGCTCCTTTGGAAAGTGCCCAAAGTGCAACATTGGCTTTAAATAGGAAAATGCAATTTCCCTTATTTAATTATTGCCAATATTTTTATGGGAGCTCAATATGATCACAAAGAGTATCTCCACAAGTTTTCATGAACTTTGGAGATGGATAGATATTTTCCTGGATTTAATTCCTTTAACTAGCAGAAAAAAGGAATTAATTTTAAATGAAAAATATTGCAAATGACTTGGCAATATTTTTACATATCCAGGGTTTAAAAAGATAGGATGATCACTGGGAAAAATTTGGGAGGCAACAGAGCAAAGAAAATTGGGGTTCCTTTGTAACTGCCGGAATTAGGGTTTCCCTTCCGAGTAAGGTTTTGGCGGCAAAATCCTGAGAATAAATCCGGGATAGCAAGGTTGGGTTGGAGAGAGTCTCTGGTTGGATAAGGAAGGCAAGGCTAAATGACCATCTTCATATACCCAAGAGCGAGAGAAAATCCGATAACACCGAAAAAAAGACGGGAGTCAAATCCCGCGAAGGAAAAAAAAGGAGCGAAAACCAGGGTGTCACAAACCTACCCCCCTTAAGAAAATCTCGTCCTCGAGATTTCCGGGCTTACCTCCCGGCTAAGGGGAACATACCTGTGTGCGACTTGGATCCATCAGCTATCTTGTCTTCATTTGTTTGCTGACCTTTTAACTGCCTCTTTTGAGGGCTCAGGTGCTGTCTTTTTCAATGACTGTATTGAATCCTTCTCTTTCCTGTCAGGTGTACCTTTTGTCCTGGTATTTTGTTGCCTAGGGTTGGTGGGTAGTGGGTAGTATCGACAAATAGCTTGATTTTCATGACCCGAGGCTAACTGCTTCGGATTTTATTGCGATACTTCGTACACTGCCTGCCAAGGGCAAGTCATCTTTTCTTGATACAGGGCTCATGTGCTCGTATGGCCTCGAGTGACTAGGGATGTCTTTCTTTCAGTCTGACTGTGGGTTCCGTACGAGGTGTTCCCTTCTGTCTCTTGCATTCTGACTTCGTCCTCAGGTGATTCCCAACTGAAATGTCGGGCATGATCACAAGGCAATCATAGACGGTAATCTCTGAGGTGGCTCGGCCATATATAGCCTCTGTAGTCTTTGTTATAACCATCGAGATGGACATAATATGGCTAGCATCCGATGTATCTTTCGGAGCATAGCCTCTTATCTTGGCTGATGGCCCATATTCATGATGAGTATTACATGATGGCTGCACTGTTGTGGCCGTATATGCAAGAGTCCGACAAGGATTGGCAATATCACCTTGTCTGTGAAGCTTTACTTCATTGACCGTCGAGGAGATTGTTTATTCAAGACTTCCTTGTTCTTGAGGGTTCCTTTTGGGGAATTGGTCATGACCTGCCAACATGTCTCCTTGGCCATATCATAACTTACTCTTGCATATCTCGTAGGGATTGCTGCGTTCATATTCTTCTTTGCAGTATGGGGCCGATGTTTCTCTGAACACAGTCATTCCCGTGTACGAGTGGCTCGCATGAACTGATCCACTGGACTGCATGCTCACAACATATGCAAAGGTAGGACAAATCCTTTCATACCCACTGAGTTCTGAGGCGGACGTGTGTTTGGACTAGTTCGTGCTTCTGAGAAGATTGTTGTGGGCACGATGGCGTGTTGAAAAAGGCTGAATACCTTACACTCGAAGCTTCTGCCAAGGTAGTGTGCCGAAGAAGGCTGGGTATCATACCTCAGAAGTTTCCCCTCATGTGGCTTACTGCGGAAGGTCAGGTGCCTTATGCTGGAAGCTTTCCGTGGTAGCACGCTGTGGAAGATGGGACTGCCGTACCCCAGAAGATCTTCTCACCAAGTGGTGTAGCGAGGAAGGTTGGGTTCCTTGTATCAAAAGCCTTTCATTGCGATGCACAGTCGGACCTGTGGCCGGTTCTGGTTTCCTTCCGAAGTATCCAAAATTTGCCCATAGTGGAGCCATAACTTGGGGTAGGTCATACCTTGGCTGAAGATATTTCGTTGGTCATGCACACCGCTAGTCCTTCTGCTGGTCTGCTCATTATTGCTGTAAAGGTTGCACAACTGATGCAGGCTGCATGTCGTTAATTAATTCGGAATACCCTTTGCATTCAACCAAGTGTTGCCGGTAGTAAGCAGTTGACGAATAATTCCATTCGGTTCAGCTGAGCTTCGAAGCAGGTGAAATTCTCATTGATTCTGGGCAACCGTGAACTTATCCATATTCCTCGCAAGCCTTGTTCACATGCCCAGAAATTTTTGTATATGCACTGATAAATTCCAAAATATGCTTTGCAATTTGTATCAACATACCAGAGTTTTGTCGTTGTTCTCGGTACCTTCACATTCTTGAAGTATGTCTTCGGTGGGTAATAAATGATTCTTGAGTCCCTTGAGAAAAGACTCAAGGTTCACCCCACTGACTAAAATAATCCTTGTATCCAGGACAAAATAATTTGTTCTTACTGATGTCCATTCTTGATAGCTCCTCTGGCTGTTCCTTAGGTATGATTTGTTCTGAGGCAACCTCCCTCAAGTATATTCTGACCTTATCTATTGCACGCAAATTCTGCTTCTGACCCATTCTTCATTATTGACAAATCCGATGTTGCTGTTTGAAGATCAGGCAGTTGGCTTGGCTTGACTCTTACTGAATTTGGATTATTGGGTATTATTCAAGTTGTGTGTTGGTCTTCTTTACGCCACTTGCTGATGGATCCAGTCGGAGCAAGAGAATGGAATCGAGAGAAGAAGCAAGAATCACGAAAACCAAAAAGCAAATAAAGCTCAAATTTTGCGGACCTTACCCACGTGGCCGAAGGTTCACTAGTATAACTAGCCTAGCGCACTCGATGCACCTCTAAGGACTTAGAAGCAAAACCACACCATGCTCCTGGTAGCAGTTGGGATCAAGCTCCTACTACTTCCTTAGGGAACATCAAACTCGAGGCACGACCATAGACAAAGTGGCTTAGTCAACGATCCTAGGGTTGTCAGGGAAAGATGGAATTTATAGGCGTTTCCCGAAGGAAACTGGATTTGAGAAGAGAAATGCCATGGTTAGCAAGCAAGGTAGGGATATCTGGTTTACCTAGGGGTTCAGGGCTCACGGGTCGATGCCTGGTGCGGACTTTTCCCACCGGAGGCAAAGGCCACGAGAGTTGAGTGTCTGATGGAGCCAAAAACCTACGGGATTGCCTTATGATCAATAGTAGCCGTGCCAGTCTGGCAAAGATGGCTGAAATCCATCTGGGCTTTCTACTGAGCACAAGACAATGAAGTCTGGCTAGGGTAACCTACCGTCAGCCTGGCTCTGATACCATCCGTTGTGGCGCTCCGCCTGATTACCACTGTAGTCAGACGGTCGCCGCACACACCAGCCCAGGAAATCACTCTGGCATGCGCTTTTACAACAAGTATCATAAACACAGACATTTCTATTAATGGATATATAAGTCTTACATGATATTTTACAAGGGTGGTGGCAGCGGAAAATCTCTATCTAAGGCTGTAGGGTCTTGGTGTGGCTCCAATCCACAGGGATCTGACTGGGTTACTCTTCTAGCCCGCGAACACTCCGGCTCCTCGCTAGTGGACGTCGAATCCTTAGGTGAACCTGGCCACATTGAAGGCCGCTGAGTACTTTTGAATGTACTCTTAAGCAAACCAAACCAACATATACACCAAGCAAAGCAACCCATGGCATTCAAGCATGCACTTGTTATCTTAATAGTATTATCTATCATGTTATAACAGGATTATCTAGCAAGATTAAACATCTAGCAGCATCAATCATTATGTCATGGCAGGATTATTTAGCAATACCAAATCATAACAGGAATTATCTGGCATGTTAACTATCAATGTAACTGTAGTATGACGAAGCATATCAAGTAATTTAATCCATACTCCGAATCTTTCGGGCATATGACCGTTTCTCTCTTAGCCATCCCATGGCTAACATGTCATATTCCTGACAACATCCAATGTCCATGCATCTGTACTGCAAGTCGGACCAACTTTACCATTCTCTGGTTCAGTCTTAGCAATAACATTATATACTTTGCTCCTCCAGACTCGACCCAGACCAAATAGTGTGACCTAGTACGAAATGTGTCCCATGACCGAGGACGCGGCTATTCGAATAGGTTTACACTCTGCAGAGGTTGCGCACTTTACCCACACCATGGAGCTCCTGGCCTCGTACTACCATTCGGGTGGACCGGTGTTGCTTCAACGAAACTTGCCTAACCCGTGACTCTCCATCGTACCACCGAGAATCATCCTCCCATGGAGTCCTGCCCTGGGTGGCCCCTGTGTCACCCCGTGACACCTGCCACCGTCGTGGCCAACTAAACTGTCCCAAATGGGGACGCCGGCAAATAACTCAACTTGGGCTCACAAGGTTATCGCCGCCTACCGGGCCAGGGTAGCATGCGCGCATAACCTTCCCTCTTTGGTGGTACCGATAAGAGGGCACGCGGTTAGACCAAGTCAAGGCCGTCCCATACCGGCAAATGTGGCTGCACTGACGAGCTCGGTTCGTTGGCACTATGACTCGATCCAGCCGACAGAGGAGGTTGTTGTCATTATATCATATTCTTAGTCATTGCAATAACAATGGTAACGCATGATGTAATCACTATGAAAACATAACAATCTTTCTCCACACAATGTCACAACAAGTCATTAGTGAAACAATATTTAAATGGCAAGTTATCACTTTACAAGTTCTAGCTGTAAGCTACGACCATCTGAACCCTTGCATGAAACCGACAATTAAACCAGCAGCCACCAGAACGGTCTTTACAACTCAGATCTGGGACGTTACTGGAATAACTCAACCCCGGCTCAAGACGGCTGAAAAATAGCTCAGAGCATGAGATGGTGTTGATAAAAAGAGTGTAGCGGTTCCCTAAGACGGCCGAAGAACAGCTCAGAGCATAGGGTCACCGCTATAGAAAGTAATTCAACAGCTGCCCGAGACGGCCGAAAAGCAGCTCAGAACACGGGCCAGTTGTTGAAAAGAGAAACATAAAGTCGGCATCCACCCCGGACGGCCGGAAGCTGCTCAGAACACAGGCGTGGTGCCGTCATCAAAGAAAGGCAAGCAAGGGTTCATCAGCGTCACATGCAGCTCACCACTATGCAGAGGAGCATAAGCACATTAATTTAAACACGCAAGAATAACATAGATCAATGCTTTAGGGCACATATCAGATGTTCGGCTTGCCTGGGGGTCGAGGAATACACCGGAGAGAAGTGCGGTCACCCCGCGGAAAAATTCGCCGGAAAGGGTTCCCTCTCGTAGGGGCTGGATATAGGGCGGGGGCAAAATGGGCATTTCATAGTGTGAAAACATTATGAAAATGATACCATCGGAATGGGCTCGACGAACTGAAGACGTGGGCGTTGGATTTACCTCAATCGGAGTTACGGTCGCGAAGTTGTGGCCGTTCGTTGTTTAGGCAGAAAAACAAATAGAAAATGTGCTTTTGTGCTGTTAACAGACGAACGTTCATTATTTAGTGGTTTCGGCAGTGGGGCTGAGAGAGAAAGCGCCTTTCCAGAAAATACGCTTCTGCCGCGGGAAAGCGTATTCCGGCCCGAGGCCGCGCCCGAAGCCGTTTTCATTTGCGGAAAACGTATTCCGAAAAATACGCTTTCCCTTAATCCGACGTGGCGGCTGGGCCACCTCTTCGGTCGCCGACAGGTGGGTCCCGCACCCCTTCTCTCTCCTCCCTCCATCTCCTTCTTCCTCCTCCCCGACAGAGAGCAGCAGGGGTTCAGCCTCACCGGCGCCGGCGACTGGAGGCCATGGCGGGCTGGGGCGCCACCGGGGATGGATGCACCACTCCACCCCGCGCCCATGGGTGGTGGAACGGGCGCCGGGGGTGGCCGAAGCTGGCCGCGGCAACGGTGGCCGAGGGCGGCGGCTCCACGGCAATGGCGGGGTTCCGGTGGCCGAGGAGGCTGGGAAAGGGGGCGGGGTGGTCTACGGCGACTGGGGAGTCCAGTGGTGGGATTGACGGAGGCGGGGAAGACCATAGGCGGGCGAATTTAGGGGGATGGTGGCGGCGGCCATGGCGGCCAGTGAGGTGGAACTCGAGCTTGGCGGCTCGGCTAGTAGGTCGAGGAGGTAGCTGGGAGGGAAAGAGAGTTGCTGCGGGTGTTGTGGTGCTCGGGGAGGGCTCCGGCCGGGGCTATTTATAGCCGGGACTGGTGAGGAGATGGGGACGGCCGCCGTGGCGCCCTTATCACCTTACTGGCGCTTCTGGTGAGCTGGCCTTGGCCGCGTGCGGTGCCGACCTGACGAGGCCCAGAACGAGGCGACAGCTCGAGGCGGAAGGGGCCAATGGAGAGGAAGACGATGATGGATCACGAGGCAACAGTGGCCATGGTGGCGCTCGCCGTGGCGTGAGGAGGAAGGGAGAGGAGGGGGAAGGTGCTAGAGAAGGTGTACGTGGATGGTGCGGAGCCGTGGGACATGCCCGGACGAGCGGAGGCTGGCCGGAGCGAGCTGGCCGACGAGGACAGTACCCAGAGCGCCGTTTCTGCACGGCCGCCGCATGGTCACCACGCGCACTACAATCTCTGGCACTCTCCTGCCCGTCCAATCTTGTGAAACAACTCCCTCACTGCTCAAATAGATGAGGTCGATCGCTGGATGGGCCAGGATGGCTCTAGAGTGGTCGAGGGGATCCAGAACAACTTCTGGACAGAAACTTGGGGACCAAGCTGAGGCGAAATGACTTAGCAAGTGAGATTGAAATGTTGTCAAAATAAGATGGGGTAGGAAGGAGTAGATGCTGGAAAAATTTGAAGGCATTTGGACCTATTTTGCATATACTTCCTTTGTAATGCAATATTTGGTCCAGAAACTAGATCAGGATGTTGTGCTCAATTGGCTTGATGGAATGAGCTGAATTTTTGTGTAGGGAGGTTATTTGAATGCATGGAGGTACTGGCAAAATTTCAGCTCATTTGGATATACCAAAATGGTACTTCCTTCACAGAGCTTCCTGCTGGACAGAAACTAGATGGATTTTTTGGGAGAAATTGGCTAGATGAAATGATGTGAATTTTTGTATGATCACATCATATAAGGAATTTGTGGTCCTGGATTAATTTCAAGAATTTTGAAGCAATATAAAATATAGTTGCTTCACAACCTCAAAATAAGTCCAGAAACAAGAATTGGATGATGTGCTCAAAAGTTGAACTATGGAACTTGGGTTCTTGATGGAAATGGTGAAGATATGGATAGAAGAAGCTCCACAAATTATTTGGGATTTTTCCTGGCTACCAAAATAGTAGCTCCTTTGGAAAGTGCCCAAAGTGCAATATTGGCTTTAAATAGGAAAATGCAATTTCCCTTATTTAATTATTGCCAATATTTTTATGGGATCTCAATATGATCACAAAGAGTATCTCCACAAGTTTTCATGAACTTTGGAGATGGATAGATATTTTCCTGGATTTAATTCCTTTAACTAGCAGAAAAAAGGAATTAATTTTAAATGAAAAATATTGCAAATGACTTGGCAATATTTTTACATATCCAGGGTTTAAAAAGATAGGATGATGACTGGGAAAAATTTGGGAGGCAACAGAGCAAAGAAAATTGGGGTTCCTTTGTAACTGCCGGAATTAGGGTTTCCCTTCCGAGTAAGGTTTTGGCGGCAAAATCCTGAGAATAAATCCGGGATAGCAAGGTTGGGTTGGAGAGAGTCTCTGGTTGGATAGGGAAGGCAAGGCTAAATGACCATCTTCATATACCCAAGAGCGAGAGAAAATCCGATAACACCGAAAAAAAGACGGGAGTCAAATCCCGCGACGGAAAAAAAATAAGGAGCGAAAACCAGGGTGTCACAATACATGAGCGCAAGCCTTGGATATATCACTATGGGTGGAATAGAGTGTGGTGGTAGAGATCAATAAGGGGAAGTAAAAAATAAGAAGATAGTCTCACATTAACGAGGCTAATCAACGGGCTATGGAGATGCCCATCAATTGATGTCAATGCAAGGAGTAGGGATTGCCATGCAACAGATGCACTAAGAGCTATAAGTGTATGAAAGCTCAACATGAAAACTAAGTGGGTGTGCATCCAACTTGCTTGCTCATGAAGACCTCAGGCATTTGAGGAAGACCATCATCGGAATATACAAGCCAAGTTCTATAATGAAAAATTCCCACTAGTATATGAAAGTGACAAAATAGGAGACTCTTTATATGAAAAACATGGTGCTACTCTGAAGCACAAGTGTGGAAAAAGGATAGTAACATTGCCCCTTCTCTCTTTTTCTCTCATTTTTTTCTTTTTTTTTCATGGCTCTTTTTGGCCTCTTTTTTTTCCTTTTTTTTTATTTTCGTCCGGAGTCTCATCCCGACTTGTGGGGGAATCATGGTCTCCACACTAGTAGAAAACAGGGCATCAGTCCCGGTTCCAAAGGGCCTTTAGTCCCGGTTCTGCAACCGGGACTAAACAATCGGGACTAAAGGCCCCCACTTTTAGTCCCGGTTGGGTTACGAACCGGGACTAAAGGAGCTCCACGTGGCCGCTGTGGCCGCCCAGGCAGGAGGACTTCTAGTCCCGGTTGGTAAGGCAGCCACGCGTCAGCACCTGCCAGACGCTGGGGTTTTTTTTTGAAAGGAGGGGTTTAGGGGTTTTGGAGGGTTTAGGGGTTTCATATTGTGTTTCCCCTTTTCTTTTTGTGTTTACCATTCAATTCCTTTACATTTAGGGTTTTCATTTTTATTTTATGCTTTTCATTCAACTCGACGCTAGCTACTACAGATATCAATGAAGGAACCATTACACAACATCGTCATGATTAATATACAGAGAGAAGTAACCTCTCTTTCTCCGTGCTTGGTCGAACAACAAGTTTTCGTATATCTATTCGACGCTACTACATATAGTACACGTTCATGCATATATACAATATAACATCTCTTACGATCCGTAATATCTAATTACCAAAATCGCATTGCAAATCCCGATGGTATTCTCCGTCTGTAGGTATGACATGCTCAACAAAGAATCCCGCCAATTCCTCTTGAATTGCTCGTATGCGATCAGTTGGTAGGATTTCGTCCCGCTTCCACCAGATCTAATTTAAAGAAGGGGGTCAATATATATATATATATATATATATATATATATATATATATATATATATATATATATATATGAAACTCAACACAATTGATGGTAATAAAATAAAAATGTGAATATTGTTTACGTACTTCAAATTGTTCTGAAGATCTGCCCCGCTCAGAGGTCTTGTGGCGAATGAACTCGCAAACGTAGTATCCACATAAATTATTCCCGGGTGCCTGCCACAAGCACTTTACGAGAATAGAGTTCAATCAAAATGATAATCAAGCATGATAATGGTATTGAAACTAGAATCAATGAGAGATGCGCGGAACTAGCTAGTAGTACTTACTTTGGGGTGTGAAAATCGCAGCTCCTTTTGCATTCACCCCTAACCTGGTTGGTGAAATTTTTCCAAACCCTGCCCGGCAAAGAAAATGATTACTTGATATCAGGAATTGAACGAAAGTTGCCGATATGGTGCGATAATGATTGAACTTACTTCTGGAGCATTTGACTCATGTCCGCCCACTCCTTAGGCTCTTTACGTATCGAGTCCAAGACAATTACTAGTCCTGCGTCAAGCTGAATGGCTAGCAGAATAAAGTGGAACCTGTGCACGCATAACTCATCAGTTACACTTAACCTCGAGTAAGCGAAACAGAATGTGCACAAGACAGTAACACTCACTGGAAGTTGTAAGGAAATAGTATTTCCCTTTTGTTTTGTTGTCCAAGTAACGCCTTTAGCAAGTTTTTCTCTGTATCATCGGGGTTTTTTTTGTACCCTATATTTATTTACGGTATTTGGGTTAATGAACCCAATGTCATAGATTTGTCCTCTGCATTCGAGGATCTTCAATCTGCATAATATAGTGTGAGGATAATTATACATGCAATGAACGAGCTGAGCTAGAGACTTAATTACATAAAAAATACTTACAGACAATAGCAACTGATGATAGTTTTGTCGAGGGCATCTTGATTGTATAACTGAAATAATTCTTCAAATTCAATGTACAATGCCTCGACTCCATGGAAGTAGCGCTCATCTTTAATTCCCACGTAGATACTGTCGGTCCCTTCCTTGCAGGCTTTCAAGTACCAGTCATGCAATCTTCACATCATCGTTGATAGATACGGGAGCTGCTCAGGTCTGACGAGAGGCTTCCCGTGCTCGTATCTAAAGGCTACCTCAGCCATTTCGAACTGTACCTCATCGCCTAAGTAATCACCAATAGTGTAACCAGGATGAGCGGCCGCTACCCCCGGATCATTAGCGATATCGGGAAACACCTTGAGCGGGGGGCACGATTGTTTTTCTTGTTCGCCGAGCTGGGGAATTGTTTTCCCACTTCTTGCAGCACTGCTACTTCCCGACCTTTTCACTTCATTAAATGTCTTTACAATACAGCGGTCATAGTGTGAGAGCGGCGGAGTCGGTGGTGGTCGCTTAAGGGCATCCAGACAGCGCTTCGCTTTTACCGAATCTATTTTCTCCTTTGAATCTGGACATTTCGGTGCAAGCTGGCGTTTCACATCGGCACCCACGATCTCATTGTTTTCCTCCTCAGTCATGTCGTATGGTAACTTGGCTGGAGCCTTCTTGACGCTTGGACCTGCTCTGGATTTCTTCGTTGTTTTACTGCTAGCTGGCGGCGGGTCTCTTCGGCCGTTGCTGAGGCGGCGGAGGAGGCGGAGTCAGCTGACGCGGCGGAGGAGGCGGAGTCCGCTGAGGCGGCGGAGGCAGCTAAGGCGGCGGAGGATTCTGCTGAGGGGCCTCCTCCGGCGGAGTCCGCTGAGGCGGCGGAGACAGCTGAGGCGGCGGAGTGTGCTGACGCGGCGGAGACGACCGAGGCAGCGAAGATAGAGCTGGACTGTGAGGAGTCTGCTGAGGGGCCTCCTCCGGCTGAGTCTGCTGACGCGGCGTCCATTGTGGAAGCACGATGTTTTCCTTTCTCCATAGAATGGTAGTCCTTACGGCATCTACCAGATGAGTCTCCCCTTCACCTGTAGGGTACTCAAGGTCCAGCCCCTCGAATTCGTTGGTAACTTCATCCACCCCGACAATAGCATAGCCATCTGGAATCGGATTGCAATGGAAAGTTCCATCAGGTCCAGGAGGTAAGACATAGCCGACCGCCACCTTCAAGGTTAGGTTGCTGCATTTCGCCATTAGCTCACAATGTTCCCTCTCCGTGATATCATCCACGGGGTACCGAGGAGCCATGATATCAGGCCGAACGAGCTTCGTGGAAGCCACGCTGCTTTTCCGCTGAGATGGTGGGGTAGCTTCGTGGGCAGTATCGAATGAAGGATCTTCGTGCTGCTGAGATGGTGGGCCGGTAGCTCGCTGACTGGTAAGTGCCTCTAGTTTCTTCTCCTGCAACGCTAATCTTTCTTCTACCTTCCGCATCCGGTCTGCATCCTCTTTCTTCTTTCTCCCTCGGCTTCTATAACCAGTGCTGTCGGGAAACCCATGCACCCACGGAACAGAGCCTGATGTGCCTCGTGTTCGTCCAGGGTGTTCACGATTCCCGAGGGCACGTGACAGCTCGTCCTTCTCTCTGTCGGGATGGAACCTCCCTTCCTACACGTCCTTGATTGCTTCCTGAATCTTTATGACGGGTGTTTCAAGTTGTTCTTTCGTGTAAACACACTTCCCTGTTTCTGGGTCCAAAGTTCCCCCATGCCCGAAGAACCAAGTCCTTGCCCGTTCAGGCCAGTTCAATGTCGCTGGTTGGATCCCTTTAGCAAGCAGGTCGTTCTCAGCTTTGTCCCACGTAGGCCGGGCAACCTTGTAGCCAGCTGACCCCGTAACATGGTGATACAGCTTCTTTGCAGCATTTAGCTTATTTGTCTGTGACATGTTCTTAGCTTTCTCCGATTTCTTGTACGCCACAAATGCGGGCCAGTGATCTTTTATCTTCGCATATTGACCGGTGAATTCTGGAGTCTCATCTTTCTCGACAAACTGTTCGTTCAATCTTTTCTTCCAGTTCTTGAATTGTTCTGCCATCTTCTTAAGAGCCCATTTTTGACTTTTCGCTGTATAACTGGGTTATTTGGATCCTCCTCTGGCGGTACGCTGAAATTTATCATGAGCGAGTTCCAAAGCTCATCTTTGCATCTATCGTCGACATAAGAAACTCCATTGTCCTTCTTCTTATTCCATTCTTGGATGTTGATCGGGACGCTGTCCCTAACAACAACTCCGCACTGATGTATAAATTGGTCTTGGGTCTGCTTGGGAATAGTCGGTTTGCCATCTGGATCGACTTCTTCGATCGTGAACCTTTCAGTCTCGCCCAACCTTTGCTTTGGGCCTCGTCTCCTTATAGAAGTTTGGCTCGATCCGGAGGGCTAAAAGAAGAAAGAAGCGTTAATATACGTACATACAAAACAATTAATGCATCTAGTCAGCAGAGGCTTAATTAATATATATACCTCGCCGGACTTTGCAACAGTTAAGGCTCCAACACCGGCGGAGCCGTCATCTTCTCCCTCCTCCATTCGATCACCGGAGCCGTCATCTTCTCTTCCCTCACCATCGGAGTCGTTGAGAAACTGTGAGGTGATGATATCATCATCTCCGTCACGGATTATTTCCTCCAACGGCTCTTCTTGTTCTAAGTCTAATCACAACAAGGAATCATATGCATATGAGCAATGGATTAGTGGATTATCGGGGTTATGTTTTAACGACCCCCTCCCCCCTCATGTCGAAGTTATACCGATCATGATCCAAAGATGCACAGATTTGTTGCAAACCTCAAGGCAAAATGCAATGTATTAATACTGCCAGTTTCAGACTTAGAGAAAATAGCATGGCATATATGGCAGAAATGAATAGATAGCAAGTTTACAAGCTTGTAGCACTCACTGCAGGTCCTAACATGGCATGAACTAAAATCTACTAGCAAGATGACATCAAAATGCTCCTACTTCATGTTCAAAGATTGCCAAAAAGATGCTTGCATTAAAACATACAAAAAAGACAAAATGAACTCTAATGCAAAAAAATTGTTCTTCAATTTGTTTATATGCTCACTGGATTTCTATCACCATTTCTATGAACAAAAATTCCACACTAATTTCTATGACCTAGTTTATATGCTCACTGGATTTCTATCACCATTAATTTCACACTAATTTCTATGACAAAAAAGACAAAATGAACACTAATTTCACACTAATTTCTATGAACAAAAATTTCACAAAAAATTCTATGACTAATTTCTATCACCATTAAGATCACTCCTTCTTCAACATTGATAATATGATCACCGGAAATCACATTAACAAAAATAACAAAAAGAGGGGCGGAGAGGCCGGAGCGCGGGCGGCGTCGGCGTCGAGGCGGGCGGCGGCATCGGGGCTCGAGGGGAGGGGGGGAAGAAGGAGGAGGGGAATGGCGCGGCGGCTCATAGTGTGTTGCAAGGGAGCGGGGGACGGCGTCGGGGTAGGGCTCAACGACGGCGGCGTCGGGGTAGGGCGCGGCCAGGGCGTCGGGGCAGGGCTCGGAGACGGCGACGGCGGGGCAGGGCGCGGCGAGGGCTTCGGGGCAGGGCGCGGCGAGGGCGTCGGCGAGGGGGGGGGACGGCGATCTCCGGCGCAGCAGCCTGGCGGCGTCGTGCTATGGTTTGGCGTCGGGGGAGAGAATGGGAGAAAAATTCTTAAGTGCTGCTTATATACCCAACCCTTTAGTCCCGGTTGGTGGCTCCAACCGGGACTAAAGGCCCCCCTTTAGTCCCGGTCCGAGCCACCAACCGGGACTAAAGGCCCCCCTTTAGTCCTTGTCCGAGCCACCAACCGGGACTAAAGGTGAATTTCACCAGCCCAAAGGGCGTGAAACCCAACCCTTTAGTCCTGGTTGGTGGCTCGGACCGGGACTAAAGGGGGACCTTAGTCCCGGTTGGAGCCACCAACCGGGACTAAAGGGTTGGTCCTGGCACAGCCGAGGGGCGGTGGGAGTTTAGTCCCACCTCGCCAAGCGAGAGGCGCTCGCAGCGGTTTATAAGCCCACCTACGACTACCGTTACAAGTTCCTCTCAAAGCACAGACAGCTCATCGTCTGACCTGTCCCCTCTCTGCCCTGTGGGTCCTACTGACAGCAGAAATTCGTGCCCCGTGGGCCTGCATCCTGGCCCATATATAGTTGGGTTTCTAGTCGTATGCAGGCCGTGGTGTGTGAATTCTCCTGCTAGTAGGTGGGCATTTTTTTATTTTTTTTATTTTTTGCATATGTTATGTCAATTTTTTGACCTTCTTCAAATCACATCCTAATTTTTATACATACTCACTTATGTGTAATACACATGATTATCAAATAATTTCAACAAAATATATGAAATTCTATACACATGATTATGCATAAATTTTATATAATTTTAAGTTAATATTATTTTGATCATAACTAGAGTTTTATAAAAGCTTTTTAGTTGATTGTTTTTGCTATTGAAGAATATTATAGTTTTGTTTTAGTTGATCATAACTAGAATTTTATATAACTTTATTTCATGATATAGATTTTCATCAGATAGTGACAAAATAGCTAGTTCTATCAAGTTATTTTCATATGTACCATTGCCGGAACATATTCACCATAAATTCCGATACTTTTTGTTAACCTAATTTATTTTGATGCATAGACACATAGTGATTCAAAAAAAGCCGACACCAATGTTCCCTATGTGAAGGAGATAGACCCTTACTATGAATCTTCTAGAAGATTCATAGTATTTTCTATTAACCTAATAATGTTATATTTTCTGTATGTCATACAACATTTCTCTCTTATCATCTCCGATCAGAGAAACCACATAGTACCTCCAACTTTATGTCATACAACGTTTCTCTCTTATCATCTCCGATGCTTCTGCTGTATTCATCTATGTCAAGACGTTTAAGCCATGTCTATATTAACCTTGTTATTTTATATGGAGCCACCAACCGGGACTAACCGCGTATGATCAACCTTGCAAAACATGGGACTGAAAGGATAGGAATAATTGAAATTTCATAACTTAATAAATAATTATTCTAAAATCATGTTTCAAATGCCAAAATGCCCTAGCTAGCTCTTACAAAGATTCCCTCCGGTTTGTCCGAAGTGGCACTTTACAGCTATAAGTCCGGAAACTCACACTAGAGAGAAAACGATGGTGGTGAAGCCGGGCACATCCCAGAGTGGGATCTTGGGGTATAAAACTATTTCTTCGCGTGTGTCCCTTGCTTATTGCGCCGTAACCATGGATAATCTTCATCATTTAATAGGATGCTTGGGTCAGCCTTCACTCTGAAGGGAGAAATTTCATGAAACTTTTCATAATCTTCTGACATGTCTGTCTTGTCTTCCACTCCCACGATGTTTCTTTTCCCTGAAAGAATTATGTGGCGCTTTGGCTCATCGTATGATGTATTCGCTTCCTTATCTTTTCTTTTTCTCGGTTTGGTAGACATGTCCTTCACATAGAAAACCTGCGCCACATCATTGGCTAGGACGAATGGTTCGTCTGTGTACCCAAGATTGTTGAGATCCACTGTTGTCATTCCGTACTGCGGGTCTACCTGTACCCCGCCTCCTGACAGATTGACCCATTTGCACTGAAACAAAGGGACCTTAAAATCACGTCCATAGTCAAGTTCCCATAGGTCCTCTATGTAACCATAATATGTGTCCTTTGCCCTATTGGTGTTTGCTGCATCAAAGCGGACACCACTATTTTGGTTGGTGATCTTTTTATCTTGGGTGATCGTGTAAAATGTATTCCCATTTATCTCGTACCCTTGGAAAGTCAATACAGTCAAAGTTGGTGTCCTGGCCAAGAAGTACAGGTCATCTCCAACAGTGGTGTTACCCATGAGATGTGTTTGCAACCAACCGCCGAAAGTCCCCATGTGTTCACGTGTAATCCAGTCGTCAGACTGCTCCGGGTGTTTGGAGCGTCGAATATTCTTGTGTTCATTGATAAACGGGGCCACCAAGGTAGAATTCTGTAGAACTGTGTAGTGTGCTTGCGCCCAAGAATGCCCGTCCCTACATATTATTGAGTTCGGTCCTAGCGTGCCTTTTCCACCCAGTCTCCCCTCATGCCGCGATTCAGGAACACCAATCGGCTTAAGGTCAGGAATAAAGTCAACACAAAACTCAATGACCTCCTCTGTTTGATGGCCCGTGGAGATGCTTCCTTCTGGCCTAGCACGGTTACGAACATATTTCTTTAAGACTCCCATGAACCTCTCACAGGGGAACATATTGTGTAGAAATACAGGACCCAGAATTGCAATCTCGTCGACTAGGTGAACTAGGACGTGTGTCATAATATTGAAGAAGGATAGTGGGAACACCAACTCGAAACTGACAAGACATTGGACCAAATCATTCTGTAAGCTTGGTAGGATTTCTGGATCGATTACCTTCTGAGAAATTGCATTGAGGAATGCACATAACTTCACAATGGCTAATCGAACATTTTCTGGTAGAAGCCCCCTCAATGCAACCGGAAGCAGTTGCGTCATAATCACGTGGCAGTCATGAGACTTTAGGTTCTGGAATTTTTTCTTTGCCATATTTATTATTCCCTTTATATTCGACGAGAAGCCAGACGGGACCTTGATACTGAGCAGGCATTCAAAAAATATTTCCTTCTCTGCTTTGGTAAGAGCGTAGCTAGCAGGACCTTGATACTGCTTTGGATGCATGCCGTCTTTTTCGTTCATACGTTGCTGGTCCTCCCGTGCCTCCGGTGTATCTTTTGTCTTCCCATACACGCCCAAGAAGCCTAGCAGGTTCACGCAAAGATTCTTCATCACGTGCATCACGTCGATTGCAGAGCGGACCTCTAGGTCTTTCCAATAGGGTAGGTCCCAAAATATAGATTTCTTCTTCCACATGGGTGCGTGTCCGTTAGCGTCATTCGGAACAGATTGTCCGCTAGGACCCTTTCCAATGATTACTTGTAAATCCTTGATCATATCAAGTATATCATCACCACTACGGAGGACAGGCTTCTTCCGGTGATCTGCCTCACCTTTGAAATGCTTGCCTTTCTTTCTTAAGGCATGCTTGGTCGGAAGAAATCGACGATGTCCCAGGTACACATTCTTCTTGCATTTGTCCAAATATATACTTTCAGTCTCATGTAAACAGTGCGTGCATGCATTGTATCCCTTGTTTGTCTGTCCTGAAAGGTTACTAAGAGCAGGCCAATCATTGATGGTTACAAACAGCAACGCTCGTAGGTCAAATTCCTGTTGTTTGTGCTCATCCCACACACGTATACCTTTTTTTATCCCACAGCTGTAAAAGTTCTTCAACTAATGGCCTTAGGTACACATCAATGTCGTTGTCGGGTTGCTTAGGGCCTTGGATGAGCACTGGCATCATAATGAACTTCCGCTTCATGCACAACCCTTTTTTGTGATCCTCTAACATGCGATCAAACTTCAACTTCTCCTTTTCACTTTTTCATCCCCTCTGTGCATCAACAATGACCCGGCGAAGATCATCATCGGGCACATCTGGTGCCTCTTGATCTTCAGCTTCCCCCGTTGCAGTATCACCGTATTCAGGGAACATAGGATAGTTGTCATCATCCTCTTCTTCTTCGTTGTCTTCCATAATAACCCCTCTTTCTCCGTGCTTGGTCCAAACATTATAGTGTGGCATGAAACCCTTCTCAAGCAGGTGGAAGTGAAGGGTTTTCGAGTCAGAGTAATCCTTCGTATTCTCACAGACAGTACATGGACAATACATAAAACCATTCTGCTTGTTTGCCTCAGCCACATCGAGAAAATTATGCAGGCCCGTAATGTAGTCGGAGGTGCGTCGGTCACCGTACATCCATTGCCGGTTCATCTGCGTGCATTATATAATTAAGTATATCAAAAACCATTACAGAACGTCATGAATAGAGAAATGACCAAATTAATACAAGTTCATCATCATATTAAAACCAAAGTACAGTAGTGATCAAATGTTATTACTGAAAAAATAAATACATAAAGTTCATACATAGTTCTCATAGAACAACATACAGCTCTCTAGAGCATCTAATTAAAACATACATTGAAACTAACATACAACTATGTAAAACATTTAAATGCAACAACAAATGCGATCAAAATCGCAACTAAGGTAACAATTGATCCAACAGCATAATGATACCAAGCCTCATTATCAATGGCATATTTTCTAATCTTTCTAATCTTCAAGCGCATTGCATCCATCTGGCTCTTGTGTAGATCGACGACATCGGCAACATGCAACTCCAATTTCATCTTCTCTTCTTCAACTCTTTTCAATTTTTATTTCAAATAATTGTTTTCATTTTCAACTAAATTTAACCTCTCGACAAGAGGGTCGGTTGGAATTTTCGGTTCACATACCTCCTAGATAAAGACATCTATGTCAAGTTGGTCGGCATAATTGTCATAAACACTAAATGAAAAAATAGTTATAAAAGATAATATACCACATCCGAATCATAGACCGGACGAGAGCCGACGGGGGCGGATACCAAAACCATGGCACTATATAATAAAAAACAATAATACAAGTAAGAAAATTATACAAGTTGCTATATAAATCATACAAGTAAGAATGTTTTCTTTAAAAAAAAGATAAGAACAAGAGGCTCACCACGGTGGTGCCGGCGACGAGATCGGCGCGGGCGATCGACGGCGGTGAGGACGGGGACGGGGACGGGACGGCACCCTAAGAAATTAATTTGAGCTCAAATTGTGCATCTAAATCAAATAAACTCACACATACACTCCTCCACTAAAACCCACAAACCACACTACTTCTAGAGTATTTGAAATGAGCTAAACTAGCAGTGAGAGATGAAAGGATGAAGTTGCTAACCTTTTTAGAACACTTGGATAGTTGGTGCACCACCAAACCTAGACAAATCTTGGGGAAAATGGAGCTTGGAGGTCGAGCTTGGAGGAAGAACAGAGGAGAAAGCTTTAGTGTGGCTCCAGAATTTCATCGAACACCTCATGTGCATATATAGGCCAAAAATAGAGTAGCCCACACCTCCACCCTTCCACGGCCAAAAAACAGAGGAGATGGGGGGGGGTGGCGTGGATATATATAGGCAAAACTTTAGTCCCGGTTTGTGTCTAAAACCAGGACTAATGGCGTACCCTTTAGTCCCGGTTCCAGACACCAACCGGGACTAAAGGGCAGAAACCCCTTTAGTCCCGGTTGGTGGATGGAACCGGGACTAAAGGTCCCAGCCGAACCGGGACTGATGCCTGCCGAGGCCCGGCCGGCGTCCTAGCCTCTCAAACCAGGACTGATGCTCCTATTAGTCCCGGTTCGTAACACGACCGGGACTAATGCTCTGATCTGGCCAGGACCAAAGCTATCGGGGATATAATCCCTGGATATAACCCACCCGTTTAGGGCTGGGTCACTATACGGCGACTTAGAAGAAGGCTTCTACAAGTGGGCCACGGTGATCCAGAAGACCGGAGTCTGGAGGATAAGTCGCCCAGGGGAGGCCGACTCACGGCCCAGAGTTTTTCCATCTAAGGCGCCTAAAGAGTTTCCTTACTTGTGAAACAAGATGAGTAGGAATTAGAGTATGACACAGGTCGTCTCTTCGATCCAGACTCTGTTGTAAACCCAGGGCCCCGACCTGTATATAAAGGTGAGCCCCTGAGGCGGAAAAGACTAAGTTACAAGCTCTCGAGTACTAGGTTAGCCAAGTCGCACCCTTGTAATCAAGATCATCATCATCAATACAACCAAAGCAGGACGTAGGCTTTTACCTCCACCGCGAGGGGCCGAACCTGGGTAAACCCTTGTCCCTCGATTCCGATCAACCCCGTTCGAGTTACCACCTAGCTGCTATGGCCTCACGACTAAGTCCTTTCACGAGGACATCTGCCGTGACAAAACCACGACAGTTGGTGCCCAAAGTGGGGCTCTCGCTCGGTGGTGTTGAGTACTTGAAGGGAACTCCCGCTGGGATCGAGGGATACGTGATCAGCCGCATGACCAAGAGTCACCACGGCAAGCTCTACATCGACGATTCAGGCTGGGGCCCCATGGCCGACTCAATCGAGTACGGGTACCGGGTCCCCTTCGGCGAAATCCACGTCTTCATCGGCAAAGCCGGCGGATCTGAACCCGAGCCGGACATCTGCACCGACATCGTCGAGCCGGCTCGGTGCGCGCAACCCGCCCAGGCTCAAGCTGGCCAGAAGCACGTCTTCATCGGTTTCACCCAGGGGGTTGACCTTGCAGATAACTCGGCGTCCGGAGGCGAAACCCTCGTCTACTCTGATGGCGAGTCCTCGGTGGGCGAGACCGAGTTGATCCTCCCGCTTTACGATGGCGGGCTTGGGGGGCTATTCCGACTATCCGGCAGCTTAGGACTCCTTCGACACGCCCCCCCGGGCTGCTGTTTATATGGCCGGCTCAGCCCCGACCCTTAACTCCACGGTGGCTGGCGCAGCAACGGGAACCGGCACCTCAGGGCCCGGCTCAGCCGTACCGCCAGCTCAGGCCTTGACAGAATTGGCAACCGCCCTGGCGACGCTCCTTGCGACACCGGTGATCGCAGAAAACCAGGCGGAAGGCAACATAGAGGTAACTAAGCTCCGCGAGCAGATGGCTAAGGTCCAGGCAGATATCAACGCTGAAAACACTCGCATGGCGGAGTTGCAGTCTCAAGTCCAGGCCGAGGTAGAGCGCCTGAAAGCCAAAGCCTGGTGCATGGGGCTCCGTCAGAGTGCCTCAGAGGCGGTTCATCAGAGGCGCCGTATGAGTCGTCTACTGCCCAACTATGATCCCATGCGCCTGTTTAACACGCCGCAGGATGCGCCTGTTCAGGGGGCTGGGGCAGGCACCCCGGAAGCACCGTTTGTGCCCCCGAACGGAGGTAGGCAGCCGTCGCCGGGTCAACCACATCAACTGGCTCAGCAGCGCCCGCAAGAGCCGGCCCAGTGGCTCCCGCCGGTTCAGACGCCCTCGCATCGTTTTCTCACGCCGGCGGGTCACTTCACCAATCCTTTAGACAACTTGGTGGCAGCAGCGACCAACCTGGCCGCGCTCCCAATCACGGGAAACTCGCCGGTTGAGATCGAAGCCCGGAATTCCATTGAGATGTTAAAAACTGCGGTCGCCCAGCAGGCAAATTACTCCTACAGTCGGCAGCGAATCCACTCTACCCCGCTTCCAAGCCGTAGCAGGAGCCGCCATGATGAGTCGCCGGCCGTCTCTAGCAGTGCTCGTCGACATCGTGAGCAGCCTTATAACCCGCCGGGCCGTGAGCCCCTTAACGCCCAGGAGATCATTGACACGGCTCGGGCTCAGCGAGCAGCGGAGGCGGCGAATACGGCGGCTCAAGCGCCGCTTGTCACAACCCAATTGACTTCGAGTAGCAGGACCATCGGGATACCGTGTTTGGTGCCAGCTTTACACAACGAGCGCATGCCCAAGGACTTCAAAGGCCCTCGTAAGGTTCCAAATTACACGGCTGACCTTGAGCCGGCGGCTTGGATTGAGAGCTACGAAATAGCCATGGACATGCTAGATGTCGGCGACGCTGTCTGCGCCAAGTACCTGATGATGATGTTGGAAGGGCCAGCTTGTACATGGTTGAAAAACTTGCCCCCTAACTCTATTAACACCTGGGCGGAGTTGAAGGACCGTTTCATCAAGAACTTCCAGGGAACCTGGAAGCGCCCAATGACGATCGTCGATCTTCAGCACTGCATCCAACGTGAGGGTGAGTCGGCCCATCACTGGACGCGCCGGGTCGCAGAAAATATTCACGCCTCCGACAGCATCACGGCGGCTCAGGCGGTTCTGATCTTGGAGAAAAACTGCCACTTTGAGCCACTCGTGCAGAAACTGGGCCAGCTCAAGCGGAAGGTTCAGGATATGGGCGAGCTCATGGATGTCCTCACCAGGTATGCCGAGTCAGACACCACGAAGGATCCCAGCCCAGACGATGACCAGACTGGCAAGGGAAAGAAAAACAATGGTGGCAAGGGTAACCAGCAGAACAATTCAGGGAACAATGGAAATCATGGCAATGGAGGGAAGCGTAAGAATCAGGAAGGAGGATCAGATTTGGTTGCTAATACCAACACTGGGTACAAATACCCGAAGGGGAATAATTCGGGAAGATCCTATAGTGGCAACAAGCCCCGTAATTTTGAGGAAGCCCTCAAAGGCCCATGCCCAAGGCACAGCCTCCCTAATAAGCCGTCAAGCCACTCTTGGGAGAACTGTCACATAATGCAGGCTTTCGGCGAGCAGTTCTTTCAGAACTGTCAAGGCGGCGGTGGAGGCAACCCGGGGCAGCCTGGAGCCGGCTCGTCCGGTGGTTTTCATAACCCGGGGTTGCATGGCCCGGGCGGCTCAGGTGCAGGTTACCAGGGTTCTGGCAACAACGGTGGCAATCAGCATTCGGGGCAAGGAAGTCAACAACAGGGCAATCACCAACATGGCAACCAGTCTGGTTTTCAGAGCAATCCCAAGTAGTTGAATAGCGGGCAGTATCACGTGTTCACGACCCATACTAACAAGCGAGATCGCAAACTCCGGAAATGAGCCGTCAGTGTTGTTGAGCCGGCGGCCCCGGAATATCTACGTTGGTCGGAACAGCCCATTACATGGAGCAGAGAGGACCATCCTCCCCGGGTTGACAGTCCGGGTTGCTTGGCTTTAGTGGTGGCGCCTCAAGTGGGTGGCTATTCACTCACGAAAGTGCTCATGGATGGAGGAAGCAGCATAAACATCTTGTACTACGACACTTTCCGACGGATGAATCTGTCTGAAAAACAGCTCCAGTCATCTTCCACCGTGTTTCACGGGATTGTTCCCGGAAAGTCTGCATATCCTATCGGGCGGATCAAGCTGGACGTCGCGTTTGGCACTGATGATAATTACAGGTGTGAGTCATTGACCTTTGAGGTGGTTAAAATCAAGAGCCCTTATCACGCTCTGTTTGGGCGGCCGGCTTATGCTCGCTTTATGGCTCGGCCTTGCTACGTCTACCTCAAACTCAAGATGCCTGGACCGGCAGGCGCCATCACAGTTAATGGAGATCGAAAGATTGCCCTTGAGTGCGAGGAAGGGGATGCAGCCTATGCCGAGACAGCTTGCGCTGTGGAAGAGTTGAAATTCTACACTGCGAATGTTGACCTGGCCGATATGACGCCCTTGAAGAAACCCACCGCCGAGTGTGACCCGCCACTCAAGTTTAAGTTGGCCGAGGACACCAAGCAGGTTGAGTTTGTCCCTGGCGACCCGTCCAAGAAGTTCACTATTAGGACTGGTATGGATTCCAAATAGGAAAGCGCGCTCATCGAGTTCATCCGTGAGAATCGGGACATCTTCGTGTGGAAACCTTCTGACATGCCAGGTGTACCGAGAGAACTCGCTGAGCACCACCTTAATGTGGATCCAAAAATGAAGCCTATTCGACAATTCCTCCGTCGTTTTTAACGAGGAGAGACGCAAGGTTATTGGGGAAGAAGTAGCCCGGCTCCTAGCTGCCGGGTTTATCGTTGAAGTTTTTCACCCTCAGTGGTTGGCTAATCCAGTGCTTGTTCTAAAGAAAAACGGCACTTGGCGCATGTGTGTTGACTACACAGATCTCAACAAGGCTTGTCCCAAAGACCCATTTGCCCTCCCTCGCATTGATCAGATCATCGATGCCACGACGGGTTGTGAGAGTTTGTGTTTTCTGGATGCTTACTCCGGCTATCATCAGATAAAGATGGCCGTCGAAGATCAGGAGAAGACGGCTTTCATCACACCTTTTGGAGCCTTCTGCTATGTCTCTATGCCTTTCGGGCTCAAAAGTGCAGGGGCGACTTATCAGCGGTGTGTCCAAAATTGCTTTCATAAGCAGATTGGGCGCAACGTTCATGCTTATGTGGATGATTGTTGGTGCAATAATTTGCCTCCTTATGTTTCGGAGATTGTTGACAAATAGTGAGGGACTAATGTGTTTTCTAGTGCACACAGAGTAACAGGTCCCTGGAGTCAGAGAGGAGTTTGGATTCAAACTCCGAAGAATATCCCCTGCGTGGCAGTGAAACTTATCACCGAAGTTTATGACGACAAGAGTGACCCCTCAAAATTGTTGAAGCAAAACAATTCGTTCGGTGTTCGTCCGAGCAAAGTGACTGCAGTCGAGGAGATTGAAGACGAAGTGAAGATGTAGCATTCCTTTCGTAGTTTCTTTTCTCCTTATTTGAGTCATAGGACCACCGTACTATTAAGAGGGGTGTAGCGTTCAAAGCTTTGATTCGCTGATGCTGAACCCAAATCCTATGAAAGTTGCGAGAGAAATCTCTTTGTGTTCCGAGCAAATACTTGCCAGCAAGAGACTGTGATCTTCTTCGCTGCGAGAGATTTGTCTCTGACCGAGGAGTTAGCATTACTTGCTCCCCAATTAATGTTACCGTTGCTCCCAAAATCCGACCGTTGTGAACGTGTCGGTTGGCCATTGGCTGGACAGCGTGTCCAAAATGGTCATTTCCCATCAGGGAAGGCTGCAGCTATAAATAGCCACCCCGCACCGGCGTTGTCCGGTGGCTGCTCCGTTTGATTATGAGATGATTATTGAGCAACCCCCTCTCCGAGAGATTTGAGTTTAAAATCCACCGAGAGAAAACCCCAGAGCCAAAAAATTAGATAGTGATTCAGCATCACTCTAATCTAAGTCCAGTACGCTCCGCCTATTACTCTTGAGAGCTGCGAACTCTCTAGACGGTTAGGTGTCAATTTCTTCAGAGACCAAGAGTAATTGTGGTTCTCAAAGAAGAAGTCTGTAAAGGTTCGGAGATCGCCTCAAGTATCTACCACGAGTAATCGGCATTGGTTGACGAACCAATTGTCGAGGAGAATAGGGCGAAGAGAGTTTATCTTCTGTGTTAAATCACAACCCCTCCAACCAGACGTAGTCCTTTTCCAGAAGGGCGAACTGGTCTACCAAATCCCTTGTCACCATCGAGCATCACTGGTCACCTCTGCTACCCTCTTTTACATTCGAACTGTGACATATGACATATTTCAAACATGTGATTTACCTCGATGCATGCTGTTAGTTTCCATTCGGTAGTTTGTATTCGCTCACTGCATATTGTTTTCGTTCGTTCCGCTGCTGGGTTCTGAGAGTTTTGATATTTTCGAAGAAAAATTAAAACTCCCATTCACCCCCCCCTCTGGTAGACATACTTCGTTCCTACAATGATATCGTGGTCAAGTCATTGAAGAAGGAGACCTTGCTGGATGATCTCAAGGAAACTTTTGCTAATCTTCGGACTTACCAGATGAAGCTTAACCCGGATAAGTGTGTTTTTGGTGTTCCTGCAGGCAAGTTGCTGGGTTTTCCTAGTATCACAACAAGGCATTGAAGCCAACCCGGACAAGATCAAGGCAGTAACCTCGCTTGCGAAGCCGGAAAATATAAATGACGTTCAACGGATGGCGGGTCGGATCGCTGCTTTGAGCCGGTTCATAAGCCGCCTTGGCGAAAAGGCGATTCCCCTTTATCAGATGTTGAAGAAGACTGATACCTTTGTCTGGAGTGATGCAGCTGATGCAGCTTTCGAAGCCCTCAAGAAGCAGCTGGCTGAGCCGCCTGTCCTCCCTGCTCCTATTGCTAAAGAGCCTATGCTCCTGTACATTGCTGCTAATAACAAAGCGGTAAGTGTTGCAGTTGTTGTCGAGAGGAAAGAGGCAGGGAAAGAATATCCAGTCCAGAGGCCAGTCTATTATGTCAGCGAAGTTTTATCCGAGTCCAAGCAGAGGTACCCACATTGGCAGAAACTGGTGTTTGGTGTCTTCATGGCTAGTCGCAAGCTCAGACATTATTTCCTGGAGCACCCCATTACTGTGGTCAGTTCAGCACCCTTGGGAGATATCATCCAGAACAGGGAAGCGACAGGCCGGGTTGCCAAGTGGGCGATTGAGCTTGGCCCACATCATCTTAAATACATCCCTCGCACAGCCATCAAGTCCCAGGCACTTGTTGATTTCATCAATGATTGGACTGAACTCCAAGCTCCGGAAGAGAAGCCTGATAATACATATTGGACTATACATTTTGATGGTTCCAGACAGCTAGAAGGCTCGGGGGCTGAAGTCGTCATATCTTCCCCTAGAGGTGATAAATTTTGTTATGTCCTACGGATTCTATTTCCTTGTACTAACAATGCAGCTGAATATGAGGCTCTCCTCCACGGTCTTCGGATAGCTAAAGAGATTAACCTCAGCCGGGTCAGGTGCTTGGGCGACTCAGATTTGGTCGCTCAACAAGTTTCAGGAAAGTGGGATTCCAAGGACCCGCTTATGGCGGCTTATCGGCAAGAAGTAACCAATGTGGCTGGACACTTCAAAGGATATCAAGTCGATCACATCAACCGGCGACTTAACGAGGCGGCTGATGCATTCTCACGACTCGGCTCTCAATGTAAGCCGGTCCCCCCTAATGTGTTCCTTGACGTGCTCCATAACCCTTCTGTCAAGCTACCTTCCGAGGAAGATCTCATTGTTCCTGACCCGGAGGCACTGTTGGTGGCGGCTCTTCACACTATTCTGGATTGGACAGTTCCTTATCTGGATTATCTGACTCGAGGCGCGCTCCCTGAAGATGAACTCATGGCTCGACAGATCATCCGTCGCTCCAAGTCTATGTCCATTGTCAATGGCCAGTTACACAGGAGAAGCATCACAGGAGTTTTCCAGCGTTGTGTTTCCCCTGATGAAGGGCGAGAGATCCTCAATGAGATTCATTCTAGAGATTGTGGTCATCATGCTGGCTCAAGATCCTTGGTGGCAAAAGCTTTTCGGCATGGTTTTTACTGGCTTACGGCTCACGCAGATGCTGAGGATATTGTACAAAAGTGTGATTTTTGCCAGAAGTTTGCGCACCAGGTTCATGTTCCGGCTCAAGAGCTCCGGATGATCCCAATCACTTGGCCCTTTGCAGTCTGGGGGCTCGATATGGTTGGTCCGTTTAAGCCGTCCAAAGATAAAAAGACCTATCTTTTGCTTGATGTTGATAAATTTACCAAGTGGTTTGAAGCCGAGCCAATCAGCAATTGTGATGCAGCCACAACAGTCAGGTTCTTGAAAAAGTTAATTTTTTGCTTTGGTTATCCACATAGCATCATCATTGATTATGGCACAAATTTGTCAAAAGGAGCTATGAAGCAGTTTTGTCAGAGAGAGCATATCCGGCTTGACGTTGCATCAGTTGCCCACCCTCAGTCCAATGGCCAGGCAGAACGTGCTAACCAGGAGATTTTACGAGGCATCAAGCCTAGGCTTATGGTCCCACTCGAGCGCACGCCGGGTTGTTGGGTCGAAGAGCTCCTTTCTGTCCTTTGGAGCATACGGACTACCCCTAACAGATCAATAGGCTATACGCCTTTCTTCATGGTCTATGGTGCAGAAGCTGTTTTGCCGAGTGATATCCGTCATGATTCCCCAAGAGTTACTGCCTATGTCGAAGCAGACAATGAACAAGCTCGTCAAGACTCTCTGGATGCCTTGGAAGAGGAACGTGACTTAGCAGGAACGTGACTTAGCAGCAACGTGACCTATGTCGCTATCACAGCCGTAGAGTTCGCAGCCGTACTTTCCAGGAGGGCGATTTAGTGCTCCGTCTCATACAAGAACAGACTGGCATGGACAAACTTTCCCCTCCCTGGGAAGGGCCTTTTGTCATCAGCAAAAATCTTAACAACGGGTCATATTACCTGATGGATATACGTGAGCACAATAAGTCACGTACGTCGGAGGAGGAGACCAACAGGCCTTGGAATATCGCTCATCTCCGTCCTTACTATACTTAGAGCCACTGGCTCAAGTTGGTTGTACATACCTTTGTATATATTATGGTCAATAAACATAAGCCGGCATCCTCGAACCTCGGGGCCTCTGTCGTTTCGTCTCAAATATTGTGCATGAGTCTTTTCGTTTTTGATCAT
Source organism: Elymus sibiricus (assembly GCA_039707655.1). Lineage (NCBI taxonomy): Eukaryota > Viridiplantae > Streptophyta > Magnoliopsida > Poales > Poaceae > Elymus > Elymus sibiricus. Next base: position 163,817,499 of record CM077666.1, on the reverse strand, counting down.
TGGTCACCTGGGGGCTTCCAACTCACCGAGTTTAGCTATCTCACCTTCTTGACCCGGCAATTAACGCCACATTATCTTGGTTAAACCTGCCTGTCTGCTTGATGCTACTCCGATTAGGTGACCCGGTGTACTCTTGACAAGTCAATCATCTCTATGACCCTGAACTTGCCTTGGTTAAAACATTGGATGTCACGTGAGAGCCGGCTTACAGAGAGCGAGGATAAACCATGGGCTATCACGCCAGCTTCACTGAAGCAAGACTCGAGCCTCGAAAGCCGGTCTATATTGTCATGCCTCGAAAGCCGACTTAACATTGATATCTATTCACGATTTCTGTTCAAATTTCACAGGGGTTATCTTTGTTTCCCCTTTGGGCCATGAGCCGCCGGATCATTGATGAGCCGGTTTAAACAAAAATCATAACAGTTTATTTCAGACTGGTGCTAACCACAACCCGGACAAGCTATTAAGCGCCCCGGGGTATGTTAAGTCTGTGTTATGCAGAGACGGATCAACTATTGATGGTTTCTGCAGATATGACTCGCCATACTGATACTCAACGAAGCATAGTTTCTTCCAAAGGAGACCTGGCGGGTTAATATACAATCACACCAGTACAGCTGTTTCATCCAAAATACTGCAAAATTTTAAGAGCGCAAAGGCACGTCAGAGCACCCACGTGTTTCCACTATCCTATTACAAGGCCACAGCTGGGATCATGATGTCAAAGTTCTTTGGAAGCTCTACTCCTGGGCACCAGTTTCAGCGCCCTCCGGGTTATCAGTTCCCGGGTTAGCTCCCTCCTACTGCTTCTTGGCGGCTTGCGTCTCCGGGTCATCCTGCTCCGGCTCCGCTCTTCTTCTTATCTGAAGATTTTTGAAGTCCCAGTCGAGGGTGGTCAAGGCTTGGAACTCGGCGTCCTCTCCCATGATAATTGACGGGTCAACATCAGGAGCAAAGATGTGCTTACGGCGTGCTGGAGTCAGGTCGATCGGCTCGAAGATTGGCAGTGTGACACGTTGGTTATCTTCAGTATAAGCCGCCTGGTACCTCTTTAAGTCCACCTCTTCAACAATCTGACTCGCCACGACACGAGTTTCTTTCAAACAGCTGGAATAGTCAGCCGTACTGAATTCACTGCCGTCCGTCTTAAATTCTGGAAACCCGCCAGCCAGCTCAGACAAGTCCATATCTGGCACATACGCCTTGGCTCGGCTCAGGGATAGCATGCTGGCTGATCGGGCGGCTGATTTCTTGAGCTCCTCAATGTACTTCGGCACGGTGGAGAGCTGATTCAACACGTCTCTGATATATTTTGGCGGCTCTTTATGTCTCATCACTGACATAATTGTGAACAAACTCCCTACATAGAGTTGCTCAAGAAAGGTGTACATCGCCTTCAGCTTGACCAGTGGCTCTTGTCCAAGATTTACAGTCCGGTTCCCTGCAATTTTTTGCCCAAGTATGAATCGATTAATGATTGCAGTTCGCAGGCGAGTTATCAGTAAAATTGGAGGGTCACTTACCAAAGATGGCCTGGGTCATGTGATTGAGGTGATGCTTTAACCCGGCCAGTTCATCGGAAAGGGGTTTGAGTTTGTTTTCTGCTTCTTCAGCATGTTTCAACAGCAAGGTTTTCTCTTTCTCATGAGAGGCTGTCAACGCTCTCAATTTTTCGGCGGTAGTTGATACTGATTCTTCTAGAGACGCGGCTGCTGACTCGGCATCAGCTCGAAGTTTCTTCTCCGCCTTAAGTTGCTCTTGCAAGCCGGCCGCTCTTGACTCGGCGTCATTCAACAGATCCTGTCATAATCAGGTCACATCAGTACAACAATATATGGTCCTGCACCTAGAAAAATTGCCCACCCTTGTGTTTGGGGACTTTGAAACCACCACACCTTTCTAAACTAAAGTCCCAAGCAGTTGCTAGCAATCTACATGGCACTTGGGGGCTAATGCAAGTTCATTTTTCTTTTACAAATATCAAGGGAAAGCTCCAACTCATCTCAGTACAATGAGTCGGCCCTTGGCGGCTATCACAGTCAATTCTCTTCTACATACCGAATCAATATTATGAAGACCCGGCTATTTCACAGAAACAAGCCAGCCCTTGGGGGCTACACAACATTTTTCTCTATAATTGTTGAAGATCCGGCTGTTTCATAGAAGCAAGCCGGCCCTTGGGGGCTACATGTCAATTCAGTCTAAGAGACGAAGTTTCAGCACCAGCTCGTTATATGCATAACAACCCGGCCCTTGGGGGCTATGGTTCAAGAAAAAAGAAGAAAAACATATCAAAAGTCTTTCACACAATCATGTCTGTTTATATCTAAGACTTGGCGGCTACATATGATATATACAGTGTGGAAAAGAGATGTTTTCTTACCTCATATTTCCTCTTCAGCATGTTAACCATGCTGGCTTCCATGTCCCGGCTTGTGGATAGCCGGGTCAGGTACGCCTCATGAAGGTCAGCCGCGCTAAGTTCTTCAAGGCTTGGGAGTGCATGTTTCGCCAAAGCGGTTGAAGGCTCTGGAGCTTTAAAGGATGCTCCTGTGGTGGTGACCTTGTCGGCGGCTTGGAGAGACGACAACACTACATTTTCCACCGCCTTTGTTGGGCTCGAAGCATGGTCAAGACTCGGCGGGTTGATGTCTACCACCTCATCTGTCACACAGGTTTGAGTGTCCATTTTTTTTGTTGATGGCAGCTTATTCTGTGGCGGCGGCTCAACAATCTCGTCAGCCTGGTCCTTTGCAGTTTCAACTTGACCTTCAGGGGTTACCAACTCTGGAGTTTCATATCCGGGTTTCTCTGGGGTTGAGGGTAATTCGCCAGTCTTCCTTTTCTTGGCCTTGGCCCTGCGAAAGCACAAGCAGAATCAGATAAATAATACAACAGGTATCACACAACATGACTCATCGAAAGGCACTTACCCTTGTTTGATGACCAAGGGTGGCAGTTGAGTGGCAGATGAGTCGCCAGATGATGGTGGCGACTCCTGATAATCCGAATCAGACGGGTTACGTGGTTGTTTAAAAAGACCGGCAAGCGGGTGAGATGGAGTTGGACTATGAGGCACCTCATTTCGACGCTTGCGGGGGTTTGGCGTGTCAGATAAGCCGCCCAAAAGCTCTCCAGAGCCACTTCGCGTCTGGCGCCTTATTGATTCGGCATGCTGTGATTTCTTTAAAGAAAATTTTAGGTCTAAGTAAGCAAGTGGATGAGAAAAGGGCACTTTCCTCACAGTTTTTCTTAGCTTTTGGGGAACAAAGGTGTCTGAGTCGGAAGAGATAGAAATTACCTCAACGTCATCAGCCCGGCTTATATAAGCATCGCCCTGGGAATAAGAGGCGTCAGCAAGTTCAATAAAAAGACATCCAAGGGAGTCAAGTTCTACCTCTGATTCATCATCAGCCAATGGCGACTGGCCCCTAGCTGTCGTCTCATGTTCAGCGGTCGGCTTATTCTTTTTCCGAGCCAGCACAGCCTTGGTTTTGGCGACTGCCTTTTTCGTTTTCTTGTTCCAGAATGAAGAGTTGACCTACAGTTTAACGAGATCAACGAGTAAGCTTAAGTTATGGATTGATAAGTTGGATAAAACAATTATAGGAATACTTACTGGAGGAGCTTGGTTGAGGGCATAGAATGGTTTCAGTCCAGTCTTGTTGCATATTTCTTGAGGTTCCCCAAGTAGTTTCTTCGTAGCCTTATTTATATCATCAGCTGACATATCAATGGGACTGAACCGTTGTGGGTCGTTTGACTCACCAGAATAATTACACATTAAGTCGTCTCAGCGGCTTAAGGGTAGGATCTTCCACGTAAGCCAGCACCGGGTCAGGTCAACACCGGTCAGACCGTTGGCTAGCAAAGCCCTCAACTTTTGATATACGTGGGCGACTTGGGCACGTTCTTCTTGAGAAGCCCAGCCAGGAAGTTCAAAGGTTGGGGGAAGGCGTTCAATTCTATAACCCGGCAGAGGGTTTTCATCAGCTGGAGCTGTGTTCTTGTAGTAGAACCACGTTTTGTTCCAACCTTTAGGGTGACTCGGCAGAACAGCTGAAGGAAAAGGAACGTCTCTTCGTCTTTGAATTGAGACCCCGCCAAGTTCTAGGCAGGGGCCATTAGCGCACTCAGTTTGGCAGTTGAGATAGAAGAACTCTCTGAAGAGAGGAACGGTGGGTTCTATTTGTAGATATACCTCACACAAGACTTGAAATTGGCACAGGTTGGATACAGAGTTTGGACCAATGTCTTGAGGATGAAGGTTGAAGAAGTGTAGAACATCCCGGAAGAATTTTGACCTGGGTGGAGAGAAACCCCTAAGAAGATGGTCTGTAAAAATCACGACTTCCCCTTCGCGGGGGTGAGGGATGTCTTCTGCTGCTTGAGGGGCTCGATAGCCAATTACTTCCTGAGCCGGTAGGAAGCCTTGCTCTTTAAAATTGTTCAGTACAAGGTCAGAAACTTGAGAACACACCCAGTTGCAGACTGTGGTCTTCGCCACAGCAAGTCGCCTAAATATGAACGAGGAATGCAAAAACATAAATGGCAGGGTCACTCATGTTCATGATAAGCTCGCATCATACGATTAAAGGCACAGGGGCGAGTCACCATGTTCAGAAAGTCGCCAAAGTTATAAGTCGCCCGACTGGGATTTCAGCTATGATTATCAAAATTGGGCGGATCATAATAAGTGGACATGAGTCGCCAAGAGTAAGGGCGGCTCATCCTGAGACCAAGGTTCTCCGATTTATTCTTAAGTGTTGCAGAAACAAGTTTCGAACAAGAACAATTACTGCAATGGATCTAAAAAACACCTTAAAAAGAGAAATATTTACTATGCCTAGTTCATACAGTGGAAACAGAGTTTGATCTACTCCGGATTTCTAGTAAAGGTCTGAGGCTCTTAGATGCAAAACGGTACTATGGATAGTGGAGGAATATCTCTATGAAGAAGGCATTCAGAAATAGATCTAAACAGCGGCAAAGGTGATACGACCTGTGCAAGAACACCGACGAACTAGGGTAAGCTACTGCTACGGATTTAAGGAAGCAACGAAGCATACCTGGGCGCGGTGAATGGTTTTGAGATGATTCCGAGCAGCTTCGATGGCGGCGCGCGCGAAGAAAAGGATGCGGTTGAGGTCGCCAGCGCGTGTCGGGGTCGTACGGCGGCGGAGCTCCTGACACCGGTAGACGCGATGCGAGGAAGAAGAAGCAGTGGAGCGGTCAAAGTGGTAAAGAGAAAATGGAAACCCCCTCGCGAATATTTATAAGGGAAAGAAAGAAGGGGAAAACGGCAAGCACGAGAATCAAGGCGACACCGTGATAAAAGGCGCCTCGATTATCGGACATGTCAGGTCCACTCAAGATTTGGAATGACGTCACGCAAGATTCGCGGGTGTCAGTTGAATGGAGTCATGGATTTCCAAGGGAAGATATGACAAGTATGAAGCATGTTGTAAGCCGGCAGATATGAGCCGGCCACAACCCAGAAGATCAGTTCGGGTTAATCTTATTTTGAAGATTGACATGAATAAATTCAAATCAACCTGGGGGCTAATGTCGGGGATATAATCCCTGGATATAACCCGCCCGTTTAGGGCCGGGTCACTATACGGCGACTTAGAAGAAGGCTTCTACAGGTGGGCCGCGGCGATCCAGAAGACCGGAGTCTGGAGGATAAGCCGCCTGGGGGAGGCCGACTCACGACCCAGAGTTTTTCCATCTAAGGTGCCTAAAGAGTTTCCTTACTTGTGAAACAAGATGAGTAGGAATTAGAGTATGACACGGGTCGTCTCTTCGATCCGGACTTTGTTGTAAACCCAGGGCCCCGACCTGTATATAAAGGTGAGCCCCTGAGGCGGAAAAGACTAAGTTACAAGCTCTCGAGTACTAGGTTAGCCAAGTCGCACCCTTGTAATCGAGATCATCATCATCAATACAACCAAAGCAGGACGTAGGCTTTTACCTCCACCGGGAGGGGCCGAACCTGGGTAAACCCTTGTCCCTCGATTCCGATCAACCCCCTTCGAGTTACCACCTAGCTGCTATGGCCTCACGACTAAGTCCTTTCATGAGGACATCTGCCATGACAAAACCACGACAAAAGCCCTGTTTTCTTCTAGTGCCATCATCCTTTCCTCACTGGGACAATGCTCAAATAAGGATGATCATCACACTTTTATTTACTTACAACTCAATATTACAACTCGATACTAGAACAAAAATATGACTGTATATGAATGCCTCTGGCAGTGTACCAGGATGTGCAATGATGCTAGCGTAACATGTATAAAAATGATGAACGGTGGCTGAGCCACAAATACTATGTCAGCTATATGATCATGCAAAGCAATATGACAATGACGATGTGTGTCATAAAAACGGAACGGTGGAAGTTGCATGGCAATATATCTCGGAATGGCTATGGAAATGCCATGATAGGTAGGTATGGTGGCTGTTTTGAGGAAGATATAAAGAGTCTTATGTGTGATAGAGCGTAGCATATCACGGGGTTTGGATGCACCGGCGAAGTTTGCACCAACTCTCGATGTGAGAAAGGGCAATGCACGGTACCGAAGAGGCTAGCAAATTGCAGAAGGGCGAGAGTGCGTATAATCCATGGACTCACATTAGTCATAAAGAACTCACATACTTATTGCGAAAGTTTATTAGCCCTCGAAGCAAAGTACTACTACGCATGCCCCTAGGGGGGAGGTTGGTATGAGTTAACCATCGCGCGCCCCCGACCGCCACACAAAGGAAGACAATCAATAATAAATCATGCTCCAACTTCTTAGCATAACGACAGATCATGCGTGCATGCTTCGGGAATCACAAACCTTAACATCAATATTCTTACTAAACCACAATTATCTACTAATACCTCCCACATATTACCATCTTAATATCGCAAAACTATTGCAAGGAATCAAACTTATCATATTCAGTGATCTACATGAAAGTTTTTATTATATCCCTCTTGAATACCTATCATATCAGGACCAAATTCATAACCCGTGCACATTAGCATTGTTATTCATTAGACTCTCAAAAAGATATAAGTGAAGCATGAGAGTGCAACTATTTCTTTCAAATATAACCACCGCTGTGCTCTAAAAGATATAAGTGAAGCACTAGAGCAACTGCCTAGCTCAAAAGATATAAGTGAAGCACATAGAGTATTCTAACAAATCACGAATAATGTGTGTCCCTCTCAAAAAGGTGTGTTCAGCAAAGATGATTGTGACAAACTAAAAAGCAAACACACTATATCACAAGACGTTCCAAGTAAAACACATATCATGTGATGAATAAAAATATAGCTCCAAGTGAGTTACCGATAGATTGTAGACGAAAGAGGGGATGCCTTCCGGGGCATCCCCAAGCTTAGACGCTTGAGTCTTCCTTGAATATTACCTTGCCGTGTCTTGGGAATCCCCAAGCTTAGGCTCTTGCCGCTCCTTATTCCTTTATCCATCGTAGTCCCACCCAAAACTTGAAAACTTCAGCACACAAAACTCAACAAAAACCTCGTGAGATCCGTTAGTATAACAAACAAATCTTAAACTTTAGGTACTGTTGTAAATTGATTAATATTTAATATTGGCATAATTCTACTATACTCCAACTTCTCCATGACTCATACCCCCTGATACGATCCATAGATTCATCAAAATAAGCAAACTATGCAACAAAAACAGAATCTGTCTAAAACAGAACAGTCTGTCAAGATCTGAATTAACGTCATACTTCTGTAACTCCAAAAATTCTGAAAATTAGGACAACGTGGGAAATTCATATATCAATATTGTGTAAAAAATTCAGAAGGTTCTGACGCTCCAGCAAAAAAACAAAATTCCAGCACTGGACGAAAAAGTTTTTGTTTTCAAACAGCATCAGTTATACTATCATCAACATCATCCCAAAGGCATTACTTGGCACAAACACTAATTAAAACATAAAAACACAATCATAACAGAGGCTATAATTGTGTAAACACTCAAGAACAGAAGGTAAAAGCAAAAATTATTTTATTCATTGGGTTGCCTCCCAACAAGCGCTATTGTTTTATGCCCCTAGCTAGGCATAATGCATAGTTTCAAGTGTTGTCATCCTTCATGTTAATTCCATAGGTGGCTGTTGTCTACTACACAACTTATTCTTATAGACTCGTGTTGGGCCTCCAAGCGCGGAGTTTTGTAGGACAGTAGCAATTTTCCCTCAAGTGGATGACCTAAGGTTTATCAATCCGTGGGAGGCGTAGGATGAAGATGGTCTCTCTCAAACAATCCTGCAATCAAATACAAGAAATCTCTTGTGTCCCCAACACACCCAATACAATGGCAAATTGTATAGGTGCACTAGTTCGGCGAAGAGATGGTGATACAAGTGTAGTATGGATAGTAGATATAGGTTTTTGTAATCTGAAAATAAAAAAAACAGCAAGGTAGCAAGTGATAAAACGGAGCACAAATGGTATTGCAATGCTTAAAAATAAGGCCTAGGGTTCATACTTTCACTAGTGCAAGCTCTCAACAATGCTAACATAATTGGATCATATAACCATCCCTCAACGTGCGATAAAGAATCACTCCCAAGTTCCTATTAGCGGAGAACATAAGATAGAAATTGTTTGTAGGGTACGAAACCACCTCAAAGTTATCCTTTCTGATCGATCTATTGAGCCATTCCTATAAGTGTCACAAACAGCCCTAGAGTTCGTACTAAAATAACACCATATGATACACATCAACCAACTCTAATGTCACCTAGATACTCCAATGTCACCACAAGTATCCATGAGTTGATTATATGATATGCATCACACAACTTCATAATCCTAATATTCAATCCACACAAAGAACTCCAAGGAGCACCCCAAAGTTTCTATCAGAGAAAAGATAATGAAAACGTGCATCAACCCCTATGCATAGATTACCCCAATGTCACCTCAGGAATCCGCGAGTTGAGTGCCTAAACATATATCATGTGAATCAATATAACACCCCATTGTCACCACGGGTATTCATATGCAAGACATACATCAAGTGTTCTCAAATCTGAAATATTCAATCCGACAATAAAGAAACCTCAAAGGGAAAAGATTCGACTCATCACAACAAGGATAGAGAGGGAAGAAACACCATATGATCCAACTATATTAACAAAGCTCGCGATACATCAAGATCGTGCCAAATCAAGAACACGAGAGAGAGATATCAAACACATAGCTACTGGTACAAACCCTCAGCCCCGAGGGTGAACTACTCCATCCTCGTCATGGAGACCGCCGGGATGATGAAGATGGCCTCCGGTGATGATTCCCCCCTCCGGCAGAGTGTCAGAAAAGGGCTTTAGATGAGATCTCTTTGGTACAGAGGCTTGCAGCGGCGTAAAAACTCATCTAGGTTAACTTTCGGGGGTTTCTAAATATATATGATTTTTCAGCGTTGGAATCACGCAAAGAGATGCCACAGGGGGCCCACAAGGCACCAGGGCGTGCCTGGGGGGCAGGCGTGCCCAGGTGGCTCGTGGGGCCTCTGTGGCTCTTCTGCTGCTCCTCTGAAGCTTCCTGGGTCTGTTTCCTTCCAGAAAAAATCGTCAAAAAGTTTCGCTGCATTTGGACTTCATTTGATATGGATTTTCTGGAAAACCAAAAACAAGCAGAAAACAGCAACTGGCACTGGGCACTAGGTCAATATGTTAGTCCATAAAAGTCATATAAAAGTGCACCAAAATCATACAAAACTATAATAAACATGGCATGAATACTTCATAAATTATAGATACGTTGGAGACGTATCAGCATCCCCAAGCTTAATTCATGCTCGTCCTCGAGTAGGTAAATGATAAAAGAAATAATTTATGAAGTGTGAATGCTAGCATAGTGCATAAGTTTGATCAATGATAATTTCAATCACTTTTCCTAGCATCATAACAGCAACTCTTCCTCATAAAAATAATCATGATAAAGTAGCAATCAATTCACATGTTATGGTTCAAACAATGCAATCTCTTGAAACTTAACAACCTATGTTCTTAGTCACCAAACAATTGCAATTCAACTTAATTTCAACAAAGTCTAAGTAAGAGCTCCACATACTCAATTATCATATAGTCTTCTATGATTGCTAGTACTCAAAGCATATTTTTAGAACAAATGGCATCCATCGAACACAGAGAAAGATAGGGGCTTAGTGTTTCGCCTCCCAACTTATTTATCATAGAGATAATTATCAACAATAATAATTCATGATCAAATATATTTGACTGGCCATATGTGCCTGGATCTTTCCCCACCACATGATGCTTGTCAACTAGAGAATAATTAAGGTTGGAATGAGAATGAATACTTATTGACTCTTGCATAAAGGTAAATACATAAATGTAAATACATAAAAGTAAAAGATAGGCCCTTCGTAGAGGGAAGCAGAGGTTGTCATGCACTTTTTATTTTTGGATGCACAAGCCCTTAATGCAAAGGAACGTCACATTATATTGCCCCTTGTGATAGCAACCTTTGTTATGCAGTCCATCGCTTTTATTTATTTACCATCACAAGTTCATACAACGCTTATTTTCCCTTACAATAAAAGATCATACATATTTTAGGAGCAATTTTTATTGCTTTTTGCACCGATGACAACTTACTTGAAGGATCTTATTCAATCCATAGGTAGGTATGGTGGACACTCATGGCAAGAAACTAGGTTTAAGGGTTTTTGGATGCACAAGTAGTATCTCTACTTAGTAAGAATTTTTGGCTAGCAAAATATCCTAAGCAAGCACCACATGTTGGAGGATCCATAACAATATAACTTCTATGCAAATATACCCAAACATAACTCATTACGTTGTCTTCCTTGTCCAACTTCAACTAATTTGCTCAAGTTTGAAAATAATTAATGGGTATTCACAATCATAAAAGATGTCCAAGATAATATATTTATATGTGAAAGTTCTCTTCCTTATACTAATCACACATGAATTGCTTGTATGACCAATATTGTGATTGTCAAGCTTCAATAGATTTCACTTTCTAACCCAAATGTGAAACTACTACCATACATGATACAAGCATTTGAAGCACATAATTTCAAATTTATAATATTCAATTCTTTCACAATTTACTCATAGGATATAAGTGAAGCACAAGAGTAAATGACAAACTATTCCAAAAAGATATAAGTGAAGATCAAATGAGTAGTTAAGTAAATAGGTAGCTATGTGAGGACTCTCTCTCATTTAAAAAAATTCAGATCTTATTATTTTATTCAAACAGCAAGAAAAACAAAATAAAATGACATTCCAAGAATAGCACATATCATGTGAAGAAGCAAAAACTTAGGCTCAACCAAAACCGACCGATAATTGTTGATGAAGAAAGGTGGGATGCCCACCGGGGCATCCCCAAGCTTAGATGCTTGAGACTTCTTGAAATATTAACTTGGGATGCCTTGGGAATCCCCAAGCTTGAGCTCTTGTGTCTCCTTAATTCCTCTCATATCACGGTTTCCATAATCCTTAAAAACTTCATCCACATAAAACTCAACAAGAACTCGTGAGATAAGTTAGTATAAATCAACTCAAAACCATGACATTCTCTACTGTAACAAATCACTAAAATTATGATTAAACATTGCATACTAAATGCCTCTGCATATTTAATACTCCTATCCTCAAATAGAAACATTAAACAAGCAAACATATGCAAACAATGCAACTATAACATCAATCTACCAAAACAGAACAGTCTGTAAAGGGTGAATAAGAATTCATACTTCCCTAACTCCAAAAATTCTGAAAAATTACCACGTGATAGAGAAATCATGCATTCTTACTGTGTAAAAATTTAAGATTTTTATCATGTTCTGACTATTCAGGAATATTCTGGACATAACAGAAAACTTTCTGTTTTCAAACAGCAACACATGAACTTGCAAACTGAGCATGATAAAGGCTATAATTGGCATTTTATTGAACTAAAAGATACAAAATATGATTATTTATAACACCAAGCAAATATCAACAGAATAAAATGACGCTCCAAGCAAAACTCATATTATGTGACGAATAAAAATATAAATCCAAGTAAGGTTACCGATAATGTTGAACACGAAAGAGGGGATGCCTTCCAGGGCATCCCCAAGCTTAGACGCTTGGGTCTTCCTTGAATATTGCCTTGGGGTGCCTTGGGCATCCCCAAGCTTAGGGTCTTGCCACTCCTTATTCTCCTCATATCGATATCTCACCCAAAACTTGAAAACTTCAATCACATAAAACTTAACGGATCTTGTGAAATAGGTTAGTATGATAGAAATAAATCATCCACTTAGGTACTATCAAGACAAGTTTCATAATTGTTATAACATAATTCCTACTGTATTCTATCATTTCCAAAATTTATATTACTCAATATAAGCTATGGAAACACTAAAACAACCAAACTATGCACCGAAAACAGAATCTGTCAAAAACAGAACAGCATGTAGTGAGTGATTTAAAAACCATACTTCTGTACCTCCAAAAATTCTAAAAAAATAGGAAAACGTAAATAAATTGTAACCAAATATCTTGTAAAAATTTCAGAATTTTTTCATGCTTCATTACAGAATAGAAATTCCAGCACTGGACGCAAAAGTTTCTGTTTTTGCACATAATCAAATCAACAAGCATCCACACTATCCCAAAGGCTTTACTTGGAACATTATTGAAAGAAAACATATAAAACATGATTACTACAGTAGATTAATCATGTGAACACATAAAAACAGTAGGTATAAATATTGGGTTGTCTCCCAACAAGCGCTTTTCTTTAATGCCTTTTTAGCTAGGCATGATGATTTCAATGATGCTCACATAAAAGTAAAGAATTGAAGCACAAAGAGAGCATCATGAAGCATATGACTAGCACATTTAAGCCTAACCCACTTCCTATGCATAGGGATTTTGTGAGCAAATATTTTATGGGAGCAAGAATCAACTAGCATAGGAAGGCAAAACAAGCATAACTTCAAAACTTTCAACACATAGAGAGGAAACTTGATATTATTGCAACACCTACAAGCATATGATCCTCTCTCATAATAATTTTCAGTAGCATCATGAATGAATTCAACAATATAGCTATCACATAAAGCATTCTTTTCATGATCCACAAGCATAGAATTTTTATTACTCTCCACATAAGCAAATTTCTCATTCATAAAAGAGTAATGTTCAGAAAAAGGGTAATCAGAATTATGACAAGTTTTATAAATATAATCATCACTACTTTTTATAACATAAGTATCATCACAATAATCATCATAAGTAGGAGGCATGCAATCATCATAACAAATTTGATCATTCAAAGTAGGGGGGCCAAAAAGATCATCTTCATTAAGCATAGCATCCCCAAGCTTGGGACAAACATTAATTGTTGCAAATAAATTCTCAAACATGTCATTCTCATCAAACATAGCATCCCCAAGCTTGTTGGTTTGCATATCATTAGCATTATCACTATTATCATCAATAGTATGAATAGCACCAATAGTATAACAATTATTATCATATTCCTCCAAGTTGGTGCCATAAAGATTTTCAAGATCATAAGAAGTATCATTATCTTCTCAATCGTAATCATCACAACAAGCAATAGGCATAACAAAATCATCATCAAGTGTATCATCTTCCACAATTATTTTTGATTCATTCTCATGAGGTACAACAATAGTAGGAGCAACATTATTTGGGAGAGATTCCTCTTTGCCTCTACTTTTCCTTCTTTTATTTTTCTTTACCACATTATGTGTGGGTTTATTTAATTCTTCCGAGCTTCTTATTGAAGAGATTTGTTGGATAGGAAGGTCCTCCTCGTTACCTGTTTCATTATGAGATAAAATAGGAGGGAAAGGGGGAATCTTTACCCTTTCATTAGTATTTCTTTTATATTCCATTTGTTTTCCCGTTTTTCTATAGTTGGCAATATAAGCATTCTCCTTGCAATTTACCATACAAAACATATAGATTTCCTTTAGATTAGTTTCAATGTCATCCGTGAGAATGAATATTACAAACCAACTATTTTTATGTGACAATTCCTCACACCCCAAGAATAGATAAAGCTCATTATATAGTTCGAGGGCGGTCAAGTCATTACAATATTTAGCCATGATTCGATCATGAAAAAGTATGCATTGAAAATTATGGTGACCAACTTTATTACAAAGTTCACAAGTAATAGGATAAAGAGAACATAATTTTGTAGCAAATTCGTCTATCACTTTGAGCAAAAAATTGGTTCTATCATGTTTATGCTTCTTACAAAATCTATCGTCCCTATAAGGCATGTCTTCACAAACTTTATGCACTCCACAAAAATTGACATGCTTATAAGAAACATTTTTGTCATGACTAGTGCAATCATCATTAGTATTTTGGATATTCATAGAATTCATACTAACAACATTGCAATCATGCTCATCATTCAAAGATTTTATGCCAAACATTTTATTGAATTCTTCTTCTATCAATTGAGCACAATTTTACGATCCATCATTTTCAAGAAAGACATTATAAAGACGAATAATATGAGGCAACCTCAATTCCATTTTTTTGTAGTTTTCTTTTTATAAAACCAAACTAGTGATAAACAAGAAACTAAAAGATTCAATAGCAAGATCTAAAGATATACCTTCAAGCACTCACCTCCCCGGCAACGGCGCCAGAAAAGAGCTTGATGTCTACTACACAATTTATTCTTGTAGACTCGTGTTGGGCCTCCAAGCGCAGAGTTTTGTAGGACAGTAGCAATTTTCCCTCAAGTGGATGACCTAAGGTTTATCAATCCGTGGGAGGCGTAGGATGAAGATGGTCTCTCTCAAACAATCCTGCAATCAAATACAAGAAATCTCTTGTGTCCCCAACACACCCAATACAATGGCAAATTGTATAGGTGCACTAGTTCGGCGAAGAGATGTTGATACAAGTGTAGTATGGATAGTAGATATAGGTTTTTGTAATCTGAAAATAAAAAAACAGCAAGGTAGCAAGAGATAAAACGGAGCACGAACGGTATTGCAATGCTTAAAAACAAGGCCTAGGGTTCATACTTTCACTAGTGCAATCTCTCAACAGTGCTAACATAATTGGATCATATAACCATCCCCCAACGTGCGATAAAGAATCACTCCCAAGTTCCTATTAGCGGAGAACATAAGATAGAATTTGTTTGTTGGTTACGAAACCACCTCAAAGTTATCCTTTCCGATCGATCTATTGAGCCATTCCTATAAGTGTCACAAACAGCCCTAGAGTTCATACTAAAATAACACCATACGATACACATCAACCAACTCTAATGTCACCTAGATACTCCAATGTCATCACAAGTATCTGTGAGTTAATTATACGATATGCATCAAACAACTTCATAATCATAATATTCAATCCACACAAAGAACTCCAAGGAGCACCCCAAAGTTTCTATTGGAGAAAAGATAATGAAAACATGCATCAACCCCTATGCATAGATTACCCCAATGTCACCTCGGGAATCCGCCAGTTGAGTGCCAAAACATATATCAAGTGAATCAATATAATACCCCATTGTCACCACGGGTATTCATATGCAAGACATACATCAAGTGTTCTCAAATCTAAAATATTCAATCTGACAGTAATGAAACCTCAAAGGGAAAAGATTCGATTCATCACAACAAGGATAGAGAGGGAAGAAACACCATATGATCCAACTATATTAACAAAGCTCGCGATACATCAAGATCGTGCCAAATCAAGAACACGAGAGAGAGAGATCAAACACATAGCTACTAGTACAAACCCTCAGCCCCGAGGGTGAACTACTCCCTCCTCGTCATGGAGACCGCCAGGATGATGAAGACGGCCTCCGGTGATGATTCCCCCCTCCGGCAGAGTGACAGAAAAGGGCTGTAGATGAGATCTCTTTGGTACAAAGGCTTGCGGCGGCGTAAAAACTCATCTAGGTTAACTTTCGGGGGTTTCTGAATATATATATGATTTTTCAGTGTTGGAATCATTCAAAGAGGTGCCACAGGGGGCCCATGAGGCACCAGGGCATGCCTGGGGGGGGGGGGGCAAGCGCGGCCAGGTGGCTCGTGGGGCCCCTGTGGCTCTTCTGCTGCTCCTCCGAAGCTTCCTGGGTCTGTTTCCTTCCAGAAAAAATTGTCAAAAAGTTTCGCTGCATTTGGACTTCATTTGATATGGATTTTCTGGAAAACCAAAAACAAGCAGAAAATAGCAACTGGCACTAGGTCAATATGTTTGTCCATAAAAATCATATAAAAGTCATATAAAAGTGCACCAGAATTATACAAAACTATAATAAACATGGCATGAATACTTCATAAATTATAGATACGTTGGAGACGTATCAGTGGCCCTCATAATACATTCATAAGGTGATTTAATTCTCTTTCTAGGGAAGTGTTCCATCCCTTTCTTTAATGGAAATTGAAATCTTATATTATCTTCTTTCATATCAATAATAGCACCAATCGTTCATAGAAAAGGTCTACCAAGTATTATGGGGCAAGAAGGATTGCATTCAATATCAAGAACAATAAAGTCCACGGGCACATAATTTCTATTTGCAAGAATAATCACATCATTTATTCTACCCAATGGCTTTTTAATAGTGGAATTCGCAAGATGCAAATTAAGGGAACAAGGATCCATGTCGGTGAGACCTAGCACATCACACAAGGACTTTGGTATAGTGGAAACTCTAGCACCAAGATCACAAAGAGCATTCAATTCATAATCTTTAACTTTGACTTTAATTGTAGGTTCCCATTCATCTTGTAATTTTCTAGGAATTGATACCACCAACTCAAGTTTTTCTTCATGTGCTTTCATCATGGCTTCTACAATATGTTTAGTGAAAGCTTTATTTTGTTCATATGCATTTGGTGAATTAATCATGGATTGCAACAAGGAAATACACTCAATCAAAGAACAACTATCATAATTAAAGTCCTTGTAATCCAAAGTAGTGGGTGCATTACTATTTAAAGTTTTGACCTCTCCAAACCCACTTTTTCATTTTTATCATTAAGATTATCACCCTCCAAGCAAGTGGGACTCCTTCTATTTAAAGTTGACTCTTCTTCAGTCCCTTTTTCATCAAGTTTTATGTTACTAAATAATGATTCAATAGGAGTGACACCAATCATTTTAATATCTTCATCATTACTACGATAGAAACCGGGTGGAATCGCTTTTTCTAGAAATTCTCGCTTAGCTCTCAACCTAGCGGTCTTTTCTTTACTTTCATTAATGGATACATAGATAGCTTTAATAGACTCATTTAGATCATGCTTGGGTGGCAAAATTTTAGTTTTGAGATTTTCCACATCATGAGCAATTATATCCATGTTCCTAGCCAATTCATCAACTCTATTTATTTTTTCTTCTATCATAGCATTGAAGTTCTTTTGCGAACTAATAAATTCTTTAATATTACTTTCAAGATCATAGGGCATCCTATTATTATTATTATTATAAGAATTGCCATAAGGATTGCCATAATTATTAGAGGAATTTCCAGGAAACGGTCTAGGATTGAAATTACCCCTATAAGCATTGTTGTTGAAATTATTTCCAGAGACAAAATTCACATCAATAGCATCATTATTTTGCTTAATCAAGGTAGACAATGGCACATCATTAGGATCAATATGAGCACTTTTACTAGCAACCAATTTCATAAGAGCATCCATCTTATCACTCAAAGTATTAATTTCTTCAACGAAATTTACTTTCTTACCAGTTGGAGTTCGTTCAGTGTGCCATTGGGAATAATTTGTCATGATATTATCAAGAAGTTTTGTAGCTTCTCCCAATGTAATTTTCATAAAAGTACCACCTACGGCAGAGTCTAGCAAATTTCTAGAGACAAAGTTTAGTCCCGCATAAAAAAATTGTACGATCATCCATAAATTCAAGCCATGAGTTGGGTAATTTCTTATCATTAATTTCATTCTCTCCCAAGATTGTGCGACATGTTCATGCTCAAGTTTCTTAAAATTCATAATTTGATTTCTTAGAGAAATAATCTTAGCGGGAGGATAATACTTGGTAATAAAAGCATCCTTACACTTATCCCAAGAATCAATACTATTTCTAGGCAAGGATGAAAACCAAGTTTTAGCACGGTCTCGTAGTGAGAATGGAAATAATTTTAATTTGACAATATCATTATCCACATCTTTTTTATTTTGCATATCACAAAGCTCAACGAAAGTATTTAGATGGGATGCAGCATCTTCATTAGGACTACCAAAAAATTGTTCTTTCATAACAAGATTAAGCAAAGCAACATTAATGTCACACGACTCCGCACTAGTGGTGGGAGGAGCAATAGGAGTAATAATAAAATCATTATTATTAGTATTGGAAAAGTCACACAATTTTGTATTTTCTTGAGACATCGCGGCGAAGCAGGCAAACTAGCAAACAAGCAAATAAAAATATTTTTGTGTTTTTGTTAAAAAAATTAGAAGTGGGGGAGATGAAAACGAGAGGCAAATGCAAATAAAAGGCAAATAAAGTAAATGCAAGTGGATGATAATTTGTGCGAATGTACTTGGTAATTTTGATGATGTCTCCCCAGCAACGGCGCCAGAAATTCTTCTTGCTACTTGTAGACTGCGTTGGTATTTCCCCGAAGAGAAGAGGATGATGCAGTATAGTAGAGATAAGTATTTCCCTCAGTTTAGAACCAAGGTTATCAATCCAGTAGGAGAACCAAGCAAAATTCCGTTAAGCGCACCTGCACACACAAGAGCAAACACTTGCACCCAACGCAAATAAGAGGGTTGTCAATCCTCTTAGCGGTTATTTGCAAGGATTAAATCTTATAGAGATAAATAGATAAACTAAAATAATAATTAAAATAAAAGTAAATAAATTTCAGTAAGGTATTTTTAGGTTTTTTATATATGATAAAGTAGACCCGGGGGCCATAGTTTTCACTAGAGGCTTCTCTCTCGAACACATAGCATACGGTGGGTAAACAAATTACTGTTGGGCAATTGATAGAAAAGCATATAATTATGACAAATTCATGGCAATGATCATGTATATAGGCATCTCGTCCGAGACAAGTAGACCGACTCCTGCCTGCATCTAGTACTAATACTCCACCCATCGACCGCTATCCAGCATGCATATAGGGTATTAAGTATGAAACAGAGTAACGCCTTAAGCAAGATGACATGATGTAGACAAAGTAAACTCAAGCAATATGATTAAACCCCATCTTTTTATCCTTAATGGCAACAATACAAATACGTGTCATGTCCCCTTCTATCATTGGGATTGAGCACCGCAAGATTGAACCCATCACAAAGCACCTCTCCCATTGCAAGATAAATCAATCTAGTAGGCCAAACAAAATCGATAGATTGGAGAGAAATACAAAGCTATAATAATCATGCATAAAAGAGTTCAGAGAAGACTCAAATATTTCTCATGAATAATTTGATCATAAACTCATAATTCATCGGATCCCAACAAACACACCACAAAAGAAGATTACATCGGATAGAACTCCAAGAACATCGAGGAGAACATGGTATTGAAGATCAAAGAGAGAGAAGAAGCCATCTAGATACTAGCTATGGACCCGTAGGTCTGTGGTAAACTACTCACACATCATCGGAAGGGCAGCAAGGTTGATGAAGAAGCCCTCCGTCACTACTAGGAAAAGGGCTGCTAGTGGCGCACCTGTTTTCGCTACTAATGGCGCTCTACAGGTGCGCCACTAGCACCACGCCATTAGAATTTTTTACTAATGGCGCACCACTGGTGCGCCATTAGTATCTGGTATACTAATGGCGCACCATGCAGTGCGCCATTAGTATAGCCCACGGTGCGCCATTAGTATGCCTCCCAGGGGCCATATTTACCCATGTGCTTTGGCATACTAATGGCGCACTGGTGGATGATGCGCCACTAGTGTGCTCTGGCTTACTAATGGCGCACTATGTGGTGGTGCGCCACTAGTATGAATATTAGGGATTATTTTTTTTTTCGTTTCTGATATTTTCACAGGTTACAAAATATATTATTTGACAGAATATAGCTAGCACCACACAGCAACAGCAGATTCATCGAATACAATAGAAGATTAGTGTCCGAATACAATTCATCATATTAGTCTCCGAATTTAAAATACCGAACAAAGTTAGAACATTACAAGTCTCGAAACCGCGAGTAGCGAGTTTGTCTTCACATTACAAGTCGATATCGATCATCTAAACTACCATCACATAGAAGAGAGCTGCGGTCATCACGATGAGCATAATCGCGATGAAACTGGTCTTCATCCGGTTCCTCCAACGCTCCCTCCTCTCTCCTGCTAGATAGCGCGCGTATCTAGATTCCGCCTCCGCCCTAGTGGTGTACCCTTTGTAACTGTTACCGCTGAAACGGTGAACCTGTGTCCGACACTCCTCCCAGTCGTCGTAGACTCCGGGAACCCTACCCTTGTACACGACATACGACGGCATCTCTATGCACTAGCCAAACAAAACGTTAGTACCAATTCATAGACAATACATAAGCAATATATAAATATGCAACAAAAGGATCGGAAGAGAAAAGCAAGACATTAATAGCATCGATTACATCTAAGTTGAACGACTGTCCAAACCAAAGAGACATACAAGTTCATCAAAGTTTAATTACAACATGAGCCAATCGATGTTTCAAAACTAGACATAGCATCACTACTTTCGACT
Source organism: Elymus sibiricus (assembly GCA_039707655.1). Lineage (NCBI taxonomy): Eukaryota > Viridiplantae > Streptophyta > Magnoliopsida > Poales > Poaceae > Elymus > Elymus sibiricus. Next base: position 163,796,719 of record CM077666.1, on the reverse strand, counting down.
CGACTCAAGGGACCGGAGCGTGGATGAAGCCGCCGTCTATCGTGATGGTCATGAAATCGCGGGCGTTGTCAGCCTGCATTTGTAGCGTTGTGTCTATCTCACTGTTGGACGGTTGATTTCTGAGGTAGAACTACCCCGAGGTACGAAGGACATCTTGATGGATGATTTCCGCAAACTCCGACTGGATGCGAAAGAATTCTTGTCTGATGTCCGTGTCCTGGATTGCCGACAAGCTTGCGGCCCAAGCTTTGAGATTATTTGGTAGCAGAAGGTGATTATGGTCCCGTACGATCACCCGCATGTGATGGAGGCGTAGTAGGCATCCTTCTGACCGCCAGGCGGCTGCTTGACGCAGGGGAACGTCGTATTGTGGGCGAACACGTGCTTGCCGTACTTACGAACTGGCCTGGTGAAGGTGCCTCCAGATTTGGCATAGCCGGGGAGAACATCATCAAGAACTTTCTTGACATTTGTGTAGTCTTTCTTCGACTGACGGTCCGAGTCGAAATACGTGGCCATGGAATATTTCAGGCTTAAGAGGATGAGTGTGCAATGTGTGTCACTGCACAAAACACGGAATGTTAAAAAAAACGATGGAAATCTAAGAAATCATATGTTACGGGGCGGTTGAGGGGACGACTTACTCGGGAAAGTAAGGCACGAGGAAGTTATCCTTATCTGGGTTTGCCAGAATGACGCCTTCGAGGTAAGAACTCGCGACTTGCCGGTCCCCAGCGCTGCCCAAGATCTTGGCACGCATGTAGAAGGGGTCGACTATCACGATGTCCGGGGTCTTGTCTCTAATGATCCGCATCTCCATACTCAGCGAAAATAGCCGAACGAAGGTGTAGTGCAGCGGATGAAGGTTAAACATAGCGAAGATGTCATCAAACCGCAGGACGATCATACCCCCGATGGCGCTTTCCACAAAGCCCTTGCCCTCTGGCACCTTGGCCACGAAAACCGGGTATGCCACGTCATTCTCTCGGAGACGCCGCTTCTCCAAAGAAAGAACACTGTCATGCAGACTCCGCATAGCACCGGTTGCAGCATTGAGCATATTAGTCGGTAGCATCGGCCTACCCGCCACATGCACCCTCCTCGAGATATCCTTAGGTGAAGGTGGCCCGTCCTGAGCACGGATCGTACTCGGTGCCGGCTGGCTCGCACCCTTAATCTTTCTTTTCCGTCCCTTCTTCTTCTGCTGTAATGGGATCGAGTTCTGCTGAGAGACCGCCTTCTTGAGTGTGCTGGGGCTGATAATATTTCGCACCTCGGCTATCTGAGGCTCGGTGAAGGCGGCAGCTGGAGGCGTCTCCTGAGAACTGAACGCCAGACGACGCCTGTTGCAATTGGGTTTCTCCGCGGTACCAGCTAGATCGCGATCGTCTTTTGCAGGGTTGGGTTCTTGAGAAGGAGGCCCCAAGAATTCATCATCGCACCCATGTTCGTTGAAGTACTTATCGACTTTGGTAAATGTACCGTCGTCGTCGTCGTCGTCCGGATCCTGTGCCATATGCATGCCCGGATCCTGTGCCATATGCATGTCCGGCATGTCCAGTAGCGTTGCGGCGGTCTTGCCATGGCTTGGCGCCGGCACGACTGGCGGTGTTGTCTGTGGGGTGGTGTCCCCCGCCCCCAAACGAATCTGGCTCTTCGGCCAAAGCAGGGGCCAGCTTAAGCAGGCGCTGAGGGTCATCACATCGTCTTCGTCGGCCCCAGCGGGTCGAAACGGAGGTAACAAGTCGTCGCAGCCCCGCAACACCCGAACCAGTTGAACCCTATACACGGTGGGTGGCATCGGATTACCGTGGAACACGCGGCTGCCCGGTTGAACGATTCTGGCCTTGGCGACATCGATCAGCTCGCCATCCACGAAGTGCAGAAGAGTGCATGGAACGTCGGCGACGCCCTGCGAAAACATGTAGGGCGTCAGGGATGCCCAGTCAAAGGCAAGGAGATGAAGTCATCGGCCGAGAGGCTTAATTAGTTACCGTGATGGCGTCGAGCTCGGCTAATGTCGAGGCACCGCCAACGGCGGGCGTGCAATTGACGGAGGGGCCGCTTGCTGCCGAGGTGCCGGGCAGCGTACACCCGGGTGCATTAAGCTCCAATGCCCGTGCCGGCGTCGGAGACACCAATACCGGCTCCGCCGGAGACACCAATGGCGCCGCCTGCGCGTTGTGCGAGTTGCTGGCCGTGAAGCTGGGAATCGGGGGCGGCCCCTGTTGGCCGCTCGCAATCCACGTCGTCAGCCCATGAATCAAGGTAGGCATAATGCCGGTGAGCGTCGATCCCAGTTGTTGTTGCACTTGCTCTTGGACAATCTCCGGAATCCGCGCCACTTGTGCCTTGAGTTCTTGAACCTCGCGCGACTGGCTTTCCGAGCTGGTCTTTCTCTCCTTTCGCCCACCAGCGTTATAGTATGACGACCATTTTGTGGACAAGCCTTTGCCGGCCACACGACCAGCTGACGACGGCTTACTGAGCTTATCCTTGTTTTTCATTACGTTCAACGCCCTATTTAGAGTGCTGTCCCAAGGGATGCTCTGAGACGACCCCGCGCTACTGCTTTCAGTCTCCTGCGCCAGAACAAGCTCAAGCGCCCTAGTCTTCGGATCCGTGGTAAGCTCCTTTGTTACCGGGTCCTCCTTGTACCGGGCCCTGACATAGTTCCTGGTCTGCTTGTCACGGTATTTCTCGAAGCGGGGCGGTAGGCCTTGCTCGGCACGCTCCGCGTCCTCCTTGTCCCATATAGGCTCCGCCACTCTGTAACCGCCGGGACCGAGTTTGTGTTCCCCTAAGTTCAACTCCCGCATTTCTTTCCCCCACTGACTTGATTCGGAGGTTGCGCTGCTCTCGCACTTGATCTTGAACTCCTTGTAGTCATCTTCGCTGGTCGAAGGATTTTTTGCCTTGATCTTCTCATAACTATCACCTTTCTCAATCATTCTTTTCACCGCGCTTCTCCAAGTAGACAGGGCCGTGCTCATCCTCGTGAGGGCGGCACTGTTCACTTTATTCCCTAAGAGGCGTGTGTTTTCAAATTCAGCGGGGAACTTGTATTGTTCGTGCAACTTCGTGAAGAGGAGGTTGCGCAAATTCCCTCGGTCCTTATGCCTTAGGTTCTCGGTGTTGATCGAGACGGTGCTCCGGAGAATGCACCCGAGCTGAACCGAGTACCCCTTGACTATTTGTTTGGGCTCCGTTGGATGCCCGTCGGAGTCCACTTGAGTAAATTCCTCCTTGACGGTGCGGAGCACGTTCGGGCGCCGGTCCTTCCGTTGCCTCTTCGGTTGGCTGCCATCTGTGCGTGCGCTGCCATCATCAGTGGTGGCATCCTCGGCGGCACCATCAGTGGTGGCATCCTCGGCGGCACCATCAGTGGTGTCATCCCCGACGCCACTAGGGGTTGTGTAGTCAGGATCGGTGTCTTCCGCGGCGTCCTCATAGCGGTGAGGTTGTTCCTCCATCTCCTGGGACAGCTCCCAGAATTGCTTGCCGCCCGAACCACCGACCTCATCGTTGTGGGCCATGTTTCGCTCTAAATAGGAAAAAAGTTTGGTCAAAAAGTTGGTTATTGTCAAGGAACAAGATCATGGTCTCATCATTTAGGGTTTGTCGACACCGAGGCATCCTAAAAGCTAAGCTTTTATCATTTAGGGTTTGTCGACGCCGAGGCACCCTAAAAGCCTAAGCTTTCATCATTTAGGTTCTTATCGACACCGAGGCACCCTAAAAGCTACTTAATTAAGTACTAAGATACCCCGGCCCATGCATTAGTAGCAAGTACCCCATATGTCCGATTTTTAGCAAAGTCATGCTAAAATTCACGGAAAATTTCAGCATGACCTTTGCTGAAAATAGGACATATGGAGTACCCGAATTTGCCGGAACGAAAGTTAATCGACATTCCGGCAAACTCAAGGGCCTCTCGGGGTACCTGCAAAATCATCACGACACGATGGTCGGAGACAAAACCCAGCAAACTAGCACCACAATGTGCCTCTACTTTCATATGGATGAAAAGGCCATAGACCATATGGTCCTCTGCTTTCATATGGACAAAAATCAGCTCAACTTATGTGAGCTTCCATTCCAGATCTAATAGGTCACCCAACAAAAAATCATCAATAGTTTAGCAAGTCTGTACCCTCAAGAATGAACATATAGCAATATCTGTTGTCCCCCCATAACATACGAAAATCAAAATCAGCTCAACTTAGATGAAAATTGCCTTTGCTGCATGGAATAGAACATAACGTAAGGACCCTAGTTCAACCCTTTAGACTAATGAAATGTGGCAAGCACCATCATATACGTATCACTCAACCTCCCAAAATAAATTGTACAAACAGGATTTCGGTCGAATTACTAGGTCACAGACCCACAACATCACATTTTAACCCTAAAAATACTGTGTGTACAATGATTTGGCTAACAATTCCAAACAACACAGAACACATTTTGTAGCATAACTAAGAACAGCACATACCACCGGAATAGGGTAACCTATCAATGGCCGCTCTAAGCAAGCATAGTTGCACATGCAAATCCAACTGTCTAATTTCTATGACAAAAGCAAGAACCCGCACTAAATGCTCTATCGGTCTTCTAAATTACTCAACAGATAAAAGCAGCACAAAATACTTCAGGAAAGCACGAAATATTACACTGTAGCACCCAAACAGAAACATGCAAGAGGCTCAGAAAACAACACACACCCTGCGCCTGGAACTGGTCGACGTACTCCACAGAGATAACAAACAAGTGAACCGTACAGACACCCAAAACCCAAATTCCCACCGACTGCGCCCGGAAACCTAAACGCAATGAAGTTATTACATCACAGTTCTAAATTGTAGTTTAGTTTGTATGGAGATTTTTTTCAGATACATCACTCGTGAGGATGTAGTCGAGGTGAAGGGCAAAGTGGCATGTGTTTGTTGGCTAGACTGTCCAAGTTCCACCAGATCATAAAGATGGCCCAGGTATTTCTACTCAAGGGAGCAGAGGAGGAGGACAGAGGAAGGAGGAAGGAGGAGAGGTACCTGGGCGGCCGCGGCCGGTCGCCGGAGGGGTCGGGGTCGGGGTCGGCGGCAGCGGCGGCGTCGAAGGGATGGCTCGAGGGCGTCCGAGCTCGTCCGGGTCCTCGTAGTCGAAGAAGAAGATGGCGGCGGTCCTCCTGGGTGCCTCGGTTGGTCGTGGGGAGGCCGACGGCCACGTGCTTCGCGGGTCGGCGGCGGTCGGCGTCCTGCACTCCGTGCCCGGACTGAGGTCGTCGTCCTGCACCCCGTGCCCGGACTGAGGCGGCAGGGGCCGACGCGGGGAGGCTGTCGGCGACGGCGAGGTCGCGGAGGCGTCGGCGATGGCGGAGCTGCAGTGGTGGGGGGTGCAGGGGCGCGGGGGCGGCGGCGCACGTAGGGGCGGCGGCGTCGTGGGTCGGGGCAGCGCGCGGGGGGGGGGAGTGGATCTGGCGAGAGGGAGGGACGAAGGGGTCGGGCGAGTTAGAGCTAGGGGGAAGCTTACTAATGGCGCACCCCCGAGCGGTGCGCCATTAGAAATCTTTTTTTTATAGCAATGGCGCACCCCTTAGAGGTGCGCCATTAGAAAGCTTTTTTTTTAGATAGCAATGGCGCACTACCCGAGCGGTGCGCCATTAGTATGTTTTTTTATTATTATTTTTTGTTGCTATTTTTTAATATTTTTTAATAAAAACAGTAATATTTTTTTATAAAAACAGTAATAATTTTTTTTATTAATATGAAAAAATATCATCAAATTTGTTATTTGAAAATATCATCAAATGGGGGAGCTAGCGGGGGAGGGTGCGGGGGGGATCGAGATCGAGATGGAGGGGGATAGCGATCGAGATGGAGGGGGATCGAGATCGAGTGTCCTCATGAATATTCAATATTTTTTCATATTGAATATGAAAAAATATCATCAAATTTGAAAAAATATTCATGAATTCAAAAAGTGCCCATGAAATTTAAAAATATTCATGAGTTCAAAAAGTGCCCATGAAATACAATCGAGAAATGAAGACTACGATTTAAATACAATCGATCTTAGCTAGCTATCTGTTCACAATCTTCTTGCCCTTCTTTTTCGCAAATGGAGTTCTTCTGTGGAACGGACGTCCTTTAGGTAGGGTGGTCCTGCTTCTTCTTGTGGTGTATGCTGCTACTTCATCGTCGTCGTCATGTTCCATCTTCGGGTCGCCGTACTTGTCGAAGTCTTGATCATTGGCGACTCCATCCATTCCGATGATCTTCCTTTTGCCTCTCCTCACGACAACACGACTGGGCTTTGACGGGTCGGTAATGAAGAAGCATTGGTCCACTTGGGAAGCCAGTACCCATGGCTCATTTTTCGCGGTGACGTTTGCGCCCGCGGTCTTGGATTTGGCTTCGGGTATAACCATGGTGGTGAAATACCGGTCTTCTTTTAGGACGCTCTTGGCCCATCTGACACGGAACATCGGGACCTTCTCTCCAGCGTAGCTCAGCTCCCAGATCTCCTCGATCCTTCCGTAGTATCTGTCCTTGTCATTACCGATGTAGGATTCCATCGTTACCCCGGAGTTCTGATAACCATCGCTCTTCATGTCCTTGTCCTCGGTGTAGAATGTGTAGCCGTTGATATCATACGCCTCATAGGTCATCAGGTTGTGCTCGGCGCCCTGTGACAAGGCGAATATGAGTTGTTCTTCCGCGGAAGAATCCTCATGTAAAGGGTACGACAGAAGCTTCTGCTTGAACCAACGCGTGAAACATGAGTTGTGCTCTTTGATTATATCTCCGTCCGTCCTCTGTTGGCCTCGGTCATTGTACGTCTTCTCAATAAAGGTTTTGTGCTCTACCACCCAAGGATCGACCACGTCTATGTGTTGTAGCGCGACTAGGTTTGCTCTTTCAAAGTCGGCGAGTCGACCCTCGAAGTCGACAAGCATTTCGCGCCGACCCTCACGGTGACCCCATCCAGCGAGCCTGCCGAGGTGCCTGTTGACGGGCAGACCAACGGGGTTCTCGATGCCTAGATAATTCGTGCAGTAGGAGATGCACTCTTCGGTCAGAAAGCCCCTGGCTATGCTTCCCTCTGGACGTGACATGTTGCGAACGTATCCTTTGATGACACCATTCATCCTTTCGAACGGCATCATGCTATGCAGGAACGTCGGCCCGAGTTGGATGATATCCTCCACGATATGGACCAGCAGATGCACCATAACGTCGAAGAATGCGGGCGGGAAGTACATCTCAAGCTCGCATAGTATCACCACGATCTCTTCCTGTAGCCTTCTGAGTTGCCTCACGCCAACCGACTTCCGAGAGATGACGTCGAAAAAGTTGCATAGGCCAAATAGCGTTTCACGGACGTGCGCGTCCATGATCCCATGGATTGCAACTGGAAGTATCTGCGTCATCAGCACGTGACAGTCGTGAGACTTCATCCCGCTGAACTTTTGCTTCGCTGGGTCTAGGTATCTGCTTATCTTCCCCGCGTAACCGTAAGGAAGTTTTACTCCTACGAGGCAGGTGAAAAACTGCTCGATCTCCTCCTGACTTAGAGTGAAGCACGCGGGAGGGTAGTCATTTCCGGTCTTCTTGGCCTTTTTGCCTTTGCGACGACTTTCTGTGTCCTGCTTCGCCTCATCATCATCATCATTAGCGTGAAGCTCCTCCCTGATGCCCATTGATTTCAAGTCTGCCCTTGCTTTCGGCCCATCTTTGGTCCTCTCTGGCATGTTGAGCAGGGTACCAAGCAGACTCTCGCACACGTTCTTCGTGATATGCATGACATCAAGGCTGTGAGGCACACGGTGGATCTTCCAGTACGGCAAGTCCCAGAAAACAGACCTCGTTTTCCATACCTTCAGCAGCGGCTCTGGCGCCTTTCGCTTCTTTCCCGGCTCTGGCGCCTTTTGCTTCTTTCCCGGCAATGGGCAATCTTTCCAATTTTTCAACAGCTCGTCTATTTCCTCGCCGCTCCTCGTACGCGGGCGTCTTCGGGGTTCGGTTTCACCATCGAACAGATCCTTGCGTTTTCTCCACGGGTCATCGTCGCGAAGCCACCTTCGATGTCCCATGAACACGGTTTTCGAAGACTCGGGATCTCTATCTAGCTGGCGATACGTTGTGTCATCCATGCACCTGACGCATCCAGAAAATCCGTGGACCACCTGCCCCGCGAGATATCCGTAACCGAGATAGTCGTGCACCGTCGTGAGCAGTGCGGCTCTCATAGGGAAATATTCTTTCTCTGCGGCGTCCCACGTATTGGCTGGCGTTTTCCACAGCGTGTCTAGCTCCTCTTTCAGCAGCCCCAGATACAGATTGATGTCGTTCCCTGGTTGTTTCGGCCCTTCAATTAGCATACTCATGTGAATGTACTTCCTCTTCATGCACAACCAGGGGGGAAGGTTGTACATCCACACAAACACAGGCCAGGTGCTATGTGTGCTTCTCTGGCTGCCAAACGGATTGACTCCATCGGTGCTCGCGCCCAGCACGATGTTCCTTGGATCGTTCCCAAATTCTGGGTCTTCGAAGTTCAACGCTTGCCACTGGTTCGCATCCTTAGGGTGACTCAGCATCTTGTCTTTTTTATTTATCTCCGGATCATTTCCGTCATCTTCTCGCTTCTTCTCCTCCCTATCCGCGTGCCAACGCAGGAGCTTTGCTACCTTAGGGTCCGCGAAATACCGCTGCAGACGAGGAGTGATCGGAAAGTACCACACCACTTTTCGAGGAGCTTTCTTCCTCTTCTTGTATCGAGTGACGCCGCACACCGGACATATGGTAGACTCCGCGTGCTCGTCCCGATAAATGATGCAATTGTTCATGCACACATGGTATTTCACGTGCGGTAAATCCAGAGGACACACGATTTTCTTCGCCTCCTCAAAACTGGTCGGGCACTTGTTCCCCTTGGGAAGACGTTCGTGCCAGAATGACATGTTCTCGTCGAAGCATGCGTCGGTCATTTTGTCTTTTACCTTCATCTCCAGAGCCATGAGCGTTACTTTCAGGCGGGTATCCTCGGGCCTGCATCCTTCATACAATGGAGTAACCGCGTCTATCTCCAGTTGATCCAGCTTGGCTTTCTCTCGGGCGGCAGCTCTTGCGTTATCCGTCTGCTTGAGAAGCAGCTCTTGAATACGAGGGTCCTGCACCCAGCCTCCATCGTCGTCTGCTCCGGCATCTTCATCTTCATGATCATGCCCTTCGTCTTGATCTTCCTCATCATCATGTCCGGCATCTTCTACATGATGACTGTGTACAGCATCACCGTCGTGATCATGTCCTGGAGATTCTTCGTCTTCTCGACCGCCCTCGCCGCGGTGGTTGTCCTGCTGCCCTTCCTCATTTCTTGCCCGGCCCCCATGGACGACTTCATAGTCATCTTCATCACCTTGCCACCGATAGCCATCCATGAAACCACGCAAGAGCAGGTGGTCCCGCACCTACCCGGAATCCGGGTCCGCAATAAGGCTCTTCAGCTTGCATCTTCGACACGGACATCTTATCTCCGTCTCGTTCTTTTGAAGCATCTCGACCTTCGCGGAGCTCAAAAACCTATTCACGATGCCTTCGGTCATCGTGCGGACCATGGTCGCCTGCGGGGTAGAGCAAAACGATATTTTAGAACCAAGAAAAAATTTGGCATGACTTTCCCTAAAAATAGGACCAAAAAGAATGCATAGTGCCAAAATTCTCGCCGAAACGGAAATGAATCAACATTCCGGCAAAATATTGGCAACTATCGCATTTCAAATACCGGTACCTGCAAACACAAACATATATGCAACACCACAAACATATGCAACACCACAAACATACATAGATCTAGCAAGGCCATAAAAAGTGCATGTGCACGTTGTTGGAGCGAGGGAGAGAAAAAAGTAGACCTACAACATAAAGATAGCTTTCCCCTTACTTACCTATCAAAAAAGGTAATTTAACCACCTAATTTTGATGAATCTATGGTGCAAATGAGGTGAGGAGGAGGAGGCAGCCGACACAATCTTGGAGGAGGAGGTGGAGAGAATGAAGTGGGGAAAGTGAGTGTGTAGGTGTGGCTGTCCAAAATATCTAGCTGGTCCCAGGTTACTAATGGCGCACCACCCAAATATGCGCCATTAGTAACCCTGGTTACTAATGGCGCACCAGCTTGAGGTGCGCCATTAGTAGTTTTGCAAAAAAAAAAATAGTAGTGGCGCACTGTGTTGGAGGTGCGCCATTACTAGTTAAACTAGTAATGGCGCACTCTTCCCTGGTGCGCCATTAGTATTTTTGGAAAAATGAAAAAAAAACATTTGTCACTAATGGCGCACCGTGGGTCTGGTGCGCCATTAGTGTCTACCACACTAATGGCGCACCAACTCATGGTGCGCCATTACTATATAGTAGTGGCGCACCACATGTCTGGTGCGCCATTAGTAGCCATATCATCTATAGCCCTTTTCCTAGTAGTGCGTGATCGATTCCCCCTCCGGCAGAGTACCGGAAAAGGCCTCCAGATGGGATCGCGGAAGAACAGAGGCTTGCAGCGGCGGAAAGGTTTTCTCTTCTGACTCTCTGGTATATTGGGAATATTTTAGAATTTATAGCGCTGTAATTAGGTCAGGAGGGGCAATGAGGGGCCCACAAGCCTGGGGGGTGCGCCCTACCCCCTGGGCGCGCCCTCCAGGCTTGTCGCCTCCTCGTGGCTCTTCTGGTCTTCTCCCGAAGCTTCGTGGGTCTCTTCTGGTCCAGAAAAATTAATCCAAAGTTTTTTTCTCGTTTGTACACTTTTTGATAATGATTTTCTAAAAAGGCAAAAACAAGCAGAAAACAGCAACTGGCACTGGGCACTGGGTTAATAGGTTAGTCCCAAAAAATGATATATAGTGGCATATAATTGCATATAAAACATCCAAGATTGATACTATAATAACATGGAACAATAAAAAATTGTAGATACGTTGGAGACGTATCAAATGGCAGTGACTGACTTGTGATTTCGTGGATGAGCGACTCCTCTCGCCGAAGGGTTTTCTTCTCCTTACATGATCCTGGTGTGTGGAATAGGTTTTCGGGCTAACGCACCGTGAATTGACCATCGGTGCCTTCACAGAAGATGCCAGTGCAGACGTTACGGAGGCGGTGGCAGACGGTAAGACCGCTGACACGAGTGGTCAGGATCATGCCAAACGTTGTCTTCTGCTCTGGAACCTCATGTGCACTTCTTATTGATTGTGCTTGATTACCACACCCATTACCTTCCATATATGGTTTGATTAATTGCCTAAATGGCCCATTCCTGTAGGGAACAAAGTAAAGAAGGGGAATTCAAATCTTTCGCTTTTATTAGTCATTAGTGATTATATCAAAGTGATTCTCTCAGAAAATATGAGATACTCTAATTGGGTATGAATGAGTGAAAACATACACACGTCAGCTGCTAGGGTTTTCTTTCTCAAAAAATCGAGGACAAAATCCTCTTGCATGTTGCTCACTCTCTCATGAGAGTGATTGGGTATGTGGCACCCCGCCTGAATACCACTGTAGCCAGACGGTCGCCACACACGCCAGCCCAGGAGATCACTCTGGCGTGCGCGTTTACAACAAGTATCATGAACACAAGCTTTTCTATTAATGAATATATCAGTCTTACATGATATATTACAAAGGGTGATGGCAGCGGAAAAGCTCTATCTAAGGCAGCATAGTCCTGGTGCGGCTCCAATCCACAGGGATCTGGCTGGGTTACTCTTCTAGCCCGCGAACACTCCGACTCCTTGCTAGCGAACGTCGAATCCTTAGGTGAACCTGGCCACATTGAAGGCCGCTGAGTACTTTTGAATGTACTCGCAAGCAAACCAAACCAACATATACACCAAGCAAAGCAATCCATGGCATTCAAGCATGTACTTATTATCTTAACAGTATTAACTATTATGTTATGGCAGGATTATCTAGCAAGGTTAATAATCTAGCAGCATTAATCATCATGTCATAACAGTATTATCTAGCATGATAATTACTGAAGTAAATGCAGTAATGTCAAGTATATCAGGTAAATGATCCGAACTCCGAATATGCTCACGATCCAAATCTGATCCCAGCTTTGCGGTCACCCGACCGCTCATCTCATAGCCATCTCCTGGCTAGCATCATACCTCTGACATCCTCTGATGTCCAGGCATCAGTACTGCAAGTCTGACAAACTTTACCATTCTCTGGTTTAGTCTTAGCAATAACATTACATAGGTTGTTCCTCCAGACTCAACACAGACCAAATAGGGGCCTACACGAACTGTCCATGACCGAGGACGCGGCTATTCGAATAGATTTACACTCTGCAGAGGTTGCGCACTTTACCCACACCATGGAGCGCCTGGCCTCGTACTTTAGTACATTTCCCATTCGGGTGGACCAGTGCTGCTCCAACGAAACCTGCCTAACCCGTGACTCTTCCATCGTACCACCGACAATCATCCTCCCTCAGAGTCCTGCCCTGAGTGGCCCCTGTGTCACCCCGTGACACCTGCCACCATCGTGGCCAAACTAAACTGTCCCAAACGGGGACCGCGCGCAAACAAACAACTGGGCTCACAAGGTTATCGCCGTCTACCTGATCAGGGCAGCACGCACGCATAACCTTCCCTAGGGGGTGATACCGATAAAAGAGCACGAGGTTAGACCAAGTCAAGGCCGTCCCATACCGGCAAATGTGGTTGCACGGATAAGTCCGGATAGGTGACACTATGACTCGATCCAGCCGACGGAGGAGGTTGTCATTAAATCATATTCTTAATCATTACCACAATAACGATAATCCAAGATGTAAACTAGTATATCAAGTTATCAACATAACAATCTATCTCCAGATTGTCATCTACGAGTCACTAGTGCGATAAAATGATGAGCATTAGCAGGTAATGTAAACAGCAAATTCAAACTAGCAGGAGTTTAACTATTTCTAACACAGGCATAATCATTAATTAAACACGCAAGAATAACATAGAGCAATGCTTCAGGGCATATATCAGATGGTCGGCTTGCCTGGGAGTCGAGGAATACTCTGGGAAGAAGTGCGATCACTTTGCGGAAAATTCGCCGGAAAAGATTCCCTCTCGGAGGGGCTGATTGAAGGGCAAGGGCAAAATGGTCATTTTCACAGGGTGGAAACATTATGAAAATGATGCCATCGGAACGGGCTCGACGAAATGAAGATGTGGGCTTTGGAATCACCTCAATCGGAGTTGCGAGCAAAAAGTTATGGCCGTTTGTTCGTTAAGCAGCAAACAAACAGATTTATGTCCGTTTTTGCCCTTAACGAGTGAACGTTCATAAAATAACCGGTTCGGCCGCTGGCGGAATAAGTGAAAGCGTATTTTAGAGAATACGCTTTCCCACGGGGAAAACGTAAAGGCGGTGGGGCGCTTCCACTTATCCACGCTGGCAGGGCTGCTCTTGCCGACATGTGGGCCCGCCCCACTTCTTCTCTCTCCTCCTCCTTTCTTCCTCCTCTCTGCTCCCTCCCGATGAACAGAGGCACAGGCGAGGCCGGTGACCCCGACAGCGGGCCCCGGCGACTCCGGCCACCATCTCCGGCGTTCCAGATACCGGCGAGCTCGGTGAAGAGGGCCGCATCCGATGGTGAGTAGCGGGGACGGCGGGGGTGGCTGGGAGTGCGGCAACGGGAGGAGGCAGTAGGCGGCGGGCTTGAGCAATGGTGGGGCTCCGGCGAGCGCGGGCCTGCGGGGATGGTGGGTATGGGTGCAGAACTTCACGGTGAGCTCACGGGCAACCGCAGAGGAGGCGGGGATGGCCGGTAGCATGAGGGCGCGGGTGGAGCTTGGCGGCAGTGGTGAGCTCGGGGCCGAGGCCATGGCCTGCCCCGGAGCTAAATGGAGGTGGGGAGGGCCTGAGGGTGGTGGTGGTGCTCGCCTGGGGTGGCTAGGTGGAGCAGAGGGAGTGGGGGCGGCTCGAATTCGAGCGGAGGGTGGCGGCGGGCATGGCGACCAGGGAGGCAAAATTGAGCTCGGGAGCGCACACCTGCGGGCAGGGGAGCGAGCTAGGAGGGAGAGGAGGAGGCTGGAGGTGCCGTGGGTTCTCGGGGAGGGGCTCAGCCGCGGCTTTTATAGGCGGCCGTGGCGTGAGGATGAGGACGGCCACCGTGGCGAGCTTATCTCCGCACTGGAGCTCGGGGAAGACGTGGCTCGGAGGCTTGCGGTGCCGACCTGACGCGGACAGAGGGAGGGGACGGCTCGGAAGAGAAGAAGCCAACGGGAGGGAGGAAGACGACGGCGTCACGGGCGAGATAGTGACTCGGCGGCGCTCGCCGTGGCGTGAGGAGAAAGAAATCGGAGAGGGGAAGGGGCTGGAGAGGGGCACGTGGACGTCGCGAACCCGCTAGACACGCCAGGACACGCTGGGGCTGGCCGGAGTGAGCTGCACGACGAGAACAGTGCCGCAGAGCACCGTTTCTGCCTGCTGTCCACACGGTCACCACGTGCACTACAAGCTCTGGCACTCTCCTGCCTGTCCAACCTTGTCAAACAGCTCCCTCACTGCTCAAATAGATGATAGATGTGGCTGGGATCATCTAGATAGCTCTGAGGTGAGTGGTACTAGCTGAAATAGGTTCTGACAGCAAAATTGGCTGGAATTTTCTGGAGAAATGGATGGATAAATGGATTTGAAACTTTGTCACAATGGTATAGGGTAAGAAGGACTAGATGCTTGCAAAATTTGAGCCCATTTGGACAAGTTTTGCATACACTTCCTTTGCAATGCAAATTTTGGTCCAGAAGCTAAACTTTGAAGCTGCACTCATTTGGCTTGATGAAATGAACTTAATTTTGGTGTAGGGTGATGATTTGGAGATATGAAGATACTGGGAATATTTCAGCTCATTTGGAAATGCCAAAGTGGTACTTCCTTCACAGAGCTAGAATCTGGACAGAAACTAGATGGAATTTTTGGGAAAGATTGGCTAGACAAAATGATGTGAATTTTGGCATACTCACATCATATATGGAATTTGAGGTCCTGGATTAATTTGAGAATTTTTGAAGCAATATAAAATATAGTTGCTTCACAACCTCAAAATAAATCCAGAAACAAGAATTGGAAGATGTGCTCAAAAGTTGAACTGGGGAACTTGGGTTCTTGATGGAAATGGTGAAGATATGGATAGGAGAAGCTCCAAAATTTATTTGGGATTTTTCCTGGCTACCAAAATGGTAGTTCCTTTGGAAAGTGCCCAAATTGCAGTATTGGCTTTAAATAGGAAAAGGCAATTTCCCTTATTTAATTATGGCCAATATTTTTATTGGAGCTCAATATGGTCACAAAGAATACCTCCACAAGTTTTCATGAACTTTGGAGATGGATAGATATTTTCCTGAATTTAATTCCTTTAAACAGCAGAAAAAGGAATTAATTTTAAATGAAAAATATTGCAAATGACTTGGCAATATTTTTGCATATCCAGGGTTTAAAAAGATAGGATGATCACTGGGGAAAATTTGGGAGGCAATAGATCAAAGGAAATTGGAGTTCCTTTGTAACGGAAGGAATTAGGGTTTCCCTTCCGGTAGACCGGAGAGTAGGGTTTTGGCGACAGAATCCTGAGAATATATCTTGGGTGGCAAGGTGGATCTGGAGAGGGTCTCTGGTTGGATAGGAAAGGCAAGGCTAAATGACCATCTTCATATACCCAAAGGCAAGAGAAAACCCGATAACATCGAAAAAAAGACGGGAGCCAAATCCCGCAAAGAAAAAAAACAAGGAGCGAAAACCAGGGTGTCACAGGGTAACACCCAAGTATAAGGGTGAAGTAACCTAGCAATAAGTATTACCTCAATTTGAGAACAAAGGTTTATTGAACTAAAAGGAGTTCTTCCAGTAATCAAAGTCCTGGATACCTACACATAAAACACAACACACACTTGTCCCCAACATTTCACGAATGTTGTCAAGCTTCTTGTCCTGCTAGTTACAAGGGTAAGTTGCACGGTATGGTAGGAATTGATAGATAGATAGATAAAATAAAATAAAATAAAATAATTGTACATCAAAGAATAATATTTTTGTAGATGTTTTCAGTTATGCAAAATAGTACACCGGGGCCATAGGTTCACAAGTGGCATCTCTCCTAGCAGATAAGTGTGGTGCGGTGAACAAATTACAGTTGTGCGATGATTAAATTGCAATATTTATATTTATGGCTATGATCATTCATGGCATAATCTTGTATAGGAATTATGTCCGTGATATCTAGACTGTTATCCAACTGCATCTACAAATAATACTCCACCCACGACCGCTATCCAGCATGCATATCGTAGTATCAAGTTCATTACAAACAGAGCATCGCAATAAGCATGATGAAATAATGTAGACAATAAAACTATTATCTAAGTGTGATAAAGAAACCAAAGTTTTATCCTTAGCGGCAACAATACAATACGTGCCCAATACCTTATTTTCACTAGGATCGAATACACCGCAAGATTGAACCCACTACTATGCACCACTTCCTCTGAAGAACTACCTATCAATTTTTGCCAGAGAAGACAAATAGACCAGAAAGCATACACAACTACTTAATTATATAGTAAAGAAACTTCAAAAGATTCAATATAATTCAATGAACAAACTGATCATAAAGTGAATTCATCGTATCCAAACAAACACAACCAATGATTACACCATACTGATCCCAATCATGTGAGGCAGCTCATAGGAACTTTGTATTTAATCACAAGGGGGAGAGTATGCTATCTAGCTACTGCTACGGACCCTAAGGTCCTAAGGAAACTACTCACACATGACCATGGAGGTAGCAAGGTTGATGAAGATGGCTCTGGTGATGAATTCCCCCTCCGACAGGGTGTCAGAACAGGCTTCAGATTGGATCTCCTCGGAACGGGAACTTGCGGCGGCAGAAAAAATAGCGAAAAATGGTACCGAGGGTTTCTCACTTTTTAGATTTATAGTCTAAAGAATGAACGTAAGGCGGTGCTCAGGAGGCCCACGCGGCCATGCCACGTGGGTGTCCCTGGCTGCGCCACTAGGTCGCATGTGGCCCCTGGGTGGATGATAACCCACAAGTATAGGGGATCGCAACAGTTTTCGAGGGTAGAGTATTCAACCCAAATTTATTGATTCAACACAAGGGGAGCCAAAGAATATTTGCAATTATTAACAGTTGAGTTGTCAATTCAACCACACTTGGAGACTAAATATCTACAGCAGAGTGATCAGTAGCACAGTAGTATGGTAGTTTGATAGCAATAGCAATAGTAGTAACGGTAACAGTAACGGTAGCAGCAATAGTTTTGTAGCAATTGTGACAGTAGTAGCAATATTAGTAACTTAGCAAAGAACAATATATGAAAAGCTCGTAGGCATTGGATCGGTGATATTGTTGGATAACATTCATCATGTAACAGTCATAAGCTAGGGCGACACAGAACTAGCTCCAATTCATCAATATAATGTAGGCATGTATTCCGTATATAGTCATGTGTGCTTGCGATAAGAATTTGCATGACATCTTTTGTCCTACCCTCCCGTGGCAGCGGGGTCCATATAGAAACTAAGGGATATTAAGGCCTCCTTTTAATAGAGCACCGGAACAAAGCATTAGCACTTAGTGAATACATGAACTCCTCAAACTACGGCAATCACCGGAAAGAATCCCAATTATTGTCACCTTGGGGTATGCGGATCATAACACGTAGCAGGTGCGTATAACTTGCAAGATCGGATCAACAACACAAATATATTCATGAAAACATAAAGGGTTCAGATCTGAAATCATGGCACTCGGGCCCTAGTGACAAGCATTAAGCATAGCAAAGTCATCGCAACATCAATCTTAGAACATAGTGGATACTAGGGATCAAGCCCTAACAAAACTAACTCGATTACATGATAAATCTCATCCAACTCATCATTGTCCAGCAGGCCTATGAAGGAATTACTCACTCCCGGAGGTGAGCATCTTGAAATTGGTGATGAAGGATGGTTGATGATGACGATGCCGGAAGATCCCCCTCTCCGGAGCACCAAACGGACTCCAGATCTGGCCTCCCGATGAAGAACAGGAGGTGGTGGCGGCTCCGTATCGTGAAACGCAATAAAACTTGCTCTCCTATTTTTTTCTCTGGAATTGTGAATTTATAGCGTTGGAATTAGGTCAGATGGAGCCACGTGGGCCCCACGAGGTACCAGGGCGCGCCTGGGGGGGGGGGTGGCGCGCCCTGGTGCCTCGTGGGCAGCCAGTGGCCCCCCTCCAGTAGGTTTTGGCTCCAGTATTTTTTATATATTCCATAAAAAATCTCCAAAAAGTTTCATCCAATTCCAAGAACTTTTATTTCTGCACAAAAAACAACACCATGGTAGTTGTGCTGAAAACAGCGTCACTACGGGTTAGTTCCATTCAAATCATGCAAATTAGGGGCCAAAACAAGAGCAAAAGTGTTTGGAAAAGTAGATACGACGAAGACGTATCAACTCCCCCATGCTTAACTCATTGCTTGTCCTCAAGCAATTCAGTTAACAAACTGAAAGTGATAAAGAAAAACTTTTACAAACTCTTTTGTTCTTGTATCTATATATATGCTTAAATAGTACCCAAGTTTTCAGCAAAGATTATAACTAACCATGCAAATCATAACTCTTAGAAATTATATTAACTCATATCAATGGCATAATCAACTAGCGAGCAATAATAAGATATCTCAAATGCCAACATTTTGTCAAAACAATCATGATATGATATGACAACATGGTATCTCGCTAGCCCTTTCTGAGACCGCAAAACATAAATGCAGAGCACCTCCAAAGTTCAAGCAGCGACTAAACATTGTAATTCATGGTAAAAGAGATCCAGTCATGATGCACACAACGTTAACTATACACAATGCATGAGAATGACAATAGTGCTCTCAGGTCTGGTGCTTGTTTGAGAAGGTGATGACTCAACAATAAAAGTAAAATAACATAAAAGTAAATAGATATGCCCTTCGCAGAGGAAAGCATGGATTTGAAGAGGTGCCAGAGCACGAAGCTTAAATCAGAGATAAATATAATTTTGGGAGGTATGCCTTTTCTGTCAATGTCACAACCGAGTGTTTTCAATATCTTCCATGCTAAACACATTAGCGGCGGTTCCCAAGCGGTAAGGTAAAGTTTACTCCCCCTCCACCAACAATCACAAGCCATGGCTAGCCGAATCCTCGGGTGCCCTCCATACCAACAACTTTTCGGGGGAGTTTGTTTTATTATTTTGCAATTTTAATAATGGGACTGGGCATCCCGATTACCAGCCCCTCTCGTGCAAGGACGAGTGAATAAACACTCATCATGAGAATAACCCGCTTAGCATGGAAGATATTGACAGCCCCCTGTCGCTCCATGAGCGGTACGGGCACACAAAACAGATGTTCATTTGAATATTTAGAGGTGGCACATGCAAATTTACATAGAACGGCAGGGTAATACCGCATATAGGTAGATATAGTGTACTCATCTGGAATAACTTTGGTTTAAGGGTTTTGATGCACAAGCAGTATTCCCGCTTAGTACAGGCGAAGGCTAGCAAATAGGTTGAGAAGCGACCAGCTAGAGAGTGAAAACGGTCATAATCATGCATCATGAATAATCAACATTGAATACTAGCATGAGTAGGATATAAGCACCATGAAAATAAATATCGTGAAGGCTATGTTGGTTTTGATTCAACTACATGCGTGAACATGTGCCAAGTCAAGCCACTTGAAACATTCAGAGGAGGATACCATATCATCATACTACATCACAATCATTTTAATGCATGTTGACACTCAAGATATATCATTATCCACTCCTAGCTACTTAAGCATGGCATGAGCAACTATAATCTCTAATTGTCATCATAAACATGTTTAATCATAATATGCTGAATCATGGATACTGAGTTAAACATATTTACAAAAACAAAGAACAAGTTGAGTTCATACCCGCTTTTCCTTGCCACAGTCACTTCATCAAGTCATCGTCATTATTGCCGTTCACTTGCATGAGCGAATGATATGAAAATGAAAATATTGCAAGTGTGCCGTGAATTAAGCTGGAATCTGCAAGCATTTTATTCAAAGGAGAAGACAAGGTAATATGGGCTCTTTGTTAGATCAACAATAATGCATACGAGAGCCACTCAACATTTTCATCGTGGTCTTCTCCTTACAATGACTCAACAAAAAGAAAAGAATTTCAGAGAAACACACTGAAATATTTTTGGAGTTTTTAGTTTTTCTGAAGAAAGCAAATTAAAGAAGAAAAACGGAAACGAGAAAAGAGAACTATTTACACGGGGGAACTCCCAACAAGCAAAAGAAGAAACGGGAAATCTTTTTGGGTTTTCTTTTAATACTACTACTAATTAAGCTAGTAAGAAAAACCGAAAAGAAACGAGAAATATTTTTGGATTTTCTCAAAGTTTTTCAGACACACAAGAAGAAAGCGAGAAAAATAAAATTAACATGGATTATACAATAAAAAAGTATGAACACCAACAACTGGAATGAAATGTGTGGACATGAATGTAATGTCGGTGGGAAATACGTACTCCCCCAAGCTTAGGCTTTTGGCCTAGCTTCGTCGTCGCCATCCCTGGTCTGGGTAATAATCAAAGTGGTAGGTCGTAGAGGCGTTCTGAGCCGCTTCCTCAGCCAGACGGGCAGCCTCGACCGCCGCCTTGTACTCGTGCACCTCGCTCTCCAATAGATAATATCTCTGTTTGTTCTGAAAATCAAAGAGGGCAGGAGCAGGCAAAACAACATACACAGATCGAGATTTATTAAAAACTAAGTTATATTCATATCCCTGTGCATTGTGTTTTAAAAACTTATGTTCTCGCATTGTTTCGAAATTTAAATATTTGTAAGGTAAGAGGGGATCATTGGAATTGGGCGAGATCCCTAACCTTGCAGCTACGCGGGAGGCATCAATTCCTCCATACAAATCACCATTACCCGCGTTACGCTGCAGCCTACATGCGACAATAGCCCCAAGGTTATAATACTTGCTGCCGGTCAAAGCCGTATGAACAAGACTCAGATCAGGGGCGCAAAGCGTACTGCAGTCTTGCTTACCAACAATGCATTTACCATTAAAGAGTGCAAAATACCGAATAGCGGGAAAATGGATGCTAACTATTCTAGCCTGCGTGACTCCCCTATCCTCACCGTTGCAAAGGCTATTAAGGAATGACTCATAATCAGATTTTTGTGGTTCATCTAACGAACCCCAATATGGAATTTTGCATGCATCGCAGAATTCTTCTAGAGACATACTATAGGATTTGTCATAGAGATGAAATAAAACTCTAGAAGTGCGTGGATGATATTCAAAGTTTTGAGTGAATGAATGGGTGAGGTAGTAGTGCTGTGGTGGCTTATCTGCGATGAAGGCGGAGAGCTCGGTGTTGTGAATATATTGGTCAAATTCTTCCTCGATGCCTGCACCTAGCATGAACTCATTGCACAGCCATCTACATGATTTTGCTTCGGCACCTCGCACCGAACTTGCCCTCGGTTCCTCATATGATTGGTGTGCAGAGCTTTCACTTGATGACACTTCAGAAGACCTCCTCCTCGAGGAACTCCTCTGGAATATATTCATTTTCCCAAGAACAAATTTCTGAAAAAATTTGGGTCACAAAATGATATCAATAAAACTTCACAAGATTGATAGCAACTTCTCATATGGATGTCTAGAGGCTATATCAAGCATTCAAACTACTTGGAACTCAAAGAATTCAATATGCAAGCTCATTTTCAGTAGCACCAAGAGTAGCTAATTATGCAAAATATAGGCCACTAAAGCAAAAACTAATTGGAGCAATGGAGGAGTCACATACCAAGTAGCAATCTCTCAAAACAGTTTCGGAAACGGAGCTCCGAGCAAAGAGATCGAAAATTTCAGGTTTGTGAGCAAGAACATGAGAGAGAGAGCTACTGAGAATTTTTGCTAGAGGTAAGAGACGAAGTGAGCTGAAGGGATAAGTGAGGGGGTCCCCGTGGGGCCCATGAGCCACCTGGGCACGCCGGGGGGGTGGCACGCCCTGGTGCCTCGTGGGCACCTGGGGCACCCCCCTGGTATGTTTCCAGGGCCAAAAATTCTTTAAATATTATGTAAAAATTAATATCAAAATTTTATTGCATTCTGAGCACTTTCATTTCTGGACATTTTTTTATTGCACGGATAATTCAGAAAACAGGGTAATCATTGCATTTTGTTGCATTTAACTAAAAATAACAGAAAACAAAGAGTGGGTACAGAAGGTTGTGCTTACTAAGTTCATCGACCACATGCCTCTCAAAAAGAATCTATTAATAAGGTTGATCAAGTCTTATTAACAAACGATTTCCGAGTAACATGAAACCGAAGAACTTTCGTATAACACTAAGTTACCTCAACGGGGATATGCATCTCCCCAATAATAAGAGTTTCACATTTATTTTTAATAGTAGGAAGAGGGAGTTGAAAACTTCCAATAGTAATTGCCGGAGTCTTTTCAATAATATGAATACCATTTACTTGAAATTGCCTTTTCGGAAAGTGCACTGTATGTTCATTACCATTGATATGAAAAGTGACCTTGCTTTTGTTGCAATCAATAACAGCCCCTGCAGTATTCAAAAAGGGTCTACCAAGGATAATCGACATGTTGTCATCCTCGGGCATATCAAGTATAACAAAGTCTGTTAGAATAGTAACATTTGCAACTACAACGGGCACATCCTCACAAACACCGATAGGTATGGCAGTTGATTTGTCAGCCATTTGTAATGACATTTCAGTGGGAGTGAGTTTATTCAAATCAAGTCTTTTATATAAAGAGAAAGGCATAACACTAACACCGGCTCCTAAATCACACAAAGCAGTTTTGACATAATTTCGTTTAATGGAGCATGGTATAGTTGGTATTCCTGGATCTCCTAGTTTCTTAGGTACTCCATCCTTAAAAGAATAATTTGCAAGCATGGTGGAAATTTCAGCTTCAGGTATCTTTCTTTTATTTGTGACAATGTCTTTCATATATTTAGCATAAGGGGCCATCTTTAAAATATCAGTCAAACGAATACGCAAAAAGACTGGCCTAAGCATTTCAGCAAAGCGTTCAAATTCTTCCTCATCCTTTTTCTTAGATGGTTTAGGAGGAAAGGGCATGTGTTTTTGGACCCATGGTTCTCTTTCTTTACCATGTTTTCTAGCAACGAAGTCTCTTTTATCATAATGTTTATTTTTAGAAGGTGGGTTATCAAGATCACCAGCAGGTTCTATTTCAACGTCATTATCAGGTTCTTTATCATTATCTGGTTGGGTATCCACATGAGCATCATCATTATTATTATCATCAGGTGGTTGTTCATTACCAGATTGTGTTTCAGCATTAGAAATAGAAACATCATTAGTAACCTCCAAGGGTTTTTCTACCTCGGGTTCACTAGAAGTATGCAAAGTCCTATCATTTTTCTTTTTCTTTTTCCTTTTTGATGGACTCGGTGCATCTACATTAATTCTTTGAGAGAGTCTTGTTCAATTCTTTTAGGGTGACCTTTAGGATAAAGTGGCTCCTGAGTCATTCTACCTCCTCTAGTCATTACTCTAACAGCGTGATCATTCATATTGTTATTCATTTCGTTGAGCAATTCACTTTGAGATTTAGCAACTTGTTCTAATTGGGTTTGAACCATAGATGCATGTTTACTTACACCTTTGACATCATTAGCAATTCTAAATAACAAGTCAATCAAGCGATCAATCATGTAGGCATTTCTTTTCAATTGTTTCATAACATTTGCATTGAAGTGATCTTGCTTAATAATATAATTGTCAAATTCATACAAGCATTGACTAGGAGGTTTGTTATAAGGAATATCACTTGCATCAAATTTTATAAGAGAATTTACCTCTACTACCTGTGGCGGTGTGTCAAGACCATGTATTTCTTCAATAGGTCGTAAATTCTTAACATCTTCAGCTTTAATACCTTTTTCCTTCATACATTTCTTTGCTTCTTGCATATCTTCAGGACTGAGATATAAAATAACCCTCTTCTTCGGAGTGGGTTTAGGCGGTGGTTCAGGAAGTGTCCAATCATTATCATTCTTCAATATATTATTCAATAATTCCTCAGCTTGTTCAATAGTCCGTTCCCTGAAAACACAACTCGCACAACTATCTAGGTACTCCGTAGAAGCATCGGTTAGTCCATTATAGAAGATATCAAGTATTTCATTGTTCTTAAGAGGATGATAAGGCAAAGCATTAAGTAATTGGAGAAGCCTCCCCCAAGCTTGAGGGAGATTCTATTCTTTAATTTGCACAAAGTTAAATATTTTCTGTAGAGCAGCTTGTTTCTTATGAGCAGGAAAATATTTTTCAGAGAAGTGATAAATCATATCCTGAGGACTACGCACACAACCAGGAGCAAGAGTATTATACCATTCCTTAGCATCACCCTTTAATGAGAAAGGAAATAACTTAAGAATATAGTAATAGCAAATTTTTTCCTCATGAGCAAATAGGGTGGCTATATCATTTAATTTAGTAAGATGTGCCACAACTGTTTCAGTTTCATAGCCATGGAAAGGATCAGATTCAACCAAGGTAATTAACTCAGGATCAACAGAGAATTCATAATCCTTATTAGTAACAAATATGGGAGAGGTAGCAAACTTAGGATCATATTTCATTTTCTCCGTCATAGATTTTTCTTTCATTTCAGCAAGCAGTTTTATAATTTCATCTCTATCATTACAAGCAAGAATGGCTCTAGCTGTCTCCCTATCAAAGCAATGTTCATCAGGTGTTTCAACTCTAGTAGGAGAGCTAGGTATAGTAGGTGAAACATAATTCTCAAGAGTTTCAGCATTTTCAATTTCTTTAGCTTTAGCAAGTTGTTCACTAAGAAATTCACCAAGTGGCACAGCATTATCAAGCATAGTACTAGCATCATCATGAGTATCATCCATAGCAGAAGTGGTATCATCAACAACTTGTGACATATCAGAATTAATAGCATGTGGTGGTGTTGCAAGTTTACTCAAAACAGAAGGTGAATCAAGTGCAGAGCTAGATGGCAGTTCCTTACCTCCCCTCGTCTTAGAGGGAACGATCTTGGTCTTAGCATCTTTCAGATTCTTCATAGTGCTCAACAAATATAAATCTCAAGTGACTCAGCAAATAAAGCTATGGTCCCCGGTAACGGCGCCAAAAAAAGGTCTTGATAACCCACAAGTATAGGGGATCGCAACAGTTTTTGAGGGTAGAGTATTCAACCCAAATTTATTGATTCAACACAAGGGGAGCCAAAGAATATTTGCAAGTATTAGCAGTTGAGTTGTCAATTCAACCACACCTGGAGACTAAATATCTGCAGCAGAGTGATCGGTAGCACAGTAGTATGGTAGTTTGATAGCAATAGTAATAGTAGTAACGGTAACATTAACGGTAGCAGCAATATTTTTTTAGCAATTGTGACAGTAGTAACTTAGCAAAGAACAATATATGAAAAGCTCGTAGGCATTGAATCGGTGATATTGTTGGATAACATTCATCATGTAACAGTCATAACCTAGGGCGACACAGAACTAGCTCCAATTCATCAATATAATGTAGGCATGTATTCCGTATATAGTCATACGTGCTTGCGATAAGAACTTGCATGACATCTTTTGTCCTACCCTCCCGTGGCAGTGGGGTCCATATGGAAACTAAGGGATATTAAGGCCTCCTTTTAATAGAGAACCGGAACAAAGCATTAGCACTTAGTGAATGCATGAACTCCTCAAACTACGGCAATCACCGGAAAGAATCCCAATTATTGTCACCTTGGGGTATGCGGATCATAACTCGTAGCAGGTGCGTATAACTTGCAAGATCAGATCAAGAACACAAATATATTCAGGAAAACATAAAGGGTTCAGATCTGAAATCATGGCACTCGGGCCCTAGTGACAAGCATTAAGCATAGCAAAGTCATAGCAACATCAATCTCAGAACATAGTGGATACTAGGGATCAAGCCCTAACAAAACTAACTCGATTACATGATAAATCTCATCCAACTCATCACCGTCCAGCAGGCCTACGAAGGAATTACTCACTCCCGGCGGTGAGCATCATGAAATTGGTGATGAAGGATGGTTGATGATGACGATGCCGGAAGATCCCCC
The DNA here is from genome assembly GCA_039707655.1 of Elymus sibiricus. NCBI lineage: Eukaryota > Viridiplantae > Streptophyta > Magnoliopsida > Poales > Poaceae > Elymus > Elymus sibiricus. The sequence continues at coordinate 163,770,490 of CM077666.1, read as the reverse complement.
TCTCCGGAGCCCCAAACGGACTCCAGATCTGGCCTCCCGATGAAGAACAGGAGGTGGCGGCGGCTCCGTATCGTGAAACACAATAAAACTTCCTCTCCTATTTTTTTTCTCTAGAATTGTGAATTTATAGCGTTGGAATTAGGTCATATGGAGCCATGTGGGCCCCATGAGGTACCAGGGCGCGCCTGGGGGGGGGGGGGGGGGGTGGCGCGCCCTGGTACCTCGTGGGCAGCCAGTGGCCCCCCTCCAGTAGGTTTTGGGTCCAGTATTTTTTATATATTCCATAAAAATCTCCAAAAAGTTTCATCCAATTCCAAGAACTTTTATTTCTGCACAAAAAACAACACCATGGTAGTTCTGCTGAAAACAGCGTCACTACGGGTTAGTTCCATTCAAATCATGCAAATTAGGGGCCAAAACAAGAGCAAAAGTGTTTGGAAAAGTAGATACGACGGAAACGTGTCAGTGGACCCCCGGTAGGTCCCGACACTTTCTGGACTCCTCGTGTCTTGGAAAAAATCATATTAAATCCCCATGTTTTTATCTACGTAGATATGGATTTTCTGAAAAGTCAAAAACATGCAGAAAACAACTGCCTCCGGGCACTAAATTAATAGGTTAGTCCACAAATTGTTAAGAAATATTCAAAAGTGAAATTATAACAGCATGAAATAATAAAAAATTATAGATATGTTTGAGGCGTATCACAAGTAGAGAGGCTATGCTTTCGGTCTTCTGTTCGAGGGATCGTTCGAGGGCAGTTCGCGGGATCATCATCAACGGTTTGAGGGACTCCAAGTACGAACTACACCGACTCGTCTACTTCCGCTGCACTCCAGGGTCGGTAACGATCGTTGATCCAAACCCTATATGCATCTTCATATTGTTCCTGGGTGATCGTAGGGTGATTTTTTTTTCTACTACGTTTCTCAACAGGACATAGGGTTTTAACTCATCAAGAGGGCCCAAACATGGGTAAAACATCGTGTCCCTATTTGTCCTGTTACCATCTAGCTCAGATCACCAAGCTTGGGACCCCCTACCCGAGATCTGCCAGTTTTAGCACCAACAATTGGGGCCCAAACAACTTTCTATAAAAGTTGGTAATATACATCTTAAGGTTCTCATGACCAACAATTGTACCCTCGTCCTGTTCAAGTTGTATGATCCTCTTTTCCTATGTTTCCCGTTGGCAATCATATGGAAAAATTGTGTATTATTATCCCCTTGAACCACTTGCCGCACTTTAACTCTAAGGGCCCATTTGATCTCATCTTCTCTAAGTAGCTTCGCCAAACTGACCTCAACCTCTCATTTAGCCACCCATTCATTTATGTCAAGCGGGTTATTCTGAGCTTTTAGATCGAGATCATTAATAATATTAATCAACCTCTCTTTCTACTGCTTATATATACCACTATTGTTCTTGGCCCAACCCCTCAAGAACTGTCGCAGATGTCTAATCTTAAATTGCCATCTTTCGACGTTCGAATCTCCCCTCTACTCTGAGGCCCATTCCCTTGCTATCAAAGCTAGAAAACCCTCTGTCTCAAACCATGCAGTTTCAAATGAGAAGATGTCTTTGTTGCCACGGTGAACCGCCTCACTGGAATCAACAAGAAGGGGTGTGTGATCGGAAATTCCTCTTTGTAACGCACGCACCGTTACCATGGGGAATTTGTGTTCCCATTCAATACTGGTTAGTACTCGGTCCAATTTCTCATACGTTGGATTCTCTAAATTATTTGCCCAAGTGTATTGCCTGCCCATGAGGACAATCTCTCTTAGGTCTAGGCTCTCGATGATAGCGTTAAACATGAATGACCATCTGCCATCGAAGTTATTGTTATTCTTTTCATCTCAACTTCTAATAATGTTGAAGTCTCCCCCGACTAATATGGGTAGCCTCTCCCCTCCGCAAATCCTAACCTGGCCTGCAAGGAAATCAGGCTTGAACTCTGGCTGTGCCGCCCCCTACACAGCAACCAGTGCCCACCTGAACCCATCAACTTTTGATCGCACATGAAATTTGACGGCGTACTCACCCATAAACACGTTAACCACCTCAAGAGATTCATAGTTAACTCCGAGAAAGATCCCGCCAGATCTTCCCCGGGGCGGCAAACAGTGCCAATCAAAATCCAAACCACCAGAAATAGTACCAAGAAATTGCGAAGTGAAGTTATCATGCCCTGTCTCAAGCAACGCAATAAAATCAAGCTTATAATCCTTCGAAGCCTCCACCAAAAATCTACGCTTGGCCAGGTCCGCAAGACCTCTACTATTCCAAAAGTTCCCTTTCATGGATCGTCATGAAATTTCTGTTTGAATTTAATTCTAGCACTCCGACGCACGATAGAAAGGTCGTACACCTTCCCCTTCCGTGTGCGTTTGGGATTTTCTGGCTCGACCTCACAGTCCGCATGACTGAGATCATTACTAAGACCCTCGGCTGGTTGTAGAGGAGCCGCCTCCAAGGCATCCGTATCCAGAAGGCTACTGGGTACCAGATCCTCCCACATGGATTCCAACTCGCGAACACCCAATGCATTTATCTCACTCTCTTCCATAGGTTTAACTGCCGCAAAGTGTGAACTAACAAGGCAAAGTAAAAGAAGTGTGAAAGAAATTTGTTTAAGCAGAAGAAAGAAAGGACACTCGCAATAATACTTCTCCCATGCTGTTCCAAGAGAATGAATAATCAGTTAATCATAATTCTGTTAGCTCAAAAAGTTTCATGACTATTTTTGATCATTATCACAAATCCTGGGACAAAACAGATAGTTTAATATCATCTCAAATCAAAATGCTCTTTATTGACCACAACGGCCTCAACCGACACAAACGCATTGGGAAATAACTGTCTCTTCACCTCCCAGGAACCAAAAGGAAACTTCACTGTTGCTTGAGTAAGAGCTTCATATAAGTCTCTTCTATCTCTAAAAGACTTAGGCTTTGGTTGTGCTGTACTGCTCCAAAAAACATTACAAGTTTGAACAAAGTGATATTGTATTGCAATGTAATGATCTTTCGGCATTGTATATCACGTATGTAGAGTGTTAATACCCAAAAAAATCCGGCAACTGGTTAATACCCTTAATAATAAAGTTGGATACTGCTTATACTCGTCAATTGTGATGCCCAAAATCAAGTTGGATACTTCTCGTCATTGATTTCCACGAGAATAGAGCCAAAGTTGCAGCCTTGAAAATAATGTTTGATGATAGCCACGCAATAGAGAACGATTTCTCATTATTCTTGCTATATTTTGTGAATGAGTTTTTTTCAATCTACGGTCTTCACCCTCGGTTTACATAGATACCGGGGGTACCTAGGGTTACACACATGTCAGTTGCATCTAGGGGCAGACGTGCTGAAGACTACCCCTAAACCTTGGAGTATGCATCAAGTCTTTGGGAAATTCCTTCTTGGCGCTCTTGGGCTAGACGAACGATGCCCATCAGTTGATAATCTTAGGGGGTCCTTGGCCCAGCCCATGCAACTAGTAGCTGACATGTTCGGTACCCCTAATCCAGGACTCCATCAGGAACTATTTAAGCTTATCAAGATTAACATCATCACAAGATTACTAACATGGCAAATCATATATGTTGTGCACATAGTCATCGAAGAAGCTGTTACGTTTTGTGTGTGTAGCCTCTCCCCTCTGCATCTCCTCTCCATATTTACTTCATTTAGTAACATTATCCTAAACTCGATTCACAAAACACAAGTGTTGTGTGGCCTCGCATGAAGTGAGTGAGTGAGCGGATGAGCGCATGAGTGATTAGAACAACACACCTTTTATATTGATGATTCTTCTACTCCACTAGCAATTTCTATTTAACACTAAACAAGATTAGCATCATCACAAGATTACTGACATGGCAAAACATTTATGACAGACTAGGAACATCTAGCACATACGCATATATATCAAAGGCACATGTCAACATAGAAAGGTTCGGGACATACGAGGGCAACAAAAACTCCGGTGCTACAACATTTTCGACCATGATGGTGAAAGTAAGATGGTCGTCCACCTTAGAGGAATTACTCGAACTTGAGCGAGCAATCGTGCTGAGACGCTCCCCGAAAACCTTACCGCCCCTCCTCACCCAGTGCAGGTTCTAAGGGACACAGTTTCAAAGGCCTGCTCTCTGGGACGGTTGTGCACGTAGTCACCAGGGTGGGGTCACCTGAGAAGTTGTACTATTTTGTGCGTGTAGCGTATGTCTCTTCTGCATCTTCTCTCCATATTTAGTTGATCCAGTAACATGAGCCCAAACTCGACTCATGAAACATAAGCGTCATGTGGCGAGGCACAAAGTGAGTGAGCGTGCACATTATTGCTCTTTTTTCTCATGGTACAAGGAGTAGTAAAACAACTCAATATTGACAATTCTTTTACTCCACTAGCAATATGACTGAACTCAAATGATCATGTGAGATTTCAGAATTTAATTGGATGAGATACAAATAGTGGACCAAGGCCTACAAAATCTAAGACATCCACGATACAGAAAGAGACAACAGTCTACAATTTACCTTAGCATCTAGCGTTCCTTTTGCCTAGTGGCAACTTGGGTTTACAAATCTATAGGATCGAAAGTATGTCTAGAGGGGGGGTGATTAGACTACTTGACCAAATAAAAATCTATCCTTTTTCTAATTTTAGTTGTTGGCAGATTTTAGCAAGTACACCAAGTCAAGTATCACCCTACACTTGCAATTCTAAGAGTGTAGCAGCGGAAAGTAAAACATTGCACATGTAAGTAAAGGAGGGGTTTGGAGATTTCAAATGCAATGAAGACACGATGATTTTTGGCGTAGTTCCGATAGGTGGTGCTATCGTACGTCCACGTTGATGGAGACTTCAACCCACGAAGGGTAACGGTTGCGCGAGTCCACGGAGGGCTCCACCCACGAAGGGTCCACGAAGAAGCAACCTTGCCTATTCCACCATGGCTTCTGTTCACGAAGGACTAGCCTCACTCACGGTAGATCTTCACAAAGTAGGCGATCTCCTTGCCCTTACAAACTCCTTGGTTCAACTCCACATGATCTTGGAGGCTCCCAAGTGACACCTAACCAATCTAGGAGACACCACTCTCCAAAAGGTAATAGATGGTGTGTTGATGATGAACTCCTTGCTCTTGTGCTTCAAATGATAGTCTCCTCAACACTCAATCTCTCTCTCTCTCACGCAGATTTGGCTTGGGTAGGAGAAGGATTGGAGTGGAATGCAACTTGAAGGGGCTAGAAATCAAGGTTCAAGTGGTTGGATTGGAATCTCTTGATCTCAACACATGAGTAGGTGGTTCTCTCTCAGAAAATGTATGGTGGAAGTGTAGGCACGTTCTGATGGCTCTCTCTAAGAGTAAGTGGTGGTGGAGGGGTATATATAGCCTTCACCAAAAATCCAACCGTTACACACTTTTGACCCAAAATCGGTGGGACCGAATGCAAACTCGGTGAGACCGATTAGTGTAAAAAGTATGAACTTTAGGCTTTTCGGTGGGACCGAAGTGGAACAACTCGGTGGGACCGAAAGTGCAATGGCTAGGGCAGACCCAGTTTCAGAAATTCTGATTATTTCAACTCGGTGATTCCGAAGTGAAATATTGTCATTACAGCAACTTGGTCATGCCATCTCGGTGGGACCGAGATCCTTTTTGGTGAAACCGAATTGCTAGGGTTTGGCTGTGGCAATATGAGTGATGGTCTCGATGAGTCCAGATGGAGAAGTTTCGGTGGGACCGATATAGAAGTTTAGGGTTTGGACAGATGTGATTGTGGGAGAATGACTGAGGGTTTTTGGAGTGCTACTTGTAGACTGCGTTGGTATTTCCCCGAAGAGGAGAGGATGATGCAGTATAGTAGAGATAAGTATTCCCCTCATTTAAGAACCAAGGTTATCAATCCAGTAGGAGAACCAAGCAAAATCCCGTTAAGCGCACCTGCACACACAAAAGCAAACACTTGCACCCAACGCAAATAAGAGGGTTGTCAATCCTCTTAGCGGTTATTTGCAAGGATTAATTCTGATAGTGATAGAAAGATAAACTAAAATACTAAATAAAATAAAAGTAAACAAATTGCAGCAAGGTATTTTTGATTTTAATATATGATAAAAGTAGACCCGGGGGCCATAGTTTTCACTAGAGGCTTCTCTCTCGAACACATAGCATACGGTGGGTAAACAAATTACTGTTGGGCAATTGATAGAAAAGCAAATAATTATGACGGATTTGTGGCAATGATCATGTATATAGGCATCATGTCCGAGACAAGTAGACCGACTCCTGCCTGCATCTACTACTATTACTCCACCCATCGACCGCTATCCAGCATGCATCTAAGGTATTAAGTATGAAACAGAGTAACGCCTTCAGCAAGATGACATGATGCAGACAAAGTAAACTCAAGCAATATGATTAAACCCCATCTTTTTATCCTTAATGGGAACAATACAAATACGTGTCATGTCCTTTTCTGTCACTGGGATTGAGCACCGCAAGATTGAACCCATCACAAAGCACCTCTCCAATTGCAAGATAAACCAATCTAGTTGGCCAAACCAAATCGATAGATCGGAGAGAAATACAAAGCTATAATAATCATGCATAAAAGAGTTCAAAGAAGACTCAAATATTTCTCATGAATAATCTGATCATAAACTCAGAATTCATCGGATCCCAACAAACACACCGCAAAAGAAGATTACATCAAATAGAACTCCAAGAACATCAAGGAGAACATGGTATTGAAGATCAAAGAGAGAGAAGAGGCCATCTAGCTACTAGCTATGGACCCGTAGGTCTGTGGTAAACTACTCACACATCATCGAAAGGGCAGCAAGGTTGATGAAGAAGCCCTCCGTGATCGATTCCCCCTCCGGCAGAGTACTGGAAAAGGCCTCCAGATGGGATCGCTGAAGAACAGAGGCTTGCGGCGGCGGAAAGGTTTTCTCTTCTGTCTCTCTGGTATATTGGGAATATTTGGGAATTTATAGCGCTAGAATTAGGTCAAGAGGGGCTACGAGGGGCCCACAAGCCTGGGAGGCACGCCTACTCCCCTGGGCGCACCCTCCAGGCTTATCGCCTCCTCGTGGCTCTTCTGGTCTTCTCTTGAAGCTTCGTGGGTCTCTTCTGGTCCAGAAAAAATTAATCCAAAGTTTTTTCTCATTTGGACTCTTTTTGATATTGATTTTCTGAAAAGGCAAAAACAAGCAAAAACAGCAACTGGCACTGGGCACTGGGTTAATAGGTTAGTCCCAAAAAATGATATATAATGGCATATAATTGCATATAAAACATCCAAGATTGATACTATAATAGCATGGAACAATCAAAAATTATAGATACATTGGAGACGTATCATGGAGCAATACCACTAAGCACTTTGAGCAACAACCTCATCATTAACACCTCATCCCCTTTTAATAGTATTGGCTTTCCTAAGGGACTCAATGTGATCTTGGATCACTAAAATGAAAATGAAGAGTCTTGTGGATGCCAAACTTGTCCTTGACATTTTGAGGGGTCCACATCCATTAGTCCTTGCCATGCCAATCATTGATCTTTTCTGAAATCTACTAGCAATAAGGATTAGATCAATGATGTATATGTTGTTATTGATTACCAAAACCACCTGGGGATTAGTTGCACTTTCAATCTCCCCCTTTTTGGTAATTGATGACAACATATAGATCAAAACTTCGACAAATGATATAATCAATGAAATACATCGTCGCTTTGAGAAGTATGTGATAAGTAAGAGCTCCCCCTAAATTTGTGCATTATTTAAAATTTGCGTTTGAATGCAAATGCATAATCGATTAGGATCATGGGTCACTCTTTCATGTCACATACATCTTGGACCAATCAACCAAGTGAATGATCATACATAGATAATGATAAAGATAAGCAATGAGCATAACATGAAGCATCGTATGATCAAACACACATAATGGAACGTAGTATCACAAGCATAACAGACAAGGTAGCACCAAAGTGACACAAACCAAATTGTAGCAAGAAACTCTCAAGAAAAACAAATGAACAAAAGCAAAACACTCTCTCTCGAAGCTCTAATGATCTATACAAATTCTCCCCCTTTGGCAACAAGTACCAAAAAGATCGAATAGGTATAGAGCTAAACGTGCTCTAGACACGATCTCCGGCAGCTCCAGGCGGTGAAGTCCTCTGGCTGGCAGCTCCGGTGTGCGTCGATGTCGGAGTAGAGAGAAGAGCATCTGCAAATGCTTCTGAAGAAGTCTGCGGGACAAGTGGAGGAGTGGCAACAACTGGAGCAGCTGAGGGAGCAACTGAAGGTGTAGCAGCTGGAGCTGAGACTGTAGCTCTGGAATTGTTGCTGACCTAAGCTGGGTCCTGAACTGCGTAGTAGTGGGAAGTACTGTACCATGTTGCTACTCATCATCACTAATAGCATTCTTTGCTTCATCCACTTCCTTCTTCAGGCTCTCAACGGTGGTTTGCAACTCAGTTACCTTGACGTCCAGGTCATAGAATTTAGTCTCAACAATCCTCTCAAGACTCTTCTGGTTCGCAGCTAAGTTGGCCAAACTCTGTTCGATCCTCTGAGTGGCTCGAAGAAGATAGTTCATCTGGTCGGCCTTCGTCTTCAGTAACGGAGCAGATGCGGCTCTAGGCTGTGCAGACTTGGTAGCTTCTGCTCTTGCTTCCTTCTCGGCTTGTGCTGTCGCTGAGGTGGGATGGGATGGATCCATGGTCACTGTGTTATCTTCAAATTCAGGCCTAAGTGGAAAGTGCTCACGGTCAAGCAAGTAGGTCTTGTTACCAACTTTGGAGTTGATAAGCACCTGGATGTGTGGAGCAAAACCACATGACCTCTTCTGATCTGCAGCAGTTCTTGTAACAGTCTCAACTATAAGATCCATGACCCTGAATCTCTCTGAACGGTCAATGTGATGCAGCATGTTTATGGAGTGTCCTTTGGTCATCCTCTCATCTCCTAACTTAGGCATCAATGTATGCCGCATGATGGTGTTGGAGGTAGCAAGTCCTGCCAACAGATGGTAGACTGAGCCTAGCTTGTGTGACTCAACATCATCCAAAGGGATCTCCTTGTACATGTTGGCCATGGAGTTGTGATCCATCTTGCGCTTGGCATACACATCAATGTCATGCTCCTCTGGCACGGGCACATCAAGCAAAGTAGCCCATTCGTCAACTGAGGACTCATACCTGATACCTTCTGTCATCCATACAATTCTTCCATCTGGATAGAAATGAGCAGTCGAGTAGAATTGCATCACCATCTCATCATTCCAAGTTGTCAACTTCTTCCCAATGAATTCATCAATCCCAATCATCTTGAATCTCTCATGCACATGAGGAAAATGATCTTCATTGGCATGAATGAATTTCCAATCCACCCATCTCATGTCACTGACTATGGGCTTCTTGTCAAGCAAAACTGTCTCATAGAAATCCTGTTGTTCCTTGGTGTGAAAGCGATAATCTACAGCAGTCTTCCTTCTCACATCATATGGATCAACTTGCCTCCACTTCCTCAGACCATTGTCCTTCCTCTCCTTCATGTTCTCAGCAATAGGATGAGTGTCATTGTGTTCTGGCAACCTGGGTCTTAGCTTCCTGAGCACTGTGGCTTCATCATCATCATTTCCTTGAGGCACTGGGGCCTTGTTCTTCTCACTTGCTGGCACATTTCTTGTGGTTTTCTTGGGCTTGGCAGCTGTAGGCTTGGCCTTGGAAGAAGCAGCAGTTTTGATAGCATCCCCCATGAGTTTCTGTTGTTTAGGAGGTGGTGGATTAGCTGCTGGCTCTTACTCATCTGTTGCATCATCTCTCCTCATAGATATTGGTTTGAAGATCACATGAGTTGTTTGCTTCCTTTCCCTTTTCTTTCCTGCAGCCTTTGGCTTTGCCTGAATGGGTGCCTGTTGAGATCCTCCTGGATTCTCTGAAGAGATACCTCTCTTTGCAGCTGTAGAGGCAGAGATCTTCCTGGTGACTCCACTCTCCTTATGAGTGCCTGCATACTCTTTCTGAACAGTGGCTTTCTTCTTTTTGGAGGTGACCTCTTCCAATTGGAAGTCCTCATCCTCATCATATGATTCCTTTGCCTTCCTGGTTCTTTTGGCAGCCTTAGGCAGATTACTTGGAGTGCTTCTGCTACCTTCTTCATAACTGCTCTCTGGACTTGTCCCAGCACTCAAAGCAACATTTTGCTCCTCAAACCTGTTCTGACTGTCACTGGCATCTGACATCTTGCAAACAGACCTGTGAATAAGTTGGGTATAGGCAGAGTAGATGAGTTATCACAAAATGCAGCTGGTTTTTCAAAAATTTGAGTTCAAATGTTAGTTTCAAATTTTCACAGAAGACATTTCGGAACAGCCGAGTTGATAATTTCGGTGATACCGAAGCACTTAACAAAGACTTGACACACAGTTTTGGTCAGACCGATATGTGGTTCGGTCTTGCCGAGATGCTAGGGTTTCACAGAAACGTCATTTCGGTCTCACCGATTAGTACAACTCGGTGGCACCGAGACGTACTTGTGCAATGGCCGTAGCCAGATCGGTGACTCCGAAAGTTTCAGATCGGCTAGTCCAAGATGTATTCTGCAGAAATTTAAACCTAAAATCTTTACTCGCATCTAATCTACGGAATTTATTTGTGGAATAGATGTTGCACATAGTAGCAAGAATCATGGCGAAACCCTAGTGCATTGAATCAGAAATTGAAGCACTAAGGTGTCGGATTTTACCCTAACTTGGCGCAAATCCTCTACGGCGGCAACGGAGGGAGTGATTTCCGTTGACGGCGGCGGAATCCAATGGCGAGGGCGCGCTAGACGTAACGGCGATCGTCCGGAGACTGGGGCGACGGCAGCTGTGGGGCTCAAGGTCGAAGCGTTTGAGAAATTTCAACCATATCGGCTCGCTGGATATATATACCCATCTGCTGTCGGTGGCTCCGATTGAAACAAATCGATGGCACCGAGATGCGTAACTACTAGCAGTACAGCATATCGGTCTCTCCGAGATGGTTCAAATCGGTCACACCGAGATGAAAACCTAGATCAATCCAAATGGTTTCGGTGAGTCCGAATGAGAGTGAGTTGGTCACACCGAAAGGCATTTAGAAGGTTTTGGAGTTCAGTCTTAGACAGATCGGTGGCTCCGAGTGCACCTCACCCGGAGGGTCCGAAAAAGACTTGTTCAAATTTTGTGATATAGCATGAAGAGAATTTGAGACAAGAAAGAATAGATAGCTGGAGGAGGTTCTTAGGCATTCTTGTACATCCATTTGGCCAAATAAAACCAAAACAATCAAACTACAAATGGATGTCCTCGAATGAGAAATATGCGTAGCAACATGCTCACACAATAAGATAGCAAATGAAATATGTGGCAAACATGCACAAACAATTCTAGCAACTATCACACAATGGGCGATGACATAGTCATCTATATATGAGTATATTGACTTAGGAGCCAAATGAGAACATTTGATCATAGGTCATACTCATCGTTTAAGCACAAGTGGGGTTGCCACTTTTACATAAAGCATTAATGTGTTCACATCATTAGAGTTTCTTTGACTCAAGTCTTAGAGTAAAGCTCCCCCTAGATGTGATATCCCCCCAAAGAGGGATGAACTAACCTTGGGTTTTGTTGATGTTGACTTCATGTAGATGTTGTAGATGTGGATGCTTAATGTTGATGTAGACCATCAAGAGTTGGGAGCAATCCTTGAAGTTTTGCACTTTCAATACCTACATGGGTTAGTCCCGCAAGGAACAAACAAGAATATCCATAGACATAGAGTGAAATGCACATATGATGATGTCCATGAATGCATTGAATACCTTGTCCCTTGACTTACCAACAAGAGGGTTTGTGACTCCATGAAATAGTGCAAGATGTTGAAGTTGGTTGCACAAGTCCTTGCCATAAGTGAATAAGAGTGAAGTTTGTTGGCGCAGTTACCCTCAAGAATTCTCTAGTTCTTCTTCTTTGGGACCCACATCAACTTGATGGGAATCCTTGGAGTTGTAGTAGCACTTGATGAAGTAGAACTTGATGAGGCCTTTGGAACCCACTTGACCAAAGCTTGAGGTGGTTCTTCAAATGAGTCAATCTCTTCTTGAAGCTTGTCCTTGCCTTTTAGCTTGTGGTCTTGAGGTGAAAGATCATCTTGAGCTTGTGTCCCCTTAAAGGAAGTAGGATCATACTTCTCTTGTTGAGGAACAAACTTCGTCTTGGGGTATTGATCTTCCTCCCACTCAACTCCATTGGCATTGAACTTTCGTTCAAAACCAATACCTTGGTTCTTCCAGTTCCTTCCTTGCTTGCGCACAATTTCCACAAATTGCTTACTCCCGGCAAGGCTCTTGTAGACACCCTTTTCTATAATTCCTTTCAATAAATCGTTTTCTTGCTCAAGTATAACTTGGCTAAGAGAATCATTAGTGGAATCAATAGAACTACTAGAAGCAACAATATTGGATTTAGCATTATTATTGTTACTACTAGAGGTAGAACTCTTTTTACCCTTGTTACTAGTTTGCTTGGATTTGACTTGTGGCATAAAGGTAGACAAGAGTAAACGTTTGGCAAGATATGAAGAACTCTTCTTTCGAAGATCGTCATTGATAGCTTTTCAAAACTCATGCTCTTGCTCTAAATTTAGCTTCTCGAAGCGTAGCTTCTCATGAGATCTTAGAAGCTCTCTATGATCCTCTTGAATTGTTTCATGAGCTAACTTAAGAGTATTTAGTTCTTTAGTTAGACGCTCAATCTCCTTCATAGCATTGTCATTCGTTTCCTCTTGACTATCATGATTACTAGCATGTTCATTATAGCTCACATCACTAGTCTTATCAACAAGTAAATCATCATCACCAAGTAAATCATCCTCATCACTATTGAAGTCAAAGTATTCGGGGTGTGATACCTTAGGGCCTTTTGCCATGAAGCATCTTCTAATTCCCTCATTTGGTGAATCGAATAGATCATAGGAGTTGGAGGATACGAGAGCAAGTCCGCCAACACCTTCATCTTGACTATAGTCGGAGTCGGAGTGATAGCTTCTCTCGGAATGATTGTCGGAGTCAGAGCCAGAAATCCATTCACCAACATGAGCTTGATGTCTTCTAGTGTAGCTCTTGGATGACTTGTCCTTCCTTTCCGAATCCTTGATTCTCCGAGAAGGTCTTCGTTCATAACGATCATCTCTACTCCTTCTCTCCTTGTGAGGTGATTCATATCTTCTATGTCTTCCTCTTGGTGATTCGTCTCTTTTCTTATGAGGTACCGTACACTCATTGGAGTAGTGTCCGGGTCTTCCATAATTATATCAATTACGGTGACGACTTGATGATCTTCTATCATAATGCCTTGAGCTAGAGCTTCTCTCTTTTCCTTTGTTCTTATAGAACTTGTTGAATCTTTTCACCATTAGGCTTATCTCTTCATCGGATACTAGCTTGTTGCTTGAAGTTGTGGGAGCATTGGTTGAGGCTTTGTAAGCACCACTTGACTTATTGTGTAGCTCCTCCTTGTCCTTGAGTGACATCTCATGAGCAACAATCCTTCCAATGACTTATGTGGGCTTGAGATCTTTGTAATTGGGCATCATTTGGATCAATGTGCACACGGTATCATACTTTCCATTCAAGGCTCTAAGAATCTTCTTGATGATAAATTTGTCGGTCATCTCTTCACTTCCTATGCCGGCAATCTCATTTGTGATGAGAGCAAGCCTAGAGTACATTTCGGCGACTCCTTCACCATCCTTCATCTTGAACTTGTCAAGTTGACATTGAAGCACATCCAACTTGGATTCCTTGACGGACTCGGTACCCTCATGCATATCAACCAAAGTATCCCAAATTTCCTTTGCATTCTCGAGGCGACTGATCTTGTTGAACTCCTCGGGGCACAAACCGTTGAAGAGAATGTCACATGCTTGAGCATTGTATTGCAACATCTTTAATTCTTCCGCGGTTGCTTCACGATCCGGTTCCTTGCCATCCTCAAAGAATTCACCTTGCAAGCCAACACGAACAACAGCCCAAATGGCGGGGTTATGACTAAGAATATGCATTTTCATCTTATGCTTCCAACTAGCAAAGTTTGTACCATCAAAATATGGACCTCTACGGTGGTAATTTCCCTCACTAGACGCCATACTCTCCTAGGTTGTGAAATCAATGCAATGGAGACCAAAGCTCTGATACCACTTGTAGGATCAAAAGTATGTCTAGAGGGAGGGTGATTAGACTACTTGACCAAATAAAAATCTATCCTTTTTCTAATTTTAGTTGTTGGCAGATTTTAGCAAGTACACCAAGTCAAGTATCACCCTACACATGCAATTCTAAGAGTGTAGCAGCGGAAAGTAAAACATTGCACATGTAAGTAAAGGAGGGGTTTGGAGATTTCAAACACAATGAAGACACGATGATTTTTGGCATGGTTCCGATAGGTGGTGCTATCGTACGTCCACGTTGATGGAGACTTCAACCCACGAAGGGTAACAGTTGCGCGAGTCCACGGAGGGCTCCACCCACGAAGAGTCCACGAAGAAGCAACCTTGCCTATTCCACCATGGCTTCCGTCCACGAAGTACTAGCCTCACTCAGGGTAGATCTTCACGAAGTCGGCGATCTCCTTGCCCTTACAAACTCCTCGGTTCAACTCCACATGATCTTGGAGGCTCCCAAGTGACACCTAACCAATCTAGGAGACACCACTCTCCAAAAGGTAATAGACGGTGTGTTGATGATGAACTCCTTGCTCTTGTGCTTCAAATGATAGTCTCCTCAACACTCAATCTCTCTCTCACCGGTTTGGCTTGGGTAGGAGAAGGATTGGAGTGGAAAGCAACTTGAAGAGGCTAGAAATCAAGATTCAAATGGTTGGATTGGAATCTCTTGATCTCAACACATGAGTAGGTGGTTTTCTCTCAGAAAATGTATGGTGGAAGTGTAGGCACGTTCTGATGGCTGTCTCTAAGAGTAAGCGGTGGTGGAGGGGTATATATAGCCTTCACCAAAAATTCAACCGTTACACACTTTTGACCCAAAATCGGTGGGACCGAATGCAAACTCGGTGAGACCGATTAGTGTAAAAAGTATGAGCTTTAGGCTTTTCGGTGGGACCGAAGTGGAACAACTCGGTGGGACCGAAAGTGCAATGGCTAGGGCAGACCCAGTTTCGGAAATTCAGATTATTTCAACTCGGTGATTCCGAAGTGAAATAATGTCATTACAGCAACTTGGTCATGCCATCTCGGTGGGACCGAGATCCTTTTCGGTGAAACCGAATTGCTAGGGTTTGGCTGTGGCAATATGAGTGATGGTCTCAGTGAGTCCGGATGGAGAAGTTTCGGTGGGACCGAGATAGAAGTTTAGGGTTTGGACAGATGTGATTGTGGGAGAATGATTGAGGGTTTTTGGAGCAATACCACTAAGCACTTTGAGCAACAACCTCATCATTAACACCTCATCCCCTTTTAATAGTATTGGCTTTCCTAAGGGACTCAATGTGATCTTGGATCACTAAAATGAAAATGAAGAGTCTTGTGAATGCCAAAAACTTGTCCTTGACATTTTGAGGGGTTGTGACATCCCCAGATTACTAACAGTAGCTATGCCAATTAATCATGCCAAGTCATCATCATTAAGCCTTATAAAAAAACAATTAGAGAATAATCCAAATTCAAATTCAAATTTAAAACAAAGTCAAAATTAAAAGTTATCCAAACAGTAGAACTAAATAGTTCATAATTTTGCAAATAATCCATAAGCAATTATAAAAATAAGATCAACATTTATTGGAATATTTAAGTGACCCTAGCGACCTAAAACAGTAGCGAAAACAATTAACTAAATGCCTTTCTAATTATATAAAATTCAAATGAAATTGTTTTAACCCCGAACCAATTTCTGGTGGTAGATGATATTGCTTAGTAAATATTGTACTAGGTCTCTTATTTTACAAAACTAAAATTGTGCCTAAACATTTTATAAAATAGAAATAAGAAAACAGAAAAGCAAAAGATAATAGAAAAGAATAAAAATATAAAAAAGGAAAAGCCCCCCCTTCCCCCACTGGGCCGCCAGGCCGGCCCACCTCGCCCGCTCGCTCGCTGGCCTATATGGCCCTCCTCGCCAAACCCTAACCCTACCCGATCCCCATTCCCCCCCTCGCTCACCTCTCTCCTCGTCCCCGCCGTCGCCCGTCGCCCCCCGCCACGTCGCCGGCGCTCGTCCCCGTCTCCCCCTCATCGGACTACTCCGAGCCTCGCCGCCCCGTTCATCTACACGGGGGTGAGAACCCCGCCTCTCCTTCTCCCTCTCGGCCGCCGCCGTCCACCGCGCCGCCGTGCCCGCGCTTGTCGTCGGCCTCGCCCGAGCCTGCTTGCACGCGCCGCCCCGCGGCCGCTCTCTGCCCCACCCGCGCGCTCACACGCGCGTCCGCGCGCCGCCTCACCCGCTCGCCGCGTTCGCCCGCCCCTGTCCTCCTCCTCCCGCCGTGCGCGTTGCCGCGCCTCGCCGCCGCCTGAGCTCGCCGGCTCCGCCCGCCGCAGCCGCGCCTCCCCTCGTCGCACGCGCCCTCGCCCGCCGCTGCCCGCCTCTGCCCACGCGTGCGTGCGCCGCGACCGGACGTGTCCGGTCCGCCCCCAGTGTGCCCGCGCGCACGCAAAATCCGGACGTGTCCGGCCCCCGAACAGGCACGGCCGGACATGTCCACCCGGTGACGCTGACCACAGGGGCCCACCCCCTGTTTACCGTTTAAACGTAAAAAGAAAATGAAATAGTAAAAATATAAAGAAATTAAAAGTAAATAAATAAAATATTAACAATTAATTAATTAACTTAATTGATCCTGTTTAATTAAACTATTTATTTGATTAACCTAATTAATCTGTAATTAGTCTAATTAAACCCTAATTAATTTAATTAGACGCTGACAGGTGGGACCCACTGGTACTGTTCACTGCTGACGTCACAGTGACGTCATGCTGATGTCAGCATGCATTGTTTCGGATAATGTTAATTTAAATAATTTAAATAATTCCAGAAATTAATAAAAACTTCAGAAAATCATATCTTTTAAACCGTAACTCGGATTAAAATAATTTATATATGAAAAATGATCAGAAAAATATGACGATTCCGAATATGCCCTCTGTTCATCTGTCACGTGTCCCTAACTACCTGAACATGGAACCATCCCCTCCGGTTCATCTGTCTAACAGATGTCCGAAACCGGGAAAACGTTCCAGTTAATTCCCCGCTTCATCTGCCACGTGTAGCACTGCGTTAGGGAACCCTAGCACAGCCTATTGTCATGCCAAGCATCTGTGTGCATTTGTTTGCTTTATATTTACTGTTTCTTCCCCCTCTTCTCTTTCGTTAGACATCGAGACCGACACCGCCCCGCAGGACTATTACAGACGTCGAAGACCCCTCTTTTGCCGCAGAGCAACCAGGCAAGCAAAACCCCCTTGATGCATGCCTATATCACCTATTCTTTCTCCCTCCTGCTTGCATTAGAATTTGCTGCTGCTATTATTTTATCCTATTCTGATGCATAGCCTGTTTATTGTAACTTCTGTTGATACTTTACCTGATATCCTAAATGCTTAGTATAGGTTGGATGAAATCCATCTGTGGCCCCATCCTTGTCCTAGTTGCTCCGCTTAGCTACTAGTGCCCCGATCGAAGTGATCGTCGGGCTGAGACCAGCACAGCACCGCACACCCCCTAAGTTGTCCGACTCTTCAGAGTTGTCCTCGAGTGACGAGGGTGATACCTCTTAACTCACTCCCGATGATGCTTCTGTAGTATAGCCAGTCGGACGTGGATTACCGAGGGTGATTCCTCTTCATCCACCTCCGAAGAAGCTTCTGTCGTGCAACCCCGCAAGTGTGAACGCCATCGAGGGTGATTCCTCCTGGTTCACCTTGACGGTGACATCGAGTGGGAATCCATCGAGGGTGATTCCTCGGATTTCCCCTTGATGACAAAACACACGGTTACCTTCACTGTTACTGTGGGACTGATGGGACTGGCGGTACCACCCCGGTAGAGGTGGACCTGAGTTCCCGACAGTCTCCTGGGAAGTCGGGTTGACCTGGAGGGCACCCCCGAGATAATTACGAGGCGCGGCCGGGTAGGCAGAGACCGCCCTAGAGAGGGATAGGTCTGGCCCTTGTTGCACTTTCCTCGAGACGGGACGACAGGAGTACTGATCGTCACCGCGAGCTCCTAATAATGCGCTAACGGATTTGGGTATTGATCTGAGTGGGTCATCGTGCCCTATACGCACTACCACCACGTGGGATAATGGTTTAATGGGGCCCTCTGCACCGTATGTATCAGCCAAAAGCTATGTCAGACGTCCAGTTCAGCCTTGTGGGACTGTCGGGCCAGTGCCATCCAGGATGAGGTGGTGCTCGTCCCGGCTCGTCGCATAACGACCCGGAGTGCAAAGGGGGATGGGCCCAAGAACCCTGCGCGCTTAGGATGTAGACCGGCAGGGACCTCTCTGCTTAGCTCTAGGTAGGGCTGCGGTGTGTCGATCAGCCGAGGTCGGGCATGACCCAGGAAAGTGTGTCCGGACAGAGTTAATCGAGCGTGTTGGGTAACAGTAGTGCACCCCTGCAGGGAAGTTATCTATTCGAATAGCCGTGTCCACGGTAACAGGACGCTCAGTGTTGTATCCCGATCTATTACTACTTGAACTGGATACTTTTAATTAATTGAAGCTTCGGGGTCGCTTTCTCGCAGGGAGTCGAGGAAGGATCTCTGGGCTTTGCTTCAACATGCTTGTTAATTAATAATATGCTAATCTGCACTCTTCTTATGTTGCAAGACCCTGAAGATGCTAGTCTTCGATAGGCTAGGCTCCTTCCCCCTTATTCTGGCATTTCTGCAGTTCAGTCCACATATACAACCTTCCTTTGATACCGATGCATATGTAGTTTAGATCTGATGTCAGTCTTGCGAGTACTTTGGATAAGTACTCACGGTTGCTTTGCTATTCTTTTTCTCCCATACCCGGTTGCTGCGACCAGACGATGGAGTCTAGGAGCAGAAGATCCCCGGAGGAGCCTGTTACGACGTGGAG
The DNA here is from genome assembly GCA_039707655.1 of Elymus sibiricus. NCBI lineage: Eukaryota > Viridiplantae > Streptophyta > Magnoliopsida > Poales > Poaceae > Elymus > Elymus sibiricus. The sequence goes on along the minus strand of CM077666.1, from coordinate 163,751,334 downwards.
ATCATCGACGACCAGGAGTAGTTTAGGAGGCTCCCAGGCAGGAGGCCTTGCCTCTTTCGATCGGAGCTGATGTTTGTTTTCGCCTTCTTAAGGCACCTTGTTTAACTTTTATATCTGTACTCAGATATCTGATGCTTTCGCTGACGCTTGTGTGCGCAAGCTTATGTATTCGAGCCCTCGAGGCCCCTGGCTTGTAATAATAAGCTTGTATTATTTTACTTTGTGTTTAGAGTTGTGTTGTGATATCTTCAAGTGAGTCCCTAGGCTTGATCGTGCGCATTTGCGTGTATGATTAGTGCACGATTAAGTCGGGGGCGTCACAGGTTGGTATCAGAGCCAACTGCCTGTAGGTAGCCCCCTTTCCAACTCCTTGGCCGAAGTTGAGTCTAGTCTTTCCGAAAACTATTTTACTAACATGGCTGTGTGGCTTACGGGCCCACGTCGCCAATGGGTGGTATTAGGATCTTTTATTCCTCTTCCTTACTCTGGGACTCTGCTCTCTCACCTATTCGGGTTAAAGTTTTGCTAACTCTAACATTAGGTTCTCGTAATCACATCCACCCGGAGAGCTAGATTGTCTGCAACTATGCCTTTCCATTGGTCTGTTTAATCAGATCATCTCATTTTCCTTTCTATTGGTCTGTTTAACCTTTCTTGTAATCTAACTTAGCTGAGCAGTGAAAATTCCCTGCTTAAGTCAACACCCCCAAATAAAACCTTGTTGCTATTGTTGATGACATTTCGGTAACCACCGATGGACGAGAACCTTGCCTATTGGTCCGCCTCGTTTTAACGAGCAGGAAAATTGTTCTCTTCGTCCCTCGCCCTTGGTACCAACGTTGTTGCCAACATAGCTGACAAATTGTCCTCTGATTCACCTTGCAGTCGTGACCTTGCAAAATGTTACTGCCTTCCCACTCTTAAACGACACCCACCACAGTTCCACAGGATCGAAACCAGACTCTCCTATACATCCTGGATCCCGAAGATACCCCTTGCTCCACTTCTTAAATCTCGGGACGAGATTTCTTGTAGTGGGGGAGATTTGTGACATCCCCAGATTACTAACAGTAGCTATGCCAATTAATCATGCCAAGTCATCATCATTAAGCCTTATAAAAATAATAATTAGAGAATAATCCAAATTCAAATTCAAATTTAAAACAAAGCCAAAATTAAAAGTTATCCAAACAGTAGAACTAAATAGTTCATAATTTTGCAAATAATCCATAAGCAATTATAAAAATAAGATCAACATTTATTGGAATATTTAAGTGACTCTAGCGACCTAAAACAGTAGCTAAAACAATTAACTAAATGCCTTTCTAATTATATAAAATTCAAATGAAATTCTTTTAACCCCAAACCAATTTCTGGTGATAGATGATATTGCTTAGTAAATATTGTACTAGGTCTCTTATTTTACAAAACTAAAATTGTACCTAAACATTTTATAAAATAGAAATAAGAAAACAGAAAAGCAAAAGATAATAGAAAAGAATAAAAAGATAAAAAAGGAAAAGCCCCCCCTTCCCCCACTGGGCCGCCAGGCCGGCCCACCTTGCCCGCTCGCTTGCTGGCCTATATGGCCCTCCTCGCCAAACCCTAACCCTACCCGATCCCCATTCCCCCCCTCGATCACCTCTCTCCTCGTCCCCGCCGTCGCCCGTCGCCCGGTCGTCGCCGTCGCCTCCCCGCCACGTCGCCGGCGCTCGTCCCCGTCTCCCCCTCATCGGACTACTCCGAGCCTCGCCGCCCCGTTCATCTACACGGGGGTGAGAACCCCGCCTCTCCTTCTCCCTCTCGGCCGCCGCCGTCCACCGCGTCGCCGTGCCCGCGCTTGTCGTCGGCCTCGCCCGAGCCTGCTCGCCCGCGCCGCCCCGCGGCCGCTCTCTGCCCCACCCGCGCGCTCACACGCGCGCCGCCTCACCCTCTCGCCGCGTTCGCCCGCCCCTGTCCTCCTCCTCCCGCCATGCGCGTTGCCGCGCCTCGCCACCGCCTGAGCTCGCCGGCTCCGCCCGCCGCAGCCGCGCCCCCCTGCGCCTCCCCTCATCGCACGCACCCTCGCCGCTCGCCCGCTCGCCCGCTCGCCGCCTCGCCCGCCGCTGCCCGCCTCTGCCCGCGCGTGCGTGCGCCGCGACCGAACGTGTCCTGTCCGCCCCCAGTGTGCCCGCGCGCACGCAAAACCCGGACGTGTCCGACCCCCGAACGGGCACGGCCGGACATGTCCGCCCGGTGACGCTGACCACAGGGGCCCACCCCCTGTTTACCATTTAAACGTAAAAAGAAAATGAAATAGTAAAAATATAAAGAAATTAAAAGTAAATAAATAAAATATTAACAATTAATTAATTAATTAATTAACTTAATTGATCATGTTTAATTAAACTAATTATTTGATTAACCTAATTAATCTGTAATTAGTCTAATTAAACCCTAATTAATTTAATTAGACGCTGACAGGTGGGACCCACTGGTACTGTTCACTGCTGACGTCACAGTGATGTCATGCTGATGTCAGCATGCACTGTTTCGGATAATGTTAATTTAAATAATTTAAATAATTCCAGAAATTAATAAAAACTTCAGAAAATCATATCTTTTAAACCGTAACTCGGATTAAAATAATTTATATATGAAAAATGATCAGAAAAATATGACGATTCCGAATATGCCCTCCGTTCATCTGTCACGTGTCCCTAACTACCTGAACATGGAACCATCCCCTCCGGTTCATCTGTCTGACAGATGTCCGAAACCGGGAAAACGTTCCAGTTAATTCCCCGCTTCATCTGCCACGTGTAGCACTGCGTTAGGGAACCCTAGCACAGCCTATTGTCATGCCAAGCATCTGTGTGCATTTGTTTGCTTTATATTTACTGTTTCTTCCCCCTCTTCTCTTTCGTTAGACATCGAGACCGACACCGCCCCGCAGGACTACTACAGACGTCGAAGACCCCTCTTTTGCCGCAGAGCAACCAGGCAAGCAAAACCCCCTTGATGCATGCCTATATCACCTATTCTTTCTCCCTCCTGCTTGCATTAGAATTTGCTGCTGCTATTGTTTTATCATATTCTGATGCATAGCCTGTTTATTGTAACTTCTGTTGATACTTTACCTGATATCCTAAATGCTTAGTATAGGTTGGATGAAATCCATCTGTGGCCCCATCCTTGTCCTAGTTGCTCCGCTTAGCTACTAGTGCCCCGATCGAAGTGATCGTCAGGCTGAGACCAGCACAGCACCGCACACCCCCTAAGTTGTCCGACTCTTCAGAGTTGTCCTCGAGTGACGAGGGTGATACCTCTTAACTCACTCCCGATGATGCTTCTGTAGTATATCTAGTCGGACGTGGATTACCGAGGGTGATTCCTCTTCATCCACCTCCGGAGAAGCTTCTGTCGTGCAACCCCGCAAGTGTGAACGCCATCGAGGGTGATTCCTCCTGGTTCACCTTGACGGTGACATCGAGTGGGAATCCATCGAGGGTGATTCCTCGGATTTCCCCTTGATGACAAAACACACGGTTACCTTCACTGTTACTGCGGGACTGATGGGACTGGCGGTACCACCCCGGTAGAGGTGGACCTGCGTTCCCGACAGTCTCCTGGGAAGTCGGGTTGACCTGGAGGGCACCCGCGAGATAATTACGAGGCGCGGCCGGGCAGGCAGAGACCGCCCTAGAGAGGGATGGGCCTGGCCCTTGTTGCACTTTCCTCGAGACGGGACGACAGGAGTACTGATCGTCACCGCGAGCTCCTAATAATGCGCTAACGGATTTGGGTATTGATCTGAGTGGGTCGTCGTGCCCTATACACACTACCACCACGTGGGATAATGGTTTAATGGGGCCCTCTGCACCGTATGTATCAGCCAAAAGCTATGTCAGACGTCCAGTTCAGCCTTGTGGGCCGGTCGGGCCAGTGCCATCCAGGATGAGGTGGTGCTCGTCCCGGCTCGTCGCATAACGACCCGGAGTGCAAAGGGGGATGGGCTCAAGAACCCTGCGCGCTTAGGATGTAGACCGGCGGGGACCTCTCTGCTTAGCTCTAGGTAGGGCTGCGGTGTGTCGATCAGCCGAGGTCGGGCATGACCCAGGAAAGTGTGTCCGGCCAGAGTTAATCGAGCGTGTTGGGTAACAGTAGTGCACCCCTGCAGGAAAGTTATCTATTCAAATAGCCGTGTCCACGGTAACAGGACGCTCCGTGTTGTATCCCGATCTATTACTACTTGAACTGGATACTTTTAATTAATTGAAGCTCCGGGATCGCTTTCTCGCAGGGAGTCGAGGAAGGATCTCTGGGCTTTGCTTCAACATGCTTGTTAATTAATAATATGCTAATCTGCACTCTTCTTATGCTGCAAGACCCTGAAGATGCTAGTCTTCGGTAGGCTAGGCTCCTTCCCCCTTATTCTGGCATTTCTGCAGTTCAGTCCACATATACAACCTTCCTTTGATACCGATGCATATGTAGTTTAGATCTGATGTCAGTCTTGCGAGTACTTTGGATGAGTACTCACGGTTGCTTTGCTATTCTTTTTCTCCCATACCCGGTTGCTGCGACCAGACGATGGAGTCTAGGAGCAGAAGATCCCCGGAGGAGCCTGTTACGACGTGCTCGGTGGTACTGTTCACAAGAATAGTATTCCGCTAATAAGAAGCCTCTCTCCGCGCCTGTGAGCCCCATGATGACATAGAAATCCTGTACCGGGCACTCTGGATATAGGTTGTAGGTCTAGTTTAGACTCCCAGCAGGGTGTGTGAGTGCGGTGTGCGTGCGTGTGATGTGCGTTGTCTGTGGGTTTGAACAGATGCTACTACTTGTATCCCCAAGGAGGCAGCAAAAAAGACAACGTGGCCGCGGTCCGCATACACCGGCCCCGTACCTCCCGGGCGGCACCTCTGCGACCTGCTTTAACTCCGGTTGCCCGGTCCGATCCTCCCGTACGCTCCGCTACGGCGGCCGACCTCTCTCTCAGGCAGGTGTCGAGTCCACCATGCTTACTTATTTCAACATGATTAGCGAATTTCCACCACAAACGCAGTCGTGCACTGTAACTTTCCGTTGTCATTGGCTGTTCTCAATGTCTGTTTGCTGTTCAGTGGTTACTGCTTATTGAATTGATTTGTTCAATTTATACTGTTTGGTGTTGAACTGTTGCGGATCTGGTGGCATGATTAATTGTACGGATGCAGAAGAGTGAGTGACTTGACTGGACGTTACTACAGTATTCATACTAGCTGTGCAATAGTATAATACTCCATGATCTCATGTCCTGTTTTGATCCTAGCACACAGAAAAATGCAGTGTCCCGCGATTGGCGAACTACCATATTTTTTGAACGGAAGGCTTTGCCGCCCGATTTTGATAAGCTAATATGAAGGCAAACCATATAGTCCAAGAAGACCATCACTTGACAGTTTTGGCTTCTAGCTTTCCTTGAACAAAATTTTGAGACCAGTTTTTATGTTCGGTTTGCCGCTAAGTTTAGTCAGTCTCAAATTTGTCAAGGCTACTTTCGGTTCTGTTATTCTCTCCCGGTTCTTGTGTATACATTTTTGTGTTTCCTTGCCCCCTGACCCCCGCGTCGCCTAGCTCTGGCGGCTCGGGGGAATACCTAACCTCCAGCCGCCGGCCCTTCCCCGTCGACTCCTCCCGCCGCCGCTGCCGTTGGCCGCTGCCGCGGTGGCGGCGGGCCCCGCTCCCGAAGGAGGGTGGGGATCTCCGGCCGTCCATGGGCGGCAGTGCGCGTGCGCTTGGGCGCAGCTTGGCGCTGTGGGGAGCTGAGGCGGCGGCCTCGACCCGGGCTATCGGCGCTGCCGGGGCGTGGACTGCGTGCGCGGCAGCGCGCGGCTGTGGCTGCGCGCGTTGGTCGCGGCGGCGCTCGGCGCTGGATGCGCGCGCGGGGCGTGGATCGACGGCTGGGTGTGGTGGCGGCTCGTGCAGGCTGGGCGCGGTGACCCGCTGGGCGTGGCGGGCGGCTTCTCCGGAGCACGTGGTGTGCTGCGGGTGCCCCTGCTCCTCCTCTGTTCTGCTGCTTCGGGAGAGTGGCTTCGATCTGGATCGGCGTGTCTCAGATCTTGTTGCTTCCTCTCGCGATGTGGCGTGGGTGCTGCGGTGGTGGTGGTCGCGGTGGTGCTGCGGTGGTGGACGGCGGCTACGACCGGGGAGGTGGTGCGTGTCTGGTCGCGGTGGATCGAGGGATCCCGCGGCTGGAGTGAGGTTGCTTTCAGCAGGGGTGGTGGTTGGTGGGCGGTGGTCGGTGGCGGCTGGTGGTCTGCGCAACTCCGGGAGAAATCCTTGCTCCGGTCTTCATCGGAGCCGGCGACGGCGGCGCCCGCGGGTGCCGCGATCTTTCTTCGAAGCGTCATCGTGGAGGTGCTCCTGCTCCTCCCCGCGGCTTTGGCTCCGGAGGGAAACCTCAGATCCGCTGGATCGGGCGATGGAGGCGTCTTCGCGTCTTTCTCCTCCTTGGGGGCATCGTCTCGGAGCCGGCTACGACTGGGAGACTGGTGGATTGCGGCATCTTCGCCGTGGATGGCGGCATCTTCGCCGCGTGGTTTGCTGAGGCGGGGCGCTGGTTCCTGTTTGGCAACGATGATGTCGTCGAGAGGAGCTCGGGTCGCGGCGTGGACTTCGGTAGTCGGTTCTTCCCGGCGTGTCCGAGGTGCTCTTCTGTGGGCACGGTCGGCGCAAGTCCTGCATATTTCCCTGGTGAGGCTCGTCGTCAAAGTCGGAGCTGTCGGTTGCTTGCGCGTGTGGCCATCCGGTGGCATGTGCCGTCGTGGCTTCTATGCAGCTGTTTGCGGGTTGGCTTCGAGGTTGGAGCTCTATGGTGAAGTCGGAGTCGCTCGTTCGAGGCAACCGGTGATGACGATGACGCTTGCGACTCCTCGGCGAATGCCTTTCTTCTTTGCAGCTTTGTGTCCCATGTCGGTGGCCAGGTTGGCCGGCGGTGCCCATGTCATGTGGGTTGAGTTGTATCGGTTTTAGCCCGGTTTTCCGCCAATTAACCGGGTAATTCTCTTCTTCTTAATCAATGAAAATGGCAAATCTTTTGCCTTGTTTCAAAAAAAAAAAAAAATCTCTGCCTGGAACCTGCTTGACGAATTTTCTAAACCAAACAGTGGGGGGCACTGAAATGTAATCAATTTACCCATATTTACGGACGTTTCCATTTTCTAAAAAAAAAATTGTGACTCGTTTGCTTTCTCCTAGATTTGTGCCCATCCAGTTTTTAATACAGTTTAATTGGCAGTCATGTTGACTTGTCTAATGCACCACTCAGCTTGCAAATCATTTCGAACAGCTATGATCCAAGCTTTTACTATTATCATCATCATTACTATGTTTCGGTCTAGAACAATTCTATTATCCTTTTGGGCCGTAACATTTCCCCATGCAGCAGATTACTGGACATTTCAGGAGATGAGAAGTTCTTTCCATTCCGCTCATTCACAAGCAATGCCGGCGAACCAGCTCCAGCGCATGATAAAAGGAGTGAAAACGAATTGGATGAGGGTGGGACTAATGGTGCGGCCCATTCCCCTGATACCAGGGCACTCAGGTCAAGAAGGAGGCATGGAAAATTGAGGAGCGAGGAATCGCCCAATCCGCAGCTCAGGAGATGCCTGTCGTTCACATCCTCGGCAATTGATCATTCCTTGGATGAAAGCGCAATGAGATTTCAAGGCGATATTCCATGGTTTAATAGGCCTGACGGGCCTCGTCATGTTGCTGACATTGAGTAGGTGGGTCGATTACCTATGCTCGGTACCGCCCCCCCCCCCCCCCCCCCCCCCCCCCCCCCCTTAAGTCACTTTACTGTAGTAACATCAATTGCCACTCCCTATTCGCAAAAATGTGGAAACTCCATCGATCAAATGTTAGCAATATAAAGTGTTATAAGTGGTACAATGTTGTACTTCGAATTCAGTGTAATCAAAAGCAAAATGAAATCTGATGGTACTATATAGTAGATGCTAGGTTTGGCGGCTGTGTGTCATAAGTTGTACTGTAGCAAAGTTTAGGTTCAATTGAAAGTTCATCTTTAACACACCAAACGGTTGCTCATGTGAGCCACTAACATGCCCCTCTTGAGATTTTTTTTTTGCAAGAAACGTCTTGAGAATTTTCTCTACAGAAATATCACAGTTAGCGTTGTCATAATCTGCAGCCACCGGCTCATTCTTTGAATTAAATTCCCGTTGGACATGCCATAACATTGTTGTAGACGATCTCTGTTTCTTATAGTCATGAAATAATTGTGCGCATTATACCTGAATGTTATCCTTTGGAGCATGTTTTGTAGAAAATGTTAGTGATAGAGGTTACTGTCTGCAGGTGCTACACATGGTCACCAGAAAGACATCCTAATATAGAGGAATGCATGATAAAGGTTCCAAAAGCACACGGCGTACAGGAAACTGATTCACCACGTTCAAGATGCTACTCATGCTCATCAACAGGACACTCTCCTCTTACCTCTCCTGTTGCATTGAAATGCAGACCTGCCAGGTTGACCAATTTACTGGACAAGAATGAAGTGCTAGATCTGACCGTTGATGGGGAGCAAGAAGCAAACATATTAAATGAGAAACATAAGCAGAAATTCCCCATCAGAACTGCAGCTCCTCATTTGGGATGTGGAAGGCCACCTCGACCTCATTCTACAGCTAAGAAATATATGAGAACTACTCAAACATAGACAAGACTTTGCAAGATTTGGAGGATGGAACTTTACCCCTAACCTGCCACCATCAACTTGCTCAGGAAGAGGCAATGGGCACCTTGAAGGTGGGATCTATGTGTGATTCAGATGGAAATGACACAAGTCTATTTGAAGGATCTTCTGATAATTTTCCTCACTCAGAGGAGTGCAAATCACATAGTGTGACTACAGTGGAAGATATCTATGAGGACTCACGAGATCTACAACCTCAATGCTTCTATGGATTTTCAGTGAATCCCTCTTTTCGGGGCAACCTCAAGATGCTCTGCTGTCGATACTTATCATCATGATGGGTCTTGTGGTTTTCATGACAAGAACTTGGAACAAGACACTGATGATAAGTTGCTTAGAAGAACTAAAGAATTGGATGCATGCTTTATGGTTCCTTCTGAAGAAATGAGCGAGCTTAACATGCTCAGGGATAAGAGATTGAACTCAACTGACATTATGCAGCTGGTTCTTAGCTTGACTAAAGACAGAAAACAATTGGCGCTCGAACTATCTTCACAGATTAAGGCACGTCTTACAGAAAGGTTTGCAGTCAAAGAACAATATAAGCGATCCAAGGTAGAATTCGACTCTAGAACTAGAAGGGTGGAGAATGAGAAGACTGATGTGCAAACTACCTTGGAACGGGAGCTTGACAGAAGGTCAAATGATTGGTCAGCCAGGCTAGCAAGATTTCAAGCCGAAGAACAAAGACTACGGGATAGAGTAATGGAGCTAGCAGAGCAAAATGTGTCATTTCAGAGAGAAGTTAATTTGCTGGAATTGAATCGAGTTGAGGCTTCTAACAGGACTACAAGTTTGGAACTGCAAAACAAACAACTGAATGATGAGCTGGAGAAAGTTAAAGGTGAGCACACCAGCAGCAGCGGAGCCAGGAAAAATCAGTTAGGGGGGCCAAATGCGTGTTAGTATTGACAGGAGGGGCCAAGTATTAGTAATCTTCACAAAATTTCTTGAAATCTGAAGGAAAATACGGGTATTATATGACACTTCCTGGGTCATGGGGGGAGCCATGGCTCCTGCCAGTCCCCCCCTAGCTCCGCCACTGCACACCAGTCTTTACAGATCCTCAGTAGAGTTGCGTGATAGCTTTACAAAAATTGCAGAAGAAAGGGACCAAATCCAAGAATGCTTAAAATCCAAGGAAGATAACAGTAGGGCACTACACAAGGTGATTGCAAGGTTACAAAGGGTATCTAATGAGCAGGAGAAAACAATAAATGGGCTAAGACAAGGATTTAGTGCTGTATTAGAAAGAGATCTGTTGGAAGTAGCGAAAGCATCACAAGGAGACAAATGGAACTTTTGAGACTTACTGGAGTTGAGCAAAAGCTGAGAAAACAAATTCAGTCCTGTAACCTTGAAGTAGAGTCTCTTCAGCAAGAGAAAAATAGGGATTTTAAATCGTCTAGAAAGCAGTGGGAATGGATTAAGTTTATCCTCACTTCGTCTTGACCTGGAACTTCACGCTAGAGTGGACAACTTGCAGATGCAAGGCTTATCATTACTTGAAGATACTAGTTGTCTTTGTGGCAAGTTGTTGGACGTCATGAAATCCAAGAGTGAGAATATTGGCAGTGTTGATGCACTACCAGCCATTGAATACACTTTGAAGTACCAGAACATAAGAATGGATAATTTAGCCCTTAGTCTGAGAAAAGTTAAGCCAGTGTTGGTTGAAAAGCACAACGAAGAAGACAACACAGTGGGTGTTCCTGTGAGACATGATAAATTATATATGATATGAAACCTGCTTTGTATATTGTTGTTCTTGAGTAAAGTGTATGTTGTTCGGTGGTTTATCATTTTGCATTAGAGAATAACATGAAGCTAGCAACATTCTTTTAGAACTTATATAGTAAAATTTGTGTTACCATGAAATGTGCTCGAGAAAAATATGTTAATTTATATAATACAAATATATTATGAAGCCAAGTTACTAAAAGAAGTACTCTATAACATTGAAATACTAGATTATATTTATGTGGGCATGGCCAGCTGAAGCTAGTAGCAGAAGCAGAAACCTAACCAAGCTTTCTTATTTTGTTTTCGGCGATGTAGGATGACTTCAAAATTAAGCTGAAAGAAGAAGCTTTACTCAACGGAGTATTGAAGGAGAAGCTATTGTCAAGGGAACTGGACATTGAACAATTGCAGGCAGATGTAGCATCTTTTGTCCGGATCCAAGTTGCCATGCAAAATGAGATCCGTAGAGCTCAGGATGAATTATGTTGCGTAACCCACAAGTTCAAGCATTTTGAACTTCAGGTAACCATACATCTGCTAATGTTGTTTGTTCATGAGTTAATCCCATTTCCCATTCAGCAAATCGCCAGTATTGTTATTTCGGCCTTAAGTTATTGGTGCAAGGTCCACATACATATTCAGATACTAAAAAGGACGGCATGCATGTTTGCTATCCGTGGCACTATTAAGCTATTACTGAGATTTTCCATTAAAAAAGGAGAAGGGCGTTTTGGAGCTCGGCCTCCATGGAGGCCGGATTTTTTGAAAAATTCAAAATTCGCACTTTTCAGTTTCAAAAAAATCTGAGAAAAATCATACAAGTAAACAAGGATGTTATGTGTATGTATGTAAAATTTCAGGATGAAATACCCTAAAATGCGATCTGTGCAAAAAAGACAAATTCATGGACTTTGAGGATGAATAGTGCATCTACTAAAAAGCCTCAGATTTGTTCTTTTTGTGTAGCACTCATTTTAAGGTGTTTCGTCCTGAAAATTTACACACATATGCTTTATGTCTCTAAGTATGTGTGTATTTTTTTAAAAAAAAATTGAAACGTGAAAATTTGAATTTTGATCAAGTCAAACTCGGCCTCCATGGAGCCCGAGCTCCAAAGAGCATTTTCGTTAAAAAAGCTATTACCAAGATTAAGTTGGCTCATATCTTGAGTGGTGTAGAATAAGATCCAAATTCAGCTGGCGGTGGTGTAGCTATTCATAACTCTAGCAAACCCATACTTGTCATGTATTATCTCTAAAGATGAACGGTAAAATGTTTTAGAGCTACACTGTGCTCTAATCCCTCTGGAGTTGGTCTCAGCTATTGCTTTATGTACATACTTGTCAACAAGTCTTGTTTGTTGCTTCAGTCAATGAATGAGCAGAAAGCAAGTGCTTCTATCCTCTGGTCAAGAATGCACAAAATTCTAAAGCTGCAGCAGATCCATATCTAGAACTGCGTCCCAAATTCCCATTTATTGAGCATCTCATTATGCATGTGCATGTCACTGACATTACATTTGGTTGCAGCTTGCAGGTTTTGAAGAAAGACAAGAGCATTAACCAGATACAATAGGATTTTCAGGAATCTGCAAAGGAGTTGACCACTCTCCGGTGCACCCTTAAATCAGTAAGTGGTGAAAGGGATGCCTTGTGGCAGGAAACAAAGCATTTGCGGAAAACTGTTAGCGTGCTGCAAAACGATGTTGCCTCATTAAAACAGAAGATCAAATCGCTCGACAAAGACATAGCTGAAGGAAGGCGAGATACTGCTGCGCGAGGGTGAGATTTCCATATTATGGGACAACAACGATAGGCCACTCTGACATCATCTACAGTCCTCGGTCAATGAAACAGTTTGATATGGAGTAAATTAGTTCACATCCTTCTGGCTGGATTCTCAAATGGCCTTTTCCTTCTGTCTCTTCTTTTAGAAACATAGAAGCTCAGGCTGGATTCTCAAATGGCCCTTTCCTTCTGTCTCTTCTTTTAGAAACATAGAAGAAGCTCAGGCTAGATTCTCAAATGGCTTTTTCCTCCTGTCCCTTCTTTTAGAAACATAGTTCACATCCTTTATCCCTCTTTAAACACAATTCACTATTGGCAGTTGGATAATGGTCTATCCTTCTTGTTTGCACTATGACGATGCAACCTGTGTTGCTACCCTCATTTAGTTTTGTGATACTGCACTTTTGTCTAAATCCAATTGTTTGTTGAAAAGGAGTAGTCAGATCTTTCTCATATGTGGTTTTTTTTAAAACAAGCAAGCTTAAAACACATAACGGTCCATTACTTGTTCATTACTAATATGTACAAAAAAACATGCAGATAAGTTCAATGTCAGTGAGACGATATAACAAACAGAGCATAATTACGATCACAGGCATAATAAATTCACACTCTTTTAGCTTGTACATGGATGTATAACCCACCATGCAGATTCAAGTCCTCATGAACGCTTGTGGTGAAGGTTAAAACCACAAATGTTGCAGCTAATGATCCATCCAAGAGGGTTTGTAATGCAAGAAATTCCTGTATATGCAGCCATCATCCAAAACCATACACGACGGCATAACAGGAACTAAAGGTTTGAAGGTAGCGTGATTCCAATTGCCACAGTTTCACCATCCATACAAAAGAAGTTAAGAGAGCGAAGTAAAGCTACCCCTAGGCTTATAACACACGTGAGGGGGCACGTCCACCCCTATCATGCATACCGAGTTACACATCATTAGGGTCTTGTTCGGTTAAATCCCTTCCAAGGGGATTGGAGAGGATTTGAGGTAATTGGGGAGGGGGGATGACTTGTAGACGAATTAATCATTCTCAATCCTCTCTAAATCGAACATGTGTTTGTGTTGTGATGAACCGATGCCATTCACTAATCGATGCATTTTCTTCTGGACCGTGACATGCGTCTGAGGTTATACAACAACCATTTTTTATGGACGTTAATGGGAGCGAACGCTCCTTGGCTAGTGCCTCCGGCGTGTACGCCTTGCATGCATCATCGTTGAAAACTTTAAATGACATCAACATCCTAAATGCTTTTTGGAAACTTTAAAATTGTTTAACTCCCAAACGGCATATTCGATTTTACTAACCGTCTTCACCATTAGCTTTGTCTCGACGAGAGGTTTGATACTAGATCACATATGTGTAGATTTTGACCCAAAAACTCATCTTAAAAGTTGCCACCTAGTAATTAATAAAATTGTGATGATATTGGTATTAAAATTGTCACCTAATAACTTTCCTTATTGTGGTGTGGTAACAAAACCATCTTAGAAGTTGTCATCTAGAGGTAATGAAGTTGTCATTGTGTTGATATCAAAGTTGCCACATGGTAACTTTTTTATAATTGTTTCCTCCTTTATTCATTTATAAGAATTTTTGCATCAATTACAATCATGGATACCACCGCCTCCGAGGGGGTGGGGGTGCCTCCGAGGGGGTGTCTCCACCGCCTCCGAGGAGAGAACCTAGCTAACCTAGCTAGTTCATGAGCTACCTGATTTCTCTCTCTATTATAGTGATCATAGATAACATGATTAAAATCTAACGACATGTAGAAACAATCATCAAACTTGGCACTAGGTACTGAACAAGAGATGCCCCCTTGCAAAGCCAAAATGACATCCACACTATCGGATGTAATATCAATCTTGCTACAACCAACAGTTCGTGCAAGGTCCATACCAAATCTCAGCGCTATTGCCTCTGTTGTGAAGGAATCGAAGCAGATGTCCACTTTTTCATTTGCTGCAAGTATGAACTTGCCGTTATGGTCCTGGAGGATGGCACCAAGAGTCCCTTCTAGCAAATCATAATCGAACCCATCATCAACATTTACTTGGAGGATGGCACCAAGAGTCCCTTCTAGCAAATCATAATCGAACCCATCATCAACATTTAACTTCATGTAACCCGCCCTTGGCTTCGTCCATCCAACAGTTCAAACCTTTGCCTTAGGCTTGCATGCAATAACATAATTTGCCGCCAGCCCTCTTACCGCAAAATTAATTTGCGAAGCACTTTGGGTTTGTTCTCCATGAGTATACCACAAATACCACCATGTTATAGCCATTGTTTCTCTTAGTCTGGGCAACCCGAGGACATGAGTATCAGGGTACGTCGCCTCATAAATTGACCTGGCAGGCCCTTTTTATGATACCATAGACCCCAAAAGCTTCCAAACTTCATATGCTTTGCCACTTCGTAACTCTGATACCAACACAGTGGTAACTTTGACAATAATACAATGACAAGTTCATTTATCACGGATCCATCTCCAACTAATCCTCCCCCTGATTTTTAGGGGTGGACCCTCCTCTTCCCCCAAATACAAAACCACAATTTGCCATGCTCGTCGGTAAATTCAATCCCGTACGAATCTGTAGCACTAGCATTTCTCGAGTCAGAGTTCCTATAGCTTTTTGTCGGTAAATTCAATCCCGTATGAATCTGTAGCGCTAGCATTTCTCAAGTCAGAGTTCCTATAGCTTTTTCTCAGAGACAACTGCTTAGACAACAATGCTTCTAGGTAATGCTAACAGCAACGAAGATCTAAACCAAATATTATGCAAATCACCGTCATAACTAGGTAAACAAAAATTAAATTAGATGCGGCAGAATTACATAATGCTGAATTGCATTGTATTTTGCAGAAGAATATTTGTCACCTTTTGTTAAACGAGCCAAAAGCTTTGTCTTTTTCATTAATAAAGAAGAAGATGGCTGCCCGGTTAATTATGAAAAACTGGGCAAAAACTGATACAAACAGGGAAGCCCCTTGACATCACAAGGCACCCAGGGCCACGCCCACTCTCGCCAACAACATGGTAAACACCCAGAAGACGCCCACGACCGCGCATCACACAACACAAAACCTCAAGCGGACTACTCCCAAAATAATAATAAAGCACCAGAGCGAGAAACACATCCTTGAGACTAACATCTTGCAAGGCTTGTCACATTGCCCAAGGCGACATAAATCCCCTGGTTGACATTCTTGACTTTACTCTCATTGACAAGGCGGCTCAAACCTTGGGTGATCGAAGGCATGACAAGCAGACCTTTGAGCATGAAAAATGGCATCGTCCCCTGTCGTCAATGTGGCACCCTTTCCAACAGCCAACACATCATCAGAACCAGAAGTAGCAAGGTTGAACTCGGCAGCCACCTTGCCAATGAAGACCAACTTGGGCTCCATGGCTTCAACTAACTCCGATGACCTCAACCGAACACAGTCGAAGTTGCCCACAACACCTTGATACCCATCTTCTGCCACCAGTGGCGCCTGCATCACCGGCAATGGGCCATCAACGACGCTGTCTGATGAGCAAGGTCCCTGGGAATCTGTGCTCAACCCCCTCTCACCATCGGACACCTCCACCCGCTCCAATAGGATGGCCGCACGTGCCAACCACAAGCACAAATAGTCCTCTAGCATGTGCAGAGGGAGGAGAGCCGTCTCCAACATGCCTTGCAGCTCAGCACCAAGCGATGAACACAGAGTGTCTGGAGACCTTGCAACCGTCGTGCCCAGCGCAACCTTTACTGGTAGCATCAAGAACAGGGGCTTGGGCGTTCAACAAGGGCAGCCCAGGAGCGTCACCATGGAATGGGCACCGGAGGGGCACACGTACAGTGACTAGGAGCTCTGCTGGTGGGATGGCAAAGACGACAATCCCGTTCGCGGTGCCCAGAGGCAGGCGAGGCATCTGACTGGATCACTGGCAAGAGGCAGCCTGGTGGTCAGGAGCCAAACAACGGAAGCATCGAATGATGTTGTGTTAATAACATGGAAATGTACTGCCAAAGTGTAAGTCATATTCAAAGCCAACTTCTCTATTTCACATTTCAGTCAAACAAATTGCAAGTGACTCAATTAGTAGCAACGTAGGCAACAGGAAATGCGCTGCAATGATCAAACTATCAATTGAATTGCATTTAAGAGCAATAGTAATATATAACAATTTGTGTAACACATTTGGTTTCTCTTTTATTTTCCCATAAGGAGAAACCAAATGTCTAGATGATAGATATCTGCAATTGAGTAAGGCTGATTTTAGTGTTAACACAAGCTAATCAATAGTGGAGAGAATCTTCTTGAATCGCCTGACCTGTAGGATGTAGATCTGCAAAATAACAACAACAACCTCAAAAACAAATGATGTACAGTAGTAGTTTAGATCTGCAAAAGAACAACAGCAAGCCCGTATAGCAAACTACGCCCTCCATTCCTAAATATAAGCCCTTTTAGAGATTCATTCACTCTACGCCCTCCATTCCTAAATATAAGCCCTTTTAGAGATTCATTCACTCTACGCCCTCCATTCCTAAATATAAGCCCTTTTAGAGATTCATTCACTCTACGCCCTCCATTCCTAAATATAAGCCCTTTTAGAGATTCATTCACTCGTTTTGCTCTGTATACGTCTATATTTAGAATCTACACTCTAAAATACGTCTATATACATCCGTATGTAGTCCATATTGGAATCGCTAAAAGGGCTTATATTTAGAAACGGAGGGAGTACACAGATACGTACAATTCAACACAGCAATGCTCAACTCTAAATCACCGGACAAACCTAAAGAAGCTTGCCATCCATTGTTTAAATCAGAATACCTGAGATCTTCCTCTTCAGCACGACTAACAAACCAGTCACTGCTGATCCACTCGGACAGGTCTGTGAGGCTTCGGTGCTGAAATGCATGAGAAAGTCGTCGTCATCATATATAACATTAAAGGACATGGCAAAAGTTTCTTTGATGCTTACATTTGTGGTTCAGATTCTAATAGAATATGGAAGTACACTGACTGGATCCCTAGTGCTAACTGCTACGAGACCCCAACTCATATAAACAGAACCGGTATAGTTCGAACTTTAAGCAACATTTTAACATGGAAGTAAGAACTGAATTAAAGCAGCCATGCCAGGAATTGTGGAATAATATGTGAAATGTGAATGTAAAAGAACAAACCATTCGGGTTTCCTTGTTCATAGAAATTTCTAAAAAGAGCAACTGCCTCTTCCGCCATTATCCCTCCAGTACATTTATAACCTCTTGATCTGGTATCTTGGCTCCTATCAAAAGAAACACATAAGACCATGTTAGTTGTACAATTCGTGAGTAACCTAAATAAGTAATATAATTCAGGATCAGAAGAAGGCATGAGAACTCAATACGCATCTATGGCATTCAACGCAAACAGAAAGATTATGCAAGCCCAACTTTGTCATGAGACATTACAGAATATTGAAATACTGTTAGAAAGGCATTAGCATTCAAAGAATAAGAAGGTTTGTTCACACGAGCAGATAACTTCCAGTTTGCTGCTGATATCCCCTCACCCTGTCAAGTCATCCGACGAAAGGCTCTCATGCAGTGACATGACTGATCCACATCCTCCGAATTTATCATTCGCACACCCAAAGTATACTTCCCTGATTCCTACCAAAAATATCACAAATTCTTACTGGTTAATATAGTTTCAACAGGAGAAATAGAATAATCAAGATGGGGCTAACAGGAGAAATAGAACAATCACAGACCTAGTATCGACAATGCTGATGCACACATTATGCATGGCTCGCACGTGACATAGAGGTCACATCCTGCAAACTTCTTCGCGACCAGTGGCTGGTCAAGGCCAATACTCTGCCACTCCTGGAGAAGGACATCGATTGCTTCCATCTCGGCATGTCTCGTAGCCTTACAATTGAAGTAATTTATTTCAGAGGAAAAACACAAAAATGTCTCAAAGCACAAAACATCCAGGACAGAGGAGAATAGCATACATTCCGGGTGGCATTGGTCCTGTTGCTACCAGAGGAAATAACCTTCCCGTCCTCCACAATCACACATCTATCTTGACAGGGATAGAACAATACAATTAACACATTAGGAACTACAGATTCACCTTCCACCGAGTGAACTGTGAACTATATTCAAGGGAAACCAGAGCATACCCCACAGGAACCTCGAGGTTGTCCAGCGCAAACTTGGCCTACAAAAAAAAGCAACCAGCAGGAGCTTTCCCTTCATTAATTAAGTAGAAAAAGACCAACCAGTTTATGATGGAAACCTGTTGGAAATCGATACAACTGGATCAACCCACCTAGCTAAACTAGGCCCGGAGCTCCACAATCATCGACAACACAATGAACCCAAAACACCCACAAACCAGTGAAGACTTGATGACGGGTAGAAGATACAATTCTATCAAAAGATGGCATTGTCACGCCGTAGACACACTACACCCTCATCAAGCAGACCAGGTCCAGCATGACCCACACAAATAAAGGTCGCAAGATTCCTGGAAGGGTTTCAAAGAAGCATGAAAGACAACCTGTCAAGAGGCGGGGGCTCTGACGACCACCGAAAAGCCACCGCCACTATGTGAGGGGTGGATCTGGGTCACTCCTGCCTCGATGACCGCGCCGACAAGGGAATCCAAACCCCCTCCTGACTACCATGCAAGACGACTCGAAAGAGGTGCACCAACTGAGCCAACAACGCTGCCACCTACATAGCACAAAGCCAAAACCTCGCCTCTTTAGGGCGCCATGTCGCTTTCCAGGGATGGTACCCCAGCATCCACCGCCTCAGCCTGACTCGCAGAGCACCCGCAAGCCAAGGTCTTCCCATGCACCTGGGCAAGGGAGGAGCCACGGCTGCACCTGGCACGCCTTCCGAGGTCCAGCCCCAGATTTGAAGCCACCACATCAGATGGTTTTTCTTCTCCCTACAGCTAGCTAGCCTGAGATAATGCCGGCAACTCTGCTCAGTAGTTTGCTTCAGAACGCCTTAACATTTTGCTGCTACATTCACTGGCCTATACCGGGTTCGATTAACCCGGATTACACACGTACTGATTGTCAAACCATCTAAATTAAGCATCTGCAGGATGATCAGAGGATGAAGCTAATCCACAAAACTAGTTTCAGAGAGTTGACGAAATAATTTCAGTCAATCAGGCTCCTATAGGGAGAAGAAAAAACACTTCAATCAGGGGAACACGCAGACCATGGCACCGGCAATCCGCCAGTCACACCTATGGGAACGATCAAGCCCGACATCACATGCCCATCACAGCAGGAACTCGCCAATGCCCACCACAGCAGGGTTTGCCGCTCCGGCGTCGAGGACGGAGGATCCCCGCCACCTTGGGCGACAGGGCACGCAGCCACAATTCAGAAATATCGGCACACATATTCTACTCGTACGATAAGCAGGATTTGAGCCATACCTGGTCGAGCGCCAGCTCCATAAACGTCGTCGCCGACATTGGTTGGGCACCAAGGGTCACCAAGGTGAGCGAGCGAGCACAGGAAGGCTGAACATGAATATAAACACACCATTTGAGCTACCATGGCCAACTTAGTAAATAGAATAATCTATCTTGAAAACGCATTGAAGTCTAAAAAGACAACGATCCCATGCTGAAGTAGCGAAGAATACTAATGTATATGGAATGTATTGGCATTTAGATAAACTAAGAAAAAGAAAAAGAGTGTTTGTGAAAATGGTCCTGAGTACAGCAGCATAATTTAGCATGGCTTTTATGCCATGGACACATAGCATGGTAACACCACAAGGTTAAATCTGTAGGAATGCAATGCCATTTTTTCACACCTGTAGGAACATATTGCAAGTGTTAATGAATCTCAGTCTTGTGCGGTTGTGCCTTAAAGCAGAATCTCGCAACTTGTGCCAACAAGCACTTCATGATCAGGACTTGAACAGGTATATAAAATTACTTAAGTCATGTACACTGTCAGGCCATAAGTTCCTGAT
The DNA here is from genome assembly GCA_039707655.1 of Elymus sibiricus. NCBI lineage: Eukaryota > Viridiplantae > Streptophyta > Magnoliopsida > Poales > Poaceae > Elymus > Elymus sibiricus. The sequence continues at coordinate 163,731,039 of CM077666.1, read as the reverse complement.
TTTTTTACTATAATTGCTAGAATATGTAGTCTAAGCAAAATATAGCAATTTCACCGACTAATTTTGCCAATACAGAGAGATATCTACTCAAGATAGGATTGGTTATAACTCAGAGAATCATCATAAAGGGAACAAACGATTAGATCTAAAACACACAATAATAACACAAAATCATAAAATCAAAATGCATACCTGAAGGCTATGAGCTCTCTTCTCCGGCGTCGGCGGATGGCGGAGCTAGGCAGGCGTGTGTGGCTGTGGAGGGGGTTGCGCCGAGGTGTATTACGGCGGGGCAGAGGTGGGGCGAGTTGTCCGCTGGACGTCGGAGCACAGCAGGGCAGCCCACGGCGAGGTCCGCCGCTGGAACCCTGATGCCCTAGTCTGTTCTTTCTATTCCAAACGGTGGCACAGCTAAGTAACGGGGGCATTACTGCTATTCTGTGCTTACATGGGGGCATTACAGCTAAGTAACGGGTTCTAACCATGGATCTAGACAACAATATATGGAAGAAATTGAGGAAGAACATTGCACACAACGAAACATAAATCTGTCCATTAATCCAATGTGAGCATCAACATGTATATACAGAGAAGGGAATGGAACCGTACCTTGCCTCCGTTGCTAGCCGCTCTGCTGGTTCGTCGCCGCTGCCTTCTAGGTCGCCGCCGCTGCCTGCTAGGTCGCTGCTGCCGCTGCCTGCTAGGTCGCCGCCGCTGCCTGCTAGGTCGACGCCAAGCCCTTGATGCGCGCCGTCATAGGGGAGAGATGACGGGGAGGAGAGGGAAGCCGGCGCCGGAGAGGTGCGTGAGGGTGGCGGCGCTGAGAGGTGCGGGAGGGTGGCAGATCGAGAAGGAGGGAGAGATGCGGGAGGGTGGCAGATCGAGAGGGAGGGAGAGATGCGGGAGGGTGGCGGCGCTGAGGCCAACTCCAACTCAAGACTTTGGTTTCGTCTGGATTTCGACTGTTTGAGGTAGTCGCGAGGCCGTCGGTCTGCCCAAACGGTCCGTTTTTTTGACTTGAAATTTTAATAAAAAAAACACAAACAAGCATTGCAAATAATTGAAAAACATTAATATAAACATTAAAACGTCCACAGTAATGAAGTTCAACACATTAATACACTTATTAAAAAACTTAAAAACATTAAAAAAATAGATAAAGGCCCGTCGCCGCCGCGGCCGCCGTCGTCTTCAGTTGCCGCCGTCCTAATCGTCGTCGTCGTCCCCGGTGAGGTCGACGTACGGCGGTGGCTGCCAGAGGTGGGCTGGCGGCCCCTACCAGGCCGGAGGCGCCTGCTGTGGCGGTTGCGGTGGTGCTTGCACAACCTCCTCCCGTGGCGGGGACGGGGGCTCTGGAGTGCACGGCACGGTCTCCGTCCACAACCAGGACTGCCGTCCAAGGCCGGGTTCCATCCCGTCGGCTCCTCCTCCCTCGGCGCCTCCGAACGGACGTCCTCCATGGCCTCCTCCTTGACGTAGGCATCCAGCTCCAGGTAGGCGACGTCGCCGGCCGCTGACAGGGCCATCACCTCGTCGAGGCCCTGCCATTGACGCTCGTCGTGGGTGTGGAGGGAGTCCTCCATCACCTGCCTCATGAGCTCCTCCTCCTCCTCGGTTGTCATTGGAGCGGGTGGTGTCGGCGACGGCGTTTGAGTCAGGCCGCAAACCAGCCTACGCGCGCGTGGCTGGGGCGGGCTGGGAGCGCGCGCGCGGCGGGCTCGGAGCACGGCCGTGGCAGCCTTTTCACCTCAAGATTATGGGGAAGTTTTCAGGAAGCTATGGGAACTCATCTGTCCTTTAGCACTGCTTTTCACTCCCTGTCCAGTGGTCAAGTTGAACGAGTCAACCAAGTGCTCGAAGATATGCTCCGAGCTTGTATTATCTCATTTGGCAAGAAATGGGAGGAATCTCTCCCGTATGCTGAATTCTCGTACAACAATAGCTATCAAGCTAGCTTGAAGATGGCACCCTTTGAAGTATTGTATGGACGTAAGTGCCGAACCCCTCTGAATTGGTCAGAAACTGGAGAACGGCCACTCTTCGGTCCGGATATTATCCAACACGCTGAAGAACAAGTTTGTATTGTTCGTGAACATCTGAAGGCTGCTCAGTCTCGTCAGAAAAGCAATTATGACCGCCATCACAAAGAAATGGTCTATCAGCTAGGCGAACAAGCTTACCTCCGAGTCACCCCGATGAAGGGCACTCACCGTTTTGGGATCAAGGGCAAGTTAGCTCCGCGCTACATTGGCCATTTCCGCATTCTCGCAAGACGTGGAGAAGTGGTATATCAGCTGGAACTGCCGTCGAACCTTTCTCATGTTCATGATGTCTTCCATGTGTCACAACTCCGCCGCTGCTTCAAGGATCCTATCCGTGCAGTGGAGCATGAGATGCTTGATTTGCGTGAAGACCTCTCTTATCAAGAGTATCCAATTCGCATTCTTGATCAAGCCGAACGTCGTACCCGTCAGAAGGCCATCAAGTTCCTTAAAGTTCAGTGGTCGAATCATTCTGAGGATGAAGCCACTTGGGAACGAGAAGATCGTCTTCGTGATGAATACCCCGCTTTATTTCCGTCTACCTCTTAAATCTCGGGACGAGATTTTTTTTAGTGAAGGAGATTTGTAACACCCCCTTGTAATGATGCCACTGTTACTCTGCTAATGACTGCCAAGTCATCACAATTATTTTGCTGATCATCACTTTATTCCAAACCAACCTCAAATTCAATTTCAAAAGACAGGTCAAATTATTATTTCCTTAAACAGTAAAACAAAAATGTTCGTTGGGTTGCAAATAATCACCGACTAATTTTCATCAATAAACCAACCTCATTTGCATATTTAAAATGCCCTTAACCTATTTAAAAGTGGACCAGCAACACTAAATATGGCCATTTCAAAATAAACAAAAACCTAAACATTTCCAAATGTTTTGAAACTTTGTGTGCAGCCTTGAAATAGTACCTAGTATTTGTGTGCTAAGTATCACGTGTAGCAAAATTCATTTGATAGCTAAAGAAAATAGAAAACAGTGTTGGAAAAATAAAACAGAAAAGAATAAAAAAGAAAAAGAGCAAACTACTGTGCCACTAGGCCCTAGTGGCCACAGTGCACACGGTCCAGCCCACCACCAGCCTTTCCCCTACCTCATGTACAGGAGGAGGCAGAGGGCGAACCCTATTTGGCGCTGCAGGCGCCGGTTTCTACTGTTTCTACAAACCGGCGCCTGCAGCAGCTCAACCCCGCGCAGCGCTGGGCCGGCCCATCTTAGACTTTTTTCTTTTCTTTAAATATGTCAAAAAAGTTGCCGCTAATGAGTTTCGAACTCGCGACCTCGTCGCTCATTACAAGCTGAGGCAACCAACATGCCACCTTAGTTGTTGTGGTAAGGCTACTTCTTTTGTTCTTTAAATATACAACGCTACAAAAAGCAGCATTTTTCCCTATTTGTTTTCTTTCTTTTTCTTTTTCCTTTTCCTTTTTTCCTTTTTCCTTTTTATTTTATGTTGTGTGGAAATGCGTGAACTTTTTTCATCAAATTTGATGATTTTTTTTCAAATCCGATGAACTTTTTCAATTTAGATGAACTTTTTTAAATCCGGTGAACCTTTTTCAAATTTGATGAACTTATTCTAGATTCGATGAACTTTTTTCCAAATTTGGTGAACTTTTTTCAAATTCGATGAACTTTTTTCAAATTCGATGGTATGTCTGAGGCTCTTCTGCGAGCCAGCAGGGCTTTGTGGCCAGAAGAAGCCGGGACTGGTGACCTTGCTCAGTACCTTGCACGCATGCCGAAGGCCGCCCAGCGTCTGATGGAGCTCTAGGAGGTCGCGACGACAAGTGGCGCCCAGTATGTGCTGGCGCGGTTGCGCGCGTGCCGTCCCGATTGGTCTGTCCATGACCTGGTGACCACCGAGCCGCAAGCCAGACCGACACAAAGTTTTTACACTGATGTAGAGTCGGCTGCTGTGTTCGCTGCTGAACGTAGTCGCCGAGAGGCCTAATGTGTTGTAGCCTGAAAAAACAAAGCAGATCGCAACTTTCTTTGCGATACTTATTAATGCAACCTCTTTATACATGCTTTTATTTTCGCGTAAAAAATGAGGTGTACATTATATTTGTATGCCGTAGAGGCGGTGAAGTGCCTCTGCCCGGGTTAGGAGCAGAGATCCCCTTTGGTGCATGTTGACGCCGTAGGCATATTTAGTGGGGCTCAGCGTGATCAGAATGCTTGATTCAGTCGTCCGGCATCCTCAATGGTTGCTTTCCTCGGAGGAAGGACTACCAACAAAATTACTTCGATACAAGCCCCGGAGCGCTAGGCTGTGGGAGGTCGGCAGAAGAAACAGCCACAAGGGTTCGGATCAAGGAGCAGGAACGTACGATGCAGCCTTCGGGTGGAGCTGCGGGGGAGGGGGTCCACTTATAGTGATGCAGCCCTCGAGTCCCTCAACAAAGAGATTCGTTTGTTCTTCCACAACTTGTCTATCCCAAGGGGTCTCAGTAAAGTGTTTTTGTTGCTGAATAGCTATGTGTCATGTTACATTTAGCAAACTAGAAGGGACATGAAAAAGTGTGAGGGGTCATTGCGACCTCCTTATTTTCCAACCTAATATTGTTTGAGCTAAAGATACATGAAAAAGCAATTTTTGCAAAACATTTTATGCAGAAAAGTACGTCATACTTAGAGGTCTATGCATAAAATAAGCAGAGATGCTCGGCATTCCAGGGTCGTGACGTGATCCGACCTGTTTTCTTGTTGCGTAGGTAGTAGGCCACATTGTTGAGGACCTCGTGGATGACGAAGGGGCCCTCCCATGGAGAGGACATCTTGTTCTTCCTTGGCTTCTGCTTGAGGCGTAAGATGAGATCGCCGACGTTGAACTCGCGTGCTCGTACGCGTCGGCCTTGATACTGCCGCAGCTTCCGTTGGTATATGCTGGTGCGTTCGATGGCGAGGAGGTGTGCTTCTTCCTTTGCGGTGACGTCATCCTTCCTATTTTCTTCGGCGACCTCCTCTTCGTACGCCCGGACTCATGGTGAGTCGTATTCGATATCTGATGGGAGCACTACTTCTGCCCCGTAGACCATAAAGAAGGGCGTGTAGCCAATGGATTTGTTCGGGGTCGTACGCAAGCTCCAGAGGACGGAGGGGAGCTCCTCCACCCAGTTGCCTTTTGCCCGAATGAGGGGCATGATGAGGCGTGGTTTTAGACCTTGCATGATCAAGTCGTTGGCTCGTTTGACCTGTCAGTTGGATTGAGGGTGTGCCATGGATGCGTAGTCAATGTGGATGCGTCGTTGGTGGCAAAAATCTTTGAACACCGGGGCGGTGAAGTTGGATCCGTTGCCAGTAATGATACTGTGCGGGACGTCGAAGCGGTGTATGAGGCCGGAAATAAACTTGGCCGTTGTGTTGGCCTCAGCATTTGTTACTGATTTGGCCTCAATCCACTTGGTAAACTTGTCTATGGCCACCAACAGGAATTTGTGGCCTCCTGGCGAGGGTGTGAGCTTGCCAACCATGTCCAGCCCCCAGACCGCGAATGGCCATGTGAGTGGTATCGTTTTTAGGGCTGAGGCCGGCATGTGTGTCTTGTTCGCGAACCGTTGACAGCCCTCGCAGCTTCGGACGATCTCCTCGGCATCGCGCATTGCGTGAAGCCAAAAGAAGCCGTGCCTGAAGGCCTTTGCTGCGATTGTCCTGGGGGCTGCGTGATGGCCGCAAGCCCCCGCGTGTATTTCTTTGAGGAGCTTTCTCCCTTCTTCTTCTGACACGCACCGCTGGAAAACACCCACTTGGCTGTGTTTGTACAGCTCACGGTTGATGATCGTGTAGGCCTTGGAGCGGCAGACTATGCGTCGCGCCTCTGTTTTGTCTTGAGGAAGCTCGCCTTTGGTCATATAGGCGTGAGTGGTTGTATCCGGACTTGGGTGTGAACCGCCATCACGGCCTCTTCTGAGGTGGCTAAGGTCGGTGGTGGGGCGGGTGTTGGGGCTGCATTTTCTGCGTTGCCGGGGTCCGCTGCAACTATGCCAAGGTCTTTTATCTTGATGGATGGCTCGTGTAGTATCTCCAGGAAGGTCTCATCTGGCATAGGTTCTTTGGAAGATTCGACCCGCGCGAGGCTATCTGCTGCGATGTTGTCGCCTCTCTTCACGTGGTGCAGCTCGAGTCCGTCGAATTTCCCTTCAAGTGCTCAGACGGCAGCGCAGTACACCGCCATCTTGGGGTCCTTGGTGTCAAACGTCTTCATGACCTGCTGGACTACGAGGTCGGAGTCGCCGCGGCAGATGAGACGTCGGATGCCCATGGAGGCCGCGATCCAAAGCCCATGCAGGAGAGCTTCATATTCCGCTACGTTGTTGGAGTCCCGAAAGTGTAACTGAAGGACGTAGTTCATCTTATTGCCTCTTGGGGAGACAAGGACTACTCCGGCTCCCAGTCCTTGCATGGTCATTGACCCGTTGAAGTACATTGTCCAATACTCGAGGTCGACGTTCTTGGGGACATGCTGGGCTTTTGTCCACTCTACGAGGAAATCAGTGATGGCCTGTGACTTAACTGCCGTTCATGGTTTGCAAGAGAGCTCGAACGGTAGGAGTTCGATTTCCCATTTTGCCACGCGACCCGTGGCGTCTTTGTTGTCGATGATGTCTGACAGTGGCGCATGGCTGACCACTGTTATTGGGTTCGCTTGGAAGTAGTGCCTGAGCTTTCTTGCAGCCATGAACACTCCATACGTGATCTTCTGATAGTGTGGGTATCTGGTCTTGCATGGCGTGAGTACCTCACTAACGTAGTACACCGGGTGTTGAACGCGGTGTACCTTTCCGGCCTCCTCCCTCTCGACAGCGATAACCACGCTCACTACCTGGGTTGTTGCTGCAATCTAGAGCAACATGGGTTCTGATTGGGCTAGGGAGACCAAGAGCGGATTTGATTGTAACGGCGTCTTGAGGTCGACGAACGCTTGCTTGGCCTCGTCACTCCAATAGAATTTGTCGCCCTTTTTGAGAAGGTGATATAGCGGCAAGGCTTTTTCTCCTAGTCTTGAGATGAACCTGCTCAACGTATGCCGCCACACAGCCCACGAGCTTTTGTACTTCGCATACTGTCTCCGGGGGTTCGAGGTCTACTATAGCTTTTATCTTCTCTGGGTTCGCCTCTATCCCTCGTTGGGATACAATGAACCCAGCAGCTGTCCTGCAGGGACCCCAAAGACACATTTGTCGAAGGTTGTGGAGGTTGTCGAAGGTCTGCTAGAGGTTGGCGAGGAGGCTCAAGCCTTGCTTGGTTTTTACCACGATATCGTCAATGTAGACCTCCACATTTACTCTGATCTGTTTATTGAAACACTTCTGCATTGTCCGCTGGTACATAGCCCCCGCGTTCTTGAGGCCGAACGGCATTGTTATGTAGCAGAAGGGCCCGTATGGCGTGATGAAGGAGGTCGTCTCCTGATCGGATTCTTTTGTCCGTATCTGATGGTATCCAGAGTATGCATCCAGAAAACACAGGCGCTCGCACCTGCTGTGGAGTCGATTATCTGAATGATCCTTGGTAGCAGGAACGGGTCCTTGGGGCATGCCTTGTTGAGGTCGGTGTAGTCTACGCACATGCGCCATGTGTTGTTCTTTTTCAGTACCATCACGGGGTTCGCCAGCCATTCTGGGTGCGTGACCTCCCGTATGAACTTGGCCGCAAGTAGGTGTGCTATTTCTTCTCCTATCACCATTCGTTTTTCTGTGGCAAAGCACCGCAGGGATTGCTTCACCGGTTTGGCATCCTTGCGGATGTTTAGGCAGTGTTCGGCCTTCTCCGACGGCACCCCCGGCATGTCGGCGGGCTTCCATGCAAACATGTTCCAGTTAGCCCGGAGGAAGGTGAGGAGCTCTGCCTCCTGTTCCTTCGGGAGGTCTCCCCCAATGGTCACTATTTTGTCGGGGTCTTCGGGGTGGACCTGGAACTTCTTGGTTTGCTTTGCTGGCTGGAAGACAGGTCCAGGCCGCGGCTTCTGGGGGAGCTCGGCCTCGGATGGTCCTATCCGTTTTTCTGATCTTGGCAAGCTCGGCAGAGGCCAATGCGGCCTCGGTGAGCTCCATGTTTGCCACTTCGGCCTGGTAGGCCTTCTTTGTGTTCCCCCGGATAGTGATCGTGACTTTAGAGCCAGGCATCTTGAGCTGTAGGTAGGCGTAGGACGGGACCGCCATGAACTTCACATAAGCGGGCCTGCCTAGGATTGCATGGTAGCCGCTTTGGAAGGGGGCGACCTCGAACTGTATGGTTTCACTTCGGTAGTTCAACTCGTCTCCGAAGACGACCTCGAGTTCGATCCGGCCTAAGGGGCATACCGGGCAGCCCGGCACCACCCCATGGAAACCCACGTCGGACCTTCGCAGCCCCGATAGGGAGATCTTCATCTTTTCCAGTGTATCGGTGAAGATGATATTGAGGCCGCTGCCTCCGTCCATTAGGACACGCGAAAGGCGACAGCCTCCCACAATGGGATCTAGTACCAGGGCGTGTTTGCCTGGCTGCGCGACGTCTTTGGGGTGGTCCCCTGCGTCGAAGGCAATCGTATCTTGGGACTACGCCAGTCGTTCGCTGGTCGCGTCCTCTACCGCGTAGATTGCGCATCTAGCAAGTTTCTGGTTTCGGCGTGTGTCAGCCGTCGTGAATATCATGTTCACAGAGATCTCGCTAGAGACCTTGTAGCGCCGGGGATATCGTGTGATATGTCTCCAAGCGGGGTGATCGGGTCGATCATAGACCTCTTGGACCTTCCCTTGCCTGTCGTACACGCGTTTGACGTAGCGTGAAGGCGAGATGTCGAGGAATTGCCCTGACCCATTAGCGATCAGCTTAAAACAGCCGAACGTGAGGATACGGCCCGGCGAGAGATCGTCGGCCTCTAATGATTCTCTGAACCGGGTTCGTTCTCCAGTCGACGTCTCCCGTGCCTGGCGCGCCAACCGACGGAGCGAATTACCGTCAGACCCCTCGGTAGGGTTCATGACGAAACCGGAAGTACCGGAACGGAGACTGCACACACAGTTTACCTAGGTTCGGGCCTCCGAAGAGTAATACCCTACATCCTGCTTTGTCTTGGTATTCATGGAGAGGGGATACCTCGTGCAGAAGATTACAACGGTGGTTTGAGATGTCTACCGAGAGTTTGTTCTAGATTGGATCCCTAATGAGGGCCCTAGACCTCCCTTTATATAGACAGGAGAGGTCTGGGGTTTACACAGAGAAGATATCGGATGGATCTGGCCACCGCCGTCTGCCTTGGGGTACACGTCCGCCGCCCTTTCCTTCTTAGGGTTCCTTGATGCTCTCTGGGCCTGGTGGGCCCTTCGTCAAGGTCGAGGCCGGGCTCCTTTACGTTAGGCACCCTGGGTCAAGGACCCCATCATAGAATAAATGATGTTCTCATACTTGCTAATAGGAATTATGTACCCGTGGATTTTATTGTGCTTGACATTGAATGCAATCCGTCCTGTCCTATAATACTTGGTAGATCTTTCCTACGAACCATAGGTGCTATTATTGATATGAAAGAAGGAAATATAAGGTTCCAATTTCCATTAAATAAAGGGATGGAATACTTCCCTAGAAAGATAATCAAACCACCATATGAATCTATTATGAGGGCCACCTATGGAATTAATTTGAAGGATGATAACACTTGAAAGAACACATTATGCCTAGCTAGGGGTATAAAACAATAGCGCTTGTTGGGAGGCAACCCAATATTTATCTTTATTGCAAATTTTTTCTTGAGTCACACAATTATAGCTACTGTAATGATTGTGTTTTTATCTTTTAATTAGTGTTTGTGCCATGTAATGCCTTTGGGATGATTTGGATGATAGTATAATTGATGTTGTTTGAAAACAGAAAGTTTTATGCCCAGTAGTTGATTTTTAATTTATTACTAGAACATCAAAAAAAATCTGAAATGTTTACACAGTATTGCGATACAAATTTTTTTACGTTGTCCTAATTTTCAGAATTTTTGAAGTTACAGAAGTATGGATAAATATTCTGTCATTGTGTACTGTTCTGTTTTAGACAGATTCTGATTTTATTCCATAGTGTGCTTGTTTTAATGAAACTATGGATTATATCGGGGGGTATAAGTCATGGAGAAGTTAGAATACAGTAGGTATTATGCAAGAACAATTATTAATGAGTTTATAACAGTACCTAAAGCGGATGATTGATTTATTATACTAACGGATCTCACGAAGTTTCTGTTGAGTTTTGTGTGCTGAAGTTTTCAAGTTTTGGGTGAGATCACGATGGATGAAGGAATAAGGAGCGGCAAGACCCTAAGCTTGGGGATGCCCAAGGCACCACAAGGTAATATTCAAGGAAGACCCAAGCGTCTAAGCTTGGGGATGCCCCGGATGGCATCCCCTCTTTCGTCTACAATCTATCGGTATATTACTTGGAGCTATATTTTTATTCATCACATGATATGAGTTTTACTTGGAGTGTCTTGTGCTATAGTTTTTTGCTTTGTTTGCTTTTTAGTTTGCCACAATAATTGTTTGCTGAACACACCTTTTGAGAGGGACACACATGTATCGTGATTTGTTAGAATACTCTATGTGCTTCACTTATATCTTTTGAGCTAGGCAGTTGCTCTAGTGCTTCACTGTTATATCTGTTAGAGCACGGCGGTGGTTATATTTTATAGAAATAATTGCACTCTCATGCTTCACTTAAATCTTTTTGAGAGTCTAATAAATAGTAATGACAATATGCACGTGTTATAAGACTAGTCCAAAAAGGATAGGTATTCAAGGGGGATATAATAAAAACTTTCATGTAGATCACTAAATATGAAACGTATGGTTTTGTAGGATCGAAGTATGTCTACCAGAGGGGGGGGTGAATGGGAGTTTTAATTTTTTTTTTCCGGAAATATTAAAACTCTCGGAACCCAGCAACGGAACGAATGAAAATACAGTAAACAGTGAGAGAATACAAACTACCGAATGGAAACTAACAACATGTACCGAGGTAAATCACATGATTGAAATATGGCATGTCACAGTTCGAATGTAAAGTGGGTAGCAGAAGTGACCAGTGATGCTCGATGGCGACAAGATGTTTGGTAGACCAGTTCGCCCTTCTGCACAAGGACTACGTCTGGTTGGAGGGGTTGTGATTTAACACAGAAGATAAACTCTCTTCGCCCTTTTCTCCTCGACAATTGGTTTGTCAACCAATGCCGATTACTCGTGGTAGATGCTTGAAGGCGATCTCCGAACCTTTACAGATTTCATCTTCGAGAACCACAATTACTCTTGGTCTCTGAAGAAATTGACACCTAACCGTCTAGAGAGTTTGCAGCTCGCAAGAGTAATAGGCGGAGCGTACTGGACTTAGATTCTAGTGATGCCGAACCACTATCTAATTTTTCGGCTCTAGGGTTTTCTCACGGTGGATTTTAAACTCAAATCTCTCGCAGAGGGGTTGCTCAACAATCTTCTCAGAATCAAACGGAGCAGCCACCAGACAACGCCGGCGCGGGGTGGATATTTATAGCCACAGCCTTCCCTGATGGGAAATGACCATTTTGGACATGCGGTCCAGCCAATGGCCAACCGACACGTTCACAACGGTCGGATTTGGAAGCAACGGTAACATTACTTGAGGAACAAGTAATGCTAACTCCTCGGTCAGAGACAAATCTCTCGCAGCGAAGAAGATCACAGTCTCTTGCTGGCAAGTATTTGCTCGAAACACAAAGAGATTTCTCTCACAGCTTTCATAGGATTTGGGTTTAGCATCAGAGAATCAAAAGCTTCGAACGCTACACCCCTCTTAATAGTACGGTGGTCCTATGACTCAATAAGGAGAAAAGAAACAACGAAAAGAATGCTACGTCTTCTCTTCGTCCTCAATTTCCTCGGCTGCAGTCACTTCGTTCGGACAGGCACCGAATCAAATGCTTCACGTCAGCAGTTTTGAGGGGTCACTCTTGTCGTCATTACCTTCGGTGATAACATTCACTGCTACACAGGGAATAATCTTCGGAGTTGTGAATCCAAAACTCCTCTTAACTCCAGGGACCTATTACTCTGTGTGCACTAGCAAACACATCAGTCCCTCACTGTTTGTCAACAATCTCCAAAACATAAGGAGGCAAATTATTGCACCAACAATCTCCCCCTTTTTGGACGATTGATGACAAAACAGATAATCATCGAAGTGAAGATAGATAAGTGTAAAATGAATCAAACAAGAGTGATTAAGAGTTACTTGCTCGAATATGAAATGAACTCCCCCTAAATGTATGCAGGGACGAAAGATATGAGATAGATTCTCCTGCACTAATTTAAGTATATGGAGGAAATTTCAATCATTCGAGACATTTGATTCGCACTGATGAGATATAATCCATCGAGATCTTAGTGCATTCAACGATAATTTCTGATAATAGTTCCACCTGCAAGACAAATACTTCGAGAGAAATGGTGCAGCAGCAGGGGTTATTAACATTACAGCACAAAAGTTATCGAGTTTTACAACATAGTACGGATAGGAAATAGACCAAAAGTTGCAAACTCGAACGAAACCAAACTCAAAAGAGACACCAAAAGCAAATCTATCGAGACTCGATGTAATTCTCCCCCTTTTTGTCAACAAGTGTCAAAAAGGTGACGAATAACATGAGTGAAGAAACGCAGATCTTGGATCAATCGGTGGCATCTCCAGATGAGCCGTCCGAGGTGATTTCCTCTTCGGAAGTGACCGGAATGGCTTCGTCTTCAGCGGCAACAGATTTTCCTTCAAGAATAAGAGCTTGGGGCTGAGCAGATGAAGGAATAGCTGGAGGGACCACAGGAGGAGCACGAGACTGCACATTGCCTTCGGTAGGTTTCTCTGTGGGTGAGGTGGCTTCAGATTCATCAAGCAATTTACGCAGCTTTAGATGAAGGAGATCAGTTGTAGGCTCACGAGCAGGTAGAGAAGGAGTCCTATCTTGAAAATCTTCGATAGTGAAGCCTTTGTCAATGTAGTCATAGAGCTCTTGGAGATTGACATTTAGGAGTTGTTTCTCGGTAAAGAACTTGCGAAGCAATTTCCAGAGTCTCTTCTTATTTTCATCAGCCATCAGATGCATTATCCTCGTGCGATTGTTAAGTTCATTCAGCTCGGAGGCGAGATGTTCTTTCTCGCGTCGATCCTCAGCGATATGCTGCAGCAGCAGTTGTTGTGTACGCAAACTCACTTCAAGTTGCGATGGAGGTTGAGGCGTAATCTTTCGGTCGCGCTGAGGCAGACGAGGCCCATCAAATTGCTTGTGATAATCGCGCGAGCTTGAAGCAGGCGACTTGCCCGAAGAAAGATCATCCATAACTTGCAAAGTATGACGAACAGGAGGAATAAAGCTTTTGTGGCTTTCCTTTGCAAGATACACTGTGCGCATGGCATGATCAACAACTTTCTGTATCCATGGCGCAAACACTTTGATGCAAAAGGGATATTGAGCTGAATCCTTCAGAATACATAGGAACATGTCTTCCACATCGAAAATGTATCGCTCAGAGATAGCATATATTGCATTGCAAAGAACATCTGAGATGGATTTGTCCGGATTCATACCAGCCAATGGGCAAATGGTGTATGAGAGCATATGGAATAGCGTCTGATTGTCGAATGATAAATGCTCAGGACGAGAAGGACCAGTGTAGTCACGAATCTTTTCGGGATCCATTGTGCATCGAAAGAGTTCATCCGATATGACATCAATGTTGTGAACTTGAATGTTAGTGTTACCGTGCTCAAAGCGAGGAAAATGGAAGTGCGAGACAAAATCTGTCGAAGTGCACTTGATGCGTTTTCCTTCGGTCATCCATTCCATAATCCATTTTGAGCTATCTTTTTCATCACCAGAGATGTACAGTGTTGCATAGAATTGAAGAATGATTTCTCTGTTCCACGGGTGCTCGAACTCAAAGACCTTTGTGAGGCAGAAATCATCCAGATCCTGAAGCAATTGATTAAAACAGCCAATATTTCGCATAGCAGGAACGTCCAGAAATTCATGAGGAAAAATCTTCTTGCTCTCATAAAGGACCCGAGAGTAATAAATAGCTTGTTCCTTGGTCCAGAAACGAGGCGATTCAGAGGTGCGCGGGCCATCATACGGACTGGCCTGAAAGAATTTTGGATGCGCATTCCGATTAAAAACGGTCCTTTTGCGCCAGCGCCTGTCGAGAACAATGGCAATTCTTCACGGGGATATGGATATTTGAGTTCTTCTTCAGGGGAAAGATACTCATCACCATATACAACTGAGTCAGACCGGCGGGCAGAGACAGATTTTTGCTCGGAGGGACCAACATCTGGCATACGTGCGACTGTATCGATGGATAACTTGAGTGGAGAGGGAGCATGAGGCACAACAAATGGTGCAGCAGGGGCGCTTGGCACTGGAGCAGGTTCATCAACTTTGAGCACTAAGGCCAAAACATCCATTGGAGGAGGCTGAGACTGTTCCAGAGGGACTTTATTTTGCTCGTCGACAGCTGGAACCGAAACTTGTGGCGCTTCTTGAGCTGGAGAGGCTTGGGGCTCGGAGCGAGGGATTTCACCTTCCTCAGAAGCAACGTGTTGCGAGGGAATTTCAGCCCGAGAAGGAGAGGCCAAAGGCACTGATTCAGTTGGCCTTGGCGAGGGAGGAGCATCCGAGTCCTTAACAGGTGGTGGCGAAGGAATAGCAGGCTCAGGAGATTTTTCTTTCTGGGACTGAGCATCTTGACGGACAGGCGACGTTTCCTTCGGAACAGGAGGTACATTTTTCTTCGCTATTTTCTTTCTTTGCTTGATCTTCTGCTTAGCAACATCATCAATGTGACCCTTTACCAGATCATTGTAGCCAGTAACTTTGGCTTGATGTTCATCACAGATTTTCCGAACAATTTCATCGAGATCTGTGTGAAAGCGCAACCTTCGGTTTCGTAGAAGACTCATGGCTCGGTTGATATCCTTGTAGGAATCTTCGAGTGTGCTGATGATAAATTTTGATGAGGCAGTTTTCATTCGCTCATTGAGATCCATCAGTTCGGCAGAGAGAGAATTAATCTCAACTGCATCATCTCTCAGTTCTTGCACTACGGAAGTTGCTTGAGTAATAACTTCGGCAGGGATAGGCAAAGATGCCACTTCTCCATCAAAAGGGTTCTCCACAAACTTATCGAGCTGCTCCATGATGAATATGTGATCATAATAATGAGGTGCATCTGACTTGACAGAGGGAGCAGTCTGAACAGGAGTAGGAACTTGCTCGGAAGGCGGCTTAGAAGCCAATGGTTGAGTCATCATAGGAGCAAATTTAGCAACCTTTTCCTTCGGAGCAGAGGATTGAGGAGCAGTTTGCTCGGTAGGCGCCTTGATTTTCTTCATTTCAGGTTTGGGAATGTTTTCGCCAGGCTTCGCAACATTCACTGGAGCATCAACTACCAAATCCTTCAAGTTAATTGCATCTGGATGAGGAGTTATGTTCACGTGTTGTTTCATGTTGACTGTGGTAGCTGGCATTTTTCTGGCTGGCATTTTCTTCGATGAGGCTAAATTGATCTGAAGATCAGGCAGCACGATTGAAGTGGTAATGTTCACATCCTTGCTGAGAGTAGTAGCAACCTCTTCTTTGGTGAGCAGAGGATCATCTTCATCAGCCGAGGAATCATCCATATTTGCTTCATCTGCTGGTACAGCCTTTTTCTTCTTCGGTGCACGCTTTCTCTTTGAAGCAGCAGCATTAGGATCATGCTTGTGTTTGGTACGTCCTTCAGATATCCCTTCAGCCTTTTTCTTTTCCACATCATCTTTGAGAAGACGAAGATTTTCTGCTTCTCGAGCCTTTTTCTTTTCAGCCCTCTCAGCTCTTTTGACGGCATTGCGTTGACGCTTGGCAAGCTCATCGGGATATGAGGCAGGAGTGCGAAGGGAAGACTCATGAGCATTTGCCGGAGGAGGTGGTCTTTCTTGAGGTCCATTAGACTTGATTAGAGAAAGTTCTCGGCAGTCACCCCACGGTGGATG
Organism: Elymus sibiricus; assembly: GCA_039707655.1. Lineage (NCBI taxonomy): Eukaryota > Viridiplantae > Streptophyta > Magnoliopsida > Poales > Poaceae > Elymus > Elymus sibiricus. Next base: position 163,714,962 of record CM077666.1, on the reverse strand, counting down.
GAACGCAAAATTCTGAGCAAAACGAGGAGCAACGAACTCATAGTTGAACCATTTGCGCACCCAGTGGCGTCGAATCCATTGTTGTCGTGTATCTCGATCGTGTTTTGATTCGCCTGGAACTGTGTTGTATCGATCATGAGAGATATATTCTGCTGTGTTTGTGAGAGCCTGTCTGCCACCCCTCTTTTTCTTCGGAGCAGTTTCTACTTGCTCGTCGTCATTCTGTTCGGCCCTTTTTCTCTTGCTGGTTGGCGGGCCTACCGTTGGGCCCTTGGCATTTGGAGCTTTCGATTCATTAGCAGTGCCCAATACAATATCATCTCCGTCAGGCAGGCTACGCTGAGCCGAGTCCGCAACTGACTGCATTTTCCTGTGAATGGAGATAGATGCGAGGGAAAATAGGGACAGGGTTACGAATGCACACAACGAAGATTTTGAACGAGAAATCGTTTTTGATTAATAAGTAGATGCAGACTTTGAGAAATGTTTTGGCCGAAAGAAATGTGTAGAGCGAACTAGTAGATTCGAATAAATACTAGTAATCGAGCTATGCATTCCGTTCGTACGAGACATAACACAAACCCTAGATATGTAATGTTCCGGATGCGAGGGACAACTACAAACCACATCCACAGAAGTTACCTAGCAGTAAAGATCTGAGAAATTGCAGTAAAAACAAGGTTATTTCTACCGCGGACGAACTTGAACTGGATGAACGGAAGAACAAGTTCACACTGCACATACCCTAACTTGGTGATGTGCAGCAACTACGGCGGCGCGGAGACAAAGATGATCCGCGGCGGCGAGGAAGGACTTCGGCGACCTCTTTCCGGCAGTGAAGTGGCGAAGATGGTCGGCGTCATCGAGCTCGAGGAGGAGCAGTGCGGTAGGGCTTCGTAAGGTGGCGATGGTGAGAGAGACGAAGTGAAACGAGAAAGGGGGCGGCGCAGTATATATATGCGAGGGAAAAAAGACCGCACCCTGAATCTGATCGGACGGACGGAGTCAAGGGACGCTTTCTCTCCAACGGATAGGATAAGCTGGCAGTTGATGATCAGCACGTGGCAACCGTCATCAAAGAACGTGGTCCAGACCTGGGCGGGAAACCTCAAATTTTGGACGGCTTTCGCCAAAATAGATTAAGTTCGGACCGAAACTTTAACGTGGTCAAGGACACCAGATAAAGTTTCGTTCACGGATGAAATTTGCGCATTCATAATAGAGTAGCATAGACTGGAAGAGATAGAATAAAGGGAAAATCAGGGTCCTAGGCATTTCACTCAGACGAAGAAACACAAATACCCGAAAAACAAGCTATGAGTGAAATACATTCGGACAAACACGAAAGGTTTCAAATGCAATTTCAGTGAAGAGAAATTGTGGTGGCGTTACCCACCGTATAAGAACTGTATGGCCCCAAGCGTCGCAAAATTATCGTGGCACCCGGTTAGTCTAGTTCTTTGTTAATGTATTCACTCTCAGAAAGAAAATTTCACTTTGTCGAAATTTTCAAACTCTTCGAGTGTTATGCACCCATTCCTTTAAAAATGTGGAAGTGTTGGTACGGGTGCCGAGTCCAGCTTACTGCACGTTCGCGGAATCTAGGATATTTAGCTCACACCGTAACGCATAGAATCTTTTCTCATCGAGAGGCTTGGTGAAGATATCGGCGAGATTTTCTTCGGTATTGACATGACTGATAACAATATCTTCCCGAGCAACATGATCACGTAGGAAATGATGTCTGATCTCAATATGCTTGGTGCGAGAGTGCTGCACAGGATTATGTGCAATTTTGATCGCACTCTCATTGTCGCACAATAGAGGGATCTTCTTAACCTTGATGCCATAATCCTTCAGAGTCTGCTTCATCCATAACAACTGAGTACAGCAAGCACCAGCAGCAATATATTCGGCCTCAGCCGTAGAGAGTGATACGCAATTCTGCTTCCTTGATGACCAACAAACCAACGATCTACCGAGGAAATGGCATGTCCCCGAGGTAGATTTTCTGTCAACCCGGTCACCCGCATAATCTGAGTCTGAGTAGCCAACGAGGTCAAACTGTGCTCCCTTAGGATACCATAAACCTAAGGTGGGGGTGTGAGACAAATATCTCAGAATACGCTTGACCGCTTGGTGATGCGATTCTTTCGGTGCAGCTTGAAAATGAGCACACATACAAACACTCAACATAATATCAGGTCTGGATGCACATAGGTAAAGCAAAGAACCAATCATCGAACGATAAGCTTTCTGATCGTAATCTTTACCGTACACATCTGCGTCTAGCTTGCCATTTGTGGGCATGGGAGTTTTGTAACCCTTTTGTTTGCAATCTTGCATTTTGAACTTCTTAAGACACTCTCTCAGGTATTTCTCCTGAGATATAAAAATTCCATTGTCCTGTTGACGAATTTGCAGTCCGAGAAAGAACTTAAGTTCACCCATCATAGACATTTGATACTTCTCGGACATCATTCGCCCGAATTCCATAATGCAAGCACTGTTAGTGCAACCGAAAATAATATCATCCACATAAATTTGACACACAAATAGGTCGCCATCGATAGCACGAGTGAAAAGAGTGGAATCAGTGGATCCTGGCTTGAACCCTTTGTCGAGCAAAAACCTCTTTAGAGTGTCATACCAAGCTCGAGGGGCTTGCTTCAACCCATACAGCGCCTTTTTCAACCTGAAACTTTGTTAGGAAACTGAGGATTTTCAAAGCCAGGTGGCTGCCTAACATATACTTCCTCATCAATTTCACCATTGAGGAAAGCACTTTTTACATCCATTTGATAAAGCAGAATATCATTGTAATTTGCATAAGCGAGAAGAATACGAATTGCCTCAAGGCGAGCAATAGGAGTATATGTTTCATCAAAATCAATACCTTCTGCCTGTGTATACCCTTGAGCGACAAGACGTGCTTTGTTTCTCACAACAATGCCATTTTCATCTTGCTTATTTCGGAAAATCCATTTTGTGCCGATGATATTGTGCTTCTTAGGATTCGGTTTGTCAACCAATTCCCACACAACATTCAATTTGAATTGCACCAACTCTTCTTGCATGGCATTCATCCAATCGGGATCATTCATGGCTTCTTCATACTTGGTAGGTTCTGTCAATGAGACGAAAGAGAAACTGCCACAGTAGTTAGCCAAACGAGTGCGAGAGCGAGTTGTGGGTCGGTAACCTGGATTTTCAAGATCTTCAAGGATTAATGCAGGGTCAACTCGATTTGCCACTCGTGGGTGAGGATTTCCATCGAGATGATCATTTTCATTTTCCTCATTATCATCATCAGGATTGGCATTAGTATCGCCATTTTCATCATGATTGCCATTTTGATCGGCACTTGCATTTGCATTTGGGTTGCCATTTGTGTTCGGAGTGGCATTTTCTTCGGCAGCAGCTTGGCGTGTTCGTCGAGCTATGGGAGCATCATCATCGGAAGAATCAGGTACATTTCCTTCGACTGGTCTGACATCCCCAATAGCCATTTGCCGAATAGCATCCAAAATCGGAGGTTCATCTATCACATTAGGCAGGTGCTCCTTTTGGGAGCCGTTAGATTCATCAAACCGCACATTTACCGTTTCCATAACTTTCCCGTGGTGAGAGTTATAGACACGATAAGTATGCGAGTTCGAGCCATAACCAAGAAGAAAACCTTCATGTGCTTTGGGTGCAAACTTAGAATTATGATTCATATCACGAATATAGCATGGTGCACCAAAAACACGTAGATAAGAAACATTAGGTTTCTTGCCAGTGATAAGTTCATATAAAGTTTTCTTAAGGAATTTGTGAAGATAAACACGATTCACAACATGGCAAGCAGTATTAATAGCATCAGCCCAGAAACGAATAGGAGTTTTATACTCACTGAGCATTGTTCTTGCCATTTCAATAAGAGTTCTATTCTTTCGCTCAACAACTCCATTCTGTTGGGGAGTGTATGCGGCAGAGAATTCATGAGTGATGCCATTTTCATCGAGAAAGTCTTCGATATGAGTATTTTTGAACTCAGTACCATTGTCGCTTCTGACATGCTTAATTCGCACTTCATATTCATTTTCAGCCTTCTTGGCGAATCTTTTGAAGATGTCTTGGGTGCAAGTTTTGTCTTCGAGAAAGAATACCCAAGTATATCGAGAAAAATCATCAACTATAACCAGACCATAATGACTGCCTCCGAAACTTGCATAGTTTTGAGGCCCGAATAAATCCATATGAAGAATTTCCAGTGGTCTTGTTGTGGTCATAACAGTTTTTGATGAATGATGCTTCTTTGCCAATTTACCAGCCTCACAAGCAGCACAGAGACGATCTTTGTCGAATTTCACATCAGGAATACCACGGAGATGATTTTTCTTCACCAGAGTCTGCAAGTTTCTCATACCTGCATGACCAAGTCTTCGGTGCCACAGCCATCCTTCGGTTGCTTTGGCAAGCAAACAAGTTCGGACTGAGGGACCCTTAGAGAAATCCACAATATATAAATCACTTTTTCTATTTCCTTCGAACACGAAGGAATTGTCAGTGGCCATGAAGACAATGCATTTGGATTTAGAAAATAGAACTAGCATGCCTAGATCACAAAGCTTGCCAACAGACATAAGATTGAATCCAAGAGACTGAACAAGTAAAACATCATCAATGTTCTTGTCCTTGGATATAGCAATTTTACCTAACCCAAGTACCTTTCCTTTGTTGTTGTCGCCGAAAGTAATGTACTTCTCAGATGAAGCAGTTAAGTTGGGGTCGACAAACAACGACTTGTCTCCGGTCATATGACTAGTGCATCCACTATCCATTATCCATTCGGTACACCCGGAGACATAGTCCTGCAGAGAAATCAGGCTTTCTTAACCACCCACATCATTGTAGGTGGCTTCGAAACATATGAGCGTGCAGGATATGATTTCTTTCGATAGTCATGGGAATTGTAATTTGAATGAGTACGAGAATAATCGAAAGAGTATGCATTGAAATTCCTTCCAGACGAATGAGTATAGTGGTTGGGAGATACAAGCATGTACTCATTCTGTCGAATCTTTTCCAGAATATATCGTGCATTTTCTTCCTGCATGGTTAGTAGTCTAGTAACAGGTAATGCTTCGATAGTTTTCTTAGGCACCCAGATAGCTTCCTTTGGAGGCCCATTCCTGCTGTTCGGTCCAACATAGCGAGCAACAGCTTCACCACGTTGGTTTTTGAACAACTTATAGTTGTCCAGGGAATCATCGTATGAATATTCGGGGATCAGCGAGTCATATCCCGAAAGTAAAGCTGGATCAAGCGTTTTGCTCTTAGCAGGCACCCACACAGTGCGAGGATATTGATCTGGTTCCCAGTAGGAGCCATTTTCATTTAGTTTCCTTTCGAAACTGATACCTTCCTTCCTGGGGTTTTTGTGAAGAATGGATTTCTTCAGAACATCACACAGGGTTTGATGCCCTTTGAGAGACTTGAACATTCCTGTCTGAAGAAGATCCTTCAACCTAGCATTTTCATCAGAAACAGAACCATTTTCCTCGACCGAGGGGTTAGCATTCATAGAAGATTCAACATTTGATTCAGCATTACTGCGTTCGAGACATTTTAAGCAGGGAGGTACAAACACTTCAGGTTTCTATTTGAGTTGTTGGGTGAGAAGAGAATTTTCCCTGATCAAGTCATCATGAGCTTCTCTCAGCGACTCAAGTTCCTGTTTTCGTTTCAGGTAATCATAAGTCAATCTTTCGTGGTCTGCTGAGAGAAAATCATGACGATCTGATAGTTCTTTCATTCGAGACTCGAGAGCAGAATGCTCTTCAGTCAACGACTGATTTTTCTCCATCTCCTCAACCAACAACCCTTCAGTCTTCCTGAGGGTTTTCTCAATTTTCTCGAGAGAGTTTTGTTGAATATGGGCAATTTTTATCAGTTTAGCATGGTCATCCTCATCAGAAGAATATTGATCACTGGAGTGAACCTTGTGATGTTTGGAGGATACCTTTTCTTTCGAGGCTTTGGCCATGAAGCAGTACTCAGGAGACTCGTTGTCGCTTGAATGATTCTTGAAGAAGTTCGTTGCTGGAGCGGAGCCACATGCTATGCCCGCCATGCCGGAATCGGAGTCCTCCTCTGATTCATCAATCTCTTCGGCGTCAGAGGATGCTTCTTCTTCGGAATCCATTTCCTTGCCGATGTACGCCTTGGCCTTGCGTGAAGTATTCTTGCGGTTGGACGAGGACTTGGAGGGATTCTTCGAGGAAGATCTTGACGAGGACTTGGAGGAATCCTTCTTCTTGAAGAACTTCTTCGTTTTCTTTTCATCATCGGAGTCGTAGCTTTTGCTCTTGCTTTTGCCATGGTTTCCTGAATCATATCTTCCACTTGCATGGATTTCAGCTTCCCAGAGAGGGCAGTCCGAAATGAAATGACCTGGCTTTCTGCACTTGAAACGGGTGTAATCTCCTGATGGCTTTGATGAAGATTTGGAGCCGCCAAGAGTTACTGGATCCTTTCTTCTGAAACTGATTTTTCCTATGAAGACGCTGGAATCTTTTCGTGATCAATGCGAGATCCTGACTAATCCTTTCGGTGTCATCTGATTCTTCATCGGCATTTCCTTCCGAGGAAGAATCAGGCACAACCTTGAGAGCATGACTTTTTCGGTGATTTGAGCCATAGAGATCTCTTTTCTCTTCTTCTTGTTCTTCGCGGGTGTTCAGCCTTTCCATGATATCAGCAGAGTCGAGGACTTTGAAATCAGCTCGTTCCCGAATCATTAGGACAAGAGTGTCGAACGAACTGTCAAGGGATCGGAGCACCTTCTTCACAACTTCATGATCAGTGATGTCTTTAGCGCCGAGACCTTGTAGCTCGTTTGCAATGTCACTCAGACGATCGAAAGTTTGCTGACAGCTTTCATTTCCAATTCGCTTGAACCTATTGAACTTGGCCCGAAGTGTATCAATGTGAGCTTCTTTCTGAGTTGAAACACCCTCGTTTATCTTTTCGAGAATGTCCCACAAATCCTCTGCAGTTTCACACTGACGGTAGCGAAGAAATTGAGCACGAGAGAGATGGCCACCAATTTCATCTTTAGCTTGAGCATCCATCTGAATGAGTTTCTTCTCGTGGTCAGTGGGGACCTGGGGCACTTCAACTGTGAATCCATTCTGCACCACATTCCACATATCATCATCAATAGCTCGGAGACGGATCTTCATCTTCTCCTTCCAGAAGGGGTAGTCCGTCCCATCGAAGATGGGAATCTTGAGGTGCGACTTGTAGCTCACTGAAGACATACTTAAACTCCAAGGTGGTTAGACCAAAATGAGCAGAGTCAAGGAGTACCTTGCTCTGATACCAATTGTAGGATCGAAGTATGTCTACCAGAGGGGGGGGTGAATGGGAGTTTTAATTTTTTTTTTCGGAAATATTAAAACTCTCGGAACCCAACAGCGGAACGAATGAAAATACAGTAAACAGTGAGCGAATACAAACTACCGAATGGAAACTAACAACATGTACCGAGGTAAATCACATGATTGAAATATGGCATGTCACAGTTCGAATGTAAAGTGGGTAGCAGAAGTGACCAGTGATGCTCGATAGCGACAAGATGTTTGGTAGACCAGTTCGCCCTTCTGCACAAGGACTACGTCTGGTTGGAGGGGTTGTGATTTAACACAGAAGATAAACTCTCTTCGCCCTTTTCTCCTCGACAATTGGTTCGTCAACCAATGCCGATTACTCGTGGTAGATGCTTGAAGGCGATCTCCGAACCTTTATAGACTTCTTCTTCGAGAACCACAATTACTCTTGGTCTCTGAAGAAATTGACACCTAACCGTCTAGAGAGTTTGCAGCTCTCAAGAGTAATAGGTGGAGCATACTGGACTTAGATTCTAGTGATGCTGAACCACTATCTAATTTTTCGGCTCTAGGGTTTTCTCTCGGTGGATTTTAAACTCAAATCTCTCGGAGAGGGGTTGCTCAACAATCTTCTCAGAATCAAACGGAGCAGCCACCGGACAACGCCGGCGCGGGGTGGCTATTTATAGCCGCAGCCTTCCCTGATGGGAAATGACCATTTTGGACACGCGGTCCAGCCAATGGCCAACCGACACGTTCACAACGGTCGGATTTGGAAGCAACGGTAACATTACTTGAGGAACAAGTAATGCTAACTCCTCGGTCAGAGACAAATCTCTCGCAGCGAAGAAGATCACAGCCTCTTGCTGGCAAGTATTTGCTCGGAACACAAAGAGATTTCTCTCACAGCTTTCATAGGATTTGGGTTTAGCATCAGAGAATCAAAAGCTTCGAACGCTACACCCCTCTTAATAGTACGGTGGTCCTATGACTCAATAAGGAGAAAAGAAACAACGAAAAGAATGCTACGTCTTCTCTTCGTCCTCAATTTCCTCGGCTGCAGTCACTTCGTTCGGACAGGCACCGAATCAAATGCTTCACGTCAGCAGTTTTGAGGGGTCACTCTTGTCGTCATTACCTTCAGTGATAACATTCACTGCTACACAGGGAATAATCTTCGGAGTTGTGAATCCAAAACTCCTCTTAACTCCAGGGACATGTTACTCTGTGTGCACTAGCAAACACATCAGTCCCTCACTGTTTGTCAACAATCTCCAAAACATAAGGAGGCAAATTATTGCACCAACAGGTTTAATTGTATTAATGTCGTAATATGAAAGGATATTGGTTCATGATCATTGGTTAGTAGAAATGTCAGTATTAAAGCTTGTTATTAACTTCTCATCTAAGTGTTAGTCATGGCATGGTGGGGAGGTTTGGGCATTCTTATGTCTGATTGAAATCCTTGAGTGCTGTTATAATCAGGGGTGCGCGATATGGTTAACTCCTACCAACCTCCTCCCTATGGGCATGCAAGTAGTACTTTGCTTCGAGGGCTAATAGACTTTCACAATAAGTATATGAGTTCTTTATGACTAATGTGAGTCCATGGATTATACGCACTCCTACCTTTCTGCAATTTGCTAGCCTCTTCGGTACCGTGCATTGCCCTTTCTCACCTTGAGAGTTGGTGCAAACTTCGCCGGTGCATCCAAACCCTGTGATATGATACGCTCTATCACAAATAATCCTCCTTATATCTTCCTCAAAATATCCACCATACCTACCTATTATGGCATTTCCATAGCCATTCCGAGATATATTGCCATGCAACTTCCACCGTTCCATCTCATGACTTGTGTGTTCATCATCATATTGCTTTGCATGATCATATAGAGGTGACATGATATTTGTGGCAAAGCCACCGTTCATCATTGTTATACATGTCACGCTAGATCATTGCACATCCTGGTACACTGCCAGAGGCATTCATATAGAGTCATATTGTTTCAGTTATCGAGTTGTAAGTAAATAAAAGTGTGATGATCATCATTATTAGAGCAATGTCCCAGTGAGGAAAGGATGATGGAGACAATGATTCCCCCACAAGTCGGGATGAGACTCCGGACAAAAAAAAAAGAGGCCAAAAGAGCCCAACAAAAAAAATGAGAGAAAAGAGAGAAGGGACAATGTTACTATCCTTTTACCACACTTGTGCTTCAAAGTAGCACCATGTTCTTCATATAGAGAGTCTCCTATGTTGTCACTTTCATATACTAGTGGGAATTTTTCATTATAGAACTTGGCTTATATATTTAGATGATGGGCTTCCTCAAATGCCCGAGGTCTTCATGAGCAAGCAAGTTGGATGCACACCCACTTAGGGCGTGTTTGGTTCCCTGGGTGCATCCAGGATGCATTGCATGAAGGAGCTTGGTTGGGGCTGGCCTGGTCGAGCTGATGCAAAAAGAAGTTGAGATGTGTGTTTGGTGTACTGCATGAAATGGGCTAGGCTCAACTCAGATTTTGTTTGGTATGTTGCATCTGGAGTTGCATGAGAGATGCAACATATTTTGGGTAGGCTGCATGATGTCAAACAATAGGATAGATGTGGGATTTGACTCTGCTTGTACATGTATGTAAAATAATTAGAAGATAGTTTTGGTGGCATGCACTCCAACTCATATCTTTGTGCTGATTGAAATAATAAAAGAACATGACCACATGTATTCAGAATTTGGTCAAAATGTAATCACATTTCTTCAATATTGGAGAGATAATTGAAGTAAGAAAAACAAAATCTCTGCAACATCTTGGTTGTTTGTATAGTACATAAGCAGTTTATGGTACATAATAGCTAAAGAAATGCACCAGGATCATCAAGCGTTCACATATTATAGAGCCACAAATCCATTTGGTCCATATTACAGTCCAGTGCATCTTACATATTAGATAGAGCTACAAATCCATATTGTCCATATTAGTCCATTACAGTCAACAAAGGAACATAACAATGGTGCTGCACCTATTTACATAAAAATTCTGCAGAAATTTTTCATGAAGGGACAGATCACACATATCTCAGCCTAAATGCTAATCACCAGCCATGTATAATCCTATGAAAAATGAGGTTGGGGACAGATCTCTGCCCGCTAATAAACAACCACGTTTATATATAAACAACCCAACCATCTCTAATCTACAGGGGAAAATGAGGTTGGGGATAGATCTAAGCCTAAATAAAAAAGAAGAGGGGAGGAGATGGGATAAGCACGCATCGGTCAAACAAGGCCGCCGCTCCTTCTCGAACCTCCAGCCCTGCCTTGTCTTCGTTCCCGTTCATGGACGGACGAGGCCGCCGCCGATCCATTCTGCTCACGCATCTACCACGAGCAGCGCCAAGAGCAGCACGAGCGACAAAGAGCTGGGGATGAGAGGGAGAAGAGATGGATGCAGGCAGATGGGAGAGGGAGGGGAGGAGGAGAGTACTCCCTCCGCCAGAGATGAGGATGCGCCCGGCGATGCGTCAGAGGTGACGGGGCGACGAGATGCGAGTTGTGGGAGAGAAGAGAGGAGCGAGGAGAGCGGCACGATTCTGGAGAGGATGCGAGAGAAGGCCTAGCCCCTTTGCTCGAGTGGGTGCAAGCACGGGTGCAGGCGCGGATGCAGGCTCGGGGAAACGGCCGAAACTTGCGTTTCCCTCAGCTTGGCTGCGAGCCTCATTTTGCATCTGTCGGGCCAGGCCCAGTTGGACATGCAGGACACCAAACATCCAGAAAATTGCATGGTGGGTGCGAGCCAGGTGCAACCCAACGAACCATACACGCCCTTAGTTTCTGTGGAGCTTTCATACACTTATAGCTCTTAGTGCATTCGTTGCATGGCAATCCCTACTCCTCGCATTGATATCGATTGATGGGCATCTCCATAGCCCATTAATCCACCTAGTTGATGCGAGACTTTCTTCCTTTTTGACTTCCCTTATTGATCTCTACCATCGCATTCTATTCCACCTATAGTGCTATATCCATGGCTCACGCTCATGTATTGCATGGAGTTGCAAATGTTGAAGCGCGTTAGAAGTACGATCCAATTGCCTGGTTTAACACCGGGGTGCTCATGATTTATATTTATGCGATGAAGGTGGAGTCATGCCATGCTAGCATGATAAAATGAGTTGGGATAACATTCGTTAAGAATCGTATATTTTGAAAGTTTAATGATTATGTTTCTTATATTCATGGATATTATTATGTTGATATTATTACTTTATCATTTCTCATCATTTATAGCGTAAAGAGATTACATGATAAACATGTTAGGTAGCATTCAACATCAAAAATTCTGTTTTTATCATTTACCTACTCAAGGACGAGCAGGAATTAAGCTTGGGGATGCTAATACGTCTCCAATGTATCTATATTTTTTTATTGTTTCATGCTATTATATTATCAATCTTGGATACATTATATGCTTTAATATGTAATTTTATATCATTTTTGGAACTAACCTATTAACCCAGTGCCTAGTGCCATTTGCTGTTTTTTGCCTGTTTTTGGTTTTCCAGGAAATCAGTACCAAACGGAGTCCAAACGCTACGAAACTTTTTGACGGTTTTTTTCTGCACATAAGAGACCCTAGAAGCTTCGGGAGGAGTCCAGACGGCAAACGAGGAGACGACAAGGCAACAGGGCACGCCCAGGGGGTAGGCGTGCCTTGATGCCTTTGTGGGCCCCATGTGGCTCCGTCTGACCTAATTCCACCTCTATAAATTCTCAAATATTGGGAAACCCCCAGAGAGCCAGACGATACAATTTTTCCGCTGCCGCAAGCCTCTGTTCTTCCGCGATCCTATCTGGGGGCCTTTTCCGGTACTCTGCTGGAGGGGGAATCGATCACGGAGGGCTTCTACATCAACCTTGATGCTCTTCCGATGATGTGTGAGTAGTTCACCACAGACCTACGGGTCCATAGCTAGTAGCTAGATGGCTTCTTCTCTCTCTTTGATCTTCAATACAAAGTTCTCCATGATCTCCATGGAGTTCTATCCTATGTAATCTTCTTTTGCGGTGTGTTTGTTGGGATCCGATGAATTGTGAGTTTATGATCAGATTATTCATTGAAAGTAATTGAATCTTTTCTGAACTTTATTATGCATAATTATGATAGCTTTGTATTTCTCTTCGATCTATCCGTTTGGTTTTGCCAACTAAATTGATTTATCTTCAGTGGGAGAGGTGCTTTGTAGTGGCTTCAATCTTGCGCTGCCCTCACCTCATGACAGAACGGGTAGCGAGGCATGTATTGTATTGTTGCTACTAAGGATAAAATGATGGGGTTTATTCATATTGCTTGAGTTTACTTTGTCTACATCATGTCATCTTGCTTAAGGCGTTACTCTATTTGTTATGAACTTAATACCATAGATGCATGCTGGATAGCAGTCTATTGGTGGAGTAATAGTAGTAGATGCATGATAACCCACAAGTATAGGGGATTGTGACAGTCTTCGAGGGTAGTATTTCACCCAAATTTGTTGATTCGACACAAGGGGAGCCAAAGAATATTTATGAGCCTTAGCAGTTGAGTTGTTAATTCAACCACACTTGGGATATGAAATCTCTACGGCAAAGTATTTAGTCGCATAATAGCAATAGTAACAGGAACAGTAACATAAGCAGTTTGTGATGATTGTAACAGCAGCAGTAGTAGTAACCTAGCAAAGATCAATATGAGAAAAGTGTAGGCATTGGATCAGTGATGGATATTTGTGTTGGATGACATTCATCATATAACAGTCACAACCTAAAGTGATACACAATAGCTCCAATTCATCAATGTAATGTAGGCATGTATTCCGTATATAGTCATTGTGCTTATAATAAGAACTTGCATGACATCTTTTGTCCTACCCTCCCGTGGCAGCGGGGTCCATAAGGAAACTAAGGGATATTAAGGCCTCCTTTTAATAGAGAACCGGAACAAAGCATTAGCACATGGTGAATACATGAACTCCTCGAATTACAGTCATCCCTGGAGAGTATCCCAAACAATTGTCACTATGGGGTCTACGGATAAGAACAATAACAAGTGCATATAACTAGCAGATAGGATCAAGAACTCAACTATATTCATGAAAACATAGAGGGTTCAGATCTGAAATCATGGCACTCGGGGCCTAGTGACAAGCATTAAGCATATCAAAGTCATAGCAACATCAATCTCAGAACATAGTGGATACTAGGGATCAAGCCCTAACAAATTGACTCGATTACATGACAAATCTCATCCAACTCCATCACCGTCCAGCAAGCCTATGAAGGAATTACTCACACCCGGTGGTGAGCATCATGAAATTGTTAATGGAGAAGGGTTGATGATGACGACGGCGACGAATCCCCCTCTCCGGAGCCTCGAACAGACTCCAGATCAGCCCCCCCGATGAAGAATAGGAGGTGGCGGTGGCTCCGTATCGTAAAACGCGATGAAACATTCTCTTTGATTTTTTTCTCCGGGAGAAGGTACTTATAGAGTTGGAATTAGGGCAAACGGAGGCCTGTGGGACCCATAAGCTCACAGGGCGCGCACTGGGGGTGGGCGCGCCCCCTGAGCTTGTGGCTCCTGGGTGGCCCCCCTCCAGTAGTTCTCTTCGCCAATATTTTTTATATATTCTGGAAATATTCTCAGTAAATTTTCCGCTCAATCCGAGAACTTTTATTTCTGCACAAAAACAACACCATGGTAGTTCTGCTGAAAACAACGTCAGTCCGGGTTAGTTTCATTCAAATCATGCAAATTAGAGTCCAAAACAAGAGCAAAAGTGTTTGGAAAAGTAGATACATTTGGGACATGTCGTTGTTTTGTCATGGCAAGATGTCCTCGTGAAAGGACTTAGTGGTGAGGCCATCGCACCTAGGTGGTGGCTTGAACGGGGTTGATCGGAATCGAGAGACACGAGTTTTACCCAGGTTCGGCCCCTCGCGGAGGAGGTAAAAGCCTACATCCTGCTTGATTGCCATTGATGATGATGATCTCAATTACAAGGGTGCTGTTTCGCTACCTCTAATCTCAAGAGCCTCTACTTTGATCTTGTCTAAAACTTGTCTATCTATCTTGACTTGTCCCTCTTGGGGTGCCTTGCCCCTCCTTATATAAGTTGAAGGGGCCGGCTTACATGTAGAGTCCTAGTAGGACTACAACCAGTCTCTTTTCTACTACAAGCCGGATACTAGTCCGGGTCTTGCTTCCCTTGCCAGGTCTTGCTTCCCTTGTCAGGGAACTTTCCTCTTCTTGGACCTTCTCTGCGAGCCGGCCCTCCAAGCCTCTCCATGAGCCGGCCTTCTGCCGGGTTGCACATTGGGCCTTAGGCCTTGTCGTCCAGGTTGACCCGGTAAGCGAGGTGACCCATGAGCCGCCAAGTGATGGGCCGGGTCATTCCTCCTGGCCAGGTCAAACCGTGGGGAATATCCCCAACATTAGCCCCCAGGTTAGCTTGAATTTATTCATGATAAGCTCCTAAAAACAAGAATAATTAATACATTAAAGGAACGGCTCGTTCAAATAGCCGGCTTATTCAATGAACTAGCTCCTGGAAAAATCCAGGTTTCTTTGTCATATCAACATTCTTGCTTCGCAATCAACTTGCTGACACTGAATCCTCGCAGAAAAATATTGGAAAAATAACCCATATGACATTTTGAGTTGTCTTCCAATGCGTTGGCTTGATAAAATTATTGGAAAAAAGAAATTCGTCTGATGTTGAGCCAACTTTCAATGCTTCAGACTTGATGAAAATATTAGGAATAAGAAATATGTATGATATTGAGCCAGCTTTTAATGCTTCGGCTTGGAATAAGAAATCCATATGATATTGAGCCGGCACTTGAATTTGTTTTTCTTCACCAAGGATATGAGACCCGGCTTGCTCAAAACTGAGAACTTGAAGGTGTTCCTCCCTTATATCCATATTACCTGTAGCCCCCAAGTCTTAAGAGTAGAACATAATGATAGCTTAAGACTTGCTTAAATATAAATGTTGCAATTTTGGAGAAATCTGGGTTGTTCATCTGAGTCACCAGTCATAAACTGAATGTTTGCATTTCACATGTGTAGCCCCCAAGGGCCGGCTCATCAGTATGTGATGGGCCGAGTCTTCAATTTGGACCTTATGATCTGTTTAAACAACTGAACGCTGTAGCCCCCAAGTGCCGGGTTGTCTTGCCTGCAGCAACCTGGGACTTGAACTTAGCTTTTGATGTTTGTAGATGTATAGCTGCAAATAATGTAGCCCCCAAGGGCCGGTTTAGCTGTTCTCATCAATCTAGAACTTGAACTATCTATAGAGTCAATGACTGTATCCCCCAAGGGATGGGTTACTATTAATAGTGAGCCGGGTCTTCAATGAAAGTAGTTTAGAATGACAATGCATTAGCCCCCAAGTGCCATGGTGCATGCTTGCAGCGACATGGGACTCTCATACTTAATGTAATCTTGATTTGAATAATGTAGCCCCCAAGTGCCGGGTCATATTGCCTGCGGCGACTCGGGACTATTCCTTCCATTGTAGAATAAACTCAGATCCACTGTAGCCTCCAAGTGCCGGGTCGTGTGCCTGCGGCGACTCGGGACTTACTTTTTCTTCTGAGATTGAGAGACAGTCTGGATGATGTTGTTGAGTGCTTTACATATCAATGCTGAACTTGTTGCTAAATCCATCAAGAGTGCTGCCTTGCATAACACTTCATATTTCATTGCCTTTGATAAAGCCGATTGCCATGATCTTTGCCATGAGATCCTTTTTTGAATTTTGTTCTCCTTTGTAGCATCGGAATAATCCAAATTTGTGAATTGCCACTGGTAATTTATTACACCATGCTCCTTACTGTAAGCCGGCGTTTTGGATTTAGAAAGAATAGCCATCTCTCTGAGCCGGCTTTGAAAACCTCAATCATTTAATACTGGTTATGAGAAACCATGATGAAGACCCGGCTCTCAATTGTAAGCCGGTTTTGTAGATGTTGTAAATATGTACCTGCAATTGTTTCAAAATCGGCATTGATAGCCATGTTATTTAAAACTGGTTTTGATAAACCTTATAAGACCTGGCCATTTTGGCTATCAAAGATTTGTTTGTTCCTGCAGAGTTACAATGTAACCCGGTTTGAAAACCGGCTCCTGCGACATAAACAAATATAGACATGCATATATGATGCATTGTATGATGATGCAATGTATGATGATGGAATGTATGACAATGTATGTGTATGATAACAGAGTATAAAAACGTCGGCTTTCGAGGCACGACATAAGACCGGCTTTCCAGGCTCGAGTCTTGGTTTTGCTTCCTGTGGAAGCATGCTTTCCACCTCTTTTGGTTTGTCCTAACTCTCTGAAAGCCGGCTCTCACATGACCAACTGACGTTTTAACTCTGATGAATTCAGGGTCACCTCTGTGATTGACTCACCAGGCGTGCGCCGGGTCACCTTTTCGGAGTAGCATCTTGCTAACAGGCAGGTTTAACCAAGCAAAGTTTGGCTTTTTGCCAGGTTAAAAGGGTTTTGTAAGCTAAACTCGATGAGTTGGAAGCCCCCAAGTAACCATATGATCATGAAAAAGCTCAGCATAAGATATACAGGAGACAATGCTACTACTGCAAAAACATCTAGGGTCCAGATAAGCCGGCTTTATTCCATTGATCATTATTGAGCAGGATACCCACGTTTAGACTGCGTATCATGGCGACTAGTCTTCTTTGGGAACCTCGGCGCTTGATGACGCTGTACAAACCAACGAAGATTTGGTGATTGGAGACTTCGAGGTTGTAGACAGCCCTGTAGGAGTCGAAAGTCAGTAACCCGGCTGGTGGTTCGAGCTGGCGATGGAAACCAGCACCTTTCGAAGACTAAGCCGACAGTTTTCAGAGAACCAGAATTTTCTGAAGAGCCGAAACTTTTGGTCATAAGCCGGACTTTTTGGTCATAAGCCAGAAATTTTCTGAAGAACCGGAACTTTCTCCGAACCAGAATTTTCCGGAGAGCCGAATTTTTTTTTTGAGCCGGAATTTTCTGAGAGCCAAATTTTTCTCTGCGCCAGAATTTTTCTGAGAGCTAGAATTTTATTTGAGCCGGATTTTTCCGAGAGCCGGAATTTTTCCTGAGAGCCGAAATTTTATTTGGGCCGGAAATTTTCTGAGAGCCAGAATTTTCCTGCGACCCAGATTTTCTGAAGCCAGAATTTTCTTTGAGCCGGATTTTTCTTTGAGCCAGAATTTTCTTTGAGCCGGAATTTTTCTGAGAGCCAGATTTTCTGAGAGCAGAATTTTCTTCAGCCGGATTTTTCTTAAGTCAGATTTTTCTTGAACCGGCTTTTTCTGAGAGCTCGAATTTTTCTGAGAGCTCGAACTTCTTAGAGCCGGATTTTTCTTGAGCCGGATTTTTCTGAGAGCTCGAACTTCTGAGAGCCGGATTTTTCTTGAGCCGGATTTTTCTGAGTGTTCAAAGTTTTCTGAGAGCTCGAACTTCTTAGAGCTGGATTTTTCTGCGACTCGGCAATTTCTGCGAGTCAGAATTTTTGGCGACTCGGCCAGAATTTTTTGGCGAGTCAGAATTTTTGGCGACTCGGCCGAAACTTTTCTCAATCCCTGGGAGGGCTCCCTCCAAGAACATAACACTTACAAGGGTGCTGTTTCGCTACCTCTAATATCGAGAGCCTCTACTTTGATCTTGTCTAAAACTTGTCTGTCTATCTTGACTTGTCCCTCTTGGGGTGCCTTGCCCCTCCTTATATAAGTTGAAGGGGCCGGCTTACATGTAGAGTCCTAGTAGGACTACATCCAGACTCTTTTCTACTACAAGACGGATACTAGTCCGGGTCTTGCTTCCCTTGCCAGGTCTTGCTTCCCTTGTCAGGGAACTTTCCTCTTCTTGGACCTTCTCTGCGAGTCGGCCCTCCAAGCCTCTCCGTGAGTCGGCCTTCTACCGGGTTGCACATTGGGCCTTAGGCCTTGTCGTTCAGGTCGACCCGGTAAGCGAGGTGACCCATGAGCCGCCAAGTGATGGGCCAGGTCATTCCTCCAGGCCGTGTCAAATCATGCAAATTAGAGTCCAAAACAAGAGCAAAAGTGTTTGGAAAAGTAGATACATTTGGGACATATCAACTCCCCCAAGCTTAACTCATTGCTTGTCCTGAAGCAATTCAGTTGACAAACTGAAAGTGATAAAGAAAAACTTTTACAAACTCTTTTGTTCTTGCTACTATATATAAGCTTAACTAGTGATCAAGTTTTCGGCAAAGATTATGAACTAACCATATCAATGATAACACTTAGGTCTCACATTTACTCATGATGATAACATAACCAACTAGCGAGCAATAATAAGATATCTCGGATGCCAACAATTTGTCAAAACAATCATGATATAATATGATAACATGGTATCTCGCTAGCTCTTTCTGAGACCGCAAAACATAAATGCAGAGCACCTCTGAGGTTCAAGCAGCGACTAAACATTGTAATTCAGGGTAGAAGAGATCTAGTCATGGTCACATCGAACATTAACTAGACTCAATGCAAAAAATGACAATAGCGCTCTCAGGGTTGGTGCTTTAAATGAGAGGATGATGACTCAACAATAAAAGTAAATAACATGAAAGTAAATAGAAAGACCCTTCGCAGAGGAAAGCAGAGATTTGCAGAGGTGCGAGAGCTCGAAGCTTAAAACAGAGATGAATACATTTTGGGAGGTGTGCTTTTCCTGTTAATGTCACGACAAAGGATTTCGATATCTTCCTTGCTAAACACATTATAGGCGGTTCCCAAGCGGAAAGGTAAATTTTACTCCCCCTCAACCATACAAACACAAGCCATGGCTAGCCAAATTCACGGGTGCCCTCCAAACAATCAACTTTCCGGGGGAGTTTGTTTTATTATATTTTTCTTTATTTTCAAATTACAGGACTGGGCATCCCATTTGCCAGCCTCTCTCGTGCAATGACAAGTGAATAAACATCATCATGAGAGTAACCCACTTAGCATGGAAGATATCGACTGCCCCGTCGCTCCATGAGCGGTACGGGCACACAAAATAGATGTTTATTTGAAGGATTAGAGGCGGCACATGCAAATTTACTTGGAACGGCAGAGTAATACCGCATATAGGTAGATATGGTGGACTCATCTGGAACAACTTTGGGTTTAAGGATTTGGATGCACAAGCAGTATTCCCGCTTAGTACAGGCGAAGGCTAGCAAATAGATTGAGAAGCGACCAACTTAAGGAGCGACAACTGTCATAATCATGCATTGCGAATATTTAACATTGAATACGAGCATGAGTAGGATATAAACACCCTGAACATAAATATCATGAAGGTTGTGTTGGTTTTGATTCAACTACATGTGTGAACATCTGCCAAGTCAAGCCACTTGAATTATTCAGAGGAGGATACCATACTAACATACTACATCACAACCATTTTAATGCATGTTGACATACAAGATTATTCACTATCCACTCCTAGCTATTTAAGCATGGCATGAGCAACTATAATCTCTAATTGTCATCACAAACATGTTTACTCATAATATGCTGAATCAAGATCGACTGAGTTAAACATATTTACCAAAACAAAAACAAGAAGAGTTCATACCAGCTTTCCTTCACCGCAATCACTTCATCAAATCATCATTATTATTGCCTTTCACTTGCATGACCGAATGATGTGAAAATAATAATAGTGCAAGTGTGCCGTGGACTAAGCTGAATTCCCCCATGTCGGTACCAAAACCAGCAGATCTCGGGTAGGGGGTCCGAACTATGGATCTAGGAATCAATGAGTAACAGGGAACGTAGAGACAGCGATTTACCCAGGTTTGGGCCCTCTCGAAGAGGTAAAACCCTACATCCTACTAGATTGTATTGATATGATTGTACGAAGGTTACATAGTTGATCTACCTCGAGATCGGATGGGCTAAACCCTAGGAGGTTATGATGATTCTCCCCCTCTACGGATTAAACCCTCTGGTTTATATAGGGTTACACATGGTCGGTTGCCATCAGGGGATAAACATGCCGGTTATGCTAAATATTTCTTGGAGGAGACGCCAAGTCTTTGGAGGTTTCCTTCTGGTGCATGGGGTCGCCCACTATCCGGCCTTCCTTTGATGAGTAAAAGGCGGCCCACTAGTCCGGTCTACGAAAGATAGGCCGGCAGCCCGAGTACCCCCTAGTCCGGGACACCCTCAGTAGCCCCCGAACTAGCCTCCAATGCCGAGGTTGACAGTCTTCGGCAGCTCCATGCTCCAAGGGTCTTTGGCTTGGGCGGCGAGTTCCTTCCATCACATGTGTTTGGTTTGACAACAGTTCGGCCACCAATAGCTCGGTCGCCAAAGAATCCTCCGATTGGCGAGGCATCATGGGGCCCGCCATACCGCTTTTCTTCGCCTATTATTAAATGACGACCCTCGATTCCTGCGCATCTAGGGAATGCGAGTGGCCTGATGGGTTTTTACAAAAATGCCCCTCTTTGGGGGGGGGGGAAACAATGCCCTTTTAATAGGCCAAGGGCGTGGAGGCTAACGAACCCCACCCCCTGCCATTCTTCCTCACATCCCTGAGAGGTCACAGCTAGCAAACAATGGCGAGCGTTCCAGGCTCTTCCTCACGCCCTCACGGCCCCCGTCAAGGCGACTGGGCGAGCTGCTCCGTATCCCGCATGCGATTGCACAGGCTTGAGACGCAGGGGTATCTCCCCGCCTCAGATCTCGCGTCCACCCATCCCGGATTAACTTCCGCAGATGGGGAGGCCCTCGCAGAGAACATTCCTTCCCCCCACGGGGAGGAGAGGGTGTGCTTTGTGCCCTTCCTCTTGCGAGGCCCGGGTTTCCCCATTCATCCCTTCTTGAGGGGTCTACTAGAGTTTTACGGGATCCAACTCCACCACCTTACCGCAGGATCGATTCTTCATATCTTGGGCTTCGTCGCTCTTTGCGAGATGTTCCTGGGCTGTGAGGCTCATTTCGAGTTGTGGAGGAAATTCTTCTGTCTTGTCCCCCGCACCCGCGGAGGGATAATTTACGAGGTTGGCGGGGCCGAGGTATGGCGCATCGCCGGAACGGGATACCCCGTAGGGACTCCCAAGAAAGATGCCGAGGAGTGGACTTCGGAATGGTTTTATATCGAAGACGTCCCCCTATTCGATCCAGTTCGAAGGGGGTTGCCCGAATTCTCATCGGCTTCCCCGAAGAAGCGGTTCAACTGGCGCCCAAAGAGTTCTTCCCAAGAGGAAAGCGCCGAAGTAACTCGGCTGGCCTCTCAAGTAAGGTGGCTAGCCCACAACGGGCTAACCGTCATCGACGTGATGGCCGCAGCCATTGCTCGGTGCATCCAACCTCTTGAACAGAGAATACACCCGCTATGGTGCTACAACGGGGAGGATGATGCCACCCGATACACACGGATGGGACCTGCCGATCAGGCGGCGATGGCAGCTATACTGGCCGATCTTTTCAAGGGAGAAGAGCAAGAATTTGCTCGGTTACGGCCCAAGGAAGGCTTCTCGAGCTATAAACCCATCAAAATGGTGAGTCCAACCATGCTTTATAGCTCGGAGGGCACCCCAAATTTTTCTTAATCAGATTTTTATCCTGTCCGAATAGAACTGGAGGCGCTGGATCGAGACAGTGAGCTACCCTGGTCCTCAACCGGAGAATCACTCTCGTGACGACGATCCTGGGTTCCACGATGACCCCGAAACATCGATCGATTTCGAGGAGGGTGTCTTCTACCAGGAGAGCCTCGATGGCTCTAAGGTGGCCCTTTTGGCCGATCACCCCGGGGTGCTTCCCTCCTCCGCTGTAAGTGACCAACAGGCTTCTTCTCGAAAGAGACACTCAGCTGTTGCTGCTCCGAATACACTGACTCCTACTCCCAAGGGCCACCGTACAACGCGCCGGACAGCCACAAGAGCGGCACCAGCGGCCCCAGTGGCAAGTGGTCGTGGGGTGACTAAACGCGCGGCCCCGATGGGATTTACATCATCCGCGCCCCGCCCGAAGAGGTAATGCATCCGCCGTACCATCATAGCCTTTATCTTCGACATCCACTGAGAATGCCAATAATTTTCTCCGCGGTGTCCTGTAGGCGATATGTAGAACTGTCTTCAGCCAAGGATGTTGAAGAGGCACCGAGGGGTGACTCAAACCCGAGGTCGCCAGTTGTAGCCGGAGTTACTCCGGAGGTCCCTGCCGAGGACCAACATCCTGAGGACTCAGGGGGCGTCTCGGTCACCAACTCCGAGGTCGAAAGTGTGATGAATCACCGGCGGCGCAAGGCATCGCTTCGGCACTCCACATTTTCTGATCAGGAGTTTAATGCTCTTAGTTCAGTAGACGCATACCTCGGAGCTGCCCGAACGGGTCTCGAGGGGGCAGTGAAGCTCATGTCTACTAATGTGCAGGTATACCATTGGTTTTGACAACTAGTACCTAACCCAGTAGCCCCCGAGCCTTAATTTGGGCGGAACGGCCGAGTTAAGGGTCTGATGTTTATAATGCCATGCTATTGTGCAGACTGTTTGGGAGCGAAACAAAAAGCTGACCGAGGACCTCAGGCTAGCGCAAACACAGTTAGAATCTGTGAAAGCCGAGTTAGAGGGGGTGAAGAAATTTACCAGAGAGACACATGGTAAGTGCCGAACTTAAATTTGTGTAAGAAAAATTTGATGGAACACCGATTCTAATGAAAGATGATTCCATAGCAGCCGAGTCTATAAATCAGCTGCCGAAGGATCTGGATACTGCCAGAGAAGCTCAAAGGTATGCGGAGTCACAGCAAGAGGCTGGCTACCGCGTGCTTGCCCGAAGTCATGAGGAGAGGGATAAGCTCAAGGTGGAAGGTCAACAACAGGCCCAAGAAATCAAAAGCTTCAAAGCTCAACTGGCCCTATTCCAAGACGAGAACCAGAGACTGAAAGCTGGCATGTTCGGTGAGTGCGACCTAGTTTTTCAGTTCATAAACTGTATGTATTAGACAACAATATGAACAACGCCACGTCTCATTGTAGTTCTTCTGACCGGACGCCCCGAAGAGGAGGCCTGCTCTTTCGGACAGGACCTGCTGAAGAAGCTATCCATCGTACATGAGCGGGCCTGAAAAGCCATGAAGAGCATGTTCAAAGCACTGTGGCCTGGTGAGGTGGCTCCGGAAGGGATGGCCGAAGTCACGAATCGAGTCAAAGGAGCTCGGCACTGCTTTGAGTTATGGAAGATGTCATCTTGTCGAGAGGGAGCACGAGAAGTTTGGGCGATGATCAAGACCAGTTTCACCAAGCTGGAACCGGAGCATTTAGCTAGGGTTGGTCCAGTAGGGCCAGATGGGCAGGAAGTGCCCGTGCATCTGGTATATGACCAGGTTATGCCCGCAACTCGGCTGTCCCAAGCAGATTGTGCTCTGGAGACCATAATCGATGGTCTTGATCAAGATTGACATTTTGATTCTATGTATCTATGTACTTGACATCAAATAGTCTCCAAACTGTGCTTGAAACATTGTCTTAACCGGCCATCGGCTTCCGCCCCCTCAGCCAGGGGCCGAGGGGTGTTTCCTACTATGCGATCCGAGAACATCAGAAAAACACTTCGGAGAACCAGGCAATCCGGCCATATGGTGCAAACAGACAAAAACGCGCTCGGGGAGTTATGTTATATTACTGTTTAACGTAAGAAACATCTTCCGACAAAAATAGTCCCTCTATGGGTTCCTTTCTTCGGGTTGCCATGTTGACCATGGCGTATAACCGAATATCCAAAATAGACGGGTAATGGTTACTTCGGGAAAATAGCCCCGGGATCTTGGCAATGACTACCGATTATTTTCACTTCCCCCGTGGCCGACCAATTGTGTTCTTAAGAAAGCTAGCTTTTGGCTTCACCCGTCTGAGGTACGCACCCGTGAAATTCGGACATAACAATCGCAGAGGTGCTCCCTTTACTCCCTAGCCGAACAATCGGGAACGTAGGGGGTAAACACAGGAGCGAGGCAACCCAGCTTGGCCAAATCTTAAGTCAAATTGATGCATATGATGGCTTTAGAACGATACAGGAAGGTTGCAAACATGTAAAAACTGATGGTTGCACAAATAATATATGACCGGCTCCATAAAAGAAGCCCCCAGGTAACAGCGTGTGGTACATTCGAGGATGTTTGCCGAAGAAAAACTTGAAGTAGTTCGGCTTAACCGAACACGACCCGGGAAAGACTAGTTACTCGAAAAAATATAAATCCGAGAAGGATAAACCGAACAAGGTAAGGACGCTAAGTTAGCCGTAGAAACGTCGTAGCCGAGCTGTGTTCCATGGGTTTGGTTCGAGGTGGTCGTCCTTTGGGCCGCGGAGACGATATGCTCCGCCCGCGAGTACCTGATCGGTTATGAAGGGCCCCTCCCATTTGGGCGACAGCTAATGCTTCCGCTTCTCCGGGAGGCGCAGGACGAGGTCGCCTACGTTGTAGGCTTTTGCCCATACTTCCCTGCTCTGATAGCGTCTGGCCTGCTGCCGATAAAAGGCAGAACGAGCCCGAGCTATGTCGCGCTCGCCCTCCAGGGCATCCAGGTCATCTTGTCGATCTAGCTCGGCCTCCTTTTCTTCATACATACGTACTCGAGGTGCGTCGTGAATAAGATCGCTGGGGAGGACGGCTTTCGCCCCATACACCATGAAGAACGGTGTGTAGCCCGTGGATCGGTTAGGAGTGGTGTGCAGGCCCCATAATACAGAGTCAAGCTCCTCAACCCAGTGGCAGTCAGATTCTTTTAAAGAGCGGACCAAACGGGGCTTAATGCCGCTCAAAATCAGTCCATTAGCTCGCTCGACCTGTCCATTGGACTGTGGGTGGTACACCGAGGCATAGTCGAGCTTGATACCTAAATTGGCGCACCAGTCTTTAACTTCCTGGGCAGTAAAATTAGATCCATTGTTCGTTATTATGCTATGTGGGACACCGTAACGGTGCACGACGCCGGATATAAAATCAATAACCGGTTTGGACTTGGCTGAGGTCACTGGTTTTGCCTCGATCCATTTAGTGAATTTGTCTACCATGACGAGTAGATATTTCTTTTTCTTGGTCCCCCCTTTAAGTGGTCCGACCATGTCCAGCCCCCACACCACGAAAGGCCAAGTAATCGGTATCGTCTGAAGAGCCGTGGGGGGGCATATGACTCTGATTTGCAAAGAGCTGGCATGCAACGCAATGTTGGACCAATGTTTGGGCGTCTGTTCGGGCAGTGGGCCAGAAGAACCCGGCTTGGAAGGCCTTGCTGACCAGGGCCCGAGCTGCTGCATGGTGACCGCCCATGCCGGCGTGGATCTCGGCCAAGAGCTGTCTTCCCTCCTCTTCGGATATACATCTTTGGAGGACGCGGTAGTGCTTTTCTTATATAGTTCGCCCTCGTGGACTTTATAGGCTTTAGATCACCGAATAATGCGCCTTGCCTCAGTCTGGTCATCGGGTAGCTCTTGGCGGAGGAGATAGGCGAGGAAGGGCTCGGTCCATGGCGCGATTATCGCTATGACTTCGTGAGCCGAAGACGTCGTTTCGATGGCCGAGCCCCCGATAATTCCTTCGTCTGGTTCGATAGGCGGAGGGATGAGCTCTCCTGAGGTCTTGGTTTCTGAGTCCTTGTCATCCTCCTGCCACACCACGGACGGCTTGAAGAGTCGTTCCAAAAAGGTGTTCTCAGGAACACGGTCGCGCTTGGTGCCCATTCGAGCAAGAATATCGCAGCTTGATTGCTGTCTCTAGGTACATGGTGAAACTCCAGTCCTTCAAAACGGGCGGAGATTTTTAGGACGGCGTTGCGATATGCTGTCATTTTTGGGTCTTTTGCATCGAATTCGCCGTTGACTTGAGAGATGGCAAGATTAGAATCTCCCCGTACCTCGAGCCGCTGTACGCCCATTGACATCGCAATCCGAAGTCCATGCAACAAAGCTTCGTATTCGGCCGCGTTGTTGGAGTCAGTGTACATGATCTGGAGTATGTACCGAATATTGTCACCAGTGGGGGATGTGAGGACCACTCCAGCCCCCAGCCCGGCGAGCATTTTGGTGCCGTCGAAGTACATCATCCAATGCGAGTGTGTACTATACTCCGTAGGGAGTTCGGCTTCCGTCCATTCCGCTACTAAATCTGCCAACACCTGAGATTTAATAGCTCGGCGCGGCTGATATATGATTTCAAAGGGACGGAGTTCTATATCCCATTTGGCTATATGGCCAGTGGCGTCTCGATTGTTGATTATGTCGTTCAGTGGTACTTCGGATGCCACCGTGACCGAGCACTCTTGAAAATAGTGGCGGAGTTTTCGAGACGCCATGAAAACTGCGTAGGCGATCTTCTGATAATGCGGGTACCTCGTTTTACACGGGGTGAGCACTTCGGATACGTAGTACACTGGTTTCTGCACCTGGAGCTTGTGACCCCCTGACTCTCGTTCGACGACGAGAACCACGCTGACCACCTAATTAGTGGCTGAAATGTATAACAGCATTGGCTCGCCCAGGCTGGGTGCTGTCAAGATCGGGTTGCTAGCCAGTAGAGTTTTAATTTCCTCAAGTGCGGCCGCCGCTTCACTGGTCCACTCGAAGTTCTTCGTCCGTTTGAGCAATTTATAGAGCGGTAAGGCCTTTTCTCCGAGGCGTGAGATGAAGCGGCTTAAGGTTGCAACGCAGCCGGCCAGTTTCTGGACGTGCTTTAGCTCAGTGGGAATCGCCAGCTGGGACAGTGCCCGTATTTTCGCTGGGTTAGCCTTTATTCCTCTATGGGAAACAATGAATCCGAGCAGCTTACCGGCCGGCACTCCGAAGACGCACTTTTCCGGATTGAGCCGTATATCAAAAGTCTGTAGACTGTCGAAGGGTTGCCGGAGATCTTCCACCAGCTAACTGACGTGTTTGGTTTTGACAACCACGTCGTCCACATATGCCTCGACCGTTCTGCCCATCTGCTTTTCCATGCATGTTTGGATCATGCGCTGGTATGTAGCCCCTGCGTTCTTTAATTCAAAGGGCATTGTGTTGAAACAGAATGGTCCATAGGGGGTGATGAATGTTGTGGCCGCTTGGTCAGACTCCTTCATTTTAATTTGATGGTATCCGGAGTAAGCGTCGCGGAAACACAGCGAGTCATGCCCGGCAGTGGCGTCTATGATCTGGTCTATGCGGGGCAAGGGGAAAGGATCCTTGGGGCAGGCCTTGCTTAAATCCTTGAAGTCAACACACAACTGCCAGGATTTGTCCTTCTTGTGTACCATGACCAGATTGGCCAACCACTCCGGATGTTTGATGTCTCGGATTAATCCGGCTTCGAGCAACTTTGCCAGTTCCTCGCCCATAGCTTGACGCTTGGGTTCAGAAAACCGACGTAGAGCCTGTTTGACTGGCTTGAAACCTTTAATTATGTTCAAGCTGTGCTCGGCTAATCTACGTGGGATCCCTGGCATGTCTGACGGGTGCCAGGCGAAGATATCCCAGTTTTCGTGCAAAAATTTGCGCAACTCTTCATCGACCGCGGGGTCCAGCTGAGCTCCAATGGATGCCGTCTTATTGGGGTCTGTTGGGTGCACTTGGAATTTGACGATTTCATCCGCTGGTTTGAAGGACGTAGATTTGGGCCTTTTGTCGAGGATTACGTCGTCCTTATCCATCGTTGAGCGGAGCGCGGTCAGTTCTTCAGCTGCGAGGGCTTTGGACAACGCTTCGAGGGCGAGCGATGTTGTTTTGTTCTCGGCCCTAAGAGCTCTGTCTGGATCACTTATTACTGTGATCATGCCGTTTGGCCCTGGCATCTTAAGTTTCATGTACCCATAATGTGGGATGGCGTGGAACCGTGCGAAAGCGTCGCGCCCTAATAAGGCGTGGTAGCGGCTGCGAAAGGGTACTATGTGAAAAAGCAATTCCTCAGATCGATAGTTCTCAGGGGTTCCGAAGACCACATTGAGAGCAACTCGGCCACTACAACGTGCCTCCTTTCCGGGGATGATCCCTCAAAAGGTGGTGTGACTTTGCTCGATGCGAGATCTGTCAAACTGCATTTTGTCCAAGGTGTCCTCGTAAATGAGGTTTAGCCCGCTGCCGCCGTCCATTAGCACTTTTTGTAGTCGAAATCCGTCCACTATGGGATCAAGCTTAGGGCACCCTCACCCCTAGCTTAGGATTTTGTCCTAACTTGGTCTACTAGCATGGATCGAAGTGATCAGCTCCAGGATAATACTGAGGCTCCTAGGGATCCCACTGTGGCTGTTGTGGCTCCCACTTGGGCTGCTGAGGCTCCCACTGATAGGTCGGTGCTGGAGCGGGTGCTGCTGGCGGCGTAAGACCCCAATAGGCGTGAATATCCTCGGGCATAATAGTGTACCTTCCACTGGAAAGATCAAACAAAGACGGTCCAGGCAAAGTAATAATCTCACGAGTGCCCTGACTAAATACCAAGTTGTACCTAAATTGTATCTCACCAGAATCAATAAAATTATGCCAAACCATGCTGCTATAATCGAGATATTTGGTAAGTAAAATCTCATCCTCCTCATTTCTAATAGGAATATCAAAGTGTCTAGCGAGGTGAGAAGCATAAATACCACCATAGATAACGCCCTTCGAACTGTTAGTGTGTAACCATCGAGCGATCATAGCTCCCAAACTAAAAGTTCTATCACGCAAAAGAGCATGGCATAAAATAACAAGATCAGGTGAACTAAGCGTTCCGCACTCCCACCTACCAGTTAAACACCTCCCGGCAAATAATGAGTAGTAACGCAAAACGGGAAAATGTAAACTAGCAACTCTAGCTTCAGAAACTCCTCTAGTCTCCCCCACGGTCATGGCGGGTATGAAATTTGCAACGTCCCTTGGACGTGGCTCTATAGGGCTGCCCTCATTAGGAATTTTGCATACTTGGCAAAATCTATCAAGTGTCATTTCTAGGGGGACGTCATAGAGGTGAAATGATACGATGGGTGTCTCCCTCCTAGAATGAAAGTAGAAATTTTGCACAAAAGTATTAGTGAGCAAGAGGTATTGATCACACTTATCTTCGAGGAATGGGATGATGCCGGGCTACCGACATTGTTTGCCAAGTAATAGAAATCATCATGAATACCCGCATCCCTCAAGAAGGTGTTGCATGGCCATTCACACGGCCGCACCTCGGCCGCACAAGGAAGGTTGTACTTGGGCTTCTCCTTCGGAGTTTCCTCGGAACTTCGGCTCGAGGAACCTCTCAACATCCTCCTAAGCATTTTCTTTTCTCTAAAAAATTTATGAATTTTTTAGTCCCCAAAATAAAAGTGAACAAAACTCAACCAAAATTGATAGCAACTACTCCCACAATTGTCTAGAGGCTATACCACGCATCAAAACTACTTTGGACCATACAAATTCAACATGCAAGCTCATATACATGGTCACCATAGCACCAAAAAATTGCAAAACATAAAGCACTAGAATAAAAACTAATTGGACCATCGGAGGAGTCACATACCAAGGAGTAATTCCTCAAAATAGTTTTGGAAATGGAGCTCCGAGCAAGGAGATCGAAAATCACACGAAAATGAGCAAGAACACGGGTTTGAGAGGAAGGGTGATTTTTCTGGAAGAAGAAGAAGGCCGTGGGCTAGTGGAATAAATGAGGGGGGCCCTGTGGGACCCACAAGCTCACTAGGCGTGCCTAGGGGGGTGGGCACGCCCTGTGCGCATGTGGCTCACAGGTGCACCCCCTGGGGTGTGTTCAGTGCCAAAAATTCTGAAATATTGTAGAAAAAATCATACTAAATTTTCAGGTCATTCAGAGAACTTTTATTTTCGGGACATTTTTTATTGCACGGATAATTCAGAAAATAGGATAATCATGGCATTCTACTTTATTGAACTTTAAATAACAGAGAGTAAATAGAAGGTACAGTAGGTTGTGCTTACTAAATTCATCAACCACATGCCCCTCAAAAAGAATCCATTAATAAGGTTGATCAAGTCTTATTAACAAACTATTTTCGAGTAACATGAAACCGAAGAATTGTCGTATAGCACTAGTGTCGGTACTAAAACTGGCAGACCTCAGGTAGGGGGCCCTGAGCTGTCGAGGAGGTAAAACGGAGACGAAGGGGACAATATTTACCTAGGTTCGGGCCCTCTCGAGGAGGTAAAACCCTACGTCCTGCTTTGATTGTATTGATTATGAAGTATCGAGTACAGGCTTGATCTACCATGAGATCGTATGTTGTGGTCTACCCTGAGGTGAATAATGATCAATCTGATCTCTAGAATATGATCTATCGACTAGCCTGGCCTCGGCTTACATAATGTACCGGAGGCCTAGGATAACAAGAGTCCTAGTCGGCTACGTCGGTGGAGAGGAGTCCTTTTCTTGATCACAAGTCTTGTGGAATCTTCCTCGTATATGTCATGGGTTGTCCGAAGTGTCCCATTAGTGAACCGCCATGGGGGTCCTCGGCCCGACCCACTGGTCGAGAGCTGACGTGGTGAGTACCCCCTAGTCCAGGACACCGTCAGTAGCCCCCTGAACCGGTCTTCAAGTTGGGGACGCTCCTCGGTTCTTCCGAATTGTTCTTCGTCGTCGGTCATCGGTCTTGAGAGCTGGTTCAACAAATCTTCCCATCTCCGATCTTGAGGATCGCCGAGGTGTATCCGAGGAGTTCACACATTGGGCATCCGAGGAGCCCCTTTAAGTTCTCGGCCTTTATCAATGCCTTGTTATTTTTATGCCACACCTCGGGTTCAAAGTTTTTCCCGTGCGGCAGTGTCCTCTTGCAGCCGAGCCCCAACGCTGGACTGCATATGAGGTATATTTCTACAGCCGAGCTCCAATGCCTGTCTACATCCGAGGTGTCATAGATTACCTCAGTCTTGAAAAAGTTGAAGAAGTTCAACCGAGCTTAATGCCGGAAACACCTTCTATGGAGCCAGCCATTCACATCCGAGCTTTATGCTAGACTGCTTCCGAGGTGGTGCACCACCTCAGCCGTGGGCTGATTTTTTGTAGATTTTTTTCTTTACGATTGGTGCAATTTATTCTCTGCCGAGAAGTATACCCAGTAGCCCTCAAGGTGTGTCCCGGCCTAAAATCTGGGATGCACCTGAAGGATAACATAAAACCACTAATCCCAGTAGCCCCTGAGACTCAGGTCGATTCGCGAAATCGGCTTGAGGATCAAATCCTTGCTCGGTAGCATACTTTAGGGACGGCAACGAAGTGCACAGTAGTTCCCATGACTCAGGTTGGGTGCGGCCGACCAACCTGAGGATCGTAATCTCCTCGGAAACTGTTTTGCGCTTAAATTTTCTGCATTCAATCGTCAATGCGGTAGCCCCCGAGCCACTGGTCGGGTGGGAACACCAGATCAGGGGATCTATGTACCCCTTCAATGGCTTTTAATTGAGAAGCGCAAAGCCCAGTAGCCCCCGAGCCTTAATTTGGGCACGGGTGGCCGAATTAAGGATCACATTTGTTTGACACAAATTTTTGTTACGTTTGACACAGACTTCTCAGCAATATAATAAAGATCTCTTAAAGGAGTTGGGGATAGTGAAAGTCGAGCTTCCCAAGGTCATCCCAAGGGCTTAATAGAAAGAAAATCAAAGCCAACAGGAATTATGAGAGCGCTATGTCAGCTGCTCGCTCGTCTCAGCGAGACTGTGCACTTGACTCTTTAATAGATGGGCTGGAGTAAGTTGACTTTAATCACAATTTATTTGTAATGATTCTATGTATCCAAGTACTTTACATCATTAACGCTCGGATCCGCATTGTACAAACTTTATTGACCGACCATCGGCTTCAACCTCCTCGGCCAGTAGCCGGGGAGTGTTTTCCTACTTTATAAAGCCTTTATGAGGGCAAAGATTTATGGAAAACCAGGCAATCCGGCCATACGGTTCTATAAACAAAGGTACGCGGAGAGATATGTTATATTACTATTTAACGTAAGAAACATCTTCTGGGAAAAATAGTTCCTTTATAAGTCCCTTTTCCCAGGCTATCATGTTGACCATGATCATGAAACCTTACCTCCGATCAATGTGGGAGGAAAATATTGAGGTTTTAGTTTGGGGGAAGTTCCTGAGCTCTGTGGTCTTTAATGAACCTAAATTTTCACTTCCGTCATTGCTGACCAATTATATTCTTAAGACAGCTATCTTTCGGCTTCACCCGTCTGAGGTACGAACCCGGATGACCCGGTAGTAACAATCACAGAGGTGCTCCCTTTACCACCTAGCTGAATAATCGGGAACGTAGGGGGTAAGCATAGGAGCCAGGCAACCCAGCTTGGCCAAAATCTTAAGTCAAATTGATGCATACTTATGGCTTTATAACGATGATTACGGAAGGCAGCGCTCGTATATTGAATACAAACGCTGATGATATGTTGGGCTCTCCAGGAGTCCAGATTACACCGTGTCGAGGTGCCTCAAGGAGCCCTCGGTACGGTTTATTGGACTCTTTTATAGTTCCAAAGTATTTTACACCAAAAACTCGAGGTTAGAATTGCGCAATTTCTTTAAAGATGCCGAACTGCTTTTCTATTAGGGATCTCGGACAAGCCGAGCACCTTTATGAAAGCAACCTTGGTGACTTATCGAAAAGTCCTTTGTTTTACACAAGCAACCTTTATGGTTAATATTACTGATCGGCCGATCAAATTTGTGCATGTTGTGATAGTCAGCTTTTAAGCCGTACTTTGCAGTTTTATGCTATATGTTTATTTTGACTCCGTTGCAACCGTTTATCATTTGAAAGTGGCCCATCATCGGCTTCCACCCCTTTGTAGATGCTACGCAGGGTGTTTCCGCAGTAACAAGACAACCCTTAGTCGACGTCTCGGTGCCCGGAGGCGGTTGTGTTAGCGGAAACGAGGCAATCAAATATGCAGGCTTTATAACTTTCACTTAGTCATCGGAGCTTAAAGTTGGGAGGCCTGTTACTAGCCCTCGGTTAGTGTTCGGCATCAGCCGAGGTCAAGCCATTAACACTTCGGCCAATTTTATGAAAGGCCCATCGTTTAACACGGGGTAACCTCTATCTATCTGTAGTTTGACACAGTCATCGGATCGCTGACCAGTTTACGCTTATTGTGACAGTTAGTTTTCGGCTTTCTCCACTGAGGCACTTGACCAGTTAAACCGGAAGTACAATCGTAGTGATTCTCCCTTTACCCTTACCCGAACAATCAGGAATGTAAGGATTAAGCACAGGAGCCGGGTAACCCAACTATTGACCAAAGACACAATTCGAAACCGATGCATATAAAGCAATATCCGAGAACGTTTTGCCAAGGACTCCATGGAGTACCTTGGCTTTTGGTGGGTTCGGCTCTAGTTGCAGCCCCCCGTTAATATTGCCGATGCTTTAAAGGCGTTTGGCGTTGCATTGTGAGAGTTATGCTCGGAAAACCAAAAAACTAATTTATTCTTCCGTCTTGCTTTAACATGATACCTCTGATTTCCAGACTTCAAGCGGGTCAGCCTTCGGCTTCAACCTTCCTTCCCGAAGGTGGAGTGCTTCTCAGGCCAGTTTAGCGAACCAAACTCGAGCAGCTCTAGAGAGAAGCCAGGCTATCTGGCTATTGACCACACACTCGCGTCGGAAAAAAGGAGTAGTAGAAAAAGACTTTGCAACGACTTAGAAGAAAACATTTATTATAAAACGGCACATATGAATTTAAGAGCCCCCAATTAACTTGGGAAAAAGAAGTGTTTTTAACAAACAATTTTTTTTGTTTAACAAAAATATAATGCTTGGTCGAACCGAACAAAAATTAAAATTTTGAAAATTTTAGCATGAAAGCGACTTAGCTGGTTAATGTGCTCGGTGTTGATGATGTGATCCGGGCTTGTGGCGGGACGAGGACCCCCAACGAACTTTGACAGATCCGACATGGTGTGTATTGCTCCACTTGACCAAGGTCCCAGCCCCCAAGCCTAAGGTGACCGAGCGAGGAGCTCGGCTTGACGAAGTGGCGACGCAACACAGTTGATGTGGCGAGGCAAAGCCCCCGGTCTAGCCGAGGCGGCGTAGTAGATCGGCAGGGTGACACCGAAGTCCCTGGCCGAGTAGGTTGATGAAGCGGTGGTCAAGCCCCTGGCCCAGCCGAGGTGATGGAGTAAGGCGGCGTATTAGACGTCAGCTTAATGAAGTGATGACACGCGGATGCTGGTGTAGGTTGGCGCGCCAAGGTGATCGCGTGACGCAGTCGAAATCGATTACCTACGCACATAAAACAGTGCAAGCAAGAAATAATAATAATTGAAAGGAAAAAATTGCATAATTAATATATGCGAAGTGAATAATTTGATAAGCATGGCCTGTGCGCTGATACGTCTCCATTGTATCTATAATTTTTGATTGTTTCATGCCAATATTCTACAACTTTCATATACTTTTGGCAACATTTTATATTATTTTTGGCACTAACATATTGATCCAGTGCCCAGTGCCAGTTCCTGTTTTCTGCTTGTTTTTTGTTTCACAGAAAATCCATATCAAACGAAGTCCAAATGCAATAAAATTTTACGGAGAATTATTTTGGAATATATGTGATTTTTGGGAGGTGGAATCAACGCAAACGGAGGCCCACAGCCTCCACAAGCCACCTTGGTGCGCCCCCCTGGCGCGCGGTGGTGCCTCGTGGGCACACCGTCAGTCGGTTGGGGCTCTTCTTCGGTCGCAAGAAAGATAATATCCAGAAAAAATCGTGTTAAAATTTGAGCGCAATCGGAGTTACGGATCTCCAGGAATTTAAGAAACGGTGAAGGGCCAGAAAACAGGAACGCGAAATAGAAGAGAACAGAGAGAGAGAGATCCAATCTCGGAGGGGCTCCTCCCCTCCGGGAGCCATGGCGGCCATGGACCAGAGGGGGAACTCTCCTCCCATCTAGGAGGGAGGCCAAGGAAGAAGAAGAAGGAGGGGGGCTCTCTCCCCCTCTCTCCTGGTGGCGTCGGAACGCCGTCGGGGCAACCGTCGTGATGGCGATCTACACCAACAACTTCGCCGCCGTCAACGCCAATTCTCTCTCTCCCTCTATGCAGCGGTGTGAAACCTATTCTCCCTGCTGTAATCTCTACTTAAACATGGTGCTTAATGCTACATATTATTATCCAACGATGTGTTGCTCCTATGATGTTTGAGTAGATTCGTTTTGTCCTATGGGTTGATTGATGATCGTGATTGGTTTGTGTTGTATGTTTTATTTTGGTGCTGTCCTATGGTGCCCTCCATGTCGCGCAAGCGTGAGGGATTCCCGTTGTAGGGTTTGCAATACGTTCATAATTCTCTTATAGTGGGCGGCTAGAGTGACAGAAGCTTACACCCGAGTAAGGGGGTTGTTGTGTATGGGAGTAAAGAGGACTTTTTACTTAATGCTATGGTTGGGTTTTACCTTAATGATCTTTGGTAGTTGCGGATGCTTGCTAGAGTTTCAATCATAAGTGCATATGATCCAAGTACGGAAAGTATGTTAGCTCATGCCTCTCCCTCATATAAAATTGCAATAATGATTACCGGTCTAGTTATCGATTGCCTATGGACAAATATTTCTCTTGTGTTACAAAAAGCTTTCTACTAAACAATTAACTTTTATTATCTTGCAAATTACTCCTAGTTTTATTCTCGTTAAGTACTTCTAGTCTTATCCTTACACCCGCAAAATAGTTTCATACTTGTTCTAGGTAAAGCAAACGTTAAGTGCGCGTAGAGTTGTATCGGTGGTCGATAGATCTTGAAGGGAATATTAATTCTACCTTTAGCTCCTCGTTGGGTTCGACACTCTTATTTATGGAAAAATCTACAATTGACCCCCTATACTTGTGGGTTATCAAGACCTTTTTCTGGCGCCGTTGCCGGGGAGCAATAGCGTGGGGTTGATATTCTCGTGTGTGCTTGTTTGCTTTATCACTAATTAGTTTTTATTTTGTGCTCTTGTTTTCTATCCTTGTTATGGGTAGGAAACGTAAAATACCAAAAAAATTAGTTGTACTTGCTAATGCTAAACCAATGGTTGAAGAACCACCCAAAATCTATCATACTGCTGAAGCTTTCTACTTGGATCATCTTCGATCCCTTTGTGCTCGTGCTGAAAACCCAACTAGCTTAGTTGAGGGAAAATCATTAGATGAGCATGCTTATTTTGTGCGACACCGCTTGTCTCAAAAAGCGAAACTCTTATGGCATCATATTAATACTTTGAATTGCTATGCTTGGAATTTATGTGAAATACATGATTTTACTTGTTGTTCTGAAGACCCTAAAAAACACCTTCAGTACCAATGTGAATTTAAGGATAATGAAATCTTATCTTCTTATGCCAAGGGTGTTTATAGTTATTATGATATTGAACAAATTGAAGAATTTGTTGCTTTTAAGGGTGCATATGAAATTGCTTCTTTGATTGAAAAGTGTGATGCTACTCTTTACAAATCTGAAAAATTTGCCATATTTAAATATTGCTATGAAAACTATGCTTCTAATGCTTATGTTAAAGAATATATTGAGGACACCTCCGCTGTCCAAGAAGAGACTAATGTTTTGCAGGAATCTATGGAAGAAGAAATTGATGACACTGTGAGCTCATTAGATGAAAAAGATGACGAGGAGAGCGAAGAACAAAAGGGGGAAGAGCGGATTAGCTACTTGTGCCCACCTTCTAATGAGAGTAACTCTTCAACTCATACATTGTTTAATTTCCCTTCGTGCTTACCGAAGGATGAATGCTATGATCCCTTTGATTTGTTTGAAATATCCCTTTTTGATGAAATTGATGCTTGCTATGCTTGTGGCCATGATGCCAATATGAGTGATGCTTATGGAGATGAACTTTCTATAGTTCCTTATGTTAAACATGAAATTGTTGCTATTGCACCTACACATGATAGTCCTGTTATCTTTTTGAATTCTCCCAACTACACTATATCGGAGAAGTTTGTGCTTATTAAGGATTATATTGATGGGTGGCCTTTTACTATTGCACATGATGATTTTGATGAGTATAATATGCATGTGCTTGCTGCTCCTACTTGCAATTATTATGAGAGAGGAACTACATCTCCGCCTCTCTATGTTTCCAATGCGATAAAATTGCAAGAAACTGTTTATACTATGCATTGGCCTTTACTTGATGTGCATGAATTGTTCTTTTATGACATGCCGATGCATAGGAAGAGAGTTAGACTCCGTTGTTCCATGATATATGTTGTTTTGTGCTCACTACTAAATTACAAATCATTGTTAATTAAAATTGGCTTTGATATACCTTGGGATCCGGGTGGATCAATTAGTTGAGCATTACATGCCTAGCTTAATGGCTTTAAAGAAAGCGCTGCCTAGGAGACAACCTGGAAGTTTTAGAGAGTCATTTTATTCTTTTGTGTGCTTTTAAAAAGTTTAAAAACAAAAAAATATAGAGGGGAACTTAAAACTTTACAAAAAGAAAAGTGAAAGTGAGAAAGACAAGCACCGTGGAAGCGGGAGCATGCCTTGAACTTTGTTCATGTCCATGGAAACTTTGTGAATCTTGAATTACAGAAACTTTTCAACAAAAATAATTATCCCCTTGTACAAATCCATTGTATTATAAAAATAATGTGCCAAGATTTACCTTTAGGATGTTTAAATTGCTTGATTGGTATGTGCTGTGCAAAAACAGAAACTTTTGTTGTAGTGCGTGAATTTACATTTTTTACTGGAAAGTGAAAAAATTCTGAAATTTTT
Source organism: Elymus sibiricus (assembly GCA_039707655.1). Classification (NCBI taxonomy): domain Eukaryota; kingdom Viridiplantae; phylum Streptophyta; class Magnoliopsida; order Poales; family Poaceae; genus Elymus; species Elymus sibiricus. The sequence goes on along the minus strand of CM077666.1, from coordinate 163,676,811 downwards.
ACACAATACTTCTATGCAAATTTTTTATCTTTTCCTAATTTTTCAGAATTTTTTGAGTTACATAAGTATATGTACCATATGCATCTTTACAGACTGTCCTATTTTCACAGATTGCTGTTATAGTTTCGTTATTTGCGTATGTTTGAAATCTTGTTGAGCCCCGTTGACTTGGGAGCCATAGAATTGTGATAGAATACAGTGGGTAATGTTTGATTATAATTATACAATAATGTTACAGCAGGACATGATGGGATTTGATGTTATATGTACTAACCCCGCTAATAAAAAGTTCGGTTAAGTTTTGTGTGGATGAAGTGTTCGAAGATCGAGGAGGTATCGATATGAGGAGAATAAGGAGAGGCAAGAGTTCAAGCTTGGGGATTCCCAAGGCACCCCAAGTAAATATTCAAGGAGACTCAAGCATCTAAGCTTGGGGATGCCCCGGAAGGCATCCCATCTTTCTTCAACAATTATCGGTATGTTTCGGTTTTCGTTTTGTTCACATGATATGCGTAAATTCTTGGAGCGTCGTGTGCTTTTTCTTTTTCTTTTAATAATGCACCATGCTGGTATGATATAGTCCTTGGTTGATTTATAGAATGCTCTTTGCACTTCACTTATATCTTTTGAGTATGGCTTTATAGAATGCTTCATGTGCTTCACTTAAATTATTTGAAGTTTGGATGCCTGTTTCTCTACACCTAGAAAACCCTTATTTGTAGAATGCTCTTTTGCTTCACTTATATTTATTAGAGTGTGGTTTTTTATAGAAAGAATTAAACTCTCATGCTTCACTTATATTTATTTAGAGAGTCAACAGGAACTGGTCATTCACATGGTTAGTCATAAAATCCTACATAAAACTTGTAGATCACTGAATATGATATGTTTGATTCCTTGGAATAGTTTTGCGATATAGATATGGTAATATGTGGGAGGTACTAGTGAATGATTGTGGTTTAGTAAGAATATTGGTGTTAAGGTTTGTGATTCCCGAAGCATGCACATATAGTCTATAGTTATGCAACGAAGTTACATCCTACTTATGGTGCATTATTCAGTGTTAGTTATGTTCAATGCATGTTTATGACCATTTTCGTTTTTTGGTTGGTCGCTTCTCAATCTATTTGCTAGCCTTCACTTGTACTAAGCGGGAATGCTGCTTGTGCATCCAACTCCTTAAACCTAAAGTTGTGCCAAATGAGTCCACCATATCTACCTATATGCGGTATTTCCATGCCGTTCCAAGTAAATTTGCATGTGCCAACTCTAATTATTCAAAATAAATTTCTGTTTTGTGTGCTCGTACCGCTCATGTGGCGGCAGGGGGTGGCCAATATCTTTCATGCTAGGCGGGTTATTCTCAAGATGAGTGTTTATTCACTTGTCATTGCACGAGAGAGTGGCAGGTAATAGGGATGCCCAGTCCCACAATGAATTAAAAATAATCATAACAAAATTCCTTGGAAAGTGTTGGTATGGAAGGCACCCGTGGATATGGCTAGCCATGGATTGTGAAAGAATGGTGGAAAGGAAATGAATTTTATTTTCTGTTTCGGAATAGCCTATAATGTGTCTAGCATGGAAGATATTGGGAACTTTCGGTCATAGCATTGGCAGGAAAAACATGCCTCTCAAAATAATTTTATCTCCCTAATTTAAGCTTTGAGCTCTGGCACCTCTGCAAATCTCCGCTTCCCTCTGCGAAGGGCCTATCTATTTTACTTTTATGCAATTTTTATTTTTTATTTTGAGTCTCCATCTTATCTTATAAAGCACCAACTGGAGAGCACTATTGTCATACTTGTGCATTGGATGTAGCTAATATTGAGTGTGTATCATGACTGGATCAATGATTGAGCATAACGGGCTTGGGATAGCGTTCTTTAGCATTTTTATTTTGAAAGACATGATTGTTTGTTGGTATGCCTGAGTATTGATGTCTTTATGTCAAATTATAGACTATTGCTTTGAATCACTCGTGTCTTAATATTCATGCCATGACTAGATTATATGATCAACATTATGCTAGGTAGCATTCCACATCAAAAATTATCTTTTTATCATTTACCTACTCGAGGACGAGCAGGAATTAAGCTTGGGGATGCTGATACGTCTCCGTAGTATCTATAATTTTTGATTGTTTCATGCCAATATTCTACAACTTTCATATACTTTTGGCAACATTTTATATTATTTTTGGGACTAACATATTGATCCAGTGCCCAGTGCCAGTTCCTGTTTTTTGCTTGTTTTTTGTTTCACAGAAAATCCATATAAAATGAAGTCCAAATGCAATAAAATTTTACAGAGAATTATTTTGGAATATATGTGATTTTTTGGTGGTGGAATCAACGCAAACGGAGGCCCACAACCTCCACTAGCCACCTTGGCGCGGGCCCCTCTGGCGTGCGGTGGTGCCTCATGGGCACACCGTAAGTCGGTTGGGGCTCTTCTTCGGCCGCAAGAAAGATAATATCCGGAAAAAAATCGTGTTAAAATTTGAGCGCAATCAGAGTTACGGATCTCCGGGAATTTAAGAAATGGTGAAGGGCCAGAAAACAGGAACGCGAAACAGAAGAGAACAGAGAGAGAGATCCAATCTCGGAGGGGCTCCTCCCCTCCGGGAGCCATGGCGGCCATGGAACAGAGGGGGAACTCTCCTCCCATCTAGGGGGAGGCCAAGGAAGAAGAAGAAGGAGGGGGGCTCTCTCCCCCTCTCTCCCAGTGGCGCCGGAACGCCGCCGGGGCAACCATCGTGACGGCGATCTACACCAACAACTTCGCCGCCGTCAACACCAACTCTCTCCCCCTCTATGCAGTGGTGTAAAACCTATTCTCCCTGCTGTAATCTCTACTTAAACATGGTGCTTAATGCTACATATTATTATCCAATGATGTGTTGCCATCCTATGATGTTTGAGTAGATTCGTTTTGCCCTATGGGTTGATTGATGATCGTGATTGGTTTGAGTTGTATGTTTTATTTTGGTGCTGTCCTATGGTGCCCTCCGTGCCGTGCAAGCATGAGGGATTCCCGCTGTAGGGTTTGCAATATGTTCATAATTCTCTTATAGTGGGCGGCTAGAGTGACAGAAGCTTACACCCGAGTAAGGGGGTTGTTGTGTATGGGAGTAAAGAGGACTTGTTACTTAATGCTATGGTTGGGTTTTACCTTAATGATCTTTGGTAGTTGCGGATGCTTGCTAGAGTTCCAAACATAAGTGCATATGATCCAAGTACGGAAAGTTTGTTAGCTCATGCCTCTCCCTCATATAAAATTGCAATAATGATTACCGGTCTAGTTATCGATTGCCTATGGACAAATCTGTCTCTTGTGTTACAAAAAGCTTTCTACTAAACAATTAACTTTTATTATCTTGCAAATTACTCCTAGTTTTATTCTTGTTAAGTACTTCTAGTCTTATCCTTACACCCACAAAATAGTTTCATACTTGTTCTAGGTAAAGCAAACGTTAAGTGCGTGTAGAGTTGTATCGGTGGTCGATAGAACTTGAAGGGAACATTAATTCTACCTTTAGCTCCTCATTGGGTTCGACACTCTTATTTATCGAAAAAGCTACAATTGATCCCCTATACTTGTGGGTTATCATGCGCCGAGGTCGGTTTGATGGCGTGACGTTGTGGCACGGAGATGTCGATGCATGTCGACGGGCCGAGGTGACGGCATGACACGGTCACGATCAATTTTTCATGTTCGCTAGGCAGTGAACTAGCGGTCGTCCAGCAAGATGCTGGCCAGATTGACTCAGACGGGAAACGCCATGAATAAGTGTTGATAGAATATCTCTGCAAAAATAGTACAGCACAAACAAACAAAAAATATTCTGTGTGTAATAATTTTACGTGCTAAACACATAGCTAAGAGAAATAAAACCTGTTTGATAGCGATGGCTATAGCAGATCGAAGGAAATAAAAGAAACCGATATGTACTTGAAATAGCTCCAACCAGTATCAGGAATTAGACCGAATTGACCTTTTCGCATTGGTTGATCTAGTATTCATGTAGTACTAGTTGGACTAGTATTCGGCAACATACGTTAAGACCGGCTGCAAAACTAGCACTCAATTGCCCTCCTTTTAGCAACCAAAGGACACTATTAGCGGACAATCAGCGGCCACCTAGGTGTCAGAATAAAAAAGGAAAAAAGGAATAAAAGAGACAAAGGATAGAATCTCCCTGGATGGCCACCGAGCCAAACTCTTGCCGGCCTTACGTGCACCGCTGCGCGTGAGGAGTACTTCGGCATGGCTCCTCAGCTGGAGCGCCGCTTAATGGATGTTTTTTTTGTTGACCTACACAGCTCTTGCTCCATGCCCGGCTGCCACCTCTGCCTGCATGCTCTTGGAGTCTCTCCTTGACATGCGAGGTAGTATTGGGTTGTGGCTGTCGTGAGTAGCCGTAGAGAAACTCAGATCCGACGTACTGCTAGACGGCAGGTCTGGCCGCAGCCGCTAAAAGACTTCTTTTGTTTCGATCTAGCACTGCGAATAAATAGCACGAGGCGGCAACAATAATTTGCAGAGAAAAGATGATTTACATCAAAAAGATCTAACTGAAAAAATAACACCTGATCATCTCATCGATCCGCGGCGATCACCTAGCAGGACATGCATGGGCCACCAAAATAATGCCTCAACTTTTGATGGAGGAGGTGCGATCCGCTAATTGGAGATTCGGGTGTATAGATTATGCCATGAAAGTCTTGTTCGTTAACTGAAACCTCCATCGATCTTTTCTTTGATCGCACAACGAGGTTCTCAATGAAAGCACCAGTGTCGGTACTAAAACCGGCAGACCTCGGGTAGGGGGCCCCGAGCTGTAGATCTCGGATCGATGGGTAACAGGAGACGAAGGGGACAGAATTTACCCAGGTTTGGGCCCTCTCGAGGAGGTAAAACCCTACGTCCTGCTTTGATTGTATTGATGATGAAGTATTGAGTACAGGCTTGATCTACCACGAGATCGTATGTTGTGGTCTACCCTGAGGTGAATATGATCAATCTGATCTCTGGAATATGATCTATCGACTAGCCTGGCCTCGGCTTATATAATGTACCAGAGGCCTAGGATAACAAGAGCCCTAGTCGGCTACATCGGTGGAGAGGAGTCCTTGTCTTGATCACCAAGTCTTGTGGAATCTTCCTCGTATATGTCATGGGCTGCCCGAAGTGGCCCATTAGTGAACCGCCATGGGGGTCCTCGGCCCGACCCACTGGTCGGGAGCTGACGTGGTGACTACCCCCTAGTCTAGGACACCGTCAACTAGGTGTCTAGGTTACCTCAACGGGGATATGCATTTTCCCAACAATAAGAATTTCATATCTCTTTTTGATGGTAGGAAGAGGAATTTCGAAACCTCCAATAGTGATTGTCGCAGTTTTTTCAATGGAGTTGATACCATTCACTGAACTTTGTTTCTTCGAGAAGTATACCGTATGTTCATTACCATTAACATGAAAAGTGGCCTTGCTTTTGTTGCAATCAATAACAACCCCTGCAGTATTCAAAAAGGGTCTACCAAGGATGATCGACATACTGTGTCGGGATGTCGAGTCCATGTATGTCTTCAATAGGTGGTAAATTAATTCTTAACGTCTTTAGATTTAATACCCTTTTCTTTCATAGATTTCTTGGCTTATTGCATATGTTCTGGACTGTGGAATAGAATACCTCTCTTCTTCAGAGTTGGTTTAGGTGGTGGTTCAGGAAGTGTCCAATCATCGGCATTCTTTAACATAATATTCAATAGTTCTTCAGCATGTCCAACAGTTCGTTCCCTGAAAACACAACCAGCACAACTATCTAGGTAGTCCCTAGAAGCATCGGTTAGTCCATTATAAAAGATATCAAGTATTTCATTTTTCTTAAGAGGATGATCAGGCAAAGAATTAAGTAATTGGAGAAGCCTCCCCCAAGCTTGAGGGAGATTCTCTTCTTCAGATTGCACAAAGTTAAAGATTTCCTGTAAGGTAGCTTGTTTCTTATGAGCAGGAAAATATTTTTCAGAGAAGTAATATATAATATCTTGGGGACTACGTACACATCCAAGAGCAAGAGTATTAAAACATTTCTTAGCATCACCCTTTAATGAGAAAGGAAACAACTTAAGAATATAGTAGTAGCGAATTTTTTCCTCATGAGCAAATAGGGTGGCTATATCATTCAATTTGGTAAGGTGTGCCAAAACAGTTTCAGTTTCATAACCATGAAAAGGATCCGATTCTACCAAAGTAATTAACTCAGGGTCAACAGAGAATTCATAATCCTTATCAGTAACAAAGATAGGAGACGTAGAAAACTTAGGATCATATTTCATTCTCTTTATCATACATTTTTCTTTCATCTTACTCAGTAATTTCTTAACATCATCTCTATCATTACAAGCAAGAAATTCTCTAGCTATATCCCCATCCATAACATAACCATTAGGTATCTTAGGCATTTCAATTCTAGCAGGAGAGCTAGACATAATGGGTGAATCATAATTTTCAGAAGTTTCAGCATTTTCAATTTCTTTAGCTTTACCAATTTGTTCATCAAGAAATTCACCTAGTGGCATAGTATCATCAAGCAGAGTACTAGCATCATCACAAGTTTCATTTATAGCAGAAGTAGTATCATCAATTACTTGCGACATATCAGAATGAATACCAGGTGGTGGTGTCGCAAGCCTACTTAAAACAGATGGTGAATCAAGTGCGGAGCTAAATGGCAGTTCCTTACCTCCCCTCATCTTAGAGGGTACGATCTTAGTCTTAGCATCTTTCAGATTCTTCATAGTGTAAAATCCCAAGTGAACTCAATAAATAGAGCTATGCTCCTCGGCAACGGCGCCAGAAAAAGGTCTTGATAACCCATAAGTATAGGGGATCGCGACAGTCTTCGAGGGTAGTATTTCACCCAAATTTGTTGATTTGACACAAGGGGAGCCAAAGAATATTTATGAGCCTTAGCAGTTGAGTTGTCAATTCAACCACACCTGGGATATGAAATCTCTGCAGCAAAGTGTTTAGTAGCACAATAGCAATAGTAACAGGAATAGTAACAGAAGCAATTTGTGATGATTGTAACAGCAGCAGCAGCAGTAACTTAGCAAAGATCAATATGAGAAAAGCGTAGGCATTGGATCAGTGATGGATTTGTGTTGGATGACATTCATCATATAATAGTCACAACCTAAAGCGGTACACAATAGCTCCAATTCATCAATGTAATGTAGGCATGTATTCCATATATAGTCATACGTGCTTATAATAAGAACTTGCATGACATCTTTTGTCCTACCCTCCCGTGGCAGTGGGGTCCATAAGGAAACTAAGGGATATTAAGGCCTCCTTTTAATAGAGAACCGGAACAAAGCATTAGCACATGGTGAATACATGTCCTCGAATTACAGTCATCCCCGGAGAGTATCCCAATCAATTGTCACTATGGGGTCTACGGATCAGAACAATAACAAGTGCATATAACTAGCAGATAGGATAAAGAACTCAAATATATTCATGAAAACATAGAGGGTTCAGATCTAAAATCATGGCACTCGGGTCCTAGTGACAAGCATTAAGCATAGCAAAGTCATAGCAACATCAATCTCAGAACATAGTGGATACTAGGGATCAAGCCCTAACAAATTGACTCGATTACCTGACAAATCTCATCCCACTCCATCACCGTCCAGCAAGCCTACAGAGGAATTACTCACACCCGGTGGTGAGCATCATGAAATTGTTGATGGAGAAGGGTTGATGATGACGACGACGATGAATCCCCCTCTCCGGAGCCCCGAACGGACTCCAGATCAGCCCTCCCGATGAAGAACAGGAGGTGGCGATGGCTCCGTATCGTTAAACGCGATGAAACTTTCTCTCTAATTTTTCTCTCCGTGAGACGGTACTTATAGAGTTGGAATTAGGGCAAACGGAGGCCTGTGGGACCCATAAGCTCACAGGGCGCGCCCTAGGGGGTGGGCGCTCCCCCTGAGCTTGTGGCTCCTAGGTGGCCCCCCTCCTGTAGTTCTCTTCGCCAATATTTTTTATATATTCTGGAAATATTCTCCGTAAATTTTCATCTCAATCCCAGAACTTTTATTTCTGCACAAAAACAACACCATGGTAGTTCTGCTGAAAACAACGTCAGTCCGGGTTAGTTTCATTCAAATCATGCAAATTAGAGTCCAAAACAAGAGCAAAAGTGTTTGGAAAAGTAGATACGTTTGGGACGTATCAATGCAGGCAGGAGTCGGTCTACTTATCACGGACGTGATGCTTATATATGTGATCATTGCCATGAATAACGTCATAACTATGCGCTTTTCTATCAATTGCCCAACAATAATTTGTTTACCCACCGTACGCTATTGTTTCGAGAGAGAAGCCTCTAGCGAAAACTATGGCCCCTGGGTCTACCTTAATCATATTAAATACCTTGCTGCAATTTTATACTTTTTATTTTACTTTTCTTTTTATCTATCTACCACTATAAGAATTAATCCTTGCAAGTAACGAGTTCAAGGGGATTGATAACCCTCTTGCCCGCGTTGGGTGCAAGCGTTTGCTTTTGTGTGTGTAGGTGCTGAAGACGGGAATTTGCGTGGTTCTCCTATTGGTTCGATAACCTTGGTTCTCACTGAGGGAAATACTTATCCGCTACTATATTGCTTCACCCTTCCTCTTCGGGGAAAATCCCAACGTAGCTCACAAGTAGCAGCTCATACTCCTTCCCTTGCTGCATGATGATCTGCTCTCGTCTCGTCTATTGCTGCAAGATGGTGGCCCTTGTGTGACATAGAACTTCCCCCTCTAGTTCTGGCATTCTACAGTATATTCCACCGATATACCCCATTCCTTGATACCGATGCATATGTAGTATAGTTCTGATTTAAGTCTTGCGAGTACTTTGGATGAGTACTCATGGTCGCTTTGCTACCCTTTTCCTCTACCCGGTTGCTGCATTCAGATGATGGTGCCATGGAGCCAGGAGAACCCCAGGGCGAGTACTACATGGAGACCGATGTCGACGAGTAGTTCGGAGGTCCCGGGCAGGAGGTCTTGCCTTTTTGATCTAGTGTCGTTATTGTGCTCAGCCTTCTTAAGGCAAAACTTGTCTAACTATGTTTGTACTAAGATAATATTTGTTTTCGTGACTGATGTATTATGGGTCCTCGTGGCCCAGGCTTGTAATGTAAAGCTTTATATTTAAATTTGTGCCGTAGAATTGTGTTGTGATATTACCGTGAGCCACTGTTCGTGATCGTGCATGATGCGTGTATGGTTAGTGCACGATTATAAACGGGGGCGTCACACCATTGCAGGAGGATCACCTAGGGGTTGATCTAGCACATACTCTTTCTTAGCACTCCTGAGAACAAATCTCAGGGTCCGGATCCAATCCGCATAGTTTCCACCATTTGCAGCCAACTTTTCTTTCTCTAACATAGGAGCTAAGTTGAACATATTGCGAGCCATTGATCTACAACGATAAACACAAGATTCACTTAGACATTATTCATAATTAATTAGCACTAGTGTTTTAACAAAATTTAATATAAAGTGCACTCCCACTCAAATCAATATCTCTCATAATTGAAAGTGAGTGATTCAAGACCCTGATATTATTCATAGCCATTGATGTGGACATCACTGATGACATGAACTTCGACCGGTAGGCAATCTTTTGCCAATCATATCTCCATATGACTCTGATGTCTACTACACAACTTATTCTTGTAGACTCGTGTTGGGCCTCCAAGCGCAGAGTTTTGTAGGACAGTAGCAATTTTCCCTCAAGTGGATGACCTAAGGTTTATCAATCCGTGGGAGGCGTAGGATGAAGTTGGTCTCTCTCACACAACCTTGCAACCAAATACAAGAAATCTCTTGTGTCCACAACACACCCAATACAATGGTAAATTGTATAGGTGCACTAGTTTGGCGAAGAGATGGTGATACAAGTGTAGTATGGATAGTAGAAATATATTTTTATAATCTGAATAAATAAAAACAGCAAGGTAGCAAACGAGAAAAGTGAGCACAAACGGTATTGCAATGTTTAAAAACAAGGCCTAGGGTTCATACTTTCACTAGTGCAATCTCTCAACAATGCTAGCATAATTGAATCATATAACAATCCCTCAACGTGTGACAAAGAATCACTCCAAAGTTCCTATTAGCGGAGAACATAAGATAGACATTGTTGTAGGGTACGAAACCATCTCAAATTTATTCTTTCCGATCAATCTATTGAGCTATTCCTATAAGTGTCACAAACAGCCCTAGAGTTCGTACTAAAATAACACCATATGATACGCATCAACCAACTCTAATGTCACCTAGATACTCCAATGTCACCACAAGTATCCGTGAGTTGATTATACGATATGCATCAAACAACTTCAGATTCATAATATTCAATCCAACACAAAGAACTTCAAAGAGTGCCCCAAGATTTCTACCGGAGAAAGTAGGACAAAAACGTGCATCAACCCCTATGCATAGATTACCCCAATGTCACCTCAGGAATCCGCGAGTTGAGTGCCAAAACATACATCAAGTGAATCAAAATAATACCCCATTGTCACCACGGGTATTCATATGCAAGACATACATCAAGTGTTCTCAAATCCATACAAGTATTCAATCCGATAATAGTGAAACCTCAAAGGTAAAAACTCAATTCATCACAATAAGATAGAGAGGGAGAAACACCATATGATCAAACTATATTAACAAAGCTTGCGGTACATCAAGATCGTGCCAAATCAAGAACACGAGCGAGAGAGAGAGATCAAACACATAGCTACTGGTACATACCCTCAGCCCCGAGGGTGAACTACTCCCTCCTCGTCATGGAGACCGCCGGGATGATGAAGATGGCCTCCGGTGATGATTTCCCCCTCCAGCAGGGTGCCGGAAAAGGGATTTAGATGAGATCGTGGAGGTACAGAGGCTTGCGGCGGCGGAGTCAAAGTTCTAGGGTTCTTTCTGGGGGTGTCTCTATTTATAGGATTTTTCAGCGTTGGAATCACGCGAAGATGGGCTAAGATGGGCCCACGAGGCATCACCACGCCATACCCCACCCCTGGCACGCGGTGGTGGCTTGTGAGCACCTCGTAGGGCTTCTGGTCCTTCCACGAAGCTTCGGGGGTCTCTTATGTTCCAAAAAAAATCATCAAAAAGTTTCGCTGCATTTGGAGAACTTTTATTTCTCCACAAAAAAAAAACACCACGGTAGTTCTGCTGAAAACAGCATCAGTCCGGGTTAAACCATATATAATTGTTGTAAACATGGCATGAATACTTCATAAATTATAGATACGTTGGAGACATAGCATCATCCCCAAGCTTAATTCCTGCTCATCCTCTAGTAGGTAAATGATAAAAGAAATAATTTATGAAGTGTGAATGCTAGCATAGTGCATAAGTTTGATCAATGATAATTTCAATCACTTTTCCTAGCATCATAACAACAACTCTTTCTCATAAAACTCATCATGATAAAGTAGCAATCAATTCAGATGTTATGGTTCAAACAATGCATTCTCTTGACACTTAACAACCTATGTTCTTAGTCACCAAACAATTGCAATTCAACTTATCTTCAACAAAGTCTAAGTAAGAGCTCCACATACTCAATTATCATATAGTCTTCTGTGATTGCTAGTACTCAAAGCATATTTTTAGAACAAATGGCATCCATCGAACACAGAGAAAGATAGGGGCTTAATGTTTCGCCTCCCAACTCATTTATCATAGAGATAATTGTCAACAATAATAATTCATGATCAAATATATTTGACTGGCCATATGTGCCTGGATCTTTCGCCACCACATGATGCTTACCAACTAGAGAATAATTAAAGTTGAGATGAGAAGTAATACTATTGACTCTTGCATAAAAGTAAATACATAAAGTAAAAGACATGCCCTTCGCAGAGGGAAGCAGAGGTTGTCATGCGCTTTTTATTTTTGGATGTGCAAGCCCTTAATGCAAAGGAACGTCATGTTATATTACCCCTTGTGATAGCAACCTTTATTATGCAGTCCGTCGCTTTTATTTCTTTACCATCACAAGTTCGTACAACGCTTATTTTCCCTTGCAATAAAAGATCATACATATTTTAGGAGCAATTTTTATTGCTTTTTGCACCGATGACAACTTACTTGAAAGATCTTATTCAATCCATAGGTAGATATGGTGGACACTCATGGGAAGAAACTGGGTTTAAGGGTTTTTGGATGCACAAGTAGTATCTCTACTTAGTACGAATTTTTGGCTAGCAAAAGATCCTAAGCAAGCACCACATGTTGGAGGATCCATAACAATATAACTTCTATGCAAATATACCCAAACATAACTCATTACGTTGTCTTCCTTGTCCAACTTCAACTAATTTGCTCAAGTTTGAAAATAATTAATGGGTATTCACAATCATAAAAGATGTCCAAGATAATATATTTATATGTGAAAGTTCTCTTCCTTATACTAATCATTCATGAATTGCTTGTATGACCAATATTGTGATTGTCAAGCTTCAATAGGTTTCACTTTCTAAACCCAATGTGAAACTACTACTAGGCATGATACAAGCATATGAAGCACATATAATTTCAACTTTATGATATTCAATTCATTCAACAATTTACTCATAGGATATAAGTGAAGCACAAGAGTAAATGACAAACTACTCCAAAAAGATATAAGTGAAGATCAAATGAGTAGTTAAACAATTAAGTGGCTATGTGAAGACTCTCTCTCAATAAAGATTTCAGATCTTGATAATTTTATTAAAACAGCAAACAAAATGAAAATAAAAGGACACTCCAAGAATAGCACATATCATGTGAACAAGTAAAAACTTAGGCTAACCGATAGGTGTTGATGAAGAAAGGTGGGATGCCTACCGGGGCATCCCCAAGCTTAGTTACTTAAGACTTCTTGGAATGTTATCTTGGGGTACCTTGGGCATCCCCAAGCTTGAGCTCTTGTGTCTCCTTAATTCCTCTCATATCATGGCTTCTCTAAATCTTAAAAACTTCATCCACATAAAACTCAGCAAGAACTCGTGAGATAAGTTAGTATAAATCAATGCAAAACCTTATCATTCTCCACTATAGAAAATCACAACAATTATAATTAAACATTGCATACTAAATTCCTCTGCATATTTAATACTCCTATCCACAAATAGAATCATTAAACAAGCAAATATATGCAAACAATGCAACTATAACCGAAATCTGTCTAAACAGAACAGTCTATAAAGGGTGAATAAGAATTCATACTTTCCTAACTCCAAAAATTCTAAAAAATTACCACTTGACAGAGAACTCATGCATTCTTACTGTGTAAAAATTTCAGATTTTTATCATATTCTTACAATTCACAAAAATTCAGGACATAACAGAAAACTTTCTGTTTTCAAACAGCAACACATGAACTTGCAAACTGAGCATGGTAAAGGCTATAATTGGCATTTTATTGAACTAAAAGATACAAAACATGATTATTTATAATAGCAAGCAAATCTCAACAAAATAAAATTATGCTCCAAGCAAAACACATATCATGTGATGAAAAAAAATATAGCTCCAAGTAAGGTTACCGATAATGTTGAAGACGAAAGAGGGGATGCCTTCCGGGGAATCCCCAAGCTTAGACGCTTGAGTCTTACTTGAATATTACCTTGGGGTTCCATGTGCATCCCCAAGCTTAGGGTCTTGCCGCTCCTTATTCTCCTCATATCGATATCTCACCCAAAACTTGAAAACTTCAATCACACAAAACTTAACGGAACTTGGTGAGATAGGTTAGTATGATAAAAATAAATTATCCACTTAGGTACTGTCAAGACAGGATTCATAATTTTTCTCACATAATTACTACTGTATTCCATCATTTCAACAATTTATATTACTCAATATTAGCTATGGAAACACTAAAACAAGCAAACTATGCATCGAAAATAGAATCTGTCAAAAACAGAACAGCATGTAGTGAGCGATTTAAAAACCAAACTTCTGTATGTCCAAAAATTCTGAAAAATTAGAACAACATAAAAAATCTCTAGTACAATACTGTGTAAAAATTTCAGAATTTTCTCACTCTCCATTACAGAATAGAAATTCCAGCATTGGACGCAAAAATTTCTGTTTTTGCACAGAATCAAATCAACAAGTATCCACACTATCCCAATGGCTTTACTTGGCACATTATTGAAAGAAAACATATAAAACATGATTAAAACAGTAGCTTAATCATGTGAACACAAAAAACAGTAGGGGTAAATGTTGGGTTGTCTCCCAACAAGCGCTTTTCTTTAATGCCTTTTTAGCTAGGCATGATGATTTCAATGATGCTCGCATAAAAGTAAAGAATTGAAACACAAAGAGAGCATCATGAATCATATGACAAGCACATTTAAGCCTAACCCACTTCCTAAGCATAGGGATTTTGTGAGCAAACAATTTATGGGAGCAAGAATCAACTAGCATAGGAAGGCAAAACAAGCATAACTTCAAAACTTTCAACAGATAGAGAGGAAACTTGATGTTGTTGAAATATGTAGAAGCATATATTCCTCTCTAAAAATAATTTTCAGTAGCATCATGAAGAAATTCAACAATATAATTTTCACATAAATCATTCTTTTCATGATCCACAAGCATAGAATTTTTATTACTCTCCACATAAGCAAATTTGTTTTCATTCATAATAGTGGGAACAAAATTAAAATCATGATGACAAGTTTCATGGTTATCATTATTCTTTATAGCATACATGTCATCACAATAATAATCATAGATAGCAACTTTGTTGTCATAATCAATTGAAACCTCTTCCAAAATAGTGGAATCATCATTAAATAAAGTCATGACCTCTCCAAATCTACTTTTATCATTATAACCATCATAAATAGGAGGCATGCTATCATCATAATAAATTTTCTCATCAAAACATGGGGGACTAAAAATATCATCTTCATCAAACATATCATCCCCAAGCTTGTGGCTTTGCATATCATTAGCATCACGGATATTCATAGAAAGCATACTAACAACATTGCAATCATGCTCATCATTCAAAGGACTCACATTAAACATTTTATTAAATTCTTCCTCTAACAATTGAGCACAATTATCGGAATCCATATTTTCAAGAAAGACATTATAAAGATGAATAATATGAGGCAACCTCAGTTCCATTTTTTTATAGTTTTCTTTTATAAACCAAACTAGTGAAAAATAAGAAACTAAAAGATTCAATTGCAAGATCTAAAGATATACCTTCAAGTACTCACCTGTAGGAGATATGCCCTAGAGGCAGTAATAACAGTTATTTTGTATCTCCAAGTTTGTAATGAATGTTTATGTTCCATGCTATAACTGCAATGATTCTCGAGTCTGCAATATCCACGAGGCTCGGAGGGAAACTCATGTGCACGTGTGGTATAATAAACGGTAAAATGTATTCCTGGTCATGCCTCTAAGACTGGCTCATGTATTGCATGATGATCCTGTTTTCCCGATCATGGGCATGTCTATGCCGGCAATTTTGAGGGCACAATGTTAGTAGAACACTTGTGTTGAATCGACCCGAATTGATGTTATGCTATGAGATACATTCGTCACAAGTTAATGGTTAATAACACAGAGATAGTTAATGTTTGCATAATTCCTTAGACCATGAGAGTATCGAGTTCCTTCGTACTTGCTTCGTGAACTTTGGGGTTTGTTAAACGTCATCCGTAAATGGGTGGCTATTACGGCGGCTTACGGGTTCACGGAAAAGTATGGCAGTAACAAGATAGCTCAAGATTGGGATTTGCTCCTACGACGATGGAGAGATATTCTCGGGCCCTCTCGGTGTTACGGTATCCATCATCGTCTGGCCAGACACATTGTGATTTGATCACAGGGATGCCGGAACACGGAAACGAGAAAAGAGAACAAAACCGGTAACGAGGTAACTAGCATAGTGGACAAGTTGTTGATCCAAGGGGATGCAGAAAATCTCACCTCGGGTGTTTGTAATATATCATGAAGCAACAGGAATAGCACACGGCAACTGGAGGTTCACTCGAATATTCATTCGTGTGGGTATAGGGGTCAATATGGGTGTCCACGGCTCCGATGTTGATCATTGATCGGAAAGTGTTTCGGGTCATGTCTATACTTCACCAAACCTATAGGGTCACACGCTTAAGGGTCATCTATCTGCTGAATACTAGACGGGGAGTCTGAGAGAAAATCACCGAAAAGTTTCGGACGAAACGGAAACGTTCCGGAGAGGACACCAGAATAGTTCCGGTGAAACTGAAAAGTTGTTTCAGGGTATTCCATTAAGTCATATTGGTTCCGGCACACGCCTGGAAATTCTTGGAGGGTGCCAAAATTGTTCTGGTAACTTCTAGAATTTTTTCGGAGAGAAAAACCGGAAATGTTCTTGAGCAGCCGGAACCGCAATGGTAGCTTTTCGCTGAAGAAAAACATTGTTCCGGAATTGTTTCGGAATGCGTTCAAAATTGTTTTAGTGGGTACTGGAATTATTCTAGACACACAGAAATAATTTGGGATTTAACGGACGCAGAAAAATGTCTTCATGAATAGTGAAAGTGCTTTATGGATATTTTTTGGAAAGCACCTTTTGGGATATTTTCCAAAAGGCTTCTAGAAGGACTTGGGAGCCAAGGAAGCCCCCTCATGGGGGGGACCCAAGAGTGGCCGGCCAAGGGAGGTGGAGCTCCTTGGAGCTCCACTTGCCATCCTTTTTTGCTTTATTCTTTTATGTAAAGACATAAAGTGGGGGTACTTTTGGTATTTTTGAATGCCAACTTTACCCCTTGGCTTTCCTATAAATAGAGGTGGAGGGGTGCTCTCCAAACCTCATCCTTGCTCTCATACACATGCCATAGACTTGTCTGGCTTCTCTCTCCCTCCCAGCGAAATAGTTTCGTAGAGCCAAAAGGTTGTCTGGGTTCCGACAGGAACTAGTTCTGGACGGCGAAGCCCTACCGGATAGCTGACACCGTATGTGTGCAACTCTGTAGAGAGATCGTAGTTTCGGTCTTAGTTCGAGGGTGCCTCCCTAAGGGCTGTCCGAGTGACCATCAGAGTTTCGAGGGTACTCCCGAAGGGCTGTCCGAGTGACCGTCAGAGTTTCGAGGGTCCTCCCGAAGGGCTGTCCGCGACATCGTCCGAGGGACTGTCCGACCGCCTCCCGAAGGGCTTCCCGGCGAGGGAGTGCATCCTCATAGTTGGGAGCTTGTAAATCCTAGCTGCGGGGATCTGCACCGACGATCTACACCGACTCTTCTTCCGTTGCGCTTCGAGTCGGTACGCATCAGATCAAACCCTGTATGACATCTTCATAGTGGTCCTGGGCGTGCTCGCTGTACCAATTTTTTTTGTTTTCTGTCGCGTTCCCCTACAGTGGCATCATGAGCCGTGTTATGCGTAGATGCAGGTTACGATCTAGAATACATGGAGATGTATGGGTATTGCATAATATAAATTTGGAGTAGATGAGATCTATTGCTGAAAATTATTTATGCGGGTAGCAGATGAAATCTGTTACCCGATGTTCTTGTTGCTTCCCTAGAATTTGTGTATTTCTGATCTCGAGACAGCATGGTGGAATTTCACAAAGTTCTGGCAATCCGCGATCCTGATTGATTAACGAAGTGCTATCAGTTCTTTGGGTTCCGCCATAGTCAAAAGAAAGATGAAATTCGCAGACGAAAGGGCAGCAGATATGATCTGCACGGGGGTCATGCGTATGATGAAGTTTAGTATGGGGCTCGAGATTTAATTATCTCGTGTTTCATACACCCCGCGATGTTAATCTAGCGACTTGAATAATCATACTTGATGATAATACGTTGGTAGCTGCGGTTTAAGTCAAAACCTTAGAAGCCACGTAAAATAAATTTTTGCATAAACCGATTAGAGGCGTCTAACTTGGTTTTGCAGGATGAGCATATGATGTGGTATAGCAGTGCTCATATTAATTCGATTATGTATGAGATGACTATATGATGTAAATTTATTAACATGACCTGCGTGTCATGATTCGGCATGATGGCTGGAGCCATATGATTGTCACTTTAATGACCTGCGTGCCAACCTTAAGTAATGCACTTATTTTATTAGCTATAGAGATAGCAATATTATCTGGTACATCGACAAGGTGGTTGAGGGTGTCCCGGACTAGGGGGTACTCGGGCTGCCGGCCTATCTCTCATGGGCCGGACTGGTGGGCCGCTCTCTACACGTCGATGGAAGGCTGGATTGGGGACGACCCCGTATGAAAGAAGGAAATCTCTGAAGTCTTGGCGTCTCCTCCAAGGAATAGATGGCATAACCGGCATGTTATCCCTGATGGTAACCGACCATATGTAACCCTAGGGCCCCCCTGGTGTCTATATAAACCAGGAGGTTTAGTCCGTAGGGAGGAGACTGATAATCTAGGGTTTAGCCCATCTGATCTCGAGGTAGATCAACTCTGTAACCTTCATACAATCACATCAATACAATCAAGCAGGACGTAGGGTTTTACCTCCTCGAGAGGGCCCGAACCTGGGTAAATCGCTGTCCCTACGCTCCCTGTTACCATCAACTCCTTGACCCATAGTTCGGACCCCCTACCCGATATCTACCGGTTTTGGTACCGACATTGGTGCTTTCATTGAGAGTTCCGCCGTGGGACATCAAGGATCAATGGCTCGCCTAATCATCAGCAACAGCACTAGCCGCAGGGACACTTTTGTTCTCGGCCAGCTCTTCGCGTTCGGAAGCGTCATGCTACACGCTGATCCGGCTGGTCACCTTGGCCGGGTCGACAGCTTCACCCCCGACCAGGAGATCAGGTTTGGAAGCTTAGAATTTGTCGCTGAATCCCGGGGAGATCTTATCCTCACAGGGTCCTCAGCTTCGCCTGACGGACCCACGAATCCTGAAGCGCCGACTTCGAATACGGCCAACCCCGCCGCTGAGACGGCAGCCGCTGCAGATTCAACCTTGAGCCCGGATCTGACCTCCGTGCTCGGTTGTCGAACTCCAGCTCGGCAGAACGTAACTTCGGGACAAATTCTGACACCCCCGTCATGGCCATACTGCGGGTCGACCCCGCAAATTACCCGAACTTGGAATCAACCGATCTCTCGTCATTAAACAGGATACTAGATCGGATCCAAGCTCTGGGAATCGCCGATGGCCAGTCCTCGGTATACGATCAGATCGGGCTTAAAACCGACGACAGGGAAATTTATACCCCCGCCACTACTCACTTGGTCGCCACTATCGAAGGCCCCGCAGAGGCCTCACCCGTTACCTCCGAACCAAAAACGCATGAGGTGCGGGTTTTTGACCAACAGGCTTCGCCTTCCAGCTCGGCAGCCGAATTCCGCTCCGGAGAGGGTTTAGAGCCGGAGTCCGTCTCAACATGCAAGTCCGGATCCGCTCACCCGCGCCTGGTCAATTATCCAGGTCTCGGCGAACCGGATTCCACGACAATCCAGGACGCGGCCCCCAAAACTCCGGACTCACACTCCGCTGGGATCAAGTTTTTTATCCCGCCCACCCCCCACATTGAGTATTGTCCGGATAACACAGGACGTCCCGACATATGGGACCTGATGTACGTTAAGTAGCAGCCCGGAGAGACAGTCCGACACTTCTGGGCCAGATTCCTTATCATCAAAACTAAGATGACGGACGGCTGCGACAAGGACATTCTAGAGATCTTCCGGCAAAACTGCAAAGACGAGGGCGTCTTAAACGCCCTCGCCCGCCGCCACATCCAAAATTTCTCTGATTTATCGGATCTAGTGTCCAAATATTGCGCCATGGAGTACGCTTGGCAGGCCCAGCTTGAGCAAAGGGAGTCAACCTGCACAGAGGAACTAAACCGAGCTTGGGCGAAACGCGCGCTCCCTCACCGGACACGCCACTATGAGCCGTCCGAGAAAAAGATGAAACCCCTGACGAGGTCCAGAACGGTCCTTGACGGAATACTGGATAAACCATGCCCCATACACTCTACAAATCCAACCCACAGCCTTCGAGCTTGCTGGGTGGTCAGGCAAGTCGCCAAGAGCGGCGAGGCCATTCTCGGAGGCCCGCACTCCACTAAAAGTCCAGTTATGCCCCTTGACGACGACACCGAAATCTTAACAATCTACGAGACTTACTCTTCGAAGAATCAGAGGAAGAGAGCCCTTCGAGAGCTCGCCCAAATTCACCACGTGGCAGAGACAGACTCCTGGACAGATACACCCATCACTTTTAGTGAACAAGACCAGCCGAGATCCTGTCCTACTCGAGCCGCTGCCACCCTTGTCCTTAACCCCATAGTGGATGGATTCCGACTACAAAAGGTGTTGATGGACGGCGGCAGCGGGCTCAACCTCATCTACGAGGATACCTTGTATAAAATGCAGTTCGACAGATCCTGCATAGAGCAAAGTCACACTACCTTTCGAGGGATTATCCCCGGAAAGGAGGCGCGTGCCAGTGGCCGCGTGACTCTTGATGTGGTCTTTGGAACTCCCGAGAACTACCGGTCCGAAGAACTGCTTTTCCACATCGTGCCCTTCCGCAGCGGGTATCATGCCTTACTAGGGCGCGATGCCTTCGCACGATTCCATGATGTGCCACATTACGGGTACATGAAGCTTAAAATGCCAGGGCCAAACGGTATAATCATGGTAATAAGTGATCCGGACAGAGCCCTGCGAGCCGAGAATAAGACGGCATCGCTCGCCCTCGAAGCGTTGTCCGAAGCCCTCGCGGCCGAAGAATTAACCGCGCTCCGCTCAACGGTGGACAAGGACGATGTCATCCTTGATAAAAGGCAAAAATCCACGTCCTTTAAACCAGCAGATGAAATCATTAAATTCCAAGTGCACCCAACAGATCCCAACAAGACGGCATCCATCGGAGCCCAGCTGGACCCCGCGGTTGATGAAGAATTGCGCCAATTTCTGCGCGCAAACTGGGATATCTTCGCCTGGCACCCTTCAGACATGCCAGGGATCCCGCGTAGATTAGCCGAGCACAGCCTGAACATAATCAAAGGTTTCAAGCCAGTTAAACAGACTCTCTGTCGGTTTTCCGAACCCAAGCGTCAAGCCATGGGTGAGGAACTGGCCAAGTTGCTCGAAGCCGGATTCATCCGGGACATCAAACATCCTGAGTGGTTGGCCAACCTGGTCATGGTGCCGAAGAAGGATAAGTCCTGGCGATTGTGCGTCAACTTCAAGGATTTGAACAAAGCCTGCCCTAAGGATCCTTTCCCCTTGCCCCGCATCGACCAGATCATTGATGCCACCGCCGGGCATGACTCGCTATGTTTCCTTGACGCTTACTCCGGATACCATCAAATCAAAATGAAGGAGTCCGACCAGGCGGCCACCGCATTCATCACTCCCTATGGACCATTCTGCTTCAACACAATGCCCTTCGGTTTAAAGAATGCAGGGGCCACATACCAGCGCATGATCCAAACGTGTCTGGAGAAACAAATCGGCAAAATAGTCGAAGCTTATGTGGACGATGTGGTTATCAAAACCAAACATGTCAGCCAGCTGGTGGACGATCTCCGGCAAACCTTTGACAATCTTCGGACTTTCGATATACGGCTTAATCCGGAAAAGTGTGTCTTCGGAGTGCCGGCCGGCAAGCTGCTCGGCTTCATAGTTTCCCATAGAGGAATAGAGGCCAACCCAGCGAAAATCCGGGCACTGTCCGAGTTGGCTATCCCCACTGAGCTCAAACACGTCCAGAAACTGGCCGGTACTGTTGCAGCCCTAAGCCGCTTCATCTCGCGCCTCGGCGAAAAGGCCCTGCCGCTATATAAATTGCTCAAACGGACGAAGAACTTCGAATGGACTAGCGAAGCGGCGGCGGCACTCGAAGAAATAAAAACTCTACTGGCCAGCAACCCGATTTTGACGGCACCCAGCCCGGCTGAGCCAATGCTGCTATATATCTCGACGACGAATCAGGTGGTCAGTGCGGTTCTCGTCGTCGAACGAGAGGCCGAGGGTCACAAGTTCCAGGTACAGAAACCTGTGTACTATGTATCCGAAGTGCTTACCCCGTGTAAAACAAGGTACCCGCATTACCAGAAGATCGCCTACGCAGTTTTCATGGCATCCCGAAAGCTCCGCCATTACTTCCAGGAGTGCTCGGTTACGGTAGCATCCGAAGTACCATTGAATGACATAATCAACAATCGTGACGCCACAGGGCGCATAGCCAAATGGGCTATAGAACTTCTCCCCTTCGAAATCATCTATCGACCACGCCGAGCTATTAAATCTCAAGTTTTGGCTGATTTCGTGGCGGAATGGATGGAAGCCGAACTCCCTAGGGAGTACAGCACATACTCACATTGGACGATGTACTTCGACGCCTCCAAAATGCTCGCAGGACTGGGGGCTGGAGTGGTCCTCACATCCCCCACTGGCAACACTATTTGGTACATACTCCAGATCATGTACACCGACTCCAACAACGCAGCCGAATACGAGGCTCTGCTGCACGGACTTCGGATGGCAGTGTCAATGGGCATACAGCGGCTCGAGGTATGGGGAGATTCTAATCTTGCCATCTCTCAAGTTAACGGCGAATTCGACGCAAAAGACCCAAAAATGACAGCATGCCGCAACGCCGTCCTGAAGATCTCCGCCCGCTTCGAAGGACTGGAGTTTCACCATATACCTCGTGACAGCAATCAAGCTGCAGATATCCTAGCTCGAATGGGCGCTAAGCGTGACCCCGTCCCCGAGAACACCTTCTTGGAACGACTTTTCAAGCCGTCCGTGGTGTGGCAGGAGAACGCCCAGGGCTCGGACACCAATACCCCAGGAGGGTTCGTCCCTCCGCCTATTGAACCAGATAATGGAATTATCGGGGGCTCGGCCATCGCAATGACAACTTCGGCTCACGAAGTCATGGCGGTAATCGCGCCATGGACCGAGCCTTTCCTCGCCTTCCTCCTCCGCCAAGAATTACCGGCTGACCAGACTGAGGCCAGGTGTATCCTTCGACAATCTAAAGCCTATAAAGTCCACGAGGGAGAGCTATATAAGAATAGTACTACTGGCGTCCTCCAGAGATGTATCTCCGAAGAGGAGGGAAGGCAGCTTCTGGCCGAGATTCACGCTGGCATGGGCGGTCACCACGCGGCAGCTCGGGCCCTGGTCAGCAAGGCTTTCCGAGAAGGGTTCTTTTGGCCCACTGCCCGAACAGACACCCAGACATTGGTCCAACATTGCGTTGGATGCCAGCTCTTTGCAAATCAGAGTCATATGCCCCCACGGCCCTTCGGACGATCCCAATTACTTGGACTTTCACGGTCTGGGGGCTGGATATGGTTGGACCACTTAAAGGGGGGACCAAGAAAAAGAAATATCTACTCGTCATGGTAGATAAATTCACTAAATGGATCGAGGCAAAGCCGGTCACTTCAGCCAAGTCTAAGCCGGCCATCGACTTTATATCCGGCGTCGTACACCGCTATGGTGTTCCCCACAGCATAATAACGGACAACGGATCCAACTTTACCGCCCAGAAAGTCAAAGATTGGTGCGCTAATTTAGGCATTAAGCTCGACTACGCCTCGGTGTATCACCCACAGTCTAATGGATAGGTCGAGAGAGCGAACGGCCTGATCTTGAGCGGCATTAAGCCTCGTTTGGTCCGATCTTTGAAAGACTCCGGCTGCCATTGGGTTGAGGAGCTCGACTCCGTACTGTGGGGCCTATGCACCACTCCTAATCGATCCACGGGCTACACACCATTCTTCATGGTATATGGGGAAGAAGCCGTCCTCCCCTGCAACCTTATTCACGACGCCCCTCGGGTGCGTATGTACGAAGAAAAGGAGGCCGAGCTGGATCGGCAAGATGACCTGGACGCCTTGGAAGGCGAGCGCGACATAGCTCGGGCTCGTTCTGCTTTTTATCAGCAGCAGGCCAGACGCTATCAGAGCAGGGAAGTACGTGCGAAGGCCTACAATGTTGGCGATATAGTATTGCGCCTCCCGGAGAAGCAGAAGCATAAGCTGGCGCCCAAATGGGAGGGGCCCTTCATAATCGACCAAGTACTCACGGGCGGGGCGTACCGCCTCCGCGACCCAACGGATGATCGCCTCGAACCCAACCCATGGAATGCAGCTCGGCTGCGACGTTTCTACGGCTAGTCCCGCAAACTTACCTTGTTCGATTTATCCTTTTCGGATCTTCATCTTTCTAGTCAATAGTCTCTCCTGGGTTGTGTTCGGAAATGCCGAATTACGTTAAATTCTTCTTCGGCAAACATCTTTGAATGTACCACACTTTGTTACCTGGGGGCTTCTTTTACGAAGCTCGTCAAATTTCATTTATGCAATCATCCGTTTTTTACGTGTTTGCAACCTTCCTGCGTCGTTCTCAAGCCACTATATGCATCAACTTGACTTAAGATTTGGCCAAGCTGGGTTGCCTCGCTCCTGTGTTTACCCCCTATGTTCCCGATTGTTCAGCTAGGGAGTAAAGGGAGCACCTCTACGATTGTTACGTCCGGATTTCCCGGGTACGTACCTCAGACGGGTGAAGCCGAAAGCTAGCGTCTTAAGACAACAAGTTGGTCGGCCACGGGGGGAAGTGAAAATAATTGATACCTATCACCAAGTCTCCGGGGTATTTTCCCGAAGTAACCGTCCCCGTCTAAATTAGGGTACTCGGTTATCCATCCACGGATAACGTGGTCACCTGACGAAAGGAACCCATAGTGGAACTATTTTCGTCGGAAGATGTTTCTTACGTTAATCAGTAATATAACATAACTCCCCGAGCACGTTTTTGTCTGTTTGCACCAAATGGCCGGATTGCCTGGTTTTCCGAAGTATCTTTCCGATGTTCTCGGATTACATAGTAGGAAAACACTCCTTGGCTTCTGGTCGAGGAGGCGGAAGCCGATGGCCGGTTAAGACAACGTTTCTTATGCACGGTTTGGAGACTATCCGATGTAAAGTACCTAGGTACATAGAATCGACCTATCAATCTTGATCTAGACCATCTATTATGGTCTCCAGAGCACAATCTGCTTGGGACATCCGAGCTGCGGGCATAACCTGGTCATATACCAGATGCACGGGCACTTCCAGGCCATCTGGCCCTACCGGCCCAACTCTCGCTAAATGCTCCGGTTTCAGCCTGGTGAATCGGGTCTTGATCATCGCCCACGCTTCCCATGATCCTTCACGACAAGATGACATCTTCCATAACTCAAAGCGGCGCCAAGCTCCTTTGAAGCGACTCGCGAGTTCGGCCATCCCTTTCGGAGCCACTTCGCCAGGCCACAGTGCTTTGAACATGCTCTTCATGGCTCTCCGGGCCCGCTCATGTATGGCGGATAGCTCCTTCAGCAGGTCCCGCCCGAAGGAACCGGCTTCCTCTTCGGGACGCCCGGTCAGCAGAACTACAATAAGACGTGGCATTGTTCATCTAGCTACCGTATACGTTCGGTTATTGAACGGGCGACTTAGATTGCACTTACCGAACATGCATGTTTACAGTCTTTGATTCTCCTCTTGGGTTACAGTCAGTTGAGCTTTTAAGCTTTTGATTTCTTGGACCTGTTGTTCGCCTTCCGCCTTAAGCTTATCCCTCTCCTCATGACTTCGGGACAGCACCCGGTAGCCAGCCTCTTGCTGTGACTCCGCATACCTTTGGGCTTTCCTGGCCATATCCAGGTCCTTCTGTAACTGATTTATCATCTCGGCTGCTATGGAAACATTTTTCATTAGTGGAGATGTTCCACCCCATTTTCTCTTTAATGAACTTTAAATTCGGCACTTACCATGTGCCTCTCTGGTGAATGTTTTCACCCCCTCTAGCTCGGTTTTCACAGACTTTAACTCTGTTTGAGCCAGCTTGAGGTCCTCGGACAGCTTTTTGTTCTGCTCCCGAACAGTCTGCACAAATAGCAGGGCAGCATGGATATCAGACCCTTAACTCGGCTGTCCCGCCCAAATTAAGGCTCGGGGGCTACTGGGTTAGGTACTAGTTGTCAAAACTATTACTATACCTGCATATTCGTAGACATGAGCCTCACTGCGCCTTCAAGTCCCGTTTGGGCGGCGCCGAGGTATGCATCTACCGTGCTAAGAGCATTGACCTCCTGATTAGACAACGCAGTTTGCCGAAGTGATGCCTTGCGCCGCCGATGATTCATCACACTTTCAACTTCGGAATTAGTGACCGAGACGTCTCCCGAGTCCTCGGGATTTTGGTCCTCGGCAGTGGCTCCCGGAGTAACTCCGGTTACATCTGGCGGCCTCGGATTTGAGTCAGCCCTTGGCACCTTCTCAACATCCTTGGCCGCGCGCGGTTCCACACATCGTCTATCAAACACCATGGAACAAATTATTGGCATATGCGGTGGATGTTGACGATAGAGGCCATAACAGTACAGTGAATACATTACCTCTTCGGGCGGGGCGCCGATGATGTAGCTCCCGTTGGGGCCACACGTGGGGTCACCCCATGACTACTTGTCGTCGGAGCCGCTGGTGCCGCCTTTGCGGCTGTTCGGCGCGTCGTGCGGCGGCCCTTGGGAGTAGGTGTCAGTGTGTTCGGGCCTACAGCGGCTGAGCATTTCTTTCGAGAGAAAGCCCATTGGCCACTTACCACGGAGGAGGGAAGCGCCCCGGGATGATCGGCCAACAGGGCCACCTTGGAGCCATAAAGGCTCTCCTGGTAGAAGACCCCGTCCTCGAAATTAATGGATGTTTCAGGGTCGTCATGGAACCCAGGATCGTCATCGCGAGAGTAATTCTCCGGTTGAGGAGCCGGGCAACTCACCGTTTCAATCCATCGCCTCCAACTCTGTTCGGACAAGATGAAGATCCGATTATGAAAAGTCTGGGGTAATATCCGAACTAAAAAGAGTGGTCGAACTCACCATTTCGATGGGATCATACATCGAGAAGCCTTTCTTGAGCTTTAGTCGAGCGAACTCTTGCTCTTCCCCCTTGAACAAACCGGCTAGTATGGCGGCTGTCGCCGCCTGATTGGCGGGCCCCTTCTTGGTCTACCGGGCAGCGTCGTCCTCCCCATTGTAGTTCCATAGCGGATGAATTCTCTGTTGGAGAGGCTGGACACATCGAGCAATGGCTATTGCCATCACATCAACGATGGTTAGTCCGTTATGAGCTAACCACCTCACTTGAGTAGCCAGACGAGCTACTTCGGCACTTTCCTCTTGAGAAGGACTCTTCGGGCGCCAGTTGAACCGCTTCGTTGGAGAAGCCAATGAAAATTCCGGTAGACCCCTTCGAACTGGATCGAATAAAGGGAAGTCTTCGATATAAAACCATTCCGAAGTCTACTCTTCGGCATCCTTCTTCGGAGTCCCAACGGGGTATCCGGTTCCGGCAATGCGCCATACTTCGGCTCCGCCGACCTCGTAGATGACCCCTTCCCGGGTGTGGGGGACTAGGCAGAAGAATTTCCTCCACAACTCAAAGTGCGCCTCGCAGCCCAGGAACATCTCGCATAAAGCGACGAAGCCCGAAATATGGAGGATTGATCCGGGGGTAAGGTGGTGGAGCTGAATCCCGTAGAACTCTAGTAAACCCCTCAAGAAGGGATTAATGGGAAAACCCAGGCCTCGTAGCACGAAGGGCATGAAGCAAACTCTCTCCTCCTCGTGAGGGGAAGGGAAATTCTTCGCAAGGGCCTTTCCGTCTGCGGAAGTTAATCCGGGGCGGGTGGATGTGAGATCTGAGGCGGGCAGATACCCCTGCGCCTCAAGCCTACGTAGTCGCATACAAGATACGGAGCATCCCGCCCAATCACGTTGACGGGGGCCATGAGGGCGTGAGGAAGAGCCTGGGGCGCTTGCCATTGTTTGTTGACTTTGGCTTTGCGAGGATGTGGAGAAGAATGGCAGGGGGTGGGGTGCGTTAACCTCCACGCCCTTGGCCTATTAAAGGGACATTTTTGTAAGAACCCATCGGGCCACTCACATTTCGTGGGCGCACAGAAATCGAGGGTCGTCATTTAATTCTATCTCTAAAGATACCTCAGTAACTGACTTATTGGTGACCGAATTATTGTTAATCCAAATATAGGTAACGGGAGGAACTCGCCATCCAAGCCGAAGACTTCTGAAGCATGCAGCTGCCGAAGACCGTAGACCTCGGCATTGAAGGCTAGTTCGGGGGCTACTGAGGGTGTCCCGGACTAGGGGGTACTCGGGCTGCCGGCCTATCTCTCATGGGCCGGACTGGTGGGCCGCTCTCTACACGTCGATGGAAGGCTGGATTGGGGACGACCCCGTATGAAAGAAGGAAATCTCTGAAGTCTTGGCGTCTCCTCCAAGGAACAGATGGCGTAACCGGCATGTTATCCCTGATGGTAACTGACCATATGTAACCCTAGGGCCCCCCTGGTGTCTATATAAACCAGGAGGTTTAGTCCATAGGGAGGAGACTGATAATCTAGGGTTTAGCCCATCTGATCTCGAGGTAGATCAACTCTGTAACCTTCATACAATCACATCAATATAATCAAGCAGGACGTAGGGTTTTACCTCCTCGAGAGGGCCCGAACCTGGGTAAATCGCTGTCCCTACGCTCCCTGTTACCATCAACTCCTTGACCCATAGTTCGGACCCCCTACCCGAGATCTGCCGGTTTTTGTACCGACAGTGGTGGCAATCTTCGCGAAGGTGAACACCGACGCAAATGCCGAAGACGAACAAATTAAAGACTTCTCCATCAGAAAGGGCTATACCATATCATGCTATTATGAATTGCCTGAGATGTTTATCTCTTATGATGCACCCTTCTTGATTGCGCGGTAGTCGCTTTTTATTAGGGTGATCTCCCACTTAAAAATATCAAAGTAGTTAGTGTTCACCCAAGTGTAGCACCGTCTGAAATTCGTATCTTTTCGGGGTGCGCCATGTACACATGAGCACGAACGAATCGAGAGGAATGAGGCGGGTGAGGTCAGATCTCGCAGCAAGATCACTTGGTTGTCTTTGACGTTCAGGCAGGAGAGTCCTGAGCTTGGAACACGCCCATCGAAAGATGAACAAGAATCACATAGAGATGTGATCGGCAAGTTGGCCTACCGATTGAAATTCGCGTCATCAGTGATGAACCCGTCAATGGCGTTGAATTGAAATGTGGATCTTGAATCACTCATAATCAATTTTGAGAGATATTGATTTGAGTGGGATCGCACTTTAGAATAAAATTGTTTATTCACTAGTGCCAAAAATCATTATGAACAAAGTCTAAGTGAAACTTGTGTTTACCATTGTAGATCAAATGGCTCGCAACACCGCGTTCAACTTAGGCCCGATGTTAGAGAAAGAGAAGTTAGCTACGACTAGAAACAACTATGCGGACTGGGTCCGTAACCTGAGGATTGTCCTCAGGGATGCTAAGAAAGACTATGTGCTTGATCAACCTCTAGGTGATTCCCCTACGCCAGAAATGGCTCAGGATATCATCCACATGTTTGACTCATGAAAGGATGATTTCAGTGTTGTTAAAGAACTTATGTTATCTTGCATGGATCCTATGCTACAGAAACGTTATGAACGACTTAGTACTTTCGAGATTATCGAGGCACTAGATGTTCTGTATCACAAACAAGATTTAGCTGATGTTCATGAGATGACTGAAGCCATGAAAGAATGCAATATACATAAGGAATCTCTAGTAAATGAGCAAGGTGTCAAACTAGCAAACTATTATGATAGTATGGCTGAAAGGGGAATTAATTTTCCAAAGACACCTGGTAATGATTTGATCCTTACCTCGCTTTATGAAGCGATGCTCAAATCAAATGAGATAGGACTGCAGAATCAGCAAAAGTTGCTGGTGAACAAAACCGCCAGTTTTAAAACGAAAGGCAAGCCTAAGGGCGGAGCCAAGGCTGAAACTGTGTGTTTTCACTACAAAGGCACTGTACACTAGAAGAGGAACTGCAAGATATACATGGCAAATAAGAAGAAAGGTATAACTGTTATACGGGTTAATGTCATTGACGTTTTGCTTGCTTGCGAAAATTCTAAGTCTTGGGTATTTGATACCGGATCGGTTGCTCATATTTGCAACTCGATACAGGGACTGCAGAAGGTGCGCAAGCTAGCAAAGAATGAAGTCGTGATGCGCGTCGGGAACGGCGCTGGGATCGCCGCTCAAGCCGTCGGCATTATTCCTCTACGTCTCCCTTCAGGATTTATCTTAGAACTAAATAAATGTTATTTTGTTCCGGGATTGTGTAGAAACATTATCTCTGGATCATGTTTAGTACACGATGGGTATTCGTACAAGTCTGAGAACAATGGTTGTTCACTTTATTGTAAGGATATGTTTTATGGTTTGCACCCATTGTTGGGGGCCTTTTCATACTAAATCTTGAAGGTGGAAATGATGTCTTTAACGTGAATGCTAAATGCCTTAAGAAGGCTGATACCACCACCACTTTCATGTGGCACTGTCGCCTTGGCCACATCGGAAAGAAACGCATGCAAAGACTCCATAAAGATGGAGTTTTACCGTCCTTTGATTTTGAATCATTTGACACATGTGAAGCTTGCTTGATGGGAAAAATGACCAAGACGCCGTTCATGGGTCATCCTGAATGGGCGAGTGAATTGTTGGAAATAATACATAGTGATGTATGTGGTCCAATGAGCACAATTGCATGGGGTGGGTATTTCTACTTCGTGACTTTTACGGATGATTTGAGTAGGTATGGATATATCTACTTGATGAAGCATAAGCCGGAAACCTTTGAAAAGTTCAAAGAATTTCAGAATGAGATAGCAAATCATCGTAACAAAAGGATTAAGTTTCTGCAGTCTGATCGCGGGGGCGAATACCTTAGTCATGAGTTTAGCCAACATCTGAGTGACCGTGGAATCGTTTCACAGCTTACGCCTCCCGGAACTCCACAGCGAAACGGAGTGTCAGAAAGACATAACCGAACCCTGTTAGACATGGTAAGGTCGATGATGTCTCTTACAGATCTGCCAATATCTTTTTGGGGTCACGCACTAGAAACTGCCGCTCACACATTAAACAGAGCACCGTCTAAGTCTGTTGAGACGACACCATACGAGTTATGGAATGGGAAAAAACCCGGTTTGTCGCATCTCAGAATTTGGGGTTGTGGGGTATACGTAAAACATTTACAACCTACCAAACTCGATCCCAGATCAGACAAATGTTACTTTGTAGGTTATCCCAAGGAAACAATTGGGTATTCCTTCTACCACCCGTCCGATAACAAAGTGTTTGTTGCCAGAAATGGACAATTTCTCGAGAAAGAGTTTCTCACTAAAGAAGTGAGTGGGAGGACAGTACAACTTAATGAGATTAGTGAATCTTCGGCAACCATTGATTTGGCTAAAGAACCGTAAGAGATTCCGCTAATTATCCCTACAACCGAACCAGTAGTTGTCGCATGTGATGCGGAAACTTCAGACAATGTTGTAACTGAACCGCGCAGATCAGGTAGGGCTATCCAGCCACCTGAGTGGTTTCATAACGAAATCTTCATTCTTGAAGACGATGAACCTGCGCACTACAAGGAAGCGATGGCGGGGCCCAGCTCAAAGGAATGGCACAAGGCCATGAAATCCAAAATGGAATCCATGTACGAAAACCAAGTTTGGAACTTGGAAGAACTTCCAGAAGGTGTAAAGCCCATTGGTTGTAAATGGATTTTCAAAAGAAAGACGGACGCGGATGGTAACATTACTATCCACAAAGCTAGACTTATCGCGAAAGGGTTCACGCAAGTTCCAGGAGTGGACTACGACAAGACTTTCTCGCCCGTAGCTATGCTTAGGTCTGTTCGGATATTACTAGCAATTGCTGCTTATTTTGATTATGAAATATGGCAGATGGACGTCAAAACGGCTTTCCTAAATGGAAACCTCAAAGAGGATGTATACATGATACAGCCAGAAGGTTTTGTCGTTCATAAGGATGCTGGAAAGGTATGCAAACTTCAGAAAGCCATTTATGGTCTGAAGCAAGCATCAAGGAGCTGGAACATTCGTTTTGATGAAGTGGTCAAACAGTTTGGCTTCATCAGGAATGACGAAGAATCTTGTGTTTACAAGAAGTTTAGTGGGAGCGCAAAAGCATTTCTAATCTTGTATGTGGATGACATATTGTTGATTGGAAATGACGTGAATTTTCTTAACGAAATAAAAGACTCATTGAAGAAGAGTTTTTCAATGAAAGACTTAGGCGAAGCGGCATATGTATTGGGCATCAGAATCTATAGAGATGGATCAAGACGCCGAATAGCGCTTAGCCAAAGCACGTACATTGACAAGGTGTTGAAAAGGTTCAACATGGAGAACTCCAAGAAAGGCCTACTCCCCATGTCACTTGGCACAGTGCTTTGCAAGAATCAGTGTCCTCGGACTCTCGATGAGCGAGTACAAATGAATGATGGTCCATATGCCTCGGCAGTTGGTTCTATTATGTATGCCATGCTATGTACAAGACCGGACGTTTCCTATGCACTAAGTGTTAGCAGCCGGTACCAAAGTGATCCAGGATTGGAACACTGGGCCGCAGTCAAGGGTATTCTTAAGTACCTCAGAAGGACCAAGGATTTACTCCTTGTGTACGGAGGTGATGAAGAGCTCATTGTAAGTGGTTACACTGATGCAGGCTTCATGACTAACCCAGATGACTTCAAATCTCAATCAGGCTATGTTTTCATATTGAACGGTGGTGCAGTTGATTGGAAAAGTTCCAAACAAAAGACTGTGGCGGATTCTACGATGGAGGCGGAATATGTTGCTGCTTCAGAAGCCTCCAAGGAGGCGGTATGGATCAAGCAATTTCTTGAAGACCTTGGTGTAGTGCTCTGGACCCGGTGGAGATCTATTGTGATAATAGTGGCGCCGTGGCTCAGGCAAGGGAGCCAAGTTCGCACCATAAGACAAGACATATTGAACGCAAATATAAACTCATTCGACATCATGTCGAAGCAGGTTTAGTGAAAGTACGCAAAGTTCACACAGATCTGAACATGTCAGACCCGATGACAAAGCCTCTACCACGAGCAAAGCATGAGCAGCACTGGATTGCCATTGGTGTTAGGGAAGCCATGTAACTGGATTATGACTCTAGTGCAAGTGGGAGTCTGTAGGAGATATGCCCTAGAGGCAGTAATAACAGTTATTTTGTATCTTCGAGTTTGTAATGAATGTTTATGTTCCATGCTATAACTGCAATGATTCTCGAGTCTGCAATATCCACGAGGCTCGGAGGGAAACTCATGTGCACGTGTGGTATAATAAACGGTAAAATGTATTCCTGGTCATGCCTCTAAGACTGGCTCAAGTATTGCATGATGATCCTGTTTTCCTGATCATGGGCATGTCTATGCCGGCAATTTTGAGGGCACAATGTTAGTAGAACACTTGTGTTGAATCGACCCGAATTGATGTTATGCTATAAGATACATTCGTCACAAGTTAATGGTTAATAACACAGAGATAGTTAATGTTTGCATAATTCCTTAGACCATGAGAGTATCGAGTTCCTTCGTACTTGCTTCGTGAACTTTGGGGTTTGTTAAACGTCATCCGTAAATGGGTGACTATTACGGCGGCTTACGGGTTCACGGAAAAGTATGGCAGTAACAAGATAGCTCAAGATTGGGATTTGCTCCTCCGACGATGGAGAGATATTCTCGGGCCCTCTCGGTGTTACGGTATCCATCATCGTCTGGCCAGACACATTGTGATTTGATCACAGGGATGCCGGAACATGGAAACGAGAAAAGAGAACAAAACCGGTAACGAGGTAACTAGCATAGTGGACAAGTTGTTGATCCACGGGGATGCAGAAAATCTCACCTCGGGTGTTTGTAATATATCGTGAAGCAACAGGAATAGCACACGGCAACTGGAGGTTCACTCGAATATTCATTCGTGTGGGTATAGGGGTCAATATGGGTGTCCACGGCTCCGATGTTGATCATTGATCGGAAAGTGTTTCGGGTCATGTCTATACTTCACCAAACCTATAGGGTCACACGCTTAAGGGTCATCTATCTGCTGAATACTAGACGGGGAGTCTGAGAGAAAATCACCGAAAAGTTTTGGACGAAACGGAAACGTTCCGGAGAGGACACCGGAATAGTTCCGGTGAAACCGAAAAGTTGTTTCAGGGTATTCCATTAAGTCATATTGGTTCCGGCACACGCCTGGAAATTCTTGGAGGGTGCCAAATTGTTCTGGTAACTTCTGGAATTTTTCCGGAGAGAAAAACCGGAAATGTTCCGGAGCAGCCGGAACCGCAATGGTAGCTTTTCGCTGAAGAAAAACATTGTTCCGGAATTGTTTCGGAATGCGTTCAAAATTGTTTTAGTGGGTACTGTAATTATTCTAGACACACAGAAATAATTTGGGATTTAACGGACGCAGAAAAATGTCTTCATGAATAGTGAAAGTGCTTTATGGATATTTTTTGGAAAGCACCTTTTGGGATATTTTCCAAAAGTCTTCTAGAAGGACTTGGGAGCCAAGGAAGCCCCCTCATGGGGGGGGCCCCAAGAGTGGCCGGCCAAGGGAGGTGGAGCTCCTTGGAGCTCCACTTGCCATCCTTTTTTGCTTTATTCTTTTATGTAAAGACATAAAGTGGGGGTACTTTTGGTATTTTTGAATGCCAACTTTACCCCTTGGCTTTCCTATAAATAGAGGTGGAGGGGTGCTCTCCAAACCTCATCCTTGCTCTCATACACATGCCATAGACTTGTCCGGCTTCTCTCTCCCTCCCAGCGAAATAGTTTCGTAGAGCCGAAAGGCTGTCTGGGTTCCGGCAGGAACTAGTTCTGGATGGCGAAGCCCTGCCGGATAGCTAACACCGTATGTGTGCAACTATGTAGAGAGATCGTAGTTTCGGTCTTAGTTCGAGGGTGCCTCCCGAAGGGCTGTCCGAGTGACCATCAGAGTTTCGAGGGTACTCCCGAAGGGCTGTCCGAGTGACCGTCAGAGTTTCGAGGGTCCTCCCGAAGGGCTGTCCGCGACATCGTCCAAGGGACTGTCCGACCGCCTCCCGAAGGGCTGCCCGGCGAGGGAGTACATCCTCATAGTTGGGAGGTTGTAAATCCTAGTTGCGGGGATTTGCACTGACGATCTACAATGACTCTTCTTCCGCTGCGCTTCGAGCCGGTACGGATCAGATCAAACCCTGTATGACATCTTCATAGTGGTCCTGGGCGTGCTCGCTGTACCGAATTTTTTTGTTTTCTGTCGCGTTCCCCTACATCACCTCCCCGGCAACGGCGCCAGAAAAGAGCTTGATGTCTACTACACAACTTATTCTTGTAGACTCGTGTTGGGCCTCCAAGCGCAGAGTTTTGTAGGACAGTAGCAATTTTCCCTCAAGTGGATGACCTAAGGTTTATCAATCCGTGGGAGGTGTAGGATGAAGATGGTCTCTCTCAAACAACCTTCCAACCAAATACAAGAAATCTCTTGTGTCCCCAACACACCCAATACAATGGTCAATTGTATAGGTGCACTAGTTCGGCGAAGAGATGGTGATACAAGTGTAGTATGGATAGTAGAAATATATTTTTATAATCTGAATAATTAAAAACAGCAAGGTAGCAAACGATAAAAGTGACCACAAACGGTATTGCAATGCTTAAAAACAAGGCCTAGGGTTCATACTTTCACTAGTGCAATCTCTCAACAATGCTAACATAATTGAATCATATAACAATCCCTCAACGTGCGACAAAGAATCACTCCAAAGTTCCTATTAGTGGAGAACATAAGATAGAAATTGTTGTAGGGTACGAAACCACCTCAATGTTATTCTTTCCGATCAATCTATTGAGCTATTCCTATAAGTGTCACAAATAGCCCTAGAGTTCATACTAAAATAACACCATATGATACGCATCAACCAACTCTAATGTCACCTAGATACTCCAATGTCACCACAAGTATCCGTGAGTTGATTATACGATATGCATCAAACAACTTCAGATTCATAATATTCAATCCAACACAAAGAACTTCAAAGAGTGCCCCAAGATTTCTACCGGAGAAAGTAGGACAAAAACGTGCATCAACCCCTATGCATAGATTACCCCAATGTCACCTCAGGAATCCGCGAGTTGAGTGCCAAAACATACATCAAGTGAATCAAAATAATACCCCATTGTCACCACGGGTATTCATATGCAAGACATACATCAAGTGTTCTCAAATCCATACAAGTCTTCAATCCGATAATAGTGAAACCTCAAAGGTAAAAACTCAATTCATCACAATAAGATAGAGAGGGAGAAACACCATATGATCAAACTATATTAACAAAGCTCGCGGTACATCAAGATCGTGCCAAATCAAGAACACGAGCGAGAGAGAGAGATCAAACACATAGCTACTGGTACATACCCTCAGCCCCGAGGGTGAACTACTCCCTCCTCGTCATGGAGACCGCCGGGATGATGAAGATGGCCTCCAGTGATGATTTCCCCCTCCAGCAGGGTGCCGGAAAAGGGATTTAGATGAGATCGTGGAGGTACAGAGGCTTGCGGCGGCGGAGTCAAAGTTCTAGGGTTCTTTCTGGGGGTGTCTCTATTTATAGGATTTTTCAGCGTTGGAATCACGCGAAGATGGGCTAAGATGGGCCCACGAGGCATCACCACGCCATACCCCACCCCTGGCACGCGGTGGTGGCTTGTGAGCACCTCGTAGGGCTTCTGGTCCTTCCACGAAGCTTCGGGGGTCTCTTATGTTCCAAAAAAATTTATCAAAAAGTTTCGCTGCATTTGGAGAACTTTTATTTCTCCACAAAAAAAATGAAATCGTTGTAGGGTACGAAACCATCTCAAATTTATTCTTTCCGATCAATCTATTGAGCTATTCCTATAAGTGTCACAAACAGCCCTAGAGTTCGTACTAAAATAACACCATATGATACGCATCAACCAACTCTAATGTCACCTAGATACTCCAATGTCACCACAAGTATCCGTGAGTTGATTATACGATATGCATCAAACAACTTCAGATTCATAATATTCAATCCAACACAAAGAACTTCAAAGAGTGCCCCAAGATTTCTACCGGAGAAAGTAGGATGAAAACGTGCATCAACCCCTATGCATAGATTACCCCAATGTCACCTCGGGAATCCGCAAGTTGAGTGCCAAAACATATATCAAGTGAATCAATATAATACCCCATTGTCACCACGGGTATTCATATGCAAGACATACATCAAGTGTTCTCAAATCCATAAAAGTATTCAATCCGATAATAGTGAAACCTCAAAGGTAAAAACTCAATTCATCACAACAAGATAGAGAGGGAGAAACACCATATGATCCAACTATATTAACAAAGCTCGCGGTACATCAAGATCGTGCCAAATCAAGAACACGAGAGAGAGAGAGAGAGATCAGCCCCGAGGGTGAACTACTCCCTCCTCGTCATGGAGACCGCCGGGATGATGAAGATGGCCTCTGTTGATGATTTCCCCCTCCGACATGGTGCCGAAAAAGGGCTTTAGATGAGATCGTGGAGGTACAGAGGCTTACGGTGGCGGAGTCGAAGTTCTAGGGTTATTTCTGGGGGTTTCTCTATTTATACGGTTTTTCAGCGTTGGAATCACGCGAAGATCGGCTAAGATGGGCCCACGAGGCATCACCACGCCATACCCCACCGCTGGCGCGCGGTGGTGGCTTGTGAGCACCTCGTAGGGCTTCTGGTCCTTCCACGAAGCTTCGGGGGTCTCTTATGTTCCATAAAAAATCGTCAAAAAGTTTCGCTGCATTTGGAGAACTTTTATTTCTGCACGAAAAAACAACACCACGGTAGTTCTGCTGAAAACAGCGTCAGTCCGGGTTAGTTCCATTCAAATCATACCAAAACCATATAGAATTGTTGTAAACATGTCATGAATACTTCATAAATTATAGATACGTTGGAGACGTATCATACTCTTGTTCATCTTTCGATGCTTTGTGCTCCGAGCTCAGAATAATTCTGCCAGAACTTCAAGACAACCAAGTACTATCTGCTTGCTTGGTCTGACCTCGCTCGCCTTACGCCTCATGATCCATTTGTACTCATGTGGACCTGATGCACTCTAGAAAGCTACGTGTTATAAATGGTTGCAACACTCGGAAGAGCACCTTTTTAACCTGATATTTTCAGTAAGAGATCACCCTAATAATTGACTATAGCGCAATCAAAGAGTGTAAACAACAAAGGGATAAACATCTCAGGCAATTCATAAAAGCATGATATGGTATAGCCCTGGGTGCTGGGAACGTCTCCATGGTCCTCCGAGGTCTGCATGAAAATTTCTCCGAAAACGTTGTCGTGGCGACAATTTTGAAAACTGCCGTCGTGGCAACGATTTTGTTCTCATGCGCCTGGTGAAGCTCCGGGTCCTGCGTGTAACCTGTAGGCTATCTCTACATCTATTACATTAAAGTGGCAATCCCGTGGCTCCAGCCATCATGCCATGACGCGCAGGCCACTTAACGTTACAACATATAACCATCTCATACATCAACCCATTATCATGACAAAGGCTATACCACATCACATGCAATCCTGCAAAACCAAGTTAGACGTCCTCTAATCGGTTTGGCAAATTTTAATTACGTGGCTTCTAGGGTTTCCAGATAACACTAGCTACCTACGTCCATCAAGGCGATAGTTCTTGTTGCTAGATTAAATTTCGGGGTGTGTGAGGGAAGAGACTTAATAAAAAATCTCTAGCCCCACACTAAACTACGTCAATACGCGTGACCCCCTAGAAGATCGAACATCTTCGTTGCCCTCTAGTGTTTGCGACAGTTCACTATTCTTGACTATGATGAAGCCCAAAGAACTGTTAGCAGATCGTTGACAGCGAGAGCCGATCGATTGTTAGAACTTTTTACAAAGCTACATCATGTCGTCAATGAACTGAACCGAAGCAGCACTTGAGGGAAGAATAGCAAGAACATCAAACCCTCATATCCACATGTGATCTAGATCGATACCTGCATCTACTCACAGAACTGCTCATGATACCACTGTTGGGAAACGTAGGAGAAAACAAAAAAAATCGCCCTACGATCAACCAGGAATATATGAAGATGCATTAACGGTTTGGATTCGATCGTTACCGACTCCGAGTTGTAGCGGAAGAAGACAAGTCGGAGTAGATCATACTTGGAGTCCCTCGAACCGTAGATGAACAATCCCATGAACCGCCCATGAACACCCCCTCGAATGGAAGACCGAAAGCACGACCTCTCTACGAGTTGCAAGCGTACGGTCTTCACGATCCGGCGGCGCTTCGCCGTCCGGAGCTAATCGTTGCCGGAGAATTAGAGGGAGGAGATTAGAATCACACTGGGCTTCTACTTATTAGGATTAGAGGATCTAGGTCAAGCTCTAATTGATCAACTAGGACCAACTAGAACTAGTACTAGAGAACTAGAGGAGGCTCCAAATCTTGTGTGTACAAAAGGTGCAAAAGTCTCTAGTATATATAGGTTTGAGGGGAGGAGGGGCTGCCAAGAGGAGGGGAAGGACTCCCCTCCCCTTGCGCCGGCCAAGGGGGGGAGGAGGAGTCCTTCCCCCACCCCAATTCGGCCTCTCACTAGGGGAAAGGGGGCGCCACGCCCAATTGGGCCTATGTGGCCCAATTCTCCTTCCACCTCTTGGCCTTTTAAGGCCCGTTGATATTAAATTAAATATAAAAGCCTCCTAAAAATTACTAGAGCCTTTTATTATTAATCTAACATCACTGGAAACATTTTCCACCTATATATTATTTATCGGGAATACCCGGTATTGCCCGATAAACTCCGAAACCCTTCCGGTGACCCCAGAATGCTTCCGGTTCCTCTTGAAACTATTCTGAATATTAATGAAATAATTCCATGAATATATTATCATTATTACCGTCCCACTAACACTTAGCAGATCGTGATTACTTTAAGCTTGTGACCCTGTAGGTTCAATAAAACATAGACATGAACGAAACCCCTTCGTTCAATGATCGGCCGATAGCGAAACCTTGGACGTCCATATCGATCCCTATGAATACACGAGTGACATTCGAGTGCACCTTTGGTTATAATGTGGTGTTCCCTTTGCTTCGCGATACTTTACGAAACCCGAGGTGAGATGTGTCGGTATCCTCTTGAGTCATACACATGCTCATTATACCAGTCCCCTCGTTACTGGTTTTGTTCTTCTTTCTCGTTGACATGTTTCGGCATCCCCGTGACATAGTCACCTGTGTCTGGCCAGACGATGATGGATGCCTCACACCGAGAGGGCCTAACAACATCCCTCCATCATCGGAGGAGCAAATTCCACTCTCAAGCTATCAAGTCCCTGTCAAACTTTCCGATGAACCTGTCAGTTGTCGTCATGATCATCGTGTTACAGATGACGTTTGAGCAACCCCAATGCTCATCGTACGATAAGAAGTGACTACAATACTCTCATGGTCTAAGGAACTAAAACACACGTTAACACCCCGTGTTATAACAATTGACTTGTGACGATATCATCTCAAAGTATAACAAACAAGTTTGGGTCGATTCAATATGATCGTTCTTCTAACATCATACTCTCAATGTTGTTTTAGGACCATCATTACACTTACGATATCCTAAGATCCAGAAAACGTGATCACTACTAACACTTGAGCCAGTCTTAGAGGTGAGACTAGGATCTTATTTTACTGTTTATTGATCTACACATGCATATGAGTTTTCCACTGAATCAAATATTCCAGGATCATAGCAGTTATAGCATAGAATATAAAATCTTAATTATGAACATGGAAATATAATAATACAATATTATGGCCTCTAGGGCATACTTCCAACATATTTGATCTTACCACACAAGATTTCAACATCTCTAACAATCCCAAGCGGTGAAATGGTATCCCTATTAGCAAGCTTAATAGTAACATCAATTTCCTCTATCTCAGTAGATGAAATATCATGCAGAATTTCTTGATAGAGAGAAAAAGGAATGTCGCTTATACTAGCACCCATATCACATAAACCATGGTAGCAATGATCTCCAATCTTAACAGAAACAACAGACATGCCAACATCTTTCTTATTCTCATCTAACCCATCATGTTTATTTCTGACGGGTTTAGCAATTCTAGTAGCTTCATCACAAAAATAAATAACAGGCATGTTAGGACCGAGAGTATATCGACCAGAGGGTGGTGAATGGGAGATTCAAAAAAATCTTTCGAATGTTTTGCCTCAAGCCCAAACACAGCAGCGGAATTAACTACAACGAAATGAAACTTAAGCAGGTATCCTACTGAGGTACAAATCTTTCGATATAGGAAGCAATGATAGTTCGAGCATAGTAGACTACGGGATTGACTATCACGATGGTTATGCAGTACACAAGTAGTTGGAGAAACATGAACGGAAACTAAACCCAAACAGCGAGGCAAATGCTATCTGAAAGGAAAGCACAGAGATACTGCACGAAAGATAGCGAGATATAAAGCAGATCTCAAGCGAAAGATAAATGATCAATGAGTAAACAAATACACCATCATCACAGAGCTTGAAAGATAATCCCTGAAAGATATATAGAGAGATAGATGAACCAGTGGTGCTCGATGGTGACAGGAGAATTTGGTAGACCAGTTCGCCCTTCTGCCAAAGGACTACGTCTGGTTGGAGGGACTTGTGATTGAACACAGGAGCAAACCTCTCTCCGTCCTATTCTCCTTCAACTAGGAGCTAATCAGACTCCAGTTGATTTCACTCGTGGTAGATACTTATCGGTGATTTGCAAACCTTTGACAGACTTCCTTCACAAACCACAATTACTCTTGGTTGATGAAGATCTTGCTCGGTGAAGACAACAACTCTTCAGTCACTCGAGACGACACCTATCCATCTAGAGAGTGCGCAGCTCTCAAGAGTAATAGGTACAAGAAGTCTAACTTAGAACTACTGTGATGCTCAACCACTGTCTAAGTTTTGGTTCTTGGTTTTCTCTCGGTGGATTTTAAACTCAAATCTCTCGAAGAGGGGATGCTCAATCAATCTTCTCAGAAATCTTAAGCGGAGTAGCCAACGGACAATGTTGGAGCGGGGTGGCTATTTATAGCCACAGCCTTCCCTGATGGGAAATGACCAGAATGGACATGCGGGACAGCCAATGGCGAGTCCAACGGTCGGAAATTTGAGCACAATGGTAACATTCCTTGTGGAGCTAGAAATGCTAACTCCTCAGTCTGAAAGATATCTCCTGCAGCACCAAGGAACTACGTCTTCTGCTGACAGGTAATCATTAAGAGCATAAAGAGACTTCTCTCAGTCTTTCATAGGTTTGGGCTAAGCATCACAACAAATCTAAGCTTCGAGAACCTATACCCCTCTTAATAGTACGGAGGTCCTATGACTCAAAAAGATAAAGAACAACAAAAGTAAATGCTACGTCTTCACTTTGTCCTCTT
The DNA here is from genome assembly GCA_039707655.1 of Elymus sibiricus. Taxonomy (NCBI): domain Eukaryota; kingdom Viridiplantae; phylum Streptophyta; class Magnoliopsida; order Poales; family Poaceae; genus Elymus; species Elymus sibiricus. Next base: position 163,634,270 of record CM077666.1, on the reverse strand, counting down.
CACTTCGACTGCAGTCAATTTCTTCGGACGACTCCGAACATGTATTGCTTCACATCAGCAATAATTTTAAGGGGTCAACTTCTTCTCATTAATCTTCTCGCCTACACGGCTTCGATAGATATGACTCAAGCAGCTCTGCAACACAAATGTCCTTCAGTGAAGTTCCTCGAACTTGACACCAAAGATAGAATTCTCTTCGGTTCTGCATGGACTATTTATCTCTGTGTGCACCAGCAAACAAATCAGTCCATGCATGTTTCTGTCAACAATCTCCAAAACACAAGAGGCAAATATTGCACCAACAATCCCCCCCTTTTTGGACGATTGTTGACAAAATAGAACACATCGAAAGATAGATAATATAGAACTGAAATGTGAAGGAAAATGAGAGACGAAAGATAATCATGAAGATAAAGCATGCTCCCCCTTAATGTATGCATCTTACTGATGTGAGAAAGGGAGCAAGGTGAGTCTTCGAATGAGTTACATTGATAGTAGATATTTGTTCGAAAGCTCGATCAACGCACTCTTAGTCATCTGAGAGAGTTTCTGCACCACACAACCTTCAACGGAGATAGGTTAGAGTTTATGAATACTGTGAAATGATTTGTGGCGAAAATAAGCCATGAAGATTTTCTCAGAACAGAGTTGGTTCCACACGAGGCATAGTAAATCCCTGCAGATTAGATATGCAAGATATATCACAACATGGGATGCTCATAAAAACAGCTCGAAGTGAATGAGCTCCAGATGAAGTTTTTCTTCAGCAAAGATGAATAGATAACAACTGATGAAGGAAAACATCGCATAGGATAGACTGAATTGATTTTTAGATCGAGAAATGAATATGTTCAGTTTGGAGACAAATGGTTTCCTGCATTGTTAGATAATAGGAAATAGTAAAGCAGGAATGTGAGATATTGATTGAGATGATAGATATCTCTTTTCAGAGAAATATGCTTTTCAATCTCTTTTGAAGTATTATTACTTCACCTGCAGCATAGATAAGTATCGAAGATAAACATTGCAAGGAAGTAAATATCGATAGCACCTGCAAGCAAATAACCAAAAGCAAATAGCATTGCAGGGGTTATTAACGTTACTTGATGACGAGGTTTACCAACACCACATACGGTGCTACAAAGTTTCACGACCAGAAGCAAATAGTTCAACGGCGAAAACCAAACTGTTCGAAGGAAAAGCAAATGGCGAATGGAAAACACCCTTCAAATAACCCGCTCATCTATCCTCTCGTTGTTCTTCTCCCCCTTTTGTCAACAAGTGTTAAAAAGGAAAGAGAATGCATACGAGGAACTACTCGTCCAAAGAACCCTCAGAACTCGAACTGTTCAGTGAAGCAAAACGAGCAATAGTTGAGGCCGAAGCAGGAGCAGGACTTGGAGCATGGGCTTCGGGAGCAGCATCAGGAGTGGAGCGAGGAGTATCTGACTTGAGTATCACTGTGCCTGCAGTGTCTTCGAGCTCATCGTCTGGTTCAACGAACACCAGATCAGTGGAGTCAGAACGCTGAGGAAGCACTGGGGTTTGCCTTCGGATGCGAGGAACTTCAAACAGATTCAGATGGTCATATTCCTTTTTGATTCCTTTTGCAGAGAGCTGCTTGCGATCATAATGTTTGCGCAGAATGGTCCAGGGGCGCTTGTGAAGTTCTTTCTCATGCAGGAGAGCTTGGCGAGTATAATTGTGAAGCAGATTGATTTCAGCCATCATTTCCAACTTCACTTTGCGATCGAGCTTGATGTGGCTCTCCAGAGCTTGCTGAGTCCGAAGACAAATCTCATATAGTGAGGGATTTTCTTCACGAGGAACTTCAACTGTGGCCTTCTTGATCTTCGGAACATGAGCAGAGGCCGGTACAGTTGAGTCAACATGAGTTTTTCCTTTTCCCATATCCTTCACAATTCGAAGAGTGTCACGAACTGGAGGCATGAAAACTTTCGGTACATGGGGGCAGAAATACTTCTTCTGCGTGAGCTGTTCTATGGCAAACATGATCCAGGGAGCATATGGCCCAATTCTTTTATTGCAAAGGACAAGCGGAAGTACTTCTTATAATGAGCAAATTGTTCTCGAGGACACATGTGAATTTTGTCTAGTCACTTTCATCACGATTCATTGACTCGCGTTCACTACTTTGATAAGTTGTTATGTGGGTGGACCGGTGATAAGGTGTTGTTCTTACTTGAACAAGCAACCTACTTATGATTACCCCCTCTCGCAAGCATCCGCAACTACAAAAGAAGAATTAAGATAAATCTAACCATAGCATGAAACATAGGGATCCAAATCAGCCCCTTACGAAATAGCACATAAACTAGGGTTTAAACTTCTGTCACTCTTGCTACCCATCATCTACTTACTAATCCCAGAATGCCTTCCCCTAGACCCAAGCATGGTAATGTTTCATGTAGTCGACGTTCACACGACACCACTAGAGGAAGAACAACATAACACATCATCCACATATTGAACAAAAACCAACTTCACATGATTACTTATAACAAGACTTCTCCCATGTCCTCAAGAACAAATGAAACTACTCACATATTCATGTTCATCATTAGAGGAGAATAATATGTGATTAACAATCTGAACATATGATCTTCCACCAAATAAACCAACTAGCATCAACTACAAGATGTAATCAACACTACTAGCAACCCACAAGTACTGATGTCTACTACGCAACTTTTATTCTTGTAGACTCTGTTGGGCCTTCAAGCGCAGAGTTTTGTAGTACAGTAGCAAATTTCCCTCAAGTGGATGACCTAAGGTTTATCAATCCGTGGGAGGTGTAGGATGAAGATAGTCTCTCTCAAACAACCCTGCAATCAAATACAAGAAATCTCTTGTGTCCCCAACACACCCAATACAATGGTAAATTGTGTAGGTGCACTAGTTCGGCGAAGAGATGGTGATACAAGTGTAGTATGGATAAAAGATATAGGTTTTTGTAATCTGAAATAATAAAAACAGCAAGATAGCAAGTAACAAAAGTGAGCACAAACGGTATTGCAATGCTTGAAAACAAGGCCTAGGGTTCATCCTTTCACTAGTGCAATCTCTCAATAGTGATAACATAATTGAATCATATAACAATCCCTCAACGTGCGACAAAGAATCACTCCAAAGTTCTTATCTAGCGGGGAACATAAGATGAAATTGTTGTAGGGTATGAAAGCACCTCAAAGTTATCCTTTCTGATCAATCTATTGAGCCATCCCTATAAGTGTCACAAACAACCCTAGAGTTCGTACTAAAATAACACCATATGATAAGCATCAACCAACTCTAATGTCACCTAGATACTCCAATGTGACCACAAGTATCCATGAGATGATTATTTGATATGCAACAAACAACTTCAAATTCATAATATTCAATCCACACAAAGAACTTCAAAGAGTACCCCAAAGTTTCTATCAGAGAAAGAAGGATGAAAACGTGTACCAACCCATATGCCTAGATTACCCCAAGGTCACGGGAATCCGCAAGTTGATTACCAAAACATACATCAAGTGACTCAATAGAATACCCCATTGTCACCATGGGTATCCACATGCAAGACATACATCAAGTGTTCTCAAATCCAAAGTATTCAATACGACAATAACGAAACCTCAAAGGGAAAGACTCAATTCATCACAAGAAGATAGAGAGGGAAGAAACACCATATGGTCCGACTATATTAACAAAGCTCGCGGTACATCAAGATCGTGCCAAATCAAGAACATGAGAGAGAGATATCAAACACATAGCTACTAGTACACACCCTCAACCCTGAGGGTGAACTACTCCCGCCTCATCATGGAAGCAGCGGGGATAATGAAGATGGCCTCCGGTGATGACTTCCCCCCTTCGGCAGGGTGCCGGAACAGAGCTCCAGATGGGATCGCTTAGGAACAGAGGCTTGCGACGGCGGAAAAACTCATATAGGTTAACTTTCGGGGGTTTCCGAATATATAAAAAACTTCAGCGTTGGAATCATGCGAAGAGGTGCCACAGGGGGCCCACAAGGCATCAGGGCGCGCCCTGTTGCCTTGTAGGGTCCATGTGGGGCCTCTGGTACTCCCTCGAAGCTTCCTGGGTCTCTTTCCTTCCAGAAAAAATCGTCAAAAAGTTTCGCTGCGTTTGGACTTCGTTTGGTGTGGATTTTCTGGAAAACCAAAAACAAGTAGAAAACAACAACTGGCATTGGGCACTAGGTTAATATGTTAGTCCATGAAAATCATATAAAATTCATATAAAAGTGCACCAAAACCATATAAAATCATTGCTAACATGGCATGAATACTTCATAAATTATAGATACGTTGGAGACGTATCAGCATCCCCAAGCTTAATTCCTGCTCGTCCTCGAGTAGGTAAATGATAAAATAAATAATTTATGAAGTGTGAATGCTAGTATAGTGCACAAGTTTGATCAATGATAATTTCAATCACCTTTTTTAGCATCATAATTGCAACTTTTTCATAAAACTCATCCTGATAAAGTAGCAATCAATTCACATGTTACGGTTCAAACAATGCATTCTCTTGAAACTTAACAAACTATGTTCTTAGTCATCAAACAATTTTAATGCATCTTATTTTCAGCAATGTCTAAGTAAGAGCTCCACATACTCAATTCTCATATAGTCTTCTATGATTGCTAATACTCAAAGCATATTTTTAGAACAACTTATTTATCATAGGGATAATTGTCAAAAATAATAATTCATAATCAAATATATTTGAATGGATATATGTGTCTGGATCTTTCCCCACCGCATGATGCTTGCCAACTAGAGAATAATTGAGGTCAAAATAAGAAGTTGACTCAACAAAAATAAAATTGACAGAAAAGTAAAAGAAAAGCCCTTCGTAGAGGGAAGCATGGATTTGTAGAGGTGCTAGAGCTCATTGCTTAAAACAGAGATGAATACATTTTGAGTGGTGCACCTTTCCTGTCAACATCACGATAAAGGATTTCAATATCTTCCATGCTAAACAGATTATTGGCGGTTCCCATGCAGAAATGAAAAGTTTAACTCCCCCTCAACCATTCAAACACAAGCCATGGCTAGCCGAATTCACGGGTGCCCTCCAAACTTTCAACTTTCCAAGGGGAGCCTTTGTTTTATTATATATTTTTTTCTTTTTATTTAAGGGACTGGGCATCCCAATTACCAGCCTCTCTCGAGCAAGGACAAGTGAATAAACACCCATCATGAGAATAACCCACTTAGCATGGAATATACTGACCGCCCCGTCGCTCCATGAGCGGTACGGGCACACAAAACAGATGTTTATTTGAAGTTTTTAGAGATGGCACATGCAAATTTACTTGGAACGGCAGAGTAATACCGCATATAGGTAGGTATGGTGGACGCTCGTGAAAGAAACTTGGCTCAAGGATTTTGGAGGAACAAGCAATATTCTCGCTTAGTACAGAAATTTTTGGCTAGCAAAGATCCTAAACAAGCACCACATGTTGGAGGATCCATAACAATATAACTTCAATGCAAATATACCCAAACATAACTCATTACGTTGTCTTCCTTGTCCAACTTCAACTTATTTGATCAAGTTTGAAAATAATTAATGGGTATTCACAATCATAAAAGATGTCCAAGATAATATATTTGTATGTGAAATTTCTCTTCCATATACTAATCTTTCATGAATTTCTTGTATGACCAATATTGTGACTGTCGAACTTCAATAGATTTTACTTTCTGAACCCAATGTGAAATATTACTAAGCATATGGAACATATATAATTTCAGATTTATGATATTCAATTCATTGAACAATTCACTCTTACAATATAAGTGAAGCACAAGAGTGAATGACAAACTACTCCAAAAGATATAAGTGAAGATCAATGAGTAGTTAAACAATTAAGTAGCTATGTGAAGACTCTCTCCAAATAAAGATTTCAGATCTAATGAGCTTATTAAATAGCAAACAAAATAAAAATGACACTCCAAGAATAACACATATCATGTGAACAAATAAAAACTTAAGCTAACCAATAGTTGTTGATGAAGAAAGGTGGGATGCCTACCGGGGCATCCCCAAGCTTAGTTGCTTGAGACTTCTTGGAATATTATCTTGGGGAGCCTTGGGAATCCCCAAGCTTGAGCTCTTGTGTCTCCTTAATTCCTCTCATATCGTGGCTTTTCCTAAGTCTTAAAAACTTCATCCACACAAAACTCAACAAGAACTCATGAGATAAGTTAGTACAAATCAATTCAAAACCTTAACATTCTCTACTGTAGAAAATCACTAAAATTATAATTAAACATTGCATACTAAATGCTTCCACATTTTTAATACTCCTATCCACAAATAGAAACATTAAACAAGCAAACATATGCAAACAATGCAACTATAACCGCAATCTGTCTAAACAGAACAGTTTGTAAAGGGGGAATAAAAATTCATACTTCTCTAACTCCAAAAATTCTGAAAAATTACCAAGTGAGAGAGAACTCATGCATGCTTACTATGTAAAAAAATCAGAATTTTATCATGTCCTGACTATTCAGTAATATTTTGGACATAATAAAAAACTTTCTATTTTCGAACAGCAACTCATAAACTCGCAAACTGAGCATTGTAAAGGCTATACTTGGCATTTTATTGAGATAAAAAGGTACAACCATGATTATTGATAACAACAAGCAAATAAAACTAAAAGAAAATGATGCTCCAAGCAAAACACATATTATGTGACGAATAAAAATATAGCTCCAAGTGAGGTGTACAGATAGATTGAAGACGAAAGAGGGGATGCCTTCCGGGGCATCCCCAAGCTTAGACGCTTGAGTCTTCCGTGAATATTACCTTGGGTGCCTTGGGCATCCCCAAGCTTAGGTTCTTGCCACTCCTTATTCTCCTCAAATCGTTATCTCACCCAAAACTTGGAAACTTCAATCACACAAAACTTAACGAAACTTGTGACATAGGTTAGTATGATAAAAATAAATCATCCACTTAGGAACTATCAAGACAAGATTCATAATTGTTCTCACATAATGCCTACCGTACTCTATCATCCCCACAATTTATATTACACAATATATGCTATGGAAATACTAAAACAAGCAAACTTTGCAATAAAAACAGAATATGTCAAAAACACAACAACATGTAGTGAGCGAATTAAAAAGCATACTTCTATATCTCCAAAAATTATGACAAATTAGAACAATGTAAATTTTTTTATATCAGTACTATGTAAAAATTGCAGAATTTTCTCACGCTCCAGTATAGAATGTAAAATCGTGCACTGGACGCTAAACTTTCTATTTTCGCACAGAACCAAATAAACAAACATCTACATCAACCTAAAAGCTTTACTTGGTACTTTATTGGAAGAAAACATATAAAACATGATTACTACAGTAGCTTAATCATGTGGGCACACGAAAACAGTAGGTATAAATATTGGGTTGTCTCCCAACAAGCACTTTTCTTTAATGCCTTTTTGCTAGGCATCGGTAATGTTGATTATGATGCTCACATAAAAGTAAAGAATTGAAACATAAAGAGAGCATCATGAATCATGTAGCAAACAATTTTAAGCCTAACCCACTTCCTATGCATAGGGATTTTGTGAGCAAACAATTTATGGGAGCAAGAATCAACTAGCATAGGAAGGCAAAACAAGTATAACTTAAAAACTTTCAACACATAGAGAGGAAACTTGATATTATTGCAACACCTACAAGCATATGACCCTCTCTCATAATAATTTTCGGTAGCATCATGAATGAATTCAACAATATAGCTATCAAATAAATCATTCTTTTCATGACCTACGAGCATAGGATTTTTATTACTCTCCACATAAGCAAATTTATTCTCATTCATAATAGTGGGAGTATCATATGAAACTCGAATACTATAGATTGTTTCCACATTAAAAGAGTAATGTTCAGTAAAAGGGTATTCATAATTATGACAAGTTTTATAATAATAATCGTCATTACTTTTTATGACATAAGTATCATCACAATAATCATCATAAGTAGCAACTTTGTTCTCATCATAATCAATTGAAACCTCTTCCAAAGTAGTGGATTCAACACTAAATAAAGTCATGACCTCTTCAAATCCACTTTTATCATTGTTATAAGATTGAACACCCTCAAAAATAGTGGGATAATTATTACCTAAAGTTGACAATCTTCCAAACCCACTTTCATTATTATTGCAATCATCATAGATAAGAGGCATGCTATCATCATAATAAATTTGATCATTAAAAGTAGGGGGGACTAAAAAGATCATCCTCATTAAACATAGCATCCCCAAGCTTAGGATAAACATTATTTTCAGCAAATAAATTCTCAAACATGTCATTCTCATCAAACATAGCATCCCCAGGCTTGTGGGTTTGCATATCATTAGCATAATCACTCTTATCATCAATAGTATGAATAGCACCAATAGTATAACAATTATTATCATCATAATTTCCCAAGTTGGTGCCAAAAAGATTTTCAAGATCATAAGAAGTATCATTATCTTCCCAATCGTAATCATCATAACAAGTAATAGGCAAAACAAAATTATCATCAAGTGTATCATCTTCCACAATTATTTTTGATTCATTCTCATGAGGCACAACAATAATGGGAGCAACATTATTTGGGAGAGATACCTTTGTACTTCTACTTTTCCTTCTTTTCTTCTTCTTCTTCTTCTTCACCACATTGAGTGTGGGTTTAATTAATTCTTCCGAGCTTCTTATTGAAGAGATCGGTTGGATAGGAAGCTCCTCCTCGTTACCTATTTCATCATGAGAGAAAATGTAACACCCCGATTTTTGGCCCTTTCTTTTTCTTTTGGATTTCTTCGAATTTTTATTTGGAATTTCTTTTTCCGTGGCTATGTGGTCTTGAAACCTGGAAATATCTTCTCTCCTGCTACTTCCAAGTGGCTTGTCACTCTCAACTCCATCTCAAGGCCATGCCATTTCCATCTTAGCCCTACCCCAATATTTATTTCTTGGGAATATTCCTTTTTCTGTTAAAGGAATAACCCTGTTTGCTCTAGGTTGTGAAGCAACCTATATTTCTGCCACTCCAAAAATTCCCACAAAATTCTCATAAATTCTTTGGATCATATATTCCACAAATATGTCAAAATCCATCCTTTCCTAGTTCAAAAATAATCCAGGAATATTCATTTCCTATTCTGTCCAGAATGGCACTTTGTGAAGGAAGTGCTATTCATATTTTCTTGGTTGCCCTAAAAAAATTCGGGCACTCTATCATATCCAAATTATTTCCACATGCCAAAATTCAGATTCATTTGCCTAGTAAATCTTCCTTAGCAAATTTCCAAAGTTTCTGACCAGAGAGAAGCTTTGTGAAGGAAGTACTAGATAGTCTCATCCAAATGAGTTAAAAATTTGGGACGTCATTCATATGATCAAATAATTACTCTCCACAAAATTTAATCTCCATCCAACAATCTATGTGAGCACACCTTCAAATCTTGGTTTCTGGTCATAATTTCAAGTTGTGAAGCAACTATATTTTATATTGCTTCAAAAATTCTGAAATTAATCCAGGACCTAAATATCCCTATATCCATTAGGCATGACAAAATTCACATCATTTTGCTAAGCCATTTGCTCCACAAAATTCCCCCAAGTTTCTGTCCAGTGAGGAGCATTGTGATGGAAGTACCATTTATATTTATCCAAATGGGATGAAATTTTTATGGCACCTTCATATGCCCACATGATCATACTCCACCAATTTTCAGCTCAACCCAAGCCAACATCATGGTTAGTTCTTATATCATACCATTTGATCACTATTTCATGCCTAAGTTTGCAACAGCAAACTTCAGTCGATCATTCCCATCAACCCACAGCTGCTTTCCTCGATCCATCACCTCAGGTAGGACCCACTTAGGAAGGACTACACGCTAGACATCTTTTGGTTGGCCAGAATGCACCGCGTGAGCCTGTGCACATGGTGACCACGCGGTCTGGCGTGCCGAAAGCGCGATCTGGGCATCGGGTCCCTCGGTCGCCGCCCAAACGCCGTGGCCTCGCCACCGCACCATCTCCACAACGATGCCCCCACTCTCCTGCATCCATGCCACCTCTCTGGACCCCTCCCCCTCTCCTCTTTCCTCTCCGGCGAGCCACGCCGTCCCGGGATGCCCGCGGCCGTCGTCGCCTTGCCTTTGTCCTCTTGCTCCCCGTGGCATCTCTGCACCGCGTGAGCCCCTCCTAGACCTCTCTCCCCCTCCGCGCGTGCGCGCGTGCATGCGGTCGTGCCAGGGGCATCATCTCCGTGTGCCCATCGGCATCCGGCGAGGGTATCGTTGCCATGGCTATATAAGGCCACCCCGAGCCCTCCTCTCCTCACCAACCTCTCTCTCTCCCTCGTAGAAAACCCCCTGGCCACTCAACCGAGCTCCGGAGCCCCTCCTCGCTCCGCATGGCCGCCGCTTGGCCTCGCTCGAAATCGAGCAATGTCGGCCCTCCCTCCACCTTCTGACCTCACCAACCTCTTCCCCGAGCTTCTGTGATCCTCCCCATATCCTCGTTTCGTCGCCGGAGTACGCGTGGCCGCGATCCCCATGAGCGGCCGCCGCCCCTGTCCTCGGCCACCGGGAGCCACCGCGGCTCCAGCCCTCCCCGGCGTCCGTGTGGTGCGGGGACGGATGCGGCTCGGCTCCCTGAGCACGCCGGTGGCTGGAGCACCGCCAACGGTGGTCCGAGTCGCCGGGACGGGCGCCGGCGAGCTCGAGCTCCTCTGTCCCGCGCACGAGAGGAGGAAGACCGCGAACCCCCCTCCAGCTGGCCGTGGACCCCAGCGGCCCCACCCGTCATCCTCTAAAGACCGGGCCCGCACTGTTTAAGTGGACGCGCATTTTCTAAAATACGTTTTCCGTGTGAGAAAGCATACTTTGGAACAATTTCGGTCAGAAATACGCTTCCCTGCTGCGAAGACATATTTTCTGGAATGCGCCTTGTCTTTTTCAGCAGCCGGCGCCAAAACCCCTAATTTGCGGGCGTTCGCCCGTTAGTAGCAGAAAAGCTTACTTTTTATTTGTTTTTCTGCCTAACGAACGAACGGCCGTATCTCGACAACCGTGACTCCGATTCAGGTGATTCCAAAGCCCACGATCTCAGTTCGTCGAGCCCATTCCGGTGGTACCATTTTCACCATGTTGTAACATTCTGAAAATGACCATTTTGCCCTTGCCCTTATTCAGCCCCCTCCGAGAGGGAAACGTTTTGGGCAAATTTTTCCGCGGGTGCTCCGCACTTCTGCCCGGTGAATTCGTCATCCCCAGGCAAGCCACGACAGCCACTTGCATGATGGCATTGCAATAGCCATGGTTTCCACTTGAATATTTAATAATTATTTGCTCATTTAATGATATGTGCTCGTGAATCCATGCTCGTTCTTATGCCATGATCATTTGCACCTAATAAGTTAAATGATTATTTGCTAGTATTATTATTATCATGTTAGTTCTCGGATTTATTTTCGATGCTAGTGATCATGTTATGCTCACATGAATAGCTACCGTTTTGTATACTTGTGATCTTCATGATCATCGCTATGCCATGCTCATTTGCATCCCGTAGGCTAAATGATTTATCATTGTTGATGTTAAATGGTTATGTTGCCCATCCATGGTTACACTGATATCATGCTCATATGCATTGTTATGACTCAGCTCATCACCATTCAAGTTGAACCTGACTTTAATCGAACTTGAACAAATCTGTTGGCTGAGTCATGGTGCCACCGAATCGAGCTCACCAGTGCAGCCACACTTGCCTGGATGGGGAGGCCCTAATGCGGTCTATTGTCATGCCTCTCGCCGGTGCCTCCTACTAGGGAAGGTTATGGGTGCACGCTACCCTGATCAGGTAGGCGGCCATAAGCCTTGAGTACCCAAGTTTTATGGTATACCGAGGTCCCCATTTGGGATGATGTTTATGTTTGGCCACGACGGTGGCGGCCACATAGGTGGCGGATGTCACGAGTTGGCATCGGGGTAACCCAGGACATAGCCCAAAGGGGAGTTTGTCGGAGTGGCCGGGAGAGTGTCATGCAATAGATTGGTTTTGTCGGAATGTCGTTGGTCCACCCGAATGGGAGCACGAGGCCATGAGTTCCGTAGTGTGGGTACAGTGTACTAACCTCTGCAGAGTGTATAATCTATCGATAGCCACGTCCTCGGTCATGGACACAGTTCATAGTAGGTCACACTATGGGTCAACAGAAATATTAACCTGAATAATAACAACCCCGGTTCGATGAGAAAAGAAGTTGGTTGATCTTTATGTGGTCACGAGATGACCACGATGGTATTCTTGATGATGGTTGATCATGAGGTGATCATGTGATGATCACGACGGTAAGAAAGTTTGATATTCATGGTGGTTATGAGATAACCTCTGAGCAGAGTAAGTTGGTCCATGAGACCTTAAACGTCGACCCCCTTGCATGCTAGTGCTAGTATCATCATGTTCATATCATGAAGTTTATGTACCTGCCATGCTCATGTTGTTCTAAGTAGTATCATGCTCATCATTGATGCTTAACCTGTAAATGCCATGCTGTTGTATGTCTTGATTGCTTTGGTTGCTGTGAGCTTGCGAGTACATTCAAAGTACTCACCTGGCGTGTAATGCCAGATTGCAGGTGATGCCGTGATTGCTTGCTTGTCGAGGATTCCGAGGTTGCGCTCTAGGATGCGTCCCAGCCAGAGTCCCTGCGGAGTGGGGTTCATCACCGTCGTCGTTGTTCCGCTGCTAGATTTTATTCCGCTTCGAGATGTTCCGCTGCTAGCATAGAACTACCTTAGCAGGCGAAATGTCATCGTGCCCCTGTAACCTTTGTAATATAGGACCCTTGTACCCCGTTTATTCGTAATAAAGAGTTGATTTGTTCTATGCCAAGCAGTGCCGTATTCCAGAAGACTTGATCTCTGGGCTGGAATACGGATTGTTCCGGTCTCTCTGAGCCGGGGTACCACAGCGATTGGTATCAGAGCAGGTCTGGCTATAGGACGCCCTAGTCAGCACGAGCATTAGAAATCGGTAGTATTGAGTCTAGTCGGTTTGCTGCATTTGTTTGTCGCATAGCATGCATATAGACTTATTATATTGTCACTAACGGTTGATCTCGTGAGTGTAGGTGGCATCGGTTTCGATCCACTACCTGCACCCTCCAGCTTTGCATACTTGCCCTTTTGGTGTTTGGTGTCATCTCTGTCCCAGCGGAGTGATGCCAAGGTACCTAGTGGTGTCGATCATTTGCAGGATTGATGCACAGGTATCGCACCAATTTTTTCTCTTCAGCCACACCTATCGTTTCGGTGGTAGACATGCTTCTACCCCGGATCTTGCCATCCGACCCGCCATTTGGCAACCCTCACTGGTCTTTGTTACCAGAAAAGGGCAATGCTAGCAAATCCTGTTTTCCGCCGCTATCCCACTCTATCACCCATTCTCTGGATGAGTACGGTTCCCTTCCGTATGATTGATGATGATGATGTGGTCGTGACATCCGTGTCTCGCTATATGATCACCGAGTCCGTCCTCACCTCCGAGCCTACCCAGATGCAACCGGTGTTGAGCCAGCGCTGGGTGTAGCTTCGTTTACACCAACCCTCCACACGATGATTCACTTTCGTGCACACCGCCACAGCATGTTAGATCGTAGTACCGGAGTTTCCTCGAGAATTGTGTGCTTAAGTAGGCATGCATAGTGAGGTGAATAGCTGTAAAATGTGATGTTGCTTGTAATCTTGCTGCCTTGTGTGCTTTTGTTTTAGTCATTTCTTTTGCTTCTTTCTTTGGGCCTTCGGTGTTACCATATTTCCCCTTATGAAAGTTGCTCATCAACCGACACCGGACTCGAAGAAACAGTGAGGAGTTCAAATATTTAGAAGCTCAACTAAATATTATGGAATTCTCAGCCGACTGCATTGTATGGGGAATATCTGATTTAAATACAAATGATATTCTGAATTGACTATCAGCATCAAGGCTACATCAGTGTGCAACCATCACAATCGTAATGAACCAGCTGGGAGACAATTTGTGTGCAAGACAACAGTACATTTCCAGTCAAAGGAATATCAAGGGGATATATATATATATATATATATATATATATATATATATATATATATATATATATATATATGGCATTCAGTCCGCATATCACGGAGAGAAGTTTCTGGAGTAAGCAACCGAGCATTTCTCCGCACGCTACCAAGCTTACGACGCAAAGTTCCTCAATCTTCCTCGGTACGATATGTGGATAGCTTATAGTGCGAGATAGTCAGTCTTCTTCGGTAAGCCACCGCAGGAAGCTTATAGCATAAGACACCAAATCTTCCTCAGTAAGCAACCAGGAGGAGAAGCTTCTGAAGTACGATACCCAGTCTTCTTCAGCAAGCTATCCCGGCAAAAGCTTTGAGCATAAGATATCCAGACCTCCTCAGCACAATACTCTCGATGGCTTCCAACACAAGCTATCCAATCTTCGCCAGAGCGGAACTACAAACAGTCATCGGCCTTGGTACAAGATGCTACTCAGTGAGTTGGCAACATATGGCAGTGCATCCCAAGCATTAGATCCGCAACAGTTTGTCAGAAGCAAGAATCAGTCAAGACACAAGTGTCTGCCTTGGGAATCAAATGTTCAGCTACACAGACTCTCATATTTATTGTGAGCATGCTGCCAAGGTGATGCAAGTCACTCGTACGATGAGGCCAGCATGGTGAGAATCCGACAACCCCATGAGTTATGTAAGAGGAAGAAAGCAAGTTATACACCTTAGTGTAGTGCAAGGACTGACAAGCTATGAAGCAAGACAATGTTGGGACAATAATCTTGACAGTGGATATCAAGGCCAGCTTCCTCACACCCGACAAAGTGATATCATTAACCTCTGTCACTGGCACGTATGATTGACCTCATGCAATGAGCTCTATACAAGTAACTGTGAACCTGGTACATGATCCTGATGAACCCTTGCTTACCTTTTCTTAGGTAATGGCACCACGCCTGTGTTCTAAGCTGCTTTTGGCTGTTCAGGGTGGATGCCGCCTTTATATTTCTCTTTTCAACAACTGTCCCTTGTTTTGAGCTGCTTTTCGGCCGTCTCGGGTAGCTGTTGAGTTTCTTTTTGTACCAGTGACCCTATGCTCTGAGCTGTTCTTCGGCCGTCTTAGGGAACTGCTACATTCTTCTTATCAACACTACCTCATGCTCTGAGCTGCTTTTCAGCCATCGTGAGCCATGGTTGGGTTATTCCAGTAATGTCCCAGATCTGAGTTGTATAGACCGTTCTGGTGGCTACTGATTTATTTGCCGATTTCTTGCAAAGGTTCGAATGATCATTGCCCCACAGTTAAAGCTTGAGAGATGGTAAACTTGCCAGTTAAACGTTGCTGCACCACCTGGGGATAAGGATAAGGTATGATTGCTGGAATATTGCACCTGACAGCACCTATGGTCACACGAAGAATTAAAGGTATCTATGGCCAAGCTCTTTCAGCAAAAGGTTCTGAAAAAGAGAACAATAATGAAGGAGCAAGACCGGCAATACAGGTATGATAATCAGTGCAGGGACAACACGGTACGGATACCCAAGACAGTCTGATTCCGTATTGATCACCATGAACAGACACCCAAGGGGCCTACTCTGTTTGTAAGGACTTCATATCAAGGTGACAGTCGAATCATCGGTACGAATTTGAAACAGTGAAGCCAACCAAGGTAATTCAGAACTACCTTCAAGCAGTCAGACTCTGCCAAAAGAACGACTATGATTCTCAGCATTGTTTTGAACCCGGAGGACATGCAGCTACTCAAGTAACCCGATGCAAGGAATAAATGTTTCATGTCCAGCGAGGAAAATTTGTTCACAACTCCATTGAATACTATCGGTGCTGGATAGAAGAATATCACATCAATTGGAAATCACTCCCGGACATATGGAAATTTCAGCCATGATAATATCAGATAAGCCAGCAGACAGGAATGAATTGAAGTCAGAGTACCGATGAATCTATGAAGGAAGACCTGTCAAAATATGGATACGGTGAAGCAAACCACCCCAGAGCGAGGCAGTCAGTCAGATGCAATTCTGTGGCAACAAATCATAAAGGAAAAAGGATACCCGAGTTGGAAACGGTTTCCTTAAGTCAGAATATTCATACTTGTTCCCTGAGCAACCAAATCTCGAGGATGAGATTTATCGTAAGGGGGGTAGGTTTGTAACACCCCGATTTTTGGCCCTTTCCTTTTCTTTTGGATTTCTTCGAATTTTTATTTGGAATTTCTTTTTCCGTGGCTATGTGGTCTTGAAATCTGGAAAGATCTTCTCTCCTGCCACTTCCAAGTGGCTTGTCACTCTCAACTCCATCTCAAGGCCATGCCATTTCCATCTTAGCCCTACCCCAATATTTATTTCTTGGGAATATTCCTTTTTATGTTAAAGGAATAACCCTGTTTGCTCTAGGTTGTGAAGCAACCTATATTTATGCCATTCCAAAAATTCCCACAAAATTCTCATAAATTCTTTGGATCATATATTCCACAAATATGTCAAAATCCATCCTTTCCTAGTTCAAAAATAATCCAGGAATATTCATTTCCTATTCTGTCCGGAATGGCACTTTGTGAAGGAAGTGCTATTTATATTTTCTTGATTACCCTCAAAATTTTTGGGCACTCTATCATATCCAAATTATTGCCACATGCAAGAATTCAGCTTCATTTGTCTTGTAAATCGTCCTTAGCAAATTTCCAAAGTTTCTGACCAGAGAGAAGCTTTGTGAAGGAAGTACTAGCTAGTCTCATCCAAATGAGTTGAAATTTTGGGACGTAATTCATATGATAAGATCATTACTCTCCACCAAATTTCTTCTCCATCCAATAATCTATGTGACCACACCTTCAAATCTTGGTTTCTGGTCATAATTTCAGGTTGTGAAGCAACTATGTTTTATATTGCGTAAAAAATTCTGAAATTAATCCAAAACCTAAATATCCCTATATCCATTAGGAATACCAAAATTCACATCATTTTGATAAGCCATTTGCTCAACAAAATTCCCCCAAATTTCTGTCCAGTGAGAAGCATTGTGAAGGAAGTACCATTTATATTTATCCAAATGGGATGAAATTTTTATGGCCCCTTCATATGCCAACATGATCATACTCCACCAATTTTCAGATCAACCCAATCCACCATGTGAGTGCTACTTCATGAACTAGCTTCTGGACCAGATTTGGTGGTTGTAAAGCAACTATGTTGAATATTGGTCCAAATCTTTCCAAAATCCACAGGATGGTAGTCCTTCCTACCCTAAACCTCTGTGACATCATGGTTAGCTCTTATATCATACCATTTGATCACTATTTCATGCCTAAGTTTGCAACATCAAACTTCAGTCGATCATTCCCATCAACCCACAGCTGCTTTCCTTGATCCATCACCTCAGGTAGGACCCACTTAGGAAGGACTAAACGCTAGACATCTTTTGGTTGGCCAGAATGCACCGCGTGCACCTATGCACGCGGTGACCACGCGGTCTGGCGCGCCGAAAGCGCGCTCTGGGCATCGGGTCCCTCGGCCGCCGCCCAAACGCCGTGGCCTCGCCACCGCACCATGTCCACAGCGATGGCCCCACTCTCCTGCGTCCACGCCACCTCTCTGGACCCCTCCCCCTCTCCTCTTTCCTCTCCGGTGAGCCACGCTGTCCCGGGATGCCCGCGGCCGTCGTCGCCTTGCCTTTGTCCTCTTGCTCCCCACGGCATCTCTGCACATCGTGAGCCCCCCCTAGACCTCTCTCCCCCTCCGCGCGTGCGCGCGTGCACGCGGGCGCGCCAGGGGCATCATCTCCGTGCGCCCGTCGGCATCTGGCGAGGGTATCGTTGCCACGGCTATATAAGGCCACCCCGAGCCCTCCTCTCCTCACCAACCTCTCTTTCTCCCTCGTAGCAAACCCCCTCGCCACTCAACCGAGCTCCGGAGCCCCTCCTCGCTCCGCATGGCCGTCATGGCCGCCGCTCGGCCTCACTCGAATTCGAGCAATGCCGGCCCTCCCTCCTCCTTCTGACCTCACCAACCTCTTCCCCGAGCTTCTGTGATCCTCCCCATATCCTCGTTTCGTCGCCGGAGTACGCATGGCCGCGATCCCCATGAGCGGCCGCCGCCGCGGCTCCAGCGCTCCCCGGTGTCCGTGTGGTGCGGGGACGGATGTGGCTCGGCTCCCTGAGCATGCCGGTGGCCGGAGCACCGCCAACGGTGGCCCGAGTCGCCGGGATGGGCGCTGGCGAGCTCGAGCTCCTCTGTCCCACGCGCGAGAGGCGGAAGACCGCGAACCCCCCTCCAGCTGGCCGTGGACCCCAGCGGCCCCACCCGTCATCCTCTAAAGCCCGGGCCCGCACTGTTTAAGTGGACGCGCGTTTTCTAAAATACGTTTTCCGTGTGAGAAAGCGTACTTTGGAACAGTTTCGGTCAGAAATACGCTTCCCTGCTGCAAAGATTTATTTTCTGGAATGCGCCTTCTCTTTTTCAGCAGCCGGCGCCGAAACCCCTAATTTGCGGGCGTTCGCCCGTTAGCAGCAGAAAAGCTCACTTTTTATTTGTTTTTCTGCCTAGCGAACGAACGGCCGTATCTCGACAACCGTGACTCCGATTCAGGTGATTCCAAAGCCCACAATCTCAGTTCGTTGAGCCCATTCCGATGGTACCATTTTCACCATGTTGTAACATTCTGAAAATGACCATTTTTCCCTTGCCCTTATTCAGCCCCCTCCGAGAGGGAAACGTTTCGGGCAAATTTTTCCGCGCGTGCTCCGCACTTCTGCCCGGTGAATTCGTCATCCCCAGGCAAGCCACAACAGCCACTTGCATGATGGCATTGCAATAGCCATGGTTTCCACTTGAATATTTAATAATTATTTGCTCATTTAATGATATGTGCTCGTGAATCCATGCTCGTTCTTATGCCATGATCATTTGCACCTAATAAGTTAAATGATTATTTACTAGTATTATTATTATCATGTTAGTTCTCGGATTTATTTTCGATGCTAGTGATCATGTTATGCTCACATGAATAGCTACCGTTTTGTATACTTGTGATCTTCATGATCATCGCTATGCCATGCTCATTTGCATCCCGTAGGCTAAATGATTTATCATTGTTGATGTTAAATGGTTATGTTGCCCATCCATGGTTACACTGATATCATGCTCATATGCATTGTTATGACTCAGCTCATCACCATTCAAGTTGAACCTGACTTTAATCGAACTTGAACAAATCTGTTGGCTGAGTCATGGTGCCACCGAATTGAGCTCACCAGTGCAGCCACACTTGCCTGGATGGGGAGGCCCTAATGCGGTCTATTGTCATGCCTCTCGCCGGTGCCTCCTACTAGGGAAGGTTATGGGTGCACGCTACCCTGATCAGGTAGGCGGCCATAAGCCTTGAGTACCCAAGTTTTATGATATACCGAGGTCCCCATTTGGGATGATGTTTATGTTTGGCCACGACGGTGGCGGCCACATAGGTGGTGGATGTCACGAGTTGGCATCGGGGTAACCCAGGACATAGCCCAAAGGGGAGTTTGTCGGAGTGGCCGGGAGAGTGTCATGCAATAGATTGGTTTTGTCGGAATGTCGTTGGTCCACCCGAATGGGAGCACGAGGCCATGAGTTCCGTAGTGTGGGTACAGTGTACTAACCTCTGCAGAGTGTATAATCTATCGATAGCCACGTCCTCGGTCATGGACACAGTTCGTAGTAGGTCACACTATGGGTCAACAGAAATATTAACCTGAATAATAACAACCCCGGTTCGATGAGAAAAGAAGTTGGTTGATCTTTATGTGGTCACGAGATGACCACGATGGTATTCTTGATGATGGTTGATCATGAGGTGATCATGTGATGATCACGACGGTAAGAAAGTTTGATATTCATGGTGGTTATGAGATAACCTCTGAGCAGAGTAAGTTGGTCCATGAGACCTTAAACGTCGACCCCCTTGGATGCTAGTGCTTGTATCATCTTGTTCATATCATGAAGTTTATGTACCTGCCATGCTCATGTTGTTCTAAGTAGTATCATGTTCATCATTGATTCTTAACCTGTAAATGCCATGCTGTTGTATGTCTTGATTGCTTTGGTTGTTGTGAGCTTGCGAGTACATTCAAAGTACTCACCTGGCGTGTCATGCCAGATTGCAGGTGATGCCGTGATTGCTTGCTTCTCGAGGATGCGTCCCAGCCAGAGTCCCTGCGGAGTGGGGTTCATCACCGTCGTCGTTGTTCCGCTGCAAGATTTTATTCCGCTTCGAGATGTTCCGCTGCTAGCAAAGAACTACCTTAGCAGGCGAAATGTCGCCGTGCCCCTGTAACCTTTGTAATATCAGACCCTTCTACCCCGTTTATTCATAATAAAGAGTTGATTTGTTCTATGCCAAGCAGTGCCGTATTCCAGAAGACTTGATCTCTGGGCTGGAATACGGGGTGTTCCGGTCTCTCTGAGCCGGGGTGCCACAGAAAATAGGAGGGAAAGGGGGATCTTTACCCTTCCATTAGTATTCCT
The DNA here is from genome assembly GCA_039707655.1 of Elymus sibiricus. NCBI lineage: Eukaryota > Viridiplantae > Streptophyta > Magnoliopsida > Poales > Poaceae > Elymus > Elymus sibiricus. Next base: position 163,613,633 of record CM077666.1, on the reverse strand, counting down.
TTTATATTCTATTGGTTTTCCCGTCTTTCTATAATTGGCTATATAAGCATTCTCATTGCAATTTACCACACAAAACATATAGATTTCCTTTAGATTAGTTTTAGCATGGTCTGTGAATATGAATGCTTCAAACCAACTATTTTTATGTGACAATTCGTCACAACCCAAAAATAAACAAAGTTCATTATAAAGTTCAAGGGTGATCAAGTTATTACAATATTTGGCCATGATTCAGTCATGAAATAGGATGCATTGAAAATTAAGACAACCAACCTTATTGCAAAGTTCACAAGTAATGGGATGAAGAGAGCATAATTTTGTAGCAAGTTCATCCATCACTTTAAGCCACCAATTGGTTTTATCATGTTTATGCTTCTTACAAAATATATCATCCCTATAAGGCATGTCTTCACAAAGCTTATGCACTCCACAAAAATTGACATGCTTATAAGAAACCTTTTTATCATGACTAGTACAATCATCATTAGTATTATGGATATTCATAGAAAGTATACTAACAACATTTCAATCATGCTTATCATTCTAAGATTTTATGCCAAACATTTTATTGAATTCTTCTTCTAACACTTTGGCACAATTTTTCGATCCATCATTTTAAAGAAAGACATTATAAAGATAAAGCATTTCAGGCAACCTCAATTCCATTTTTTAGTTATCTTTTATAAAACCAAACTAGTGAATAAACAAGAAAACTAAAAGATTCAATTGCAAGATCTAAAGATATACCTTCAAGCACTCACCTCCCCGGCAACGGCGCCAGAAAAGAGCTTGATGTCTACTACACAACTTTTATTCTTGTAGACTCTGTTGGGCCTCCAAGCGCAGAGTTTTGTAGGACAGTAGCAAATTTCCCTCTAGTGGATGACCTAAGGTTTATCAATCCGTGGGAGGGGTAGGATGAAGATAGTCTCTCTCAAACAACCCTGCAATCAAATACAAGAAATCTCTTTTGTCCCTAACACACCCAATACAATGGTAAATTGTATAGGTGCACTAGTTCGGCGAAGAGATGTGATACGTCCATTTTGCATCATGTTTTCCTACTGTTATTTATAGTGTTTTTAATCAATATAACACTTTGTAGAGCAATTCTACTGCCTTTTCTCTCTTAATATGCAAGATTTACATAAGGAGGGAGATTGCCGGCAGCTGGAATTCTGGACCTGAAAAAGCTATGTCAGAGATACCTATTCTGCACATCTCCAAATGAGCTGAAATTTCACGGAGATTTATTTTGGAATAAATAAAAAATATTGGATAAAAGAAGTACCAGAGGGGGCCACCCAGGTGCCCACGAGGCACCAGGGCGCGCCACCCCCCCCCCCCCCCAGGCTCGCCCTGGTGGCTTGTGGACCCCTGGCCAGCCTCCGGTGCCCTTTTCCTGCTATATAAGCCCATTTGCCCTAGAAAAAAATAAGGAGAAGTCTTTCGGGACGGAGCGCCGCCATCTCGAGGCGGAACTTGTGCAGGAGCACTTTTGCTCTCCGGCGGAGCGATTCCGCGTGGGATATTTCCCTCCGGGAGGGGGAAATCGAAGCCATCGTCATCACCAACGACCCTCTCATCGTGGGAGGACCAATCTTTATCAACATCTTCACCAGCACCATCTTATCTCAAACCCTAGTTCATCTCTTGTATTCAATCTTTGTCTCAAAACCTCAGATTGGTACCTGTGGGTTGCTAGTAGTGTTGATTACATCTTGTAGTTGATGCTAGTTGGTTTATTTGGTGGAAGATTATATGTTCAGATCCATTATGCTATTCAATACCCCTCTGATCTTGAACATGAATATGATTTGTGAGTAGTTACTTTTGTTCTTGAGGACATGGGAGAAGTCTTGTCATAAGTAATCATGTGAATTTGGTATTCGTTCGATATTTTGATGATATGTATGTTGTTGATTCTCTTAGTGGTGTCATGTGAACGTCGACTACATGGCACTTCACCATATTTAGGCCTAAGGGAATGCATTGTGGAGTAGTAATTAGATGATGGGTTGCTAGAGTGACAGAAGCCTAAACCCTAGTTTATGCGCTATTCCGTAAGGGACTGATTTGGATCCATATGTTTAATGCTATGGTTAGATTTATCTTTAATTCTTCTTTCGTAGTTGCGGATGCTTGCGAGAGGGGTTAATCATAAGTGGGAGGCTTGTTCAAGTAAGAACAGCACCCAAGCACCGGTCCACCCACATATCAAATTATCAAAGTAGCGAACGCGAATCAAACCAACATGATGAAAGTGACTAGATGAAATTCCCATGTGTCCTCGAGAACGTTTAGCTTATTATAAGAGATCGTTCCGGCCTGTCCTTTGCAACAAAAGGATTGGGCTACCTTGCTGCACTTTAGTTACTATTGCTACTTGTCACTTGTTACAAATTATCTTGCTATCAAACTACTTGCTACCGATAATTTCAGTGCTTGCAAAAAATACATTGCTGAAAACCGCATGTCATTTCCTTCTGCTCCTCGTTGGGTTCAACACTCTTACTTATTGAAAGGACTACGATTGATCCCCTATACTTGCGGGTCATTAAGATGGTGATACAAGTGTAGTATGAATAGTAGATATAGGTTTTTGTAATCTGAAATAATAAAAACACCAAGGTAGCAAGTAACAAAAGTGAGCACAAATGGTATTGCAATGCTTGAAATCAAGGCCTAGGGTTCATCCTTTCACTAGTACAATCTCTCAACAGTGCTAACATAATTTAGGATAGTAAAACTGCCCCCAATCCCTGCCCTCTCACACCATCAGAAGTCTGGACAGTTCATTTTTTTGATTAGACAGTTTCTGGCCCCCCAATCTGATCTGTACACCAGGTTTGCATTTCGTGGGCTGGCTGTCCTAAGGAGAGGCTACTCCGGTGGCCGAAACATAGTATGCTAGTTGATTGGGCCTAAGGGATCGGCCCATTAGGCAGCGAGGGATGACGAGCGTTTGCGTGGTTCCCGTGCGGATGCGAAGGCGACAGTTCGAGAGTGACTTCCCTGTTCTCCCCCATCTACGACGACGGCGGCACCAACAATCGGAACCCCACGATGATTCCCTTCGCCCTAGCCTCCTCCTGCAGCAGCGTTGGTGATTGGGATGGAGCAGCCGCCACCGATCCTGGCCACTCTGATTCCCCAATGACTTTGTAAGTCTGCAGAATTCATGCTCTACTCCTGACCCGATCTCTCTCGGTTTTGAATTCTAGGTGTTGTGTTTGTAGTCTTCTAAATGATTTTGAGGAGGGACCTCACCTACTCGGCAAAGTATGCCGTGACTGAATGAAGAACAAGTATAATATTTTCTCTCCGATGTCCGATCTATCATGATGGTTCTTTATCCAGCAGATGGCAGGTGAGCAGCTGAGCATACATGATGGCTAGGTAATAAAAGGGATGAGCAAATGACGAGCGTGATCCTTGCACCTCCCGCTTGGATCGATCCATGTCAACCTATTTCTTTGGGGCTTCCTATCTTCGCGATCCTCTCATTCCGATGAACATGATAATCTTTAGGTGGTGGACTTCTAGGAACAATTAAGTGATATTGTTATGGAAAATTTGTTGATTCTGGATGTCAGGGTTTTTCCTTCTGCTATCGCTTAATTCTGGTGCTACTCCTTTTTAACTTATGCAAGTATCACAATGGAACATTGGGGGCATCATAAAAGATTTGAAGAGTACTAAAGTAGTGATCTAAATGCTCTTATATTTCTTTACGGAGGGAGTACTAGCTATTATGCTTCGAGATTTTTTAATAAAATAGTGTGCATATGTTAAGATAGTATACTGACGCTGGGGTTCAATTCCTATCTGCGTGAGGTAAAAATAACGGACACTTCAGCGCCGGCACTACATCCGCGTTCAGGTACAGCTCGTCCCTCCTCCTTCCTCTTTGGTTTGAGTTCAACTTCAGGATAAATATTCTAACAACTGCCCAGTTGCATGAGCACCACCGCTTCATTTTCTTCCAAGTTTCAAGTTTCAAATGCCCAGAGAAGTGGCTCAGACATGTTTGGTTTGGTGTTCTTAAACTGTGCTGCAGTACAAAGTATGTAACACTTTTCTGATGTCAATTAGATGAATTGTATCTGCAGTAAAATATTTAATATTTTTTCTCTGTAGACCTTGAATTGCATAATTTTTCGAGAAGTGTCTCAAAAAACAATCCAATCTTCAACTTTAGATTTGACGGGCTGCTGAATTTGTACTTAATTGCAAGTGTAGATTTTTTTTGTTAAGAAAATCTTTTGCGAATTCAAAGTTGTTTATTTTCCAAATTTCCCCTATGAAAATTTTAAACTCTATACACCGAGGTCATTTTTTACTTGTCACAACATCAGAGAAAATGACATTCATAATACAAATTTGTTATACTTGTGTTCCAGGCACGTAATTCCAAGTGTTAAATCTCCAAATGCCCAAAGTTATTTGTTGGAGGTAAGATGTACTACATCAGTCTCTTCATGCATAGGAGTTACATTCATTTTGTGGTTAATTTATGATGTTTGGATCCAAATTCCCCGTTGGGTTTGAGATCTGATGGGCTTCATCCAAGATAACACAATTTTTTAACCTATTTGGAATATGGGTTTCATGCTAGATTGTTATTGTAAGTGCATCTAGTGCCACCCCTTGTTGGTTTTGGAGTATTGAAGACAAACTTGCTTGTAGGACTAATGTGTTTGTGAGATTCACAGGAGAACACAGGTAGAAGTCCCTATTGATTCAGTTTACCCATCGAAGATGACCCCTAAAAATGTATGAAGACATTGAAGACAATGGTGGTTCACGAAGACATTCATGTTGAAGATAATGGCTCACGAAGACAATTCACTTGAAGCCAATGGAACGCGAAGACTTAGTCTTTTGGTAGTTTCATTTTCTTCTTTATTGAGTCATAGGAACCACCGTACTGTTAAGTGGGGTCGAGGTAAACGAAGTCAGAAACTGACGTGATGCTCAACCTAAAATCCTATGTCTTCGAGCGAAGACAAATCAGAGCAAATCTCTTCCAGAGTTGGTTGAGTCAACTTTGCTTGGAGCCCAAGTAAAGTTGTCGCGTGTGTTCAAATTCCGACCGTTGGACACGTGTCAGTTCTCCAATGACCCAGGGTCATTTCGGGCAAATCATGTCGGGTTGCCTCCTGGCTATAAATAGCCACCCCCTTCTACCATAAGTTGGTGGTTGCTCCGAGTTAGTGCACGGCTTTTGTTGTTTGAGAGCAACCCACCTCCGAAGCCTTTGAGAGAGAATCCTTGCAAGGACAAAACCCAAAACACCCAGAGCCCAAAGTGATTGAGCATCACTGAAGACATTCTGTTCTGAGTGAACTGAAGACTTATTACACTTGAAGACTGTGATCTTCCAGCCGGTTAGGTGTCACATTCTGAGCATCCAAGAGTCATTGTGGATTGCCGGTGAACGAAGTCAGTGAAGGTTTGTAAGTCTACCTTGAAGACTTACCAGAGTGATTGGGCAAGATCTGCGGGTCTTAGTGTAACACCCCTCTATAATGAGCAACAGTGACCCACCATGATTATGCTAAGCTACTGTGATTTGCAATGATTAATCATGTTGGAATAATATCTCATTTCAGATTCCTCCACTGAATTCAATTCAAATTCAAAGTGAATTTTGAAGTTGCTCAAAAATTGCTAGAAAATAGTTCATGTTGTAGCAAAAATTCCAAAACAAATTAATGTTCAGGAAAACAACATCACCTATTTTCCTAAATTGGGCTAGAGCATTAAAACAGTGCAAAAACAGCACTTTAAATGCCATTTCCATTTTTGAAAAATTCAAATGGATTCAAAATTTGCCCAAACTTTTTGTGGCACAGCAAAATAATGCATTCTATTTTTGTGGATCAATTTCACATTTTACAAAATGCAATTTGGCAGCACTTTTATTTTTCTAAAGCTTCTGTAAAAAGAAAAACAGAAAAGAAAAATAAAACGGACTAAACTAACTGGGCCTAAGTGCACAGTGCACTTGGCCCAGCCCAGCCGGCCCTTTCTCCCTCCTCTCTCTCTCTCCCTCGTCGTGTCAGCCGCGCCATGGCCAGAGCGCGCTCGCTCCGGCCGCTGGCCGCCACCTGCCGCCGTGGGCTCACGGGGAGGATAAGGCCGAGGCCATTCCTCCACCCTGGACGCCCTCCACCACTTTCCCCCTCTCTCTCTCTTGCTCGCACGCCTCTCCTCCTCCCCAGCACGTCGTCGTCGCCCCGCCACCGAGATCCCGCGGCCACCGTCGTCCTCGAGCCGCGCCACCATGTCCACCGTCATCGCCGTGCTCGATTACGTCTCCTACGCCGAGCCATTCAAGCCAGGGAGCTCTATCCCAAGCGGATCGAGCTCGCCTTCGCCCTCAGCCACCTCTTCTTCTCCGGCGAACTCCGGCGAGCTTGGCTTCTACTAATCCTTCGCCGGGCCTCCTTGCGCCTGCTAGGTGAGCGCCACACGTTTCCCCTCTTCCTCCCCTTCTTTTTGCGACGACTAGCGCCGTCGCCGTCGATGACCGAGCTCAGCTCGGCCATATAGCTCGTCGTCGTCGCTCCCGTCGTCGTGGCTCCCGTCGTCGTCATGGCCATCCGAGCACGCCAATGTGCTCGGGGCACCCTAGAGGTGCGGCCTGGCCCGATAAATCGCTCGCGCGCATGTAGTTTAGCCGTTCCCGAGAAGTGCCCGAGAGCGCCGCCACCTCCGCCGCTCGCCGGCGTCGATTTCGGCCGTTTCCGGCCAAGCCACCACCACCAGATGATGCGGCGTCGTCTGCTCGTTCGAACGAGCTATCGCGCGCACCATTTGGTTCGCCGTAGCGAAATCCCGATGCGGCCAATGCATCGCCACCGTGTTTCGGCATCGCCGGCGGCTTGCCGCCGGCCAACGCCACGCTGGCCGCCACGTGGGGCACCCTGGGTCACTGACCAGTGGGCCCAGGGGCCCCAGTTCACCAGTTGACCGTGGTCAACGCACTAACGTGGCAGGTACTGTCACTGACCAGTGGGCCCCCTACGCTTAATTACTAATTAGGTTTTTAAATTTAATCTGATAATTAGTTAGTCACTGACATGTGGGGTCCACACACTAATTAACCCGGTTTAGTTTAATTTAACCCTATTTAGCCCAGAGACACTGACCAGTGGGACCCAGCTGTCAGGTTTGACCTGAACAGCTGCGGTTGACCACTGACATCATGATGACATCATGCTAACATGACCAGTGAACTGTTCTAGATAATACGATTTAATTAATTAAATTAATTCTAGGATTTTCAGAAAAAGGTTTAAAACTTTGAAAATTCATAGAAATTCAACCGTAGCTCGGATGGAAAAGTTTTCAACATGAAAGTGATCAGAAATACGAGACGAATCCGAATATGTGGTCAAAATGCTTGACCATCACTCCTATCTACCTGAACATGGAACCTTCCCCTCCGGTTCAGTATACCGAAATCTGCCTAAACGCCGGGAAAATATCCTAGATATTTTCCCGCTTCGTGTGCGACATGTAGCACTGCATTAGGTCACCACCACACTGCATATTGCCATGCCATGCATCTGTGTTGCTTGTGTTTGCTTTTATTTATTGTTTCTTCCCCCTCTTCTTATCCGATAGCCCCCGAGACCGACGCAGCTCAGGAGACCGACTACACCGCTGACGACCCCTCCTTTGCCGCAGAGCTTCCAGGCAAGCAACCCCCTCTTGACGCATGCCTATATTACCTATTCTTTCTCCCTCCTGCTTGCATTAGAATTTGCTACTGCTGTTGATTTATCCTATTCTGATGCATAGCCTCTTTTTGTAAACTGTCTTTGATACTTTAACTGATATCCTAAATGCTTAGTGTAGGATGGTAGTAAACCATCTGTGGCCACTCTTCCTTGCTCTAGTTGCCCCGCTTTAGTACCTGTGCCCCGTTCGATGTGATCGATGGGCTGAGACCAGCACATCACCGCACACCCCTAAATTGTGCGACTCTACCGAGCTAACATCGAGTGCCGAGGGTGATACCTCTTATCTCACTCCCGATGATGCCTCTGTAGTATAGCTAGTCGGTTGGGGGTTACCAAGGGTGATTCCTCTTCCACCACCTCCGAAAGCTTCTGTCATGCAACTCCGCAAGTGTGAATACCATCGAGGCTGATTCCTCCGGGTTCACCTTGATGGATACATCTAGTGCGAATCCAACGAGGGTGACTCCTCGGATTCCTGCTTGATGTTATGGACAGACGGTTACTTGGACTTTATTACAAATACCTGGATAAAGTCGGGTCGGCCCCGAGGGGTACCCGCGAGTGATGTGGATTTGGGTTGACCATGAGGGTACCTGTGTGGTGATTACGTGGCACGGCCGGGCATTCCTAGCCCTTGCCGTAAGTCCACGGGATGGGGCGACGGGGTCACATGATCGTGAGTCTCTGCTTGTCACCGCGCGCTCCCAACGCACTAATGGGTTAGGATATGTAATCTGAGTAGGCCTCTAGCCTTATCGCACTAACCACCACGCGGGAATAAGTATGGGCACTCGGCGTCGTATGTATCAGCCGAAGCTCTTCAGACGTCAGCAGTTGAGCGGCGTGCGCTAGGTTGGACTGGTAAAGCCTGCGCTTGTATTAAGGGGGCTAGGTCTGCTCACCGGCCGCGTTCGCAACGCGCAGGAGTGCAAAGGGCGATGGGCCCAAGACCCCTGAGTGCTTAGGATGTAGACCGGCGTGCTGGCCTCTCTGTTGAGCCTAGGTAGGGCTACGACGTGTCGATAGACTGAGGTCGGGCATGACCCGAGCAAGTGTGTCCGGCCAGAGTTAATCGAGTGTGTTGGGTAAAGTTGGTGCACCCCTGCAGGGAAGTATATCTATTTGAATAGCCGTGTCCACGGTAACAGGACGCTCGGAAAATATCCCGATCTACTACAACTAGAAATGGGTTGAATATATGTTGGCTCCGGGATCGCTTTCTCACAGGGAGTCGAGGAAGGATCTCTGGGCGTGGTTACTACTTGTTACTACTACTATATTTATGTACTAATCTGCACTCTTCTTATGCTGCAAGACGCTGAAGCTGCTAGTCTTCGATAGGCTAGGCCATCCCCTCTATTCTGGCATTTCTGCAGTCCAGTCCACATATACAGCCCCTCCTTTGAAACCAATGCATAAGTAGTATAGATCTAATGTAAGTCTTGCGAGTACTTTGGATGAGTACTCATGGTTGCTTTGCTTCCCTTTTTCCCCATACTCGATTGCTGCGACCAGATGACGGAGCCTAGGAGCCAGCTGTGCCAGCCGACGACTACTACTACTACCCCTCTGGCGGATACTACTACTACTACGAGGAGCCCTCCGACGACCAGGAGTAGATAGGAGACACCCAGGCAGGAGTCCTGCGCCTTTCGATCCAGTGTTTTGTTTTGCCCCGTCTACTTAAAGGCCTATCTGTTTAACTTTATGTATGTACTCAGATATCTAATGCTTCCGCTGATGCTTGTATGACATCGAGCTTATGTATTCGAGCCCTCGAGGCCCCTGGCTTGTAATATAAAGCTTGTATGACTTTTATTTGTGTTTAGAGTTGTGTTGTGCTATCATCAAGTGAGTCCTTAGGCTTGATCATGTGCATTTGCATGTATGAATAGTGCACGATTAAGTCGGGGGCGTCACAAGTTGGTATCAGAGTCGACTGCCTGTAGGAATCCCCCTTTCCAACTCCTTGGCCGAAGTTGAGTCTAGTCTTTGCAAAACTGCTTTACTAACATTGCTGTGTGGCTTACGGGCCCACGTCGCCAATGGGTGGTATTAGGATCTTTTATTCCTCATCTTTACTCTGGGACTCTGAATTCTCTTCCATTCGGGTTAAATGATTTTGCTAACTCTAACACTAGGTTCTCTTAATCACATTCACCCGGAGAGCTGGATTGTCTGCAACTAATCCTTTCCTTTGGTCTAGTTAATCTGATAATCACCTTTTCCTTTCCATTGGTCTATTTAACCTTTTCTTTCCAAGTTATCATATGCTTCTCACACTGTCATTTGACATCTTGCACTCCTTGTTTCAAATGCGTCCCACAAGACAGCTTGTGCGCCAGACTATGGCTGTTGATGCGACTGGGTTTCTGGCCATTTTGGTCGATCTTCTGACCAGGCCGGGATATCGCTGGTACCCCGAGTACACAGTTTACGAGGATTACCGCGAGTTCAACCAGGAGCAGTACCACGCTATGGTTCGCATCTTTGATCGGCAGGACATCTCCATCACTGAGTTACACACCTTTCATGGTGTTGGAGAGACTGCCGACATGGCCGTCCATGATGCTCCCTATACTGCTATTGCCCGTCTCCGTGGAGAGCACAACAGTCGCTTGGAGGAGACTGCTTTCAGATACATCCCGTATGCTCTTGCTGGGGATGAGACTAGATATTACACTGCTGTTTGTACTCCCTACGTGTCGCGTCGTTATGACCTGCAGGTTCTGGTACAGTACACTCAGGCTCTGGACCACACTGCTCGAGCTCTTGTTGTCGAGTTGCACGCCACTCGTGCTCGTCTTTATGACGCTCTGACACAGTTGCTACCAGCAGTCAGTGCACGGATGCACCCAGAGTACATTCTTTACCCGCGCAGGACGAAGTTGCCACCAGGTCTTGAGTGGCCTGCTGTTGGAGGTCTTACCCCTCCACGTGGTCCTCTTCTTCCAGTCCGGGACCAGGTTCTGCACCAGAGTGTTCATGGAGCGCAGGATCCTTACATCGAGGGTACCCTGCTTCGTCACCTGCAGCTGCCTAGCTTCAGTGGTTTTCTCCGACGTTGATGTAGCATATCGCTATGTCGCGTTGTTGTATCCCTCCATCGCGTGCCTGCGTGTCGCCTAGTTGTCTAGCTTTCCTTTTCGCTGTTGTAATGCTGGCTTGTAACCGAATCTATGTATGGATCTGTATGTCATGTTGACTATGTTGATGTATCTATTGCACTTCCTTTTGTTGTGCATGTTACTTCATGAATGAATCCATACTTCTGCAATGCTCGTTGCTAAACTACCCCCTGTTGAATTTTAGCAGGATGGTTAGACCCACTGGTCGTGGCCGTGGTGCCAACAATCCACCACCGCCCGACTATATGGCTGCGATGATGCAACAATTTGAAATGCACCGCCAGTTTATGCAAGGGCTTATGGATCAGTTTCCTCGCCCCAATGCCAACCAGCAGCCAACCGCAATCACCTTGCAAGAGTTTGTGCGTCTGAACCCAACCATTTTCCGCAACTCAGTTCAGCCGCTTGACGCTGATGACTGGATCCGCGACATCACCTTTGAGATGGAGTCCGCGAATGTGGCCCCTGCCAGCTATGTCACTTTCGCCTCCTACTTTCTGAAGGGACCCGCGGCCCAATGGTGGGACACTCACAGGCAAACCTTAGCTGCTGGAACTATCATCACCTGGATGGAGTTCAAGGTCGCTTTCCGTGCCCGTTACATTCCACAAGGAGTCATGGACCGGAAGAAGCGTGAGTTCCGCAACCTTACTCAGGGCAGCAAGTCTGTGGAAGCTTATCAGCGGGAATGTTTGGAACTATCTCGCTATGCTGAAGAGGACATTGCTACTGACGCCCGCAGGCATGAAAAGTTCCGTGAAGGGCTCAACCCTGAAATCAAGATGGCACTCTTAGTCCACGACTTTGCTGACTTCGCCACCTTGGTGAACAAGGCTATACAGGTTGAGACTGGTGTCAAGGATAACAAGGACGCTCTCAAGCGCACCCGTAAAGCGGGCTCATCTTCGGGCTCGTCTTCCCAGAAGCGCCGTATTTGGATCCCTCAAAGCATGTACCGTCCGGCTGTACCTGTTCAGAGGCCATCATATGCTGCACCACGTATGCCTCCTCCACCTCCAAGGCAGTTCAGACCTCAAGCTCCAATGCCTCGAGCTCCTGCTCCCCGTCCCGACAATGGACTCTGCTTCAAGTGTGGCCATCCAGGTCACCGTGCCAGAGACTGCTCCCAGAGTCAGAATCAGCTAGTGCTTCCCCCTGCTGGCCGTGGTAATGGCCGTGGCATTAATCAGCCCCGCAACTCTAATGTTAGGCCTTCATATGGTCGTGGACAGGCTTATCATGTCAACATGGCTGAAGCTCAAGACCAACCAGAGACTGTGATGGGTACTCTCCTTGTTAATTCAGTACCAGCATCTGTTTTATTTGATTCAGGAGCATCGCATTCTTTCATATCAGAAGAGTTTGCATTTATGCATGGCTTTACATATGAAAAATTGCACCATCCGTTAGCGGTAAGCACTCCCGCGGGCCAATGCCAAGCCTCCATGTTCAGCCCCGATGTCACCATTGATATTGAAGGGTTGGAGTTTCGTGCTTTTCCCATTATTTTGAAGTCTTCCAAAGTTGACCTCATTCTGGGAATGGATTGGTTGAAGGCTCACTACACCTTGATCAATTGTGCCACTAAAGTCGTACACCTCCTGCACCCATCAGATGAGCTAGTAAATTACCATGCTCATGTCGTTCAAAGTGCCGAGGCTCAGATCTATGCACTGAATGCGTTGAATGCTTCTCCTCTTGAGGGGATCGAAAACGTTCCAGTCGTTCGCGACTTCCAAGATGTCTTTCCGGAAGAACTTCCAGGAGTACCCCCTGTTAGAGCTGTCGAGTTTGTCATCGACCTTAAACCAGGCACAACTCCTATTGTGAAGGAACTCGACATGAACTTCTCGAGCTTAAGGAGGAACTCGACAAATCACTTCGCAAGGGTTTTATTCGCCCAAGTTCCTCTGCCTGGGGAGCACCTTCTCTCTTTGTCAAGAAGAAAGATGGTACGAACCGATTGGTCCAAGATTACCGGCCTATCAACCAAGCCACCATTCAGAACAAATATCTGCTTCCTCGGACCAGTGACCTGTATGATCAACTTGCTGGATCATCAGTGTTCTCTAAACTCGACTTGAGGTTGGGTTATCATCAGATCCGCGTCCGCGAAGAGGATATCCCCAAGACTGCCTTTGTTACTCGTTATGGTTCTTATGAGTACACTGTCATGTCATTTGGCTTAACCAATGCTCCAGCAACGTTCTCCCGCCTGATGAATTATATCTTCATGGATTACCTCGACAAATTTGTCGTGGTTTATCTGGATGATATCTTGGTGTTTTCCAAGAATAAGGAATAACATGCCGAACATCTTCGTCTTGTTCTGGAAAAGCTTCGAGAGCACCAATTATATGCCAAGTATTCCAAGTGTGAATTCTGGTCATCCGAAGTAACCTACCTTGGTCATGTCATTTCCAAGGATGGCATTGCTGTCAATCCACAACGAGTTCAGGCTATTCTTGACTGGACTCCCCCGAAGAATGTCAAGCAAGTCAGAAGTTTTCTCGGACTTGCAAGTTATTGTCGTCGCTTTGTCGAGAACTTTTCTAAGATTGCCAAGCCTCTGACTAATCTGCTTCACAAAGGCGTTAAGTTTGAGTGGACAGATAAATGTCAGGAAAGTTTCCAGACCCTCAAGGACAAGCTGACATCTGTACCAGTGCTTGCTCCGCTGGATTCTCGCAAGGATTTCGTGATTTATTGCGATGCCTCTCGTCAAGGATTAGGTTGTGTCCTGATGCAAGAGCGCAGAGTAATTGCTTATGCCTCACGACAGTTGCGTCCTCACGAAGAGAATTATCCAGTGCAAGATCTTGAACTTGCTGCAGTGATATATGCATTGAAGATGTGGCGATATTACCTTCTTGGTAATCGATGTGAGATTTATACTGATCACCAAAGTCTGAAGTATTTGTTTACTCAGCCGGATCTCAATCTCTGCCAACAGTAATGGTTGGAAACGATTACAGACTATGACTGTGGTATTTCTTATACCCCTGGCAAGGCTAATGTGATGGCTGATGCCTTGAGCTGCAAGTCCTATTGTAACAACCTCTTGGTTCAGCGAGCTCAACCTCGTCTGTATGAAGAACTTAGCAAGCTGAACCTCCACCTCGTTCCACAGGGTTCTCTTAATACCCTTGTTATACAGCCAGATCTTGAGAAGGCTGTTAAGCGTGCGCAAGCAAAGGATGCTGAAGTTGATCAGATGAAAAGAGATCTCCACCTTGAAAAGTATAGAGATTTCTCACTTGCTCAAGATGGAACTTTGTATTTCAGAGACCGCATTGTGGTACCTCGGTTCGAGCTTATGACCGACAAAGTCATGAAGGAGGCCCATGATACACCACTGTCTATTCATCCGGGTAGCACCAAGATGTATCGCGACCTCCGTCAAAGGTACTGGTGGTCTAAAATGAAGCAGGATATTGCTCGCTATGTTGCCGAATGTGACATTTGCCGTCGCGTCAAGGCAGAACATCAAAAGCCTGCTGGAATTCTGCAACCGCTTCCTATCCCTGAGTGGAAATGGGATAAAGTGCAAATGGATCTTATCACTGGTCTTCCCAGGTCACAAAAGGGTCATGATGCTATTCTTGTTGTCATTGACCAACTCTCCAAAGTTGCACATTTTCTGCCAGTCAAGGAGACGATCACTGCTACTCATCTATGGACTATCACCGAGCAGGGGTTGACAGAGCTCTGCAAAAAGGCATGTGCTGAAGACATTGACAGATTCACACAATTGGATGCTCAAGCAAAATACATCATATGCTCTCATTTGTCCAAAGATCAGTTTACTCGTGTGTATCATATGGACGCCGCCAAACTGATCTGGGATAGGATCTCTGATGTCTATGGGGGTGCTTTCACTCGTCATGATCCTTGGTTTGAGGAATTCATGAATTCCCTCAACTCCGTGGAAGTTGGCCCCGTCACAAAAGCCTCTGGTCTCTGTCTAATGGCCAGGGGTGTCAAGGTACCTAAACATTCCTCCTTCTCTTCAAATGAAGATGAATCTGATGAGAACTTGACACCCAACTATTCCAAGCTTGCAAAAATTGTCACTAAACAGCAATCTACTTTAGAGAAGCTTCAAAAATTGCTAGATAAGAGCAATGATCTGTTGAACGAGGAAATGGATCGTGGTCAAACACAATCTGAAGACATCAGACGTCTTCAAATGTCATTTGATGAACTTCAAGGTCGTCATGATACCATCTCAGCTGATCATGAGAAGCTCTCCTATGAATATCTTCAAAGGAAGTAAGAGCTTGAGAAGTTGAGAGCGTCTCATGATGATCTTCGAACTGAAAACGATTCACTACTCGCTCAACAGATCAGTACCGTCCAGGATGAATTTGTGCCACCTTGCTTGAAATGCCTTGAGCGTGATAACGCTAATTCTTCTGCTGAATGATCCACTATTTCTGAATCTACAATATCTTCAACTATTGATGTGGCCACTAACCCCTCATCTGAGGAAGCCACTGCTATTACTGATGAGAATGCTAGGTTGAAGACATTGCTTGAGACAGGCATGTATAAGAGTCTCAAAGGGCATCAAACTCTTTGTGATGTCCTTAAGAAACAGATCTTGAACAGAAACCCTAGGAAAGAGGGTGTTGGCTTCGAGAGGAGAATCAATGTTGATGGGTCTTCCTGGAAACCTAAGCAGTACCCCAAAACTACCCGGGTTGCTACACAAGGGCCATCAGTAGATCCATCCACCTTATCTGGCTACAACTGTGCTAACCCTATCATCATTGATGAGTCCTTTGACTCAAACTATAAGTTGTTCAAAAATCAAAATGGTGAAGTGTTTGCCAGGTTTATTGGAACTAACTGCAGGAATGGTTCTCCTATGAAGAAGATATGGGTTCCCAAAAGTCTTCTGGAAAGGCTTCCCGTGAATGTCATTGATGTCTACTGCGCAACTTTTATTCCTTTAGACGTTGTTGGGCCTCCAAGTGCAAAGTTTTGTAGGACAGTAGCAAATTTCCCTCAAGTGGATGACCTAAGGTTTATCAATCCATGGGAGGTGTAGGATGAAGATGGTCTCTCTCAAACAACCCTGCAATCAAATACAAAAATCTCTTGTGTCCCCAACACACCCAATACAATGGTAAATTGTATAGGTGCACTAGTTCGGTGAAGAGATGGTGATACAAGTGTAGTATGGATAGTAGATATAGGTTTTTGTAATCTGAAAATATAAAAACAGCAAGGTAGCAAGTGATAAAAGTGAGCACAAACGGTATTGCAATGCTTGAAAACAAGGCCTAGGGTTCATACTTTCACTAGTGCAATCTCTCGACAGTGCTAACATAATTGAATCATATAACAATCCCTCAACGTGCGAGAAAGAATCACTCCAAAGTTCCTATTAGTGGAGAACATAAGATGAAATTGTTGTAGGGTACGAAACCACCTCAAAGTTATCTTTTCCAATCAATCTATTGAGCCATCCCTATAAGTGTCATAAACAGCCCTAGAGTTCGTACTAAAACAACACCATATGATACGCATCAACCAACTCTAATGTCACCTAGATACTCCAATGTCACCACAAGTATCCGTGAGTTGATTATTTGATATGCATCAAAACAACTTCAGATTCATAATATTCAATCCACACAAAGAACTTCAAAGAGTACCCCAAAGTTTCTATCGGAGAAAAGAAGATGAAAACATGCAATCAACCCTTATGCCTAGATTACCCCAAGGTCACGGGAATCCGCATGTTGATTACCAAAACATACATCAAGTGAATCAATAGAATACCCCATTGTCACCACGGGTATCCACATGCAAGACATATATCAAGTGTTCTCAAATCTGAAATATTCAATCCGACAATAACGAAACGTCAAAGGGAAAAACTCAATTCATCACAAGAAGATAGAGAGGGAAGAAACACCATATGATCAAACTATATTAACAAAGCTCACAGTACATCAAGATCGTGCCAAATCAAGAACACGAGAGATAGATCAAACACATAGCTACTGGTACATACCCTCAGCCCCGAGGGTGAACTACTCCCTCCTTGTCATGGAGACCGCCGGGATGATGAAGATGCCCTCCGGCGATGATTTCCCCCTCCACAGAGTACCGAAACAGGGCTCCAGATGAGATCGCTTCGGAACAGAGGCTTGAGGCGGTGGTGTGGAAGTTCTAGGTTTCTTTTGGGGTGTTTTTGGTATTTATAGGATTTTTTAGCGTTGGAATTACGCCAGGGGGGTCCACGAGGAAGCGGCAAGCTCGGGGGGCGTGCCCTGGGGGGGGCAGGCTTGCCGTGCCCTCATGGCTCTTCTGGTACTTCCTGGAAGCTTCAGGGTTCTCTTTTTGTCCATAAAAAATCACCGTAAATTTTGGGCTCATACCGAGAACTTTTATTTCTGCACAAAAAATAACACCACGGTAGTTCTGCTGACAACAGCGTCAGTCCGGGTTAGTTCTAATCAAATCATACCAAAATGATAACATGGCATGAATACTTCAAAAATTATAGATACGTTGGAGACGTATTAGTCATCATGACACCACCTGGGAAGAAGACAAACCCAAAGCAAAAGCTTCATATGGACCAAACTCTTCATACAGATGAAGGTCTTCGTATGATCGAGCTAACACTTATGTTTCACAGGGTTACAATGATCAGACTCATGAATATGAGCATTATTCTTCAAACCATTATGTTCACAAATCAAAGAATTTTTCTGCATATTCGTTTGAGTACTCTAACCCCCATGTGAAGCTATTTGCTAGGGCTCCAAAGCCAAAGTTCTCAGATGCTGCACTTAGACTCATTGCTTCTAAGCCACCCCTTCAGATGTGGGTGGTTAAGAAGAACTGATCTATCTTGCAGGGTCGGGTCTCTAGCCGAAATGCATTGGGTTCTGAAGACAATGCTGGGGACCTGAAAAACCTTGTCGGACGCAAGATAAAATGTCTAAATGGTCTTACCATTTATTTCGTCCATGGATTTCTTGATGATCATTCTACTATATCCTCCAAGAAACTTACATTCTCTGAAAATCTTCATCGTCAAATGTTTGCACTTCACAATTGTCTTGGTGAAGCCTATCCTACTAACTGCTCTGTAGGGTACACTTCCGAAAGCTACTGGATGGATCCTGGACAGTGGTTGCATCAACCATATGACTGGTGACCGAAGCTTGCTCATGGACTCTACACTTCATCCATCTACACAAAATCACATTACATTTGCTGACACTGGGAAAAGCAAGGTATTGGGTCTAGGTAGGGTTGCAGTCTCAAAGGATCAGCACATGGATAAAGTGATGCTTGTCGAATCCCTTGGATTCAACCTCATGTCAGTCTCAATGCTTTGTGGTCTTGATATGATTGTCATCTTTGGCAAATTTCGCTGTCTTGTGCTAATGGCTTCTGACAAAACTCAAGTCTTCGAAGGTTATCGAAGCAGTGACTTGTACATGGTAGATTTCTCCACAGGACCACAACTTGCCACATGTCTTCTAGCAAAAGCTTCAGAATGCTGGCATTGGCATCGACGGCTAGGACATGCTGGCATGAGGAACTTGCACACCCTTGTGAAGAAGAAGCACATCATTGGGATCGAGGGCATCAAGTTCAAGAAGGATCATCTATGTGGTGCCTGTGAAGCTGGGAAGATGACTAGGGCGAAACACCCCTCGAAGACAATCATGACGACCACTCGTCCCTTCGAGCTGCTACACATGGACTTATTCGGCCCTACTCATTACTCCACTCTTACTACTTCTGCACATCTATATGGCTTCGTGATTGTTGATGATTATTCTTGATATACCTGGGTGCACATAATCCTGTATAAGATTGAAGTGCAGGATGTCTTCAGGCGGTTCGCCAACCGTGCCATGACCAACTATGGCGTCAAGATCAAGCACATCAGGAGTGACAATGGCACCGAGTTCAAGAACACTGGGCTCATCAGCTCCATACACTCCACAGCAGAATGGTGTTATGGAGCACAAGAACAGGACTCTCATTGAGATGGCTCGCACTATGCTTGACGAATACAAGACACCACGAAAGTGGTGGCCTGATGCCATTGATACTGCATGCCACATCATCAACAGAGTATATCTTCACAAGTTCTTCAAGAAGACGTCTTATGAACTAATCACTGGTAAGAAGCCAAATGTAAGTTATTTCAAAGTATTTGGTGCTAGGTGCTAGATATGGGATCCACATCACACTTCCAAATTTGCACCGAAAGCACATGAGGGTTTTATGCTTGGTTATGGAAAGGATTCGCACACCTACAGCTTCTTCAACCTCTTTCACCATAAAGTGGTTGAAACTGTAGATGTGCGGTTCAATGAGACTAATGGCTCGCAAAGAGAGCACCTGCCACATGTGCTACATGAACTCCCTCCAAGTGAATCCATCAAGCTAATGGGTACTGGAGATATAATACCCACCGAGGAACCTGGAGATGAAGAGGTTGTGATACCTGCTCCTGTCCAGCGTGAAGACAATGATCATCCTGAAGATAATGCTGAGCCTGAAGACAATGCTCAGTAACAGCAAAGTCTTCGCCCTGCTCATCCTCGTGTGGCCAATGAAGTTCAGATCGAGAAGATACTTGACAACATAAATGCACCTGGTCCTCTCACTCGCTCTAGAGCTACATAGCTAGCAAACTTTTGTGGACACTTTGCTTTCATCTCCATCACAGAACCCACCAAAGTCACTGAAGCTTTCATGGAACCAGAATGGATTCAAGCTATGCAAGAAGAACTTCAGCAATTTGAGCTCAACAATGTGTGGGAACTCGTCAAGTGTCCTGACCCTCGCAAGCACAACATCATTGGAACCAAATGGATCTACCGCAATAAGCAAGATGAACATGGTCAAGTTGTCAAGAACAAAGCCCGTCTAGTTGCTCAAGGTTACACACAAGTGGAAGGAATTGACTTCGATGAAACCTTTGCTCCTGTGGCTAGACTTGAAGCCATCCGCATACTTCTTGCCTACGCCAATCATCATGATATCCTTCTATATCAAATGGATGTGAAGAGTGCCTTTCTCAACGGCAAAATTGAAGAAGTCTATGTTGCTCAACCACCTGGGTTTGAAGATCCAAAGCACCCTGACAAGGTCTATAGGCTCAACAAGGCACTGTATGGCCTCAAACAAGCTCCATGAGCCAGGTATGACACACTCAAGGAATTCCTAAGAAGCAAAGGCTTCAAACCTGGTTCACTTGATCCCACTCTCTTCACCAAATCATATGATGGTAAACTGTTTGTGTGCCAAATCTATGTGGATGACATTATCTTCGGCTGCGCTGACAAACGATATAGTGATGAGTTCAGTCATATGATGCAAGAGCAGTACCAAATGTCCATGATGGGAGAGCTAAAATTCTTTCTTGGTCTTCAAATTCGTCAACAATGCAACGCCATCTTCATATCACAAGAGAAGTATCTCAAGCACTGCTTGAAGAAGTTTGGTATGCAAGATTGCAAGGGCTACAAGACGCCAATGCCAACAAATGGTCAACTGAGCTCCGACGACAATGGTAAAGAGTTTGATCAAAAGGTATACCGCTCCATGATTGGCTCTTTATTGTACTTATGTGCATCTAGGCCAGATATAATGCTTAGCGTTTCCATGTGTGCCCGATTCCAAGCAGCACCAAAGCAATCGCATCACCTCGCGGTGAAGCGAATATTTCGATATTTGGCTCACACCCCAACGCTAGGATTATGGTATCCAAAGGGCTCAGAGTTTGATTTGGTTGGATTCTCCGATTCTGACTATGCTGGAGATAGGGTGGATCGCAAATCCACATCAGGCACTTGTCACTTTCTTGGCCGTTCACTTGTATGTTGGTCTTCAAAGAAGCAGAACTGTGTTTCACTTTCCACTGCTGAAGCTGAATACATTGTTGTTGGATCCTGCTGTGCTCAGCTTCTCTGGATGAAGCAAACCCTGAAGGACTACGGCATCAACAAGAAGAAAGTGCCTCTATTCTGTGACAATGAGAGCGGCATCAAGATTTCTCATAATCCATTCCAGCACTCCAAGATGAAGCATATTGAGATCAGGCATCATTTCCTTCGTGACCATGTGCTCAAAGAAGACATTGACATCATTCACGTCAACATTGAAGATCAGCTAGCAGATATCTTCATGAAGCCTTTGGATGAAAAGAGGTTTTGCAAGTTGCGGTGTGAGCTAAATATCTTAGAATCCTCGAATGTCTAGTGAATGGACACACATCCTAACGCTTATGCATTGTTGATGACTATGATGTACAACACACGAAGTAACGTATGTCTTCAATCCATGAAGATTTACACTCTAAGTGTGAAGACATTAACATGGAATTTGACTTCATAGCACCACGATAATTGTGCGATGTGTCTGGGTCTAATACTTCCTATACGGTGGGTAATGCCACCACCAAACTTTCTTGAAGATTTTCATTTGGCGTCACATTTATCACATTATCTTCTTGAATTGGTTTGTCTTCATCACTGATTTTATCTTCGCACTCTATTTGATCTCATTGCCTATACTATATATATATGAGTTTGTCCTCAACAACATTCACTTATAGCTATGTCTTCAAACTGTGTTTTCTGAACTAAGTGAATGTGATCGGACCCTTACCCCCTCTATGCTTATCTCTTCCAATCTCTCTAAATCTTCATATGCATTCTACTTGACACATGTCGATTGTCTTCACTGTGTCCTCGTCAGTCGAAGATTTTGAGACCAAAATTTAAAATGTTTTTATCCTTATCCATTTTGCCGGCCGCCGCAGAAGCCGGAACGACCTCCCGCCAAAATAGCTATGTTGTGGGGTCAAGGCGTGGCTGTCAAAATTGCATCCGCATGCCACACGTCGAGCAAAGACGTATCGCTAGGGGCAGCACAGTAAACACACCATGATGAACTCCTCCTTATAAATACTTCGCCCCAGCGGTCCTTAAATTCTTTCACACCTGTCGCTCTCGCCTTCGCAACCCTAGCGCTGTCGCTAGCTTCCATCGATGCCGGAGAAGAAGTGCTTCGCTGCCGCGACCTCTTCGATGTCGTACTCATGCCGGCTGCAGATATCTTCTCGCCGCCGCCGCCGTAGCTGTCTTCCACTGCCAAGTTAGGGCGTGGGAGATCGAACTGCTCAGCTTCCTTCGTGCTTCATTGAGCTGTTCATCGTGTGGTAAATAAAATTCACTTTTCTACCGTTCGTTTGATCTGAAATTTTTCCATATATCTTCAGAAGTTGTTCTTTCACCTTCAAATCTTTAACTTCAGTCATACACATCTCATATCTTGCCAAGTTACTTCACTTATGCTACATGATTCCTCACTTGTACCTATTTTCGGATTCGTACAAATCTGGAACCAACATCTCTCTATAAGTGAATGTCTTCGCACTATGAGGTACATGTCCATGGGCGAGTCACTTGGTTCTCATAGTCTGAATTCATTTGCAGACTTCTTATAGCTTCATCTTGACTCTCCTGAAGCCAGCTCCTGTCGAATCAGCAGATCGAAGCATGTCAATCCTTTGAAGCCAATGGCAGGTGACAAATTTTCAAAGAAGGGTGGAAGACAACGGCGTGCAAACACTGCCCTGGATCTTCCTCCAGATCTATATGAGAAGTACAAATCAGATCCTGAGGAAACTTATGAAAAGC
Organism: Elymus sibiricus; assembly: GCA_039707655.1. Taxonomy (NCBI): domain Eukaryota; kingdom Viridiplantae; phylum Streptophyta; class Magnoliopsida; order Poales; family Poaceae; genus Elymus; species Elymus sibiricus. The sequence goes on along the minus strand of CM077666.1, from coordinate 163,591,061 downwards.
GCAAGTCGCATGTGCAATGGATTCGCAGATACTGGGCTGAAGAATGGTTCTATTATCACTTTGTTACTCCTGAATATGCTGACAAGAGTGCAATCAGGCATCCATGGGCAGATATTGTCTACAGAAAACTGATTCCGAAGACAAGGGCTGACGCCATTGCAAGAGGTTTCTATCCGTGCATGGTCAGAGGAGTTCAGCCTCATGATGCTCACCCATCTAGTATCAGATGGTGTCGTGGACATGATCTGTTTGAAGCCAACTATCAGTTTGCAAAGGCTTCAGCGGAGCAGAACAAGAAGGACTATGGTGTTGACTTCAACTCTGGTCCGGCTGAACCAAGGCCAGATGGCACTCGTGAAGCCAATCCAAATCTAACTAGACCATGGGACAGTCTTCAAGCTTACATAGAGCATATCAACGCTCTACATACCGCCGTAGCTATCGCTCGTGGAGAAGCTCAAGCTAAAGACGTTGATCCAGCATCCCCCAAGCCCCAACGTAAGACCCAAGCAAAAGGGGAGAAAACTTCAAAGTCTGCTGCTGCACCAAAAGCTTCAAAAGTGAAGCCTATGAACTCTGCACCTCCTGAATCCAGTATGCAATCTGAAGATGTGTCTCGAAACTCTCCGAAGAAAAAGAAATCTGCAGGGTGTTGTCCCTGCTACTTGTAGCTTGCGTTGGTATTTTCCCCGAAGAGGAAGGGATGATGCAGCACAGTAGAGGTAAGTATTTCCCTCAGTTATGAAACCAAGGTTATCGATCCAGTAGGAGAATCATGCAACACCTCGTTAGCAGCACCTGCACATAAACAACAAATCCTTGCACCCAACACAAACGAGGGGTTGTCAATCCCTCGGCGGTAAATTGCAAGATTAAATTGTATGTGATAGATGGATAGATTGAAACAAAAATACAAAATAAAATAAATAAGATAAAATTGCAGCAAGTATTTTTAGGGTTTTAGTAATTTGATAAAGGTAGACCCGGGGGCCATAGTTTTCACTAGAGGCTTCTCTCGAGAAACTAGCATACGGTGGGTAGACAAATTACTGATGGGCAATTGATAGAAAAGCAAATAATCATGACGATATCCAAGGCAATGATCATGTATATAGGCATCACGTCCGAGACAAGTAGACCGACTCCTGCCTGCATCTACTACTATTACTACACACATCGACCGCTATCCAGCATGCATCTAGTGTATTAAGTCCATAAAGAACGGAGTAACGCCTTAAGCAAGATGACATGATGTAGACAAAGTAAACTCACGCATGAATAAACCCCATATTTTTACCCTTAATAGCAACGATACATACGTGTCATGTCCCTTTCTGTCACTGGGATTGAGCACCGCAAGATCGAACCCATTACAAAGCATCTCTTCCCATGGCAAGATAAATCAATCTAGTTGGCCAAACCAAATCAATAGATCGGAGAAGAAATACGAAGCTATAATAATCATGCATAAAAGAGATTAGAGAAGACTCAAATAATATTCATGGATAATCTGATCATAAACTCACAATTCATCGGATCCCAACAAACACACTGCAAAAAGTGATTACATCGGATAGAACTCCAAGAACACCGAGGAGAACATTGTATTGAAGATCAAAAAGAGAGAAGAAGCCATCTAGCTACTGCCTATGGACCCGAAGGTCTGTGGTAAACTACTCACGCATCATCGGAAGTGCAGCAAGGTTGATGTAGAGCCCCTCCGTGATCGATTCCCCCTCCGGCGGAGTACCGGAGAAGGCCTCCAAATGGGATCTCCTAAGAACAGAAACTTGCGGCGGCGGAAAAAGTATTTCGTGGACTCCCTTGAGGGTTTCTGATTTTTCTGGAATTTATAGTGGTGGAATTAGGTCAAACGGAGCTCTGTGGGCCCCACAAGGTACCAGGCCGCGCCTGGCAGGCGTGCCCTGGTGCCTCGTGGGCACCCCTTGGGGCTTCTGGTCTCCTCCCAAAGCTTCTAGTGTTGGTATTGTCCAGAAAAAAATCTCCAAAAAGTTTCGTGGCATTTGGACTTTGTTTGGTATTGATATTCTGTAAAACAAAAACATGGCAGAAAATAGCAACTGGCACTGGGCACTAAGTTAATAGGTTAATCTCAAAAAATGATATATAATTGCTGTAAATGCATATAAAAACATCCAAGATTGATAATATAATAGCATGGAACAATCAAAAATTATAGATACGTTGGAGATGTATCAGCATCCCCAAGCTTAATTCCTGCTCGTCCTCGAGTAGGTAAATGATAAAAATAGAATTTTTGATGTGGAATGCTGCCTATCATATTCATCACATATTCTTTTCTTTTGTAGCATGGACATTTGGACTTGAATGATTCAAAGCAATAGTCTATAAGTTGACATGAAGATATAAATACTCAAGCATACTAACAAGCAACCATGTCTTTCAAAATATCAATGCTAAAGAAAGTTATCCCTAGCCCATTATGCTCAATCATTGATAAATTCATGAAACACACTCAAATATTAGCTACACACAATGCACAAGTATGACAATAGTGCTCTCTAGTTGGTGCTTTTATAAGAGAAGATGGAGACTCAAAATAAAAATAAAAATTGCATTAAAGTAAATAGATAGGCCCTTCGCAGAGGGAAGCAGAGATTTGTCAAATGTGCCAGAGCTCAAAGCTTAAATTAGAGAGATAAAAAATATTTTGAGAGGCATGCTTTTCCTGTCAACGAAAACGACCGAGAATTCCCAATATTTTCCATGCTAGACACATCATAGGCGGTTCCCAAACAGAAAGTAAAGTTTATTTCCTTTCCACCTTTCTTTCACAATCCATGGCTAGCCGTATCCACGGGTGCCCTCCATACCATCACTTTCCAAGGAATTTTGTTGTTATTAATTTTTGATTTCATTGTGGGACTGGCCATCCCTATTACCAGCCACTCTCTCGTGCAATGACAAGTGAATAAACACTCATCGTGAGAATAACACACCTAGCATGGAAAATAATGGCCACCCCTGCCGCTTCATGAGCGGTACGGGCACACAAAACGGAAAAAATATTTTGAAAATTAGAGTTGGCACACGCAAATTTACATGGAACGGCATTGAAATGCCGCATATAGGTAGATATAGTGGACTCATTTGGCACAACTTGGGTTTAAGGATTTTGGATGCACAAGCAGTATTTCCGCTTAGTACAAATGAAGGCTAGCAAATAGATTGAGAAGCAACCAACCAAAAAGCGAAAACGGTCATAAACATGCATTGAACATAACTAACACCGAATAATGCACCATAAGTAGGATATATTTTCTTTGCATAACTATTGACATAATGTGCATGCATAGGTAATCACAAACCTTAACACTAATATTCTTACTAAATCACAATTACTCACTAACATGACTCACATATTATCATCTCCATATCGCAAAACTATTGCAAGGAATCACACTTATCATATCCAATGATCTATATGAAAGTTTTTATTATATCCCCCTTGAATATTCATCACTTTGGGACCAAATTCATATCTTGTACAAATTACCATTACTATTGTCAACTCTCAAAAAGATATAAGTGAAGCATGAGAGTGCAAATATTTATTCAAAATTTTCATCTTGTCAACTCTCAAAATAATATAAGTGAAGCATGAGAGTTTATTTCTTCAAAATATAGCCACCGCCGTGCTCAAAAAGATTTAAGTGAAGCAATAGAGCAACTGCCTAGCTCAAAAAAAATTAAGTGAAGCACATAGAGTATTCTAACAAATTATGATAACGTGTGGCTCTCTCAAAATAGGTGTGTTCAGCAAGGATGATTGTGACAAACTAAAAAGCAAACAAAGCAAAGACTCATATAATACAAGACGCTCCAAGCAAAACTCATATCATGTGATGAATAAAAATATAGCTCCAAGTAAAATTACCGATGGTTGGTAGAAGAAAGAGGGGATGCCTTCCGGGGCATCCCCAAGCTTAGACGCTTGAGTCTTCCATGAATATTACCTTGGGGTGTCTCGGTCATCCCCAAGCTTAGGCTCTTGCCACTCCTTATTCCTTCATCCATCGTGATCTCACCCAAAACTTGAAAACTTCAATCACACAAAACTCAACAAAACCTTCGTGAGATCCGTTAGTATAAAAAAATAAATCACCACTTTAAGTACTGTTGCAAACCCATTCATATTTTATTTTTGCATTATACCTACTGTATTCTAACTTCTCCATGTCTTATACCCCCCGATACAATCCATAGTTTCATCAAAACAAGCAAGCAAAGCATCAAAAACAGAATCTGTCAAAAATAGGACAGTCTGTAGCAATCTATTTAAAATCCATACTTCTGTAACTCCAAAAATTCGGAACAATTAGGATAAAGTGGGGAATTCATACACCAATACATTGTAAAAATTTCAGATTTTTTTGACGCTCCAGTACAGAACCAAAATTCCAGCACTGGACATAAAACTTTCTGCTTTCCAAACAGCATCAATTATACTATCTTCCAAATCATCCTAAAGGTTTTACTTGGCACAAACACTAATTAAAAACACAAAAACACAATCATAACAGTAGCATAATTGTGAGAACACACAATAACAGAAACAAAAGGTAAAAATTTATTTTATTCATTGGGTTGCCTCCCAACAAGCTCTTTCTTTATAGCCATTAAGATAAGCTTCAGATTTTATTGATGCTCACATGAAAGATAATAATTGAAACACAAAGAGAGAATCATGAAGCATGTTAAAAACACATTTAAGTCTAATATATTTCCTATGCATAAGCATTTTATAAGTAAACAATTTATCAAGACAAACAACATCTAGCATATGCAAATAGGAAGAATGAAGCATTAAAAAATTCAACATAACGAGAGGTAATTTAGTAACATGAAGATTTCTACAACCACATTTTCCTCTCTCATAATAATTACATGTAGGATCATAATCAAATTCAACATTATAGCTATCATATAAAATCTTCTCTCCATGATCCACATGCATAAAATTCTTATAATTTTCCAAAATAGTGGGATTATTACTACCTACAGTTGACGCTCTTCCAAACCCACTTTTAATAGTATTGCAAATTTTATTATCAATTACATATTCATCATGAGGCTTAAATAAAATTTCAAGATCATAAGAAGCATTATCACCCCAATCATGATCATTGCAATAAGTAGTGGACATTACAAAATTATCATCCCCAAGCTTGTAGTTTTGCATATTATTAACCCAATTGACATTAATAGAATTTATAACAACATCATTGCAATCATGTTTTTCATTCAAGGAGCTATCATGAATCACTTTGTAAACTTCTTCTTTCAACACTTCATCAAAAAAATTAGATTCACGATTTTCAAGCAAAACTTCATAGAGATAATCAAGTGCACTCAAATCACTAGAAATTGGTTTATTATAATTGGATCTTTTAAAAAGATTAGAAAGTGGATGAGGCTCCATAGCAATAGATTTTTAGCAAGCGAAGATGCAAGCTAATAGAAGGCACATGGCAACAAAAGCAAAGATAGCAAACAAGCACAAAGGCAAACGGAAAATATTTTTGTAAAAACTTTTTAGAAGTGGGGGAGATGAAAATGAGAGGCAAATAAAATAAATGCAAGGAGATGAGAGTTTATGCGAAGGTACTTGATAGATGTTGATGATGTCTCCCCGGCAATGGCGCCAGAAATTCTTCCTGCTACTTGTAGCTTGCGTTGGTATTTTCCCTGAAGAGGAAGGGATGATGCAGGACAGTAGAGGTAAGTATTTCCCTCAGTTATGAAACCAAGGTTATCAATCCAGTAGGAGAATCACGCAACACCTTGTTAGCAGCACCTGCACAAAAACAACAAATCCTTGCACCCAACGCAAACGAGGGGTTGTCAATCCCTCGGCGGTAAATTGCAAGATTAAATTGTATGTGATAGATGGATAGATTGAAACAAAAATACAAACTAAAATAAATAAGATAAAATTGCAGCAAGTATTTTTAGGGTTTTAGTAATTTGATAAAGGTAGACCCCGGGGCCATAGTTTTCACTAGAGGCTTCTCTCGAGAAAATAACATACGGTGGGTAGACAAATTACCGTTGGGCAATTGATAGAAAAGCAAATAATCATGACGATATCCAAGGCAATGATCATGTATATAGGCATCACGTCCGAGACAAGTAGACCGACTCCTGCCTGCATCTACTACTATTACTCCACACATCGACCGCTATCCAACATGCATCTAGTGTATTAAGTCCATAAAGAACGGAGTAATGCCTTAAGCAAGATGACATGATGTAGACAAAGTAAACTCACGCATGAATAAACCCCATATTTTTACCCTTAATAGCAACGATACATACGTGTCATGTCCCTTTCTGTCACTGGGATTGAGCACCGCAAGATCGAACCCATTACAAAGCACCTCTTCCCATGGCAAGATAAATCAATCTAGTTGGCCAAACCAAATCAATAGATCGGAGAAGAAATACGAAGCTATAATAATCAAGCATAAAAGAGATCAGAGAAGACTCAAATAATATTCATGGATAATCTGATCATAAACTCACAATTCATCGGATCCCAACAAACACACTGCAAAAAGTGATTACATCGGATAGAACTCCAAGAACATCGAGGAGAACATTGTATTTAAGATCAAAAAGAGAGAAGAAGCCATCTAGCTACTACCTATGGACCCAAAGGTCTGTGGTAAGCTACTCACGCATCATCAGAAGGGCGGCAAGGTTGATGTAGAGCCCCTCCATGATCGATTCCCCCTCCGGCGGAGTACCGGAGAAGGCCTCCAGATGGGATCTCTCGAGAACAGAAACTTGCGGCGGCGGAAAAAGTATTTCGTGGACTCCCTTGAGGGTTTCTGATTTTTCTGGAATTTATAGTGGTGGAATTAGGTCAGACGGAGCTCTGTGGGCCCCACAAGGTACCAGGGCGCGCCTGCCTCCCCCCCAGGCACGCCCTGGTGCCTCGTGGGCACCCCTTGGGGCTTCTGGCCTCCTCCCGAAGCTTCTAGTTTTGGTATTGTCTAGAAAAAAATCTCCAAAAAGTTTCGTGGCATTTGGACTTCGTTTGGTATTGATATTCTGTAAAACAAAAACAGGGCAGAAAACAGCAACTGGCACTGGGCACTAGGTTAATAGGTTAGTCTCCAAAAATGATATATAATTGCTGTAAATGCATATAAAAACATCCAAGATTGATAATATAACAGCATGGAACAATCAAAAATTATAGATATGTTGGAGACGTATCAGTCCCAAACCATTAAGCACCCTTCGAGATGATGATGACATCATTGACTTATCCGATGATGAATTTGATGATGATGCTCTTGAGCAGCTCATCAAGAACAAGCAGGAAGATGCCGATATCTTCAAGGACCTGCCTCTATTCGATCATGACATTCTGAACAACTTCATTGATGAATGGTTTCGCGATCCATCTCTGTTTATCGACGATCTGCAGTTTCCAATTGACATAAGTGTCACTTTCCAAGGCTTCATCAACGAGGAACTTGCAGTCGTCCAAAAGGTGCTTGAGCAAAAAAACAAGATTGAGCATGAGAAACAACTTTTTAAGAAGCATCTTTCCAAGTTCAGCGTCAAAGAAATTCAGGGCCACAAGAAGATGATGGCTGACCTAAAAGAAGAGTTCAAAAGCGTCGCGATGATGCCAAAGATGCCCGAGATTGCCTCAACCACTATGCTGAGAAGACTGTGCAAGCCCACAATGAGGGCCCAAAGAGAAAAGCACTTGGCCGCCCAGCAATTGATCCGAAGTTGATCAAGATGAAAAAGAAGAAGCCAGTGACCCCTCCTGCTGAGGCCTCAAGGCAAGATGTACCCAAGATTGTCTTCCTGCCAAGCTTTTCTGGCTCAAAGCCATCTGCCCCGTCAATTGCTTCAGAAAGGAAGAAGACCCTGTCGGAAGTCGGGCTCCGGGGACCCAAAGGTTCGAACACTGGGGTGATCTCGTTCTACCACTTCGTCTCCTACCACGGCTAAGCGACGGCGAAGCTACGGCGAGAGCGCGCTGGCGAGGGACGGACCGTGGACTTAGCGGTTTACCCAGGTTCGGTCCACCTTGCGGTGTAAGACCCTACTCCTGCTTGGTTGGTATTGCTCTGGTGAGAGAGAGTACAAGGTTGGGGATGATGAGAACAAGAGCCGATCTGATGAGAACAAGAGCCGATCTCCCTCTACAAAGGCAGCACTGCCCCCTTATACCCGCATCGGTCCTCTTCCCCCTTGAAACTTAGGCCTGAAGGGCTGCCACACTTGGCGGGTTTTGAAAGGGGACAGGCGCTCAAGCTATCCTAACTAAAGGTGGTCTTCGCCTGCCAAAGCGTGATCCATGATGCGCCGGTGGGCTCGGTGATGACCTCCGCCCTGCGCGCCCGCCGTATTGGTCTTCCTTCGCCGATCGGGCAACCTTTGGGGTTGCTTTGGGGAGTAGATAGCTGGCCCTACTCCCTTAACACAAAAGAGGAAACCATCTTCATCCACGCCTGCTGGTGCGGCCTCTGTCGCCGCTCGTCGCCGCGCGCGTCACCCACGTGATGGGCCCCAGACCGCGCGGCTGTGCCGAACAGCCTTCGTCTCGTGCGCCCTCAGGAGGGGCCTCAGGAGGTCGCCTCGCAAGAGGACCTCGCGAGGCCGCTGGTGGAGGTGCTGAGCCTTGCTCGCCCGCTCCCTGAGGAGGGGGCCTCGAGAGGCCAAGGCCTCATGAGGAGTCCTGGTGAGGTGCTTGGTGATGACGGCCCGCTGGGCCCACGCCAGGCGTTGCGCCCTGGGCCAAAGGCAGACGGGCCTGGATACCCCAGGTTCCATGGGCCCGACAGTAGCCCTCGGGCCCGCGGCGCGCATGTTCCCGCCTACTGGGGGGCGAAAGGGCGCGGGCCCTAACCGCCTAGGGCCAGGCACGACGCGTGGCGCACGATGTGACTGGGGACGCCTCCACTTCTCCACGACTCCTCGGTAACCGCCCGCGCTGACATAAAGTCTCCCGCGGGCGACGCGAGACCATCATTGCCGTCCTCAGCGCCTTGTTGTTGGTTCAATTCCCAACGCCGGAGAAGACGGAGCGACGAGGGGGGCTCCGTGCCGAGTATAAGGAGCGGGAGAGGAGAGCCGGAGTCCTCCACCCATCTTCTTCTTCCTCCAGCTTCCTCTGTCTTGTTGCTAGAGCCGCCACAGAAATGGTGAGGGGGAGAGGGCGTGGCCGTGCTTCCGCTGCCGCATCCCAGGTTTCGCCCCGAGGGCGCGGGCGCTCCCCGACGGCTGCCGGTGCCGGGCCCAGCGGTCGCGGAAGGGGCGCCGCTCGCAGGCACGAAGGGCGAGGCGCGCGGGGCCGAGGCAGCCGCGGCGGAGCGGCCGCGCTACCGCCCAAGGCAGGGAGCCATTCGGCGGAGGCGGCGCATGAATTCATCGTAAACATGCACCGTAGCCCCTGCACCTGGCTCCGGCTCCTGGACTCCTTCGCGGCGGCGATGGCGGAGCATGCGCCCTTGGGCTTGTGGGTGCAGCCGACGGCTGCTGCAATGGCCCCTCCTGGGTGGCGACGGAGCTCACCGCCACGGGCTTCATGTTCTTGAGGCAGGGGTGGAAGTCGTTCGCCCTCGCCCGTGGCCTGAAGTGGGGGCACGTCCTCCAATTCAAGTACGACAGGGCCGCCACACTTTTCGTGAAGATCTTCGGGACCTCCGGCAGCCGCCTGGAGTGCTGCGCGGAGAGCGAGGACAGCAGCTACAGCGGCTCCTCCAGCGAGGATGACAGCTCCGGTGGTACCGCTCCCTCCGGCGGGGGCAGAAGCGATGACGACCCCCCCCCACGTTAAGAGCGAGGACGAGGACTCTGACTAGGCGCGCGCGGCGACGATTCCGGGACCCCTGGCGGCGGGCACCGTGCGCATGGTGACGGAGCCGCACTTGCCTGCAGCGCCTTCTTGGGAACGCGCGCGGCGCCCGCGCTGGAGTCTTGGGGGAGACGGCGCCTCGCCTAGGCCCTTTCTTCCTTTTTATTTTCCTGCATTGAACCGATATAGCCCCGTGGGGTCGTGAAAATAGTATCTCCCATGCTTAACTTAATGCTTTTGTGATTCGACATGTATGCATTCCCTCCCGAAGTCCTCTCGTGAGGCTGGTTTTTTTCTTTGTTCACCTCAGCGCTCTACGCCATCAGGACCCAGCCCCTGAGCGGGCCTCAGCCGTCGCTGGTATGTCCGGTCGCGATGCCGGGACAAGGCCAGGAGGTGAGGGGCACCGGGAGCAAGTGAGGGCTCCTGAGGCGCGATCCTCAGGGAGCCCCCCATTGGCGTGCAAGCGGCTTATGCAGAAGAAAAATGCTAGCACCCAGCGGGATCGCGAGGGGAGAGACCTTGAGTAACGGTAAGGGCGTCTCGCGAGGTGGTCTGACTTAGCTTTTGGCGGAGAGCGGTGTCGGGCGAGCCACAGCTCATGAGAGGCTCACGCAACTCGCGAGGCGTGCATACGAGGCTCGGCGTTCGAAGTGTCTTTGCCTCGCAAGGCCTACTCGCGAGAGGCCGCCCACGAGGTCCTCGCGAGCTTGTCTCCTGAGGGACTGCATGTCTATAGGTTTCACAACGGGGGGAGCGGCACGCGCTTGCTAACTCGCCCGTGGCTGTTGCGTGAGGAGATAAGGCACCAAGGACCTTGGTGAGGTGACGTGCACGGGAGCAGGCCCGCGAGCCAGAGCTCGGTCGCTTGGATTTGGCGGCACTGCAGGGACGGACCCGAGCACATGCACCGTGCCTAGCCCCCGCTCACGGAATTGGCCAGAGGAGGGGTCGCGAGCGTGTGGCGCTCTCCGGGCGGCATCGAACTTAACAGGCAATTAGGTAGGTAAAATAACTCATCAGGGTGAAATCAGCAAAATTCATTACACAACCAAAAGGATAGGGGCTAGGCTGCCGTGTCCGGCACGGATCAGCTTGAGGTTGGTGCAGCCCGTGGGGCGCCCTCAGCCGCATTTAAACAAAATCTCCTTGGCGGAAGAGTTCCGGGAACGAGGCGCGGGAGGCGCGGCGAGAAGGAGCGCGGGCCGCGCAGGGCAACGCGTCGAGCGCACCTAGCAGGACCGCGCTGGGGTGACGTCAGACCGCTTGGCGAGGCGCGCCAAGGGAGTCCGCTCCTCTGGGGCCAGGGGGCTCATGAGGGCCTGGGGGCTCGCGAGGAGTAGGAGGCCCGCGAGGCCCTGGCACGAAGGGCGCCAGCCTCTGGAAAGAGGCGCCGGCGTTCCTCAGCCCGAAGGGCATGCACATGCCGCCGACGGCGGGGCCAACGCCCTGGCTGATTCACGGCAGCTGGAAGGGGTCCTCTCGGACGACTCCAGCTTCTTGGAGCTTCAGAACTTCCTTGACGATGAAATCTTGCTTCTCTGGCGCCTGGCGCCGTGCTTTCTTCTTGACGGGGTGTGCATTGGGGCGCACCGCTAAGTGGTGCTCGATCACCTCCCTCGGCACACCGAACAAGTCAGATGCTTTCCAGGCGAAAACATCCGAGTTTGCCCGAAGGAAGGTGACGAGCGCGCTTTCCAATGCAGGAGCGAAGCCTGTGCCGATGGTGAAGGCAGGGCCGGAGCCGCTGTCGTCCACCGACACCTTCTTCGTCTCGGCGCGGTCTTGAGAGAACAGCTGCTTCTTCTTCGCAGGCGCGGCCTCAGGAGGCTCGGCCGCGTCCTCGTCGGTCGGGTGCGCGACAGCGGCAGCCTTGTAGGCACGCTCGAGGGTGCTGGCCGCGTCCTTCTTGTCGCAGGTGACGGTGATGATGCCGCTACAGCCGGGCATCTTGAGAACGTTGTAGGCGTGATGGGTGGCCGCCATGAACTTGGTGAGAGCTGGGTAGCCCAAGATGGCGTTGTAAGGCAGGCCAATGTGCGCCACGTCGAAGTCGATGAGCTCGGTGTGGTAGTTCTTGCGGGTGCCGAAGGTGATGGGGAGGCGCACTTGCCCCAGTGGGATGGTGGAACCATCGGTCACTCCGGAGAAGGGCCTGGTCGGCATCAGCTGGTCGTAGGGCACCTGGAGCGTCTTGAAGGTCTCGATGGAGATCACGTTGAGGCCGGCGCCCCCGTTGATGAGGGTCTTGGTGACCGCGACATTGCTGATGGTGGGAGTGCACAGCATGGGGAGCGCGCCTGCGGAGGCCGTGGACTTGGGGTGGTCCTTGGAGTCGAAAGTGATGGCTTACTGTGACCACTTGAGGGGCCGCGAAGCCTCTGGCCTCGGGAGGGCGGCATACACCACGCGAGAGAGCTGCTTGAAGTGGCGGATGGACGCGGGGGCTTGGGACCCGCCAAGGATGCAGGCGACCGCGCGAGGCTCCTGGTAGCCCCCAGCGCCCTCATCAGGTCGGTTGACGTCATTCCTTCGGGGTGGCGGCGGCAGCGGCGGAAGAGCGGCATTGGCCTGACAGTCTGCCTCACGAGGCTGGTCGCGCCAGGCGGCCTCACGAGGATGGTCGCGTCAACCCTGGCGGAAGTTGACGTTGCTGTTGCGGCCGTCCCAACGGTTGCCGCCGCGGCCACCTCCACGGCCTGCGTCGCGGCCATTGCGGTCGTCTCGGCGGCCCTAGCGCTCATCGCGGAGCAGCTTGAGCTCCTGGCAGTTCTCGATGCTGTGGGAGCGGACGTTGTGAAAGGCGCAGAGTGGCCGGCTGTCTTTCCTGGGCTCGTCGTGGTCACGGCCGCGCTTCTGCTCGGGCTCCGCCGCAAGCACGGCAGGGCCCTTGCGCTTGACATTCTTGTTCTTGGTCTTGGCAGCGTCGAGCATTGCGTCGGGGTCGTTGTGGACGAAGAGGCGGCCCTCTTCAGCCTTGGCACACTTGTCGGCGAGGTCGAGCAGCTCAAGCATGGAGTCGAGCTCACCGTTGATGGCGAGCTTCTCGCGCATCTTGATGTCCGTGACACTGGTGGAGAACGCATAGATGATGGCCGCGTCGAAGGCACGCGGGATCTTGTTACGCACCTGGCTGAAGCGTTGGATGAACTTGTGGCGGGTCTTGTCTGGGTGCTGCCGAACACGCCGCAGGTCGTTGATGGTGAGGGAGCGGTCCTGCGTGCCCTTGAAGTTGGCGACGAGCTGGCTGCAGAGCTCGGCCCATGATGAGATGGACGCCTCGGGGAGGTTCATGAGCCAGGAGCGCGGGACGTCCTTGAGGGCCATGGGAAACCAGTTCGCCATGACCTTGTCGTCGCCGTTCGCTGCCTCAACGCTCAGCGCGTAGAGCTGGAGGAACTCCGTGGGGTTGGGGGTGCCGTCGTAGCGCAGAGGCGGCTCAGGCTTGAACTTCACGGGCCAGACGACGCGACGCAGCTCGCGGGTGAAGGCGCGGCAGCCCACACCGTTTGAGGAGACGCCGCCAGCAAGGGCGGCGTGGTTTTGGCGCCCAGCCGCCGCGACATCCTGAACGGCCTGGTCCTGGCACTGGCGCTGCCGCTCGAGGAGCACTCGCGCGTCGGGGAGTGCACGGCGGACGATCTGGCAGCTGGCCTCTTCTCAGTCTGGCGAGGACGCGCCACGGGATGGCTCACGAACCCGCGCGCTGCGCTGGGGCCCGCCGCGCTCATCGCGCAGAGGAGGCGGTGGGGGAGCGCCGTGCGCCAGGTCCCCAGCGCGAGACGGCGGAGGGCGGAGTGAGTGGGAAGGTGCCGGAGCGTCCCTGGCGGCGTTGACGAGCTCGGTGATGCGGCCAAGCTAGGCGTCGTAGCCGGCGTCAGCCGGACGGTAGCGGAGCAGCTCGCGCGCCATGAGCAGCGCGGCCTACGGGTTCGGTGGGCCACAGTGGGCGAGGGAGGAGGCCGTGGCGGTGTGGCCGTTCGCCTACACGGAGGGGTGCAGGGAGGAGTCCTACTGCTCGCGGGCAGCGGGGTCGGTGGCGGCAGCAACCTCGACATCGGGGCGGCGGCGATTGCCATGGGCCACTGGCTCCGTCTGAGCCACACAGCCAGCCCTGCGCTCGGCGCGCTCGCGACGTGCGTCGGCCATGAGGTTGGTGGAGCAGAGGGCAGAGCGGAAGAACAGTAGCGCACCCCTACCTGGCGCGCCAAATGTCGGAAGTCGGGCTCCGGGGACCCAAAGGTTCGAACACTGGGGTGAGCTCGTTCTACCACTTCGTCTCCTACCACGGCTAAGCGACGGCGAAGCTACGGTGAGAGCGCGCTGGCGAGGGACGAACCGTGGACTCAGCGGTTTACCCAGGTTTGGGCCACCTTGCGGTGTAAGACCCTACTCCTGCTTGGTTGGTATTGCTCTGGTGAGAGAGAGTACAAGGTTGGGGATGATGAGAACAAGAGCCGATCTGATGAGAACAAGAGCCGATCTCCCTCTACAAAGGCAGCACTGCCCCCCTTATACCCGCATCGGTCCTCTTCCCCCTTGAAACTTAGGCGGGAAGGGCTGCCACACTTGGCATGTTTTGAAAGGGGACAGACGCTCAGGCTATCCTGACTAAAGGTGGTCTTCGTCTGCCAAAGCGTGGTCCATGACGCGCCGGTGGGGTCGGTGATGACCTCCGCCCTGCGCGCCCGCCGTCTTGGTCTTCCTTCGCCGATCGGGTAACCTTTGGGGTTTCTTTGGGGAGTAGATAGCTGGCCCTGCTCCCTTAACACAAAAGAGGAAACCATCTTCATCCGCGCCTGCTGGCGCGGCCTCTGTCGCCGCTCGTCGCCGCGCGCGTCACCCACATGATGGGCCCCAGACCGCGCGGCTGTGCCGAACGGCCTTCGTCTCATGCGCCCTCGGGAGGCCACCTCAGGAGGTCGCCTCACGAGAGGACCTCGCGAGGCCGCTGGTGGAGGTGCTGAGCCTTGCTCGCCCGCTCCCTGAGGAGGGGGCCTCAGGAGGCCAAGGCCTCATGAGGAGTCCTGGTGAGGTGCTTGGTGATGACGGCCTGCTGGGCCCACGCCAGGCGTTGCGCCCTGGGCCAAAGGCAGACGGGCCTGGATACCCCAGGTTCCATGGGCCCGACAGACCCAGCAAGCCGAAGCCGAAGCTCACAAGCGCAAGCAAACAGGCCTCTGCTGCTTCTCCTTCTCAGAAGCACCAAAAGACGAAGTCTTCAAAGGCTTCGCGCAGGGCACAAGCATCAACTGCTCCAACCGCTTCTTCAGAGCCGCTGCTTGTAACGCCAATCTCAGTTGCTCCCCTGCCTCAGTTAACACAGAGAGAAGAGTTATAGTGCATGAACCTGCTTCCACAGAGGTTCCTGTCACTGAAGATATTCCAGCTGTTGACCCCACCGCAGCTGAAGACATTGGTACCGAAGCTAATGTAAGAAATGAAGATGATGAAGTCCTTCCTCAGATTACCCAAGATGTGGTATAGTCTCCTGTTCAAGAGAACAGTGAACCTATCAGCATTGGCAGACCCCTGATGCCAATGGCACACGATGAGTGCTGGGATGAGCAGCCTCCAATCTCACCGCTACATGAAGTGATTCCCACCACTCCACCTCCTCAAGTTGCAACAACGGATCTGCCCCCGGCGCAAGGAACACCTGAAGCCATGGAGGAAGACAATTCTTCTCCAAAGGCGTCACCCTCATTTCGAAGGCTTTGCCGTGGCCCAAAACCTTTTGCCTCCATGACCAGTATTCCTGAAGAGGAAACTACATCAGTTGAAGCCCATCCTGAGCATGAAGCCAAACAGCCTGAAGACATTGCGGCTGCAACAACTGAAACTATTCAAGAGCCGGTGTCTGAAACTATTGCTACTACTGCCACTGCGGCCCTTGTGCCTGATGTCAATTTGCCTGAAATGCATGAAGCTCCTGCTCCTGATGCCATTGCTCCAACTAAAGACAATGCGCCAAATACTGCTCTGGCCTACAATCGAGCTGGTGAGCTTGTTCCTATTTTGTGGCCAACCCTCACTCCTTCTATGTAGCATGGCCCACAATATGAATTCAATATCCACAATAGGCCTCAGATCCAGAAGCCAATGCCTAGTATGTCAAGGCTTCACAATGCGCCATCAACTAACTGCACATTCAGTGTCGCTGCTTTTAGAAATGAAAACACATTCTTTGACAGCTCCAAGAATCCCTTCAAGAAGACATGCATATCTTCTGACAGATTCTGGACTCATCATCAGCGCAGCTACTATATGTGCGTCTTATACAATCAAGGCCAGATTCATCCTCACAGGCGCCTGGATCATGAAGCCATGTCTGGCCTCCCATGCCTAGAACAAGCGTTGGACTGCTTCAGAGATGTTGGACTGTTGCCCTTTGTCACGGACAAGGAACATTGGAATGAGGAGCTAGTACTCCAATTTTATGCAACTCTTCACATTTCTGGCTACAACAAGGATCCCAAAACTTGGACCCTTGAGTGGATGACAGGTGATGTTCATCATGAAGCCAAAGTTCAAGATCTTCTCGAGCTCACTGTCTTGCCCACTCCTGGTGACTTCTACAATCCAAGTTGTGCTGCCTATGAAAAAGAAGTTGAAAGCATTTTCCAGAAGTCTGAGCCAAACATGACTGAAATGCTTACAATGATGAAGCCATTGCCTTTTGAAGCTGAATACCCCAAGGAATTTTTCGTCAATGACTTTGAGTACTTGCCTCGAACTATTTATCACATTCTTCGCAACACTCTATGGCCAATTAAAGGGCATTCCTCTTCAGCCAAGCTTGAAGGCACCATGAAGACATTGGTTGTGACGCCCCTGCTCGACCGTGCACTAATCATACACGCAAACGTGCACGCTCGAGATCAGAGACTCACGGGAAGATATCACAACACAACTCTAAACTCAAATTTAAACATAAATCATCATATTACAAACCAGGGGTCACGAGGACCCGAATACATAAGTCATACAAACCATAATATCTGGGTACAGACATAGTTAGTCAAGTTTGCCTTAAGAAGGCTAGCACAAATAGCGACACTGATCGAAAAGGCGAAGGCCTCCTGCCTGGGAGCCTCCAAACTACTCCTGGTCGGCTGGCTCAACCCAGTAGTACGTGCCTCCGGGGCTCTCCTGGTAGTAGTCTCCTGTGGTGGTGTCTGGCTCCTGGACTCCATCGTCTGATTGCAGCAAGCGGGTATGGGGAAAAGAAATAGCAAAGCAACTGTGAGTACTCATCCAAAGTACTCGCAAGACTGACATCCGAACTATACTAAATATGCATCGGTATCAAAGAAATGGGGCTATATCTTTGGACTAAACTGCAGAATGCCGGAACAGAGGGGGAGAGGCCTAGCCTATCGAAGACTAGCATCTTGAAGCAGTCTTGCAGCATCAGAAGAGAGTAGAGCAAGATATTATATAATCAATCATATTTTAGTAATGCTCTGAGATCCTTCCTCGACTACCCTGTGAGAAAGCGACCCCGAGAGCAGTAGTAACGGTTTATCATTGTATCAGTATCCATTTGTAGTTGTAGCAGATCAGGATACAACTCCTAGCGTCCTGTTACTGAAAGCACATTTGCTCCCTTGGTGGTTTTGGTAATTCATAACAACATATATCTCATTGAACTAATATCCATTCAAGATTAAGATTTCAGGATGTTCAATGATTGGCATGGCATGGACTAGAGATGTGGACCCCTCAAAATGCTAAGGACAAGAATTGGCAAAGATCAAGACTCTACATTTTTGGTTTAGTGATCCAAGATCACATTGAGTCCATAGGAAAGCCAATACTATTAAAAGGGGATGAGGTGTTGCTTAATGGTCTTTTTGCTCAAGTGCTTAGTGACAGCATTCCTAAACCCTCAACCACTCTCTCAATCCCAAATATGTCCAAAACCCAAAGTCCAACTCGGCCCCACCGAAATTTCCAATCCGGCCTCACCGAGTTCATCCAAGACTTAGCCACTGCCAAACCCTAACAAATCGGAACAAATGGATCTCGGTCTCACCGAGATGGCCTTGCCAACTCTCTGTAATCGTTTGCATTTACTTCGGTCTCACCGAGATGGCTTTGCCAACTCTCTGTTGCCTTATTGCTTCACTTCGGAACTACCGAGTTGATGCAATCGGTGCCACCAAGATGAGGATTGCCCTAAGCCATTGCACTTCGGTCCATCCGAGTTGTTCGTATCGGTTCCACCGAGATTCCTAACGTTCATATCTTTTACACAGTTCGGTGCTACCGAGATTATCGTTTTGGTGCCACCGAGTTGGGTCAAAAGTGTGTAACGGTTGGATTTTGTGTGGAGGCTATATATACCCCTCCACCCCATCCTTCTCAGTAAGGAGAGCCATCAGAACGTGCCTACACTTCCACCATTCATTTTCTGAGAGAGAACCACCTACTCATGTGTTGAGATCAAGATATTCCATTCCTACCATTTGAACCTTGATCTCTAGCCTTTCCCAAGTTGCTTTCCACTCAAATCCTTCTTCCACCATAGCCAAATCTGTGAGGAGTGTTTGAGTGCTGGGAAGACTATCATTTGAAGCACAAGAGCAAGGAGTTCATCAACAACACACCGTCTATTACCTTTTGGAGAGTGGTGTCTCCTAGATTGGTTAGGTGTCACTTGGGAGCCTCCAACCAGATGTGGAGTTGAACCAAGGAGTTTGTAAGGGCAAGGAGATCGCCTACTTCGTGAAGATCTACCCCGAGTGAGGCTAGTCCTTTGTGGACGTAAGCCATGGTGGAATCGACAAGGTTGCTTCTTCGTGGACCCTTCGTGGGTGGAGCCCTCCGTGGACTCGCGCAGCCGTTACCCTTCGTGAGTTGAAGTCTCCATCAACGTGGACGTACGATAACACCACCTATCGGAACCACGCCAAAAACCACCGTGTCTTCATTGCGTTTGAAATCTCCAATCCCTCCTTTACATACATATGCAATTGCTTACATTCCGCTGCTATACACTTAGAATTGCATGTGTAGGGTGATGCTTGACATGTACTATTGCTAAAATCTGCCCACAGTTAAAATCTGGGAAAAGGTTAGGTTTTATTTGGTCAAGTAGTCTAATCACCCCCCCTCTAGACATACTTTCGATCCTACAAGTGGTATCAGAGCTTCGATCTCCTTAAGCCTTGATTTCCATTGCTTTGGTGATCATAGCCTTGGTTTCACAACCTAGGAGAGTATGGCGTCTAGTGAGGGTAACTATCACCGTAGAGGTCCATAATTTGATGGTACAAACTTTGCTAGTTGGAAACATAAGATGAAAATGCATATTCTTGGTCATAACCCTGCCGTTTGGGTTGTTGTTCGTGTTGGCTTGCAAGGTGACTTCTTTGAGGATGGCAAGGAACCGGATCGTGAAGCAACCCCGGAAGAATTGAAGATGTTGCAATACAATGCTCAAGCTTGTGACATTCTATTCAACGGTCTATGTCCCGAGGAATTCAACAAAATCAGCCGCCTCGAGAATGCAAAGGAAATTTGGGATACTTTGGTTGATATGCATGAGGGTACCGAATCCGTCAAGGAATCTAAGCTGGATGTGCTCCAAAGTCAACTTGATAAGTTCAAGATGAAGGATGGTGAAGGAGTCGCAGAGATGTACTCTAGGCTTGCTCTCATCACAAATGAGATTGCCGGCTTAGGAAGTGAAGAGATGACCGACAAATTCATCATCAAGAAGATACTTAGAGCTTTGGATGGAAAATATGATACCGTCTGCACATTGATCCAAATGATGCCAAATTACAAAGATCTCAAGCCCACGGAAGTCATTGGAAGGATTGTCGCTCTTGAAATGTCGCTCAAGGACAAAGAGGAGCTGCACAACAAGTCAAGTAGTGCTTACAAAGCCTCAACCGATGCTCCAACAACTTCAAATGACCAGCTAGTATCCAATGAAGAGATAAGCCTAATGGTGAAAAGGTTCAACAAGTTCTACAAGAACAAAGGAAAAGAAAGAAGCTCTAGCTCAAGACATTATGAGAGAAGATCATCAAGTCATGACCGTAATTGCTACAATTGTGGAAAGCCCGGACACTACTCCAATGAGTGTACGACTCCCTACAAGAAAAGAGACGAATCACCAAGAGGAAGACATAGAAGAGATGAATCACCTCGTAAGGAGATAAGGAGTAGAGATGATTATTATGAACGAAGACACTCTCGAAGAAGCAAGGATTCGGAGAGGAAGGACAAGTCATCAAGGAGCTACACAAGAAGAAGACATCAAGCCCATGTTGGTGAATGGGTTTCCGGCTCCGACTCCGACAACCAATCCGAGAGAAGTTATCACTCCAACTCCGACTATAGTCAAGATGAAGGTGTTGCAGGACTTGCACTTGTGTCATCCAACTCCTACGATCTATTTGACTCACCAAATGAAGGAATTCGAAGATGCTTCATGGCAAAAGGCCCTAAGGTATCACACCCTGAGTATCTTGATTTTAATAGTGATGAAGATGATTTGCTTGGTGATGATGACTTACTTGTTGATAGGGCTAGTGATGTGAGCTATAATGAAAATGCTAGTAATCATGATAGTCAAGAGGAAACGAGTGACAATGCTATGAAGGAGATTGAGCGTCTAACTAAAGAACTAAATGCTCTTAAGTTAGCTCATGAAACAACTCAAGAGGATCATAGAGAACTTCTAAGAACTCATGAGAAGCTACGCTTCGAGAAGCTAAATTTAGAGCAAGAGCATGAGTTTCTTAAAGCTATCAATGACGATCTTCGAAAGAAGAGTTCTTCATATCCTGCCAAATGTTTACTCTTGTCTACCTTTATGCCACAAGTTAAACCTAAGCAAACTAGCAACAAGGGTAAAAATGGTTCTACCTCTAGTAGTAACAATAACAATGCTAAATCCAATGTTGTTGCTTCTAGTAGTTCTATTGATTCCACTAATGATTCTCTTAGCCAAGTTACACTTGAGCAAGAAAATATGCTATTGAAAGGAATTATAGAAAAAGGTGTCTACAAGAGTCTTGCCGGGAGTAAACAATTTGAGGAAATTGTACGCAAGCAAGGAAGGCACCGGAAGAACCAAGGTGTTGGTTTTGAACGAAAGTTCAATGCCGATGGAGTTGAATGGGAAGAAGGTCAATACCCCAAGACGAAGTTTGTTCCTCAACAAGAGAAGTATGATCCTACTTCCTTCAAGGGAACACAAGCTCAAGAAGACCTTCCACCACAAGACCACAAGCTAAAAGGCAAGGACAAGCTTCAAGAAGAGATTGATTCATTTGAAGAAGCTCCTCAAGCCATGGTCAAGTGGGTTCCCAAGACTTCATCAAGTTCTACTTCATCAAGTGCTACTACAACTTCATGGATTCCCATCAAGTTGATGTGGATCCAAAAGAAGAAGAACTAGAGAGTTCTTGAGGGTGACTCCGCCAACAAACTTCACTCATATTCTTTATGGCAAGGACTTGTGCAACCAACTTCCATATTTTGCACTAGTTCATGGAGTCACAAACCCTCTTGTTGGTAAGGCAAGGTACAAGGTAATCAATGCATGCATGGACATCATCATATGTGTATTTCACTCTATGTCTATGGATATCCTTGTATGTTCCTTGTGTGGGACTAACCCATGTAGGTATTGAAAGCACAAAACTCCAAAGGATTGCTCACAACTCTTGATGGTCTACATCAACATTGAGCATTCACATCTTCAACATCTACATGAAGTCATCATCGACAAAACCCAAGGTTAGTTCAACCCTCTTAGGGGGGGTATCACATCTAGGGGGAGCTTTGCTCTAAGCAATTGAGCTAAAGCAACTCTAATGGTGTGAACACATCAATGCTTTATGTAAAAGTGGTAACCCCACTTGTGCTTAAACGATGAGTATGACCTATGATCAAATGTTCTCATTTGGCTCCTAAGTCAATATACTCATATATAGATGACCTAGTCATCGCCTTTGCTTGATAGATGCTAGAATTGGTTGTGCATGTTTGACACATATTTCATTTGCTATCTTATTGTGTGAGCATGTTGATTTGCATGTTTTCATCATTCGAGGACATCCATTTGTTGTTTTGATTGTCTTGGTTTTTCTGGCCAAGTGGATGTACAAGAATGCCTAAGAACCTTCTCTAGCTATATATGATTTCTTGTCTCAAATTCTATTCTTGCTGCATCAAAAAAATTGAACAAGTCATTTTCGGACCCTCCGGGTGAGGAGCACTCGGAGCCACCGATCTGAAAGGGCTGAACCTCCAAAACCTTCTAATTGATTTCAGTCAGACCAACCTACTCAAACTCGGTCGAACCGAAAGCATTTAGATTTATCTAGGTTTTCATCTCGGTGCTACCGATTAGACCAACTCGGTCGGACCGAGTTGCTGTAACTGCAAGCAGTTACACGTCTCAGTGCTACCGATTTGTTCCACTCGGTGCCACCGACAGTGAATGGGTATATATTCCCAGCGAACCGTGCGGTTGAAAATTTCTTCAAACGTCACGCACCCGCGCCCCATTGCTGCCGCCCCTTTGGTCTCCGGATCGTCGCCGTCGTCGCCTGTGCGCTCTCGCCGCAGGACTCCGTCGCCGTCAATGGTAATCTACACCGCCGTTGTCGCCGTAGAGGAACTCCACCGAGTTAGGGTGAGTTTCGATCCCTTTCGTGCTTCCCTTTTCCGATTCAATGCACGATTGGATTGCCTGTAATCTTGCCACGAATGCAATTCTCTTTCCACCAGATTAGTTCGTTTGAACGAGATTCGAGCAAAAAAATTAGGGTTAGGTTTCCGCCGAATGCATCTCGGACCGATCGAATAGGAATTTTCGGTCCCACCGATTTGGCCCTGGCCATAGCACAAGTACATCTCGGTGCCACCAAGTTGTGCGAATCGGTAAGACCGAAAGTAATGTCTCAGTGAAACCCTAGCATCTCGGAGCCACCGAAACCCATCTCGGTCAGACCGAAATGGTGTGCCATGTCTCTGTAGTGTGCTTCGGTGTCATCGAGATTACCAACTCGGTCCATCCGAACTGCATTCTGTGAAAACCTATAACTAAAGTTTGAACTCATTTTTATGAAAAACAATCTGCTTTTTGTGATGACTCATCTACTCTACCCATACCTATCTATTCACAGGGTCAGCTCAACAAGATGTCTGATGTCAGTGATAGTCAGAACAGGTCAGAGCAGCATGAAGAACAAAGTGAAGGATCAAGCCATAATGAAATTTTCTATGAGGGAGAGAGAAGCTCTCCAGATCTTCCTAAAGCTGCAACCAGAACACGGAAGAAGAAAACCTCAGATAGTGAGGATGAGGACTTTGTTGCAAGTGAAACTGTACAAAAGAAGAAGAGAGTAGTGCTAGCTAAGGAGTACAGCACAAAGCCTACTTCTGTCAAGGAAAGAACTGCTATGAGGAAAGTGCCTCTGCAGACTATGCAAGAGCCTAGTGAGGCAGCTGCAGGTGCCAAGAAGAAGAGGATAAGGAAAACTACTGCCCGAGTGATTGGCAGACCTACTATGATGATTGATGAGGAAGAAGAGGAGGAGGATGAGCCAGCTGCTGCACCCCCTGCAAAAGCACAGAAGCTCATGTCTGATGCTATCAAGACTGCTGCACTTCCCAAGTCAAAGCCTAAGGCACCAGCACCCAAGAGATCAACCAGGAACATATCTGCTGCAGTGAAGAACAAGGCCCCAGTGCCTAAATCAACTGTTGATGAAGAGCCTCTAGTGCTCAGAAAATTGAAGCCCAAGATACCAGAACATGACAATGCACACCCAGTAGCTGAGAACATGATGTTGAGAAAGGACAAAGGACTGCGTCAGTGGAGACAGTCAGATCCCTATGCTATCAGGAGGAGGACTGCTTGTGATTATCGCTTTCACACCCATGAGCAACAGGATTTCTATGAGACGGTTTTGCTCGACAAGAAGCCCATAGTCAGTGACATGAAGTGGGTGGACTGGGAATACATCGATGAGAACGAGAACTATTTCCCCCACGTCCATGAGAGTTTCAGGATTGCAGGAGTTGATGAATTCGTTGGAAAGAAGTTGACCAAGTGGAATGACGAAATGGTCATGCAATTTTACTCCACTGCTCATTTCTATCCAGATGGCAGAATAGTGTGGATGACTGAGGGTATAAGATACCAGTCTACCATATCTGAGTGGGCAAATCTTCTTGGTGCACCCAAGGAAGAGGATGATGATTATGATGTTTATGCCAAGCTCAAGTTTGATCACAATTCTATGAAGAACATGTACACTCCTATTCCCTAGGAGGATCTTGAGACTCACAAGCTTGGATCAGTGAAGCATTTTCTACCAGGACTGGCCACCTCAAACACAATCTTGCGGTACACCTTGTTACCCAAGTCAGGCGATGATAAGATGATTCGTGGCCACTCCATCAACTTGCTGCACTTATTTGATACTCAGAAATTCAAGGTGATGAGCCTGATAGTAGAGACTATCAAGAGGACAGCAGCAGATCAGAAGAGATCGTGTGGTTATGCTCCACATATTCAGTTGTTGATCAATTCCAAGGTTGGAACCAGCACGTATCTTCTTGATCGAGAGCATTTGCCACTCCGTCCAGATTTTGAGGACAACGTTATAGTGATGGATCCTTCGCATCCCACTTCTGCCCAAGCTCAAGAGGAAATCCGCAAAGCACAAGAAGCTAAAGCAGCTCAGGAAACAATAGCTCCCAATGCTCCAATTGCGAATCTCAAGACACCAAAAGATCAAATGCAATATCTGCTTGAAGCCACTCTAAGGATTGAGCAAAGTCTGGCCAACCTCACCCAGACCCAGGCTAGTTTTGAGCGGATCATTGAGACCAAATTTCATGATTTGGATGTCAAGGTGACAGAGATTCAGACCACAGTGGAACAGCTGCAAGGAGATGTCGATGCTGTCAAGTTTGCCATATCAGATGATAGTGGAGATGATAGACCGACTACAGAGCAATTTCAGTCAGTGCCTAGGGCTGCCAGGTCAGCTGCGATACCAGTTGTGGATCCACAGACCACAGTATCTGCACCAGCCGCCACAGCCACAGTGCCACAGCAGGTCTCAACTCCTCCAGTCCAGCAGTCATCAGCAGAAGCATTCGCGGACGCTCTCATCTCAACGCCGTCTATGCACACCGGAGCCGCCAGCAGGAGATCGCCTTCGGAGGACCGTGCCTAGAGAGCCGACTAGTGCTATATGATTCGAACTTTTTGGTACTTGTTGCCAAAGGGGGAGGATTTGTATAGATCATAGGCTTCGAGAGAGAGAGTTTCTTGTTTTTGATTTGCTTCGAGAGTTTCTTTTGCTACTTGTTTGCTCGTTCGTTGATACCTTGTTATGTGTGTGCTTGCTACAGTATTCTGTCATTTATACTTGTGAGATACGATGTTGATTGATCATATTATGCCCATTGTGATATTCCATGTTTATCTCTACTATTATCTTGTATGATCAATTACTTATGTTGGTGATGCGTGCCTATTATTCCAATCATATCATTTTGCGTGCTCCACCAAGATGTATGTGACATGGAAGAGTAACCCATGAGCCTAATCGATTGTGCATTTGCATTCAAACGCAAACTTTTAATAATGCACAAATTTAGGGGGGGGGCTCTTGCTTATCACATACTTCTCAAAGCGACGATGTATTTCATTTACTTAATCATCTGTCGAAGCTTTGATCTATATGTTGTCATCAATTACCAAAAAGGGGGAGATTGAAAGCACATTTGCTCCCTTGGTGGTTTTGGTAATTCATAACAACATATATCTCATTGAACTAATATCCATTCAAGATTAAGATTTCAGGATGTTCAATGATTGGCATGGCATGGACTAGAGATGTGGACCCCTCAAAATGCTAAGGACAAGAATTGGCAAAGATCAAGTGCTTAGTGACAGCATTCCTAAACCCTCAACCACTCTCTCAATCCCAAATATGTCCAAAACCCAAAGTCCAACTCGGCCCCACCGAAATTTCCAATCCGGCCTCACCGAGTTCATCCAAGACTTAGCCACTGCCAAACCCTAACAAATCGGATCCACCGAAATGGATCTCGGTCTCACCGAGATGGCCTTGCCAACTCTCTGTAATCGTTTGCATTTACTTCGGTCTCACCGAGTTTGCAAATCGGTCTCACCGAGATGGCTTGCCAACTCTCTGTTGCCTTATTGCTTCACTTCGGTACTACTGAGTTGATGCAATCGGTGCCACCGAGATGAGGATTGCCCTAAGTCATTGCACTTCGGTCCATCGAGTTGTTCGTATCGGTCCCACCGAGATTCCTAACGTTCATATGTTTTGCACAGTTCGGTGCTACCGAGATTATCGTTTCGGTGCCACCGAGTTGGGTCAAAAGTGTGTAACGATTGGATTTTGTGTGGAGGCTATATATACCCCTCCACCCCATCCTTCTCAGTAAGGAGAGCCATCAGAACGTGCCTACACTTCCACCATTCATTTTCTGAGAGAGAACCACCTACTCATGTGTTGAGATCAAGATATTCCATTCCTACCATTTGAACCTTGATCTCTAGCCTTTCCCAAGTTGCTTTCCACTCAAATCCTTCTTCCACCATAGCCAAATCTGTGAGGAGTGTTTGAGTGCTGGGAAGACTATCATTTGAAGCACAAGAGCAAGGAGTTCATCAACAACACACCGTCTATTACCTTTTGGAGAGTGGTGTCTCCTAGATTGGTTAGGTGTCACTTGGGAGCCTCCAACCAGATGTGGAGTTGAACCAAGGAGTTTGTAAGGGCAAGGAGATCGCCTACTTCATGAAGATCTACCCCGAGTGAGGCTAGTCCTTCGTGGACGTAAGCCATGGTGGAATAGACAAGGTTGCTTCTTCGTGGACCCTGTTGGAAATATGCCCTAGAGGCAATAATAAATTGGTTATTATTATATTTCCTTGTTCATGATAATCGTTTATTATCCATGCTATAATTGTATTGATTGGAAACTCAAATACATGTGTGGGTACATAGACAACACTGTGTCCCTAGTAAGCCTCTAGTTGACTAGCTTGTTGATCAAAGATGGTTAAGGTTTCCTAGCCATGGACATGAGATGTCATTTGATAACGGGATCACATCATTAGGAGAATGATGTGATGGACAAGACCCAAACTGTAAACGTAGCATTTGATCGTGTCAGTTTATTGCTATTGTTTTCTGCATGTCAAGTATCTGTTCCTTTGACCATGAGATCATGCAACTCACTAACACCGGAGGAATACCTTGTGTGTATCAAACGTCGCAACGTAACTGGGTGACTATAAAGGTGCTCTACAGGTATCTCCGAGGGTGTCTGTTGGGTTGGCATGGATCAAGACTGGGATTTGTTACTCCGTATGACGGAGAGGTATCTCAGGGCCCACTCGGTAATACAACATCACAATGAGCCTTGCAAGCAATGTGACTAAAGTGTTAGCCACGAGATCTTGTATTACGGAACGAGTAAAGAGACTTGCCGGTAACGAGATTGAACTAGGTATAGAGATACCGACGATCGAATCTCGGGCAAGTAACATACCGAAGAACAAAGGGAACAGCATACGGGATTAACTGAATCCTTGACATAGAGGTTCGACCGATAAAGATCTTCGTAGAATATGTAGGAGCCAATATGGGCATCCAGGTCCCGCTATTGGTTATTGGCCGTAGAGGTGTCTCGGTCATGTCTACATAGTTCTCGAACCCGCAGGGTCTACACACTTAACGTTTGGTGACGATTAGTATAATTGAGTTATTATGTTGGTGACCGAAAGTTGTTCGGAGTCCCGGATAAGATCCCGGACATGACGAGGATCTCCGGAATAGTCCGGAGGTAAAGATTGATATATGTGATAATAGTGTTTTGATCTCTGGAAGGGTTCCGGAGTTCACCGGAAGGGGTTCCGGATGTTTACCGAAATGTTCGGGTGCAGCAACACTTTATATGGGCAAAGGGATAAAAACCCACGAGGTATTGGAAAGTGCAAAAGTAGTTTTGCTGCCGCGTAAGCGGTACTACCGCTTGGTGAAGCGGTACTACCGCCCGAGCGGTACTACCGCTTGTGTGAAGCGGTACTACCGCCCAAGCGGTACTACCGCTTGTGTGAAGCGGTACTACCGCTTGTGCGCGGCTGTGCACGGTTCGGCAGGGATCCGAGTTGGACTCTTTCCCTGCGGGCCAAACCGACCTTGTGCGGGCAAAACCGACCCGGAGGAGGCTTTTACTCCAAGTTTAGACCCCAAGGCTCAACATATAAATAGAGGGGCAGGGCTAGCACACGGGACACATCAAGATTTCCCCAAGCCGTGTGCGGCAACCCTAACCCTCTAGTTCCTCCGTCATAATCTCCGTAGTGCTTGGCGAAGCCCTGCAGAGATTGTTCCTCACCACCATCACCACGCCGTCGTGCTGCTGGAACTCAACCACTACTTCACCATCGCTCGCTGGATCAAGGAGGTGAAGGCGTCATCAAGCCGTACGTGTGTTGAACGCGGAGGTGCCGTCCGTTCGGCGCTAGTTCGTGATCGGATCGAGGGACGACTTGCGATTTGGATCGCGGAGACGTTCGACTACATCAACCGCGTTTATTAAACGCTTCCGCTTAGCGATCTACAAGGGTATGTAGATTCACTCTCCCTCTCGTAGATGCTCATCACCATGGATAGATCTTGTGTGTGCGTAGGAAAATTTTTGTTTCCCATGCAACGTTTCCCAACAGTGGCATCATGAGCTAGGTCTATGCGTAGATGAGATCTCGAGTAGAACACAAACGAGTTGTGGGCGTGGATGTATACATATTGCTTGCCGTTACTAGTTGATATTTGATTCGGCGGTACTGTGAGATGAAGCGGCCCGGACCGACATTACGCGTACACTTACGCGAGACAGGTTCCTTCAACTGACATGTAACTTCGTTGCATAAAGATGGCTAGCGGGTGTCTGTCTCTCTCACTTTAGTTGAATCGATTTCAATGAAGAGGGTTCTTTTAGAAGATCAAAAAGCAATCACTACACCACGTTGTGGTTTTGCGTAGGTAAGAACGGTTCTTGCAAACCCGTAGCAGCCACGTAAAATTTGCAACAACAATTAGAGGACGTCTAACTTGTTTTTGCAGGGTATGATGTGATATGATATGGCCAATTACATGATGAGATATATGTGATGTATGAGATGATCATGTATTGTATAGAATATCACGACTTGCATGTCGATGAGTACGGCAACTGGCAGGAGCCATAGAGTTGTCTTTAATTATTGTATGACCTGCGTGTCAATCATTAAGCGCTATGTAATGCTTTACTTTATCGCTAAACGTTAGCTATAGTCGTGGAAGCAACAGTCAGCGCGACAACCTTATGGCGACACGTTGATGGAGATCAAGATGATGGAGATCATGGTGTCATGCCGGTGACGATGGAGATCATGCCGGTGCTTTGGAGATGGAGATCAAAAGCACAAGTTCATGGCCATATCATGTCACTTATGATTTGCATGTGATGTTAATCCTTTTATGCATCTTATTTTGCTTAGGACGACGGTAGCATTATAAGGTGATCCCTCACTTAAATTTCAAGATAAATTGTGTTCTCCCCAAGTGTGCACCGTTGCGAAAGTTCGTCGTTTCGAGACACGCCGTGATGATCGGGTGTGATAGACTCTACGTTCGCATACAACGGGTGTAAGCCATGTTACACGTGCGGAACACTCGGGTTAAACTTGACGAGCCTAGCATGTACAGACATGGCCTCGGAACACAAGAGACCGAAAGGTCGAACATGAGTCATATAGTAGATATGATCAACATGAAGATGTTCACCATTGAAACCACCTCAACTCACGTGATGATCGGACTTGAGTTGGTGGATTTGGATCATGTTACACTCGAATGATCGGAGGGATGTCAATTTGAGTGGGAGTTTTTTAAATATGATTAACTAAACTCATTATCTAAGAACAATAGTCTAAGTTGTCTTTGCTATATTTATGTTGTAGATCATGGCTCGCGCAGTAGCACCCCTGAATTTTAATGCGTTCCTAGAGAAAGCTAAGTTGAAAGATGATGGAAGTAACTTTGTGGACTGGGCCCGTAATCTAAGGATTATCCTTACGGCTTCCCAGAAGGCTTATGTCCTTGATGCACCGCTTGGTGATCCACCCGCTCCAGTTGAGTCTCTAGACGTTGTGAACGCCTGGCAGGCTCGTTCTGATGATTACTCAATAGTTCAATGTGCAATGTTGTATGGCTTAGAACCGGGACTTCAAAGACGTTTTGAACGTCATGGAGCATATGAGATGTTCCAGGAGTTGAAGTTTATCTTTCAGAAGAATGCCCGGATCGAGAGATATGAGATCTCCGATAAGTTCTATGCTTGCAAGATGGAGGAGAACGGGTCTATCAGTGATCACGTGCTCAGAATGTCTGGGTACTCCACCCGTCTGGCTGAGTTAGGGATGCCCCTTCCGCCAGAGGCTATCACTGACAGAGTTCTTCAATCATTGCCACCTAGCTACAAGAGCTTCGTGTTGAACTATAACATGCACGGGATGAACAAGTCAGTCGCCGAGCTGTTTGCGATGCTGAAAGCCGCTGAGTCTGAAATTCAGAAGGAGCATCAAGTGTTGATGGTCAATAAAACCACTAGTTTCAAGAAAAATGGCAAGGGTAAGAAGGGTAACTCCAAGAAGAGTGGCAAAGCAGTTGCTCCTCTCGTGAAGAAACCCAAGGCTGGACCCAAACCAGAAACTGTGTGTTTTCATTGCAAGGGAACTGGACACTGGAAGCGGAATTGCCCCAAGTATTTGGCTGACAAGAAGGCGGCCAACAACAAACAAGGTATATATGATATACATGTTATTGATGTGTACCTTACCAACTCTCGTTGTAGTGCCTGGGTATTTGATACCGGTACGGTTGCTCATATTTGCAACTCAAAACAGGAACTGCGGAATAGACGGAGGCTGGCAAAGGACGAAGTGACGATGCGCGTGGGAAATGGTTCCAAGGTTGATGTGATCGCCGTCGGCACGCTCGCTCTTCGATTACCGTCGGGATTAGTGATGAACCTAAATAAGTGTTATTTGGTGCCTGCGTTAAGCATGAACATTATATCTGGATCTTGTTTATTGCGAGACGGTTACTCATTTAAATCAGAGAATAATGGTTGTTCTATTTATATGAGTAATATCTTTTATGGTCATGCACCCGATGTGAGGGGTTTATTCTTATTGAATCTCGATAGTAATGATACACATGTTCATAACATTGATGCCAAAAGATGTAGAATTGATAATGATAATACCACTTTCTTGTGGCACTGCCGTTTAGGTCATATTGGCGTAAAACGCATGAGGAAGCTCCATGCTGATGGACTTTTGGAGTCACTTGATTTTGAATCACTTGACACATGTGAGCCATGCCTCATGGGCAAGATGACTAAAACTCCGTTCTCTGGAACAATGGAACGGGCAAGTGACTTATTGGAAATCATACATACTGATGTGTGCGGTCCGATGAGCATTGAGGCGCGCGGTGGTTATCGTTACTTTCTCACCTTCACTGATGACTTAAGTAGATATGGGTATATTTACTTAATGAAACACAAGTCTGAAACATTTGAAAAGTTCAAACAATTTCAGAGTGAAGTTGAGAATCATCGTAACAAGAAGATTAAATTCCTACGATCTGATCGAGGAGGAGAATATCTGAGTTATGAGTTTGGCAGTCACTTAAGACAGTGTGGAATTGTTTCACAATTAACACCGCCTGGAACACCACAGCGTAATGGTGTGTCCGAACGTCGTAATCGAACCTTATTGGATATGGTGCAATCTATGATGTCTCTTGCCGATTTGCCACTATCGTTTTGGGGTTATGCATTAGAGACAGCTGCATTCACTTTAAATAGGGCACCATCGAAATCCGTTGAGACGACACCATATGAACTTTGGTTTGGCAAGAAGCCAAAGCTGTCGTTTCTTAAAGTTTGGGGATGTGATGCTTATGTCAAAAAGCTTCAGCCTGAAAAGCTGGAACCCAAAGCGGAGAAATGCGTCTTCATAGGATACCCAAAAGAGACAGTTGGGTATACCTTCTACCTCAGATCCGAAGGCAAAGTGTTTGTCGCTAAAAACGGAACATTTCTTGAGAAAGAGTTTCTCTCGAAAGAATTGAGTGGGAGGAAGATAGAACTTGATGAGGTTGTTGAACCTTTACTTCAACCTGAGAGTAGCGCAGCGCAGAAAGTTGTTTCTGTGGAGCCTACATTAGCTGAAGAGGAAGTTAATGATGATGATCATGAAGCTTTGGATCAAGTTGCTATCGAACCTCGTAGGTCGACAAGGACGCGTACTGCTCCTGAGTGGTACGGCAACCCTGTCTTAGAAGTCATGTTGTTAGACAACGATGAACCTATGAGCTATGGAGAAGCGATGATGAGCCCGGATTCCGAGAAGTGGTTAGAGGCCATGAAATCCGAGATGGGATCCATGTATGAAAACAAAGTATGGACTTTGGAAGTATTACCTGAAGGGCGTAAGGCCATTCAGAACAAATGGATCTTTAAGAGGAAGACGGACGCGGACGGTAATGTCACCGTCTATAAAGCTCGACTTGTGGCAAAGGGTTTTTCACAAGTTCAAGGAGTTGACTACGATGAGACCTTCTCACCCGTAGCGATGCTTAAGTCCGTCAGAATCATGTTAGCAATAGCTGCCTTTTTCGATTATGAAATTTGGCAGATGGATGTCAAAACAGCGTTCCTTAACGGTTACCTTAAGGAAGAGTTGTATATGATGCAACCAGAAGGTTTTGTCGATCCAGAGAATGCTGACAAAGTTTGCAAACTCCAGCGATCCATTTATGGACTGGTGCAAGCATCTCGGAGTTGGAATCTTCGTTTTGATGAGGTGATCAAAGCGTTCGAGTTTATACAAGTTTACGGAGAAGCTTGTATTTACAAGAAAGTGAGTGGGAGCTCTATAGCGTTTCTAATATTATATGTGGATGACATATTGCTGATTGGAAACAATATAGAAATGCTGGAAAGCGTAAAGGAATATTTGAACAAGAGTTTTTCAATGAAGGACCTAGGAGAAGCTGCTTTCATATTAGGCATCAAGATCTATAGAGATAGATCAAGACGTTTAATAGGACTTTCACAAAGCACATACCTTGATAAGATTTTGAAGAAGTTCAAAATGAATCAGTCCAAGAAGGGGTTCTTGCCTGTTTTGCAAGGTGTGAAGTTGAGTAAGACTCAATGCCCAGTGACTGCAGAAGATAGAGAAAAGATGAGTGTCATCCCCTATGCTTCAGCCATAGGCTCTATCATGTATGCAATGCTGTGCACAAGACCCGATGTCAGCCTTGCCATAAGTATGGCCGGAAGGTTTCAAAGTGATCCAGGAATGGAACACTGGACGGCGGTCAAGAATATCCTGAAGTACCTGAAAAGGACTAAGGACATGTTTCTCGTTTATGGAGGTGATCAAGAGCTCGTCGTAAAGGGTTACGTCGATGCAAGCTTTGACACTGATCCGGATGACTCTAAATCGCAAACCGGATACGTATTTATTCTTAATGGGGGTGCGGTTAGCTGGTGCAGTTCCAAGCAAAGCGTGGTAGCAGATTCTACATGCGAAGCGGAGTACATCGCTGCCTCGGAGGCGGCGAAGGAAGGTGTCTGGATGAAGGAGTTCATGACAGATCTTGGAGTAGTGCCTAGTGCGCTTAACCCAATGACTCTGTTTTGTGATAACACTGGTGCCATTGCTCTAGCCAAGGAACCAAGTTTTCACAAGAGGACCAGACACATAAAACGACGTTTCAATTCCATCCGCGATTACATCAAGGAGGACGACATAAATATTTGCAAAGTACACACGGATCTAAATGTTGCAGATCCGATGACTAAACCTCTTCCAAGGGCTAAACATGAACAACACCAGAACTGCATGGGTGTTCGATTCATTACAATGTAAATCACATAGTGATGTGAACTAGATTATTGACTCTAGTGCAAGTGGGAGACTGTTGGAAATATGCCCTAGAGGCAATAATAAATTGGTTATTATTATATTTCCTTGTTCATGATAATCGTTTATTATCCATGCTATAATTGTATTGATTGGAAACTCAAATACATGTGTGGGTACATAGACAACACTGTGTCCCTAGTAAGCCTCTAGTTGACTAGCTTGTTGATCAAAGATGGTTAAGGTTTCCTAGCCATGGACATGAGATGTCATTTGATAACGGGATCACATCATTAGGAGAATGATGTGATGGACAAGACCCAAACTGTAAACGTAGAATTTGATCGTGTCAGTTTATTGCTATTGTTTTCTGCATGTCAAGTATCTGTTCCTTTGACCATGAGATCATGCAACTCACTAACACCGGAGGAATACCTTGTGTGTATCAAACGTCGCAACGTAACTGGGTGACTATAAAGGTGCTCTACAGGTATCTCCGAGGGTGTCTGTTGGGTTGGCATGGATCAAGACTGGGATTTGTTACTCCGTATGACGGAGAGGTATCTCAGGGCCCACTCGGTAATACAACATCACAATGAGCCTTGCAAGCAATGTGACTAAAGTGTTAGCCACGAGATCTTGTATTACGGAACGAGTAAAGAGACTTGCCGGTAACGAGATTGAACTAGGTATAGAGATACCGACGATCGAATCTCGGGCAAGTAACATACCGAAGAACAAAGGGAACAGCATACGGGATTAACTGAATCCTTGACATAGAGGTTCGACCGATAAAGATCTTCGTAGAATATGTAGGAGCCAATATGGGCATCCAGGTCCCGCTATTGGTTATTGGCCGTAGAGGTGTCTCGGTCATGTCTACATAGTTCTCGAACCCGCAGGGTCTACACACTTAACGTTTGGTGACGATTAGTATAATTGAGTTATTATGTTGGTGACCGAAAGTTGTTCGGAGTCCCGGATAAGATCCCGGACATGACGAGGATCTCCGGAATAGTCCGGAGGTAAAGATTGATATATGTGATAATAGTGTTTTGATCTCTGGAAGGGTTCCGGAGTTCACCGGAAGGGGTTCCGGATGTTTACCGAAGTGTTCGGGTGCAGCAACACTTTATATGGGCCAAGGGATAAAAACCCACGAGGTATTGGAAAGTGCAAAAGTAGTTTTGCTGCCGCGTAAGCGGTACTACCGCTTGGTGAAGCGGTACTACCGCCCGAGCGGTACTACCGCTTGTGTGAAGCGGTACTACCGCTTGTGTGAAGCGGTACTACCGCTTGTGCGCGGCTGTGCACGGTTCGGCAGGGATCCGAGTTGGACTCTTTCCCTGCGGGCCAAACCGACCTTGTGCGGGCAAAACCGACCCGGAGGAGGCTTTTACTCCAAGTTTAGACCCCAAGGCTCAACATATAAATAGAGGGGCAGGGCTAGCACACGGGACACATCAAGATTTCCCCAAGCCGTGTGCGGCAACCCTAACCCTCTAGTTCCTCCGTCATAATCTCCGTAGTGCTTGGCGAAGCCCTGCAGAGATTGTTCCTCACCACCATCACCACGCCGTCGTGCTGCTGGAACTCAACCACTACTTCACCATCGCTCGCTGGATCAAGGAGGTGAAGGCGTCATCAAGCCGTACGTGTGTTGAACGCGGAGGTGCCGTCCGTTCGGCGCTAGTTCGTGATCGGATCGAGGGACGACTTGCGATTTGGATCGCGGAGACGTTCGACTACATCAACCGCGTTTATTAAACGCTTCCGCTTAGCGATCTACAAGGGTATGTAGATTCACTCTCCCTCTCGTAGATGCTCATCACCATGGATAGATCTTGTGTGTGCGTAGGAAAATTTTTGTTTCCCATGCAACGTTTCCCAACAGACCCTTCGTGGGTGGAGCCCTCCGTGGACTCGCGCAGCCGTTACCCTTCGTGGGTTGAAGTCTCCATCAACGTGGACGTACGATAGCACCACCTATCGGAACCACGCCAAAAACCACCATGTCTTCATTGCGTTTGAAATCTCCAATCCCTCCTTTACATACATATGCAATTGCTTACATTCCGCTGCTATACTCTTAGAATTGCATGTGTAGGGTGATGCTTGACATGTACTATTGCTAAAATCTGCCCACAGTTAAAATATGGGAAAAGGTTAGGTTTTATTTGGTCAAGTAGTCTAATCACCCCCCTCTAGACATACTTTCGATCCTACAGTTACCGTGGACACGGCTATTCGAATAGATCACTTCCCTGCAGGGGTGCACTACTGTTACCCAACACGCTCGATTAACTCTGGCCGGACACACTTTTCTGGGTCATGCCCAGCCTCGGCTTATCGACACGACGTAGTCCTACCTAGGCTCAGCAGAGAGGTCCCCGCCGGTCTACATCCTAAGTGCTCAGGGTTCTTGGGCCCATCGCCCTTTGCACTCTGGGTCGTTGTGCGCAGGGGGATTCCAGCACCACCTCTGCCTGGATAGCGCGATCCGGCCCGGCCACAATGCTGAACTGGATGTCTGACAGAGCTTTCGGCTGATACATACGGCGTAGAGGGCCCCATTAAACCATTATCCCACGTGGTGGTAGTGCGTATAGGCCAGTGGCCAACTCAGATCAAATACCCAAATCCGTTAAGTGTGTTTTAGTAGCTCGCAGAGACGGACAGGGTTCCTGTCGCTCCGACTAGTTATCTCACGGACCACGACCAGGGACCAGGCCCACCTCTCACCTAGGTACTCTACGCCTGCCCTCTCACTCCGACTACAGCGCAAGTTCCGCGTCGGCTGTCGGGACAAGTCCCGAGCTACCACCGCATACTGGGTGGTACCGCTAACAGGCAGCCGCCACAGGACTCTCTCGCGAGTACCCTTGGGTTCAACCCGTCTTGTTTCATTACCTCGCGGGCACTCTTGGAGCCGGCCCAACTTTATCAATTTAAAGTATTGCAGTAATGTAAACAGTTCCATGATCATCACCCAGAATGATCACAGCCCGATATCAAGCATGGCAAACGGACAAGGGTGAAGGGCCACAGATGAATCAATAGCATAGCTAACTAAGCATCATGGGACAACGGGTAGGTATCATCAGCAGACGACGAAATCAGGCTATGCATCAGAATAGGAGCTATCGGAACAACAATAGAAGCAATACTAATGCAAGCATAAGAGAGAAAGAGTGGGCAATATCCGGATGATCAAGGGGGTTTTTCTTGCCTGGAAGCTCTGCTGAAGGGGGAAGAAGGATCGTCGGTGACGTAGTCGATCACCGGGACAGCATCGGTCTCGGAGTCTACCGAAGAGAAGAGGGGGAAGAAACAGTAAATATAAAGCAAACAAATGCCCACAGATGCTTGGCATGACAATAGGCTGTGCTAGGGTGCCCTAACGCAGTGCTACACGTGGCAGATGAAGCGGGGAATTAACTGGAACGTTTTCCCGGTTTCGGACATCTGTCAGACAGATGAACCGAAGGGGAAAGTTCCATGTTCATCATGTTAGAGAGGGCTGACAGGTATGTGGATAGGATATACGGATTCTTCATATTTTTCTGATCGTTTTTCATATATAAATTATTTCCATCCGAGTTACGGTTTATTTTATATGATTTTTCAAAGTTTTAAACATTTTCTGGAATTTCTGGAATTATTTAATTCGAATTATCCAAAATAGTGTCTGGTGACGTTAGCACGACGTCAGGGTGACGTCAGCAGTCAACGGTGGACTTTGACTGGTCAAACTGACCAGTGGGTCCCACCTGTCATTGACTGATTTAATTAAACAGAGATTTAATTTAACTAATTAAGTTAATTATTTAATGGGCCCCACATGTCAGTGTCATGTTTAATTAACAGATTAATTAAATTAGTACTTAGTTAACTTATTAGGTGGGGCCTACGTGTCATTGACTGGGTCAACCCCAGTCAGCTTTGACTGGTCAAATGGGCCCAGTGGGTCCCGCTTGTCAGTGACACAGTTAAATAAACCAGTTTTAATTTAAAAATCCTAACTAAATAGTTAACAAGGGCTGGCCCACTAGTCAGTGTCAGATTAGGGTTTTTAGTTAGTGGCTAATGACGGGCCACATCATCACTTACCGGCGCTAATCGCCGGAGCTAAGCAGGGTCACCGGAGATGCCCGTCCGGCCAACTCCGGCAGCCGTTCGATCCGCGGTTTGGCCCGGCGTGTTCCTGAGACCGAGCCGCGTCGATGGGTGTTGGCCAAGGACATGGAGACGGTCGGAGCCGAGCGCAACATCAACAATGGCGGCGGCGGTGCTCGGGCTCGCAGCGGGCGCGGAGGGGCACGGGCGGGGACGGTGCAGGTCGAGGCAGGGCACGGCCATGTGAGGCAGGGCCATGGCCAGGGCGCGAGGCGCGGGTGCGGGTGGCTGGGCGGGCGACATCGGACGAAGGGGGCGGTGACGGCGACCGAACGGGAGAGGAGGCAGAGGCGGACGGGGCTCACCCCGTTGCAGGGGTTCGGGCGGCGAGGCACGGGGTCGGCCGTCGGGGAGGGGACGAGGAGGCGACGAGGACGGGGCGGCGAGGTGGCGCCGGGGACGAGCGACGGTGACGGCGTCAGGGACGAGAGAGAGGGGGGATTTAGGTTTAGGGTTCGGTGGGGGGCGAGGACATATAGGCCAGGGGGCGGTGATGGGCCGGCTGGTCGGCCTGGTGGCCAGCTGGGCCGAGGCCCGGTTGGGGAGGAAGCCTTTTGTTTTATTTTTTTATTTTTTTGTTTATTTTCTTTTACTGCTTTATTTTTAGTTTCTTAATTATAATTCCCACTCCTAAGCTAGTGTTATAACCTAACCCACTGCCACAAAAAGTTTCACTCCCAAATAAAATAGTTTGATAATTTATAAATTATAACAGGCATTTAATTAATTGTCTAAGCCACTATTTTATTTATTTTAGTGTAATTAAATATTTTATAAAAATGTGGTTTCTTCACCAATATTTTCTATGAATTATTTGTCACAATTAGAACATTTTAGTTTCCAAATTGGAACAACTTTTATTTTCAATTTATATTTGAATTTCAATTTGAGTTGGAATTTGAAATGAGATATGATGCAAATGATGATCAAGCACTGTTAAACATGATGACTTGGCATTATCAAAGGGAGATCACTCTCCTCCTCTAAAAGAAATTCTCGTCCCAAGAATTAAGAGGTAGGCTGAAAGAGAGCGGCGTATTCTTCACGAAGACGATCTTCGCGTTCCCAAGTGGCTTCATCTTCAGAATGATTTGACCACTAAACTTTAAGAAACTTGATTGCCTTCTGACGGGTTCGACGTTCAGCTAGATCAAGAATGCGGATCGGATGCTCTTGATAAGATAGATCCTCTTGCAATTCAAGCACTTCATGATCCACTGCTCGGACCGGGTCCTTGAAGCAGCGGCGGAGTTGCGACACATGGAAAACATCACAAACTTGTGAAAGGTTCGGCGGCAATTCCAATTGGTATGCCACTTCTCCTCGACGGGCGAGAATACGGAATGGGCCAATGTAGCGAGGAGCTAACTTGCCCTTGATTCCAAATCGATGAGTGCCCTTCATCGGAGTGACACGAAGGTAAGCTTGTTCGCCAGGTTGATAGACCATTACCTGGTGTTTACGGTCATAGTTGCTCTTCTGACGAGACTGAGCAGCTTTCAAATGTTCACGGATAATGCGGACTTGATCTTCAGCTTGTTGGATAATATCCGGACCGAAGAGTGGTCGTTCCCCAGTTTCTGACCAATTCAGAGGAGTTCGGCACTTACGCCCATATAAAACTTCAAAGGGTGCCATCTTCAAACTAGCCTGATAGCTATTGTTGTATGAGAATTCGGCATACGGGAGAGATTCCTCCCATTTCTTACCGAAAGAGATGACACAAGCTCGAAGCATATCTTCAAGCACTTGATTGACTCGTTCAACTTGCCCCTCGGACTGGGGGTGAAAAGCGGTGCTGAAGGACAGATGAGTTCCCATAGCTTCTTGGAAACTGTTCCAAAATCTTGAGGTAAAGAGGCTGCCACGGTCTGAACTGATCTCCAATGGAACACCGTGGAGTGACACGATTCTGGAAACATATAAGTCTGCTAACTGACTAGCAGTGATTGTCTCCTTGACTGGCAGAAAGTAAGCAACCTTGGAGAATCGGTCAATGACGACAAATATAGCATCATGACCCTTCTGCGATCTGGGAAAACCAGTGATGAAGTCCATTTCGACTTTGTCAAATTTCCATTCAGGAATATCAAGGGGTTGCAGAGTTCCAGCAGGCCTTTGATGTTCTGCCTTGATGCGACGGCAAACGTCACACTCAGTAACATAACGAGCAATGTCATGCTTCATATCGGGCCACCAGTACCGTTGGCGAATGTCTTGGTACATCTTGGTGCTACCAGGGTGAATTGCCAAAGGGGTATCATGTGCTTCTTTCATGACATCCGAACAAGAGTCCAGATTGTGCTTTCTGGGGACCACTAGGCGGCCTTTGAAGAACAAGGTACCATCATCATCAACATGGTAGAATGAAGAATTTCCTTTGGAGAGGTATTTCTTAATCTTCTCGACTTCAGAGTCATATTTTTGCCTTGTCTTGATGTTGTGCTCGAGATCTAGTTCAACAACCAAGGTATTTAGATATCCTTGAGGAACTATCTCGATGTTCAGCTTTCGAAGCTCTTCATACAGGAGTGGCTGCTGCAGCTGAACCTCAAGTTCACAACAGTAGGATTTACGGCTCAAAGCATCAGCCATTACATTAGCCTTGCCAAGGGTATAAGAAATACCCAAGTCATAGTCGGTAATGGCCTCCATCCATCTTTGCTGACGGAGGTTCAGATATGGTTGAGTGAACAAGTACTTCAAACTCTGATGATCCGTGTAGATCTCACAATGATTACCAAGTAGGTAATGTCGCCATAACTTCAATGCATAAATAACCGCTGCAAGTTCGAGATCATGCGTTGGATAGTTCTCTTCATGAGGATGCAACTGTCGAGAGCCATAAG
Source organism: Elymus sibiricus (assembly GCA_039707655.1). NCBI lineage: Eukaryota > Viridiplantae > Streptophyta > Magnoliopsida > Poales > Poaceae > Elymus > Elymus sibiricus. The sequence goes on along the minus strand of CM077666.1, from coordinate 163,550,155 downwards.
CAATCACTTTCCACTCTTGCATTAAGGCACAGCCTAATCCTTGACGGGATGCGTCGCAATAAATCACGAAGTCCTTGCGGGAATCTGGAGGAGCAAGCATTAGTGCAGATGTCAGCTTGTCCTTGAGTGTTTGGAAACTTTCCTCACATTTTTCTGTCCATTCGAACTTAACGCCTTTGTGAAGCAAATCAGTCAGAGGCTTGGCAATCTTGGAAAAGTTCTTGACAAATCGGCGGTAATAGCTGGCGAGTCCAAGAAAACTTCTGACTTGCTTGACATTCTTCGGAGGAGTCCATTCAAGAATAGCCTGAACTCGTTCTGGGTTAACAACAATGCCATCTTTAGAAATCACATGGCCGAGATATGTCACTTCAGATAACCAGAATTCACACTTGGAATACTTGGCATACAGTTGATGTTCACGCAACTTCTCTAGTACAAGCCGAAGATGTTCAGCATGTTCTTCTTCATTCTTGGAGTAGATCAGAATATCGTCAAGATAAACCACGACGAACTTGTCGAGGTAATCCTTGAAGATGTAGTTCATTAACCGAGAGAAAGTTGCTGGAGCATTGGTTAAGCCGAAGGACATGACGGTGTACTCGTAAGAACCATAGCGAGTAACAAAGGCTGTCTTCGGAATATCCTCTTTATGAACCCGGATCTGGTGGTATCCCAATCTCAAATCAAGTTTAGAGAATACTGAGGAACCAGCAAGTTGATCATACAGATCGTTGATTCTGGGAAGCGGATACTTGTTCTGAATTGTTGCTTGGTTGATAGGTCGGTAATCTTGAACCAACCGATTCGTTCCATCATTCTTCTTGACAAAGAGAGAAGGTGCTCCCCAAGCAGAAGAACTGGGGCAGATGAAACCCTTTTTAAGTGACTTGTCGATATCCTCCTTAAGCTCAAGGAGTTCATGAGGGGGCATCTTGTATGGGCGCTTGGCAATAGGAGTAGTGCCTGGCTTCAAGTCGATGACGAACTCGACAGCTCTAACAGGGAGTATTCCCGGAAGTTCTTCTGGAAAGACGTCTGGAAAATCACGAACGACTGGAACGTTCTCAATTCCCTCAAGAGGTGAAGCGTTCAAAGCATTCAGAGCATATATCTGGCTCTCGGCATTCTGAGCTGCTCGGACTGAGTATTGGATTGTCTGGCCAGAAGGATGTGTAAGTTGGACTTTCTTAGCAGCACAGTCAATGAAAGTATTATGGGCTTCCAGCCAATCCATACCGAGAATGACATCTATGGTAGAAACCTTGAGGGCCATGAGTGAAGTGGTGAACACTAATCCTCCAATTGCAATCTGGTTGTTGTGGGCTATCATCGAGGTATTCCACCTGGATCCTGGAGAGCTAACCACCAGCGGAGGGTACATGTTTTCGAATGATAAGTCTTGCTTACATGCAAACGCCTCAGATATGAAAGAATGTGACGCTCCTGAATAAAAAAGAACAGAAGCTGGTACTGAGTTAACAGGGAGGGTTCCCATCACGACAGTCGGTTCCTTCTGAGCCTTTTCAGCATCAACATGGTTGGCATGGCCAAGTACAACAGCAGTCGGTCCAGTATTATAGTTTCCGGGACGATAGCTTCGACGGCTCTTCTTACGACCCACAGCTGATCGCGGTGCATTTTGAGGCTGATCTTGGCGACAGTTGAGAGCACGGTGTCCTGGCTGTCCACACTTGTGGCATAAACCATCATTATGGGGAGGAGCCATAGTATTGGGCTGTCCACTTGGGATATTCAGTTGTCTTGGTGGTGGAGGCAGATGAGGGGCAACATAAGAAGGCCTCGGTGCAGGGGCAGGTCGGTGATGGACATTATGAGGAATCCACACTCGTCGTTTCTGAGTAGGCTGGCCCGAGGATGAGCCAATATCTTGAGTACGCTTGAGCGACTCCTGGTACTCATTCAGACCGGTTTCAACTCGGAAAGCTTGGTTGACAAGCGTCACAAAGTCCGTGCAATCATGGACAACAAGTGCGAGCTTTATATCAGGACGCAGTCCTTCACGAAATTTCTCCTGCTTACGAGCATCAGTGCAGACGTCATCCTCGGCATAGCGGGCTAAATCAAGGAATTTTCTCTGATATTCATCCACAGTCATTTTGTCCTGAGTGAGTTTGCGGAACTCCTTCTTCTTCTGGTCGATCAAACCTTGAGGAATGTGTCGCGCACGGAAGGCTGACTGAAATTCCTGCCAAGTGGTTACAGTTCCAGCATGCAGCATGCGCCTGTGGCTTTCCCACCATTGAGCAGCTAGACCCTTCAGGTGAAATGCCGCAAAGGTGACGTAACTGACAGGGGCAACCTTAGCTGACTCCATCTCAAACAGGATGTCACGAAGCCAATCATCAGCATCCATAGGATTGGTGGAGTAGCGGTAAATAGACGGGTTGAGGCGCACGAAATCTTGCAGATTTATTGGGGCAGACTGTTGCTGAGCATTCTGAGTTGGAAACTGAGCCATTACTCCAGTCATAAACTGACGATTCAGCTCAAACTGCTGCATCATCGCGGCAATATAGGGTGGAGGTGGAGGATCGTCAGCCATCCTGCCAAATCAACAGGGGCAGTTTAGCAAGAACAACTGCATGTGTAAGAGGTCATTCATGATGTAACATGAGTAATGAACAAGAAGGGCAGTAGAGACATATCAGTAATCGTTAAAGACATACAAATCCATGCACGGGGTTGGATACCAACGGACAACGCGAGTTCGGAAACACACGCAGCTAGACAAACTAGGTGGCGCGCAGGCACGCAGTGGAGAGATACAACAACGAGACATAGCAAAGGCTACACCAACATCGGAGAAAACTGTTGGAGAAAGGAATCTGCAGGGGACGACACAGGGTGCCCTCGATAAAAGGATCCTGCGGTCCGTGGGCATTGTGCAGCAGAACCTGGCCCTCATCTCGAAGAGAAGGGGGTAATTTCAGAACTCCGGGTGGATGTGATCACGAGAACCTAATGTTAGAGTTAGTAAAATCTTTAACCTGAAAAGAAGAGAGATCAGAATCCCAGAGTAAAGACGAGGAATAAAAGATCCTAATACCACCCATCGGCGACGTGGGCCCGTAAGCCACACAGCCATGTTAGTAAAACAGTATTTGGAGACTAGACTCAACTTCGGCCAAGGAGTTGGAAAGGGGGTTTCCTACAGGCAGTCGGCTCTGATACCAACTTGTGACGCCCCTGCTCGACCGTGCACTAATCATACACGCAAACGTGCACGCTCGAGATCAGAGACTCACGGGAAGATATCACAACACAACTCTAAACTCAAATTTAAACATAAATCATCATATTACAAACCAGGGGTCACGAGGACCCGAATACATAAGTCATACAAACCATATCTGGGTGCAGACATAGTTAGTCAAGTTTGCCTTAAGAAGGCTAGCACAAACAGCGACACTGATCGAAAAGGCGAAGGCCTCCTGCCTGGGAGCCTCCGAACTACTCCTGGTCGGCTAGCTCAACCCAGTAGTACGTGTCTCCTGCGGTGGTGTCTGGCTCCTGGACTCCATCGTCTGATTGCACAAAGAGGGTATGGGGAAAAGAAATAGCAAAGCAACCGTGAGTACTCATCCAAAGTACTCGCAAGACTGACATCCGAACTATACTAAATATGCATCGGTATCAAAGGAATGGGGCTATATCTTTGGACTAAACTGCAGAATGCCGGAACAGAGGGGGAGAGGCCTAGCCTATCGAAGACTAGCATCTTGAAGCAGTCTTGCAGCATCAGAAGAGAGTAGAGCAAGATATTATATAATCAATCATATTTTAGTAATGCCCTGAGATCCTTCCTCGACTACCCTGTGAGAAAGCGATCCCGAGAGCAGTAGTAACGGTTTATCATTGTATCAGTATCCATTTGTAGTTGTAGCAGATCAGGATACAACTCCGAGCGTCCTGTTACCGTGGACACGGCTATTCGAATAGATCACTTCCCTGTAGGGGTGCACTACTGTTACCCAACACGCTCGATTAACTCTGGCCGGACACACTTTTCTGGGTCATGCCCGGCCTCAGCTGATCGACACGACGTAGTCCTGCCTAGGCTCAGCAGAGAGGTCCCCACCGGTCTACATCCTAAGTGCTCAGGGGTCTTGGGCCCATCGCCCTTTGCACTCCGGGTCGTTGTGCGCAGGGGGATTCCAGCACCACCTCTGCCTGGATGGTGCGATCCGGCCCGGCCACAATGCTGAACTGGACGTCTGATAGAGCTTTCGGCTGATACATACGGCGTAGAGGGCCCCATTAAACCATTATCCCACGTGGTGGTAGTGCGTATAGGCCAGTGGCCAACTCAGATCAAATACCCAAATCCGTTAAGTGTGTTTTAGTAGCTCGCAGAGACGGACAGGGTTCCTGTCGCTCCGACTAGTTATCTCGCGGACCACGACCAGGGACCAGGCCCACCTCTCACCTAGGTACTCTACGCCCGCCCTGTCGCTCCGACTACAGCGCAAGTTCCGTGGAGGCTGTCGGGACAAGTCCCGAGCTACCATCGCATACTGGGTGGTACCACTAACAGCCAGCCGCCACAAGACTCTCTCGCGGGTACCCTTGGGTTCAACCCGTCTTGTTTCATTACCTCGCGGGCACTCTTGGAGCCGGCCTGACTTTATCAATTTAAAGTATTGCAGTAATGTAAACAGTTCCGTGATCATCACCCAGAATGATCTCAGCCCGATATCAAGCATGGCAAACGGACAAGGATGAAGGGCCACAGATGAATCAATAGCATACCTAACTAAGCATCATGGGACAACAGGTAGGTATCATCAGCAGGCGATGAAATCAGGCTATGCATCAGAATAGGAGCTATCGGAACAACAACAGAAGCAATACTAATGCAAGCACAAGAGAGAAAGAGTGGGCGATATCCGGATGATCAAGGGGGTTTTGCTTGCCTGGAAGCTCTGCTGAAGGGGGAAGAAGGATCATCGGTGACGTAGTCGATCACCGGGACAGCATCGGTCTCGGAGTCTATCGAAGAGAAGAGGGGGAAGAAACAGTAAATATAAAGCAAACAAATGCCCACAGATGCTTGGCATGACAATAGGCTGTGCTAGGGTGCCCTAACGCAGTGCTACACGCGGCAGATGAAGCGGGGAATTAACTGGAACGTTTCCCGGTTTCGGACATCTGTCAGACAGATGAACCGAAGGGGAAAGTTCTATGTTCATCATGTTAGAGAGGGCTGATAGGTATGTGGATAGGATATACGGATTCTTCATATTTTTCTGATCGTTTTTCATATATAAATTATTTCCATCCGAGTTACGGTTTATTTTATATGATTTTTCAAAGTTTTAAACATTTTCTGGAATTTCTGGAAATATTTAATTCGAATTATCCAAAATAGTGTCTGGTGACGTCAGCACGACGTCACGGTGATGTCAGCAGTCAACGGTGGACTTTGACTGGTCAAACTGACCAGTGGGTCCCACCTGTCATTGACTGATTTAATTAAACAAAGATTTAATTTAACTAATTAAGTTAATTAGTTAACGGGCCCCACATGTCAGTGTCACGTTTAATTAATAGATTAATTAAATTAGTACTTAGTTAACTAATTAGGTGGGGCCTACATGTCATTGACTGGGTCAACCCGAGTCAGCTTTGACTGGTCAAATGGGCCCAGTGGGTCCCGCGTGTGAGTTACACAGCTAAATAAACCAGTTTTAATTTAAAAATCCTAACTAAATAGTTAACAGGGGCTGGCCCACTAGTCAGTGTCAGATTAGGGTTTTTAGTTAGTGGCTAATGACGGGTCACGTCATCACTTACTGTAGGATCGAAAGTATGTCTAGAGGGGGGGTGATTAGACTACTTGAGCAAATAAAACCTAACCTTTTCCCAATTTTAGTTGTAGGCAGATTTTAGCAATAGTACAAGTCAAGCATCACCCTACACATGCATTTCTAAGAGTATAGCAGCGGAAAGTAAGCAATTGCATATGTATGTAAAGAAGGGGATCGGAGATATCAAACGCAATGAAGACATGATGGTTTTTGGCGTGGTTCTGATAGGTGGTGCTATCGTACGTCCACGTTGATGGAGACTTCAACCCACGAAGGGTAATGGCTGCGCGAGTCCACGGAGGGCTCCACCCATGAAGGGTCCACGAAGAAGCAACCTTGTCTATTCCACCATGGCTTACGTCCACGAAGGACTAGCCTCACTCGGGGTAGATCTTCATGAAGTAGGCGATCTCCTTGCCCTTACAAACTCCTTGGTTCAACTCCACATCTGGTTGGAGGCTCCCAAGTGACACCTAACCAATCTAGGAGACACCACTCTCCAAAAGGTAATAGACGGTGTGTTGTTGATGAACTCCTTGCTCTTGTGCTTCAAATGATAGTCTTCCCAGCACTCAAACACTCCTCACAGATTTGGCTATGGTGGAAGAAGGATTTGAGTGGAAAGCAACTTGGGAAAGGCTAGAGATCAAGGTTCAAATGGTAGGAATGGAATATCTTGATCTCAACACATGAGCAGGTGGTTCTCTCTCAGAATATGTATGGTGGAAGTGTAGGCACGTTCTGATGGCTCTCCTTGCTGAGAAGGAGGTGGTGGAGGGGTATATATAGCCTCCACAAAAAATCCAACCGTTACACAATTTTGACTCAACTCGGTGGCACCGAAACAATAATCTCGGTAGCACCGAACTGTGTAAAAGATATGAACTTTAGGAATCTCGGTGGGACCCATAGGAACAACTCGGATGGACCGAAGTGCAATGGCTAGGGCAATCCTCATCTCGGTGGCACCGATTGTATCAACTCGGTTGGACCGAAGTGAAGCAATAAGGCAACAGAGACTTGGCAAGCCATCTCGGTGAGACCGATTTGCAAAACTCGATGAGACCGAAGTAAGTGCAAATGATTACAGAGAGTTGGCAAGGCCATCTCGGTGGGACCGAGATCCATTTCGGTGGATCCGATTTGTTAGGGTTTTGGCAGTGGCTAAGTCTAGGTGAACTCGGTGGGGCCGGATAGAGAATTTCGGTGGGGCCGAGTTGGAATGTAGGTTTTTGACATATTTGGGATTGAGAGAGTGGTTGAGGGTTTAGGAGTACTGTCACTAAGCACTTGAGCAAAAAGAACATTAAGCAACACCTCATCCCCTTTTAATAGTATTGGCTTTCCTATGGACTCAATGTGATCTTGGATCACTAAACCAAAAATGTAGAGTCTTGATCTTTTGCCAATCCTTGTCCTTAGCATTTTGAGGGGTCCACATCTCTAGTCCATGCCATGCCAATCATTGAATATCCTGAAATCTTTAACTTGAATGGACATTAGTTCAATGAGATATATGTTGTTATGAATTACCAAAACCACCAAGGGAGCAAATGTGCTTTCAATCTCCCCCTTTTTGGTAATTGATGACAACATATAGATCAAAGCTTCGACAAATGATTACATGAATGAAATACATCGTCGCTTTGAGAAGTATGTGATAAGCAAGAGCTCCCCCTAAATTTGTGCATTATCAAAAAAATTGCATTTGAATGCAAATGTACAATCGATTAGGCTCATGGGTCACTCTTCCATGTCACATACATCTTGGTGGAGCGCGCAAAATGATATGATTGAAATAGTAAGCACGCATCACCAACATAAGTAATTGATCATACAAGATAATGATAAGGATATACATAGATCATCATAATAAGCATAATATGATCAATCACAAGCATAAATGACAGAGTATCTCACAGACACTGTAGCAAGCACACACATAACAAAGTAGCATCAAACAAGCAGTAGCAAAAGAACTCGAGCAAATCAAAACAAAGCACTCTCTCTCGAAGCCTATGATCTATACAAACTCTCCCCCTTTGGCAACAAGTACCAAAAAGATCGAATAAGTATAGGACTAGTCGGCACTCTAAGCACGGTCCTCCGAAGCTCCTGAAGGCGATCTCCTGCTTGCAGCTCCGGTGTGCGTAGACGGCGTAGAGATAAGAGCGTCCGCGAAGACTTCGGCGGATGTAGGCTTGGTGTTGTACTCCTTAGCAAGCACAACTCTCTTTTTCTTTGTTGCTGCTTCACTAGCAACAAAATCTTCATCCTCACTGTCAGAGGTTTTCTTCTTCCTTGTTCTGGTGGCTGCCTTTGGAAGATCTGGAAAGCTCCTCTCTCCCTCATAGAAACTCTCATCAGGGCTTGACCCTTCATTGAGTTCTGCAACCTGTTCTGACCTGTTCTGACTGTCACTGCCACTTGACATCTTTCTGAGCTGACCCTGTGAATAGATGGGTATGGGCAGAGTAGATGAGTCATCACAAAAAGCAGAGATTTTTCATAAAATTTGAGTTCAACTCTTAGTTTCAAGTTTTCACATGATGCATTTCGGATGGACCGAGTTGATCATCTCGGTGATACCGAAGCATACAATAGAAACCTTACACGCCATTTCGGTTAGACCGAGATGGGTTTCGGTGGCTCCGAGATGCTAGGGTTTCACTTAGACTTTACTTTCGGTCTCACCAATTCGTACAACTCGGTGGCACCGAGACGTACTAGTGCTATGGCCAGAGGCCAAATCGGTAGGACCGAAAATTTTGAATCGGTCGGTCCGAGATGCATCCGGTCGGAAACTTAAACCTAAAAATTTTACTCGCATCTAATCTACGGAGTTTGTAGTGTAACAGGAGTTCTCAATCCGTGGCATGAATTCAGGCAGTCCAATCGTGCATTGTGTCGGAAATGGGAGCACGAGAGGGATCGAATCTCACCCTAACTCGGTGGAGACTCTCTACGGCGGCAATGGCGGTGAAGATTTCTGTTGACGGCGGCGGAATCCGGAGACGAGGGCGAAGTCCGAAGACGAGGGCGACGGCAGCAACGGGGTGTGGGAACGAGTGGGGTCGAGAAATTTCAACCGTTCGGTCCGCGCGATATATATACCCGTACGCTGTCGGTGGCGCTGAGTTGAACAACTCGGTGGCACCGATATGTGTAACTGCACGCAGTATAGCACATCGGTGGCTCCGAAATGGTTCAATTCGGTAGCACCGAGATGGAAAACCTAGATCAATCTAAGTGATTTCGGTTGGACCGAGTTTGAGTGAATTGGTTCGGCCGAAATCATTTAGAAGGTTTTGGAGGTTCAGCCCTTTCAGATCGGTGGCTCCGAGTGCTCCTCACCCGGAGGGTCCGAAAAGCCTCAGAAGCGGGCCAAGGTGATGACAGACAGGGAACTCATTATTTCTCTTCATCAGAAGCAAGATAAGCATCATGACTGGCTCAAGAGGCAAATGAAGAGCATCATATCTGATATCAACAGAGTTCACAACCTCTCCACGAAGAATGCCTTTGTAGCTCATGAAGCCAATCGCCGTGCTTGGAAGAGCCTTACACTGCTATGTTCTGAAGATGACCTTGCTGCCGATGGCTTCAAGGAGAGCTTCAAATTTGGCTCCAAGCCTCCATCAACAGAGAAGTGGCGTGCTACGCCTTCACTTGAAGCCTCAGACTACTCTTCTTCTGTGCCCACAGTTCATGCCAGGGTTGTTGATGAGGAGGATGATTCCACTTCTCTAGCGATGACTTCACACTGCATCACGATGCTGCATCAGGCCCGTCTGCACCACCAAACTCCAACATCGACCCGGCTGCCCCAACATCTTCGTCGCCTTCTTAGGACGTATAGACACCCTATGTCTTCACACCTTTTTGGTCATTCGATGACAAAAGGGGGAGAAGCATATGGGTTGATAGTCTTCAAACGGGCATTTTGGGTCGAGCTTGATACATTTTGTTAAGTTTGCAACTCTCATTTTGAAATATTTGGTTATTTGGGTTGTAAACTTAAGTCCCGATGGACGTCTGCTACATTTGCTACTTGTCATTTTTGCGTGACTGCTATATCTGATCTTATGCGCTTAAAGTCATTCTGCAGATGCCCATTTTTCATTGTGCATTTCATTATCTTCATAATATCTGTATGCACATGTTGTGACTTCATGAATAGAGGCAGATCTCCACAAAGTAAAGCCTGCCATATGCATTTGCATTCAAAAGCAAATTACTTATATGCACATCTTCAGGGGGAGCTCCTCAAAATTCATGAAGCCAAACACCTTGTTCCTTAAACTTTCACATATTTTTATCCCTGTTGAAACTTCAACCAGTTTGTCATCAATCACCAAAAAGGGGGAGATTGTAAGTGCATCTAGTGCCACCCCTTGTTGGTTTTGGAGTATTGAAGACAAACTTGGTTGTGGGACTAATGTGTTTGTGAGATTCACAGGAGAACACGGGTAGAAGTCCATATTGATTCGGTTTACCCATCGAAGTTGACCCCTAAAAATGTATGAAGACATTGAAGACAATGGTGGCTCACGAAGACATTCGTGTTGAAGATAATGGCTCACGAAGACAATTCACTTGAAGCCAATGGAACGCAAAGACTTAGACTTTTGGTAGTTTCATTTTCTTCTTTCTTGAGTCATAGGAACCACCGAACTGTTAAGTGGGGTCGAGGTAAACGAAGTCAGAAACTGACGTGATGCTCAACCTAAAATCCTATGTTTTCGAGCGAAGACAAATGAGAGCAAATCTCTTCCGGAGTTGGTTGGGTCAGCTTTGCTTGGAGCCCAAGTAAAGTTACCGCGTGTGTTCAAATTCCGACCGTTGGAGACGTGTCAGTTCCCCAATGACCCAGGGTCATTTCGGACAAATCATGTCGGGTTGCCTCCTGGCTATAAATAGCCACCCCCTTCCACCATAAGTTGGTAGCTACTCCGAGTTAGTGCACGACTTTTGTCGTTTGACAGCAACCCACCTCCGAAGCCTTTGAGAGAGAATCCTTGCGAGGACAAAACCCAAAACACCCAGAGCCCAAAGTGATTGAGCATCACTGAAGACATTTTGTTCTGAGTGAACTGAAGACTTATTACACTTGAAGACTGTGATCTTCCAGCCGGTTAGGCGTCACGTTCTGAGCATCCAAGAGTCATTGTGGATTGCCGGTGAACGAAGTTTGTGAAGGTTTGGAAGTCTACCTTGAAGACTTACCAGAGTGATTGGGTGAGATCTGCGGGTCTTAGCTCAAGGGAAATAAGGTGAAGACGTGGTCTTCTGAGTTCAATCTCAGCCTCCCTAACCAGACGTACACCTGTCACAACAGTTGAAACTGGTCAAACAAATCATTGTCTTCCCCGAGCTGGTTCTATCCTTTCACTTTCTTACTTACTGTTTCATACTATGAAGCCTTTGCATGCATGTCTGTGTTTGAAGATATTCCCTGAAGCCATTCATCTGTTTACCCATTTGTCATCATGCTTCTTGTGTTTATGTTCAATGCATGCTTGTATGTATGATGCCTATGCCTGTCATATCTGTTCATCTTAGGTACAACTGTTATTAGTTTTTCATCGTGCTTCTGCTTGCTTCGAAGACATTGCTTGTTTTCGAAGCCTTTCATAAAAATTGCCTATTCACCCCCCTCTAGTCAATAACTAGCACTTTCAGTTATATTATCCCGTTTGGTGGCTGCAAACATATATACTGGAGCCGTTGTCTCCAGGTTTTTGTTTGCGGGGTAAAGGGAGTTTTATTGCAATGTAATAGTGTTACAATCAAGAGGCCACAAATCCTCAATACAAGGTGGAACCGAGACTAACGACACTGCAGTTGTACTCTCGGTACGGCTATACTGGGCTAGCCGATCTGCAACTCTATTCTGACTACGAGTAATTTTTTGAGGATAAAAATCCCTACTACTCATTAACTCTTTAATCTCCCGAACCAAATGACCATACGCCGAGCGCTCCAGACCATTGTTTAATAAGCAAGACAGTGCTTCAGACGAATCCGACTGAGCGACGACTGGAAGAGTAGAATGTTGAATGGCTAGGGTCATCCCTTGCATGATCGCATGTATTTCTGCTTCCAACGGATCATTGCAGTGGAAGATGAAACGATAGGCAGAAAAGATGATACTACCTGCACTGTCTCTGAGGACCATTCCCGCAGTCGCGGTACCATCTGAAGGCTGAAAGGAACCATCCACTGAAAGGGCAACATGGCCATGCTCCGGTGCAGGCCACGATGTTGTCGGACTCACCATCTTCTCTGCAGTAATAGGGATAGCCGAAGATGGCATTTTCCCTTTGATAATCTCCTCTGTAGAAAAACATCCAGCCAATATGATTGATTTGCAGTAACTATCAAGGAAATCCACCATGACCTGGACTGGTGGGATATCCTTCCCATGAGTTTTGTCAGTACACAATTGCCATACACACCAGATGAGCATAATAATCATATCCCGTACATCGTCCAAGCACCTGGACAGCAAGTGCAATAGCCATTCCTTCCCGTTATCCACAAGAAACTCGTCAGGGGGAAGGGGCCATCTATCTCGCATGCCAATCCAAATATTCTTGGCCTGACCGCAAGTTACTAGAGCATGGAATGTACCTTCCTCCTCCACTCCGCATACAGGGCACGTCGATCGTTTCGACAGGTGCCTAAATACTTTGCATTTTTGTGTTGGTAATGCAGCTGAGGCTACCTTCCAAGCTGAGATCATCATCTTTTGAGGGACGGACGATTTCCAAATATAATTCCAAATCAAGCGAGCACCATCCGGGGCAGAACTGGATGTACCTCCCGCAACAGCGACATTATGATCGCATGTGGCCAGCTTATAGGCACTTTTGACAGTAAATAACCCATTCTTTTCCGGAAACCAGGAAATAAAATCTGATCGTTGTCTTGGAGAGGTTCTGATCTTAAGAATATGCTGAATGTCCATCGACCAAAAATGATCACGTAATCGATCCAACCTCCATGCACCGTTTCCATCCAAAAAGTCAGACACACGATTAAAGCGACAATTACACTTCAGCGTAATGGGGCGGTAGGAGGAAGGCCAAGGTATCCAAGGATCTCCAGGTTCTTATAAGAGCTCCATCCCCCACACACCAAATAATTCCCTTCTTCAGCAGTTCAAGCCCATGCACTATTCCTTTCCACACTGCAAAACCATTGCCAGAGAACACAGTATCTAGTAGATGGCCGGATGGAAAGTATTTAGCTTTAAGTAACCTTGCACATAAACTACCTGGAGTATCAAGGAGTCTCCAGGCTTGCTTCGCGAGGAGTGCCTAGTTGAAAGCCCTCATATCTCTAAGGCCCATGCCACCCATGGGTTTCAGCAATATCATTTTATCCCAGCTCAACCAAGCCATCTTTCTCTTCCCTTTCTCAACTCCCTACCAGTACTGATGCATCATGCGAGTTAATTCGTCACACACCGAGGCAGGGAGTTTGAACACACTCATAACATACGCCAGAATGGCCTGAGCTACTGACTTAATTAAGACCTCGTGGGCTTCACTGGTGGTGGAATGAGGAGGAGGTGCGCTCGGGCTTGCCCGAATTTAAGTGGAGTCCGGCGACGGTGGCTCGACCATAGGAGGGGCCAGAGAGCTCTTCGAGCTCGGTTTAGAGCTTGGGCGGAGCTAGGAGGGAGAGGGAAAGCTGGTGGTGAGGTCGAATGGCTCGGGGGTGGCCTATTTATAGGCGAGTGAGCTCGCCGGATAAGCTCGGCCGCCGTGGCCTTCTTATCCGTGCACTAGAGCTCGGGGAGGACGTGGCTGGCCGGTTGCGGCGTCGGGAAGGGTCTCAGGCGGACGGTGGAGGCCAGCTGGAGCTACGGGAAGGATCGAGGAGGAAGAAGACAGAGCGGAAACGACAATGGTCACGGGTGCATAGTACAGCGGAGCTCGCCGTGGCGCAACGGAGAATAAGGAGGAGGGGGAAGCTACGGGAGAGGATGCACGTGGACGCCGCGGTGTCGCCAGACATGCCCGGACGGCCGGAGCTGGCCAGAGGTGACCGCACGGAGCCGGCCAAGCTCGGAGCGTGCTGGTGACACGACATCCACGCGGTCAACGCGTGCACCACATGTCCAGGGCACCTTCTCGACCTCAGGACATGTCACGAAGGTGAGTTAATGCCTCTGGAGCTGAATGGTGAGGTTTTGGCAGCAAGGGGAGACAAGATATTGACTGATTTGAGCTCACAAGTGTGCTGACATGAAACTTGGGTGGACTTTTCCAGAGAAATGGCTAAAGAAATGGAGTTAGATCCTTGTCACACTGGCTTGTGGTAGAAAGGAGTAAGTGCTGGAAAAATTTGAGGCCATTTGGACCAGGTTTGCATATACTTCCTTTGTAATGCAGAATTTGGTCCAGAATCTAGGTTATGATGTTGTCCTCAAATGGCTCAATAAAATGATCTGAATTTTGGTGTAGGGTGATGATTTGAAAGTATTGAGGTACTGGAAAAAATTCAGCTCATTTGGAAATGCCAAAGTGGTACTTCCTTCACAAAGCTTGAATCTAGACAGAAACTAGATGGAATTTTTGGTAGAAATTGGCTAGATAAAATTATGTGAATTTTTGTATGCTCACATCATATAGGGAATGTGAGGTCCTGGATTAATTTCAAGAATTTTGAAGCAATATAAAATATAGTTGCTTCACAACCTCAAAATAAATCCAAAAACAAGAATTGGATGATGTGCTCAAAATTTGAACTATGGAACTTGGGTTCTTGATGGAAATGGTGAAGATATGGATAAGAGAAGCTCCACAAGTTAATTGGGATTTTTCCTGGCTACCAGAATGGTAGTTCCTTTGGAAAGTGCCCAACATACAATATTGGCTTAAAATAGGAAAATGCAATTTCCCTTATTTAATTATGGCCAATATTTTTATGGGGGCTCAATATGATCACAGAGAATATCTCCACAAGTTTTCATGAACTTTGGAGATGGATAGATATTTTCCTGGATTTAATTCCTTTAAATAGCAGAAAAAGGAATTAATTTTAAATGGAAAATATTGCAAATGGCTTGGCAATATTTTTGCATATCCAGGGTTTGAAGAGATAGGATGATCACTGGGAAAAGTTTGGGAGGCAACAGATCAAAGGAAATTGAGGTTCCTTTGTAACGGAAGGAATTAGGGTTTCCCTTCCGGTAGATCGGAGAGTAGGGTTTCGGTGGCAAAATCCTGGGAATATATCTTGGGTGGCAAGGTTGGACTGAGGAGAATCTCGGGTTGGATAGGAAAGGCAAGGCTAAATGACCATCTTCATATACCCAAGAACGAGAGAAAATCCAATAACACCGAAAAAAAAGACGGGAGTCCAATCCCGCGAAGGAAAAAAAAACAAGGAGCGAAAACCAGGGTGTCACAAACCTACCCCCCCTTAAGAAAATCTCGTCCTCGAGATTTCCGGGCTTACCTCCCGGCTAAGGGGGACATACCTGTGTGTGACTTGGATCCATCAGCTGTCTTGTCTTCATTGGTTTACTGGCCTTTTAACTGCCTCTTCTGACGGCTCAGGTGTTGTCTTTCCAAACGGCTGCATTGAATCCTTCTCTTTCCTGGCAGGCAAACCTTCTATCCTGGTAGTTTGTGGCCTGAGGTGGTTAGTAGCGAGTAGTATGAACAAAATAGCTCATTTTCAAGGCTTGGAGCTAGTTGCTTCGGGTTTCATTGCAATACTCCGTACAACGACTCTCATGGGCAAGACATCCTTCCTTGGTGCATGGTATTGCATGCATACATCCATTATTCTTCCTGAGCATAGCCTCTTGTCTGGGTTGATGGCCCGTATTCACGATGTGCGCGGCAGCTTCACTTGTAACCACAAGTAGTGCATTGTTGTGGCCGTATATGCAAGAGTCTGACAAGGGTTGTCAATATCTCCTTGTCAAATTTCATTTTATTGACCGTTGCGGAGACTATTCATCCAAAACTTCATTATTCTTGAGAATTCCCTTGATGGACCTGTCGTGGTCTGCCAACACGGCTCCTTGGTCGTTTCATAACTTACTCTTGCATATCTCGTAGGGATTGCTGTGTTCACATCCTTCTTTGAAGTATGAGGCCAATGTTTCTCTAAACACAGTCATTCCCGTGTACGAGTGGCTCGCATGAACTGATCCACTGGACTGCATGCTCACCACATATGCAGGGGTAGGGTAAATCCTTTCATAACCACTGAGTTCTGAGGCGGATGTGTGTCTAGCTCATGCTTCTGACAAGACTGTCGCGGGCATGATGGCGTGCTCAGAAGCTTTCCCTCATGTGGCTTACTGCGGAATGTCAGGTGCCTTATGCCGGAAACTTTCCGCGGTAGCACGCTGAGGAAGATGGGAGTGCCGTACCCCAGAAGATTTTCTCACCAAGTGGTGTAGCAAGGAAGATTGGGAGTCTTGCGTTGTAAGCTCTTCCTGATAGCTTGCGGAGGAAGGCTGGGTTCCTTGTACCAAAAGCCTTGCACTGTGATACGCAGTCGGACCTGTGGCTGATTCCGGCTTCCTTCCGGAGTATCCGGAATTTACCCATAGCGGAGCCAAAACTTGGTATAGGCCACAACTTGACTGGAGATATTTCGTTGGTTACGCACACCGCTTGTCCTTCTGCGGGTCAGATCATGGCAACGGTTATCGACTCCGTGTTGATAATTCATCCAGATGTGTGCCGATAGTAAGCAGTTGGCGGATAATTCCATTGGATTTGGCTGAGCTTCCAGGTGTTTGGAATTCTCATTGATCCTGGGCAGCCGTGAACTCATCCATATTCCTCGCAAACCCTTGTTCACAGTGCCCGAAAAATCTTGTATATGCACCAAGGAATTCCAAAATATGCTTTGAAATTTGTGTTAACATACCAGAATTTTGTCGTTGCTCTCGGCACATTCACCCTCTTGGAATATGTCTTCTGTGGGCAATAAACAATTATTGAGTCCATTGAGAAAAGACTCAAGGTTCACCCCACTAACTGAAATAATCCTTGTGTCAGGGACAGAATAATTTGCTCTTGCTGGTGTCCATTCTCGATAGTTCATCTCCCTGTTCCTTAGGTGTGCTTCGTTCTGAGGCAAACTTTCTCAGGTATAGTCTGGCCTTGCCGGTTGCACTCAAATTCT
This sequence comes from Elymus sibiricus, assembly GCA_039707655.1. Lineage (NCBI taxonomy): Eukaryota > Viridiplantae > Streptophyta > Magnoliopsida > Poales > Poaceae > Elymus > Elymus sibiricus. The sequence continues at coordinate 163,533,161 of CM077666.1, read as the reverse complement.
GCTTCTGACACATCCTTCATTCTTGACAGATCCGGTGTTGGTGTTCTAAATATCAAGCAGTTGACTTGGCTTCTACAGAATTTGGATTATTGGGTATTATCCAAGTTGAGCTCGGGTCTTCTTAGGCAGCTCTTGCGAATGGATCCAGTCGGAGCAAAAAGAACGGAACCGACAAAAGAAGCAAAATCGCGAAAACCAAAAAGCAAATAAAGCTCAAATTTTGCAGACCTTACACACGTGGCCGAAGATTCACTAGTATAACTAACCTAGCGCACTCGATGCACCTCTAAGGACTTCGAAGCAAAACCACACAATGCTCCTGGTAGCAATTGGGGTCAAGCTTCTACTACTTCCTTAGGGAACATCAAACTCGACGCACGACCATAGCCAAAGTGGCTTAGTCAACGATCCTAGGGTTATCAGGGAAAATATGGAATTTATAAGCGTTTCCCAAAGGAAACTGGATTTGAGAAGAGAAATGCCATGGTTAGCAAGCAAGGTAGGGATATCTGGTTTACCTAGGGGTTCAGGCTCACGGGCCATTGCCTGGTGTGGACACTTCCCACTAGAGGCAAAGGCCGCGAGAGTTGGGGGTCTGATGTGGGGAAACTTACGGGATTGCATTATGATCAATAGTAGCCGTGCCAGTATGACAAAGATGGCTGAAATCCATCTGGGCTTCCTACTGATCAAAGGGCAATGAAGTCTGGCTAGGGTAACCTACAGTCAGCCTGGCTCTGATACCATCCATTGTGGCGCCCCGCCTGATTACCACTGTGGCCAGACGGTCGCCGCACACACCAACCCAGGAAATCTCTCTGGCATGTGCTTTTACAACAAGTATCATGAACACAGACATTTCTATTAATGGATATATAAGTCTTACATGATATATTTTACAAGGATGATGGCAGCGGAAAAGCTCTATCTAAGGCAACAGGGTCTTGGTGCGGCTCCAATCCACAGGGATCTGACTGGGTTACTCTTCTAGCCCGCGAAAACTCCGGCTCCTCACTAGGGGTCGTCGGATCCTTAGGTGAACCTGGCCACATTGAAGGCCGCTGAGTACTTTTGAATGTACTCGCAAGCAAACCAAACCAACATATACACCAAGCAATGCAATCCATGGCATTCAAGCATGCATTCATTATCTTAACAATATTAACTATCATGTCTTAGCAGGATTAGCAATATTATATCATAACAGTATTATCTAGCATGATAACTATCAAAGTAACTGTAGTATGACAAAGGTACATTATATCAAGTAATTAATCCATACTCCAAATCTTTCGGGCATATGACCGTTTCTCTCTTAGCCATCCCATGGCTAACATCTCATATTCCTGACAACATCCGATGTCCATGCCTCTGTACTGCAAGTCTGACAAACCTTACCATTCTCTGGTTCAGTCTTAGCAATAACATTATATAGTTTGTTCCTCCAGACTCGACACAAACCAAATAGTGTGACCTAGTACGAACTGTGTCCCATGACCGAGGACGCGACTATTCGAATAGATTTACACTCTGCAGAGGTTGCGCACTTTGCCCACACTATGGAGCTCCTGGCCTCATGCTCCCATTCGGGTGGACCGGTGCTGCTCCAACAAAACTTGTCTATTGCCTGGCACTCTTACGGTCCCACCGACAATCATACCCTCCCAGGGTCATGTCCTGGGTGGCCCCTATGTCACCCTGTGACACCTGCCACCATCGTGGCCAAACAAAACTATCCCAAACGGGGACCTGGATCCATATAACTCAACTGGGCTCATAAGGTTATTGCCACCAACCGGGCCAGGGTAGCGCGCACGCATAACCTTCCCTATTTGGTGGTACCGACAAGAGGCAAGACAATAGACCAAGCTAGGGCCGTCCCATACCGGCAAATGTGGTTGCACTTGATGAGCTCGGTTCGGTGGCACTATGACTCGATCCAGCCGACGAAGGAGGTTGTCATTATTAAGTCTCATTTCATAATATGGCAATAACCGTGGTAATGCATGATGTAATCACTATGAAAACATAACAACCTATCTCCATATGCATTACAACCTGTCATTAGGGAAACAATATTTAAATGGCAAGCTATCACTTTACAAGTTCTAGCGGTAAGTTACGACCATCTGAACCCTTGCATGAAACTGGCAAATAAACCAGTAGCCACCAGAACGGTCTTTACAACTCAGATCTGGGACGTTACCGGAATAACTCAACCCCGGCTCAAGACGGCTGAAAAGCAGCTCAGAGCATGAGACGGTGTTGATAAAAAGAGTGTAGCAGTTCCCTAAGACGGCCGAAAAACAGCTCAGAGCATAGGGTCACCGCTATAGAAAGAAATTCAATTGCTGTCCGAGACGGCCAAAAAGCAGCTCAGAACACGGGCCAGTTGTTGAAAAGAGAAACATAAAGTCGGCATCCACCCCGGACGGCCGAAAGCAGCTCAGAACACAGGCGTGGTGCCGTCATCAAAGAAAGGCAAGCAAGGGTTCATCAGCATCACATGCAGCTCACCACTATGCACACGAGCATAAGCACATTAATTTAAACACGCAAGAATAACACAGAGCAATGCTTTAGGGCATATATCAGATGGTCGGCTTGCCTGGGGGTGAAGGAATACTCCGGGAAGAAGTGCGATCACCTCGAGGAAAAATTCGCCGGAAAGGGTTCCTCTCTCGGAGGGGCTGAATAGAGGGCAGGGGCAAAATGGGCATTTTCAGAAAGTGTCAACATTGTGAAAGTGATGTCATCGGAATGGGCTCGACGAACTGAGAACGTGGGCGTTGGATTCACCTGAATGGGAGTCACGGGCAAAAGGATATGAGGGGTTGAAGCGGGAGGGACCTTTTTGTAAATAAACTATTTACTTTCGGGTCCCTGGCTGATTTTCTGCCGAAAAAGGGGAAAGTGCACTGTGCACTTGGGCTATATGGGCCAAAAGCTGCTGGGCGCCAGCTGAGCCGCGTAGCTGCTACGGCTGGGCCGGCCCACCTGCGCAGCCGCCCCTAAAAAACGGAGGGAGCGACTGAGCCGCTGACGGGCCGGGCCCGCCTGCAGGGTCATCGCCCTCCTCCCGCAAGTGCCTGGCCGAGGAGAGGGCCGGCTCCCGCCGGTGATTGCCAGAGCTACGGGGCACCTCCCGCGGCGCTCCGGCTATGGATGAGCTCGCCGCTGAGAGACGCATCTAGTGGTGCAAGGCTTGGACGCCGGGGAGCTCAGACTCGAGCAGCGCTTCGGCTGCGGCGGACGGCGGCTTCGGGTGGAGGTGGGCACGGCGCCCCGGTGCGCCGGAGGAGGGGCCGAAGAGCGGAGGAGGGTCGCCAGACCTCGTGGGCTTCACTGGTGGTGGAATGAGGGGGAGGTGAGCTCGGGCTTGCCCGAATTTAAGTGGAGTCCGGCGATGGTGGCTCAGCCATAGGAGGGGCCAGAGAGCTCTTCGAGCTCGGTTTAGAGCTTGGGCGGAGCTAGGAGGGAGAGGGAAAGCTGGTGGTGAGGTCGAATGGCTCGGGGGTGGCCTATTTATAGGCGAGTGAGCTCGCCGGATAAGCTCGGCCGCCATGGCCTTCTTATCCGTGCACTGGAGCTCGGGGAGGACGTGGCTGGCCGGTTGCGGCGTCGGGAAGGGTCTCGGGCGGACGGTGGAGGCCAGCTGGAGCTACGGGAAGGATCGAGGAGGAAGAAGACAGAGCGGAAACGACGATGGTCACGGGTGCATAGTATGGCGGAGCTCGCCGTGGCGCAACGGAGAAGAAGGAGGAGGGGGAAACTACGGGAGAGGATGCACGTGGACGCCGCGGTGTCGCCAGACATGCCCGGATGGCCGGAGCTGGCCAGAGGTGACCGCACGGAGCCAGCCAAGCTCAGAGCGTGCTGGTGACACGACATCCACGCGGTCACCGCGTGCACCACATGTCCAGGGCACCTTCTCGACCTCAGAACATGTCACGTAGGTGAGTTAATGCCTCTAGAGCTGAATGGTGAGGTTTTGGCAGCAAGGGGAGACAAGATATTGACTGATTTGAGCTCACAAGGGTGCTGACATGAAACTTGGGTGGACTTTTCCAGAGAAATGGCTAAAGAAATGGAGTTAGATCCTTGTCACACTGACTTGTGGTAGAAAGGAGTAAGTGCTGGAAAAATTTGAGGCCATTTGGACCAGGTTTGCATATACTTCCTTTGTAATGCAAAATTTGGTCCAGAATCTAGGTTATGATGTTGTGCTCAAATGGCTCAATAAAATGAGCTGAATTTTGGTGTAGGGTGATGATTTGAAAGTATTGAGGTACTGGAAAAAATTCAGCTCATTTGGAAATGCCAAAGTGGCACTTCCTTCACAAAGCTTGAATCTGGACAGAAACTAGATGGAATTTTTGGTAGAAATTGGCTAGATAAAATGATGTGAATTTTTGCATGCTCACATCATATAGGGAATGTGTCAGGGATATAACCCCGCGATATAACCCAGCCGGAGTATAACCCGGCCAGGACTTGGCGATTCACTGAAGACCCGGTCACCAGCTTGGCGGTTCATAGTCAAGACCCATAAGGTGGGCCAGAAGACGGAGACCAATCCACATGGCGGGTTACCAAGTGGGCCAAGAGGAAGACAAGACATGAAGACCAGGCCATATGGCGGCTTACCAGATGGGCTGAGGCCAAGGCCCAAGAGGCAGGAGGCGACTCATGGGCCAGAAGGTATAAGCCGCCATAAGATGACTTGTTCTGTAAGACTAGGAAGTTGGAACCAGGATCGGTTACGTTGTATAACCCGACCCGGACTCGTGTAAGCCCAGGGCCTCGACCTATGTATATAAAGGTGAGCCCCTGCGGCGTGTTGGAGAGAGGTTAAGACAGACAGACAAGCCTTACGGCGAGAGAGATCAAGCAATTGAGAGTTAGGGCAAGCAAGCCGCCCCTTGTACTCGATATACCAGTTAATACAGGTTAAGCGGGACGTAGGCCTTTACCTCCACCGTGAGGGGCCGAACCTGGGTAAACCCGTGTCCCTTATCCCGCTTAACCCCTTTGAGTCCACTTCCATGGCGTTGACTCCGAACCTAAGCCTTCGGGCATCTGTCGTGACAAAACCACGACAGAATGTGATGTCCTGGATTAATTTCAAGAATTTTGAAGAAATATAAAATATAGTTGCTTCACAACCTCAAAATAAATCCAGAAACAAGAATTGGATGATGTGCTCAAAATTTGAACTATGGAACTTGGGTTCTTGATGGAAATGGTGAAGATATGGATAAGAGAAGCTCCACAAATTAATTGGGATTTTTCCTGGCTACCAGAATGGTAGTTCCTTTGGAAAGTGCCCAACATACAATATTGGCTTAAAATAGGAAAATGCAGTTTCCCTTATTTAATTATGGCCAATATTTTTATGGGAGCTCAATATGATCACAGAGAATATCTCCACAAGTTTTTATGAACTTTGGAGATGGATAGATATTTTCCTGGATTTAATTCCTTTAAATAGTAGAAAAAGGAATTAATTTTAAATGAAAAATATTGCAAATGGCTTGGCAATATTTTTGCATATCCAGGGTTTGAAGAGATAGGATGATCACTGGGAAAAGTTTGGGAGGCAACAGATCAAAGGAAATTGAGGTTCCTTTGTAACGGAAGGAATTAGGGTTTCCCTTCTGGTAGATCGGAGAGTAGGGTTTCGGTGGCAAAATCCTGGGAATATATCTTGGGTGGCAAGGTTGGACTGAGGAGAATCTCGGGTTGGATAGGAAAGGCAAGGCTAAATGACCATCTTCATATACCCAAGAACGAGAGAAAATCCAATAACACCGGAAAAAAAGACGGGAGTCCAATCCCGCGAAGGAAAAAAAACAAGGAGCGAAAACCAGGGTGTCACAATTGTGTCTCATCATCAGAAATAGAAACATCATTTTGATTCTCAGGAGATTTTTCTATCTCAGGTTCACTAGAAGCAGGCAAAGTTTTATCATTTTTATTTTCCTTTTTCTTCTTAGATGGACTAGGTGCATCAATATTATTTCTTTGAGAATCTTGTTCAATTCTTTTAGGATGACCTTTAGGATATAGAGGATCCTGAGTCATTCTACCTCCTCTAATAAAAACTCTAATAGCATGGTCATTCTTTTTATTATTCATTTCATCAAGCAAATCATTTTGTGACTTAGCAATTTGTTCTAACTGAGTCTGGACCATAGAAGCATATTTACTCAAGCATTTAACATCATTAGCAGTTCTAAACATCAAATCACTCAAGCGTTCAATCATGATGGCATTCCGTTTTAGTTGATTGCTAACATACATATTAAAGTGCTCTTGTTTAATGATGTAATTATCAAACTCATACAGGCATTGACTAGCAGATTTATTATACGGAATATCACCTTCATCAAATCTAGTGAGAGAATTTACCTCCACTACCTGTGTCGGGATGTCGAGCCCATGTATTTCTTCAATAGGTGGTAAATTCTTAACATCTTCGGCTTTTATACCTTTTTCCTTCATAGATTTCTTAGCTTCTTGCATATCTTCTGGACTGAGGAATAGAATACCTCTCTTCTTCGGAGTTGGCTTAGGTGGTGGTTCAGGAAGTGTCCAATCATCGGCATTTCTCAATATATTATTCAATAGTACTTCAGCCTGTCCAACAGTTCGTTCCCTGAAAACACAACCAACACAACTATCTAGGTAGTCCCTAGAAGCATCGGTTAGTCCATTATAAAAGATATCAAGTATTTCATTCTTCTTAAGAGGGTGATCAGGCAAAGCATTAAGTAATTGGAGAAGCCTCCCCCAAGCTTGAGGGAGATTCTCTTCTTCAATTTGCACAAAGTTAAATATTTCCTGTAGGGCAGCTTGTTTCTTATGAGCAGGAAAATATTTTCAGAGAAGTAATATATCATATCCGGGGCTATGCACACAACCAGGAGCAAGAGTGTTAAACCATTTTTTAGCATCACCCTTTAATGAGAAAGGAAACAACTTAAGAATATAGTAATAACGAATCTTTTCCTCATGAGCAAATAGGGTGGCTATATCATTCAATTTAGTAAGGTGTGCCACAACAGTTTCAGTTTCATAACCATGAAAAGGATCAGATTCAACCAAAGTAATTAACTCAGGATCGACAGAGAATTCATAATCCTTATCGGTGACAAATATGGGAGAAGTAGCAAACTTAGGATCATATTTCATTCTCTCCCTCATAGATTTTTCTTTCAACTCAGCAAGCAACTTTATAACCTCATCTCTATCATTACAAGCAAGAATTGCCCTAGCTGTCTCTCTATCAAAAACATGTCCATCAGATGTCTCAGGAATTTCAACTCCAGTAGGAGAGCTAGGCAGAATAAGTGAATCATAATTTTCAAGAGTTTCAACATTCTCAGTTTCTTTAGCTTTAGCAATTTGTTCATCAAGAAATTCACCAAGTGGCACAGTATTATCAAGCATAGTACTAGCATCATCATAAGTATCATTCATAGCAGAAGTAGTATCATCTATAACTTGTGACATATCAGAATGTATAGCAACTGGTGGTGTCGCAAGCCTACTCAAAACAGAAGGTGAATCAAGTGCGGAGTGTGATGGCAGTTCCTTACCTCCCCTCGTCTTAGAGGGAACGATATTGGTTTTAGCGTCTTTCAGATTCTTCATAGTGATCAACAGATATAAATCCCAAGTGACTCAACAGATATAGCTATGCTCCCCGGCAACAGCGCTAGAAAAAGGTCTTGATAACCCACAAGTATAGGGGATCGCAACAGTTTTCGCGGGTAGTATTTCACCCAGATTTATTGATTCGACACAAGGGGAGCCAAAGAATATTTGTGAGTATTAGCAGTTGAGTTGTCAATTCAACCACACCTGGAGAACTAAATATCTGCAGCAAAGTGTTTAGTAGCACAGTAGTATGATAGTTTCAATAGCAGTAGTAACAGTAGCAACAGTAACAGAGACAGTAACAATAGTAGTATGATAGTTTTGTAGTGACGTAAATCATAAGCCGGCTCTTGACAGTTCAGGGTCAATCTATATGACCCTGAACTGTCAAGAGCCGGCTTATGATTTACGTCTCTTTGACAGTCAATCTATATGACCCTGAACTGTCAAGAGCCGGCTTATGATTTACGTCTCTTTGACAGTCAATCTATATGACCCTGAACTGTCAAGAGCCGGCTTATGATTTACGTCTCTTTGACAGTCAATCTATATGACCCTGAACTGTCAAGAGCCGGCTTATGATTTACGTCTCTTTGACAGTCAATCTATATGACCCTGAACTGTCAAGAGCCGGCTTATGATTTACGTCTCTTTGACAGTCAATCTATATGACCCTGAACTGTCAAGAGCCGGCTTATGATTTACGTCTCTTTGACAGTCAATCTATATGACCCTGAACTGTCAAGAGCCGGCTTATGATTTACGTCTCTTTGACAGTCAATCTATATGACCCTGAACTGTCAAGAGCCGGTTTATGATTTACGTCTCTTGACGGTCAATCTATATGACCCTGAACTGTCAAGAGCTGGATTATGATTTACCTCTCTTTGACAGTCAATCTATAAGACACTGAACTTGTCAAAAGAGTCAGTTTTATAAATTGTTGTACTCTTAAACAGTCAATCTTTAGAGACCCTGAACTTGTCTCTTGACAGTTAATCTCGCAATAAGACCCTGAGCTGGTTAAGGTTAAAACGACGAATCTGTGCCATGTGAGAGCCGACACATGAGTGGCAACCATACCGGGTTACACCGTAACCTCCGCAAGCATAATAAAGACACTAAATAGCCGACGTGGCTGGCTATTCTTGAAGAGCCGTCCTATTGATTATAATGCCGGGTTATCTAGATCGACCGGCTCTTGGATTTCTTCAACCAGTGCTATGTAGTATACTACAGCATTCATGCATTTCTCAAGCATATATTTGCCGGGTTGCACCGCAACCACGAGCAGGGATTTCATTATTCATAACCGGGTTACAACCACGGTCAAGGAATCATATTACTCTTATACAGTCCCGAGTCGCCGCAGGCAGTCAACCCGGCACTTGGGGGCTACATTATTCAAATCCGGCTTATATCAAGTACGCAAGTCCCATGTCGCTGCAAGCATGCGCCACAGCACTTGGGGGCTAATGCAAGCCGGTTTTCAAGACAGTACATTATCAAGCAAGACCCTGTTATTTCAAGGAGATGACCGGTTTTCTACAATCCTTCTAAAGTCCCGGCCCAGTACATATTACTGACCCGGCACTTGGGGGCTACAGTATTCAGCTGTTCAAAGCAGACTATAAAGTTCCCATTGAAGACCCGACCCATCATATACTGAAGAACCGGCTCTTGGGGGCTACACCAGCTGAAGCTTTATAAGGTATAAGACAGTTATAAGTCCCAGGCTGCTGCAAGCAAGACAACCTGGTACTTGGGGGCTGCACAGTCAAAGATATTATTGCAAAGCGCCAAGTCATCATGGATACACTTGGAGCTTGGGGGCTACAGGTAATATGGATATATCAAAAAACTTGAAAAGAGTTATCAAAGTCAGCTGGAGTCTGGTTATCTGACCCGGCGTCACCAACATTACCTGACCCAGCGGTGATAACCCGGCGGTGATAACCCGCCGAGAGTATTGGAGGCCGACTCAATGGCATATGGGTGTTATATTCCCAGAATTTTACTTCGAAGGACACTAACAAGCAAGACGGTTGAGAAGACGGCTCGAGCTTAGCATGAATAAATTCAAGCTAACCTGGGGGCTAATGTCAGGGATATAACCCCGCGATATAACCCGGCCGGAGTATAACCCGGCCAGGACTTGGCGATTCACTGAAGACCCGGTCACCAGCTTGGCGGTTCATAGTCAAGACCCATAAGGTGGGCCAGAAGACGGAGACCAAGCCACATGGCGGGTTACCAAGTGGGCCAAGAGGAAGACAAGACATGAAGACCAGGCCATATGGCGGCTTACCAGATGGGCTGAGGCCAAGGCCCAAGAGGCAGGAGGCGACTCATGGGCCAGAAGGTATAAGCCGCCATAAGATGACTTGTTCTGTAAGACTAGGAAGTTGGAACCAGGATCGGTTACGTTGTATAACCCGACCCGGACTCGTGTAAGCCCAGGGCCTCGACCTATGTATATAAAGGTGAGCCCCTGCGGCGTGTTGGAGAGAGGTTAAGACAGACAGACAAGCCTTACGGCGAGAGAGATCAAGCAATTGAGAGTTAGGGCAAGCAAGCCGCCCCTTGTACTCGATATACCAGTTAATACAGGTTAAGCGGGACGTAGGCCTTTACCTCCACCGTGAGGGGCCGAACCTGGGTAAACCCGTGTCCCTTATCCCGCTTAACCCCTTTGAGTCCACTTCCATGGCGTTGACTCCGAACCTAAGCCTTCGGGCATCTGCCGTGACAAAACCACGACAGTTGGCGCCCACCGTGGGGCAAGCGCTCGGTGGTGTTGAGTTCTCAAAGGGTTCTCTCTCGTGGAGCGAAGGGTACGTCAATGGTGAGATGACCAAGAGTCGCCATGGGAGACTCTACCTTGACGATGCCGGCTGGGGTCCTGAGGCCGACACAATCGAGCATGGTTTCCGGGTCCCCTTCGGTGGAATCAACGTCTTCATCGGCAAGACTGGCGGATCTGAACCCGGGCCGGACATCTGCACCGACATCGTCGAGCCGGCTCGGCGCAAGCAACTCGCCCGGAGCATGCAACCCGCCCATGTTGATCCGGGCAAGAAGCACGTCTCTGTTGGCTTTACTCAGGGCATGGAACTTGAAGGTTCTATGTCACAGGAGGAAACTCTTGTCTACTTAGAGGAAGGATCCTCGAGTAGAGAGACGGAATCGATCTATCAGCTTCATAATGGTGGACTTGGGGGCTACGACGAGCCTTACCCCGAGTCGGAGTACCATGAGCAGGAGGAATATGAGCCGCCAAGCCATGCCGCCGTCTTCATGGCGGGTGCAGCGGCGGATCAGGGCAGCACAGCCGCCGATCTAACTGGGTCCGGGTCAGGCACCCCCCCGGCTCAGGTTCTTCTGGATCTAATGAACGAGCTTACAGCCTTGATGGAGACTGAGGTCACTGCTGAAAACCAAGCGGCCCGTAATGCGGAGATCGCAAAGTTGAAGAATCAGATGGCCGGAGTCCAACAGGAGATCAATGAGCTGAAGGCTCAGATGGATGCGGAGGTAGAATGCCTTAAGGCGGACGCTTTTCGTTTTGAGTTAGAGCAGCAGTCAGCAGCGGAGGTTTATCGCATGAGGCATCAATCCCGCTTGCCAGAGCAATATGAAGCTCGGAATCTTTTTAACACGCCAGGAACGGGACAAAGTGTGCCTTTGGCCATAACCCGGACGGCGGAAATACCTGGGAGCCGGGCGGCGGTTCAGCGTCAAGACCCGCCACGACGGGGCCAAAACCCGCCACTACTTTATTCAACACCGCCGGGTCATTATGCTAACCCGGCGGAGAACATGGTGGCGGCGGCAACCAGGCTTGATACAATCCCGATCCCCGATGAGGCGCCCTACGCAGAAGAGGTGCGGAATGCCATCGGATACCTGCGCACGGCGATGGCCCAGCAGGGGAAATATAATTACAGCCGGAGTCGTGTGCATTCAACCCCCATCCACAGCCGTAGCTACAGCCGGCGTTATGAGTCGCCGGCGGTCTCTAGCAGTAACCCGCCGCAAGCTGATCGGGCGGCTCTGGATGTTCAAACACGGGTGGAACGGGCAAAAGCACAACAAGAATCAGCGGCTCTGGCAGCAGCGGCGGCTTATCAGGATCCCACAGTTGCCCCTTCCGTCTCAGGAGGAGCGGGGGCGACTTCCAGGGATGTGGGAGTACCATGTTTGGTGCCGGCTCTGCGGAATGAGCGTCTGCCGAAGGATTTCAAGGGTCCTCGTAAGGTGCCCAATTACACTGCTGATTTACCTCCAGAGGCCTGGGTTGAAAGTTATGAGCTAGCCATGGAGATGTTGGACGTTAGTGATGCGGTCTGCGCCAAGTATTTCATCATGATGCTGGAAGGGCCGGCTCGCACATGGTTGAAGGGTTTGCCACCCAACACCATTAACTCCTGGGCCGAGTTAAGGGCGAAGTTCATCAATTTTTTTAAAGGAACATGCAAGCAGCCCATGACGATTGTGGATTTGGACCAGTGTGTGCAGCGTGAGGACGAGTCGGCTCATCACTGGGTCCGGCGAGTCTCCGAAATCATCCACTCTTCTGAGCAGATTACGGCCTCTCAGGCGGTTTTGATTCTAGAGAAGAATTGTCACTTCACGCCTTTGAAGCAGAAACTTGGCCGGCTCAAATGCTCATGCCAAGACATGGGGGAGCTCATGGCGGCTCTCACCAAGTACGCAGATTCTGATAACACGAAGGACCCGGACTCTGATAATGAGAAATCAGGTCAGGGGAAGAAAGGTAGCAATGGCAAGCGGAAGCACCCAGATGGCGGGTCAGAACTGGTGGCAAACACCAACGTCAGGAACAACCGTGCTAAGGGCAACGGGAACTTCGAGCAGTCTTTTAACAAGGGAAAAACTACTTTCAACCTGGAGGAGAGGCTTAGCCAACCTTGTCCAGAGCATACCCGGCCGAATAAGCCGGCAAACCATCTATGGAGGGATTGTTATACTATGAGACAGTTCCGGAATTACAGCATTCAACAGCATCGTGATAACGGTGATGGCCCATCGGGCGGCTCAGGTCCGGGCGGCTCAGAAGCCGGCTTTGATGCTGGTGGCTCAAGGTCCGGTTACCAGGGTCAAGGCAACCATGAAGGTCATAATCAACAGCTTCGCTGCGGAGGCCAGCGGCAGAATAACCAGTCAGGGTATCAGAGGAACCCGAAACGCCTTAACGAGGATTACTAAACACCTCAAACGGGATCATTTATAACCCGCAATGGGCAACTTCAACCTTCAGTGGAGATTGTTAAGCCGGCTCCTCAAGTCATCTTAAAGACTTGGGGGCTATGCAGTTATGACTCGGCAAAGAGCGTTATTTCAAAGAAGATAAAACCTGGTCCTGGAGATTGCCGCCACATTCCAACAGGTGACCCGCCGTTCTCTTTGACAGTCAATCTATATGACCTTGAACTGTCAAGAGCCGGCTTATGAGTTACGTCTCTTGACGGTCAATCTATATGACCCTGAACTGTCAAGAGCCGGCTTATGATTTACGTCTCTTTGACAGTCAATCTATATGACCCTGAACTGTCAAGAGCCGACTTATGATTTACGTCTCTTTGATAGTCAATCTATATGACCCTGAACTGTCAAGAGCCGGCTTATGATTTACGTCTCTTTGACAGTCAATCTATATGACCCTGAACTGTCAAGAGCCGGCTTATGATTTACGTCTCTTTGACAGTCAATCTATATGACCCTGAACTGTCAAGAGCCGGCTTATGATTTACGTCTCTTTGACAGTCAATCTATATGACCCTGAACTGTCAAGAGCCGGCTTATGATTTACGTCTCTTTGACAGTCAATCTATATGACCCTGAACTGTCAAGAGCCGGCTTATGATTTACGTCTCTTTGACAGTCAATCTATATGACCCTGAACTGTCAAGAGCCGGCTTATGATTTACGTCTCTTTGACAGTCAATCTATATGACCCTGAACTGTCAAGAGCCGGCTTATGATTTACGTCTCTTTGACAGTCAATCTATATGACCCTGAACTGTCAAGAGCCGGTTTATGATTTACGTCTCTTGACGGTCAATCTATATGACCCTGAACTGTCAAGAGCTGGATTATGATTTACCTCTCTTTGACAGTCAATCTATAAGACACTGAACTTGTCAAAAGAGTCAGTTTTATAAATTGTTGTACTCTTAAACAGTCAATCTTTAGAGACCCTGAACTTGTCTCTTGACAGTTAATCTCGCAATAAGACCCTGAGCTGGTTAAGGTTAAAACGACGAATCTGTGCCATGTGAGAGCCGACACATGAGTGGCAACCATACCGGGTTACACCGTAACCTCCGCAAGCATAATAAAGACACTAAATAGCCGACGTGGCTGGCTATTCTTGAAGAGCCGTCCTATTGATTATAATGCCGGGTTATCTAGATCGACCGGCTCTTGGATTTCTTCAACCAGTGCTATGTAGTATACTACAGCATTCATGCATTTCTCAAGCATATATTTGCCGGGTTGCACCGCAACCACGAGCAGGGATTTCATTATTCATAACCGGGTTACAACCACGGTCAAGGAATCATATTACTCTTATACAGTCCCGAGTCGCCGCAGGCAGTCAACCCGGCACTTGGGGGCTACATTATTCAAATCCGGCTTATATCAAGTACGCAAGTCCCATGTCGCTGCAAGCATGCGCCACAGCACTTGGGGGCTAATGCAAGCCGGTTTTCAAGACAGTACATTATCAAGCAAGACCCTGTTATTTCAAGGAGATGACCGGTTTTCTACAATCCTTCTAAAGTCCCGGCCCAGTACATATTACTGACCCGGCACTTGGGGGCTACAGTATTCAGCTGTTCAAAGCAGACTATAAAGTTCCCATTGAAGACCCGACCCATCATATACTGAAGAACCGGCTCTTGGGGGCTACACCAGCTGAAGCTTTATAAGGTATAAGACAGTTATAAGTCCCAGGCTGCTGCAAGCAAGACAACCTGGTACTTGGGGGCTGCACAGTCAAAGATATTATTGCAAAGCGCCAAGTCATCATGGATACACTTGGAGCTTGGGGGCTACAGGTAATATGGATATATCAAAAAACTTGAAAAGAGTTATCAAAGTCAGCTGGAGTCTGGTTATCTGACCCGGCGTCACCAACATTACCTGACCCAGCGGTGATAACCCGGCGGTGATAACCCGCCGAGAGTATTGGAGGCTGACTCAATGGCATATGGGTGTTATATTCCCAGAATTTTACTTCGAAGGACACTAACAAGCAAGACGGTTGAGAAGACGGCTCGAGCTTAGCATGAATAAATTCAAGCTAACCTGGGGGCTAATGTCAGGGATATAACCCCGCGATATAACCCGGCCGGAGTATAACCCGGCCAGGACTTGGCGATTCACTGAAGACCCGGTCACCAGCTTGGCGGTTCATAGTCAAGACCCATAAGGTGGGCCAGAAGACGGAGACCAAGCCACATGGCGGGTTACCAAGTGGGCCAAGAGGAAGACAAGACATGAAGACCAGGCCATATGGCGGCTTACCAGATGGGCTGAGGCCAAGGCCCAAGAGGCAGGAGGCGACTCATGGGCCAGAAGGTATAAGCCGCCATAAGATGACTTGTTCTGTAAGACTAGGAAGTTGGAACCAGGATCGGTTACGTTGTATAACCCGACCCGGACTCGTGTAAGCCCAGGGCCTCGACCTATGTATATAAAGGTGAGCCCCTGCGGCGTGTTGGAGAGAGGTTAAGACAGACAGACAAGCCTTACGGCGAGAGAGATCAAGCAATTGAGAGTTAGGGCAAGCAAGCCGCCCCTTGTACTCGATATACCAGTTAATACAGGTTAAGCGGGACGTAGGCCTTTACCTCCACCGTGAGGGGCCGAACCTGGGTAAACCCGTGTCCCTTATCCCGCTTAACCCCTTTGAGTCCACTTCCATGGCGTTGACTCCGAACCTAAGCCTTCGGGCATCTGTCGTGACAAAACCACGACAGAATGTGATGTCCTGGATTAATTTCAAGAATTTTGAAGAAATATAAAATATAGTTGCTTCACAACCTCAAAATAAATCCAGAAACAAGAATTGGATGATGTGCTCAAAATTTGAACTATGGAACTTGGGTTCTTGATGGAAATGGTGAAGATATGGATAAGAGAAGCTCCACAAATTAATTGGGATTTTTCCTGGCTACCAGAATGGTAGTTCCTTTGGAAAGTGCCCAACATACAATATTGGCTTAAAATAGGAAAATGCAGTTTCCCTTATTTAATTATGGCCAATATTTTTATGGGAGCTCAATATGATCACAGAGAATATCTCCACAAGTTTTTATGAACTTTGGAGATGGATAGATATTTTCCTGGATTTAATTCCTTTAAATAGTAGAAAAAGGAATTAATTTTAAATGAAAAATATTGCAAATGGCTTGGCAATATTTTTGCATATCCAGGGTTTGAAGAGATAGGATGATCACTGGGAAAAGTTTGGGAGGCAACAGATCAAAGGAAATTGAGGTTCCTTTGTAACGGAAGGAATTAGGGTTTCCCTTCTGGTAGATCGGAGAGTAGGGTTTCGGTGGCAAAATCCTGGGAATATATCTTGGGTGGCAAGGTTGGACTGAGGAGAATCTCGGGTTGGATAGGAAAGGCAAGGCTAAATGACCATCTTCATATACCCAAGAACGAGAGAAAATCCAATAACACCGGAAAAAAAGACGGGAGTCCAATCCCGCGAAGGAAAAAAAACAAGGAGCGAAAACCAGGGTGTCACAATTGTGTCTCATCATCAGAAATAGAAACATCATTTTGATTCTCAGGAGATTTTTCTATCTCAGGTTCACTAGAAGCAGGCAAAGTTTTATCATTTTTATTTTCCTTTTTCTTCTTAGATGGACTAGGTGCATCAATATTATTTCTTTGAGAATCTTGTTCAATTCTTTTAGGATGACCTTTAGGATATAGAGGATCCTGAGTCATTCTACCTCCTCTAATAAAAACTCTAATAGCATGGTCATTCTTTTTATTATTCATTTCATCAAGCAAATCATTTTGTGACTTAGCAATTTGTTCTAACTGAGTCTGGACCATAGAAGCATATTTACTCAAGCATTTAACATCATTAGCAGTTCTAAACATCAAATCACTCAAGCGTTCAATCATGATGGCATTCCGTTTTAGTTGATTGCTAACATACATATTAAAGTGCTCTTGTTTAATGATGTAATTATCAAACTCATACAGGCATTGACTAGCAGATTTATTATACGGAATATCACCTTCATCAAATCTAGTGAGAGAATTTACCTCCACTACCTGTGTCGGGATGTCGAGCCCATGTATTTCTTCAATAGGTGGTAAATTCTTAACATCTTCGGCTTTTATACCTTTTTCCTTCATAGATTTCTTAGCTTCTTGCATATCTTCTGGACTGAGGAATAGAATACCTCTCTTCTTCGGAGTTGGCTTAGGTGGTGGTTCAGGAAGTGTCCAATCATCGGCATTTCTCAATATATTATTCAATAGTACTTCAGCCTGTCCAACAGTTCGTTCCCTGAAAACACAACCAACACAACTATCTAGGTAGTCCCTAGAAGCATCGGTTAGTCCATTATAAAAGATATCAAGTATTTCATTCTTCTTAAGAGGGTGATCAGGCAAAGCATTAAGTAATTGGAGAAGCCTCCCCCAAGCTTGAGGGAGATTCTCTTCTTCAATTTGCACAAAGTTAAATATTTCCTGTAGGGCAGCTTGTTTCTTATGAGCAGGAAAATATTTTCAGAGAAGTAATATATCATATCCGGGGCTATGCACACAACCAGGAGCAAGAGTGTTAAACCATTTTTTAGCATCACCCTTTAATGAGAAAGGAAACAACTTAAGAATATAGTAATAACGAATCTTTTCCTCATGAGCAAATAGGGTGGCTATATCATTCAATTTAGTAAGGTGTGCCACAACAGTTTCAGTTTCATAACCATGAAAAGGATCAGATTCAACCAAAGTAATTAACTCAGGATCGACAGAGAATTCATAATCCTTATCGGTGACAAATATGGGAGAAGTAGCAAACTTAGGATCATATTTCATTCTCTCCCTCATAGATTTTTCTTTCAACTCAGCAAGCAACTTTATAACCTCATCTCTATCATTACAAGCAAGAATTGCCCTAGCTGTCTCTCTATCAAAAACATGTCCATCAGATGTCTCAGGAATTTCAACTCCAGTAGGAGAGCTAGGCAGAATAAGTGAATCATAATTTTCAAGAGTTTCAACATTCTCAGTTTCTTTAGCTTTAGCAATTTGTTCATCAAGAAATTCACCAAGTGGCACAGTATTATCAAGCATAGTACTAGCATCATCATAAGTATCATTCATAGCAGAAGTAGTATCATCTATAACTTGTGACATATCAGAATGTATAGCAACTGGTGGTGTCGCAAGCCTACTCAAAACAGAAGGTGAATCAAGTGCGGAGTGTGATGGCAGTTCCTTACCTCCCCTCGTCTTAGAGGGAACGATATTGGTTTTAGCGTCTTTCAGATTCTTCATAGTGATCAACAGATATAAATCCCAAGTGACTCAACAGATATAGCTATGCTCCCCGGCAACAGCGCTAGAAAAAGGTCTTGATAACCCACAAGTATAGGGGATCGCAACAGTTTTCGCGGGTAGTATTTCACCCAGATTTATTGATTCGACACAAGGGGAGCCAAAGAATATTTGTGAGTATTAGCAGTTGAGTTGTCAATTCAACCACACCTGGAGAACTAAATATCTGCAGCAAAGTGTTTAGTAGCACAGTAGTATGATAGTTTCAATAGCAGTAGTAACAGTAGCAACAGTAACAGAGACAGTAACAATAGTAGTTTTGTAGTGATTGTAACAGCAGCAGCAGCAACGAAAGTAACTTAGCAAAGATCAATATGCGAAAAGCGTAGGCATTGGATCGGTGATGGACAATTATGTTGGATGACATTCATCATGTAATAGTCACAACCTAGGGCGATACACAATAGCTCCAATTCATCAATGTAATGTAGGCATGTATTCCGTATATAGTCATACGTGCTTATAGTAAGAACTTGCGTGGCATCTTTTGTCCTACCCTCCCATGGCAGCGGGGTCCTTAAGGAAAATAAGGGATATTAAGGCCTCCTTTTAATAGAGAACCGGAACAAAGCATTAGCACATAGTGAATACATGAACTCCTCAAACTACGGCAATCACCGGAAAGAATCCCAATTATTGTCACCTTGGGGTATGCGGATCATGACACGTAACAGGTGCATATAACTTGCAAGATAGGATCAAGAACTCAAATATATTCATGAAAACATAAAGGGTTCAGATCTAAAATCATGTCACTCGGGCCCTAGTGACAAGCTTTAAGCATAGCAAAGTCATAGCAACATCAATCTCAGAACATAGTGGATACTAGGGATCAAAGCCCTAACAAATTGACTCGATTACATGGTAAATCTCATCCAACCCATCACCGTCCAGCAAGCCTATGAAGAAATTACTCACACACGGCGGTGAGCATCAGGAAATTGGTGATGGAGGATGGTTGATGATGACGACGGCGTCGAATCCCCCTCTCCGGAGCCCCGAACGGACTCCAGATCAGCCCTCCCGATGAAGAACAGGAGGTGGCGGCGGCTCCGTATCGTAAAACGCGATGATTCTTCCTCTCTGATTTTTTTCTCCACGAATAGGTACTTATAGCATTGGAGTTAGGGTAAACGGAGTTGCCAGGGGCCCACAAGCCCGCCAGGCGCGCCCCCCAGGCTTGTGGCGCCTGGTGGCCCCCCCTACGGTGGATCTTTGTGCCAGTATTTTTTATATATTCTGAAATAATTCTTCGTAAATTTTCAGGTCCATCCGAGAACTTTTATTTCTGCACAAAAATAACACCATGGCAATTCTGCTGAAAACAGTGTCAGTCCGGGTTAGTTCCATTCAAATCATGCAAATTAGAGTCCAAACTAGAGCAAAAGTGTTTGGAAAAGTAGATATGTTTGGGACATATCACACGGCGATGCCAAATGGACCATTCTTGCCGCCGGGAAGATGTCTCTCCATGCCTCATCAGCACAGGCCCGGTCCAGCCGTACCTGTACATTGCGATCGCCATCCTGACCATTGTTGTATGTAAACGGGAGTCCACTAAAGCCAAGGTCCTCCAGCTCACATACCTGCAGACAATCTCTAAACGCCACCATTTGTGACTCGGATCGCATGGACCTGGACAGATGTTCGTGTTGCCACAGCGCTTCGTTGTAGTCCCCACAAATGAACCATGGGTCCTGCGAGACTGCTCGTAGTCTAGACAAATGATCCCACATGATGTGTCTGTTCTCTACTCTTGGCTCCCCATAGATAAAGGTCCCTCTCCACGTAACACCAGAACCACCATCAACAATATTAACATCAATGTACCTAATGCATTCATAAAGTATCGTAACTGTCAAAGATTCATCCCAAAAGAGTGCTAAACCACCACTTTTGCCATCACTGTCTACACCATGGAAACCTTTCAGTCCAAGTCTCCATTTGAGTTTCTCATTCTTTCTTGACGCTTGCCTAGTTTCACAAAGGAAGACAAGCTTGGGGTTATTGGCTTTACAGAGGGCCAAAACCTCATGAACTGTCCGGCGATTCCCCACCCCCCGACAGTTCCACAAAAGTATAGTCATTGCTTCCGGCGGTCCTCCTCGAAGGAGGTCACCGATATCTCATTCTTGTCACTGTCCTTGGAGAGTTTCACGCGCTTACTGCTTGAGCTGCTGCTCGACGATGAGTTACTCTCCCTTACATCCATGCCACTACCATCAGTAATAGCAAGCAACACCTTTTGTGGAACTGAAGTATCATTAATTTCGTCTCCAGCCACATCCATGTTCAACCTCTTCCTTGGGTCCTTGTCCACATCCATCCTGCCTCCAGGGTTCTTCACCGGGCTTGATGCCGTGTCCAGAGTCTCTGGATCGAGCCTCTCCTGCCCGGGATCAGTGGGAGAAACTGGACTTCCAACCTTTCCCGCTGTAGGACGAGGGCCGGTCGCCCTGCTGGGATTTGATTCTACACGGGGCCTGTTGGGAGCATCCACGTATAGCCAGTCCCCAAATTTAAGCTTCTTCTCGTCATGGATTCCCAGCCCACACTCCTTATGGTCATGACCAACTAGGCCACACACCTTGCAAAACCTAGCCAATTTTTCATAACGAACCAGATAAACTTGCCGTTCCTTTGCACGGACAATACTAACAAATTTCGTGAGGGGCTGTTGGATGTCCTGATTCACCCTCACCCTTATATAGTAACCTCGAGTGTTACCGTTCAGACGCATCTCAATGATCTCTCTTGCGCCCTTCAAGAGCTTCTCCACAATGTTCTTCTTGCAGTAAGGATCAGGGAACTTGTGGATTTGAAGCCAGATTGGCATCTGGACGAAAATTCCCCGCTCTACTGAAACCATCATATGGACACATCAACACAGCCCAGTTACGAAACAGCCATGGACCTTGCATCATCATGCGCTCCCAGTCCCCCAAGCATGACACCTGGACGACGAACCGATTAGGTCCAACAGGCTTGAACCTCACGCTCTGCGCCGGATTCCACGCAGCTCTCATATCCTTGTAGAACGCAGATTGACTGAAATTTTTATCGGTGTGAACCCTAGCTAGGGCAAGCCACCGGACACTTTCTTTAATCTCGGGATCATCCTCATCAATCTCTACATCCTCGAACTCCTCGTCATTGAGATCCAACTGGTCGAAGAAGTTTTCCAGATCAGACTTTGCGGCCACCATGCCGCCGCCGCTCATGGCAGAGTTGGCGTCCGAGGGGGGCGCCATCGAGAACACGATCTAAGAGATCCACCGGGGGAGCGACGGAGAACGCAGAACAGGAAACCGATCGTAGATGGGTATTACTCAAAGGCGATCGGAATCTCCTAAGTACACACTGGACATCGCAAGGGTACTGTTGGCTTGCAGTTCAAGATGCTTTGATGACCTGCTATTTTTTTAACTTGAGTTGCAGGTCTATCCTATGACAGCAAAGAAAGTAATATGAACGATACATTCTTTCACCATGCATGGGAATATTACTAGGTAATGGTTTATTTGTTTCAGCACTGTTTTGTGTAGGATATGTGGTTGTGTTGGTTAGAGACTTTCCTCTAACTGATGGATGTGTCATACAGATAAAGTATGCCACTATGTGACTAGGAAATGTGAAGGATGTGGTTTCATCAAGTTCTCTTCGTACAATTAAGCAACTACAATATAACACAGGCCAAGTTATTGCGGGATAACATGGACCGAGCATTACAGTTATTTTCCTAGCGGTAACGCAATGTCCACACATATTATTTTCCTTGCAGTAACAAAATTTCCGCAAATATAATTTTCTTCAACTGCTTGATGGAAGGACTATACAGTGAAGTATGAAAAAGGAGGATAGTCTGCTGGTGCAATTGAGATGCTAAAGGTACCTTTTCAATATCATTTCTTGTATTTGAATTCGTGATGTCAAGTGTAGCCCTGGACATGTACTCTTCATTTCATACATCTGCATGGCCACCAACACATATTTTAAACCCACTACACCAAAAGAAATTTTTTACATTTTTCATCTTGGCATGGCCCTTAGTGCATCATTGTGCTTGATGAAATTTTGACTTCCATGTTTCATGTCTTTATTTATTTCTTTAAATTCCTACCATTTTATCAAATGGACGGGCGCGGCAACGTGCGCCATCATGGTCTAGTTGAATCATATAACAATCCCTCAACGTGCGACAAAGAATCACTCCAAAGTTCTTATTAGCGGAGAACATAAGATGAAATCGTTGTAGGGTACGAAACTAGCTCAAAGTTATCCTTTCCGATCAATCTATTGAGCCATCCCTATAAGTGTCACAAACAGCCCTAGAGTTCATACTAAAATAACACCATATGATAAGCATCAACCAACTCTAATGTCACCTAGATACTCCAATGTCACCACAAGTATCCGTGAGTTGATTATTCGATATGCATCAAACAACTTCAGATTCATATATTCAATCCACACAAAGAACTTCAAAGAGTACCCCGAAGTTTCTATCAGAGAAAGAAGGATGAAAATGTGTACCAACCCATATGCCTAGATTACCCCAAGGTCACGGGAATCCGCAAGTTGAGTACCAAAACATACATCAAGTGACTCAATAGAATACCCCATTGTCACCACGGGTGTCCACATGCAAGACATACATCAAGTGTTCTCAAATCCAAAGTATTCAATCCGACAATAACGAAACCTCAAAGGGAAAGATTTCATCACAAGAAGATAGAGAGGGAAGAAACACCATATGATCCAACTATATTAACAAAGCTCGCGGTACATCAAGATCGTGCCAAATCAAGAACACGAGAGAGAGAGATCAAACACATACTACTGGCACATACCCTCGGTCCCGAGGGTGAACTACTCCCGCCTCATCATGGAAGCAGCGGGGATGATGAAGATGGCCTCCGGTGATGACTTCCCCCCTCCGGCAGGGTGCCGAAATGGAGCTCCAGATGGGATCGCTTCGAAACAGAGGTTTGCGACTGCGAAAAAACTCATCTAGGTTAGCTTTCGGGGGTTTCCAAATATATAAGAATTTTCAGCGTTGGAATCACGCGAAGAGGTGCCACAGGGGGCCCACAAGGCATCAGGGCGCGCCTACCCCCCAAGGCGTGCCCTGTTGCCTTGTGGGGTCCCTGTGGGGCTTCTGGTACTCCCTCGAAGCTTCCTGGGTCTCTGTCCTTCCAGAAAAAATCGTCAAAATTCGTTGCGTTTGTACTTCGTTTGGTATGGATTTTCTGGAAAAGCAAAAACAAGCAGAAAACAGCAACTGACACTGGGCACTAGGTTAATATGTTAGTCGATGAAAATCATATAAAATTCATATAAAAGTGCACCAAAACCATATAAAATCATTGCTAACATGGCATGAATACTTCATAAATTATAGATACGTTGGAGACGTATCAAGTACGAATCTGAGGTTTCATACAAAGATTGAATACAAGAGATGAACTAGGGTTTGGAGATGAGATGGTGCTGGTGACGATGTTGATGGAGATGAGTCCTCCCACGATGAGAGGATCATTGATGATGACGATGCCTTTGATTCCCCCCTCCCGGAGGGAAGTTTCCCCGGCGGAATCACTCCGCCGGAGAGCAAAAGTGCCCTTGCCCAGGTTCCGCCTCGAGACGGTGGCGCTTCGTCTTGAAAGTCTTCTCTTGATTTTTTTCTAGAAAAAATGGCTTCATACAGGAGTAGATGGGCCATGTAGGCCTGCGGTGGGTCCCACAAGCTCAAGGGGCGCGCCCTAGGGGGTGGGCGCGCCATCTGAGCTTGTGGATCACAGGTGGGTCCCCTCTAGTGGATTCTTCTTCCAGTATTTTTTATATATTCCAAAATAAATCTTTATAAATTTTCAGGTCATTTGGAGCTCCGGAGAATAGCTATCTCTGCTGTCGCTCTTTTCAGGTCCAGAATTCCAGCTGCCAGCAATCTTCCTCTTGTGATGGAACTTGCAATTTAAGAGATAAAAGGCATTAGAATTGCATAAAAAATGAAATATAAGTTTAAAACAGTAGAAATAATAGTAGGAAAACATGATGCAAGATGGATGTATCACCTACTACCTCTCCGACTAGATGTACTGAATATTTGTGCCACAAGGTCTTTGCACAACGAGTAGAAGTTATGCCTTTTGCGTTCTTATTCAACAGCAGGTCACCGAGCACGGGAGACCCTTCATTTTTTGAAGCGATAGACCAACACTTGACTCCCATGGGGTGAAAACCTGCAACCACAACATTAGAGTTCAAAGCAGTGGTCGTCTCCCTGAGGCGACTCGGGTGGGCACCCCACCGGCCGGCGGCTAAGACCCTTCCCCACCCACATCCCCTCGCCGCTGCCGGCAAACGACGTCGGGCAAAGCCTGCCGGCGGCTGGCGGCGGCGGGATCCTCTCTCTCCAGTGAAGCTCGCCATACAACACCCCCGTTTTCACACTCCACCTCCCACCACGCCGGCCATCTCCCCCGCCTCCCCGCTTCCACCCGTCCTCCCCACTCATCCGCCTTGGTGCTCGCCGGATCTGGCCGAGGGCGCCCTTTGCGGCGTGTGGCTGCCTTCGGGTCGACGCCCCGCGCGGATCCAGATCCATTTGCGCCGGGACCTCCGCCGCTCGATATGCTCTGCCCTTCCCGGCCCCGTCTGCGCCGGTTGCGTGGCGCGTGCTCCGGGTGGCGCCCCACCGTTCAGTGCGTGGCTCCCAACCGTGGTGGTCATCAGGCTGGTTCGGGGTCCTCCACCTCTGTGCCCATGCGCCGCATCCCTCCGCTCTGGCAAACTCCCCTCCTGCGCGTCGCGCATCCGGCTGTTCGCGGCCTACTGCTCATTTGAGCTGCTACGCCACCCAGGCGGGGCTTCGCCGCCGCCGGTGTGGCGCGTGCGTCGGCCGTCGCCCCCACCACCCCTTCCTCAGATCCATGCTCATGGGTGCCCGGTGGATTGTCGCGGTTCCCCTGCCTCGGGCGGGCCATGCGGCTCCGGCGCCCTCGACCTGGTCGCCTCCGCGGCCGGGCGTTGCGGCTGCGTGCCTGGTTTGAGCCCGTGTCAGTCGCGTCTAGCATGGAGGACTGCTGCCCCTGACCTTAGATCCCTCTGACCTTCGGCTCTCTGTCTCCGGGAGAAATCCCTTCGCTGGTTCCTTGCCAGCGGCAGCAACGGCGACGCCTTCCCGACGCCGCTTTATCTTCTTGGAGGCGCTGCTGTGGAGCTTTAGTGCAGCTATGGGTTTGGACGAAAGTCCTACGATGATGGCGCCTGTGGGCGTCATTCAACCTTCCTGAAGGTATCGCAAAAATCCATGCTTCAATCCACTCACCTACGCCCGTCCATCCCATCATCGACATTGTCTCTCCGTCGAGCCACTCGCTGCCATCCATCCATCCCCCCTGGTGTGTTGTCCATGTTGTTGTGCTTGCTCAGGCCCCTTCCATGGCTGCCGTTGTCTTGCAGCAGGTTGGGGTCGACGGTGGTTTGTGTTTTTGCTGCCCTGCTTCCTATGTGTTCGTCTTCGGTGGTGTTCCCTGGTGTCGGCCATGTTGCAGTGCATGTTCAAGACCCTCCCATGGTGGCCGTTGTGTTGCGGTGAGCTTAGTGCTCTTGGTGTTGTTCCGGTTCATCTTTGCTCTTCGACGACGCAAGATGCCTCCCCAACTTGCTAATCGTCCCGAATTCCTGTGGCGGAGCTCCCAGTCAAGGTTCGTGTTGTCACTCGTTGGTTGTGGATGCTCCTAAGTAGTGTCATGAGGTTCGGTATGCACGTCGGTGCGGTGCGTTAGGTTACTTGCTTAGTCTTGGTATTGTGAGCCATTAATGACACCCCTCTTCTACTTGTGCCTTTGTGGTGATGGTCTTTCGGTCTGCTAGCTTGGTCATGCCTTGTCCTAGGCGTCCTTTTTCTTCTCTTCTTTAGTCATTGATGTGCGTCAATTTTTCTCTCTTCTTCTGTAACCTTGTTACTTGTACGGTTTTCGGCCCGGTTTCCCTTATAAACGGGGTCAATTTGTTTAGGGTTTTGATCCGGTTTCCCTTATAAACTGGATCAGCCAAAGCTTAAGGGGTGACTCTTGGCTTTGGCAACTTTTTGAGCAATATATTCAGGTGGGGAGGGATTCTCTCCCCCCGGTGACTGTTCAAAAAAAAATGAAACTTTTCATTCCTAGAATTCTCCAGATCTTTCTCACCCAAGGGCATTGAAAGAAGGCATGTTGAATGCCTTCACAACTAGAGTCACACAATGAAAATTGGGACTAGTTTGCATATGCCGATTAGCAAGAACATAGAGGCACAATATTTCTCCATGAGAGACCTCCAACATTGTATCTTGATCTTCATCGGGACATTGAGTGACCCAACGGTGCCCGAAACAGGGCTAACCCTTGATGTGCCAAAATATGAGTCCTTTTTAACTTCTGGCCATGTTGGTGATCCCACTCCGAGTGATACGCGAATCTATTCAAAAACATGCCATTTTATTGCAATGCTAGGAACCAAAATCTTCCATCACGCCAATAGCTAGAGGTATATTCTAAATATGTTGTGCATGGATGGACCAACAAATGTCTCGGATGAGCTCCTAACCGCACTCCCTTCTTTCATGGTTTATGAGTTCATGGTTTATGAGCTCTATAACCTTAGCGAGAACAATATTTTCTCTTGTCGTCAACACTTTCCTTGTCGGGCTACTAGGCACCCATGAATCATTCCAAATGTTGATGTGTGTCCCATCACCTACATGCCAAACATGTCGTCGTGTATTCATCTATATGCCTACCCAATGACTGTGCCACATATAGAAGCACCCAATTTTACTCATTATTGAGAAGACCACCCAAAGCAAAAATACTTGGATCTTAAAATGGAATCACGCTAAGAATTGGGTACCCCCAATATTTGTCAACATTGTCTAGATAATATTGACAGACTGAAACAATGAACATCCCGCAATCCCATCTTCGCTTCCTTGGGATACACATTTTCTGCTACGCGAATCGATGCATATCCTTTTGCCTATCTTCATCTCACCACCAGTACGAGGACATAGCTGATGTTATCCCATTGCAAATATGTTTAGCTATCTTGAAGTGTGACATCGCATAAGATGGTATTGCTTGCGCATTTTAATAAAACTTGCCGCATTTTCTCAAAAGACAATTTTTTTTCCTTCCGTCCATTAAGTCTTCTTATTACTTTTTCCACTAGATGTTGAGCGCAATGTACTTATCCGTGATGTCTTCAAACATGATATTCAAAGCAGCACATACCTCCACGCTTGCCTCAATTGATGTGCATGGACCGAAGAAAGTATTATATTTTGCATCACTCGCTAGTTGTCTTGATGCTGAACAATCAAATAGAACAAAAAATTATAACCACACCAACATGAATTAGTGGCCAAAGAGATTTATGTTCTCTACACAACCATGTACCAAAAATTATGGCATGCTTTTGGAAGAGTTATGTTAAAGGCCAAATTAACTGTGTACCGTGCAATATGTACTACCATAGAGTAAAAGACACAAATGTTGATCGTGACATAAAATTGTCTGGCGGTTAGACTAAATTTGTTCCCTTGCAACTGGCGGTTAGACTAATTTTGTATGGTAAAAATGATACCGTGACATAAATACCAGACGAAGTTTGGTGTATAAATTGGGAGCATGTATCTTATGTATTTCTAGGTGTGTTGAATGATGCTACATCCACGAAAACTCTACGAAAATTCTGTAAACTTCCTAAACTAACTAAACGCCCCCCATGAGTTTCAGGGGGTGGGCCCCGTCCCCCCATTAGTATCCAATCAAATAAGACCATGTCATCCAGTGCGTAACTTTTTGTAGGTAACTTACGTAGGTGTAGCAAAAGCTCCTTTTGCACTTCATTTGTAATTTCTGAAGTTCAAAGACGAAAATATTTTTTTCATCCGTTGTGAGTTGCTCCTACGGTGTCGCAATGTAGACGATGTTACTCATCGAATTCCATGGGGTCCATGCTCGGATCACCCGTGCAGGTAGGAAAAAAGGGCCATAGCAGTGGCGAATCTAAGGGGGGTGTTTCAACAGGCTTGAGCCCCCCCTCCAAAAAATTGGAATTTTTTTTACTAGTATTCAGTCCAGCCTCATATCAAAAATTTAAGCTTATTTGAACTAAAAAACTGAGAGTTAGTCGTTTTTTCTTCACACCGTTAACTTTGAGCCCCCCCTTCATTTTCTTTCAAGATTCGCCACTGGGCCATAGTGATGTGAAATGTACACATGCCATTATAATTATTGCATTATTATCATATTTGATGACGGCTGGCATGGGCGCGTTTATAATCTTACTAGCAAACATGCCCGTGCGTTGCAACGGGAGAAAACATCACACGCCCTTACCTACTGAGCATGACTAAAGACCTCACCCTCATGCCCCAAACATAATAAACATGACTAATACTTCATCCTGAGTTTCACATCTTTCATTTTAATATAACACGAGACCAATGTTTCCACTTGTCCTCTTTGACGTCCTCGTCGTCGGTGGTCGCAGTACCAATTGTCACTAATCAAGGTTGGCCAGGTCCAATAGATGAATCATTGAGCCTCCTTGGTGTCCGACGAGATTAAGAGCATTGAACAAAGATTTTTCTATCATTCGGCTAATATAATAGGGGAAACCAATGCACATAATATACGTGTGTATTATCATGTAAATTGAGTAATTTGTGTCAGATAGACCATGAAACCTTAGTTGGACTCCTCATGCATTTTGACTGGTGTCTGCCGAGCGAGGTTGGTCGTACATGAAGACACGATGAAGAAAAAGATTCCTTCCGTATCCATAGATTAATAAATCGAACTAAAACAATGCATCTGTCAGCATATTTTAAA
Organism: Elymus sibiricus; assembly: GCA_039707655.1. Classification (NCBI taxonomy): domain Eukaryota; kingdom Viridiplantae; phylum Streptophyta; class Magnoliopsida; order Poales; family Poaceae; genus Elymus; species Elymus sibiricus. The sequence goes on along the minus strand of CM077666.1, from coordinate 163,503,996 downwards.
AATTCACCTAGTTTTATTAATATCTATATATTTAAAAAAATGTTAGCTACAACCTACAGTACCTCTAAGTTTTAAAATCTGTTCATGTTTTGAATAAATGTTTGCCTTTTCAAATTCAAAGTTCAAACCATATTTGTGTTTTTTAAAAATGTTCACAAATTCAAAAAAAAACACTACAGTACCTCCTAGTTTTAAAAAAATGTTCGTGTTTTAAAAATTATTTAGGTTAAAAATAGAAATATTGTTCTTTAAAAAATGGCCGAGTTTAAATATGTGATTCGCAACTTTACAAAATTTCCACGTTCTAAAATATATTCACTTTAAAAAAAACTTTTGCCCCGGTATCTGGCGCGAACTTTAACGTAAATTAAATTTTGGCGCTGCTATTCAAACACCAGGGCTTGTTTAGTCTAGTGGTTAGCACTCTGAGTTGTCTTGCATGGGCGCCGAGGTTCGATTCCTCACGATGCTGTATTTTTAGTTGGACATTTTTTAGTGACGCGACCTGTTGGTACGTTAATGGGCCGGGATTTTTAATGACGCGAGCTGTTGATATATTAATGGACAGGCCCATCGCGGCTTTGTGCGTCTTAACGTTTGTTCTTTGGCAGAAAACGAATCGGGAGAGCCAGAAAACTGCCGACGTACGAAATATTATCTGGGACCCACCTTAGACCAAATTTTTTGGAGAAACAATCCTCCCTTTAATATTAGGTATAGATTATAAATTCAATTATTAGCTTATCATCTATTTGTATATGCAACAACTAGTAAACATGCCCGTGCGTTGCAACGGGAGAAAAAAATGTCACCAACCCTTACCAAATAAGCACGTTTCAAGAAAAAATATCACCGCTTATCCTTCTTTTCACCCTCACTAATGGTGGTCGTGGTGTTCACTTGATCATGACGCCTTCGAATGTGCTCAATCCCACGATAATTAGCTCGACCACCACATGGCACACTTGCCAAGCTGTGACGCCCCCGACTTAATCGTGCACTAATCATACACGCAAACGTGCACGATCAAGCACAGGGACTCACGGGAAGATATCACAACACAACTCTAAACTCAAATAATAAGCATAAATCATCATCTAATAAGCCAGGGGTCACGAGGACCCGAATACATAAATCATACACACAAATGATATCTGAGTACAGACATAGTTAGTCACGGGTGCCATAAGATGGCTAGCACAAACAACGATACAGATCGAAAAGGCGCAGGCCTCCTGCCTGGGAACCTCCTAACTACTCCTGGTCGGCTGGATCAACCCAGTAGTAAGTGCCGTCGGGACCCTCCTGGTAGTAAGCTCCGGCAGTGGCATCTGGCTCCTGGGCTCCATCGTCTGATGTATCAACAATTGGATATGGGGGAAAAAGAATAGCAGAGCAACCGTGAGTACTCATCCAAAGTACTCGCAAGACTGACATCAGAACTATGCTAAAAATGCAATGGTATCAAATGAGAAGGCTGTATTTGTGGACTGTATTGCAGAAATGCCAGAGGAGAGAGAAAGGCCTAGCCTATCGAAGACTAGCATCTTCAAGTAGTCTTGCAGCATCAGAAGAGAGTAGATAATAGTAGCATACATGTGGATATACAACAGCAATGCCCTGAGATCCTTTCTCGACTCCCTACGAGAAAGCGGTCCCGAGAGCATTATCAACAGTTTAATATGAATCATCATCAATTTGTAGTTGTCATAGATCCGGGCACAACTCCAAGCGTCCTGTTACCGTGGACACGGCTATTCGAATAGATATCTTCCCTGCAGGGGTGCACTACTGTTACCCAACACGCTCGATTACCTCCGGCCGGATACACTTGCTGGGTAATACCCGGCCTCGGGTGATCGACACAACGCAGCCCGACCTAGAGCTCAGCAGAGAGGTCAACACGCCGGTTTAAATCCTAAGTGCGCAGGGGTCTTGGGCCATCGCCCTCCGCACTCCTGCACGTTACGTGACTGGCCGGAGAAACAGGCGCGACACTGGACAACCCAGTGAAGTAACCAGCCCAATCCCGGCGATCAGCCCGCAAAGTAACTTGTGACGTCTGAAGAGCTTTCGGCTGATACTACGATGCAGAGGGCCCCATTAAACCATTATCCCACGTGGTGGTAGTGCGAAATGGGCACGACGACCCACTCAGATCAAATACCCAGTTCCGTTAGGCGTATTTAGTATCGTGCGGGTGCTCTTGGAGCCGACCCGTCTTTAATGATATTCGCTCGCGGGCACCCTTGGGGCCAGCCCGACTTTACATTTCCCCGCGGGTACCTCTCGAGGTGGACCCGCCTGTAACAAAGGTCAAAGTAACCGTGTGTCCAAGTAACGAGGAGGAATCCGAGGAATCACCCTCGATGGATTCCCACTCGAGGAATTGCGCGACGGTAGCTTAGCGGAGGTGATGTAAGAGGAATCACCCTCGATAACACACATCCGGGAAGCTATTCTACAGAGACACCATCGGAAGTGAGCTAAGAGGTATCACCCTCGGCACTCGATGCCAGCTCTGCAGTGTCGGGCAATTTAGGGGGTGTGTGGTGATGTGCTGTCTTCAGTCCAGCAGTCTTCAGTCACTAAAGCGGAGCAACTACAGCAAGGGGGAGGGGCCACAGATGGTTTCCATCCAACCTATACTAAGCAGTTTGGATAACAGGGCAGGTATCAATTAACAGTTATCAAAAACAGGCTATGCATCAGAAATAGGATAAAGCAGTAGCAGCGGCAATTTCTAATGCAAGCAGGGGGGAAATGGAATGGGTGATATGGGTATGCGTCAAGGGGTTTTGCTTGCCTGGTTGCTCTGCGGCAAAGGCGGGATCGTCGGACGGCTGGTCGTCGGGGACGTAGTCGTACTCTGTAGCAGCGGCGTCGACGAGCACCAGGTCTAACGGGAGAGAAGGGGGAGAGGAAACAATAAATTCACGGCAAAAGCAATCACTATGCATGGCATGCCTAGAATGAGATGCAGATGGGTGCTACGGTCCAACTATATGATTTAGTTAACTCTTGGAAATTAATAAAAATTTAATTGGATTTGATTTATTAAAGTGGTGCACTATTCATCTACTGCAAACGGTCAAAAAGTTCCATGTTCAGCTAGCTAGGGGCATGTGACAGATGAATGGATGGCATATTTGGATTCGTGGCATTTTTCTGATCAACTTTCATATATAAATTATTTTCATCTGACTTACGGATTAAAAGATATGAATTTTTAAAGTTTTAAATATTTTCTGAATTTATTTAATTATTAAATCAACATTATCCAGAACAGTGCTGTGCTGACGTCAGCCTGACGTCAGCATGACATCAGCATGCAACAGTGGGGCTGTTACTGTTTGAACCTGACATGTGGGGTCCACATGTCATAGACTGTAGCTAATTTCATCTTAATTTTCTCTAAACAGAGTCTAATTAACAGAGTGGGGCCCATATGTCAGTGAGTGTTTTAACTAAACTAATTATTTTAATTAATCTAATTAGTGATTAGGCTAGCTGACAGGGGGGAACCCACCTGTCATAGACACAGGGGTGAGGGGCCCCACCTGCCAGTGACTGGGCTGCCCAGTCAGCCGAGTTGACCGAGTCAACTCGGTCAACTGGGGCCAGCGGGGCCCAGGGGCAGTGACCCAGAGGCGGGCCCGGCCAGGCCACGTCGGCGGTGGCCAGCGGCGAGCCGCCGGTGACCACAATTCGCGGCGGAGGCCACTGGAGGTCGCCGGAATCGCGCTACGGGCCGCCATTTCGCGCGCGGCCAGGTGCGTTCGAACGGGTGCTCACCCGCGCGTCGATTGGTGGCGGTGGCATCGCCGGAGACGGCCGGAATCGTCGCCGGCGACGAGGTTAGCGGCGGGGCTTTTCGGGCGACGACGGATCCGGCGAGTGCGGGCACGGCGAAGCCAGCGGAGAGGCTCTACGGGGTCCTAGCGACGCGTGGAGCACGATGGTGGCCGTGGTTGGGCATGACAACGACGGAGACGACGGCGACGAGCTCATCGGCGGCGAGGCTCTCGGGCGGCAACGATAACGACGGCTACGGCGGCTATTCCACGCGCGAGAGGGAGGGGAAGGAAGGGGAGGAGCTCACCGAGCGGCTACGTAAAGCCCTTGGTGGCTTTGGAGCAGCAGAACGGCGGCAATCGCCGGAGAAGCGCCGGCAACCGAAGGTTGAAGACGAGCTTGTGGTCGTCGATGCAGAAGCTCCGGAGCTCGCGCGAGTGGACGAGGAGGACGAGGAGATCACGGCGGAGCTCGAGGACGACTCGGCGGGGCATGGGAGGCGGTGTGGCCGCGGGATCGACGGCGGCAGCGCCGGCGACACTGCGGGAGAGGAGGGGATCGAGAGAGAGAGGGCGAGGGGGAATGAATGGGTGGGCTAGGGTTGCGAGGGAGGCGACGAGGGTCACGGGGACGTCTTAACGGCGACGGGGAGCCGCGGGATGGGCGACAGCGCGACGACGACGGCCGGATGCTCTCGGACGGCGACACGCAGGCGGGAGGAGGACGACGGCCGGCTGGTGGGCTGGGCTGTGCACTGTGCACTCACAACCCAGCGCCACAGTAACAGGTAGCCCCTTCTCTTTTTCTTTTCTAATTCTTTTCTTTTTCTCTGTTTTGCAAATTGTGAGGCCATCAAATGATTTTCAACAGATGAGTGACTTAGCCCAAAATTATCAGTAGATTATTCTTATCCAACAAAAATTGGTTTGGACAATTTACAACTTCACTTTAATTCCCATTAAATTATTTAGTGTTAGAAGTTGCTGTTTTGTTACTGTTTTTAATCAGCTAGGGGCATTTCTAGAATTATGGTGATGTTGTTTTCCTCAAGACAATTAGTTATGATTTATGTGTCATTTAATGAACATTTTAGTTGCTGGTTTGAACAACTTTTATTTTCCGCTTAAGATTTAATTTGAAATTTGAATTAGAATTTGAAATGAGATATGATGCAAATGATGCTCAAGCATGGTTAATCATGATGACATGCCACTGTTCACAGGGGATTACTGTAGCTATTACAGGGGGGGTGTTACAATTCTCCTCGTCTAACAAGAATTCTCGTCCTGAGAATTAAGAGGACGACTGAAAGAAAGCAGGGTATTCTTCACGAAGACGGTCCTCGCGTTCCCAAGTGGCTTCATCCCCAGAATGATTCGACCACTGAACCTTGAGGAACTTGATCGACTTCTGACGAGTCCGACGTTCAGTTTGATCAAGAACGCGGATCGGATATTCTGGATAAGACAGATCTTCTCGCAATTCAAGCACTTCATGATCCACAGCTCGGATAGGATCCTTGAAGCAGCGACGAAGTTGCGATACATGAAAGACGTCATGCACTTGAGAAAGGTTTGGCGGCAACTCCAATTGATATGCCACTTCTCCTCGACGAGCGAGAATGCGGAACGGGCCAATATAGCGAGGAGCTAACTTGCCCTTGATTCCGAACCGATGAGTGCCCTTCATCGGAGTGACACGAAGGTAAGCTTGCTCACCAGGCTGATAGACCATTACCTTGTGCTTTCGGTCATAGTTGCTCTTCTGACGAGACTGAGCAGTTTTCAGATGTTCACGGACAATGCGGACTTGTTCTTCAGCTTGTTGAATAATGTCCGGTCCAACGAGTGAACGTTCCCCAGTTTCTGACCAATTCAGAGGGGTTCGACACTTACGTCCATACAGAACTTCAAACGGTGCCATCTTCAGACTAGCTTGATAGCCATTGCTGTAGGAGAATTCGGCATACGGAAGAGATTCCTCCCATTTCTTACCGAATGAGATGACACAAGCTCGAAGCATATCTTCAAGCACTTGATTAACTCTTTCGACTTAACCCTGAGACTGAGGGTGATAAGCAGTGCTAAAAGAGAGATGAGTTCCCATGGCTTCTTGGAAACTACTCCAAAACCTGGAAGTAAAGAGGCTGCCACGATCTGAACTGATCTCCAACGGAACACCGTGGAGTGACACAATTTTGGAAACATACAAGTCTGCTAACTGACTAGCAGTGATTGTCTCCTTGACAGGCAGAAAGTGAGCAACCTTTGAGAATCGGTCGATGACGACAAAGATAGCATCATGACCCTTCTGCGATCTGGGAAAACCAGTAATGAAGTCCATTTGGACTTTGTCCCATTTCCATTCCGGAATTTCAAGGGGTTGCAGAGTTCCAGCAGGCCTTTGATGTTCTGCTTTGATGCGACGGCAAACGTCACACTCAGCAACATACTTAGCAATATCATGTTTCATATCGGGCCACCAGTACCGCTGACGAATGTCTTGGTACATTTTGGTACTACCAGGGTGAATAGACAAAGGCGTGTCATGTGCTTCTTTCATGACATCCGAGCGAGAGTCCAGATTATGCTTTCTGGGGACCACTAGGCGGCCTTTGAAGAACAAAGCACCATCCTCACCAACATGGTAGAAAGAAGGATTACCCTTGGAGAGGTACTTCTTAATCTTCTCAACTTCAGAGTCATAATTCTGTCTGGTCTTGATGTTGCGCTCGAGGTCTGGCTCAACCTCCAGGGTATTGAGATAACCCTGAGGAACAATGTGAAGGTTCAATTTGCGAAGCTCTTCATAAAGCATAGGTTGTGCTTCCTGAACCATGAGGTTGTTGCAATAAGCCTTGCGGCTCAAAGCATCGGCCATTACATTAGCCTTGCCAGGGGTATAGGAGATATTCATATCATAATCGGCTACTGTCTCAAGCCATCTTTGTTGACGAAGGTTCAAGTCTGGCTGGGTATACAGATACTTCAAACTCTTATGATCCGTGTATATCTCGCAACGATTACCGAGGAGGTAATGTCGCCATAGCTTCAGAGCATAAATAACTGCAGCAAGCTCGAGATCATGTACCGGATAATTTTCCTCGTGAGGACGCAATTGACGAGAGCCATAAGCAACTACTCTGCGTTCTTGCATTAGGACACAGCCTAATCCTTGACGAGACGCATCACAGTAAATCTCGAAGTCCTTTTGAGAATCCGGGGGTGCTAACACTGGGGCAGATGTCAACTTATCTTTAAGCATCTGAAAGCTTTCTTGACATTTTTCTGTCCATTCAAATTTAACACCCTTGTGGAGCAGGTCAGTTAATGGCTTTGCAATCCTCGAGAAGTTCTCAATGAATCGTCGACAATAACTAGCGAGTCCGAGAAAACTCCTGACTTGCTTGACATTCTTCGGAGGAGTCCAGTCTAGAATAGCCTGAACTCGCTCGGGGTTAACGGCAATGCAGTGGCAGGAAGTCAGGGATGTTGTCGATGATAACATCGATATGTGATTTCCAAGGATGGCATAGCTGTTTAACAAATGTGTCAAATGACAGTGAGAAGCACAATATAACTTGGAGAGAAAGGTTAAACAAACCAATGGAAAGGGAAATGTGATTATCAGACTAATCAGATCAATGGTAGGGAAACAAGCACTGATAATCCAGCTCTCCGGGTGGACGAGATTACGAGATCCTAGTGTCGGCGTTAGTAAAATTCATTTAACCCGAAAGGAAGAGAGTTCAGAGTCCCAGAGTATAGAAGAGAAATAAAAGATCCTAATACCACCCAGTTGGCGACGTGGGCCCGTAAGCCACACAGCCATGTTAGTAAAATAGTTTTCGGAAACACTAGACTCAACTACGGCCAAGGAGTTGGATACGGGCTTCCTACAGGCAGTCGGCTCTGATACCAACTTGTGACGCCCCCGACTTAATCGTGCACTAATCATACACGCAAACGTGCATGATCAAGCACAGGGACTCACGGGAAGATATCACAACACAACTCTAAACTCAAATAATAAGCATAAATCATCATCTAATAAGCCAGGGGTCACGAGGACCCGAATACATAAATCATACACACAAATGATATCTGAGTACAGACATAGTTAGTCACGGGTGCCATAAGATGGCTAGCACAAACAACGATACAGATCGAAAAGGCGCAGGCCTCCTGCCTGGGAACCTCCTAACTACTCCTGGTCGGCTGGATCAACCCAGTAGTAAGTGCCGTCGGGACCCTCCTGGTAGTAAGCTCCGGCAGTGGCATCTGGCTCCTGGGCTCCATCGTCTGATGTATCAACAATTGGATATGGGGGAAAAAGAATAGCAGAGCAACCATGAGTACTCATCCAAAGTACTCGCAAGACTGACATCAGAACTATGCTAAAAATGCAATGGTATCAAATGAGAAGGCTGTATTTGTGGACTGTATTGCAGAAATGCCAGAGGAGAGAGAAAGGCCTAGCCTATCGAAGACTAGCATCTTCAAGTAGTCTTGCAGCATCAGAAGAGAGTAGATAATAGTAGCATACATGTGGATATACAACAGCAATGCCCTGAGATCCTTTCTCGACTCCCTACGAGAAAGCGGTCCCGAGAGCATTATCAACAGTTTAATATGAATCATCATCAATTTGTAGTTGTCATAGATCCGGGCACAACTCCAAGCGTCCTGTTACCGTGGACACGGCTATTCGAATAGATATCTTCCCTGCAGGGGTGCACTACTGTTACCCAACACGCTCGATTACCTCCGGCCGGATACACTTGCTGGGTAATACCCGACCTCGGGTGATCGACACAACGCAGCCCGACCTAGAGCTCAGCAGAGAGGTCAACACGCCGGTCTAAATCCTAAGTGCGCAGGGGTCTTGGGCCATCGCCCTCCGCACTCCTGCACGTTACGTGACTGGCCGGAGAAACAGGCGCGACACTGGACAACCCAGTGAAGTAACCAGCCCAATCCCGGCGATCAGCCCGCAAAGTAACTTGTGACGTCTGAAGAGCTTTCGGCTGATACTACGATGCAGAGGGCCCCATTAAACCATTATCCCACGTGGTGGTAGTGCGAAATGGGCACGACGACCCACTCAGATCAAATACCCAGTTCCGTTAGGCGTATTTAGTATCGTGCGGGTGCTCTTGGAGCCGACCCGTCTTTAATGATATTCGCTCGCGGGCACCCTTGGGGCCAGCCCGACTTTACATTTCCCCGCGGGTACCTCTCGAGGTGGACCCGCCTGTAACAAAGGTCAAAGTAACCGTGTGTCCAAGTAACGAGGAGGAATCCGAGGAATCACCCTCGATGGATTCCCACTCGAGGAATTGCGCGACGGTAGCTTAGCGGAGGTGATGTAAGAGGAATCACCCTCGATAACACACATCCGGGAAGCTATTCTACAGAGACACCATCGGAAGTGAGCTAAGAGGTATCACCCTCGGCACTCGATGCCAGCTCTGCAGTGTCGGGCAATTTAGGGGGTGTGTGGTGATGTGCTGTCTTCAGTCCAGCAGTCTTCAGTCACTAAAGCGGAGCAACTACAGCAAGGGGGAGGGGCCACAGATGGTTTCCATCCAACCTATACTAAGCAGTTTGGATAACAGGGCAGGTATCAATTAACAGTTATCAAAAACAGGCTATGCATCAGAAATAGGATAAAGCAGTAGCAGCGGCAATTTCTAATGCAAGCAGGGGGGAAATGGAATGGGTGATATGGGTATGCGTCAAGGGGTTTTGCTTGCCTGGTTGCTCTGCGGCAAAGGCGGGATCGTCGGACGGCTGGTCGTCGGGGACGTAGTCGTACTCTGTAGCAGCGGCGTCGACGAGCACCAGGTCTAACGGGAGAGAAGGGGGAGAGGAAACAATAAATTCACGGCAAAAGCAATCACTATGCATGGCATGCCTAGAATGAGATGCAGATGGGTGCTACGGTCCAACTATATGATTTAGTTAACTCTTGGAAATTAATAAAAATTTAATTGGATTTGATTTATTAAAGTGGTGCACTATTCATCTACTGCAAACGGTCAAAAAGTTCCATGTTCAGCTAGCTAGGGGCATGTGACAGATGAATGGATGGCATATTTGGATTCGTGGCATTTTTCTGATCAACTTTCATATATAAATTATTTTCATCTGACTTACGGATTAAAAGATATGAATTTTTAAAGTTTTAAATATTTTCTGAATTTATTTAATTATTAAATCAACATTATCCAGAACAGTGCTGTGCTGACGTCAGCCTGACGTCAGCATGACATCAGCACGCAACAGTGGGGCTGTTACTGTTTGAACCTGACATGTGGGGTCCACATGTCATAGACTGTAGCTAATTTCATCTTAATTTTCTCTAAACAGAGTCTAATTAACAGAGTGGGGCCCATATGTCAGTGAGTGTTTTAACTAAACTAATTATTTTAATTAATCTAATTAGTGATTAGGCTAGCTGACAGGGGGGAACCCACCTGTCATAGACACAGGGGTGAGGGGCCCCACCTGCCAGTGACTGGGCTGCCCAGTCAGCCGAGTTGACCGAGTCAACTCGGTCAACTGGGGCCAGCGGGGCCCAGGGGCAGTGACCCAGAGGCGGGCCCGGCCAGGCCACGTCGGCGGTGGCCAGCGGCGAGCCGCCGGTGACCACAATTCGCGGCGGAGGCCACTGGAGGTCGCCGGAATCGCGCTACGGGCCGCCATTTCGCGCGCGGCCAGGTGCGTTCGAATGGGTGCTCACCCGCGCGTCGATTGGTGGCGGTGGCATCGCCGGAGACGGCCGGAATCGTCGCCGGCGACGAGGTTAGCGGCGGGGCTTTTCGGGCGACGACGGATCCGGCGAGTGCGGGCACGGCGAAGCCAGCGGAGAGGCTCTACGGGGTCCTAGCGACGCGTGGAGCACGATGGTGGCCGTGGTTGGGCATGACAACGACGGAGACGACGGCGACGAGCTCATCGGCGGCGAGGCTCTCGGGCGGCAACGATAACGACGGCTACGGCGGCTATTCCACGCGCGAGAGGGAGGGGAAGGAAGGGGAGGAGCTCACCGAGCGGCTACGTAAAGCCCTTGGTGGCTTTGGAGCAGCAGAACGGCGGCAATCGCCGGAGAAGCGCCGGCAACCGAAGGTTGAAGACGAGCTTGTGGTCGTCGATGCAGAAGCTCCGGAGCTCGCGCGAGTGGACGAGGAGGACGAGGAGATCACGGCGGAGCTCGAGGACGACTCGGCGGGGCACGGGAGGCGGTGTGGCCGCGGGATCGACGGTGGCAGCGCCGGCGACACTGCGGGAGAGGAGGGGATCGAGAGAGAGAGGGCGAGGGGGAATGAATGGGTGGGCTAGGGTTGCGAGGGAGGCGACGAGGGTCACGGGGACGTCTTAACGGCGACGGGGAGCCGCGGGATGGGCGACAGCGCGACGACGACGGCCGGATGCTCTCGGACGGCGACACGCAGGCGGGAGGAGGACGACGGCCGGCTGGTGGGCTGGGCTGTGCACTGTGCACTCACAACCCAGCGCCACAGTAACAGGTAGCCCCTTCTCTTTTTCTTTTCTAATTCTTTTCTTTTTCTCTGTTTTGCAAATTGTGAGGCCATCAAATGATTTTCAACAGATGAGTGACTTAGCCCAAAATTATCAGTAGATTATTCTTATCCAACAAAAAATGGTTTGGACAATTTACAACTTCACTTTAATTCCCATTAAATTATTTAGTGTTAGAAGTTGTTGTTTTGTTACTGTTTTTAATCAGCTAGGGGCATTTCTAGAATTATGGTGATGTTGTTTTCCTCAAGACAATTAGTTATGATTTATGTGTCATTTAATGAAGATTTTAGTTGCTGGTTTGAACAACTTTTATTTTCCGCTTAAGATTTAATTTGAAATTTGAATTAGAATTTGAAATGAGATATGATGCAAATGATGCTCAAGCATGGTTAATCATGATGACATGCCACTGTTCACAGGGGATTACTGTAGCTATTACAGGGGGGTGTTACACAAGCGCAGGGGGATGTTTAAAACTTCAAAAAAAAAATCTTGTCGAGTGCATGTGCGGGCCACCCTCCGCGGGCTGCTCTTATCCTCTAAAACAAAATTAACTTTAATTCATTATCCCATGGAATAGTAATGCTAACCTTTTGTGATGCTTCGAATTAAGAAAGTGACCTCATCTCTCCTTCCTCCTAACGTCTATACCCCTTGCCATAAACCAGGAACAGATGATTACGTGACATGTGATGGTTCATCTGTCTTTCTTTTGTGTACGTCTTTTCTAGATTGTACATATTCATATGATTCTATTATGGCTCAAATACTCAAAAAGATATCATAGGAATGTCACCCATAAATTTCATTAATAGATTTCTTATGCTCCTAATTTTGTATGAATTTAATCATCCAATTCATACACATAGGACTAAAAAACTAAATGATAGTGCCATACTTCTGGACATAAATTCACAAGTTAGCTAATAGTTGGATCAACGATAAGCTAAATGAGATTGAACTTGCATTACCGAGCAGTTCAGAGCTGGAGAGTGTACATTCCCTGATGCTTCTACCTTTTATCATGTTCAACCATGTGTATTCCAATGTACGGAGGACTCAATGGACGTGCGTTTATGGCAAAAGGGACTTCAGGGCAGTGTGCAGGAGGCGCGTGGATCCCTCAATGGCAATGTGTGGCGGCGACCGACATAGATGCAGCAGCGGCACGAGAGAGATGCAGCAGCAGCGGCAAATTTATTGCTGTACATGGTGATAAAAACACAAAACAATTACTGGTTTGTATTCATATTTAGGTCCATTTCAATCGGCAGACAGAACACATTTTTTTATATACAGAGATGTATCCAAAAGGTTCAGTGTTATATCTGAAAAGAGACACAGACGAAAGGAAAATATACATATTGAGCAGATTTTACAACCAGACAAGCACCAGCAATAAAATTGATGTCTAATGAAGACATTTTACATCCTTCATCAAAATCGCACGCCCTGACTAAGAGTTACAGTCATTTTACAACCAGACAAGCACAAGCAATAAAATTGATGTCTAATGAAGACATTTTACATCCTTCATCAAAATCGCACGCCCTGACTAAGAGTTACAGTCCTTTTTTCCAATCCACGGCAAGAGAACATCTGGCAACCCACAAAATCCATAGGAAGAAACGATCAAGAGAACATCCAGTAAAAAAGATGGCTCGCACCTCTTGTCCGATTGGTGCAAAGAAGAGCAAGGGATGGGTTTTGGGGAGCAACTCACGGAAGTATATCTGCATTCCAGATTGGAGCAACTTAGGGAAGTATATCAGCTTCAGCATCAACCCAATCGCTCCATCAGGCATACCTGCAGCATTGCCGATTCAGAGGCAAGCTTATATGCTGTAACACAAATTTGAAGAAATCCATGAATAGAATAAAAGGTTCTACTCTTCACAAAAGAGCTGCACGATTTTCTAACCATACATATAAATCAACAAATATTTATTGTAATGGAATTTACTATCACATTTGCGCTATCTCCATCTTCCTCGTCTCTGTCATCTTCAAATAGAGAGCAGAGCAACAGGCGCGGCTGGGAAATCAAAATAGGTACAGTAACGATCACTAAGAAAAGCAAGAACGGATATATTCCAACAAACAATGTATGCCTGCAAAAGGAAGAATATCGATATGACAGAAATTCAGCACTATAATATTACATTGGACTTCAATGTTTAAGGTCAAAATTCTATAAGTTGGCTCTTATTTTACAAAGATAAAAAATGTCTAATCATTCAGATAGTGTAGCTTACAAAAATGAATTTTGCAGTACACTCCAGCACCACATGGCTCATTCATAGTTTATGGAGCGTTAACATCAAGGCTACCTAGTGTGTTTTCCAAAAAAAAACTCTCATCATACGGGATGTTCACTACGTATTTCATATGCCCTTTTTTGGTAAGATGAAGTCAAGGGGTGAGGGGACAGCTCAAAGGAGGAGATATGGTAAGTAATAAATTCAACCTATGGTTAACTAAACTACCTTGCGGAATAAGGTCATTCATCATCCTGTTGGATCCTTGCACATTTAGTCTTCCACTTGCAGCATTGCCACTAAAATCAATGCCTGATGAGATAATCGGTACCGACAACCCACCAGAGCTTATATTTCTTCCAATGTTACTTCTGCGCACAATGTTTGTAATACGTGGACCCAAAGTTGGGTTTCCAGGAACAGAATTTCGATTACCAGTGGTCAGTGGCGGAGCGTCGTGGGGACAATTAGGGGCCTTGGCCCCCCCTTCCTAGAAGAAAATTTGCCAAATAAGCCTATCCTTCAGCTAATCACTCTACTAATCCTCCGGCCTCTCTGATCACCCTAGCTTTTTCTATGTCATATACACTCATTTGGCCCCCCCTAATATTTGGTTCAGGCTCCGCCACTGCCAGTGGTGCCCAAGTTTGAGGATAAACCTGGAATGGTACGACCCATATTCATTCCACTGCTAAATGCTTGACCTCCACCAACATTCATTTCTCTACCACTGACACCTGAATGTGCATGAGGAATCTGCAAAAGAAACAATAATACCAAAACAGTAAAAATCATCATCCTCCACATGAAACCAAAGCAAGAGTATGTTATAATTTATCAAGCCAACAAAATTGTTCCTTAGATTGGAAACCCATTAACATGCATGTTCAAGATGTTGAACGTATATAAATAACAATGCCACAACAGGAAGGTTGTTTGAAGCAAATCTCCCAGAAATGCTCCCTCCAGGTTGTTGAACCCCAGATAATGGAAGGCCACTCTTCACAGCATTCCTTTGTGCAAGTGATCCAGGAATATTTGGAAGACTATAATTTCCATGAATGTTGTGCAGACCTGAATATGCAGAAAATGATAAGAGATAAAAACGTTTAATCAATGGACGTTGCAGTATGTCAATGCGCTAACCGAGCTAGTGCACCATATGCTCACCAGACAGATGGAAACCTTGAACTGATCCAGATTGACCAGAAAAGGATGTTGCAAATGGTCGTTTGGATGAGTCTGGAAGGTTCGATGTGGAACTGTTAAGATTAAACTGCCAAGGAAGAAAGCATCAAGTTATCAAGACAAATAATAACAAAAGATAGTAAATAGACAGAATTGGAAAGTGTATGTATACAGTGAATCAATGGTAGTCCAGTAAAAGGATAAGCAAGTACATTCAGCAAGCCGGACATTGTTGGCAACTGAAAAGTAAGTCAACACTCAAGGTCAAATGAAAGTCCACCCAAAATGCATGAAACGGTGATTGCCGCCAATCTGAAACAGGAAGGGATACATCCATTAGTCACTTGTAAATTAAAAAACTCGAAAAATAAAAATGTGCAGATTTCAGTCAGCAGCGTGGAAATGTCACCGTTCTAGGTCCCACACATGACTCATACATATCTGAACTTGTGTCCAAATTAATGACCCCAATAGGTCCATGTTCTTTATTTAAACTCATATGCACATGTAGAGTAGCCAAAGCAAACACCTGAATAGCTATCGAGGACCGAGTGCTTGATGAGTGTATGGCAGAGGCTGGTCAGTGCAAACATGACGCCAATCTGCTACGCAGAACAGCGTACAGCTTGTCGTTTTATGGCTCTTTTAACCATGTGGCATATTTTAAGATTTTCTTATGCTCTGTTTCAGGGTGTTAGAAGAAGAAAAAATCTGCCGATGGCAGAGTAGTTTTGCTCTTTTGGATGCCGAATTCAGCTGTAGCAGTTCAACTGTTGGCTTCATCCAGTTTGATGCTAGAACCAAACCTTAGCAGCATACTTGTAGATACTCCCATGTCAGGTGTTGCTTATACAAAGGGGTACATTCATCACTACATGTCCTGTCGCTGGATATGCATCTACTGTACTCCAGGCGACAGTAGCAGATGATGGATGCAGTCAAATGGAACTAAAGTTATAAGCCAGTAAATTTTGCGCTAGCCATGTACAATATTGCTCCCATCAACGGAAGCAAGATCTATGCGCCCATCAACAGAATTCAGCGGATTTCATAGAGCAGGAACACATATGCTCGCATGATGTGGCCGTTTCCCATCTAATAATCTGCAGGGCCAGCAGTTGTACTACAGCAGATCACAGAATTTGGAGCACGTTCTATCCCATTTCCCCACTCGGGTCGGGTGACACCAAATGGAAGAATTGCAGAGCGGGGAGAGGATGAGGGGATGAGCGAAGAGGGAGCACCTTGGAGAGGAGCGGCGAGGGATCTGGGAATGGGTGAATAGCTCAAACTGCCAAACCGGCAACGCCATGATGTCAACGGAAGACACGCCGTCCCATCCGGGTCCGGCCGCCTTCCTTCCAGATCCGCCGCCTGCCCGCCAGTTCCCACCAGATCCGGCGAGATCCGGCAGGTCCGCGCCACCGCAAGCCCCTGCAAGGTCGGCGCCGGTTTCGTCTGCGTCGTGGGCGACGACCCGGCTCTTCCCGCTCGCCCGCCTCTCCCTTTTCTCCTCCTTCGTCTCCGCGCCCGCCTCCCGCCTCGCTGCCGCCGCCTGATGCGGCACACGAGCGCACCGCCGCCTGCCCGCCATGGCTGTCCCCTGCAAAACGAAACATTATCTCAGTTTAGGCACATAAAAAAGGATTGCGAGTTGAATACTCTAAAATGCAGGGTGTTTTTTGTAAAATCGAAACGTTTTCCCAGATTTCACTTACAGAGGGACTGCGGGTGCAATTTCTGGAAAACAGGAGGGTCTATTTGCAAAACGACTAAGCGATCGCCGCTTTATTATTAGGGAGAGATACATATGTGGATATCCGAGCTCGATTAAATATACTCTATTCAAATACGTTCGTCCGATTTGCATAAAAGTTTTGGATTGGATTTTAAAGCATACCGTGTGCGGCTCACCTAGGCGAAAAGTTCGGCAAGATCACGGAGTCCAAACTCCAAAGTTGATCACCCAATTTTTTGCAGGCCCGGAAAGAGAAAAAGGCGGAGCAGAAAACGAGGCAGCGAGGAGCGGACGGGGCAAAGAAGCGTCGAGAAACGCACCCCCACCCCCCGGGCCCCAACCGACCCCCCGCATCGTCCGTACCGCAGCGCGCCGGTGGATAGAGCCATAGAGGGATCTCCGATCTCGGCCCTCCTGGCCAACACCGCCCCGCGCGACGAGTCCATCGCGAGCCCGGCATCCTCTCGACGGCAGAACCTAGCCTCCCCGCCGCGTCCCGTCGGATCGCGTCCGTCCCCGAGCGGAGAAGGAGGAGGCGGGCGCCCTAGGAGGGGCATCGCGAGGTAGTCGTGGCGCTGTTCCGCGGCTGCTTCTCGTTCGGGTCGGCGGGGCGGAGAAGGCCCGCCGCCTCGCCCTTGCCCTCGCCGCCGCGCGCGACCGCCGCATCGGCATCGGACGACGGCGCCAAGATGAAGGGCCTCTTCAAGTCGAAGCCGCGGACGCCGGCCGACGTCGTGCGGCAGACGCGCGAGCTCCTCATCTACGTCGACCTCCACGCCGGCTCACGCGGCGCTGACCCCAAGCGAGAGGAGGAGAAGGTGAGATCGAATCCGGCCGGTCTTCCTGTTTCGATCCCCCGTCCCTGCCCACCGATTTGGCTCGGATCGCGCATGAGAGTGGAAACCTTTTATCCCTTGCTTGGTTTGGCCTTATTTGTGCTCCGCACTCTTATTTCTATGAGCGTGTTACAGCGGGTGGAACGTTGCTGCTTGCGTGAGCGCTATGTATTATTCGTCGCTGCTCGATTTGCTGCTATTTAGGCCGTTGTAGGAATTAGCTAGCTTACTTCATTGTAATCTATGATGATTACATGACTGTAGCATATAAAAAGGGGCTGGTTCAGGGAATTCAGGAAGATGCGTTTTTTGGTATATGAGCATAACTAAGTTACTTAATTATGATAATGTTGCAGATGGGGCATGTGATAGATGGTAGGCGTTTACTCGTCATTCATAAATTCAATGTATGCTTACAATTTTGGTATATGAGCTGCAAGTCAATTACGATAATGTTGCAGATGGGCATGTTATAGATGATCGATGGCTTGCTTGCCATCATTAATAAATTCATAATTCGATGTATGCTTCTTGTTACCGTACATTCGACGTAGGAAGTAAGCAGGATTGTGCAGCAAGAGTGAACGCCAAGCTTCTAAATTAGGACCCTCTTATCTGGCGACCGTTCGCTTGGAGGGGTGGCATTTGCGTACGTTTTGATGGCATTTTTAGTTGGTCCGGGCTGGCAGTTTCTTCAGAACAGCATGGCATTTTCTGGAATGAAGGCTCAAAACTGCCATGCTCCCAGAAAATGCCATGTTGTTCTGAAGAAACTGCCACCCTCGATACAACTAAAACTGCCACGAAAAACGTTCAAAATGCCATGCTCTCCTGGCGAACGGTCGGCAGTTGGCTTTTCCGCTAAATTATGGGTCATGTAGTGGTCATGCCACTCAGCAAGAGCAGGGCGAGCAGAGTGGTCGGAGGTTCTGGTGACTACAAAGATTGACATGTCAGCAGCTCTCTGCATGACGTGGTACAAGGAACCTCCAAACGGTGTCGTGGGCATTCCATAGGCACCACATCCCAACAGCAGGGGGGGGGGGGGGGATCTAGGAAATGGAGCGCTTCACAGCGATCATACAATTAAGATTATACTTGGATAGTGAAAGTGGGATCAGTGGTGGCACATAGATCGGAGGTCAAAAAGAAGTCATGGAGACAGAGGCTAGAGCCAGTTCGGTTTCGTACTTTCATCAACTGTCTCCCTCCACAGTCCACACAGCTTCCCTTCTATGCTGTTGTAGCTGATGTACATGGGCCACAAGCTAGCTCTTCAGCCCAATTGCTGTGAAACCGTGCAGCCCAACATACATGACCCCATGCCCGTGAGACTTCTCTAGTGAGCTGCTGACCATGTGCACATATTAGGGCAAACTATGAAATTATTGATCTGCAATAACTAAACTATCTCTTAACTTAAGTAATGCTCCTTCAGGTCAGCATCACGGAGGAATAATAACAAAGGCGTAACCACCCTGAACTATGTCTGAACTGGTTTATTACAGATTGCTATCTCTGCATTACAGATTGCTATATGTGCCCTGCGGAGCCGCATATGGTAACTCAGCATAAAAATCTATACTTGAGCAATGAATGTCTTCTTAGAGTAATATTAGTGATAGCCTTTTAAAGAAGATACTATTTTGAATATGGTGCTGGCACATGGCCATTTGATTGCTCTGATTTTATGCATTAACGCGGAATTTTGGTATTTTTCTCAAATTGTTCTGACAATAATACTTCTCGACTCAAATGATATGTTCCTGTATACTAACTGCAGCTTACATTATGTTTACGCAGATGGCAGAATTAAGCAAAAATATAAGGGATTTGAAGTGTATTCTGTATGGCAACGGCGAACATGAGCCTGTCACTGAAGCTTGCGTGCAATTGACCCAAGAATTCTTCAGAGAGAACACTTTACGATTATTAATTATGTGTGTTCCGAAAGTAAACCTGGAGGTATTTAACTTGATTTGTATTTGTAGATCATGACAAGTCTATATAAATATTTTATTCAATAGATACCTTATCGTTATTATTTGGATGTCTAAATCTCATAGATAACATTTATTTGCACTTTGGATTGTTGCAGACAAGGAAAGATTCTACTCAAGTTGTTGCAAATTTGCAACGACAGCAAGTCAACTCAAGGATACTTGCGTCTGAATACCTTGAGGCAAATAAAGATCTTTTGGACACCTTAATTTCTGGGTAAGTCCTAAGTAAATAAAAGTTACACAGTGGTGCTTCTTTTAAAAGAATGTTTCTTTTTCGAATCTTGATTTTTTATCTTTCTATATATTTTTATTTTGTGCTGTTACTGCTGCTTGGGCGCTCGCATTGACCTCCATGGCTCCATGTGACTGAAAGCTGCGTGCTTCTGTGCTCCATATATCACACTTTTAACTTAATATGTCTGGATGACCAAATGAAGACGCATAATATTGTTTCCTTTAAATTTGAATTTATACCATTGGATGCGTGTATTCTTCTGGTATTTATGAAATATATATTTATTACTAAATATAATTTAGCGAATGTTTATGGCCCCCTTAGTTCTTTTGTGGCTTGTGTCACATGATCGGAGTCAGTAACTGACATTCATGGCCATCTCCCAGCAATAGTACTGGGATGTTTGTCGAAGTTTGATCTTGTTTGATTTCCTTTTGATTATGAAATGAACATTTAGTGGATACTTGATTCATGTATCAGGCTGTTATTTTTGAGACATAAAATTTGGCAATACATTTGCGAAGTAAGCAACTCATCTGTATACAATGACAATATATCAAACGTGGCCAGTTTTGTGAAGTTGCATTGGCTATATGGTTATTATTTCGAACTATTGCTTCTGTTTTGTTAATAACTTTTGTAATACTGTTGTTTGATTCATTTGTTTCTTGACCTCACAGGTATGAGGATACGGAGGTTGCTTTACATTATGGTGCAATGTTGAGGGAATGTATTCGCCATCAGAGTATTGCAAGGTGCCATTACTGGATTGGGATGCTGACATAACTGTATTGCATTTAGTCGTTGCGTCAAGCATAAACAAATTTAAGCCACAATGAAACCATCACACATATACCTACCAACCAAGATCCGTAGGATGGAGGCGTCTTTTATGGGAGCAATACAGGATAACTCTAATGTTATCTACACTGGCGGAGCTATGTGCATCTCTGCAGGGAACATGGCCCCCCCAGTCTAGGGTAATTTAGTGAAGAAATTTTTTGTATGGGGTTTTAGATTGAAAAAAATAGAGCTTTCGCCCCGTCTAGAAATTGAAGTTTCTCATTCGCCCCCCCCCAAAGATCAAGCTTGCCTAGCTCCGCCCGTAGTACCCAAAAGAAAGCCAGACACAAGACACCAAAAAAGCTTTTAAAAGTTGACCCAACCACTATAAAATTCCTAAGATATTTATAAAGAGGTCGAATATGCATTCCACATTATCCACACGTACCCTTTTGTTGTTGGAAAGGGTCACGGAGCACACTAGAGTTACAGCCCATGAATTGAAAACTGAAAATGTATGTTGCAGACCCCTTTACAGTATACCTGTGGCTGCAAACTTTGAAGGCTGTTTTTGCGTTGGTACTTCATGCACTATATATAAAAAGTTTCAAGTGATATGTGTGTCAACACCATTAGAAGACAGCAGTGCATATCTAACGCCAAGGTCCTGTTGTGTGATTGGTTCTTGTATGCATGTAAAAGCAATACCTCGCAGACATGCCGAGCTTTTGTGGTGTGATTTGGTTGATATTGAAAGTGTTTTTTGAGCTCCATTCTTCTCCAGAATAGTATATGCACTTAACAGAGCTGTATGAATTGCAAGTTGCAGAAATGGTGCTTGATTATCAAAGTATTTGTTCATTGACAGGTATGTTCTAGAGTCTGATCACATGAAGAAGTTCTTCGACTATATACAAATTCCAAATTTTGACATAGCATCAGATGCTTCTGCAACCTTTAAGGTGACTTGCTTTTCCTTTCCTGCTCTTTGCTTCAAATATTGAATTATGAATTAAACAGAACTTGTGTTTGCTCAGACATTTAACCGCCTTTAAGCATTATTGCTTCTGACATCTTTCAGTTCTTTTGCTATGCATAGTAATGAGCGTTGATAAAATATCAATCTCATTGTTACCACTATTACTTTGATAAGTATTTAAAAAATATATGGAAATTGATCGGGTGCCCAGTGGATGCCGCGCCCTCCACACATAGAGCGTTGGATGTGGGTGGATCAAAATGAATGGAGATGCATGTAATAAGCATGGCAGACTGTTATCACCAGAAAATAACAGCACAAACCCATACACAATCATTATGACCTGGAAATGGTACACATGTACAGGTCGCATCCACGGAGTTACAGTTCAAATTTGAAATCGTGTGTGCGAGAGGCATTGATGCCGCGCTTGGAGGCAGGGGCGCCTCTCTCATAGCTCACCGATAGAGCGGAAGCACGTACATACACAGCAGCTACATGCGTATATACTTGCGCACGTGCGTGTGCTACATGTTGAGTCAAGACATGAGCGCATGTGGCGTACTGGCGTTTGACATGCTAAAGCACACGTGACATGCATGTGCATGGGCACATATACACATGCTACATGGGCACAACACATCTCCATGAGACGTACACATCCATTCACACTCATGTACAAGAGGACGCACATATGCTCCATGGACACACACTGCATCAATACACACATAAATGTCCATGACACGCGCGCACGTTAGTCCGACGTGGTTTGCATTCTCTGGTCATGTTGGTCCGACGTGGTTTGCATTCTCTGGTCTATGATTTATCCATGGTGGGTCGTTCATGCATGTGTGCAAACAATATAGCTGCGCCACTTGTCTGGGCTTGGCATGCAGTGGGCGCGGAGGTAGTCGTTGTGACCCAATTATCTCTGATGTGGCGGGAGTTTGGCCATTAATGGCCCGATCTGCTGACGCCCCACCTAATCGCTCTGGGCATGGTACTAGCAACGTACACCATGCCCCCCTGGCACCAGATAAGGTAGCATGTTGCTTGTTTGGTGTGGCACAGTTGGCAGCTGTTGCCGTTTCAAGAAGCCATACTTTTGGAAAAACAGTTAAGCTGACTTGCTTTATCCACCCAACTTGTATGCTTAGCCCTGCCAAGGATCATACAAGATGACAACTATATCGGCAAGGAATTACTTAACGAGTTCAAAGTTAGGACTAAAATATGGGAACATACATGCTGGCTTGGGTAGTTCTTAATTTTACATCTGCATTTGTGTTCCTCCTCACATAGTCTGCGTATAGTCTTTTGCATTCATTCTCTTCTACTTGGAACAGGAACTTCTGACAAGGCATAAAGCAACCGTGGCGGAATTTCTTTCGAAGAACTATGACTGGGTCAGTACTTTTGCATTATCATTAAACTATGCCATTAACAAACAGTATTGTATCTTACTCCCTCCGTTCCTAAATATAAGACCTTTTAGAGATTTCAGTACGGACTACATACGGATGTATATAGACATATTTTAGAGTGTAGATTCACTTATTTTGCTCCGTATGTAGTCCGTATTGGAATCTCTAAAAGGTCTTATATTTAGGAACGGAGGGAGTACATTGTACTGCATGCCTTGGTCACTGGCAAATTGTCAATGAGATTATTTCAGTGTATTTGCCATTAATGAATGGTCATGAACGATATTGTTCTTTATAATGCTCTCTTCACGTCATGGACATTTCGTGGATCATATGCAATTGAATGGCATTTCTTCAGTCCATAAGCTGGCTGGAATAGTAGCTTATTTTGCTATTATGATGCATTTGATGATAAGTTTCTGTTATGCATATGTAATAAATGTTATCATGCGGTATGGTTCGTACATAGTTTATGCATTCTGTTTTGGTCTCATTTGATTCTTTATTCTCCTTTTGGGATGTTTGTAGTGTTTCCACTCACAAACAAATTACAATTGTAAACTACTTGTCCCAACAAATACCGTTGGATACGACTATAATTTCATTCCTCTGTAAAAATGGTGTTTGGGAATGAAACAACATTGCAGCTTTTCCCCCGATCCCAAAACCTTGCCTCTTTCTGATTGAGAGAAGAGGGTGTCTCTCTTTCTCCCCAAATGGCAGTGTGCTGTTCGCCTCGCCGAGCTCATGAGTGACTTGAGACTGATCAGGCGGAGCCTGTCCTTTCTCAGAAAAAAAATCAGGAGCTCCCTGTTGAAGTGTATATGTAGATTGCCTAGCCCTTTCCATCAGTTGCTGCTGCTGCCCCCCTTTGTGCCTCTGAGTCTATCCACGTGTTGACTTTCCGCGTCACACGTGAGAGGGGGTGTCGAAGTGTATATGTAGATTGCCTAGCCCTTTCCATCAGTTCGGACTCTTGGTTGCGTTGGCTAGTGCATGAAGCTTAACACTCCCGAGCAGTTTATTACTTTATGGGTGTAATCAGAGAAACACTGGTTTTTGTGCTGGTTCAAAACTAGCCATCCAAACACATTTTTATGGGCTTTCCTGTTTCTTTTTTCAGCTCTGTAAAATTACACTGGTATTGGCCTAAATACCTCTCTTCCAAACAGGGCCTTATCCTTTTTCCTTTTTCCTCAGTTCTTTGCAGAATTCAACTCTAGGCTGCTGTCATCAAGCAACTACATAACAAAAAGGCAGGCTATCAAGGTATTACTATTTTGTACTCTGTACTCTAATTTTGTATGTAAGTGGCGGTACTGTTTACCATCATTCTGCCTTCTATATATTGTGCTTTTCTGTTAAAAGTTATAGTCTGTATTGTTCAGCATGCCTGACCAGTGTCAGTAGAGTGTGTGACCAAACTGCTCTCTGTAGCTTGCATGCCTTCAATCATCATTCGAATCAGCTCGCGGTGAACTTTCATGAACCCTTTCCTGTTCTGATAGTAGCAACCAGGAACACCTCAGTTCTTGGACTAAACTGCTGCACAGCAAGATAACTGAAAGTTGAACATTGTGGTAAAAGTCTGTTCCATTTTTCTGATTCAAAATTGAAACTTACAATTTAAAATATATTGGCTAGAAGAATCCACAACTAACCTAGTAGCAACTAGCAAGATCCCACACACAATCAGCACAGCCCATCCCAGGTTCTACTCCCAGAACAGGCAGTAATAAGGCATGTTCAGCCTTTCTATTTTTGGAGCTGTGGGACCCACATGGCAGAGATGTACAGTATAATTAGCAAAAAAGGCAGGGCAGAGATAGACCCACATGGCAGAGCTGTGGGACTAAATGAAGGCCTTGCCAGTTGCCACGGGCATGTTGTGTTTTGTTCATGGTTTTATCAGCTTTTAAAAATTTAATTTCAAACAAACATTTTGTCTGGCATTTTACTGGGATCCACTGAAAACGTCCAAAATTTTCTGACATTTTGGCAGAACATTTTCGGTGGAAACAAACAGAATCACGCCACCTACTTACCGTTAGGTTTTATTTAGCTGTATTAGTTTATTTTGATATATCATGATTAGTTTCTTGAGTATCTTGTATACATTTTCTATTGATTAAATTTCCAGTTTTAATGTTTTTGTTTTCTTCCAGCTGTTGGGAGACATGCTGCTTGATAGATCAAATTCTGCAGTCATGATGCGATATGTTAGTTCAAAAGATAATCTTATGATTCTGATGAATCTTTTAAGGGTAAGTTTGCTGCATTTATAACCTGTAAAAGTTTCAGCGTGCAACTTATAATGTCATCATCCATGCCAGAAGAAGGTTGCTGTTTAAAGCACATCCTAGCCTGTATTGGCTGATATTAACAAACATCCCCAATCCAACATCTTATCATTGTATCTTTTTCTATACTGTCCTTATGTATCTTTGGATCTGATATGTCCAATATACGGCTATGCTGAAGCTGATCTGAATGTGCTACGCCTTTGGCATTTATGCATCGAAAGTTACTTTCCAAAGAAATGGTTACTTGTGTCATTTTTTCTGTTCGAAGGAATGTATGGAAACAGGTTTCGTAATCTTATTTTGATTTTTTGTGAACTTCTTTGATCTAGTCTCTGAAGGGCTACTGGTACTCGTTTCCTTCCAGTTTTCACTTACTCATAAAGTTTTCAATTTTTAGCTGGTTAGTCTTTTTTATTTATTTAAACTTCACAAAATCACCATGTCGTAGATAGTTCCTTTGATGAGTCAGTCGCCTCTTGTCTTGATATCCGAACTCCAAATAATATTAGCTGGAGTAGGCTAGCATTGGGCTTATAAGTTGGTATCCATTCATTTCAGTGGGATTTCTGCGCCAAACCTAGGGAATATAAATGGTCCTTGCTGGGATATGAGAACTTTTCTCCCCAAGATCTATCATAGAATGTTGCTTATATTCCTGCTGGTTGTGAGTTGCCCTGTGATTCAACGAATGATGGAACTTCAAAGAATAAAGATATGATGTACTTGTTGTCACGAACCAAATGTTGTTTTAACGGGAGTCTTTGGTCATATAAAGCTACATTCCGAAAGTACCAGTGTTAACACCATGGTTCAAATACTTGTGACTTGATGATTACCGTTCAGTTGCACGAACTTCATTCAGATGATCATAGTTGAAATGCAGAGCAGCACCTTACTGTGTCGTTGCATGATTATCTGTCAATATTACTGTGTTGTCAATTTGCTTATTATTTTCTCAAAATTTCCAGGACTCGAGCAAAAATATTCAGATAGAATCTTTTCATGTGTTCAAGGTGAGTACTGACATCGTAACAAATCTGGCTCCTGTAAAAATTTATTGTTTGTACTCACTCTGATTATCGTGTTGCTACATATTTCAGCTATTCGCTGCAAATAAAAACAAACCAGCAGAGGTTGTGAACATACTAGTCACAAATCGAAGCAAGCTTCTTCGATTTTTTGCCGGATTCAAAACTGACAAAGGTAGTTGCATGCTGTCTGTACTTGTGTCTACACCTGCTTTCTGTGGTTGGTTTTATTTTGAGCTGGTCAGCTTGTATACATTATTACCTCAGTTGAGCTTTCCACTATAGTTGGCTTACTCTAGGATTTAGTTTTTGCTTGTAACAACTCCCCATGAACTAATAGTGCGTTTACGATTTTCCAGAGGATGAGCAGTTTGAGGCAGACAAGGAGCAGGTCATAAAGGAGATATCAGCGCTGTAACTTCCCTGATGTAGCTTGCGGAAGATTACAAGTTAGCCCATGCTTAAAGTGGCCTCTCGTGGATTACTGTATTTACCTCACCGCGAGAGGCTCTTGCATGGATCCACCGTGATGTTTATTAGTGAAGCTGTTTGTGTAATAATAGACTTCTGCGCGTTATTATGTTGGAGTCGAGCAACGGCATGAATCATATAGCTGATGCTGCTATGAAGATGTGATGGTATTTATATTGTTTTGTGGTTGGTCCGAAATTGGGACAGGTGTTTTACCTTATGTTTTGGGGTCCCTAACCTTATTTTAGGACACCTGGATACTTTCATGGACAATTTTCTGACGTGAGAAGCGTACTGGAGGCCCGGATAGAGTACTAGACTGATCTTAAATTGTGTTGGATCCCGCCGGATAAGGCATGAACCTAGGTGTATTGTGTGTCTGCTACCATCTCGATCCACCGCATCCCATTCTAACAAATCTGCTGTGTCAGGTAGGAGCTGTGCATATGGGCCTGTTTGATCAGATCGAGATGCGTCCCTAGCCTCGGAGGTCGGTGGCTTCAGACAAGGTGGAGGGGCGCCACCTCCTTTGATAGGGGCCAAGCCTTCTGGTTTGGGAGCCTTGACTTTTTTTTTCGACGAGGCTTCTGGTCGTATGCTAGCCTTGGCACCAGCCCCGCAACCGGTGACGGGACCTCAAGGCAGGAGTGCCGTGTGGCTAGGAGCTGTTCGACACCACCATCGGACGTCGGAAGATGACAGACGTTATGGATTCACCACACGTCGACAAAATGGCGCCTCCTCCCCAAGCAGGAGCTGCTTCCTTCATGGCTCGCGATCCCGTCACAACACGTGCGAGTGCCGTCTTCTGCGCGCCGCTGGAGGGGCGCTAGCTTGGCTCTTCAGAATGGGAGTGACAGAGGCCCAAACCTCCATCCCGGTGGAACATATCTAGAACTGGGAAATTGATGACGCCATGACCCCAGGGTATAGCTATAGAGGACAGAAGAGGCCCAACAACCATCAGAGTGGCCTAGGCACTCCCTGGACTCCTCGACAATACAAGACGCATTGGCACCGTGGGGCACAAGACCAACTAGTTCTAGACCAACTAGGACTATCTTGTAAACCGACAAGGACTCTTAAGGCATGTACAATGGTGCTATCTTATGAGTGCCACGTAGGGTAAATGCTGAGGTGGAGGAGAGAGAAATCATAAGAAAAAGTTTGTCTTCTCTTATTTAAGAGATGATCTCTTAGCACAATATGTCTCACCACGTTTTTAGGAATAACTAGTTATTGAAGATAAGGCTAAGAGATAGCTCATTATAGACATGCTTTTTTTTGTCATCTCTAAATTACATGCAAGGCTTAAAATGACTGTCTTATCAACCATCGTACATGCCCTTATAATCCTACTTCTCATCCACCTATATAAGGGGAGGTTGGGTCCTCCTGATCGATATCTTTTACAACATCCAGACATTTGAGGCGACAACCCCTATATGACCTTACAATCGACTCCTTGTACGCACAAACCTTACTTCTCATACGAGGCTAGATCATCAATACAGACAAGTAGGATGTAGGGTATTACCTCAATCCGAGGGCCTGAACCTGTGTAAATCTTCCTCATGTGCACCACCCAAATCTCCGACACATTGCGATACCCTCAGATGGTTATTGTTAGGAAATTACCTTGACAAAAGTTGCCTCTTGTTTTCTGGCATCTCAGATTCTCATGACGACAGGCGCTGCTCCAAACTCACGGTGCGTGAAGTTTCCGTTGGGAAGCTTGATGCTCCCCAATTCTTGAAGTGGTCCGAGATCCCAGTCACTCTCAGGCCCGCAGATCATTTTGAGCACGTTCTCCAAATGGGCAGGTTTTCGCTAGTGCTCAAACCCATCATCGATGGGGTCCGGCTCACCGAGGTACCGACGCATGGAGGGAGCGGGATCAATATCCTCTACACGACAACCAAGAGTTCATAAAAATTTCGTACTCCTTTCTTTCTGATTTGCGCCCTGATAATCTTGAAAATTATGTGTTCCTTTGATATGTTATATTGAAGTTCTACTTTATTTGTTTTCTGCAATTTAAGGTCTAAAACAATGACGTGTGATATGCTCAATGCAATTAGCAATGCGATGATTCCGAAAAGTGAAGGTTAGAGTAATTAGCATATGGGATGCCATTAACCTAAAAAACAACGGACTTATGATTAATGTGTACAGAGACATTTGTTATTGGTAGATTAATATAGTGGTTTAAGTTTTTTCTCCCGTATATTTCACCTGGCACTATTGCTATATATGAAGTAGCCTTTTATCATGCTCTTTTTCGAGGTCCCAGATTTCTTTTTCCAAAATGTGATGGAAAAAAACAAGCGCCATTAGCTTGCTTTTATGAGATATATATTTGATTTCTTTTAATTCATTTATCATATATACAACCAAAATTTGTGCTATTTGTAATAGTGCTCAGGTTTTGTATGGTCAATTCCTCTCACTCCCTCCTCTCCCATATTTACATCCTTTCCCCATCTTTTTTTTTCTGAATCAAAGAGTTTACCACATTTTTCTCTTATTTTCATAATAAAAGTAACACCCTTGAAGGTACACGGTTGTGTCTTCGTGATTGTAGTTGTTCGCAGTTATGTACCATATCCTCTGTTAAAGTCTATAAACTCTCTTGAACTATGTGAACGTAAATGGCACAACTGGGCTAATTGGTTCTCTCTTTTTTCGTCAGAAACTTCCAATTTATTCATCTTCAATCATGGTAGTACAAAGAACATCAGAGCTAATAAAAATTACAACTAGGTCCGTGGACCACCTAGCGACGACTACAAGCAATGGAGCGAGTCGAAGGCGTGCCGCTGTCATCGCCCATCCCTCGCCGGAGCCAGACAAACCTTGTTGTAGTAGACAGTCGGTAAGTCGTCGTGCTAAGGCCCCATAGGACCAGCGCACAAGAGCAGCAACCATCGCCGATAAAGAAAGTCGTAGATCGGAGGACTCAAACCTGTAAACACCCAAACGAAGACGGACGAAGACCGGATCCAAACAGATCCACCGAAGACTAGCACCGACCGAATCCCGCGAGATCCGACGGAGACACACCTCCACGCGCCCTCTAACGACGCTAGACGTACCATCGGGACGGGGATAGAACATGAAAGACATTATTCCTACTGAGGGACATCGCCGCCGCCACACAACCCCAACCAAGACGTTGAACCTAATAAAAACGAGAACCCTCCCGACGGCAGGGGTCCGAGGTTCTCCTCACCTCCATGGCCCAAAGGCCATCGAAGATGGGCCGGACCTGCAACGGCGCCGGCGGGAGGAGGAAGAAAGCCCGGGGTCTTTTCTTGTGGACTAATTGGTTAATTTAGATGTGTAGTTGAAATATAATAGAGCCTATATTAAGAGTCTGAGTTGTTTTTACTCGGACAAATTAACCTGAACACGTGCCAGGTTATGGTACACCTCACCTTCACTAGTCCGTCAACTGAAGGCTGATTTGACTCCTATTTTCCACATATTATAGTGGAGAATCGAAATATAACTTCTCTTTGTGAGGAAGTTAAACATGATTGCCATATTTCGTTCTCTACGCCACCTTCGCAATTTTGGGTACCTTGCTCACATTTTTGCATTCCAATTTCTTCCTAATACTTCCTCTTAAGTTCTAAATATAGGTAATTCATTTGTTCATTTTAAACAAGAACATATACTGCATTTTGCATCACTTAGAGCACCTCTAGCCAAGCCCTAAAACCGGTTAGAGGAGTAAAAAATTCGATTTTATTCCTCTAACTGGCATCTAGCCGATCTCCTAAACCGTATAACGAAGTATAAATTTTACTCCTCGCCGCTTCGGTGAAGTAAAAGTACTCCATCGCTTGGGCTCGGATTAAAAATTCCCCACCGCTCAAATCCCCCTTGCCGGCGACTCACCAACCACTCCCGCACCCCCACTGCTTCCGCCATGGCCGAATCCCGTGGCCGCCACTCCCCGCCGCCGATCCGTAGCACGGATGCACGCCGCCACGAGCGCAGCACCGGCGCATCCTCCTCACGCCGCCGCCGGGGAGCTGCGGCCCCATCCGGCAGGCTCGCCGGCTTCCCCGACCTCCCTGCGCCACCTCCGCCACAGAGGCGGTACCTAGGCGTGCGACAGTGGGCATGTGGGACGTGGGTGGCGGAAATTACAGACCGGGAGACCCACAAAAGGATGTGGCTCGGATCCTTCCACACCGCCGAACTCGCCGCCCGTACAACCTCTGGTCCGCCCGGCTGCACGGCGCCGCAGGCCGCCGGAATTTTGAGTGAGGCGAGATGCTACTACTCTATCCGCCCCAACCAGGGGTGGTGAACGCGCAGTTGGCTCGGGAGGACTGGGATGCGAGGGAACGGCTCATGGCGGAGACCGCTGACAAGGCGTACATGGCTGACCTTCGCCGCCAGTACCCTGAGCTAGTGGAGGCGGAGCGCCTCCTGTATGAGCCGTGAGCGGCCGGCAGGGCGAGCGTCATCGTCCTCTCAAGCGACGAGGAGGACGACGGTGGCAGAGAAGGCAACAACGATGGTGGTAGAGGAGGCGACAACGACTACGGCTTCAACATTGAAGAGTGGCGAAGAACCTTCCCTGGCTGCGACGACGACGGCACAGGGCCTGACCCCATGGGCGGTGGCATCTCTAGGGTGGACTGACTGTCCCTCGCAAATTTGGATACCGACTAATTTTCGGTTAGATTTAATTTTTAGTTTATGTTTAAGTTCAAGTTTTAGTATCGCTTTAAACTAGACTATGTTTTGGCGGATGGTAATGTAAATTATGTGTCGAATTTCGGTTAAGAAGTTTGTTTAAATCGAATCTATGTTCATCTTATCCAAATTTGCTTTTTACTCCGCTAAATTTACGAGATCGGCTAGGTCTGGCCAAAAGTTAATGGAGTAATTAACTTTACTCGGCTGGATACTCCTCTATTTTTTAGGGGATCGGCTAGAGTTGCTCTTACGTGCCCGTTGTGAGTTATGACTTATGACCATAACTCCACTTTTGTCATGTATGTTTTGCTACATGGAGTAATTAACTTTAACGTACTATCATGTCTTCATCACATATGCTTATGCTTTCCTGCAAATAAGTTCACCCCATTGCAACCCAATCAATTTGTAATGGTACTATTTCTGTTGGGTTCTCTTACTTCATATGCAAGGAAAATATGAAAAGTTATGCATTCAGGCTTATTTGCATCCTTAATATGACTTAACTTTGATCTCATTTCCTTTCAGTCTCGCCCTTCTGAATGATTTATTCTTCTGTTGTCAATTAGCTAACTTCTGATTCTCAGTACATCTATTGAGAAGCAATAGTTTTTTATTGGATAATATCCTTATATATCTTCCCGCAAAAAATAAATTATTCTTATATATCTATTGATGGATGCCGTGGTCATAGACAACTTAGGAAGACTTTAACATGCTTTTGATTAGTAATAACCTGTCTAGAGTGAATGCTCAAGTTCTCCTATAAATTTGCAGATACAATAATTGTCGTATATATCATGTTTGTTTTAAGGTTGCTCACCATATTTGCCATGCTGTGTAGTATATATCATGTTGTTGTATTATATTGTACAAATTATGAATCTGTATTCAACCTTGCTTTTGATTTCCCAGAAGAAAAATAGAAGGTATATGAACATAATGTAAAGTAGAGTCACAAAACAAGCATGTTGAGTTAATATGAACGATTCCATTTTCTGCTACTTAAGGTTTCCTCTCTATTTCTCAGCAGTTGATGACTTAATTAGCATCTGAGACAGATTTTTTCCACATGATAATGTATGATTATATCTTTAAGTCATAATATATATGGAGGTACAAAAAAAAATCGTCAAGTTCTAAGGTAAATTTGGTTTCCTGTGAAGATGAACCAGTAGACATTTTGCATCTTGGCAGTTTTGTGAAAAGTCTGAGCACTATGTACGTATTTTTGACCCTGTAGTTATCCATTAGACAGTGAACATTCATTGACATTTAGCAATGCAGCTTTGTGAAAAGCGATGGCACTTTTTTTCCTTTTCCGAGTCGCATTTCTAGCCGATCCCCTAAAAAGCTACAGAGGAGTAACCTGCATCCAAGGAAATTTCGCATATTTCAGAAATTATTTCGGAATTTGAGATTTTAAATTTCACTTAATTTTAATGAATTCCAACATAATTCAAATTTATTTTGAAATCAGTTTGGATCTGCCTCGAAATTTCGGGGTTAAAAATATTTCGGACCCCACTGAAATATGCAAAATTTCGGAAATTTCACTGAAATTTCGTTGAAATTTTTAACCCTGCCTGCATCTAGCCGATCTCCTAAACCGGTTAGAGGTTTACTCCACCATGGCCGGCTGGAGTAAAAGTTTTCTTCGCGTGAAAGCCTCCTTTGTCAACGGCGGCGACCTCGGACCTCGCCGGCGACCTCGCCGTGAATCTGCTCGGTGACGGCATCTTCAACTCCTCCGGCCACCACGCCTTGGACGTCACCTACAGCGACGAGAGTAGGGACCCGAGCATGGTATCCTGCAGCTCGTGAAGCAGCTCAAGAATCAATGCCTCCATCATCTTGAGCATGTACTTGAGGATCCCATCGTGCACGCGCGACATCTTCTTGCGTTGCGCCTGCTGGTCCTGCTGCAAGGGCAGCCAAGGCGGCCGCCCTTGCTCGTCGCCGCCGCTGCTCCTACGCCGGGGCCTGCACGGGGTCCACGAGGTCGCCCGCCCCCACGAAGCAGCTCAAGAATCAACGCGTGAACTATCGTACATCCGTGGTGGACGTGTGGTTGTGGTGTCCACGTAGGAGTTGGAGTAGAGGAGTGGAATAGGCCACAACTGTGACGGCGTGGTCACCATCGTCGCCGCTTGCCGTGGATGCGCACAACGAGTGTTCGACGAAATGCATTTTTTTTTACAAAGGGTGAATTTTATTAGCTTAAAATAGAGCATCAAGAGGATACAAATACAATGAGCATACACCTGCCTCTGCATAGTTAGGATGCACACAGCCAACACCAACACACACCGGCAAATAACAAAGTCATATAAGACCAAAACTATGCGTAGGTGTGGGAAAAAAACCAAAGCGATCAGATCTGCAATCAGCAAACTACATCAAAGACCATATCCACACCAACCATCTCATGACACCACACGGACGATGAGGTTCTTCAACAGCAATGCCTTCTAGAAAGGAGCGATGGTCAAGCGTCGTCGTCGCCGGATCCAACCATTTGTGGCCAGAATCTAGGTTTTCACCCTGACGAACTAGTCCGAGCATATCTGAGCAATGCCTTCATCAAGGTAACGATATAAAAACATCGTCATTGCCAGGTATAACCAACTAGGGCCAGACCTAGGCTTTCACCCTGGAGCTCGAGACCGGGTGCTTGATTAGCACCACCATCAACGTTACTCATGTGTTGTCGCCACCACTTTTTCGCGATCCCAGCAGCTACATGCGGTGTGACCGTCGCCGCCGCACAGCCATCCCTCTGCGTGAAGCCGTTGTCCATAGTTTACATCTCGTTGCCGAAGTCAACCACCGGATCTGAAGGGGGAAACCCTCACGAAGACCTTTCAGTGGCCACCGCAATCCGCAACAAGACGGCCACCACAGGCTGGAGTGGTCACCTCAACGGGCGAATCTGGGTGATGGACCGACCACTCCGACATCCCGGCTACTCATTCCAACCGGAATTGTTGGGTGATCAAACAAGCCGGTAAGATAGCAGCCGAGAATCAGGGCATGGACCAGCCGCGTAATGGGGATGGTAACCAGCCCGGGCTGAGTAATGGCGGCCAGAAACAATTCCCTCCCGAAGTCAAAGACGTGAACATGATTTATGCTACTCACGTCACCAAGAAGGAGAGGAAACGCGCGCTTCGAGATGTCTATGCCGTAGAGCCAGGAGCGCCGACGTACAACCCGTGGCCGGAAGTTCCGATCACCTTCGACCGAAGAGACCATCCGACGAGCATCCGTCATGGAGGCACTGCGGCTCTCGTACTTGATCCCATAGTGGATGGTTTCCATCTGACCCGAGTCCTTATGGACGGTGGCAGCAGTCTCAACTTAATATACGCCGATACCGTCAAGAAAATGCATATCGGTCCAGCAAGATTCAAGCCCAGTACTACCACTTTCAAGGGTATCATACCTGGTATTGAGACACAATGCTCGGGTAGTGTGACCTTAGATGTTGTCTTCGATACACCCGATAATTTTCGCAACGAAGAGTTAATCTTCGACATCTACCCTTTCGAAGTGGTTATAATGCACTCCTCGGACGAACTGCCTTCGCTCGATTTCACGCCGTCCCCCACTATGCTTATCTAAAGCTTAAGATGCCAGGGCCTAACGGCGTCATTAGAGTCAATGGAAATACAGAACACTCTCTCTGGACCGAGGAACAAACCACAGCCTTCGCGGCCTAGGTTCAAGCCGCCGAGGAAGCATTAAGGGCCCAAGCTGCGTTAAGCGGCTAGGGCCACATAAAGCGATCCAGAAGTTTAAACTTCTCCTCGGGATGAAACATTGGTGGACCTAAATAGGGATACACGCTCCATTGCCCCCTTTATATGACCGGGGTTTATGTTCCTCGGGTACACAACTTCATGTTGAAAATTCCATGGGAAGTGCTGGAGCAAAAATAACGCAGCACTGCTCGGATAAACCGACATGTGCCTCTCGGCCCCCTGATACGTCTCCGCCGTATCTATAATTTTTGATTGTTTCATGCCAATATTTTACAAGTTTTATATACTTTTGGCAACATTTTATATGATTTTCTTGGACTAACATATTGATCCAGTGCCCAGTGCCAACTCCTGTTTGTTGCATGTTTTTTGTTTCGCAGAAAATCCATATCAAATGAAGTCCAAACGTGATAAAAATTTACGGAAATTTATTTTGGAATATATGTGATTTTTAGGAAAAAGAATCAACGCGAGACGATGCCCGAGGGGCCCACAAGCTCAAGGGTCGCGCCCCCTACCCAGGGCGCGCCTGACAGGCTTGTGGCGCCCCTGTAAGGAGGATGGGGCCCTTCTTCCGCCGCAAGAAAGATAATATCCGGAAAAAAATCCTCTCAAAATTTCAGCCCAATCGGAGTTACGGATCTCCGGGAATATAAGAAACGGTTTTCGGCCAGAAAACAGGGGCGCGAAACAGAAGAGAATAGAGAGAGAGATCCAATCTCGGAGGGGCTCCTGCCCTCCGGGAGCCATGGCGGCCAAGGACCAGAGGGGAAACCCTCCTCCCATCTAGGGGGGAGGCCAAGGAAGAAGAAGAAGGAGGGGGGCTCTCTCCCCCTCTCTCCCGGTGGCGCCGGAACGCCTCCGGGGCAAACATCGTGTGGCGGTGATCTACTCCAACAACTCCGCCATCTTCCTCAACACCTCCATCACCTTCCCTCATCTATTTACAGGGGGGTGCTATTGCGCGCGCGAGCGTTATAGCACTCGATTTTTGACCAAAACCTACGAAACTAAACATTCCTTTTATTTTTTGACGGGACTCAACTTTCCTTTTAAGCAAATCTGTGTGAGAGAGAAATTAAAGGACGTACCTGGCCCCACCCGTTGAAATCAGGGGGGGGGGGGCAGAGAGATTTATGGAAGGCAACGCTAGGCCCCACCCGTTTAATTCATTGCGACAGAGATTTATGGAAGGCCCCACTAATTATAATACAATAATAAAATTAACGGGGGGAGAGGTTTATGGATCGAGCGTTTCAATGCTCGGCCGCAAAGGAGCATTCTCCCTATTTACAGCGGTCCACTCTCCCGCAACCCGCTGTACCCCCAACTTGAACATGGTGCTTTATGCTTCATATTATTTTCCAATGATGTGTTGCCATCCTATGATGTTTGAGTAGATTTTTGTTGTCCTATGGGTGATTGGTGAATTGCTATGATTGGTTTAAATTGCTTGTGGTTATGTTGCTATCCTTTGGTGCCCATCATATGAGAGCGCGTGTGGATCACACCATAGGGTTAGTTGCATGTTGATAGGACTATGCATTGGAGGGCAAGAGTGACGGAAACTTCTTCCTACCATAGAAGTTGATTCATACGGGATTGAAGGGGGACCAATATATCCTAATGCTATGGTTGGGTTTTACCTTAATGAACATTAGTAGTTGCGGATGCTTGCTAATAGTTCCAATCATAAGTGCATATAATTCCAAGTAAGGGATGACATGCTAGCAGTGGCCTCTCCCACATAAAAACTTGCTATCGGTCTAGTAACTTAGCCAATTGCTTAGGGAAAATTCCGCAAATCCTACCACCACTTTTCCACACTCGCTATACTAACTTAATTGTAATTTATTTAGAACAGGACCTAATTTTTATTTTCACGTTCTTTATTATCTTGCAAACTTATCTTACTACACCTACAAAGTACTTCTAGTTTTATTACTTGTTTCTAGGTAAAGCAAACGTTGGTGTGCGTAGAGTTGTATCGGTGGTCGATAGAACTTGAAGGGAATATTAATCTACCTTTAGCTCCTCGTTGGGTTTGACACTCTTATTTATTGAGAAAGGCTACAAACGATCCCCTATACTTGTGGGTTATCAAGACCTTTTTCTGGCGCCGTTGCCGGGGAGCAATAGCGTGGGGTTGATAATCTCGTGTGTGCTTGTTTGCTTTATCACTAAGTAGATTTTGTTTTCTATCACTAAGTAGATTTTATTTTCTATCACTAAGTAGATTTTATTTTCCGTTCTAAGTTGTTTTATATCTTTAGTTATGGATATGGAACACGAAATACCAAAAAAATTAGTTGTGCTTGCTACTCATGGAGATGGGGAACCTCCTAAAACCCTCCATGCTGGTTATGTGGAAAACATTAAATACTACTTTGATAATCCTGATAAATCCCCATTCAACTTGATAATGGGAGATACTTTGGATCACCGGGAATACTTTAGGGATTATCGCTTGTCTCAAAAAGGGAAACACTTATGGGATCAAATTAAAATGTTGCGTTGGTATGCTTGGGATTTATGCTTAAGATATGATTGTACTTGTTGCTCTAAGATGGAGGCTCCACACCTCCCCTTTCAATGTGAATTTAATGATAATGAAACCTTAGCTTCTTATGCTAATGGTGTATATGATTACTATGATGTGGAACAAATAGAAGAATTTTTTGCTTTTAAGGGTGCTTATGAAATTGATTCTTTGTTTGAAAAGTATGAAGATTGTGATGATGCTCTTTACAGATCTGAAAATTATGCTATACTTAAATATTGCTCTGATAATTATGAATACAATGCCTATATTGATGAATTTATTGAGAAAGTCTCCGCTGCCCAAGAAGAGACTAATATTTTGCAGGAACCTATGGAAGAAGAAATTGCTGAAACTGTGAGCTCATTAGATGAAAAAGATGACGAGGAGAGCGAAGAACAAAGGGAGGAAGAGCGGATTAGCTACCCGTGCCCACCTTCTAATGAGAGTAACTCTTCAACTCATACATTGTTTAATTTCCCTTCGTGCTTACCGAAGGATGAATGCTATGATGATTGCTATGATCCCTTTGATTCGATTGAAATATCCCTTTTTGATGAAATTGATGCTTGCTATGCTTGTGGCCATGATGCCAATTTAAATTATACTTATGGAGATGAACTTACTATAGTTCCTTATGTTAAGAATGAAATTGTTGCTATTGCACCCACACATGATAGTCCTGTTATCTTTTTGAATTCTCCCAACTACACTATATCGGAGAAGTTTGTGCTTATTAAGGATTACATTGATGGGTTGCATTTTACTATTACACATGATGATTTTGATGAATATAATATGCATGTGCTTGCTGCTCCTAATTGCAACTATTATGAGAGAGGAACTACATCTCTACATCTCTATGTTTCCAATACGATAAAATTGCAAGAAACTGTTTATGCTATGTATCGGCCTTTATTATGTGTGCATGAATTGTTCTTTTATGACATGCCGATGCATAGGAAGAGAGTTGGACTTCGTCATTGCATGATATATGTTGCTTTGTGCTCGCTACTAAATTACAAATCATTGTTAATTAAAATTGGCTTTGATATACCTTGGGATCCGGGGTGGGTCGATTACTTGAGCACTTTATGCCTAGCTTAATGGCTTTAAAGAAAGCGCTGCCTGGGAGACAACCCGGAAGTTTTAGAGAGTCATTTTATTCTGTTGTGTGCATTTAAAAAGTTTAAAAACAAAAAAATATAGAGGGGAACCTAAAAATTTTCAAAAAGAAAAGTGAAAGTGAGAAAGATGAACACCGTTAAAGTGGGGGACGTCCTTGAAATTTGTTCATGCCCATGGAAACTTTGTGAATCTTGATTACAGAAAATTTTCAACAAAAAAAATTATCCCCTTGTACAAATCCATTGTATTATAAAAATAATGTGCCAAGATTTACCTTTAGGGTGTTTAAATTGCTTGTTTGGTGTGTGCAGTGCAAAAACAGAAACTTTTGCTGTAGTGCTTGAATTTCTATATTTTACTGGAACATGCAAAACTTCTGAAATTTTTACACAGTACTGCTATGCAAATTGTTTATTTTGTCCTAATTTTTCAAAATGTTTGGAGTTACAGAAGTATATGTTTCATCTGCATTTTTACAGACTGTCCTGTTTTCACAGATTGCCGTTATAGTTTCTTTATTTGCGTATGTTTGAAATCTTGTTGAGCCTCATTGACTTGGGAGCCATAGAATTGTGATAGCATACAGTGGGTAATGTTTGATCATAATTATACAATAATGTTACAGTAGGACATGATGGGATTTGATGTTATATGTACTAACCCCTCTAATAAAAAGTTTGGTTAAGTTTTGTGTGGATGAAGTGTTCGAAAATCGAGGAGGTATCGATATGAGGAGAATAAGGAGAGGCAAGAGTTCAAGCTTGGGGATGCCCAAGGCACCCCAAGTAAATATTCAAGGAGACTCAAGCGTCTAAGCTTGGGGATGCCCCGGAAGGCATCCCATCTGTCGTGCGTACGACCATCTATGGGGCCATCCAACCCCTTGTGGTTTAGGTAGGGGGAGGCGCAAGCACAAAGAGCAGAATCAACAGAGAGCGCAAGGGATTTTACCCAGGTTCGGGTCACCGTGAGGTGTAAAACACTACTCCTGCCTTGGTGTATTGGGTGTGTATGAACGCAAGTACAAGGAGTGCTCTCTCCGGCAAGGTGCCAGAGAAGAAGCTACGCATGCAAGTTGCTCTAAAATCCGATCCCTGTAAACATTGCCCTGGCCCTCCTTTTATAGCTCAAGGGGTTACCACAGTGGCAAAACAATAATTACAAGCTGATTAGATAGCAAACAGTGCTATCATACCTAACTCTGCCAGTTTAGGACAAAAGCAATAAATGCTCCGTTAGGTGTCATGTGGAGGAGGAGCCCCGGCAAGGTTCCTGCACCGCTCGCCCAGCTACCTCCTATTATTTTGACACGCCTTCTAGACGGGTGTCATTAAAGGTAAACCTCCTTCCAGCGCGCTGACACGTGCCTGACAAATCCCACCTAGCTGTCCACCTCATCGATTAGTGACTAGCTGCAGATGAGGTGGAGCGCTAACAGCTAGCGAGAGCTTGCCGGGTCTTCACCTTGCCGGCTCGGCCTTGCTGGCAAAGGTTGTCTTGTGTTTGAACTTGATGCTTCGATTTGATCTTCTCTCCAGTAGCCTCTACAACTGGGTCTTGAGTTTTATTACTTGGCAATTTCCGGCAAGCCTTGGCCGGCAAGGAAGCTGCTACTGTCTGTGCATAAGTCAGGGTATAAAATACCCATGTTTTATACACTGACAGGAGCCCCCGGGCCTGGGCCATACGCGCGCCCGAAGCGTCGTTGGGCTAGGCCCAAACAATGCACAGACACGCGGCGGGAAAACTGCCATTGTAATTTTCTCATGATGGTTATCCTGACACACGTCCAATCCACGCATTAAATGCGGGACGTGGGAACGTGGACTATTGCGGTTATTCCGTAGTAGTGCGCTTGTAAAAAAGCGCTGCTGGGGTAAACAGTGAAGAGCCATCCCCCTCGCGCCTTCCCCATAAAAAGGCAACCGCGAGGAGGTGCTGCTCATTCGCCCCTGCTTTCTCCTGCTTCATCTCCTTCCTCTCGCCAGAATTGCTTCCGCCGCCGCCGCCACTGATTCGCATCTCAACTCGACCTCTTTTCTCCTCCCCGAGCCCTAATGGCACCCAAGAAGGCTGGCGCGGAGGGGAAGAAGCCCGCCAAACCGCTCGACCCCAAGGCGGAGAAGAAGAAGAAGGATTTGGAGGAACTGGAGAAGCGACGGAGAGAGAATGCGATCTTCTCGCTGTCTTCCATGGATGCCAACACTCTGATCGAGAGGTATGCTTACATGTGGGGAAAGGACACCAAAGATCATAAGGCCCCAGTGGTGCTTCCTGAAGGCGACAAGGATCCATCGGATTCGTATCCATTTTTCTGCGCTTACTTTTACTGTGGCCTGGTTCCTCCATTCTCAGATTTCTTCAGCGCCATGATGTTCAGTTTTGGGTTCAGACTGCTGGATTTTACTCCAAATGCGATGACTTGCATGGCGGTCTTTGCCCATCTATGCGAGAACTTCGTCGGAGTCGCCCCCAACATAGATCTATTCCGCCACTTCTTCGTTCCCCGCATCGAAGACAAATCGCTCTCCGGCAGTGTGACGTGGATCCCCAGGGCAAAAACCAAGGGCCAATATCTTGCCGGGCAGCTCCACCTCAAATGGGATGAGTGGAGGGCAGAATGGTGCTGGATCCAGGAAAAGGATTTTCCTCCATTTTGCATGCCGCGTACGGTAAGAGTCCAGCGCGGCAAGAACTGGAGTAATTTTGGCGCCACCGAAGAGAGACTCCGCCCGGCACTGAACAGGATTGCTCGCCTTAAGGCTGCCAAGCTGACCGTGAAAATGGTTGGCGCTGACTTCCTCCGACGATGCATTGCGCCGCTGCAGAAGAGAGAGAGGTTCGCTTGGGAATACCAAGGGGCCGCTGATATTATGCGGTTGTATCATGTGACCGGCAACAATTTAACGGTTATGGAGCACGCCTGCCTCTGCGAACAACTGTTCCGAAAAACTGGCACCTTCCACTTGTCGGACGGAATCGTCCCGCTGAACATCAATTCCGCCAAGGACTCCATCTTGTCGATGATGCCGGATTGCAACGGTCACGGAGTCAGAGCAGACTGGCCAATGCCCACCTTGGCGAATGAGATGGATTGGGCTTCCAACCTGACGGAAAAAGCTTCCCGGAAGGAGACGGATCTCTTCCGGGCCACCAGAGATGAAGAACTGGCGTACATCACCAGCAAGGCCGCAGAGATCGTGAGAATTAATGCGGCAGGCAGTTCTGGCGCTGTGGCAGCTGAGGATGATGACGAAAAACATCACGAAGAAGAAGCTGCCGAAGAGCAACAGGAAGAGCCTGCCGGGGGTGAGGCTGTCGGAGCTGAGGTTGCCGGGACTGAGGTTGCCGGAGAGCCTGAAGAGGAAGAAGGCCCTCGAGCCCCGAAGAAGAAACGCCGTCTTCGAAGGGCGGTCAGTCAAGAGCCGGTGCGTGCTTCCTCGCCAGGGGCTGGCCCTTCGGTGAAGAAGACGACCACAAAGACCGGCCACCAAGAAGAAGTACGCCGACAATCAACTCGGCGTCCCCGAACTCAACCTCCGTCCCCCCCGACAAGAGGTTTCCAGAGAAATTGAATCCACTCAGCCGACGGGTTCGCCTCCTCCGGCACTCAAGAGGGCCAGAGAATCGCCTCCGCCAGTGAGATATGATTTTGATGTCCTTGGCGAGTCTGAAGAGGAGGAGTGAGTATGCTTATCCCCATCAAGCCTTGATTTTATCTGGTTGCCATTTTGACTTGATTTCTTTTGTCTTGACAGAGATCCAGAGCCACTCGTGCACCGGTCGAAGCGGGCCAAGTCTGCAACAGGACAAGATCCTGCGGCGAGTACTGGGCAGGGGATTGCAACGGCTGAAACTATTGTTATCAGCCCCCAGCCCAGCCCCCTGCGTGAGGATGTGGCGCAGATCCCGCCCACTTGCGCCAGCATCGAAGTTCCTCCTTCTGATCCTGATAAAGAGATGGGGGAGGGCCGCCAAGAAGAAGAAGAACACCAAGAGGCAGACCCTACTGAGGCTCCCTCGTCAACCATCGTTCCGGAGAGTGCTTCCCCGACAAGGGCCTCCACCGATGAGCCTGTCCGCACAGAGGCTACTCCGACAAGCGGAGCCGCTGATGGTCGTGCGCCGGCAATACAAGTTGCCGGGGAAGGAGATGCCCTTCCTCAACAAACACCAACGGGTAATCCTCTTGTCTTTACATATCTCCCACGAAAAATCTTTTTTGTTTTCTTGAACTTTGACTTGTAATTTTTGAATCTCATTTTGCCCTTGCTCCTGCTCCAATCCACAGCTCCAACCTCTCCCGAAGAAGGCGAAGTCCTTGTGGAGGTAGCCAATATCGCAAAGGACGCCGCTGATGAGGCCGCCAAGATTGCTGCTGAAGAGGATCTTGTGCAAGCTGCCGAGGAGACCAGAGTGCTCCCTGAAGGATCTGAGAGATCTTCTGGCAACACGTTTGACCCTGCCAGGATGGACGTGGATAAGGCGCCCATCAACACCAACATGCGAACCTCGATAACCAACCGGCAGCGTCAGTCTTGCAGATCCCGTCAAGCAGCTTGGCGCTGCTTACTCCTTAGCACTAATCTGGAGCCCCCAGCACATCTGGCACCGCGGGGCTAAGCTTTGATGAAGAAATAGCCCGGATTCTGCTCCCCATGACCCAAAGAACCGGCGAGGCCACTGATGCAACTGACAGTGCTGAAGATCTTGCCTTTATGGAAATCATGGCCGTCGGATTCAAAGGAGTCCAGAAAAGGTACAGCCAGAGGTGGAGCAGGGTCCAGGAAGAGCGCAAGGCTACGGATCTGGTTGACCAGAAGCTGAAAGAGAAGGCAAACGAGCTGCGTACATGGTACAACCAGCAGTCTCGCGTCCTCAGAGATCAGGAAGAAGATCTTGCTGCTTCTAAGAAAGAAGCGGTAACCTTGGATGGCAAGCTGACAGAGCGCGCAGCGCAGCTCGACGCCAAAGATAAGGAACTCGCCGCCCGCGAAGAGGCCCTTGCCGCCACACTCCGCGGCAAGGATGAGGAAATTGAAACACTCCTTAAGCAACAGACTCAAGAGCTGGAAGATGGACACAGAAATCCATTGAAACCCAAGCCTTGGAGAATGCCGCCAAGCTCACGGAGGCTTCCGATAAAGCTGCTACCGCCGTCTCCGCCAAGACAGAACTGGAATCCCAAATGGCCAAATTAAAGGAAGATCTTGCCGGTAGTGGCAGAGAAATTGAGGCTCTCAAGGACGAAGCGCTGAAGGCAGCCCGCACTCTAGGGGACTTGCAAACGCAGCTGTCGTCCAAGAACCAAGATCTTGATGCCGCCGCCAAGACAATTGGAGATCTGAAATCCCAACTGGCCACTTTGGTAACAGCTTTAGAATCCGCCAAGGAAAGGGAGAGAGTCTTGACGGAGAAACTAGAGAAGGAAGAGGCCTTGAAGAAGGATGCTGAGAACAACTACGCCCAATTGCATGAGAACCTTTCCCTCTGGACCGGCAGGCTTGTTAATGCTGCTGAGCGCATCACTTCCCAGATCGGCGTGATGGACATGAAAAGCTGGGGTTTCACCGTCAACGACAAAGAGGCCACCGGTGTTAGACTGACCAAGTTCTTTGAGGGGTCTTATCGACGCCTTGAAGACGTATCACGAGGACAGGTCCGCTGCATTTGCTGATGAATCCCGGAAGTTTGCGCGTGAAATTGTATATAGGATGCTGCTCAAAATCGCTCATCGCAATCCTAGCCTTGATCTCTCCGGGGTCTTCAGGAGGCTGCCGGCGAACACCGACGTTACCGCTGCCGACAAGATCGCTGCTCCTCTTGCCGACAAGGTTCTCCA
Organism: Elymus sibiricus; assembly: GCA_039707655.1. Lineage (NCBI taxonomy): Eukaryota > Viridiplantae > Streptophyta > Magnoliopsida > Poales > Poaceae > Elymus > Elymus sibiricus. The sequence continues at coordinate 163,459,419 of CM077666.1, read as the reverse complement.
AATTCCCAGGGTCCAGGGTGATCGTCGAGACTGAGCTTGTCGTTATATCCATCACTGTGCTGTCATGTAAAAGATACATTTGATCTTATGTTAGATCCGCACTGCTTTCGTGATGTAATATGACTTGTGCTGATGGCTGTATGTATGTCGTTTCCCCTGTCTTATTTTGTCTTTGCATGATTGCATACCCTACACTTGCCGGAAGCTTGCCGGTGCACGCACTTGCCGCGAGCGCTTGAGGAATGGATCCTTAGTAGCCTGCTGGTAGTGTTGCCGCCGGCAAGTTTTCCTTTGACGTTTTCAACGTAGCTACTTAAATTGTTGAGTGGACTCGAAACAAAATAAGAGCGCGGATGATCATGACAAGGTTCCTTCGCATGCAGGTTTCTCATACAAACACAGAATCGTTCAAGGGAAATTGCAAATGTAACAAGGAAATTGTTTCAAAGTTTTTCAACTTAGCTTTTCCTTGTACTGCTTCTCTTGTCGTATGAAATGATCACTTGAATGCCATTAAATGGTAACCCATCACTCCCCCCCCGGGAAACTTGCACGCGAGGGATCCTTCTGTCCTTTGAGAAAAAGAAAGAAGAGAAAAGAGTGGTTTGGGAACCTTGACGGTTCATCAGCCATTTCATAAAAACTAAAGTATAATCACAACGTCACATGCATCCATATACAAATGAATATGTACGAAGAGTTGCGAAATACTTAGCTTTATTTCACTTATGAACAGGATCTGCGCCTGGCTTTGTACAAAGGGTTACAAGTCTTGTCGACAAGCTTGTACAAAAGGGGTTGCCGGGAGGCCCGGCAACCACGCCTTATGGGTAGAACTTGCGAAGATGCTCAATATTCCATGAGTTTTGCACTGGGGTACCATCTTCGGTCTCCAGACGGACCGCGCCAGGTCTGGTGACTCGCACTACCCGATAAGGGCCTTCCCACTTCGGCGTCAACTTGTTTGATCCCTTGGCGGATTGAACGCGCCGAGGAACAAGGTCGCCTTCCTCAAGGCTTCAGGCATGCACTTTGCGCCCGAAGACGATCTTCCTCAAGGAGCGTTGCGTCATCTTGCCGCAACTGCTCTTGCTCAGCTTCATCGTAAGCGAGCACTCGAGGTGACCCGTATATGAGTTCTGTGGGGAGCACCGCTTCTGCACCATAGACTAGGGAGAAGGGTGTTTGGCCAGTAGCTCGATTTGGTGTCATTCTGAGTGACCAAAGAACCACCGGCAACTCATCAATCCAGCGTCTTCCACACATGTGCAGCCTGTCAAAAGTTCTTGTCTTGAGGCCACGCGGCACTTCAGCGTTCATCCTTTCCGCTTGGCTATTGCTTCTCGGGTGAGCAACAGATGCAAAACAGATTTTGCCGCCAAGGTCCTGGATATACTGCATGAAGGTGCGGCTCGTGAATTGTGTGCCATTGTTGGTGATGATCCTGTTAGGAACCCCGAAACGGCAAACCAATCCTTTGAAGAACTTGACGGCTGACTGTGCCGTCACCTTCCTCACTGGCTCCACTTCAGGCCACTTTGTGAACTTGTCGATGGCGACGTACAGGAACTCAAAGCCCTCGGTAGCACGGGGGAAGGGGCCCAAAATATCAAGCCCCAAACCGAAAAAGGCCAGGAGAGAGGGATCGTTTGAAGAGCTTGAGCTGGCTGATGTATGTTCTTTGAATGGAACTAGCATGCTTCACACTTGGTTACTAGCTCAGTTGCATCCTGGAGGGCAGTGGGCCAATAGAAACCTTGTCGGAAAGCTTTGCCGGCAAGCGCTCTTGATCCTATGTGAGAACCACATATGCCTCCATGTATCTCTGCCAACAGCCTTAGTCCATCTTCCCGGCAGATACACTTTAATTTCACACCATTTGGTCTCTTTCTGTATAGCGTGTTATCCACAAACTGATACATATTTGATTGAAGGGCTACTTTCTCAGCTTCTTCCTGCTTGTCGGGAAGTTCTCCTGTTTGAAGGAAATGAACTATCTGTTGTGCCCATGCCGGAGCTTGTGGCTCGACGACAAGGATCAAAGGCATTTCTTCGGCTGTGGGAGCGCTTGCTTCAGCAGCAAGAACTTGAGGTTCTGCGCGAAGCCGCTGCTCACCAGCGGTTGTGTCGTTGTCCCCGGCAGCATCCTTGCCGGCGGCTTCTGGGAGCTCTGCCGGAAAATACTTCCCGGTATTCAACTTTGTTCTCTTACTGGCCTGCGTTGATGGAGTGACTGATGGTTGATTCAAATGGAGCACAAAAGTTCCTGGTTCCACAGGAAGCTTCTGAGCAGCACACTTTGACAGACGATCAGCAATGTTGTTTTCCGCACGAGGGACGTGCTCTGTTTGCAACCCGTCAAAGTGTTCTTCCAATTTCCTCACTTCTTCCACATATGCTTCCATCAACGGGCTCTGGTAATCTTTGTTTACTTGCTTCACAACGAGCTACGAGTCTCCACGGATGATCAATTTTCTGATTCCAAGGTCCACTGCAATCCTAAGACTGGCAAGGAGTCCTTCATACTCAGTAGTGTTGTTCGTCGCCTTCTCCCTGGGAAAGTGCATCTGGATTACATACTTGAGGTGCTCTCCGGTGGGTGCGACAAGCAGCACTCCGGCACCGGCGCCTTGCAGTGAGAAGGCACCGTCAAAGTATATGACCCATTCTTTATCTGTTTCTTTGCCGGGGAGGGCTGATTCTTGAATTTCTTCGTCTTGCGTTGGTGTCCATTCCGCAATGAACTCCGCCAAAGCTCTGCTCTGAATAGTTGATGTGCTTTCAAACTTGAGTGCAAAGCTGGACAGTTCCAATGCCCACTCTACTATCCTGCCAGTTGCATCTGGATTCCTCAAGATACGCTCCAACGGAAAGTGAGTGACGACGGTAATCTCATGTACTTGGAAGTAGTGACGCAGCTTTCTCGAGGCCATCAGAAGGCCGAAAAGCAATTTCTGCACTTCAGAGTATCTTGACCTAGCCCCCTGCAATAGGGAACTAACAAAATATACTGGCCGCTGCACCACCTTCTTCTTCGGCACCATATGCTGATCAACTTTATCTGCTTGCGCTGCTTCTGACTTGTCGGCACCAGACCTTGCCGGAGAAGATTCCGGTTTGTCGCCGGACGGGCTTGCTGCGGCTGCTTCTTCATCGTTGACTTCCCTCTGCGCTACTAATGCAGCGCTAACCACTTGATTCGTTGCCGCCAGATATAGCAGCAAGGGTTCTTGTGGTTTAGGCACAACTAGCGTTGGCGCAGAACAGAGGTATCTTTTCAAATCCTGCAGCGCGGCCTCCGCTTCTGGAGTCCATTTCATTGGACCTGCCTTTTTTCAAAATCTTGAAAAATGGCAGGGCGCGCTCAGCAGATTTTGAAATGAACCTACTTAAGGCAGCAACACAGCCGGCAAGGCGCCGCACATCCTTGACGCTCTTTGGTGCTTGAATCTGCTCAATTGCTTTGATCTTGTCGGGATTTGCTTCAATTCCATGTTGAGATACAAAGAACCCAAGAAGTTTGCCGGATGGAACGCCGAATACACACTTCTCGGGGTTGAGCTTCAAATTGATCTTGCGCAAGTTTGTAAATGTTTCTTCTAAATCTTGAATGAGGGTTGATTTGTCCTTGGTTTTGACCACTATATCATCCATATACGCTTCCACATTCCTGTGCAGCTGGGGCTCAAAACCAATCTGGACTGCTCTTGTGAATGTTGAACCAGCACTCTTTAATCCGAAAGGCATACGCGCGAAGCAGTATGTGCCACATGGAGTAATGAATGCGGTTTTCTCCTCATTCTCCTTGGCCATGAATATCTGATGGTACCCAGAATATGCATCAAGGAATGAGAGTAGATCGCAGCTGGCCGTAGAGTCTACAATTTGATCAATGCGCGGCAAAGGGAAAGGATCCTTTGGACATGCTTTGTTGATATCCGTGTAGTCGATACAAAGCCTCCACTTCCCATTTGCTTTCCGCACTACAACTGGATTCGCCAACCAAGTTGGATGAAGTACACCTCTAACCAAGCCTGCTACTTCAAGTTTCTTTATTTCCTCGGCAATGAACTGTTGCCGCTCCAAAGCTTGCTTCCTGACCTTCTGCTTGACGGGCCGAGCATGGGGACAAACGGCAAGGTGGTGCTCAATTATCTCCCTGGGAACACTGGGAATGTCAGATGGTTGCCATGCAAACTGTAGGATCGAAAGTATGTCTAGAGGGGGGGGGGGGTGATTAGACTACTTGACCAAATAAAAACCTAACCTTTTCCCAATTTTAGATGTAGGCAGATTTTAGCAAGTATACAAGTCAAGCATCACCCTACACATGCAATTCTAAGAGTGTAGCAGCGGAAAGTAAACAATTGCATATGTAAGTAAAGGAGGGGATCGGAGATTTCAAATGCAATGAAGACACGGTGGTTTTTGGCGTGGTTTCGATAGGTGGTGCTATCGTACGTCCACGTTGATGGAGACTTCAACCCACGAAGGGTAACGGCTACGCGAGTCCACAGAGGGCTCCACCCACGAAGGGTCCACGAAGAAGCAACCTTGTCTATTCCACCATGGCTTACGTCCACGAAGGACTAGCCTCACTCGGGTAGATCTTCACGAAGTAGGCGATCTCCTTGCCCTTACAAACTCCTTGGTTCAACTCCACATCATGTCAAAGGCTCCCAAGTGACACCTAACCAATCTAGGAGACACCACTCTCCAAAAGGTAATAGACGGTGTGTTGTTGATGAACTCCTTGCTCTTGTGCTTCAAATGATAGTCTCCCCAACACTCAAACAACTCCTCACAGATTTGGCTATGGTGGAAGAAGGATTTGAGTGGAAAGCAACTTGGGAAAGGCTAGAAATCAAGGTTCAAATGGTTGGATTGGAATATCTTGATCTCAACACATGAGTAGGTGGTTCTCTCTCAGAAAATGTATGGTGTAAGTGTAGGCACGTTCTGATGGCTCTCCTTACTTAGAAGGAAGTGGTGGAGGGGTATATATAGGCTCCACACAAGATCCAACCGTTACACACTTTTGACCCAACTCGGTGGCACCGATCAGAAATCTCGGTGGCACCGAACTGTGTAAAAGATATGAACGTTAGGAATCTCGGTGGGACCGACTGGAACAACTCGGATGGACCGATGTGCAATGGTTAGGGCAAACCTTGTCTCGGTGGCACCGATTGCATCAACTCGGTGGGACCGAAGTGAAGCAATAAGGCAACACAGAGTTGGCAAGCCATCTCGGTGAGACCGATTTGCAAACCTTGGTGGGACTGAAGTAAGTGCAAACGATCACAAAGAGTTGGCAAGGCCATCTCGGTAAGACCGAGATCCATATCGATGGATCCGATTTGTTAGGGTTTTGGCAGTGGCTAAGTCCAGATGAACTCGGTGGCTCCGGATAGAGAATTTCGGTGGGGCCGAGTTAGAATGTAGGTTTTGGACATATTTGGATGGAGAAAGTGGTTGAGGGTTTTGGAGTACTGTCACTAAGCACTTGAGCAAAAGGACCATTAAGCAACACCTCATCCCCTTTTAATAGTATTGGCTTTCCTATGGACTCAATGCGATCTTGGATCACTAAACCAAAAATGTAGAGTCTTGATCTTTTGCCAATCTATGTCCTTAGCATTTTGAGGGGTTCCACATCTCCTTGTCCTTGCCATGCCAATCATTGAACATCCTAAAATCTTTAACTTGAATGGACATTAGTTCAATGAGATATATGTTGTTATGAATTACCAAAACCACCAAGGGAGCAAATGTGCTTTCACAAACACATCGACGTTTGCCCATAGGAAGGCAACGAGCGCGCTTTCCTATTTGCTGTCAAGAGTGGCACCGATGGTGAAGGTACCGTCAGTGCCTGATGTCTACTACACAACTTGTTCTTGTAGACTCGTGTTGGGCCTCCAAGCGCAGAGGTTTGTAGGACAGTAGCAATTTTCCCTCAAGTGGATGACCTAAGGTTTATCAATCCGTGGGAGGCGTAGAATGAAGATGGTCTCTCTCAAACAACTCTGCAACCAAATAACAAAGAGTCTCTTGTGTCCCCAACACACCCAATACAATGGTAAATTGTATAGGTGCACTAGTTCAGCGAAGAGATGGTCATACAAGTGTAGTATGGATAGTAGATATAGGTTTTTGTAGTGCGAACAATAAAAAACAGCAAGGTAGCAAGTAACAAAAGTGAGCATAAACAGTATTGCAATGCTTAGAAACAAGGCCTAGGGTTCATACATTCGCTAGTGCAATCTCTCAACAATGCTAATATAATTGGATCATATAACCATCCCTCAATGTGCGATAAAGAATCACTCCCAAGTTCCTATTAGCGGAGAACATAAGATAGAAATTGTTTGTAGGGTACGAAACCACCTCAAAGTTATCCTTTCCGATCGATCTATTGAGCCATTCCTATAAGTGTCATAAATAGCCCTAGAGTTCGTACTAAAATAACACCATATGATACACATCAACCAACTCTAATGTCACTTAGATACTCCAATGTCACCACAAGTATCCGTGAGTTGATTATACGATATGCATCAAACAACTTCGTAATCATAATATTCAATCCACACAAAGAACTCCAAGGAGCACCCCAAAGTTTCTATCTGAGAAAAGATAATGAAAATGTGCATCAACCCCTATGCATAGATTACCCCAATGTCACCTCGGGAATCCGCGAGTTGAGTGCCAAAACATATATCAAGTGAATCAATATAATACCCCATTGTCACCACGGGTATTCATATGCAAGGCATACATCAAGTGTTCTCAAATCTGAATATTCAATCCGACAATAACGAAACCTCAAAGGGAAAAGATTCGATTCATCACAACAAAGATAGAGAGGGAAGAAACACCATATGATCCAACTATATTAACAAAGCTCGTGATACATCAAGATCGTGCCAAATCAAGAACACGAGAGAGAGAGATAAAACACATAGCTACTGGTACAAACCCTCAGCCCCAAGGGTGAACTACTCCCTCCTCGTCATGGAGACCGCCGGGATGATGAAGATGGCCTCTGGTGATGCTCTCCCCCTTCCGGCAGGGTGCCGAAAAAGGGCTGTAGATGAGATCGTGGAGGTACAGAGGCTTGCGGCGGCGTAAAAACTCATCTAGGTTAACTTTCGGGGGTTTCTGAATATATATGATTTTTCAGCGTTGGAATCACGCAAAGAGGTGCCACAGGGGGCCCACGAGGCACCAGGGCGCGCCTGTATGTGTGTGTGTGTGGGGGGGGGGGGGCAGGCGCGCCCAGGTGGCTCGTGGGGCCCTTGTGGCTCTTCTGCTGCTCCTCCGAAGCTTCCTGGGTCTGTTTCCTTCCAGAAAAAATTGTCAAAAAGTTTCGCTGCATTTGGACTTCATTTGATATGGATTTTCTGGAAAACCAAAAACAAGCAGAAAACAACAACTGGCACTGGGCACTAGGTCAATATGTTAGTCCATAAAAATCATATAAAATCCATATAAAAGTGCAACAAAATCATACAAGATTATAATAGACATGGCATGAATACTTCATAAATTATAGATACGTTGGAGACGTATCAGCATCCCCAAGCTTAATTCCTGCTCGTCCTCGAGTAGGTAAATGATAAAAGAAATAATTTATGAAGTGTGAATGCTAGCATAGTGCATAAGTTTGATCAATGATAATTTCAATCACTTTTTCTAGCATCAATATATATCATAATCGGTAGCTCATCTCATAAAACTTCTCATGATCAAGTAGCAAGCTATTCACATGTTTAAAGTATAGGCCATAAACTTTCTTGAAAACTAACAAACTATGTTCTCAGTCATCAAACAATTGCAATTCATCTTATTTTCTGGAAGGGTCTATGTAAGAGCTTTGATCTAGCAAATTCCACATACTCAACTATCATTTAGTCTTCCATGATTGCTGACACTCAAAGCATATTTTTAGAACAAACCGTTTCAGTCAAACACATAGGAAGATAGGGGCTTAAGGTTTCGCCTCCCAACTTATTTATCTCAGGGATAATGTCAACAATAATAACTCATGATCATCTATATTCAACTGGATATATGTGCCTGGATCTTTCCCTACCACATAATGCTTGCCAACTAAAGAATAAATAGAGCGGAATAGGGATGAACGTTAATGACTCTTGCATAAAAGTAAATACAGAAAAGTAAAAGATAGGCCCTTCGCAGAGGGAAGCAGAGGTTGTCATGCGCTTTTGGTTGTTGGATGCACCAGCCCTTAATGCAAAGGAACATCACGTTATATTGCCCCTTGTGATAGCAACCTTTATTATGCAGTCCGTCGCTTTTATTTCTTTACCATCACAAGTTCGTACAACGCTTATTTTTCCCTTGCAATAAAAGATCATACATATTTTAGGAGCAATTTTTATTGCTTTTTGCACCGATGACAACTTACTTAAAGGATCTTATTCAATCCATAGGTATATATGGTGGACACTCATGGCAAGAAACTGGGTTTAAGGGTTTTTGGATGCACAGGTAGTATCTCTACTCAGTACGAATTTTTGGCTAGCAAAAGATCCTAAGCAAGCACCACATGTTAGAGGATCCATGGCAATATAACTTCTATGTGAATATAAACAAACATAACTCATTACGTTGTCTTCCTTGTCCAACGTCAACTACTTGATCAAGCTTGAAAATAATTAATGGGGGCTCACAATCATAGAAGATGTCCAAGATAGTATATTTATATGTGAAATTTCTCTTCCTTCAAAATTCTTTCATGAATTGTTCAAGTGACCAATGCGATGTTTGTTAACTTTCAATAAATTTTACCACTTATAATTCTTGTATGTGAAGTCACTACTCCTCATGGGACAAGCATATGAAGCATATAAATTTCAACTTTATGATATTCAATTCATTTCAACAATTTACTCATAGGATATAAGTGAAGAACAAGAGTAAATGACAAACTACTCCAAAAAGATATAAGTGAAGACCAAATGAGTAGTTAAGTAAATAGGTAGCTATGTGAGGACTCTCTCTCATTTAAAAATTTCAGATATTAAGTATTTTATTCAAATAGCAACGAAAACAAAATAAAATGACATTTTAAGAATAGCACAACTCATGTGAAGAAGCAAAAACTTAGGCTCAACCAAGACTAACCGATAATGTTGATGAAGAAAGGTGGGATGCCTACCGGGGCATCCCCAAGCTTAGATGCTTGAGACTTCTTGAAATATTAATTTGGGATGCCTTGGGCATCCCCAAGCTTGAGCTCTTGTGTCTCCTTAATTCCTCTCATACCATGGTTTCTCTAAATCTTAAAAACTTCATCCACATAAAACTAAACAAGAACTCGTGAGATAAGTTAGTATAAATCAACTCAAAACCTTAACATTATCTACTGTAGAAAATCACAAAAATTATAATTAAACATTGCATACTAAATGCCTCTTCATATTTAATACTCCTATCCACAAATAGAAACATTAAACACGCAAACATATGCAAACACTGCAACTATAACAGCAATCTGCCAAAACAGAACAGTCTGTAAAAGGGGAATAAGAATCCATACTTCCCTAACTCCAAATATTCTGAAAAATTACCACGTGACATAGAACTCATGCATTTTTACTGTGTAAAAATTTCAGATTTTTATCATGTTCTGACTATTCAGGAATATTCTGGACATAACAGAAAACTTTCTGTTTTCAAACAGCAACACATGAACTTGTAAACTGAGCATGGTAAAGGCTATAATTGGCATTTTATTGAAGTAAAAGATACAAAACATGATTCTAAATAACAGCAAGCAAATCTCAACAAAATAAAATGATGCTCAAACAAAACTCATATTATGTGACGAATAAAAATATAGCTCCAAGTGAGGTTACCGATAGTGTTGAAGACGAAAGAGGGGATGCCTTCCGGGGCATCCCCAAGCTTAGACGCTTGAGTCTTCCCTGAATATCAACTTGGGGTGCCTTGGGCATCCCCAAGCTTAGGGTATTGCTGCTCCTTATTCTCCTCATATCGATATCTCACCCAAAACTTGAAAACTTCAATCACACAAAACTTAACGGAACTTCTTGGGATAGGTTAGTATGATAAAAATAAATCATCCACTTAGGACTGTAAAGACAAGATTAATAATTGTTCTCACATAATTCCTACTGTATTATATCATTCCCACAATTTATATCTCATAATATAAGCTATGGAAACACTAAAACAAGCAAACTATGCACCGAAAACAGAATCTGTCAAAAACAGAACAGCATGTAGTGGGCGATTTAATAACCATACTTCTGTACACCAAAAAATTCTGAAAAATTAGGAAAACGTAAAAAATTTGTAAATCAACACTGTGTAAAAAATTTAGAATTTTTTCACACTCCAGTACAGAATAGAAATTCCAGCACTAGACACAAAAGTTTCTGTTTTTGCACAGAATCAAATCAACAAGCATCCACACTATCCCAAAGGTTTTACTTGGCACATTATTGAAAGAAAACATATAAAACATGATCACTACAGTATATTAATCATGTGAACACACAAAAATAGAAGGTATAAGTATTGGGTTGTCTCCCAAGAAGCGCTTTTCTTTAATGCCTTTTAGCTAGGCATGATGATTTCAATGATGCTCGCATAAAAGTAAAGAATTGAAACACAAAGAGAGCATCATGAAGCATATGACTAGCACATTTTAGCCTAACCCACTTCCTATGCATAGGGATTTTGTGAGCAAATATTTTATGGGAGCAAGAATCAACTAGCATAGGAAGGCAAAACAAGCATAACTTCAAAACTTTCAACACATAGAGAGGAAACTTGATATTATTGAAACACATACAAGCATATGATCCTCTCTCATAATAATTTTCAGTAGCATCATGAAGAAATTCAACAATATATCCATCACACAAAGAATTCTTTTCATGATCTACAAGCATAGAAATTTTATTACTCTCCACATAAGCAATTTTCTTCTCATTCATAATAGTGGGAGCAAACTCAACAAAATAACTATCATGGGATACTTGATTGGCATAATCCAATTGAAAATTAAAACCATGATGAAAAGTTTCATAGTTATCATTATTCTTTATAGCATACATGTCATCACAATAATCATCATAGATAGCAACTTTGTTGTCATAATCAATTGAAACCTCTTCCAAAATAGTGGAATCATTATTAAATAAAGTTGTGACCTCTCCAAATCCACTTTTATCATTATAATAATCATAAATAGGAGGCATGCTATCATCATAATAAATTTACTCATCAAAACTTGGGGGACTAAAAATATCATCTTCATCAAACATAGCATCCCCAAGCTTATGGCTTTGCATATCATTAGCATCATGGATATTCAAAGAATTCATACTAACAACATTGCAATCATGCTCATCATTCAAAGATTTTATGCCAAACATTTTATTAAATTCTTCTTCTATCAATTGAGCACAATTTTCCGCTCCATCATTTTCAAGAAAGACATTATAAAGATGAATAATATGAGGCAACCTCAATTCCATTTTTTTGTAGTTTTCTTTTTATAAAACCAAACTAGTGATAAACAAGAAACTAAAAGATTCAATTGCAAGATCTAAAGATATATCTTCAAGCACTCACCTCCCCGGCAACGGCGCCAGAAAAGAGCTTGAGGTCTACTACACAACTTGTTCTTGTAGACTCGTGTTGGGCCTCCAAGCGCAGAGGTTTGTAGGACAGTAGAAATTTTCCCTCAAGTGGATGACCTAAGGTTTATCAATCCGTGGGAGGCGTAGGATGAAGATGGTCTCTCTCAAACAACCCTGCAACCAAATAACAAAGAGTCTCTTGTGTCCCCAACACACCCAATACAATGGTAAATTGTATAGGTGCACTAGTTCGGCGAAGAGATGGTCATACAAGTGTAGTATGGATAGTAGATATAGGTTTTTGTAGTGCGAACAATAAAAAACAGCAAGGTAGCAAGTAACAAAAGTGAGCATAAACGGTATTGCAATGCTTATAAACAAGGCCTAGGGTTCATACTTTCGCTAGTGCAATCTCTCAACAATGCTAATATAATTGGATCATATAACCATCCCTCAACGTGCGATAAAGAATCACTCCCAAGTTCCTATTAGCGGAGAACATAAGATAGAAATTGTTTGTAGGGTACGAAACCACCTCAAGGTTATCCTTTCCGATCGATCTATTGAGGCATTCCTATAAGTGTCACAAACAGCCCTAGAGTTCGTACTAAAATATCACCATATGATACACATCAACCAACTCTAATGTCACCTAGATACTCCAATGTCACCACAAGTATCCGTGAGTTGATTATACGATATGCATCAAACAACTTCATAATCATAATATTCAATCCACACAAAGAACTCCAAGGAGCACCCCAAAGTTTCTATCGGAGAAAAGATAATGAAAACGTGCATCAACCCCTATGCATAGATTACCCCAATGTCACCTCGGGAATCCGCGAGTTGAGTGCCAAAACATATATCAAGTGAATCAATATAATACCCCATTGTCACCACGGGTATTCATATGCAAGGCATACATCAAGTGTTCTCAAATCTGAATATTCAATCCGACAATAACGAAACCTCAAAGGGAAAAGATTCGATTCATCACAACAAAGATAGAGAGGGAAGAAACACCATATGATCCAACAATATTAACAAAGCTCGCGATACATCAAGATTGTGCCAAATCAAGAACACGAGAGAGAGAGAGATAAAACACATAGCTACTGGTACAAACCCTCAGCCCCGAGGGTGAACTACTCCCTCCTCGTCATGGAGACCGCCGAGATGATGAAGATGGCCTCCAGTGATGCTTTCCCCCCTCCGGCAGGGTGCCGGAAAAGGGCTGTAGATGAGATCATGGAGGTACAGAGGCTTGCGGTGGCGTAAAAACTCATCTAGGTTAACTTTCGGGGGTTTCTGAATATATATGATTTTTCAGCGTTGGAATCACGCAAAGAGGTGCCACAGGGGGCCCACGAGGCACCAGGGTGCGCCTGGGGGGGGGGGGGGCAGGCGCGCCCAGGTTGCTCGTGGGGCCCCTGTGGCTCTTCTGCTGCTCCTCCGAAGCTTCCTGGGTCTGTTTCCTTCCAGAAAAAATTGTCAAAAAGTTTCGCTGCATTTGGACTTCATTTGATATGGATTTTCTGGAAAACCAAAAACAAGCAGAAAACAGCAACTGGCACTGGGCACTAGGTCAATATGTTAGTCCATAAAAATCATATAAAATCCATATAAAAGTGCAACAAAATTATAATAGACATGGCATGAATACTTCATAAATTATAGATACGTTGGAGACGTATCAGTGCCGTCCTCCTTTGCCGACACCTTCTTCGTTGCTGGTGAAGTAGCTTTGGATTTCTTGCCGGTAGAGCCCTCCGGCAAGTCTTCAACAGGTGCGCAGCACTCCGAAGAGGCGCGCTTCCCGGAACTCTCGCCAGAGGTCTTGCCGGATCTCTTGCTTTTCTTTTCCTTGGCGGGAGCTGGCGCCTTGGTGGCCTCTGCTGCAACCGCATCCCTATAGAGTTTGTCGACGCATATGACTGCATCTTTCCTGTCGGAATTGATGGAAATGGCACCCATTGGCCCTGGCATCTTCAACATGTTATAGGCATAATGGTACGCTGCCATAAATTTGGCCAAAGCTGGGCGGCCAAGAATTCCATTATACGGCAAGGGGATTTTGACAACATCAAACACGATCTTCTCCGTTCTGTAATTCAATTCCCCGCCAAACGTTACCGGCAATGTGATCTTTCCCTTGGGTTGGCTTCTTCCCGGATTCACTCCTTGAAATGTACCAGTTCTCTCGAGCTCTTCGTCGAGAATCTGCAGCCTCTTGATTACTTCTGGAGAAATCAGGTTTAGGCCGGCCCCACCGTCAACTAGCATTTCCGTGACCTGGAGGTTGCAAATTGTTGGTGAAACCAACAACGGCAAACACCCGACCGCGGTTGTGCGATCAGGGTGATCCTCGGCATCGAAAATGATAGGTGTGTGTGACCACTTGAGTGGCTTTTGAGAGCCCATTGCCGGTTCTGCCGCATTAACCTCATGCGCCCACTGCTTAAGTTGGCGGTGAGAGGAGTGCAAAGATGCGCCTCCGTCAATGCACATGGCCTCAGTCGCCTTCTGGAATTCTTGCTCACTGGTCTCGTCGTAGTCCTCTTCGTCACTTCCATCATCCTCTTCTTTCCTTTCTCAGCCTCTAGCAGGCTTTTCTTTTTTGCTGCTTGGCCTTGCCGCGGCGACCCCCTCGGCCACCACGACCCTTCTTGCCGAACCCACCAGCACCGTCTTGGCCCCTCTCCTTGTTGCGTTTTTTGTACTCAGCTTTCTGCTTTTCTGTGAGGTGCTCGACTTGTCGGCACTCTTGGAGATCATGGCCCTTGGTGCGGTGAATCTTGTAGTATGGCCCATCAGATTTGCCGGCCTTCTCATTTGCCGCCACCTCCTGACAAGCGGCACATACAACAGCCTCCTTGCCGGGGTTTTCAGTCTTGGCTTTCTTGGCGGACTCAGAGTTGCCGGAACCTTCAACAGCCATAACAGTTTTGCCTTTGCGCTTCCTGTTGCGCTTTCGGCCTTTCTTCTTCGAGGTGGCGGCATCCTTGTCCTCGGAATCCACCTCGGCACCGGCGTCCTCCCCGGGAAGCCTCCTTCCTTCTTCAGCACGCGCACACTTATCCGCCAACGTGTAGAGTTCGTTGACGGTCTTCGGGAGTTTGACGTTCATCTTTTCCCGCATCCTTCGATTGCGCACGTTCGTGTGGAAGGTGGCAATCATGGCTGCGGGATGCACATCTGGTATATTGCAGTGCACGCGGCTAAATCTCTAGATATACTTGCGCAAAGTCTCACCATCTCTTTGGGGGATCACCTGCAGGTCGCTGGGCTGTCCAGGGGCCTTGTGGCCTCCGGTAAAGGCACCAACAAACTCATTGTAGAGATCTGACCATGAAGAAATGGAATTCTTCGGCAAGTTCATCAGCCAAGATCTCATGTTGGGCTTCAGCACCAATGGAAAATAGTTGGCTAGAATCTTCTCATCTCTTCCCCCGGCAGCTTGCACGACAATCGTGTAGATGCCCAGAAACTCTGCCGGGTTCAGCTTGCCGTCGTACTTTTCTGGTACTTCCGGCTTGAAGGCCCGGACAGACGGCCAGCGGACTTGCCACAGCTCACGAGTGAAGGCTGGACATCCAACCTCATAAGGTAGATATCCGCCAACCTCGGGCGCAGGCTCATCAACGACTGGACCGTTGCGCGCGTCGGATTGACGGCGCGCCTCCCGGCGCCGTTCAATGGTGGTGCGGGCATCCTCTATCCGCCTGTCCTGCAACACTTGCTGCTGATCTTGCCGTGCTCGCGGATCCGAAGAGGCCATCAACATCTCATCGGGCTCGAAGAATCATTGTGCTTGTCGCGGTTTCTGTCGTTGCTGCTGTTGAAGTTGTTGCCATGGAGGCGATTGCACCGTTGGCGCGACACCTTCAACATGGACACCAGTTGGAACTACTGGCACCATATGCAGACGCCGTGAGGGCTCCGCTTGCTGCAATTTGCTCTTCTCGGCAAACCCAATCAGGCTCTGGATGGTGGCTCTCCATTCATCCATTTTATCTGCTGCCAGAGGGAAGTTGAGCAGCATTTGGGCTCGAGCCATCGCCTCCGCTGCTGTGGCTGGCATGGCCGGATGCGAAGAACGTGGCATCGCTCTACTCCTGGCAGAGCCAGCAGGAGCGCCATTGCGATCTTGCTGCCGCGGCGCATGATCAGCAGTAGGTTGTCGTGGCGGAGTTGGAGCCTGGGGACCGGAACCTGATCGACATGGGTCTTGCCGTGTGGCCGTCGCTGCCTGGAGTCGTCGGCGCTGCTTGGAGTCATGACGCGGCGATCATGTGACGGGCGTGACATATGTCTTGACACAATGTCTCTAGACGTCGCCACGGCTGGATCTTGGTTCGCGCCGGCCCGAGCATTGCTGATCCGGTGGCTGCGCTCGTCGACGCGGCGAGGAGGAGGAAGACGTTCATCCGCTCCGCCCACGCCAACGCAGTCTTGCTCGCCAGAGGGTCGAGGGAGTCGACTGCCTCTAGCGTCTTCCCCTCCTGCTCCGACCAAGGTGGGCATGGCGACCGCGCCTCCTGTACTGGCCGTGCCAACCGCGGTGTCCGCACCTCCCACGTCGGCCGCGCCGCCTGCGGATACGTGCGAGGGAACCTTGGAGGTGGAAGGAGCCGTCATCGTGATACCCTTCTTCTTGGGAGCCATCGACGACGAGGAAGATGGTGATGAATCGGATCAAACTGATGCGCACTCTGATGATTCAGGTTCGCGCAAGAGAGCTCCCTACCTGGCGTGCCAAAGATGTCATGCGTACGACCATCTATGGGGCCATCCAGCCCCTTGTGGTTCAGCTAGGGGGAGGCACAAGCACAAAGAGCAGAATCAACAGAGAGTGCAAGGGATTTTACCCAGGTTCGGGCCACCGTGAGGTGTAAAACCCTATTCCTGCCTTGGTGTATTAGGTGTGTATGAACGCAAGTACAAGGAGCGCTCTCTCCGGCAAGGTGCGGGAGAGGCAGCTACGCATGCAAGTTGCTCTAAAATACGATCCCTATAAATGTTGCCCTGGCCCTCCTTTTATAGCTCAAGGGGTTACCACAGTGGCAAAACAGTAATTACAAGCTGATTAGATAGCAAACAGTGCTATCATACCTAACTCTGCCAGTTTAGGACAAAAGCAATAAATGCTCCGTTAGGTGTCATGTGGAGGAGGAGCCCCGGCAAGGTTCCTGCACCGCTCGCCCAGCTACCTCCTATTATTTTGACACGCCTTCTGGACGGGTGTCATTAAAGGTAAACCTCCTTCCAGCGCGCTGACACGTGCCCGACAAATCCCACCTAGCTGTCTGTGGGCTCGACACCTCATCGATTAGCGACTAGCTGCTCGATGAGGTGAAGCGCTAACAGCCAGCGAGAGCTTGCCGGCACGGAGCTTGCCGGGTCTTCACCTTGCCGGCTCGGCCTTGCCGGCAAAGGTTGTCTTGTGTTTGAACTTGATGCTTTGATTTGATCTTCTCTCCAGTAGCCTCTTCAACTGGGTCTTGAGTTTTGTTACTTGGCAATTTCCAGCAAGCCTTGGCCGACAAGGAAGCTGCTACTGTCTGTGCATGAGTCAGGGAATAAAATAACCATGTTTTATACACCAACACCATCTTTCTTCGACAATTATCGGTATGTCACGGTTTTTGTTTTGTTCACGTGATATGCGTAAATTCTTGGAGTGTCTTTTGTGTTTATTTTCCCTTTTCTTTTACGCACCATGCTCGTATGAGATAGTCCTTGGTTGATTTATAGAATGCTCTTTGCACTTCACTTATATCTTTTGAGTATGGCTTTATAGAATGCTTCATGTGCTTCACTTATATCATTTGAAGTTTGGATGCCTGTTTCTCTACATATAGAAAACTGTTATTTGTAGAATGCTCTTTTGCTTCACTTATATTTATTAGAGTGTGGTCTTTTGTAGAAAGAATTAAACTCTCATGCTTCACTTATATCTATTTAGAGAGTCAACAGGAATTGGTCATTCACATGGTTAGTCATAAAATCCTACGTAAAACTTGTAGATCACTGAATATGATAAGTTTGATTCCTTGCAATAGTTTTGCGATATTAAGATGGTGATATGTGGGAGGTACTAGTGAATGATTGTGGTTTAGTAAGAATATTGGTGTTAAGGTTTGTGACTCCCGAAGCATGCACGTATAGTTATGCGACAAAGTTATATCCTACTCAAGTTAGTATCCAATGTTAATTATTCGCAATGCATGATTATGACCGTTGTCGCTCTCTAGTTGGTCACTTCTCAATCTATTTGCTAGCCTTCGCCTGTACTAAGCGGGAATGCTGCTTGTGCATCCAAATCCTTAAACCAAAGTTGTTCCAGATGAGTCCACCATATCTACCTATATGCGGTATTACTCTGCCGTTCCAAGTAAATTTGCATGTGCCACCTCTAATCATTTAAATAAGCATCTGTTTTGTGTGCCCGTACCGCTCATGGAGCGGCAGGGGGTGGTCAGTATCTTCCATGCTAAGCGGGTTATTCTCACGATGGGTGTTTATTTACTTGTCATTGCACGAGAGAGGCTGGTAATTGGGATGCCCAGTCCTGTAATGAAAATGAAAAAAAATATAATGAAACAAGCTCCCCCGAAAAGTTGATTGTATGGAGGGCACCCGAGGATTCGGCTAGCCATGGCTTGTGTTTGAATGGTTGAGGGGGAGTAAACTTTACCTTTTCGCTTGGGAACTGCCTATAATGTGTTTAGCATGGAAGATATTGAGAATCCTCGGTCGTGACGTTGACAGGAAAAGTACACCTCTCAAAATGTATTCATCTCTGATTTAAGCTTCGAGCTCTAGCACCTCTGCAAATCCATGCTTCCCTCTGCGAAGGTCCTATCTATTTACTTTATGTTATTTTACTTTTATTGTTGAGTCATCACCTTCTCATTCAGGCACCAGTTGGAGAGCACTGTTGTCATTTTTATGCATTGAGTATAGTTAATGTTGTGTACATCATGACTAGATCAATGATTGAGCATGACGGGCTAGGAATAGCATTCTTTAGCATTTTTATTTTGAAAGGCATGATTGTTTGTTGGTATGCCTGAGTCTTGATGTCTTTATGTCAAATTATAGACTATTGCTTTGAATCACTCGTATCTTAATATTCATGCCATGATTAGATTATATGATCAAGATTATGCTAGGTAGCATTCCACATCAAAAATTGTCTTTTTATCATTTACCTACTCGAGGACGAGCAGGAATTAAGCTTGGGGATGCTGATACGTCTCCGTCGTATCTATAATTTTTGATTGTTTCATGCCAATATTTTACAACTTTTATATACTTTTGGCAACATTTTATATGATTTTCTTGGACTAACATATTGATCCAGTGCCGAGTGCCTGTTCCTATTTGTTGCATGTTTTTTGTTTCGCAGAAAATCCATATCAAACGAAGTCCAAACGCAATAAAAATTTACGAAGATTTATTTAGGAATATATGTGATTTTTGGGAAAAATAATGAACGCGAGACAATGCTCGAGGGGCCCACAAGCTCAAGGGATGCGCCCCCCTACCCAGGGCGCGCCTGGCAGGCTTGTGGCGCCCCTGTAAGGTGGTTGGGGCCCTTCTTCCACCGCAAGAAAGATAATATCCGGAATAAAATCCCCTCAAAATTGCAGCCCAATCGGAGTTAAGGATCTCCGGGAATATAAGAAACGGTTTTCGGCCAGAAAACAGGAGCGCAAAACAGAAGAGAACAAAGAGAGAGATCCAATCTCGGAGGGGCTCCTTCCCTCCGGGAGCCATGGAGGCCAAGGACCAGAGGAGAAACCCTCCTCCCATCTAGGGGGGAGGCCAAGGAAGAAGAAGAAGAAGAAGGAGGGGGGGCTCTCTCCCCCTCTCTCCCGGTGGCGTCGGAACGCCTCCGGGGCAAACATCTTGTGGCGGCGATCTACTCCAACAACTCCGCCATCTTCCTCAACACCTCCATCACCTTCCCTCATCTATTTACAGTAGTCCACTCTCCCACAATCCGCTGTACCCCCTACTTGAACATGGTGCTTTATGCTTCATATTATTTTCCAATGATGTGTTACCATCCTATGATATTTGAGTAGATTTTTGTTGTCCTATGGGTGATTGGTGAATTGCTATGATTGGTTTGAATTGCTTGTGGTTATGTTGTTGTCCTTTGGTGCCCATCATATGAGAGCGCACGTGGATCACACCATAGGGTTAGTTGCATGTTGATAGGACTATGCATTGGAGGGCAAGAGTGATGGAAACTTCTTCCTACCATATAAATTGATTCATACGGGATTGAAGGGGGACCAATATATCCTAATGCTATGGTTGGGTTTTACCTTAATGAATGTTAGTAGTTGCGGATGCTTGCTAATAGTTCCAATCATAAGTGCATAGAATTCCAAGTAAGGGATGACATGCTAGCAGTGGCCTCTCCCACATAAAAACTTGCTATCGGTCTAGTAACTTAGCCAATTGCTTAGGGACAATTCCGCAAATCCTACCACCACTTTTCCACACTCGCTATACTAACTTAATTGTAATTTATTTAGAACAACACCTAATTTTTATTTTCACGTTCTTTATTATCTTGCAAACTTATCTTACTACACCTACAAAGTACTTCTAGTTTTATTACTTGTTTCTAGGTAAAGCAAACGTTGGTGTGCGTAGAGTTGTATCGGTGGTCGATAGAACTTGAAGGGAATATTAATTCTACCTTTAGCTCCTCATTGGTTTTGACACTCTTATTTATTGAGAAAGGCTACAAACGATCCCCTATACTTGTGGGTTATCACCCCCCGGTGATCAATTCAAGCCTTGCCCTAAAGCATAGAAGGCTTGATCGGGGTTGATTAAAACAGCTCTAGAGCTGATTTCAATAATCCTCGCTACATCTCGCTCTTTAAGGCAATCACCATTTAAAATGCTTTCAAGTGCCGACGAGTTCCACTGTAAGCGAAGATGACCTTCCTCGGACTAGACGAGGAGTCGCTGATCAACAGCACGGAGGACGCGCGCCAGCAGGTCAATCAGGTACGTCAAACCAGTTTGTCAAAGCTCGTCGCATTACCTCCCACGAATACCTTTTATCTTAAAATTTTGTATCTTTTATGCTATAGCTCGGATTGTTAGTTTTGATCCTTTTTTGTTAATAAAAAGAAGGACCGACTAGTGGGACCGAGACCATATTCATGGTGCATCCTTTTTTATATTTTTCCCGAGCATAACTCTTGCGATACAAATGATGGATGCCTCTGAAGCATCAACAACCCTTACGGGGGGCTGTAAATCGAGTCGACCCCACGCAATATCCGAGGTACTCTAGAAAGTCCTCTGCCCCATGTTCTTGGCACTTCGCAATATATGCATCGATTTCGAGTTGTTTCTTTGGTCGATAGCTGGGTTGCCCGGCTCCTGTGCTTACCCTTACGTTTCCGAACAATTTGGCTAAGGCTATAAAGGTAGCACCACAGTGATTGTTACTTCTGGTTTAACCGGTCAAGACTATCACAACAAGCGTAAATTGGACGGCGATCCGAAGACAGTATTAAACTATCCAAGGCCATTGGAGGTTGTCCATGTAAAACAAAGGGCCTATTCTCTTCAAGAAGGCCGGATTGTTGGTGGTTTGACCTCAGATTACCTGAGGATCCGACATATACCGGGGGCTATTTACTTGGCCCCACCCAAAGCTCCCAAGAGTAAGTGTATGGTTAAGCCTTATAGTCTGATTTCCTCGTTTCTACTCATACAACCACCCCCGGGCACCGAGACGTCGGCTAAGGGTTGCAAATCAGAACGAAACACCCTAAGTATAATCTACTAAGGGGTGGAAGCCGACTACTGGCCAACTACATCTTCAAAGAGTCACGGTTGAGACAAAATAAAGAATAAAGAAAAACAAGAAAGGGCAATTTTCATTCACAAAATTAAACTTATCTTTCCTACACATATACATCTCGGTCTATCCGAGGAAGAGTACAAGCACATTCACTGGAGATTTTCTAGAATCCTCTGCTTCGTGCACTTCCTTTCGGATACCCGAGCTGCGAGCATGACTTTTTCATAATAGTCTTGGGCCTCTCGCATCTTTCCCTCCGGACATCGCTGCGAAATGGGCTCCAGATCAAGCTTCGGCCACCATGTCTGCACGACCGCAAACGCCTCCCGAGCACCTTCGTGGCAGGCCGATCGCATCCAGAGCTCGACTTGGGGCAGCAGCTCCTTGAAGGTGTTGCACCAATTGAAAGATGTTGGTAGGCTGGGGGTCTCTCGGCCATAAATATCTATAAAGATCCTCCATGATAGGTTTTGCTGCTCGGTGGAGCTCGGCTAGTTGCTTCATCTGGTCACCAAGAAGTTGGGGGTGTGCCACCTCCTGGAACTGCATCCAGAAGGACTTCTATTCGGCCGCGTCGTCGCGACCACTAATGATCCACAAGTATAGGGGATCAATCGTAGTCCTTTCGATAAGTAAGAGTGTCGAACCCAACGAGGAGCAGAAGGAAATGACAAGCGGTTTTCAGCAAGGTATTCTCCGCAAGTACTGAAAGTAGCGGTAACAGATAGTTTCGGTAGCAAGATAATTCGTAACAAGTAACTAGTAACAAGTATAATAAAGTGCAGCAAGGTGGCCCAATCCTTTTTGTAGCAAAGGACAAGCCGGAACGAACTCGTATAATAAGCAAAGCGTTCTCGAGGACACATGGGAATTTCATCTAGTCACTTTAATCATGTTTGTTTGATTCGCGTTCGCTACTTTGATAATTCGATATGTGGGTGGACCGGTGCTTGGGTGCTGTTCTTACTTGAACAAGCCTCCCACTTATGATTACCCCCTCTCGCAAGCATCCGCAACTACGAAAGAAGAATTAAAATAAATTTAACCATAGCATGAAACATAGGGATCCAAATCAGCCCCTTACAGAATAACGCATAAACTAGGGTTTAAGCTTCTGTCACTCTAGCAACCCATCATCTAATTACTACTCCACAATGCCTTCCCTTAGGCCCAAAGATGGTGAAGTGTCATGTAGTTGACGTTCACACGACACCACTAAAGGAAGCAACAACATACATATCATCAAAATATCGAACGAATACAAAATTCACATGATTACTTATGACAAGACTTCTCCCATGTCCTCAAGAACAAAAGTAACTACTCACAAATCATATTCATATTCAAGATCAGAGGGGTATTGAATCTCATTAAGGATCTGAACATATAATCTTCCACCAAATAAACCAACTAGCATCAACTACAAGATGTAATCAACACTACTAGCAACCCACAGGTACCAATCTGAGGTTTTGAGACAAAGATTGAATACAAGAGATGAACTAGGGTTTGAGATGAGATGGTGCTGGTGAAGATGTTGATGAAGATTGGTCCTCCCATGATGAGAGGATCGTTGGTGATGTCGATGGCTTCGATTTCCCCCTCCCGAAGGGAAGTTTCCCCGGCGGAATCGCTCCGCCGGAGAGCAAAATAGCTCCTGCCCAGGTTCCGCCTCGAGACGGCGGTGCTTCGTCCCGAAAGTCTTTTTCTGATTTTTTCTAGGGCAAATGGCTTCATATAGCAGAAGGAGGGGGTCAGAGGCCTGCCAGGGGCCTCACAAGCTCGGGGGGCGCGCCCCCCAGGCTTGTGGCTTCCTGGTGGGCCCCCTCCTTGTAATTCTTTCGCCGGTATTTTTTATATATTCCAAAATAATTCTCCGTAAATTTTCAGGTCATTTGGAGTTGTGGAGAATAGCTATCTCTGTTTCACCCCTTTCTGGTCCAGAATTCCAGCTGCCGGCAATCTCCCTCTTCATGTGAATCTTGCAGAAAAAGAGAGAAAAGGCATAAGAATTGTACCATAAAGTGAAAGAATGATCAAAATCATATTAATTAACAGTAGGAAATCATGATGCAAATTGGACGTATCAACTCCCCCAAGCTTAGACCTCACTTGTCCTCAAGCGAAAGCCGAAATCGATAATTATGACCACATGTTTAGAGAGAGAGGCGTCGATAAAAATAAAATACGGACATGGAGCATCATGATCTTTATTATCACAGCAATATATCATCATAAAACTTCTCATGGAAAAGTGACAATTCAATCACAAGTTAAGGTATGAACCATAAACCAAATTGAAAACTAACAAACTATGATCTCAGTCACTGAAGCAATTGCAATTCATCATATTATCAGAAAGAGTCTATGTAAGAGCTTTGTTTAGCAAGTTCACATACTCAACTATCATTTAGTCTTCTATGATTGCTGACACTCACGACATACTTATGGAGCAAAAGTTTCAGTCAGACACATAGAAAGATAGGGGCTTATAATTTCGCCTCCCAACGTATTTACCTCAAGGGTAATGCCAACAATAATAACTCATGATCACCTACATCCAACTGGATATATATGCCTGGATCAATCCCCACCACATGATGCTTGCCAAGAGAGAAAATAAAAATGAAATAGAGAAGAACACTATTGACTCTTGCATAAAAGTAAATACATAAAGTAAAAGATACACTAGTACAGTGAGCTGCTATACAAACGGTTTTTACCCCCTTTCAAGGACAGAGTTTTAAACCGTCGCCTTGCCTGTGTGTGCGATAGGGGGGTCCTTTCCACACGACCCAGAAACCGTCCGTGATAGGGCCTCTGGTCACACACGCGGGGCAAAAAGAGCTCGTGTGCGATCGGGTGAGCCATCGCAGACAATTATAATGGCCCAATCGTTTCCGTTCATATGTACATCCCACACAGTGAATCCAAGATAAACGTTTCCGTTCGTATATACATCCCACATAGTGAATCCAAGACAAACGTTTCCGTTCATATATACAAAGCACACAGTTTTCCGCATCACATCGTTTGTGATAGTGTTGCCATTGCAGACAATAGTAATAATTTTATCGTTTGTGTTATTGAATGCATCACGCACGGTGTCTAGAAGAAACTGTGTGGCATAGGCTATCCATCACACACACTTTTTATGTGGAAAATGTTTGTGTAAGGTGGCCTAACGCAAATAGTTGTCCAGAGGAAGTCGTGTGTGATTGTTCATTGATCCAACATGTTTACTTCCTATAAACTGTATGGGTTGTCTGAGATCATCGCCCACGGTGTTGTCTCAATAACCGTTTGTACTAGAAAAACCCAATAAGTAGGCTAATTGGCCTATTATTATTATTAATCCATTTAGTAATCAAATTTACATTTCATAATAAACACACAATATATTTCATTTTCGTATTACGGAACCAGGATTCCACAATTGAAATACATCAGAGTACAACATCATATAGCTTTAGCACTCACTCAAACCATATAGGCATATAGCTAGCTACCCCATTACACAACAGCACCAAGTTTCACATGCAACATCTAAAACCTTTGGAAATAAGCATCATAGACGGTAGATAGACAGATGAATCTCATCTGGAAAACTGCTGAAGCGGAAGGCGAATATTGAGCCTTCAATGATGTCGAATGTCCTTGCAACTTTAGGCCAGTGCCTGTGGATGATTGACTGCCCATCCTTCGTCCTCTTGAGGAAGACTTCAATATTGTACCGTGGGTGTTGTATGAACATCTTCCTCGCCTCTTGACCATACAGTTGGTTTGAGAGGTAATCATCTGTGAACTGCTTTGGAAAGGCCTGAAAACAAAGATATGCATAAATATCTTCTCTGAATTTTGAAATGGCGCAAAGGAATAAAAAAACAAGGTACTCCCTCCAGTCCTTTTTACTTCGCGCATTAGATTTGTATCAAGTCAAACTTTGTAAAGTTTCACCAAATTTATTTTAAAAAATATCAACATCCACGATACCAAATATGTAAACTATAAAATTGTATTTCATAATGCATTTAAAAATATGTAACACCCCGAAAATTGGGTTATCAATTTTTGTGCTGTTATTCCTTTCCAAGCTTTCTTTTTCAAAATCTTTCTTCGGAGTTTGCTGGATGATCAGGTGAATC
This sequence comes from Elymus sibiricus, assembly GCA_039707655.1. Taxonomy (NCBI): domain Eukaryota; kingdom Viridiplantae; phylum Streptophyta; class Magnoliopsida; order Poales; family Poaceae; genus Elymus; species Elymus sibiricus. The sequence continues at coordinate 163,433,785 of CM077666.1, read as the reverse complement.
TAGGCAATCTTCAACATTTTAGAGCCTTGTCCATGTCTTTGATGCTGGTCAAGACCCCATCTTCCTCATCCAGATACTCATCAGAACCCTAATTCCAGAATTTGGAATTTGAAACCCTGCCTTTGTGATTACAAAGGAGCCATCATTTTCTCATGCTCTGTTGATCCTCCAAAAAATTCCCAGAGATCTTCCTACACTTATAAACCCTGGATGTGCAAAAATATTGCCAAGTCATATGCAATATTTTTCATCTGGGATCAATTTATTTTCCCTGCCTTTCTGAGGAATTAAATCCAGAAGGATAGTTAGACATCTCTGAATTTCAGGAAAATTTGTGGAGATGATCCTTGTGACTATCTCAAGCTCTGGTAAAAATATTGGTCAAATTTAAATAAGGGAAATTTACTTTTTCCTTGACAAGGCCAATATTGCCTCTCTGCCACTTTCCAAAGGAACTACCATTTTGGTAGCCAGGAAAATTCCCAAATAATTTGTGGAGTTTCTCCTTGCTATATTTTCACCATTTCCATCCAAACCCCATGTTCCCCAGTTCACAATTTGAGCACATGATCCAATGCAAGTTTCTGCCTTGTCTGAAACTTTGTGAAGGAAGTGCTTGATTTCTGTTGGAAATATGCCCTAGAGGCAATAATAAATTGGTTATTATTATATTTCCTTGTTCATGATAATCGTTTATTATCCATGCTATAATTGTATTGATTGGAAACTCAAATACATGTGTGGGTACATAGACAACACTGTGTCCCTAGTAAGCCTCTAGTTAACTAGCTTGTTGATCAAAGATGGTTAAGGTTTCCTAGCCATTGACATGAGATGTCATTTGATAACGGGATCACATCATTAGGAGAATGATGTGATGGACAAGACCCAAACTGTAAACGTAGCATTTGATCGTGTCAGTTTATTGCTATTGTTTTCTGCATGTCAAGTATCTGTTCCTTTGACCATGAGATCATGCAACTCACTGACACCGGAGGAATACCTTGTGTGTATCAAACGTCGCAACGTAACTGGGTGACTATAAAGGTGCTCTACAGGTATCTCCGAGGGTGTCTGTTGGGTTGGCATGGATCAAGACTGGGATTTGTTACTCCGTATGACGGAGAGGTATCTCAGGGCCCACTCGGTAATACAACATCACAATGAGCCTTGCAAGCAATGTGACTAAAAGTGTTAGCCACGAGATCTTGTATTACGGAACGAGTAAAGAGACTTGCCGGTAACGAGATTGAACTAGGTATAGTGATACCGACGATCGAATCTCGGGCAAGTAACATACCGAAGAACAAAGGGAACAGCATACGGGATTAACTGAATCCTTGACATAGAGGTTCGACCGATAAAGATCTTCGTAGAATATGTAGGAGCCAATATGGGCATCCAGGTCCCGCTATTGGTTATTGGCCGTAGAGGTGTCTCGGTCATGTCTACATAGTTCTCGAACCCGCAGGGTCTACACACTTAACGTTTGGTGACGATTAGTATAATTGAGTTATTATGTTGGTGACCGAAAGTTGTTCGGAGTCCCGGATAAGATCCCGGACATGACGAGGATCTCCGGAATAGTCCGGAGGTAAAGATTGATATATGTGATAATAGTGTTTTGATCTCTGGAAGGGTTCCGAAGTTCACCGGAAGGGGTTCCGGATGTTTACCGAAGTGTTCGGGTGCAGCAACACTTTATATGAGCCAAAGGGATAAAGCCCACAAGGTATTGGAAAGTGCAAAAGTAGTTTTGCTGCCGCGTAAGCGGTACTACCGCTTGTTGAAGCGGTACTACCGCCCGAGCGGTACTACCGCTTGTGTGAAGCGGTACTACCGCCCAAGCGGTACTACCGCTTGTGTGAAGCGGTACTACCGCTTGTGCGCGGCTGTGCACGATTCGGCAGGGTCCGAATTGGACTCTTTTCCTGCGGGCCAAACCGACCTTGTGCGGGCAAAACCGACCCGGAGGAGACTTTTACTCCAAGTTTAGACCCCAAGGCTCAACATATAAATAGAGGGGCAGGGCTAGCACACGGGATACATCAGGATTTCCCAAGCCGTGTGCCGGCAACCCTAGCCCTCTAGTTCCTCCGTCATAATCTCCGTAGTGCTTGGCGAAGCCCTGCAGAGATTGTTCCTCACCACCATCACCACGCCGTCGTGCTGCTGGAACTCAACCACTACTTCACCATCGCTCGCTGGATCGAGGAGGTGAAGGCGTCATCAAGCCGTACGTGTGTTGAACGCGGAGGTGCCGTCCGTTCGGCACTAGATCGGAAGGATCGTGATTGGATCGCGGGACGCTCGGCGATTTGGATCGCGAAGACGTTCGACTACATCAACCGCGTTTATTAACGCTTCCGCTTAGCGATCTACAAGGGTATGTAGATTCACTCTCCCTCTCGTAAGATGCTCATCACCATGGATAGATCTTGCGTGTGCGTAGGAAAATTTTTGTTTCCCATGCAACGTTCCCCAACAGTGGCATCATGAGCTTGGTCTATGCGTAGATGAGATCTCGAGTAGAACACAAACGAGTTGTGGGCGTGGGTGTATACATATTGCTTGCCGTTACTAGTTGATACTTGATTCCGCGGTATTGTGAGATGAAGCGGCCCGGACCGACATTACGCGTACGCTTACGCGAGACTGGTTTCACCGCTGCGTGCACTTGTTGCATAAAGGTGACTGGCGGGTGTCTGTCTCTCTCACTTTAGTTGAATCGGTTCAATGAAGAGGGTTCTTTTAGAAGATCAAAAAGCAATCACTACACCACGTTGTGGTTTTGCGTAGGTAAGAATCGTTCTTGCTAGATACCCGTAGCAGCCACGTAAAATTTGCAACAACAATTAGAGGACGTCTAACTTGTTTTTGCAGGGTATGTTGTGATGTGATATGGCCAATTACATGATGAGATATATGTGATGTATGAGATGATCATGTATTGTATAGAATATCACGACTTGCATGTCGATGAGTACGGCAACTGGCAGGAGCCATAGAGTTGTCTTTAATTATTGTATGACCTGCGTGTCAATCATTAAGCGCTATGTAATGCTTTACTTTATCGCTAAACGTTAGCTATAGTCGTGGAAGCAACAGTCAGCGCGACAACCTTATGGCGACACGTTGATGGAGATCAAGATGATGGAGATCATGGTGTCATGCCGGTGACGATGGAGATCATGCCGGTGCTTTGGAGATGGAGATCAAAAGCACAAGTTCATGGCCATATCATGTCACTTATGATTTGCATGTGATGTTAATCCTTTTATGCATCTTATTTTGCTTAGGACGACGGTAGCATTATAAGGTGATCCCTCACTTAAATTTCAAGATAAATTGTGTTCTCCCCAAGTGTGCACCGTTGCGAAAGTTCGTCGTTTCGAGACACGCCGTGATGATCGGGTGTGATAGACTCTACGTTCGCATACAACGGGTGTAAGCCATGTTACACGTGCGGAACACTCGGGTTAAACTTGACGAGCCTAGCATGTACAGACATGGCCTCGGAACACAAGAGACCGAAAGGTCGAACATGAGTCATATAGTAGATATGATCAACATGAAGATGTTCACCATTGAAACCACCTCAACTCACGTGATGATCGGACTTGAGTTGGTGGATTTGGATCATGTTACACTCGAATGATCGGAGGGATGTCAATTTGAGTGGGAGTTTTTTAAAATATGATTAACTAAACTCATTATCTAAGAACAATAGTCTAAGTTGTCTTTGCTATATTTATGTTGTAGATCATGGCTCGCGCAGTAGCACCCCTGAATTTTAATGCGTTCCTAGAGAAAGCTAAGTTGAAAGATGATGGAAGTAACTTTGTGGACTGGGCCCGTAATCTAAGGATTATCCTTACGGCTTCCCAGAAGGCTTATGTCCTTGATGCACCGCTTGGTGATCCACCCGCTCCAGTTGAGTCTCTAGACGTTGTGAACGCCTGGCAGGCTCGTTCTGATGATTACTCAATAGTTCAATGTGCAATGTTGTATGGCTTAGAACCGGGACTTCAAAGACGTTTTGAACGTCATGGAGCATATGAGATGTTCCAGGAGTTGAAGTTTATCTTTCAGAAGAATGCCCGGATCGAGAGATATGAGATCTCCGATAAGTTCTATGCTTGCAAGATGGAGGAGAACGGGTCTATCAGTGATCACGTGCTCAGAATGTCTGGGTACTCCACCCGTCTGGCTGAGTTAGGGATGCCCCTTCCGCCAGAGGCTATCACTGACAGAGTTCTTCAATCATTGCCACCTAGCTACAAGAGCTTCGTGTTGAACTATAACATGCACGGGATGAACAAGTCAGTCGCCGAGCTGTTTGCGATGCTGAAAGCCGCTGAGTCTGAAATTCAGAAGGAGCATCAAGTGTTGATGGTCAATAAAACCACTAGTTTCAAGAAAAATGGCAAGGGTAAGAAGGGTAACTCCAAGAAGAGTGGCAAAGCAGTTGCTCCTCTCGTGAAGAAACCCAAGGCTGGACCCAAACCAGAAACTGTGTGTTTTCATTGCAAGGGAACTGGACACTGGAAGCGGAATTGCCCCAAGTATTTGGCTGACAAGAAGGCGGCCAACAACAAACAAGGTATATATGATATACATGTTATTGATGTGTACCTTACCAACCCTCGTTGTAGTGCCTGGGTATTTGATACCGGTGCGGTTGCTCATATTTGCAACTCAAAACAGGAACTGCGGAATAGACGGAGGCTGGCAAAGGACGAAGTGACGATGCGCGTGGGAAATGGTTCCAAGGTTGATGTGATCGCCGTCGGCACGCTCGCTCTTCGATTACCATCGGGATTAGTGATGAACCTGAATAATTGTTATTTAGTGCCTGCGTTAAGCATGAACATTATATCTGGATCTTGTTTATTGCGAGACGGTTACTCATTTAAATCAGAGAATAATGGTTGTTCTATTTATATGAGTAATATCTTTTATGGTCATGCACCCGATGTGAGGGGTTTATTCTTGTTGAATCTCGATAGTAATGATACACATGTTCATAACATTGATGCCAAAAGATATAGAATTGATAATGATAATACCACTTTCTTGTGGCACTGCCGTTTAGGTCATATTGGCGTAAAACGCATGAAGAAGCTCCATGCTGATGGACTTTTGGAGTCACTTGATTTTGAATCACTTGACACATGTGAGCCATGCCTCATGGGCAAGATGACTAAAACGCCGTTCTCTGGTACGATGGAACGGGCAAGTGACTTGTTGGAAATCATACATACTGATGTGTGCGGTCCGATGAGTATTGAGGCGCGCGGTGGTTATCGTTACTTTCTCACCTTCACTGATGACTTAAGTAGATATGGGTATATTTACTTAATGAAACACAAGTCTGAAACATTTGAAAAGTTCAAACAATTTCAGAGTGAAGTTGAGAATCATCGTAACAAGAAGATTAAATTCCTACGATCTGATCGAGGAGGAGAATATCTGAGTTATGAGTTTGGCAGTCACTTAAGACAGTGTGGAATTGTTTCACAATTGACACCGCCTGGAACACCACAGCGTAATGGTGTGTCCGAACGTCGTAATCGAACCTTATTGGATATGGTGCGATCTATGATGTCTCTTGCCGATTTGCCACTATCGTTTTGGGGTTATGCATTAGAGACAGCTGCATTCACTTTAAATAGGGCACCATCGAAATCCGTTGAGACGATGCCATATGAACTTTGGTTTGGCAAGAAGCCAAAACTGTCGTTTCTTAAAGTTTGGGGATGTGATGCTTATGTCAAAAAGCTTCAGCCTGAAAAGCTGGAACCCAAAGCGGAGAAATGCGTCTTCATAGGATACCCAAAAGAGACAGTTGGGTATACCTTCTACCTCAGATCCGAAGGCAAAGTGTTTGTCGCTAAAAACGGAACATTTCTTGAGAAAGAGTTTCTCTCGAAAGAATTGAGTGGGAGGAAGATAGAACTTGATGAGGTTGTTGAACCTTTACTTCAACCTGAGAGTAGCGCAGCGCAGAAAGTTGTTTCTGTGGAGCCTACATTAGCTGAAGAGGAAGTTAATGATGATGATCATGAAGCTTTGGATCAAGTTGCTATCGAACCTCGTAGGTCGACAAGGACGCGTACTGCTCCTGAGTGGTACGGCAACCCTGTCTTAGAGGTCATGTTGTTAGACAACGATGAACCTACGAGCTATGGAGAAGCGATGATGGGCCCGGATTCCGAGAAGTGGTTAGAGGCCATGAAATCCGAGATGGGATCCATGTATGAAAACAAAGTATGGACTTTGGAAGTATTACCTGAAGGGCGTAAGGCCATTCAGAACAAATGGATCTTTAAGAGGAAGACGGACGCGGACGGTAATGTCACCGTCTATAAAGCTCGACTTGTGGCAAAGGGTTTTTCACAAGTTCAAGGAGTTGACTACGATGAGACCTTCTCACCCGTAGCGATGCTTAAGTCCGTCAGAATCATGTTAGCAATAGCTGCCTTTTTCGATTATGAAATTTGGCAGATGGATGTCAAAACAGCGTTCCTTAACGGTTTCCTTAAGGAAGAGTTGTATATGATGCAACCAGAAGGTTTTGTCGATCCAGAAAATGCTGACAAAGTTTGCAAACTCCAGCGATCCATTTATGGACTGGTGCAAGCATCTCGGAGTTGGAATCTTCGTTTTGATGAGGTGATCAAAGCGTTCGAGTTTATACAAGTTTACGGAGAAGCTTGTATTTACAAGAAAGTGAGTGGGAGCTCTATAGCGTTTCTAATATTATATGTGGATGACATATTGCTGATTGGAAACAATATAGAAATGCTGGAAAGCGTAAAGGAATATTTGAACAAGAGTTTTTCAATGAAGGACCTAGGAGAAGCTGCTTTCATATTAGGCATCAAGATCTATAGAGATAGATCGAGACGCTTAATAGGACTTTCACAAAGCACATACCTTGATAAGATTTTGAAGAAGTTCAAAATGGATCAGTCCAAGAAGGGGTTCTTGCCTGTTTTGCAAGGTGTGAAGTTGAGTAAGACTCAATGCCCAGTGACTGCAGAAGATAGAGAAAAGATGAGTGTCATCCCCTATGCTTCAGCCATAGGCTCTATCATGTATGCAATGCTGTGCACAAGACCCGATGTCAGCCTTGCCATAAGTATGGCCGGAAGGTTTCAAAGTGATCCAGGAATGGAACACTGGACGGCGGTCAAGAATATCCTGAAGTACCTGAAAAGGACTAAGGACATGTTTCTCGTTTATGGAGGTGATCAAGAGCTCGTCGTAAAGGGTTACGTCGATGCAAGCTTTGACACTGATCCGGATGACTCTAAGTCGCAAACCGGATACGTATTTATTCTTAATGGGGGTGCGGTTAGCTGGTGCAGTTCCAAGCAAAGCGTGGTAGCTGATTCTACATGCGAAGCGGAGTACATCGCTGCCTCGGAGGCGGCGAAGGAAGGTGTCTGGATGAAGGAGTTCATGACAGATCTTGGAGTAGTGCCTAGTGCGCTTAACCCAATGACTCTGTTTTGTGATAACACTGGTGCCATTGCTCTAGCCAAGGAACCAAGATTTCACAAGAGGACCAGACACATAAAACGACGTTTCAATTCCATCCGCGATTACATCAAGGAGGACGACATAAATATTTGCAAAGTACACACGGATCTAAATGTTGCAGATCCGTTGACTAAACCTCTTCCAAGGGCTAAACATGAACAACACCAGAACTGCATGGGTGTTCGATTCATTACAATGTAAATCACATAGTGATGTGAACTAGATTATTGACTCTAGTGCAAGTGGGAGACTGTTGGAAATATGCCCTAGAGGCAATAATAAATTGGTTATTATTATATTTCCTTGTTCATGATAATCGTTTATTATCCATGCTATAATTGTATTGATTGGAAACTCAAATACATGTGTGGGTACATAGACAACACTGTGTCCCTAGTAAGCCTCTAGTTAACTAGCTTGTTGATCAAAGATGGTTAAGGTTTCCTAGCCATTGACATGAGATGTCATTTGATAACGGGATCACATCATTAGGAGAATGATGTGATGGACAAGACCCAAACTGTAAACGTAGCATTTGATCGTGTCAGTTTATTGCTATTGTTTTCTGCATGTCAAGTATCTGTTCCTTTGACCATGAGATCATGCAACTCACTGACACCGGAGGAATACCTTGTGTGTATCAAACGTCGCAACGTAACTGGGTGACTATAAAGGTGCTCTACAGGTATCTCCGAGGGTGTCTGTTGGGTTGGCATGGATCAAGACTGGGATTTGTTACTCCGTATGACGGAGAGGTATCTCAGGGCCCACTCGGTAATACAACATCACAATGAGCCTTGCAAGCAATGTGACTAAAAGTGTTAGCCACGAGATCTTGTATTACGGAACGAGTAAAGAGACTTGCCGGTAACGAGATTGAACTAGGTATAGTGATACCGACGATCGAATCTCGGGCAAGTAACATACCGAAGAACAAAGGGAACAGCATACGGGATTAACTGAATCCTTGACATAGAGGTTCGACCGATAAAGATCTTCGTAGAATATGTAGGAGCCAATATGGGCATCCAGGTCCCGCTATTGGTTATTGGCCGTAGAGGTGTCTCGGTCATGTCTACATAGTTCTCGAACCCGCAGGGTCTACACACTTAACGTTTGGTGACGATTAGTATAATTGAGTTATTATGTTGGTGACCGAAAGTTGTTCGGAGTCCCGGATAAGATCCCGGACATGACGAGGATCTCCGGAATAGTCCGGAGGTAAAGATTGATATATGTGATAATAGTGTTTTGATCTCTGGAAGGGTTCCGAAGTTCACCGGAAGGGGTTCCGGATGTTTACCGAAGTGTTCGGGTGCAGCAACACTTTATATGAGCCAAAGGGATAAAGCCCACAAGGTATTGGAAAGTGCAAAAGTAGTTTTGCTGCCGCGTAAGCGGTACTACCGCTTGTTGAAGCGGTACTACCGCCCGAGCGGTACTACCGCTTGTGTGAAGCGGTACTACCGCCCAAGCGGTACTACCGCTTGTGTGAAGCGGTACTACCGCTTGTGCGCGGCTGTGCACGATTCGGCAGGGTCCGAATTGGACTCTTTTCCTGCGGGCCAAACCGACCTTGTGCGGGCAAAACCGACCCGGAGGAGACTTTTACTCCAAGTTTAGACCCCAAGGCTCAACATATAAATAGAGGGGCAGGGTTAGCACACGGGATACATCAGGATTTCCCAAGCCGTGTGCCGGCAACCCTAGCCCTCTAGTTCCTCCGTCATAATCTCCGTAGTGCTTGGCGAAGCCCTGCAGAGATTGTTCCTCACCACCATCACCACACCGTCGTGCTGCTGGAACTCAACCACTACTTCACCATCGCTCGCTGGATCGAGGAGGTGAAGGCGTCATCAAGCCGTACGTGTGTTGAACGCGGAGGTGCCGTCCGTTCGGCACTAGATCGGAAGGATCGTGATTGGATCGCGGGACGCTCGGCGATTTGGATCGCGAAGACGTTCGACTACATCAACCGCGTTTATTAACGCTTCCGCTTAGCGATCTACAAGGGTATGTAGATTCACTCTCCCTCTCGTAAGATGCTCATCACCATGGATAGATCTTGCGTGTGCGTAGGAAAATTTTTGTTTCCCATGCAACGTTCCCCAACAATTTCTTGATCCAATTGAGCTAAAATTTTGCAGGGTAGTTCATATTGATATATTACTACCGCAAACCAAAAATCAGCTCAATTCACCAATCCAATTTTCCCCTAGGATTTTCTCAAGCTTCAGTTCAGAATCTAGCTTTGTGAAGGAGGTACCTTCATAGAGCATCCAAGTGAGCTGCAATTTTACCAGATCATTCTCTAGACTAAATCATTGGTCTCCACCAAATTTGGGCCATTTCCACCTAGCCCTTTTTCCCCAGCACCCTCCTTTTCAGTTCTGGTCAGTTGGACACTTTGTTAAGGAAGTACCAACTAGCCTCATCTATTTGAGCTTATATTTTGGCACAATGATCACCTTAGTAGATCTTTACACTCCTGTAAATTCCAGGCCCAATAGATCTGTGCATTGCTCTAAACTTCTATCAAACACCTTGCTGCTGCTTAGGCTTTGTGCATTCTGTGGTCACATCGTGGGCCATGGGTATTGGTTCTTTGCGCCGAGCAGCTACTGGGGGAGTGCTTAACTCGCTAGACATGCCCGGGCCATCCAGTACGTGTGGCAACGTTGTAGTCACGCGGTGACCACGCGTAGAGCACGCGCGTTGCCTGCAAAACGTGTGCACTATGCTCTGGACCCGCGGGAGGCCCCTCCTCGGCCGCCCAGCGCGCCACAGCATGCCATGAGCTTGTCCGCATCGCCTGTGCCCCTGCAGTCCCCGTCCCCTAGCCCCTTGCCGCGCGTGCCGACGCCGTGTTCTCCACCAGAGCGCCGCCACATTGCCGAGCCGCATTGCCAGCTCCTCTCCCTTCGCGAGCCTCCCCCACGGCTTTTTAGGCGTGTCCCCGAGCCCCCTCGCAGTGAGCAACCTCTTCCCGAGCCCCGGAGCTCCCCTTTCCCTGCCATTGCCGGAGATGGCCGCCGCCGATCCCCCTCGGCCTGTCCCTGCCCGCAGCCCTCCCTCTCTCTTCTGTCCGAGGCTGGCGCACCCCCAGGAGCTCGTGAAGCTGCCGCCATCCCCTTTTCCTCTGGGGAGCCCTGTCGGCGCCCCCTTCCTCTGCCGTGCTCCGACCGTGGCGCCCGAGCCGCGGCGCCGGCGCTGCAGGACGCCCCGAGCGACCCCGCGGCCACCGACGGGCGCGGCGTGGAGCGGCGGATCTTCTGCACATGTCGGGCGGCCCTCCCGCACGGCGAGGCGACTGCTACACCGGCGGCCGCAGCCCTCCTTTACCCGGCGTCCGGAGGAAGAAGAGGATAGGAAGGAGAGAGATGGAGATGAGGTGGGTCTCGCCTCTAAGCGACCGCAACCCCGGGCCCAGCTGCATAAGTGGAGACGCATTCCGTTGAGTACGCCTTTCCCCGGCGAAGGCGTATTCCGACACGGCTTCGCGAAGAAATGCGCTTTCATTGTTCCGAAGGCGCACTCCTGATAATACGCTTTCAGCCCAGCCCCGCCGGCCGAACCAGTTAATTTACGGGCGTTCGCCCGTTAAGGACAAAAACGGCCAGATTTTGTCTGTTTTCTGCCTAACGAACGGCCATATTTTCGTGACCGTAACTCCGATTGAGGTAATTCCTAAGCCCACGTTCTTAGTTCGTCGAGACCGTTCTGATGGTGTCATTTTCATAATGTTGCCACATGTTGAAAAGGCCATCTTTGCCCTTCCTCGAATCCAGGTCCCTCCCGAGAGCACCGGTTTCGACGTCTCTTATCCCGTGGATCATCGCACTTCCATCCGGTGTATTTGTCCATCCCAAGGCAAGCCAACCTCTTATCATGAGCACCAGACTTGCATGTTGACTTTGCTTGAACCCTGTGCGGGTGTAAGCTGCAGTATATTCATATGATGTTTCCATCTGCAATTTGTGCTATATGCTTGCTATGTCATGCTATGACCGGACTTCATACTATCTTTTGCCATGTTAGCAATAATACTTTTATCGATAATATCATGTTAATACTGTGCTTGTATCTCATACCATGTTTGTCAATGCTATTGTGATCCTGTCATACTATATCGGTATCATGCTATTGCCATGCTTCATATGTCATATATGCTATTCACTTAAGAAGTTTAGTAAATATGTTTATTAATGCATTTATGATATTCATGCTCATAAACATTGATGATATGGTAAGATAATGGTGATGACAAGAACATGTCTTAATAAAACAACCGCCTCCATCGGCTGGATCGTGTCATAGTGCCACCGAATCGAGCTCACGAGTACAGCCACACTTGCCTGGATGGGGAGGCCCTAATTCGGTCTATTGTCATGCCTCTCACCGGTACCTCCAACCATCAGCTGGAAGGTTATGTGCGCGTGCTACCTTGGCCCGGTGGGCGGCCATAACCTTGTGTACCCGGTTTTGGTATTGAGCTCAGGTCCCCGTTTGGGACAGTTTTGTTTGTCCACGACGGTGGCGGTGTGTCACACGATAACACAGGGTCACCCATGACATAGCTCAAAGGGGAGTTTGTCGGAGTGGCCGGGAGAGTGTCATGCAATAGATTGGTTTTGTCGGAATGTCGTTGGTCCACCCGAATGGGAGCACGAGGCCATGAGTTTCGTGGTGTGGGTATAGTGTACTAACCTCTGCAGAGTGTATAATCTATCGATAGCCGCATCCTCGGTTATGGACACAGTTCATACTAGGTCACACTGTCTGGTCTTTGTTGACATGGAGGATAAACCTGATATAATAAACTTGTTAAAGAATGTGCTATAAAGGAAATGTGGTGACTTGGACTATGAGATAGTTGTGAGAAATCACCATGTGGTTCTGACATGATCACGAGATGAGATCTCGGTGAATCATGAGTTAGCCCCGAGGGGCAGGGGCAGTAAAACTGATTGATAAGCAGTATATTACTTTAATTCTTCACGGGAGGTCAGTGTAGTTTACTTTCCAGTCTAGTTTCATGCATATCTTGTAGATGGAACTATGTCATGCCATGTTAGTCCATGATATGCCTTGCTATTCTATGATATGCCATGCCATGACTTTCCATTTTATGCTATGATATGACATGATATGCTTTGATATGTTAAAGATTTGCTTGATCCATGTTCCTTGCTAGCATCCTGCCCTGCTTATCTTTTGCCATGAGATAAATTCATGTATGAGCATAGGGCTTGCTTTGTCATCTGTTTGTTTGGATGCTATGTATTTTGTTGTCTTGCAAGTACATTCAAAGTACTCACCTGGCCTTGCACGTGGCCAGATGCAAGAGAAGACTTGTCATGCTAGACCGTAACCATGCCAGTCCTGTGAGTTGTGGAGCCCAGCCAGAGGCGACGTGTCGCTAAACCAAGACTTCCACCGCCATTTAGATAGCCTTAGAGCTATGCAAACCATTGTACTCATCAGCGATGTAATACTCTATTTCATGTAAATGAAATATATTTTGTGCTTGGAAAGTTGTACCATGTACCTGTCGTTCGTCAGGTGTTATCCTCGGCTGACGTGCGAAGGCCCCCTGCTCCAAGCGGATGGGGGTGCCACAAAATAATGATTTTGCAGTTTGAATGTTGATGCTTTTTTCTATAACTTTGGTCAAAGTAGAGATACTTTGACTTCGGACAAAACTTATATGCAGACTAAAAAGGACCGGAGGGAGTATAAGAGTTAGTACCATCCTATAGTTCACTGATGTCTTCTTCATCGTGCAGACAAAGATCTTGTTGTTTTTCGTCGCTAGTTTCTTTATCCTCACAATCTTTCTGAGTTTCTTGACTTGACTGATATTCATGGACATCTCATTTCCCCATATGCAAAATGGGTCAAACAGTGGGTCAAAACCTCTGACAGCAGGACCTACATGTGCAAGATCAAATTGTTAAAAACCTAAATACTAGAATGGTTCCTGCAATTGCACAATAATGTGCTATTAGACAAAGGACCATGCATGTGTGAACCTCGATGGTAAACCTCAGTGCCTCCCATTGTTTCCCTGCAACACATATAAGGTAGTTATTAATCAGGCTAAGTGAGGGTTGGCATACTATCAGTAAAATATGTTGATGAAAAATAAACACATTGCAGATTCAGCAGATTAATTCGAGCCACATGAAAAAGCCATTTATCCAAACCAAGCATGCTTAAGAACTAGGAAATATAGCAATTGTATATGTTTCTCATGTATTTAGTATAGCCGAATTCGATTTATTTCTCTCATGCATAACAATACAAAATTGTACCGACGACAATTGAACATCGCATTGCAGAATTGAACCAAACAGTTAACTAAGCACCGCAACAAATGAACCAAACAGTTAACTAAGCACCACATTGCACAAGAGAACATACTACAAGATCAGACAGTTAACCAAACCTAGTATGCTTAACAACTTGGAAATATAGCAATTGTATTTGTATCTCATGTATTTTGTACAGCCAAATTCGATTATTTCTCACATGCAAGAGAATACAAAATTGCACCCACAAGAATTGAGCTTCACCTTGCAGAATTGAACTAAATAGTTAACTGAACATGACAAAAACATAACCAAACAGTTAACTCAGCACCACATTGCACAATATATAGAACATATATACTAGAGGATCAGATTGCATAGTAAGAGTACATAGGACAATTCACTAGAATTTGTAAAGGAAAGGCAGGAGCAGCACATGCAAAAGGTAAACTGAACATGCTTAACCGGCGTAGCTAGCTAGCTGAACATAGGTCCTTGTAGTGAGCTAAAAAGACAAGCTACTCCTCATCGTCGGAGATATCGATGACGATGGGCTCCTTAGACTTGGAAGAGGGCAAGGCCTCCACATCATGGGTGCCCTCCTCGTACTGGTGAGTCGCTTGAGCCACTCCGGGCACCAACCTGCTGGCTCTGGAGTTGACGTAAGCACGGGCACACTGAGAAAACACCTCATAGTCTTCGTTGAAGGCACCGACGGTGGCCTCGAGAAAACACCACAAACTGTCGTTTAAAGCAGCCAACCACGTGGTGGCGTCCATGCGCGAGGCGTCGATGGTGGCCTCGACGGCGAGGTGCTCCTCCAAGATCTGGGGGGCAGCACGCATGGCAGCCATCGTGACCTCATCCGCGCGTGCGGCCACGATTTGCTTCTCCACTGCCAGATGCTCCTTGAGCTCCTTGCTATACTGCGTGCACCATGGCTTAGGGTGGCACTTATTTGGAGGATGGGTTGGTGATTTGGGTGGAAGGTGTCGCGCCGGCGGTCGGGGCATGTGGGATGTAGAAGGAGGTGGAGGATGGGGGTCGGGTGTGGATTACCTGACTAGATCGACGAGGCCGAGCAGCAGGAAGGCGCATCGCCAGCGAGGCGGCGGCGCTGCAAGCAAGCAGTGAAGGTTTGAACTTGGAATGGAAGGCAGAAACAGGGGAAATGTGGCTTTTGGTAAGGAGGAGGGGGCCATGGGAGGTAGATATTTCCGCGGATGCCGAAAATTTTCGCTCCGTGCAGCGAAAAACTGGCGCGTGAAGTGTCATCAAACACGGTCCCTTATTCAGCACTGTGTACGATATCTGAGCATCACAAACGATTCATATGGCTTACCTCGTGTGTGATGAGTTTGAACGTGCAAATTTTGGTTCGAATTTCCCTAGTTACAGTGGTCATCCATGTCATTGCATAATTTGGGTACACAAAAGAGCCTACAACACACCCACACTTCTTAATCAAGCAAGTTTAGCAATTAAAGAGAGCTAGCTGACCTAAACATTACTCTAACAAAAGACTGGCGCTCTAAACAAAGACTACTACTCCACCTGGCGCTCGTCGATCTCCGCCGCCTCCTCCATGTCCAGCTCGCGCCCGACGATCTCCTGGGGAAGGGGCTCCATGGCATCCATCGCACCATACTCGGCAAGCATCTCGCCATCCACGTCCGCCATCTCTCCGGAAAAGGCCGCCACGAGCTGGGCGTTGGCGGCCGCGGTCTGGGCTTGGACAGGCTCCATCGCGGCAATGTATGCCGCGAACGAATGGATGGCTGCTCGAATGCTCTCGGCGATTGCCAACTCTTCGGCCGTGGGTTGCCGACCGTTGTCGGAGAAGCTTCGTGTGATTTGTGCGGTGACCGCTAGGAGTTGGGCGTGGGCGGCCTCGACATGGGCGCGGGCGGCCTCCATCAGGGCTAAGGCGGCCACCGCGGAACGGATAGCTGCTGTCCCGCTCTCGCCATTTGCTATCCCCGTCGCAGATGTTGCTGCCGCCATCTCAGCTGCAGTAGCGGACATGTTGGCTGCAGCTGCCGCCCGGTGGCAGATTGCGGCCGCGCTCAAGCAGGTTGTGAGCACGCTCATGGAGGTTGTGGCCGCGCTCTCACCGGAGTGGGCCGCCGAAGTTGCCCTCACGATGCGGGTCCACGTCCCCATCTTTGACCGGCGATGATTGAACAGTGATATGATATTTGGGGGGCTAGTTTACTTGACGCGCCGGCTGTGGACTGTAGGCGACGAACCTTCTCACGTAAGCCATATATGATGGTGCACCAATATAATGAACTGTGTGTGATGTACTTGATTTTTCGTCTTGATTTGAAATACGGAATGGGGTCACAGCGGCAAAGGACGGTGTTTGAATTGCTAGAACATTTGTCTGCAGTGAACATAAAAGTATACGAGTGTCGTGTTAAAATTTGGAATTATTCGAGGTTCATTTCGACATTTTTATACATTAACTGAGTTTTCTAGGCATTTTATGTGCATAATTCAAATTTGAACTACATGACGCTACCGCGCTGGTCCAAGCCTGCGAGGCCTATCAGTTCCACGCCAAGCAGATCCACCAGCCGGCGCAGGGCCTCCAGACAATTCCCTTCTCATGGCCCTTCGCGGTCTGGGGGCTGGATATCCTAGGGCCTTTCCCTCGCGCGGCTGGCGGTTACCACTACCTCTACGTCGCCATCGTCAAGTTCACCAAGTGGGCAGAGGTCGAGCCTGTGCGCATCATCCCAGCAGGCTTTGCCGTCAAGTTCATCAAGGGCCTGATGAGCCGTTTCGGAGTCCCCAACCGCATCATCACCGATAATGGCTCCCAATTCATGAGCGGCCTCTTCAGGTCCTACTGCGCCAGCCTCGGCATGTAGATCTGCTATGCCTCTGTGGCGCACCTGAGAAGCAATGGCCAGGCCAAGCGCGCTAACGCCGAGGTCCTCAAGGGCCTCAAAACGAGGAGCTTCAAGAAGAAGCTTGAGGCCTGCGGCAAGGGCTGGCTCAACGAGCTGCAGTCTGTGCTGTGATCCATCTGCACGACAGCAAGCAAGCCTACCGGCGAGACCCCCTTCTTCCTCGTCTATGGAGCTGAGGTGGTCCTTCCATTGGAGCTTAAGCACGGCTCTCCACGAGTCCTTGCCTTCGACGAGGCGCATCAGGATGGCTCGCGGGAGACCGATCTGCTGCTCCTCGAGGAGGGCCGCCGTCAAGCCGCTCTTCACATCGCGAGGTACCAGCAGGCCCTGCGTCGCTACCACAGCCGCAACATCCGCCCTCGCACTCTCGAGGTCGGTGACCTCATCCTGCGCAGGATCCTCTCCATAGAGGGACTCCACAAACTCTCACCTATGTGGGAAGGCCCTTTCAGGGTTACTCATGTCTCCAGGCCCGGCGCAGCCCGGCTGGAGACGGAGGACGGAGTTCCTGTGCCTAACGCCTGGAACATCCAACACCTCCGCAAGTTCTACCCATGACCATCACGCGTATGAACGAAATGGGGTTGTACACGCCCCGAAGCCTCCCATTGCGTTCGCTTGATGGGCCCGCGAGAGCTCCCACCCACGCCCAAGTGGAAGCCCCATGCTCCGCGCTGGCGGAACGATCGACCCGCGATCATACCCACACCCCGGTGGAAGCCCCATGCTCTGCGCTGGCGGAACAATCAACTAAGGGCACCCCACGGGCTGCACCAACCTCAAGCTGACCCGTGTCGGACATGGCAGCACCCCCTTTCTTTTCGCTTTAGGATGTGTAACTGAGGGCGCCCCACGGGTTGCACTAACCTCAAGCTGACCCATGCTGGACACGGCAGCCGCATCTCTTCTGGTTTTTGTAATGGAATTTGTTATCTCGCTTCAGTAAAGCTTTGGTTTCCATACATGGTGTTTCGTCTTGTCTTTGCCTCACGAGCCTCGCGCGCTCGCAACTTCCCTCATGAGCCTCACTGAAAGAACATGTGGTGCCCCCATGTTTGGTTTTGGTAATTGATGACAATCTCTATGGACTAATGGTTGCCATGAGTTATATTGAAGGGTTTGTCCATAGGCATTTCTTGAAGTCCATTTGTTGGTTTCAAGGAGATTATGTGATGACCAAGGTGCTATTCAAGGATTTATCCAAAGATTGGTCATGTGAGAGTTGAGCCTATTGCAAGCATGTCTTGAAGAAGAAGATTGTGTGAACATTCATGTTTACCTTCAAGACATCATCCTAATGAAGAGAGTTGGAAATATTCAAGGTTGATCAAGACTAAGTACAAAGAGTGATTCAAGTTGATCAACACACAAAGCGTAGAAGATGTACCGGGTGGGATCAAGTGATCTCATGGTATGGTAAGCATTGTCCATTGCGCTTTATGTATTAACCCATTGTCTACGTAAGTGTTCGTTGTGGGGTTAGGTTTATTTCCATGGGCGTGCATCAAAAGGAAGGTCTCATATGTCCCATGGAGGATGACGTCAAGTGGTGATCGTCATCAAGGTTGCGGTGTGCAAGTTCAAGTGGAGCATCACGAAGAGATCATGCATGAAGCTTGCCGTCCATTGTGGTGACAATGGACTTGTGAAGATGTGCCGAAGAGTGGCTCACCCATAGTGGAGTATGGGGGAGCAATCAACTAGTCTTCATCGAGCCAACGCAATCAAGAAAGGTGGTCCAACTTGAGGAGGTCAAGATCGTCATCATCTAGCTCAAATGGACTATGCGCAAGGCAAAGGTTTGCCCTTGATAGGTTTTCTATTTTACCGGTCTCATGGTGGTAGTTGGGAGACCGGGTTATAGGATCGATAGCCGTACTATCAAGGGGGGCTCTCGGATGAGTAGCTTAATCGTATCTTTCGTAGAGAGCTCAAACCATTGCATTCTGGCATCATGTTTCTTGGTTCTTGTTTGGCCTTTTTGCTTTGGGAGTCTTTGAGCTTTTGGTCACCTTCATGACAAGCTCAAGTTCATCGAGAACGGATTTCATTTGCTTCATCTTGTATGTTCTCGATGTTGGGGTTTATGCCGGATCTTCACTGATAGAGGTTTCAAATCTCTATATCATAGGCATATCTCTACTGCCACTCCTTACTATATCCAACAAGCTTGAGTTTGCTCAATTCAGAGCTCATTTGCAGAAGTTGTGGCAGTTCAGGTTTTATTGTATCCTCTGTTCTCTGTGGCAGTGTTTTTGTTTGTACCGAGCGGTTGTACCGCTTGTAAAAGCGGTTGTACCGCTTGACCGGTTGTTCCGGCCCAGCACCGCTCCACTACCGGACTCCCTTCTGTAGTGGAGCTGTGGTTGGGCGGTGGTGGCCCGGTAGTTCCCGGACGGCTATGGCGAACCGGTACTACCGGTGTCTGGAGCGGTTGTACTGCTCCGGACTTGGCCACCACATGAACGCTGGTCTGGCGGTTGCACCAGCACAACCACTGCCCCAACCACCGCTATGGGGTGACTCCCTTCTGTATGTGAGGCGGTTGTTGGGCTGTGGTGGAGCGGTAGTTCCTGGTTGGCTCCGGCCGACCGGTACTACCGGTGGCTCCACCAGTTGTACCGCCTGGGGCTCTTCTGCAGTGTGAACCCGTGAATACCGGTTGTACCGGTGGTTCAAGCGGTTGTACCGCTGCAGTGCAAAAATGGCTGTAACGGTTGGATTCGGGAGGTCCTATAAAAGGGGGTCTTCTTCCCCAATGGACCTAATCCTTCTAGCTCGTGTTTGCCCCCCATTGTTGACCTTCTTCGAGCTTGCTATCTCTCAATCCCTCCAATGATTCTTGCTAGTTCTTGAGGGAAAAGAGAGAGGAGATCTAGATCTACATTTCCTCCAATCACTTTCTCCTCTATGTGAGGGGAACCCCTTGGATCTAGATCTTGGAGTTCTTGGTGTTCTCCTTGTTCTTCCTCTCATATTCCTCCATAGCTTTTGTTGCTTTGGTGGGATTTGGGAGTGAGGGACTTGACCACTTCGTGTGTTCTTGCCATTGCATTAGTTGCATCGGTTTGAGTTCTCCACGGTGATACGTGGTGGTGAAAAGTTGAGAAGCTTATTACTCTTGGGTGCTTGGTACCCTAGAGCTTGTTCCTCTTGGGTGCTTGGGCGCCCTAGACGGTTGGTGGTGCTTTGGAGCTCAATCATTGTGGTGTAAAGCTTCGGGCAAGCATCGGGGTCTCCAATTAGGTTGTGGAGATTGCCCCGAGCAAATTGACGGGTACCGGTGACCGCCCCCAAGGGTTACCAAAGTGTACGGGTTCGGTGACCGCCCCCAAGGGTTGGCATTTGTACGGGTTCAGTGACCGCCCTCAAGGGTCCCTTAGTGGAATCACGGCATCTTGCATTGTGCGAG
Source organism: Elymus sibiricus (assembly GCA_039707655.1). Lineage (NCBI taxonomy): Eukaryota > Viridiplantae > Streptophyta > Magnoliopsida > Poales > Poaceae > Elymus > Elymus sibiricus. The sequence continues at coordinate 163,413,596 of CM077666.1, read as the reverse complement.
GGCGTGAGGATATTACGGTGGCCCTAGTGGCTTCTTGGGGAGCATTGTGCCTCCACACCACTCCAAACGGAGATTAGCATCCGCAAGGGTGTGAACTTCGGGATACATCGTCGTCTCCGCATGCCTCGGTTATCTCTTACCCGAGCCCTTTACTTATGCACTTTACTTTGTGATAGCCATAGTGTTTCATGTTATATCTTGCTATCACTTAGTTGTTTATCTTGCTTAGCATAAGTTGTTGGTGCACATAGGTGAGCCTAGTTGTTGTAGGTTTTGTGCTTGACAAATTAACCGCTAGGTTTATTCCGCATTTGTTCAAGCCTAAACCGTAATTATTTTAAAGCGCCTATTCACCCCCCCCCTCTAGGCGACATCCACGATCTTTCACCTCACGTGAGCGGGGGCTGGACATGGTGTCCATGCTCGGGTCAGTCCCAGCAGCGCTGAAAAACCCAAGCAACTACGCTCTGGCTCGCGGGCTTGCCCCCGTGCATGCCACCCCACCAAGGTTCTTGGTGTCTTATCTCCTCGCGTAACACCCATGAGCGAACCGGCGAGCGTGCGCTGCTCCCCCGTTGTTAAACATTCTGCATGCAGTTATCTCAGGAACAGGTCCCCTGAAAGGCCTCGCGAGGATGCCTCGCGAGGTGGCCCGATGACAAGATGCCCCCTCACGGCCTCAGCAGGAGACCTCGCGAGCGAAACCTCGTGAGGCATACCCTACAAGTGGCGGCCCACTAGACGCTATCCTGCACAGAGCTAAGTCTCCTGCCTCGCGAGCCGCCCTTGCCATCTCCTAAGCCTTCCCCTCTAGCAACCTCATGAGCGCCGGCGTTTCTCTCGTCGCGGGCCGCTTGCACGTCAAGGGGGGGGGCTCCCTGAGCATCGCGCCTCAGGAGCCCTCACTAGCTCCCGGTGCCCCTCACCTCCTGGCCTTGTCCAGGCATCGCGACCTGACATACCAGCGACGGCTGTGGCCTGCTCGGGGGCTGGGTCCTGACGATGTAGAGCATCAGGGCAAGCAAAAAGAGAAAAGCTGGTCTCGAGAGAAAGCCTCACGAGGGCATGAGTGTTCATTACAGCAAATCATAAAGTATTTAAACACAAAGGCATCATCTTCACGCCCCCACGGGGCCATATCGGTCTAGTGCAGGGTGACAAAGGAAAGAGGACCCTAAGAACTCGCGTCGTTGCTGTCGCCACCATCATGGTCATCCCCGCTTCCTCCTGAGCTATCGCGGCTGTCACAGGATTACTTCCCAAGTAGCGCGTCCACGTGGCCTTCTACCGCCTTTGCAAGGCCATCACGGAGCTCCTCGGGGACGGGGGCTATTACCTTGTCAAAATCAAAGCTGGGATCGGCGTGAAGGAGGTGACTGAAGACGCGGGTCGCCGCCTGAGAGAAGAGGTCGCGGCACTTCTCCTCCAAGATGCCATCCACCTTCTTGGCCCCATCTTCAAGCCGCTCCACTAGCTTGATGGAGAAATCGATGTAATCGGCATCACGGGACTCGCGGAGGGCTTCAAGCCTCTCCTTGCAGATGGAGTTCAGGGCGTCACAGGCTCGAAGCTCAAGGGAGTGGAGCATCTTGACGCGTTCGCACTGCCGCTCCCGCTCCTGACCTGCCTCGCCTCCGGCCTGCTCGGCGGCGCTGGCGGCACCCCCCACTTGAAGACGATGGGAGGACGTCTCGGCCTCGGTATCGGAACAGGCCTGCGGCATGGTCTCTCAGTGGGTCTCCACCTCGGTGAGTACCGCCTTGAGACCGGCAATTTCCTGCCGGAACCGCTCGTGCTCCATCTTGAAGGCGTCCTCGTGCTGCTTCAGCTCCTTACCGTGCTCCTCGGCGAGCGCCAGGCGCACCTCCGATATCTTCGCGTCAGCGTCCTCCTGGGCCTTCTTCTCCTTAGCCTCCAGCTGGGTGTTGGCCTTGTCGACACGCTTCGCGTGGGCATCCCGGGCGTCGGCCAGCTGGCGCCCCAGCGTCTCCAGGCGGCCGCGCTCCATAACCTGCTCGATCGACACCCTTTCGAGGTCTTCGTGCGGGTCGCGAGGTACGCTTAGCGGGCCACAAGCTCCCTCTCACGAGTATCAAGGGCGCTTTCCCGCGTGCGGAACGACTGCGCCTGCGAGGCATGTTGATCCTGGAGCTCCTTCAGGTGGGCCTCCGCCTCTTTGCGGAGCTTGACGGCCGCTTTGGCCTCACGGAGAGCGCTCGCGCCGACCTCCTTCACCTCGGCGGCGTCCTTCTCGCCCTGTGCACGAGAGGCTTCGTTCTGGCGTTGGGCCATTTTGACGACGACGCTGAGCCGGCGCCACCCGTCAGCAAGCTCCAGGCGCTCCTCGGCGAGGCGCGTCTCCGCATCCTGGAAGTCCGTCCCGAGGCGAGCGAGCGTGGCCTTGGCGCCGCGCAAGGCTCCAGGCCTGAGCAGGGCACGGCCGCTCACGAGCGCCAGAGGCCAGTACGGGTCCGGCCCCCCATCGTTCTCCGCCGCCGCGGTCAGGGAGGCCTCGGCGCCGCTCGCCAGGAGCGGTGGGTCTGTTGGAGCTTCCCCCCGTGTTCGGCTGCGGCGGCGCGCTATGGAGGCTCGCCATGCCCGCCGCGGCGCGCCCCACGTCGCCTCCTCCCGCGATGAGAGAGGCCTCTGGCAGGGGAGTGGGTGCTTCGGCCTCCCCCATCACTGCTTCTTCCCCCGTGGCGGGGTCTGAGGGGAGCACGTCCCCACCATCTGAGGCTGCCGCCCAAGGCTCCTCCGTCTCGGCCTCACGAGACGTGCCCGCATGCAACTCCGGAGGAACGGCCAGCTCCCTCTCGGCTTCCACGCGCCCCGTCTCGGCGTCAGGGCAGCGGGCGGCCTCTCCATGCCCCCCGGCACCCGCAACGGGTACTAATGCCCCATGTGGACTGGGGGTCGCCTTCGCCTTTGTCGTTGTCTTCTTCTTCTTCCTCGGGTCCCCGGTGGACCTCCTGCGCAAACGGTGGCTCAGCTCCGAGCCCGGACAAAGAGCAAGAGCATAAAACGCCGGGAGGAGTAAGGGGGACTTACTCGTCGCTGGCGGACCACTTCCTCTTCTTCTCGACAAGGGGTGGGTCATCACTGCCGCCATCAAGCATCGCTTCGGCTCCGCCGCCTGCGCCCTCGGAGCGGGCCGCAGTGGACCCGGACGCGTCGTCGCCCGCCTCGAGGGCCTGGGAAGTTTCGACCCCTTGACGGGCCTCTGGCACAGGGGGCTCGACCGCCCCCCGGCCGAGAGCCCCCTCCGCCACAGGTGGCTCGCTGTCGGCGTCATCGTCCTCGAGGTCACAGAGGAGCTGACGGCGAGTGCGCGTTGGCGCCCAGTTGGCGTCCTCCTCTATGACCTTCTCTGAGTCCTCGTCACCGCCGCTACCTCCTAAATCCAGCTCCACCACGAGGGGGTTCTCACTGGTCAAAGAGAGGCATCTCCGCGACCAGCTCCGCCATCTCCTTGTAGCGGAACAGCGGGAGTGCACCCTCAGGCAGGTCTGCGGCGGGGGTGCTAAGCAGAGTCGCCAAGGCCCCGTCCAGCACTTCTGGCTTCAGGCTACCGGGGTTCAGCCTCATGGCATCGCCCGCGCTGGTGTACTCCCACACGGGGCGCGAGTGCTGTTGGAGCGGCGCGATGCGCCGCCGCAGGTACTCCCTGACGACCATCGTCCCCGATAGCTTTGCGGCCCGATGCGCGGCCATCCGCTCCAGGCCGGGCTCCATCCTCGGGTCAGCGAGCTTCTCGTGCCGCCACCCGGAGTTCTTCTCAGCCGGGTCCGTCGGGATCATCAGGAGCCGGCTGGTCTGGCGCGCATCCATGTAGACCCAGCACTGCCGATAGCCCTCCACCTTCTTTGCAACCCTCAAGTTGATGATGCTGTTCTCCATCCCCTTAATGGCGAGGAACGACGTGCATCCGAAGCGCTGGTCTGCCACAGTCAGCCGCAGGCTGAAGAATTGGCGGAAGAGCGCCACCGAAGGCATCACGCCCACGAAATCCTCGCAGTAAAAGGCGAACATGGCTAGGAGGAGGATGGAGTTGGGTTGAAGGTGGAGGGCGTGAATCTGCTAATGGGAGAGGATGTCGTAGAAAAAGTCTGAGAATGGCGGCACCAACCCGGCATAAATGCTGTGGAGGAAGAAGGGGTAGGTCGTCGCCCCCAGGTCACGCCGCGCGCGTGACCCCGGCCAGATCTGGGTCGCCTGATTCTCGTTCTGGTCGCCGGCCACCAGCGGGAGCACCTTGTCCAGGCCCTCTCCATCGACGATGGAGGAGCGGTGTAGCGCCGCCCCGATGGCGGGCGCTCTTGGGGACGGGGCCGCCGCCTTTCCCCTCTTGCTGGCGGGTGCCATCCGTGCGGCGGAGTCACGGATGGGGGAGGAGGAAGAGGCGGAGCTCGGAGATGGGGTCGTGAGGAGCTGCGCGTGGGAAGGAAGGCACGGGGAGACGGAGTGCGCGAAGGAAGGCAATGATGGTCTCGCGTCGCGCCCGACAGGCTTTATGTCAGCGCGGGCGGTTACCGAGGCATCGTGGGAGAAGTGGGGGCATCCCCCGTCACATCGTGCGCCGTGGGCCCGGGGGCTACTGTCGGGCCCGTGGAACCCAGGGTATCCTGGCCCGTCTGCCTTTGGCCCAGGGCGCAACACCTGGCGTAGGCCCAGCAGGCCGCCACCATCGAGCATCTCACCAAAACCCCTCATGAGGCCCTGGCCTCCCGAGAACCCCTCCTCAGGGAGTGGGCGAGCAAGGCTCAGCATCTTCACCAACAGCCTCCCGAGGCACCCTCCCGAGGACACGCCGGACAAGGGCTGTTCGGCTCGGTCGCGCGGCCTCATGCCCGTCACGTGGGTGACGCGCGCGGCGACGAACGGCGGCAGAGGCCGTGCCAGCAGGCGCGGATGAAGAGGGTTTCCCCTTTTGTGCTAAGGGAACAAGACCAGCAATCCACTTCCCAAAGCAACCCCAAAGGTTGCCCGATCGGCGAAAGAAGACCAAGATGGCGGGCGCGCAGGGCGGAGGTCATCACCGAGCCCACCGGCGCGTCATGGATCATGCTTTTGCAGGCGAAGACCGCCTTTAGTCAGGATAGCCTGAGCGCCTGTCCCCTTTCAAAACCCGCCAAGTGTGGCAACCCTTCCCGCCTAAGTTTCGAGGGGGAAGAGGACCAAGGCTGGTATAAAGGGGCAGTGCAGCCGTCGTAGGAAGGGGGGGATCACTTACTCTCCTACCTTGTACTCGAGAACATCCTCTCGCTCACCGCAATCCCAAGCAAGCAGGAGTAGGGTTTTACACCGCAAGGTGGCCCGAACTTGGGTAAACCGCTGAGTCCACGGTCCGCTCTCGCTCGCGCGCTCTCGCCGTAGCTTCGCCGTAGTCAGGCTGTGGTAGGGGACGAGAGGTAGGAACGAGCTCACCCCAGTGTTCGAACCTTTGGGTCCCCGGAGCCCGAACTCCGACATTTGGTGCGCCAGGTAGGGGTGCGCTACTGTTCTTCCGCTCCATCCTCCGCTCCACCAGCCCCATGGCCGACGCACGCCGCGAGCGCGCTAAGCACAGGGCTGGCCACGTGGCTTAGACGGAGCCGGTGGCCCACGACAACAGCCACCGCCCTGTCGAGGCCGCTGCTGCCACCGACCCTGCCGCCCGGGAGCAGCAGTACTCCTCCCTGCACACCTCCATGCGGGCGGAGGGCCACACCGCCATGGCCTCCTCCTCCCTCGCCCGCTGTGGGTCACCGAACGCACAAGCCGCGCTGCTCATGGCGCAAGAGCTGCTCTGCTACCGTCCAGCTGACGCCGGCTACGATGCCTGGCTTGGTCGCATCACCGAGCTCGTCAACGCCGCCGGGGACGCTCCGGCGCCTTCCCACTCGCTCCGCCCTCTGCCGTCTCGCGCTGGGGATGTGGCGCACGGTGCTCCCCAACCACCTCCTCTGCGTGACGAGCTCGGCAGGCCCCAGCGCACCGCGCGGGCGCGTGACCCGCCGTGTGGCACGTCCTCACCGGTCCGAGACGAGGCCAGCTACCAGATCATCCGACGCGCGCCCCCTGATGCACGAGTGCCCCTCGAGCAGCAGTGCTAGCGCCAAGACCGAGCCGTCCAGGAAGTTGCGGCGGCTGGGCGCCAGAACCGCGCCGCTCTCGCTGGCGGCATCCCCTCAAGCGGCGTGGGCTGCCGTGCCTTCACTCACGAGCTGCGTCGGGTGGTGTGGCCCGCAAAGTTCAAGCCTGAGCTACCTCCGCACTACGACGGCACCCCCAACCGTGCAGAGTTCCTTCAGCTCTATGCGCTGAGCGTCGAGGCGGTGAACGACGAAGACAAGGTCATGGCGAACTGGTTCCCCATGGCCCTCAAGGACGTCCCACGCTCCTGGCTCATGAACCTCCCGAGGCGTCGATCTCATCATGGGCGGAGCTCTGCAGCCAGTTCGTTGCCAACTTCAAGGGCACGCAGGACCGCTCCCTCACCATCAACGACCTGCGGCACATGCGACAGCGCCCAGACGAGACCCTCCGCAAGTACATCCAGCCCTTCAGCCAAGTGCGCAATAAGATCCCGCGCGCCTCTGACGCGGCCGTCATTTCCGCGTTTTCCACCAGCGTCACGGTGTAGGATCAAAAGTATGTCTAGAGGGGGGTGATTAGACTAATTGACCAAATAAAACCTAAACTTTTCCCAGATTTTAATTGTGGGCAGATTTTAGCAATAGTACATGTCAAGCATAACCCTACACATGCAATTCTAAGAGTATAGCAGCGGAAAGTAGATAATTGCATATGTAAGTAAAGGAGGGGATCGGAGAATTCAAACGCAATGAAGACACGGTGGTTTTTGGCGTGGTTCCGATAGGTGGTGCTATCGTACGTCCACGTTGATGGAGACTTCAACCCACGAAGGGTAACGACTGCGCGAGTCCACGGAGGGCTCCACCCACGAAGGGTCCACGAAGAAGCAACCTTGTCTATTCCACCATGGCTTACGTCCACGAAGGACTAGCCTCACTCGGGGTAGATCTTCACGAAGTAGGCGATCTCCTTGCCCTTACAAACTCCTTGGTTCAACTCCACATCATGTTGGAGGCTCCCAAGTGACACCTAACCAATCTAGGAGACACCACTCTCCAAAAGGTAATAGACGGTGTGTTGTTGATGAACTCCTTGCTCTTGTGCTTCAAATGATAGTCTTCCCAGCACTCAAACAACTCCTCACAGATTTGGCTATGGTGGAAGAGGGATTTGAGTGGAAAGCAACTTGGGATAGGCTAGAAATCAAGTTTCAAATGGTAGGAATGGAATAGCTTGATCTCAACACATGAGTAGGTGGTTCTCTCTCAGAAAATGTATGGTGGAAGTGTAGGCACGTTCTGATGGCTCTCCTTACTGAGAAGGATGTGGTGGAGGGGTATATATAGCCTCCACACAAAATCCAACCGTTACACACTTTTGACTCAACTCGGTGGCACCGAAACGATCATCTCAGTAGCACCGAACTGTGTAAAAGATATGAACTTTAGGAATCTCGGTGGGACCGATACGGACAACTCGGATGGACCAAAGTGCAATGGCTTAGGGCAATCCTCATCTCGGTGGCACCGATTGCATCAACTCGGTAGGACCGAAGTGAAGCAATAAGGCAACAGAGACTTGGCAAGCCATCTCGGTGAGACCGATTTGCAAACTCGGTGAGACCGAAGTGAATGCAAACGATTACAGAGAGTTGGCAAGGCCATCTCGGTGGGACCGAGATCCATTTCGGTGGATCCCATTTGTTAGGGTTTTGGCAGTGGCTAAGTCTTGGATGAACTCGGTGGGGCCGGATAGAGAATTTCGGTGGGGCCGAGTTGGAATGTAGGTTTAGGACATATTTGGGTAGAGATAGTGGTTGAGGGTTTAGGAATACTGTCACTAAGCACTTGAGCAAAAAGACCATTAAGCAACACCTCATGCCCTTTTAATAGTATTGGCTTTCCTATGGACTCAATGTGATCTTGGATCACTAAACCAAAAATGTAGAGTCTTGAACTTTTGCCAATCCTTGTCCTTAGCATTTTGAGGGGTCCATGTCTCTAGTCCATGCCATGCCAATCATTGAACATCCTGAAATCTTAATCTTGAATGGACATTAGTTCAATGAGATATATGTTGTTATGAATCACCAAAACCACCAAGGGAGCAAATGTGCTTTCACACGGACGTCAAGATGCGCGAGAAGCTCGCCATCAACGACGAGCTAGACTCGGTGCTCGAGCTGTTTGACCTCACTGACAAGTGCGCCAAGGCTGAAGAAGGTCACCTCTTCGTCCACAATGACCCCGATGCGGCGCTCGAAGCCGCCAATGCCAAGAACAAGGACGTCAAGTGCATGGGCCCTGCCGTGCTCGCGGCATAGCCTGAGCAGAAGCGTGGCCATGACCGTGACGAACCCAAGAAGGACGGCCGACCGCTCTGCGTCTACCACAATGTGCGCTCCCACAGCACTGAAGACTGCCAGGAGCTCAAGCTGCTCCACGACGAGCGCCAGGGCCGCCGGGACGACCGCAACGACCACGGCGCCGGTCGCGGAGGTGGCCGCGGCGGCAACCGCTAGGACGGCCGCAGCGGCAGCGGCAACTTTCGCCAGGGCTGGCGCGACCAGCCTCGTGAGGCAAACCCTCAGGCCAATGCCGCTCTTCCGCCGCTGCCGCCACCCCGGAGGAACGACGTCAACCAGCCTGATGAGGGCGCTGGGGGCTACCAGGAGCCTCGCGCGGTCGCCTGCATCCTTGGCGGGGCTCAGGCCCCCGCATCCAACCGCCACTTCAAGCAGCTCTCTCACGAGGTGAATGCCGCCCTCCCGAGGCCTGAGGCCGCGCGGCCCCTCAAGTGGTCACAGTACGCCATCAGCTTCGACTCCAAGGACCACCCCAAGTCCACGGCCTCCGCAGGTGCACTTCCCATGTTGTGCACTCCCACCATCAGCAACGTCGCGGTCACCAAGACCCTCATCGACGGAGGCGCTGTCCTCAACGTGATCTCCATCGAGACCTTCGAGACGCTCCAAGTGCCCTACGACCAGCTGATGCCGACCAGGCCCTTCTCCGGAGTGACCGATGGCTCCACCATCCCTCTAGGGCAAGTGCGCCTTCCCGTCACTTTTGGCACCCGCAAGAACTATCACACCGAGCTCATCGACTTCGACGTGGCGCACATTGGCTTGACGTACAATGCCATCTTGGGCTACCCAGCTCTCGCCAAGTTCATGGCAGTGACCCACCACGCCTACAACATCCTCAAGATGCCTGGCTGCAGCGGCATCATCACTGTCACCTGCGACGAGAAGGATGCGATCTGCTCCCTGGAGCACGCCTACAAAGCCGCCGATGTCGCACATCCGGCCGACGAGGACGCGGTCGAGCCTCATGAGGCCGCGCCCGTGAAGAAGAAGCAGTTGTTCTCTCAGGACCGCGCCGAGACGAAGAAGGTGTCGGTGGACGGCAGCGGCTCAGGCCCTACCTTCACCATCGGCGCTAGGCTTCCTCCAGCATAGGAAAGCGCGCTCGTCACCTTCCTTCGGGCAAACTCAGATGTTTTTGCCTGGAAAGCATTTGACTTGTCCAGTGTGCCGAGGGAGGTGATCGAGCACCACTTAGCGGTGTGCCCCAACGCACGCCCCGTCAAGCAAAAAGCACGGCGCCAGGCGCCAGAGAAGCAAGATTTCATCATCAAGAAAGTTCAGAAGCTCCAAGAAGCTGGAGTCATCCGAGAGGTGCGCCATCCCGAATGGCTCGTCAACCCAGTCATCGTCCCTAAGAAGGGCGGCAAGGAGCGTATGTGCGTTGACTTCACCAGCCTCAACAAGTTCTGCCCTCAAGATCCATTTCCGCTGCCCCGCATCGACCAGATCGTGGACTCCACCGCTGGGTGTGATTTGCTATGCTTCCTAGATGCCTTCTCAGGCTATCACCTGATCAAAATGGTGGCTGAAGACGTGGAGAGGACGGCCTTCATCACCCCTTGCGGCATATACTGCTATGTCTGCATGCCCTTCGGCTTGAGGAGCGCGGGCGCCACTTTCCAACGGCTAATGCACATCACGCTGGGGCCTCAGATGGGGAGGAACGCGGAGGCCTACGTCGATGACATCGTGGTCAAGTCTTGCGAGGCTGGATCCCTCATTGCGGACCTCAAGGAAACCTTCGCTAACCTATGCAAGGTCAACCTCAAGCTCAACCCCGAGAAGCACATCTTCGGAGTTCCCTCCGGCAAACTCCTCGGCTTCCTGGTCTCGTACCGTGGCATCGAGGCCAACCCTGAAAAGATCAAGGCCATCGAGAAAATGCGTCCTCCCCGGACCCTCAAGGAAATGCAGCGCTTGGCGGAGTGTATGGCCTCTCTGGGGTGCTTCATCTCCAAATTTGGCGAACGAGCCTTGCCATTCTTCAAGCTCATGAAGAGGTCCGGCTCCTTCAAGTGGACCCCTGAGGCAGACGCCACCTTTGAAGACCTCAAGAGGTACCTCACGAGCCCGCCCATCATGGTCGCGCCGCACTCTCGCGAGCCCTTGCTCCTGTACTTGGCGGCCACCCCTCAGACGGCCAATGCGGCGCTTGTAGCGGTGCGAGAGGAGCGCGTCTGCGCTAAGGAGAAGCTCTCCGCACCTCCCGATCCTCACGAGCCTTCCGAGCCTCGTGAGCCTTCCGAGCCTCATGAGCCTTCTGAGCCTCGTGAGCCCCCCGAGCCTCGTGAGCTCCTCGAGCCCATCGAGCCACGCGAGCCATCCGGAGAGCAAGCTGCCACCACAACTATGTGCCTCGTCGAACACCATGTGTACTTTGTCAGCACGGTGCTAAGGGATGCGCGCAAGCGCTACCCCATGCAGCAGAAGCTCCTCCTTGCGCTCCTTGTCGCCTCCAGGAAACTGCGCCACTACTTTCAGGGTCATCCCATCAAGGTCATCTCTTCTTACCCCTTGGAGCAAGTTCTGCGCAGCCCCAACGCCGCTGGCCGCGTTGCTGAATGGAACATCGAGCTGCAAGCCTTCCAGCTAGAGTTCTCCTCCACCAGAGTCATCAAAGGAGCGGCTCTGGCCGACTTCGTGACAGAGTGGACGGACACATACGACGAGGAGCCTCACGAGGCCAAATCCCTCCTGCCAGGGGACGAGGAGCCTGGCGGCTGGACCATGCACTTCGACGGCGCCTTCTCCCGATAGGGCGCAGGGGCTGGAGTCATGCTCACTTCGCCAATAGGAGACAGGTTCTACTACGCCGTGCAGCTCTACTTCAGGCACACCGACAAGGTTTCCAACAACATCGCCGAGTATGAGGGCCTCATCGCCGGCCTCAAGGCCGCGTTCGCTCTGGGCATCAAGCATCTTACCATCAAGGGCGATTCGCAACTCCTCATCAACTTCTTCAACAAAAGCTACAAGCCCAAGGACAAGCACATGGACGCCAACTTAGAAGAGGTACGTAAGCTTGAGAAGCGTTTTCTTGGCCTGGAACTACAGCACGTTCCCTGCAGTGACAACAAAGAGGCTGACGACATCGCCAAACAAGCATCCTGCCGCGAGCCTCAGGGCCCCGGCATCTTCGAGGAGAGGCTCCTCAGGCCATCAGCTGCGCCTCCTGCCACGAGCACCGAGCTCCTTCACGAAGAACTCCCGCCCGCATCGCCCACGGGCGCGCTGGACTGTGGCCCAGCCTCAGGAGCCTGCTTGCTGCTGGTGCTAGAGCCTCAAGAAAACAGCTGGGCTGCGGAGTTCAGGGCCTACTTGCTTCACGGCACCCTCCCGGAGGAGGAGTCAGAAGTAGAGCGCATGGCCCGGTAGGCCACCGCATACTGCTTACAAGACGACGAGCTGTACCGAAGGCGCCCCAATGGCATCTCGTTGCGGTGCATCTCTGAAGAACAGGGCGCGAGTTGCTCGCCGATATCCAGGGAGGAGACTGCGGCCACCACTCCTCGTCACGCACCCTCATCGGCAAGGTGTTCCGCAGTGGCTTCTACTGGCCCACTACGCTACGTGACGCTACCGCGCTGGTCCAAGCCTGCGATGCCTGTCAGTTCCACGCCAAGCAGATCCACCAGCCAGCGTAGGGCCTCAAGACAATTCCCCTCTCATGGCCCTTCGCGGTCTGGGGGCTGGATATCCTGACGCCTTTCCCTCGCGTGGCTGGCGGTTACCACTACCTCTACGTCGCCATCGACAAGTTCACCAAGTGGGCAGAGGTCGAGCCTATGCGCACCATCCCGGCAGGCTCTGCCATCAAGTTCATCAAGGGCCTCGTGAGCCATTTCGGAGTCCCCAACTGCATCATCACCGATAATGGCTCCCAGTTCATGAACGGCCTCTTCAGGTCCTACTGCGCCAGCCTCGGCACGCAGATCTGCTACACCTTCGTGGCGCACCCGAGAAGCAATGGCCAGGCCGAGCGCGCTAACGCCGAGGTCCTCAAGGGCCTCAAAACGAGGAGCTTCAAGAAGAAGCTCGAGGCCTGCGGCAAGGGCTGGCTCGATGAGCTGCAGTCTGTGCTGTGGTCCATCCGCACGATGGCAAGCAAGCCTACCGGCGAGACCCCTTCTTCCTCGTCTACGGAGCTGAGGCGGTCCTTCCATTGGAGCTTAAGCACGGCTCTCTGCGAGTCCTTGCCTTCGACGAGGCGCATCAGGATGGCTCGCGGGAGACCGATCTGCTGCTCCTCGAGGAGGGCCACCGTCAGGCCGCTCTTTGCGCCGCGAGGTACCAGCAGGCCCTGCGTTGCTACCACAGCCGCAACATCCGCCCTCGCACTCTCGAGGTCGGCGACCTCGTCCTGCGCAGGATCCTCTCCGAGAGGGACTCCACAAACTCTCACCTATGTGGGAAGGCCCTTTCAGGGTTACTCATGTCTCCAGGCCCGGCGCAGCCCGGCTGGAGACGGAGGACGGAGTTCCTGTGCCTAACGCCTAGAACATCCAACACCTCCACAAATTCTACCCGTGACCATCACGCGTACGAACGAAATGGGGTTGTACACGCCCCAGAGCCTCTCATTGCGTTCGCCTGATGGGCCCGCGAGAGCTCCCGCCCACGCCCAAGTGGAAGCCCCATGCTCCGCACTGGCGGAACGATCGACCCGCGATCCTACCCACACCCCGGTGGAAGCCCCATGCTCCGCACTGGTGGAACAATCAACTGTAGACGCCCCACGGGCTGCACAAACCTCAAGCTGACCCGTGCCGGACACGGCAGCACCCCCTTTCTTTTTGCTTTAGGATGTGTAACTGAGGGCGCCCCACGGGCTGCACTAACCTCAAGCTGACCCGTGCCGGACACGGCAGCCGCATCTCTTCTGGTTTTTGTAATGGAATTTATTATCTCGCTTCAGTAAAGCTTTGGTTTCCATACATGGTGTTTCGTCTTGTCTTTGCCTCACGAGCCTCGCGCGCTCGCGACTTCCCTCATGAGCCTCACGCGAGCGGGGGCTGGACATGGTGTCTGTGCTCGGGTCAGTCCCAGCAGCACTGAAAAACCCAAGCAACCGGGCTCTGGCTCGCGGGCCTGCCCCCGTGCACGCCACCCCACCAAGGTTCTTGGTGTCTTATCTCCTCGCGTAACACCCATGAGCGAACCGGCGAGCGTGCGCTGCTCCCCCGTTTTTAAACATTCTGCATGCAGTTATCTCAGGAACAGGTCCCCTGAAAGGCCTCGCGAGGATGCCTCGCGGGGTGGCCCGATGACAAGACGCCCCCTCAGGGCCTCAACAGGAGACCTCGCGAGCGAAACCTCGCGAGGCATACCCTACAAGTGGCGGCCCGCCAGACGCGATCCTGCACAGAGCTAAGTCTCCTGCCTCGCGAGCCGCCCTCGCCGTCTCCTAAGCCTTCCCCTCTAGCAACCTCACGAGCGCCGGCGTTTCTCTCGTCGCGGGCTTCTTGCACGTCAAGGGGGGCTCCCTGAGCATCGCGCCTCAGGAGCCCTCACTAGCTCCCGGTGCCCCTCACCTCCTGGCCTTGTCCAAGCATCGCGACCTGACATACCAGTGACGGCTGTGGCCCGCTCGGGGGCTGGGTCCTGACAACGTAGAGCATCAGGGCAAGCAAAAAGAGAAAAGCTGGACTCGAGAGAAAGCCTCACGAGGGCACGAGTGTTCATTACAGCAAATCATAAAGTATTTAAACACAAAGGCATCATCTTCACGCCCCCACGGGGCCACATCGGTCTAGTGCAGGGTGACAAAGGAAAGAGGACCCTAAGAACTCGCGCCGTCGCCGTCGCCGCCATCGTGGTCATCCCCGCTTCCTCCTAAGCTCTCGCCGCTATCACAGGAATACTTCCCAAGCAGCGCATCTACGTGGCCTTCTACCGCCTTTGCAAGGCCATCACGGAGCTCCTCAGGGACGGGGGCTATTACCTTGTCAAAATCAATGCTGGGATCGGCGTGAAGGAGGTGACTGAAGACGCGGGTTGCCGCCTGAGAGAAGAGGTCGCGGCACTCCTCGTCCAACATGCCATCCACCTTCTTGGCCCCATCTTCGAGCCGCTCCATGAGGTTGATAGAGAAATCGACGTAATCGGCATCGCGGGACTCGCAGAGGGCTTCAAGCCTCTCCTTGCAGATGGAGTTCAGGGCGTCGCGGGCTCGAAGCTCGAGGGAGTGGAGCATCTTCACGCGTTCACGCTGCCGCTCCCACTCCTAATCCGCCTCGCCTTCGGCTTGCTCGGCGGCGCTGGCGGCGCCCCCCACTTGAAGACGAAGGGAGGACGTCTCGGCCTCGGCGCCGGAATAGGCCTACGGCGCAGTCTCTCGGTGGGTCTCTGCCTTGAGACCGGCAATTTCCTGCCGGAACTGCTCTCGCTCCATCTTGAAGGCGTCCTCCTGCTGCTTCAGCTCCTTACCGTGCTCCTCGGCGAGCGCCAGGCGCGCCTCCGCTATCTTCGCGTCAGCGTCCTCTTGGGCCTTCTTCTCCTTAGCCTCCAGCTGGGTGTTGGCCTCGTCGACATGCTTCGCGTGGGCATCCCGGGCGTCGGCCAGCTGGTGCCCCAGCGTCTCCAGGCAGCCGCGCTCCATGACCTGCTCGGTCGACACCCTTTCGAGGTCTTCCGTGCGGGTCGCGAGGTCCGCTTCGCGGGCCGCAAGCTCCCTCTCAGGAGTATCGAGGGCGCTTTCCCGCATGCAGAACGACTACGCCTGCACGGCATGTTAATCCTGGAGCTCCTTCAGGCAGGCCTCCGCCTCTTCGCGGCGCTTGACGGCCACTTCGGCCTCGCAGAGAGCACTCGCGCAGACCCCCTTTGCCTCGGCGGCGTCCTTCTCGCCCTGTGCGCGAGAGGCTTCATTCTGCATTGGGCCATTTCGACGGCGACGCTGAGCCGGCGCCACCCATCAGCAAGCTCCAGGCGCTCCTCGGCGAGGCGCGTCTCTGCATCCTGGAAGTCCGTCCCGAGGCGAGCGAGCACGGCCTTGGCGTCGCGCAAGGCTGCAGGCCTGAGCAGGGCACAGCCGCTCACGAGTGCCAGAGGCCAGTCCGGGTCCGGGCCCCCATCGTTCTCTGCTGCCGCGGTCAGGGAGGCCTCGGCGCCGCTCGCCAGGAGTGGTGGGTCTGTTGGAGCTTTCCCCGCGTTTGGCTGTGGCGGCGCGCTGTGGAGGCTCGCCATTCCCGCTGCGGCGCGCCCCACGTCGCCTCCTCCCGCGCTGAGAGAGGCCTCTGGCGGGGGAGTGGGTGCTTCGGCCTCCCCCATCACTGCTTCTTCCCCCGCGGCGAGGTCTGAGGGGAGCACGTCCCCACCACCTGAGGCTGCCGCCCGAGGCTCCTCCGTCTCGGCCTCACGAGACGCGCCCGCATGCGGCTCCGGAGGAACGGCCAGCTCCCTCTTGACTTCCACGCTCCTCGTCTCGGCGTCAGGGCGGTGGGCGGCCTCTCCATGCCCCCCGGCACCCGCAGCAGGTACTAATGCCCCCTGTGGGCTGGGGGTCGCCTTCGCCTTTGTCGTTGTCTTCTTCTTCTTCCTCTGGTCCCCGGCGGACCTCCTGCGCAAACGGTGGCTCAGCTCCGAGCCCGGATAAAGAGCAAGAGCATAAAACGCCGGGAGGAGTAAGGGGGACTTACTCATCGCTGGCGGGCCACTTCCTGTTCTTCTCCACGAGGGGTGGGTCGTCGCTGCCGCCATCAGGCATCGCCTCGGCTCCGCCGCCCGGGCCCCCGGAGCGGGCCACGGTGGACCCGGACGCGTTGTCGCCCGCCTCGAGGGCCTGGGAAGTTTCGGCCCCTTGACAGGCCTCTGGCGCTGGGGGCTCAACCGCCCCCCGGCCGAGAGCCCCCTCCGCCGCAGGTGGCTCGCTGTCGGTGTCATCATCCTCAAGGTCACAGAGGAGCTGACGGCGAGTGCACGGTGGCGCCCGGTTGGCGTCCTCCTCTGTGACGTCCTCCGAGTCCTCGTCGTAGCTGCTGCCTCCTAAATCTAGCTCCATCATGAGGGGGTTCTTGCGGGGCCCGACATGGCCCTCCGGCACGAGGCCCCACTGGTCAAAGAGAGGCATCTCCGCGACCAGCTCCGCCATCTCCTTGTAGCGGAACAGCGGGAGTGCACCCTCAGGCAGGTCCGCGGCAGGGGTGCTAAGCAGAGTCGCCAGGGCCCTGTCCCGCATTTCTGGCTTCAGGCTACTGGGGTTCAGCCTCATGGCGTCGCCCGCGCCGGTGTACTCCCGCATGGGGCGTGAGTGCTGTTGGAGCGGCGCGATGCGCCACCGCAGGTACTCCCTGACGACTGTCGCCCCCGATAGCTTTGCGGCCCAGTGCGGGGCCATCCGCTCCAGGACGGGCTCCATCCTCGGGTCAGCGAGCTTCTCGTGCCCCCACCCGGAGTTCTTCTCAACCGGGTCCATCGGGATCATCAGGAGCCGGCTGGTCCGGCGCGCGTCCATGTAGACCCAGCGCTGCCGATAGCCCTCCACCTTCTTCGCAACCCTCAAGTTGATGATGCTGTTCTCCATCCCCTTAATGGCTAGGAACGACGTGCATCCGGAGCGCTGGTCTGCCGCAGTCAGCCGCAGGCTGAAGAAGTGGTGGAAGAGCGCTACTGAAGGCATCACGCCCACGAAAGCCTCGCAGTAAAAGGCGAACATGGCCAGGAGGAGGATGGAGTTGGGTTGAAGGTGGAGGGCGTGAATTTGATAATGGGAGAGGATGGCGTAGAAAAAGTCCGAGAATGGCGGCACCATCCCGGCATAAATGTTGTGGAGGAAGAAGGCGTAGGTCGTCGCCCCCAGGTCACGCCACGCGCGCGACCCCGGCCAGATCTGGGTCGCCTGATTCTCGTTCTGGTCGCCGGCCACCTGCGGGAGCAGCTTGTCCAGGCTCTCTCCATCAATAATGGAGGAGCGATGCAGCGCCACCCTGATGGCGGGCGCGCTTGGGGACGGGGCCGCCTCCTTTCTCCTCTTGCCGGCGGGCGCCATCCATGCGGCGGAGTCGCGGATGGGGGAGGAGGAAGTGGCGGAGCTCGGAGATGGGGTCGCGAGGAGCTGCACGTGGGAAGGAAGGCGCAGGGAGACGAAGTGCATGAAGGAAGGCAATGACGGTCTCGCGTCGCACGCGACAGGCTTTATGTCAGCGCGGGCGGTTACCGAGGCGTCGTGGGAGAAGTGGGGGCGTCCCTCGTCACATCGTGCGCCACGCGTCGCGCCTGGCCCGCAGGCGGTTAGGGCCCGCGACGTTTCGCCCCCCAGTAGGCGGGAACGTGCATGCCGCGGGCCCGGGGGCTACTATCGGGCCCGTGGAACCCAGGGTATCCTGGCCCGTCTGCCTTTGGCCCAGGGCGCAACACCTGGCGTAGGCCCAGCAGGCCGCCACCATCGAGCATCTCACCAAAACCCCTCGTGAAGCCCTGGCCTCCTGAGAACCCCTCCTCAGGGAGTGGGCGAGCAAGGCTCGGCATCTTCATCAATAGCCTCGTGGGGCCCTCTCGCGAGGCGGCCTCCCGAGGCACCCTCTCGAGGACACGCCGGACAAGGGCTGTTTGGCTCGGTCGCGCGGCCTCGTGTCCGTCACGTGGGTGACGCGCGCGGTGACGAACGGCGGCAGAGGCCGTGCCTGCAGGCACGGATGAAGAGGGTTTCCCCTTTTGTGCTAAGGGAACAAGGCCAGCAATCCACTTCCCAAAGCAACCCCAAAGGTTGTCCGATTGGCGAAAGAAGACCAAGACGGCGGGCGCGCAGGGCGGAGGTCATCACCGAGCCCACCGGCGCGTCATGGATCATGCTTTTACAAGCGAAGACCGCCTTTAGTCAGGATAGCCTGAGCGCATGTCCCCTTTCAAAACGCGCCAAGTGTGGCAACCCTTCCCGCCTAAGTTTCGAGGGGGAAGAGGACCAAGGCTGGTATAAAGGGGTAGTGCAGCCATCGTAGGAAGGGGGAGGTCACTTACTCTCCTACTTTGTACTCGAGAACATCCTCTCGCTCACCGCAATCCCAAGCAAGCAGGATTAGGGTTTTACACGGCAAGGTGGCCCGAACCTGGGTAAACCGCTGAGTCCACGGTCCGCTCTCGCTCGCGCGCTCTCGTCGTAGCTTCGCCGTAGTCAGGCCGTGGTAGGGGACGAGAGGTAGGAACAAGCTCACCCCAGTGTTCGACCGCCGGGGACTGCGCCGCCGCCACAGTGTAGCCTCCCAGCTGGAGCTGTCCTCAGACGACGGCGGAGTGGCTGAGCGACGACGACGGACCGGTGCCATTGGTGATGGTGGGAGAAGCAGACGAGATAAGCTACGGGGAGGGAGGGGAAAATGCGATGCCGACTCGCCGGCCGTGACTGTTTATAAAGATGGCCGGTAAGCACTGTTTTTTTTGGGATTTCGCCGAGTCGGGCGGGAAGCTTGCGCGGGAACGGGCTCACCGACGATTCATTGGCACCTCTTCGAGCTAACGTTTGGCCAAAAGAATGCCTGTGCGGTGCTCAAGCTTGCGCTCTAAGCCTTCTGCGGTAGCGCGGTGACAAGACGTGCGAGAGGAGGACGAAATGACACGTACACAAACAGTTACTAAAAAAAGTTTGCGATTTAATTACCTAGCACACGACCGCTCTCTACGCAGCGTCGCGAACGATTGTTCGCCCACTGTGTGATGTGGAATGCGACATAGTTTCACATCACGCCACCGGCTCGCAACTGCCGGCCGGCTTGTAGACGGCCATTCCATACGTGTTCAACTGCTCTATGCATGTGGTTGCTCGTGGTTGAGGCGGCCGCGGCGCGCTCTGCTCGCGTCACACCGCGCGCGCTCTACTCGCGTCCCTCCACGCGCGCTACAAGTGTTTCGGGCTGGCGCACGATCATGTACGTTCGGGGTGCCTTATGCATGCGGTTACGCCGGACGCGACGCCACGTCGCAGTTACGTGCGGCAAAAACTGCCTTGCGGACGTGCCGAGAATCCCGGCCACCCGGCCCTCATTTATTCCCGCGGCCATTTACCTTCATCTCTCGCGCCCCACGGCACAATAAGCACACCCACGACGACACAAACAGAGAGGATATCCAGCGGCTCCAATGGCGCACCCGGCTCCAATGGCGCTCCCAGCGGCTAACGACGACAACGGGCGGCAGTTCACCACGCCTCACGTAGTGGACACCCACGTGAGGAGGAAGGACCTCTCGGTGGTGTACACCAACGAGACGGTCTCGATGGAGAGCTCCATCCACACTATGGAGCAGTTGCTTGCTGAGGATGAGTACCAAGTGGTCGGCTTCGACCTCGAGTTCACCGGCGGTCATGCCGGGTATGATCAGAAGGTTGCCGTCGCCCAGTTGTGCGTGCGCCATCACGTCCTCGTCTACCACTACTCCCTGGCCACAAGGCCTTGCAAGCGTTTCGCCAGGTTTATCAACAGCCCCGACTACAGGTTCGCTACGGTGGACACCTTCAACGATCTAAAGGTGCTCGAGACTACGGGCTTGGGCTGCGAGAATCTTGTCGACATCCAAGGCCAGTACAGGGCCTGGGGCAGAAAGAAGGCGAAGGACTCCCTGGTTGACCTAGCCATGGCCATCATCGACCCCTACTACAGAGGCATGAAGGATGAGTGCAAAAAGAAAAAGGATGCCTGGCACGAGGCATGGGTGCGGAGACTGGATGAAGAACACGTCAAGTACGCGGCCAAGGACGCGTACACAAGCTACGAGATGTACAGGCGGATCGTTGACATGAGGGAGTGCCTCCTTCCCGTGGACGACGAGGGATCGAGCCACAAGTAGAGTAGTGGCGGCAGCGTCACAAGAAGTAGATGATTAGATGATCATTTCTCCTAGTTTAGAATGCATGTAATTGTTTATTGAGGTGTGTGCGAATATTTTGTATAGTCACCTATGTAATTGGATGTTTAATTTGGTTATATATGTTGTTCTTCTGTAGACTGAGCAAATCACATCGCCCACGGGCTAAACTAGGGAACCCGTCGGCGATGATTTCATCAATCGCTGACAATTGTATACCAGCAAGCGTTTGCCCACAACACACACGGGTTATTAGCAGGAATCGTCCGTGTTGTTATCTGTCTTCCCACACATTTCGGATTACTGACCTATTTGCCGCGTATCACACACATCTTGTTAAGTTGAATCATTTCTGTTGTGCTGGGTAATCGCAAACAGTTCATCCGAGTGAATCGCATGCCGTATATTGCACACACCTTGATCTGCCTGCCCATTTCTGTTGTGTTGCGTAATCACAAACAGTTCATCCGAGTGAACTGTATGCCATGTATCGCACACACCACGAACTGGCTGACCGTGTTTGTTGTTCTGGCTTATCGCAAACAGTTCGTATGGATCAACTATATGCCACGTATCGCACACGCGTCTCTAATCTGAATCTTATTTTATGTCTCCGGCATCGCAAGCAGTTCGTCTTATTGGGGACAGTTTTTTTACGACACCATTTGCTATTCATGCATCGCACATAGTTTGGTCGCGGGGTCTCTGATTCATGTGTCGCGTTAGCGGTCGCCTACAGTAGTGATAGGCCCTTCACAGAGGGAAGCAGAGGTTGTCATGCGCTTTTTATTTTGGATGTGCAAACTCTTAATGTAAAGGAACGTCATTTTATATTGCCCCTTGTGATAGCAACCTTTATTATGCAGTTTGCCGCTTTTATTTCTTCACCATCACAAGATCGTACAAAGCTTATTTTCCCTTACAATAAAAGATCATACATATTTAGGAGCAATTTTTATTGCTTTGCACCGATGACAACTTACTTGAAGGATCTTATTCAATCCATACGTAGATATAGTGGACTCTCATGACATGAAACTGGGTTTAAGGGTTTTTGGATGCACAAGTAGTATCTCTACTTAGTACAGAATTTTGGCTAGCAAAAGATAGGGGGCAAGCACCACATGTTAGAGGATCCAAAACAATATAACTTCTATGTGAATATAAGCAAACATAACTCATTACGTTGTCTTCCTTGTCCAACGTCGACTATTTGACATAGAATATTTAATGGGGGCTCACAATCATAAAAGATGTCCAGGATAGTGTATTTATATGTGAGACCTCTCTTCCTTTATTAATTTTTCATGAATTGCAACAATGACCAATACTATGTTTGTCAACTTCCAACACGTTTTATCAATTATACTTCTTTTATGTGAAGTCATCACTCCCCATGGGATTAGCATACGATCTTTTTTTTCTTTATTTATCTCTAAGATTGGATCAACAAAAGCAAAACACTCAACTCAAACTACTCTTTATTATATGACTTCCACACGTGATTACATAGATAGATAGATAACCAAGCAAGCACTCGAAACTAAATCATACTAAAACCTTATTCTTCTAAATCACGAAATAACTAAGGATCGAACTAAGATAGATAATGATGATAAAAAGTGATGGTGATACGATACCAGGGTACCTCCCCCAAGCTTGGCACAAGCCAAGGGTGGTGCCCATACCTGTGTACTCAAGTCTCCTTCTTCGGTGATGGTGGTGATGAAGTGATAGGCTTGTCCTTCAAAATATTTAATAAGATATCCTTCAAACTCTGGACCTCCCGAAGCAACTGCTGAATTGCGGTGGCGTTCTTTTGCACTTCAACCATAATATGTTTATTTTCCAGCCACCATGATCCCTTTCCTGCATCATTCTCACTTGGATGGGAAATATCCCAATTGGAAGGTATGTGCATGCGAGGAGTGTTTTCAACCCCATAATTGTGGACCAAATTATGAAAATTGTTCCGATGTAACCTGTGTAAGGGTCTCCTAGGAGGAAGCCCTTCTTGTACCTCTAGACTCCCATGGCTTGTAGTGCTTCTTATGGCTTGATGAGGATTTGGAGTCGTGGAGATGTCGGCAAGGGTACCCCTCTCGGAGGCCGGGGGGTGGACTTCCAGCGAATCTCCATCATCTTCTTCCATGGTAACCTCCTCCTCCTCCTCTCTCCCGAGTTCCATCTGTAGCAACCAAGCGTCGTCTCCCACGTTGTTGGAGGAAGCGGAAGACATGATGCCCGGCCTCGAAAATCTGACAGGAAACAGCACGAAACAAGAACAGAGGAGAAACTTGCAATGCGGTGGTCAAAACACCCGTGAGTATATATAATGAATTTTTCCCATGCAGGACAAGTAATATGGAAGAAAAACGGAGTCGGGAAAGTCCACGAGGGAGCCACAAGCCTGGTAGGCGCGCCCTGGGGGGTAGGGCGCGCCCCCAGGCTTGTCACCTCCTCGTGCACTTTTTGGAATGTTTATTATTTTCCTAATTTTTATATATTCCAAAATGGATAGAAAGTACTTTTATGGAAGTTTTGGAGTCGGTTTACTTACCGTACCACATACCTACTCCTTTTCAGGATTCTGGGCATTCCGGAAGGTTTCTTCTATGTGCTCTTCCGGTGTCATTGTTTGAATAATATTAGTTTCAACATTAATGGGCGTACCTGAGATATAATGTTTAATTCTTTGCCCATTAACCACCCTCGGATTATTGCCTTCGGAGTTGTTTATTTTGATGGCTCCGGAGCGATAAACTTCTTCGATGATGTACAGTCCTTCCCATTTAGAGAGAAGTTTTCCTGCAAAAAATCTTAAATGAGAATTGTATAATAGAACATGATCACCTACTTTGAACTCCCATTTTTGAATTCTCTTATCATGCCATCTTTTAAATTTTTCTTTAAACAACTTGGCATTTTCATAAGCTTGGGTTCTCCATTCATCTAAAGAACTAATATCAAATAACCTCTTTTCACCAGCAAGTTTAAAATCATAGTTAAGTTCTTTAATTGCCCAATATGCTTTATGTTCTAGTTCAAGAGGTAAATGACATGCTTTTCCATAGACCATTTTATATGGAGACATACCCATAGGATTTTTATAAGCAGTTCTGTAAGCCCATAATCCATCATCAAGTTTCTTAGACCAATTCTTTCTAGATCTATTAACAGTCTTTTGCAAAATTAATTTTATTTCTCTATTAGTTAATTCAACTTGACCACTAGACTGAGGATGATAAGGAGATGCAATTCTATGATTAACATCATATTTAGCAAGCAATTTACGGAAAGCACCATGAATAATATGTGAACCACCATCAGTCATTAAATATCTAGGGACTCCAAACCTCAGAAATATAACTTCTTTAAGAAATTTAATAGAAGTGTTATGATCAGCACTACTAGTTGGAATAGCTTCTACCCAATTAGTAACGTAATCAACAGCAACTAAAATATGTGTATACCCATTGGATTTAGGAAAAGGTCCCATATAGTCAAAACCCCAAACATCAAATGGTTCAATAACAAGTGAATAATTCATAGGCATTTCCTGACGTCTACCAACATTACCAATTCTTTGACATTCATCACAAGAGAGGACAAACTTACGTGCATCTTTGAAAAGAGTAGGCCAATAAAAACCAGATTGTAGTACCTTGTGTGCACTTCTGTCTCCTGCATGGTGTCCTCCATATGCCTCGGATTGACACTTTCATAGGATTTGTTCCTATTCATGCTCAGGTACACAATGTCTAATAATACCATCTACTCCTTCTTTATATAAATGTGGGTCATCCCAAAAGTAATGTCTTAAATCAAAGAAGAACTTTTTCTTTTGTTGGTATGTGAAACTAGGTGGTATATATTTAGCAACAATGTAATTAGCATAATCTGCATACCAAGGAGTATTATGAGAAGCATTTATCACAGCTAATTGTTCATCAGGAAAATCATCATTAATAGGAAGTGGGTCATCAAGAACATTTTCCATTCTAGACAAATTATCAGCTACGGGATTCTCAGCTCCCTTTCTATCAACAATATGCAAATCAAATTCTTGTAGCAAAAGAACCCACCTAATAAGTCTAGGTTTAGCATCTTTCTTTTCCATAAGATATTTAATAGCAGCATGATCAGTGTGAATAGTAACTTTGGAATCAACAATGTAAGATCTGAATATATCACATGCAAACACAACTTCTAAAAATTCTTTCTCAGTAGTAGCATAATTTCTTTGAGCACTGTCTAGAGTTTTACTAGCATAATGAATAACATTCAATTTCTTATCAACTCTTTGGCCTAGAACAGCACCAATAGCATAATCACTAGCATCACACATAATTTCAAAGGGTAGGTTCCAATCAGGTGGTTGAACAATAGGTGCAGAGATTAAGGCTTTCTTAAGTATTTCAAAGTCTTCTACACAATCATCATCAAAAACAAATGGAACATCTTTTTGCAAAAGATTAGTAAGAGGCTTAGAAATTTTAGAGAAGTCTTTTATAAACCTTCTATAGAAACCAGCATGACCGAGGAAACTTCTTATACCTTTGATATCTTTAGGACATGGCATTTTCTTAATATCATCAACTTTAGCTTTATCAACTTCAATACCTCTTTCAGAAATTTTATGCCCAATGACTATACCTTCATTCACCATAAAGTGGCACTTCTCCCAATTCAAGACGAGATTAGTTTCTTCACATCTCTGCAAAACTCGATCAAGGTTGCTCAAGCAATCATCAAAATAAGTTTCGTAAACGAAAAAATCATCCATGAAAACCTCAACAATATTTTCACAAAAGTCAGAGAATATAGCAGTCATACATCTTTGAAAGGTAGCAGGTGCATTACATAAACCAAAAGGCATACGACGATAAGCATAAGTTCCAAAAGGACAAGTAAATGTGGTTTTCTCTTGATCTTCAGGTGAAACAGGTATTTGAGAGAAACCAAAATAACCATCTAGGAAGCAAAAGTGTGTATGCTTAGATAATCTTTCTAACATTTGATCAATAAAAGGCAAGGGGTAATGATCTTTCCTAGTAGCTTTATTTAATTTCCTGAAATCAATTACCATCCTATAACTGGTTACAAGTCTTTGCGGAATGAGTTCATTTTTATCATTAGGAACAACGGTAATACCTCCTTTCTTAGGAACACAATGAACAAGACTTACCCATCTACTATCAGCTATGGGATAAATTATACCTGCCTCAAGAAGCTTTAATATTGCAGTTCTTACCAGATCCTTCATTTTAGTATTCAACCTTCTTTGATGATCAACAACGGGTTTAGCGTCTGGCTCCATATGAATTTTATGCTGACATAAAGTGGGACTAATGCCCTTAAGATCATCAAGAGTATATCCAATAGCAGCATGGTGTTTCTTCAGAGTTTTAAGTAATCTCTTTTCTTCATGCTCTGAAAGGTTAGCACTAATAATAACAGGATATATCTTCTTTTCATCAAGATAAGCATATTTAAGTGTATCGGGTAATTGCTTTAAATCAAACACAGTGTCGGGCCCATGGAACCTGGGGTATCCAGGCCCGTCTGCCATTGGCCCACGGCACAACGCCTGGCGTGGGCCCAGTGGGCCGTCGTCACCAAGCACCTCACCAGGACTCCTCATGAGACCTTGGCCTCCCGAGCCCCCCTCCTCAGGGAGCGGGTGAGCAAGGCTCAACACCTCCACCAGCGGCCTCGCGAGGTCCTCTCGCGAGGCGACCTTCTGAGGTGGCCTCCCGAGGCCCCCTCCCGAGGGCACACGAGACAAAGGCCGTTCGGCACAGCCGCGCGGTCTGGGGCCCATCACGTGGGTGACGCGCGCGGCGACGAGCGGCGACAGAGGCCGCGCCAGCAGGCGCAGATGAAGATGGTTTCCTCTTTTGTGTTAAGGGAGCAGGGCCAACTATCTACTCCCCAAAGCAACCCCAAAGGTTACCCGATCGGCGAAGGAAGACCAAGACGGCGGGCGCGTAGGGCGGAGGTCATCACCGAGTCCACCGGCGCGTCATGGATCACGCTTTGGCAGGCGAAGACCACCTTTAGTCAGGATAGCCTGAGCGCATGTCCCCTTTCAAAACCCGCCAAGTGTGGCAGCCCTTCCCACCTAAGTTTCAAGGGGGAAGAGAACCGATGCGGGTATAAGGGGGGCAGTGTTGCCTTGAAGACAGAGACGGGATCGGCTCTTGTTCTCATCATCCCCAACCTTGTACTCTCTCTCACCAGAGCAATACCAACCAAGCAGGAGTAGGGTCTTACACCGCAAGGTGGCCCGAACCTGGGTAAACCGCTGAGTCCACGGTCCGTCCCACGCTAGCGCACTCTCGCCGTAGCTTCGTTGTCGCTTAGCCGTGGTAGGAGATGAAGTGGTAGAACGAGCTCACCCCAGTGTTCGAACCTTTGGGTCCCCGGAGCCCGACTTCCGACATTTGGCGTGCCAGGTAGGGGGTGCGCTACTGTTCTTCCGCTCCGTCCTCTGCTCCACTGACCTCATGACCGACGCACGTCGCGAGCGGACCGAGCGCAGGGCTGGCTGCGTGGCTCAGACGGAGCCGGTGGCCCGTGGCAATCGGCGCCGCCCCGACGTCGAGGCTGCTGCCGCCACCGACCCCGCTGCCCGCGAGCAGCAGGACTCCTCCCTACACCCCTTCGTGCAGGCGAACGGCCACACCGCCACGGCCTCCTCCCTCGCCCACCGTGGGCCGCCGAACTCGCAGGCCGCGCTGCTCATGGCGCGCGAGCTGCTCCGCTACCGTCCGGCTGACGCCGGCTACGACGCCCGGCTTGGCCGCATCACCGAGCTCGTAAACGCCGCCGGGGATGCTCCGGCACCTTCCCACTCGCTCCGCCCTCCGCCTTCTCGCGCTGGGGACCTGGCACACGGCGCTCCCCCGCCGCCTCCTCTGCGCGATGAGCGCGGCGGGCCCCAGCGCAGCGCGCGGGTTCGTGAGCCGTCCCGTGGCGTGTCCTCGCCAGACCGAGACGAGGCCAGCTGCCAGATCGTCTGTCGCACGCCCCCCGACATGCGAGTGCTCCTCGAGCGGCAGCGCCAGCGACAGGACCAGTCCGTTTAGGATCTTACGGCGGCTGGGCGCCAAAACCGCGCCGCCCTTGCTGGCGGCGTCCCCTCAAGCGGTGTGGGCTGCCGCGCCTTCACTCGCGAGCTGCGTCGCGTCGTCTGACTCGCGAAGTTCAAGCCTGAGCTGCCTCCGCGCTACGATGGCACCCCCAACCCCACGGAGTTCCTCCAGCTCTACGCGTTGAGCGTTGAGGTGGCGAACGGCGACGACAAGGCCATGGTGAACTGGTTTCCCATGGCCCTCAAGGACGGCCCGCGCTCCTGGCTCATGAACCTTCCCGAGGCGTCCATCTCATCGTGGGCCGAGCTCTGCAGCCAGTTCGTCGCCAACTTCAAGGGCACGCAGGACCGCTCCCTCGCCATCAACGACCTGCGGTGTGTTCGGCAGCGCCCAGACGAGACCCTCCGCAAGTACATCCAGCGCTTCAGCCAGGTGCGTAACAAGATCCCGCGCACCTCCAACGCGGCCGTCATCTCTGCGTTCTCCACCGGCGTCATGGACGTCAAGATGCGCGAGAAGCTCGCCATCAACGGTGAGCTCGACTCCGTGCTTGAGCTGCTCGACCTCGCTGACAAGTGCGCTAAGGCTGAAGAGGGCCGCCTCTTCGTCCACAACGACCCCGACGCGGCACTCGACGCCGCCAAGACCAAGAACAAGGACGTCAAGCGCAAGGGTCCGGCCGTGCTTGCGGCGGAGCCCGAGCAGAAGCGCGGCCGTGACCACGACGAGCCCAAGAAAGACAGCCGGCCACTCTGCGCCTTTCACAACATCCGCTCCCACAGCACCGAGGACTGCCAGGAGCTCAAGCTGCTCCGCGGCGAGCGCCAGGGCCGCCGAGACGACCGCAATGGCCGCGGCGCAGGCCGTGGAGGTGGCCGCGGCGGCAACTGTTGGGACGGCCGCAACAACAACGGCAACTTCCGCCAGGGTTGGCGCGACCAGCCTCGTGAGGCCGCCTGGCGCGACCAGCCTCGTGAGGCAGACCCTCAGGCCAACACCGCTCTTCCGCCGCTGCCGCCGCCACCCCGAAGGAACGATGTCAACTGGCCTGATGAGGGCGCTGGGAGCTAACAGGAGCCTCGCGCGGTCGCCTGCATCCTTGGCGGGTCCCAAGCCCCCGCATCCATCCGCCACTTCAAGCAGCTCTCTCGCGAGGTGTATGCCACCCTCCCGAGGCTAGAGGCTTCGCGGCCCCTCAAGTGGTCGCAGTACGCCATCACTTTTGACTCCAAGGACCACCCCAAGTCCACGGCCTCTGCAGGCGCGCTCCCCATGCTGTGCACTCCCACCATCAGCAACGTCGCGGTTACCAAGACCCTCATCGATGGGGGCGCCAGCCTCAACGTGATCTCCATCGAGACCTTCGAGACGCTCCAGGTGCCCTACGACCAAATGATGCCGACCAGGCCCTTCTCCGGAGTGACCGATGGTTCCACCATCCCACTGGGTCATGTGCGCCTCCCCGTCACCTTCGGCACCCGCAAGAACTACCACACCGAGCTCATCGTCTTCGACGTGGCGCACATCGGCCTGCCTTACAACACCATCTTGGGCTACCCAGCTCTCACCAAGTTCATGGCGGCCACCCATCACGCCTACAACGTTCTCAAGATGCCCGGCTGCAGCGGCATCATCACCGTCACCTGCGACGAGAAGGACGCGGCCAGCACCCTCGAGCGTGCCTACAAGGCTGCCGCTGTCGCGCACCCGACCGACGAGGACGCGGCCGAGCCTCCTGAGGCCGCGCCCACGAAGAAGAAGCAGTTGTTCTCTCAGGACCGCGCTGAGACGAAGAAGGTGTCGGTGGACGGCAGCGGCTCCGGCCTTGCCTTCACCATCGGCACAGGCCTCCCTCCTTCATAGGAAAGTGCGCTCGTCACCTTCCTTCGGGCAAACTCGGATGTTTTCGCCTGGAAAGCATCTGACTTGTTCGGTGTGCCGAGGGAGGTGATCGAGCACCACTTAGCGGTGTGCCTCAATGCACACCCCGTCAAGCAGAAAGCACGGCGCCAGGGGCCAGAGAAGCGAGATTTCATCGTCAAGGAAGTTCAGAAGCTCCAAGAAGCTGGAGCCGTCCGAGAGGTGCGCCATCCCGAATGGCTCGCCAACCCAGTTGTCGCCCCCAAGAAGGGCGGCAAGGAGCGTAGGTGCGTCGACTTCACCAGCCTCAACAAGATCTGCCCTCAGGACCCCTTCCAGCTGCCGCGAATCGGCCAGGGCGTTGGCTCCGCCGTCGGCGGCATGCGCATGCCCTTCGGGCTAAGGAACGCCGGCGCCTCTTTCCAGAGGCTGGCGCCCTTCGTGCCAGGGCCTCGCGGGCCTCCTGCTCCTCGCAAGCCCCCTGGCCCCGGAGGAGCGGACTCCCTTGGCGCGCCTCGCCAAGCGGTCTGACGTCACCCCAGCGCGGTCCTGCCAGGTGCACTCGACGCGTCGCCCTGCGCGGCCCGCGCTCCTTCTCGCCGCGCCTCGTTCCCGGAACTCTTCCGCCAAGGTGATTTTATTTAAATGCGGCTGAGGGCGCCCCACGGGCTGCACCAACCTCAAGCTGATCCGTGCCGAACACGGCAGCCTAGCCCCTATCCTTTTGGTTGTGTAATGAATTTTGCTGATTTTACCTTGATGAGTTATGTTACCTGCTTAATTGCCTGTTAAGTTCGGTGCTGACTGGAGAGTGCCACACGCTCGCGACCCCTCCCCTGGCCGCTTCCGTGAGCGGGGGCTAGGCACGGTGCCTGTGCTCGGGTCTGTCCCTGCAGTGCCGCCAAATCCAAGCGACCGAGCTCTGGCTCGCGGGCCTGCTCCCATGCACGTCACCTCACCAAGGTCCTTGGTGCCTTATCTCCTCACGCAGCAGCCATGGGCGAGTTAGCAAGTGCGTGCCGCTCACCCCATTGTGAAACCTGTCGACATGCAGTCCCTCAGGAGACAGGCTCGCGAGGACCTTGTGGGCGGCCTCTCGCGAGCCGGCCTCGAGAGGCAAAGACACTTCGAACGCCGAGCCTCGCAAGCACGCCTCACGAGCTACGTGAGCCCCTCGTGAGTTGTGGCTCGCCCGACACCGCTCTCCGCCAAAAGCTAAGTCAGACCACCTCGCGAGACGCCCTTACCTTCACTCAAGATCTCTCCCCCTCGCGATCCCGCTGGGTGCTAGCGTTTTTCTTCTGCGTAAGCCGCTTGCACGCCAAAGGGGGGCTCCCTGAGCATCGCGCCTCAGGAGCCCTCACTAGCTCCCGGTGCCCCTCACCTCCTGGCCTTGTCCCAGCATCGCGACCGGACATACCAGCGACGACTGAGGCCCGCTCGGGGGCTGGGTCCTGACGGCGTAGAGCGTTGAGGCGAACAAAGAAAAAAAACCAGCCTCACGAGAGGACTTCGGGAGGGAATGCATACATCTCGAATCACGAAAGCATTAAGTTAAGCATGGAAGATACTGTTTTCACGACCCCGCAGGGCTACATCGGTTCAATGCAGGAAAGTAAAAAGAAAGAAAGGACCTAGGCGAGGCGCCGTCTCCCCCAAGACTCCAGCGCGGGCGCCGCGCGCGTTCCCAAGAAGGCGCTGCAGGAAAGTGCGGCTCCGTCACCATGCGCATGGTGCCCACCGCCAGGGGTCCCGGAATCATCGCCGCGCGCGCCTAGTCGGAGTCCTCGTCCTCGCTCTTGATGCGGGGGGATTCGTCGTCACTTCTGCCCCCGCCGGAGGGAGCGGTACCGCCGGAGTTGTCGTCCTCGCTGGAGGAGCCGCTGTAGCTGCCGTCCTCGCTCTCTGCACAGCACTCCAGGCAGCTGCCGGAGATCCCGAAGATCTTCACGAAGAGTGTGGCAGCCCCGTCATACTTGAATTGGAGGACGTGCCCCTGCTTCAGGCCACGGGTGAGGGCGAACGACCTCCACCCCTGCCTCAAGAACATGAAGCCCGAGGCCGCAGGCGAGGGCGAACGACTTCCACCCCTGCCTCAAGAACATGAAGCCCAAGGCGGTGAGCTCCGTCGCCACCCAGGAGGGGCCGTTGCAGCAGCCGTCGGCCTGCACCCACAAGCCCAAGGGCGCGCGCTCCGCCATCACCGCCGCGAAGGAGTCCGGGAGCCGGAGCCAGGTGCAGGGGCTGCGGTGCATGTTTACGATGAATTCATGCGCCGCCTCCGCCGAATAGCTCCCCGCCTGGGGCGGTAGCGCGGCCGCTCCGCCACGGCCGCCTCGGCCCCGCGCGCCTCGCCCGCCGCGGCTGCAAGCGGTGCCCCGTCCACGACCGCTGGGCCCGGCGCCGGCAGTCGTCGGGGAGCGCCCGCGCCCTTGGGGCGGAACTTGGGATGCGGCAGCGGAAGCACGGCCACGCCCTCTCCCCCTCACCATTTCTGTGGCGGATCTAGCAAGAAGACAGAGGAAGCTAGAGGAAGAAGAAGATGGGTGGAGGACTCCGGCTCTCCTCTCCCCCTCTTTATACTCGGCGCGGAGCCCCCCTCGTCGCTCCGCCTTCTCCAGTGTTGGGAATTGAAGCAACAGCAATGTGCGAAGGAAGGCAATGATGGCCTCGCGTCGCCCACGGCAGGTTTTATGTCAGCGCGGGCGGTTACCGAGGCGTCGTGGAGAAGTGGAGGCGTCCCCAGGCCACATCGTGCGCCATGCGTCGCGCCTGGCCCCAGGCGGTTAGGGGCCGCGCCATTTCGCCCCCCAGTAGGCGGGAATGTGCGCGCCATGGGCCCGGGGGCTACTGTCGGGCCCATGGAACCTGGGGTATCCAGGCCCGTCTGCCTTTGGCCCAGGGCGCAACGCCTGGCGTGGGCCTAGCGGGCCGTCGTCACCAAGCACCTCACCAGGACTCCTCATGAGGCCTTGGCCTCCCGAGCCCCCCTCCTCAGGGAGCGGGCGCGCAAGGCTCAGCACCTCCACCAGCGGCCTCGCGAGGCGACCTCCTGAGGTGGCCTCCCGAGGCCCCCTCCCGAGGGCGCACGAGACGAAGGTCGTTCGGCACAGCCGCGCGGTCTGGGGCCCATCACGTGGGTGATGCACGCGGCGACAGAGGCCGCGCCAGCAGGCGCGGATGAAGATGGTTTCCTCTTTTGTGTTAAGGGAGCAGGGCCAGCTATCTACTCCCCAAAGCAACCCCAAAGGTTGCCTGATCGGCGAAGGAAGACCAAGACGGCGGGCGCGTAGGGCGGAGGTCATCACCGAGCCCACCGGCGCGTCATGGATCACGCTTTGGCAGGCGAAGACCGCCTTTAGTTAGGATAGCCTGAGCGCATGTCCCCTTTCAAAACCCGCCAAGTGTGGCAGCCCTTCCTGCCTAAGTTTCAAGGGGGAAGAGGACCGATGCGGGTATAAGGGGGGCAGTGTTGCCTTGTAGACAGAGACGGGATCGGCTCTTGTTCTCATCATCCCCAACCTTGTACTCTCTCTCACCAGAGCAATACCAACCAAGTAGGAGTAGGGTCTTACACCGCAAGGTGGCCCGAACCTGGGTAAACCGCTAAGTCCATGGTCCGTCCCACGCTAGCGCGCTCTCGCCGTAGCTTCGTCGTCGCTTAGCCGTGGTAGGAGACGAAGTGGTAGAACGAGCTCACCCCAGTGTTCGAACCTTTGGGTCCCCGGAGCCCGACTTCCGACACACAGGGTCACCCTTGGGTGGTAGAGGATTTCCCAAGGTTTCAACAGGCAGATTATGTTTAAGAATAGGTGCTTGTTTAAAGAACAGCTCATCTATTTCATTTCTTTCATTCATATGCATATCATTCTCATGGTCTAGCAAATATTGTTCTAGAGGATCAGTAGGAGGCACAGCAATAGAAGCAAGACC
The DNA here is from genome assembly GCA_039707655.1 of Elymus sibiricus. Taxonomy (NCBI): domain Eukaryota; kingdom Viridiplantae; phylum Streptophyta; class Magnoliopsida; order Poales; family Poaceae; genus Elymus; species Elymus sibiricus. Next base: position 163,380,470 of record CM077666.1, on the reverse strand, counting down.
TATAATTTCATCTTTAGTGGGTAATTCCTTATCATGGGGTTGTCTACTAAACTTAGAAAAAATAAATTCATGAGATATATCACCAAACTTAACTCTAACCTTCTCTTTAACACAATCAATTTCAGCATTAACAGTATTCAAGAAAGGTCTACCAAATATAATGGGACAAAAATTATCTTGTTGTGAACCAAGTACTAAGAAATCAGTAGGGTATTTGATTTTGCCACACAAGACTTCAACATCTCTGACAATCCCAAGTGGTGTAATAGTATCTCTATTTGCAAGCTTAATAGTAACATCAATATCTTCAATCTCAACAGGTGCAATATCATGCATTACTTCTTGATATAAAGAAAACGGAATAGCACTCACACTAGCACCCATATCACATAAACCATGATAGCAATGATCTCCAATCTTAACAGAAACAACAGGCATGCCAACTACGGGCTTGTTCTTATCTAGCATATCTCGTTCATTTCTAACAGGTTTAGCAATTCTAGCAGCCTCATTGCAAAAGTAAATAACATGCCCATCAATATCATCAACCAAGAGATCTTTAACCATTGGAATTTTAGGTTCAACCTTAATTTGTTCAAAAGGTCTAGGTGTTCTTATATTACTTTTGTTAACCACAGTTGAAGCTTTAGCATGTTCCTTAATCCTAACAGGGAAAGGAGGTTTCTCAATATAAGCAGTGGGCACAACTGGATCAACATTGTAAACAATTGTTTCTTCTTTAACAATAACGGGTTCGTCATTTAATTCAATAGGTGGATGATATTTAAACCATTTCTCCTTAGGGAGATCAACATGAGCAGCAAAAGATTCACAAAAGGTAGCTACTATCTCAGAGTCAAGTCCATATTTAGTACTAAACTTATGAAAAGCATCAGTTTCCATAAAAGATTTAACACAATCAAACTTAAGATTTATACCTGACTCTTTACCTTTGTTGATTTCCCAATCTTCAAATTTGCGTTTAATTCTTTCTAGAAGATCCCATCTGAATGCAATAGTTCTCTTCATAAAGGAACCAGCAGAAGAAGTATCGAGCATGGATTGATCATTATGAGAAAGCCGAGCATAAAAGTTTTGAATAATTATTTCTCTTGAGAGCTCATGATTAAGGCATGTGTGCACCATATACTTAAGCCTCCCCCAAGCTTGAGCGATACTTTCTCCTTCACGAGGCCAAAAATTATATATATATAATTCCGATCACGATGAACCAAATGCATAGGATAAAATTTCTGGTGAAATTCCAGCTTCAACCGGTTCCAATCCCATATTTCAGTATCATCACATAGCCTATACCATGTCAATGCCTTTCCCTCCAAAGATAAAGGGAATACTTTCTTCTTAACTCCATCTCCGGATAGACCTGCAAGCTTAAACAATCCACAAATTTCATCCACATATATCAAGTGCATATCATGGTGCACCGTTCCATCTCCTGCATAAGGATTAGCTAGCAGTTTCTCTACCATACCCAAAGGAATTTTATAATAAATATTTTCAGTAGATTCAGTAGGTTGAGGGGCAACTCTTAATGCTTCTGGTCGAGGTGAAGATACCCCGAAGAAGCCCCTCAAAGGATTACTTTCCATAGTGACAAGTGACAGTAAATTTCAGCACGTAATATAAATGTTTCCTTACCAAATTCCACTCACCAAAGGTGCTTGAAAGCACATTTGCTCCCTTGGTGGTTTTGGTAATTCATAACAACATATATCTCATTGAACTAATGTCCATTCAAGTTAAAGATTTCAGGACGTTCAATGATTGGCATGGCAAGGACTAGAGATGTGGACCCCTCAAAATGCTAAGGACAAGGATTGGCAAAAGATCAAGGCTCTACATTTTTTGTTTAGTGATCCAAGATCACATTGAGTCCATAGGAAAGCCAATACTATTAAAAGGGGATGAGGTGTTGCTTAATGGTCTTTTTGCTCAAGTGCTTAGTGACAGTACTCCTAAACCCTCAACCACTTTCTCCATCCAAATATGTCCAAAACCTTCATTCCAACTCGGTCCCACCGAAATTTCCTATCCGGAGCCACCGAGTTCATCTGGACTTAGCCACTGCCAAAACCCTAACAAATCGGATCCACTGATATGGATCTTGGTCTCACCGAGATGGCCTTGCCAACTCTCTATAATCGTTTGCACTTACTTTGGTCTCACCGAGTTTTGCAAATCGGTCTCACCGAGATGGCTTGCCAAGTCTCTGTTGCCTTATTGCTTCACTTCGGTCCTACCGAGTTGATGCAATCGGTGCCACCGAGATGAGGTTTGCCCTAGCCATTGCACTTCGGTCCATCTGAGTTGTTCCAGTCGGTCCCACCGAGATTCCTAACGTTCATATCTTTTACACAATTCGGTGCCACCGAGTCTTCTAAATCGGTGCCACCGAGTTGGGTCAAACGTGTGTAACGGTTGGATTTTGTGTGGAGGCTATATATACCCCTCCACCACTTCCTTCTCAGTAAAGAGAGCCATCAGAACATGCCTACACTTCCACCATACATTTTCTGAGAGAGAACCACCTACTCATGTGTTGAGATCAAGACATTCCATTCCTACCATTTGAACCTTGATCTCTAGCCTTTCCCAAGTTGCTTGCCACTCAAATCCTTCTTCCACCATAGCCAAATCTGTGAGGAGTTGTTTGAGTGTTGGGAAGACTATCATTTGAAGCACAAGAGCAAGGAGTTCATCAACAACACACCGTCTATTACCTTTTGGAGAGTGGTGTCTCCTAGATTGGTTAGGTGTCACTTGGGAGCCTCCGACATGATGTGGAGTTGAACCAAGGAGTTTGTAAGGGCAAGGAGATCACCTACTTCGTGAAGATCTACCCGAGTGAGGCTAGTCCTTCATGGATGTAAGCCATGGTGGGATAGACAAGGTTGCTTCTTCGTGGACCCTTCATGGGTGGAGCGCTCCATGGACTCACGCAGCCGTTACCCTTCGTGGGTTGAAGTCTCCATCAACGTGGACATACGATAGCACCACCTATCAGAACCACGCCAAAAACCGCCGTGTCTTCATTGCATTTGAAATCTCCGATCCCCTCCTTTACTTACATATGCAATTGTTTACTTTCCGCTGCCACACTCTTAGAATTGCATGTGTAGGGTGATGCTTGACTTGTATGCTTTCTAAAATCTGCCTACAACTAAAATTGGGAAAAGGTTAGGTTTTTAATTGGTCAAGTAGTCTAATCACCCCCCCCCTCTAGAGATACTTTCGATCCTACAAGTGGTATCAAAGCTTTGGTCTCCGTAAGCCTTGATTTCCATTGCTTTGGTGATCATAGCCTTGGTTTCACAACCTAGGAGAGTATGGCATCTAGTGAGGGCAACTATCACCGTAGAGGTTCATATTTTGATGGTACAAACTTTGCTAGTAGGAAACATAAGATGAAAATGCATATTCTTGGTCATAACCCCGCCGTTTGGGCTGTTGTTCATGTTGGCTTGCAAGGTGATTTCTTTGAGGATGGCAAGGAACCGGATCGTGAAGCAACCCCGGAAGAATTGAAGATGTTGCAATACAATGCTCAAGCTTGTGACATTCTCTTCAACGGTTTGTGTCCGGAGGAATTCAACAAAATCAGCCGCCTCGAGAATGCAAAGGAAATTTGGGATACTTTGGTTGATATGCATGAGGGTACCGAGTTCGTCAAGGAATCTAAGTTGGATGTGCTTCAAAGTCAACTTGACAAGTTCAAGATGAAGGATGGTGAAGGAGTTGCTGAAATGTACTCTAGGCTTGCTCTCATCACAAATGAGATTGCCGGCTTAGGAAGTGAAGAGATGACCGACAAATTCATCATCAAGAAGATACTTAGAGCTTTGGATGGAAAATATGATACCGTTTGCACATTGATTCAAATGATGCAAAATTACAAAGATCTCAAGCCCACGGAAGTCATTGGAAGGATTGTTGCTCATGAAATGTCACTCAAGGACAAAGAGGAGCTGTACAACAAATCAAGTGGTGCTTACAAAGCCTCAACCGATGCTCCAACAACTCCAAGTGACAAGCTTGTATCCAATGAAGAGATTAGCCTAATGGTGAAAAGGTTCAACAAGTTCTACAAGAACAAAGGGAAAGAAAGAATCTCTAGATCAAGACACTATGAGAGAAGATCATCAAGTCGTGACCGTAATTGCTACAATTGTGGAAAGCCCAGACACTATTCCAATGAGTGTACGGCTCCCTACAAGAAAAGAGACGAATCACCAAGAGGAAGACATAGAAGAGATGAATCACCTCATAAGGAGAGAAGGAGTAGAGATGATCGTTATGAACGAAGACACTCTCGAAGAAGCAAGGATTCGGAGAGGAAGGACAAGTCATCTAAGAGCTACACAAGAAGAAGACATCAAGCTCATGTTGGTGAATGGGTTTTCGGCTCCGACTCCGACAACCACTCCGAGAGAAGCTATCACTCCAACTCCGACTATAGTCAAGATGAAGGTGTTGCCGGACTTGCTCTTGTGTCATCCAACTCCTATGATCTATTTGACTCACCAAATGAAGGAATTGGAAGATGCTTCATGGCAAAAGGCCCCAAGGTATCACACCCTGAGTATCTTGATTTCAATAGTGATGAAGATGATTTGCTTGGTGATGATGATTTACTTGTTGATAATGCTAGTGATGTGAGCTACAATGAAAATGCTAGTAATCATGATAGTCAAGAGGAAACGAGTGACAATGCTATGAAGGAGATTGAGCGTCTAACTAAAGAACTAAGTGCTCTTAAGTTAGCTCATGAAACAACTCAAGAGGATCATAGAGAACTTCTAAGAACTCATGAGAAGCTACGCTTCGAGAAGCTAAATTTAGAGCAAGAGCATGAGTTTCTTAAAGCTATCAATGACGATCTTCGAAAGAAGAGTTCTTCATATCTTGCCAAACGTTTACTCTTGTCGACTTTTATGCCACAAGTTAAACCTAAGCAAACTAGCAACAAGGGTAAAAAGGGTTCTACCTCTAGTAGTAACAATAACAATGCTAAATCCAATGTTGTTGCTTCTAATAGTTCTATTGATTCCACTAATGATTCTCTTAGCCAAGTTACACTTGAGCAAGAAAATATGCTATTGAAAGGAATTATAGAAAAAGGTGTCTACAAGAGCCTTGCCGGGAGTAAGCAATTCGAGGAAATTGTACGCAAGCAAGGAAGGCACCGGAAGAACCAAGGTGTTGGTTTTGAACGAAAGTTCAATGCCAATGGAGTTGAGTGGGAAGAAGATCCCCCAAGACGAAGTTGTTCCTCAACAAGAGAAGTATGATCCTACTTCCTTCAAGGGAACACAAGTTCAAGAAGATCTTCCACCACAAGACCACAAGCTAAAAGGCAAGGACAAGCTTCAAGAAGAGATTGATTCATTTGAAGAAGCTCCTCAAGCCTTGGTCAAGTGGGTTCCCAAGACTTCATCAAGTGCTACTACAACTCCAAGGATTCCCATCAAGTTGATGTGGGTCCAAAAGAGAAGAACTAGAGAGTTCTTGAGGGTGACTCCGCCAACAAACTTCACTCATATTCATTATGGCAAGAACTTGTGCAACCAACTTCCACATTTTGCACTAGTTCATGGAGTCACAAACCCTCTTGTTGGTAAGGCAAGGGACAAGGTATTCAATGCATTCATGGACATCATATATGTGTATTTCACTCTATGTCTATGGATATCCTTGTATGTTCCTTGTGTGGGACTAACCCATGTAGGTATTGAAAGCACAAAACTCCAAAGGATTGCCCCCAACTCTTGATGGTCTACATCAACATTGAGGATCCACATCTTCAACATCTACATGAAGTCATCATCGACAAAACCCAAGGTTAGTTCATCCCTCCTTGGGGGGATATCACATCTAGGGGGAGCTTTGCTCTAAACAATTGAGCTAAAGCAACTCTAATGGTGTGAACACATCAATGCTTTATGTAAAAGTGGCAACCCCACTTGTGCTTAAATGATGAGTATGACCTATGATCAAATGTTCTCATTTGGCTCCTAAGTCAATATACTCATATATAGATGACCTAGTCATCGCCATTGCTTGATTGATGCTAGAATTGGTTGTGCATGTTTGACACATATTTCATTTGCTATCTTATTGTGTGAGCATGTTGGTTTGCATGTTTTCATCATTCGAGGACATCCATTTGTTGTTTTGATTGTCTTGGTTTTTCTGGCCAAGTGGATGTACAAGAATGCCTAAGTACCTTATCTAGCTATCTATGCTTTCTTGTCTCAAATTCTATTCTTGCTACATCACAAAAAATTGAACAAGTCATTTTCGGACCCTCCGGGTGAGGAGCACTCGGAGCCACCGATCTGAAAGGGCTGAACCTCCAAAACCTTCTATATGATTTCGGCCAAACCAATTCACTCAAACTCGGTCCAACCGAAATCATTTAGATTGATCTAGGTTTTCCATCTCGGTGCCACCGAGTTGAACTATTTCGGCGCCACCGATGTGCTAATCTGCTTGCAGTTACACATATCGGTGCCACCGAGTTGTCCAACTCGGAGCCACCGACAGCGTACGGGTATATATATCTCGCGGGCTCAAACGGTTGAAATTTCTCGACTCTTTCGCTCCCGCACCCCATTGCTGCCGTCGCCCAGGTCTCCGGATCGTGGCCTTCGTCTCCAGCGCGCCTTCGCCGCCGGATTCCGCCGCCGTCAACGGCAATCTGCTCCGCCGTTGCCGCCGTAGAGGATCTCCACCGAGTTAGGGTGAGATTCGACCCCATTTGTGCTCCAATTTCTGATTCAATGCACGATTGGTTTGCCATGATTCTTGCCACGGATTGAGAACTCCCATTACACTGCAAAGTCCATAGATTAGATTTGAGTAAAAAAATTAGGTTTAAGTTTCCGCTGAATGCATCTCGGACCGACCGATTAGAAATTTTTGGCTTCACCGATTTGGCCCCAGGCCATAGCACTAGTACGTCTCGGTGCCACCGAGTTGTACGAATCGGTGAGACCGAAAGTAAAATCTCTGTGAAACACTAGCATCTCGGAGTCACCGAACCCCATCTCGGTCTGACCGAAATGGTGTGTAAAGTTTCTGTTGAGTGCTTCGGTATCACCGAGATGATCAACTCGGTCCATCCGAAATGCCTTCTGTGAAAAATTGAGACTAAGATTTGAACTCATTTTTTATGAAAACTTCTGCTTTTTGTGATGACTCATCTACTCTGCCCATACCCATCTATTCACAGGGACAGCTTTGCAAGATGTCTGATGCCAGCGATAGCCAAAACATGTCAGAGCAGCACACAGATCTCAGCACAGGCTCTAGCCCTGCAGAAAGTTTCTATGAGGGAGAGAGAAGCTCTCCAGATCTTCCTAAGGCTGCAACGAGGACCAGGAAGAAAAGAACCTCAGACAGGGAGGATGAGGATTTTGTTGCTAGTGAAGCAGCAACAAAGAAAAAGAGAGTTATGCTTGCAAAGGAATACAGCACCAAACCATCTTCTGCCAAAGAGAGATCAGCTATGAAGAAGGTTCCCAAGAAAACCATGACATTCACTCTTGAGGATCCAAGTGACACTGAAACAGCTGCAGGAGGAAAGAAGAAGAGAGCAAGGAAAACTACTGCTCAGGTTGTTGGTAAACCCTCCATGAGGACTGATGAGGAGGTGGAGGAGGAACCTACTGCTGATGCACCTCCTGCCAAGACACAAAAGCTTATGTCAGATGCTATTAGGACTGCTGCCCCCAAGTCCAAGCCAAAGGTGTCGGCACCAAACAGATCCACAAGAAACATTCCAGCAACTGAGAAGAACAAGGCCCCAGTGCCTGAAGCTAATGTTGATGAGGAGCCACTAGTGCTCAGGAAGTTGAAACCCAAGATTCCAGACCATGATGATGCACACCCAGTAGCAGAGAATATGATGCTAAGGAAGGACAAAGGACTGCGTCAGTGGAGACTGTCAGATCCCTATGCCGCTAGGAGGAGAACAGTTGTTGATTACCGCTTCCACACAAGAGAACAGCAAGACTTCTATGAAACAGTTCTGCTTGATAAGAAGCCAATTGTCAGCGACATGAGATGGGTGGATTGGAAGTACATTGATGCCAATGAGGATTATTTCCCCCATGTTCATGAGAGTTTCCGGATTGCTGGTGTTGATGATTTTGTTGGACAGAAGTTGACAAAATGGAATGATGAGATGATCATGCAGTTCTACTCCATAGCTCACTTCTATCCTGATGGCAGGATTGTGTGGATGACAGAGGGTATCAGGTACCAGTCGACCATCTCTGAGTGGGCTACTCTTCTTGGTGCTCCAGAAGAAGAAGATGATGATGTTGATATCTATGCCAAGCTCAAGATGGACCACAACTCCATGGCCAACATGTACACAGCAATACCACAGAAGGACATCGAGACTCATAAGCTAGGATCAGTGAAGCACCTGCTTCCAGGTTTGGCCACCACAAACACCATCTTGCGGTACACCTTGTTTCCCAAGTCAGGAGATGATAAGATGATTCGTGGTCACTCCATCAACCTGCTGCACCTCTTTGACACACCTCAGAAATTCAAGGTGATGAGCTTAATCGTAGAGACAATCAAGAGGACTGCAGCTGATCAGAAGAGATCTTGCGGATATGCTCCACACATCCAGATGCTTATCAATTCTAAGGTTGGAACGAGCACTTATCTCCTTGATCATGAGCATCTCCCACTACGTCCAGAGTTTGAGGACAATGTCATAGTTATGGATCCTTCGCATCCCACCTCTGCTCAAGCCCAACAGAAGATTCGAGAAGCTGCAGAAGCAAAAGCTGCCAAGGAGGCATCTGCTCCAAATGCACCTATTGCCAACCTCAAGACTCCAAAGGACCAAATGACTTATCTGCTTGAAGCCACCCTGAGGATTGAGCGAAGTCTGGCCAACCTCACCCAGAACCAGGCTAGCTTAGAGCGGATAGTCGAGACGAAGATTCATGATCTAGATGTTAAGATCACTGAGGTCCAGACTATAGTGGAGAAGCTGAAGGACGACATTGATGCTGCCAGGACAGCCGCTTCAGATGATAGTGGAGATGACAGACCCACTACGGAGAGATTTCAGACAGTGCCCAGGGCAGCCAGGTCTGCTGCAGTACCAGTTGTGAATCCGAGGACCACAGTCTCTGCACCTGCTGCTGCTGCTGCTACAGTGCCACCTCCGGTCTCCACTCCATCAGCCCAGCAGACATCAGCCGAAGCCTTCGCGGATGCTCTTCTCTTGACGCCATCTACGCACACCGGAGCTGCCAGCAGGAGATCGCCTTCAGGAGCTTCCGAGGATCGTGCCTAGAGTGTCGTATTAGTCCTATACCTATTCGATTTTTTTGGTACTTGTTGCCAAAGGGGGAGAATTTGTATAGATCTTAGCTTCGAGAGAGAGAGTTTTTTGCTTTGCTTTGCCCGTAGGATTTTTTCTCGAGTTCTTTTGCTACAATTTGCTTCATGGTACTTTGTTTCATTGTGTGTGCTTGATACTATGTTTGTGAGCACTTTGTGAGCTACTACTTTATGTGATTGATCATCCTATGCTCTATGTGATGCTTATGCTTATCATTATCCTGTATGATCATTCACTTGTGTTGGTGATGCGTGCCTACTATTCCACTCATATCATTTTGCACGCTCCACCAAGTTGTATGTGACATGGAAGAGTGACCCATGAGACTAATCGATTGTGCATTTGCATTCAAACGCAAATCTTTAAATAATGCACAAATTTAGGGGGAGCTCTTGCTTATCACATACTTCTCAAAGCGACGATGTATTTCATTCATTTAATCATTTGTCGAAGTTTGATCTATATGTTGTCATCAATTACCAAAAAGGGGGAGATTGAAAGCACATTTGCTCCCTTGGTGGTTTTGGTAATTCATAACAACATATATCTCATTGAACTAATGTCCATTCAAGTTAAAGATTTCAGGACGTTCAATGATTGGCATGGCAAGGACTAGAGATGTGGACCCCTCAAAATGCAAAGGACAAGGATTGGCAAAAAATCAAGGCTCTACATTTTTGGTTTAGTGATCCAAGATCACATTGAGTCCATAGGAAAGCCAATACTATTAAAAGGGGATGAGGTGTTGCTTAATGGTCTTTTTGCTCAAGTGCTTAGTGACAGTACTCCTAAACCCTCAACCACTTTCTCCATCCAAATATGTCCAAAACCTTCATTCCAACTCGGCCCCACCGAAATTTCCTATCCGGAGCCACCGAGTTCATCTGGACTTAGCCACTGCCAAAACCCTAACAAATCGGATCCACCGATATGGATCTCGGTCTCACCGAGATGGCCTTGCCAACTCTCTGTAATCATTTGCACTTACTTCGGTCTCACCGAGTTTTGCAAATCGGTCTCACCGAGATGGCTTGCCAAGTCTCTGTTGCCTTATTGCTTCACTTCGGTCCTACCGAGTTGATGCAATCGGTGCCACCGAGATGAGGTTTGCCCTAGCCATTGCACTTCGGTCCATCCGAGTTGTTCCAGTCGGTCCCACCGAGATTCCTAATGTTCATATCTTTTACACAGTTCGGTGCCACCGAGTCTTCTGAATCGGTGCCACCGAGTTGGGTCAAAAGTGTGTAACGGTAGGATTTTGTGTGGAGGATATATATACCCCTCCACCATTTCCTTCTCAGTAAGGAGAGCCATCAGAACGTGCCTACACTTCCACCATACATTTTCTGAGAGAGAACCACCTACTCATGTGTTGAGATCAAGACATTCCATTCCTACCATTTGAACCTTGATCTCTAGCCTTTCCCAAGTTGCTTTCCACTCAAATCCTTCTTCCACCATAGCCAAATCTGTGAGGAGTTGTTTGAGTGTTGGGAAGACTATCATTTGAAGCACAAGAGCAAGGAGTTCATCAAAAACACACCGTCTATTACCTTTTGGAGAGTGGTGTCTCCTAGATTGGTTAGGTGTCACTTGGGAGCCTCCGACATGATGTGGAGTTGAACCAAGGAGTTTGTAAGGGCAAGGAGATCGCCTACTTCGTGAAGATCTACCCGAGTGAGGCTAGTCCTTCGTGGATGTAAGCCATGGTGGGATAGACAAGGTTGCTTCTTCGTGGACCCTTCGTGCGTGGAGCCCTCCGTGGACTCACGCAGCCGTTACCCTTCGTGGGTTGAAGTCTCCATCAACGTGGACGTACGATAGCACCACCTATCGAAACCACGCCAAAAACCACAGTGTCTTCATTGCGTTTGAAATCTCCGATCCCCTCCTTTACTTACATATGCAATTGTTTACTTTCCACTGCCACACTCTTAGAATTGCATGTGTAGGGTGATGCTTGACTTGTATGCTTGCTAAAATCTGCCTACAACTAAAATTGGGAAAAGGTTAGGTTTTTAATTGGTCAAGTAGTCTAATCACCCCCCCTCTAGACATACTTTCGATCCTACAGCGCTTCACTCCCCGGCAACGGCGCCAGAAAAGAGTCTTGATGACCCACAAGTATAGGGGATCAATCGTAGTCCTTTCGATAAGTAAGAGTGTCAAACCCAATGAGGAGCAGAAGGAAATGACAAGCGGTTTTCAGCAAGGTATTCTCTGCAAGTACTGAAAGTAGCGGTAACAAATAGTTTTGGTAGCAAGATAATTCATAACAAGTAACTAGTAACAAGTATAATAAAGTGCAGCAAGGTGGCCCAATCCTTTTTGTAGCAAAGGACAAGCCGGAACAAACTCGTACAATAAGCAAAGCGTTCTTAAGGACACATGGGAATTTCATCTAGTCACTTTCATCATGTTTGTTTGATTCGCGTTCGCTACTTTGATAATTTGATATGTGGGTGGACCGGTGCTTGGGTATTGTTCTTACTTGAACAAGCCTCCCACTTATGATTACCCCCTCTCGCAAGCATCCGCAACTACAAAAGAAGAATTAAGATAAATCTAACCATAGCATGAAACATAGGGATCCAAATCAGCCCCTTACGGAATAGCGCATAAACTAGGGTTTAAGCTTCTGTCACTCTAGCAACCCATCATCTAATTACTACTCCACACTGTCTTCCCTTAGGCCCAAAGATGGTGAAGTGTCATGTAGTCGACGTTCACACGACACCACTAAAGGAAGCAACAACATACATATCATCAAAATATCGAACGAATACCAAATTCACATGATTACTTATGACAAGACTTCTCCCATGTCCTCAAGAACAAAAGTAACTACTCACAAATCATATTCATATTCAAGATCAGAGGGGTATTGAATATCATTAAGGATCTGAACATATAATCTTTCACCAAATAAACCAACTAGCATCAACTACAAGATGTAATCAACACTACTAGCAACCCACAGGTACCAATCTGAGGTTTTGAGACAAAGATTGAATACAAGAGATGAACTAGGGTTTGAGATGAGATGGTGCTGGTGAAGATGTTGATGAAGATTGGTCCTCCCACGATGAGAGGATCGTTGGTGATGTCGATGGCTTCGATTTCCCCCTCCCCGAGGGAAGTTTCCCCGGTAGAATCGCTCCGCCAGAGAGCAAAATAGCTCCTGCCCAGGTTCCACCTCGAGACGGCGGCGCTTCGTCCCGAAAGTCTTTTTCTGATTTTTTTTTCTAGGGCAAATGGCTTCATATAGCAGAAGGAGGGGGCCGGAGGCCTACCAGGGGCCCCACAAGCTCGGGGGGCGCGCCCCCCAGGCTTGTGGCTTCCTGGTGGTCCCCCTCCTGGTAATTCTTTCACCAGTATTTTTTATATATTCCAAAATAATTCTCCATAAATTTTCAGGTCATTTGGAGTTGTGCAGAATAGCTATCTCTGTTTCACCCCTTTCTGGTCCAGAATTCCAACTGCCGGCAATCTCCCTCTTCATGTGAATCTTGCAAAAAAAAAGAGAAAAGGCATAAGAATTGTACCATAAAGTGAAATAATGATCAAAAACATATTAATTAATAGTAGGAAATCATGATGCAAATTGGACGTGTCAACCACCGAAATATCGGCACGCATCCTCCACGCTCTGTGGGAGATCCGAGAAGGCACCGAATTCACGCCAGATTTACATCAGCTCGGGAAAAAGCTTGACTGCCGAAGATATATTGTAGTAAGTATAGCTTACCAGCGGCTATTTTGGTCGCCCGCCGAAGCTCCTCCTTCGAGGCATTAGCTAGGGAGGTGGCTTCGCGGCACTCCGACGCGGGCCTTTCGAGCTCGGTTGTGTCCTTCTCCCTGGAGGCCTTCAGGGCATCATGTTCCGTTTACAAACCCTTTAGGTCTGCTTCAACTTCGGCAATCCTAGATTGAGCCGCTCACCGAGTCTTCTGCTCCTCGGCAAGGGCCTCCGCGCTATCTCGCACTGCAGCCTTCTACTGCTCAGCTTCGGCCCGAGCCTTTTCAAGCTCTGCTCGAACACCGGCCAAGCTCTTCTCAGTCGCTGTCAAATATCAATAATGGTACATTCGTATTAATAAAATAGCACTGTTTGACAGTCAAAATTAATAAAAACAGTACCACTCCCTTTACCTTGGGTTTTTTCCATTTGTTGCTGGATCAGAAGCAGATCCTCCTCGGATCATGCTAGTTTGCGATTAATTTCCTCCAACTCTGCTAAGTTGGAGACAGAGGAAGAAGTGGAAGCCTGTATATAAAAGAATTTGGTTAAGCAGATAAGGATCCGAAAATGGGAATCGATCCTCTAGTGGGCTTTATTAATCCGACTAGAGTCTCGGGGGCTAGTGCATATTCACGTTTAAAAGACATACAAATTAAAACAAATCTACCCTCAAGCCAGTTTGTTAATTGCCTTAACGCTCGGGGGCTACTACACCTGCGCTTTCATAGAGCAAAATCTATTACATGATTTTTTTTCGAAGATTAGGAATTTTATCCTCGGACGATGTGTTCACATCCTCCATGAGGGCTATACTTCGAGTAATATCAAAGCCATAAGTAAATTAACTTGCATAAATGTTACCTCGAAGCCTTTTGCCAGGCTAAGAAAGACCTCCAGAATCCCAGCCTCGACTGACTAGAATTGTGTAAAGACCGTGCCAAGCACGGCCCACTGTTCGGGATGGACAGAGGAACTGCTCAAAGCTACCTCTACATCCCGTTTGCGCCCTGAAGGTTCAGCCCCCTTGGGGCCGAGCATGGGCGAGGGTGTCCCATCGCGTCATCTTCGAGTGAAGGGGCAGGAGTTGTGCCTGCTCGGCTGGGCAGCTCTAAAGTCGTCGGAGCCGAGGATGCTGGGGGCCCGGGCGCTATTTCTTCTTGACCGGGGAAATTTGTCTCCCTCGGTTATCCACATCCTCCTCTATGGCCGAGGATTCAATACCATCCATGGAAACCTCGGGCCCGCCCCCAGCATTGTTAGCTAGAGGGGCGGAGTGGGGCGTGGCCTCCTCCATCCCATTATGGGTAGGGAAGGGATCGGTAGCCGCCTCCGAAGAGCTCCAACCAAGTGAAGCTCGCGAAGCTTCGTCGTCCGAGTCGTCCCCATCGGGCCAACCACGCACGGGGCTAAATAATACAAAGGTGAGAAACCGCATGTCAGAATACCTCTCAAAAAGTAGAACTGAGCAGATGTGGGAGGTGCCACCTTTTGGCGTCCGAATGCTCTCGGCGCTAGCGGTTGCCCCCAGATGAGCCCAAGCTAGCCACCTTCACCGACGCTGATGTCTGGCTTGTCGAGGCAGTGCGGGCCTTCCTTACACGCTTGTACTTCGAGGAGGATCAACCTCCTCGACGTCCTCGGATGCAGACCTCTTCCAGCCTTTAGAGGATTGCGCCTCACTCTCCTCCTTCTCCTCCCAGTCTGCGTCGAAAGGAGAGCTTTGATGACTCTCTGTTGTGTCCGAGGTTCCTTCCTGAAAGACCAAGCTCATCGTCCTGTTCTTCCTTTCCTCCCCCCGGGCGACGCCTGACTCAGAGGGAGAGCTTTGATAGTTCTCTGTCGCTACATTCGGGGTGTCTCCTTGGATGAATAGACTCTTTGTCCTGTTCTTCCTTTCCCCCTCCTTCGTCTTGACCGGGACCTCATAGGGGTCTTCGGTTAGGAGCCTCTCGAGCTCGGGAGTCCTAGGGTCCTCTGGAAGCAGAGTCGGAGACTTTATCTTCATGGCCTGCACGCGCCAAACCTGTATACAAGGCATAAAGTCGACCGCTCATTCAGAAAAGGAATGATGAGAAAATAAATTAGTAAACTAAAGAGTGGAGGTTGCCTCGGTGATAGGGTTGGCATGGCTTAAGCCAAAGTCCTCGGCCCAAGAGGGAAAGGTGTTCTTCTTGGGCTTGAACAGAAGTTTCCACATCCCACCGAGGTCTGCTCCTGGGAGAACCTTCGGATCACCACTCCGTCCTCCAGCTTGTACTCCCACATCAGAACAACTCAGACCTGGAGCGGAAGAATCTGGCGATGGAGCATCACATGGACTACGCCCATCAAATGGACGCCCTTGCCGACCACAGCTTTGAGCTTGCCCTGAAGCGCCTTCACCTCCTTTTGGTCCCGCCAGTCAAGGTTCTTATATGTCCAAGAGAACAGCCTCCTCGACAGCTCCCCCGAGAAGGCGGGGACCTCCCCGTGGCTACCCGAGGATGGGTCGGCCACACAAACCACTCCTGCTGCTAGAGCTTCACCGTTTCAACGAATGTGCCCGCCGGCCAGATTACGTTGGTGAGGTTACTAATCATGGCCCCGCCACAATCTGCGAATTGGGAGCCACTGCTGTGCGGCTTGACGCAGAATACCATCAGCCATAGCCCAAGATGGGGCTCGTTGCGGAGGAATGCTTCCCAGAAAGTAATGAAAGTAGCGATATGGAGGATGGAGTTTGGGGCTAGATGGTGAAAATCTAGCCCGTAATAAAACATGAGGCCCCGTACAAAGGGATGGAGGGGAAAACCCAGACCTCGTATAAGGTGTGAAATGAAGACTAACCGCTCCCCTGGACGAGGAGTGGGGATGGCGGAGGTTGAGCAGATTGCGCCCGCATCCACGGCGGAACGGTGTCTGGTCGTAGCAGGGAGATACCCGTCAGCCTGAAGCTCTGAGATGGCACTGGTGGTGACGTTGGAACACAACCACCGCCCCCTTTTGCTGGTGCCCTCGGACGCTGAGGCAGCTGCATCCTTCCCCTTTCCGGCCATCTTTCACGGTGGGGAAGAGGAGTGGGGAAGGATTGGGGTTAGAAGCGGGTCTCGGAGCACTTGGGCTTGCGAGGAGTCCTTGACGATAAAGCAAGGAATGAGAGCATGGGTAAAATCAATTTACCATCTCCCCTTTTATGGATCGGTCAGAGACTAGGGGATGCCTCACCTCGAAGTAAAAGCGCCGGTTCCCAATACATCGCGCAGTATATGCGCACAAAGATTAAGAAATTGCCATTGATGACATTGTGAAAAATTCAGAGCACGATCTCTTTATTTATGAGACGTGCCAATAGAAATGGCCTCGGGCCATGATGCGCTCAGTAATGACTATTGACGAGACGGCTCGGCTCTGCCATAAGTGGTGAAGTTTCGGTTCTCGGCCGAAAAAGTTGTCAGGGTTTGGCTCAGTCGCTCCGCCTCTCGTTGCAAGCCTTCGTGGCTAAGCTAAAGGTGATTTCAGTCCTAATAAAAAAATAAGTTATACCGAAAAGGGCCTAGTTAAAAGATATCCCCTATTATCTGATGCGAGTCATCGCATAAAATCGCATGGCTATAATTGAAGGGGAGGCCAGGAAGACCTCAGAGCCGAGCATGTCCTCGGAATCAAGAGCTGACGTGGAAGATGGAACTCGCCTACGAAGCCGAAGACTTAAAGATATAAAGTCGTCCAAAAGAAGACGCCAGATGTCCTCGGCTTGAAGACTAGTTCATGGGCTACTGACGGTGTACTGGATTAGGGGGTGCACACCATGTCGGCCAGCCATTCATGGGCCGGGCCGAGGACCCACCCACAACTAAAGAATGGGCCACGCATGCCCTGGCCCTTGGCGTGATCAAGATTGTTGGGGAACGTAGCATGGGAAACAAAAAAATTCCTACGCACACGCAAGATCTATCCATGGTGATGAGCATCTACGATAGGGAGAGTGAATCTACATACCCTTGTAGATCGCTAAGCGGAAGCGTTAAGAAACGCGGTTGATGTAGTCGAACGTCTTCGCGATCCAAATCGTCGAGCGTCCCGCGATCTCATCACGATCCATCTCGCGATCCAATCACGATCACGGTCCTTCCGATCTAGCGCCGAACGGATGGCACCTCCGCGTTCAACACACGTACAGCTTGATGACGCCTTCACCTCCTCGATCGAGCGAGCGATGGTGAAGTAGTAGATGAGTTCCAGCAGCACGACGGCGTGGTGACGGTGGTGGTGAAGAACAATCTCCGCAAGGCTTCGCCAAGCACTACGGAAACTATGACGGAGGATGAACTAGAGGGACAGGGTTGCCGGCACACGGCTTGGGGAAATCTTGATGTATCTCGTGTGCTAGCCCTGCCCCTCTATTTATATGTTGAGCCCTGGGGTCTAAACTTGGAGAGAAAGCCTCCACAAGGTCGGTTTTGCCCGCACAAGGTTGGTTTGGCCCGCACGGAAAGAGTCCCACTCGGATTCCAGTAGTACCGCGTACAAGCGGTAGTACCGCTCACGAGCGGTAGTACCGCTTCACACAAGCGGTAGTACCTCTCCGTCACACGGAGTAACAAATCCCAGTCTTAATCCATGCCAACCCAACAGACACCCTCGGAGATATCTGTAGAGTACCTTTATAGTCACCCAGTTACGTTGTGACGTTTGATACACACAAGGTATTCCTCCGGTGTCAGTGAGTTGCATGATCTCATGGTCATAGGAACAGATACTTGACATGCAGAAAACAATAGCAATAAACTGACACGATCATATGCTACGTTTATAGTTTGGGTCTTGTCCATCACATCATTCTCCTAATGATGTGATCCCGTTATCAAATGACATCTTATGTCCATGGCTAGGAAACCTTCACCATCTTTTGATCAACGAGCTAGTTAACTAGAGGCTTACTAGGGACACAGTGTTGTCTATGTACCCACACATGTATTTGAGTTTCCAATCAATACAATTATAGCATGGATAATAAACGATTATCATGAACAAGGAAATGATAATAACTAAACTATTATTGCCTCTAGGGCATATTTCCAACAGTCTCCCACTTGCACTAGAGTCAATAATCTAGTTCACATCACCATGTGATTTACATTGTTCTAACACCCAATGAGTTCTGGGGTTCGATCATGCTTTGCATGTGAGAGAGGTCTTTAGTCTACGGGTCTGCGACATTCAGATCCGTGTGTACTTTGCAAATCTCTATGTCATACTGTAGACACTGCTACCACACTCCACTTGGAGCTATTCCAAATGGCTGCTCCACTATATGTATCCTGACTGCTACTCAGAGTCGTCCGGATAGGTGTCAAAGCTTGCATCGACGTAACCCTTTACGACGAACTCTTTATCACCTCCATAATCGAGAAATATTTCCTTAGTCCTCTAGTTACTAAGGATAATCTTGACCGCTGTCCAGTAATCCACTCCTGGATCACTCTTGTACCCCTTGACAGAATCATGGCAAGGCACACATCAGGTGCGGTACACAGCATGGCATACTATACAGAGCCTATGGATAAGGCATAGGGGACGACCTTCGTCCTTTCTCTTTCTTCTGCCGTGGTCGAGCTTTGAGTCTCACTCAACTCCACACCTTACAAATCAGGCAAGAACTCTTTCTTTGACTGATCCATTTTGAACTCTTTCAAAATCTTGTCAAGGTATGTACTCATTGAAAGTTTTATCAGACGTCTTGATCTATCTCTATAGATCTTGATGCCCAATATTTAAGTAGCTTCATTCCAGGTCTTCCTTTGAAAAACTCCTTTCAAACGACCCTTTATGCTTTCCAGAAATTCTACATCATTTCCGATCAATCAATATGTCAACCACATATACTTATCAGAAATTCTATAGTGCTCCCACTCACTTTATTGTAAATACAAGTTTCTCATAAACTTTGTATAGACACAAAAACTTTGATCACCTCATCAAAGTGTATATTCCAACTCCGAGATGCTTGCTCCAGTCCATAGAAGGATCGCTGGAGTTTGCATACATTTTAGCATCCTTAGGACTGACAAAACCTTCCGGTTGTATCACATACAACCTTTCCTCACGGATACCATTAAGGAAACGATGTTTTGACATCCATCTGCCAGATTTCATAATCGAAAAATGCAGCAACTGCTAACATAATTCCAACAGACTTTAGCATCGCTACGGGTGAGAAAATCTCATCGTAGTCAACTCCTTGAACTTGTGAAAAACCCTTTGCCACAAGTCGAGCTTTATAGACGGTGACATTACCGTCCATGTCCGTCTTCCTTTTAAAGATCCATTTGTTTTGAATGGCCTTTCGCCCTTCAGGTAATACTTCCAAAGCCCATACTTTGTTTTCTTACATGGATCCCATCTCGGATTTCATGGTCTTAACCATTTCTCGGAATCCGGGCCCATCATCGCTTCTCCATAGCTCGTAGGTTCGGCGTTGTCCAACAACATGACCTCTAAGACAGGGCTGTCGTACCACTCAGGAGTAGTACGCATCCTTGTCGACCTACGAGGTTCGATAGTAACTTGATCCAAAGCTTCATGATCATCATCATTAACTTCCTCTTCAACTGATGTAGGCTCTACAGAAACATCTTTCTGCGCTGCGCTTCTCTCAGGTTGAAGTAAAGGTTCAACAACCTCATCAAGTACTATCTTCCTCCCACTCAATCTTTCGAAAGAAACTCTTTCTCGAGAAAGGACCCGTTTTAGCAACAAACACTTTGTGCTTGGATCAGAGATAGAAGGTTTACCCAACTGTTATGTTAGGGTATTCTATGAAGATGCATTTGTCCGCTTTGGGTTCGAGCTCATTAGGTGAAAACCCTTTTTCACATAAGCGTCGCAGCCCCAAACATTAAGAAATGACAGCTTTAGGTTTCCGCCAAACCAAAATTCATACGGTGTCATCTCAACGGACTTATGGTGCCCCTTTTAAAGTGAATGTGGTTGTCTCTAATGCATAGCCCTAAAACGATAGTGGTAAATCGATAAGAGACATCATAGTTCGCACCATATCCAATAGAGCATGACTACAACGTTTAGACACACCATTACACTATGGTGTTCCAGGTGGCGTGAGTTGTGAAACAACTTCCACATTGTCTTAAGTTGTATACCAAACTCGTAACTCAGATATTCATTTCCACGATCATATCGTAGATATTTTATCTTCTTGTCACGATGATCTCAAACTTCACTCTGAATTTGCTTGAACTTTTCAAACGATTCAGACTTGTGTTTCATTAAGTAAATATACCCTATATCTACTCAAATCATCAGTGAAGGTAAGAAAATAACAATATCCACCGCCCGCTACAACATTCATTGGACCGAACACATCAACATGTATCATTTCCAATAAGTCAATTGCCCGCTCCATCATACCGGAAAACGGGATCTTAGTCATCTTGCCCATGAGGCATGGTCCGCATGTCTCAACCGATTCGAAATCGAATGAGTCCAAAGATCCATCAGCATGGAGTTTCTTCATGCGTTTTACACCAATATGACATTTAGCGGCAGTGCCACAAGTATGTGGTACTATCATTATTAACTTTGTATCTTTTGGCATCAATATTATGAACATGTGTATCACTACGATCAAGATTCAATAAACCACTCTTATTGGGTGCATGACCATTGAAGGTATTATTCATGTAAACAGAATAACCATTATTCTCTAACTTAAATGAATAACCGTTTTGCAATAAACATGATCTAATCACGTTCATGCTTAATGCAAACACCAAATAACATTTATTTAGGTTCATCACTAATCCCAAAGGTAGAGAGAGCGCGCGATGGTGATCACATCAACCTTGGAAACACTTCCAACACTCATCGTCACCTCGCCCTTAGCTAGCCTCCGTTTCTTCCGTAGCTTTTATTTCGAGTTACTAACATATAGCAACCGAACCGGTATCTAATACCCAGGTGCTGCTAGGAGTACTAGTAAGGTACACATCAGTAACACGTATATCAAATATACTTCTGTCGACGTTGCCAACCTACTTATCTACCAAGTATCTAGGTTTGTTCCACTTCAGCGACCGTTCTCCTCATAATAGAAGCACTTAGTCTCGGGTTTGGGTTCAACCTTGGGTTTCTTCACTGGAGCAGCAACTGACTTGCCATCCATGAAGTTTTCCTCCTTACCCTTGCCCTTCTCGAAACTAGTGGTTTCACTAACCATCAACATTTGATGCTCCTTTTTTATTTCTACCTTCGCAGTGTCAAACATTGCGAACAGCTCAGGGATCATTATTTCCATCTCTGGCCTTTTATAGTTCATCACGAAGTTCTAGTAGCTTAGTGATAGTGACTTGGAGAACTAAATCAATCACTATCTTATCTGGAAGATCAACTCCCACTCGATTCAAGCGATTGTAGCACCCAGACAATCTGAGCACATGCTCAATGATTGAGCTATTCTCCATCATCTTGTAGGCAAAGAATCTTGTTGGAGGTCTCATACCTCTCAACACGGGCACGAGTCTGAGATCCCAATTTCAGCTCTTAGAACATCTCATATGTTCCGTGACGTTCAAAACGTTTTGGAGCCTCAATTCTAAGCCGTAATGCATGAAGCACTGAACTATTAAGTAGTCATCGGAACGTGCCTGTCAGATGTTCACAACATCTACAGACGACGCTAGAGGGGGTGGCACACCGAGCGGTGCATTAAGGACATAAGCCTTCTGTGCAGCATTGAGGACAATCCTCAGATCACGGACCCAGTCCGCATTATTGCTACCATCATCTTTCAAATTTATTTCTCTAGGAACATATAAAAATTCAAGGGAGCTACAGCGCGATCTAGTAATCTACAACATAATTTGCAAAGACACTTTGACTATGTTCATGATAATGAGTTTAGTTAATCATATTACTTAAAACTCCCACTCAAATTGACATCCCTCCGGTCATTCGAGTGTCACATGATCCAAATCCACCAACTCAAGTCCGATCATCACGTGAGTTGAGGTGGTTTCAATGGTGAACATCTTCATGTTGATCATATCTACTATATGACTCATGTTCGACCTTTCGGTCTCTTGTGTTCCGAGGCCATGTCTGTACATGCTAGGCTCGTCAAGTTTAACCCGAGTGTTCCGTGCGTGCAATACTGGCTTGCACCCGTTGTATGCGAATGTAGAGTCTATCACACCCGATCATCACGTGGTGTCTCGAAACGATGAACTTTCGCAACGGTGCACACTCGGGGAGAACACAATTTTATCTTGAAATTTAAGTGAGGGATCACCTTACAATGCTACCGTCGTCCTAAGCAAAATAAGATGCATAAAAGGATTAACATCACATGCAAATCATAAGTGACATGATATGGCCATGAACTTGTGCTTTTGATCTCCATCTCCAAAGCACCGGCATGATCTCCATCGTCACCGGCATGACACCATGATCTCCATCATCTTGATCTCCATCAACGTGTCGCCATGAGGTTGTCGCGCCGACTGTTGCTTCCACGACTATTGCTAACTCATAGTGATAAAGTAAAGCAAAACGGCGAAAATAATTAAAGACAACTCTATGGCTCTTGCCAGTTGCCGTACTCATCGACATGCAAGTCGTGATATTCTATACAACACATGATCATCTCATACATCACATATATCTCATCATGTAATTGGCCATATCACATCACAACATACCCTGCAAAAACAAGTTAGACGTCCTCTAATTGTTGTTGCAAGTTTTACGTGGCTGCTATGGGTATCTAGCAAGAACAATTCTTACCTACGCAAAAAACCACAACGGTGATATAAAAATTGCTATTCAACCTTCTCAAGGACCGCCTTTGTCAAATCCGATCCGACTAAAGTGGGAGAAACAGACACCCGCTAGCCATCTTTATGCAACGAAGTTACATGTCAGTTGATGGAACCAGTCTCTCGTAAGCGTACGAGTAATGTTGGTCCGAGCTGCTTCATCCCGCAATACCGCCGAAACAAGAAAAGACCAAGGGAAGAAGCAATCTGAATATCAACGCCCACAAACTCCTTTGTGTTCTACTCGAGATCCCATCTACACATAGACCTAGCTCTGATACCACTGTTGGGGAACGTAGCATGGGAAACAAAAAATTTCCTACGCACACGCAAGATCTATCCATGGTGATGAGCATCTACGAGAGGGAGAGTGAATCTACATACCCTTGTAGATCGCTAAGCGGAAGCGTTAAGAAACGCGGTTGATGTAGTCGAACGTCTTCGCGATCCAAATCGCCGAGCGTCCCGCGATCTCATCACGATCCGTCTCGCGATCCAATCACGATCACGGTCCTTCCGATCTAGCGCCGAACGGACGGCACCTCCGCGTTCAACACACGTACATCTTGATGACTCCTTCACCTCCTCGATCCAGCGAGCGATGGTGAAGTAGTAGATGAGTTCCAGCAGCACGACGACGTGGTCACGGTGGTGGTGAAGAACAATCTCCGCAAGGCTTCGCCAAGCACTACGGAAACTATGACGGAGGATGAACTAGAGGGACAGGGTTGCCGGCACACGGCTTGGGGAAATCTTGATGTATCCCGTGTGCTAGCCCTGCCCCTCTATTTATATGTTGAGCCCTGGGGTCTAAACTTGGAGAGAAAGCCTCCACAAGGTCGGTTTTGCCCGCACAAGGTCGGTTTGGCCCGCACGGAAAGAGTCCCACTCGGATTCCAGCAGTACCGCGTACAAGCGGTAGTACCGCTTGAGCGGTAGTACCGCTTCACACAAGCGGTAGTACTGCCTTACCAGCGGTAGTACCGCTTAAGGCAGCAGCAAAACTTCCTTTTGCACTTTCCAATACCTCGTGGGCTTTACCCCTTTGGTCCATATAAAGTGTTGCTGTACCCGAACACTTCGGTAAACATCCGGAACCCCTTCTGGTGAATTCCGGAACCCTTCCGGAGATCAAAACACTATTATCACATATATCAAACTTTACCTCCGGACTAATCCGGAGATCCTCGTCATGTCCGGGATCTCATCCGGGACTCCGAACAACCTTCGGTCACCAACACAATAACTCAACTATACTAATCGTCACCAAACGTTAAGTGTGTAGACCCTGCGGGTTCGAGAACTATGTAGACATGACCGAGACACCTCTACGGCCAATAACCAATAGCGGGACCTGGATGCCCATATTGGTTCCTACATATTCTACGAAGATCTTCATCGGTTGAACCTCTATGTCAAGGATTCAGTTAATCCCGTATACTGTTCCCTTTGTTCTTCGGTATGTTACTTGCCCGAGATTTGATCGTCGGTATCTCTATACCTAGTTCAATCTCGTTACCGGCAAGTCTCTTTACTCGTTCCGTAATACAAGATCCTGTGGCTAACTCTTTAGTCACTTTGCTTGCAAGGCTCATTGTGATGTTGTATTACCGAGTGGGCCCTGAGATACCTCTCCGTCACACGGAGTAACAAATCCCAGTCTTAATCCATGCCAACCCAACAGACACCCTCGGAGATATCTGTAGAGTACCTTTATAGTCACCCAGTTACGTTGTGACGTTTGATACACACAAGGTATTCCTCCGGTGTCAGTGAGTTGCATGATCTCATGGTCATAGGAACAGATACTTGACATGCAGAAAACAATAGCAATAAACTGACACGATCATATGCTACGTTTATAGTTTGGGTCTTGTCCATCACATCATTCTCCTAATGATGTGATCCCGTTATCAAATGACATCTTATGTCCATGGCTAGGAAACCTTCACAATCTTTTGATCAACGAGCTAGTTAACTAGAGGCTTACTAGGGACACAGTGTTGTCTATGTACCCACACATGTATTTGAGTTTCCAATCAATACAATTATAGCATGGATAATAAACGATTATCATGAACAAGGAAATATGATAATAACTAAATTATTATTGCCTCTAGGGCATATTTCCAACAAAGATGGAGTTCTCCGAAGACTTGGCGTACACTTCAAGTCGTATTTGAATGATCGACATGTTTATCCCCAGATTGTAACCGACCATATGTAAACCCTACATATCCCTGGTGCCTATATAAGCCAAGGGGTTTAGTCTGTAGAGGCAAGATTTTCAAGGTCTAGAGGTTAGAACCCATTCATACGATCTCGAGGTAGACCATACTGTACTCTGTACCCCATCCACAATCAATATAAACAAAGAGCAGGACATAGGGTTTTACCTCTTCGAGAGGGCCCGAACCTGGGTAAATACCGTGTCTCTTTTCTTCATGTTACCATCTTGCTCAGATCGTCAGCTCGGGACCCCCTACCCGAGATCCGCCGGTTTTAGCACCGACACCTGAGCCTTTGGTTGGGCCATATGTATCCTTGGGCCTACCCCCTAGATATAACCCCGTCACTTGATAGACTGAACATCCCTAAAAAAACTTGATAGACTGAACGAAGAGATATGCAACACTTTGTCTTGCCTATAGCGAGACGAAGGAACCGTTCACCTCTGGCGCTTCCTAAATGGGTCCGTCGGGCAGGAGGAGCGTTGGCTCGCTAGCGCACGTACTGTCCTGCTGTTTTTTGTGTTATTATTTTTATTTCTAAAAGGGAAACATGATTTTAACTTTTTTTGCAAAACGTTCATCACACGTGCATGCAATGTAAAAAAGGTGCACTCAACTTCAAAAAAATGTTGATAGAATAAAAAAATGTTCGTGGCATTTTAAAACTATTCGTGCGTTTCAAAAATACATTCGTGACATTTATGAAAAGTGTTAATACAACGTAGAAAAATGTTCGTGTAATTTAAAAAAAATATTTCATACGAATGTTTGTTGCATTTAAAGAAAATGTTCTCGTGTTTAAAAGTTATGATCTTGACATTAAAAGATGATTATATAATGTAAAAATGATGTTCGGATTTTTTTTAAAAAAAATTACAGCATTTTTAGAAAATGTACACATTTCAAAAATCGCTCCAAGGAAGCGGGCGCGCCTGTACATCGCAAGCGTGAGCTATATCTCGCCTTAAGCGAGACGGAAGGAGCTCTCGCTAAAGGGTGTGAGCATATGGGCCCGCCTATTAGCGTAGGTTCGATCGCATTGCTCACTACCACTCGCTGTAGGCTCGCTCTCTCTACTTTTTTTCGTTTTTTTCACCTTCTTCGTGTTCTTTTGTTTTTTTAGTTCTTTTCATTTTTCCACCCATTTTTTATTTTATTTTTTCTTCGTTATAACTTCAGTTTTTCACAGGTTTTCTTTGTTTTTTTCGTTTTTCATAGATTTTTCTTTTCTTCCTTTTTCTTTGTTTTTCTATGGTTTTCTTTGTTTCTTTACCCTTTTTTGGTCTTTGTTTCTTTTTCATTATTTATTTCTCTTGGTTTCTTTATTTATTTCTTGATTTTTATTGGGTTTTTCTTTCTTTTTCCTTCAGTTTTGTTTATTTCTTTCTCATTTTTCATCGGTTTTCTTTGTTTTCCCTCGTGTTTCATTGTTTTTCTATACACATTTTTGGTATATATTTAATAAATTTTTCTAATACATGTTAAACATTTTCAAATGCTTGATTAACATTTTTCAAATACCAGATTAACATTTTTTGAATACATGGTCAACATTTTTTCACACATTTAGCAATTTTTTAAATGCTAGATTCACATTTTTCAAATACAAGTTTAACATTTTTCAAATACATGGTAAACATTTTTCTATACTCATTTAACATTTTGCAAATACTAGTTTAACATTTCTTGAATACATGGTCAACATTTTTTCTATGCACATTTAACATTTTTAAATACAAGTTTAATATTTTTTGAATACATGGTCAACACTTTTCTATACACTTTCACATTTTGTAGATACAAGTTTAACATTTTTTCAATACGTGGTTAACATTTTTTCTATACACATTTACCATTTCTCAAATGCAAGTTTATCAATTTTTAATACATTGTCCACATTTTTATACACATTTAATTTTGTTTAATACATAGTCTTTTTTCAAATACTTGCTTAACATTTTTAAGCTTTATTAGTATTTTTTGAATACATGGTCAACATTTTTTCTATACACATTTAATATTTTTCAAATACAAGTATAAACTTTTTTGAACATTTTTTCATCATTTTTTTAAATGCTTGGTACAAGGTCAACATTTCTTTCTATACACATTTCATGTTGTATATTTTTTGTATACATGACAAATATTTTTTCTATACACATTTAACATGTTTTAAATGCTTGATTAATATTTTTTGAAATGTTTCAAGTAAAGTAAAAGAGAACAAAAACGAAAACAAAAAACGTAAAAAAACAAACAGAATATGGGCTGTAGCTTCTCGTCGGTGGCGCGATGGGCCTGGCGAATATCGAGCTCGCCTTCAGCGAGACTTCCTCTGACCGCGCCCGTGGGCAAGAGACGGTAGGATGTCTCGCTTCAGCCAGCCGCAAGTTTGAGCCGGCCCAGCGTGGATACACACCTTCAGCGCTTTTCTTCTTTCGATTTTTTGTTTACATTTTTGCACTCGTTTTTTTTTACTTTTTTTACTCTTACTTGTATCTGAATTATCTATTATAAAAATCACTTTATATTTTTTTTAAAATGTTAATCATGCTTTAAAAAAATGTTAAATGTGTATATAAGTAATGTTTTTGATGCATATAAAAAATGTACAAAGTGTAGGGAAAATAGTAGAAATAAAAAATATATGTTGTCAATTTTTTTGACAAATATTAATCATGTATTTAAAAAAAATTAAATTTTTATAGCAAAAATATTGCCGATGTATCCGAAAAATGCATACAAAAAGTACAATATGTATGGAAAAATATAGACATAAGAAATATGAGTTTTAAAATGTGTGAATCATGTATTTGGACAATATTAAACATGTATATAGAAAATGTTCCTGATGTAGACAAAAACTGTACAAATGTGTATGAAAAAAGTAGAAATCAAAACATATATGTTTTAAAAGATGCTAATTTTTCTGACCCTGCAAAAAACATTGTGGAAAAACCATTGAGAATCATGGAGCAGAAAACTCTCCCAGCTCAACAAAACCATTGAGAACTGCTGCTTCTATGTCAAATTACTGGATGGCATTGAAGATCAGAGGGAGCTTGACATTCAGGAATTTTTTTCCAGAAAGATCCTGATTACCCACACTAATAAACTGCTAGAAGCCAAAAGGAAATATTGGAGAATTAGAGCTAACATCAGATGGGCACAACTTGGAGATCAAAATACTAAGTTTTTTATTTGCCATTGCTGCTCAAGTTTTTGGGAGCAATTATATTTCATTTATCCTAAACTTAGATAATTTGATTACTAATGACCATGAGCAGAAAGCTGCTATTCTGTGGAATTCCTTCGAAGATAGAATTGGTACAGCAGAGGTTTCCCACATGCAGTTTGATATTGGTCATTCAGCACACTTGGTTAATCAGGAAGAATTGGAGAGACCTTTCACAAAAGAAGAAATTGATGAAATCATCAAAACCATGCCAAATGACAAGTCCCCTGGCCCTGATGGCTTTAATGGACTTTTTATGAAAAATGCTGGCATATTATAAAAGATAGCTTCTACAAGCTCTTTCATGAATTCCATGCAGAAAATGTTGATTTAACTCCCATTAACTCTGCTTATATTGCCTTGATACCAAAGAAAGACAGTCCAGAAACTCCTAATGACTATAGGCCTATCTCTCTGGTGAGCATGCCCATCAAGATCCTTACAAAGTTACGTGCTAACAGAGTCCAGAGCATTATTATCCCAGTTATTAGCAAGAACCAGTATGGATTCATCAGAACCAGAAATATTCAGGACTGTCTTGCCTGGGCATTTGAATATATTCACATGTGCCACAAATCCAAAAAGGAAATTGTAATATTCAAAGTTGATTTTGAAAAAGGAATTTGATAAAATCAACTACAAAGGCTATACTGTTCATGTTAAAACACCTGGGATTTGGAAACAAGTGGACCAGATGGATCAACAGTATATTAACAACTACCTCTACATCTGTCATATTAAATGGCGTTCCTGGAAAAAAAACATCAAATGCAAATGTGGTGTCAGACAAGGTGATCCTTTGTCCCCTCTACTGTTTGTCATTGCTGCTGAATTACTACAGATCCTGATCAACCAGGCATGGCTGTCGGTTCTAAATCCGGCATATCTCGTAGTAGGGGTCCTAAGCTAGGCGTCTTGGAGCGATGGTAACATGGACACAGGATTTTACCCAGGTTCGGTCTCTCTCCAAGAGATAATACCCTACGTCCTGCTTTTGATTGTATTCATATGGGGTGTAGTACAGAGTATATGTATCTACCACGAGATTGTTCTAATGAATATGAGATGATCTATCGACTAGCCTGGCCTCGGTTTATATAATGCACCGGAGGCCTAGGGTTTAGGAGAGTCCTCGTCTTGGGTGCCAAGTCTTGTGGAGTCTTCCTTGTATATGTCATGGGCTGCCCGAAGTGGCCCTTCAGTGAACCGCCATGGGGGTCCTCAGTCCGATCTTCCTGGTCGGGAGACGACGTGGTGAGTACCCTCTAGTCCAGGACACCGTCAGTAGCCCCCTGAACCGGTCTTCAAGTTGGGTATGCTCCTCGGTTCTTCCGAACTGTTCTTCGTCTTCGGTCGTCGGTCTTGAAAACTGGTTCAACAAATCTTCCCATCTTCGATCTTGAGGATCGCCGAGGTGTATCCGAAGAGTTCATACGTCGGGTATACGAGGAGTCCTTTAAGTTCTCGGCCTTTATCAATGCCTTGTTACTTTTTACGCCACACCTCGGGTTCGAAGTGTTTCCAGCGCGGCGGTGTCCTCTTTGCATCTGAGCTCCAGTGCCGTACTGCATCCGAGGTGTCTTCTTGCAGCCGAGCTCCAACGCCGGACTACATCCGAGGAGGCATAGAGTACCTTGTCTTTGAAAAAGTTTGAAAGAGGTTATCCAAGCATAACGCCGAAAAAGTTCTCTATGGAGCCAGCCACTCGCAGCCGAGCTTTATGCCGAACTGCTTCCGAGGTGGTGCACCACCTCGGTCTTGGGCTGATTTTTTGCGGAATTTATTTCCGATCGGCGCAATTTATTTACTGCCGAGATGTATAGCCAGTATCCCTCAAGGTGTGTGTCGGCCTAAAATCCAGGATGCACCTGAAGGATAACTTAACACCGCTGATCCCAGTAGCCCCTGGGACTCAGGTCGATTCGCGAAATCAGCCTGAGGATCAATTCCTAGCTCGGCAGCATACGTAGGAATGGAAACGCGGTGTGCATAGTCCTCGAGACTCAGGTTGGGTGCGGCCGACCAACCTGAGGATTGTAATCTCCTCGGAAACTTTTTTGCACTTTGTAAATTGTCTGCATTGAATCGTCAATGCAGTAGCCCCCAAGCCTCAATTTGGGCAAAGATGGCCGAATTAAGGATCAATATCCGGAGTAAATTGATTTTGATCACAATTTATGTGTAATGATTCTATGTAGCCAAGTACTTTACATCATTAATGCTCGGATCCGCATTGTACAAAACTTTGTTGACCGACCATCGACTTCAACCTCCTCGGCCAGTAGCCAAGGAGTGTTTTCCTACTTTATAAAGCCTTTATAAGGGCCAAGATTTATGGAAAACAAGGCAATCCGGCCATACGGTTTTATAAACAAAGGTACGCGGAGAGATATGTTATATTACTATTTAACGTAAGAAACATCTTCTGGGAAAAATAGTTCCTTTATAGGTTCCTTTTCGCAGGTTATCATGCTAACCATGATTATGTAACTTCACCTCCGATCTAAGTGGGAGAAAATAGTGAAGATTAATTCGGGGAAAATTCCCGAAGTATTTGGCGTTAAAAAACCGAGATTTTCACTTCCGTCATTGCCGACCAATTATGTTCTTGAGATTGCTAGTTTTCGGCTTCACCCAGTCTGAGGCACTAACCCGGATAACCCGGTAGTATCAATCCCAGAGGTGCTCCCTTTACCCCCTAGCCGAATAATCGGGAACGTAGGGGGTAAGCACAGGAGCCAGGCAACCCAGCTTGGTCAGATCTCAAGTCAAATTGATTCATATTGTGGCTTTATAACGATTTATGGGAAGACAGCGCTCGTATATTGAATACAAATGCTGAAAATACGTCGGACTCTCCAGGAGTCCCAAAGTAACCGCGCCGAGGTGCCTCAAGGAGCCCCTGGAACGGTTTATTGGACTCTTTTATATGTCTGAAGTGTTTTGTACCAAAAACTCGAGGTTAGAATTGCACAGTTTTTTCAAAGACGGCCGAACTGCTTTTCTATTAGTGACCTCGGACAAGCCGAACACTTTTATGAAAGCAAGCTGATCGGCCGATTGAATTTGCGCATGTTTGTGGTAGTCAGCTTTTAAGCTGTATTTTGCAGCCTTATGCTATATGTTATTTTGACTCGGTTGCGACTGTTTATAATTTGAAAGTGGCCCATCGTCGGCTTTCACCCATTTGTAGATGCTACGCAGGGTGTTTCCGCAATAACAAGACAACCCTTAGCCGACATCTCGGTGCCCGGAGGCAGTTCTGTTAGCGGAAACGAGGCAATCCGATATGTAGGCTTTATAATTTTCACTGAGTCATAGGAGCTTGACTGTGGGGGCAAGTAACTAGCCCCCGGTGTTTGGAGTGTTCGGGCGTGCCGAGGTGCAGTCGGCAGGGAAGGTGCCGAACTACGGGTCGGAAAAGATTTTCTGAGCCAAATTATTATGCACGGCACCTCGGTCAAGAGGATGTCCCGCCTCCTGGAAAAAAACATACAAATAGGTTTAAAAGCTTCATAGGCTCGGAAAACCAAAAAACTTACACAAAACCTTTACGTCTAGAATAAATCAAGTTTTTTGGTGCCAATCCAAAATTGGTCTTAAAATTAATTTTGTGCTTCTGTCGTGCTTTAAAATGATACGTCCGATCTCCAGACTTCAAGCGGGTCAGCCTTTGGCTTCAACCTCCCATCCCGAAGGCGGGGTGTTTCTCAGGCCAGTTTAGCGAACTAAACTCGAGCGGTTTTAGAGAGAAACCAGGCTATCCGGCTATTGACCACACACTCGCGTCGGAAAAAGGAGTAGTAGAAAAAGACTTTGCAACGACTTAGAAGAAAACACTTATTATAAAATGGCTCATATAAATTTAAGAGCCCCCAGTTAACATGGGAAAAAGAAGCGGTTTTTAACGAACCTCGTTTTTAACAAACAGATTTTAATATAAATATAATGCTTGGTCGAACCGAACAAAAAATTAAGAATTTAGAAAATTTAAGCATGAAAGCGACTTAGCTGGTTAATGTGCTCGGCGTTGATAACGTGGTGTGGGCTTGTGGCGGGACGAGGACGCATAGTCCTCGGCTTGACCGAGGTCCCAGCCCCCAAGCCCGAGGTGGCCGAGCGACGAGCTCGGGATGATGAGGTAGCGATGCGGCACGGTCGACGTGGCGAGGCGAAGCCCCCGGTCCAGCTGTCGTGACGAAGCTGGTCGGCTGGTGATGATGAAGTGATGGCGAAGCCCCCGGTCTAGCCGAGATGACGGATCAGGTCGGCAGGGTGACGTTGGGGCCCCATGTAAGCCGAGGTGTCGAAGCAGGTCGGCGTGGTGGACATTGGCTTGAATAGGTGACGGTGCGGCGATGCCGACGCAGGTCGGAACTTGTGACGCGGTCAATGCCGGCTTGATGAAGTGACCGCGCGGCGATGCCGACGCACCCGACCCGTACAATCCGTAAGGTGACAATGTTATCTTGATGATCATTAGGGAGAGCGGTGCCGAACTCTTGGTCGGCTCACCGAGGTGATGATCCGAGATGGTTGTCGTCGGCTCGATGAAGTGACGGCGCAGTCGATGCTGGCGCAGGTCGGCAGCCATGGAGCAACATGGCCGGGCTGGTTTGACACCGGCGCGACGACGAAGATCGCCTCGGAAAAGGCTCAAAATTTGTGGGCACGTGTTTGAGGACACAATACTTATAAAATATTTCCTTCAAAAAGGACCTTCGATAACCCGTTCATGAAAAAAGATGAACTTGGGTCGGATTCGTTTTCGTGCAGAAAACAGATCCAAAAATTGATGCACTCATCGGACATTTCCCGGAGTTTGAACCGTCGGATCGAGCTGAAATTTTGAGGGGTTGTCGATATGGGAATTCCGCAGCCGATGAACGGTTGGATATTTCAAAAGATGTCCGAGCTAGCCGCTGGACTCCTCGCCCTAAACACGTCCAGATTCTCGTCCAGATTCGACAGGGCTCCGGTATATCAGAGATTGACGGAGTTTTCTCCATCGGAAGGCGATGAAATTTTACAGGGTTGTTGTAGGTTCAATTCCGCGCAATTCCACCAAAGGAATCGTCAAAATGACACTCAAGGAGGCGGGGACGGCGAACACGAATTCGCTGTCCAGAAAAAACCGCATGATCGCGCGAGGGCAATGCTGACGTTGAGCCCTCGAGCACCATGTAGGGTTCTTCCATGATCTTGGTTGAGATTGGAGTTGATGTTGATGAAGACACCCGTCCGATCTTGACGATCCGACATGGAGCGTAGTCCTCGGCCTAGCCGAGGTGTCCAGTCGAGCCGGCGACGAAGATGCCGACGTTGACGATGTAGCTCGGTTCGGATGCGTAGATCGCGGTGGAGCCGATCTGAATTCCCATCGCACCGCGGCGACTACCCAGCAGGATCTCAATGAAAGCACCAATGTCGGTTCTAAATCCGGCATATCTCATGGTAGGGGTCCTAAGCTAGGCGTCTTGGAGCGATGGTAACATGGACATAGGATTTTACCCAGGTTCGGGCTCTCTCGAAGAGATAATACCCTACGTCCTGCTTTTGATTGTATTCATATGGGGTGTAGTACAGAGTACATGTATCTATCGACTAGCCTGGCCTCGGTTTATATAATGCATCAGAGGCCTAGGGTTTAGGAGAGTCCTCGTCTTGGGCGCTAAGTCTTGTGGAGTCTTCCTTGTATATGTCATGGGCTGCCCGAAGTGGCCCTTCAGTGAACCACCATGGGGGTCCTCGGCCCGATCCACCTGGTCGGGAGACGACGTGGTGAGTACCCTCTAGTCCAGGACACCGTCAATGGCAAAATGGAGACATCAGTACACCTATTGAACATCATGGAAATATGCCATATCCTATTATCCAATATGTAGATGATACACTCATTATTATGCCTGCTGAACCACAACAACTCTCACATATCATGGGAATATTAAAAAAAATCACAGATTTCACAGGCTTGAAAGTCAACTACCATAAGTCTTCCCTGGTGCCCATTAACTGTAGGGAACGCAGCAGAAAACAAAAAATTTCGGTACTGCGAGCACGCCCAGGATCACTATGGAGATGCATACAAGGTTTTGATCTGATCATTACCGACTCGTAGTGCAGCGGAAGAAGAGTCGATGAAGATCGTTGGTGCAGATCTCCGCAGCTAGGATTTACAACCTCCCAACTGCGAGGATGTACTCCCTTGTTTGCCCCTCGGACAGCCCTCCGGACGGTGTCACGGACAATCCCCCGGACGGTGTCACGGACAGCCCTTCGGGAGGCACTCACAGAATCTCGGACGGTCACTCGGACAGCCCTTTGGGCAAAAAGATCGAACCTACGACTTCTCTACGGGGTTGCACACATACAGTGTCAGCTATCCGGCAGGGCTTCGCCATCCAGAACTAGTTCCCACCGGAACCCAGACAACCTTTTGGCTCTACGAAACTATTTCGCGGGGAGGGAGAGAGAAGGCCAGATCATGCATGGCATTTGTATGTGAGAGAGAGTGAGTGTGGAGAGCTCATCTCCACCTCTATTTATAGGAAAACCAAGGGGTAGGGTGGCACTTGAAAAACCCAAAATGCCCATGCTTTATGTCTCACATAAAGGGCAAGATGGGGAGGCTTCCAAATAGTGTTTCCTACATCACCATGCCTGCATCATCCCCTAATAGTGTTTCCACTATTTACAATAGTGTTTCCACTATAAACATATAGTGTTTCCACTATTCAGAATAGTGTTTCCACTATTCATGAAACATTTTTCCACGACCGTTAAATCCAAAAATATTTCTGTAGGTCTTAGAACATTTCCAGTACCCACTAAAATAATTTTGGACGCATTCCGAAACAATTTCGGATCAGTGATTTTCATCAGCGAAAAGCAACCAAAGCGGTTCCGGCAGCTCCGGAACATTTCCGGGTTTTTTCTCCAGAAAAATTTCAGAAGTTCCCAGAACAATTCTGGCACCCTCCAAAAAGTTCCAGACGTGTGCCAAAACCATTTTGACTTAATGGTCTTCTCCGAAACAACTTTTCGATTTTACCGAAAATATTCCGGTGTTCTCTCCGGAACTCTTCCGCTGTCTCCGAAACTTTTCCGGTGACTTTCTCTCAGACTCCCTGTCTAGAATTCAGCAGATAGATGACCCTTAAGCGTGTGACCCTATAGGTTCGGTGAAGTATAGACATGACCGGAACAATTTCTGATCAATGATCAACATCGGAGCCATGGACACCCATATTGACCCCTATACCCACACAAATAAATATTCGAGTGAACCTCCAGTTGCCGTGTGCTATTCCTTTTGCTTCGCGATATGTTACAAACACCCGAGGTGAGAATTATCGGCATCCCCGTGGATCAACACTTGTCCACTATGCCAGTTACCTCGTTACCGGTTTTGTTCTCTTTTCTCGTTCCCGTGTTCCGGTATCCCTGTGATCAAATCACGATGTGTCTGGCCAGACGATGATGGATACCGTAACACCGAGAGGGCCCAAAGAATATCTCTCCATCATTGGAGGAGCAAATCCCAATCTTGAGCTATCAAGTCCCTTGACATACTTTTCCATGAACCCGTAAGCCGCCGTAATAGCCACCCATTTACGGATGACGTTTAACAAACCCCAAAGTTCATGAAGCAAGCATGAAGAAACTCGATACTCTCATGGTCTAAGGAATCATGCAAACGTTAACTTTCTCTGTGTTATTAACCATTAACTTGTGACGAATGTATCTCATAGCATAACATCAATTCGGGTCGATTCAACACAAATGTTCTTCTAACATTGTGCCCTCAAAATTGCTGGCATAGTCATGCCCATGATCAGGAAAACAGGATCATCATGCAATACTTGAGCTAGTCTTAGAGGCATGACTAGGAATACATTTTTCGGTTTATTATTCCACACGTGCACATGAGTTTCCCTCCGAGCCTGGTGGATATTGCATACTCGAGAATCATTGCAGTTATAGCATGGAACATAAGCATAATTAGGAACATGGGGATAAATAATAACATTTATTATTGCCTCTAGGGCATATCTCCTACAGACTCCCACTTGCACTAGAGTTAATAATCTAGTCAATGCTAATGCACTTTACACCTATGGCATACCGGTGTAAAATATGCTTCGCTTGTGGTATAGTCTTCGTCTAACGGACCTGACAACTTCAGGGCCGTGTGTATCTTTGCATATCCTCGCATTTTCACGCTTTCACAAAATTCATATTTTGTGTGGACTTGGCTTTGTATATATGTGAATCACCGGTCGAACCTTGATTACTCAGACTGAGCTATGGAGCAACTATCTACAATAGTGTCCCATTGACCAAAGCCTTCTTGGAACCATACTAAGTTCATGAATGAACTATATGATTCAACATCTTCTTTGTCACTTCTAAAGCGTCAACATACTTAGCCTTTGTTATAGAATTCGCCACAGTAACCTGTTTGGAACAATTCCAACTTACTGTGTCACCATATCGTGTATTACACAAAACCCTTAACTTAAATCAAAAATCGCATGGAGCATTGATGAAGACTGTATCGATGTAATTACTTACAACGAGCACTTCATAATCTCCACTTGCGAGAAAACATGTCATCAGTGCTACTTTAGTACTCAATGACATTTTCCACGGTTGTCCCATGATCAGTACTTTGATCACTTTGGTATCTATACTCGCAACTACTTGGGAGTATCGAACATATCTGTTTGTTTTACATACCATGGAATACATGATTAATCCAAACACAAAGGTGTGTGGAAAATCCATCATGTATTTTGCTCATCAGTGTTTTGGGACACCGAGTCTTGCAAAAACTCTTTCCATGTGACTTCGGCAAGAATCACTCCTTAGCGTTTTTAATGCTAAACTGTTTTAGCATCTTGTCAATATGTATTTTGGCTTAGCCCTATTAGGCAATTCTATCTCTGTAGATAATTATGCCTAATATCAAGGCTACTTAGCCCAAGCACTTCATCGAAAAACTATTTTTCAATGAAGTCCTAATTCGTGTCAAGAAATTTATATTATTTCCAATTAACAATGTGTCAAGCACACAAGGTTTTAGAAATATTATTATGCTCCCACTTACTTTCTTGTAACCACAACCATCTTCGTTATCCATTGATGAAATCAAACTCTTTTGACTATTTCATCACAAACGAAGATTCCAACTCCATTTTGCTCTCTTCTGTCCATCGCTGGAACTCTGAAGTTTGCATACTCACTAGCATCCTCTGGAATGACAAAATACCTTGGACTGTATCACATGCAAGTCCTAGGTAGTATTTCCATCTCATGGAAGATCCTTTTGGCATCCATGTATCATATCTCAGGATTGAAATATGTATTAATTGCTAGTTTAACCCGAACCGACTTTAAGCATCGCTACGGAGAGACAATCTCGCCGTAGTTAATTCCTTGAATTTGTTATAAGCAACTAGTCGAGCTTTATGGATAATTTTTTTTTATCCGTATCAATTTATAGTTCCATTAATATTCGTTAGACTCTAAGTCTTCCGAAAGAGGTATCAAGATTTAATCTTGAATCATTTATATGGAAACTATCTCGGATTGTATTGGCATTTAGCCAATTCCGGGGTCAGGGCCCATCAACGCTTCCTTGTGTATCGTAAGTATACTGTTCTCTAACAACAATATCTCATATGCGCACCTAAGAGGTTTGCATGAGTTTTGCCTACGTGGTTCAGCTGCAAGTTCGACCGAAGTCCATACATCTCATGTAGAGGCTTCTGTATCAGTCGTGGTAGGAAACTCTAGAATTACTTCCAAAGTTTCTTTCCCTTGACCTGATGACGAAGATAATGTTATCTCGTCGAGTTGCACTGTCCTCCCACTCACCTTTTTGCAAGAACCATTTTCTTCAAAATCATACCGTTCTTTGTGGCAAAACCTTTTGCCTCGGTATAGTGATGGAGGAATTCCCAACAATTTCGGATAACCTACAAAGTAGCACTTGTCTGATTTGGAATAGGTTTGTAAACATTTTACACAAGCCCCATATTCCAAATGTTAAGAAAAGATATAACATGGTTGGGTGTACCATAACCATGGCGTCATTTCAACAGATCTGATGGCGCTCTTTTCAGTGTAAAAGCCGCAGTCTCTAAAGCATTACTTTAAAAGGGATAATGACAAATTGATTTGTCATCTTTGATCTTACCATGTCATAAATGGTTTGATTACATCTTCACGGACATTCCACTCACAGTGGTGTTCCAGGAGGTGTAAGTTATGAAACTCTTTTCACAACTCATCAGACATTCGCTAAACTTGTAACTCAAATATTCCTTTCCGCAATCTAATTGTAGAAACATAATTTTCTTGTTTACAATAATTTCTACTTCATTTTGAAAACCTTTTGAATGATTTCAAAAGATCCAGACTTACGTCTCATCAAGTAAATATCCATATATCTACTTGAGTCATTTCTGAAGATAGATAAATCCACTACTAGCAACAACATTTATCGGACTACACACATCAAAATGTATGATCACCAATAAGTTTGTTGCTCGTTTCTTATGGCCTGTGAACGGTATTTCAGTCACTTCACTTTTCGGACGAAAGTTGCAAGTGTCAGATGATTCATAATATTTGACTTCAAAATCCATCATAATGGAATTTTTCCATGCGGGTTTCTCCAATGTGACCAAATGCAGTGCCACACATATGTGGTATTCTTTTAGTCTTGCGACATTTAGCGTCAGTGTTATGGATGTGTCATATTACCATCAATATTCATAACATACATCCCATCCACGATGGAAGCATGGCCCTTATGTTATTCATGATACTAAACAACAATTGTTCTTTTATGAACAACCCTTTTGCAACAAACATTATGCAATGGGCTTAGAGTGTATAAAACTCTAAATGAATTATGAAAGTAAACACAGAGGTAATATATTATTATCAATATTCATAACATACATCTCATTCATAATGAAAGTATGGCTCTTATGTTATTCATAACACCGAACATCAAAAGTTTTCTTATGAATAACCTTCTTGCAACATACTTTATGCAATGGGCTAGAGTGTATAAAACTCTAAATGAATTATGAAAATAAATACAGACGGTAATACACCGATGGAAGGTATAGTAACATTTACTATGTTCCCAGCGCGTATCTAAACCTCACTCCCGGCAAGTCTTTTAGGCCGTAGTAGTTCTTGCATCGAGTCGCAACAGAATGCAATCGAGCGGGTATCTTTGTGATCAACTCACAATACCCAAGAATTACGGACTAATAGTTTAATCACAATTCCCAAGAACTATTTCTTTTGACCAGCCTTCCAAACATCAATAACTTGTATGACTTTCATACATGAGCTGGACATTCCAGTCTTCTTTCTTTTTGCCTTTATACTTCTAACAATTTAACTTTCAGTATTTCTTCTACTCTCAGAAGAAGCACCCAACTTAAGAGTGGCGTTAGCCCTGGACTTCCTAGGCGTGTAAGTCATACTAACACCCTTTGGACATTTCCTTTCTCTTTAAGTTGTTGTTTTATTCACCTTCATTACATGACAGGCGTTCTTCTGGATCCCTCTCTCATCAGTCAAATGCCCAATAAACACTTTACTAATACTTTGCAAACAAATATTGCTTTGGATATCTCATATCTTTTAGCCTTTGTTTGTATCTGAAACTAATTTTTCAGTTCCATGAATATCACATAACTATCCCAAACTTTTGAAGTTCGGGTTTCATGGAAGCAAGCATATTTTATTTGACCATAATGGAATTCTAGCTTTTGGATCGAAGGACGAGAGTCACATCATCCATAGCATTAGCGGGAGAATACCGAAAGCGTGCGATAGGACAAAGTCCTTCTCGGCACTATTGAGGACAATCCTCACATTACGTTACCAATCGTAAAGTTTTAACCAGATAATTTACAGCTATTCAATTTTATAGGGAGGGTGGAAACGCGAGCCAATATTCTACAACTATTATGCATATAACACTTAGACAGTGTCCATAATTAATTGCACTAAGAATTAAAAGAATTAATTCTAAAGTGCGCTCCCACTCAAATCAATATCTCTCATAATTGATTATGAGTGATACAAGATCCATATTTCAATTCATCGCCATAGAATCATCATCTCATGACGGGAATTTCAATCGGTAGGCCAACTTGCCGATCACATCTCTATGTGACTCTTGTTCATCTTTCGATGCGTGTGTTCCGAGCTCAGGACGATCCTGCCATGAACGTCAAGACAACCAAGTGATCTCGCTGCGAGGTCTGACCTCACCCGCCTTACACCCGTACAATTGTTCGTACCCATGCATCCATGGCGCACCCCGAAAGGAAAGATGCCGTGACGGTGCTACACTTGGGAGAACACTAACTACTTGACATTTTAAGTGAGAGATCACCCTAATAAAAAGCGACTATCGCGCAATCAAAAGGGTGCATCATAAGGGATAAACATCTCAGCCAATTCTCAATAGCATGATATAGTATAGCCCTTTCTGACGGAGAAGTCTTTAATTTCTTCGTCTTCAGCATTTGCGTCGGTGTTCACCTTCACGAAGATTGCCACCACCTTGTCGATGCACCAGATAATATTGCTATCTCTATAGCTAATAAAATAAGTGCATTACATAAGGTTGACACGTAGGTCATTAAAGTGACAATCATATGGCTCCAGCCATCATGCCGAATCATGACACGCATGTCATGTTAATTAATTTTACATCATATAGTCATCTCATACATAATCAAATTAAATATGACGAAGACTATACCACATTTCATGCACTCCTGCAAAATCAAGTTAGACGCCTCTAATCGGTTTGTGCAAAATTTCATTTTTCATGGCTTCTAAGGTTTCGAAACAAACCGAATCTACCAATGTTTATCATCAAGTATGATTATTCACGTCGCTAGATTAACTTTGCGGGGTGTATGAAACATGAGATAATAAAATCTCGAGCCCCATACCGAACTTCGTCATACGCATGACCCCCGTGCAGATCATATCTGCATTGCCCTTTTGTCTGCGAAATTTCATCTTTCTTTTAACTATGGTGGAATTCAACGAACTGTTAGCACTTCGTTGATCAATCGGGATCGCGGATTGCCAGAACTTTGAAAATCCACCATGCCGTTATCAAGATCAGAAATACGCAAATTTCAGGGAAGCAACAAGAACATCGGGTAACAGATTTAATCTACTACCCGCACAAATAATTTTCAGCAATAGAACTCATCTACTACAAAATTATATTGTGCAACACCCATACATATCTATGTATTCTAGATCGTAACCTGCATCTACGCATAGCACGGCTCATGATGCCACTGTAGGGAATGCAGCAGAAAACAAAAAAATTCGGTACTGCGAGCACGCCCAGGATCACTATGGAGATGCATACAAGGTTTCGATCTGATCATTACCGACTCGTAGCACAGCGGAAGAAGAGTCGATGAAGATCGTTGGTGCAGATCCCCGCAGCTAGGATTTACAACCTCCCAACCGCGAGGATGTACTCCCTTGTCTGCCCCTTCGGGAGGCGGTCGAACAGTCCCCCGGACGGTGTCACGGACAGCCCTTCGGGAGGCACTCGCAGAATCTCGGACGGTCACTCGGACAGCCCTTCGGGCAAAAAGATCGAACCTACGACCTTTCTACGGGGTTGCACACATACAGTGTCAGCTATCCGGCAGGGCTTCGCCGTCGAGAACTAGTTCCCACCGGAACCCAGACAGCCTTTCGGCTCTACGAAACTATTTCGTGGGGAGGGAGAGAGAAGGCCAGATCATGCATGGCATTTGTATGTGAGAGAGAGAGTGAGTGTGGAGAGCTCATCTCCACCTCTATTTATAGGAAAACCAAGGGGTAGGGTGGCACTTGAAAAACCCAAAATGCCCATGCTTTATGTCCCACATAAAGGGCAAGATGGGGAGGCTTCCAAATAGTGTTGCCTGGATCACCATGCCTGCATCATCCCCTAATAGTGTTTCCACTATTTTACAATAGTGTTTCCACTATATACGTATATATAGTGTTTCCACTATTCAGAATAGTGTTTCCACTATTCATGAAACATTTTTCCATGACCGTTAAATCCGAAAATATTTCTGTAGATCTTAGAACATTTCCAGTACCCACTAAAATAATTTTGGACGCGTTCCAAAACAATTCTGGATCAGTGATTTTCATCAGCGAAAAGCAACCAAAGCGGTTCCGGCAGCTCCGGAACATTTCCGGGTTTTTTCTCCAGAAAAATTTCAGAAGTTCCCAGAACAATTCTGGCACCCTCCAAAAAGTTCCAGGCATGTGCCGAAACCATTTTGACTTAATGGTGTTCTCCGAAACAACTTTTCGGTTTTACCGAAACTATTCCGGTGTTCTCTCCGGAACTCTTCCGTTGTCTCCGAAACTTTTCCGGTGACTTTCTCTCAGACTCCCTGTCTAGAATTCAGCAGATAGATGACCCTTAAGTGTGTGACCCTATAGGTTCGGTGAAGTATAGACATGACCGGAACACTTTCTGATCAATGATCAACA
Source organism: Elymus sibiricus (assembly GCA_039707655.1). Lineage (NCBI taxonomy): Eukaryota > Viridiplantae > Streptophyta > Magnoliopsida > Poales > Poaceae > Elymus > Elymus sibiricus. The sequence goes on along the minus strand of CM077666.1, from coordinate 163,337,491 downwards.
TCGGAGCCGTGGACACCCATATTGACCCCTATACCCACACGAATAAATATTCGAGTGAACCTCCAATTGCCATGTGCTATTCCTTTTGCTTCGCGATATGTTACAAATACCCGAGGTGAGAATTATCGGCATCCCCGTGGATCAACACTTGTCCACTATGCCAGTTACCTCGTTACCGGTTTTGTTCTCTTTTCTCGTTCCCGTGTTCCGGTATCCCTGTGATCAAATCACGATGTGTCTGGCCAGACGATGATGGATACCGTAACACCGAGAGGGCCCAAAGAATATCTCTCCATCATCGGAGGAGCAAATCCCAATCTTGAGCTATCAAGTCCCTTGACATACTTTTCCATGAACCCGTAAGCCGCCGTAATAGCCACCCATTTACGGATGACGTTTAACAAACCCCAAAGTTCATGAAGCAAGCACGAAGAAACTCGATACTCTCATGGTCTAAGGAATCATGCAAACGTTAACTTTCTCTGTGTTATTAACCATTAACTTGTGACGAATGTATCTCATAGCATAACATCAATTCGGGTCGATTCAACACAAATGTTCTTCTAACATGTGCCCTCAAAATTGCTGGCATAGTCATGCCCATGATCAGGAAAACAGGATCATCATGCAATACTTGAGCTAGTCTTAGAGGCATGACTAGGAATACATTTTTCGGTTTATTATTCCACACGTGCACATGAGTTTCCCTCCGAGCCTCGTGGATATTGCAGACTCAAGAATCATTGCAGTTATAGCATGGAACATAAGCATAATTAGGAACATGGGGATAAATAATAACATTTATTATTGCCTCTAGGGAATATCTCCTACATTAACATATCTGATGAGAGGGCCACACAACTTGCAAAAAATTTGATCTGTAAAAGAGAAAGTATGCCTTTCACATACCTTGGTCTACCAATGGGATCCACCAGACCAAGAGTTGATGACCTCATGCCCATGGTATCCAGGTTGGACAAAAGGCTGTCTGGGATTGCCACCATGATGTCTTATGCTGGTAGACTCACCCACTTGAAAGCTGTGATATCTGCATTGCCTACATTTGCCACATGTTGCATTAGAGTACCATTTAGCATACTGGACCACTTTGAAAAATCTGGCGGAGGCTTCTTTGTGGTATGGAAATGGAACTAATAAAAATGGAAAATACCTAGTCAAGTGGGAGCAGGTGTGCTTGCCCAAAAAAGCTGGAGGACTTGGTGTTCTAGATCTGAGAGCACAAAACAAAGCACTCCTAATGAAATATCTGTAAAAATTATTCAATAAGGTGGACACCCCATGGGTTCAATTGATTTGGAACACATATTATAACAATGGTGATGCTCCTCAATTCCCAACCAGAGTTGGTTCTTTCTGGTGGAGAGACTGCTGCTCCATACTAGAAAAATTCAAAGAATTGACTACATGCAAAGCAGGCTCAGGTGGGACTATTAAACTATGGTATGATAGTTGGAATAATGATAAGCTTCTGGATATATTCCCACAGTTGTTCTCATATGCAATAGATAAAGAAATTACATTGCAAAATGCATGTACTCAGGCTGCAACAGACTATTACAGCATGTTTCACCTTGTCATGTCCTCTATTGCTGTGAAACGGAGCACTGTTCTTATGCAAATGTCGAGCAGATCAATTGAAAGCAACACACCTGACACATGGATGTTTAAATGGCCCTCTGGCAAATACTCCACCAAGAAGATATACATTGAACTTATTGGCAATCCAGAAGATGCACCAAAACCCTTTCAATGGATCTGGAAATCAAACTATCTGCCCAAACAGAAATTCTTCTTCTGGCTATTGCTCCTAGACAGACTAAACACAAGAGATTTGCTGACCAGGAAAAACTTCTTTGTGGAGACACCTAGATGTGTCCTATGTGATGATGAACCCAATGACTATCTCAAACACCTATTCTTCTCATGTGACTTTAGCCAAAACTTCTGTCTAACACTGGAGATTGAATGGAACACAGACATGAGCTGCAATGATATGTTGATAGAGGCTAAAGAAAGGACACAAATTCAACCTTTCAAGGACTTCTTAATTGCTGGCTGCTGGAGTATATGGAAACACAAAAACAGTATCATTTTTGACAACAATAGCAGAAATCTAGACTATTGTATTTCATGCTTTAAGGACCACTATGGCACTATTATGAAAAGAGCAAAACCTAGTCTGAAAGAGGGCATGCAGAGCTGGTTAGACTACTTGTGAACTGCGCCTCTAACTAGCTGCTGTAAATCCATCTGTAAATGTTCCCCATATTAATGAAAAAATAGTCACAGTAGGGTTTTTACCCTACTGTTTTTGCTCAAAAAAGATGCTAATCATGTATTTGGAAAAATGTAAAACGTGTATATATAAAATGTTCCTGATGTACAAAAAAATAGGGATGGAAATGGAGCGGAAACTTTCCGCTTTTCCAGAAGAAAAATGGAAACAGAGAGGAAAAATGAAAGTGGAAATGGAATTTTGCAAAACGGAAATGGAAACGGAATTTTTTATGCGGAAACGGAAATGAAAACGGAACGATGTTTCCGGTAATATGGAAGTTTCGGTTTTGAACATGAGCACATGGCTATTTTACAACCCAACGAACACACAGTTAGGCCATACACACGATTGGCAAAATGGCCCAGATGGCACAATGTCTATAGAACTACTACCATGTCAAGCATTGCAGCACACAAGCAGAATCCCTAATCGACCACGCCTCCTTAGTTGACATATCATATTATATAGCCACGGTATATTATAATATTTAGTAATCACCTTATCAATTGAACAACTTTGTTGGTTTTCTTGTTTTTTTGCCTATAGCTTAAGGGGTCTTTAGTTCCGATGACCACTCCGCTTTTGTCTCCGTTTCCGTGCCGTATTCGCTCCATTTTCATTTTCAGTAGTATTCGTTTTCGTAGTTGTTTCCGGGGTTTCTGCATTCGTTTCTGCTTCCGCAAAAATATGAAAACAAATGTGGCAACACCCAGTTTCGCCCGTTTTCATCCCTACAAAAAAATTGAATAATGTTTATCTATATGTTTAATAAAATGTTAATCATGTATATAAAAATATACAATATCTATGAAAAAGTAAGACATAAAAAATATAAATTGTCAAAAATGTTAATCACGTATTTTGAGAATGTTAAGCATGTACATAAAATATGTTTATCTATATGTTTAATAAAATGTTAATCATGTATATAAAAATATACAATATCTATGAAAAAGTAAGACATAAAAAATATAAATTGTCAAAAATGTTAATCACGTATTTTGAGAATGTTAAGCATGTACATAAAATATTGTGGCCTCCCGCGCGTGCGGGCATGTGTTGTGGCCTCCCGCGCGTGTGGGCCGGCCCATCTTGCTCACCCCTTTAGCAAGTCGGAAGCTGGACTCGCTGAAGGTGAGATATAGGGGTGCCCCCGCGAGGGGCATGTCGTCTCGCCTTTGGCAATCCACTAACGACCCCTCAAAAGAAAAAGAAAAAGGCAATCCGCTAACGGGCAGGCACAGCACTGTAGCTTCCCCGCGCGAATGGTATATCTCACTTAAAGCGAGATAGCATCCATTTCGCCTGAAGGGTTCACACACATGGGCCAACCCATTAGCGCGGTCGCTCGCTCGCTACTAGCTCAGTCGTTCGCTCGTTCATTCTACGTGTTGGCTTTCGCTGTTCTAAAAAAAACGCTTTTGCGGGAAGTTTTTTTTTTTTTTTGGAGAAATCTCACCCACTTTATTGATTCATAACAATGTTCATAGGTACAATGTTTATTTTTTCGCGGGAAGTGACGGGCATTCTTTTTTCTTTTGCGACAAGAGACGGGCATCCGCCATCCGGCCCCCGCCATAACAATGGGCTGAGCCGTAGAAAGGTAGCTCGTGTTTCGTGTTAAGCCCAAACGATCTGCTGGTTGGTCTCCAACTACGCGCCAACCCGCTTGCTGAAACAACGGCCTACTCGTCGCAACTCGCAAACCGCAGGAGCGCGGACTGTTTCCCTCCACATTTCCCCAGTCACGAGGCCTAGGGTTCGTAGGTGGGTCCACTTGCTTACATGGCCTCTATGGTTACCGCCGCGCGCCTCGCCGGCGGGGTCTCGCGGCTGTCGCCTCAGGGTTCTACTGCCCGGGGCCTTCCGCCCGGCAGCCTGCGGCTTCCCCCGCCGCGCCGGCGTCTGCGCAGCGTCCGGTGCTGCGTGGTTCGCCATCCCGGCGGCGGCGTGGACGCGGGGGAGGAGTTCGTCGGGTTCTTCCGGGAGGCGTGGCCGTACATACGGGGCCATCGTGGGAGCACCTTCGTGGTCGTTATATCCAGCGAGGTTGTGTCGGGGCCACACTTGGACCGCATTTTGCAGGTACTATGATTGCTTAAGTTGAACTGAGCTGGAGTGTTTTGGATTTTCGTGTTCATTGTTCGTATGAAAGAGCATGCCATTCTTCCTTTTAGTCGTGGGGGGCCGAACCATGGAATTGTTTTAGTAGCGATTCTAATTATCGAACATAACTTACTTTTATCACAAGTGATTCAAACAAAACTGTTTATCCATTGGCCAGCTAGAGATTATGACATTTTATGAGATGGATGGACCATATGGTTCATTGGACTTGATCAATGGGCAAATGATCTAAAGAAAGCAATCAAGGTATAGTAGCCACTAGCCACTGGACAGCTGCAGGTTGTAAGAGTATGGGTTCGTTGGACTTAATTTATGGGGATGAGAAATGAGGGACAGAACGAGAAGCAGCTTAGTTTTTTTGGTACATAGTTGGAATGAGGGTCTTCTGTGAACATGGATTCAAGACTATAAATGGGCCCAACGTTACTAGGAAAAAGGAGTCAAAATCACTGGTTTTCCTGGCAGGAGTATGAGATTATTTTTTCATTCATGTGACTGAGCTTAGGTGCTACTGTTATGCTGCATAGATTTATCGTATTTTGTTGTCATAAATTCACATCATTATGGATTCCTTGCATTTTCTAGTTATTTAGGGAAATATTACATTTTCAATCACATGCAGGATATTTCACTACTTCATGGTCTTGGCATTAACTTTGTTCTTGTTCCGGGAACACATGTCCAGATTGATAAACTATTGTCAGAAAGAGGTTAGTTCTGCACATGTAGTACACCAGTCTTCTGTCACTCATATCTGATCATACTTATGCTGCTAACAATTGTATATTTGTTCTTACTTTCCCATCTATGGTTTTATTTATTTATTAAAGTTTACAACACAATGTTTAAGGGACCTTCAGCATATAAAGGTACCTAAAAAAGTTAAAGATAGCTTAGTTCCTGAAGCACGCGACTATGCTGGATGAGCAGAAACACAGCCGGACACATTTTGCAACAGCACCATGATACCTTGCTAGTGAACTCTATCTCTTTGAGAAGTACGTAATTTATTTCATCACTTCTGCCCCACTCCCCACCACAAAGCTTCCGTGACACTTCCAAATGTGATTTGTAGAGTGATTGTGAAACAGGGACTGTGTCTAAACTGCTGCTTACATATGTAGAATTTGACGAGTCACATTTGATGAAAGCAGCAACTATTAGACCATTGGTAGGTGAGAGCATCCCCAACAATTTGTTACTAAGCTCATTGCGAAGAGAAGAGGGAATATCTGAACTCATCAATACTTCAATAGTATCAAACCCTCCAATAGGTTGTTACTTAGACCTTTTAGTAAGATAAAACTACATTCAATGTTGTGGAGCCCTCAAGATGAGTTTTCTTAGTAACAAGGGTCTCTCCAGGAGACCATATGCTTGTTACTAGTAGGGTCTCTCCAGGAGACCATATGCTTATTACTAGTGTCTTGTTTGGAGAGCCAAGCTGTTTCCCTCATAGAGTAACGAATTCACCATCTCCCCTCATCTTTTCTCCTCCACATTTCCTAAATGCTGATTTGGCATGACGTTAGTAACAACTCAGGTGGATTGGTGGAAATACTCTGATGATGATGTGAACAATAAGTTTCTTCACTATTCTTGTCCTTTGCATTTTCTAATGCAGGCTTTATTCTTTGAACTATATTTCTAGTATTTTCCTATTCCTGCATATTCTCATCTTATGAAACTTGCTGTAGGAAGGAAGGCTAAGTATGTTGGTCAGTACCGAGTTACCGATTCTGATTCACTAGAAGCTGCGATGGAGGCAGCTGGCAGAATAAGGTTAACAATAGAAGCAAAGCTCTCTCCTGGCCCTCCAATGTTAAACCTCCGTAGACATGGTGTTATTGGTCATTGGCATGGTCTTGTGGATAATGTTGCAAGTGGCAATTTCCTTGGTGCTAAGGTGAATATTTATAGCTGTAGTAAAATATTTGAGATTGGAGACAGCTGTAGTACTGGGAGCCCTATCCATCTAGTTCTGCATGTAGGCATTTGAGTGTCCATGTGCCTCCTTGCGTGCTATTTCTGTTTATTCCTCTACATTTTTTTACCTCTTATCTTCTACTGAACTTCAGTCGGCTGGAGGTCCTGCAATACTGAGTTTATGCAACTAATTTTCTTTGGCAGAGAAGAGGGGTAGTTCATGGTGTTGATTACGGATTTACTGGTGAAGTTAAGAAAATAGATGTTTCACGGATAAAAGAAAGGCTTGATAGTGATAGCATTGTTGTTGTGAGCAATATGGGATACTCGAGCTCAGGAGAAGTTCTAAATTGCAAGTATGTTATTTTCTCTACCAGTTGTTCAATTTCAAGAATTTTTAATGATTATATGCTTGCATTGATTTTCTCTCTAAATTATGCATATATTATATGAGAAATATGTGTGAATTTCCTGTTTTACCTGAAAATTGCTAAATAACTACACCATCATTTTTTTCTCTCTGTAATTTGTATATATTGTGGGTAACCTACTAAACAAATTAATTTTCCTTGTTTTTAACATTCAGCACTTACGAAGTAGCCACCGCATGTGCTTTAGCCATAGAGGCGGATAAACTTATCTGCGTTGTGGACGGTCAGATATTTGATGAGAATGGACGAGTCATTCATTTCATGTCTCTGGAGGAAGCTGATATGTTGATCAGAAAGCGTGCTAAGCAAAGTGATATTGCTGCAAATTATGTCAAGGTTGTTGATGAGGAGGACCATGAACCATCTTTGAATGGAAAGGGGCATCTTAATGGGTATGCTGCTTCTTTTCAAAACGGTTTGGGTTTTAACAATGGAAATGGTATTTGTTCTGGTGAGCAAGGGTTTGCCATTGGTGGTGAAGAGCGATTAAGCAGGTCAAATGGCTATCTTTCTGAGTTGGCTGCGGCTGCTTATGTATGCCATGTAAGTGACGTACCTTCCACACGGCATTTTTTAATTATGTTTCTGCTTTAAGATCTACTAGTTTTCTACAGAGCATAAGATGAACATATCTTTGTTTTTGAAATGGTGTCCTCCACGAAGTAGCAACATTGTTTTCTGCATTTGCCATTTGCATTGTGGTTCTTGTTGAATGTAGCTATTGCTATTGTATCACAGTGTCATGCTGCTATGCACCTATGTCTTATTGGATCCACATGGCTTGAAGTGTGGCAGCAATCCTGTTGAAGCAATACTAGTGTCACCTAACGTCTTGTCAGATCTGAGAAAGCTGGCACATTGAACGACATAAGGAGTACCCTATCTTAGTGCATCACTATCTTGCTGTAGCTTAGGTCGATGTCCCTGCTGAGGACTACAGTACAGTAGTATCCAGGTATCTAAAGCTTGAGTGTGGTTTGAGTTGAAGGTGGCATGCGTGTGATACTTGTGTTTGCTCTTTCAATAAAGCAAGAAATATTCCTTCAAACAGTGAAATATTCAAACCATGTTCCGAATGAAGCGTAAGCTGCAAAGTTCCATGACAGTCTCTATCACTTAAATTTGTCTATATACATTTATTTCTTCCTTATGCCAGGGTGGTGTTCAAAGAGTGCATATCATAGATGGTACAGTTGATGGATCACTGCTATTAGAGTTGTTTACAAGAGATGGTGCTGGGACAATGATTGCGAGGTATTCTTAACGTCTTTTCTTTTCATTTTCTTATTTAGTTGAAAGGCGTTCGGCCTGGCTTATATTGAAAGCCAACAATGCACAAATCAAATTTTTGTAGACAAAAAGTCTAGGTCCAGTACACAAGCCAATGCTCCCATGCCTGCTTTATCCTTCTATTGACTTGGATGCATCTCATAAACTCATTAATATCTTTCTTTTTCTTATTCTTGATTCCTGGAAGAAACACTAGCATGTGAGAAATTAGATGCCTCTAGCAGTTTCAACATAGTATAGAGTATTACTATACTGATAAAAAAATATCTACTTGTGAGCTGGCTTGGACTGGTTGATAAGGTAAAGGAAAAAATAATTAACTATGTGTTTCACACCCAAGACACTACAACTTCTATGTTCTTGCTATTCATGTCAGCAGCCATTAGATCTTTTTGCAAGTTTAGCATTGATCCATAATATATGTCAAAGCTGAAGATACATATCAAACGTGTTTCTGAAACAAATATTTCACCATGGTATTCTTTGTACATAAAGATGTTTTGGAATCTAGGCTGTACAAGCTATCACAGTCAAGATTCATGTCCTACCTATCACATGTTTTCAGGGATGTTTATGAAGGAACACGAATGGCGACGGAGGAAGATCTTCCTGGCATAAGAAAACTTATCTACCCACTAGAGGAATCTGGTGTTTTAGTGCGAAGAACAGATAAAGAGGTGTGTTAAGATTTTGAGAAATCTGATATAATGAGTGCTTCATTCTCTTCATAGTTACTCCCTCCGTCCCATAATGTAAGACGTTTTTTGACACTAGTGTAATGTCAAAAAGCGTCTTACATTATGGGACGGAGGGAGTAGTACATAGTAGTGCTAAAATGTTTATTTTTTCCAACGTCTCTTCAGCTTCTTGAAGCGTTGTATTCATTCTATGTTGTTGAAAGAGATGGTTCAGTCATTGCATGTGCTGCTCTCTTTCCATTTCCCAAGGACAAATCTGGTGAAGTTGCTGCAATTGCTGTATCTGAAGAATGCCGAGGAAGAGGTCTGGGGGATAAGTTGCTTGGTAAGTTCATTGCCACATGCATTATTTTTGTTGTTCTGAAAGTAGCAACTGACTTGTTGCCACTTGAAGTTTCAAAGACGGTGTTCTATTGCATCATAAATATTTCTATTGCATAATATACTCTGGAAAAATTCACCCATATTAGTTTACGTCTGGTGGTCTTGAGCTGTGCTATAGCTAAGAAATACAGGGTTAGCACAATTTTGTTTCTGCTTGATAATGTTCCGTAGCCTGATCTTTAACATTCGCAATGTTTTACGCCGATATGTTTAATCTTAAAATTCATGGATCCATGTCGAGGTATGCAGTTGGGTGGTTTTCGAAACAAATTGGGGTGTCAGTTCATAAAAACAAAACTGTTAGCGACAGACCTGACTTAGCGGAATTTGCTATTTTTGATTGGTTGTTGCAACTCCTGTTCCAGCCATAACTTTTCCCCTAAGCACATGGACACGCACATGTTTCACTGTGCCCAGTTGGCTCCTTTGTCGTACACATATACCAACTCAAAAAAGATTAAAAAGATAGAAAAGAAACCACATCAAAGAATATGGTGGTGAGGGAGTCCCTTTTTTAACTAGCTAGTGTACTACTAACCATCTGACGATGATAGCCAGAAATCTGATTAAAATGATGGAGAAAAAACTACCATAAAAGAAAATGGTGATGAGGGAGTTCCTTGTTAACTAGCAAGTCTGCTACTGACCATCTGGTGGCGATGGCCAGAAATCAGAATGTTAATCTGGCTATTTTTCTCTCGTGTTCTCAGAAATATTAAAATAGCTCCCACATGCCGGTGTTAGTTTCTACTAGAAAGGATATTACACACTTTTTTTATTTGTGGTTGTGGTTATGCTTCAGATTACATTGAGAAGGAGGCATTATCCCTTGGTCTTGGCAAACTGTTCTTGCTTACTACACGGACAGCCGATTGGTATGTACCTATATCCTCCTCTTTGCTTATATATAGCAGGTTTCATATCCCACGACCAAGGACAAAATGGTTCACCTCTCTATTATCTTAGTGCATACATTAAGTTATCAGTTAGCTCAAGTTCGAATAGCATGCCAGTCTTAAGAGATGTTCAAAGCACTAGGCTCTATTAAATCCCAAGTTTCATAGAGAAATCTTCCCATGGTCCAAATGAAGTTTCATGGTCTTTCTTGGGTGTAGATTTGTCAATTTCTTTCACATGATTTCACTAGGACATCTCTAATAGCACACCTCAGCCATTTCTTACAGGGTGCCACTTTAGCATTTTGTTCATGTAGACGAGAGAACATGAGAGAATAAAGTTGTTTCTGCAACAAAAAATAACATTGTTGCTAACACTAGTTGCATGGAACAACCAAACATGCTGTTTGAGGCCACAGTTGTTTGTAAATTTAGTCCACCAAAATCTGTTGGCGAGGTTAATTTTTTTTGGTGAAGAAACAATCTGTTCTACTGGAGAGCTTGTTACTTGTATCATAGCACATGCGGTGTTGTTTCTCTCTGACCTAGAAAAAAAACTTGTTGGAGAGCCCTTTGGACCTGTTAGGCTGTTACGCACTCCAGTGAATGTTGAAGTGCAATGATCAATCACATGGGAAATAGACATTGATTCAGCTTTTCATATGTTTGCTTGTGCTTAATTTGAAACGATGCAGGTTTGTGCGACGTGGCTTCTCAGAGTGTTCGATTGAATCTATTCCTGAGCAGAGAAGAAAACGCATCAATCTGTCACGTGGATCAAAATATTATATAAAGCAGCTCCAGCCAAAGCATGCTGGTGTCCCTGTCAACAATTTTGCTGGCAGATGATAGGACTTCCAAAGAATTTGGTGAGAGTCAGACGAGATATCTGCACTGGTTACATCAGGGTTTTTATATATGTTAGTTGTAATTTCAGATAGAAATATAACTGCAGTTTGTGATAGCGGCTTTAAAATTTTCTTTTACTTACATGGATGTAAAAAAGGCACTTTGTGCCACAACAGAAAACAAATACCAGAGGAAATTCTATGCAGAAACCATCAGCAAGCAATATAATGATGCTTCCCTGGAAAAGCAATATGATGAATTGATGATGCCAAATGGAGGTGTGCATGTGCTACCCCCTGATTGAGTCGGCCTGTTCACTGATGGGACATATTCTACACATCTCTTAAGACTACTCTGAAAAGAAAATGGTAATGGAAAGCATGAGCTCTTGGTGGACGGCAAATCACTCATTATGCTTCTGGAAAAATAAGTGCACACGCCAGATAGATTGCGGTTTTCTTTCTCTTGCATCCATCAAGATTTCGATGTAAAAGCTTGAAAAGCGAGCCAGATGCTTGATTCCTGCGATGTTTGATTCCTATGGTGATTTCCTTTTGCCTGGATTGAGAAGCAAAAGGCGTTTCGATGTTTTGCTGCTCCAGAGAACAAATCAAATGGAATACCTCGCGTGGAGGTTTGCTACTACTTGTCAGATGCTGATATGCACCGCACATGCATGCATGCATGCCGAGATTAGCTTGCAGTTGGCAGCACGCATCCTTTCGAGCCGGCAGCAAGCCGGAGAGGAATAAATTTCATGGTTGGATATATTCCATTTTAAAGACTCGGAGCACATGCATATGGTGGTGCACTGCACTGTACTGTACTGCCCAAGGTGGTGGGTGCCTTAATTGTTGGGCGTGACGGATGCACGATATGGAATTAGGCAGCGTAATGTCATCATCAGTGTGAGAATCTAAAACAAAATGTCATCGTCATCAGGTAATAGATAAGAGGGATTACACGTCGACCTGTGCCTCTATAGATGGCGTGCTTTGCTTGCTTAGCCTCGACACTTTGAATAGATGGTGCTCACATCATGCCTTTGCTCATGGAAAACAGCCTACGGCTTCAACGAAACAATCACTGCACTCTTTACTTACCACAAAGATGGTTGGATTGGAAGTGTTGGAACGAAAGCAATCCTCCAAGGCAGGTTCCACAAATACGCCAGCGGCTAAACTCGTCGCCAACGCGTTTTAGTATATGCGAGTCCTGGTGATTGCAGGCAAACAATCGCAAAATATAAAAAATATAACATATCACCCAGTGTAAAACGCTAGAAAAAGACCTACAACGTCCTTGATGATGGTATGACGGTAAGAATTCCTGCGGGCTCTGCGAGGTCAGATTGGAAGAATCGGATAAAGTGCAGTCCAGTCAAAATCTCAGGCGTAATCCGACGGCTAAACGAGCACGTCAGCGCAAACGGGAGCATCAGTGGAGACGTGCCAGAAAAAGATCAAATTTGACGTCACAACCGCGAGTTGAATTCCACACCAGAGACAGAGATAAACGCCACAATACACACGGAAGGCACCAGGCATAATCATCAGTCGACAACCAAGCGAATAGTTCCAATGTAGAGGTTCATAAACATGGATTAAACAAAGGAGGCGATAATGCCCAACGAGAAATAATAATTAAGCTACTAGCAGCATTTCTCCGTCAGAGGATAGCTCAGTCCCAGTTCCAGTTCCACGATCTTGATCGTCGTCTTCGTTCCTCCCTCCTCAGAAGCAGGCGTCCAGGAGACAGCAGCAGCAAAGGGCGGCCAGGCTGTCGCCGCAAAATATCACAAGGGAATCATGACACAGTGGACAGAACATCCAAGGCAGGATAAAGTAGCTGCATAATATACTGGCATTTGCAACAAGTATATGCCCATGACCGGCATAATGAAACATTATGCGAATTCAAAATGCCCAACCATGCATGCAATTTTCAACTGTTATACTAGTATATACTGACAGTTTAGTGCGCGAGTATCTAAATAATTAGTACTCAATATGATCGAGAATCTCTGGTGAGAGGAGAGCCGTTCTTCATGCAATTTTCAACTGTTTTAGTATATAAAAAAAGTAAGTGCGTGAGCATCTACGTAATTAGTAGATGTAATTAAGCTGGTTGATAATCTTCGGTCTGAGGATAGCCGTTCTTTGGTACTAGTACCGCGTCGTCAACGGAGATATTAATTCCCAATTCCCAGGTTGCCTCGTCCCGAAGGAATTCTAATCTAAAGAAAAGAAAGCCTATTTCTATAGCACGAACATTTTCTGATCTTATCTCAATGCCAGTCGAAAACAACCACCCGACGCATGTGAAACGCCCCCCGGAAATCGTGACCGGCAGAGACGCATTTTTTTCGGTTAGTGATGACTGCTGGCTACACAACAGATGACTTTTGACTTTGCATCCGAGCCGTCAATTTCAAGATCGGATGGTTCATGTCACGGCATGAGGGACGAGAGAACCCCTCGCCGCGGGGAATACGTGTGCGCTTTGAGTGGAGCGACCGACACGTCGTCGTGACCGCGACTGCTCTGTCTCGCCCTTTCCCGAGGGTTCGCTCTCGCGTCAAGTCGCGGTCCCCACCCAAGCACACGTGCGCGCGACGGCCACCGACGGGGAAAGGGGACGCCGGCAGATCTGACCCGGGTGATCATGATTTCTAGCCCTCCAAACAAGCCCCGGACCGACTTTGATCTAATGCACTCGGGACACCGCAGGTAGGAAAAATCGAGGAGATGGGACGAGGAGCTTACCATCCCTCCATGAAGGAAGGCCCGCTGCTCTGCTGCTGCTGCTGGTGGGGCGGTGGCTGCTGCGCGTACTGCGGCGGGTAGCCCTGCTGGGGGTAGCCGGCCGGCGGGTAGCCCTGCGCCGGGGGTGGGTAGCCGGCCGGAGGGTACCCCGGCGGTGGGTAGCCGCCCTTGTCCCCGTAACCTGAGGATTCAGAGATTCACAGGCCAAGATTCAGCACAAAAAAGAGGAAAGGAGCACCGCGCAGGAAAAGAAAAGAGAATCGATGGACACGGATGGAGACGGGAATCGACGGGGTGCGCACCTTGCGGCGGCGGGGCGCCGACGGGTGGCTGCTGGTTGTAGTAGCTCATCTTCTCCTCCTCCTGGCTCCTCCGGGGTCTCGCTGGTTCCTCGCGGCGATCGGAGCAGGTGCAGCAGGGCTTTGTTTTGAGGTGCGGGGGTTTGGGCGATTTGGTGGGCGTCGGGTCAGGTGATTTTTATATAGCGGAATTCGCCTTTTTCCAAACCGCGTCCCGAACGTGGGCGCATGGGCCTGATTGGTGGGGCCGCGTGACGCGTTTGCCCGGCCCGGGTTTCGCCGCGGAACGCACTTGCCTGCCTGCTGCGCTGGTGACCAGAACGCGTCGCCCGGGCCGGGTGCATTTATTGTTGCCTGATTTTTCTTTTGGCAAATGTGGGTAGGAGTACCTGATTTGCTTCCTTTTCCTTCGGTATATAACTGCCAAGCGTATAACCCCTGGTTGTTTTCCTAGTTTTTTTTTTGAGAAACTTTGTTTTCCTAGCTCGGAACATGCATTTGCTGTAACAGAAGATGTTTCGCGACGTTTTGCTGTTAAATCTCACTTAGGGATTCAAAAGATTTTCATATAAATTTTGAAGGGTTAGAATTCTTAGATTTTTTATGTTGGTTGTTTGACTCATAGGAGTGAATTCTATAGGATTTTTTCCTATGGAAATCTTATCTGGCCACCGCACTCGCTAGCAGCGCGACCCTCCACCTAGGACACCTGGGTTCGAATCCTAGTCTACCTTTTTTTTTACCAGATGGCAATTTCTCTAGAAAAATGATTATGGAAGTTTTATAATTTTTTGAACTATGTTACATGGCAATTTAAACAGTTTTTCTATTTTTTGTTTGTTTTCACCGCGCAATTTTTTTTGTTTGTTACCCGCGCAATTTAAACACCTAGTTTTTGTGCATGTCAATTTTTTAATTAAGAGATGTCATTTTTTTACTTAAGAGATGACATTTTTATTATTAAGAGATGGCATTTTTTATTTTTAAGAGATGGCATTTTTTTATTAAGAGATGCATTTTTTATTACTAAGAGATGACATTTATTTATTATTAAGAGATGAAATTTTTTATTATGAAGAGATGACATTTTTTATTAAGAGATGGCATTCATAATTTTTAGATGCCTTTTTTTTATTAAGAGATGACAATTTTTATCATGGCATTTTTTTTCTTAATTTTTTGTTCACATGTCAACTCAAATTGTAGGACCACGACAAATTTTAAATATATTTTTTAACATTCATGTTTAATTTCTGATATTAGCGGACAACATTTTTCATAAATTCAAAGCATGGAATTTTTCAATTTTTAGTTTTTCTATGTGTTTTTATAAGAAAATGTGTTTTGGGGGTTCATGGCATTGTTTATATAAAAAAGAGATAGCTGGACTTTTTTGGGTCAATCGGGAGTCGCCCCGGCCTGCCACCCAGCGAACAATGGAAAGCGACCGTTGGGAGTTGCCCCCTGGCGAATGAATCGTTTGACGGGAGGGGGGGGGGGGGGGGGGGGGTCCTCCCCAGCGACCAGACGCCCGATATTGGGGTCTTTTTTCCTAAGGATTTTCTCTGTACTACATCTATACTCATAGTAATTTTAGCATCCACTGAAACTTCTTTGAAACAAAAATCCTGTAGAATTGAGATAAGCATGACATTTTATTCGTATGGATTTTCTATTTCTGCATGTTCAGATACATGCGAATCAAAAGAGGCCCTTCAAAAGAAAAATGTAGGAACACGAATTTCCCTATGATGACACTATTCACCCGTTTGATTCAAAGGAATTAACCACAGAAAAAATGGAGAAAAATATTTCTTAAATTGAATTTTATAGGAAAACAAAGAAATTTTACAATTCACTCGAACCTTTTTTACATTCAAATGCACAAATAAGGAGACAAAAATGACAAATAGCATACTATTAAATTCATATTATATTTGCATATGATTTGATCTTAATTTGACCATTTTTTTAGGATTCCTGTGTTTTTCTTATTCCTACGAATCTACCAACAAATTTTATAGATTCCTTTTGCACAATGCTCCGTTGTACACATGCAATCCTATCCAATTCTTGTGTTTGTTAAACCCCGTGATTATGATACGGTATTTAAAACACCAGCTTACAACGTTGTTACTTCAAATCTTTGCTGATTTCCACCTATGACGCCCCAAGGAGCGATACGATGGACCGCTATTTTTCCGGCGTGGAACTCTGAATGAAACAAAAATATCATCCTTACATTTTCTTCAATCTTCCTATGAATCGGGAAAGCCCTTGTATAAAACACATTGTAGCTATCATATCTGCATCTTAAGAACAATGTTCATATCTATTACTCCCTCCGTAAACTAATATAAGAGCGTTTAAATCACTAAAGTAGTGATCTAAACGCTATTATATTAGTTTACAGAGGGAGTATATAGCAAATAAAAGTGTCAAAGTGTTCACCGGGTCTAACCAAACTTGATCCTTCGACATGCAATCAGCCTGATCCAGGATTGAGTTAGGTTGATTGCAGCTCATTTGATCAGGATAGCCGTTGGGATGATTAGAGTGAACGGCGTACAAAGTCATTGGAATCAGGATATTATTCCAACCATACATATTTTTCCCCGCGAAAGAGAAAACCATATTCATTTTCGAGTTCTGTGCAGCTTTACAATTTTCGTTTTGAAAAATAACAGTGTCTTATTTCCATATTTGCAAGCTCGAATAGGCAAAGCCAACGCGCATACATCCTGTGCCGCAAAAAAATACCACATTTCGTGCCGTCGCTGGTTTAGTTATGACCGTTGTGAGCCTAGGTAAAAACCCAGTCAACTTATTAAGCTAATAATAAATAAAAAGACCACCGATTGACTCAAAGTTTAACTTGTAGGGGCCCTGGGTTATTGACGGGAAGTTTCGGGGTCTAAAAAATGATACGCTAAAGTAGGAGTACCAACGTTCGTCAGGCCCGGTTGGCCATGTTGCCAATTATACGTTTCTTTGGCGCGTCCTCTTTGATTGCTTTACGTCTGTTCCTTCCAACCACCAGACGCGGCGCAGTCGCCAATGTTCGTCGTCAGTTCAATACTACGCGTAGAATGGCGTCGCCAACGCGACCGCCCCCAATTTTTCCTTTCCCTCCGCGAAAGAAAGCTGAAGAGAGAACCCCTCTCGTTTGCTTCTGTGCCGATCTGTCCTTCGCGCCGAACACGGTGACGGGGTCTCCATCCAGTCTCGCATGCTTAGTTGGATCGTTGCGCGTGCGAGCGGTCGCCGGTGCCGCGGCGTGGTGAGCGCATCCAGTCACACGGTCGAGTTCGGCTCGGCCGGACGCATCATGCATGCCCGGATGTGTTGATTTTTCTTTTGAGGGAGCCCGGATTTTTTTTATTTTTAGGGAAGAGCCTAGAGCCCGGATGTGTGATGCGTCGCGCGCGGCGGGTGGGCGTGCTCGGGAATATCCTATTTGCCGCTCGCTGCGTCAAAATGTCGCCGTTTCGCACAGGGGTTCGAGCTACCGATCGAACTGTGCCGGCCCATTTAGAAGCGAGCAGCGACCGGTGCGTGCTTTCTGTAGAATCCGGTTTTGGGAACCTTCTGGAAGGTTCCTAACTGGTTTTGGGAACCTTCCAGAAGGTTCCTGAACCGGTTTTTCTGGATTTTTATTTTTTCTTTTTCTTTTTTTCTTTTTTCTTTTCTTTTTTCTGTTTCTTTTTAAAATTATCATTTTTCTTTTCTTTTCAAACTTATTCGAAAATTTCAAATTTTGTTCGGCATTTCACAAAATGTTCTTGTTTTCAAAATTTGTTCACAAATTCAACAAATGTTCGCGTTTAAAAAAAATTCAGGAATTTCAAAAAATGTTCGTGGTTTCAAAATTTTGTTCACAATTTCAAAAAATGTTCCTGTTTTCAAAATGTTCACAGAAACAAAAAATGTTCCCTTTTTTTCAATTTTTGTTCACAATTTCAAAAACTGTTCCCGTTTTCAAAATTTGTTCATAGAAACAAAAAATGTTCCCTTTTTTTTCAATTTTTGTTCACAATTTCAAAAAATGTTCCCGTTTTCAAAATTTGTTCACAAATTCATAAAATATTCCCTTTTTTCAAAATTTGTTCAAAAATTCAAAAAATGTTCAGGGAGTTTCAAATAATGTTCGTGCTTTCAAAATTTGTTCAAAATTTCAGAAATGTTCCCTTTTTCAAATTTTTTGTTCACAAATTCAAAAAATGTTCGGGGAAATTCAAAATACTTTTGTTGTTTCAAATTTTTCTTTGTCTTTTTTGAAATATGTTTGAAATTCCAAATTATGTTCGTGTTTTTCAAAAAATGTTCATTTCAAAATTTTGTTGGTGCTTTTCAAAAAATGTTCGCGTTTTGACATTCTGAACAAATTTTTAAAGACACAAACATTTTTTTGATATTCTCGTTCAATTTTTGAAAATGCGATTTTTTTTTATTTATGAGCAAATTGTGAAAAAATGAACATTTTTTGAAATTTTAAACAAAATTTTAAAAGCGCAAATTGTTTTTGAAAGAAAAATAAACTTGAAAAAGAAAAAAGAAACGAAAAAGGAAAAATAAAAAAATGAAAAAGAAAGAAAAAACGAAAAGAAAAAAAGAAAAAAGAAAATTGATAGAAATTAATAAGAAAGGAAAAAACCAAAAAAAAGAAAAAAGAAAAAGGACAGAAAAAGAAAAAAAAGGAAAAAGAAAAACGAAAAACGAAAAATAGAAAGGAAAAATAAAAAAACGGTTCAGGAACCTTCTAGAAGGTTCCCAAAACCAGTAAAAACCGTCTGGGAATCCTCTAGAAGGTTCCCAAAACCAGAACCTGAGAACTGTACGTACGCTACAGATGGGCCGGCCCAAGTCGATCGCTAGGTCGCCTAGCCTGTGCGATGCTCCGACTGTTGGACGCAACGCGCGTCACATAGGAGCTCCCATGGGCTCGTGTTGGCTTTCGAGTGCGGCCTCGCGGGGAACGTGGGCTACTGGGCCAGTTGCTGAGATCGGTATGCGCGCATATGTAACTGCAAAAAATGCTGCGGAAGCACAAGGCTCATGCTCCCGCCAACGCCTCCAACAGGTTTGCCACCTATTCCCTCGGCCCTCGTATAGTCCGTTCTTTGCGCCAGATCGGCGCGCACGAGCGGTCGTGGACATGCTGAGCGCGGCCGGGCACGCAATGGAGCGCGGCCGGGCACGCAATATTCTCCCTAATCGAACTGAAAACTCGCACTATATATCTTCTAATAATGGTACTGACGGATCTTGACGTACGGCATCTTTAGCTTCCACCTTGTTTCCATAATGCTACTACGATCATGACTCTGCAAAACGAAGATAAAATCAAAGTTAAAGTACAATACAGAAATACACCTACGTACTAGTTCATGCAGCCATGAATGAATCTATCTCCAAAAAAGGAAAATGGTTTAATTTATGCGGAACACAAACTAGTTACCTGATTTGCCCAGTTATGAAGCAGCTTCAGGGGCGGGTGCGGCCCTCAGCGGTGGCACGGGGTCTGCTCTCCGATCCACAAAAAAGATTCACATTGTTCATAATTGAAGACGAGATAATGCGGAAAACAGTTTATAGTACGGAGAGCAACAACTTACCCGCGCAAGATCCATAATCACTCAGACCCGTGCCACAGATAACCGCCACACGAAGGATGTTTTCTCCATGCACGGGTGCCGACATGAGCTTGTCGAGGTCGCCGTCGTCCGATATGCGGCATATGCAGATGGGAGCGTTTTCGAAGAGTGACCTGAGGCCGTCGCAGCACTTGCCTTGGTTTGGAGGCTCCGGCGCGGTTTTGTTGGTGAAGTAGTCCTTGCATGGCATCAGTCCCATCAACGATGGTAGACATTCTTTCGGCTGCGGCTTTGATGGTGGCGGCGGCGTCGGTGCACTTGGCGTTGGTGGACAGAATATGGGTGGTATACAGAATAACTGTGGTAGAAACGAAAAGCAAGGAACACACCATGCCGATGTTTTTGCTACTACATCGTTGCTGGTGGAAGGAGTAGGGGGCTTGGCCCTGACGGCCGCCGAAGGCTGTGGCGTGGCGGCGATCAGAACTACGGCGAGGAACAAGGCGAGATGGGATTTGGATGGTGCCATCGGTCTCAGGTTTTGCGTTGCAGCGCTAGTTTGCAGCTAGTATGATGATTCTATGGCTATGGCTGGTGATCCATTTATATAGGATGCATGTGGAATGTGATGCGTTGAGATGCGGAGAGAAAGATGGGTTCTGTTTGGATTGATTTCTTATCTAGCGGAATCAGGCGCGTATTTCGTATGTACGTCGTCGTCTTCTCTCCTCCAGAACTCTCCGGTTTCATGCAATTAAACTGATAATGACCACGTTTAGTTTTTGCGAATTGATAATGGCCAACTTTATCTTTTTGGAGAAAAGATAATGACCAAGTTCGTTACTACGAGTTAGCGTTTCAAGTTTTTTTTTCAAAAACTGTTAGCCTTTCAAGTTACTAACTGATCGCGTTGGTTGCCACGGAATAACAAATTTTTATAAAAAATATTATAATTAAAAAAATGTGTGTGTCAAACTTGACGCCATGTTGTTTTCATTCATATAGCGACAAATATTGATTCTCTCTCTCTCTTCTTTCCTCCCCAGTCGTGTCTCCTTAATCCCTCTCCGTGCTATAAGACAAAGATACATTTGAAGACTTTTGGACTTCTAGACACATCTGTTGCGACATCCCCCCTACATCCCCTTTGTTGACGTACCCCCTACATCCCCCTCCCCTCCCCCGCGCCGCCCTCTGTGGGCGACTCAGGGGCGACTCCCCTCCTGCCAGCGTAGTGATGCGGAGCATCCTACGGACATCACCATGTCAAAATTCCGTTTGGCAAGTGACACGTGCGACATCTACTTCACATACATAAAGGTGAATCATCTCCTTTACACGTGTTCACTTGACTCCTTCGAGGATGGTATACTACTTGACACTTCTCTCGTGTGCATGCTTAGGTATTGTCGGAGCTTCATGGATGTCGAGGAGGAGTGCAAGCGTCAAGGAACAACTACACCATCCGCGAGGGAATCGTGGAAGCGACGACGGAAGAAGACGATTCTGCTGAAGCTACAGCGGCCGGACATCCGGCGCCTGTGCAGTCGAGAGGAACTGCACCAACAGACGGCCGAAGAGCATCAGTGGCCGGACATCCGGCGCGAGCCCCGACATCCGGCGCCTCAACGCCGCCCGGACATCCAGCCTCCCCCCAGAAATCCGGCGAAGGCCACCAGAAGATTGACCATCGTCGGGCCGGACATCCGGCCCCAGCCCCGGACATCTGGCGCCTCACGAGAGGCCGGACATCCGGCGCCTGCCTGCGCGCACGGTCGGGCCCGAGGCCCATGTATTTCTCTTCCACTTACCCCTTCGTGACTTGTACTATAAATAGACCTTCCCCTCCTCCATTCTAGGGTTAGCTAAGATTAGAACTACACATTGGAGCTTAGCTCATGTACCTTCCCTTGTGGGATTCCTCTTGAGAGAGAGAAGACTCCATTGGAGTGGAAGGCCTCCTAAGGGAGAAGGATCTCACTAGATCATCAAGACCTCCTAAGGGAGAAGGATGTATTTAGATCATCAAGACATCTCCTCATGGATTTGGGATGAACTCTACCTTGTATCTTTTCCTTTGATTGTTCATGTACCTTGTGGATCTTATGTGTTTGTTAGTCTAGTGGATGTGTGATTGGACTTGTTATTGAGTGTTTCCTCTTGTGATTCCCCCCCTCTTGTTCTTCATGTTCTTCGCGTAGCCACCTCAAATTCGTGAACATCGGGACAAATCGGGGTACTTTGACCCGTACCCTACATCATCTTGGTATCATGAGCCACGTTGACACGAATTTGGAGCCCTACACCCCCATGTTCTAGCTTAATTTTGTTTGTTTTCGTCCCAATTTGAAAATCCCCACCAAAAAGAGCCCCAAATTTTTTCTTGCATTTTGATGATTCTTGTGAGTTTTTGTTGATTTTGATCCGTGGATCGTGTGCTTGGCAAGTGGATCTACCTCCTCTTGCGTTCCCTAGCCTTAATTTCATCTTTTCCCCCTTCAACTTTGCCTTTGAAATCCCAAAATTCCACCCCAAATCGAGTTTTCGAGCTCAAAATCGTGATCTGGAATTAGTCGGACCGGACATCCGGCTCCTGGAGCGTCAAAACGGGCATCGGTGCTGGAAACAGTGCCCGGAAATCCGGCCTACCCCCGGACATCCGGCCCCTGTAGATTTCAGCCACTTGTGTTTCACCGTTTCAGCCATAACTAATTCATCCGGAGTCCGATTTCGACGTTCTTTAGCTCATTCTGTAGCTATTGACATCCCCCATCACCCAAAATTAATTCCACCACCATTTGACTCCATCAATTTTTTGAAAATTTGGCAAGTTTGCCTAGGCCCTCCACCATAACTTCCGCAATACCACCCAAAACTTATGCAACCTAACCCATTTTGGTTTCCATTGCATTTGTGGTTGCTTGAGTTGTGATTTGAGTCTCCTAAGGTGTTTCGGCTACTTAGGGACGGTTACTTCTTCATCAACCACCGGACACTTGTATCGTGCCATCGACTACATCAACCACCGACGATCGCAACCGACGACGACCACCCATCCTTTGAGACCATCTTCAACCGGAAGCAAGGCCGGTTACCCCCGACTTCGTGAAAGGTTAAGTGTGACGAAGGTATCCGTTCCGTCATAATCTTTTCCTTCCTTGCCATTACACATTGTTAGCCCCACCATCTTTGCGATTACCTCCTTACCTATCGAGACTAGCTATCCGAGTATTGCCGGGCTTCGCGAAAACTTGAGCACCATAGTGATACCATATCATAGTGTTGCATCATTTGATATATCATATAGTGCAATTGTTTGCTCCCGTGTATATCTTGTGACAATTGTCTCATGTATTTTGGTTGAGGCTCAACAAGCATAGTGGAAAGGAAGAGAAGATAAAAAAAAGACAAAAAAAAGCTTTTAAGCAAGAAAGAAAGATCAAAGCTTATAAGCAAAGAGTGGAGCATAGAAAGAGATACTTGTGCATGAGGATACACGGAATAGGAAACGTTTTGCTTGCATGTAGGATTGGTGCCAAGTGGTGAATCGTGCCCAAACGTGCAATCAAGTTAGCGTCTCTCCTTGTGTTTGTGCAACACGAGCTTAGTCTTCGTTAGGCAATTTTGTATCGCTCATTCCTATAGTTGCACAAGCCTCATTATCCCACCGTGTTTTTTTTTATTGCCCTCCTCTACATTATTGATCACTTGTTTTGCATTTTGAGTCCTTTGGATTGATTTCAACATTTGCATATCTTGGACTTCAATTTGCTTGAATTTTGTGCCACTTGTCCTAACCAAGCAACTCGATAAGCTTTACTTTTGTAGGTGTGAGTGAACAAGTCCGGTACCAATTCCACTATTCTCTCAATTCACATTGAGTGACACGGGATACATGATGGAAATATGCCCTAGAGGCAATAATAAAGTTGTTATTATTTTATATTTCCTTGTTCATGATAAAGGTTTATTATTCATGCTAGAATTGTATTGACCGGAAACTTAAATACATGTGTGAATACATAAACAAATACCGTGTCTCTAGTGAGCCTCTACTAGACTAGCTCATTGATCAAAGATGGTTAAGGTTTCCTAACCATAGACATGAGTTGTCATTTGATAACGGGATTACATCATTAGAAGAATGATGTGATGGACAAGACCCATCTGTTAGCTTAGCATATGATCGTTCTGTTTATTGCTACTGCTTTCTTGAATGTCAAATACATGTTCCTCCGACCATGAGATCATGCAACTCCCGGATAACGGAGGAATACCTTGTGTGCTATCAAACGTCACAATGTAACTGGGTGATCATAAAGGTGCTCTACAGGTATCTCCGAAGGTGTCTGTTGAGTTGGCATGGATCGAGACTGGGATTTGTCACTCAATGTTTTGGAGAGGTATCTCTGGGCCCTCTCGGTAATGCACATCATAAGAAGCTTGCAAGCAAAGTGACTAAGGAGTTATTTACGGGATGATGTATTACGGAACGAGTAAAGAGACTTGCCGGTAACGAGATTGAACTAGGTATGGAGATACCGACGATCAAATCTCGGGCAAGTAACATACCGACGGACAAAGGGAATTACGTATGTTGTCATTGCGGTTCGACCGATAAGATCTTCGTGGAATATGTAGGAACCAATATGGGCATCCAGGTTCTGCTATTGGTTATTGACCGGAGAGGCGTCTCAGTCATGTCTACATCATTCCCGAACCCGTAGGGTCCGCACGCTTAACGTTCGTTGACGATATAGTGTTATATGAGTTATGTGAATTGGTAACCGAATATTGTTCGGAGTCCCGGATTAGATCTCGGACGTCACGAGGAGTCTCGGAATGGTCGAGAGGTAAAGATTTATATATGGGAAGTCATATTTTGGGTTCCGGAAAAAGGTGCAGTTTTTTCGGTATTGTACCGGGAAGCTTCCAGAAGGTTCCGGAGGGGTCCGGAAGTCCACAAGTGGGTCCACCACGTCCCAAGGGCTGGCATGGGATAAGGGGAGGCGCCCTGTCCTTATTGGGCCAGGCGCACCAAGTCCTCAAAAGCCCACGCAGCTAGGGAAGGAAAAAAGGGAGAGTCCTAGTAGGAATAGGATTGGACTTTGGAGTCCAAGTCCACGTGTTTACTATTCATGGTTACTGTTCACGTGGCACTATTCCTTATACTCCAAGCCCCTACACATATATAAATAGAGGAGAGGGGGCGCCCCAAAGGGAACACAACATTGTCTTAGCCGTGTGCAGCGCCCCCCTCCACAGTTCCGTCCCTCGGTCATATTTTCGTAGTGCTTGGGCGAAGCCCTGCGGAGATAGCATCACCATCACCGTCACCACGCCGTCGTGCTGCCGGAACTCATCCACTACCTCGCCGTCTTGCTGGATCAAGAAGTTGAGGACATCACCGAGCTAAACGTGTGCTGAACGCGGAGGTGCCGTACGTTCGGTACTTGATCGGTTGGATCGCGAAGAAGTTCGACTACATCAACCGCGTTGTCTAACGCTTCCGCTTACGGTCTACGAGGGTACGTAAACGCACTCCCCCTTCTCGTTGCTATGCATATCCATGGATAGATCTTGCGTGTGCGTAGATTTTTTTTTGTTTTCCATGCAACGTTTCCCAACAATACATCCTCAACTTTGGGAAAAGGTAGCTTGGTATTGTTTATCTCATTTCCTACTCACCTTTGCTCGAGTCTTGTGATGGATAGGCAAAGCACATCTACTTCAGTCTACACCAACAACGACGAGTTTGATGACATGAAGAACCACTTAGACGCCAAGATGGATGCTCAAATGGAGGAGCTAAAAGCCCTCATCAAGACCGGCAAGAGGTCTTTCTCATCTTTGAGAAGACGCTCAAGTGTACATCCTTCCGAGCTACCATCTCCGGCAAGATCACATCGGCATCGACACCATCACCAACACGAACGTGAAGGTCAAGAGCTCAACACCAACCAACGCTCTACGACTTCACCATCTACCTTGGCATCTTCGACTTTGGACATGCGGCATCTTCGCCGACAAGCACCTAAAGATTACGCTCAAGAGAAGCTCCCCAAGCTCAAGTCCGCGACTTCCACGAGCTACTACGACTTCGACATCGACCATGAGATTCCTTTCTATGGGAGTCACGACCCTGGAGAGTACCTCGAGTGGGAGCACAAGATGGATGACTACCTCAAGCTACATCAAGTCCCCTCCGAAGATCATGTGAAGTGCGCCACACGAAACTTCCACTACTACGCGTCGACATGGTGGCTTCACACACCTTCGAAGAGCTTCAACATGAGTTGGCCCACGACGAAGAAAGCGACGCGGCGAGAATTTGTGCCTTCCACCTACACGGAATATTCAACGCCAATTGGAGAACACCATACAAGGATCCAAGTCCCTCGACGAGTACTTCATGGAGATGAAGAAAGCCTTGTGACGAGCCGGTGTGGATGACCCCATTTGGATGAAGTTCCACTTCATGATGGGATTGAACAACGACATCTCCAAGACTATCTTCCTCGACAACTATGAGTCCCTCGACGACATCTATTTTGGTGCTCTCAAGGCGGAACAAGAACTTATGAAGGCCAAGGCTTCTCCATCCCAAGCATACTTCGCGACGACCAAGCTCCACGACAACGAGCATGAGGATAGTACCACCACGATGTCCAAGTCCGACGAGCTCCAAGATGACGCTCCCAAGTTCGACTTCACCGCCATCCCTCTTTGTGGCATTGACGATGCCGAGTCTACATCGACTCTTTTTGAAGACGGCGCGGCGACGACTACGACTACGGAGCCAATCAAGGACCAAGCTTTGGAGGCGAGCAACTGTAGGGTAACGCAGCAGAAAACAAAAATTTTCCGACCTACGTACCAGCACAGGATCACTATGGAGACTGCATACAAGGTTTGATCTGTTTCGTTACCGACTCGTAGCGCAGCGGAAGTAGAGTCGATGACGATCGGCGGTGCAGATCCCCGCAGCTAGGATTTACAACCTCCCAACCGCGAGGATGTATACCCTCATCCGCCCCCGGACAGCCCTCCGGGAGGCGGTCGGACAGTCCCTCGGACGGTGTCACGGACAGCCCTTCGGGAGGACCATCGAAACTCGGACAGTCACTCGGACAGCCCTTCGGGAGGCACTCTCGAACTAAGACCGAAACTACGATCTCTCTACAGAGTTGCACACATACGGTGTCATCTATTCGGCAGGGCTTCGCCGTCCAGAACTAGTTCCCACCGGAACCTAGACAGCCTTTCGGCTCTACGAAACTATTTCGCTGGGAGGGAGAGAGAAGCCAGATAACATCAGATGGCATGTGTATGTGAGAAAGAGTTGAGCTTTGGGCTGACCCCTCCACCTCTATTTATAGGAGAAGCAGGGGTGGAGGGGCTGAAATTTCAGCCACATCCATCCATGTCATCTCCAAGATATTTTGGAGCAAAAGCCCAAAAAGGTGGCTTTCCAAAAAGTAATCCAAAAAGCACTTTCACTATTCACGACGACATATTTCAGCGTCCGTTCGAACTGAAAATATTCATGTGGGCTTAGAACATTTCCAGTACCCACTAAAATAATTTTCAACGTGATCCGAAACAATTCCGGTTTAGTGATTTTCATCTGCGAAAAGCATCTGAAGCGGTTCCGGCAGCTCCGGAACATTTCCGGTTTTCATCCCGGAAAATTCCAGAAAGTTTCCAGAACGATTCTGGCACCCTCCAAGAATTATCAGGCATGTGCCGAAACTATTTTGACTTTATGGTGTACTCCGAAACAACTTTTCGGTTTAGTGATTTTCATCTGTGAAAAGCAACTAAAGCGGTTTCGGCAGTCCGGAACATTTCCGGTTTTTGTCTCTGAAAAATCTCAGAAGTTACCGGAACAATTCTGGTACCTTCCAATAATTTCCAGGCATGTGCCGAAACCAATTTGACTTTATGGAATACCCTGAAACAACTTTTCAGTTTCACCGGAACTATTCCGATATCCTCTCCGGAACGTTTCCGTTTCGTCCGAAACTTTTTCGGTGATTTTCTCTCAGACTCCCCGTCTAGTATTCAGCAGATAGATGACCCTTAAGCGTGTGACCCTATAGGTTCGGTGAAGTATAGACATGACCCGGAACCCCTTCCGATCAATGATCAACATCGGAGCCGTGGACACCCATATTGACCCCTATACCCACACGAATGAATATTCGAGTGAACCTCCAGTTGCCGTGTGCTATTCCTGTTGCTTCGCGATATGTTACAAATACCCGAGGTGAGACATGTTGGCATCCCCGTGGATCAACAACTTGTCCACTATGCCAGTTACCTCGTTACCAGTATTGTTCTCTTTTCTCGTTCCCGTGTTCCGGCATCCCCGTGATCAAATCACAAAGTGTCTGGCCAGACGATGATGGATACCGTAACACCGAGAGGGCCCAGAGATATCTCTCCATCGTCGGAGGAGCAAATCCCAATCTTGAGCTATCAAGTTACTTGACATACTTTTCCATGAACCCGTAAGCCGCCGTAATAGCCACCCATTTACGGATGACGTTTAACAAACCCCAAAGTTCATGAAGCAAGCATGAAGAAACTCGATACTCTCATGGTCTAAGGAATTATGCAAACGTTAACCATCTCTGTGTTATTAACCATTAACTTGTGGCGAATGTATCTCATAGCATAACATCAATTCGGGTCGATTCAACACAAGTGTTCTACCAACATTGTGCCCTCAAAATTGCCGGCATAGCCATGCCCATGATCAGGAAAACAGGATCATCATGCAATACTTGAGCCAGTCTTAGAGGCCAGACTAGGAATACATTTTACCGTTTATTATCCCACACGTGCATATGAGTCTTCCTCCGAGCCTCGTGGTTATTGCAGACTCGAGAACCATAGCAGTTATAGCATGGAACATAAACCTAATTATGAACAGGGAGATAATCAATAACATTTATTATTGCCTCTAGGGCATATCGCCTACAGCAACAAGATGGCGAGCAAGGATGATACTTTCATCTTTGGAGGCGAGAGTGAGATGATCGAGCATGGGATTTTCCCTTTGGTCATAGAGGTGAGTGATGATGTGCCATCTTCGGCCTTCATCCACGGCGACGGTGACGAGACGGTTGTGAACGGGATTTTCCCTTCGACCACGGCGGTGTTTGGAGATGAGTTGTGAGACTTGTGCCACCATATTGAGAGTGAGAGCGAGTTCACCACTAGCCCCATATATGATGAGATGCCCCAATTCCCATGTGAGGAGAGCGACAACCCCCACCACTTGAGTGAGATGAGTGACTCGACCATATGTGAGTTTGAGTGCACCTATTTTGAGGGAGTGAGTGAGCCACCACATAGAGAGAGTGAGATAGTTGATAGGTCATGTGAGGTCATTTTGAACTCTAACGACTTAACCTCTACCTCTATTGTGTTTTCTCATTTGGTGCTAGGTCCCATATATGATGACGCGCCGATCCTCGACGACTTCGTCCTTCGTATGGACAAGACGATGCCCATGGTGGAATATGATGCACCCCCACATGGTTCCATCACGATGAAGATGACCACTGCTACTTGTAGACTGCGTTGGTATTTCCCCAAAGAGGAGAGGATGATGCAGTATAGTAGAGATAAATATTTCCCTCAGTTAAGAGCCAAGGTTATCAATCCAGTAGGAGAACCACGCAAAATCCTTTAGCAGCACCTGCACACACAAAAGCAAACACTTGCACCCAACGCAAATAAGAGGGTTGTCAATCCTCCTAGCGGTTATTTGCAAGGATTAATTCTGATAGTGATAGATAGATAAAGTAAAATATTAAATAAAATAAAAGTAAATAAATTGCAGCAAGGTATTTTTGGTTTTTAATAAATGATAAAAGTAGACCCGGGGGCCATAGTTTTCACTAGATGCTTCTCTCTCGAACACATAGCATACGGTGGGTAAACAAATTACTGTTGGGCAATTGATAGAAAAGCAAATAATTATGACGAATTCATGGCAATGATCATGTATGCATCACGTCCGAGACAAGTAGACCGGCTCCTGCCTGCATCTACTACTATTACTCCACCCACCGACCGCTATCCAGCATGCATCTAGGGTATTAAGTATGAAACAGAGTAAACCAATATGATTAAACCCCATCCTTTTATCCTTAATGGCAACAATACAAATAAGTGTCATGTCCCTTTCTGTCACTGGGATTGAGCACCGTAAGATTGAACCCATCACAAAGCACCTCTCCCATTGCAAGATAAACCAATCTAGTTGGCCAAACCAAATCGATAGATCGGAGAGAAATACAAAGCTATAACAATCATGCATAAAAGAGTTCAGAGAAGACTCAAATATTTCTCATGAATAATCTGATCATAAACTCACAATTCATCGGATCCCAACAAACACACCGCAAAAGAAGATTACATCGGATAGAACTCCAAGAATATCAAGGAGAACATGGTATTGAAGATCAAAGAGAGAGAAGAAGCCATCTAGCTACTAGCTATGGACCCGTAGGTCTGTGGTAAATGTCAGGGCCGGATTTCCGGGACACAAAATCTCAGAAAATTAACCCCTCATGTCGTCACCAGCCCCAAGATCACTGTTATTGGTGGACACGTCCTTGTTACAGATTACCAAGCAATTACAAGAATTGGATACAAGACCATAAAGGTCTAATGATACAACAATGATTTCTAACAGCGGATGGCGGAGGCGGGTAGCGGATCTCCATCTCTGGTGGGGCTCCATTCCCACAGGAACAGCTGACCTGGATAACTCCTACCCGCGTGGCTGCTATCTCCAATTCCTAGGTTGTGGGGTGTGACTTCGTAGTGCTCCTCTCCTATCGTGATCTGGCCAAGACAATAGCCAGGGACAAACCAGTGAGTACGTTTGAATGTACTCGCAAACATCATGAACAAAAGATATACCGAATGCAATAGAGTGCATATGATCATGACGGATTGATTTATATGCATATGCAGACCAATATTAAAGCATGGCATGATAAATATCAGTACGGTGTGAACGGATAAATATATCATTTTAGTAGTAAACCAAGAAAATAAAATGGAACATCGGGCGCTGGACCGCCCGAGGAATTCCAAGAAAAATGCCAAACGGGTGTCTGAATGCGATGCCTCGCGAGGTCTTGAAAAGAAATGAGTATCCAGGTGGATTAACCATCCCAAGAGATACCCAGAAAAGAAAATAGAAATGAATATCCAGGTGGATTAACCATCCCAAGAGATACTCAGAAAAGAAAATAGAATTGAGTATCCAGGTGGATTAACCATCCCAAGAGATACTCAGAAAAGAAAATAGAATTGAGTATCCAGGTGGATTAACCATCCCAAGAGATACTCAGAAAAGAAAATAGAATTGAGTATCCAGGTGGATTAACCACCCCAAGAGATACTCAGAAAAGAAAATAGAATTGAGTATCCAGGTGGATTAATCATCCCAAGAGATACTCAGAAAGAAGATAGAATTGAGTACCCAGGTGGCACAACCATCCCAAGGGATACTCAAGGTTACATATGAGAGAAAAGGGTTAGTCCACAGGTAATATTCATATTAACAATAATATTCATGATAGCATCAGTAGCGACAATAATCATCCTACAAAAATGAATCATACTCAATTTTAATTATTTCCTCCGAAGACCGACACTTGACCAACCCAGACTGTAGTCCTTAACCGCGGACACGGCTATTCGAATAGGTTATAAAACTCTGCAGAGGGTGTACTCTTTACCCACAAGTAAATGATTTCTTTAGTCAACCCCAAAACGTTGACTAATTCCAGTTACGGTCTTTGGGTTGAAAACACACCTAACTAGCACACACCTGCTTAACCGTTCTGATGCCCGGAATCACCCAAGGCATCACTCCAGAAAAACTCTAAGACGGGGAGACCATCGTCTCGAATAGCATGGGATCACAATTTATAACGCACGGATTACAAGGGGTGCCCCCCTCTCGGCCCACCCGGATACGCCCATGCCCCCTGACCAGGTGACATGCCTACCAGAGGCCTCTGGTATCTTTCACCATGGCCTCTCTGTACGGTGTGTGCAATGAAAGGGGTTAACAACTTACTGAACTGTACCCTACCAGTGGCAGGGACAAGTGGCAGCACGAAACAAGTATGGGGGTTACCGGAACAAGACTCGATCTACGGTCAACTCAGGAGGTTTAAGTTTTCCTGCAGTGGTTAGCACAATATATTTTCTTGGTAGTACCCAACAGGGTCACCACCTGGCATGTCCCAACATGCCCTCACTGATCATTCTCGTCACAACGAGATTTCAGTCTCACGGTCACTTTTCTCATGACTGATTCCTTCCTGCAGATTAGTCCGGACCAGCATAGGCATATGTGATAGGTGAAAATAACCATACTCTCATACTTCATGTTTAAATAAAGATAAAATATTATCAAGGGATCATGCATGTATAACTAACAATATGCAAATTTTTATTTGAATTCAACATATTCATGATTCAATTATTCTTGCAAACAATCAACCATGCATTCACCATATCAAGTGTTCAAGATGCTTGCCTTGAGCATGCAAAAAGATTGGGTGCACTCCAAAACTTTGAAAATTTGATCTTCCCTCCATTTTCCTATTTTCAAAATATTGAAATTACCACATAAACTTGGAACAGTACAAAAAAGTTGTTTGGAATTTTTTGAAATAAATACTAAAATAAACTAGAGGAAAAATAAAGAATGACAGAAAAAGAATTAATTCATTTGGACTTGTGGTTTAAAAGTTAGAGTTAGTCAAAGTTTAGTCAAAATTCTGCTTTTAATAAAAACATAAAAAGAAAACGCTTCGGCTAGGAATACGCTTTTCAGCGTGGAACACGCACTCTGGGAAATGCGCTTCCACTTACCGCCGACCTGGCGTGGCCTAAGTCGCTGATAGAGGGGCCCGCGGGCCCACCAGTCAGGTTTGACTGGTCGCCCGCGCCCTCTCTCTCCCGTGGCAGAGCGGAGGCGCAGCTCCGGCGACTGACGCCGGCAAACGGCGGCGTCCCGTGACGAGCTGAGCCCACCGTTGGGCTCAGGAGGTCCAGACGGTCCTTACGGTGCTCGCCACGGTCGGTGGGGTGGACGGAGTCGCCGGCGGCAAGCTTCTCCAGCGGACGGCGGCGTCGGGTGAAAGGGGGCTTTTGCCCACGGCACATCTCTGGGGAAATTGACGAGTGGGATGGATCCGTGGTTGCTCAAGGGAGATGGAGGTGAAGAGATTTTCTACGGGGAGGTACTGGCTGCGTTGGAATCGACCGGAAGGCCATGGCGGCCGTGGCTACTGGAGGCGAGGAAGACGACCGTCCCGGCCATGTGGCTGCATTGGGAGGCTTGTAGGAGGAGGGGGAGTGGTTGTGGTGACGAGGGAGTGCTCGGGTGGCCCTTATATAGGCACGGGCAGGTCGGTTGGTGTGCTCCCGTGGTAAGCATGGCGGCGGCGGCCATTAACGCGGCAGGTGAGGCCGTTACTTGGCCGGTGGGGGACGGTGGGAAGTTCGTATGGACGGTGGTCGCCCAAATTTACTCAGGGGGGGGTGCTGGCTAGCTCAGGGAGTTCCTGGTGACTTGGACGGTGCCGGCCACGGCAGATTTCAGCGGCGACCATTGATGGCGAGCGCGGACGATGGCGAGGCCGGCGAGCAGCGGATGAGCTCAGGGGGTTGGGACTGAAGTGCGCGATGCGCTGGTGGCCTCTGATTGGCGCCAAGCACATTGGACGGTGCCATCCCCGAGTCGGCGATCGCGGGTGGCGGCTCTGGTCGGTGCAGGTTGGTGGCGGGCGGCGCTAGAGGACCAGGGGGAGGTCGCAGCAGGTGCGGTGGCTAGCTGGGGTGTGCGGGGCAAGCCAGGGAGGCAGTAGAGAGGCAACAGGGGTCCGGACACCGACGGGTGCAACGTGGGCGCTCTGACCACGCCCAGTGCATGCACACAGAGTGCTCGATCAAATGCCAGGGTGACCTATGCTGTCCCAAAAGAGCTGGTTTTTGGCAGGGTAGCAGTGCATGGTCTGGTAGGAGTGATGGACATGTTACTTTGGTCAGATGCTCAAGTGCCCAATGCAAGTTCATGATCTTGCCATATTCAGCCATGCACATGAGGTGCTTGATGAAATGCTAGGGCCACCTAGGGATCTTTTCTGAGATTGAAATTTGGCAGGATGATGTCTCCTTTAGATGGTAGAGATGATGGTGAGGTTGGTTCTGTAAAAACAAGAACTTGCTAGTGCAACTTTTGGAGAAATTTAGTTATGGACAGAAACTACAGGGAATTATTTGGTGAACTCAAGTTATGCTAATGGAGCTGGTCTTCTGGACTTAAGGGTTTCTTAGGAAGTACTATAACTTGGAAAAATTTGGGAATTGTTTGAGCAACAGAAAATGGGTTGTAGTTCAAAGCTGAATCTGGACCAGAAATGAAAAGAGGATGTTTTGCTCAAAATTTTCAAAAGACCAGGTTGGGTTTTTGCATAAAAGTGATCTATAGGCATCACATGACCCCTCATAATTTTTGTGGAATTTTAGGAGAAATATTTAAAATAGTTGTAGTGCAACAGGAGCATTTCAAAGTTTGAAAATGCTATTGAAAGGATTATTTTGGGCAAGGTTTTATTATGAAAATATTTCCTACTGTTATTAAAATATAAATGAAATGATTTAAGAAAACTACCAAACCCCATAATATTTAAAAAAAATTCTATATGGACGGAAGAATTTTGGAAAACAGAAAACAGAAAAGTCTCTGACTTTATTAAAAGACCTAATATAAATCAAAATTTTATTTCTGGCCAAATTTTACTTAATAAGAATATGGTTAAATTTTTGGGGTGTTACAAAATCTACCCCCCTTAAGAAAATCTCGTCCTCGAGATTTGTTAAGGGCGAAGAACTAAATGCATATCACAACAAACGATCATATGCAGAATGCAATCATAGCAATGCACTTATGACATACGCCCCTAAATACAATACAAAGGTTGCATCATGTAGACTAGTGTTAGACACAGTAACAACCACACTCATGACCATCTACGGTTCGAAGGTGAGATCTACAGGGTCTTGTGGAAGGGTTCATGGTGCTGGAGCACATTCTTCTTCTTCCGAAGGAAGTGGAGGAAGTAGGCGAAGAACATGCCCCTCCTGAGTTGGCAGAGGTGGTCCGCCAATGGCGATCTAGGGATTCAGGACAGCAAGATAATGGAGATAATCCATTAGCTGCTGGGTGAAATGCTCCTGGGCCATCACATAGTGAATGAGATTGGCCAGAGCTGGATCTCTTTCTATACGTTCACAGCGGAACGTAGCTTCTGCTCCAAAAGCCACGCGGCTCAAAAAATAGCAGTATTTCCTTTCGCTGGCACAGGGTACCACGAACCAAAGACGGGTAACTGCTTCATAAGCAGCAACCTCAATGGCCATGCCTAAGGTTGGCATAGATCTCCCGATGAAGACAACATACGGAGGGCCTTGGTTTAAATCCGCTGGTGGGATTTGCACAACTGCCCAGTATTTTGAGGAATCAGAGGTGATCCTCATCTTGTACAACTCATACTAGGGTGGGTGGACGGAACCAAGGGTATTGCGGATAAAATCCCACAAAACCTTAACAAAACTAGCAGGGCTTGCATCTGGGGTTCTTAGGTAGGCTCCGGGGTGAGACATGGAGTAATGGATGGGGAAAAGCAGTGCTCAAGGGTGATGGTTGCCGGTGTAGAGCGGAATATGGTTGCTTATAAGGTACCTGGGTTAGGAAACATGAGGCGGCGCTGGTACGGCTTGTGTATCGGCTTCGTCATAGGGTTGTCCAAGTCAAAGTCTCGGACCTCAATCCTCAAAAGGAATGTGACGTATTACTGTGCGTGTCGGTTAGAGTGGTTTTGGCTGTCACGCCTAGAATTTACTCTGCAGTCACTCGTCAAACAATTTACGCTAGATCACACATAGTACCATCAAAACAATGGCACACAAGTAATTTACAAACTTACTACACCATACAACTGCTATCTCGAAGATACAGGGCAACAGGGCTACTAAGGCTCTACAACGATTCTGGTGGACTCAGTCCACCCCGTTGACATCTAGCCGGGCGCGTCCCACGGATGTCGAGGCTTCTCCTTGTGCTTCAGTGTCGGAGCTAACCGGGGTCGGATGGGAAGCTACAGGGCTGGGGTAGCGGTGATGCCCTTCGCGGGGTGTCGTGGTCACAGTCCCGTTGGAGTAGGTCTCCAAGAGACGACGGAGTTCCCCGGGGGAGACGAAGGCATTGCCCGGATGGACAACAGGGACATATTCCGAGGGCTCGATCGGTCTCCCGAATAGCACTATCGGGGTGTCGGTGGTGGTTGCAGCTGCTCTTCTTATCGGAGTCAGGAGAGCGAGCGTCCTACGGGTCACATTCAGATCAAGGGTGACCTGATCGAATAGTGCCTCTTGCGCTCTCAGGTAGCGCACCAGATGCACTAGAGCAGGATCCGTCTCATGGTCTTCGTTGGCGACTTGGGTCGGGCTACCATAGCCTTCACGACTAGGGCAGTAGTAGAAAGGACGGATGTTAACCCTCGGCGACAAATGTTGGAGATTAACTACAGCCTCTCGGGCTACAAGTTGGATGGCTTGGGGCTCGTCGGAGGTCGTCCTCCCGGTGAACCGGTAGGGGCATTCTGATGTGGTGCCCCTCCCGTAGATGTGCACCGTGGCCCAGAAGTGGTGGATGGCATCACTCGTGTGATCTTGGTACAAAACATACTCCGAGGGCTCTTCTATGCCAAAAGCTCGACGGGTGAGATTGGCGAGGATGACTACAAAGTCTTCAAGCTCGGCTGCGGTGGTCTCGTTACGAACGATAGGACCAGGCATCTTGGTGGTTTGGATATCGAACTGAGAGTGAGGCTGTGATGTGCTGAGTTGGGGCAAGGCTTCCTTTATAGGTCAGCGGAGTCTTCCATCGCACGCTTGTGGATGGGACAACTCAGGTGTCGGCCACAGGCACACGGCCTATGGACAGGCTGATAGGTTGGGCACCGACTGCCAAAAGATATCGGCTATCCACTGTGCAGGCTATCGGATGAGATGAGCTTGGCTACGGACAGGAAAGGATTTGGATGGTGTGGAAACCTAGGGATAGCGACTAGGCTAAGATAAGATTAGCCAATGGTCAGCCTGGGCTCTGATACCAAGGCTGTCGGGGCCGGATTTCCGGGACACAAAATCCCAGAAAATTAACCCCTCGTGTCGTCACCAGCCCCAAGATCACTATTACTGGTGGACACATCCTTGGTACAGATTACCAAGCAATTACAAGAATTGGATACAAGACCATAAAGGTCTAATGATACAACAATGATTTCTAACAGCGGATGGCGGAGACGGGTAGCGGGTCTCCATCTCTGGTGGGGCTCCATTCCCACAGGAACAGCTGACCTGGATAACTCCTATCCCGCGTGGCTGCTATCTCCAATTCCTAGGTTGTGGGGTGTGACTTCGTAGTGCTCTTCTCCTATCGTGATATGGCCAAGACAATAGCCAGGGACAAGCCAGTGAGTACGTTTGAATGTACTCGCAAACATCACGAACAAAAGATATACCGAATGCAATAGAGTGCATATGATCATGACGGATTGATTTATATGCATATGCATACCAATATTAAAGCATGGCATGATAAATATCAGTGCGGTGTGAACGGATAAATATATCATTTTAGTAGTAAACCAAGGAAATAAAATGGAACATCGGGCGCTGGACCGCCCGAGGAATTCCAAGAAAAATGCCAAACGGGTGTCTGAATGCGATGCCTCAAGAGGTCTTGAAAAGAAATGAGTATCCAGGTGGATTAACCATCCCAAGAGATACTCAAAAAAGAAAATAGAAATGAATATCCAGGTGGATTAACCATCCCAAGAGATACTCAGAAAAGAAAATAGAATTGAGTATCCAGGTGGATTAACCATCCCAAGAGATACTCAGAAAAGAAAATAGAATTGAGTATCCAGGTGGATTAACCATCCCAAGAGATACTCAGAAAAGAAAATAGAATTGAGTATCCAGGTGGATTAACCATCCCAAGAGATACTCAGAAAAGAAAATAGAATTGAGTATCCAGGTGGATTAACCATCCCAAGAGATACTTAGAAAGAAGATAGAATTGAGTATCCACGTGGCACAACCATCCCAAGGTGTAGGAACGAAGTATGTCTACCAGAGGGGGGGGGGGGGGTGAATGGGAGTTTTAAATTTTCTTCGGAGAAATCAAAACTCTCGGAACCCAGCAGCGGAGCGAATGAAAACAGCATACAGTGAGCGAATACAATCTACCGAATGGAAACTAAAGGCATGCATCGAGATAATTCTCACGATCGAAAGTAGCAGAGATAACCAGTGAAATTTCATATGGTACAGTTCGAATGTAAAAGAGAGTAGCAGAGATAACCAGTGATGCTCGATGGCGACAAGATATTTGGTAGACCAGTTCGCCCTTCTGCAAAAGGACTACGTCTGGTTGGAGGGGTTGTGATTTAACACAGAAGATAAACTCTCTTCACCCTATTCTCCTCGACAATTGGTTCGTCAACTAATGCCGATTACTCATGGTAGATGCTTGAGGCGATCTCCGAACCTTTACAAACTTCTTCCTCGAGAACCACAATTACTCTTGGTCTCTGAAGAAATTGACACCTAACCGTCTAGAGAGTTCGCAGCTCTCAAGAGTAATAGGCGGAGCGTACTGGACTTAGATTCGATTGATGCCGAACCACTATCTAATTTTTCGGCTCTAGGGTTTTCTCTCGGTGGATTTTAAACTCAAATCTCTCGGAGAGGGGGTTGCTCAACAATCTTCTCAGAATCAAACGGAACAGCCACCGGACAACGCCGGTGCGGGGTGGCTATTTATAGCCGCAGCCTACCCTGATGAGAAATGACCATTTTGGACACGTGGTCCAGCCAATGGCCAACCGACACGTTCACAACGGTCAGAATTTAAGAGCAACGGTAACATTACTTAAGGAGCAAGTAATGCTAACTCCTCGGTCAGAGACAAATCTCTCGTAGCGAAGAAGATCACAGTCTCTTGCTGGCAAGTATTTGCTCGGAACACAAAGAGATTTCTCTCGCAACTTTCATCGGATTTGGGTTTAGCATCAGCGAGTCAAAGTTTTGAATGCTACACCCCTCTTAATAGTACGGTGGTCCTATGACTCAAGAAAGAGAAAAGAAACGACGAAATAAATGCTACGTCTTCACTTCGTCTTCAATCTCCTCGTCTGCAGTCACTTTCTTCGGACGGACACCGAACGAATTGCTTTGCATCAACAATTTTTGAGGGGTCACTCTTGTCGTCATAATCTTCGGTGATAACCTTCACTGCCACGCAGGGGATATTCTTCGGAGTTTGAATCCAAACTCCTCTTGACTCCAGGGACCTGTTACTCTATGTGCACTTGCAAACACATTAATCCCTCACTGTTTGTCAACAATCTCCAAAACATAAGGAGGCAAATTATTGCACCAACAATCTCCCCCTTTTTGGACGATTGATGACAAAACAGATAATCATCGAAGTGAAGATAGAAAAGTGAAAAACAATTCCAACCAGAGTGAGTGAGGGTTACTTTGCTCGAAGATGAAATAGACTCCCCCTAAATGTATGCAGGGAAGAAAGATATGAGATAAATTCTCCTGCAAGTTCTGAATAATATGGAGGGAATTTCAATCATTTGAGACATTTTGATTCGCACTGATGAGATTTAATCCATCGAGATCATAGTGCAATCATTTATAACTTCTGATAATAATTCCACCTGCAAGACAAATGCTTCGAGAGAAGTGATGCAGCAGCAGGGGTTATAGACATTAAGGCACAGAAGTTAACGAGTTTTATAACATAGTATAGATAAACTTTAAACCAAAAGTTGCAAACTCGCACGAAACCAAAACCAATCGAAACACCAAAAGCAAATCTATCGAGACTCGATGTAATTCTCCCCCTTTTGTCAACAAGTGTCAAAAAGGTGACGAATAACATGAGTGCAAAAACGCAGACCGGTTTAATCGGTGGCATCTCCAGATGAACTATCTGAGGTGAGTTCTTCTTCGGAAGTGATAGGATTGTCTTCGTCTTCAACAGCATCAGATTGTCCTTCAGGAATAATGACTTGAGGCTGAGTAGACGAGGGAACAGGTGGAGTGGCCACAGGAGGAACACGGGAGTGCACATTGCCTTCGGTAGGTTTCTCGGTCGGTGAGGTGGCTTCAGACTCGTCAAGCAATTTGCGAAGCTTGAGATGAAGAAGATCAGTGGTTGGCTCACGAACAGGTAGAGGAGGGGTACTCCGATCTTGAAAATCTTTAACAGTGAAGCCTTTGTCAATGTAGTCATAGAGCTCTTGGAGATTGACATTCAGGAGTTGTTTCTCGGTGAAGAACTTGCGAAGCAATTTCTAGAGCCTCTTCTTGTTTTCATCAGCTATCAGATGCATTATCCTCGTGCGATTGTTGAGAGCATTTAGCTCGGAGGCGAGATGTTCTTTCTCGCGTCGATCCTCAGCGATATGCTGCAGCAGCAGTTGTTGTGTGCGCAAACTGACTTCGAGTTGCGATGGAGGTTGAGGCAAAATCTTTCGGTCGCGCTGAGGCAGACGTGGCCCATCAAATTTCTTGTGATAGTCTTGGGAGCTTGACGCAGGCGATTTGCTCGAAGAAATATCTTCCATGACTTGCAAGGTATCGCGAACAGGAGGAATGAAGCTTTTATGGTTTTCCTTAGCAAGAAACACTGTGCGCATTGCATGATCAACCACTTTCTGGATCCAGAGCGCGAACACTTTGATGCAGAAGGGATATTGAGCAGAATCCTTTAGAATGCGTAGGAACATGTCTTCCACATCGAAGATGTATCGCTCAGAGATTGCATAGATAGCATTTCGAAGAACATCTGAGATGGATTTGTCTGGATTCATACCCGCCAGAGGACAAATGGTGTAAGAAAGCATGTGGAATAGCGTTTGATTCTCGAACGTTAAGTGCTCTGGACGAGGAGGACCAGTGTAGTCACGAATCTTTTCTTGATCCATAGTGCACCGAAAAATTTCATCCGATATGACATCAATGTTATGGACCCGAATTTCAGTGTTACCATGCTCAAAGCGAGGGAAATGGAAGTGCGAGACAAAGTCCGTGGAAGCGCATTTAATGCGTTTTCCTTTGATCATCCACTCCATAATCCATTTTGAGCTATCATATTCATCGCCATAGATGTACAATGTAGCATAGAACTGAAGAATAATCTCTCTGTTCCAAGGATGCTCAAATTCAAAGACCTTGGTGAGGCAGAAATCATCCAGATCCTGAAGCAATTGATTGAAACAGCCAATGTTGCGCATTGCAGAGATGTCCAGATATTCGTGAGGAAATATCTTGCGGCTTTCATAGAGTACCCGAGAGAGAAACCATGAGTGAAATACATTCGGACTAACACACAAAAACTTCAAACTCAACTCAACGAAGAGAAATATCAAGAGAAATTGTGGTGGCGTTACCCACCGTATAAGAACTGTATGACCCCGAGCATCGCACAATTATCGTGGCACCCGGTTAGTCTAGTTCTTCGTTAATGTATTCACTCACTACTGGAATCAGGGACTTTGCCATCTGCCAGCTCTTTGCCGTCTGCTGGCAGACGGCAAAGAGGCTCTTTGCCGTCTGCTTTGGAAAAGCAGGCGGCAAAGAGCTGGCTGATGGCAAAGACACATTTTGCCATCAGCCACCTCTTTGCCGTCTGCCAGCGGACGGCAAAGAAACTTTGCCGTCCGCTAGCAGACGGCAAAGAGGTGGGGTGGGCCCAGTGGAGGCCAGCGCTGTAACAGCCCACCAGCCCCACCTCTTTGCCGTCTGCCAGCGGACGGCAAAGAATCTTTGCCGTCTGCTGGCAGACGGCAAAGAGGTAGGCTATCCTTTTTTTTTGCGGGTCATACTTATTACGTCCAAATTGCCACCGCCCAGTCCCGCACAGAACCGCCCACGCTCAGCCTCGCACTCGATCCCCTCCCTCCCGCACTCTGTCGCTCCCCTAGGGTTCCTCCTGTCCGCCGCCGCCGGCCCTCCCGTCCGCTGCCGCAGGCCCTCCAGTCCGCCGCCGCAGGCCCTCCCGTCCGCCGCCGCCGGCCCTCCCGTCCGCCGCCGGCCCTCGGGCGCGTCCCCTCCGTCCAGCCGGCGGAGCCCCACTCCCGTCCGCCGCCGCCGGCCCTCGGGCACGTCCTCTCCCTTGGCCGCGTCCCCTCCGTCCAGCCGGCGGAGCCCCACTCCGGCGGACCTGCTACTCCGAGGCAGGAGGACCCCCGTTCCCCATCCCTTCCTCCTGGCCGTGAGCCACCAAGGTAAGCAGCTCCTGTGATGTTTTTTGCAGTAGATTTGCTGTAAGCTACTGTGAAGTATGATATTGTCATCTAGGTTTGCTATGATGTGTTGCTTTATATATGGCAGAAACAATTTTGATATGGATGTAGTGCAGACCAAATGTGTTCTATAGAGTAGTGCAGACCAAATGTGTTCTATAGAGTAGTGCAGACCAAATGTTTTGCACTGTAATTTTCTCCACTGAGTAGTGCAGACCAAATGTGTTGCTTTATATATGTGGTTGAGAGTGCAGACCAAACATCGTTTGTTCTGTTTTGGCTCGTGCTTAAGTGATTACACATGTCGCGGCACCCCAACATCGTCAGCCTCTGTGCCGCACTGCCGCCTATGAGGATGAGGATGCCGTGCACCTTGTCATGGGGCTCTGCGAGGGCGGCGACCTCTTCGACAGGATTGTGGCCCGGGGGCACTACAGCGAGCGCGCCGGCCGCCGCCATCACAAGCACCATCGTCGAGGTGGTCCATGTAAGGCTGCTTGTTTTTCTTGGCTGTTACTTACTGCTTACAAGTACAATTCTAGACTTTCTACTACTGGTTGTTATGCCAAATAGTGGTTCAATTTATGAAATGAATTGTTGGCTATTGCTCAATTATGAGCAGCCTACCACTAGCATGGGACTAGCTTTGTGTTCATGAATTTATGGCCAGTGGATTACTAAAGAAGAGGAACTCATGTTAGCTTTCACCATTTGTGACCAGTGGATTAGTAAACAAGAGGAACTCATGTTAGCTTTCAGCTTAGCTGAGCTTCAGATAAGTTTCTGAGCAGAATTTAGTTTTTCAGTTGTTAGGGGCCGAT
Organism: Elymus sibiricus; assembly: GCA_039707655.1. Lineage (NCBI taxonomy): Eukaryota > Viridiplantae > Streptophyta > Magnoliopsida > Poales > Poaceae > Elymus > Elymus sibiricus. The sequence continues at coordinate 163,294,673 of CM077666.1, read as the reverse complement.
GAAATCTTAAACCTTGGGCCTTGGTTTTGTTGTTGTTAAATGTTAACCGAACTGACATTAGTGAACTGAAGTATTTTATTATTTACCATATCCTGCAGTATAATTTAGTATTTACATAAGTAGTTTATGGTTATAATTATGAAAGTCTAATCTATACAGAGGTTTCCTTTTAGGTCAGTCAACCCATTCTTTTAGCTTCCCTTGGCAGATGATGCACAAGCTACAAGAGGACCAACCCATGTTGCCCAGTTGTGTATCAATCAGGTTATTCCATTTTCGTTCTTTCCTTTTGTGTTTAGCTATTGACATTTTCCCTCTATCGTAGTGGTTAGTAGTAAACTAACTGAAATGAATATATGCGTACAATGCAATTTATTTTTAGTAGTTATCACAGAGATTCTGTCGTACTTGCATTCTTGCATAGTAAGCTAAGCATGCTATACATAATATCAGTGGCATAGAACTGGAAGTGGCCTTCTCAGTCTGAGGGAGCTGAAGCATGGAAATCTGCTTGATTCGATCCGCCATGCTGATGATGAAGAGGATATCAATGAAGTTTTAAGGTGGTACATTTAAACACAAAATTTTACACCACTTTTTGCTGTTTCTTTGTACGAAAAAAATATATTTCCTCTGCAACTTGTGAGACACCAAACATTTTTGATTTTTGGTAGGTATTTCTCGTCCGAGCATTTCTATGTCATATACTACAGGTTCTGGGAACTAGATATGGACCATGCTTTCTTTATTGATAAAAGCATACAAAGTTCTTTCTCCAAAAAAATTAGATGGAAAAATACTCACCATACAAAGTTCTTTCTCCAATTTTTTTGTGCGCAACTATGATATATTTTCCTATTCATTGATTGTACAATTTAATCTATAGACACGGCATGGCGCTGATCAACACAACCTTGTCCCAGTTCTTCTTTTACATTTCTACTCCTAACCCATTCTCTCTTTCTTAGTGTTTTTGTTATGCAGGTTGGAAGAAAAGAAGAAGATCCAGAGAAGATCTTAGTAATAAGATAGTTTTTAGGAAAATAGATATATAGTTTTAGGTCATTTCTTGTAATTTCCGAAATGTAAATTTAATTACTTAATCATTTCTGATTCTTTATAATATGACTTTGTATTACCTATTCCAATTATTAATAAAGTTTTTAATTTACATGTGTTCATGACTATTGGTAATATGTGTTGGATATGCTATATTGGTCATATATATAATTTTCTGTGAAAATGAATTGATATAAGAAAAAACAGGGGCTATATAGCCACTTTGGCCTATTTGGCCTCTTTGCCGTCTGCTAGCAGACGGCAAAGAGCTTGCTTCTTTGCCGTCTGCTGGCGGACGGCAAAGAAGAAGCTCTTTGCCGTCTGCTGGCGGACGGCAAAGAAGCAAGCTCTTTGCCGTCTACAGGCGGACGGCAAAGAGCTTGCTTCTTTGCCGTCCGCCAGCAGACGGCAAAGCGGCCTTTGCCGGCATCCGTTCGGCCGGACTGTTCGCCGTCTGCTGGCGGACGGCAAAGCCTTTGCCGTCCGCCAAGCATGCCTTTGCCGTCTGCTATGGCAGACGGCAAAGAAGCTGATTCCAGTAGTGACTCTCAGAAAGAAAATTTCACTTTGTCGAAATTTTCAAACTCTGCGAGTGTTGTGCACCCATTCCTTATAAGATGTGGAAGTGATGGTACGGGTGCCGAGTCCAGCTTACTGCACGTTTGCGGAATCTAGGATATTTAGCTCACACCGTAACACACATAATCTTTTCTCATCGAGAGGCTTGGTGAAGATATCAGCTAGATTCTCTTCGGTATTGACGTGAATGATAACAATATCCTCTCGAGCAACATGATCGCGTAGGAAATGATGTCTGATCTCAATATGCTTGGTGCGAGAGTGCTGCACTGGATTGTGTGCAATTTTGATCGCACTCTCATTATCGCACAAAAGAGGAATCTTCTTGACCTTGATGCCATAATCCTTTAGAGTCTGCTTCATCCATAATAACTGAGTGCAACAAGCGCCAGCAGCAATATATTCGGCCTCAGCCATAGAGAGGGAGACACAATTCTGCTTCCTTGACGACCAACATACCAATGATCTACCGAGGAAGTGACACGTCACCGAAGTAGATTTCCTGTCAACTCGGTCACCTGCATAATCTGAGTCTGAATATCCAACGAGGTCAAACTGTGCTCCCTTAGGATACCATAAACCTAAGGTGGGGGTGTGAGCCAAATATCTCAGAATACGCTTGACCGCTTGGTGATGCGATTCTTTCGATGCAGCTTGAAAACGAGCACACATACAAACACTCAACATGATGTCAGGTATGGATGCACATAAGTAGAGTAAAGAGCCAATCATCGAATGATACGCTTTCTGATCGTAATCTTTACCGTACACATCCGCGTCCAGCTGGCCATTCGTGGGCATGGGAGTTTTGTAGCCCTTCTGTTTGCAGTCTTGCATTTTGAACTTTTTTAGACAATCTCTCAGATATTTCTCCTGAGATATGAAAATTCCATTGTCCTATTGACGAATTTGCAGTCCGAGAAAGAACTTGAGTTCACCCATCATAGACATTTGATATTTCTCAAACATCATTCGCTCGAATTCCATGCTGCAAGCATTGTTAGTACAGCCAAAAATAATATCAGCCACATAAATTTGACATACGAATAGATCGCCATCAATAGCACGAGTGAAAAGAGTGGAATCAGTGGATCCTGGCTTGAACCCTTTGTCGAGCAGAAACCTCTTCAGAGTGTCATACCAAGCTCGAGGGGCTTGTTTCAGCCCATACAAGGCCTTTTTCAACCTGAAAACTTTGTTAGGAAACTGAGGGTTTTCAAAGCCAGGTGGCTGCCTAACATATACTTCCTCATCAATTTCACCATTAAGGAAAGCACTTTTCACATCCATTTGATAAAGAAGAATATCATTGTAATTTGCATAAGCGAGAAGAATACAAATTGCCTCAAGGCGAGCAACAGGAGCATAAGTTTCACCGAAATCAATACCTTCTACCTGTGTATACCCTTGAGCGACAAGACGCGCTTTGTTTCTCACAACAATGCCATTTTCATCTTGCTTGTTTCGTAAAATCCATTTTGTGCCGATGATATTGTGCTTTTTAGGATTCGGTTTGTCAACCAATTCCCACACATCATTCAATTCGAATTGAACCAACTCTTCTTGCATAGCATTCATCCAATCGGGATCATTCATAGCTTCTTCATACTTGGTAGGTTCTGTCAATGAGACAAAGGAGAAACTGCCACAGTAGTTAGCCAAGCGTGTGCGAGAGCGAGTTGTGGGTCGGTAGCCTAGATTTTCGAGATCTTCGAGGATTAGTGCCGGGTCAACTCGATTTGCCACTCGTGGTAAAGGACTTCCTTTTTGATGATCATTTTCATTTTCCTCGGTATCAACATCAGGATTGGCATTATTATCGCCATTTTCATCTTGATTGCCATTTTGATCGGCATTTGCAGTTGGGTTGCCATTTGTGTTCGGCGAGGCATTTTCTTCGGTAGTAGATTGGCGTGTTCTTCGAGCTATGGGGGCATCATCATCGGAAGAATCATGTGTATTTCCTTTGTAGGAGATATGCCCTAGAGGCAGTAATAACAGTTATTTTGTATCTCCGAGTTTGTAATGAATGTTTATGTTCCATGCTATAACTGCAATGATTCTCGAGTCTACAATAACCACGAGGCTCGGAGGGAAACTCATGTGCACGTGTGGTATAATAAACGGTAAAATGTATTCCTGGTCATGCCTCTAAGACTGGCTCAAGTATTGCATGATGATCCTGTTTTCCTGATCATGGGCATGTCTATGCCGGCAATTTTGAGGGCACAATGTTAGTAGAACACTTGTGTTGAATCGACCCAAATTGATGTTATGCTATGAGATACATTCATCACAAGTTAATGGTTAATAACACAGAGATAGTTAATGTTTGCATAATTCCTTAGACCATGAGAGTATCGAGTTCCTTCGTACTTGCTTCGTGAACTTTGGTGTTTGTTAAACGTCATCCGTAAATGGGTGGCTATTACGGCGGCTTACGGGTTCATGGAAAAGTATGACAAGAAATGAGATAGCTCAAGATTGGGATTTGCTCCTCCGACGATGGAGAGATATTCTCAGGTCCTCTCGGTGTTACGGTATCCATCATCGTCTGGCCAGACACACTGTGATTTGATCACTGGGATGCCGGAACACGGAAACGAGAAAAGAGAACAAAACCGGTAACGAGGTAACTTGCATGGTGGACAAGTTGTTGATCCAAAGGGATGCAATAAATCTCACCTCGGGTGTTTGTAATATATCGTGAAGCAACAGGAATAGCACACGGCAACTGGAGGTTCGCTCGAATATTCATTCGTGTGGGTATAGGGGTCAATATGGGTGTCCATGGCTCCGATGTTGATCATTGAACGGAAAGTATTCTGGGTCATGTCTATACTTCACCGAACCTATAGGGTCACATGCTTAAGGGTCATCTATCTGCTGAATACTAGACGGGGAGTCTGAGAGAAAATCACCGAAAAAGTTTCGGACGAAACGGAAACGTTCCGGAGAGGACACCGGAATAGTTCCGGTGAAACTGAAAAGTTGTTTCAGGATATTCCATTAAGTCATATTGGTTTCGGCACACGCCTAGAAATTCTTGGAGGGTGCCATAATTGTTCTGGTAACTTTTGGAATTTTTCCGAAGAGAAAACCGGAAATGTTCCGGAGCAGCCGGAACCGCAATGGTAGCTTTTCGCTGAAGAAAAACATTGTTCCGGAATTGTTTCGGAATGCGTTCAAAATTGTTTTAGTGGGTACTGGAATTATTCTAGACACACAGAAATAATTTGGGATTTAACGGACGCAGAAAAATGTCTTCGTGAATAGTGAAAGTACTTTATGGATATTTTTTGGAAAGCACCTTTTGGGATATTTTCCAAAAGGCTTCTAGAAGGACTTGGGAGCCAAGGAAGCCCCCTCATGGGGGGGCCCCCAAGAGTGGCCGGCCAAGGGAGGTGGAGCTCCTTGGAGCTCCACTTGCCATCCTTTTTTGCTTTATTCTTTTATGTAAAGACATAAAGTGGGGGTACTTTTGGTAGTTTTGAATGCCAACTTTACCCCTTGGCTTTCCTATAAATAGAGGTGGAGGGGTGCTCTCCAAACCTCATCCTTGCTCTCATACACATGCCATAGACTTGCATGGCTTCTCTCTCCCTCCCAGCGATATAGTTTCGTAGAGCCGAAAGGCTGTCTGGGTTCCGGCAGGAACTAGTTCTGGACGGCGAAGCCCTGCCGGATAGCTGACACCGTATGTGTGCAACTCTGTAGAGAGATCGTAGTTTCGGTCTTAGTTCGAGAGTGCTTCCCGAAGGGCTGTCCGAGTGACCGTGAGAGTTTCGAGGGTACTCCCGAAGGGCTGTCCGAGTGACCGTTCGAGTTTCGAGGGTCCTCCCGAAGGGCTGTCCTCGACATCGTCCGAGGGACTGTCCGACCGCCTCTCGAAGGGCTGTCCGGCGAGGGAGTACATCCTCGTGGTTGGGAGGTTGTAAATCCTAGCTGCGGGGATCTGCACCGACGATCTACACCGAATCTTCTTCCGCTGCGCTATGAGTCGGTACGGATCAGATCAAACCCTGTATGCTGTCTCCATAGTGGTCCTAGGCGTGCTCGCTGTACCGAATTTTTTTGTTTTCTGTCGCGTTCCCCTACAGTGGCATCATGAGCCGTGCTATGCGTAGATGCAGGTTACGATCTAGAATACATGGAGATGTATGGGTATTGCATAATATAATTTTGGAGTAGATGAGATCTATTGCTGAAAATTATTTATGCGGGTAGCAGATGAAATCTTTTACCCAATGTTCTTGTTGCTTCCCTAGAATTTGCGTATTTCTGATCTCGAGACAGCATGGTGGAATTTCACAAAGTTCTGTCAATCCGCGATCCTGATTGATCAACGAAGTGCTATCAGTTCTTTGGGTTCTGCCATAGTCAAAAGAAAGATGAAATTCACAGATGAAAGGGCAATGCAGATATGATCTGCACGGGGGTCATGCGTATGACGAAGTTTAGTATGGGGCTCGAGATTTAATTATCTCGTGTTTCATACACCCCGCGATGTTAATCTAGCGACTTGAATAATCATACTTGATGATAAAACGTTGGAAGCTGCGGTTTAAGTCAAAACCTTAGAAGCCACGTAAAATAAAAATTTGCATAAACCGATTAGAGGCGTCTAACTTGGTTTTGCAGGATGTGCATGTGATGTGGTATAGCAATGCTCATATTAATTCGATTATGTATGAGATGACTATGTGATGTAAATTCATTAACATGACCTGCGTGTCATGATTCGGCATGATGGCTGGAGCCATATGGTTGTCACTTTTATGACCTGCGTGTCAACCTTATGTAATGCACTTATTTTATTAGCTATAGAGATAACAATATTATCTGGTGCATCGACAAGGTGGTGGCAATCTTCGCGAAGGTGAACACCGACGCAAATGCCGAAGACGAAGAAATACTTGACTTCTCTGTCAGAAAGGGCTATACCATATCATGCTATTATGAATTGCCTGAGATGTTTATCCCTTATGATGCACCCTTTTGATTGCGCGGTAGTCGCTTTTTATTAGGGTGATCTCTCACTTAAAAATATCAAGTAGTTAGTGTTCTCCCAAGTGTAGCACCGTCACGGCACCTATCTTTTCGGGGTACCACATGGATACATGGGTACGAACGATTAGTGAAGTGTGAGGCGGGTGAGTTGAGACCTCGCAGCGAGATCACTTGGTTGTCTTGACATTCCGGAGGATCGTCCTGAGCTCAGAACACGCCCATCAAAAGATGAACAAGAGTCACATAGAGATGTGATTGGCAAGTTGGCCTACCAATTGAAATTCTCGTCACTTGAGATGGATACATCCTTGGCGTTGAATTACAATTTGGGTCTTGTATCACTCATAATCAATTTTGAGAGATATTGATTTGAGTGGGAGCGCACTTTAGAATAAAATTGTTTATTCACTAGTGCAAAAATCATTATGAACAAAGTCTAAGTGAAACTTGTGTTTACCGTTGTAGATCAAATGGCTCGCAACACCGCGTTCAACTTAGGCCCGATGTTAGAGAAAGAGAAGTTAGCCGCGAGTGGAAACAACTATGCGGACTGGGTCCGTAACCTGAGGATTGTCCTCAGGAGAGCTAAGAAAATGTATGTGCTTGAAAATGCTCTTCCAGCTAAACTGGCGTCCACTGCCCCGGAAGATGAACAAAATGTCTGGGCCACTAAGGATGATGGTCACAACTTAGTGCAGTGCCTCATGCTAGCTTGCATGAGTGCAGGGCTTCAAAAATGTTTTGAATTCCATAAACCCCGTGATATGATCCGGGAATTGGATGCTCTGTACAAGGAAACCGCACAGTCTGAACAATTTGATATCATGAAGGCCGTGATGGATTGCAAGATGGCTGAGGGCAGTTCAGTTGGCGAACACGTAGTCAAAATGATTGGCTATGCTGAAAGGCTTAAAACCCTGGAATTTCCAATTCTGCCTGGCCATATGATGGACATGATGCTTTCTTCACTCCCCCCGTCTTACGACGGTTTTGTCATGAACTACAACATGAGTGGGATGGAGAAAACACCAGAAGAGGTGCTCGCCATGCTGAAAACTGCGGAAGGAGGACTGCGGAAAAGTCGCAAGCAAGTGTTGCTTGTGAATAAAACCGCCAGTTTCAAAAAGAAAGGCAAGCCAAAGAAGGGCAAGGGCGCCGGTAGGACCGGCTCCCAAAGCAACTCTAAGGGCGGAGCCAAGAATGAAACTGAGTGCTTCTACTGCAAGGGCACAGGACACTGGAAGAGAAACTGCAAGAAGTATCTGGAAGATAAGAAGTCCGGGAAAACCAGAAAAGGTATAATTGTTATACAAGTTAATGTCATTGACGTTTTGCTTGCTAGCAAAAATTCTAAGTCTTGGGTATTTGATACCGGATCGGTTGCTCACATTTGCAACTCGATACAGGGACTTCAGAAGGTGCGCAAGTTAGCAAATAATGAAGTCGTGATGCGCGTCGGGAACGGCGCTGGAATCGCCGCTCAAGCCGTCGGCATTATGCCTCTACGTCTCCCTTCAGGATTTATCTTAGAACTAAATAACTGTTATTTTGTTCCACTATTGTGTAGAAACATTATCTCCGGATCATGTTTAGTACACGATGGGTATTCGTACAAGTCTGAAAACAATGGTTGTTCACTTTATTGTAAGGATATGTTTTATGGATTTGCACCCATTGTTGGGGGCCTTTTCATACTAAATCTTGAATGTGGAAATGATGTCTTTAACGTGAATGCCAAATGCCTTAAGAAGGCTGATACCACCACCACTTTCATGTGGCACTGTCGCCTTGGCCCGGAAAGAAACGCATGCAAAGACTCCATAAAGATGGAGTTTTACCGTCCCTTGATTTTGAATCATTTGACACATGTGAAGCTTGCTTGATGGGGAAAATGACCAAGACGCCATTCACGGGTCATCCTGAACGGGCGAGTGAATTGTTGGAAATAATACATAGTGATGTATGTGGTCCAATGAGCACAATCGCACAGGGTGGGTATTTCTACTTCATGACTTTTACGGATGATTTGAGTAGGTATGGATATATCTACTTGATGAAGCATAAGTCGGAAACCTTTGAAAAGTTCAAAGAATTTCAGAATGAGGTAGAAAATCATCGTAACAAAAGGATTAAGTTTCTGCGGTCTGATCGCGGGGGCGAATACCTTAGTCATGAGTTTGGCCAACATCTGAGTGACCGTGGAATCGTTTCACAGCTTACGCCTCCCGGAACTCCACAGCGAAACGGAGTGTCGGAACGACGTAACCGAACCTTGTTAGACATGGTAAGGTCGATGATGTCTCTTACAGATCTACCGATATCTTTTTGGGGTCACGCACTACTCACTGCAGCTTATACATTAAACAGAGCACCGTCTAAGTCTGTTAAGATGACACCACATGAGATGTGGCATGTGAAGATTCCTAGTGTGTCACATCTTAAAATTTGGGGTTGTGAGGCATACGTAAAGCGTTTACAGCCATGCAAACTCGATCCCAGATCAGACAAATGTAACTTTGTAGGTTATCCCAATAACACCATTGGGTATTCCTTCTACAACCAGTCCGAAGGCAAAGTGTTTGTCGCAAAAGTTGGACACTTTCTCGAGAAAGAATTTCTCGCTAAAGAAGTAAGTGGGAGGACAGTACAACTTGATGAGATTAGTGAATCTTCGGCAACTGTTGATATGGCTAAGGAACCGGAAGAAATTCCGCTAATTATCCCTACAACCGAGCCGGAAGTTGTCGCATGTGATGCGGAAACTTCAGACAATGTTGTAACTGAACTGCGCAGATCAGGTAGGGCTATCCAGCCACCTGAGTGGTTTCATAATGAAATCTTCATTCTTGAAGACGATGAACCTGTGCACTACAAGGAAGCGATGGCGGGGCCCAGCTCAAAGGAATGGCACAAGGCCATGAAATCCGAAATGGAATCCATGTACGAAAACCAAGTTTGGAACTTGGAAGAACTTCCAGATGGCGTAAAACCCATCGGTTGTAAATGGATTTTCAAAAGAAAGACGGACGCGGATGGTAACATTACTATCCACAAAGCTAGACTTGTCGCGAAAGGGTTCACGCAAGTTCCAGGAGTGGACTACGACGAGACTTTCTCGCCCGTAGCTATGCTTAGGTCTGTTCGGATATTACTAGCAATTGCTGCTTATTTCGATTATGAAATATGGCAGATGGACGTCAAAACGGCTTTCCTAAATGGAAACCTCAAAGAGGATGTATACATGATACATCCAGAAGGTTTTGTCGTTCATAAGGATGCTGGATAGGTATGCAAACTTCAGAAAGCCATTTATGGTCTGAAGCAAGCGTCAAGGAGCTGGAACATTCGTTTTGATGAAGTGGTCAAACAGTTTGGCTTCATCAGGAATGACGAAGAATCTTGTGTTTACAAGAAGTTTAGTGGGAGCGCAAAAGCATTTCTGATCTTGTATGTGGATGACATATTGTTGATTGGAAATGACGTGAATTTTCTTAGCGAAATAAAAGACTCATTGAAGAAGAGTTTTTCAATGAAAGACTTAGGCAAAGCGACATATGTATTGGGCATCAGAATCTATAGAGATAGATCAAGACGCCTGATAGCCCTTAGCCAAAGCACGTACATTGACAAGGTGTTGAAAAGGTTCAACATGGAGAACTCCAAGAAAGGCCTACTCCCCATGTCACCTGGCACAGTGCTTTGCAAGAATCAGTGTCCTCGGACTCTCGATGAGCGAGTACAGATGAATGATGTTCCATATGCTTCGGCAGTTGGTTCTATTATGTATGCCATGCTATGTACAAGACCGGACGTTTCCTATGCGCTAAGTGTTAGCAGCCGGTACCAAAGTGATCCAGGATTGGAACACTGGGCCGCAGTCAAGGGTATTCTTAAGTACCACAGAAGGACCAAGGATTTACTCCTTGTGTACGGAGGTGATGAAGAGCTCATTGTAAGTGGTTACACTGATGCAGGCTTCATGACTGACCCAGATGACTTCAAATCTCAATCAGGCTATGTTTTCATATTGAACGGCGGCGTAGTTGATTGGAAAAGTTCCAAACAAAAGACTGTGGCGGATTCTACAACGGAGGCGGAATATGTTGCAGCTTTAGAAGCCTCCAAGGAGGCGGTATGGATCAAGCAATTTCTTGAAGACCTTGGTGTGGTTCCAAGTGCTCTGGAACCGGTGGAGATCTATTGTGATAATAGTGGTGCCGTGGCTCAGGCAAGGGAGCCAAGTTCGCACCATAAGACAAGACATATTGAACGCAAATATAAACTCATTCGACATCATGTCGAAGCGGGTTTAGTGAAAGTACGCAAAGTTCACACGGATCTGAACGTGTCAGACCCGATGACAAAGCCTCTACCACGAGCAAAGCATGAGCAGCACCGGATTGCCATTGGTGTTAGGGAAGCCATGTAACTGGATTATGACTCTAGTGCAAGTGGGAGTCTGTAGGAGATATGCCCTAGAGGCAGTAAAAATAGTTATTTTGTATCTCCGAGTTTGTAATGAATGTTTATGTTCCATGCTATAAATGCAATGATTCTCGAGTCTACAATAACCACGAGGCTCGGAGGGAAACTCATGTGCACGTGTGGTATAATAAATGGTAAAATGTATTCCTGGTCATGCCTCTAAGACTGGCTCAAGTATTGCATGATGATCCTGTTTTCCTGATCATGGGCATGTCTATGCCGGCAATTTTGAGGGCACAATGTTAGTAGAACACTTGTGTTGAATCGACCCAAATTGATGTTATGCTATGAGATACATTCATCACAAGTTAATGGTTAATAACACAGAGATAGTTAATGTTTGCATAATTCCTTAGACCATGAGAGTATCGAGTTCCTTCGTACTTGCTTCGTGAACTTTGGGGTTTGTTAAACGTCATCCGTAAATGGGTGGCTATTACGGCAGCTTACGGGTTCACGGAAAAGTATGACAAGAAACGAGATAGCTCAAGATTGGGATTTGCTCCTTCGATGATGGAGAGATATTCTCGGGCCCTCTCGGTGTTATGGTATCCATCATCGTCTGGCCAGACACACTGTGATTTGATCACTGGGATGCCGGAACACGGAAACGAGAAAAGAGAAAAAAACCGGTAACGAGGTAACTTGCATGGTGGACAAGTTGTTGATCCATGGGGATGCAATAAATCTCACCTCGGGTGTTTGTAATATATCGTGAAGCAACAGGAATAGCACACGGCAACAGGAGGTTCGCTCGAATATTCATTCGTGTGGGTATAGGGGTCAGAATGGGTGTCCACGACTCTGATGTTGATCATTGATCGGAAAGTGTTCCGGGTCATGTCTATACTTCACCGAACCTATAGGGTCACACACTTAAGGGTCATCTATCTGCTGAATACTAGATGGGGAGTCTGAGCGAAAATCACCGAAAAAGTTTCGGACGAAACGGAAACGTTCCGGAGAGGGCACCGGAATAGTTCCGGTGAAACTGAAAAGTTGTTTCAGGATATTCCATTAAGTCATATTGGTTCCGGCACACGCCTGGAAATTCTTGGAGGGTGCCAGAATTGTTCTGGTAACTTCTGGAATTTTTTCGGAGAGAAAAACCGGAAATGTTCCGGAGCAGCCGGAACCACAATGGTAGCTTTTCGCTGAAGAAAAACATTGTTCTGGAATTGTTTCGGAATGTGTTCAAAATTGTTTTAGTGGGTACTGGAATTATTCTAGACACACATAAATAATTTGGGATTTAACGGACGCAGAAAAATGTCTTATTGAATAGTGAAAGTGCTTTATGGATATTTTTGGAAAGCACCTTTTGGGATATTTTCCAAAAGGCTTCTAGAAGGACTTGGGAGCCAAGGAAGCCCCCTCATGGGGGGCCCCCAAGAGTGGCTGTCCAAGGGAGGTGGAGCTCCTTGGAGCTCCACTTGCCATCCTTTTTTGCTTTATTCTTTTATGTAAAGACATAAAGTGGGGGTACATTTGGTATTTTTGAATGCCAACTTTACCCCTTGGCTTTCCTATAAATAGAGGTGGAGGGGTGCTCTCCAAACCTCATCCTTGCTCTCATACACATGCCATAGACTTGTCTGGCTTCTCTCTCCCTCCCAGCGAAATAGTTTCGTAGAGCCGAAAGGATGTCTGGGTTCCGGCAGGAACTAGTTCTGGACGGCGAAGCCCTGCCGGATAGCTGACACCGTATGTGTGCAACTCTATAGAGAGATCGTAGTTCCGGTCTTAGTTCGAGAGTGCCTCCTGAAGGGCTGTCCGAGTGACCGTCAGAGTTTCGAGGGTACTCCCGAAGGGCTGTCCGAGTGACCGTCCGAGTTTTGAGGGTCCTCCCGAAGGGCTGTCCGCGACATCGTCCGAGGGACTGTCCGACCGCCTCCCGAAGGGCTGTCCAGCGAGGGAGTACATCCTCGTGGTTGGGAGGTTGTAAATCCTAGCTGCGGGGATCTGCACCGACGATCTACACCGACTCTTCTTCCGCTGCGCTACGAGTCGGTACGGATCAGATCAAACCCTGTATGCAATCTCCATAGTGGTCCTGGGCGTGCTCGCTGTACCGAATTTTTTTGTTTTTTGTCGCGTTCCCCTACATCCTTCGACTGGCCTGACGTCCCCAATGGCCATTTGCCGAATGGCATCCGAGATCGGAGGTTCATCTATCACATTAGGCAGGTGCTCCTTTTGAGAGCCGTTAGATTCATCAAACCGCACATTTACCATTTCCATAACTTTCCCGTGGTGAGAGTTATAGACACGATAAGTATGCGAGTTCGAGCCATAACCAAGAAGAAAACCTTCATGTGCCTTGGGTGCAAACTTGGAATTATGATTCATGTCACGAATATAGCAAGGTGCACCGAAAACACGTAAATAAGAAACATTCAGTTTCTTGCCAGTTATAAGCTCATATAAGGTTTTCTTAAGGAATTTGTGAAGATAAACACGATTCACAACATGGCAAGCAGTGTTAATAGCATCAGCCCAGAAGTGAATGGGAGTTTTATACTCACTGAGCATTGTTCTCGCCATTTTAATGAGAGTTCTATTCTTTCGCTCAACAACTCCATTCTGTTGGGGAGTGTATGCGGCTGAGAATTCATGAGTGATACCATTTTCATCGAGAAAGTCTTCGATATGAGTATTTTTGAACTCAGTACCAGTGTCGCTTCTGACATGGTTAATTCGCACATCATATTCATTTTGAGCCTTCTTGGCGAATCTTTTGAAGATGTCTTGGGTGCAGGTTTTATCTTCGAGAAAGAATACCCAAGTGTATCGAGAGAAATCATCAACAATAACCAGACCATAATGACTGCCTCCGAAACTTGCGTAGTTTTGAGGCCCGAATAAATCCATATGAAGAATTTCCAGTGGTCTTGTTGTGGTCATGACAGTTTTTGACGAATGGTGCTTCTTGGCCAATTTGCCAGCTTCACACGCAGCACAGAGACGATCCTTGTCGAATTTTACATCAGGAATACCACGGAGATGATTTTTCTTCACGAGAGTCTGCAAATTTCTCATACCTGCATGACCAAGTCTTCGGTGCCACAGCCAACCTTCGGTTGCTTTTGCAAGCAAACAAGTTTGGACTGAGGGACCCTTAGAGAAATCCACAATATATAAATCACCTTTTCTATTTCCCTCGAAAACGAAGGAATTGTCAGTGGCCATAAAGATGATGCATTTGGATTTAGAAAACAGAACTAGCATGCCTAGATCACAAAGTTTGCCAACTGACATGAGATTGAATCCAAGAGACTGAACAAGTAACACGTCATCAATGCTCTTGTCCTTGGATATAGCGATTTTACCTAACCCAATTACCTTTCCTTTGTTGTTGTCGCCGAAAGTAATATACTTCTGAGATGAAGCAGTTAAGTTGGGGTCGACAAACAACGACTTGTCTCCGGTCATATGACTAGTGCATCCACTATCCATTATCCATTCGATACATCCGGAGACATAGTCCCGCAAAGAAATCAGGCGTTCTTAACCACCCACATCTTTGTAGGTGGCTTCGAAACATATGAGCGAGCAGGATATGATTTCTTTCGATGGTTATGCGAATTGTGACTAGAATGAATACGAGCATAATCGAAAGAATATGCATTGAAATTCCCTCCGATGAATGAGTATAGTGATTAGATGAGGCATGCATGTACTCATTCTGTCGAGCCTTTACAAGGATATATCGAGCATTTTCTTCCTGCATGGTTAGTAGCCTGGTAACAGGTAATGCTTCGATAGTTTTCCTGGGCACCCATATAGCTTCCTTTGGGGGGCCATTCCTGCTGTTAGGTCCAACGTAGCGAGCAACAGCCTCACCACGTTGATTTTTGAACAACTTATAGTTGTCC
Source organism: Elymus sibiricus (assembly GCA_039707655.1). Classification (NCBI taxonomy): domain Eukaryota; kingdom Viridiplantae; phylum Streptophyta; class Magnoliopsida; order Poales; family Poaceae; genus Elymus; species Elymus sibiricus. The sequence continues at coordinate 163,279,665 of CM077666.1, read as the reverse complement.
AAAGAATCATCATATGAGTATTCAGGAATAGGAGAGTCATATCCCGAAAGTAAAGCTGGATCGAGCATTTTGCTCTTGGCAGGCACCCACACAGTGCGAGGATATTGATCAGGTTCCCAGTAGGAGCCATTTTCATTCAATTTCTTTTCGAAACCGATACCTTCTTTCCTGGGATTTTTGTGAAGAATGGATTTCTTCAGAACATCACACAGGGTTTGATGCCCTTTGAGGGACTTGAACATTCCTGTCTGAAGAAGATTCTTCAACCTAGCATTTTCATCAGAAACATAACCATTTTCCTCGACAGAGGGGTTAGTATTCACAGAAGATTCAGCATTTGATTCAGCGTTACTGCGTTCAAGGCATTTTAAGCAGGGTGGTACAAACACCTCAGGTTTTTCTTTGAGTTGTTGGGTGAGAAGAGAATTTTCTCTGATCAAGTCATCATGAGCCTCTCTCAGCGACTCGAGTTCCTGTTTCCGTTTCAGGTAATCACAAGTCAATCTTTCGTGGTCAGCTGAGAGAAAATCATGACGATCTGATAGTTCTTTCATTCGAGACTCGAGAGCAGAATGCTCTTCTGTCAACGACTGATTTTTCTGCATCTCCTCAACCAACAACTCTTCAGACTTCCTGTGGGTTTTCTCAATTTTCTCTAGAGAGTTTTGTTGCATATTAGCAATTTTGATCAGTTTAGCATGGTCATCCTTATCAGAAGAATATTGATCACTGGAGTGAACCTTGTGATGTTTGGAGGATACCTTTTCTTTCGAAGCTTTGGCCATGAAGCAGTACGCAGGAGACTCGTTGTCGCTTGAAAGACTCTCGAAGAAGTTCGATGCAGGAGTAGAGGCACATGCTATGCCAGCCATGCCGGAATCAGAATCCTCATCGGATTCATCAACTTCTTCGGAGTCATATGATGCTTCTTCATCAGAATCCATCTCCTTGCCGATGTACGCCTTGGCCTTGCGAGAAGTGTTTTTGCGGTTGGATGAGGACTTGGAGGGATTCCTTGAGGACGATCTTGACGAAGACTTGGAGGAGCTATCCTTCTTCTTGAAGAACTTCTTCGTTTTCTTCTCATCATCGGAGTCGTAGTTTTTGCTCTTGCCTTTGCCGTGGTTGTGTCCTGAGTCAAATCTTCCACTGGCACGGATTTCAGCTTCCCAGAGAGGGCAGTCCGAGATGAAAGGTCCTGGCTTTTTGCACTTGAAGCAGGTGTATTCTCCAGTAGGTTTTGATGAAGATTTGGAGCCGCCAGAGTTGCTGGATCCTTTCTTCTGAAACTGATTTTTCCTATGAAGGCGCTAGAATCTTTTCGTGATCAATGCGAGATCCTTGCTGATCCTTTCGAGGTCATCTGAATCTTCATCGGCGTTACCTTCTGAGGAAGAATCAACCGTAGCCTTGAGAGCATGACTTTTACGGTGACTTGAGCCATAGAGATCTCTCTTTTCTTCTTCTTGTTCTTTGTGGGTGTTTAGCCTTTCCATGATATCAGCACAGTCAAGAACTTTGAAATCAGCTCGTTCCCGAATCATCAGAACTAGAGTGTCGAACGAACTGTCAAGGGATCGGAGCAGTTTCTTCACAACTTCGTGATCAGTGATGTCTTTGGCGTCGAGACCTTGTAGCTCATTTGCAATGTCACCCAGATGATCGAAGGTTTGCTGGCAGCTTTCATTTCCAATTCGCTTGAACCGATTGAACTTGGCCCGAAGAGTATTGATGCGAGCTTCTTTCTGAGTTGAAACACCCTCGTTTATCTTTTCAAGAATGTCCCATAATTCCTTTGCAGTTTCACACTGACGGTAACGAAGAAATTGAGCACGAGAGAGATGGCCACCAATTTCATCTTTGGCATGGGCATCCATCTGAATGAGTTTCTTCTCGTGGTCAGTGGGGACCTGGGGCACTTCAACCACGAATCCATTCTGCACCACGTTCCACATATTATCATCAATAGCTCGGAGACGGATCTTCATCTTCTCCTTCCAGAAGGGATAGTCCGTCCCATCGAAGATGGGAATCTTGAGGTGCGACTTGTAGCTCACTGAAGACATACTTAAACTCCAAGGTGGTTAGACCAAAATGAGCAGAGTTAAGGAGTACCTCACTCTGATACCAATTGTAGGAACGAAGTATGTCTACCAGAGGCGGGGTGAATGGGAGTTTTAAATTTTCTTTGGAGAAATCAAAACTCTCGGAACCCAGCAGCGGAGCGAATGAAAACAGCATACAGTGAGCGAATACAATCTACCGAATGGAAACTAAAGGCATGCATCGAGATAATTCTCATGATCGAAAGTAGCAGAGATAACCAGTGAAATGTCATATGGTACAGTTCGAATGTAAAAGAGAGTAGCAGAGATAACCAGTGATGCTCGATGGCGACAAGATATTTGGTAGACCAGTTCGCCCTTCTGCAAAAGGACTACGTCTGGTTGGAGGGGTTGTGATTTAACACAGAAGATAAACTCTCTTCGCCCTATTCTCCTCGACAATTGGTTCGTCAACCAATGCCGATTACTCGTGGTAGATGCTTGAGGCGATCTCCGAACCTTTATAGACTTCTTCCTCGAGAACCACAATTACTCTTGGTCTCTGAAGAAATTGACACCTAACCATCCAGAGAGTTCGCAGCTCTCAAGAGTAATAGGCGGAGCGTACTGGACTTAGATTCGAGTGATGCTGAACCACTATCTAATTTTTCGGCTCTAGGGTTTTCTCTCTGTGGATTTTAAACTCAAATCTCTCGGAGAGGGGGTTGCTCAACAATCTTCTCAGAATCAAACGAAGCAGCCACCGGACAACGCCGGTGCGGGGTGGCTATTTATAGCCGCAGCCTACCCTGATGGGAAATGACCATTTTGGACACGCGGTCCAGCTAATGGCCAACCGACACGTTCACAACGGTCAGAATTTAAGAGCAACGGTAACATTACTTGAGGAGCAAGTAATGCTAACTCCTCTGTCATAGACAAATCTCTCGCAGCGAAGAAGATCATAGTCTCTTGCTGGCAAGTATTTGCTCGGAACACAAAGAGATTTCTCTCGCAAATTTCATCGGATTTGGGCTTAGCATCAGCGAGTCAAAGTTTCGAACGCTACACCCCTCTTAATAGTAAGGTGGTCCTATGACTCAAGAAAGAGAAAAGAAATGACGAAATAAATGCTACGTCTTCACTTCGTCTTCAATCTCCTTGTCTGCAGTCACTTTCTTCGGACGGACACCGAACGAATTGCTTTGCATCAACAATTTTTGAGGGGTCACTCTTGTCGTCATAATCTTCGGTGATAACCTTCACTGCCACGTAGGGGATATTCTTCGGAGTTTGAATCCAAACTCCTCTTAACTCCAGGGACCTGTTACTCTGTGTGCACCAGCAAACACAATAATCCCTCACTGTTTGTCAACAATCTTCAAAACATAAGGAGGCAAATTATTGCACTAACACAAGGGATACTCAAGGTTACATATGAGAGAAAAGGGTTAGTCCACAGGTAATATTCATATTAACAATAATATTCATGATAGCATTAGTAGCGACAATAATCATCCTGCAAAAATGAATCATACTCAATTTTAATTATTTCCTCCGAAGACCGACACTAAGACCGACACTTGACCAACCAAGACTGTAGTCCTTAACCGCGGACATGGCTATTCGAATAGGTTATAAAACTCTGAAGGGGGTGTACTCTTTACCCACAAGTAAAGGATTTCTTTAGTCAACCCCGAAACGTTGACTAATTCCAGTTACGGTCTTTGGGTTGAAAACACACCTAATGTAACACCCCGATTTTTGGCCCTTTCTTTTTCTTTTGGATTTCTTCGAATTTTTATTTGGAGTTCTTTTTCCGTGGCTATGTGGTCTTGAAACCTGGGAAGATCTTCTCTCCTGCCATTTCCAAGTGGCTTGTCACTCTCAAATCTATCCCAAGGACATGTCATTTCCATCCTATCCCAACCCCAATATTTATTTATTGGGAATATTCCTTTTTCTATTAAAGGAATAACCCTGTTTGCTTTAGGTTGTGAAGCAACCTATATTTCTATCATTCCAAAAATTCCCACAAAATTCTCATAAATTATTTGGATCATATCTTCCACAAATATGCCCAAATCCATCCTTTCCTAGGTCAAAAATAATTCAGGAATATTCATTTTCCATTCTGCCCAGAATGACACTTTGTGAAGGAAGTGCTATTTATCTTTTCTTGATTGCCCTCAAAATTTTTGGGCACTCTCTCATATCCAAATTATTGCCACATGCCAAAATTTAACTTCATTTGCCTAGTAAATCTTCCTCAGTAAATTCCCAAAGTTTCTGTCCAGAGAGAAGCTTTGTGAAGGAAGTACTAGCTAGGCTTATCCAAATGAGTTGAAATTTTGGGAGATCATTCTTATGATCAAATCATTACTCTCCACCAAATTGAATCTCCATCCAGTAATCTATGTGAGCACACCTTCAAATTCTTGGTTTCTGGTCACCATTTCAGTTTGTGAAGCAACTATATTTTATATTGCTTCTAAAATTCTGAAATTAATCCAGGACCTAAGTATCCCTAAATAATGTCGGAAAGCAAAATTGACATCATTTTGCCAAGCCATTTGCTCCACAAAATTCCCCCAAGTTTTTGTCCAGTAGAAAGCATTGTGAAGGAAGTACCATGTTGGTGTACCCAAATGGTATGAAATTTTTGCAGTGCCTTCATATGACCTAATGATCATAATCCACCAATTTTAAGCCCAATCCAATCATCTAGGTGAGTGCTACTTCCTGATCTAGCTTCTGGACCAGATTTGGCAGTTGTAAAGCAACTATGTTAAATATTGGTCCAAATCCTTTCATAATCCATAGGATGGTAGTCCTTCCTACCCTAAACCCCTGAGACATCCTTGTTAGCTCTTATCCCCTCTAATTTGATCACTACTTCATGCTCTAGTTTGCTACAACAAATTTTCACTGATCACTCCCATCATCCCAAAGTGGCTTTCTTCGATCTATCACCTCAGAGGGGCCCTTGTTGAAAGGACTACATGCTAGACACAGTGTGGGCGGCCCTAAAGTCCCGCGTGTGCCAGTGCACGCGGTGACCACGCATAGAGCGCGTGCACTGCAGGCAGAACGCGTGCTCTGGAGTTGGGGCCCTGTTCGACCGTCCATTCACCGTGCTCTCGATGCCACACCATGTCTACAGCATCGCCCTCACTCCCCTTCATCCACGTAGCCTCCTCCCTGCCCCTCCCGTCGCTGGCCGGACGCGGACACGGCATGCCCGCGTGGGAACAGTGGCACAAAAGTGCCCCCTGCCCCACACGGTGCGCCGCACTTTGCCCGCGTGCCTGGCACTCCACTACCTCCCTCTCACGTCGCCTCTACTGCCCGCGCGTGCCCAGCTCTGCACCAGAGAATCGTCTTCGTGCCCGCGGCGGCATCGGGAGAGAGCACCTCGCCCCGGCTATATAAGCCTGACCCGAGACCTCTCAACCTCATCAAGCTCTTCCCCACGCTCCTAGAAGCCACCCCGACCTCTCCTATCGCCCCCGGAGTCCCTCATTGCCTTCCATGGCCGCCATGGCCACCGCTCGGCTCCGCTCAAATTGGAGCGAGCTGAAGCTCCTCTCTCCCTTCCACCTGCGCTGGAGCCTTCCCTCGACCTCCGAGAGCCGCCGCATAGCCTCGGCCCCTGCCCTCCGTCACCGCGCCGGGCTCTCCATCACCGTCCGACGCCGCCCTCCGCCGCGGGTGTGGCCGCCCTCGTTTTGGAGCTCCCTGGCGGTGGATACCATCACCCTCCAATGCAGCTCGTTCCCCTGATCAGTTTGGTAGGTCGCGCGTCCCGTATGGCGGCCGGAATCGCCGGCGGTCGTCGTCGGGGTAGGCTCTTCCCTCCGCCAGGAGTGCGCAGGCGTGGGAGGAAGAAGAAGGCCAGGCCAGGCGGGCCCCACTTCCCCATGACCCCACCTGTCATCGGCTGCGGCCCGGTCCAGTCAGCTTAAGTGAAGGTGGGTTTCACAGTATACGCTTTCCCGTTTTGGAAGCGTACTCTGGCGCAGTTCTCGGCCGGAATACGTCTTCAATGCAGCGAAGGCGTATTCTCAGAAATACGCTTTCACTTTCCAGCCGCCGGCCGAAACCTTTAAATAGCGGGCGTTCGTCAGTTAAGCGCGGAAACGGACATATTTTTATTCGATTTCTGCCTAACGAACGAACGGCCGTATCTTGTCGACCGTGACTCCGATTCAGGTGATTCCAAAGCCCACGATCTCAGTTCGTTGAGCCCGTTCCGATGGTGTCATTTTCATGAGGTTGTCACACTGTGAAAATGACCATTTTACCCTTGCCCTTAAAACAGCTCCGCCGAGAGGGAAACCTTTCCGGCGATTCTTTTCGCGAGTTCATCGCACCTCTCCCCGATGTATCCTTCATCCCCAGGCAAGCCACAACAGCCACTTGCATGATGGCATTGCAATAGCCATGGTTTCCACTTGAATATTTAATAATTGTTTGCTCATTTAATTATTTTGTGAATGCTTCGAATATGCTTGTGAATCCATGTCTATGCTTATGCCATGTTCATTTTCATCTAGTAAGTGATATGATTAATTGCTAAGGATATTCTTATCATGTTTTATTCTTGTAATCATTTCCGGTGCTAGTGATAATGCTATGCTCATGTGAATTGTTATGGTTGATATGAAAATACGTGTTATATTCATGATCGTCATTATGCCATGATCATTTGCATCCCGTAGACAAAATGATTTATCATTGTTGATGCTATGGTTATGTTGCCCATCCATGGTTACACTGGTATCATGCTCATATGCATTATCATGTTATTTTTATTGTGACTCAGCTCCTCACCATTCAAGTTGAACCTAACATTAATTGAACTTGAACAAATCTGTTGGCTGAGTCATGGTGCCACCGGATCGAGCTAACCAGTGCAGCCACACTTGCCTTATGGGGGGCCCTAATGCGGTCTATTGTCATGCCTCTCGTCTGTGCCTCCTACTAGGGAAGGTTATGGGTGTGCGCTACCCTGATCAGGTAGGCTACCATAAGCCTTGAGGACCCGAGTTTTATGGTACCGAGGTCCCCGTTTGGGACGATGTTTATGTTTGGCCACGACGGTGGCAGTCACAGAGGTGGCGGATGTCACATGTTGGCATCGGGGTCACCCAGGACATAGCCCAAAGGGGAGTTTGTCGGAGTGGCCGGGAGAGTGTCATGCAATAGATTGGTTTTGTCGGAATGTCATTGGTCCACCCGAATAGGAGCACGAGGCCATGAGTTCCGTAGTGTGGGTACAGTGTACTAACCTCTGCAGAGTGTATAATCTATCGATAGCCGCGTCCTCGGTCATGGACACAGTTCGTAGTAGGTCACACTATGGGTCAACAGAAATAATAACCTGGATAATAAACAACCCTGGTTCGATGAGAAAAGAAGTTGGTTGATCTTTATGTGATCATGAGAGGATCACGATGGTATCATGGATACCGATGATGGTTTGAGGTGATCATGTGATGATCACGACGGTAAGAAAGATTGATACATAAGGTGGTTACGAGATAAGCTCCGAACAGACTAAGTTGGTTCATGAGACCTTAACCGTCGACCCCTTGCATGCTAGTGCTAGTATCATCCTATTCTTATCATGAATTATATGTACATGCCATGCTCATGCTGTTGCCATGCTCATGTTGTTGCCATGCTCATGTTGTTCTAGTAGTATCGTGTTCATCTTTGATTATTAACCTGTAAATGCCATCCTGTTGTTTGTCTTGATTGCTTTGGTTGCTGTGAGCTTGCGAGTACAATCAAAGTACTCACCTGGCGTGTCATGCCAGATTGCAGGTGACGCCGTGATTGCTTGTTTGTCGAGGACCTCGAGGTTGCGCTCTAGGATGCGTCCCAGCCAGAGTCCCTGCGGAGTGGAGTTCATCACCGTCGTCGTTGTTCCGCTGTTAGGATTTATTCCGTTTCGAGATGTCTCGCTGCTAGCATAGAGCTATCTGAGCAGGCGAAGTGTCGCCGTGCCCCTGTAATCTTCATGCCTTCAGAACCTTTGTACCCGTGTTATTTGTAATAAAGAGCTAGTTTGTTCTATGCCAAGCAGTGCTGTATTCCAGAAGACTTGATCTCTGGGCTGGAATACGGGGTGTTCCGGTCTCTCTGAGCCGGGGTGCCACACCTAACTAGCACACACCAGCTTAACCGTTCTGATGCCCGAAATCACCCAAGGCATCACTCCAAAAAAACTCTAAGACGGGGAGACCATCGTCTCGAATAGCATGGGATCACAATTTATAACGCGCGGATTACAAGGGGTGCCCCCCTCTCGGCCCAGCCGGATACACCCATGCCCCCTGACCAGGTGACATGCCTACCAGAGGCCTCTGGTATCTTTCACCATGGCCTCTTCATACGGTGTGTGCAATGAAATGGGTTAACAACTTACTGAACCGTACCCTACCTGTGGCAGGGACAAGTGGCAGCACGAAACAAGTATGGGGGTTACCGGAACAAGACTCGATCTACGGTTGACTCAGGAGGTTTAAGTTTTCCTGCAGTGGTTAGCACAATATATTTTCTTGGTAGTACCCAACAGGGTCACCATCTGGCATGTCCCAACATGCCCTCACTGATCATTCTCGTCACAACGAGATTTCAGTCTCACGGTCACTTTTCTCGTGACTGATTCTTTCCTGCAGATTAGTCCGGACCAGCATAGGCATATGTGACAGGTGAAAATAACCATACTCTCATACTTCATTTTTAAATAAAGATAAAATATTATCAAGGAATCATGCATGTATAACTAGCAATATGCAAATTTTTATTTGAATTCAACATATTCATGATTCAATTATTCTTGCAAACAATCAACCATGCATTCACCATATCAAGTGTTCAAGATGCTTGCCTTGAGCATGCAGAAAGATTGGGTGCACTCCAAAACATTGAAAATTTTATCTTCCCTCCATTTTCCTATTTTCAAAATATTGAAATTACCACATAAACTTGGAACAGTACAAAAAAGTTGTTTGGAAATTTTTGAAATAAATACTAAAATAAACTAGAGGAAAAATAAAGAATGACAAAAAAAGAATTAATTCATTTGGACTTGTGGTTTAAAAGTTAGAGCTAGTCAAAGTTTAGTCAAAATTCTGCTTTTAATAGAAACATAAAAAGAAAACGCTTCAGCTAGGAATACGCTTTTCAGCGTGGAACACGCACTCTGGGAAATGCGCTTCCACTTACCGCCGACCTGGCATGGCCTAAGTCGCTGACAGAGGGGCCTGCGGGCCCACCAGTCAGGTTTGACTGGTCGTCCGCGCCCTGCTACTTGTAGCTTGCGTTGGTATAATCCCCGAAGAGGAAGGGATGATGCAGCACAGTAGAGATAAGTATTTCCCTTAGTTATGAAATCAAGGTTATCGAACCAGTAGGAGAATCACGCAACACCTCATTAGCAGCACCTGCACACAAACAACAACTCCTTGCACCCAACGCAAACGAGGGGTTGTCAATCCCTCGGCGGTCAATTGCAAGATTAAATTGTATGTGATAGATAGATAGATTAAAACAAAAATACAAAATAAAATAAATAAAAGAAAATGGCAGCAATATTTTTAGGGTTTTAGTAATATGATTTAGATAGACTCGGGGGCCATAGTTTTCACTAGAGGCTTCTCTCGAGAAAATAGCATACGGTGGGTAGACAAATTACTGTTGGGCAATTGATAGAAAAGCAAATAATCATGACGATATCCAAGGCAATGATTATATATATAGGCATCACATCCGAGACAAGTAGACCGACTCCTGCCTGCATCTACTACTATTACTCCACACATCGACCGCTATACAGCATGCATCTAGTGTATTAAGTCCATAAAGAACGGAGTAACGCCTTAAGAATGATGACATGATGTAGACAAGATAAACTCACGTATGAATAAACCACATCTTTTTACCCTTAATAGCAATGATACATACGTGTCATGTCCCTTTCTGTCACTGGGATTGAACACCGCAAGATCGAACCCATTACAAAGCACCTCTTCCCATGGCAAGATAAATCAATCTAGTTGGCCAAACCAAATCAATAGATCGGAGAAGAAATACGAAGCTATAATAATCATGCATAAAAGAGATCAGAGAAGACTCAAATAATATTCATGGATAATCTGATCATAAACTCACAATTCATCGGATCCCAACAAACACACTGCAAAAAGTGATTACATCGGATAGAACTCCAAGAACATCGAGGAGAACATTGTATTGAAGATCAAAAAGAGAGAAGAAGCCATCTAGATACTAACTATGGACCCCAAAGGTCTGTGGTAAACTACTCATGCATCATCGGAAGGGCAGCAAGGTTGATGTAGAGCCCCTCCGTGATCGATTCCCCCTCCGGCGGAGTACCGGAGAAGGCCTCCAGATCTGATCTCTCAAGAACAGAAACTTGCGGCGGCGGAAAAAGTATTTCGTGGACTCCTGTGAGGGTTTATGATTTTTCCTGAATTTGTAGTGGTGGAATTAGGTCAAACGGAGCTGAGGTGGGCTCACGAGGCACCAGGGCGCGCCTGCCCCCCTAGGCACGCCCTGGTGGCTCGTGGCCACCTCCTCTGGCATCTGGTCTTCTCCCGAAGCTTCTAGTGTTTATCTTGTCCAGAAAAAAATCTCCAAAAAGTTTCGTGGCATTTGGACTTCGTTTGGTATTGATTTTCTGTAAAACAAAAACAGGGCAGAAAACAACAACTGGCACTGGGCACTAAGTTAATAGGTTAGTCTCCAAAAATGATATATAATTGCTGTAGATGCATATAAAAACATCCAAGATTGATAATATAATAGCATGGAACAATCAAAAATTATAGATACGTTGGAGACGTATCAGCATCCCCAAGCTTAATTCCTGCTCGTCCTCGAGTAGGTAAATGATAAAAACAGAATTTTTGATGTGGAATGCTGCCTATCATATTCATCACATATTCCTTTCTTTTATAGCATGGACATTGAACTTGAATGATTCAAAGCAATAGTCTATAATTTGACATGAAGATATAAATACTCAAGCATGCTAACAAGCAACCATGTCTTTCAAAATATCAACACTAAAGAAAGTTATCCCTAGCACATTATGCTCAATCATTGATCCATTCATGAAACACACTCAAATATTAGCTACATCCAATGCACAAGTATGACAATAGTGCTCTCTAGTTGGTGATTTATAAGAGAAGATGGAGACTCAAGTAAAAATAAAAATTGCATAAAAGTAAATAGATAGGCCCTTCGCAGAGGGAAGCAGAGATTTGTCAAATGTGCCAGAGCTCAAGGCTGAAATTAAAGAGATAAAACATTTTGAGAGGCATACTTTTCCTGTCAACAAAAACGACCGAGAATTCCCATTATTTTCCATGCTAGACACATCATAGGCGGTTCCCAAACAGAAAGTAAAGTTCATTTCCTTTCCACCATTCTTTCACAATCCATGGCTAGCCGTATCCACGGGTGCCCTCCAAACCAACACTCTCCAAGGAATTTTGTTGTTATTAATTTTTGATTTCATTGTGGGACTAGCATCCCTATTACCAACCATCCTATCGTGCAATGACAAGTGAATAAACACTCATCGTGAGAATAACACACCTAGCATGGAAAATAATGGCCACCCCCTGCCGCTTCATGAGCGGTACGGGCACACAAACCGGAAAAATTATTTTGAAAATTAGAGTTGGCTGATACGTCCATTTTGCATCATGTTTTGCTACTGTTATTTATAGTGTTTTTAATCAATATAACACTTTGTGGAGCAATTCTAATGCCTTTTCTATCTTAATATGCAAGATTTACATAAGGAGGGAGATTGCCGGCAGCAGGAATTCTAGACCTGAAAAAACTATGTCAGAGATACCTATTCTGCACATCTCCAAATGAGCTAAAATTTCACGGAGAATTATTTTGGAATAAATAAAAAATACTGGAAGCAAGAAGTACCAGAGGGGGCCACCCAGGTGCCCACGAGGCACCAGGGCGCGCCACCCCCCCAAGCGCGCCCTGGTACCTCATGGGGCCCCTGGCTAGCCTCTGGCCCCCATTTTCTGGTATATAAGTCATTTTGCCCTAGAAAAAATATAGACAAGACTTTTGGGACGGTGCGCCACCGTCTCGAGGCAGAACTTGGGCAGGAGCACTTTTGCTCTCTGGCGGAGAGATTCTGCTGGGGATACTTTCCTCCGGGAGGGGGAAATCATCGCCATCGACATCACCAGCGATCCTCTCATCGTGGGAGGACTAATCTTCATCAACATCTTCACCAGCACCATCTCATCTCAAACCCTAGTTCATCTCTTGTATTCAATCTTTATCTCAAAACCTCAGATTGGTACCTGTGGGTTGCTAGTAGTGTTGATTACACCTTGTAGTTGATGCTAGTTGGTTTATTTGGTGGAAGATTATATGTTCAGATCTATTATGCTATTCAATCCCTCTCTGATCTTGGACATGATTATGATTTGTGAGTAGTTACTTTTGTTCTTGAGGACATGGGAGAAGTCTTGTCATAAGTAATCATGTGAATTTGGTATTCGTTCGATATTTTGATGATATGTATGTTGTTGATTCCCTTAGTGGTGTCGTGTGAACGTCGACTACATGACACTTCACCATCTTTGGGCCTAAGGTAATGCATTGTGGAGTAGTAATTAGATGATGGGTTGCTAGAGTGGCAGAAGCTTAAACCCTAGTTTATGCGCTATTCCGTAAGGGGCTGATTTGGATCCATATGTTTAATGCTATGGTTAGAGTTATCTTAATTCTTCTTTCGTAGTTGCGGATGTTTGCAAGAGGGTGTAATCATAATTGGGAGGCTTGTTCAAGTAAGAATAGCACCCAAGCACCGGTCCACCCACATATCAAATTATCAAAGTAGCGAACGCGAATCAAACAAACATGATGAAAGTGACTAGATGAAATTCCCATGTGTCCTCGAGAACGCTTTGCTTACTATAAGAGATCATTCCGGCTTGTCCTTTGCTATAAAAAGGATTGGGCCACCTTGCTGCACTCTTTGTTACTATTGCTACTTGTCACTTGTTACAAATTATCTTGCTATCAAACTACTCGTCACCGATAATTTCAGTGCTTGCAGAAAACACCTTGCTGAAAACCGCTTGTCATTTCCTTCTGCTCCTTGTTGGGTTCGACACTCTTACTTATCGAAAGGACTACGATTGATCCCCTATACTTGTCGGTCATCAAGACTCTTTTCTGGCACCGTTGCCGGGGAGTGAAGTGCCTTTGGTGAGTGGAATTTGGTAAGGAAACATTTATATTACGTGCAGAAATTTACCGTCACTTGTCACTATGGAAAGTAATCCTTTGAGGGGTTTGTTCGGGGTATCTTCACCTCGACCGGAAACACAAATAGTTGCTCCTCAACCTACTTCACTTACTGAAAATATTTCATATGAAATTCCTCCGGGTATGATAGAGAAACTGCTAGCTAATCCTTATGCAGGAGATGGAACAGTACATCTTGATATGCACTTGATCTATGTGGATGAAATTTGTGGATTGTTTAAGCTTGCAGGTTTATCCGGAGATGGAGTTAAGAAGAAAGTATTCCCTTTATCTTTGGAGGGAAAGGCATTAATGTGGTATAGGCTATGTGATGATACTGATACATGGGACTAGAACCGATTGAAACTAGAATTCCATCAGAAATTTTATCCTTTGCATTTGGTTCATCGTGATCGGAATTATATATATAATTTTTGGCCTCGTGAAGGAGAAAGCATCGCTCAAGCTTGGGGGAGGCTTAAGTACATGATGTACACATGCCCCAACCATGAGCTCTCGAAAGAAATTATCTTACAGAATTTTTATGCTCGGCTTTCTCATGATAATCGAATTACGCTCGATTCTTCTTTGACTGGCTCCTTTATGAAGAAAACTATTGAATTCAGATGGGATCTTCTGGAAAGAATTAAATGCAACTCTGAAGATTGGGAACTCGACAAAGGTAATGAGTCAGGTATAATACTTGAGTTCTATTGTGTTAAATCTTTTATGGCCACCGATGCTTTTCATAAGTTTAGCACTAAATATGGACTTGACTCTGAGATAGTAGCTTCCTTTTGTGAATCATTCGCTACTCATGTTGATCTCCCTAAGGAGAAGTGGTTTAAATATCATCCCCCTGTTAAAGAAAAGATTGAGGAACCTGTTAGTGTTAAAGAAGAAACAATTGTTTACCATGTCGATCCAGTTGTGCCTACTTCTTATATTGAGAAACCACCTTTTCCTGTTAGGATTAAGGAACATGCTAAAGCTTCAACTGTGGTTAACAAAAGTAATATTAGAGCACCTAGACCCTCTGAACAAATTAAAGTTGAACCTGATATTGCTATGATTAAAGATCTCTTAGTCGATAATATAGATGGGCATGTTATTTACTTTTGTGAGGAGGCTGCTAGAATTGCTAAACCTGTAAGAAATGAACGAGATATGCTAGACAAGAACAAGCCCGTAGTTGGCATGCCTGTTATTTCTGTTAAGATTGGAGATCATTGCTATCATGGTTTGTGTGATATGGGTGCTAGTGTGAGTGCTATCCCATTTTCTTTATATCAAGAAGTAATGCATGATATTGCACCTGTTGAAATTGAAGATATTGATGTCACTATTAAGCTTGCGAGTAGAGATACTATTACACCGCTTGGGATTGTTAGAGATGTTGAAGTCTTGTGTGGTAAAATCAAATACCCTACTGATTTCTTAGTACTTGGTTCACAACAAGATAATTTTTGTCCCATTATATTTGGTAGACCTTTCTTGAATACCGTTAATGCTGAAATTGATTGTGTTAAAGAAAAGGTTCGAGTCAAGTTTGGTGATATATCTCATGAATTTAATTTCTCCAAGTTTCGTAGACAACCTCATGATAAATAATTGCCTAGTAAAGATGAAATTATTGGTCTTGCTTCTATTGCAGTACCTCCTACTGATCCGTTAGAATAATATTTGCTAGGCCACGAAAACGATATGCATATGAATGAAAGAAATGAAATAGATAAGATGTTCTTTGATCAACCACCTATCCTTAAACATAATTTGCTTGTTGAAACTCTTGGACGCCCTCCTCCACCTAAAGGTGATCCTGTATTTGAATTAAAGCAATTGCCTGATACATTGAAATATGCTTATCTTGATGAAAAGAAGATATATCCTGTTATTATTAGTGCTAACCTTTCAGCGCCTGAAGAAAAGAGATTACTAAACACTCTGAGGAAGTACCATGCTGCTATTGGATATACTCTTGATGATCTTAAGGGCATTAGTCCCACTCTATGTCAGCACAAAATTAATATGGAGCCTGATGCTAAACCAGTTGTCGACCACCAACGACGATTAAATCCTAAGATGAAAGAGGTGGTAAGAACTGAAATATTAAAGCTTCTGGAAGCAGGTATAATCTATCCCATAGCTGATAGTAGATGGGTAAGTCCCATTCATTGTGTCCCTAAGAAAGGAGGTATTACCATTGTTCCTAATGATAAAAATGAACTCATTCCACAAAGAATTGTAACTGGTTATAGGATGGTAATTGATTTTAGAAAATTAAACAAAGCTACTAGAAAATATCATTACCCCTTACCTTTTATTGATCAAATGTTAGAAAGATTGTCTAAGCATACACACTTTTGTTTCCTAGATGGTTATTCCGGTTTTTCTCAAATACCTGTATCACAACCCGATCAAGAGAAAACCACCTTTACTTGTCCTTTTGGAACTTATGCTTATAGACGTATGCCTTTTGGTTTATGTAATGCACCTGCTACCTTTCAAAGATGTATGGCTGCTATATTCTCTGACTTTTGTGAAAAGATTGTTGAGGTTTTCATGGATGATTTTTCCGTTTACGGAACTTCTTTTGATGATTGCTTGAGCAACCTTGATCGAGTTTTGCAGAGATGTGAAGAAACCAATCTTGTCTTGAATTGGGAGAAGTGCCACTTTATGGTGAATGAAGGCATTGTCTTGGGGCATAAAATTTCTGAAAGAGGTATTGAAGTTGATAAAGCAAAGGTTGATGCTATTGAGAAAATGCCATGTCCTAAAGATATTAAAGGTATAAGAAGTTTCCTTGGTCATGCTGGTTTCTATAGGAGATTTATTAAAGACTTCTCTAAAATTTCTAGGCCTCTTACCAATCTTTTGCAAAAAGATGTTCCATTTGTTTTTGATGATGATTGTCTAGAAGCCTTTGAAACACTTAAGAAAGCCTTAACCACTGCACCTATTGTCCAACCACCTGATTGGAACTTGCCTTTTGAAATTATGTGCGATGCTAGTGACTATGCTGTTGGTGCTGTTCTAGGACAAAGAGTTGATAAGAAATTAAATGTTATCCATTATGCTAGTAAAACTCTAGACAGTGCCCAAAGAAATTATGCTACTACTGAAAAAGAATTTCTAGCAGTTGTGTTTGCATGTGATAAATTCAGATCTTACATAGTTTATTCTAAAGTAACTGTTCACACCGATCATGCTGCTATTAAATATCTCATGGAAAAGAAAGATGCTAAACCTAGACTCATTAGGTGGGTTTTATTGCTACAAGAATTTGACTTGCATATCACTGATAGGAAGGGAGCTGAGAATCCCGTAGCAGATAATTTGTCTAGAATGGAAAATGTTCTTGATGACCCACTACCTATTAATGATGATTTTCCTGATGAACAATTAGCTATCATAAATGCTTCTCGTAATACTCCATGGTATGCGGACTATGCTAATTATATTGTTGCTAAATTTATACCACCTAGTTTCACATACCAATAGAAGAAAAAGTTCTTCTTTGATTTAAGACATTACTTCTGGGATGACCCGCATCTTTATAAAGAAGGAGTAGATGGTATTATTAGACATTGTATACCTGAGCATGAACAGGAACAAATCCTACGGAAGTGTCATTCTGAGGCATACGGAGGACACCATGCGGGAGACAGAACTGCACACAAGGTATTACAATCTGGTTTTTATTGACCTACTCTTTTCAAGGATGCTTGTAAGTTTGTCTTATCCTGTGATGAATGTCAAAGAATTGGTAATGTTGGTAGACGTCAGGAAATACCTATGAATTATTCACTTGCTGTTGAACCATTTGATGTTTGGGGATTTGATTTTATGGGACCTTTTCCTAAATCCAATGGGTATACACATATTTTAGTTGCTGTTGATTATGTTACTAAGTGGGTAGAAGCTATTCCAACTAGTAGTGCTGATCATAACACTTCTATTGAAATGCTTAAAGAAGTTATTTTCCCAAGGTTTGGAGTCCCTAGATATTTAATGACTGGTGGTGGTTCACATTTTATTCATGGTGCATTCCGTAAGTTGCTTGCTAAATATGATGTCAACCATATAATTGCATCTCCCTATCACCCTCAAACTAGTGGTCAAGTTGAATTGAGAAATAAAATTAATTTTGCAAAAAACCGTCAATGGATCTAGAAAGAATTGGTCTAAGAAACTTGATGATGCATTATGGGCTTATAGAACTGCTTATAAAAATCCTATGGGTATGTCTCCTTATAAAATGGTTTATGGAAAAGCATGTCATTTACCTCTTGAGTTAGAACATAAAGCATATTGGGCAATTAAAGAACTAAATTATGATTTTAAACTTGCCGGTGAAAAGAGGTTATTTGATATTAGCTCATTAGATGAATGGAGAACCCAAGCTTATGAAAATGCCAAATTGTTTAAAGAAAAAGTTAAAAGATGGCATGATAGAAGAATTCAAAAACGGGAATTTAAAGTAGGTGAGCAAGTTCTATTGTACAATTCTCGTTTGAGATTCTTTGCACGAAAAGTTCTCTCTAAATGGGAAGGACCGTATATCATCGAAGAAGTTTATCGCTCCGGAGCCATCAAAATAAACAACTCCGAAGGCACTAATCCGAGAGTGGTGAATGGGCAAAGAATCAAGCACTATATTTTCAGGTACTCCCATTAATGTTGAAACTAATATTATTGAAACAATTACACCGGAGGAATACATAAGAGAGACCTTCCGGAACACTCCAGAACCCTGAAAAGGAAGAGGTATGTGATACGGTAAGTAAACTGACTCCAAAAATTCCATAAAAATACTTTCTGCCAGTTTTGGAATATTAGAAAAAATACAAAAATAAGAAACAGCCGAGGGGACCCACCTGGTGCCCACGAGGCACCAGGGCGCGCCACCCCCCCCAGGCGCGCCCTGGTGGCTCGTGGGCCCCACGTGAGCCTTCCCGACTCCGTTTTCTCCTGGATTACTTGTTTTGCAAGATAAAAATTCTTTATATATACTGCTAGATGTTTTGACCATCGTATCGCAGAAATTTCCTCTGTTCTTCTTTCGTGCTATTTTTCTGACAGATCTAGATCGCTATGGCTCTACCAAGCTCTTCCAAGGACAAGTTCTACGAGAAGGTCATCAACCCCTACCTACTGGAGGTGATGACACACCCTCAAGCCACTGAGATGCGTGAGGGGGTGCTTCACATCCGGGATGTTCAAGGACCCAAGAAGACCGGGAGCGTGGAGTCCAGGCTCGAAGCAGTGGAGTAGGAGATCTTCAAGTGCCAAGGGATGGTGGAACGTGGACTCAGCGCCAACCACTCCATGATCACGGAATTCACCCGTAATCACAAGGTGGAGGGCCAATCGATGGGGGACATCATCTTCAACCTTAATGAGCGAATCGACTATCTCCAAGGCCAAATCTATGATCTTCAAAACCAAAATTTTGAGTATGAGGCAAGATTCAAAGGTATGAGTTTAGCTACAAGTTTTAGGACTCCGGAGGCTCGTTCATCTTTTTATGATGGGGAACCTATGCCATGGAAGCTAGAGGATAAGCTCGCTACTTCATCACCACCACCATCACCGAAGAAGGAGACTTGAGCACATGGGTATGGGCACTCCCCTTGCCTTGTGCCAAGCTTGGGGGAGGTGCCCCGGTATCGTATCGTATCACCATCACTTTTATTATCTTTACCTATTTTTAGTTCGATCCTTAGTTATTTCATGATCTAGTTGAATAAAAGTTTAGTATGATCTATTTTTGAGTGTTAGCTTCGTGATCTATCTATCTATGTAATCGAGTTGAGAGTTATATAATAAAGAGTAGTTTGAGTTTTTGCTTCTTTACTTTCATGTTTCAACTCTAGCAATGAAAATAATGAAAAAGATCATATGCTAATCTTATAGAAAGTAATGACATTACATAAAGAAAAGTATAAGTGGTAAAATTTATTGGAAGTTAACAAACATAGCATTAGTCAATGATGCAATTCATGAAAGAGTTAATAAGGGAAGAGAAGATTCACATGCAAATATACTATCTTGGACATCTTTTATGATTGTGAGCCCCCATTAAGTATTTTATGTCAAATTGTTGACGTTGGACAAGGAAGACAACATAATGAATTATGTTTGTTCATATTCACATAGAAGTTATATTTTTATAGATCCTCCAACATGTGGTGCTTGCCCAATATCTTTGCTAGCCAAAAATCCGCACCAAGTAGAGATACTACCTGTGCATCTAAAACCCTTGAACCCAGTTTCATGTCATGAGAGTCCACTATATCTACCTATGAATTGAATAAGATCCTTCAAGTAAGTTATCATCGGTGCAAAATGCAATAAAAATTGCCTCTAAATATGTCTGAACTTTTATTGTAAGGGAAATAAGCTTTGTACGAACTTGTGATGGTAAAGAAATAAAAGCGATAGATTGCATAATAAAGGTTGCTATCACAAGGGGCAATATAAAGTGACGTTCCTTTGCATTAAGAGCTCTTGCATCCAACAACAAAAAGCGCATGACAACCTCTGCTTCCCTCTGCGAAGGGCCTATCCTTTACTTTTATGTATTTACTTTTTATGCAAGAGTCAATAGTGTTCTCCTCTATTTCCTTTTTATTTTTCTCTTTTGCAAGCATCATGTGGTGGGGAAAGATCTAAGCACATATATCCAGTTGGATATGAGTGATCATGAGTTATTATTGTTGACATCACCCTTGAGGTGAATAAGTTGGGAGGAGAAATCACAAGCCCCTATCTTTCTATGTGTCTGGCTGAAACTTTTTGCTCCATATATATGTCGTGAGTGTTAGCAATCATAGAAGACTAAATGATGGTTGAGTATGTGGACTTGCTAAATAGCTCCTACATGAGACCCTTCCTGAAAATATGATGAATTGCAATTGCATTGTTGACTGAGAATATAGTTTGTTAATCTTCAAGAAAGTTTATGCCTTATACTCCATTGTTGTGATGAATTGTTACTTGCTCATGAGAAGTTTATGATAATAAATATTGCTGTTATAATAATGATCATGATGCTACTATGTCCGTATTTTGTTTTTATCGACACCTCTCTCTCTAAACATGTGGACATGATTGTCGACATCGGCTTTCGCTTGAGGACAAGCGAGGTCTAAGCTTGGGGGAGTTGATACGTCCATTTTGCATCATGTTTTGCTACTGTTATTTATAGTGTTTTTAATCAATATAACACTTTGTGGAGCAATTCTAATGCCTTTTCTCTCTTAATATGCAAGATTTACATAAGGAGGGAGATTGCCGGCAGCTGGAATTCTGGACCTGAAAAAGCTATGTCAGAGATACCTATTCTGCACATCTCCAAATGAGCTGAAATTTCACGGAGAATTATTTTGGAATGAATAAAAAATACTGGAAGCAAGAAGTACCAGAGGGGGCCACCCAGGTGCCCACGAGGCACCAGGGCGCGCCACCCCCCCAGGCGTGCCCTGGTACCTCGTGGGGCCCCTGGTCAGCCTCTGGCCCCCATTTTCTGGTATATAAGTCATTTTGCCCTAGAAAAAATATAGAGAAGACTTTCGGGACGGTGCGCCGCCGTCTCGAGGCGGAACTTGGGCAGGAGCACTTTTGCTCTCCGGCGGAGAGATTCTGCCGGGGATACTTCCCTCCGGGAGGGGGAAATCGTCGCCATCGACAGCACCAGCAGTCCTCTCATCGTGGGAGGACTAATCTTCATCAACATCTTCACCAGCACCATCTCATCTCAAACCCTAGTTCATCTCTTGTATTCAATCTTTCTCTCAAAACCTCAGATTGGTACCTGTGGGTTGCTAGTAGTGTTGATTACACCTTGTAGTTGATGCTAGTTGGTTTATTTGGTGGAAGATTATATGTTCAGATCTATTATGCTATTCAATCCCTCTCTGATCTTGGACATGACTATGATTTGTGAGTAGTTACTTTTGTTCTTGAGGACATGGGAGAAGTCTTGTCATAAGTAATCATGTGAATTTGGTATTCGTTCGATATTTTGATGATATGTATGTTGTTGATTCCCTTAGTGGTGTCGTGTGAACGTCGACTACATGACACTTCACCATCTTTGGGCCTAAGGGAATGCATTGTGGAGTAGTAATTAGATGATGGGTTGCTAGAGTGACAGAAGCTTAAACCCCAGTTTATGCGCTATTCCGTAAGGGGCTGATTTGGATCCATATGTTTAATGCTATGGTTAGAGTTATCTTAATTCTTCTTTCGTAGTTGCAGATGCTTGCGAGAGGGGGTAATCATAAGTGGGAGGCTTGTTCAAGTAAGAACAGCACCCAAGCACCAGTCCACCCACATATCAAATTATCAAAGTAGCGAACGCGAATCAAACAAACATGATGAAAGTGACTAGATGAAATTCCCATGTGTCCTCGAGAACGCTTTGCTTACTATAAGAGATTGTTCTGGCTTGTCCTTTGCTATAAAAAGGATTGGGCCACCTTGCTGCACTCTTTGTTACTATTGCTACTTGTCACTTGTTACAAATTATCTTGCTATCAAACTACTCGTTACCGATAATTTCAGTGCTTGCAGAAAACACCTTGCTGAAAACTGCTTGTCATTTCCTTCTGCTCCTCGTTGGGTTCAACACTCTTACTTATCGAAAGGACTACGATTGATTCCCTATACTTGTGGGTCATCATTGGCACACGCAAATTTACTTGGAACGGCATTGAAATACCGCATATAGGTAGATATAGTGGACTCATTTGGCATAACTTGGGTTTAAGGATTTTGGATGCACAAGCAGTATTTCCGCTTAGTACAAATGAAGGCTAGCAAATAGATTGAGAAGCAACCAACCAAAAAACGAAAACGGTCATAAACATGCATTAAACATAACTAACACCGAATAATGCACCATAAGTAGGATATAATTTCTTTGCATAACTATTGACTCGATGTGTATGCATAGGGAATCACAAACCTTAACACTAATATTCTTACTAAATCACAATTACTCACTAACATGACTCACATATTATCATTTCCATATCGCAAAACTATTGCAAGGAATCACACTTATCATATCCAATGATCTATATGAAAGTTTTTATTATATCCCTCTTGGATATTCATCACTTTGGGACCAAATTCATATCTTGTGCAAATTACCGTTACTATCATCATCTCTCAAAAAGATTTAAGTGAAGCATGAGAGTGCAAATTACCATTACTATCATCTCTCATATCATGTGACGAATAAAAATATAGCTCCAAGTAAAATTACCGATGGTTGGTAGAAGAAAGAGGGGATGCCTTCCGGGGCATCCCCTAGCTTAGACGCTTGAGTCTTCCTTGAATATTACCTTGGGGTGCCTTGGGCATCCCCAATCTTAGGCTCTTGCTACTCCTTATTCCTTCATCCATCGTGATCTCACCCAAAACTTGAAAACTTCAATCACACAAAACTCAACAAAACCTTCGTGAGATCCGTTAGCATAACAAAATAAATCACTACTTTAAGTACTGTTGCAAACCCATTCATATTTTATTTTTGAATTATGCCTACTGTACTCTAACTTCACCATGGCTTATACCCCCCCGATACAATCCATAGATTCATCATAACAAGCAAGTAGTGCATCAAAAACAGAATCTGTCAAAAACAGAATAGTCTGTAGAAATCTATTTAAAATCCATACTTCTGTAACTCAAAAAATTCTGAAAAATTAGGACAACGTGTGAAATTCATATACCAATACTGTGTAAAAATTTCATATATTTCTGACGCTCCAGTACAGAAACAAAATTCAGGCACTGAACGCAAAACTTTCTGTTTTCCAAACAGCATCAATTATACTATCTTCCAAATCATCCTAAAGGCTTTACTTGGCACAAACACTAAATAAAAACACAAAAACAAAATCATACCATTAGCATAATTGTGAAAACACACAATAACAGAAAAAAATTATTTTATTCATTGGGTTGCCTCCCAACAAGCGCTATTGTTTTATGCCCCTAGCTAGGCATAATGCATAGTTTCAAGTATTGTCATCTTTCAAGTTGATTCCATAAGTGGCCCTCATGATGGATTCATATGGTGCTTTAATTTTATTCCTAGGGAAATGTTTCATACCCTTTTTTAATGGAAATTGAAATTTTATATTCCCTTCTTTCATGTCAATAACGGCACCTATGGTTCGTAAGAACGGTCTACCAAGTATTATTGGGCAAGAAGAATTGCATTCAATGTCAAGTACAATAAAATCAACGGGCACATAGTTCCTATTTGCAAGAATAAGAACATCATTAATTCTACCCAAAGGCTTTTTAATAGTAGAATCCGCAAGATGCAAATTAAGAGAACATTCATCTATATTGGTAAAACCTAGCACATCACATAAATATTTTGGAATTGTGGAAACGCTAGCACCCAAATCACATAAAGCATTGCACTCATAATTTTTAATTTT
Organism: Elymus sibiricus; assembly: GCA_039707655.1. Lineage (NCBI taxonomy): Eukaryota > Viridiplantae > Streptophyta > Magnoliopsida > Poales > Poaceae > Elymus > Elymus sibiricus. The sequence continues at coordinate 163,255,826 of CM077666.1, read as the reverse complement.
AACTTTAATGATGGGTTCCCATTCATCATATAATTTTCTAGGAATTGAAATTTCTAGTTCTAACTTTTCTTCTAACGCCTTCATCATTGCTTCTACAATGTGTTTAGTAAAAGCCTTGTTTTGCTCATAAGCGTTGGGTGAATTTAACATGGATTGTAACAAAGAAATGCACTCAATCAAAGAACAACTATCATAATTAAAATCTTTGTAATCCAAGAGAGTGGGCACATCGTTATTTAAAGTTTTTACCTCTCCAAACCCACTTTTAGCAATTTTTTCATTAAGATTTTCACCCTCCGAATTATGGGAACGCCTACTAGTTAAAGTTGACTATTCTTCAGTCCCCTTTTCATCAAGTTTTATATTGATAAACAAAGAATCAATAGATGAAACACCAATCATTTTAATATCCTCATCATTACTACGATAAAAACCAGGAGGAATCGCTTTTTCTAAAAATTTCCGTTTAGCTTTTAGCATGGCGGTTCTTTTCTTACTCTCATCCACGGAGACATATAAAGCTTTAATTGATTCACTAATATCAATTTTGGGTGGCAAAATTTTAGTCTTAAGATTTTCCACATCATGAATAATTCTATCAATGCTCCTAGACATATCATCAAGTTTACTCAATTTTTCTTCTATCGTAGTGTTGAAAACTTTTTGAGCATTAATAAATTCTTTAATATTACTTTCAAGATCAGAGGGAATCCTATTATTATTATAGGAATTACCATAAGCATTGCCATAATTATTACAGGAATTTCCAGGAAACGGCCTAGCATTGAAATTACCTCTATAAGCATTATTATTGAAATTCTTTCGCGAGACAAAATTCACATCTACAGGATCATTATTTTGCTCAATCAAAGTGGACAATGGCACATCATTAAGATCAACATCAGTATTTTTACTAGCAACCAATTTCATAAGCGCATCAACTTTATCACTCAAAGTACTAATTTCTTCAATAGAATTCACCTTTTTACTAGTAGGAGTTCTTTCAGTATGCCATTGTGAATAATTTGCCATAATATTATCAAGCAATTTGGTTGCTTCCCCCAAAGTAATTTCCATAAAAGTACCACCCGTGGCGGAATCTAAAAGATTTCTAGAAACAAAATTCAATCCCGCATAAAATTTTTGTATGATCATCCATAAATTTAAACCATGAGTAGGGAAATTTCTTATCATTAATTTCATCCTCTCCCAAGATTGGGCAACATGTTCATGATTATGTTTCTTGAAATTCATAATTTGATTTCTAAGAGAAATAATTTTCGCGGGAGGAAAATATTTAGTAATAAAAGCATCTTTACACCTATCCCAAGAATCGATACTATTTCGTGGTAAAGATGAAAATCAAATTTTTGCACGATCCCGCAACGAGAATGGGAATAATTTTAATTTCACAATATCATTATCCACATCTTTTTTCTTTTGCATGTCAAACAATTCTACGAAAGTGTTAAGATGGGATGCAGCATCTTCATTAGGACTACCGGAAATTTGTTCTTTCATAACAAGATTTAGCAAAGCGGCATTAATATCACAAGTCTCCACACTAGTGGCGGGAGGAGCAATCGGAGTACTAATAAAATCATTATTATTAGTATTGGAAAAATCACACAACTTTGTATTTTCTTGAGACATCGTGACTACGCAAACAAGATAACAAGCAGGCAAACAGGCAAACAAGAAAAAGGCAAACGGAAAATATTTTTGTATTTTTGTAAAAACGTTTTAGAAGTGGGGGAGATGAAAACGAGAGACAAATGGCAAATAAAGTAAATGCAAGGAGATGAGAGTTTATGCAAAGGTACTTGATAGATGTTGATGATGTCTCCCCGGCAACGGCGCCAGAAATTCTTCCTGCTACTTGTAGCTTGCGTTGGTATAATCCCCGAACAGGAAGGGATGATGCATCACAGTAGAGATAAGTATTTCCCTCAGTTATGAAACCAAGATTATCGAACTAGTAGGAGAATCACGCAACACCTCGTTAGCAGCACCTACACACAAACAACAACTCCTTGCACCCAACGCAAACGAGGGGTTGTCAATCCCTCGACGGTCAATTGCAAGATTAAATTGTATGTGATAGATAGATAGATTGAAACAAAAATACAAAATAAAATAAATAAAAGAAAATGGCAGCAATATTTTTAGGGTTTTAGTAATATGATTTAGATAGACCCGGGGGCCATAGTTTTCACTAGAGGCTTCTCTCGAGAAAATAGCATACGGTGGGTAGACAAATTACTGTTGGGCAATTGATAGAAAAGCAAATAATCATGACGATATCCAAGGCAATGATCATGTATATAGGCATCACGTCTAAGACAAGTAGACCGACTCCTACCTGCATCTACTACTATTACTCCACACATCGACCGCTATCCAGCATGCATCTAGTGTATTAAGTCCATAAAGAACGGAGTAACGCCTTAAGAACGATGACATGATGTAGACAAGATAAACTCACATATGAATAAACCCCATATTTTTACCCTTAATAGCAATGATACATACGTGTCATGTCCCTTTCTGTCACTGGGATTGAACACCGCAAGATCGAACCCATTACAAAGCACCTCTTCCCATGGCAAGATAAATCAATCTAGTTGGCCAAACCAATCAATAGATCTGAGAAGAAATACGAAGCTATAATAATCATGCATAAAAGAGATCAGAGAAGACTCAAATAATATTCATGGATAATCTGATCATAAACTCACAATTCATCGGATCCCAACAAACACACCATAAAAAGTGATTACATCGGATAGAACTCCAAGAACATCGAGGAGAACATTGTATTGAAGATCAAAAAGAGAGAAGAAGCCATCTAGCTACTAAGTATGGACCCGAAGGTCTGTGGTAAACTACTCACGCATCATCGGAAGGGCAGCAAGGTTGATGTAGAGCCCCTCCGTGATCGATTCCCCCTCCGGCGGAGTACCAGAGAAGGCCTCCAGATGGGATCTCTCGAGAACAGAAACTTGCGGCAGCGGAAAAAGTATTTCATGGACTCCCCTGAGGGTTTCTGATTTTTCTTGAATTTATAGTGGTGGAATTAGGTCAAACAGAGCTGAGGTGGGCCCACGAGGCACCAGGGCATGCCTGCCCCCCCCCCCAGGCGCGCCCTGGTGGCTCGTGGCCACCTCCTCTGGCGTCTGGTCTTCTCCCGAAGCTTCTAGTGTTTATCTTGTCCAGAAAAAAATCTCCAAAAAGTTTCGTGGCATTTGGAATTCGTTTGGTATTGATTTTTTGTAAAACAAAAACAGGGCAGAAAACAGCAACTGGCACTGGGCACTAAGTTAATAGGTTAGTCTCCAAAAATGATATATAATTGATGTATATGCATATAAAAACATCCAAGATTGATAATATAACAGCATGAAACAATCAAAAATTATAGATACGTTGGAGACGTATCACGCCCTCTCTCTCCCATGGCAGAGCGGAGGCGCAGCTCCGGCGAACGGCGGCGTCCCGTGACGAGCTAAGCCCACCGTTAGGCTCAGGAGGTCCAGACGGTCCTTACGGTGCTTGCCACAGTCGGTGGGGTGGACGGAGTCGACGGCGGCGTCGGGTGAAAGGGGGATTTTGCCCATGGCGCATCTCCGTTGAAATTGATGAGTGGGATGGATCCATGGTTGCTCAAGGGATATGGAGGTGAAGAGATTTTTTGCGGGGAGGTACTGGCTACATTGGAATCGACCGGAAGGCCATGGCGGCCGTGGCTACTGGAAGCGAGGAAGACGACTGTCCCCGGCCATGTGGCTGCATTGGGAGGCTTGTAGGAGGAGGGGGAGTGGTTGTGATGACGAGGGAGTGCTCGGGTGGCCCTTATATAGGCACGGGCAGGTCAGTTGGTGCGCTCCCGTGGTAAGCATGGCGGTGGCGGCCATTAACGCGGCAGGTGAGGCCGTTACTTGGCTGGTGGGGGACGGTGGGAAGTTCGTATGGACGGTGGTCGCCCAAATTTACTCAGGGGGGTGCTGGCTAGCTCAGGGAGTTCTAGGTGGCTTGGACGGTGCCGGCCATGGCAGATTTTAGTGGCGGCCATTGATGGCGAGCGCGGATGGTGGCGAGGCCGGCGAGCAGCGGATGAGCTCAGGGGGTTGGGACTGAAGTGCGCGATGCGCTGGTGGCCTCAGATTGGCGCCAAGCACCTTGGACGGTGCCGTCCCCGAGTCGGCGATCGCGGGTGGCAGCTCTGGTCGGTGCAGGTTGGTGGCAGGCGGCGCTAGAGGACTAGGGGGAGGTCGCAGCAGGTGCGGTGGCTAGCTGGGGTGTGTGGGGCAAGCCAGGGAGGCAGTAGAGAGGCAACATGGGTCCGGACGCCGACGGGTGCAACGCGGGCGCTCTGGCCATGCCCAGTGCACGCACACAGAGTGCTCGATCAAATGCCAGGGTGACCTATGTTGTCCCAAAAGAGCTGGTTTTTGGCAGGGTAGCAGTGCATGGTCTGGTAGGAGTGATGGACATGTTACTTTGGTCAGATGCTCAAGTGCCCAATGCAAGTTCATGAGCTTGCCATATTCAGCCATGCACATGAGGTGCTTGATGAAATGCTAGGGCCACCTAGGGATCTTTTCTGAGATTGAAATTTGGCAGGATGATCTCTCCTTAGATGGTAGAGATGATGGTGAGGTTGGTTCTGTAAAAAGAAGAACTTGCTAGTGCAACTTTTGGAGAAATTTAGTTCTGGACAGAAACTGCAGGGAATTATTTGGTGAACTCAAGTTATGCTAATGGAGCTGGTCTTCTAGACTTAAGGGTTTCTTAGGAAGTACTATAACTTGGAAAAATTTGGGAATTGTTTGAGCAACAGAAAATTGGGTTGTAGTTCAAAGCTGAATCTGGACCAGAAATGAAAAGAGGATGTTTTGCTCAAAATTTTCAAAAGACCAGGTTAGGTTTTTGCATAAAAGTGATCTATAGGCATCACATGACCCCTCATAATTTTTGTGGAATTTTAGGAGAATTATTTAAAATAGTTGTAGTGCAACAGGAGCATTTCAAAGTTTGAAAATGCTATTGAAAGGATTATTTTGGGCAAGGTTTTATTATTAAAATATTTCCTACTGTTATTAAAATATAAGTGAAATGATTTAAGAAAACTACCAAACCCCATAATATTTTACAAAAATTTCTATATGGAGGGAAGAATTTTGGAAAACAGAAAGCAGAAAAGACTCTGACTTTATTAAAAGACCTAATATAAATCAAAATTTTATTTCTGGCCAAATTTTACTTAATAAGAATATGGTTAAATTTTTGGGGTGTTACATTAAACTACTCACATATCATCGGAAGGGCAGCAAGGTTGATGTAGAAGCCCTCCGTGATCGATTCCCCAACCGACAGAGTACCGGAAAAGGCCTCCAGATGGGATCGCGGAAGAACAGAGGCTTGCGGCGGCGTAAAAGTTATTCGGGGTGGCTCTCTATTGGTTTCCGAATATTTGAGAATTTATAGAAGTGGAATTAGGTCAAACGGAGCCATGAGGGCCCCACAAGGCATCAGGGCACGCCCCCAGTGGAGGCTTCATAAACCTTCTGGCCTCCTCTCCAAGTCTCTAGGGTCTCTTTTGTCCAGAAAAAAACTCCAAAAAGTTTTGTGGCATTTGGACTTCGTTTGGTACTGATTTCCTGAAAACCAAAAACAAGCAGAAAATAGCAACTGGCACTGGGCACTAGGTTAATAGGTTAGTCCCAAAAGATGATATATAATTGCGTATAAAAACATCCAAGATTAATACTATAATAGCATGGAACAATAAAAAAATTATAGATACGTTGGAGACGTATCAAGCATCCCCAAGCTTAATTCCTGCTCGTCCTCGAGTAGGTAAATGATAAAAACAGAATTTTTGATGTGGAATGCTACCTAACATGTTTCATCATGTAATCTCTCTTATGGTATGAATAATAAGATCCGAATGATTCAAAGCAATAGTCTATAATTTGATATAAAGACATCAATACTCAGGCATACTAACAAACAATCATGCCTTTCAAAATAAAAATGCTAAAGAAAGTTATCCCTACAAAATCATATAATCCTGTCATGCTCCATCTTCTTAACACAAAATATTTATCATGCACTACCCCGATGACAAGCTAAGCAATTGGTTCATACTTTTTAACACGCTTCAGCTTTTTCAACCCCCATGCAATACATGAGCGCAAGCCATGGATATAGCACTATGGGTGGAATAGAATGTGGTGGTAGAGATTAATAAGGGGAAGTCAAAAATAAGAAGATAGTCTCACATCGACGAGGCTAATCAACGGGCTATGGAGATGCCCATCAATTGATGTCAATGCGAGGAGTAGGGATTGCCATGCAACGGATGCACTAAGAGCTATAAGTGTATGAAAGCTCAACATGAAACCTAAGTGGGTGTGCATCCAACTTGCTTGCTCATGAAGACCTCGGGCATTTGAGGAAGCCCATCATCGGAATATACAAACCAAGTTCTATAATGAAAAATTCCCACTAGTATATGAAAGTGACAAAATAGGAGACTCTCTATATGAAAAACATGGTGCTACTTTGAAGCACAAGTATGGAAAAGGATAGTAACACTGCCCCTTCTCTCTTTTTCTCTCATTTATTTTTTCTTTTCCTTTTTTTTCTTTCTCTTTTTTTCTTTTTTTTCATGGGCTCTTTTTGGCCTCTTTTTTTTATTTCCTCACTGGGACAATGCTCTAATAATGATGATCATCATACTTCTATTTACTTACAACTCAAAAGAAAATTACAACTCGAAACTAGAACAAAATATGACTCTATATGAATGCCTCTGGCGGTGTACCAGGATGTGCAATGATGCTAGCGTAACATGTATAAAAAACGATGAACGGTGGCTGAGCCACAAATACTATGTCAGCTATATGATCATGCAAAGCAATATGACAATGACGACGTGTGTCATAAAAAAACGGAACGGTGGAATTTGCATGGAAATATATCTCGGAATGGCTACGGAAATGCCATGATAGGTAGGTATGGTGTCTGTTTTGAGGAAGATATAAGGAGTCTTATGTGTGATATAGCGTATCATATCACGGGGTTTGGATGCACTGGCGAAGTTTGCACCAACTCTCGATGTGAGAAAGGGCAATGCACGGTACCGAAGACGCTAGCAAATTGCGGAAAGGTGAGAGTTCGTATATTCCATGGACTCACATTAGTCATAAAGAACTCACATACTTATTGTGAAAGTTTATTAGCCCTCGAAGCAAAGTACTACTACACATGCCCCTAGGGGGATAGATTGGTAGGAAAAGACCATCACTCGTCCCCGACCGCCACTCATAAGGTAGACAATCAAGAATAAATCATGCTCCAACTTCTTAGCATAATGACATATCATACGTGCATGCTTCGGGAATCACAAACCATAACACCAATATTCTTACTAAACCACAATTATCTACTAGCACCTCCCACATATTACCATCTTAATATCGCAAAACTATTGCAAGGAATCAAACTTATCATATTCAGTGATCTACATGAAAGTCTTTATTATATCCCTCTTGAATACCTATCATATTAGGACCAAACTCATAACCCGTACATATTACCATTGCTATTCATTAGACTCTCAAAAAGATATAAGTGAAGCATGAGAGTGCAACTATTTCTTTAAAATATAACCACCGCCGTGCTCTAAAAGATATAAGTGAAGTACTAGAGCAACTGCCTAGCTCAAAAGATATAAGTGAAGCACAAAGAGTATTCTAACAAATCATGAATAATGTGTGTCCCTCTCAAAAAGGTGTGTTCAGCAAATATGATTGTGACAAACTAAAAAGCAAACAAACTATATCAAAAGATGCTCCAAGTAAAACACATATCATGTGATGAATAAAAATATAGCTCCAAGTGAGTTACCGATAGATTGTTGACGAAAGAGGGGATGCCATATGGGGCATCCCCAAGCTTAGATGCTTGAGTCTTCCTTGAATATTACCTTGGGGTGCCTTGGGCATCCCCAAGCTTAGGCTCTTGCCGCTTCTTATTCCTTTATCCATCGTAGTCTCACCCAAAACTTGAAAACTTCAGCACACAAAACTCAACAGAAACCTCGTGAGATCCGTTAGTATAACAAACAAATCTTAAACTTTAGGTACTGTTGTAAATTGATTCATATTTAATATTGGCATAATGCTACTGTACTCCAACTTCTTCATGACTGATACCTCCCGATACGATCCATAGATTCATCAAATAAGCAAACTATGCAACAAAAACTGAATCTGTCTAAAATAGAACAGTCTGTAAAATCTATTTATAAGCTATACTTCTGTAACTCCAAAAATTCTGAAAAATTAGGACAATGTAAAAAATTCATATTCCAATACTTTGTAAAAATTTCAGATTTTTCTGACGCTCCAGTACAGAATCAAAAATCAAATACTGGACAGAAAACTTTCTGTTTTCCAAACAGCATCAATTATACTATCATCCAAATCATCCCAAAGGCATTACTTGGCACAAACACTAATTAAAAGATAAAAACACAATCATAACAGAGGCTATAATTGTGTAAACACACAAAAACATAAGGTAAAACAAAATTTTATTTTATTCATTGGGTTGCCTCCCAACAAGCGCTATTGTTTTATGCCCCTAGCTAGGCATAATGCATAGTTTCAAGTGTTGTCATCCTTCAAATTTATTCCATAGGTGGCCCTCATAATAGATTCATAAGGTGGATTAATTATCTTTCTAGGGAAGTGTTCCATCCCTTTCTTTAATGGAAATTGAAATCTTATATTACCTTCTTTCATATCAATAATAGCACCTATGGTTCATAAGAAAGGCCTACCAAGTATTATAGGACAAGAAGGATTGCATTCAATATCAAGCACAATAAAATCCACGGGCACATAATTTATATTAGCAAGAATAAGAAGATCATTTATTCTACCCAATGGCTTTTTAATAGTGGAATCCGCAAGATGTAAATTAAGGGAACAAGGATCCATATCGGTGAGACCTAGCACATCACACAAAGATTTTGGTATAGTGGAGACGCTAGCACCAAGATCACAAAGAGCATTACATTCATAATCTTTAATTTTGATTTTAATAGTAGGTTCCCATTCATCTTGTAATTTTCTAGGAATTGAAACTTCCAACTCAAGTTTTTCTTCATGAGCTTTCATCATAGCTTCTACAATATGTTTAGTGAAAGCTTTATTTTGTTCATAAGCATTTGGTGAATTAATCATGGATTGCAACAAGGAAATACACTCAATCAAAGAACAACTATCATAATTAAAGTCCTTGTAATCCAAAGTAGTGGGTGCATTACTATTTAAAGTTTTGACCTCTCCAAACCCACTTTATCACTTTTTTAATTAAGATTGTCACCCTCCAAGAAATTGGGACTCCTTCTAACTAAAGTTGACTCATCTTCAGTCCCTTTTTCATCAAGTTTTATGTTACTAAATAAGGATTCAATAGGTGTGACACCAATCATTTTAATATCGTCATCATTACTACGATAGAAACCGGGTGGAATGGCTTTTTCTAAGAATTCCCGCTTAGCTCTCAACCTAGCGGTCCATTCTTTACTTTCATTAATGGAGACATAGATAGTTTTAATAGACTCATTTATATCATGCTTGGTTGGCAAAGTTTTAATTTTAAGAGTTTCAACATCATGAGCAATTCTATCCATGTTCCTAGCCAATTCATCAACTCTATTCAATTTTTCTTCTATCATAGCATTAAAATTCTTTTGAGAATTAATAACTTATTTAATATTAATTTCAAGATCAGAGGGTATCTGATACGTCTCCAACGTATCTATAATTTATGAAGTATTCATGCCATGTTTATTATAGTTTTGTATGATTTTGGTGCACTTTTATATGGCTTTTATATGATTTTTATGGACTAACATATTGGCCTAGTGCCCAGTGCCAGTTGCTGTTTTCTACTTGTTTTTGGTTTTTCATAAAATCCATATCAAATGAAGTCCAAATGCAGTGAAACTTTTTCACGATTTTTTCTGGAAGGAAACAGACCTAGGAAGCTTCGGGGGAGCAGCAGAAGACCCACAGGGGCCCCACAAGCCCCCCAGGCGTGCCCTGGTACCTTGTGGGCCCCCTGTGGCACCTCTTTGCGTGATTCCAATGCTGAAAAATTATATATATTCAGAAACCCCCGAAAGTTAACCTAGATGAGTTTTTACGCCGCCGCAAGCTTCTGTACCAAGGAGATCCCATCTGAAGCCCTTTTCCGGCACCCTGCCGGAGGGAGGAATCATCACCAGAGGCCATCTTCATCATCCCGGCGGTCTCCATGACGAGGAGGGAGTAGTTCACCCTCGGGGCTGAGGGTATGTACTAGTAGCTATGTGTTTGATCTCTCTCTCTCTCGTGTTCTTGATATGGCACGATCTTGATGTATCGTGAGCTTTGTTAATATAGTTGGATCATATGGTGTTTCTTCCCTCTCTATCTTTGTTGTGATGAATTGAATGTTTTCCCTTTGAGGTTTCGTTATTGTCGGATTGAATATTCAGATTTGAGAACACTTGATGTATGTCTTGCATATGAATACCCATGGTGACAATGGGGTATTATATTGATTCACTTGATTTATGTTTTGGCACTCAACTCGCGGATTCCCGAGGTGACATTGGGGTAATCTATGCATAGGGGTTGATGCACGTTTTCATTATCTTTTCTCCGATAGAAACTTTGGGGTGCTCCTTGAAGTTCTTTGTGTGGATTGAATATTATGATTATGAAGTTGTTTGATGCATATCGTATAATCAACTCACGGATACTTGTGGTGACATTGGAGTATCTAGGTGACATTAGAGTTGGTTGATGTGTATCATATGGTGTTATTTTAGTACGAACTCTAGGGCTGTTTGTGACACTTATAGGAATAGCTCAATAGATCGATCGGAAAGGATAACTTTGAGGTGGTTTCGTACCCTACAAACAATTTCTATCTTATGTTCTCCCCTAATAGGAACTTGGGAGTGATTCTTTATCGCACGTTGAGGGATGGTTATATGATCCAATTATGTTAGCATTGTTGAGAGATTGCACTAGTGAAAGTATGAACCCTAGGCCTTGTTTTCAAGCATTGCAATACCATTTGTGCTCACTTTGGTTACTTGCTACCTTGCTGTTTTTATATTTTCAGATTACAAAAACCTATATCTACTATCCATACTACACTTGTATCACCATCTCTTCGCCGAACTAGTGCACCTATACAATTTACCATTGTATTGGGTGTGTTGGGGACACAAGAGATTACTTGTATTTGATTGCAGGGTTGTTTGAGAGAGACCATCTTCATCCTACACCTCCCACGGATTGATAAACCTTAGGTCATCCACTTGAGGGAAAATTGCTATTGTCCTACAAAACTCTGCGCTTGGAGGCCCAACACGAGTCTACAAAATAAGTTGTGTAGTAGACATCAGTATCCTATTATTATTATTATAAGAATTACCATAGGGATTACCATAATTGTTAGAGGAATTTCCAGGAAACGGTCTAGGATTGAAATTACCCCTATAAGCATTGTTGTTGAAATTATTTCTAGAGACAAAATTCACATCAATAGCATCATTATTTTGCTCAATCAAAGTAGACAATGGCACATCATTAGGATCAATATGAGCACTTTTACTAGCAACCAATTTCATAAGAGCATCCATCTTATCACTCAAAGTATTAATTTCTTCAACATAATTTACCTTCTTACTAGTTGGAGTTCGTTCAGTGTGCCATTGAGAATAATTTGTCATAATATTGTCAAGAAGTTTTGTAGCTTCTCCCAATGTAATTTCCATAAAAGTACCACCTGCGGCAGAGTCTAGCAAATTTCTAGAAACAAAGTTTAGTCCCGCATAAAATTTTTTGTATGATCATCCATAAGCTTAAACCATGTGTTGGGCAATTTCTTATCATTAACTTCATTCTCTCCCAAGATTGTGCAACATGTTCATGCTCAAGTTGCTTAAAATTCATAATTTGATTTCTTAAAGAAATAATCTTAGCGGGAGGAAAATACTTGGCAATAAAAGCATCCTTACATTTATCCCAAGAATCAATACTATTTCTAGGCAAGGATGAAAACCAAGTTTTAGAACGATCTCGTAGTGAGAACGGAAATAATTTCAATTTGACAATATCATTATCCACATCTTTTTTCTTTTGCATATCACAAAGTTCAACGAAAGTATTTAGATGGGATGCAGCATCTTCATTAGGACTACCAGAAAATTGTTCTTTCATAACAAGATTGAGCAAGGCAGCATTAATGTCACACGACTCCGCACTAGTGGCGGGAGGAGCAATAGGAGTACTAATAAAATCATTATTATTAGTATTGGAAAAGTCACACAATTTTGTATTTTCTTGAGACATCACGACGAAGCAAGCAAACTAGCAAACAAAAATATTTTTGTGTTTTTGTAAAAAAAAAGAAGTGGGGGAGATGAAAACAAGAGGCAAATGCAAATGCAAATAAAATAAATGCAAGTGGATGATAGTTTGTGCGAAGGTACTTGATAATTTTGGTGATGTCTCCCCGGCAACGGCGCCAGAAATTCTTCCTGCTACTTGTAGACTGCGTTGGTATTTCCCTGAAGAGGAGAGGATGATGCAGTATAGTAGAGATAAGTATTTCCCTCAGTTAAGAACCAAGGTTATCAATCCAGTAGGAGAACCACGCAAAATCCTTTAGCAGCACCTGCACACAGAAAAGCAAACACTTGCACCCAACACAAATAAGAGGGTTGTCAATCCTCCTAGCGGTTATTTGCAAGGATTAATTCTGATAGTGATAGATAGATAAAGTAAAATACTAAATAAAATAAAAGTAAATAAATTGCAGCAAGGTATTTTTGGGTTTTAATAAATGATAAAAGTCCGGGGGCCATAGTTTTCACTAGAGGCTTCTCTCTCGAACACATAGCATATGGTGGGTAAACAAATTACTGTTGGGCAATTGTTAGAAAAGCAAATAATTATGACGGATTCATGGCAATGATCATGTATATAGGCATCACATCCGAGACAAGCAGACCAACTCCCGCCTGCATCTACTACTATTACTCCACCCATTGACCGCTATCCAGCATGCATCTAGGGTATTAAGTATGAAACAGAGTAACGCTTTAAGCAAGATGACATGATGTAGACAAAGTAAACTCAAGCAATATGATTAAACCCCATCTTTTTATCCTTAATGGCAACAATACAAATACGTGTCATGTCCCTTTCTATCACTGGGATTGAGCACCGCAAGATTGAACCCATCACAAAGCACCTCTCCCATTGCAAGATAAACCAATCTAGTTGGCCAAACCAAATCGATAGATCGGAGAGAAATACAAAGCTATAACAATCATGCATAAAAGAGTTCAGAGAAGACTCAAATATTTCTCATGAATAATCTGATCATAAACTCACAATTCATCGGATCCCAACAAACACACCGCAAAAGAAGATTACATCGGATAGAACTCCAAGAACATCGAGGAGAACATGGTATTGAAGATCAAAGAGAGAGAAGAAGCCATCTAGCTACTAGCTATGGACCCGTAGGTCTGTGGTAAACTACTCACACATCATCGGAAGAACAGAGGCTTGCGGCGGCGTAAAAGTTATTCAGGGTGGCTCTCTCTTGGTTTCCGAATATTTGAGAATTTATAGAAGTGGAATTAGGTCAAACGGAGCCACGAGGGCCCCACAAGGCATCAGGGCGTGCCCCCCCGGGGCCGCGCCCTGTTGCCTTGTGGAGGCTTCGTGAACCTTCTGGCCTCCTCTGCAAGTCTCCAGGGTCTCTTTTGTCCAGAAAAATAAATATCCAAAAAGTTTCGTGGCATTTGGACTTCGTTTGGTACTGATTTCCTGAAAAACCAAAAACAAGCAGAAAATAGCAACTGGCACTGGGCACTAGGTTAATAGGTTTGTCCCAAAAAATGATATATAATTGCATATAAAAACATCCAAGATTGATACTATAATAGCATGGAACAATAAAAAATTATAGATACGTTGGAGGCGTATCAACCACAATTTGGTCTTTGCCACCTCACCTACACCACATGAATGGAATGACAAAGGTAACATAGGTGAAGGTGATGAGCTAGTCCCACTAGTGGACATTGATTGCTTGCATGATGTCGATCCTCCTATTGACACGCTTCATGCTAGTATGATTTCCCCATGCGATGATTTACCCATTTATGATGAGTTTGATGATTGCCATGTGGAGTCTATTAGTTGTGATGCTATGTTGCATAGGATTTCTTATGACAATTCTCTCGGTCACATCATGTTTGACAATCCGCTTGACTTGTCATATGCTATGCATGAGATCAACAATATGTCCAACTTGCAATCTCATCATAGTAACTATGCATATGCCATTAAAATGAACCCAATTTGCACATATGGCATAGATGACAAGCACATGGTTATTGGCATTTGCTTTTCTTGTGATGATATTGCTATGCTTCCTTTACACCATTTGCGCAATTTTTCACATATGCCATGCCATGATCACCTAGCTTCGAACATGCATTGTTTTGGATGTTGTTCATTTTCTCCATGTGATGCTTCCGCTATTGCTATTGAGGAGACCCCCATAGTTTTCTCATACATGTTAGGAGATTTTGATCCATCCCATCCATTGCATGATCCCAATACTTGTGTGCACAATATGCTCCCCATGAATAAAAATGATATCGATGTGCCTTATACTTGCATGCTCAATTTGTGTCCCCATCGTGTTATACATAACAACTATTCTTTCAAGATGGATGACATGTTCATATACCATGCCTCAAATTTCTTTGAGCGATGCTTATCTTGTGCTAACTCTCACGTGCACATACACATCATGATGGATGATGTGTACATTTACCACGCACACACATTCTTTTGCTTGTGTCTTTCTTGTGTAGGTAATCACACATATTCGTCAACCTCGCAAGCGCACGAGTTGATGAAACGAGCTCTAGAGAGCAATGAAGATGTGCGCCACCATGGAGTGCTTACCCTCCACCCGCCCTCTTTGCGACGAGACTTCGCGCATTTCTTCTACATGGCCCTCACATGGTTATGGGTTATTGTCCATTACATATTATATGTCCATCTTGCCATGTTCACTTTGCATGATATGCTCATTCCTATGCCTTTGCCATGCATTTGTGACCCATGCTTTGCATTACCCATGATGATTGATTCTAGTACTTGTATGTGTATTTGCAAGCTTGGTGGAGATATTGCTTGTTATTGTCATGTTTGCTTTGTGCCCCATACTAGTGTTGATGCTTATGATGATACCTTCATCTTGCTTTGTGTTCGTGCTTGCGATATGTCATGTGCATTGCCTATATCTACTATTTGCTCATATGACATGGTTGCTATGATTTCCTCTAGTGTGTTGCATCTTCGCTCCACTAGTTTGCACGACATGCTTACTATGATTGCTTGCCTTGTTGCATCACCGATGATTCATACTTGCTTGTTTCATGCGGTTGATAGCACCTATTGCCATGATTTGCACATGATTGATATTGGATGTTGTCATATATCTCCATATGTTGCCTCTCTCATGCTAGATGATTTGCCATGTATTGAGTGCAACAATGATTTTAGTCTTGCTAATGAGATTGCCCCATAGCTTTCTCCCATATGTTTGGAGCTTTTGCCATCTTTCATGTGAAGCATGCTTGTCTTCCTTCTTTGCACCATATGCCTAGTGCCATGAATATAGCCATTATTGCATCATATTATTCATGCACTTGTGATACTAATGGTTATGTGCAAGAGAAGAGAACCATCATGATGGATGATGTGTTTATCTACCGTGCACATACATTCCTTGCTTTGTTGTGTGCATGTGTAGGATCCTTCGACTTCATGTCAACTTCCACTTCACGTGAGTTGACCATTCGAGTTCTTGAGAGCAAGCCACTTTTGACCGACACGCTTCTACATCGCACTTGCTCGTGCTTTGGCATTGTGAAGGACGCACAAGAACATGCTTTCGAGGTGATATCCTTCTCTTTCGAGAACCCCAAAACCATGAGCATGAATATTGTGGATCATACTTCATGTGTTGCTTGCTACATGACACATTACACACATGCTAGAGATCTTGTTTTGACTTGTCATTGCCACATTGCCATGCCTCATGATATATATGCCTTGTGTGTTGCATCGAACATGATTATCCCATGCTATTCCCATGTGTTTGATTGCAACAATGTCATTTCTTCACATATGACATGTCCCATTGAATGCTACACGCTTGACTTGATTGCCTCACACATGATGACCAATTGCTCTTTCTATTGTGTTGAGTGTCACGCTATCTTCACTACACCCTATGCATATTATACTTGGATTGTCTCGCACCTTGGATTGCCCCATGTGTTTAGACATCTCATTTTCTTTGGTGTTGTGAATGATTCCTATGCATACCATAGACCATTTGTTGAGAGCTTTGTGCATACTTGCTATGACCTTGAGGTAGATGCTTGTTCTCTTGTAACACATATTAGCATCTCTACCTCCCATTTGCATGCTTGTTTCCATGATGACGTTGATTATGCTCAATTTATGTGCTTACATGCCATGTCACAATCCTTTGTCACATCATATGCTATTCATGACGACGACACTTGTTGGGTGAATCACCACTTGAATGCTTGGTTTTACACTAACGCTAACCACATTTGTTTTTCCAAGTGTTTGTTGTTCTTGCTCCTTTTGAAGGAATCACAAGATGGTGCGACATTGGAGAGTGCCCATTTCGAGCTTCAAGATGATGAATGCTTGGTGATCGTCCACTTCTACACGGCGACGCCATCTCTTTCCCATGGTGATTTGGTTTTTGATCCGAGGACGGATCTTTTCCAAGGGGGAGGGGATGATGGGGAGCATCCTACGGACATCATCATGTCAAGAGTCCGTTTGGCAAGTGACACGTGCGACATCTACTTCACATACATAAAGGTGAATCATCTCCTTTACACGTGCTCACTTGACCCCTTCGAGGATGGTATACTACTTGATACTTCTCTCGTGTGCATGCTTAGGTATTGTCGGAGCTTCACGGATGT
This sequence comes from Elymus sibiricus, assembly GCA_039707655.1. Taxonomy (NCBI): domain Eukaryota; kingdom Viridiplantae; phylum Streptophyta; class Magnoliopsida; order Poales; family Poaceae; genus Elymus; species Elymus sibiricus. Next base: position 163,238,686 of record CM077666.1, on the reverse strand, counting down.
CGAGGAGGAGTGCAAGCGCCAAGGAACAACTACACCATCCGCGAGGGAAGCGTGGAAGCGACGACGGAAGAAGATGATGCTACTGAAGCTATAGCGGTCGAACATCCGGGCCAGAGGCCGGACATCCAGCGCCTGTGCAGCCGAGAGGAACTGCACCAACTGACGGCCGAAGAGCATCAGCGGCCGGACATCCGGCACGAGCCCGGACATCTGGCGCCTCAACGCCGCCCGGACATCCAGCCTTCCCCCGGAAATCTGGCGGAGGCCACCAGAAGATTGGCCACCGTCAGGCCGGACATCCAGCCCCAGCCCTGGACATCCGGCGCCTCACGAGAGGCCGGACATCCGGCGCCTGCCTGCGCGCACGGTCAGGCCCGAGGCCCATGTATCTCTCTCCCACTTACCCCTTCGTGACTTGTACTATAAATAGACCTTCCCCTTCTCCATTCTAGGGTTAGCTAAGATTAGAACTACACATTGGAGCTTAGCTCATGTACCTCCCCTTGTGGGATTCCTCTTGAGAGAGAGAAGACTCCATTGTAGTGCAAGGCCTCCTAAGGGAGAAGGATATCACTAGATCATCAAGACCTCCTAAGGGAGAAGGATTTATCTAGATCATCAAGACCTCATCTCCTCATGGATTTGGGATGAACTCTACCTTGTATCTTTTCCTTTGATTGTTAATGTACCTTGTGGATCTTGTGTGTTTGTTAGTCTAGTGGATGTGTGATTGGACTTGTTCTCGAGTGTTTCCTCTTGTGATTTCCTCCTCTTGTTCTTCGTGTTCTTCGCGTAGCCACCTCCAATTCGTGAACATCGGGACAAATCGGGGTACTTTGACCCGTACCTACATCACGTAGCCTCTCTCCATCCCCCTCCCCCCTCGCCGCCGCACGAGGTTGCCGCCAGGCAAGGCCCGTGGCGCAACCATGGACTGTGGTGGCGGGGCCTGCGCTGCTCCGGGTCGCATCGAAGGGTCTTGGATATGGGCGGCGGCCCCGGTGAGGCCCCCTGTCTCCGGCGGCGAGTAGTGGGGTTGGCGTGGTGCCAGCGATCTGGTCGGGTGGCCGATGGATCTTCGGTGGACTGGGGCCTCGCGTGGCTGCCCTGGCGGCTGGCGGTGCCAGATCTAGCTGCTGGCCATCTTCCCCTGTTCGGTGTGCTTCGCCCTCGACGGTTCCTGGTTGTGCCGGCATGGCTGGCCAGCCCCTGGGATGCGGGCGAATCTGGTGGTTGGGATCCAGATTGGGGGAAAATCCTGGTCGGCTCCGGCCGGCCGCGACGACGATGACGCCCACGGGCGCCGATTTCTTCGTGGAGACGTCGGTCAATGTCTGCCCTTCCACTCCCCACCACCTTGCTTCTCGGGTGAAAACCTAACTCCGATGGGCGGGGGCGGCGTCCTTAGCGCCGTGACCTTCTTGAAGGCGTTGCCTTGAGGGCTGTGTGGTGGCGGGCACTGTATGGGGGCGGTGACAGCAGCCGATGGCGTGTCCTTCGTCCAAGCCTCCGCTTTTCCTCTGGCGCATTCTGGCTGTGGGTTGTGTAGCTCGCTCTACATTGGACGAGCCTCGTCGGCACTCTTGGGTGCTCTGATCCGCTCTTGGGGTTATCCGGCGGCTTCCATCCATGTTCAAGGGAACTTTCCATTCTTTGACGGTTCGGGGCCTTGCGATCCAGGCGAGGAGGTTGTGGCCTCCTTCGAAGATAGAGTTGGATGGATGCGTCATGCCGAGGCCCTTAGTGTCTGGTGACGGCAAGCCTTGTAGGTGCATTTTCACTCCCTCTCCAGAGCCGGCATTGCTTCCGTCTAGGTGTTGTCGTGGTGGAGGACCTCAACTTCTTCGGCAGTGTGCTCCATTGTATATCCTTCATGCGTGAAGTGTTTGAGGCTCTGTAAGCTGCTTTCCAGCGCCTCTGTATCTTGCTGCCTTCTGTTGTTCTTGTTCTTCAATGTACTCTGCAGTTGTATCCTGACTGGTTGATGGCTTTGTTAATTCAAAATCGGACTAGGCTAGCGCCCTACTCGGACTCGGCTGCGTCTTTTCTCTAAAAAAAAGACAAAGATACATTTTTCTCCTTGTTCCTCCTTCCACCTCCATTCTCGTCATCCTCTCTTGCTCTAGCATTGTCATCGTTTCGAAAGTCTATCATCTCGCCTTACAATCACTTGGGCACCTTCTAAAATGAAATTTTGTGAAATGTTTCAACATATTGCGAGAGATTATGGTGTAAAAACAAATTTATAAATGAAATGTTTCTCAAATACCATGAGAGATGATGCCATATTAATTTTTTATTCACAAATAGTCACACACACACACACACGCACAAACACGTAGTGAAATATGTTTTTTGTGTCTCCTTATTTTTCAACCGCAACAAATATAATGTCTTCGGGACTACAAGAAATGCAAAGAAACAAAATACGATGTATAACTAAGAAATCAAACTAAAAACATACTTGATTAACTAAAATACCCTCTTTCATTAAAGTTCTCACATTACATTGGACACCTGAAAATTCATGTCTATAGAAATGATAGTCAAATACTCCCTCCGATCCAAAATAAGTGTCGTGGTTTTAGTTCAAATTTGAACTAAAACGACGACACTTATTTTGGTTGGAGGGAGTAGTAATTAGTCAAAAATATTACAAATGAGTTTCAAGAAAGCTATAATTTAGGTTGTGATAATTTTTCGTCGCCTACTTGTGCCCTCCCTGGAAGAATCGATGTTGGTTGTTGATTGGTAGGTTCCAATGTTCACGACATATGTTGATTGGCTAGGCTCGCATGTTGAGGAAGGTGTGTGCCTGACTTGTCGAAGATGAGAGAGGATGCATGTATCGTAGCCTTTTGTTTGGATAATTTATCATTTTTCTTATAAAATTCCCTCTCATTATTGAACTTCAGTTAGTTACATCATCCAATAAGGGATGAATGAGCTCAACAGGAGGGCAGCAAGTCATGTTGTCATATAGCAATCCAGTTTTTACTGTATTCATGTAGCCTTTCCCTGCTTATTAACCTACTTTATGCATAACCTATTTCATGCGGGTATGGTATTAGTACTAAGGGTGTCACATTGCGCATGTTTTGGGCTCATGCGAACCATCTGCCACTTTTAGCTCCTATTTTATGCAGTTACTCGAAGTGTTGGTCACATGTGTTGTATATTAATTTTTTTTACTATGGCCTTTATACCATCAGACCTATACTTATGCTACAATTTTCTAAAGCATTTATTTTTAGTTTGTGTGATTTAGATTACTCTTTTCTTTATCAATTGATTCTTCTTTTTTATGAATCCCCTATGATGCCTTTTGGATTTGTAGACAAGTCGTTAGGTAAGAGTTTCGTCTGGCTAATTATCAGTTAGTGTTCCTTCATTATACTCGGTTAAATACTGTGTTGATGTTTCCTTATTCTTTTATTGTAAGTCATTGGTATGTGTTGTTCTATTACCCTCCTCACTGTAAGTCACAAAGCCCTATTCTTCAAAGCCTCTGAATGAGCTATTGTTCTATGCTGCAATTTCAGTAGTTTGATGAGCTTGGAAGTGAGAAGATGGATCATTGTTTACTTTTTTTGCACTGAAATGTGTCCATCTAATAAATATCACACATTACCAATTCCTATTTTTTCATATCTCTTTAAATCATTGTAGAATTTCCCGCCGCAACGCGCGGGGTATCACCTAGTTTATAAGAATTAGCCGACCCCCATAAGACATAAGCTTGCCCTTCCAGCAGCTTAATTTCTTTTCAAATCGATCTTCAATGCATTTCCATTCTTTGTTGGTTAATCTACGATGATGGATTGGTATTCTCAAATATCTAAAAGGTAGAGACCCAGCTCACACCCGAACAACTGTCTATAATTATCCTGTTCTTCCTTGGCGCACGCAAAGCAGAACAGCTCACTCTTATTGAAATTAATTTTCAAGCGAGACAGTTGTTTGAATAGACATAAAACCAGTTTCATATTTCTAGTCTTTGCCATATCATGTTCCATCAAAATAATATTGTAGTATGGACACCCCACCATCCACGAGATGCGGGATGAGACCACCTACCTGGTCGTTCTCTTTAGCTCTACCAATGAGAACCGCCAACATATCATCGACTACATTAGCAGGATAGCAGACATCGGATCCCCCTGCCTCAGTCCTTTTTGCGTCTGGAATTAATGACCTATGTCATCATTAACCTTGATCCTTACGCTGCCTGCTTGTACAAAGGATTCGACATGCTTCCTCCAGGTCGAATCAAAACCCTTCATACGCAAGGCCTGCTGCAAGAATGGCCACTTGACTTTATCGTATGCCTTCTCGAAATCCACTTTGAAGACAACTCCGTCGAGTTTCTTCAACTGAATTTCATGTAAGGTTTCATGGAGAATGACCACTCCCTCCAGAATATGTCGTCCAGGCATGAAAGTCGTTTGAGTCGGCTGTACCGCAGTATGCACAATTTGTGTGAGGCAATTAGTCCCAACTTTGGTAAATATCTTAAAGCTCACATTAAGCAGACATATCGGTCTGAACTGCTCAATGCGATCCGCCTCCACCTTCTTTGGCAACAACGTAACTGTCCTAAGTTAAGTTTAAATAATTGAAGATGGCCATTAAACAGATCATGGAACATTGGCATTAGGTCAGCTTTAATTATATCCCAACACCTCTTATAAAATTCTACTGGAAAGCCATTCGGACTAGGTGCCTTATTATTTTTCATTTGCGCTATTGCTTCGAAAACCTCCTTTTCTGTGAAGGGGGCAGTGAGTATCCCATTCTCATTGTCTCCCAGTTGTGCTACGTCCTCTACCGTATCCTCGTTGAGTGCTGGGATATAATAGCACTGATCTTCAGCTGACTGACATCCTCACAAAAGGACTTGGGCGTGTCAAATTCATCGAGATGAGGCAGAAGCTCGGGGTCGAGGAGGTGAAGCCAATGCAACATGCTTGGGATGGTGAATTGTTAGCCAATAATCCCGCTACTTCTTTTCTTCAGTTAGCAGAAATAACGGCTGTGTAGCATGTGCTTGTGCATGTCTCGACCAAAAACTTTGCTTTGTTTCCATAGTTGTAGGGCGGCCGATCGCATCGTGGGATGGCACAGATCATGGTGATCGTGGCATCCAAGTAGGCAGGAGGCACGAGCGGTCATGGGATGACATGGCCACTTTGCTCGGTTCACCGCCCGGTTTTAGCTCAAGTTAGTTGTAACCACTGAATAAATAGAGGAACAAAAAAGTAGCAAATCGACATGCAAATCACTTGTCTCCTGTGTCCTGGTCGTGATCACCATCACCTACCGCCGTTCCCTTGCAACAATGTTAGGATCCTATCCTAACTGGGCCAAGGGTGACCAACACATGGGCCGGGCCTGTCCAGAACTAGCAAGGGTCGTGAACTACAAATGTCCATGGGAAGGCAACGAGGGACGCATCCAGAAGGATCAGGCAAAGGAACGGCACAGCGGCTCTCTTCTCCTACCTCCGACTCTCTCCCCAGTTCCTCCTCCATACCTCCATTGTACCTTCATTAGCTACCTCAAATCTCTGTAATCTGGTTCTGTGATTGATTATCAGTTGGCACCTTAACATCTGGCATCAGAGCCCTCTCACCACCCTTCCCAATTTCTCCCTAATTTTTTTCAGCACACCATTCTCTCCACCACCATGCATCCTGAGTTGAAGGCTTACCTTGACGAGTTCGAGGCGAAGGCTCAGGCACGCTACGACGCCAGTCCCAGGCTGTTCGCGCAGCACGACGCGCTGCTCTCCAAGCTCCTCGTGGGTGTCTCGCCTCCGCAGCCGGTGCGTCCCAGGGGCACGGCAACCGATGGCGGCCTCACCGATGACGCCAGAGTCCCGGCGGTCGTCCCCGACGTCTTCTCCGCTACCACCCAGGCCCAGGAGGCCCTCGCGGTCGCCCATGATGCACCCCTGGTCTGCATCGAGATGGCGCCCATGACCTGTTCGACGGAGTGCCCGACCCAGGTCGCCACCATCAACAACGTCAACGAGGTCCACGTCGCAGCCACAACCGCCCGCCTCGAGCCCGCGGTCGATCTCATCCACCAGGAGGTCCCGCAGCTCACGTATGTGCCTTCCATCGGCACCAACACCGCCTCTACCGTCGCGGTCGTCACCACAGTGGCAACCATCACCGACGTCGACCCCAAGGCCGGCGTACTGGAGCTGGATGCCTCACCACTGCCTTCCATCAACGCCTCCACCCCGGTAGCCAGCGAGAGGGACCACAGCGTCATCCTCATCGTCTCCGGCAACCTCGCTGCACCAGTGCAGACCACGTGCTCGGCAGAATGCCCCGTCCCTGCGAGCGACTGGATGAAGCCTCTGTTCGCCATGAGTATACCTCCCCCAACATATGCACCATCCAGTTTGGTTCACCCCGATCATTCTGAACACCTGCAGCACCCGTCGCTGATTGCACAAGCAGAATATAGCAATCACCTTGTTGAAAAGGGCACAACCCGGTGCTTGCCACCAGTACAGCCAGGAATCGGGCAGGAGCCATGGCCGCCGCCTTTGCGACTGTGGGTCAGAAACATGGAGCATCCATTCAGACCAAGGCCGTGGCTGTCTCTCAACTACGATTCAGTTGCAGGTTATCACGAGAAGACATATTCATGTACACATCACCAGCCACATGAAGTTTCAGGGTTCAGTGTTGGGCTAGTTCCATTACCATTCAGTGATGTGAGTTCTCGAGTTTCTTATCTTAAGCTGAATTACATGGACGAGCCTGTCATTTGTTTTCAAGATGCACAGCTACAATCTTGGTGGCCACCGGACCTCCAACCGAGGACGAAGTGTGAATTGGAAGAATGGCTACCTCCTAGTCAGCATGCTACTGTGGTTGTGCACATGTTTCAGAGCGTTAAGAACCCGGGTACTTTGAGTGCATAACCAACAACCGGACATGATCTTTAGTTAATTCAGTTCAAACAAAGCGCCCGGATCGTGCACCATATAATGCAGGCGCTCGATGTCCTCTCTATCATCACCGACCTCGATCAAACTGTCCCCGATGGGGATTCTGTCCTGAGAGCACCGCTGGTCATAGAGGAGACGCTAATGACAACTCACGCTCCTCCCAAGGTCACAGTCATATACTCACCACAGGTGCCCATGGAACATGATCTGGGAACCAAGCAACAAGGCCAGCTGCTACGCCCAACGCCATGGCCATCGCTTGATTATCGTTCTGAATCAACATATTTACAAGCTGCAGTGGGAAGCATGAAGGCTGATGACTGGATCAACTTGAAACTCAGTGGAACAAATTATGGGGCAACTGCTACTGTTACAGCACTTCTGAACATATGTGTCGCCGCCTGGAGTGGAACCAAACAACTTCACACTTGCACCTGTTGCATATGCTTAGGCAGCCCATGGGTAGAGATTAGGACCCTGCTGATGGAGTTGGAACTGCTTATCGCGCAAATGTCAGTTATATCTTCTATGCAGTCATAGCATGAATTTCATGCTCAGGTTCAACAAGCTCCTTGTGCCCGTATGTTCTCTGTTTCAACTGAGCTACAGGGTTATGAGGGGACCAAGCTGTTCGAGTTCAATCAGGAGACCATTTGGCTAAAGCTACCATGGACATCATTTTCAGGTTATTGTCGAGTCGTACATGTGGTGTTCGAGCATTACTTGTGTGGTCAGCCCTATCCAAGAGTAATGAGCATGTCAATGCACAAGCAAGTTTTGAGCCAAGACCAAATTAAGGGGAGTGGCTGTTTTGCTAGAGAATGCAGACTTGAATAATTAGATGGTGGTTCAAGAGCAAGAATTCAGCTTGCTGTACTGACCAGTTTTCAATACTGCTCCTTCATGTGTAGACCATATTGTATACTATTGATCAGGCCACTTACAGAAAAGAGAACATCAAAGGACAAAAAATCGTTAGTACAGGCACTTTGTGTTGGAAATATGCCCTAGAGGCAATAATAAATTGGTTATTATTATATTTCCTTGTTCATGATAATCGTTTATTATCCATGCTATAATTGTATTGATTGGAAACTCAAATACATGTGTGGGTACATAGACAACACTGTGTCCCTAGTAAGCCTCTAGTTGACTAGCTTGTTGATCAAAGATGGTTAAGGTTTCCTAGCCATGGACATGAGATGTCATTTGATGACGGGATCACATCATTAGGAGAATGATGTGATGGACAAGACCCAAACTGTAAACGTAGCATTTGATCGTGTCAGTTTATTGCTATTGTTTTCTGCATGTCAAGTATCTGTTCCTTTGACCATGAGATCATGCAACTCACTGACACCGGAGGAATACCTTGTGTGTATCAAACGTCGCAACGTAACTGGGTGACTATAAAGGTGCTCTACAGGTATCTCCGAGGGTGTCTGTTGGGTTGGCATGGATCAAGACTGGGATTTGTTACTCCGTATGACGGAGAGGTATCTCAGGGCCCACTCGGTAATACAACATCACAATGAGCCTTGCAAGCAATGTGACTAAAGTGTTAGCCGCGAGATCTTGTATTACGGAACGAGTAAAGAGACTTGCCGGTAACGAGATTGAACTAGGTATAGTGATACCGACGATCGAATCTCGGGCAAGTAACATACCGAAGAACAAAGGGAACAGCATACGGGATTAACTGAATCCTTGACATAGAGGTTCGACCGATAAAGATCTTCGTAGAATATGTAGGAGCCAATATGGGCATCCAGGTCCCGCTATTGGTTATTGGCCGTAGAGGTGTCTCGGTCATGTCTACATAGTTCTCGAACCCGCAGGGTCTACACACTTAACGTTTGGTGACGATTAGTATAATTGAGTTATTATGTTGGTGACCGAAAGTTGTTCGGAGTCCCGGATAAGATCCCGGACATGACGAGGATCTCCGGAATAGTCCGGAGGTAAAGATTGATATATGTGATAATAGTGTTTTGATCTCTGGAAGGGTTCCGGAGTTCACCGGAAGGGGTTCCGGATGTTTGCCGAAGTGTTCGGGTACAGCAACACTTTATATGGGCCAAGGGATAAAAGCCCACAAGGTATTAGAAAGTGCAAAAAGTAGTTTTGCTGCCGCGTAAGCGGTACTACCGCTTGGTGAAGCGGTACTACCGCCGGAGCGGTACTACCGCTTGTGTGAAGCGGTACTACCGCCCAAGCGGTACTACCGCTTGTGTGAAGCGGTACTACCGCTTGTGCGCGGCTGTGCACGGTTCGGCAGGGATCCGAGTTGGACTCTTTCCCTGCGGGCCAAACCGACCTTGTGCGGGCAAAACCGACCCGGAGGAGGCTTTTACTCCAAGTTTAGACCCCAAGGCTCAACATATAAATAGAGGGGCAGGGCTAGCACACGGGACACATCAAGATTTCCCCAAGCCGTGTGCGGCAACCCTAACCCTCTAGTTCCTCCGTCATAATCTCCGTAGCGCTTGGCGAAGCCCTGCAGAGATTGTTCCTCACCACCATCACCACGCCGTCGTGCTGCTGGAACTCAACCACTACTTCACCATCGCTCGCTGGATCGAGGAGGTGAAGGCGTCATCAAGCCGTACGTGTGTTGAACGCGGAGGTGCCGTCCGTTCGGCGCTAGTTCGTGATCGGATCGAGGGACGACTTGCGATTTGGATCGCGGAGACGTTCGACTACATCAACCGCGTTTATTAAACGCTTCCGCTTAGCGATCTACAAGGGTATGTAGATTCACTCTCCCTCTCGTAGATGCTCATCACCATGGATAGATCTTGTGTGTGCGTAGGAAAATTTTTGTTTCCCATGCAACGTTCCCCAACAGTGGCATCATGAGCTAGGTCTATGCGTAGATGAGATCTCGAGTAGAACACAAACGAGTTGTGGGCGTGGGTGTATACATATTGCTTGCCGTTACTAGTTGATACTTGATTCCGCGGTATTGTGAGATGAAGCGGCCTGGACCGACATTACGCGTACGCTTACGCGAGACTGGTTTCACCGCTGCGTGCACTTGTTGCATAAAGGTGACTGGCAGGTGACTGTCTCTCTCACTTTAGTTGAATCGATTTCAATGAAGAGGGTTCTTTTAGAAGATCAAAAAGCAATCACTACACCACGTTGTGGTTTTGCGTAGGTAAGAACGGTTCTTGCAAACCCGTAGCAGCCACGTAAAATTTGCAACAACAATTAGAGGACGTCTAACTTGTTTTTGCAGGGTATGTTGTGATGTGATATGGCCAATTACATGATGAGATATATGTGATGTATGAGATGATCGTGTGATGTATAGAATATCACGACTTGCATGTCGATGAGTACGGCAACTGGCAGGAGCCATAGAGTTGTCTTTAATTATTGTATGACCTGCGTGTCAATCATTAAGCGCTATGTAATGCTTTACTTTATCGCTAAACGTTAGCAATAGTCGTGGAAGCAACAGTCGGCGCGACAACCTTGGCGACACGTTGATGGAGATCAAGATGATGGAGATCATGGTGTCATGCCGGTGACGATGGAGATCATGCCGGTGCTTTGGAGATGGAGATCAAAAGCACAAGTTCATGGCCATATCATGTCACTTATGATTTGCATGTGATGTTAATCCTTTTATGCATCTTATTTTGCTTAGGACGACGGTAGCATTATAAGGTGATCCCTCACTTAAATTTCAAGATAAATTGTGTTCTCCCCAAGTGTGCACCGTTGCGAAAGTTCGTCGTTTCGAGACACGCCGTGATGATCGGGTGTGATAGACTCTACGTTCGCATACAACGGGTGCAAGCCATGTTGCACGTGCGGAACACTCGGGTTAAACTTGACGAGCCTAGCATGTACAGACATGGCCTCGGAACACAAGAGACCGAAAGGTCGAACATGAGTCATATAGTAGATATGATCAACATGAAGATGTTCACCATTGAAACCACCTCAACTCACGTGATGATCGGACTTGAGTTGGTGGATTTGGATCATGTTACACTCGAATGACCGGAGGGATGTCAATTTGAGTGGGAGTTTTTAAGTAATATGATTAACTAAACTCATTATCTAGAACAATAGTCTAAGTTGTCTTTGCTATATTTATGTTGTAAATCATGGCTCGCGCAGTAGCACCCCTGAATTTTAATGCGTTCCTAGAGAAAGCTAAGTTGAAAGATGATGGAAGTAACTTTGTGGACTGGGCCCGTAATCTAAGGATTATCCTTACGGCTTCCCAGAAGGCTTATGTCCTTGATGCACCGCTTGGTGATCCACCCGCTCCAGTTGAGTCTCTAGACGTTGTGAACGCCTGGCAGGCTCGTTCTGATGATTACTCAATAGTTCAATGTGCAATGTTGTATGGCTTAGAACCGGGACTTCAAAGACGTTTTGAACGTCATGGAGCATATGAGATGTTCCAGGAGTTGAAGTTTATCTTTCAGAAGAATGCCCGGATCGAGAGATATGAGATCTCCGATAAGTTCTATGCTTGCAAGATGGAGGAGAACGGGTCTATCAGTGATCACGTGCTCAGAATGTCTGGGTACTCCACCCGTCTGGCTGAGTTAGGGATGCCTCTTCCGCCAGAGGCTATCACTGACAGAGTTCTTCAATCATTGCCACCTAGCTACAAGAGCTTCGTGTTGAACTATAACATGCACGGGATGAACAAGTCAGTCGCCGAGCTGTTTGCGATGCTGAAAGCCGCTGAGTCTGAAATTCAGAAGGAGCATCAAGTGTTGATGGTCAATAAAACCACTAGTTTCAAGAAAAATGGCAAGGGTAAGAAGGGTAACTCCAAGAAGAGTGGCAAAGCAGTTGCTCCTCTCGTGAAGAAACCCAAGGCTGGACCCAAACCAGAAACTGTGTGTTTTCATTGCAAGGGAACTGGACACTGGAAGCGGAATTGCCCCAAGTATTTGGCTGACAAGAAGGCGGCCAACAACAAACAAGGTATATATGATATACATGTTATTGATGTGTACCTTACCAACTCTCGTTGTAGTGCCTGGGTATTTGATACCGGTGCGGTTGCTCATATTTGCAACTCAAAACAGGAACTGCGGAATAAACGGAGGCTGGCAAAGGACGAAGTGACGATGCGCGTGGGAAATGGTTCCAAGGTTGATGTGATCGCCGTCGGCACGCTCGCTCTTCGATTACCGTCGGGATTAGTAATGAACCTAAATAAGTGTTATTTGGTGCCTGCGTTAAGCATGAACATTATATCTGGATCTTGTTTATTGCGAGACGGTTACTCATTTAAATCAGAGAATAATGGTTGTTCTATTTATATGAGTAATATCTTTTATGGTCATGCACCCGATGTGAGGGGTTTATTCTTATTGAATCTCGATAGTAATGATACACATGTTCATAACATTGATGCCAAAAGATGTAGAATTGATAATGATAATACCACTTTCTTGTGGCACTGCCGTTTAGGTCATATTGGCGTAAAACGCATGAAGAAGCTCCATGCTGATGGACTTTTGGAGTCACTTGATTTTGAATCACTTGACACATGTGAGCCATGCCTCATGGGCAAGATGACTAAAACGCCGTTCTCTGGAACAATGGAACGGGCAAGTGACTTATTGGAAATCATACATACTGATGTGTGCGGTCCGATGAGTATTGAGGCGCGCGGTGGTTATCGTTACTTTCTCACCTTCACTGATGACTTAAGTAGATATGGGTATATTTACTTAATGAAACACAAGTCTGAAACATTTGAAAAGTTCAAACAATTTCAGAGTGAAGTTGAGAATCATCGTAACAAGAAGATTAAATTCCTACGATCTGATCGAGGAGGAGAATATCTGAGTTATGAGTTTGGCAGTCACTTAAGACAGTGTGGAATTGTTTCACAATTGACACCGCCTGGAACACCACAGCGTAATGGTGTGTCCGAACGTCGTAATCGAACCTTATTGGATATGGTGCGATCTATGATGTCTCTTGCCGATTTGCCACTATCGTTTTGGGGTTATGCATTAGAGACAGCTACATTCACTTTAAATAGGGCACCATCGAAATCCGTTGAGACGACGCCATATGAACTTTGGTTTGGCAAGAAGCCAAAACTGTCGTTTCTTAAAGTTTGGGGATGTGATGCTTATGTCAAAAAGCTTCAGCCTGAAAAGCTGGAACCCAAAGCGGAGAAATGCGTCTTCATAGGATATCCAAAAGAGGCAGTTGGGTATACCTTCTACCTCAGATCCGAAGGCAAAGTGTTTGTCGCTAAAAACGGAACATTTCTTGAGAAAGAGTTTCTCTCGAAAGAATTGAGTGGGAGGAAGATAGAACTTGATGAGCTTGTTGAACCTTTACTTCAACCTGAGAGTAGCGCAGCGCAGAAAGTTGTTTCTGTGGAGCCTACATTAGCTGAAGAGGAAGTTAATGATGATGATCATGAAGCTTTGGATCAAGTTGCTATCGAACCTCGTAGGTCGACAAGGACGCGTACTGCTCCTGAGTGGTACGGCAACCCTGTCTTAGAGGTCATGTTGTTAAACAACGATGAACCTACGAGCTATGGAGAAGCGATGATGGGCCCGGATTCCGAGAAATGGTTAGAGGCCATGAAATCCGAGATGGGATCCATGTATGAAAACAAAGTATGGACTTTGGAAGTATTACCTGAAGGGCGTAAGGCCATTCAGAACAAATGGATCTTTAAGAGGAAGACGGACGCGGACGGTAATGTCACCGTCTATAAAGCTCGACTTGTGGCAAAGGGTTTTTCACAAGTTCAAGGAGTTGACTACGATGAGACCTTCTCACCCGTAGCGATGCTTAAGTCCGTCAGAATCATGTTAGCAATAGCTGCCTTTTTTGATTATGAAATTTGGCAGATGGATGTCAAAACAGCGTTCCTTAACGGTTTCCTTAAGGAAGAGTTGTATATGATGCAACCAGAAGGTTTTGTCGATCCAGAGAATGCTGACAAAGTTTGCAAACTCCAGCGATCCATTTATGGACTGGTGCAAGCATCTCGGAGTTGGAATCTTCGTTTTGATGAGGTGATCAAAGCGTTCGAGTTTATACAAGTTTACGGAGAAGCTTGTATTTACAAGAAAGTGAGTGGGAGCTCTATAGCGTTTCTAATATTATATGTGGATGACATATTGCTGATTGGAAACAATATAGAAATGCTGGAAAGCGTAAAGGAATATTTGAACAAGAGTTTTTCAATGAAGGACCTAGGAGAAGCTGCTTTCATATTAGGCATCAAGATCTATAGAGATAGATCAAGACGCTTAATAGGACTTTCACAAAGCACATACCTTGATAAGATTTTGAAGAAGTTCAAAATGGATCAGTCCAAGAAGGGGTTATTGCCTGTTTTGCAAGGTGTGAAGTTGAGTAAGACTCAATGCCCAGTGACTGCAGAAGATAGAGAAAAGATGAGTGTCATCCCCTATGCTTCGGCCATAGGCTCTATCATGTATGCAATGCTGTGCACAAGACCCGATGTCAGCCTTGCCATAAGTATGGTCGGAAGGTTTCAAGGTGATCCAGGAATGGAACACTGGACGGCGGTCAAGAATATCCTGAAGTACCTGAAAAGGACTAAGGACATGTTTCTCGTTTATGGAGGTGATCAAGAGCTCGTCGTAAAGGGTTACGTCGATGCAAGCTTTGACACTGATCCGGATGACTCAAAGTCGCAAACCGGATACGTATTTATTCTTAATGGGGGTGCGGTTAGCTGGTGCAGTTCCAAGCAAAGCGTGGTAGCAGATTCTACATGCGAAGCGGAGTACATCGCTGCCTCGGAGGCAGCGAAGGAAGGTGTCTGGATGAAGGAGTTCATGACAGATCTTGGAGTAGTGCCTAGTGCGCTTAACCCAATGACTCTGTTTTGTGATAATACTGGTGCCATTGCTCTAGCCAAGGAACCAAGATTTCACAAGAGGACCAGACACATAAAGCGACGTTTCAATTCCATCCGCGATTACATCAAGGAGGACGACATAAATATTTGCAAAGTACACACGGATCTAAATGTTGCAGATCCGATGACTAAACCTCTTCCAAGGGCTAAACATGAACAACACCAGAACTGCATGGGTGTTCGATTCATTACAATGTAAATCACATAGTGATGTGAACTAGATTATTGACTCTAGTGCAAGTGGGAGACTGTTGGAAATATGCCCTAGAGGCAATAATAAATTGGTTATTATTATATTTCCTTGTTCATGATAATCGTTTATTATCCATGCTATAATTGTATTGATTGGAAACTCAAATACATGTGTGGGTACATAGACAACACTGTGTCCCTAGTAAGCCTCTAGTTGACTAGCTTGTTGATCAAAGATGGTTAAGGTTTCCTAGCCATGGACATGAGATGTCATTTGATGACGGGATCACATCATTAGGAGAATGATGTGATGGACAAGACCCAAACTGTAAACGTAGCATTTGATCGTGTCAGTTTATTGCTATTGTTTTCTGCATGTCAAGTATCTGTTCCTTTGACCATGAGATCATGCAACTCACTGACACCGGAGGAATACCTTGTGTGTATCAAACGTTGCAACGTAACTGGGTGACTATAAAGGTGCTCTACAGGTATCTCCGAGGGTGTCTGTTGGGTTGGCATGGATCAAGACTGGGATTTGTTACTCCGTATGACGGAGAGGTATCTCAGGGCCCACTCGGTAATACAACATCACAATGAGCCTTGCAAGCAATGTGACTAAAGTGTTAGCCGCGAGATCTTGTATTACGGAACGAGTAAAGAGACTTGCCGGTAACGAGATTGAACTAGGTATAGTGATACCGACGATCGAATCTCGGGCAAGTAACATACCGAAGAACAAAGGGAACAGCATACGGGATTAACTGAATCCTTGACATAGAGGTTCGACCGATAAAGATCTTCGTAGAATATGTAGGAGCCAATATGGGCATCCAGGTCCCGCTATTGGTTATTGGCCGT
Organism: Elymus sibiricus; assembly: GCA_039707655.1. Classification (NCBI taxonomy): domain Eukaryota; kingdom Viridiplantae; phylum Streptophyta; class Magnoliopsida; order Poales; family Poaceae; genus Elymus; species Elymus sibiricus. The sequence goes on along the minus strand of CM077666.1, from coordinate 163,222,760 downwards.
AGAGGTGTCTCGGTCATGTCTACATAGTTCTCGAACCCGCAGGGTCTACACACTTAACGTTTGGTGACGATTAGTATAATTGAGTTATTATGTTGGTGACCGAAAGTTGTTCGGAGTCCCGGATAAGATCCCGGACATGACGAGGATCTCCGGAATAGTCCGGAGGTAAAGATTGATATATGTGATAATAGTGTTTTGATCTCTGGAAGGGTTCCGGAGTTCACCGGAAGGGGTTCCGGATGTTTGCCGAAGTGTTCGGGTACAGCAACACTTTATATGGGCCAAGGGATAAAAGCCCACAAGGTATTAGAAAGTGCAAAAAGTAGTTTTGCTGCCGCGTAAGCGGTACTACCGCTTGGTGAAGCGGTACTACCGCCGGAGCGGTACTACCGCTTGTGTGAAGCGGTACTACCGCCCAAGCGGTACTACCGCTTGTGTGAAGCGGTACTACCGCTTGTGCGCGGCTGTGCACGGTTCGGCAGGGATCCGAGTTGGACTCTTTCCCTGCGGGCCAAACCGACCTTGTGCGGGCAAAACCGACCCGGAGGAGGCTTTTACTCCAAGTTTAGACCCCAAGGCTCAACATATAAATAGAGGGGCAGGGCTAGCACACGGGACACATCAAGATTTCCCCAAGCCGTGTGCGGCAACCCTAACCCTCTAGTTCCTCCGTCATAATCTCCGTAGCGCTTGGCGAAGCCCTGCAGAGATTGTTCCTCACCACCATCACCACGCCGTCGTGCTGCTGGAACTCAACCACTACTTCACCATCGCTCGCTGGATCGAGGAGGTGAAGGCGTCATCAAGCCGTACGTGTGTTGAACGCGGAGGTGCCGTCCGTTCGGCGCTAGTTCGTGATCGGATCGAGGGACGACTTGCGATTTGGATCGCGGAGACGTTCGACTACATCAACCGCGTTTATTAAACGCTTCCGCTTAGCGATCTACAAGGGTATGTAGATTCACTCTCCCTCTCGTAGATGCTCATCACCATGGATAGATCTTGTGTGTGCGTAGGAAAATTTTTGTTTCCCATGCAACGTTCCCCAACACTTTGCACAGATGCTCATGCGCATGGATTTTGGGTTGCCGGCTACATGGTCTGTCACTGTACCCTTAGCAAAATTATGAGGAGTCAAAGTGTCACTATTAAATCTTTTGAGCTATGTGCTACTTTCTTGCCCGTGGAGATGGATCCACTGATCAGTACTGAAGCTTGGGAACATTGTGGTTGTCAGCATCTTCTATCAACACAGGCCGATAAACTATTGCTGGACGAGGGATACCTCAAGTTTCACATAATTCTTGGAGAAATTAATTCAAAAATGTTTCAATCATCATGTGTTCAGCGTGTACAGCCAACAAATTTGGTTCCAGCATATCTGAAATTGGATGAAGCCTATGTTGCTGCTGTTCATATGTTTGATCAGCGAACTCCTCAGGACTGGAAGTTGATGCTTTCAACCTATACAAGCATACAAATCAGCGACGCTCAGTGCAAGTGTCTGTGCAGTGCCCCATTCTTATTTAGCAAATGGGCAGTAGAGGCTGGGAGCAGACAAGAGAACACGGACATCTCCAAGTCACAGCCTGATAACCACAGCAGCAATCTAACTAGACTCCAAGGGACTCGAGGGAATTTTCAAGGACGGAGGGGTGTCATCACTGCCACTGCCGTCTTCGCGCAAGGCATCGTCGACCACAAGCTCTACCTCGGCCTCGACTGTGACTGTGCTGGCAATGGCTACTTATCCATCGCTTTCTTCATCAAGGTTTCCATCAGCCACAACAACTATTTCAATCGGGTCTTCGTTGGCCACGACTACTACTACCTCGACGAAGTCTACCCCCTTCTCGGCTACCACCGTGACTCTGACCAAGTCGGGAAACATCGAGTGCAATGGGACCTAGGTGGTTTTTGATGGCGTCGGCTTGGGGTCAAGCCAAGTCTCAAGGAGGGAGGGATGTTAGGATCCTATCCTAACTGGGCCAAGGGTGACCAACACATGGGCCGGGCCTGTCCAGAACTAGCAAGGGTCGTGAACTACAAATGTCCAGGGGAAGGCAACGAGGGACGCATCCAGAAGGATCAGGCAAAGGAATGGCACGGCGGCTCTCTTCCCCTACCTCCGACTCTCTCCCCAGTTCCTCCTCCATACCTCCATTGTACCTTCATTAGCTACCTCAAATCTTTGTAATCTGGTTCTGTGATTGATTATCAGTTGGCACCCTAACAAACAACAAGCGATACCACATTTTCTAACAACGTTCGTCATTCTCATTGTGCCACGGAAGGTTTGGGATGCAGCTCGATGCTCAAACTATCCTCTGCAACATTATCAGTGACTTTAACACTTTGGACTCACAAGACTAAAATCTGCGCAGAAACCTGACGCCATAACTGCACTTTTTGAGCAAAGATCCCATCCACCGGCTAAAATCACTGTTCTGACCTCGTCAGAAAATCATAGCACAAAATGAACTCGAAACGAAATTATTTCACAATCTGACCCTTTTAGCAACGCCATAGTCCGTGGCGTTGCTGCTCCACATAGAAACGCCGAGCTACCATGCGTTGCTGCCCTGGTCCCACGGTCAGGCCCAGCTGGTTCTGCTCGCTGACGTGGCAGGCCAGAAACGCCGAGCCAGATTGCATTTCTGGAAACGCCAAGGGCTCTGGCGTTTCTACCCTGCTATTGAAACGCCAGGAGCTGTGGCGTTTCTGCCAGAAACGACAAACCTTTTGGCGTTGCTGAGAACACCCTGCTATTGAAAGGCATGCATCCGTCGTTGGTTGTGCTGGAGATTCGAGTGCATGCAAACTATGCTTCATCGTATACGTATAGACTATGCCATTCGCATTAATATAGCATCGTATCATGTCAGTCCACTTTATGCCATGCATGCGTCTCTCTCTTTGCTGCTCACAACAGACTATGACACATGCATGTCTGACAACATCTCTTCTCTCTTCCTCACAGAATCCATCATTTTTAGTTTCCTTTCCAAAATTTAAATTGTTCATATCTTTAAAACCAAAACTCGTTTTTTGGAAGTTTTTATATATTTGAACTCATCGCATCAAGACCTTTAGAACAAGATCAATCTTGGATAGATTCTAAACACATTAAAATTTCAATGTTTTGATACACTTTTCACTAAATCTATTTCACTAATTAGAATTTTTTTATTATTAAATCAGTTTTGGAAATGAAAATTTAAATAGTAAAATACAAATAAAAATGAGTGAAATGATTTTCTCAACATATTTCACTCATTTTTAAAAACTGATTTGACTCATTTAAAAAAACATATTTCACTCATTTAAAATAATCTCTTATTTCAAAATGTTGATTTTACTCATTGCAAACACTGCTTTTACTCATTTAGAAAATACTAAGTTTGCTTAATTCAGAAAAACAATTTCACTAATTTCAAGAAAATCATTTCACTCATTTTTATTTGTATTTCACTATTTAAAATTTCATTTCCAAAACTGTTTAATAAAAAAATCTAATTAGTGAAATAGATTTAGTGAAAAGTGTATCAAAACATTGAAATTTTAATGTGTTTAGAATCTATCCAAGATTGATCTTGTTCTAAAGGTCTTGATGCGATGAGTTCAAATATATAAAAACTTCCAAAAAAGGAGTTTTGGTTTTAAAGATATGAACAATTTAAATTTTGGAAAGGAAACTAAAAATGATGGATTCTGAGAGGAAGAGAGAAGAGATGTTGTCAGACATGCATGTATCATGGTCTGTTGTGAGCAGCAAAGAGAGAGACGCATGCATGGCATAAAGTGGACTGACATGATACGATGCTATATTAATGCGAACGGCATAGTCTATACGTATACGACGAAGCATAGTTTGCATGCACTCGAATCTCCAGCACAACCAACGACGGATGCATGCCTTTCAATAGCAGGGTGTTCTCAGCAACGCCAAAAGATTTGGCGTTTCTGGCAGAAACGCCACAACTCCTGGCGTTTCAATAGCAGGGCAGAAACGCCAGAGCCCTTGGCGTTTCCAGAAACGCAATCTGGCTCGGCGTTTCTGGTCTGCCACGTCAGCGAGCAGCACCAGCAAGGTAGCTCGGCGTTTCTATGCGGAGCAGCAACGCCATGGGCTATGGTGTTCCTAAAAGGGTCAGATTATGAAATAATTTCGTTTCGAGTTCATTTTGTGCTATGATTTTCTGACAAGGTCAGAACAGTGATTTTGGCCCCATCCACCACCGACGTGATCAGGGCAATCAGGACGAACCTAGAGCTATGGCACCTTGCGGGGGCCAAATGCATTGAGAGCTGTGAGATTGCGCCAAATGCATTGAGAGACCCTTTGGGGATTTACTCTGAGATTTCCGACTAGTGTTAGGCCTACGGGCTTTTTTCCTCTCTTTTGATGTTCTCTTTCTCTTTTTTCTCTCTTGATCACTTGATCACCCCATGTTTTCATGCTACCCCTGCTAAATCATTGAATGCCAGCAAGATGCTGGATCTTTCACACACACAAAAACTGCTGAGGTGAAAGGCCACTCCGGGCTGTAGGGCAATTTCCTCTGCTCACTCTGCCGTGGTTGTAACTGCCTCTCATTGAAATGAAAATTCAGGCACCGGTTGGAAGTTTCAGAAGAAAATGGGAGAGCAATCTGTTCACCGGTAATGGGATTGATAAGATGCAGCTTGGACGATTCATCAGCAGTACGCGAGATACAGGGAAAAACCATCACCAATCTTCTGCCACTTCTGATATTGTGCCGCTTTTCAGAAGACAGAAGGTTATAATGTGCATGTCATTCTAAGTTCATCGCTTCGATTCTCGCATTTACTCAAATTAGGAATAGAAATCCAATAGTGGCTCATTTCAAAATCGTAATTTGGTGGCTATCTGACAGTTATTTTCCGGTCTCCTGGTCAACAAGCTCGGAATCAGTTCCTAAAAAAAAAAGAAAAAAAAAAGCTCGGAATCAGACTGGCATGGACACCGAAGATTTAGAGCAAGAAAAGAAACTCTCAGCTAGATCAAAACAGAACAACACATCCTACATCCATACTGTACCTCGGAAGATGCCTCTCAGCCCGCAAAATCACTCAACAGAACAATGCTTACCTACTCTCAGTAACCTCCAAGGAAATTGTAAAGAACGTGAGTCCGCTCCTACGGTTCAGTCAAACAAAGACAAAGATGATGAATTGACGCCCGGACGCCGCTACTAAATGACGAAGACAGCAAGAGCAGTGAACCTTACTCCACCGTACCTGAGTTGATCCAAGTTGAGCACACTTACGGTTCAGTCAAGCAAGAGCAGTGAACCTGACGATGGCGCTAACCAGATCGATGGTTTTGCTCCTGACGTACGCCGCACTCGCAGCGGCGACGATGCGACCATCGGAACAGAGGGCACAGGCGGTCAAGGCGCCATCAGTGCCACACCTCGCCGGGGACCAGGAAGCCGAAGCCGGCTTCACCAGCGTCGCGGTCTTCATCCCGGCACCGCCGCCTCTACCCGCGTTACCGCCGTTGCCCGGCTTCCCGGGCATGGCAGGCGCGCAATCGTCGCCTTCGCCTTCGCAGCAGCCAGCCAGTTGCTTGGGAGCGCTCGGGCGTGTGATAACGTGCGCGCCGTACCTCATTGACTCCGTACCCGCGCCGCCGAGTACATGCTGCGACGACTTCAGGTCGCTCGTCGGCAGCAGCGCCCGGATCTGCTTGTGCCATGCCATCATCGGCAACTTGAGTACATTGGCTGGGGGGACGATCGACCAGCTTCGCTTGCTCGTGCTGCCTCTGACGTGTAGCACGTTCGTGCCCCCGGACCTACTTCTTATGTGCATCCGTGAGTTCGAAACATCCTTGTCTGTTTTACTTTACATACTACGTACATTGTAAGAGATTCATTTGTACGTACGTATCAACTTACGAAATAAACTGTCTTGCAGTGTCTCCGGTGCCGCCGATTATGCCTCAGCACTAGCGCGCGGGTGTCGAAGAAAGGCTTGGTGCTCTGGGCGCTATCCCTTTTTTTTACTTGTGCTATACATATCTTTGGCCTTTGGGCACCTGTATCTGTTGGGAACTAAATAATCGTTAGCAGCAGACGTGTGACCGTTCGTTGTAAGTTAAGTTGTAACACATCATCAAATAAGAAAACCACTGTTTATTTGGCACCATTTTGCCTTCCTTGTATGCTTGTGCACTTTGCTCTCGGCTGAGAGAGAAAGGCCATCCCTGACGTGTCGCCTAGGCCCTTGAACAACGACGGCGCCACGGCGCACGACGTCGATTTCCACGGCAAAAAGAACATCACACAGGTAAGGGGTGGAAATCGCCGTCGACGAAATGTGCCCCGGCAGCGCATGGTGAGTCAAACAACTGCGTCACTCCGGCGAATCAATGCCGCAACGGAGGCAGCGGCTGGTCGGGAGGAGGAGGCGGCGGTTGGATCGGGAGAATCCCGAACCGCCCCGTGAATCCGTGATCCTCTCCGACGACCCGTTCTCCGCCCATCGCGCGAACTCCATCCCTAGATTTCAGCATGACCTCCCCCCCTTTCCTCTCTCTCGTGATTTGATTTGTCAGTCCGTAAGGGAATTCCGTAGCAGAAAATCCCATGGTTCAGTATAAGTATTTTTATCTTATGTATGTGTATGTATATAGCTGATTTCTCCATGGAAATATTTAATAAAATAGTGTTCATCTCATGCTTTTATTTTGATCTTTCTAAAGGGATCACTTAAATTGGCAATTCTTCTGTTCATGTAGATAACCAAATTCAGCAAATGTGATTTTGTTACCACTTAGCTGCAGTCTGCAGCATTCCAGAATGATTGTTATGCATGTTTGCCTACGCCTTATATCCTGACGTTCATTTCTTTGATGATCAGTACAACTGAACTCCTTAAGAACCTTCAGAATGGTCGATGCAGGAAGACAGCCTGAGAGAGAAGTTGAAGCTGAGCTAAAAGAATAATTTTACGGACAGCAACCAAGAGAGGGCCCGATCAGGTGCAGGTTGTGTCACTTGGGAACAAAAGACACCAGCTTTGGCCATTTGATCCTCTTGTGTGCTTTGTTGCCATGGAGAATTCCAGTGCTTCTCAGAAGTAAATCACAAGTTCACCACCATCCTTTATTGTTGATGGTAAGATATTTAGTAAGTAGTGACATCCTGGTTCTGCATTCAACCTAATCATCTACTCATTAAGTTGAATTTTGTGAGATGCTCCTGTGCTCCGTCAATTGTAGCCTTGTGGTTAGGGGACTGCTTTTAGATTAGGGGATTTTTAGGACATGCGACCTGTGCTGAGTCTTGACCTTGTCATTAGAGCCAGGAATCAGTTATGGTAATGTTGATGTATCTGGAAATCAAATGAGCATGTAAAGTGTCTATCATTTTGGTTGCTCTGTGTGCTTCTGTTACAATAGATGTGGAATTACAATAGCACTGTTTCATATTGTGGGGAGATGATGTGTCTTTGTTGGATACAGTGTTATTAATGCAAGGTTAATGGATGCACAGATTTTTCTTGAAGCTACTATTCAGAGGCTAGATCATTGACCTTCAGTTATCCATTACCTCTGACTATATGTAGTTGGACAAGAAACTGGATATGCAATTGGATAGATGTATGTGTCACATTTTGAACAAGCCCTGCAACCTTGAAGCCCACGCCTCTCTAGAAGTACAATGGTCTGCTTAGAGTCTTAGATTTCCAACACAGTTTTTGTTTCTCCTATTGAGATCGTAAACAAAACGTTTATACTATGCAATGAAACCATGCTACTCCCACACCAAAGCTCTGTTACTGTGAAATCCGATTCTCCTGTAGTGTGATTACTACATGAGCTTATCTGCGTGTTTTTTCACTTCTATTTGTACATATGCTGTCCAGCTATCGCATTGAGCAGAAATAGGGCAACAAAATTCAGGTGTCTGATTTGAGGTTGGCAGAGAATAAGATTCGTGAGATGATCTCAGCTTATCACTTTCTTTCCTAGCTGTTATGTTAGAGGTTGAATATTAACTGGGATAAGAAAAATATGTAGTCCTGACATGACAAGCCTCATGTTTTAGACGACACAATAGCTACTTGTAAGTTGTCTGAAAATAGTTTTTGGGTCAGTCGATTTTGGAAGGAAGGAAGCAGTCGCCGGCTCGCCAGAGAAGCCCTCTGGGTCTATCTTAGGGTGGCAGGTGACCCCATTATCTATCTAAGGGGCGTTGGGGTGCGGGGTGCAATTCGCCGGAAAAAATGGTTCATGGCCGGGGTTAGAGGGATGGCTGGGGGTAGCGGCAGCACGACAATGGGCGGCGGCTGGGGGGAGGGCGGGGCGGCGAGGCTGGCGCGGGAGCGCCACCGGCTGTCGGCGGCGGCAGCAGGCGGGTAGGCCGGTGGTAGATCGGCAGTTCTGAGGTAGAAGATGAACAGTGAACCGTTTCGGAGGTTGAAGAAGCTAATCTGGTCATCCATCTTGTATCTAACGGCTCATAGTGAATCGACTGACCCAAATTGGATTTTCAGTCACTTGACATCTAGCCAGTCCCATTAGATGGTCATTTAAGTGCCCATTTCACATGTACCTTATAGAGTTATTGGTGCAGTATAATGGTGTTCCCAGTATGTTTCATTGTTCTTAGCATCCATTTAGCAAGTTTAAAGTTATTGGTTGGCATCACTGGGGTTACATCAAAAGTTCAGTAGGAAAAGGTCTGCATGTTATGTGCTTGTTGTCTAGCTCTATTATTGTTACGTGTTGGCTTCTCGTTCACAATCCTGACTACATTTTCGCTGCTTATCAGGCCCAAGATGTATATATATAGTTAGTAATATTTATTTTCATACCCACGTTTCTTAGTTTTGCTCAGTTTTGCCCTTGTCGGCCTGAAATAGGCAAAAAAACGCAAACCAAAACCGCAATAACTTAAGCATAGAAGCTCCAAATACGATGAAACCAATGTTGTTGGAAATATAACTACAAGCACTATCCAACAATACATAGAGTTTTAAACCTAACACAACGAAGAACTGAGCTGAGTTTTCGACTGGGGCAAAACTGAGCACAACTAAGAAACCAAGGGCACGAAAATAAAAAGCCCATATATTTATGTCTCCAATCGTAATTGGTGAAGACTGCTTACCAGTATATAACTATATTGCTTACCAATTTGTTTGGGCTTATGCTTCAGCTTTTGCAGATTTTCCACTTTGGCTTCCTATTTAGGGGCTTTTGGCTTTGGCTATTGGCTTAGACCATCATATAAAAATATTGATTCATAAGCCAAAATCCCTTATTTAGGAGCTTTTTTTGCTTGCCCCCAAAAAACAGGAGCTTATTTGGCTTTTAAGCCACGTGAAAAAGTTGCAAAAGCTGGAGTATAAGCCCAAACAAACAGGGCCTTGGAGTGCTTCAACTTTTGGGCCCCGGTTCAGTTTTTTGAACTTGCCAAATGTGAATCAAACTGTGTTTTGCCATGGTTGGAGTATCACAACACCTTTCTGAGTGATTCTTTAAGCATGTTGAATCTAAGGAGGAACCCTAACAAAGGGAATACACCATAATCAACTTATGCACAATTTGAAATTAAATTTGAATTTAAATTCAATTACACTTGTTTTCATCATAATTTGAGTATTATAAGCTCAAATTAAATGATTCATTTTTCATATTGAATCCAGTGGTGAAGGATCAACCTATGGACTACCTTTCTCCAAGTTTTCTAAACCTTGACCTGTATTCAAATTTATTTAGGCATGTTGGACTTGATTTGAAAACATGATCCTTTTGCATATTGGACCATTGACCAAACCCTAGTTTAGAAGGCTCTGAGAGCCTACCTCTGTATTAGGTTTTAATTGGACTTTATTTGAATTGGCCACAATGTGTTTATTTTCTATTTCAGTTGGAACTATAGGTCAAGATATTATTTTGCGATGCTATATTCTACGACAGAATATCGGTGTGTGAAGGATAGCCCCAATGTAGGTCCATCCCTATTGAGCAGGGATATCAAAAATAGTTTTTTTACTCAAAGCATTGAGCTAAAGCAATCCTAGTTATGTGAACATATTAATGCTAAATCGAGAAAGGTAACTCCTTTTGAGCTTCACATGAATATGATTCATGGGATCCAATGTCTTTATTAGACCACATGGTTCTAGGTCAACACACTCATATATGGTGATCAAGTCACCACCCCTCTTTCTTTTGGTAGATAGAATGATTGGTAAGCATGCTCATATTCTAGTAGTACTAAGATGCACAGCTATCTACACTAGAATCATGTTTCTTGGCATAAAACTCTTTTCGAATTCATCCAAATTGTTGTTACTCTTGATTTGGATCTTACCCAATTGGACGAACTAGGACTTCTCAAACCACAATCTATTATACCTCGATCTAATTCTTTCAAACTTTTGGACTTCGTGCTTAAAATATGTTTTTCCATCTACACTTCGAAACCTTCGAGTAGGAGTGGGTCAGACAGTCCGAAGGGGGAGAATACTGTAACACCCCCTGTCATTATGCCACAGTAATCACCTTTGATAATGCCAAGTCACCATGCTTAACAGTGTTTGATCATCATTAGGATCATATCTCATTTCAAATTCCTAATTCAAACTTCAATTTGAATTTAAAGTGAAAAATAAAAGTTGTTCAAATCAGAAACTAAAATGTTCATTAATTAGCAAATAATCCATAACTAATTATGTTCAGGAAAACAATATCACCAAAATTACCTAAGCAACTCTGACAACCTCAAACAGTAGCAAAACAGCCCCATTTAATCCCATTTCAATTAAATAAAATTCAAATGAAATTATATTTTGCTCAAACCAATTTTTAGTGTTAGGTAATAATGCACTGTAATATTTGAGCCAAGTCACACAATTTATAAAAGTCATTTAGTGTCCTATCTAATTACAAAACAGAAATTAGAAAATAGAAAAAAAAAGGTTGGGGCCTACTATGCGACTGGGCTCTAGTGGAACAGTAGCCCGAGGCCCAGCCCACCGCGGTCGTCGTCCTCCTCGGTAGGTGTCGCCTGGCGCGCGCGCCCGAACGCCGATGCGCCGCGCGTTGCTCATCCCGCGGCTCCCCGGCGCCGTTAACCTCTTCCCCGAGCTGCTCTCCCCTCCCCCGAAACCCTAACCCCCACAGATCCCCCTCTCCCGCTCGCTCTCTTCCTCCCCGCGACAAGCCGAGTCGCCGTCGCCATGGACGAGCTCATCGCCGTCGATGCCGTCGTCCTCACCGCCTGAGACCGAGCTCAATCGCTCCGCCTTGCTCCTCTGCTTCCTCTTCGACTGCTGGACCGAGCCCTGCGCCAACACAACGCCGGGATCGAGCCCCTCTTCGTTTTCGATTGCCGGAGCTTCGCCGGCGAATGCCGTCGAACTGCTGCTCCTAAGCTTCCGCCGGGCCCTCGTGTGCCTCCCCGGTGAGCCTCCCCTCCTTTCCCCTCTCTCTCGCACGCGGATTCGCCGCCGTAGCCGCTGTTGCCGTCGCCGCCCGAGACGGGCTCCGCCGCGGAGCTCGCCGCCGTCGTGTGAGCCGCTGTCATGCTCCCCCGAGTGCGCCACCGTGACCGAGACCGCGTTAGGAACTCGTAGAGCCCAACCGCACGGCTCGCCGTGCCCTACGGCGACTAAATCACCGTCGCCCGAAACACCTCGCCGCCGGCGAGGTCGATGCGCTCAGCTCCGGCCGAGTTAGCCCGCGAGACCACCGCAGATCGCCTCGCCGTCGTTCTCTCATTCGGTAGAACCTGGCCGCGCTCGAAATGGCGCTGTGTACGCGTTTTCCGGCGACGCCCGAGCCGCGCCGCCGTGGAAGTGGCCGCCGCCGACTAGCCGCCGGTGTGCTGACCTGGCCGGTCAACGGGGTCGCTGATGACGCCCTGTGTGGCTGACAGGAGGGCCCCAACGCTTAATTAACTTCGGATTAAGTTAAAACGCTAATTAATCTAACCGTTACAGTCACTGACATTGGGGGCCCACCTCTGACTAATCACCGCTTAGTTTAAATTAAAACCGGATTAACCCGCTGTCACTGACAGGTGGGGCCATCCACTGTTCCAGTGGATAAGCTCCGCTGAGTCAGCTGCTGACTCAGCAGGCTGGCCCCACTGGTCAGCCTCTGTTAGCTGGCCGTTGACTGGTCAGTTGACCCAGTCAACGGGCCCACATGTCAGCCTCTCTGGTGCCCCTCTGTGTACACAGAGCTGGGTACCCGTAGCATTTTCCAATTTAATTTCGAAATTAATTTAATTCTGTAAAATCCAGAAATTAATAAAAACTTTAGAAAATCATATCTTTTAAACCGTAACTCGGATTAAAATCATTTATATATGAAAAACGATTAGAAAAATATGACGATTCCGAATATGCACTCCGTTCATCTGTCAGGTGCCCCTAACTACCTGAACATGGAACCATTCCCCTCGGTTCATCTGTCTGACAGACGTCCGAAACCGGGAAAACGTTCCAGTTAATTTCCCGCTTCGTCTGCCACGTGTAGCACTGCGTTAGGTCACCCCCTAGCACTGCGTGTTGTCATGTCGTATATCTGTGTTACATCTGTGTGCTTTATATTTATTGTTTCTTCCCCCTCCTTCTCTCCCGATAGCCGCCGAGACCGACGCCGACGCAGCAGATTCCGACTACACTCCCGACGAGCAGCCTTCCGGCGATCAGCCCCTTTCAGCAGAGCTTCCAGGCAAGCAAAACCCCCTTGACGCATGCCTATATCACCTATTCTCTCTTCCTCCTGCTTGCATTAGAAACTGCTACTGCTTTGATTTATCCTATTCTGATACATAGCCTGTCCTTGTAACGGCTATTGATACTTGCCAATTATCCAAACTGCTTAGTATAGGTTGGATGGTAAACCATCTGTGGCCCCTCTCCCTTGCTGTAGTTGCTTCGCTTTAGTACCTGTGCCCCGATCGATCCGATCGAACGGGCTGAGAACAGCACAACACCGCACACCCCCTAAGTTGCTCGACTCTGCAGAGCTGGCATCGAGTGCCGAGGGTGATACCTCTTATCTCACTTCCGATGATGCCTCTATAGAATAGCTATCCGGTTGTGAGTTACCGAGGGTGATTCCTCTTTCATCACCTCCGATATAGCTACCATCGTGCAATTCCTCGAGAGGGAAACCATCGAGGGTGATTCCTCGGATTCTTACTCGATACTTGGACACACAGTTACTTTGGCCTTTGTCGCAGGCGGGTCCACCTCGAGAGGTACCCGCGGGGAAATGTAAAGTCGGGCTGGCCCCAAGGGTGCCCGCGAGAGAACAATGCTAAAGTCGGGTAAGCACTAAGAATACCCGCGAGTGATATCAAGTCGGAGCGACAGAAACTCTGATCGTCTCTGCGAGTTACTAAATACGCCTAACGGAACTGGGTATTTGATCTGAGTTGGCTACGTGCCTATACGCACTACCACCACGTGGGATAATGGTTTAATGGGGCCCTCTACATTGTACGTTTCTCCCGAAGGCTCTTCAGACGTCACAGCTCAGAGATGCGGGCTGATTGTTGGGGTTGGGCTGGTTACGTCACTGGTGTATTCAGTGTCGCGCCTGCTCCCCGGCCAGTCTCGCAACGTGCAGGAGTGCGAAGGGCGATGTCCCAAGACCCCTTCGTGCTTAGGATTTAGATCGGCGTGTTGACCTCTCTGCTGAGCTTAGGTAGGGCGCTGCTTCGTGTCGATTACCCGAGGCCGGGCATTACCCAGCAAGTGTGTCCGGCCAGATGTAATCGAGCGTGTTGGGTAACAGTAGTGCACCCCTGCAGGGAAGTGATCTATTCGAATAGCCGTGTCCACGGTAACAGGACGCTCGGAGTTGTATCCGGTACCATGACAACTACAAACTGATGATGATTCATATTAAACTGTTAATACTGCTCTCGGGATCGCTTTCTCGCAGGGTGTCGAGAAAGGATCTCAGGGCATTGCTGTTGTATAATCCACATGTATGCTAACATTATCTACTCTCTTCTGATGCTGCAAGATTGCTTGAAGATGCTAGTCTTCGATAGGCTAGGCCTTTCTCTCTATTCTAGCATTTCTGCTATATAGTCCACAGATACAGCCTTTATCATTTGATACCAATGCATAATTAGCATAGTTCTGATGTCAGTCTTGCGAGTACTTTGGATGAGTACTCACGGTTGCTCTGCTATTCTTTTCCCCATACCCACTTGATGATATATCAGACGATGGAGCCCAGGAGCCAGATGCCACCGCAGGAGCTTACTACCAGGAGGGTCCCGACGGCCACTTCTACTACGTTGAGCCAGCCGACCAGGAGTAGTTAGGAGGCTCCCAGGAAGGAGGTCTGCGCCTTTTTGATCGTTGTTGTTGTTTTGCCTCGCCTTCTTAGGCTTATCTGTTTTCTTTTATATCTGTACTCAGATATCTGATGCTTTCGTTGATGCTTGTATGACTCGAGCTTATGTATTCGAGCCCTCGAGGCCCCTGGCTTGTAATATAAAGCTTGTATTATTTTTATTTGTGTTTAGAGTTGTGTTGTGATATCTTCCTGTGAGTCTCTGATCTCGAGCATGCACGTTTGCGTGTATGATTAGTGCACGTGTCGAGCAGGGGCGCCACAAGTTGGTATCAGAGCCGACTGCCTGTAGGAAGCCCCCTTCCAATTCCTTGGTCGAAGTTGAGTCTAGACGATGAAAAACTGTTTTACTAACTTGGCTGTGTGGCTTACGGGCCCACGTCGCCAACTGGGTGGTATTAGGATCTTTTATTCCTCTTCTATACTCTGGGACTCTGAACTCTCTTCCTTTCGGGTTAAATGAATTTTACTAACGCCGACACTAGGATCTCATAATCTCGTCCACTCGGAGAGCTGGATTATCTGTGCTTATTCCTTCACGTTGATCTGATTAGTCTGATAATCACATTTTCCTTTCCATTGGTTTGTTTAAACCTTTCCCTCCAAGTTATTAAATACTTCTCATGGTCATTTGACAATCCTAAATTTCCTCTGTTTCAGATGGATCGTTTGTTCTCGCCGCGCCCTGCGACGCAGCTTGTGCTTCGCACTTGGGCTCGTGATGCCTCTGGTTTTCCAGCTGTCCTGATCGCCCTCCTGACCAGACTGGGCTACCGCTGGTACCCCGAGTACATGGTTTATGAGGATTACCGCGAGTTCAACCAGGAGCAGTACCATGCTGATGTTCGTATCTTTGATTAGAGGGACAACTCCGACACTGAGCTGCACCTTTTCCACGGTTTCGGCGTGACGATTGAGATGGCAGTCCATGATGCTGCCTATTCTGCTATCGCACGACTCCGTGGCGAGCATAGTAGCTTGGATGCCTCCGCGTTTCGGTACATTCCGTACGCCCCTGCTGGAGATGCTACTGGATACTACACAGCTATTTGTGCCCCTTACGAGCGACGTCGATACGACCCGCACGTGTTGATTCAGTGCACTCAGGCTCTGGATTGCACTAACCGGGCTCTTGCAGTCGAGTTGTTTGCCACTCGAGCACGCCTCTACGATGCTATGACGCAGTTGCTACCAGCTGTTCGTGCAGGGATACATCCAGAGTATATTCTTTACCCGCGCAGGACTCAGATGCCGGCAGGTATTGATTGGCCTTCTGTTGAAGGTCACAGGCCTGCGCGTGGACCTCTTCTTTCAGTCCGAGACCGGGTTCTGCATCAGAGTGCACACGGAGCGCAGGACTTTCCTGCTCTAGAGACTCATCGTCCGCACCTGCAGTTACCCCGTTTCAGTCGTTTTCCCCGACATTGATGTAGCCTTTGCTATGCCTCGTTGCGTATTCCTCACCACGTGCCTGCGCGCCGCCTAGTATGTCTAGTTGTTTAATTTTGCGGCGTTATGCTGTCCGTGTGTAACCGACTCTGTGTATGGATCTGTATGTCTTAAATGACTACTGTTATGTATCTGATGCACTACTTATTCATTGTCGTGTTACATCATGATTGTCGCTAAACACTTGCAGTTGCTTTTACTAAACTACCCCCTGTTGAAATTTAGCAGGATGGTTAGGCCAGGTGCTCGTGGTCGTGGTCGTGCCCTTGAAAACCCACCACCACCAGACTATATGGCAGCTATGATGCAGCAATTCGAGCTGAACCGTTAGTTCATGACTAATATCATGGCTCAGTTTCCGCATCAGAACAATCAGAACCAGAACCCAGCTTCAATAACACTGTCGGAGTTTGTGCGTCTCGACCCCACTGTGTTTCGCAACTCTGAACAGCCACTCGATGCTGATGACTGACTTCGCGACATTGCTTTTGAGATGGAATCTGCTAGTGTCGCCCCTGACAACTATGTCACCTTCGCGACCTACTTCCTGAAAGGACCCGCTGCTCAATGGTGGTCCACTCACAAGCGTACGCTGCCTACTGGGACAATCGTTACCTGGGTTGAGTTTCAGACTGCCTTCCGTGCTCGCTATATTCCTCAGGGAATCATAGACTGGAAGAAGACCGAGTTCCGCAACCTCGTTCAGGGCAACAAGACTGTCGAAGCTTATCAGCGGGAGTTTCTTAACTTGTCCCACTATGCTGAAGAAGACATTCCAACTGATGCTCGTAGACAGGAGAAGTTCCGTAGTGGACTCCACTCAGACCTCGAGCTTGCACTTGCTGCTCAAGACTTCACCGACTTTGCCACTCTCGTGAACAAGGCTATTCTGGTTGAGACCGCTCAGATCAAGCACAAGGAATCGCAGAAGCGCTATCGTGACATTGGCTCATCTTCGGGTTCGTCATCGCAGAAGCGCCGTATCTAGATTCCCCACAGCATGTACCCTCCCGCTGCGCCTCAGGCTCCAATGCTTCGAGCTCCTGCTCCCCGTCCCGATAATGGGCTCTGCTTCAAGTGTGGCCGTCCAGGTCACCGTTCCAGAGAATGCCCTCAGAACCAAAATCAGCTTGCACTTCCCCTTGCTGGCCGTGAAAATGGCCGTGGAAATGCCAGACCTTCTTATGGTCGTGGTCAAGCTTACCATGTTGATCTGAATAGAACTCAAGATCAGCTTGCTACTGTGAACGGTACTATCCCTGCTCACTCAGTACCACCTCCTGTTTTAAATTGATTTAGAAGTATCGCATGCATTCTTATTATAAGCTTGTGCATACATGCATGGCATTAAAATTTGAGGAATTGAAATGTTCCAGTCGCTCGCGACTTCTAGTGGGTATTTCCAGAAGAACTTCCCGGAATGCCTCCATCTTTCCCTTCTACCTCTTAATTCTCGGGACGAGAATTCTTGTTAGAGGATGAGAATTGTAACACCCCCTGTCATTATGCCACAGTAATCACCTTTGATAATGCCAAGTCACCATGCTTAACAGTGTTTGATCATCATTAGGATCATATCTCATTTCAAATTCCTAATTCAAACTTCAATTTGAATTTAAAGTGAAAAATAAAAGTTGTTCAAATCAGAAACTAAAATGTTCATTAATTAGCAAATAATCCATAACTAATTATGTTCAGGAAAACAATATCACCAAAATTACCTAAGCAACTCTAACAACCTCAAACAGTAGCAAAACAGCCTCATTTAATCCCATTTCAATTAAATAAAATTGAAATGAAATTATATTTTGCTCAAACCAATTTTTAGTGTTAGGTAATAATGCACTGTAATATTTGAGCCAAGTCACACAATTTATAAAAGTCATTTAGTGTCCTATCTAATTACAAAACAGAAAATAGAAAATAGAAAAAGAAAACGGTTGGGGCCTACTGTGCGACTAGGCAATAGTGGAACAGTAGCCCGAGGCCCAGCCCACCGCGGTCGTCGTCCTCCTCGGCAGGTGTCGCCTGGCGCGCGTGCCCGAACGCCGATGCGCCGCGCGTCGCTCATCCCGCGGCTTCCCGGCGCCGTTAACCTCTCCCCCGAGCTGCTCTCCCCTCCCCCGAAACCCTAACCCCCACAGATCCCCCTCTCCCGCTCGCTCTCTTCCTCCCCGCGACAAGCCGAGCCGCCGTCGCCATGGACGAGCTCATCGCTGTCGCTGCCGTCGTCCTCACCGCCTGAGACCGAGCTCAATCGCTCCGCCTTGCTCCTCTGCTTCCTCTCCGACCGCTGGACCGAGCCCTGCGCCAACACAACGCCGGGATCGAGCCCCTCTTCGTTTTCGGTTGCCGGAGCTTCGCCGGCGAATGCCGTCGAACTGCTGCTCCTAAGCTTCCGTCGGGCCCTCGTGTGCCTCCCCGGTGAGCCTCCCCTCCTTTCCCCTCTCTCTCATACGCGGATTCGCTGCTGTAGCCGATGTTGCCGTCGCCGCCTGAGACGGGCTCCGCCGCGGAGCTCGCCGCCGTCGTGTTAGCCGCTGTCAAGCTCCCCCGAGTGCGCCACCGTGACCGAGACCGCGCTAGGAACTCGTAGAGCCCAACCGCACGGCTCGCCGTGCCCTACGGCGACTAAACCACCGTCGCCCGAAACACCTCGCCGCCGGCAAGGTCGATGCGCTCAGCTCCGGCCGAGTTAGCCCGCGAGACCACCGCAGATCGCCTCGCCGTCGTTCGCTCGATCGGTAGAGCCTGGCCGCGCTCGAAATGGCGCTGTGTACTCGTTTTCCGGCGACGCCCGAGCCGCGCCGCCGTGGAAGTGGCCGCCGCCGACTAGCCGCCAGCGTGCTGACCTGGCCGGTCAACGGGGTCGCTGATGACGCCCTGTGTGGCTGACACGCGGGCCCCAGCGCTTAATTAACTTTGGATTAAGTTAAAACGCTAATTAATCTAACCGTTACAGTCACTGACATTGGGGGCCCACCTCTGACTAATCACCGCTTAGTTTAAATTAAAACCGGATTAACCCGCTGTCACTGACAGGTGGGGCCATCCACTGTTCCAGTGGATAAGCTCCGCTGAGTCAGCTGCTGACTCAGCAGGCTGGCCCCACTGGTCAGCCTCTGTTAGGTGGCCGTTGACTGGTCAGTTGACCCAGTCAACGGGCCCACATGTCAGCCTCTCTGGTGCCCCTCTGTGTACACAGAGCTGGGTACCCATAGCATTTTCCAATTTAATTTCGAAATTAATTTAATTCTGTAAAATCCAGAAATTAATAAAAACTTTAGAAAATCATATCTTTTAAACCGTAACTCGGATTAAAATAATTTATATATGAAAAACGATCAGAAAAATATGACGATTCCGAATATGCACTCCGTTAATCTGTTAGGTGCCCCTAACTACCTGAACATGGAACCATTCCCCCTGGTTCATCTGTCTGACAGACGTCCGAAACCGGGAAAACGTTCCAGTTAATTTCCCGCTTCGTCTGCCACGTGTAGCACTGCGTTAGGTCACCCCCTAGCACTGCGTGTTGTCATGTCGTATATCTGTGTTACATCTGTGTGCTTTGTATTTATTGTTTCTTCCCCCTCCTTCTCTCCCGATAGCCGCCGAGACCAACGCCGACGCAGCAGAGTTCGACTACACTCCCGACGAGCAGCCTTCCGGCGATCAGCCCCTTTCAGCAGAGCTTCCAGGCAAGCAAAACCCCCTTGACGCATGCCTATATCACCTATTCTCTCTTCCTCCTGCTTGCATTAGAAACTGCTACTGCTTTGATTTATCCTATTCTGATGCATAGCCTGTCCTTGTAACTGCTATTGATACTTGCCAATTATCCAAACTGCTTAGTATAGGTTCGATGGTAAACCATCTGTGGCACCTCTCCCTTGCTGTAGTTGCTTCGCTTTAGTACCTGTGCCCCGATCGATCCGATCGAACAGGCTGAGAACAGCACAACACCGCACACCCCCTAAGTTGCTCGACTCTGCAGAGCTGGCATCGAGTGCCGAGGGTGATACCTCTTATCTCACTTCCGATGATGCCTCTATAGAATAGCTATCTGGTTGTGAGTTACCGAGGGTGATTCCTCTTTCATCACCTCCGATATAGCTACCGTCGTGCAATTCCTCGAGAGGGAAACCATCGAGGGTGATTCCTCGGATTCTTACTCGATACTTGGACACACAGTTACTTTGGCCTTTGTCGCAGGTGGGTCCACCTCGAGAGGTACCCACGGGGAAATGTAAAGTCGGGCTGGCCCCAAGGTGCCCGCGAGAGAACAATGCTAAAGTCGGGTAAGCACTAAGAATACCCGCGAGTGATATCAAGTCGGAGCGACAGAAACTCTGATCGTCTCTGCGAGTTACTAAATACGCCTAACGGAACTGGGTATTTGATCTGAGTTGGCTACGTGCCTATACGCACTACCACCACGTGGGATAATGGTTTAATGGGGCCTTCTACATTGTACGTTTCTCCCGAAGGCTCTTCAGACGTCACAGCTCAGAGATGCGGGCTGATTGTTAGGGTTGGGCTGGTTACGTCACTGGTGTATTCAGTGTCGCGCCTGCTCCCCGGCCAGTCTCGCAACGTGCAGGAGTGCGAAGGGCGATGGCCCAAGACCCCTTCGTGCTTAGGATTTAGACCGGCGTGTTGACCTCTCTGCTGAGCTTAGGTAGGGCGCTGCTTCGTGTCGATTACCCGAGGCCGGGCATTACCCAGCAAGTGTGTCCGGCCAGATGTAATCGAGTGTGTTGGGTAACAGTAGTGCACCCCTGCAGGGAAGTGATCTATTCGAATAGCCGTGTCCACGGTAACAGGACGCTCGGAGTTGTATCCGGTACCATGACAACTACAAACTGATGATGATTCATATTAAACTGTTAATACTGCTCTCGGGATCGCTTTCTCGCAGGGTGTCGAGAAAGGATCTCAGGGCATTGCTGTTGTATAATCCACATGTATGCTAACATTATCTACTCTCTTCTGATGCTGCAAGATTGCTTGAAGATGCTAGTCTTCGATAGGCTAGGCCTTTCTCTCTATTCTAGCATTTCTGCTATATAGTCCACAGATACAGCCTTTATCATTTGATACCAATGCATAATTAGCATAGTTCTGATGTCAGTCTTGCGAGTACTTTGGATGAGTACTCACGGTTGCTCTGCTATTCTTTTCCCCATACCCACTTGATGATATATCAGACGATGGAGCCCAGGAGCCAGATGCCACCGCAGGAGCTTACTACCAGGAGGGTCCCGACGGCCACTTCTACTACGTTGAGCCAGCCGACCAGGAGTAGTTAGGAGGCTCCCAGGCAGGAGGCCTGCGCCTTTTTGATCGTTGTTGTTGTTTTGCCTTGCCTTCTTAGGCTTATCTGTTTTCTTTTATATCTGTACTCAGATATCTGATGCTTCCGCTGATGCTTGGATGACTCGAGCTTATGTATTCGAGCCCTCGAGGCCCCTGGCTTGTAATATAAAGCTTGTATTATTTTTATTTGTGTTTAGAGTTGTGTTGTGATATCTTCCCGTGAGTCTCTGATCTCGAGCGTGCACGTTTGCGTGTATGATTAGTGCACGTGTCGAGCAGGGGCACCACAAATATACTCTCTATAAGTTCATTGGGAATTTCCAAACCAAACACCCATGAAACTACCAAAATAGTCCCTCAAAAATTCCAGAGTTGTTCGGATAGACCAAGGAATGACGGATTGAAATCTCCGAATCATGAGCTATGTCTCTGACTGCACATCGGAATTTTCGAGTGAAAACCTGTCGGAATCTCCGAGTTGCGAATTCAAAAACAATTTCAAACACATTTTATTCTCTTGTCCAATCTCAGTCCAAAAGCTATTTTCCCCTTGTTCTATATCTTGTGAATGATGCTTCTTGGATGCCAAAGGGGGAGAAAAGAGAAGTATCAAAGCCTTCTTTTGGGAGGTATCATACTCTTATCATGTCTCTAGCGAGACCACTTATGCTATTGGGGGAGTCTAGTTTAAGTTTAGTACTCTGTGATGTTGGGACATCACACTGCAGGTTGTTACTTTGATAGTTGCAAGACTTCCTCTTTTCTTTCTATCTTCTGTCTTGCAAACTTCATTATTTGCTTATACTAGATGACCCGTTGCGCCAACAACACGGTACATGAATTCTGCGTGATCTCACATTTTATTACAAAGGTACATTTTTTCCATTACAACACAGTACAATTGAAATCAAGATACATTGAAATATTGAATTAAAATACTCCTACTAAAATTAAGATACAACCGGTTGCAAATTTAAGATACTACCACAAAAATCTATTGAGTCTGGCATGGATATTTTCCTTTCCATCACCAGCATCTTCTGCTGCCTTGGCCTCACGAGCCCTTTCTTTCTTTCTCTACCTCTCCGCCTCACGAACCTCCTTGCGTTGCCATTCCTCCTCCTCCAATCGAAGTCCCTCTCCCGATTTTTCTTCAGTAAATCTTGGAAGAAACGCTTTGGCTCCGCCTTGTATTCTTGTAACTCTCTCTCTCTCTTTCTATCTCTCTCTTTCTCTACTTTCTCCTCTGCTGCCGCCTTTTCGCGTCGCTCGTCCGCCTACAGACTTTCCCATGCATGATGTTCTCTTTCATGAATCTCAGCCACCGCCCAATCCGGCATCTCCGTGTCAATCCAGCGATAGTACATGCAGAGAGGCGGAGGATACTGCAACGCAAATAAGAGCTTTAATAAAGAAATCAACAAAGACACCAACAATATGTCTATTCATCATGGTTAAAACATACCGGGGGCTTGTCGTACAGTGAAATAGCTACAGGTGGATCATGCTCATAATTGGCGCACATGAAAAACTTCATGCCTAACCAATCATAAAAATCCGTCACCTCCTTCACCTTCCAAGGATCGCCACGCCAACACCACAGGACTCCCACCCTCGGGTGCAAACTCATAGCGACTAAAAAAATTTGGTGTACAAATAGCGCAGTGGTGATTTAAAAGGTTGCTCGAAGAAGGATGAAGATAGGTTCAATGGCTCATTTTATAGGCTCAGATCATGAGTGCGATGGCGGGAAAATAGGGCATGAACAATGAATAAAAACTTAGGTGCGAAAACAACAACACAGGAATCCATCCCGATTTGCAATGTTCTTCCACCAACCGAGAGCTGCAGTGCATAGGAATCAGCGTCGGCTGCAAGCGCTGCCGCGCAGAAGCAAAAGGGCCTGCCGCCACGCCCTATGGAGGAAGGGCCCATTGCCGGCTCCCGTTCCATTGCGAGGTGCCGCTCGGCCGAATAACCTGTTATACACGGGCTGCCGTTGTGCGCTGCGGTAGCAGGTCCTGCCGCCTTTGGTTGTGGCGGCATGCGCTATGTGCCGGCTGTCGGACCTGTCGCCACGGTAGTTTTGTCAATAGCACTCGGAGGTGGTCTTTTTGTCAATAATGCTCGACAGGTGGTCCTTTATGCCCAAAATTCTCAGGAAAGGTGCAAGGTCCCTGTCCATCTTGGTGTGCTGGGAAGTGTGGAACGAGCGCAACAGGCGCATCTTCCAGAATAAAGAGCTTAAGCCGGAGGCTTTCCTGATCAAGATACGCGATGAGGATGTACATTGATTGATTTGGCTTTTAGTGCGTGTTGCACCTGATGTTTCTCTGCTCTCTTTTTTGTGTTGCTTCTTGTACTTTGTACTCGGTCGTCGACCTTATTTCTTAGTGAAATCTTAGGAGCTCTCCTACTAATTTTTGAAAAAAGCAGAACTTACATACTATACCTCCGAAGATGCCTCTCATCCAGCAAAATCACTCAGCAGAACAATGCTTAGGGAAACTCCAATGCAGTGCACCAAATCATTCGCAAATGTTCGGACCGAGGTGTCCGGACACATTAGCGCATCCATCATCGTGCCCAAATGTCAGCGGACCGGTCTGAACGTCCAAAATCCCACAGACTAAAATCAAAGCTGGGGGAGATTTGCGGGTGACCGGGCCTCCGCCACATAGGACTTCGACATCCGAGGCGCACCCAAAGCACTGATTTTCTCACGCCGCCCCTCTCACTGCTTTGTATCTGCATGGTACAAGAGCATAGAAGTCGTTGTACCACCCACTCCGCCGCCGAGGCCTTGTTGGACATCCGCCGCCCCACTCGGGCGCTAGCCCCACTTTACCTACGCCTCCCTTTCACCCTTGGTCCGGCTGCCGTCCAGGTACCTTCCGCCCCTCCGCATTGTCGCCCATGGTAGGCACCACGCCCGACAAGTGTTCGGCCAAATGACATAGCCAAATTTATTGATGTTTTTGTTGTTTACTTTAAAGTCGTACGAGGGCTTCTACGCTAAGTTCATCGATTCATCCTTTGCAGATGAGGACGAAGCCGATGATGAAACGACGATAATGCATGCGGTTATTGAAGATGCGCAACATGGGGAGGAGCATGGGGGGAGGAGCATGTTCTTAATTTCAGGGGATCAATCAAGGGATATCAAGTTATGGAACGACGACATATGATGTTGATGGACAACTACTTTGTCCCGATGCGCTATTCGAGACCTATTCCCGTCGTCGATTTCGAATGCGGCGAAATGTGTCCGAGTGACTCTACAATGATGTCGGGGTCTATGATGACTAATTCATCTTGAAGAAGGATGTCGTTGGAAACATTGGATTTTCTGGTTACCAGAAGTGCACAGCTGCATTGAGGGTGCTTGCCTATGCCACAGTCGCATATTCGTGGGACGAGTACCTCCAGATATCTGAAAGCACATGTCTCGAAACCATGTCAGGTTTTCTACTGCGGTGGTCAAGGTGTTTGGACCAGAGTACTTGAGAGAACCAACTGCCGTAGACACTGTAAAGATCATGGCACTGTTTCAAGCAAGAGGGTGGCCAGGTATGCTCGGATCCTTGGATTGCATGCACTGGCAATGGAAGAATTTCCCATGTGCTCTAAAAGGGCAATATCAGGGCCATTGTATAAGAACAAAACCATCATTTTTGAAGTAGTTGCATCACAAGGCCTGTGGATTTAACACTCTTTCTTTTGGATGCCCGGGTCTTACAATGACATCAACGTGATGTAACGGTCTCCATTGTTTGCAAAGTTGTGTGCGGGAGAAGCTCCTCCGTGCAACTATAGCATCAATGGTCATCATTACAACATTTGCTATTATTTTTGTGATGGTATCTATCCTTCGTAGGCGACCTTTGTCAAGACCATCTTTGATCCAAGGGGTGAGAAAATATCTCACTTTTCCCAATGATAAGGAGCTAGAAAGGATGTCGAGAGGGCATTTGGAGTGCTCCAAAGCCCGTTTTGCTGTTGTTCAAGTACCTGCAAAACTATGGGATGCAGAGACATTGTGGGAGGTGATGAAAGCTTATGTGATCATGCACAACATGATTGTGGAGGATGAAGGTGCCGGAGTTCGCAACGGTCTGGGATTTGAGCACATGGGTGATCCTATCCAACTTCTAGAGCAGAATCCGACGATGTTTGAGGATTTTATCCAAATGCATCAATGCATTCATCATCGAGAACTAATGAGTAGTTTCAAAATGATCTGGTTGAGCATTTGTGGGCGCTTTGAGCGGAGAACCAAACAAATATGTCCGAATAAGTTGAATTCGAATTTAAACTATTTTATCTATAAAACTTCGTGTTTTATTGTAGTATTTATATTTGAATTGTATTGAAATATTTGCACGACATGATTATGGACGAAGGAGATATTTATTTTTAAAATTTTGAGTGCTTCGGATATAGAAAAAAAAACATAGACAGTGAAAAAGTTGAATGGCCGTCTCCTTATTCGTTGTCCACGAAAATGTTTGGATGTATCCATAAATGCACAACTTTGGGGGAGCTCCTACTCGGCGCGTTCGGCGCCGCGGAAGCGAACCGGCGCCTACTGGCAACGCCTAGTGGGCCGGCCCACGGACAAAGAGAGCAGTAAACTGTCTAGCGAAAAAAGAACGCAAAAATATGCCAGAACAATGACTCGAACTCGCGCCGCTAGATTGCAGGGTTGTTCGGCTAACCACTACACCATCGAAAGACTACTGATTGATAGCAAACCCGAACTCTTTAAGAACCATAAATGCCGCGCTATTTATTATGCCATACCACTTAGATTTTTGAACTATTCATTCTTTTTGGCAAAGTCGATTTTTTAATGAAAAAAGTTCATAAATTTTGAAAAAAGGTTCATCAATTCTGAAAAAAAAATTGAAACAAAAGTTCATCAAATTTGAAAAAAGTTCATTGATTTCAAAAAAAGTTCATCGATTTTCAAAAGAAGTTCATTGAATTTGGAAAAGAGTTCATCGATTTTGAAAAAAAGTTCACCGGTTTTGAAAAAATGTTCATCAAATTTGAAAAATGTTCATTGAATTTGAAAAAAGTTCATCAAATTTGGAAAAAGTTCATCAAAAATGAAGAAAGTTCATCAAATTTGTAAAAAAATCATCAAATTTTGAAAAAAAGTTCATCGAATTCAAAAAAAGTTCATCGGTTTTGGAAAAAAGTCTTCAAATTCGAAAAAAGGTCATCGATTTTGAAAAAAGTTCATCTATTCTGAAAAAAGTTCACAAATTTAAAAAATAGTTCATCGATTTTAAAAACAAATTGCAAAAATTGAGAAAAGTTCACGCATTTGCAAAAGAAAACAAAAAAGAAACAAAGAAAAGAAAAAGAAAAAACCAACAAAACCGCGATTTGGAGAAAGAATAGAAAAGGAAAAACGAGTAACTTGTCACGTGTGGTGGGTTGTCCCAAGTGGTTGCTGCGATGCTACCTTACGGTATAGGTCCCAGGTTCGAATCCTTCGCTGCCCACCTTTTTTCCTCTTTTTACAGAAAAAGAGAAGGAAAGCAATTGGGCCGGCCCAAAACGTGACAGGGGATGTGCGCTGCAGGCGCCCGTTATAGGGCCAAATAGGGTTTGCCCAACTTTGGATTTGCCCTTACCAACTCTGTACGAGGGGAACCTGGAAAGAAACGAGTACAAAGAACGTGTCAGCGTGTGGTTCAGATAATAAGGAGTGACAAGAAGCATGAATTGACGCCCGAAGCCGCTATTAAACTGCCAGCAAGAGCAATGAACCAATGCCTTTTTTCCTCTTTTTACAAAAAAAGAGAAGGAAAGCAACTGGGCCGGCCCAAAACGCGACAGGGGATATGCGCTGCAGGCGCCCGTTAGCAAAATGCCCTATAACGGACGCCTGCAGCGCCAAATAGGGTTTGCCCAACTTTGGATTTGTCCTTACCAACTCTGTACGAGGGGAACCTGGAAAGAAACGAGTACAAAGAACGTGTCAGCGTGTGGTTCAGATAATAAGGAGTGACAAGAAGCATGAATTGACGCCCGAAGCCGCTATTAAACTGCCAGCAAGAGCAATGAACCAATGCCTTTTTTCCTCTTTTTACAAAAAAAGAGAAGGAAAGCAATTGGGCCGGCCCAAAACGCGACAGGGGATATGCGCTGCAGGCGCCCGTTAGCAAAATGCCCTATAACGGACGCCTGCAACGTCAAATAGGGTTTGCCCAACTTTGGATTTGTCCTTACCAACTCTGTACGAGGGGAACCTGGAAAGAAACGAGTACAAAGAACGTGTCAGCGTGTGGTTCAGATAATAAGGAGTGACAAGAAGCATGAATTGACGCCCGAAGCCGCTATTAAACTGCCAGCAAGAGCAATGAACCAATGCAACGCCACGTACGTGGACTTGACTCAAGTTGAGCACACTTTGTGATGGCGCCAACCAGATCACTAGTTTTGCTCGTGGCGCAAGCCGTACTCGGCTACTCGCTGCGGCGATGCTACAACAACCATCAGAAGCGAGGGTGCAGGCGGCTACCTCCTCGCCGGCTTCACCATTCACCGGTGACCAGCGGCGGAGCCAGGAAAAATCGATTAGGGGAGCCAAACGCGTGTTAGTATTGATGGGAGGGGCCAAGTATTAGTAATCTTCACAAAATTTCTTAAATTCTGAAGGAAAATACGGGTATTATACTACACTTCCTGGGTCATGGGGGGGCCATGGCTCCTGCCAGTCCCCCCCTAGCTCCGCCACTGCCGGTGACCCGCCAGAGCCCTCCCTCCCGGGCTTGCCGCCTCTACCTGGCTTGCCCGCGTTCCCGCCGTCGCACGGCTTCCCGGGCATGGCAGGCGCGCAGTCGTCGCCTTCGCCTTCGCAGCAGCCGGCCAGAACATGCTCGGGGCCTCTGATACTTGTGGAACCGTGCGTCAGTTACCTGACGAACTCCAGCGTGCCGGCGCCGCCGAGAACGTGCTGCGACGGCTTCAGGTCGCTCGTCGGCGGCGTTGACAGGATTTGCCTGTGCCACGCCATCATGGGCGACCTGGGTACATTTGCAGGCGGGACGATAGACCAGCTACGCATGCTCGTGCTGCCTCTAACGTGCAGCACGTTCGTACCGCCAGAGCTTCTTCTGATGTGCATCGGCAAGTCTAAATCGTTGTTTGTTTTATTTTGTTAATTTGTCTGAACTTACGAAATGAACTGTCATGTCTTTTCAGCTAACCCAGTCCCGTCGATTCTGCCGGAATGAACGCGCGCGGGTGTCGGAGAAATGCTGCTGGGTGCTCTGGACGGCAGCTGCTACATGCTGTCTTTTCTTTCTTTTTTCCCCCTTGTGCTACATATATCTCTGGGCACCACACCAGTATCTGTTGTACTACTAGTTGGCAGCACTGCTCGCAGACGTGTGACTGTTCGCTGGCCACACACTTGTCTTGTAACACACCCGATACCATTGTCATTGAATAAGAAATAAGATAACCACTGTTTATTTCGCACTATTCTTTTGCCTTCATTTTATCGCACATTCATCCGCACTTTGCTATCGGTTGAGAGAGAGAACGACGGCGGGGAGAACATCAACACAGGAAAAAGGCGAGGATTTTTTTTTTTGAAACGGAGGCAAAAGATTTGCCTCATATATTAATTTAGAAGAGGAAACAGAAACAGAAGCATAGTTTCGATGATGTTACAGCATGTCTCTAGATACAAAAGGCACTACTCTCCCGGCATGATTGCTCGTAACTTTTTTGCTCCCGCAGTGACCCATAGGGCCGCCTCCCTTTTTATAAGAGTGAACAGGACGGATGGCGGGGCAGACTTGTGACAGAAGACCCGTGCATTGCGTTCATTCCGGATGGTCCAAGAGGTTAACAAAGCGAGAGAGGCCATCGCCTTCCTATTGGGAATGGAGTTAGCGGATATACGTGTCCACCACTCTTGTGCAGAAGGTAGCATTTGCCACTCATTGGTAACCATGTAGTCCAGTTGAAGCCATGCCTTCAGCATCTCCCAAATCCTGAGCGTGAATCGGCATTTGAAGAGGAGGTGATCGATCGTCTCCTGCTCGCGCTTGCAAAGAGGGCATAGACCACAGTTGGGCCAACCCCGCTTGGCCAGTCTGTCGGCAGTCCAAACCCTGTTTTGGGAGGCAAGCCAGGCAAAGAATTTAACCTTTGGCGGCGCCCAAACCTTCCAGACCGTGTGCTCCATGGGTGACCGCAGCATGCCATGGAACTGCGCCTTGTAGGCGGACTCAGCTGAGTAATGACCACTGTCAGTGAGCTTCCACATGATCTCATCCTCCATGTCGTGCTGAAGGTGGAAGTCACGAATGGATGACCAAAGCTCCAAGAATTCCCGAAAGTGCGCAACGGTGAAGTTTGCAGACATCTTGATCTTGGAAATCCACGCCTCGTCGCACAAAGCCTCCCTGATCTTGCACTTCTGCCTTGTGGAAGCAGCGTAGATGCGCGGGGCAATGTCTTTAGGTTTTCGGCTTTGCACCCATGGCGCGTCCCAAAAAGACGTGCGTGCACCATTGCCAACGGTGATGGTTGTGAAGGAGTAGAAGAGGTCGTAGTCCTTTTTGTCACAGGGGTTGCCCATCCCGACCCACATCTTTGATGGCTCCTTCCACTCGAACCATAACCAACGAAGCCTTAGGGCCCTTGAGAATTTTTCTGTGTTCAACACGCCTAGGCCACCATACGCGAGAGGCCGACAAACCGAGTCCCAATTGACCTTGCACTTGGCGCCAGAAGTCTTGTCCGTACCCGACCAAAGGAAAGCGCGCTCCAGCTTGTTGAGGTTGTGGAGTGTGGTAGGCGGCACAATGAGCGATGTGATGGAGTATACCGCAAGGGAGGATAAAACCGACTTGACAAGAGTCGTACGCCCAATGGCGGTTATGTTCTGGCCATCCCACGTAATTAGCCTGGCCGCCGCCTTGTCCACAAGGAACTGAAAATCCTCCTTACGGAGTTTCCACACTAATAGCGGTAGCCCCAAATACTTGATTGGGAAAGCGGCTTGCGCAGCCGGAAGGTTCTGAGTGACATGTGGCAGATCCACGCCTCCACAGCGAATAGGGATGAACGAACTTTTCAGGAAGTTGGTGCATAAGCCAGTCACATTGCCGAATAGGTGAAGGATGTTGGAGAGGTTGTCAATGTCGCGTTTGACGGGCGCCATGAAGACCGCCGCATCATCCGCATATAGAGAGGTACGAACCATCGGCCCGCGCCCACGGAGTTTATGGAACAATTTCTGCCTGGTGGCCACCTCTAGAATTCTTTGGAGCGGGTCGATGGCGATGACAAAGAGCAGGGGAGATATAGGGTCTCCCTGCCGAAGACCCTGTCCATGGATGATGGGCTTGCCAGCCACCCCGTTTAACAGGACACGCGATGACGAAGTGCACAGGAGGGCGGAAATCCAATCACGGAAGATGCTAGGGAATCCCCGCCGCTGAAGAAGATCAAGCAGGTACTCCCATCTAACCGAATCGAAGGCCTTGCGAATGTCAAGCTTAAAAAGCAGAGCCGGCGTTTTGCACTTGTGGAGCCGGCGTGCCAGACTCCGCACGTACATGAAGTTGTCATGGATGCTCCTGGTTTTTATAAAGGCGCTTTGGGCGTGCGAAACCAGAGTGTGCATGTGGTTGGCGAGCCTGATGGCCAGAACCTTGGCAATTATTTTCGCCACCGCATGAAAAAGACTGATGGGGCGGTAGTCGGTGATTTCCTCCGCACCGTCCTTCTTCGGCAGGAGCACCACATTGGCGGAGTTAAGCCAGTGGAAGTTGGCGGTGCGAAGGCTGCCAAAGAGGTCGATAACCCGCATAAGATCAGCTTTAATAATGTCCCAACACTTCCGGAAGAACAGCCCGGTGAAACCGTCCGGGCCAGGCGCCTTGTCGCTTGGCATTTGGTTGATAGCATCGCGGACCTCGTCAGCAGAGAAGGGCACACCAAGGGAGGCCAAGTCATGAGAGCCCAGGTCCAACTCATCCCAATTAAAGTCATTTGCCCTAGTGCCCTCTCTGCTCAACACATTGGAGAAGTGAGAATGGATGATTTCCTCTTTGCGCTCATGGTCCGTGACCCAACCCTGGTTGTGCTTAATACGGTGGATGTGGTTTTTCCTGCGCCTCGCGTTGACTCGCCGGTGAAAAAATTTAGTGTTCGCGTCCCCCTCCTTTAGATTGGCAATCCTTGCACATTGCTTTTTGCGCGCACGCTCAAGCACCGCTAGACTGATAACCCTTCTTTTGAGCCTAGTTCGAAGGTCACTTTCCGTATCAGACAACAGACGTTGCTCTTGTGCAGTGTCAAGGTGCAGAATGATCCAGAGTGCAGCATGGTGCTGGATTTTAGCGTTGGAGAAGAACTTCCGACTCCAGGCCGCAAAACGTGCACCGGTGGTTTTTAGCTTGTGGTGGAGAACCTGACATGGTTCGTAGTGATCAGTGGGCTCGCCCCAGGCATTCGAAACCACATCATTGAAACCAGGGAGGGAGGTCCAAAAGTTTTCGAATTTGAAGGACCTCGGCCTACGCGGCCCAGCCGCGTCCGCGAGCAGTAGGGGGCAGTGATCGGAGAGCGAAGAGGAAAGAGCATGCAGGATGTGATTGCCAAAATGGACATCCCATTCGGCATTACAAAAGAATGAATCTAGCTTGCATAGTGTTGGGTTCTGTCGTTCGTTGCTCCAAGTGAAGCGCCGGTTCTGAAGGTGTATCTCTTTTAGTTCACAAGAGAGGAGAGCAGCCCTGAAACGGTTGATGCAGCTAACGTTAACATTTCTCTTATTCTTATCACGAGCCCGGTAAATCTGGTTGAAGTCTCCAAGCGCGAGGTGAACCCGCAGCGCATGGTGAGTCAAGCAACTGCGTCACTCCGGCGAACCAATGACATGTGCAAGTCTGGCACCGTGCTCGGAGAACGACGTCGGCATCGTCCTCGGAGAACGACGTTGGAATCGTCGTGGTGCGCTTCCCCTCGCAGCGGCGGTGCATGGCAAGACCTTGTCGTGGCCCTCCGCAACGGCTCGACTCCTCAGATCAAGGCGGCAGGGCACGACGTGGGCGCCATGGCGCGAGATGTCGGCGGCATCGCATGGCCCGGCGCGAGCTCCAGACGTCGCGTCGGCAGCGCGCAGCTGCTGGATCCGAGACGCGGTGACCCGCCCTCCCGACAGTGGGTGCAGCGACGTGCGCCTGTATAGCCGCTGGGCGCGGCTGGCTGCTCGGCATAGTGGCGGCTGGTTGCGCGTCGGAGCGGCGCGGCGGCGGTTGGATCGGGAGTAGGAGGCGGCGGTTGGATCGGGAGAATCCCTAACCGCACCGTGACTCTCCGTGATCCTCTCCGACGACCCGTTCTCTGCCCAATGCGCTGCCCCGACGCCACGCTGCTCCGGCCTAGGGAAGCTGCACGCGCCAACTCCCAGTTTGTACGAGTACCTGAGAAGCTGCGCCACCCCCACTCCCCACGATGTGGAATTGCAATAGCACTGCTTCATATCGTGGGGAGATGATGTCAGTGTTCCTAAGTACAGAAACACTCATCGACAGACGGAATGCTGCCAGGTCAGACAAGGGGGACAGCGTGGCTGCAGAAACACGTCCTACAACCAATCAGGGGCAGGGGCGCGTCATCGCCAAGCCACCTCGGATCAAGCAACCCAACCGCCAGTTCGTGGGCCCAGAGTGGGTGAACCCTACATAAGGAAAGCAGCGCGTCTGGATCGGCATCCCAGGGGATCAGGCAACGGCACGGCACGGCACGGCACGGCACGGCACGGCTCATCTTACTTTCCTCTTCCATTACCCACTAGTTGTAGACAGAGAGCAAGCTTGTAATTCCCTGAGACTGTAGTCGAGATTTGGCAGAGGAATATATCGAACACCTAACATCGTGGTATCATCTAGCCACCCACCACCCTTCCGCCACCGCCGCCGCCGCCACCAGTCCGCCGCGCTGGAAACCCGCCGCCAGAAGCAAGCGCGCGACACCCTCATCGCCACCATGGATCCGGCGCTGAAGGCGTACCTCGACAAGATGAACGACGAGGCCATCGCCCGCGCCAACAGGCAGGACGATGACAACAAGGCCATCCTCAAGGCCGTGGCGACGCAGACCACCCGGATCGACGCCCTCGTCTCTTGGAAACCGGAGTTGGAGGCGCGCTTCGCGCAACTGGAGCTCTCCGTCGCAGCGCTCCAAGCCGCGTCAGCCTCGACCGCGCCATCCATCGGATCGCCGCCGCCTGCGACCCCTCCCGTGGTCGCGCGCGAGATCCAAGGGCAACCAAGCCACGGCGCGTCACAGCATCCCGGGAGATCGCCGACGGTGACCTCCGAGTCACCGGCGGCTTCCCCGGTCACGGGTATGGCCATGATCCCGTCCTCGAATTCCTCTCCGTTATCCTCACAAGTGTTGGCGGCGATGGGGCAAGCACCACCGCCGATCTCGTTTCCCAGCTTCGCTGGCGAGAATCCTCAACTCTGGAAAACGCTCGCGGAGCAGTATTTTCAGATGTTCGCGGTCCAGGAGTCTTACTGGGTACCCATGGCGATTCTGAATTTCTCTAGTCCGGCTGCCATTTGGCTGCAATCGGTGCAACGCAAGATCGCTAGTCTTGCGTGGGAGTCATTCACGGCCCTGTTGTGCACTCGATTTGGAGGTGATAAGCACCAATTGCTCATCCGCCAGTTTTATGCTATACGGCAGACGGATTCTGTTGCAGATTTCATTGAACGTTTTGAAACTTTGATGAATCACATGATATCTTATTCTGAACTGACGCATCCGTATTTCTTCCTTACATGATTCATCGAGGGTCTACGGGCGGACATACGGGCGGTGGTGCTCATTCAAAGACCGCCTGACCTCGACACGGCGTGCTCACTCGCGCTGCTTCAGGAAGAAGTTGCATATGGCGAGATTGCCAGGCACACGGCGCCCAATCGCTCCCCAGCACCGCGTTTCATGATGACAGGTGCTCCAAGCCTGCCTGCGAGCACTGCGCGACCATCCGCACCTGCAGCCAGTGTGGAAGATCGCCGAGGAACAGAGGCAGCAAGGGCAGGGGCAGATAATAGCAAGATGGCAGCGCTACGTACTTTCAGAAGAGCTAGAGGTCTCTGTTTTAAATGCGGCGAACGGTGGGGCAAAGACCACACATGCCCCTCGACAATGCAGATGCATGTGGTGGAAGAGCTTCTGGAGCTGTTTGCAACAGAGGAAGTGCTGGGCGAGGGCAGTCACGATCACACAGAGCTTGAAGAAGACAATCTATGCACCATTTCCAAGCAGGTTGTCGATGGGTTAGCTGGGCCGGGTGTGATGCAGCTGCACGCATGGATACAAGGTAAAGAGATGTCGTTACTGGTAGACTCGGGCAGTTCATCATCTTTCGTTGACCATCATCTGGCTGCTAAGTTATCTGGAGTGTGTAAACTGCCCAAGGCTTGTAGAGTTAAGGTTGCGGATGGTGCAGTGTTGCACTGCGACAGTTTCATACCTCAGTGCCTGTGGACATCTCATGGCCATGAATTTGTCACAGATTTCAAGCTCATTTCACTTGGGGCTTATGATGCCATCCTAGGGATGAATTGGCTCAAGAAACATAGCCCTATGCATATTGATTGGGAGGCACATCATATGACAGTAACCACTGACCAAGGGGCCGTGGATCTGCAGGCAGTGACAAATCATCAGCATCAGTGTTCTGCGATTTCATCTCAAGAGCTCTTAGCTGCTTGCAAACAGGGCTCGGTTGCGTATGTGGTCCACCTGAATGCTGTGAACGAAGCAGGAGTACGAGAGGAAACCATACCAGTAGAAATCCTCAGAGTTTTGGAGCAGTACACAGACGTCTTTGAAGAACCAAAAGGACTTCCACCAAGGCGTGCTTGCGATCACCGGATCCCACTCATGGAGGGAGCACAACCTGTTAATCAGCGCCCCTACCGGCACAAACCAGAGCTCAAAAATGAAATCGAGCGTCAGGTTAAGGAACTGCTCGACGCAGGCATCATCAGGGAGAGCACCAACCCATTTTCTTCCCCAGCATTGCTTGTGAAAAAGAAGGACGGTACATGGCGACTGTGTGTGGATTACCGATGCTTGAATGCAATGACAATTGTCAACAAGTATCCAGTTTCGATCATCGACGAGTTGCTTGATGAACTGGTAGGCGCCCGCTGGTTCTCAAAGCTGGACCTGCGTGCAGGATACCACCAGATAAGATTGGCAGAGGGAGAGGAGTATAAGACAGCCTTTACAACTCACTCAGGCCACTGGGAGTACCTGGTCATGTCGTTCGGGCTAGCTGCTGCACCCCCAACTTTCATCGGCGCCGTGACCTGCACCCTGCGACCACTGCTGCGGGTTTGTGTCATATTATTTTTCGATGACATCTTGGTTTTCAGTAAAACATTGGAACAACATATAGATCATCTTCGTCAGGTACTGCAATTACTCCGTAGAGATCACTGACAAGTCAAGCAATCCAAGTGTGCTTTCGGATAGCGACAGATTGCTTATCTCGGCCATGTTATCGATGAGCAAGGTGTTTTGACAGATCCAGAGAAGATTGAGACTATCAGAAAGTGGCCTACTCCTCGCAACAGCAAAGAGGTGTGCAGCTTCCCCGGCTTGGCCGGCTACTATCGAAAGTTTGTCAAGCATTTCGGCATTATAGCCAGACCCCTTTTCAATCTGCTAAAGAAGAACCATCCATTTGTCTGGACTGCTGAAACTACCAAGGCGTTTGAGCTGCTGCAACAAAGTCTGATTTCTGCACCTGTTCTGCACTTGCCAGACTTCACAAAACAGTTCGTCATTGACACCGATGCATGTGATTATGGAGTAGGAACAGTGTTATGATACGTCTCCATCGTATGTACTTTTCCAAACACTTTTGCTCTTGTTTTGGCCCCTAATTTGCATGATTTGAATGGAACTAACCCGGACTGACGCTGTTTTCAGCAGAATTGCCATGGTGTTGTTTTTGTGCAGAAAATCAAAGTTCTTGGATTTGGATGAAACTTTTTGGAGAATTTTTATGGAATATATAAAAATTATTGGCGCAAGAATCAACAGAAGGGGGGCCACCCAGTGCCCACGAGGCACCAGAGCGCGCCACCCCCCCCCCAGGCGCGCCCTGGTACCTCGTGGGGCCCACGTGGCTCCGTTTGACCTAATTCTAACACTATAAATTCAGTTTCCCGAAGAAAAGAATAAGGGAGGAAGTTTTATTGCGTTTCACGATACGGAGCCGCCGCCACCTCCTGTTCTTCATCGGGAGGCCAGATCTGGAGTCCGTTTGGGGCTCTGGAGAGGGGGATCTTCCGGCATCGTCATCATCAACCATCCTTCATCACCAATTTCATGATGCTCACCGCCGGGAGTGAGTAATTCCTTCGTAGGCTTGCTGGACGGTGATGAGTTGGATGAGATTTATCATGTAATCAAGTTACTTTTTGTTAGGGCTTGATCCCTAGTATCCACTATGTTCTGAGATTGATGTTGCTATGACTTTGCTATGCTTAATGCTTGTCACTAGGGCCCGAGTGCCATGATTCCAGATCTGAACCCTTTATGTTTTCATGAATATATTTGTGTTTTTGATCCGATCTTGCAAGTTATATGCACCTGCTATGTGTTATGATCCGCATACCCCAAGGTGACAATAATTGAGATTCTTTCCGGTGATTGCCATAGTTTGAGGAGTTCATGTATTCACTAAGTGTTAAAGATTGTTCCGGTTCTCTATTAAAAGGAGGCCTTAATATCCCTTAGTTTCCTTATGGACCCCGCTGCCACGGGAGGGTAGGACAAAAGATGTCATGCAAGTTCTTATCGCAAGCACGTATGACTATATACGGAATACATGCCTACATTACATTGATGAATTGGAGCTAGTTCTGCATCGCCCTAGGTTATGACTGTTACATGATGAATGTTATCCAACGTATATCACTGATCCAATGCCTACGAGTCTTTCACCTATTGTGCTTGCTAAGTTACTACTGTTGCTACTACTGTTACAATTGCTACTACTATTGCTGCTACCGTTACTGTTACCGTTACTAT
Organism: Elymus sibiricus; assembly: GCA_039707655.1. Classification (NCBI taxonomy): domain Eukaryota; kingdom Viridiplantae; phylum Streptophyta; class Magnoliopsida; order Poales; family Poaceae; genus Elymus; species Elymus sibiricus. Next base: position 163,185,526 of record CM077666.1, on the reverse strand, counting down.
TATTGCTACTGCTATCAAACTATCATACTACTGTGCTACTGATCACTCTGCTGCAGATATTTAGTCTCAGGTGTGGTTGAATTGACAACTCAACTGCTAATACTTGCAAATATTCTTTGGCTCCCCTTGTGTTGAATCAATAAATTTTGGTTGAATACTCTACCCTCGAAAACTGTTGCGATTCCCTATACTTGTGGGTTATCATGTTACAACAAGGAGGACACCCGATCGCTTACATGAGCAAACCCTTGGCTCCCAAACACAGAGGGTTGTCCACCTATGAGAAGGAATGTTTAGCTATACTCATGGCAGTGGAGCAATGGCGTCCCTACCTACATCATGATGAATTTCTGATACGGACAGATCAGCGCAGTCTGGTGCATTTGGATGATCAGAGATTGTCAACGGTGTGGCAACAAAAAGCATTTACCAAGCTTTTGGGGTTGCGCTACAAAATTTGTTACAGGCAGGGAACCACCAACAGTGCCGCAGACGCACTGTCTCGCCGTCGCCATGAGCAAAATCAGACCATGGCGATTTCAGTCTGCCAACCTACTTGGATTGATGATATCAGGGACAGCTACGCGGATAACCCACACGCTCGAAAGTTGATCGAGCAGTTCTCGCAATAGTCAGACCCGAAAGGGCGTTTCTCTGTCTCGGATGGCATGTTGTATTTCCGGCAACGGCTATGGCTGGGGGGTTCACCTGCAATCCAACAATCAGTGTTGCGTGCTTTCCACGATAGCACGGTGGGAGGTCATTCCGGTTTCCCAGTGACATATAGGCGCCTCCGCAAGCTGTTCGCGTGGCCAAAGATGAAGCAGCACGTTCGACAGTATGTGCAGGGATGTGCGGTCTGTCAGCAAGCTAAGCCGGAGCGGGTTAAATACCCAGGATTACTCGAACCGATTCCACTGCCGGAAGGGGCCTGGCAAGTCGTGACGATGGATTTCATTGACGGTCTCCCGCAGTCAGGCAAGGCAAACTGCATTTTGGTGGTGGTGGATAAATTCACGCGCTACGCCCACTTTCTGCCTCTTCAGCATCCATTCACTGCAGCCAGGGTGGCTAGAGCATACTTGGACAATGTCTACAAACTCCACGGACTACCAAAAGGCATTATATCGGACAGAGATCCGGTATTCACGAGCAAATTCTGGCGTGAGCTTTTTGCCAGCATTGGGACTGAACTCAAGATGAGCACTCCGTACCACCCGCAAACGGATGGGCAGTCGGAACGAGTAAATCAGTGTCTCGAGATCTATCTGAGGTGCTTCATACATGCGTGTCCCAATCACTGGAGCCAATTTCTCTCCCTTGCCGAGTTTTGGTACAATTCCAGCTACCACTCGGCCCTGGACATGTCGCCGTTCCAAGCATTGTATGGACATGAACCATGTCACTGGGGGATCGAGGCAGCATATGTGTGCAAAATACCAACGCTGAAAGATTGGCTGGAAGAGAGAAAGACAATGCAACAAGTTCTCAAGCAGCATCTGCACCGTGCACGCCACATTATGAAAGTCCAAGCAGACAAAAAATGATCTGAACGGGAGTTCACCGTGGGGGACGCAGTTTTCGTCAAGTTACAGCCGTACGTGCAATCTTCAGTACATCGCCGAGCCAACCACAAGCTCGCCTTCAGGTACTTTGGTCCGTTCAAGGTGCTACGCCGGATCAATCATGTGGCGTATGAACTGGAGCTGCCCCCGGAATCACGAATACACCCCGTATTCCACGTCTCCCAACTGCGGCAAGTGCTCTCACCGGGTACCCCTGCATCAGCTACTCTTTCGGCCCCTCGTTCTTCTGAACTGCTCCCTGTAGAGCTCCTGGACAAGCGTTGGCGGCAAACCCCTTCTGGCCGTCGCGAGCAATACTTGGTGCGCTGGTCAGATTCTGAGCTGCTGGACGCGTCGTGGGAGGATGCTCTTGCGCTCAAAGGACGCTACCCGACTGTGGCAGCTTGGGGACAAGCATGCTCTCAAGGAGCAGGGGATGTCAGCGTCCCAAGTACAGAAACACTCATCGACAGACGGAATGCTGCCAGGTCAGACAAGGGGGACAGCGTGGCTGCAGAAACACGTCCTACAACCAATCAGGGGCAGGGGCGCGTCATCGCCAAGCCACCTCGGATCAAGCAACCCAACCGCCGGTTCGTGGGCCCAGAGTGGGTGAACCCTACATAAGGAAAGCAGCGCGTCTGGATCGGCATCCCAGGGGATCAGGCAACGGCACGGCACAACACGGCTCATTTTACTTTCCTCTTCCATTACCCACTAGTTGTAGACAGAGAGCAAGCTTGTAATTTCCTGAGACTGTAATCGAGATTTGGCAGAGGAATATATCGAACACCTAACAGATGATGTATTTTTGTTGGATACAGTATTATTAATGCAAGGTTAATGGATGCACATGATTTTCTTGAAGCTACTATTTAGAAGCTAGATCATTGGTCTTCAATTTTCCCCACATTTTTTAATACATGATTTCACATTTTCTTTAAATACTTGTTTTGAACATTTTTTCGAATATGTGTTACACATTTTTTTCAAATACATATTGAAACATTATTTTGTATGATACAAAACATTTTTTTGAACTATGCAAATATCTTTTTACATTGGAGAAACATTTTTTCAAAAATGTCACAATTTTTTTTGTTTGAAACGCGTTAACACTTTTTTTTCTTCTAAATGTAACGTACATTCTTTTGAACAGTATGAAACATATCTTTTTTTAATTACACGAACATTGTTGTTACATTGTATAACATCTTTGTTAAAATGTCACGTACACATTTTTTTTAACACGTAAACATTTTTGAAATGTTGATACTTTTTTTTTTGAATCATAGAAACATTTTCTAGAAGTGGGGCGGACAATTTTTGCACTCTGCATTTACTATTTTTTCATAATATATGTATTTCGTTCTTTTTCAAAACATAAACTAAAGAGTGAAGAACATGTTTTTTTAGACACTCTCGCTAAGCTTTATTTAAATCACCACAGTGTTTACAGGTAAAAAAAAAGATCACTGGGATGACCAAACCAAACATGGCGGCCAAACCTGAGTGTTAAAGCATGCTTAGCGAGATTGTGATCCTCCGTATTCGAGCTCCTATACTCATGTACTATATTACAAGACGAAAACACAGTTGAATGTTCTATGGTTTCGTGTACTATTGCACCATATTCCGCAAAAGAGCCCCGCTTGATTCCGTCCACCACTGTCTTACAGTCAGAGGCCACCTGAATCTTCCACATAAAGATCTTCCGCCAACGCTAGAGCCTCTCGAATTGCCATAGCTTCAAGTGTTTCTAGGCATGAAATATTCCTGACTCCGTCCACCACTGTCTTACAGTCAGAGGCCACATGAATCTTCCACATAAAGATCTTCTGCCAACGCTAGGCCCTCTCGAATTGCCATAGCTTCAAGTGTTTCTGGGCATTAAATATTCCGGACCGTAATGCATGATGGGCCAAGAAAAGCTCCTTCAGAATCTCCGAACCATAGTTTCCATCTATAGATACAGTTGCATCAGCGTTGAGCTTGACATGATCCTCCTGCAGTGCTACCCAAGATGATGGTCTCGGCTGCGGGATTCTGTTCTGACCACTTGATGGCTTGGCAAGCACCTCAATGTCAACTAAAAAAGAGTTCATGAAACAATGGGTTGATAGAGGCGACTGACGGGACCATGTCGTAACTAGGCCAGCCCACCACCAGCTAGCTCGAGGCGACGCTAGTCGGGATCCTATTTGGTGCGCGGGTCACTGGTTAGCAACCGCGCGCGCACCCTCCGCTTCCACGCTGCGTATGTTTGGGCCGGCCCAACATAGCTCGTTTCCGGTTTTGGGAAGGTTCTAGAACCTTCTTAAACCTTTTTTTTTCATCTTTCGGTTTTTTCTCCTTTTTCATTTTCGTTTTCTATTTTCTTTTCCTTTTTCTTTTTTGTTTTTCTTTTCTTTTCCTTTTTCTTTTTTCTTTTTCTTTTTTTCTTTCATCTTCCCTTTTCTTTTTTTATTTTAGGAACAATTTTCAAATTCGTGAATGTTTTTTTAAATCGTGAAATGTTTTGGACATCATAAACATGTTTCAAATTCGTGAACATTTTTTTTGAAAACGTGAACATTTTTCAAATTCATCGGCATTTTTTTACAAATTCATGATTTTTTTTGAAATTGTGAACATTTTTTTGAATCAGCGAAACTTTTGAATCGATGAACTTATTTTAAAATTTGGGAATTTTTTTTAGAAATTCATGAACATATTTTACTGTTGCAAACTTTTTTGAAAAATCATGAACATTTTTGGAATTCGCGAACATTTTTTAAAATTGACAAACATTTTCTGAACACGCGAACATTATTTATAAAATCATGAACATTTTCTGAATACGTGAGCATTTTTTTTTTACAAATTCGTGAACATTTTTTGAATTCATGAACTTTTTTTGAAACGCGTGAACGATTTTTAAACATTTTAACATTTTTTAAAAAATCACGAACATTTTTTGAGTCCGTCAACATTTTATGATTTCTTGAACATTTATTTCAAAATTCATATTTCCTGTTATTTTTTAACCTTTTTCTAATCCTGAATTATTTTAAAAAAGAATAAAACAAAATAAAATAAAAACGAAAAAAAACAGGGCACGTCCAGCCCCGAAAATGGGCCGGCCCAAAGTGGCGCGTTGGGGGGAAGAGAGGGTGCGCGCTAGCTCGTTCGGCAGCGCGCACCGTGCTATATAGGAGCTCCCGAGGCTAGTGTGCGGCTCGCAGCGGATAGCAGATAGCCGTGCCTGGGGAGACTAGCAGTATTCTAGTCTCGGGACTAGATTGGGCTGGTGAAGATATTTTTCCCTTCTGCCCGCTTCGCACGCCTAGGATAGTTGAAAGGAGGAGATCGGATGGAGAGTTGCTTGCACGATGACATCGAGGCCCTGTTTGTCTCAGCCACATTCCAGTACCCGAGAGAGGGGGGGGGGGGGGGGGGGGGGGGCGTGTGTGCTGCATACAATGAATTGATGAAACAACTTGGCTCGGCGTACAAATACGATGCATTTATCACCCGTAGATGTTAACTACACTGACGTGGCACTGTATTTCCGTCTGCAACAGTCTACTACGCCTATGTGGCACAGGGTGGGTCATATTTGTCAGGAAATAGTATGAACGAACAGTACTCTAGTATGTGGGCCCAGCCATTCGAGCCTGAGACCTGCGGCGAACAAACTCGTGTAACTAGCAATCCAAGCAGGCCAGCCATATTTGATGCGTAGGTCGCCAAATAGCGAACTAGCGCATACCCGCGCATGTCTAGTGTATGGGCCGCCCAAACTGGTTTTCCACCGGTTTTAACTTCTTCTTTTTTTACTTTGTAATTCTTCTGGTTTTGCTTTCTTTTATGTTTTTTGTTTTCTCCCTTTTCTTTTCATCTTATTCTTTTTCACTTTATTTTCTTCTCGATGTTCTTTTTCATTTCCTAAAATTGCATTTTTTTCATGTTTGTTCTGAAAAAAAAAATCATATTAATTTTTTCCATTTTCCTTTCCTTTTCTATTTTGTTTCTTTCTTTCTTCCTTTTCCTTTTTCATTTTGCAAACATCTTATAAATTTGTGAATATATTTTGAAATCGTGATTACTTTTTAAATTCATGAATATACTTTTAAAATCATGAACATTTTTTACAAGTTCGCAAACATTTTTTGAACTTGGAACATTTTTTTGAAACTCCTGAACATTTCTTTCAATTGGCGATCATTTTTAAAATTAACGAACATTTTAAAATTGACGAACATTTTAAATTTTTGGGATTTTTTTTGAAAATCACGAACATATTTTGGTTTTTTAATAAAATCATTTTTTGAATGCACAGCCTTTTTTCCAATTCATGAACATTTTTTCCATTAGTAAAATTCTTTTGGATAAATGATTTGTTTTAGTTTCTGAACTATTTTTTAAATTTACAAACATTTTTTTAAAATTTTGTGACAGTTTTAGAAATCGTGAACATTTTTAAAAATTCATATTCCTTTCTTGCATACTCGAACATTTTTTCATTTTCCGGACATTTTTATGAAATCGTGAACGTTTTTTGAATACATGAACATTTTTTGAGTCCTGAATACTTTTTGAAATTGCGAAAGATTGTTTTGAAACTCGTGAACATTATTTGAAATTCATGTTTTTGTTTGTTTTGACCAACATTTTTTGAAAATGAATTTTTTTTCGAATTCATGAACCTTTTTTGAGTCGATGTTTTTTTTTTGGTAATTCACGAACATTTTCTTAAAATTCATGAACGTTTTTTTTTAATTCACAGACATTCTTGGAATACCCGAACATTTTTACATAAGCATTAACATTTTTTTATTTACCGAACGTTGTTTTCCTTAATTGTGAACAATTTTTGAATATGCAAACATTTTTTCACGAACATTTTTTTTGAATCCTTGGAAATTTTATTGTTTATTGAACTTTTTTTTTTCAAAATTCTTAATTTATTGAAAATTTCCCCGCCGCCACCTCTGGCAAGTCCCGCCACCCGTCCCCTCCCCCTGTCCACGGCCGCGGTGGCCGCGGCCGCATTGCGCGCGCACAGGAGCAACAGAGAGGATCATTTGCGAGCGCCAGACGGCGGTCGGGAAGCCCTGCCGTGATCCCGCGCCCTTCCGCAGCTGGAAGCGCGACTTCGACTCCAACGATAGCGACAGAGGTGCGGCCGGCCAGCTCGGCTACGCGGACGAGGTCACCGTCAAGTATAGGTAGTTTAGGTGTTTTTTTATAAGTTTAGCTTACCAAACGAAATATCGTCTGGTTGTATGTAAAAATTATCAAAGTTTGAATGAAAGTTGCCCAGTTTGTTTAAATGCATCAAATTTGTTTCTTTTGGTGAAATTCCGTTCGAAATGTGATCGGACGTTTGTGGCTAGTTTTGGATGGTCGGCTCCTGTATCAGTATCTAGACACCTGTTCGGACCGGACCACGGACAGATACGGTGTCTGTTTTAGGGATCAGCGTTGAAGGGTAATCTCACCACCTCAAAGAAAGAGGTTATCACAACAGCATATCCTCCCTCCATCCCTTCAAACAAACACACAAATGGCTATCTCCAACCATTTGACTTTCTATCTAACCAAACAGAAAAAGTGGCTATCACTAACCAGGTGGATGGGGATACACATAACCACCCTAGCCCATCCCCTCAACCAAACACATCCTAAGTAAGCAACCGGAGCGCGACCCAAGCCTCCGCTAGATTTGAATTAGTGTGTATGCTATTTTTTATGTATACGTGTGTGGGCTTATTGTTAAGCTGGAGCCCCAGCAGACTTGGTGTTGTCGTTTGGATCATGCACTATATGAATCTTCCCCTAAAAAAAAGGTACTATATGAATCTTGTTGTTTGATGTTGGCTTTGCCTATAAAGCGGGATGGAAGTCGATTTTCTAAAACTATTACTACTATTCAGTCACATGGGTCGCTAGGGCAAGATTGAATTAATGCGTTGCACGCAGCAGCAAGCATCATAACGGTAGGGTCATGACTTGCAGCTGCACCAGACCCCAGCTGTACCGCAGCGCGCGCACAGGCAGCACCGCCACCGAAACCGAGCCATGCATGGCGCCTCGCGAGGCGCGCTCGCCACTCGCCGGGCGGGAGCGCCTGCCTGCCTCCCTTCCTGCATGCGCTAGCTAGCTAGGGCTGCGCAGCGCCCGCCAATCGCCGCGCCGCCACTCGTCGCGCCACCTTCCTGTCCGCTCGACACGGCACGCAGCACATGCCGCGCATGCATGCATGCAGAACCGGGGTTAAATTAAAGTATTCCTACCAGTAGCGTCCAAAGTTTCTGTTCTCGAGTGGGGCCGGCCGGAGGAGAGGACCAAACAGTAGGACATGCATGTTCCACGCGTAGATCTTTGGCCACTGAGGTTTCGTGTACAAAGGAATACGTAACTACGGACCGTATATATAGGAGTACGTGCCATGCACCCAAGGTTACCAGTACCAGCTGAAAGTAATGCGCCAGTTACCGTATGCTAACGCAGTAGCACTGCACTGTATCTATGGGCTTGTCTAGATTATCTGGACTTGAGTTTGGCTAGGAAACGGACGAGCCATCGGGCGTACGCATGGTAGCGTCGTAGGTACGTAGTGCGGTGTTCCTGTGCGCCACGTGCTAAGAGCGTTTCGTCACCAGCTTTGATTTCTTTGGACGATAGAGTTCGATCATCTCGGATTACTCTCACAAATTTGTATGTATATATATGTAAAGTCTATGCCTTATGCTCGTCAACACGTGTGGAGATACGCGTACGCTAGGCGGTTTTGCCGTTGGTTGTTGGTGAGCAATGTTATTATATATAGGAGTACGTCTACCATATACTATACTTCCTTCGTCACAGTTTAGAAGGCATGCACGTGTATCTAGGTCGTCAATTTGACTAACTTAATTAGAGGCATATATTACAAAAAATATATAATTATAAACTTTAGATGTTCTATTTTCTAATGATATAATTTTTATGTTAAACAATATATTTTATATAAGTCAAATTGACGACCTAGGTACACGTGCATGCCTTCTAAACTGTGACGGAGGGAGTACCTAATACTCCTATGCATTTATAGATTGGAAAAAGTGGTACTCCCAAGCTTTTATCTTTGATGCAAAAAAAAAAAAAGCTTTTATCTCAAAAGCACATACATGCATACTCCTTCCGTCCGGCGAAGAGTGTACGTTTGGCTTTAAAATTTGTCCATAAAAGAGTGTACATCTATCTTTTCAATGCACTTTAAAGTAGGAAAAAATACTTCTCTCTCATCACACGGTAATCAAGACCAATAATATTCTACACATGGTCTCCTTAATTTCTACATGCACTTAGCTCATTGGGGGTTGAGTAATTAAAGAGGAGGGAGATGGTAGCTTGCACCTTTCCAATGCATTGTTTACTTCACTTCATAATTTGTCCTAAATTTCTATATGTACACTTTTCATCGAACGAAGGGAGTAAGCATGTATTTAGTGATCTAAACGCTTTTATATTTCTTTACGGAGGGAGAGTAGTACATATATACATTGCACCTGCACAACAGGATGATACAGGGGACGGGAAAGCAAGCAATTCTTTAGCACGCAACTAGAGCCAAGTCGTGGAAGGAAAAATGTGAAGGGCTTGTGCCGGTTGGCTGCTAATGTCGCAGCATCTGCCAACGTGACCCCACGCCTCATGAATGGAGCGGCAGCCAGCCAGCCAGTAACCGAGGCGGGACGCGCCACGGGGGACGAGGCGACACGAAGCTTGGAGGCACGGTGCGGCGAACGTGATCGCGCCGCGCATGCAACGCCCGCCCGCGCGGTGCCTCCCCCCACTCCGTCACACGCCTGACGCCCCTCTCACTGGACGCCACGGGAATCCACAACCCCTCCCTCCAAAGCAGCGCGCCCCGCGACTCGCCTCCGCCTACGTGTCGTCCCCGTCCCCGCCCGCTCGCCCACGTACCCGCCCCTCGCTCCCACGTGCCCCTCCCTCTGCGCGCATCCGATTGGCCGCCCACGCCTTCTTAAGCCGGCACGGCACCGGGACCCAACGCCGTGCACTCCGTCCACCCCCGTCAGCAGACATCGACTCGTGCGTGCACGCAATGGCCATGGTGCAGCCGGTGGACATGGCCGTCAAGGCCAACGAGATCCTCGCGCGGTTCCGGCCCATCGCGCCCAAGCCCGCCCTGCCGGCGTCGCCGGCGCAGGCGATCGACGGCGCCGCCGACCGCGTGCTCTGCCACCTGCAGAGCAGGCCTTGCCGGGCGAGGAAGCGCGGGCGCCCGAGCGCCGTGTCGGTGTCCGCGCCGGCCGCTGCCGCCAAGAGGAAGAGGGCGGCGTATCCGGTGCCGCTCCGGTGCGCGGCGGCGGCGGCCACGGACGCGGTGGTGTCCACGGCGACGAGGGCCCATGTGTCCGTGCCGGGCAGTGCATGCATGCCGTTTGCGTCGCTCCCGCCGGCGACCGCGAGTGCCGGCGGGAATCTGACGAGGCTCTCGACCATGGTGGCGGGCGATGAGGAGGAGGAGAGGGACGTCCCCGTGGAGCGCGACCTGCTGCGGAAGCTGCTGGAGCCCAAGGTGATCTCGCCGCGGGCGATGCGCCCCGTGGGATCCACCATCCACGTCGAATCCATCGTCCACGGCGCCGTCGACGCGACCAGCAGCATCGCCGCCTCGAAGACGGCGGAGGAGTTGGAGGCGGAGGTGGAGACCGACGCGCTCCCGGCGGTCGTCACGGACTCGAGCAACCGCGTCCGGCTGGTGAACGACGCGTACAAGGAGATGGTGGGCGCGCCCGAGTGCCTGTGGCTCGGCGCGGTGGCCGCGTCGAGGAGGATCAGCGGGGAGGTGGCGCTGGTGGCGGCCGAGCAGGCGACGCTGCCGGAGTCCCCAGGGGGCTTCTCGTGCACGGCCAAGATCGAGTGGGAGTGCGGCGGCGAGCGGGCTTCCATCCATGCAGCGTGCGACGTCAGTCGGCTGCAGTGCGAGTACAGGCACTACCTCTTCGCCTGGAGGTTTCGCACCGCCGATGCATCATCGCCCGCCGACAGCCACCGCACCGGCGGCGAAGCATGAGACACTCAGGATCCGAGCTGCGTGCGAAACTAAGTGCATAGGTCATAGATTAAGGTGCATGTTTTGTTACTGTTAAACTACTAGGTTAAGGTGCATGTTTAGTGGTACTGGTAAACCTAGATGAACTGTTTCCTCTTTTGGGAACCTGCATGGTGCATGCCCGGGTTCTAAAGTAAATATGATGTTGACCAGACAATGCAAGGGAAAAATATGACGTGTGCTTTAGTGAATTGCACGTCTGCTGGTGTGTTCTGAGCTAGTGAGCTTCTTGTAGTACTCCTTTTGATAATGACTGGTGATTGCCTACGTATGTAGGGACAGGGCAGGATATACAAAAGCCTAGCCACAGACTGGCAGCAGTCACGATCTGCCTGGCCTTCTTTGCGTGCACTAAGTTGACAAATATAGTAGCCAAGAAATTCTGTGTGAACGGGAATTTTACAGGCAGGGCTAATAACAAACATTTACCCTGTAAAAAAGGGAGTTAACAAACATTTTGATGAGATGAGCGACAAGTTCAGTTGCAATGCGTGCTTATTACACGTTTGATGGAGACATGTTCTAGCTCATATTGCACGACAGGTATTGAACAAAGTAAAATCAGCACGAGCGGCAGAGGAAAAGAACATCTTTTGAAAATCTCCAGACAACATACAAATCCACAGCTTAGGCTGCTTCCTCCGTCTTCGGGGGGCCTTTCCACTTGAAGTTCTCTGCATACGTTTTGGGCTGCATGATTGAATACCAACCGTTAATTAATTATAAGTATAACAACCAATCCAATCCTGTAAATACACACATATAAAAGCAGATCAGAAAATGATGCTTACTATACCAAAGTATCATGTTAGTTCCATGAATGAAAAGACGGTCTATTTTTGCCATTTCGAAGCAGGGTAAACGAACTATAATTAAGAGTTCAGACCCTGTCAAGCTCCATGGAAATGTGCAGATTCTAGAACATGTAAATATTTAGTGTATAGTTGTAATTTCATATATTCTTTAGGGCCTGTTTGGACTGGGGGTATCCGTACGAACTTGGGTACTTGGTTCAAATTTAAACTAAATACTGAAACTTTACCATTCCAAACTGCCCCTTAATCTTTCTGTCTGAATCCGATGTCTTTTGTTTAAGTGATTCACTTGTACTCCCTCCGTTCCAAAGTAAATGTTGTGGTTTTAGTTCAGATTTGAACTAAAACCACGACTCTAGAGAATCATATAACAGACTTGCTAACATAAACCTAAATCCCTGGCAATATAGTTGTGTTAGTTGGGACAGCGAAGTCAAATCCTTTGGCAGGGGATATGACGAGTGCACACACGGTGATAAAACTGCCAAAACAGTGGTCTCCTTGCATCAGTGGGAACATCAGTTCAAACAGTATGGCAGCCAGTACTGACTAGCTTGTCCTCATCGAGTTGCTAGTAACAAAAAGATAAGGGTCGAGGAGCATGGTATTACTCTCTGGCCAAGTGCACATTCGATGTACTTCTAAAGTTGATGTCAGTTTTGGCTCTCTCTCTACAACTTTTGACTTCCAAGTCCTGAGAACTAATGGAGAACCCGAACCAATAGTTTTCATGAAAGAGATGAGCGCCTTCAGTTCAAAGTGCCGGTCTGCCGGAGACATGAATAATGTGAGGGTCAACAAATTTGGTCAGGTCCGGCGACAAACAAGCAACAGGCTACCCGTTAAATCCCAGTGCCCACAGTCATAGGGTATTCGCAGACTCCCGGTGCTCCCAAGACAAAAACCGCATCTTAAACATCGCAAAAAAATATATCTGGAAACGGGCCATGTCATTGACTTTATTAAGGCACAAAATTTCAAATCAAAATCTAAAACACGGCTTAAAAAAAGAATAAAAAGACATACACTGTTAATAGTGTACTGATAATGTGCCGAATTCACAACCTGGGTTGAATTAGCTACTATTCAGTGGTGGATTTGTCTCTTGTTTTTGAGTAACTGGTCGAATTTGGATCAGATTTTGTGAGACGCTAGATGCACCTTACATGGCGTGTCAACAGTGTGCCATTTCTCAGAATTTTTGGCGGTTTCTAGAAAGGAAAAAACACTTGGGTGCACAGGGAGTACTGGGTAAATTCTCCTGTCCTTCCTTGTCTTCACATTTCCGTCCTTTATTGACTCAAAGTTGGTCTTCACCATTACCGTGACATTTCATTCTCCCTTATCTCTATATCCCGAGATGCCCCTGGCACCATTGCCCTCCATCCCATAGGTGGCAATACTCAAGACACCGCCCTCACATCCACCTTCCATATATAATTCCATCTCCACATCATTCCCCATAGTATAATGGACTGACTTAAGTTATCGCATCTAACATGGATTGCATTACTTGCGGAGTTACGCACACCAAACCATCAAAATCATCACCAATGTTTTTTCTTTACCAGCAGATTTTACTCATTTTCTTGCTTACAACTCAATGTTATGTACTTCCTATGACGATATGTCCATGTTGTATTGGTAAAACAACTCAAAAGTGTGCAAACACACATTGAAAGCACATATTCTATGATCAGGCCATGATACATGTAAACACAAACAGATTTAAAAGACATGTAGGATATACAGAAAAGGTGTATTCAGTTTTTTTTTAAAGAGAGAGATGCAAGATATGAACTGTGTAAAGCAGGAAGATGCATTAACCAAGTCAAAACGAAGGATATGTAGGATATACAGACCTTCAGAAGAGGCGTATGGCGCTTCCTAACCTGCAAAAAGATAGATATACATGTAAGTATACAATTCTCATTTTCAAAGAAATATAGAAAGGCGCATTCCAAGAAGAATGTGTTAATACTACACAACAGCGCAAGGAGATTCAACTCGACAACATTTTACTCCAGAAATAGACTTGAAAAATGTTTATCACGGCTTCAGCTAAAAAAAGTTCCATGCAAAGTAACACCAAAACTCTCAGTGTCGCTAAATTTGGAAACAATACAGTGAGCTCGTAGATGACAACCTCTGGTTCTAATGGGTTTCAGAGAAAAGGAAGATAATAAAGGTTTGACTTTTAGTGGACATAATTTATTAGCATATCTCTAAGACATATAAAGGATATATTATCTTCAAAACATTTAATAGCAATCTAATCTAACAACAGACCTTTAAGGCATGTGGCATAAATGATAAATTTCAACGCAGAACAGATGAGAGGTAGTTTGCGGAGAAAAGAATTTCAGCTAAATTAAGTGAGCAAAATGACTGAGATAAGAACTATTGAGCAAAATTTTCGAGGCATCAACAGGCAGCAGCCGAGACATACTTCACTGCCTATTTATTTGGCAGATTAAGCTATCAAGAACAAGGACTTCACAGTTAGTGGAAAATAAACTTCATACAGAGTATATGACTAGCATGAAATCTATCTCTATGTACTTCATCAAATAGGCCTAGCCCAGTTTGGAAATAAACCCATGGGATGATGGGAACCCTTTAAGACCTGCCTAGCTTTAACATTTTAATTAGAAGAAGAATCAAGAATTGAATTATCCTAGATGTTCAAAAGTGTAACCAATCATTGTTTGATCTTTCCTAATATTCCTGAAGTTCCAGTCCTGAATAGAACATCTTATTTGCCAAGTCAACTTATCGACCAGAATACCAGCGAAGGGGAAAAAGACCCACCACATATTCCCATCCGTGTTTTTCAGCAAATGCCTTCGCTGACTCGGCACTGTCAAACGTAAGTCCAGCTTCACCAACATTAGCATACGGATCACCAGTCGATGTCCATCCCATCAATGGGTTCTCCCACCTATCACGAATTCAAATGTTAGAACCAGTTTCTCAAAAGAAAAAGAAGATATTTTAAAAGGAATAGTATCTGATAGTATTAGTTTGCTAACCAAACCCTAATCCACAGAAACGAGTGATGAACATGCGAAACGAAATAACTGAATGAGCCGTGACATGAGCCATACAAAAAAGGACACGCTAACACCTCAACAAAGAGACCTGCTCAACCGGAGGTAAAAAAAATCAGCTGTGGGCTTTAATGCTTTCACGGTATAACACTCAGTGGAACCTCCAGACATCCAGCACAAATAGGTACAGGATGCATTCTCCATGGTTTACAGTTAGCAACAATGACAAGAAAAAAAGGGAGAAAATAAACTGTAGCAGTGTCCAGCTTATTTCCTTCGTTTCCGACTGCAGATTTGACACGAATTTTTAAATACGTTCCAATCAGGCTACTGAAAGTCATAAATGAACTGTGGTCAACAGTGACAGAGCATTCTTTTCAAGTTCTTATCCTCAATCAAGGTAATACACCAGAGGTTTCGAATATTAATTGTGAGACATAACACATAAAAGAGCGCAGATATAGCATCCAGTGCCCTGGTAGAACCAAAACCCATTACATAATTTTATGGTACTACTACACATGTAGAGCACTTCCGTAACATATATATAATAATAATAAATATAGAAGGAACTCCTCACATGTCATTCTTGTTTAAGTTCAACAAATAAGAACCAATAACGCACAGCACCTCAGGAAAAAGAAATACCATAACCCTTCCAGTATTAATAAATAGAGAGAAGTCCATATTACAACCTCAAACTACCACCAAAATCTAAAACACAACCCTGAACTACGAAACCGTCTAGTTTACAACCCTGAGCTTTCAAAACCGGACAGAAAACAACCCCGGGGTGGTATTTGACCGGTTTTGACCAGTCAACAGCCCAGTCAACGTCAACTCATCCGCCACGGGTCAAATTTTGGCCAAAAAAAAAAGTGTTCCGAAAAATTTGAAAAAATTCTCAAAATCTACACAACCCTCATATTAAATCTGGGAAAGTTTCAACAAATTTTGCCGAGACGAAAAAAAGTTTAGAGAAAAAATTCAAAGCCATTTTGGGTCAAATTTGAATTTCCGCTATAATTTTTTTTTTCTGCTCGGCAAAATTTGTTGAAGCTTTCCCAGATTTAAGATGAGGGTTGTGTGGATTTTGAGAATTTTTTCAAATTTTTCTGGACACTTTTTTTTGGGGTCGAAATTTGACTAGAGGAGGACGTGGCGGATGAGTTGGCACTGACTGGGCCGTTGACTGGTCAAAACCAGTCAAATACCACCCCAGGGTTGTTTTCTGTCCGGTTTTGAAAGTTCAGTGTTGTAAACTAGACGGTTTCATAGTTCAGGGTTGTGTTTTAGACTTTGGTGGTAATTTGAGGTTGTAATATGGACTTCTCTCTAATAAATATAACTATGTTGGAGATGTTTGTTCATTTTTTGCCCAGCTCAACGATGCTTAAAGGGAATGCCTGGACCTCTTCAATTCTTCATAAACATTACAATAATCAGTGAGATATGGTATGGTCACAGTTGAGACTCGAGCAGGACTGCAGGAGCATTTCATCTCGTGTCTTATATAGTTACAGGTATAATAACATCTTTCATCATGGAGGTATTTTTTTTCTATTTCATTAGCTAACCACCCATGCATCAAGTTGATTGTTCACTCAAACTTACCAAAAACAATGCGAGTAACAGTGAGGTGATTGCAAAGAACAATTGTTCAATAGATATACTCATTCTGATAATATCTATATCTATGATACAGATTTGTGCTTGCATAGGTGGACTCCAAACATCTCAACCATTGAATGGGCCTTGAGATCTGGCATATTCACTAACTGCACAGTTATAGCCATAGCAATGAGAGAATGTGCACAGAACTCAAGGCACATTCAGTGGTTGAGAAGTGGTAGAATTATATATGAGTGCCTCGATGAATACCATTACCTACCACTGAGCTAAGATCATAGTAACCCAAAGCAAAACTGCACAGGCATGACGTATAAGAACATTCGGAAGTTAGCTAGAACTACAGTCTAACTGCACAAGCAGGCAAGTAGTAGCCTAGTACCTCAGTCACTGATAGCTTGAACTATTGACTGCCTATGTGAGTGCTAGTTTGTTATTAACAGAAGCATATTTCTAGTTTTGATCTGCTTGAAAGCTAAGTTTTGAATGTAAATCTAGGTTAAATTTACACGAGGCTTGTTTTGATTTCAATTTATTTTGAGGTAGCCCTTCAGACAGCATTACAGGCTTTTGGGATGTATGACCCATGAGAAAGAACAAGATAACCAACAAAGTACAACAAGAAACATACTTTTGGGTTGACATGAAATTGATTTTCCACCTCCCGACTTTGCCAGAACCTTGCTGAGATGCAGTCCTAGCTGGTGAATAGATTAGAACCTGCTTGATCACAAGGAAAGGAGACCATTTGAGAAGGGGCGAAAAGGATGAAATAAAAACTACTACTTGGGCTTTAGCACCAATCCTCCCGAAAGTGAATTACTGAAATAAAATCAGGTATTTGGGCTTTACAGTTTAGGACCTACCCTTCTGAAAGTTTTATAACTAGCATATATAACCCATCATACAACAAACACTGAAGATACACAGTTTCTGACCCCAAACTGTCAACTTTCATTCAAAAATTCTTGGAGGCAAACATATAACTGACGACTGTGGACAATGCACAAAACTATTCCAAGGTCTAAACTATGGAGATCATTTACCCAAAGTTACAGAGCGCAGGGAGAATTGCTGCCCTTGACCTCTCTCTCTATCCATTTTTCATTTTCCGATATAAGTCTCTCATCCGAATCCCCCAAGATGGTCTAATCCACTTTGCCCCATATCGTCATTGGGTTGGAAATTCGGTATAATCTATGCGGGGGAACACAAACTCCCACACATTCCTCCTCGCATTTCGGTCAAATCCAAACTCCAACCACAACTAACGCATGGACACATCGCCTCGAAGCCTAACAACCTAAAAGGCTTGAAGCCCGAACATCACGAGAGATGCCCACACAGATCCTCCTGATATAAATCTATCGCGACGAAAGTGAAGCAGGGAAGGGCGAGGGAACGTTACCTTGCGGCGGAGGTGCTGCTCGGGGATCCCGGAGACCATGCCGATCTCCCCGGGCTTGATCTCCACGAGGGCATCGGAGGCCTCCGCGGAGAGGATCCGCGCCGGCGTAGGCGAGAGCAGGGCCCGGCCGAGGGAGGGGAAGACCCGCCGGAGTGGAGCGGCCATCGCGTCGGAGCCGTGCGCCGGAGAGAGGTGGGGGCGATTGGAGATGCGGGGGAGAAGAGCTTCGGAGCAGACGGCCTGCAAATGTGCGATCAGGCCGCACCGAGAATATGATGGAGCCCAGAGCAGTATAGGATCGGGTCCATTACCAAGAACATAGGGATCAGGTCCATTGCTCTGGGCTCGTCATTGGGCCCTATAGATAGTTATCGTACAGGCCCGGGTGATTAAGGGCGGGCGCGTCTATACCTCGCATGATTGGGCCAGCCCAGCTCGGACACATGCCTTCAGTGCTTCTCTTTTCGTCTTTTTCACATTTTTTGCATTCGATTTTTTGTTTTCATTTTTTAACCTTTGCTTGTATTTCAAAAATAATATATCTATTATAAAACTCACTTTATATTCAAAATTTGAAAACAGTTAGTCACGCATTTAAAAATTGTTATATGTGTATAGGGAAAATGTTTTCGATGTATACAAAACATGTATGCAAAAAATGTTCAAAGTGTATGGAAAAAAGTAGGAATAAAAAAAATAAGTTTTCAATTTGTTTTGAAAAATGTTAATCATGCATTTAAAAACATTAAATGTGTATACAAAAAACATACAATGTGTATGACAAAAGGAAGCCATCAAAAAATATATGGTTTAAAAATGTTAATAATGTATTTGGGCAATGTTAAATGTGTACATAAAATATTCCCGATGAATAAGAAAATGTAAAATGTGTATGGAAAAAGTAGACATCAAAAAATATATGTTTAAAAATGTTAATTAAGCATTTAAAAAAATGTTAATCATCTATTTAAAAAATATTAAACTTGTATAATGGAAATGTTCCTCATGTATACCAAAAATGAAAAATGTTTATTAAAAATTTGAATTTTTTTTTAAAGGTTGATCGTGTATAAAAAATGCTAATAATATATTTCAAAAATGTTAACCATGTATAAAAAATGTTCCTGATATATACCAGAAATGTAAAATGTGTACAAAAAATGTAGTCATCAAACACAAAAGTTTCAAAAAATGTTAATAGTCGACTTAAAAAATGTTAAATGTGTACAAAAAAATATTCTTGATGTATATGAAAAATGTAGAACGTGTATTAAATTTTTGAACATAAAAAAATAATTTTTTTAAAATGTTGATCGTGTATAAAAAATTGTTAATCATATATTTAGAAAATGTTAAACATGTATTAAATTTTTTTTTTGATATATACTGAAAATTTATAATGTGTATGAAAAAATTAGTCATCAAATATAAATTTTTAAAATGTTATTAAAGTATTTAAAAAATATTATACATGTATAGAAAAATGTTCCAGATGTATACGTAAATTGTATAATTTGTGTATGGAAAATGTAGACATGTGTTAAAGTAAAAAGGGAAAAAAGAAAAAAAATGCGGTGAAAAGCTAAAGAAACAGATGAAAGAAACACCTCATAAACAAAGAAAAACAAAAAAACCAAAGAAAACCGTGAAAATCCATGAGGAAACGAAGAAAAACAAAACAAAACTGAAGAAAACAAAGAAAACTAAAGAAAGAAACAAAAACGGAAGAAAATAGAAAATACAATAAAAACCAATACAAACAAAGAAAGGAACAAAAGAAGAAAAAAAGAAAAAAAGAAAGAATAGAAAAAACCAGTAAAACCTGAATAAAACAGTGGAAACAAAGGGGGAAAACAAAATAAAACGTGAATAAACAAAAAAACAAAAGAAAAACAAAAAAGAAACGAAAAAGAAAAAAATCACGAGCAACACGCAGCGAACGTTGCGAGCGAGCGAGGCAACGAGCGCTAAGAAAAATGGGTGGGCCCAGTATTGTAGATAGTATCGGAAACCTTGAGGCGAGACAGAAGTTAGTCTTGCTTTAACCGAGACATAGCTCTCGCGCGTGATTAAGGCCTTTGGCCATATGGATTATACGTCGCATTGGGGCGCGCCTATATGTGATAGCCTGGATTTAATAGGGATAATAGAATACTCGGTTCAATAAGGAATTCATTCTTTTCCGGGAGCCCATTTGGAAAGAACTCTAAAGTTAAGCGTGCTCAGGTTGGAGCAATTTCAAGATGGGTGACCGACTGGAAAGTTGATCCTACGTGCGCATGAGTGAGGACAAAGTGCGCAGAAAAGACTAGTATTGATCTGTGGGGCCAGTCTAGATCCTGGTAGGAGTAGCGGCTAGTAACCGGCGGGTGTGTCCGGGGCTTTACAAGTTGGTATCAGAGCCTATCCTCGCAGTTACACGGGTGTTTGTGGGTCAAGTGCGCAGTCATGTTGTGCATGACGTTTGTGACCCATCATGAACGTTCCTATGGGCCGACGAGGACGTTGATTCCTTTGAGTGGGGATGTATGCGATAGCCTGGATTAATAGGGATGATAGATTACTCATATCAATAACGAATTCCTTCTTTTTCGGGAGTTCATTCGGAAAGAACTCCAAAGTTAAGCGTGCTTAGCTTGGAGCAATTTCACGATAGGTGACCGACTGAGAAGTTGATCCCAGGTGCGCATGAGTGAGGACAAAGTGCGTAGAAAAGACTAGTATTGATATATGGGGCCAGTCTAGATCTCGCTAGGAGTAACGACTAGTAGCCGATGGGTGTGTCCGGGGCATTACACTATACCTCGCCTGAAGCAAGACAGTTAGGATGTCTCGCTTCACGCAGCCGCTCGATTGGGGCGGCCCAGCATGGACACGGGCCTTCGACGCTTTTTTTTTCATTTGTTTTTTTCCACATTTTTTGCATTTAGTATTTTTACTTTTGCTTCTATTTCGAAATATTCTGAATATTTCTATTATAAAAATCCTTTTATATACAAAAGTTGAAAAATGTTAGTCATGCATTTAAAAATGTTAGATATGTATAGAAAAAATGTTTAGATTTATATAAGAATGTACAAAGTGTATGGAAGAGAGTAGAAATAAATAAATAAATATATAAATATATATATATATATATATATATATATATATATATATATGCTTTTATTTTTTTAAATGTTAATCATGCATTTACAAAATGTTAAATGTGCATATAAAAATGTTTCCAGTGTATACAAAAAATGAATGCAAAAAAGGTACAATGTGTATGGAAAAAGTAGACATTAAAATATATGTTTTAAAAAATGTTAATCATGTATTTGGACAATGTTAAATATGTACATTAAAAATATTTTTCCTACTGTATACAAAAATATACAATGTGTATGAAAAAAGTAGATATCGAAAAAAGTATGTTTTATAAAATGTTAATGATATATTTGGAAAATGTTAAACTTGTATATATAAAATGCTCCTGATGTACACAAAAAATGTACAATATTTAAGGAAAAAGTAGACATAAAAAATAAGTTCTAAAAACTTTTAATCATGAATTTCTAAAATGTTAGATGCGTATATAAAAGATGTTCCTAGTGTATACAAAAAAATGTACAATGTGTATGGAAAAAGTAGGCATCAAAAAATATAAGTTGACAAAAATATATATTAAACACCTATTTGGAAAATTTTAAACGTGTTATGAAAAATGTCCTGATGCATACGAAAAATGTACAAAGAAAACGAAGAAAACAAATAAAAACCAAAAAAGAACACGAAGAAGCAAAGAAAAACAAAAAGGAAAACAAAGAAAGAAAAGAACAAAAAATAGTAAAGTCAAAAAAAGGAAAGAAAAGAAAAAACAAGTCAAAACTGTGAAAAAATAAAGAAAATGATAAAAAAACAGAAAGCCAAAGAAAACCAACAAAAGCCAAAACAAAAAACAAAAAAAAATAGAAAAGGGAAGAAACCAGCACATATAACGATCGAGTGAGCGACTCAGCAGCCAGCTAGTGAGCGACCGCGCTAACGGGCTGGCCAATATGTGCGAACCCTTCAGGTGAGACGGATTCTTACACTCGTGTGAAGCGAGATATAGCATTCGCCGGTGCATTGGAGATAGTAAAAACACAAGTTTCCTTGGAGATAATTGGATCCCGCGGGACCATGGGCTACAATCGATCTACGCAAGGTCGCATAATCCTCCAACACTGGTTTAGGGCATCTCCAACGCTGACCCCAAACCGGACACCGTATGTGTCCGTGGACCGCTGGGGACCAGTGTGCAATAATGATGCAGGAGCCGGCCATCCAAAGCTGCCCACATACATTTCAAAACAAAGTTGAATAAACTGGACAAATTTTATCAAACACGACGGATTTCAGCATAGTTCAGACATAATTTACATAAAACAGACGATATTTTGACCGTTTTTTAACTAAAAACTAAAAGCACCTAGGAGGCGCGACTGCTGACGGACCAGCTGCTGCTTCGGCGGCGCCTGGTCCTCGTCGTCGCTGGAGGAGATGACGATCTCCTTCTTGCTGGAGCAGCCGGTGGCCGTGGAGCCTGAGAGCTTCGGAGAGCGATGGCGGCAGCACCATGATCCAGAGCTGCCGCCGCCTGCCAGCGTGGAGAACCAGGACTTTGGCATGGTGTGGATGGGGAGAGGAGGAGAGGTCCGGAGAAGAGGCTGAGTGCAACGGTGTGGATGTGGACGTCGCCAGAGCACAGATTAGATAGGTGGGGCCAGGCGAACGGACGGTCAGCCCGCCTCGGCGCAGCGGCCGGAGTTGGTTTCTTGGGAAGACGCGCCCGCATTGAAGCGGCGACGCCCGTCTGGTCGCGTCGATCGGCGCAGCCCTCTCATCTGGTCACATCACGGGGCATCAATGGCGGCCGTTGTGGCTCTGGGCCGGCATGAATGCGGCACGGGAAGCGGCGCATCCATTGGAGAGAAAGTGCGAGAGAGGGTTTTGGGTGGGCCAGGGGTATCGGACGCGTGCGTGGCAGCGGCCCGGACGCCTACAAAGCCCCTCCCGATTTGCTTCTTGTTTACGGGAAAACGGACATCCAGACCGGTCCACGGACGGATGCGGGGTCGCATTGGATGGCAAAATAAATTCGAACTGTGGGTGGTCCAGACGGATGCGGGGGTTTGAGGGTGAGCGTTGGAGATGCCCTTAGTTCTCTGATCCATCGATCAGGCGATATGCACTTGGAACAACGAGTTGGTTCAGAAGCACCTTCTTCCAATGGATGCAGAGCTCGTTTTAAACATTCCACTGAGCACAATTTCACAGCAAGATTACTGGGTATGGCATTATGAAAAGTCAGGGATATTTCTGTGAGGTCTGCCTACCGGCTTCTTATTGCAACCAAGCAACAGCGGGAGGATTGGCTTGAGCAGCGGCCGATGATGTCTGATTGCTAAGGAACCTGGAATATGTGGTCAAAATTATGGGGTGTTAGGGTCCCTTCGAAGATCAAGAATTTCATATGGCGTTTATCCCAAACATCTCACCCAACTGGTGATGTTCGCATGCACAGAAATATGGCAACAATTGATGAATGCTCGATATGTAGGTATGCGACTGACATGTGGCGCCATGCGTTGCTGCAGTGTGATGACACACAAGTAAGAGTGTCGAACCCAACGAGGAGCAGAAGGAAATGACAAGCGGTTTTCAGCAAGGTATTCTCTGCAAGTACTGAAAGTAGCGGTAACAGATAGTCTCGATAACAAGATAATTCGTAACAAGTAACAGGTAACAAGTATAATAAAGTGCAGCAAGGTGGCCCAATCCTTTTTGTAGCAAAGGACAAGCCGGAACGATCTCTTATATAAAGCAAAGCGTTCTCGAGGACACATGGGAATTCTCATCTAGTCACTTTCATCAAGTTTGTTTGATTCGCGTTCGCTACTTTGATAATTTGATATGTGGGTGGACCGGTGCTTGGGTGCTGTTCTTACTTGAACAAGCCTCCCACTTATGATTACCCCCTCTCGCAAGCATCCACAACTACGAAAGAAGAATTAAGATAAATCTAATCATGGCATGAAACATATGGATCCAAATCAGCCCCTTACGGAATAGCGCATAAACTATGGTTTAAGCTTCTGTCACTCTAGCAACCCATCATCTAATTACTACTCCACAATGCCTTCCCTTAGGCCCAAAGATGGTGAAGTGTCATGTAGTCGACGTTCACACGACACCACTAAAGGAAGCAACAACATACATATCATCAAAATATTAAACGAATACCAAATTCACATGATTACTTATGACAAGACTTCTCCCATGTCCTCAAGAACAAAAGTAACTACTCACAAATCATATTCATGTTCAAGATCAGAGGGGTATTGAATAGCATTAAGGATCTGAACATATAATCTTCCACCAAATAAACCAACTAGCATCAACTACAAGATGTAATCAACACTACTAGCAACCCACAGGTACCAATATGAGGTTTTGGGACAAAGATTGAATACAAGAGATGAACTAGGGTTTTAGATGAGATGGTTCTGGTGAAGATGTTGATGAAGATTGGTCCTCCCATGATGAGAGGGTCGTTGGTGGTGTCGATGGCTTCGATTTCCCCCTCCCGGAGGGAAGTATCTCCGGCGGAATCGCTCCGCCGGAGAGCAAAATTGCTCCTGCCCAGGTTCCGCCTCGAGACGGCGGCACTTTGTCCCGAAAGTCTTATCTATAAATTTTTTAGGGCAAATGAGCCTATATAGCAGAAGGAGGGGGCCGGAGGCCAGCTGTGGGCCCCACAAGGCATCAGGGCGCGCCCAGGGGGGCCACGCCTTGTTGCCTTGTGGGCAACTAGTGGGTCCCCTCTGGTATTTCTTTCCTCCAGTATTTTTATATATTCAATAAAAAATCTCCGTGAAATTTCAGGTAAATTGGAGCTCTGTAGAATAGATATCTCTGCTATAGCTCTTTCAGGTCCAGAATTCCAGCTGCCGGTATTCTCCCTCTTCATATAAATCTTGCAAATTAAGAGAGAAAAGGCATAAGAATTGCATCATAAAGTGAAATAATGACCAAATACATTATAAATAACAGTAGGAAATCATGATGCAAATTGGACGTATCAACTCCCCCAAGCTTAGACCTCGCTTGTCCTCAAGCGAAAGCCGAAATCGATAATCATGACCACATGTTTAGAGAGAGAGGCATCGATAAAAATAAAATACGAACATGAAGGCATCATGATCTTTATTATAACATCAATATATCATCATAAAACTTCTCATGAAAAAGTAACAATTCATCCACAAGATAAAGTATGAACTACAAACCCTATTGAAAACTAACAAACTATGATCTCAGTCACTGAAGCAATTGCAATTCATCATATTATCAGAAAGAGTCTATATAAGAGCTTTATTTAGCAAGTTTACATACTCAACTATCATTTAGTCTTCTATGATTGCTGACACTCACGGCATACTTATGGAGCAAAAGTTTCAGCCAGACATATAGAAAGATAGGGGCTTAGAGTTTTGCCTCCCAACTTATTTACCTCAAGGTTAATGTCAACAATAATAATTCATGATCACCTACATTCAATTGGATATATATGCTTGGATCTTTCCCCACCACATGATGCTTGCCAAGAGAGAAAATAAAAATGGAATAGAGGAGAATACTATTGACTCTTGCATAAAAGTAAATACATAAAGTAAAAGATAGGCCCTTCACAGAGGGAAGCAGAGGCTGTCATGCGCTTTTTATTTTTGGATGTGCAAGCTCTTAATGTAAAGGAACATCACTTTATATTGCCCCTTGTGATAGCGACCTTTATTATGCAGTCTGTCGCTTTTATTTCTTCACCATCACAAGATCGTACAAAGCTTATTTTTCCTTACAATAAAAGATCATACATATTTAGGAGCAATTTTTATTGCTTTTGCACCGATGACAACTTACTTGAAGGATCTTATTCAATCCATAGGTAGATATAGTGGACTCTCATGGCATGAAACTGGGTTTAAAGGTTTTTGGATGCACAAGTAGTATCTCTACTTAGTGCGGAATTTTGGCTAGCAAAAGATAGGGGGCAAGCACCACATGTTAGAGGATCCAAAACAATATAGCTTCTATATGAATGTAAGCAAACATAACTCATTACGTTGTCTTCCTTGTCCAACGTCAACTGTTTGACATAGAATATTTAATGGGGGCTCACAATCACAAAAGATGTCAAAGATAGTATATTTATATGTGAGACCTCTCTTCCTTTATTACTTTTTCATGAATTGCAACAATGACCAATGCTATGTTTGTCAACTTCCAACAAGTTTTATCAATTATACTTGTTTTATGTGAAGTCATCACTCCCCATGGGATTAGCATATGATCTCTCTTGTCTTATTATTTTTATTTCTTTTCTGAGATTGGATCAACAAAAGTAAAACAACTCAACTCAAACTACTCTTTATTATATAACTCTCACACTCGATTACATAGATAGATAGATCACAAAGCAAACACTAGAAACTAGATCATACTAAAACTTTTATTCTTCTAAATCACGAGATAACTAAGGATCAAACTAAAATAGATAATTATGATAAAAGTGATGGTGTTACGATACCGGGGCACCTCCCCCAAGCTTGGCCCAAGCCAAGGGTGGTGCCCATACCTGTGTCCTCAAGTCTCCTTCTTCGGTGATGGTGGTGTTGATGATGAGATGGGCTTGCTTTTGATTGCATCAATTAGGATCTCCCTTAAACTCTGAATTTCCTGGAGTACATGCTGGATCATCTCCGTGTTTTTCTGGACATCAGCCATAATATATTTATTCTCTGGCCCCCACGCTTTCTTCCCTGCATCACTTTCACTTGGACGAGAGATGTCCCAATTGGAAGGTATGTGCATGCGGAGAGTATTCTCAAATCCATAATTGTGAACCAAGTTATGAAAATTGTTCCGATGTAACCTGTGTAAGGGTCTCCTTGGGGGAAGCCCTTCTTGCACCTCTGGACTCCCATGGCTTGTTGTGCTTCTCATGGCTTGATGAGGATTTGGGGTTGTGGAGATGCCGGCAAAGGGTGCCCTTCTTGGAAGCCGGAGGGTGCACCTCTAGCGAATCTCCGTCGTCTTCTTCCATGATAACCTCTTCCTCCTCCTCTCTCTTGAGTTCCATTTGTAGCAACCAAGCGTTGTCTCCCACGTTGTTGGAGGAAGAAGAAGACATGATGCTTGGCCACGAAAATCTGACAGAAAACAACACGAAACAAGAACAGAGGAGAAACTTGCGATACGGTGGTCAAAACATACGGGAGTATATATAAAGAGTTTTTATCTTGCAAAACAAGCATACGAGAGGAAAACGGAGTCGGGAAGGCACACGAGGGGCCCACAAGGCAACACGGCGCGCCCCGGGGGGTCGCGCCCTGTTGCCTTGTGACCTCCTCGTGGGTCTTCTCGGCTGTTTCTTATTTTTGTATTTTTTTCTAATATTCTAAAACGGACAGAAATATTTTTTATGGAATTTTTGGAGTTGGTTTACTTACCGTATCACATACCTACCCCTTTTCAGGGTTCTGGAGTGTTCTGGAAGGACTCTTTGATGTGTTCCTCCGGTGTCATTATCTGAATAATATTAGTTTCAACATTAATGGGAGCACCTGAGATATAATGCTTAATTCTTTGCCCATTCACCACTCTCGGGTTGGTGCCTTCGGAGTTGTTGATTTTGATAGCTCCGGAGCGATAAACTTCTTCAATGATATATGGCCCTTCCCATTTATAGAGAAGTTTTCCTGCAAAGAATCTGAAATGAGAGTTGTACAATAGAACTTGCTCACCCACTTTAAACTCCCATTTTTGAATTATTTTATCATGCCATCTTTTATCTTTTTCTTTAAATAATTTGGCATTTTCATAGGCTTGGGTTCTCCACTCATCTAAAGAGCTAATATCAAATAACCTCTTTTCACCGGCAAGTTTAAAATCATAATTAAGTTCTTTAATTGCCCAATAAGCTTTATGTTCTAACTCAAGAGGTAAATGACATGCCTTTCCATAAACCATTTTATATGGAGACATACCCATAGGATTTTTATAAGCAGTTCTATAAGCCCATAATGCATCATCAAGTTTCTTAGACCAATTCTTCCTGGATCTATTAACGGTCTTTTGCAAAATTAATTTCATTTCTCTATTACTCAATTCAACCTGACCACTAGACTGAGGATGATATGGAGATGCAATTCTATGATTAACATCATACTTAGCAAGCAATTTACGGAAAGCACCATGAATAAAATGTGAACCACCATCAGTCATCAAATATCCAGGGACTCCAAACCTCGGAAATATAACTTCTTTAAGCATTTTAATAGATGTGTTGTGATCAGCACTACTAGTTGGAATAGCTTCTACCCACTTAGTAACATAATCAACGGCAACAAGTATATGTGTATATCCATTAGAGGAAGGAAAAGGTCCCATATAATCAAAACCCCAAACATCAAATGGTTCAATAACAAGTGAATAATTCATAGGCATTTCCTGGCGTCTACCAATATTACCAATTCTTTGACATTCATCACAAGAAAGGACAAACTTACGTGCATCTTTAAAAAGAGTAGGCCAATAAAAACCAGATTGTAATACCTTATGTGCAGTTCTGTCTCCCGCATGGTGTCCTCCGTATGCCTCGGAGTGACACTTCCGTAGGATTTGTTCTTGTTCATGCTCAGGTACACAACGTCTAATAATACCATCTACTCCTTTATATAAATGTGGGTCATCCCAAAAGTAATGTCTTAAATCAAAGAAGAACTTTTTCTTTTGTTGGTATGTAAAATTAGGTGGTATATATTTAGCAACAATGTAATTAGCATAGTCTGCATACCAAGGAGTGTTATGAGAAGCATTTATTATAGCTAATTGTTCATCAGGGAAATCATCGTTAATAGGGAGTGGGTCATCAAGGACATTTTCCATTCTAGACAAATTATCTGCTACGGGTTCTCAACTCCTTTTCTATCAATAATATGCAAATCAAATTCTTGTAGCAAAAGAACCCACCTAATAAGTCTAGGCTTAGCATCTTTCTTTTCCATAAGATATTTAATAGCAGCATGATTAGTATGAATAGTAACCTTGGAATCAACAATATAGGATCTGAATTTATCACATGCAAACACAACTGCTAAAAATTCTTTCTCAGTAGTAGCGTAATTTCTTTGAGCACTGTCCAGAGTCTTACTAGCATAATGAATAGCATTCAATTTCTAATCAACTCTTTGGCCTAGAACGGCACCAACAGCATAATCACTAGCATCACACATAATTTCAAAGGGTAGGTTCCAATCAGGTGGTTGAACAATAGGTGCAGATATTAAGGCTTTCTTAAGTATTTCAAAGGCTTCTACGCAATCATCATCAAAAACAAATGGAACATCTTTTTGTAATAGATTAGTAAGAGGCCTAGAAATTTTAGAGAAGTCTTTTATAAACCTCCTATAGAAACCAGCATGACCAAGGAAACTTCTTATACCTTTGATATCTTTAGGGCATGGCATTTTCTCAATTGCATCAACTTTAGCTTTATCAACTTCAATACCTCTTTCGGAAATTTTATGCCCAAGGACAATACCTTCATTCACCATAAAGTGGCACTTCTCCCAATTCAAGACAAGATTAGTTTCTTCACATCTCTGCAAAACTCGATCAAGGTTGCTTAAGCAATCATCAAAACAAGTTCCGTAAATGGAAAAATCATCCATGAAAACTTCAACAATATTTTCACAAAAGTCAGAGAATATAGCAGTCATACATCTTTGAAAGGTAGCAAGTGCATTGCATAAACCAAAAGGCATACGATGATAAGCATAAGTTCCAAAAGGACAAGTAAATGTGGTTTTCTCTTGATCTTCTGGTGATACAGGTATTTAAGAGAAACCAGAATAACCATCTAGGAAGCAAAAGTGTGTATGCTTAGATAATCTTTCTAACATTTGATCAATAAAAGGCAAGGGGTAATGATCTTTCCTAGTAGCTTTATTTAATTTTCTGAAATCAATTACCATTCTATAACCGATTACAATTCTTTGTGGGATAAGTTCGTTTTTATCATTAGGAACAACAGTAATACCTCCTTTCTTAGGAACACAATGAATAGGACTTACCCATCTACTATCAGCTATGGGATAAATTATACCTTCCTCCAGAAGCTTTAATATTTTAGTTCTTACCACATCCTTCATTTTAGGATTTAATCTTCTTTGATGATCAACAACTGGTTTAGCATCTGGCTCCATATGAATCTTGTGCTGACATAAGGTGGGACTAATGCCCTTAAGATCATCAAGAGTATATCCGATAGCAGCACGGTGCTTCCTCAGAGTTTTGAGTAATCTCTTTTCTTCATGCTCTGAAAGGTTAGCACTAATAATAACAGGATATATTTTCTTTTCATCAAGATAAACATATTTAAGTGTATCAGGTAATTGCTTTAATTCAAACACAGGGTCACTCTTTGGTGGAAGAGGGTCTCCCAAAGTTTCAATAGGCAAGCTATGTTTAAGAATAGGTGCTTGTTTAAAGAACAACTTATCTATTTCGTTCCTTTCATTCATATGCATATCATTTTCATGGTCTAGCAAGTATTGTTCTAAAGGATCAGTAGGAGGCACAACAATAGAAGCAAGACCAATAATTTCATCTTTAGAACAATAGTCCTCTTCATAAAGGAACCAGTAGAAGAAGTATCGAGCATGGATTGATCATTATGAGAAAGTCGAGCATAAATTTTTTGAATAATTATTTCTCTTGAGAGCTCATGATTGGGACCTGTGTGCAACATATACTTAAGCCTCCCCCAAGCTTGAGCGATACTTTCTCCTTCACGAGGCCAAAAATTATATATATAATTCTGATCACGATGAACCAAATGCATAGGATAAAATTTCTGATGAAATTCTAGCTTCAACCGGTTCCAATCCCATGTTCCAGTATCATCCAATAGCCTATACCATGTCAATGCCTTTCCCTCCAAAGATAAAGGGAATACCTTCTTCTAAACTCCATCTCCGGATAAACCTGCAAGCTTAAACAATCCACAAATTTCATCTATATATATCAAGTGCATATCAGGATGCACCGTTCCATCTCCTGCATAAGGATTAGCTAGCAGTTTCTCTATCATACCCGAAGGAATTTCATAATAAATATTTTTAGTAGATTCAGTAGGTTGAGGAGCAACCTTTATTGCTTCTGGTCGAGGTGAAG
The DNA here is from genome assembly GCA_039707655.1 of Elymus sibiricus. Taxonomy (NCBI): domain Eukaryota; kingdom Viridiplantae; phylum Streptophyta; class Magnoliopsida; order Poales; family Poaceae; genus Elymus; species Elymus sibiricus. The sequence goes on along the minus strand of CM077666.1, from coordinate 163,154,690 downwards.
CTACCCCGAACAAGCCCCTCAAAGGATTACTTTCCATAGTGACAAGTGACAATAAATTTCAGCACGTAATATAAATGTTTCCTTACCAAATTCCACTCACCAAAGGCGCTTCACTCCCCGGCAACGGTGCTAGAAAAGAGTCTTGATGACCCACAAGTATAGGGGATCAATCGTAGTCCTTTCGATAAGCAAGAGTGTCGAACCCAACGAGGAGCAGAAGGAAATGACAAGCGGTTTGCAGCAAGGTATTCTCTGCAAGTACTGAAAGTAGCGGTAACAGATAGTTTCGATAACAAGATAATTCGTAACAAGTAACAGGTAACAAGTATAATAAAGTGCAGCAAGGTGGCCCAATCCTTTTTGTAGCAAAGGACAAGCCGGAACGATCTCTTATATAAAGCAAAGCGTTCTCGAGGACACATGGGAATTCTCATCTAGTCACTTTCATCATGTTTGTTTGATTCGCGTTCACTACTTTGATAATTTGATATGTGGGTGGACCGGTGCTTGGGTGCTGTTCTTACTTGAACAAGCCTCCCACTTATGATTACCCCCTCTCGCAAGCATCCACAACTACAAAAGAAGAATTAAGATAAATCTAACCATAGCATGAAACATATGGATTAAAATCAGCCCCTTATGGAATAGCACATAAACTAGGGTTTAAGCTTCTGTCACTCTAGCAACCCATCATCTAATTACTAGTCCACAATGCCTTCCCTTAGGCCCAAAGATGGTGAAGTGTCATGTAGTCGACGTTCACACGACACCACTAAAGGAAGCAACAACATACATATCATCAAAATATCAAACGAATACCAAATTCACATGATTACTTATGACAAGACTTCTCCCATGTCCTCAAGATAAAAGTAACTACTCACAAATCATATTCATGTTCAAGATCAGAGGGGTATTGAATAGCATTAAGGATCTGAACATATAATCTTTCACCAAATAAACCAACTAGCATCAACTACAAGATGTAATCAACACTACTAGCAACCCACAGGTACCAATCTGAGGTTTTGGGACAAAGATTGAATACAAGAGATAAACTAGGGTTTGAGATGAGATGGTGCTGGTGAAGATGTTGATGAAGATTGGTCCTCCCATGATGAGAGGATCGTTGGTGATGTCGATGGCTTCGATTTCCCCCTCCCGGAGGGAAGTATCCCCGGCGGAATCGCTCCGCCAGAGAGCAAAATTGCTCCTGCCCAGATCCGCCTCGAGACGGTGGCGCTTCGTCCCGAAAGTCTTCTCCATAATTTTTTAGGGCAAATGAGCCTATATAGCAAAAGGAGGGGGCTGGAGGCCAGCTGTGGGCCCCACAAGGCATCAGGGCACGCCCAGGGGGGCCGCGCCCTATTGCCTTGTGGGCAACTGGTGGGTCCCCTCTAGTATTTCTTTCCTCCAGTATTTTTTATATATTCAATAAAAAATCTCTATGAAATTTCAGGTCAATTGGAGCTCTGTAGAATAGATATCTCTGCTATAGCTATTTCAGGTCCAGAATTCCAGCTGTCGGTATTCTCCCTCTTCATATAAATCTTGCAAATTAAGAGAGAAAAGGCATAAGAATTGCGTCATAAAGTGAAATAATGACCAAATACATTATAAATAACAGTAGGAAATCATGATGCAAATTGGACGTATCACAGTGTAACATGGCCAAGGTAGTCTGGGCACTTTTGGAGGACGATCTTGTGGAATATGTGTTTGCAAGAAAGAAGGATGACCGAAAGCTCTGTATTTTTGAGCTTCTTGATTCGGTATCGCATATGGAAGCAATCAAGGTCATGGTCACGTTGTCGTATTTTTGGTGGGCACAAAGAAAGACGATTCATGAAGAGCGGTTCCAAAGCCCGCTTTCGACTTTCATATTTATTCAGAGATTCATTGCTGATCTTGAACTCTTGCCAAAGAAGAAGGCTCTGTAAGGGCACCTTCCATCGGACCTACGCAGCCCAGGTGGGCGGCTCCGGCCATCAGGAACATCAAAATCAATGTAGACGGTGGTGTTGATCAGCAGGCAGAAGAGGAGCTGGTAGTGATATGTCGAGATGCAGCTGGACTTTATCTTGGAGATTCAGTGGTGGTTTTTGATGGACTAACTGATCCGGAAACATGGGAAGCTATTGCATGTAGTGAAGCATTGTCCCTTAGTTTTGATCTCAACATTCAGAAGATTCAGATTGCTACTGATTGTTTGCAAGTGGTTAGGAATTTCAAAGAGCAAGCCATGTTTCAAGAAGTTTCTTGGAGTGTCATGAGTATAGGTCATACAATGTTGAAGCCCACAATCTTGTAAAAGCTGGAACTTCCCTTGAGTGGACACCATCTTTGGCTCACCTCCCCTCCGTCTATAGTTTGTAGGGAGCACCTATGCATCAGGTACCTGAAATTATTTTCTGTTTCAGTCACTTTGATTCTGAGCCGCTGGATGCACAATCAACGATCAAAAAAGAAAGTGCACAAAATAAGTGACTGAAATTAGATTTAGTTTCAGTCAAATCTGGATAGACAACAGAAAACATGCGGGGCTCACTGAACCGGGCGCTAATAAACCCCGTAAACCCGCTAACCAGAACCCACCTTGCCGCGACTTCTTCCTTTCTTCTTCTTTCCTCTCGCGACTTTAGGTTCTTGCGACTTCTTCCTTTCCTCCTCTGCCGCTGATACGTCTCCAACGTATCTATAATTTTTGATTGTTCCATGCTATTATAGTATCAATCTTGGATGTTTTTATATGCAATTATATGCCATTTTTTGGGGCTAACCTATTAACCTAGTGCCCAGTGCCAGTTGCTGTTTTCTGCTTGTTTTTGGTTTTTCAGGAAATCAGTACCAAATGAAGTCCAAATGCCACGAAACTTTTGATGATTTTTTTTCTAGACAAAAGAGACCCTGGAAGCTTCGGGAGGATGCCAGAAGCCTCACGAGGAGGCCACAAGGCAACAGGGCGCGGCCCTAGGGGGGCGTGCCCTGATGCCTTGTGGGCCCCTCGTGGCTCCTTTTGACATAATTCCACTTCTATAAATTCTCAAATATTCGAAAACCATCAGAGAGCCACCCCGAATAACTTTTACGCCGCCGGAAGCCTCTGTTCTTCCGTGATCCCATCTGGAGGCCTTTTCCTGTACTCTGCCGGAGGGGGAATCGATCACGGAGGGCTTCTTCATCAACCTTTCTGCCCTTCCGATGATGTGTGAGTAGTTTACCACAGACCTACGGGTCCATAGCTAGTAGCTAGATGGCTTCTTCTCTCTCTTTGATCTTCAATACCATGTTCTCCTCGATGTTCTCGGAGTTCTATCCGATGTAATCTTCTTTTGCGGTGTGTTTGTTGGGATCCGATGAATTGTGAGTTTATGATCAGATTATTCATGAGAAATATTTGAGTCTTCTCTGAACTCTTTTATGCATGATTGTTATAGCTTTGTATTTCTCTCCGATCTATTGATTTGGTTTGGCCAACTAGATTGGTTTATCTTGCAATGGGAGAGGTGCTTTGTGATGGGTTCAATCTTGCGGTGCTCAATCCCAGTGACAGAAAGGGACATGACACGTATTTGTTTTGTTGCCATTAAGGATAAAAAGATGGGGTTTAATCATATTGCTTGAGTTTACTTTGTCTACATCATGTCATCTTGCTTAAGGCGTTACTCTGTTTTATACTTAATACCCTAGATGCATGCTGGATAGCGGTCGATGGGTGGAGTAATAGTAGTAGATGCAGGCAAGAGTCGATCTACTTGTCTCGGACATGATGCCTATATACACGATCATTGCCATGAATCCGTCATAATTATTTGCTTTTCTATCAATTGCCCAACAGTAATTTGTTTACCACCGTATGTTCTGCGCTCGAGAGAGAAGCCTCTAGTGAAAACTATGGCCCCCGAGTCTATCTTTATCATATATTAAAATCCAAAAATACCTTGTTGCAATTTATTTACTTTTATTTTATTTTGCAATTTACTTTTTATCTATCACTATCAGAATTAATCCTTGCAAATAACCGCTAAGAGGATTGACAACCCTCTTATTTGCGTTGGGTGCAATTGTTTGCTTTTGTGTGTGTAGGTGCTGCTAAAGGGGTTTTGTGTGGTTCTCCTACTGGATTGATAACCTTGGTTCTTAACTAAGGGAAATACTTATCTCTACTATACTGCATCATCTTCTCCTCTTCGGGGAAATACCAACGCAGTCTACAAGTAGCAGGAAGAATTTCTGGTGCCGTTGCCGAGGAGACATCACCAAAATTTATCAAGTACCTTCGCATAAACTATCATCCACTTGCATTTATTTTATTTACCTTTTTATTTGCATTTGCCTCTCATTTTCATCTCCCCCACTTCTAAAACAATTTTATAAAAACACAAAATATTTTCATTTGCTTGTTTGCTAGTTTGCTTGCGCCGTCGTGATGTCTCAAGAAAATACAAAATTGTGTGACTTTTCCAATACTAATAATAATGATTTTATTAGTACTCCTATTGCTCCTCCCGCCACTAGTGCAGAGTTGTGTGACATTAATGCTGCTTTGCTTAATCTTGTTATGAAAGAACAATTTTCTGGTAGTCCTAATGAAGATGCTGCATCCCATCTAAATACTTTCGTTGAACTTTGTGATATGCAAAAGAAAAAAGATGTGGATAATGATATTGTCAAATTGAAATTATTTCCGTTCTCACTACGAGATCGTGATAAAACTTGGTTTTCATCCTTGCCTAGAAATAGTATTGATTCATGGGATAAGTGTAAGGATGCTTTTATTGCCAAGTATTTTCCTCCGACTAAGATTATTTCTTTAAGAAATCAAATCATGAATTTTAAGCAACTTGAACATGAGCATGTTGCACAATCTTGGGAGAGAATGAAATTAATGATAAGAAATTATCCAACACATGGTTTAAGCTTATGGATGATCATACAAATTTTTTATGCGGGACTAAACTTTGTTTCTAGAAATTTGCTAGACTCTGCCGCAGGTGGTACTTTTATGGAAATTACATTGGGAGAAGCTACAAAACTTCTTGATAATATTATGACAAATTATTCTCAATGGCATACTGAAAGAACTCCAACTGGTAAGAAGGTAAATTCTGTTGAAGAAATTAATACTTTGAGTGATAAGATGGATGCTCTTATGAAATTGGTTGCTAGTAAAAATGCTCATATTGATCCTAATGATGTGCCATTGTCTACTTTGATTGAGCAAAATAATGATGCTATTGATGTGAATTTTGTCTCTAGAAATAATTTCAACAACAATGCTTATAGGGGTAATTTCAATCCTAGACCGTTTCCTGGAAATTCCTCTAATAATTATGGTAATTCCTATGGTAATCCATATAATAATAATAATAGTAGGATACCCTCTGATCCTGAAAGTAATATTAAAGAATTTATTAATTCTCAAAAGAATTTTAATGCTATGATGGAAGAAAAATTGAATAGAGTTGATGAATTGTCTAGGAACATGGATAGAATTGCTCATGATGTGGAAAATCTCAAAATTTAAATTTTTTCACCCAAGCATGATATAAATGAGTCTATTAAAGCTATCTATGTCTCCATTAATGAAAGTAAAGAAAGGACCGCTAGGTTGAGAGCTAAGCGAGAATTTCTAGAAAAAGCTATTCCACCCGGTTTCTATCGTAGTAATGATGAGGATATTAAAATGATTGGTGTCTCACCTATTGAATCCCTATTTAGTAATATAAAGCTTGATGAAAAATGGACTAAGGATGAGTCAACTTTAGCTAAAAGGCGTCCCAATTGTTTGGAGGGTGATAATCTTAATGATAAAATGAAAAAAGTGGGTTTGGGGAGGTCAAAACTTTAAATAGTGATGCACCCACTACTTTTGATTACAAGGACTTTAATTATGACAATTGTTCTTTATTTGAATGTATTTCCTTGTTACAATCCATGATTAATTCACCTAATGCCTATGAACAAAATAAAGCTTTTACTAAACATATTGTAGCAGCCATGATAAAAGCTCATGAAGAAAAACTTGAGTTGGAAGTTTCAATTCCTAGAAAATTACATGATGAATGGGAACCCACTATTAAGGTTAAAATTAAAGATTATGAATGCAATACTTTATGTGATCTTGGTGCTAGTGTCTCCACTATACCAAAATCTTTGTGTGATGTGCTAGGTCTCACCGATATGGATCCTTGTTCCCTTAATTTGCATCTAGCGGATTCCACTATTAAAAAACCTTTGCGTAGAATAAATGATGTGCTTATTCTTGCCAATAGAAATTATGTACCTGTGGATTTTATTGTTCTTGATATTGAGTGCAATCCTTCTTGTCCTATAATACTTGGTAGGCCTTTCCTACAAACCATAGGTGCTATTATTGATATGAAAGAAGGTAATATAAGATTTCAATTCCCGTTAAAGAAAGGGATGGAACACTTCCCTCGGAAGATTATTAAACCACCATATGAATCTATTATGAGGTCCACCTATGGAATTAATTTGAAGGATGATAATACTTGAAGCTATGCATTATGCCTAGCTAGGGGCATAAAACAATAGCGCTTGTTGGGAGGCAACCCAGCGAATAAAATAATTTTTTTGTTTTACCTTCTGTTTTTGTGTGTTTACACAATTATAGCCTCTGTTATGATTGTGTTTTTATCTTTTAATTAGTGTTTGTGCCAAGTAATGCCTTTGGGATGATTTGGAAGATAGTATAATTGATGTTGTTTGAAAACAGAAACTTTTGCGTCCAGTGCTGGAATTTTGATTTTTTGCTGGAGCGTCAGAACCTTCTGAATTTTTTTACAAAATATTGATATATGAATTTTCCATGTTTTCTGAATTTTTCAGAATTTTGGGAGTTACACAAGTATGACTTTAGTTCAGATCTTACAGACTATTCTGTTTTAGACAGATTCTGTTTTTGTTGCATAGTTTGCTTATTTTGATGAATCTATGGATCGTATCGGGGGGTATGAGTCATGGAGAAGTTGGAGTACAGTAGCATTATGACAATATTAAATATGAATCAATTTAGAACAGTACCTAAAGTTTAAGATTTGTTTGTTATACTAACGGATCTCACGAGGTTTCTGTTGAGTTTTGTGTGCTGAAGTTTTCAAGTTTTGGGTGAGACTATGATGGATAAAGGAATAAGGAGTGGCAAGAGCCTAAGCTTGGGGATGCCCAAGGCACCCCAAGGTAATATTCAAGGAAGACTCAAGCGTCTAAGCTTGGGGATGCCCCGGATGGCATCCCCTCTTTCGTCTACAATCTATCGGTAACTCACTTGGAGCTATATTTTTATTCATCACATGATATGTGTTTAACTTAGAGCGTCTTGTGCTATAGTTTGTTTGCTTTTGTTTGCTTTTTAGTTTGTCACAATCATCTTTGTTGAACACACCTTTTTGAGAGGGACACACATTATTCGTAATTTGTTAGAATACTCTTTGTGCTTCACTTATATCTTTTGAGCTAGGCAGTTGCTCTAGTGCTTCACTTATATCTTTTAGAGCACGACAGTGGTTATATTTTAAAGAAATAGTTGCACTCTCATGCTTCACTTATATTTTTTGAGATTCTAATGAATAGCAATGGTAATATGCACGGGTTATGAATTTGGTCCTAATATGATAGGTATTCAAGAGGGATATAATAAAAACTTTCATGTAGATCACTAAATATATAAGTTTGATTCCTTGCAATAGTTTTGCAATATTAAGATGGTAATATGTGGGAGGTACTAGTAGATAATTGTGGTTTATTTAGAATATTGGTGTTAAGGTTTGTGATTCCCGAAGCATGCACGTATGATCTGTCGTTATGCTAAGAAGTTGGAGCATGATTTATTATTGATTGTCTACCTTATGAGTGGCGGTCGGGGACGAGCGATGGTCTTTTCCTACCAATCTATCCCCCAAGGGGCAGGCGTAGTAGTACTTTGCTTCGAGGGCTAATAAGCTTTCGCAATAAGTATGTGAGTTCTTTATGACTAATGTGAGTCCATGGATTATACGCACTCTCACCTTTCCGCAATTTGCTAGCCTCTTCGGTACCGTGCATTGCCCTTTCTCACATTGAGAGTCGGTGCAAACTTCGCCGGTGCATCCAAACTCCGTGATATGATACGCTCTATCACACATAAGCATCCTTATATCTTCCTCAAAACAACCACCATACCTACCTATCATGGCATTTCCATAGCCATTCCGAGATATATTGCCATGCAACTTCACCGTTCCGTTTTTATGACACACATCACCATTGTCATATTGCTTTGCATGATCATATAGCTGACATAGTATTTGTGGCTCAGCCGCCGTTCATCATTTTTTATACATGTTACGCTAGTATCATTGCACATCCTAGTACACTGCCAGAGGCATTCATATAGTCATATTTGTTCTAGTTTCAAGTTGTAATTTTGAGTTGTAAGTAAATAGAGGTATGATGATCATCATTATTAGAGCATTGTCCCAGTGAGGAAATAAAAAAAGGAAAAAGAAAAAAAAGAGGCCAAAAAGAGCCCACGAAAAAGGGAAAAATAAATAAATGAGAGAAAAAGAGAGAAGGGGCAGTGTTACTATCCTTTTCCATACTTGTGCTTCAAAGTAGCACCATCTTTTTCATATAGAGAGTCTCATATTTTGTCACTTTCATATACTAGTGGGAATTTTTCATTATAGAACTTGGCTTGTATATTCCGATGATGGGCTTCCTCAAATGCCCGAGGTCTTCATGATCAAGCAAGTTGGATGCACACCCACTTAGTTTTCATTGTTGAGCTATCATACACTTATAGCTCTTAGTGCATCCGTTGCATGGCAATCCCTACTCCTCGCATTGACATCAATTGATGGGCATCTCCATAGTCCGTTGATTGGTCGCGTCGATGTGAGACTATCTTCTTATTTTTGACTTCCCTTATTAATCTCTACCACCACACTCTATTCCACCCATAGTGCTATATCCATGGCTTCCGCTCATGGATTGCATGGGGGTTGAAAAAGCTGAAGCGCGTTAAAAAGTATGAACCAATTGCTCGGCTTGTCATTGGGGTAGTGCATGATAAATACTTTGTGTTAAGAAGATGGAGCATGACAGGATTATATGATTTTGTAGGGATAACTTTCTTTAGCATTTTTATTTTGAAAGGCATGATTGTTTATTAGTATGCCTGAGTATTGATGTCTTTATATCAAATTATAGACTATTGCTTTGAATCATTCGGATCTTATTATTCATACCGTAAGAAAGATTACATGATGAAACATGTTAGGTAGCATTCCACATCAAAAATTCTGTTTTTATCATTTACCTACTCGAGGACGAGCAGGAATTAAGCTTGGGGATGCTTGATACTGATACGTCTCCAATGTATCTATAATTTATGAAGTATTCATGCCATGTTTATTATAGTTTTGTATGATTTTGGTGCACTTTTATACGGCTTTTATATGATTTTTATGGACTAACATATTGACCTAGTGCCCAGTGCCAGTTGCTGTTTTCTGCTTGTTTTTGGTTTTCCAGAAAATCCATATCAAATGAAGTCCAAATGCAGCGAAACTTTTTGACGATTTTTTCTGGAAGGAAACAGACCCAGGAAGCTTCGGGGGAGCAGCAGAAGAGCCACAGGGGCCCCACCAGCCACCTGGGCGCGCCACCCTCCCAGGAGCACCCTGGTGCCTCGTGGGCCCCTTGTGGCACCTCTTTGCGTGATTCCAGCGCTGAAAAATCCTATATAGTCAGAAACCCCCGAAAGTTAACCTAGATGAGTTTTTACGCCGCCGCAAGCCTCTGTACCAAGGAGATCCCATCTGGAGCCCTTTTCCGGCACCCTGCCGGAGGGGGAAATCATCACCGGAGGCCATCTTCATCATCCCGGCGGTCTCCATGACGAGGAGGGAGTAGTTCACCCTCGGGGCTGAGGGTTTGTACCAGTAGCTATGTGTTTTATCTCTCTCTCTCTCGCGCGTTCTTGATTTGGCACGATCTTGATGTACCGCGAGCTTTGTTAATATAGTTGGATCATATGGTGTTTCTCCCTCTCTATCTTGTTGTGATGAATTGAGTTTTTACCTTTGAGGTTTCACTATTATCGGATTGAATACTTTTATGGATTTGAGAACACTTGATGTATGTCTTGCATATGAATACCCGTGGTGACAATGGGGTATTATATTGATTCACTTGATATATGTTTTGGCACTCAACTCGCGGATTCCCGAGGTGACATTGTGGTAATCTATGCATAGGGGTTGATGCACGTTTTCGTCCTAGTTTCTCCGGTAGAAATCTTGGGGCACTCTTTGAAGTTCTTTGTGTTGGATTGAATATTATGAATCTGAAGTTGTTTGATGCATATCGTATAATCAACTCACGGATACTTGTGGTGACATTGGAGTATCTAGGTGACATTAGAGTTGGTTTATGCGTATCATATGGTGTTATTTTAGTACGAACTCTTGGGCTGTTTGTGACACTTATAGGAATAGCTCAATAGATTGATCGGAAAGAATAACTTTAAGGTGGTTTCGTATCCTACAACAATTTCTATCTTATGTTCTCCGCTAATAGGAACTTTGGAGTGATTCTTTGTCGCACGTTGAGGGATTGTTATATGATCCAATTATGTTAGCATTGTTGAGAGATTGCACTAGTGAAAGTATGAACCCTAGACCTTGTTTTCAAGCATTGCAATACCGTTTGTGCTCATTTTTGTTAATTGCTACCTTGATGTTTTTTTATTTTCAGATTACAAAAACTTATATCTACTATCCATACTACACTTGTATCACCATCTCTTCGCCGAACTAGTGCACCTATACAATTTACCATTGTATTGGGTGTGTTGGGGACACAAGAGATTTCTTGTATTTGATTGCAGGGTTGTTTGTGAGAGACCATCTTCATCCTACACCTCCCACGGGTTGATAAACCTTAGGTAATCCACTTGAGGGAAAATTGCTACTGTCCTACAAAACTCTGCGCTTCGAGGCCCAACACGAGTCTACAAGAATAAGTTGTGTAGTAGACATCAAGCTCTTTTCTGGCGCCGTTGCCGGGGAGGTGAGTGCTTGAAGGTATATCTTTAGATCTTGCAATTGAATCTTTTAGTTTCTTGTTTTATCACTAGTTTGGTTTATAAAACATAACTACAAAAAATGGAATTGAGGTTGCCTCATATTATTCATCTTTATAATGTCTTTCTTGAAAATGACGGAGCGGAAAATTGTGCTCAATTGATAGAAGAAGAATTCAATAAAATGTTTGGCAAAAAATATTTGAATGATGAGCATGATTGCAATGTTGTTAGTACGAATTCTATGAATATCCAAAATACTAAAGATGATTGCACTAGTCATGACAAAAATGTTTCTTATAAGCATGTCAATTTTTGTGGAGTGCATAAAGTTTGTGAAGACATGCCTTATAGGGATGATAGATTTTGTAAGAAGCATAAATGTGATAGAACCAATTTTTTGCTCAAAGTGATAGATAAATTTGCTACGAAATTATGCTCTCTTTATCCCATTACTTGTGAACTTTGCAATAAGGTTGGTCATCTTAATTTTCAATGCATACTTTTTCACGATCAAATCATGGCCAAATATTGCAATAACTTGACCACCCTTGAACTTTATAATGAGCTTATTCTATTTTTGGGGTGTGAAGAATTGACACATAAAAATAGTTGGTTTGAAGTATTCATTCTCACGGATGACATTGAAACTAATCTAAAGGAAATCTATACGTTTTGTGTGGTAAATCGCAATGAGAATGCTTATATAGCCAACTATAGAAAAAGGGAAAACAAATAGAATATAAAAAAATACTAATGGAAGGGTAAAGATTCCCCCTTTCCCTCCTATTTTCTCTCATGATGAAATAGGTAACGAGGAGGAGCTTCCTATCCAACCAATCTTTTCAATAAGAAGCACGGAAGAATTAAATAAACCCACACATAATGTGGTAAAGAAAAATAAAAGAAGGAAAAGTAGAGGTAAAAAGGTATCTTTCCCAAATAATGTTGCTTCTATTATTGTTGTGCCTCATGAGAATGAATCAAAAATACTTGTGGAAGATGATACACTTGATGATGATATTGCTTCTTTGTCTTATGGCATAATGTCCGAAGGAGCTATTGATGATGATTTTATTATACCTATTACTTGTTGTGATAATTATGATTGGGAAGATAATGATACTTCTTATAATCTTGAGAATATTTTTGGTGCCAACTTAGAAAATTATGATGATAATTATTATACTATTGGTGCTATTCATACTATTAATGATGAAAGTGATTATGCTTATGATATGCAAAGCCACAAGCTTGGGGATGCTATGTTTGATGAGAAGAAATTTGCTCATGTGGAGAGTAATAAAAATTCTATGCTTGTGGATCATGAAAAGAATGCTTTACGTGATAGCTATATTGATGAATCCATTCATGATGCTACTGAAAATTATTATGAGAGAGGAACATATGATTCATGATGCTCTCTTTATGTTCCAATTCTTTATTTTTATGTGAGCATCGTTAAAATCATCATGCCTAGCTAAAAGGCATTAAAGAAAAGCGCTTGTTGGGAGACAACCGAATATTTGTACCAACTGTTTTTGTGTGTCCACATGATTAAGATACTGTATTAATCATGTTTTATATGTTTTCTTTCAATAATGTGCCAAGTAAAGCCTTTGGGATAGTATGGATACTTGTTGATTCGATTCTGTGCAAAAACAGAAACTTTTGCGTCCAGTGCTGAAATTTCTATTCTGTACTGGAGCGTGAGAAAATTCTGAAATTTTTACAGAGCATTGGGTTACAAATTTTTTACGTTTTCCTAAATTTTCAGAATTTTTGGTGGTACAGAAGTATGGTTTTTAAATCTCTTACTTCACGCTGTTCTGTTTTTGACAGATTCTGTTTTCGATGCATAGTTTGCTTGTTTTAGTGTTTCCATAGCTTATATTGAGTAATATAAATTGTGGAAATGGAAATGATAGAATACAGTAGGAATTATGTGAGAACAATTATGAATCTTGTCTTGACAGTACCTAAGTGGATGATTTATTTTTATCATACTAACCTATCTCACGAAGTTCCGTTAAGTTTTGTGTGATTGAAGTTTTCAAGTTTTGGGTGAGATATCGATATGAGGAGAATAAGGAGGGGCAATACCCTAAGCTTGGGGATGCCCAAGGCACCCCAAGGTAATATTCAAGGAGGACCCAAGCAACTAAGCTTGGGGATGCCCCGGAAGGCATCCCCTCTTTCGTCTTCAACATTATCGGTAACCTCACTTGGAGCTATATTTTTATTCGTCACATAATATGAGTTTTGCTTGGAGCGTCATTTTATTTTTTTGAGATTTGCTTGCTGTTATCAATAATCATGTTTTGTATCTTTTAGTTTAATAAAATGCCAATTATAACCTTTACCATGCTCAGTTTGCAAGTTCATGTGTTGCTGTTTGAAAACAGAAAGTTTTCTGTTATGTCCATAATATTCCTGAATAGTAAGAATATGATAAAAATCTGAAATTTTTACACAGTAAGAATGCATGAGTTTTCTATCACGTGGTAATTTTTCAGAATTTTTGGAGTTAGGTAAGTATGAATTCTTATTCCCCCTTTATAGACTGTTCTGTTTTGACAGATTGCTGTTATAGTTGCATTGTTTGCATATGTTTGCTTGTTTAATGTTTCTATTTGTGGATAGGAGTATTAAATATGCAGAGGCATTTAGTATTCAATGTTTAATTATAATTTTTGTGATTTGTTACCGTAGAGTTGATTTATACTAACTTATCTCACGAGTTCTTGTTGAGTTTTGTGTGGATGAAGTATTTAAGATTTAGGGAAACCGTGATATGAGAGGAATTAAGGAGACACAAAAGCTCAAGCTTGGGGATGCCCAAGGCATCCCAATATAATATTTCAAGAAGTCTCAAGCATCTAAGCTTGGGGATGCCCCGGTAGGCATCCCACCTTTCTTCATCAACAATTATTGGTTAGTCTTGGTTGAGCCAAAGTTTTTGCTTCTTCACATGAGTTGTGCTATTCTTGGAATGTCATTTTATTTTGTTTTCTTTGCTGTTTGAATAAAATACTTAAGATCTGAAATTTTTAAATGAGAGAGAGTCCTCACATAGCTACCTATTTACTTAACTACTCATTTGGTCTTCACTTATATCTTTTTGGAGTAGTTTGTCATTTACTCTTGTTCTTCACTTATATCCTATGAGTAAATTGTTGAAATGAATTGAATATCATAAATTTGAAATTTATATGCTTCATATGCTTGTCCCATGGGGAGTAGTGACTTCACATACAAGAAGTATAAGTGGTAAAATTTATTGAAAGTTAACAAACATAGCATTGGTCACTCGAACAATTCATGAAAGAATTTTGAAGGAAGAGAAATTTCACATATAAATATACTATCTTGGACATCTTCTATGATTGTGAGCCCCCATTAATTATTTCCAAGCTTGATCAAGTAGTTGACGTTGGACAAGGAAGACAACGTAATGAGTTATGTTTGTTTATATTCACATAGAAGTTATATTGTCATGGATCCTCTAACATGTGGTGCTTGCTTAGGATCTTTTGCTAGCCAAAAATTCCTACAAAGTAGAGATACTACTTGTGCATCCAAAAACCCTTAAACCCAGTTTCTTGCCATGAGTGTCCACCATATCTACCTATGGATTGAATAAGATCCTTCAAGTAAGTTGTCATCGGTGCAAAAAGCAATAAAAATTGCTCCTAAAATATGTATGATCTTTTATTGCAAGGGAAAATAAGCATTGTACGAACTTGTGATGGTAAAGAAATAAAAGCGACGGACTGCATAATAAAGGTTGCTATCACAAGGGGCAATATAACGTGATGTTCCTTTGCATTAAGGGCTTGCACATCCAAAGAAAAAGCGCATGACAACCTCTGCTTCCCTCTGCGAAGGGCCTATCTTTTAATTTTTTGTATTTAGTTTTCCATATTTACTTTTATGTAAGAGTCAGTAATGTTCATCCCTATTCCGCTCTATTTACTCTCTAGTGGGCAAGCATCATGTGGTAGGGAATGATCCAGGCACATATATCCAGTTGAATATAGGTGATCATGAGTTATTATTGTTGACATTATCCATGAGATAAATAAGTTGGGAGGCAAAACATTAAGCCCCTATCTTCCTACGTGTTTGACTGAAACAGTTTGTTCTAAAAATATGCTTTGAGTGTCAGCAATCATGGAAGACTAAATGATAGTTGAGTATGTGGAATTTGCTAAATCAAAGCTCTTACATAGACCCTCCCTGAAAATAAGATGAATTGCAATTGTTTGATGACTGAAAACATAGTTTGTTAGTTTTCAAGAAAGTTTATGGTCTATACTTTAACATGTGAATAGCTTGCTACTTGATCATGAGAAGTTTTATGAGATGAGCTACTGTTTATGATATATAATGATGCTATAAAAAAGTGATTGGAATTATCATTGATCAAACTTATGCACTATGCTAGCATTCACACTTCATAAATTATTTCTTTTATCATTTACCTACTCGAGGACGAGCAGGAATTAAGCTTGGGGATGCTGATACGTCTCCAACGTATCTATAATTTATGAAGTATTCATGCCATGTTTATTATAGTTTTGTATGATTTTGGTGCACTTTTATACGGCTTTTATATGATTTTTATGGACTAACATATTGACCTAGTGCCCAGTGCCAGTTGCTGTTTTCTGCTTGTTTTTGGTTTTCCAGAAAATCCATATCAAATGAAGTCCAAATGCAGCGAAACTTTTTGAAGATTTTTTTCTGGAAGGAAACAGACCCAGGAAGCTTCGGGGGAGCAGCAGAAGAGCCACAGGGGCCCCACAAGCCACCTGGGTGCACCACCCCCCCAGGTGCGCCCTGGTGCGTCGTGGGCCCCCTGTGGCACCTCTTTGCGTGATTCAAACGCTGAAAAATCCTATATATTCAGAAACCCCCGAAAGTTAACCTAGATGAGTTTTTACGCCACCGCAAGCCTCTGTACCAAGGAGATCCCATCTGGAGCCCTTTTCCGGCACCCTGCCAGAGGTGGAAATCATCACCGGAGGCCATCTTCATCACCCCGGCGGTCTCCATGACGAGGAGGGAGTAGTTCACCCTCGGGGCTGAGGCTTTGTACCAGTAGCTATGTGTTTTATCTCTCTCTCTCTCTCGCGCGTTCTTGATTTGGCACGATCTTGATGTACCGCGAGCTTTGTTAATATAGTTGGATCATATGGTGTTTCTCCCTCTCTATCTTGTTGTGATGAATTGAGTTTTTACCTTTGAGGTTTCACTATTATCGGATTGAATACTTTTATGGATTTGAGAACACTTGATGTATGTCTTGCATATGAATACCCGTGGTGACAATGGGGTATTATATTGATTCACTTGATATATGTTTTGGCACTCAACTCGCGGATTCCCGAGGTGACATTGGGGTAATCTATGCATGGGGGTTGATGCACGTTTTCGTCCTAGTTTCTCCGGTAGAAATCTTGGGGCACTCTTTGAAGTTCTTTGTGTTGGATTTAATATTATGAATCTGAAGTTGTTTGATGCATATCGTATAATCAACTCACGGATACTTGTGGTGACATTGGAGTATCTAGGTGACATTAGAGTTGGTTTATGCGTATCATATGGTGTTATTTTAGTACGAACTCCTGGGCTGTTTGTGACACTTATAGGAATAACTCAATAGATTGATCGGAAAGAATAACTTTAAGGTGGTTTCGTATCCTACAACAATTTCTATCTTATGTTCTCCGCTAATAGGAACTTTGGAGTGATTCTTTGTCGCACGTTGAGGGATTGTTATATGATCCAATTATGTTAGCATTGTTGAGAGATTGCACTAGTGAAAGTATGAACCCTAGGCCTTGTTTTCAAGCATTGCAATACCGTTTGTGCTCATTTTTGTTACTTCCTACCTTGATGTTTTTTTTATTTTCAGATTACAAAAACCTATATCTACTATCCATACTACACTTGTATCACCATCTCTTCGCCGAACTAGTGCACCTATACAATTTACCATTGTATTGGGAGTGTTGGCGACACAAGAGATTTCTTGTATTTGATTGCAGGGTTGTTTGAGAGAGACCATCTTCATCCTACACCTCCCACGAATTGATAAACCTTAGGTCATCCACTTGAGGGGAAATTGCTACTGTCCTACAAAACTCTGCGCTTGGAGGCCCAACACGAGTCTACAAGAATAAGTTGTGTAGTAGACATCTGATACGTCTCCAACGTATCTATAATTTTTTATTGTTCCATGCTATTATAGTATCAATCTTGGATGTTTTTATATGCATTTATATGTCATTTTTTGGGACTAACCTATTAACCTAGTGCCCAGTGCCAGTTGCTGTTTTCTGCTTGTTTTTGTTTTTTCAGGAAATCAGTACCAAATGAAGTCCAAATGCCACGAAACTTTTTGACAATTTTTTTTCTGGAAAAAGAGACCCTGGAAGCTTCGGGAGGATGCTAGAAGCCTCATGAGGAGGCCACAAGGCAACAGGGCGCGGCCCTGGGGGGGTGCCCTGATGTCTTGTGGGCCCCTCGTGGCTCCTTTTGACCTAATTCCACTTCTATAAATTCTTAAATATTCGGAAACCAACAGAGAGCCAGATGAGAAAACCCTACTACCGCCGCAAGCCTCTGTTCTTCAGCGATCCCATCTGGAGGCCTTTTCTGGTACTCTGCTGGAGGGGGAATCGATCACGGAGGGCTTGTTCATCAACCTTGCTGCCCTTCCGATGATGTGTGAGTAGTTTACCACAGACCTACGGGTCCATAGCTAGTAGCTAGATGGCTTCTTATCTCTCTTTGATCTTCAATACCATGTTCTCCTCGATGTTCTTGGAGTTCTATCCGATGTAATCTTCTTTTGCGGTGTGTTTGTTGTGATCCGATGAATTGTGAGTTTATGATCAGATTATTCATGAGAAATATTTGAGTCTTCGCTGAATTCTTTTATGCATGATTGTTATAGCTTTGTATTTCTCTCCGATCTATCGATTTGGTTTGGCCAACTAGATTGGTTTATCTTGCAATGGGAGAAGTGCTTTGTGATGGGTTCAATCTTGCGGTGCTCAATCCCAGTGACAGAAAGGGACATGACACGTATTTGTATTTTTGCCATTAAGGATAAAAAGATGGGGTTTAATCATATTGCTTGAGTTTACTTTGTCTACATCATGTCATCTTGCTTAAGGAGTTACTCTGTTTTATACTTAATACCCTAGATGCATGCTGGATAGCGGTCGATGGGTGGAGTAATAGTAGTAGATGCAGGTAGGAGTCGGTCTACTTGTCTCGGACGTGATGCCTATATACATGATCATTGCCATGAATCCGTCATAAGTATTTGCTTTTCTATCGATTGCCCAACAGTAATTTTGTCGTGGTGAAATCACGGCAGATGCCATGAGATGGCTAAAAGTGGGGGGCTGCGTGAGGACGCCGGTGGGTTCCGGAAGCGAGGTTGTCACGCGCGAGCGGGAGACGCAAGGCGTACCCAGGTTCAGGGCCCTCCAGGGAGGTAACACCCCTAGTCCTGCCAAATGGGATGATAAGCACAAGGGTTACAGGGTTGCTCCTGGAGCTGTTTGGGCGGAGGAGGAAGAAGAGGCTAGACCTCCATTCTACCTTTCTTGTGAATATGTGTGCTTGCGTGGAGTGGGGAGAAGAAGAAGCCGACCCTCTGCATGGTGGCCTCCTGGGGGGTCTTATAGCCTGATCCCCCAGGGTTACATGGGTAAAATCACACACGCCGGGACCCGGACGTCGGCATCTGGAGCCGGCCGTGGGCCCGCCGGCTGCTCGGCACTGTGGCCCGTCGCCTCGAGTGTCACGGAGGGGACGACGCCATGGGGAGCTGCAGTGGCGCGCTGGTGCTGACGCCGGCCATCCCGGTCAGCAGGGTTGGCAGCTTTGTCGGCGCGCCTTCCCGAGACGGCTTGCACTATAGCCATGTTCTCCTGTCGTGGGGGGCCGTCTTGTCACGGGGAGCGATGGGACGCCCGCTGACCCATCGTCAGCCGGTTATCGGATAGCCGGACCCGGCCCGGGGCCGGGCCTAGCCGGCTTGCGCTGGGGAGCCGGCCGGATGGCCAGCCGGCGGGGCGGGGCACGGGCTGCCCCGATATTTTTGAAAAGGGGCTCCGGGTTCGCTTGCCTACCCGGGGGTCATCCCCCCGACAGTAGTCCCCGAAGCTGTAAAGGCTCGCCGACTCCAAGCGGGAGAGGCTTTGCAGCTTATCCCCTCCCTGAAGGAGCGCGGTTGCGTGCCGAGGTAGTGCCGGCTTGAGGCCGCCATTTGCCGGCTTCCGGGAGCCGGGTCGAGGTGCTTGGTTTCGCCGGAGTCTGAACGGCTCGGCCGGCTGGCCCTGCCGATACGGGGAGCGCGCCGGTCGCCAGATGAAATCTCGCCACGTGCAGCCCAGCGGCTGAAGAGGCCTGCCAGGTCACGCGCGCGACGAGACGTCGCAGTGGGCGGGGTCCCACTGGGCCGCGGCCTCGGCAAGCGCGCGTGATTTACTGCGGCCACACGCGCCTATTGGAGTTCTCGGGGCAGTTAAGGCGTGACCTAACGCGCCCGTGTATCGCGGGGGAGTGGGGATCGTGGGCGCAAACGATCCCACTCCCCCACATTTGACCGGGGTCTATAAATGGGAAGGGAGGGGGAGAGGCCGAGGCATTCGCTCCTCTGCCCCCGCCCGTTGCTTCGCGTCTGCCTCCCCATCTTCCTTCTCGCGCACATCGCCGCCGTACGCCGTCGCCTGCGCGCTGTCGCCCGCTAGGCACGCCACCGCACCACACTGCGACCCTCGCGTGGCTGTTCTCTTCTTGCGCCACCGCCGCTGCCTTCTTCCTCCCTCGACCGCGCTTCTCCTGCTTTCGCCAATGGCGCCACCAAAAGGCTCGTGGGAGGGGTCGGTGGTCACCGACGACGACATCGCCTATCTTTGCCGCACGCGGCGGCTGCCGCCGGCGGCGGAGGTGGAGGCACACGCGCCTGGCGAGGAGATGGCGCCGGAGCCGCGGAGTGGCGAAGTGGTGGTGTTCTACACCCACTTCCTCCGCGGGCTCGGGCTTCCGGCGAGCGTCTTCTTCAGGCGCTTCCTCACCTACTTCGGTCTCCAACCGCACCATCTGGGGCTGAACGCCATCCTGCAGCTTGCCGGCTTCGCAACGCTGTGCGAGGGCTACGTCGGCATCCTCCCGTACGTGGAGCTGTGGTGCCGGATGTTCTACCTCAAGCAGCAAGGAGCAGCAGCCGGCGTCATGTCCGAGTGCGGGGCGGCCGTGCCAGTTGCCTGGACGGCGGGCCCCTTCCCGAAGCTGCCGCTCGAGGACTCCGCCAAGAAGTGGCAGAAGTCCTTCTATGTGAAGAACGCGGACCCGGCCAACGACCGCATCAACCTCCCTCCCTTCGTCGACGTGCCCCCAGCCGAGAAGCTGAACTGGGGGCACAACCCGAAGAGCCCGTCCGCGGAGATCTTGGGGATCTGCCGCCGGGTCAAGGAGATGACGGACCGCGAGGGGCTCACCGCTGTGGACCTCATTGCCGCCTTCATCGGTCGCCGGGTGCTGCCGCTGCAGAGGCGGCCGCACCGGATCTGCGATATGAGTGGCCGACGCGACCCCTGCCTGCTGTCGACGAAGGAGCTGACGGCGGAGGAGATCGCCATGCGCGTCAATGACGTCTCTGCCGCCGGGCTCAAGGTGAAGGAGTGGCGGTTCGACAAGGAGCCATACAGTCGGGATGCCCCGGCGCCAGCGGTAAGTCTCTGGTCTTTGTTCTTCGCTGCGTCCGCCCTTCTCATGCGCCCTGACGCCCTGGGCCGGCTGCAGCGCTTCCCAAGCCAGCTGGTGCATGACGGCCCGAGTCCCATGGTTCTGCAGCCGGACCGGGACGAATCAGACCCGGAGGACGAGGAGGCCGGCAACGCGGGAGCCGAAGGCGGCGAGGAGCGCCCCGTGGGCGTGGAAGCCGGAGGCTCCGCTCAAGCCGGTAAGTCTCCGATCCCGGATGTTTTGCGCGAGTGGCCGGATGACGACGAAGATGATGAGAACAGGACGGGCGATGCAGCTCCCCAGGGCGCGGAGGCGGGCGACGGGGCCGCCCCCAGGGGGAGGCAGAGGAGGGCGACCGGGGAGCCGGCGGGCACGAGCCGGCCGCACGGGAAGCAGCCGGTCGAGGCGCGGCCGGCTGCGAAGCGCCCCGCTACGGCGCAGACGGGCGCCCTGAAGAGGTCCGCCAAGAAGGCGCGCCGGATGGCGCCGCCGGCGGGTCCGATGCGAGCGGTTCCCGTGGTCATAGGGTAAGTTTCTCTTGCGGTTGAATTGTTGCCTTATTCTCCACTGTTGGTGTTGTTCTCTCTTTTCTTTTCTTCTTCTTCATCTCTCTCGCGCGCCATCCAGGAGCGCGCTTGAGTTGGCGGAGGCGGCCGCGGCAGTGGCAGCCGCGGAGGAGGCCGACCGGCGGCGGGGCCGGAGCGGTGCGGTGGAGCGCGAGGCGGCGGAGACCACCGAAGAGGTGCTCGCGGCCCGCCAAGCCGGCTCCGCCTTGGAGGATGCCTAGCGGGATGCCTGGAGGGCGCGGACCGAGACCGAGAGGGAGATGGCCGAGGCATCGGCCAAGGCGTGGAGCGTCGTCATGGCCGATGTCGTGGCGAGACGGCGACAGGTCACGGAGGAAGCCGCGTGGCCGGAGTCGACGGCGTCGTCGCCACCGTCGTCGCCGGTTGTGGAGCACCGCTCCAAAGCGGTGCGCGACCCGGCCCGGCGGGCGGAGGCGGATGCCCGCGCGGCCGCCGAGGAAGCAGCCGGTCGCGGTGAATCCGGTGACCACGAGCCGGAGGTCGACACGACGGCAAACCCGGAGGTGCCGCCGACTGTCGACCCGGTGGACGGAGCCGGAGGCGGAGGCGGAGGGGACCGCGAGCCGGAGGCCGCGCCGGGCGGAAGAGGAGCGCCGCCACCAAGGACGGGGACCGTGCCGGGGAGCTCACACGCCCTAGTGACGGCGGAACCATGGGCCGCGGGGCTTAGCCTTGAACTGAGGCCGGCCGGCAGTGGGACCAGCGTCGGGTCTGCGGTTTGGCCGCAGCGGACCTGGGTGGCGAGCTCCAGCGAGGCAACGAGCGGCGCCCCCCGGAGTGAGCTGGACGCGATGATGGATTCTCTGCGGCTGCAGATCGCCAACCACCACAGCCAGTGGCAGAGCTTCGCCCAGGCGGAGAGCGGCCGGCTGCGACAGCTGGAGCAGACTTTCGTGGTGAGCTCTCCTGCCCTTCATGCTTTCTTGCTTTTTGTTTCCTCTTTGCTCTTCTTGACCGGCTTGGTTGCTTTCCAGTGGGGGCGCGTCAGCGCACCCACTGGGTGTAGCCCCCGAGGCCCAGGCCGGCTGCGCAGCAGGCGGGTCGGGCCTTCTCAGGCGTCCGTGTGCTGACTTTTTCTTCTTTGCAGTCCATCTACGACCAGCGGGTGGCGGCGTACAACCGCCTCCTGGGCCGATACCGCGTGGCCAGGGATCAGCTGGCAGCCAAGGAGGGGGAGCTTCGCCAGGCCAGAGGTATGTTATTGAGCTTCTCTCTTGCGTTCTTCCAGTGGGGGCGCGCCAGCGCTCCCACTGGGTTTAGCCCCCAAGATCCGGGCCGGCTGCGCAGCAGACGGGTCGGATCTTCTTTGCTTCTTGTTTTGCTTTCTCGTCCGGCTTCTGACCGGAATCCGGATCCGGATGCGCAGCCGCCGCCGTTGACCCGGCGGAGATGGAGGGGCTCCGGCGCCGGCTGGCGGAAGCCAGCCAGCTCCGTGACCAGGTGGCCGCGGAGCGCGACCGGCTGCGGGAGGAGGCGGCCCGGGCAGTCCGGGAGCGGGACGAGGCCGCCGCCGCCCATAGGGCCGAGCTGGACCAGCTCGCCGAGGAGCGCCTTCAAGCGGTGGCGCGGCAGGAGGGGTGTAGGATCGAAAGTATGTCTAGAGGGGGGGTGATTAGACTACTCGATCAAACAAAACCTAACCTTTTCCCAAATTTTAGTTGTAGGCAGATTTTAGCAATAGTACATGTCAAGCATCACCCTACACATGCAATTCTAAGAGTATAGCAGCGGAATGTAAGCAATTGCATATGTATGTAAAGGAGGGATTGGAGATTTCAAACGCAATGAAGACACGGTGGTTTGTGGCGTGGTTCCGATAGGTGGTGCTATCGTACGTCCACGCTGATGGAGACTTCAACCCACGAAGGGTAATGGCTGTGCGAGTCCACGGAGGGCTCCACCCACGAAGGGTCCACGAAGAAGCAACCTTGTCTATTCCACCATGGCTTACGTCCATGAAGGACTAGCCTCACTCGGGGTAGATCTTCACGAAATAGGCGATCTCCTTGCCCTTACAAACTGCTTGGTTCAACTCCACATCAGGTTGGAGGCTCCCAAGTGACACCTAACCAATCTAGGAGACACCACTCTCCAAAAGGTAATAGACGGTGTGTTGTTGATGAACTCCTTGCTCTTGTGCTTCAAATGATAGCCTTCCCAGCACTCAAACACTCCTCACAAATTTGGCTATGGTGGAAGAAGAATTTGAGTGGAAAGCAACTTGGGAAAGGCTAGAGATCAAGGTTCAAATGATAGGAATGGAATATCTTGATCTCAACACATGAGTAGGTGGTTCTCTCTCAGAAAATGAATGGTGTAAGTGTAGGCACGTTCTGATGGCTCTCCTCACTGAGAAAGATGGGGTGGAGGGGTATATATAGCCTCCACACAAAATCCAACCGTTACACACTTTTGACCCAACTCGGTGGCACCGAAACGATCATCTCGGTAGCACCGAACTGTGTAAAAGATATGAACTTTAGGAATCTCGGTGGGACCGATACGAACAACTCGGATGGACTGAAGTGCAATGGCTTAGGGCAATCCTCATCTCGGTGGCACCGATTGCATCAACTCGGTAGGACCGAAGTGAAGCAATAAGGCAACAGAGAGTTGGCAAGCCATCTCGGTGAAACCGATATGCATAACTCGGTGAGACCGAAGTGAATGCAACCGATTACAGAGAGTTGGCAAGGCCATCTCGGTGGGACCGAGATCCATTTCGGTGGATCCGATTTGTTAGGGTTTTGGCAGTGGCTAAGTCTTGGATGAACTCGGTAGGGCCGTATTGGAAATTTCGGTGGGGCCGAGTTGGACTTTAGGTTTAGGACATATTTGGGTAGAGAGAGTGGTTGAGGGTTTAGGAATACTGTCACTAAGCACTTGAGCAAAAAGACCATTAAGCAACACCTCATCCCCTTTTAATAGTATTGGCTTTCCTATGGACTCAATGTGATCTTGGATCACTAAACCAAAAATGTAGAGTCTTGATCTTTTGCCAATCCTTGTTCTTAGCATTTTGAGGGGTCCACGTCTCTAGTCCATGCCATGCCAATCATTGAACATCCTGAAATCTTAATCTTGAATGGACATTAGTTCAATGAGATATATGTTGTTATGAATTACCAAAACCACCAAGGGAGCAAATGTGCTTTCAATCTCCCCCTTTTTGGTAATTGATGACAACATATAGATCAAAGCTTCGACAGATGATTAAGTGAATGAAATACATCGTCGCTTTGAGAAGTATGTGATAAGCAAGAGCTCCCCCTAAATTTGTGCATTATTAAAAATTTGTGTTTGAATGCAAATGCACAATCGATTAGGCTCATGGGTTACTCTTCCATGTCACATACATCTTGGTGGAGCGCGCAAAATGATATGATTGGAAAGGTAAGCACGCATCACCAACATAAGGAATGATACATAAATGAATGATCATACAGATAATGACAGAGATAAACATGGATCATCACAATAGGCATAGTATGATCAAACATCATGATAAGCGTAAACAGAATATCTCACAGACACTGTAGCAAGCACACACATAACAAAGTATCAACGAACAAGCAAACAAGTAGCAAATGAACTCGAGAGAAAAACCAACGAAACACTCTCTCTCGAAGCCTATGATCTATACAAATTCTCCCCCTTTGGCAACAAGTACCAAAAAGTTCGAATCGTATAGCACTAGTCGGCTCTCTAGGCACGGTCCTCCGAAGCTCCTGAAGGCGATCTTCTGCTGGCGGCTCCGGTGTGCGTAGACGGCGTTGAGATAAGAGCGTCCGCGAATGCTTCTGCTGATGACTGCTAGACTGGAGGAGTGGAGACCTACTGTGGTACTGTGGCTGTGGCGGCTGGTGCAGATACTGTGGTCCGTGGATCCACTACTGGCACTGCAACTGACCTGGCAGCCCTAGGCACTTGCTAAAACTGCTCTGTGGTCGGTCTCTCATCTTCACTGTCATTTGATCTGGCTTGCTTGACAACATCTACATCTCCTTGCAGCTGTTCCACTGTGGTCTGAATCTCAGTCACCTTGACATCCAAATCATGAAATTTGGTCTCAATGATCTGCTCAAAACTAGCCTGGGTCTGGGTGAGGTTGGCCAGACTTCGCTCAATCCTCAGAGTGGCCTCAAGCAGATATTGCATTTGATCCTTTGGTGTCTTGAGATTCGCAATTGGAGCATTGGGAGCTGTTGCTTCCTGAGCTGCTTTAGCTTCTTGGGCTTTGCGGATTTCCTCTTGAGCTTGTGCAGAAGTGGGATGCGAAGAATCCATCACTATGACGTTGTCCTCAAACTCTAGACGGAGTGGCAAATGCTCTCGATCAAGAAGATACGTGCTAGTTCCAACCTTGGAATTGATCAACAACTGAATATGTGGAGCATAACCACACGATCTCTTCTGATCTGCTGCTGTCCTCTTGATAGTCTCAACTATCAGGCTCATCACCTTGAATTTCTGAGGAGTATCAAATAAGTGCAGCAAGTTGATGGAGTGGTCACGAATCATCTTATCATCGCCTGACTTGGGTAACAAGGTGTACCGCAAGATTGTGTTTGAGGTGGCCAGACCTGGTAGCAAATGCTTCACTGATCCAAGCTTATGTGTTTCAAGGTCCTTCTGAGGAATTGCAGTGTACATGTTGGCCATAGAGTTGTGATCCATCTTGAGCTTGGCATATATGTCAATATCATCATCCTCTTCCTTGGGTGCATCAAGAAGATTTGCCCACTCTGAGATGGTTGACTGGTATCTTATACCCTCAGTCATCCACACAATGCGGCCATCTGGATAGAAGTGTGCAGTAGAGTAAAATTGCATGATCATCTCGTCATTCCACTTGGTCAACTTCTTTCCAACAAATTCGACAACTCCTGCAATTCTGAAGCTTTCATGGACGTGGGGGAAATAATCCTCGTTCTCATCGATGTATTCCCAATCCACCCACTTCATGTCACTGACTATGGGCTTCCTGTCAAGCAATACTGTCTCATAAAAGTCCTGTTGTTCACGGGTGTGAAAACGATAATCACAAGCAGTCCTTCTTCTGATAGCATAAGGATCTGACAATCTCCATTGACGCAGTCCTTTGTCCTTTCTCAACATCATGTTCTCAGCTACTGGGTGTGCGTTGTCATGGTCTGGTATCTTTGGCTTCAACTTTCTGAGCACTAGAGGCTCTTCATCAACATTTGATTCAGGCACTGGGGCCTTGTTCTTCTCTGCAGCAGATATGTTCCTGGTTGATCTCTTGGGTGCTGGTGCCTTAGGCTTTGACTTGGGAGGTGCAGCAGTCTTGATTGCATCAGACATGAGCTTCTGTGCTTTTGCAGGGGGTGCAACAGCTGGCTCATCCTCCTCCTCTTCTTCCTCCTCATCAATCATCATGGAGGGTCTGCCAATCACACGGGCAGAAGTTTTTCTTATCCTCTTCTTCTTAGCATCTGCAGCTGCCTCACTAGGCTCTTCAAGAGTGAATTGTATGGACTGTTTTGGCACTTTCCTTACAGCTGTTCTCTCTTTGATAGATGTAGGCTTGGAGCTGTACTCTTTAGCTAGCACTACTCTCTTCTTCTTGGTTGCTGTCTCACTGGCAACAAAATCCTCATCCTCACTGTCTGAGGTTTTCTTCTTCCTTGTTCTGGTTGCAGCTTTAGGAAGATCTGGAGAGCTTCTCTCTCCCTCATAGAAACTTTCATTATGGCTTGATCCTTCACTCATCTCTGCCTGCTGTTCAGACCTGTTCTGACTGTCACTGCCACTAGACATCTTGCTGAGCTGACCCTGTGAATAGATGGGTATGGGTAGAGTAGATGAGTCATCACAAAAAGTAGATAGTTTTTCATAAAAATGAGTTCAAACTTTAGTTCTAGGTTTTCACAGAATGCAGTTCGGATGGACCGAGTTGGTAATCTCGGTGACACCGAAGCACACTACAGAGACATGGCACGCCATTTTGGTCAGACCGAGATGGGTTTCGGTGGCTCCAAGATGCTAGGGTTTCACTGAGACGTTACTTTTGGTCTTACCGATTCGCACAACTCAGTGGCACCGAGATGTACTAGTGCTATGGCCAGGGCCAAATCGGTGGGACCGAAAATTCCTATTCGGTCGGTCCGAGATGCGTTCGGCGGAAACCTAACCCTAATTTTTTTGCTCGAATCTCGTTCAAACGAACTAATCTGGTGGAAAGAGGATTGCCTTCGTGGCAAGATTACAGGCAATCCAATCGTGCATTGAATCGGAAAAGGGAAGCACGAAAGGGATCGAAACTCACCCTAACTCGGTGGAGTTTCTCTATGGCGGCAACGGCGGTGGAGATTACCGTTGACGGCGACGGAATCCTGCGGCGAGGGCGCGCTGGAGACGACGGCGACGATCCGAAGACCAAAGGGGCGGCAGCAATGGGGCGCGGGCGCGTGACGTTTGAAGAAATTTTCAACCGCATGGTTCGCTGGGAATATATACCCATTCGCTGTCGGTGGCACCGAGTGGAACAAATCGGTAGCACCGAGACGTGTAACTGCTTGCAGTTACAGCAACTCGGTCCAACCGAGTTGGTCTAATCGGTAGCACCGAGATGAAAGCCTAGATTAGTCAAAATGCTTTCGGTTCGACCGAGTTTGAGTAGGTTGGTCTGACCGAAATCAATTAGAAGGTTTTGGAGGTTCAGCCCTTTCAGATCGGTGGCTCCGAGTGCTCCTCACCCGGAGGGTCCGAAAATGACTTGTTCAATTTTTGTGATGCAGCAAGAATAGAATTTGAGACAAGAAAGCATAGATAGCTAGAGAAGGTTCTTAGGCATTCTTGTACATCCACTTGGCCAGAAAAACCAAGACAATCAAAACAACAAATGGATGTCCTCGAATGATGAAAACATGCAAATCAACATGCTCACACAATAAGATAGCAAATGAAATATGTGTCAAACATGCACAACCAATTCTAGCATCTATCAAGCAATGGCGATGACTAGGTCATCTATATATGAGTATATTGACTTAGGAGCCAAATGAGAACATTTGATCATAGGTCATACTCATCGTTTAAGCACAAGTGGGGTTACCACTTTTACATAAAGCATTAATGTGTTCACACCATTAGAGTTGCTTTAGCTCAATTTTTAGAGCAAAGCTCCCCCTAGATGCGATATCCCCCCTAAGAGGGTTGAACTAACCTTGGGTTTTGTCGATGATGACTTCATGTAGATGTTGAAGATGTGGATGCTCAATGTTGATGTAGACCATCAAAAGTTGGGAGCAATCCTTTGGAGTTTTGTGCTTTCAATACCTACATGGATTAGTCCCACACAAGGAACATACAAGGATATCCATAGACATAGAGTGAAATACACATATGATGATGTCTATGAATGCATTGATTACCTTGTCCCTTGCCTTACCAACAAGAGGGTTTGTGACTCCATGAACTAGTCCAAATGTGGAAGTTGGTTGCATAAGTCCTTGCCATAAAGAATATGAGTGAAGTTTGTTGGCGGAGTCACCCTCAAGAACTCTCTAGTTCTTCTTCTTTTGGATCCACATCAACTTGATGGGAATCCTTGGAGTTGTAGTAGCACTTGATGAAGTAGAACTTGATGAAGTCTTGGGAACCCACTTGACCATGGCTTGAGGAGCTTCTTCAAATGAATCAATCTCTTCTTGAAGCTTGTCCTTGCCTTTTAGCTTGTGGTCTTGTGGTGGAAGGTCTTCTTGAGCTTGTGTTCCCTTGAAGGAAGTAGGATCATACTTCTCTTGTTGAGGAACAAACTTCGTCTTGGGGTATTGACCTTCTTCCCACTCAACTCCATCGGCATTGAACTTTCGTTCAAAACCAACACCTTGGTTCTTCCGGTGCCTTCCTTGCTTGCGTACAATTTCCTCAAATTGTTTACTCCCGGCAAGACTCTTGTAGACACCTTTTTCTATAATTCCTTTCAATAGCATATTTTCTTGCTCAAGTGTAACTTGGCTAAGAGAATCATTAGTGGAATCAATAGAACTACTAGAAGCAACAACATTGGATTTAGCATTGTTATTGTTACTACTAGAGGTAGAACCATTTTTACCCTTGTTGCTAGTTTGCTTAGGTTTAACTTGTGGCATAAAGGTAGACAAGAGTAAACGTTTGGCAAGATATGAAGAACTCTTCTTTCGAAGATCGTCATTGATAGCTTTAAGAAACTCATGCTCTTGCTCTAAATTTAGCTTCTCGAAGCGTAGCTTCTCATGAGTTCTTAGAAGTTCTCTATGATCCTCTTGAGTTGTTTCATGAGCTAACTTAAGAGCATTTAGTTCTTTAGTTAGGCGCTCAATCTCCTTCATAGCATTGTCACTCGTTTCCTCTTGACTATCATGATTACTAGCATTTTCATTATAGCTCACATCACTAGCCCTATCAACAAGTAAATCATCATCACCAAGCAAATCATCTTCATCACTATTAAAATCAAGATACTCGGGGTGTGATACCTTAGGGCCTTTTGCCATGAAGCATCTTCCAATTCCTTCATTTGGTGAGTCAAATAGATCGTAGGAGTTGGATGACACAAGTGCAAGTCCGGCAACACCTTCATCTTGACTATAGTCGGAGTTGGAGTGATAACTTCTCTCGGATTGGTTGCCGGAGTCGGAGCCGGAAACCCATTCACCAACATGAGCATGATGTCTTCTTCTTGTGTAGCTCCTTGATGACTTGTCCTTCCTCTCCGAATCCTTACTTCTTCGAGAGTGTCTTCGTTCATAATAATCATCTCTACTCCTTCTCTCTTTATGAGGTGATTTATCTCTTCTATGTCTTCCTCTTGGTGATTCGTCTCTTTTCTTGTAGGGAGCCGTACACTCATTTGAGTAGTGTCCGGGCTTTCCACAATTGTAACAATTACTGTCACAACTTGATGATCTTTTCTCATAGTGTCTTGAGCTAGAGCTTCTTTCTTTCTCTTTATTCTTGTAGAACTTGTTGAACCTTTTCACCATTAGGCTTATCTCTTCATTGGATACTAGCTTGTCACTTGGAGTTGTTGGAGCATCGATTGAGGCTTTGTAAGCACCACTTGACTTGTTGTGCAGCTCCTCTTTGTCCTTGAGCGACATTTCATGAGCAACGATCCTTCCAATGACTTCCGTGGGCTTGAGATCTTTGTAATTTGGCATCATTTGGATCAATGCGCAGACGGTATCATATTTTCCATCCAAAGCTCTAAGTATCTTTTTGATGATGAATTTGTCGGTCATCTCTTCACTTCCTAAGCCGGCAATCTCATTTGTGATGAGAGCAAGCCTAGAGTACATCTCTGCGACTCCTTCACCATCCTTCATCTTGAACTTGTCAAGTTGGCTTTGAAGCACATCCAACTTAGATTCCTTGACGGACTCGGTACCCTCATGCATATCAACCAAAGTATCCCAAATTTCTTTGCATTCTCGAGGCGGCTGATTTTGTTGAATTTCTCGGGACATAGACTGTTGAATAGAATGTCACAAGCTTGAGCATTGTATTGCAACATCTTCAATTCTTCCGGGGTTGCTTCACGATCCGGTTCCTTGCCATCCTCAAAGAAGTCACCTTGCAAGCCAACACGAACAACAGCCCAAAGGGCAGGGTTATGACCAAGAATATGCATTTTCATCTTATGTTTCCAACCAGCAAAGTTTGTACCATCAAAATATGGACCTCTACGGTGATATTTACCCTCACTAGACGCCATACTCTCCTAGGTTGTGAAACCAAGGCTATGATCACCAAAGCTAGGGAAATCAAGGCTTACGGAGACCAAAGCTCTGATACCACTTGTAGGATTGAAAGTATGTCTAGAGGGGGGGTGATTAGACTACTCGATCCTACAAGACCTAACCTTTTCCCAAATTTTAGTTGTAGGCAGATTTTAGCAATAGTACATGTCAAGCATCACCCTACACATGCAATTCTAAGAGTATAGCAACAGAATGTAAGCAATTGCATATGTATGTAAAGGAGGGATTGGAGATTTCAAACGCAATGAAGACATGGTGGTTTTTGGCGTGGTTCCGATAGGTGGTGCTATCGTACGTCCACGTTGATGGAGACTTCAACCCACGAAGGGTAACGGCTGCGCGAGTCCACGGAGGGCTCCACCCACAAAGGGTCCATGAAGAAGCAACCTTGTCTATTCCACCATGGCTTACGTCCACGAAGGACTAGCCTCCCTTGGGGTAGATCTTCACGAAGTAGGCGATCTCCTTGCCCTTACAAACTCCTTGGTTCAACTCCACATCAGGTTGGAGGCTCCCAAGTGACACCTAACCAATCTAGGAGACACCACTCTCCAAAAGGTAATAGACGGTGTGTTGTTGATGAACTCCTTGCTCTTGTGCTTCAAATGATAGTCTTCCCAGCACTCAAACACTCCTCACAGATTTGGCTATGGTGGAAGAAGAATTTGAGTGGAAAGCAACTTGGGAAAGGCTAGAGATCAAGGTTCAAATGATAGGAATGGAATATCTTGATCTCAACACATGAGTAGGTGGTTCTCTCTCAGAAAATGAATGGTGGAAGTGTAGGCACGTTCTGATGGCTCTCCTTACTGAGAAGGATGGGGTGGAGGGGTATATATAGCCTCCACACAAAATCCAACCATTACACACTTTTGACCCAACTCGGTGGCACCGAAACGATCATCTCGGTAGCACCGAACTGTGTAAAAGATATGAACTTTAGGAATCTCGGTGGGACCAATACGAACAACTCGGATGGACCGAAGTGCAATGGATTAGGGCAATCCTCATCTCGGTGGCACCGATTGCATCAACTCGGTAGGACCGAAGTGAAGCAATAAGGCAACAGAGAGTTGGCAAGCCATCTCGGTGAGACCGATATGCATAACTCGGTGAGACCGAAGTGAATGCAACCGATTATAGAGAGTTGGCAAGGCCATCTCGGTGGGACAGAGATCCATTTCGGTGGATCCGATTTGTTAGGGTTTTGGCAGTGGCTAAGTCTTGGATGAACTCGGTGGGGCCGGATTGGAAATATCGATGGGGCCGAGTTGGACTTTAGTTTTAGGACATATTTGGGTAGAGAGAGTGGTTGAGGGTTTAGGAATACTGTCACTAAGCACTTGAGCAAAAAAACCATTAAGCAACACCTCATCCCTTTTTAATAGTATTGGCTTTCCTATGGACTCAATGTGATCTTGGATCACTAAACCAAAAATGTAGAGTCTTGATCTTTTGCCAATCCTTGTTCTTAGCATTTTGAGGGGTCCACGTCTCTAGTCCATGCCATGCCAATCATTGAACATCCTGAAATCTTAATCTTGAATGGACATTAGTTCAATGAGATATATGTTGTTATGAATTACCAAAACCACCAAGGGAGCAAATGTGCTTTCAAGGGGGCGGCGAAGAAGGCCGCCGAGGAGGTCGCCCAGCTCAAGGTGGACCGCGACCGCAGCGCCAATGCGCTCGCGGCGAGGGAGCGGGAGGCACTGCAGGACGCGCTCTACATCGACGAGCTCCTCACGCGTAAGCGTATTCGCTTGCGTCTTTTGCTTCTTTCTGTTTTCCGCCCTTTGGCGTCTTGGTCAATCTTCTTCCCCTTCTCTTCCAGGGTTCTTCCCCGAGACCCAAGGGTTGGCCGAGGCGGCGGTGAATGCCCACCGGCAGGAGCAGATGGCGGCGGGGGCCGCCGTCGAGGAGTACGTCGCCTGGTCGGTGGCGGAGATCACCGTGGCCGCCAAGGCTCGCTTGGAGGCGGTGGAGCGCCAGATGAACCGACTTT
The DNA here is from genome assembly GCA_039707655.1 of Elymus sibiricus. NCBI lineage: Eukaryota > Viridiplantae > Streptophyta > Magnoliopsida > Poales > Poaceae > Elymus > Elymus sibiricus. The sequence continues at coordinate 163,121,471 of CM077666.1, read as the reverse complement.
TCAAAGCCGGTTTGTCGATGGTGGCCGCCCTCTGGCCGGGTGCGGTGGCGCCGATCAGCGTGAGCCGACTGGCGCGTTGGCTGGAGGCCGGCGCGGCACGACTCAACACATGGAGGGCCTCCGCGGCTCGAGCCGGCACGGACATGGCGCTTGGGGTCATGCTGTCTTGGTACCCGACCATCCGCTTGGACCAGCTGCGCGCCTGGAGGGCTGGGTCGGAGGCGGACTTGGCGGAGCGGGCGACGTCGATCGCCGTGCGGGCTAGCGACATTGCGTCGTTCGCCCCGTACGGGGAGTTCGTGCCGGAGTGGGCGCCGAACGGCGCGGAGCTTCCCGCCGATGACTTCGGCCTGGAGCTCGAGGACCCGGAGGGCAGCTCGGCCGAGACGGGCGCCGACGCGGACGACGACGCCGGCGAGTTGGACGACACCGCCACTACGGAGAACCCGGCTCCGAGTGATGCCGACGAGGCCGCAGCTTAGGGCTTTTATTTTTCCTGTCTTTCTTTCTTTCAAACTTGAAACTTTTGTTAGCCGGCAGATCCACCCACTGGGGGGTGTGAGTTTAATGTAATGAACTACTGGCCACAGGCCTTGCTGTATATATGAATGCATGTTTGTCTCTTGTATGCTTGCGCCTGCCGTCTGGTGGTTTCGCTTTTGTTCTTTTCCATTAGCTGTTTTCCTGTTCGCTTCCCCTTTCATCCTCCTCCCCGCCAGCCGGACAGCCGGGATCCGGTCTGTAGCTGGGACGGGGAGCCGGACTCGGAAGAGAGCGATTAGTACTTGGGCCTTAGGATTTGAGCGCAAGCGAAACACCCACTGGGCCGGCTGGCTGGCGGAGCGTAAAGTGAGAAGAGTCGGGTTGGCCGAGCCGGTCGTTCGTACTTAGCCGTTTTTCGCGTGAGGATGCTTGCAGCCTTTAACTCTTGCCAGCCTTGAACAGCCGGGAGCCGGTCTGTGGCTTATGGCAGAGAGAGGGCTTCGGCTGTGCGCACATTACTGACTGGGTTGAGGAGAACGCGGCGCGGGCTAGCCGGCGAGCCCCCGAGCCGGTCGTGCCGACCCGGCGGGAGGGAGGCGAATGCGGTAAAGTGTGCAAGAACTCGGTAGAGATGAAAAGGTAGCCCCCGAGTCGTTCGGGGGACCTGCTGCTTTCATTAGCTTCCAAAAGGGGTAGTGATACATACATACATGGTTCAACTGTAAAACGGACGGAGGAGCTCCGCGTTCCAGGGGCGTTCCGTCTCTTCGTCGGAGGCGTCTCTCTTGCGCTTGCTTCGCTTTTGCGCGTCGATGAGGTAGTACGCGTTGTTGCGCAAGGCCTTGCTGATGATGAAGGGGACCTCCCATGGGGAGGATAGCTTGTACTAGCCGGCTATTCGCTGGATCAGCCGGAGCACGAGGTCTCCTTCGCGGAAAGCGAGGGCCTTGATCTTCTTGCTGTGGTAGTGGCATAGGTTCTGCTGGTAGATGGCTGACCGGCTGAGGGCCAACAGGCGCGCCTCTTCTAGCAGGTCGACGCCGTCTTCGCGTGCTGCTGTGGCCTCTACCTCCGTGTACAGGGTGACCCGAGGCGAGTCGAACTCGAGATCCGTGGGGATGATCGCCTCAGCCCCGTAGACAAGGAAGAATGGGGTGAAGCCGGTTGAGCGGTTGGGGGTGGTCCGGAGACTCCATAGGACGGCTGGCAGCTCGTCGATCCAGCTGCCGGGTGATCGCACGAGTGGTTCGACGAGTCGCGGCTTGATGCCGGCCAAGATGAGGCCGTTTGCCCGCTCCGCCTGGCCGTTGGACTGAGGGTGTGCGACGGAGGCCAGGTCAAGCCGGATGCCGGAGACGGAGCAGTAGCGCGCTAGCGCACCTTTGGCGAAGTTGGTGCCGTTGTCGGTGATGATGCTATTGGGGACGCCGTAGCGGACAGCGATGTCTTTGATGAACTTGACGGCCGTGGGGCCGTCGAGTTTCTTGATCGGTCTTGCCTCGATCCACTTGGTGAATTTGTCGACGGCCACCAGAAGGTGTGTCATGCCGCCCCTAGCGGTTTTGAAGGGTCCCACCATGTCGAGGCCCAAGACGGCAAAGGGCCACGCAATGGGGATGGTTTGGAGTGCCGCAACCGGCTGGTGGCTCTGGGCCTTGAAGTGCTGGCAGCCCTTGCACTTGAGGACCAGCTCCTCGGCGTCCTTCAGCGCAGTTGGCCAGTAGAAGCCGTGGCGGAATGCGTTGGCCACCAGAGACCGGGAGGTGGCGTGGTGCCCGCACTCGCCCTGGTGGATATCGAGCAAGATCTCGAGGCCCCTGGCCGTCTCAACGCATCGCTGGAAGACGCCGGTTGTGCTGCGCTTGACGAGCTCGCGGTTGATGATGCTGTAGGCGAAGGCCCGATGCTGCACCTGCCGAGCCTCGACCTCGTTCGCCGGGAGCTCGCCGTTTGCCAGGAAAGCGAGGATCGGTTGGGCCCAAGACGGCGCCTCCAGCACCATGAGGACGGCCACTTGCACGGGCTCGACCGGGTCGGGAGGCGGCGTGCTGGAGCCGGCAGCCCCCGGGGCTGGGTGAGAGGCGGCGGTGCCCGGGATCGGGGTGGCAGCCCCCGGGGTGGCACTGGCAGTCCCCGAGCCGAAGCCGGCAGTTCCCAAGGCGGAGGGAAGGACTGTTGGGTCGGCCGGGACGAAGATGGATTCCGAATCCGGAGACGGCTTGATGGACGGCTTGCGCAGGTGCTCGAGGGAGACACCGGTTGGGATTGCTTGCCGGCTGGATCCAAGTTTGGCTAGAGTATCCGCCGCCTCGTTCTCGTTTCGGGGGACGTGGAGGAACTCGCAACCGTCGAAGCTGCCGGTCATCTGCTGGACCAGGTTGCGGTAGCTGGCCATGTTGGAGTCCCTGGCGTCCCACTCGCCAGAGGCCGCTGGACCACCAGGTCAGAGTCGCCGAAGCAGAGGATGCGCCGGATGCCGATTTCTTTGGCCAGCCGGAGGACGTGGACGATGGCTTCATACTCGGCGACGTTGTTGGAGGCGGCGAAGTGGATTTGAAGCGCATAGCGCAGCCAGTCGCCCTTGGGGGAGGAGAGCACGATGCCGGCTCCCAAGCCGGAGGCCATCTTCGAGCCGTCAAAATGCATGCGCCAGTGCATCGCATCGGGAGCCGGCGGCAAGTACTGGGTCTCCGCCCAATCGACGAGGAAGTCGGCCAACGCCTGTGATTTGATGGCGGTACGAGGCTCGTAGATGATAGTGTGGCCGGCTAGCTCGATGGCCCACTTGGCGATCCGTCCGGAGGCATCCCGGCATCCCATGATCTCGCCGATGGGGGCCGTGCTCACCACGGTGATGGCATGCTCCTGGAAGTACTGCCTGAGCTTCTTGGCGGCCAAGTACACGCCGTAGCACATCTTCTGGTAGTGGGGGTAGTTTTGCTTGGAGGCGGAGAGGACCTCGCTGAGGTAGTACACAGGGCGCTGGACCGGCTGTGCCTTGCCTTCCTCGGGGCGCTCTACCACCAGCACCACGCTGACCACGCGGGTGGTTGCCGCGATGTACATCAGGAGCGGCTCTTTCTCAGCCGGCGCGGCCAAGACGGGTGTGGTGGAGAGCATGCGCTCGAGGTCGCGGAAAGCTTCGTCCGCCTGGTCGGACCACTCGAACGGCGTCGTCTTCTTCATCAGCTGATATAGGGGCAGGGCCCTCTCCCCCAGCCGGCTGACGAACCGGCTGAGAGAGGCCAAGCATCCGGTGAACTTCTGGACATTATGCAGCCGGGCTGGCTTGGGCATGCGGTCGATCGCCTTGATCTTCTCTGGATTGGCCTCAATGCCGCGCTCCGAGACGAGGAAACCAAGGAGTTGGCCAGCCGGCACGCCGAAGACGCATTTCTCCGGGTTGAGCTTGATCTGGAACTGGCGCAGGTTGGCAAACGTCTCCCTGAGATCCTCGAGGAGGGTGAGGTGCTGCTTGGTCTTCACCACCATGTCGTCGACGTAGACGTGCACGTTCCGGCCGATCTGAGGCAGAAGGCATTTTTGCATGCAGCGCTGGAAGGTGGCCGGCGTTCTTCAAGCCAAACGACATGGTGATGTAGCAGTATGCCCCGAAGGGGGTGATGAAGGACGTCTTGAGGGCATCCGCCGGGTCCAGCTTGATCTGGTGGTAGCCGGAGTATGCGTCCAGGAAGGACAGGAGCTCGCAGCCGGCTATGGAGTCGATGACTTGGTCAATCCGGGGTAGGGCAAACGGGTCCTTGGGGCAGGCCTTGTTCAGGCTGGTGTAGTCGATACACATGCGCCAAGTGTCGTTCTTCTTCAGGACGAGGACCGGGTTTGCCAGCCTCTCGGGGTGGAACACTTCCATGATGAACCCGACTTTGAGCAGTCGGGCGATCTCTTCGCCAATGGTTCTTCGCTTCTCCTCGGAGAAGCGGCGTAGCGGCTGTCGGACCGGCTTGGCATCCGGCCGGACGTGGAGTTTGTGCTCGGCGTACTTCCTCGGAACACCCGGCATGTCTTTAGGGGACCATGCGAAGATATCCCGATTGTCACGGAGGAAGTCGACGAGCTCGCCTTCCTATTTGCTGTCGAGGCCGGAGCCTACGACGACATACTCGCTGGAGTTGGGGTTGGACGGGTCGAGCGATACCTTCCTTGTGCCCTTGGCCGGCTTGAAGGACCCCTCATCGGCCGACTGCTTGAGCTGAGCCGGCATGACCGGCTGCTCGCCAGCTAGCGCGACAAGACGGTCGAGCTGGCGCCTCTCCTCGGCGATGACCAGTGACTCGGCCAGCTTAGAGCCGGCTTTGGCGCACTCCAGGGACTTCTTGTAGTCGCCGGTGATGGTGATGATGCCCTTGGGACCTGGCAGCTTCATCTTGAGGTAGGCGTAGTGGGGGACCTCCATGAACTTGGCCATGGCGGGTCGGTCCAAAAGCGCATGGTAGGGGCTGGCGACGTTGACCACTTCGAACCAGATCGGCTCTCGGCGGAAATGGGCGCTGGTGCCGAACAACACGTCCAGCCGCACCTGGCCGATGGGGGAGCACGAGGCGCCTGGCACGATGCCGTGGAACACCGTCTGGGTGGGCTGCAGCTGGCCCTCCTTGATGCCGAGCTTGACCATGGTGTCGCGGTAGAGGATGTTGATGCTGCTGCCGCCATCGATCAGCATCCGCGAAAAGTGGTAGGTGCGCTTCTCAGCGACGAAGGTGGGGTCGAGGACAAGCGTGTAGCCACCCAGCGTGGGCATCACGGCCGGGTGGTCCTCTCAGGTCCAATTGACGGGACGGTCGGACCAGTGCATGTACTGGGGGACCGGGGGGACGACGGCGTTCACCTCGTGCCGGTACTTGCGCTTGCTGTGCTTGTCGTCGCCTTCGCTGGTGAAGACGACATAGGTCGCATCCTGCTGAGGGTAGGGTTTGTTGGCGAGGGCGCCGTCTGCCGGAGGTGGCGGGGGAGGTGGCGGGAGCTGCGGGTCAGGACCGGGCGGTGGTGGTGGGAAATCGCCGCGCATCAGACGCTGGGTGATGCTGCAATTCCGGAGCGTGTGCGTGGAAGGCTTCGCTCCGCTGTGGTGATTGCATGGGGCGTCCAACATCTGCTCAAAGGAGAACTTGGGCTGCCAGGCCGTCTTGCTGGTGCGCTGGCGCTTGACGCCACCTTGCTCGACCGGCTGCTCCTCCGCCACGGTGGCCACTTGCTGGTTGTTGTAACGAGGAGCCGGCTGCTCGGCCTTCTGCTTGTTGTTGTTGTTGTTGTCTTGCCGGCGCCGGTTGGTCTCGCCAGCCGGCTTCGGGGCGACCGGCTGGACCGGGACCGGCTTGCCGTCCACGTCGACCGTGATCTTTACGCGCATCACAGAGTCGGCCATGGCGTACTTATCCGCCACCGCCATGAGGTCCGCCAGGGTGTCCGGCTCGTCGCACATGTGCCGATGCTTGAGCAAGGTGCCATCTCGGCACCCGTCGACGAAGTACTGGACGGCTTGCACTTCGTGGACGCCTTCGCAGGAGTTGCGCAGTTCGGTCCACCGCGTGAGGAAATCGCGGAGAGGCTCACTCGGGCCCTGGACACACATGGAGAGCTGGCGAGGTTGACCCGGACACTTGTACGTGCTGGTGAAGTTGCGCACGAATGCATCCTCGAAGTCTAGCCAGGAGTTGATGCTGCCGGCCCTCGGGCTGTCAAGCCATGTCCGGGCCGAGCCGAGCAGCATGAGGGGGACGTAGCGGATCGCCACGCGCCGGTTGCCGCCGGCGATGCCAACAGTTGTGGTGTAGTCGGTTAGCCAGTCCTCCGGCTTGGAGACACCACTGTACTTGGGGGTGTCGCGGGCCAGTGTGAACCCTTTGGGGAAGGGCTCTTCGCGGATGCGGGGTCCGAAACACGCGGGGCCAACGGAGCTCTCCTCCTCGAGGAGCGTGGACCGCGCCAGCCGGTCGATGCGGTGGCGGGCGTCGGTTTCATCGTAGGGCTCGTGGGGGCCCATCCAGGTCACGACGGGGCCGCGTGGCACCACGCCGGCAGAAGCCGGCCGGGGTCGTCGAGGGGGTGGGGGAGGAAGTTCCGGCTGCTGGACCCGGCCGTCACCGGCAGTTTCTTCGGCAATGCCGTCGCCAGCCACCGTGACGCGGTTGTGCCGGCTCCGGCTTGCCCGGCGCCGGCCAGAGCTGTGACTCGTCGAGCCGGCAGGGGAAGACGCCTGCTGCGTGTCCCGAGGGGCCCTCTCCGGGTTCGCGGTGTTTTTCGAAGCGGAGGCGGATGGCTGGGCCGGGTCAAAACACCTCTGCTGCTCGTTCGCCGCGGTGATGAGGTCGCGGATGCGCTGCTGCTGCTGCAGCAGCTCCTCGCCCTCCAGGAACTCGAGATCCGCCATGGCCGCCTGCACCGCGCGCATGTTCTTGACGGGGGTGTCGTAGACAGGCCGGCCTGCGCCTAGCGCACGGCCGATTGCGCCTCCACCGATCAGCACTTCCGCGACCCGGTTGGGCTCAGCAGCGGTCGGCGTGAAGCCGTGGACGCTGTCATACTCTCGCTGGGCGGACTCCAGCCGACGCCGCATTGCCGCGAGCGTCGTGGCCTCGACCAGCAGATGCTCACGGTCCTCATTGAGCTGAGCCGCTGCTACCGCCGTGTCGGCATCGGGCGTGATGGGGGCTTGCAGGCTCCGGATCGTCTCACGGAGCGGGTCGACCCGGCGAGGCTGGGCCGTAGCCGCGGCGGCGGCAGCCGCGGTGGCCTTCTCCTTGCCGCGTGAGGAGTCGGAGCTAGCGCCGATGGTTGGCACGTCCGCGCGGGCGCAGAGGTCCGCAACGTCATCGGAGACGGCGCAGCCAACGGGGACGGGCGAGTCGGCGAAGCTGTGTACCTCGCTGGGGTATTCGTCGGGGATGAGCGCAATGAAAGCGCGCAGCGTGCCGAAAGGGACGATGAGGCAGCCTGCGGGGCAGGCGGCGTCGGCACCAGGCGCTGCGTCACAGCCGGCCGGGTTGGTTGCGCGAGGCGCGCGGACCAAGCCCTGCGTGATGCGCTCGCCGGAGCTGGTGAAGGGCCTTGTCCAGAACTTGACTCCGGCCGACGCCGCGAGTGGCCCCACGGTGGGCGCCAACTGTCGTGGTGAAATCACGGCAGATGCCATGAGATGGCTAAAAGTGGGGGGCTGCGTGAGGACGCCGGTGGGTTACGGAAGCGAGGTTGGCACGCGCGAGCGGGAGACGCAAGGCGTACCCAGGTTCAGGGCCCTCCGGGGAGGTAACACCCCTAGTCCTACCGAATGGGATGATAAGCACAAGGGTTACAGGGTTGCTCCTGGAGCTGTTTGGGCGGAGGAGGAAGAAGAGGCTAGACCTCCATTCTACCTTTCCTTTGAATATGTGTGCGTGCGTGGAGTGGGGAGAAGAAGAAGCCGACCCTCTGCATGGTGGCCTCCTGGGGGGTCTTATAGCCTGATCCCCCAGGGTTACATGGGTAAAATCACACACGCCGGGACCCGGACGTCGGCGTCTGGAGCCGGCCGTGGGCCCGCCGGCTGCTGGGCCATGCTGGCTGCGGGGCCCGCCGGCTGCTCGTCACTGTGGCCCGTCGCCTCGAGCGTCGCGGAGGGGACGGCGCCGTGGGGAGCTGCAGTGGCGCGCTGGTGCTGACGCCGGCCGTCCTGGTCAGTAGGGTTGGCAGCTTTGCCGGCGCGCCTTCCCGAGACGGCTTGCACTGTAGCCATGTTCTCCCGCCGTGGGGGGCCGTCTTGTCACGGGGAGCGATGGGACGCCCGCTGACCCATCGTCAGCCGGTTATCGGATAGCCGAACCCGGCCCGGGGCCGGGCCTAGCCGGCTTGCACTGGGGAGCCGGCCGGATGGCCAACTGGCGGGGCGGGGCACGGGCTGCCCCGATATTTTTGAAAAGGGGCTCCGGGTTCCCTTGCCTACCCGGGGGTCATCCCCCCGACAAATTTGTTACCCACCGTATGTTCTGCGCTCGAGAGAGAAGCCTCTAGTGAAAACTATGGCTCCCAGGTCTATCTTTATCATATATTAAAATCCAAAAATACCTTGCTGCAATTTATTTACTTTTATTTTATTTTGCAATTTACTTTTTATCTATCACTATCAGAATTAATCCTTGCTGGAGTGGAAAAAATGGTAATTCTCCCACCACTAGAGTGGAGTCTTTGTCGGAGTTCAGGCTCCGGGGACCCAAAGGTTCGAACACTGGGTGAGCTGGTTCCTACCTCTTCGTCCCCTACCACAGCCTAACTACGGCGAAGCCACGCCGAGAGCGTGCTGGCGAGGACGGACCGTGGGGTTGGCGGTTTGCCCAGGTTCGGGCCACCTTGAGGTGTAAAACCCTACTCCTGCTTGGTTTTGATTGTAGTGAGCAAGAAGGTGTTCTCGCGTACAAGGTAGGAGTGGAAGGAGTCGACTGGATCCGATCCCCTTACCACAATGGCAGCACTGTCCCTTTATACCTGCCTTGGTCCTGTTCCCCCTAAAAACTTAGGCGGGGAAGGATTGCCACACTTGGCGGGTTTTGAAAGGGGACAGGCGCTCAGGCTATCCTGACTAAAGGCGGGCTTAGCCTGCAAAAGCATGATCCATGACGCGCCGGTGGGCCGGTGATGACCTCCGCCCAGCGCGCCCGCCGTCTTGGTCTTCTTTCGCCGATCGGGCAACCTTTGGGGTTGCTTTGGGAAGTGGACTGCTAGCCTTGCTCTCTTAGCACAAAAGGGGAAGCCCTCTTCATCCGCGCCTGCTGGCACGACCTCTGTCATCATTCGTCGCCGCGCGCGTCACCCACATGATGGGCACGAGACCGTGCGGCCGAGCCAAACAACCCTCGTCTTGAGCGCCTCCAGGAGAGTGCCTCGGGAGGACACCTCGGGAGGCCGCCTCGCGAGAGGGCCTTGCGAGGCTGTTGGTGAAGATGCTGCGTCTTGCTTGCCCGCTCCCCTGAGGAGGGGTCCTCGTGAGGCCGAGGCCTCATGAGGGGTATTGGCGAGGTGCTTGATGGTGGCGGCCTGCTGGGCCTACACCAGGCGTTGCGCCTTGGGCCAAAGGCAGACGGGCCAGGATACCCCAGGTTCCACGGGCCCGACAGTAGCCCCCGGGCCCGCGGTGCGCATGTTCCCACGTACAAAGGGGGTGAAACGGCGCATGATTTAACCGCCTGCGGGCCAGGCGTGACGCGTGGCGCACGATGTGACGGGGGACGCCCCCACTTCTCCCACGATGCCTTGGTAACCGCCCGTGCTGACATAAAGCCTGTCGCGCATGACGCGAGACCATCATTGCCTTCCTTCGCGCATCCCATCTCCCTGCGCCTTCCTTCTCGCGCGTAGCTCCTCACGACCCCATCTCCGAGCTCCGCCTCTTTTCCCCTCTTCCATACGCGACTCTGCCGCGCTGAGATGGCACCCGCCGGCAGGAAGGGAAAGGCGGCAGCCCTGTCCCCAGGCACGCCCGCCCTCGGGGCGGCGCTGCAGCGCTCCTCCATCGTCGATCAAGAGGGCCTGGACAAGGTGCTCCCGCTGGTGGTCGGCGACAAGAACGAGAATCGGGCAACCCAGATTTGGCCGGGGTCACGCGCGCGGCGTGACCTGGGGGCGACAGCCTATCCCTTCTTCCTCCACAGTATTTACGCCGGGTTGGTGCCGCCATTCTCGGACTTTTTCTACGCCATCCTCTCCCATTATCAGATTCACGCCCTCCACCTTCAACCCAATTCCATCCTCCTCCTAGCCATGTTTGCCTTTTACTGCAAGGCTTTCGTGGGCGTGATGCCTTTGGTGGCGCTCTTCCGCCACTTCTTTAGCCTGCGGCTGACCGCGGCAGACCAGCGCTCTACGTGCGCATTGTTCCTCAGTGTCAAGGCGAGGGAGGACGACATCATCAGGTTCAAATTTGCGAAGAAGGTGGAGGGCTATCAGCAGCGTTGGGTCTACATGGACGCGTGCCGAACCAGCCGGCTCCTGATGATCCCGATGGACCCGGCTGAGAAGAACCCCGGATGGGGGCATGAGAAGCTCGCTGACCCGAGGATGGAGCCCGTCTTGGAGCGGATGGCCGCGCACTGGGCTGCACAACTATCGGGGGCGACGATCGTCAGGGAGTACCTGCGGCAGCGCATAGCGCCGCTCCAGCAGCACTTGCGCCCCGTGTGGGAGTACACCAGCACGGGCGACGCCATGAGGCTGCACCCTGGTAGCCTGAAGTAAGAAGTGCTGGACGGGGCCCTGGCGAATCTGCTTAGCACTCCTGCCGCGGACCTGCCTGAGGATGCACTCCCGCTGTTCCGCTATAAGGAGATGGCGGAGCTGGTCGAGGAGATGCCTCTCTTTGACCAGTGGGGTCTCGTGCCGGAGGGCCACGTCAGGCCCCGCGAGAACCCTCTCGTGGTGGAGCTGGATTCAGGAGGCAGCGGCGGTGATGAGGACTCGGAGGAGGTCTCAAAGGAGGACGCCAACCGGGTGCCGCCACGCACTCGCCGTCAGCTCCTTTGTGACCTCGAGGATGACGACACCGACAGCGCGCCCCCTGCGGCGGAGGGGGCTCTCGGCCAGGGGGCAACCGAGCCCCCAGCGCCAGATGCCCGCCATGGAGCCAAAGCTTCCCTGACCCTCGAGGCAGACGAAGACATGTCCGGGTCCATCGCGGCCCGCTCCGGTGGCCCGGGCGGCGGAGCCGGGGCGATGCTTGACGGCGGCAGCGGTGACCCGCCCCTCGGGGGGAAGAAGAGGAAGTGGTCCCCGGCGACGAGTAAGTCCCCCTTGCCCCTCCCGGCATTTTATGCTTGTACTCTTTGCCCTGCTCGGGGCTGAGCCACCGTTTACGCAGGAGGTTCGTCGGGGACCGGAGGAAGAAGAAGAAGACAACGACAAAGGTGAAGGCGACCCCAGCCCGCAGGGGGCATTAGCGCCCGCTGCAGGTGCCGGGGGGCATGGAGAGGCCGCCCACCGCCCTGACACCGAGGCGGGGCGCGTGAAGTCGAGGAGGAGCCGGTCGTTCCTCCGGAGCCGTATGCAGGCACGTCTCGCGAGGACGAGACGGAGGGGCCTCGGGAGGCAGCCTCAGGAGGTAGGGACGCTCTCCCATCAGACCCCGCCGCGAGGGAAGAAGCAGCGACGGGGGAGGTCGAAGCGCCCACTCCCCCGCCAGGGGCCTCCCTTAGCGCGGGGGGAGGAATCGTGGGGCGCGCCGCGGCAGGCATGGCGAGCCCCCATAGCGCGCCGCCGCAGCCGAACGCGGGGGAAGCCCCAACGGGTCCACCGCTCCTGGCAAGCGGCGCCGAGGCATCCCTGACCGCGGCGACGGAGAATGTCGGGGGGCCTGACCCGGACTGGCCCCTGGCACTCATGAGCGGTGGTGCCCTGCTCAGGCCTGAAGCCTTGCGCGACGCCAAGGCCGCGCTCGCTCGGCTCGGGACAGACTTCTAGGACGCGGAGGCGCGCCTCGCCGAGGAGCGCCTGAAGCTTGCTAACGGGTGGCGCCGGCTTAGCGTCACCGTCGAAACGGCTCAGCGCCAAAATGAAAGCGCTCGCGCACTGGGCGAGAAGGACGCCGCCGAAGCGAAGGGGGTCCGTGCGAGCGCTCTTCGGGAGGCCGAAGCGTCCGTCAAGCGCCGCGAGGAGGCGGAGGGCCGCCTGAAGGAGCTCCAGGATCAACATGCCGTGCAGGCGCAGTCATTCCTCGCGCGGGAAAGCACCCTCGCCGCTCGCAAGAAGGAGCTTGTGGCTCGCGAAGCGGGCCTCGCGACTCGCACGGAAGAGCTCGAGAGGGTGTCGACCGAGCAGGTCACGGAGCGCGGGCGCCTAGAGACGCTGCGGCGCCAGCTGGCCGACGCCCAGGATGCCCACACGAAGCGTGTCGACGAGGCCAACACCCAGCTGGAGGCTAAGGAGAAAAAGGCCCAGGAGGACGCTGATGCGAAGATAGCGGAGGCGCGCCTGGCGCTCGCCGAGGAGCACGGTAAGGCGCTGAAGCAGCAGAAGGACGCCTTCGAGATGGAGCGTGAGCGGTTCCGGCAGGAAATCGCTGGTCTCAAGGCGGCACTCGCCGAGGCGGAGACCCGCCGAGAGGCCGCGCCGAGGCCGAGCCGTCCTCCCTTCATCTTCAGGTGGGGGGCGCCGCCAGCACCACCGAGCAAGCCGGAGGCGAGGCGGACCAGGAGCGGGAGCAACAGTGCGAACACGTCAAGATGCTCCACTCCCTCGAGCTCCGAGCCCGCGACGCCCTGAACTCCATCTACAAGGAGAGGCTCAAAGCCCTCCGCGAGTCCCGCGACGCTGACTACGTTGACTTCTCCACTAAGCTCGTGGAGCAGCTCGAGGATGGGGCCAAGAAGGTGGATGGCATCTTGGAGGAGGAGTGCCGCGACCTCTTCTCTTAGGCGGCGACCCGCATCTTCAGTCACCTCCTTCACGCCGATCCCAACTTTGATTTTGACAAGGTGATAGCCTCCGTCCCCGAGGAGTTCCGTGATGGCCCCGCAAAGGCGGTAGAAGGCCATGTGGACGCGCTGCTTGGGAAGTACTCCCGCGACAGCGGCAAGAGCTCAGGAGGAGGCGGGGACGACCGTGATGGCGGCGGCGACGGCAACGGCGGCGGCGACGATGACGTGAGTTTCGAGGGTCCTTTTTCCTTTGCCACTGATACGTCTCCAACGTATCTATAATTTATGAAGTATTCATGCCATGTTTATTATAGTTTTGTATGATTTTGGTGCTCTTTTATATGGCTTTTATATGATTTTTATGGACTAACATATTGACCTAGTGCCCAGTGCCAGTTGATGTTTTCTGCTTGTTTTTGGTTTTCCAGAAAATCCATAACAAATGAAGTCCAAATGCAGCGAAACTTTTTGACGATTTTTTCTGGAAGGAAACAGACCCAGGAAGCTTCGGGGGAGTAGCAGAAGACCCACAGGGGCCCCACAAGCCACCAGGGCGCGCCACCCCCCAGGTGCACCCTGGTGCCTCGTGGGCCCCCTGTGGCACCTCTTTGCGTGATTCCAATGCTGAAAAATCATATATATTCAGAAACCCCCGAAAGTTAACCTAGATGAGTTTTTATGCCGCCGCAAGCCTCTGTACCAAGGAGATCCCATCTGGAGCCCTTTTCTGGCACCCTGCCAGAGGGGGGAATCATCACCGGAGGCCATCTTCATCATCCCGGCGGTCTCCATGACGAGGAGGGAGTAGTTCACCCTCGGGGCTAAGGGTATGTACTAGTAGCTATGTGTTTGATCTCTCTCTCTCGTGTTCTTGATTTGGCACGATCTTGATGTACCGTGAGCTTTGTTAATATAGTTGGATCATATGGTGTTTCTCCCTCTCTATCTTGTTGTGATGAATTGAGTTTTTACCTTTGAGGTTTCACTATTATCGGATTGAATACTTTTATGGATTTGAGAACACTTGATGTATGTCTTGCATATGAATACCCGTGGTGACAATGGGGTATTATATTGATTCACTTGATGTATGTTTTGGCACTCAACTCGCGGATTCCCGAGGTGACATTGGGGTAATCTATGCATAGGGGTTGATGCACGTTTTCGTCCTAGTTTCTCCGGTAGAAATCTTGGGGCACTCTTTGAAGTTCTTTGTGTGGATTGAATATTATGAATCTGAAGTTGTTTGATGCGTATCGTATAATTGACTCATGGATACTTGTGGTGACATTGGAGTATCTAGGTGACATTAGAGTTGGTTGATGCGTATCATATGGTGTTATTTTAGTATGAACTCTAGGGTTGTTCGTGACACTTATAGGGATGGCTCAATTGATTGATCGGAAAAGATAACTTTGAGGTGGTTTCGTACCCTACAACAATTTCTATCTTATGTTCTCCGCGAATAGGAACTTTGGAGTGATTCTTTATCGCACGTTGAGGGATGGTTATGTGATCCAATTATATTAGCATTGTTGAGAGATTGTACTAGCAAAAGTATGAACCCTAGGCCTTGTTTCTAAGCATTGCAATACCGTTTATGCTCACTTTTGTTACTTGCTACCTTGCTGTTTTTTATTGTTTGCACTACAAAAACCTAAATCTACTATCCATACTACACTTGTATCACCATCTCTTCGCCGAACTAGTGCACCTATACAATTTACCATTGTATTGGGTGTGTTGGGGACACAAGAGACTCTTTGTTATTTGGTTGCAGGGTTGTTTGAGAGAGACCATCTTCATCCTACGCCTCCCACGGATTTATAAACCTTAGGTCATCCACTTGAGGGAAAATTGCTACTGTCCTACAAAACTCTGCGCTTGGAGGCCCAACACGAGTCTACAAGAATAAGTTGTGTAGTAGACATCAGCCACCTTGCACTAGACCGATGTGGCCCCGTGGGGGCGTGAAGACGATGCCTTTGTGTTTAAGTACTTCATGATTTGCTGTAATGAACGCTCGTGCCCTCATGAGGCTTCCTTTTGAGGCCTATTTTTCTCTTTTTGCTCGCCTTTATGCTCTACGTCGTCAGGACCCAGCCCCCGAGCGGGTGACAGCCGTCGTTGGTATGTCAGGTCGCGATGCCTGGACAAGGCTAGGAGGTGAGGGGCACCGGGAGCTAGTGAGGGCTCCTGAGGCGCGATGCTCAGGGAGACCCCCTTTGACGTGCAAGCGGCTCGCGACCAGAGAAATGCCGGCGCTCGTGAGGTTGCTAGAGGGGAAGGCTTAGGAGACGGCGAGGGCGGCTCGCGAGGCAGGAGACTTAACTCTGTGCAGGATAGTGTCTGGTGGGCCGCCACTTGTAGGGTACGCCTCGTGAGGTTTTCGCTCGTGAGATCTCCTGCTAAGATGGTCGTCGTGGGTTGGCTCCCGAGACAGGGCCTGCGAAGCTCCCTGAGGTCCTGGGGGAGCATCTTGTTACTGGGCCACCTCGCGAGGCATCCTCGTGAGGCCTCTCAGGGGACCTGTTCCTGAGATAACTGCATGCAGAATGTTCAACAATAGGGGAGCAGCGCACGCTCGCCGATTCACTCATGGGTGTTACGCGAGGAGATAAGACACCAAGAACCTTGGTGGGGTGGCGTGCACGGGAGCAGGCCCGTGAGCTAGAGCCCGGTTGCTTGGGTTTTTCAGCGCTGCTGGGACTGACCCGAGCACAGACACCGTGTCTAGCCCCCACTCGCGTGAGGCTCATGAGGGACATCGTGAGCGCGCGAGGCTCGTGAGGCAAAGACAAGACGAAACACCATGTAAGGAAACTGAAGCTTTACTGAAGTAAGATAGCAACCCATTACACAATCAAAACGAGATGCGGCTGCCGTGTCCAGCACGGGTCAGCTTGAGGTTGGTGCAACCCGTGGGGTGCCCTCAGTTACACATCGAAACAAGAAAAAGGGGGCTGCCATGTCTGGCACGGGTCACCTTGAGGTTGGTGCAGCCCGTGGGGTGCCCTCAGTTGATTGTTCCGCCAGCGCGGAGCATGGGGCTTCCACAGGGGTGTGGGTATGATTACGGGTCGATCG
Organism: Elymus sibiricus; assembly: GCA_039707655.1. NCBI lineage: Eukaryota > Viridiplantae > Streptophyta > Magnoliopsida > Poales > Poaceae > Elymus > Elymus sibiricus. The sequence goes on along the minus strand of CM077666.1, from coordinate 163,105,506 downwards.
TTTCGCCAGTGCGGAGCATGGGGCTTCCACTTGGGCGTGGGCGGGAGCTCTCACGGGCCCATCAGGCGAATGCAATGAGAGGCTCCGGGGCGTGTACATCCCCATTTCGTTCGTACGCGTGAGGGTCACGGGTAGAACTTGCGGAGGTGTTGGATGTTCCAGGCGTTAGGCACAGGAACTCCGTCCTCCGTCTTCAGCCGGGCTGCGCTAGGCCTGGAGACATGAGTAACCCTGAAAGGGCCTTCCCACATAGGTGAGAGTTTGTGGAGTCCCTCTCTGGAGAGGATCCTGCGCAGGACGAGGTCGCCGACCTCAAGAGTGCGAGGGTAGATGTTGCGGCTGTGGTAGCGACGCAGGGCCTGCTGGTACCTCGCTGCGCGAAGAGCGGCCTGACGGTGGCCCTCCTTGAGGAGCAGCAGATCGGTCTCCCGCGAGCCATCCTGACGCGCCTCATCGAAGGCAAGGACTCGCGGAGAGCCGTGCTTAAGCTCTAGTGGAAGGACCGCCTCAGCTCCGTAGACGAGGAAGAAGGGGGTCTCGCCGGTAGGCTTGCTTGCCATCGTGCGGATGGACCACAGCACGGACTGCAGCTTGTCGAGCCAACCCTTGCCGCAGGCCTCGAGCTTCTTCTTGAAGCTCCTCGTTTTGAGGCCCTTAAGGACCTCGGCGTTGGCACGCTCGGCCTGGCCGTTGCTTCGAGGGTGCGCCACCGAAGCGTAGTAGATCTGCGTGCCGAGGCTGGCGCAGTAGGACCTGAAGAGGCGGCTTGTGAACTGGGAGCCATTGTCGGTGATGCTGCGGTTGGGAACTCCAAAGCGGCTCACGAGGCCCTTGATGAACTTGACGGCAGAGCCTGCCAGGATGGTGCGCACAGGCTCGACCTCTGCCCACTTGGTGAACTTGTCGATGGCGACATAAGGGTAGCGGTAACCGCCAGCCACGCGAGGGAAAGGCCCCAGGATGTCCAGCCCCCAGACCATGAAGGGCCATGAGAGGGGAATCATCTAGCGTCCCTGCGCCGGCTGGTGGATCTGCTTGGCATGGAACTGGCAGGCCTCGCACGCTTGGACCAGCGCGGTAGCGTCATGCAGCGCAGTGAGCCAGTAAAAGCCGCCGCGGAACACCTTGCCGACGAGGGTGCGAGACGAGGAGTGGTGGCCGCAGTCTCCTCCATGGATATCGGCGAGCAACTCGCGCCCTTGTTCTTCAGAGATGTACCTCAGCGAGACGCCATTGGGGCGCCTGCGGTACAGCTCGCCGTCTTGTAAGCAGTAAGCGGTGGCCTGCCGGGCCACGCGCTCTGCTTCTGAGTCCTCCTCCGGGAGGGTGCCGTGAAGCAAGTAGGCCTTGAACTCCGCAGCCCAGCTGTCTGCTGGAGACTCCAGCGCCAGCAGCAGGCGGGCTCCTGAGGCTGGGCCGCAGTCTGGCGTGCCTGTGGGCGGTGCGGGCGGGAGTTCTTCATGAAGGAGCGCGGTGCTCGCGGCAGGGGGTGCAGCTGACGGCTTGAGGAGCCTTTCCTCGAAGATGCCGGGGCTCTGAGGCTCGTGGCGAGATGCTCATTTGGCGATGTCGTCATCCTCTTTGTTGCCACTACGGGGGACGTGCTACAGCTCCAAGCCAAGAAAACGCTTCTCAAGTTTACGTACCTCTTCTAGGTAGGCGGCCATGTGCTCGTCCTTGGGCTTGTAGCTTTTGTTGGATAATTTGATGAGAAGTTGCGAATCGCCCTTGATGGTCAGACAGTTGATGCCCAGAGCGAACGCGGCCTTGAGGCCGGCGATGAGGCCCTCATACTCTGCGATGTTGTTGGAAACCTTGTCGGTGTGCCTGAAGCAGAGCTGCACGGCGCAATAGAGCCTGTCTCCTGTCGGCGAGGTGAGCATGACTCTAGCCCCTGCGCCCTGTCGGGAGAAGGCGCCGTCGAAGTGCATGGTCCAGCCGCCAGGTGCCTCGTCCCCTGGCAGGAGGGATTTGGCCTCGCGAGGCTCCTCCTCGTACGTGTCCGTCCACTCTACCACGAAGTCAGCCAGAGCCGTGCCTTTGATGACTCTGGTGGTGGAGAACTCCAGCTGGAAGGCTTGCAGCTCGATGTTCCACTCAGCGACGCGACCGGCGGCGTTGGGGCTGTGCAGAACTTGCTCCAAGGGGTAGGAAGAGATGACCTTGATGGGATGACCCTGAAAGTAGTGGCGCAGCTTCCTGGAGGCGACGAGGTGCGCGAGGAGGAGCTTCTGCTGCATGGGGTAGCGCTCGCGCGCATCCCTTAGCACGGTGCTGACGAAGTACACAGGGTGTTTGACGAGGCGCGTGGTTGTGGTGGCAGCTTGCTCTCCAGGTGACTCGAGAGGCTCGATGGGCTTGGGGGGCTCACAAGGCTCAGAGGGCTCGCGAGGCTCAGGAGGCCCGCGAGGCTCGGGGGGCTCACGAGGCTCGGAAGGCTCGGGAGGTGCGGAGGGCTTCTCCTTAGCACAGACGCGCTCCTCTCGCACTGCTACAAGCGCCACACTGGCCGTCTGAGGGGTGGCCGCCAGGTACAGGAGCAAGGGCTCGCGAGAGCACGGCGCAACCATGATGGGCGGGCTCGTGAGGTACCTCTTGAGGTCTTCAAAGGCGGCATCTACCTCAGGGGTCCACTTGAAGGGGCCGGACCTCTTCATGAGCTTGAAGAATGGCAGGGCTCGCTCGCCAAATTTGGAGATGAAGCATCCGAGGGAGGCCATACATCCTGCCAAGCGCTGCATTTTCTTGAGGGTCCGGGGAGGACGCATTTTCTCGATGGCCTTGATCTTCTCTGGGTTGGCCTCGATGCCACGGTGCGAGACCAGGAAGCCGAGGAGTTTGCCGGAGGGAACTCCGAAGACGCACTTCTCGGTGTTGAGCTTGACGTTGACCTTGCGTAGGTTGGCGAACGTTTCCTTGAGGTCCGCGATGAGGGATCCAGCCTCGCGAGACTTGACCACGATGTCGTCGACGTAGGCCTCCGCATTCCTCCCCATCTGAGGCCCCAGCATGATCTGCATTAGCCGTTGGAAGGTGGCGCCCGCGCTCCTCAAGATGAAGGGCATGCAGACGTAGCAGTATATGCCGCAGGGGGTGATGAAAGTCGTCCTCTCCATGTCTTCAACCGCCATCTTGATCTGGTGATAGCCTGAGAAGGCATCTAGGAAGCATAGAAAATCACACCCGGCGGTGGAGTCCATGATCTGGTCGATGCGGGGCAGCGGGAATGGATCTTGAGGGCAGAACTTGTTGAGGCTGGTGGAGTCAACGCACATGCGCTCCTTGCCACCCTTCTTGGGGACGACGACTGGGTTGGCGAGCCATTCGGGATGGCGCACCTCTCGGATGACTCTAGCTTCTTGGAGCTTCTAAACTTCCTTGACGATGAAATCTTGCTTCTCTGGCGCCTGACGCCGTGCTTTTTGCTTGACAGGGCGTGCATTGGGGCACACCGCTAAGTGGTGCTCGATCACCTCCCTCGGCACACCAGACAAGTCAAATGCTTTCCAGGCGAAAACATCCGAGTTTGCCCAAAGGAAGGTGACGAGCGTGCTTTCCTATGCAGGAGGAAGGCTAGCGCCGATGGTGAAGGCAGGGCCGGAGCCGCTGCCGTCCACCGACACCTTCTTCGTCTCGGCGCGGTCCTGGGAGAACAACTGCTTCTTCTTCGCAGGCACGGCCTCAGGAGGCTCGACCGCGTCCTCGTCAGCCGGATGCGCGACCGCGGCGGCTTTGTAGGCATGCTCGAGGGAGCAGATCGCGTCCTTCTCGTCGCAGGTGACAGTGATGATACCGCTGCAGCCAGGCATCTTGAGGACATTGTAGGCGTGGTGGGTCGCCGCCATGAACTTGGCGAGAGCAGGGTAGCCCAGAATGGCGTTGTACGGCAGGCCAATGTGCGCCACGTCAAAGTCGATGAGCTCGGTGTGGTAGTTCTTGCGGGTCCCAATGGTGACAGGGAGGCGCACTTGCCCCAGAGGGATGGTGGAGCCATCAGTCACTCCGGAGAAGGGCCTGGTCGGCATCAGCTGGTCGTAGGGTACTTGGAGCGTCTCGAAGGTCTCGATGGAGATCACGTTGAGGCCGGCGCCTCCGTCGATGAGGGTCTTGGTGACCGCGATGTTGCTGATGGTGGGAGTGCACAGCATGGGGAGTGCGCCTGCGGAGGCCGAGGACTTGGGGTGGTCCTTGGAATCGAAGGTGATGGCGTATTGCGACCACTTGAGGGTCCGCGCGGCCTAAGGCCTCGGGAGGGCGGCGTTCACCTCGCGAGAGAGTTGCTTGAAGTGGCGGTTGGACACGGGGGCCTGAGCTCCGCCAAGGATGCAGGCGACCGCGCGAGGCTCCTGGTAGCCCCCAGCGCCCTCATTAGGCTGGTTGATGTCGTTCCTCCGGGGTGGCGGCGGCAGCGGCGGGAGAGCGGCGTTGGCCTGAGGGTTCGCCTCACGAGGCTGGTCATGCCAGGCGGCCTCACGAGGCTGGTCGCGCCAGCCCTGGCGGAAGTTACTGTTGCCATTGCGGCCGTCCCAGCGGTTGCCGCCACGGCTGTTGCGGTCGTCTCGGCGGCCCTGGCGCTTGTCGCGGAGCTGCTTGAGCTCCTGGCAGTCTTCAGTGCTGTGGGAGCGCACGTTGTGGTAGGCACAGAGCGGCCGGCCGTCTTTCCTGGGCTCGTCACGGTCATGGCCGCGCTTCTGCTCGGGCTCCGCCGCAAGCACGACAGGGCCCTTGCGCTTGACGTCCTTGTTCTTGGTCTTGGCGGCATCGAGCGCCGCGTCGGGGTCGTTGTGGACAAAGAGGCGACCTTCTTCAGCCTTGGCGCACTTGTCGGCGAGGTCGAACAGCTCAAGCACTGAGTCTAGCTCATTGTTGATGGCGAGCTTCTCGCGCATCTTGACGTCCGTGACGCCGGTGGAGAACGCAGAGATGACGGCCGCGTCGGAGGCGCGCGGTATCTTGTTGCGCACTTGGCTGAAGCGCTGGATGTACTTGCGGAGGGTCTCGTCTGGGCGCTGCCGCACGTGCCGCAGGTCATTGATGGTGAGGGAGCGGTCTTGCATGCCCTTGAAATTTGCGACGAACTGGCTGCAGAGCTCGGCCCACGATAAGATAGACGCCTCGGGGAAGTTCATGAGCCAGGAGCGCGGGCCGTCCTTGAGGGCCATGGGGAACCAGTTCACCATGACCTTGTCGTCGCCGTTCGCCGCCTCGACGCTCAGCGCGTAGAGCTGAAGGAACTCTGCAGGGTTGGGGTTGCCGTCGTAGCGTGGATGTAGCTTAGGCTTGAACTTTGCGGACCACACCACCCGACGCAGCTCGCGGGTGAAGGCACGGCAGCCCACACCGCCTGAGGGGACGCCGCCGGCGAGGGCGGCGCGGTTCTGGCGCCCTGCCGCCGCAACCTCCTGGACGGCCTGGTCCTGGAGCTAGCACTGCCGCTCGAGGAGCACTCGCGCATCAGGGGGCGCACGTCGAATGATCTAGCAGCTGGCCTCGTCTCGGACTGGCGGGGATGTGCCACGGGATGGCTCGCACGCCCGCACGTTGTGCTGGGGCCCGCCGAGCTCGTCGCGCAGATGAGGCGGCGGGGGAGCGCCGTGCGCCAGGTCCCCAGCGCGAGACGGCGGAGGGCGGAGCGAGTGGGAAGGCGCCGGAGCGTCCCCGACGGCGTTGACGAGCTCGGTGATGCGACCAAGCCAGGCGTCATAGCCGGCCTCGGCTGGGTGGTAGCGGAGCAGCTCACGCGCCGTGAGTAGCGTGGCCTGCGCGTTCGCCTGCAGGGAGGAGTCCTGCTGCTCGCGGGCAGCAGGGTCGGTGGTGGCAGCGGCTGTGGTCTCGACAGGGCGGCGGCGGTTGCCGCGGGCCACCGGCTCCGTCTGAGCCACGCGGCCGGCCCTGCGCTCAGCGCGCTCGCGGCGGGTGTCGGCCATGGAGCTGGCAGAACAGAAGACGGAGCGGAAGAACAGTAGCACACCCCTACCTAGCGCGCCAAATGTCGGAGTTCGGGCTTCGGGGACCCAAAGGTTCGAACACTGGGGTGAGCTGGTTCCTACCTCTTCGTCCCCTAGCATAGCCTAACTACGGCGAAGCGACGGCGAGAGAGTGCTGGCGAGGACGGACCTTTGGCTCGGCGGTTTACCCAGGTTCGGGCCACCTTGCGGTGTAAAACCCTACTCCTGCTTGGTTTTGATTGTAGTGAGCAAGAAGGTGTTCTCGCGTACAAGGTAGGAGAGGAAGGAGTCGACTGGATCCGATCCCCTTACCACAATGGCAGCACTATCCCTTTATACCTGCCTTGGTCCTCTTCCCCCTCAAAACTTAGGTGGGAAGGGTTACCACACTTGGCGGGTTTTGAAAGGGGACAGGCGCTCAGGCTATCCTGACTAACGGCGGTCTTCACCTGCAAAAGCATGATCCATGACGCGCCGGTGGGCTCGGTGATGACCTCCGCCCAGCGCGCCCGCCGTCTTGGTCTCCTTTCGCCGATCGGGCAACCTTTGGGGTTGCTTTGGGAAGTGGACTGCTGGCCTTGCTCCCTTAGCTCAAAAGGGGAAGCTCTCTTCATCCACGCCTGCTGGCACGGCCTCTGTCGCCATTCATCGCCGCGCGCATCACCCACGTGATGGGCACGAGACCGCGCGGCCGAGCCGAATAGCCCTCGTCTTGAGCGCCTCCAGGAGAGTGCCTCGGGAGGACACCTCGAGAGGCTGCCTCGCGAGGCTGTTGGTGAAGATGCTGTGTCTTGCTTGCCCGCTCCCCTGAGGAGGGGTCCTCGTGAGGCCGAGTCCTCATGAGGGGTCTTGGCGAGGTGCTTGATGGTGGCGGCCTGCTGGGCCTACACTAGGCGTTGCGCCCTGGGCCAAAGGCAGACGGGCCAGGATACCCCGGGTTCCACGGGCCCGACAGTCTTTAGACAACCCTTCCGTACTTTTGAAGCTTATAAATGAAAAGAGAGGTTTTCCTAAAGTTGCTAAAGAAAAATTAGATAATCTTGCCAATGATGATCCTAATAAAGAACAACCCACTATCATGCATACTAAAAAAACTCCATATAGGTAGTGGTAATATTATTGTAAAAGGTGTTATTCATGATTTCTTTACATGTGCTGTCACGTTACCTATGTTAGGAGGGTCAATTATTAATAAACTTCTAGCCTTGCGAATGCCATATCTTTGCTTATAGTTGAATTTGAGAGACAATTTGTGCATATGCATCCCGCTATACAAAGGATACTCCTAGAGTTTTCAAACATTCGTAATCCTTCCGTCAAACATGTAGTCACTTTATTCCTAGCCTATGAATTTGGCCACATCATGAACGAGGCCCGTGAAATATTTGCTCATTACAATATAAATAGTGGATGTCCTCCTATAGAAGAAATCCTTTACAACCAAGAGGCAATGAGGAGATTACAATTTCTAGATTATGCTGCTTACAATGAGAACCTTATAAAAAAGGTTCCCTCATCCATTTTACTTGATAAAATTTCTGAACTTAATGATACTTTTGCTATACAAAATATTGGATTGGGACTAGTGCTTGAGAAAAAAAATTAAAGGAGCATATTCAAAGAAACATGTATAATGAAGAGATAGTCATTACTTACAAAGGGCTAATGGAGGAATCCCCTCCTCCTAAACTTGATTTTACAGATCCTTATCCTATTAAATTTAGCCCTTTTGAGTACTTTTGCTTCCCACTTAGAAAACTTGCTGCTGAAAGAAGAGAATATGATATGAGCATGGATGATCTCCCTTACCTTGATGACAACACTTGAAACTATGCATTATGCCTAGCTAGGGGCATAAAACAATACCGCTTGTTGGGAGGCAACCCAATGAATAAAATAAATTTTTTGTTTTACCTTCCGTTTTTGTGTGTTTACACAATTATAGCCTCTGTTATGATTATGTTTTTATCTTTTAATTAGTGTTTGTGCCAAGTAATGCCTTTGGGATGATTTGGAAGATAGTATAATTGAAGCTGTTTGAAAACAAAAACTTTTGTGTACAGTGCTGAAATTTTGATTTTTTTTTTCTGGAGCGTCATAACCTTCTGAATTTTTTACACAATATTGATATATGAATTTACCACGTTTTCCAAAATTTTCAGAATTTTGTGAGTTACGGAAGTATTACTTTAATTCAGATCTTTACAGACTATTCTGTTTTAGACAGATTCTGTTTTTGGTGCATAGTTTGCTTATTTTGATGAATCAATGGATCGTATCGGGGAGTATGAGTCATGGAGAAGTTGGAGTAAAGTAGCATTATGCCAATATCAAATATGAATCAATTTACAACAGTACCTAAAGTTTAAGATTTGTTTGTTATACTAACAGATCTCACGAGGTTTCTGTTGAGTTTCGTGTGCTGAAGTTTTCAAGTTTTGGGTGAGACTACGATGGATAAAGGAATAAGGAGCGGCAAGAGCCTAAGCTTGGGGATGCCCGAGGCACCCCAAGGTAATATTCAAGGAAGACTCTAGCATCTAAGCTTGGGGATGCCCCGGATGGCATCCCCTCTTTCGTCTACAATCTATCGGTAACTCACTTGGAGCTATATTTTTATTCATCACATGATATGTGTTTTACTTGGAGCGTCTTGTGCTATAGTTTGTTTGCTTTTTAGTTTGCCACAATCATCTTTGCTTAACACACCTTTTTGAGAGGGACACACATTATTCGTGATTTGTTAGAATACTCTATGTGCTTCACTTATATCTTTTGAGCTAGGCAGTTGCTCTAGTGCTTCACTTATATCTTTTAGAGCACGACGGTGGTTATATTTTAAAGAAATAGTTGCACTCTCATGCTTCACTTATATCTTTTTGAGAGTCTAATGAATAGCAATGGTAATATGCACGGGTTATGAATTTGGTCCTAATATGATAGGTATTCAAGAGGGATATAATAAAAACTTTCATGTAGATCACTGAATATGATAAGTTTGATTCCTTGCAATAGTTTTGCGATATTAAGATGGTAATATGTGGGAGGTACTAGTAGATAATTGTGGTTTGGTAAGAATATTGGTGTTAAGGTTTGTGATTCCCGAAGCATGCACGTATGATCTATCGTTATGCTAAGAAGTTGGAGCATGATTTATTCTTGATTGTCTACCTTATGAGTGGCGGTCGGGGACGAGCGATGGTCTTTTCCTACCAATCTATCACCCTAGGGGCATGCGTAGTAGTACTTTGCTTCGAGGGCTAATAAACTTTCGCAATAAGTATGTGAGTTCTTTATGACTAATGTGAGTCCATGGATTATACGCACTCTCACCTTTCCGCAATTTGCTAGCCTCTTCGGTACCGTGCATTGCCCTTTCTCACATTGAGAGTTGGTGCAAACTTCGACGGTGCATCCAAACCCCGTGATATGATACGCTCTATCACACATAAGCCTCCTTATATCTTCCTCAAAACAGCCACCATACCTACCTATCATGGCATTTCCATAGCCATTCCGAGATATATTGCCATGCAACTTCCTCCGTTCTATTTTTTTATGACACACATCATCATTGTCATATTGCTTTGCATGATCATATAGCTGACATAGTATTTGTGGCTCAGCCACCGTTCATCATTTTTTATACATGTTACGCTAGTATCATTGCACATCCTGGTAGACTTCCAGAGGCATTCATATAGAGTCATACTTGTTCTAGTTTCGAGTTGTAATTTTGAGTTGTAAGTAAATAACAGTATGATGATCATCATTATTAAAGCATTGTCCCAGTGAGGAAATAAAAAAAAGAAAAAAAGTGGCCAAAAAGAGCCCACGAAAAAAGGGGAGAAAGAAAAAAAAGAAAGAAAGGAAAAAAATGAGAGAAAAAGAGATAAGGGGCAGTGTTACTATCCTTTTCCATACTTGTGCTTCAAAGTAGCACCATTTTCTTCACATAGAGAGTCTCCTGTTTTTTCACTTTCATATACTAGTGGGAATTTTTCATTATTGAACTTGGCTTGTATATTCTGATAATGGGCTTCCTCAAATGCCCGAGGTCTTCATGAGCAAGAAAGTTGAATGCACACCCACATAGTTTTCTTGTTGAGCTTTCATACACTTATAGCTCTTAGTGCATCCGTTGCATGGCAATCCCTACTCCTCGCATTGACATCAATTGATGGGCATCTCCATAGCCCGTTGATTAGATGCGTCGATGTGAGACTATCTTCTTCTTTTTGAATTCTCCTTATTAATCTCTACCACCACATTCTATTCCACCCATAGTGCTATATCCATGGCTTCCGCTCATGTATTGCGTGGGGGTTGAAAAAGTTGAAGCGCGTTAAAAAGTATGAACCAATTGCTCGGCTTGTCATCGGGCTAGTTCATGATAAATATTTTGTGTTAAGAAGATGGAGCATGATAGGATTATATGATTTTGTGGGGATAACTTTCTTTAGCATTTTTATTTTGAAAGGCATGATTGTTTGTTAGTATGCATGAGTATTGATGTCTTTATATCAAATTATAGACTATTCCTTTGAATCATTCGGATCTTATTATTCATACCGTAAAAGAGAATTACATGATGAAACATGTTAGGTAGCATTCCACATCAAAAATTGTGTTTTTATCATTTACCTACTCGAGGACGAGCATGAATTAAGCATGGGGATGCTTGATACGTCTCCAACATATCTATAATTTTTGATTGTTCCATGATATTATAGTATCAATCTTGGATGTTTTATATGCAATTATATATCATTTTTTGGGACTAACCTATTAACCTAGTGCCCAGTGCCAGTTGTTGTTTCCTGCTTGTTTTTGGTTTTTCAGGAAATCAGTACCAAACGAAGTCCAAATGCCATGAAACTTTTTGACGATTTTTTTCTGGGCAAAAGAGACCCTGGAAGCTTCGGGAGGATGCCAGAAGCCTCACGAGGAGGCCACATGTCAACATGGCGTGACCCAGGGGGCGCGCCCTGATGCCTTGTGGGCCCCTCGTGGCTCCTTTTGACCTAATTCCACTTCTGTAAATTCTCAAATATTCGGAAACCAACAGAGAGCCAGACGAGAAAACCCTACCGCCGCCGCAAGCCTCTGTTCTTCCGCGATCCCATCTGGAGGCCTTTTTCGGTACTCTACCAGAGGGGGAATCGATCACAAAGGGCTTCTTCATCAACCTTGCTACCCTTCCGATGATGTGTGAGTAGTTTACCACAGACCTACAGGTCCATAGCTAGTAGCTAGATGGCTTCTTCTCTCTCTTTAATCTTAAATACCATGTTCTCCTCGATGTTCTTGGAGTTCTATCCGATGTAATCTTCTTTTGCGGTGTGTTTGTTGGGATCCGATGAATTGTGAGTTTATGATCAGATTATTCATGAGAAATATTTGAGTCTTCTCTGAACTCTCTTATGCATGATTGTTATAGCTTTGTATTTCTCTCCGATCTATCGATTTGGTTTGGCCAACTAGATTGTTTTATCTTGCAATGGGAGAGGTGCTTTGTGATGGGTTCAATCTTGTGGTGCTCAATTCCTGTGACAGAAAGGGACATGACACGTATTTGTATTGTTGCCATTAAGGATAAAAAGATGGGGTTTAATCATATTGCTTGAGTTTAATTTGTCTACATCATGTCATCTTGCTTAAGGCGTTACTCTGCTTTATACTTAATACCCTAGATGCATGCTGGATAGCGGTCGATGGGTGGAGTAATAGTAATAGATGCAGGAAAGAGTCGGTCTACTTGTCTCTGACGTGATGCCTATATACATGATCATTGCCATGAGTCCATCATAATTATTTGCTTTTCTATCAATTGCCCAACAGTAGTTTGTTACCCACAGTATGTTCTGCGCTCGAGAGAGAAGCCTCTAGTGAAAACTATGCCCCCCGGGTCTATCTTTATCATATATTAAAATCCAAAAATACCTTGATGCAATTTATTTACTTTTATTTTATTTTGCAATTTACTTTTTATCTATCACTATTAGAATTAATCCTTACAAATAACCGCTAAGAGGATTGACAACTCTCTTATTTGCGTTGGGTGCAAGTGTTTGCTTTTGTGTGTGTAGGTGCTGCTAAAGGGTTTTGTGTGTTTCTCCTACTGGATTGATAACCTTGGTTCTTAACTGAGAGAAATACTTATCTCTACTATACTGCATCATACTCTCCTCTTCGGGGAAATACCAACGCAGTCCACAAGTAGCAATAAGTACCAAGAGAAAAGAATGTAACAGTCACTTTGCCATAATCAATGCAAGTTTTGCTGAAAGTAAAAAAAATACAAAACCTTAGTAAGAAGTAAAAATACTGAATTGAAATAGAGAAGCATTAGTACAGAGTCAAAATGAACTCACAACTTATAGTAATCAACTTGAGATAATTTCATAATTGCATCATAATACTCAAGCATCTGCATAGTGACTGGAAATTTTGATTTCAAGGTAGAATAAGGCGAATCATTGTACTTTCTAGGACACACAATCCTTGGTGGTCCATACTTTGAAATGTGCTTATCAGAAGAGCTCGCACATTTAAACCCAGATTCAACACAATTTCTAGAAACAAGAGGATCCTGAGCATTATTGGAAATAACAGGCAAAGCACATCTTTCACTGGGAGTACAAGGTTCCACAGAAGAAACCTTTGGAGTAAAAATTTCACACTACAAATAGATAATATAAAAATCACAATAATGCATGAACAAAAAATAAAGAACAGAATAAACACAACAATGAATTGAACAAAATTACAAACCTCAACAGAACGCATAGTACCACATAAAGTATCATTGGAGAAAGGGAGTGTTTGCATGAGAACTGGAGTTTGAGAAGCATAAGAACCCTGTGAATAAATATAAATTATACATAACAGAAAGGAAAATGAAATTCAAATATTAATGAACTATCCAAACAGAAAAAAATAGTGAAAAATAAACCTGGTCACCAGCCCTATAATAATTCTGAGAAGATGGATCAACTGGAGGTAACTTAGCACTTTGAGAATGATTGCTTTGAATTGTAGCTAAAATTAAAAGGGTAAAGAAATCAAAGATAAATAACTAGGAAAAATTAGCATACAAAAATTACACATACACAATAAGAATTAAAAATTTAACAAAAACACAAAAACTAAATATTACCTTGCTTGAGACGAAGCTTTTCTGGGAACAATGACTTCTTCTTGCAAGACATAAACTTATGAAGATTGGACTGAGACTCAACTTGAGACACATTAATACGAGCAACATGCTGAAAAAAAACATAATTTTCAATCAGATATAAATAAATATAGCAAATCTTGCAAGAAAGGCGATGAAACAAAGAAGAGAAATGATAAAACGAAACATACATTATCATTGAAATGCCCTTGCAATTGAGATTGAACAATGTTGTTGAAACTGAAACTATTAACTTTACTGCCTAAAGCACATTGCATATGGAAAAAAGGTCCACATTACGATGAAGAATTAATTTCTTCATCACATTAGAAACTGTACGAACATTTTCAGAACCATTGCCCTAAGAAAACAATAAACAAATTAAACAAGTATAATAAAACTAGTTACAAAAATAAAAACAAGGACAAAGGTTTCAAATGTACAAAAAAATCAAGCATTACATAGAACAGAATGTCAACTTATAGAATGGACGTCTGCTGTTTCAAACCGTCTTGCAGCTTTACCACTACCAGAACCTTTCAACTTTACCACAACCAGAATGTGACGCCCCCGACTCGACCGTGCACTAATCATACACGCAAATGCGCACGATCAAGATCAGAGACTCATGGGAAGATATCACAACACAACTCTAGACACAAATTAAAGTCATACATCTTTATATTACAAGCCAGGCCTCGAAGGCTCGAATACATAAGTCAGCGGAAGCATCAATATCTGAGTACAGACATAATTAGACAAGTTTGCCTTAAGAAGGCTGAGCAAAACAACGACAACTAGATCGAAAAGGCACAGGCCTCCTGCTTGGGGCCTCCTAACTACTCCTAGTCATCGGTCTCCACATAGTAGTAGGCTCCGTCGGGGTAGTAGTAGTCATCGGCGGGATTAGCTGTCTCCGGGACTCCGTCATCTGATCGCAGCAACCGGGTAGAGGGGAAAAAGGTAGCAAAGCAATCGTGAGTACTCATCCAGAGTACTCGCAAGACTTACATCAGATCTAAACTAAGTATGCATCAGTATCAAAGGGAAGGGGCTGTATCTGTGGACTATACTGCAGAAATGCCAGAATAGAGGGGAAGGCCTAGCCTATCGAAGACTAGCATCTTGCAGCGTCTTGCAGCAACAGAAGAGAGTAGAATAACATAACATGTAGTAACAAATATATATTAGTAACGCCCAGAGATCCTTCCTCGTCTACCCCGCGAGGAAGCGATCCCGGAGCCATCATATCAGTTTAGTGTCACATGTATCCAGTTCTAGTTGTAGTAGATCGGGATACAACTCCGAGCGTCCGTTACCATGGACACGGTTGTTCGAATAGATAACTTCCCTGCAGGGGTGCACCAACTTACCCAACACGCTCGATTAACTCTGTCCGGACACACTTTTCCGGGTCATGCCCGGCCTCGGCTGATCGACACGCCGTAGTCCTACCTAGGCTCAACAGAGAGGCCAGCACGCCGGTCAAAATCCTAAGTGCGAAGGGGTCATGGGCCAATCGTTCTTTGCACTCCTGCGCGTTGCGAACGCGGCCGGGAGCAGACCCACCCCCTTAATACAAGTGCAGGCGGTTACCGTCCAACCCGGCGCGCGCCACTCAATTGCTGACGTCTGAGAGCTTTTGGAAGAATCATACGACGCCGAGTGCCCACTTTTATTCCCGCGTGGTGGTCAGTGCGAAAAGGCCAGAGGCCTACTCAGATCATATATCCAGACCCATAGTGTGTTGGGAGCTCGCGGTAATGATCAGTGATCCTGTCGCCCCGTCTCGCGGACTTATGGTAAGGGTCAGGCCCATCCCTCTCCTGGGGCGGTCTGCCTGCCCGGTCGTGCCGCGTAATTATCTCGCGGGTACCCTCACGGTCAACCCGACTTCACATCTCTCGCGGGTACCCCTCGGGGTCGACCCGACTTCAACAAGGGACTGAGGTAAATACAGGGTATCTGTGTGTCCATAACATCAAGGGGGAAATCCGAGGAATCACCCTCAATGGATTCCTACTCGATGTAACCGTCAAGGTGAACTTGGAGGAATCACCCTCGATGGGTTCACACTTGAGGGGCTGCACGACAGAGGCATCATCGGAGGTGGTGAAAGAGGAATCACCCTCGGCAACCCACAACCGGCTAGCTATGCTACAGAGATATCATCAGGAGTGAGGTAGGAGGTATCACCCTCGGCACTCGATAGTAGCTCTGCAGAGTCGTACAACTAAGGGGGGGTGTGCGGTGATGTGTCGGTCTCTGCACGTCGATCACACTGATCGAGTCATCGGTAGTAAAGCATGGCAACAAGGACAAGGATGTGGGGCCTCTGATGGATCACTAACCAGCCTATACTAAGCATATAGGACAACAGATAAAGTATCAACAACAGGTTACAAAATCAGGCTATGCATCAGAATAGGAGCTATCGAACAACAGTAGCAAAATATAATGCAAGCACGAGAGAGGAAGAATGGGCATTATAGGAATGATCAAGGAGGTTTTGCTTGCCTGGAAGCTCTGCTGAAAGGGGCTGGACGTCTGCACGTAGTCATACTCGGGGTCAACAACAGTCTCGGGGTCTACCGGAGAGAAGAGGAGGAAGAAATAGTAAATATAAAGCAAACAAATGCATCACAAGGCATGACATGGCAATATGCTGTGCTGGGGGTGACCTAATGCGGTGCTAAGCGTTACAGACGGAGCGGGAAAATATCTAGGAATATTTTTCCGACTTTAGGCAATTATCGGACAGATGATCCGGAGGGGAAGGTTCCATGTTTGCTGTGTTGGGGGCATGTGGCAGGTATGTGGATGGCGTATTAGGATTCGTCTTATTTTTCTGATCATTTTTCATATATAAATTATTTTCATCCGAGTTACGGATTATTTTCTATGAATTCCCAAAGTTTATTGGATTTCTGGAATTTATTAATTCAAATTAAAAATAGTAAATACTATGGGTACACAGAAGTGTACCCAACACTACGTACACGTGGCTTACAGGTGGGGCCAGAGGGCCCAGTTGACCCAGTCAACATTGACTGGTCAATGGGATGAACAGTGCAAGTGGATCCCGGCTGTAATTGACTCAGGATTAAATTAGGGTCTAATTAAACTGTATAATTAAATGGGTCCCACTTGTCATAGGTTAGCAGCTAACCTAACCAATAATTAACCCAACTAATCACTAATTAAAGCTAAACTAACAGGGCCGCCCCCCAACTACAGAGAACCAGTCGGCCTCGCTGGGCACGCACGCACGCGTGCGTGCGCACGGGCACGCGGCGGCCATGGCCGAGCGTGGCCATGAGCGGTGCAAGGCGCAGGGAGCGGGGAGCAGGGCGCCGCCCTAGGCAGCAGCGGCCCTGGCGGGCGCGGCTGAAGCGGCCAAGGCGGGCAGCGCAGGCAGCAGTAGAGCAGCGGTAGCAAGCAGTGCAGCAGCATGAGCAGCGGCAACAATGAGCAGCAGCAGCAGCATAAGGAGCAGTAGCTGCGGGGCGCACGCGGACGTCACGGGTCGCGGCAGGGCGCGGCCAGGCGAGGCAGTGCGCGCGGGCTGCGGGCGCGCGGGGGCAGCAGCGGGCGCGACCAGACGCGGGCGGGTGCGAGCGAGCAAGAGCGCGGCCAAGGCGAGCTCGGGGACGACAGCAAACGGCGACGAATCAAAGAGGAAAACATGGGGGAGGAAGCGTAGCTCACCAGGGAGCTCAGTGGCACGCTCAGGGAGGCCGGGGTGGACTAAGCGTTGAGGACGAGGCGGAGCAGAGGAGCACGCGTGCGGGGAAGACGACAAAGATGACGAGCTGCGGGGGTGGTCCGGCTTGTCCTGTTGCTCGGAGAGGATGAAGGCGAAGGCGGCGGTCCTCCTGGATGTCCCCAGGTGGCGCGGGGAGGCTCCTGGCCATGAGGTCGACGGCGGTGTGGCGCCAGATGCGCTCAGGAGGGACAGAAGCGAGGAGAGGGGCAAGTGGGCGCGCTAGGGTTCGTCCGGGGCATCGAGGGAGTCCTTATCCATCACGGGGTGACGGCGGATGAACGATGCGTGGAGGATCCACACCATGGACGCGGTGCGCGCGTCCAGCGCGTCCTGGTGAACAGGAGGAAGATGACGATGGCTGCTGGGCTGGGCTGGGCACTGTACACTTGAAGCCCAATCCAGCAGTAGTTCCTTTTCTTCTTTTCTTTTTATTTTCTGTATCAATTATTCCTGTCTGTTTTCTATTACTTTGAGGCACTCGATGAATTTTGTTAAATGTGAGACTTGGTACAGAAATGCTTTGTAATATTCTGGACTGACACAAAAAGTTTCAGGGCAATTGGAAATGTTTAAACATTTTTAGAAATTGAAAAGTTCAAGTAATATGCTGCTGGATCACTTTATAATTTCCTAGGGATACTTTGGGAATTTTGGTGATGTTGTTTTCCTTAACATAATTGCTTAGGGAATATTTGCAGAATTATGAACTATTTTGCTGGCATGTTTGAGGAAGCAAATATTTGACATGCAATTCAAATTGGAATTTGGCTTTGATTTTGGACAAGTGGCAGATTGCCTCAGTGATCATGATGACATGACCACCATTAGATGGAGATCACTGTAGCTTGACACTGGGGATGTTACACAGAACCATCAACTGCATTCTCAATATCAGCAAGAGAACGTTTCTTGGAAGAAATTGAACCTGAAAAAGATCACCAACCATAAGAAAGAGGATGAAACATGAACTATGATACTACTTGAACAAAACAATTACACTACTGCAAAAGGAAAATTACACACACTAAATAAGAGCAATAACAACTCACTAAATAAATAACAATATTTAAATATACAAAGATTCAAGCAAGTAAACCTTGTAGCTCCTTTAATTCTTCACCACCAGCATGATTTGTATGTGGAGTTGCCAAAAAATGATCTTAAAACAAATAAAGAAAAATATATCAATACCTACAACACAAATCATTCAACAAGACCATATATCATCTAAAAAAAATACAACAATTACCTCTAGCATCATCGTAACCATCATTGCCAGCAAAATTATTTGATGGAGAACTCAATCTTCGATCTGAAAATACATAAAAGAATATAAGCACAACTAAATTCAAACATAAACCAACAAATATTTTCAAGAAGAAGATAAACTTGCATTAGAGTTACCATTACACATAACAGAGGCAACGACAACATTGCCACTATGACCATTCCTCTTTTCTTGAAAAGCACCAACCAAAGGAGAATCAGCTCCAATATTAGCAAAATCATTGTTCTACAGATTAGAATAACCACCATGAACTTCAGAGTCATCTCCAAGATGTACAATACCACCATTCCTCCTAGGAGATTGAAGATCAGAATCTCTCTTATCAGTGTCTAAATCAAAACATCCAGGTTCAGGATTTGAAGCATTAAGAATGGTACTCAGAGTGTCTAAAACCAAATTCTCAGCATTGCAAACAGTCTTCTCATCAGAAACATTTCGAAAACGACTAACCAACAAAGATATTTGATCTTTAACCTACAAAATAAAAATGATAAGAAGAAAAAGCATTAATAATTTCTAAAAATATTAAATAAATTAAAATTATACAAACATAGACAAGAAGAAAAACCATACTGTTGAAGGCAAAACACCACTAATCGCCTTATCAATAGCAAATCGAAATTTTAATGAACAATGAGATGAATCAACATGGGCATCATAACAACCAAGACAACCCATAGAATAAACAGTATTAGAGATATGCTTCACCTATAATTTAGACAAAAAACAAAAAATATAAGTACAAAATGAAGAACTCAATGTAAAAATGACGTATAAGAAAGAATATAAAAAGATAACAATCTTACAGGACGAAGTCCATAGCTTCTAGGACCTTTAGAATCAAGATTTGCAAATTCTCTAACCAATGAATGCTTCCATCCAGTCACTCTTGGTATATCAGCAAGCACATGACGTAATCCAAAATCCAAAAAATCAAGATAATAACACTACATTTAAAAACAAGAAAAACAATTAGATAAGAAAAATTAATGTTAAACACTTACAAAACACAAAAAACGACAGATAATACAACAAAAGCTAAAAATATGAAATAATAAACAACAAGCAAACTTACTGCAAGACCATAAATGCACCTGCCCAAAGTAGTAAATCCACCTTCACTAGAATCTTTTAAAGCTTCCTTCTGGTACTTTCGTATATAAGCCATTATCCAGTCAAAGAAAAACTTTGAGAGATCATACAATTTTGCTTCAGAAGGAACAATCAGAAGGCCAAGATACTTGGTGCTAGGATAAGTACTTGAATTAGGACAAAACACTGTGGCAAGAGCAACTACCAGAAAACACCTCATAAAATCATCATCAGACAAAGCCTCATTCGACAACTTAGAGCCAAAGTACTTGATTGTAGGGAGTTCAGATCGACCAATCGAATTAAGAAATTCAGCCTTCACAGAATCAGTGTCAAATACAATAGGCCTACCACCAATTGGAAGACCAAATAACAAATGAAATGACTCTAAGCTCGTTGGAATCACACAGCCAGAAAAAACAATATCACCAGTAGGAGTATTAACTTTATCTGCTATCCACTGTGCAAAACCTCTAGGCACACTATCACATGCAAAATCCAACATAAACCCCATACCATAATCCTTGACAACTTTAACCCTAGAAGGACTCAAACCATTCACCAGTTTTGAGAAATATGAATGGTTACATCTGCTAGTAGCTTTCTTAGGAACATTACCATGCTACACAAAAGAAAAACAAGTTAACTTCAAAATCGCATAAAAAATAAGTAGAACTTGCACACAAAACACTACAACAAGAACAACAATATAATACTAGAAACACCTTGTCCTACTAGCAACACAAATAATCAATCAAAATTAAAAACCACTTACACCAGGAACGGAATTTGAAGCACCTTGATCTTTTTTAACAGATACAAACTGCACAAATAGACAAAAAACAAACCCCAATCAGAACAAATAAGTAAAAATAAAAAAAATTACACAAACAAAAATTGATGAATTTTCCACAAACATACTAACCATTTGCTTCAAATTCTCAAAGAAATATTCAACATCATAATTATTAGTTGGCCCTCCACCAACCTAGTAAACAAAAAGGGGGACAAGCAGGATCTTATTAGGACATAAAATGGACAAAAAAAACAC
This sequence comes from Elymus sibiricus, assembly GCA_039707655.1. NCBI lineage: Eukaryota > Viridiplantae > Streptophyta > Magnoliopsida > Poales > Poaceae > Elymus > Elymus sibiricus. Next base: position 163,085,184 of record CM077666.1, on the reverse strand, counting down.
AAATTATGAACAAACACCATCAACAAATACCTCAATCTCTGACTGAGATGCAATAAAATCATCAACAATATCACCACAAAAATCCCCATCACTTTCTCCAAAACTATTTGAACCGATAGCCATACCTGCATAACAATACACACATTTAGAAAATACCTACAAAAGCTTGAGTTCATGCTTGAGTTCATCACAAAAAAGAAGAGCAAGCTTGAGTTCATGGTTGAGTACACACATTTAGAAACTAGAGTTCATACATGCAAACACAAAAGCTCGAGTTCATGCTTGAGTTCATCACAAAAATCTAACATCCATGAAATATTCACAGCAAGCTTCCTCTTCTCTTCATCACATCAACAGAATCACACATACACCAACAATACAAAGCATAATAAAAAACCCTAGGGTCTACACTAAATTCGCATAGAAGAGTAGTAACATTGACACAAACCACAGGAACCTATCAATTTGTTATAGATACACACCAAATTAGATAGGACAGATACCAATTTCAATATAATTACTACAAAATAGAGCACAAATTCAGGCTACGATCCCTTTGGCATCTCACAAAAGCCCAGACGACTTGGGGCGAGATCTAAAATCTAATCATCCGCTCACCACATAACAAAATTCAACCACAATCAACCTGCAACACCTAACAAACCTAATCCATTTGGAATCTCATAAACTACATGCACAACCTACCAAATTCAACCAAAATCGCCACCTATAATTCTAGGGTTCCGCCGCGAAATAAATCTCTCAAGTAGAAGAGAAGAAAGGCAGAGTGACATGAGAGAGGCAGAGGAGGAAGGGATAGGACTAACATGCGGACGAAGTCGCCCTCGGCAAACACCTGGAAATCGCCGGAGTTCATCGGAAGGGAAGAAGAAATGCCGCTGCGGCGGGTGAGGCTGCGGGGAATAGAGCAGAGGAAATGGGGAACAGAATAGAGAAGCTGCCCGACTGAATTTTGAAATGACGATGACGTCATCACAAGGAAGCGCCCACTAGCTCATCCACTTTCGTACACGACCAGACAAAAGGGACCCACAATGTGACAAGGCAAACATAATCATCACCTAATCAAGCACGAATCTCAAAGCAAATATAAAAAAAAATAAAAAATGTTTGCCAGCACACATGAAATTTAGGGATTTCTATTTCTGTGCCCCTCATTCCTTAGTCCTCCTCAGTTTTGCCCAAGCACACTTATTTTGCTCACTTTTCCCCTCCACCGCGCCACCCACCCTCACCAATGCCCAAACGGGGGTTTGCCGTTGGTCAAGGGAGTTGACTATTAGCCGGCGCTGTTACTGACACGTGGGGCACAACAGGCCAGGTGGCGCTCTCACAAACGGCGGTGTGTGTGACCACATGCATGAGTAGTTACATCGCGGTCACGTCGGCGCTTTCACACACGGGGAGTACGCACCGCGCGGTTTCCCATGCGAGGAGTCCCGTCGCTGGCGTGCCTGGCAGGCATCTATTAATGCATTTTATAGCCGCGCGGGGTGCACCGGCGTGCACCCAATCCTGTCCCAATCCCCTCCCCTCCCCTCCCGTCGCCGCCCCAGAGCCTTCTCCGCCTTGCGCCTCCACCAAACCCTAGCCGCCTCCACCAAACCCTAGTCGCCTCCCCTTCCGCAGCCGCAACAATGGTCAGCCATGATGGTGGGGCGGGAAGTAGCAGCCGGGAACGACGTCGCGCGTTTGTCATTCCCGGCCTGCCGCACACCCTGCGTGTCGATGAGGCGTCGCTCCTCGCCCGCTGCGGCATCATGGTGCCGCCGGACACGCGCCTGCCGGCCGGATGGCACCTGAGCGCCGAGGGGCTCCCGGTGGAGCCTGTCCCCACCGTCGGCACGCCGGCCATGTTGCGTGCAATATGCGACTTTCGAAAAAGCCTGCCGCTGGAGGAGCGGTCGAAGCAGCGCTACGCGCCCAGCAGCCCGCGGTGGCTGGAGATCCTGGCGGCGGAGAACGCCGCCTGCATCCAGCGCTACGACGGCCGCTACCCACCACTGTCGTGGTGCAACATCGACGAGAGGTATGCCTTCTGGGAAGGGCGTACCTTCCCCGATGTCATGGTCGCGTGCCGCATCCAGCTCGGCCTGGACGAGGGCGACCGAGTTTAGCCTCCGTGGGCCATGGCACGACCCACGCCCACATCTGCAAGAGGAGGTGCCGATGCCAGCAGCAGCCGTGGCCTCCGCGTGCCCAAGCCGGAGCCAGTGACGCCGGGGACGAGCTCCACCGAGCCGTTCCTACACATCCCAAAGCCGGAGCCGGGGACGAGCTCGAGCGCCCGCCTGCTCGTCCCCAAGCCCGAGCCCTGGACGAGCTCGCGCGGCCCCCTGCTCGTGCCCAAGCCTGAGCCCGGGACGAGCTCGCGCGCCCCCCTGCTCGTGCCCAAGCCCGAGCCTAGGACGGGCTATGCCGGCCCCCTGCTCGACCCCAAGCCGGAGCCCGAGCCGCCGCTGCTGGCGGAGTACAGGGGGGCGGTGGCCAGCGAGCCCGGCGACCCTGCAGACCTGCCGGGGCTCCTCCAGGCGCTGCGCGAATCGACGATGGGGCCGCAGCACCACCCCGATGACCCGGTGGACTCGTCGGGGCTGTGACAGGCGGTCGTCGCCTCGGTGGCTGACATCACCATCGACCTTGTCAGCGACGAGGACGAGAAGAAGGAGGAGGAGGACGACGAGGACTTCTTCAGCGACGGCAACGGCTCCGACGTGGACGACGACGATCAGTAGCTTTGTTTAGGGTTCATGTCTGTACAAATTATAAACTTTAAATGAAATTTGTGCTGTTTGAATGTCCAGTTTGAATGTTAGTAGCTATGCATGTTTGAATGTCCAATTTGTGCCTTGTTTGCTTGTGTGTGACAAGTGGTGACCCAAATTTCATTAAGATGCTAAAATAATTGGGTGTTTTCAATCAAACAGTGTCAAATTTGTGAAGGTTTTTTTTTAACTTGTTGTATTGCAAGTTTAATATTTTTCCCACAAACTAGTGCACATAAGATGGCTCAATGCAAAGGCATTTGAATTTTTGAGCCTTTTTTCATTTTCTTTGTTTTTTTTTCAAATTGGGGTCAAACTTGGAGTGTGGACCATTCATACAAAATGGTTTGGAATTCCTACTTTCTTTGTCCCAAGTTCATCCATGACCAATATTGGAGCAAAAAATGATTTTTGGCAATTTTCTGGACCAAACTATGTCACACTTGTAGTGCAAATTTGGGCATTTTCTGATAATTCACTGAAACTCAACTAAATGCATGGAATATAGCAATATCACTCTGAAATTGCTGAAACTTGGTCAGTGGCCATCCAATGTGGCCTGCTTTTGATGAAAAATGAAATGGAACAAATTTCAAAATTATTTGAGGCACTTCCTTCACAAAAGAAATCATTTCTGGGGCTTGGAAAATGGAAATATTTTTTTATTACTAAATAATTGCAAATTCCTATGCAACATTGTCCACAATGGTAACACCACATGTTGTGCCAAATTTGGGCATGTTATCATGGATTTTGCCATGTATGTGGCCATTTCCATGTGCATATGCCTTGAAATCCACACAAGTCCATAGTAGAAAGTCAAATTTGTGAAGTTTTTTTTCAAACTTGGTGTATTGCAAGTTTAATATTTTTCCCACAAACTAGTGCACATAAGATGGCTCAATGCAAAGGCATTTGAATGTTTGAGCCATTTTTCATTTTCTTTGTTTTTTTTCAAATTGGGGTCAAACTTGGAGTGTTGACCATTCATACAAAATGGTTTGGAATTCCTACTTTCCTTGTCCCAAGTTCATCCATCACCAATATTGGAGCATAAAATGATTTTTGGCAATTTTCAGGACCAAACTATGTCACACTTGTAGTGCAAATTTGGGCATTTTCTGATAATTTACTGAAACTCAACTAAATGCACGGAATATAGCAATATCACTCTAAAATTGCTGAAACTTGGTCAGTGGCCATCCAATGTGGCCTGCTTTTGATGAAAAATGAAATGGAACAAATTTCAAAACTATTTGAGGCACTTCCTTCACAAAAAAGTCATTTCTGGGGCTTGGAAAATGGAAAAAAAATTATTACTAAATAATTGCAAATTCCTATGCAACATTGTCCACAATGGTAACACCACTAGTTGTGCCAAATTTGGGCATGTTATCATGGATTTTGAGCCTTTTTTCATTTTCTGAGTTTTTTTTTTCAAAACCAAACTACGTCACACTTGTACTGCCAATTTGGGCCTCTCCTGATAATTCACTCAAACTCAACTACATGTATGGAATATACCAATATTCAAATTCAATACTAAACTAATTTGGATGACTCAAGTGCATCCGCCACACCAAATGGTTTAAAAAGCCACCTCTTTTTTTTAGGCATTCTGCCCACAAACCACCGTGGACCAGCTGACAGATGGACCCGCCGTTCGTGTCCCACGCGCCAGTAACTGCGCCCACCACCTATGACCACAAAGCCACTGACCAAGGTGTCCCACAACTCAGTAACTGCGCCCACCACCTACGACCGCACAGCCGATGACAAAGGTGTCCCACGCGCCAGTAACTACTACCACACCTACGATCGCGCAGCCACTGACAGAGGTGTCCCACAAGTCAGAATACGCGCCAACCATCTACGAGCGAGCAGCCGCTGACAGAGGTGTCCCACAAGTCAGAATACGCACCCACCTTCTATGACCGCGCAGCCGCTGACAGAGGTGTCCCACAAGTCAGAATACGCGCCCACTGATAACCCACAAGTATAGGGGATCAGTGGTAGCCTTTCTCGATAAATAAGAGTGTCGAACCCAACGAGGAGCTAAAGGTATAATCAATATTCCCTTCAAGTTCTATCGACCACCGATACAGCTCTACGCACATTTAACGTTTGCTTTACCTAGAACAAGTATGAAACTAGAAGTACTTTGTAGGTGTAATGCTAGAACTACTTTGCAAGAATAAAACTAGGAATACTTTGCGAGAATAAAACTATGAGTAATTTAAAAGATAATAAAAGCTAGTTGTTTAGTAGAAAGATTTTGTAACATAAGAGAAAGATTTGTCCCTAGGCAATCGATAACTCGACCGGTAATCATTATTGCAATTTTATATGAGTGAGAGGCATGAGCTAACATACTTTCCATACTTGGATCATATGCACTTATGATTGGAACTCTAGAAAGCATCCGCAACTACCAAAGATCATTAAAGTAAAACCCAACCATAGCATTAAGTAACAAGTCCTCTTTACTCCCATACGCAACAACCCCCTTACTCGGGGTGTAAGCTTCTGTCACTCTAGCGGCCCACTATAAGAGAATTATGAACGTATTGCAGACCCTACAGCAGGAATCCCTCACGCTTGCGCGACACAGAGGGCACCATAGGACAGCACCAAAATAAAACATACAACTCAAACCAATCACGATCATCAATCAACCCATAGGACAAAACGAATCTACTCAAACATCATAGGATGGCCACAAATCATTGGATAATAATATGTAGCATTAAGCACCATGTTTAAGTAGAGATTACATCAGGGAGAAGAGGCGTTACACCGCTGCATAGAGGGGGAGAGAGTTGGTGTTGACGGCGGCGAAGTTGTTGGTGTAGATCGCCGTCACGATGATTGCCCCGGCGGTGTTCCGGCGCCACCGGGAGAGAGGGGGACAGAGCCCCCCTCCTTCTTCTTCTTCCTTGGCCTCCCCCCTAGATGGGAGGAGAGTTTCCCCTCTGGTCCATGGCCGCCATGGCTCCCGGAGGGGAGGAGCCCCTCCGAGATTGGATCTCTCTCTCTGTTCTCTTCTGTTTCGCGTCCCCGTTTTCTGGCCGAAAACCGTTTCTTAAATTCCCGGAGATCCGTAACTCCGATTGGGCTGAAATTTTGAGGGGATTTTTATCCGGATATTAGCTTCCTTGTGGCAGAAGGACACCCTACACCGACCTATAGGGGAGGCACAAGCCCCCTAGGCGCGCCGGGGGGGGGGGGGCGCCCTCCAGGCTTGTCGTCTCCTCGGGCATCATCTCGTGTTGATTCTTTTTTCCACAAATCACATATATTCCAAAATAAATCTCCGTAAATTTTTATCGTGTTTGGACTTCGTTTGATATGGATTTTCTGCGAAACAAAAAACATGCAACAAACAAGAACTGGCACTGGGCACTGGATCAATATACTAGTCCAAGAAAATCATATAAAATGTTGCCAAAAGTATATGAAAGTTGTAGAATATTGGCATGAAACAATCAAAAATTATAGATACGATGGAGATGTATCAGCATCCCCAAGCTTAATTCCTGCTCATCCTCGAGTAGGTAAATGATAAAAAGATATTTTTTGATGTGGAATGCTACCTAGCATAATCTTGATCATGTAATCTAATCATGGCATGAATATTAAGATACGAGTGATTCAAAGCAATAGTCTATAGTTTGATATAAAGACATCAATACTTAGGCATACCAACAAACAATCATGCCTTTCAAAATAAAAATGCTAAAGAACGCTATCCCTACAAATCATATAGCCTTGTCATGCTCCATCTTCTTAACACAAAATATAAATCATGTACAACCCCGATGTCAGCCGAGCAATTGGTTCATAACTTTTAACGCGCTTCAGCTGTTTCAACCCCCACGCAATACATGAGCGTGAGCTATGGACATAGCATTATAGGTGGAATAGAATGCGGTGGTAGGGATCAATAAGGAGAAGTCAAAGAGAGAGAAAGTCTCACATCAACTAGGCGGATCAACAGGCTATGGAGATGCCCATCAATCGATATCAATGCGAGGAGTAGGGATTGCCATGCAATGGATGCACTAAGAGCTATAAATGTATGAAAGCTCAAACTGAAAACTAAGTGGGTGTGCATCCAACTTGCTTGCTCATGAAGACCTCGGGCATTTTGAGGAAGCCCATCATCGGAATATACAAGCCAAGTTTTATAATGAAAAATTCCCACTAGTATATGAAAGTGACAACTCAGGAGACTCTCTATATGAAAAACATGGTGCTACTCTGAAGCACACGTGTGGAAAAGGATAGTAACATTGTCCCTTCTCTCTTTTTCTCTAATTTTTTTTCTTTTTTTTTCTTTTTTTTGATGGGCTCTTTTTGGCCTCCCTTTTTTTTTAATATTTTTTTAATTTTAAAAAGAAGATAAATAAAAAGCTTTTTATTAGAGGGGTTAGTACATATAACATCAAATCCCATCATGTCCTGCTGTCACATTATTGTATAATTATAATCAAACATTACCCACTGTATGCTATCACAATTCTATGGCTCCCAAGTCAATGGGGCTCAACAAGATTTCAAACATACGCAAACAGAGAAACTATAACAGCAATCTGTGAAAACAGGTCAGTCTGTAAATATGCAAATGAAACATATACTTCTGTAACTCCAAAAATTCTGAAAAATTAGGAGAAAATAAAAAAATTGCATAGCAGTACTTTGTAAAAATTTCATAATTTTTTCACTTTCCAGTAAATTATCAAAATTCAAGCACTACAACAAAAGTTTCTGTTTTTTCACAGCACACACCAAACAAGCAATTTAAACATCCTAAAGGTAAATCTTGGCACATTATTTTTATAATAAAATGGATTTGTACAAGGGGATAATTATTTTTGTTGAAAAGTTTCTGTAATCAAGGTTCACAAAGTTTCCATGGGCATGAACAAAGTTCAAGGCTAGCCCCCACTTCCACATTGCTCATCTGTCTCACTTTCACTTTTCTTTTTGAAAAAGTTTTAGGTTCCCCTCTATATTTTTTTTGTTTTTAAACTTTTTAAAAAGCACACAACAGAATAAAATGACTCTCTAAAACTTCCGAGTTGTCTCCCAGGCATCGCTTTCTTTAAAGCCATTAAGCTAGGCATAAAGTGCTCAAGTAATCGATCCACCCGGATCCCAAGGTATATCAAAGCCAATTTTAATTAACAATGATTTGTAATTTAGTAGTGAGCACAAAGAAACATATTTCATTCAATGACGAAGTCTAACTCTCTTCCTATGCATCGACATGTCATAAAAGAACAATTCATGCACATCAAGTAAAGGCCAATGCATACTATAAACAGTTTCTTGCAATTTTATCGTACTAGAAACATAGAGAGGTGGAGGTGTAGTTCCTCTCTCATAATAATTGCAATTAGGAGCAGCAAGCACATGCATATTATATCCATCCAAAATCATCATGTGCAACAGTAAAACGCAACCCATCAATATAATCCTTAATAAGCACAAACTTCTCCAATATAGTGTAGTTTGGAGAATTCAAAAAGATAATAGGACTATCATGTGTAGGTGCAATAGTAACAATTTCATGTTTAACATAAGGAACTATAGCAAGTTCATCTCCATAAGCATCATTCAAATTGGCATCATGGCCACAAGCATAGCAAGCATCAATTTCATCAAAAAGGGATATTTCAATCGAATCAAGGGGATCATAGCAATCATCATAGCATTCATCCTTCGGTAAGCACGAAGGGAAATTAAACAATGTATGAGTTGAAGAGTTACTCTCATTAGAAGGTGGGCACGGGTAGCTAATCCGCTCTTCCTCCCTTTGTTCTTCGCTCTCCTCATCATCTTTTTCATCTAATGAGCTCACAATGTCATCAATTTCTTCTTCCATAGATTCCTGCAAAATGTTAGTCTCCTCTTGGACAGCGGGGACTTCCTCAATATATTCTTTAACATAAGCATTAGAAGCATAGTTTTCATAGCAATATTTAAGTATGGCAAAATTTCAGATTTGTAAAGAGTAGCATCACACTTTTCAATCAAAGAAGCGATTTCATAAGCACCCTTAAAAGAAATAAATTCTTCAATTTGTTCAATATCATAGTAACTATAAACACCTTTGGCATAAGAAGATAAGATTCCATTATTCTTAAACTCACATTGGTACTGAAGGTGTTTTTTAGGGTTTTCAGAACAACAAGTAAAATCATATATTTCGCATAAATTCCAAGCATAGCATTCCAAACAATTAATTTGATACCTTAAGATTTTCCCTTTTTGAGACAAGTGGTGTCGCACAAAACAAGCATGCTCATCTAATGATTTTCCCTCAACTAGGCTAGTTGGGTTTTCAGCACGAGCACAAAGGGATCGAAGATGATCCAAGTAGAAAGCTTCAGCAGTATGAAAGATTTTGGGTGGTTCTTCAACCATTGGTTTAGCAAGTACAACTATTTTTTTTAGTATTTTACGTTTCCTACCCATAACTAAAGATAGAAAACAAGAGCACAAAATAAAAATTACTTAGTGATAAAGCAAACAAGCACACACGAGAATATCAACCCCACGCTATTGCTCCCCGGCAACGGCGCCAGAAAAAGGTCTTGATAACCCACAAGTATAGGGGATCAGTTGTAGCCTTTCTCGATAAATAAGAGTGTCGAACCCAACGAGGAGCTAAAGGTAGAATCAATATTCCCTTCAAGTTCTATCGACCACCGATACAACTCTACGCATACTTAACGTTTGCTTTACCTAGAACAAGTATGAAACTAGAAGTACTTTGTAGGTGTAATGCTAGAACGACTTTGCAAGAATAAAACTAGAAATACTTTGCGAGAATAAAATTACGAGTAATTTGCAAGATAATAAAAGCTAGTTGTTTAGTAGAAAGCTTTTGTAACACAAGAGAAAGATTTGTCCCTAGGCAATCGATAACTAGACCGGTAATCATTATTGCAATTTTATATGAGGGAGAGGCATGAGCTAACATACTTTCCGTACTTGGAGCATATGCACTTATGATTGGAACTCTAGCAAGCATCCGCAACTACCAAAGATCATTAAGGTAAAACCCAACCATAGCATTAAGTAACAAGTCATCTTTACTCCCATACGCAACAACCCCCTTACTCGGGTGTAAGCTTCTGTCACCCTAGCCGCCCACTATAGGTGTCCCACTACAGCGGGAATCCCTCACGCTTGCGCGACACAGAGGGCACCATTGGACAGCACTAAAATAAAACATACAACTCAAACCAATCACGATCATCAATCAACCCATAGGACAAAATGAATCTACTCAAACATCATAGGATGGCCACAAATCATTGGATAATAATATGTAGCATTAAGCACCATGTTTAAGTAGAGATTACAGCAGGGAGAAGAGGTGTTACACCACTGCATAGAGGGGGAGAGAGTTGGTGTTGATGGCGGCGAAGTTGTTGGTGTAGATCGCCGTCACGATGATTGCCCCGGCGGTGTTCCGGCGCCACCGGGAGAGAGGGGGAGAGAGCCCCCCTCCTTCTTCTTCTTCCTTGGCCTCCCCCCTAGATGGGAGGAGAGTTTCCCCTCTGGTCCATGGCCGCCATGGCTCCCGGAGGGGAGGAGCCCTTCCGAGATTGGATCTCTCTCTCTGTTCTCTGTTTCGCGTCCCCATTTTCTGGCCGAAAACCGTTTCTTAAATTCCCGGAGATCCGTAACTCCGATTGGGCTGAAATTTTGAGGGGATTTTTATCCGGATATTAGCTTCCTTGCGGCAGAAGAACACCCTCAACTAACCTACAAGGGAGCCACAAGCCCCCTAGGCGCGCCCAGGGGGGCCCGCGCCCTCCAGACTTGTCGTCTCCTCGGGCATCGTCTCGCGTTGATTCTTTTTCCCAAAAATCACATATATTCCAAACTAAATCTCCATAAATTTTTATCGCGTTTGGACTTCGTTTGATATGGATTTTCTGTGAAACAAAAAACATGCAACAAACAGGAACTGGCACTGGGCACTGGGCACTGGATCAATATGTTAGTCCAAGAAAATCGTATAAAATGTTGCCAAAAGTATATGAAAGTTGTAGAATATTGGCATGAAACAATGAAAAATTATAGATACGACGGAGACGTATCACCCACCATCTACGAGCGCGCAGCCGCTGACAGAGGTGTCCCACAAGTCAGAATACAGGCCCACCTTCTACGACCGCGCAGCCACTGACAGAGGTGTCCCACAAGTCAGAATACGCGCCCACCATCTACGAGCGCGCAACCGCTGACAGAGGTGTCCCACAAGTTAGTACAGGCGGCCACCTTCTACGACCGCGCAGCCGTTGACAGAGGTGTCCCACAAGTCAGTACAGGCGCCCACCTTCTACGACCGCGCAGCCGCTGACAGGGGTGTCCCACAAGTCAGTACATGCGTCCACCATCTACAACCGCGCAGCCGCTGACAGGGGTGTCCCACAAGTCAGTACAGGCGCCCACCATCTACGACCGCGTAGCCGCTGACAGGGGTGTCCCACGCGTCAGTAACCACGCCCAGTAACGGTCAAAGACTTTGACCAGACAACAAACCCCCGTTTGGGCTTTTGCGAGGGTGGCCCGCACCGTGGAGGGGAAAAGCGAGGACTGCCAAAGAGCGTGGGCAAAACTGAGGAGAACTAAGCGATGAGGGGCACAGAAATAGAAATCCCTTAAATTTATATTCAAGCCAAAAAGAATGACAAGCATTTCCAAATTCAAATTTACTTAGAAAATTAACAAAAAGAACTAGAACTAATTTGAGATACATTATCTTATTAAAAAACTTAAAAAATTACCAATAATCATTAAACATATACATGGATGCTAGGATCTTTATCATACATGAAGCAAAGAACAAATTCACTCTACTTGTGACACTTTGGTCACCATGATGGATCACTTTGGTCACTTTGGTCGCTATACATTCATCAACCACGCAAGTGCAATAACATTACATTGAAAAAAAAGAACAATCACATAATGAAAATCATTTAAAAAGGGTGACAACCATCATGAACAGAAGTCTCAACATTAATTTAAAAAGGATCACATCCATCCTTCTTTAGTTCAACATTAACCATACACCATCATTCTGAACACAAAGACACAAGTTCATCCACACTTCCAAAATACACCTTCAGATACTAAACAACAGTGACACCACCTAAACAAGTTCTACTAAAAACGATCACCAGCTAAATATATAGCAACGCAGAACTAAACTTCATCAACACCACTCCACCACATCTTCAAGGCAACGCATTAATGAAGAAGACAAGGGACCTGACATTATCAATAGTTTCCTTCTCAACGGTGACCAAGATCACAGAACCCACTCTCAGTTGATACGCAATTGCAAAACCAGAAAACCCAGAGAGAGCCATCCTTCCATTTGAGCTCATGGTGTATGAAATAGGCATGCTAATATCCTAATAATAATTCACAGGCCTTGCATTCGCACTCACACACACATACCCAATCTTGTACTTAAGAACCTTTACAACTCTGGCAGGGATTTTCTGTAGAACAACAAAACAAATCAATGAAAGAAAAATATCAGTGCCAAGATTACAAACTATACGACTTTGAACAAAATATAAACTATATAAATAATAATAAAAATTAAGAATTAACAATAATAAATACTAACCAAAGTGTTAGTCCTAAGATTGGTTGGAGTCACACAATGAACAAAAGGAATGGTGGGGAAATCATCAGACATGAACACCAGATCAACAAACTCCACCATTTGACTAAAGGAAAGGTTCACACCACGAGAATAAGCAGTTTTCTTTATGTGCCAACTCTCACTAGGAGAGCACCACTGAAGGGCTGGAAAAAAACTCAAAAGAATTATAAGCAATTTGCGATTATCTAAAAATAACCAGAATTGCACACAACATAAGGTAAAATTGCTAAACATTACAATATCAAAGAACAAATATACGCTACAATAAAGTTATACACAAAAACTTCAACCATACATAAGTAGACACATATACTACAAACAAATTAAAATCATCCAAAATACAAAATAACAAATAAATGATCAACATAACTAGATTGTATAAGAAAACAGAAAGTCACAGTAAAACAAAAAACTAACCAACACAAGGCTTTGGAAGTGGAACATGACCACCACGAGATTGTCTCAGCCTTAAACTAACTTCAAAATGATGAAGATCTTCACCAAGCAAGTTAACAATAATAAAATCCCCAAAATGAAGATCATAGTCATCAATCAACTTCCTCCACCCAGGTCCATGAAGCTTAGACCTATGAACCTCATTAGTAAACTTCATTTCATAAGAGAGAGCCTGATTAGTAACAAACAGAGGATTGGACTCTTTCCCATCATCTTCAATAGCAGCAAGCCTCCAAGCTTCAAAGGTATCAACCACTTGTTGCCTGCAGTAGCATGGCACATACTGTACCAACAGAAATCAAAACTTAAATAACCAAAAATAGTATAAATACCAAACAAATTACATACAACTCCAACAAAAGTTGCACAACTAACACAACTGCAAATACAATGAATTAAGAGTACAAGGACTACTGAATACTACTCCATATGCCTAAGGCATTGAACAATGCAAGACGCTTAGGGGGGTGCTTAGAAAATAAACGAGTCATTCTATAAGCACCGGTGCTTATTTGTAGAGGGTAGACGCTTAATTAGGCGTCTCACCTCTACAAATAGGCACTGGTACTTCAGAAAAAGCCGGTTTATTTTACTAAGCACCACCATAAGCACCTAGCATTGTACAAGGCCTAAACGTCACCGTCGACTACTCTTTGAGTCACAACTTCATGAACAACTAATGCCAATTACACACACTAAGTCTTAGTCTCAGCCACATAACTAAATGATCAACTTAATGACTTGTAAACCTTGGTAAAACATTTAGGAAATATGGACACATACTAAACAAAAAATTATCTATGGGAATACAAAGATGAACATAAAACTCCCAATTAACAATTGACTGAATAACTTGAGGATCAATCTTCCTAAACAAATACAACTTTTTTCATACCTAGAACACAAAATTCACCAAACTCAAGAGCACAATCACACAAAATAAAAAGGTAAAAATGAAATTACACTACACCGAAGCATTAATTGCACAACTAGAATAACAGCAAAACCAAATAAGCACTGATGTAAAATGTACTGGCATAGAGTACAAAAAATATTAAATGAGAGCACTAATAACATACCAGTTCTCAAAACAAACTGGCAAAGCAACAGTAAAAGTGTGTTGGATACCAACATCAACACCATCACAACCAACAACGTGGCAACGGCACACGACATTGCAACCTGCATACAAAATACAAATCAGATCAAAATGAATACAACTAGTACAAAAATATTCCAACCATGCATACAAAATTCTACTTCAATGAAAATACTGCTCACATACAAGTAGAATATGAATGCAAGTTGCAATGTGAGCACTAATTACATACAAATAACATGTAGTGTGATCTAGTACAAAATCTACTGATATGAGAATACTACTACATCAAATGTGATTAGTGCTCTGAGATATGGGTATTCTACTTACAAAATCTACGAAGAACCCTACCTCCACAAATAAAATCCAATACCTTGAAAGAATCCTACCTCTCCAATATAACTACCCAAAACAAAAACAAAAACAAAACCCTAGCTTCTGAACATACAAATGGACAACGCCCAAGCAAACATACGGATACTGAATACTTAACCACCAATAGAATACCCACAAATCTACCAAGAACCCTAGCACAACAACCGTAACTCCAACAAAAAGAACTACTCAAATCAAAAAAGAAAAAAAACCTAGATACTGAAGAACATACAGATCGAGGACCACCAACACACACATACACTTACTTCACCAAACCCTAGCTCACAGGCAACACATTACCTGCAAATCTTGGAAGAACCCTAGTTCCACAGAAAAATCCCCAACTTCACCGAACCCTAGAACCTGCAAATTGAGAACAAAAACAATTCAGAATAGAGAGCAGAGGGGACAGCTAAGGAGACATGGCGACAAACAACCACAAATCCTCAAAACATACCACAGATTCGACCGAAGAGGAAAGAAGAAGGGGCAAGGTGAGAGTAACAGCAACCATGGCGACGAAGTAGAAGAAGAGAAATGACGGCGACAGTGGAAGCTAAAGGGATAAGGAGGGGAAGCCGAGCAGGCGACCGGGCGGGTGCGCGGTCCAAACGGGTAACAAAACCGGACCCGATCCCCGGTTGACAAAAGAAAACCGAAAGAAAAAGCAAAACAGAAAAAAAGAAAACACGAATCTTAGCGCAAAACGGACGGCTACAGATTCGACTGAAACGAAAAGAATTTCAGGCACCTGAAAAATAGCAAAACCGATAGTTTGTATCCCTCTAAACTTTATGCAATAAAGCTATATGGTGTTCTAAAAATAACCTAAAAATATTAGAGGTAAGTATACTTTTCCCTCCTCAAATCCCCTCTGATGGATAAAGAAAAACCTAAACTCAGTTTATATAAAAAAAAACTAAACTCCAAAACCGGATCAATCACAGCTGGGTGGTTTTGAACAGATTTGCAGGCGGTTTTGGTTGTAATGGTGTTAATTGTGCATATGAGTGGCCACTGCCGCAGAGAACGAGTGCCACCTGCCACCGCATCAGCGTCGGGCTGAAGCCCTCCCACTGCGCCAACTCATCCATGTCAACGGGTCACAGGGTTCTCCTGCCCGCCGTTGGCGTTGGCGTCGCGGCGCCTCCGTGAGAACCGCGAGCGCCGCGCCGGCAAGGTCCGGCTCTACCTGCCCAGTGTTGACACACTTCTGGAAGAGGAACGATGCGAAGCACACGTTGTGCAGCATGCTGTTGACACCGAGCGTTGAATATGTGTGCAGACCCGAACGTGCCAGCACATTTACAGTGTCATCGGTTCTAATTTAGGGGTTTGACTTCTCTGCATCGCCTAGTTTCTAGGCAGGCCGCAGTAGGAGACTGAGCCATTGAGACATATGGGGTCGAGCATGCATGACATGTTCAGGTGACCATGACCTTCTGCTCGGACCAGGAAGGCCTCAACCTCCAGCCAGTGTTACTGTTGGCGACTTGGCTTAGCTCTGCATATCTCACGATAGGCCCCGCACATCGTCCCAGCCCCTATGGGCTCAGAAAGTTCGGTCTTGGCATTGAAATTGTGAACCAAGCTAGAAAATGAATTAGCGTTTGAAAGAAGAAAAATGGTGACCGAGTTTATGTTACTATCCATAGCCTGACAAACTAGTTCTCCAAATCCACACGCCTGCCCAGATAATAGGACATGAGTACATCACTTGCACACGCACTAAACTAAACCAAAACCTGAACCTTCTGGTTTCGTTTGGCCAACTATCCCCAACAACAAATGCAAGGTCAGTGGCCAACCCCCAACAAAGTCTGCCGTACGTATGAATGGTTCTGCCCGAGATCACGCCAGAATGCATACCCTGATTGGTAATCTTATTCGAGTGACAGATACTTGCGATCCACGATTCCCCAGATCCGATCAAATACGCACGCATGCGCCTAGATAGCACATAAGCACATCACTTGCACACACACTAAACTAAACCGAAACCTGAGCTTTCGTTGTAGTTTGGTTTGGCCAACCATCCCCAGCAACAAATGCAAGGTCACTGCGACTGCGAAGCCCCCAACGAAGTCTACGATGCACACGGTTCTGCCGGGATCGCACGAGAATACATACTCCCTACGCGCCAGCCTTCTGTCTAAAAAATAAAATAAAATACAGATTATATATTGAAATATTGATGAACTTTAGGTCTGTGTATCAATTATTCCCTCCGATCCAAAATAAGTGTCCTAGTTTTGAACTAAGGTTTGGGAGCGACTTTGTGAGTCGAATGATTTTTATTTTCTTTTTCTGCAAAGCGAATGTACATCCAAAATCTCTTTATCTTCTCATTAGACATAGTCATAAACTAAAAAAACAAAAGCAGAAAAAACTTATTCTAAGATCAAATGAGTTAGGGGCATTGGTGTTACCCGAAACAAATATGAAAAAAATGACAAAAATGGTACATAAATTGTGTAGAAACTGCATTGATCCATAATATGCAAAAACAACTATACATGTATATGTACAAATTATGTTAATTAACACAAGTGGTCATGCACTTGTTTTTTTTTCCTCGCACTTGATCCATAATATGCAAAAAACAACTAAACTGCAAAGCGGATGGATGTACGAAACCCACAGTCACTTTTTCTTCCCTTTACACATAAACATAAACTAAAAAACAAAAAACAAAAGTTATTCTAAGATAGAATGAATTAGGGGCATTGATGTTACCCTAAAGAAAGAAAGAAAATGTAGAAAAAATAAAAAGAAAAAATGAAATTTTTTTGCACACATATTGTGTAGAAATTGCACTATTCCATAATATGCAAGACCTATATATAAGTGCAACTTTTAGACAACAATATGATTTACACACATGTTACATGGAACTTGCCTACATACAACCAATATTGCATTTAATGTTTAAGCAATAAAACAATAACGATGGAGATGAATCATCTCTGGGCACGCCAAAGATGAACTATATCTTATATCGGTGAGACTGTCTCCTCATCTATCTCATACAGACATGCATATCTACACACACTTCAACGCACAAACAGGTATTCCACCATGTGCGAAGGCACACAAACAGAAAAAAGAAAGAAAGAAAAATTGACTAAATATAAGTAAAAAATGGCTTGCACGAAAAAAATTCACTCGACTTACATATAGCCCATGGGCAATAGAAATATGCAAAAAACAAAATCGAATGAAAATGAATTTAGTTCAAGTCAGATCCATAGACAACATGAATCTTGGAACAAAAACCAATGGTAGAAAATTTGACTTACACCAATTTTTCTTTCATGTGACTTACGTATAGTCCATGTGGGAAAGTTTAGTCCCACATAAGAGATGTATGAGAGTTTGAACAACCATACGAATAACTCTTTTTCACATGGCATTAAAGTGTGAGAAGAGGAGTGATACAAGTGCACACCACCTCTGTCACCCGCCACGGCTCGCCTACGCGTCATGTTTTGTGACCGAACCGAGTCCAGACTCATGTCATGTATGCGCTTTGTTTTTGCCGACTGGATCGATTAATTCATTATTAATTCATTATGAGTCATTAATTAATGTGCTCGTTAATTGAGGTCGTTCATGCTTTGTTCGGATAGTAGCTCGTTACCGACTCGGCCGCGGGTCTATCCCCACGTCTGCTATGCCACTATGTATTTGAAAGGTCGGCAACCATAGTCGTAACCTACCAGTTCGCTTTTGCTCTTTGCCTCTCGCGCACACAACGTTGCTATTGCTTCTTCTGGTTACTAAATCTCGCCAACCACATGCATAGCCGGATGAGAGAGCAGGCCTCTGGAGCCGCATTCTTTGAGATCCCGTAAAGGAAAAAGGGGGGGATATAATTTTGGAGGAGCGTTTTAGTGTGAATGCTCGCTTTCGTCTGTCGGTATCCACGACTTTGGCTACTTCCTCGATTTCCCCAACAACGTCATGGGTGACAACAACGACGCCGTGAAGAAGGCCACTATTGTCGCCACCACAACAATGAATTTTCTAACAAAAGGATATATGCTACGTTCATCACAATTTTACTGGTTCATGCGCTTGTAGTATTTACTATGTTCATAGATATGCGTGTTCTATGCTTACCATGTGCTCGTGTGATTAGCTTGAAGTATGACGATGATTCTAATAGCATTGTCACCATATTTCTCATATGGGTTAAAGTAATAAAAAATTGCTAATATATTGAACAATCCAAAACTAATGTATTTTTATACACAATTTTTGATCCAAGGTTTTGCCTGCCTTTAGAACGAACCCATTCACAGTTGTCCACTTTAAACAATGGTAGGTCGAAACTATCTTGTGGCTCGCGAGCATAAATATGTACAAGGTGGCGGTTGACACTTTGAAAGGAGCGCTTAATCCTGAGTACGAGAAAGCTTTCAAGGAGGCAACCACCATCCTTGTGGATGCCATTCTAAGAGTGATTGAAGACAAGATAGTGGACGCATATCTACATATGTGTAATGCCAAAAATCGGGGGATGTGCGCGAAGCTAAGTTCGGCTCAATTGATGTTGGCAGTGAACTGTATGCCATGGAAAAATTCCATGACCACAAAAAGGTTGATAACCTTCCTGTGTTGTAACAAGCTCATGAGATGATGCATTACTGCTAAGCTCCCTCCTTATTGGAGGAACTTTGTTACTTCTCTAAAGCACCAGTGACGAGATATCTTGGTTGAGAATCTAATTGAATCTTTGGGTGATGAAGTGAATACAAGAGAAAAGGAATCACACTCCAATGGTCGACCTAGCGCCATTGTGGTGCACAGAAATTTTCACAAGTTCAAGGAAAAGAATGTGGTACAAACTACCAACTTCAAGAAGAAGAAAAATAACAAGGGTAAAAAAAAGGACAAGGATTGGTGTTTTGTGTGCAATGAACCCGACAATTGGGCTCTTAAGTGTCCGCTGCACAAAGGAAGGAAGCCATACTGAATTCAAAGTCTGTCAATCTAACCATTAGCAACGACAATTATGGTGCAAAATCTGGGCACGGTATACCTATTGTATTCTATATTTACCAGTCTGTTGAATGGTGGATTGATACATGTACAAATATTTATGTGCGCATTGATAGTTCATTGTTTTTTTTTAGCGCGAGATGTCAAGATTGCATCAGTCTAATGGGAAACAGATCATATGCTTCTTTTTGTGGTGTTGGGGCTGTAGGTATGAAGTTTACCTCGGGAGTGATCATGCAGCTAAAAAACATGTAGCATGTCCCCTCAATAAATAAGAATCTCGACAGTGCCTCCCTGATGACCCCCCAAGTGTAAGAAATTTTTGTAGTACTTTTTAAAGCAGAAGGTTGAAGTATATGAGTGTCGGTACCCCATAGGAGCTAAATGTAAGTTTTCTATTATCTCAAGTTTTGTATGTCACTTACACAACTATCTATGCATGTTATGTTTACTTTACCTAGACTCGCTACAGTTAAGATAGAATGCAAGTGTAAACCTAACGTACTTAGCAAGATAAAAATAAAAGTTAGGCGTTGTTATATATTAGTTTGCAAAAAAAGAGCAAGCGAAAGTGGTTGCGAAGGTAGTGGTGCAATTGGTAACATAATATTACCGGTACACATGCTTGTTACAATTGTTATGCGGGAGAGACTTGTGCTGACATGCTTCCAAACCATGTCTCACATGTACTAATAATTCCGCCTATAGCCATAACTTCCTCTAGTGTTCCTCTCGAATCCCCTATGTTATACTCCCTCCGTTCCTTTATATAAGGTGTATTTATTTTTTCAAAAGTCAAACGAGTGTATGTTTGACCGAGTTTTTAGAAAAATATATCAATATCCACAATACAAAATCTATATCATTTGATCCATCATGAAAAGTAGTTTCATATTTTATCTATTAGGTATTGCAGATGTTGACTTGCACGGAAATCAATACCTTATATTCTGGAACGAAAGGAGTAATTCATTAACTCTTGTCACTCTGGCCTCCCATCTTCAACTTACTATAACACAATGCTTACTATAAAGTGCGATCCAATATAAGTGTGCACCCTTATATTAGCACCATGGTACAATACCATAACAATTCATACCCATAATACTAGTTTACCCATGCCAAAGGACAAAACAAAACAACTCATAACTGCAACAAATCATAGAGGAGTAATTTATTTAATCCAAATCCAAGTCTTAGTAGGGGATTACAGAGGTTTGAGGATGGATGACCCGCTATATAGAGCAAGAAAGTGGTGGTGGACATGATGGTGACGGCGGTGATGGTGGTTCCCCTGACGTTGGAGAGCCTCCTCCTTTTTCCTTGGCCTTTTTCCCTAGGTGGGAGAAGGGTTTACCCTCTAGTTTTTGGTGGCCATGGCTGTGGACGATGAGTGACGGTGTCCTAGACTAGGGGGTTCCGGCCTAGTTGATTAGTCCATGGGCCGGACTCAAGGCCCGTTGAAGAGCAGAGACTCCGGAGGTTTCCAACTTGAAGAACCGACGTACCAGGCCTCACCGAAGACTTGGCGTACACCCCAAGGATATGAAGATTCGACATGTATTCCTTTAATTGTAACCGACCATGTGTAACCCTAGATACCCCTGGTGCCTATATAAACCAGAGGGTTTAGTCCATAAAGGCACGATCATTCACAATCCTAGGTTTAGACCACAACTCATGATCTCGAGGTAGATCAACTCTGTACCTTGATACACCATCAATATAAACAAGAGCATGACGTAGGGTTTTACCTCCATAGAGAGGGCCCGAACCTGGGTAAATCACCGTGTTCTACGTTCCCTGTTACGCCATTGATCCGATCTCACAGCTCGGGCCCCCCTACCCGAGATCTGCCGGTTTTGACACCGACATTGGTGCTTTCATTGAGAGCTTGTTGTCTTCGGCAGCATCGTGCTGCATGCCGACTCGACTGGCCATCTGCGCCACGTCGAGAACTTCGCCTCGGATCAGGTCGTCACGTTCGGGAACCTGGAGTACACCACGGACGCCCGAGGTGAGCTAGTTTTTTCGGGATGGACCTCGGATCGGCTTAAGGATCCCTCTGACACGGAGGCTCCGGATGATATCCCCGATCTGATTCCCGGATCCGACCTTTCAGCAAACCCGATCCCGGAGATAGATCTGGCGATCGTTGCTTCTAGCCCCGCCGCCATGCCCGCGGACCCTGGCTTCGAGCCGAGTTCGCCAATGGGCCCGACGGTGATTATCTCGTCGCCTATGGCCGACGAGACCCCTTCTCCTGCCAACCAGGGTTCGACCTCGGACGGGCAGGGTAACAATGTCGCATCAGGCGGCCCGAGCAGACCACTCCAGATCGGTCCGGCCTACAGCCAAATCTTGAGCACGGAGGAGGTCTCACAGTTAAACGAGGTGCTGGACCGGATCCAAGACTTGGTGATCTCATCCGCCGTCTATGATCAGATCGGATGTAAGGCCGACGATTGGGAAATTTTCATCCCACCCACCACCCACTTAGTCGCCACGGTCGAAGACTTGACTGATGAGCTCGACTACGGCTCTGATGAAGCCACTGACATGGAAGAAGACGTCAGCGGCGATACCGGAGCAAATCTGTCCGCTAAAACCCATACAGGGGATTGGGCAGCCACATCCACATACGACGTCTATATGGTCGACACTCCTAAAAGCAGCCCTCGGGATAAACCTAAGGAGAACCCTAAGTGTCGCCATCCAAAAAGGTGATCTAAAGGGAGTAACGGAAGTAAAAGTACGGCCAACACCATGGGCGCCGCCGATAACGGTGATGCCCCCGACGCCACCGAGAACCCGGGCGAGGACAATCAAGCCTCGCCCGCCGAGCCGAAGGAGCCTATAGAGGCACCCGCGGAGGATGATCTTGAGGACATGGGCACTCTCAACGATGGATCAGATAGAGATTACCTTCCCGAATTCGAGGACGATTTAAGCCTCGGACCCGAGGACTTTGTGGTACCCATAAGCCCATCCGAAAAGGCATGGTTCCAACGACAGTTACTCGCAACTACGCGAAGCATGAAGAGGAAGCAGCAAGAGTTGTACACCCATGAGAATGCGCTCAACGACAAATGGGTAAAAGTCCTCGAAGCCGAAGCCGAGTTCGAGGCTCGACGTACCGTGGCCAAGTCATACCCCAAAAGACGGCTGCTGCTCGACTTCGACGATGAGGCGGCAAACGACGAGTTGTTTACGCACAGCAATACAGGATAGGCCGATCGCCCCCCTAGAGGACGAGACAGGCCGGCAGGGGCAAACACAGAACCCCATGCAAAAACCCGCCCTCATGGCAAGAGTGCGGTAGCATTCAATGAGCCGTATGACCTGCGCGACAAGTTAAAGGCCTATAAGGCCCCTCCTCGATCCATCTATGGATCCCGGGATCACGCACCTGCCGGCTTCGA
Organism: Elymus sibiricus; assembly: GCA_039707655.1. Taxonomy (NCBI): domain Eukaryota; kingdom Viridiplantae; phylum Streptophyta; class Magnoliopsida; order Poales; family Poaceae; genus Elymus; species Elymus sibiricus. The sequence goes on along the minus strand of CM077666.1, from coordinate 163,062,342 downwards.
AGGCTACGACGCCTGGTTAGACAGGCACGACAGAGCTCGGGAGCATACGCGGGCCAGGACAATGGCCATTGCGCGACCAGAGGCGGCTTGATTCCGAGGACCCGCCCATCCGGTCTGTTTTACAGACGAGGTCATGCAGCATCAGTTCCTAGAAGGGTTTAAACCCATCAACATTGAACAATATGACGGAACAACCGACTCGGCTGTTTGGATCGAGGATTTTCTCCTCCACATACACATCGCCCGAGGTGATGACCTCCATGCCATTATGTACCTGCCGCTCAAGCTTAAAGGGCCGGCAAGGCACTGGCTTAATAGCCTCCCCAACAACTCTATCGGAAGCTGGGAAGAACTTGAGGAAGCCTTTAGGGAAAACTTCCAGGGCACTTACATTCGGCCCCCGAACGCCGACGACCTCAGTCACATCGTCCAGTAGGAGGGCGAATCTGCTTGGAAATTTTGGAATCGGTTCTTAACTAAAAAGAACCAGATCGTCGATTGCCCCGACGCCGAAGCTATTGCCGCATTCAAGCACAACATTCGGGATGAGTGGCTCGCCCGCCAGCTTGGGCAGGACAAGCCAAGAACTATGGCGGCCCTTACCTCATTAATGACCCGCTTTTGCGCAGGCGAGGACAGTTGGCTTGCCCGCAGTTCCCACAGGAACGATCCCGGCACCTCACAGGCACGCGATGGAAACGGCAAACCCACGCGCAACAAAAACAAGCGCCGGAATAAGCATGGTGGCAGCGATACCGAGGACCCAAAAGTCAATGCAGGGTTCAGCGGCCCGCGAGCTGGACCCAAGAAAAAGCCCTTTAAAGGGAACAAGGACGGCCCTAGCGCCCTGGATAGAATACTATATAGGTCTTGCCAAATTCATGGCACCTCGGACAAGCCCGCCAACCACACCAATCGAAATTGTTGGGTGTTTAAGTAGGCCGACAAGGCATTTGCCGAGGAACCAACCAGGAGCGGGTCCCGCAGCGACGATGAGGATGAACCTCGCAGGCCAAGCAGCGGCGGCCAAAAGCAATTCCCTTCCGATGTTAAAAACGTGAACATGATCTATGTCATGCATATCCCTAAGAAGGAACGGAAGCGAGCACTTCGGGACGTCTACGCCATAGAGCCTATAGCCCCGAAGTACAATCCTTGGTCGGCTTACCCGATAACTTTCGACAAACAGGACCATCCGACCAGTATCCGTCATGGTAGGTTGGCAGCCTTGGTCCTGGACCCCATTATCGATGGATTCCACCTAACCCGCGTCCTAATGGACGGCGGAAGCAGTTTGAACTTGATCTATGCTGACACTGTCAGGAAGATGGGCATCGATTCGTCACGAATTAAACCCAGCAACACCACATTCAAGGGTGTTATACCTGGCGTGGAGGCCCAGTGCACTGGCACCTGATACGTCTCCAACGTATCTATAATTTTTTATTGTTCCATGCTATTATAGTATCAATCTTGGATGTTTTATATGCAATTATATGCCATTATATATCATTTTTTGGGACTAACCTATTAACCCAGTGCCCAGTGCCAGTTGCTGTTTTTTGCTTGTTTTTACCTTTTCAGAAAATCATTATCAAAAAGAGTCCAAACGAGAAAAAAACTTTGGATTAATTTTTTCTGGACTAGAAGAGACCCACGAAGCTTCGGGAGAAGACCAGAAGAGCCACGAGGAGGCGACAATCCTGGAGGGCGCCCCCCCAGGCTTGTGGGCCCCTCGTAGCCCCTCCTGACCTAATTCCAGCGCTATAAATTCCCAAATATTCCCAATATACCAGAGAGACAGAAGAGAAAACCTTTCCGCCGCCGCAAGCCTCTGTTCTTCCGTGATCCCATCTGGAGGCCTTTTCCGGTACTCTGCCGGAGGGGGAATCGATCACGGAGGGCTTCTTCATCAACCTTGTTGCCCTTCCGATGATGTGTGAGTAGTTTACCATAGACCTATGGGTCCATAGCTAGTAGCTAGATGGCTTCTTCTCTCTCTTTGATCTTCAATACCATGTTCTCCTTGATGTTCTTAGAGTTCTATCCGATGTAATCTTCTTTTGCGGTGTGTTTGTTGGGATCCGATGAATTGTGAGTTTATGATCAGATTATTCATGAGAAATATTTGAGTCTTCTCTGAACTCTTTGATGCATGATTGTTATAGCTTTGTATTTCTCTCCGATCTATCGATTTGGTTTCGCCTACTAGATTGATTTATCTTGCAATGGGAGAGGTGCTTTGTGATGGATTCAATCTTGCGGTGCTCAATCCCAGTGACAGAAGGGGACATGACACGTATTTGTATTGTTGCCATTAAGGATAAAAAGATGGGGTTTAATCAGATTGCTTGAGTTTACTTTGTCTACATCATGTTATCTTGCTTAAGGCGTTACTCTGTTTCATACTTAATACCCTAGATGCATGCTGGATAGCGGTCGATGGGTGGAGTAATAGTAGTAGATGCAGGCAGCAGTCGGTCTACTTGTCTCGGACGTGATGCCTATATACATGATCATTACCATGAATCCGTCATAATTATTTGCTTTTCTATCAATTGCCCAACAGTAATTTGTTTACCCACCGTATGCTATGTGTTCGAGAGAGAAGCCTCTAGTGAAAACTATGGCCTCCGGGTCTACTTTATCATATATAAAAAACCTAAAAATACCTTGCTGCAATTTATTTACTTTTATTTTATTTAGTATTTTAGTTTATCTATCTATCACTATCAGAATTAATCCTTGCAAATAACCGCTAAGAGGATTGACAACCCTCTTATTTGCGTTGGGTGCAAGTGTTTGCTTTTGTGTGTGCAGGTGCACTTAACGGGATTTTGCTTGGTTCTCCTACTGGATTGATAACCTTGGTTCTTAACTGAGAGAAATACTTATCTCTACTATACTGCATCATCCTCTCCTCTTCGGGGAAATACCAACGCAGTCTACAAGTAGCAGGAAGAATTTCTGGCGCCATTGCCGGGGAGACATCATCAAAATTACCAAGTACCTTCGCACAAACTATCATCCACTTGCATTTATTTTATTTGCCTTTTTATTTGCATTTACCTCTAGTTTTCATCTCCCCCACTTCTATTTTTTTTACAAAAACACAAAAATATTTTGCTTGCTCGACGTTACCATCATGACTAAGTTTGGAAGAATTGGTAATTCTCCCACCACAAGAGTGGAGTCTTTAGACAACCCTTCCGTACTTTTGAAGCTTATAAATGAAAAAGAAAGGTTTTCCTAAGGTTGCTAAAGAAAAACTAGATAATCTTGCCAATGATGACCCTGACAAAGAACAACCCACTATCATGCATACTAAAAAACTCCGTATAGGTAGTGGTAATATTATTGGAAAAGGTGTTATTCAGGATTTCTTTACTTGTGCTGGCATGTTACCTATGCTAGGAGGGTCAATTCTTAATAAAACTTCTAGCTATGCGGATGCCATTGATGACCCACAAGTATATGGGATCAATCGTAGTATATGGGATCAATCGTAGTCCCTTCGATAAGTAAGAGTGTCGAACCCAACGAGGAGCAGAAGGAAATGACAAGCGGTTTTCAGCAAGGTATTTTCTGCAAGCACTGAAATTATCGGTAACGAGTAGTTTGATAGCAAGACAATTTGTAACAAGTGACAAGTAGCAATAGTAACAAAGAGTGCAGCAAGGTGGCCCAATCCTTTTTGTAGCAAAGGACAAGCCGGAACGATCTCTTATAATAAGCAAAGCGTTCTCGAGGACACATGGGAATTTCATCTAGTCACTTTCATCATGTTGGTTTGATTCGCATTCGCTACTTTGATAATTTGATATGTGGGTGGACCGGTGCTTGGGTGCTCTTCTTACTTGAACAAGCCTCCCACTTATGATTACCCCCTATCGCAAACATCCGCAACTACGAAAGAAGAATTAAGATAACTCTAACCATAGCATTAAACATATGGATCCAAATCAGCCCCTTACGGAATAGCGCATAAACTAGGGTTTAAGCTTCTGTCACTCTAGCAACCCATCATCTAATTACTACTCCACAATGCATTCCCTTAGGCCCAAAGATGGTGAAGTGTCATGTAGTCGACGTTCACATGACACTACTAAGAGAATCAACAACATACATATCATCGAAATATCGAACGAATACCAAATTCACATGATTACTTATGACAAGACTTCTCCCATGTCCTCAAGAACAAAAGTAACTACTCACAAATCATATTCATGTCCAAGATCAGAGGGGTATTAAATAGCATATTGGATCTGAACATATAATCTCCCACCAAATAAACCAACTAGCATCAACTACAAGATGTAATCAACACTACTAGCAACCCACAGGTACCAATCTGAGGTTTTGAGACAAAGATTGAATACAAGAGATGAACTAGGGTTTGAGATGAGATGGTGCTATTGAAGATGTTGATGAAGATTGGTCCTCCCACGATGAGAGGATCGTTGGTGATGTCGATGGCTCCGATTTCCCCCTCCCGGAGGGAAGTATCCCCGGCGGAATCACTCCACCGGAGAGCAAAAGTGCTCTTGCCCAAGTTCCGCCTCGAGACGGCGGTGCACCATCCCAAAAGTCTTCTCCTTATTTTTTCTAGGGCAAATGGGCTTATATACCAGAAAATGGGCACCGGAGGCTGGCCAGGGGCGCCACGAGCCACCAGGGCGCGCCTGGGGGGGGGGGGTGGCGCGCCCTGGTGCCTCATGGGCACCTGGGTGGCCCCCTCTGGTACTTCTTTATTCCAATATTTTTTATTTATTCCAAAATAAATCTCCGTGAAATTTCAGCTCATTTGGAGATGTGCAGAATAGGTATCTCTGACATAGCTTTTTCAGGTCCAGAATTCCAGCTGCCGGCGATCTCCCTCGTGTAAATCTTGCATCTTAAGAGAGAAAAGGCATTAGAATTGCTCCACAAAGTGTTATATTGATTAAAAATACTATAAATAAAAGTAGTAAAACATGATGCAAAATGGACGTATCAACTCCCCCAAGCTTCGACCTCGCTTGTCCTCAAGCGAAAGCCGATATCGATAATCATGTCCACATGTTTAGAGAGAGAGGTGTCGATAAAAACAAAATACGGACTTACTAGCATCATGATCATTATTATAAAAGCAATATTCATTATCATAAAATTTCTCATGAGCAAGTAACAATTCATCACAACAATGAAGTATAAGGCATAAACTTTCTTGAAAACTAACAAACTATGTTCTCAGTCAACAATGCAATTGCAATTCATCATATTTTCAGGAAGGGTCTCATGTAGGAGCTTTTTAGCAAGTCCACATACTCAACCATCATATAGTCTTCTATGATTGCTAACACTCACAACATATATATGGAGCAAAAAATTTCAGCCAGACACATAGAAAGATAGGGGCTTATAATTTTGCCTCCCAACTTATTCACCTCAAGGGTGATGTCAACAATAATAACTCATGATCACTCATATCCAACTGGATATATATGCCTAGATCTTTCCCCACCACATGATGCTTGCAAAAGATAAAAATAAAAAGGAATAGAGGAGAACACTATTGACTCTTTCATAAGAAGTAAATACATAAAAGTAAAAGATAGGCCCTTCGCAGAGCGAAGCAGAGGTTGTCATGCGCTTTTTGTTGTTGGATGCACAAGCTCTTAATGCAAAGGAACGTCACTTTATATTGCCCCTTGTGATAGCAAACTTTATTATGCAGTCCGTCGCTTTTATTTCTTTGCCATCACAAGTTCGTACAAAGCTTATTTTCCCTTACAATAAAAGTTCATACACATTTAGAGGCAATTTTTATTGCTTTTTGCACCGATGACAACTTACTTGAAGGATCTTATTCAATCCATAGGTAGATATAGTGGACTCTCATGACATGAAAACTAGGTTTAAGGGTTTTTGATGCACAAGTAGTATCTCTACTTGGTGCGGATTTTTGGCTAGCAAAGATATTGAGCAAGCACCACATGTTGGAGGATCTATGACAATATAACTTCTATGTGAATATAAGCAAACATAATTCATTACGTTGTCTTCCTTGTCCAACGTCAACAATTTGACATAAAATACTTAATGGGGGCTCACAATCATAAAAGATGTCCAAGATAGTGTATTTGCATGTGAATCTTCTCTCCCTTTTTAATTTTTTCATGAATTGCATCACTGACCAATGCTATGCTTGTTAACTTTCAGTAAATTTTACCACTTATACTTTTCTTTATGTAATGTCATTACTTTCCATAAGATTAGCATATGATCTTTTTCATTGCTAGGATTGAAACATAAAAGTAAAGAAGCAAAAACTCAAACTACTCTTTATTATATAACTCTCAACTCAATTACATAGATAGATATATCACGAAACTAGCACTCGAAAATAGATCATACTAAACTTTTATTCAACTAAATCACGAAATCACTAAGGATCGAACTAAAAATAGGTAAAGATAATAAAAGTGATGGTGATACAATACCGGGGCACCTCCCCCAAGCTTGGCACAAGCCAAGGGGAGTGCCCATACCCATGTACTCAAGTTTCCTTCTTCGGTGATGATGGTGATGATGAGGTGGCGGGCTTGTCCTTCAGCCTTAGCAGAAACTCCAATTTACGGTTGATGCTCCGAAGGGCGATGTTTTGCTCTTCCAACAAAATAACCTCACGAGTAAGAGATGTATTTTGAGCACACATTGTTTCAAAGACTCTTAGGGATTCAATTACGGATGGGGGAAGATGGTCATATAAGGGTTGAAGGATATCTCCCTTCTTCGCGGTCTCCTCCATGGGGCTAGCTTGCCCTCCTTCTGGAGCCTGGTTTCCCGCGACTTCCTCGGCCTTTTCCTCCTTGCCATTGTCTTCCTCCCTCGACGACCACTCGTAGTAGACTTCGCTGTAGGGGCGTTTGCCCGACGATGGTTGCACAATACGGTGCTTGGTACGGAGCCTTTGGGGAGCCATGGCGATCTAGATCTGTCAAAAAAATAGCACGAAACAAGAACAGAGGAGATTTCTGTGATACGGTGGTCAAAACATCCGGGAGTATATATAAAGAATTTTTATCTTGCAAAACAAGTAATCCAGGAGAAAACAGAGTCGGGAAGGCTCACGAGGGGCCCACGAGCCACCAGGGCGCGCCTGGGGGGGTGGCGCGCCCTGGTGCCTCGTGTGCACCTCGTGGGTCCCCTCGGCTGTTTCTTATTTTTGTATTTTTTCTAATATTCCAAAACTGACAGAAAATATTTTTATGGAATTTTTGGAGTCGGTTTACTTACCGTGTCATGTACCTCTTCCTTTTCAGGGTTCTGGAAGGTCTCTCTTATGTATTCCTCCGGTGTAATTGTTTCAATAATATTAGTTTCAACATTAATGATAGTACCTAAAATATAGTGCTTAATTCTTTGCCCATTCACCACTCTCGGATTAGTGCCTTCGGAGTTGTTTATTTTGATGGCTCCGGAGCGATAAACTTCTTCGATGATATACGGTCCTTCCCATTTAGAGAGAAGTTTTCCTGCAAAGAATCTCAAACGAGAATTGTACAATAGAACTTGCTCACCCACTTTAAACTCCCGTTTTTGAATTCTTTTATCATGCCATCTTTTAAATTTTTCTTTAAACAATTTGGCATTTTCATAAGCTTGAGTTCTCCATTCATCTAATGAGCTAATATCAAATAACCTCTTTTCACCGGCAAGTTTGAAATCATAATTGAGTTCATTAATTGCCCAATATGCTTTATGTTCTAACTCAAGAGGTAAATGACATGCTTTTCCATAAACCATTTTATAAGGAGACATACCCATAGGATTTTTATAAGCAGTTCTATAGGCCCATAATGCATCGTCAAGTTTCTTAGACCAATTCTTTCTAGATCTATTGACGGTTTTTTGCAAAATTAATTTTATTTCTCTATTTCTCAACTCTACTTGACCACTAGATTGAGTTAGGGATATGAAATTCTATGGTTGACATCATATTTAGCAAGCAGTTTACGGAGTGCACCACGAATAAAATGTGAACCACCATCAGTCATTAAATATCTAGGGACTCCAAACCATGGGAAAATAACTTCTTTAAGAATTTTAATAGAAGTGTTATGATAAGCACTACTAGTTGGAATAGCTTCTACCCACTTAGTAACGTAATCAACAGCAACTAAAATATGTGTCTACCCATTAGTTTTAGGAAAATGTCCCATATAATCAAATCCCCAAACATCAAATGGTTCAATAGCAAGTGAATAATTCATAGGCATTTCCTGACGTCTACCAACATTACCAATTCTTTGACATTCATCACAAGATAAGACAAACTTAAGAGCATCCTTAAAAAGAGTAGGTCAATAAAAACCAGATTGTAATACCTTCTGTGCAGTTCTGTATCCCGCATGGTGTCCTCCATAGGCCTCGGAGTGACACTTACGTAGGATCTGTTCATGTTCATGCTCGGGTATACAACGTCTAATAATACCATCTACCCCTTCTTTATAAAGATGTGGGTCATCCCAAAAGTAATATCTTAAATCAAAGAAGAACTTTTTCTTTTGTTGGTATGTGAAACTAGGTGGTATAAATTTAGCAACAATATAATTAGCATAGTCCGCATACCAAGGAGTATTGCGTGAAGCATTTATGACAGCTAATTGTTCATCGGGAAAATCATCATTAATTGGTAGTGGGTCATCAAGAACATTTTCCATTCTTGACAAATTATCTGCGACGGGATTCTCAGCTCCCTTTCTATCAATAATATGCAAGTCAAATTCTTGTAGCAATAGAACCCACCTAATGAGTCTAGGTTTAGCATCTTTCTTTTCCATAAGATATTTAATAGCAGCATGATCGGTGTGAACAGTTACTTTAGAATCAACTATATAAGATCTGAATTTATCACATGCAAACACAACTGCTAGAAATTCTTTCTCAGTAGTAGCATAATTTCTTTGGGCACTGTCTAGAGTTTTACTAGCATAATGGATAACATTTAATTTTTTATCAACTCTCTATCCTAGAATAGCACTAACAGCATAATCACTAGCATCACACATAATTTCAAAAGGCAAGTTCCAATCAGGTGGTTGAACAATAGGTGCAGTAGTTAAGGCTTTCTTAAGTGTTTCAAAGGCTTCTACACAATCATCATCAAAAACAAATGGAACATCTTTTTGCAAGAGATTGGTAAGAGGTCTAGAAATTTAAGAGAAGTCTTTAATAAACCTCCTATAGAAATCAGCATGACCAAGGAAACTTCTTATACCTTTAATATCTTTAGGACATGGCATTTTCTCAATAGCATCAATCCTTAGCTTTATCAACTTCAATACCTCTTTTAGAAATTTTATGCCCTAAGACAATACCTTCATTCACCATAAAGTGGCACTTCTCCCAATTCAAGACAAGATTAGTTTCTTCACATCTCTGCAAAACTTGATCAAGGTTGCTTAGGGCCAGTTCTTTTGTAGCTTATTTGAGCTTATTGTCAAAATAAGCCAGAAGCTGAAAAGAACTCGTTTTCAGAATCTGAGCTCAGCTTATCCATAGACCCTTCTAGTGCAATGAGAATAAGCTGGGGGGGGGGGGGGGAGGAGCTTCTCGCAGAAGCTCACTTAACCCCGAAGGATGAACAGTGTTTTACCCAAAAAATACTTTCTAAAAATTTTCGGATAATTTGAAATTTTTGAAATGTGTCGGAAAATTTGAAATTTCTGAAATGTTTTGGATTAACAGTGCTTTATCCGAAAAAAATACTTTCTGAAGATTTTCGAAGAATTTGAAATTTTGGAAATGTGTCAGAAAATTTTGAAAATTTTGAAATGTTTTGGATGAACAGTTGTTTATCCGAGAAAAAAAATACTTTATGAAGATTTTCGGATAGTTTGAAATTTTTGAAATGTGTCAGAAAATTTGAAAATTTTGAAATGTTTCCGATGAACAGTTGTTTATCCGGGAAAAAAAATACTTTCTGAAGATTTTCGGATCATTTGAAATTTTTGAAATGTGTCAGAAAATTTGAAAATTTTGAAATGTTTCGGATGAACAGTGTCATACCACAAATAAGCTGAAAAAGCAGGCACTGCAAAGAACTGGCTAGCTTATTATCTGGAGCTTATTTTCACAGGAGCTTATTTACAGCTTATTTCCACAGGAGCTTATTTCCACAGCAGCCCTCAAAAGAACTGGCCCTTAAGCAATCATCAAAAGAAGTTCCGTAAACGGAGAAATCATCCATGAAAACCTCAACAATCTTTTCACAAAAGTCAGAGAATATAGCAGTCATACATGTTTGAAAGGTAGCAGGTGCATTGCATAAACCAAAAGGCATACGTCTATGAGCATAAGTTCCAAAAGGACAAGTAAAGGTGGTTTTCTCTTGGTCAGACTGTGATACAGGTATTTGAGAGAAACCAGAATATCCATCTAGGAAACAAAAGTGTGTATGCTTAGACAATCTTTCTAACATTTGATCAATAAAAGGTAAGGGGTAATGATCTTTTCTAGTGGCTTTGTTTAATTTTCTAAAATCAATTACCATCCTATAACCAGTTACAATTCTTTGTGGAATGAGTTCATTTTTATCATTAGGAACAACGGTAATACCTCCTTTCTTAGGGACACAATGAACGGGACTTACCCATCTACTATCAGCTATGGGATAGATTATACCTGCTTCCAGAAGCTTTAATATTTTGGTTCTTACCACCTCTTTCATCTTAGGATTTAATCGTCGTTGGTGGTCGACAACTGGTTTAGCATCAGGCTCCATATTAATTTTGTGCTGACATAGAGTGGGACTAATGCCCTTAAGATCATCAAGAGTATATCCAATAGCAGCGCGGTGTTTCCTCGGAGTTTTCAATAATCTCTTTTCTTCATACTCTGAAAGGTTAGCACTAATAATAACAGGATATATCTTCTTTTCATCAAGATAAGCATATTTCAATGTATCAGGCAATTGCTTCAATTCAAATACTGGATCACCCTTAGGTGGAGGAGGGCCTCCAAGAGTTTCAACAGGCAAATTGTGTTTAAGGATAGGTGGTTGATCAAAGAACATCCTGTCTATTTCATTTCTTTCATTCATATGTATATCGTTTTCATAGTCTAGCAAATATTGTTCTAACGGATTAGTAGGAGGTACGGCAATAGAAGCAAACCAATAATTTCATCTTTACTCGGCAATTTTTTATCATGAGGTTGTCTACGAAACTTGGAGAAATTAATCTCATGAGACATACCACCAAAATTAACACTAACAGTTTCTTTAGCGCAATCAATCTTGGAATTAACAGTGTTCAAGAAAGGTCTACCAAATATAATGGGACAAAAATCATCTTGTGGAGAACCGAGGACTAGAAAATCAGTAGGGTATTTTATTTTTCCACACAAGACTTCAACATCTCTAACGATCCCAAGCGGTGTAATTGTATCTCTGTTTGCAAGCTTAATAGTAACATCAATGTCCTCTATTTCAATAGGTGCAATATCATTCATAATTTCTTGATATAAGGTAAATGGAATGGCACTCACACTAGCACCCAAATCACATAAGCCATGATAACAATGATCTCCTATTTTAACAGAGACAACATGCATGCCTACTACAAGGTCTGTTTTTATCTTTAGGATCTGGTTTAGCAATTCTAGCTGCTTCATCGCAGAAGTAAATAACATGCCCATCTATATTATCGACCAAGAGATCCTTAACCATAGCAACATTAGGTTCAACTTTAATTTGTTCAGAGGGTCTAGGTGCTCTAATATTACTTTTGTTAACCACAGTTGAAACTTTAGCATGTTCCTTAATCCTAACAGGAAATGGTGGTTTCTCAATATAAGCAGTAGGCACAACTGGATCAACATGGTAAATAATTGTTTCTTCTTTAACACTAACGGGTTCCTCAATCTTTTCTTTAACAGGGGGATGATATTTAAACCACTTCTCCTTAGGGAGATCAACATGAGTAGCAAATGATTCACAAAAGGAAGCTACTATCTCAGAGTCAAGTCCATATTTAGTGCTAAACTTACGAAAAGCATCGGTATCCATAAAAGATTTAACACAATCGAACTCAAGTATTATACCTGACTCATTACCTTTGTTGAGTTCCCAATCTTCAGAGTTGCGTTTAATTCTTTCCGAAAGATCCCATCTGAATTCAATAGTTTTCTTCATAAAGGAGCCAGTCGAAGAAGAATCGAGCATGGTTTGATTATCATGAGAAAGCCGAGCATAAAAATTCTGTAAGATAATTTCTCTTGAGAGCTCATGATTGGGGCATGTGTACATCATGTACTTAAGACCCCCCCAAGCTTGAGCGATGCTTTCTCCTTCACGAGGCCAAAAATTATATATATAATTCCGATCACGATGAACCAAATGCATAGGATAAAATTTCTGGTGGAATTCCAGTTTGAATCGGATCCAGTCCCATGTATCAGTATCATCACATAGCCTATACCATGTCAATGCCTTTCCCTCCAAAGATAAAAGGGAATACTTTCTTCTTAACTCCATCTCCAGATAAATCTGCAAGCTTAAACAGTCCACAAATTTCATCCACATAGATCAAGTGCATATCAGGATGTACCGTTCCATCTCCTGCATAAGGATTGGCTAGCAGTTTCTCTATCATACCTGAAGGAATCTCATAATAAATATTTTCAGTAGGTGCAGTAGGTGGAGGGGCAACTATTTGTGCTTCCGGTCGAGGTGAAGATACCCCGAACAAACCCCTCAAAGGATTACTTTCCATAGTGACAAGTGACAGTAAATTTCAGCACGTAATATAAATGTTTCCTTACCAAATTCCACTCACCAAAGGCGCTTCACTCCCCGGAAACGGCGCCAGAAAAGAGTCTTGATGACCCACAAGTATAGGGGATCAATCGTAGTCCTTTCGATAAGTAAGAGTGTCGAACCCAACGAGGAGCAGAAGGAAATGACAAGCGGTTTTCAGCAAGGTATTTTCTGCAAGCACTGAAATTATCGGTAACGAGTAGTTTGATAGCAAGATAATTTGTAACAAGTGACAAGTAGTAATAGTAACAAAGAGTGTAGCAAGGTGGCCCAATCCTTTTTTAGCAAAGGACAGCCAGAACGATCTCTTATAATAAGCAAAGCGTTCTCGAGGACACATGAGAATTTCATCTAGTCACTTTCATCATGTTGGTTTGATTCGCGTTCGCTACTTTGATAATTTGATATGTGGGTGGACCGGTGCTTGGGTGCTCTTCTTACTTGAACAAGCCTCCCACTTATGATTACCCCCTCTCGCAAACATCCGCAACTACGAAAGAAGAATTAAGATAACTCTAACCATAGCATTAAACATATGGATCCAAATCAGCCCCTTACGGAATAGCGCATAAACTAGGGTTTAAGCTTCTATCACTCTAGCAACCCATCATCTAATTACTACTCCACAATGCATTCCCTTAGGCCCAAAGATGGTGAAGTGTCATGTAGTCGACGTTCACATGACACCACTAAGAGAATCAACAACATACATATCATCGAAATATCAAACGAATACCAAATTCACATGATTACTTATGACAAGACTTCTCCCATGTCCTCAAGAACAAAAGTAACTACTCACAAATCATATTCATGTCCAAGATCAGAGGGGTATTAAATAGCATATTGGATCTGAACATATAATCTCCCACCAAATAAACCAACTAGCATCAACTACAAGATGTAATCAACACTACTAGCAACCCACAGGTACCAATCTGAGGTTTTGAGACAAAGATTGAATACAAGAGATGAACTAGGGTTTGAGATGAGATGGTGCTGTTGAAGATGTTGATGAAGATTGGTCCTCCCACGATGAGAGGATCGTTGGTGATGTCGATGGCTCCGATTTCCCCCTCCCAGAGGGAAGTATCCCCGGCGGAATCGCTCCGCCGGAGAGCAAAAGTGCTCCTGCCCAAGTTGTGCCTCGAGACGGCGGCGCACCGTCCCAAAAGTCTTCTCCTTATTTTTTCTAGGGAAAATGGGCTTATATACCAGAAAATGGGCACCGGAAGCTGGCCAGGGGCCCCACGGCCCCCTCTGGTACTTCTTTCTTCCAATATTTTTTATTTATTCCAAAATAAATCTCCATGAAATTTCAGCTCATTTGGAGATGTGCAGAATAGGTATCTCTGACATAGCTTTTTCAGGTCCAGAATTTCAGCTGCCGGCAATCTCCCTCCTTGTGTAAATCTTGCATATTAAGAGAGAAAATGCATTAGAATTGCTCCACAAAGTGTTATATTGATTAAAAACACTATAAATAACAGTAGTAAAACATGATGCAAAATGGACGTATCAGCCATATCTTTGCTTATAGTTGAATTTGAGAGACAATTTGTGCATATGCATCCCGCTATACAAAGAATACTCCTAGAGTTTTCAAACATTCGTAATCCTTTCGTTAAACGTGTGGTCACTTTATTCCTAGCTTATGAATTTGGCCACATCATGAAAGAGGCCTGTGAAATATTTGCTCATTACAATATAAATAGTGGATGCCCTCCTATAGAAGAAATCATTTACAATCAGGAGGCAATAAGGAGATTACAATCTCCAGATTATGCTGCTTACAATGAGAATCTTAGAAAAAAGGTTCCCCCATCCACCTTACTTGATAAAATTTCTGAACTTAATGATAATTTTGCTATACAAAACAATGGTTTGGGGTTAGTGCTTGAGAAAAAAATTAAAGGAGAATATTCAAAGAAACATGTATAATGAAGAAATAGTCATCACTTACAAAGGGCCAATGGAGGGATCCCCTCCTCCTAAATTTGATCTTACGGATCCTGACCCTATTAAATTTAGCCCTTTTGAGTATTTTTGCTTTCCACTTAGAAAACTTGCTGCTGAAAGAAGAGAGTATGAGATGAGCATGGATGATCTTCCTTACAAGGATGACAACACTTGAAACTAGGCATTATGCCTAGCTAGGGGCATAAAACAATAGCGCTTGTTGGGAGGCAACCCAATGAATAGAATACATTTTTGTTTTTACTTTCTATTCTTGTGTGTTTACGCAATTATAGTCTCTGTTATGATTGTGTTTTTATCTTTTAATTAGTGTTTGTGCCAAGTAATGCCTTTGGGATGATATGGGTGATAGTATAATTGATGCTGTTTGAAAACAGGAACTTTTGCGTCCAGTGCTGGAATTTTGATTTTTCTCTGGAATTTAAGAACCTTCTGAATTTTTTACACAATATTGATATATGAATTTCCCACGTTATACTAATTTTTCAGAAATTTTCGAGTTACATAAGTATGACATTAATTCAGGTCTTTACAGACTGTTCTGTTTTAGACAGATTCTGTTTTTGTTGCATAGTTTGCTTATTTTGATGAATCTATGGATCGTATCGGGGGGTATGAGTCATGGAGAAGTTGGAGTAAAGTATCATTATGCCAATATTAAATATGAATCAATTTAAAACAGTACCTAAATTTTAAGTTTTTTTTGTTATACTAACAGATCTCATGAGGTTTCTGTTGAGTTTTGTGTGCTGAAGTTTTCAAGTTTTGGGTGAGACTACGATGGATAAAAGAATAAGGAGCGGCAAGATCCTAAGCTTGGGGATGCCCAAGGCACCTCAAGGTAATATTAAAGGAAGACTCAAGCTTCTAAGCTTGGGGATGCCCCGGAAGGCATCCCCTCTTTCGTCTACAATCTATTGGTAACTCACTTGGAGCTATATTTTTATTCATCACATGATATGTGTTTTACTTGGAGCGTCTTGTCATATAGTTTGTTTGCTTTTTACTTTGGCACAATCATCTTTGCTGAACACACCTTTTTGAGAGGGACACACATTATTCGTGATTTGTTAGAATACTCTATGTGCTTCACTTAAATCTTTTGAGCTAGGAAGTAGCTCTAGTGCTTCACTTATATCTTTTAGAGCATGGCGGTGGTTATATTTTAAATAAATAGTTGCACTCTCATGCTTCACTTATATCTTTTTGAGAGTCTAATGATTAACAATGGTAATATGCACGGGTTATGAATTTGGTCCTGATATGATAGGTATTCGAGAGGGATATAATAAAAACTTTCATGTAGATCACTGAATATGATAAGTTTGATTCCTTGCAATAGTTTTGCGATATTAAGATGGTAATATGTGGGAGGTGCTAGTAGATAATTGTGGTTTAGTAAGAATATTGGTGTTAAGGTTTGTGATTCCCGAAGCATGCATGTATGATCTGTCGTTATGCTAAGAAGTTGGAGCATGATTTATTCTTGATTGTCTACCTTATGAGTGGCGGCCGGGGACGAGCGATGGTATTTTCCTACCAATCTACCCCCCTAGGGGCATGCGTAGTAGTAATTTGCTTCGAGGGCTAATAAACTTTCGCAATAAGTATGTGAGTTCTTTATGACTAATGTGAGTCCATGGATTATACGCACTCTCACCTTTCCACAATTTGCTAGCCTCTTTGGTACCGTGCATTGCCCTTTCTCACATCGAGAGTTGGTGCAAACTTCGCCGGTGCATCCAAACCCCGTGATATGATACGCTCTATCACACATAAGCCTCTTTATATCTTCCTCAAAATAGCCACCATACCTACCTATCATGGCATTTCCATAGCCATTCCGAGATATATTGCCATGCAACTTCCACCGTTCCGTTTTTATGACACACATCATCATTGTCATATTGCTTTGCTTGATCATATAGCTGACATAGTATTGTGGCTCAGCCACCGTTCATCATTTTTATACATGTTACGCTAGCATCATTGCACATCATGGTACACTGCCAGAGGCATTCATATAGAGTCATATTGTTCTAGTATCGAGTTGTAACATTGAGTTGTAAGTAAATAAAAGTGTGATGATTATCATTATTAGAGCATTGTTCCAGTGAGGAAAGAATGGTGGAGATTAATGAGTCCTCAAAAAAGTGGGGATGAGCTCCATGAGACTGCTCTAAAAAAAAGAGGCAAAAAAGAGCCCACGAAAAAAAATATGAGAGAAAAAGAGAGAAGGGGCAATGTTACTATCCTTTTTCCACACTTGTGCTTCAGAGTAGCACCATGTTTTCATATAGAGAGTCTCCTATTTTGTCACTTTCATATACTAGTGGGAATTTTTCATTATAGAACTTGGCTTGTATATTCTGATGATGGGCTTCCTCAAATGCCCGAGGTCTTCATGAGCAAGCAAGTTGGATGCACATCCACTTAGTTTTCATGTTGAGCTTTCATACACTTATAGCTCTTAGTGCATCCGTTGCATGGCAATCCCTACTCCTCGCATTGACATCAATTGATGGGCATCTCCATAGCGCATTGATTAGCCTCGTCGAGGTGAGACTATCTTCTTATTTTTGACTTCCCCTTATTAATCTCTACCACCACACTCTATTCCACCCATAGTGCTATATCCATGGCTTGCACTCATGTATTGCGTGGGTGTTGAAAAAGCTGAAGTGTGTTAAAAAGTATGAGCAAATTGCTCGGCTTTTCATCGGGGTAGTGCATGACAAATATTTTGTGTTAAGAAGATGGAGCATGACAGGATTATATGATTTTGTAGGGATAATGTTCTTTAGCATTTTTATTTTGAAAGACATGATTGTTTATTAGTATGCCTGAGTATTGATGTCTTTATATCAAACTATAGACTATTGCTTTGAATCATCCGGATCTTATTATTCATACCGTAAGAGAAAGATTACATGATGAAACATGATAGGTAGCATTCCACATCAAAAATTCTGTTTTTATCATTTACCTACTCGAGGAGAAGCAGGAATTAAGCTTGGGGATGCTTGATACGTCTCCAACGTATCTATAATTTTTGATTGTTCCATGCTATTATAGTATCAATCTTTGATGTTTTATATGCAATTATATGCCATTATATATCATTTTTTGGGACTAACCTATTAACCCAGTGCCCAGTGGCAGTTGCTGTTTTTTTGCTTGTTTTTGCCTTTTCAGAAAATCATTATCAAAAAGAGTCCAAACGAGAAAAAAACTTTGGATTAATTTTTTCTGGACCAGAAGAGACCCACAAAGCTTCGGGAGAAGACCAGAAGAGCCACGAGGAGGCGACAAGCCTGGAGGGCGCGCCCCCCAGGCTTGTGGGCCCCTCGTAGCCCCTCCTGACCTAATTCCAGCGCTATAAATTCCCAAATATTCCCAATATACCAGAGAGACAGAAGAGAAAACCTTTCCGCCGCCGCAAGCCTCTGTTCTTCCGCGATCCCATCTGGAGGCCTTTTCCGGTACTCTGTCGGAGGGGGAATCGATCACGGAGGGCTTCTTCATCAACCTTGCTGCCCTTCCGATGATGTGTGAGTAGTTTACCACAAACCTACGGGTCCATAGCTAGTAGCTAGATGGCTTCTTCTCTCTCTTTGATCTTCAATACCATGTTCTCCTCGATGTTCTTGGAGTTCTATCCGATGTAATCTTGTTTTGCGGTGTGTTTGTTGGGATCCGATGAATTGTGAGTTTATGATCAGATTATTCATGAGAAATATTTGAGTCTTCTCTGAACTCTTTTATGCATGATTGTTATAGCTTTGTATTTCTCTCCGATCTATCGATTTGGTTTCGCCTGGGTCGTGGCCTCCTTACAGGCCGAGCTCGCGTTTTTGAGCTCGGAGGCGAGCTTGTTCCTCTCCTCCTGGAGGGCGTCGCGCTGCTTGACTAGCCCCTCCAGGTCGCCCTCCACCTCCACGACCCGGGCCGCGTGCTTCGCCGGCATGCCTCACCGCAGCCTTCTGCTGTTCGGCTTCTTGCCGAGCTGCTTGCAGCTTGGACCGGAGTCTCTCAAGCTCCACGGAGGCAGCTGCAGTAATACAGCCTTTAGAGCTCAAAGCAACTGCAGAAGTACTCATAACATCACACCAAAATATTCAAGCTCTTGCTTACCTTGAGATTGCTCCATCTGCTTCTTAAGCTGATCCGCGTCCTTCTCGGACCAGTCGAGCTTATGGTTCAGCTCCTCCAGCTCCCTTAAGCTGGATGCCGAAACCGAGGCTGAAACTTGCAAATGACGTCGTTAACTTCCTCGGATGAATCGATCCCCTGGTCGGCCTTGTGCGTCCGACCAAGGTCTCGGGGGGCTACTGTCTATTCGATTTGCTACATTATCCTTCCCTATAATCCCCACGCAAGATTATCAAATCTACCTCGGGGCTTGGGGGCTACTGTGGTTATACTTGTAACAAGTCTATGCAGTACGCAATGTCTTCGGACATATCAAATCTTACTTATTCCCTAAAGACTATCAGACACATCTAGTGCTAATTTTTTTTACGCATGTACGCGATTCTAAAGCAAAAACTCAATTTGAGCTTACCTCGAAGCCTTCATATAGGCCCTTGAAGGCCTCTCGAATACCGGCCTCTGCAGACCAATAGTTCTTCAGCGCCGCGCCCAGTATGGTGCGATGCTCAGGTATGATGGCGGAGCCCGTCATGGACACCTCCATCTCTTCGGTCCATCCCGTGGGCACCTGCTCTCCAGCAGGTCGGGATGGATGGGTCACTTCGGCCCCTTCCATCAGTGGAGGAGCCGCCGTTGAGGTTGGCTGCCGAGGTGGCTCTTGGACAACAGGGGCCGAGTCTATCAGCTATCCCCACTCTTCCCCTCCTTTCAAGGAGGAGGTCTTCTCCGGCGCGCCTTTGGAGGCCTCAGCCATGGAGGCATCGGCGCCGCCTCCCGTGGTTGTTATCGGGGGAGCCGGATGAGAAGTAGCCTCCCCCAGCCCATCATGGACCGTGGGAGAAGACTGACGCTCCTCTGAGGCGCTGGGAGGAGGAAGCCCGCTCGACGACGTCTTGTCGTTAGGGTGGGAGTGTTGTGGGCTGTAAAAATTGATCGGCCAAGGTTTAGGGCAGGCAGGTGAAAATAATGGGCAAGGAGGTAAAAAGTCTAACATATGTACCTCCTCGGCAGGGGTTTCTCCCTGCGGGGCCCGAAGAAGTCGCCCTCTGACTCGGAGGGAACGACCTCGGCCTCGGGCGGGGCCTTGTTGGAGGTGGCGTCGATAGCCTTTACGAGGCGCTTTTGCTTCCGAGGCACCTCGGCCCCCGCGATGTCCTCGGACGCCGCCCTTCTTCTCTTCGGGGAGGAGGTGCTCTCCTCCCCCTCATCTTCTCCCTCTCCTTCCTCCTTGCCCGAGGAGAGGGTTTGCATTTCCTCGGACTTAGCGTCCGAGGGATCCCGGATCCGAAGACCCATCCTTTTCTTCCCCGGCTCCTTCCCCTTGGCAGGAGCCTTTGGGGGAACTGTGGCCAGCAAGGCCTGTAGCTCGGGGGACTGGTTGTCTTCGGGGAGTGGTGCTGCACACCTAATGAGCACCGCTTTTGGCTCCCACTTCTGCAAACAGAGTGGGAAGATTCATACGAGCATCAAAACAAGGAGTCATTATTGAAAAGGAAAGATGAATAGTACCTCAGATGCACCATGGGCGGCGCAGTAGCCGCCGTCCGGTCCGGCTTCGGGGAATTCATTCTAGGACGACTTGAAGAGAGCCATCCACATGCCATCCAAGGAGGTGCGGAAGAAATGCCGCACTGGAGCTTCGTCTTTGGGCTTGTACAACCACATGGGGGTGGCCCGAAGTTGGAGAGGGATGATACGGCGGTGGAGCATCACGTCCACCACGGCCGGCAACTTGAATCTCTTCTTCAGAGATCGGATCCTCCCCTGGAGAGCAGCGACTTTGTCCACGCTGCCCCACTCCAGGCCTTGCCTCTGCCAAGACACCAGCTTTCGAGGAGGCAGCCCGGTAAAGGCTGGGACCTCGGCCTGGCCCGACGCAAGCGATTCTGTGATGTAGAACCACTCGCGCTGCCACATCTTCACAGTGTTGATGAAGGTGCCTTCCAACCACTCTGGCTTCTAGAGTTTGCTGATCATGGCACCCCCGCATTCGGCCAGCTCGGCCCCACCGCTCTTTGGCTTTACACAGAAGGTCTTCAGCCATAGGCCGAAGTGGGGCTCCACGTGTAGGAATGCTTCGCAGACTATCATGAAGGTGGTGAGATGGAGAATGGAGTTCGGGGCAAGATTATGGAAATCCAACCTATAGAAGAACAGGATCCACCGCACGAAGGGGTGCAGGGGGAATCCCAGACCTCGAATGAGGTGGGGGACGAACACGACCCGCTCCCCTGGCTTGGGAGTGGGGACGCGCTGGTTTGGCTCTGGAGCCCGGCAGGCGGCGTTGTGAGGGATGTACCCCGCCAAGCGGAGCTCCTCGATGGTGGCATCGATGACCTTGGAGGCCACCCACTTCCCCTTCAGATCCGCGTCCGCCATTGTTGCAGGAAGCGGAGGATTGGAGATAGTTTTTAGCTCGAAAAGGAGGGATTGAGGATGCGAGAGCTTGGAGGGTTTGGGTGCTGGAGCGGCAAGGGAGCGTGAGAAGATAGATTCGCCGCCTCCTGCTCTTTATAAGCCAGTAAAAATATGAAGCGTCCCTCTGTCGCGCCATAAAAATCGCCACGTTTCGGCTTATCATGCCGTTGTGGCCGCATGGGGGGGGGGGGGGGTACAACAATTGATTGATGATATCGCTCAAAACGCGGGGCACGATCTCTGTTTGATGAGACGTGCCAATGAGAGGGTTGCCTCGAACCGCGATTCTAACAAGTAATAACTGATTCATGTGATGTCATGGGTTCTGACGTTTCGGCAAAAGTTGTCAGTAATTGACAGCCGAGCACGTTGGGATTGTTGGTCTTCGGGACTAAGTAGAACCGTATGCTTCGGATGGACGAAGATGCATCGCGGGCGACACATGGTCGGCATGCTTCACCTCTTATTTTAAATGGGAAGTGCCCTTTTTTAATTAGGGATTTCTGAGCCCTGGGCGAACTTTTAAGCTTGGAGCTTGGAACTTGCCTGCTAAGCCAAAGAACTTTTATGACGAAGACATTTATCCGAAGACCGAAGTCATTTATAAGAAGATGGTCGCCATCCTCGGCTTTGAAGACAAGTTCGGGGGCTACTGACGGTGTCCTGGACTAGGGGGTCCTGGCCTAGTTGATTAGTCCATGGGCCGGACTCAAGGCCCGTTGAAGAGCAGAGACTACGGAGGTTTCTAACTTGAAGAACCGACGTACCAGGCCTTACCAAAGACTTGGCGTACACCCCAAGGATACAAAGATTCGGCATGTATTCCTTTAATTGTAACCGACCATGTGTAACCCTAGATACCCCTGGTGCCTATATAAACCAGAGGGTTTAGTCCATAGAGGCACGATCATTCACAATCCTAGGTTTAGACCACAACTCACGATCTCGAGGTAGATCAACTCTGTACCTTGATACACCATCAATATAAACAAGAGCAGGACGTAGGGTTTTACCTCCATAGAGAGGGCCCGAACCTGGGTAAATCACCGTGTTCTACGTTCCCTGTTACGCCATTGATCCGATCTCATAGCTCGGGCCCCCCTACCCGAGATCTGCCGGTTTTGACACCGACATTGAGCGCCTCCCCCTAGATTAGATCTGACTCCTGGGGGTGTTTCTAGACGCCGAAATATGAGTCTCATCACCGTTTTATCTTTTTTCGGAGATCCATACATCTAAAAATCTAGAAAATCGGGCAGCCCAGCAACTTTAGGACCAAGCTTGCGGAAAAAGGAGGGTTCCAGGGGCCTTCTATAATGCCTATGTGCCTCCCATAGGAACGCCTGGAGGTATGGCCGTGAATATACCCAATGTGCACAACACTCTATGGCCAGATTCCGACTCCAATTTCCAAGTCGGATTTTCATCCGATTCTTCATGCTGGGACGCCTAGCCGGATCTCCATCTTAGCAACAAAGTTGATCTTTGTCCTCCAAATACTACAACTAGCAATGAATATATAGAGCATCATAAGCCGACACACATGTCATTATACATTATAATGACAACACTTTGGCTCCAGCCGGCCGACGAAACCATGACATACATGGCATGTAAATTAAACATGCATCACATACATGAGCCATAATATTCACATCAACCTTCAAAAACAAGTTAGACGTGTTCTACCGGGTTGGGTGAATTATCGTATGATATCTAGTCGGCTCTATGTTAGGTCTGCTGGCCCCGCTAGCCGGTTTAGCAGGTAGGGTTTTGATCGAGTGGGCGAATCTTGTCGAAGCAGGTCTTGCATCATGATCCCAGAAATCACAGATCTAGTCTACTCTTCCTATATGAAGGATTCTTCAGATCTAATCAATCTGAATTAATCATCACAAATCTGAGTTGGATTAACGTCACAGGTCTACCCCAAGGGTAGAAACCAATCGATAGGGGCATGTTGTGTTACGACCTCATAGATTATGATTACGCAAGTGAATCCATCCTAAATCCCTGATGTACAGCCAACCAAGTCAGTCGTGCACTCATCTGATCTACCGAATAGATCACCCACCAATAAAAAGCGACACCAGATCACATATGTCACCTGCTCCATATCCCATATGCATGCAATTCAGATCTAAAACCAATAGGAGGCGTTGCCAGTCGTGTGCACCCGCAACATCAGCATAACCAGCTTCACCGGGGTATCGCGAAGCTCTGTTCTTGTTGACACCTTGGGACATGTCTGCACCAAGATTTCCAAGGGATCAACACATGCGGAGAATGCCATGGCATGATTGGAGGACCTGCAAGTGGCGAAGGTGGGGTCTTGGATGCGATGAAGACTTTGCTTCACAGGCAGTTGTTCAGACTTGGCTTGCGGGATATGTTCCCGTCCAGACCGGGCATGAGTTCCTGTGAGCTTGGTGGTACGTGACTTGTAGTAGTAGCCTCCGCGAGTGGGGGCGGCAGCATTGGAGGACTTCTTTGTTGGTGGTGCTCCTTTGAGTACCGAGTCGTGATTTCCAGGGTGAAAACTCAAGGTCTGGCCTTTACTGGTTGTGCCTGGCAATGGCTTTGTTGAAGGCATTGTTTTGGGAGCGCGGTCTTTCTCCAGGGTGAAAACCTACGATCTTTGATCGGGCAACGACAACGCTTGTGCATTGTTTCCTTCCTGAAGGCGTTGCTTTTGGAGAACCTTCTTTCTAGTCCGGGTGTTGTCTTGGGTGGTGGTTAGAGTGCTGCTACTGCGGGTGATTGATCACCGTGGCAAGTTTTTTTTTCCTTTTTTTCTCCTTTTATTCTCTTTTTTGGCTGTGTGCATCCTGGATGTTCTTAGGCAACTTGTTGGTGCAGAGGCTGGGTGTAATTGGTATCTACTTGATATTAATATATTCCCCTTTTCAAAAAAAGGAGGCATTGCTAGATCCCACATTGCCTTTATTGGTGCTTGGAGCAAGCCCCTCACTAGAGTGATAGACCCACTAATAGTTGAACTACGGGTTCTACGAGAGGGTGTAATCTTTGCCCAACTGCGTGGTCCATCACATGTGATCATGGAGGTAGACTGCTTAGAGGTTGTCAACCTCTGGACTCTGCGTCATAATTCTTGTTCAACTGGAGTGCCTATTCTACAAGAACTAGGGGAGCGCTCTCTGATCTTTGCTTTGTTCTCAATTCAACATGTTCCCAGTTCTTCAAATGTTTTCTGCACACCTTTGTGCAAAGCTTGCTTGCAAGCTAGAGGTGACAAAAAGCTGGTTGTCTGAAAGCTAAGAGCATCTCCAGCCGAAATTGGCAAATCCGACCCCCTATATGTCCACAGACGTTCCCGGGCGCGTCCGCGGGTGATCGTTCACCCCTCATTTTTCCTTCGCTGCATCCAACTACCTCATATTAGATGCCTCAAATCCATACAAAGCATGCAAAATAAAATCTATGTACCACGTAGATAACCTAAGCTAGCCTACACTACTCATCATCGTCGGAGATGTCAACGACCTCCGTGCCGGACGGCCCTGCCTCCGATGGATGGCCGCCTGCCACACCTTCGGCTCCTTGTCCGACTCTATCTTGGTGAAGATTTCGTTGAGCTCCGCGTCCCGCTGGCGGAGCAAGCGGCGGTTGGCCTCCACCGTGGCCACCGACCGGATGGAGTCGAGGATGGGCTGCTGCTCCGCCGCATCCTCTACTTGGGCCACCTCGAACTCCGCCATGGCGTCGTCCATGGCGAAGCCCGCAGCCAGAGGCACCGGATCCGCCTTGCCCACGTTGTCGTCGTCCTCCGGCTTCGCGTCCTCCATGGACGCGGCCTGCTCCGCCTCCACCTCCTCCTCCTCCTCCGACTCCGGCGAATCTGGAGGCAAGTCGGCTGCGATCTGGGCTTCACGCCACGCCCGGATCTCCTCAAGCAACTCAAGGCACCGCTCCGCGCGTGAGCATGACGTATTCGTCACCTTCTGTCGGGCCATGGCTATCGGTGGACGACGAGCGGATACGAGGGGTGGCGGCACTAAGAGGAGGAAGAGGGAGGGAAATGAATGCGGCTAGGGTAGAGGGTCGTTGTCCTGCTTAGATAGCCGGACTTTGGCCCTCGGGCGGCGAGCCGGAGCGGCGCCACGCGGCGGCATGAATGCATCCACACCCGTCTCGAAGGAGAAGCCCGTCGGACCGATGGGTTTCCGAGTATTTTGGCGTGGGACCCCGCCGTCGATCCGACATGGTGGACGCGCCCGGGCCTCCCCATATCCGCCCCAGATTTGGCTGGATATGAGGGGTGTCGGTCAGCTCGGGTGTGTAGGACCTGCATGAGGAGCCCGTATGCGTTGGTTTTCTTTTGACCAGGCCGTCTGCCCGGGCATATTGTGGGGAGGGGGGGGGGGGGTTGGGGCGCCCGGTTGTAGATATTCTAATGGGCATTGCATGAGGCTGCATGATATTACCTATGATACCGCACTACCGAAGGTGTTATGGTCAAATCTTATTATATGGGTGATTATGAATGATATCTCTACATAAGGGGAAATATCTGGTGCTCCAGGCCCTCAGGTGCTACGATGATACGGGCTTCTGGGAGCCACTGGATCATCAAACTTTTTACAAAAAATCCCCCTAGGAGTCCAAAAATTGCGCATAGGGCCAGCAGATCCAGCAGCTTCGTAGATGCCGTCAGTTCTTAGATAGATCCAACGGCCGAGGAGCCCGAATCACCGTAGCACTTCAGCGTTTGGAGCACATACTCACTCCTCTACATAATATAGCCAACATCTGATTATACTATTAGCCATGCTCCTACGCAAATGGTGTTTCCTTGTCCTGATTCTCCTCTACAAATTCATTAATCGAAGCCCCAGGCAGAACAGCATTGGTTGTTATGCAACCCCTCCAACCACAACGGTTCTTGCATCAGCCCATCCTAACCTTGACCACCTCAAGCAAGCTACCCTTCGCTATATAAACACTTTCCCACAAACCCATCTCCTCAAAACACAGAACCCCCACACCTCCTCTGTATTCACTCTCTCTTTAAACCCACCAATCTCTCTGTGACATCCATACGCTCAGAGAGACCATCAAAATGGTGAGTGTGCAATACCAACTCAATTGGCCTTCGCTAATTACAAATGTATGTAAACTCTCGTGTCTGACACTTTCTTCTTGTGTCATGTTATGCGTACGTGCAGGTTGCGGAGGCGAAGCAGAATGGCGTGGTCACCATGGCGGGCAGCAAGGTGCAGCTGATGTCGGTGAAGCGCGAGGAGCCGACGCTGGTGTCGCCGGCGGAGGCCACGCCGACGGGGGAGCAGTACTACCTGTCCAACTTGGACCAGAACATCGCGGTGATCGTGCAGACGGTGTACTGTTTCAAGTGCCCATCGGGCCGCGGCAACGAAGCGGCCGCAGACGCGCTCCGCGCCGCGCTGGCTCGCGTGCTCGTCCACTACCACCCGCTCGCCGGCCGCCTCGGCATCAGCCCGGAGATGAAGCTCACCGTGGAGTGCACCGGCGAGGGCGTCCCGTTCGTGGAGGCCGAGGCCGCCTGCGACCTGGCCCTTATCGGCGACCTCTCCACCCCCGACCCCGCCGCGCTGGGCCAGCTCGTGTACTCCGTCCCCGGCGCCAAGAACATCCTCGAGATGCCGCCCATGACGGCGCAGGTACGCCACGCCGCACACGTTGCTCGCGCGCACAGGCATGCTTTAACTGCGTATTTGCGTCGCCCTCCGTTGCCGAGGCGGCTTTGCCGATGCCGGGCTGGGTTGCCCTGAGCTGCGCTTTTAATGGCGGCGTGCAGCCTTGCGCCCTTTTCTTTTCAAAGGAACAGGAAGCATTATGGACTTGCCAGCGTCAAGTAACTTGGAAACGGACTGGCCTGCAACGCGCGTGACTCGAATAATTGAAATTAGTATTGGTTGGCTAGTACTCGGAGTAGTGAGGAGAACGGATCGACTCCACGAGGCTTGAACAAATTTGAGTTCAATATATAGCTTTGGGGGTTGAAAAGCGAGTTCAATGGGGCAGCCAGAAATAATATACTCCCTCCGCAAAGAAATATAAGAGTGTTTAGATCACTATGCTCTTATATTTCTTTACAAAGAGAGTACTAACACTCCCAGTACAAAATTAAAGTTTTTTTGCGGGACAAAATCAAGGCCCTCTTTGATTCGTAGGATTCTCAAAACGCGGGAATAGGAAAAATAAAGGATTGGAGTGGCATGTCCACTTGAATCCCATAGGATTAACACAGAGTGTTTGATGCCACAGGAAAAACAAAGGAACTGAAAAAAGAGCTTGAAGTAGATGCTAGATTTCCAATGAAATGTAGTACATGATTCCATAGGAAAAATTCCTATAAGATTCAATCATATGAATCAAACGACCACTGTAGAAAAAATTCTTAAGGATTATAACCCTCCAAAAATCCTACGGAATTCCTTTGAATCAAAGGAGCCCTAAAGGGTTTAGTAAAATCTAAATATGCTTTCCTCGTAGAAATACAATGGTTTCTTCAGTTTTACCCACATTGCTAAATCCAAATGTGTTTTCTTCGGACAAATATTTCTTTACTGATACATTGTTTTTTATAGGGATTTAGTTCTACATTGTTAGCCCAACCACTTCTACCTACAAATCAACCAAATCATACCATCCGTTTAGTTTTA
The DNA here is from genome assembly GCA_039707655.1 of Elymus sibiricus. Classification (NCBI taxonomy): domain Eukaryota; kingdom Viridiplantae; phylum Streptophyta; class Magnoliopsida; order Poales; family Poaceae; genus Elymus; species Elymus sibiricus. The sequence goes on along the minus strand of CM077666.1, from coordinate 163,034,325 downwards.
GTTGTCGAGCTACCTCATGATACATTGACAGACACATGTCAATCACTAACTAATCCAGTCATCTAGTGCAAGTAGCTAGGGTCCAAAACTCACACAAGATTAGTTGCACCAAATTAGTAGTTAACATTGATACGTCGAACACCCAAATTAGTCAAAACAAGTCTGCTGCAAATTTAATGAATTTGAACTGTGGATAATGAATTCTAACTGTGTACTTTGTCTCCACACAAAAAAAACTGTGTAGTTTGTACTACTTTTTTCTTTGACAAAGTTCGTACTACTTTGACTTAAAAACTTCTTTCGAAAAGAGGATCACCCCGGGAGTCAGTACAATAATTGAAGTTTATTTACCATTGGTCAATTTAATTTGCAGGTGACCAGGTTCAAGTGTGGCGGTTTCAGCCTCGGGTTGGCCATGAACCACTGCATGTTCGACGGTCTGGGCGCCATGGAGTTCGTCAACTCCTGGGCCGAGATGGCGCGCGGCGCCACGGAGCTCACCGTGCCGCCGTTCCTCGACCGCTCCGTGCTCCGCGCGCGCGACCCTCCTGTGATCTCCTACCCGCACTACGAGTTCGAGGAGATCGCTGACGTCTCGGAAATGGCGGCGCTCTACGGCGGCCAGGAGCTGATGTACCGCTCCTTCTGCTTCGACCCGGACAGGCTTGAGCGCGTCCGCGGCCTCGCCCTCGCCGAAGGGGATCTCGAGCGCTGCACCACCTTCGAGGCGCTCTCCGGCCTCGTCTGGCGAGCTCGCACCCGCGCGCTGGGGCTCGCGCCGGAGCAGCAGACGAAGCTGCTGTTCGCCGTGGACGGGCGGCGCCGCTTCGTGCCTCCGCTGCCAAAGGGGTACTTCGGGAACGGCATCGTGCTGACCAACGCCCTAGCGACGGCGGGGGATCTGCTGTCGGCGCCGGTGTCGCGCGCGGCCGGGAAGGTGCAGGAGGCCGTGCGGATGGTGACGGACGAGTATATGCGGTCGGCGGTGGACTATTTTGAGGCGACGCGCGCACGGCCGTCGCTGGCGTCGACGCTGCTCATCACCACGTGGTCGCGGCTCGCGTTCAACGGCGCCGACTTCGGCTGGGGCGAGCCGACCATGTCCGGGCCAGTCACGCTGCCGGAGAAGGAGGTCATACTCTTCCTCGCGCACGGCAAGGAGAGGAAGAGCATCAACGTCCTGCTCGGCCTGCCGGCGTCCGCCATGGACACTTTCCAAGAACTCATGGACGAGATATGATCGGCCCAGACCGATTGGATACGTCAGCGACTGCGCTCGGTGCCTCGGTGTTTCTATGCTTATTTTGCATGTGTTTGTTAGTATGGTTATTATGCGGATATTGTCTTTGGAGGCCGAGCTCCATGGAGCTCGGTTTTGAAAAATTTAAATTTTGTCGAATTTCATATTTTCTACATTTCAAAAAATTCTGAAAAAAACACACATATACATGAAGGCATAACACACATGTGTGTAAATTTTCACGGCAAAATACGTTGAAATGAGGGCTGTGCAAAAAAAAACAAATCTGGGGCTTTTAAACACATGATACTATTCATCCTCCCAGGCCATGAATTTGTCTTTTTTTGTACAGGTCGCATTTCAACGTTTTTCATTCTAAAATTTTACACACATAGACATAACATACTTGTTTACTTGCACAAATTTTTTCAGATTTTTTTGAAACCGAAAAGTTTGAATTTTGATTTGTTTTCAAAAAAAGGCCTCCATGGCTCCCGGGAGCCAAACGTCCGCTCTCGGTTATTATGTTATAATTATATTATATAAGTGCACGTCATTTAATTACCAACCCTGGTATAAAACTTTGAATTTTTTTACATGGGTATTAATTGTAAAATTATACTTCCTCCAATACAAAAAAAATGACATCCTAGACTTTCAATCAAATAAACATTTGAACCAATATTCAGATTCAACGTGCGATAATCATATCGATGTGGTTATCTCAAAAAAAAAGTAATATAGGAATTTTATTATGTTGTATGATTATATTGTAAAAGAAATCAACGATGAATAGCTATGTTTTTTAGACCATTTGGCACGGGCACTCGCTTCGGGGAGAGGTGTGCAAAGGGCAGCCCGATCTTCATGCTGTAGGATCAAATATTGAATGAGATAATCAGTTGTGAGTAGTCAGGATAAACAAGGCACTATGACAGGACGAAGAGGATGCCAACGGTAGCCTGCGATCCGAGAGAATCGCCAATTCACAATCTGCGTACTAATCCAAATAACGACGCTCAAGTCTTGGGGCACTGATTTGATGCAATCTGCGAGTGGATCATGAAAAAAAAAGTACAACCTCACTCAAGTCGTGGAGAACGTACCAGGAGGAACTCCACGAGGAATCATAAGAATAAGGTAGCAAGAACTCTGCAATCTCAAGACAAGGCTATGTGTTTGTCTATAAAATTAGATGACCCGTTGCGGTCATGGCGCAAAGGCAAATTGCAACCGAAAAGTTAAGCAAGCTACGGTGAACATGTTTTATGAATTATGCACATAGCATGATCTTGATTTATGCATTTCACGTCGCGACACCTCGTTGCAGTCATGGTGCAAAAAATAGATGCATTCGATAAGTGAGGCAATTAATTTGTACATGCAATATGTTTTTACCAAGGGCTTATGTCTTGTGAGTATCGCATATTGTGCTGGGTTTTGACAGTGACGGGACGACCATCCAGGCAGTCGCCTCCCCCCTATTTGTATCGTTAGATCCATGAAGGCGCATGAATTGCAAAGTTTCATAGATAGTTCATTCATACCCAGTTCATTCATTGACAAATAGGGTGTTTGGTCCCTTGCATGACTATGATCAAGCACACGTACAACTACATTAACAAGCATATGCATAACCACATTATCAAACATACTCATAACCACATTAACATGCACATGCAGTCATAACAGTGGCACACAGACATACACATAAGCATACAATTATACGCATAGTAGCTTCGGACGGACACACTAACAAACATGAATTACTACTCTTGGATCATGGCAAGTGCTTGTTTGTGCTGGCCGCACTTGGCCACGACCTCTGCGCTAGAATGGTCAAACACAATGACCCTGAAACTATCCTTGGCCAGGACCTTGAAGGTGAGGAAGTACCCGGTACTCCGGCCCACCCTTAGTCAATAGCAAGCCTCCCGTTGACTACTCGGAGCTTGACTTTCTAGCTGTAGATGGTGGTCGTCCTCATAACGATTTCCGGTAGGATGGTACCCATGTGCTCATGGAAGGCTTGGGGGATCAGAAGCAACTCCAACGTTCTCATGAAAGTGCCCAATGTTCGTCGGCCTTCCCTGACGCTTCTTGGAGGCGTTGACCTATACTACAACCTTGCCATTGGAGAAGCTACCCGGAGTATCATTGCTCTTGCCTACAAACCACTTTAATGTACAAGATTAGCCTCAACATAACATTGAACAAGAATATAAATCAAACTATAGTGTGTATTATCATAACGACACACATGTCGAAGACTTGTAGAACCCATCGTCATACCAACGATCACCCCAACACATGACTTCACCTTAGCAAAGATCGGTGCTCAACATTTTTAATCAATCCGTTCTTATCCCAAATCAAAATTAGCCTCTCCCCAACCCAACCCTAAATTGACAATCAAATTGATGACTCTACACTGCTCTGGTCAGTGCGTAATCGATGCTAAAATTTAATGAAACTAATCTCGCGCTTATCTCTAACAATTGTCTGAATGCAAATTCATAGCATAACACGTGGGGTTTTATTTCCGAAATGCTTGAAGTTGCAACCGCCATGAAAAAACCTAACCACTAAATCAAAATTGCTCAACCGGAGAAACGATTTAGAGTTCCAGGTACTTACAACGTTTGCTGTAGTTGACGCCACGCCGATTCAGCTAATGGCCTGCAAGTGCACATGGTTTACTTGTAGCTTTTTCGAAGTAAGAGTATCGATCCCAAGGGAGCACATGAATCAATCTTTGTCTCTCGAAAGTTTTAAATAGCAATGCCTGTAAGTTAGATGCGTCCAAAGCAAAGTGGAACGGAATAAAAATATTGGGTGATTGTGGTGAACAGAAAATAAACTTGCAAAAGTAAAATAAAGTAATGCAAGACGTACGTGAAGTTTGTTGAAATCGATAGGACTAAAGCATTACCAGGGAGTCCGGATTCCCCACTAGTATGTGTCTACACAACCTATGCCTAAGCATAATGCTACGTCGGACTCCTAAGCCACTTTATATGTTTTTATTTGTGGATGGAGCCAAGTACTTATACGTGCATACATGCGACAACCCCCTATCACATATGTCACTACCATTCATCCGTATACCCCCTGCTGCAACGATCAGGGACGAAGGGAGATAGGCCCTGTCACTAACCTACCTCCGCAACCAGCTGCCACACCAGCAGTGATAACCTTCCGTACAAAATTGGCATATGTTGGATGGTCGACTTCACCCAACATCAAGAAGACTATTAACATAAACATATAAATACGATCTCAAACCCTAAAAATCAAACGATCTATTATATACTAGGGTTCCTCCATATCCCCGAGAACTAGAGAAACTACTCGCGCATCAAGGGCATGAACGATACAAGAGGGATTATGATGATCATGATGAGTTCACAAAAGTAACACGCAATTGAATCCACTCCAACTAGTGTATTACAAATGGACAGGCACGAGTTGGTTATGGTGATGATGATGGTGGTGAAGACCTCTTGATGCAATGTTGCGACGGTGAAGTCCTTGGATCGATTCCCCGTTCGGATGCCTTTCGGAGGCTAGGGTTCTATGTTCTGGATGTGTTTCTAGAGGCTGTGAGCGTCTGATTCTCGATCCAACTCCACAAGGGTGAAGTAGTTGACCAGGGAGCGGCGCTAGCAGGTCACACGACCCCCCATACGAGCATGTGCTCTCGTATGGATGGTCGTCTTGCGCTTTGGACTCGCCATGCAAGCTCCCAATGCCCCCAATCTCTTTGTTATTTTTATGGCGGGTGATAATCACATTGATTGGTGACGGTGCGAAATACCGTCAGATCCCTCGATAGGGGTCCAAGCGCGGCTGGAAGTCTGGGATCGGAGATCACACATGGGTTTTACCCACGTTCGGACCTCCGTAGAGTAATACCCTACATCCTGCTTGTTTTGCTTATTCATGGTGGAGGGATACCTTGTGCGAGGGGTTACAATGGTGTATGATATTGCTACCGAGAGTTTTCTATCTGAGATTAGATGGTCATGAAGGTTCCCTGGCCTCCCCTTATATAGACGGTGGAGACCTAGGGTTTACAGGGGTGTATAGATGCGATCTCCTCCTCCGCCGTCCTTGCCTTGGTAAATAAGTAAGGTCTTCAGCGTCCTCCTTAGGGTTTGACCCTCGTCTTGGGCCTCATGGGCTTCCAGGGGAATCCGGAGGCCACGCTCCCATGGGTGAGCCACCCTCGGTGCTGGGCACCGTCAATTGGCGTGATTCCACCATAATTTCTTATGATTTCTTCCATAATACTTTATTTGCTCCAAAAGATGTATCCTGGGGAAAACCGACAAAAGGAAGTGCGCGAACGCGGTAAAATTCCACAAAGCCTACTGTTTAGGCACAAAATAAAAGGTAAAAACTTCACATAATTTGGACTCATCAACTCCCCCAAGCTTAGAGGTTTGGTCGTCCCCGAGCAAATACCGCAGCTTGTAAGAAAGAAGTCCTCTTGATTATGAGCTGCGGATAACGAAACATGAATGAGTCCATCAAAGGATTCAAAAAATCATGCTAGATAAATAATCATATTGGGCACTATTATATCTCCACTTTAATCTGATGATCATGAAGGCTTCCACACCTTACTATTTATCGGTTAGCAGACGTGTCCCAACTTTATGCGGTAATTCACCCATCTTAAGACGAGCAAGTTGCACTGGTCTCTCAGTTTTGTGTTCTTCCCCTTCTTTTTAAAGGGTCAGGCCTATGCTCATGTCACGTTGAATTTTGTGTTAAGCATGACATGAAAAGATAGGCATAATTCCTTGTGTCAATAATGGGATTTTTTATGGACACTTATTTGAAGAGAGTTTTTATCGATGAAGCAACTTGCTCTTCATCATTTTATTTGGCTCACGAGACAATTGTCTTCACCAAGTATTTTTTTTGTTTAGCAAGGAAAATATTAAACTTAAATAAAAGTAATTTATCTCATCTAGTTGTCAACCTCTCCTATCCGATCGATACTAAAGATGTGGAAGAATTATACTCATCATCTTCATGTGGAATATATTAGCACACAATTTAATTTGATATCTAGTATGATTTCAAGAATGTAATAATAGAGCATTCATCAAAACATCCAAGACTCCTCGGATATAAGAATCTTCCTTCAATCAAAAAGAAGCATGATCATCCACTTTTACTCAAATGAACTAAAGACTTTTAACTGAAAATTAACTAGAGAAAAACTATAAGGAATACAAAGGGCTTCAAAATCACTCCAAGCTTAGCATGCTAAGATGGTTGGATTCATTTAATCTCCTCTTCATTGATGCCGGTGTTCTTTGCAGATGCGGGCAAGGTGATGTTGGTGAGTGTGTCGAGGAGGAGCTTGTTGGCCACCTCTAAGTCCGCGATGCGGAGCTTGTACATGCGTAGCGTCTCGTCTTGGTTTGATATGATCCTCAGGCCCGTGGTCAGTGCAGCCCGGGTCTTCACAGCGAGTCTCGTCTCCATCTCCTTGATTTGTTCATGCAAAATATCATTTTTAGCTTTGGAACTACTAGCATGTACCTCGGCGTCAGTAGATGGTTTAGGATCCACGAGGAGTTTCTTCCTCGGGGTCCTGCGGTGATGCGTGCGCCGATGGTATGCTCCCTGCATGCCCTTGGGTCGATCTTCTGACACTCTCTCGTTGGTTCATGGATGGTGCAGCTGCTGAAGCCACACTTACCATGATGATTGGAGTGTAGTTGACGAAGTCGAGATGATCACCGACAGTGATGACCTTGACTGAATCAATGGAGATCCCTTTCGGCTTCTTTTTCGCCTCCTCCTCTTCTTCGTGATCCTTGAGGAAGTCCTCCTCCGAGGAAGTCCAATCGCGGACGCGACGTGTTCTCTCCCTCTTGATCCCAGATGATCCATGGCCTTCGAGTTCCATATCCTCCTCCTCTTGGGAAGAGGTCTGCCTCTCGTCCCATGAACGCGACATTGCTTCCTGTACTCCAAAACTCAAGAAAACTTGTGCTAGATTGATTTTGTTAGCTTTGAAGAGAGAGGAGGCATGCCCATAATAATTAAAGCAGATAACAAACATCATTCTGAGATTCCGCTGAGAGCATCCGGGCACCTAAAGATTCTGATACCCCATTCTCTTCTCGGCGCTGGCACCACCACTAATAAGAAAACCCCTCGGCCAGGAAAAGGGGCCCAACCAGGCAGCATTTTCGACTACAACGCCGCGATGGAAGTAAAAGAAAATAAACAGTTGTGTCGGGCACCCAATGCGGTTCCAACCCCTTTCTTCTCTCCATCACTGGCCCCACCACTTACAAGCAAACATATCGGATAGATAAATCGGCAGTAGCCGAGCACACGGAAGTAGGCCCAAATAGGAAACAGACGAGTACACCGAAAGAGGGCCAATAAGGTGATGTTGCATGGTTGTCTGTACGCAGCACCAGCGTTGATGATTCTTCCGCCAAACGCAACAAGGTGCATTTGGTCCAACAGGAGCACGCAACACTACGAGTCCAGATAGGCTACATCCAATCAGCTAGCACATTTAAACCTGAGTAGATAGCATAACATGGGCATGGAGAACTGGAACACCATCATTATATCTTGCTTCCCGAGCCAGACACGTGCAGCAAACCCCGACGCCAGAGAAAGGGGTGGTAGCCGAGTACACGAAAGGGTAATGGCCAGATAGCAGCCGAACAGATGGTTAAACGACCGACCAGGCGGTGTTGCATAGCTGGCTGTACAACAAGGATGACCCAAGGAGAGAGATAGAGAGCGGGCCGATAGTAAACGGATAAGGCTTAGATGGGCAAACGGCCTCTCCTACCCTTTCGTCACATTAGCACACGAGACACCACACACAGAGGCACCGTAAATGACGGACACATTCCCATGGTGTTTCGCATAAACATAATGTGTGTTCCCTTTTTTGGCATCGATGCGCTCAAAAAAATTAACACGTCATATAGAATCTGTGCCTACAAAAATTTGGATTTGGTCAAACTGGAGCACACAGTGTTGCGGATCCCAGATAGGTCATGTCACATCACTTGTCGCACTTAATGTGAGAAGATGGCACATGAGCGACCCTAGGAACCGAACTCCATCATTCATTCAACTTGCTTGACTAGTAGTTGTCCCTTGGCATTCATTCAAGTTGTCACACAAATTAACATCATAGAACATCACATATTCTCTTTCTTGAATTTTTCCTCTTGATGGTTATTCTCATACTTGTGGTTCTTTTTTGCATGAATCTTGAGAATCTTTGCAAACTCATAAATGTGTGAGTTGTATATCTTTATATTTTTAACGTCCAATGGAAAGATTTTAATGAAGCATATGAAAACCTGAGTGTGGCATAGAGTTGAAGTATCAATTCTAGATGAAAATCTTGCTTGAAGCTCTTGATGGTTATTCTCATACTTGTGGTTCTTTTTTGCATGAATCTTGAGAATCTTTGCAAACTCATAAATGTGTGACTTGTATATCTTTATATTTAACATCCAATGGAAAGATTTTAATGAAGCATATGAAAACCTGAGTGTGGCATAGAGTTGAAGAATCAATTCTAGATTAAAATCTTGCTTGAAGTTCTTGTGTCGCTCGTTGACGGTGTCCTGGACTAGGGGGTACCAACCTAGACGGCCCATAGTCCTCGGTCTGGACCCGAAGGCCCTGTTCTCATCCAGATGGACTCCGGGAGCTGTGACGTGATCAAGACGGTCTCTGCCGAAGACTTGGAGTGTACCCCAAGACAGCTCCTGCCGCCTCCATACGAATCCCTAGATACCGCCTATGTAACCCTAGATGCCCCAACCCGGCGTGTATATAAGCCAGAGGGTTTAGCCTGTAGAGGACACGGAATCACAATTATCATCCACCTAGCTCTAGGGTTAGGCTTCTCCTGACGATCTCGAGGTAGATCAAGCTTGTACTCGATACTTCATCATCAATATAAACAAGAGCAGGACGTAGGGTTTTACCTCCATAAAGAGGGCCCGAACCTGGGTAAACATCATCTCCTTTGTTCCTCTTACCATCGATCCGAGATCCACAGCTCGGGACCCCCTACCCCAAGGTCAGCCGGTTTTTACACCGACACTGGTGCTTTCGTTGAGAGTTCCGCTGTGAGATCAACAAAAGATCGATAGGATCGTCGATCAATGACTCCAACCCCCAGGGCACTGTTTCTATGCCCGAAACCCTCATCGCCGGACCGCTCCCTCTCCTTTACGAGCAAGGGAAGATCCCGGACACCTCTGACGCCCCGGCCGAAGTCCCCATAAAGAGCGAGGGGCTGAGGTACTTTTTGGAAAGCGATTCCGACAGTGGCCAGCTGGAAACGACCGGCAAGTCGGATCCCCCAATTAGTCTGGCCTCTCCGGCGGTTGCGTGTCCCTCGTAGGACAAAAGCGTCGAAGCTTCGAGCCCTCGGCCTATGGAGGTCGAGGTTTCCTTCCCGAAGACATCCCACATCGAATATTGTCCCGACAGATCGGGCCCACCCGATATTTGGGATCTAGCCTACATACGACAGCTGCCCGATGAGTCGATCAGGCGCTTCTGGGCCAGGTTTTTGTCTATCAAAGACGACATACCGGATTACCAGGACTCAGAAATAATAGCAGCCTTTCAGCGTGGCTGTAGGGACCAGGGCGTTTTGAACGGTCTCACTCGCCGATGTATCCGAACACTACCGGAACTGTCCGATCTGGTGTCAAGATTCTGCGCCATTGAAGACGCTTGGCTGGCCCAGGAAAAGCAAACAGACTCGATCTGTAGCAACCACTTGAAACGCGACAGGACCACGCCTCATCACGAGCCCCGTGATCAACACACGATGGTCGCGCGACTTCGGAGAAAGAAGAAAACCGTGGACCGATCTAGGACCGCCCTCGATGGCCTCCTGGATAAGCCATGCCTGATCCACTCCGTCCTATTGAACACCAGCCCTACTCACAGCCTTAGTGACTGCTGGGTGATGAGGCAAGTGGCCAAAGGAGGCCTAAATCTCCTCACAGCCACGCCTCGGCATTTGGAGGAGCCGTCAGGCGATGATGAAGTGCTAATGATCTACGAAACCTTCACGTCCAATAACCAAAGGAAGCGAGCCCTCCGAGAAGTTAATTCCATCCAGGAAGTAGCCGCCCGGGGTGCGTGGGTAGACATGCCAATCACCTTTGATCATAAAGATCAACCAAAGTCCGCCCTGAGCAGGTGCTCCGCGGCGCTGGTTCTTGACCCAATCGTGGGAAGCTGCCGTCTCCGGAAGGTGCTCATGGACGGGGGTAGCAGCTTAAATTTAATATATGAAGATACTCTAGACAAGATGCAGGTTGATAAATCACGCATCGAACAGAGCCACACCACCTTAAAGGTATAATACCCGGACGTGAAGCACATTGTAGCGGGAGAATCGGCTTGGACGTGGTCTTCGGAATGCCTGACAACTACCGATCCGAAGAAATAATGTTCCACATCGTTCCCATTAAAAGCGGCTATCACGCCCTCTTGGGACGGGACGCCTTCTCGAGATTTCAAGCGATTCCACACTACGGCTACATGAAACTCAAAATGCCGGGCCCCAACGGGATCATTACGATCTCGAGCAACCCCGACAAGGCGCTAAGGGCCGAAAACAAAACGGCGTCGCTTGCCCTAGAGTCCCTATCTGAGGCTCTCGCAGCCGAGGAACTGACTACACTGCGAGCCGAAGTTGACCAAGATGATGTCATCCTCGGCAAACGGCCGAAGTCGACCTCGTTCAAGCCGGCCGACGACATAATCAAGTTTCAAGTGCACCCCACTGACTCGGCCAAAACAACATCGATCGAGGCGAATCTTGAGCCAGAGATTGATGAGGCCTTACGCAACTTCCTTAAACAAAACTGGGATATATTTGCCTGGCATCCCTCGGATATGCCAGGGATACCCCGCAGGCTCGCCGAACATAGCCTGAATATCTTAAAGGGCTACAAGCCTGTCAAACAAGCACTTCAGCGCTTCTCTGAACCCAAGCGTCAAGCGATGTGTGAAGAACTGGCTAAACTTCTCGAGGCCGGATTCATAAGGGACATAAAGCACCCCGAGTGGCTCGCCAATCAAGTCATGGTGCCCAAGAAGGACAAGTCCTGGCGCCTGTGTGTCGATTTTAAAGACCTTAACAAGGCTTGCCCTAAAGACCCCTTCCCACTATCCCGCATTGACCAGATTGTGGACGCCACCGCCGGGCACGATTCATTGTGCTTCCTGGACGCCTACTCAGGGTATCATCAGATAAAGATGAAAGACTCCGATCAAGCCGCGAGCGCCTTTATTATGCCCTATGGGCCATTTTGCTTCAATACAATGCCTTTCGGGCTGAAAAATGCCGGGGCAACATACCAACGCATGATTCAAACATGCCTGGAAAAACACATCGGAAAAACCGTCGAAGCTTACATCGACGACATGGTGGTCAAGACTAAGCACATCGGACAGTTGGTAGACAACCTCCGTGACACATTCCACAGTCTGCGGGAGTACTAGATCAAACTCAACCTGGAGAAGTGCGTTTTCGGTGTACCCGCGGGTAAACTCCTCGGCTTTATCGTGTCTAGCCGAGGTATCGATGCCAATCCCACAAAAATAAGAGACCTGGCCCGACTAGAGGTGCCTACCGAGCTCAAGAATGTCCAGAAGTTAGCGGGCTGTGTGGCCGCCTTAAGCCGCTTTATCTCAAGACTCGGGGAAAAAGCTTTACCCCTGTACAGGCTACTAAAGCAGACCAAGAATTTCAAATGGACTGGTGAGGCAGCAGCCGCCGTGGAAGACATTAAATCCCTCCTCGCCACAAACCCCATCTTAGCCGCTCCAGGCATAGGTGAGCCGATGATACTGTACATCTCGGCCACCAACTAGGTGGTCAGTGCAGTCCTCGTGGTCAAACGAGACATGGAGGGCCATAAGTTCCAGGTGCAAAAACTAGTCTATTATGTTTCCGAGGTCTTAACCCCGTGTAAAACATGCTACCCGCACTGTTAGAAGATAGCCTATGCCATATTTATGGCATCGCGAAAACTTCGACACTACTTTCAAGAGTGCTCGATCACTGTGGCGTCCGAAGTCCCTTTAAGCAACATAATTAACAATAGGGATGCTACAGGGCGCATAGCTAAGTGGGCCATAGAGCTCTTACCCTTCGAAATAACATACCAGCCGTGCTGAGCCATTAAATCTCAGGTGCTGGCAGACTTCGTGGCTGAATGGACAGAGGCCGAGCTCCCTAAAGAGTATAGCACATACTCACACTAGACCATGTATTTCGATGGTTCAAAAATGCTCACGGGGCTAGGGGCTGGAGTAGTAGTCACATCGCCAACATGCGACAATATTCACTACGTGCTGCAGATCATGTACATAGATTCCAATAACGCGGTTGAATACGAAGCTCTTCTACATGGGCTCCGGATAGCAGTCTCAATGGGCATTAAACATCTCGAGGTCTGAGGAGATTCCAACCTCGCCATCTCCCAAGTAAATGGCGAGTTTGATGCAAAGGACCCAAAAATGAAAGCCTACCGGAACGTAGTTCTAAAGATTTCGGCCAGGTTCGAGGGGCTTGAATTTCTTCATATCTCCCATGACAGCAACCAGGCCGCCGATATCCTATCCCGAATGGGCGCTAAACGGGATAAGGTACCGGAAAACACCTTCCTCGAATGGCTCTACAAGCCATCCGTAACCTGGCAGGACGGCACAGAGACGTCGGTGTCAAATGACGCAAGGCAATTTGCCCCACCCAAGGACGAAACGGAGGAAGAAGTAATCGGAGGATCCACTGTTCAGGAAACGGCTTCGGCCCACGAGTTCATGGCAGTCATTGCACCCTGGACCGAGCCCATCCTCGCTTACCTACTCCAAAAAGAACTCCCTGAGGACCAAATCGATGCACATCGGATCGTAAGGCAATCTAAAGCCTATAAAGTCCATGATGATGAGCTCTATAAGCAAAGTACCATGGACGTCCTCCAACGGTGCATATCTGAAGAGGAAGGAAGATCGCTACTTAGCGAGATACACTCCGGCATGAGCGGACATCACGCCGCTACTCGGACCTTGGTAAGCAAGGCGTTCCGAGCTGGTTTCTACTGGCCAACAGCAGGGGCTGATCCAAACTTCTGGTACAGCACTGCCCCGGCTGTCAAGTGTCCGCCCAGCAAAGCCACATGCCCTCTACAGCCCTCAGGACTATTCCGATCACTTGGCCTTTTGCGGTCTAGGGGCTGTGGCACCCCGATCCGCATGGAGCAGGGGGCCTTCGCACGTCAGCCCTGGATAACACCTGACGCACGACAGGTCCATGGTACAACATTCCAAGCACAAAATATATTTCATTTACATGAAATAGAGTATTACATCACAGATGAATACAAGGGTTTCCAGAGCTCTAAGGCTATCTAAATGGCAGCGGAAGTCTCGGTTTAGTGGCACGTCGTCTCTGGCTGGGCTCCACAACTCACAGGACTGGCGAGGTTATGGTCTAGCACGACAAGTCTTCTCCTGCAATCTGGCCACGTGCAAGGCCAGGTGAGTACTTTGAATGTACTTGCAAGACAACCAAATACATAGCATCCAAACAAGCAGATGACAAAGCAAGGCCTATGCTCATACATAAATTTATCTCATGACAAACGATAAGCATGGCATAATATTAGCAAGTAACATGGATCAAGCAAATCTATACCAAATCATATCACAGCAGATCATAGCATATCATGGCATATCGCGGAATAACAAGGCATTTCATGGCATGGCATAGTTGTATCTACAAGACATGCATGATATTATGCTAGAAAGTAAATTACCATTACCTCCCGCGGAGAGTTAAAGTAATATGTTGCTCGTTTACCAGATTCACTGCCACTGCCCCTCTGGGCTAGCTCATGACTCACCGAGATCTCATTTCATGATCATGTCCGAAACAACTCCGTGACTTCTCGCGACTATCTCATAGTCCAAGTCACCACTTACTTTATAGCACATTCTTTAACAAGTTTATTATATCAGGTTTATCCCCCCATGTCGACACAGACCAGATAGTGTGACCTAGTACGAACTGTGTCCATAACCGAGGACGCAGCTATCGATAGATTATACACTCTGCAGAGGTTAGTACACTATACCCACACTACGGAACTCATGGCCTCGTGCTCCCATTCGGGTGGACCAACAATATTCCGACAAAACCAATCCATTGCATGACACTCTCCCAGCCACTCCGACAAACTCCCTTTTGGGCTATGTCCTAGGTGACCCCGATGTTAACTCGTGACATCCGCCACCTCGTGGCTGCCACCGTCGTGGCCAAACAAAACCGTCCCAAACGGGGACCTGAGCTCAATACCAAAACCGGGTACACAAGGTTATTTCCGCCCACCGGGCCAGGGTAGCATGTGCACATAACCTTCCCTGGTTGGAGGTACCGGCGAGAGGCATGACAATAGACCGAATTAGGGCCTCCCCATCCAGGCAAGTGTGGCTGCACTGGTGAGCTCGATTCGGTGGCACTATGACACGATCCAGCCGATGGAGGTGGTTGTTGTTATTAACACATGTTCTTGTCATTTCCATCATTTTACCATATCGTCAAGATTATAAGCATGAATATCATGAATGCATTAATGAACATATCTACTAAACTACTTAGGTGGATAACATATCTGACAGATGAAGCATGGCAATAATATGATAACGATAGGGTATGACAGGATCACCATAGCATTGACAAACATGGTATGAGACACATGCACAGTATTAACATGATATTATCAATAAAGACATTATCGCTAATAGGGCAGAAGATAGTATGAAGCTTGGTTATAGCATGACATGGCAAGCAATACATATACTCCAGTTTCAGACAGAAACATCATATGAATATATTGCAGCTACACACGCACTGGGTTCAAGCAAAGTCAACATGCAAGTCTGGTGCTCATGATAAGAGGTTGGCTTGCCTTGGGGTGGACGAATACACCGGGTGAAAGTGCGACGATCCACTAGAAACGAGTCGTCGGAACCGGTGCCCCCGGGAGAGGCCTGGATTCGAGGAAGGGCAAAGATGGTATTTTCAATATGTGACAACATTATGAAAATGGCACCATCGGAATGGGCTCGACGCACTGAGCGCGTGGGCTTTGGAATTACATCAATCGGAGTTACGGTCGCAAAGTTACGGTCGTTCGTTCGTTAGACCAAAAAAAAAGACAAAACCTGTCCGTTTCTGGCCTTAACGGGCGAACGCCCGCAAAGTAACCGTTTCGGCGGCGGCAGGGCTGAAAACGTATTTTATAGAATACGATATCGGAATAATGAAAGCGCATTTCTGCACGAGGCCGCGGCAGAGTACGTCTTCGTAAGGGGAAAGCGCATTTCTGAGAATGCGTCTCCACTTAAACTGGTCAACGGGTCCACCTGGTCAGCGCTGAGAGGCTGGCGCGCAGGGCCCACTTCATCTCCTCTCTCTCTCCGGTCTAGTCTTCTTCTTCCGCAATGCAGAACAGAGGAGAGCTGCGGCCACCGGTGCTGTCGTCGACTGGGGGCACGAGGGAGCTCGCCGGCGACAACTCTAGAACGGGCGCTCCGTGCCGCGTCCGAGGTTGGCTGCGGGGTCGCTCGGGGCGGCCTGCAGCGTCGCCACCATGGGCCAGGCCGCGGCGGCCGAAGAGCTGCGGGGGCAGCATCGACAGAGCTTCCCCGGGGAACTGGAGGGCGGCGGCGGCTCGAGGGCATCCAGAGGAGGGCGTGGATGCCGAAGAAATGGAGGGGGAGGGCTTCGAGCACGGAATGGCCGAGGGGAAATCGGCTGCGGCCTTCGGCCATAGGAGGGGAAGGGAAGCTCCAGGAGCTCGGGGAGGGTTGCGGGTGGCTAAGGGTGTAGGGGAACGCAGCAGAAAACAAAAATTTTCCGACCTACACACCAGCCCAGGACCACTATGAAGACTGCATACAAGGTTTTGATCTGATCGTTACCGACTCGTAGCGCAGCGGAAGTAGAGTTGATGTAGATTGTTGGTGCAGATCCCCGCAGCTAGGATTTACAACCTCCCAACCACGAGGATGTACTCCCTCGACTGCCCCTCGGACGGCCCTCCGGGAGGCGGTCGGACAGTCCCTCGGACGGTGTCGCGGACAGCCCTTCGGGAGGACCCTCAAAACTCGGACGGTCACTCGGACAGCCCTTCGGGAGGCACTCTCGAACAGCCCCTCGGGCAAAAAGATCGAACCTACGACCTCTCTACGGGGTTGCACACATACGGTGTCATATATCCGGCAGGGCTTCGCCGTCCAGAACTAGTTCCCACCGGAACCCAGACAACCTTTCGGCTCTACGAAACTCTTTTCGTGGGAGGGAGAGAAGAAGCCAGATCATTGCATGGCATTGTGTGAGAGAGTTGGAGTGAGTGTGGAGAGCCCCTCTCCATCTCTATTTAAAGGGAAAAGCAAGGGGTAGGGTGGCTCACAAAAACCCAAAATGCCCATGTAAAATGAATCACATAAAGGGCATAATGGGGAGGGAAGTGGAGCTCCATGGAGCTCCACCCTTGTGGCCGGCCACCCCCATTGTGGGCCCCCCAAAGGGGTTCCTTAGCCCCCAAGTCCTTCTAGAAGCCTTTTGGAAAAAGCCCTAAAAGGCGGCTTTCCATAAAGTAGCCCAAAAAGCACTTTCACTATTCACAGAAACATTTTTCCGCGACCGTTAAATCCGAAAATATTTCTGTGGGTCTTAGAACAATTCCAGTACCCACTAAAATGATTTTGGACGCGTTCCGAAACAATTCTGGATTAGTGATTTTCATCTGCGAAAAGCAACCAAACCGGTTCCGGCAGCTCTGGAATATTTCCGGTTTTTATCCCGGAAAAAACCCAGAAGTTTCCAGAACAATTCTGGCACCCTCCAAGAATTTCCAGGTGTGTGCCGAAACCAATCTGACTTAATGGTATACTCCGAAACAACTTTTCGGTTTTACCGAAACTATTCCGGTGTTCTCTCTCCGGAACTTTTCCGTTGTCTCTGAAACTTTTCCGGCGACTTTCTCTCAGACTCCCTGTCTAGTATTCAGCAGATAGATGACCCTTAAGCGTGTGACCCTATAGGTTCGGTGAAGTCTAGACATGACTCGGAACACTTTCCGATCAATGATCAACATCGGAGCCGTGGACATCCATATTGACCCCTATACCCACACGAATAAATATTCGAGTGAACCTCCTGTTGCCGTGTGCTATTCTTGTTGCTTCGTGATATGTTACAAATACCCGAGGTGAGATTTATCGGCATCCCCGTGGATCAACAACTTGTCCACTATGCCAGTTACCTCGTTACCGGCTTTGTTCTCTTTTCTTGTTCCCGTGTTCCGGCATCCCTGTGATCAAATCACATTGTGTCTGGCTAGACGATGGTGGCTACCGTAACACCGAGAGGGCCCAGAGATATCTCTCCATCGTCAGAGGAGCAAATCCCAATCTCGAGCTATCAAGTCCCTTGACATACTTTCCCATGAACCCGTAAGCTGCCGTAATAGCCACCTAGTTACGGATGACATTTAACAAACCCCAAAGTTCATGAATCAAGCATGAAGAAACTCGATACTCTCATGGTCCGAGGAATTATGCAAATGTAAACTTTCTCTGTGTTATTTACCATTAACTTGTGACGAATGTATCTCATAGCATAACATCAATCGGGTCGATTCAACCACAAGTGTTCTCCTAACATTGTGCCCTCAAAGTTGCCAGCATAGTCATGCCCAGGATTAGGAAAACAAAACCATCATGCAACACTTGAGCTAGTCTTAGAGGCCAGACTAGGAATACATTTTACCATTTATTATTCCACACGTGCATATGAGTCTTCCTCCGAGCCTCGTGGTTATTGTAGACTCGAGAACCATAGCAGTTATAGCATGGAACATAAACATAATTATGAACATGGGGATAAATAATAACATTTATTATTGCCTCTAGGGCATATCTCCTACAAAGGGGAACTCGGGCACGCGCTAAAAAGCCACAAGGAAGGCTCGGGAAGGGGGGGAGGAACTGGCAACGCGGCTCGGCGACGTGGCGGCACTTCGGCGACGGACGCAGCGCCGGCACGCGCGGCCAAGAGCTACGAGACGAGGAGTACAGGGGCACATGCAATGCGGGCGAGTGCGTGGCGCACCGTGGCGAGCTGGGCGACCGTGTGGACCTCCCAAAAGGGGTCCAGATGCACAGGGCACGCGGTGTGCAGGTGATGCACGCGCTCTCCGCGTGGTCACCGCGTGCCCACAGTTTTCCCATGCGCACTAGCCGGTCCAAGCATGTCTGGCGAGTAGCTCACTCCCCCAGTAGCTGTTCGACACAAAGAAACGATTCCCATGGCCCACAATGTGACCACATGATGCACAAAGCCTAAACAACAGCAAAATTAGAGTGGATGCTAGGGTCAAATGGAGAGGTTAAGGGACTAACCAGCTTTTCACAGGGACTAAGGGTAGGAAGGACTACAATCCTGTGAAATTTGGAAAGATTTGGACCAAGATTTAACATAGTTGCTTTACAACTACAAAATCTGGTCCAGAAACTAGATCATGAAGTGGCACTCACATAGAGTGTTGGATTGGACTGAAATTCGGTGGAGAGTAATGATTTGAGCATATGAAGGCACTGCAAAAATTTCATACCATTTGGATAAATAAAAATGGTACTTCCTTGGCAATGCTTCCCACTGGACAAAAAGTTTGGAAATTTGCTGAGGAAAATTGGCTAGGCAAATAGAGCTGAATTTTGGCATGTGGCAATTATTTGGATATGAAAGAGTGCTCAAAAATTTTGAGGGCAATCCAGAAAATACAAATAGCACTTCCTTCACACAGGTGAAATCTGAACAGAAACTTGAGAAAATCATAGAAAAAGATTGGATAGATGAATTGAGCTAATTTTTGGTTTGCAGTAGTAATATATCAATATGCACAACCCTGCAAAATTTCAGCTCAATTGGATTAAGGAATAAAGCACTTCCTTCACAAAGTTTCAGACAAGGCAGAAACTTGCATTGGATCATGTGCTCAAATTTTAAACTATGGAACATGGGTTTTGATGAAAATGGTGAAGATATATCCAGGAGAAGCGCCAACAATTATTTGGGAATTTTCCTGGCTACCAAAATGGTAGTTCCTTTGGAAAGTGGCAGAGAGGCCATATTGGCCTTGTCAAGGAAAAAGGGAATTTTCCTTATTAAATTTGGCCAATATTTTTACCAGAGCTTGGGATAGTCACAAAGATCATCTCCACAAATTTTCATGAAATTTAGAGATGCCTGACTATCCTTCTAGATTTAATTCCTCAGAAAGGCATGAAAAGAAATTAATCCCAGATGAAAAATATTGCATATGATTTTACAATATTTTTGCACATCCAGGGTTTATAAATGTAGGAAGATCTCTGGGAATTTTTTGGAGGATCAACAGGGCATGGGAAATGATGGCTCCTTTGTAATCACAAGGGCAGGGTTTCAAATTCCAAATATTTGAATTAGGGTTCTGATGTGGTTTTGGGTGGTGCAGATGGGGTCTTGACCAGCATCAAAGGCATGGGCAAGGTTCTGAAAAGTTGAAAATTGCCTGGATTCACCTGATCATCCAACAAACTCCGGAGAAAGATTTTGAAAAAGAATGCTTGGAAAGGAATAACAGCACAAAAAAATTGATAACCCAATTTTTGGGGTGTTACAAACCTTCCCCCCTTAAGAGAATCTCGTCCTCGAGATTCCTAGGGTTAAAACAAGATGGTTTTCTACTCCTGAGAAAAACCTTTGGGTTAGCTGTTAACCCTTTGGTCGGATACAACTGAGTTGGGGTACCGATAAGTGATACACCCAGGGAGAGACACGGGTAAAGCGAGGCTATATCCACTGCTAGGATCATTTTGGATCAAATTCCAAAAATGCTGGAGGCACCCCAATGAACAGTGGTTTCTCCTGCTGACAGGTGGGTCCGGGGCCCACTGGCAGCCTCCTTCTTCTACCTCCAGCTCTTGGCTTCTTCTTCACTGCTGTTCCGCGTGCGGCTCAGCACAGTGCCCATCTAGCCCCTAGGGCACTGAGTACCCTAGTTGTCATAGTGCGCGGCATGCACGGTGCCGAGACAAAGAGCACTCACGTCGCGGGCCAGTGCCTTGTCGGCACTGCTCACGGATTCCCCTCCGGGATGCCGGTGATCGGGCGACGCGTGGTTCTCCTGGACCTCGTTCACCGTACACCGATCTCAGGCTATAAAAGACGGCAGCACGGCTCTGCCCAACTCACACCATGCCGCTCTTCCATCTCTTCGGTTTAGATGATATCGAGCCGAGGTCCTTCGGCGAGGCCATGTTCTTGGTGGGGCTACGGTGGTTCCTCACCGCGCTACTGGCCATACTGATCGGGTCGTCCCTCTGCCTACTGCAGCTCATCTTGCAGGAGCGGGCTCGCGACGATGAGGATCAGGGTGCGGTAGCTGGAGGGGCTGATGGTGATGGTGTGGTGGCTGGTCCTCCATCGCTTCGGGCCGATGGAGTAATCTCGTGCTGCGGGGGGGTCGGGATGGCGGCTTGTCCGACGTCATGCAAGGCAGTGACGGCAGCGCCGTTGATTCCGTAGAATTGCAGGGTGCGGAAGGGGTGGATTCACCAGTACTGGGATCATGCTGCTGGTTCCACGCAAGAAAAACTTCGCGGATAGCTCCACGAAGAGTAGGCATCGGAGTAGAGTCGGGATCGAATCTGTACTGGGGTAGTTGTACTGGTTTTAATGAAATAAATCTTGCAGTGTTCCTCTGGAAATGCAAACGGGAGCTCTGGAAAAAGATTAGGGACAAAGAATTGCCAGGAGGAACTGCCTCTTGGAGGCTCTGGATCTGGAGATCTGGCACACTAAGTATGCACCGAAAATGGTAGGAAAGCGACTTTGCATTCCCCCGGGTACTGCTCAATCGTACTTGGGCTAAACCATGTAGGTGTGCATTATGCAGTACATTCTAAAACAACACATATGCAAAATTACGCGCGAAGGAAAGCACATTAAGCAAAATGCACTAAGATGTTTTAATGCCAGTGGGTATATGTACTCCTGGCATACATATACCTACACCAGCTTGCATTTATTAGGAACTCGAGATGAGTCCAAAATTGTAGGTGTATGTGTTCTACCAAATAAAATCTTATTAAAAGTTCACTGCCAACTCTGTCAAATATCCCTGCTTAACAGAGAGGCAGATGAACCACAAAGCAAAGGAGCATACACAGGTCACAAGCAGTACAAGCATACAACCAAGCACAACCTCACTACGCATCTAGAAGCAACAACTCACTTCGGGATACATGGTTCTATCCTCCTAATGAGGATGAACAGACAGACTAAGCATACTCGCAGCATCGCCTGACTACGCGATTGGGGTCACATAGGTCTAATCTTGCTGGGGCTCTCCAAGGGGACGCAGGCTGAGCCAATCTCTATCTTCATCGTCGGGCACCTCTATCGGTTGGGGCCCAACTGCTGAGGTTGCAGATGAAGCGGGCATGAACTTGTGGAGGCGACAAACCGTCCTGTCGATGGAGTGGAGGTTGGTGGTACCTGGCTTCAACCAAGGCACGAGCTGAGAAGAGAGCACTGGGCCAGATGGCATGGGGTCTGCGATCTGGGATGCAGCTTGACGGGCCTCGGGGTATGCTTCTGTGACAACCCGGGTAGCATCTCGGTCGATAGCTTTGAACTCTCCTAGAATGCTACCGATCATCATTCCCTGGGCACTGATGAACTAAACAAGGCGAGCTATCGCTGGGTCATCATCTTGGGCAGCGTGGGAGAACTCCCATCCGGTGCTTGACGTAGAGGGGAAATAACGAAACTCCCGCATCTCCACTACACGCGGAAACTGAGATCGGAGGCATGTGATAGCCTCTGCAGCGGCTGTCTAGATAGCCAACACCGGAGTGGGCATGGGTCTGCCTAGAAAAATCAAGGGCTTCCCATCCTCTGCTGGACCTGGGCAGATCTGCACCCTTGCCTGGTATCGGTGAAGATGGGGGACGGGTTCCGATTGGAACATCAGGTACTCGGGACCAGTACTGCAATCAAGGGCTTGGGTGAGCATATTTGAAAGTAGGGGCGGAAAGCCAACTTGGCCGGCTGCGGAAGTGCGGCTATGAAAAGTGGCTTCCCTGGGAAGACTAGCCATGGCTTCTGATCTGGGGCTACTAGCTAGGGTTCTTGCAGGGATATGACTTACTGAGCTGGGGTCGCAGCTAGCAAGTGGGGGTTTTATAGGCAACTAGGCGGGGACACACCAGTACAGCGTTGAAAGCACATTTGCTCCCTTGGTGGGTTTGGTAATTTATGCCAACATACATGTTGTTGGACTAATGCTTTTGTCTAGTGAATTTCAGACAAGTTCAACAATGGCGTGGCAGGGACAAGAGGATGTGGAACCCCTTCAAAATGCTAAGGACAATGATTGGCAAAAGATCAAGACTCTACATTTTTGGTTTAGTGATCCAAGATCACATTGAGTCGATAGGAAAGCCAATACTATTAAAAGGGGATGAGGTGTTGCTTAATGGTCTTTTTGCTCAAGTGCTTAGTGACAGTGTTCCTAAACCCTCAACCACTTTCTCCATCCAAATGTGTGCAAAACCTTCATTCCAACTCGGCACCACCGAAATTTCCTATCCGGAGCCACCGAGTTCATCTGGACTTAGCCACTGCCAAAAACCCTAACAAATCGGATCCACCGATATGGATCTCGGTCTCACCGAGATGGCCTTGCCAACTCTTTGTAATCGTTTGCACTCACTTTGGTCCCACCGAGTTTTGCAAATCGGTCTCACCGAGATGGCTTGCCAACTCTCTGTTGCCTTATTGCTTCACTTCGGTCCTACCGAGTTGATGCAATCGGTGCCACCGAGACGAGGTTTGCCCTAACCATTGCACTTCGGTCCATCCGAGTTGTTCCAGATGGTCCCACCGAGATTCCTAACATTCATATCTTTTACACAGTTCGGTGCCACCGAGATTTCTGATCGGTGCCACCGAGTTGGGTCAAAAGTGTGTAACAGTTGGATTTTGTGTGGAGGCTATATATACCCCTCCACCACTTCCTTCTCAGTGAAGGAGAGCCATCAGAACGTGCCTACACTTCCACCATACATTTTCTGAGAGAGAACCACCTACTCACATATGTTGAGATCAAGATATTCCAATCCAACCATTTGAACCTTGATTTCTAGCCTTTCCAAGTTGCTTTCCACTCAAATCCTTCTTCCACCATAGCCAAATCTATGAGGAGTTGTTTGAGTGTTGGGAAGACTATCATTCGAAGCACAAGAGCAAGGAGTTCATCAACAACACACCATCTATTACCTTTTGGAGAGTGGTGTCTCCTAGATTGGTTAGGTGTCACTTGGGAGCCTCCGACATGATGTGGAGTTGAACCAAGGAGTTTGTAAGGGCAAGGAGATCGCCTACTTCGTGAAGATCTACCCCGAGTGAGGCTAGTCCTTCGTGGACGTAAGCCATGGTGGAATAGACAAGGTTGCTTCTTCGTGGACCCTTTGTGGGTGGAGCCCTTCGTGGACTCGCGCAGCCGTTACCCTCCGTGGGTTGAAGTCTCAATCAACGTGGACATACGATAGCACCACCTATCGGAACCACGCCAAAAACCACCGTGTCTTCATTGCGTTTGATCTTCCATACTCTACCCCTTTACATTCCGCACTTTTGCATGCTTTACTATTTCCGCTACTCAATCTCTAGATATGCATGTGTAGAAAGTATTGGAGTGATCTTAACTTGTGCCAAAATCTGCCTAAGTTCCAAGAGAAATTAAAATCTGTAACTTTGGTTGGTTAAGTGTCCATTCACCCCCCCTCTAGACCTATCTCCTCGATCCCACAATTGGTATCAGAGCATTGGTCTCCATTGCTTTGGTTTCATCACCTTTGGAGGGAGATGGATGTGTCTACTTTGGGGAGTCTTAGACATAGAGTGCCTATTCTCAATGGGGAGTATTACAACTTTTGGAAGGATGAAATGCTTGATATCTTTGATGAATTTAACTTGAGCAAGTATATTCATAATCCTTATGTGCCCCCTATTGATCCCTTGCATCCTACTCATGAAGAGGAAATTGACATGCTTCGTAATCTTAGAACCGTCAATCTTATCATTAGAGGATTACCTAAAGTTGTGCTTGGTTGTATGCAAAACTTTGAGTGTGCTTATACTCTATGGCATGACTTGGAAAAGCAATATCCTGATTACTCTTTAAAGAGTCTTGATAACATTCTTCATAAGACTATTGCTTTTCACAAGATGAGTCCCAATGATCCTAAGTTTGATGATTGCTTGTTTGAGGTTCGTGATCTTATGCGTGCTAAAGGAGATGTTAGAACTATTAGTAACATTATCACGGAAGCTACTAGAAGTCATAAACTTGAACATTGTCATGATCATGATACTAATGAATCTATTGCCCTAGGTGATGATCACATGCATGATGATGATGATGTTCGGCATGGCTATTATGATGAGGACGAAGAATTTGATATTGAATTTGAGAAAACCATGAGGAATCTCAGTCTTATGGCAAATCTTCGAGATTACATGGCCGGAGGAAAAGACTGGATTCTTGATAGTGGATGTACCGATCACATGACCGGAGATAGAGACATGTTTTGTGAGCTTGCTAAAAATGATGGTCCACGCAAGTATGTGACTATTGGAGACAACTCCAACGGTAAGGTACTTGTCCTTGGTAAGGTGGCCATATCTAATGATAGCTCCATACAAAATGTAATGCTTGTCAAATCTCTTGGTTATAATCTTCTTTCCGTATCTAGACTAGCCGATTTTGGTTTCAATGTTCTATTTACCAAAGTAGATTGCCAAGTGTTTCGTCAAGATAATCATAATATGGTCTTTACCAGCATTCGTAGAGGTGATCTATACATTGTTGACTTCACTAAGAGAGCCCAACCTCGTACATGTTTAATTGCTAAATCTTCTAAAGGTTGGTTATGGCATAGGAGACTTGGACATGTTGGCATGCGTAACCTTGATAAACTTATTAAAGGAGATCACATTCTTGGAGTGAAAGATGTTATATTTGACAAAGATCGACTTTGTAGTGCTTGCCAAGCAGGAAAACAAGTTGGAGGAAGCCATCCTGTGAAGAACATTATGACCACAAGGAGACCACTCGAGCTACTTCATATGGATCTTTTTGGTCCCAACTCCTATAAGAGTCTTGGTGGTAACTCTTTCGGTTTGGTCATTGTTGATGATTTTTCCAGATTTACGTGGGTGTTCTTTCTTGATGACAAATCGCAGGTACAAAAGATCTTCAAGAACTTCACAAGAAAGGCCCAAAATCAATTTGAAGTGAAGATCAAGAAGGTTCAGAGTGACAACGGAACGGAGTTCAAGAACGCCAATGTGGACACCTTTCTTGATGAGGAGGGTATTTCACATGAGTTCTGGGCTACGTAGACACCTCACCAAAATGGAGTTGTTGAGAGGAAGAACCGTACCCTTATTGAGATGGCAAGAACAATGCTTGATGAATACAAGACGCCAAAACACTTTTGGGTGGAAGCGGTTGAAACAGCTTGTCATGCAACAAATCGACTTTACCTTCACAAGCTTCTTGGTAAAACGGCATATGAACTGCTCACCGGTAACAAACCACAAGTTGGATACTTTTGAGTATTTGGCTCCAAATGTTACATTCTTGATAATCATCGTCGTTCAAAATTTGCTCCTAAATCTCATGAAGGTTTCCTACTTGGTTATGGATCGAACTCTCACACTTACCGTGTCTACAACAACTTCACTCGAAAAGTTGAAGAGACGGTAGATGTGAAGTATGATGAGACTAACGGCTCGCAAGTCGAGCAATTGCCACTTGATGTAGGAGATCAAGAACCATCGGAAGCAATCCAAGACTTGTCCATTGGCAAGATTCGCCCCATGGAAGTAAAGGAGAGTACCTCGTCTATTCAAGTGGAAGCCCCAACTTCACATCAAGGTGAACGACAAGTTGATATGGAGGCATCCACAAGTGGAACACATCAAGACGATGGAAATGAGGAAGTGCAACAAGATGATCCACCTCAACCTCCTTCTCCACCTCCACAAGCGAACAACGACAACATCAACGAAGAAGAAGAAGATGATGATGATGAGGAAGCCTCACCACAACCCAAGCAAAAGCTACCTCGAGTTAGAGCAAGAGTTGAAAAGAATCATCTCGTCGAACAAATACTTGGAGATATCCAATCCGGGAGAATCACTCGCTCTAAAACTCGCTTAGCTAACTTTTGTGAGCATTACTCATTCATCTCTAGTGGTGAACCTTTGAAGGTGGAAGATGCTCTCAAGGACCCCGACTGGGTGAATGCAATGCACGAGGAGCTACACAACTTTGAGAGGAACCAAGTTTGGACATTGGTTGAGAAATCTAAAGATGAGCAAAACATTATTGGAACCAAATGGGTGTTTCGGAATAAGCAAGATGAAGATGGACAAGTTGTACGCAACAAGGCTCGTCTCGTAGCACAAGGCTACACACAAGTCGAAGGTATGGACTATGGTGAGACCTATGCCCCCGTTGCAAGACTTGAGTCCATTCGCATTTTACTTGCTTATGCCAATCACCATGATATCACTCTTTACCAAATGGATATTAAAAGTGCCTTCTTAAATGGTGAAATTGAGGAGGAAGTGTATGTTAAACAACCTCCCGACTTTTTGAATCCCAAGAAACCTAATCATGTTTACAAACTGCGTAAAGCCCTTTATGGTCTTAAACAAGCCCCTATAGCTTGGTACAAATGCTTGACAAAGTTTCTTCTTGAAAAAGGTTTTGAAATTGGGAAGATTGATTCAACTCTGTTCACTAAGAGGGTTAATGGAGAATTATTTGTATGCCAAATTTATGTTGATGATATTATCTTTGGATCTACTAACCCCTCTTTCAGTGAAAAGTTTGGAAGGTTGATGTCGGAAAAGTACGAGATGTCTATGATGTGTGAACTCAAATTCTTTCTTGGTTTGCAAATCAAGCAAACTAGGGAAGGTACCTTTGTTTCTCAAACAAAGTATACCAAGGACTTATTCAAGAAGTTCAACATGCAAGAGAGTAAAGGTATGAAAACTCCAATGCCCATGAGTGGACATCTTGACTTGACCAAGGATGGCAAACCGGTTGATCAAAAGGTTTATCAATCTATGATTGGTTCATTGCTATATCTATGTGCCTCCCGTCCCGACATTATGCTAAGTGTGTGCATGTGTGCACGATACCAAGCGGCACCAAAAGAGTGTCACCTTAAGGCCATGAAAAGAATTGTGAGATAATTGTTACATACACCAAACTTTGGCATATGGTATCCCAAAGGATCTTATTTTAATCTTGTTGGCTACTCCGATTCGGACTATGCCGGAGACAAGGTTGGCAGAAAATCCACTTCGGGTACATGTCAATTTCTTGGTAGATCTCTTGTGTCTTGATCCTCCAAGAAACAAAACTCCGTATCTCTATCTACTGCCGAAGCGGAATACATTGCCGCGGGATCATGTTGTGCTCAATTACTATGGATGACACAAACTCTTAAAGACTATGGTGTGCATGTGAGACATGTACCATTACTATGTGACAATGAGAGTGCTATTAAGATAGCACACAATCCCGTGCAACATTCTCGAACTAAGCATATTGAGGTTCGTCACCATTTCATTCGAGATCATGTTGAGAAAGGTGACATTGACCTTAAACATGTTCGTACCGACAAACAATTGGCAGACATCTTTACTAAACCCCTTGATGAGAAACGTTTTGTCACTTGAGAAGTGAGTTGAACATCATTGATGCTTCAAACGTGAACTAGTGGTTCATGAGGATGCATACAAGGGCAGGAGCCTTCTTGACTAATCCATGATCATCTTATATCTTGGACATTTTGCTCCCTTGTATTGTATCTAACCTTTTGTAGGTACTTGGACAAGCTTCATGTCACAAGATTGCATCTCACTCTTATCATAAGCAATCTTGTATAACCCAAGTATCAACAATTGATGGCGGAACAAGGAACAAGACAACCTAAACATATCCTTTGACAACATTTGAGTTATGCTTCATTCATGTCATTTTGGATATACATGTTGTTCCTTGCAAATCTAACCCATGTAGGAAGATGAACTACAAATGATAGGATAGCTCCCAACTTCAACTCATGAGCATCCACTTCAAGTTCAACTACATGATGGACAACACCACCAAATCCCAATGTAAGTCCCCACATCTTAGAGAAGCTCCACTCAAAGATATGAGCTGAAGCAACTCCACAAGATGTGAATACATTGAAATGCTTAAAGGAAAAATGGCAACCCCATTTTGAGCTTAAACGATGAGTATGACCTATGATCAAGTATTCTCACTTGACTCCTAAATCAATATACTCTAACATAGGTGACCTAGTCGCCGACCCATCTAGATGAAATTCTCTAGTGTTTCTTTTGTTTGTTCTCTTCTTGCTAGAGTGTTTCTCTTTCAAAAAAAAACTTCATCTAGACGTTTCTTTGCTTCTTTCTGTGTTTCTTTGCTTTTCGTTAGTTTCGCAGCAAATTCATTGCAAATCCTTGCGAGAATTCCTTTGCCTAGTGAGCTGAGTTGACAAATTGTTCCTTTGCATCAAACTCGGTTCCACCGAATTGATTCAACTCTGTCGGAAGTGGGGCTCCGGGGACCCAAAGGTTCGAACACTGGGGTGAGCTCGTTCTACCACTTCGTCTCCTACCACGGCTAAGCGATGGCGAGGCTATGGCGAGAGCACGCTAGCGAGGGACAGACCGTGGACTTAGCGGTTTACCCAGGTTCGGGCCACCTTGCGGTGTAAGACCCTACTCCTGCTTGGTTGGTATTGCTCTGGTGCGAGAGAGAGAGAGAGAGACAGAGAGAGTACAGGGTCAAGGGCGATGGGAACCAGAATCCGTCTCTCCCTACAATGGCTGCTCTGCCCCCCTTATACCCGCACCGGTCCTCTTCCCCCTTGAAACTTAGGCGGGAAGGGCTGCCACACTTGGCGGGTTTTGAAAGGGGACAGGCGCTCAGGCTATCCTGACTAAAGGCGGTCTTCGCCTACCAAAGCATGATCCATGACGCACCGGTGGGCTCGGTGATGACCTCCGCCCTGCGCGCCAGCCATCTTGGTCTTCCTTCGCTGATCGGGCAACCTTTGGGGTCGCTTTGGGTAGTAGATATCTGGCCCTGCTCCCTTAACACAAAAGAAGAAACCATCTTCATCCGCGCCCGCTGGCGCGACCTCTGTCGCCGCTCGTCGCCGCGCGCGTCACCCACATGATGTGCCCCAGACCGCGCGGCTCCGCTGAACGGCCTTCGTCTCATGCACCCTCGGGAGGGGGCCTCGGGAGGCCACCTCAGGAGGTCGCCTCGCGAGGCCGCTGGTGGAGGTGCTGAGCCTCGCTCGCCCTCTCCCTGAGGAGGGGGCCTCGGGAGGCCAAGGCCTCATGAGGAGCCCTAGTGAGGTGCTTGATGATGATGGCCAGCTGGGCCCATGCTAGGCGTTGCGCCCTGGGCCAAAGGCAGACGGGCCTGGATACCCCGAGTTCCATGGGCCCAAAAGTAGCCCCCGGGCCCGCGGCGCACATGTTCCCGCCTGCAGGGGGCGAAACAGCATGGGCAATAACCGCCTGCGGCCAGGCGTGACGCGTGGCGCACGATGTGACTGGGGACGCCTCCACTTCTCCCACGATGCCTCGGTAACCGCCCGTGCTGACACAAAGTCCGCCGCGGGTGACGCGAGACCATCATTGCCTTCCTTCTCACGTTCCATCCCCTTGCGACTTCCTTCCTGCGCACGGCTCCTTCTTCCTCTGTCGTCTTGCTAGAGCCGCCACGGAAATGGTGAGGGGGAGAGAGCGTGGCTGTGCTTCCGCTGCCGCATCCCAGGTTCCGCCCCGGGAGCGCGGGCGCTCCCCGACGGCTGCCGGTGCCGGGCCCAGCAGTCGCGGGAGGGGCACTGCACGCGGGCGCGGAGGGCGAGGCGCGCGGGGCCGAGGCGGCCACGGTGGGGCAACTGCGCTACCTCCTCAGGCAGGGAGCCACTCGGCGGAGGCGGCGCACGAGTTCATCGTGAACATGCACCATAGCCCCTGCACCTGGCTCCGGCTTCCGGACTCCTTCGCGGCAGCGATGGCGGAGTGCACACCCTTGGGCTTGTGGGTGCAGGCCGACGGCTGCTGCAACGGCCCCTCCTGGGTGGCGACGGAGCTCACTCCTTCGGGCTTCATGTTCTTGAGGCAGGGGTGGAAGTCGTTCGCCCTCGCCCGCGGCCTGAAGCGGGGGCACGTCCTCCAATTCAAGTACGACGGGGCCGCCACACTCTTTGTGAAGATCTTCGGGCTCTCCGGCAGCCGCCTGGAGTGCTGCGCGGAGAGCGAGGACGGCAGCTACAGCGTCTCCTCCAGCGAGGATGACAGCTCCAGCGGTGCCGCCTCCGGCTGGAGCGGGAACGACAGCGACTCCCCCCACGTCAAGAGCGAGGACGAGGACTCTGACTAGGCGCAGGTGGCGACGACTTCGGAGCCGGGGCACCGCGCGCACGGTGACGTAGCCGCACTTACCCGCAGCGCCTTCTTGGGAACGCGCGCGGCGCCTGCGCTGGAGTCTTGGGGGAGACGGCGCCTCGCCTAGGCCCTTTCTTTTTTATTTTCCTGCATTGAACCGATGTAGCCCTGCGGGGTCATGAAAACAGCGTCTTCTATGCTCAGCTTAATGCTTTTGTGATTCGGCATGTATGCATTCTCTCCCGAAGTCCTCTCATGAGGCTGGTTTTTTTTTCTTTGTTCACCTCAGCGCTCTACGCCATCATGACCCAGCCCCCGAGCGGACCTCGGCCGTCGCTGGTATTTCCAGTCACGATGCCGGGACAAGGCCAGGAGGTGAGGGGCACCGGGAACTAGTGAGGGCTCCTGAGGCGCGATGCTCAGGGAGCCCCCCTTTGGCGTGCAAGCGGCTTACGCAGAAGAAAAACGCTAGCATCCCACGGGATCGCGAGGGGAGGGAGCTTGAGTGACGGTAAGGGTGTTTCGCGTGGTAGTCAGACTTAGCTTTTGGCGGAGAACGGTGTCGGGCGAGCCACAACTCATGAGGAGCTCGCGCAGCTCGCGAGGCGTGCTCACGAGGCTCGGCATTTCAAGTGTCTCCGTCTCGCGAGGCCGGCTTGCGAGAGGCCGCCTATGAGGTCCTCGCACAGCTCGCCTCTTGAAGGGCTGCATGTCGACAAATTCATGATGGGGGGAGCGGCACACACTCGCTAACTCGCCCGTGGCCGTTATGTGAGGAGATAAGGCACCAAGGAACTTCGTAAGGTGGCATGCACGGGAGCAGGCCCGCGAGCCAGAGCTTAGTCGCTTGGATTTGACTGCACTTCAGGGACGGACCCGAGCACAGACACCGTGCCTAGCCCCCGCTCACGGAATCGGCCAGGGGAGGGGTCGCGAGCGTGCGGCGCTCTCCAGTCGGCATCGACTTTAACAGGCAATTAAGCAGGTAACATAACTCATCAAGGTAAAATCAGCAAAATTCGTCACACAACCAAAAGGACAGGGGCTAGGCTGCCGCGTCCGGCGCGGATCAGCTCGAGGTTGGTGCAGCCCGTGTGGCGCCCTCAACCGCATTTAAACAAAATCACCTTGGCAGAAGGGTTCCGGGAGCGAGGCGCGGGAGGCGCGGCAAGAAGGAGTGTGGGCCGCGCAGGGCGACGCATCGAGCGCACCTGGCAGGACCGCGCTGGGGCGACGTCAGACTGCTTGGCGAGGCGCGCCCAGGGAGTCCGCTCCTCCAGGGCCAGGGGGCTCACGAGGCCCTGGGGGCTCGCGAGGAGCAGGAGGCTCACGAGGCTCCGGCACGAAGGGCGCCACCCTCTGGAAAAAGGCGCCGGCGTTCCTCAGCCCGAAAAGCATGCGCATGCCACCGACGGTGGGGCCAACGCCCTGGCCAATCCGAGGCACCTGGAAGGGATCCTAAGGGAAGAACTTGCTGAGGCTGGTGAAGTCAACGCACATGCGCTCCTTGCCGCCCTTCTTGGGAACGACGACTGGGTTGGCGAGCCATTCGGGATGGCGCACCTCGTGAACGACCCCAGCTTCCTAGAGCTTCCGAACTTCCTTGACGATGAAATCTTGCTTCTCTGGTGCCTGGCGCCGTGCTTTCTGCTTGACGGGGCATGCATTGGGGCACACCGCTAAGTGGTGCTCGATCACCTCCCTCGGCACACCGGACAAGTCAGGTGCTTTCCAGGCGAAAACATCCGAGTTTGCCCGAACGAAGGTGACAAGCGCGCTTTCCTATGCAGGAGGGAGGCCTGTGCCGATGGTGAAGGCAGGGCCGGAGCCGCTGCCGTCCACCGACACCTTCTTCGTCTCAGCGCGGTCCTGAGAGAAAAACTGCTTCTTCTTCGCGGGCGCGGCCTCAAGGGGCTCGATCGCGTCCTCGTCGGCCGGGTCCGCGACCGCGGCGGCCTTGTAGGCACGCTCGAGGGTGCTGGCCGCGTCCTTCTCGTCGCAGGTGACGGTGATGATGCCGCTGCAGCCAGGCATCTTGAGGACGTTGTAGGCGTGATGGGTGGCCGCCATGAACTTGGTGAGAGCTGGGTAGCCCAAGATGGCGTTGTAGGGCAGGCCGATGTGCGCGACGTCGAAGTCGATGAGCTCGGTGTGGTAGTTCTTGCGGGTGCCAAAGGTGACGGGGAGGCGCACTTGCCCCAAAGGGATGGTGGAGCCATCGGTCACTCCGTAGAAGGGCCTGGTCGGCATCAGCTGGTCGTAGGGCACCTGGAGCATCTCGAAGGTCTCGATGGAGATCATGTTGAGGCCGGTGCCCCCGTCGATGAGGTTCTTGGTGACCGCAACATTGCTGATGGTGGGGGTGCACAACATGGGGAGCGTGCCTGCGGAATCCATGGATTTGGGGTGGTCCTTGGAGTCGAAGGTGATAGTGTACTGCGACCACTTGAGGGGTCGCGCGGCCTCAGGCCTCGGGAGGGCGGCATACACCTCGCGAGAGAGCTGCTTGAAGTGGCGGATGGACGCGGGGGCTTGGGACCCGCCAAGGATGTAGGCGACTGCGCGAGGCTCCTGGTAGCCCCGAGCGCCCTCATCAGGTCGGCTGGCATCGTTCCTTCGGGGCGGCGGCGACAGCGGCGGAAGAGCGGCATTGGCCTGAGGGTCTGCCTCACGAGGCTGGTCGCGCCAGGCGGCCTCACAAGGCTGGTCACGCCAACCCTGGCGGAAGTTGCCATTGCCGTTGCTACCGTCCCAATGGTTGCCACCGCGGCTACCTCCACGGCCTGTGCCACGGCCATTGCAGTCGTCTCGGCGGCTTTGGTGCTCGTCGTGGAGCAGCTTGAGCTCCTGGCAGTCTTCGGTGCTGTGGGAGCGCACGTTGTGGAAGGCGCAGAGCGGCCAACCGTCCTTCCTGGGCTTGTCGCGGTCACGGCCACGCTTCTGCTCAGGGTCCGCCGCGGGCACAGCTGAGCCCTTGCGCTTGACGTCCTTGCTCTTGGCCTTGGTGGCGTCGAGCACCGCGTC
This sequence comes from Elymus sibiricus, assembly GCA_039707655.1. Lineage (NCBI taxonomy): Eukaryota > Viridiplantae > Streptophyta > Magnoliopsida > Poales > Poaceae > Elymus > Elymus sibiricus. The sequence goes on along the minus strand of CM077666.1, from coordinate 163,000,402 downwards.
GGGGTCATTGTGGATGAAGAGGCGGCCTTCCTCAGCCTTGGCGCACTTGTCGGCGAGGTCGAGTAGCTCTACCACGGAGTCGAGCTCACCGTTGATGGCAAGCTTCTCGCGCATCTTGACGTCCAGGACGCCGGTGGAGAATGCAGAGATGACGGCTGCATCGGAGGCGCGCGGGATCTTGTTGCGCACCTGGTTGAAGCGCTGGATGTACTTGCGGAGGGTCTCATCCGGGCACTGCCGCACACGCCGCAGGTCGTTGATGGTGAGGGAGCGGTCCTGTGTGCCCTTGAAGTTGGCGAAAAACTGGCTGCAGAGCTCGGCCCATGAGGAGATGGACGCCTCGGGGAGGTTCATGAGCCAGGAGCGTGGGCCGTCCTTGAGGGCCATGGGGAACCGGTTTTCCATGACCTTGTCATCGCCGTTCGCCGCCTCGATACTCAGCGCGTAGAGCTGAAGGAACTCCGTGGGGTTGGGGGTGCCGTCGTAGCGCGGAGGTAGCTAAGGCTTGAACTTAGCGGGCCAGACCACACGACGCAGCTCGCGAGTGAAGGCACGGCAGCCCACGCCGCTTAAGGGGACGCCGCCAGCGAGGGCAGCACGGTTTTGACGCCCAGCCACTGCAACATCTTGAATGGCCTGGTCCTGGCACCGGCGCTGCCGCTCGAGGAGCACACGCGCGTCAGGGGGCGCGCGGCGAATGATCTGGCAGCTGGCCTCGTCTCGGTTCGGCGAGGACGCGCCGCGGGATGGCTCGCGAGCCCGCGCGCCGCGCTGAGGCCCGCCTTGCTCGTCGCGCAGAGGAGGCGGCGGGGGAGCGCCGTGCGCCAGGTCCCCAGCGCGAGATGGCGGAGGGCGAGGTGAGTGGGAAGGCGCCGGAGCATCCCCAACGGCGTTGACGAGCTCGGTGATGCGACCTAGCCAGGCGTCGTAGCCGGCGTCAGCTGGACGGTAACGGAGCAGCTCGTGCGCCATGAGCAGCGCGGCCTGCGGGTTCGGCGTCCTGCGGTGGGCGAGGGAGGAGGCAGTGGCGGTGTGGCCGTTCGCCTGCACGGAGGGGTGCAGGGAGGAGTCCTGCTGCTCGCGGGCAGCGGGGTCGGTGGCTGCAGCAGCCTCGGCTTCGGGGCGGCGGCGATTGCCGCGGGCCACTGGCTCCGTCTGAGCCACGCGGCCAGCCCTGCGCTCGGCGCGCTCGCGATGTGCGTCGGCCATGGGGTTGGTGGAGCAGTGGGCGGAGCGGAAGAACTGTAGCGCACCCCTACCTGGTGCGCCAAAATGTCGGAAGTGGGGCTCCGGGGACCCAAAGGTTCAAACACTGGGGTGAGCTCGTTCTACCACTTTGTCTCCTACCACGGCTAAGCGACGGTGAGGCTACCGCGAGAGCGCGCTAGCGAGGGCAGACCGTGGACTTAGCGGTTTACCCAGGTTCGGGCCACCTTGCGGTGTAAGACCCTACTCCTGCTTGGTTGGTATTGCTCTGGTGCGAGAGAGAGAGAGTACAAGGTCGAGGGCGATGGTAACCGGAATCCGTCTCTCCCTACAATGGCTGCTCTGCCCCCCTTATACCCGCACCGGTCCTCTTCCCCCTTGAAACTTAGGCGGGAAGGGCTGCCACACTTGGCGGGTTGTGAAAGGGGACATGCGCTCAGGCTATCCTGACTAAAGGCGGTCTTCGCCTGCCAAAGCGTGATCCATGATGCGCCGGTGGGCTTGGTGATGACCTCCGCCCTGCGCGCCCGCCATCTTGGTCTTCCTTCGCCGATCGGGCAACCTTTGGGGTCGCTTTGGGGAGTAGATATCTGGCCCTGCTCCCTTAACACAAAAGAGGAAACCATCTTCATCCGCGCCCGCTGTCGCGGCCTCTGTCGCCGCTCGTCGCTGCGCGCGTCACCCACGTGATGGGTCCCAGACCGCGCGGCTTCGCTGAACGGCCTTCGTCTCATGCACCCTCGGGAGGGGGCCTCAGGAGGCCACCTCAGGAGGTCGCCTCGCGAGGCCGCTGGTGGAGGTGCTGAGCCTCGCTCGCCCGCTCCCTGAGGAGGGGGCCTCGGGAGGCCAAGGCCTCATGAGGAGCCCTAGTGAGGTGCTTGATGATGATGGCCAGCTGGGCCGATGCCAGGTGTTGTGCCCCGGGCCAAAGGCAGACGGGCCAAGATACCCCGGGTTCCATGGGCCCGACAAACTCGGTGTCACCGATTTGGCTGCTCTAAGGAGTTTTCTGTCAAATATTTTCTGAGTTTTTCTGCTCCAGCTCCACTCAATGATTCTTATCCTCTATTTGCATCTAAAGCCACTCAATGGCTAGATGAGTTTCTCAAGGACCAAACCCACTTGATCAATAACCTTGAAGTCCCTTCATGGAAATTGTTGTCAAAGGGGGAGAGAGGAATACATCAAAGCTCACCACTACAAAAGAGATGCACCTTACAAGAGGAAAGAATGTTACATGTTTCTAAGAGGGGAGAAACATGATCAGTTTTTGGTCGTTGCTTTAGTTTTCTCACCCTACCTGCTCCCAATATCCAATGTTAGATTCAGGGGGAGAGGAAGTTCTTTAAGGGGAGACAACGGTTTCTTTCGGGGACATGTCTGTTTCAAAGAAGTATTCACCTAGTGATACTCTATTCTACATGTCATCCCAATCTTGGTTTCTTGTTGATCTTGTGACTTTTTTCTTGAAGAGGTTATCTTGTGTTATCTAACCCTATTTTCTCAAGTGTATTTCTACAGGTACTTGATCAAGAACTTCAAGGTAAGTATATGCATCATCCTCATGTACATGATTGACCTCTTGCTAGTATATATTGTTTGCAAGGAGACAATCATGGACATGTGGACACCTATATGATATATATGTTGCTCTGATCCATATAGCCAAGATACATGTTGCATGTATATCTCCCATGTGATATCATCATTTTATATGCACATCTTCAGGGGGAGTTCAGGGGAGCTCATACATGTTACATGTTTTCTTCAAAGCTTTCATACAAACTTCTGCTAAATCTTTATTGGAAGCTTTGATGTATGTTGTCATCAATTACCAAAAAGGGGGAGGATTGGCAAAAGATCAAGACTCTACATTTTTGGTTTAGTGATCCAAGATCACATTGAGTCCATAGGAAAGCCAATACTATTAAAAGGGGATGAGGTGTTGCTTAATGGTTTTGCTCAAGTGCTTAGTGACAATGTTCCTAAACCCTCAACCACTTTCTCCATCCAAATGTGTCCAAAACCTTCATTCCAACTCGGCCCCACCAAAATTTCCTATCCGGAGCCACCGAGTTCATCTGGACTTAGCCACTGCCAAAAACCCTAACAAATCGGATCCACCGATATGGATCTCGGTCTCACCGAGATGGCCTTGCCAACTCTCTGTAATCGTTTGCACTCACTTCGGTCCCACCGAGTTTTGCAAATCGGTATCACCGAGATGGCTTGCCAACTCTCTGTTGCCTTATTGCTTCACTTCGGTCCTACCGAGTTGATGCAATCGGTGCCACTGAGACGAGGTTTTCCCTAACCATTGCACTTTGGTCCATCCGAGTTGTTCCAGTCGGTCCCACCGAGATTCCTAACATTCATATCTTTTACACAGTTCGGTGCCACCGAGATTTCTGATCGGTGCCACCGAGTTGGGTCAAAAGTGTGTAACGGTTGGATTTTGTGTGGAGGCTATATATACCCCTCCACCACTTCCTTATGTGAAGGAGAGCCATCAGAACGTGCCTACACTTCCACCATACATTTTCTGAGAGAGAACCACCTACTCATGTGTTAAGATCAAGATATTCCAATCCAACCATTTGAACCTTGATTTCTAGCCTTTCCAAGTTGCTTTCCACTCAAATCCTTCTTCCACCATAGCCAAATCTATGAGGAGTTGTTTGAGTGTTGGGAAGACTATCATTTGAAGCATAAGAGCAAGGAGTTCGTCAACAACACACCATCTATTACCTTTTGGAGAGTGGTGTCTCCTAGATTGGTTAGGTGTCACTTGGGATACGCCGATACTGACGACAAAAAGATAGGGTCACCGTCCAATCCCAGAAAACTAGGTGGGAGGGGGCAACTGGGTAGGGGCGCGTCAGTTCTGACTGTGCCACCTGTTGGTCAACAGTGGCCTTGTCGGACGCCAGGGTTGGGTCAAACCTACTGGGATCATTATGGTTTGAGGATAGCGGTGATTATATGCTAGAGTAACCTATCGCCAGCCTGGCTCTGATACCATCTCCTGTGGCACCCCGATCCGCATGGAGCAGGGGGCCTTCGCACGTCAGCCCAGGATAACACTTGACGCATGACAGGTCCATGGTACAGCATTCCAAGCACAAAATATATTTCATTTACATGAAATAGAGTATTACATCGCGGATGAATACAAGGGTTTGTAGAGCTCTAAGGCTATCTAAATGGCGGCGGAAGTCTCGGTTTAGTGGCACGTCGTCTCTGGCTGGGCTCCACAACTCACAGGACCGACGAGGTTACGGTCTAGCATGACTAGTCTTCTCCTGCAATCTAGCCACGTGCAAGGCCAGGTGAGTACTTTGAATGTACTCGCAAGACAACCAAATACATAGCATCCAAACAAGCAGATGACAAAGCAAGGCCTATGTTCATACATAAATTTATCTCATGACAAACGATAAGCATGGCATAATATTAGCAAGTAACATGGATCAAGCAAATCTATACCAAATCATATCACAGCAGATCATAGCATATCATGGCATATCGTGGAATAACAAGGCATTTCATGGCATGGCATAGTTGTATCTACAAGACATGCATGATACTATGCTGGAAAGTAAATTACCATTACCTCCCGCGGAGAGTTAAAGTAATATGTTGCTCGTTTTCCAGATTCACTGCCACTACCCCTCTGGGCTAGCTCATGACTCACCGAGATCTCATTTCATGATCATGTCCGAAACAACTCCGTGACTTCTCGCTACTATCTCATAGTCCAAGTCACCACTTACTTTATAGCACATTCTTTAACAAGTTTATTATATTAGGTTTATCCTCCATGTCGACACAGACCAGATAGTGTGACCTAGTACGAACTGTGTCCATAACCGAGGATGCAGCTATCGATAGATTATACACTCTGCAGAGGTTAGTACACTGTACCCACACTACGGAAATCATGGCCTCGTGCTCCCATTCGGGTGGACCAACGATATTCTGAGAAAACCAATCCATTGCATGACACTCTCCCAGCCACTCAGACAAACTCCCTTTTGGGCTATGTCCTAGGTGACCCCGATGTCAACTCGTGACATCCGCCACCTCCAGGCTGCCACCGTCGTGGCCAAACAAAACCGTCCCAAACGGGGACCTGAGCTCAATACCAAAGCCGGGTACACAAGGTTATGGCCATCCACCTGGCCAGGGTAGCACGCACACATAACCTTCCCTGGTTGGAGGTACCGGCGAGAGGCATGACAATAGACCAAATTAGGGCCTCCCCATCCAGGCAAGTGTGGTTGCACTGGTGAGCTTGATTCGGTGGCACTATGACACGATCCAGCCGACGGAGGTGGTTGTTGTTATTAACACATGTTCTTGTCATCTCCATCATTTTACCATATCATCAAGATTATAAGCATGAATATCATGAATGCATTAATGAACATATCTACTAAAGTACTTAGGTGGATAACATATCTGACAGATGAAGCATGGCAATAATATGATAACGATAGGGTATGACAGGATCACCATAGCATTGACAAACATGGTATGAGATACATGCACAGTATTAACATGATATTATCAATAAATACATTATCGCTAACAGGGCAGAAGATAGTATGAAGCTTGGTTATAGCATGACATGGCAAGCAATACATATACTCCAGTTTCAGACAGAAACATCATATGAATATGCTACAGCTACACACGCATAGGGTTCAAGCAAAGTCAACATGCAAGTCTGGTGCTCATGATAAGAGGTTGGCTTGCCTTGGGGTGGACGAATACACCGGGTGAAAGTGCGACGATCCACTGGAAACGAGTCGTCGGAACCGATGCTAGCGGGAGAGGCCTGGATTCGAGGAAGGGCAAAGATGGTATTTTCAATATGTGACAACATTATGAAAATGGCACCATCGGAACGGGCTCAACACACTAAGTGTGTGGGCTCTGGAATTACCTCAATCGGAGTTACGGTCGCAAAGTTACGGTCGTTCGTTCGTTAGACCAAATTAAACAGACAATACCTGTCCGTTTCTGGCCTTAACGGGCGAACGCCCGCAAAGTAACCGTTTCGGCGGCGGCAGGGCTGAAAACATATTTTACAGAATACGCTTTCGGAATAATGAAAGCACATTTCTGCGCGAGGCCGCGGCAGAGTACGTCTTCGTAAGGGGAAATCGCATTTCCAAGAATGCGTCTCCACTTAAACTGGTAAACGGGTCCACCTGGGTAGCACTGAGAGGCTGGCGCATGGGGCCCACTTCATCTCCTCTCTCTCTCCCGCCTGGTCTTCTTCTTCCCCGATGCAGAACAGAGGAGAGCTGCGGCCACCGGCGCTGTTGTCGACTGGGGGCACGAGGGATGGCTGCGGGGTCGCTCGGGGCAGCCTGCAGCATCGCCGCCATGGGCTAGGCCGCGGTGGCCGAAGAGCTGCGGGGGCAGTGTCGGCAGAACTTCCCCGGGGAACTGGAGAGTGGCGGCGGCTCGAGGGCATCCAGAGGAGGGCGCGGATGCCGAAGAAATGGAGGGGGAGGGCTGCAAGCACGGAATGGCCGAGGGGAAATCGGCGGTGGCCTTCGGCCATAGGAGGGGAAGGGAAGCTCCAGGAGCTTGGGGAGGGTTGCGGGTGGCTAAGGGGAACTCAAGCACTCCGGCGAGGGAAGGGGGGGAGGAACTGGCAACGCGGCTCGGTGACGTGGCGGCACTCCGGCGACGGACGCGGCGCCGGCACGCGCAGCCAAGGGCTACGGGACGAGGAGCACAGGGGCACAGGCGACGCGGGCGAGTGCGTGGCGCGCCGTGGCGAGCTGGGCGACCGTGTGGACCTCCCAAAAGGGGTCCAGATGCACAGGGCACGCTGTGTGCAGGCGACACACGCGCTCTCCGCGTGGTCACCGTGTGCCCATAGTGTTCCCACGCGCACTGGTCGGTCCAGGCATGTCTGGCGAGTAGCTCACCCCCCAGAAGATGTTCGACACAAAGAAATGATTCCCATGGCCCACAATGTGACCACAGGATGCACAAAGCCTAAACAACAGCAAAATTAGTGTGGATGCTAGGGTCAAATGGAGGGGGTAAGGGAATAACCAGCTTGTCACAGGGACTAAGGGTAGGAAGGACTACAATCCTGTGAAATTTGGAAAGATTTGGACCAAGATTTAACATAGTTTCTTTACAACTGCAAAATCTGGTCCAGAAACTAGATCATGAAGTGGCACTCACATAGAGTGTTGGATTGGATTGAAATTTGGTGGAGAGTAATGATTTGAGCATATGAAGGCATTGTAAAATTTCATACCATTTGGATAAATAAAAATGGTACTTCCTTCACAATGCTTCCCACTGGACAGAAAGTTTGGAAATTTGCTGAGGAAAATTGGCTAGGCAAATAGAGCTGAATTTTGGCATGTGGCAATTATTTGGATATGAAAGAGTGCTCAAATTTTTTGAGGGCAATCCAGAAAATACAAATAGCACTTCCTTCACACAGGTGAAATCTGAACAGAAACTTGAGAAAATCATAGAAAAAGATTGGATAGATGAATTGAGCTAATTTTTGGTTTGCAGTAGTAATATATCAATATGCACTACCCTACAAAATTTCAGCTCAATTGGATCAAGCAATAAAGCACTTCCTTCACAAAGTTTCAGACAAGGCAGACACTTGCATTGGATCATGTGCTCAAATTTTAAACTATGGAACATGGGGTTTTGATGAAAATGGTGAAGATATATCCAGGAGAAGCTCCACAAATTATTTGGGAATTTTCCTGGCTACCAAAATGGTAGTTCCTTTGGAAAGTGGCAGAGAGGCCATATTGGCCTTGTCAAGGAAAAAGGGAATTTTCCTTATTAAATTTGGCCAATATTTTACCAGAGCTTGGGATAGTCACAAAGATCATCTCCACAAATTTTCATGAAATTTAGAGATGCCTGACAATCCTTCTGGATTTAATTCCTCAGAAAGGCATGAAAAGAAATTAATCCCAGATGGAAAATATTGCATATGATTTGATAATATTTTTGCACGTCCAGGGTTTATAAATGTAGGAAGATCTCTGAGATTTTTTTGGAGGATCAACAGGGCATGGGAAATGATGGCTCCTTTGTAATCACAAGGGAAGGGTTTCAAATTCCAAATATTGGAATTAGGGTTTTGATGTGGTTTTGGGTGGTGAAGATGGGGTCTTGACCAGCATCAAAGGCATGAGCAAGGTTCTGAAAAGTTGAAAATTGCCTGGATTCACCTGATCATCCAGCAAACTCCGGAGAAATAATTTGAAAAAGAATGCTTGGAAAGGAATAACAACACAAAAAAATTGATAACCCAATTTTTGGGGTGTTACAGGAGCTAGACATGGTTGGCCCACTTAAGGGAGGGTCACGCAAAAAAAAATATCTACTCGTCGTGGTAGACAAGTTAACAAAGTGGATCGAAGCAAAACCAGTCACCTCGACAGGGGAGTCCCGGTAATCGAGTTCGTTTGTGGGGTGGTGCACCGTTACGGTATCCCCCACAGCATTATAACGAACAACGGGACAAATTTCACTGCCAAGGAGGTGAAGGAATGGTGCGCAAAGATGAGCATAAAGCTCGACTACGCGTCAGTCTACCACCCGCAGTCAAACAGACAGGTAGAATGCGCCAACGGATTATTTCTCAGCGGCATCAAGCCAAGGCTAGTACGCTCCATTAAAGAGGCAGATTGCGAATGGGTGGAGGAACTCGATTCCGTCCTATGGGGTCTACGCACCACACCAAACCGATCCACGGGGTACACCCCGTTTTTCATGGTATACGGTGCTGAGGCAGTAGTCCCCTGCGACATAATACATGATGCACCTCAGGTATGCATGTATGAGGAACGGGAGGCCGAGTTAGATCGGCAGGATGCATTGGACGCCTTGGAAGAAGAACGTAACGTAGCCAGGGCGCACTCTGCAATATATCAGCAGCAAGCAAGACACTATCACAATAGGGAGGTTCGCGGAAAGGATTTCAATGTCGGCCGGGGATCTGGTCATGAGGCGCCACCCGGAAAAGCATAAACACAAACTTTCGCCCAAATGGGATGGCCCATTCATCATCGACCAGGTCCTAATTGGAGATGCATATCGAATCCGAAATCCAACGGACGGACGTTTAGAGCACAACCCCTGGAATGCCATGCTACTTCGTCGTTTTTCTGGATAAACGCTCGAGCATCTTCTTCCCATGTACATACCATTTTCTTTTCCTGCATTCAAGCATTATTTTATCCTCTGCTCACCTCGGTGACATTTTTACATAACGTTCCCTACGGAACATGCTAACATGCCGCACGCTCTTTACAACATGCGTCGTTTCCACTCCCTTTATCTTATTGCCAATAAAGCCAATGTCTGCACCAAATTTGACTTAAGATTTGGCCAAGCTGGGTTGCCCGGCTCCTGTGTTTTCCCTTTACGTTCCCGATCGTTCGGCTAAGGGGCAAAGGGAGTGCTACTTGTAGACTGCGTTGGTATTTCCCCGAAGAGGAGAGGATGATGCAGTATAGTAGAAATAAGTATTTCCCTCAGTTAAGAACCAAGGTTATCAATGCAGTAGGAGAACCAAGCAAAATCCCGTTAAGCGCACCTGCACACACAAAAGCAAACACTTGCACCCAACACAAATAAGAGGGTTTTCAATCCTCTTAGCGGTTATTTTTGCAAGGATTAATTCTGATAGTGATAGATAGATAAACTAAAATATTAAATAAAATAAAAGAAAATAAATTGCAGCAAGGTATTTTTGATTTTAATATATGATAAAAGTAGACCCGGGGGCCATAGTTTTCACTAGAGGCTTCTCTCTCGAACACATAGCATACGATGGGTAAACAAATTACTGTTGGGCAATTGATAGAAAAGCAAATAATTACGACGGATTCATGGCAATGATCATGTATATAGGCATCACGTTCGAGACAAGTGGACCGACTCCTTTACGTCCTCAGGACCCAGCCCCCGAGCGGGCTACAGCCGTCGCTAGTATGTCAGGTTGCGTTGCCTGGACAAGGCCAGGAGGTGTAGGGCACTGAGAGGTGGCAAGGACTCCTAAGGCGCGATGCTCAGGAAGTACCCCTTTGACATGCAAGCGGCTTGCGCGGAGGAGAGAACATCAGCACTCAGCGAGGTCGTGGGGAGAGGAAACTTGAGAGGCGCCGAGAGCGGCTCGTGAGGTGTTTTTGTACTTAGCTCTTTTGCGAGTGTCGCTTGCCGTGTCATGGCTGCGGGGCGCGCCTCGCGAGGCTCTTGCTCGTGAGGTCTCCCGCTAGCATTTGGCGGAGACGGTCGCCGTAGGTTGGCTCGCGAGGCAGCGCTCGCGAGGCTCCTTGGGGGTTTACGAAGGCGTCTTGTCATGAGTCGCCTCGCGAGGCAGCGCTCGCGAGGCCTTTGAGTGCCTTGTTCCTGTGATAACTTTACATCGATTTCATAAAAAAGGGGGGGGGGCGGTGTGCGCTTGCTAGCTTGCTCGTGGGTGTCACGTGAGGAGACGAGACACCAAGGACCTTGGTGAGGTGGCGTGCACGGGAGCAGGCCCGCGAGCTAGAGCTCGATCACTTGGGTTTTTGCAGCGCTGCTGGGACTGACCCGAGCACAGGCACCGTGTCCAGCCCCCGCTCGCGAGATGTGCAGGAGGAAGGTCGCGAGCGTGCACAGCTCCTGAGCCAAGCAACTTAGCAACACATAAGATATCTTAGGAAATAGAGCTTTACTGAAACATAGTAATAAGTTCATTACATAACCAAAAAGGGATGAGGCTGCCATGTCCGGCATGGATCAGCGTGAGGTTGGTGCAGCCCATGGGGTGCCCTCAGGTGATTGTTCTGCCAGTGCGGAGCATGGGGCTTCCACTGGGCGTGGGCATGATCGCGGTTTGATCGTTCCGCCAGCGCGGAGCATGGGGCTTCCACTGAGACATGGGCATGAGCTCCCGCGGGCCCATCAGGCAAACGCAGTGAGAGGCTCCGGGGCATGTACAACCCCACTTCGTTCGTATGCGTGAGGGTCATGGGTAGAACTTGCGGAGGTGTTGGATGTTCCAGGCGTTAGGCACAGGAACTCCGTCCTCCGTCTCTAGCCGGGCGGCGTTGGGCCTGGAGACATGAGCAACCCTGAAAGGGCCTTCCCACATGGGTGTGAGCTTGTGGATTCCCTCTCTGGAGAGGATCCTTCTCAGGACGAGATCGCCGACTTCGAGGGTGCGTGGGCGTATGTTGCGGCTATGATAGCGACGCAGAGCCTGCTGGTATCTGGCAGCGCGCAGGGCGGCCTGGCGACGTGCTTCTTCGAGGACCAGCAGGTCGGCCTCTCGCGAGGCGTCCTGACGAGCCTCGTCGAAGGCAAGGACTCGTGGAGAGGCATGCCGGAGCTCAGACAGGAGGGCTGCTTCAGCTTCGTAGACGAGGAAGAAGGGAGTCTCGCCTGTAGGCTTGGTTGCCGTTGTGCGGATGGACCACAGCACAGACTGCAGCTCGTCAAGCCAGTGCTTGTAGCAGGCTTTGAGCTTTTTCGTGAAGCTTCTTGTCTTGAGGCCCTTGACGACCTCAGCGTTCGCACACTCGGCCTGGCCGTTGCTTCGTGGGTGCACCACAGAGGCGTAGCAGATCTGCGTGCTGAGGCTGGCGCAGTATGACTTGAAGAGGCCGCTTGTGAACTGGGAGCCGTTGTCAGTGATGATGCGGTTGGGGATGCCGAAGCGGCTCACGAGGCCCTTGATGAACTTGACAGCAGAGCCTGCTGGGATGGTGCACACGGGCTCGACCTCCGCCCATTTGGTGAACTTGTCGATGGCGACGTAGAGGTAGCGGTAACCGCCAGCTGCGCAAGGGAAGGGCCCCAATATATCCAGCCCCCAGACCGCGAAGGGCCACGTGAGGGGAATCATCTGGAGGCCTTGCACCGGCTGGTGGATTTGCTTGGCGTGGAATTGACAAGCTTCGTAGGATTGGACCAGCTCGGTGGCATCGTGGAGCGCGGTGGGCTAGTAGAAGCTGCTGCGGAACACCTTGCCGGCAAGGGTGCGCGATGAGGAGTGGTGGCCGCAGTCTCCTCCATGGATGTTGGCGAGCAGCTCGCGACCCTGTTCTTCAGAGATGCACCGCAGCGAGACGCCATTGGGGTGCCTGTGGTACAGCTCGCCGTCTTGCAAGCAGTAAGTGGTGGCCTGGCAAGCCACGCGCTCTGCTTCTGAGTCCTTCTCTAGAAGGGTGCCGCGAAGCAAGTAGGCCTTGAACTCCGTGGCCCAGTTGTCCGCTTGGGGTTCGAGCGCCAGCAGCAGGCGGGCTCCTGAGGCTGGGCCGCAATCTGGTGCGCCCATGGGTGGTGCGGGCGGGAGTTCCTTGTGAAGCAGCATGGTGCTCGCGGCTGGCGGAGTAGCTGATGGCTTGAGGAGCCTTTCCTCGAAGATGCCAGGGCCCTGGGGCTCGTGGCGAGATGCTCGCTTGGCGATGTCATCGGCCTCCTTGTTGCCGCTGCAAGGAACGTGCTGCAGCTCCAGGCCAAGGAAACGCTTCTCGAGTTTAGGTGCCTCTTCTAAGTAGGCGGCCATGTGCTCGTCCTTGGGCTTGTAGCTTTTGTTGGAGAAGTTGACGAGGAGCTGCGAATCACCCTTGATGGTGAGGCATTTGATGCCTAGAGCAGAGGCAGCCTTGAGTCCGGCGATGAGGCCCTTGTACTCTGCGATGTTGTTGGAGACCTTGTCGTCGCGCTTGAAGCAGAGTTGGACGACATAGCGGAGCTTGTCTCCTGTTGGCGAGGTGAGCATGACGCCAGCTCCTGCACCCTGCCGGGAGAAGGCGCCATCGAAGTGCATAGTCCAGCCGCCAGGCGCCTTGTTCCCAGGCAAGAGGGACTCAGTCTCGCGAGGCTCCTCCTGGGGCGGGTCCGTCCATTCCGCCACGAAGTCAGCCAGGGCTGCGCCATTGATCACCCTTGTGGTGCAGAATTCCAGTTCGAAGGCTTGTAGCTTGATGTTCCACTCGGCGACGCGGCCAGCGGTGTTGGGGCTGCGCAAAACTTGCTACAGATGGTAAGCGAGATCACCTTGATGGGATAGCCCTGGAAGTAGTGGCGCACCTTCCTAGAGGCGACGAGGAGCGCGAGGAGGAGCTTCTGCTACATGGGGTAACGCAGTTGTTGCAGCAGCTTGGTCTTTAGGGGGCCCGAGGGGCTCATGAGGCTCGGAAGGCGGTTCGCGAGGCGGCTCACTGGAGGCCTCCTGAGGCAAGGCCTCGGCAGGCGACGGCGAGGCCTCGGGAGTCGGTGGCGCGGTAGGCCTCTTCTACGCGGGGACGCGCTCTTCTCGAACTGCCACCAGAGCCGCGCTGGCTGTCTGGGGAGTAGCCGCTAAGTATAGGAGCAAGGGCTCGCGAGAGCATGGCGCGACCATGATGGGTGGGCTCGTGAGGTGCCTCTTGAGGTCTTCGAAGGCAGCGTCGGCCTCGGGAGTCCACTTGAAGGGGCCGGATCTCTTCATGAGCTTGAAGAACGGCAGGGCTCACTAGCCGAACTTGGAGATGAATCGCCCGAGCGAGGCCATGCATCCCGCCAGGCACTGCATCTCCTTGAGGCTCTGGGAGGACGCATCCTCTCGATGGCCTTGTTCTTCTCGGGGTTGGCCTCGATGCCACGGTGGGAGACCAGGAAGCTGAGCAGCTTGCCGGAGGGGACAAATCAGATGCCGTCCAGGCGAACACATCTGAGTTTGCCCGAAGAAAGGTGACGAGCGCGTCTTCCTATGCTAGGGAGAGGCTTGTGCCGATGGTGAATGCAGGGCCTGAGCCACTGCCGTCCACCGACACCTTCTTCATCTCGGCGCGGTCCTGAGAGAACAGCTACTTCTTCTTCGCGGGTGCGGCCTCATGAGGCTCAGCGGCATCCTCGTCGGTAGGGTAGGCGGTGGCGGTGGCCTTGTAGGCGCTCTCAAGGGAGCGGACTGCGTCCTTCTCATCGCTGCAGACGGTGATGATGCCGCTGCAGCCCGTCATCTTGAGGACGTTGTAGGCATGGTGGGTCGCCGCCATGAACTTGGCGAGAGCTGGGTAGCCCAGGATGGCGTTGTACGGCAGGCCGATGTGCGTCACGTCGAAGTCTATGAGCTCAGTATGGTAGTTCTTGCGGGTGCCAAAGTTGACGGGGAGGCGCACTTGGCCCAGAGGAATGGTGGAGCCATCAGTCACTCCAGAGAAGTGCCTGGTCGGCATCAGCTGGTCGTAAGGCACTTGGAGCTGCTCGAAGGTCTCGATGGAGAACACATTGGGGCTGGTGCCTCCGTCGATGAGTGTCTTGGTGACGGTGACGTTGCTGATGGTGGGGGTGCACAGCATGGGGACCATGCCCGCAACGCTTGAAGACTTGGGGTGATCGTTGGAGTCGAAGGTGATGGCGTATTGGGACCACTTGAGGGGGCGAGAAGCCTCAGGCCTCGGGACGGCAGCGTTCACCTCGCGAGAGAACAGGTTGAAGTGGCGGTTGGATGCAAGAGCCTGAGCTCCGCCTAGGACGTAGGCCACTCTGCGAGGCTCTTGGTAGCCCCCGGCGTCTTGGTCAGGCTGGTTGCCATCATTCCGTCGTGGTGGTGGCGGCAGTGGTGGAAGGGCAGCATTAGCCCGAGGGTTGGCCTCATGAGGCTGGTCGCGCCAGGCGGCCTCGCGAGGCTGGTCGCGCCAGCTGTCGGTGTCAAAACCGGCAGACCTCAGGGTACGGGGTCCCGAGCTGTGGATCTCGGATCGGTGGTAACAAGGACAAGGGAGACGATGTTTACCCAGGTTCGGGCCCTCTTGATGGAGGTAAAACCCTACGTCCTGCTTCTGTTTATATTGATGTTGATGTATCGAATACAGAGTTGATCTACCTCGAGATTGTAATGTGTGTCTAACTTCTAGGGCTAGGTGAGCGATATTGCGTTATCTCCCTCTACGGTCTAAACCCTATGGCTTATATACACGCCAGGGAGGGCATCTAGGGTTACAAAGTCGGTGACTAGTAGTAAGGCAGCTGGAAAGATCTTGGAGTATATGTCAAGTCTTCAGTAGAGACAGTCTCGATCACGCTTCTGGTGTACGGCTTCTGGAGTCCAACTTGATCACGTACGAGGGCCCATCGGCCCAACTGAGGAGACGGGCTGGCTAGGTTAGCACCCCCTAATCCAGGACACCGTCAGTAGCCCTTGAACTGGTCTTCGATGCCGAAGTTGACGCCCTTCAATTTCCGGAGTCTTGGCTCGATAGACAAGTTCCCGTGCTCTATTCTCCGACCAGACTTAAAGACCTCGGCCAACCCTTAGAATTCCATTGGGGCCCAATTTCAGATTTTGAGAATCGTGCCATTTAGGGAATCGGGCCCCTTTATGGAAAAAATGTCGAAGTGTCAGCCCCTTCTGTCCTTACTTAATAAACGTGTAGCCCTTGCTGTCGGCAATACGCATCCGTAACCGCAGCAAAAAATCCCCCCTTTCCCAACCCAAGCTCAAGAGCCCGAACAATGGCAAGTGGTGAAGGATCATCAAGGCGTCCTCACAGCCCTGATAGAGGGGACTGGGGGAGTTGCTCCGTCGCGCGCCTTCAATTAGAGCGCTTGGCGATGCAAGACTACCTGCTAGATGCGGATCTGGCCCCTACCCGTCCCGGACTAACGTCCATCGACGGTCAAGCCCACGCCGAGAATTTCCCTTCGCTACGAGCAGATGAGCGGGTATGCTTCGTGCCTTTCCTCCTCCGCGGCTTAGGGTTTCCAATCCACCCTTTCCTCCATGGCTTGCTAGAGTTTTACGGGCTGCAGCTACGCCATCTCTCTCCAAATTCGATATTGCACATCACGGGGTTTGTCGCGCTCTGTGAGCTACACCTCGGTTGTCAGGTGCACTTCAGATTATGGCGAAAGTACTTCTGTATCGTGCCCTGCTCCTCGGCCAACAAGCTATTCGAGGTTGGAGCAGCTGAGGTCTGCCGAGTCGACAAGACTGGCTATCCGGCGGGAACACCTCGGGAGGACGCCGATTATTGGCCTTCCGAGTGGTTCTATATTAACGATGTCCCGCTGTACGAGCCTGCCCGGCCAGGCCTCCCGCCCTTCTCATTGGATCCACCGAAGAAACGTTACAGCTGGAGGCTGCAGAGCTTGGCACAAGAGGAAAACGAAGCCGTGACCAGTCTAGAGGCCAAAGTGAAGCTACTGTCGAGCGCTGGCCTCACCATCATTGATGTGATGGCGGTGGCCCTAGACTGAAGAGTCCAACCCCTCCGGCAGCGTCAGCACTTATTGTCCGAGTATAATGGGTCCAACGACGCCTCCCGATCCATCAGGGGAGCTTTTATGGACCAAATGACCCTCGGAGCCGTACTGGCCAGCATGTACCAAGGATCCGCTGAGGAATTCGCTAAGTGTCAGTTCCAAGACGGGCTATCATACAATAATCCTGCTGACATAGTAAGTCTCTTTTCCGAGTTCTTTTGTTTACCTCAGGATCTTTAACATTAACCCACTACACATCGGCCCTTGAATAGAGGTGGAGGCGTTGGCTCGAGGGTGTGAGCAGTCCGGCCCCTGAGCCAGAGCTGCACTGTCGCGCGGAAGACCCTCTTTACAACGAGGACGAAGACCTGGGCCTTATTTATGAAGGGAGGAGTTTTTTCCTGGAGAGCCTTGACGGCTCAAAGGTAGTGGTCATCCCTGACACGCCGGGGACGAGGCCAGCCTCATCGGTAACACTCCCTTCCTCTAAACGAAAGAGAGCCCCTCGTCCTCCAGCCCCCAGCCATCTGACTTCTCCTCCAATGGGGCGGCACTCCCAACGTCTATGCAGAGAGACGGCTTCACTGGGAAGGACTCCAGCAGAAGTACAAGAAGTTCAAGCCGAGGTCACGGGGGCAGGCGAAAGTGCCCCCTTCATCACCGGGTAATATTTCAATCTATGCCGCTGCAAAGACACTTCAGATTTTAACTTTCTCGATTATTTGCAGACAACCTTCATCCACCACAGCAAACGTGGAGGCCGAGGGAGCCACGGCCCCGCCCAGGGAAACGGGTGCCCGAAATCCCGCGGGGGTTGACCCTGGAGCCTCCCAGCCCGAGGACTCGGCGACATCGGCTACTCTGTCCAAGATTCAATGCGCCGTGAATTATCGCCGGCGAAAAGGTTCTCTGAACAATCCGGCCTTCTCGGACAGGGAGTTCAATGCTCTTAGCGCGGTGGATGCATACCTCGGGGCAACCCGAGGTGCCTTCGATGAATCGCTGGACGTCTTGTCACGGGGGCTGCATGTAAGGCTTAAAGACAAATATGACTACCCAATATGGTAGTAGCCCCTAAGGCTTGGTACGAGCCCCTGGGGTCAAATCAAGACTTGAATACTAACCAGCAACCACCGTCATGAACAGGAAGCTCGCTTGAAGAACGAGTAGTTGAGCTCGTCGTTGGCCCAAACAAAGGTGCAGCTTGACGCGGCTTTGTCCGAGGTTGAACAGGTGAAGAAATTCACCAGGGAAGCACACGGTAAGTGCTTTGTGCTTGAATTGGGTAATGCTGATGAAAATAGAGTTGACGCCAGAATCCCTTGTAGCAGTGGAAGCCCTAGGCCATCTTGAAAGAGACCTGAAGCAGGCCCACGAGGATCTGGCGTATGCCGAAGCGCAACGTCAGGCAATCAACACGTGGTTTCTCAAAGAGTAGACAGCGTGAACGTGCTTAGGGCTGAGAATGCCCGCCAAGCCCAGGAGATTGAGAGCTTAAAAGCTCGCCTCACTGTTGCGGAAGCAAAGAATCGGCGAACGGACGACATGATTTATGGTAATTTATAAATTTTGAGGAATGCTTGTCATGTAACTTGTCCGAGGTGATTTGACATGCGAATATTGTTTTGTTTAGCAGCTTCTTTGTCTGGCCTTCCTCCGGAGTCTCGGGGTCCGATGTCCGAAGACATGGCCGTTCGTCTATCCAAGGTGCACGAAAGGGCACGGAAATCGATGAAGGATGTGCACCAGGCTTTATGGCCCGAGGTGGTGCGGTCCCCGAGGATATGGCTGTGCTAGCCGAGCAGCTTAAGAGAGCTCGGCACCGGATACAGGCTTGGAAAGTATCAGCTTGCCGAGAAGGTGCGAGGGAGGCTTGGGCCACGCTGAAGACCCACTACACCGGTCTGAAGACAACGGAATTAGCAGAGGTGGGGCCCATGGGGTCAGATGGGAAGGAAATCCCTGCTAGCCAGGCATATGATAGTGTAATGCCTGTGGCGCGATTCTCGCAAAAAGATTGCGCATTGGACACCCTAATAGACAGGCTAGACCGCGCATGAAAACTTTATATGACTTTATGTACCGAAGTATTTATGTCCTTTTTCAATCCGTGTATCCAAACTCTGTCAGTCAGCCTTCGGCTTCCGCCTCCACAGGTAAACTCTGAGGAGTGTCCCATACTACTGGCCGAGGTTATCGGACCAGGTGCTTCAGGCGACAAGGCAATCGGGCTACGCGGCTCGAAGGACAAGAGGGTAACGGAAAGTTATGTTATATTACTATTTAACGTAAGAAACATCTTCCGAGGAAAATAGTTCTTCCAACAGTTCCTTTCCTCGGGTCACTGTGTCGAGTACAACTGTCCGAAGACGGATGACCTTGGGGGTAAAGCCCCTGGTCGGGGTTTGAAAAGACCCCTGCCATGTTAGTCCTATGTCAAGGCCGACCGATTCGCATTGTAAGAACGCTAGCTTTCGACTTTATCCGTCTGAGGTACTACACCGGCTGATTCGGGAGTGACAATCACAGCAGTGCTCCGTTTGCCCCCTAGCTGAAATGTTGGGAACGTAAGGGGGTAGCACAGGAGCCAGGCAACCCAGCTTGGCCAAATCTTAAAGAAAATCGATGCATATGGTGGCTCAAACGATGATAGTACATAAGAGGTGGAATAGCTCTTGTTTTGAAAAGAACATGCTATATTGTCCTCGGGATCATTGAATAATGTTCCGAGGTGAGAAAATAAATAATGAGTAAAATATTAAGTCAAAGAAAATGCATAAGTTATTTACACGGACCGTATGCGTGGCGTTAAGCGTAGAAGCGTCGGAGTAGCGCCGCGTTCCAGGGATGGGGCTCTAAACGGCCGTCCTCTGGATCTCGAATTCGATAGGCTCCTCCGATGAGTACTTGATCAATGATGAACAGCCCGTCCCATCTAGGAGAAAGTTTGTGCTTTTGTTTTTTGGGGTGTAGCCTCATTACGAGATCCCCGACGTTATATTCCTTGGCGCGAACCTCTCTGCCATGGTAGCGCCGAGCCTGCTGCTGATAAATAGCTGATCTTGCCCGTGGGACGTTGCGCTCTTCATCGAGAGCGTCTAGGGCATCTTGCCGATCAAGCTCGGCCTCGAGCTCCTCATACATGTGTACTCGAGGTGCGTCGTGTATGATATCGCAGGGGAGGACCACCTCGGCGCCGTACACCATAAAAAACAGGGTGTATCCTGTGGACCTGTTTGGTGTCGTACGCAAGCCCCATAGTACGGAATCAAGTTCCTCAACCCATTTACAATCGGCTTTTTTAAGGGAGCGAACTAACCTTGGCTTAAGTCCGCTAAGGATTAGTCCATTGGCTCGCTCCACCTGCCCATTAGACTGTGGATGGTAGACGGACGCGTAATCGAGCTTAATGCCCAGTTTTCTACACCATGCTTTAAACACTTTGGCCGTGAAGTTGGTTTTGTTGTCTGTAATTAGACTGTGGGGGACACCATAATGATGTACTACCCCCGAGATGAATCTGATTACCTGGACGGCTTCGGCCGAGGTGACCGGCTTTGCTTCGATCCACTTAGTAAATTTGTCGACCATGACGAGGAGGTACTTATTTTTGTTTGATCTAGCCTTGAGTGGCCCGACCATATCGAGCCCCCAGACCGTAAAAGGCCAAGTGATGGGGATGGTGCGAAGGGCCGTGGGGGGCATGTGGCTCTGCTTGGCACATACCTGGAAGCCTGGGCAACGTTGTACTAATGCCGAGGCATCGGCACCTGCAGTTGGGCAATAGAAACCGGCTCGAAAAGCCTTGCTAACCAAGGTCCGAGCAGCGGCGTGATGTCCGCTCATGCCGGAGTGTACCTCCTATAGTAGGAGCTTTCCTTCTTCCTCGGATATGCATCTATGGAGGACGCCCGTTGTGCTCATTTTATAAAGTTCCCCTTCATGAACCTTGTGGGCTTTAGACTGCCTTACAATCCGGCGGGAGTCGGTTTGGTTATCGGGGAGCTCTTTTCGGAGCAGGTACGTGAGGAGCGGCTCGGTCCATGATGCGATGACTGCCATGACTTCATGCGCTGAAGCAGTCTTCCGAATCATTGACCCGCCTATGATACCCTCATCTTCTTCGGGCAGGGCCTGTTGCCCGACGTCGGTTGATTCCGACATTCCTTTGCTATCTTGCCAGACTACAGATGGCCTTAAAAGCCATTCGAGCAAGGTGTTTTCGGGAACCTTATCCCGTTTTGCACCCAATCGGGCGAGCACCTCTGCGGCCTGGTTGCTATCTCAGGGTATGTGGTGAAACTCCAGCCCCTCGAACCTGGCCAAGATCTTTTTGACGGTGTTTTGGTAAGCTGTCATCTTTGGGTCTTTGGCGTCAAACTCGCCGTTGATTTGTGAGATGGCGAGGTTAGAATCACCTCGGACCTCCAGGCGTTTAACACTCATAGAGACTGCTATCCGAAGTCCGTGTAGGAGGGCTTCGTATTCAGCCGCATTATTAGAGTCTATGTACATAATTTGTAGTACGTATCTAATGTTATCCCCCGTGGGTGACGTGAGCGCCACGCCAGCCCCTAGGCCGGCGAGCATTTTGGAACCATCGAAATACATTGTCCAATGGGAATAAGTACTGTACTCACGGGGAGTTCGGCTTCAGTCCATTCGGCTATGAAGTCCGCCAGCACCTGGGATTTAATGGCCCGGCGTGGTTTGTAGATGATTTCAAAAGGTAAGAGCTCTATGGCCCACTTGGCAATGCGCCCTGTCGCATCCCTATTATTGATTATGTCACTTAGCGGGACGTTGGATGCCACGATCACTGAACACTCTTGAAAGTAGTGCCAAAGTTTTCGTGACACCATGAAGACCGCGTAGGCTATCTTTTGGTAGTGAGGGTAGCGTGACTTGCATGGAGTTAAGACCTCGGATACGTAATATACAAGCTTTTGGACCTGGAATTTGTGACCTTCCATGTCTCGTTCAACCACGAGGACTGCGCTTACCACCTGGTTTGTGGCCGAGATGTACAGTATCATCGGCTCGCAGACACCTGGTGCTGCCAGGATGGGGTTGGTGGCGAGGAGGGCCTTGATGTCTTCTAGGGCCGCCATGGCCTCCTTGGTCCATTTGAATGTTTTGGTCTGCTTTAACAGCTTGTACAAGGGTAAGGCTTTTTCTCCGAGTCGTGATATGAAGCGGTTTAAGGCTGCTACGCAGCCCGCCAGTTTTTGTACGTGCTTGAGCTCTGTTGGAATCTCCAAACGATTCAAGGCTCGAATTTTAGCCGGATTGGCTTCAATTTCTCAGCTAGATATGATGAAACCGAGGAGTTTGCCAGCTGGGACTCCAAAAATGCATTTCTCTGGGTTAAGTTTTATTTGATATTCCCGTAGGCTGGCAAATGTATCTCGAAGGTTGTCCACCAATTGGTCGGCATGTTTGAATCATACGCTGGTACGTGGCGCCAGCGTTCTTTAGTCCAAAAGGCATCGTGTTGAAGCAAAACGGCCCGTAGGGCGTGATGAATGCCGTTGCTGCCTGGTCGGATTCCTTCATCTTTATTTGATGATATCCTGAGTAGGCGTCTAGGAAGCACATCGCATCATGGCCCGCCGTGGCGTCCACAATTTGGTCAATACGGGGTAAGGGGAAGGGGTCTTTGGGGCAAGCTTTATTGAGGTCTTTGAAATCGACACACAACCGCCAGGACCTGTACTTTTTTGGTACCATGACCAAATTGGCTAGCCAGTCAGGGTGTTTTATGTCCCTGATGAATCCTACCTCCAGCAGCTTTGCTAGTTCCTCGCCCATTGCTTGACGCTTGGGATCGGAGAAGCGCCGAAGTGTTTGTTTAATAGGCTTATAGCCTGTTAGTATGTTTAAGCTATGCTCTGCAAGCCTATGGGGTATCCCTGGCATATCGGAGGGGTGCCAGGCGAATATGTCCCAGTTTTCCTTGAGGAAAGCACGTAGGGCTTCAGCGACTTCTGGGTCGAGGTTAGCCCCTATGGATGCCGTTTTAGCAGGGTCCGTTGGGTGAACCTGGAATTTGACTATCTCGTCGGCCGGTTTGAAAGAGGTAGGTTTTGATCTTTTGTCGAGAACGATATCGTCCCGGTCGACCTCGGCGCGCAGCGCGGTCAGCTCCTCGGCTGCGAAGGCTTCGGCCAGAGTATCGAGGGCGAGGGACGCCATTTTATTCTCAGCTTTGAGTGCCCTGTCGGGATCGCTTGAGATAGTAATGATCTCTTTCGGGCCCGACATCTTGAGCTTCATGTAGCCATAGTGCGGCACTGCTTGAAATCTTGAAAAGGCGTCCTGCCCGAGGATGGCGTGGTATCCACTCTTGAAAGGCGCGATGTGGAACGTAATCTCCTCGGAGCGATAATTATCCGGAGTCCCAAAGACTACGTCCAGGGTTATCTTTCCGCTGCAGCGTGCCTCTCGTCCGGGGACTATTCCTTTGAAGGTGGTGGTGCTCTTTTCTATGTGCGATTTATCGATGTGCATTTTGTCCAGAGTGTCCTCGTATATTAGATTCAAGCTGCTGCCTCCGTCCATAAGCACCTTGTGGAGGCGGCAGTGGTCCACTATGGGGTTGAGGACTAGCGCGACGGGACACCTGTCTAAGGCCGACTTCGGCTGATCGTTGTGGTTGAAGGTGATCGGCGTGTCTATCCACGTGCCCCGAGGTGGTACTTGCTGGACAGAATTAATTTCCCGCAGGGCCCGTTTGCGCTGGTTGTTAGACATAAAGGTCTCATAAATCATTAGGACGTCATCTTCTTCCGAGGTCTGTTCAAGGTGGCTGAAGGTGCCCGCCAGGAGGGCGAGTCCCCCTTTGGCCACCTGCCTCAACACCCAACAGTCGCGAAGGCTGTGTGTTGGGCAGGAGTTAATCAATATGGCGTGGATCGGGCATGGTTTATCCAAAAAGACATCCAAAGTTGTTCCGGGGTGACCGGAGGTTTTCTTTTTCTTCCGGGGTCGATCGCCCGGAGTGTTCCGTTTGCGATTTTCGCGCCGAAGTGCCGACCGGTCGCGTTTCGGGTAGTCCTCACAAATCGAGCCCGTGTTTTCCTCGGTCCGCCAGGCATCTTCGATGGCGCAAAATCGTGCTACCAGGTTGGTTAATTCAGGGAGTGTCTGGACGCAACGACGAGCTAGGATGTTCAAGACGCCTTTATCCTTGCATCCGTGCTCGAAAGCGGCAATTATGTCAGAGTCTTGGTAATCCAGTATCTTGTTCTTGACGGACAAGAATCTGGCCCAGTATCGTCTGATCGGCTCATTAGGGAGCTGCCATACGTAGGCCAAGTCCCAGACGTCTGGTGGGCTGGAGTTATCGGGGCGATATTCTATATGGGAGGTGAGCGGACCAGTTCCGATCTCTAAGGATCGCGGGCTAAGGACCTCGTTATTCTCGCTTGACATTGGGTCCACGGTTACCGGCTTAGCCGAATTGATCCGGAGGTTGGTAGCGGGTAAGTCGTTGTCCGATCCGCTCTCCAAGAAGTATCTTAGCCCCTCGTCCATGAGGGGATTCCTAGTTGGAACCAAAGAAGGGTCATGGTTCGCTTCCACGTTACGTGGGAGCGTCTCTGTGACTAGAGCTTCAAACGTGGAGACGTGCTCCATGGGCTCGAGGCCGTTAACCGGCGATCCCATCGATCCTTTTGGCGATCGCACAACGGAACTCTCAATGAAAGCACCAGTGTCGGTGTCAAAACCGGCAGACCTCGGGGTAGGGGGTCCCGAGCTGTGGATCTCGGATCGGTGGTAACAAGGACAAGGGAGACGATGTTTACCCAGGTTCGGGCCCTTTTGATGGAGGTAAAACCCTACGTCCTGCTTCTGTTTATATTGATGGAGATGTATCAAATACAGAGTTGATCTACCTCAAGATCGTAATGTGTGTCTAACTTCTAGGGCTAGGTGAGCGATATTGCGTTATCTCCCTCTACGGGCTAAACCCTATGGCTTATATACACGCCAGGGAGGGCATCTAGGGTTACAAAGTCGGTGACTAGTAGTAAGGCGGCTAGAAAGATCTTGGAGTATACGTCAAGTCTTCGGTATAGACAGTCTCGATCACGCTTCTAGTGTACGGCTTCCGGAGTCCAACTTGATCACGTATGAGGGCCCATCGGCCCAACCGAGGAGATGGGCTGGCTAGGTTAGCACCCCCTAATCCAGGACACTGTCACCAGCCCTGGCGTAAGTTGTCTATGTTGTTGCGGTTTTCCCAGTGGCCGCCGTTACAGCCACCTCCACGGCCGGTGCCACGGTCGTTGCGGTCGCCACGGTGGCCAAGGCGCTTGTCGCGAAGCAGCTTGAGCTCATGGCAGTCCTCAGTGCCGTGGGAGTGCGAGTTGTTTTAAGTGCAGAGAGGGCGGTTATCTCTCTTGGGCTCATCACGCTCACGACCGCGCTTCTGCTCGGGCTCCGCCGCGAGCACGACAGGGCCCTTTTGCTTGGTGTCCTTGCTCTTGGCCTTGGCGGTGTCCGGCGCCGTGTCGGGGTCGTTGTGGACGAAGAGGGGGCCTTCCTCGGCCTTGGCGCACTTGTCAGCGAGGTCGAATAGCTCGAGCACGGAATCAAGCTCATCGTTGATGGCGAGCTTCTCGCCAATTCAGACGTCCGTGACACCGTTGGAGAACGCGGAGACAATGGCGGCCTCGGAGGCACACAGAATCTTGTTGCGCACTTGGCTGAAGCGCTGGATGTACTTGCGGAGGGTCTTGTCAGGGTGCCAGCGCACAACGCGCAGGTCGTTGAGCGTGAGGGAGCGCTCGTGCGTGCCATTGAAGTTGGTGACAAATTGCTGGCAGAGCTCGCCCCACGAAGAAATGGACGCCTTGGGGAGGTTCATGAGCCAGGAGCGCGGGCCATCCTTGAGGGCCATGGGGAACCAGTTCGCCATGAGCTTGTCGTCGCCGTTCGCTGCCTCAATGCTCAGGGCATAGAGCTGCAGGAACTCTGCGGGGTTGGGGGTGTCGTCATAGCGTGGAGGCAGCTCCGACTTGAACTTGGCGGGCCACACTACATGGCACAAATCACGGGTGAAGGCGCGGCAGCCCACGCAGCTGGAGGGGACGCCGCCGGCGAGGGCGGCGCGGTTCTGGCGACCAGCCGCCGCGACTTCCTGGATGGTCCTGTCTTGGCACTGGCGCTGCTGCTCGAGGAGCACGCGTGCATCAGGAGGCGCGCGCCGAACGATCTGGCAGCTGGGCTCGCCGTGGTCCGGAGAGGACGCGCCATGGGATGGCTCGCACTCCCGCGCGCCGCGGTGGCGCCGAGCGTCCTCGCCGTGCAGAGGAGGCGGAGGGGGCACATCGTGCGCCACGTCCCCAGTGCGAGATGGCAGAGGACGGATCGAGTGAGAGGGCACCGGGGCGTCGCCTGCGGTGTTGACGAGCTCGGTGATGCGGCCGAGCCAGGCGTCGTAGCCGGCGTTGGTGGGGCGGTAGCGCAGGAGCTCGCGCGCCATGAGCAGCATGGCCTAGGGTCCAGCGCATCGCGGCGAGTGAGCGTCGAGGCCCTAGTGGTGTGGCCATCCGACTGCACGGATGGATGGAGGGAAGAGGCCTGTTGTTCCCTCGCAGCAGGGTTGGTAGCAGCGCCGGCGGCGCGGCGTCGACGGTCGTCGCGAGCGACGGGCTCCGTCTAGGCCACCCTGGCAGCTCGGCGCGCGTAGCTCTCACGGCGAGCGTCGGCCATGGTGGCGAGGAGGTGGAATGAACCAAAGCGGCCCCCAACCTGGTGCGCCAAATGTTGGAGCCGGGACTCCGGGGATCTAGAGGTTCGAACACTGGAGGCGAGCTAGTTCTTTCCGACCAAAGGTGACCACAGCGAGGCTACGGCGAGAGCGCTACGCGGGAGCACGACAGGGGACAGGACGGTTACCCAGGTTCGGGCCACCTTGCGGTGTAAACCCCTACTCCTGCTTGTGGTTGGGATTGCTGTGGGCGAGAAGATGTTCTCGTGTACAAGGTAGGAAGCAGAGGAATCGATCCCCCATAAACTTAGGCGGGAAGGGTTGCCACACTTGGCGGGTTTTGAAAGGGGACAGGCGCTCAGTCTATCCTGACTAAAGGTGGTCTTCGCCTGCAAAAGTTTGATCTATGACATGCCGGTGGGCTCGGTGATGACCTCCGCTCTGCGCGCCTTGCTGTCTCGGTCTTCTATCACCAAACGGGTAGTCCTTTGGACTCGCTTTGGGGGTGGGCAGCTGGGGCTGCCCCTTTAGCACCAAAGAGGAAAGCTTCTCTATCCGCGCCCGCTGGCGCGGCCTCTGCCGCCCTTCATCGCTACACGCATCACCCACGTGATGGGCACAGGACCGCGCAGCCGACGTCAGGCTCGGGTGGCCTCGGGCGGCCGCCTCGGGGGGCCGCCTCGTGAGAGGACCTCGCGAGGCCCCTGCTGCTGCCGCGGCTAAGAGCTGGTAGGTCGTGTCTTGAGGAGGGGTCCTCGCGGGGCTGGCACCTCGCGAGGCGTCTTCGCTTTGCGGCGCCCTTAGACGGGCCGCATCTTGGGCCTTTGCCAGGCGTCGTTTCCTGGGCCGCAGGCAGACATGCCGGGGTACCCTGGTTCCCAATGACCCGACAATGTGATCTGATCACATCTATATAACATACTTGATACTTTGGATCAGACCAGCGTTTAACAAGGGCTGTCCAGTCTTCATCCGTTATACTTTCCACTGGAGATGTTTGGGCAAGTTCATTGTTAGCCTTGCCTTCAAAGTGAGTTTTCCTCAGGTTATACTGATACTGTCACAGAGCAGACTTGAAAACATGAGTGCATGCTTGTCTCGTTACCAGCAACCTAGAAAGTATGGGCCAGAGCAAGACGATAGTTCTAAGTTCCATAAATAACCATACTTATAGATAAATGGTCGAGGAAGGTGTTAAACTGGATTTCGTCTTTGTCATTCCTGTACTGAATCCTTGTTGGGAGGATACGTGCATGACACCTAACGGCAACGGCTGCCTCTGATACTAACTTGGCTAAATCTGTAGCATCACATGGCCTTTTTAAACCTGACTCAAAATGGATGTCCATTCTTCCTCCTTTAGATTTAGTTAACCTGTCGAGCATTATCCCTGATGTCTATTTCCAGTTGCGCCTAGGTGCTAGTTCAACAATGAACATGGGAAGTGTTAGTGTACATCAAACTATGAGACTACTATCGGGCCCATGGAACCCAGGGTATCCAGACCCGTCTGCCTTCGGCCCAGGGCACAACACCGGGCGTGGGCTCAGCAGACCGTCACCACCAAGCACCTCACCAAGACCCCTCATGAGGCCCTGGCCTCCTGAGGACCCCTCCTCAGGGAGCGGCAAGCAAGGCTTAGCACCTCCACCAGCGACCTCGCGAGGCCCTCTCGCGAGGCGGCCTCCAGAGCTGGCCTCCCGAGGGCGCACGAGACGAAGGCCGTTCGGCGCAGCCGCGCGGTCTGGGGCCCATCACGTGGGTGACGCGCGCAGCGACGAGCGGCGACAGAGGGCGCGCCAGCTGGTGCGGATGAAGATGATTTCCTCTTTTGTGTTAAGGGAGCAGGGCCAGCTATCTACTCCCCAAAGCAACCCCAAAGGTTGCCCGATCGGTGAAGGAAGACTAAGATGGTGGGCGCGCAGGGCGGAGGTCATTACCGAGCCCACTGGCGCGTCATGGATCACGCTTTGGCAGGCGAAGACCGGCTTTAGTCAGGATAGCCCGATCGCCTGTCCCCTTTAAAAACCGCCAAGTGTGGCAACCCTTCCCGCCTAAGTTTTTGAGGGGGAAGAGGACCAAGGCTGGTATAAAGGACAGAGCTGCCATGGTAGATAGAGAGAGCTCTGGTTCCCATCATTCCCAACCTTGTACTCTCTCACACAAGAGCAATACCAACCAAGCAGGAGTAGGGTCTTACACCGCAAGGTGGCCCAAACCTGGGTAAACCGCTGAGTCCATGATCCATTCCACGCTAGCGCGCTCTCGCCGTAGCCTGGCCGTAGTTCAGTCGTGGTAGGAGGCAAAGCGGTAGGAGCAAGCTCACCCCAGTGTTCGAACCTTTGGGTCCCCGGAGCCCGACTTCCGACATTTGGCGCGCCAGGTAGGGGTGCGCTACTATTCTTTCGCTCTGCCCTCTGCTTCACCAACATCGTGGCCGACGCATGTCGCGAGCGCGCCGAGCGTAGGGATGGCCGCGTGGCTCAGAAGGAGCCTGTGGGCCGCGGCAATCGCCGCTGCCCCGACGCCGAGGCCGCTGTCGCCACCAATGTCTGAAGTCGGGCTCCCGGGACCCAAAGGTTCGAACACTGGGGTGAGCTCGTTCTACCACTTCGTCTCCTACCACGGCTAAGGGACGGCGAGGCTACGGCGAGAGCGCGCTAGCGAGGGACAAACCATGGACTCAGCGATTTACCCAGGTTCGGACGACCTTGCGGTGTAAGACCCTACTCCTGCTTGGTTGGTATTGCTCTGGTGCGAGAGAGAGAGAGAGAGAGAGTACAAGGTTCGGGGCGGAATTGTCGATCCGATCCCTCTACAATGGCTGCTCTGCCCCCTTATACCCGCATCGGTCCTCTTCCCCCTTGAAACTTAGGAGGGAAGGGCTGCCACACTTGGCGGGTTTTGAAAGGGGACAGGCGCTCAGGCTATCCTGACTAAAGGCGGTCTTCGCCTGCTAAAGCGTGATCCATGACGCGCTGGTGGGCTCGGTGATGACCTCCGCCCTGCGCGCCCGCCGTCTTGGTCTTCCTTCGCCGATCGGGAAACCTTTGGGGTCGCTTTGGGGAGTAGATATCTGGCCCTGCTCCCTTAACACAAAAGAGGAAACCATCTTCATCCGCGCCTGCTGGTGCGGCCTCTGTCGCCGCCCGTCGCCGCGTGCGTCACCCATGTGATGGGCCCCAGACCGCGCGGCTCTGCTGAACGGCCTTCGTCTTGTGCGCCCTTGGGAGGGGGCCTCGGGAGGCCACCTCATGAGGTCGCCTCGCGAGAGGACCTCGCGAGGCCGCTGGTGGAGGTGCTGAGCTTTGTTTGCCCGCTCCCTGAGGAGGGGGCCTCGGGAGGCCAAGGCCTCATGAAGAGCCCTGGTGAGGTGCTTGATGATGATGGCCAGCTGGGCCCACGCCAGGCGTTGCGCCCTGGGCCAAAGGTAGACGGGCCTGGATACCCCGGGTTCCATGGGCCTGATAGTAGCCCCCGGGCCCGCGGCGCGCACGCTCCCGCCTGTAGGGGGGCGAAACGGCGTGGGCCCTAACCGCCTGTGGCCAGGCGCGACGCGTGGTGCACGATGTGGCTGGGGACGCCTCCGCTTCTCCCATGACGTCTCGGTAACCGCCCGCGCTGACACAAAGTCCGCCGCGGGCGACGCGAGACCATCATTGCCTTCCTTCTCACGTTCCATCCCCTTGCGACTTCCTTCCCGCGCACGGCTCCTTCTTCCTCTCCCAAAACTCCGCTGCCCTAAACTCTTGCTGCGCCGCCATGTCGCCCCTGGCCAGGGAGGAAGAGGTGGCGGACTCGGAGGTTGCGGGGGTGGCGCCGGAGCCTGCTCTGAGTAGGCCCACAATTGTCAACGCCGAGGGGCTCAGCATGGTGCTCCCAATGACCGCAGGTGCTTCCAACGAGTGGGGGGCCACTCGCATCTGGCCGGCTTCGCGCCCGATCGCCGACCTCGACGCCACCTCTGCCGTCTTCTTCCTTCCCGCGCTATTCGCAGGGCTGCTTCCTCCATTCTCCGATTTCTTCAATGCCGTCCTCTCCCACTACCAAGTCCATGCGCTGTATCTCGAGCCGAACTCCGTCCTTCTCCTTTCTGCCTTTGCCTTTTTATGCGAGGCCTTCCTGGGCGTGACTCCCTCAGTGGCGCTCTTCCGCCACTTCTTCAGCCTGCGGCTGACCGCGGCAAACCAATGTTCCGGGTGCGTCTCATTCCGTATCGCCGACATCGACATGAGGCTTACCAAGGAGGTTGAGGGCTTCAGGCGGCAATGGGTGTACGTGGACGCTGCCCAATACAGCCCCCTGCTCCAGCTGCCCATGTCCCCGGTGGCGAGAAGCTCCGGGTGGGGGCAGGAAAGGCTCACTGACCCAAGGCTGGCACGGGTATGGAAGAGGTTGGCCGAGCTGAGGGCCGCGAAAGTGACGGTGGTCACGGTCGTGAGGGAGTTCCTCTGGCGCCGCATAGCTCCCCTCTAGCGGCACTCCTGCCCGATGTGGGCTTTCACTGGCCCGGAGGACCCGATGCGGTTGAGCGCGGACGGCTTGCTGCCGGAGGTGCTGAACGAGGTGCTCCATGCCATGACCGGCGAGGAGGCGAGTGAGCCGCCCATGGACGGGCTTCCCTTGTATCGCTACAAGAACAAGGAGGCACTGGCCGGATCGATGCCGCGCTTCGACCAGTGGGGACCTCTTCCAGAGGGCCTCGAAGGGCCCCGGGACAACCCCTTTTTGGTGGTCCCGGGTTCAGGCGGCCGCGGTGACGCCGGGGCCTCGACGGGCGCTGCGGAAGTCGGAGGCGGCCTGGTTCGGCGGACCCGCCGCCGACTCGTCCACGGGCTTGAAGATGATGATGTCGTCACCCTGCCTGAGGCCTCGGCCGCCGTGCCTGGCCAGGCGGAGGGCGCGGGAAGCCCCCGTGCGGCAGCTGGGAAGCTGCAGAGCTGCGGAAGCGGTGGCGAGGGCGGACCTCGTGGCACTCCCGCGAGGGAGGCCGGTCACGAGAAGGTACCCCTAGATGGTGGCGGCGACATTCCTCTGTGGCCGCTAAGGAAGAGGAGATGGTTTGCCAGGGACCAGTAAGTGCTCAGCCTCCCTTCCCTTGTGCCCGGCGCATTGCGCGCGCCTGAGCTCTTGTTTCTCTCCTCTTTTTCAGGACCTCCTCGAGCAAGAAGAGGAAGAAGGAGGAGAGGTCCCCCGGCCTGGCGGGGGCTTCACCGCCGGTTGTCAGGGTCGGGGGGGCGTGTAGAGGGTGCCAACAGCCTCGACATCGAGGTAGGCCTCGCGAGGGCAAAGGGGCAGGAGGTCCCTCCTGAGTCACAGACGAACGCGGCTCGGGGGTCCCAAGAAGGCGAGCCTCAGGAGGCGTCGTCAGGAGGCGGCTCCGCGGCTCTCGGGGCACCAACTGCCAGGGCAGACGTGGCGGCGACAAAGGCGGAGACGCCAGTTCTCCCACCCGGCACCACCGGAGGTGGTGGCGTCGCAGGGGGCCGGCAGGACTCGCCAGCACGTGGGGCCTCTTCCGGGGGGCCATCGAGCCCGCGGGGTGCGTCACCACGGCAGGACGAAGAGGGGGCCCCCGCGAGCCCCCCCGCTCCTGACAAGCGGCGCCGGGCCCCCGCGAGAGGGCGGCGCTGGGGCGCACACCGGCTGGGCCCTGCAGCTTGTGAGTAGCAGCGCCGTGCTCAAGCGTGGGGCCCTGCAAGGAGCCAGGGCTGCCCTTGACTAGCTGGAAGCGGACCTCCTCGCGGAGGAGGCATGCATCATCGAGGAGCACCAGCGCCTCCCGGAGAGGTGGCGCCAGCTTGATGTGGCCATTAAACTGGGCCGCCGTTGAGACGACGCCGCGCGGGAGAAACGCGAGAAGACCACCCAGGACGCGAAGGAATTTTTTGAGAACGCCGTCAGGGAGGCCGATGAGGCCGACAGGCGGCGGAGGCCTGCAGGAAGGAGCTCCAGGACCAGTACACCTTACTGGAGCAACAACTCCAGGCACGGAGAGACGCCATCTCCGCCCTCGAAGAGGGGCTGGCGGCCCGCGAGGCGGACCTTGGCATCCGTGAGCGAGAGCTCGCGCGGTCGGCATCTGCGCAAGACTTGGAGCGCGAGCGGCTGGAGACGTTGGAGCGAGAGGTGTTCGCTGCCCAAGGCTCCTACGCCGAGCGCCTAGACAAAGTCAATGCCAATCTGGCGGTCAGGGCGGAGAAGATCCAAGAGGACGCCGACAGGAGGGTCGCGCTGGGCCGCGAGGCGCTTGCCAACGAGAACAGCAAGAAGCTGAAGCGACAGGAGGACCGCTTCAAAGCCAAGCGCGAGGAGTTCCAGCACGAGATCGCGAGCCTCAAGGAGATGCTGGTCGAGGCCAAACGGCGGCGGGAGACCGCGCGGAAGGCCCGGGCCGATGCCGAGGCCGAGCTGGCCTCCCTCCGGCAACAGGTGGGGGGTGTCGCCGCGGTCGTGGAGCAGGGGCGGGACGAGGCGGCCCGAGCGCGGGGGCGGCAGCTCCAGCACTCTAAGATGTTCCGTGCCCTCGAGGTCCGGGCCCGCCGCGCCTTGGGCTCCATTTGCAAGGAGGACGTCAGTAGCCCCCTCGAGACCCACGATGGCAGCTACCTCGACTTTTCACCAAGCTCGTGGAGCGGTTTGAGGTGGGCGCCAAGAAGGTGGGCGGAATCATCGAGGAGGAGAGCCACGATCTCCTCACCCAGGCCGCCACACGCATCTTCAGCCATCTTCTCGACGCCGACCCCTATTTTGACTTCGGCAAGGTGATAGCCCCCGTCTCGGAGGAGATCTGCGACACCCTTGGGAAGGCGGTGGAGGATCATGTGGACGCCTTGCACGAGAACTTCGCCCCTGGCAGTAGCGAGAGCTCAAGCGGAGTCGACGGAAGTGAAGATGAGGGTGGCAGCAGCGGTGAAGGCGACGCGCCGTCTTAGGCCTTTCCCCATATTCTGCGTATAGTTGATCGTGATCCTGTGGGGGCATGAGGACAATGCTTTTATATTTCAAGCACTTTGTTTCTGGTTGTATTGAATGCTTGTGCCCTTGCAACGCTCTCTCTTGAGGCATGTTTTGCTCCTTTTGCCCGCCATGATGCTCTACGTCGTCAGGACCCAGCCCCCGAGCGGGCCTCAGCCGCCGCTGGTATGTCCGGTCGCGGTGCCTGGACAAGGCCAGGAGGTGAGGGGCAGTGGGAGCTAGTTAGGGTTCTAGAGGCGCGATGCTCAGGGGGCCCCCCTTTTGACGCGCAAGCGGCTTGCGCCAAGAGAAACGCTGGCGCTCGTGAGGCTGCCGGAGGGGAAGGCTTAAGAGACGGCGAGGACGGCTCGCGAGGCGGGAGACTTAGCTCTGTACAGGGTAGTGTCCGGGGGGCCATCTCTTGTAGGGTACGCCTCGTGAGGGTTCCGTTTGCGAGATCCCCTGCTGAGACGTCCACCGAGGGCTCGCCCCCGAGCTGGGGCCCGCTGGCTTCCTAAGGCCCTGAGGAGGCCACCTCACGAGGCATCCTCGCAAGGCCTTCCGGGGAACCTGCCCCTGAGGTGACTGCATGCAGAGTACTTGACGATAGGGGAGCAGCACGCGCTCATCGATTCGCTCATGGGCATTACGCGAGGAGACAAGACACCAAGGACCTTGGTGGGGTGACGTGCACGGGAGCAGGCCCGCGAGCCAGAGCCCGGTTGCTCGGGTTTTTCAGCGCTGTTGGGACTGATCCGAGAGCAGACACCGTGTCCAGCCCCCACTCGCGTGAGGCTCATGAGGGAGGTCATGAGCGTGCGAGGCTCGTGAGGCGAAAACGAAATGCCATGTCAGGAGCGGAATTCTACTAGAGTAAAATAGCAGCCCGTTACATAACTAAAACAAGATGCGACTGCCGTGTCCGGCATAGGTCAGCTTGAGGTTGGTGCAGCCCGGGGGGCGCCCTCAATTGATCGTTCCGCCAGCGTGGAGCATGGGGCTTCCACAGGGGTGGGGGTATGATAGCGGTTCGATCGTTCCGCCAGCGCGGAGCATGGGGCTTCCACTTGGGCGTGGGCGGGAGCTCTCGCGGGCCCATCAGGCGAACGCAATGAGAGGCTCCGGGGCGTGTACAGCCCCATTTCGTTCGTACGCGTGAGGGTCACGGGTAGAACTTGCGGAGGCGTTGGATGTTCCAGGCGTTAGGCACAGGAACTCCGTCCTCCATCTCCAGCCGGGCTGAGCCGGGCCTGGAGACATGAGTAACCCTGAAAGGGCCTTCCCACATAGGTGAGAGTTTGTGAAGCCCCTCTCTGGAGAGAATTCTGTATAGGACGAGGTCGCCGACCTCGAGAATACGAGGGCGGATGCTGCGGCTGTGGTAGCGACGCAGGGCCTGCTGGTACCTCGCGGCACGAAGGGCGGCCTGACGGCGGCCCTCCTCGAGGAGCAACAGATCGATCTCCCGCGAGCCCTCCGTACATGCCTCGTCGAAGGCAAGGACTCGCGGGGAGCCGTGCTTAAGCTCCAATGGGAGGACTGCCTCAGCGCCGTAGACGAGGAAGAAGGGTGTCTCGCCGGTAGGCCTGCTTGCTGTCGTGCGGATGGACCACAGCACGGCCTGTGCTCACGAGGCTCGGCGTCCGAAGTGTCTTCGTCTCGGGAGGCCGGCTCGCGAGAGGCCGCCTGCGAAGTCCTCGCGTAGCTCGCCTCCTGAGGGGTTGCATGTCGACAAATTCACGATGGGGGGAGCGGCACACGCTCGCTAACTTGGTCTTGGCCGTTGCGTGAGAAGATAAGGCACCAAGGACCTTGGTGAGGTGGCGTGCACGGGAGCGGGCCCGCGAGCCAGAGCTCAGTCGCTTGGATTTGACGGCACTGCAGAGACGGACCCGAGCACAGACACCGTGCCTAGCCCCGCTCACGGAGTCGGCCAGGGGAGGGGTCGCGAGCGTGCAGCGCTCTCCGGTCGGCATCGAACTTAACAGGCAATTAAGCAGGTAACATAACTCATCTAGGTAAAATCAGCAAAATTTGTTACACAACCAAAAGGATAGGGGCTAGGCTACCGCGTCCGGCACGGATCAGCTCGAGGTTGGTGCAGCCCGTGGGTCGCCCTCAGCCGCATTTAAATAAAATCACCTTGGCAGAAGTGTTCCGGGAGCGAGGCGCGGGAGGAGCGGCAAGGAGTGTGGGCCGCGCAGGGCGACGCATCGAGTGCACCTGGCCAGGGGGTTCACGAGGCCCTGGGGGCTCGCGAGGAGCAGGAGGCTCATGAGGCTCTGGAAAGAAGGGCGCCAGCCTCTGGAAAGAGGTGCCGGCGTTCCTAAGCCCGAAAGGCATGCGAATGCCGCCGACAGTGGGGCCAACGCCCTAGCCAATCCGAGGCAGCTGGAAGGGATCCTGAGGGCAGAACTTAGTGAGGCTGGTGAAGTCAACGCACATGCGCTCCTTGCCGCCCTTCTTGGAAACGACGACTGGGTTGGCGAGCCATTCGGGATGGCGCACCTCGTGAACGACTCCAGCTTTCTGGAGCTTCTGAACTTCCTTGACGATGGAATCTTGCTTCTCTGGCGCCTGGCGCCGTGCTTTCTACTTGACAGGGTGTGCATTGGGGCACACCGCTAAGTGGTGCTCGATCACCTCCCTCGGCACACCAGACAAGTCAGATGCTTTCCAGGCGAAAACATCTGAGTTTGCCCGAAGGAAGGTGACGAGCGCACTTTCTTATGCAGGAGGGAGGCCTGTGCCGATGGTGAAGGCAGGGCCGGAGCCGCTGCCGTCCACCGACACCTTCTTCGTCTCGGCGCGGTCCTGAGAGAACAACTGCTTCTTCTTCGCGGGCGCGGCCTCCGGAGGCTCGGCCGCGTCCTCGTCGGCCGGCTGCGCGACCGCGGCGGCCTTGTAGGCACGCTCGAGGGTGCTGGCCGCGTCCTTCTCGTCACAGGTGATGGTGATGATGCCGCTGCAGCCGGGCATCTTGAGGACGTTGTAGGCATGCTGGGTGGCCGCCATGAACTTGGTGAGAGCTGGATTGCCAAAGATGGCGTTGTAGGGCAGGCCGATGTGCGCGACGTCGAAGTTGATGAGCTCGGTATGGTAGTTCTTGTGGGTGCCGAAGGTGACGGGGAGGCGCACTTGCCCCAGAGGGATGGTGGAGCCATCGGTCACTCCGGAGAAGGGCCTGGTTGGCATCAGCTGGTCGTAGGGAACCAGGAGCGTCTCGAAGGTCTCGATGGAGATTACGTTGAGGCCGGCGCCCCCGTCGATGAGGGTCTTGGTGACCGCAATGTTGCTGATGGTGGGGGTGCACAGCATGGGGAGCGCCCCTGCGGAGGCCATGGATTTGGGGTGGTCCTTGGAGTCGAAGGTGATGGCGTACTGCGACCACTTGGGGGTCGCGCGGCCTCGGGCCTTGTGAGGACGATATACACCTCGCGAGAGAGCTGCTTGAAGTGGCGGATGGACGCGGGGGCTTGGGACCCGCCAAGGATGCAGGCGACCGGGCGAGGCTCCTGGTAGCCTCTAGCGCCCTCATCAGGCCGGTTGACGTCGTTCCTCTGGGGTGGTGGCGGCAGCGGCGGAAGAGCGGCATTGCCCTAAGGGTCTGCCTCACGAGGCTGGTCGCGCCAGATGGCCTCACGAGGCTGGTCGCGCCAACCCTGGCGGAAGTTGCCGCTGCCGTTGCGGCTGTCTCAACAGTTGCTATCGAGCGCTGAGGCCATTGCGGTCGTCTCGGCGGCCTTGGCGTTCGTCGCGGAGCAGCTTGAGCTCCTGACAGTCTTCGGTGCTATGGGAGCGCACGTTGTGAAAGGCGCAGAGCGGCCGACCGTCCTTCCTGGGCTCGTCGCGGTCACGGCCGCGCTTTTGCTCGGGCTCCGCCGCGAGCACAGCCGGGCCCTTGTGCTTGACGTCCTTGCTCTTGGCCTTGGTGGCGTCGAGCACCGCATCGGGGTCGTTGTGGATGAAGAGGCGGCCTTCCTCAGCCTTGGCGCACTTGTCGGCGACGTCGAGCAGCTCTACCACGGAGTCGAGATCACCGTTGATGGCGAGCTTGTCGCGCATCTTGACGTCCATGACGGCAGTGGAGAATGCAGAGATGACGGCCGCGTCGGAGGCGCGCAGGGTCTTGTTGCGCACCTGGCTTAAGTGCTGGATGTACTTGCGGAGGGTCTCGTCCGGGCGCTGCCGCACACGCCGCAGGTCGTTGATGGTGAGGGAGCGGTCCTGTGTGCCCTTGAAGTTGGCGACAAACTGGTTGCAGAGCTCGGCCCATGAGGAGATGGACGCCTCGGGGAGGTTCATGAGCCAGGAGCGCGGGCCATCCTTGAGGGCCATGGGGAACCAGTTTGCCATGACCTTGTCGCCGCCGTTCGCCGCCTCGACGCTCAGCGCGTAGAGCTGAAGGAACTCCGCGGGGTTGGGGGTGCCGTCGTAGCGCGGAGGCAGCTCAGGCCTGAACTTCGCGGGCCAGATCACGCGACGCAGCTCGCGAGTGAAGGCACGGCAGCCCACGCCGCTTGAGGGGACACCGCCAGCGAGGGCGGCGCGGTTTTGACGCCCAGCCACCGCAACGTCTTGAACGGCCTGGTCCTGGCGCCGGCGCTCGAGGAGCACACGCACGTCAGGGGGCGCGCGGCGAATGATCTGGCAGCTGGCCTCGTTTCGGTCCGGCGAGGACGCGCCACGGGACGGCTTGCGAACCCGCGCGCTGCGCTGAGGCCCGCCGTGCTCGTCGCGCAGAGGAGGCGGTGGGGGAGCACCGTGCGCCAGGTCCCCAGCGCGAGACAGCGGAGGGCGAAGCGAGTGAGAAGGCGCCAGAGCATCCCCGACGGCGTTGACGAGCTCGGTGATGCGACCTAGCCAGGCGTCGTAGCCGGCATCAGCTGGACGGTAACGGAGCAGCTCGCGCGCCATGAGCAGCGCGGCCTGCAGGTTCGGCGGCCCGCGGTGGGCGAGGGAGGGGGCAGTGGCGGTGTGGCCGTTCGCCTGCACGGTGGGGTCCAGGGAGGAGTCCTGCTACTCGCGGGCAGATGGGTCGGTGGCTGCAGCAGCCTCGGCTTCGGGGCGGCGGCGATTGCCGCGGGCCACTGGCTCCGTCTGAGCCCCGCGGCCAGCCCTGCGCTCGGCGCGCTCGTGACGTGCGTCGGCCATGGGGTTGGTGGAGCAGTGGGCGGAGCGGAAGAACAGTAGCGCACCCCTACCTGGCGCCCAAATATCGGAAGTCGGGCTCCGGGGACCCAAAGGTTCGAACACTGGGGTGAGATCGTTCTACCACTTCATCTCCTACCACGGCTAAGCAACGGCGAGGCTAAGGCGAGAGCGCTCTAGCGAGGGACAGACCGTGGACTCAGCGATTTACCCAGGTTCGGGCCACCTTGCGGTGTAAGACCCTACTTCTGCTTGGTTGGTATTGCTCTGGTGCGAGAGAGAGAGAGAGAGTACAAGGTTCGGGGCGGAAGAGTCGATCCGATCCCTCTACAATGGCTGCTCTGCCCCCCTTATACCCGCATCGGTCCTCTTCCCCCTTGAAACTTAGGTGGGAAGGGCTGCCACACTTGGCGGGTTTTGAAAGGGGACAGGCGCTCAGGCTATCCTGACTAAAGGCGGTCTTCGCCTGCTAAAGCGTGATACATGACGCGCCGGTGGGCTCGGTGATGACCTCCGACCTGCGCGCCCGCTGTCTAGGTCTTCCTTCGCCGATCGGGCAACCTTTGGGGTCGCTTTGGGGAGTAGATATCTGGCCCTGCTCCCTTAACACAAAAGAGGAAACCATCTTCATCCGCGCCTGCTGGCGCGGCCTCTGTCACCGCTCGTCGCCGCGTGCGTCACCCACGTGATGGGCCCGAGACCGCGCGGCTCCGCTGAACGTCCTTCATCTCGTGCACCCTCGGGAGGGGGCCTTGGGAGGCCACCTCAGGAGGTTGCCTCGTGAGATGACCTCGCGAGGCCGCTGGTGGACGTGCTGAGCTTCGTTCGCCCGCTCCCTGAGGAGGGACCTCGGGAGGCCAAGGCCTCATGAGGAGCCCTGGTGACGTGCTTGATGATGACGGCCAGCTGGGCCCACGCCAGGCGTTGCGCCCTGGGCCAAAGGTAGACGGGCCTGGATACCCCGGGTTCCATGGGCCCGACAACCGACCCCGCGGGCAGCAGGACTCCTCCCTGCACCCCTCCGTGCAGGCGAACGGCCACACCGCCACTACCTCCTCCCTCGCCCACCATGGGCCGCCGAACACGCAGGCCGCGCTGCTCATGGCGCGCGAGCTGCTCCGCTACCTTCCAGCTGTCGCCGGCTACGAAGCCTGGCTTGGTCGCATCACCGAGCTCGTCAACGCCGCCGGGGACGCTCCAGCGCCTTCCCACTCGCTCCGCCCTCCGCCGTCCCGCGCTGGGGACCTGGCGCACGGCGCTCCCCGCCGCCTCCTCTACGCGATGAGCAAGGCGGGCCCCAGCGCAAAGCGCGGGCTCGTGAGCCGTCCCGTGGCGCCTCCTCGCCGGTCCGAGACGAGGCCAGCTGCCAGATCAACCACCGCGCGCCCCCTGATGCACGAGTGCTCCTCGAGCGGCAGCGCCAGCGCCAGGACCAGGCCGTTCAAGACGTTGCGGCGGCTGGGCGTCAAAACCGCGCCGCCCTCACTGGCGGCGTTCCCTCGAGCGGTGTGGGCTGCTGTGCCTTCACTCGCGAGCTGCGTCGCGTGGTCTAGCCCGCGAAGTTCAAGCCTGAGTTGCCTCCACTCTACGACGGCACCCCCAACCCCGCGGAGTTCCTTCAGCTCTACGCGCTGAGAGTCGAGGCGGCGAACGGCGACGACAAGGTCATGGCAAACTGGTTCCCCATGGCCCTCAAGGATGGCCTACGCTCCTGCCTCATGAACCTCCCCGAGGCGTCCATCTCATCGTGGGCCGAGCTCTGCAGCCAGTTCGTTGCCAACTTCAAGGGCACACAGGACCACTCCCTCGCCATCAATGACCTGCGGCATGTGCGGTAGCGCCCAGACGAGACCCTCCGCAAGTACATCCAGCGCTTCAGCCAGGTGCGCAACAAGATCTCGTGCGCCTCCGACGCGGCCGTCATCTCTGCATTCTCCACCGGCGTCATGGACGTCAAGATGCGCAAGAAGCTCGCCATCAACGGTGAGCTCGACTCCATGGTTGAGCTGCTCGACCTCACCGACAAGTGCGCCAAGGCTAAGGCCGCCTCTTCATCCACAACGACCCCGATGCTGCGCTCGACGCCACCAAGGCCAAGAGTAAGGACGTCAAGCTCAAGGGCCCGGCCGTGCTCGCGGCGGAGCCCGAGCAGAAGCGCGGCCGTGACCACAACGAGCCCAGGAAAGATGGCCGGCCGCTCTGCGCCTTCCACAACGTGCGCTCCCACAGCACTGAAGACTCTCAGGAGCTCAAGCTGCTCCGCGATGAGCGCCAAAGCCGCCGAGACGACCGCAATGGCCGCGGCGTCGGCCGTGGAGGTGGCCGCAACAGCAACCGCTGGGACGGCCGCAACGGTAGTGGCAACTTCCACCAGGGTTGGCACGACCCGCCTCGTGAGGCCGCCTGGCGCGACCAGCGTCGTGAGGCCGCCTGGCGCGACCAGGCTCGTGAGGCGAACCCTCAGGCTAATGCCACTCTTCCGCCGCTGCCGCCGCCACCCCGGAGGAACGACGTCAACCAGCCTGACGAGGGCGCTGGGGGCTACCAGGAGCCTCGCGCGGTCGCCTGCATCCTTGGCGGGTCTCAGGCCCCCGCGTCCGTCCGCCACTTCGAGCAATTCACTCGCAAGGTGTATGCCGCCCTCCCGAGGCCTGAGGCCGCGCGGCCCCTCAAGTGGTCGCAGTACGCCATCACCTTCGACTCCAAGGACCACCCCAAGTCCATGGCCTCCGCAGGCGCGCTCCCCATGATGTGCACTCCCACCATCAGCAATGTCGCGGTCACCAAGACCCTCATCGATGGGGGTGCCGGCCTCAACGTGATCTCCATCGAGACCTTTGAGACGCTCCAAGTGCCCTACGACCAGCTGATGCCGATCAGGCCCTTCTCCGGAGTGACCGATGGCTCCACCATCCCACTAGGGCAAGTGCGCCTCCCCGTCACCTTTGGCACCCGCAAGAACTACCACACCGAGCTCATTGACTTCGACGTGGCGCACATCGGCCTGCCTTACAATGCCATCCTGGGCTACCCGGCTCTCACCAAGTTCATGGCGGCCACCCATCACGCCTACAACGTCCTCAAGATGCCCGGCTGCAGCGACATCATCACCGTCACCTGTGACGAGAAGGACGCGGCCATCACACTCGAGCGTGCCTACAAGGCCGCCGTGGTCGCACATCCGGTCGACAAGGACGCGGCCGGGCCTCCTTAGGCCGCGCTCGCGAAGAAGAAGCAGTTGTTCTCTTAGGACCGCGCCGAGACGAAGAAGGTGTCGGTGGACGGCTGCGGCTCCGGCCTTGCCTTCACCATCGGCGCTGGCCTTCCTCCCGCATAGGAAAGCGCGCTCGTCACCTTCCTTCGGGCAAACTCAGATGTTTTCGCCTGGAAAGCATCTGACTTGTCCGGTGTGCCGAGGGAGGTGATCGAGCACCAGTTAGCGGTGTGCCCCAATGCACACCCCGT
Organism: Elymus sibiricus; assembly: GCA_039707655.1. NCBI lineage: Eukaryota > Viridiplantae > Streptophyta > Magnoliopsida > Poales > Poaceae > Elymus > Elymus sibiricus. Next base: position 162,958,656 of record CM077666.1, on the reverse strand, counting down.
CAAGCAGAAAGCACGGCACCAGGCGCCAGAGAAGCAAGATTTCATCGTCAAGGAAGTTCAGAAGCTCCAGGAAGCTGGGGTTGTTCACGAGGTGCGCCATCCCGAAGGGCTCGCCAACCCAGTCGTATTCCCCAAGAAGGGCGGCAAGGAGCGCATGTGCGTTGACTTCACCAGCCTCAACAAGTTCTGCCCTCAAGATCCATTCCCACTGCCCCGCATCAATCAGATCGTGGATTCCACCGCCGGATGCGATTTGTTATGCTTCCTGGATGCCTTCTCAGGCTATGATCAGATCAAGATGGCGGCCGAAGACGTGGAGAGGACGGCCTTCATCACCCCCTGTGGCATATATTGCTACGTCTGCATGCCTTTCGGTTTAAGGAGTGCTGGCGCCACCTTCCAACGGCTAATGCGCAACACGCTGGGACCTCGGATGGGGAGGAACGCGGAGGCCTACGTCGATGACATCGTGGTCAAGTCCCGCGAGGCTGGATCCCTCATCCCGGACCTCCAAGAAACATTCGCCAACCTGCGCAAAGTCAACCGATCAAGCTCAACCCTGAGAAGTGCGTCTTCGAAGTCCCCTCCAGCAAGCTCCTCGGATTCCTAGTCTGGCACCGTGGCATCGAGGCCAACCCAGAGAAGATCAAGGCCATCAAGAAAATGCGTCCTCCCCGGACCCTCGAGGAAACGCAGCGCTTGGCAGGATGTATGGCCTCCCTGGGGCGTTTCATCTCCAAATTTGGCGAGCGAGCCCTGCCCTTCTTCAAGCTCCTAAAGAGGTCCGGCTCCTTCTAATGGACTCCTGAGGCAGACGCCGCCTTTGAAGCCCTCAAGAGGTACCTCACGAGCCCGCCCATCATGGTCGTACCGCGCTCTCGCGAGCCCTTGCTCCTGTACTTGGCGGCCACCCCCCAGACGGCCAGCGCGGCACTGGAGGCAGTGCGAGAGGAGCTCATCTGTGCTAAGGAGAAGCCCTCCGAGCCTCGCGAGCTTCCTGAGCCTCGTGAGATCACCGACCCTCGTGAGACTTCCAAGCCTCGCGAGCCTCCTGAGCCTCGTGTGGCCACCGATCCTCCTGAGCCTTCCGAGCCTCGCGAGCCTCCTGAGCCTCGTGAGGCCACCGATCCTCCTGAGCCTTCCGAGCCTCGCGAGCCTTCTGAACCTTGTGAGATTCCCGAGCCTTCCAAGCCTCGCGAGGCGCCTGGAGAACAAGCTGCCACCACAACAACGTGCCTCATCGAGCACCCCGTGTACTTCGTCAACACCGTGCTAAGGGATGCGCGCGAGCGCTACCCCATGCAGCAGAAGCTCCTCCTCGCGCTCCTCGTCGCCTCCAGGAAGCTGCGCCACTACTTTCAGGGTCACCCCATCAAGGTCATTTCTTCCTACCCCTTGGAGCAAGTTCTGCGCAGCCCCAACGCCGCCGGCCACGTCGCCGAATGGAACAACGAGCTGCAAGCCTTCCAGCTGGAATTCTCCACCACTAGAGTCATCAAAGGCGTGGCTCTGGCCGACTTCGTGGCAGAGTGGATGGACACGTATGAGGAGGAGCCTCGCGAGGCCCAGTCCCTCCTACCAGGGGATGAGGCGCCTGGCGGCTGGACCATGCACTTCGACGGCGCTTTCTCCCGACAGGGCGCGGGGGCTGGGGTCATGCCCACCTCGCCGACAGGGGACAGGCTCTACTACGCCGTACAGCTCTGCTTCAGGCACACTGACAAGGTCTCTAACAACATTGCAGAGTATGAGGGCCTCATTGCCGGCCTCAAGGCCGCGTTCGCCCTGGGCATCAAACGTCTGACCATCAAGGGTGATTCGCAACTTCTCGTCAACTTCTCCAACAAAAGCTACAAGCCCAAGGACGAGCACATGGCCGCTTACCTGGGAGAGGTATGCAAACTTGAGAAGCATTTTCTTGGCCTGAAGCTGCAGCACGTCCCCCGCAGCGGCAACAATGAAGCCGACAACATCGCCAAACGAGCATCTCGCCACGAGCCTCAGAGCCTCGGCGTCTTCGAGGAAAGGCTCCTCAATCCATCAGCCGCACCTCCTGCCGTGAGCACGACGCTCCTTCGCGAGGAACTCCCGCCCGCACCAACCTCGGGCGCGCCAGACTACGGCCCGGCTTCGGGAGCCCGCCTGCTGCTGGCGCTGGAGCCTCAAGAGGACAGCTGGGCCATGGAGTTCAAGGCTTACTTGCTTCGCGGCACCCTCCCAGAGAAAGACTCAGAAGCAGAGCGCGTGGCCCGGCAGGCCACCGCTTACTGCCTACAAGATGGCGAGCTGTACCGCAGGCGCCCCAACGGCGTCTCGCTACGGTGCATGTCTGAAGAGCAAGGGCGTGAGTTGCTCACTAATATCCATGGAGGAGACAGCGGCCACCACTCCTCGTCACGCACCCTCGTTGGCAAGGTATTCCGAAGCGGCTTCTACTGGCCCACTGCGCCGCGTGACACTACCGCGCTGGTCCAAGCCTGCGAGGCCTGCCAATTCCATGCCAAGCAGATCCACCAGCCGGTGCAGGGCCTCCAGACGATTCCCCTCTCATGGCCCTTCGCGGTCTGGGGGCTAGATATCCTGGGGCCCTTCCCTCGCGCGGCTGGCGGCTATAGCTACCTCTACGTCGCCATCGACAAGTTCACCAAGTGGGCAGAAGTCGAGCCGATGCGCACCATCCCGGCAGGCTCCACCGTCAAGTTCATCAAGGGCCTCGTGAGCCGCTTTGGGGTTCCCAACCGCATCATCACTAACAATGGCTCCCAGTTCACAAGCAGCCTCTTCAAGTCCTACTGCGCTAGCCTCGGTACGCAGATCTGCTACGCCTTGGTGGCGCACCCGCGAAGCAATGGCCAAGCCGAGCGTGGCAACGCCGAGGTCCTCAAGGGCCTCAAAACAAGGAGCTTCAAGAAGAAACTCGAGGCTTGCGGCAAGGGTTGGCTTGACGAGCTACAGTCCGTGCTATGGTCCATCCGCACGACAGCAAGCAAGCCTACCGGTGAGACACCCTTCTTCCTCGTCTACGGCGCTGAGGCGGTCCTCCCATTGGAGCTTAAGCACGGCTCCCCGCAAGTCCTTGCCTTCGATGAGGCGCGTCAGGATGGCTCACGGGAGACTGATCTGCTGCTCCTCGAGGTACTAGTAGGCCTTGCGTCGCTACCACAGCCGCAGCATCCGCCCTCGTACTCTCGAGGTTGGCGACCTCGTCCTGCGCTGAATCCTCTCCAGAGAGGGACTTCACAAACTCTCACCCATGTGGGAAGGCCCTTTTAGGGTTACTCATGTCTCCAAGCCCGGCTCAGCCCGGCTGGAGACGGAGGATGGAGTTCCTATGCCTAACGCCTGGAACATCCAACACCTCCGCAAGTTCTACCCGTGACCCTCACGCGTACGAACGAAATGGGGCTATACACGCCCCGGAGCCTCTCATTGAGTTCGCCTGATGGGCCTGCGAGAGCTCCCGCCCATGCCCAAGTGGAAGCCCCATGCTCCGCGCCGGCAGAACGATCGACCCGCGATCATACCCACACCCCTGTGGAAGCCCCATGCTCCGCGCTGGCAGAACAATCAACTGAGGGCGCCCCACGGGCTGCACCAACCTCAAGCTGACCCGTGTCGGACACGGCAGCACTCTTTTTCTCATTTCGATGTGTAACTGAGGGCGCCCCACGGGTTGCACCAACCTCAAGCTGACCCGTGCCGGACACGGCAGCCGCATCTTGTTTTAGTTGTGTAATGGGTTGCTATCTTACTTCAGTAAAGTTCGGTTCCTTACATGGCGTTTCGTTTTGTCCTTGCCTCACGAGCCTCGCACGCTCACGACGTCCCTCATGAGACTCATGCGAGTGGGGGCTGGACACGGTGTCTGTGCTTGGGTCAGTCCCAGCAGCGCTGAAAAACCCAAGCAACCGGGCTCTGGCTCGCGGGCCTGCTCCCGTGCACGCCACCCCACCAAGGTTCTTGGTGTCTTGTCTCCTCCCGTAATGCCCATGAGCGAATCGATGAGCGCGTGCTGCTCCCCTGTCGTTAAGTACTCTACATGCAGTTATCTCAGGAGCAGGTTCCCCGAAAGGCCTCGCGACGATACCTCGCGAGGTGGCCACCTCAGGGCCTCAGGAAGCCAGCAGGCCCCGCCTCGGGAGCTAACCCTCGGCGGCCGTCTCAGCAGGAGATCTCATGAGCGGAACCCTCATGAGGCATACCCTACAAGAGATGGCCCACCGGACACTACCTTGCACGGAGCTAAGTCTCCCGCCTTGTGAGCCGCCCTCGCCGTTTCTTAAGCCTTCCCCTCCGGCAGCCTCACAAGCGCCAGCGTTTCTCTTGGCGCAAGCCGCTTGCACGTCAAAGGGGGGCTCCCTGAGCATCGCGCCTCAGGAACCCTAACTAGCTCCCGGTGCCCCTCACCTCCGGGCCTTGTCCAGGCATCGCGACCGGACATACCAGCGGCGGCTGAGGCCCGCTCGGGGGCTGGGTCCTGACGATGCAGAGCATCATGGCAAGCAAAAAGAGCAAAACGGGCCTCAAGAGAAAGCTTCGCGAGGGCACGAGCGTTCATTACAGCAAGTCATAAAGTACTTAAACATCAAGGCATCGTCTTCACGCCCCTACGGGGCCACATCAATCTAGCGCAGGGTGACAAAGGGAAAAGGACCCTAGGAACTCGCGCCGTCGTCGTCGTCGCTGGCGCCGTCGTCGCCGCTGGAGCTCTCGCCGCTGCCGCAGGAGTACTTCCCGAGAAACGCGTCCACGTGGCCTTCTACCACCTTTGCGAGGCCATCGCGAAGCTCCTCGGGGACTGGGGCTATCACCTTGTCAAAATCAAAGTTGGGATCGGTGTGAAGGAGGTGGCTGAAGACGCGAGTCACCGCCAGGGAGAAGAGGCCGCGGCACTCCTCCTCCAAGAGGACGTCCACCTCCTTGGCCCCGTCCTCAAGCCGTTCCACGAGCTTGGTGGAGAAGTCTACATAGTCGGTGTCACGGGACTCGCGGAGGCTCCAATCCTTCCCTGGCAGATGGAGTTCAGGGCGTCGTGGGCGCGGAGCTCGAGGGAGTGAAGCGTCTTGACGCGTTCGCGCTGCTGCTCCAGTTCCTGGTCCGCGGCGCGGCCCCCCGGCGGGTCTCCGCCTCGGCGAGTGCTGCCTTGAGATCAGTGATCTCCTACCAGAACCGCTCGCGTTCTGTCTCGAAGGCATCCCTCTACTGTGACAGCGCCTTATCGTGCTCCTCGGCAAGTGCCAGGCGCGCCTCCGCTACCTTCGTATCAGCATCCTCCTGAACCTTCTTCTCCTTGGCCTCCAGTTGGGCATTGGCCTCGGTGACACGCTTCGTGTGAGCCTCCTGGGCATCGGCCAGCTGGCACCCTAGCGTCTCCAGGCGCTCCTTCTCCGTGGCTTGCTCGGTCGCCGTCCTCTCGAGGCCCTCCGTGCGAGTCTCGAGGCCCGGACGCGTCGTCGCCCGCCTCGGGGCCCTGGGGGGTTTCGGCCTTGTGATGGGCCTCAAGTGCTGGGGGCTCGACCGCCCCCCGGCCGAGAGCCCCCTCCGCCGCGGGCGGATAGCTCTCGGCGTCATCGTCCTCGAGCTCGCAGAGGAGCTCACAGCGGGTGCGTAGTGGCGCCCGGTTGGCGTCCTCCTCTGTGGCCTCCTCCAAATCCTTGCCACTGTTGCTGCCTCCCGAGTCCACCTCCACCACGAGGGAGTTATCACGGGGCCCGACGTGGCCCTCCGGCACGAGGCCCCACTGGTCGAAGGGGGGCATCTCCTCCACTTGCTCTGCCTTCTCCTTGTAACGGAAATGCGAGAGTGCCCCCTCGGGCAAATCCACGGCAGGGGTACTGAGCAGGGTCCCCAGGGCCCCGTCTAACACGTCTTGCCCCAGGCTACCCGGTTTCAGCCTCATGGCATCGCCTGCGCCGGTGTACTCCCACATGGGGCGCGAGTGCTGCTAAAGTGACGCGATGCGCCGTCGCAGGTACTCCTTGACGACCGTCGCCCCCGACAGCTTTGCGGCCCGGTGCGCAGCCATCCGTTCCCAGACTGGCTCGATCCTCGGGTCAGCAAGCTTCTCGTGCCCCCACACGGAGATTTTCTCGGCCAGATCCGTCGGGATCATCAGGAGCCGGCTGGTCTAGCGCGCGTCCATGTAGACCCAGCGCTGCCGATAGCCCTCCACCTTCTTCGCAACCCTCGGGTTGATAATGCTGTTCTCCATCCCCTTGACGGCAAGGAAAGACGCGCATCCGGAGCGCTGGTCTACCACAGTTAGCCGCAAGCAGAAGAAGTGGCGGAAGAGCGCCACCGAAGGCATCACGCCCATGAAAGCCTTGCAATAAAAGGCAAACATGGCTAGGAGGAGAATGGAATTGGGTTGGAGATGGAGGGCGTGAATCTGATAGTGGGAGAGAACGACGTAGAAGAAGTCCGAGAATGGCGGCACCAACCCGGCATATACGCTGTGGAGGAAGAAGGGGTAGGCCGTCACCCCCAAGTCGCGCCGCGCGCACGACCCCGGCCAGATCTGGGTCACATGGTTCTCGTTCTGATCGCCGGCCACAAACGGGAGCACCTTGTCCAAGTCCTCTCCATCAACGATGGTGGAGCGCTGCAGCGCTGCCCGTGGACAGGCGTGCTTAGGGATGGGGCCACCGCCTTTCCCCTCTTGTCGGCGGGCGCCATCTGCGCGGCGAAGGCGCGGATTGAGGAGCAAGAAGAGGCGGAGCTCGGAGAAGGGGTCGCGAGGAGTTGCGCGCGAGAAGGCAAGCGCTAAGGAGTCGGAATGTTTGAAGGAAGGCAATGATGGCCTCGCGTGGCCCGCGGCAGGTTTTATGTCAGCGCGGGCGGTTACCGAGGCGTTGTGGGAGAAGTGGGGGCATCCCCCGTCACATCGTGCGCCATGTGTCGCGCCTGGCCGCAGGCGGTTAGGGCCCGCGCCGTTTCGCCCCCCCCAGTAGGCGGGAACGTGCGCGCCGCGGGCCCGAGGGCTACTGTCAGGCCCATGGAACCCAGGGTATCCAGACCCGTCTGCCTTCGGCCCAGGGCGCAATGCCAGGCGTGGGCTCAGCAGGCCGTCACCACCAAGCACCTCACCAAGACCCCTCATGAGGCCCTGGCCTCCTGAGGACCCCTCCTCAGGGAGCGGCAAGGAAGGCTCAACACCTCCACCAGCGGCCTCGCGAGGCCCTCGCACGAGACGAAGGCCGTTCGGCGCAGCCGCGCGGTCTGGGGCCCATCACGTGGGTGACGCGCGCGGCGACGAGCGGCGACAGAGGGCGCGCCAGCAGGCGCGGATGAAGATGGTTTCCTCTTTTGTGTTAAGGGAGCAGGGCCAGCTATCTACTCCCCAAAGCAACCCCAAAGGTTGCCCGATCGGCAAAGGAAGACCAAGACGGCAGGCGCGCAGGGCGGAGGTCATCACCGAGCCCACCGGCGCGTCATGGATCACGCTTTGGCAGGCGAAGACCGCCTTTAGTCAGGATAGCCTGAGCGCCTGTCCCCTTTCAAAACCGCCAAGTGTGGCAACCCTTCCTGCCTAATTTTTTGAGGGGGAAGAGGACCAAGGCTGGTATAAAGGATATTGCTACCATGGTAGATAGAGAGAGCTCTGGTTCCCATCATTCCCAACCTTGTACTCTCTCACACCGTAGCAATACCAACCAAGCAGGAGTAGGGTCTTACACCGCAAGGTGGCCCGAACCTAGGTAAACTGCTGAGTCCATGGTCCATTCCACGCTAGCGCGCTCTCGCCGTAGCCTGGCCGTAGTTCAGTCATGGTAGGAGACGAAGCGGTAGGAGCAAGCTCACCCAGTGTTCGAACCTTTGGGTTCCCGGAGCCTGACTTCCGACAACTACATATAAAGAAGCATGCAACTGTAACTTGACTCGATCAACTACCTTCTTGGTGATGAAGCTCACAAGGTTCATCTGATCTTGCCAAGTCCTCTTGTGCCAAGAGTGCTTCGGAAGTAGTGTCAGGTGGCATGGGAGCTTGGGAACTTGCCGCTAGCAGAGTTGATGAATGAGTAAGTCGTGCACATGTTGGTATTGTGGAACAAGGTGCTGCAACCATTAGGGCTGTCGTTGCTTGTTTGGTTCGTTTGTCTTTGGTATGTTTTGCAGGTGGTGTAGCAGGGGATACTATGTTTGTACATTTATCCGGTGGACTTCGACCTTCTATTGCACTATCAGTACCAGCAGAATCTGCAGAGCTGGTCCGCTTCCGTTTCCGTGCCTCCCGAGTACTAACACCATCCCCTACCATTCTGTGTAATACAGATGAACTGAACTTTGATATTAGACAACCGCATGATAGGAGGATGTAATATGTACGAAAAACAGGACGACATGAGATAATCAGACCTATGATGTGTAAACTAAGCAGAAGGCATTTCAATAAATTAGAAGCAATGCAATGGAAGCTTGACACCATATGAAAGATGCTACAAATATCACTCTGCCAAGTTAATAGTGTCTCGTCATAAGTGGCATTTAAACAAATGTCAAGCAGTACAAGCATAAATCATATGCAAGATCCAAACAATATCACACTACCAAGTTAAAGGTGTCTCATCATAAGTGATTGATGCAGGATAGACACAAACAGTACTCTGATGTTAGAACATGTAATAGACAGATGTAGTATATGCAAAAAAGGAAGACATGCCATATTAACATGTAAACTAAGCAGATGCAATTTAATCAAATTAGAAGTAATACAAGCTAGAAACCGTATGCAACATGCAAGCAAATATCACACTGCCAAGCTAGAGAAAGCACCTGGGATGCTGGAGTAGGGTTGTTGGGCACGTCATATTTACTTGGAACTTCTACTGCACTAGCAGTAGTAGCAGAATCTCTAGAGCGCCTCCTTACCGGTGGCTCGAGATGACCGCCATCAACCCCTGCCTTACTTTTTTCCTCCATCTCTCTTATTTTTTTTGCCTTGTCAAGTTAAACCCACAAGAAAAATGAATAAAATTCACTTTTCAGAACTTATTGATGCATGATGCTGACGAACACTACTTTCATGTAAGGCGACCGCATGATAGGAGGATTTAATATGTAAGAAAAAAGGACATCATTGCATATTCACACCTATGATGTGTAAACTAAGCAGCAGACATTTCAACAAATTAGAAGCAATGAAAGCTAGACACCATATGAAAGATGCAACGAATGTCACTCTACCAAGTTAAAACTGTCTCGTCATAAGTGCCATTTCAACAAATTAGAAGCAGTACAAGCTAGAAAACAATGCAAGATGCAACCTATATCACACTCCCAAGTTAAATGTGTCTTATGATAAGTGATTGTTGCAGGTTACACAACAGTAGTACTTTGATGTAAGAACATGGCGTGATAGATAGATATTGTATGTTCTAGAAACAGGAACACATGTCTTATTCACAAGTATAATGTGTAAACTGAGCAGATGCAATTCAACAAAATTAGAAGCAATACAAGCTAGACATTGTACGTAACATGCAACCACATATAAAAGTGCCAAGTTAGAGCGAGCACCTGTGATGGTTGGGTAAGGGAGATGTGCTAATCATCAACACAACAACGTTGACTGTCTATGCATGTGTTGTCTTGCAAATCTTGTTTGGAGGATGACGGAGTAGAATCTGTAGAGACCCTCCATTTCAGTTGGTCAGAAGGAGCACCATCATCCACTGCCTTGCTAATTTCCTTCCGCTTTATTGATTTTGCATTGGCAAGTCAAACAACAAGAAAAAGGAATAAAAATCACTCTTCAAAACTCATTCATGCATGATATTGACGAACACTACTTTGATGTAAGGCAAACACATGATACGAGGATGGAATATATATGAAAAATAGGATGGCATGGCATATTCACACCTATTTGTGTAAACTAAGTAGAAGCCATTTCAACAAATTAGAAGCAATGCAAGGTAGACACCACATGAAAGATGCAACCAATATGACTCTGCCAAGTTAAAAGCGTCTCATCATAAATGGCGTTTCCATAAATTAGACGCAGTACATGCTATAAATCATATGCAAGATGCAACAAATATCACGCTGCATATACTAAAGGTGTCTCGTCATAAGTGATTGATGTGGGATACACAAGAACAGTAGTTTTATGTAAGGACATGGTTTATAGACAGATGTAGTATGTACCAAAAACAGGAAGGCATGTCACACTAACAGGTATAATGTGTAAACTAAGCAGAATAGCAGATGTAATTTAACCAAATTAGAAGAATTACAAGCTAGACACCATATGCAACATGCAACCACATATCACACTTCCAAGTTAGAGCAAGCACCTGCGATGGTGGTGTAGGGGAAATGCGGTCACCAACTACAGAGCTACGTTGACTATCTTCATCTAGCCTTGCTGTTTGTTGAGAATCATGTGGGGAGGATGACACTACACTCTTTAAAAGAGAAGCGCGTCTCACACTAACCCACAGGTGTGACTGTCTCGTCATAAGTGATTGATGAGGGATACACAAGAACATTAGTTTGATGTAAGAACATGGTTAATAGACAGATGCAGTATGTACCAAAAACAGGAAGGCATTTCATATTCATAGTATATGGCTAAGAAGATGCAATTTAACTAACTTAGAAGCAATACAAGGTGGACACCATATGCAACATGCAACCACATATGACACCGTGAAGTTAAAGCAAGCACCTGTGATGCTGGTGTATGGCGAATGGGGTCATCAACTACAGAGCCACGATGACAGTCTTCATCGAATGACACTACACTCTTCTTTAGAGCGTCAAACTGCGTCTTTCCAATCCTCGATGCAGACTGGAGCAACTGCTCTGTTTTCTTTTTAGAATAATGTACTTGAGATTCTGAAATACCCACGCGTAATAAAACAATAGTGAGAGTATGGGTGTAGTTTGTGCACAAGTAGTGTAGTGTGAAAGTATCAGATAGCAGGTGGGTCAAAAATAAATGACAGCAGACATATGATAGCTCTACAACATGCATGGCACACGAAATTAGATTCTAGACTTTTGAAATATGAGCACAGGGATGGCTGGGAAGTGCAGGTAATCCTCTAGCAAACCACCACATGTGGTCCTAGGAAAATAACAATTGACTGAAAACAAATAGGTCAGTCGATTTATTCTGCATCGTCTGATCTACAAGGAACGGGCAGATGGCCTTCATCTACCTCCCGCCAGTCACTGTTGATGATCTTCCTCGAACCGCCAGCGACCACCGGCCCAGACCCCAGCCTCCGCCGCTGTCGGGCCCATGTAACCCAGGGTATCCAGACCAGTCTGCCTTTGGCCCAGGGCGCAACGCCTGGCGTGGGTCCAGCAGGCCGTCATCACCAAGCACCTCACCAGGGTTCTTCATGAGGCCTTGGCCTCCTGAGGCCCCCTCCTCAGGAAGTGGCGAGCAAGGTTCGGCATCCTCATCAACGGCCTCGCGAGGCCCTCTCGCGAGGCTGCCTCCCGAGGTGGCCTCCCGAGGCCTCCTCCCGAAGACGCCCAAGACGAAGGTCGTTCGGCACAGCCGCGCGGTCTGGGGCCCATCATGTGGGTGACGCGCGCGGCGATGAGCGGCGACAGAGGCCGCGCTAGCAGGCGCGGATGAAGATGGTTTCCTCTTTTGTGATAAGGGAGCAGGGCCAGCTATCTACTCCCCAAAGCGACCCCAAAGGTTGCCCGATCGGCGAGGGAAGACCAAGACGGCGGGCGCGCAGGGCGGAGGTCATCGCCGAGCCCACCGGCGCATCATGGATCATGCTTTGGAAGGCGAAGACCGCCTTTAGTCAGGATAGCCTGAGCGCCTGTCCCCTTTCAAAACCCGCCAAGTCTGGCAACCCTTCCCATCAAAGTTTCGAGGGGGAAGAGGACCAATGCGGGTATAAGGGGGGCAGAGCTGCCATTGTAGGGAGCCGATCAGCTCTGGTTCCCATCGCCCCCAACCTTGTACTCTCTCTCACCAGAGCAATCCCAATCAAGCAGGAGTAGGGTCTTACACCGCAAGGTGGCCCGAACCTGGGTAAACCGCTGAGTCCACGATCCGTTCCTCGCTCGCGCGCTCTCGCCGTAGCCCCGCCGTCGCTTAGCCGTGGTAGGATACGAAGCGGTAGAACGAGCTCACCCCAGTGTTCGAACCTTTGGGTCCCCGGAGCCCGACTTCCGACAGCCGCCCCGCCCTCCCCTCGACCTCACCCCACCGCTGTGCTTGGCAGTGCCCCCTGGCCATCCCTTTAAGCCCGGCGGACCTCCAGATCGGGCGACAGTAGCTCCTGCACCACACACACCTCTAAGATAGACACCGAGGCACTGCTTCCCCGGCGAACAGGTGTGGCACCCTGGCTCAGAGGGACCGGAACGCCCCATATTCTAGCCCAGAAATCGAGTCTTCTGGAATACGGCACTGCTTGGCATAGAACAAATCAGCTCTCATTACAAATGATAAGGGTACAAGGGTCTGCTATTACAAGGATTACAATGGCACGGCGATACTATGCCTGCTAAGGTTGCTCTATGCTAGCAGTGGAACAACTCGTAGAAGCGGAACGACGACGACAGGGGTGAACTCCACTCCACAGCGACTCTGGCTAGGACACGGTCAAGCTCGCACGATCGGAATCCTCGACAAGCAATCAATCACGGCATTACCTGCAATCTGGTATGACACACCAGGTGAGTACTTTGAATGTACTCGGAAGCTCACAACAACCAAAGGCATCAAGGCAAGACAATAACATAGCATTAATATGTTAAGTTATTATCAACTACCATGATGTAGAAGCAAATATGAAACATGATATGATAAAGCTAGAATTACAGGTGAACCAACATCTCACTCTTGACTATCCGGCCAAGCAACATATCATCTTGATCACCTTGTGATCAATACATTCTTGTGATCACAGCATGATCACATCACAACCCGAGGATCATTCTCAAGATCATCCCCATACCAACAATGGCATCCTGCCAAATTGTTACTTGCTCACATATAAATATAAGCCATAATATAAGTCATTCCGTCATCGTGAGTGTTGATCGAATGGCGTGACCTACAACGAACTATGTCCATAACCGAGGACGCGGCTATCGATAGTTTATACACTCTGCAGAGGTTAGTACACTGTACCCACACTATGGAACTCATGGCCTCGTGCTCCCATTCGGGTGGACCAACGATATTCCGACAAAACCAATCTATTGCATGACACTCTCCCGGCCACTCCGACAAACTTCCCTTTGGGTTATGTCATGGGTGGCCCCGATGTCAACTCGTGACATCCGCCACCTCTGTGGCTGCCACCATCGTGGCCAAACAAAACAAACTCGTCCCAAACGGGGACACCCAGGTACAACACAACTCGGGCTCACAAGGTTATGACCGCCTACCGGGCTAGGGCAGCGCGAGCACATAACCTTCCCTAGTTGGAGGCACCAGCGAGAGGCATGACAATAGACCGAATTAGGGCCTCCCAATCCAGGCAAGTGTGGCTGCACTGGTGAGCTCGATTCGGTGGCACCTGACCAACGAAATGACGGAATTGGTCACCAAGATATAGAGGTGATAGAACTGTTACCCAATATTACATATCAACCTGTGATTCAAGTCATAGCAATATCCATCCAATAATCCAAAGAATAATATATCCATATCATATAATGAACTCCCAAAGGTAATAAAATTCAACATGATCATGACGAGAGCAAGACTACTGCTACTAGTGATCCCAAAACAACATGTCACCCTCAATCTGTAAAGCATTAGTCCTAGAAATCCAAGCATCATCATGGCAGTACCAAGGTCAAATGTAACTCCAAGAAATACCATGAATAACTCATATTTAACAAATGAATATATTAAGCAAATTTATTAAATAAACCATGACATTGCATTGCAATCATGCAAACGGAGGTTGTGGCTTGCCTTGCTCCAAAAGAGAGGGGAAGAGCTCCTGGTCTTCACGAACACTTAGCAAACACTCTGGAACATATGTTTGCAAGCATTTAGAAATATCACATAAAGCAAATACTTCTGTCCAAAAATTCTAGACAGAAGAGTAAAATACCAAACTCTACCAGAAAATAGAGGAGCTCAAAAGAAAAATAATGCAAAAAGAATCAGTTCATTTGGACTTGTAGTTTAGGAGTTATTCATGGTCAAAGTTGTGGTCAAACTAGATTTAAAATGAATTTAAAAGAATTTCAGAAAAACCTCCAGGGGGGTGACGTCGAAAGAATAAAGTGGAGTTACGCCTCCACTTAAAACGCTTCGGCGGGGCAGGGTGAGGCTGACTGGTGGGGTCACCCTGTCAGATTTAAAGGATGGGAGGGAGAACAGAGGGCAGCGACGCTTACCGGTGTCGGCCGGCGACGACGAGGCAGCGCCAGAGCAGGGAGATGAGAGGGATGGATCGGGCACTCCGCGGTGAGCACGCCTGTACCTGTAGCTCGAAGAATGGTGGCCGGATGACGTCGGAATCAAGCTCTCCAGTGGCAACAGACTTCGGGCGCTGGCGAGGTCGACGATTCCGGCGATGATTGACTCGGGAGAGAGGATGGGAAAGGTCGGAGAGCTTCCAGGAGCTCGATGGTGGTACTGGCACGGGCGGAGGGGCCTTGGAGGGGGCTAGCCGAGGTGGAGGCCGAACGGCGGAGCTCTGGCCGGAGAGGAAGAAGAAGACCCCATGATCTTGCTGGAGTGGCTCCGGTGGTCGATTGAGAGAGGTAGAGGGGGAGTGGTGAGGAGAGCTGCAGACAGGGACGGGTTAAATAGCCAGGGCAAGGATGCCCGAGCGGGAAGCCGCCATGGACAAGATGGCCGGAGTCCTGGTGAACCACGGACGCGTGGGTGCACGGGAGGGCTCGGACGGCGACGTGAGAGAGCTAGTGGAGGCTCAGCGGCGCGGGAGGAGCAGACGCGGGCGAGGCACGCGCGGTCGGCCACTACGACACTGTGCGCGCGCGTGCGGCGAGAGCAGAGCCGCCGTGGCGCGAGGAGAGGGAAAGAAGGAGGGGGGAACGGGGCTAGGCGGCCAGGTGGACGACGGAGAGGAAGGGCGGCACCAGCGGACGCGCGAACACGGTCGAGAGGAAGAAGCCCGCGGCTTGGCGACATCCAGAGCGCGCCCACCGCATGCAGAGCACGCGCACAGGCGTGCCAACAGTGTGGTGACCACGTGCATTGCCATGGAGAGGGCACGTAGGCCTGGCAAAAGATGTCCATAGTGTTGTCCATCCATCCTACAGCCTCACTGAAGTGATGGATCGATCAAAGGGACTATGGATTGATGGGAGGCATCAGATGAATGTTGCTGTAGCCAACTTGGGTTAGAAGTTGTGGTCAAGTTACTTGACCAATGGGCCAGAGAGGATGCCACAAGGGTTTAGGGTAGGAAGGACTACAGTCCTGTGAATTTTGAGATGAATTGGACAAGATTTGGAGATAGTTGATGTACAACTGCCAAGAACATCACAGAAATTGGATTTGGAAGTTGCACTCACATGGGGTACTTGATTGAGCTGCAATTTGGTGGATAGTTATGATTTAGGACCAGGTAGGCACTGGAAACATTTCATGCCATTTGGAAATACCTACATGGTACTTCCTTCACAAAGGTCCTCTCTGAACAGAATCTTGGGAGAATATTGTAGAGCAAATGGCTTCCAAAACTAATGTGAAATTTGGCATGCTCAAAGGATATAGGGGTATTTAGGCCCTGGATTAATTTTAGAATTTATGAAGCAATATAAAATGTAGTTGCTTCATACCCTGAAAATTTGACCAGAACCAAAGATTAGAAGGTGTGCTCATATAGATTGTTGGATGGAGCTAAAATTTGGTGTAGGGACAATTATTTGAGCACATGGGGGGCCTGGCAAAATTTCAACTCAAATGGATACTCCTAGCTAGTACTTCCTACACAAAGCTTCTCATTGGACAGAAACTTGGGAATTCTGCTGAGGAAGATTTACTAGGCAAATGGAGTTGAATTCAGTCATGTTGTAATGATTTGGATAGGAAAGAGTGACTAAAAAGTTTGAGGGCAATCCAGAAAATATAAATAGCACTTCCTTCACAAAGTGCCATACTGGACAGAATAGGAAATGACTATCCCTGAATTATTTTTGAACTAGTCAAGGAAGGGTTTAGACATATCTAGGGAATATATGACCCAAAGAATTTATGAGAATTATTTGGGAATTTTAGGAATGACAGAAACATAGGTTGCTTCACAACCTGGGTCAGACAGGGCTATTCCTTTAATAGAAAAGGAATATGCCCAAGAAAAAGAATTTGGGGTTGGACTAGAATAGGAATACCATGATCTAGGGAAAGATACAAGGATGATACACCACTTGGGAGAAAAAGAAATAATGATCTCCCAGGTTTCAAGTCCACAGAACTGCTCCAAAAAGAAAACCAGAGCCAAAATCAAGGAAAACCAAAAGGAAGAAGTGTTGGGGAACGTTGCATGGGAAACAAAAATTTTCCTATGCACACACAAGATCTATCCATGGTGATGAGCATCTACGAGAGGGAGAGTGAATCTACATACCCTTGTAGATCGCTAAGTGGAAGCGTTTAAGAAACGCGGTTGATGTAGTCGAACGTCTCCGCGATCCAAATCGCAAGTCGTCCCTCGATCCGATCACGAACTAGTGCCGAACGGACGGCACCTCCGCGTTCAACACACGTACGGCTTGATGACGCCTTCACCTCCTCGATCCAGCGAGCGATGGTGAAGTAGTGGTTGAGTTCCAGCAGCACGACGGCGTGGTGATGGTGGTGAGGAACAATCTCTGCAGGGCTTCGCCAAGCGCTATGGAGATTATGACGGAGGCCGCCTTCTTGTCAGCCAAATACTTGGGGCAATTCCGCTTCCAGTGTCCAGTTCCCTTGCAATGAAAACACACAGTTTCTGGTTTGGGTCCAGCCTTGGGTTTCTTCATGAGAGGAGCAACTGCTTTGCCACTCTCCTTGGAGTTACCCTTCTTACCCTTGCCATTTTTCTTGAAACTAGTGGTTTTATTGACCATCAACACTTGATGCTCCTTCTGAATTTCAGACTCAGCGGCTTTCAGCATCGCAAACAGCTCGGCGACTGACTTGTTCATCCCGTGCATGTTATAGTTCAACACGAAGCTCTTGTAGCTAGGTGGCAATGATTGAAGAACTCTGTCAGTGATGGCCTCTGGCGGAAGGGGCATCCCTAACTCAGCCAGACGGGTGGAGTACCCAGACATTCTGAGCACGTGATCACTGATAGACCCGTTCTCCTCCATCTTGCAAGTATAGAACTTATCGGAGATCTCATATCTCTCAATCCGGGCATTCTTCTGAAAGATAAACTTCAACTCCTGGAACATCTCATATGCTCCATGACGTTCAAAACGTCTTTGAAGTCCCGGTTCTAAGCCATACAACATTGCACATTGAACTATTGAGTAATCATCAGAACGAGCCTGCCAGGCGTTCACAACATCTAGAGACTCAACTGGAGCGGGCGGATCACCAAGCGGTGCATCAAGGACATAAGACTTCTGGGAAGCCGTAAGGATAATCCTTAGATTACGGGCCCAGTCCACAAAGTTACTTCCATCATCTTTCAACTTAGCTTTCTCTAGGAACGCATTAAAATTCAGGGGTGCTACTGTGCGAGCCATGATCTACAACATAAATATAGCAAAGACAACTTAGACTATTGTTCTAGATAATGAGTTTAGTTAATCATATTACTTAAAAACTCCCACTCAAATTGACATCCCTCCGGTCATTCGAGTGTAACATGATCCAAATCCACCAACTCAAGTCCGATCATCACGTGAGTCGAGGTGGTTTCAATGGTGAACATCTTCATGTTGATCATATCTACTATATGACTCATGTTCGACCTTTCGGTCTCTTGTGTTCCGAGGCCATGTCTGTACATGCTAGGCTCGTCAAGTTTAACCCGAGTGTTCCGCACGTGCAACATGGCTTGCACCCGTTGTATGCGAACGTAGAGTCTATCACACCCGATCATCACGGCGTGTCTCGAAACGACGAACTTTCGCAACGGTGCACACTTGGGGAGAACACAATTTATCTTGAAATTTAAGTGAGGGATCACCTTATAATGCTACCGTCGTCCTAAGCAAAATAAGATGCATAAAAGGATTAACATCACATGCAAATCATAAGTGACATGATATGGCCATGAACTTGTGCTTTTGATCTCCATCTCCAAAGCACCGGCATGATCTCCATCGTCACCGGCATGACACCATGATCTCCATCATCTTGATCTCCATCAACGTGTCGCCATAAGGTTGTCGCGCCGACTGTTGCTTCCACGACTATTGCTAACGTTTAGCGATAAAGTAAAGCATTACATAGCGCTTAATGATTGACACGCAGGTCATACAATAATTAAAGACAACTCTATGGCTCCTGCCAGTTGCCGAATTCATCGACATGCAAGTCGTGATATTCTATACAACACATGATCATCTCATACATCACATATATCTCATCATGTAATTGGCCATATCATATCACATCATACCCTGCAAAAACAAGTTAGACGTCCTCTAATTGTTGTTGCAAATTTTACGTGGCTGCTACGGGTTTGCAAGAACCGTTCTTACCTACGCAAAACCACAACGTGGTGTAGTGATTGCTTTTTGATCTTCTAAAAGAACCCTCTTCATTGAAATCGATTCAACTAAAGTGAGAGAGACAGACACCCGCTAGCCATCTTTATGCAACGAAGTTACATGTCAGTTGAAGGAACCTGTCTCGCGTAAGTGTACGCGTAATGTCGGTCCGGGCCGCTTCATCTCACAGTACCGCCGAATCAAATATCAACTAGTAACGGCAAGCAATATGTATACACCCACGCCCACAACTCGTTTGTGTTCTATTCGAGATCTCATCTACGCATAGACCTGGCTCATGATGCCACTGTTGGGGAACGTTGCATGGGAAACAAAAATTTTCCTATGCACACACAAGATCTATCCATGGTGATGAGCATCTACGAGAGGGAGAGTGAATCTACATACCCTTGTAGATCGCTAAGCGGAAGCGTTTAAGAAACGCGGTTGATGTAGTCGAACGTCTCCGCGATCCAAATCGCAAGTCGTCCCTCGATCCGATCACGAACTAGCGCCGAACGGACGGCACCTCCGCGTTCAACACACGTATGGCTTGATGACGCCTTCACCTCCTCGATCCAGCGAGCGATGGTGAAGTAGTGGTTGAGTTCCAGCAGCACGACGGCGTGGTGATGGTGGTGAGGAACAATCTCTGCAGGGCTTCGCCAAGCGCTATGGAGATTATGACGGAGGAACTAGAGGGCTAGGGTTGCCGCACACGGCTTGGGGAAATCTTGATGTCTCCCATGTGCTAGCCCTGCCCCTCTATTTATATGTTGAGCCTTGGGGTCTAAACTTGGAGTAAAAGCCTCCTCCAGGTCGGTTTTGCCCGCACAAGGTCGGTTTGGCCCGCAGGGAAAGAGTCCAACTCGGATCCCTGCCGAACCGTGCACAGCCGCACACAAGCGGTAGTACCGCTTCACACAAGCGGTAGTACCGCTCGGGCGGTAGTACCGCTTCACCAAGCGGTAGTACCGCTTACGCGGCAGCAAAACTACTTTTGCACTTTCCAATACCTCGTGGGCTTTATCCCTTTGGCCCATATAAAGTGTTGCTGCACCCGAACACTTCGGTAAACATCCGGAACCCCTTCCGGTGAATTCCGGAACCCTTCCGGAGATCAAAACACTATTATCACATATATCAATCTTTACCTCCGGACTATTCCGGAGATCCTCGTCATGTCCGGGATCTTATCCGAGACTCCGAACAACTTTCGGTCACCAACATAATAACTCAATTATACTAATCGTCACCAAACGTTAAGTGTGTAGACCCTGCGGGTTCGAGAACTATGTAGACATGACCGAGACACTTCTACGATCAATAACCAATAGCGGGACCTGGATGCCCATATTGGCTCCTACATATTCTACGAAGATCTTTATCGGTCGAACCTCTATGTCAAGGATTCAGTTAATCCCGTATGCTGTTCCCTTTGTTCTTCGGTATGTTACTTGCCCGAGATTCGATCGTCGGTATCACTATACCTAGTTCAATCTCGTTACCGGCAAGTCTCTTTACTCGTTCCGTAATACAAGATCCTGTGGCTAACTCTTTAGTCACTTTGCTTGCAAGGCTCAATGTGATGTTGTATTACCGAGTGGGCCCTGAGATACCTCTCCGTCACACGGAGTAACAAATCCCAGTCTTGGTCCATGCCAACCCAACAGACACCCTCGGAGATACCTGTAGAGCACCTTTATAGTCACCCAGTTACGTTGCGACGTTTGATACACACAAGGTATTCCTCCGGTGTCAGTGAGTTGCATGATCTCATGGTCAAAGGAACAGATACTTGACATGCAGAAAACAATAGCAATAAACTGACACGATCAAATGCTACGTTTACAGTTTGGGTCTTGTCCATCACATCATTCTCCTAATGATGTGATCCCGTTATCAAATGACATCTCATGTCAATGGCTAGGAAACCTTAACCATCTTTGATCGACGAGCTAGTCAACTAGAGGCTTACTAGGGACACAGTGTTGTCTATGTACCCACACATGTATTTGAGTTTCCAATCAATACAATTATAGCATGGATAATAAACGATTATCATGAACAAGGAAATATAATAATAACCAATTTATTATTGCCTCTAGGGCATATTTCCAACAAGAAGAAAGGGACAAAAATTGGGGTGTTACCAACCTTCCCCCCTTAGAAAAATCTCGTCCTCGAGATTTGGTTGCTCAGGGAACAAGTATGACTGAAGGAAACCGTTTCCAACTCGAGCATCCTTTTTCTTGGTATAATGTTTCCCCTTGGATTTCATATGATCGGACTTTCTGACTTCGGGATGATTTGCTTCACCTTACTTGAATTTCTGACGGGTCTTACCTCATACGTCAAACCTTATGCTGACTTGGATGGGTTCATGTCTGCCGGTAATATCTTGAGAATAAATTTCCTGTGAACACGAAACCTTTGTATTTCTTCCATTGGTTTGCTCAAACAGATGTGTGTCTTCCGGGTTCATACAATGCTGAGAATCACAGTTTTTCCTCTTAACGGGATCTGACTGCCCGTAGATGATACTGCGGCATCGGGATTTGTCTCTTTGTCTTGAGCTTGCAATATCAAATCGTAGCATCTCAAGTCTGGACTGACAGTTGTGCTGACGGGAAAATATTTTTCATGACAGGTTGTCCTTGTACTCAGTTCCACAAGTGAGAGCACCTGATCTGAGCTCGTTGCTCGGCTTTTAGCTTACCCATGCTGTCAGTATCATCATCTATGTTACTAGGCCGTGAGATATCTTAACACGGTCGCTGAAGTCAACATACTAAAGCGAATAAGGAATCTTGCATCTGATGAGACAGACTTGGATACTTCACACTGACCCTTCTAAACATGTGTAACCGGACAAATCGGTTAACGTGACCTGAGGTCCTTATGGAACATGATAGGCCTCTGAGTGTATGTTCATGTTGATATTTATGGAATCATGGTCTCAATCTGACTTGGGCACCCAGACCCTGTCGGTCGTGCAGTAATTATCATATTTTTGCTGTTAGACTTACTCCTTGATTGTCAGTATTTTCTTCATTGGAATCCCTTGCGGAAAGAGCTTGGCCACCTGTATTTATTCTCGGTTCTTCTTGTGACCATAGTTGTTATGGGTGCAATATTTCATTATCATACCTTATTCTTGCACATGAAATGAGTCCTCATAGGCCTACCATATAATTGGTATAGAGTGCGTTGTTCGAGCTGATCAGACAAGGCCGTAACAAGAGTCCGTGATACCACTTTTTTCGGTGCCGAGAAACTGACCTTTGTAGTCACTGTCAAAACTGTTGTTTCAAGCTTGTCTGCCTCACCATTTGTTGATTCACATGAGATGTATATCTGACTCTGCTTCCTCTGTCATGCATATGTAGTTGTTGCATCCTGGCCTTCTTTTGGTAGATTCATTTGAATATAGTTGTATCCTTGTATGAGTAACTTGCATGATCTGGGATGCATGCTCCCCCTTCATACGGAAATCTGAAGTTAAATACAAGATTTCCCGGAACAGACATTTGTTCTGTCGGATTTCTGCCAAAACTATTGCGGACCTGATTCTGAAGTTGCCCTGTCATATACTGCCAACTCACTGTGTAATAGTAGCAGTACTGATGACGGTGGGAAGTGCCGTACTGAAGAAGGTTGGGGTTTCTTATGTTGAAAGCGATCCGAGTAGCTTGCTGAAGAAGACTGGACACCTTACACTCGAAGTTTTAGTCGTGGTAGCGTGCTGGAGAAGGCTGGGTTCCGTGCCTGAGAAGCTTCTCCTCCGGTTGCTTATTGAGGAAGATTCATTTCCTTATGCCGGAAGCTTTTACCGAGGTATCTTGCAGTGGAAGACTGGGTATCTTGGGCAGGAAGCTGTCCACCAGAAGCTTCATATTGTGATCCGCGGAATGCTATATACATACCCATAACATTTTTGATGTTGGTTATGTGTATGAGAAGAATTGCCTGACTGTCTTTCTTGTTGAAGATTGAACTCATAGCCCCTTCTTTCTTTCTTCCGGAGTATAACATATTTCAAGTTCCACCCGTGGCTGAAATAAAACTTTATATATATCCATACCTTCGATGGAAAATATATTGTTGACCTTGCACCTGACTTGTCTTCCTGCTGGTTTGATCATTACTACTGTAAAGGTTGCGCAATTGATGTAGACTTGATGCTGATAATAAATCCAGTCTACCATTTATGCAATCAACTGAGAGTGCCATATTGTTTAGCTGAGCTTCCAAGTAACTGAGATACTCATTGCTTCTTCGGGTCCGATGGTGATTGATGAGCAACTTTCATAAGGGGAAATAAGGTAACACCAAAGGCCCAAAAGAAACCACAAAGAAAAACAACTCAATTGAACAATGGCACACAACAGGCACACAAGCATCCATAAACTGTACTGCATCCATTACTACTTAGCACAACCACAACACGCATGCTACTACAACTGATGCAACATGAACTATACAGGCACTAATGCACTATGAACAAGTTAAGTCTGAGTAGCTGACGAAACAGCTGGTGGAGGGGTGGGCAGAGCAGTTGATGCTGGAGGTGCAGAAGTCGATGCAGAAGGAAGTGGGGGTGGAGTCATTGCAGCACCGAGCAATCTCCTGGCCCCGGTCGCGTCTTGGACTAGCTCAGCAATCAGCATATACTTGGCCGTCATGAAGCGAGACA
The DNA here is from genome assembly GCA_039707655.1 of Elymus sibiricus. NCBI lineage: Eukaryota > Viridiplantae > Streptophyta > Magnoliopsida > Poales > Poaceae > Elymus > Elymus sibiricus. The sequence continues at coordinate 162,935,342 of CM077666.1, read as the reverse complement.
TGGACGGGATGGCCACATCATCATTAGGGCGAGCAGAGGGGAACCTGACTCGCCTGGGGTTCTCGGCTATGGTAGGGTAGTAGGAGTAAGCACTGTTTTCTTGCATCACCAGCTCTTGATGACGAAGACCTGTAATTCCTGCCAGGGCTGCGAGTTGAACTGCGCGATCTGGAGTGGCACCATATCCGCCATGGAATCTGTAGGTACATCTTCCAATAGGGATCCTGGCTTCCAGAAAAACATGGGCAACATATTCCAGTAATCTGCCTCCAAGCAGAACCTCAAAAACTTGATACCGCGGCATCTCTCCATTGGGATAGAGGCTATGCCATACATCGTGAAGTAGGGATGCGAAGCTGAGCAGTGCAGGGGCTGCGTTGAACTCAATAGGAATGGCGGCCATCTACACTCATGGAATAGATGGTCAGAAGAAAAACGGAATCTATATGCATGCATGCTATGCAACAACCAAGTGCAGCAATCAAATGCAACAAACAATCAGGACTCTATACTACCGGTTTCTAATGCTCGCGCTAACTAGGGCGTCCTACAGCCAGACCTGCTCTGATACCAAAAGTTGTGGCACCCCGGCTCAGAGGGACCGGAACGCCCCGTATTCCAGCCCAGAAATTGAGTCTTCTGGAATACGGCACTGCTTGGCATAGAACAAATCAGCTCTCATTACAAATGATAAGGCTACAAGGGTCTGATATTACAAGGATTACAATGGCACGGCGATACTACGCCTGCTAAGGTAGCTCTATGCTAGCAGCGGAACAACTCGTAGCAGCGGAACGACGACGACGGGGGTGAACTCCACTCTGCAGGGACTCTGGATGGGACACGGTCTAACTCGCACGATCGGAATCCTCGACAAGCAATCAATCACGGCATTACCTGCAATCTGGTGGCATGACACGCCAGGTGAGTACTTTGAATGTACTCGCAAGCTCACAACAACCAAAAGCATCAAGGCAAGACAATAACATAGCATTAATAGGTTAAGTTATTATCAACTACCATGATGTAGAAGCAAATATTAAACATGATATGATAAAGCTAGAATTACAGGTGAACCAACATCTGGGGTCACAGGGACCATCTCACACTTGACTATCCGGCCAAGCAACATATCATCTTGATCACCTTGTGATCAATACATTCTTGAGATCACAACATGATCACATCACAACCCGAGGATCGTTCTCAAGATCATCCCCATATCAACAACGGCATCCTGCCAAACTATTACTTGCTCACATATAAATATAAGCCATAATATAAGTCATTCCGTCATCATGAGTGTTGATCGAACGGTGTGACCTACAATGAACTGTGTCCATAACCGAGGACGTGGCTATCGATAGTTTATACACTCTGCAGAGGTTAGTACACTGTACCCACACTACGGAACTCATGGCCTCGTGCTCCCATTCGGGTGGACCAACGATATTCCGACAAAACCAATCTATTACATGACACTCTCCCGGCCACTCCGATAAACTCCCCTTTGGGTTATGTCATGGGTGGCCCCGATGTCAACTCGTTACATCCGCCACCTCTGTGGCTGCCACCGTCATGGCCAAACAAAACAAACTCGTCCCAAACGGGGACACCCAGTTACAACACAACTCGGGCACACAAGGTTATGACCGCCTACCGGGCCAGGGCAGCGCGAGCACATAACCTTCCCTAGTTGAAGGCATCAGCGAGAGGCATGACAATAGACCGAATTAGGGCCTCCCCATCCAGGCAAGTGTGGCTGCACTGGTGAGCTCGATTCGGTGGCACCTGACCAACGAAATGACGGAATTGGTCGCCAAGATATAGCGGTGATAGAACTGTTACCCAATATTACATATCAACCTGTGATTCAAGTCATAGCAATATCCATCCAATAATCCAAAGAATAATATATCCATATCATATAATGAACTCCCAAAGGTAAAAAATTCAACATGATCATGACGAGAGCAAGACTACTGCTACTAGTGATCTCAAAACAACATGTCACCCTCAATCTGCAAAGCATTAGTCCTAGAAATCCAAGCGTCATCATGGCAGTACCAAGGTCAAATGTAACTCCAAGAAATACCATGAATAAATCATATTTAACTAATGAATATATTAAGCAAATTTATTAAATAAACCATGACATTGCATTGCAATCATGCAAATGGAGGTTGTGGCTTGCCTTGCTCCAAAAGAGAGTGGAAGAGCTCCTGGTCTTCACCAACACATAGCAAACACTCTGGAACATATGTTTGCAAGCATTTAGAAAAATCACATAAAGCAAATACTTCTGTCCAGAAATTCTAGACAGAAGAGAAAATACCAAACTCTACCAGAAAATAAAGGAGCTCAAAAGAAAAATAATGCAAAAAGAATCAGTTCATTTGGACTTGTAGTTTAGGAGTTATTCATGGTCAAAGTTGTGGTCAAACTGGATTTAAAATGAATTTAAAAGAATTTCAGAAAAACCTCCAGGGGGGTGGCGTCGAAAGCGTAAAGTGGAGTTACGCCTCCACTTAAAATGCTTCGACGGGGTAGGGTGAGGCTGACTGGTGGGGTCACCCTGTCAGATTTAAAGGGAGGGAGGGAGAACAGAGGGCGGCGGCTCTTACCGGCGTCGGCCGGCGGCGAGGAGGCAGCGCCGGAGCAGGTAGATGAGAGGGATGGATCGGGCACTCCGCGGTGAGCACGCCTGTACCCGTAGCTCGAAGAATGCTGGCCGGATAACGTCGGAATCAAGATCTCTGGCGGCAACAGACTTCGGGCGCCGGCAAGGTCGACGATTCCGGCGATGATTGACTCGGGAGAGAGGCTGCGAAGGGTCGGAGAGGTTCCAGGAGCTCGATGGTGGTACTGGCGCGGGCGGAGGGGCACTGGAGGGGGCTAGCCGAGGTGGAGGCCAAACGGCGGAGCTCCGGCCGGAGAGGAAGAAGAAGACCCCATGAGCTCGCTGGAGTGGCTCCGGTGGTCGATCGAGAGAGGTAGAGGGGGAGTGGTGAGGAGAGCTGCAGACAGGGACGGCTTAAATAGCCAGGGCAAGGATGCCCGAGCCGGAAGCCGCCATGGACAAGATGGCCGGAGTCCTGGCGAACCGCGGACGCGTGGGCGCACGGGAGGGCTCAGACGGCGACATGAGAGAGCTAGTGGAGGCTCAGCGGCGCAGGAGGAGCAGACGCGGGCGAGGCACGCGCGGTCGGCCACTAGGGCACTGTGCGCGCGCATGCGGCGAGAGCAGAGCCGCCGTGGCACGAGGAGGGGGAAAGAAGGAGGGGGGAATGGGGCTAGGCGGCCAGGTGGACGACGGAGAGGAAGGGCGGCACCAGCGGACGCGCGAACATGGTTGAGAGAAAGAAGCCCGCAGCTTGGCGACATCCAGAGCGTGCCCACCGCACGCAGAGCACGTGCACAGGCGTGCCAACAGTGTGGTCACCGCATGCATTGCCATAGAGAGGGCATGTAGGCCTGGCAAAAGATGTCCATAGTGTTGTCCATCCATCCTACAGCCTCACTAAAGTGATGGATCGATCAAAGGGACTATGGATTGATGGGAGGCATCAGATGAATGTTGTTGTAGCCAACTTGGGTTAGAAGTTGTGGTCAAGTTACTTGACAAATGGGCCAGAGAGGATGCCACAATGGTTTAGGGTAGGAAGGACTACAGTCCTGTGAATTTTGAGATGAATTGGACAAGATTTGGAGATAATTGCTGTACAATTGCCAAGAACAGCACAGAAACAGGATTTGGAAGCCGCACTCACATGGGGTACTTGATTAAGCTGCAATTTGGTGGAGAGTTATGATTTAGGACCAGGTAGGCACTGGAAAAATTTCATGCCATTTGGAAATACCTACATGATACTTCCTTCACAAAGGTCCTCTCTGAACAGAATCTTGGGAGAATATTGTAGAGCAAATGGCTTGGAAAACTAATGTAAAATTTGGCATGTTCAAAGGATATAGGGGTATTTAGGCCCTAGATTAATTTCAGAATTTATGAAGCAATATAAAATGTAGTTGCTTCATACCTTGAAAATTTGACCAGAACCAAAGATTAGAAGGTGTGCTCACATAGATTGTTGGATGGAGCTAAATTTTGGTGTAGGGGAAATTATTTGAGCACATGGGGGGCCTGGCAAAATTTCAACTCAAATGGATACTCCTAGCTAGTACTTCCTTCACAAAGCTTCTCTTTGGACAGAAACTTGGGAATTTTGGTGAGGAAGGTTTACTAGGCAAATGGAGTTGAATTCTGTCATGTGTTAATGATTTGGATAGGAAAGAGTGCCCAAAAAGTTTGAGGGCAATCCAGAAAATATAAATAGCAATTCCTTCACAAAGTGCCATACTGGACAGAATAGGAAATGAATATCCCTGAATTATTTTTGAACTAGGCAAGGAAGGGTTTGGACATATCTGGGGAATATATGACCCAAAGAATTTATGAGAATTATTTGGGAATTTTAGGAATGACAGAAACATAGGTTGCTTCACAACCTGGGTCAGACAGGGTTATTCTTTTAATAGAAAAGGAATATGCCCAAGAAAAAGAATTTGGGGTTGGACTAGAATAGGAATACCATGATCTAGGGAAAGATACAAGGATGATACACCACTTGGGATAAAAAGAAATAATGATCTCCCAGGTTTCAAGTCCACAGAACTGCTCCAAAAAGAAAACCAGAGCAAAAACCAAGGAAAACCAAAAGGAAAAAGAAAGGGCCAAAAATCGGGGTGTTACAACAGGCGGACTAGGTGCTCCACGCGCCTCCACGGGTGGTGCTTCCTTTAATTGGGAATCAACTGACACTGAATTGAAATCCAGGCAGACGACGGACCTCTAGCTAAAGTGAAATAGTAAATAGGGGAAACCTTGTGCATCGCGAGTTACTTGGAACATCTAGTATCAGGAAGAATGTGCAGTAAGAAGTGGTCAACTAGTTTCCTTCATGGGATGAATACCGTGTGAGCAGACAGGTAAGATTTGCAAGAACAAGGGAAGAGGAGTACCAATATCGGCTGGCCATGCTGTGTCCTCCTTATGATTTTTTGACGATCTTGTGGTTCACTGGAAACCAGATGTTGTGGAGGACGGTGGAGCCTTGGACGAACCCACGGCCAAGTTGTTGAGTGTGGTGCGGTGGCCCTCTGTCTGCGGCAGGGATGCAGATCCGAGGCGGCGAACGACGGCATAGCGGGAACAACTCCGGTGCGGTGGACGGTTGTGACGTTTGAGCGGCAGCGGTGAGGCGCAGGACGGAGGGGTTGAAGTGGCTCGGGTACAGCACACGTCTGTGTCGTGGAGGCAGCTCTGCCTCGGCTTCAAGTGCTAAGTCCTGGAGGGTGCTGCGGTTGAGGTTGCGGTGGACGACGACGTCGGGGTATCGGCTCTGGCGTGATGGAGGAGGGCAGTGGTGGATCAGTGCGATGGGGTGGCGGACGGAGGAGGCTAGGGTTTCGCGGCTGGTGGAGAGGGAGTTTTGGCGCCCACGGAGTATGAATGGGGAATCAGACGGGGGGGGGGAAGCTAAGGGGGAACCATGTTTCTGGGACGCGCTTGTTTTAAATTTGGGGAAAGTTACAAACTTTGCCCCCATCTAAAATTTTGGACATGTTGCGGGTCGGGGGTAGGACGGTAATCTCAGGTGTCCCAAATCGTGGGCAGGAGCGATTTCAACTGAGCGCATGGGTGTTCAGGCGCCCACGGTGTATGAATGTTTTGTGGAGGCGGTTGTGTGGTGTCTAGCTAAAGTTACAAACCTACCCCGGTTTAGACAACTGAACGTCGGGCCGGTAGGTTTGACGGGTCAGAGTTATTAGAACAGTAATTTCCTTCTACCAAACATAGGTCTCGTGCGGTTTCGGGCGTGAAGAGGCTCTTTTGGTGCTTCGTTCAAAATTTTGAACCAGAAGCATTCGTGTTTAGAGTACTCTTGAACTTTTAGGATTGATCTTAATAGACCTCGTTAAATTTGACCTTGTATGCTTGAAAACCTCATTAAATTATGCGCTTCTTTTGAAATTTTGACTCTTGAAAATCCTATAACTACTATTATTTTGGAATGGAGGTGGTAAATTTGAATGTATTTTGTACACGACTATTTGTTATTATGTACAAAAGCAAAGCAAAGATTGATGCCCCCTTAATTTCGGTATGATTTACAAATGCCATGATCTCAAATTCAAATAATTGAATGCACTTCATGTTGAATTCGAATATTTGAAACCACCTTAAGTTTTGCAGGATGTACAAGTGATGTGGTATAGCGGTTCTCACATTAATTTGATTATGTATGAGATGACTATATAATGTAAATTAACATGACCTGCGTGTCATGATTCAGCATGATGGCTGGAGCCATATGATTGTCACTTTAAATGACCTGCATGTCAACCTTGTTGTAATGCATTATTTTATTAGCTATAGAGATAGCAGTATTATTTGTTGCATCGACAAGGTGGTGGGAAACTTCACGAAGGTGAACACCGATGCGAATGCCGAAGACGAAGAAATTAAGGACTTCTCCGTCAGAAAGGGCTATACCATATCATGCTATTATGAATTGCCTGGGATGTTTATCCCTTATGATGCACCCTTCTGATTGCGCGATAGTCGCTTTTTATTAGGGTGATCTCTCACTTAAAATATCAAGTAGTTAGTGTTCTCCCAAGTGTAGCACCGTCACGGCACCTATCTCTTTGGGGCATCACATGATCTCCATGGGTGCGAACGATTAGAGAAGTGTGAGGCGGGTGAGTTGAGACCTCGCAGCGAGATCACTTGGTTGTCTTGACGTTCAGGCAGGACAGTCCTGAGCTTGGAACACACGCATTGAAAGATGAACAAGAATCACATAGAGATGTGATAGGCAAGTTTGCCTACCGATTGAAGTTCGCGCCATTTGTGTTCATCTCGAACCGTGGCGTTGAATGGAAATGCGGGTTTTGAATCACTCACAGTCAATTATGAGAGATATTGATTTGAGTGGGAGTGCACTATAGAATTAACTTGTTTAATTCTCTGTGCAATTAATTATGAACATTGTCTAAGTGAAATTTGCATAATAGTTATAGAATAATGGCTCGCGTTTCCACCTTCCCTATTAAAATTGAATAGCTGTTAAATATCTGGTTAAACTTTACAATTGGTAATATAATGTGAGGATTGTCCTCAAGAGTGCCGAGAAGGACTTTGTCCTATTGCATGCTTTTGGTATTCTCCCGCTAATGCTATGGATGATGTGACTCTCGTCCTTCGATCCAAAAGCTAGAATTCCGTTACGGTCAAGTGCAATATGTTTGCTTCCTTGAGACCCGAACTTCAAAAGTTTGGGATAGCTATGTGATATTCATGGAACTGAAAATTAGTTTCAGATACAAACAAATGCTAAAAGATATGAAATATACAAATCAATGTTTGTTTTGCAAATTATTAGTAAAGTGTTTACTATGCATTAGACTGATAAGAGAGGGATCCAGCAGAACGCCTGTCATATAATGAAGGTGAATAAAACAACAACTTAAAGAGAAAGGAAATGTCCAAAGGGTGTTAGTGTGACTTACACATCTAGGAAGTCCGGGGCTAACGCCACTCTTAAAGTTGGGTGCTTCTTCTGAGAGTAGGAGAAATATTGAAAGTTAAACTGTTAGAAGTATAAAGGCAAAAAGAGAGAAGACTGGACTATCCAGCTCATGTATGAAAGTCGTACAAGCTATTGGTGTATAGATGGCTGGTCAAAGAAATAGTTCTTGGGAATTATGATTAAACATGTTAATAACTAATTCTTGGGTATTGTGAGTTGATCACAAAGATACCCGCTCGATTGCATTTTGTTGCGACTCGATGCAAGAACTACTATGGCCTAAAAGACTTGCCGAGAATGAGTTTAGATATGCGCTGGGAACATAGTAAATGTTACTATACCTTCCATCGGTGTATTACCTATGTATTTATTTTCATAATTCATTTTTGGAGTTTCATACACTCTAGCCCATTGCATAAGGTATCTTGCAAGAAGGTTGTTCATAAGAGAACTTTTGATGTTCGGTGTTATGAATAACATAAGGGCCATACTGTCATTATGAATGTGATGTATGTTATGAATATTGATAATAATACATTACCTCTGTATTTACTTTCATAATTCATTTTAGAGTTTTATACACTCTAGCCCATTTGCATAATGTTTGTTGCAAGAGTGTTGTTCATAAAAGAACAATTGTTGTTCAGTATTATGAATAACATAAGGGCCATACTTCCATCATGTATGGGATGTATGTTATGAATATTGATGGTAATATGATACATCCATAACACTGACGCTAAATGTCGAAGACTAAAAGAATACCACACATGTGTGGCACTGCATTTGGTCACATTGGAGCAACCAGCATGGAGAAATTCCATAATGATGGATTTTGAAGTCGTTTGATTATGAATCATCTGACACTTGCAACTTTCCTCCGAAAAGTGAAGTGACTGAAATACCATTCACATGCCATAAGGAACGAGCAAAGAACTTATTGGTGATCATACATCATGATGTGTGTAGTTCGATAAATGTTGTTGCTGGCAGTGGATTTGTCTATCTTCTGAAATGACTCAAGTAGATATATTGATATTTATTTGATGAGACGTAAGTCCGGATCTTTTGAAATCATTCAAAAGGTTTTCAAAATGAAGAAGAAATTATTGTAACAAGAAAATTATGTTTCTGCAATTGGATTGCGGAAAGAAATTTTGAGTTACAAGTTTAGTGAATGTCTGATGAGTTGTGAAAAGAGTTTCATAACTTACACCTCCCGGAGCACCACTATGAGTGGAATGTCCATGAAGACGTAATCAAAATATTTATGACATGGTAAGATCAAAGATGACATAAATTAATTTGCCATTATCCCTTTTAAAGTAATGCTTTAGAGACTACGGATTTTACACTGAAAAGAGCGCCATCAGATCTGTTGAAATAACGCCATGGTATGGTAACCCCAACCATGTTATGTCTTTTCTTAACATTTGGAATATGGGGATTGTGTAAAATATTTACAAACCTATTCCAAATCAGACAAGTGCTACTTTGTAGGTTATCCCAAATTATTGGGTATTCCTCCCTCACTATACCGAGGCAAAAGTTTGCCACAAAGAACGGTATGATTTTGAAAGAAAATGTTTCTTGCAAAAAGGTGAGTGGGAGGACAGTGCAACTCGATGAGATAACAGTACCTTCGTTATCATGACAAAGGAAAGAAACTGTGGAAGCAATTCCAAAGTTTCCTCCTGCGACTAATACGGAAGCCTCTACAATAAAATGTATGGACTTCGGTCGAACTTGTAGTTGAACCAAGTAGGCAAAACTCGTGCAAACCTCTCAGGTGCACAAATGAGATATTGTTGTTAGACAACAGTATACCTACGATAATCAAGGAAGCGTTGATGGGCCCTGACTCCGGAATTGGCTAATTGCCAATACAATCCGAGATAGTTTCCATATAAATGATTCAAGATTAAATCTTGATGTACCTTTCGGAAGACTTAGAGTCTAACGAATATTAATGGAACTATAATCTGATACGGATAAAAATGTTTTATCCATAAAGCTCAACTTGTTGCTTATAACAAATTCAAGGAATTAACTACGATGAGATTGTCTCACCGTAGCGATGCTTAAAGTCGGTTCGGGTTAAACTAGCAATTAATACATATTTCAATGATGAGATATGATACTTGGATGCCAAAAGGATTTCCATGTGATGGAAATGCTACCTAGGACTTGCATGTGATACAGTCCAAGGTATTTTGTCTATCCAGAGGATGCTAGTGAGTATGCAAAGTTCATAGTTCCGGCAATGGACAGAAGAGAGCAAAATGGAGTTGGAATCTTCATTTTTGATGAAATAGTCAAAAGAGTTTGATTTCATCAATGGATAACGAATATGCTTGTGGTTATAAGAAAGTAAGTGGGAGCATAATAATATTTCTAAAAACCTTGTGTGCTTGACACATTGTTGATTGGAAATAATATAAATTTCTTGACACAAATTAGGACTTCATTGAAAATTAGTTTTTCGATGAAGTACTTGGGCTAAGTAGCCTTGATATTAGGCATATTTATCTACGGAGATAAAATTGCCTAATAGGCTAAGCCAAAAATACATATTGACAAGATGCTAAAAATAGTTTAGCATAAGAACGTCAAGGAGTGATTCTTGCCAAAGTCACATGGAAAGAGTTTTGCAAGACTCGGTGTCCTAAAACACTGATGAGCAAAATACATGATGGAGATTCCACACACTTTTGTGTTTGGATTAATCATGTATTCCATGGTATGTAAGACAACCAGATATGTCCAATACTCCCAAGTTGTTGCGAGTATAGATACCAAAGTGATCAAAGTGCTGATCATGGGACAACAGTGAAAAATGTCATTGTGTACTAGACTAGCACCGATGACATGTTTTCTCGCAAGATGAGATTATGAAGTACTCGTTCTGAGTAATTACATCGAAACAGTCTTCATCAATGCTCCAAGCGATTTTCGATTTAAGTTAAGGGTTTTGTGTAATACACAATATGGTGGCACGGTAGTTGGAAATTTTTCCAAACAGGTTACTGTGGCGAATTCTATAATAACGGCTAAGTATGTTGACGCTTTGGAAGCGACAAAGAAGATGTCGAATCATATAGTTCATTCATGAACTTAGTATGGTTCCAAGATGGCTTTGGTCAATGGGACACTATTGCAGATAGTTGCTCGATAGCTCAATCCGAGGAATCAAGGTTTGACCTGTGATTCACATATATACAAAGCCAAGTCCACCCAAAATATGTATTTTTTGAAAGCGTGAAAACCCGAGGGTATGCAAACATACACACGGAACTGAAGATGTCAGGTCCGTTAGACGTAGACTATACCACACGGCGAAGCATATTTTACACCGGTATGCCATAGGTGTAAAGTGCATTAGCATTGACTAGATTATTGACTCTAGTGCAAGTGGGAGTCTGTAAGAGATATGCCCTAGAGGCAATAATAAATGTTATTATGTATCCCCATGTTCCTAATTAAGTTTATGTTCCATGCTATAACTGCTATGGTTCTCGAGCCCGTATATCCAAAAAGGCTCTAAGGAAAACCCATGTGCACATGTGGAATAATAATCGGTAAAAAGTATTCCTAGTCAAGCCGCTAAGACTGGCTCAAGTGTTGCAAGATGATCACGTTTTCCTGATCATGGGCATGACTATGCCAGCAATTTTGAGGGCACAATGTTAGAAGAACATTTGTGTTGAATCGACCCGAATTGATGTTATGCTATGAGATACATTCGTCACAAGTTAATGGTTAATAACACAAAGAAAGTTAACATTTGCATGATTCCTTAGACCATGAGAGTATCGAGTTTCTTCAGCTTGCTTCATGAACTTTGGGGTTTGTTAAACGTCATCCGTAAATGGGTGGCTATTATGGCGGCTTACGGGTTCATGGAAAAGTATGACAAGGGACTTGATAGCTCAAGATTGGGATTTGCTCCTCCGACGATGGAGAGATGTTCTTTGGGCCCTCTCGGTGTTACGGTATCCATCATCATCTGGTCAGACACATTGTGATTTGATCACAGGGATGCCGAAACACGGGAATGAGAAAAGAGAACAAAACCGGTACTGAGGTAACTGGCATTGTGGACAAGTGTTGATCCACGAGGATGCCGATAAATCTCGCCTCGGGTGTTTGTAACATATCGCGAAGCAACAGAAATAGCACACGGCAACTGGAGGTTCACTCGAATATTTATTCCTGTGGGTATAGAGGTCAATATGGGTGTCCACGGCTCCGATGTTGATCATTGATCAGAAAGTGTTCCGGTCATGTCTATACTTCACCGAACCTATAGGGTCACATGCTTAAGGGTCATCTATCTGCTGAATACTAGACAGGGAGTCTGAGAGAAAGTCACCGGAAAAGTTTCGGAGACAACGGAAAAGTTCCGGGAGAGAACATGGGAAAAGTTTCCGTAAAACCGAAAAGTTGTTTTGGAGTAAACCATTAAGCCAAATAGGTTTCGGTACGCGCCTGGAACTTTTTGGAGGTGCCAGAAATGTTCTGGGAACTTTTGGAATTTTTTCGGAGAAAAAATCGGAAATGTTCCGGAGCAGCCAGAATTGCTTTGGTTGGTTTTCGCTGAAGAAAATCATTGATCCAGAAATGTTTCGAAACGCGTTCAGAATTGTTTTAGTGGGTGCTGGAAATGTTTTGGACCTACAGAAATATTTTCGGATTTAACGGACGCGAAAAATTGTCTTCGTGAATTGTGAAAACGCATTCTTGTTTGCTTTTCGCTGATGAAAATCATTGATCCGGAAATTTTTCGGAACGCATCCAGAATTGTTTTAGTGGGTATTGGAAATGTTCTGGGCCTACAGAAATATTTTCGGATTTAACGGTCGCGGAAAAATATTTTCATGAATAGTGGAAACACTATTTGGTAGCTTCTTTGGGAAGCCACCTTTGAGGGCATTTTGGTATTTCGAAGTGTTCTCTACCCCTTGGGCTTGGCCTATAAATAGGGGTGGAGGGGGCTGCCCAAACTCACTCTTTCTCTCATACATTATGCCATGCAATGATCTGGCTTCATCTCTCCCTCACACGAAATAGTTTCGTAGAGCTGAAAGGCTGTCTGGGTTCCGGTGGGAACTAGTACTGGACGACGAAGCCCTGCCGGATAGCTGACACCGGATGTGTGCAACCCCGTAGAGAGGTCATAGGTTCGATCTTTTTGCCCGAGGGGATGTTCGAGAGTGCCTCCCGAAGGGCTGTCCGAGTGACCGTCCGAGTTTCTGTGAGTGCCTCCCGAAGGGCTGTCCGTGATACCGTCCGGGGGACAGTCCGACCGCCTCCCGAACGGCTGTCCGAGGGGCTGACAAGGGAGTACATCCTCGCGGTTGGGAGGTTGTAAATCCTAGCTACGGGGATATGCACTGACGATCTACATCGACTCTACGTCCATTGCGCTACGAGTCGGTAACGATCAGATCAAAAACCTTGTACGTCCATTGCGCTATACCGAAATTTTTTTGTTTTCTGTCGCGTTCCCCTACACACACACACTATTTCTGCTCATGTCTCTCTCCCCTTCTCCCTTGCATACACACACTCAAGGCCATCTCTCGTCGAGACATCCTATTCGTCTCTCTCTCTAGACCTCTCTCATTTCTCGTGATATCTATCTCTCATCGCATACCCCCCCTCTATCCGCGCCTCTCTCGAATACGTACACATACCCTCTCCAGTCCCTGCCAAATACGTCAACTACACATTCACACATGTTGCATCTTATCATGTGCTCCATTGATCTAAAAAGCCCTCTATTCACTTTTACTTCGCATACAAGATTCCTTTGAATTAAAACTACGCAAAGTGTGGCCAAAATTTGTTTTATAAAATCTACATCTATACAATATTACAAAGTTATATGGAGTATGAAAGTTGTGCATCCAATGATATTTATTCCGCATTGTGAATGTTTATATTTTTATACTATAAAGTTAGTCATAATAAAGAGAAACGAAGAGCATCTCTCTCTCCATTGCCCCCCTCTCTCTACGCCTCTTTCACGTATGCACACAAACTATCTCTAGGCCCTCTAAAAGTATGCCCCATCACATTTACGCATGTTCCACCTTTCTCTCACGAGATATACACCGACGATCACTGTATTTGAAGCGAAAGCATGATACGATCACTGGACTTCAGAATACACTCATTACGGTCACCATGTACGTTTTGTGGTTGTTATGCAGTCACAGGCTCACCGTAGAGCTCTATATTTGTTGAAGACATGATTAGTTGACCAGTTAAACAGTCCACGTGGCGCATCTAGTGTTGCATCATCAGCACACATTATCTCACTACCATAGGGCCCACCTGTTAGCGGGTATAAGAATGTAAACAAACGAAAATAAAATATTGCACGGTGGGTATTACTAGTAGAAGGGATTCGAAGTGGTGACCTAGGGTTCGCACCCGCACGCGCTAACCATGGCGGACAAGGTGGCCTTGTATTGGTATGCTGTGCTGGTTCTTTTAATACACAGGATCTAGTGTCGTGATTATACACACACGCACACATGCACACGAACTGCATGCATGCAACACTCACACGCACACACGCACGCATGCATGCACACACACGCAGACACGCACGCACGCATGCATGCACTCACCACACGACCAACACACACGCTCACGCTCAAGTGCTCAACCTACACGTGCATACACACACATTAGGCCCTGACATACACATACACAGCCAGGTGGTTTGCGCGCAAGGGTTCGAGTCTTGTCGCGCCTGCGTAAATTTCTATTTATCTTATCTCTTTCCTCTGCCAACTAATAGGTGGGACCTACAAGGAACTTGGCAAATTTAACCAGTCAACATAGTGCCACATAGACTATTTGGCCGGTCAATAGAGTGCAATACGATGCGGAACGGTGAGCGAGTGATCGTATAATCACCGTAAAACATATATAGTCACTGGTGCAGCGACCTGCTATACAAACGGTTTTTACCCCCTTTTCGTGACAGAGTTTTAAACCGTCGCCTTGCATGTGTGTGCGATAGGGGGGGGGGTCCTTCCCACACGACCCAGAAACCATCGGCAATAGGGAGCACGCAAGCATACATTTCACAAAACTAAGCGTATGCGATGCTCGCATCTTTCCCAAACGCTCCGTCCTTGCTACTCGTGTGTGCTCGCATTACCATCGCACTCGGTATTCTGTGGTGCAACATTTACGTTGCGCGCCCCATCACAAACAATTCACGATTGTAAAACGTGTATGATAAGGAGACGATCACACACATTCACTTTTCCCAAACCGTGTGTGATTATATAATTAAGAAGATAAGTTAATCATCGTACGCATGTCGGATGAGTTTGTGAAACATCCGACTGTCGTACGAGTATCAGACGGGATAACTATCGCACACGCTATTCTGTGGTGCAACATTTACGATGCGTATGACATCAGAAACAGTTCATGATTGTAAAGCGTGTACGATAAGGCGACTATCACAAACATTTTGTTTGCTCGCACCGTTTGTGATACTGTCTAACATCACACACGCTTTGCAAACAACAATTGTGTGCAAGGTCACACACGTTTTCTCTCTATGAAACGTGTCGGATTATGAGGTATATCACATACGTTGTGCTTCTATAGATCGTGTGCGGCGTAATGACCTGCATAGCGTATTTTCACCCTAATTTAATCGCTGCTATTTAAAATTGTATCGAATTTGAATTTGAAAGTAGGCTATAACTATATTCATATCCATCAGGTTCAACAACCAATGCATTATTCGATTCACAGGTACATATGTTCAAGAATTACATCAACAAAAAGAATTACATAAGCACCGAATAAAGAATGATGAACCAGGGTTGTATACTTGTATTAAAGACGGTAAAGAAAGATGCGAAAGACATTTTGGTTGCTGAACAAGGTGAAGCGGAATGCCCATATTGTGCCCTCCTCCATGCAGAAGGCACGCACGACTATAGTCCAACCCCTTGTGATGGTCGACCGCCCATCCTTCACTGTCTTCATGAGGACATCTAGATAGTCATTGTGTTCTGGTAGAAATACTTTAACCTTTGCATGACCACCAATCATGTAGTTTGAGAGGTAATCTTGAGTAAACTGCTTTGGAACCACTGCAAAGGAAAAAGATTTAGACATTGTCATCTAACACAACTCATTATGGGCAGTAAAAAGAAGCCTGCAGAGTTCTTACTTACCATCCTGCAGTTCACTGTTGTCTTGGATAAAGTGTAAACAAATAGTTTAATTGCCATCTTTTGACCCATTTTACTAACAATCTTTATCAGTTTCCTCACTTGATGCTGGTTCATGAATATCTCATTGCCCCATACGCAAAAAGGGTCGAAGCGCGGATCTTTACCAATGACATATGTACCTAAAAGCACCAAGTTAATATTAGAAGCTAAACAACAATTGCACAGTGATGTAGTACAACACTCCCTCCGTCCCATTATATAAGATCTTATTACATCCAATATACTCACATATTGGATGAATTAACATCTTATATTATGGGGCGGAGGGAGTTTATTACATTGTTACAAATATCGGTCGATTAACTGCAGTTAACTTCTGTTGTGTTGTTGTTGTTGCTGCTCTTCTATGTATATCTAAACATCATCAAAACATTAAGGTAACACTCTTCCTTCTTGCTATGTAGCCTAAGATTGCATATTTAGACATTCAGTACAATGCATGTTGCTATGTAGCCTTATATATATTAGATATGGCCCTAGTTAACCTACCGATAAATGGGTTACAGGTGTATTCAGTTAAATGTCCGATTCGCCGATTAATCCCTTATCAGCCCCCAACCTATAAGGTACCAGCTACCAATATCCTGAACAGTGAGTATATATAAGCCATGGGATGAAACTAACCTCGATGGAAAACAGCAGTCGTTCCCAATATTGTCCTGTGTAAGTACATCTAAAGGCATGTTAAGCACAACATGCTAAACATCAACCAAATATATCCATGTTAGACAACATAATCTCCAAATGATAGCTTCAGTGTGCAGGTTTAAGCACACTAGTTAAGCAAAACAAGAAGTGGAAAGGTGTGTTGACTGCAACAGGCCTAACATTTAACAACAAGCAAATATAGTCATTCAAACTGGTATTGTGCAGGTCTAAGTACACTAGTTTTTGTTAAATAAAAATGGAAAGGCATGTGAACTACAACATGCTTAACAACAACCAAATATAGTCATTCATAGTGGTATTGTTGAAACTGGTATTGATGAAATTGAACTACACAGTTCATACTTGCACATATAGAACATCACATTGTGAATAACTGAAATAAACAAGGCATACTACGAACAACCAAAGATAGCAATTGAAACTGGACATATGCTAACTACAAACAACCGAACAACCTAAAACCGTTAAAAGAGGCATATGCTCGCTACAACATGCTTAACAACAACCAAATATAGTCATTCATAGTGGTATTGTTGAAACTGGTATTGATGAAATTGAACTGCACAATTCATACTTGCACATATAGAACATCACATTTTGAATAACTGAAATAAACAAGGCATACTACGAACAACCAAAGATAGCAATTGAAACTGGACATATGCTAACTACAAACAACCGAACAACCAAAAACAGATAAAAGAGGCATACGCTCGCTACAACATGCTTAACTACAACCAAATAGTCATTCATAGTGGTATTGTTGAAACTGGTATTGATGAAATTGAACTGCACAGTTCATACTTGCACATACAGAACATCAGATTGTGAATAACTGAAATAAACAAGGCATACTATGAACAACCAAAGATAGCAATTGAACTTGCACATATGCTAACTACAAACAACTGAATAACCAAAAACCATTAAAAGAGGCATATGCTAGCTATAACAGGCTTAACAGTAAGCAAATATAGTCATTCATAGTGGTATTGTTGAAATTGCATAGAACGTAGCTTGTGCTTAAACATCAAATTGTATAATTGAACATCACAATGTGAAAAAAGAGGGGGCGTATTACCTACACCAGGCTTAACAGGAAACAAATATGGTCATTGAACTGGTATTGATGAAATTGTACTACACAGTAAATAGTTGCATAGAGCATCACATTGTGAATAACTGAAATAAACAAGGCCTACTGCAAACAACCAAATATAGCAATTAAAACTGGACATATTCTCACTACAAAAGGGGCTCGACAAAACAAATCATGGGATTCCCCCTATGAAGAGGCACGACAAAACAAATCATGGGTTTCCTCACTTGTCACAGATGGGCTCCTTCCCATTGGAAGAGCATGGACTCTGGGTGCGCTCCATGTTGTCGCAGATGGGCTCCTTCCCCTTGGAAGAGCACGGCTGTAGGGTACCCTCCCTGACGTCGCAGATGGGCTCTTTCCCCTTGGAAGAGCCGGAGAGGATTCCCTCCTCGTGGTCGCCGTCGATGAGGTCTGACTTGGCAGCTGAGGATCCCAAGCCAGCGTCGCAGAATGTGTCCTTCAGAAATGACAAAAGGGGCTCCATCATGATGAAGGATGGCAAATAGTTGATAGCGAGCCAGAGGAGATCAATGGCAGGGCCATCGTTGAGATCGACGGCAGTTGAACCCGAGGGGTTGGGGGTGGGCAACTTAACCTGTGACAGCCCACGTCAAGCCGTCACTGTCGACGACCTCGATGTCGTAGCCGGTGTCCACGACATACTAGAATACTCTAGCCCGCTGATTGAGAGCCTACGGCCAGTCATCGTCATCAGCTTCCTCGGTGGCCACCTCGCCGACGTCAGGTGAAGAGGCCGCAATAAACCTCTTTTGGGCTATTCGCTCCTCGAGCTCCCAGGGAAGCGTAGTCGGGCTTAGGCTGTGATGCTTTGGAGTGGGGGAGGGGGTGGGGATGGGGATCTGTGGAAAAGGGGGTGTTTTGCAGGCATCATCTAAGAAACTCAGAGCGGCGAGGGTATGTAGATCGGTGGGTAACCTGCACGGGAAGACCGACAGAGGTTGACGATGGAAGCGGCGCGGCGGCGGCAGTGGCGGCGACCGAGCTAGGGTTTCGAGCGAGGGAGGGGTGGTGTGTGTGTAAGCGGAGGTTTTGGGGTGTATGTGTGTGTGGACGGGGGCCAAGGTGCTATTTGAGGAAATGCCGCGGCTACTGAAAATTTTACTAGGTGGGAGTAAAATGTCAGGGCTACAGAAAATTTGGATGAAGGGATTGAGCAACAAACATCGCACACAGTACAAACATAATAATCGTGTGCTATCAAACAGGAAAACCCTCCAGGTGGGTAGATATTTTTGAGATTGCGAGGGATGCAGGTGGGAGCAGGAGCAACAAACATCGCACATGGTCCAAACATAATAATCATGTGGTATCAAACAGAAAAACCCTCCAGGCGGGTAGATATTTTTTAGAGCGGGAGCAACAAACATCGCACACGGTCGAAACATAATAATCGTGTGCTATCAAACAGAAAAATCCTCCAGGCGGGTAGATATTTTTGAGATTGTGAGGGAAGCCTCGTGGAGCCCAATCTACTGTGCTGATGTGACTGACAGGGGCACAGGCGTGGCACGTGGGTTGTCTGAGGGAACCGTGTCTGTTGCGTCATTTATAAATTTGGCAAAAAAAATGCGGGAAAGGGTCCTTGCAACCTGGACATCCCCGACCTCACGGAGGTTCATGACGTACGAAGTAGTGCCCATCCACCCACCCACACACACACACACACTTCGAGTCGGTGGGAGGGCATCTCACCAAGACCACCGTAACACGGACTAAGAATAATCCACCTTGGTAACCTCTCTCGTTTTCGCTCGAAGTGATGGACGTCCACGCGGCCCCACAGATGATGGGCTTGCAGCCAATAACCACGCGATGGAGTGCCCGAAGACAACCACCGCCTGCATGTGGCCCAAACATATGTATGGAAGTGTTGTGTGGTGTCTGAATACCCAATGCACAACTTTGATGTGCCACCGTGCTTTGGAACCGGATAGTCCCCACACAGAGCGAGGGTTCACGTCATGTAATATGTCGCATGTACCCCCACCCCCCACTTAGAGCCGGTGAGAGGGATTCATGCGTACGCGTGCGCTCAAACTTTGTTTGGTAATCTCACCATGACCTACCGTAACACGAACCAAGAATCCACATTGGTAACCTCTCTCGTTGTCGGTCAAAGTGATGATGACGGACGTCCACGCGTGCCCACGAATGGGCTTCCGCCGATGACCACGCGAGGAGTGTCCGAAGATAAACCACCACATTCATGTGGCCCAAACATACCCAATGTACAACTTTGATATGGCACATGCTAATTTAATTGGAACCGAAAAGTCCCCACACGGAGCGAGGGTTCACGACGCGTACGCAGTATATGCCCCACTCCCCACTTCGAGCCTATGAGAGGGATTATTAATTCAAGCATGTATACACACGTGCGCTCAAATTAAACTTTGGTCTGGAATCTCACCATGTCCTACCGTAAAACGAACCAAGAAGAATCCACCTTGGTAACCTATGTCATTGTCGGTCAAAGTGATGGACGTCCATGCGGGCCCATGAATGGGCTTGCCACCGATAACCACGCGAGGGAGAGTGTCCGAAGACAACCATCGCCTGCATGTGTCCCAAACATATGTATGGATGTGTTGTCTGATGTTTGAATACCCAATGCACAATGTGTACGTGGCACCTGCCTCGGAAACCGTAAAGTTCCCACACGGAGCGAGGTCCAGGACGCGTCGTGTGCTGCCCCCCCCCACTACGTCGATCTGGTGGGAGGGATTCATGCGTACACATGTGCTCAAACTTAACTATATACTATATATAATATTCTCAGCATGACCTACCGTAAGACAAACCAAAAATTAATCCCCTCCTAGGTCAAATTAACCTCTCTTGTTGTCGGTCAAAGTGATGGACCAAGCGGGCCCACAGATGGAAGCATCGCCGATAACCGCTTGAGTGAGTGCGAGAGGACGACCACCGCTTGCATGTGGGCCAAACATATGTATGGAGGTGTCGATGTTTGAATATGTACCCAATGCACAACTTTGATGTGGCACATGCCTCAGAAACCGTAAAGTCCCCACACGGAGCACGAGGTTCACGATGCGTAGTATATGCTGGTCCCCCCCAGTTCGATGCGTACTATATATACTCATACGTACCGTAACACAAACCGGCCAAAAAGAATCTTCCTTGGTCAAATTAACCTCTCTCGCCGTAGGTCAAGGTGATGGACCTCGCAGGCCCACAGATGGAATTGTCGCTGATGACGGCGCGAGTGAGTGTCCTAGGACAACCACCACCTACATGTGGCCCAAAGAGGTGTTGTGTGATGTTTGAATATACTCAATGCAAAACTTTGATGTGCCTCCTGCTTCGCAAACCGGAAATGCCCCACATGGAGGTTCACGACGCGTAGTTCCCCTCACCTCGAGTCGGTGGGAGGGATTCACGTGCACACACGCGCTAGAACTTTGGTCTGGAATCTCACCATATATAGTATATATACACCATAACACATGAAAATGAATCCACCTTCGGTCTAATGCCTCTCTCTGTCGGTCAAAGTGATAACCTGCGCGGGATAACGAATGGGCGTATCGCTGATAACCGCACGAGGGAGTGTTCGAGAACCACCGCTGCATGCATGTGGCCCAATCATATGTTTGAAAGTGTAACGTTTTAAATACCCAATTCACGACTTTGATGTGGCACCTACCAAATAAACCGGTCAATCCCACATGGAGGTTCACGAGCACGTATATTGTGCCGGAGACCCCCCCCCCCCCAGCCATCACACCACCACCGCCACTTCGAGGCATGTCAAATTTTTTCCGTAGTGAACATGTGACCAAAGGAGTGTCGTGTTAAAATTTCAAAAAAATTCAGAGATCATTCAGACGTTTTCATACATTGGTTGATTTCCTAGGGATTTAATGTGTAAAAATCGAATTTGAACTACATGCACACGTGATAGTGCACCAAAATGGATTGGAAAATCATGTGTGTGTCCTTGGGTGCATGTTTAGTCCTCATGCATGAAATGGCAAGAAATTTCAAACATTGAATCTTGATTTTTAAATTCCAGTAAATCCAAACTCAGTTCAAATTCATGAAACTTGTCGTGGTGTCATGATATGAAACAGACTGTGTTTTTTTTTTTTGTCAGATTCGAGACAATTTTTTTTGACACAACAGATTCGAGACAAGTTTTGATATAAGCTTCTTACAAACGCGAGATTACTAATAGTTGGAACACAATATCACAAATGGTTTGTTTATTTAAACCGTGTGCGTTAAACCAAGAATGTACGTGCCATGCTTCGGTTAAGTAATAAATCGGCAGAATTAATCCTCAATAAAGAAAAACAATATACGTGCCGCCACGCGTCCCGCGTGCCGTGCGAGCACACGTGAGTTGACGGGACGTATGCAAGCAGTCCGTCGCGCGGGCTCACCGGGAGGCGAGCCAGCCCTTTGACCGTCGCCCGCCTCGCTCCCGCTGCTCCATATTAATGGCGCCCTTGCCGCTGGTTATAATAGGCGGCCGCACGCCCCATTCTCACTACACACACAATCCTCTCTCTCCGCTTGCATCCTCGACGCCATCCTCAGTGGTCACCGCCGTCTGGAGTGTATGAGGATGCCGCCGAAGCGCGCCATCAGAGGAAGTGGCGACTCCGGGGCTGGTGAAGCACCCGCACAACGCGTGAAGCTGGGCACAGAGGTTGCCGTCACTGCCGACGAGGTCTCGCACGGGCAGCAAAGCGACCTTGACGTTGTCACTGCCGTCGTGCTTCCCCAGCCGGAGCCGGAGGTCCACAGCGACTCCGGCAACGACTCCGACTCCAACAAAGAACCGTTCAATCATCTATACCCATTTCTGTGGCAAATATACCCTAGGTTTTCTCTGCTTAGCCCCCCCCCCCTGGAATGGAAATCCTATGGTTATGTTCTCTCAGTCCATGAAATCAGAGTAAGATTCATTAGATCCGTGTAGTGTATTAATTGTTTGAATGGTCTCCGTCATGGGTTAGTGATTAATTGTTTGTTTTGTAAAAATGATTTTTGCTAATAATCCGACTAGGGTTAGTGTTTGTGCTAATAATTCATAGTCAAATCTTGAGAATTGATTTTGAATGTCCTACATAAATGTTTGTGCCATTTTTTTCTTACCAGATTGATATGTACACAGATGAGGCTCCAGCCAGCGGCGCCGCCGCTTGTAGATCCTGCACCCGGCAGCACGGGCAGAAGCGGCCACGGTCCCCCCTGGATCTGAGGAACCCAAAGAATCTCGGGCGGACTGCATCAGCGATCTCCTAGACGCCATTCTTGGGGAGATCATCTCCCTTCTCCCCACCAAGGATGGCTGCCGCACACAAGTCCTCACATCTCGGTGGTGCACTATGTGGCGTGATGTGCCTCTTAATCTCGACTATCGTCAGTTATCTATCATTCATGATCCTGAACTCCCCGGAGCCATCATCTCCTCCCACCAGGGCTCCGTTCAAAGCCTCTGCATCCCGGCATGCTACCTGATGTACATACCCTGCACGGTGGACGCCTGGCTGATATCCCGTGAATTCAAAAAACTCCAGCAGCTTGAGTTCTACCATTACTATGAAAATAGCATACCACCAACCAATGTATCTGTGCCCTCACCACCGATGTCCATCTCGTGGTTTTCCTCCTCTCTCCACACCGCCACCTTGGCCCGGTGCCATCTAGCAGACAATCTGGTACAAATGCTTCAACTCCCACTGCTAAAAAAACTTGTGCTTGTGGTGGTTGATCTGTCGGAGGCCTCACTGCACAGCATCATCCACTCCAGCTGCCCTGCCCTGGAGCGCTTGCTGTTTGTTTCTGGACAAGAAATCTGTATCCGTTGTCTCCAAATAAAGTCACCTCACCATGTAAGCATTGGAATTTGTTTTAAAGGATAGGAGCTCATCATCAAAGATGCCCCTTCACTTCAAAGGTTGCTCCTTGATTATTGTTATGCACCTTCGCAAATAATTGTGGTCTCTGCGCCTAAACTTGAGACCTTGGGTGTAATTCGTGATGTGTTTAAAGGTTTCAAGATGGTGTTTGGCTCCACACTTATTCAGGTACTGTATATTATCATATGCACTTTTGTAATCATAAGCTGCATTTTTCATTTGTGCGCATAAGTTTTATATCATCTTGGAGTACACTTTTGGTACTAATATTATGTTCTATGCTCAACGAAGAGTTTGTCCATGGATAGCCTATCAATGGTGCTGGATTCTGTCAAGACCTTGCATATCAGTATGTGGTGTTTTGATCTGAACACGATTATTGGCTTGCTACGATGCTTTCCATGTCTGAAGAATTTGTATATAGAGGTGATGATTTCACGCACATGGAAAGCCCATATATAATGTACTAGAATTAACCGTTCAGCTGTTGCTCTTTTGACATACTCTTTTTTTAGACATTAACTGTTTTCAATCTTCATGTCTATTTAGGCACCATCACATGGACAAAAAGTTATAACCAATCAGTGGCATAAGAAGCAACAGGATTTTCTCAGTTATCACGACATTCGTTTGAGGAAAATAACGCTGGAAGGATATGCATCCAACCATGCAAACACTAGCTTTGTCACATTCTTCCTGTTGAATGTGAGGGTACTATTGTCCGTGAGGATTAAGTTTTTTAACAAAAAAATTCTCATGGGTGGACACATTGAACAACATAAAAAGAAGTTTTAGGTGGACAAAAGGGCTTCTGAACGTGCTTGGCTTCTATTTACAACAACTTGTCTTCATGTACCAGTAGATTTTCTGGCCCAGGATCTTGATTTTATGGATCAGACCGATCCATTTGATTGTGACTTCCAAAAACTTTGGTTGAGTTAGATGTTATTGCCCTGTTCAATCTGGGTATTGTCTAAACCTGATGAACAATTAATCCTCGACCTTTTGTACCATTTGTAAGCTGCAGTTAGATGTTGTTGCCCTTTTCAACTCGGCTGTGACTCATATTTTCTTTCAAACAGGGCCAATGGCTTGCCATTTCTTTAATTAAATGCCTAAAATCATGAATGTGTCCTTGGGTGAATTTTAGGTCCCATGCAAGAAATATGAATGAATTTCAAACATCTGGGCGTCGTGGTGCGGCCGAAAACATTGAGAAACTTGGTTTTTAAATTCCTGTAAATCCAAAACTCGCTTAAAAATCATTAAACTTGGCATGCTGTCTACATGTCACCAGCATGCCGTGGTAAAAAATTTGTCCTATTTTGGGACAAGTGTTGGTATAAACTTCTTGCAAACCGGAGTTTCTGTCAAGAAGCCTCATGGTTCCGATAGGGAATGTGCACCTTTGTGGGCGAAACGACATATGCTGCCTCTTAATGCCTTGACTTTTTTACAGAGGCAACACAAACCAATAGGAGTGTCTTGCTAAAGTTTGTAATTATTCCGGGTTTGTTTGGCCTTTTTTATAAATTAATTGAGTTTTCTAGGCATTTAATGTGCATAATTCAAATTTGAACTACAAGCACATGCTCCATGCACCAAAATGGGTTGAAAATTCATAAATGTGTCCTTGGGTGAATGTTTAGGTTCCATGCAAGAAATGGGAATGAATTTGAAACATATGGGCATCATGGCTCGGCCGAAAACATTGAGAAACTTGGTTTTTAAATTCCTGTAAATCCAAAACTCGCCTGCAAATCATGAAACTTGGCATGTTGCCTTGACGTGGCACCAACATGCTGTGGTAAATTTTTTGTCCGATTTGCGAAGGCGCACACATTAACAACCAACAAAGTCATTTTGGAACAAAGAGCTGCCACGTTACAATCGGAAACACAAGTATTATTGAAACCATGGGCGTTGTACTAACCATCTATGTGCCGCCACGTGTCCCCATTTATACTGGCTAGGAGGCACCGTGCGGGGTAGGTATTCGAATAGACGGGAGGCGTGCGAGCAGACCACTGCGCAGGCTCACCGGGAGGCGAGCCCTTTGACCTCCATCCGCCGCCCACCTCGCTCCCAACTTCTCCATTAATGGCGCCGGAGCCCCTGTTTTAATGGCGTGGCTAGGTCTCAGTCAACTGTGATTTAAGAGAGAGAAAAGAAAATTTTGCATGGATATTGAAGTAAGATCCCACGGACATAGCATCGATGATTGAGACTTAGCAAAACTGATATATATGCCGACGATCGCAATGGATAATAATAATTTGTTGGAGATATGCCCTAGAGGAAATCATGTATGATGATATTTCCTTTGTGTTTATGAATAAAGATAGTCCATGGACATTATCAATGATGTGTATCAGCAAGTATGTGACTTGTTTGTGAGACTATGCATTGTATGATGACTGTCCTAAAAGGTCCCTAGTCAAAAGGGCTGTGTGGACGCGCAGCTGACTAGACTAGCATATGACACAGTGGATGGCTCGGTCTCACTAGCCATGGAGCATTGGATGCTAACCGGATAATATGGACCTAGAAAGATTTGGTTGGATTCGACATAGTCGGATCCGAATCCAGATAAGGTCCGAGTCGGACAGACCCAACTATGAGACGCAGTGATATGTCATCTGTGAGTCTCTAGTACAACATACGTTCTATGTCCTAAGACCTGAGCTGTCGCATGTACTCGGGATGGTTACAGACCTACTTTGGGCTGACCAAACGCTACTCTGTAACTGGGTAGTTATAAAGGTAGGTTTCGGGCTTGTCCAGACCCATGCTGTGAGACATGGTCGAGCAAGATGGGATTTGCCCCACCGATTAGGAGAGATATACTCTGGGCCCCTCATGTGATCCGACCAGGATAAGCATGGCCATGCGACAAGGATTATGAGATAATTCGGTTGGTGGTCCGCATCACTGGAATGAGAAAGAGGTCGGGCTAGCACAAGGATGACAGACTCGCCTTGAGCCCGACAACATATATCGTGTGGCAAAGGGAACAAAAGTGTGACATGTTGTACAGGTTCGCCAACCGGCTTCACTGTCTACTAGGTGGTCAGCACACCTTGCTAGAGGCCGCTACCAACCGAGCAGGTCGGAGGTGATCCGACCAGCGACCGTGTCGACTTGAACCTAAGGGGTCGCACGCTTAAGGGAAGGAACCTGTGAGGCTGGGTCCGACTCCACGAATCAGATGTGATCCTACTCGGACTCATATCAAGGCTGAACAGACTTTGGGCTTTAGGATCCGTGTGAGGCCCAAGTGTTGAGCCTGTGACAGACACCTATATATATTGGAGGTACGGCACACTCATTCGGTTGATCGCTTCGGCGCCGTCATTAGGGCTTTGCATGTGTTGCAACTAGCCAACTCCACTCGCCGCCGACTGTGTGATCGGACCTAGCAGTCCGCCACATGGTGTTCCTCCTGCACGCGCGGATACCGTTTGAGGCGGTGCACTTGCGCCGCTCCGGCGAACCTGTACGTGGGATCCAACGACTGGCTGTTCGAGGGAGATCACACGAGGAGGAGACGAACCCCGCGGACGCGCTGCCCCAACTCTTCTTCCGCTGCACGGCACTGCGTGTCTAGTGGTAACGATCTGTGATCCATCTCTAGTAGCATGTTCCTAGATGTTCTGCGGGTAGGCATTTTTAATTTGTAGTCGACGCACCTACCGTAGAACCCAACAGTGGTATCAGAGCCTCTGCTATAGGATTTGGATTCAGATTGGATGCATATTTGATATGTGGATGCGGCAGATGAGATCTGTTGTCGTTTATGAGATCGGCTATGTGCACGGTTGATGAGATCAATTGCACATGGGGATCGATGTGGCTATGTTTTCTGTCAATCGGAATCGATGAGGTCGTGCCACAACCTACCCCTACCGGTCGGTATCCGCCATCAGGGTTAATAGTGAAACCACCGTATGCGTAGCGCCTTGTATTTCGTACATGATCAGTCAAACCGGTAGAATGCGATTCTATGCATAACTTTGTTTTGCAGGTTTGATGTGAATTGTATGGCTCATGTGTCTGTGATGCATGTGTGTAAATTATACATGGCCTGCGCGTCATGATTTGTTAGCCGGTAGGAGCCAAAGTGTTGCCATTATAATGTATAACGACTTGCGTGTCGACTTGTGATTCTCTGTAAAATTCATTACTAGTTGTAGTAGTTGGAGGACACAGATCAAGTTCGTGGCTTGGCGTCTCGGCGTGATGAACAAGATGGAGTTCCTAGATGGTCATCGGAGTCGGAGACGACCTGGAAGAACGTCCATGAAGGAGCCATACTATTTCACAATATATGTTTATTTGTGATTGTTATGCTTCTTGTTTTCTATACATGTTAAAATGGTAGAAAGATCCCTCATAAATATCAAGTTTATTTGCCATCCCAGATGTTACACCTTCGCACATCAAGTACGTCTAGTAGTGGGCTCATAAAATTGGGGTGCTACTAGGTGTCCTTGTACTGAAGGGTTCGTGTCGGACACGGACATGCACTGCATCAGGTTGACTTGACAAGGCTATCAAAACGGTTTTGGGCCTTATGGCAAAGAAGGTTGGGAGCCAGGGTATGAGATACCTACCCGACCGACAGGAGTCGTATAGAGATACAATTAGTAAAGAGTTGCTTACCGGATAGGCATGTTGGCTAGCAGTGATGCTAAAGCTCACTAGTCGCATGCGCTAGTCGGATCCTGAATCACTGAGAGTTTGCGGAGGGATGCTGACTTCAGTGGGAGTATTTCTGTTTAAGGCTTGAATTACTCTACATAAACACATTGCTTAGTGATTGCATATTTTTCTGTTGTAGATCAATGACACCACCTGCTTAACCCAACTTGGCATTGAAAAAAATCTTGGAAAAGGATAAACTTAATGGAACAAACTTTACCACCTGGTATAGAAATTTGAGAATTGTTCTCAAGCACGATAAAAAGGAACATGTTCTAGAGGATCCACTTCCAGAGGAACCTACCGATAATGCTAATGCCACAACCAGGAATGCCTACCAGAAACTCGTTGATGAATCAAACGAGATCAGCTGCCTCATGCTGGCTTGTATGGAGCCCGATTTACAACAGCATTTCGGAGATGTTGGGGCTTTCGATATGATCGAGAGTCTCAAGAGCATGTTTCAGGTACAGGCTAGGACCGAAAGGTTCAACGTCTGGCGATCCTTGATGGATTGTACGCTGAAGGAAGGTGATCCACTGAGCCCGCATGTGATCAAGATGATCGGATACGTGCAAGCTTTGGATCGGTTAGGCTTCCCGCTCTTGGATAAGCTGGCTACTGATGCAGTTCTTGGTTCTCTTCCGCCTAGCTATGGGACATTCATTTCGAACTATCATATGCATGATATGGATAAGAAGCTCACTGAATTGCATGGGATGCTCAATGTGGCAGAGTAGGATATTAAGAATGGCACACATCAAGTGTTGATGGTGCAGAAATTGGCTAAGTTCAAGAAGAGTTGGTCCAAGAAGAAGGCTAAGGCAAAGGGCACGGAGACGGTAACCTCCACCGCTGAGTCAAAGTCAGGACCGGACTCAAAGACCATTTGCTATCATTGCAAGGAAGCTGGTCACTGGAAGAGGAACTATAGCAAGTGGCTTGCCGAGCATGGCAAGAAGGTCGGGAGTGCAACTTCAGGCAAAGGTACACTTGTTACATATGTTATAGACATTTACCTTGCTGACATACCTAGTAGCTCTTGGGTATTTGATACCGGATCGGTTGTTCATATTTGCAACTCAATGAAGGGGCTGGTAAGAACTAGGCGTGTGGCACAAGGGGAGATTGACATTAGGGTCAGCAACAAAGCAAGAGTTACTGTGTTGGAGGTCGGCATGATGCAGCTCCAGCTTCCTTCTGGATTTATTTTGGAATTGAATAATTGTTATTACATTCCTGCACTTAGTCGGAACATTATTTCTGCCTCTTGCTTGATGAGTCAGGGTTATGAATTGAATTTAAAGGACAATGGTTGTTCATTTTATTTGAATGGTATGTTCCACGGCTATGCACCCATAATTGATGGGTTATTTATTTTGAATCTCGAAACGGAACCTGTCTATAATATGAATGCTAAGAGGCATAAGCCTAATGAGATAAATCCAACATACTTCTGGCATTGCCGGCTTGGACATATTAGTCTGAAACGCATGAAGAAGCTCCATGACGATGGGCTCCTAACTTCGTCCGACTTCAGGTCATTCGAGACATGTGAATCATGCTTGCTTGGCAAGATGACTAAGTCTCCCTTTTCAAAGAGTTGTGAGAGGGCGTCCGAGCTATTGGAGCTTATACACAGCGATGTGTGTGGTCCAATGAGCACAACTGCCAGAGGTGGCTATCAGTACTTCATGACTTTTACCGACGACTTGAGTAGATATGGATATATCTATTTGATGAGGCACAAGTCGGAAACTTTTGAAAAGGTCAAAGAGTTTCAGAATGAGGTTGAAAATCAGCTCGGCAAGACTATAAAGCTTCTACGATCTGATCATGGAGGTGAGTACATGAGCCAGGAGTTTGATGACCATCTGAAAAGCCGTGGTATAGTACCTCAGCTCACACCTCTGGGCACACCACAAAGAAATGGCGTGTCAGAATGGAGGAATCATACCTTGTTAGACATGGTTCGATCTATGATGAGCAAATCGGATTTACCCTTGTCATTCTGGGGATACATTCTAGAAACTGCAGCTTTTACACTCAACAGAGTACCATCTAAATATGTAGACAAGACACCACAAGAGATGTGGACTGGGAAGAGTCCCAAGTTGTCTTTTCTAAAGATTTGGGGTTGTGAAGCATTCGTCAAGCGACTTATGTCGGACAAGCTTACACCCAAGTCGGATAAGTGCATATTTGTGGGATATCCGAGGGAAACCTTGTGATATAGCTTCTACAACCGTGAAGAGAACAAAGTGTTTGTTGCTCGGAATGGGGTCTTCCTTGAGAAAGACTTTCTCGGGCGGGAAGCCAGTGGGAGGAAGGTGCAACTCGAAGAAGTTCAAGAACCACTTGGGGACAACTCGGGTGGTGATGCGATCATATCGGAGTCTGTCAGGGAACCCGAGGTGGAAGCGGCACCGGAACCACGGAGGTCGGAAAGATTGCGAAGAGTGCACGATGTGTTGTTGCTGGAAAGAGATGAGCCAGCTACGTATGCGGAAGCGATGGTGAGCCCGGATTCCGAGGCATGGCTGGAGGCTATGAGATCCGAGTTAAAGTCCATGGATGAAAATCAAGTCTGGGACTTGGTTGATCCGCCGCCTGGCGTCACTGCCATTGGTTGCAAATGGGTCTTTAAGAAGAAAACTGATGTGGATGGAAATGTTCAGATCCACAAAGCTTGGCCTGTCGCTAAAGGTTATGGACAAGTTCAAGGAATTGACTACGACGAGACCTACTCGCCGGTAGCGATGCTAAAGTTGGTGAGGATTATACTAGCTATAGCTGCATATTTTGATTACGAGATATGGCAGATGGATGTCAAAACGGCTTTCCTTCATGGAAATTTAACCGAGGACGTGTATATGATACAGCCTGAGGGTTTTGTCGATCCAACTAGCGCTAGTAAGGTATGCAAGCTCAAGAGATCCATTTATGGGTTGAGGCAAGCATCTCGGAGCTGGAATATTCGTTTTGATGAGGTCGTCATTGGTCTCGGTTTCATCAAAAGCGAAGAGGACGCTTGTTTATACAAGCAGTTGAGTGGGAGCTCGGTAGTGTTTTTGATCCTGTATGTGGATGACATATTGCTGATCAGAAACGATGTTTCGATGCTGAACTCGGTCAAGGAATCATTGAATGGAAAGTTTTTGATGAAGGACCTCGGTGAAGCAGTTTACATATTGGGCATTAAGATCTATAGAGATAGATCGAGAAGGCTGCTTCGCTTAAGCCAGAGCACGTACATAGATAAAGTGTTGAAGCGGTTCAACATGAGTGAGGCCAAGAAAGGGTTCTTGCCACTCTCACATGGTATAAGGCTAAGCGAGACTCAGAGTCCTTCGACATCTGATGAGCGAAGTAGGATGAGTCAGATTTTGTATGCCTCGGCAATCGGATCCATCATGTATGCCATGATATGTACTCGGCCCGATGTTGCTTTTGCGATAAGCTTAATAAGCAGATACCAGGCCAACCCTGGTGAGAGTCACTGGGCGGCAGTAAAGACTATTCTGAAGTACCTGAAAAGGACTAAAGAGATGTTCCTAGTTTATGGAGGTGGGGAAGAGCTCGTTGTAAAGGGTTACGCCGATGCTAGTTTCCAAACCGACCAAGATGATTGTCGATCACAGTTCGGATCGTGTACGTCATGAACGGAGGAGCAGTGAGCTGGATGCGTTCCAAGCAAGATACGGTGGCCGATTCTACCACAGAAGCTGAATACATTGCGGCTTGTGAAGCTGCAAAGGAAGGTGTTTGGATCCAGAACTTTCTGGATGATCTTGGTGTTTTCCCAGCTTTGGTAAAACCATTGGACCTTTATTGTGATAATTCTAGTGCCATCGCACAGGCCAAGGAGCCGAGGAATCACCACAAGACCAGACACATAGATCGGAAATATCACCTGATATGAAAGATCGTAAAGAGTGGTGATGTAGAGTTATGCAAAATTCACACGGATGCAAATGTTGCAGATCCGTTGACTAAGCCGCTTCCACAACCTAAGCATGAGGGGCACGTTAGAGCCATGGGCATACGATGTCTATTTGATTGACTCTAGTGCAAGTGGGAGACAGTTGGAGATATGCCCTAGAGGCAATCATGTATGATGATATTTCCTATGTGTTTATGAATAAATATAGTCCTTGGACATTATCAATGATGTGTATCAGCAAGTATGTGACTTGTTTGTGAGATTATGCATTGTATGATGACTGTCCTAAATGGTCCCTAGTCGAAAGGGCTGTGTGGACGCGCATCTGACTAGACTAGCATATGACACGGTGGATGGCTCAGTCTCACTAGCCATGGAGCATTGGATGCTAACCGGATAATATGGACCCGGAAATATCTGGTTGGATTCGACATAGTCGGATCCGAGTCCAGATAAGGTCTGAGTCGGACAGACCCAACTATGAGACGCAGCGATATGTCATCTGTGAGTCTCTAGTACAACATACGTTCTATGTCCTAAGACCTGAGCTGTCGCATGTACTCGGGATGGTTACAGACCTGCTTTGGGCCGACCAAACGCTACTCCGTAACTGGGTAGTTATAAAGGTAGGTTTCGGGCTTGTCTAGACCCATGCTGCGAGACATGGTCGAGCAAGATGGGATTTGCCCCTTCGATCGGGAGAGATATACTCTGGGCCCCTCGTATGATCTGACCAGGATAAGCATGGCCATGCGACAAGGATTATGAGATAATCCGGTTTGTGGTCGGCATCACTGGAACGAGAAAGAGGTCGGGCTAGCACAAGGATGACAGACTTGCCTTGAGCCCGACAACATATATCGTGTGCCAAAGGGAACAGAAGTTTGACATGTTGTACAGGTTCACCAACCGGCTTCATTGTCTACTTGGTGGTCGGCACGCCTTCCTAGAGGCCGCTACCAACCGAGCAGGTCGGAGGTGATCCGACCTGCGACTGAGTCAACTTGAACCTAAGGGGTCGCGCGCTTAAGGGA
This sequence comes from Elymus sibiricus, assembly GCA_039707655.1. Lineage (NCBI taxonomy): Eukaryota > Viridiplantae > Streptophyta > Magnoliopsida > Poales > Poaceae > Elymus > Elymus sibiricus. Next base: position 162,902,113 of record CM077666.1, on the reverse strand, counting down.
AGGAACCTATGAGGCTGGGTTCGACTCCACGAGTCAGATGTGATCCTACTCGGACTCGGATCCAGGCCGAACAGACTTTGTGCTTTAGGATCTGTGCGAGTCCCAAGTGTTGAGCCTGCGACGGATGCCTATATATAGTGGAGGTACGGCACACTCATTCGGTTGATCGCTTTGGTGCCATCATTTGGGCCTTGCATGTGTTGCAACTAGCCACCTCCACTCGCCGCCAACTATGTGATCGAACCTAGCAGTCCGCCACACGGTGTTCCTCCTGCACGCGTGGATACCATTAGAGGCGATGCACTTGCGCCGCTCCGGCGGACCTGTACGTGGGATCCGACGACCGGTTGTTCGAGGGAGATCGCACGAGGAGGAGATGAACCCCGTGGACGCGCTGCCCCAACTCTTCTTCCGCTGCACAGCACTGCGCATCTAGTGGTAATGATCCGTGATCCATCTCTGGTAGCATGTTCCTAGATGTTCTGCGGTTATGAATTTTTAATTTGTAGTCGACGCACCTACCGTAGAACCCAACATAATTGTCTTACATATTCAGGAAGATAATTAAAAATGCCACATGCAGCAACGCCCGAAATACACAAGGGCAAAAGAAGAAGGAAGACGCAGACAACGATCTAGGTCACTGCTCTCTACTTCACCTCGATCTACTCCGCCATCTTTGTCATTTCGTCCATGGCGCAGGAGTTCTCGCGGCGAGCGGCGATGATCTCTTTCACGTCCTCAATACTTGCTTGAGAGCATCCATGGATTCCTCCACCAGCCTTTCACGCTCGATGCGGAGCTTAGCATTCTTGTCCATAAGTTTCCTGACCATGACGGCCGTCTTCTTCAGCACGGCAGTTGTCTCCTCGTGCTGCTTCGCCCTGCCGGCGATCTTCGCCCTCAGCAGGTCGCACTCGGTGCAGAGCCTTGCCTTGTTGACCCTTAGTCCCCGGATGACACCGGTCGCCTTATCCAATGAGGCATTGCTCTCCTCCTGTAGCTTCGCCCAGCCGGAGATGTCATCCATCAGCTTATTGAGCATAGCGTGCATGCACCTGTGAGAGCCCTCGCCTTCCCGCGAGAGATCTTTCCATGCCGCCGCGGCATGCAGGATCTCTCTGGTGCTTCCACGGTGCAGCGAGACATCTGTGCCACTTCCGCGGTGGGGCCGGACCACTTTCCTGCTTCGGCGGCATGGCGAGACCTCAGTGCTGCTTCGGCGGCGCGGCGGGACCTCTGTGCTGCTTCGGTGGTGCAGCGGGACCTCTCGGCTGCTATCGTGATGAGGCAGGACATCTCTACTCGCCGCTCCGTGGTCATTTCTCGACCAAGAACTCCTCCCACGGGCCATGGCAGACGCAAGGAACGACGAAGACTTGTTTGTTTGTTGATGAGGAATTGAGGACGAATGTGCAGTCATTTTTTATTAGGTAGTATTTATAACCTAGTAAATAATAAGCTGCTAAGTGAGAAACCGTTTAGGTTTTGATCGGTGTGAACAGGTTTGCAATTAAATATAGTGTGATAATTTGGAATGTGACGGGAACAAGCTCAAATTTATTGACGGTTCCGGTTTTCGAAGTGCGGCACGATTCCCAGATGGCGTAACAAGGGCATGCGTTCTCAGATGCGTATGTGGCGTGGGCACCATAGGATGCACCGAAGGATGGTGCCAAGAAAAATCCTGGAGCCTGGCACGGTGCCTGGGTGCGGAGACTGGATGAAGCTCACCTCAAGTTTGCGGCCAAGAACGTGTACACATGCTATGAGATGCACAGGTGGATCGTTGACATGAGGAAGTGCCTTCTTCCTGTAATCAGCGAGGAATCGAGCCACCAGCAGAGTAGCGGCGGCAAGTGTCACAAGAAGAAGTAGATGATGATTAGATATGATCATTTATCCTAGTTAATTATGCATGTAATTGTTTACTTTGGTGTGTGCAAATGTCATGTGTGTACTAGTCACTTATGTAATCTTGGCTCATTGCATCGCAAATGGACTAAACTAGGGAACCCGTCGATGATGATTTCATCAATCACTGACAATTGTTTACCAACAAGCATTTGCCCATAACACACACGGCTTAATAGTAGCAATCGTCTGTGTTATTAGCGGTCTTCGCACACATTTCTGATTACGGACCTGTTTGTCGCGTATCACACACATCTTGTTAAGTTGAACCATTTCTGTTATCTTGGATCATCGCAAACAGTTCATCCAAGTGAAATGTATGCCATCTATCGCACACACCTTGATCTGGCTGACCATTTCTGTTGTGTTGTCTAATCACAAATAGTTCATCCGAGTGAACTATATGCCGTATATCACACACACCTTCATCTGGCTAACCGTTTCTGTTGTTATGCTCATCGCAAACAGTTCGTATGGATCAACTGTATGCCACGTATTGCACACATAACTCTAATCTGAATCGTGTTTGATGTCTCCACCATCGCAAACAGTTTGTATTATTGGTGGCAGTTTTCTTACGATATTGTTTGCGATTCATGCATCGCACACAGTTTGGTCGGGGGGTCTCAGATTCATGTGTCGCGTTAGCAGTCGCCTGCAGTAGTGAGTGACCATAATGAGCGTATTCTGAAGTCCGGTGACCGTATTATGCTTTCGCTTCAAATACAGTGACCGCTAGTGTATTTATCTCTTCTCTCGCTCTTTCCGTGGAGCTGACTAGGCCAACCTCCCACGCCTAAATTGGCGCACGCCACCCCAATATTGTTGCACTGGTTTTGTAAGAGCGAACAAGCATTCACGTCTACCGTATAAACTCTAGATATGAGTTACAAATGCTATGATGATGAATACAAATATTTGAATCCACTTTATGCCAAATTTCTCTCTGTAGGCCCTCCAAAAGTACGTCCCCACACGTTCTCGCATGTTACATCTAACAACTATGCAATACAGTACTACTATACTCGAACACAATAAATCATATGTATTTTTAGTTTTAGATCTCATATTGTTACTTCAATTATTCATGTTGCATACATTAAAATTGTGTTGAAATGTATGGCTAGTATCATCTAGTGATCTGAAAGGTCCGACTACACACACACATGACACAAAAAAAGGGCCCGCTACACATTCAAGCATTTCACATCTTTCTCACGGTCTCTCTGTCAAACCAACTATGCCAAACTACCCTGCCTACCGCGCGGGAAAAGACCCGCCCTCGCCTATTTAATCGGGTTTGTATAGATGGATCGCGCGAAACAGCAAAACCAAGTGGTACAAGAGTACAAGACACCACATACTACAGTAGTACAGTACAAGTTACAGTTCACTCGGCCGCCGTGTCTTGTACTCCTCCGTCGTAAGAGTGGAGCGCTCGCTTTCATAAATGTTCTACTCCCTTTCGCCGACCTGTGGGACATCCAGCATTCGGGTCCATGTGCCATGCACCAAATAACAGTGCAGAGCAGCAGGGAGGACACACCCCAGTCGTGGCGCCGCTGTAGTAATGAGCAATGAGGCGTCAAATCACAAAGCTGCAGCTTTCCCACAGTATAAGTTGGAGGGATGAAGCAACCATCATTTCACCCTTCGCTGAAGTTGCTTCTGCCATTGTTCTGTCTCATGTAGTCATGTGGGACGCGGATCGGCTTGGTACATCAGTGACACGTGGGACTGCATGTTAGCAAACCGTGAGGCCAACCTCCCCTGCCTTCCGCATGGCAAAAGCACCTCCTCTTTACTAATCAAAACCAAGTGGTATGCTTAAGGGCATCCACAATGTGTAGCCAAATGGTAAAATAGCTTTTAGCATAGATGGGAACCATTGTGGAGGGTGCTACGAAAGCCAAAAAAGAGGGAACCGAAGCTCGCTGGTGCGCCGATGCCAAATTGATTGAAGGAATAAAAAAATGCAACCTCTTTCCTCTTTCTCCCTTGCATGGATGCATGCATAGAGCACAGAGTCTACTCCCTTCTACTATCACAAATCACAAAGCAATGAGGCATCAAATCACAAAGCACGGACGAAGCAACCATCATTTCACTCTTCGCTGAATCTGCTTCTCCATCGTCTTCTTCCAGAAACCACCTTTCCCGCAGTAAGCTGAACGGGCGAAGCTATTGTGCTACATTTAATAATAGGAAATCCTGCATCTACTCCAACCTAGGAGTATTTTAAAAATTCATCTGTCTTTCCTATGACATCAAACACACACTCCTAATCCAATACTCCAATCCAAGCCATTCCTATCCAAAGAGAACAATCCTATATTTTTGCGATTCCCGCATTTTGAGGATCCTGCAAATCAAATAGGCCAAGGTAATTCCGGCTAGTGGAGTGGTGGAGTCCAATGGTAACATCTCGTTTGATCATGACTGTGTTTCAAATTTAGCTCGAACATCCACGGCTACGCAAAATTGACCAAGTAGTACCAGTTACTCAATGGGTACAAATAGTAGTAGTACTTATTAGTGACAAGACCAAATGTACATAAAGCATTATATGATTTAAAAATTCTCGCATGTGCATCAATAGGACGGCGAAAGCCTAGATAAGCGGTACTGCTGTACTTGTTTGATGGTGTGTGCGAGACATGCCGGGCATGTCCCAGTACCTTCCTCGCCAAGAAGCTTCTCCTTGCAAGACGAACGTAGCGCCAGCGGGCGAACGACATGACGCTAGTCCACATTCATGTCGAAGCTGAAGTCACACCCTCCTCGTTGATGCAACCACCGGCGATTCGCCTTCTGGACTATCTTCCTCACAACGCCGTCGGGGACGACCGTCTCCCACTCTGTTTCGTTGGGACGTAGATCGATGAGTGTAGCCAGCCCCGAACTGCACGTCGGCATTTCCGTTGGTTGCACAGGCTGGACGGGTCCCCAACGTGGAAGAGCCTTTCTGACAGTAAACCGGTGCCCGTGTAAGGGTACACGGTCACGTTTGAGTCCCCTTGTGGCAGCTCGAGCTTGAATGACGTGGTCAAGTCGCATCCAACGGTCACGGTGACATGACAGTTGCTGTCTCCTACGGACTTCCTGGATGCAAAGAAGGCGGTTGTCTCGGCTTCGAGGCGGTACTTCTGAATGACATGACCGTCGTCTGCCTCAATGGTGCGCTCCGTCGAACGCACTTCGCCAAAGCCACAGCGATCGCGATATCGTCAACGTCACCGTAATGGGGAAGGAAGTCAAATAGAAAGTATGATTAGCACGATAATTGCGGCCGTAGGGGCGAAGAGGACGCCTTTTTATGGGATTTAGTAGAAAATTCAGCGTCATTATAATCGGGATTTCCATTGATGTATCACGCGAAGGCAAAGAACCAAGTGTTATCGTCACAATTTTTTTGACGGGGTTATCTTCACAAGTTTAAAACGAGGAAAAGGAACACTCACAGCATGCCTGTCGCGTTCGCATCAAACCAGCACACGGTCGATCTACCCCGCCGCTCAACGCCAACCGGCTTGGCATTTCACTAGCATGTGGGAACGCATGTCAGCAATCCGACCATGGGCCAAACTAGCCCGCCCCGCCGTTGCATTTCTAATCAGGATTTGTATCGATCGCGCGAAGGAAAAATCCCGCCCTTCTTTTTAACACAGTACTAAAATCAAAGTCGCTCACTTGCAAACCAAATGTTATGATTTACAAGTTCAAAATGAAAAGATGGTACACTTACACACACCTGTTGCGGTCGCACCGCAACCTCACACAGTCGGGCCGGCACACCGCAAACCCAAGGGGACGTGCCTCGGCTTGCCTTTTTCATTGACATGTGGTACTCCCTCCGTCCAGGTGTATTTAAGTCACCTAAGGTGGAGCAGCACGACCCAGTGGTTGCGGATTGGAGGAGGCGAATGATTCGGACCGGGAATTCTTCCAATCACCACGCAAGTTTTTTCCTCATAAACCAAACGAAAATTAGCAATGAATCCCTAAATAATAGGGTTGTCCTTTCAGCCAACCCATGCAGGCCCACTTACGTGCATGCAAACTGGGGTCAATCCATCCCCTAATCAATGTGTTCCTTCTCTGCATGCATAGGTCGCTATTTCTCTCCCGCATTATCTTCCTCCCCGTGCGTGGTTCCGCCAAAATATTCGCTCGCTGATGAATGAGGAAGTGAGGGGAATGAGGACGGAATTTAATGCATTGCGCCTAAGCGTTTTGGGAATATCTGATTTTCATAAGGTGACTTATACACCTGGACGGAGGGAGAAACTACATGTGATCAAACCAAACTCAGCCATCCAACCGCTGACACCTAATTTTTGTTGTACAGTATGTTTACGAGGCCTCTCTATTTATTAAATATAAATATGTTTTTACACAGCAAAATATCCCTAAAAACAACAACATAAAGAATAACTATCACTGCTCGCGGAACGAGCTGGCCTCGTCGTCTTTGGTTGCCAGCGCGAATCAGCCGGAGCTGCCGACGTGTGTCTCCGCGGTGTGGTTGTCCTCGGCCTCCAGCTACTCGTTCACGCAGAGCATGCAGGTGCTCTGCACGGATGCGAGCACCGCCCGGTTCACATCCACGATGTTCAGTTCCGCCTGCAGGAGGGCCTCAATGGTAGCGGCATTGGCGCGGTCCGCGTCGAGTTGAGACTCCGCCGCCTGATTCAAGTCCATGACGTTTGGTTCCGCCTGTAGGAGGGCCTTGATGGCAGCGGCATCCGCGCGCTCCGCATTGAGTTGAGCCTCCGCCGCCCGGTTCACGACCACGACATCCGTTTCCGCCAGCAGGAGGGCCTCGATGGCAGCGGCATCCACGCGCTCCGCGTCGAGTTGAGCCTCCGCCGCCCGGTTCACGACCACGACATCCGGTTCCACCTGCAGGAGGGCCTCGATGGCAGCGGCATCCATGCACTCCGCGTCGAGTTGATCCTTCGCCGCTCGGTTCACGACCACGACATCCGGTTCCGCCTGTAGGAGGGCCTCGATGGCAGCGGCATCCGCGCGCTCCCCGTCAAGTTGAGCCTCCGCCGCCTGGTGCTCCTTTAGGATCGCCAGGTTGAACCGCAGGTCCGCCTGCACCATGGGGGACCCGGGCGCCAGCACGAAGTCGATGTCCATCGTCTCCTTCGCCGCGCGGGCCTTCTGCGACGCAACCTCCCCCATGAAGATTGGATCACCTTCCTCCTCGAAGCTTGGCTCTAGAGGACTCGGGGATTGGCCCCCCGCAAAGCATGCTTGGGAATGGAGGTCTGTGGCGCCTACCGCTACCGCGATTTTTACGCGGCGCTCCGGCGTCAACATCTTGTAGTACGTGATCTTGCTGCGCACCATGGCTATCCGGCGAACTAGGGGACGGCTGATGCGTGCTAGGGGATTGTAAGGTGGGAGAATGGGCTGGGAGGTGTGGTTTTGGGGCAGTGGTACCGGCCGGCAAGTAGCTGGCATAGGCTGAGCAGCGAAGGTTCCGCTGTGAATAGTGGTACCGGTGACGACCGGTCAATCGGTTTTGACTATGCGGAGTTTGCAAAGCCGGATGGCAGGAGCCTGGAGAGTTGTGGGGTGGGATGGGACCAAAGTTTCGGAGTTTGATGTGGCAGACGTCCATACCTCCCCACCGGTCGGTCTGTGGGATTTGTTTTTTTTAGATGACGTAGGTGGGATTTGTATCGATGGATTGCTCGAAGCAGCAAAACCAAGTGTTACGTACGCAATAGGAGTACTCGAAGTATGGAAGTTCATTCCCTAAAAAAAAGAAGTATGGAAGTTCAAAAGGAATGGACGGTGTACATCACATTTGCCGCGTTCGCATTGCAACCCGACACGGTCGGTCCGGCACATCGCTCACCGAATGGAACGCGCTTCGTCTTGCGTTCTCGCTCGCTTGTGGGACCACGGTTGAGAGCTAACCGACGGTAGGCAAACTTTCCCCCTCCCTCTCCCCCTCCCCTGCCCGCGTCGGCTGAATTTAGAAGAGAGAGAAGACTTATGTAAAAAAACAAACTAGAAGAGAGAGACGAGGAGGGAGAGATTGTAGCATGGATTCCAAGAAATTTGTTGAGAGTGTGAGGTGGGCCATGTGTTAATAAGCACTCCATACTCTAGTGCAGATACCACCATCCTGGTTTATTGGTCCCCTTCATATTTTGTGTCAAATTTTGACCGTAGATTTAACTAAAATAATATTAATGCATGTCACCGAAAATAATATCATTGGAAACTATGTTCAAATACGAATCGAACGATATATTTTTGATGACATGCATTAATATTTTGTTAATTGAAATTATGGTCAAAATTTGGCACGAAAAACAAAGGGGACCAAAAAACCAGGACGGATGTACTAGTACTAGTACTCCTACTGCTATTGGACTGGCTAGATGTGGCGAAATCCTAGTAGCAAGCACATGCGCGAGAACAAACATTCACGTGTTTGAATACAAATTGAAAACAATTTTCTGTTTGAATATAAATTTATGTACGTGCTTGTACATGGTATATTATACATTGAAAAGTGAAACGAAGATTGAATGCCCTTTACATATGATTTGCAAATGCTATGATCACCAATTCAAATATTTGAATCCACTTTAGGTTGAATTCTAATATTTGAAACTTTTTTAGGTTGGATTCAAGTACCAAGTGTCTTCTTATGCATAATGTGTCTCACGCACCCAACATAGAGTGTTGTCATGTTTTTTTTTCTATGACGCACACTCTCTCTGTATTGCGCACCCACTCGATCTCTCTCGGTTTCATCTCAGGGTCTCTCTCTCTCTCTCTCTATCTCGCACACACATGCATACCACCTCTATTCCTCTTTGTGCATGTCACACATGATTGACCTCTTGAGGTATCCGGATTGTATCTTGCTCGTTAGGTCACTCTTCGAGACATGCCTAGGTCACTCTACCATGCATTGATTGTAACCAAGCCTTTCATCTATCTTTTTTAAGCATACATTCATCTTTCTCTCCACCCCTCTCTAGATCGATCGACCGATCGATCTCCGGACCCACCCTAGTCCTCTTTCAATCGATCTATAGCTAGATGGTACATGACCGACTAGCATACACACAAACACACCCCTCTCTCCACCCCACACGATCATTTCTATCATAGACACACACCAAACCTTGATTTCCTTGCACGACACACACTCGATCTCTCCACATCTATCGATCTCGTCAAGATGTGTCGGGTCATGAACCGAAGGGGTTGTCACTACTAAGATGGGGAGCGACGCGAAACTTTAGACGAACTATTTGTATGTATGCATGCCGGACATACAACTTTGGACAAACCGGCACACCGTTAAACTATAACATAAATACAGGGTCTAGGCCCACATGTGAATGACACTCGGCGGAATGTTCAGATGAGGAATGCGGGAGGATGGAGCCGATCGGAGGGCGGCATGCATGATCGATGGAGAAGAGGGTTGGAGGGGAATGAGAAGGAAGCAAAGCCACATGATTATATTTGGATGGCTCACAAAACCGACCTAGGTAACTATTTTTCCAAGGAACTTACATAGTATAGTTACTACAGCTGGAACATGGTAAGTTGGACACCTAAATGCAGGCACGGACCGGGCACACCTCAATTATTCCTTCAAACAGCCGGACACCTCAATCAGCACACCTCAAATACATACAAAGACATGCAACTCACATTGTCTGGCTACTTAATCAAGCGTTACGCTTCATGAGTTGAAAAGGAAAGGGCGGTACACTTATTATAATGGTACATATGCTAGTATGAATAACTATTGTACATGTGGGCTACTAGGCTGGATATAGGTGAGGTGCCAACTTCATATATGTTTTCGGTCTTACGCTCTACAAGAGTTATGGTTTACAAGTTCAAAATGAAAAGGCGGTGCACTGACAGCACCCTTGTCGCATTCACGTCGCACCCCTAGACGGTCGGTCCAGCATGCTTCTGACCCAAATGAACGCGGGTCGTCTTGTTTTGTCACTGACATGTGGGATCGCATGTGAGCAAAGGGCATCTGCGACGTTGCCACGCCCGCAACTGACTACCCTGGCCCACAAAAAACCCTCGTCCCTCGCCCGCGTGCGTCCCCCCTCCCCCCCCCCCCCGGCGCCAGCTGCCCGCATTCATGCCGTCCGTCCGTATGCCGCCATTAAGCAGGCTCGCCACCTAAGGAACGAACTCTGGCGGCTCATTGACACACCCGAACACTTGGCCTCACCGGTATGCGCTACTTAAAGGCAGCAACACCCAGCTAAACTCCACACCGGAGCACATCCTCCTCCCTGGCACCACATCCACCATGACCGCGGGCGGGAACGCTCTGCGGGAGAGCTTGTCTTCGGAGATGAAGCTCGACGTTGCCGCCCTTGCTCAACCCGCCACTCGCAACGCAATGTCGGCATAGCCGGACGCGGACGCGGCCGCACAAGCGCCGGCTGCGCCGACAGCCGAGAACAGCCGCGCGTCCTACGCGCCGCCGTCCAACGTTCGGGGGCGCATATGGCAGATGAACAGCGACGGACCATCCATGTCCATCATCGACCTCACATCCACCGGCACCACCGAGGTCGCGGACTCCTCCGAGGATGAGTAGGGCATGGGAGGCAGCAGGGCATGGTGTCCCAAGTGGGCCGATCCGTCTCCCGTGTTCTACTCTTCCTCGCCGGAGACCACACCTTCACTTCACGGGTCTTGAACCCCGCCACTGTTCATGGAGATGGCAGATGGAGGACGTGGTCGCTGATGCGGAATACAAAGGAAACTGGACGTAGGCCGTCGCCGTAGGATAGGTTTAGGGTCGGGTTTCTTTTCTTTTTTTGTCCTAAAAGTTTGAAATGTAATGAAAATCTGCCGTGTTTGCATGAATCTCGTCTGGTTATATGAACTTTCACAATAAAATGATATATTGTATGAAAATATATTGAATGATGATTCTAATCATATTTACTTGGTATTGTGGTTGTCATTGTTTTTGTATGTATAAACTTGGTCAAAGCTTAAAAAGTTTGACCCGAGACAAAGCTAATATGCGAAGTAAATAAATACAGAGGGTTTACATACACAATTTCTCTTAGGCCCTCCAAAAGTATGTCCACTACACATTCACGCATTTCATGTCTTTCTCTCGCTCTGTCTGTCAAACCAACTAAGCCAAACTCCCAGCATATCACGCGGGAAAAGATTCGCCCGCACCGTTTTAGTCGGGATTTGTATCAATGGATCGCGCAAAGCACCAAAGCCAAGTGCTACGCTCTACAAGTTCAAAAGGAAAAGGCGGTACACTTACTGCACGCCTGTCGCGGTCGCATTGCACCCCTTACACGGTCGGTCCTGCACACCGCTCACCCAAAGGGAACGCGCTTCGGCTTGCCTCTTCACTAACACATGGGACCGCAATTGGAGAAACCGACCATTCGCCAAACTCCCCCGCCCACCACGCGAAAATCCCCCCCAAATCCTAAATTCAACTCCCCTTCAGCCAACTAGCCAATAATATTCCCCAAACCCCACTCCCCCACCCCCCCTCCACTCAATTCGCTTCACCAAACTAGCCCTCCCCACCGCGCCGATACGTCAGCGCCGCGGTTCTTTGAGGGGACGCACGATGATCCTCTTGCTCCCACAGTACGCTCTCATAAACTGCCGTCCTCCAGCCGCGCCGCCACCGCTGGCGACGTTCTTGTGGAGACACACGGTGGTTAGCTTCTCCCATGGTACGCGCATTCTAGACCGAGACCCCGTTTATGTCGGAGTAGCGCTGGATGTTAGTTGATAGACGTTGTTAATCTCACTACTTGCCAAAATAGTTTACACTCAATATGCTCTGCTTAAAAAGCTACCTTGCCATGTTCTGCACTCAATCTGCTTTGCTGAGATGGCATGCCATGCCTGATTAGTTGCTAAAATATCCTGCCATATTTTAGGACAATGTATGTATTGTGAAGTAGATTGCCATGGTCTAGTAGCCAATCTGTTAGGTGAAATAGCTTGATACCGTTTTACACTCAATCTTTGTTGCCGAGATGTCCTTCGATGGCAGCGTGCTCGGCCTCATTGATTGCTGAAATAGCCTGCCATAATTTAGCACTCAATCTGTTTGCTGAATTAGCTTTGCATATATTTCGTTACTTATATCTGCTTGTCCAAATATCTAACATAGCTTTAGACATCGATATAGGTATTTTTTCTGGATTTTATAATGAAACATATATGTTTTTCCTGTAATATCTAGTAGAAGAACTAATTTGTATGTCTGACAGATGGATAGGACTTGGATAACTTCTACTCGACGATTCTCCCCTGCATATGTCGAGGGGGTTCAAAACTTCATGAACTTTATCAGAGCTGAGTACGGTGTTCCGAAAGCAGATGTGCGCTGCCCGTGTAGAAGTTGTATGAATTCTGTTTCAAGACCCTAGTCAACTGTGCAAAATCATCTACACTTGTATGGGATGTCAGTCACATATACTAGGTGGGTTCATCATGGTGAAGCTGTGAACGTCAATGTCACTAACTATGTGGAAGCAGCAGATCACCATCTTGATCTTCCTGATGCTTAGGAGGAAGAGGAGGAGGAGGAGGAGGAGGTGGCGGTGGAGCCAGTGATTTTGACCAAGATTGAAATAATGCTACGAAATGCTCGCGCATTTTGAGAACTTACACCTGTACAAGAAAAATAGTGGGCCCGCATGTTGGAGCAATGCAACGTGGCAGTCACCGCAGGTTGCAAGCTGTCAGTATTCTCAGCTATGGTCAGCTTTCTTCAGGTGAAGACATCTCAATGGATGACCAACAAATCATTCGATGCGATGATGGCTGCTTTCCGCGATTGTTACCCAGCTGTGTCAGAGCTGCCACACATCTACAGTAAAATGAAGAATTTCCTCCGTGCGGTTGGAATTGGATATGATATGATCCATGTTTGCGAGAATAATTGTGTTCTGTTTCAGAAGGATTATGCCAACTTAAGTGAATGCCCAAAATGGTAATCATCAAGATGTAAAGATGGTAATGATGTGAAGAGGATTCCTCATAACGTTCTGAGACATTTTTCAGTTATACCAAGATTGCAGAGGTTGTTTCATGATGCTCAAACAAGAGAGGATGTACTGTGGCATTCTAGGAACCAGGAATACAGAGATCGGAATGTAATGAGCCATCCATCTCATGGTAGTGACCGAACAAGCTTCAATCTGAAACACGAAGAGTTTGATGCTGAGCCAATAAACATTAGACTTGGCTTAGCTACAGATGGATTCAACCCATTTGGCCACCAGAGCGCCACATATAGCATGTGGCCAGTGCTTGTTATCCCTTACAACATGCCACCAAATGTCTGCACCAAAGAATCAAACTACATCATGGCCTTGCTCATCCCAAGTCCAAAAAGTCCTGGAAAGGATTTTGATTTATTCATGGATCCTCTTGTGGAGGAACTTCAAAAGCTATGGAGGGGTGTTCTCACTCGAGACCTATATAGCATCCCACCAGCTGATTTCATTCTGCGTGCTGTTATAATTTGGTGCATCCATGATTATCCGGCTTTGGGCACTATGTCAGGGCGAACGACACATGGTTACAATGCATGTGTTCGCTGTGACAAGAATCCGCTGTCATACCCAATACTTAGCAAGGTCTGTTACATTGGACACCGCCGTTTCCTTGACAAGGACAAGCTGTGTCTTAGAAAATACCGAAAACCTGTGTTCAAAGCAAGTCATGAAAACCGTGATGCACCAAAGAGGCTCACCAGCGATGAGTTGCAAGAGGAATTACAGAAGGTCAGGCATATTACACTAGGAAACCATCCCGATAATGGTAGAGGGAAAAGGAAGCGTGGCAAGGCAGAAGAGAGATTATTGTTTACCTGCAGGTCCACTTTGTGGGACTTGGAGTATTGGAAAGAGTTGGATCTCAGGCATAATCTTGATGTGATGCACATCGAGAAAAATATATGTGACAGCATTATCGGCACACTTCTTAATATTGAAGGCAAGACAAAAGATACCTTAAAATCGACAAGTCTAGGATTGATTTGACACACCTGGGTGTCAGATCTGATTTGCGGGTGAAAAGCAGTGGTGAATCACAGGATATGGCACCAGCTGTGTACGTCTTGGACAAGCAAAAAAGAAAAGAATTCTGCAAGGTCCTGTCACGTGTGAGATTCCCACATGGATTTGCTTCCAACCCTGAAAGGAGAATCAGTGCAGATGGAACCAAGGTACAAGGGTTGAAAACTCATGACTGCCACGTCCTACTTCAAAGGGTTTTACCTGTTCTCCTTAGAGGATTGGGCCGCCCTAACTTATACAGAGCAGTTGCAGAGTTGTGACAATTCTTCAGGGAACTCTACAGTAGAAATATCAGGATAGATGCTATGAAGCGTCTTAAAGACAAGATACCAACTATCCTATGCGACCTTGAGAAAATATATCCTCCAGCCTTCTTTGATGTGATGGTGCATTTGGCTGTTCATCTACCTGATGAGGCACTACTTAGAGGTCTAGTACAGTATGGTTCGATGTACCCTATTGAAAGGCGGCTAGGCGCTTTCAAGGGCTATGTTAGGAACAGAGCTAGACTTGAGGGTTCCATTGCACAGGCCTACATTGCTACAGAAGCATTGACATTCTGCTCAAGATACATTGAAATAGCTGATCAGCCTAGCAAAAAGGTGGGTGGAAAAAAATCTTGAACTCAATGTTTTTGATCCTGCTGTTCAAGTAACAGGGAAGAGTCGACAAGATGAAAAACCTAAAGATTTGGACAAAATGGTTTGGTATGTTTTGAATAACTGTCCTGAGATTCTACATTATATCGAGTAAGTGCTAAGTACTGCAGCTTATACATCGTAATCTACTAAACTTGCAGCACATTCTTATATATTTAGATGTTTGACGCGATCAGTATGTTCTACAACATGTACGAAGAGGAGTTACTGGCGCAAAATCCAAGAAACATTGACAAACGGGTTAGGGAAGGATTTGCGAAATGGTTGAAGAGCCGTGTAAGCTTTTGAATTGCACTGTTAGTTTTTTTTAATATATAGAGTACATAAGATGATCAGCTTGTCTATTTTCTAACCATAGGTTAAGGAGATGCGTGAGGAGGGGCAGGCAGTTAGTGATACCCTTTACGCACTAGCAATGGGTCTTGATACTCAGGTAAGACATTATGCATCTTGCGTTGTTGGAGATGTGCGCTACAACACCCTTGCACGCAACGAAGGCAGGAAGACACAAAACAGTGCCATCATGAGCACGGATACGCACAAGAGAGTGACAACTGAAATGTATGCTAATATAACAGACATTGTTCTGTTGCAGTATACCTCCAGTTTCGAGGTTCATCGGTGTGTGGTTCTGTTTTGCTGTCGTTGGTATAACCAGTTTACCAGGATCTCAAAACCCAAAGCTGATGATTATTCCAAATCCATCAATGTCAAGGTGGCGTACCGCACCGACGAGCCTTATATTTTGGCAAATCAAGCAACACAGATATTTTTCTTGGAAGACACATATGCACATAACCAAGACTGGAGAGTATTGCAAAAGTTTGAGTAGAGGAATTCGTTTAATGAAGTTGCACAGCAAGATGATGCTTACACTGCTGCTGATGTAGAGGATTCCGCAGATGTTTATGATATGCTTGCGGACCATCACATCAATAAGGTTGGAGAAAAGATTGCCTGTCAGGCTGTGGAAGTAGATGAGTTAATCAATAAGAAGCCAACGTTCGAGGACATTGATGCTGAAGAAGAAGATGACACTAGGGGGAATTACGATTCGGACTGACACACATGGTGAAGATGTTGACACTGCTGCTGCGGATGATAATTAGATTGCTTTTGTCGTATTTGCCTGTGAGAAGATGACTTATTATCTACTATGTTAAATTGTGTTTGCTATGACAACTGAAACCTGATGTAGTTGTTCAGTGAGAACATCACTTATTATGTATGTTGATTTGTGTTTGGTGATTGTATGACGACTGAAACATGATGACATTGTTGTTTAGTAGTACTCATATTTTGCTGTGAAACTTGTATTTGATGATTGTACAACCGCAAATGTTGCTGATGGCAGTTTGTTGTTGGACTGCAATTTGCTAAACGTCTTGCAATGGGAACAAAGCTGACCCAGCAGGTCCCCCCGATTTCCGTTAATAGAAATCATTAGATGTTCACAACACTAGACGCCCAACCTGCTAAATAGGTTTCATTCATTACTAGTTTCAGCAAAGTGCTCATGTCAGAGCCACTAAATACATCACGCGTGCTACATACACTGCAAATAAAGAGACAATCATCCTACAGAGCACAACGATCTTGCCCATTATCTTCACAAGCTCTTTCATCTCCTCATTGTTGCCAAGGCCGTTCACCAGCTGTTGCTTGGCCATGATCTGATGAACTGCATCGTCTTTAACCTTCTGCTCTACATCTTCCTCTTTTGTCATTCCTTCAGTTACTTGTCCAACACCCCAGCCTGCTGGTATTCGGATTCGTTCGCTAACCAAATAATCTGCGTAGTTCCATTCCCCCACATCAGCAACTTCCCAGAAATACAAATCACAAGAATACTCCCTTTTCTGCATGAATCAAATTCGAAGATCATCAACCAAACTCTTAAAAAATAAAATTCAGCAACTAAAAGTAGGCGAACAACTTGACTATATTACCCCATGATTTGGGCATTTCTAGAAGACTCGCCCAGGGTTGAGGGTCGTAGTTGAGAGGCGACGGATGACTCTGCGTGATTTGCAGCAGTGGCACCACACCAACGGCAGCGGGGTGCGATGAGCAACCGGCTGCGGTGAGTGTGCCGGCGGGGGTGTGATGAGACCCACAGGCGGTAGTACGGGTGGCGACTTCTCGCACATCTGGTTGTTGGCTCGATTCCCAGCTGAAGAGCAGGTGGACGAGCCAACGGACAAGGTTGCTGTGGCCGGAGCTTCTGAAGCTAGGCAGAGTAACTAGAGAAGAGGAGAAGCAAACATTGGATATGTCAGTTTCATTACTTGCAGAGTAGTATAACACTATATATAGTCTAGGATTGGATTCGAACTAGTTACAGCAGCACATCTCTCTTTTTTCTAACAGTCAGGAACATCTCTTTACTGCCAGACTAGCTTGTTATGTACGCCTTCTCAAGTCTTTGATTTTCGCGAATGTTATCTGGCGAACGTTCCCTAGGAGGAGGATGGCAAACGAACGCATTTTCCTGGCAGTTTTAGTTGCGACGCAAGATCAAACGGTGGCAGTGTCGGGAATGTTATCTGGCGAACGAGCCCAGTTTTTATTTTCTTGCATAAAACGTATGCAACGTGGTGTCAGCTTAGTCAACAAATGATTCTACCAACCTTGACCGTTGGATTGACATCCAACGTGTGTCATGTTTCTTTAGTCTCTTGTTCCTCCAGTCACCAAAACCAAACCAGCGCCGGTGGGACCACCTGCTCCTACCTCCCACGGCTGATTGCGCTACCGCGCATGCATTGCCGCCCCATCGCACCCTAAAACTCTGTCCAGGCCATCCCTCTACCCCACACACCTCCTGTTATTCTCCGGCGAAGTCAGCCCCACCCCGCACTCGAACCAGTCAACCCTCGTACTCCCCTCCGCCTGCGACTACACTGCCGCATCTTCCCCGTCTCCTGTTCGTTCCTATCCGAGGCCTCGCCGTCATTCTCCGCCTTGGTTCGCTCACCGCGGCGCTGCCCTCTGGCGTTGTCAACATGGTCAACAACCGAGAGGAATCAGGAGATGATTGTACGTGGAGAGGATGATAGTAGGGATCCACCAGGGTCATGGCATTACGCAAGCAAGTGCCTCCTTGTTACAAGCCAAAATAAATGCTTCCTCCTAATGGTTTCCTGACATATGGGTCCCACCCCGTTGTCAACGTATAGTCAATAAACAAGAGAATTGCACAACGAGTGGCAGACACTAGGGACCCAGCAGCTCGCGCAGTTGTTTTCTATTTTTGAGATGGAGCAGGGTATCAACTGGGCTGTGCGGGGGCTGTACCAGGCTTTTATTTTCTGTTTACCACATGACCAGCCCAGTTGTTTTTTTTCTTTCTAAAAATGGCTAGCCCACTTCTATTTTTTTGCAGAATACCCAACCGAGGCCTACTTGCTTTTCTCAGCCCTGATGGGCTGGAAATCTTTCAAGACGAGGAGGGATGTATTCAGGGCTTGCCCAAAAATGGGCTATAAGTAGTAAGAAATGGACTGTAAATTCTAAAAAACAATACAACAAACCGACAATTAGTTTCAAATTTACCCTTTTTTTATGATTTCCAGATTTTAATTCATTGATTTTTTTGCGGGAAAATTTCGTTGGATTTTAAATTAATATATATTTATTTTTTGAATTAGTTTGAATCTGACTTGAAAGTTTGGGATTAAAAACAGTTCGGACCCCACCGAAATATGCAAAATTTCATTGAATTTTTTAACCATGGCCAGAATATGGGCTGTAATGATAACAAAAAGAATATGGGCTTCAAAAAAATCTGTATGAATTAGCAAATCGGCTATAAATTATTAAAAATAATGGCAAATGGGCCGTATGCTGTTTGCCACAGATTTGGAGGTTGACTTGTGGGACTACTATGCTGACGCGTACGCAGGGCTTTGTGAACTTAGTCAACAAACGATTCTAGTGGCAGTGACCGTTGGATAACATCCAACGGCCGTGCTGCTTCTTCAATCTCTGATCTTCTTGCTCCAGCTGCCCAAACCAGCGCCGGCGGGACCGCTTGCTCCCGCCTCCTGTGGCCGGCTGTGCTGTCGCACAGGCCTCACCGCCCCCTCCTACTCCCACCGCTGGCCAGGCCATCTCTCTACTCTCCCACACCTCCTGTTATTCTCTGGCGACACAGGCCTCGCACCGTAGCTGAACCAGTCAACCCTCGTACACCCCTCAGCGTGGGCATACACTGATGTGGCTTCGCCGGCTCCGGGTCGTTCCCTTCCTGGGCCTCGACGTCGTCCACCGCGTTGGTGCTCTCGCCGCGGTGTGGTCAACAAACGACAGCCATCAGAAGAGGGATGTACGTGGAGAGGCTGACAGTACGGACCCACATGATCCATGGCCGCACGCAAGCAAGTGCCTCCTTATTATGCGAAAAAATGATTCCTCCCCCTGACAGCTGGGACCCACCAGCTATATATTCGCACGGAAGGAAGTGCCTCCTTATTACGCAAAAAAATGTTTCCTCGCCATGAAAATTGGGACCCACCGGATTTGTCGGCTGACTTGTGGGCCTACTAAGTTGACGCGTATGAAGGGCTTTGTCAACTTAGTCAACAAACGATTCTAGCAGCAGTGACCGTTGGATGTTAATCCAACGGCCATGCTGGTTCTTCAATCTCTGATCTTCTTGCTCCAGCCGCCCAAACCAGCGCCGGCGGGACCACCTGCTCCTGCCTCCCGTGACCGGCTGTGCTGCCGCGCAGGCCTCACCGACCCACCCTACTCCCACCGCTGGGCCTTCCCTCTACTCACCCACATCCCCTGTTATTCTTTGGCGACGGCAGCCTCACACCACAGCCGAACCAGTCAACCCTCGTACTCCCCTCCACATGGGCATCCACTGCCGCGTCTTCCCCGGCTCCATGTCGTTCCCTTCCTAGGCCTCGCCGTTGTCCACACCGCCTTGGTGCTCTCGGCGCGGCGTGGTCAACGTGGTTAACGAACAATAGCCACCGGAAGAGGACTGTACGCGGTGACGCTGACAGGTGGACCCACCAGCTACATCTTTGCACGCAAGGAAGTGCCTCCTTATTACACGCAAAAAAATGATTGATCCCTCTGACAGCTGGGACCCAGCAGCTATATCTTCGCACGCAAGGAAGTGCCTCCTTATCCTCCCTGACAACTGGGACCCACCCGGTCAAAGCATACGTAGCGTTGTCTGTCTGGTCGCGAACATGTACGTACATACTGGTCGATCGGTCTCTCTGCAACGATGAACCGTGGGCATGGAAGGAGCGGCATGTGTCGTAGGAGAGCCCCCGACATAGCAGTTCAGGCAGCCCCATCTAAATCGTGTACATGTACATATAGCCACACAGCAAAAAATATGGCCACGTACATACATATACGGGCGGGGTCTCGAACGCGTACTCGCGCATACGTACGGCCAGGGCTCGTGTACATGGAGAGAGGCAACAGACTGCAGCAACGGCCTCCTGTTCATCGGCAGCCAACCGGCTGGGTCAGATCGGAGGAAACAGCGTCGTGTTCATCAGGAGCCAAGCGACTGGGTTGGAACGCATCCTGTTCATCGGGACCCAACCGGCTTGGACGGAACAACCGAAATGTGGTCCTGTTCGTCGACTCGTGGTCTGGCGTACCGCAAAATGGAGGAAACGGCCTTTTCTTCGACCGCCTATGGTCGAAACGGGGTCCTGTTCATCGGAAGGGGTGTGGCGTACCGCAAAACGAAGGAAACAGACTTCTGTTCAACCGCCTACGATCGAAATGGGGTCCTGTTGATCGGGAGGGCTCTCGCGTACCGCAAAATGGAGGAAACGGACTTCTCCCCAACTGCCTACGGTCGAAACGGGGTCCTGTTCATCGGGAGGAGTGTGGCGTACTGCAAAACGGGACTCCACGGGGCTACTGTTCATCCACCGTCGACTTCCTCCAGCCTCCACTGGCTACTTTTCATCCAGCCTCCACGGGGTCCTGTTCATCCACCCCCAACCGGCTGGGGTGTGGTGGCCTCCTAGGGGTCCTGTTCATCCAGCGCCAAACACCTTCGCACGGCTAGGGTACTGTTCATCCACAGCCAACCTACCGGCTGCGGTGGGGCGTACGAGCGGGCAGCAGCAACGGGAACTATTCATCCACAGCCAACCAACCGGCTAGGTCAACTCACCATGTCTCGCGCAAGGGGCTCGATCGATGCGTCTCAACTCATTCTACGTATCGCGCGCGCGGCAGCAACGGGCACTGTTCATCGAGAGGCAACCCAACCGGCTACGTCTCGCACATACGGGTGCTCGACCGGCTTCAGTTAGCAGCGAAGGAATCGCTCGGGTTCAGTTAGCAGCGAAGGGATCGATCGGCTTCAGTACGTAGCTAGTGCGATTGCTCGGGTTCAGTAAGCGAACGCCTCGCTCGGGTTCAGTTAGCGAGTGCCTCACACACACGCGCGTGTATGAGAGAAACACGCAAACCACACTGCATCGCTCGGCCCCGACCACCCACCGTAACTGGGAACTCCCCGAAAATTTCCTCGCCCTCACTTCTACCATGATTTTTTACGTCATGGACGGCCCAAAGAATGTCATGCGGGTGCGTCTCCGGCCCGCCCAGGACGAAAAGCCCATTTTATGTCATAATTTTTTGTCATAGAAGTAGGAGTCCACCACATCTATGATGATACGTGTTTTTGTCACAATTATTGTCATAGAAGTGTCACAACCATGACAGAAAAAGTTTTCGTTCGGGCCATAATGTCACGGATGTGTGTTTTTTTTGTAGTGAAGTGTGTCATCTTCATCACTTGAATCATAAAGATTATCATGTCTATCACGATCATATGTTTCTATTATAATTTCTTCATTAGTAGGGGACTAAAAATATCATGCTCATCAAACTCATCATCCCCAAGCTTATAGCTTTGCATATCATTAGCACAATCGATATTCATAGAATTCATACTAATATCATTCAAGCATGCTTTTCATTCAAGGAACTATCATGAATCACTTTATAAAATTCTTATTTAACACTTCATAACAATTTTCAGATTCATGATTTTCAAGAAAAACTTCATAAATATAAAGAAGCTCACTCAACTCCATCTTTTCTTTCAAAGAACTTATCCCAATAGCATTTTCTTCATCACTAGCTATTAGTTTAACATAATTATGATTTTTTTAAAGATTAATAAGTCGATGTGGATCCATAACCAATATCCTTTATTTTACTTTGTTTTCAGTGTGTCAACAATAAAGATAGCATAACTAGGAAAGAAATAAAACAAGGAAATATATAGTGTTTGTGCGAAGGCACCTGATTTGGTAGATGATGTCTCCCCGACAATGGCGCCAGAAATTGTTTTGCTACTCCCGTAGGAGTTGTTGGATTCCCTGAAAAGGAAAGGTGATGTAGCATGACAGTAGAAAGTATTTTCCTCAGTTAAGAACCAAGGTTTATCGAACCAGTAGGAGGCACCACACTAACAACGTTAGCAACACCTGCACACAAACAAATAAAATTGCTTGCACCCAACAAAGGAGGCAAGGGGGTCTTCTGTGATAGCCTGACTTAATAGGGATGATAGACTACTCATATCAATAAGGAATTCCATCTTTTCCAGGAGCCCATTCGGACAGAACTCCAAAGTTAAGTGTGCTCAGCTTGGAGTAATTTCAGGATGGGTGACCGACCGGGAAGTTGCTCTCGGGTGCGCATGAGTGAGGACAAAGTGCGCAGGAAAGACTCGTATTGATCTGTGAGGCCAGTCTAGATCTCCCTAGGAGTAACGACCACCGGCGGGTGTGTCCGGAGCGTTACATCTTCACTCCCCTTGTTCTTGCCAGTTACAAGATTAAAAACAGATAGTGATAGTCAAAGCGGCAAAAGTAAAAGAACAAATAAAGATAAATTGTGGAAGATTTTGTATTGATGGAAAATAGACCTGGGGGCCATAGGATCACTAGTGACATCTCCCTCGAAAGCATAGCAAGGGTGTCGTAGACAAATTACTGTTGGGCAATTGACAGAATTGCGCATAGTTATAATTGTGATCATTCATGGCAAAATCTCACATAGGCATTACATTCATGATAAGTAGACTGTTGATCCAACTGCATCTACTACTATTACTCCACCCCAAGACCGCTATCCAGCATGCATCTCAAAGTATTAATGTCATGATAAACAGAGTAACGCAATATGCAAGATGACATAATGTAGACAGGAAGAGATCAATCAATATGACTGATGGCTCGATAATTTTTGAAGTTTTTTGAGTGATTCTTATTTGGTTTTCACCGGATCTTTGTTACTTCTCAGATATTTCTAACGCTAATCCTTCGAAAGAGAAGAAAATCCATTTTTCCATTGTTTGGTAGGAAATATCATATATGGAAGGAAGCCAAGGAGGATTAATGCAAATGAAGTCAAATGGAGCAACTTCCATGTGGAGAGCCAAGCCACCAGGTGCAGCGGAGCACAAGACGATCTTCCATACGACCACAAGCACTCGTATGAGTGGTCGTATCATGTGCAATAGCTCCACCATGTCTATACAAGCCACTTTCATGAAGAGACCTAGGGGAGAAGAGAACCCTAGCTAGCTGTCGCCACCATAGCCAGAACAGAAGTGGAGAAGATCCGAAGAATCTTCGGAGAACTTCTTAGTTTTGGTCCTTTCATCTCCATCATCATCCCATCCTTCACTATTTTAAGAGGAATTCCAAGTTGTGAGAATAATTGTAACTCCATCCAATCTCATCTTGAGATCGAGACTATTTGAATTATCCATTTCTTCTTATTGTGGATCTTCACGGTATTATCGATATGGTTTTCATGGGTTTAATCTCTGATGTGATTGGTTTCTCTCTTATGATGTGTGACTAATCCCCCATAGGAGTGGGAGATGTAGGTGAGTGGTAAGATTCATCTGTGCATAATCTATATGTCATCATTTGTATTTGTAGTAGTATGATCTATCTAGTACGTTGTTATACTGTGGTGAACCCTATGCGTGTTGTCCAATTTAAGGGCCCATGCAACATGATCTCAAGACCTACACAGGTAATACATATTCTTTAGGGAATCTGTGAGCTCTGACGTGGCAGGTGGAGATATCTATATGAGGACCGAAGACAATATGAGATAACGGTGATCCACGAAACTTAATGCTTGGTTCCGGTCTAAGGACCTTAATTATGGAGACAACCAGTCTGTGGTAACGGCGAAGCAGGACCACATAATGAAATGTAATCCCGAGAGGAGGAGTTTCATAACTTTTAGGGTGATCCGCCTACAAAACAAACATATCAAATACTATGAGTAAGATACAAGGTAACTGGTATTACCGTTGCACTGGCACACTTGATATATTCTTACCATGAACTGAATTCTCTTTGTGCCTAATCTCTTCATTGCAAGAAACTCAGCTCCTACTTTTATTTATGTTATTTACTTTCAAGAGTTTTTGTCTTTGTTACATAAACCCCATTATCTTAGTCATTCTAGTTAATTCTTCCACTAGGACAGTTACAGTATTTGCAGAAGCTCAAGCAGTTACTTCACACAAGAACTGTGACGCCTTGTGTGTGACAGAAACGCCAATATAAATACTCTCCTCTGCTCTTCATTGGGACGATAACTAATTGGGATACTTCCACGAAAGTGCTACATAACCTTGTTTGGCTTGTAGGCACCAAAGCATTTTCTTGCGCCGTTGCTGGGGAGCTAAACGCAGAGTATTTGTTTCATAGCAGTTTTTGTAGCTACTATTATCGTAGTTGCTTCGTGTAAGTGACAGGAGCTCTACTCGTTCTAGAAGAACATATTTACCAAATTATATTGCTCGTTTTCCTCAGGAGCGTCAAGTTTCATTAATAGAAAAATACAAAAATAATCAAACTATTGAGCTAAACACTTTGTTTGCAGCAATGTAGATTACTCTGAAGCCCAAAAAGACTATAAGAGATTATTGTGCTCCAGTGATTCTCGAGATCTCCTATAGTATATCCTACAAATTATGCAAAAGCGTATTTGATTGACTATGATCTTATTATTGAAGTCAAAAAGCATGCCTTTGTAGGAACCGAGGAGGAGGACCCTCAAGCACATCTTATGTTCTTTGACACTCTTTGTGGAACTTTTAAATTTAAAGATGTGTCACGTGAATTCGTATTATTAAGACTCTTCAGGTTTTCTTTAAAAGGTGATGCTGAAAGTTGGTATAATCGATTACCTCAAGGAAGTATAACCACCTGGCTAATGTGTGCTGAAAAATTTATGGCTAAGTTTCTTTCGGGATCAAAGATTACCAAATTGCGAACAAATCTCACTCAATTTGTCCAAGAAGAGGGTGAAAGTCTATATGAAGCCTGGGGAAGATACTCTAGATTTTTGAATCTATGCCCTAACCATGGTTATGCTGAATATGTTATACTTCATATGTTCTATCATGGAATTAACGATGAATCCAAATCTATTCTTGATTTGAGTGCAGGAGGACGATTCCTGTCTTTAAATCTTGAGGAAGGAAAAGCACTAATAGAGAAGATTATGGCTGCTAAAGAACAGTGGAGTATTGAGGGGCCAGTGAAGCCCACTGGAAAAAATATATTATATTGAAGATATGGAAGAATTTGAAAAGGTTACTCAAGAAAAAGGTAAACCCGTTGAACAAGTTATCAATGAAAAAGTGGACATAATTAGTACTCCTTCCGTTCCTAAATATAAGGTGTATTAGTTTTTCAAAAAATCAAATGTTGTCTATGTTTGACCAACTTTATAGAAAAATATATAAAGATTTACCATACTAAATATTTAAAATATAAAATATATTTCATGGTGATTGTGGTGATAATCAATTGATATTCTATACATTGATATTTTTGTTTATAAACTTGGTCAAAGTTAGAGAAGTTTGACTTTTTGAAAAAATAATACACCTTATATTTAGGAACGGAGGGAGTATTTATGAGCAGGAGGACGAACTTCAAGAAACAATGAGTAAGTTCAAATTCCATCAAGATAGCTTCAACAGAGACTTCTAAAGATGCATCCATCACACTGAAAAGGTTATAGCTTACCATTCTGATGAGGTAGAAGGATTAAGTCATGCGGTAAAGAATCTCGATAAACACTCTCGCATGATAGAAACCCAATGTTCTCAAATTGCTGAAACTCAATCTTTGATCCTTGCACAATTAGATGAAGATAATCTTGTTTCTACTAACAAAATTGAAAATCGTAGTGGTAAAAGAACGCAGGACCCTAAAGGCCTGGGGTGGTACGAGAAGGAACAAGAACAAAGAACAAAAGAGAGTCAGAGCCAAACCCAAGAGAACAGGGAACTTATCTTTGGAGAAGGAGAACCAGAAGAACAAGTTCATCAAGATGCACAGGATGTGACACCCTGGTTTTGGCAACTTTTTCTTTTCAAAATCTTTCTGGTTTTATTTGCAAATTGGATGACTTTTGAAACTTTTCAGTTGACTTTGGACTTGGGAAACCTTTAAATTTCTCTCTAGTGATCCAAAGCCCTCAATATCTTTCCAAAATCTTGTCACACACCTTCTGGATCAAATTCTAATTTTCCTTTCTTTCAAAATAATCCATTTTCTTCTTTCGGAAAATCTGTCCTCACTATGGGTTGTGAAGCAACCTATAGTTCTGATGATCAGAAAAATCCCAAATTAATACCACACCTTCTTGTCATCATCTACTCCCACAATCTTCAAAAACATTTCATGGTCTAGTATAAAATTTTGTCCAGAATATTCCATTTATCTTCTGGACAGCAATGACCCTTTGTGAAGCAACCTATATTTCTAGGCCTCAAAAAATTCTCAAATAATTCCCTGAGGTACTAGGGGACATATCTTGCCACAATATCCAACAACATCTCCTTGTCCAGTATAAATTTCCAGCAAAAATATTCTGCCAAGTTTCTGCTCATTTCAAACCTCAGTGAAGGAAGTACCAGCTAAAGGTACCCATTTGAGTTGAAATTTTTATGGCATCTTGGCATTACCAAATAACCCCCACACACCAAATTTCAGCTCCAGAAGATCACCCATGTGAGTGCAACAACCTCACCAAGTTTCTGGACCAGTACCGCATTTGTACATGAACTATGTTCAAATCTTGGCCGAAGTTTCTCAAATCTTGCCAGCATGTAGTCCTTCCAACATAGATCACTCCAGACAACTCCATTGGTTTCATGTCTAGCTCATCTTCTCTCCATATCTCTCCTAAGTTACTGACAGAAAACTGTAGTCGATGCTACACTTCGGCTCAGTGAGTTTTTGGGCGAACTAGTGGCATGAGAGGGTTCTAGTATGTAGGGTCGG
The DNA here is from genome assembly GCA_039707655.1 of Elymus sibiricus. Lineage (NCBI taxonomy): Eukaryota > Viridiplantae > Streptophyta > Magnoliopsida > Poales > Poaceae > Elymus > Elymus sibiricus. Next base: position 162,875,110 of record CM077666.1, on the reverse strand, counting down.
CACACCAGACACGGTCTGGCAGGCTAGCTCGCGCCGCGTATGCCTGTGCACGCGGTGACCGCGTGACCAGCCCTGCCAAAACCGCGCTCTGGGCGCCGGCAGGCACGGGTCACGTCGGAGCACGACGACCGCGTTGCCGTACGTTGTCTCCACGCGCCGACGAGCTCCCCTCCGTCCACCTGGCCGCCCTAGACCCTTCCCCCTCGCCGGAATCGCCCTCGCCGGATACGGCCACCATGCGCCACGGGCGGCACAGTAGCCGTACGGGAGGTGAGGTGGCTGGAGGTTTCCCGACGACCCGTCTCTTCGCGCATTTACTCCCTCTGCCTCCTCCATCGCGTCGCCCGCGCCGAGCCAGCCAGCTAGCCGTCCTCGCTCCGGTGACATGGCCGTGGCGCCGCCCGAATCCAAAAGCTCTGCCCCCGCCTATAAAAGGCCCTGCCCGGCCTCTCCCAGCTCCTCACCCCACTCCCTCCACCTCCTATCGATCACCAGGGCACCGAGCCAATGCCGAGAGGCCCTCTGGCCTCACAGTTCGCCGGTGTTCCGCCGCCAAGCCAACTCCACCACCCGCTCGATTCACTCCACCCCAGCCCTGCCCGATTACACACCTGAGCTCAGTGCACTCCCACGACCTTCCCTGACCCCTTGCCTAGCCAAAGATCTGCCGGATTCGCCGTCTCCGGTGACACCCGAGAACAGCCGCCGCCGGAGAGGAAGGGGACGATGCCGTCAGGCTGTCTCTGGAGAGGCTGTGGGTACGAGGAGGACCGCCGTCGTGCGCTCGTTCCATCCCTGCAGTCTCTCGAGCTCGCCGCCGTCTCTATCGCTGGTGATCGCCGTCGGTGAGCCGCCCGTCTCTGTTCCTCTCTCTCTCTTTTTCTGTTTTAAACCCAGCTGACCCCACCTGTCAGTGACTCCGCCGCGCGCCAAAGCAGTACGTAAGTGGAGACGTCCTGGCGTTTTACGCCTTCAACGTGGCCCTCCCAAAGATTTTCTAATTTCTCTTTAATTTCAACTTTGACCAGTAACTTTGACTGCCCATCACTTTTTATCTACAAGTCCAAATCAATTGATTCTTTTTGCATTGGTTTTGTCTTGAGCCCCTCTATTTTCTGGTAAATTTTGGTATTTTTCTCACATGTACAGAATTTCTGGTTAACAGAAATGTATTATGTGACATTTTCTTTTGCTGTTTTAAAATATTTTTCAGAGGGAAATCAGTTTGGTTTTGAGGACTAGGAATTTGTGGACAACCCAACTGAGCAAGGCAAGCCACATCATCCATTACATGAAGCATTTCAATAGTATTGGTTTATTGTTGAATTATTTGCATTATTTTAATATGTGATAATTCATAGTAAATTATATTGTTGCATAACTACTGCCATATTAATTTATTCATGATAAACAACCTTGCTTGTCACGTAATTACTAAAACTAAGCTTAATGGTTGATCAAGTGCCACCGACCCGGACTTACCCGTGCAGCCACATCTGCCGGAATGGGACGGCCTTGACTTGGTCTGACCGCGTGCTCTTTTACCGGTACCACCAAAGAGGGAAGGTTATGCGTGCGTGCTACCCTGATCAGGTAGGCAACGATAACCTTGTGAGCCAGTTGAGTTATTTGTCGGCGTCCCCGTTTAGGACAGTTTAGTTGGCCACAACGGTGGCATGTGTCAAGAGTGACACAGAGGCCACCCAGGGCATGACTCTGGGGGAGGATGATTGTCGGTGGTACGATGGAGGTGTCACGGGTTAGGCAAGTATCGTTGGAGCAGCACTGGTCCACCCAGAAGGGAAGTGTACCGAGGTACGGGACAAGGAGCTCCATGGTGTGGGAAAAGTGCGCAACCTCTGCAGAGTGTAAGAATCTATTCGAATAGCCGCGTCCACGGTATTGGACACAGTCCGCACTAGGTCACACTGAGTGGTCAACCATAATAATAATAATAATAATAATGGAAGAACTTGTCTTATGCTCGGAAGTGCTCAGTGGATCACGAGTATTTCGAGGGTTGTGGTACAACCCAGAAGAGAGTAAGTGGATATTCAGTAACAGTAAGTAAGCAACTTAAGAATTTATCATGTTCATTGCCATGCTGTTGTTTGCTGCATTGTTGTGGTTGCTGTGAGCTTGCGAGTACATTCCAAGTACTCACCTGGCGTATCATGCCAGATGCAGGAGAAGCTGATGATGGAGGTCCTGATGGTTCGTGCTACGCTAACTAGGCCATGTTCCAGCAGTGTCCCTATGGGATGGAGAGTTTCCCCCGTTGTTCCGCTACGCTGTAGAATCACCCAGTAGTACCGAGGCCTTGCTATGTTTCATAAATAATGTAGATATTGTCATAGCATGTGTAGTGCATTTGTCCTCGCTACCCGATGTAATTCCCGGGCTTGTACTTGTATAATATTAATAAAGATCAGTTTTGTTCTGTTCCAAGTTGTTGTGTGTTTCTAGAAGACATGATCTCTGGGTTGGAAACACTGGGTAAACCGGTCCTCTGAGTCGGGGTGCCACACAGGACAATGAAGCAGAAGCAGATAAAAAACTAGATCCTGATGCTGAAACGGTAGACGGTGACAACCATGAAGAAGAAGCAGCACCAGAAGCCGGAAGAACTAAAGACCCAAGGGTGGAAAAGAACACCCATCCGCCCTATCCAACAAGAGGAGAAAGCAGCCAGGCATTGAGAAGTAAAGAAAAAGGTAAGGAGAAAGACAAAGATAAAGGTAAAACAAAAAAGACACTTCCTTACCCTAAAGCAATAAGACCACCCTCAAATGGTGCACTCTATTCCTCTTTTCTACAAGCTATAGCTGATCTTAAAGTCTCCTTGCATGTAACTGATATTTTCAAAATTCCTACCTTTGCTAAGTTTATGTGTGACATCGTTAACAATAGGAAGAGTTTGAACTCAAAAGCACAGGTGGTGACAATAACAAAATATCCCTCTGAGGTCAAAATACTAGAGAAACTAGGAGACCCATGTATGCCTACTATATCTTGTTCAATTGGTAATCTGATATAAATAATGCTCTCTGTGATGTTGGAGCAGGAGTGAGCGTAATGCCTCTAGCTCTTTATCACAAGTTGAACTTGGAAGAATGTGTGCCTATAGGTATAACCTTGCAGATGGCAGATAAGTCTACAAAGAAGCAAATTGGAGTGGTTGAAAATGTGCTATGAAGATTAGATGGGCATATTATACCTACTGACTTTGTTATCCTTGATATGCCCGAAGAACAAAAATTATCTATTATTCTCCATAGGCCATTTCTAAATACCGCAAGTGTAACGTTGGATTGTGCAGAAGGAAAAGTAACCTTCAGAATTTATGATGAAGAAATACTGAGGTAATTTTCGAAGAAGCCAGGAGCGAAAGAGAAGTATATCCCGCCACCTAAGCGAGTATGTGCGGTAAGTAAAGAGAACCTCAGGCCACTGGAGACCTAAAACGTTACTAAGGTACGAGATTGAGCTTAGCAACCTAAAAACCAATGCTTAATGGGAGGCAACCCATCATTTAGTCATTTTTTTGCTTTGATGTTTTTCTCTCATACATAATCTGATGAAGAACTCTCGAAAAAGTTTGTTTTTGACTTTGTGTCGTGGGAGAAAGATTGAACAAAGAAGACAGGAGGAGGAGACTAAGGAGAAAAGAAAATAGAAAGAAAGACGGTGTATAATGAGAGTGGAAGTGCTCGTTTGAGCGGTCGCATGGAAATTTGGAGGAAACGTCGAAGAAGACCAGTGTGGTCGACGGCGTTCGATACGATCGCAAGCGCTCGTATGTGCGGTCGTATGGAACCTCCGTCGAAATCCACCAATGGAATCCAGCGCAGAAGACAATGTCTCGTTCGAGCGGCACCGCTCGTACGAGCGCCCCATATGAAGCCATGACCGGGATGACCAAGTTGAATAGGACGAAAGATAGTCTTCTATACGAGCACTCGTGCTCATTTGACTGTCCGTATGGAGTCCTGCCCAGAACGGTTTGCACCTCCAGAGAGAACGATGACCTTTCATACGAGCGCAACATCTCGTATGTGCGGTCATCTCAGGTATGCAAACCCTAGATCAACTGATTTGAACGCAAGACGACATTCCATATGAGCGGCCCCGCTCATATGGGCGGTTGTATGGCGTGAAATTTCATATAATGACGCCGCCGGCGCAAGGGGGGATCTTCTTGTTCCTCCCCTTGCGCCCAAACCTCTCACATCTCTCTCTGAATCCCTCACTAAAATCCTCAAAAACCTCTATTTCTTTGTGGATTTCGTTCGTTTGATCCGTGCATCTTCATCCTCAGTAAGTTTCTCCTCCGATCCATGGTTCATTTGCAAGTTTCCATGGTAATTTCATCCTTGTTCATACCCTAGATGACATGCAAACATTTGCATTTTCCCATTCGATTTGAATGTTAGGATTCAAAGTAATTGGTTAGGATTGATCTTAGGCAGTGTTAGAACTCCTTCCCCACGGAAAACTTATGTTTTTCTATTTTTATTTTTGTGTTGTGTAGGAAATGATGAGGCCGACATTCATCGCGGGGAAGAAGGTCATGGGCTCGCGTTCCAAGCGTGCTCGTAACGAGGGGCAAGACCTCCGTGCCGCTGTGAGCAAGGACTATGCATGACTGAACAGCCGGGGGATGACGCCCACGAGGTGGAGGTGCGATGCGTTCTTGGAGTCCCAAGGACTCCACAACAACTTTGCATGGCTGGCGGATAACGCTGGGATGGGCGTTTTTAGCAACTTCCATTACTTCACCTACCGCGGCATCACCGTGGAGTTCCTCTCCACCTTCGAGCACACTCTTGATGATTCAAGGGTACCGGCAAGCTGCTCGTTCACACCTGGAGGGTTGCCATGTTTGATGACACTCGAGCAGTGGTGCAACGTCTTCGGGTTCGAGAACCGTGGATTCCTCGACAGTAGGGGTGTGCCCACCACCGAGGCGTTGGGGACATGGGACCTCATCTCCATCAGGGATGAGCATGATCTCTCCGGCAGGAAGGAGTTGAGCATACAAAACCCCGCCATTCGTTATTTCATGACATTTATAGGGAACACTCTCTTTGGGAGAGAGAACCTTGGGGACATATCCAGCTATGATATGTGTGTGTGCTCCATGCATCACTCCACCCCAACTTAACTCCCAAGCCAAATTTGGGAGCTTTTCTTCTGATCCACCTCGGTAGGCAGCACAAGTAGCCGAAGGAGGGTATTCTTGTGGGAGGCATAGTGACTCGGCTTGCCGAGCATTTTGGCCTCAATTTGGAGGATGTTGAGCACGTTCCGGGGCCAACAGTACTCAACTGTAGGGTGATGACTAACTATCATTTCCTTGGGCCCGTGCAGGGGGAGCATTGTTACAGATGCCCCCTACCTAATGGTCAGACCACTGATGTGCGCTTGCCCTTGCCGCAAGTTTGTACTGTTTCTACACATGATATGTGGGTTCTCTCTATTGATGAACTCAATGAGTTTCGACACGCAGCTGGGTTCGCGAATGATGTCCATCCCGAACCAGCACCCAAGTGGGATGCCGCCACTGAGGGGTTCGGTCACGGCTGGGATGCATGGGGTAATGCACCCCAATATGCACCACAATATGCCCCCCAGGTTAACTTCGGGCAGGGCAGTGACTATGTGCCTAGGGTAGAGTTTCAGCAGCTGCAACAGCAGGTTAGAGGGATCCGCACGGACCTCCGTGAAGCTAACAATAGCATTAACCTGCTCAGTGGGAACATACAGTCCCTCTTTTCTTTTGGGCAGCCACACCCTGGTACAGGAGGTCAGTCCTCTACTGGCCCATCTCAGATGCAGTGGCCTCATACTGCTCCAAGGGGCAACGATGACGAGGACATGGACTAGAGAATAGGCCAAGAGCCTAAGCTTGGGGGAGCTCATGACCTAGTTATCCATGCATGCATACTTTATGTTTCGTCGTTTTCTTTTTATTAAGCATGTTTATTTTCAGTTTGCATAATAAATTTGTAGGGTAAGCTTTACTCTTGCTTTGTTGGAATTCTCTTTATTTGTGTTTTGTTTCTTCAAGCCCACGGATTTGTTCACCACTAGCAAGTTGGAAATGAAGAAAATTAAGCGGAGAATTGACTAAGGGAAGAAGTGAGCCAGTGCGAGAAGGTATAACATATGCATAATCCCTTGTCTCGCAATATTATTTGAGAAAGAATTTTCATTTGATTGGCTGCACTTGAGTTAGTTCCCCTCGTTAGTTGAATATCATTTAGTCATAACTCCCAACTTCAATTTTTGCTAGTGAAACCTTGTTGTGAAGCATGATTTTGCTTTAAAAGAAGTTCTAAGAGAAAAACTAAGCGGCTCAGATTTTTGAAAAGAACGAGCGTTCAAACACTTCAACTCCATATGCTGAATTTGATTGTCTTGATAACACCTATTAATAGAATTATTTGGAGGAATGAATATTTGAAGTGATTGTGGTTATGCCAAAATTTATTCGCGATACTAAAATCATGGAGCTCCAGCTCATGGCTGGCTTCATGTCCCGTTGCTATATGTTGAGATAATTCGCGTAACTGCGACGCCATCACGAACTTGGAGAATGAGTGGTAAATGATCGACCTTCTCCAAGGAAGTGTGTATGTGGTAAATAAGAGCACTGATCGCTGAGCTCGAAAGAGACAACCATTCTTGATCCATAGTGCAGAAAATTAAGCCACGGCGGAACCCAATTGCATATAGTAAATTTTGGCATAACCCCATCACTGAGAGTTAAAGTTCCAAAGGATAATGATTAAGAGAAGTGTTTGAAAGCCATGACTAGGAGGTATTTGTGGGTGTTAATGAAATGCTTGAATTCTTTGCTCTTTTCACTTCCGAAAACCCCTAATGCAATTGTTTTATGAAGAACATAAGAATATCCAAAAGAAGAAAGAATTATTTTCGCTTGCCTAACACTTGATTAACAATGAAAATTTTGGTTTGAGAAATTATAACTAGTGATAGGAAACCATACGTGGTTAGGCAACGAGCTCAAGTGCAGCTATTCGAATGCGAATACTTTCTTGAATGAAATTGCAGAATAAGTGAGGAGGGATATGTCATATTATCTCAACCCGGTAAATCTTCTTTCTACTCAATCAAGATCATTTTCATTCTCTTGATTTCTTGTTTGCTCGAGGACGAGCAATACTTGGGGGAGTTGATGGCTCGAGAATTTGTGAAGTTTTTCGAGTGATTCTTATTTGGTTTTCACTGGATCTTTGTTACTTGGATATTTCTAACGCTAATTGATACGTCTCCAATGTATCTATAATTTTTTATTGTTCCAAGCTATTATAGTATCAATCTTGGATGTTTTTACATGCAATTATATATCATTTTTTGGGACTAACCTATTAACCTAGTGCCCAGTGCCAGTTGCTATTTTCTGCTTGTTTTTGGCTTTTCAGAGAATCTGTACCAAATGAAGTCCAAAAGCCACGAAACTTTTTGGAGATTTTTTCTGGACAAAAGAGACCTTGGAAGCTTCGGGAGGAGGCCAGATGCCTCACGAAGGCTTCACAAGGCAACAGGGCGCGGCCCAGGGGGGTGCGCCGTGTTGCCTTGTCGGGCCCACGTGACTCCATTTGACCTAATTCCACTTCTATAAATTCTCAAGTATTGGGAAACCAGCAGGGAGCCAGAAGAGAAAACCTTTCCGCCACCGCAAGCCTCTGTTCTTCCGCGATCCCATCTGGAGGCCTTTTCCGGTACTCTGCCGGAGGGGGAATCGATCACGGAGGGCTTCTACATCAACCTTGCTGCCCTTCCGATGATGTGTGAGTAGTTTACCATAGACCTACGGGTCCATAGCTAGTAGCTAGATGGCTTCTTCTCTCTCTTTGATCTTCAATACCATGTTCTCCTTGATGTTCTTGGAGTTCTATCCGATGTAATCTTCTTTTGCGGTGTGTTTGTTGGGATCCGATGAATTGTGAGTTTATGATCAGATTATTCATGAGAAATATTTGAGTCTTCTCTGAACTCTTTTTTTCATGATTAAATATAGCTTTGTATTTCTCTCCGATCTATCGATTTGGTTTGGCCTACTAGATTGATTTATCTTGCAATGGGAGAGGTGCTTTGTGATGGGTTCAATCTTGCGGTGCTCAATCCCAGTGACAGAAGGGGACATGACACATATTTGTATTGTTGCCATTAAGGATAAAAAGATGGGGTTTATTCATATTGCTTGAATTTGCTTCTCTACATCATGTCATCTTGCTTAAGGTGTTACTCTGTTTTTATTAACTTAATACTCTAGATGCATGCTGGATAGCGGTCGATGAGTGGAGTAATAGTAGTAGATGCAGGCAGGAGTCGGTCTACTTGTCTCGGACATGATGCCTATAAACATGATCATTGCCATGAATCCGTCATAATTACTTGCTTTTCTAGCAATTGCCCAACAGTAATTTGTTTACCCACCGTATGTTTCTGTGCTCGAGAGAGAAGCCTCTAGTGAAAACTATGGCCCCCGGGTCTATCTTTATCATATAAAAAAACTAAAAATACCTTGCTGTAATTTATTTCCTTTTATTTTTATTAGTATTTTAGTTTATCTATTTATCTCTATCAGACTTAATCCTTGCAAGTAACCGCTAAGAGGATTGACAACCCTCTTATTCGCGTTGGGTGCAAGTGTTTGCTTTTCTGTGTGTAGGTGCTGTTCACTGGATCTTGCTTGGTTCTCCTACTAGATTGATAACCTTGGTTCTTAACTGAGGGAAATACTTATCTCTACTGTACTGCATCATCCTCTCCTCTTCGGGGAAATACCAACGCAGACTACAAGTAGCACTAATCCCTCGAAAGAGAAGAAAATCCGTTTTCCCATTGTTTGGCAGAAAATATCATATATGGAAGGAAAAAAAGGAGGATTACTGCAATTCATGTCAAATGGAGCAACTTCCATGTGGAAAGCCAAGCCACGAGGCACAGCAGAGCAAAAGACGACCGTCCGTACGACCGCAGGTGTAACACCCTGGTTTTCGCTCCTCATATTTTTCCTTCGCGGGATTGGACTCCCGTCTTTTTTCGGTGTTATCGGATTTTCTCTTGCTCTTGGGTATTTGAAGATGGTCATTTAGCCTTGCCTTTCCCATCAGACCAGAGATTCTCTCTGATTCAACCTTGCCACCCAAAATATATTCTCAGGATTCCGCCACCAAAACCCTACCTTTCGAGTTACCGGAAGGGAAACCCTAATTCCCACAGTTACAAAGGAACCATATTTTTCTTTGATCTGTTGCCTCCCAAACGTTTCCTAGTGATCATATCACATCTATAAACCCTGGATATGCAAAAATATTGCCAAGTCATTTGCAATATTTTTCATTTAAAATTACTTCCTTTTTCTGCTGTTTAAAGGAATTAAATCCAGGAAAATATCTATCCATCTCCAAAGTTCATGAAAACTTGTGGAGATATTCTTTGTGATCATATTGAGCTCTCATAAAAATATTGGCAATGATTAAATAAGGGAAATTGCATTTTCCTATTTAAAGCCAATATTGCAATTTGGGCACTTTCCAAAGGAGCTACTATTTTGGTAGCCAGGAAAAATCCCAAATAATTTGTGGAGCTTCTACTATCAATATCTTCACCATTTCCATCAAGAACCCAAGTTCCATAGCTCAAATTTTGAGTACATCATCCAATTCTTGTTTCTGGACCTATTTTGAGGTTGTGAAGCAACTATATTTTATATTGCTTCAAAATTCTTGAAATTAATCCAGGACCTCACATTCCTCATATGATGTGAGTATGAAAAAATTCACATCATTCTATCTAGCCAATTTCTCCCAAAAATTACATCTAGTTTATGTCTATATTCTAGCACTGTGAAGGAAGTACCATTTTGGTGTACCCAATTGGTATGAAAATTTTCCAGTGCCTCCATACACCCAAATCACTCCCCTCCACCAAATTTCAGGCCAATCTATTCATCCATTTGAGCACAACATCATAGTTCAGTTTCTGGACCAAAATTTGCATTACAAAGGAAGTGCATGCAAACAAGGTCCAAATGGCTTCAAATTTTTCCAGAATATACTCCTTCCTACTAAATTTCTCTATGACATCTTGCCCAGCTCATTGGCACATTTTTCTGACCACAACTTCCTGCCCAAGTTTCTGTCCAGAAACTGTTCTGGATCCCCTCGACCAACCTAGACCCTTCCTGGCTTCTCCAATGACCAATCTTGTCCATTTGAGCAGTGATACACCTGTTGGACAAGGTGTGACGGCTAGACTGGCAGCAGAGCGCGCTATGCCCATGGTGACCGCGTGAACAGCGAGCAGAGACTGTGCTCTACGCGGTCGTCGCGTCGGGCAGGACAGCTCGAGCAACCCCGGCTTGTCCAAACATGTCTAGCGGCTCCGCGGCGTCCATGCACCCCTCCTCCCATAGCTTCCCCCTCCGTTATCTTCCTCGCCGGACGACGACAAGCGCCGCCGTACGCGTGCGTGTCATGACCGTCGTCCTCTTCCTCTGGCCTCTTCCTCCCGAGCTGTCGCCTCCCTCTGCCTCTCGTCAGGTCGGCTGCTCCCCAACGCCGGGAACCGTCCAGCCATGTCGCTCGCAGGCTCTAGACGCCGGCCAGCTCACCGGAGCGGCCGCGCTTATCCAGTGGTCTCGGCCGGCTATAAATAGCCGTGCCCCGAGTCCTCTCGAGCTCACCCCACTCCCCTCTCTCTCCCTGGAAACCTCCCAAGCCCCAGCCCCATGCGGTCGCACCTCCTGGTGCCCGAATCACCGGCGAGCTCCGCCTATGGTCGCCGCTCGGCCTCGGCAAAATCTGGCCATCCGAGCCCTCCTCACTCCACCCAGCTCCACCCAGCAACCCCTTAGACCACCACGACTCTCTCCTCGCCTCAATTTTGCCCCGGGGTAGGCCATGGCCTCGGCCCCGAGCACCACTGTCGCCGTCAGACTCCGCCCTCGCCCGACCGCCTCAGAGCACCCCCGCCACCACCTCGACCACCCACGGGCGCGGGAGGGAGCCACGAGCCTATCCCCACCCTCGGCCAGAGCTCTCGCCCACCAGAGCCATGGCAACACCGGCGACCGGCCACCCTCTATGTGTCTGTCGAAAGGAAGAAGAAGAGGAGGGAAGAGGAGAGAGAGAGCTATCTCGCAGGCCCCACATGTAAGTCACCCAGCTACCGGGCCCGCACTGTTTAAGTGGACACGTATTTTCTGAAATACGGTTTCTCCTAAGCAAGGCGTAATCCACAGCAACTTTAGCGCAGAGTGCGCTTTCTCTTTACTGAAAGCATATTCCCAATAATGCGCTTTCGATTTCAGCCCAGCCAACGAAAGGTCTAAATTGTGGACGTTCACCGGTTAGCGGCCGAAGTAGACACTTTTTGTTCATTTCACCGCTTAACAAACGAACGGCCACAACTTCGCAACCGTAACTCCGATTCAGGTGATTCCAAAGCCCATGGTTTCTATTCGTCGAGCCCGTTCTGATGGTATCATTTTCATGAGGTTGACACTTTCTGAAAATGCCCATTTTGCCCCTGGCCTATATTCAGCCCCTCCGGGAGGGAACCTTTTCTGGCGAATTTTTCCGCGAGGTGATCGCACTTCTCTCCGGTGAATTCATCGACCCCCAGGCAAGCCGACCATCTGATATATGCTCTAAAGCATTGCTCTGTGTTATTCTTGCGTGTTTAATTAATGAATATGTTTGTGCTAGAAATAACTCAACTCCTGATTGTTTGTATTATTATTTACATTACTTGCTAGTAATCATCATAACATCGCACTAGTGACTCGTCTGTGATACTATATGGAGATAGGTTGTTATGTTTCATCATGCATCATTATTGTCATTGCAATAAAAAAATGTGACCTAATAATGACAACCTCCTCCGTCGGCTGGATCGAGTCATAGTGCCACCGAACCGAGCTCATCAGTGCAGCCACATTTGCCTTTATGGGAAGGCCCTAACTTGGTCTATTGTCTTGCCTCCTATCAGTACCACCAAAGAGGGGAGGTTATGCGCGTGTGCTACCCTGGCCCGGTAGGCGGCGATAACCTTATGAGCCTAGTTGAGTTATTTGTCGGCGTCCCCATTTGGGACAGTTTTGTTTGGCCACAACGGTGGTAGGTGTCAGGAGTGACACAGGGGCCACCCAGGACAGGACCCGGAAGGGGTATGCATGTCGGTGGGATCGTAAGAGTGACAGGCAATAGACAAGTTTTGTTGGAGCAGCACCGGTCCACCCGAATGGGAGCATGAGGCCAGGAGCTCCATAGTGTGGGTAAAGTGCGCAACCTCTGCAGAGTGTAAATCTATTCAAATAGCCGTGTCCTCGGTCATGGGACACAGTTCGTACTAGGTCACACTATTTGGTCTATGTCTTGTCTGGAGGAACAAACTATATAATATTATTGTAAGACTGAACCAGAGAATGGTAAGGGTTGTCAGACTTGCAGTGCAGATGCATGGACATCAGATGATGTCAGGGTATGAGTTGCTAGCCATGCGGTGGCTATGAGCTAAATGGTCGGATGACCACATGACATGGATTGGATTTGGATCGGATTTGGGTTGGATCAGGAAATATTCGGAGTATGGATTATTTACTTGATATGCTTTACTTTAGTAGTTATCATGCTAGATAATCCTGTTATGACATGATCATTAATATTGCTAGATAGGTATGCTATGATAGTTAATGTTGCTCTAATAACAAGTGCATGCATGAATGCCATGGATTGCTTTGCTTGGTGTATATGTTGGTTTGGTTTGCTTGCGAGTACATTCAAAAGTACTCAGCGGTCTTCAATGTGGCCAGGTTCACCTAAGGATTCGACGACCCCTAGCGAGGAGCCGGAGTGTTCGCGGGCTAGAAGAGTAACCCAGTCAGATCCCTGTGGATTGGAGCCGCACCAAGACCATGCTGCCTTAGATAGAGCTTTTCCGCTGCAAGCACCCTTGTAAAATATCATGTAAGACTGATATATCCATTAATAGAAATGTCTGTGTTCATGATACTTGTTGTAAAAGCGCATGCCAGAGTGATTTCCTGGGCTGGTATGTGCGGTGACCGTCTGACTACAGTGGTATTCAGGCGGGGCGCCACAGCAAGCACTTGTATCAGTGGTCGTATGAGTTACCAACAGCTCCACCACGTGTATACAAGCCACTTTCGTGAAGGGACCTAGGGGAGAAGAGAACCCTAGTCGCCGCCACCATAGCCAGAACAGAAGTGGAGGAGATCCGAAGAACCTTTGGAGATCTTCTTAGTTTTGGTCCTTCCATCTCCATCATCATCCCATCCTTCACTATTGTAAGAGGAATTCCAAGTTGTGAGAACAATTGTAACTCTATCCAATCTCATCTGGAGGTCAAGACTATTTGAATTATCCATTTCTTCTTATTGTGGATCTTCACGGTATTATCGATATGGTTTTCATGGGTTTAATCTCTGGTGTGATTGGTTTCTCTCTTATGATGTGTCAGTAATCCCTCATAGACATGGGAGATGTAGGTGAGTGGTAAGATTCATCTGTGCCTAATCTATATGTCATCATTTGTATTTGTAGTAGTATGATCTGTCTAGTATGTAGTTATACCGTGGTGAACCTATGTGTGTTGGCCAATTTAAGGGCCCGGGAAATACAATCTCAAGACCTACACATGTAACACATATTGTTGAGGGAATCTGTGACATCTGACATGATAGGTGGAGATATCTATGAGGACCGAAGACAATATGAGATAACGGTGATCCACGAAACTTAATGCTTGATTCTGGTCTAAGGACCTTAATTGTGGAGACGACCACTCTGTGGCAACGGCGAAGCAGGACCATAGAATGAAATGTAATCCCGAGAGGAGGAGTTTCATAACTTTATGGTGATTCGCCTACAGAACACACATATCAAATACTATGAGTATGATACAAGGTAACTGGTATTACCGTCGCACTGGCACACTTGATATATTCTTACCATGAACTGAATTCTCTCCGTGCCTAATCTCTTCATTGTAGGAAACTCAACTCCTACTTTTATTTATGTTATTTACTTTCAACAGTTTTTGTATTTGTTAAATAAACCCTTTTACCTTAGTCATTCTGGTTAATTCGTCCACCAGGACAGTAACAATATTTGTAGAAGCTCAAGCAGTCACTTCACACAAGAACTGTGACACCTTTTATGTGACAGAAACGCCAATATAAATACTCTCCTCGGCTCTTCATTGGGACGATAACTAATTGGGATACTTCCATGAAAGTGCTACATAACCCTGTTTGGCTTGCAGGCACCAATGACCAAAACCCGTCGTTTTATCCTTAGTAGCAACAATACAATATGTGCCTTCGTCCTTATTGTCTTGGACAAGATCACCGCAAGATTGAACCCACTACTATGCACCACTCCCTCTAAAGATCTACACATCTTTCTTGGCCATAGAAAACTCATAGATTGGAAATCATACATAGCTATAAAATTACACAAGAGAAAAACTCAAAGAGATTCAATACAAATAAATGAATAATATGATCATAAACCCACAATTCATCAGATCCCAACAAACACACTGCAAAAGATTACATCGGATTAATCTTAGAGAAGATCAGTGTACTGAAGATCAAAAGAAAGAGAGAAAGCCATCTAGGTACTACTATGGACCCGTAGGTCCTAAGGGAACTACTCATACATCATCATGGAGGCAGCAATGTTGATGAAGATGGCCTCCCCAATGATTTCCCCCTCCGGTGCAGCACCGGAAAAGGACTCCATATGGGATCGCTTCGGAATAAAGGCTTGCGGAGGCGATAAAATTCTTTCGGGTTCGCTTCTGAGGGTTTTGGGAAATCACAGAATTTATAGGCCAAGAATTAGGGCAAACAGGTGCTCGTGGGCCCCACAAGCCTGGCCGGAGCCGCCCCCTAATGACGCGCCCCCTGGGCTTGTGGGAGCCTCGTGGGTCTTCTGGTCTCTCCCGGAAGCTTCTAGTGTTGCATATATTCCAAAAAAATTCCTCCTAAAGTTTCATCGTGTTTGGACCTTCCTAGGTATGGATTTTCCACGAAACCAAAAACATGCAAAAAAACAGGAACTGGCACTGGGCACTAAATTATTAGGTTAGTCTAGAAAAATAATATAAAATGGCATATAAAGCATACAAAAGTGATAATATAATAGCATTTAACAATAAAAAATTATAGATACGTTTGAGATGTATCAAAAACCAATTGCAAAGGTCAGTTAATACAAGATGTGGAAAAGGCTCGGTGAAACTCGATCATCACTTGGATGAGTCTAACGAGCGGCATGATAAGGGCGTATCATAACATACGAGTGATGAAGTAGACGCTTGAACTAATTCTCGTGGAGATATGATGTGGACAAGATGATGACAAAGGTATCGAAGTGTGAGGTTCATGCTAGCATAAATGTTAAACCATTAGAGCAGCCAAAGGAAGACATGGGCAAAACCATTATCTTAGTTGGGAAGGTTCCGGTGCCTATTTTGGAAGAAATGCCACATCAGTTTTCCAGCTGCAACTTTCCACCTAAACCTAATTAATTTTGGAAGGATCTAGCATGTTTTATGGGCTGGATAAGATGGTGTTTGAAGTCAACTTTCATTAAAAAAATGCTGCATCATTTGAGGTCTTGAGTCAAAAGTTGTGCAAGTTCCCATGCAAGTTGTCCAGGAATTAATTACAGCACGAGGCTCAACAAGTTTGCTCCTGCTACAGCTTGGGGCTCACGAATTTACCCTTCATTTTGAGTTGTTTTCACACCTAACTAGTAGGTGCTTCTAGTATAAGTACTCCCAGCTGTTCCATGTGAAGGGGGATGAAATTTCTGAGTTTATGTTTGTAGGCAGCTGGTGAGGTTGTGTTGTGCTGAGAGCACTAGTATCGTTGAGTGTTAGCTCGTGTGTGTGGATTAGAGGGCATGTCCTCAATTCTTATAGGATCCTTGTGGTTCCCTCTTGTGATTCTACATAGGTTCACAAGTTTCATGGTTTGGGTTGAGTCCTTGTAAACCAAGCTAGTTATCTGCTGCAATTTATCTGAGAGTGTTTCCTGTTGTTCTTTGCCACTTGAGAGAGATAGTTGTTGTTGTTTGTGAGTTGTTTGGCACCATGAAATATTGTTTACAGCGGCATCCTGCATCATTATCCCTCAGGAGCATCATTCAATAATCAAAATTAGATCCAAATTTGCAAACGTCACCACTTGTTAGAGTCCAACCCATGCCCCGAAGGTTGTGTTTCTGATTAATCTAACGACCTTACGGAGGCGGATTATCAGCACCCAAAATGCATAGCAGGTCTGCTCCGAGTGGTGCGCCACCCGTGATTTCTTTGTGAACTGGATGGAACAATCAACTTGGAGTCGACATAGTCGGATTTGTGTTTTACCCAACTGATGTCTACTACGCAACTTTTATTCTTGTATACGTTGTTGGGCCTCCAAGTGCAGAGTTTGTAGGACAGTAGCAAATTTCCCTCAAGTGGATGACCTAAGGTTTATCAATCCGTGGGAGGTGTAGGATGAAGATGGTCTCTCTCAAACAACCCTGCAATCAAATACAAGAAATCTCTTGTGTCCCCAACACACCCAATACAATGGTAAATTGTATAGGTGCACTAGTTCGACGAAGAAATGGTGATACAAGTGTAGTATGGATAGTAGATATAGGTTTTTATAATCTGAAAATAAACAACAGCAAGGTAGCAAGTAACAAAAGTGAGTAAAAATGGTATTGCAATGCTTGGAAACAAGGCCTAGGGTTCATACTTTCACTAGTGCAATCTCTCAACAGTGCTAACATAATTGAATCATATAACAATCCCTCAATGTGCGATAAAGAATCACTCCAAAGTTCCTATCTAGCGGAGAACATAAGAAGAAATTGTTGTAGGGTACGAAACCACCTCAAAGTTATCCTTTTCAATCAATCTATTGATCCGTCCCTATAAGTGTCACAAACAGCCCTAGAGTTCGTACTAAAATAACACCATATGATACGCATCAACCAACTCTAATGTCACCTAGATACTCCAATGTCACCACAAGTATCCGTGAGTTGATTATTCGATATGCATCAAAACAACTTCAGATTCATAATATTCAATCCACACAATGAACTTCAAAGAGTACACCCAAAGTTTCTATTGGAGAAAGAAGGATGAGAACGTGCATCAACCCCTATGCCTAGATTACCCCAATGTCACCTCGGGAATCCGCAAGTTGATTGCCAAAACATACATCAAGTGACTCAATAGAATACCCCATTGTACCACGGGTATCCACATGCAAGACATTCATCAAGTGTTCTCAAATTTGAAATATTCAATCCGACAATAACGAAACCTCAAAGGGAAAGACCCAATTCATCACATGAAGATAGAGAGGGAAGAAACACCATATGATCCAACTATATTAACAAAGATCGCGATACATCAAGATCGTGCCAAATCAAGAACATGAGAGAGAGAGATCAAACACATAGCTACTGGTACATACCGTCAGCCCCGAGGGTGAACTACTCCCTCCTCGTCATGGAGACCGCCGGGGTGATGAAGATGGCCTCAGGTGATGATTCCCACCTCCGGTAGGGTGCCGAAACGGAGCTCCAGATGGGTTTTCTTCGGTACAGAGGCTTGTGGCGGTGGCATCAAAATTCTAGGTTTATTTCTGGGGGTTTCTCTATTTCTAGGATTTTTCAGTGTTGGAATCACGCGAAAAGGAGCTACGAGGGGCCCACAAGGCAACAACACACGACCCCCCTCTAGGGCGCGCCGTGTTGCCTTGTGACCTCCTCGTGAGGCTTCTGGTCCTTCCACGAAGCTTCGGGGGTCTCTTTTGGTCCAAAAAAATCATTAAAAAAGTTTCGTCCAATTCTGAGAACTTTTATTTCTGCACAAAAAACAACACCACGGTAGTTCTGCTGAAAACAGCGTCAGTCCGGGTTAGTTCTATTCAAATCATACCAAAACCATATAAAATTGTTGTAAAGATGGCATGAACACTTCATAAATTATAGATACGTTGGAGACGTATCACCGACTAAGTAGAAGCCAAATGGTTGCTGATGTGGATGACATCATAATGAATCTTTTGTGAGTTGTCCAATAAATCAACCACATTGATTATGGGATTTGACCGGTCAGAGAGGGGTTATCTCCTCGGCTCCCACACGTTGTGGGTTCTAATAGACTAACGGGCCCGCATGCAAAAGAAAGAGTGATGATGATGCCTCGATCTTCACGTGGGCAGTCTGCTGGTGCCCTATGGCTCCTAGATGATGACACTTGTGCGGTTAGATTTCATGACAGTTGAATTCGAAGCCCTTTAAAAAGCAGAGTTGGGGAGAGAGAGTTCCTCCCCCAAATCTCATCCTCTTCCTCTGAAGTCGTCGCTGTAACCATTGCCGCGCTCAATCAATTTCTCCCAAACTTTCCACATCTCTCTCATAGTGTCTTCTCCATGGCCACAAAAAACATAGATTGGAGCCTTCGAAGGTCATCATCGCCTCCTCAACACCTCTACCTGTCAGTTGGCAGAGAGGAGACTAGGTGCTGTTCATGGAGAAAACAATGTTCCTTGCCGGTTATGCCGCCGAGGGCATCCTTCCGATGGAGGGATAAAGGGCCCCTGACCTGAGTGAGATGGAGCCCGCGCCGCGCCTCGATGAGCAGGTGTTGTTGACTCAGTTCCTTGACAGAGGGCTCTTCTTGTTGATCCATCTGTTCATCCGGGATTTCTCTGGTTCTACTTAGTGGATTGAAGTGGCATTTTTCGGAGTTTTACTTAGTGCATTGAAGTGGCATTTTTCGGAGTTTGTAAATTGCAGTGGCATTTTTCTAAATCGCCAGAATTGGAGTGGCATTTATCTAATTAACCCTTCATTTATTTGGGTGAGAAATTTCTGGGATGGAACCCCATTTGGCTTTCTGGAAGCACACCATCTGTGCAAATCCCTAGTCGGTCGCCCCAACCAGTTGTAGATCTCTAGGGACTCGGATTGTAGAAAAGACGAAGAACAACTACTTCGACATGAGGTGGTCTGAGAAGGTGAAACGATGGTGGGAAACATGGTTCTACTATATTGATGTGCCCAATCAGAGTGGCGTTGAAGGACTGCCGGCATACATCGTCGTACCAACTGTTTGCCAGACCTGGTGGAGCACCAAACCCACCAAGGACAAAATAGTGGAGGTGACCATCATGATGAAGAAGATAGTGGAGCTCCAAAACTGGGGGATCACATGCAATCATCTCGCGGACGCTTGGGTGAGCCACCGGATTCAACCTCTTCAGGCCCGAGAGACGCCGATGTGACAGTACTCGTGGAATGATGATCCGTCCCGAGTGATGCCTGATACGTCTCTGATACGTCTCCAACGTATCTATAATTTATGAAGTATTCATGCCATGTTTATTATAGTTTTTTATGATTTTGGTACACTTTTATATGGCTTTTATATGATTTTTATGGACTAACATATTAACCTAGTGCCCAGTGCCAGTTGCTGATTTCTGCTTGTTTTTGGTTTTCCAGAAAATCCATATCAAATGAAGTCCAAATGTAGCGAAACTTTTTGACGATTTTTTCTGGAAGAAAACAGACCCAGGAAGCTTTGGGGGAGCAGCAGAAGACCCACAGGGGCCCCACAAGCCACCGGGGCGCGCCACCCTCCCCCAGGCACGCCCTGGTGCCTCGTGGGCCCCCTGTGGCACCTATTTGCGTGATTCCAACGCTGAAAAATCCTATATATTCAGAAACCCCCGAAAGTTAACCTAGATGAGTTTTTACGCCGCCGCAAGCCTCTGTACCAAGGAGATCCCATCTGGAGCCCTTTTCTGGCACCCTGTCGGAGGGGGGAATCATCATCAGAGGCCATCTTCATCATCCCGACAGTCTCCATGACGAGGAGGGAGTAGTTCACCCTCGGGGCTGAGGGTATGCACTAGTAGCTATGTGTTTGATCTCTCTCTCGTGTTCTTGATTTGGCATGATCTTGATGTACCGCGAGCTTTGTTAATATAGTTGGATCATATGGTGTTTCTCCCTCTCTATCTTGTTGTGATGAATTATTTTTTTACCTTTGATGTTTCACTATTATCGGATTGAATACTTTTATAGATTTGAGAACACTTGATGTATGTCTTGCATATGAATACCCATGGTGACATTGGGGTAATCTATGCATAGAGGTTGATGTATGTTTTCATCCTACTTTCTCCGGTAGAAATCATGGGGCACTCTTTGAAGTTCTTTGTGTGGATTGAATATTATGATTATGAATTTGTTTGATGCATATCATATAATCAACTCACGGATACTTGTGGTGACATTGGAGTATATAGGCGACATTAGAGTTGGTTGATGTGTATCATATGGTGTTATTTTAGTATGAACTCTAGGGCTGCTCGTGACACTTATAGGGATAGCTCAATAGATTGATCGGAAAGGATAACTTTGAGGTGGTTTCGTACCCTACAACAATTTCTATCTTATGTTCTCCGCTAATAGGAACTTTAGAGTGATTCTTTGTCGCACGTTGAGGGATTGTTATATGATCCAATTATGTTAGCATTGTTGAGAGATTGCACTAGTGAAAGTATGAACCCTAGGCCTTGTTTCTAAGCATTGCAATACCGTTTGTGCTCCGTTTTATCACTTACTACCTTGCTGTTTTTTTATTTTCAGATTACAAAAACCTATATCTACTATCCATACTACACTTGTATCACCATCTCTTCGCCGAACTAGTGCACCTATACAATTTGCCATTGTATTGGGTGTGTTGGGGACACAAGAGATTTCTTGTATTTGATTGCAGGGTTGTTTGAGAGAGACCATCTTCATCCTACGCCTCCCATGGATTGATAGACCTTAGGTCATCCACTTGAGGGAAAATTGCTACTGTCCTACAAAACTCTGCGCTTGGAGGCCCAACACGAGTCTACAAGAATAAGTTGTGTAGTAGACATCAAGCTCTTTTCTGACGCCGTTGCCGGGGAGGTGAGTGCTTGAAGGTATATCTTTAGATCTTGCAATTGAATCTTTTAGTTTCTTGTTTTATCACTAGTTTGGTTTATAAAAGAAAATTACAAAAAAATGGAATTGAGGTTGCCTCATATTATTCATCTTTATAATATCTTTCTTGAAAATGATGGAGCGGAAAATTGTGCTCAATTGATAGAAGAAGAATTCAATAAAATGTTTAGTATAAAATCTTTGAATGATGAGCATGATTGCAATGTTGTTATTATGAATTCTATGAATATCCAAAATACTAATGATGATTGCACTAGTCATGAAAAAAATGTTTCTTATAAGCATGTCAATTTTTGTGGAGTGCATAAAGTTTGTGAAGACATGCCTTATAGGGATGATAGATTTTGTAAGAAGCATAAATATGATAGAACCAATTTTTTGCTCAAAGTGATAGATAAATTTGCTACGAAATTATGCTATCTTTATCCCATTACTTGTGAACTTTGAAATAAGGTTGGTCATCTAAATTTTCAATGCATACTTTTTCATGATCAAATCATGGCCAAATATTGCAATAACTTGACCACCCTTGAACTTTATGTAACACCCCTGGGTAATGCCCTACAATAATCCCTCATGATTAAGCCAAGTGACTTTGTTTTGCAAAGTTTAATCATATTAGAATCCTATCTCATTTCAAATTCCACCACTGAATTCAATTCAAATTATAAGTGAAATTTGAGGTTGCACAAAACTTGCTGAAAAATAGTTCATCAATTAGCAAATATTCCAAAACAAATATTTGTTCAGGAAAACAACATCACCTATTTGCTAAAATGAACTATGGCATTTAAAACAATACCAAAAGAAGCAATTTAATTGCCTTTCCATTTATGAAAAATTCAAATGGATTCAAACTTTGCCCAAACTTTTTGTGGCAGTGCAGAAAATTGCATTGTATTTTGTGGCCAATTCCCACTCGATGTTACAAAAGTCATTTGGTAGCTCAAATTAATTGCAAATCTCTCTGTAAAAAAATAGAAAAGAAAAATGGATAAGGCCCTAACTCTACTGTGAGCTGGGCCTAAGTGCACAGTGGCACCGGCCCAGCCCACCTCTCTCTCTCTCTCATTCCCGCCTCTCTCCTGTGCGTGTCGCCGCGCCCGTGGCCGGCGCGCGCGATGCCGGTGTCTGGCCGACACGGCAACGCTACAGGGCAGCCGAGGGGATAAAGACGCGCCCCCTCGGCCCCCTCGTCGTCCTCATCCATTCCCCCTCCTCTCTCGTCCTCTCTCGCCCGCGCGCGAGCTCACCCGAGCGTAGCCGCCGCCGTTCGCCGTCGATCTCGCGGCCACTGACCTCGCCTCACCTCACCACTGTGGCCATCATCTTCGCCGCCATCTGCTATGTCGACTACACCGACCAACGCAAGCCGGGAGCCATCGCAGCCTCGCCCACGCCGTCTTCTTCTTCCTCGGATCGCCGGCGTTCGTCGTCGATTCCGGCGAGCCTGCTGCTCCTAAGCTGTCACCGGGCCCCCTTGCGCCTCCCCGGTGAGCTCCTCTTCCTCTCCCCTCAATCCCCGCTCCTATCCGCGCCCATAGCCGACGTACCCGCCATGGCCGTACTCGTCGCCGCTGTCGAGCTCGTCGCCGTTGCCACACTTGCCGTCGAGCTCAACCGAGCACGGCAACGTGCTCAGCATCTCCCCAGCAGCCTAACGCACCCGCCTGTGTGCTTTGCCGTGCCCGCTAACGCCGAAACCGAGCTCGCACATACGCCACCGCCACCTGCGGTCATTGCTCCAGCCAGTTCCGGCCACCCTAGCTCGCGCCACCGCCACAGATCGACGCGGCGTCGTCTGCTCGTTCGAATGAGCCCTTCCGCGCTCGAAATGATCGCCCGTAGACAAATCCCGACGTCGGCCGTGGCCCTCCGCCGTGTTTCGACATCGCCGGCATTGAGACGCCGGTGATCCGACGTGGCACACCTGGGGCCCACCCCTGGGTCGCTGCCAGAGGGCCCCACGGGGCCCGTTGACTGGGTTGACCCAGTCAACGTGCTGACTGGGCAACCCCAGTCACTGACATGCGGGCCCCACTCGCCTGATTACTGTTTTTAGTTAATTAAATTAATCGGCTAATTAATCTGACACTGACAGTGGGGCCCCACCCCCTAATTAACCACTGTTTAGTTTAATTAATCGTAGATTAGCCCAGAGTCACTGACATGTGGGGCCCAGTGGTCAGGTTTGACCTGGACCAGCTGGTGTTGACTGCTGACGTCATCCTGACGCACTGCTGAATCAATAAAGCTATTTTCAAATTAACTTTAATTCCAGGATTTTCAGAAAATTGTTAAAACTTTGAAAAATCATAGAAATTAAACCGTAGCTCGGATGAAAAAGTTTTCTACATGAAAGTTGATCAGAAAAATGAGACGAATCCGAATATGCCCTCCATGTAGATGCCACATGCCCACAACACTACAAACATGGAACCTTCCCCTCTGGTTCATCTGTCTGACAGATGCCTAAAGCCAGGAAAATATTCCCAGATATTTTCCCGCTCTGTCTCTAACGTGTAGTGTTGCATTACGTCACCACCAGCACAGCATATAGACATGCACTACTGGAATCTGATAATTTGCCGTCTGCTGCCTCTTTGCTATCTACCAGCTGATGGCAAAGACAGTCTTTGCCGTCAGCTTTGGGGAAGCAGACGGCAAAGAAAGGACTCATGGCAATGATAGTTCTTGACATCAGTCCTTTCTTTGCTGTCCGCTTGCTGACGGCAAAGAGCAATATGGCAGACGGCAAAGAGGAGGGTCGGCCCCACCGAAGAGTGGCATTGGCTAGGTCAACTCTTTGCCGTCTGCTGGCTCTTTGCCATCAGCTAGTAGACGGCAAATAATGAAATAGCAAACGGCAAAGAGCACTGGACCCCACCCGTCGCGCGGTACCGTTGAGGGTTAACGGACGGCCGCTATGTCGTCTGCTAGCAGACAGCAAAGAGCGATATGCCGTCCGCTAGCAGACGGCAAAGCGGGGGTTTGCCTTAACGGCTACTCCCCGCCCGAAACCCCCCACTCGCCACTCCCCCCACCCCCGCGCCTCTCTCTCTTTCCCTCTGTTGCCGCCGCCACACCCGCCGCCGCCGCCGACCCACCGCCCCGCCGCCCCGCGCCGACGCCTCACCGCCCGCCGCTCCCCCGCCCCGCCGCCCCCCTGCCCCATCGACCCGCCGCCCCCTGCCCCGTCGACCCGCCGGAGCGCCGCCCCCCAGCACCGCCGCCGGCCCCTGCGCTCGCCCCGCCACCGGCCCCTGCTGCCGCCCCGCCCCCCGGCCCCTGTGCCCGCGACGCCGCACCGCCGGCGAGCCAGGCCGCGGTGCCGCCCCCGTCCCCACAGCCCTTCTCCTGCACCGCAGCGCTAGCGTCCTCCCTACGGCGGCCCTCCTCCACCGGCCCCCTCCTCCACCGGCCCCTCCGAGGTGAGCTTTTTTTTCCTGTTTTTTTCTGGTTTTTGCTGTTTAGGTTTAGGTTAGAGTGCTAGGTTTAGGTTTAGGTTTATATTTACATAATTAGAAGAAGAAAGATGAAAGATGAAAAAAGAAGAAGAAGAAAAATAAGAATAAGTAGAAGAAGAGGAAGAAGAAGAAGAAGAAGAAGAAGAAGAAGAAGAGTAGGAGGGGGAGAAGAGAAGAAGAAGAAGAAGAAGAAGAAGAAGAAGAAGAAGAAGAAGAAGAAGAAGAAGAAGAAGAAGAAGAAGAAGAAGAAGAAGAAGAAGAAGAAAAAGAGGAGAAGAGGAGAAGAAGAAGAGGAAAAAGGAAAAGAAGGAAGAAGAGGAAGAAGAAGAAGAAGAAGAAGAAGAAGAAGAAGAAGAAGAGGAGGAGTAGGAGGAGAAGAAAAGAAGAAGAAGAAGAAGAAGAAGAAGAAGAAGAAGAAGAAGAAGAAGAAGACGAGCTCCCCTGCGTTCGTGGGTGAGCAGAAATGACATCTCCTCCCCCCCCTAATTTGCTCTGTTCCGGTCTTCGTGCCGATGAAACTTGCTAGCTATAGGTGTCTTCAATCATCAGTATGCGTGACCAGTATGCGTCTCCCGTTCAAAAGGGCGGCATCTATAAATATGCATGTCTTTGCATATTTATAACCGCCATCCTTTCGAATTGTCCAACGTTATCCATGGACAGCCCGAGTATGTGTAGATTGGGTTCGTTTTCCCATGCTCTGCTCCGGATCCGATGCAGAATTTCGTCAGTGCCTCCCTGTTCTCCGGGTACACATCCTCTCTGTTTATTGCAAAGACGTGTATCAGGAGAACAGTGGGGAGGTGCTGCCGAAATTCTGCGTCGGATCCGGAGCAGAGCATGGGAAAACGAACCCAATCTACACATACTCGGGTGGGATTAGGACCTATCTTTACCTATTAGCGTGTAGGTTGCATGGGCGTAATAAAATTGATAAACTTAATTAACTGATGAATATATATGATGAATTATATATATATTTCTTGTGTGTTTAGTAGGTAGGCAAGATGAGTGATTGTGTGTGGATGTACACCGGCCACACTAGTCAGGAAGACATGACCACTGAATGGTTAACAAAAACCAAGGGGTTTGTGAAAGCCGCATTTGCAAATGGCCAGAGAAAAACCTGGTGCCCCTGTCTTAGGTGCGACAACTTTAAACAGAGGACAAAGGATGAAATGGGTAAACACCTGCAGAAGTGGGGTTTTACGCCTGATTATACGGTGTGGACATTTCATGGTGAGTCTACCCAACGTACCAGAGCTGAGGTGGTTCATCGTCGCACCGACGAGCATGGTACCGGGATCGATGATATGGTGCAAGACTTTGATGATGCTCGGGATTCAGACGAGGAGATGGAGGAATCTGCAAAGGCCTTCAATGAAATGTTGGAGTCTTCAAAACGTCCTCTCCACGAGCACACTGAGCTTTGTCAGCTGGATGCCATCGCACAAGTAATGGCTCTGAAGGCTCAATTCAACTTGGGCAGAGAATGCTACGACGCGATGATGACACTATTTGGACGCTTTCTACCCAAAGGCCATGTAATGCCTGCAAACCTGTACCAGTCGGACAAAATCCTCTGTGCACTTAAGATGCCCTATGAGAAGATAGATGCCTGTGAGAACAGATGTGCCTTATTTAGGCTTGAGTATGCGGGCTTGAACTATTGTCCCATTTGCAAGTTTTCCAGGTATGTTGTGGTAGACAACAGTATGGGTGAGAAGAGGCAGACCAAAATCCCCGTTAATGTTCTTTGGTATCAGCCAATCATACCAAGACTTCAACGTGTTTTCATGGTTGAAGAGACGGCCAGACAGATGACATGGCACAAATTGGGCAAAAGAACCAAACTAGATGCAGATGGGAATCAGATGATGGTACACACATAGGATGCTTTTGCGTGGAAGAAGTTCGATGAATTACATGGGGATAAAGCGGCAGATCCAAGGCATCCTCGAGTCTGCATTGGCACGGATGGGTTCAATCCGTTTGGTATGACGGCAACCCAATATAGTTGTTGGCCTGTATTTGTCATTCCACTCAATCTCCCCCCCCCCGGACAGATTATGCAAAGAAAGAACATTTTCCTGACGTTGATAATTCCAGGGCCCAACTATCCGGGGAAGAATATGAATGTGTACATGCAGCCGCTTAAGGATGAATTGCAAGAAGCTTGGAATAATGGGTTCAAGACATACAACGCCGCTAGCAAACAAAACTTCATAGTGCGTGTCTGGTACATGTACTCGATGCATGACTTGTCGGCGTATGCGCTATTCGTTGGCTGGTGTGTGCATGGAAGGTTCCCGTGCCCCACATGCAAGGCAGCTCTTCAGTTTCGTTGGCTGGAGGCGGGTCGCAAGTATTCTTGCTTTGACTTGCATAGACCGTTCCTGGATCCTCGCCATAAGTTCAGAAAAGACAAGAAGAACTTCATCAAAGGTAGAGTTGTCAAAAACTCTGCACCACCTGCGTTGACAGGCTAACAGATCCTGGATCAGTTAAACGCTCTTGAGCCTGATCCAGAGCGTCCAGGGTATTTGAAGGGGTATAATTCGGAACACGCCTGGACTCACAAGACATGCTTGTGGGATCTGCCTTACTTCAAAGACCTCCTTCTTCCACACAACATCGACGTGATGCACACTGAAAAGAATATCGGCGAGGCCCTTTTTGGTACATTGTTCGGCATAGAGGGGAAGTCAAAGGATAATCCTAAGGCTATAGTCGATCAGCAGACTCTATGTGATAGACCGTTACAGAACATGCGACAACCGAAAGGAAAGAAGAACTGGACGAAGCCAAAGGCCTAGTTCAATCTTGGAAGGCCAGCTATGAGGGAAATTATCTTGTGGGTGAAAATGCAGTTGATGTTCCCCGATGAGTATGCAGCGAATCTAAAGAGGGGAGCGAGTCTTGAAAAATTGAAAATATTTGGTCTCAAGAGTCATGATTGGCACATATGGCTTGAGCGGATAATGCCGGTGATGTTGCGTGGCTTTATCCCTGAGGATGAATGGCTAGTACTAGCAGAGCTGAGCTATTTCTTCCGTGTTCTTTGTGCGAAAGAACTATCGCCTGCGGTGATAGATGACATGGAAAAGTTGGCGCCGGAGTTGCTCTGCAAGTTAGAGAAGATCTTTCCACCGGGCTTCTTTAATCCAATGCAGCATTTGATTTTACATCTCCCGACCGAGGCAAGATTGGGGGGGGGGGGGGTCGTGCAAAATCGTTGGTGCTATGCAACTGAGAGGATGCAGAAGACGCTTCGAGCAAAATGTAAAAATAAACGTAGAATTGAAGCATCGATGGTCGAGGCATTCATTACTGAGGAGGCGGCAAACTTTGTGACAGCACACTACGAAGCCAAAAATCGTCATTTGCATAATCCGAAGCCTCGGTACAATGCTGGCAACCCTAAAAAAGGTGGATCCAACCTCAGCCTATTCAAAGGGAAGCTCGCGCCAGCCGGTGCTTCGAAACCAATAGAGTTGGATGTCGAAGAATGGCGGACCATTTCGTTGTATATCTTCAACAACCTAACAGAAGTGCGGCCGTACAACGAGTAAGTTGTCAGTACATTGTTTCGCAACTTCTAATTATTCCTTTGAACTGCTCTTATTCCCGGATATTTGATACAGTCGATACGTCGCCAAATTCTCGGATGGAGCGGTGATCCAAAAGGATTCCGTCGAAGAGTATGAGCTTCTGGCAAAGCATGGAGGCGGCTATCCCGGTTTCATCTCTTGGTTCAAACAAACGGTAATTAGCATTAATAGACCATTTCATTTCTTGGTCTAATTTGCGGCTAATGCAACAATTCTTTCGTATTAAACTCGTAGGCTAATTCAGAGTCTATGGACGCCGAATTGAGACAAGCCGCTAATGGCTTTGACTATAAGGTCCGTTCATTTGAGAAATACGACATCAACGGGTATCGCTTTCGTACCTTTGGCAAAGAGCTATCTATGGCCGACCGAAAATCTACAAATTGTGGTGTCTCTGCTATCGGCGAAGGAGGTACCGAGTATTATGG
The DNA here is from genome assembly GCA_039707655.1 of Elymus sibiricus. Lineage (NCBI taxonomy): Eukaryota > Viridiplantae > Streptophyta > Magnoliopsida > Poales > Poaceae > Elymus > Elymus sibiricus. Next base: position 162,846,515 of record CM077666.1, on the reverse strand, counting down.
AAGAGTTGAAGCAATTTATGAACTTCTATTCTATGCTGAAAACCCACCGATCGTCGTAGTCTTCAAATGTTATTGGTTCCAGCCAAAGGAGACTAGAAGGACTCATGAACATATAGGGCTAGTAGAAATCAAACAAAGCACCCATTTAGATGTTCCCGATGTCTATATTACGGCTCAACAGGCGACCCAAGTTTTCTATCTACCGTGGGCATGCCAAACTAATGAAAATCTGAAGGGTTGGGATGTCGTTTATGAAGTGCCGCCACGTGTTAGACCACCTCCCCCCAATGAAGAGGATTATGAACCTCACATTAACCCAGACACATATGATGGAGAATTCTTTCCAAAAAACGTTTCAAGAACCGCTCTACTTCACCCCAGAACATGGAAGTAGACAGCGACAGTGAATCTGACAACACCCTTGAGCCGGAACAAGAAGAGTTGGAACAAGAAGAGTTGGAACAAGAAGAGGTTACTGCTACGGATGACCTGTCAATGCTTGACCGATTATAGAACGGCCTTCCACATGTTGATGCCGCCGAACCCGATGAGCACGTCATTCATGATGACACGCGTGATAGTGATGATGATGATGATCCTGGAGCATATATAGACGATCCAGAATATTATTAGTTTGTATGCATCCCAACTTAAATTATATACATATTATTATTCATGTCAGTTCTTCAAATTTTTTATGTTGTACTAATTTCGTTTACTCTTTGTCATGGCAGGTGTTGAAAGATGGTGGGCGCGGGTCCAGAGCGCGCCGCGGGTACTTCTTCGGTGGCGGCCTGCGGGAGGGGTACTTCCATTCCACCCGTACCTCTCCGAAGAGCGTTGTTAGACAGTATGGGGACACCGCCGGGCGCTTCTTCGTCGGCGTCGTTGCCCATCGGGAGAGGAGGTCGGGGAGGGAAGAAGAGAGGAGGTAGATCGGGACGCTGGGGCGGGAGAGGTAGGCAGGCTGCTAAGCCTTCCTCGCCGCCACCCCCAGCTGATTCACCTGAGCACAGGACTGCTAGGGTGGACCCGTTTGAGGTGGAGGCTACGGGGACTCCGCACCACGAGCCTCGGGTCGACGGGCCTTCGGCCCACGAGACTCCGGACCCAGAGGCTTCGGCCCACGACACTCCGGACCAGGCTACGTCCCAGGAGACGTCCGGATGGGGTACCTGGCCGGATCGGCGTGAGGGGCCGAGTGGCCATGCTGATGGTGGCGGGGATGATCCGTTTACTGATAGTGAGGGCGAGGTGGTTGAGGGGGCCACCGTGTACCAGCGTGGTGGTACACGGCTCCCGTCCGTGCCGGCGACCCACGAGCTACGGCCGGTGATTAGGCCTGATGGGGAGAAGTAAGTGCATTTACTCTTTTTGTATCTTTTGCCTTCAGGTTTCTTCAAATATCTAATGCGTTGGCCTTGTCATAATGCAGGGGTTGGGTACACGCCAGTGGAGTCCGCAGGCCAATACCGTCCTTGGTGTGCTTTGCCGGCAAAACTTCCCAGGGTTTGTCACGTTACCCGGTGAGGGTCAGCTTCCATAGCTAGGATTGAGCTGGGAGCACTACTTGGCTGCCCAGACCCCGCCGGACCACATGATCGACGGTGTCTTGTGCCACACGATTGCCGAGATGGTGATCAGAAGCTTTTGGGTAATTTCTCCTTTGCACATTAAAAATTAACAATAGCTAGTTATTTTACTAATCAGTGTTGTCTCGTTTGATTGCAAACCTTCTACAGGTGTGAGGAGGGATACAAGGAGGAGGCGGCACAGGTTATCGCTAGCGAGTGCAGGCGCCTACTACAAAACTTACGGCACGAGGCTCGACCGCAGGCTGTTCGAGACTACTACGCCACGCGTGGTATTAAGAAGGACAAGGCGTCGTGCCGGGATAAGTTTCTGAAGAAGGATCAGTACATGAAGGTAATTAACTATTCTTAAGGCATTGTACTTAGTTTCCTTGATTTGATTCGTAGGCATAGTGCTCAAATTTCTCTTTACTAACTTAGGTGCCCCCGAGATGGTGTGCGGACAAGATGGATTGTTGGGAGGCATTGGTGGATGAGTGGTGCACAGGCCGCTGGCGAGCCGTCCACGACAATGCCAAGGACCAGCGTGCCCAAATGGTTGGTGTGCCACACCATCAAGGCAGCGCCAACTTATTTCAGTTCGGGCGGAACTGGGTATGTGGTTTGCTTCAGGATTCATGCAATTCATTCTTCATGCTAGCTTGAGCCCTTTACTAATACTTTGTTCCTCTCTTTTAGGCGGGACACAATAACACGGAGGTGCCAGAGGTTTACGACCTCTATGCCATGGCCCATACTGCCTCGTACAAGAAGGTCAAGGCATTCTCTGAGGCTGACCTCGATAATCCAGAGAACTTCACCAACATCTCCTCCCACCACAAGCTCGTGAGGTACAGAGATGAGGGGAAGGCGAGGAAAGGGGAGGACTTTAACCCGAGCCAGCATCCCTTTGATCCAGAGCTGGTGATGATATCTGGTGGCGAGAGGCCCCATGGCTCGATAGCCATTGGAGATGGACTTATACGTTGTCCTCGCACTCTCCCGGAGATCAAGGCGCGCCAAACGAGCTCTTGTCCTGAGATAAGGCCTTGTCCATGGCCAGTTGATCTCGCCATCGAGGTAAGTTATACGGACTCAGATATCTTTCCTCCATTACATTGTGTGTGTGCCCATCCATGATTAAAATGCTAACAAGGAGTGGTGTTGCAGGCTGCTCTTCATAAAGAGAGAGAGACAACCCAGGCGCTTCTGGAGGAGAGGGACCAGCTGGCGGCGGAGAGGGAATGGCTGGCGGAGGAGAAGACGGCTAGGTTGTTGGAGGAGGAGAGGGCACGGAATGATGCGTCTCACCGGGCCATGTACGAGCTCCTCGTGGTAAGTTTCTTATGCATATTAGCCAAATCATGCACGTAATATGTTCATTTCATTACTAACCTATATGACTGACTCGTCAAAACCAAATGTGCAGCATATGTGCGAGAAGACCGGTCAGACCCCTCCGCCGATGTCGGTCATTACTAGAGCGGGAACGGTGAGTTTCATTTGAATGGTCATTAGTTACAAGTCTTAACATTTGAGTGTCATCATGCTAACGAGACTTTGCAAATGATCTTTGGTGCAGCATAACTCCGAAGCCGCATTGCACAACCCGACGAACCCCGATGCTTGACCTCCGGTAAGTTTTCTCTATTATGCCACATACTTAGCTTATTTTCCCCAAAAAAGACATACTTATATAGCTAATTATCCTCCAAAATGACATAATTAGCTTATTTAGTCCATTTATGACATAATTAGCTTATTCGTTTCAAAAATGGCATAATAACCTTGGTAACTTCATAAATGTCATATACTTAGCTTATTTTCCTCCAAAATGACACAATAAGCTTAGTTAGGTCAAAAATGGCATAATTACCTAGGTTAGCTCTAAAATGACACAAACAAGCAATAAGAAGAAGAAAAACAAGAGGAGAAAAAGAAAGAGAAGAAAAACTCTTCTTCTTCTTCTTCTTATTCTTCTAGTCTTCTTCTTTTTCTTCTTCTTCTTCTTCTTCTTCTTCTTCTAGTCTTCTTCTAACTTTCTTATTTCCCATTTTGCAGATTTGATTCACTTCACAGAAGCTTGCATTGATGGAGTGCTTGTGTTTACTTTTTGTTTTGATTTTGTATCCATGAACAATGTGAAACTTGCTACCTATGGATGAAACTATTGTAATATGGTGAAACTTGCACATTTTGTTTTGGTATATCTGTTGGATGATCATATCCATATGGCAGGGATATAGTTTCTTATGTGTTGGATATCATATAATTGCTGTGAAACTTGCACATACTGTTTGCCCTGTGAAATATATATATATATATATATATATATATATATATATATATATATATCATATATTTGCTGTGGAAATGCTTGGATATAACAAAAAACAGAATAAAAAGGGGCAATACAGGCACTTTGCCGTCTGCCAGCGGACGGCAAAGGTCTTTGCCGTCAGCTAGCGGACGGCAAAGGTGCCACGTGGCAGCAACCTATGCAACCTGGGAGTACTGGGTCTGCCCCATTTGGTCATTATGCCGTCTGCTAGCAGACGACAAAGGCCTTGGAGCGGCAGACGGCAAAGAAAAAGAGCAAACAGACGGCAAAGAAAAGGAGCAAGCAGACGGCAAAGAGCGTGGAGGAGTGACGTTATGCCACGGGTCTGCTAATGTCAGGAAGCAGACGGCAAAGGGGAGAGCACATTTGCCGTCCGCCGGCAGATGGCAAAGTCTCCCGTTAGCCACCTAACATGGCTAACGTCTATTCTTTGCCGTCCACTTTCTTTGCCATCTGCTTTGCCAAGAAAGCTGACGGCAAAGGTCTTTGCCGTCCGCTGTACGAATGCAGACGGTAAAGAAGCTCATTACCGTAGCTTCCAGTGCCGGAAGCGTTTGCCGTCTACGGCAGACGGAAAATTAGCTGATTCCTGTAGTGATGCCATGCATCTGTGTTGCATTGTTTGCTTTTATTTATTGTTTCTTCCCCCTCTTCTCTCCAGTAGACCCCGAGACTGACGCTGCTGCCGAGTACGACTACGCCCCTAACGATCAGACCTTTTCAGGAGAGCTTCCAGGCAAGCAAACCCCCTTGAACATGCCTATATCACCCATTCTTTCTCTCCTTTGCTTGCATTAGAATTGCTACAGTTGTTGTTCCAAAATACCTATTCTGATGCATAGCCTATTTTTGTAACTGTTGTTGGTACCATAACTGCTATCCTAAATGCTTAGTATAGGTTGGTTAGTGAACCATTTGTGGCTCCTCATGCTTGTCCCTATTGCCCCGCTTTATTACAGGTGCCCCGATCTATGTAATCGATGGGCTGAGACCAGCACATCACCGCACACCTCCTAAGTTGTATGACTCTGCAGAGCTAATATCGAGTGCCGAGGGTGATACCTCATACATCACTTCTGATGATATCTCTGTAGCCTAGCTAGTCGGTTGTGGGTTACCGAGGGTGATTCCTCTTTCACCACCTCCGATGATGCCTCTATCGTGCAACCCTTCAAGTGTGAACCCATCGAGGGTGATACCTCCAAGTTCACCTTGACGGATACATCTAGTGGGAATCCAACGAGGGTGATTCCTCAGATTCCTCCTTGATGTTATGGACACACGGATACTTTGTCTTTACTTTAGAAACTTGTGGAAGTCGGGTTGACCCTGAGGGGGGCCCGCGAGAGATGTGAAGTCGGGTTGACCGTGAGGGTACCCGCGAGATAATCACGTGGCACGGCCGGGCAGTCCTGGCCCTTGCCGTTAGTCCACGAGACGGGGTGACAGGACCAAAGATCGTGGAGCACTAATCATCACCGCGAGCTCCCAACACAATAATGGGTTAGGATATGTGATTTGAGTAGGCCTCTGGCCTTTTCGCACTAACCACCACGCGGGAATAGTATGGGCACTCGGCGTTGTATGTATCAGCCGAAGTTCTTCATATGTCAGTGATTGAGTGGCGCGCGCCCGGGTGGACCGCGAAAGCCTGCGTGTGTATACAGGGGCTAGGTCTGGTCCCGGCCGCCCACGCAATGCGCAGGAGTGCAAAGGGCGATGGGCCCAAGACCCTGAGCGCTTACGGTGTAGACCGGCATGCTGGCCTCTCTGTTGAACCTAGGTAGGGCTACGGCATGTCGATCAGCCGAGGCCGGGCATGACCCGAGCAAGTGTGTCCGGCCAGAGTTAATCGAGCATGTTGGGTAAGTTGGTGCACCCCTGCACGGATGTATATCTATTCGAATAGCCGTGTCCATGGTAACAGGACGCTCGGAAAGTAACCCGATCTACTACAACTTGAACTGGATACTTGTGATCATAATAATATGTTAGCTCCGGAATCGCTTTCTCGCAGGGAGTCGAGGAAGGATCTCTGGCCATGGCTACTGTTATACTTGTTGCTACTACTATTTATGTACTAATCTACACTCTTCTAATGCTGCAAGATGCTGAAGATGCTAGTCTTCGATAGGCTAGGTTTTCCCCTCTATTCCGGCATTTCTGCAGTATAGTCCACAGATACAGCCCCTTCATTTGATACCGATGCATAAGTAGAATAGTTCTGATGTAAGTCTTGCGAGTACTTTGGATGAGTACTCATGGTTGCTTTGCTACCTCTTTTTCCCCATACCCGATTGATGCGACCAGATGACGGAGCCCCGGAGCCAGCTGCCCCATTCGACGACTACTATTACCCCTCCGGTGGCGCCTACTACTACGTGGAGACCGACGACCAGGAGTAGATAGGAGGCTCCTAGGCAGGAGGCCTGCGCCTTTTCGTTCTAGTGTCGTTGTTTTGGTCAGCCTTCTTAAGGCATGCTTGTTTAACTTTGTGTCTATACTCAGATACTGTTGTTGCTTCCGCTAACGCTTGTACTCGAGCTTATGTAATCGAGCCCCCGAGGCCCCTGGCTTGTAATATAAAGCTTGTATGACTTTTATTTTGTGTCTAGAGTTGTGTTGTGATATCTTCCCATGAGTCCCTGGGCTTGATCATGCGCATTTGCGTGTATGATTAGTGCACGGTCGAGTCGGGGGCGTCACAAGTTGGTATCAGAGCCGACTGCCTGTAGGAACCCCCCCCCCCCTTCCAACTCCTTGGCCAAAATTGAGTCTAGTGTTTCAAAAATTGTTTTACTAACATGGTTGTGTGGCTTACGGGCCCACGTCGCCAATGGATAGGTTTAGGATCTTTTTTCCTCTTCCTTACTCTGGGACTCTGATCTCTCCTCTATTCGGGTTAAAGATTTTGCTAACTCTAACATTAGGATCTCGTAATCACATTCAACCGGAGAGCTGAATTATCTACGACCATTCCTTTCAAAGTTATCATATGCTTCTCACACTGTCGTTTGACATCTTGCACTCCTTTGTTTCAGATGCATCCCACAAGATAGCTCGTACGCCAGACTATCGCTAATGATGCAACTGGATTCCCCACTAATCTGGTCGACCTCTTGACCAGGCTGGGATATCGCTGGTACCCCGAGTACACTGTTTACGAGGACTACCGCGAGTTTAACCAGGAGCAGTACCACGCTGTGGTTCGTATCTTTGATCGCCAGAACAACTCCATCACTGAGTTGCACACCTTTCATGGTGTTGGAGTGACTATTGACATGGCAGTCCATGATGCTGCCTATGATGCTATTGCCCGTCTCCGTGGAGAGCACAACCGATTGGAGGAGACTGCTTTCAGATATATCCCGTATGCCCCCGCTGGGGGTGAGAGTGGGTACTACACTTCTATCTGTACACCTTACGTGCGACATCGTTATGACCCGCAGGTTTTGGTTCAGCACACTGAGGCTTTGGACCGCACTGCCCGAGCTCTTGCTGTCGAGTTGTATGCCACTCATGCTCGTCTTTACGACGCTCTGACACAGTTGCTGCCAGCAGTCAGTGCAGGAATACATCCCCAGTATATCCTTTACCCGCGCAGGACGGAGATGCCACCAAGTCTTGAGTGGCCTGCTGTTGGAGGTTTTACTCCTCCACGTGGTCCTCTTCTTCCAGTTCGGGACCAGGTTCTGCACTAGAGTGTTCATGGAGCGCAGGATCCTCGTGTCGAGGGCACCTTGCATCGTCACTTGCAGCTGCCTAGCTCCAGTGGTTCTTTCCGATGTTGATGTAGCTATCGTTATGTCCCGTTGTTGTATCCCTCCACCACGTGCCTGCGTGCCGCGTAGTGTGTCTAGCTTTCCCTTCCGAACTTGTATCGCTGGCTTGTAACCGAATCTATGTATGGATCTGTATGTCATGTTTGACTATGATGATGTATCTATTGCACTTCCCTTGTTGTGCGTGTTACTTCATGCATGATTCCATGCACCTGCAATATTTGCTGCTAAACTACCCCTGTTAAATTTTTAGTAGGATGGTTAGACCCGCAGGTCGTGGTCGTGGTGCCAACAATCCACCACCGCCCGACTATATGGCTGCAATGATGCAACAATTTGAAATGAATTGTCAATTCATGCAAGGGATAATGGACTAGTTTCCACGTCCGAACATGAACCAGCAGCCAGCCCCAATTACCTTGCAAGACTTTGTGCGCCTGAACCCTGCTGTATTCTACAACTCCGTTCAGCCGCTTGATGCTGACGACTGGCTTCGTGACATCACTTATGAGATGGAGTCAGCCAATGTTGCCCCTGCTAGCTATGTCACTTTTGCATCCTACTTCCTGAAGGGACCCGCAGCTCAATGGTGGGACAGTCACAGGTGTACCCTACCTGTTGGAACCATCATCACTTGGCTGGAATTCCAAGCTGCTTTCCGTGCCCGCTACATTCCTCAGGGAATCATGGACCAGAAGAAGCGTGAGTTCCGCAACCTTACCCAGGGCAGCAAAACTGTCGAGGTTTACCAGCGGGAGTTCCTTGATTTATCCCGCTATGCTGAGGAAGACATTGCTACTGATGCCCACACACAGGAGAAGTTCCGTGAAGAGCTCAACCCTGATATCAAGCTAGCCCTTCTTGTCCAAGACTTTGCCGACTTCGCCACCCTGGTGAACAAGGCCATTCAAGTTGAGACTGGACTAAAGGAACACAAGGACGCTCTCAAGCACACCCATGATGCGGGCTCATCTTTGGGCTCGTCATCGCAGAAGCACTGTATCTGGATTCCTCACAACATGTACCATCCAGCTACACCTCCTCCACCGCCGGGGCAGCCAAGACCTCAGGCTCCACTGCTTCGAGCTCCTGCTCCCCGTCCCAATGATGGGCTCTGCTTCAAGTGTGGCCGTCCAGGTCATCAAGCCAGAGAATGCCCTCAGAATCAGAATCAGCTTGCACTTCCCTCTGCTGGCCGTGGTAATGGCCGTGGCAACAACCAGCCCCGCAACAACAATGCCAGACCTTCTTATGGTTGTGGTCAAGCTTACCATGTTGATCTGAATGAAGCTCAAGGTCAGCCAACTACTGTGAAGGGTACTCTTCTTGTTAACTTAGTACCACCTCCTGTTTTATTTAATTCAGGAGCATCGTATTCATTCATATCATAAGCTTTTGCATACATGCATGGCATTAAATATGATGAGTTGAAACGTTCCGGTCGTTCGCGACTTCTACGAGGTACTTCCAGAAGAACTTCCAAGAATATCCCGATCTCTTTCCTTCTACCTCCTGAATTCTCGGGACGAGAATTTCTTTTAGAGGAGGAGAATTGTAACACCCCTGGGTAATGCCCTACAGTAATCCCTCATGATTAAGCCAAGTGACTTTGTTTTGCAAAGTTTAATCATATTGGATTCCTATCTCATTTCAAATTCCACCACCGAATTCAATTCAAATTATAAGTGAAATTTGAAGTTGCACAAAAATTGCTGAAAAATAGTTCATCAATTAGCAAATATTCCAAAACAAATATTTGTTCAGGAAAACAACATCACCTATTTGCTAAAATGAGCTATGGCATTTAAAACAGTGCCAAAAGAAGCAATTTAAATGCCTTTCCATTTATGAAAAATTCAAATGGATTCAAACTTTGCCCAAACTTTTTGTGGCAGTGCAGAAAATTGCATTGTATTTTGTGGCCAATTCCCACTCGATGTTACAAAAGTCATTTGGCAGCTCAAATTAATTGCAAATCTCTTTGTAAAAAAAACAGAAAAGAAAAATGAAAAAGGCCCTAACTCTATTGTGAGCTGGGCCTAAGTGCACAGTGGCACCGGCCCAGCCCACCTCTCTCTCTCTCTCACCTCCCGCCTCTCTCCTGTGCGTGTCGCCGCGCCCGTGACCGGCGCGCGCGACACCGGCGTCTGGCCGACACGGCGAAGCTACAGGGCAGCCGAGGGGATAAGGACGCGCCCCATCGGCCCCCTCGTCGTCCTCATCCATTCCCCCCTCCTCTCCCGTCCTCTCTCGCCCGCGCGCGAGCTCACCCGAGCGTAGCCGCCGCTGTTCGCCGTCGATCTCGCGGCCACTGACCTCGCCTTGCCTCGCCACCGTTTCCATCGTCTTCACCGCCGTCCGCTACGTCGACTACACCAACGAACGCAAGCCGGGAGCCGCCACAACCTCGCCCATGTCGTCTTCTTCTTCCTCGGATCGCCGGCGTTCGTCGTTGATTCCGGTGAGCCTGCTGCTCCTAAGCTGTCACCGGGCCCCCTTGCGCCTCCCCGGTGAGCTCCTCTTCCTCTCCCCTCACTCCCCGCTCCTATCCGTGCCCGTAGCTGCCGTACCCACCATGGCCGTACTCGTCGCCGCTGTCGATCTCGTCGCCGTGGCCACACTTGCCGTCGAGCTCAACCGAGCACGGCAACGTGCTCAGCGCCTCCCCAGCAGCCTAACGTACCCGCCCGCGTGCTTTGCCATGCCCGCTAACGCTGAAACCGAGCTCGCCCGTATGCCGCCGCCGCCTGTCGTCGTTGCTCCGGCCACCCTAGCTCGCGCCACTACCACAGATCGACGCGGCGTCGTCTGCTCGTTCGAATGAGCCCGGCTACGTTCGAAATGATCGCCCGTAGACGAATCCAAACGTCGGTCGTGGCCCTCCGCCGCGTTTCGATGCCGGTGATCCGATGTGGCACACCTGGGGCCCACCCCTGGGTCACTGCCAGAGGGCCCCACGGGCCCCGTTGACTGGGTTGACCCAGTCAACGTGCTGACAGGGCAATCCCAGTCACTGACTTGCAGGCCCACTCGCCTGATTACTGTTTTTAGTTAATTAAATTAATCGGCTAATTAATCTAACACTGACAGTGGGGCCCCACCCCCTAATTAACCATTGTTTAGTTTAATTAATCGCAAATTAGCCCAGAGTCACTGACATGTGGTTCCCAGTGGTCAGGTTTGACCTGGACCAGCTGGTGTTGACTGCTGACGTCATCCTGACGCACTGCTGATGCAATAAAGCTATTTTCGAATTTAATTTAATTCCAGGATTTTTAGAAAATTGTTAAAACTTTGAAAAATCATAGAAATTAAACCGTAGCTCGGATGAAAAAGTTTTCTACATGAAAGTTGATCAGAAAAATGAGACGAATCCGATTATGCCCTCCATGTAGATGCCACATGCCCACAACACTGCAAACATGGAACCTTTCCCTTCGGTTCATCTGTTTGACAGATGCCTAAAGCCGGGAAAATATTCCCAGATATTTTCCCGCTCCGTCTCTAACGTGTAGTGCTGCATTAGGTCACCACCAGCACAGCATATAGACATGCCATGCATCTGTGTTGCATTGTTTGCTTTTATTTATTGTTTCTTCCCCCTCTTCTCTCCGATAGACCCCGAGACCGACGCTGCTGCCGAGTACGACTACCCCCCCCCCCCCCTGACGATCAGACCTTTTCAGCAGAGCTTCCAGGCAAGCAAACCCCCTTGAACATGCCTATATCACCCATTCTTTCTCTCCTATGCTTGCATTAGAATTGCTACAGTTGTTGTTCCAAAATACCTATTCTGATGCATAGCCTGTTTTTGTAACTGCTGTTGGTACCATTCCTCCTATCCTAAATGCTTAGTATAGGTTGGTTAGTGAACCATCTGTGGCCCCTCATCCTTGTCCCTGTTGCCCCGCTTTATTACCGGTGCCCCGATCTATGTAATCGATGGGCTGAGACCAACACTTCACCGCACACTTCCTAAGTTGTACGACTCTGCAGAGCTAATATCGAGTGCCGAGGGTGATACCTCATACTTCACTTCTGATGATATCTCTGTAGCCTAGCTAGTCGGTTGTGGGTTACCGAGGGTGATTCCTCTTTCACCACCTCCGATGATGCCTCTGTCGTGCAACCCTTCAAGTGTGAACCCATCGAGGGTGATACCTCCGAGTTCACCTTGACAGATACATCTAGTGGGAATCCAACGAGGGTGATTCCTCGGATTACTCCTTGATGTTATGGACACATGGATACTTTGTCTTTACTTCAGAAACTTGTGGAAGTCGGGTTGACCCCGAGGGGTACCCGCGAGAGATGTGAAGTCGGGTTGACCGTGAGGGTACCCGCGAGATAATCACGTGGCACGGCCGGGCAGTCCTGGCCCTTGCCGTAAGTCCACGAGACGGGGTGACGGGACCACAGATCGTCGAGCACTAATCATCACCGCGAGCTCCCAACACACTAATGGGTTAGGATATGTGATCTGAGTAGGCCTCTGGCCTTTTCGCACTAACCACCATGCGGGAATAGTATGGGCACTCGGCGTCGTATGTATCAGCCAAAGTTCTTCAGACGTCAGTGATTGAGCGGCGTGCGCCCGGGTGGACCGCGAAAGCCTGCGTGTGTATACAGGGGCTAGGTCTGGTCCCAGCTACCCACGCAACGTGCAGGAGTGCAAAGGGCAATGGGCCCAAGACCCCTGAGCGCTTTGGGTGTAGGCCGGCGTGCTGGCCTCTCTGTTGAACCTAGGTAGGGCTACAGCGTGTTGATCAGCCGAGGCCGGGCATGACCCGAGCAAGTGTGTTCGGCTAGAGTTAATCGAGCATGTTGGGTAAGTTGGTGCACCCCTGCAGGGATGTATATCTATTCGAATAGCCGTGTCCACGGTAACAGGACGCTCGGAAAGTATCCCGATCTACTACAACTAGAACTGGATACTTGTGATCATAATAATATGTTAGCTCTGGAATCACTTTCTCGCAGGGAGTCAAGGAAGGATCTCTGGGCATGGCTACTGTTATACTTGTTGCTACTACTATTTATGTACTAATCTACACTCTTCTAATGCTGCAAGATGCTAGTCTTCGATAGGCTAGGTTTTCCCCTCTATTCCGGCATTTCCGCAGTATAGTCCACAGATACAGCCCCTTCATTTGATGTCGATGCATAAGTAGAATAGTTCTGATGTAAGTCTTGCGAGTACTTTGGATGAGTACTCACGGTTGCTTTGCTACCTCTTTTCCCCCATACCCGATTGCTGCGACTAGATGACGGAGCCCCGGAGCCAGCTGCCCCATTCGACGACTACTATTACCCCTCTGGTGGTGCCTACTACTCTGTGGAGACCGATGACCAGGAGTAGATAGGAGGCTCCCAGGTAGGAGGCCTGCGCCTTTTCGTTCTATTGTCATTGTTTTGCTCAGCCTTCTTAAGGCATGCTTGTTTAACTTTGTTTCTGTACTCAGATACTGTTGTTGCTTCCGCTAACGCTTGTACTCGAGCTTATGTATTCGAGCCCTCGAGGCCCCTGGCTTGTAATATAAAGCTTGTATGTCTTTTGTTTTGTGTCTAGAGTTGTGTTGTGATATCTTCCTGTGAGTCCCTGGGCTTGATCGTGCACATTTGCGTGTATGATTAGTGCACGGTCGAGTCGGGGTCGTCACACTTTATAATGAGCTTATTCTATTTTTGGGGTGTGAAGAATTGACACATAAAAATAGTTGGTTTGAAGTATTCATTCTCACGGATGACATTGAAACTAATCTAAAGGAAATCTATATGTTTTGTGTGGTAAATTGCAATGAGAATGCTTATATAGCCAACTATAGAAAAATGGGAAAACAAATAGAGTATAAAAGAAATACTAATGGAAGGATAAAGATTTCCCCTTTCCCTCCTATTTTCTCTCATGATGAAACAGGTAACGAGGAGGAGCTTCCTATCCAACCAATCTCTTCAATAAGAAGCACGGAAGAATTAAATAAACCCACACATAATGTGGTAAAGAAAAAGAAAAGAAGGAAAAGTAGAGGTAAAAGGTATCTCTCCCAAATAATGTTGTTCCCACTATTGTTGTGCCTCATGAGAATGAGTCAAAAATATTTGTGGAAGATGATACACTTGATGATGATTTTATTATACCTATTACTTGTTGTGATAATTATGATTGGGAAGATAATGATACTTCTTATAATCTTGAGAACCTTTTTGGCACCAACTTAGAAAATTATGATGACAATTATTATACTATTGGTGCTATTCATACTATTAATGATGAAAGTGATTATGCTTATGATATCCAAAGCAACAAGCTTGGGGATGCTACTGAAAATTATTATGAGAGAGGAACATATGATTCATGATGCTCTCTTTATGTTCCAATTCTTTACTTTTATGTGAGCATCATTGAAATCATCATGCCTAGCTAAAAAGGCATTAAAGAAAAGCGCTTGTTGGGAGACAACCAGATATTTGTACCTACTGTTTTTATGTGTCCACATGATTAATCTACTTTAGTAATCATGTTTTATATGTTTTCTTTCAATAATGTGCCAAGTAAAGGCTTTGGGATAATGTGGATACTTGTTGATTCAATTCTGTGCAAAAACAGAAACTTTTGCGTCAAGTGCTAGAATTTCTATTCTGTAATGGAGCGTGAGAAAATTCTGAAATGTTTACAGAGCATTGGGTTACAAATGTTTTACGTTTTCCTAATTTTTCAGAATTTTTGGAGATACAGAAGTATGGTTTTTAAATCGCTTACTACACGCCTTTCTGTTTTTGACAGATTCTGTTTTCGATGCATAGTTTGCTTGTTTTAGTGTTTCCATAGCTTATATTGAGTAATATAAATTGTGGAAATGATATAATACAGTAGTAATTATTTGAGAACAATTATGAATCTTTTCTTGACAGTACCTAAGTGGATGATTTATTTGTATCATACTAACCTATCTCACGAAGTTCCGTTAAGGTTTGTGTGATTGAAGTTTTCAAGTTTTGGGTGAGATATCGATATGAGGAGAATAAGGAGCGGCAAGACCCTAAGCTTGGGGATGCCCAAGGCACCCCAAGGTAATATTCAAGGAAGACCCAAGCAACTAAGCTTGGGGATGCCCCGGAAGGCATCCCCTCTTTCGTCTTCAACATTATCGGTAACCTCACTTGGAGCTATATTTTTATTCAACACATAATTTGAGTTTTGCTTGGAGCATCATTTTATTTTGTTGATATTTGCTTGCTGCTATCAATAATCATGTTTTGAATCTTTTAGTTCAATAAAATGCCAATTATAGCCTTTACCATGCCCAGTTTGCAAGTTTATGTGTTGCTGTTTGAAAACAGAAAGTTTTCTGTTATGTTCAGAATATTCCTGAATAGTCAGAATATGATAAAAATCTGAAATTTTTACACAGCAAGAATGCATGAGTTCTATGTCACGTGGTAATTTTTCAGAATTTTTGGAGTTACGGAAGTATGAATTCTTATTCCCCCTTTACAGACTGTTCTGTTTTGGCAGATTTCGGTAATAGTTGCATTGTTTGCATATGTTGCTTGTTTAATGTTTCTATTTGTGCATAGGAGTATTAAATATGCAGAGGCATTTAGCTTGCAATGTTTAATTATAATTTTAGTAATTTTCTACAGTAGGGAATGTTAAGGTTTTTAGTTGATTTATACTAACTTATCTCACGAGTTCTCGTTGAGTTTTGTGTGGATGAAGTATTTAAGATTTAGGAAAACCGTGATATGAGAGGAATTAAGGAGACACAAAAGCTCAAGCTTGGGGATGCCCAAGGCATCCCAATATAATATTTCAAGAAGTCTCAAGCATCTAAGCTCGGGGATGCCCCGGTAGGCATCCCACCTTTCTTCATCAACAATTATCGGTTAGTCTTGGTTGAGCCTAAGTTTTTGCTTCTTCACATGAGATGTGCTATTATTGGAATGTCATTTTATTTTGTTTTCTTTGCAGTTTGAATAAAATACTTAAGATCTGAAATTTTTAAATGAGAGAGAGTCCTCACATGGCTACCTATTTACTTAACTACTCATTTGGTCTTCACTTATATCTTTTTGGAGTAGTTTGTCATTTACTTTTGTTCTTCACTTATATCCTATGAGTAAATTGTTGAATGAATTGAATATCATAAAGTTGAAATTACATGTGCTTCATATGCTTGTCCCATGGGGAGTAGTGACTTCACAAATAAGAAGTATAAGTGGTAAAATTTATTGAAAGTTAGCAAACATAGCATTGGTCACTTGAACAATTCATGAAAGAATGTTGAAGGAAGAGAGATTTCACATATAAATATACTATCTTGGACATCTTCTATGATTGTGAGCCCCCATTAATTATTTTCAAGCTTGATCAAGTAGTTGACGTTGGACAAGGAAGACAACGTAATGAGTTATGCTTGCTTATATTCACATAGAAGCTATATTGTCATAGATCCTCCAACATGTGGTGCTTGTCCAATATCTTTGCTAGCCAAAAATCCGCACCAAGTAGAGATACTACTTGTGCATCCAAAACCATTAAACCCAGTTTCATGTCATGAGAGTCCACTATATCTACCTATGGATTGAATAAGATCCTTCAAGTAAGTTGTCATCGGTGCAAAAAGCAATAAAAATTGCCTCTAAATATGTATGAACTTTTATTGTAAGAGAAAATAAGCTTTGTACGAACTTGTGATGGTAAAGAAATAAAAGCAACGGACTGCATAATAAAGGTTGCTATCACAAGGGACAATATAAAGTGGCGTTCCTTTGCATTAAGAGCTTGTGCATCCAACAACAAAAAGCGCATGACAACCTCTGCTTCCCTCTGTGAAGGGCCTATCTTTTACTTTTATGTATTTACTTTTTATGCAAGAGTCAATAGTGTTCTCCTCTATTCCTTTTTATTTTTCTCTTTTGCAAGCATTATGTGGTGGGGAAAGATCCAGGCACATATATCCAGTTGAATATAGGTGATCATGAGTTATTATTGTTGACATTATCCCTGAGATAAATAAGTTGGGAGGCGAAACATTAAGCCCCTATCTTCCTATGTGTTTGACTAAAACGGTTTGTTCTAAAAATATGCTTTGAGTGTCAGCAATCATGGAAGACTAAATGATAGTTGAGTATGTGGAATTTGCTAAATTAAAGCTCTTACATAGACCCTTCCTGAAAATAAGATAAATTGCAATTGTTTGATGACTGAGAACATAGTTTGCTGGTTTTCAAGAAAGTTTATGGTCTACACTTTAAACATGTGAATAGCTTGCTACTTGATCATTAGATGTTTTATGAGATGAGCTACTGTTTATGATATATATTAACGCTAGAAAAAGTAATTGCAATTATTATTGATCAAACTTATGCACTATGCTAGCATCCAGACTTCATAAATTATTTCTTTTATCATTTACCTACTTGAGGACGAGCAGGAATTAAGCTTGGGGATGCTGATACGTCTCCAACGTATCTATAATTTATGAAGTATTCATGCCATGTTTATTATAGTTTTGTATGATTTTGGTACACTTTTATATGGCTTTTATAAGATTTTTATGGACTAACATATTGACCTAGTACCTAGTGCCAGTTGCTGTTGTCTACTTGTTTTTGGTTTTCCAGAAAATCCATATCAAATGAAGTCCAAATGCAGCGAAACTTTTTGACGATTTTTTCTGGAAGGAAACAGACCCAGGAAGCTTCGGGGGAGCAGCAGAAGACCCACAGGGGCCTCACAAGCCACCAGGGCGCGCCACCCCCCCAGGCGCGCCCTGGTGCCTCGTGGGTCCCCCTGTGGCACCTCTTTCCGTCATTCCAACGCTGAAAAATCCTATATATTCAGAAACCCCTGAAAGTTAACCTAGATGAGTTTTTACGCTGCCGCAAGCCTCTGTACCAAGGAGATCCCATCTGGAGCCCTTTTCCGGCACCCTGCCGGAGGGGGGAATCATCACCGGAGGCCATCTTCATCATCCCGGCAGTCTCCATGACGAGGAAGGAGTAGTTCACCCTCGGGGCTGAGGGTATGTACTAGTAGCTATGTGTTTGATCTCTCTCTCTCGTGTTCTTGATTTGGCACGATCTTGATGTACCGCGAGCTTTGTTAATATAGTTGGATCATATGGTGTTTCTCCTTCTCTATCTTGTTGTGATGAATTGAGTTTTTACATTTGAGGTTTCACTATTATCAAATTGAATACTTTTATGGATTTGAGAACACTTGATGTATGTCTTGCATATGAATACCCGTGGTGACAATGGGGTATTATATTGATTCACTTGATGTATGTTTTGGCACTCAACTCGCGGATTCCCGAGGTGACATTGGGGTAATCTATGCATAGGGGTTGATGCACGTTTTCATCCTACTTTCTCCGGTAGAAATCTTGGGGCACTCTTTGAAGTTCTTTGTGTGGATTGAATATTATGATTACAAAGTTGTTTGATGCATATCGTATAATCAACTCACGGATACTTGTGGTGACATTGGAGTATCTAGGTGACATTAGAGTTTGTTGATGTGTATCATATGGTGTTATTTTAGTACGAACTCTAGGGCTGCTCGTGACACTTATAGGAATAGCTCAATAGATTGATCGGAAAGGATAACTTTGAGGTGGTTTCGTACCCTACAACAATTTCTATCTTATGTTCTCCGCTAATATGAACTTTGGAGTGATTCTTTGTTGCACGTTGAGGGATTGTTATATGATCCAATTATGTTAGCATTGTTGAGAGATTGCACTAGTGAAAGTATGAACCCTAGGCCTTGTTTCTAAGCATTGCAATACTGTTTGTGCTCCATTTTATCACTTACTACCTTGCTATTTTTTTATTTTCAGATTACAAAAACCTATATCTACTATCCATACTACACTTGTATCATCATCTCTTCGCCGAACTAGTGCACCTATACAATTTGCACAAGAGATTTCTTGTATTTGATTGCAGGGTTGTTTGAGAGAGACCATCTTCATCCTACGCCTCCCACGGATTGATAAACCTTAGGTCATCCACTTGAGGGAAAATTGCTACTGTCCTACAAAACTCCGCGCTTGGAGGCCCAACACGAGTCTACAAGAATAAGTTGTCTAGTAGACATCAGTCTCCAACGTATCTATAATTTTTGATTGTTTCATGATATTATATTAGCAATCTTGGATGCTTTATATTCATTTTTATGCTATTTTATATCTTTTTTGGGACTAACCTATTAACTCAATGCCTAGTGACAGTTCCTGTTTTTTGCATGTTTTTGGCTTTTCAGACAATCAATATTAAACGAAGTCCAAACGGAATAAAATCTTTAAAATTATTTTTTCTGGACCAGAAGGGACCCTAGAAGGTTCGGGAGGAGGCCAGAAGAGATACGAGAGAGCCACAAGCTCACAGGGCGCGCCCCCTAAGGTTGTGGGCCCCACACAGCTCCGTTTGATCTAATTCCAAGCCTATAAATTCACATATATTCCCAAACTAACAGAGAGCCACCCGAAATAACTTTTCCGCCGCCGCAAGCTTCTGTTCTTCCGTGATCCCATCTGGAGGCCTTTTTCGATAATCTGCCAGAGGGGGAATCGATCACGAAGGGCTTCTACATCAACCTTGCTGCCCTTCCGATGATGTGTGAGTAGTTCACCACGGACCTACGGGTCCATAGCTAGTAGCTAGATGGCTTCTTCTCTCTCTTTGATCTTCAATACAATGTTCTCCACGATCTCCTTGGAGTTCTATCCGATATAATATTCTTTTGCAGTGTGTTTATTGGGATCCGATGAATTGTGGGTTTATGATCAGATTATTCCTTGAAAGTAATTGAGTCTTTTCTGAACTTTATTATGCATGATTGTTATAGCTTTTTATTTCTCTCTGATCTATTCGTTTGGTTTGCTCAACTAGATTGATTTATCTTCAGTGGGAGAGGTGCTTTGTAGTAGGTTCAATCTTGCGGTGTCCTCACCCAGTAACTGAAGGGAACCGGGTACGTATAGTATTTTTGCTACTAAGGATAAAACAATGGGGTTTATTCATATTGATTGGGTTTACTTTGTCTACATCATGTCATCTTGCTTAAAGCGTTACTCTGTTTGTCATGAACTCAATACCATAGATGCATGCTGGATAGCGGTCGATTGGTGGAGTAATAGTAATAGATGAAGGCAGGAGTCCGTCTAGTTGTCACGGACGTGATGCCTATATACATGATCATTGCCATGAAAATTTCATAACTATGCGCTATTCTATCAATTACCCAACAGTAATTTGTTTACCCACCGTATGCTATGTGTTCGAGAGAGAAGCCTCTAGTGAAAACTATGGCCCCTGGGTCTATTTAAACATATTATAAAAACCAAAAATACCTTCCTACAATTTATTTACTTTTCTTTTGTTTTGCAATTTATATATCTACCTATACAAGATTTGATCCTTGCAAGTAACGTGTTCAAGGGGATTGACAACCCTCTTGCCCGCGTTGGGTGCAAGTATTTGCTTTTGTGTGTGTGCAGAAGCTGTTCACTAGGGTTTGCGTGATTCTACTTTTGGTTTGATAAAGCTTGGTTCTCACTAAGGGAAATACTTATCTCTACTGTACTGCTTCACCCTTCCTCTTCGGGGGAAATCCCAACACAGCTCACAAGTAGCAGAAAGAATTTCTGGCGCCGTTGCCGGGGAGACATCATCAAATCACTACAAGTACCTTCACTCAAACTATCATCTACTTGCTCTACTTTTTATTTGCCTTTTTATTTGCCTCTCTTTTTCATCTCCCCCACTTTTCTAAAAATCGAAAAACACAAAAAAAATATGTTTGCTCGTTTGCTTGCTTTGTCACAATGTCTCAAGAAAACACCAAGTTTTGTGACTTTTCAAATACTAATAATAATGATTTTATTAGTAATCCAATTGCTCCTCCCGCCACTAGTGTGGAGTCATATGATATTAATGCTGCTTTGTTAAATATTGTTATGAAAGAACAATTTTCTGGAAATCCTAATGAAGATGCTGCATCCCATCATAATACTTTCGTTGAATTATGTGATATGCAAAAGAAAAAATATGTGGATAATGATATTATTAAGTTGAAATTATTTCCTTTCTCGCTAAGAGATTGTGCTACAACTTGGTTTTCATCCTTGCCTCGCAATAGTATTGATTCTTGGGATAAGTGTAAGGATGCTTTTTCATTGCCAAGTATTTTCCTCCCGCTAAGATTATTTCTCTTAGAAATCAAATCATGAACTTTAAGCAACTTGAGCAAGAACATGTTGCACAATCTTGGGATAGAATGAAATTAATGATAAGAAATTGTCCCACTCATGGTTTTAGCTTATGGATGATTATACAAAAAAATATGCAGGACAAAACTTTGTTTCTAGAAATCTTCTAGACTCTGCTGCAGGTGGTATCTTTATGGGAATTACATTGGGAGAGGCTACAAAGCTTCTTAATAACATGATGACTTATTTTCAATGGCACATCGAACGAGCTCCAACTGGTAAGAAGGTAAACTATGTCGAAGAAATAGCTACTTTGAGTGATAAAATGGATGCTCTTATGAATATGTTTGCTAGTAAAAATGCTCAAGTTGATCCTAATGATGTGCCACTATCTACTTTTATTGAGAAAAATAATGAAGCTATTGATGTGAATTTTGTCGCTAGAAATAATTTCAACAACAATGCTTATAGAGGGAATTTCAATCCTAGACTGTATCCTGGTAATCCCTCTAATAATTATGGTAATTCATATAATAATAATAATAATAATAATAATAGGATACCTACTGATCTTGAGAACAACATTAAATAATTTATTAGTTCTCAAAAGATTTTTAATGCTATGGTAGAAGAAAAACTACATAAAGTTCATGATATGGCTAGAAACATGGATAGAATTGCTCATGATGTGGAAACTCTTCAAATTAAAACTTTGCCACCTAAGCATGATATTAATGAGTCTATTAAATCTATCCAAGTCTCCATTAATGAAAGTAAGGAGAGAACCACTAGGTTGAGAGCTAAGCGAGATGAAGATATTCCTCCCGGTTTTTATCGTAACCATGATGAAGATATTAAAATGATTGGTGTGACACCCATTGAAACTTTGTTTAGTAATATAAAACTTGATGAAAAAGGGACTGGAGATGAGTCAACTTTAGCTAGAAGGTGTCCCAATTGTTCGGAGGGTGATGATCTTAATGATAAAAATGATAAAAGTGGGTTTAGAGAGGTCAAAACTTTAAATAGCGATGTGCCCACTACTTTGGATTACAAGGACTTTAATTATGATAATTGTTCTTTGATTGAATGTATTTCCTTGTTGCAATCCATGATAAATTCACCTAATGCTTACGAACAAAATAAAGCTTTTACTAAACATATTGTAGAAGCTATGATAAAGGCTCATGAAGAAAAACCTTAATTGGAAGTTTCTATACCTAGAAAATTACATGATGAATGGGAACCTACTATTAAAGTTAAGATTAAAGATTATGAATGCAATGCTTTGTGTGATCTAGGTGCTAGCATCTCTACTATACCAAAATCTTTATGTGACGTGCTAGGTCTCACCGATATGGATGCATGTTCCCTTAATTTGCATTTAGTGGATTCAACTATTAAGAAACCATTGGGTAGAATAAATGATGTGCTTATACTTGCTAATAGAAATTATGTACCTGTGGATTTCATTGTGCTTGATATTGAATGTAATCCATCTTGTCCAATAATACTTGGTAGGCCTTTCCTACGAACCTTAGGTGCTATTATTGATATGAAAGAAGGGAATATAAGGTTCCAATTTCACTAAAGAAAGGGATGGAACACTTCACTAGGAAGAGAATTAAACAACCTTGTGAATCCATTATGAGGCCACCTATGGAATTAATTTGAAGGATGACAATACTTGAAACTATGCATTATGCCTAGCTAGGGGCATAAAACAATAGCGCTTGTTGGGAGGCAACCCAATATTTATCTTTATTGCAATTTTTATTTTTCTTGAGTCACACTATTTTTGCTACTATAATGATTGTGTTTTTATCTTTTAATTAGTGTTTGTGCCAAGTAATGCCTTTGGGATGATTTGGATGATAGTATAATTGATGCTGTTTGAAAACAGAAAGTTTTGCGCCCAGTTCTGGAATTTATATTCCATACTAGAACGTCAGAAAAATCTGAAATTTTTACACAGTATTAGAATCCAAATTTTTTACGTTTTCCTAATGTTTCAGAATTTTTGGAGTTACAGAAGTACGGATAAATATTTTTTTCATTGCATAATGTTCTGTTTTATTGCATAGTGTGCTTGTTTTAATGAAACTATGGATTATATCTGGGGGGTATAAGTCATGAGGAAGTTAGAATACAGTAGGTATTATGCACCAACAATTATGAATGAGTTTATAACAGTACCTAAAGTGGATGATTGATTTAGTATACTGACGGATCTCACGAAGTTTCTTTTGTGTTTTGTATGCTGAAGTTTTCAAGTTTTGGGTGAGATTACGATGGATGAAGGAATAAGGAGCGGCAAGACCCTAAGCTTGGGGATGCCCAAGGCACCCCAAGGTAATATTCAAGGAAGACCCAAGTGTCTAAGCTTGGGGATGCCCCGGATGGCATCCCCTCTTTCGTCTACAATCTATCGGTAACTTACTTGGAGCTACATTTTTATTCATCACATGATATGAGTTTTACTTGGAGTGTCTTGTGCCATAGTTTTCTATTCGTTGTTTGCTTTTTAGTTTGCCACAATCATTGTTTGCTGGACACCTCTTTGAGAGGGACACACATTTATCGTGATTTGTTAGAATACTCTATGTGCTTCACTTATATCTTTTGAGCTAGGCAGTTGCTCTAGTGCTTCACTTATATCTTTTAGAGCACGGCGGTGGTTATATTTTGTAGAAATAATTGCACTCTCATGCTTCACTTAAATATTTTTGAGAGTCTAATAAATAGTGATGGCAATTTGCACGTGTTATAAGACTAGTCCAAAAAGGATAGGTATTCTAGGGGGATATAATAAAAACTTTCATGTAGATCACTAAGTATGAAATGTATGATTTAATAATATTGATGTCGTAATATGAAAGGATATTGGTTCATGATCATTGGTTAGTAGAAATATCGGTATTAAAGCTTGTTATTAACTTCTCATCTAAGTGTTGGTCATGGAATGGTGGGGAGGCTTGAGCATTTTTATGTCTGAAATGAAATCCTTGAGTGGTGTTATAATCGGGGGTGCGCGAAGGTTAACTCCTACCAATCTCCTCCCTAGGGGCATGCGAGTAGTACTTTGCTTCGAGGGCTAATAGGCTTTACAATAAGTATGTGAGTTCTTTATGACTAATGTGAGCCCATGGATTATACGCACTCCAGCCCTTCCGCAATTTGCTAGCCTCTCCGGTACCGTGCATTGCCCGATCTCACCTCGAGAGTTGGTGCAAACTTCGCCGGTGCATCCAAACCCCGTGATATGATACGCTCTATCACACATAAGCCTCCTTATATCTTTCTCAAAACAGCCACCATACCTGCCTATTATGGCATTTCCATAGCCATTCCGAGATATATTGCCATGCAACTTCCACCGTTCCGTCACAAGACTTGTGTGTTCATCATCATATTGCTTTGCATGATTATATAGAGCTGACATGATATTTGTGGCATAGCCACCGTTCATCATTATCATACATGTTACGCTAGATCATTGCACATCCTGGTGCACTGCCAGAGGCATTCATATAGAGTCATATTGTTTCAGTTATCTAGTTGTACTATCGAGTTGTAAGTAAATAAAAGTGTGATGATCATCATTATTAGAGCATTATCCCAGTGAGGAAAGGATGATGGATACTATGATTCCCCCACAAGTCAGGATGAGACTCCGGACGAAAAAAAAAGAAGAAAAAAAAGAGGCCAAAAAGATCCCAACAAAAAAAGAGAGATAAAAAGAGAAGGGGCAATGTTACTATCCTTTTTCCACACTTGTGCTTCAGAGTAGCACCATGTTCTTCATATAGAGAGTCTCCTATGTTGTCACTTTCATATACTAGTGGAATTTTTCATTATAGAACTTGGTTTGTATATTCCGATGACGGGCTTCCTCAAATGCCCGAGGTCTTCATGAGCAATCAAGTTGGATGCACACCCACTTAGTTTCCGTCGAGCTTTCATACACTTATAGCTCTTAGTGCATCTGTTGCATGGCAATCCCTACTCCTCGCATTGATATCGATTGATGGACATCTCCATAGTCCATTGATCCACCAAGTTCATGCGAGACTTTCTTTCTTTTGACTTCCCTTATTGATATCTACCACCGCATTCTATTCCACCTATAGTGCTATATACATGGCTCACGCTCATGTATTGCGTGAAAGTTGAAAATGCTGAAGCGCGTTAGAAGTACGATCCAATTGCCTGGTTTAACACCGGGGTGCTCATGATTTATATTTATGCAGTGAAGGCAGAGTCATGCCATGCTAACATGATAAAATGAGTGGGGATAACATTCGTTAAGGATCATATATTTCGAAAGTTTAATGATTATTCTTCTTATATTTATGGATATTATTATGTTGATGTTGTTACTTCATCGTTTCTCAATATTTATACCGTAAAGAGATTACATGATACACATGTTAGGTAGCATTCAACATCAAAAATTCTATTTTTATCATTTACCTACTCGAGAACGAGTAGGAATTAAGCTTGGGGATGCTGATACGTCTCCAACATATCTATATTTTTTTTATTGTTTCATGCTATTATATTATCAATCTTGGATGATTTATATGCATTTTTATGCTATTTTATATCATTTTTTGGGACTAACCTATTAACTCAGTGCCCCAGTGCCAGTTCCAGTTTTTTGCTTGTTTTTGGCTTTTCAGAAAATCAATATCAAACGAAGTCCAAATAGAATAAAATCTTTAAAATGATTTTTTCTGGACCAGAAGGGACCCTAGAAGGTTCGGGAGGAGGCCAGAAGAGATACGAGAGAGCCACAAGCACACAGGGCGCGCCCCGTGAGCTTGTGGGGCCCACGCAGCTCCGTTTGACCTAATTCCAAGCCTATAAATTCACATATATTCCCAAACCAGCAGAAAGGCACCCGAAGTAACTTTTCCGCCGCCGCAAGCTTCTGTTCTTCCACGATCCCATCTGGAGGCCTTTTCCGGTAATCTGCCAGAGGGGGAATCAATCACGGAGGACTTCTACATCAACCTTGTTGCCCTTCCGATGATGTGTGAGTAGTTCACCACAGACCTACGGGTCCATAGCTAGTAGCTAGATGGCTTCTTCTCTCTCTTTGATCTTCAATACAATGTTCTCCTCGATCTCCTTGGAGTTCTATCCGATGTAATCTTCTTTTGCGGTGTGTTTGTTGGGATCCTATGAATTGTGGGTTTATGATCAGATTATTCATTAAAAGTAATTGAGTCTTTTCTGAACTTTATTATGCATGATTGTTATAGCTTTGTATTTCTCTCCGATCAATCCGTTTCGTTTGGCCAACTAGATTGATTTTTCTTCAGTGGGAGAGGTGCTTTGTAGTAGGTTCAATCTTACGATGTCCTCACCCAGTGACAGAAGGGGACGGGGTACATATAGTATTGTTGCTACTAAGGATAAAACGATGGGGTTTATTCATATTGATTGGGTTTACTTTGTTTATATCATGTCATCTTGCTTAAAGCGTTACTCTATTTGTCATGAACTTAATACCATAGATGCATGCTGGATAGCGGTCGATTGGTGGAGTAATAGTAGTAGATGCAGGCAGGAGTCGGTCTACTTGTCACGGATGTAATGCCTATATACATGATTCTTGCCATGAATACGTCATAACTATGCGCTTTTCTATCAATTGCCCAACAGTAATTTGTTTACCCATCGTATGCTATGTGTTCGAGAGAGAAGCCTCTAGTGAAAACTATGGCCCCCGGGTCTATTTAAACATATTATAAAAACCAAAAATACCTTGCTGCAATTTATTTACTTTTCTCTTGTTTTGCAATTTATATATCTACCTATACAAGATTTGATCCTTGCAAGTAACGAGTTCAAGGGGATTGACAACCCTCTTGCCCGCGTTGGGTGCAAGTATTTGCTTTTGTGTGTGCAGGTGTTTTTCACTAGGGTTTGCGTGATTCTCCTTTTGGTTCGATAAACCTTGGTTCTCACCGAGGGAAATACTTATCTCTACTGTACTGCTTAACCCTTCCTCTTCGGGGAAAATCCCAACGCAGCTCACAAGTAGCAACGCCTAATGAGCTGGTTGACTCGGAGTTCATCGAGAATATGAAGCACTTTACTAAGGTGCGTGAGAATCTTCACTGCGAAGGACCATTTCCACCCTGGAGTATCACAGAACTTCCCTCACAGGTACGTTCCAACTGATTATAACTACATACTTTAAATCTGACTAATTATGATGATGATATCAACTTGTCTATGTTTTGCCGATGTTCCATGGCATGGCTTGTTGGCCTCCTTTGCCGAGCAACCAGCGGATGTACATTCAATAGGAATCATGCAAAAGAGGCAATGTGAGTGGGCCAAGTGCCTGGGAAAATTTCCACGGTGAGGTGGACTCAGATGGTGAAGAAACCGAGTCACCACCCTCACCCCTTGTTGTACAAGAGCGACGTCGCAAGGTGACAGCGGAGATGACCAGCTCGGATGTTGCTAGCTGGATATCCAAACGAGCCCGGGTGGATCCAGATCCACCAAAGCGATAGGCCCCTGCTCAGCCGGCTGCAGCCAAGCCCTGGAAGAAGAAGTCTGCCATGCCCGTGTCATGTGAAGTGAATTCCCAAGTCCACCCTGTAAGTTACTTGCTTCATATATCTTGATTTGATGCCATATATAATTTCTCTAATCGATTCTCCAAAATACTATAGTGTGCCTAAGTCAAGCTTTGCTAGCCAGTCCACCAAGGTTAGAAAGGTTGCACGGTCGGATGTGACGTCATCACGGATGATGCCACCTCCACCACCAAAGACCCAAGAGACAGATAAGACTGCCGCCACTTCAAAGGAGAAGCCATTCAGTTGGGGCCAAGATAGAGTGGCCCCAAAGAAGCGGTGCACAACCCCATAGACGTAGATGGGGGAGATGTTACTAAAGATTAGACATGCTGAGCCACCATCCCTTCCTCAATGACGAAGCTCACTAACACATGGTGACGATGACCTTTGAGGGATGGATGATGATCTGGTTGAGCACAGCTAGACCCCTCCCATACAGGAAACTGATAAGGGAGCGACAGATGCCCTGCCATCACCAAACCGACTAGCCAAGAAATGTCATCAGTTATCCAGGAAGGAGCCCTTGTAGTACTGACTACCCCGGCTGAGGTGAACAAGACGACTGCCAGCGATGATTTGGAGATCATTGGGAGTACTCATGTTCCCATTCTGCTGGATGCACAAGCAAGCAACCCCAACCTTCCATACATTTTTGCATGGACCGGACCCTGCGGCGAAGGGAGTTGAAATTGTGAAGTTCACTCTAGCCCGAGTTCTTTCCCTGGAGAAGCGCATGGAAGGATACAAGTTGATAACCAACAACTTGCTCTAGGCTAGCATCGTGCTTTATGACAACATCCAAGTAGGTGCCGGTGTAAGTGCTCTGCTCCTCGCAATTTATTCCTTTTTCTTCATCACTGGGGGCACGATTAGTGCACCTAGGGGGTATAGCCTCCGAGGTTCCGACTAGCTGCTGGCAGTTAGTCGGAGTCTCTTAAGCCAACTAAAATAGATGATATCACGTAGCCATCCGTAAACTTCATGGACTTGGCTCTCTGATATGCAAGCCCATTTTTAAAGTTTATTTTCATAAGTGGGAGCACGACTAATGCACCCACTCGGTGTAGCCCCCGAGGCTCTGACCGACTGTTGGTAGTCGGCGAGAGGCTCTAATTAATCCAGATGAACTTACTTAAAACTTTTATGTCACTAGGAGCACGATCAGTGCACCCACTGAGTGTAGCCCTCGAGACTGTCGAAATGACGGCAATCTGGCAAGAAATTAGAGTCTCTAACTTGTGGTAATCTAACTGTTCATTTGAACTTCTCCTTATCTTGGAATTTATGCTGGCAATGAAGAAAGTACGTCGAGCTTGAGCAGGAGCGAGACTAGTACAAGGTAGCCTCGGAGCAGGAGTCGGTGCTACTTGTGAGCTGCGTTGGGATTTTCCCCGAAGAGGAAGGGTGAAGCAGTACAGTAGAGATAAGTATTTCCCTCAGTGAGAACCAAGGTTTATCGAACCAAAAGGAGAATCACGCAAACCCTAGTGAACAACACCCGCACACACAAAAGCAAATACTTGCACCCAACACGGGCAAGAGGGTTGTCAATCCCCTTGAACTTATTACTTGCAAGGATCAAATCTTGTATAGGTAGATATATAAATTGCAAAACAAAAATAAAAGTAAATAAAGTGCAGCAAGGTATTTTTGGTTTTTATAATATGTTTAAATAGACCCAGGGGGCATAGTTTTCACTAGAGGCTTCTCTCTCGAATGCATAGCATACGGTGGGTAAACAAATTACTGTTGGGCTATTGATAGAAACACGCATAGTTATGACGTATTCATGGCAATGATCATGTATATAGGCATCACGTCCGTGACAAGTAGACCGACTCCTGCCTGCATCTACTACTATTACTCCACCAATCGACCGCTATCCAGCATGTATCTATGGTATTAAGTTCATGACAAATAGAGTAACACCTTAAGCAAGATGACATGATGGAGACAAAGTAAACTCAATCAATATGAATAAGCCCCATCGTTTTATCCTTAGTAGCAACAATCCTATACGTACCCCGTCCCCTTCTGTCACTGGGTGTGGACACCGCAAGATTGAACCTATTACAAAGCACCTCTCCCGCTAAAGATAAATCAATCTAGTTGGCCAAACCAAACGGATAGATCGGAGAGAAATACAAAGCTATAACAATCATGCATAATAAAGTTCAGGGGGCGCGCCTACCCCCCTTGTGGCTCTCTCGTATCTATTCTGGCCTCCTCCCGATGCTTCTAGGGTCCCTTCTGGTCCAGAAAAAATCATTTTAAAGATTTTATTCCATTTGGACTTCGTTTGATATTGATTTTCTGAAAATCCAAAAACAAGCAAAAAACAGGAACTGGCACTGGGACTGAGTTAATAGGTTTGTCCCAAAAATGATATAAAATAGCATAAAAATGCATATAAAGCATCCAAGATTGATAATATAATAGCATGAAACAATCAAAAATTATAGATACGTTGGAGACGTATCAGTCGACAAAGAGCAAACGACCGGAGCAAAATAACATCGTGCTAGGAAGTAAGTTTCATCACTCAAATCCTTTGCTTTTCCTCCTATCTCTAATTCTGACTATGTCAATTCCGACAGATGTAGATGCTAAAAATAAATATCTGAAAACCTGACTGAGTTATTGCGTCTCTGCAGAGAAAGCCAGAAAAGCCTTGGAGGGGTGGATGATGTTGAGTATGACCGCACACTGCAAAGAGGGTAGAAAAGGCCGAACTCTAGTTAGCCGAGTACCAGGAACTTCTCTCCAAAAACCAGTAATACAAGAAGGATAATGAGCTTCTTCTGGAGAAAACAAGAAATCCATGACTTCTCACGTAGAGCTCTTAAAAGAAATTTGACAAGCTGGCAGAGATCAATGACTAATAGAAGAAGTGCCATGACTGGGAGATGGAGCAGCTCATAAACAGTTGTTCTGCCTATGAGAAGGAGTTGATGGAGCAGCTGATGATTACGAATAAAAAGCTGGCTAGTAGTTTCCTAAACTTTCCTTCCCAATCCGACTGATATCTCATTTGTTGTCTGACATCCTTTTTGTTTAGCATATTGCTCTGAACCAGAGGCTGAGTCCATGCGCGCGTGTCCACCTAACTGAGCTCCTACGGCCTTTATACTGTTGACTCCCGTTGATTATCTCGTGAGATGGCCAAGGAAATAGTCACACTGGAAGACCGAGCATAGCAGGCAAAGAACCTTGACGAAAAGGTGGTGGAAGCGACACAGGGGATCTGCACATCCCTGGGGCATGACGCCACCTCTCCAGTCAACATCCAAGCTGCAACAGGGAGCCTTGAATGATCACCATCACACATAGAGGAGTGGAAGGAGTCCTCAGCAAGGGCCAGAGCCAGAATGGCGTTTTCCCAGGTGAAGGCACACTTCCCCGCTGCCAAGAAACTCAGAAGGATCAAGCACAGGAATCTAGTCGCCGAAGGGGAGGAAGCCGACTCCACCACCCATATGCCCTTCTTCCTGGCCACAACCAGCCAGGTTGCTACCTTTGTCGACTTTGATTCCTTTGTCGAAGAAACCTCAACAACAGACGAAGATGAAGAAGCATGAGAAAACAATTATAATATTTGTCCTTAGTATGCTGAGTGGAGCTGTAAAAACCCAAAGTCCGACTAGTGGTGAAAATTATTTTATTTTGCTAAGTATTTTAAATTCGACTGAACTGCAATTTTTTTGACTCATTCTTCTTTGATCCTTTTGCAATTGGTCTTTCATTCAGCTGCCATTCTTTGGCTTTTGCTCTTCCCAACCAGGCAGTCGGGCTACGACTGGGTTGGAGACGAAGATTAGGCCTTTGAAATCTAACCAACTTACTTAGACGTTTTCGCTAAGAAAGAAAAACAAGTCGAGGACATGCCAACTAGCGATGCACCTAGTGGGTGGAACTAAGAGAACCACCCAAAAGAAGCTAGGAAAGAAATTCGAATGAATTGTAGCTCCCGAGATTAATGCAACCCTAGAGTGTGGTGTAGCTCCCAAGAGTGACGTAGACAATGTGTGGCGTAGCCCCCGAGTGTGACACAACCCCTGACAGTTTTACAGCCATTGCGAAAATGTTAAAGGAAATCAATCGGAAAACTTAGTACAAAAGTTAATGAACTGACAAATTTTATTTCAACGAGACGGGCTCCGAATTTAAACATATTGTTCTCATGAATGATAACAACCGTAATCAGTATAAAAATCTCAAGTGGAGAATGGACGCAGTAGATTAATGTTCCAAGTTTTGGGAATCTGGGCTCCTCCTCGTTGTTCTAGATGTTGTACAGTCGGTATGCACCGTTGTTCAACACTGTGGAGAAGATTAACTGTCCTTCCCATGCGGGAGATAGTTTGTGCTTGTCCTTGGAATTTTGACCCAGTCAGACAACCAAGTCACCCGCACTCAACGCACGCCCCCGCACCTATTGTCTATGATAGTGACACAAGCTCTCCTAATAGACAACTGAACAGGCAAGGGCGAGCTCTTGGCTTTTCCTAGAAGGTCGAGCTCGTCTTGGCATAACAAACTATCACCCCCATGGAAGGACCGTTAATCGTCCATGGGTATGCCACCACTCGCCCATGGGTACCCCATCGGGGTATGCTTGTTTAACCTCCGCTTCTGAGTATGCCACCACTCAGGATGAATCATGAAGAACTTCAAGCAGCATGATCGCTTCCGCTTCATGCACCATGAAGAATGGCGTGAACTGAGTGGAGCGATTGGGGTTTTCCGCATGCCTTTTGGATGTCCCTCCATAACTGGCCTCCCAGCCTCCATATTTGGAGTACCGAAGGGATACTTTAGAGTGCACTCCATTATTTCTTGGACGTGGCCGGAGGGAAATTCCCTCGACCACCTCGACCGAAATTGAGTACGATCACCAAAAAAATCAAGTCGTGACCGTCGGGAATGTTGTGTGACGCATGAGCGTTGTGTGCGTGCTTTGTGTGATGCGTGAGTGTTGTGTGTGTGCTCTGCCTACCATCTCTCTTGTGTGCGCTCTAGCACGTGGGGTGAGCGTGTGTTGTGCGTGCTTCAATGTCTGGCCGTGCATGTACTCTTTGTGTGCCAATGTGGTGGTCTTGCAGCGGCCAGAGTAGTCTGGTGGCGCTCGTCGTCGCCGTGGAGGACGAACGATGCCTCCTTCCTGGCAAGGTGGTGCTGACATCAACACCTCCTCTCCCATGGCATCACGTGTGCGCATAATGGGTGGGTGGGGATTTGGGGAAGAAACTGTCACCCAATGACAAGCGGGTCCCACATGAGAAGAAAAATATGGAGGTTGTTATTTATGCTTTTGACTTTGTCCAGTAGCTCTTGAGCCTCCATAATTCTTTGAAGGACGCTCCATAACTGACATGTAGATGTTGATGAATCTCAGCCGTTAATCTCCACCATTTATTTTCTATCATTTCAATAAAACATATACTAGATTTTACTACAAGCATACTCATATGTAAGAAAATTATATTTTCAAAGTTTTATACAGACCATGCTGATTGATAATTAAATGACGCACACTCACCAGAATTACATAATAACCATACTAATAAACCCATGCAAAATAGGCATAATAACAGTGTATAAGCGCTGTCGCTGACGTATCCAATCAATCTGGGCCGATCATATCTCGTCCATGAGCTCTTGGAAAGCGTCCATGGCGGACGCCGGCAGGCCGAGCAGGACGTTGATGCTCTTCCTCTCCTTGCCGTGCGCGAGGAAGAGTATGACCTCCTTCTCCGGCAGCGTGACTGGCCCCGACATGGCCGGCTCGCCCCAGCCGAAGTCGGCGCCGTTGAACGCGAGCCGCGACCAGGTGGTGATGAGCAGCGTCGACGCCAGCGATGGCCGTGCGCGCGTCGCCTCAAAATAGTCCACCGCCGACCGCATATACTCGTCCGTCACCATCCGCACGGCCTCCTGCACCTTCCCAGCCGCGCGCGACACCGGCGCCGACAGAAGATCCTCTGCCGTGGCAATCGCGTTGGTCAGCACGATGCCGTTCCCGAAGTACCCCTTTGGGAGCGGAGGCACGAAGCGGCGCCGCCCGTCCACGGCGAACAGCAGCTTCGTTTGCTGCTCTGGCGCGAGCCCTAGCGCGCGGGTGCGAGCGCGCCAGACGAGGCCGGAGAGCGCCTCGAAGGTGGTGCAGTTCTCGAGATCCCCGTCGGCGAGGGCGAGACCGCGGACGCGCTCAAGCCTGTCCGGATCGAAGCAGAAGGAGCGGTACATCAGCTCCTGGCGGCCGTAGAGCGCCGCCATTTCCGAGACGTCAGCGATCTCCTCGAACTCGTAGTGCGGGTTGGAGATCACAGGAGGGTCGCGCGGGCGGAGAACGGAGCGGTCGAGGAACGGCGGCACTGTGAGCTCCGTGGCGCCGCGCGCCATCTCGGCCCAGGAGTTGACGAACTCCATGGCGCCCAGACCATCGAACATGCAGTGGTTCATGGCCAAGCCGAGGCTGAAGCCGCCACACTTGAACCTGGTCACCTGCGAGTTGACCAATGGTAAATAAATTTCTACTATTGTAGAATTACTCCAAGTACTAATTCAAAGTACACCGGGGTGATCCCCTTTTCGAAAAAAATAACTCAAAGTACAAACCACAGTTCAAATTCATTAAATTTCCAGCAGTAGCGTTTTGACTC
The DNA here is from genome assembly GCA_039707655.1 of Elymus sibiricus. Classification (NCBI taxonomy): domain Eukaryota; kingdom Viridiplantae; phylum Streptophyta; class Magnoliopsida; order Poales; family Poaceae; genus Elymus; species Elymus sibiricus. The sequence goes on along the minus strand of CM077666.1, from coordinate 162,812,337 downwards.
ATTTGAGTGTTTCGATGCATCAAGGTTAATTACTCCCTCCATAAAGAAATATAAGAGCGTTTAGATCACTATGATCTAAACGCTCTTATATTTCTTTAGAGAGGGAGTACTGATTTGGTGCATGATTAATCTTGTGTGAGTTTTGGACCCTAGCTACTGGTACTACATGCTGGTTGATTGGATTAGTTATTAGCGAATGATATGTATCTGTCAATATGTCATGAGGTAGCTCGACAACTAAAGCAAAACGGATGGTATTGTTTGGTTGATTTATAGGTAGAAGTGGTTAAGCTAACAGTGTAGGAGTACTAAAGAATTCTTTGTCCAAACAAAACATATTTATCAAAGTGGTGGTATACATAGTACTCACTCTTTAACTTTTGGGTGTGGCTAGGTATCAGTCGACTGAGACTTAACCAAGTCTCAGTCAAGTGATATAGTATGTAAGAAAAAGAAGAAAAACTAAAAGAATTTTTTTTTGTACGAATCTCCATGCAAAATCAAAGAAAGATAGTATGAATTGAGACATAACGAAGTCTCAGTCGACTGAGACTTAGCAAAACTGTTAACTTTTTATAAGACGTTTTTAGAGTCCGCGATTACTAAAGAAACATTTGTACTCACCAGGAAAACATATTTACAGTAGATTTTATCAAACTCTTATTAACTTTGTCGGAGTATGGCTATCAAAGAAGTATCCGGACGTACCAGGCAGCAAGCCTGGTAAGCTATCTCAAAAAACAAAAACCAGCATGATAATTGCTTAATAGGCATGCAAGCAGCTCTCAGGGCCTGATGCCGGCTCTTAAGAAGTATCCGGACGCAGTACATTTTTCCTGGTGCCGCATTGAATTCACTTTTGTTCAAACCCTGTGGAGTCGATCCCCTCGCTACTAGCCAACGAATACTGACTTCAATTATTCGAGTCACGCAAGGGAAGCGCAGTAACACCGGGGAATACGTGCATCCACAAAGCTTTTATCTTCTCCTTTTCACGAAAATGGAAGAGGCAATCGAGGGTCCCAGTGGACACAACGACGCCGCCCCCGTGGAAATGGAGGGCGACGCGCATACGTAGTTAATGCATGCCTGTGCGAGGGAGCGCGTGCGAGTGGCATGGCGTACCTGCGCCGTCATGGGCGGCATCTCGAGGATGTTCTTGGCGCCGGGCACGGAGTACACGAGCTGGCCCAGTGCGGCGGGGTCCGGGGTGGAGAGGTCGCCGATGAGGGCCAGGTCGCAGGCGGCCTCGGCCTCCACGAACGGGACGCCCTCGCCGGTGCACTCCACGGTGAGCTTCATCTCCGGGCTGATGCCGAGGCGACCGGCGAGCGGGTGGTAGTGGCCGAGCACGCGGGCCAGCGCGGCCCGGAGCGCGTCCGCGGCGCCTTCGTTGCCGCGGCCCGACGGGCACTTGAAGCAGTACACGGTCTGCACGATCACCGCGATGTTCTGGTCCAGGTTGGACAGGTAGTACTGCTCCCCCGTTGGTGTCGCCTCCGCCGGCGACACCAGGGTCGGCTCCCTGCGCTTCACCGACATCAGCTGTGCCTTGCTGCCCGCCATGGTGGCCACGCCGTTCTGCTTCGCCTCCGCAACCTGGACGTACGGATAATATGAACAACAAGAAAATGCAACATACACAATGTAATCAGCAAAGAGAAATTGAGTTGGTACTGCGCACTCACCATTTTGATGGTCTCTCTGAGTGTATGGATGGCAGAGATAGAGAGATTGGTGGGTTTAAAGAGAAAGAATACAGAGGAAGTGGGGTTTCTGTGTTCTGAGGAGATGGGTTTGTGGGGAAGTGTTTATATAGCAGACGGTAGCTTGCTTGAGGTGGTCAAGGTTAGTAGGGGTTGATGCAAGAACCGTTGGGGTTGGAGGGGTTGCATAACAACCAATGTTGCTTGCCTGGGGCTTCAATTAATGAATTTGTACCGGAGAACCTGGACAAGGAAACACCATTTGTTTAATGATGAGGTTAATTGCTCTCCCAACATGTGAAGACTTTTCATGCAGCAGCCCTACTCATGGTCTCATGGAGACTTTAGGTTTGTTTGTCATTGTTAACTATTGAAAACTAGATGATAGCCCCTGTCTTCTTGTTGCGGGGAATTTGTTTAAAAAAAATGCAGCTGCTAAAACAACTAGACCTAATGCAAAGCATATGTAGGAGTGTCCTCGGTTTAAAAAATAAAAACATAAAGAACAGAACAAAATGATGTACAATTTTTTTTTTCAAATCACAGTTAATGTAATGTCATCTTGTAACAAAAATATGAAGTGCAAACTACATAGTGTGCTACAAGCAAATAACACATGAACCCGTCGATAACAACACAAAAAAAATGTAACTTATGACAGACATGTATGACTTACCGATGTGGCAGGACGGCATGGATAGGCAAAATAGGCTGTGGCTTTGCACTAATGAAAAAAAAGCTTATGAGAGCCATGTATGACTTGCTGATGTTGCATGATTACATGGATATAAAATATAGATAATGGATTACAACTATATAGTAATAGAGGATTTCATAGACCTTTAAAAAAATATACTGCTATAAGTGAGTACACACGTGTACAATTAGGAACGAAAATGGAGTGGAAACAGATGGAACTTAGTGTTGTGACATATGTTTCCACATTTGTAAGCTGGAACGAAAACAAATATAAAACTGTTAAAGTGCATCTAGATGATGAATGACAACTTGATTAAACGAACTAATATTTGTTCAAGTACAATTCAATTATAGCCCACCCAAAAGGATGTAACTAGGAAGATGGTTAGTGACCCCTAGTTCTTCAAGGACAAGTGTTGGCAATGCTAAGGACACATTTTATATCTTTTAGTGATTGACGATCACATTTTATATCCTTTAGTAATAAGGAAATCGGAGTTAGCATGAAGCATACGGAAGCCGATAGAGTAGAAAAATGGTATGCTACACTACCGAGGAAAACAAATCTAGTGCATACGCCCAGGAACATGAGTGTAGTTAGAGATCACAGGTTCGGGTTTACTACTAGGCACGTAGTCATGATAGCGGAAAGAAAGTTGGATCCCTCATATGATTCATTCGTCCAAGCATCACAGGTGCAGTGCCACCAAGGTATTAACATGTTCGGGAAGGAACGTTGCTTACTTGGATTGCTAGGTCCACACGAGTGTCGGTGTAAAAACCGGTTGACCACGGGGTAGGGGGTCCCGAGCTGTGGATCTCGGATCGATGGTAACTGGAACAAAGGAGACGATGTTTACCTAGGTTCGGGCCCTCTTTATGGAGGTAAAACCCTACGTCCTGCTCTTGTTTATATTGATGATGAAGTATCGAGTACAAGCTTGATCTACCTCGAGATCGTCAGGAGAAGCCTAACCCTAGAGCTAGGTGGATGATAATTGTGATTCCGTGTCCTCTACAGGCTAAACCCTCTGGCTTATATACACGCCAGGCTGGGGCATCTAGGGTTACATAGGCGGTATCTAGGGATGCGTATGGAGGCGGCAGGAGATGTCTTGGGGTACACTCCAAGTCTTCGGCAGAGACCGTCTTGATCACGTCACAGCTCCCGGAGTTCATCTAGATGAGAACAGGGCCTTCAGGTCCAGACCGAGGACTATGGGCCGTCTAGGTTGGTACCCCCTAGTCCAGGACACCGTCAGTAGCCCCTGAACTGGTCTTCGACGCCGAGGACGACACCTTTGTCTTCAGAAACTTCGGATCCAGAGTCTTTGGCTCGATAGACGAGATCCTGCTTGTTATTTTCAGCTCGGCTTTGAAGTCTTCGGCATGTTTGACGATTGTTATTTCGGCCCCACCACACATGGCCTCCAATCCCCGACCTCGATCACCGTGCCTCCTGGGGAATCGAGCCGCTTTATAGCGAGACGTCGAAGCGTCAGCTTCTTTTATATATATACCAGGTTTACGCCAAAGCGCATCTTGACCCTTCCCCGCAGCCCATACGAATCCATCTCTCTACTCCCAGGTCCAACCCCGAGAGCTTCGAGCGATGGCCAATGACGCGGGATCTTCACGGCGCCCTCACGGTCCCATCAGGGGTGATTGGGGGAGCTGCTCCGTCACGCGACTCCACCTAGGGCGTCTAGCCACCCAGGGATATCTGCCAGATTCAAATCTGACCTCAGCTCGCTCGGGGCTAATCGTCGTGGACGGGCAAGCGTGCGCCGAGAGCCACCCTAGCCCTCGCGGGACGAGCGGGTATGCTTTGTTTCCTTTCTCCTTCGCGGCCTTGGATTTCCCATTCATCCCTTCCTCCGGGGCTTGCTCGAATTTTATGGGCTTCAACTCCACCATCTCACCCCCAACTCAATCTTACATATCGCGGGGTTCGTTGCCCTCTGCGAAATGTACCTCGGATGCGAAGCACACTTCGGGCTCTGGCGGAGGTATTTTTGCATAGTGCCCTGCTCCCCAACCGGAGTGCTATTTGAAGTGGGCGCCGCCGAGGTCTGCCGAATTGATGGCACCAACTACCCGTCGGGTACCCCTCAGGAGGATTCCGACATCTGGCCGACAGAGTGGTTTTACATAGATGATGTTCCACTGTTTGATCCAGTTCGGCCCGGGCTCCCGGCGTATTCCTCGGAGCCCCCCGAAGAAATGTTACAGATGGAGACCCAGAAGCGTTACCCAGGAGGATGATGCCAACATAGTCTGCCTGGTAGCTCAAGTGAAGCAGCTATCTGACACCGGCCTCACTATCATAGATGTGATGGCGATGGCAATCAAACAAAGAGTCCAGCCACTTCAACAACGCCAACATCTGTTGTGCATGTATAATGGAACTGACGACACCTCCCGGTTGATAAAGGAGGATCTAGACGACCAGGCGGCACTCGGGGCCGCATTGGCTGGTATCTATCGAGGCTCAGCGGAGGATTTCGCAAGGCGGCGGTTCCGCGACGGGCTGGCTAGTTATAACCCCGCCGAAATTGTAAGTTTTCACAGATTTCCATATTTATCTGAAATGTTTCACGGTTAATCTTCTCTGACCAACCCTTTACTTGATCTGGACAGAGATGGAGACAGTGGGTCGAGGCGTTGAGCAGCCCTGCAACCGAACCCGAGGCACATCGTCAGGCGGAATATCCCCTCTTCCATGAAGATGAAGAACTATCCCTCATATACGAGGAGGGAAAGTTCTATATGGAGAGCCTTGACGGCTGAAGGGTATTGATGTCTACTACACAACTTATTTTTGTAGACTCGTGTTGGGCCTCCAAGCGCAGAGTTTTGTAGGACAGTAGCAATTTTCCCTCAAGTGGATGACCTAAGGTTTATCAATCCGTGGGAGGCGTAGGATGAAGATGGTCTCTCTCAAACAATCCTGCAACCAAATACAAGAAATCTCTTGTGTCCCCAACACACCCAATACAATGGTAAATTGTATAGGTGCACTAGTTCGGCGAAGAGATGGTGATACAAGTGCAGTATGGATAGTAGATATAGTTTTTTGTAATCTAAAAATAAAAAAAATAACAAGGTAGCAAGTAGTAAAGGTAAGCACAAACGGTATTGCAATGCTTGAAAACAAGGCCTAGGGTTCATACTTTCACTAGTGCAATCTCTCAACAATGCTAACATAATTGGATCATATAACAATCCCTCAACGTGCGATAAAGAATCACTCCAAAGTTCCTATTCGCGGAGAACATAAGATAGAAATTGTTGTAGGGTACGAAACCACCTCAAAGTTATCTTTTCCGATCAAGCTATCGAGCTATTCCTATAAGTGTCACGAACAGCCCTAGAGTTCGTACTAAAATAACACCATATGATACACATCAACCAACTCTAATGTCACCTAGATACTCCAATGTCACCACAAGTATCCGTGAGTTGATTATATGATATGCATCAAACAACTTCATAATCACACAAAGAACTTCAAAGAGTGCCCCAAGATTTCTACCGGAGAAAGTAGGATGAAAACGTGCATCAACCCCTATGCATAGATTACCCCAATGTCACCTCGGGAATCCGCGAGTTGAGTGCCAAAACATACATCAAGTGAATCAATATAATACCCCATTGTCACCACGGGTATTCATATGCAAGACATACATCAAGTGTTCTCAAATCCATAAAAGTATCCAATCCGATAATAGTGAAACCTCAAAGGTAAAAACTCAATTCATCACAACAAGATAGAGAGGGAGAAACACCATATGATCCAACTATATTAACAAAGCTCGCGGTACATCAAGATCGTGCCAAATCAAGAACACGAGAGAGAGATCAAACACATAGCTACTAGTACATACCCTCAACCCCGAGGGTGAACTACTCCCTCCTCGTCATGGAGACCGCCGGGATGATGAAGATGGCCTCCAGTGATGATTCCCCCCCTCTGGCAGGGTGCCAAAAAAGGGCTCCAGATGGTATCTCCTTGGTACAGAGGCTTGCGGCGGCGTAAAAACTCATCCAGGTTAACTTTTGGGGGTTTCTGAATATATAGGATTTTCCAGCGTTGGAATCACACAAAGAGGTGCCACAGGGGGCCCATGAGGCACCAGGGCGCGCCTGGGGGGTGGCGCGCCCTAGTGGCTTGTGGGGCCCCGTGGGTCTTCTGTTGCTCCCCCGAAGCTTCCTGGGTCTGTTTCCTTCCAGAAAAAATCATCAAAAAGTTTCGCTGCATTTGGACTTCATTTGATATGGATTTTCTGGAAAACCAAAAACAAGCAGAAAACAGCAACTGGCACAGGACACTAGGTCAATATGTTAGTCCATAAAAATCATATAAAAGCCATATAAAAGTGTACCAAAATCATACAAAACTATAATAAACATGGCATGAATACTTCATAAATTATAGATACGTTGGAGACGTATCAGCATCCCCAAGCTTAATTCCTGCTCGTCCTCGAGTAGGTAAATGATAAAAGAAATAATTTATGAAGTGTGAATGCTAGCATAGTGCATAAGTTTGATCAATAATAATTGCAATTAGTTTTTCTAGCATCAATATATATCATAAACAGTAGCTCATCTCATAAAACTTCTCATGATCAAGTAGCAAGCTATTCACATGTTTAAAGTATAGACCATAAACTTTCTTGAAAACCAACAAACTATGTTCTCAGTCATCAAACAATTGCAATTCATCTTATTTTCAGGAAGGGTCTATGTAAGAGCTTTAATTTAGCAAATTCCACATACTCAACTATCATTTAGTCTTCCATGATTGCTGACACTCAAAACATATTTTTAGAACAAACCGTTTCAGTCAAACACATAGGAAGATAGGGGCTTAATGTTTTGCCTCCCAACTTATTTATCTCAGGGATAATGTCAACAATAATAACTCATGATCACCTATATTCAACTGGATATATGTGCCTGGATCTTTCCCCACCACATAATGCTTGCAAAAGAGAAAAATAAAAAGGAATAGAGGAGAACACTATTGACTCTTGCATAAAAAGTAAATACATAAAAGTAAAAGATAGGCCCTTCGCAGAGGGAAGCAGAGGTTGTCATGCGCTTTTTGTTGTTGGATGCACAAGCTCTTAATGCAAAGGAACGTCACTTTATATTGCCCCTTGTGATAGCAACCTTTATTATGCAGTCCGTCGCTTTTATTTCTTTAGCATCACAAGTTCGTACAAAGCTTATTTTCCCTTACAATAAAAGTTCATACATATTTAGAGGAAATTTTTATTGCTTTTTGCACCGATGACAACTTACTTGAAGGATCTTATTCAATCCATAGGTAGATATAGTGGACTCTCATGACATGAAACTGGGTTTAAGGGTTTTTGATGCACAAGTAGTATCTCTACTTGGTGTGGATTTTTGGCTAGCAAAGATATTGGGCAAGCACCACATGTTGGAGGATCTATGACAATATAGCTTCTATGTGAATATAAGCAAACATAACTCATTACGTTGTCTTCCTTGTCCAACGTCAACTACTTGATCAAGCTTGAAAATAATTAATGGGGGCTCACAGTCATAGAAGATGTCCAAGATAGTATATTTATATGTGAAATCTCTCTTCCTTCAACATTCTTTCATGAATTGTTCAAGTGACCAATGCTATGTTTGCTAACTTTCAATAAATTTTACCACTTATACTTCTTATTTGTTGTCGGCCCAGTGGGAACCAGGGTACCACGGCCCGTCTGCCTCTGGCCCAGAGGACCTCACTCGGCGGCCGGCCCATGAGAGTGGCCCTGCCGCGGCCGCTCTGTGTAGGGGAACGCAGCAGAAAACAAAAAATTTCCGACCTACGCACCAGCCCAGGACCACTATGGAGACTGCATACAAGGTTTGATCTTTTCGTTACCGACTCGTAGCGCAGCGGAAGAAGAGTCGATGACGATCGGCGGTGCAGATCCCCACAGCTAGGATTTACAACCTCCCAACCGCGAGGATGTACTCCCACATCTGCCCATCACACAGCCCTCCGGGAGGTGGTCGGACAGTCCCTCGGACGGTGTCGCGGACAGCCCTTCTGGAGGACCTTCGAAACTCGGACGGTCACTCGGACAGCCCTTCGGGAGGACCCTCGAAACTCGGACAGTCACTCGGACAGCCCTTCGGGAGGCACTCTCGAACTAAGACCAAAAATACGATCTCTCTACAGAGTTGCACACATACGGTGTCATCTATCCGGCAGGGCTTCGCCGTGCAGAACTAGTTCCCACCGGAACCCAGACAGCCTTTCGGCTCTACGAAAACTCTTTTCGTGGGAGGGAGAGAGAGAGCCAGACGAGCATGGCATGTGTATGAGAGCAAGGGATGAGCTTTGGAGAGCACCCCTCCACCTCTATTTAGAGGAAAGCCAAGGGGTAAAGTTGGCATACAAAAATACCAAAAGTGCCCCCACTTTATGTCTCACATAAAAGAATAAAAGGGAAAAGGGGTGCCATGTGGAGCTCCATGGAGGAGCACCACCTTGGCCGGCCACCTCTAGGGGCCCCCCCACATGGGGGTGCCTTGCTCCCCAATCCCTTCTAGAAGCCTTTTGGGAAATATCCCAAAAGGTGACTTTCCAAAAAAATATCCATAAAGTGATTTTCACTATTCACGGAACCAATTTTCTGCGACCGCTAAATCCGAAAATATTTCTGTGGGTCTTAGAATAATTCCAGTACCCACACAAATGATTTTGGACGTGTTCCGAAACAATTTCGGATTAGTGATTTTCATCTGCGAAAAGCAACCAAATCGGTTCCGGCAGCTCCGGAACATTTCCGGTTTTTATCCCGGAAAATTCCCAGAAGTTTCCAGAACACTTCTGGCATTCTCCAAGAATTTCCAGGCGTGTGCCGAAACCAATTTGACTTAATGGAATACCCTGAAACAACTTTTCAGTTTCACCGAAACTATTCCGGTGTTCTCTCCGGAATGTTTCCGTTTCGTCCGAAACTTTTCCGGTGATTTTCTCTCAGACTCCCTGTCTAGTATTCAGCAGATAGATGACCCTTAAGCGTGTGACCCTATAGGTTTGGTGAAGCATAGACATGACCGAAACTCTTTCCGATCAATGATCAACATCGGAGCCGTGGACACCCATATTGATCCCTATACCCACACGAATAAATATTCAAGTGAACCTCCAGTTGCCGTGTGCTATTCCTGTTGCTTCGTGATATGTTACAAATACCCGAGGTGAGAAACATCGGCATCCCCGTGGATCAACACTTGTCCACAATGCCAGTTACCTCGTTACCGGTTTTGTTCTCTTTTCTCGTTTCCGTGTTCCGGCATCCCTGTGATCAAATCACAATGTGTCTGGCCAGACGATGGTGGATACCGTAACACCGAGAGGGCCCAGAGATATCTCTCCATCGTCGGAGGAGCAAATCCCAATCTTGAGCTATCAAGTTACTTGACATAGTTTTCCATGAACCCGTAAGCCGCCGTAATAGCCACCCATTTACGGATGACGTTTAACAAACCCCAAAGTTCATGAAGCAAGCATGAAGAAACCCGACACTCTCATGGTCTAAGGAATTATGCAAACATTAACTTTCTTTGTGTTATTAACCATTAATTTGTGACGAATGAATCTCATAGCATAATATCAATTCGGGTCGATTCAACACAAGTGTTCTCCTAACATTGTGCCCTCAAAGTTGCCGGCATAGTCATGCCCATGATCAGGAAAACAAAACCATCATGCAACACTTGAGCTAGTCTTAGCGGCCAGACTAGGAATACTTTTTACCGTTTATTATTCCACATGTGCATATGAGTCTTCCTCCGAGCCTCGTGGTTATTGTAGACTCGAGAACCATAGCAGTTATAGCACGGAACATAAACATAATTATGAACATGGAGATAAATAATAACATTTATTATTGCCTCTAGGGCATATCTCCTACAGAATCCCACTTGCACTAGAGTCAATAATCTAGTCAATGCTAATGCACATTACACCTATGGCATACCGGTGTAAAAATGCTTCGCATGTGGTATAGCCTGATGTCCAATGGATCTGACAACTTCAGTTCCGTGTGTATCTTTGCATGTCCTCGCATTTTCACGCTTTCACAAAATTCATATTTTGTGTGGACTTGGCTTTGTATATATGTGAATCACTGGTCAAACCTTGATTCCTTAGACTGAGCTATGGAGCAACTATCTTCAATAGTGTTCCATTGACCAAAGCCATCTTGGAACCATACTAAGTTCATGAACGAACTATACGATTCAACATCTTCTATGTCGCTTTGAAAGCGGCAACATACTTAGCCTTTGTTATAGAATTCGCCACAGTAACCTGTTTGGAATGATTTCCAAACACCGTGCCACCATATTGTGTATTACACAAAACCCTTAACTTGAATCGAAAATCGCATGGAGCATTGATGAAGACTGTATCGATGTGATTACTTACAACGAGCACTTCATAATCTCTGCTTGCGAGAAAATATGTCATCAGTGCTACTTTAGTACTCAATGACATTTTTCACTATTGTCCCATGATCAGTACTTTGATCACTTTGGTATCTATTCTCGCAACAGCTTTGGGAGTATCGGACATATCTGGTTGTTTTACATACCATGGAATACATGATTAATCCAAACATGAAAGTGTGTGGAATCTCCATCATGTATTTCGCTCATCAGTGTTTTGGGACACCGAGTCTTGCAAAAACCCTTTCCATGTGACTTCGGCAAGAATCACTCCTTGGCGCTTTAATGCTAAAAAGTTTTACCATCTTGTCAATATGTATTTTTGGCTTTAGCGTATTAGGCAATTTTATCTCGTAGATAAATATGCCTAATGTCAAGGCTATTTAGCCCAAGCACTTCATCGAAAACTATTTTCAAGGAAGTCCTAATTCGTGTCAAGAAATTTCCAATCAACAATGTGTCAAGCACACAAGGTTTTTAGAAATATTATTATGCTCCCACTTACTTTCTTGTAACCACAAGCATCTTCGTTACTCATTGATGAAATCAAACTCTTTTGACTATTTCATCAAAAACAAAGATTCCAACTCCATTTTGCTCTCTTCTGTCCATTGCTGGAACTCTGAAGTTTGCATACCTACTAGCATCCTCTGGATTGACAAAATACCTTGGACTGTACCACATGCAAGTCCTAGGTTGCATTTCCATCACATGGAAATCCTTTTGGCATCCATGTATCATATCTCAAGATTGAAATATGTATTAATTGCTAGTTTAACCCGATCTGACTTTAAGCATCGCTACGGTGAGACAACCTCATCGTAGTTAACTCCTTGAACTTGTTATTGCAACAAGTCGAGCTTTATGGATAAAACATTTTATCCACATCAGTTTATAGTTCCATTAATGTTCGTTAGACTCTAAGTCTTCCGAAGGGTTTATCAAGATATAATCTTGAATCATTTATATGGAAACTATTTCGGATTATATTGGCATTTAGCCAATTCCGGAGTCAGGGCCCATCAACACTTCCTTGTGTATCGTAGGTATACTGTTGTCTAACAACAATATCTCGCTTGTGCACCTGAGAGGTTTGCACGAGTTTTGCCTACGAGGTTCAGCTGCAAGTTCGATCGAAGTCCATACATCTCATGTAGAGGCTTCCGTATCAGTCGCAGTAGGAAACTCTGGAATCACTTCCAAGGTTCCTTTCCTTTGATCTGATGACGAAGATACTGTTATCTCGTCGAGTTGCACTATTCTCCCACTCACCTTTTTGCAAGAACCATTCTCTTTAAAAGCATACCGTTCTTGGTGGCAAAACCTTTTTGCCTCGGTATAGTGGTGGAGGAATTCCCAATTACTTGGGATAACCTACAAAGTAGTACTTGTCTGATCTGGAATAGGTTTGTAAATATTTTACACAAGCCCCATATTCCAAATGTTAAGAAAAGACAAAGCATGGTTGGGCGTATCATACCATGGCGTCATTTCAACAGACCTGATGGTGCTCTTTTCAGTGTAAAAGCCGCAGTCTCTAAAGCATTACTTTTAAGAGGGATAATGGCAAATTGATTTATGTCATCTTTGATCTTACCATGTCATAAATGGTATGAATACATCTCCACAGACATTCCACTCACAGCGGTGTTCCGGGAGGTGTAAGTTATGAAACTCTTTTCACAACTCATCAGACATTCGCTAAACTTGTAACTCAAATATTTCTTTCCGCAATCCAATTGCAGAAACATAATTTTCTTGTTACAATAATTTCTACTTCATTTTGAAAACCTTTTGAATGATTTCAAAAGATCTAGACTTATGTCTCATCAAGTAAATATCAATATATCTACTTGAGTCATTTCAGAAGACAGATAAATCCACTGCCAGCAACAACATTTATTGGACTACACACATCAAAATGTATGATCACCAATAAGTTTGTTGCTCGTTCCTTATGGCCTATGAACGGTATTTCAGCCACTTCACTTTTCGGAGGAAAGTTGCAAGTGTCAGATGATTTATAATCAAACGACTTCAAAATCCATCATTATGGAATTTCTCCATACGGGTTTCTCCAATGTGACCAAATGCAGTGCCACACATGTGTGGTATTCTTTTAGTCTTGCGACATTTAGCGTCAGTGTTATGGATGTATCATATTACCATCAATATTCATAACATACATCCCATCCACGATGGAAGCATGGCCCTTATGTTATTCATGATTCCGAACAACAATTGTTCTTTCATGAACAACACTCTTGCAACAAACATTATGCAAATGGGCTAGAGTGTATAAAACTCTAAAATGATTTATGAAAGTAAATACAGGGGTAATGTATTATTATCAATATTCATAACATACATCTCATTCATAATGAAAGTATGGCCCTTAAGTTATTCATAACATCGAACATCAAAAGTTCTCTTATGAACAACCTTCTTGCAAGATACCTTATGCAATGGGCTAGAGTGTGTAAAACTCTAAAATGAATTTATGAAAATAAATACAGACGAAAATACACCAATGGAAGGTATAGTAATGAATTTACTATATTCCCAGCGCGTATCTGAACCTCACTCCGGCCAGTCTTTTAGGCCGTAGTAGTTCTTGCATCGAATTGCAACGGAAAGCAATCGAGCGGGTATCTTTTGTGATCAACTCACAATACCCAAGAATTAGTGATTAACATGTTTAATCATAATTCCCAAGAACTATTTCTTTGACCAGCCTTCCATACATCTATAACTCGTATGACATTCATACATGAGCTGGATATTCCAGTCTTCACTCTTTTGCCTTTATACTTCTAACAGTTTAACTTTTAGTATTTCTCCTACTCTCAGAAGAAGCACCCAACTTTAAGAGTGGCGGTAGCCCCGGACTTCCTAGGTGTGTAAGTTATACTAACACCCTTCGGACATTTCCTTTCTCTTAAGTTGTTGTTTTATTCACCATCATCATATGACAGGCGTTCTACTGGATCCCTCTGTTATTAGTCAAATGCATAGTAAACACTTTTACTAATAGCTTGCAAAACAAACATTGCTTTGGATATCACATATCTTTTAGCCTTTGTTTGTGTCTGAAAATGATTTTCAGTTCCATGAATATCACATAGCTATCCCAAACTTTTGAAGTTCGGGTCTCATGGAAGCAAACATATTGCACTTGACCGTAACGGAATTCTAGCTTTTGGATCGAAGGACGAGAGTCTCATCATCCATAGCATTAGCGGGAGAATACCGGAAGCATGCGATAGGACAAAGTCCTTCTCGGCACTTTTGAGGACAATCCTCATATTACATTACCAACCGTAAAGTTTTAACCAGATATTTAACAACTCATTCAATTTTAACAGGGAAGGTGGAAACGCGAGCCATTATTCTACAACTATTATGCAAATTTCACTTAGACAAAGTTCATAATTAATTGCACAGAGAATTAAACAAGTTAATTCTATAGTGCACTCCCACTCAAATCAATATCTCTCATAATTGATTGTGAGTGATACAAGACCCGCATTTCAATTGTTCGCCATTGGTGTAACACCACTGATGACGAAAATTTCAACCGGTAGGCCAACTTGCCAATCACATCTCTATGTGATTCTTGTTCATCTTTCGATGGGCGTGTTCCGAGCTCATGATGGTCATGCCTAAACGTCAAGACAACCAAGTGATCTCGCTGCGAGGTCTCAACTCACCCGCCTCACACTTCTCTAATCGTTCGTACCCGTGTGACACGACGCACCCCGAAAAGATAGGTGCCGTGACGGTGCTACACTTGGGTGAACACTAACTACTTGATATTTTTGTGAGAGATCACCCTAATAAAAGCGACTACCGCGCAATCAAGAAGGGTGCATCATAAGGGATAAACATCTCAGGCAATTCTTAATAGCATGATATGGTATAGCCCTTTCTGACGGAGAAGTCTTGTATTTCTTCGTCTTCGGCATTCGCGTTGGTGTTCACCTTCGCGAAGATTGCCACCACCTTGTTGATGCACCAGATAATATTGCTATATCTATAGCTAATAAAATAAGTGCATTACTTAAGGTTGACACGCAGGTCATTAAAGTGACAATCATATGGCTCCAGCCATCATGACGAATCATGACACGCAGGTCATGTTAATTATTTACATCATCTAGTCATCTCATACATAATCAAATTAATATGAGCACTGCTATACCACATCACATGCACATGCAAACCATCCTGCAAAACCAAGTTAGATGCCTCTAATCGGTTTATGCAAAATTTTATTTTACGTGGCTTCTAAGGTTTCGAACAAACCGCAGCTACCAACTTCCATCATCAAGTATGATTATTCAAGTCGCTAGATTAACTTTGCAGGGTGTATGAAACACGAGATAATAAAATCTCGAGCCCCATACTGAACTTCGTCATATGCATGACCCCCGTGCAGATCATATCTGCATTGCCCTTTCGTCTGCAAAATTTCATCTTTCTTTTTAACTATGGTGAATTCAAAGAACTGTTAGCACTTCGTTGATCAATCAGGATCGCGGATTGCCAGAACTTTGAAACTCCAGCATGCTGTTATCAAGATCAGAAATATGCAAATTCCACGGAAGCAACAAGAACATCGGGTAACAGATTTCATCTGCTACCCGCACAAATAATTATCAGCAGTAGAACTCATCTACTACAAATTATATTGTGCAACACCCATACATCTCTATGTATTCTAGATCGTAACCTGCATCTACGCATAGCACGGCTCATGATGCCACTGTAGGGGAACGCAACAGAAAACAAAAAATTTCCGACCTACGCACCAGCCCAGGACCACTATGGAGACTGCATACAAGGTTTGATCTTTTCGTTACCGACTCGTAGCGCAGCGGAAGAAGAGTCGATGACGATCGGCGGTGCAGATCCCCGCAGCTAGGATTTACAACCTCCCAACCGCGAGGATGTACTCCCACATCTGCCCATCAGACAGCCCTCCGGGAGGACCTTCGAAACTCGGACGGTCACTCGGACAGCCCTTCGGGAGGACCCTCGAAACTCGGACAGTCACTCGGACAGCCCTTCGGGAGGCACTCTTGAACTAAGACCGAAAATACGATCTCTCTACAGAGTTGCACACATACGGTGTCATCTATCCGGCAGGGCTTCGCCGTCCAGAACTAGTTCCCACCGGAACCCAGACAGCCTTTCGGCTCTACGAAAATTCTTTTCGTGCGAGGGAGAGAGAGAGAGAGCCAGACGAGCATGGCATGTGTATGAGAGCAAGGGATGAGCTTTGGAGAGCACCCCTCCACCTCTATTTATAGGAAAGCCAAGGGGTAAAGTTGGCATACAAAAATACCAAAAGTGCCCCCACTTTATGTCTCACATAAAAGAATAAAAGGGAAAAGGGATGCCATGTGGAGCTCCATGGAGGAGCACCACCTTGGCCGGCCACCTCTAGGCCCCCCCCCCACATGGTGGTGCCTTGCTCCCCAATCCCTTCTAGAAGCCTTTTGGGAAATATCCCCAAAGGTGACTTTCCAAAAAAATATCCATAAACTGATTTTCACTATTCACGGAACCAATTTTCCGCGACCGTTAAATCCGAAAATATTTCTGTGGGTCTTAGAATAATTCCAGTACCCACACAAATGATTTTGGACGTGTTCCGAAACAATTTCGGATTAGTGATTTTCATCTGCGAAAAGCAACCAAATCGGTTCCGGCAGCTCCGGAACATTTCTGGTTTTTATCCCGGAAAATTCCCAGAAGTTTCCAGAACACTTCTGGCATTCTCCAAGCATTTCCAGGTGTGTGCCGAAACCAATTTGACTTAATGGAATACCCTGAAACAACTTTTCAGTTTCACCGAAACTATTCCGGTGTTCTCTCCGGAACGTTTCCGTTTCGTCCGAAACTTTTCCGGTGATTTTCTCTCAGACTCCCTGTCTAGTATTCAGCAGATAGATGACCCTTAAGCGTGTGACCCTATAGGTTCGGTGAAGCATAGACATGACCGGAACTCTTTCCGATCAATGAGCAACATCGGAGCCGTGGACACCCATATTGACCCCGTACCCACACGAATAAATATTCGAGTGAACCTCCAGTTGCCGTGTGCTATTCCAGTTGCTTCGCGATATGTTACAAATACCCGAGGTGAGAAACATCGGCATCCCTGTGGATCAACACTTGTCCACAATGCTAGTTACCTCGTTACCGGTTTTGTTCTCTTTTCTCGTTTCCGTGTTCCGGCATCCCTGTGATCAAATCACAATGTGTCTGGCCAGACGATGGTGGATACTGTAACACCGAGAGGGCCCAGAGATATCTCTCCATCGTCGGAGGAGCAAATCCCAATCTTGAGCTATCAAGTTACTTGATATAGTTTTCCATGAACCCGTAAGCCGCCGTAATAGCCACCCATTTACGGATGACGTTTAACAAACCCCATAGTTCATGAAGCAAGCATGAAGAAACCCGACACTCTCATGGTCTAAGGAATTATGCAAACATTAACTTTCTCTATGTTATTAACCATTAACTTGTGACGAATGAATCTCATAGCATAACATCAATTCGGGTCGATTCAACACAAGTGTTCTCCTAACATTGTGCCCTCAAAGTTGCCGGCATAGTCATGCCCATGATCAGGAAAACAGAACCATCATGCAACACTTGAGCTAGTCTTAGAGGCCAGACTAGGAATACTTTTTACCGTTTATTATTCCACACGTGCATATGAGTCTTCCTCCGAGCCTCGTGGTTATTGCAGACTCGAGAACCATAGCAGTTATAGCACGGAACATAAACATAATTATGAACATGGAGATAAATAATAACATTTATTATTGCCTCTAGGGCATATCTCCTACACTCCGGAGGAAGCCGCCTCGCGAGGGGCGAGCCTCACGAGGCTCCTCCCTGCCAGGCCAGGCCCTGCCGAGGCCACCAAGCGCCAGCTCCCCTCGCGAGGCCTTCTCACGAAGCAGGTCGTGCGGCGCCAGCCGCGGGGCTCCGCGCCCAGCACATGGGTGATGTCCTGCTGTCAGTATAAGGACAGCGGGGCGCGGTCGAGCCCAACTTCCATTTTGGTGAGAAGGGAGCAGCGTCATCTGCCTTCCCCAAAGCACGCCCCAAAGGTTTTCCTCTTTGGTGATAGAGGATCAGGACAGATCAGCTCACCAGGACGGAGGTCATCGCCAAGCCCACCAGCGCGTCACAAGGAGCTAATTTAGCAGGCGGAGACCGCCTTTAGTCAGGATAAGCCTGCGCTCTTGTCCCCCTTTTGAATTGCCGCCCTATGGCAACCCTTTCCCGCTCATATTTTTGGGGAAGAGGACCAAGGCACTACAAAAGGGGCAGGGCTGCTTCCATGTAAGGGGATCGATTCATTCTCCCCCACACCTCAGGTACTTGGAGCCACAAGCTCTCCATCATAGAGAAATCCAACACAAGCAGGAGTAGGGTGTTACACCACACGGTGCCCGAACCTGGGTAGCTCGAGCGTCCCCTTCATGTCCGGTGAGAGCCAGCGAGTCCGTCGTGTCCCCACCGTAGTCTCCGTCGAGTCGTAGGTTGCTGAGCAAAGTCCCGAAGAGTTCGAATCCTAAGTTCTTGGAGAGGTTTCTTGGACGCAGATCCTAGACTCCGACATTTGGCGCGCCAGGTAGGGGGACTTGCCGTCTTCGTGCCTTCGACCTCGACATCAGCATCGACATGGACGCCGCCGCCGCTCGCCAGGAACGCGCCACGCGCCGCGCCGCCGTTAGGGTCCCCGCGGCGCCCGCCGCCCGCGGTGCCCCTGGGCGGCGCCCTCGAGCTGCCACCGAGCCCGTTGGGGAGCGGGTGGCCTCCTCTGCCCACCCGTCGGTGAACAAGCAGGCGCGCGACCCCTCCGCCGCCTCCTCCTCACTCGCGCGTTGCGATTCGCCCGCTCCGCGCGCCGCGCTGCTCATGGCACAGGAGCTACTGCGCTACCGCCCCACCGAGGACGCCTACGACACCTGGCTGGGGCGCATCACCGAGCTCGTCGACGCCGCGCACGATGGCCAGGCACCCTCCCACTCCCCGCCTGCTCTGCCGTCCTGCGCCGACCAGGCCGGGCGCGGCGCTCCTCCTCCTCTGGACCGCGACGTGGCCGAGCGCCGCCCTGCCGCGCGCGCCCCGGAGCCGTCTCGCGGCTCGCTCGCGCCAGGCGGCGACGGCGACAGCTGCCAAATCATCAACCGTGTGCCCCAGGACGCGCGCGTGGGCTTTGAGAGGGCGCACGACCGCCAGGACCGCGTCCTCCACGACGTCGCCATGGCTGGGCGCCAGAACCGCGCAGCCCTCAACGATGGAGTCGTCACCAACGGAGGCTACCTGGCCCTTGCCCCCAAGCTGCGCCACGTGGTGTGGCCCGACAAGTTCAAGCCAGAGCTCCCTCAGCGCTACGATGGCACCGCAAACCCCACGGAGTTCCTCCTACTCTACACCATCAGCATCCAAGCAGCGAGGGGGGACGATCGGGTCATGGCGAGCTGGTTCCCCATGGCCCTCAAGGACACCGCGCGCTCGTGGCTCATGAACCTCCCCGAGGCGTCCATCTCTTCGTGGGAGGACCTGTGCAAGCAGTTCGTCGCCAACTTCAAGGGCATGAGCGACCGCGCCCTCATGATCAATGACCTGCGGAACGTGCGTCAGCGCCCTGGCAAGCCCCTTCATAAGTTCATCCAACGCTTCAGCCAGGTGCGCCACAAGATCCCGAAGGCCTCCGACACTGCGATCGTCTCCGCCTTCACCAGTGGCGTCACGGACGTGAAGATGCGCAACAAGCTCTCAGTCAGAGACGAGCTAGACTCCGCGGCAGAGCTGTTCGTCCTCGCCGACCGCTGCGCCAAGGCCGAGGAGGGACGCCTCTTCCTCCACAACAACACTGACGCTGAGCCTGACGCGGCGAAGCCCAAGGCCAAGGACACCAAGCACAAGGGCCTAGCCGTGCTCGCGGCGGAGCCGGACTGCAAGCGTGGCCACAACCATGGCAAGGCCAAGAAGGACGCCCGCCCTTTCTGCGCCTACCACAACATGAACTCCCACAACACAGAAGACTGCCACGAACTCAAGCTGCTTCGCGAGGGCCGCACCGAGTGCCGCAAGGAGCGCGGCAAGGGCCGCGGTGGCGGCAGCGGAGGTGGCCGCTGGGGCGACAACCACAACAACGGCGCTGGCGACAGCAACCGTCAGGGCTGGCAGAACCAGCCGCGGCAGGCTGACCCTCCGGCCAACGCTGCCCCAGCACGCGCCAACGACTCCCCTCCCGCTGAGAATGCTGGGGGCTACCAGGAGCCCCGCAGGGTGGCCTGCATCCTCGGCGGAGCCCAGGCCCCTCCATCCAACCGTCACTTCAAGCAGTTCTCTCGGGAGGTGAATGCGGCCCTCCCGTCGCTCGATTCCACCGGCCGCCTCAAGTGGTCCGAGTTCCCCATCGCCTTCGACGCCAGCGACCACCCCAAGTCCACGAAGGTCGTGGGCGCTGTCCCCCTGCTGTGCACCCCCACCATCAGCAACATTGCAGTCACCAAGACCCTCATCGACAGAGGCACCGGCCTCAACGTGATCTCCATCGAGACCTTCGAGACGCTTCAAGTGCCCTACGAGCGCCTGATGCCCACCAGGCCCTTCTCGGGCGTCACCGACGGCTCCACTGTCCCCCTGGGGCAGGTTCTCCTTCCCGTCACCTTCGGCACCCGCAAGAACTACCGTACGGAGTTCATCGTCTTCGATGTGGCTCACATCGGCCTGCCTTACAACGCCATCTTGGGCTACCCGGCGCTCACCAAGTTAATGGCCGCAACCCACCACACCTACGGCCTCGTCAAAATTCCCGGCAGCCGCGGTACCCTCACCGTCCGCTGTGACGAGAAGGATGCGCTGCAAACCCTTGAGCACGCCTACAAAGCTGCCTCTGTCGCGTACCCGGCCGAGGAGGACGTGCCTAGGCCTGCCGAGGAGACGGCAGTGAAGAAGAAGCCCCTGGTCCCTCAGGAGCGGGTCGAGTCCAAGACGGCATAGCTGGATGGGGGCGAAGCAGGCCCCTCCCTCGCCGCTGGTGGTGGGCCCTCCTCCAAATAGGAAGGCGCGCTCGTCACCTCCCTCCGGGCGTGCCCTGATGTGTTGGCTTGGACAGCATCAGGCGCGCCCAGCCTGCCGAGGAAGGTGATCGAGCACCACTCAGCCGCGTGCCGGAGCGCACGGCCCGTCAAGCGTGAGGAATTTCGTCAAGTGCCCAAGAAGCAGGAAGTTGTCACCCAAGAGGTCAACAAGCCCCAGGATGCTGGAGTCGCCCGTGAAGCCCCCCACCCCAGGAGGGTCGCCAGCCTCACCCCCGTCGCCAGGCCGCGTGATAGCGTGTGCATGTGCGTCGACTTCATCGCCCTCAACCAGGCTTGCCCCGCAGGCCCCTTCCCTCCTCCGTGCATCGCCACAGGCTCGCCCGGGCTCATGCGTATGCCATTCGGCCTGGAGGGTGCTGCAGCCACCTTCGCGAGGCTGATGCGCATGAGCCTGGAGCCCCACACCGCAAGGACTATGGAGGTGGTTAACACTCGCCCACCGGCCCGCCACGGCCCCACTCATGACGGCGGCAGGTGTTCCAGTACCAAACACATGGAACGCCCGCCATCACCGTAAGTTCTGTGTGTGCCCCATGGATATGAGCGACAGGGAGCTGTACACGCTCCGGGGCTCTCTCTACCCACGCTGTCGCCGGCACGTGAGAGCTCCTTCCCACTCTCGTGGAAGCCCCATGCTCAGCGCTGGCGGATGCCCCATGCTCCGCGCTGGTGGCCTACTTACCTGAGGGGCCCTCGGCCATCACACCCTCAAGCTGACCCGTGTCGAACACGGCATCATGTATCTTTCTATTATGTAATGAACTTGCTTCATGCATCAGTAAAGCTTGTTTCCTCAAAAGCCCTGTGTGCTTGCAGCTAACGGTACCCTAGCGGAGGCGCGCGCCCGTGGTCTCACCTGTGCCTGTCACGCGAGCGGGGGCTGGGCAAGGTGTCTATGCTCGGGTCAGTCCCAGCAGCGCTGAAAAATCCAAGCGACTGAGCTCTGACTCGCGGGCCTGCTCCCGTGCACGTCACCTCACCAAGTCCTTGGTGCTCTCGTCTCCTGGGGCACGGTGTCTGTGCTCGGGTCAGTCCCAGCAGCGCCGAAAAACCCAAGCGACTGAGCTCTGGCTCGCGGGCCTGCTCCCGTGCACGTCACCTCACCAGGTCCTTGGTGCTCTTGTCTCCTCGCATTACACCCACAGGCGACCTTGCGAGCGCGCCCTGCTGCACTATTTGCAAAACTTGGCAGTTTTCCTGGTGCAGGATACGAAGGCCTCAGGAGCCCCCCTTGGGAGGCACCGCCAACGGGTCCTATAGACGGGGGGTTTCACGAGGGACTGCGCCTCACGAGCCGCGCTCTGCGAAGGACTCGCCCCAGGCCACACGCCTCGAAGGAGCTAAGTCTAAAGCACCCCTTGGGTCTTCTTCCCTCTCGCTTCTCTCTCGCGGCATCCTGATTTCCTTGGCACGAGCCGCCTGCGCGTCAAAGGGGGACCCTGAGCATCGCGCCTCAGGGGCTCCTACCAGCCCTAAGAGCCCTACACCCTCTGGCCTTGCCGAGCGCACACTCCGGGCATACTAGCGACGGCTGTAGCTTGCCTCGGGGGCTGGGTCCCAGCGACGCAGGGCACAAAGGCAATGTGAAAAGGGAATAAAGACCTCGGGAGGAAAGCGAAAACACACGAATCATTAAGTGCAAACGGCAAAAGTACCATGCAAATGTTTTCACGCCCCCGCGGGGCCACGTCTATCCTATTACAGCAATAGGTCAAGGGGAATTCAGGGGCGTGAGGCGCCGCCGTCGCCGCTCCCACCGGCGTCGTGAAGGGGCTCGCCGCTGCCGCCGCTAACTTCTGGCTCGAAGGCGTACAGCCCGACGAAGCCGGCCACGCACTCCCTCACAGCCAGGACGGGGGTCACCACCCGCCCGAAGTCGAAGCGATCGTCGAGGCGGAGGAGTTTGCTGAAGAGTCGCGTCGTCGCTTGGGTCAGCAGGTCGAGGCACGCTTCCTTGATGGTGGCATCCGTGTCCAGCAACTGCTTCTTGAGGTCGTCAACCTCGGCTTGGAGCTCATCCCGCTTGGCCGCGAGGCTCCTCTGCTCCTCGAGAGCGGCCTGGGTAGCCGCCAGCTCGCGCTCCTTCGCCAGCAGGCGCTCCCGTTCTGCCTCTTGCGCGGACGCAGATGCCGCAAGCTCGCCTTCCCGGGTCTTGGCGTTCGCCTTGCGGGTAGCGACCGCCTCCTGGGACCTAAGGATCTCCTTCTCGCGCTTCGGGAGCTCAGCTTCGCGGGACACGAGCCGGCCCTCAAGGGCCTCCGCAGCCTCCTCCCACGCCTTAAGCCGGCGCTCGCGCGAGGCAGCTTGTTCCTGGAGCGTCTTCTCGTAAGCGTCCGCCTCCTCCCGCTGCCGCTTGGCCTCATGGGCATCTTTGAGGGCCCTCGCGAGGGACGCCTGGGCCTCTTTGGCGAGCTGCTCACGCTGTGCCTGCGCCTCCTCGTCCCGCCGGCGGTCGAGCTTCGCCGCCTCACGAAGCTGGCTCCACTCCTCCGCCAGCCTCCGCCGCTCCTCCGCACAGAGCTCCGCCTCCTTCCCGAGCTCGCCTTCGAGGGCCTCCAGAGCCACCTTGACACCATTGATGGCCCCACTCCAGGGCGCGGTGCCGCCCTCCCGCAGCACCAAGGCGCGGCTCGCCCGGGCCTCCTCATCGCCTGCTGGCATCGGCAGGCGGGAGGGCACAACCTCAAGCCCCTCCAGCTGTCCCGCGCCGTCGCCCCCAGCAAGGGTTGCGCTCGCTGTCTGGCGTGGGGGGCTCGGGATGGCCACTTCCGGTGCCGGCGGCGTCGCCCCGCGCTCGGGCCCGAAGGTGGCTCCCGTGGGGGCTGCGGTGGCCCCCGCCGTGGCGGGCATGGTGCGCTAGAGAGGGGCCGCTGCTTCGCCCTCCTTCCCCGCCATCTCGACACCGGTGACGGGGGCTGCCTCGGGAGGCGCCCGCGTGGTCTCCTCACCACCCCCTGGTCTCGCCGCCGGGGGCGTCGGCGCGGCAGGAGAGGCAGTGTTCAGAGGAGGGGAGGGCCCTTCGACCACGGCTTTCCTCTTCTTGGCCTTCTCCTCCTCCTCCTCCTCGGCAGCCGGCTTGGAGCTCCTGCACAGGCGACAGCTAATCAGGACTGCAGCGGCCGGGAAGCAGGGATCGATAGGGAGGGGCGGAGGAACTTACTCGTCCTTGTGGTAAAAGCGCCGCCTCTTCCGCTCCCTGATGGCGCCGCTGCTACTGCCCCCATCGCACTGCGCACCTGGGCGGCCGCTCGAGGGCGCGGCATGATCCTCGTCGGGGTCGGCAGCCATGGTGGTCACCTCCTCCCGCTCCACGCGGGGCTTGGCGCTCTCCGCGGCATCGCCTCCTCCCTCCCTCTCGGGCGCGGGCCTGGCCGGCACGATGCGAAATGCGTCCCCGTCGTCGCCCTCGTCCTCGACTAGCCGAAGCCGGCGACGCGCCAGCGGAGACGGAGGGGGCGGCGGAGATGACTCCTCGCTGCTCCCGTGCCCGGAGTCGGAGGCCTCGTGGTCCCCTGAGGAGGACCCCGTCTCCGAAGAATCCTCAAGAAGCTCCTCAGGCTCCTTGAGGTCCGTCCAAATCAGCCCCCACTGGTCACATCCTCTGCCTCCCCTGGGAATAAAACTTCCCAGGCATCGGCCACGGCTTTGGCCGAGAGGGGCTCCCGTGCCAGCCTGATCCGGTCCCCGGGTCCGGTAATGTCCCACACCGGGTGCGAGCGCTTCTGCAGGGGCGCGATGCGGCGGTGGAGGAACTCCTTGGCAATCATGCCCGCCGTAAGCCCGGCCGTGTGCAGCTCCTCCAGCCTCGCTAGGATCGGCCTCAGGGCAGCGCCGCCAAGCTTCTTGTGCTCCCAGCGGGGGATCTTCTCAGCCGGCTCGGTAGGGATCGCCAGGAGTGGACTGGTCTGCTGGGCATCAACATAAACCCAGCGCGACCTGAAGTTCTCCACCTTCTTTGAGATCTTCATGTCAATGAAGACCTTGCCCAACTCATCGTCGATGCAGAAGGAGGCACCTCCGGAGCGGTTGTTTCCTGAGGAGAAAACCCGCAGGCTATAGAAGGTCCGGAAGAGCGCCATGGACGGCATCACTCCCAGGAAGGCCTCGCAGAGGTACGCGAAGAGAGCAAGGACGAGGATGGAGTTGGGATGAAGGTGGAGAAGGCAAATCTCATAATGCTCAAGGATGGCATAGAGGAAGTCGGAGAAGGGCGGCACCAGCCCAGGGAAGAGCGAGTGGAAGAAGACGGGGATTACCGTGGGGCCGAGGTCGCGCCGTGGGACCGAGCCCGGCCAGATCTTGGTGGCGCCTCCCTCGAAGTGCGCCGAGGCGAACAGTTGGCGGGCCCTGGCCAGCCCGTTCGCGTTGATGGTGGCCGGCAGCAAGGCCGGACCAAGCTCCGCCGCCGGGGAGCTCTTGCTGGAGGAGGCCTTGGCGGCCGCGGGTTTCTTGCCTGGGGCCATGGCGGCGGAGAGATTGGGAGTTGGAGGAGGAGTAACAGGGAAGCTGCTCGCGCGAGACGAAGGGCAAGATGGGGACGAGGAGCAATGACGCGCATGCGCCCCGAGCGCACAGGCTTTATCACCAAGACGGCGGTTACCGAGGCGTCGTGGGGAGTGGGGGCGACCCTCCCCGTGAAAGCCGCCACGCGTCGCCTCTGGGCCCGGCAGCTCAGTGGGCTCCACGGCATTTCGTCCCTAACGGGCGGAACATGCACGCCGCGGGCCCGGGGGCTACTGTCAGCCCAGTGGGAACCAGGGTACCACGGCCCGTCTGCCTCTGTCCCAGAGGACCGCGCTCGGCGGCCGGCCCATGAGAGTGGCCCTGCCGCGGCCGCTCCGGAGGAAGCCGCCTCGCGAGGGGCGAGCCTCGCGAGGGGCGAGTCTGACGAGGCTCCTCCCCACCAGGCCAGGCCTTGCCGAGGCCGCCAAGCGCCAGGTTCCCTCGCGAGGCTCCCCTCGCGAGGCCTTCTCTCGAAGCAGGTCGTGCGGCGCTAGCCGTGGGGCTCCGCGCCCAGCACATGGGTGACGTCCCGCTGTCAGGATAAGGACAGTGGGGCGTGGCCGAGCCCAGCTTCCATTCTGGTGATAAGGGAGCAGCGGCATCTGCCTCCCCCAAAGCACGCCCCAAAGGTTTTCCTCTTTGGTGATAGAGGATTAGAACGGATCAGCTCGCCAGGACGGAGGTCATCGCCAAGCCCACCAGCGCGTCACAAGGAGCTACTTTAGCAGGCGGAGACCGCCTTTAGTCAGGATAAGCCTGCGCTCTTGTCCCCCTTTTGAATTGCCGCCCTGTGGCAACCCTTTTCCGCTCATATTTTTGGGGAAGAGGACCAAGGCACTACAAAAGGGGCAGGGCTGCTTCCATGTAAGGGGATCGATTCATTCTCCCCCACACCTCGGGTACTTGGAGCCACAAGCTCTCCATCACAGAGCAATCCAACACAAGCAGGAGTAGGGTGTTACACCGCACGGTGGCCCGAACCTGGGTAGCTCGAGCATCCCCTTCGTGTCCGGTGAGAGCCAGTGAGTCCGTCGTGTCCCCGCTGTAGTCTCCGTCGAGTCGTAGGTTGCCGAGCAAAGTCCACCAGAGTTTGAATCCTAAGTTCTTGGAGAAGTTTCTTGGACGCAGATCCTAGACTCCGACATTTGTGAAGTCACTACTCCCCATGGGACAAGCATATGAAGCACTTGTAATTTCAACTTTATGATATTCAATTCATTCAACAATTTACTCATAGGATAGAAGTGAAGAACAAGAGTAAATGACAAACTACTCCAAAAAGATATAAGTGAAGATCAAATGAGTAGTTAAGTACTTAAGTAGCTATGTGAGGACTCTCTCTCATTTAAAAATTTCAGATCTTAAGTATTTTATTCAAACAGCAAAGAAAATAAAATAAAATGACATTCCAAGGATAGCACATATCACGTGAAGAAGCAAAAACTTAGGCTCAACCAAAACTGACCGATAGTTGTTGAAGAAGAAAGGTGGGATGCCTACCGGGGCATCCCCAAGCTTAGATGCTTGAGCTCTTGTGTCTCCTTAATTCCTCTCATATCACGGTTTCCTTAAATCTTAAAAACTTCATCCACATAAAACACAACAAGAAATCGTGAGATAAGTTAGTATAAATCAATACAAAACCTTATCACTCCCTACTGTAGCAAATCACTAAAATTATAATTTAACATTGCATACTAAATGCCTCTGCATATTTAATAATCCTATCCTCAAATAAAATCATTAAACAAGCAAACATATGCAAACAATGCAAACATAACAACAATCTGCCAAAACAGATCAGTCTGTAAAGGGGGATTTAAAATTCATACTTCCCTAACTCCAAAAATTCTGAAAAATTACCAAATGATAGAGAACTCATGCATGCTTACTGTGTAAAAATTTCAGATTTTTATCATGTTTTTACTATTCAGGAATATTCTGGACATAACAGAAAACTTTCTGTTTTCAAACAGCAACACCTAAATTTACAAACTGAGCATGGTAAAGGCTATACTTAGCATTTTATTGAACTAAAAGATACAAAACATGATTATTGATAACAGTAAGCAAATCTCAACAAAATAAAAATATCATCCAAGCAAAACACATATCATGTGACGAATAAAAATATAGCTCCAAGTAAGGTTACCGATAATGTTGAAAACGAAAGAGGGGATGCCTTCCGGGGCATCCCCAAGCTTAGACGCTTGAGTCTTCTTTGAATATTACCTTGGGGTGCCTTGGGAATCCCCAAGATTAGGGTCTTGCCACACCTTATTATCCTCATATCGATATCTCACCCAAAACTTGAAAACTTCAATCACACAAAACTTAACGGAACTTGTGAGATAGGTTAGTATGATAAAAATAAATCATCCACTTAGGTACTGTCAAGAAAAGATTCATAATTGTTCTCACATAATGCCTACTGTAGTCTATCATTTCCACAATTTATATTGCTCAATATAAGCTATGGAAACACTAAAACAAGCAAACTATGCATCGAAAACAGAATCTGTCAAAAACAGAAAAGCATGTAGTGAGCGATTTAAAAACCATACTTGTGTACCTCCAAAAATTCTGAAAAATTATTTAAACGTAGAAAATTTGTAACCAAATATTCTGTAAAAATTTCAGAATTTTCTCACGCACCAGTACAGAATAGAAATTCCAGCACTGGACGCAAAAGTTTCTGTTTTTGCACAGAATCAAATCAACAAGCATCCACACTATCCCAAAGGCTTTACTTGGCACATTATTTAAATAAAACATATAAAACATGATTACCACAGTAGCTTAATCATGTGAACACAAAAAAACAGTAGGGGTAAATGTTGGGTTGTCTCCCAACATGCGCTTTTCTTTAATGCCTTTTTAGGTAGGCATGATGATTTCAATGATGCTCACATAAAAGTAAAGAATTGAAACACAAAGAGAGCATCATGAAGCATATGACTAGCACATTTAAGCCTAACCCACTTCCTATGCATAGGGATTTTGTGAGCAAACAATTTATGGGAGCAAGAATCAACTAGCATAGGAAGGCAAAACAAGCATAACTTCAAAACTTTCAACACATAGAGAGGAAACTTGATATTATTGCAACACCTACAAGCAAATGATCCTCTCTCATAATAATTTTCAGTAGCATCATGAAGAAATTCAACAATATATCCATCACACAAAGCATTCTTTTCATGATCCACAAGCATAGAAAATTTAATACTCTCCACATAAGCAAATTTCTTCTCATCAAACATAGCATCCCCAAGCTTGTAGCTTTGCATATCATTAGCATCATGGGTATTCAAAGAATTCATACTAACAACATTGCAATCATGCTCATCATTCAAAGATTTTATGCCAAACATTTTATTAAATTCTTCTTCTAGCAATTGAGCACAATTTTCCGCTCCATCATTTTCAAGAAAGACATTATAAAGATGAATAATATGAGGCAACCTCAATTACATTTTTTTGTAGTTTTCTTTTATAAACCAAACTAGTGATCAAACAAGAAACTAAAATATTCGATTGCAAGATCTAAAGATATACCTTCAAGCACTCACCTCCCCGGCAACGACGCCAGAAAAGAGCTTGATGTCTACTACACAACTTATTCTTGTAGACTCGTGTTGGGCCTCCAAGCGCAGAGTTTTGTAGGACAGTAGCAATTTTCCCTCAAGTGGATGATCTAAGGTTTATCAATCCGTGGGAGGCGTAGGATGAAGATGGGGTCTCTCTCAAACAATCCTGCAACCAAATACAAGAAATCTCTTGTGTCCCCAACACACCCAACACAATGGTAAATTGTATAGGTGCACTAGTTCGGTGAAGAGATGGTGATACAAGTGCAGTATGGATAGTAGATATAGGTTTTTGTAATCTGAAAATAAAAAAAACAGCAAGGTAGAAAGTAGTAAAAGTGAGCACAAACGGTATTGCAATGCTTGAAAACAAGGCCTAGGGTTCATACTTTCACTAGTGCAATCTCTCAACAATGCTAACATAATTGGATCATATAACAATCCCTCAACGTGCGATAAAGAATCACTCCAAAGTTCCTATTCACGGAGAACATAAGATAGAAATTGTTGTAGGGTATGAAACCACCTCAAAGTTATCTTTTCCGATCAAGCTATCGAGCTATTCCTATAAGTGTCACGAACAGCCCTAGAGTTCGTACTAAAATAACACCATATGATACACATCAACCAACTCTAATGTCACCTAGATACTCCAATGTCACCACAAGTATCCGTGAGTTGATTATATGATATGCATCAAACAACTTCATAATCATAATATTCAATCCACACAAAGAACTTCAAAGAGTGCCCCAATATTTCTACCGGAGAAAGTAGGATGAAAACGTGCATCAACCCCTATTCATAGATTACCCCAATGTCACCTCGGGAATCCACGAGTTGAGTGCTAAAACATACATCAAGTGAATCAATATAATACCCCATTCTCACCACGGGTATTCATATGCAAGACATACATCAAGTGTTCTGAAATCCATAAAAGTATTCAATCTGATAATAGTGAAACCTCAAAGGTAAAAACTCAATTCATCACAACAAGATAGAGAGGGAGAAACACCATATGATCCAACTATATTAACAAAGCTCGCGGTACATCAAGATCGTGCCAAATCAAGAACACGAGAGAGAGATCAAACACATAGCTACTAGTACATACCCTCAGTCCCGAGGGTGAACTACTCCCTCCTCGTCATGGAGACCGCCGGGATGATGAAGATGGCCTCCGGTGATGATTCCCCCCCTCCGGCAGGGTGCCAAAAAAGGGCTCCAGATGGGATCTCCTTGGTACAGAGGCTTGCGGCGGCGTAAAAACTCATCTAGGTTAACTTTCGGGGGTTTCTGAATATATAGGATTTTTCAGCGTTGGAATCACGCAAAGAGGTGCCACAGGGGGCCCACGAGGCACCAGGGCGCGCCTGGGGGGGTGGCGCGCCCTGGTGGCTTGTGGGGCCCCTGTGGGTCTTCTGCTGCTCCCCCGAAACTTCCTAGGTCTGTTTCCATCCAGAAAAAATCGTCAAAAAGTTTTGCTGCATTTGGACTTCATTTGATATGGATTTTCTGGAAAACCAAAAACAAGCAGAAAACAGCAACTGGCATAGGGCACTAGGTCAATATGTTAGTCCATAAAAATCATATAAAAGCCATATAAAAGTGTACCAAAATCATACAAAACTATAATAAACATGGCATGAAAACTTCATAAATTATAGATACGTTGGAGATGTATCAGGTATCCGTCGCTCCCGACGTGCCAGGGACTCGGCTGGCGTCATAGGTAAAGCCCCTTACTTCGACTCGAAAGAGAGCTACTCGACCTGAGGCCGCGAGTCCTCTGAGTTCTTCTCAAAAGTGACGACACTCAAAACGCTCGCGCAGAGAACCAACCCCTCAAAGGACCTCTCCACCGGAATTACGCGGGGCCCGGGCTCCAGCGGCGACCGCGGAGGCAAACCGAGCTACTTCCGCCATCCCTAGGTAATAATCATGCCGTTTTATATTTCAGAGAATGGAGTTCCGGGTTTCAATTCTTCTGATGCATTAGCAGGCAGTCAACTCCTCTCCCGTCAATGGAGGATGCAAGAGACGAGGGGACCTCGACACCAGGGGTGGTGCAGGGCGTCTTCCTACTTCGGGAGTTACCCCCGAGATATCCCAGCCAGAAGATTCGGGGACCTGCTCGGCCACTCCGTCCGAGGTCGAGAGTGCCATGAACCATCGAAGACGAAAGGCATCCCTACGGAATTCCGCCTTTACGAGTCAGGAGTTCAATGCCCTGAGTTCGGTGGACGCCTACCTCGGAGTGACCCGCGCCGTCTTTGAGAAGGCGGTGGGCGTTCTATCTCAGGGTTTGCAGGTACGACCCCTGACGGTGTCCTAGACTAGGGGGTACTAACCTAGTCAGCTCATGTTCCTCGGGCCGGACAAGTGGGCTCTCATTCTTGTCAAGATGAACTCCGGAAGATATACGTAGGAGAAGAGGTCAAGACTGCATCTACCGAAGACTTGGCCCGCACTCCAAGACTCCTTCTGCCGCCTCTTCACCTGGATACCGACCTTGTATCCCTAGATACCCTATCCGACGTGTATATAAGCCGAAGGGTTTAGCCCTTAGAGGGGACCTCAACACAATCTCATTCACCTAGCCTTAGGACTAGATCACACGATCTCGAGGTAGATCAACTCTGTACTTGATACATCTCCATCAATATAAACAAGAGCAGGATGTAGGGTTTTACCTCCATCAAGAGGGCCCGAACCTGGGTAAACATCATCTCCCTGTTCATGTTACCATCTGTCCGAGATCCACAGCTCGGGACCCCCTACCCCGAGGTCTGCTGGTTTTTACACCGACACTGGTGCTTTCATTGAGAGTTCCGCTGTGATATCAAAAAAGAATCAATGGGATCATCAACTTACAACTCCGATCTCGCGGGCATGATTCTCGCACCTGAAGCTTCTATCACAGAAGCACCCTTCCTTCCCCACGGATCAGGAGTGATGCATGACTCCTCCCAAGCTCCGACGAACCCCCCTTTCAAGGGCGAAGGGCCGAAGTATTTCTTGGAAAGCGATTCAGACAGCGACCAGCCAGACACGGCCGATGAACCTGATCTTCGAATCAGTTTGGCCAGGCCGACGACCGTAGGTCTGTCACGGGATGGAGATAATAAGGCTTCGAGCCCACGGTCCATAGAAATCAAAAACCCACCCACCTCCCACATCGGGTACTGCCCCGATTAATCGGGGCCCCCAGATATCTGGGATCTAGCCTATGTGCAACAATTTCCCAATGAATCGATCAGACAGTTCTGGGCCAAGTTCTTGTCGGTCAAGGACAAGATACCAAACTACCAGGACACAGATATAATAACAGCTTTTCAGCACGGATGCAAGGATAAAGGTGTCTCGAACGCCCTCGCCCGCTGCTGTGTACAAACCATCTCGGAGATATCTGACCTGGTGTCTAAATAAATTCTGCACCATCGAGGATGCTTGGATTGCCAAGAAGAGCACAGATTCGATCTGTGAGCGCAAGTTAAAGCGAGAAAAACCCACACCTCGACGTGCACCCCGCGCAGGGACCGTACCGACCAAGCAACCTCGAAAAAACAAGAAAACCTCTGTCCTCCCCAGGACCACCCTTAATGGTCTCCTAGATAAACCATGTCCGATACATGCTGTTTTGCTTAATTCCTGCCCAACTCACAACCTTCGTGACTACTGGGTAGTGAAGCAAGTGGCAAACGGAGGACCCGCCCTCCTCATGGGCACCCCCAGTCACGCAGAAGAATCCTCGGACGAGGGCGAGGTCATGATGATCTACGAGACCTTTATGTCCAACAACCGGCGCAAGCAGGCCCTGCGAGAAACTAACTCCATCTGTCAGGTACCAACTCGGGGCGCGTGGATAGACACGCCCATCACCTTTGATCATAAAGATTAGCCGAGGTCAACCCCGAACAGGTGCCCCGCCACCCTGGTCCTTGACCCAACCGTGGGCAGCTGCCATCTCCAAAAAGTATTAATGGACGGAGGTAGCAGCCTAAATTTGATATACGCAGACACTCTGGACAGAATGCAAATCGATAAATCGCGTATCGAACAGAGTAGCACCACCTTCAAAGGCATTATACCTGGGCGAGAAGCACGTTGCAGTGGAAAGATAACCTTGGATGTGATCTTCGGAACCCCGGATAATTACCGATCCGAAGAGATTACGTTCCACATCGCCCCCTTCAGGAGCGGATATCACGCCCTCCTGGGACGAGACACCTTCTCCAAATTTCAAGCAGTACCGCACTACGGCTATATGAAGCTCTAGATGCCAGGCCCGAATGGGATAATTACCGCCTCGAGCGACCCCGACAGAGCACTCAAAGCCGAGAACAAAACAGTGTCACTTGCCCTCGAAACTTTGTCCGAAGCCCTCGCGGCCGAGGAACTAAGCACATTGCGACCCGAAGTCGACCAAGATGATGTCATCCTCGACAAACGGCCGAAGTCCACCTCATTCAAACCGGCCGACGAAATAGTCAAATTCCAAGTACACCCCACGAACCTAGCTAAAACAACGTCTATAGGGGCGAACCTTGACCCAGAAATTGACGAGGCTCTACGTAGCTTTCTTAAGGAAAAATGGGACATATTCGCCTAGCACCCTTCGGACATGCCGGGAATACCCCGCAGGCTTGCGGAACACAGCCTAAACATACTGAAAGGCTATAAACCCGTCAAGCAAACACTTCGACGCTTCTCCGAACCCAAGCGTCAAGCAATGGGCGAAGAACTGGCCAAATTATTGGAAGCCGGATTCATCCGAGACATTAAACACCCCGATTGGCTTGCCAATTTGGTCATGGTACCAAAAAAGGATAGTCCTGGCGCCTGTGCGTCGATTTCAAAGACCTCAATAAAGCATTCCCCAAGGATCCTTTCCCCTTACCATGAATTGACCAAATTGTAGACGCCACAGCCGGGCACGATTCGCTATGCTTGTTGGATGCCTACTCAGGATATCATCAAATCAAGATGAAAGAATCTGACCAGGCAGCAACAACATTCATCACACCTTACGGGCCATTTTGCTTCAATACGATGCCCTTCGGATTAAAGAACGCCGGCGCCACATACCAGCGCATGATTCAATCATGCTTGGAGAAACACATCGGGAAGACCGTTGAGGCCTACGTCGATGATGTGGTTGTCAAAACCAAACACGTCGGACAATTAGTAGACAATCTCCGTGACACATTCACTAGCTTATGGGAGTATCAAATTAAGCTCAACCCCGAGAAATGTGTCTTCGAAGTACCAGCCGGCAAACTTCTCGGCTTCATCGTGTCCAGCCGAGGTATCAAAGCCAATCCGACAAAAATAAAAGCCTTGGACCGCTTAGAGGTACCAACAGAGCTCAAGCATGTACAAAAGCTGGTAGGATGCGTGGTGGCACTTAGTCGCTTCATATCAAGACTCGGGGAAAAAGCCTTATCCCTGTATAGACTCTTAAAACAGACGAAGACCTTCAAATGGACCGGGGAAGCCGCGGCAGCCCTGGAAGGCATTAAAGCTCTCCTCGCAACCAATCCTATCTTGGCAGTGCCTGGCATATGCGAGCTGATGATATTATACATCTTGGCCACAAACCAGGTGGTCAGCGCAGTACTCGTGGTCGAACAAGACATGGAAGGTCACAAGTTCCGGGTACAAAGCCCCGTGTACTACGTCTCCGATGTCCTAACCCCGTGCAAGACACGCTACCCCCACTATCGAAAGATAGCCTACACTGTCTTCATGGCGTCCCAAAAACTTTGGCACTACTTTCAAGAGTGCTCCGTAACCGTGGCATCCGATGTCCCATTAAGTGACATAATCAACAATAGGGATGCAACGGGGCCTATAGCCAAATGGGCCATAGAGCTCCTACCATTTGAAATAATTTACCGACCGCGCCGGGCTATTAAATCTCAGGTGTTGGCCGACTTCATGGCCGAATGGACGGAGGCCGAGCTCCCTCGAGAATACAGCACTTACTCGCATTGGACGATGCATTTCGACGGTCCAAAAATGCTTGCTGGCCTAGGGCCCGGCATAGTGCTTACTTCTCCCACAGGAGACAGTATTCAGTACGTATTACAAATTATGTATACCGACTCCAATAATGGGACAGAATACGAAGCCCTATTACATGGACTCCGGATAGCAGCCTCCATGGGGGTCCAACATCTTGAGGTCCGAGGTGATTCCAACCTCGCCATATCACAAGTTAACGGCCAATTCGACGCAAGGGACCCAAAAATGACAGCCTACCGGAATGCCGTCGTACAAATCTTGGCCAAGTTCGAGGGGCTTGAATTTCATCACATACCCCGAGATAGCAACCAGGCCGCAGATATACTCGCCCGAATGGGCGCCAAGCGAGAAAAAGTCCCGGAAAATACCTTTCTCGAACGGCTCTTTAAGCCATCCGTAGTCTGGCAAGATGACAAGGGCACGTCGGACTTAAACGATATCGAACAGCCCCCCCCCTGAGATTGGCCAGATATAGTGGGCGGCTTAGTTGTCCAGAAAACAGCCTCCGAGCACGAAGTAATGGCAGTCATTGCACCATGGACCGAGCCGCTCCTCGCATACCTGCTCCGCAAAGAGCACCCCCAAGACCAAATCGATGCACGTCGGATTGTAAGGCAATCTAAAGCCTACAAGGTTCATGATGGAGAACTATATAAAATAAGCACCACGGGCGTCCTCCAGCGATGTATTTCCGAAGAGGAAGGACGATTATTACTCTAGGAGGTCCACTCCGGCATGAGCGGACATCACGCCGCTGCTCGGACCTTGGTTAGCAAGGCCTTCCGAGCTGGTTTTTCCTGGCCAACCGCAGGCGCCGACGCCTCTGCGTTAGTACAACACTGCTCGGGCTGCCAGGTGTTCACCAAACAAAGCCACATGCCCCCCGCGGCTCTCTGCACAATCCCTATAACTTGGCCTTTCGCGGTCTGGGGGCTAGATATGGTCGGCCCACTCAAGGGCGAGTCCAGAAAAAATAAATAGCTACTTGTCATGGTGGACAAGTTTACTAAGTGGATCGAAGCAAAACCAGTAACTTCGGCCGGTGCAGTCCACGTACTTGAATTCATCTCGGGGGTAGTACACCGCTATGGTATCCCCCACAGTCTCATAACAGACAACGGGACAAACTTCACGGCCAAAGAAGTGAAAGCATGGTGCGCAAAAATGGGCATCAAGCTCGACTACTCATCCATATATCACCCGTAGTAAAACGGGCAGGTAGAACGCACCAATGGACTAATCCTTAGTGGAATCAGGCCTAGGGTAGTTCGCTCCCTCAAGGAGGCCAACTGCAAATGGGTAGAGGAACTTGACTCCGTTCTATGGGGTCTGCGCACCACACCAAACAGATCCATCTGGTACACTCCATGTTTCATGGTGTACGGCGCCGAGGCAGTGCTCCCCTGCGACATCATACATGACACACCTCGAGTACGCATGTATGAAGAGCGGGAGGCCAAGTTAGATTGGCAACACGCCTTGGACGCCTTAGAAGAGGAACGCAACATCGCTTGGGCACGATCGGCCATTTACCAGTGATGACCCACAAGTATAGGGGATCAATCGTAGTCCTTTCAATAAGTAAGAGTGTCGAACCCAACGAGGAGCAGAAGGAAATGACAAGCGGTTTTCAGCAAGGTGTTTTCTGCAAGCACTGAAATTATCGGTAACGAGTAGTTTGGTAGCAAGATAATTTGTAACAAGTGACAAGTAGTAATAGTAACAAATAGTGCAGCAAGGTGGCCCAATCCTTTTTATAGCAAAGGACAAGCCGAAACGACCTCTTATAATAAGTAAAGCGTTCTCGAGGACACATGCATGGGAATTTCATCTAGTCACTTTCATCATGTTGGTTTGATTCGCGTTTGCTACTTTGATAATTTGATATGTGGGTGGACCGGTGCTTGGGTGCTGTTCTTACTTGAACAAACCTCCCACTTATGATTACCCCCCTTCGCAAGCATCCGCAACTACGAAAGAAGAATTAAGATAACTCTAACCATAGCATTAAAGATATGGATCCAAATCAGCCCCTTATGAAATAGCGCATAAACTAGGGTTTAAGCTTCTGTCACTCTAGCAACCCATCATCTAATTACTACTCCACAATGCATTCCCTTAGGCCCAAAGATGGTGAAGTGTCATGTAGTCGACGTTCACATGACACCACTAAGAGAATCAACAATATACATATCATCAAAATATCGAAAATGCCAAATTCACATGATTACTTATGACAAGACTTCTCCCATGTCCTCAAGAACAAAAGTAACTACTCACAAATCATCTTCATGTCCAAGATCAGAGGGGTATTGAATAGCATAATAGATCTGAACATATAATCTTCCACCAAATAAACCAACTAGCATCAACTACAAGATGTAATCAACACTACTAGCAACCACAGGTACCAATCTGAGGTTTTGAGACAAAGATTGAATACAAGAGATGAACTAGGGTTTGAGATGAGATGGTGCTGGTGAAGATGTTGATGAAGATTGGTCCTCCCACGCTGAGAGGATCGTTGGTGATGTCGATGGTGATGATTTCCCCCTCCCGGAGGGAAGTATCCCCGACAAAATCTCTCCACCGGAGAGCAAAAGTGCTCCTGCCCAAGTTCCGCCTCGAGACGGCGGCGCACCGTCCCAAAAGTCTTCTCTCTATTTTTTCTAGGGCAAAATGACTTATATACCAGAAAATGGGGGCCAGAGGCTGGCCAGGGGCCCCACGAGCCACCAGGGCGCGCCTGGGGGGTGGCGCGCCCTGGTGCCTCGTGGGCACCTGGGTGGCTCCCTCTAGTACTTCTTGCTTCCAGTATTTTTTATTTATTCTAAAATAATTCTCCATGAAATTTCAGCTCATTTGGAGATGTGCAGAATAGGTATCTCTGACATAGCTTTTTCAGGTCCAGAATTTCGGCTGCCGGCAATCTCCCTCCTTGTGTAAATCTTGCATATTAAGAGAGAAAAGGCATTAGAATTGCTTCACAAAGTGTTATATTGATTAAAACACTATAAATAACAGTAGCAAAACATGATGCAAAATGGACGTATCAACTCCCCCAAGCTTAGACCTCTCTTGTCCTCAAGCGAATGCCGATATTGATAATCATGTCCACATGTTTAGAGAGAGAGGTGTCGATAAAAATAAAATATGGACAAAGTAGCATCTTGATAATTATTATAACAGCAATATTTATTATCATAATACTTCTCATGAGCAAGTAACAATTCATCACAACAATGAAGTATAAGGCATAAACTTTCTTGAAAACTAACAAACTATGTTCTCAATCAACAATGCAATTGCAATTCATCATATTTTCAGGAAGGGTCTCATGTAGGAGCTTTTTAGCAAGTCCACATACTCAACCATCATATAGTCTTCTATGATTGCTAACACTCACAACATATATATGGTGCAAAAAGTTTCAGCCAGACACATAGAAAGATAGGGGCTTATAATTTAGCCTCCCAACTTATTCACCTCAAGGGTGATGTCAACAATAATAACTCATGATCACTCATATCCAACTGGATATATGTGTCTAGATCTTTCCCCACCACATGATGCTTACAAAAGAGAAAAATAAAAAGGAATAGAGGGGAACACTATTGACTCTTGCGTAAAAAGTAAATACATAAAAGTAAAAGATAGGCCCTTCGCAGAGGGAAGCAGAGGTTGTCATGTGCTTTTTGTTGTTGGATGCACAAGCTCTTAATGCAAAGGAATGTCACTTTATATTGTCCCTTGTGATAGCAACCTTTATTATGCAGTCTGTCGCTTTTATTTCTTTACCATCACAAGTTCGTACAAAGCTTATTTTCCCTTACAATAAAAGTTCAGACATATTTAGAGGCAATTTTTATTGCTTTTTGCACTGATGTCAACTTACTTGAAGGATCTTATTCAATCCATAGGTAGATATAGTGGACTCTCATGACATGAAACTGGGTTTAAGGGTTTTGGATGCACAAGTAGTATCTCTACTTGGTGCGGATTTTTGGCTAGCAAAGATATTGAGCAAGCACCACATGTTGGAGGATCTATGACAATATAACTTCTATGTGAATATAAGCAAACATAACTCATTACGTTGTCTTCCTTGTCCAATGTTAACAATTTGGCATAAAATACTTAATGGGGGCTCACAATCATAAAAGATGTCCAAGATAGTGTATTTGCATGTGAATCTTCTCTTCCCTATTAATTATTTTCATGAATTGCATCATTGACCAATGCTATGTTTGTTAACCTTCAATAAATTTTACTACTTATACTTTACTTTATGTAATGTCATTACTTTCCATAAGATTAGCATATGATCTTTTTCATTATTTTCATTTCTAGGATTAAAACATAAAAGTAAAGAAGCAAAAACTCAAACTACTCTTTATTATATAACTCTCAACTCGATTACATAGATAAACAGATCACGAAACTAGCACTCAAAAATAGATCATACTAAACTTTTATTCAACTAGATCATGAAATAACTAAGGATCAAACTAAAAATAGGTAAAGATGATAAAAGTGATGGTGATACGATACCGGGGCACCTCCCCCAAGCTTGGCACAAGCCAAGGGGAGTGCCCATACCCATGTACTCAAGTTTCCTTCTTC
Organism: Elymus sibiricus; assembly: GCA_039707655.1. NCBI lineage: Eukaryota > Viridiplantae > Streptophyta > Magnoliopsida > Poales > Poaceae > Elymus > Elymus sibiricus. The sequence continues at coordinate 162,772,554 of CM077666.1, read as the reverse complement.
GGTGATGGTGGTGGTGATGAAGTGGTGGGCTTGTCCTTCGGCTTCCATGGCATAGGTTCCCCATCATAAAAAGATGAACGAGTCTCCGGAGTCCTGAAACTTGCAGCTAAACTCATACCTTTGAATCTTGCCTCATACTCATAATTTTGGTTTTGAAGATCATAGATTTGGCCTTGGAGATAGACGATCCGTTCATTGAGCTTGAAGATGATGTCCCCCATCGATCGGTCATCCACCTTGCGATCATGGGTGAACTCCGTGATCATGGAGTGGTTGGCGCTGAGTCCACGTTCCACCATCCCTTGGCACTTGAAGATCTCCTGTTCCACCGCTTCGAGCCTGGATTCCATGCTCCCGGTCTTCTTGGGTCCTTGCACATCCCGGATGTGAAGCACCCCCTCACGCATCTCAATGGCTTTAGGGTGTTTCATAGAACTTCTCGTAGAACTTGTCCTTGGAAGAGCTTGGTGGAGCCATAGCGATCTAGATCTGTCAGAAAAATAGCATGAAACAAGAACAGAGGAAATTTCTGCGATACGGTGGTCAAAACGTCTGGAGTATATATAAAGAATTTTTATCTTGCAAAACAAGTATTCCAGAAGAAAAACGGAGTCGGGAAGGCCACGAGGGGCCCACGAGCCACCAGGGCGTGCCTGGGGGGGTGGCGCGCCCTGGTGCCTCGTGGGCACCAGGTGGGTCCCCTCAGCTGCTTTTTATTTTTGTAATTTTTTAAATATTCCAAAACTGACAGAAAATATTTTTATGGAATTTTTGGAGTCGGTTCACTTACCGTATCACATACCTCTTCCTTTTCAGGGTTCTGGAGTGTTCTGGAAGGTCTCTCTTATGTATTCCTCCGGTGTAATTATTTCAATAATATTAGTTTCAACATTAATGGGAGTACCTGAAATATAGTGCTAGATTCTTTGCCCATTCACCACTCTCGGATTAGTGCCTTTGGAGTTGTTTATTTTGATGGCTCTGGAGCGATAAACTTCTTCGATGATATACGGTCCTTCCCATTTAGAGAGAAGTTTTCCTGCAAAGAATCTCAAACGAGAGTTGTACAATAAAACTTGCTCACCCACTTTAAATTCCCGTTTTTGAATTCTTCTATCATGCCATCTTTTAACTTTTTCTTTAAACAATTTGGCACTTTCATAAGCTTGGGTTCTCCATTCATCTAATGAGCTAATATCAAATAAACTCTTTTCACCGGCAAGTTTAAAATGATAATTGAGTTCTTTAATTGCCCAATATGCTTTATGTTCTAACTCAAGAGGTAAATGACATGCTTTTCCATAAACCATTTTATAAGGAGACATACCCATATGATTTTTATAAGCAATTCTATAAGCCCATAATGCATCGTCAAGTTTCTTAGACCAATTCTTTCTAGATCTATTGATGGTTTTTTGCAAAATTAATTTTATTTCTCTATTGCTCAATTCTACTTGACCACTAGATTGAGGGTGATAGGGAGATGCAATTCTATGGTTGACATCATCTTTAGCAAGCAATTTACGGAATGCACCATGAATAAAATGTGAACCACCATCAGCCATTAAATATCTAGGGACTCCAAACCTTGGGAAAATAACTTCTTTAAGCATTTTAATATAAGTGTTATGATCAACACTACTAGTTGGAATAGCTTCTACCCACTTAGTAACGTAATCAACAGCAACTAAAATATGAGTATACCCACTGGATTTAGGAAAAGGTCCCATATAATCAAATCCCCGAACATCAAATGGTTCAATAGCAAGTGAATAATTCATAGGCATTTCCTGACGTCTACCAACATTACCAATTCTTTGACATTCATCACAAGAAAGGACAAACTTACGTGCATCCTTGAAAAGAGTAGGCCAATAAAAACCAGATTGTAATACCTTGTGTGCAGTTCTATATCCCGCATGGTGTCCTCCGTAAGCCTCGGAATGACACTTCCGTAGGATTTGTTCCTGTTCATGCTCAGGTATACAACGTCTAATAATACCATCTACTCCTTCTTTGTAAAGATGTGGGTCATCCCAAAAGTAATGTCTTAAATCATAGAAGAACTTTTTCTTTTGTTGGTATGTGAAACTAGGTGGTATAAATTTAGCAACAATATAATTAGCATAGTCCGCATACCATGGAGTATTACGAGAAGCATTTATGACCGCTAATTGTTCATCAGGAAAATCATCATTAATAGGAAGTGGGTCATCAAGACCATTTTCAATTCTAGACAAATTATCTGCTACTGGATTCTCAGCTCCCTTTCTATCAATAATATGCAAGTCAAATTCTTGTAGCAATAAAACCCACCTAATGAGTCTAGGTTTAGCATCTTTCTTTTCCACAAGATATTTAATGGAAGCATGATCGGTGTGAACAGTTACTTTAGAATCAACTATATAAGATCTGAATTTGTCACATGCAAACACAACTGCTAGAAATTCGTTTTCTGTAGTAGCATAATTTCTTTGAGCACTGTCTAGAGTTTTACTAGCATAATGGATAACATTTAATTTCTTATCAACTCTCTGTCCTAGAACAGCACCAACAGCATAATCACTAGCATCACACATAATTTCAAAAGGCAAGTTCCAATCAGGTGGTTGAGCAATAGGTGCAGTGGTTAAGGCTTTCTTAAGTGTTTCAAAGGCTTATAGACAATCATCATCAAAAACAAATGGAACATCTTTTTGCAAAAGATTGGTAAGAGGCCTAGAAATTTTAGAGAAGTCTTTAATAAATCTCCTATAGAAACCAGCATGACCAAGGAAACTTCTTATACCTTTAATATCTTTAGGACATGGCATTTTCTCAATAGCATCAACCTTAGCTTTATAAACCTCAATACCTCTTTCAGAGATTTTATGCCCCAAGACAATACCTTCATTCACCATAAAGTGGCACTTCTCCCAATTCAAGACAAGATTAGTTTCATCACATCTCTGCAAAACTCGATCAAGGTTTCTTAAGCAATCATCAAAAGAAGTTTCGTAAACGGAAAAATCATCCATGAAAACCTCAACAATCTTTTCACAAAAGTCAGAGAATATAGCAGTCATACATCTTTGAAAGGTTGTAGGTGCATTACATAAACCAAAAGGCATACGTCTATAAGCATAAGTTCCAAAAGGACAAGTAAAGGTGGTTTTCTCTTGATCGGGTTGTGATACAGGTATTTGAGAAAAACCAGAATAACCATCTAGGAAACAAAAGTGTGTATGCTTAGATAATATTTCTATCATTTGATCAATAAAAGGTAAGGGGTAATGATCTTTTCTAGTAGCTTTGTTTAATTTTCGAAAATCAATTACCATCCTATAACCAGTTACAATTCTTTGTGGAATGAGTTCATTTTTATCATTAGGAACAACGGTAATACCTCCTTTCTTAGGGACACAATGGACGGGACTTACCCATCTACTATAAACTATGGGATAGATTATACCTGCTTCCAGAAGCTTTAATATTTCAGTTCTTACCACCTCTTTCATCTTAGGATTTAATCGTCGTTGGTGGTCGACAACAGGTTTACCATCAGGCTCCATATTAATTTTGTGCTGACATAGAGTAGGACTAATGCCCTTAAGATCATCAAGAGTATATCCAATAGCAGCTCGGTGCTTCCTCAGAGTTTTAAGTAATCTCTTTTCTTCATGCTCTGAAAGGTTAGCACTAATAATAACAGCATATATCTTCTTTTCATCAAGATAAGCATATTTCAATGTATCAGGCAATTGCTTCAATTCAAATACAGGATCACCCTTAGGTGGAGGAGGGCCTCCAAGAGTTTCAACAGGCAAATTGTGTTTAAGGATAGGTGGTTGATCAAAGAACATCTTATCTATTTCATTTCTTTCATTCATATGCATATCATTTTCATGGTCTAGCAAATATTGTTCTAACGGATCAGTAGGAGCTACGGCAATAGAGGCAAGACCAATAATTTCATCTTTACTAGGCAATTCTTTATCATGAGGTTGTCTACGAAACTTGGAGAAATTAAACTCATGAGACATAGCATCAAAATTAACACTAACAATTTCTTTAGCGCAATCAATCTTAGCATTAACAGTGTTCAAGAAAGGTCTACCAAATATAATGGGACAAAAATCATCTTGTGGAGAACCGAGGACTAGAAAATCAGTAGGGTATTTTATTTTTCCACACAAGACTTCAACATCTCTAACGACCCCAAGCGGTGTAATGGTATCTCTGGTTGCAAGCTTAATAGTAACATCAATGTCCTCTATTTCAATAGGTGCAATATCATTCATAATTTCTTGATATAAAGTAAACGGAATAGCACTCACACTAGCACCCAAATCACATAAGCCATGATAACAATGATCTATTATTTTAACAGAGACAATAGGCATGCCTACTACGGGTCTGTTTTTATCTTTAGGATCTGGTTTAGCAATTCTAGCTGCTTCATCACAGAAGTAAATAACATGCCCATCTATATTATCGACCAAGAGATATTTAACCATAGCAATATTAGGTTCAACTTTAATTTGTTCAGAGGGTCTAGGTGCTCTAATATTACTTTTGTTAACCATAGTTGAAACTTTAGCATGTTCCTTAATCCTAATAGGAAAAGGTGGTTTCTCAATATAAGCAGTAGGCACAACTGGATTGACATGGTAAACAACTGTTCTTATTTAACACTAACAGGTTCCTCAATATTTTCTTTAACATGGGGATGATATTTAAACCACTTCTCCTTAGGGAGATCAACATGAGTAGCAAATGATTCACAAAAGGAAGCTACTATCTCAGAGTCAAGTCCATATTTAGTGCTAAACTTATGAAAAGCATCGGTGGTCATAAAAGATTTAACACAATCGAACTCAAGTATTATACCTGACTTATTACCTTTGTCGAGTTCCCAATCTTCAAAGTTGCATTTAATTCTTTCCAGAAGATCCCATCTGAATTCAATAGTTTTCTTCATAAAGGAGCCAGTCGAAGAAGAATCGAGCATGGTTTGATTATCATGAGAAAGCCGAGCATAAAAATTCTGTAAGATAATTTCTCTTGAGAGCTCATGGTTGGGGCATGTGTACATCATGTACTTAAGCATCCCCCAAGCTTGAGCGATGCTTTCTCCTTCACGAGGCCAAAAATTATATATATAATTCCGATCACAATGAACCAAATGCATAGGATAAAATTTCTGATGGAATTCCAGTTTCAATCGTTCCAGTCCCATGTATTAGTATCATCACATAGCCTATACCATGTCAATGCCTTTCCCTCCAAAGATAAAGGGAATCATTTTTTCTTAACTCCATCTCCGGATAAACCTGCAAGCTTAAACAATCCACAAATTTCATCCACATAGATCAAGTGCATATCTGGATGTACCGTTCCATCTCCTGCATAAGGATTAGCTAGCAGTTTCTCTATCATACCTGGAGGAATTTCATATGAAATATTTTCAGTAGGTGCAGTAGGTTGAGGAGCAACTATTTTTGTTTCCGGTCGAGGTGAAGATACCCCGAACAAACCCCTCAGAAGATTACTTTCCATAGTGACAAGTGACAGTAAATTTCAGCACGTAATATAAAAGTTTCCTTACCAAATTCCACTCACCAAAGGCGCTTCACTCCCCGGCAACGGCGCCAGAAAAGAGTCTTGATGACCCACAAGTATAGGGGATCAATTGTAGTCCTTTCGATAAGTAAGAGTGTCGAACCCAATGAGGAGCAGAAGGAAATGACAAGCGGTTTTCAGCAAGGTGTTTTCTGCAAGCACTGAAATTCTCGGTAATGAGTAGTTTGATAGCAAGATAATTTGTAACAAGTGACAAGTAGTAATAGTAAAAAAGAGTGCAGCAAGGTGGCCCAATCCTTTTTATAGCAAAGGAAAAGCCGGAACAATCTCTTATAATAAGTAAAGCATTCTCGAGGGCACATGGGAATTTCATCTAGTCACTTTCATCATGTTGGTTTGATTCGCGTTCGCTACTTTGATAATTTGATATGTGGGTGGACCGGTGCTTGGGTGCTGTTCTTACTTGAACAAACCTCCCACTTATGATTACCCCCCTTCGCAAGCATCCGCAACTATGAAAGAAGAATTAAGATAACTCTAACCATAGCATTAAACATATGGATCCAAATCAGCCCCTTACGGAATAGCGCATAAACTAGGGTTTAAGCTTCTGTCACTCTAGCAACCCATCATCTAATTACTACTCCACAATTCATTCCCTTAGGCCCAAAGATGGTGAAGTGTCATGTAGTCGACGTTCACAAGACACCACTAAGAGAATCAACAACATACATATCATCAAAATATCGAACGAATGCCAAATTCACATGATTACTTATGACAAGACTTCTCCCATGTCCTCAAGAACAAAAGTAACTACTCACAAATCATCTTCATGTCCAAGATCAGAGGGGTATTGAATAGCATAATTGATCTGAACATATAATCTTCCACCAAATAAACCAACTAGCATCAACTACAAGATGTAATCAATACTACTAGCAACCACAGGTACCAATCTGAGGTTTTGAGACAAAGATTGAATACAAGAGATGAACTAGGGTTTGAGATGAGATGGTGCTGGTGAAGATGTTGATGAAGATTGGTCCTCCCACGCTGAGAGGATCATTGGTGATGTCGATGGTGATGATTTCCCCCTCCTGGAGGGAAGTATCCCCGGCAGAATCTCTCCGCCGGAGAGCAAAACTGCTCCTGCCCAAGTTCCGCCTCGAGACGGTGGCGCACCATCCCAAAAGTGTTCTCTCTATTTTTTCTAGGGCAAAATGACTTATATACCAGAAAATGGGGGCCAGAGGCTTGCCAGGGGCCCCACGAGCCACCAGGGCGCGCCTGGGGGGGGGAGGGGTGGTGCGCCCTGGTGCCTCGTGGGCACTTGGGTGGCCCCCCTCTGGTACTTCTTGCTTCCAGTATTTTTTATTTATTCCAAAATAATTCTCCGTGAAATTTCAGCTCATTTGGAGATGTGCAGAATAGGTATCTCTGACATAGATTTTTCAGGTCCAGAATTCCGGCTGCCGGCAATCTCCCTCCTTGTGTAAATCTTGCATATTAAGAGAGAAAAGGCATTAGAATTGCTCCAGAAAGTGTTATATTGATTAAAAACGCTATAAATAACAGTAGCAAAACATGATGCAAAATGGACGTATCAACCAGCAGCAAGCCGGCCGCTACCACAGTAGGGAGGTCCGCGTAAAGGACTTCAACAAAGGAGACTATGTCATGCGGCTTCATCCGGAGAAGCATTGACCAGGTCCTCAACGGAGGTGCATACCAAATTTGAGACCCTGAGGACGGGCGTCTAGAACCCAACCCCTGGAATGCGGCGCTACTCTGACGTTTCTATGGTTGAAACTCCGAGAACTACTCACCTCTGTAAATACACCACCCTACTTTTTCTTTTTATCCTCTTTCTTTTTCTCTCTTTCAAGAGATTTCGGAGGCATCCCCTGAAGGGCCCCACAGAACGAAATCAATACTGCATGTTCTTTTCAAAACACGCATCATTCCACCTCTTATATACTATTGTCTTTCAAGCCATAATATGCATCGATTTGACTTAAGATTTGGGCAAGCTGGGTTGCCCGGCTCCTATGCTTGCCCCTTACATTCCCGGTCTTTCAGCTAAGAGGCAAAGGGAGCACCGCTGTGATTGTTACTCCCGGGTCATCCAGTGCAGTACCTCAGATGGACAAAGCCGAAAGCTAGCACTATTAAACGTACAAATTGGTCGGCCATGACATAGAAATAAAGTGGAGGGGGTCTCTCAAACCCCGACCAGGGGCTTCACCTCCGAGGTCACCCGTCTTCGGACGTATGTGTTTGGCACAGCTACCCGAGGAAAGGAACTGTTGGAAGAACTATTTCCCTCGGAAGATGTTTCTTACATTACAAAGTAATATAACATAACTCTCTGCCTCACTCTCGTCGCTCGCATCATATAGCCGGATTGCCTCGTCCCCTGAAGCATCTGTTCTGTTCACTTCGGACAGTAGTAAGCAGACACTCCTCGGTCACTGATCGAGGAGGTAGAAGCCAATGGCTGGTTGGTAGAGTTTATATGCGTAGATTGAATAAAGACGTAAAGTACTTTGATACATAGAGTCATACATTATCATTTCATTACACACGGTCTAACCCATCTATCAAGACATCTAAGGCGCAGTCCTTCTGCGACGACCGAGCGGAAGGCATGACATTCTCGTATACGAGACTAGTGGGTATTTCTTCCCCGTCTGGCCCCATTGTCCCTACCTCGGCTAGGTATGCCGTATCAACCTCCGTATACCGGGTCTTGACCATGGCCCAGGCCTCCCTCGCCCCTTCCCGGCAAGCAGACACCTTCCACGCCTGGATCCGACGCCGAGCCCGCCGCATATGTTCAGCTAGGATGACCATGTCTTCGGGAACGTGCTCCACTTCGGGCCATAACGTGTTGAAAACTTCCTTCATTGATTTCCATGCACTTTCGTGGACCTCGGCCAGCCGGGTCGCCATGTCTTCGGGAACCGGACCTCGGTCATCAAGGGGTCGGCCGAACAGTGAAGTTGGCAAAAAGCATGTATTAGCCTGCTAAACATCCCGGTTAAACCCCCACACTCAAGTAACGATTCTTGAAATAAAAACTTACCAAAAATCGTCTCATTGGTTCGACGATTCTTGGCTTCGGCGGCAGCCAGTTGAGCTTTTAACCTCTTGATCTCGTCCGCCTGTCGGGCATTTTCAGAACCATACTTTTCACCTAGGGCAAGGAGATCGCCTACTTCATGAAGATCTACCCCGAGTGAGGCTAGTCCTTCGTGGACGTCAGCCATGGTGGAATAGACAAGGTTGCTTCTTCGTGGACCCTTTGTGGGTGGAGCCCTCCGTGGACTCGCGCAGCCGTTACCCTCTGTGGGTTGAAGTCTCCATCAACGTGGACGTACGATAGCACCACCTATCGGAACCACGCCAAAAACCACCGTGTCTTCATTGTGTTTGATCTTCCATACTCTACCCCTTTACTTTCCGTACTATTGCATGCTTTACTATTTTCGCTGCTCAATCTCTAGATATGCATGTGTAGAAAGTATTGGAGTGATCTTAACGTGTGCCAAAATCTGCCTAAGTTCCAAGAGAAATTAAAAACTGCAACTTTGGTTGGTTAAGTGTCTATTCACCCCCCCTCTAGACCTATCTCCTCGATCCCACAATTGGTATCAGAGCTTTGGTCTCCATTGCTTTGGTTTCGTCACCATTGGAGGGAGATGGATGTGTCTACTTTGGGGAGTCTTAGACGTAGAGTGCATATCTCGATAGGGAGTATTACAAGGCTTGGAAAAATGAGATGCTTGATATCTTTGATGAATTTAACTTGAGCAAGTACATTCATAATCCTTATGTGCACCCTATTGATCCCTTGCATCCTACTCATGAAGAGGAAATTGACATGCTTCATAATCTTAGAACCGTCAATCTTATCATTAAAGGATTACGTAAAGTTGTGCTTCATTGTATGCAAAACTTTGCATGTGCTTATACTCTATGGCATGACTTGGAAAAGCGATATCCCGATTACACTTCAAAGAATCTTGATGAGATTCTTCATAAGACTATTGCTTTTCACAAGATGAGTCCCAATGATTCTAACTTCGATGATTGCTTGTTTGAGCTTCGTGATCTTATGCGTGCTAAAGGAGATGTTGGAACTATTAGTAACATTATCATGGAAGCCATTAGAATTCATAAACTTGAACATTGTCATGATCATGAAACTAATGAATCTATTGCCCTAGGTGATGATCACATGCATGATGATGATGATGTTGATCATGGCTATTATGATGAGGATAAAGAATTTGATATTGAATTTGAGAAGACCATGAGGAATCTGAGTCTTATGGCAAATCTTCGAGATTACATGGCCAGAGGAAAAGAGTGGATTCTTGATAGTGGATGTACCGATCACATGACCGGAGATAGAGACATGTTTCATGAGCTTGCCAAAAATGATGGTCCACGCAAGTATGTGACTTTTGGAGACAACTCCAAGGGTAAGGTACTTGGCCTTGGTAAGGTGGCCATATCCAATGATAGCTCCATACAAAATGTTATGCTTGTTGAATCTCTTGGTTACAATCTTCTTTCCGTATCTAGACTAGCCGTTTTTGGTTTCAATGTTCTATTTACCAAAGTAGATTGCCAAGTGTTTCGTCAAGATAATCATAATATGGTCTTTACCGGCATTCGTAGAGGTGATCTATACATTGTTGATTTCACTAAGAGAGCCCAACCTCGTACATGTTTAGTTGCTAAATCTTCTAAAGGTTGGTTATGGCATAGGAGACTTGGACATGTTGGCATGCGTAACCTTGATAAACTTGTTAAAGGAGATCACATTCTTGGAGTGAAAGATGTTATATTTGTCAAAGATCAACTTTGTAGTGCTTGCCAGCAGGGAAACAAGTTGGAGGAAGCCATCCCGTGAAGAACATTATGACCACGAGGAGACCACTCGAGCTACTTCATATGGATCTTTTTGGTCCCAACTCCTATAAGAGTCTTGGTGGTAACTCTTTTGGTTGGTCATTGTTGATGATTTTTCCAGATTTACGTGGGTGTTCTTTCTCGATGACAAATCGCAGGTACAAAATATCTTCAAGAACTTCGCAAGATAGGCCCAAAATCAATTTGAAGTGAAGATCAAGAAGGTTCGGAGTGACAACAGAACGGAGTTCAAGAACGCAAATGTGGACACCTTTCTTGATGAGGAGGGTATTTCACATGAGTTCTCGGCTACGTACACACCTCAACAAAATGGAGTTGTTGAGAGGAAGAACCGTACTCTTATTGAGATGGCAAGAACAATGCTTGATGAATACAAGACGCCAAAACACTTTTGGGCGGAAGCGGTTGAAACAGCTTGTCATGCAACAAATCGACTCTAACTTCACAAGCTTCTTGGTAAAACGGCGTATGAACTACTCACCGGTAACAAACCACAAGTTGGATACTTTCGAGTATTCGGCTCAAAATGTTACATTCTTGATAAGCATCGACATTCAAAATTTGCTCCTAAATCTCATGAAGGTTTCCTACTTGGTTATGGATCGAACTCTCACACTTACCGTGTCTACAACAACTTCACTCAAAAAGTTGAAGAGACGGTAGATGTGAAGTTTGATGAGACTAAAGGCTCGCAAGTCGATTATTTGCCACTTGATGTAGGAGATCAAGAACCATCGGAAGCAATTCAAGACTTGCCCATTGGCAAGATTCGCCCCGTGGAAGTAAAGGAGAGTACCTTGTCTATTCAAGTGGAAGCCCCAACCTCACATCAAGGTGAACAACAAGTTGATATGGAGGCGTCCACAAGTGGAACCCGTCAAGACGATGGGAATGAGGAAGTGCAACAAGATGATCCACCTCAACCTCCTTCTCCACCTCCACAAGCGAACAACGACAACATCAACGAAGAAGAAGATGATGATGATGACGAGGAAGCCTCACCACAACCCAAGCAAAAGCTATCTCGAGTTAGAGCAAGAATCGACAAGAATCATCCCGTCGAACAAATACTTGGAGATATCCAATCCGGGAGAATCACTCGCTCTAAAACTCGTTTAGCTAACTTTTGTGAGCATTACTCATTCATCTCCAGTGTTGAACCTTTGAAGGTGGAATATGCTCTCAAGGACCCCAATTGGGTGAATGCAATGCACGAGGAGCTACACAACTTTGAGATGAACCAAGTTTGGACATTGGTTGAGAAGCCTAAAGATGAGCAAAACATTATTGGAACCAAATGGGTGTTTCGGAATAAGCAAGATGAAGATGGACAAGTTGTATGCAACAAGGCTCGTCTCATAGCACAAGGTTACACACAAGTTGAAGGTATGGACTATGGTGAGACCTATGCCCCCGTTGCAAGACTTGAGTCCATTCGCATTTTACTTTCTTATGCCAATCACCATGATATTACTCTTTACCAAATGGATATTAAAAGTGCTTTCTTAAATGGTGAAATTGAGGAGGAAGTGTATGTTAAACAATCCCAAGAAACATAATCATGTGTACAAACTTCGTAAAGCTCTTTATGGTCTTAAACAAGCCCCTAGAGCTTGGTACAAATGCTTGACAAAGTTTCTTCTTGAAAAAGGTTTTGAAATTGGGATGATTGATTCAACTTTGTTCTCTAGGAGGGTTAATGGAGAATTATTTGTATGCCAAATTTATGTTGATGATACTATCTTTGGATCTACTAACCCCTCTTTTAGTGAAAAGTTTGGAAGGTTGATGTTGGAAAAGTACGAGATGTCTATGATGTGTGAACTCAAATTATTTCTTGGTTTGCAAATCAAGCAAACTAGGGAAGGTACCTTTGTATCTCAAACAAAGTATACCAAGGACTTATTCAAGAAGTTCAACATGCAAGAGAGTAAAGGTATGAAAACTCCAATGCCCACGAGTGACATCTTGACCTGACCAAGGATGTCAAACCGGTTGATCAAAAGGTTTATCGATCTATGATTGGTTCATTGCTATATCTATGTGCCTCCCATCCCGACATTATGCTAAGTGTGTGCATCTGTGCACGATACCAAGCGGCACGAAAAGAGTGTCACCTTAAGGCCGTGAAAAGAATTGTGAGATACTTGCTACATACACCAAACTTTGGCATATGGTATGCCGAAGGATCTTCTTTTAATATTGTTGGTTACTCCGATTCGGACTATGCCGGAGACAAGGTTGACAGAAAATCCACTTCGGGTACATGTCAATTTCTTGGTAGATCTCTTGTGTCTTGGTCCTCCAAGAAACAAAACTCGGTATCTCTATCTACTGCCGAAGCGGAATACATTGCCGCGGGATCATGTTGTGCTCAATTACTATGGATGACACAAACTCTTAAAGACTATGGTGTGCATGTGAGACATGTACCATTACTATGTGACAATGAGAGTGCTATTAAGATTGCACACAATCCCATGCAACATTCTCGAACTAAGCATATTGAGGTTCGTCACCACTTCATTCGAGATCATGTTGAGAAAGGTGACATTGACCTTAAACATGTTCATACCGACAAACAATTGGCGGACATCTTTACCAAACCCCTTGATGAGAAAGTGTTTTGTCACTTGAGAAGTGAGTTGAACATCATTGATGCTTCAAACATGAACTAGAGGTTCATGTGGATGCATACAAGGGCATGAGCATTCTTGACTAATCCATGATACTTTCATGATCATATTATATCTTGGACATTTTGCTCCCTTGTATCGTATCTAACCTTTTGTAGGTACTTGGACAAGCTTAATGTCACAAGATTGCATCTCACTCTTATCTTGAGCAATCTTGTATAACCCAAGTATCAGAAATTGTTGGTGGAACAAGGAACAAGACAACCTAAACATATCCTTTGACAACATTTGAGTTATGCTTCATTCTTGTCATTTTGGATATACATGTTGTTCCTTGCAAATCTAACCCATGTACGAAGATGGACTACAAATGTTAGGATAGCTCCAAACTTCAACTCATGAGCATCCACTTCAAGTTCAACTACATGATGAACATCACCACCAAATCCCAATTTAAGTCCTCACATCTTAGAGAAGCTTTACTCAAAGATATGAGCTGAAGCAACTCCACAAGATGTGAATACATTGAAATGCTTAAAGGAAAAATGGCAACCCCATTTTGAGCTTAAACGATGAGTATGACCTATGATCAAGTGTTCTCACTTGACTCCTAAGTGAATATACTCTAACATAGGTGACCTTGTCGCCGACCCATCTAGATGAAGTTCTCTAGTGCTTCTTTTGTTTGTTTCTCTTCTTGCTAGAGTGTTTCCCTTAAAAAAACTTCATCTAGACGTTTCTTTGCTTCTTTTCTGTGTTTCTTTTCTTTTAGCTAGATTCCTAGCCAATTCATTGCAAATCCTTGTGAGAATTCCTTTGCCTAGTGAGCTGAGTTGACAAATTGTTCCTTTGCATCAAACTCGGTTCCACCAAATTGATTCAACTCGGAGTCACCGACTTTGCTGCCCTAAGGAGCTTTATGTCAAATGTTTCCTGAGCTTTTCTACTCCAGCTCCACTCAATGATTCTTATCCTCTACTTGCATCTAGAGCCACTCAATGGCTAGATGTGTTTCTCAAGGACCAAGCCCACTTGATCAATAACCTTGAAGTTCCTTCTTGGAAATTGATGTCAAAGGGGGAGAGAGGAATACATCAAAGCTTATCACTACAAAAGAGATGCACCTTACAAGAGGAGAGAATGTTACATGTTTCTAAGAGGGGTGAAACATGATTCTTTGGTTGCTTTAGTTTTCTCACCCTACCTACTCCCAATATCCAATGTCAGATTCAGGGGGAGGGGAAGTTCTTTAAGGGGAGACAATTATTTCTTTCTTTTGGGGACATGTCTGTTTCAAAGAAGTATTCACCTAGTGATACTCTATTCTACATGTCATCCCAATCTTGGTTTCTTGTTGATCTTGTGATTTTTCTTGAAGAAGTTATCTTGTGTTATCTAACCCTGTTTTCTCAAGTGTATTTCTTCAGGTACTTGATCAAGAACTTCAAGGTAAGTATATGCATCACACTCATGTACATGATTGACCTCTTGCTAGTATATATTGTTTGCAAGGAGACAATCATGGACATGTGGACACCTATATGATATATATATTGCTCTGATGCATATAGCCAAGATACATGTTGCATGTATATCTCCCGTGTGATATCATCATTTTATATGCACATCTTCAGGGGGAGTTCAGGGGAGCTCATACATGTTTCATGTTTCCTTCAAAGCTTTCATACAAACTTCTTCTAAATCTTTATTTGAAGCTTTGATGTATGTTGTCATCAATTACCAAAAAGGGGGAGATTGAAAGCACATTTGCTCCCTTGGTGGTTTTGGTAATTTATGCCAACATACATGTTGTTGGACTAATGCTTTTATCTAGTGATTTTCAGACAAGTTCAACAATGGCGTGGCAGGGACAAGGAGAAGTGGAACCCTTCAAAATGCTAAGGACATAGATTGGCAAAAGCTCAAGACTCTACCTTTTTGGTTTATTGATCCAAGATCACATTGAGTCTATAGGAAAGCCAATACTATTAAAAGGGGATGAGGTGTTGCTTAATGGTCTTTTTGCTCAAGTGCTTAGTGACAGTACCCCTAAATCCTCAACCACTTTCTCCTTCCAAATGTGTCCAAAACCTACATTCCAACTCGGCCCCACCGAAATTTCCTATCCGGAGCCACCGAGTTCATCTGGACTTAGCCACTGCCAAAACCCTAACAAATCAGATCCACCGATATGGATCTTAATCCCACCGAGATGGCCTTGCCAACTCTCTGTAATTGTTTGCACTTACTTCGGTCTCACCGAGTTTTGCAAATCGGTCTCACCGAGATGGCTTGCCAACTCTCTGTTGCCTTATTGCTTCACTTCGGTCCTACCGAGCTGATGCAATCGGTGCCACCGAGACGAGGTTTGCCCTAACCATTGCACTTCGGTCCATCCGAGTTGTTCCAGTCGGTCCCACCGAGTTTCCTAACATTCATATCTTTTACACTGTTCGGTGCCACCGAGATTTCTGATCGGTGCCACCGAGTTGGGTCAAAAGTGTGTAACGGTTGGATCTTGTGTGGAGGCTGTATATACCCCTCCACCACTTCCTTCTAAGTAAGGAGAGCCATCAAAACGTGCCTACACTTCCACCATACATTTTTTGAGAGAGAACCACCTACTCATGTGTTGAGATCAAGACATTCCAATCCAACCATTTGAACCTTGATTTCTAGCCTTTCCCAAGTTGCTTTCCACTCAAATCCTTCTTCCACCATAGCCAAATCTGTGAGGAGTTGTTTGAGTGTTGGCGAGACTATCATTTGAAGCACAAGAGCAAGGAGTTCATCAACAACACACCGTCTATTACCTTTTGGAGAGTGGTGTCTCCTAGATTGGTTAGGTGTCACTTGGGAGCCTCCGACATGATGTGGAGTTGAACCAAGGAGTTTGTAAGGGCAAGGAGATCGCCTACTTTGTGAAGATCTACCCCGAGTGAGGCTAGTCCTTCGTGGACGTAAGCCATGGTGGAATAGACAAGGTTGCTTCTTCGTGGACCCTTTGTGGGTGAAGCCCTCCATGGACTCGCG
Source organism: Elymus sibiricus (assembly GCA_039707655.1). Taxonomy (NCBI): domain Eukaryota; kingdom Viridiplantae; phylum Streptophyta; class Magnoliopsida; order Poales; family Poaceae; genus Elymus; species Elymus sibiricus. The sequence goes on along the minus strand of CM077666.1, from coordinate 162,756,379 downwards.
CAACCGTTACCCTCCGTGGGTTGAAGTCTCCATCAACATGGACGTACGATAGCACCACCTATCGGAACCTCGCCAAAAACCACCGTGTCTTCATCGCGTTTGATCTTCCATACTCTACCCCTTTACTTTCCGTACTCTTGCATGCTTTACTATTTCCGCTGCTCAATCTCTAGATATGCATGTGCAGAAAGTATTGGAGTGATCTTAACTTGTGCCAAAATCTGCCTAAGTTCCAAGAGAAATTAAAAACTGCAACTTTGGTTGGTTAAGTGTCTATTCACCCCCCTCTAGACCTATCTCCTCGATCCCACAGTGGGCAGTTCTCGCTGTCGCCCTCCCGAGCCCTCCTCCTGAGACCTGCTCCTGAGGTGCCCTTCTGAGGCCTGCCGGCCTCGTCCTCGGCATCGTCCTTCTTGACGGGGGGCTCAGTTGTCCCTCCGCCCGCACCAGCGTCCTCCGCGGGGGGCACGGTGCCCCCGCCGCTAGCATCCATCTCCTCCACGTGCGGCTCGCCTGCCGTCGCGCTGGAGCTCCCTTCACCACCCGCCTCGGCAGGACGGGAGGGATCGACCCTGAACCGGGCGTCGTCATCGTCGTCCTCGAGGTCGCGGATGAGTTGGCGGTGGGTACGCGTGGCAGGGCCACCGTCGCTCCCCTCCGTGTCACCGCCGAGGCCTCGGAGTCGTCCAGGTCCCCCGAGCCGGGGACCACCATGAATGGGTTCTCGCCAGGCCCCTCATTGCCTTCCAGCACAAGGCCCCACTCGTCGAACACCGACATCTCCGCGACCAGCTCCTTGGTCCCCTTGTAGCGGTACAGCGGGAGCGCATCTTCGGGCAGGTCCCCTGCGGTGCTGCCGAGCATGATATGCATGATTCCGTCCACCACCTCCGACTTCAGGCTGGCGACGCTCAGCCGCATGGGATCCTTCATGCCGGTGATTTTCCACACTGGGCGCGAGCACAGCTGGAGTGGCGCTATGCGCCGCTGTAGGAATTCCTTGATGACCATCGCCCCCATGAGGCGCGCCACCCTGTGGTCCACCAACCGCTCCCAGACAAGCGCCATCCTTGGGTCGGTGAGCTTCTCATGCTCCCACCCCAAGCTCTTCACGGCAGGGGCCGTCGGCTCCATCAGCAACTGGTTGCGGTGGCGTGTGTCCATGTAGATCCAGCGCTGCCGGTAGCCTTCCACCTTCTTCGGGATCTTCAGGCTGATGATGTCGTTCTCCGTCGCCTTGATGGCGAGGAACGAGGTGCACGCGGAGCGGTGGTTCACCGCAGAAATCCGCAGGCTGAAGAAGTGGTGGAAGAGTGCCACCGAGGGCATCACGCCCACGAAGGCCTCGCAGTAGAAGGCGAAAATGGCGAGGAGGAAGATGGAGTTGGGTTGAAGATGGAGAGCTTGGATCTGGTAGTGGGTGAGGATGGCGTTGAAGAAGTCCGAGAACGGAGGCACCAGGCCGGCGTAGACGCTATGGATGAAGAAGGGGAACGTCGTCACCTCCAGATCACGCCGCGCACGCGCGCCCGGCCAGATCTTCGTCGTCCCATTCTCGTTCTGGTCGCCGGTGACCATCGAGAGCACCTTGTCCAGGCCCTCTCGATTCATGATGATGGAGGGTTGCAGGGCCGGTTCCACAGCCGACGCGCTTGGCGCCGCGGCCGCTGCCTTGCCTTTCTTGCCGGCGGGCGCCATTGCTACGCGGTGAAGCTTGGGAAGCAAAAGAGGAAGGAGCAGCGCTCGGGGAAGGAAGCGCGAGAGATCAGGCGCTGGAGGAGAAAGCAGAAGGGAAGCAATGATGGCCTGCGCCCCGCGTGGGCAGGCTTTATGGCAAGCGCGGGCGGTTACCGAGGCAGAGTGGGGAAGTGGGGGGCATCCCACGTCCCGTCGTGCGCCACGCGTCGAGCCTGTGCCCCGCAGTCTGTCAGGGCCCGTGCCGTTTCGCTCCCAACGGGTGGGAACGTGCGCGCCACGGGCCAGGGGGCTACTGTCGGGCCATTGGGAACCAGGGTACCCCGGCCCGTCTGCCTGCGATCCAGGAAACGACGCTTGGCGAAGGCTCAAGATGCGGCCCGTCTAAGGGCGCCGCGAAGCGAAGACGCCTCGTGAGGTGCCAGCCCCGTGAGGACCCCTCCTCAAGACACGACCTACCAGCTCTTAGCCGCGGCAGCAGCAGGGGCCTCGCGAGGCTGCCTCTCGAGGCGGCCCCCCGAGGCGGCCGCCCGAGGCCACCCGAGCCTGACGTCGGCTGCGCGGTCCTGTGCCCATCATGTGGGTGACGCGCGTAGCGACGAAGGGTGGCAGAGGCCGCACCAGCGGGCGCGGATAGAGAAGCTTTCCTCTTTGGTGCTAAAGGGGCAGCCCCAGCTGCCCACCCCCAAAGCGAGTCCCAAGGACTACCCATTTGGTGATAGAAGACCGAGACAGCAAGGCGCGCAGGGCGGAGGTCATCACCGAGCCCACTGGCGCGTCATAGATCAAACTTTTGCAGGCGAAGACCGCCTTTAATCAGGATAGACTGAGCGCCTATCCCCTTTCAAAACCTGCCAAGTGTGGCAACCATTCCCGCTTAAGTTTTTGGGGGAAGAGGACCAGGGCGGCTATAAAGGGGACAGAACTGCCATTGTATCGGGGATCGATTCCTGTGCTTCCTACCTTGTACGCGAGAACATCTTCTCGCCCACAGCAATCCCAACCACAAGCAGGAGTAGGGTTTTACACCGCAAGGTGGCCCGAACCTGGGAAACTGTTGTGTCCCCTGTCGTGCTCCCGCGTTGCGCTCTCGCCGTAGCCTCGCCGTGGTCACCTTTGGTCAGAAAGAACTAGCTCGCCCCCAGTGTTTGAACCTCTAGATCCCCGGAGTCCTGGCTCCGACACACATGTTGAACTCTTATTTACGCATGTGCCTTATAAATCTATCTTCTTCTAGGTGAACTGTTCAAAGAACAAGGCCAACCGTACGAAAGTAAAATTCCAACAGACGATAGGATCTCGTAGCTATATTGCACACTGCGAGGCTCTGGTAACTAGCAGTTGTTTCACTCTTTTGGATGTGCCATATTATCAGATCTATATTGACTTGTTCCAAATGCAGAGGAAAGCCCGCAAGGACCAAAAAGAACCTGAACCAAATGCGGTGGAAATCTTCAAGGACTGTCACACCAGCAAGACGAAGGGCATGACTACACCAGTCAAAGCCGTTGTAGTACGTCCTTAATCCTCAGGCCCTTTGAACTACTGGTTACTCTAACTTGTGCATTGAACTGCATGGTTTGCAGCCAATGTCTATTACTCTTTTCAATTTTATACACAGTTGTCTGAATGTATCATTGCACCTTACAAGGTTTAAAAGAGAGGAACGATGTTCCTTTGCTCATGATCTGTAATCTAGTTCCATGCTGCACACAACGTTACAATTGCCTGTTTGTCTGATCTTAGTTGTTTTGTGATATGAATGATGTCATATTATGCTCACCGTATTATAAACTTTGTCTCTTTATCTTAACTGTCAATACAATGTGAAGAAATAGACAATACATTAGCCATGGTATACGGTCATATGTTTGGAAGTTGGTTTTATTATGTACTTTGAAATAAAATACAACTAATATTTTACATGGGTTTACCAAAATAAGTTCTGTATATAAACCAAAGCTATTATGTTTGGTTTTGCTGCCTCATTAATAACTTCTGTTCTGGTACTACTAATGTAAAAACTCAACTTTTTAGCAAGCTATGGAATAAATGGTGGAACTGCCACAACCTCCTGAAGGTGATGAGGCAACCATAACCACAATGTCACCTCTTGCTGCAGTGGGTCAGTATCTCTCCACTAACAGTGCCAAAAGCACCTTCCAGCGTAATACTGGGTTGGTTCTTAAGGCAACCTCGTCCAAACTGCCTCATGAACAAGATCTGCAAGCTCGATAGAATGATATATCTGCGCTCCAGACACATGTCCAATCCCTAATAGAGACCATTTGTGAAACAAGAACAACCATTAATCGATGTCGTCAAGATATGCATGGTTTTGAAACCAGACTATCAGACATTTGCTATGTTGTTCAGGAGCCTAGGAGAAATGACAGCGAAGTTTATGGTGCTCCATCAGACACTACCGCATGAAAACGTACCAGTCAGGTCAAATCATCTGAGCTTCTGAACTTCTGATGGTGCATTTACTTTTATGCCAACCCTCCTTTTGTTATATGGCTGTAATTTGTTTTGTTGTGAAACAATAGTTGTTCTTCATGGGCAGTGACCGGCTGAAGAAAATAGCAAGCCATTTTTTTATAGTGTAGGGTGTTCCCTATATTTGCATGGGTGGTGAACTTTGATGCCCAGTGGATGTAATCTGTTCAATCGCCGTAATAGCCTAGCGTTAGTTGCTTGCTTATTTATTTCCTTAAAGTCATCTTTTTCCTCGGTTTGTTAGTGGCCGCAATAACCATGGGCCACATACGGCCCGTAGTAACCGTGGGCCTGCTACCTGCTGTAGTGACCATGGGCCATCTACGGGCCGTAGGATCCGTGGGCCAAAAGCGGACCGCAATATGGGCCGTAAACGGGCCAAAGTGGGAATGGTCCATTTAATGGCTTGTAGCATAACGGAACGTTAACAGGCCAAAAGTCATCCCAGGCTTAATTCTATCGACAGGCATAACGGGTCGTTAATGGGCCAGAATACATGACGGGTTGAAAATGGCCCAATGGCTTAACAGACCACAAACGGTCTGATTGTAACCACGTGCTGAATTTGGCCCATTAGCATAACAGGCTGTCGGCCCAGTGGGAACCAGGGTACCACGGCCTATCTGCCTTTGGCCCAGAGGACCACGCTTGGGCCGGCCCAGGAGAGTGGCCCTACCGCGGCCGCTCCGGAGGAAGCCGCCTCGCGAGGGGGCACCTCGCGAGGCTCCTTGCCGCCATGCTCCAGGTTGCCTCGCGAGGCCTCCTCACAGAGCAGATCTTAAGGCACCAGCCGCGGGGCTCCGCGCCCAGCACATGGGTGATGACCCGCTGTCAGGATAAGGACAGCGGGGCGTGACCGAGCCCAGCTTCCATTCTAGTGTTAAGGGAGCAGGGGCATCTGCTTCCCCCAAAGCAAGTCCCAAAGGCTTTCCTCTTTGGTGATAGAAGATCAGGACGGATCGGCGCGCCAGGACGAAGGTCATCTCCAAGCCCACCAGTACGTCACGGAGACTGCTTTATCAGGTGGAGACCACCTTTTGTTAGGATAAGCATGCGCGCCTGTTCCCCTTTGAATTGCTGCCCTGTGGCTACCCTTTCCCGCTCATATATTCGGGGAAGAGGACCATGGCACTACAAAAGGGACAGGGCCGCCTCCATGTAAGGGGATCGACCCATTCTCCCCTGCACCTCTTGTATTTGGAGCACGAGCCCTCCACCAAAAAGCAATCCAACACAGGCAGGAGTAGGGTATTACACCGCACGGTGGCCCGAACCTGGGTAGCTCGCGCGCCCCCTTCGTGTCCTGTGAGAGCCAGCGAGCCCGTCATGTTCCCGCCATAGTCGCCGTCGTGTCATAGGTTGCCAAGCAAAGTCCCCTAGAGTTCGAATCCTAAGTTCTTGGAGAAGTTTCTTGGACGCAGATCCTAGACTCCGACATTTGGCACGCCAGGTCGGGGGACTTGCCGTCTTCGTGCCTTCGACCCCGACGCCAGCATCGACATGGATGACGCCGCCGCTCGCCGGGAACGCGCCGCGCGTCGAGCCGCCACCAAGGTCCGGGCGCCCACCGCCCGTGGTGCCCCTGGATGCCGCCCCCGCGCTACCACCGAGCCTGTTGGGGAGCGGGTGGCCTCCTCCGCCCACCCGTCGGTGAACGAGCAGGCGCACAGCCGCTCCGCTGCCACCTCCTCGCTCGCGCGTCGCGACCCTCCCGCTCCGCATGCCGCGCTACTCATGGCACATGAGCTACTACACTACCGTCCCACCGAGGACGGCTACGATGCCTGGCTCGGGCGCATCACCGAGCTCGTCGACGCCGCGCGCGATGGCCAGGCGCCCTCCTGCTCCCTGCCTGCTCCGCCGTCCCGCACGGACCGGGCCGGGTGCGACGCGCCTCCTCCTCCTCCTCCGGACCGGGACGTGGCCGAGCGCAGCCCCGCAGCGCCTGCCCCGGAGCCGTCCCGCGGCTCGCTTGCGCCGGAAGGCGACGGCAATAGCTGCCAGATCATCCACCGCGCACCCCCGGACGCGCGCGTGTCCCTCGAGAAGGCGCGCAGCCGCTAGGACCGCGTCCTCCATGACGTCGCCATGGCTGGGCGCCAGAACCGCGCATCCCTCGACGATGGGGTTGTCACTAGCGGGGGCTACCTGGCCCTCGCCGCCGAGCTACGTCGCGTGGTGTGGCCCGACAAGTTCAAGCCGGACCTCCCCCAGCGCTACGACGGCACCACCAACCCCACGGAATTCCTCTTGCTCTACACCATCAGCATCCAGGCCGCGAGGGGGGACGACCGGGTCATGGCGAACTGGTTCCCCATGGCCCTCAAGGACGCTGCACGCTCGTGGCTCATGAACCACCCCGAGGCGTCCATATCCTCATGGGAGGACCTGTGCAAGCAGTTCGTCACCAACTTCAAGGGCACGAGCGACCGCGCCCTCACATTCAACGACCTGCGGAACGTGCGCCAGCGCCCAGGCAAGCCCCTTCGCAAGTTCATCCAGTGCTTCAGCCAGGTGCGCCACGAGATCCCGAAGGCCTCCGACGCTGCGATCATCTCCGCCTTCACCAATGGTGTCATGGACGTAAAGGTGCGCGAGAAGCTCTCAGTCAGGGACGAGCTCGACTCCGCGGTAGAGCTGTTCGTCCTCGCCGACCGTTGCGCCAAGGCTAAGTAGCGGCGCCTATTCCTCCACAATGGCATCGACGCTGAGCCTGACGCGGCGAAACCCAAGGGCAAGGACACCAAGCGTAAGGGCCCTGCCGTGCTCACGGCAGAGCCGGACTACAAGCGCGGCCGCGACCGCGGCGAGGCCAAGAAGGACGACCGTCCTTTCTGCGCCTACCACAACATGAACTCCCACAGCACTAAAGACTGCCACGAGCTCAAGCTGCTTCGCAAGGGCCGCACCGAGCGCCGCGGCAGCTGCAAGGAGCACGGCAAGCGCCGTGGCGGCGGCAGCGGGGCCGGCTGCTGGGGCGACAACCGCAACAATGGCGCGAGCGACAACAACCGTCAGGGCTGGCAGAACCAGCCGCGGCAAGCTGACCCTCAAGCCAACGCCGCCCCGCTACGCGCCAACGACTCCCCTCCCGCCAAGAACGCTGGGGGCTACCAAGAGCCCCGCAGGGTGGCCTGCATCCTCGGCGGGTCTCAGTCCCCTCCATCCAACCGCTACTTCAAGCAGTTCTCTCGGGAGGTGAACGCGGCCCTCCCGGCGCTCGAGTCTGCCGGCCGCCTCAAGTGGTCTGAGTGCCCCATCGCCTTCGACGCCAGCGACCACCCCAAATCCACGAAGGTCATGGGCGCCGTGCCCCAGCTGTGCACCCCCACCATCAGCAATGTCGCGGTCACCAAGACACTCATCGACGGAGGCGCCGGCCTCAACGTGATCTCCATCGAGACCTTCGAGACGCTCCAAGTGCCCTACGAGCGCCTGATGCCCACCAGACCCTTCTCGGGCATCACCGATGGCTCCACTGTCCCCCTGGGGTAGGTGCGCCTTCCCGTCACCTTCGGCACCCACAAGAACTACCGTACGGAGTTCATCGTCTTCAATGTGGCTCGCATCGGCCTGCCGTACAACGCCATCTTGGGCTACCCGGCGCTCACCAAGTTCATGGCCGCGACCCACCACCCCTACGGCCTGGTCAAGATGCCCGGCTGCAGCGGTACCCTCACCGTCCGCTGCGACAAGAAGGATGCGCTGCAGACCCTCGAGCACGCCTACAAGACTGCCTCCGTCGCATACCCGGCCGACGAGGATGTGCCTAGGCCTGCCGAGGAGACGCCCGTGAAGAAGAAGCCCCTGCTCTCTTAGGAGCGGGTCGAGTACAAGAAGGCGTCGCTGGATGGGGGCGAAGCAGGCCCCTCCCTCACCGCCGGCGGCGGGCCCTCCCCCAAATAGGAAGGCGCGCTCGTCACCCTCCTCCGGGCATGCCCTGGTGCGTTGGCTTGGGCAGCATCAGGCGCGCCCAGCCACATGAGGGAGGTGATCGAGCACCACTAAGCCGCGCGCCGGAGCGCGCGGCCCGTCAAGCAGAAGGAACGACGTCAGGCGCCCGAGCAGCAGGAAGCCAACATGCCCCAGGATGCTGGAACCGCACGCGAAGCCCCCCACCCCAAGTCGATCGCCAGCCTCGCCCCCGTCGCCAGGCCGCGCGATAGCGTGCACATGTGCATCGACTTCATCGCCCTCAACTAGGCTTACCCCATAGGCCCCTTCCTTCCTCAGCGCATCGCCGTAGGCTTGCCCTGGCTCGTGCGCATGCCGTTCCGCCTGGAGGGTGCCGGAGCCACCTTCGCGAGGCTGATGCGCATGAGCCTGGAGCCCCACATCGCAAGGAACACCGAGGTGGTTAACACTCGCCCACCGGCCCGCCGTGACCCCACTCGTGATGGAGGCGGGTGTTCCGGTACCAAACACATGGAAGGCCCTTCATCACCGTAAGTTCTATCCGTGCCCCCACGGATACGAGCGACATGAAGCTGTACACGCTCCGGGGCTCTCTCTACCCACGCTGCCTCCGGCACGTGAGAGCTCCCTCCCACTCTCGTGGAAGCCCCATGCTTAGCGCTGGCGGATGCCCCATGCTCCGCGCTGGTGGCCTACTTGAGGGGCCCTCGGCCGTCACATCCTCAAGCTGACCCGTGTCGAACACGGCAGCATGTATCTTTCTGTTATGTAATGAACTTGCTTCATGCATCAGTAAAGCTTATTTCCTTCAAAACCCTGTGTGCTCACAGCCGCAGGGCGCACGCTCACGGTCTGACCCGTGCCTGTCACGCGAGTGGGGGCTGGGCACGGTGTCTGTGCTCGGGTCAGTCCCAACAGCACTGAAAAACCCAAACAACTGAGCTCTGGCTCGCGGGCCTGCTCCCATGCACGTCACCTCACCAAGTCCTTGGTGCTCTTGTCTCCTCGCGTAACACCCACAGGCGACCTCGCGAGCGCGCCTTGCTGCACTAATTGCAAAAACTTGGCAGTTTCCCTGGTGCAGGATATGAAGGCCTCAGGAGCTCCCTCGGGAGGCGCTATGAGCGGCGTCCTGTGGGGCCTCACGAGGGACTGCGCCTCGCGAGCCGCGCCCCATGAAGGACTCGCCCTAAGCTGCATGCCTCAAAGGAGCTAAGTCTAAAGCACCCCTCGGGTCCTTTCCCTCTCGTTTCTCTCTCATGGCATCCTGATTTCCTTGGCACGAGCCGCCTGCGCGTCAAGGGGGGGACCCTGAGCATCGCGCCTCAGGGACTCCTACTAGCCCTAAGAGCCCTACACCCTCTGGCCTTGCCGAGCGCACGCTCTGGGCATACCAGCGACGATGTAGCCCACCTCAGGGGCTAGGTCCCAGCGACACAGGGCACGAAGGCAATGTAAAAGGGAAATAAGAGCCTCGGGAGGGAAAACGAAAGCACCTAAATCATTAAATACTTAACAACAAAAGTGCCGTACAAATGTCTTCACGCCCCCTTGGGGCCGCATCTACCCTGTTACAGGAAGGTGAGCGCAGGGCCTCAGGCAGTAGAGCCACCGTCGGCGTCATCAACAACTGGAATGCCGTCGTCGCCGGACCCTTCCCCGGCAGGCGCGAACCGCTCCAGCAGGCTCGCCACATGGTCCTCCACTGCCCTTATCAGCTTGCCTTGGAGCTCCTCGGGGACCGGAGACAGCACCTGGTCGAAGTCAAAGCTGCCATCGACGCGCAGCAGATCGCTGAAGAAGCGGGTCGACGCCTGGCGCAGAAGGTCGCGGCACTCAACGTCGCGGATCTCGTCCCACCGGGCGGAGCTCGCCTCCAGCCACTCCACGAGCCTTGTGAAGAAGGCCAGATAGCTGGCGTCGTTGGTCTCCAGGGGATCGTCCACCCCCTCGACCGAGAAAGCGGCCACGGCGCGGCGAGCGCGCCCCGTGAGCTCGCGGAACATCTTGGAGCGTTGGAGCTGCTCCCCGCGCCCCCGGGCCGCCTCGTCATGTGCCCGCTGTGCCTCGTCGCTAACCTCGCCCACCTGAGCCTGGATGTCTTCCAGCTCATGGCGGGTCGTGGCATGGAGCCCCGCCGCACTCCGCCTCTCGGCGCCGCGAACTGCCGCTTGAGCTCGGCGATTTCGGCGTCGAGCTCAAGCGGCAGTTCGCGGCCTCCGGCACCGCGAACTGCCGCTTGAGCTCGGCGATTTCGGCATCGAGCTCACCGCGCCTCTTCGTGAAGCGGTCCTCCTGCTTCTTTAGGTTGTTGGAGTAGGTGTCGGCCAGGGCCTTGGTCTTCCGCGCGACCTCGTCCTGGCCCCGCTTGTCGATCTCCGCCCTGTACCTCGCAGCCTTCTCTTCAAGCGTGGCGTTGGCTTTCACGAGGCATTCCTTGTAGGTGGCCTCGCCGACCGCCACGGTGCAGTCCAGGTTCTCCAAGCGCTCTCGCTCCCTCTCCTGCTCGATGGTGGTCCGCAGGAGTTCGCGCTCCCAAATCTCCATGTCCATCTCCAGGACCGCCGCCATGCTCTCGCGCCATGTGACCGCCTCCTCGCGGGAGGCAAGCCAGGCCTCGCGGGCCGCAATGCGCCTCCGCTGCAGGCGGAGGTTCTCCTCCTCGGCCCCGAGCTAGGCTTCTAGGGAGCTGAGGGCTGACCGGGACTGGCGGAGAGTCCCGATCCGCGACAGGATGCTGTGGCTCGCCAAGGCCAGGGTCCCGGGCGCGCCCGGCCCTTCCATCTCCACCCCCCGCGGCTCTGGGGGCTCGGGGGCTGCCGCGTCAACGGATCCGCCCAGACCCCCGCCTGAGGGGGCCTCATTCCCCTCCAGGCGGCAAGGATCCTCCTCGGCCTCCGCCTCGCCTTCCGCCCCAGCCGCCCGCTCGGCCGTACGGGGAGGACTGGGCGCGGCCGCCTCCGGCTTGTGGCGCCCTGGTGGTCACTCGAGGCTTGCGGTGGCTGCCGCGTCGGCGCCCGCCTTCCCCTCGGGGACGGGCCTCTCCCGGAGGCACTCTTTTTCCAGCAGGGGGAAGGCCCCCTCGGGAGGCTGGGCAGATTCCGCAGACCCCTCCTCCACGACCCCGGCACGCTTCGCGGGGCTCGGCGGGGGCACCGGTGCGCCATCAGCCCCCAGCTCCCATTGAGCCCCGGCCGGCTCACCGGCGTCCTTGTCTCGGGTTCCTTCCTTCTTCTTCTTTGGCGGGGAGCCCCTCCTGCTTGACTGGGGATCAGGCCGCGCCGTGCAAGATGAGGCAGCAGCCGCAAGGAGTGCGCGGGGCAAGGGGACTTACTCGTCTCTGGGGAACCATCGCCGCTTCCTTAGCTTCCCTCCCGGGCGGCTGCCACTTCCGCCCTCCCGGGACTCGCTGGGGCCCCCTCCCGAGGCCCCGTCACGAGGACCGCCTAGGCCCCCTCTCGAGGCTCCGGCGGGCGGGATCACCCCGCTAGGCGAAGGGCTCTCCGCACCAAGGGTTTTCTCCATCTGGGGCGTAGACCGCAGGGGCTCGACTCGGGCCCCCCCCGGCGTCACTGCCGCCACCGCTGCTGGTTCCCGCCATCGACAGGCGGCGGGTCGGCTTGGAGGCCGCTGCCTCGTTCCAGGCGTCGGCCACGGCCGCCACCTTGGTGTCGTCTTTGCCTCCGGGAAGCGGCAGCACCTGGATCGGGTTGTCGCGGGGTCCCACATGGCCCGGGGGCACAAGCCCCCACTGATCAAACAGTGGCATGCCGGCCCGCGCGTCCTCCCGGTTCCCGAAGCAGTAAATCGGAGCTGCGCTTGGCGGCAGGAACGGCGTCGCTGCGGCAAGGAGAACATTCACCAGCCCCTCCACCACCTCCGGGGCAAGGCGATCGGAGCTCAGCCTCATGGGGTCCCCCATGCCTGAGTGGGTCCACACTGGGCGAGGACGCCTCTGAAGGGGGGCAATGCGCTTGCGCACGAACTCCTTGACGACCATGCTTGCGGTGAGCCCACCTGCTTGGAGCACTCGCATCCTCGCCATGACCGGCCCCAGTGCGGCGTCGGTCAGCTCGGCGGGCCCCACCCGGAGCTCGGCACAGCTGGTGCCTCCGGGGTCTCGAGTAAAGGGTTGTATTGACACGCGTCCATGTAGACCCAGTGCGACCTGAAGCCTTCCACCTCCTCGGGGATCCGCATGTCGATGATATGTGCGCGCATGCCCGCGACCATGTGGAGCAACACGCAGCCCGAGCGCTGGTCCGCTTCGGTCAGTCGAAGGTGGAAGAATTTCTGGAGGAAGGCCACGGATGGCATCACCCCCAGAAAGGCCTCGCAGAGATAGGTGAAGACGGAGAGGAGGAGGACCGAGCTCGGGTGCAGGTGCAGCGCGTGGACCTGGTAGTGGCTGAGCACGGCATTGAAGAAGTCGGAGAAGGGGGGCACCAGCCCGGCGAAGACGGTAAGGAGGAAGAACGGGAAGGTCGTACCCCCTCGCTGAGCCGCGGGGCGCGACGCCATCCAGATCTTCGTTGCTCCATTCTCGTTGTGGGCGCTGGCCGTCATCGGCCGCACCTTGTCCAGGCCCTCCTCGTTGCGGATCACGGATTTTAGAAGGGCCGGGGCCGACGACCCCGGCTCGGCGTATTTCTTCTTCCCTCTCTTGCCTGGGGCCATGGCGAAGGAGAGATTGGAAGTTGGTGGGTGAAGAACCGAAGAGCTGCTCGCACGAGACGGAGGGCGAGATGGGTGTAACACCCCAAAAATCGGGTTATCGATTTTTGTGCTGTTAACCCTTCCTAGCTTTCCTCTCCCAAATTTTTCCTCTGGAATCTGGTAAATGACCAGGTGAATCTAGACAATCCTCAGCCTCTCCATAACTTTCCCATACTCTTGTGCCAGCCAAGCTTCCGTCAGTAAACCCCGAACCTCATTCAAACCCTAGTTCCAAAATATTGGAACTAGAAATTCTGCCTTTGTGTTTACAAAGGAGCTATCATTTTCCTTGCTCTGTTAATCCTCCCAAAATTTCCAGAGACTCTCCTTCATCCGTAAACCCTAGATGTGCAAAAATATTGTCAAGTCATATGCAATATTTTTCATCTAGAATTAATTCCTTATTTTGCCTTTCTGAGGAATTAAATCCAGTAAAATATATATCCATCTCCAAAGTTCATGAAAACTTGTGGAGATATTCTTTGTGATCATAGTGAGCTCTCACAAAAATATTGGCCATAATTAAATAAGGGAAATTGCATTTTCCTATTTAAAGCCAATATTTCAATTTGGGGCCTTTCCAAAGGAACTACCATTTTGGTAGCTAGGAAAAATCCCAAATAATTTGTGGAGCTTCTCCTATCCATATATTCACCATTTCCATCAAAATCCCAAGTTCCACAATTCAAATTTTGAGCACAACATCCATTTGCAAATTCTGTCCAGATTTCCAGTTTGCAAAGGAAGTGCTTAAATCCTTGATCTTTTTGGGCTGAAATTTTTTAGGGTGGTTAACATTGGCAAATCACCTCTGGATACCAAAAACCAGCCCATTTCATCTAGCCAATCTTCCTCAGTAACTTATCTAAGTTTCTGTCCAGATTGAATCTCTGTGAAGGAAGTACCCTCATGGATGATCAATTTGAGCTGAAACTTTTCCAGCTATCTCTCATGATCAAATCATCACACTCCACCAAAAATCAGATAATTCCATTTAGCCATTTGACCCCAGCATCATCATCTTCATTTCTAGTCAATTTGGTGCTTTGTGAAGGAAGTACCATCTAGATTTGTCCAATTGTGCTGAATTTTTGTCAGCATGGCTACCTTAGTAGATGATTGACCCATGCCAGAGATCAAACCAATAGGAGCACTGTGGTGGCCACACCACATGTGAACAGTTTGCTGCTGGAAACTTGTTGATCAAGGTGCAGTCACACCAGAGCTATCCATTGCATTTCAACCCGTCTAGTCAGCTCAGGGAAGGACGGAGAAGACCCTAGACATAGTTTGGCTTCACGTGAGGCGTGGCAACGCCGTGGCCACGCGGTGACCGCGTGCAGTGCACGCCAAGGCAGTGCACTGCATGCCAAAAGGCTTCAGGAACCCTCTCCAGCGAGCTCTGGGTTGTCCGGGCGCGCCGGCGTGCTCCCTGCCGCACGCGTTGACCGCCTAGAGCTTTCCCCCTCGTCCCGTAGCTCGTTGGCCGCTTCTGCCGAGATGGGTGCTCCACCGGAGCACCGCCACCTCGCCGAGCTCTCGAAGCTCCGTCCGCCGTCGCGTAGTCCTCCCCGCGACTATAAATAGGCGCCCCTCGAGCTCTCCCTCTCATCAGCAACTCCCCAACCCTTCCCTCGAGCTCCCCGAGCTCTTCTTTTCCCCATGGCAGAAACTCGGCTGCCGCCCGACCCCGCGAGCCACCCCACGCCCGAGCCCTTCCCCTCCTCCCCATTCCTCGCCCTCGACCACTCCTGAGTGTCCGCAGGCCGCCGCCGTCTCCATTCTCGCCGGGGAAGCTCTGCCGGCGCTGCTCTTCTACCGTGGTGCGGCCACCGTATCTCGGTCAGCGGCGTCGGCGCTGCAGGCCGTTCCCCGAGGCCTCGCGACCACCCACGGATGCGGCGCAGTGCCCTGGTTCCGGCGAGCCCAGTGGCGGCCCTCCTCGTGCGGCCAGTCGTCGGCTACGCCGGCAGCGGCTACGCCCTTGTCCTGCTTCGGTCAGGGGAGACGATGACCAGAGGAAGAGGAAGGAAATAAGAGAGAGAGAGGGGAAAGGGATAAGGCGGGGCCCGCTCGTCAGCCAGAGAGAGAGAGTCAACCCGGGCCCGCTGTCAGGTTAAGTGGAGGCGCCCTCCACAAGTGCGCTTCCCAGCTTCGAAAGCGTATTATCATAACTACGCTTTCAAATTCTCAAACGCCGGCCGAAACCACTATATAGTGGACGTTCATCCGTTAAGAGCCCAAACGAACAGTTTTCTGTTTGTTTATCGGCTTAACGAACGAACGGCCCTAACTTCGCGACCGTAACTCCGATTCAGGTAAATCCAACGCCCACGTCTTCAGTTCGTCGAGCCCGTTCCGATGGCATCATTTTCATAATGTTTCCACACTGTGAAAATGACCATTTTGCCCTTGCCCTTAATCAGCCCCCTTCAAGAGGGAAACTTTTCATGCAAATCTTTTCGGAGTTTGATCGCACTACCTCCCGGTGTATTCCTCTACCCCAAGGCAAGCCAACCTCTTATCATGAGCTTCGGACTTGCATGATGACTTTCCTTGCACCCTGTGTGTGTGTTGCCGTATATTTCAGATCATCTGTTAGTCTGCACTACCATAGCCCTGTTATTTCATCTGTGCCTGATGCTAGTTGTCGGGGGGACGAACCCCGGGTAGGCAATGGAGCTCGAACCCCTTCTTAAAAAATCATCGGAGCAGGTCAAGTCCCTCAGGCCGGCTTGCCAGTACGGCGGCCCCCCAGCGCGAGCCGGCTCGGCACGGCGACCCGGCGTGGCCGACTGGCCACGAGGGGACGATGCCTTCGCGACGAAGCAAACGTGGCTACCGCGCTCCTTCCTTTACGCTGTCAGAGCAGGCGAGGCTGCAGCTTTCCTTGTGCCCCCGCCCGAGGCGGGTGGTGTCAGGGAGGCGCGGTCCTGTAGAAACAACGGCGCCGACCTCCCTCTGACGACGGACAAGACGCGCCACAGTGCCCCGTACCCAGACTGACGAGAGACAAGACCCGCCATAGTACCCCGCGCCAGGCAGGTGCGGCGCACCTGGCGACCCGGCAACCTAGCGACCAGGCGACCCGGCGGCCCCCACCACCGGCTCCCGGTCAATGACACCAGGGGCCCGCGCCTTTATAACATTACCATTGTAACCCTGGGGGTCGGCCTATAAGACCCCCAGGGAGGCCTCCATGCAGAGGGGTTCGCATTCTGGTTCGCTTCCTTCAGTTCACTCTCTCCCGTTGGCTGGTCGCTCTTTGCTTCCCTTTAGTGACTCCTTCTCGCTCCACAGAGCACACACACACTCTCGCCGGAGAGGCAGAACGGTGGCCTAGCCCCTTCTCCCTCCTCCGTCCGAACAGCTCCAGGAGCGACTTTGTAGCCCTTGTGCTCTCCATACTACACTCGGCAGGATTAGGGGTGTTACCTCTCCGGAGGGCCCCGAACCTGGGTACGTCTCGTGTCTCGCACTTGCTCGTGCCAACCTCGCCTCCGGAACCCACCGTCGTCCTCACGTAGCCCCACCTCTTTAGCCATCTTATGGCATCTGCCGTGAAAATACCACGACACTAGTGTTATTTACCATGTGATATCATGAATTGCTGTCATGTCATATTTTTCCCATGCTAGTAACAATATTTTTAGTACCATTGTCATGCTAGTGCTATGATTTGATCTCATGCCATGACTATCAATACTGTTATGAGTTTGCTATGCTGTTGTTAGGAGTTTGTTCTTGCTCATAAATGTTGATGTTATGATGAGATGATGGAAATATTAAATTGAACTTATAAATTAAACTTCCTCCGTCATCGATGGGATCGAGTCATAGTGTCACCGAACCGAGCTTACCCCTGCAGCCACATTTGCCGGTATGGGACGGCCTTGACTTGGTCTAGCTTTGTGCTCTCTTATCGGTACCACCAACTAGGGAAGGTTATGCGCGCGCGCTACCCTGGCCCGGTAGGCGGCGATAACCTTGTGAGCCCAGTTGATTGTTTAGCCCGGGAGTCCCCGTTTGGGACAGTTTAGTTTGGCCACGACGGTGGCAGGTGTCAAGAGTGACACAGGGGCCACCCAGGGCATGACTCCGGGGGAGGATGATTGTCGGTGGTACGGTGGGGGAGTCACCGGTTAGGCAAGTTTCGTTGGAGCAGCACCGGTCCACCCGAATGGGAACATGTACTAAGTACGAGGCCGGGACCTCCATAGTGTGGGTAAAGTGCGCAACCTCTGTAGAGTGTAAATCTATTCGAATAGCCGCGTCCTCGGTCATGGACAGTCCGTGGTAGGCCACTATTTGGTCTTTGTCGATTCTGGAGGACAAACCTGTTATTATAAACTTGTTAAGGAATGTGCTACTAAACGAATGTGGTAATTTGGATAATTGTGAGCAGTCACCATGTTGTTCTGACATGATCACGAGATGAGATCTCGGGTGAGTCACTTCTGGAATCAGGATCTTTGCCGTCAGCCAGCTCTTTGCCGTCAGCTAGCTGACGGCAAAGAAGGTCTTTGCCATCAGCTTACAGAAAGCTGACGGCAAAGAAGGTCTTTGCCATCAGCTTACAGAAAACTGACGGCAAAGAAAGAGCTGACGGCAAAGATCATGTTTGCCGTCAGCCATCTCTTTGCCGTCTGCTAGCTGACGGCATAGAAGCTTTGCCGTCAGCTAGCAGACGGCAAAGAGGAAGGGTGGCCCACTAACGAGAACCACCTAACGGCCACTTTCTTTGCCGTCTACTAGCTGACGGCAAAGCTTCTATGCCGTCAGCTAGCAGACGGCAAAGAAAGTGGCCAACTAACGTCCGTTCCCCCCCCCCCGGCCCCACCCCACTAGCTAGGCTCTTTGCCGTCTGCTAGCAGACGGCAAAGAGATTTGACCTATCTAAAACAGTCAGCGCCCCGCACCCCACCCCTCTCTCTCTCCCCTCACCTCACCCGCGCCGCCCCCGTGCCCGAGCCGCCGCCGCCCCGCGCCACCCCCCGGAGCCCGAGGCGCCGCCGGCCAGCCCCGCCCCCCGGAGCCCGCCCCGCGCCCCACCCCTCTCTCTCTCCCCTCACCTCACCCGCGCCGCCCCCGTGCCCGAGCCGCCGCCGCCCCGCGCCACCCCCCGGAGCCCGAGGCTCCGCCGGCCAGCCCCGCCCCCCGGAGCCCGCCCCGTCGCCGGCCGCCCACCCGCCCCGCCCGGCCGCCCCGCCCAGCGGACGCAGGCCGCGGCGGCCGCCCTGCCCCGCCCCATCGCCGGAGCCGCGCCGCGCCGCCCCTCCCCGCCACCGGAGCCGCACTGTCGCCAGCCGCCCTTCCCCTCGGCCTCCTCAACCCGCGCCCCCTCCCCGTGGCCTGCCTCCTCAACCCGCGCCCCCTCCCCGTGGTGTGTTTTTCTGTTTTTTTTTCTTTCTGTTTTTTTAGATTTAGTTTAGTATTGTTTAGTTTAGTTTAGTTTAGGTTAGTTTAGTTTAGTTTAGTTTAGTTTAGTTTAGTTTAGGTTAGATTTAGTTTAGTTTAGTTTAGGGTTTTTTTTCAGTTTTTTAAGAATAAACAAGAAAGATGAAAAAAAAGAAGTAAAAGAAGAAGAGGAAGAAGAAGAAGAAGAGGAAGAAGAAGAAGATGAAAAAAAAGAACAATAAGTAGAAGAAGAAGAAGAAGAAGAAGAAGAAGAATAAGAAGAAGAAGATGGAAAAAAAAGTAGAAGTAGAAGATGAAAAAAAGAAGTAGGAAAAGTAGAAAAAGAGGGTCGCCGATGGTCGAGGGTCGCCGAGGGAAAAGAGGGTCGTCGAGTGGTCGAGGGGTCGAGGATCGAGGGGAAAAGGAGTCGAGGGTCGACCCCGACACGACACCACCGACACCCCGACCCCCGACACGACACCCCGACACGGCACCCCCGACCCCGACACAACACCCCTACCCCGACACGACACCCCCGACACCCCGACCCCGACACGACACCCCCGACACCCCGATCCCGAAAAAGGTGCTCTTCGGCCTTCCAGAGGCCGACGGGGTCATATATTTGTGAATTATGAGTTAGGTCATATATTTTTCGATTTTGTTATAAAAAACATCATATTTATGTTGATCAGGTGGATTTAAATGTGCAGTTGTTTCGTCGCTGCGAGGGTCTGGTGTTCGACGACCTCCCCGTGCGTTCGACGAGCTCCGCCCCTGCGTTCGTGGGTGAGCACAAATGACATCTCCTCCTCCCCCCTTCATTTCCTCTGTTCCGGTCTTCGTGCCGATGAAACTTGCTAGCTATAGGTGTCTTCAATCATTAGTATGCGTGACCACTATGCGTCTCCCGTTCGAAAGGGTTACATCTATAAATATGCATGCATTAGCATATTTATAACCGTGATTCTTTCGAATTGTCCAACGTTATCCATGGACAGCCCGAGTATGTGTAGATTGGGTTCGTTTTCCCATATGCTCTGCTCCGGATCCGATGCAGAATTTCGTCAGTGCCTCCCTGTTGTTCTCCGGGTACACATCCTCTCTACTTATTGCCGAGACGTGTATCAGGAGAACAGCAGGGAGGTGCTACCGAAATTTTGCGTCGGATCCGGAGCAGAGCATGGGAAAACGAACCCAATCTACACATACTCGGGTGGGATTAGGACCTATCTTTACCTACTAGCGTCTAGGTTGCATGGACGTAATAAAACTGAGAAACTCTATTAACTGATGAATATGGTTTGCTGAATTATGTATATATTTCTTGTGTGTCCAGTAGCTAGGCAAGATGATTGATCGTGCGTGGATGTACACCGGTCACACTAGTCAGAAAGACATGACCCATGAATGGATAACAAAAACCAAGGGGTTTGTGAGAGCCGCATTTGCAAATGGACAGAAAACAACCTGGTGCCCCTGTGTCGATTGCGACAACTATCATAAGAGGTCAGAGTTTGAAATGATCAAACACCTGCAAAAGTGGGGTTTTACGCCTAATTATACGGTCTGGACATTTCATGGTGAGTCTGCCCAACGTGCCAGAGCTGAGGTGGTTCGTCGTCGCACCGACGAGCATGGTACCGGGATCGAAGACATGGTGCAAGACTTTGATGATGCTTGGGATTCGGATGATGAGATGGAGGAATCTGCAAAGGCCTTCTATGAAATGTTGGAGTCTTCAAAACATCCTCTCCACGAGCACACTGAGCTTTGTCAGCTGGATGCCATCGCGCAAGTAATGGCTCTGAAGGCTCAGTTCAACCTGGGCAGAGAATGCTACGACGCGATGATGACGATATTTGGACGCTTTCTACCCAAAGGCCATGTATTGCCAGCAAACCTGTACCAGTCGGACAAAATCCTACGTGCGCTTAAGATGCCCTATGAGAAGATAGATGCTTGTGAGAATGGATGTGCCTTATTTAGGCTTCAGTATGCGGGCTTCAACTATTGTCCCATTTGCAAGTCTTCCAGGTATGTTGTGGTAGATAACGGTATGGGTGAGAAGAGTCAGACCAAAATCCCAGTTAATGTTCTTCGGTATATGCCAATCATACCAAGACTTCAACGTCTTTTCATGGTCGAAGATACGGCCAGACAGATGACGTGGCATAAATTGGGCAAAAGAACCGAACTAGATGCAGATGGGAATCCGATGTTGGGACACACTTCAGACGCTTTTGCGTGGAAGCACTTCGATGCATTACATAAGGATAAAGCGGCAGATCCAAGGCATCCTCGAGTCGCCATCAGCACGGATGGGTTCAATCTGTTTGGTATGACGGCAACCCAATACAGTTGCTGGCCTGTATTTGTCATTCCACTCAATCTTCCCCCCGGAGAGATTATGAAAAGAAAGAACATTTTCTTGACGTTGATAATTCCAGGGCCCAACTATCCGGGGAAGAATATGAATGTGTACATGCAGCCGCTTACGGATGAATTGCAAGAAGCTTGGGATAATGGGATCAAGACATATGACGCCGCTACAAAAAAAACTTCAAAATGCATGTGTGGTACATGTACTCGTCGCATGACTTGCCGGCGTATGCGCTATTCATTGGCTGGTGTGTGCATGGAAGGTTCCCGTGCCCCACATGCAAGGCAGCTCTTGAGTTCCGTTGGCTGCAGGCGGGTCGCAAGTATTCTTGCTTCGACTTGCATAGACAGTTCCTGGATCCTCACCATAAGTTCAGAAAAGACAAGAATAATTTCATGAAAGGTAGTGTTGTCAAAAACTCTGCACCACTTGCATTGACAGGCCAACAGACCCTGGATCAGATAAATGCTCTCGAGCCGGATCCAAATCGTCCAGGGTATTTCAAAGGGTATAATTCGAAACACGCCTGGACTCACAAGATATGCTTGTGGGATCTGCCTTACTTTAAAGACCTCCTTTGCCCACACAACATCGACGTGATGCACACTGAAAAGAATATTGCCGAGGCCCTTTTTGGTACATTGTTCGGCATAGAGGGGAAGTCGAAGGATAATCCTAAGGCTAGAGTCGATCAGGAGGCTCTATGTGATAGACCGTTACAAAACATGCGACAACCGAAAGGAAAGAAGAACTGGAGGAAGCCAAAGGCATGGTTTAATCTTGGAAGGCCAGCTATGAGGGAAATGATCTTGTGGGTGAAAATGCAGTTGATGTTCCCCGATGGGTATGCAGCGAATCTAAAGAGGGGAGGGAGTCTTGACAAATTGAAAATATTTGGTCTCAAGAGTCATGATTGGCACATATGGCTTGAGCGGGTAATGCCGGTGATGTTGCCTGGCTTTATCCCTGAGGATGAATGGCTAGTACTGGCAGAGCTGAGCTATTTCTTCCGTGCTCTTTGTGCGAAAGAACTATCGCCTGACGTGCTAGACGAACTGGAAGAGTTGGCGCCGGAGTTGATCTTCAAGTTAGAAAAGATCTTTCCACCGGGATTCTTTAATCCAATGCAGCATTTGATTTTGCATCTCCTGACCGAGGCAAGATTGGGGGGGCCCGTGCAAAATCGTTGGTGCTTCGCAACTGAGAGGATGCAGAAGACGCTTCGAGCAAAATGTAAAAATAAACATAGAATTGAAGCATCGATGGCCAAGGCATTCATTACTGAGGAGGCGGCAAACTTCGTGACAGCACACTACAAAGCCAAGAATCGTCATTTGCATAATCCGAAGCCTCGGTACAATGATGGCGACCGTGAAA
This sequence comes from Elymus sibiricus, assembly GCA_039707655.1. Lineage (NCBI taxonomy): Eukaryota > Viridiplantae > Streptophyta > Magnoliopsida > Poales > Poaceae > Elymus > Elymus sibiricus. The sequence continues at coordinate 162,734,397 of CM077666.1, read as the reverse complement.
AAGGTCGATCCAACCTCAGCCTATTCAAAGGGAAGCTCGCACCAGCCGGTGCTTCGAAAGCAATAGTGTTGGATGTCGAAGAATGGCGGACCATTTCGTTGTATATCTTCAACAACCTAACAGAAGTGCGGCCGTACATCGAGTAAGTTCTCGGTACATTGTTTTGCAACTTCTAATTCCTTTGAAATGCTCTTATTCCCGGATATGTGATACAGTCGATACGTCGCCAAATTCTCGGATGGAGCGGTGATCCAAAAGGATTCCATCAAAGAGTATGAGCTTCTGGCAAAGCATGGAGGCGGCTATCCCGGTTTCATCTCTTGGTTCAAACAAACGGTAATTTCCATTAGACCATTTCATTTCTTCGTCTAGTTTGCGGCTAATGCAACAATCCTTTCGTATTAAACTTGTAGGCTAATGCAGAGTCTATGGACTCCGAATTGAGACAAGTCGCTAATGGTTTTGACTATAAGGTTCGTTCATTTGACAAATACGACATCAACGGGTATCGCTTTTGTACTTTTGGCAAAGAGCTATCTATGGCCGACCGAAAGTCTACAAATTGTTGTGTCTCCGCTGTCAGCAAAGGAGGGGTCAAGTATTATGGAAGAGTTGAAGCAATTTATGAACTTACATTCTTTGGTGAAAACCCACCAAACGTCGTAGTCTTCAAATGTTATTGGTTCCAGCCGAAGGAGACTAGAAGGACTCATGAACATATAGGGCTAGTAGAAATCAAACAAAGCACCCATTTAGATGTTCCCGATGTCTATATTACGGCTCAACAGGCGACCCAAGTTTTCTATCTACCGTGGGCCTGCCAAACTGATCCAAATCTGAATGGTTGGGATGTCGTTTATGATGTGCCGCCACATTTTAGACCACCTCTCCTCAATGAAGATGATTATGAACCTCACATTAACCCAGACACATATGAAGGAGAATTCTTCCAAGAAACACGTGTTTCCAAAAAACGTTTTAAGAACCGCTCTAGTTCACCCCAGAACATTGAGGTAGACAGCGACAGTGAATCCGACTTCACCCCTGAGCCGGAAGAAGAAGAGACGGAAGAAGAAGAGGTTACTGCTGCGGATGACCTGTCAATGCTTGACCGATTACATAAAGGAGGCCTTCCACATGTTGATGCATTTATTGATGATGCTGATGAGCACGTCATTACTGATAGTGATGATGATTATGCATTTATTGATCTCGGAGCATATATAGACGATGAAGATTAATATTAGTAATGTCAGGTATTCAATTATTATTATGTACATATATATTATTAATTAGTTCATGTTATTAGGTATTCAATTTTTTTATGTTGTACTAATTTCGTTTACTCTTTGTCATTGCAGGTGTTGACAGATGGTGGGCGCGGATCGAGAGCGCTCCGAGCCTCCTTCCTCGGCGCGTGCTGGGAGGGGTGCTATTATTCCACCCGAGCACCTCCGGAGAGCGCTGGTACCTAGGATAGCTCAATAATGATCTATACTTAGCTTAGCTAGTTCATTTATGACATAATTAGCTTACTTAGGTAAAAAAAATGGCATAATAACCTTGGTTTAGCTCCAAACTGTCATATCATTAGTTTATTTTCCTCCAAAATGACAAAATAACCTTACCTAGCTCCAAAATGACTGATTTTAACTAGGATAGCTCAAAAATGACCTACACATACCATTTTGTCCTCCAAAATGAATAAATATGCTTAGTTAGCTAAAAAAATGGCATAACTACCTAGGTTAGCTCAAAAATGACTTATACTTAGCTTCTTTAGTTCATTTATGACATACTTAGCATACTTAGGTCAAAAATGGCATAATAATCTTGGTTACCTCCAAAATGACATTGACTTAGCTTATTTTCCTCGAAAATGACATAATAACCTTACTAACCTCCAAAATGACCTATTTACCTAGCTTAGCTCTATAATGACCTACACTTAGCATTTTTACCTAGCTTAGCTAAAAAATGGCATAATTACCTAAGTTACCTTCGTTAGAAGAAGAAGAAGATAAAGAAGAGGAGAAAAAGAAAGAGAAGAAAAATTCTTCTTCTTCTACTTCTACTTCTTCTTCTTCTTCTTCTTCTTCTTCTTCTTCTTGTTCTTCTTCTAACTTTCTTCTTTCCCAATTTGCAGATTTGCTTTAGATCACGGAAGCTTGCGTTGATGGAGTCTACAATTCTCCTTGTCCTTCCTTTTTGTTTTGATTTTGTAGGATGAACAATGTGAAACTTGCTACCTATATATGTATGTATGGATGAAACCATTGTATGCTTGTTGTTGGATATATGTTGGCTATATATATATGTTGGATATGGACTTTTGAGTTGGTATGTATATGTGTTGGATGATCATATCCATATGGCAGGGATATGTATGCTTGTTGAAAGTATTTTCAAATATATATATATATATATATGTGAAATTGATTGAATTTAAGAAAAAACAGAAAAAACAGGGGCAGTACAGACACTTTGCCGTCCGCTGGCAGACGGCAAAGTTCTTTGCCATCTGCCGGCAGACGGCAAAGCTGCCACGTGGCAGCTACCTGTGCAACCTGGGGGGCACTGGGCTGGCCTATGTGGTTGCTTTGCTGTCTGCTAGCAGACGGCAAAGAACTTTGCATCTTTGCCGTCTGCCAGCAGACGGCATAGCGAGCCACGTGGCAGCTACCTGGGGGGAACCTGGGCTGGCCTATTTGGCCACTTTGCCGTCTGCTAGCAGACGGCAAAGCACGCCGTTAACCCCTTAACGGACCTAAGCTGCCACGTGTGCCGTCCATGCCCTTTGCCGTCTGCTGGCAGACGGCAAAGACCTTTGCATCTTTGCCGTCTACCAGCAGACGGCAAAGTGCCCTTTATCGTAGCTTGTTCAGCCGTCCGCCATGCATGCCTTTGCCGTCTGCTGGCTGGCGGCAAAGACCTTTGCCGTCCGCCATGCATGCCTTTGCCGTCAGCCATGGCAGACGGCAAAGATCCTGATTCCAGTAGTGAGTCATGAGTTAGCCCGGAAGGGCAGTAAAACTGATTGACTGTTACAACATGTTAATTCAGTGCTTCACGGGAGGTAAGAGTAGTGTAGGTTCCAGTTTGATTTTGGATGCCATGTCTCGTAGAAATAGCCATGCCATGTTATGATATGCAGTTGATATGTTTGATTCATGTTATGCCATGCTTGATCCATGATTACTGTTAATTCCATGCCATGCTTAGAATAAATTCTTATATGAGCATAGGGCTTGCTTTGTCATCTGCTTGTTTGGATGCTATGTATTTGGTTGTCTTGCGAGTACATTCAAAGTACTCACCTGGCCTTGCACGTGGCCAGTTGCAGGAGAAGATCCGTCGTGCTAGATCGTAACCCAGCCAGTCCTGTGAGTTGTGGAGCCCAGCCAGAGACGTCGTTGCCATTGAACCAAGACCTCCGCTGCCATTTAGTTAGCCTTGGAGCCTTGTAATATTGTTGTAAGCAACAGTATTGTAATACTCCATTTCATATAATAAAGCCATTTTTGTGCCTGGAATTGCTGTATCATGTCTCAGGCGTGCGCCAGGTCTTATCCTGGGACTGGCGTGCGTCGGCCCTCTATCGGGGTGCCACAAGACGTGGTATCAGAGCCAGGCTGGCTGTAGGTTACCCTAGCATCAGACCACCCCTATTTTCGACCGTAGTGAGCCCAATAGAGCTAACCCATCCCTGGCATCCGACACGGCCACTGTTGATCAACAGACGGTGCAGTCGGAATGGACGTACCCCTACCCAGCTGTTCGCCCACCCAGCCATCCTTGGATTGGACCGCGACCCTACCTAGTTGCCAGCCGTGCCAGCGTATCCTTTACCCGGCACGAGCAGGATCTACGCCATGCTGGTATGTCCCAGCCTGGCTGCCTATGTAGAATCCCTTCCACCTGCGAGTCGCAGCCCTCTCCGTTCAGTGAGCCAGATCCTCGCAAGAGAACCCAAGCCATTATCCTTAAACCAGCAGCCATGGCTAGTTCTTCCAGAGCACCCACTTTCCATATCCGAACCTTGGCTTATGGTTATCCCGGCTTTCCGCCCATTCTTTCGAGCATGCTCACCCAAGCCCTTGGCTGTAGTACTAGCCCGATGTATCTGGTGTTCCAATCAAAACCCGTCTCTCACCTTTGCCGATTCTATGCGAATGCGCATATCTGCCCAGGTCCAGCGGAGGATGGGAAGCCCTTGACTTTCCAAGGCAAACCCATGCCCACCCCCGCATTGGCTGTCCAGACAGCTGCTGCGGAAGCCATTGCCTGTCTTCATTTCCAGTTTCCGAAAGTAGCAGAGATGCGGGAGTACCGCTACTTTCCCTCTGCGTCCAGCACAGGTTGCGAGTTCTTCAGCACAGTCGAAGATACCGACTCGGCAATGGCTCACCTAGTTCAGTTCATTGCTGCCCAGGGACTGCTGATCTCCGGCATCCTTGGAGAGTTTCAAGCCATTGACCAAAGCACCACTCGGGTTATTACGGAAGCATACCGTGAGGCCCGTCAAGCTGCATCCCAGGCCACCAGTTCCATGATGCCAAACCCAGTGCCACCTTCGCCGCTAGTGTTACCCTCGAAGCCCATGAACCCGTGGAACTCTGGCTCCGTCCACCCAAATTCTATTCGAGGAGCTATTCGGCGTCTTCGTCATCGGGATGTGTTTCGTCAAGTTCCAGCCGTAGCTCCAGCAGTTGAGCCCCAACCCATAGAGGTGTCCAACGATGAAGATGGAAGTTGGCTCAGCCTGCGTCCCCCAGGAGAGCCCCAGCAAGAGTAGAACCCTGTAGTTTGGAGTGAGTTGTTCACTGCCTAGTAAGATTGCGTGTTGTTGTATGCTTGTACTGCTTGTATCTTGTGTGCGGTGGTAATGTTATGTATGCCCGTTTGTTTTGTGTGCTTGGTTCATCTGTCTCTCTGTTAAGCAGAAATGCCTAGCAGAGCTGGCAATGGTTTCTTAACAAGATTTCGATCAGTAGGACACTTACACCTAATAACAACGGATTCGCTTGGAGTCCCTAATGAAATACGGGCTGGTGTAGGTGTATGTATACCAGGAGTACATACACCCACTAGCATTAAAACACCGTAGTGTAATCTGTTGGATGTGTTCTTTTCCTGTATGTTGCTCCTATATGCATTTGCCTGCATTTTGGTTTGAGTAGATTGCATGTGTATTGTGTGAGCAATGTCTACACGCCAAGTTCATCCTCCTGAGTAGAGTCGCAGCAGTACTCAGGAAGAATGCAAAACCACAGACCCTCATCCATTCGTGCTTTCTCCGTTTGCCAGCCTCCCAAACTCAGAACTCTGGAGAGCTAGTTCTCCCCTCCCTAGTCCCTAAATCTTTTTCCCAGAGCCCAGCTGCAAACTCGGAGAAAATCTGAGAAATTTTATTGCAGCATAAACTATTACAACCCCTCCATTCTGAGATTTAAACCCCGATTCTACTCCAACACCCACTCGTACCCAGCACAAATACCTAGTCCTCATGATCACTGCCGCCTCGGAGAGCCACCACTCGAGTAGCGGCATCACGGCGATCATCGAGGATCATCGCACACAGTAGCAGCGAGAAGCCAACCAATGCCGCCAGTAGACCAACCAGGAGGATCGTGATCAGCTCCGAACCTACGTCCGCCATTAACGCCTCGCCTCGAGCTCCTGCAAACAAAAGGAGAAGAAGAAGGAGAAGAAGTGAGTTGAGGTGCGAGGTAGAGGGAAGAAACCGCGGTCATTTCAATAGCCCGAGCCCGGTGTACGGTGAGCGAGGTCCAGGAGAACCGTGCATCGCTCGATCACCGGCGTCCAGGAGGCGAATCCGCGAGCAGTGCCGACCGGCGCTGGCCCGCGATGGGAGTGCTCTCTGCGTCGACCTCGTGCACGCCGCGCACTACCGTCGTAGGATGCTTTATGCCCTAGGAGCTAGGCGCGAGCTGTGCCCGGTCGCACAGCGCAGGAGCGAGAGAGCGCAGTTGGCCGGAGATAGAAGAAGGAAGCTGCCAGTGGGCCCTGGGCACACCTGTCAGCAGGAGAGGCCACTGTTCCTCGGGGTACCTCTAGCATTTACGGAAAAAGGAATTTTTTTTCTAAAAATTGTCAGCGCCACGAGAGAAACCCAGCGACCCCTACCCATGGAGTAGAACCCGCGATATCCGTATCACGATCTGGGTGTACCAATTTTTGGTACTATTAACTCGGTTGTTTTCAACCGCAGGGTTAAGACCCAACCCAGAGCTTTTTCCAGGAGGCGTAGTATTTGTTTTGAGCTAACCCTAGGAATCTCGAGGATGAGATTCTCTTAAGGGGGGAAGGTTTGTAACACCCCAAAAATCGGGTTATCGATTTTTGTGCTGTTAACCCTTCGTAGCTTTCCTCTCCCAAATTTTTCCTCTGGACTCTGGTAAATGACTAGGTGAATCCAGACAATCCTCAGCCTCTCCATAACTTTCCCATACTCTTGTGCCAGCCAAGCTTCCGTCAGTAAACCCCGAACCTCATTCAAACCCTAGTTCCAAAATATTGGAACTAGAAATCCTGCCTTTGTGTTTATAAAGGAGCTATCATTTTCCTTGCTCTATTAATCCTCCCAAAATTTCCAGAGACTCTCCTTCATCCACAAACCCTAGATGTGCAAAAATATTGCCAAGTCATATGCAATATTTTTCATCTAGAATTAATTCCTTGTTTTGCCTTTCTGAGGAATTAAATACAGTAAAATATCTATCCATCTCCAAAGTTCATGAAAACTTGTGGAGATATTCTTTGTGATCATAGTGAGCTCTCACAAAAATATTGGCCATAATTAAATGAGGGAAATTGCATTTTCCTATTTAAAGCTAATATTTCAATTTGGGGCCTTTCCAAAGGAACTACCATTTTGGTAGCTAGGAAAAATCCCAAATAATTTGTGGAGCTTCTCCTATCCATATATTCACCATTTCCATCAAAATCCCAAGTTCCACAATTCAAATTTTGAGCACAACATCCATTTGCAAATTCTGTCCAGATTTCCTGTTTGCAAAGGATGTGCTTAAATCCTTGATCTTTTTGGGCTGAAATTTTTCAGGGTGGTTAAAATTGGCAAATAACCTCTGGATACCAAAAACCAGCCCATTTCATCTAGCCAATCTTCCTCAGTAACTTATCTAAGTTTCTGTCCAGATTGAATCTTTGTGAAGGAAGTACCCTCATGGATGATCAATTTGAGCTGAAACTTTTCCAGCTATCTATCATGATCAAATCATCACTCTCCACCAAAAATCAGATAATTCCATTTAGCCGTTTGACCCCAGCATCATCATCTTCATTTCTGGTCAGCTTGGTGCTTTGTGAAGGAAGTACCATCTAGACTTGTCCAATTGAGCTGAATTTTTGTCAGCATGGCTACCTTAGTAGATGATTGACCCATGCCAGAGATCAAGCCAATAGGAGCACTGTGGTGGCCACACCACATGTCAACAGTTTGCTGCTGGAAACTTGTTGATCAAGGTGCAGTCACACCAGAGCTATCCATTGCATTTCAACCCCTCTAGTCAGCTCAGGAAAGGACGGAGAAGACCCTAGACATAGTTTGGCTCCACGTGAGGCGTGGCAATGCCGTGGCCACGCGGTGACCGCATGCAGTGCACGCCAAGGCAGTGCACTGCGTGCCAAATGGCTTCGGGAGCCCTCTCCAGCGAGCTCTGGGTTGTCCGGGCGCGCCAGCGAGCTCCCCGCCGCACGCGTGGACCGCCTAGAGCTTTCCCCCTCGTCCCGTAGCTCGTTGGCCGCTTCTGCCGACATGGGTGCTCCACCGGAGCACCTCCACCTCGCCGAGCTCTCGAAGCTCAGTCCGCCGTCGCGTAGTCCTCCCCGCGACTATAAATAGGCGCCCCTCGAGCTCTCCCTCTCATCAGCAACTCCCCAGCCCTTCCCTCAAGCTCCCCGAGCTCTTCTTTTCCCCATGGCAGAAACTCTGCCACCGCCCGACCCCACGAGCCACCCCACGCTCGAGCCCTTCCCCTCCTCCCCATTCCTCGCCCTTGACCACCCCTGAGTGTCCGCAGGCCGCCGCCGTCTCCATTCCCGCCGGGGAAGCTCTGCCGGCGCTGCTCTTCTGCCGTGGTGCAGCCGCCGTATCTCGGTCGGCGGCGTCGGCGCTGCAGGCCGTTCCCCGAGGCCTCGCGACCACCCTCGGATGCGGCGCAGTGCCCTGGTTCCGGCGAGCCCAGCGGCGGCCCTCCTCATGCTGCCAGCCATCTGCTACGCCGGCAGTGGCGGCGCCCTGTCCTGCTTTGGTCGGGGGAGACAACGACCAGAGGAAGAGGAAGGAAATAAGAGAGAGAGAGAGGGGAAAGGGATAAGGCGGGGCCCTCTCGTCAGCCAGAGAGAGAGAGTCAACCCGGGCCCGCTGTCAGGTTAAGTGGAGGCGCCCTCCGCAAGTGCGCTTCCCAGCTTCGAAAGCGTATTTTCATAAGTACGCTTTCAAATTCTCAGCCGCCGGCCGAAACCACTATATAGTGGACGTTCATCCGTTAAGAGCCCAAACGAACAGTTTTCTGTTTGTTTATCGTTTTAACGAACGAATGGCCCTAACTTTGCAACCGTAACTCCGATTGAGGTAAATCCAATGCCCACGTCTTCAGTTCGTCGAGCCCGTTCCGATGGCATCATTTTCATAATGTTTCCACACTATGAAAATGACCATTTTTCCCTTGCCCTTAATCAGCCCCCATCGAGAGGGAAACTTTTCCGGCAAATCTTTCCGGAGTTTCGTCGCAGTTCCTCCCGGGGTATTCCTCTACCCCAAGGCAAGCCAACCTCTTATCACGAGCTCCGGACTTGCGTGATGACTTTGCTTGCACCCTGTGTGTGTGTTGCCGTATATTTCAGATCATCTGTTAGTCTGGACTACCATAGCCCTGTTATTTCATCTGTGCCCGATGCTAGTGTTATTTACCATGTGATATCATGAATTGCTATCATGTCATATTTTTCCCATGCTAGTAACAATATTTTTAGTACCATTGTCATGCTAGTGCTATGATTTGATCTCATGCCATGACTGTCAATACTGTTATGAGTTTGCTATGCTGTTGTTAGGAGTTTGTTCTTGGTCATAAATGTTGATGTTATGATGAGATGATGGAAATATTAAATTGAACTTATAAATTAAACCTCCTCCGTCATCGATGGGATCGAGTCATAGTGTCTCCGAACTGAGCTTACCCGTGCAGCCACATTTGCCAGTATGGGACGGCCTTGACTTGGTCTAGCTTTGTGCTCTCTTATCGGTACCACCAAGTAGGGAAGATTATGCGCGCGCGCTACCCTGGCCCGGTAGGTGGCGATAACCTTGTGAGCCCAATTGATTGTTTAGCCCGGGAGTCCCCGTTTGGGACAGTTTAGTTTGGCCACGACGGTGGTAGGTGTCAAGAGTGACACAGGGGCCACCCAGGGCATGACTCCGGGGGAGGATGATTGTCGGTGGTACGGTGGGGGAGTCACGGGTTAGGCAAGTTTTGTTGGAGCAGCACCGGTCCACCCGAATGGGAACATGTACTAAGTACGAGGCCGGGAGCTCCATAGTGTGGGTAAAGCGCGCAACCTCTGCAGAGTGTAAATCTATTCGAATAGCAGCGTCCTCGGTCATGGACAGTACGTGTTAGGCCACTATTTGGTCTTTGTCGATTCTGGAGGACAAACCTGTTATTATAAACTTGTTAAGGAATGTGCTACTAAACGAATGTGGTAATTTGGATAATTGTGAGCAGTCACCATGTTGTTCTGACATGATCATGAGATGAGATCTAGGGTGAGTCATGAGTTAGCCCGGAAGGGCAGTAAAACTGATTGACTGTCACAACATGTTAATTCAGTGCTTCACGGGAGGTAAGAGTAGTGTAGGTTCCAGTTTGATTTTGGATGCCATGTCTCGTAGAAATAGCCATGCCATGTTATGATATGCAGTTGATATGTTTGATTCATGTTATGCCATGCTTGATCCATGATTACTGTTAATTCCATGCCATGCTTAGAATAAATTCTTATATGAGCATAGGGCTTGCTTTGTCATCTGCTTGTTTGGATGCTATGTTATTTGGTTGTTTTGCGAGTACATTCAAAGTACTCACCTGGCCTTGCACGTGGCCAGTTGCAGGAGAAGATCCGTCGTGCTAGATCGTAACCCAGTCAGTCCTGTGAGTTGTGGAGCCCAGCCAGAGACGTCGTTGCCATTGAACCAAGACCTCCGCTGCCATTTAGTTAGCCTTGGAGCCTTGTAATATTGTTGTAAGCAACAGTATTGTAATATTCCATTTCATATAATAAAGCCATTTTTGTGCCTAGAATTGTTGTATCATGTCTCAGGCGTGCGCCAGGTCTTATCCTGGGACTGGCGTGCGTCGGCCCTCTATCGGGGTGCCACAATGGGGACGAAGAGTAATGACGTGCCTGCACCCCGTGCAGGCAAGCTTTATCGCCAGGACGGCGGTTCCCGAGGCGTCGTGGGGAGTGGGGGTGCCTCGCCCCTGCAAATGCCGCCACGCGTCACCTCTGGGCCCGGCAGCTCAGTGGGCCCCGTGCCGTTTCATCCCTAACGGGTGAAACGTGCGCGCCATGGGCCCGGGGGCTACTGTCGGCCCAGTGGGAACCAGGGTACCACGACCTGTCTGCCTCTGGCCCAGAGGACCACGCTTGGGCCGGCCCAGGAGAGTGGCCCTGCCGGGGCCGCTCTGGAGGAAGCCGCCACGCGAGGGGGCGCCTCGCGAGGCTCCTCGCCGCCAAGCTCCAGGTTGCCTCACGAGGCCTCCTCACGGAGCAAATCGTACGGCGCCAGCCGCGGGGCTCCGCGCCCAGCACATGGGTGACGACCCGCTGTCAGGATAAGGACAGCGGGGCGTGACCGAGCCCAACTTCCATTCTGGTGTTAAGGGAGCAGGGGCATCTGCTTCCCCCAAAGCAAGTCCCAAAGGCTTTCCTCTTTGGTGATAGAAGATCAGGACGAAGGTCATCGCCAAGCCCACCAGTACGTCACGGAGACTGCTTTATCAGGCGGAGACTGCCTTTAGTCAGGATAAGCCTGCGCGCCTGTTCCCCTTTGAATTGCCGCCCTGTGGCTACCCTTTCCCGCTCGTATTTTCGGGGAAGAGGACCAAGGCACTACAAAAGGGACAGGACCGCCTCCATGTAAGGGGATCGACCCATTCTCCCCTACACCTCTTGTATTTGGAGCACGAGCTCTCCACCAAAAAGCAATCCAACACAGGCAGGAGTAGGGTATTATACCGCACGGTGGCCCGAACCTGGGTAGCTCGCGCGTCCCCTTCGTGTCCGGTGAGAGCCAGCGAGCCCGTCGTGTTCCCGCCGTAGTCGCCGTCGTGTCGTAGGTTGCCATGCAAAGTCCCCCAGAGTTTGAATCCTAAGTTCTTGGGGAAGTTTCTTGGATGCAGATCCTAGACTCTGACACAGGCCACTAACGGACCGTAAGTAATCGAGGGCCGAAAATGAGCCCAAGATTTTATGGGCCCATAGAAGGCAGAAAGAAAACACGGGCTGGAAACGGCCCAACTGAATCATGGGCCGTTAATGGGCTCAAAGCAGTTTACTTTTCATGATGGGCCAGAATCACCACGGGCCGTCAATGGGCCCAGAGATACGAAAGGCCTCATATGGGCCGAAAGATGTCACGGGCCATAGATGGGCCGAAAGTGACAACATGCTGGAATCATAAGGCACGACCCACATGGCGGTACTAGGATGAATTTTGAAAGGCCTTAAGGGGTCGTGAGTACCCGGGCCGTAAATGGGTTGTATGCGAATAGGCCGTTAACAGGCTTTCCATGGGCCGGCCCGCTAATTTTTGACCAAGTCAAACGGGCCAGCCTTTTTAACGTAAATGGGCCAGTATTGGGCCATGCCACGTGTCTATGTATCATAGGTGTCTCTGGTCCAATGAATGGATGACATCTGTCCCAACGCCGAGCTGACACGTGGTTCCATTGGCAAATGAGAATTTTACACGTGGAAAATCGCCATTGGTCCGGGCTGATAACGGGTTATCAGATCCGAACCCGCGCCCGATAGCTTAACAGCGACCCGTTACGGTGGATGCCATGTGTCGGTTACCCTTGACGAAAACACTTCCATGATGCGACATTTATCATCATGGAAGTGGACACTTCCGTGATGATAATTTCAGTATTGTCATGGAACACTTCTATGACAACATAGGTATGACTATCTTGATTATGTCATAAAATCATCACGGATGTACATGCATGATAGAAAACATGACCTACTGTGACAAACACGTATCATCACGGAAGTGTTATTTTTGTAGTGCTTGATATAGTTTTTTTATGGTGACACTATGTCTGTAGGCACTATTGATGATGATTTTGTCATGCCTATTAATTATTATGATGATCATGATTGGGGTTGGGGAGATAATTATGATACTTCTTGTGTTCTTGAAAATTTATTTGAGCTTCATGATAAATCTATTGTTGATAATAATGTTTGAAATACTATTGAAAGTGGGTTTGGAGAGGTCATTAGTTTAGTTAAATTAATCCCACTATCTTGGAAGATTATAAATTCTTTATGCATGTGGATTATAAAGAGAATATTTTATATAATAACTATATTGTTGAATTTGATTATGACCCTACATTTAATTATTTTGAGAGAGGCAAGCATCATTATATAAATCTTCATATTACCAACTTACCACTCTTTTGTTGAAATTATTAGTGTTTCATTCTTCCTACTTGCATATGCTAAGAATTGCTTGCCTCACTAATTTGTTTATTTATAAAATTCCCATGCATAGAGTGGGTTAGACTTAAATGTGCTTGCTACATGCTTTATGATGCTTTATTTTGTGCTTCAATTCTTGATTTTCATTGAGCATCATTGAAATCTCAAGCTTATCTTAATGGCTATAAAGAAAGAGCTTGTTGTGAGACAACCCAATAGTTAACATTTCAGTGTGTCAACATAATTATTGCTACTATAGTAATTGTTTTTGTATCTTTTCTTTTTATTTTTGTGCCAAGTTAAACCTTTAGGGTGATGTGGATGATTGTTTATTTTGGTTCTGTGTAGAAACAGAAACCTTTTCGTCTAGTATCTGATTTTTTCTTCTCTACTGGATCTTGATAAAATGCTGAAATTTTTACACAATTCTTGTATACAGATTTTCTGTGTTGCCTTAAGTTTTCAGAATTTGAGGAGTTACAGAATAATGATAAAAAAAATAGATCTTTACGTACTGTTCTGTTATTGACAAATTCTGTTTTGTTTTCTTTGTTTGCTTGTTTTAGAGTTTCTATGACTTCTATTGGGGAATATAAATTATGGAAATGATAGAATACAGTAGACATCAATTGGGAATAATTATGAATCTTGCCTTGACAGTACCGTACCCAAGTGAATGATTTATTTTATTATACTAACCTATCTCACGAGATTCCGTTAAGATTTGTGTGAATGAAGGTTTCAAGTTTTGGCTGAGATGGAGATATATGAACAATAAGGAGCAGAAAAAACCTAAGCTTGGGGATGCCCAAGGCACCCCAAGGAAATATTCAAGGAAGACTCAAGCGTCTAAGCTTGGGGATGCCCCGGATGGAATCCCCTCTTTCGTCTTCAAAACTATCAGTATAATGTAATCGAAGCTATATTTTTATTCTTTACATGATATGTGTTTTGCTTTGAGCATCTTTTGCTTTTATTTAGTTTTGCTTTCTGATCTTTGCAATTATCGTTTCCTGAACATATTTATTAAGAGAGACACACATTCATTCTAAATTTATAGAATGCTCATCCGTACTTCACTTATATCTATTTGAGTTGAGGCAATTGCTCTAGTACTTCACTTATATTTGTTTGAGCATGGCGATAGGTTTGTTGAAATTATTTGCACTACCATGCTTCACTTATATCCTATTTCAGAGTTGAATAGGAAGTGGTAATTTGCATAAGTTATATGGTTGGTCCAAAAATGATAGGTATATAAAAGTGGTATAATAAAAACTAGCATGGACTTGTAGATCATTGAATATGATAAGTTTGATTACTTGCAATAGTTTTGCGATATTGAGGTAGTAATATGTGAGTGTGCTAGTAAATAATTAGAGCTAAGTAAGAATATAGGTGTTAAAGTTTTGTGAGTCCTTATGCATGAAAGTGGTGGCAGCTGACATTAGTGAGGAAGTCGGAGTGTAATTTATCTTTGATTGAATAAACCTTTGTGTGTTCGTATCGGGGGCGCGCGATGGTTAACTCCTACCAACCTCCTCCCTAGGAGCATGCAAGTTATACTTTGCTTCAATGGCTAATAAAACTTTTGCAATAAGTACTTGAGTTCTTTATATTTAATGTGATTTGTTGGTCTACAAGCACTTCCACCTATCCATATTTTGCTAGCCTCTTCGGTACCGTGCATTGCCCACGCTCATCTCGAGACATGGTGCAAACTTCACAGGTGCATCCAAACCCCGTGAGATGATACGCTCTCTCACACATAAGCCTCATTATATGTTCCTCAAACAGCCACCATACCTACCTATCATGTCATTTCCATAGCCATTCCGAGATATATTGCCATGCAACTTCCATTGTTACTATTCACATGACTTGAGCATTCATTGTCATATTGCTTTGCATGATCATATAGAGCTGACATGGTATTTATGGCAAAGCCACCGTTCATCATTGTTATACATGTTATGCTAGATCATTGCACATCCTGGTACACTGCCAAAGGCATTCATATGTAGTCATCATTGATTTTTTGAGTTGTAAGTAAAATAAAAGTGTATGATCATCATTATTAGAGTGTGCCCCTACTTATGAGGATATGAATTGGAGGAGACTTATGACTCCTCGAAAAAGAGGGGATGAGGTCCATGAGGCCAATTAAAAAAAGAAAAAAAAGAAAAAAGGGAAAAAAGATAAAAAGAAAAGAAAAAAGTGAGAGAAAAAGAGAGAGGGGGCACACTACTATCCTCTTACCACACTTGTGCTTCAAAGTAGCACCATGTATTTCATATAGAGAGTCTTCATGATCTTCATTTTCATACACTAGTGGGATTTTTACATTATAGAACTTAGGATCAAGCCTCGTTGATGTGAGACTTTCTCATAACTTTTGTCTTCCATTATAAACCATATCATCATTCTATTTTCCATCCAAAGTGCTAAGACCTTGGCTCACGCTCAAGTATTGCATGAAAGTTAAAAAGCTGAAGTGAGAACGTATGATTTAATTTCTTGTTTTGGCACCGAGGTTGTTCTTTATTTGATATCACTATGCTAGGAAGACTAAGCGTGTCATGCTTATCATGATTAAGTGTGTAGAGATCATGTTCTTTAGTATCTTTATTTTGAAAGGTAATAATTGTTTACTTGCATGTTTATGTATTATTGTTTCAATGTCAAATTGATGGACTATTGCCTTGAATCACTCATATACCAATATTCATACCATGATTACATTAATTGATTAAGAACATGTTAGGTAGCATTCAACATCAAAAATTCTTTTCTTATCATTTACCTACTCGAGGACGAGTAGGAATTAAGCTTGGGGTGTTGATACGTCACAAACGTATCTATAATTTTTTTATTGTTAAATGCTATTATATTATCACTTTTGTATGCTTTATGTGCCATTTTATATTATTATTTTGGACTAACCTATTAATTTAGTGCCTAGTGCCAGTTCCTATTTTTTTGCATGTTTCTGGTTTCACATAAAATCCATACCTAGGAAGATCCAAACACGATGAAAATTTACGAGGGATTTTTCTGGAATATATGCAACACTAGAAGCTTCGGGGAGAGACCAGAAGACCCACGAGGCTCCCACAAGCCAAGGGGGTGTGACCCCAGGGGGGCGTGCCGGGGTGGCACCCCCGTCTGGCACAGACGGGTTGCCTGCATGTGCCGATCCAGGATAACTTCCCGGCACGCGCCAGTATCATGGTACATTGCTCCAAACATGACTTTATTAATAAGGCGGGTTATATAGCCCGATTACAATGGGGTCTAACCCGTATAACTCGATAGCGGAGTTATTCGGCAGGGGAAGAATTATATGACAGCGGAATACTAGGTTGATGGCTTGGCTGGGCTTCACAACTCACAGGACTGGCTGGGGCGACGATCTAGCTTATCCAAGTCCTCCAAAATCTGGCCACGTGAAAGGCCAGGTAAGTACTTTGAATGTACTCGCAAGACAGCAAATTACATAGCAATGAAGCAACATATAACAAAGCAAGAGCAAAGCTTAAGCAATTATAACAACGACAGTATTATCTACACAACTACGCAAATAAACTTACCGCTGAGAGGAAAAGTAAATACATTGTTGCCTCTCATGGCGGGTGGAATGGTTGAGTTGTTCCATCCCTCACATCACTGTCCCCGACTCACCGAAAGCTCGCGTGAGCAGGTCCGACCAGTACTGTGGCCTTCACAGGCATCTACTATCCACTTACTGTGTCGATGACTCAACCATACACTACAAGTACTATTACAGTTCAACCCGCAACTTGACCATACTAAACGAAAGTTGACCTGTTCCAAATGGTCACATAACAACTCAGCATGATCCATGTGGCCTTAACTAAAGTTGACCATATCCGGATGGCCAAACACTTAAACATAAAGCACTAATACAAGTCCTTTCAACTACCAATCCAACAGTTACCCTTGCGTTCGTAACTTTGGACATGCTTCTCTAATAAGTGAATGACAGGTTAGTGGCTTTACTCCCGAATTTTGTCCATGACCGTGGATGCGGCTATTCAAATAGTTTTAACACACACTCTGTAGAGGTTGTACACTTTACCCATACTCCGGACTATTAGTACGGCGAACCCTGTCTACAACATGGCCCTTCTACCGTGTCTCCTGACCTCCCGCGGGCTAGTCCTTGGCCGAGGGGATCTGGGACCTTGCCACCCCATGGCACCACTAAACTTTCGCAATTCCTAACTCATCCCAGGCCCTCTAGCTCCGGACGCAAATCTCCTGGCCAAAGGAGATACTACACTCCAAGCCTCCCTTTATAGAGACACGCGTAAAAGACATAATTGTAAACAAAATAAGGCCTTCCCACTTAGGCATATATGGTCGTACAATATTGTTCGGTTTAATGTCACCGTGATTTGTCATGTGAACATTGATGGAGAAGGGTGTGTGATACTTCACCACTGTTCCCTCCATCGGTGATAGTGGCATCCCACTTTACTACTGAATAAAACACGGCTGATGCCCTCGAACAGTAAAGTAAACTACGAGTATCTAATGAAGACGGCAAAATAGCGGGGTGATACTTCTACTCAAAGTAAGATGATAAAGTAGACTAGTATGGAAAGTAATACTAACGGAAGTAAACGACAATCAAGTAAACACATAAAAACACTCAAGCAAGTTCAAGCAATGTCACAAGTCCTTGGTTGCTCATGATAAGGAGCTGGCTTGCCTCCGGTCGACGAGTCTTTGAGAAGTGGTGCGGTGGTCCTCCGTACGAAGCATGTCGGTAGTCGAGATCTCGGAGGGGGGCTACTTAAGTTAAATACAAACAAGGCTATACTATGAGCACAAACAAGAACACAAACAGTACCAAAAGAATGGGCTCGCAAAGAAGAAACCGAAGACGCTGGAATCACCTCAATCGGAGTTACGAGTAAAAAGTAGTGAGGGTTTTACTGCTAGGGGCTATTCTATAAAAAATAATATTCATAACCGGATCCCTGGGCAGCGCGGCTGGTCGCGCCCTTGCTAAGAATATGTTTTCTGGGGAAAATGTAATCTGCTGTTTACGTCTCCACTTAACCGACGCGGCGCGCCTGGGGCCGTGCTCCTCTCACTGACATGTGGGTCCCGGGCCCACGCGTCAGCTCTCTTTCTCTCTCCTCCTTTCTTGTCCTTCCTCCTCTCTCCCCGATGCCACTGCTCCAGTGGCCAGCGGCGCTCTGGTGGCTCTCTCAGGTGGGCGAGGCCGTGGGTGGAGTTGCCGGTGAGTGGTTGATATACGTCTCCAACGTATCTATAATTTTTTTCTTGTTTCATGCTATTATATTATCAATTTTGTATACTTTATATGCAATTTTATATCATTTTTGGGAATAAACCTATTAACCTAGTGCTAGTTTCTGTTTTTGCCTATTTTATTGTTTCGCAGAAAAACCATGCCAAATGAAGTCCAAACACGATGAAACTTTACGGTGGTTTTCTCTGGACCAGAAGGGACCCTAGGAGCATCGGGAGGAGTCTAGAAGATGTACGAGGGAGCGACAAGCTCACATGGCATGCCCCCAGGGGGCGGGGCCACCTGAGCTTGTGGGGCCCTTGTAGGTCCCCTTGACCTAATTCCACTTCTATAAATTCCCTAAAATCCCAAAACCATGCTACTTGTGAGCTGCATTGGTAATTCCCTGAAGAGGAAGGGAGATGCAGTACAGTAGAGATAAGTATTTCCCTCAGTTATGAAACCAAGGTTATCAATATAGTAGGAGAATCACGCAACACCTCGTTAACAGTACTTGCACACAAAACAACAAATCCTTGCACCCAACGCAAACAAGGGGTTGTCAATCCCTTGACGGTTAATTGCAAGATTAAATTGTATGGTGATAGATAGATAGAACTAAAATATAAACTAAAATAAATAAAGTAAAAGTGCAGCAAGGTATTTTTAGGATTTTTAATATATGATAGAAGTAGACCCGGAGGCCATAGTTTTCACTAGAGTCTTCTCTCATGAAAATAGCATACGGTGGGTGAATAAATTACTGTTAGGCAATTGATAGAAAATCAAATAATCATGACGATATCGAAGGCAAAGATCATGTATATAGGCATCACGTCCGAGACAAGTAGACCGACTCCTGCCTGCATCTGCTACTATTACTCCACACATCGACCGCTATCCAGCATGCATCTAGTGTATTAAGTCCATAAAGAACGGAGTAACGCCTTAAGCAAGATGACATGATGTAGACAAAGTAAACTCACGCATGAATAAACCCCATCTTTTTACCCTTAATAGCAATGATACATACGTGTCATGTCCCTTTCTGTCACTGGGATTGAGCACCGCAAGATCGAACCCATTACAAAGCACCTCTCCCGTTGCAAGATAAATCAATCTAGTTGGCCAAACCAAATCAATAAATCAGAGAGAAATACGAAGCTATAATAATCATGCATAAAAGAGTTCAGAGAAGACTCAAATAATATTCATGGATAATCTGATCATAAACTCACAATTCATCGGATCCCAACAAACACACCGCAAAAAGTGATTACATCGGATAGAACTCCAAGAACATGGAGGAGAACATTGTATTGAAGATCAAAAAGAGAGAAGAAGCCATCTAGCTACTAACTATGGACCCGAAGGTCTGTGGTAAACTACTCACGCATCATCGGAAGGGTAGCAAGGTTGATGTAGAGCCCCTCCGTGATTGATTCCCCCTCCGGCGGAGTACCGGAAAAGGCTTCCAGATGGGATCTCTCGAGAACAGAAGCTTGCGGCGGCGGAAAAAGTATTTCATGGACTCCCCTGTTGGTTTCCCGATTTTTGAGAATTTATAGTGGTGGAATTAGGTTAAAAGGGGCAGAGGTGGGCCCACGAGGCACCAGGGCGCGCCTTCCCCCCCCCCCCCCAGGCGCGCCCTGGTGGCTCATGGCCACCTCCTCTAGCTTCTGGCCTCCTCCCGAAGCTTCTAGTGTCTCTTATGTCTAGAAAAAAATCTCCAAAAAGTTTCATGGCATTTGGACTTCGTTTGGTACTGATATTCTGGAAAACCAAAAACAGGCAAAAAAAACAGCAACTGGCACTGGGCACTAAGTTAATAGGTTAGTCCCAAAATATGATATATAATTGCTATAAATGTATATAAAAACATCCAAGATTGATACTATAATAGCATGGAACAATAAAAAATTATAGATACGTTGGAGACGTATCAGCATCCCCAAGCTTAATTCCTGCTCGTCCTCGAGTAGCTAAATGATAAAAACATAATTTTTGATGTGGAATGCTACCTATCATATTCATCATATACTCTTTTCTTTGTAGCATGGAAATTTGGACTTGAATGATTCAAAGCAATAGTCTATAGTTTGACATGAAGATATAAATACTCAAGCATACTAACAAGCAACCATGTCTTTCAAAATATCAACGCTAAAGAAAGTTATCCCTAGCCCATTATGCTCAATCATTGATCCATTCATGAAACACACTCAATATTAGCTACACACAATGCACAAGTATGACAATAGTGCTCTCTAGTTGGTGCTTTGTAAGAGAAGATGGAGACTCAAAATAAAAGTAAAAATTGCATAAAAGTAAATAGATAGGCCCTTCGCAGAGGGAAGCAGAGATTTGCAAATGTGCCAGAGCTCAAAGCTTAAATTAGAGAGATAAAATTATTTTGAGAGGCATGCTTTTCCTATCAACGAAAACGACCAAGAATTCCCAATATCTTCCATGCTAGACACATCATAGGTGGTTCCCAAACAAAAATTAAAGTTTATTTCCTTTCCACCATTCTTTCACAATCCATGGCTAGCCGTATCCACGGGTGCCCTCCATACCAACACTTTCCAAGGAATTTTGTTGTTATTAATTTTTGATTCATTGTGGGACTGGGCATCCCTATTACCAACCACTCTCTCGTGCAATGACAAGTGAATAAACACTCATCGTGAGAATAACACACCTAGCATGGAAAATATTGGCCACCCCTTGCCACTTCATGAGCGGTACGGGCACACAAAATGGAAAATTATTTTGAAAAATTAGAGTTGGCACATGCAAATTTACTTGGAACGGCATGGAAATACCGCATATAGGTAGATATGGTGGACTCATTTGGCACAACTTGGGTTTAAGGAGTTTGGATGCACAAGCAGTATTCCCGCTTAGTACAAATGAAGGCTAGCAAATAGATTCAGAAGCGACCAACCAAAAAGCGAAAACGGCCATAAACATGCATTGAACATAACTAACACCGAATAATGCACCATAAGTAGGATATAATTTCTTTGCATAACTATTGACTTAATGTGCATGCATAGGGAATCACAAACCTTAACACTAATATTCTTACTAAATCACAATTACTCAGTAACATGACTCACATATTATCATCTCCATATCGCAAAACTATTGCAAGGAATCACACTTATCATATCCAATGATCTATATGAAAGTTTTTATTATATCCCTCTTGAATATTCATCACTTTGGGACCAAATTCATATCTTGTGCAAATTACCATTTCTATTATCAACTCTCAAAAAGATATAAGTGAAGCATGAGAGTGCAAATATTTCTTCAAAATTTTAGTCTTATCAACTCTCAAAATAATATAAGTGAGGCATGCGAGTTTAAATATTTCTTCAAAATATAGCCACTGCCGTGCTCAAAAAGATTTAAGTGAAGCACTAGAGCAACTGCCTAGCTCAAAAAATTTAAGTGAAGCACATAGAGTATTCTAACAAATTATGATAAATGTGTGGCTCTCTCAAATTGGTGTGTCAAGAAAAGATGATTGTGACAAACTAAAAAGAAAACAAAGCAAAGACTCATATAATACACGACGCTCCAAGCAAAACACATATCATGCGACGAATAAAAATATAGCTCCAAGTAAAATTACCGATGGTTGGTAGAAGAAAGAGGGGATGCCTTCCGGGGCATCCCCAAGCTTAGACGCTTGAGTATTCCTTGAATATTACCTTGGGGTGCCTTGGGCATCCCCAAGCTTAGGCTCTTGCCACTCCTTATTCCTTCATCCATCGTGATCTCACCCAAAACTTGAAAACTTCAATCACACAAAACTCAACAAAACCTTCGTGAGATCCGTTAGTATAACAAAATAAATCACTACTTTAAGTACTGTTGAAAACCCATTCATATTTTATTTTTGCATTATACCTACTGTATTCTAACTTCTCCATGGCTTATACCCCCCGATACAATCCATAGTTTCATCAAAACAAGCAAGCAATGCATCAAAAACAGAATCTGTCAAAAACAGAATAGTCTGCATAGATCTATTTAAAATCCATACTTATGTAACTCCAAAAATTCTGAAAAATTAGGAAAACGTGGGAAATTCATATACCAATACTGTGTAAAACTTTCAGATTTTTTTGACTCTCCAGTACAAAACTAAAATTCCAGCACTGGGCGCAAAACTTTCTGTTTTCCAAACAGCATCAATTATACTATCTCCCAAATCATCCCAAAGGCATTACTTGGCACAAACACTAATTAAAACATAAAAACTCAATCATAAAAGTAGAATAATTGTGAAAACACACAATAACAGTAGGTAAAAAGTTTATTGGGTTGTCTCCCAATAAGCTCTTTCTTTATAGCCATTAAGATAGGCTTGAGATTTCAATGATGCTCACATGAAAGATAGTAATTAAAACACGAAGAGAGCATCATGAAACATCTGAAAAACACATTTAAGTCTAACATACTTCCTATGCATAGGCATTTTATAGGCAAACAACTTGTCAAGACAAAAAGTATCTAGCATATGCAAGGAAGAAGAACGAAGCATTAACAATTTGAACTTCAAGAGAGGTAATTGACTAACATGAAAATTTCTACAACCATATTTTCCTCTCTCATAATAATTACATGTAGGATCATAGTCAAATTCAACAATATAGCTATCATATAAAATATTCTCTTCATGATCCACATGCATAAAAGTTGGAGCTGGTCGGTGATGGACATTGTGCGAAATCTAGACTTGACGTTTCTGAGCAGGCTGACCCGAGGATGGGCCAACAACTGAGTACACTTGAGCGACTCCTGGTACTCATGCAGACCAGTTTCAGCTCGGAAAGCTTGGATGACAAACGTCGCAAAGTCCGCGCAGTCCTGGACAACAAATGCGAGCTTTATATCAAGACGCAGTCCTTCGCGGAATTTCTCCTGCTTGCGAGCATCAGTGCAGACGTCATCTTTAGCATAGCGGGATAAATCGAGAAATTTCCTCTGATATTCATCCACAGTCATTTTGCCCTGAGTGAGTTTGCGGAACTCCTTCTTCTTCTGGTCGATCAAACCTTGAGGAATGTGTCATGCACGGAAGGCTGACTGAAATTCCTACCAAGTGGTTACAGTTCCAGTAGGCAGCATACGCCTGTGGCTTTCCTACCATTGAGCAGCTGGACCCTTCAGGTGAAACGCCACAAAGGTGACGTAACTGTCAGGGGCAACATTAGCTGACTCCATCTCAAACAAGATATCACGAAGCCAATCATCAGCATCCATAGGATTGGTGGAGTTGCGGAAAATGGACGGGTTGAGGCGCACAAATTCTTGCAGTGTTATTGGGGCAGGCTGTTGATGAGCATTCTGGTTTGGAAACTGGGCCATTACCCCGGTCATAAACTGCGATTCAGCTCAAACTGCAGCATCATTGCGGCAATATAGGGGGGAGGCGGAGGATCGTCAGCCATCCTGCCAAAACAACAGGGGCAGTTTAGCAAGAACAACTGCAGGTGTATGGAGTTATTCATGATGTAACATGCGCAATGAACAAAAAGTGCATTAGATACATATTAGTATTCATTAAAGACATACAGACCCATGCACGGAGTTGGATACCAACGGACAACGTGAGTTCAGAAGCACACGCAGCTAGACAAACTAGGCGGCGCGCAGGCACGCGGTGTTGAGATACAACAACGCGACATAGCAAAGGCTAGATCAACGCCGAAGAAAACCACTGGAGCGAGGAATCTGCAAATGACAACGCAGGGTGCCCTCGATAAAAGGATCCTGCGGTCCGTGAATACTATGAAGCAGAACCTGACCCAGAATTCAAAGAAGGTTGGTTCAAATCTCCGGGTGGATGTGATCACGAGAACCTAATGTTAGAGTTAGCAAAAATTTTAACCCGAAAGGAAGAGAGATCAGAATCCCAGAGTAAAGAAGAGGAATAAAAGATCCTAATAGCACCCATTGGCGACGTGGGCCCGTAAGCCACACAGCCATGTTAGTAAAACAGTTTTTGGAGACTAGACTCAACTTCGGCCAAGGAGCTGGAAAGGGGGTTTCCTATAGGCAGTCGGTTCTGATACCAACTTGTGACGACCCTGCTCGACCGTGCACTAATCATACACACAAATGCACACGATCAAGCCTAAGGACTCACGGGAAGATATCACAACACAACTCTAGACACAAAATAAAATAATACAAGCTTTATATTACAAGCCAGGGGCCTCGAGGGCTCGAATTCATATGCTCGAGTTACACAAGCATCAGCGGAAGCATTAGCATCTGAGTACAGACAAAAAGTTAAACAAGGATGCCTTAAGAAGGCTGAGCAAAACAACGACATCTAGATCGAAAAGGCGCAGGCCTCCTGCCCGGGAGCCTCCTAATCTACTCCTGGTCGTCGGTCTATACATAGTAGTAAGCTCGGCCAGTGTAGTAGTAGTCGATGACGGGATTAGCTGGCTCCGGGGGCTCCATCATCTGATCGCAGTAATCGGGTATGGGGGAAAGAGGTAACAAAGCAACCATGAGTACTCATCCAAAGTACTCACAAGACTTACATTAGAACTATACTAAGTATGCATCGTTATCAAAGGAATGGGGCTATATCTTTGGACTAAACTGCAGAAATGCCGGAACAGAGGGGGAAGGCCTAGCCTATCGAAGACTAGCATCTTGAAGCAATCTTGCAGCATCAGAAGAGAGTAGAACACAGGAGCATATAATAAGTATACATAATAGTAATGCCTTGAGATCCTTCCTCGACTACCCTGCGAGAAAGTGATCCCGAGAGCAGTAGTAACAGTTTAACATTGTAACAGTATCCATTCATAGTTGTAGTAGATCAGGATACAACTCCGAGCATCCTGTTACCATGGACACGGCTATTCGAATAGATAACTTCCCTGTAGGGGTGCACTACTGTTACCCAACATGCTCGATTAACTCTGGTCGGACACACTTTTCTCGGTCATGCCCGGCCTCGGCTGATCGACACGACGTAGTCCTACCTAGGCTTCGCAAAGAGGTCCCCGCCGGTCTACATCCTAAGCGCTCAGGGGTCTTGGGCCCATCGCCCTTTGCACTCCGGGTCGTTGTGCGCAAGGTGGATCCAGCGCCACCCCTCTCCTGGATGGCACGATCCGACCCGGCCACAATGCTGAACTAGACATCTGACAGAGCTTTCGACTGATACATATGGCGCCGAGGGCCCCATTAAACCATTATCCCGTGTGGTGGTAGTGCATATAGGCCAGTGGCCAACTCAGATCAAGTACCCAAATCCGTTAGGCGTGTTTTAGGAGCTCGCAGAGACGAACAGGATTCCTGTCGCTCCGACCTGGTAACACGCGGACCACGACCAGGGACCAGGCCCACCTCTCTCCTAGGTGGTCTCCGCCTGCCCTGTCATTCCGCCACAATTTCACTCGCGGGTACCCTTGGGTTCAACCCGTCTTGCTTCATTATCTCGCGGGCACTCTTGGAGCTGGCCCGACATTAACAGTTTAAAGTATTGCAGTAAACTGCATCTCTAAATATCTTAGATGTTTTAGGAATTTATTTGGAATTATTTTACCACAGACATGCACTATTCATTTATCAAAAATAGGCAAAAAGTTCCATGTTCATCCCTAAATGATATGCAGGGGGTGATATACTGCATCTCTAAATATCTTAGATGTTTTAGGAATTTATTTGGAATTATTTTACCACAGACATGCACTATTCATTTATCAGAAACAGGCAAAAAGTTCCATGTTCATCTACTTAGAGGGTTCTAACATGGGTGCAGATGACATATTCGGATTCGTTGGATTTTTCTGATCATTTTTCATATATAAATTATTTTCATCCGAGTTACGGTTTATTTTATATGATTTTTCAATGTCTTAATCATTTTCTGGAATTTACAGATTATTTTTAATTACTAAAATTCGTTAGAAAAGGAATATGATGTCATCATGGCATCATCACTACGTCAGCGGTCAATTAACCCACTGACCAGTCAACGGGGCCCACGGGGGACCCACTGGCAGTGACTGGGCGCTGCCCAGTCAGCCAGTTGACCTGGTCAACTGGTCAACTGGGCCCGTGGGTCCCATCTGCCAGCGACCCAGGAGGGTCCACCGGTCAGGACAGGTAAGCGGCGGCGCCGGCGACCAAATCCGTGGCGGCAGCACGCCGGAGTTGGCCGGAATCCGCGCACAGAGCCCCATTTGGCACGGGAGTAGGCGCGTTCGAGATCCAGGGCTGCGCCGCGTCCATCCGCGGGGGTTGCAGCGTCGGGGATGGCCTGTGGCGTCGACTGCGACCACCGCAGTGGACGCCGGAGTTCGGGCCTCGAGCACCTGCTCGTTGCGGCCCGCGTGCAAGCGATCTAATGCGGTGGTTAGCTTCAGGGAGAGGCCCTGAGCTCGTTGGCGAGCTCAGCGGGCCCGAAGGCGGGCGGTGGCTACGGCGGGGAGTGACAGCGGCGGTGGCCGGAACGTGGCAGCAGCGCGTGGCGAGTACAGCAAGCTACGGCGGGAAAGCGGGCAGCCAGAGCGAGGGGAGAGATGTGGACGCTTACGGAGAGGCACACGATGGCTGGCGACTGCTTAGGAGAAGAGGGGCGATGAAATGAGTCGGGGGAGTTCCGGCGATCCGAGGTTGAAGACGGGCCGATGTCGGCGCGGTGGCGCTCCCCAGCCCGTTCTGTTGCTTGCATGCGAAGTGGTCGACGCCGGCGATGCTCCTGGACAGGTCAAGGCTGCGCGTGGTGGCCCGTGGCCGCGCAGACGACGACGGCGAGGCAACGGCCACGCTCAGACTCGTGCGGGAAGAAGAAGGGGCGAGCGAGAGGGGAAGAACTGAGGAGCCAGGGGTTCGCGGGGAGAGAAGGGAGGCCTTGCAGGCGCCCGTGGAGCGGCAGCCGCGCGCTGTCGACCGTGCGGGAGGGGGGGCCAGTGCGCGAGCGCGAGCTGCGTTCGATAGCGAGGAGAGAGGTAGAAGGAGAGTGCGGGTGGGCTGGGCCTCGCCTCTGTTGCACTTGGGCCACGGGCACAGTAGCCTTTTCTCTTTTCTTTATTTTCTTTTCTGTTTTTCTTTTATAGTTTCTGCTTTGCATTTTCTTTTAGCATAAATTCAATTTTGTAAAATGAGCAACTTGTCTCAATATTTATTATGCAAAATATCTCACTGCCACAAAAATGTTTGGGGGTATTATCATTTCATTTGGATTTAAATAAATAAAAATGGATTTAATACTGATGTTTTGGTCACTGTTTTTGGATGTTAGGGTCAAATTTGGGATTCAAATAATGTTGATTTTATTTTTATAATTGTTTTTGGATTATTTGCAATATTATGAACTATTTTGTTTGCATGTTTGAAAATATAAATATTTGACTTGCAATTCAAATTTGGGTTTGGAGTTTGAATTCTAAGACAAGTGGCACTTGTGCTTTACAAAAGATGCTGACTTGGCATTGATCATGAGGGATCACTGTAGCATATTACAAGGGGGTGTTACAATTCTCCTCCTCTAAAAGAAATTCTCGTCCCGAGAATTAAGGGGTGGAAGGGAAAAGGTCAGGGTATTCTTCACGAAGACGATCCTCGCGTTCCCATGTGGCCTCATCTTCAGAATGATTCGACCATTGGACTTTAAGGAACTTGATTGCCTTCTGACGGGTTCGACGTTCAGCTTGATCAAGAATACAGATCGGAAGCTCCTTATAAGACAGGTCATCCTGCAATTCAAGCACTTCATGATCCACCGCTCGGATCGGATCCTTGAAGCAGCGGCGGAGTTGTGACACATGGAAAACATCATGAACCTGAGAAAGGTTCGGCGGTAGTTCCAACTGATATGCCACTTCTCCACGTCTTGCGAGAATACGGAATGGGCCAATGTAGTGAGGGGCTAACTTGCCCTTGATTCCGAAACGGTGAGTGCCCTTCATCAGGGTGACACGAAGGTATGCTTGTTCGCCAGGTTGATAGACCATTTCCTTGTGTTTTCGGTCATAATTGCTCTTCTGTCGAGACTGTGCAGTCTTCAGATGTTCACGAACGATACGGACTTGTTCTTCAGCGTGTTGGATAATGTCCGGACTGAAGAGTGGACGTTCCCCAGTTTCTGACCAATTCAGAGGAGTTCGGCACTTACATCCATAAAGAACTTCAAATGGTGCCATCTTCAGACTAGCTTGATAGTTATTGTTGTAAGAGAATTCAACATATGGGGGAGATTCCTCCCATTTCTTGCCAAAGGAGATGACACATGCGCGAAGCATATCTTCTAGCACTTGGTTGACTCGTTCAACTTGACCCTGGGACTGGGGGTGAAAAGCGGTGCTAAAGGATAGATGAGTTCCCATAGCTTCTTGGAAACTTTCCTAGAGCCTTGAGGTAAAGAGGCTTCCACGGTCTGAACTGATCTCCAACGGATCACCGTGGAGTGACACAATTCTGGAAACATACAAGTCTGCTAACTGACTAGCAGTGATTGTCTCCTTGACTGGCAGGAAATGACCAACCTTGGAGAATCGGTCAATGATAACAAGAATAGCATCATGACCCTTCTGTGATCTGGGAAATCCAGTTATGAAATCCATTTCAACTTTGTCCCATTTCCATTTTGGAATAGCAAGTGGTTGCAGAGTTCCAGCAGGTCTTTGGTGTTATGCTTTGATGCGACGGCAAACGTCACACTCAGCAACATAATGATCAATGTCTTGCTTCATATCAGGCCACCAGTACCGCTGACGAATGTCGTGGTACATCTTAGTACTACTCAGATGAATAGACAAATGTGTGTCATGTGCTTCTTTCATGACATCCGAGCGTGAGTCCAGATTGTGCTTTCTGGGGACCACTAGACGGCCTTTGAAGAACAAGGCACCATCATCATCAACAGTGAAGAACGATGAATTTCCTTTGGAGAGATAGATCTTGATCTTCTCAACTTCAGAATCATACTTCTGCCTTGTCTTGATGTTGTGCTCGAGATCTAGTTCAACAACCAAGGTATTTAGATATCCTTGAGGAACAATCTCAAGGTTCGGTTTTCGAGCTCTTCATACAGGAGTGGTTGTTGTAGCTGAACCTCAAGTTCACAACAGTAAGATTTACGACTCAAAGCATCAGCCATTACATTAGCCTTGCCAGGGGTATAAGAAATACCCAAGTCATAGTCCGTAATGGCCTCCATCCATCTTTGCAGACGGAGGTTCAGAGATGGCTGAGTGAACAAGTACTTCAGAGTTGATGATCCGTGTAGATCTCGCAACGATTACCAAGTAGGTAATGTCGCTATAACTTCAATGCATAAATAAGTGCTGCAAGTTCAAGATCATGCATTGGATAGTTCTCTTCATGAGGACGCAACTGTCGAGAGCCATAAGCAATCACCTTGCGCTCTTGCATTAGGACACAGCCTAATCCTTGACGGGATGCGTCACAATAAATCACGAAGTCCTTGCGAGAATCTGGAGGAGCAAGCACTGGTGCAGAAGTCAACTTGTCCTTGAGAGTTTGGAAACTTTCCTGACATTTTTCTGTCCACTCAAATTTAACGCCTTTGTGAAGCAGGTCAGTCAGAGGCTTGGCAATCTTAGAGAAGTTCTCGACAAAACGGCGGCAGTAGCTGGCGAGTCCGAGAAAACTCCTGACATGCTTGACATTCTTCAGGGGAGTCCAGTCAAGAATAGCCTAAACTAGCTCTGGGTTAACAGCAATGCCATCTTTGGTAATCACGTGGCCGAGATATGTCACTTCAGATAACCAAAATTCACACTTGGAATACTTGGCATACAACTGATGTTCACGCAGCTTCTCCAGTACAAGCCAAAGATGTTCGGCATTTTCTTCTTCATTCTTCGAATATACAAGGATATCATCCAGATAAACCATGACGAATTTGTCGAGGTAATCCATGAAGATGTAGTTCATCAGTCGGGAGAAGGTAGCTGGAGCATTGGTTAAGCCGAAAGACATGATGGTGTACTCGTATGATCCATAACGAGTAACGAAAGCGGTCTTCGGAATATCCTCTTCGCGGACTCGGATCTGGTGGTATCCCAATCTAAAATCAAGTTTGGAGAATACTGAGGATCCAGCAAGTTGATCATACAGATCATTGATCCTGGGAAGCAGATACTTGTTCTGAATTGTTGCTTGGATGATAGGTCGATAATCTTGGACCGGACGATTCGTACCATCCTTCTTCTTGACAAAGAGAGAAGGTGCTCCCCAAGCAGAAGAACTGGGGCGAATGAAACACTTATGAAGTGACTTGTCAATTTCCTCCTTAAGTTCAAGGAGTTCATGTGGCGGCATCTTGTATGGGTGCTTGGAAATAGGAGTAGTGCCAGGTTTCAAATCGATGACGAATTCGACTGCTCTAGCAGGGGGTACTCCTGGAAGTTCTTCCGGAAAGACATCTTGAAAGTGACACACAACTTGAACATTTTCTATTCCCTCAAGAGGTGAAGCATTCAATGCATTCAGAGCATATATCTAGCTCTCGGCATTCTGAGCTGTTCGGGCTGAGTATTGGATTGTCTGGCCGGAAGGGTGTGTGAGTTGGACTTTCTTAGCGGCACAGTCGACGAAAGCATTATGGGCTTCCAGCCAATCCATACCAAGAATGACATCTATGGTAGAAACCTTGAGGGCCATGAGTGAAGCAGTAAACACTAATCCTCCAATTGCAATGTGGTTGTTGTGGGCTATCATCGAGGTATCCCACCTAGAACCGGGAGAGCTAACCACAAGCAGAGGGTACACGTTTTTGAATGATAAGTCTTGCTTGCGTGCAAACGCCTCAGATATGAAGGAATGCGATGCTCCTTAATCAAAAAGAATAGAAGCTGGTACTGAGTTAACAGGGAGGGTTCCCAACACGATGGTTGGTTCCTTCTGAGCCTTTTATGCATCGACATGATTGGCATGGCCAAGTACAACAGCAGTCGATCTGATATTACAGTTTCTGGACCGACAGTTTCGACAGCCCTTTTTACGACCAACCGGAGGACGTGGTGCATTCTGAGGCTGATCCTGGCGGCAGTTGATAGCAGGGTGTCCTGGCTATCCACACTTGTGGCATAATTCGTCATTATTGGGTGGAGCCATAGCATTGGGCTGTCCACCCTGAATCGTTAGCTATCTCGGCGGTGGAGGCAGACGAGGTGCGACATAAGACGGCCTTGGTGTTGGAGCTGGTCGGTGATGGACATTGTGCGGAATCCAGACTTGACGTTTCTGAGCAGGCTGACCCAAGGATGGGCCAACATCTTGAGACGTAACTGTCAGGGGCAACATTAGCTGACTCCATCTCAAACAAGATATCACGAAGCCAATCATCAGCATCCATAGGATTGGTGGAGTTGCGGAAAATGGATGGGTTGAGGCGCACAAATTCTTGCAGTGTTATTGGGGCAGGCTGTTGATGAGCATTCTGGTTTGGAAACTGGGCCATTACCCCGGTCATAAACTGCGATTCAGCTCAAACTGCAGCATCATTGCGGCAATATAGGGGGGAGGCCGAGGATCGTCAGCCATCCTGCAAAAACAACAGGGGCAGTTTAGCAAGAACAACTGCAGGTGTATGGAGTTATTCATGATGTAACATGCGCAATGAACAAAAAGTGCATTAGATACATATTAGTAGTCATTAAAGACATACAGACCCATGCACGGAGTTGGATACCAACGGACAACGTGAGTTCAGAAGCACACGCAGCTAGACAAACTAGGCGGCGCGCAGGCACGCGGTGGAGAGATACAACAACGCGACATAGCAAAGGCTAGATCAACGCCGAAGAAAACCACTGGAGCGAGGAATCTGCAAATGACAACGCAGGGTGCCCTCGATAAAAGGATCCTGCGGTCCGTGAATACTGTGAAGCAGAACCTGACCCAGAATTCAAAGAAGGTTGGTTCAAATCTCCGGGTGGATGTGATCACGAGAACCTAATGTTAGAGTTAGCAAAAATTTTAACCCGAAAGGAAGAGAGATCAGAATCCCAGAGTAAAGAAGAGGAATAAAAGATCCTAATAGCACCCATTGGCGACGTGGGCCCGTAAGCCACACAGCCATGTTAGTAAAACAGTTTTTGGAGACTAGACTCAACTTCGGCCAAGGAGCTGGAAAGGGGGTTTCCTATAGGCAGTCGGTTCTGATACCAACTTGTGACGACCCTGCTCGACCGTGCACTAATCATACACACAAATGCACACGATCAAGCCTAAGGACTCACGGGAAGATATCACAACACAACTCTAGACACAAAATAAAATAATACAAGCTTTATATTACAAGCCAGGGGCCTCGAGGGCTCGAATTCATAAGCTCGAGTTACACATGCATCAGCGGAAGCATTAGCATCTGAGTACAGACACAAAGTTAAACAAGGATGCCTTAAGAAGGCTGAGCAAAACAACGACATCTAGATCGAAAAGGCGCAGGCCTCCTGCCTTGTAACACCCCGATTTTTGGCCCTTTCTTTTTCTTTTGGATTTCTTTGAATTTTTATTTGGAGTTCTTTTTCCGTGGCTATGTGGTCTTAAAACCTGGGGAGGCCATCTCTTCTTCCCCTCCCTAGTGGCTGGTCATTCTCAAAACTATCCCAAGGCCATGTTATTTCCACCCTATCCCAACCCCAATTTTATTTCTTGGCAATATTCCTTTTTTCTATTAAAGGAATAACCCTGTTTGTCCTAGGTTGTGAAGCAACCTATATTTCTGTCATTCCCAAAAGTCCCACAAAATTCTCATAAATTCTTTGGATCATATATTCCACAAATATGCCAAAACCCATCCTGGCCTAGTTCGAAAATAATTCAGGAATATTCATTTTCCATTCTGTCCAGAATGGCACTTTGTGAAGGAAGTGCCATTTCCATTTTCTTGTTTGCCCTCAAAAATTTTGGGCAGTCTCTCATATCCAAATTTTTGCCACATGCCAAAATTCAACTCCATTTGCCTAGTAAATATTCCTCAGCAAATTTCCAAAGTTTCTGTCCAAAGAGAAGCTTTGTGAAGGAAGTACTATCTAGGCTTATCCAAATGAGTTGAAATTTTGGGAGCTCATTTGGGCATGCGAAAATTCACATCATTTTTCCAAGTAATTTTCTCCACAAAATTCCCCCAAGTTTCTGTCCAGTGTGGAGCATTGTGAAGGAAGTACCATTTATCCTTATCCAAATGGGATGAAATTTTATGGTGCCTTCATATGCCCAAATCATCACCCTCTACCAAATTTCAGATCAACCCAAGCAACCATGTGAGTGCTACTTCCTGATCTAGCTTCTGGACCAGATTTGGCAGTTGTAAACAACTATGTTAAATTCTGGTCCAAATCTCTTCAAAATCCACATGATTGTAGTCCTTCCTACCCTAAACCCCTGAGGCATCCTGGTTAATTCTTATCCCCTCTAATTTGATCACTATTCCATGCCTAAGTTTGCAACAGCAAACTTTCTCTGATCACTCCCATTAACCCACAGTGTATTTCTTCGATCTATCACTTCAGAGAGGTCCCACTTAGGAGGGACTACACGCTAGACATGCGGTTGATGACTAGTATGCACCGCATGCGCCTGTGCACGCGGTGACCACGCGGTCTGGCGCGCCGAAAGCGCGCTCTGGCCGCCGGGACCCTTCTGCCGCCGCCCAAACTCCGTCCTCGCGACACCGTGGCATGTCCTAAGAGTTGCTCGAGCTCCCCTGCATCCACACGTCCCCTCTGGACCCCTCCCCCTCTCCTCTTTCCTCTCCAGCAAGCGACGCCACCCCGGGATGCCCGCGGCCGTCATCGCCTTGCCCTTGTCCTCTTGCTTCCGCGCGGCATCTCTGCACCGCGTGCACTCCGCCTGACCTCTCCCCCGCTCCGCGCGTGCGCGCACGCACGCGGTCGCGCCAGGAGCATCAACTGCAAGCTCCCATCGGCTTCTGGCTACGGCATCCCCGCCATGGCTATATAAGCCTTCCCCGAGACCCATCGAGCTCACCCACAACTCTCTCTCACTTCCATAGCCCTCCCCACCCTTTTCCCCGAGCTCGAGGAGCCCCCCTCTCCTCCCATGGCTACCACGGCCGTCGACGGCCTCTGCTCAAATTCGAGCAAGCCCGGTCGCCTCTCCTCTTCCTTTCTACACCAGAGAAAACACACGAGTCCCTGGAGCTTCCCCGCCATTCCGCTCTTCATCCGGTGCCCTGTGGCCGCGTGCCCAAAGATGGCCGAAGCCGCCGTCCGCCGCGGTCGTCGTACCGCCTCCTCCCGCGCTCCCCGGCACGCTTGACACCCTCACGCGGGTGCGCCTCCTCGCCCCGAGCCCGCCGATGGCCGGAGCTCGACCGGAGATGGCCCGAGTCGCCGGGCAAGCGCCGGCGAGCGTGTGCCCCTCCTCTGCATCGCGGGCGGGAGAAAGGTTGAAGACGCTGACTTGGCCGGTGGGTCCCACCTCCCCACGGACCCACCGGTCAGCCACAGCACCGCGTTGACCCGGGCCTGCGCATTTTTTTAAGTGGACGCGTATTCTGGTAAATACGCTTTCCGCTAATGAAAGCGTACTTCGATGCGGCCTCGGACAGAAATGCGCCTTCTCTGTTCCTAAAGCGTATTTCTCAGAAATGCGTTTTCAGCCTCAGCTTAGCCGCCGAAAGAGTTATATTGCGGACGTTCGTCCGTTAGCAGCAGAAATGAATATTTTTATTTAAATTTCTGCCTAACGAACGAACGGCCGTAACTCCGCAACCGAGACTCCGATTCAGGTGATTCCAAAGCCCACGATCTTAGTTCGTCGAGCCCGTTCCGATGGTATTATTTTCATGAGGTTGTCACACTGTGAAAATGACCATTTTGCCCTTGCCCTTAAAACAGCTCCTCCGAGAGGGAAACTTTTCCGGCGATTTTTCCGCGAGTGTCTCGCACTTCTCCCCGGTGAATCCTTCATCCCCAGGCAAGCCACAACAGCCACTTGCATGATGGAATTGCAGTAGCCATGGTTTCCACCTGAATATTTAATAATTGTTTGCACATTTAATTATTTTGTGAATGCTTCGAATATGCTCGTGAATCCATGTCAATGCTTATGCCATGTTCATTTTCATCTAGTAAGTGAAATGGTTACTTGTCAATGTTATTGTTATCATGTTTCATTTCCGATGCTAGTGATAATGCTATGCTCATATGAATTTTTATCGTCTGTTATGAAAGTACTTGTGATATTCATGCTCGTCATTATGCCATGCTCATTTGCATCTCATAGAATAAAAGATTTATCGTTGTTGATGTAATGATGTTAAATGGCTATGTTGCCCATCCATGTTTATGTTGATATCTTGCTCTTATGCATTGTCATTTTATTGTGACTCAGCTCATCACCATTCAAGTGAACCTGACATTAATCGAACTTGAACAAATCTGTTGGCTGAGTCATGGTGCCACCGAATCGAGCTAACCAGTGCAGCCACACTTGCCTTATGGGGGGCCCTAATGCGGTCTATTGTCATGCCTCTCGCTGGTGCCTCCTACGAGGGAAGGTTGTGCACTGGCGCTACCCTGGCCTGGTAGGTAGTCATAACCTTGAAGGCCCGAGTTGTATGGATATCCGAGGTCCCCGTTTGGGACGATGTTTATGTTTGGCCACGACGGTGGCGGCCACAGAGGTGGCGGATGTCACAAGTTGGCATCGGGGTCACCCAGGACATAGCCCAAAGGGGAGTTTGTCGGAGTGGCCGGCAGAGTGACATGCAATAGATTGGTTTTGTCAGAATGTCGTTGGTCCACCCGAATGGGAGCACGAGGCCATGAGTTCCGTAGTGTGGGTACAGTGTACTAACTTCTGCAGAGTGTATAATCTATCGATAGCCGCGTCCTCGGTCATGGACACAGTTCGTAGTAGGTCACAAAATTCACAAAATTCACATCTCTCCCCACACTTAGTATAGCGAGCTACGGCGGGAAAGCTGGCAGCTAGAGGGAGGGGAGAGATGTGGATGCTTACGCTGAGGCACACGATGGCCGGCGACTGCTTAGGAGCGCAGAGGGGTGACAAAATGAGTCGGGGGAGTTCCGGCGATCTGAGGTTGAAGACGGGCCGATGCCGGCGCGGTGGCGCTCCCCAGCCCGTTCTGTTGCTTGCAGGCGAAGTGGTCGACACCGGCGATGCTCCTGGACAGGTCGAGGCTGCGCGGGGTGGCCCGTGGCCGCGCAGACGACGACGGCGAGGCGACGGCCACGCTTAGACTCGTGCGGGAAGGAGAAGGGGCGAGCAAGAGGGGAAGAACTGAGGGGCCAGGGGTTCGGGGAGAGAGGAGAGGCCTTGCAGGCGCCCGCGGAGCGGCAGCCGCGCGCTGTCGAGAGTGCGGGAGGGGGGCCAGTGCGCGCGCGCGAGCTGCGTTCGACAGCAAGGAGAGAGGTAGAAGGAGAGTGCGGGTGGGCTGGGCCTCGCCTCTGTTGCACTTGGGCCACGGGCACAGTAGCCTTTTCTCTTTTCTTTATTTTCTTTTCTGTTTTTCTTTTATAGTTTCTGTTTTGCATTTTCTTTTAGCATCAATTCAATTTTGTAAAATGTGCAACTTGTCTCAATATTTATTATGCAAAATATCTCACTGCCACAAAAAAGTTTGGGGGTATTATCATTTCATTTGGATTTTAAATAAAAAAATGGATTTAATAGTGCTGTTTTGGTCACTGTATTTGGATGTTAGGGTCAAATTTGGGATTCAAATAATGTTGATTTTATTTTTATAATTGTTTTGGGATTATTTGCAATATTATGAACTATTTTGCTTGCATGTTTGAAAATATAAATATTTGACTTGCAATTCAAATTTGGGTTTTGAGTTTGAATTCTAAGACAAGTGGCACTTGTGCTTTACAAAAGATGCTGACTTGGCATTGATCATGAGGGATCACTGTAGCATATTACAAGGGGGTGTTACAATTCTCCTCCTCTAAAAGAAATTCTCGTCCCGAGAATTAAGAGGTGGAAGGGAAAAGGTCAGGGTATTCTTCACGAAGATGATCCTCGCGTTCCCAAGTGGCCTCATCTTCAGAATGATTCGACCATTGGACTTTAAGGAACTTGATTGCCTTCTGACGGGTTCGACGTTCAGCTTGATCAAGAATACGGATCGGAAGCTCCTTATAAGACAGGTCATCCTGCAATTCAAGCACTTCATGATCCACTGCTCGGATCGGATCCTTGAAGCAGCGGTGGAGTTGTGACACATGGAAAACATCATGAACCTGAG
Organism: Elymus sibiricus; assembly: GCA_039707655.1. Lineage (NCBI taxonomy): Eukaryota > Viridiplantae > Streptophyta > Magnoliopsida > Poales > Poaceae > Elymus > Elymus sibiricus. Next base: position 162,697,099 of record CM077666.1, on the reverse strand, counting down.
AAAGGTTTGGCGGTAGTTCCAACTGATATGCCACTTCTCCACGTCTTGCGAGAATACGGAATGGGCCAATGTAGCGAGGGGCGAACTTGCCCTTGATTCCGAAACGGTGAGTGCCCTTCATCGGGGTGACACGAAGGTATGCTTGTTCGTCAGGTTGATAGACCATTTCCTTGTGTTTTCGGTCATAATTGCTCTTCTGACGAGACTGCGCAGTCTTCAGATGTTCACGAACGATACGGACTTGTTCTTCAGCGTGTTGGATAATGTCCGGACCGAAGAGTGGACGTTCCCCAGTTTCTGACCAATTCAGAGGAGTTCGGCACTTACATCCATAAAGAACTTCGAATGGTGCCATCTTCAGACTAGCTTGATAGCTATTGTTGTAAGAGAATTCAGCATACGGGAGAGATTCCTCCCATTTCTTACCAAAGGAGATGACACATGCGCGAAGCATATCTTCTAGCACTTGGTTGACTCGTTCAACTTGACCATGGAACTGGGGGTGAAAAGCGGTGCTAAAGGATAGATGATTTCCCATAGCTTCTTGGAAACTTTCCTAGAACCTTGAGGTAAAGAGGCTGCCACGGTCTGAACTTATCTCCAACGGAACACCGTGGAGTGACACAATTCTGGAAACATACAAGTCTGCTAACTGACTAGCAGTGATTGTCTCCTTGACTGGAAGGAAATGAGCAACCTTGGAGAATCGGTCAATGACAACAAGAATAGCATCATGACCCTTCTGTGATCTGGGAAATCCAGTTATGAAATCCATTTCAACTTTGTCCCATTTCCATTTGGGAATAGCAAGTGGTTGCAGAGTTCCAGCAGGTCTTTGGTGTTCTGCTTTGATGCGACGGCAAACGTCACACTCAGCAACATAACGAGTAATGTCTTCCTTCATATCAGGCCACCAGTACCGCTGACGAATGTCTTATTACATCTTAGTACTACCCGGATGAATAGACAAAGGTGTGTCATGTGCTTCTTTCATGACATCCGAGCGTGAGTCCAGATTGTGCTTTCTGGGGACCACTAGACGGCCTTTGAAGAACAAGGCACCATCATCATCAACAGTGAAGAACGATGAATTTCCTTTGGAGAGATAGCTCTTGATCTTCTCGACTTCAGAATCATACTTCTGCCTTGTCTTGATGTTGTGCTTGAGATCTAGTTCAACAACCAAGGTATTTAGATATCCTTGAGGAACAATCTCGAGGTTCAGTTTTCGAAGCTCTTCATATAGGAGTGGTTGCTGTAGCTGAACCTCAAGTTCACAATAGTAAGATTTACGACTCAAAGCATTAGCCATTACATTAGCCTTGCCAGGGGTATAAGAAATACCCAAGTCATAGTCCGTAATGGCCTCCATCCATCTTTGCTGACGGAGGTTCAGAGATGGCTGAGTGAACAAGTACTTCAGACTTTGATGATCCGTGTAGATCTCGCAACGATTACCAAGTAGGTAATGTTGCCATAACTTCAATGTATAAATAACTACAGCAAGTTCAAGATCATGCATTGGATAGTTCTCTTCATGAGGACACAACTGTCGAGAGCCATAAGCAATCACCTTGCGCTCTTGCATTAGGACACAGCCTAATCCTTGACGGGATGCGTCACAATAAATCACGAAGTCCTTGCGAGAATTTGGACTAGCAAGCACTTGTGCAGAAGTCAACTTGTCCTTGAGAGTTTGGAAACTTTCCTGACATTTTTCTGTCCACTCCAATTTAACGCCTTTGTGAAGCAGGTCAGTCAGAGGCTTGGCAATCTTAGAGAAGTTCTCGACAAAACGGCGGCAGTAGCTGGCGAGTCCGAGAAAACTCCTGACTTGCTTGACATTCTTCAGGGGAGTCTAGACAAGAATAGCCTGAACTCGCTCTGGGTTAATAGCAATGCCATCTTTGGAAATCACGTGGCTGAGATATGTCACTTCAGATAACCAGAATTCACACTTGGAATACTTGGCATACAACTGATGTTCACGCAGCTTCTCCAGTACAAGCCGAAGATGTTCGGCATGTTCTTCTTCATTCTTCGAATATACAAGGATATCATCCAGATAAACCACGACGAATTTGTCGAGGTAATCCATGAAGATGTAGTTCATCAGTCGGGAGAAGGTAGCTGGAGCATTGGTTAAGCCGAAAGACATGATGGTGTACTCGTATGATCCATAACGACTAACGAAAGCGGTCTTCGGAATATCCTCTTCGCGGACTCGGATCTGGTGGTATCCCAATCTCAAATCAAGTTTGGAGAATACTGAGGATCCAGCAAGTTGATCATACAGATCATTGATCCTGGGAAGCGGATACTTGTTCTAAATTGTTGCTTGGTTTATAGGTCGATAATCTTGGACCAGACGATTCGTACCATCCTTCTTCTTGACAAAGAGAGAAGGTGCTCCCCAAGCAGAAGAACTGGGGCGAATGAAACCCTTATGAAGTGACTTGTCAATTTCCTCCTTAAGTTCAAGGAGTTCATGCGGCGGCATCTTGTACGGGCGCTTGGCAATAGGAGTAGTGCCTGGTTTCAAGTCGATGACGAATTCGACTGCTCTAGCAGGGGGTACTCTTGGAAGTTCTTCCAGAAAGACATCTTGAAAGTCACAAACAACTGGAACGTTCTCTATTCCCTCAAGAGGTGAAGCATTCAATGCATTCAGAGCATATATCTGGCTCTCGGCATTCTGAGCTGTTCGGGCTGAGTATTGGATTGTCTGGTCAGAAGGGTGTGTGAGTTGGACTTTCTTAGCGGAACAGTCGATGAAAGCATTATGGGCTTCCAGCCAATCCAAACCAAGAATGACATCTATGGTAGAAACCTTGAGGGCCATGAGTGAAGCAGTAAACACTAATCCTCCAATTGCAATGTGGTTGTTGTGGGCTATCATCGAGGTATCCCACCTAGACCCTGGAGAGCTAACCACCAGCGAAGGGTACACATTTTCGAATGATAAGTCTTGCTTGCGTGAAAACGCCTCAGATATGAAGGAATGCGATGCTCCTGAACCAAAAAGAATAGAAGCTGGTACTGAGTTAACAGGGAGGGTTCCCAGCACGATGGTCGGTTCCTTCTGAGCCTTTTCAGCATCGGCATGATTGGCATGGCCAAGTACAACAACAGTCGATCTGATATTACAGTTTCTGGACTGGCGGTTTCGACAGCCCTTTTTACGACCAACCGGAGGATGTGGTGCATTCTGAGGCTGATCCTAGCGGCAGTTGATAGCAGGGTGTCCTGGCTGTCCACACTTGTGACATAATTCGTCATTATTGGGAGGAGCCATAGCATTGGGCTGTCCACCCTGAATCGTTAGCTGTCTCGGCGGTGGAGGCAGACGAGGTGCGACATAAGACAGCCTTGGTGTTGGAGCTGGTCAGTGATGGACATTGTGCGGAATCCAGACTTCACGTTTCTGAGCAGGCTGACCCGAGGATGGGCCAACATCTTGAGTACGCTTGAGAGACTCCTGGTACTCATGCAGACCAGTTTTAGCTCAGAAAGCTTGGCTGACAAGCGTCGCAAAGTCCGTGCAGTCCTAGACAACAAGTGCGAGCTTTATATCAGGACGCAGTCCTTCACGGAATTTCTCCTGCTTGTGAGCGTAAGTGCAGACGTCATCTTCAGCATAGCGGGATAAATCGAGAAATTTCCTCTGATATTCATCCACAGTCATTTTGCCCTGAGTGAGTTTGCGGAACTCCTTCTTCTTCTGGTCGATCGGACCTTGAGGAATGTGTCGTGCACGGAAGGCTGACTGAAATTCCTGCCAAGAGGTTACAGTTCTAGTAGGCAGCATACGTCTGTGGCTTTCTCACCATTGAGCAGCTGGACCCTTCAGGTGAAACGCCGCAAAGGTGACGTAACTGTCAGGGGCAACATTAGCTGACTCCATCTCAAAAAAGATATCACGAAGCCAATCATCAGCATCCATAGGATTGGTGGAGTTGCGGAAAATGGACGGGTTGAGGCGCACGAATTCTTGCAGTGTTATTGGGGCAGGCTGTTGATGAGCATTCTGGTTTGGAAACTGGGTCATTACCCCGGTCATAAACTGACGATTCAGCTCAAACTGCTGCATCATTGCAGCAATATAGGGTGGAGCCAGAAGATCGTCAGCCATCCTACCAAAACAACAGGGGCAGTTTAGCAAGAACAACTGCAGGTGTATGGAGTTATTCATGATGTAACATGGGCAATGAACAAAAAGTGCATTAGATACATATTAGTAGTCATTAAAGACATACAGACCCATGCATGGAGTTGGATACCAACGGACAACGTGAGTTCGGAAACACACGCAGCTAGAAAAACTAGGCGGCGCGCAGGCACGCGGTGGAGAGATACAACAACGCGACATAGCAAAGGCTAGATCAACGCCGAAGAAAACCACTGGAGGGAGGAATCTACAAATGACAACGCAGGGTGCCCTAGATAAAAGGATCCTGTGGTCCGTGAATACTGTGAAGCAAAGCCTGACCCAGAATTCAAAGAAGGTTGATTCAAATCTCTGGGTGGATGTGATCACGAGAACCTAATGTTAGAGTTAGCAAAAAAATTAACCCGAAAGGAAGAGAGATCAGAATCCCAGAGTAAAGAAGAGGAATAAAAGATCCTAATACCACCCATTGGCGACGTGGGCCCATAAGCCACACAGCCATGTTAGTAAAACAGTTTTTGGAGACTAGACTCAACTTCGGCCAAGGAGTTGGCAAGGGGGTTTCCTATAGGCAGTCGGCTCTGATACCAACTTGTGACGACCCTGCTCGACCGTGCACTAATCATACACGCAAATGCACACGATCAAGCCTAAGGACTCACGGGAAGATATCACAACACAACTCTAGACACAAAATAAAATAATACAAGCTTTATATTACAAGCCATGGGCCTTGAGGGCTCGAATTCATAAGCTCGAGTTACACAAGCATCAGCGGAAGCATTAGCATCTGAGTACAGACACAAAGTTAAACAAGGATGCCTTAAGAAGGCTGAGCAAAACAACGACATCTAGATCGAAAAGGCGCAGGCCTCCTGCCTGGGAGCCTCCTAATCTACTCCTGGTCGTCGGTCTCCACGTAGTAGTAAGCTCCGCCAGTGTAGTAGTAGTCGACGGCGGGATCAGCTGGCTCCGGGGGCTCCATCATCTGATCGCAGCAATCGGGTATGGGGGAAAGAGGTAACAAAGCAACCGTGAGTACTCATCCAAAGTACTCGCAAGACTTACATCAGAACTATACTAAGTATGCATCGTTATCAAAGGAATGGGGCTATATCTTTGGACTAAACTGCAGAAATGCCAGAACAGAGGGGGAAGGCCTGGCCTATCGAAGACTAGCATCTTGAAGCAATCTTGCAGCATCAAAAGAGAGTAGAACACAGCAGCATATAATAAGTATACATAATAGTAATGCCCTGAGATCCTTCCTCGACTACCATGCGAGAAAGTGATCCCGAGAGCAGTAGTAACAGTTTAACATTGTAACAGTATCCATTCATAGTTGTAGTAGATCAGGATACAACTCCGAGCGTCCTGTTACCATGGACACGGCTATTCGAATAGTTAACTTCCCTGCAGGGGTGCACTACTGTTACCCAACACGCTCTATTAACTCTGGCCGGACAAACTTTTCACTGTCATGCCCGGCCTCGGCTGATCGACACGACGTAGTCCTGCCTAGGCTCCGCAGAGAGCTCCCCGCCAATCTACATCCTAAGTGCTCAGGGGTCTTGGGCCCATCGCCCTTTGCACTCCGGGTCGTTGTGCGCAAGGTGGATCCAGTGCCACCCCGCACCTGGATGGCACGATCAGACCCGGCCACAATGCTGAACTGGACATCTGACAGAGCTTTCGGCTGATACATACGGCGCCGAGGGCCCCATTAAACCATTATCCCGCATGGTGGTAGTGCGTATAGGCCAGTGGCCAACTCAGATCAAATACCCAAATCCGTTAGGCGTGTTTTAGTAGCTCGCAGAGACGAACAGGATTCCTGTCGCTCCGACTTGGTAACACGCGGACCACGACCAGGGACCGGGCCCACCTCTCTCCTAGGTGGTCTCCGCCTGCCCTGTCGTTCCGCCACAATTTCACTCGTGGGTACCCTTGGGTTCAACCCGTCTTGTTTCATTATCTCGCGGGCACTCTTGGAGCTAGCCCGACTTTAACAGTTTAAAGTATTGCAGTAATGTAACATTTCCGTGATCATCACCCAGAGTGATTATGGCCTGATAACAAGCCTGGCAAACAGACAAGGGTGAAGGACCAGCTGATGAAACATAGCATACCTAACTAAGCATCATAGGGTAGCAGGTAAGGTATCAATAGCAAGCGACAAAAACAGGCTATGCATCAGAATTGGAGCTATCGGAGCAACAACAGAAGCAATTCTAATGCAAGCATAAGAGAGAAAGAATGGGCGATATCTGATGATCAAGGGGGTTTTGCTTGCCTGGTTTCTCTAAAGGCGAAAAGGAATCTTCAACGGTGTAGTCGATCCCCGGTTCGTCAGCGGTCTTGGAGTCTACCGGAGAAGAAGAGGGGGAAGAAACAGATAAATACAAGCATACAAATGCAATCAATATGCATGACATGCCTAAATGATATGCAGGGGTGATATACTGCATCTCTAAATATCTTAGATGTTTTAGGAATTTATTTGGAATTATTTTACCACAGACATGCACTATTCATTTATCGGAAACAGGCAAAAAGTTCCATGTTCATCTACTTAGTGGGTTCTAACATGGGTGCAGATGACATATTCGGATTCGTTGGATTTTTCTGATCATTTTTCATATATAAATTATTTTCATCCGAGTTACGGTTTATTTTATATGATTTTTCAAAGTCTTAATCATTTTCTGGAATTTACTGATTATTTTTAATTACTAAAATTCGGTAGAAAAGGAATATGACATCATCATGGTGTCATCACTACGTCAGCGGTCAATTGACCCGCTGACCAGTCAACGGGGCCCATGGGGGACCCACTGGCAGTGACTGGGCGCTGCCCAGTCAGCTAGTTGACCTGGTCAACTGGTCAACTGGGCCCGCGGGTCCCATCTGCCAGCGACCCAGGAGGGTCCACCAGTCAAGACAGGTCAGCAGCGGCGCCGGTGACGACGCCGGTGACCAAATCCGTGGCGGCAGCACGCCGGAGTTGGTCGGAATCCACGCACGGAGCCCCGTTTGGCACGGGAGTAGGCGCGTTCGAGAGCCAGGGCTGCGCCGCGTCCATCCGTGGGGGTTGCAGCGTCGGGGATGGCCCGTGGCGTCAACGGCGACCACCGCAGCGGACGCCGGAGTTCGGGCCTCGAGCACCTACTCGTTGCGGCCTGCGTGCGAGCGATCTAACACGGTGGTTGGCTTCAGGGGGAGGCCCTGAGCTCGTTAGCGAGCTCAGTGGGCCCGGAGGCAGGCGGTGGCTACGGCGGGGAGTGACAGCGGCGGTGGCCGGAACGCGGCAGCTGTGCGTGGTGAGTACAGCGAGCTACGGTGGGAAAGCGGGCAGCCAGAGGGAGAGGAGAGATGTGGACGCTTACGGTGAGGCCCACGGTGGCCGGCGACTGCTTAGGAGCGCAGAGGGGCAACGAAATGAGTCGGGGGAGTTCCGGCGATCCGAGGTTGAAGACGGGCCGATGCCGGCACGGTGGCGCTCCCCTGCCCGTTCTGTTGCTTGCAGGCGAAGTGGTCGACACCGGCGATGCTCCTGGACAGGTCGAGGCTGCGCGGGGTGGCCCGTGGCCGCGCAGACGACGACGGCGAGGCGACAGCCATGCTCGGACTCATGCGGGAAGGAGAAGGGGCGAGCGAGAGGGGAAGAACTGAGGGGCCAGGGGTTCGCGGGGAGAGAAGGGAGGCCTTGCAGGCGCCCGCGGAGCGGCAGCCGCGCGCTGTCGAGCGTGCGGGAGGGGGCAAGTGCGCGCGCGCGAGCTGCGTTCGACAGCGAGGAGAGAGGTAGAAGGAGAGTGCGGGTGGGCTGGGCCTCGCCTCTGTTGCACTTGGGCCACGGGCACAGTAGCCTTTTCTCTTTTCTTTATTTTCTTTTCTGTTTTTCTTTTTTCTGTTTTGCATTTTCTTTTAGCATCAATTCAATTTTGTAAAATGTGCAACTTGTCTCAATATTTATTATGCAAAATATCTCACTGCCACAAAAAAGTTTGGGGGTATTATCATTTCATTTGGATTTTAAATAAATAGAAATGGATTTAATAGTGCTGTTTTGGTCACTGTTTTTGGATGTTAGGGTCAAATTTGGGATTCAAATAATGTTAAATTTATTTTTATAATAGTTTTGGGATTATTTGCAATATTGTGAACTATTTTGTTTGCATGTTTGAAAATATAAATATTTGACTTGCAATTCAAATTTGCGTTTTGAGTTTGAATTCTAAGACAAGTGGCACTTGTGCTTTACAAAAGATGCTGACTTGGCATTGATCATGAGGGATCACTGTAGCATATTACAAGGAGGTGTTACACATTCTCTCAATAAATTTCTTAACATAGGCATTAGGAGCATAGTTTTCATAGCAATATTTAAGTATGTCAAAATTTTCAGATTTGTAGAGAGTAATATCATACTTTTCAATCAAAGAAGCAACTTCATAAGCACCCTTAAAAGCAACAAATTCTTCAATTTGTTCGATATCATAGTAACGATAAACACCCTTGGCATAAGAAGATAAGATTTCATTGTCATTAAACTCACATAGGTAGGGAAGGTGTTTTTTAGGGTTCTCAGAGCAACAAGTAAAATCATAAATTTCACATAGATTCCAGGCATAACATAGCAAACAATTTATTTGACGCCATAAGAGTCTCCCTTTTTTAGACAAACGATGACGCACAAAATGAGCATGCTCATCTAATGATTTTCCCTCAACTAAACTAGTTGGGGTTTCAGCACGAGCACAAATGGATCGAAGATGATTCAAGTAGAAAACTTTAAGTGGATCCATAGTATCTTATATTTTTGCTTTTTCTGTCTGTTCTAGTGTGTTTGACATGAAGGTAATAAAAGCAAGCAAACTAGTAAACAAGCTAATAAAAATATTTTTGTATTTTTGTAAAAACTTTTTAGAAGTGGGGGAGATGAAAACGAGAGGCAAAGGCAAATAAAATAAATGCAAGGAGATGTAAGTTTTATGCGTAGGTACTTGATAGATGTTGATGATGTCTCCCCGGCAACGGCGCCAGAAATTCTTCCTGCTACTTGTGAGCTGTGTTGCTAATTCCCTGAAGAGGAAGGGAGATGCAGTACAGTAGAGATAAGTATTTTCCCCAGTTATGAAACCAAGGTTATCAATCCAGTAGGAGAATCACGCAACACCTCGTTAACAGTACCTGCACACAAAACAACAAATCCTTGCACCCAACGCAAACAAGGGGTTGTCAATCCCTTGACGGTTAATTGCAAGATTAAATTGTATGGTGATAGATTGAACTAAAATATAAAATAAAATAAATAAAGTAAAAGTGCAGCAATGTATTTTTAGGATTTTTAATATATGATAGAAGTAGACCCGGGGGCCATAGTTTTCACTAGAGGCTTCTCTCATGAAAATAGCATACGGTGGGTGAACAAATTACTGTTGGGCAACTGATAGAAAAGCAAATAATCATGATGATATCCAAGGCAATGATCATGTATATAGGCATCACGTCCGAGACAAGTAGACCGACTCCTGCCTGCATCTAGTACTATTACTCCACACATCGACCGCTATCCAGCATGCATCTAGTGTATTAAGTCCATAAAGAACAGAGTAACGCCTTAAGCAAGATGACATGATGTAGACAAAGTAATCTCACGCATGAATAAACCCCATCTTTTTACCCTTAATAGCAACGATACATACATGTCATGTCCCTTTCTGTCACTGGGATTGAGCACCGCAAGATCGAACCCATTACAAAGCACCTCTCCCATTGCAAGATAAATCAATCTAGTTGGCCAAACCAAATCAATAAATCGGAGAGAAATACGAAGCTATAATAATCATGCATAAAAGAGTTCAGAGAAGACTCAAATAATATTCATGGATAATCTGATCATAAACTCACAATTCATCGGATCCCAACAAACACACCGCAAAAAGTGATTACAATGGATAGAACTCCAAGAACATGGAGGAGAACATTGTATTGAAGATCAAAAAGAGAGAAGAAGCCATCTAGCTACTAACTATGGACCCGAAGGTCTGTGGTAAACTACTCACGCATCATCGGAAGGGCAGCAAGGTTGATGTAGAGCCCCTCCGTGATCGATTCCCCCTCCGGTGGAGTACCGGAAAAGGCCTCCAGATGGGATCTCTCGAGAACAGAAGCTTGCGGCGGCGGAAAAAGTATTTCATGGACTCCCATGTTGGTTTCCCGATTTTTGAGAATTTATAGTGGTGGAATTAGGTCAAAGGGGGCAGAGGTGGGCCCATGAGGCACCAGGGCGCGCCTGCCCCCCCCCCCCCAGGCATGCCCTGGTGGCTCTTGGCCACCTCCTCTGGCTTCTGGCCTCCTCCCAAAGCTTCTAGTGTTTCTTATGTCCAGAAAAAAATCTCCAAAAAGTTTCGTGGCATTTGGACTTCGTTTGGTACTGATATTCTGGAAAACCAAAAACAGACAAAAAAATAGCAACTGGCAATGGGCACTAAGTTAATAGGTTAGTCCCAAAAAATGATATATAATTGTTGTAAATGTATATAAAAACATCCAAGATTGATACTATAATAGCATGGAACAATCAAAAATTATAGATACGTTGGAGACATATCAATCCACCAGAGCGAGACCCGAAACAATTATTTCGGCCGCAAGCCTCTGTTCTTCCATGATCCCATCTGGAGGCCTCCTCCGGTACTCTGTCGGAGTGGAAATCGATCACTGAGGGGTTCTACATCAACCTTGCTACCCTTCCAATGATGTGTTAGTAGTTCCCACAGGATCTACGGGTCAATAGTTTGTAGCTAGACGGCTCTCTCTCTCTCTCTTTGATCTTCAATACAATGTTCTCTTCGGAGATCGATTCGATGTAATCTTCTTTTGCGGTGTGTTTGTTGGGATCCGATGAATTATGGGTTTATGATCCGATTATTCATTGAAAGTAATTGAGTATTTTCTGAACTTTATTATGTGTGATTGTTATAGCTTTGTATTTCTCTCAGATCTATCCATTTGGTTTGACCAACTAGATTGATTTATCTTCTGTGGGAAAGCTGCTTTGTAGTAGGTTCAATCTTGCGGTGTCCTCACCTCATGACAGAAGGGGTAGCGAGGCATGTATTTGTATTGTTGCTACTAAGGGTAAAACGACAGGGTTCAATCATATTGCTTGATTTTATTCTGTCTACATTATGTCATCATGCTCCAGGCATTACTCTGTTTGTTATGAACTTAATACCTTAAGATGCATGCTGGATAGTGGTCGAGGAGTGGAGTAATAGTAGTAGATGCAGGCAAGAGTCGGTCTACTTGTCACGGACGTAATGTGTGGCACCCCGGCTCAGAGGACCGGTTTACCAAGTGTTTCCAACCCAGAGATCATGTCTTCTGGAAACACACAACAACTTGGAACAGAACTGAACTGAACTTTATTGATATATCTCGAGTACAAGCTCATAATTTACATTGATAGCGAGGCCAGAAGCACTGCACATGCTATGACAATATCTACATTATTTATGGAACATAGCAGGGCCTCGATACTACTGGGTGACTCTACGACGTAGCGGAACATAGCGCGGAAAACTCTATCCACAGGGACACTGCTGGGACACGGCCTAGTTAGCGTAGCATGAACCATCGGGACCTCCGTCCTCGGCTTCTCCTGCATCTGGCATGATACGCCAGGTGAGTACTTGGAATGTACTCGCAAGCTCACGACAACCATAACAATGAAGCAAACAATAGCATGGCAATTACATGTTAAGAGCTTAGGTGCTACTGTTACCAATTACCAACTTACTCCCCTCTGGGTTGTCCCACAACCCTCAGGATACTCATGGTCCATAGAATACTTCCGAACATAAGACAAGTTCTTCCATCATTATTATCATTATTACGGTTGACCATTCAGTGGCCTAGTACGGACTGTCCAATACCGTGGACGCGGCTATTCGAATAGATTCATACACTCTGCAGAGGTTGCGCACTTTACCCACACTATGGAGCTCCTGGCCTCTTGCTCCCATTCGGGTGGACCGGTGCTGCTCCAACGAAACCTGCCTGACCCGTGACTCCTCTATCGTACCACCGACAATCATAACCTCCCAGGGTCATGTCCTGGGTGGCCCCTGTGTCACCTCGTGACACCTGCCACCATCGTGGCCAAACTAAACTGTCCCAAACGGGGACGCCGGCAAAATAACTCGACTGGGCTCACAGGATTATCGTCGTCTACCTGATCAGGGCAGCACGCATGCATAACCCTCCCTCATTGGTGGTACCGATAAAAGAGCACAAAGCCAGACCAAGTCAAGGCCGTCCCATACCGGCAAATGTGGCAGCACGGATAAGTCCGGATAGGTGGCACTTGATCAACCAATTAGGTTTAGTTTTAACAAGTATTTAACAAGCATGGGTATTTATCATGAATAACTTAACATGGCAGTAGCTATACATCAAAATAAATCACTCTAAATTATCAAGTATCAAAGTAATGCAAATAATCCAATTAAATAACCAACACTATTGAAATGCTTCATGCAATGGATGACATGGCTTGCCTTGCTCTGTTGGGTTGTCCACAAACTCCTGGGCTTCAAAGTCAAAAGGATTTCCCTCTGGAAATATTTTAAAAATGCAAAGGAAAATGTCACATAACACTGTTCTGTTCACCAGAAATTCTGTGGGCATGGGAAAAATACTAAATTTTTCCAGAAAATAGAGGAGCTCAAGACAAACCCAATGCAAAAAAGAATCAATTGATTTGGACTTATGGATAAAAAGTTATGAGTGGTGAAAGTTACTGGTCAAATCTGGAATTTAACCAAAATTCTAAATTCTCTGGACAGGCCATGTCGAAGGCGTACTTTCCGAATACGCCTTCACTAACGTACCGATTCGGACACGGCTGAGCCACTGACGGGCGGGCCCCAGCTGTCATAAATAAAAAGAAAAGAGGAGAACAGTGCACGGGCGGCTCATCGACGGCAATAGCCGGAGTTAGCGACGGCGGCGAGCTCGGGCGACTGCGGAGATGGATCGGCCACTCGACGGCGGTCCTCCCTGTACCAGTGGCGTCTCTGGAGACAGCCTAACGGCGTCGCTCTCTTCTTCTCCGGCGGCGGCTGGTTCGGGGGTCGTCGGCGACGGCGATTCCGGCAGCGATTTGGCTCGGAAAGAGGTCAGGCGGAGTCATGGGACCGCGGTGAGCTCGAATGTGGAGTCGGGTAGAGCTGGGGTGGGGAAAATCGAGCTATGGCAGTGTGGGGATCGGCGGCGGAATGCCGGAGAGCGGCGAGGCCAGAGGGCCTCTCGGCCATGGCTCGGTGCTTAGGGGGGTCTCTATGAGGCGGAGGGAGTGGGGTGAGGAGCGAAGAGAGGCCGGGGAAGCCTATATATAGGAGGAGGCAGAGCTTCTGGAGCGAGCGGAGCTCGGGTCACGTCGCCGGCGCCAGGACACCGCGCTGGCTGGCTCGACGCGGGCGACGGGATAGGAGAGGGCAGAGAGAGTTAATGCGGCGATGGCGGCTTGCGGAGGAAGGTGACGAGCAGCAGGGCCACTGTGGCCGCACGGGTGCCACAGTGTCCGTGCGCGTGGCGGCCACCGGGGACGATTCCGGCGAGGGGAGAGCTCTAGAAGGGCCAGGTGGAGGGAGGAGAAGACGTCGGCGAGCGGAGACAAGGCACGGCCATGCGGGACAGCCGGACGCATCACATCCGACGCGGGCGCGGTGCAGAGCGCGTGTTTTGGCATGCCATTGCCGTGCTCACCACGGGTACTGGCATCCAGAGGCCACGCAAGTCTGGCGCACCTTGTCTAGCATGTTCTCCTTTGATCACTTGGCCTCTCGGTGCCACTGGCTCGACTAGATTCACTCTGGTTCGAAGTGTAGCTTCAGCTACAGTTTCTGACAGAAACTTTGAGAGAGATCTGGAGGGGAGGTGAGCTGGGGATGGAGCCAGTGAAGATGTCTGGGATGATCTACTTTGGAAGGACTATAAGCTGGCCAAGTTTGAGAAACTTTCAGCAAAGTTTGAATATAGTCCATGTACAACTGCTGTTACTGGAACAGAAGCAAGATGAGCTTGTAGCACTCATCTGGTTGATCTGCTGGAGCTGGAATTTGGTGTGGGAGAGTTATTTGGTGGACAGAAGATGTCATAAAAATTTCAGCTCAATTGGATACCTCTAGATGGTACTTCCTTCACAGAGGTTCAAAATGAGCAGAAACTTGGCAGAATATTGCTGCTGAAAATTTGTACTGGACAAGATGATATTTTTGGATATTGTGGCAAGATAGGTTCCCTAGTAGCTCAGGGAATTATCTGAGAGTTTTCTGAGTTGGGAAAATATAGGTTGCTTCACAAATGGCCAGTACTGTCCAGAATGTAAATGGAGTTTTCTGGACAAAATTTTATACTGGACCATGAAATGTTTTTGAAGATTGTGGGAGTATATGATGACAAGAAGGTGTGGTATTAATTTGGGATTTTTCTGAGCATCAGAACTATAGGTTGCTTCATAACCCATAGTGAAGTCAGATTTTCCCAAAGGAAGAAAATGAATTATTGGGAAAGATTGAGAATTGGAATTTGATCCAGGTGGGTGTGTGACAAGATTTTTGCAAGATGTTGAGGGCTTTGGATCACTTAGAGAGAGATCCAAAAGTTTCACAACTCCAAAGTCAACTGAAAAGGTTCAAAAACCATCCAAATTGCAAATAAAGCCAGAAGGATTTTGAAAAGAAAAAGTTGCCAAAAACTAGGGTGTCACATAATTCCTATGTACTGATCATGCCATGAATATTGTTATAACTATGCGCTTTTCTATCAATTGCCCAACAGTAATTTGTTTACCCAATATGCTATTTTCTTGAGAGAGATGCCTCTAGTGAAAACTATGGCCCCTGGGTCCATCCAAATGATATTACTAAAACCCTAATTTACTTGCTGCAGTTTATTTAGTTTTAATTCCGTTTGCAATTTATAAACCTATCACTATCAGATTTGATCCTTGCAATTAACGAGTACAAGGGGATTGACAACCCTCTTGCCCGCATTGGGTGCAAGTATTTGCTCTTGTGTGTGCAGGTACTGTCGACCTTTGTTTGCGTGGTTCTCCTATTGGTTCGATAACCTTGGTTCTCTACTTAGGGAAATACTTATCTGCTACTATATTGCTTCACCCTTCCTCTTCAGGGAAAATCCCAACGCAGCTCACAAGTAGCAGCGGTGGATCTAGGGGTGGGCTCTACAGGTGGCGGGAATGGCTGGTTGTGCGGCGGCGCGTGGAGGCAGAGGGCTGCGGCTCTGGCAAGGTTGGGTGGCTACAGGGACAGATTGGGCTGGGGAAGGGGTCGGGCAGTGCCTAGGACGTGCAGCGCATCTAGTGGTGGCCTCAATGAAGGCGGGGGAGGGCTGTGTCATTGTGGCTATACGCGAAGGCCGTGGGCGGAACTCCAGCGAAATTGCATGGCTGCGAGGAAGGAATCGGTCGAGAAAGCTGAAAGCACATTTGCTCCCTTGGTGGTTTTGGTAATTTATGCCAACATACATGTTGTTGGACTAATGCCTCTATCTAGTGAATTTCAGACAACTTCAACAATGGCATGGCAAGGACAAGAAGATGTGGAAACCTTCAAAATGCTAAGGACCTATATTGGCAAAAGCTCAAGACTATACATTTTTGGTTTAGTGATCCAAGATCACATTGAGTCCATAGGAAAGCCAATACTATTAAAAGGGGATGATGTTTTGATAATGATCTAGTTGCTCAAGTGCTTAGTGGTATTGCTCCAAAACCCTCAGCCACTTTCTCTATCCATATCTGTCCAAAACCCTAAAAGCCAACTCGGTCCCACCGAATACATCTTTCCCGGACCCACCGAGTTCATCAAGACAGTGCCACAGCCTAAACCCTAACAAATCAGATCCACCAATATGGATCTTGGTCCCACCGAGATGGGTGACCATCTCTCTGTTGCCTTGTTGCAATTCTTTCGGTTCCACCAGAATTGCACTCGGCGCCATCGAGATGGAGTGACCAAATTTTTGTTGCCAAGTTGCATCATTTCGGTGCCACCTAGATTATGCAATCGGTGCCACGAAGACTAGGTCTAGCCCTTACCATTGCACTCCGGCCGCTCCGAGATGTTCCCATTTGGTCCCACCGAAACTTCAAACGTTCATATCTTTTGCACAGGTCGGTCTCACCGAGATTTCAAATCGGTGCCACGGAGTTTGGTCAAAAGTGTGTAACGGTTGGATTTCGTGTGTAGGCTATATATACCCCTCTACCACCCTCTTACCAAGTAAGAGAGCCATCAGAACGTGCCTACATTTCCACCATACATTTTCTGAGAGAGAACCACCTACTCATGTGTTGATATCAAGATATTCCAATCCAACCATTTGAACCTTGATTTCTAGCCTTCCCCAAGTTGCTTTCCACTCAAATCTTTCTTCCACCAATTCCAAATCCGTGAGGAAGTTCTTGAGTGTTGGGGAGACTATCACTTGAAGCACAAGAGCAAGGAGTTCATCATCAACACACCATCTATTACCTTTTGGAGAGTGGTGTCTCCTAGATTGGTTAGGTGTCCCTTTGGAGCCTCCAAGATCATGTGGAGTTGAACCAAGGAGTTTGTAAGGGCAAGGAGATCGCCTACTTCGTGAAGATCTACCCCGAGTGAGGCTAGTCCTTTGTGGACGTAAGCCATGGCAGAATAGGCAAGGTTGCTTCTTCATGGACCCTTCGTGGGTGGAGCCCTCCGTGAACTCGTGCAACCGTTACCCTCGGTGGGTTGAAGCCTCCATCAACGTGGACGTACGATAGCACCACCTATCGGAACCACGCCAAAAACCACCGTGTCTTCATTGCGTTTGATCTTCCATACTCTACCCCTTTACTTTCCATACACTTGCATGCTTTACTATTTCCGCTGCTCAATCTCTACCCCATAAATCTGCCTTAAGTTCCAAGAGAAACTAAAAACTGCACCTTTGGTTAGTTAAGTGTCTATTCACCTCCCCTCTAGACATATCTCCTCGACCCCACAATTGGTATCAGATCTTTGGTCTCCATAACTTTGGTTTAATCACCATTGGAGGGAGATGGATGTGTCTACTTTGGGGAGTCTTAGACGTAGAGTGCCTATTCTCAATGGGGAGTATTACAACGTTTGGAAGGATGAGATGCTTGATATCTTTGACGAATTTAACTAGAGCAAGTATATTCATAATCCTTATGTACCTCCTATTGATCCCTTGCATCCTACTCATGAAGAGGAAATTGACATGCTTCGTAATCTTAGAACCGTCAATCTTATCATTAGAGGATTACCTAAAATTGTGCTTCGTTGTATGCAAAACTTTGGGTGTGCTTATACCATATGGCATGACTTGGAAAAGCGATATCCCAATTACTCTTTAAATAGTCTTGATGAGATTCTTCACAAGACTATTGATTTTCACAAGATGAGTCCTAGTGATCCTAACTTTGATGATTGCTTGTTTGAGCTTCCTGATCTTATGCGTGCTAAAGGAGATGTTGGAACTATTAGTAACATTATCACGGAAGCTATTAGAATTCATAAACTTGAACATTATCATGATCATGAAACTAATGAATTCATTGCCCTAGGTGATGGTCATATACATGTTGATGATGATGATGTTGAGCATGGCTATTATGATGAGGATGAAGAATTTGATATTAAATTTGAGAAGACCATGAGGAATCTTAGTCTTATGGCAAATCTTCGAGATTACATGGCCGGAGGAAAAGAGTGGATTCTCGATAGTGGATGTACCGATCACATGACCGAAGATAGAGACATGTTTCGTGAGCTTGCCAAAAATGATGGTCCACGCAAGTATGTGACTTTTGGAGACAACTCCAAGGGTAAGGTACTTGGCCTTGGTAAGGTGGCCATATCCGATGATAGCTCCATACAAAATGTTATGCTTGTTGAATCTCTTGGTTACAATCTTCTTTCCATATCTAGACTAGCCGACTTTGGTTTCAAAGTTCTATTTACCAAAGTAGATTGCCAAGTGTTTCATCGAGATAATCATAATATGGTCTTTACCGGCATTCGTAGAGGTGATCTATACATTGTTGATTTTGTCGGAAGTCGGGCTCTAGGGACCCAAAGGTTCGAACAATGGGGTGAGCTCGTTCTACCACTTCGTCTCCTACCACGGCTAAGCGACAATGAGGCTACGGCGAGAGCGCGCTAGCGAGGGACAAACCGTGGACTCAGCAGTTTACCCAGGTTCAGGCCACCTTGCGGTGTAAGACCCTACTCCTGCTTGTTGGTATTGCTCTGGTGCGAGAGAGAGAGAGTACAAGGTCGAGGGCGATGGGAATCGGGGATTCCCTCTACACTGGTTGCTCTGCCCCCATTATACCCGCATCGGTCCTCTTCCCCCTTGAAACTTAGGCAGGAAGGGCTACCACACTTGGCGGGTTTTGAAAGGGCACAGGCGCTTAGGCTATCCTGACTAAAGGCGGTCTGCGCCTGCCAAAGTGTGATCCATGACGCGCCGGTGGGCTCGGTGATGACCTCCGCCCTGCACGCCCGCCGTCTTGGTCTTCCTTCGCCGATCGGGCAACCTTTGGGGTCGCTTTGGGGAGTAGGTATCTGGCCCTGCTCCCTTAACACAAAAGAGGAAACCATCTTCATCCGCGCCTGCTGGCGCGGCCTCTGTCGCCGCTCGTCACAGCCCGCATCACCCATGTGATGGGCCCCAGACCGCGCGGCTGCGCCGAACGGCCTTGCCTTGTAAGCCAACGGGAGGATGCCTCGGGAGGCAGCCTCGGGGGACCGCCTCATGAGTGGGCCTCTGGGGACCGCCTCGTGAGGGGGCCTCGTGAGGCGGCCTCGTGAGGGGGCCTCGGGTGGAGCCGCTGCTGAGTCCTGCTTGCCCACTCCCTGAGGCTGGGTCATCGGGAGGCCGGAGCCTCATGAGAGGGCCTCGCGAGGTGGCCGTCGGGAGGCTGGAACCTCGTGAGGGGGCCTCGCGAGGGGGCCAACATTGCCTCGCCCGTGTGTTCCACCTTGATTCCTTGTGCGCATTGAAGGCGAGGTGGCGCCGAGGGCACCCTTCTTCCTTTTATTCCTTTAAGAAGTCAACATAGCCCCTGATGGCGTGAGGAAAAACGATGTCCTTTGCATTAAGTATCTTATGACTTGCAGTAATGCATGCTTATTTCCTCTTGAAGTCCTCTCGTGAGGCCTCGCTTTTCTTTCTTGTTTGCCTTGGTGCTCTACGCCGTCAGGACCCAGCCCCCGAGCGGGCCTACAGCCGTCGCTGGTATGTCCGGTTGCAATGCCTGGACAAGGCCAGGAGGTGAGGGGCCCGGGAGCAAGTAAGGGCTCCTGGGGCGCGATGCCCAGGAAGCCCCCCTTTGGCGTGCAAGCGGCTCGTGCAAAAGAGAAAAGGTGGGCGCTCGGTGAGATCGCAAAAAGAAAGAGAGGGCTTGAAAAATGATGAGAGCGGCTCTCGAGACCTTCTTGCGAGGCTTATCTCCTTTTCTTTATTTGCCTGGTCGCTCTACGTCGTCAGGATCCAGCCCCCGGGCGAGCCACCACTTGTAGGGTGTGCCTCACGAGGTCTCCGCTCGTGAGGCCTCCGGCTGGCGTGGCTCTATCGAGCTTGGCTCCTGAAGCTTGCTCCTAAGGCCTCTTGAGGCTCCGGGGGGCATCCTGCCGCCGGGTTACCTCCCGAGCGCGCCTCGCGAGGCCTTCCGTGCGACCCGCTCCTGAGACAATTGCAAGGCGCAAGGTCTCGTGACGGGGGAGCCGCGCGCGCTCGCTGACTCACTCATGGGCGTCACGCGAGAAGATAAGGCACCAAGGACCTTGGTGAGGTGGCGTGCACGGGAGCAGGCCCGCGAGCCAGAGCTCGGTCACTTGGGTTTAGCGGCGTTGCAGGGACGGACCCGAGCACAGGCACCATGCCTATCATGCGAGAAGATGAGACACCAAGGTCCTTGGTGAGGTGACGTGCACGGGAGCAGGCCCGCGAGCCAGAGCTCGATCACTTGGGTTTTTCAGCGCTGCTGGGACTAACCCGAGCATAGGCACCGTGTCCATCCCCCGTTCGCGTGAAGCTCAGGAGGGACGCCATGAGCGCGCACGGCTCACCATCAACGAACTGACGAAATAATAAGGTTGATTACACAACCATAAGGAGATGCGGCTGCCGTGTCCGGCACAGGTTAGCTTGAGGTTGGTGCAGCCCGTGGGGCGCCCTCGGTTGATTGTTCCGCCAGCGCGGAGCATGGGGCTTCCACTTGGGCGTGGGCATGATCGCGGCTCGATCGTTCCGCCAGCACAGAGCATGGGGCTTCCACTTGGGCGTGGGCTGGAGCTCTCGCGGGCCCATCAGGCTTACGCAATGAGAGTCTCCGGGGCATGTACAACCCTGTTTCGTTCGTATTCATGGGGGCCACGAGCAGAATTTGCGGAGGGGTCGGACGTTTCGCGAATCATACGCTGAAACTTCCTCCTCCATCCCCAGCGCGAAGCATGGGGCTTCCACTTGGGCGTGGGCATGATCGCGGTTTGATCGTTCCGCCAGCGCGGAGCATGGGGCTTCCACTTCGGCGTGGGCTGGAGCTCTCGCGGGCCCATCAGGCTAACGCAATGAGAGGCTCCGGGGTGTGTACAGCCCCATTTCGTTCGTACACGTGAGGGTCACGGGTAGATCTTGCAGAGGTGTTGGATGTTCCAGGCGTTAGGCACAGGAACTCCGTCCTCCGTCTCTAGCCGGACGACGCCGAGCCTGGAGACATGAGCAACCCTGAAAGGGCCTTCCCACATGGGTGAGAGTTTGTGGAGTCCCTCTCTAGAGAGGGTCCTGCAGAGGAAGAGGTCGCCGACCTCGAGAGTGCGAGGGCGGATGTTGCGGCTGAGGTAGCGATGCAGGGCCTGCGGGTACCTCGCGACGCGAAGACCGGCCTGGCGGCGGCCCTCCTCGAGGAGCAGCAGATCAGTCTCCCGCGAGCCATCCTGACGCGCCTCGTCGAAGGCAAGGACTCGCGGGGAGCCGTGCTTAAGCTCTGAAGGAAGGGCCGCCTCAGCTCCGTAGACGAGGACACGGGAGCCTGAGCCCCACTGAGGATGCAGGCAACCGCGCGAGGCTCCTGGTAGCCCCCAGCGCCCTCGTTAGGCTGGTTGACGTCATTCTTCCGGGGCGGCGGCGGTAGCGGCGGGAGAGCGGCGTTGGCTTGTGGGTTTACCTCACGAGGCTGATCGCGCCAGGCAGCCTCACGAGGCTGGTCGCGCCAACCCTGGCGGAAGTTGCCATTGCTGTTGCGGCCGTCCCAACGGTTGCCGCCGCGGCCTCCTCCACGGCCGGCGCCACGGCCATTGCGGTCGTCTCGGCGGCTTTGGCACTCGTCGCGGAGCAGCTTCAGCTCCTGACTGTCTTCGGTGCTGTGGGAGCGCACGTTGTGGAAGGCGCAGAGCAGCCGACCGTCCTTCCTGGGCTCGTCGCGGTCACGGCCACGCTTCTGCTCGGGCTTCGCCGCGAGCATAGTCGGGCCCTTGCGCTTGACGTCCTTGCTCTAGGCCTTGGCGGCGTCGAGCGCCGCGTCGGGGTCGTTGTGGATGAAGAGGCGGCCTTCCTCAGCCTTGGCACACTTTTCGGCGAGATCGAGCAGCTCTACCACGGAGTCGAGCTCACCATTGATGGCGAGCTTCTCGCGCATCTTGACGTCCATGACGCCGGTGGAGAATGCAGAGATGACGGCCGCGTCGGAGGCGCGCGGGATCTTGTTGCGCACCTGGCTGAAGCGCTGGATGTACTTGCGGAGGGTCTCGTCTGGGCGTTGCCGCACACGCCGCAGGTCGTTGATGGTGAGGGAGCGATCCTGTGTGCCCTTGAAGTTGGCGAAAAACTGGTTGCAGAGCTCAGCCCATGAGGAGATGGACGCCTCGGGGAGGTTCATGAGCCAGGAGCGCGGGCCGTCCTTGAGGGCCATGGGGAACCAGTTTGCCATGACCTTGTCATCGCCGTTCGCCGCCTCGACGCTCAGCGCGTAGAGCTGAAGGAACTCCACGGGATTGGGGGTGCCGTCGTAGCGCGGAGGCAGCTCAGGCATGTACTTCGCGGGCCAGACCACACGACGCAGCTTGCGAGTGAAGGCACGGCAGCCCACGCCGCTTGAGGGGACGCCGCCGGCGAGGGCGGCGCGGTTTTGACACCCAGCCGCCGCTACGTCTTGAACGGCCTGGTCCTAGCGCCGGCGCTGCCGCTCGAGGAGCACACATGCGTCAGGGGGCGCGCGGCGAATGATCTGGCAGCTGGCCTCGTCTCGGTCCGGCGAGGATGCGCCGCGGGACGGCTCGCGAGCCCGCGCGCCGTGCTGAGGCCCGCCATGCTCGTCGCGCAGAGGAGGCGGCGGGGGAGCGCCATGCACCAGGTCCCCAACGCGAGACGGCGGAGGGCGAAGCGAGTGGGAAGGCGTCGGAGCGTCCCCGACGGCCTTGACGAGCTCGGTGATGCGACCTAGCCAGGCGTTGTAGCTGGCGTCAGCTGGACCGTAACGGAGCAGCTCGCGCGCCATGAGCAGCGCGGCCTGCGGGTTCGGCGGCCCGCGGTGGGCGAGGGAGGAGGCAGTGGCGGTGTGGCCGTTCGCCTGCATGGAGGGGTGCAGGGAGGAGTCCTGCTGCTTGCGGGCAGCGGGGTCGGTGGCGGCAGCAGCCTCGGCTTCGGGGCGGCGGCGATTGCCACGGGCCACTGGCTCCGTCTGAGCCACGCGGCCAGCCTTGCGCTCGTCGCGCTCGTGACGTGTGTCGGCCATGGGGTTGGTGGAGCAGAGGGCGGAGCAGAAGAATAGTAGCGCACCTCTACCTGGCGCGCCAAATGTTGGAAGTCGGGCTCCGGGGACCCAAAGGTTCGAACACTGGGGTGAGCTTGTTCTACCACTCGTCTCCTACCACGGCTAAGCGACGTTGAGGCTACGGCGAGAGCGCGCTAGCGAGGGACAGACCGTGGACTCAATGGTTTACCCAGGTTCGGGCCACCTTGCGGTGTAAGACCCTACTCCTGCTCGTTGGTATTGCTCTGGTGCGAGAGAGAGAGAGTACAAGGTCGAGGGCGATGGGAATCGGGGGTTCCCTCTACACAGGCTACTCTGCCCCCCTTATACCCGCATCGGTCCTCGTCCCCCTTGAAACTTAGGCGGGAAGGGCTGCCACACTTGGCGGGTTTTGAAAGGGGACAGGCACTCAGACTATCCCGACTAAAGGCGGTATGCGCTTGCCAAAGCGTGATCCATGACGCGCCGGTGGGCTCGGTGATGACCTCCGCCCTGCGCACCTGCCGTCTTGGTCTTCCTTCGCCGATCGGGCAACCTTTGGGTCGCTTTGGGGAGTAGGTATCTGGCCCTGCTCCCTTAACACAAAAGAGGAAACAATCTTCATCCGCGCCTGCTGGCGTGGCCTCGGTCGCCGCTCGTCGCCGCGCGCGTCACCCACGTGATGGGCCCCAGACCGCGCGGCTGCGCCGAATGGCCTTGCCTTGTAAGCCATCGGGAGGATGCCTCGGGGGACCGCCTCGTGAGGGGGCCTCGGGTGGAGCCGCTGCTGAGTCCTGCTTGCCTGCTCCCTGAGGAGGGGTCCTCGGGAGGCCGGAGCCATCAGGAGGGCGGAGCCTTGTGAGAGGGCCTTGCGAGGGGGCCGTCGGAAGGCTGGAGCCTCGTGAGGGGGTCATCGGGAGGCCGGAGCCTCGTGAGGTGACTTTGCTCTGGGGTGCCCGTTAGTGGGCCGCCTATTTGGGCCTCCGCCAGGCGCCGCGCCCTGGGCCGCGGGCTGACGGGTCGTGGTACCCTGGGTTCCACAACCCCGACAGTAGCCCCCGGGCCCGTGGCGCGCATGTTCCCGCCTAAGGGGGCAAAACGGCGCGGGCCCTAACCGCCTGCGGGCCAGGCGCGACGCGTGGTGCACGATGTGACGGAAGGCGCCTCCACTTCCTCATGACGCCTCGGCAACTGCCCAGGCTGACATAAAGCCTGTTCGCGCTCGGCGTGGGGCCATGATTGCCTCGCCCATGTGTTCCACCTTGATTCCTTGTGCGCATTGAAGGCGAGGCGGCGCCAAGGGCACCCTTCTTCCTTTTATTCCTGTAAGAAGTCAACATAGCCCCTGATGGTGTGAGGAAAAACGATGTCCTTTGCATTAAGTATCTTATGACTTGCTGTAATGCATGCTTATTTCCTCTTGAAGTCCTCTCGTGAGGCCTCGCTTTTCTTTCTTGTTTGCCTTGGTGCTCTACGCCGTCAGGACCCAGCCCCCGAGCGGGCCTACAGCCGTCGCTGGTATGTCCGGTCGCGATGCCTGGACAAGGCCAGGAGGTGAGGGGCCCGGGAGCTAGTAAGGGCTCCTGGGGCGCGATGCCCAGGAAGCCCCCCTTTGGCGTGCAAGTGGCTCGCGCAAAAGACAAAAGGTGGGCGCTCGGTGAGATCACAAAAATAAAGAGAGAGCTTGAAAAATGATGAGAGCGGCTCTCGAGACCTTCTCGCGAGGCTTATCTCCTTTTCTTTGCTTGCCTTGTCGCTCTACGTCGTCAGGACCCAGCCCCCGGGCGGGCTACAGCCGTCGCTGGTATGTCCGGTCGCGATGCCTGGACAAGACCATGAGGTGTAGCGCACTGCGAGGGGGTAAGAGCTCCTGAGGCGCGATGCTCAAGAAGCCCCCCTTTGACATGCAAGCGGCTCGCGCAGAAGAAGGAAACTCAGCGCTCAGCGAGGCAGCGGTGAGAGGAGAGCTTGAGGGGCGGTGAAAACATCTCGTGAGGTGTTTATGATACTTAGCTTTTTCGGAGGGCGGTGTCGGGCGAGCCGCCACTTGTAGGGTGTGCCTGACGAGTTCTCCGCTCGTGAGGCCTCCGGCTGGCGTGGCTCTGTCGGGCCTGGCTCCTGAAGCCGTGCTCCTGAGGCCTCCTGAGGGTCCGGAGGGCATCCTGCCGCCGGGTTACCTCGCGAGCACGCCTCGTGAGGCCTTCCGTGTGACCTGCTCCTGAGACAATTGCAAGGCGCAAGGTCTCGTGACGGGGGAGCCGCGCGCGCTCGCTGACTCACTCATGGGCGTCACGCGAGAAGATAAGGCACCAAGGACCTTGGTGAGGTGGCGTGCACGGGAGCAGGCCCGCGAGCTAGAACTCGGTCACTTGGGTTTAGCGGCTCCGCAGGGACGGACCCGAGCACAGGCACCATGCCCATCATGCGAGAAGATGAGACACCAAGGACCTTGGTGAGGTGACGTGCACGGGAGCAGGCCCGCGAGCCAGAGCTCGATCACTTGGGTTTTTCAGTGCTGCTGGGACTGACCCGAGCACAGGCACCGTGTCCATCCCCCGTTCGCGTGAAGCTCAGGAGGGACGCCATGAGCGCGCACGGCTCACCATCAACGAACTGACGAAATAATAAGGTTGATTACACAACCAGAAGGAGATACGGCTGCCGTGTCCGGCACAGGTTAGCTTGAGGTTGGTGCAGCCCGTGGGGCACCCTCAGTTGATTGTTCCGCCGGCGCGGAGCATGGGGCTTCCACTTGGGCGTGGGCATGATCGCGGCTCGATCGTTCCGCCAGCACGGAGCATGGGGCTTCCACTTGGGTGTGGGCTGGAGCTCTCGCGGGCCCATCAGGCTTACGCAATGAGAGTCTCCGGGGCGTGTACAACCCTGTTTCGTTCGTATTCATGGGGGCCACGAGCAGAACTTGCGGAGGGGTCGGACGTTCCGCGCAACATACGCTGAAACTCCTTCCTCCGTCCCCAGCGCGAAGCATGGGGCTTCCACTTGGGCATGGGCATGATCGCGGTTTGATCGTTCCGCCAGCGCGGAGCATGGGGCTTCCACTTCGGAGTGGGCTGGAGCTCTCGCCGGCCCATCAGGCTAACGCAATGAGAGGCTCCGGGGCGTGTACAGCCCCATTTCGTTCGTACACGTGAGGGTCACGGGTAGAACTTGCAGAGGGGTTGGATGTTCCAGGCGTTAGGCACAGGAACTCCGTCCTCCGTCTCCAGCCGGACGACGCCGGGCCTGGAGACATGAGCAACCCTGAAAGGGCCTTCCCACATGGGTGAGAGTTTGTGGAGTCCCTCTCTAGAGAGGGTCCTGCGTAGGAAGAGGTCGCCGACCTCGAGAGTGCGAGGGCGGATGTTGCGGCTGAGGTAGCGACGCAGGTCCCGCGAGTACCTCGCGGCGCGAAGAGCGGCCTGGCGGCGGCCCTCCTCGAGGAGCAGCAGATCAGTCTCCCGCGAGTCATCTTGACGCACCTCGTCGAAGGCAAGGACTCACGGGGAGCCGTGCTTAAGCTCTGAAGGAAGGGCCGCCTCAGCTCCGTAGATGAGGACACGGGAGCCTGAGCCCTACCGAGGATGCAGGCAACCGTGCGAGGCTCCTGGTAGCCCCCAGCACCCTCGTTAGGCTGGTTGACGTCGTTCTTCCGGGGCGGCAGCGGCAGCAGCGGGAGAGCGGCGTTGGTCTGTGGGTTTACCTCACGAGGCTGATCGCGCCAGGCAGCCTCACGAGGCTGGTCGTGCCAACCCTGGCGGAAGTTGTTGTTGCTGTTGCGGTCGTCCCAACGGTTGCCGCCGCGGCCTCCTCCACGGCCGGCGCCGTGGCCATTGCGGTCGTCTCGGTGGCTTTGGCGCTCGTCGCGGAGCAGCTTGAGCTCCTGACAGTCTTCAGTGCTGCAGGAGCGCACGTTGTGGAAGGCGCAGAGCGGCCGACCGTCCTTCCTGGGCTCGTCGCGGTCACGGCCACGCTTTTGCTCGGGCTTCGCCGTGAGCACAGCCGGGCCCTTGCGCTTGACGTCCTTGCTCTTGGCCATGGCGGCGTCGAGCGCCGCGTCGGGGTCGTTGTGGATGAAGAGGCGGCCTTCCTCAGCCTTGGCACACTTGTCGACGAGATCGAGCAGCTCTACCACGGAGTCGAGCTCACCGTTGATGGCGAGCTTCTCGCGCATATTGACGTCCATGACGCCGGTGGAGAATGCAGAGATGACGGCCGCGTCGGAGGGGCTGTCGGGGCCGGAATTCCGGGACAAGATATCCTAGAAATTAACCCCTCGTGTCACCACCAGCCCCAGGATTACTATTACTGGTGGACACGTCCTTGTTACAGAGTACCAAGCAATTACAAGAGTTGGATACAAGACCATAAAGGTCTAATGATACAACAATGATTTCTGGTGACGGTTGGCGGAAGCGACTCGTGGTTCTCCAATGCCAATGGGGCTCCATTCCCACATGAACAGCTGACCCGGATAATTCCTATCCCGCGTGGCTGCTATCCTAGGTTCCGCATGGATGTCGTGGTGATACTCCTTGTAGAGATCCTGACCTGGCCAAGTAAATAGCCAGGGACAAGCCAGTGAGTACGTTTGAATGTACTCGCAAACATCATGAATAGAAGATATACCGAATGCATATGATCATGATGGGTTAAATTATATGCATATGCTGAACGAAATTAAAGCATGGCATGATGAATATTAATACGGTGCAGAAGGATAAATATGAAATGTTAGTGACAAACAAGGAAAGTTAAAAGTGGATAATCGGGCGAGACCAGACCGCCGAGAATCCAAAAGGAAATATGAAAGAAATGCCAAACGGGTGTCTAAAAGAGAATCGCGCGAGCCTGGACCGCCCAAAAACTCAAGCGACGCCTTGGGAGGTCTTGAAAAGAAATGCCAGCCGGGTGTCTAAAAGTGACGCCATGGTAGGTCTTGAAAAGAAATGCCAATCGGGTGTCTACAAGAGAATCGGACGAGACAGCACCATCCGAGAACTCGAGAGACGCCACGAGAGGTCTTGAAAATGAATGAGTGCCCGGGTAGTCTAGCCAGCCCATGAGACACTCCGAAAAATAAAATAAGATAAACGGGTTAGTCCACAATAATATGCATAGTAACAATAATATTCAGAACCATCATATTTCTGATGACAAAATATCCATGACAGTGTTAGTGATGAGATAATAATATTCTGTAAAATATTTGATGCTCCAATTAATTATTTTCCTCCGGAGACCGACACTAATACCGACACTTGACCAACCCAGACTGTAGACCTTAACCGCGGACATGGCTATTCGAATAGATATAAATCTGCAGAGGGTGTACTCTTTACCCACAAGTAAAGGATTTCTTTAGCCAGCACTGAGACACTGACTAATTCCCATTACGGTCTTTGGGTTGAAAACACACCCGACTAGCACACACCAGCTTAACTCATCAAAGCCAGGAATCACCCAAGGCAATGATAAAGTAAAACTCTAAGTGGGAAGGCCTCATTCAACGGCCTCCAATAGCATGGGATCAAAGTATTTATATCGGCGCGCAAACAGGGGTGCGACCCCACTCCGGCTACAACCGGAGACACCCATGCCCCTGGACCAAGTGACATGCCTACCATGGGCCAATGATATCTTTCACTATGGCCTCTCTGTACGGTGTGTGCAGGAAAGGGGTTAACAACTTACTGAACCGTACCCTACCTGCGGCAGGGACAAGTGGCAGCACGAAACAAGTATGGGGGTTACCGGAACAAGACTCGATCTACGGTCGACTCAGGAGGGTAAGTTTTTCCTGCAGTGGTTAGCACAACATATTTCCTCGGTAATGCCCAACAGGGTCACCATCTGGCATGTCCCAACATGCCCTCTCTGATCATTCTCGTCACAACGAGATTTCAGTTTCACGGTCACCTTTCTCGTGACTGATTCTTTCCTGCAGTTTAGTCCGGACCAACATGGGAATGTGAAAACAACCATGCTCACTCATACTTCATATTTAAATGGAGATAAAATATTTTCAAGGGATCATGCATGCATAACTAGCAATATGCAAATTTTTATTTTTATTCAACATATTCATAATTCAATTTTTCTTGCAAACATTTAATCATGCAATCACCATAGTTTCAAGATGCTTGCCTTAATCATGCAGAAATATTGGGTGCACTCCAAAAGTTTTGAAATTTTTCTCTTCCCTCGATTTCCTATTTTCAAAAATATTGCAATTACCACACCAATATTAAGCAGGAAAATAAAAGTGATCTAAAAATGGGAATTTCACTTTTCTAGGGCTTCTCTGGCTATATGAAAAATAACCAGAATGTTCCTACTATTTATAGAGCTACTGAGATTTTTGAACATTTCAATTAGGTGGAATTATAGGAATAAAGGATCTGCAAGAATTTTAATAGAAAATCATTTTTATAAACAGAGTCGTGGCACCTATTAAATGAGGCATGATTTTAGAAGCTTTTACAAATTGGTTTCACTGGATTTGGAGTTGAGATGATTAGTCTAGGAATTTTCTAAGCTGGAATAAATAGAGAAATGGCTTATTTAATAAATCCTACAAAAATAAAGCCTAGGGAAAATGTTCACCATAGCTGTGTT
Source organism: Elymus sibiricus (assembly GCA_039707655.1). Taxonomy (NCBI): domain Eukaryota; kingdom Viridiplantae; phylum Streptophyta; class Magnoliopsida; order Poales; family Poaceae; genus Elymus; species Elymus sibiricus. Next base: position 162,667,502 of record CM077666.1, on the reverse strand, counting down.
AATAAGGAATGATTTTAGGAGTATAAATAAATTTGAATCATCAGATTTGGATTTGAAATGATAGCTGTGGAATTATTTGAAATCTACTGGAAAAGGAAAATAGAAAAGAGCAGAAGTGCGCCCTGAGCGCTACTTAGCCGTCTGGCGCTACTGAGCCAGGCCCAACTGCTCCAGGGCGGTGACGTCGAAGGCGCCCTCCCGGTGTACGCCTTCTTCAGGTGAAGGCGGCTTCGGCTATCCCCGCCTCCACTTAACGTACCGGGCCCGCAGGTAAGCCACTCATACCTCTTCGTTTTCTCTATTACATGTGGGGCCCACGTTCTCTTTCTCTCTACTCCTGGCGCCATCGCCTTCTTCGTCCCAACGCAGGGACAGAGGAGCTCCGGCCGTTGCTGGCGCCGGCGACTGGGGGCATGGCGGCCACGGGCGGCGGCGGGGACGGACTCGCCACTTCATCCCACACCCGTAGGTGGTGGAGTGGGGGCCAGGGGTGGACGGAGTGCGCGGCAACGGGCCTTGGCAGGAGACGACGGCCTTGGGCCATTGGGGGGCTCCGGTGAAGGAATCGGTCGGGAGTGGTGGCTGGCGTGCTCGCCGGAGTGTGGGGACTCTATTGGAGGGCTCGGTTGGGGCGAGGGAGGTCAGGGTGGCACGAGTTCGGCCGGAGCCGAGGTACGGCCATGGCGGCAATGGTGGCCGGAAGTGAAGGGAACGAGCACCACAGCTCGTATTACTTCGAGGGAAGGCTACAGGGAGGTTATGGAGGAGCTCAGGTGGCGTTGGAATCAATTGAGAGGCGGCAGAGGTGGCTTCGGTCAGGAGCGATGAAGACGACCATCTCCGGTTGGTTTGGCTGCCTCGGAGAGGGCTCATGGGGGTTGGGGAGTGCTGGTGCGGACGGGAGCGAGCTCGGGGCTCTTTTTATAGGCGGGGAACGTCGGTTCCCGTGGCTTCCCAGAGAAGTCACGACGGCGGTTTATGGCGACTGCCATTGATGGCGAGAAGAGGCGGTGGCGAGGCCGGTGAGAGGGCATTGGTGGTCGGCGGCTGCGGATGAGGCCGGGTGGTTAGCCATTAAGGAGGGGACACGCTGGCGGGATCGAGCGGCTCGGGCGATGCCGTGCGCGAGTGGGAAATGAAGGTGGCGGCTCGGGTCGGTGGTCTTCGGCGCTGGGCGGCGCCAGGCGACAAGAGGAGGTGCCAGCGAGGTCGGTGGATGATCAGAGGATCCAGGGGAGGGCTAGGGCGATCGAGAGGAGCCGCAGAGGAGCGGCAACAGCCAAAGCCAGAGCCTGCAGTTCGTGCACTCTGGCCGCGCTCTCTGCACGCACACTAGGCGTTCGACGAAATGCCATAGTATCCTAGGGTAGTCCAGTTGAGCTGATTTTTGGCATGGTGGTGCTGGCAAGTTTGAGAGGTATGCTAGACATGCTGGTTTGGCCAGATGAGCTAGTTCCATATGTAGTTTTAGGAGGTTGTCAGATTCTGCCATGCTCACAACCTGCTTGACAAAATGCTAAGGCTATCTAGAAATTCTTGTTGGTTATGAAACTTGGCAGGGAGATGTCTCTTTGGATGGTAGAGAGGGTGGTGGTGTTGGTTTGTGAAAAGAGAAAACTTGCCAATGCAAGTTTAGAAGAATTTCAGTTCTAGACTGAAAATGCAGAGGGTTATTTGGTGGATCTAAAAGATGCAAATGGGGCTCATCTCCTGGACTTAACGGTTTCTTAGGAAGGACTATAAGGTGGAATAATTGCAGAATTTTTGGAGCAATAAAAATTGGGGTTGCAGTTAAAGCTCAAGAATGGAACAGATTTGAGAAGAGGATGTATCACTCAAAATTTTCAAAAGACCAAGTTGGGTTTTTGCATAAAAGTGATCTATAGGCATCACATGACCTCTTATAATTTTTGGGGAATTTTTAAATAATTATTTAAGATAGTTGTAGTGCAACAGAGGCACTTAAAGAATTGAAAATGCTATAAAAATGATTATCTTGGGCAAAATTTTATTATGAAAATAATTCCTACTATTTTTAAAATATAAATGAAATGTTTTAAGTGAGCTACTAAATCCCACAATATTTTTTTAAAAAAAATCTATATGGAGGGAAGAATTTTGGAAAACAGAAACAGAAAATAATCTGAAATAATAAAAGACCTAATAAAATTCCAAAATTTTATTTCTGGCCAAATTTTATTTAATAAAAACATGGTTAAATTTTTGGGGTGTTACAAACTCTACCCCCCTTAAGAAAATCTCGTCCTCGAGATTGGTTAAGGGCGGAAGAATTAAATGCATACGAAAACAAACAATATTATGCAGAATGCAAACATAGCAATGCAGTTATGACATACGCCCTAAAATACATCGCAAAAATTGCGTCACGAAAATAAGTGCTGGATGCAGCAGCAACCACACTCATATCCGTCTATGCTTCGAAGGTAAGATCTACGGGGTCTTGCGGAAGGGCTCCGGGTGTTGGAACACATTCTTCTTCTTCCGGAGGGAGCGGAGGAAGTGGAAGAGCAGACGAAGAACGCGTCCCTCCTGGGTTGGCAGAGGGGGTCCGCCAATGGCGATCCGGGGATTCAGAACAGCAAGATAATGGAGATACTCCAGTAGTTGCTGGGTGAAACGCTCCTGGGCCATCACATACTGAATGAGATAGACCAGGGCTGGATCGCTCTCCATACGTTCACAGCGGAACGTAGCTTCTGCTCCAAAAGCTGTGCGGCTCAGAAAATAGCAATATTCCCTTCCGCTGGCACAGGGTACCACGGATCGAAGACGGGTAATTGCTTAATAAGCAGCAGACTCAATGGCCATGCCTGAGGTTGGCATGGATCTCCCGATGAAGATAACATATGGAGGGCCTTGGTTTAAATCTGCTGGTGGGATGTGCACAGCTGCCCAGTATTTCGAGAGACCCGAGGTGATCCTCGATTTGAACAGCTCATACTGGAGTGGATGAGTGGAGCCAAGAGTATTGCGGGTAAAATCCCACAATATCTTAACAAAACTACCAGGGCTTGCATCGGGGGTTCTCAGGTAAGCTCCGGGGTGAGACATGGATGGGTGGAGGGAAAAAGCAGTGCTCGAGGTGATGATGGCTGGTGTGGTTTGCGGATATGGCCTCTTATAGAGTCCCTGGGTGAGGAAACATGAAGCGGTGCCAGTACAACTTGTGCACCGGTTCCGGCGTAGGGCTGTCTGGTCAAAAATTCAGACCTCGATTCCAACAAGGAATGTGACGTATTACTGTGCGTGTCGGTTAGGGGGGGTTTAGCAGTCACCAGAATTTACTCAGTCACCACACGTCAACAATTAATGCCAGGGCACGCATACTACCATCGGCACACAAGTGGTTTACAAACTTACTACACCATACAACTACTACTACGAAAATACAGGTAACAGGGCCACTAAGGCTCGACAACAATACTGGTGGACTCAGTCCACCTCATCGACATCTAGCCGGGCGCGTCTTGTAGATGTCGAGGCCTCTCCGTGTGCTTCGGTGTCGGAGTTGACAGGGGTCGGATGGGGAGCTATAGGGCTGGGGTAGCGGTGGTGCCCTTCGCGGGGTGCCGAGGTCACCGTTCCGTTGGAGCGGGTCTCCAAGAGACGACGGAGTTCCTCGGGGGAGGCGAAGGCACTGCCCGGGAAGATAACAGGGGCGGAACTTGGGGGCTCAACAGGCCTCCCAAGCAGCACTACCGGGGTGTCGGTAACGGGTGCAGCTTCACCTCTCACCGGGGTCAGGAGAGCGAGCGTCCTGCGGGTCGCAATCAGATCAAGGGTGACCTGATCGAATAGTGCCTCTTGCGCTCTCAGGTAGCGCACCAGATGCACCAGGGCAGGATCCGACTCATGGTCTCCATTGGCAACCTGGGTCGGGCTACCATAGCCTTCACGGCTAGGGTAGTAGTAGAAGGGGCGGATGTTAACTCTCGGCGACAAATGCCGGAGTTGAACGACAGCCTCTCGGGCTGCAAGCTGGATGGCTTGGGGCTTGTCGGAGGTCGTCCTCTTGGTGAACCGGTAGGGGCGTTCCGATGCGGTGCCCCTCCCGTAGATGTGCACCATGGCCCAGAAGTGCTGGATGGCATCACTCGTGTGCTCCTGGTACACAACATACTCAGGCGGCTCTTCGATGCCGAAAGCACGACGGGTGAGATTGGCGAGGATGACCACAAAGTCACCAAGCTCGACTGCGGTGGTCTCGTTGTGAACGACGGGGCCAGGCATCTTTGTGGTTGGATTTCGAACTGAGAGTGAGGCTGTGATGTGCTGAATTGGGGCAAGGCTTCCTTTATAAGCCAGCAGAGTCTTCCATCGCACGCTTGTGGATGGGACAACTCAAGTGTCGGCCACAGGCACACGGCCTATGGACAGAGCTGATAGGTTGGGCACCGACTGTGAAAAGATGTCGGCTGGTCACTGTGTAGGCTTATTGGATGAGATGGGCTTGCATATGGACAGGAAAGATTTGGACGGTGTGGAAACCTAAGGATATTGACCAGGCTAAGATAGGATTAGCCAGTGGTCAGCCTGGCTCTGATACCAAGGCTATCGGGGCCGGATTTCCGGGACAAGATATCCCAAAAATTAACCCCTCATGTCACCACCAGCCCCAGGATTACTGTTACTGGTGGACACGTCCTTGTTACAGAGTACCAAGCAATTACAAGAGTTGGATACAAGACCATAAAGGTCTAATGATACAATAATGATTTCTGGTGACGGTTGGCGGAAGCGACTCGGGGTTCTCCAATGCCAATGGGGCTCCATTCCCACAGGAACAGCTGACCCGGATAATTCCTATCCCGCATGGCTGCTATCCTAGGTTCCGCATGGATGTCGTGGTGATACTCCTTGTAGAGATCCTGACCTGGCCAAGTAAATAGCTAGGGACAAGCCAGTGAGTACTTTGAATGTACTCGCAAACATCATGAACAGAAGATATACCGAATGCATATGATCATGATGGGTTAAATTATATGCATATGCTGAACGAAATTAAAGCATGTCATGATGAATATTAATACGGTGCAGAAGGATAAATATGAAATGTTAGTGACAAACAAGGAAAGTTAAAAGTGGATAATCGGGCGAGACCAGACCGCCCGAGAATCCAAAAGGAAATATAAAAGAAATGCCAAACGGGTGTCTAAAAGAGAATCGGGCGAGACTGGACCGCCCGAAAACTCAAGCAACGCCTCGAGAGGTCTTGAAAAGAAATGCCAGTCGGGTGTCTAAAAGTGACGCCACGGTAGGTCTTGAAAAGAAATGCCAATCGGGTGTCTACAAGAGAATCGGACGAGACAGGACCATCCGAGAACTCAAGAGACGCCACGAGAGGTCTTGAAAATGAATGAGTGCCCGGGTAGTCTAGCCAGCCCATGAGACACTCCAGAAAATAAAATAAGATAAACGGGTTAGTCCACAATAATATGCATAGTAACAATAATATTCACAACCATCATATTTCTGATGACAAAATATCCATGACAGTGTTAGTGATCAGATAATAATATTCTGTAAAATATTTGATGCTCCAATTAATTATTTTCCTCCAGAGACCGACACTAAGACCGACACTTGACCAACCCAGACTGTAGTCCTTAACCGCGGACACGGCTATTCGAATAGATATAACTCTGCAGAGGGTGTACTCTTTACCCACAAGTAAAGGATTTCTTTAGCCAGCACCGAGACACTGACTAATTCCCATTACGGCCTTTGGGTTGAAAACACACCTGACTAGCACACACCAGCTTAACTCATCAAAGCCAAGAATCACCCAAGGCAATGATAAAGTAAAACTCTAAGTGGGAAGGCCTCATTCAACGGCCTCCAATAGCATGGGATCAAAGTATTTATATCGGCGCGCAAACAGGGGTGCGACCCCACTCCGGCTACAACCGGAGACACCCATGCCCCCGGACCAAGTGACATGCCTACCATGGGCCAATGGTATCTTTCACTATGGCCTCTCTGTACGGTGTGTGCAGGAAAGGGGTTAACAACTTACTGAACCGTACCCTACCTACGGTAGGGACAAGTGGCAGCACGAAACAAGTATGGGGGTTACTGGAACAAGACTCGATCTACGGTCGACTCAGGAGGTTAAGTTTTTCCTGCAGCGGTTAGCACAACATATTTCCTCGGTAATGCCCAACAGGGTCACCATCTGGCATGTCCCAACATGCCCTCACTGATCATTCTCGTCACAACGAGATTTCAGTTTCGCAGTCACCTTTCTCGTGACTGATTCTTTCCTGCAGTTTAGTCCGGACCAACATGGGCATGTGAAAACAACCATGCTCACTCATACTTCATATTTAAATGGAGATAAAATATTTTCAAGGGATCATGCATGCATAACTAGCAATATGCAAATTTTTATTTGAATTCAACATATTCATAATTCAATTTTTCTTGCAAACATTTAATCATGCAATCACCATATCAAGTGTTCAAGATGCTTGCCTTAATTATGCAGAAATATTGGGTGCACTCCAAAAGTTTTGAAAATTTTCTCTTCCCTCATTTCCTATTTTCAAAAATATTGCAATTACCACACCAATATTAAGCAGGAAAATAAAAGTGCTCTAAAAATGGGAATTTCACTTTTCTAGGGCTTCTCTGGCTATATGAAAAATAACCAGAATGTTCCTACTATTTATAGAGCTACTGATATTTTTGAACATTGCAATTAGGTGGAATTATAGGAATAAAGGATCTGCAAGAATTTTAATAGAAAACATTTTTATAAACAGAGTTGTGGCACCTATTAAATGAGGCATGATTTTAGAAGCTTTTACAAATTGGTTTCACTGGATTTGGAGTTGAGATGATTAATCTAGGAATTTTCTAAGCTGGAATAAATAGAGAAATGGCTTATTTAATAAATCCTACAAAAATAAAGCCTAGGGAAAATGTTCACCATAGCTGTGTTAATAAGGAATGATTTTAGGAGTATGAATAAATTTGAATAATCAGATTTGGATTTGAAATGATAGCTGTGGAATTATTTGAAATCTACTCGAAAAGGAAAATAGAAAAGAGCAGAAGTGCGCCCTGAGCGCTACTTAGCCGTCTGGCGCTACTGAGCCAGGCCCAACTGCTCCAGGGCGGTGACGTCGAAGGCGCACTCCCGGTGTACGCCATCTTCAGGTGAAGACGGCTTCGGCTATCCCCGCCTCCACTTAACGTACCGGGCCCGCAGGTCAGCCACTCATACCTCTTCGTTTTCGCTATTACATGTGGGGCCCACGTTCTCTTTCTCTCTCCTCCTGGCGCCATCGCCTTCTTTGTCCCGACGCAGGGACAGAGGAGCTCCGGCCGTTGCTGGCGCCGGCGACTGGGGGCGTGGCGGCCACGGGCGGCGGCGGGGACGGACTCGCCACTCCATCCCACGCTCGTAGGTGGTGGAGTGGGGGCCAGGGGTGGACGGAGTGCGCGGCAACGGGCCTTGGCAGGAGACGACGGCCTTGGGCCATTGGGGGGCTCCGGTGAAGGAATCGGTCGGGAGTGGTGGCTGGCGTGCTCGCCGGAGTGTGGGGACTCTATTGGAGGGCTCGGTTGGGGCGAGGGAGGTCGGGGTGGCACGAGTTCGGCCGGTGCCGAGGTACGGCCATGGCGGCAATGGTGGCCGGAAGTGAATGGAACGAGCACCACAGCTCGTATTACTTCGAGGGAAGGCTACAGGGAGGTTATGAAGGAGCTCAGGTGGCGCTGGAATCAACTGAGAGGCGGCGGAGGTGTCTACGGTCAGGAGCGACGAAGACGACCATCTCCGGTTGGTTTGGCTGCCTCGGAGAGGGCTCATGGGGGTTGGGGAGTCCTGGTGCGGACGGGAGCGAGCTCCGGGCTCTTTTTATAGGCGGGGAACGTCGGTTCCCGTGGCTTCCCAGAGAAGTCACGACGGCGGTTTATGGCGACGGCCATTGATGGCGAGGAGAGGCGGTGGCGAGGCCACTGAGAGGGCGTTGGTGGTCGGCAGCTGCGGATGAGGCCGGTTGGTTAGCCTTTAAGGAGGGGACACGCTGGCGGGATTGAGCGGCTTGGGCGGTGCCGTGCCCGAGTGGGAAATGAAGGTGGCGGCTCTGGTCGGTGGTCTTCGGCGCTGGGCGGCGCCAGGCGACAAGAGGAGGTGTCAGCGAGGTCGGTGGATGATCAGAGGATCCAGGGGAGGGCTAGGGCGATCGAGAGGAGCCGCAGAGGAGCGGCAACAACCAATGCCAGAGCCTGCAGTTCGTGCACTCTGGCCGCGCTCTCTGCACGCACACTAGGCGTTCGACGAAATGCCATAGCATCCTAGGGTAGTCTAGTTGAGCTAATTTTTGGCATGGTGATGCTGGCAAGTTTGAGAGGTATGCTAGACATGTTGGTTTGGCCAGATGAGCTAGTTCCATATGTAGTTTTAGGAGGTTGTCAGATTCTGCCATGCTCACAACCTGCTTGACAAAATCCTAAGGCTATCTAGGAATTCTTGTTGGTTATGAAACTAGGCAGGGAGATGTCTCTTTGGATGGTAGAGAGGGTGGTGGTGTTGGTTTGTGAAAAGAGAAAACTTGCCAATGCAAGTTTAGAAGAATTTCAGTTCTGGACTGAAAATGCAGAGGGTTATTTGGTGGATCTAAATGATGCAAATGGGGCTCATCTCCTGGACTTAATAGTTTCTTAGGAAGGACTATAAGGTGGAATAATTGCAGAATTTTTGGAGCAATAAAAAATTGGGGTTGCAGTTAAAGCTCAAGAATGGAACAGATTTGAGAAGAGGATGTATCACTCAAAATTTTCAAAAGACCAAGTTGGGTTTTTGCATAAAAGTGATCTATAGGCATCACATGACCTCTCATAATTTTTGGGGAATTTTTAAATAATTATTTAAAATAGTTGTAGTGCAACAGAGGCACTTAAAGAATTGAAAATGCTATAAAAATGATTATCTTGGGCAAAATTTTATTATGAAAATAATTCCTACTGTTATTAAAATATAAATGAAATGTTTTAAGTGAGCTACTAAATCCCACAATATTTTTTCAAAAAAATTCTATATGGAGGGAAGAATATTGGAAAACAGAAACAGAAAATACTCTGAAATAATAAAAGACCTAATAAAATTCCAAAATTTTATTTCTGGCCAAATTTTATTTAATAAAAACATGGTTAAAATTTTGGGGTGTTACAGGCGCGCGGGATCTTGTTGCGCACCTGGCTGAAGCGCTGGATGTACTTGCGGAGGGTCTGTTCCGGGCGCTGCCGCACACGCCGCAGGTCGTTGATGGTGAGGGAGTGGTCCTGTGTGCCCTTGAAGTTGGCGACAAACTGGCTGCAGAGCTCAGCCCATGAGGAGATGGACGCCTCGGGGAGGTTCATGAGCCAGGAGCGCGGGCCTTCCTTGAGGGCCATGGGGAACCAGTTTGCCATGACCTTGTCGTCGCTGTTCGCCGCCTCGACGCTCAGCGCATAGAGCTGAAGGAACTCCGCGGGGTTGGGGGTGCCGTCGTAGCGCGGAGGCAACTCAGGCTTGAACTTCACGGGCTAGACCACATGACGCACCTCACTAGTGAAGGCACGGCAGCCCACGCCTCTTGAGGGGACGCCGCCGGCGAGGGCGGCGCGGTTTTGACTCCCAGCCGCCGCAACGTCTTGAACGGCCTGGTCCTGGCACCGGCGCTGGCGCTCGAGGAGCACACGCGTGTCAGGGGGCGCGCGGCAAATGATCTGGCAGCTGGCCTCGTCTCGGTCCGGCGAGGATGCGCCGCGGGACGGCTCGCGAGCCCGCGCGGCGTGTTGAGGCCCGCCGTGCTCGTCGCGCAGAGGAGGCGGCGGGGGAGCGCCATGCGCCAGGTCCCCAGCGCGAGACGGCGGAGGGCGAAGCGAGTGGGAAGGCGCCGGAGCGTCCCCGGTGGCATTGACGAGCTCGGTGAGGCGACCTAGCGAGGCATCGTAGCCGGCGTCAGCTGGACGGCAACGGAGCAGCTCGTGCGCCATGAGCAGCGCGGCCTGCGGGTTCGGCGGCCCGCGGTGGGCGAGGGAGGAGGTAGTGGCGGTGTGGTCGTTCGCCTGCATGGAGGGGTGCAGGGAGGAGTCCTGCTGCTTGCGGGCAGCGGGGTCGGTGGTGGCAGCAGTCTCGGCTTCGGGGCGGCGGCGATTGCCGCGGGCCACTGGCTCCGTCTGAGCCACGCGGCCAGCCCTGCGCTCGGCGCGCTCGCGACGTGCGTCGGCCATGGGGTTGGTGGAGCAGAGGGCGGAGCAGAAGAACAGTAGCGCACCCCTACCTGGCGCGCCAAATGTCGGAAGTCGGGCTCCGGGGACCCAAAGGTTCGAACACTGGGGTGAGCTCGTTCTACCACTCGTCTCCTACCATGGCTAAGCGACGGCGAGGCTACGGCGAGAGCGCGCTAGCGAGGGACAGACCGTGGACTCAATGGTTTACCCAGGTTCGGGCCACCTTGCGGTGTAAGACCCTACTCCTGCTCGTTGGTATTGCTCTGGTGCGAGAGAGAGAGAGTACAAGGTCGAGGGCGATGGGAATCGGGGGTTCCCTCTACACTGGCTGCTCTGGCCCCCTTATACCCGCATCGGTCCTCGTCCCCCTTGAAACTTAGGCGGGAAGGGCTGCCACACTTGGCGGGTTTTGAAAGGGGACAGGCACTCAGGCTATCCCGACTAAAGGCGGTATGCGCCTGCCAAAGCGTGATCCATGACGCGCCGGTGGGCTCGGTGATGACCTCCGCCCTGCGCGCCCGCCGTCTTGGTCTTCCTTCGCCGATCGGGCAACCTTTGGGTCGCTTTGGGGAGTAGGTATCTGGCCCTGCTCCCTTAACACAAAATAGGAAACCATCTTCATCCGCGCCTACTGGCGCGGCCTCTGTCACCGCTCGTCGCCGCACGCGTCACCCACGTGATGGGCCCCAGACCGCGCGGCTGCGCCGAACGGCCTTGCCTTGTAAGCCATCGGGAGGATGCCTCGAGAGGCAGCCTCGGGGGACCGCCTCGTGAGGGGGCCTCGGGGGACCGCCTCGTGAGGGGGCCTCGGGTGGAGCCTCTCCTGAGTCCTGCTTGCCTGCTCCCTGAGGAGGGGTCCTCGGGAGGCCGGAGCCTCGTGAGAGGGCCTCGCAAGGGGGCCGTCGGGAGGCTGGAGCCTCGTGAGGGGGCCTCGCGAGGGGGCCGTCGGGAGGCCAGAGCCTCGTGAGGTGACTTTGCTCTGGGGCGCCCGTTGGTGGGCCGCCTATTTGGGCCTCCGTCAGGCGCCGCGCCCTGGGCCACGGGCAGACTGGTCGTGGTACCCCGGGTTCCACAACCCCGACAGATTTCACTAAGAGAGTCCAACCTCGTACATGTTTAATTGCTAAATGTTCTAAAGGTTGGTTATGGCATAGGAGACTTGGACATGTTGGCATGCGTAACCTTGATAAACTTGTTAAAGGAGATCACATTCTTGGTGTGAAAGATGTTATATTTGACAAGGATCGACTTTGTAGTGCTTGTCAAGCAGGAAAACAAGTTGGAGGAAGCCATCCCGTAAAGAACATTATGTCCACAAGGAGACCACTCGAGCTACCTCATATGGATCTTTTTGGTCCCAACTCTTATAAGAGTCTTGGTGGTAACTCTTTCGGTTTGGTCATTGTTGATGATTTTTCCAGATTTACGTGGGTGTTCTTTCTCGATGACAAATCGCAGGTACAAAAGATCTTCAAGAACTTCGCAAGAAAGGCCCAAAATCAATTTGAAGTGAAGATCAAGAAGGTTCGGAGGGACAACGGAACGGAGTTCAAGAACGCCAATGTGGATACCTTTCTTGATGAGGAAGGCATTTCACATGAGTTCTCGGCTACGTACACACCTCAACAAAATTGACTTGTTGAGAGGAAGAACCGGACTCTTATTGAGATGGCAAGAACAATGCTTGATAAATACAAGACGCCAATACACTTTTGGGCGGAAGCGGTTGACAGAGCTTGTCATGCTACAAATCGACTCTATCTTCACAAGCTTCTTGGTAAAACGGCATATGAACTACTCACCGGTAACAAACCACAAGTTGGATACTTTCGAGTATTTGGCTCAAAATGTTACATTCTTGATAAGCATCGTCGTTCAAAGTTTGCTCCTAAATCCGATGAAGATTTTCTACTTGGTTACGGATCGAACTCTCACACTTACCGTGTCTACAACAACTTCACTCGAAAAGTTGAAGAGACGGTAGATGTGAAGTTTGATGAGACTAACGGCTCGCAAGTCGAGCAATTGCCAATTGATGTAGGAGATCAAGAACCATCGGAAGCAATCCAAGACTTATCCATTGGCAAGATTCGCCCGTGGAAGTAAAGGAGAGTACCTCGTCTATTCAAGTGGAAGCCCCAACTTCACATCAAGGTGAACAACAAGTTGATATGGAGGCATCCACAAGTGGAACACGTCAAGGCGAAGGGAATGAGGAAGTGCAACAAGATGATCCACCTCAACCTCCTTCTCCACCTCCACAAGCAAACAACGACAACATCAACGAGGAAGAAGAAGATGATGATGAGGAAGCCTCACCACAACCCAAGCAAAAGCTACCTCGAGTTAGAGTAAGAATAGACAAGAATCATCCCGTCGAACAAATACTTGGAGATATCCAATCCGGGAGAATCACTCGCTCTAAATCTCGTTTAGCTAACTTTTGTGAGCATTACTCATTCATCTCTAGTGTTGAACCTTTGAAGGTAGAAGAAGCCCTCGAGGACCCCGATTGGGTGAATGCAATGCACGAGGAGCTACACAACTTTGAGAGGAACCAAGTTTGGACATTGGTTGAGAAGCCTAAAGATGAGCAAAACATCATTGGAACCAAATGGGTGTTTCAAAATAAGCAAGATGAAGATGGACAAGTTGTACGCAACAAAGCTCGTCTCGTAGCACAAGGTTACACACAAGTCGAAGGTATGGACAATGGTGAGACCTATGCCCCCGTTGCTAGACTTGAGTCCATTCGCATTTTACTTGCTTATGCCAATCACCATGATATCACTCTTTACCAGATGGATATTAAAAGTGCTTTCTTAAATGGTGAAATTGAGGAGGAAGTGTATGTTAAACAACCTCCCGGCTTTGTTAATCCCAAGAAACCTAATCATGTCTACAAACTTCGTAAAGCTCTTTATGGTCTTAAACAAGCCCCTAGACCTTGGTATAAATGCTTGACAAAGTTTCTCCTTGAAAAAGGTTTTGAAATTGGGGAAATTGATTTAACTTTGTTCACTAAGAGGGTTAATGGAGAATTATTTGTATGCCAAATTTATGTTGATGGCATTATCTTTGGATCTACTAACCCCTCTTTTAGTGAAAAGTTTGGAAGGTTGGTGTCGGAAAAGTATGAGATGTCTATGATGTGTGAACTCAAATTCTTTCTTGGTTTGCAAACCAACACTACTGGAATCAGGAGATTTGCCATCAGCTAGCTCTTTGCCGTCTGCCAGCTGATGGCAAAGAGATTCTTTGCCGTCAGCTTTGGAAAAGCAGACGGCAAAGAAAGGACTCATAGCAAAAATTAATTTTGCCGTCAGTTCTTTCTTTGCCGTCAGCTAGCTGACGGCAAAGAGGAAAATGACAGATGGCAAAGAGGGGGTGGGCCCTTGCGTCAGCTAGGTCAACTCGGTGCCGTCAGCTGGCAGTTTGCCGTCTGCTATTTTCCTCTTTGCCGTCTGCTAGCAGACGGCAAAGAAGGGCGTGGGGCTAACCCTAACGGTCCCCCTCTTTGCCGCCTGCTAGCAGACGGCAAAGAGGGTTGCCTTAACGGGCAGCCCCGTCAATCTCTCTCTCTCTCTCTTGCTCAAACCGCCCCACCCCGGCCCGCGCCCTCTCTCTCTCTCTCTCTCTCTCTCTCTCTCTCGTTCTCTCGCTGCCGCCCGCCGCCGCCCGCTGCCCAGCCGCCCCGCCGCCACCCGCTACCCAGCCGCCCCGCGCCGCCGCCCTCTGCACCGACGCCCTCTGCCCAGCCGCCCCGTGCCGCCGCCTCCCCGCCGCCGCCAGCTGCCCAGCCGCCCCGCGCCGCCGCCCTCTGCACCGACGCCGGCCGCCCCGACGAGCCCCGCCGCCCTCTGCCCCGACGAGCTCCGCCTCCACCTCTGCCCCGCCCTCTGCCCTGACCCCCCCCCTCCGGTGAGCCCCACCCCCCTCTGTTTTTTTCCATCTATTAGTTTTTTTTGCATCAATTAGGTTAGTTAGGTTAATTAGGTGTATTAGGTTAATTAGGTGTATTACTTAGGTTAATTAGAGATTAGAACTCATGACCTTCTGGGTGGATAGATAGGGATTAGAACTCACACTTGATGGATAGAGATGGATAAGAAAGCCCTGGTAAAAATTTGAGGCAAAACAAATGAACTTTGTTTCACAAAACTTTCAAAACAAGTTTCTGCATGAAGTGGAAAAATGGATGATCTTCATAACAAATGGATGATCTGGTTTCTCAAACTTGGTAGGATGGATATTTGACAACAAATATAGCTCCAGGAATTATTTGGGAATTTTTGGAGAAATTTCCCTGTGTAAAGTTTTCAAACCCTAGAAATTAGCAGAAACTGAATTCTGTAGATCTAGAGAGATTTTTGTCATGACTAGGGGTTGAAACTCTTATATATGGAGAATATATGTCTCCTGAGTCTCTCTAAATTTTCTCAAGTATTTTCAAAACATAAAAATATTTTTAACCTATTAAAGACCATTTCTGGCCTTACAAAAAGCTGATAAAACAAATACTTTTATACTTTCAAAAATATAACTTTATGGTTTTGGGATGTCCTAATGCGACACCCCAGCACGACACCCCAGCACGACGACGTTAGGTCATATATTTTTCGATTTTGTTATAAAAAACATCATATTTGTGTTGATCGGGTGGATTTAAATGTGCAGTTGTTTCGTCGCTGCGAGGGTCTGGTGTTCGACGACCTCCCCGTGCGAGGGTCTGGTGTTCGACGACCTCCCCGTGCGTTCGTCGGTGAGCACAAATGACATCTCCTCCTCCCCCCTTCATTTGCTCTGTTCCGGTCTTCGTGCCGATGAAACTTGCTAGCTATAGGTAGATTGAATCATCAGTATGCGTGACCAGTATGCGTCTCCCGTTCGAAAGGGTTACATTTATAAATATGCATGCATTTGCATTTTTATAACTGTGATTCTTTCGAATTGTCCAACGTTATCCATGGACAGCCCGAGTATGTGTAGATTGGGTTCGTTTTCCCATATGCTCTGCTCCGGATCCGATGCAGAATTTCGTCAGTGCCTCCCTGTTGTTCTCCGGGTACACATCCTCTCTGTTTATTGCCGAGACATGTATTAGGAGAACAGCGGGGAGGTGCTGCCGAAATTTTGCGTCGGATCCAGAGCAGAGCATGGGAAAACGAACCCAATCTACACATACTCGGGTGGGATTAGGACCTATCTTTACCTATTAGTGTGTAGGTTGCATGGACGTAATAAAACTGACAAACTTGATTAACTGATGAATATATATGCTGAATTATGTATATATTTCTTGTGTGTCCAGTAGCTAGGCAAGATGAGTGATCGTGCGTGGATGTACACCGGTCACACTAGTCAGAAAGACATGACCGATGGATGGTTAACAAAAACCAAGGGGTTTGTGAGAGCCGCATTTGCAAATGGCCAGAGAAAAACCTAGTGCCCCTGTGTCTGGTGCGACAACTTTCAAAAGAGGACAGAGGGTGAAATGGGTAAACACCTGCAGAAGTGGGGTTTTACGCCTGATTATACGGTGTGGACATTTCATGGTGAGTCTGCCCAACGTGCCAAAGCTGAGGTGGTTCGTCGTCGCACCGACGAGCATGGTACCGGGATCGAAGACATGGTGCAAGAATTTGATGATGCTCGGGATTCGGACGATGAGATGGAGGAATCTGCAAAGGCCTTCAATGAAATGTTGGAGTCTTCAAAACGTCCTCTCCACGAGCACACTGAGCTTTGTCAGCTGGATACCATCGCACAAGTAATGGCTCTGAAGGCTCAATTCAACTTGGGTAGAGAATGCTACGACGCGATGATGACACTATTTGGACGCTTTCTACCCAAAGGCCATGTAATGCCTGCAAACCTGTACCAGTCGGACAAAATCCTCCGTGTACTTAAGATGCCCTATGAGAAGATAGATGCCTGTGAGAATGGATGTGCCTTATTTAGGCTTGAGTATGCGAACTTGAACTATTGTCCCATTTGCAAGTCTTCCAGGTATGTTGTGGTAGACAATGGTATGGGTGAGAAGAGTCAGACCAAAATCGCCGTTAATGTTCTTCGGTATATGCCAATCATACCAAGACTTCAACGTCTTTTCATGGTCGAAGAGACGGCCAGACAGATGACATGACACAAATTGGGAAAAAGAACCGAACTAGATGCAGACGGGAATCAGATGTTGGTACACACATCGGACGCTTTTGCGTGGAAGCACTTAGATGCATTACATCAGGATTAAGCGGCAGATCCAAGGCATCCTCGAGTCGCCATCAGCACGGATGGGTTCAATGTGTTTGGTATGACGGCAACCCAATACAGTTGTTGGCCTGTATTTGTATTCCACTCAATCTCCCCCCCCCCAGACAGATTATGCAAAGAAAGAACATTTTCCTGACGTTGATAATTCCAGGGCCCAACTATCCGGGGAAGAATATGAATGTGTACATGCAGCCGCTTAAGGATGAATTGCAAGAAGCTTGGGATAATTGGATCAAGACATACGACGCCACTACAAAACAAAACTTCCCAATGCATGTGTGGTACATATACTCGATGCATGACTTGCTGGCGTATGCGCTATTCGTTGGCTGGTGTGTGCATGGAAGGTTCTCGTGCCCCACATGCAAGGCAGCTCTTCAGTTTCGTTGGTTGCAGGCGGGTCGCAAGTATTCTTGCTTCGACTTGCATAGACAGTTCCTGGATCCTCACCATAAGTTCAAAAAAGACAAGAAGAACTTCATCAAAGGTAGAGTTGTGAAAAACTCAGCACCACCTGCGTTGACAGGCCAACAGATCCTGGATCAATTAAACGCTCTCGAGCCTGATGCAGAGCGTCCACGGTATTTCAAGGGGAATAACTCGGAACACGCCTGGACTCACAAGACATGCTTGTGGGATCTGGCTTACTTCAAAGACCACCTTTGCCCACACAACATCGACGTGATGCACACTGAAAAGAATATCGCCGAGGCCCTTTTTGGTACATTGTTCGGCATAGAGGGGAAGTCAAAGGATAATCCTAAGGCTAGAGTCGATCAGGAGGCTCTATGTGATAGACCGTTACAAAACATGCGACAACCGAAAGGAAAGTAGAACTGGACGAAGCCAAAGGCATGGTTCAATCTTGGAAGGCCAGCTATGAGGGAAATTATCTTGTGGGTGAAAATGCAGTTGATGTTCCCCGATGGGTATGCAGTGAATCTAAAGAGGGGAGCGAGTCTTGAAAAATTGAAAATATTTGGTCTCAAGAGTCATGATTGGCACATATGGCTTGAGCGGGTAATGCCGGTGATGTTGCGTGGCTTTATCCCTGAGGATGAATGGCTAGTACTGGCAGAGCTGAGCTATTTCTTCCGTGTTCTTTGTGCGAAAGAACTATCACCTGGCTTGCTAGATGAAATGGAAGAGTTGGCGCCGGAGTTGATCTGCAAGTTAGAGAAGATCTTTCCACCGGGCTTCTTTAATCCAATGCAGCATTTGATTTTGCATCTCCCGACCGAGGCAAGATTGGGGGGCCCGTGCAAAATCGTTGGTGCTACGCAACTGAGAGGATGCAGAAGACGTTTCGAGCAAAATGTAAAAATAAACGTAGAATTGAAGCATCGATGGCCGAGGCATTCATTACTGAGGAGGCGGCAAACTTCGTGACAGCACACTACGAAGCCAAAAATCGTCATTTGCATAATCCAAAGCCTCGGTACAATGCTGGCGACCCTAAAAAAGGTGGATCCAACCTCAGCCTATTCAAAGGGAAGCTCGCACCAGCCGGGGCTTCGAAACCAGTAGGGTTGGATGTCGAAGAATGGCGGACCATTTCGTTGTATATCTTCAACAACCTAACAGAAGTGCGGCCGTACATCGAGTAAGTTCTCGGTACATTGTTTCACAACTTCTAATTCCTTTGAACTGCTCTTATTCCCGGATATTTGATACAGTCGATACGTCGCCAAATTCTCGGATGGAGCGGTGATCCAAAAGGATTCCATCGAAGAGTATGAGCTTCTGGCAAAGCATGGAGGCGGCTATCCCGGTTTCATCTCTTGGTTCAAACAAACGGTAACTTCCATTAGACCATTTCATTTCTTCGTCTAATTTGCGGCTAATGCAACAATCCTTCCGTATTAAACTTGTAGGCTAATTCAGAGTCTATGGACGCCGAATTGAGACAAGTCGCTAATGGTTTTGACTATAAGGTCCGTTCATTTGACAAATACGACATCAACGGGTATCGCTTTCGTACCTTTGGCAAAGAGCTATCTATGGCCGACCGAAAGTCTACAAATTATTGTGTCTCTGCTATCGGCGAAGGAGATACCGAGTATTATGGAAGAGTTGAAGCAATTTATGAACTTCTATTCTATGGTGCAAACACACCGAACGTCGTAGTCTTGAAATGTTATTGGTTCCAGCCGAAGGAGACTAGAAGGACTCATGAACATTTAGGGCTAGTCGAAATCAAACAAAGCACCCATTTAGATGTTCCCGATGTCTATATTACGGCTCAACAGGCGACCCAAGTTTTCTATCTACCGTGGGCCTGCCAAACTGATCCAAATATGAATGGTTGGGATGTCGTTTATGAAGTGCCGCCACGTGCTAGACCACCTCCCCCCAATGAAGAGGATTATGAACCTCACATTAACCCAGACACATATGAAGGAGAATTCTTCCAAGAAACACGTCTTTCCAAAAAACATTTCAACAACCGCTCTACTTCACCCCAGAACATTGAAGTAGACTGCGACGGTGAATCCGACTTCACCCCTGAGCCGGAACAAGAAGAGCCGGAAGAAGAAGAGGTTACTGCTGCGGATGACCTGTCAATGCTTGACCGATTACATAAAGGAGGCCTTCCACATGTTGATGCCGCTGAACCCGATGAGCACGTCATTCATGATAGTGATGATGATGATGCATTTATTGATCCCGAAGCATATATAGGCGATCAAGATTTCTATTAGTTCATGTCAGGTATTCAATTTTTATTATATACATATATATTAATAGTTCATGTCAGGTATTCAATTTTTATTATATACATATTATTGGTTCATGTTAGGTATTCAATTTTTATGATATATACATGATGATGATACACTTAAATTATATACATAATATTATTCATGTCAGGTATTCAATTTTTTTATGTTGTACTAATTTCGTTTACTCTTTGTCATGGCAGGTGTTGGAAGATGGTGGGCACGGGTCCAGAGCGCTCCGCGGCTCCTTCTTCGTCGGCGCGTGGTGGGAGGGGTACTTCCATTCCAGCTCAGTCTCTCCGGAGAGCGTTGATCGACAGTCTGCAGACACCGGTGGGCGCTTCTTCGTCGGCGTCGTTGCCCACCGAGAGAGGAGGTCGGGGGAAGAAGAGAGCTAGTAGAGCTGGACGTGGCCGCGGGAGAGGTAGGCAGGCTGCTACGCCTTCCTTGCCGCCACCCCCAGCTGATTCACCTGAGCACAGGACTGCTAGGGTGGACGACCCGTCTGAGGTGGAGGCTACGCGGACTCCGGTCCACGAGCCTCGGGTCGACGAGCCTTCGACCCACGAGACTCCTGTCCCAGAGGCTTCGTCCCACGAGACTCCGGACCAGGGCAGGGATCAGGCTACGTCTCAGGAGACCCGATGGGATGCCTGGCCGGAGTCGAGTGGCCATGCTAATGGTGGCGGGGATCGGTTTTCTGATAGCGAGGGCGAGGTGGTTGAGGGGCGCACCGTCTACCAGCATGGTAGTACACGGCTCCTGCCCGTGCCGGCGACCCGCGAGCAGAGGTGGTTGATTAGGCCTGATGGGGAGAAGTAAGTGCATTTACTTTTTTTTAACCTTTTGCCTTCACGTTTCTTGAAATATCTAATGTGTTGGCCTTGTCATATTGCAGGGGTTGGCACCACGCCAAGGAAGTCCGCAGGCCCAACACCGTCCTTGGTGTGATTTGCCGGCAAAACTTTCCGGGGTTTGTCACGTTGCCCGGTGAGGGTTAGCTTCCACAGCTAGGATTGAGCTGGGAGCACTACTTGGCTGCCCCGGCCCCGCCGGAGGAGAGGATCGACGGTGTCTTGTGCACCACGAGGGCCGAGATGGTGCACAGAAAGTTTTGGGTAATTCATCTTTTACACAATTAAAAATCAACAATAGCTAGTTAGTGTACTAATCAGTGTTGTCTCATTTGATTGCAGACCTTCTACAGGTGTGAGGAGGAATACGAGGAGGCCGCGGCACAGGTTATCGATGCCGAGTGCAAGCGCCTACTACAAAACTTATGGCACGAGGCTCGGCCGCAGGCTGTTCGAGACTACTACGCCTCGCGTGGTATTAAGAAGGACAAGCCATCGTGCCGTGAAAAGTTTCTGAAGAAGGAGCAGTACATGTAGGTAATTACCTATTCTTAAGGCCTTGTACTTAGTTTTCTTGATTTGATTCGTAGGCGTAGCGCTCAAATTTCTCTTTACTGACTTAGGTGCCCCCGAGATGGTGTGCGGATAAGATGGATTGTTGGGAGGCGTTGGTGAATGAGTGGTGCTCAGACGAATGGCTAGCCGTCCACAACAATGCCAAGGACCAGCGTGCCCAAATGGTTGGTGTGCCACACCATCAAGGCAGCGCCAACTTATATCAGTTCGGGCGGAACTGGGTATGTGGTTTGCTTCATGATTCATGCAATTCATTCTTCATGCTAGCTTGAACCCTTTAATAATACTTTGTTCCTCTCTTTTAGGCGCGACACAATAACACGGAGGTGCCACAGGTGTATGACCTCTATGCCATGGCCCATACTGCAAAGTACAAGAAGGCCAAGGCATTCTCTGAGTCTAACCTCAATAATCCAGAGAACTTCACCGACATCTCCTCCCACCACAAGCTCGTGAGGTACAGAGAGGAGGGGAAGGCAAGGAAAGGGGAGGACTTTAACCCGAGCCAGCAGCCTATTGATCCAGAGCTGGTGATGATAGCTGGTGGTGGGAGGCCCCATGGCTCGATAGCCATTGGAGATGGACTGATACGTTGTCCTCGCACTCTCCCGGAGATCAAGTCGCGCCAAACGAGCTCCTGTCCTGAGATAAGGCCTCGTCCACGGCCAATGGAGCTCCCATCGAGGTTAGTTATACGGACTCAGATACCTTTCCTCCATTACATTATGTGTGCGGCCATCGATGATTACAATGCTAACGAGGAGTGGTGTTGCAGGCTGCTCTTGAGAAAGAGATAGCGAAAACCCAGACGCTTCTGGAGGATAGGGACCGGCAGGCGGCGGAGAAGGAGAGGGAGTTGGAGGAGAGGATGGCTAGGTTGTTGGATGAGGAGAGGGCACGGAATGACGCGGCTCACCGGGCCATGTACGAGCTCCTCGTGGTAAGTTTCTTCTACATATTAGCCAAATCATGCACGTAATGTTCATTTCATTACTAACTAATATGACTGACTTGTCAAAACCAAATGTGCAGACTGTGTGCGAGAAGTCCGGTCAGACCCCTCCGCCGATGCCAGTCATTGCTCCGGTGTGCACGGTGAGTTTCATTTGAATGGTCATTAGTTACTAGTCTTAACATTTGAGTGCCATCATGCTAACGAAACATTGCAAATGATCTTTGGTGCAGCGTAACTCCCGACAAGCATCGCACGATCCTTCTCTGGGTGAAACCGGCGCGAGCAACCGCCGTCCTTCACCTTCGTGATGACGGTAAGTTTTCCCTAGTGTTTTGCTTAACAAATGCATACTTAGTTTTGTACATGCTAAGAAATGACCTATTTAGCTCCAAAATGTCATATACTTAGCTTATTTTCCTCCAAAATGACATAATAACCTTACTTAGCTCCAAAATGGCCTATTTTACCTAGGTTAGCTCTAAAATGACCTATACTTAGCTTTGTTTCCTCCAAAATGACATAATAAGCTTAGTTAGCTCAAAAATTGCATAATTACCTAGGTTACCTCAATAATGACCTATACTTAGCTTATTTAGTTCATTTATGACATAATTAGCTTACTTAGGTCAAAAATGGCATAATAACCTTGGTAAGCTCCAAAATGTCATATACTTAGCTTATTTTCCTCCAAAATGACATAATAACCTTACTTAGCTCCAAAATGACCTATTTTACCTAGGTTAGGTCTAAAATGACCTATACTTAGCTTTGTTTCCTCCAAAATGACATAATAAGCTTAGTTAGCTCAAAAATTGCATAATTACCTAGGTTAGCTCAATAATGACCTATACTTAGCTTATTTAGTTCATTTATGACATAATTAGCTTACTTAGGTCAAAAATGGCATAATAACCTTGGTAAGCTCATAAATGTCATATACTTAGCATATTTTCCTCCAAAATGACACAATAGGCTTACTTAGCTCCAAAATGACCTATTTTACCTAGGTTAGCTCTAAAATGATCTATACTTAGCTTCGTTTCCTCCAAAATGACATAATAAGCTTAGTTAGCTCAAAAATTGCATAATTACCTAGGTTAGCTCAATAATGACATATACTTAGCTTATTTAGTGCATTTATGACATAATTAGCTTACTTAGGTCAAAAATGGCATAATAACCTTGGTAAGCTCATAAATGTCATATACTTAGCTTATTTTCCTCCAAAATGACACAATAAGCTTAGTTAGGTCAAAAATGGCATAATTACCTAGGTTAGCTCTAAAATGACACAATTAAGCAATAAGAAGAAAAACAAGAGGAGAAAAAGAAAGAGAAGAAAAACTCTTCTTCTTCTTCTTCTTCTAGTCTTCTTCTTCTAACTTTCTTATTTCTCATTTTGCAAATTTCATTCACTTCACGGAAGCTTGCGTTGATGGAGTGCTTGTCTTTACTTTTTGTTTTGATTTTGTACGATGAACAATGTGAAACTTGGTACCTATGGATGACACTTTGTAATATGGATGAAACTATTGTAATGTAAGAGTTGGATGAAACTTGCTACCTACGGATGACGCTTTACTTTTTGTTTTGATTTGGTATATATCTGTTGGATGATCATATCCATATGGCAGGGATATGTATGTTGGATGAAATTATTGTGAAATATATATATATATATATATCATATTTTTGCTGTGAAAATGATTGGATATAACAAAAAACAGAATAAAAAGGGGCAATACAGGCACTTTGCCGTCTGCCACCGACGGCAAAGGCCTCTCTTTTCCGTCTGCCACTGACGGCAAACGTGACACGTGGCAGCAACCTGGGCAACCTGGGAGCACGAGGTCTGACCAATTTGGTCACTTTGCCGTCGGTGGCAGACGGCAAAGGCTGGTGGGGCTTTGCCGTCGGTGGCAGACGGCAAAGTCTTCCAGTAGCCACCAAAGCCCAGCTGACGTCATCGGGCTGACGGCAAAGGTGGTTGAGCCTTTGCCGTCTGCAGGCAGACGGCAAATTCTGCCGTTAGCCACCTAACGGGGCTAACCTAATTACTATGTCGTCCACTGACTATGCCGTCCGCTTTGCCTGAAAGGCAGACGGAAAATCTCTTTGTCGTCCGCTTCGGTTACGCAGACGGCAAAGCAGCCCTTTACCGTGGTTTTCTGTGCTGGACGTGGGGCCGTCTGCCAGTAGACGGCAAAGGCCTTTGCCGTCCGTGAACCTATACTTTGCCGTCTGCCATGGCAGACGGCAAATCTCCTGATTCCAGTAGTGCAAGCAAACTAAGGAGGGTACCTTTGTTTCTCAAACAAAGTATACCAAGGACTTATTCAAGAAGTTCAACATGCAAGAAAGTAAAGGTATGAAAACTCCAATGCCCATGAGTGGACATCTTGACTTGACCAAGGATGGCAAACCGGTTGATCAAAAGGTTTATCAATCAATGATTGGTTCATTGCTATATCTATGTGCCTCCCGTCCCAACATTATGCTAAGTGTGTGCATGTGTGCACGATACCAAGTGGCACCAAAAGAGTGTCACCTTAAAGCGGTGAAAAGAATCGTGAGATACTTGTTACATACACCAAACTTTGGCATATGGTATCCCAAAGGATCCTCTTTTAATCTTGTTGGCTATTCCGATTCGGACTATGCCGGAGACAAGGTTGATAGAAAATCCACTTCGGGTACATGTCAATTTCTTGGTAGATCTCTTGTGTCTTGGTCCTCCAAGAAACAAAACTCGATATCTCTATCTACTGCCGAAGCGGAATACATTGCCGCGGGATCATGTTGTGCTCAATTACTATGGATGACTCAAACTCTTAAAGATTATGGTGTGCATGTGAGACATGTACCATTACTATGTGACAATGTGAGTGCTATCAAGATTGCACACAATCCTGTACAACATTCTCGAACTAAGCATATTGAGGTTCATCACCATTTCATTCGAGATCATGTTGAGAAAGGTGACATTGACCTTAAACATGTTCGTACCGACAAGCAATTGGCGGATATCTTTACCAAAACTCTTGATGAAAAGGTATTTTGTCACTTGAGAAGTGAGTTGAACATCATTGATGCTTCAAATGTGAACTAGAGGTTCATGTGGATGCATACAAGGGCATGAGCACTCTTGACTAATCCATGATACTTCCATGATCATATTATAACTTGGACATTTTGCTCCCTTGTATTGTATCTAACCTCTTGTAGGTACTTGGACAAGCTTCATGTCACAAGATTGCATCTCACTCTTATCTTGAGCAATCTTGTAGAACTCAAGTATCAACAATCCTTGGTGGAACAAGGAACAAGACAACCTAAACATATCCTTTGACAACTTTTGAGTTATGCTTCATTCTTGTCATTTTGGATATAGATATTGTTCCTTGCAAACCTAACCCATGTAGGAAGATGAACTACAAATGATAGGATTGCTCCAAACTTCAACTCATGAGCATCCACCCCAAGTTCAACTACATGAAGGACATCACCCCCAAATCCCAATGTAAGTTCTCACATCTTAGAGAAGCTTTACTCAAAGACATGAGCTAAAGCAACTCAACAAGATGTGAATACATTGAAATGCTTAAAGGAAAAATGGTAACCCCATTTTGAGCTTAACGATGAGTATGACCTATGATCAAGTGCTCTCACTTGACTCCTAAGTCAATATACTCTAACATAGATGACCTAGTCGCCGACCCCTCTAGATGGAGTTCTCCAGTATTTCTTTTATGTTTCTCTTCTTGCTAGAGTGCTTTTATTTAAAAAAAACTTCATCTAGATATTTCTTTGCTTCTTTTCTTCTCTTTTCTGTGTTTCTTTTCTCTTAGCTAGCTTCGTAGTTGATTCATTGCAAATCTTTGTGAGATTTCACTTGCCTAGAGAGCTGAGATGACAAAATCTTCTTTTTGCGAAAGACTCGGTCACACTGAAGTGAACCAACTCGAAGTCACCAACCTTGCTGCTCTAAGAAATTTTCCTGTCACATATTTTCTGTGATTTTCTGCTCCAGCTCCAATCAATGATTCTTATCCTCTACTTGCATCTAGAGCTACTCAATGGCTAGATGTGTTTCTCAAGGACCAAACCCACTTGACCAGTAACCTTGAAGTCCCTTCTTGGAAATTGATGTCAAAGGGGGAGAGAGTAATACATCAAAGCTTATCATTACAAGCTCTTCTTTGTAAAAAGGGAAGAGAGAGAGAGATGCACCTTACGAGAGGAGAGAATGTTACATGTTTCTAAGAGGGGAGAAACATGATCAGTTTTTTCTTGGTTGTTTTAGTTTTCTCACCCTACCTACTCCCAACATTCAATGTCAGATTCAGGGGGAGAGGAAGTTCTTTAAGGGGAGACAACTATTTCTTTCTTTTGGGGACATGTCTGCTTCAAAGAAGTATTCACCTAGTGATACTTTCTTCTACATGTTATCCCAATCTTGGTTTCTTGTTGATCTTGTGTCTTTTCTTGAAGAATTTATCTTGGGTTATCTAACCTTTTTTTCTCAAGTGTATTTCTTCAGGTACTTGATTAAGAACTTCAAGGTAAGTATATGCATCACACCCATGTAGATGATGACCTCTTGCTAGTATATATTGTTTGCAAGAAGATAATCATGAACATGTAGATATCTAAATGTCATGTTTATTGATCTGATGCATGTAGCCAAGATACATGTTGCGTGTATATTTCTTTACATTTGTGCCTCTGTTCTCCATGAAATATCATCATTCTGTATGCACATCTCTAGGGGGAGCTCATACATGTTACATGTTTTCTTCAAAGCTTTCATACAAACTTCTGCTAAATCTTTATTTGAAGCTTTGATGTATGTTGTCATCAATTACCAAAAAGGGGGAGATTGAAAGCACATTTGCTCCCTTGGTGGTTTTGGTAATTTATGCCAACATACATGTTGTTGGACTAATGCCTCTATCTAGTGAATTTCAGAAAAGTTCAACAATGGTGTGGCAAGGACAAGAAGATGTGGAACCCTTAAAAATGCTAAGGACCTATATTGGCAAAAGCTCAAGACTCTACATTTTTGGTTTAGTGATCCAAGATCACATTGAGTCCATAGGAAAGCCAATACTATTAAAAGGGGATGAGGGTTTGATAATGATCTGGTTGCTCAAGTGCTTAGTGGTATTGCTCCAAAACCCTCAGCCACTTTCTCTATCGATATATGTCCAAAACCCTAAAAGCCAACTCGGTCCCTTCGAATACATCTTTCCCGGACCCACCAAGTTCATCAAGACAGTGCCACAGCCTAAACCCTAACAAATCGGATCCACCGATATGGATCTTGGTCCCACCGAGATGGGTGACCATCTCTTTGTTGCCTTGTTGCAATTCTTTCAGTTCCACCGAAATTGCACTCGGCGCCATCGAGATGGAGTGACCAAGTTTTTGTTGCCAAGTTGCATCATTTCGGTCCCACCGAGATTATGCAATCGGTGCCATCGAGACTGGGTCTAGCCCTTACCATTGCACTTCGGCCGCTCCGAGATGTTCCCATTCGGTCCCACCAAAACTTCAAACATTCATATCTTTTGCATAGGTCGGTCTGACCGAGATTTCAAATCGGTGCCACCGAGTTTGCTCAAAAGTGTGTAACGGTTGGATTTCGTGTGGAGGCTATATATACCCCTCCACCACCCTCTTACCAAGTAAGAGAGCCATCAGAACATGCCTACATTTCCACCATATATTTTCAGAGAGAGAACCACCTACTCATGTGTTGAGATCAAGATATTCCAATCGAACCATTTGAACCTTGATTTCTACCCTTCCCCAAGTTGCTTTCCACTCAAATCTTTCTTCCACCAATTCCAAATCTATGAGGAAGTTCTTGAGTGTTGGGGAGACTATCACTTGAAGCACAAGAGCAAGGAGTTCATCATCAACACACCATCTATTACCTTTTGGAGAGTGGTGTCTCCTAGATTGGTTAGGTGTCCCTTTGGAGCCTCCAAGATCATGTGGAGTTGAACCAAGGAGTTTGTAAGGGCAAGGAGATCGCCTACTTCATGAAGATCTACCCCGAGTGAGGCTAGTCCTTTGTGGACGTAAGCCATGGTGGAATAGGCAAGGTTGCTTCTTCGTGGACCCTTCATGGGTGGAGCCCTCCGTGGACTCGCGCAACCGTTACCCTCCGTGGGTTGAAGCCTCCATTAACATGGACGTACAATAGCACCACCTATCGGAACCACGCCAAAAACCACCGTGTCTTCATTGCGTTTGATCTTCCATACTCTACCCCTTCACTTTCCGTACACTTGCATGCTTTACTATTTCCGCTGCTAAATCTCTAGATTTGCATGTGTAGAAAGTATTGGCATTATCTTAACTTGTGCCAAAATCTGCCTAAGTTCCAAGAGAAACTAAAAACTACACCTTTGGTTAGTTAAGTGTCTATTCACCCCCCTCCAGACCTATCTCCTCGACCCCACAAAAGCGCATGAGCAAGCTCTGTTGGGGGTGAGGGATGAGGCTTAGAGGCTACAGTGAGGGGCTATTTATAGCCGGAGCGGGCTCCGGGAGTCCTGGCTTCGGCGCTGACGGCCGACTAGCCTACGCCGGCCTATGGCTATGGCGGCTAGGGTAGGGGGAGGGGTCCGGAGGCTAGCACTAGGGGAGTCAGGTCGGCCGCAAGAATCCAACCATGCGGCGCGGCCGTGGCCGAGGGGGTCTGGCAGCTCCGTGCTGGGGCGGAGCTGGGCATGCGCTGGGCTTTTAGAATTTGGTGGGGGTCGGGGCTGCGCGTGTGACATGACGGCCTGGCGCGGGGCAAGGTGGGGGCTCGGGTTGCTCACGGGTGTGCAGTAGAACACGCCGTTTACGCGCTCTGGAGGTGGTCACCACCGGCATTGGGCATGCCAGTGCCCTCCAGGCGGCCAAACTTTGTCTAGGCTGTGAGGGTGGTGCTATGGGTGTAGTTGTGGTCTTGGTTCTGACCCAGGATGAACCAGTGCAACACTGCTTCCTCACATTCAATCTGGACAACAACATTCAGGTGCTTGTGCAGGTCAGTGTGGTTTGAACTAAGCAAAGATACTATGTCTAGTAGTCATCTAACACTAGGGTGCATAACTCCACCAAATTTCAGCTCAAACAAACCAGTCTAGCTAGTACTTCCTTCACAACATGAAAACTAGGGCATAAAGTTAAACTAGGTGATGTGGTCATGTGTGGCTTGTGAATGACCAATTTGGTGATATAATTGGGTCATGCGCAACTACTAGATGCTGCCCAAATTATTTGGGAATTTACAAAACAACCTAGAGGGTAGTTCCTTCACAACAGCACCTTGGGGCAGAATGGTTCTGTCAATTATTTAGAAACTTTGCCATGTCCTAATTGTTCCCAACTTTGTACCAGAGCTCAACATAGGCATCAAGGCCATCTCCAATTAATTACATAAATTTCTGATGAACCCAAGTGGTCTTTGGATTTATTTTCTCCATCTGGCAGAAACTGAAATAGTTTCTTTAAGAGAATTATTGCATGGGATTTTGCAATGTGGTCACTCCTTTGATCCCTAGGGTTAGGAGAGTCTCTGGAGATGATGGGAGGGGTGATCTAGCTCAACAGAGGAGGTGTGGTTTCCTTTGTGCAATTCAGAGCTAGGGTTTCAACTGTCAGATGACTGAGAGTTGAGGTGGTTTGGTCTAGGTTGTGTTGCGATCCAGAAACAATCTAGGGTGAGGTCACTTTCATCACAAAGTTTAGAAGAAAAGTTTTGAAGAGAGCTCAAGGTTGATAACAGCACAAAAATCAAAGAGGCCTGATTTTTGGGGGGTTACAGCCGGCCAGGCTTGTGGGGCCCACGAGCACCCATTTGCCCTAATTCTTAGTCTATAAATTCCGTGATTTCCTCAAACTCTCAGAAGTGAACCTGAAAGAATTGTATCACTGCCGCAAGCCTCTGTTCTGAAGCGATCCCATCTGGAGTCCTTTTTCGATGCTCCACCGGAGGGGGAAATCATTGGGGAGGCTGTCTTCATCAACCTTGCTGCCTCCGTGATGATGTGTGAGTAGTTACCTTAGGACCTACAGGTCCATAGTAGTAGCTAGATGGCTTTCTCTCTCTCTCTCTCTCTCTCTCTCTTGATCTTCAATACAATGACCTTCTCTAAGATCAATCCGATGTAATCTTTTGCGGTGTGTTTGTTGGGATCCGATGAATTGTGGGTTTATGATTAGACTATTCATTGATTTATATTGAATCTCTTTTGAGTTTTTCTCTTGTGTAATTTTATAGCTATGTATGCTTTCCGATCTATGAGTTTTCTCTGGCCAAGATAGATGAGTAGATCTTCAGAAGGAGTGGTGCATAGTAGTGGGTTCAATCTTGCGGTGATCTTGTCCAGTAACAATAACGACGAAGGCACGTATTTTATTGTTGTTACTAAGGATAAAACGACAAGGTTTGGTCATATTGATTGATCTCTTCGTGTCTACATTATGTCATCTTGCTTATTACGTTACTCTATTTATCATGAACTTAATACTTTGAGATGCATGATGGATAGCGGTCTTGGGGTGGAGTAATAGTAGTATATGCAGTTGGATTAATGGTCTACTTATCACGGATGTAATGCCTATGTGAGATTATGAAATGAATGATCACAATTATAACTATACACAATTCTGTCAATTGCCCAACAGTAATTTGTCTACCACACTGTTGCTATGCTTTCGAGGGAGATGCTACTAGTGAACCTATGGCCCCCACGTCTATTTTCCATGAATACAAAAGCTTCCACAATTGCTCTTTATTTGTTCTTTTACTTTTTGCCGCTTTGCCTATCAATATATGTTTTTAATCTTGTAACTGGCAAGAAGAAGGGGAGTGACGACCCCTTTGCTTTTGTCAGGTGTAAGCAATTTTATTTGTTTGTGTGCAGGTGCTGCTAACATTGTTAGTGTGGTGCCTCCTATTGGTTCGATGAACCTTGGTTCTTAACTGAGAGAAATGCTTTCTGTTGATGTGCTACATTAATACGACTCCAACGTATCTAATTTTCCAAACACTTTTGCTCTTGTTTTGGACTCTAATTTGCATGATTTGAATGAAACTAACCCGGACTGACGATGTTTTCAGCATAACTACCATGGTGTTATTTTTGTGCAGAAATAAAAGTTATCCGAATTGGCTGAAAATTTACTTATTTTGGAATTAATAAAAAATGTTGGCGAAAAGATCTACTGGAGGGGAGCCACCACAAGGCCACAAGCTCAGATGGCGCCCCGCTAGGGCGCGCCACGTGAGCTTATGGACCCCTCGAGCCTCCGTTTTCCCTACCTCCGGTCCTATAAGTTCTGTCTGGCAAAGAAAACAATAGAGGAGAAAGAATCATCGTGTTTTATGATACAAAGCGCCGCCACCTCATGTTCTTCATCGAGAGGGCTGATCTGGAGTCCGTTCGGGGCTCCGGAGAGGGGGGTTCATCGCCATCGTCATCAACAACCCTTCTCCATCAACAATTCCATGATGCTAACCACCGGGAGTGACTAATTCCTTCGTAGGCTTGCTGGACGGTGATGGAGATGGATGAGATTTATCATGTAATCGAGTCAATTTGTTAGGGCTTGATCCCTAGTATCCACTATGTTCTGAGATTGATGTTGCTATGAATTTGCTATGCTTAATGCTTGTCACTAGGGCCCGAGTGCCATGATTTTAGATCTGAACGCTTTATGTTTTCATCAATATATTCGAGTTCTTCACCCTATCTGCTAGTTATATGCACTTTTTATTGTTCTGAACCGTAGACCCCAAGGTGACAATAATTGGAATACTCTCCAGGGATGGCTGTAATTCGAGGAGTTCATGTATTCACCATGCGTTAATGCTTTGATCCGGTTCTCTATTAAAAGGAGGCCTTAATTACCCTTAGATTTCCTTATGAACCCCGCTGCCACGGGAGGGTAGGACAAAAGATGTCATGCAAGTTCTTATTATAAGTATGTATGACTATATACGGAATACATGCCTACATTGAATTGATGAATTGGAGCTATTGTGTATTGCTCTAGGTTGTGACTGTTATATGATGAATGTCATCCATACAAATATCCATCGTTGATCCAATGCCTACGCTTTGCTCATATTGTCTTTGCTAAGTTACTACTGTTGTTACTGTCGTTACTGTTGTTGCTGTTGTTACAATCACTACAAAACTGATACTGTCATTGTTACTGTTACTATTGTTGCTACTACTGCTACTATCAAACAATCATACTACTGTGCTACTAAACACTTTGCTGCAGGGAAATAACTTTCTAGGTGTGGTTGAACTGACAACTCAACTGCTAAGGCTTATAAATATTCTTTGGCTCCCCTTGTGTCGAATCAATAAATTGGGTGAAATACTTCCCTCGAAGACTGTTACGATCCCCTATACTTGTGGGTCATCATACATCACCTTTCCTCTTCGGGGAATCCAACAACTCCTACAGGAGTAGCAGTTTTGCTCTTTAGAGTCCATCAGGGTCTCTTCCTAAGCAATTTTACGGCATCCTGAGTTTGAAGGCCAGTCAGAATCTTTTTCCCTTGAGGTCTCAGTTGGTTTCCATACCGAGACACAGATGGACTCGGAGGATAATGACAAGGGAATCCCCCACCGGGTAGGCCCACGGTGACTATACAACCCAATAAAAGGCCCAATCCCATAAGAATTAAGGTCCATGCAACATCTCTATGAGGGGGCGTGATCCAGTCGGTGTGCGGTCATGAGTTAGTGGGAAAGAAGCCAGTCGGCATTGATTCCAGTCGGTATCATCCAGCAGTAGGCTAACAGCTAGATGCATTGACGCATTAAAGGCTGGCGTTACCAGGTGTCTCCACTATCTATTAAAAGCAGCAGTTACCACCTTGTAATGCTACAAATAGACGGCAATCACTAAATCGCTATACCTAGCTTTATTTCCAGTCGTGATAGCTCTAGTGCATGGCACACTCTATATAAACCATGCTGGGGCACCGGGCCAACGGTTTGCATCATTTTGTACACTTTATACGCAAGAGAGAAACACAACAATAGGAAGTAGGGTAATACCTCCGTCACTGAGGGCACGAACCTATAATAATTCCTTGTGTGTACATTTGATAATCCCCAAGTGCAAGGAATCATCGTAGCACTTTCCAAAGATGGAAGTGGTAAGTATGGAGTGTCGAACCCACAAGGAGCTAAAGGTAACACCAATATTCTGTCAAGTCCTATCTACCACTGATACAACCCTATGTACACCGAGCATTTGCTTTTATCTAGACACGAGAAATAAAACTACGAAGAGGGTATAAAGGGATAGCTTTGAAGAACATAAACATAAAAGTAGGTGCTACCTAAATGAAGATAGAATATATTACAATATAATACAAATAGCAAGTGTGGAATAATGGTGGTATGGTGTGCAGAATTATCCCTAGGCAATTAGCTAAGTTACTAGACTGATGGCAAGTTTTTATGTGGGAAAGGCCTTTGCTAGCATGTCGTCCCTTACTTGGAATTCTATGCATTTACTATTGGAACTATTAGTAAGCATCCACAACTACTAACAAGCTCATTAAGTTAATACCCAACCATAGCATTAAGATATATTGGTCCCCCTTCAATCACGTATGTATCAATTTCTATGGTAAGGAGAAGTTTCTGTTGCTCTTGCCCACTAATGCATAGTCCTATAAACATACAACTAACCCTATGGTGTGATCCACGCACGCGCACATATGATGGGCATCAAAGAACAGTAACATAACCAGAAGCAATTTAAACCAATTATAGCAATTCACCAATTAACCCATAGGACCATAATAATCTACTCAAACACAATAGCGATGACACAAATCATTGGATAATAATTCATAGCACCAAAACACCATGTTCAAGTAGGAGATTACAACGAGTTGCGGGGGAGTGGACCGCAAAAAGAGGCGAGGAAGATCATGAAGATGTTGGTGGAGATGGCAACATTGATGAAGACGATCGTCACGGTGATGGTTCCCCCGACGGCACTCCGGCGCCACCAGGAGAGAGAGGGAGAGAGGCTCCCCCTCCAGTTTCCTCTTCCATGCCCCCCTAGATGGGGAGAGGTTCTCTCCTCTAATCCTTGGCCACCATGGCTCCCGGAGGGGGAGAGCCCCTCCGAGATTGGATGTCTTCTCTGTGTCTCTTTGTTTTTCGCGTCTTTCTTCTCGCCATTCACTGTTTCTTTTATAGCCGAAGATCCGTAACTCCGATCGAGCTGAAATTTTGACAGTATTTTTCTCCGGAAATTATCTTTCTTGCGGCGAAAGAAGGGCACCAACTGATTAAAGGGCTGCCTAAAAGGGCCCATGGCGTGGCCAGGGGGTGGTCGCGCCACCTGTCCTTGTGGGGCCCTCGGACATTGTTTTGCATTGATTCCTTTGCCAAAAAATCACATATATTCCATAAAAATCATATTAAATCCCCGTAGTATTTTGACCTTCCTAGATATTTATTTTATGTAAAACAAAAAACATGCATCAACAGGAACTGGCACTGGGCACTAGATTAATAAGTTAGTCCATAAAAATAATATAAAAGTGCAAAAAAACCATATATAATTGATGTAAATGTAGCATGAATACTTCATAAATTATAGATACATTGGAGACGTATCAACATCCCCAAGCTTAATTACTGCTCGTCCTCGAGTATGTAAATGATAAAAGAAATAATTTGTGAAGTGTGAATGCTAGAATAGAACAGACCTTTGATCACATAGGCAATGATAATTCTAATAAAAAGTAACATCATTTCATTAGGTTCAACATATCATAAAGTGGTATTAAAGCATCTCGTGAATCTTTCAAGATTATATTGCAAACATAAAGCAACCAATGAAGTATAGATGATGACTAGGTACCCCAATTTGAAGATAACCATCATGCTTATAAAATGCTCGACAAATTACTATTAAAAGAATGCATACAAAGCTCAGAGTGATCCCCATGCTCAATATGTGATGCCAAAAGAGAGAAAGATGGTATTGACTCAACAATAAAAGTAAATAGATAGGCCCTTTGTAGAGGGAAGCGAAGATTAACATATGCCATAGCTCATTTGGTTTATAACAGAGACAAATTTATTTTGGGAGATGTACTTTTCCTATCAACGGTTTAACGACAAAGATTTCCAATATCTTCCATGCTAAACATGTTAATGGAGGTTCCCATGCTTTTACACTCCCCCTCCATCATAACCAACACAAACCATGGCTAGCCGAATCCACGGGTGCCTGCCAACTTTCAACTTTTCCGGGGGAGTGCCTTTTTTCTCAAAAAAATTTAATATTATCATTAGTATTATTACTGGGATTGGGCATCCCTATTACCAGCTTCTGTCATAAATTTGACAAGTCGAATAAACTCTCGTCCTGAGTAAAATACATTTAGCATGGAAGATGATGACTACCCCACCGCTCCGTGAGTTGTACGGGCACACAAAACAGAATTTTAGTTGAAGGTTTAGAGGTGGCAGATGCAAATTTACTTGAATGGCAGTGAAATACCATGTATAGGTAGGTATGGTGGACACTTTGTGGCATAAACTTGTTTCAAAGATTGGATGCACAACCAGTATTTCCGCTTAGTACAGGGAAAGGCTAACAAAAGACTGGGGGCAACCACTTTACCAAGCACAAAAACCACAATCATGCATTCTCTAATAGTAACATTATTGAGAAAATATAATCATGATGATAACCTATAAACCTGAATACCACCAAGGCTGAACTGAAATTTATCAAACATGTGTAAACATGTGCCAAGCCAATCATCTGTCCTTCACTGGGAGATACTTAACACCACAACATGATAGGTTCAACTTAATAAAACTAATGCTCATTGTCATTATAATATAACTCCCTTACTTGATTAAAGATATACACTATTATAGTCTCACTTCTGTTTTAACAGATTAAACTAAGGATGCATGCATGTTGACTTCTCAATGCATATATAATAAATGAAGCACATGACATTCAATTCATTCGTAAATTTTACTCTAAAATATAAGTGAAGCACAAGAGTAAACAATCATACTTATTCAATGAGGGATTCTCCAAGATAGTGGGATCAATACTAATGACTAAAGTTTGACCTCTTCCATCCCACTTTAAATGATAATGTAATCCACATGAAATGTGTCGCCTTCCAAAATAGTGGGATCAATACTAATGACTAAAGTTTGACCTCTTCCATCCCACTTTAAATGATAATGTAATCCACATGAAATGTGTCGCCTTCCAAAATAGTGGTAAAACCAACCATAGCTTTAAGATATATTGGTCCCCCTTCAATCTCGTATGTATCAATTTCTATGGTAAGGAGAAGTTTTTGACGCTCTTGCCCCTAATGCATAGTCCTATCAACATACAACTAACCATATGGTGTGATCCACGCGCGCGCTCATATGATGGGCACCAAAGAACAGTAACATAACCACAAGCAATTTAAACCAATTATAGCAATTCATCAATTAACACATAGGACAACAATAATCTACTCAAACACAATAGCGATGACACAAATCATTGGATAATAATTCATAGCACCAGATTACCATGTTCAAGTAGGGGATTACAGCGGGTTGCAGGAGAGTGGACCACTGAAAAGAGGTGAGGAAGGTTTTGCAGATGTTGGTGGAGATGGCGACGTTGATGAAAACGATCGCCGGGGTGATGGTTCCCCCGGCGGCACTCCGGCGCCACCGGGAAAGAGAGGGAGAGAGGCTCCGCCTCCAGCTTCCTCCTCCATTGCCTCCCCCTAGATGGGGAGAGCTTCTCCCCTCTGGTCCTCGGCCATCATTGCTCCCGAAGGGGCGAGAGCCCCTCCGAGATTGGATCTCTTCTCTCCGTCTCTCTGTTTTTCGCGACTTTCTTCTGGCCTTTCACCGTTTCTTGTATAGCTAGAGATCCGTAACTCCGATAGGGCTGAAATTTTGAGGGGATTTTTCTCCATAAATTATATTTCTTATGGAGAAAGAGGGAACCAATCAAATTAAGGGCTGCCCACAAGGGCCCATGGCGTGGCCATGGGGTGTCCGCGCCACTTGCCCTTTTGCGGCCCTCGGGCATTGTTTTGTGTTGATTCCTTCTCCCGAAAATCACATATATTCTATAAAAAACCATATTAAATCGTCAGAGTGTTTTGACCTTCCTAGATATTGATTTTCCGTAAAACAAAAAACATGCAGAAAATAGGAACTCGCACTGGGCACTGGATTAATAAGTTAGTCTGTAATAATAATACAAAAGTGCACCAAAACCATATATAATTGATGTAAATATAGCATGAATACTTCATAAATTATAGATACATTGGAGACGTATCAACACTTATCTGCATCTTCGGTAGCCTCTACGACTCTACATTCGTACCATTATACTAATTGTCAGAATTTATCCACGACACTTGTTCTTCGATGTATCATATTTCTCTAACAAACCACTAGTCATTAAGTGTGTGACCCTGCAGGTTCAATAATATGTGGACATGACACAGAATACCTACCAATTAATAACAAACAGTGGGGTCTCGACATCCATGATAATTCCCACACATACATGAGGATCTTTATCGAGTGAACCTTTTGTTTCTGCATACAATTCCCTTTGCTTCACGATACGTTACAAAACCCGAGCAGAGACTTTTATTGGTATCCTTGTGAAGCAATTGTTCTATCACAATACCAAGTTTTCCTCATTAGCGGTTTTGTTCTCTTTTCTTGTTTCTATATTCCGGTATCCCCGTGTTGACAATCACGCTTGTGTCTGGCCAGACGATGATGGATACCATAATACCATGCGGGCCCAGAGAATATCTCTCCATCGTCGATGAGCAAACCCAATCTTGAATCCTTGAGAACCTTGACATACATCTCTGGTGTATCCGTAAGCTACTTTTATTATCTCCTAGTTACAGAAAACGTTTGGCAACCCCAAATTAAGTATCAGGTATGAAGGTCTACAATACGTACTCTCCTGGTCTAAGGAGGTAAGTAAATGAAACATATAATATGATAATACTGCGAACATAGATACAACGGGATCTTGCAGTATATCATAAGTTGGGTCTATCTAACATCATTGTTCTGCTAACAATGTGTTCTCATTATTGCCACATCCTTGTTACTTTAACAACGCCAATGATCAGTAAAACATGGTCATCAACAAATACATGAGTTAGTCCTAGAGGCGAAACTAGGGATCTATTTGGTGTTTATGTTTCGACGCATGCAACTGAGTTTTTCTCTGAATCTCACATTCAAGAACCATTGCAATTATAACACTGAAATGTAAACTTAATTATGAACGTGGAAACAGAATAATAATGATTTATTATTTCCTCTAGGACATATTTCAGACAACTTTGATCCAATATGAATTGTTATGCATCCAATTAAGTGATTCTTACGTTCATCCTACTCAAATTCTTATGTCTCCTTACTATTCAGCAATGTCATTATCACAGGAAAATGTTAGAAGACTCCATAATTTTTGACATAGCTTTGCCTTGCTTTTGATCATGCACATGTTCTTGCGTCGGGTTTGTATCTTTTGAACATCTAAAATGACCAAATACATATCTTATTGCATATTTTATATATCATGTTGGTTCCAAACTTTACTACATCTGCCGCAAAGTTATATTGCTACCTTCATAAGATACACTCGCACGAACACACAGCAACTTGTGTTGATCCCACGATTCTTCTCACCCATTGTCATGCATGCCATATATGTGATATGTATGCATGCATAATGTTAAGTAGAGTAAATATTTAAATAAATGTTGTTGGGTTACCGTTGTCTTCATTGGATTTTTTTAAGAGTTAAAACTTTTGAGGACTTCACTAAAGTTATAACCCAG
This sequence comes from Elymus sibiricus, assembly GCA_039707655.1. Taxonomy (NCBI): domain Eukaryota; kingdom Viridiplantae; phylum Streptophyta; class Magnoliopsida; order Poales; family Poaceae; genus Elymus; species Elymus sibiricus. The sequence goes on along the minus strand of CM077666.1, from coordinate 162,628,961 downwards.
TTCCTATGGATTAACATGAATATCCAGAAAAGTAATTGTTCCGCAAGCTAAAATGGATATCTTGCATCTTTAGAGCCATTTAAAATAGTTTCCAACCATGTTTAAATTATTTAAAGAGAGGGAATAATATGATTTTCCCACACATGGAGGGGAATATTTTATTTAGGTCGCATCTGACTCTTAAAGTATTTATTTGGATGTTAAAACCCCTATTAGTAATTGATAAACCCTAGAAAATATTATTTGGGAATATTTTAACTACTAATTTTATGGAATTATTAATGGCCTCTCTGAGCTTTTTTAAAACAAAAAGAATTTCAAAATCATTTAGATTTATTGGAAGTTTTTATAAGTATTTTGATTTATTAAAAGCTTTGAAAATTATTGGGCAATTATATAAGACATAATCATTTTCACATATTTAAATGAACAGGAAAATCATTGCAATTCCATAAATTTGATATGGGCTCAATCTCCCCATAAAAGTTGTAATGAGTGGACGCAGTGAGAGAAAAGAATTTGGGCCAAGCCCATCATCTCTCTCCTTTTTATTTTCTTTTTCATTACCTTGGGCCTTGTATTCTATTCTTTTTTATTGTTTTTCTTTCGTATTTATCTCTTTTTACTTTTCTTTTAATTTTGTTTATTCTTTTTTTCATTTTCCTATTTCTATTTTTCCTTTTCTAATTTTCCTTTTTTTTCATTTCAAAATTCACAAACATTTTCTCAAACCTTTGAATATATATTTTTCCAATCAGTGAACATTTTTTGAAACTTGAACATTTTTTCGAATCGGTGCACATTTTTTGAAATTCAATTTTTATAGAAATCAACAAATATTCATGATTTTTTGAAAAAAAAATAGTCATATTGTAAAAATTCTTATAAGTCGAAAAATATTCTCAAACTAAAAATGTGTTCATGAATTTCTAAACAATGTTCATTCAATTTACAATTTGTTTATCAACTTTACAAAAAATGTTCATTGAATATAAAATTTGTTAATCATATACAAAAAATGTTTATCCAAAATTCAAATTTTGTACATTAAAATTCAAAGTGCGCATCAAAATTCAAAAGATATTCATCCAAAATTCAATTTTTGTTTATCCAAAATTTAAATTGTTCTCATCAACATAAAAAATATCCATCAATATTCAAAAGAACATTAATTGTTTCAGAAATTGTGAATATTTTTGTGAAATCGTGAATATTTTTCGAAATTGGTGATTTTTTTTTGAAATTCTAAACTTTTTCTCAAATCTCAAACTTTCTTAAAGAAGCAAAAAAGAAGAAAAAATAAAGTAAAGGAAAAAAAACAAGGGTGGCCCGTCCCGCACCTGGGCAGGTCCAAGGTCGCGGGTGGGCGTGAGGGGGCACGCGCTGCAGACCCTATTTGGCACTTCAGGCGCCCGTTAATAATGTTTTTGCCGCGCTGGTCCAGCCCATCTTACGTTTTTCTGTGTCTTTAATCCGCAAATATTCGCGCAATATGAGAATCGAACTAGCGACCTCCCTCAACAACGTACGCTGGTGTAACCATACTGTCTCAAAAAACAAATCCCGTCACCCGGCGGGATCTGTTAATCTTTAAAAAATTTCTTCTTTTATTCGTTCTTTTTCCTTTTTTTCATTTTCATTTTTTCTTTCTCGTTTTCTGTGATTTTTCTTTTTTTCTTTCTTCCTGGTTCGATGATTTTGTTCGCAAATACGAGAACGATTTCTTCAAATAGATGAACTTTTTTAAATTTTGATCAACTTTTTTCGATATTCGATGAACTTTTTTTCAAAATCCATGAACTTTTTTCCAAATTCGACAAACTTTTTTTCATAATCAATGAACTTTTTTGAAAATCGATAAAAAAAATTCAAAATGGATGAATTTTTTTCAAGTTTGATGAACGTTTTTCAAAATTAATGAACTTTTTTCACAATTCGTGATATTTTTGTTGGTGCACTATTTTCCCCAATTTCATGAACTTTTGTAAATCCATGAACATTTTGTAATAAATCCATGAATTATTTTTCAAGAACTTATTCAAAATCGCAGAAAACCGGAGCCCGGTCTTTTTCCTTAACCAGCAGCGCAACACAGCCGGGAAAAAATGTCAGCGAGGGGAGTTGATTTTTTTTTTTAGCAAAGCGAGGGGAGTTAAAGGAGCAACTGATTTTTAATGGCGAGCAAGCGCTACTTAATGGGCCGCGGCCCGCTGCTGGTCGCTATAGGCGCCACTTCACCGAACGGGCGCCTACATCGCCGAATAGGAGCTCCCGGCACGCGCTGCCTTCTTTCCCAGCGCGTAGGTCGCTGTATAGGAGCGGGGGCTCCTATACGGCGTTTCAGGCGCCGGATCGAGAAACTGGCGCACGCAGCAGTTTTGCTTGGGCCGTCCCAGTTAAACGAGTTGTTCGTCCCGCTCGCTCCCTTCGAGAACATTTTTTCAAATTTGAGAACAGTTTTTAAAATTCGAGAACATTTTTTTAATTGATTAATAGTTTTTGAAATCCGAGATTATGTTTTCAAATTTGTGGACATTTCTGTTAAATCCATGAGCATTTTTAAAATTCGTGAATATTTTTTGGAATTGTGAACATATTTTTAAATTCAGAACATTATTTCAAATTCGTAAAGTTTTTGTATTTTGCCAATGTTTTGGAAATGCCAAAAAAAATTCAAATTTGAGATACATGAACAATTTTCAAAGTTAAAAAATAGAACAAAAAACAAAAAGAAACAAAAAAATATCCAAAAAACAGAGCATGCCCCGCACCGCACTTGGGTTTGCCAAAGCACACGCACCTGGGGAGCGGGTGTGCGCGAGTGCTAGCTTTGCCCCGCGCAACGGAGGAATAGAAGTTTTCGTTGTCATCTTCCTCCTCATGCGGAAACACATACAGAAGCATTTCTAAACATAAAATTAAAAAGTAAAGAAACAGGCATGTACACCTGCCATGGCTGCTGCCCCGTCCTCTCCTCCTCCCGCTTAATCCGGCCACTGGTTCATACGCCCTCCGATTCAAATTAATTGTCGCACACTTTTTTTTGCAAAAATATCAGATCTATTATAAAGATTCACCAGAAGTACAAAACACCCCAAACATAACATAAATTTCATCGAGGTCCATGGACAACCGAACGACCATTGTCGCCGCCAGAACGAGCCGCCGACGCGCCGCTGTCGCTGCTCCCATACTGGAGCCGGCCTGACCTTGTCGATGACAGCCGGGAAGTCTTCGTGCACGTGCCCCTAAGGACCAGCATTCAGGAGTTGTAGTCGTCGCCATTGAATCCTTGAATCGATCTGAAGAACCTGACATCAAATCTCGTCGTTGCGTATGCACGACAAGAAACCCTAACCTCGCCGCTTTGAGGAGCTGGCAGGAAGCTACGCCAGAGCTCCGTCTAATCCGTCCCGACGAACGAATTTGAGGAGGATCGGAGCCCGGAAGACTGACTCGAAGAAGAAGCGTCGTCATCCGTCTAAACGCCGCCCTTGCGAGAACCAGAATCCTACCTATCTAAGCCGAGGCACCAGGAATACCCTCCCCGCCACCGTCCGCCGGAGCGGCAGGCGGAGGGGAGGCGAATCCACCGGCTCGCCGGCGAAGATCGAAGGAAAGAATGCTTTCCCTAATCACTTTGCGAGAGGGGAAAGACACACTTAGTATAACTTTCCTCCGATCCAAATTACTTGTTGCACACTTAGTGATTTGGATCGGAGGGTCCCTCCGTCTCAAAATAAAGATATTTTTTACAATATGATAGTGTCAAAAATGATCTTACATTTTAAGACGGAGGGAGTATATACCTAAGAGAGTGACCCCAATATCCTATTTATATTGAATGCAGCATTGCAGCCTATACATCTCATCATACATGCACCACATCTTTTTTTGTATGATAATACGTGTCTCATTCATATCATAAAGATTAAAGTACAAGTCACGTAAAGACCGACATGACAAAACTGAAAAGACAGCAGAACATCTCTGAGCTTGACACCAACGCCCGTCACCTGCCTCCGGCACCACCACAACAGCCACCAAACGGAAAAATGACGGATCACCTCCTCACCCGAGCTCGATGCGGCCCCATTGCTGATATGCAGCTTTGCGGACCTCCAAGGTGGCTCACCAAAGGTGAAGCCATTGCCGTTGAACGAATCAGACTGGGGCAACACCCCGGACACGCCATCAAACTCCAGGTCTGGCACCCCACCATGACTAAGACGCCGAAAGGGAAAACCATACCTGCCATCCATAAACCACAAACCCAGCACATGTTCGGTCTTCCAGATGTCGTCGATGCAAACCACAATCTGCATCCGCTCCTGAACTACCTCCCAAGCTCCGCGCCGATGCTGGAGCAGACACCGTCGCAACGGCGGAGCCCGAGGACACAAGTCCACCACAAGGATGCCGCCGCCGCCACCACATCCCTGCTTGAACAGACTGGTTCCCAGACCCATCACCGACCATAGAGACGATCGCCTCGCCAGAGAAGAATCCGGAGCTTCTTTGTTCAGCATCGCCATCGCCGTCGTCGAAGCCAAGACGTCGAACAATTTAAAACCTAAGCTACTAGGGCCCTAGAACCTAAAGCTAAAACGATCCGCACACGCGGGATCCGGCGACCCCCCTCACCACCAACGACCAAGAGGTCGTCGGCGGAGGGCAGCCGCCGGAGAACGGCGCCGAAAGGCCTCTTACTGGTGGCGGCTAGGGTTTCAAGCCGCCAGGTACGAGAGGAATAGGTCTCTGACTTAGAAAAGTGGGGTTTCAAGCCGCCAGGTACCACACATGCCATCTTAGGAAATTCCAACAAATCGTCTGCTCGGTCGTCTGGTCATCTTCTTCCGCATCCGTCGTAAGTTCTGGTGGGGTGATGATGAGGAGAACAAAAAAATGCATTGGATGGCATGGTGGAAGCTTTGTATCCCTAAATGTGAAGGAGGTATGGGATTCCGTGATCTTTACTCTTTTAATTTAGCAATGTTAGCCAAGCAATGCTGGAGGTTGATCACAGTACCAGATTCGTTGGTTGCGAGAGTACTTACAGCAAAATATTACCCAAATGGGTCATTACTTGATGCGACACCGAAGAATGGCTCATGTTTTACTTGACAGAGTATTTTGAAAGGCCTTGACACGTTCAAGAAAGGATATATATGGAGAATTGGCACTGGGGAGAACGTAAATATATGGAGGGATCCATGGATTCCATCTAGTGCTGACAGAATGGTAATCACACCAAGAGGGCAGACGATCATATCTAGAGTTTCAGAGCTAATCAATCCGGATACTGGATATTGGGATGAAACATTGCTGACAGATTTATTCAACCCAGTTGATGTCCGCAGAATACTCCAAATACCATTACATTTAAACGGATTTGATGATTTCATAGCATGGCACCCTAACAAGACAGGGACATTCTCGGTAAAAAGTGCTTACCATATGCAATGGATGCATAGGTTCCGGATGCATGCAACAGCGATGGCGTACCCCAGTGGTTCTACTCCGTTGGCAGTCTGGAATACTCTATGGAAGCTCCAAGTCCCACGCAAAGTTCAGATATTTTGTTGTGGCGGCGGCCATCTTTGCTGATTGTGTGGATATAAGTGTGTCGATTGGGGAGGTCATTTTTAAGCATTGTTATCGTTCGTGTAATCAAGCGGCTCATGTGCTAGCTCATTTTTGTTATTGTAATAAGACGTCTAGTAATTGGTTGGACGAGTCTCCTGACATTATTGTCAGCAAGCTATAAAACTGTTTTAATTCAATAAAGCTAGCCATGATGGTTTTCCCTCGAAAAAAGAATCGAAGCGGCAGCATGCTGCACCACTGATTTTTTTTATTTATCATACACCTATGATGATCGCTACCGCCACATGAGGTTGCTGTTGGCGTGCACCACCACCGAGGCAAGTGCATTTGTGTGTTCATTTTTATTCTCACTTTCCATAGATTTCCCTTATGGTGTCCCTAATGCTATGGCTACATCATCTTACCGGTCTGCATGATTAAAACACTAGTATTACAGATTTATGCAAACATTTACTTGCAGATGTCTGTCACATGTGTAAAGGAATGGACGATGCAGATTAGCTAATGTTGTGGTTACATCATACTAACTGCAAGTTTGAAAAAATAAAATAGGTTGATGCAAACATTTACCTGCAGAATATAATGCTGACCATATCCTTATTCGTTTACTTGAATTTATCTTAGTCTTCTCGGGGCGTAGCCCCAATAATTTCTTTCTGAATTCTTTTTGGTCTATGACTTATCGACTGAATTGGAGAAATGTTTGCACCAACTTGTTTACTTGACTTGCAGAAATGGCTCTTTTTCGATTATTTGCAAAAACTACCGCGCACAAATTCTAAAAAATTTCAGATCTACTCGTCATTCTCTTTGGTTCGTTTAACCCCGAAAATGACAGTGGGACCCGCATGTAAGGGTGACGTGGCACGATAAAAAGGTTCTTAGTGGTGGTCGCAAATAGACATGATAGAAAGGACTAAATTGTGAAAGGGCCAACAGGACAAGGTCCTCTCTTTTTCTCGGTCGTCACGACCATCATCCCACTCCTCGGCCATGCCCACATCACGTGTCATCGCGCCGCCCGGCCAACTGCCTGCGCCGGTGAGCGACGCCGCCTCCCGAAGAAGGAGGCCCGCGGGCACGTCAAGTGTGAGCGTGCCCTCGCTGCGGGCGCAAGGACTCCTTCGATGCACAGTCCAAGATCCTGAAGCCTCCGACACGTCTTCGTCGTCGGGCAGCAGCTCCTCCGCACGCGCCGCAACGGCTAGCTCAACTCGTGCATCGCCACGATCTACATGCCCAAGTCCCTCCACTGCCTCGCCATGCGGCTCATGGAGTCCATCCTCGCCAACACGTCCTACGCCCTCCACATTGACCACCCCCATCCCACCACTGAGCTCACCGACCCGTCACTCTACCACACGAATTGAAACCACATGAAATCCACGCAATGCAAGTCAAATCAGAGCTTAAATCGTAAATCCCCAAACTGTAACCATAGAACTGTAAATCAATAACACATGGACAGAAACCCATGTCGATGTCGAGGGAGTCGTCACTGCTTTCTCCGTCCTTCCATGACAGTATGGCAGAGCGGCATCAAGCAGGAGTGGCGTCGGCGGCGGGCCACGTCGCCCCGGGGCCACACTGTTGGAAATATGCCCTAGAGGCAATAATATTTTATTATTATATTTTCATTTTCATAATTAAGAGTTTATATTCTATGCTATAACTGCTATGATCCTGGAATATGTGATTCAGTGAAAAACTCATATGCACGTGTGGAATGATAAACGGTAAAATTAGGTTCCTAGTCTTGCCTCTAAGACTGGCTCAAGTGTTGTTGATCATGTTTTCCGGATCTTAGGATATCGTTAAGAGTAATGATAGTCCTAAAACAACACTGAGAGTATGACGTTAGAAGAACGATCATATTGAATAGACCCAAACTTGTTTGTTATACTTTGAGATAATATCGTCTATAATCGCACGGAATGTTAATATGTGTTTTAGTTCCTTAGACCATGAGAGTATCGTAGTCACTTCTTACCGTACGATGAGCTTTGGGGTTGCTCAAACTTCATATGTAACACGGTGATCATAACGACAACTTATAGGTTCATCGGAAAGTTTGACAAGGGACTAGATAGCGCGAGAGTGGAATTTGCTCCTTCGACGATGGAGAGATATTCTTAGGGCCCTCTTGGTGTGACGGCATTCATCATCGTCTGGCCAGACATAGGTGACTATGTCACAGGGATGCCGAAACACTTCAACGAGAAAGAAGAACAAAACCGGTAACGATGATAACGGTATAGTGAGCATGTGTATGACTCAAGAGGATACCGGTGCACCTCGGGTTTTGTAAAGTATCGCGAAGCAAAGGTAATACCACATGATAACCAAAGGTTCACTCGAATGCCATTCGTGTAATCATAGGGATCGGTATGGACGTCCACGGTTCCGCTATCGGTCATTGAACGAAGGGGTTTCGTTCATGTCTATGTTTTACCAAACCTATAGGGTCACAAGCTTAAGGTAATCATGGTCTTCTGAGTGTTAGTAGGACGAGAGTATCGAGGATTTATTTGTGGAATTGTTTCATTAATATTCGAAATAGTTTCGAGAGGAACCGGAAGCGTTTCAGGTGTAGGGGAACGCAGCAGAAAACAAAAAATTTCCGACCTACGCACCAGCCCAGGACCACTATGGAGACTGCATACAAGGTTTGATCTTTTCGTTACCGACTCGTAGCGCAGCGGAAGTAGAGTCGATGACGATCGGCGGTGCAGATCCCCGCAGCTAGGATTTTACAACCTCCCAACCGCGAAGATGTACTCCCTCGTCAGCTCACCGGACGGATCTCCGGGTAGCCCTTCGGGAGGCCTCGGGACAGTCCCTCGAATAGTCCCACCGGACGGATCCTCGGACAGCCCTCCGGGAGGCCTCTGGACAGTCTTTTGGATAGTCCCACCGGACGGATCCTCGGACAGCCCTCCGGGAGGCCTCTGGACAGTCTTACAGATAGTCCCACCGGACGGATCCTCGGACAGCCCTCCAGGAGGCCTCTGGACAGTCTTACGGATAGTCCCACCGGACGGATCCTCGGACAGCCCTCCGGGAGGCCTCACGGACAGCCCTTCGGGCGGGTCACTCGGACAGCCCTTTGGGAGGACCCCCGAAACTCGGACAGTAACTCGGACAGCCCTTCGGGAGGATACTCGAACAGCCCCTCGGGCAAAAAGATCGAACCTACGACCTCTCTACGGGGTTGCACACATACGGTGTCATCTATCCGGCAGGGCTTCGCTGTCCAGAACTAGTTCCCACCGGAACCCAGACAACCTTTCGGCTCTATGAAACTATTTCACGGGGAGGGAGAGAAGAAGGCCAGATCATGCATGGCTTGTGCATGTTGAGAAAGAGTGTGTCTTTAGGCAGCCCCCTCCACCCCTATTTATAGGCCAAACCCAAGGGTAGCTTCTCCAAGAAGCTAAGGGGAAAAATACCAAAAGGCCCTCAAGGTAGCTTCTCCAAGAAGACACCCAAAAAGCACTTTCACTATTCACGGAAACATTTTTCCGCGACCGTTAAATCCGAAAATATTTCTATGGGTCTTAGAATAATTCCAGTACCCACACAAATGATTTTGGACGCGTTCCAAAACAATTCCGGATTAGTGATTTTCATCTGCGAAAAGCAAACAAAGCGGTTCCGGCAGCTCCGGAACATTTCTGGTTTTTTTCTCCGAAAAATCCCAGAAGTTCCCAGACCAATTCTGGCACCCTCCAAGAATTTCCAGGCGTGTGCCGGAACCAATTTGACTTAATGGTATACCCTGAAACAACTTTTCAGTTTTACCGAAACTATTCCGATGCTCTCTCTCCGGAACTTTTCCGTTGTCTCCGAAACTTTTCCTGTGTCTCCGAAACTTTTCCGGTGACTTTCTCTCAGACTCCCTGTCTAGTATTCAGCAGATAGATGACCCTTAAGCGTGTGACCCTATAGGTTCGGTGAAGTATAGACATGACCGGAACTCTTTCCGAGCAATGATCAACATCGGAGCCGTGGACACCCATATTGACCCCTATACCCACACGAATGAATATTCGAGTGAACCTCCAGTTGTCGTGTGCTATTCCTGTTGCTTCGCGATATGTTACAAATACCCGAGGTGAGAATCATCGGCATCCCCGTGGATCAACACTTGTCCACAATGCCAGTTACCTCGTTACCGGTTTTGTTATTTTTTCTCGTTCCCGTGTTCCGGCATCCCTGTGATCAAATCACAATGTGTCTGGCCAGACGATGGTGGATACCGTAACACCGAGAGGGCCCAGAGATATCTCTCCATCGTCGGAGGAGCAAATCCCAATCTTGAGCTATCAAGTTACTTGACATACTTTTCCATGAACCCGTAAGCCGCCGTAATAGCCACCCATTTACGGATGACGTTTAACAAACCCCAAAGTTCATGAAGCAAGCATGAAGAAACTCGATACTCTCATGGTCTAAGGAATTATGCAAACGTAAACCATCTCTGTGTTATTAACCATTAACTTGTGACGAATGCATCTCATAGCATAACATCAATTCGGGTCGATTCAACACAAGTGTTCTCCTAACATTGTGCCCTCAAAGTTGCCGGCATAGTCATGCTCATGATCAGGAAAACAGAACCACCATGCAACACTTGAGCTAGTCTTAGAGGCCAGACTAGGAATACTTTTTACCGTTTATTATTCCACACGTGCATATGAGTCTTCCTTCAAGCCTCGTGGTTATTGCAGACTCGAGAACCATAGCAGTTATAGCACGGAATATAAACATAATCATGAACATGGAGATAAACAATAACATTTATTATTGCCTCTAGGGCATATCTCCTACAGACTCCCACTTGCACTAGAGTCAATAATCTAGTCAATGCTAATGCACTTTACACCTATGGCATACCGGTGTAAAAATGCTTCGCTTGTGGTATAGCCTGATGTCCAACGGATCTGACAACTTCAGCTCCGTGTGTATCTTTGCATATCCTCGCGTTTTCACGCTTTCACAAAATTCATATTTTGTTTGGACTTGGCTTTGTATATATGTGAATCACAGGTCAAACCTTGATTCCTCAGACTGAGCTATGGAGCAACTATCTGCAATAGTGTCCCATTGACCAAAGCCATCTTGTAACCATACTAAGTTCATGAATGAACTATATGATTCAACATCTTCTATGTCGCTTTGAAAGCGGCAACATACTTAGCCTTTGTTATAGAATTCGCCACAGTAACCTGTTTGGAACGATTTCCAAACACCGTGCCACCATATCGTGTATTACACAAAACCCTTAACTTAAATCGAAAATCGCATGGAGCATTGATGAAGACTGTATCGATGTAATTACTTACAACGAGCACTTCATAATCTCTGCTTGCGAGAAAACATGTCATCAGTGCTACTTTAGTACTTAATGACATTTTTCACTGTTGTCCCATGATCAGTACTTTGATCACTTTGGTATCTATACTCGCAACTCCTTGGGAGTACTGGACATATCTGGTTGTTTTACATACCATGGAATACATGATTAATCCAAACACGAAAGTGTGTGGAATCTCCATCATGTATTTTGCTCATCGGTGTTTTGGGACACCGAGTCTTGCAAAAAACCTTTCCATGTGACTTTGGCAAGAATCACTCCTTGGCGTTTTAATGCTAAACTGTTTTAGCATCTTGTCAATATGTATTTTTGGCTTAGCCTATTAGGCAATTCTATCGTGTAGATAAATATGCCTAATATCAAGGCTATATAGCCCAAGCACTTCATTGAAAAACTATTTTTAATGAAGTCCTAATTCGTGTCAAGAAATTTCCAATCAACAATGTGTCAAGCACACAAAGTTTTTAGAAATATTATTATGCTCCCACTTACTTTCTTGAAACCACAAGCATCTTCGTTATCCATTGATGAAATCAAACTCTTTTGACTATTTCATCAAAACGAAGATTCCAACTCCATTTTGCTCTCTTCTGTCCATTGCTGGAACTCTGAAGTTTGCATACTTACTAGCATCCTCTGGACTGACAAAATACCTTGGACTGTATCACATGTAAGTCGTAGGTTGTATTTCCATCACATGGAAATCCTTTTGGCATCCATGTATCATATCTCAAGATTGAAATATGTATTAATTGCTAGTTTAACCCGATCTGACATTAAGCATCGCTACGGTGAGACAACCTCATCGTAGTCAACTCCTTGAACTTGTTATTGCAACAAGTCGAGCTTTATGGATAAAACATTTTATCCACATCAGTTTATAGTTCCATTAATGTTCGATAGACTCTAAGTCTTCCGAAGGGTTTATCAAGATATAATCTTGAATCATTTATGGAAACTATCTCGGATTATATTGGCATTTAGCCAATTCCGGAGTCAGGGCCCATCATTGCTTCACCGGACGGATCCTCGGACAGCGAATGTCTGATGAGTTGTGAAAAGAGTTTCATAACTTACACCTCCCGGAACTCCACTGTGAGTGGTACATCCGTGAAGATGTATTCAAACCATTTGTGACATGGTAAGATTAAAGATGACATAAATCAATTTGCCATTATCCCTTTTAAAGTAATGCTTTAGAGACTGTGGCTTTTACACTGAAAAGAGCGCCACGTAGGCAAAACTCGTGCAAACCTCTCAGGTGCGCAAGCGAGATATTGTTGTTAGACAACAGTATACCTACGAGTTTCCTACATCGAACATTAATGGAACTATAAACTGATGTGGATAAACTCCTACATCGAACATTAATCTCATGTAGAGGCTTCCGTATCAGTCGCAGTAGGAAACTCTGCAATTACTTCCAAGGTTTCTTTCCTTTGATCTGATGACGAAGATACTGTTATCTCGTCGAGTTGCACTGTTCTCCCACTCACCTTTTTGCAAGAACCATTTTCTTCAAAAGCATACCGTTTTGTGGCAAAACTTTTTGCCTTGGTATAGTGGTGGAGGAATTCCCAATTACTTGGGATAACCTACAAAGTAGTACTTGTCTGATTTGGAATAGGTTTGTAAATATTTTACACAAGCCCCATATTCCAAATGTTAAGAAAAGACAAAGCATGGTTGGGCATACCATACCATGTCGTCATTTCAAGAGACATGATGGCGCTCTTTTCAGTGTAAAAGCCACAGTCTCTAAAGCATTACTTTAAAAGGGATAATGGCAAATTGATTTATGTCATCTTTGATCTTACCATGTCACAAATGGTTTGAATACATCTTCACGGATGTACCACTCACAGTGGAGTTCCGGGAGGTGTAAGTTATGAAACTCTTTTCACAACTCATCAGACATTCGCTAAACTTGTAACTCAAACATTCCTTTCGGCAATCTAGTTTGCAGAAACATATTTTTCTTGTTACAATAATTTCTACTTCATATTGAAAACCTTATGATTAATTTCAAAAGATCCAGACTTCCGTCTCATCAAGTAAATATCAATATATCTACTTGAGTCATTTCTGAAGATAGAGAAATCCACTGCTGGAAACAACATTTATCGGACTACATACATCAAAATGTATGATCACCAATAAGTTCGTTGCTCGTTCCTTATGGCCTGTGAACGGTATTTCAGTCACTTCACTTTTCGGAGGAAAGTTGCAAGTGTCAGATGATTCACAATCAAACGACTTCAAAATCCATCATTATGGAATTTCTCCATGCGGGTTTCTCCAATGTGACCAAATGCAGTGCCACACATGTGTGGTATTCTCTTAGTCTTGCGACATTTAGCGTCAGTGTTATGGATGTATCATATTACCATCAATATTCATAACATACATCCCATCCACGATGGAAGTATGGCCCTTATGTTATTCATAACACTGAACAACAATTGTTCTTTTATGAACAACCCTTTTGCAACAAACATTATGCAATGGGCTAGAGTGTGTAAAACTCTAAAATGAATTATGAAAGTAAATACAGAGGTAATATATTATTATCAATATTCATAACATACATCCCATCCATGATGGAAGCATGGCCCTTATGTTATTCATAACACCGAACATTAAAAGTTCTCTTATGAACAACCTTCTTGCAAGATACTTTATGCAATGGGCTAGAGTGTATAAAAACTCTAAAATGAATTATGAAAATAAATACATAGATAATGTACCGAGTATAGCAACTTTTACTATGTTCTCAGCGCATATCTAAACCTCACTCCGGCAAGTCCTTTAGGCCGTAGTAGTTCTTGCATCGAGTCGCAGCAGAATGCAATCGAGCGGGTATCTTTGTGATCAACTCACAATACCCAAGAATCAGTGATTAACATGTTTAATCATAATTCCCAAGAACTATTTCGTTGACCAGCCTTCTGTACATCAATAGCTTGTATGACTTTCGTACATGAGCTGGATATTCCAGTCTTCTTTCTTTTTGCCTTTATACTTCTAACAGTTTTACTTTCAGTATTTCTCCTACTCTCAGAAGAAGCACTCAACTTAAGAGTGGCGTTAGCCCCGGACTTCCTAGGTGTGTAAGTCACACTAACACCCTTTGGACATTTCCTTTCTCTTTAAGTTGTTGTTTTATTCACCTTCATCATATGATAGGCGTTCTTCTGGATCCCTCTTGTATTAGTCAAATGCATAGTAAACACTTTTACTAATAGTTTGCAAAACAAACATTGCTTTGGATATCACATATCTTTTAGCCTTTGTTTGTGTCTGAAAATGATTTTCAGTTCCATGAATATCACATAGCTATCCCAAACTTTTGAAGTTCGGGTCTCATGGAAGCAAACATATTGTACTTGACCGTAACGGAATTCTAGCTTTTGGATCGAAGGACGAGAGTCACATTATCCATAGCATTAGTGGGAGAATACCAAAAGCATGCGATAGGACAAAGTCCTTCTCGGCACTTTTGAGGACAATCCTCACATTACGTTACCAACCATAAAGTTTTAACCAGATATTTAACAGCTTATTCAATTTTAACAGGGCAGGTGAAAACGCGAGCCATTATTCTACAACTATTATGCAAATTTTACTTAGACAAAGTTCATAATTAATTGCACAGAGAATTAAACAAGTTAATTCTACAGTGCGCTCCCACTCAAATCAATATCTCTCATAATTGATTGTGAGTGATACAAGATCCAGACTTCAATTCATCGCCATAGAATCATCATCTCATGACGGGAATTTTAATCGGTAGGCCAACTTGCCGATCACATCTCTATGTGACTCTTGTTCATCTTTCGATGCGTGTGTTCCGAGCTCAGGACGATCCTGCCATGAACGTCAAGACAACCAAGTGATCTTGCTGCGAGGTCTGACCTCACCCGCCTCACACTTCTCTAATCGTTCGTACCCATGCATCCATGGTGCACCCCGAAAAGTTAGGTGCCGTGACGGTGCTACACTTGGGAGAACACTAACTACTTGATATTTTAAGTGAGAGATCACCCTAATAAAAAGCGACTATCGCGCAATCAAGAAGGGTGCATCATAAGGGATAAACATCTCAGGCAATTCATAATAGCATGATATGGTATAGCCCTTTCTGACGGAGAAGTCTTGTATTTCTTCGTCTTCGGCATTCGCGTCGGTGTTCACCTTCGCGAAGATTGCCACCACCTTGTCGATGCACCAGATAATATTGCTATCTCTATAGCTAATAAAATAAGTGCATTACTTAAGGCTGACACGCAGGTCATTAAAGTGACAATCATATGGCTCCAGCCATCATGCCGAATCATGACACGCAGGTCATGTTAATTTACATCATATAGTCATCTCATACATAATCAAATTAATATGGGCACTGCTATACCACATCATATGCACATGCAAACCATCCTGCAAAACCAAGTTAGACGCCTCTAATCGGTTTATGCAAAATTTCATTTTACGTGGCTTCTAAGGTTTCGAACAAACCACAGCTACCAACGTCCATCATCAAGTATGATTATTCAAGTCGCTAGATTAACTTTACGGGGTGTATGAAACACGAGATAATAAAATCTCGAGCCCCATACTGAACTTTGTCATACGCATGACCCCCGTGCAGATCATATCTGCATTGCCCTTTCATCTGCGAAATTTCATCTTTCTTTTTAACTATGGTGGAATTCAAAGAACTGTTAGCACTTCGTTGATCAATCAGGATCGCGGATTGCCAGAACTTCGAAACTCCACCATGCTATTATCAAGATCAGAAATATGCAAATTCCAGGGAAGCAACAAGAACATCGGGTAACAGATTTCATCTGCTACCCGCACAAATAATTATCAGCAGTAGAACTCATCTACTACAAATTATATTGTGCAACACCCATACATCTCTATGTATTCTAGATCGTAACCTGCATCTACGCATAGCACAGCTCATGATGCCACTGTAGGGGAACGCAGCAGAAAACAAAAAATTTCCGACCTACGCACCAGCCCAGGACCACTATGGAGACTGCATACAAGGTTTGATCTTTTCGTTACCGACTCGTAGCGCAGCGGAAGTAGAGTCGATGACGATCGGCGGTGCAGATCCCCGCAGCTAGGATTTTATAACCTCCCAACCGCGAAGATCTACTCCCTCGTCAGCTCACCGAACGGATCTCCGGGCAGCCCTTCGGGAGGCCTCGGGACAGTCCCTCGGATAGTCCCACCGGACGGATCCTCGGACAGCCCTTCGGGAGGCCTCTGGACAGTCTTTCGGATAGTCCCACCGGACGGATCCTCGGACAGCCCTCCGGGAGGCCTCTGGACTGTCTTACGGATAGTCCCACCGGACGGATCCTCGGACAGCCCTCCCGGAGGCCTCTGGACAGTCTTACGGATAGTCCCACCGGACGGATCCTCGGACAGCCCTCCGGGAGGCCTCACGGACAGCCCTTCGGGAGGACCCCCGAAACTCGGACAGTAACTCGGACAGCCCTTCGGGAGGATACTCGAACAGCCCCTCGGGCAAAAAGATCGAACCTACGACCTCTCTACGGGGTTGCACACATACGGTGTCATCTATCCGGCAGGGCTTCGCTGTCCAGAACTAGTTCCCACCGGAACCCAGACAGCCTTTCGGCTCTACGAAAATATTTCGCGGGGAGGGAGAGAAGAAGGCCAGATCATGCATGGCTTGTGTATGTTGAGAAAGAGTGTGTCTTTAGGCAGCCCCCTCCACCCCTATTTATAGGCCAAGCCCAAGGGTAGCTTCTCCAAGAAGCTAAGTGGAAAAATACCAAAAGGCCCTCAAGGTAGCTTCTCCAAGAAGACACCCAAAAAGCACTTTCACTATTCACAGAAACATTTTTCCACGACCGTTAAATCCGAAAATATTTCTGTGGGTCTTAGAATAATTCCAGTACCCACACAAATGATTTTGGACGCGTTCCGAAACAATTCCGGATTAGTGATTTTCATCTGCGAAAAGCAAACAATGCAGTTCCGGCAGCTCCGGAACATTTCCGGTTTTTTTCTCCGAAAAATCCCAGAAGTTCCCAGACCAATTCTGGCACCCTCCAAGAATTTCCAGGCGTGTGCCGGAACCAATTTGACTTAATGGTATACCCTGAAACAACTTTTCAGTTTTACCGAAACTATTCTGGTGCTCTCTCTCCGGAACTTTTCCGTTGTCTCCGAAACTTTTCCGGTGTCTCCGAAACTTTTCCGGTGACTTTCTCTCAGACTCCCTGTCTAGTATTCAGCAGATAGATGACCCTTAAGCGTGTGACCCTATAGGTTCGGTGAAGTATAGACATGACCGGAACTCTTTCCGAGCAATGATCAACATCGGAGCTGTGGACACCCATATTGACCCCTATACCCACACGAATGAATATTCGAGTGAACCTCCAGTTGCCGTGTGCTATTCCTGTTGCTTCGCGATATGTTACAAATACCCGAGGTGAGAATCAACGGCATCCCCGTGGATCAACACTTGTCCACAATGCCAGTTACCTCGTTACCGGTTTTGTTCTCTTGTCTCGTTCCCGTGTTCCGGCATCCCTGTGATCAAATCACAATGTGTCTGGCCAGACGATGGTGGATACCGTAACACCGAGAGGGCCCAGAGATATCTCTCCATCGTCGGAGGAGCAAATCCCAATCTTGAGCTATCAAGTTACTTGACATACTTTTCCATGAACCCGTAAGCCGCCGTAATAGCCACCCATTTACGGATGACGTTTAACAAACCCCAAAGTTCATGAAGCAAGCATGAAGAAACTCGATACTCTCATGGTCTAAGGAATTATGCAAACGTAAACCATCTCTGTGTTATTAACCATTAACTTGTGACGAATGCATCTCATAGCATAACATCAATTCGGGTCGATTCAACACAAGTGTTCTCCTAACATTGTGCCCTCAAAGTTGCTGGCATAGTCATGCCCATGATCAGGAAAACAGAACCATCATGCAACACTTGAGCTAGTCTTAGAGGCCAGACTAGGAATACTTTTTACCGTTTATTATTCCACACGTGCATATGCGTCTTCCTTCGAGCCTCGTGGTTATTGCAGACTCGAGAACCATAGCAGTTATAGCACGGAATATAAACATAATCATAAACATGGAGATAAACAATAACATTTATTATTGCCTCTAGGGCATATCTCCTACATCGGGGTCACCGGAACGGTTTCGGAGCTTATCGGGTAATACCGGGTATTATCGATAAATAATATATAGGTGGAAAATGTTCCCAGAGGTGTTAAATTAATTATAAAAGGCTCTAGTAATTGTTCCTGGGTGTGGAAGGCCAAGGTGTGGAAGGAGAATTGGGCCACATAGGCCCATGTATGGGAGGTGCCCCCTTTTCCCTTGTAGGGAGGCCGAATTGGACTAGGGGAGGGACTCCTCCCTCCTCCCTCCCCTAGGCCGGCGCACCAAGGAGAGGCTCTTTCCCTCCTTGTGTGGCGCCCCTCCTTCTCCCTCCAACCTATATATACTAGAGGTTTTTGCACTATTGAATACACAAGTTTTTGAGCCTCCTCTAGTTCTAGTTCTAGTTGGTCCAAGTTGATCAATTAGAGCTTGACCTAGATCCTCTAATCCTCATAATTAGAAGCCCAGTGTGGTTCTAATCTCCTCCCTCTAATTCTCCGGTGACGATTAGCTCTGGACGGCGAAGCGCTACTGGATCGTGAAGACCGTACGCTTGCAACCAAGTAAAGAGGCCGCGCTTTCGGTCTTTCGTTCGAGGGATCATTCGTGGGCTGTTCGCGGGATCGTTCATCTACGGTTCGAGGGACTCCAAGTACGATCTACACCGACTCGTCTACTTCCGCTGCTACTCGGAGTTAGTAATGATCGTCATCCTAACCGTTTATGCATCTTCATATTGTTCCTGGGTCATAGGGTGGATTTTTTTTGTTTTCTACTACGTTTCCCAACAATGGCATCATGAGCGGTTCTATGAGTAGATGCAGGTTTCGATCTAGATCACATGTGGATGTGAGGTTTTGATCTTCTTGCTATGCTTCCCTCGAGTGTTGGTTCGGTTCAATTCATTGACGACATGATGTAGCTTTACAAAGTTTTGACAATCGATCGGCTTTGGCTGTCGACGATCTGCTAATAGTTCTTTGGGCTTCATCATATTCAAGAATAGTGAACCGTTGCAAACACAAGAGGGCGATGAAGACGAACGATCTTCTAGGGGGTCATGCGTATTTGACGAAGTTTAGTGTGGGGCTGGAGATTTTTAATTAAGTCTCTTCCCTCACACACCCCGAAAGTTAATCTAGCAACAAGAGTTATCGCCTTGATGGTGGATGTAGGTAGCTAGTGTTATCCAGAAACCCTAGAAGCCACGTAATTAAAAATTGCTAAAACCGATTAGAGGATGTCTTAACTTGGTTTTGCAGGTTTGCATGTGTTGTGGTATAGCCTTCGTCATGATAATGAGTTTATGTATGAGATGGTTATATGTTGTAACGTTAACTGTCCTACATGTCACGGCATGATGGTTGGAGCCGCGGGATTGCCACTTTAATGTAATAGATGTAGATATAGCCTACAGGTTACAGGTGACGGTGGCAAGTGTACACGGAGGACCCCGACGTGGAGAAGGTGTACCAGGCACAGGAGGAGGTGCTGAAATTTTTGTGCCACGGCAGCATTTTTGAAACGGTTGCCACGACAACGATTTTTCTGCCGCCACAGCGACGTTTCGACTGAAGATTCAAGAGGACCGTGAAGACTTCCCGACGCCCAGGGCTATACCATATCATGCTATTATGAATTGCCTGAGATGTTTATCCCTTTGTTATTTGCAACCTTTGATTGCGCAATAGTCAATTATTAGGGTGATCTCTCACTGAAAATATCAAGTTAAAAATGTGCTCTTCCTAGTGTTGCAACCGTCTATATCACGTAGCTTTCCGGAGTGAGTCATGTCCATATGAGTACAAACGGATCGTGAGGTGTAAGGCGGGCGAGGTCAGACCGAGCAAGCAGATAGCACTCGGTTATCTTGAAGTTCTGGTAGAATCGTTCTGAGCTTGGGGCATGAAGCATCGAAAGATGAACAAGAGTCATATGGAGATATGATCGGCAAAAGATTGCCTACCGGTCGAAGTTCATGTCATCAGTGATGTCCACATTAATGGCTATGAACTAGATCAGGGTCTTGAATCACTCACTTTCAATTATGAGAGATATTAATTTGGGTGGGAGTGCACTTTATATTAAAATTTGCTTAAACACTAGTGCAAATTAATTATGATCAAATATCTAAGTGAATTTTGTGTCTATCATTGTAGATCAATGGCTCGCAATATGTTCAACTTAGCCCCTATGTTAGAGAAAGAAAAGTTGGCTGCAAATGGTGGAAACTGTGTGGATTGGATCCGGAACCTGAGATTTGTTCTCAGGAGTGCTAAGAAGGAGTATGTGCTGGATCAGCCCCTGGGTGATTGATACGTCCCAAACATATCTACTCCAAACACTTTTGCTCTTGTTTTGGACTCTAATTTGCATGATTTGAATGAAACTAACCCGGATTGGTGCTGTTTTCAGCAGAACTACCATGGTTTTATTTTTTGTGCAGAAATAAAAGTTCTCAGATTGGGCTGAAAATTTACAAAGATTATTTCTAGAATATATAAAAATTATTGGTGAAGAGAACTACTGGAGGGGGGCCACCAGAGAGCCACGACCTCAGGGGCGCGCCCCCCTAGGGCGCGCCTTGTGAGCTCGTCGGTCCCACAGGCCTCCGTTAGCCCTAACTCCAACTCCATAGGTACCGTCTCGAGGAGGAAAAAATCAAAGAGAAAGTTTCATCATGTTTTGCGATAGGGAGCCACCGCCACCTCCTATTCTTCATCGGGAGGGCTGATCTGGAGTCCGTTCGGGGCTCCGGAGAGGGGGATTCGTCGTCGTCGTCATCATCAACCCTTCTTCATCAACAATTCCATGATGCTCACCGCCGGGAGTGAGTAATTTCTTCGTAGGCTTGCTGGATGGTGATGGAGTTGGATGAGATTTGTCATGTAATCGAGTCAATTTGTTAGGGCTTGATCCCTAGTATCCACTATGTTCTGAGATTGATGTTGCTATGACTTTGCTATGCTTAATGCTTGTCACTAGGGCCCGAGTGCCATGGTTTCAGATCTAAACCCTCTATGTTTTCATGAATATATTTGAGTTCTTGATCCTATCTGCTAGTTATATGCACTTGTTATTGTTCTAATCCATAGACCCCAAAGTGACAATAGTTGGGATACTCTTCGGGGATGACTGTAATTCGAGGAGTTCTTGTATTCACCATTTTTAATGCTTTGTTCCGGTTCTCTATTAAAAGGAGGCCTTAATATCCCTTAGTTTCCTTATGGACCCCGCTGCCACGGGAGGGTAGGACAAAAGATGTCATGCAAGTTCTTATTATAAGCACGTATGACTATATACGGAATACATGCCTACATTACATTGATGAATTGGAGTTATTGTGTATCGCTCTAGGTTGTGACTGTTATATGATGAATGTCATCCAACACAAATATCCATCGCTGATCCAATGCCTATGCTTTTCTCATATTGATCTTTGCTAAGTTACTACTGTTGCTGCTGTTACAATCATCACAAGCTGCTTCTGTTATTGTTCCTGTTACTATTGCTACTGTTACTTAAACTATCAAAACTATCAAACTATTGTGCTACTAAACACTTTGTTGCAGAGATATTATATCCCAGGTGTGGTTGAATTGACAACTCAACTGCTAAGGCTCATAAATATTCTTTGGCTCCCCTTGTGTCGAATCAACAAATTTGGGTGAAATACTACCCTCGAAGACTGTCGTGATCCCCTATACTTGTGGGTTATCAAGACCTTTTTCTGGCGCCGTTGCCGGGGAGCATAGCTCTATTTATTGAGTTCACTTGGGATTTTACACTATGAAGAATCTGAAAGACGCTAAGACTAAGATCGTACCCTCTAAAACTAGGGGAGGTAAGGAACTGCCATCTAGCTCCGCACTTGATTCACCTTCTGTTTTAAGTAGGCTTGCGACACCACCACCTGCTATTCATTCTTATATGTCGCAAGTAATTGATGATACTACTTTTGCTATAAATGAAACTTGTGATGATGCTAGTACTCTGCTTGATAATAGTGTGCCACTAGGTGAATTTCTTGATGAACAAATTGCTAAAGCTAAAGAAATTGAGAGTGTTGAAACTGCTGAAAATTATGATTCACCTATTATGCCTAGCTCTCCTACTAGAGTTGAAATGCCTAAGATACCTAATGGTTATGTTATGGATGGGGAGATAGCTAGAGAATTTCTTCCTTGTAATAATAGAGATGATGTTAAGAAATTACTGAGTAAGCTGAAAGAAAAAGCTATGATAGAGAGAATGAAATATGATCCTAGGTTTGCTACTTCTCCTATATTTGTTACTGATAAGGATTATGAGTTCTCTGTCGATCCTGAGTAAATTACTTTGGTAGAATCTGATCCTTTTCAGGGTTATGAAACTGAAACTGTTGTGGAACACCTTACCAAATTGAATGATATAGCCACGCTATTTGCTCATAAGGAAAAAAATCGTTACTACTATATTCTTAAGTTGTTTCCTTTCTCATTAAAGGGTGATCCTAAGAAATGGTTTAATACTATTGCTCTTGGTTGTGTGCGTCGTCCCCAGGATATGATATATCACTTCTCTGAAAAATATTTTCCTGCTCATAAGAAACAAGCTGCCTTACAGGAAATATTTAACTTTGTGCAATCTAAAGAAGAGAATCTCCCTCAAGCTTGGGGGAGGATTCTCCAATTACTTAATGCTTTGCCAGATCATCCTCTTAAGAAAAATGAAATACTTGATATATTTTATAATGGACTAACCGATGCTTCTAGGGACTACCTAGATAGTTGTGTTGGCTGTGTTTTCAGGGAACGAACTGTTGGTCAGGCTGAAGAACTATTGAATAATATGTTAAAGAATGCCAATGATTGGACACTTCCTGAAGCACCACCTAAACCAACTCCGAAGAAGAGAGGTATTCCATTCCTCAGTCCAGAAGATATGCAAGAAGCTAAGAAATCTATGAAAGAAAAGGGTATTAAATCTGAAGATGTTAAGAATTTACCACCTATTGAAGAAATACATGGAATCGATTTCCTGACACAGGTAGTAAAAGTAAATTCTCTTTATAGATTCGATGAAGGTGATATTCCCTATAAGAAATCTGCTAGTCAATGCTTGGATGAATTTGATAACTACATTGTTAAGCAAGAGAATTTTAATATGTATGTTAGCAATCAATTGAAATGAAATGCTATCATGATTGATCGCTTGAGTGACTTGATGTTTAGGATTGCTAATGATGTTAGAGGTTTAAGTAAACATTCATCCGTGGTTCATACTCAGTTAGAATAAGTTTCTAAGTCAGAAAATGATTTTCTTAATTAAATGAATAATAGAATGAACGATCGTGTTGTTAGAGTTGTGATTAGAGGAGGTAGAATGACTCAGGATCCTCTATATCCTAAAGGTCATCCTAAAAGAATTGAGCAAGATTCTCAGCGAATTAATGTTGATGCACCTATTTCATCTAAGAAGAAAAAGAAAAATGATAAAACTTTGCATGCTTCTAGTGAACCTGTGATAGAAAAACCTTCTGAGAATCATAATGATGTTTCTATTTCTGATGCTAAGACATAATATGGCAATGAGCATCCACCTAGTGATAATGATAATAATGATGTTCATGTTGATGCTCAACCAGACAATGATAAAGAATCTGATAATGATGTAGAAATAGAACCTGCTCTTGATCTTGATAACCCACCTCCTAAGAATAAAAGGTATGATAAAAGAGATTTCATTGCTAGAAAACATGGTAGAGAAAGAGAACCACGGGTTCAAAAACCCATGCCATTTCCTAGTAAGGTTCTGAAAAATAAGGATGAGGAGGATTTTGAATGCTTTGTTGAAATGCTTAGACCCGTCTTCTTGCGAACACGTTTGACGGATATTTTGAAAATGCTTCCATATGCTAAATACATGAAAGATATTGTCACTAATAAAAGGAAGATACCTGAAGCTGAAATCTCCACTATGCTTGCAAATTATTCTTTTAAGGGTGGAGTACCTAAGAAGCTAGGAGATCCTGGAATACCTACTATACCATGCTCCATTAAAAGAAGTTACGTCAAAACTGCTTTATGTGATTTAGGAGCCGGTGTCAGTGTTATGCCTTTCTCTTTATATAGAAGACTTGATTTGAATAAGTTGAAACCTACTGAAATATCTTTCCAAATGGATGATAAATCAACTGCTATACCTATTGCGATCTGTGAGGACGTTCCTGTTGTAGTTGCAAATGTTACTATCTTGACAGACTTTGTTATTCTTGATATGCCCGAGGACGACAACATGTCGATTATCCTTGGTAGACCCTTTTTGAATACTACAGGGGCTGTTATTGATTGCAACAAAAGCAAGGTTACTTTTCGTGTCAATGGTAATGAACATACGTTATACTTCCCGAAGAAGCAAAGTTTAGTGAATAGTATCAACTCCATTGAAAAAATTGCGACAACCACTATTGGAGGTTTTGAATTCCCTCTTCCGACCATCAAAAAGAAATATGAAACTCTTATTGTTGGGGAAATGCATATCCCCGTTGAGGTAACTTAGTGTTATACGAAAATTCTTTGGTTTCATGTTACTCAAAAATAGTTTGTTAATAAGATTTGATCAACCTTATTAATGGATTCTTTTTGAGGGGCGTGTGGTCGATGAATTTAGTAAGCACAACCTACTGTACCTTCTGTTTACTCTCTGCTATTTAAAGTTCAATAAAGTAGAATGCCATGATTATCCTGTTTTCTGAATTATCCATGTAATAAAAAATGCCCCGAAAATAAAAATTCTTGAAATGACCTGAAAATTCAGTATGATTTTTTCTACATTATTTAAGAAATTTTGGCACTGAACACACCCCAGGTGGGTGCACCTGTGAGCTACGAGCTCACAGGGCATGCCCACCCCCCTGGGCGTACCTAGTGAGCTCGTGGGTCCCACAGGGGCCCCCTCACTTAGTGCACCAGACCACTGCCTTCTTCCACCTCCAGAAAAAATCACCATTGCCTCCTATCCCGTGTTCTTGATCATTTTCGTGCGATTTTTGATCTCCTTGCTTGGAGCTCCGTTTCTGAAACTGTTTTGAGGAATCGCTCCTTGGTATGTGACTCCTCCGATGGTCCAATTAGTTTTTGTTCTAGTGCTTTATCTTTTGCAAACTTTGCTACTGTTGGTGACCATGTATATGAGCTTGCATGTTGAATTTATATGGTTCAAAGTAGTTTTGATGCATGATATAGCCTCTAGACACTTGTGGGAGTAGTTGCTATCAATTTTGTTAAGTTTTGTTCACTTTTATTTTGGGGACTAAAAATTTCAGAAATTTTTCAGAGAAAAGAAAAATGTTTAGGAGGATGTTGAGAGGTTCTTCAAGCCGGAAGTCCAATGAAACTCCGAAGGAGAAGCCCAAGTACAACCTTCATCGTGCGGCCGAGGTGCGGCCGTGGGAATGGCCATGCAACACATTCTTGAGGGATGCGGGCATTCATGATGATTTCTATTATTTGGCAAACAATGTCGGCCTCACCCCGTTCCTCGAAGATAAGTGTGATCAATACCTCTTTCTTACCAATACTTTTGTGCAAATTTTCTACTTTCATGCTAGGAGGGAGACACCCACCATATCATTTCACCTCTATGATATCCCCCAAGAAATAACACTTGATAGATTTTGCCAAGTATGCAAAATTCCTAATGAGGGTAGCCCTCTAGAGCCACATCCTAGAGATGTTAAAGATTTTATATCTGGCGTGACTGTGGGGGAGTCGAGAGGAGTTCCTGATGCTAGAGTTGCTAGTTTACATTTTCCCATTTTGCGTTACTACTCATTATTTGCTGGGAGGTGTTTAAATGGTAGATGGGAGAGTGGAACGCTTAGTTCACCTGATCTTGCTATTAGTGGCAGAGCCAGAACTTTTGTGGAGCCTGGGCAAACTTGAGGCTAAGTGTCTAATCTGAAAACTGAAATCGAGTGTTCGAGTACACAACATATAAAATAGCCTCAAACTTGTGAACGACAATCCGCATTAATAATGAAGTGAGAAATATAAACACAATAATCATATAAATGTATGAACTAATATATAATATATCAATATTCAGTATCATAGACCAAAATAAAGTTGTGACGACAACAAAAGTGATGGTACGAAACCATGCATATAACCAAACTCGTCATGTGGCCAACAAAAGGTTAGCTACCAAAATTACCATCTAAATGTATAGCTTTGCTTCTATTTCCGGTTGCACATCACTCACATTTTTTAGTCGAATTCGCATTTTCACTACTTGCTCTATTAATTAAAAAAAACCTCTTCATCTATGAAATTTAAGGATTCAAATTTTGAAGTTACATGTAATTATCTAGAACAAACCCCTAAGGAAAAGACTAGGTCCATGAAGTCATGATCAGCCCCAATAGGTAATTGCCCACGCCCCGACCTTGAAATTTAAACACTAAAACTATCCATGTAGATGGTCAGATCAATTAGCAAGCTTACTGTGACGTCCCCGACTCAATCGTGCACTAATCATACACACAAATGCGCACGATCAAGCCCAGGGACTCACGGGAAGATATCACAACACAACTCTAGACATATAATAAAATAATACAAGCTTTATATTACAAGCCAGGGGCCTCAAGGGCTCGAATACATATCCTCGAGTTACACAAGAGTCAGCAGAAGCATCAGTATCTGAGTACAGACATAATTAGACAAGGTTGCCTTAAGAAGGCTGAGCAAAACAATGACATCTAGATCGAAAAGGCGCAGGCCTCCTGCCTGGGAGCCTCCTAAACTACTCCTGGTCGTTGGTCTCCACGTAGTAGTAGGCTCCATTGGGGTGGTAGTAGTCATCGGCGGGATCAGCTGTTCCCGGGACTCCGTCATCTGATCGCAGCAATCGGGAATGGGGAAAAAGAGGTAGCAAAGGAACCGTGAGTACTCATCCAAAGTACTCGCAAGACTTACATCAGAACTATGCTAATCATGCATTGGTATCAAATGAAGGGGCTGTATCTGTGGACTGGACTGCAGAATTGCCAGAATAGAGAGAAGGCCTAGCCTATCGAAGACTAGCATCTTGCAGCGTCTTGCAGCATTAGAAGAGTACAAATTAGTAGTATAATAAAGCAGTAAGTAATAGTAGAAATGCCTAGAGATCCTTCCTCGACTCCCTGCGAGAAAGCAATCCCGGAGCTAACATATTAATTAAGTAACACAGGTATCCAGTTCTAGTTGTAGTAGATCGGGATACTCTCTGAGCGTCTTGTTACCGTGGACACGGCTATTTGAATAGATAACTTTCCTGCAGGGGTGCACCAACTTACCCAACACGCTCGATTAACTCTGGCCAGACACACTTTTCTGGGTCATGCCCGGCCTCGGCTGATCGACATGACGTAGTCCTACCTAGGCTCCGCAGAGAGGTCCCCGCCGGTCTACATCCTAAGTGCTCACGGGTCTTGGGCCCCTCGCCCTTTGCACTCCGAGTCGTTGTGTGCAGGGTGAATACCAGCACCACCTCTCTCCTTTATGGCGCGATCCGACCGTGCCACAATGCTGAACTTGATGTCTGACAGAGCTTTCAGAAGAAAGGTATGACGCCGAGTGCTATCCCACGTGGTGGTTAGTGCGAAAAGGCCAGAGGCCTACTCAGATCTCATATCCAAACCGTTAGCGTATTGGGAGCTCGCGGTGACGGTCAGTGCTCCTGTCATCCCGTCTCACGGACTTACGGCAAGGGCCAGGCCCATCCCTCTCCTGGGGCGGTCTGCCTGCCCGGTCGTACCACGTAATTATCTCGCGGGTACCCTCTCAGTCAACCCGACTTCACATCTCTCGCGGGTACCCCTCGGGGTTGACCCGACTTATCCAGAGACTGTTGGGATCTCAGGTCCACCTCTACCGGGGTGGTATCGCCTGTCCCTTCAGTCTCGCAGTAATAGTTAAAAAAAGGGCAACAGTTAAAGGCAACAGTGTGTTTTATCATCAAGGGGGCAGTCCGAGGAATCACCCTCGATGGACTCCCACTCGATGTATCCGTCAAGGTGAACTTGGAGGAATCACCCTCGATGGGTTCACACTTAAGGAGTTGCACGACAGAGGTATCATCGGAGGTGGTGAAACAGGAATCACCCTCGGTTACCCACAACCGACTAGCTACGCTACAGAGATATCATCAAGAGTGAGGTAGGAGGTATCACCCTCGGCACTCGATAGTAACTCTGCAGAGTCGTACAACTAAGGGGGGTGCGGTGCTGTGTCGGTCTCTGCACATCGATCACACTGATCGGGTCACCGCTAGTAAAGCATGGCAACAAGGACAAGGGTGCGGGGCCACTGATGGATCACTAACCAGCCTATGCTAAGCATATAGGTCAACAGGTAAAGTATCAACAGCAGGTTACAAAATCAGGCTATGCATCAGAATAGGAGCAATCAAATACAGTAGCAAAATCTAATGCAAGCATGGGAGAGAAAGAATGGGCGATATAGGAATGATCAAGGAGTTTTGCTTGCCTGGTTGCTCTGCAGAAAGAGGCTGGGCGTATGCGACGTAGTTGTACTCAGGGGCCACGTTGGTCTCGGAGGCTGCCGGAGAGAAGAGGGGGAAGAAACAATAAATACAAAGCAAACAAAAGCAACACAAAGCATGACATGGCAGTATGCTATGCTAGGGGTGACCTAACGCAGTGCTAAGCATTACAGACGGAGCGGAAAAATATCTGGGAATATTTTCCCGGTTTTAGGCATCTGTCACACAGATGAACCGGAGGGGAAGGTTCCATGTTTGTAGTGTTGGA
This sequence comes from Elymus sibiricus, assembly GCA_039707655.1. Lineage (NCBI taxonomy): Eukaryota > Viridiplantae > Streptophyta > Magnoliopsida > Poales > Poaceae > Elymus > Elymus sibiricus. The sequence continues at coordinate 162,600,003 of CM077666.1, read as the reverse complement.
GGCATGTGACAGGTATGTGGATGGCATATTTGGATTCGTCTTATTTTTCTGATCATTTTTCATATATAAATTATTTTCATTCGAGTTACGGTTTATTTTATATGATTTTTCAAAGTTTTAATCATTTTCTGGAATTTAATTTAATTTCAAAATAAATGAATAAAGTGCTACGGGTACCCAGAAATGTACCCAACAGAGTGCACATGTGGCTGACAGTGGGGCCCAGTTGACTGCCCAGTCAGCAGTCAACAGTGGACTTTGACTGGTCAAACTGACCAGGGGGTCAGTCGGAAATGGGGCTCCGGGGACCCAAAGGTTCGAACACTGGGGTGAGCTTGTTCCTACCTCTTCGTCCCCTACCACGGCTAAGCTACGGTGGGAGCGCGCTAGCGAGGAGCGGACCGTGGATTCAGTGGTTTACCCAGGTTCGAGCCACCTTGCGGTGTAAAACCCTACTCCTACTTGGATTTGATTGCGGTGAGCAAGAGAGTGTTCTCGCGTACAAGGTAGGAGAAGGAGTCGATTAAATCGGATCCCAGATCCCTCTACCACGATGGCAGCACTGTCCCTTTATACCCGCCTTGGTCCTCTTCCCCCTCAAAACTTAGGCGGGAAGGGTTGCCACACCTGGCGGGTTTTGAAAGGGGATAGGCGCTTAGGCTATCCTGACTAAAGGCGGTCTTCGCCTGCAAAAGCATGATCCATGACGCGCCGGTGGGCTCGGTGGTGACCTCCGCCCTACGCGCTTGCCGTCTTAATCTTCTTTCGCCGATAGGGCAACCTTTGGGGTTGCTTTGGGAAGTGGACGGCTGGCCTTGCAACCTTAACACAAAAGGGTAAACCCTCTTCATTCGCGCCAACTGGCGCGGCCTCTGTCGCCGCTCGTCGCCGCGCGCGTCACCCACGTGATGGGCACGAGACCGCGCAGCCGAGCCGAACAGCCTTCGTCTTGAGCGCCTTCGGGAGGAAGCCTCGGGAGGCCGCCTCGCGAGGCTGCTGGTGAAGATGTCGAGTCTAGTTCGTCACTCCCTGAGGAGGGGTCCTCAGGAGGCCAAGGCCTCACGACGGGTCTTGGTGAGATGCTTGATGAAGACGACCTGCTGAGCCCATGCTAGGCATTGCGCCCTGGGCCAAAGGCAGACGGGCCTGGATACCCTGGGTTCGATGGGCCCGATAGTAGACCCCGGGCCCACGGCGCGCACGTTCCCGCCTATTAGGGGGCGAAACGGCGCGGGCCCCAACCGCCTGCGGGCCAGGCATGATGTGTGGCGCATGATGTGACGGGGGACGCCCCCACTTCTCCCACGGAGCCTCGGTAACCGCCCGCGCTGACATAAAGCCTGCCGTGGGCGATGCGTGATGTCTACTACACAACTTATTCTTGTAGACTCGTGTTGGGCCTCCAAGCGCAGAGGTTTGTAGGACAGTAGCAATTTTCCCTCAAGTGGATGACCTAAGGTTTATCAATCCGTGGGTGGCGTAGGATGAAGATAGTCTCTCTCAAACAACCCTGCAACCAAATAACAAAGAGTCTCTTGTGTCCCCAACACACCCAATACAATGGTAAATTGTATAGGTGCACTAGTTCGGCGAAGAGATGGTGATACAAGTGTAGTATGGATAGTAGATATAGGTTTTTGTAGTGTGAACAATAAAAAATAGCAAGGTAGCAAGTAACAAAAGTGAGCATAAACGGTATTGCAAAGCTTAGAAACGAGGCCTAGGGTTCATACTTTCGCTCGTGCAATCTCTCAACAATGCTAATATATTTGGATCATATAATCATCCCTCAACGTGCGATAAAGAATCACTCCCAAGTTCCTATTAGCGGAGAACATAAGATAGAAATTTTTTGTAGGGTATGAAACCACCTCAAAGTTATCCTTTCCAATCGATCTATTGAGCTATTCCTATAAGTGTCACAAACAGCCCTAGAGTTTGTACTAAAATAACACCATATGATATACATCAACCAACTCTAATGTCACCTAGATACTCCAATGTCACCACAAGTATCCGTGAGTTGATTATACGATATGCATCAAACAACTTCATAATCATAATATTCAATCGACACAAAGAACTCCAAGGAGCACGCCAAAGTTTCTATCGGAGAAAAGATAATGAAAACGTGCATCAACTCCTATGCATAGATTACCCAATGTCACCTCGAGAATCCGCAAGTTGAGTGCCAAAACATATATCAAGTGAATCAATATAATACCCCATTGTCACCACGGGTATTCATATGCAAGACATACATCAAGTGTTCTCAAATCTGAAATATTCAATCCGACAATAACGAAACCTCAAAGGGAAAAGATTTGATTCATCACAACAAGGATAGAGAGGGAAGAAACACCATATGATCCAACTATGTTAACAAAGCTTGCGATACATCAAGATCGTGCCATATCAAGAACACGAGAGAGAGAGAGATCAAAAACATAGCTACTAGTACATACCCTCAGCCCCGAGGGTGAACTACTCCCTCCTCGTCATGGAGACCACCGAGATGATGAAGATGGCCTCCGGTGATGCTTTCCCCCCTCCGGTAGGGTGCCGGAAAAGGGCTATAGATGAGATCGTGGAGGTACAGAGGCTTGCGGCGGCGTAAAAACTCATCTAGGTTAACTTTCAGGGGTTTCTGAATATATATGATTTTTCAGCGTTGGAATCACGCGAAGAGGGGCCACAGGGGGCCCATGAGGCACCAGGGTGCGCCTGGGGGGGCAGGGGCGCCCAGGTGGCTCGTGGGGCCCCTGTGGCCCTTCTGCTGCTCCTCCGAAGCTTCCTGGGTCTGTTTCCTTCCAGAAAAAATCGTCAAAAAGTTTTGCTGCATTTGGACTTCGTTTGATATGGATTTTCTGGAAAACCAAAAACAAGCAGAAAACAGCAATTGGCACTGGGCACTAGGTCAATATGTTAGTCCATGAAAATCATATAAAAGCCATGCAAAATTGCACCAAAATCATACAAAACTATAATAAACATGGCATGAATACTTCATAAATTATAGATACGTTGGAGACGTATCAGCATCCCCAAGCTTAATTCCTGCTCGTCCTCGAGTAGGTAAATGATAAAAGAAATAATTTATGAAGTGTGAATGCTGGCATAGTGCATAAGTTTGATCAATGATAATTTCAATCACTTTTTCTAGCATCAATATATATCATAATCGGTAGCTCATCTCATAAAACTTCTCATGATCAAGTAGCATGCTATTCACATGTTTAAAGTATAGGCCATAAACTTTCTTGAAAACTAACAAACTATATTCGCAGTCATCAAACAATTGCAATTCATCTTATTTTCAGGAAGGGTCTATGTAAGAGCTTTGATCTAGCAAATTCCACATACTCAACTATCATTTAGTCTTCCATGATTGTTGACACTCAAAGCATATTTTTAGAACAAACCGTTTCAGTCAAACACATAGGAAGATAGGGGCTTAATGTTTTGCCTCCCAACTTATTTATCTCATGGATAATGTCAACAATAATAACTCATGATCACCTATATTCAACTGGATATATGTGCCTGGATCTTTCCCTACCACATAATGCTTGCCAACTAAAGAATAAATAGAGCAGAATAGGGATGAACATTAATGACTCTTGCATAAAAGTAAATACAGAAAAGTAAATACAGAAAAGTAAAAGATAGGCACTTCGCAGACGGAAGCAGAGGTTGTCATGCAATTTTTGTTGTTGGATGCACAAGCCCTTAATGCAAAGGAACGTCACGTTACATTGCCCCTTGTGATAGCAACCTTTATTATGCAGTCCATCGCTTTTATTTCTTTACCATCACAAGTTCGTACAACGCTTATTTTCCCTTGCAATAAAAGATCATACATATTTTAGGAGCAATTTTTATTGCTTTTTGCACCGATGACAACTTACTTGAAGTATCTTATTCAATCCATAGGTAGATATAGTGGACTCTCATGGCAAGAAACTGGGTTTAAGGGTTTTTGGATGCACAAGTAGTATCTCTACTTAGTATGAATTTTTGGCTAGCAAAAGATCCTAAGCAAGCACCACATGTTAGAGGATCCATGACAATATAACTTCTATGTGAATATAAACAAACATAACTCATTACGTTGTCTTCCTTGTCCAACGTCAACTACTTGATCAAGCTTGAAAATAATTAATGGGGGCTCACAATCATAGAAGATGTCCAAGATAGTATATTTATATGTGAAATTTCTCTTCCTTCAAAATTCTTTCATGAATTGTTCAAGTGACCAATGCTATGTTTGTTAACTTTCAATAAATTTTACCACTTATACTTCTTGTATGTGAAGTCACTACTCCCCATGGGACAAGCATAAGAAGCATATAAATTTCAATTTTATGATATTCAATTCATTTCAACAATTTACTCATAGCATATAAGTGAAGAACAAGAGTAAATGACAAACTACTCCAAAAAGATATAAGTGAAGACCAAATGAGTAGTTAAGTGAATAGGTAGCTATGTGAGGACTCTCTCTCATTTAAAGATTTTAGATCTTAAGTATTTTATTCAAACAGCAAAGAAAACAAAATAAAATGACATTCCAAGAATAGCACAACTCATGTGAAGAAGCAAAAACTTAGGCTCAACCAAGACTAACCGATAATTGTTGATGAAGAAAGGTGGGATGCCTACCGGGGCATCCCCAAGCTTAGATGCTTGAGACTTCTTGAAATATTATATTGGGATGCCTTGGGCATCCCCAAGCTTGAGCTTTTGTGTCTCCTTAATTCCTCTCATATCACGGTTTCCCTAAATCTTAAATACTTCATCCACACAAAACTCAACAAGAACTCGTGAGATAAATTAGTGTAAATCAACTCAAAACCTTAACATTCTCTACTGTAGCAAATTTCTAAAATTATAACTAAACATTGCATACTAAATGTCTCTGCATATTTAATACTCCTATCCACAAATAGAAACATTAAACTAGCAAACATATGCAAACAATGCAACTATAACAGCAATCTGCCAAAACAGAACAGTCTGTAAAGAGTGAATAAGAATTCATACTTTCCTAACTCCAAAAATTCAGAAAAATTACCACATGACAGATAACTCATGCATGCTTAGTGTTTAAAAATTTCAGATTTTTATCATGTTCTGACAATTCACAAAAAATCAGGACATAACAGAAAACTTTCTGTTTTCAAACAGCAACACATAAACTTGCAAACTGAGCATGGCAAAGGCTATAATTGGCGTTTTATTGAACTAAAAGATACAAAACATGATTATTTATAACAGCAAGCAAATATCAACAAAATAAAATGATGCTCGAAGCAAAACACATATCATGTGACGAATAAAAATATAGCACCAAGTGAGGTTACCGATAATGTTGAAGACGAAAGAGGGGGTGCCTTCCGGGGCATCCCCAAGCTTAGTTGCTTGGGTCCTCCTTGAATATTACCTTGAGGTGCCCTGGGAATCCCCAAGCTTTGGGTCTTGCCACTCCTTATCCTCCTCATATCGATATCTCACCCAAAACTTGAAAACTTCAATCACACAAAACTTAACGGAACTTCGTGAGATAGGTTAGTATGATAAAAATAAATCATCCACTTAGGTAATGTCAAGACAAGATTAATAATTGTTATCAAATAATTCCTACTGTATTCTATCATTTCCACAATTTATATTACTCAATATAAGCTATGGAAACACTAAAACAAGCAAACTATGCATCGAAAACAGAATCTGTCAAAAACAGAACAGCGTGTAGTAAGCGATTTAAAAACCATACTTATGTACCTCAAAAAATTCTCAAAAATTAGGAAAACGTAAAAACATTGTAACCAAATGCTGTGTAAAAATTTCAGAATTTTCTCACGCTCCAGTACAGAATAGAAATTCCAGCACTGGATGCAAAAGTTTCTGTTTTTGCACAGAATCAAATCAACAAGTATCCACACTATCCCAAAGGCTTTACTTGGCACATTATTGAAAGAAAACATAAAAAACATGATTACTAAAGTAGCTTAATCATGTGTACACACAAAAAACAGTAGGGGTAAATGTTGGGTTGTCTCCCAACAAGCGCTTTTCTTTAATGCCTTTTTAGCTAGGCATGATGATTTCAATGATGCTCACATAAAAGTAAAGAATTGAAACACAAAGAGAGCATCATGAAGCATATGACTAGAACATTTAAGCCTAACCCACTTCCTATGCATTGGGATTTTGTGATCAAACAATTTATGGGAGCAAGAATCAACTAGCATAGGAAGGCAAAACAAGCATAACTTCAAAACTTTCAACAGATAGAGAGGGAACTTGATATTATTGCAATATGTAAAAGCATATGATCCTCTCTCATAATAATTTTCAGTAGCATCATGAATGAATTCAACAATATAGCTATCACATTAATCATTCTTTTCATGATCTACGAGCATAGCATTTTTACTACTCTCCACATAAGCAAATTTGTTCTCATTCATAATAGTGGGAGCAAACTCAACAAAATAACTATCATGAGATACTTGATTGGCATAATCCAATTGGAAATTAAAATCATGATGACAAGTTTCATAGTTATCATTATTCTTTGTAGCATACATGTCATCACAATAATCATCATAGATAGCAACTTTGTTGTCATAATCAATTGAAACCTCTTCCAAAATAGTGGATTCATTATTAAATAAAGTCATGACCTCTCAAAATCCACTTTTATCAATATAATCATCATAAATAGGAGGCATGCTTTCATCATAATAAATTTTCTCATCAAAACTTGAGGGACTAAAAATATTATCTTCATCAAACATAGCATCCCCAAGCTTGTGGCTTTGCATATCATTAGCGTCATGGATATTCATAGAATTCATACTAGCAACATTGCAATCATGCTCATCATTCAAAGATTTTATGCCAAACATTTTATTGAATTCTTCTTCTATCAATTGAGCACAATTTTCTGCTCCATCATTTTCAAGAAAGACATTATAAAGATGAATAATATGAGGCAACCTGAATTCCATATTATTATTATTTGTAGTTTTCTTTTATAAACCAAACTAGTGATAAAACAAGAAACTAAAAGATTCAATTGCAAGATCTAAAGATATACCTTCAAGCACTCACCTCCCCGGCAACGGCGCCAGAAAAGAGCTTGATGTCTACTACACAACTTATTCTTGTAGACTCGTGTTGGGCCTCCAAGCGCAGAGGTTTGTAGGACAGTAGCAATTTTCCCTCAAGTGGATGACCTAAGGTTTATCAATCCGTGGGAGGCATAGGATGAAGATAGTCTCTCTCAAACAACCCTGCAACCAAATAACAAAGAGTCTCTTGTGTCCCCAACACACCCAATACAATGGTAAATTGTATAGGTGCACTAGTTCGGCGAAGAGATGGTGAGACAAGTGTAGTATGGATAGTAGATATAGGTTTTTGTAGTGCGAACAATAAAAAACAGCAAGGTAGCAAGTAACAAAAGTGAGCATAAACGGTATTGCAATGCTTAGAAACAAGGCCTAGTGTTCATACTTTCGCTAGTGCAATCTCTTAACAATGCTAATATAATTGGATCATATAATCATCCCTCAACGTGCGATAAAGAATTACTCCCAAGTTCCTATTAGCGGAGAACATAAGATAGAAATTGTTTGTGGGGTATGAAACCACCTTAAAGTTATCCTTTCCGATCGATCTATTGAGCTATTCCTATAAGTGTCACAAACAGCCCTAGAGTTCGTACTAAAATAACACCATATGATACACATCAACCAACTTTAATGTCACCTAGATACTCCAATGTCACCACAAGTATCTGTGAGTTTATTATACGATATGCATCAAACAACTTCATAATCATAATATTCAATCCACACAAAGAACTCCAAGGAGCACCCCAAAGTTTCTATCGGAGAAAAGATAATGAAAACGTGCATGAACCCCTATGCATAGATTACCCCAATGTCACCTCGGGAATCCGCGAGTTGAGTGCCAAAACATATATCAAGTGAATCAATATAATACCCCATTGTCACCACGGGTATTCATATGCAAGACATACATCAAGTGTTCTCAAATCTGAAATATTCAATCCGACAATAACGAAACCTCAGAGGGAAAAGATTCGATTCATCACAACAAGGATAGAGAGGGAAGAAACACCATATGATCCAACTATATTAACAAAGCTCGCGATACATCAAGATCGTGCCATATCAAGAACACGAGTGAGAGAGAGAGAGATCAAACACATAGCTACTAGTACATACCCTCAGCCCCGAGGGTGAACTACTCCCTCCTCGTCATGGAGACCATCGGGATGATCAAGATGGCCTCCGGTGATGCTTTCCCCCCTCCGGCAGGGTGCCGGAAAAGGGCTGTAGATGAGATCGTGGAGGTAAAGAGGCTTGCGGTGGCGTAAAAACTCATCTAGGTTAACTTTCGGGGTTTTTTGAATATATATGATTTTTCAGCATTGGAATCACGCGAAGAGGGGCCACAGGGGGCCCACGAGTCACCAGGGCGCGCCTGGGGGGGGGGGGGGGGCAGGCGCGCCCAGGTGGCTCGTGGGGCCCCTGTGGCTCTTCTGCTGCTCCTTCGAAGCTTCCTGGGTCTATTTCCTTCCAGAAAAAATCATCAAAAAGTTTCGTTGCATTTGGACTTCGTCTAATATGGATTTTCTGGAAAACCAAAAACAAGCAGAAAACAGCAAATGGCACTGGGCAGTAGGTCAATATGTTAGTCCATGAAAATCATATAAAAGCCATGTAAAAGTGCACCAAAATCATACAAAACTATAATAAACATGGCATGAATACTTCATAAATTATAGATACGTTGGAGACGTATCAATGCGCGCCATCATTGCCTTCCTTCGCACATTCCGTCTCCCCGCGCCTTCCTTCCCATGCACAGCTCCTTCTACCTCTCCCAAAACTCCGCCGCTCTGGACCCTTGCTGCGCTGCCATGTCACCCCCCGATAGGAAGGAAGAGGCGGAAGAGACGGTGATCGCGGAGGTGGTGCCAGAGCCCGCTCTGGGTAGGCCCACGATCATCAATGCCGAGAGGCTTAGCAAGGTGCTTTCGATGACCGCAGCTGCTTCTAATGAGTGGGGGGCCACTCGGATCTGGCCAGCTTCGCGCCCGACCGCCGACCTCGACGCCACCTCCGCCGTCCTCTTCCTTCCCGCACTCTTCGCCGGCCTGCTGCCTCCATTCTCTGATTTCTTCAACGCCGCCCTTTCCCACTACCAGGTCCATGCGCTGCATCTCAAGCCGAACTATGTCCTTCTTCTTTCCGCCTTCGCCTTCTTATGCGAGGCCTTCCTGGGCGTGACGCCCTCATTGGCGCTCTTCCGCCACTTCTTCAGCCTGCGGCTGACCGCAGCGAACCAATGCTCCGGGTGCGCCTAGTTCCGCATTGTAGACGAGACGGCGGGCGACGGCATCGACATGAGGCTCACCAAGGAGGTTGAGGGCTTCAGACGGCAATGGGTGTACATGGACGCGGCCCAGTTCAGCCCCCTGCTGCAGCTGCCGACATCCCCGGCGACGAGGAGCTCCGAATGGGGGCATGAGAGGCTCGCCGACCCAAGGCTGGCGCGGGTATGGAAGAGGTTGGCCGAGCTGAGGGCCGCGAAAGTAACGGTGATCACGGTCGTGTGGGAGTTCCTCCGGCGCCGCATAGCTCCCCTCCAGTGACACTCCCGCCCGATGTGGGCCTTCACTGGCCCAGAGGACCCGATGCGGTTGAGCGCGGACAGCTTGCTGCTGGAGGTGCTGTACGGGGTGCTTCACACCCTGACCGGCGAAGAGGCGGACGAGCCACCCAAGGACGGGCTCCCCTTGTACCGCTTCAGGAACAAAGAGGCGCTGGCTGGATCAATGTCGCGCTTCGACCTATGGGGGCCGCTTCCAGAGGACCTCGAAGGGCCCCAGAACAACCCCTTCTTGGTAGTTCCTGGATCGGGTGATCGTGGCACAACACCGGGGCCTTGGCGGGCGCTGCGGAGGACGGTGGCGGCCCGGGCCGGCAGACCCGCCGCCGACTTGTCCACGGTCTTGGAGATGATGATGACCTCGCCCCGCCTGGGGCCGCGTCTGCCTTGCCCGATCGGGCGGAGAGCGCGGGGAGCCCCTGCGCGGCAGCTGTGAAGCCGCGGGGCTCCAGAGGCGGCGGTGAGGGCGGACCCCGTGGTTCTCCCGCAAGGGGGGGCAGTCGTGAGAAGGGGCCTCGCGAGGGTGGTGGCGGCGGCATTCCGCCATGGCCACTGAAGAAGAGGAGATGGATTGCCAAGGATGAGTAAGCGTCCGCCTTCCCTTCTCCTGCACCCAGCGCGTCACGTGTGCCTGAGTCTTTGCTTTTTCCAGGACCTCCTCGAGCAAGAAGAAGAAGAAAGAGGAGAGGTCCCCCGGCCTGCCGGGGGCCACACCGCCAGTTGCTAAGGCCGGGGGGCAGAGGGGCAGGTGGCCCCTCCTGAGCCACTGAAGGACGCGGCTCGGGAGGCCCAAGCGGGCGAGTCTCAGGAGGCGGCTCCGCAGTTCCTGGGGCGCCCTCTTCCAAGGCGGACGTCGCGGCGGCAGAGGCGGAGACACCGGCTCTTCCCTCCCGCATCGCGGGTGGCGGCGGCGCTGCAGGAGGACCGCAGGACTCGCCGGCGCGGGGGGCCCCCGCCGAGGGGGCACCTGGCCCGCGGGGCTCGCCGCCATGGCAAGACGAAGAGGGGGTCCCCGCGAGTCCTCCGCTCCTGGCGGGCGGCGCCGGGCCCTCGCGAGAGGGCGGCGTCGAGGCGCATGCCGGCTGGGCCCTGCAGCTCATGAGCAGCAGCGCCGTGCTCAAGCGCGGGGCCCTGCAAGGCGCTAGGGCCGCCCTTGATCAGCTAGAAGCGGACCTCCGGGCGGAGGAGGCCCGCATCATCGAGGAGAGTCAGCGCCTCGCGGAGGGGTGGCGCCAGCTTGATGTGGCCATCAAGCTGGGCCGCCGTCAAGATGACGCCGTGCTAGAGAAGTGCGAGAAGGCCGCCCAGGACGTGAAGGAAATCTTCGAGAACACTGTCAGGGAGGCCGACGAGGCCGATAGGCGGCGCGAGGCGGCAGAGGCCCGCAGGAAGGAGTTCCAGGACCAGAACACCTCGCTGGAGCGGCAGCTCCAGGCGCGGAGGGATGCCGTCTCCGCCCTCGAAGAGGGGCTGGCGTCCCGTGAGGCGGACCTTAGTAGCCGCGAGAGGGAGCTCGCGCGGTCGGCATCCGCGCAGGACCTGGAACGCGAACGGCTGGAGATGCTGGAGCGAGAGGTGTCTGCCGCCCAAGGCTCCTACGCCGAGCGCCTAGACAAGGCCAACGCCAATCTGGCGGCCAAGGAGAAGAAGATTCAGGAGGACGCCGACAGGAGGGTCGCGCAGAACCGCGAAGCGCTTGCCAATGAGAATAGCAAGAAGCTGAAGCGGCAGGAGGACCGCTTCAAGGCAAGGCGCGAGGAGTTCCAGCATGAGATCGCGGGCCTCAAGGAGATGCTTATCGAGGCTGAGACACGGCGGGAGACCACGCTGAAGGCCCGGGCCGATGCCGAGTCCGAGCTGTCCTCCCTCCAGCAGCAGGTGGGGGGCGTCGCCGTGGTCGTGGAGCAAGCGAGGGACGAGGCGGCCCGAGCGCGGGGGCAGCAGCTCCAGCGCTCCAAGATGTTCCACGCCCTCGAGCTCTGAGCCCGCCGCGCCTTGGGCTCCATTTGCAAGGAGGACGTCAGCAGCCCCCTCGATACTCATGACGGCAGCTACCTCGACTTCTTCACCAAGCTCGTGGAGCGGCTCGAGGTTGGTGCCAAGAAGGTGGGCGGAATCGTCGAAGAAGAGTGCCGCGATCTCCTCACCCAGGCCGCCACGCGCATCTTCAGCCATCTTCTCCACGCCGATCCCAACTTTAACTTCAGCAAGGTGATAGTTCCTGTCCCGGAGGAGGTCCGCGGCACCCTTGGGAAGGAGGTGGAGGATCACGTGGATGCTTTGCATGAGCAATTCGCCCCTGGTGGCAGCGAGAGCTCAGGCGGAGCCGAGGGAGGTGACGACGACGATGGCAGCAACGGTGATGGTGACACGTCCTCTTAGGCCCTTCCCCATGTCCTGCGCATAGTTGATTGCGGCCCTGTGGGGGTGTGAGGACAATGCTTTTGTGTTTTATGAACTTTATGATTTGCTGTAATGAACGCTCGTGCCCTCATGAAGCTTTCTCTAGAGGCCTGTTTTGCTCTTTTTTGTTTGCCTTGATGCTCTACGTCGTTAGGACCCAGCCCCCGAGCGGGCCACAGCCGTCGCTGGTATGTCAGGTCGCGATGCCTGGACAACGCCAGGAGGTGAGGGGCACCGGGAGCTAGTGAGGGCTCCTGACGCGCGCTGCTCAGGGAGCCCCCCTTTGACGCACAAGCGGCTTGCGCCAAGAGAAACGCTGGTGCTCGTGAGGTTGCTGGAGGGGAAAGCTTAAGAGATGGCGAGGGCGGTTCGCGAGGCAGGAGACTTAGCTCTGTGCGGGATGGTGTCTGGTAGGCCATAACTTGTAGGGTACGCCTCGTGAGGGTTTTGCTCGCAAGATCTCCTGCTGAGACGGCCGTCGTGGGTTAGCTCCCGAGGTAGGGCCTGCGGGGCTTCCTGACGCCCTGAGGGGGCCACCTCGTGAGGCATCCTCGTGAGGCCTTTTAGGGGACCTGCTCCTGAGATAACTGCATGTAGAATACTTAACAACATGGAAGCAGCACACGCTCGCCGATTCGCTTATGGGTGTTACGCGAGGAGACAAGACACCAAGGACCTTGGTGGGGTGGCGTGCACGGGAGCAGGCCCGCAAGCCAGAGCCCGATTGCTTGGGTTTTTCAGTGCTGCTGGGACTGACCCGAGCACAGACACTGTGTCCAGCCCCCACTCGCGTGAGGCTCATGAGGGGCGTCGTGAGCTCGTGAGGCTCGTGAGGCAAAAACAAAACGAAACACCATGTAAAGAAACCGAAGCTTTACTGAAGTAAGATGGAAACCCATTACATAACCAAAACAAGATGTGGCTGCCGTGTCCGGCATGGGTCAGCTTGAGGTTGGTGCAACCCATGGGGCGCCCTCGGTTACACATCAAAAATGAGGAAAAGAGTGTTGCCGTGTCCGGCACGGGTCAGCTTGAGGTTGGTGCAGCCCGTGGGGCGCCCTCAGTTGATTGTTTCACCAGTGCGGAGCATGGGGCTTCCACAGGGGTGTGGGTATGATCGCGGGTCGATCGTTCCGCTAGCGCGGAGCATGGGCTTCCACTTGGGCGTGGGCGGGAGCTCTCGCGGGCCCATCAGGCGAACGCAATGAGAGGCTCCAAGGCGTGTACAGCCCCATTTCGTTCGTACACGTGAGGGTCATGGGTAGAACTTGCGGAGGTATTGGATGTTCCAGGCGTTAGGCACAGGAACTCCGTCCTACGTCTCCAGCCGGGCTGAGCCGGGCCTGGAGACATGAGTAACCCTGAAAGGGCCTTCCCACATAGGTGAGAGTTTGTGAAGTCCCTCTCTGGAGAGGATCCTGCGTAGGACGAGGTCGCCGACCTCGAGAGTGCGAGGGCGAATGTTGCAGTTGTGGTAGCGACGCAAGGCCTGCTGGTACCTCGCGGTGCGAAGAGCGGCCTGGCGGCGGCCCTCCTCGAGGAGCAGCAGATCGGTCTCCCGCGAGCCATCCTGATGCGCCTCGTCGAAGGCAAGGACTCGCGGGGAGCCATGCTTAAGCTCCAATGGAAGGACCACCTCAGCTCCGTAGACGAGGAAGAAGGGGGTATCGCCGGTAGGCTTGCTTGCCGTCGTGTGGATGGACCACAGCACGAACTGCAGCTCATCGAGCCAGCCCTTGCCGCAGGCCTCGAGCTTCTTCTTGAAGCTCCTTGTTTTGAGGCCCTTGAGGACCTCAGCGTTGGCGTGCTCGGCCTGGCCATTGCTTCATGGGTACGCCACCGAGGCGTAGCAGATCTGCGTGCCGAGGCTGGCGCAGTAGGACCTGAAGAGGCCGCTCGTGAACTGGGAGCCATTGTCGGTGATGATGCGGTTGGGAACTCCAAAGCGGCTCACGAGGCCCTTGATGAACTTGACGGCAGAGCTTGCTAGGATGGTGCGCACAGGCTCGACCTCTGCCCACTTGGTGAACTTGTCGATGGCGATGTAGAGGTAGCGGTAACCGCCAGCCGCGCGAGGGAAAGGCCCCAGGATATCCAGCCCCCAGACCGCGAAGGGCCATGAGAGGGGAATCATCTGGAGGCCCTGTGCCGGCTGGTGGATCTGCTTGGCATGGAACTAGCATGCCTCGCAGGCTTGGACCAGCGCGGTGGCGTCACACGGTGCAGTGGGCCAGTAGGAGCCGCTGCGGAACACCTTGCCGACAAGGGTGCATGACGAGGAGTGGTGGCCGCACTCTCCTCCATGGATATCGGCGAGAAACTCACGCCCTTGTTCTTCAGAGATGCACCGCAGCGAGACGCCATTGGGGCGCCTGCTGTACAGCTCACCATCTTGTAAGCAGTAAGCGGTGGCCTGCGGGGCCATGCGCTCTGCTTCTGAGTCCTTCTCCGGGAGAGTGCCGTGAAGCAAATAAGCCTTGAACTCCGCGGCCCAGCTGTCCGCTTGAGGCTCCAGCGCTAGCAGCAGGCGGGCTCCTGAGGCTGGGCCATAGTCTGGCATGCCCGTGGGCGGTGCGGGCGGGAGTTCCTCACGAAGGAGCACGGTGCTCATGGCAGGAGGTGTGGCTGATGGTTTGAGGAGCCTTTCCTCGAAGACGCCGGGGCTCTGAGGCTCGTGGCGAGATGCTCGTTTGGCGATGTCATCAGCTTCTTTGTTGCCACTGCGGGGGACGTGCTGCAGCTCCAGGCCAAGAAAACGCTTCTCAAGTTTACGTACCTCGTCTAGGTAGGCGGCCATGTGCTCATCCTTGGGCTTGTAGCTTTTGTTGGAGAAGTTGACGAGAAGTTGTGAATCACCCTTGATGATCAGACACTTGATGCCCAGAGCGAACGCGGCCTTGAGGCCGGCGATGAGGCCCTCATACTCTGCGATTTTGTTGGAGCTGTGCCTGAAGTAGAGCTGTACAGCGTAATAGAGCATGTCTCCTATCCGCGAGGTGAGCATGACTCCAGCCCCCGCGCCCTACCAGGAGAAGGCACCGTCGAAGTGCATGGTCCAGCTGCCAGGCGCCTCGTCCCCTGGCAGGAGGGATGTGGCCTCGCGAGGCTCCTCCTCGTACGTGTCCATCCACTCCGCCACGAAGTCAGCCAGAGCCGCGCCTTTGATGACTTTGGTGGTGGAAAACTCCAGCTGAATGGCTTGCAGCTCGGTGTTCCATTCGGCGACGCGGCCGACAGTGTTGGGGCAGCGCAGAACTTTCTCCAAGGGGTAGGAAGAGATGACCTTGACGGGATGACCCTGAAAGTAGTGGCGCAGCTTCCTAGAGGCGACGAGGAGCACGAGGAGGAGCTTCTGCTGCATGGGGTAGCGCTCGCGTGCATCCCTTAGCACGACGCTGACAAAGTACACGGGGTGTTCGACGAGGCGCGTAGTCGTAGTGGCAGCTTGCTCTCCATGCGCCTCGCGAGGCTTGACGGGCCCGGGGAGCTCACGAGGCTCCAGAGGCTCGCGAGGCTCGCGAGGCTCGGCGGGATCATGAGGCTGAGGAGGCTCGCGAGGCTCGGAGGGCTCACGAGGCTCGGGAGGTGCGGAGGGTTTCTCCTTAGCACAGACGCGCTCCTCTCGCACCGCTACCAGCGCCGCGCTGGCCATCTGAGGGGTGGCCGCCAAGTACAGGAGCAAGGGCTCGCGAGAGCATGACGCGACCATGATGGGCAGGCTCGTGAGGTACCTCTTGAAGTCTTCGAAAGCGGTGTCTGCCTCAGGACTCCACTTGAAAGAGCTGGACCTTTTCAGGAGCTTGACGAAAGGCAGGGCTCGCTTGCCAAACTTGGAGATGAAGCGCCCCAGGGAGGCCGTACATCCTGCCAAGCGCTGCATTTCCTTGAGGGTCTGGGGAGGACGCATTTTCTCGATGGCCTTGATTTTCTCAGGGTTGGCCTCGATGCCACGGTGCGAGACCAGCAAGCCGAGGAACTTGCCGGAGGGAACTCCGAAGACGCACTTCTCGGGGTTGAGCTTGAGGTTGACCTTGCGCAGGTTGGCGAACGTTTCCTTGAGGTCCGCAATGAGGGATCCAGCCTCGCGAGACTTGACCACGATGTCGTCGATGTAGGCCTCCGCGTTCCTCCCCATCTGAGGCCCCAGCGTGATGCTGAAAGCACATTTGCTCCCTTGGTGGTTTTGGTAATTCATAACAACATATATCTCATTGAACTAATGTCCATTCAAGATTAAGATTTCAGGATGTTCAATGATTGGCATGGCATGGACTAGAGATGTGGACCCCTCAAAATGCTAAGGACAAGGATTGGCAAAGGATCAAGACTCTACATTTTTGGTTTAGTGATCCAAGATCACATTGAGTCCATAGGAAGGCCAATACTATTAAAAGGGGATGAGGTGTTGCTTAATGGTCCTTTTGCTCAAGTGCTTAGTGACAGTATTCCCAAACCCTCAACCACTATCTCTACCCAAATATGTCCTAAACCTAAAGTCCAACTCGGCCCCACCGAAATTTCCAATCCGGCCTCACCGAGTTCATCCAAGACTTAGCCACTGCCAAACCCTAACAAATCGAATCCACCGAAATGGATCTCGGTCCCACCAAGATGGCCTTGCCAACTCTCTGTAATTGGTTGCATTCACTTCGGTCTCACCGAGTTATGCATATCGGTCTCACCGAGATGGCTTGCCAACTCTCTGTTGCCTTATTGCTTCACTTCGGTCCTACCGAGTTGATGCAATCGGTGCCACTGAGATGAGGATTGCCCTAGCCATTGCACTTCGGTCCATCCGAGTTGTTCGTATCGGTCCCACCGAGATTCCTAAAGTTCATATCTTTTACATAGTTCGGTGCTACCAAGATGATCATTTCGGTGCCACCGACTTGGGTCAAAAGTGTGTAACGGTTGGATTTTGTGTGGAGGCTATATATACCCCTCCACCCCCTCCTTCTCAGTAAGGAGAGCCATCAGAACGTGCCTACACTTCCACCATTCATTTTCTGAGAGAGAACCACCTACTCATGTGTTGAGATCAAGATATTCCATTCCTACCATTTGAACCTTGATCTCTAGCCTTTCCCAAGTTGCTTTCCACTCAAATCCTTCTTCCACCATAGCCAAATCTGTGAGGAGTGTTTGAGTGCTGGGAAGACTATCATTTGAAGCACAAGAGCAAGGAGTTCATCAACAACACACCATCTATTACCTTTTGGAGAGTGGTGTCTCCTAGATTGGTTAGGTGTCGCTTGGGAGCCTCCAACATGCTGTGGAGTTGAACCAAGCAGTTTGTAAGGGCAAGGAGATCACCTACTTCGTGAAGATCTAACCCGAGTGAGGCTAGTCCTTCGTGGACGTAAGCCATGGTGGAATAGACAAGGTTGCTTCTTCGTGGACCCTTCGTGGGTGGAGCCCTCCGTGGACTCGCGCAGCCGTTACCCTTCGTGGGTTGAAGTCTCCATCAACGTGGACGTACGATAGCACCACCTATCGGAACCATGCCAAAAACCATCGTGTCTTCATTGCGTTTGAAATCTCCAATCCCTCCTTTACATACATATGCAATTGCTTACATTCCGCTGCTATACTCTTAGAATTGCATGTGTAGGGTGATGCTTGACATGTACTATTACTAAAATCTGCCTAAAACTAAAATCTGGGAAAAGGTTAGGTTTTATTTGGTCAAGTAGTCTAATCAACCCCCCTCTAGACATACTTTCGATCCTACAAGTGGTATCAGAGCTTTGGTCTCCGTAAGCCTTGATTTCCCTAGCTTTGGTGATCATAGCCTTGGTTTCACAACCTAGGAGAGTATGGCGTCTAGTGAGGGTAAATATCACCGTAGAGGTCCATATTTTGATGGTACAAACTTTGCTGGTTGGAAACATAAGATGAAAATGCATATTCTTGGTCATAACCCTGCCGTTTGGGCTATTGTTCGTGTTGGCTTGCAAGGTGACTTCTTTGAGGATGGCAAGGAACCGGATCGTGAAGCAACCCCGGAAGAATTGAAGATGTTGCAATACAATGCTCAAGCTTGTGACATTCTATTCAACGGTCTATGTCCCGAAGAATTCAACAAAATCAGCCGCCTTGAGAATGCAAAGGAAATTTGGGATACTTTGGTTGATATGCATGAGGGTACCGAATCCGTCAAGGAATCTAAGTTGGATGTGCTCCAAAGTCAACTTGATAAGTTCAAGATGAAGGATGGTGAAGGAGTCGCAGAGATGTACTCTAGGCTTGCTCTCATCACAAATGAGATTGCTGGCTTAGGAAGTGAAGAGATGACCGACAAATTCATCATCAAAAAGATACTTAGAGCTTTGGATGGAAAATATGATACCGTCTGCACATTGATCCAAATGATGCCAAATTACAAAGATCTCAAGCCCATGGAAGTCATTGGAAGGATTGTCGCTCATGAAATGTCACTCAAGGACAAAGAGGAGCTGCACAACAAGTCAAGTGGTGCTTACAAAGCCTCAACCGATGCTCCAACAACTTCAAGTGACCAGCTAGTATCCAATGAAGAGATTAGCCTAATGGTGAAAAGGTTCAACAGGTTCTACAAGAACAAAGGAAAAGAAAGAAACTCTAGCTCAAGACACTATGAGAGAAGATCATCAAGTCGTGACCGTAATTGCTACAATTGTGGAAAGCCCGGACACTACTCAAATGAGTGTACGGCTCCCTACAAGAGAAGAGACGAATCACCAAGAGGAAGACATAGAAGAGATGAATCACCTCGTAAGGAGAGAAGGAGTACAGATGATTATTATGAACGAAGACACTCTCGAAGAAGTAAGGATTCGGAGAGGAAGGACAAGTCATCAAGGAGCTACACAAGAAGAAGACATCAAGCTCATGTTGGTGAATGGGTTTCCGGCTCCGACTCCAACAACCAATCCGAGAGAAGTTATCACTCCAACTCCAACTATAGTCAAGATGAAGGTGTTGCCGGACTTGCACTTGTGTCATCCAACTCCTACGATCTATTTGACTCACCAAATGAAGGAATTGGAAGATGCTTCATGGCAAAAGGCCCCAAGGTATCACACCCCGAGTATCTTGATTTTAATAGTGATGAAGATGATTTGCTTGGTGATGATGATTTACTTGTTGATAGGGCTAGTAATGTGAGCTATGATGAAAATGCTAGTAATCATGATAGTCAAGAGGAAACGAGTGACAATGCTATGAAGGAGATTGAGCGCCTAACTAAAGAACTAAATGCTCTTAAGTTAGCTCATGAAACAACTCAAGAGGATCATAGAGAACTTCTAAGAACTCATGAAAAGCTACGCTTCGAGAAGCTAAATTTAGAGCAAGAGCATGAGTTTCTTAAAGCTATCAATGACGATCTTCGAAAGAAGAGTTCTTCATATCTTGCCAAACGTTTACTCTTGTCTACCTTTATGCCACAAGTTAAACCTAAGCAAACTAGCAACAAGGGTAAAAATGGTTCTACCTCTAGTAGTAACAATAACAATGCTAAATCCAATGTTGTTGCTTCTAGTAGTTCTATTGATTCCACTAATGATTCTCTTAGCCAAGTTACACTTGAGCAAGAAAACATGCTATTGAAAGGAATTATAGAAAAAGGTGTCTACAAGAGTCTTGCCGGGAGTAAACAATTTGAAGAAATTGTACGCAAGCAAGGAAGGCACCGGAAGAACCAAGGTGTTGGTTTTGAACGAAAGTTCAATGCCGATGGAGTTGAGTGGGAAGAAGGTCAATACCCCAAGACGAAGTTTGTTCCTCAACAAGAGAAGTATGATCCTACTTCCTTCAAGGGAACACAAGCTCAAGAAGACCTTCCACCACAAGACCACAAGCTAAAAGGCAAGGACAAGCTTCAAGAAGAGATTGACTCATTTGAAGAAGCTCCTCAAACCATGGTCAAGTGGGTTCCCAAGACTTCATCAAGTTCTACTTCATCAAGTGCTACTACAACTCCAAGGATCCCCATCAAGTTGATGTGGGTCCAAAAGAATAAGAACTAGAGAGTTCTTGAGGGTGACTCCGCCAACAAACTTCACTCATATTCTTTATGGCAAGGACTTGTGTAACCAACTTCCACATTTTGCACTAGTTCATGGAGTCACAAACCCTCTTGTTGGTAAGGCAAGGGACAAGGTAATCAATGCATTCATGGACATCATCATATGTGTATTTCACTCTATGTCTATGGATATCCTTGTATGTTCCTTGTGTGGGACTAACCCATGTAGGTATTGAAAGCACAAAACTCCAAAGGATTGCTCCCAACTTTTGATGATCTACATCAACATTGAGCATCCACATCTTCAACTTCTACATGAAGTCATCATCGACAAAACCCAAGGTTAGTTCAACCCTCTTAGGGGGGATATCGCATCTAGGGGGAGCTTTGCTCTAAAAATTGAGCTAAAGCAACTCTAATGGTGTGAACACATTAATGCTTTATGTAAAAGTGGTAACCCCACTTGTGCTTAAACGATGAGTATGACCTATGATCAAATGTTCTCATTTGGCTCCTAAGTCAATATACTCATATATAGATGACCTAGTCATCGCCATTGCTTGATAGATGCTAGAATTGGTTGTGCATGTTTGACACATATTTCTTTTGCTATCTTATTGTGTGAGCATGTTGATGTGCATGTTTTCATCATTCGAGGACATCCATTTGTTGTTTTGATTGTCTTGTATTTTCTGGCCAAGTGGATGTACAAGAATGCCTAATAACCTTCTCTAGCTATCTATGCTTTCTTGTCTCAAATTCTATTCTAGCTGCATCACAAAAATTGAACAAGTCATTTTCGGACCCTCCGGGTGAGGAGCACTTGGAGCCACCGATCTGAAAGGGCTGAACCTCCAAAACCTTCTAATTGATTTCGGTCAGACCAACCTACTCAAACTCGGTCGAACCGAAAGCATTTAGATTGATCTAGGCTTTCATCTCGGTGCTACCGATTAGACCAACTCGGTTGGACCGAGTTGCTGTAACTGCAAGCAGTTGCACGTCTCGGTGCTACCGATTTGTTCCACTCGGTGCCACCGACAGCACATGGGTATATATTCCCAGTGAACCGTGCGATTGAAAATTTCTTCAAACGTCACGCGCCCGCGCCCCATTGCTGCCGCCCCTTTGGTCTTCGGATCGTCGCCGTCGTCTCCAGCGCGCCCTCACTGCAGGATTCCGTCGCCGTCAACGGAAATCTCCACCGCCGTTGCCGCCGTAGAGAAACTCCACCGAGTTAGGGTGAGTTTCGACCCCTTTCGTGCTTCCCTTTTCCGATTCAATGCACGATTGGATTGCCTGTAATCTTGCCACGAATGCAATCCTCTTTCCACCAGATTAGTTCGTTTGAACGAAATTTGAGCAAAATTTTAGGGTTAGGTTTCCGCCGAATGCATCTCGGACCGACCGAATAGGAATTTTTGGTCCCACCGATTTGGCCCTGGCCATAGCGCTAGTACATCTCGGTGCCACCGAGTTGTGCGAATCGGTGAGACCGAAAGTGAATCTCAGTGAAACCCTAGCATCTCGGAGCCACCGAAACCCATATCGGTCTGACCGAAATGGCTTGCCATGTCTCTGTAGTGTGCTTCGGCGTCACCGAGATTACCAACTCGGTCCATCTGAACTGCATTCTGTGAAAACCTAGAACTAAAGTTTGAACTCAACTTTTTGAAAAACTATCTGCTTTTTGTGATGACTCATCTACTCTACCTATACCCATCTATTCACAGGGTCAGCTCAGCAAGATGTCTGATGTCAGTGATAGTCAAAACAAGTCAGAGCAGCATGAAGAACAAAGTGAAGGATCAAGCCATAATGAAAGTTTCTATGAGGGAGAGAGAAGCTCTCCAGATCTTCCTAAAGCTGCAACCAGAACATGGAAGAAGAAAACCTCAGACAGTGAGGATGAGGACTTTGTTGCAAGTGAAGCTGCAACCAAGAAAAAGCGAGTAGTGCTTGCTAAGGAGTACAGCACAAAGCCTACCTCTGTCAAAGAAAGAACTGTTGTGAGGAAAGTGACTCAGCAGACAATGCAGAAGCCCAGTGAAACAGAGACAGCTGCAGGAACTAAGAAGAAGAGAGTAAGGAAATCTTTTGCCCGTGTGATTGGCAGACCTACTATGATGATTGAAGAGGAAGAAGAGGAGGAGGATGAGCCAGCTGCTGCACCCCCTGCAAAAGCACAGAAGCTCATGTCTGATGCAATCAAGACTGTTGCACCTCCCAAGTCAAAGCCTAAGGCACCAGCAACCAAGAGGTCAACTAGAAACATATCAGCTGCAGAGAAGAACAAGGCCCCAGTGCCTGAGTCCAATGTTGATGAAGAGCCTCTAGTGCTCAGAAAGTTGAAGCCAAAGATTCCAGACCATGACAACGAACACCCAGTAGCAGAAAACATGATGTTGAGAAAGGACAAAGGACTGCGTCAATGGAGATTGTCAAATCCTTATGCTATCAGAAGAAGGACTGCTTGTGATTATCGTTTTCACACCCGTGAACAACAGGACTTTTATGAGATAGTTTTGCTTGACAAGAAGCCCATAGTCAGTGACATGAAGTGGGTGGACTGGGAATACATCGATGAGAATGAGGATTACTTTCCCCACGTCCATGAAAGCTTCAGAATTGCAGGAGTTGACGAATTTGTTGGAAAGAAGTTGACCAAGTGGAATGATGAGATGATCATGCAATTCTACTCTACTGCTCATTTCTATCCAGATGGCAGAATAGTGTGGATGACTGAGGGTATAAGATACCAGTCTACCATCTCTGAGTGGGCAAATCTGAAGCCCCAGCGTGATGTGCATTAGCCGTTGGAAGGTGGCGCCCGCGCTCCTCAAGCCGAAGGGCATGCAGACATAGCAATATATACCACAGGGGGTGATGAAGGCCGTCCTCTCCATGTCTTTGGCCGCCATCTTGATCTGATGATAGCCTGAGAAGGCATCTAGGAAGCATAGCAAATCGCATCCGGTGGTGGAGTCCACGATCTGGTCGATGCGGGGCAGCGGAAGTGGATCTTGAGGGCAGAACTTGTTGAGGCTGGTGAAGTCGATGCACATGCGCTCCTTGCCACCTTTCTTGGGGACGACGACTGGGTTGGCGAGCCATTCGGGATGGCGCACCTCGCGGATGACCCCAGCTTCCTGGAGCTTCTGAACTTCCTTGACGATGAAATCTTGCTTCTCTGGCACCTGGCGCCGTGCTTTTTGCTTGACGGGGCGTGCTTTGGGGCATACCGCTAAGTGGTGCTTGATCACCTCCCTCGGCACACCGGACAAGTCAGATGCTTTCCAGGCGAAAACATCTGAGTTTGCGCAAAGGAAGGTGATGAGCGCGCTTTCCTATGCGGGAGGAAGGCCAGCACCAATGGTGAAGGCAGGGCCAGAGCCGCTGCCGTCCACCGACACCTTCTTCGTCTCGGCGCGGTCCTGAGAGAACAACTGCTTCTTCTTCGCGGGCGCGGCCTCAGGAGGCTCGACCGCGTCCTCGTTAGCCGGATGCGCGATAGCGGCAGCTTTGTAGGCGCGCTTGAGGGAGCAGACCGCGACCTTCTCGTCGCAGGCAACAGTGATGATACCGCTGCAGCCAGGCATCTTGAGGACGTTGTAGGCGTGATGGGTCGCCGCCATGAACTTGGCGAGACCCGGGTAGCCCAAGATGGCATTGTAAGGCAGGCCGATGCGCGTCACGTCGAAGTCGATGAGCTCGGTATGGTAGTTTTTGCGGGTGCCGAAGATGACGGGAAGGCGCACTTGCCCCAGAGGGATGGTGGAGCCATCGGTCACTCCGGAGAAGGGCCTGGTCGGCATCAGCTGGTCGTAGGGCACCTGGAGCGTCTCGAAGGTTTCGATGGACATCACGTTGAGGCCGGCGCCTCTGTCGATGAGGGTCTTGGTGACCGCAACGTTGGTGATGGTGGGAGTGCACAACATGGGGAGTGCGCCTGTGGAGGCCGTGGACTTGGGGTGGTCTGTGGAGTCGAAGGTGATGGCGTACTGCGACCACTTGAGGGGCCGCGCGGCCTCAGGCCTCGGGAGGGCGACATTCACTTCGCGAGAGAGCAGCATGAAGTGGCAGTTGGACTCGAGGGCATGAGCCCCGCCAAGGATGTAGGCGACCGCGCGAGGCTCCTGGTAGCCCCCAGCACCCTCATCA
Organism: Elymus sibiricus; assembly: GCA_039707655.1. Classification (NCBI taxonomy): domain Eukaryota; kingdom Viridiplantae; phylum Streptophyta; class Magnoliopsida; order Poales; family Poaceae; genus Elymus; species Elymus sibiricus. The sequence goes on along the minus strand of CM077666.1, from coordinate 162,575,720 downwards.
AGCTGGTTGATGTCGTTCCTCCGGGGTGGCGGCGGCCTCGCGAGGCTGGTCGCGCCAGCCCTGGCGGAAGTTGCCATTGCCGTTGCGGCCGTTGAAAGCACATTTGCTCCCTTGGTGGTTTTGGTAATTTATGCCAACATACATGTTGTTGGACTAATGCTTTTATCTAGTGAATTTCAGACAAGTTCAACAATGGCGTGGCAGGGACAAGAGGATGTGGAATCCCTTCAAAGCTCAGGACAAGGATTGGCAAAAGATCAAGACTCTACATTTTTGGTTTAGTGATCCAAGGTCACATTGAGTCCATAGGAAATCCAATACTATTAAAAGGGGATGAGGTGTTGCTTAATGGTCTTTTTGCTCAAGTGCTTAGTGACAGTACTCCTAAACCCTCAACCCCTTTCTCTATCCAAATATGTCCAAAACCTACATTCCAACTCGGCCCCACCGAAATTTCCTATTCGGTGCCACCGAGTTGGGTCAAAAGTGTGTAACGGTTGGATTTGGTGTGGAGGCTATATATACCCCTCCACCACTTCCTTCTTAGTAAGGAGAGCCATCAGAATGTGCCTACACTTCCACCATACATTTTCTGAGAGAGAACCACCTACTCATGTGTTGAGATCTAGTCATTCCATTCCAACCATTTGAACCCTTATTTCTAGACTTTCCCAAGTTGCTTTCCACTCAAATCCTTCTTCCACCATAGCCAAATCTGTGAGGAGTTGTTTGAGTGTTGGGAAGACTATCATTTGAAGCACAAGAGCAAGGAGTTCATCAACAACACCCCGTTGTCGGTGTAAAATCCGGCAGACCTCGGGGTAGGGGGTCCCGAGCTGTGAATTTCGGATCGATGGTAACAGAGACAATAGAGACGATGTTTACCCAGGTTCGGGCCCTCTTGATGGAGGTAAAACCCTACGTCCTGCTTCTTTTATATTGATAGAGATGTATCAAGTACAGAGTTGATCTACCTCGAGATTGTTATGTGTCTAACTTCTAGGGCTAGGTGAGCAATGTTGCGTTGATGTCCCTTCTACGGGCTAAACCCTATGGCTTATATACATGCTAGGGAGGGTACCTAGGGTTACAATGTCGGTATCTAGGAGTAAGGCGGCTGGACAAATCTTCAAGTGTACTACAAGTCTTAGGTAGAGATAGCGCCAATCACGTCTCCCATGTATAGCCTCCGGAGTCCATCTTGGTCACGCACGGGGGTACCTCGACCCAACCGAGGAGACGGGTCGACCCGGTTAGCACCCCCTTATCCAGGACACCGTCAGTAGCCCCCGAACTGGTCTTCTACGCCGAGGACGATGGTCAACAGATATTACTTCAGATCCGGAGTCTTTGGCTTGACAGACGAGTTCCACTTTGCATTTCGGATTCTCTTAACAGAACACCGACATCCGTGGTCCAACCGAGCTGGTATCCTGCCCGAGGGGTGTAGATATCTTAGCCTCGAAGGCTGGTCGTACAGGTATGAACAATCCAATCATGCCTGACAACTTTATCGAAGAGGCTCACCCCATGATGGGTCGAGCAGTTACTGCCTCAACCTCAAATCGCGGTTTGAGGCAGCCCGTTTACTGGAACGTCCTTTCGAAGCAGAGATCGTGCCCGCTTTCTTAGGGATATTATCAAGATTTTGTTTCCCCCCCCCATAAATCTCAACGGCATTTTTGATAGCGGCTGCGAATTTATCGGCGCAACAGGGGGACTCTTGGCCTTTCACAGGCCTATAAGAAAAAGGGGGAACAGCGCAACGACGTACGCTTCCATTTCTTCCCTACTGCTACGTCGTCCTGCAACCGCGCCCAGATCCAACTATCACGCCCGTCTTTTTTGCGAGCTCAGCTTCTCAACCAGCCATGGCCGACACCCTCAAGGGGCACTGGGGCGGCTCCACGGTGACAGCGGCGACTATCGCCGAGCTGCGCGACGTGGGGTATCTAGCCCCCACCATCATTGCCCGCGCTCCAGAGGCCAACCAGCTGGTGCCCGCTCCCAACGCCGGGGAACGGGTGGTCTTCGTCCCCACCTCATCCGAGGCCTGGGGTTCCCGCTGCACCCCTTTGTGCATGGGGTAATGTACCACTATGGGTTAGATTTCCACCATCTGGCCCCTAACTCCGTTCTCCACCTCGCTGCTTTCATAACGGTCTGCGAGGCCTTTCTCCGTTGTGAGCCACACTTCGGCCTGTGGCTGAAACTCTTCGGGATCAAACCGAAGTCAAGTGGCTCAGAGCTGGCGGAGTGCGGAGGGGCCATGATCAGCAAGAACCAGGGGGCCACCTAGTTCAAGGGCACCTTCATCGAAACGGTGAAGGAGTGGCAGAGGGAATGGTTCTACATCACCGAGCCCCTCGCTGTTGGTCAAACCGAGGTCCCGGCCTTCTTAGCCGGTCCTCCCAGGAAGCTCAAATCCTGGAAGGAGAAGGGCGTTGCTTGGGGAAATCCAGAAGAGGCGGAGACCCTGGTCGACAGGATCCTGTGGTGGTCCACGGTGGGGAAACTCGAGCTGGCCGACGTCATCAACGTCATGCTCAACCGCCGGATACTGCCTCTCCAACTTCGGGCTACCCCGATGTGGGCACAAAAGCCCGAGGACATGGACACCATCAACACCTTCTTCCGCTCCACCTTGGCAACCATGTGGTACAAGCTCATGAAGCTGGCCAACGTTAAGATTCCTCCAGCGGGGGAGGACCGCGGCCTCGAACACGGCTACGAGCCCCCCCCCCCCCCCCGGTAAGTAATTTCGCCCTTCAATATTCGTTGCTTTGCTCATTGTGCCGAGGAGCTAAGTTTTTAATTGAACTGTCGTGTTTTGTCATTTTCCAGAAGTGGTCGGCCTGGGTAAAAGGGGTACGATGCCCAGCCCCACTGCCGGAGTAGCCCCCAACTCCCCTGCTCTCGGTGCTTCTGACCGAGGAGCCACATGTGGTGGCCTCCAAAGGGACGAAGCCCCAGACGGGGAAGTCCAGTGCTCGGACCAGGGGGACCTCGGTCACCCGGTCAGAAGAGACCCACACCTCCGCCGCTCAAGACGACGGCGCCGAGGAAGGCGAGGAGGAGATTCCCCCTCCGAAAGGGAAGAGGTCGGCGCTAGAAGACGCCGACGTGGACGTGCCACCGAAGGGCTCAAAGAGGCCGAGGCGAGCCTCATCCGAGGCCGCCCATAAGTCATCGGAGAGGGCCGAGCTCTCCGGTGACTCCGAGGAAGACCCCCTTGCAATGGGGAGGAAGAAACCGGCACCACGAGGGTAAGCCAATGCTCTATTGTTTTTCCTTAAGTCACTTTTCCAGCAAGGGGAATCTTACACAAGTAATGTTTCATGTGTAGTCCACCGAGGGTGATCCCCAGCCGTTCTTCAAGCGGGCTGCCATCATCCAGTGAGACTCCAGAGCCCGCTGCTCCCTCCCCAAAGCCTGACGGTCTGGGGGAGGCGACATCCACCTTGGTCCCCGAAGTCATCTTGACGGGGGCCGACGAGGTGGTGACCATGGCCAAGGACAACACCTCGGCCCAACAAGATCCGGGGATGGAGCTCCCCGAGGTAATACAAGAACTGCTGGGCCAGTCATTGGCCCAGCCGGAGTCTACCCCGGTTCCACCACAACAGGCGGAGGCCACTCGGGGGGAGACGCCCAAGGTCATCCCTTCGCCCCAGCCTACTGCCCTGGGAAGGGCTGGCGCGGGGTGGACCGAGGAGGTGGAGGAGACCCTGAAGGGTTCTTTCATCAGGGAGGAGCACCGTGTCTTGATGGGCACGGTGCTGGAGATCTACCGGTCCGCAGGGGCCGCCTTGCACAAGGTTTTCAAGAACCTCGTAGCAGGTTTCGAGGTACGCATTCTACGCATTCAGCGTGTTTATTTGAGCTGTTTGTTTTTGTGAGTTCTGTCCGAGGACATAAGAATATAGCCTTCTAAACGGCTTAGTGAGTGAGTAGCCACCGAGCCCGAAGTCGGTTTCAAGAAACCGGCATCGGGGTCGTTTGATGTAATAGGAGCTGATAAATGACTTGGATTATGCCCTGTATAATGAGAATCCGTTTTGTTCCAGGTTTCATCCTCGATCCCGGACTCCGTCTCCAGAGAGATGGCGGAGATAAACCAGAAACTGGAGCAGTCTCAAGGTAAGCGAGTTAAACTTGCCTTTGTATTTCGACTAAATACGTTTAATATATATGAAAGAAGGTAGCTAAGGCCGAACTGTATTGACAGCGGAGCTGGAGATGCTCAAGGCCGAGCTCGACAGAGCTCGGAAAGAAGTGCGGCAACAGGAGACCGCTGCCACCGCGGCCGAGAGGGCACGGGCCGCTGAGAAGGCGGCCGGAGAGAAGCACCAGGCAAGGGTGCTAGAGGTCGAGGAGACCCTGAAGGGCGTGTTCAAAGCACGCGACAAACTTCAGGAGGAGGGGCAGCGGACAAAGGAGGAGCTCGAGACGCTGCAGCATGCCTACTCCGAGCTCAAGACCTCGGCCCGAGCGGACCGCGAGGTGCTCCAGCAAGTGGAGCAAATCGCCTCGGGTAAGAGATTTTTGCTACAGTGTGCGTTTGGCAGCAAAGGGTGTGTCGAGCTCACCCAATGATGGCGTTCCACAGAGGTCTTCGAGGAACTCCCACAGAGCGCGGAGGATGCGGTGGCATACTTCGGTCAGCTGGCGGGCCACGAGGCGGAGAAAGCCTTCTAGGGTCAATTCCCGGGGTCGCCGTCTGCGCAGCTGCTGAATCATCGAGTGAAGCAGCTGGTCGAGCTCTTCCCCATGACAAGGCCGGTGCTCCAGGACCTCTGTGTCGCCTTGTGGCCCACCGAAGCCATGCCGAAGAGTTTCTTCGGCCTGACGGCCCGTCTCCAAAATGTCGTGCCCTGCGTCGAGCGTTGGAAGAGGTCTATGTGCTTCGAAGGGGCGCGGAGGGCATATGCTTGCGTGAAGACTCACTTCCGCAAGGTTGATGCGGAGACGTGTGCCGCTGGCCCTCCTGCCGACAAGCCGCGGACCGCCGAGCAGTTTTTCGCCGAGGTTGAGGCGGGAGCTCGGACCACCGAGGCCATGTGCCTCAAGGACACTCTGTACTTTTAGGTGATACTTCGGAATACCGGAGTGGATGATGTAAAAACATTTATCTCGTGTTTGAATGAAGATGGCTTGAATTTCCATATGTTGTTAGTTTATGATTCGATTATTCCTCCAATATGACTGTTCAAAATGAGAGTGGCCAGTCGTCGGCTTCAGCCCCAGTGTAGGTTATACAGAGGGTGTTCCTTAAGGCATACTGGACCCTTGGCCGACGTCTCGGTACCCGGAGGCGGTCAATGACTTAGAGGAACTAGGCAATCGGACTATAGTGGCTTGACATCTTTCATTTAGTCATAGGAGTTTGACTGTGGGGGCTGAGGACCAGCCCCCGGCATAGGAAGTGTGCGGCCAACGCGGCCGAGGCCTAGGCCATAGCACACTTTGGCTAGAAGTGAAAGCCCTTCGTTTGACACGGGTGATCTCTATCGTCACATCGCTTGACGCGGTCTCCGGATGGCGGACCAGTTTACGCTTACCTAGATAGTCAGTTTTCGGCTTTCTCCACTGAGGCGCCATGCCAATTAACCTGGCAGCGCAATCGCAGTGGTGCTCCCGTTACGCCCTTAGCCGAATACATAGGAAACATAAGGGGTACACATAGGAGCCGGGCAACCCAACTATTGACCGAAATCTAGGTTCGAAACTGATGCATATAAGGCCAAAAATCCAGGACGCCGAATACATCGGACTTTCATGTACAATTGCATATTGTTAAAGTACTTCATCATCCCGGAGCTGTGCTCGATAAAGAAATACAATAAAGACCTTAAAAGGGCACGGTTTTCTTTATTTCATAACATCAATCGTGTACATGCCCAGGTGGGACGAGAGTAATTGAAAGAGTACAACGTAAATAGTAATGAAGGGAGGGAAAAAATAGGTCGGATAATTGCTGACGGATTTTAAAGGATCCGGACCGAAGCATGCCGCACGTCTGCGTTTCTGAACTGTTGACCAGATCGTCCCGATTGACGACGAAGGATTTGCAAAGGTCGATGCCCTACCGGCCCTTTATACACTCGAAGTGTTTGATTGACCGAGTTCCTCAAAGGGAGGTGTTTGCCGGAGTCATTCTGTGGTTAAGGCCACAGAGACATAAAGATGCCCGGCTGTTTCTTTTACAGATACCTGCATGTGCAGGGGCTCTAAGCCTCGTCTTCGCGTGATTAATCTGCGCCCGACGTGTGGGTAGTTGTGGTGGCTCCTCGATATCCCAGGGAATTTTGAGTGCGAAGTTATGTACCCTGGGGACGTAGTGCCCGTAGTTGGGGCATGCGAGGAGCCCGCATCCCTATTTCGGGTGCGGGGGTAGCTGGCCGAGGTCGACTTCTGCAGCCCAGGCTCGCTTCAAAGAGCGAGCGGCGCGTTTATCGCTGCGGGCTGCCTCCTCGGACGCTTGGACCTCTGCTGCAAAAGCTGCGGTCTGTTCCTCTGTCCGGAGGGAACGCTCGGTGTTACCATTAACTGTGATAACACCGTTGGGTCCCGGCATTTTGAGCTTGAGGTAGGCGTAATGCGGGACCGCATTGAAGCGTGCAAAGGCTGTGCGTCCTAGGAGCGCGTGGTATCCACTCCGGAAGGGTATGATGTCGAAGATTAACTCCTCGCTTCTAAAGTTCTCGGGCGAACCGAAGACTACCTCAAGGGTGACTGTCCCGGTACAACGGGCCTCGACGCCCGGAATGACACCTTTAAAGGTGGTAGAGCTCGGCTTTATCCGGGATGAGTCAATGTCCATCTTTCGAACTGTGTCCTCGTAAATGAGGTTAAGGCTACTTCCCCCGTCCATCAGGACGCGTGTTAGATGATAACCATCAACAATAGGGTCCAGGACGAGCACCGCAAATCCGCCATGCCTTATGCTGGTCGGATGGTCGTGCTTGTCAAAAGTGATCGGATAAGCCGACCATGGGTTATACTTCGGGGTGACTGGCTCCGGCGTGTATACGTCCCGAAGCACACATTTTTTCTCCCATTTGGGGATATGGGTGACATAGATCATATTGACCTCTGTTACCTCGTTGGGAAATTTCTTTTGCCCTCCATTATTGGGCTGCCGAGGTTCATCCTCGTCGTCGCTGCGGGGTTGGGTTTTATTCTGACTCTCTGCCGCTATCTTGCCGGCTTGTTTGAAGACCCAGCAATTCCTATTAGTGTGTGTTGCTGGTTTTTCCTGAGTACCATGAATCCCGCATGGGCGGTCCAGGAGCCTGTCAAGCTGGCTAGGTACATCTTTGTTCCCCTTATAGGGTTTTCTTTTCTGCCCGGATTTAGGTCTGGTGAATCCTGCGTTGACCGTGGCGTCTTCAGTGTCGCTTCCGCCATTTTTATACCTGCGCTTATTTTTGTTACACTTTGGTTTTCCATTGGCGTCGCGAGTTTCCGAGGTGCCAGCCTCGCCATTGTGAGTACTTCGGGCGAGCCAGCTATCTTCTCCCGCACAAAAGTGGGACATCAGTGAGGTCAGGGCAGCCATAGTTCTCGGCTTGTCCTGGCCGAGTTGTCGAGCCAACCATTCATCTCGAATATTATTTTTAAACGCAGCGATGGCCTCGGCTTCGGAGCAGTCTATGATCTGGTTCGTTTTGGTGAGAAACCTGTTCCAGAACTTCCGAGCTGATTCGCCGGGCTGCTGGGTGACACGGCTGAGGTCATCGGCGTCCGGAGGTCGAACATACGTGCCCTGGAAGTTCGCTCGAAAAGCATCTTCTAGGGCTTCCCAGCTGCCGATAGAATTAGGTGGGAGGCTATTGAGCCAATGGCTCGCCGGCCCCTTGAGCTTGAGAGGCAGGTATTTAATGGCATGGAGATCATCTCCTTTGGCCATGTGTATATGTAAGAGAAAATCCTCGATCCAAACTGTTGGGTCCGTGGTGCCATCGTATGAATCTATATTGATGGGTTTAAACCCTTTGGGAATTGATGTTCCATTACCCTGTCTGTGAAGCAGATTGGGTGAGCTGGACCTCGGGACCGAAGAGCATCTCGTCGGAGGTCGGGAGAAAATCGTGAGTAGGCTTGATCGCGGGCGCGGCCGTTCCTGTCCATCCAGGCATCGTAGCCGTCCGGCCCGGCGGGCGCGCGTCCCCTTGACCCGTAGATGGACCGAGGGGGAGCCCGTTTTTCCTCAATACAATGTCTCGCGTCGTGAGGATCTATGTAATCCATGGGGTCCTTACCATGACGGCGTGCAGGTGGCCGTTCCCCGGGGTCTTCTCGTCTTGGCCTGTCCCGGCCTCTAGGGGGCCGATCGAGGTCGTCAGCGAGTTCTTCATCAAATTCTGGTAGGAGGCGCCTGCGTGGGTAAGACTTCGGCACACTATGGCGTCGGTTCTCCATATCCTGCTCGGCGGAGAGCACTTCAACCCACTTTTCATTTAGCGCGTCGGTATTTTCCTGCAGCTGCTGTTGCTTGCGTTTTAAGCTCCGGGCCGTCGCAACAAGGCGTCGCCGGAAGCGTTCTTGTTCGAAGGGGTCCTCGGGGACGATGAAGTCCTCAGTACCGAGGTTGTCATCCTCCTCGGAGTCCGGCATGTAATTGTCGTCGGCCCCTTCGAAGAGGTCATCGGGATCGGAGTCCACACGAGGTCGGTCTGGTGTGCCGTTCCTTAGTGGGGAGGCTTGAATGTCCTCCTCATTATTATCGGCGTCGCCGTCCTCCTCGTTGCCGTTTTTGGCTGTTGCATCATTGCCACTGGGTTCCCCATTATTGCCCCTTCGGCGCCGTCGCCGGCGTCTTGGAGGGGATTTGGGGGTGTCCACCATGTAGACATCATAGGTGGATGTGGCGGTCCACTTGCCCGCGTTGACCGAGGGCAAGGTGTTCTCGATGGGGCCGTCGGCGTCCTCCTCCATATCTGAGGGTTCGACGTAGTCCAACACGTCGGTTAAATCATCGATCATGGTGACCAGGTGGGTGGTGGGTGGGCAGGGCTGATTCGAAGCACATCCGGTGTGTGACCAGGTGCGTCTTCGAAGCGAAGGAAATCTGAACATACTTCGGAGTTTTGATTTGAAATCAACTCCGGCATCGATATCTCTTCGGGAGTGGGAGCCGGATCTCTTTCCGGACTAGGTCGGGGAGAGATCAGCCGGAGTGGCGGCGTCAGTAATCTCAAAAGATGTCAAGACAGAGTTCAGCTCCGGAGTCGAGCCTCCAGAACCGGCCGAGCTTTCGATCAAACCGGGCGTCCATCCCGATAGGATGAGTTCGCCGCGGGAATCGGCAGTGTACTCAAGGCCACCGAAAATTACGATCCGTCCCGGGGCATAGTTCTCGACGGAAGTCAGGTGTCCCATTGAATCGGCACAGAATACCATGCTGCTGAAGACAAAAAGTTGTCCGGGGACGTAGACATCCCCAGAGCTGTTGGCATGATTGATCCGTAGATGAGCCATCGACCCTTCTGGTGATCGCACAGCGGAACTCTCAATGAAAGCACCAGTGTCGGTGTAAAATCCGGCAGACCTCGGGGTAGGGGGTCCCGAGCTGTGGATCTCGGATCGATGGTAACAGAGACAATAGAGACGATGTTTACCCAGGTTCGGGCCCTCTTGATGGAGGTAAAACCCTACGTCCTGCTTCTTTTATATTGATAGAGATGTATCGAGTACAAAGTTGATCTACCTCGAGATCGTAATGTGTCTAACTTCTATGGCTAGGTGAGCAATGTTGCGTTGATGTCCCCTCTACGGGCTAAACCCTATGGCTTATATACACGCCAGAGAGGGTACCTAGGGTTACAATGTCGGTATCTAGGAGTAAGGCGGCTGGACAAATCTTGAAGTGTACTACAAGTCTTTGGTAGAGATAGCGCCGATCACGTCTCCCACGTATAGCCTCCAGAGTCCATCTTGGTCACGCACGGGGGTACCTCGGCCCAACCGAGCAGACGGGTCAGCCCGGTTAGCACCCCCTAATCCAGGACACCGTCACCCGTCTATTACCTTTTGGAGAGTGGTGTCTCCTAGATTGGTTAGGTGTCACTTGGGAGCCTCCGACATGATGTGGAGTTGAACCAAGGAGTTTGTAAGGGCAAGGAGATCACCTACTTCGTGAAGATCTACCCGACTGAGGCTAGTCCTTCGTGGACGTAAGCCATGGTGGGATAGACAAGGTTGCTTCTTCGTGGACCCTTTGTGGGTGGAGCCCTCCATGGACTCGCGCAGCCGTTACCCTTCGTGGGTTGAAGTCTCCATCAACGTGGACGTACGATAGCACCACCTATCAGAACCACGCCAAAAACTACCGTGTCTTCATTGCGTTTGATCTTCCATACTCTACCCCTTTACATTCCACACTTTTGCATGCTTTACTATTTCTGCTGCTCAATCTCTAGATATGCATGTGTAGAAAGTATTGGAATGATCTTAACTTGTGCCAAAATCTGCCGAAGTTCCATGAGAAATTAAAATCTGCAATTTTGGTTGGTTAAGTGTCTATTCACCCCCCCCCCCTCTCTAGACCTATCTCCTCGATCCCACAATTGGTATCAGAGCATTGGTCTCCATTGCTTTGGTTTCATCACCTTTGGAGGGAGATGGATGTGTCTACTTTGGGGTGTCTTAGACGTAGAGTGCCTATTCTCGATGGGGAGTATTACAATTTTTGGCGGGATGAAATGCTTGACATCTTTGATGAATTTAACTTGAACAAGTATATTCATAATCCTTATGTGCCCCCTATTAATCCCTTGCATCCTACTCATAAAGAGGAAATTGACATGCTTCGTAATCTTAGAACCTTCAATCTTATCATTAGAGGATTACCTAAGGTTGTGCTTGGTTGTATGCAAAACTTTGAATGTGCTTATACTCTATGGCATGACTTGGAAAAGCGACACCCCGATTACTCTCTAAAGAGTCTTGATAAGATTCTTCATAAGACTATTGCTTTTCACAAGATGAGTCCTAGTGATCCTAAGTTTAATGATTGCTTGTTTGAGCTTCGTGATCTTATGCGTGCTAAAGGAGATGTTAGAACTATTAGTAACATTATCACTGAAGCTATTAGAAGTCATAAACTTGAACATTGCCATGATCATGAAACTAATGAATCTATCGCTCTACGTGAAGATCACATGCATGATGATGAAGATGCTGAGCATGGCTATTATGATGAGGACGAAGAATTTGATATTGAATTTGAGAAGACCATGAGGAATCTCAGTCTTATGGCAAATCTTCGAGATTACATGGCCGGAGGAAAAGAGTGGATTCTTGATAGTGGATGTACCGATCACATGACCGGAGATAGAGACATGTTTCGTGAGCTTGCTAAAAATGATGGTCCACGCAAGTATGTGACTTTTGGAGACAACTCCAAGGGTAAGGTACTTGGCCTTGGTAAGGTGGCCATATCCAATGATAGCTCCATACAAAATGTTATGCTTGTCGAATCTCTTGGTTACAATCTTCTTTCCGTATCTAGACTAGCCGATTTTGGTTTTAATGTTCTATTTACTAAAGTAGATTGCCTAGTGTTTCGTCAAGATAATCATAATATGGTCTTTACCGGCATTCGTAGAGGTGATCTATACATTGTTGATTTCACTAAGAGAGCCCAACCTCGTACATGCTTAATTGCTAGATCTTCTAAAGGTTGGTTATGGCATAGGAGACTTGGACATGTTGGCATGTGTAACCTTGATAAACTTGTTAAAGGAGATCACATTCTTGGAGTGAAAGATGTTATATTTGACAAAGATCGACTTTGTAGTGCTTGCCAATCAGGAAAAGAAGTTGGAGGAAGCCATCCCGTGAAGAACATTATGACCACAAGGAGACCACTCGAGTTACTTCATATGGATCTTTTTGGTCCCAACTCCTATAAGAGTCTTGGTGGTAACTCTTTTGGTTTGGTCATTGTTGATGATTTTTTCCAGATTTACATGGGTGTTCTTTCTTGATGACAAATCGCAGGTACAAAAGATCTTCAAGAACTTCGCAAGAAAGGCCCAAAACCAATTTGAAGTGAAGATCAAGAAGGTTCGGAGTGACAACGGAACGGAGTTCAAGAACGCCAATGTGGACACCTTTCTTGATGAGGAGGGTATTTCACATGAGTTCTCAGCTACGTACACACCCCAACAAAATGGAGTTGTTGAGAGGAAGAACCGTACCCTTATTGAGATGGCAAGAACAATGCTTGATGAATACAAGACGCCAAAACACTTTTGGGCGGAAGCAGTTGAAACAGCTTGTCATGCAACAAATCGACTTTACCTTCACAAGCTTCTTGGTAAAACGGCGTATGAACTGCTCACCAGTAACAAACCACAAGTTGGATACTTTCGAGTATTTGACTCAAAATGTTACATTCTTGATAAGCATCGTCGTTCAAAATTTGCTCCCAAATCTCATGAAGGTTTCCTACTTGGTTATGGATCGAACTCCCACACTTACCGTGTCTACAACAACTTCACTCAAAAAGTTGAAGAGACGGTAGATGTGAAGTTTGATGAGACTAACGGCTCGCAAGTCGAGCAATTGCCACTTGATGTAGGAGATCAAGAACCATCGGAAGCAATCCAAGACTTGCCCATTGGCAAGATTCACCCCGTGGAAGTGAAGGAGAGTACCTCGTCTATTCAAGTGGATGCCCCAACTTCACATCAAGGTGAACAACAAGTCGATATGGAGGCATCCACAAGTGGAACACGTCAAGACGATGGGAATGAGGAAGTGCGACAAGATGATCCACCTCAACCTCCTTCTCCACCTCCACAAGCGAACAACGACAACATCAATGAAGAAGAAGAAGATGATGATGAGGAAGCCTCACCACAACCCAAGAAAAAGCTACCTCGATTTAGAGCAAGAATCAACAAGGATCATCCCATCGAACAAATACTTGGAGATATCCAATCCGGGAGAATCACTCGCTCTAAAACTCGTTTAGCTAACTTTTGTGAGCATTACTCATTCATCTCTAGTGTTGAACCCTTGAAGGTGGAAGATGCTCTCAAGGACCCCGATTGGGTGAATGCAATGCACAAGGAGCTACACAACTTTGAGAGAAACCAAGTGTGGACATTGGTTGAGAAGCCTAAGGAAGAGCAAAACATCATTGGAACCACATGGGTGTTTCGGAATAAGCAAGATGAAGATGGACAAGTTGTACGCAACAAGGCTCGTCTCGTAGCACAAGGTTACACACAAGTCGAAGGTATGGACTATGGTGAGACCTATGCCCCCGTTGCAAGACTTGAGTCCATTCGTATTTTACTTGCTTATGCCATCACCATGATATCACTCTTTACCAAATGGATATTAAAAGTGTGTTCTTAAATGGTGAAATTGAGGAGGAAGTGTACGTCCAACAACCTCCTGGCTTTGAGAATCCCAAGAAACCTAATCATGTGTACAAACTTCGTAAAGCTCTTTATGGTCTTAAACAAGCCCCTAGAGCTTGGTACAAATGCTTGACAAAGTTCCTTCTTGAAAAAGGTTTTGAAATTGGGAAGATTGATTCAACTTTGTTCACTAAGAGGGTTAATGGAGAATTATTTGTATGCCAAATTTATGTTGATGATATTATCTTTGGATCTACTAACCCCTCTTTTAGTGAAAAGTTTGGAAGGTTGATGTCGGAAAAGTTCGAGATGTCTATGATCTGTGAACTCAAATTCTTTCTTGGGTTGCAAATCAAGCAAACTAGGGAAGGTACCTTTGTTTCTCAAGCAAAGTATACCAAGGACTTATTCAAGAAGTTCAACATGCAAGAGAGTAAAGGTATGAAAACTCCCATGCCCATGAGTGGACATCTTGACTTGACCAAGGATGGCAAACCGGTTGATCAAAAGGTTTATCGATCTATGATTGGTTCATTGCTATATCTATGTGCCTCCCGTCCCGACATTATGCTAAGTGTGTGCATGTGTGCACGATACCAAGCGGCACCAAAAGAGTGTCACCTTAAGGCGGTGAAAAGAATTGTGAGATACTTGTTACATACACCAAACTTTGGCATATGGTATCCCAAAGGATCTTCTTTTAATCTTGTTGGCTACTCCGATTCGGACTATGCCGGACACAATGTTGACAGAAAATCCACTTCGGGTACATGTCAATTTCTTGGTAGATCTCTTGTGTCTTGGTCCTCCAAGAAACAAAACTCGGTATCTCTATTTACTGCCGAAGCGGAATACATTGCCGCGGGATCATGTTGTGCTCAATTACTATGGATGACACAAACTCTTAAAGACTATGGTGTGCATGTGAGACATGTACCATTACTATGTGACAATGAGAGTGCTATTAAAATAGCAAACAATAATGTGCAACATTCTCGAACTAAGCATATTGAGATTCGTCACCACTTCATTCGAGATCATGTTGAGAAAGGTGACATTGATCTTAAACATGTTCGTACCGACAAACAATTGGCGAACATGTTTACCAAACCCCTTGATGAGAAAGTGTTTTGTCACTTGAGAAGTGAGTTGAACTTCATAGATGCTTCAAATGTGAACTAGAGGTTCATGTGGATGCATACAAGGGCATGAGCCAACTTGACTAATCCATGATACCTTCATGATCATCTTATATCTTGGACATTTTGCTCCCTTGTATTGTATCTAACCTTTTGTAGGTACTTGGACAAGCTTCATGCCACAAGATTGCATCTCACTCTTATCACAAGCAATCTTGTATGACCCAAGTATCAACAATTGATGGAGGAACAAGGAACAAGACAACCTAAACATATCCTTTGACAAATTCTTGAGATATGCTTCACTCTTGTCATTTTGGATATACATGTTGTTCCTTGCAAATCTAACCCATGTAGGAAGATTAACTACACATGATAGGATAGCTCCAAACTTCAACTAATGAGCATCCACTTCAAGTTCAACTACATGATGGACATCCCCACCAAAATCCCAATGTAAGTTCTCACATCTTAGAGAAGCTTTACTCAAAGACATGAGCTAAAGCAACTCAACAAGATGTGAATACATTGAAATGCTTAAAGGAAAAATGGCAACCCCATTTTGAGCTTAAACGATGAGTATGACCTATGATCATGTGTTCTCACTTGACTCCTAAGTCAATATACTCTAACATAGGTGACCTAGTCGCCGACCCATCTAGATGAAGTTCTCTAGTGTTTCTTTTGTTGTTTCTCTTCTTGCTAGAGTGTTTCCTTTCAAAAAAAAACTTCATCTAGATGCTTCTTTGCTTCTTTTCTTTTAGTTAATTTCGTAGCTAATTCATTGCAAATCTTTGTGAGAATTCCTTTGCCTAGTGAGCTGAGTTGACAAATTGTTCCATTGCACCAAACTCGGTTCCACCGAATTGACTCAACTCGGTGTCACCGATTTTGCTGCTCTAAGGGATTTTTTGTCAAATATTTCCAGAGTTTTTCTGCTCCAGCTCCACTCAATGATTCTTATCCTCTACTTGCATCTAAAGCCACTCAATGGCTAGATGTGTTTATCAAGGACCAAACCCACTTGATCAATAACCTTGAAGTCCCTTCTTGGAAATTGATGTCAAAGGGGGAGAGAGGAATACATCAAAGCTTATCACTACAAAAGAGATGCACTTATCACTACAAAAGAGATGCACCTTACAAGATGAGAGAATGTTACATGTTTCTAAGAGGGGAGAAACATGATTAGTTTGTTCTTTGGTTGTTCTAGTTTTCTCACCTTACCTACTCCCAATATCGAATGTCTGATTCAGGGGGAGAGGAAGTTCTTTAAGGGGAGACAACTATTTCTTTTGGGGACATGTCTGCTTCAAACAAGTATTCACCTAGTGATACTCTCTTTCACATGTTATCCCAATCTTAGGTTCTTGTTGATCTTGTGTCTTTTCTTGAAGAAATTATCTTGTGTTATCTAACCTTGTTTTCTCAAGTGTATTTCTTCAGGTACTTGATCAAGAACTTCAAGGTAAGTATATGCATCACACTCATGTACATGATTGACCTCTTGCTAGTATATATTGTTTGCAAGAAGAAAATCATGGACACGTGGATACCTAAATGCCATATATATTGCTCTGATGCATATAGCCAAGATACATGTCGCATGTATATCTCCCATGTGATATCATCATTTTATATGCACATCTTCAGGGGGAGTTCAGGGGAGCTCATACATGTTACATGTTTCCTTCAAAGCTTTCATACATACCTCTACTATATCTGTATTTGAAGCTTTGATGTATGTTGTCATCAATTACCAAAAAGGGGGAGATTGAAAGCACATTTGCTCCCTTGGTGGTTTTGGTAATTTATGCCAACATACATGTTGTTGGACTAATGGTTTTATCTAGTGAATTTCAGACAAGTTCAACAATGGTGTGGCAGGGATAAGAGGATGTGGAATCCCTTCAAAGCTAAGGACAAGGATTGGCAAAAGATCAAGACTCTACATTTTTGGTTTAGTGATCCAAGATCACATTGACTCCATAGGAAAGCCAATACTATTAAAAGGGGATGAGGTGTTGCTTAATGGTCTTTTTGCTCAAGTGCTTAGTGACAGTACTCCTAAACCCTCAACCACTTTCTCCATCCATATATGTCCAAAACCTACATTCCAACTCAGCCCCACCGAAATTTCCTATTCGGTGCCACCGAGTTGGGTCAAAAGTGTGTAATGGTTGGATTTTGTGTGGAGGCTACATATACCCCTCCACCACTTCCTTCTCAGTAAGGAGAGCCATCAGAACGTGCCTACACTTCCACCATACATTTTCTGAGAGAGAACCACCTACTCATGTGTTGAGATCAAGTCATTCCATTCCAACCATTTGAACCTTGATTTCTAGCCTTTCCCAAGTTGCTTTCCACTCAACTCCTTCTTCCACCATAGCCAAATCTGTGAGGAGTTGTTTGAGTGTTGGGAAGACTATCATTTGAAGCACAAGAGCAAGGAGTTCATCAACAACACACCATCTATTACCTTTTGGAGAGTGGTGTCTCCTATATTGGTTAGGTGTCACTTGGGAGCCTCTGACATGATGTGGAGTTGAACCAAGAAGTTTGTAAGGGCAAGGAGATCGCGTACTTCGTGAAGATCTACCCGAGTGAGGCTAGTCCTTCATGGACGTAAGCCATGGTAGGATAGACAAGGTTGCCTCTTCATGGACTCTTTGTGGGTGGAGCCCTCCGTGGACTCGCGCAGCTGTTACCCTTCGTGGGATGAAGTCTCCATCAACGTGGACGTACGATAGCACCACCTATCGGAACCACGCCAAAAACCACCGTGTCTTCATTGCGTTTGATCTTCCATACTCTACCGCTTTACATTCCGCACTTTTGCATGCTTTACTATTTCCGCTGCTCAATCTCTAGATATGCATGTGTAGAAAGTATTGGAATGATCTTAACTTGTGCCAAAATCTGCCTAAGTTCCATGAGAAATTAAAATCTGCAACTTTGGTTGGTTAAGTGTCTATTCACACCCCCCCCCCTCTAGACCTATCTCCTCGATCCCACAGCCGTCCCAGCGGTTGCTGCCATGGCCACCTCCGTGACCGGCACCGCGGCCATTGTGGTCGTCTCGGCGTCCCTGGTGCTCGTCGCGGAGCAGCTTGAGCTCCTGGTAGTCTTCAGTGCTGTGGGAGCGCATGTTGTGGTAGGCACAGAGCGGCTGGCCGTCTTTCCTGGGCTCGTCATGGTCACAGCCGCGCTTCTGCTCGGGCTCCGCTGCAAGCACGGCGGGGCCCTTACGCTTGACGTCCTTGCTCTTGGCCTTGGCGGCCTCAAGCGTCTCGTCGGGGTCGTTGTGGATGAAGAGGCGGCCTTCTTCAGCCTTGGCGCACTTGTCGGCGAGGTCGAACAGTTCAAGCACCGAGTCTAATTCGTCGTTGATGGCGAGCTTCTCGCGCATCTTGACATCTGTGACGCCGGCGGAGAACGCGGAGATGACGGCCGCATCAGAGGCGCGCAGAATCTTGTTGCGCAATTGGCTGAAGCGCTGGATGTACTTGCGGAGGGTCTCATCTGGAAGCTAATGCACGTGCCGCAGGTCATTGATGGTGAGGGAGCGGTCTCGCGTACCCTTGAAGTTGGCGACGAACTAGCTGCAGAGCTCGGCCCACGATGAATGGACGCCTCGTGGAGGTTCATGAGCCAGGAGCGCGGGCCGTCCTTGAGGGCCGTGGGGAACCAGTTTGCCATGACCTTATCGTCGCCATTCGCCGCTTCGATGCTCAGCGCGTAGAGCTGAAGGAACTCCGCAGGGTTGGCGGTGCCATTATAGTGCAGAGGTAGCTCAGGCTTGAACTTCGCGGGCCACACCACCCGACGCAGGTCGCGGGTGAAGGCGCGGCAGCCCACACCGCTCGAGGGGATGCCACCGGCGAGGGCAGCGAGGTTCTGGCACCCTACCGCCGCAACCTCCTGGATGGCCTGGTCCTGGCGCTAGCGCTGCCGCTCGAGGAGCACTCGCGCGTCGGGGGTCGCGTGTGGGATGATCTGGCAGCTGGCCTCGTCACGGGCTGGCAGGGACGCGCCACGGGACGGCTCGCGCGCCCGCGCGTTGCGCTGGGGCCCGCCGAGTTTGTCGCGTAGAGGAGGCGGCGGGGAGCACCGTGCGCCAGGTCCCCAACGCGAGACGGCGGAGGGCGGAGCGAGTGAGAAGGCGCCGGAGCGTCCCCGGCGGCGTTGACGAGCTCGGTGATGCGACCAAGCCAGGCGTCGTAGCTGGCGTAGCGCGGCCTGCGTGTTCGGCGGCCCATGGGGGCGAGGGACGAAGAAGCCGTGGCGGTGTGGCCGTTCGCCTGCACGGAGGGGTGCAGAGAGGAGTCCTGCTGCTCGTGGGCAGCGGGGTCGGTGGCGGCAGCAGCCTCGACAGGGCGGCGGCGGTTGCCACGGGCCACTGGCTTTGTCTGAGCCACGCGGCCAGCCCTGCGCTCGGCGCGATCGCGGCGTGCGTCGGCCATGAAGCTGGTGGAATGGAGGGCGGAACGGAAGAACAGTCGCGCACCCCTACCTGGCACGCCAAATGTCGGAAGTGGGGCTCCGAGGACCCAAAGGTTCGAACACTGGGGTGAGCTTGTTCCTACCTCTTCGTCCCCTACCACGGCGAAGCGACGGCGGGAGCGCGCTCGCGAGGAGCGGACCGTGGACTCAGTGGTTTACCCAGGTTCGGGCCACCTTGCGGTGTAAAACCCTACTCCTGCTTGGTTTTGATTGCGGTGAGCAAGAGAGTGTTCTCGCGTACAAGGTAGGAGAAGGAGTCGACTGAATCGGATCCCAGATCCCTCTACCACGATGGCAGCACTGTCCCTTTATACCCACCTTGGTCCTCTTCCCCCTCAAAACTTAGGCGGGAAGGGTTGACACACTTGGCGGGTTTTGAAAGGGGACAGGCGCTCAGGCTATCCTGACTAAAGGCGGTCTTTGCCTGCAAAAGCATGATCCATGATGCGTCGGTGGGCTCGGTGGTGACCTCCGCCCTGCGCGCCCACCATCTTGATCTTCTTTCGCCGATCGGGCAACCTTTGGGGTTGCTTTGGGAAGTGGACGGCTGGCCTTGCTCCCTTAACACAAAAGGGGAAACCCTCTTCATCCGTGCCTACTGGCGCGGCCTCTGTCGCCGCTCGTCGCCACGCGCGTCACCCACGTGATGGGCACGAGACCGCGCAGCCGAGCCGAATAGCCTTCGTCTTGAGCGCCTTCAGGAGGCCGCCTCGGGAGGCCACCTCGCGAGAGAGCCTCGCGAGGCTGCTGGTGAAGATGCCGAGTCTGGTTTGCCACTCCCTGAGGAGGGGTCCTCAGGAGGCCAAGGCCTCACGAGGGGTCTTGGAGAGATGCTTGATGAAGACGGCATGCTGGGCCCACGGCAGGCGATGCGCCCTGGGCCAAAGGCAGACGGGCCTGGATACCCTGGGTTCCATGGGCCCGACCGTAGCCCCCGGGCCCGTGGCGCGCACGTTCCCGCCTATTAGGGGGCGAAACGGCGCGGGCCCCAACCGCCTGCGGGCCAGGCGTGACGCGTGGCGCACGATGTGACGGGGGACGCCCCCACTTCTCCCACGGCGCCTCGGTAACCGCCCGCGCTGACATAAAGCCTGCCGCGGGCGATGCGTGATGTCTACTACACAACTTATTCTTATATACTCGTGTTGGGCCTCCAAGCGCAGAGGTTTGTAGGACAGTAGCAATTTTCCCTCAAGTGGATGACCTAAGGTTTATCAATCTGTGGGAGGCGTAGGATGAAGATAGTCTCTCTCAAACAACCCTGCAACCAAATAACAAAGAGTCTCTTGTGTCCCCAACACACCCAATACAATGGTAAATTGTATAGGTGCACTAGTTCGGCGAAGAGATGGTGATACAAGTGTAGTATGGATAGTAGATATAGGTTTTTGTAGTGCGAACAATAAAAAACAGCAAGGTAGCAAGTAACAAAAGTGAGCATAAACGGTATTGCAATGCTTAGAAACAAGGCCTAGGGTTCATACTTTCGCTAGTGCAATCTCTCAACAATGCTAATATAATTGGATCATATAATCATCCCTCAACGTGCGATAAAGAATCACTCCCAAGTTCCTATTAGCGGAGAACATAAGATAGAAACTGTTTGTAGGGTACGAAACCACCTCAAAGTTATCCTTTCCGATCGATCTATTGAGCTATTCCTATAAGGGTCACAAACAGCCCTAGAGTTTGTACTAAAATAACACCATATGATACACATCAACCAACTCTAATGTCACTTAGATACTCCAATGTCACCACAAGTATCCATGAGTTGATTATACGATATGCATCAAACAACTTCATAATCATAATATTCAATCCACACAAAGAACTCCAAGGAGCAAACAAATTTTCTATCGGAGAAAAGATAATGAAAACGTGCATCAACCCCTATGCATAGATTACCCCAATGTCACCTCGGGAATCCGTGAGTTGAGTGCCAAAACATATATCAAGTGAATCAATATAATACCCCATTGTCACCACGGGTATTCATATGCAAGACATACATCAAGTGTTCTCAAATCTGAAATATTCAATCCGACAATAACGAAACCTCAAAGGGAAAAGATTCGATTCATCACAACAAGGATAGAGAGGGAAGAAACACCATATGATCCAACTATATTAACAAAGCTTGCGATACATCAAGATCGTGCCATATCAAGAACAAGAGAGAGAGAGAGATCAAACATATAGCTACTAGTACATACCCTCAGCCCCGAGGGTGAACTACTCCCTCCTCGTCATGGAGACCGCCGAGATGATGAAGATGGCCTCTGGTGATGCTTTCCCCCCTCCGGCAGGGTGCCGAAAAAGGGCTGTAGATGAGATCGTGGAGGTACAGAGGCTTGCGGCGGCGTAAAAACTCATCTAGGTTAACTTTCGGGGGTTTCTGAATATATATGATTTTTCAGCGTTGGAATCACGCGAAGAGGGGCCACAGGGGGCCCATGAGGCACCAAGGCGCGCCTGGGGGGGCAGGCGCGCCCAGGTGGCTCGTGGGGCCCCTGTGGCTCTTCTGCTGCTCCTCCGAAGCTTCCTGGGTCTGTTTCCTTCCAGAAAAAATCGTCAAAAAGTTTCGCTGCATTTGGACTTTGTTTGATATGGATTTTCTGGAACACCAAAAACAAGTAGAAAACAGCAACTGGCACTGGGCACTAGGTCAATATGTTAGTCCATGAAAATCATATAAAAGCCATGCAAAATTGCACCAAAATCATACAAAACTATAATAAACATGGCAAGAGTACTTCATAAATTATAGATACGTTGGAGACGTATCAGCATCCCCAAGCTTAATTCCTACTCGTCCTCGAGTAGGTAAATGATAAAAGAAATAATTTATGAAGTGTGAATGCTGGCATAGTGCATAAGTTTGATCAATGATAATTTCAATCACTTTTTCTAGCATCAATATATATCATAATCGGTAGCTCATCTCATAAAACTTCTCATGATCAAGTAGCATGCTATTCACATGTTTAAAGTATAGGCCATAAACTTTCTTGAAAACTAACAAACTATATTCGCAGTCATCAAACAATTGCAATTCATCTTATTTTCAGGAAGGGTCTATGTAAGAGCTTTGATCTAGCAAATTCCACATACTCAACTATCATTTAGTCTTCCATGATTGCTGACACTCAAAGCATATTTTTAGAACAAACCATTTCAGTCAAACACATAGGAAGATAGGGGCTTAATGTTTTGCCTCCCAACTTATTTATCTCATGGATAATGTCAACAATAATAACTCATGATCACCTATATTCACCTGGATATATGTGCCTGGATCTTTCCCTACCACATAATGCTTGCCAACTAAAGAATAAATAGAGCGGAATAGGGATGAACATTAATGACTCTTGCATAAAAGTAAATACAGAAAAGTAAAAGATAGGCCCTTCGCAGAGGGAAACAGAGGTTGTCATGCGCTTTTTGTTGTTGGATGCCCAAGCCCTTAATGCAAAGGAACATCATGTTACATTGCCCCTTGTGATAGTAACCTTTATTATGCAGTCCGTCGCTTTTATTTCTTTACCATCACAAGTTCGTACAACGCTTTTTTTTCCTTGCAATAAAAGATCATACATATTTTAGGAGCAATTTTTATTGCTTTTTGCACCGATGACAACTTACTTGAAGGATCTTATTCAATCCATAGGTAGATATAGTGGACTCTCATGGCAAAAAACTGGGTTTAAGGGTTTTTGGATGCACAAGTAGTATCTCTACTTAGTATGAATTTTTGGCTAGCAAAAGATCCTAAGCAAGCACCACATGTTAGAGGATCCACGACAATATAACTTCTATGTGAATATAAACAAACATAACTCATTATGTTGTCTTCCTTGTCCAACGGCAACTACTTGATCAAGCTTAAAAATAATTAATGGCGGCTCACAATCATAGAAGATGTCCAAGATAGTATATTTATAGGTGAAATTTCTCTCCCTTCAAAAAATTTCATGAATTGTTCAAGTGACCAATGCTATGTTTGTTAACTTTCAATAAATTTTACCACTTATACTTATTGTATGTGAAGTCACTACTCCCCATGGGACAAGCATAAGAAGCATATAAATTTCAACTTTATGATATTCAATTCATTTCAACAATTTACTCATAGGATATAAGTGAAGAACAAGAGTAAATGACAAACTACTCCAAAAAGATATAAGTGAAGACCAAATGAGTAGTTAAGTGAATAGGTAGCTATGTGAGGACTCTCTCTCATTTAAAGATTTCAGATCTTAAGTATTTTATTCAAATAGCAAAGAAAACAAAATAAAATGACATTCCAAGAATAGCACAACTCATGTGAAGAAGCAAAAAACTAAGGCTCAACCAAGACTAACCGATAATTGTTGATGAAGAAAGGTGGGATGCCTACCGGGGCATCCCCAAGCTTAGATGCTTGAGACTTCTTGAAATATTATATTGGGATGCCTTGGGCATCCCCAAGCTTGAGCTTTTGTGTCTCCTTAATTCCTCTCATATCACGGTTTCCCTAACTCTTAAATACTTCATCCACACAAAACTCAACAAGAACTCGTGAGATAAATTAGTGTAAATCAACTCAAAACCTTAACATTCTCTACTGTAGCAAATTACTAAAATTATAATTAAACATTGCATACTAAATGCCTCTGCATATTTAATACTCCTATCCACAAATAGAAACATTAAACTAGCAAACATATGCAAACAATGCAACTATAACAGCAATCTGCCAAAACAGAACAGTCTGTAAAGAGTGAATAAGAATTCATACTTACCTAACTCCAAAAATTCAGAAAACTTACCATGCGAAAGATAACTCATGCATGCTTACTGTGTAAAAATTTCAGATTTTTATCATGTTCTGACAATTCACAAAAAATGAGGACATAACAGAAAACTTTCTGTTTTCAAACAGCAACACATAAACTTGCAAACTGAGCATGGCAAAGGCTATAATTGGCGTTTTATTGAACTAAAAGATACAAAACATGATTAATGATAACATCAAGCAAATCTCAAAAAAATAAAATGACGCTCCAAGCAAAACACATATCTTGTGACGAATAAAAATATAGCTCCAAGTGAGGTTACCGATAATGTTGAAGACGAAAGGGGGGATGCCTTCCGGGGCATCCCCAAGCTTAGTTGCTTGGGTCCTCCTTGAATATTACCTTGGGGTGCCTTGGGCATCCCCAAGCTTAGGGTCTTGCCGCTCCTTATTCTCCTCATATCGATATCTCACCCAAAACTTGAAAACTTCATTCACACAAAACTTAACGGAACTTCGTGAGATAGGTTACTATGATAAAAATAAATCATCCACTTAGGTACTGTCAAGAGAAGATTAATAATTGTTCTCAAATAATTCCTACTGTATTATATCATTTCCACAATTTATATTACTTAATATAAGCTATGGAAACACTAAAACAAGCAAACTATGCATCGAAAACAGAATCTGTCAAAAACAGAACAGCGTGTAGTAAGCGATTTAAAAACCATACTTATGTACTTCAAACAATTCTGAAAAATTAGGAAAACGTAAAAAATTTGTAACCCAATGCTGTGTAAAAATTTCAGAATTTTATCACGCTCCATTACAGAAATAGAAATTCCAGAACTGGATGCAAAAGTTTCTGTTTTTTGCACAGAATCAAATCAACAAGTATCCACACTATCCCAAAGGCTTTACTTGGCACATTATTGAAAGAAAACATAAAAAAAACATGATTACTACAGTATCTTAATCATGTGGACACACAAAAACAGTAGGGGTAAATGTTGGGTTGTCTCCCAACAAGCGCTTTTCTTTAATGCCTTTTTAGCTAGGCATGATGATTTCAATGATGCTCACATAAAAGTAAAGAATTGAAACACAAAGAGAGCATCATGAAGCATATGACTAGAACATTTAAGCCTAACCCACTTCCTATGCATAGGGATTTTGTGAGCAAACAATTTATGGGAGCAAGAATCAACTAGCATAGGAAGGCAAAACAAGCATAACTTCAAAACTTTCAACACATAGAGAGGGAACTTGATATTATTGCAATATGTAAAAGCATATGATCCTCTCTCATAATAATTTTCAGTAGCATCATGAATGAATTAAACAATATAGCTATCACATAAATCATTCTTTTCATGATCTACGAGCATAGAATTTTAACTACTCTCCACATAAGCAAATTTGTTCTCATTCATAATAGTGGGAGCAAACTCAACAAAATAACTATCATGAGATACTTGATTGGCATAATCCAATTGGAAATTAAAATCATGATGAAAAGTTTCATAGTTATCATTAATTTTTACAGCATACATGTCATCACAATAATCATCATAGATAGCAACTTTGTTGTCACAATCAATTGAAACCTCTTCCAAAATAGTGGATTCATTATTAAATAAAGTCACGACCTCTCCAAATCCACTTTTATCAATATAATCATCATAAATAAGAGGCATGCTTTCATCATAATAAATTTTCTCATCAAAACTTGGGGGACTAAAAATATTATCTTCATCAAACATAGCATCCCCAAGCTTGTGGCTTTGCATATCATTAGCGTCATGGATATTCATAGAATTCATACTAGCAACATTGCAATCATGCTCATCATTCAAAGATTTTATGCCAAACATTTTATTGAATTCTTCTTCTATCAATTGAGCACAATTTTCCGCTCCATCATTTTCAAGAAAGACATTATAAAGATGAATAATATGAGGCAACCTCAATTCCATATTATTATTTTTTGTAGTTTTCTTTTATAAACCAAACTAGTGATAAAACAAGAAACTAAAAGATTCAATTGCAAGATCTAAAGATATACCTTCAAGCACTCACCTCCCCAGCAATAGTGCCAGAAAAGAGCTTGATGTCTACTACACAACTTATTCTTGTAGACTCGTGTTGGGCCTCCAAGCGCAGTGGTTTGTAGGACAGTAGCAATTTTCCCTCAAGTGGACGACCTAAGGTTTATCAATCCGTGGGAGGCGTAGGATGAAGATAGTCTCTCTCAAACAACCCTGCAACCAAAAAACAAAGAGTCTCTTGTGTCCCCAACACACCCAATACAATGGTAAATTGTATAGGTGCACTAGTTCAGCGAAGAGATGGTGATACAAGTGTAGTATGGATAGTAGATATAGGTTTTTGTAGTGCGGACAATAAAAAACAGCAAGGTAGCAAGTAACAAAAGTGAGCATAAACGGTATTGCAATGCTTAGAAACAAGGCCTAGGGTTCATACTTTCACTAGTGCAATCTCTCAACAATGCTAATATAATTGGACCATATAATCATCCCTCAACGTGCGATAAAGAATCACTCCCAAGTTCCTATTAGCAGAGAACATAAGATAGAAATTGTTTGTAGGGTACGAAACCACCTCAAAGTTATCCTTTTTGATCGATCTATTGAGCTATTCCTATAAGTGTCACAAACAACCCTAGATTCGTACTAAAATAAGACCATATGATACACATCAACCAACTCTAATGTCACCTAGATACTCCAATGTCACCACAAGTATCCGTGAGTTGATTATACGATATGCATCAAACAACTTCATAATCATAATATTCAATCCACACAAAGAACTCCAAGGAGCACCCCAAAG
This sequence comes from Elymus sibiricus, assembly GCA_039707655.1. Lineage (NCBI taxonomy): Eukaryota > Viridiplantae > Streptophyta > Magnoliopsida > Poales > Poaceae > Elymus > Elymus sibiricus. The sequence goes on along the minus strand of CM077666.1, from coordinate 162,549,063 downwards.
TTTCTATCGGAGAAAAGATAATGAAAACGTGCATCAACCCCTATGCATAGATTACCCCAATGTCACCTCGGGAATCCGCGAGTTGAGTGCCAAAACATATATCAAGTGAATCAATATAATACCCCATTGTCACCACGAGTATTCATATGCAAGACATACATCAAGTGTTCTCAAATCTGAAATATTCAATCCGACAATAACGAAACCTCAAAGGGAAAATATTCGATTCATCACAACAAGGATAGAGAGGGAAGAAACACCATATGATCCAACTATATTAACAAAGCTCGCGATACATCAAGATCGTGCCATATCAAGAACACAAGAGAGAGAGATCAAACACATAGCTACTAGTACATACCGTCAGCCCCGAGGGTGAACTACTCCCTCCTCATCATGGAGACCGTCGGGATGATGAAGATGGCCTCCGGTGATGCTTTCCCACCTTCGGAGGGGTGCCGAAAAAGGGCTGTAGATGAGATTGTGGAGGTACAGAGGCTTGCGGCGGCATAAAAACTCATCTAGGTTAACTTTCGGGGGTTTCTGAATATATATGATTTTTCAGCGTTGGAATCACGCGAAAAGGGGCCAGAGGGGGCCCACGAGGCACCAGGGCACGCCAGGGGGGGGCAATCGCGCCCAGGTGGCTCGTGGGGCCCCTATGGCTCTTCTGCTGCTCCTCCGAAGCTTCCTGGGTCAGTTTCCTTCCAGAAAAAATAATCAAAAAGTTTCGCTGCATTTGGACTTCGTTTGATATGGATTTTCTGGAAAACCAAAAACAAGCAGAAAACATCAACTGGCACTGGGCACTAGGTCAATATGTTAGTCCATGAAAATCATATAAAAGTCATGTAAAAGTGCACCAAAATCATACAAAACTATAATAAACATGGCATGAATACTTCATAAATTATAGATACGTTGGAGACGTATCAATGCGCGACCATCATTGCCTTCCTTCGTACATTCCGTCTCCCCGCGCCTTCCTTCCCATGCACAGTTCCTTCTACCTCTCCCAAAACTCCGCTGCTCTGGACCCTTGCTGCGCCGCCATGTCACCCCCGGTAGGAAGGAAGAGGCGAAAGAGACGGTGATCGCGGAGGTGGTGCCAGAGCCCGCTCTGGGTAGGCCCACGATCATCAACGCCGAGGGGCTTAGCAAGGTGCTTCCGATGACCGCAGCTGCTTCTAACGAGTGGGGGGCCACTCGGATCTGGCCAGCTTCGCGCCCGACCGCCGACCTCGACGCCACCTCTGCTGTCCTCATCCTTCCCGCACTCTTCGCTGGCCTGCTGCCTCCATTCTCTGATTTCTTCAACGCCGCCCTTTCCCACTACTAGGTCCATGCACTGCATCTCGAGCCGAACTCTGTCCTTCTTCTTTCCGCCTTCGCCTTCTTATGCGAGGCCTTCCTGATCGTGACGCCATCAGTGGCGCTCTTCCGCCACTTCTTTAGCCTGAGGCTGACCGCGGCGAACCAATGCTCCGGGTACGCCTCGTTCCACATCGTAGACGAGACGGCGGGCGACGACATCGACATGAGGCTCACCAAGGAGGTTGAGGACTTCAGACGGCAATGGGTGTACGTGGACGCAGCCCAGTTCAGTCCCCTGCTGCAGCTGCCGACATCTCCGGCGGCGAGGAGCTCTAGATGGGGGCATGAGAGGCTCGCCGACCTGAGGCTGGCATGGGTGTGGAAGAGGTTGGTCGAGCTGAGGGCTGCGAAAGTAACGGTGGTCACGGTCGTGAGGGAGTTCCTCCGGCGCTGCATAGCTCCCCTCCAGCGACACTCCCACCTGATGTGGGCCTTCACCGGCCCGGAGGACCCGATGCGGTTGAGCGCGGACAGCTTGCTGCCGAAGGTGCTCCACACCCTGACCGGCGAAGAGGTGGATGAGCCACCCAAGGACGGGCTCCCCTTGTACCGCTTCAGGAACAAAGAGGCGCTGGCTGGCTCAATGCCGCACTTTAACCAGTGGGGGCCGCTTCCAGAAGACCTTGAAGGGCCCCGGGATAACCCCTTCTTGGCGGTTCCCGGCTCGGATGATCGTGGCGATACCAGGGCCTCGGCGGGCACTGCGGAGGACGGTGGCGGCCCGGGCCGGCGGACCCACCGCCGACTCGTCCGTGGTCTTGGAGATGATGATGACATCGCCCCGCCTGGGGCCGCGTCTGCCTTGCCCGGCCAGGCGGAGAGAGCGGGGAGCCCCTGCGCGGCAGCTATGAAGCCGCAGGGCTCCGGAGGCGGCAGCGAGGGCGGACCCCGTGGTTCTCCCGCAAGGGGGGCCAGTCGCGAGAAGGGGCCTCGCGAGGGTGGCAGTGGCGGCATTCCGCCATGGCCACTGAAGAAGAGGAGATGGATTGCCAAGGATGAGTAAGCATCCGCCTTCCCTTCTCCTGCACCCGGCGCATCACGTGTGCCTGAGTCTTTGCTTTTTCTAGGACCTCCTCGAGCAAGAAGAAGAAGAAAGAGGAGATGTCCCCCGGCCTGGCGGGGGCCACACCGCCGGTTGCTAAGGCCGGGGGGGCATGAGAAGACCGCCAGCGCCTTGGTTAGGGTGTCCCGGACTAGGGGGTACTCGGGCTGCCGGCCTATCTCTCATGGGCTGGACTAGTGGGACGCTCTCTACACGTCGATGGAAGGCTGGATTGTGGACGACCCCGTATGATAGAAGGAAATCTCTGAAGTCTTGGCGTCTCTTCCAAGGAATAGATGGCGTAACCGGCATGTTTATCCCTGATGATAACCGACCATATGTAACCCTAGGGCCCCCTGGTGTCTATATAAACCAGGAGGTTTAGTCCGTAGGGAGAAGACTCATAATCTAGGGTTTAACCCATCTGATCTCGAGGTAGATCAACTCTGTAACCTTCATACAATCACATCAATACAATCAAGCAGGACGTAGGGTTTTACCTCCTCGAGAGGGCCCGAACCTGGGTAGATCGCTGTCTCTACGCTCTTTGTTACCATCGACTCCTTGACCCATAGTTCGGACCCCCTACCCGAGATCTGCCGGTTTTGGTACCGACATTGGTGCTTGCATTGAGAGTCCCGTCGTGGGTCGCCAAGGATCAATGGCTCGCCGTCCCCGGACAGTTCTTCAGCAATGGAATCTGCAGCAGGGATATCATCGTCCTCGGACAGCTCTTCTCTTCAGCGACGGAGTTCGTAGCAGGGACATCTTCGTCCCCGGCCAGCTCTTCGCGTTCGGCAGCATCGTGTTATACGCCGATCCGACCGGTTACCTCGACCAGGTCGGCAACTTCGCCCCCGAGCAGGAAATCAGGTTCGGCGGCCTTCAGTTCGTCGCCGACGCTCGAGGCGATTTGGTCTTTACTGGGTTGTCGGCCTCACCCGAGGAACCCACCAACCCCGAGGCCTTGACTTCGGATCCCTTGCCCGCCCCAGTCCCCGGGGCGGGCCTCGGATCGGACCTGACCTTGAGTTTGGCTCCAACCCCGGTGCCGGAGAACCAGGGGTCACCCTTGGCCGAGCACACTCCCGTTAACGACGCGCCAGAGCTCAACTCCAGGGATCGTCCGAACATAGATCCGGTGGATCCCTCGATTTTAAGCGAGATGCTGGACCGGATCCAGATGATAAATATCGCGGACGGCCCGTCCTCGGACCAGGAGCAGGTCGGACAGGATGCCGGCCGTGGGGAATTTTGCGTCCCACCCACTACCCACTTGGTAGCCACTGTCGAAGAGTTAATCGACATGCTGGACTACGCCTCCGAGGAGGCTGACTACATGGACGAGGACATGGACGTCCCGCCCTCCACGGACACCTTCCTTGCCACTACAAATACCGGAAAGTGGACCGCCACCTCCACTTATGACGTCTACATGGTTGACACCCCCATGAAGGACGGTGACACAACCAACAAAGGCGGCGACGACACCACCGAAGACCCGCCCAGACGCCGACGACGGCGAGCCAGAGGGCGGGGGAAGGGCAAGGAAAATCACACAGACACAAACGACACCGGAGCTAACGAGACTCCGGATAATTTGGGGGAGCTCGGCGACAACACGCCCGAGCAACGACCTGACTCCCCTGAAGGGCATGAGGACTAGGGTGACCCCGAGGACCTCGATGATTCCGAGGACAGTAATTACCTCCCCCCATCCGAAGAGGAAGATAGCCTCGGACCCGAGGACTTTATCGTCCCAGAGGATCCCCTGGCACAAGAAACATTCAAATGGCAACTCATTGCCACTGCCCGAAGCTTAAAGATGAAATAACAACAGCTCAGGGCCGAGCAGGATACACTCAACGATAGATGGACGATGGTCCTAGCCGCCGAAGAAGGCCTCGACGATCAACGTCAGGGCCAATATAGGAGTTATCCGCGGCGGCGCCTCCGTCCAGACTTCGAGGATGAGGCCTTCGAGCCCGTACCTCCCAGACGAACTTACACAGACCAGCCCGACCGGCCCCCTCGAGGACGAGATAGGCCGGCGGTGGAAGCCGAGCTCCCACCTGCGCCCCCTCGAGGACGAGATAGAACGGCTGGAGAAGCTGAATACCCACCCGCGCCCCCTCGAGGACGAAATAGAGCGGCCGGAGAAGCCAAACTCCCACCCGTGCCCCCTCGAGGACGGGATAGGACGGCCAGGGAAGCCGAATACCCACTCGTGCCTTCTCGCCGAGCAGGCAAACACCCGGTTCAACCGGATGACCAATACGATCTGCGCCACGACCTGAACACACGAGCGATTCAGTCGAGGTCCATCTATGGACCCACAGCATACGCACCCGCTGGACGGGACGGATACCAGGCCTGGCGCGATAGAAATGACAGGGCTCGGGATCAGCACCATGCCCGGATGACAACTGTCTTCGGCACGACGCGGCCCGGGCCAGGGGCGCCGCACACCCAATGTGTTTTACTGACGAGGTGATCCAGCATCAGTTCCCCGAGGGGTTTAAACCCGTTAATATAGAATCCTACGATGGGACAACTGACCCAGCTGTGTGGATTGCGGATTTTCTTCTCCACATTCATATGGCTCGAGGAGATGATCTCCATGCTATCAAGTACTTACCACTGAAACTTAAGGGACCGGCCAGGCATTGGCTGAACAGCCTACCCGAAAACTCCATTGGGAGCTGGGAAGTACTCGAAGATGCATTCCAAGCTAACTTTCAGGGCACCTACGTTCGACCACCGAACGCCGATGACCTGAGCCATGTTATCCAACAGCCCGGAGAGTCAGCCCGGCAATTTTGGAACCGGTTCTTGACCAAGAAGAACCAGATCGTCGACTGTCCGGACGCCGAAGCAATTGCGGCATTCAAACACAGTATCCGGGACGAGTGGCTCGCTCGCCAGCTCGGCCAAGACAAGCCAAGAACAATGTCGGCCCTTACTTCTCTCATGACCCGCTTTCGCACGGGTGAGGATAGCTGGTTAGCTCGTCGAAGCAACCACCCCGAAGACCCCGGTACTTCAGAGACCCGGGACGGGAATGGCAAACCCCGGCGCAATAGGAACAACAAGCGCCGACACTCAAACAACGGCGGTGAAGCCGATGACGCAGCGGTGAACGCCGGATTCAGCGGCTCGAAATCGGGACAGCAGAGAAAACCCTCTAAAGGGAACCAAGATGGCCCGTCTGCGCTAGACAGAATATTGGATAGGCCCTGCCAGATTCACGGCACCCCCGAAAAGCCAGCTAACCACACCAACCGTCACTGTTGGGTCATCAAGCAGGCCGGCAAGGCCACAGCCGAAGAACAGGGCAAGGGCCCCCGCAGTGAGGACGACGACTAACCTCGCGGGCCGAACAATGGAGGCCAAAAACAGTTCCCTCCGGAGGTCAAAACCGTGAACATGATCTACGTCACGCATATACCAAAGAAGGAGCGGAAACGCGCGCTTCAGGATGTTTACGCCTTAGAGCCGGTAGCCCCGAAATTCAACCCTTGGTCGGCTTGCCCGATCACTTTCGACCGTCGATATCATCCGACCAGTATACGCCATGGAGGAACGGCGGCTCTGGTACTCGACCCCATTGTGGACGGATTTCACCTCACTAGAGTCTTGATGGACGGAGGTAGCAGTCTTAACCTGCTTTACGCAGATACAGTGAGGAAGATGGGGATCGACCCATCAAGGATCAAACCCAGCAACACCACCTTTAAAGGTGTAATACCTGGCGTCGAGGCACGCTGCTCGGGATCCGTGACTTTGGAAGTAGTCTTCGGCTCGCCCGACAACTTCCGCGCCGAGGACTTGATCTTCGATATCGTTCCTTTCCGCAGTGTTTATCACGCACTCCTCGGACGGACCGCCTTCGCTCGCTTTAACGCCGTCCCGCACTATGCATACCTGAAGCTGAAGATGCCAGGACCATGGGGCGTTATTACCATTAACGGTAATACCGAGCGCTCGCTCCGAACAGAGGAACACACTGCGGCTCTCGCCGCCGAAGTCCAAGCTGCCAAAGAGGCGTCGCAATCATAGTCCACTGTCAAGACACTGGACACATGCAAGCGCTCCCGAGCTGCAGCCTCGGTCCCGGCGCGCTCCCATGCTCCACCCAAATAGGGATACGCGCCCCACAGCACGGCCCACCTAGTCGCGAAATACGTACCTCGCGTGCACAATTTCGCGCTCAAAATTCCATGGGCGGTTGTGGGGACACAACAAACAAAAGGTCCAGAGCTCGGTTCGACCGACCAATGGCCACCAAATGTCTTCAAATTGACATCAACAATGGGCACCATCTAGGGCCTGATCAGCATCCAGCTGATATACCACGGCGACTTCTCAAAACCCATTTTCAAGGGCTCGCCCGCTAAAGATTACTTCTTCCGCCGAATACACGGCGGACAGCTTCGCTTCCACGACAGCTTCTTGACGAGCAAAGGCGCAGATGTGCAGCAGGGCGTCGTAGGGACGTCAAACCACTCATGGAAGCCCTGTGTAAACCTTTACTCTCAATATATACATTCCTTTAAAGTATCTATTTAAGCTACTTCGGCAATACGGATTGTACGGTTGGACGTCACACATTCAAAGGAAGTAAAGACCACTTTATTATGGTATACTCGTGCAGTCATTCACGTTGCATATTCCTTTCCGCCTTTTTCCGCCAAAGTACACTATCACGATACATTTATTTTAAACCGGCTAATAGACCGGGGGCTCGACCATAGATCTTGCCTTAAAACTTTATACCGGCACTTCTCTTTTCTTGTGCTCGGTGTCACGGATATTGCATTATATGAATCAGTTCCGAATTGCGTCTTTGGTCAATAGTTGGGTTGCCCGGCTCCTGTGTTTACCCTCTTACGTTCCGCACTATTCGGCTAAGAGGGTAAAGGGAGAACCACTGCGATTGTACTTCTAGCTTGCCTGGTTAAGTACCTCAGTGGAGAAAGCCGAAAACTGACTGTCCCAATAAGCGAGAACTGGTCGGCGATTCGATGACTGGCGTTAGCCTAAAATCGTTGGAGGTTAGGCCGTGTCATACGAAGGGTTCTCTGTCACAGAAACCATATGATGATGGTATCAACCGCGGCTCGTCCGAATATCACAAACACCGGGGGCTCGTCACCGGCCCCCACCGTCAAGCTGCTTTGGCTAAGTGAAAGCACTAAAACCACATAGTCTGATTGCCTGGTTTTCCGTACATACAACCGCCCCCGGGCACCGAGACGTCGGCTAAGGGTTCACGTATTACGAGAAAACACCCCATGCAGTATCTGCCCGGGGGCTGAAGCCGACGACTAGTAACTTACAGTTTCAAATCGGCCGCACAGGAGTCAAAATTAATCCGGCACTATATCCATAGCCGATCACTTGCACTACAATAATGCAAAAGTTTCAACTCCTTGGTTACAAGGAAACTACATCTACTCATAAATTACATCTTTTGGGCATTGGGCATCTACTGCCCGAGCACCGTCCATCACGGCTGGAAAGTACTGCTCGGGACGCCTATGCTCTTTCCCTGGCGGCGGAGGTCCGGTGGCTATCTCAGCGGGTTTTAGCTTCGGCCAATGTACCATTGTCTTGCCGAAGGCCATCCGAGCACCCTCGATACATGTGGAGTGCTTCCAGGCATCGACCTGAGCAGGAGCGCCGAACAGCCTCTGCACCAGACCGAAGTAGCTGCTCGGCAGCGGCTCCGATGGCCATAGTTTGACGCAGAGGTCCTTCATCACCGGCTCCGCCATCCGATGTAGCTCCATTAGCTGTTTCATCTGGTTGTTGAGGAGGGGAGGGTGTTCGGGCGCTTGAAATTGCGCCCAGAAAAGCCTCTGCTCGGCCCAACCCTCCTGGCCGGCGAAGAACCTCGCCGCATCCGCCGCACTCTTCGGGAGGTCCGCAAAGGCGCCTGCGGAACGCCATACCCGCGTGAGCAACGCGAACCTGTTACCTCCAAAGACACATTGTAACAAGTACGGCTTACCGTCCGCGATCAGCCTGACTTGGCGGAGCTCTTCTTGGTAACCACGCGCCTTTGTCCGCGCTTCCTTAGCCGTCGCTGCTAACGAGGTCATCTCGGCGGCCTGCTCCTTATTCTTTTGCTCGAGGGCCTCACATCTTGTGACGGCATCCCCAAGCTCCTGCTGCACTTCCAGCACCCTGACCTCGTGCTTTTCACTTGTGGTTCTCAGCGCCGCCAGCTCGGCAGCTGCCTGTTCGGCTGCCAACTTTTGCGTCGCCGCGTCCGCCTGAGCTATCCTCAGTGCGGCCTTGAGGCTTTCGACCTCCGCGACTGCAGCTGCTGTTCAATCGGTTATCTCCGTTAGGATGCATTGAACACTGCTTCAAATCTACGGCTGTATTCACTATCACAACTCGGCCTTACCTTGCGCCTCATCGAACCTCTTGTTCACCAGGCTCAGATCATCCTCGGAGCTCTTTAGCTTCCGATTCAGCTCGGCCAACTCTTCGGCGTTGGCAGCTGCGGCCGAGGATGATGCCTGCGCATTATTCTGCACCCGTTAATATCCGAGATGTCGATTTTTGATCCTCCGACCGGCTTTGCTCAGCCGGTCAGAGTCTCGGGGGCTACTATGTATGAGGCTATATATTTGCACAAATGAATTTTCCTAAGGAAAAAGCATTACTTCGCTCACCTTGAAGCCGGTCAGAAGGCCACTAAAGGCCTCCTTCAATCCGTTATCCACGGACCGAATACTCTGTAGCACCGCGCCCATAAGTGCACGGTGCTCTTCGGCGATGAAGGAGCTGGTTACAGCATCCTCCATCTCGTCCGGCCACCTAGTCGATGCCTGCTCTTGGGCAGGCGGGGGTGGCGGTGGTACTCCGGCTCCTTCCTTCTCCAAGTCCGGAGCACCGGACTCAGGACGCCTTGACGTCTCTGGAGTGGTCCTCGGAGAGAGTTCGGTTCGTCCGAGCTCCTCCCTCTTGTTCATCAGAGGGGCCCTCCCCTCCTGGTCTTCGGCGACCGAGGCATTCACCTCGGCCATGATAGTATCACCTCCTTCCCCTGTGTGTGGCATGGGAAGAGTCCTCCTCGACAGGACCTCCTCGGTTTCCTTCACGATTGGGGAAGGCGAGGCGCGGGATCCAATGCCGCTCTCCGCTAGCGCCGCCGGTGGAGAATCCCCCTCCGAAACTCGGTCGGCGGGGAGATCGCGCAGCGGACTACAAATTTGCACATGGAAACTTGATCAGTATCAGCCCAGTTCGGCTAAAGATGCTCAGGTAGTCGCTAGAGCGCATACCTTTGGGCCTGCGGTTTGGCTCTGGGAATTTTCCGAGGAACCTCTTCTGAGGCCTCAGAGTCCTCGGCAGAAGCCGAGCTATCGCCGGACAAGGCTACCTTGGCCTTGCACGGTCTTTTGGGAGCGGGTCGAGGAGGCTCCTCCTCGGCATCCTCGGACGCCACCCTCTTCCCTGTTCGGGAGGAATCGTCCTCCTCCCCGTCCTCTCCTTGCTCCTTCTCCTCCTCTTGCGCGGAGGGAGCATTGGTGTCCCCGGATCTAGCACCCGGGGGTCTTCGGGAGCGGAGGCTCTCTCTGGCCTCCCCCTGTTGCTTCTTCTTCTCCTTCCTTTCCGGCACCTCGTACGGCTCCATGGCCAACATGGCCGTCAGGAGGGGCGTCCTGGGTCCTTCTAGCAGCGGCGCCGGACTGTCAATCCGCTGGGCCTTCTTCAGCCATTTCTGTGGATGAGAAGTCAAGAAGCTGAGTACCTTATTAAAGGGAAATAGTTCGAATACAAGAACAAACTTAGTCATACCTCCCGTGGGGGGTTTGTGGCATCAAGTCCGATGTCCTCTCCCTCGGCCGGCCAGTCCTTCTGCGGCTTGAACAGCGCTCTCCATAGCTGGGCGTGGGTGGTGCGGAAGAAGTTGCGCACGGTGACCGGGTCTTCGGGCTTGTAGGCCCACATGGGGGAGCCCCTATCCTGGCATGGGAGTATTCGACGGCCGAGCATGATCTGGACCACGTTGGGAAGCTCGACGCCTTTCCCTATCATCTTGGCAATTCGTTGTTGTAGCTGCTCCACCTCCTTGTTTACCCCCCAGTCGAGGCCTTTCTTGGTCCATGAGACCAACCTCGTAGGGGGTCCGGATCGGAAGGCCGAAATCGCCCCCCAACCGACGCTCCTTGGCTCGGTGATGTAGAACCATTCCCTCTGCCAAACCTTGACGGTCTCGATGAAGGTGCCCTTTGGCCATTCCACTCGGGGGAGTTTGCTAACCATAGCACCCCCGCAGTCCGCTTGTTGGCCGTCGACGATCTTCGGCTTGATGTTGAAGCCCTTCAGCCACAGGCCGAAGTGTGGCCGGATCCAGAGAAAGGCTTCACAGATGGTGATGAAGGCCGAGATATGTAGAAAGGAATTCGGCGCGAGATCGTGGAAGTCAAGCCCGTAAAAGAACATAAGACCCCTGACGAAGAGGTGAAGGGGAAATCCTAAACCTCGAAGGAAGTGGGGGACGAACACCACCCTTTCGCCCGGTCGCGGCGTGGGGACGGCCTGGCCGGCCTCTGGAGCACGGTGGGCTATGTCGGCAGGGAGATATCCCGCGCCCTTCAACTCCATGATGGCGCTTTCGGTGACGACGGACGCCTCCCATTTGCCCTTGGACCCGGAACCCGCCATTGCTGGATTAGGCGGGTGGATGGAAAGGTTCTTGGGAGGGAGAGCAGATCTGGGTGTTGGAGCTCAAGAGATGGGGAAGGCAATGGCGAAAGAGGGGAATGAGAGCGTGCGACCGAAAAACAAGGACTGTGCCCCTTTTATGGGCTGTAAAACCCACGGTCCCTTTACTGCGTTGCAGTCCTCGCCGCTTCCCCGTATAACCGTGCCATTATGTGCGCATGGGGTGAGGCGGATTATTGATTATATCCCTTGAAAATAGGACACGATCTCCATATCGATGGAACGTGCCAATGAGAACCGCCTCAAACCGCGAATCGAGTTTGTCATAAACCAACTTGCGGTCGTGGCAAGGTGTGACCCTTCGGTAAAAGTTGTCAGATGAGAACACTGTTCACGCCGAAGCGGCTAGCCTTCGGGGCTAAGTTATTATTAAACTTCGTTACCAAGATACAGTTCGGCGCATACACGACCGGATAATGCTTGAAAATACAACTCGGAGTAATACAGGCCTGTTACCGGTGTCACGGAGGAAAGTGAACTGGTCCACAAAGCCGATGGTGTTCGACATCTACCTCGGCTTCGAAGACTAGTTCAGGGGCTACTGAGGGTGTCCCGGACTAGGGGGTACTCGGGCTGCCGGCCTATCTCTCATGGGCCGGACTGGTGGGCCGCTCTCTACACGTCGATGGAAGGTTGGATTGTGGATGACCCCGTATGATAGAAGGAAATCTCTGAAGTCTTGGCGTCTCTTCCAAGGAATAGATGGCGTAACCGGCATGTTTATCCCTGATGATAACTGACCATATGTAACCCTAGGGCCCCCCTGGTGTCTATATAAACCAGGAGGTTTAGTCCGTAGGGAGAAGACTCATAATCTAGGGTTTAGCCCATCTGATCTCGAGGTAGATCAACTCTGTAACCTTCATACAATCACATCAATACAATCAAGCAGGACGTAGGGTTTAACCTCCTCGAGAGGGCCCGAACCTGGGTAAATCGATGTCTCTACGCTCTCTGTTACCATCGACTCCTTGACCCATAGTTCGGACCCCCTACCCGAGATCTGCCGGTTTTGGTACCGACACTTCGGCTCCAAGATGTTCCGCGCCCTCGAGCTCTGTGCCCGCCGCGCCTTGGGCTCCATTTGCAAGGAGGATGTCAGCAGCCCCCTCGAGACTCACGACGGCAGCTACCTCGACATCTTCACCAAGCTCGTGGAGCGGCTTGAGGTTGGTGCCAAGAAGGTGGGCGGAATCATCGAGGAAGAGTGTCGTGATCTCCTCACCCAGGCTGCCACGCTCATCTTCAGCCATCTTCTCCATGCCGATCCCAACTTTGACTTTGGCAAGGTGATAGTTCCCGTCCCGGATGAGGTCCGCGACACCCTTGGGAAGGCGGTGGAGGATCACGTGGACGCTTTGCACGAGCAATTCGCCCCTAGCGGCAGCGAGAGCTCAGGCGGAGCCGAGGGAGGTGACGACGACGATGGCAGCAGCGGTGATGGCGACACGTCCTCTTAGGCCCTTCCCCATGTCCTGCGCATAGTTGATTACGGCCCCGTGGGGGTGTGAGGACAATGCTTTTGTGTTTTAAGTACTTTATGATTTGCTATAATGAACGCTCGTGCCCTCATGAAGCTTTGTCTTGAGGCCTGTTTTGCTCTTTTTTGTTTGCCTTGATGCTCTACGTCGTCAGGACCCAGCCCCCGAGTGGGCCACAGCTATCGCTGGTATGTCAGGTCGCAATGCCTGGACAAGGCCAGGAGGTGAGGGGCACTGGGAGCTAGTGAGGGCTCCTGAGGCGCGATGCTCAGGGAGCCCCCCTTTGACGCGCAAGCGGCTTGTGCCAAGAGAAACGCTGGCGCTCATGAGGTTGCTGGAGGGGAAAGCTTAAGAGATGGTGAGGGCGGTTCGCGAGGCAGGAGACTTAGCTCTGTGCGGGATGGTGTCTGGTAGGCCATCACTTGTAGGGTACGCCTCGTGAGGGTTTCGCTCGCGAGATCTCCTGCTGAGACTGCCGTCGTGGGTTAGCTCCCGAGGTAGGGCCTGCGGGGCTTCCTGACGCCCTGAGGGGGCCACCTCGCGAGGCATCCTCACGAGGCCTTTTAGGGGACCTGCTCCTGAGATAACTACATGCAGAATACTTAACAACAGGGGAGCAGCGCGCGCTCGCCAATTCGCTCATGGGTGTTATGCGAGGAGACAAGACACCAAGGACCTTTGTGGGGTGGCGTGCACGGGAGCAGGCCCGCAAGCCAGAGCCCGATTGCTTGGGTTTTTCAGCACTGCTGGGACTGACCCGAGCACTGACACCGTGTCCAGCCCCCACTCGCGTGAGGCTCATGAGGGACGTTGTGAGCGCGCGAGGCTCATGAGGCAAAAACAAAACGAAACACCATCTAAAGAAACCGAAGCTTTACTGAAGTAAGATGGCAACCCATTACATAACCAAAACAAGATACGGCTACCGTGTCCGGCACGGGTCAGCTTGAGGTTGGTGCAACCCGTGGGGCGCCCTCAGTTACACATCAAAAACGAGGAAAAGAGTGTTACCCTGTCCGGCACGGGTCAGCTTGAGGTTGGTGAAGCCCGTGCGGCGCCCTCAGTTGATTGTTCCGCCAGCGCGGAGCATGGGGCTTCCACAGGGGTGTGGGTATGATCACGGGTCGATCGTTCCACCAGCGCGGAGCATGGGGCTTCCACTTGGGCGTGGGCGGGAGCTCTTGCGGGCCCATCAGGCGAACGCAATGAGAGGCTCCGGGGCGTGTACAGCCCCATTTCGTTCGTACGCGTGAGGGTCACGGGTAGAACTTGCGGAGGTGTTGGATGTTCCAGGCGTTAGGCACAGGAACTCCGTCCTCCGTCTCCAGCCGGGCTGAGCCGGGCCTGGAGACATGAGTAACCCGGAAAGGGCCTTCCCACATAGGTGAGAGTTTGTGAAGTCCCTCTCTGGAGAGGATCTTGCGCAGGACGAGGTCGCCGACCTTGAGAGTGCGAGGGTGAATGTTGTGGTTGTGGTAGCGATGCAAGGCCTGCTGGTACCTCGCGGCGCTGCGGAACACCTTGCCGACGAGGTTGTGTGACGAGGAGTGGTGACCGCAGTCTCCTCCATGGATATCGGCGAGCAACTTGTGCCCTTGTTCTTTAGAAATGCACCACAGCGAGACGCCATTGGGGCGCCAGCGGTACAGCTCACCATCTTGTAAGCAGTAAGCGGTGGCCTGCCGGGCCACGCGCTCTGCTTCTGAGTCCATCTCCGGGAGGGTGCCATGAAGCAAGTAAGCCTTGAAATCCACGGCCCAGCTGTCCACTTGAGGCTCCAGCGCTAGCAGCAGGCGGGCTCCTGAGGCTGGGCCGCAGTCTGGCACGCCCGTTGGCGGTGCGGGCGAGAGTTCCTCATGAAGGAGCGCGGTGCTCGGGGAAGGAGGTGCAGTTGATGGTTTGAGGAGCCTTTCCTCGAAGACGCCGGGGCTCTAAGGCTCGCGGCGAGATGCTCGTTTGGCAATGTCGTCAGCTTCTTTGTTGCCGCTGTGGGGGATGTGCTGCAGCTCTAGGCCAAGAAAACGCTTCTCAAGTTTACGTACCTCGTCTAGGTAGGCGGCCATGTGCTCGTCCTTGGGCTTGTAGCTTTTGTTGGAGAAGTTGACGAGAAGTTGTGAATCGCCCTTGATGATCACACGCTTGATGCCCAGAGCGAACGCGGCATTGAGGCCGGCGATGAGGCCCTCATACTCTGCGATGTTGTTGGAAACCTTGTCGGTGTGCCTGAAGCAGAGTTGTACGGCATAATAGAGCATGTCTCCTGTCGGCGAGGTGAGCATGACTCCAGCCCCCGCGCCCTGCCGGGAGAAGGCGCCGTCGAAGTGCATGGTCCAGCCGCCAGGCGCCTCGACCATTAGCAGGAGGGATGTGGCCTCACGAGGCTCCTCCTCGTACATGTCCGTCCACTCCGCCACGAAGTCGGCCAGAGCCGCGCCTTTGTTGACTCTGGTGGTGGAAAACTCCAGCTGGAAGGCTTGCAGCTCGATGTTCCATTCGGCGACGCGGCCGGTAGCGTTGGCGCTGCGCAGTACTTGCTCCAAGGGGTAGGAAGAGATGACCTTGACGGCATGACCCTAAAAGTAGTGGCGCAGCTTCTTGGAGGCGACGAGGAGCGCGAGGAGGAGCTTCTGCTGCATGGGGTAGCGCTCGCGCGCATCCCTTAGCACGGTGCTGACGAAGTACACAGGGTGTTCGACGAGGCGCGTAGTCGTAGTGGCAGCTTGCTCTCCAGGCGCCTCACGAGGCTTGATGGGCCCGGGGAGCTCACGAGGCTCGGCGGGCTCACGAGGCTGAGGAGGCTCGCGAGGCTCGGGCTCGGGAGGTGCGGAGGGTTTCTCCTTAGCACAGATGTGCTCCTCTCACACCGCTACCAGTGCCGCGCTGGCCGTCTGAGGGGTGGCCGCCAAGTACATGAGCAAGGGCTCGCGAGAGCGCGGCGCGACCATGATGGGCGGGCTCGTGAGGTACCTCTTGAGGTCTTCGAAAGCGGCGTCTGCCTCAGGAGTCCACTTGAAAGAGCCGGACCTCTTCAGGAGCTTGAAGAAAGGCAGGGCTCGCTCGCCAAACTTGGAGATGAAGCGCCCCAGGGAGGCCATACATCCTGCCAAGCGTTGCATTTCCTTGAGGGTCCGGGGAGGACACATTTTCTCGATGGCCTTGATTTTCTCAGGGTTGGCCTCGATGCCACGGTGTGAGACCAAGAAGCCGAGGAGCTTGCCGGAGGGAACTCCGAAGACGCACTTCTCGGGGTTGAGCTTTAGGTTGACCTTCCGCAGGTTGGCGAACGTTTCCTTGAGGTCCGCAATGAGGGATCCAGCCTCGCGAGACTTGACCACGATGTCGTCGACGTAGGCCTCCGCGTTCCTCCCCATCTGAAGCCCCAGTGTGATGCGCATTAGCCGTTGGAAGGTGGCGCCCGCGCTCCTCAAGCCGAAGGGTATGCAGACGTAGCAATATATGCCGCAGGGGGTGATGAAGGCCGTCCTCTCCACGTATTCGGTCGCCATCTTGATCTGATGATAGCCTGAGAAGGCATCTAGGAAGCATAGCAAATCACACCCGGCGGTGGAGTCCACGATCTGGTCGATGTGGGGCAGTGGAAATGGATCTTGAGGGCAGAACTTGTTGAGGCTGGTGAAGTCGTAGCACATGCACTCCTTGCCGCCTTTCTTGGGGACGACGACTGGGTTGGCGAGCCATTCGGGATGGCGCACCTCGCAGATGACCCCAGCTTCCTGGAGCTTCTGAACTTCCTTGACGATGAAATCTTGCTTCTCTGGCGCCTGGCGCCGTGCTTTTTGCTTGACGGGGCGTGCATTGGGGCATACCGCTAAGTGGTGCTCAATCACCTCCCTTGGCACACCGGATAACTCAGATGCTTTCCAGGCGGAAACATCCGAGTTTGCCCGAAGGAAGGTGACGAGTGCGTTTTCCTATGCAGGAGGAAGGCCAGCACCGATGGTGAAGGTAGGGCCAGAGCCGCTGCCGTCCACCGACACCTTCTTCGTCTCGGTGCGGTCCTGAGAGAATAGCTGCTTCTTCTTCGTGGGTGCGGCCTCAGGAGGCACGACCGCATCCTCGTCAGCCGGATGCGCGACTGCGGCAGCTTTGTAGGCGCGCTCGAGGGAGCAGACCGCGTCCTTCTCGTCACAGGCGACGGTGATGATGCCGCTGCAGCCAGGCATCTTGAGGACGTTGTAGGCGTGATGGGTCGCCGCCATGAACTT
This sequence comes from Elymus sibiricus, assembly GCA_039707655.1. Taxonomy (NCBI): domain Eukaryota; kingdom Viridiplantae; phylum Streptophyta; class Magnoliopsida; order Poales; family Poaceae; genus Elymus; species Elymus sibiricus. The sequence continues at coordinate 162,532,195 of CM077666.1, read as the reverse complement.
GGCGAGAGCCGGGTAGCCCAAGATGGCAATGTAAGGCAGGCCGATGTGCGCCACGTCGAAGTTGATGAGCTCGGTATGGTAGTTCTTACGGATGCCGAAGGTGACGGGAAGGCGCACTTGCCCCAGAGGGATGGTGGAGCCATCCGTCACTCCGGAGAAGGGCCTGGTCGGCATCAGCTGGTCGTAGGGCACCTGGAGCATCTCGAAGGTTTCGATGTAGATCACGTTGAGGCCGGCGCCTTCGTCGATGAGGGTCTTGGTGACCGCAACGTTGCTGATGGTGGGAGTGCACAACATGGGGAGTGCGCCTGTGGAGGCCGTGGACTTGGTGTGGTCTGTGGAGTCGAAGGTGATGGCGTACTGTGCCCACTAGAGGGGCCGCGCGGCCTCAGGCCTCGGTAGGGCGGCATTCACTTCGCGAGAGAGTAGCTTGAAGAGGCGGTTGGACTCGGGGGCATGAGCCCCGCCAAGGATGCAGGCGACCGCGTGAGGCTCCTAGTAGCCCCCAGCACCCTCATCAAGCTGGTTGATGTCGTTCCTCCGGGGTGGTGGCGGCAGCGGCGGGAGAGCGGCATTGGCCTGAGGGTTCGCCTCGCGAGACTGGTCGCGCCAGGCGGCCTCACGAGGCTGGTCGTGCCACGCGGCCTCATGAAGCTGGTTGCGCAAGCCCTGGCGGAAGTTGCCTTTGCCGTTGCGGCCTTCCCAGCGGTTGCCGCCGCGGCCACCTCCGCGACCGGCACCGCGGCCATTGCGGTCGTCTCGGCGTCTCTGGCGCTCATCGCGGAGCAGCTTGGGCTCCTGGCAGTCTTCAGTGTTGTGGGAGCGCACGTTGTGGTAGGCGCAGAGCGGCCGGCCGTCTTTCCTGGGCTCGTCATGGTCACGGCCGCGCTTCTGCTCGGGCTCCGCTACAAGCACGGAGGGGCCCTTACGCTTGACGTCCTTGCTCTTGGCCTTGGCGGCCTCAAGCGCCGCGTCGGGGTCGTTGTGGACGAAGAGGCGGCCTTCTTCAGCCTTGGCGCACTTGTCGGCGAGGTCGAACAGTTCAAGCACCGAGTCTAATTCGTCGTTGATGGCGAGCTTCTCGCGCATCCTGACGTCTGTGATGCCGGTGGGGAACGCGGAGATGACAGCCGCGTCAGAGGCGCGCGGTATCTTGTTGCGCACTTGGCTGAAGCGCTGGATGTACTTGTGGAGGGTCTCGTCTGGGCGCTGACACATGTGCCGCAGGTCGTTGATGGTGACGGAGCGGTCTCGCGTGCGCTTGAAGTTGGTAACGAACTTGCTGCAGAGCTCGGCCCACGATGAGATGGACGCCTCGGGGATGTTCATGAGCCAGGAGCGCGGGCCGTCCTTGAGGGCCATGGGGAACCAGTTCGCCATGACCTTGTCGTCGCCGTTCGCCGCTTCGACGCTCAGCGCGTAGATCTGAAGGAACTCCGTAGGGTTGGGGGTGCCGTCGTAGCGCGGAGGCAGCTCAGGCTTGAACTTCACGGGCCACACCACCCGACGCAGCTCGCGGGTGAAGGCGCGGCAGCCCACATCGCTCGAGGGGACACCACCAGCGAGGGCGGCGCGGTTCTGGCGCCCTACCACCGCAACCTCCTGGACGGCATGGTCCTGGCACTGGCGCTGCCGCTCGAGGAGCACTCGCGCGTCGGGGGGCGCGCGTCGAATGATCTGGCAGTTGGCCTCATCACGGGCTGGCGGGGTCGCGCCACGGGACGGCTCGCGCACCCGCGCGTTGCGCTGGGGACCGCCGAGTTCGTCGCGCAGAGGAGGCGGCCGGGGAGCACCGTGCGCCAGGTCCCCAGCGTGAGACGGTGGAGGGCGGAGCGAGTGGGAAGGCGCCGGAGCGTCCCCGGCGGCATTGACGAGCTCGGTGATGCGACCAAGCCAGGCGTCGTAGCCGGCGTCAGCTGGACGGTAGCGGAGCAGCTCGCGCGCCATGAGTAGCGCGGCCTGCGCGTTCGGCGGCCCATGGGGGGCGAGGGAGGAAGAAGCCATGGCGATGTGGCCGTTTGCCTGCACGGAGGGGTGCAGAGAGGAGTCCTGCTGCTCGGGGGCAGCGGGGTCGGTGGCGGCAGTAGCCTCGACAGGGCGGTGGCGCTTACCATGGGCCACCGGCTCTGTCTGAGCCACGCGGCCAGCCCTGCGCTCGGCGCGCTCGCGGCGTGCGTCGGCCATGAAGCTGGTGGAACGGAGGGTGGAGCGGAAGAACAGTCGCGCACCCCTACCTGGCATGCCAAATGTCAGAAGTGGGGCTCCGGGGACCCAAAGGTTCGAACACTGGGGTGAGCTTGTTCCTACCTCTTCGTCCCCTACCACGGCTAAGCTACGGCGAAGCTATGGCGGGAGCGCGCTAGCGAGGAGCGGACCGTGGACTCAGTGGTTTACCCAGGTTTGGGCCACCTTGCAGTGTAAAACCCTACTCCTGCTTGGTTTTGATTGCGGTGAGCAAGAGAGTGTTCTCGCATACAAGGTAGGAGAAGGAGTCGACTGAATTGGATCCCGGATCCCTCTACCACGATGGCAGCACTGTCCCTTTATACCCGCCTTGGTCCTCTTCCCCCTCAAAACTTAGGCGGGAAGGGTTGCCACACTTGGCGGGTTTTGAATGGGGACAGGCGCTCAGGCTATCCTGACTAAAGGCGGTCTTCGCCTACAAAAGCATGATCCATGACACGCCGGTGGGCTCGGTGGTGACCTCCGCCCTGCGCGCCCGCCGTCTTGATCTTCTTTCGCCGATCGGGCAACCTTTGGGGTTGCTTTGGGAAGTGGACGGCTGGCCTTGCTCCCTTAACACAAAAGGGGAAACCCTCTTCATCCGCGCCTGCTGGCGCGGCCTCTGTTGCCGCTCGTCGCCGTGCGCGTCACCCACGTGATGGGCACGAGACCGCGCAGCCGAGCCGAACAGCCTTCGTCTTGAACGCCTTCGGGAGGAAGCCTCGGGAGGCCGCCTCGGGAGGCCGCCTCGCGAGAGAGCCTCGCGAGGCTGCTGGTGAAGATGCCGAGTCTGGTTCGCCGCTCCCTGAGGAGGGGTCCTCAGGAGGCCAAGGCCTCAGTAGGGGTCCTGGTAAGATGCTTGATGAAGACGGCCTGCTGGGCCCACACCAGGCGTTGCGCCCTGGGCCAAAGGTAGACGGGCCTGGATACCCTGGGTTCCATGGGCCCGACAGTGTCCCACCTGTCATTGACAGATTTATTTAACAAAGGTTTAATTTAACTAATTATGTTAATTAACTAGTGGGTCCCATATGTCAGTGAAACATTTAGTTAACAGATTTAATTTTTTAAACTAATCCGAATTAGTGACAGAGGGCCCACACGTCAGTGACTGGGCTAGCCCACTCAGCACGTTGACTTGGTCAACAGGGTCAACGGGGCCCACAGGACCCACCTGCAGTGACCCGGGGTGGGCCCCATGGCCGGCCACGTCAGCGGCGGCACCGGAGTTGGTTCCGGCGCCATTTCCGCGGCGGCGCGGCTCAGGAGGGCGGCGGGATTCGTCTACCGGCCACCATTTCGTGCGCGGCTGGTCGGGATCGAACGCGGGCGAAGTGGCGCGTCGAGTGGTAGCGGCGGCAGTAGCCGGAGTGGCCTGCAGCGGCGCCGGCGTTGAGCCGAGGCGGCGGCTGGAGCACGGAGTGCTCGGGATCAAGGCTGCGGGGCACGACAAACGGCACAGGGGGCAGCGTTGGCCTCCTGGAGGCGCGCTGAGCACGACGCGGGGCTCGGACGCGAGATGTGCGTGCGGTGGCCGCGATGGCGAGGCGAACGGCGGCGAGGAGCTTCGGGCATGACGGAATCAAAGCTATGGGCGACCAAAGGGAGAGAGGAAGGACGCGTCCAGCGCAGGGGCTCACCGCGAAGCGTGTAGGGGGGCTCAGGGAGTCGGGGGTGGTCGGAGCCGAGGGGATCGAGCGGCGCGGTGCCGCGGCCGTGGCCGGAGAAGACGGGACGATGGCGGTGATTCGGGGCGGCTCCGGTCTAACGGGTGCGCGCAATCGACGTAGACGAGGACGGCGCAACTCCTGGACGTCCTCCCGGGCACCGGGGAGGCCGGTGGCCGCGATGGCGATGATGGCGCGACGGCGGGCGCACGATGGAGCTCAGGATCGGGGGTTAGAGAGGCGTGAGAGGGAAAAGGAGGGGGCCTAGGGTTCCAGAGGAGGGAGAGAGCGTTGAGGGCGTCCTTATCCCCTCGGGGTGGCCGGCGGATGCCCGATGCATGCTCCATCGGCGCTGCGGGCGCGTGCGTGGCCGACAGCGCGACGAGAGGTAAGGGACGACCGGGGGAGTGGGCTGGGCCGCACTGTAGCCCAGAGGCTTAAGTGCACAGTGGGTTAGGCCTTCTTCCCTTTTCTTTTTCTATTTCTTTAAAACAGCCACTGTTTTCATTTAATTAAGCCACCAAATGACTTTGCAAAAATGTGGAGCTTGGCCATTTAATTGCATAGCAATATTTGGCACTGCAACAAAAAGTTTGGAAGGCATTCGAACTCATTTGAATTTTTCAGAAATGAAAAGGCATTTAAAAAATGCTGATTTGGCACTGTTTTAATTGCTATAGCCCATTTAAGCAAATAGGTGATGTTGTTTTCCTTAACAAATATTTGTTATGGAATATTTGTTAAATGATGGACTATTTTGCAACCATGTTTGTGCAACTTCAAATTTACTTGCAATTTGAATTGATTTCAGTGGTGGAATTTGAAATGAGATATGATTCCACTGTGATCATTCTTTGCAAATCAAATTTACTTAGCATAATCATGAAGGATTACTGTAGCATAATGCATGGGGGTGTTACACTTACCTACCCCGATTAGGAACAAGGGGACGAGTAGGCGAGGATCAAGCGTTCCCGCCTTTCTGGGGATGGATCCTCTCTGCCCGCCGCCGGCCGCGCGCCCAGGCCAAGGCTAGCCTCCGCTCGCCGCCGCCAGTTTGTGTCCATGATACGCAGTCCTGGTGATTTTTTTTGTGATAATCGCAGTCCTGGGCTCGTGGCGATTCGTGAAACGGTTGAGCGAACAACGATGTTGGAGTCCTATCAAGATTAACGAACAACCGAAGAGGCTTTTCTTGCTTGCTAGGCCTACTTCACCTGAAGCCCACTACCAAAGGAAACCTGGCCCAACACAATTATGCCCGGGAAACAACGATTTCAATGTGGATTTGCCCAGCCATGAAAGAGCATGTGCATCGTACGTGTACCTGGCGAGCCCGGGCAAGTGCCCGGGCGCTGGCTCCGCCATTGCTTGCTATTTTACGTCATGCCCTTTACTGTGATATAACTTTTAGTTTGGCAGCTATTGTTGCTCGATGGTTACACACTAACCGTTCGAAGGGCGTTTTTTATGGTGGTATTTATGCTTCCCGCCTCACTAGACATTTTAGGATTCCTATTAGATACGAGGAGGAGGAGCTTTTACCTACCAAATATCTTGATTATGGCAGCATGGTTGAGCATAATTTTATTGACTCCGGCGAGAGACGATTTCGGTATAACTTGGTATTTAGTCAGGGTACTCATGAGATTATTACTTTGCCTACGCTGTCTTTGTTCGATCTTTCCAGGGGCAGGTATACTATTATGCCTAAGGACATCTATGCTTATTGGGGCTTGATACCGCCCCTAGTACCTGAGCCAGCACCTGAGCCAGAGCCGGCCCCGGAGCCTATTTATCATTGGGAGCCTCAGGAGCCTCAGTATTACCCTGGAGCTGATTATTTCGAGCCATGGCCATAGACCAAGTTAGGCCAAAAGCCTAAGCTTGGGAGAGTATGTATTTTTCACTGACATTACATTCATTCCAGTTGTCGGCGTTCATCCCCTTTCATTGTATGTCCATGTTAGTTTTATTTTCGCTTTCTTCTTGTGTGTTTGAAAGTCTTCGAAACTCCAAAAATACTTCTCACTTCTTTTTGGTTTTTCTTTCTTGTTTAGTTAGTTCATAGCAGTAAAACAAAACCCAAAAAGAATTCTCGTTTCTTCTTTTTTTGTTGGGAGTTCTCCCGTGTAAATAGTTTTTCTCGCTTTTCGTTTTTCCTTCGTAAGTTTGCTTTCTTCAGAAAAACTAAAACTCCAAAAACATTTCAGTGTGTTTCTCTGAAATTCTTTTCTTTTAGTTGAGTTGTCATATGGATAAGACTATGCTAGAATTGTTAAGTGGCTCTTATATGCTTTATTGTTGATTTAACGAAGAGCCAATATTACCATGTCTTCTCCTTTGAATAAAATATTTGTAGATTCCAGCTTAGTCCACATCACACTTGCACTATTATTATTTTCACACCATTCGGTCATGCAAGTGAAAGGAAATAATGACGATGATTCTTATAAGTGATTGCGGTGAAGGAAAGCTAGTATGAACTCTTCTTGTTTTCTGTTTTTGTAAATATGTTTAACTCAGTTGATCTCGATTCAGCATATTATGAGTAAACATGTTTGTGATGACAATTAGAGATTTTAGTTGCTCATGTCATGCTTAAATAGCTAGGAGTGGATAATAATTTATCTTGTGTGTCAACATGCATTAAAATGGTTGTGATGTAGTATGTTAGTATGGTATCCTCCTCTGAATGATTCGAGTGGCTTGACTTGGCACATGTTCACACATGTAGTTGAATCAAAACCAATGTAGCCTTCATGATATTTATGTTCAGGGTGTTTATATCCTACTCATGCTCGTATCCAATCTTAATTCGCAATGCATGATTATGACCGTTGTCGCTCCCTAATTGGTCGCTTCTCAATCTATTTGTTAGCCTTCGCCTATACTAAGCGGGAATACTGCTTGTGCATCCAAAATCCTTAAACCCAAAGTTGTTCCAGATGAGTCCACCATATCTACCTATATGCGGTATTACTCTGTCGTTCCAAGTAAATTTGCATGCGCCACCTCTAATCATTCAAATAAACATCTGTTTTGTGTGCCCGTACCGCTCATGGAGCGACGGGGCGGTCAATATCTTCCATGCTAAGTGGGTTACTCTCATTATGGGTGTTTATTCACTTGTCATTGCACGAGAGAAGCTGGTAATTGGGATGCCCAGTCCTGTAATTGAAAATAAATAAAAATATAATAAAACAAACTCCCCCGGAAAGTTGATTGGTTGGAGGGCACCCATGAATTCGGCTAGCCATGGCTTGTGTTTGTATGGTTGATGGGGAGTAAACTTTACCTTTTCGCATGGGAACCGCCGATAATGTGTTTAGCATGGAAGATATTGAATTTTTTTGTCGTGACGTTGATAGGAAAAGCACACCTCTCAAAATGTATTCATCTCTGTTTTAAGCTTCGAGCTCTGGCACCTCTGCAAATCTCTGCTTCCTTCTGTGAAGGACCTTTCTATTTACTTTCATGTTATTTACTTTTATTGTTGAGTCATCACCTTCTCATTCAAGCACCAACCTTGAGATTACTATTGTCATTCTTAGTTTAACATGCATTGAGTCTAGTTAATGTTGGATGTGACTATGACTGGATCTCTTCTACCCTGAATTACAATGTTTAGTCGTTGTTTGAACTTCAGAGGTGCTCTGCATTTATGTTTTGTGGTCTCAGAAAGGGCTAGCAAGATACCATGTTATAATATTATATCATGATTGTTTTGAAAAATTGTTGACATACAAGATATCTTATTATTGCTCGCTAGTTGGTTATGTTATTGTCATGAGTAAATATGACCTAAGAGTTATCATTCATATGGTTAGTTCATAAACTTTGCTAAAAACTTGAACACTAGTTAAGCATATGTACAGCAACGAGAACAGAAGAGTTTGTAAAAGGTTTTCATTCTCACTTTCAGTTTGTCAACTGAATTGCCTGAGGACAAGCAATGAGTTAAGCTTGGGGGAGTCGATACGTCCCAAACGTATCTACTTTTCCAAACACTTCTGCTCTTGTTTTGGACTCTAATTTGCATGATTTGAATGAAGCTAACCCGGACTAATGTTGTTTTCAGTAGAACTACCATGCTGTTATTTTTGTGCAAAAATAAAAGTTTTCGGATTGGGCTGAATATTTACGGAGATTATTTCCAGAATATATAAACATTATTGGCGAAGAGAACTACTGGAGGGGGGCCACCAGAGAGCCACGAGCTCAAGGGGCGCTCCCCCCTAGAGCGCGCCCTGTGAGCTCGTGGGTCCCACAGGCCTCCGTTAGCCCTAACTCCAACTCCATAAGTACCGTCTCGCAGAGAAAAAAATCAGAGAGAAAGTTTCATCACGTTTTGCGATATGGAGCCGCTGCCACCTCCTGTTCTTCATTGGGAGGGCTAATCTGGAGTCCGTTCGGGGCTTTGGAGAGGGGGATTCATCGTCGTCGTCGTCATCAACCCTTCTTCATCAACAATTCCATGATGCTCACCGCCGGGAGTGAGTAATTTCTTCGTAGGCTTGCTGGACGGTGATGGAGTTGGATGAGATTTGTCATGTAATTGAGTCAATTTGTTAGGGCTTGATCCCTAGTATCCACTATGTTCTGAAATTGATGTTGCTATGACTTTGTTATGCTTAATGCTTGTCACTAGGGCCCGAGTGCCATGATTTCAGGTCTGAACCCTCTATGTTTTCATGAATATATTTGAGTTCTTGATCCTATCTGCTAATTATATGCACTTGTTATTTTTCTGATCCATAGACCCCAAAGTGACAATAGCTGGGATACTCTCTGGGGATGACTGTAATTCGAGGAGTTCATGTATTCACCATGTGTTAAGCTTTGTTCCGGTTCTCTATTAAAAGGAGGCCTTAATATCGCTTAGTTTCCATATGGACCCCGCTGCCACGGGAGGGTAGGACAAAAGATGGCATGCAAGTTCTTATTATAAGCACGTATGACTATATACGGAATACATGCCTACATTACATTGATGAATTGGAGCTATTGTGTATCGCTCTAGGTTGTGACTGTTATGTGATGAATGTCATCCAACACAAATATCCATCGCTGATCCAATGCCTATGCTTTTTCTCATATTGATCTTTGCTAAGTTACTGCTACTGCTGCTGCTGCTGTTACAATCATCACAAACTGCTTCTGTTACTGTTCCTGTTACTATTGCTACTGTTACTGAAACTATCAAAACTATCAAACTACTATGATACTAAACACTTTACTGCAGAGATATTATATCCCAAGTGTGGTTGAATTGACTACTCAACTGCTAAGGCTCATAAATATTCTTTGGCTCCCCTTGTGTCGAATCAACAAATTTGGGTGAAATACTACCCTCGAAGACTATCGCGATCCCCTATACTTGTGGGTTATCAGTGATCCTCCTACAAAGGATGCACCACAAGAACTTGTAGATGCTTTCTCTACTCGTAGTGATGACTATGAGTCAGTCCAGTGCCTCATGTTGACTTGCATGGATCCTGAACTACAGAAATGTTTCGAACATTCTACCACTCAATTTATAATTGTGTCACTGGAAGTTCTATACAAGAAGCAGGAAAGGACCGAACGTTTCGAAATAACCAAGGCCTTGATGAATGCAAGATGGCAGAAGGTTCCTCAATGAGTGAGCATATAGTGAAGCTTGCTGGATATGTTGATAGACTAGCTTCTCTGGAATTTGGAATTCCTCCAACACTCAGTACAGATATTGTGCTTGCTTCACTCGTCCCATCTTACGATGGTTTTATCATGAATTACAACATGAACGGGATGGAAAAAAGTGCAAACAAGTTGTACGCTATGCTCAAAACTGCAGAAGCTGGAATGCAGAAGAACAAACAAGTGCTGATGGTCAATAAGACCGCCAATTTCAAGAAGAAGGGCAAGTCCAAGAAGAAGTCTACTGGTGCCGGTAAGACCGTGTCTTAGAAGAGGAACACGGGTGGAGCCACTAAGATCACTAAATGTTTCTACTGCAAGCAGAAAGGACACTGGAAGCGCAACTACAAGAAGTACTTGGCAGATAAGAAGAAGACGGTTCTTCCGGTAAAGGTATAAAAGTTATACAAAGTTAATGTTATTCTACTTGTTGATTTCCTGTATGTCATGAGTATTTGATACTAATCGGTTGCTCTCATTTGCAAACCGATACAGGGACTACAAAAAGCTCGCAAGATGAGAAGGAATGAAGTCGTGATACAAATCAGGAATGGTGATGGGATTGCTACTCAAGACCATTGAAGTCATGTCTTTAGTTTATCTTCAAGATTTATCTTAGAACTGAATAATAGTTATTTTGTTCTAGAGTTGTGTAAAACATTATGTTTTGGGTAATGTAGCGGATATTCTTATAAGTTTGAAATGATGGTTGTTCAAGTGGTTATAAGAATATGTTTTGGATTTACCTCTATTATTGGTGGTTTATTCATAAATCTTGAATTGAAAATTTATAACATTAATGCTAAACATCTTGAGAAGACTGATAAACACCACTTAAATGTGGCACTGCTTGGTTATATCGGGAAGTAATCTTCATGTAGATGAAGTATTGAAGTAAAATCAGTTGACAAAATACAAGGTGATGTATATGGTCCGATGAGCAAACCAGGGCGCGGTGAATACTTATAGTTCATTGTTGTTATAAGTAAATTATGATTTACTTGATAAAACATGAGATCTGAAATATTTGAAAAGTTCAAAGAAATTCAGAATGAAGATAAGAATTAGTATGACAAAAGATAAAAGGTTCTTCAAACATGAAGAAAATTATCTAAGTCATGAGTTTAGCAAACATTCGAATAATTGTGCAATTATTTCATACCGATCTGCTTTTATTAATTTTGGGGATATATACTTAAACAACAATGTATACACTAAACAGAGCACCATCTAATAGTCTAGCAAGACAAACACCATATGAGTTAATATATTCCTTCTACCAAATGTTCAAGGACAAAATGTTTGTCACAAAGAATGAACACTTTCTCGAGAAGGAGTTTTCTCGCTAAAGAAGTAAGTGGGAGGACATGCAAGCTAGACAAGATTATTAAATCTCCAACGAAAGTTAGCAAGATTAACAAACCTGAAGCTGTTTTGAATGTTGTCTGCACAACTGAACCAGAAATTACTACACCAGCTGTAGAAACGCTAGTTAAAGCTTGTAACTAAACTGCGTAGATAAGGAAAAAGGTTAACGAACCTCCTGAATGATTTCACAATGAAATATTCATCTTAGAAGAAGATGAACCTGCGCACTACAAGGAAGCGATGGTGGCACCCAGCTCAAAGGAATGGCTTAAAGCCGTGTACTCTAAAATGGAGTTAATATATGACAATTATGTTTGGAATTTGGTTGATCCTATAAAAGGTATAGAAAAGATGGATGTCAAAACTAGTTTCCTAAATGGATAAGATGTATATATGATACAACCAGAAAGTTTTGTCAATTCTGAAAATACCGAAAAGGTGTGCAAGCTTCAAAAAGGTCTATCTATAGTTTGAAGCGAGCATCAAGGAGCTGGATTCAACATTTTAATGAAATGGTTAAAGAGTTTGACTTTGTTAAAATGATGAAGTAACTTGTGTATATACATGAAGTTTAGTAGGAGATCTATAGCATTTCTAATCTTATATGTAAATGACATATTATTGATTAGAAATAATATAAAGTTTCTAAGCACAATAAAATATTTCAAAGAATATGTTTCCATTGAAAGGCTAAGGCAAGGCAACTTATTAGACATACAGATCTATATAGATAGATCAAGACGTCTGATTGCGCTGAACCGAAATGTATACATTGACAAGATTTTAAAAACGTTTAAAATGGAGAATGTGTTCTCTCCCAATGTCACATAACATGATGCTTAGAAAGAATCAATGTCTTAAGACAGTTGATAAGCATATACAGATGAATGGATAATTGAAATCCATCATGAGTGTTATGATATGTATAAGGCCAAATGTTCTTATGTACTAAGTGTTAGTGGCAAGTACCAAAGTGATCCTGGATTGAGGCTCACTAGGTAGTTGTTAATATAATGAAGTTCCTCAGAAGGACGAAGGACATGCTCATTGTTTTTAGAGGAGATGAAGAAGATCATTGTAAATGGTTACACGAACACCGGCTTCATGACTGATATAAATTATTATCGGGCTATGATAAAATAATTGTTTGGAATAGTTTTTGATGTGATGCTCTATCCCTTTTATCGTTAACTCTGTAAAACATCTTCTTACTTAACAGATGAGGAAAAGCTTTTGCCTTCATTCAATTTTTTAACAAAAGCGAGTAAATAGCCAAAAAAGGTTCACAATTGATTCTACTCTTGCAACATCAACAGGCTCAGATGCTTCGCACCCGCGGTGACTCAAGTCATGGCTTCCTCTTTGATTGTTTGCATGATGTAATGCGCTAGCGTCGGTTTTTACAGAAAACATGCACATTCTCTAGTTCCAGATGGTCCAGGTCACAAGCATGATCAGAGAGGCCAACACCTTCCAATTGGTACATATTCATTCACCAAGATCTAATATTTCTCTCCCCGGCCCAAAGGGACAAGTCCAAGGTTGCTAGTACAAGCCAGGCCTTGACCAGCCTCCATATCCTCACAGTGAAGGACACCCAAAGAAGATATGCACAACCGTCTCTTTCACCCTCTTACATGGGTATCAAAGCCCGCAGCTTTCCCAACCTCTTTTAGCCAGACGATCCACGGTCCAAACTCTGTTCTGTATAGCAAGCCAGGAGAAAATTTTAAACTTTGGAGGGTGCCAGGTCTTGCAAATGGTCTTGTTTATTGAAGTTAGTGTGACTCCGAAAAATTGTGCTTTATATGCTGACTTTGCCGAGTAGATGCCGCTAGCCGTGAACTTCCAAGAAATGGTGTCGTCCACCTCATCCTCAAGATGGACAATACAGCATACTCCAAAACTCAATGTACCGACGAATGTGAGCCATAGAGAAATCTACATTAAGCTTAAGTCGTCGAATCCAAGCCATCCACTTTTTCATGTTGGTGGCTGCAAAAACAAGGGGGCAATATTCAATGGCCGCTTGTCATCTAACCATGTCGAGTCCCAAAAAAGTGTCTTGGCTCCATTGCTGATGAAAATGGTCGTGCAGGCATTGAAAAGCTTCATGTCAATCCCGTCTATCTTGCTTTTGTAGTAACTGCCCATGAGAGCCCGCTGGCACACCCATTGGATCTGTTGAGTACGTCGTTGCATGTAAGCTCTATGCTTTCATTTTGGGTGTGGCTAGGTCTCAGTCGACTGAGACTTAATCAAGTCTTAGTCAAATGACATAACATGTAAGAAAGAAAAAAATCTGATTTTTTTTGCATGGATCTCAATGTAAAATTTTACGAATATAACATCGATTAAGACCAGGCCCGGTCCTGAGATTTCGGGGGCCCGGGGCGAAAGGAGAACATGGGGCCCTTCAAATAATATTCTTAGATAATACGAAACCACTCACAATGTAACAAAAATGAGAATTTGAGATATGTGTTCTTCGACATTTTTTTGAGGGGTTATAGAACTATCGACAGGACCCTCTATTATGGTCGGCATCAAAAGGAACTAGAGCTAGCATTGGCCCAATCTAGTGCGGCCCAGCATCACTTAACCATCAGTATCCCCCCTTTCGTTGGTAAACAAAGACAGGTCCAGGTCGCGAAAAGAAAACGGTTCAGCTTTCTTCCTCCTCGAGATGTAGAGAGCGGGTTTTGGTGCTCTAATGGTGATTGAAGCAAGGATACTCCCTGCTCCATGCTCGCCTATACCTGGAAAGGGGGCCCCTTTGTTTCGGGGGCCCGAGGCGGCCGCCCCTCTCGCCACCCCCCCCCCCTCAGGGCCGGCCCTGATTAAGACATAACGAAGTCTCAGTAAACTGAGATTTAGCAAGAATGTTTCCTTTTTATTGTTCTGATCGGTACATGAGACGTAGTTGGTTCAGTTAGGAGGCGTTTGGTTGCTCGCACCATTTTTTCTTCCTTGCATACTTCACCCATCTGGGCCTGGTTGAGCTAATGCAGGCAAAAAAAACATCTGCATGTTGATTGGTTGCTTGCATTCCCTCTCCCTGCATCATAGCAACGACTCTACGCACTGTGTTTGGTTGCTCGCATTGGCTGATCGTACTAGCGCATGGTGTTTGGTTGCATGCATTGGACATGATTAAGAGCTAACAGCTACACATAACACATAGCGTTACACTAGAGTGCCACAGTGACTGCGGTGGACAGTGGTCGCGACGCCGCGTCCGACACGATGATCAGGAAGTTGTGGGTGAGCGATCCCATCGGCGGCGCGGTGAACTAGTTGCTAGTTTCATCGCCGCAGAGAAAGTCCATGTGGAGTAATGAATAGGAGGGCCTGAGGCAGAGGATGATGGAGAGAAAATTTAGTGCACGCGCCATGATGGCATCAATGTAGTAGGACGCGGAGGAGGAGGCCGAAAAGAACTACGATGGCAACGGCGCCAGTGTAGTAGGATGCGAGGGAGGAGGACGAGAGGAACGACGCCGGTGATGGCTTTAGTGTAGTAGGACATGGGAGAGAAGACAGAGAGGAACGACGACCGTGCGGTGTAGTAGGACGCCGGAGAGAAGGTTGATAGGAACGACGCCGACAGTGGCGCTAGTGCAACAACACGTGAGAGAGGAGGCCGAGAGGAGCAACGCCGGCGATGATGCCGGTGTAGTAGGACACGGGAGATAAGGCCGAGAGGAACGGCTAGGTGGAGGAGATTAAGAAGTGTCACATATGCATATGTACAGTCCATGAGGAAGAGACAGATCTACTCGTCTACGATCGTCGAAACAGAAAATGTGCAACACGAAAGTCGTGTGAAACTACAAGATGAAGCTATTGGTCAAAGGAAATTTCAAACAGTCGACCGTGTGCGACGAATTTGACAAAATTCACCAAAATAACTTTGAACATGAACACGAAATTGAACATTTACGGTCGATAAAACTACGAACCAATCGCTTGAATGGAACCATAATACTGATGTGCATCTTTTTCATGTAGAGCTTATCTCGAATCGAAGCATCGTTGTGCAGATTAGAAGGGTCGGAAGAAAGGAGATTAGAGAATGAGCTTAGTGGAGGTAGGAGAAGAAACCACATATGTTGGGGATATTTCCCAACATTGGAGACCCGGCATGAGGATGACCCGGCCATAGAGCTGTAAGGCTCAGCGGGTTACCTCGCTGCTGGGCCTAGGAGATACCCAGTGGGCTGGCTTAACAGAGGCCTGGTGGGAAAGGCCGGCTCAACGTACAGGCCAGCTTAAGAAGAAAGATGAGACAAGGAAGATTGCCTTGGAAAATAAGTAGAATAAGAGTAGGATACGGGTTAAGTTGATAACCCGGGCTCTCATGTAAACCTAGGGCTCAACCTGTTATATAAAGGGGAGCGCCTATGGCGAAAAGACTAAGTTGCAATCTCTCAAGAGCTAGGTTAGCGAATCCGCACCCTTGTAATCGAGATCCAAAGCAATATAATCAGGCAGGACGTAGGCTTTTGCCTCCACCGTGAGGGGCCGAACATGGGTAATTCCATGTCTTCTCATTCCCGATCAACCCCGTCAAGCTTCCACCTTCGTGCGATGGCCTCATCTCTAAGTCCTTTCACAAGGGCATCTGCCGTGCTAAAATCACGACAGTTGGCGCCCACCGTGGGGCCTACGCACGGTGGAGTTGAGTTCTTGGCAGGAGCCATCCCAGGGTTCGGGAAGTATGTGGTCGACCTGATGACGAAGAGCCACCGCGGAAAGATGTACATCAACGATGTAGGCTGGGGCCCCGAGGCCGACTCGATCGAGTCAGGATACCGGGTTCCCTTTGGCAAGATCCATGTCTTCATCGCCGCTATCGGCGAATCTGGGCCCGAGCCGGACATCTCCACCGACCGCGTCGAGTCGGCTCGCCGCACCAAATCAAGCCAGGCAAGACCCGGCCCGCCGCAAGCCGGCCGGAAGCATGTCTTCGTAGGGTTCACCCAAGGGGTGGCCTTGTCAGAGAATTCCCTGTCCGGAGACGATACGCTTGTTCGATCTGACGGTGAGTCCTCGATGGGAGAAACCGAGTCAATCTGTCCCTTGTATGACGGGAGGCTTGGGGGATGCACTGATGAAGTTTTCCCTGAAACCCTCGAGCCACCTCGGTTCGCTGCGGATTACATGGCGGGCAGGTAGGACCCGCCTTCCCTTCGTGACCCGGCAGATCCAGTGGCCAGGTAGAATCTCACCATCGCCGGCTCAGGAGGGGCCAGCGCAGCCGCCGCCGGCTCACAAAACACTAGGACGCAGGTGCTCGCGGAGCTGATGAACACTCTGGCGAATCTCCTGGGCCAGCCGGTGACTGTGGAGAATGCGGCGGCACGCAACACAGACATCACGAAGTACCGTGAGTAGATGACCAAGATCTAGGAGGATATCAATGCTGAAAATACCCGCATGGCGGAGGCACAAGCCCGGCTTGTCGAGGAGACAAAGTGCTTGGAGGAAGAAGCCCTCTATCTGAGCCGCCAGCAGGCTGAGTCCGAATTTGTTCACCGGAGGCGGCATCAGAGCCAGCTTCCGGCCCAGATTGAGCCAACCCAGCTGTTTACCACGCCGAATGATCTGCGGGCTCCGGTGAACCCGGGGGCTGGTGTGGTGTCCCCTGGAGGGCCATCAACGCGGCAGCCGGCTCAGCAGAGAGAGATGGCTCAGCATCAGACGCCGGTGCCACAGCGGCAACTGCCGCCTCGCCGGTTCCAGACCCCAATTGGGCACTATTCCAACCCGGTGGACAATGTACTAGCGGCGACTCACTACTTGGCAGCAATTCCGATTGAAGGGGACGGTCCGGCTCAGGTGGAGGCCAGGAACGCCATTGAGATGCTCAAGACAGTAGTGACGCAGCAGGCAAATTACTCCCATAGTCAGCACCGGCTTCACTCGACCCCTCACTAGAGCCGCACCAGGAGCCAACGCCCTGAGTCACCGGCTGTTTCCAGTAGCGCACAGCGCCGGAGGGCTGCCCAACCCCTGACAGATCAGCAGCCTCCTAGAATCCCAAACGCACAGGAGATTGTGGACACCGCTCGGGCTCTACGAGCGTTGGAAGAGGAAAACACACGTGCGGTGTATAATCAGCCCATGGCGCAGGACCATCCCAACACAGCTCAGACAACTGGTCGTCTTGGCGGACTGTCAGGTCACATAATTGGAACTCCTTGTCTGGTTCCAGCATTACGCGATGCGCGCATGCCGCCAGATTTCAAAGGCCCTCGCAAGGTTCCTAATTGTACAGCAGATCTAGAGCCGGCCCAATGGATTGAGAGTAATGAGTTAGCAATGGATCTGTTGGGAGCTAGTGAAGCTGTGTGCGCACGTTATCTACCTCTCATGCTGGAGGGCCCGGCACGTACTTGGTTGAAAAACTTGCCGGCGAATTCCATTAACACCTAGCAGGAGTTGAAGGAGCGCTTCATCAAAAAAATCAGGGGACCTGCAAACGGCCAACCACGATTGTTGACTTGGAACATTGTGTTCAGCGTGAGGATGAGTCGGCACACCACTGGTCTTGCCGAGTTGCATAAGTCATTCACTCTTCAGATAGCATCACGGCGGCTCAGGCGGTTCTTGTTCTGGAACGGACTTGTAAGTTTCAGCCCCTAGTCCAGAAGTTAGGGCGGCTCAAGAGAAAGGTCCAGGACATGGGCGATCTTATGGACGTCCTAACCCAATATGCTGAGTCAGACAATACGAAGGATCCTACATCTGATGATGAAAAGTCTGGCAAGGGCAAGAAAAACGGTGGTAAGGGTCATCAGCAGAACAATGGCAATGGACAGGCTAATAGCAGTAACAAGCGCAAGAGTTATGAAGGCAGCTCTGATCTGGTGGCAAACACCAATACTGGTGGAAATAACTAGCGACGGAACAACGGTGCCAGGAAGCCTTTCACCCGCAGCTTTGAGGAGGCCCTCAAGGGTCCATGTCCCAAACACAGCATTAATGGTAAGCCGTCTGCCCACTCATGGGAGAACTGTTATATCATGCAAGAGTTTTCCAAGCGGGTGTTTCAGAATAATCATAACGGAGGCGACAATGGTGGACACCCTGGCAACCCCGGACCCGGAAATCAGGGAGCCGACTCACAAGGGCCTTTTGCAGGCCCCGGGTTCCAGGGAAACCAAGGTCATAATGCCGGGTTTTAGGGGGCTGGTAATATGGGAGGCAGTAATCAACGCAGCCAGAGCAATCAGAATCAAGGTGGCCAGTCCAGGTTCCAGAGTAATCCGAAGCAGTTGAATAGTGGTTAGTATCATGTCTTTACCACCAGTACCTACAAACGGGATCGGAAGGTTCAGCGGAGAGCCGCCAACCTGGTTGAACCGGCAGTCCCATATTATCTCAACTGGTCGGAGCAGCCAGTCACTTGGAGCCGGGCAAATCATCCAGAGTTTGTGGATCACCCGGGTCATCTGGCCTTGGTGGTGGCGCCATAGGTCGGCGGGTATACGTTGACAAAGGTGCTTATGGATGGTGGTAGCAGCATCAATATACTTTATTATGATACCTTCAGACGGATGAATTTATCCGAGAAACAGCTCACCCCTTCCACCATAGTTTTTCATGGCATCGTCCCGAGCAAGTCAGCTTATCCAATTGGCAGAATTTCTCTGGAGGTAGCCTTTGGTGATGAACTTAATTACTGCTCGGAGTTTTTATCCTTTGAAGTAGTGAAGCTTAAAAGCCCTTATCATGCCCTCTTCGGAAGGCCGGCTTACGCGCGGTTCATGGCGCGGCCGTGCTATGTCTATCCGAAGTTAAAGATGCCGGGTCCAAGAGGAACGATTACTATTGAGGGCAATCGGCGGGTTGCGCTGGAGTGCGAAGAAGGAGATGCGGCTTATGCAGAGACGGCTTATGCTGCCGAGGAGTTGAAGTACTACAAGGACAATGTTGACCCGGCTGACAGGACTTCCCTCAAAAAGCCGACGACTGAGTCTGATCCTTTGCTCAAATTTAAGTCGGCCAGAGATACAAAGCAAGTTGATTTTGTTCCGGGTGATTCATCTAAGTAGTTCACTGTCGGGGCAAACATGGACCCTAAATAGGAAAGCGCGCTCATCGAGTTCATCCGTGAGAATCGGGACATCTTTGCATGGAAACCTTCTGACATTCCAGGTGTACCGAGATAACTCGCTGAGCACTCCCTTAATGTGGATCCTAAGTTTAAACCTGTTCAACAGTACCTCCGTCGATTCAATGAAGTAAGGCGGAAGGCTATTGGCGAAGAAGTGGCTCGGCTCCTAGCTGCCGGGTTCATTGTGGAGGTGTTTCATCCTGAATGACTGGCTAACCCGGTTCTTGTTCTGAAGAAAAACGGGACTTGGCGAATGTGTGTGGATTACACGGATCTGAATAAGGCTTGCCCTAGTGATCCTTTCGCGCTGCCCCGTATTGACCGGATCATTGATGCTACGGCGGCTTGTGAGTCCTTATGCTTTTTGGATGCTTACTCTGGTTATCATCAAATCAAGATGAAGCAGGAGGACCAGGACAAGACGGCTTTCATTACACCGTTTGGTGCTTTCTGTTACACGTCCATGCCGTTTGGTCTGAAATGTGCACAAGCAACTTATCAGCGTTGCGTTCAGAATTGTTTCAACAAGCAGATTGGGCATAATGTTCATGCGTATGTTGATGATATTGTGATTAAATCTCGGAAGAAGGAGACCTTGTTGGATGATCTCAAGGAAACATTTGACAATCTCCAAGTTTATCAGATGAAGCTTAACCCGGAGAAGTGTGTCTTCGGTGT
Organism: Elymus sibiricus; assembly: GCA_039707655.1. Lineage (NCBI taxonomy): Eukaryota > Viridiplantae > Streptophyta > Magnoliopsida > Poales > Poaceae > Elymus > Elymus sibiricus. The sequence goes on along the minus strand of CM077666.1, from coordinate 162,512,458 downwards.
TCCTGCAGGGAAATTACTGGGATTCCTTGTTTCTGAGCGTGGGATTGAGGCCAACACAGAAAAAATCAAAGCAATCACATCCCTGGCCAAGCCGGCCAATCTCAATGCCGTCCAAAAGCTGGCTAGGCGGGTTGCGGCGTTGAGCCGGTTTATAAGCCGGCTTGGGGAAAAGGCAATCCCACTTTACCAAATGCTCTGGAAGTCAGATAATTTTGTTTGGAGTGATGTTGCAGATCAGGCTTTTGAATCTCTTAAGAGGCAGTTATCTGAGCCACCCATCCTTGCTGCCCCTCAGGAGAAGGAGCCCATGCTGCTGTATATTGCAGCTAACAATAAAGCTGTCAGTGTGGCAGTTGTGGTAGAGCGAAAGGAAGCAGGCAAAGAGTATCCAGTTCAGCGCCCGGTGTATTATATCAGTGAAGTCTTAATAGAATCCAAGCAGCGGTATCCGCATTGGCAGAAGCTGGTATATGGTGTGTTCATGGCAAGCCGGAAGTTGAAACACTATTTTCATGAGCACCCAATTACTGTGGTCAATTTAGCGCCCCTTGGTGATATCATTCAGAACAGGGAAGCTACTGGCCGGGTTGCCAAGTGGGCGATTGAGTTGGGGCCGCATCATCTCAAATATATGTCGTTAACTGCTATTAAGTCTCAAGCTTTGGTGGATTTCATCAATGACTGGACTGAATTACAGGCTCCGGAGGAGAAGCCGGATACCATGTATTGGTCTATTCACTTTGATGGTTCCAGGCAATTGGAAGGCTTGGGGGCTGGAGTTGTAATAACTTCCCCATGAGGTGACAAATTTTGTTATGTCTTGCGGCTTATGTTTCCTTGTACTAACAATGCAGCTGAATATGAGGCCTTGCTTCATGGGCTCGTATGGAAAAGGAGATGAATTTAAGCCGGGTCAGGTGCCTGGGCGACTCAGATTTGGTGGCTCAGCAAGTTTCTGGCACCTGGGATTCCAAGGATCCTCTCATGGCGGCTTATCGACGCGAAGTGACAAACATTGCCAGCCATTTCACGGGATATCAGGTGGATCACATCGATCGCCAGCTTAATGAGGCGGCGGACGCCTTGTCTCGTTTGGGGTCTCAACGGAAGCCTGTTCCACCCAATGTTTTTCTGGATGTGTTGCACAACCCATCAGTCAAGTTACTGATGGAGGAAGATCTTGCTGTTCCTGATCCGGAGGCGGCTCTAGTGGCCGTTATTCATGCTATACCTGACTGGACAGTTCCTTATCTGGCTTATTTGAGCCGTGGTGAGCTCCCAGCGGAGGAAATCATCGCTCGACAGATTATCAGGCGGTCCAAGTCTATGACTATTGTCAATAGCGAGTTGCATAGACGGAGTGTCACGGGTGTTTTTCAGCGTTGTGTTTCACCTGAGGAGGGCCATGCAATTCTCAATGAGATCCACTCTGGTGATTGTGGTCATCATGCCGGCTCAAGGTCATTGGTTGCCAAAACTTTTCGTCATGGGTTTTTCTGGCTCACGGCTCATGCGGATGTAGAGGATATTGTACGCAGGTGCGATGGCTGCCAGAAGTATGCTCGTCAAGCGCATTGCCGGCTCAAGAGTTGAGAATGATTCCAATAACCTGGCCTTTTGCAGTCTGGGGGCTTGATATGGTTGGGCCCTTCAAGAGATCCAAAAATAAACATACTCATTTATTGGTAGCTGTGGACAAGTTCACCAAGTGGGTTGAAGCAGAACCGGTCAGTCGTTGTGATGCTGCTACAGCAGTTAAATTCCTCAAAAACCTGATCTATCGTTTTGGCTATCCGCATAGCATTATTACAGATAATGGTACTAATCTTTCCAAAGGAGTCATGAAGCAGTTCTGCCAACAGGAGCACATCAGGTTGGACTTAGCATCTGTGGCGCATCATCAGTCTAATGGACAGGCAGAACGAGCTAATCAAGAGTTGCTGCATGGCATCAAACCCCGGCTCATAGTGTCGTTGCAACGCACCCCGGGTTGCTGGGAAGAAGAGCTACCCGTAGTACTTTGGAGCATATGGACCACTCCCAACAGATCAACAGGTTACACGTCGTTTTTTCTAGTCTATGGTGCAGAGGCTGTGCTGCCAAGTGATATACGTCATGATTCTCCCCGGGTTGCAGCTTATGTGGAGGCTAATAATGAACAAGCTCGCCAAGATGCTCTGGAAGAAGAACGTGAACTTGCCGCATCCAGATCAGCAATTTATTAGCAAGATCTATGTCGCTATCACAGCCGTAGAGTTCGAAGCCGTACCTTTCAGGAAGGCGACTTAGTGCTCCGTCTGATACAAGACCAGACAGGCAAGTATAAGCTTTCGCCCCCTTGGGAAGGACCCTTCGTCATCAGCAAGAATCTCAACAACGGGTCATATTACCTGGTAGATATACGTGAAGCAGACAAGTCACGTACCTCTGAGGAGGAGGGAAGCCGGCCTTGGAATATTGCGCATCTCCGGCCGTATTATACCTAAGACACAGATTGAATAGCATCTTTTGTACATACCTTCATCATGTATATACATATTCTGATCAATGAAATAAAGCCGGCGTCTCTGTATAAGAGAGATTGTCGTTTCGCCTCAAAATTGTGTGTTGAGTCTTTATTCTTTGATCAGCGGTTACTTGGGGGCTTCCAACTCATCAAGTTTAGCTTTAACATCCCTGTAACCCGGCAACATGCCAAAACATTTTCTTGGTTAAACCTGTCTGTTAGCACGATGCTACTCCGCAAAGGTGACCCGGTGTACGCCCGACGAGTCAATCACATAGTGACCCTGAACTTGTCCGAGTTAAAATACTGATTGGTCACGTGAGAGCCGGCTTTCGGAAAGCTAGGATAAACCAAAAGAGGCAATAAGCCTGCTTCATAAAAGCGAATCAGACTCGAGCTTCGAAAGTCGGTCTTTAAGTCGTGCCTTATAAGCAGGCTCTTAAATTTCTGTTTTGCATTGTTATTATCTTTGGCATGCATGCATACATCCATACATGGCATATATTTTATCAACGTTGTTTCTTGTTTATCACAACGACAACATGATTGCCGGGTTATCATACAACCACTAATACTGGCGGTCCGGACCACTAGTTTTGGCCGTAAGCCGCCATCACAAACCGGGTTTTCGGATTATGGACTTAGAAGTTACTCAAAGCCTGCTACACAGCTGGCCTTCGTCACAAAGATTTGCTCCCGAGGCCGAGTTATTGATCCAACACCTTGATAGAAGCAACAGAATTTTATGGCTGACAAACTGCAAGGTTTCAATAGCAAGTTTTACAACCAAAATACCACAAGTGCTCGATGGCACTCACACAGCAAAGTTTTCACCTATTTCTATTACAAGCCGTCGCCAGGGCTGTGGTCAAACCAGAGGTTCCATTAGTTTATAGCACACTGAATCATGAGCCGGTAATCTACTCTTCTGGGTTAAGACTTGGGATGGAGGTTGATGGAGCACCATGTGCCGGCTCTTCGCGTTCATCGTCATCCGCCGCTTCTTCCTGATTTGCCGATTCATCGACTACCCACTGGATCGAGTGCAAAAGTGTGCATTGGCTGTTATCACAGAGGAAGGGTCGACGTCAGGGGCAAAAGTGTGCTTACGCGGACGGGTGAGGGCAACAGGCTGAGGGTTCGGCGGTTCAATCTGCTCGTTTGATTCAGAATACCCGGCTTGATATTTGGAAAGGTTAATCTCTTCAGTCATTGATGTGGCGGAAACCCGGGTTTCCTTGACGCACCGCTGAAAATCCTTCTTGGTGAAGGGCGAGTCATCGACATTGAATTCCGGATATCCAGCGACAAGTTGAGCCGGATCGAGCTCTGGTGCATAAGCCTTGGCAAGTGCAAGGGTTGTCAATGCTCCATGACGGCAAGTTGCCTTCTTCCACTCTTCAAACCATTTGGGCACCACCGACAGTTCCTTTAACATATCAGCGATCGGTTGGGGTGGTGCCTTGGTATTTTGTGCGGCCATTATATAGCGTGAGCCGCCTATATAGAGATGTTCTGCAAAAGTATAGACTGCCTTCAACTTTACCAATGATTGTTCAACAAGGTTGTGACTCCTTCGGCCTACAAGTAAAAGTGCAAACAAAGTCAGCAAGGCCGGCTTGGTATACTAAGCCGGTACAATTGGCAAATACTGAGTCTTCTCTACTTACCAAAGAAGTGCACATGGTTGTGATATGACCCTTTAAGGTGGATAGCTCTTGAGTCACCGGCTCAAGTTTCGCCTCGGCCTCATCAGCGCGTTTTATCAAGCTGGCCTTTTCTTTGTCAAAACTCACCTCAGCCTTCTTCAAAGTGTCTCTTACAAGGAGTAAGGACTTGTGAGCTTCTGCAGATGATTGCTCCGCTGCTTCCCGGAGTTTCTTCTCTCTTTTTGCTTCCTTTTGGAAGCTGGCAGCTTGTGCTTCCACCTGGTTCAGCATGTCCTGCATGGCAGTTTGCAATTACAGAAGATACATAGTAAGTCCCGAGCCGCCATGCTGGTCGACCCGGCACTTGGGGGCTGCATTTATCAGCGTTTTATCAAAAACAACAAGTCCCATGCAGATGCAGGCATTCCGCATGGCACTTGGGGGCTAATGCATAGTTTGTTCTATGTTACTACACGCAGAAACCCGACCCATCATATCATGATGAGCCGGCCCTTGGGGGCTACAGGTTGATCACAAATTTCACAGCTGTATATAAGTCCCTGGTCATCATGGTATAATGACCCGGCACTTGGGGGCTACATATATATATGCAAGGATAGGGGGAAGTTACCTCATACTTCCGCGTCAGAGATGTCACCATTGCGATTTCAGTATCCCGGCTCTCGGACAGCCGGGTCAAGATAGAGTGATGCAAGGAATTGATATCCTGATCTTCAAATGAGTGGTAATGTAAAGCCGCCTTTCCTTTAATCTTTTCTGGCGACTCAGCTTTGGCAGGAACCTTTGTCAAAACGGTGGAAGTTTTTGGCAGAAGATTCTGAACCTCACCAGTCATCATGACCTCATCCTGAGCTTTCTCAAAAGGCTTCTCTTCAATTAAATTTTCCTGCTCCTGACTGGCAAGAGGAGGAGAGGCGTGAGCCGGGCTCACAGTAGTGTCCTGGGGCGGCGGGTCATTTTGAAAGGCCGGCTCGTCCGTAGTATCCAGGTTAGAAGTTGTGGCCCCTTGAGTAGGGCTTGCCGACGCCACAGGGTCTGATGACCCGGCTACAGTCTTCTTCTTGATGGCTTTGGTGCTGCATAAAGTAAAGGAGTTATTTGGTTAATGGATAAAGACCAAGCGTTTTTATGTATGAAAAGCAGAGTCAGTTTCTTTACCCAGGATTGATGTTAAAAGCCGGCGCTTGAGTGGCGCTGGATTCATCCGAAGAAGGGGACGTTAGGTACGCCGAGTCATTCAAGGGTAGGGGTTCCTTGAAGCGGCCGGCGTGAGGAAGAGAGGAGGTAGGGCTACGAGAGACTTCAGAACGAGCCCTCGGAGCAGGCGGCTCATTGCTACTTGTAGCTGGCATTGGTATTATCCCCGAAGAGGAAGGGATGATGCAGCACAGTAGAGATAAGTATTTCCCTCAATTATGAAACCAAGGTTATCAAACCAGTAGGAGAATCACGCAACACCTCGTTAGATAGATAGATAGATTGAAACAAAAATACAAAATAAAATAAATAAAAGAAAATGGCAGCAATATTTTTAGGGTTTTAGTAATATGATTTAGATAGACTCGGGGGCCATAGTTTTCACTAGAGGCTTCTCTCAAGACAATAGCATAAATAATCATGACGATATCCAAGGCAATGATCATGTATATAGGCATCACGTCCGAGACAAGTAGACCGACTCCTGCCTGCATCTACTACTATTACTCCACACATCGACCGCTATCCAGCATGCATCTAGTGTATTAAGTCCATAAAGAACGGAGTAACGCCTTAAGAACGATGACATGATGTAGACAAGATAAACTCATGCATGAATAAACCCCATCTTTTTACCCTTAATAGCAACGATACATACGTGTCATGTCCCTTTCTGTCACTGGGATTGAGCACCGCAAGATCGAACCCATTACAAAGCACCTCTTCCCATGGCAAGATAAATCAATCTAGTTGGCCAAACCAAATCAATAGATCGGAGAAGAAATACGAAGCTATAATAATCATGCATAAAAGAGATCAGAGAAGACTCAAATAATATTCATGGATAATCTGATCATAAACTCACAATTCATCGGATCCCAACAAACACACCGCAAAAAGTGATTACATCGGATAGAACTCCAAGAACATCGAGGAGAACATTGTATTGAAGATCAAAAAGAGAGAAGAAGCCATCTAGCTACTAACTATGAACCCGAAGGTCTGTGGTAAACTACTCACGCATCATCGGAAGGGCAGCAAGGTTGATGTAGAGCCCCTCCGTGATCGATTCCCCCTCCGGTGGAGTATCGGAGAAGGCCTCCAGATGGGATCTCTCGAGAACAGAAACTTGCGGTGCCGGAAAAAGTATTTCGTGGACTCCCCTGAGGGTTTCTGATTTTTCCTAAATTTATAGTGGTGGAATTAGGTCAAACGGAGCTCTGTGGGCCCCATGAGGTACCAGGGCGCGCCTGCCCCCCCCCCCCCAGGCGCGCCCTGGTGCCTCATGGGCACCTCCTGGGGCTTCTGGCCTCCTCCCGAAGCTTCTAGTGTTTATCTTGTCCAGAAAAAAATCTCCAAAAAGTTTCGTGGCATTTGGACTTCGTTTGGTATTGATTTTCTGTAAAACAAAAACAGGGCAGAAAACAGCAACTGGCACTGGGCACTAAGTTAATAGGTTAGTCTCCAAAAATGATATATAATTGCTGTAAATGCATATAAAAACATCCAAGATTGATAATATAACAGCATGGAACAATAAAAAATTATAGATACGTTGGAGACGTATCACTCATCTGGTAACCCGCCGCTCAGCTCACCTTCACTGCTCCGGGTCTTCCTTTTGGAGATTCATGTATGCTGCATTTTCTTCAAAAGAAATTGTGGGTCTAAATGAGCATCTCGGTGTGAAAATGGAACTTTCCGGACTGCAACCCGGAATTTCTTTCGGACGGGTATTGGTGAGTCGGAATCTGAATAGATCAAAGTTACCTCTGGCTCACCGGCGTGACTGGTTTCAGCCTGTTCCTGTGAAGAGGTGGTGTCAGCAAGTTGGTTAAATAGACGACCAAGGTAGTCGAGTTCTACCTCCTGATCTTCATCATCTTCTGGGTTTTCCTCGCTATCTTCTTGAGGAGGAGTGGGGTCTTGAGGTTCGACCTTCCACCAGTCAGCGTTTTCCTGCACAATGACGGGTTGATAAATTATGACAAGGGTGAAACAGTACGAACAAGATAAAGGGCAACAATAAGGACGGCTTACCGCGGGTGCCGGGTTGTTCGTGTAAAAGGGAGCAAGTCCCACGAGGTTAATGTCGTCTTTTGTTTCACCAAGTAGCTTCTTGGCAAATTTTAGGACATCCTTCTCCTGGAGGTTGACCCGGCTAAATTGAAGCAGGTCTTTCGGCTCACCGGAGTAGGTATGCATAAGCCGGTTCCTCAGGCCTAGAGGTTGGATGCGCCACTCTACCCAGGTCCAGGTCAGATCAACACTGGTGAGTCCATGGGCGGTCAAGGCATTTATTCTAGAATATAAGGGTTCCAGAGCCTTCCTTTCTTCCTTGGAGGCGAAACCCGGGAAGACGATAGTGGCATCAAGCCGGCTTGCCCTATAACCCGGGAGTGGGTGCTGCCCGTCTGGGGAGGTGTTCTTGCAGTAGAACCAAGTTATATACCATCCTTTGGGGTGGCTTGCCGGCTTAGCATCAGGAAAGGCTGAGTTTTTCCTCCTCTAAATGGTGACTCCACCAAGTTCTAGGCTTGGTCCGCCTTTGTGTTCTGTTTGGTGGTTCAAGTAGAAAAATTCTTGGAACAAGTTGATGGACGGTTCAAGCTGCAAGTAAATTTTGCAGAATACTTGGAATTGGCACAAGTTATGAATGGAGTTGGGGCCCAAGTCTTGAGGTCTGATGTTCAAAAAATGAAGCACATCCCGGAAAAAAATTGAGCCGGGGGGACGGAAACTTCGGTCTAGATGATCAGCAAATACAATAATCTCTTTTTGGTCCGGCTGAGGGTGAATTTCTTCCTCAGGGGCTCGCCATTCTATTTCCTCTTTAGAGGGCAGTAACCCGGAATCAACCAGAGCCTGCAATCTAAGCTCTGACATATTGGACTTCGCCCAGTTAACAATCTTAGGCTTTGGACCCATGGATTCAGCTGCAAGGAAAATAAAAGAGTATCATAAGCCGGCAGTTCAAAAATTTTCCGGGTTACCATAAAGCAGAAAAATAAGCCGGTGTGTTCCCGGGTTGTTGCTTTCAGGACAAGATAAGCCGGCAATGCTGAAGTCACGGTTTTTTACAAGTGCCGGAAGTGGTCTGAGCTATGAGTCAGTAAACAGGTTTCGAATGGATTGAATGATTTTTCGGATCTAACAAATGGCTTAAACTAAAAGGATAAAGCCTAGGTCTGTTCTTCGCAGTTTGAAATGAATCGCAATGGGATCTATTTAGAGTGGAACAATGAATCTACAATATGCCGGAAACAACGCGGACCAATTTTACGATCTACAAAGCGGAAACTAGCGGGCGTTTTTCGGATCTACAAGTTGTTAGTACGAAGAGCACAGATGTGACGCCCTCGACTTAATCGTGCACTAATCATACACGCAAATGCACACGATCAAGCCTAAGGACTCACGGGAAGATATCACAACACAACTCTAGACACAAAATAAAATAATACAAGCTTTATATTACAAGCCAGGGGCCTCGAGGGCTCGAATACACAAGCTCGATGTCATACAAGCATCAGCGGAAGCAAAAGTATCTGAGTACATACACAAGGTTAAACAAGATGCCTTAAGAAGGCGAAAACAAACAACGACTCTGATTGAAAGAGGCAAGGCCTCCTGCCTGGGAGCCTCCTAAACTACTCCTGGTCGTCGGTCTCCACGTCGTAGTAGAATACTCCGGGGATCTCCTGCTCCTGGGCTCCTTTGTCTGATGTGTCATCAATTGGATATGGGGAAAAGAATAGCAGAGCAACCGTGAGTACTCATCCAAAGTACTCGCAAGACTGACATCAGAACTATTCTAATATGCATTTGTGTCAAAGGAATGGGGCTATATCTTTGGACTGAACTGTAGAATGCCAGAGTAGAGGGGGAGAAGCCTAGCCTATCGAAGACTAGCATCTTCAGGCAATCTTGCAGCATCAGAAGAGAGTAGAGTATAGTAACATACAATAGTGGTTGTATAGCAGCAACTCCCCGAGATCCTTTCTCGACTATCCCGCGAGAAAGCGATCCAGAGAGCAATAGTAACAGTTTAATATGTATCACCATCACTTTGTAGTTGTCATGGATCCGGATACAACTCCGAGCGTCCTGTTACCGTGGACACGGCTATTCGAATAGATCACTTCCCTGCAGGGGTGCACTACTGTTACCCAACACGCTCGATTAACTCTGGCCGGACACACTTTTATCGGGTCATGCCCGGCCTCGGCTGATCGACACACCGCAGCCCCACCTAGAGCTCAGCAGAGAGGTCCCCGCCGGTCTACATCCTAAGCGCTCAGGGGTCTTGGGCCATCGCCCTGTGCACTCCGGGTCATTGTGTGCAGGGTGGGTCCAGGCACCACCTCTGTCCTGGATGGCGCCGGCCCGACCCGGCCACAATGTTGAACTGGACGTCTGACAGAGCTTTCGGCTGATACATACGGCGTAGAGGGCCCCATAAACCATTATCCCATGTGGTGGTAGTGCGTATAGGGCACGACGACCCACTCAGATCAAATACCCAGTTTCGTTAGGCGTATTTAGTAACTCGCAGAGACGATCAGAGTTTCTGTCGCTCTGACTTGGTATCACTCGCGGGTACTCTTGGAGCCAACCCGTCTTTAATGTTGTTCTCTCGCGGGTACCCTTGGGGCCGGCCCGACTTTAACAGTTTAAGTATTGCAGTAGTGTAAGCATTTCCGCGATCACATCCAGAATGATCACGGCCCGGTAACAAGCATGGCATACGGACAAGGCGAAGGGCCAAAGATGGAACAGCAGCATAGTTAACTAGGCATCATGGGATAACAGGTAATGTATCAGTAGCAGGCGACAAAATCAGGTTGTGCATCAGAATAGGATAAAGCAAGGCAGTGGCAATTTCTAATGCAAGCGGGAGGGAGAAAGAATAGGAGATATCGGCATGCGTCAAGGGGGATTGCTTGCCTGGAAGCTCTGCAGAGAGGGGTTGGTCGTCAGTCGGCTGCTCGTCGGGGGTGTAGTCGAACTCTGCTGCGACGGCGTCGGTCTCGGCGTCTATCGGGAGAGAAGGAGGGGGGGAAGAAACAATTAAATTTCACGGCAACAATGCAATCACTATGCATGACATGCCTAAATGATATGCAGAGGTGTTTTACTGCCTAACTAAATGCTTTAGTTAATTTAGGAATTTATTTGAATTTATTTTATTAAAGTTGGGCACTATTCATTTATCGAAATCAGTCAAAAAGTTCCATGTTCGGTATGTTAGAGGGGTGTGGCAGGTATGTGGATAGGGTATTCGGATTCTTCATATTTTTTTGATCATTTTTCATACATAAATTATTTTCATGTGACTTACGGTTTAATTTATATGATTTTTCAAAGTTTTATAGATTTTCTGGAATTATTTTATTTAACTAAATCCGAATTATCCAGAATAGTAACAGGTGACGTCAGCATGGCGTATTGCTGACGTCAGCAGTCAACAGTGCGGTTGACCGAGGTCAAACCTGACAGTGGGTCCAGTGGGACGCACTGGTCAGCCACACTTTAGCTAATTAGGGTTAAATTAATCTAATTACAGATTAATTAGAGGTGGGGCCTACTGGTCAATGGGTAATTAACGTTTTAATTAATTATTTAACTAATTAACAATTTAATTAATCATTTAGTTATTTTTAAAAACGTTTTAATCGGCCGGGCCCCACATGTCAGTGGGCGGGGCCGCGCTGACCGAGTCAACTGGGCCCAGTGGGTCCCAGTTGCAGCGACTGAGCGGCGGGGCCCGCGGTGCCACGTCGGCGCCAGCTGGACGCCGGCCACCGGAGAGCTCCGGCAAGCTCGCGCGACGGCGACGAACTCCGGCGAGCCCGGAATCCTGCGGTGGTGCACGGTTTTGGGCGTTTCTTGGCTCTATCGAACGAGTGAACGAAACCGCGTCCGGTGGTGGGGGTGGTCGGAGCTGGGGAGGCCGGAGCTGACGGCGGCGAGCACGTCGGCGGCGGCCGTTTCGGGCGGCGCACGGGTTCGCGGCTACGGCGCGCGTGCGAGGAAACAAAGGGGTTGGGCGAGGTCTGCGTGATGCGGCGAGCAAGACGGGCAGTGGCACGGGGCCCAATGGTCGCCGGAACGGCGCCGGCGACGAGCTATGCGGCGGCGCGATCGGGCATCTCCAACGCGGCGGCTTCGGTGACCAAAACGAGCAGGGAAGAGAGGGGAAAGGCGCGGAGGAGCTCACCGAGCGGCTAAGTAAAGCCCTCGACGGCTTTGGAGCAGCAGATGTCGCCGGAGACGTCGGGGATCGCCGGCGTCCGAGGTTTGAAGACGGCGTCGTCGGGCTCGATGCGGTGGCGGAGAGCTCGGGCCCGGGGTAGGAGAGGACGTAGCGGACGATGGCGCTTCGATCGGGCTCGGCGGCGAGGCAATGCGGTGGCGGAGGGCGCGGGATCGAGCGACGGGCGGCGGTGAGCTTCGGGCGAGATGGGGAAACGAGAGGGAGAGAGGCGCGCGGGGGCGAATGGGTAGCTAGGGTTTCGCGGGAGGGGACGAGCAGCTCGGGCGCGGCCTTATCGGCGTCGGGGACGGCGTGGATGGTCGACAGCGCGACGGGCAGCGCCGTGTCAGTGCGCGGGCGCGACAGCGAGCGAGAGAAGGACGAAGGCGCAGATGGTCTGGGCCGCGCTACACTGTTTCACTCGAGCCCACACGCACAGTAGCGGCTAACCGTTTCCCTTTTCTATTTTCCATTTTCTGTTTTAGTCTCTATTTTGTAATTACTAGGCCACTAAATGAGTTTTATAAATTGTGTGACTTGGGTCAAATATTACAGTGCAATATTCTCAACCACCAGAAATTGGTTTGGGGAAAATATGATTTCATTTGTAGTTCTTATTAAATAAAATGATATTAAATGTTGCTGTTAGCTACTGTTTGAAGTTGATAGAGTCACTTAGGTATTTTTTTTGTGATGTTGTTTTCCTGAACATATTTAGTTATGAATTATTTGCTATTTAATGAACATTTTAGTTTCAAACTTGGACAACTTTTATTTTTCACTTTAAATTTGAATTGCAATTTGAATGGGAATTTGAAATAAGATATGATGCAATGATAATCAAGCACTGTTAATCAGGGTGACTTGGCATTATCAGAGGGTGATCACTGTAGCTTAATACATGGGGTGTTACAACAGAGGAACTCGATGAACTAATGGCGAGGAAGGAACGGAGCTTACAGATCTGGAGGTCGAAGCCTAAGGTCTTCAAGTGTTGTGGATACGGTCGCGCGACGATAGATGAACTCCGGCGACGATGTGAAGGAGTAGTCGGAGATGTCTCCGGTGGCGGCGGCGAGCGCGAGAAGAGCGAGGGCGGCGTTGAAGAACAGAGAAGGAAGATGAGGGGCGAGAGCAGTAAAAGAAAAATGGGGGGGTGCCGGCCTACTTATAGGCACGGTGGAACCCGAAACGGCATGCACGGAACCCCGGGTGGCGTAGTGAATAGTGGCTAAACAGGCTCCTCGATCTTCGCGCCTGACGAAACAATACAAATCCACTAAAAGATTCGCTATGATGTCATCCCGGATTTTGCGGAAGTGGAAAGTGACGTCATAAAGAAAGACGATGAGAAAATACCAAGTCTGAGGATGAGGAACGACCCGGCAAGTTGACTGAGCCGGAAAATGTTCTTGAAGGATGGAGCTTAACATGGATAAATCCAAGTCAAACTGAGGGCTAATATTGGGGATATTTTCCAACATTGGAGACCCGGCATGAGGATGACCCGACCCGGCCATAGAGCTGTAAGGCTCAGCGGGTTACCTCGCTGCTGGGCCTAGGAGATACCCAGTGGGCCGGCTTAACAGAGGCCTGGTGGGAAAGGCCGGCTCAACGTACAGGCCGGCTTAAGAAGAAAGATGAGACAAGGAAGATTGCCTTGGAGAATAAGTAGAATAAGAGTAGGATACGGGTTAAGTTGATAACCCGGGCTCTCATTTAAACCTAGAGCTCAACCTGTTATATAAAGGGGAGCGCCTAGGGCGAAAAGACTAAGTTGCAATTTCTCGAGAGCTAGGTTAGCGAATCCGCACCCTTGTAATCGAGATCCAAAGCAATATAATCAGGCGGTACGTAGGCTTTTACCTCCACCGTGAGGGGCCGAACATGTGTAATTCCGTGTCTTCTCGTTCCCGATCAACCCCGTCAAGCTTCCACCTTCGTGCGATGGCCTCATCTCTAAGTCCTTTCACAAGGGCATATGTCGTGCTAAAACCACGACAATGTACATGTTGTATACTACTCGCATCATCTCGTGCAACCGGACCCACCCATGTGCCCTCGATATGGCTTGCTAGAAACGGCCGATTCGGCCGTTCCTCTGAATGTAGACCCAGACGTGCTTTTAAGTTTCATGCGGGTCAAGAATCAGATGTAGCCCAGGCAACCAAACAGGCTGATTTCTTCCCGCGTGGACCTAACTGAGGGTAATGCGAGCAACCAAACACGTACTTACTATGCCTGAGCTGCTAAGAAGGGGGAATACCCATCTCCAAAGTCGTCGCCAGCGCATTCCGACTTCTGCTCGTGCTTAAGATCGTGAAAAGAAGACGAACTTTAAGGATGAAAAAAAATGAAAGAATTTTGGGCATGCACTGATGCACAGGTCAGCGGAGCAGGCTGCTAGCAACAACTTCTTTGCAGACGTCGTTGCATACGTGCACGCACAGGTCCACCCAGAAGCTTAAAAATGCTTGCAGAAAGAAAATTTAAAACGAGCCCTCATGTCACCCATTTGTCTTTAGGTGTCAGCTATCCCTTCCACCTGTTCCACGCGCCCAGGAGTAGCTTAGTTTTTCCTTTCCCAACTTGTTCTCTCAGGCGTCTGTCTCCTCCGTGTTCTTCCGAGCACTTCAGTGCGAGGTTTCCATGCATTCTTCAGACAGAGGCAGATAGCTTCGTGCTAGTACGTGTACTTCATTAGCAATAAATAAGCTAGTACTCCAGTACTGTAATTAGCCGCATGGAGTTCTAGAATGATCCCACCTAAAAAAGTCAAGATGGGGCTGTCATAACGGAAGGAGATAATAATCCAAGAGAAATGATGGGCAGAGCAGAGCGATCGAGCTGCCGAGATTTGTCTCCTCCCTTGACCTACATGCGCCAAACAAAAAAACTGGTAAATTATCGCTACGTGGTACGAAAATCACAGCCGTTGACTAATTCAAGACGACCCGTGTTAGTTTAATCGGCACGATAAGCTTCAGAGAAGCAGCAGCAGCGGAAATCGGTCCACGGCTTGCACAGCAATCAAACCCTTACCGCGGCCGGCCGGCGGGTCAGCGGAAACTCAGCTAGCGCTCGCGAATCACTGTGTACGTGCTTGACATTCTACTAAATCATGAGCAGAGAAAATTGGGCAACCGGCAGCGAAATCACGAGGGAGACGTCGCGACCTCGCGCCGCTGGTGGAATCAATGCGGCCAACCCGAACCCTGCTCAGGTCATGATCAAGCTAGTTGGAGACCCTCTTTATTTTTCCGGCGGAAATAGTTGAAGACTGGGCCCCGCTTGGGATTGGTGTATATTTCTATACCCGTATTTAGACCAAACTATTTCTCATCTAGATGAGTTCTAGCAAAACCGTTTATTTTACAGGTGTAAATTACCAGTCACGGCTGATTTTGTATCCTAAACCAGCCGAATACAAGCGAAAACGGTAATCCAAGCCGGGCCTTGGAGTCAATTTACCTGCACAGGCTGGTAAACCAACTATTTATGTTGGAGCTCGACGGGCAACCAACAGGATCGACGGCAAGGGTGTCTGGATCTGGATACGCAATTACGTACGCATGCACGGATGCACCTCATGGATTACTTGATGCCGATTCGTATGAAACTATGGGTTTGCTGTTCCTTAGAAATTGTTATCGATCCGTCGATTGATCGAGTTAGTTATACGTCACCACTGATACAGTCTCTGCAAATCGTGATTATCCGGTTGCACTTGTTTTTATTAAAACCGTGGAACGTGGAGCATATAACAATTTCCCATGCATACAATTCAGAAGTAGACGTACGCTCTGTATAAATTATGGGACGTGTCGCTTTGCTCTCTGTCTGAAGATTCTCGCGGTTTTTTTTTTTTTGTTAACGCGGACACAGTACTGTAGTATTTCCCATCTCCACACCGGGTCAATCGTGGCAAGCAAGGCATGAAAATTGAATAGTACTATCTGACACCTCCACGCTTGACCCAGCTCGCGCCTGGACACCGCCCCGCGCCCTTCAAATGATCGAGTCGCCCCCGACTTCCAGTGACCCAGCCACAGAGGAACAGCTAAACAAATTAAGAGCGACACCGGAGCAAGCTACAACCAGCTTGACAGCTTCAGCTGGGAAGTTATCCCCTTTATAAGCAGCCGGTTCTTCTTGACAGGGAGTGGTAGACGGTATTATGCCGGAAGAAATGGTGTTCTGCGGCACAGCCGGCTTCAAGGACGTTGACAAGGACGAGCTGATGAGCGCCGGAGGCAAGCAGACGCAGAGGAAGGAGAAGAAGAAGCCGGCCGCCGGGAAGAAGGAGAACCCGTACGCGTCTCGCGGGCTGGACAAGTTCTCCATGGTGCTCGCGGAGCTCGAGTCCCGGCGGGAGAAGGTCCTGCGCCGCGTCGACGGCGGCGACCACGTCATGGTCCGGTTCGTGCAGTCCGACACGAAGGGCTGGGTGCCCATCGTCGTCAAGCTGCCAACAGAAGAGCCCGCCGCCAAGGCCGAGTCCAAGAAGAAGTGCAAGTTCAAGCTGGCCGTCTCGTCCACGCCTCCGCCCACGCAGCCGCCGTCGCCGCGGACGGAGTCCACCAGCCCGAGAGGAGGAGACGACGCCGTCAAGCACGCCGCAGCTGTGACGGCGCCGGCTGTCGCAGCGGCGCCGACGAAGAAGAAGACTTCGGCCGCCGGGAGGTGGTCGTGGGCGGACAAGGCGATTAGGCCGAGCCAGTACTGGCCGTTCGTGGCGATGCTGCTGCTGGTGAGCCTGGTCGTGTTCGGGAGGATGTTCGCCATCTGCTGCACCTCCATCTGGTGGTACCTCGTCCCCATCTTGAACGGCGAGGATGAAGGACCGAGATCCATGGGGAATACCGGCAGGCATCTCGGCAAGAAGGCGAGCGACAAGAAGATCGGCGAGAAGATTACTTGGGCGTCATTGCCTCCTTCACATGGCAAGAAGGGCAGCTCCGGCGACCATGAGGTGATTTCGCCTAGAAGATCACATGGCAAGAAGAGCAGCTCCGGCGAACATGAGGTGATTTCGCCTAGACGATCACATGGCAAGAAAAGTAGTAGCTCCGGCGACCATGAGGTGATTTCACCTAGAAGCCATGCACATGGGAAGAAAGGGTAATTCGCACTTGGAAGATACTACTGGTCGTGTTGTAAATAGTCGTCAAACAGGGTGGCCAGAAAGATCAAATTTCAGGTTTTATCTTTCCTGCCGTTCTCCGGTTTTTGTTGTTCTTTTTCTCAAAGGAAAAAAGAGCTGATTGTAGACTTGTAATGGAAGTGTTCATGTACACCAAATCAGCCCCTTCATGTGTGGCTACTCAAACAAAGTGTTCAGCAAATTCGGGCAACATGCGCAACGATTTTAGGTATAATTTCGTCCATTAATAACTTCTTGGTTCAGGCTGGCCACGAGCGATCCTGATAGGTTGTTGATTTGATAGATAATTGTCTGTGCGTTAGTAAAAAAAATTGTCTGTTCTTTGCAATGGGTGTAAATATTCTACAGTATGTTAACCCATGATTACCTGTCATATTAGTGTGATTGTATAAATAATTGTTTATCAAATCATGGCCATGATTTACCTACCTAAATAAATTTTGTGATTTTATTTGGTAATCACTTGGTACAAACTTATTGTCTTGCCAAAGAAAATATAATTTTATTTGGTAAGTCAATAAAGACGAGAGGGAAGGAGGAATGTTGAATGAAGGACGAGGTGGACGACAGAACCTTACGTTATTTTTAAATAGGAAGAGATAATTGGTGCATGCTAATTATTACCTCCGTTCCAAAATTCTTGTCTTAGATTTGTCTAGATATGTATGACAAGAATTTTGTATATATGACAAGAATTTTGAGAGGGAGGGAGTACATATTATTTGGCGCTTGACATCCTCCTGGATGACTAATGATGCTGAAAATGCAAAGGTGTAGCCACGTGATTGTTGATTGACTGTTATGTTTGATGTCATACACCATTGATCATTAGTCTACTTCGTTACCACCATAAAATAGGTTTTCGTCCCGCTTTATAGATAATGCAACACATTAAAGTACACGGATAAATGATACAATGTGGTAAACGTCCTCTGACAAAGCAAATCTAAAGATACAACATGAAGCATAGGACTAGCCTACCATCTCGTCGAGGCCCGACCGGCGACGCATGAGCTCCATGACAACGCGTCAGGAGGGTGACGGTGCAAGTGTCGTTGTTGCCGTCTGAGCATATGAGCATATAGACAAGGGTTTTCACCCGAATCCCTGGCACAGCGACGAGACCCACGACAATGTATTCAGGAAGAAAGCGGCACCCCCGGGCGTCACTGTCGCCATGCTAATTATTACCTCCGTCCCAAAATTCTTGTA
The DNA here is from genome assembly GCA_039707655.1 of Elymus sibiricus. Taxonomy (NCBI): domain Eukaryota; kingdom Viridiplantae; phylum Streptophyta; class Magnoliopsida; order Poales; family Poaceae; genus Elymus; species Elymus sibiricus. The sequence goes on along the minus strand of CM077666.1, from coordinate 162,494,453 downwards.
TATAAGACAAGAATTTTGGGATGGAGGGAGTACATATGATTTGGCGCTTGACATCCTCTTGGATGACTAATGATGCTGAAAATGCAAAGGTGTAGCCATGTGGTTGTTGATTGACTGTTATGTTTGATGTCATACCACTGATCATTGGTCTACTTCGTTACCACCATGAAATAGGTTTTGGTCCTGCTTTTTCTAGATAATGCAACACATTAAAGTATACGGATAAACGATGCAATGTGGTAAACGTCCTCTTACAAAGCAAATATAAAGATACAACATGAAGCATAGAACTAGCCTACCACCTTGTCGAGGTCTGATCGACGACGCATGAGCTCCACGATAACGCCCCAAGAGGGTGACAGTGCCAAGCGTCACCGCTGCCGAGTCTGAGCATATAGACAAGGGTTTTCACCCAGAGCCCTGGCACAGCGACGAGACCCACGACAATGTATTCAGGAAGAAAGCGGCACCCCCGGGCATCACCGTCGCCAAAGCATGAAGCTCTCGCTCGGAGACTCGTCTGCACCACCAAGAGGCACCCCGGTCACTACCGCAATGAAGGCCAGCCCATTCAAACCAAATTTGGGCACCGCCACTTTCGTAGGAAGAGGACAACAAGTCAACCACTACACCCATTGCCGCCCACACAACCAAGAGGCGAAGCCACCACCGCCACCATGGAGCCTACCGAAAAGCCAACTGTGTAGCCCACCATCCAGGGCCACCGCCCTGGCATCCTCGGACAAACTCATCACCGACGCTATGACACGTGGACGCCACCTCAACCAATCCTCGAGACTCCACCTCAACATGGAGAGAGAAGGCCCAGAGCACGCGCGAGGAGCAACAAGCCCCCAGTCGAGGGACCAAGTCCAACCCCTGCACCAGCGGCCAGCCCACGCCACTCGCCATCTTCTAGACAGCGCTACCAGGAAGGGGGGGGGGGCGTTGCCCCATTAGATCTGGTCACTCCAGATCCAAAAGGGGAGACACCCGTGGCAGCTAGCACCTTCGGCCACCCGATGACAGACGGTACCTCCGGCCGCCAAGCAGTGGCACCCACCTCCGTCGACTCCCCATATCTTGCTCCGCCACCACCGTCCCACTGCCCAGGGGTCACCACTCAAACATGCATCGTCTCGCCGCCACGCGCCCGCGAGAGAAGAACAACATCGTCAACCCATCATCGTCGGGCTGGCACCACCGCCACCACGCCGCTACCTCCCCCACCCGAAAGGACCTTGGAGGAGGCTACCGACCGCAACCCTAGCCGCCCCGCCTACAGGGCCAGATCTGGTCGCGCGCGTCATCGCCATAGCCTGCCGCAGTGGTCGTCCTTGACCCAGTGAGCACGCACCTCCCCATCGTGGCTCGACACGCCACCATCACATCCCTGCGCCGGAGTGCCAGCGGCGCTGCTGCGCCCAGCACCGGTGCCGCATCCCGGAGCGGCCGCCCTGCGCCGAGGCCACCGCGCGAGGCGCCGAGAGGGGCTCGCCAGCCAGGCTTCGCCCGGTCGTGCTCTGTGGCGGCGGCGAGGTGGAGAGAGCTCCCGACGGCGGTTAGGTCACCCTCCCCGTCCACGTGGGGCGACACAGGAGGGGATGGGGGCGCCTACTTGGTTACCCAACCAAACACACCCAATAATTTCTAGATTCAGGCTAGCACATCACGATCTGTATCTATCGTACCTTCTTCTTTTTTGGCGGTTAGCATCAGCACCTATCCTAGTGGACAATGAATGAACGCCACCATGTATATACTTCTAGTTGTTTAAAACCGAAGAGCGTAAGTCAACCATGTGTCTTCTAGATGCTTGAAAACCTCACCTTTTTCTGAAGGTGCATAGAAACAGAAACTCGTTGTTGAATGTTTTGCTCTGACAACCGAGGATTTCAAAAAGGATTTTTAATTATGCGCCTGGCCAACAGCGTCATTTCACGAACGGCCGAAATTCTTGCCACGTGCAAGCATGTGTTAGACACCTTAGTTCTTTTTTTTTTTCGTGAAACTTCCAATTTATTCGTCTTCAATCATGGCAGTACAGCGAACACCAGAAATAATAAAAATTACATCCAGATTCGTAGACCACCTAGCGACGACTACAAGCACTGAAGCGAGCCGAAGGCGCGCCGCCGTCATCGCCCCTCCCTCGCCGGAGCCGGGCACAACTTGTTGTAGTAGACAGTCGGGAAGTTGTCGCGCTAAGGCCCCATAGGACGAACCTTAGTTCTCACTCTCAGTTTCAAGATAATCTAATAGTTGGACCCAATATATCTAGAACTAGAATGGAACGCAGTAACTGCAATGTGATTTTGTGACTGGTCAGATGGGCAAAAATAGAGGTGCTAATGGCAAAATTCTTACATCGAAAAAGATAAAGCCAAAACACACAATACAGAGTAGTAAGAGCTAGGGAAAAAATCTCAGACGGCCGAAACAGATACGAGATGCTGAGGAGCACAGCTAACAAGACAAACACAAAGAATTGAAAAGAAAAATGCCTGACACTGCTGAAGCCCTCACCAGCTGAAACGGTTGTTGACCACGACAGAGGCAAGACGATGCCAGCATGCGAGTGGCAGCAAACGTAGGGAAAGAAGCCTTCGTCTGCTTTGTGAAGGGTAGAACTCGTCGCAGTACGAGTCGTCTATCGTGGCCCCCTCGCCCTGGCACAAACGACCCCGATCCATCGAACAACACAGAGCTCACCAGCACAAACGACAACAGGAAACCAGACCACCGAGGAGGAAGAGACTCTAAGCATGACCACCGATGCAAGCCACCTGATAGGTACAAGGTGGCCCGATCTATCGATGAGATAGTATTTGATTTTGTTGGAGAAGGCTTTGACCACCCGACTACATCGATTACTCGGTGGTACGCCTTAGCAAACGCTAAACCAACTCTGATATGGTTATTGATGGTGTTGGAAACATAGTCAACCTGATCATGAAGATCAATTCATGCATGCAACCGAACAACAAACAAGAATTCAAAATATGCAATATGAAATGCGGATATAAGATGAAGTGCTTGTTTAACACAGTGGGTTTCGATGACGCATAGCACGGGAGGTATTATCGACTCTCATGTCTATGGAAGAGTAGCAAATGCTAAAACTCAACAAAGCAAAACCGTAATTCGATGCGCTAAGGGGGTATTTAAGGAGGGACAAAGGTGAAAATTCAACCAGCCCAATGAAGGGAGGGGGTGGAATACAACCTTAAATCAGCCTCCTATCTAAAATAGACTCTAAACACTGCACGTTATTTTACTTTAAAATACAAGGCACACCCCTGCCCACAGCACAAGCTGCTCCACAGCTCACGCCCGCCGCCACCACCACCGCTGTCTCCCACCACCTCAGAGCTCGACGACGCGCATCAAAGAAGCGTGGCGCCGAAGACCACCACCCGAGCCCCCTGCTCAATGGGGGCGCATTGCTGAGTGCCACGGCCCACCACTGCCAGATTAAGCTGGGCATTGCCCAAGGGATGCCATAGGCGGCGGCAAGAGGGAAGGAGAAGCCGGGGAGGAGGTTGTGCGAGGGAGTGGCGCCACCCAAGCCGCCGTGGGGGAGGACGACGTGGGGGAGAGGGGAAACTCTCTTACCACCTAACCATACCTAGCCATGTGATACCCGGCCCGGTCGGCCCGACCCGACCTGACCTGGCCCAAAAAAGCCCGACCCGGCCCGGCCTGGTCTTGCCCACGGGCCAGGCCTAGGCCTAGGTTTTGAGCCCAAACGGCACGCCGGGCCGGGCCTGGGCTTGCCATATTTGCGTTTTAGGGAAGAGGCCTCGGGCGGGCTTTTTCATTGACGGGCCAGGCTTGGGCCTGAAAACTAGGCCTGACGGCCAGGCCAGGCCGGGCCCGGGCCTAGGTTTTCTGCTTCGAGCTTTGTTAGGCCCATCCCAAAGCCCAGCCCAGCCCGGCCCGACGGATGGCCAGGTATACACCTAACCAGTCTGCTAGAAACTCATTGCTGAATGTTTGCTTTGACAACCAAGGAGAAGATTGAGAAATGAATTTAATTAAGATAATCGAACAGTTGGGACTCGACACATCTAGAATGGAGCGTAACTGCAGTGGGTTTTGTGATTGATCAAATGAGTACATGTAGAGGTGCTAAAGGCGAAACTCTTACTGAAGCAAACACTATTTTTTGTTAAGCTCGATCTTTCGGTATCAACTAGGTACCACCACAATAGCAGTAATAACTACAAATCAGCGACTTGGCCGGAATGCTTTTACGTTAGACCAATGAGAAGTAAAAGGAGACCCCAAAAAAAAAACGAATAGGGAACATCACAATGGTACAGACCGCACAATACAACCAATTCTCCTTCTCCTTATGACATGTAGTTTCACAATCTACCATGTCCTTTGCGCCATCAATCCTGAATCACATTGGGAAGAATAGATGTTAGAAAATAGAAATGGTTAAGGAAAATCATAGTAAGATAGAAAAAGGAATACATTGTACAGAACAGAGGAATGAAAGCGCCGGAAAATTCTCACTACCCATCAGACTAGCCAAGAAAGAAGACAGATTTTTTTTCCTAGAGAAAGTTCAAAATAAACAAATAAATTATGGACAGTTTATAAATGTACCCGAAATAGCAAAAACCACAACTTCCGTTATCCTGGGGTGGCAATTTTACTCAAAGACATGATAAATTCCATATGTTTCTTTGATACAGGGCAAGTGGAGGCAAACTATCATAATTTTAAACTTCTAAACAGGCATTTGCCTGATACTACCTCTGTTCGCTGATGTAAGACGTTTTGGCAGTTCGTCTTACATTAGTGAACAGAGGTAGTATTTAATAAGGCCACGGTGTCAAGTTTCCTCATCAATATTGCGCCCCATGATCCTGTTATGTTAAATCTCCATGAAGATACATGTATGCATGTGAACTGAAGCACTGCCAAATAATGTTACACACGTTTCAAATTTGAAGACGAGCCACGTTCTGGTAATATATTTGGCAGGAACCATGCAGGAATGCTTCAGTTGTAATGGAGCATGAAGTCACAGACATGCCAAAATCAGAGTTGGAAACTTTTGGCATAAAACTTGACATGGTAACTTACCCTGAATCTCTTTCTATGATCTGATTCGATTCGCGAGGTGTAATGTTTCTTCCTTCCATGTACCGGTGCATCTCTTTCTTCTAGTTTGTTATGTGCAGGCTCGTATTGTGCATTACGAAAGAAACCTTCCCTGTCCCAAGTCACATCATAGTTCACTTTCAACCGTGATCCTTCCTTTAAAAACAAAATAAATGAGTCAGCTTTATGCTTTCTAACACAGAATGCAAAGACATATTAGACGTTAATCTGTATTGTGTAGTAACTAGGGTACAGAGACTAGAAGCCATCAGTTACTAGCCATTGGTTAGCAACACTTGTAAAAATTTCTATCAAAATGTGTGAACCCTTGAGAATATTGATGGAGTGAATTCAAAGGAATATACTCTCTAAACTCTACATCTCTTTTACTTATTTAGTTGATGATCATCATGTCAAAAGTATTTGTAATGGTATTTCCTTCTCTTATTCAATAGAAAATCACGGAACCATGGGATAATCCATTCGAATACTTGACATCATGTCATGTCAGGCAACTAATGTTATATAAAAAAAGAATAAAAACATGAGCAAATACCAAGTGTAAGTCATCGCACATTGTACGTGATCTGCTAACATTTCTTTTTTTTTCTTTTTTTTTAGGGATGATCTGCAAACACTTTGGAGGAAATATCTTCCATCAGAGCTCAAAACATGTCAGGCATTAGTGCACTAGACACCGCATCAAACATGACCCTAGTGTGCAATCACGGCAGTGAGCAGTTGCAATTTCCCTAATGTCTCTACAGGGCACTAGTAGAGCACCCTGTTACAGTTCTCAAGCAGGGCTCACCGCCGCCTTGAAAATTCGTTTTCCCCTAAGAAACACGGATACGGGGACGGAGACACGGCGATACGAATACGGGGACACGAGGAGAACTGGGCAGCAGCGTGGTCACTGGAGGCTGGCTCCCGAGTCCCCACCGTTTCAACGCCGAATCTAGGCCGTATCCCGATTTCATTTCTTTCTTTCTTAATTCGAAAAAGATGGATTACTGCGTGATATGCGTATCCAGCCATATCCAAGCGTATCCCCGTGTCCCCCCGTATCAGGACGGCAAATCGGCAGCTCTGGCCGCATCAGTGCTTCTTAGGTTTTCCCTTATATGGTACATCTTCTACGAGAAGCAATAGGCGTCAAGGTTGTGGCAATGGAATGATGAGCAGCGGTCCTAGAGCACATGTAGAATTGCAAATGTTAGGGTAGTCACACATGCTGTTGTGGCACAGTTTGGTGATGGTTTCTAGGATCTTGACATGGACGCTGAGCTTCCAACACTGGTAGCACCCTTCGGCCGGCTCATCACGTTGTCACTCAAAACTGTATCGTCAAAGGAGGGTGTGATATTTTTGTGACGTTGTTGGGCATCTTCCGTGATCTTAATACTTCAGGAAAAAGGGCCACAACAGCTGCCAATGATGGCAGGGCCTAACAAGAACAAAAACAGGCTGCGTCTATGGAGGTATGCCTGGAATTGCTACTGCTCGCCAATGTACATAAGGACAGGGCCACCTACAGGGTCAAGTACATTGAGCAGTGGCTTCAAGGTCAACACATTTGAGTTTCTTGTGGATGTTAATGCACTATTACATGACATGTTTTCAGCTCTAAATGCAAGATGTTTCAAATCATTATGTATTGGAAAGGCCTTCTGTACAAACCACATCTATTTCCTGGAGTTCAATGCACTGGTTGATGGCAGGTTTTTGAGCTGTAGAATGCAAGATATTTGCTTTATGTGCGTAATTCAAATGTGTTGGAGTACTCCTGATTATTGTTATCCCTTCTTTAGACCATAGTTCCCAGCATGACAGATATCAACTGGACCATATCACTATACCACAAAACTCCACTAAAAAAAGGTACTCTACCATACCAACGCAAGGATTTGGCGTGACTTAGCATATATAAGTATTACCATTTCAAGTGCTTCGGACAATGATTAGTAAAATATGTATAATTCACAATGTTATTCCTTGTGGCTCACTCCATCGATCTTTTTGCAAGGGTCCACACATTTCAAGAGTAAGAATCTTATAAGTTTTGCCAAGCGATGGCTTTATCTATACACAATTCACATATATGCGGCTCAACTGGTTTTATATTCTTGCACAAACTTAGACGTTATTGGACCATATAAGTTCACCATAGGGTTCACTAGATGAGACAAGTCACTAGACAAACCACAAATAGGTAAAAAAGTTACACAAGTAGATAAAAGCTGGCACTCTTAGAGGTGAAGATGTCACATGAATAGGAAAGATGTATTCTATACGTCCATATATTACCATTCCAATAGTCAGTTCTAAAATATCAGCTGCGCGGTGATAAGTATGGATTTCTTATAAATAGAGTGCAGTAGATCTTGTCATGTTGTTGTGTTATGTTTGCTTCTACTAATAGGCATGAAGGGTTAAGAAGCAACAAGTAATAGAATATGCAAACTTTACCTTCTCTAATGACCGCCCACATAATGCCTTCATTGCATTGTGGAAGTCATCATAACTCTCAAATTGCACCCACACCTTACAATTGAGTCCAGATATGAGACCCTTATTAGTCTCATCTTTTTTTTCTTCTAATTCATCATCATTAGAAATATTTAAGGTCCTGTCAATTGGAGAGAGAAAATGATTGTGCAGCATAAGTTTAGAGAAAGGTAACAGCAGTCAACCAAACATCTAGAGGGCACAAATATTCAAACTACCTTATGAGCTCGTAAGAAATTTCTGAAGCGATATGGATCAAATATAAAATATTAAATCGACAATATGTTTATTGCAATTCCAGTGAAGCAAATTACAGGACAGCAATTAAAAACTCAGATCGTGGCCTAAGGCAAATCCAATTAGCCATGACGAACTTAACGAAGCCCAGAAATTTAACTATGAAGTTTCAAAGCAATATCGGGAATGCTATATAGTGCATCATTTCTTAATTTGGTCTGGATTTTTTTTCCCACACAAATAATGAAGAAACAATGTCAATCATTGATTATTTTTTTCATACGGCAACATCTTCCACTTATCTACAGCTAACACACAAGATTCCCAACGGCCAGGATTGTTCAGATTTCCTTCACACAGTAAGCCAGAGACCCAGACCCATGGGCTTCCGCCCTACCCGCGTGCAGTTTAGGGACAAATATGAAATCAGCCCATGTAATATTCTTGCATGGCCAGTTGCGACTCCAAAAACAACATATAGGATTTTCTTTTTTATTAGACTTTTTCTACGTTGTAACATGTGTGTCAGGAGGTAAAAACTGAACAAAATTATAACGCTCACAGCCTGACTAGTCAGAGTGAGCGTAGTGAATTTATTATAATACTCCCTACGTTCCATAATGTAGTGCGTATAGATTTTTTCAAAAGTCAAACTTTGCAAACTTTGATCATATTTAGAGAGAAAAAAAATTATATTAAGAATAGCAGATGTATATCATCAGATACATCATGAGTTAAATATTCATATTATATATGTTTGGTATTACAGATATAGATAATTTTCTCCATAAACTTGGTCAAAGTTTGGTAAGTTTGACTTTTCGGAAAATTTATATGCACTATATTATGGAACAGAGGGAGTACAAAATAATGTCTGGTTATCTAATCATGTTTGTGTGGCGTGGATTTCACGCTCACAACTGTACAAATGGAAAAGGTTTCCAAAGATGTATTGTTTCACATTTTGATTCCCAAAATTGCTTATTATTGCCAAAAGGAAGCTTTTTGCAATGAATTCTGAGTAGTTGTTACTGGTTATATGTGCACAAGTTAGTTTGGACTTAGAGACTCGAATCATAATTCTATAATGATCAGATAGAAAGCAAGATGAGAAAATAACGGAGTTTATACATGAACGGCATCATATTAGAAAACATATATTGAGGAATCTAACAGTGTTACCGATTCTCTCTGTTCACAGCTCAATAACTATGTGTCCATTTCGGGGACAAAACAAGGCGCGTGAGAATAATTATGTACTCCCTCCGATCCATATTAATTGGCATTGCTTTAGTACAACTTTAGTAGTACAAAGTTGTACTAAAGCAACTTCAATTAATATGGATCAGAGGGAGTACTACAAACAAATCAGAAGCCACTGAGATGAACAAATAGTAGTTCAATGTTTCTATTAATATAGAGGTATAATAAGGTAGCTTATATACAGTTAGTTTAGGTGTCTTTAAGCCTTAGCAGTTTCCAGTTTTGTGGCATTAATCCTTTGGCCTGTAGGCTTGTAGGCCATTGGCACAAAAATTGATGGTAGATAATGAACCAAACATGCGTCACGAACACCAGACTGCACCTTATTTTACCAAGAGCTGAGAAGATAGTGTGGGTGACCAATGTGGACGCCTTCGACGATATCCTCGTCTCCGCAAACCACCTGGACGGCACACCTCTCACAAGAATTGTATCTGGTCTTTTTGCTATCTTCCTCACCGGATTCCCTGAAACGAGCAAGCATCTATCAAGTCCATCTAGTAGCAAATCCAACCAAGAACAGCCAATACAAGAACCAGCCCATACTAGTACTAAAGAGCTCGGAGGCGTAAAAATCCTCCCATGACTTCTTCATCGCCCTGAAGTCATCTGAGGCGGGGATCTCGACACTCATCCGGTACATAATCCCCTTAAGGTTGAGCTCGATGCCATCTAGCTTCTCGACCAGGGAGCTCCGCCACTGTGAGTACTTCTTCTCCTCCTGCTCTGGGGTCATCTTCTCGGCTTCGTCGTCTCCTGTGCGGTTGCTTGGGCGGAGGAAGGAGAGATCGCGGACGTAGAGGATGCCGGAGGCGACGGGGTCATCCCGGCGGCGCTTCTGCAGGTCCTGAAGGCGGCTGACGGACAGGTCGGAGTCTTGGAGGAGGGAGAGCGAGAGCGGCGGGTTGCGGAGGAAGGCGAGGAGCGCGGACTTGAGCTGCCACTCGTCGACGGGGCTCACGGAGAGGTCGGCGCGGGAGAAGGAGAGGAGCAGCTTCAGGCGCCGCGCGAGGGATAGGCCGCTCGGGAGAGGGAACGGCTCGGTTGGACGGAGCGCGGCGGCGGCGGACATGGCGGCGCGGTGGCTAGGGATGGCGTCCGACGGCCTGGGATTGGTTTTTTTCTTTTTTTGATGACTGGCGGAGAGACTGGAGACGACACTTCACAACTCACACGAGGGGCCACGGCAAGATCTAAAATCAACGGCTACGATTAGCCCTTGGGCGCAAAACTGCTCTTAGGGCACATATAGTGCAGAAAAGCCTGGTGGTGCCGTTGCGAAAACTGCCTTGGCGGCGTGACACCTTCACCGACCGCCGTAGTAATATTCATCATCAGTGACATATCATGTTGACACTACATCACCAATATAATTTTCACGTGAAAAAAATTTGTACACGGTGCTTTCCCAATCAAATGACAGCATAATTCAGTTTAACAACAACAATAAAATCAAGTTTGACAATACTAAAAGAGACAAATGAACAAAACAAGCATATGTAACACATGTTCAACGAAAGTTCAACTGGATCGAATGCTAGCATAATACGAGTAGATGTCATGCATGCCTACAAACTAGACTCTTCGACGGTTGGAGTCAGGGTTGTAGTGTGGAGCAAGTGAATCGGAGCTGCCAGCAGGCCTGTAGTAGACTATGATCTTCTCACGATCATACTCCAGGCAGAACATGACCCTCTCCCCAACTTACATCATGTAGGCATCTGCAAGGTCTCTCCAACCAGGCACCCGAGATAGGTGCGGTGTGCCTCGTTGGTGACAAGACAAGTGAAGTTCTGGGCCATCTGCATCTTCACGAGGGTGCATTGGAATTTGATGGTTGCATCAAGGGAACGCATAACCTTTTTAGGAAGTCACACCTTGTCCCGCAAGGGATGACTTGAGCAAAATTAAAAGAAAGCAATAGTTAGACAATTTTGGACACAACTATATGAAACTCGGTCAAAACATGTTGAACTAAAACATACCGTCCTAGTCAGGAAGTCATCTAGATGTTCTATGAAGAACTTCCTGTCCTACTAGCATCTCACTGCGCCATAGGTCACTCACGTGGGATCCATTTAATGCATTCGTGTTGACACACTCTAGTAGTTAAATAGTGGTACAACCACATGCATATAGTTCAACATAAAATACCTATAGCTAGGTTCATTAGATAGTTTACACATTCTAGTAATTAAACAGTTCTACAAATCATGCACATAGTACAAGCATAAAACATGCATAAAGTCAACATCTATCTAGTGGTCGGGAGTCACACTCTCGAGTCGGAAGCCTAGTCGTAGTCGTCACCCCCCACGTCGGAGGGGTCGGCCTCATGGTCATCCCTGGTGGATGATATGTCTCCATCGTATCTACTTTTCCAAACACTTTTGCTCTTATTTTGGACTCTAATTTGCATGATTTGAATAAAACTAATCCGGACTAGCGTTGTGAAAGGACATGAATGTCGCCTAGAGGGGGGGTGAATAGGCGCTTTAAAACAATTACGGTTTAGGCTTGAACAAATACGGAATAAAACTAGCTTTTAATTTGTCAAGCACGAAACCTAAATAAGCTAGGCTCAACTATGCACACCAACAATTTATGCTAGGCAAGATAAACAACTAAGTGATAGCAAGATATATAACATGAGACACTATGGCTATCACAAAGTAAAGTGCATAAGTAAAGGGCTCGGGTAAGAGATAACCGAGGCACACGGAGACGACGATGTATCCTGAAGTTCACACCCTTGCAGATGCTAATCTCCGTTTGGAGAGGTGTGGAGGCACAATGCTCCCCAAAATGCCACTAGGGCCATCGTATTCTCCTCACGCCCTCGCACAATGCAAGATTTCGTAATTCCACTAAGGGAACCTTGAGGGCGGTCACCGAACCCATACAAATGGCGACCCTTGGGGGCGGTCACCGAACCCGTGCATATAGAAAGTTTTTCCAATTTTAAACGGTTTAAAAGTAATTTAGAAAACAACCGAAGTTCCATCGAGATCGTATTTTCGTGTTAATTTCTCAATGGTTTGTCGGAACGCGGAAAATGATATGGTGTTGGAAAGCTTGAAGAAATACAAAACTTTTATGTATAGAATGTTTCTCCCAATTCTTTACGGTTTTATGTCAATTTTAAAAATGGTTGAAATCATTTTATGCCTTAATTTTTGCAAAATTTATCGGAACGGGGCAAATAATATACCGTTGGAAAGCTATCGAAAATGCGAAACTTTTTCATATAGAAAGTTTTTTTTAATTCCCAGCCATTTTGATGTAATTTTGAAAACGGCGAGATCATCTGTTCTGCCTTCATCGCAAAAACAGAGTCTTCGAAAACGCACTTCGTGAAGAAGTTGAACTTCTCGGACATGTCTGTTTGAACTTCACTCTGTTTTTCACGTGTTGTTTTTTGCTCGTAACTCCCCAACCACTCATCGGAATTGAGCAAATGATATACCGATGGAAAGCTGTTGAAAACGCACAACTTCCCCGTGTTGATCACTTTTCATATTTGCGTCGGTTTAAGAGATTTTTTTTAATACGTAAAAACGTGTTTTTAACGGTATACATGAAACTTTTAAACCGTTTATCGGAATGTAGCATATAATATACCGTTAGAAAGCTTATGAATAGGAGCAACTTTTTCATGTAGATAGTTATTACAAATTCGTGCCATTTGCAAGCGGTTTTAAAAATGGCAAAAACAATGTTGTTTTTGCCTTTTTTTAACATAAAAATGAACAACGGACGCCTCACACTAGAAATTTTGAACCATGCAGGGAGAAGCACGTGAACTTCTTCCAACAACCCTTTTAGGCATTTAGTTTTGTATTAATTTATTCTCATCTGAAATGCATTCTGTGTAATCTCCACAGCTTAATTGGAGACCCCGAAGCTTGCCCGGAGCTTTACACCACAATGATTGAGCTCCGTGACACCACCAACCATCTAGGGCGCCCAAGCACCCAAGAGGCACAAGCTCTAGGGTGCTCAAACACCCAAGAGTAATAAGCTTCTTAACTTTCACTTCCACGTATCACCGTGGAGAACTCAAACCGATGCACCCAATGCAATGGCAAGAGCACACGGAGTGCTCAAGACCTTCTCTACCAAATCCCACCACAACAACTAATGCTATGGAGGAATATGAGAGGAAGAACAAAGAAGAGAACACAAAGAACTCCAAGATCTAGATCCAAAGGGTTCCCCTCACTTAGAGGAGAGATGGATTGATGGAAATGTAGATCTATATCTCTTCTCACTTTTCCCTCAAATAGATGTAAGAATCATGGGAGGAATAGAGAGAAAGAAAGCTCCAAGAGGTCAACAATGGTGGGGAAAAACTTGCTCAAAGTCATTGGGGGCAATGGGGAAGAAGACCCCCTTTTATAGGCCCCCACGAATCTGCCCGTTATGCTGCAAAAATACACAGGAGCGGTACAACCGCTCCAAGCGAAAATACCAGCCTGTAGTGCCTGGTGCGGTACAACCACCGGTACAGCCGGTTGTACCGCTGAATAAATTCAACCAAGACAACCGGACGAGTACCTCCATGTACCCGAACGGAGTCACCCGTGTCTAGTACAAGGGCCGGTACATGGACCGGAACAACTGCAGCATCCGGGCTCCTGTAGTCGCTAAGTCCAGGGCGGTACAACCGCCTCGGACTACCGGTTGTACCGCTGCAAGAATTGGAGCTGAGACAATCGGGTAACTACCGCCAAGCCGCCCGAAAAGAATCACCCTATTACGGTGGTTGGAGCGGTACTTCGACCGGAACAACCGCCCGACAGTAACTTGGAGGATGACCAAGTCCGTGGCGGTACAACCGCCACAGCCAAGCGGTACAACCGCACTGTCAGCACCTGGGACACTGCCTGACCTAAGGGAATCACCCCTTGGGCGGTAGTAGCTCCAGAAGCACCGGATGACCGGTACAATCGCACCCACTAGCGGTACAACCGGACCCAAAAAGACTGTGGGAACAGATAAAACCATAACTGCCATAACTTCTGCAAATGTCTGATTTCGACGAACTCAAGCTTGATATAAAGCTAACGACAAGAGCTGTCAAATCACGACTGGAAATCTTCAGAAGTGGCAAGAGAAATATGCCAATGATATAGAGGTGTGAAACCTCCATCAGTGAAGAACCGGTAAAAATTCCAACATCAAAAACATAATAGATGATGCATACGAAATCTGTTTTCGATGAGCTTGAGCTTGTCATGAGGATGACCACAAGCTCAAAAACTCACTGAGAAAAGCCAAACAAGAACCAAGAAAGATGATGCCAAGGATGCAATGGTTTGAGCTCTCTATGAATAATACGATCAAGCTACTCACTCGAGAGCACCCCTTGATAGTACGGCAATCAATCCTATAACCCGATCTCCCAACTCACACCATGAGACCGGTAAAATAGAAAACCTATCAAGGTCAAAACTTTGCCTTGCGCATAGACCACTTGAGCTAGATGATGACGATCTTGTCCTCCTCAAGATGGACCACCTTTCTTGATTGCGCTGGCTTGATGAAGAATAGTAGATTGCTCCCTCATACTCCACTATGGGTGAGCCTCTCTTCGGCACATCTTCACATGTCCATTGTCACCACAATGGACGGCAAGCTTCAAGGATGTGATCTCTTCATGATGCTCCACTTGAACTTGCACAACATGTGGAGAAAGAAGTGAAATTATTTTAGGAACAAGGAGGCCGCCAACACTCTTATAGAGGCAAAAATTAGTGGTGACATGCCAGGAACAAGCATGCCACCACTGGTCTAATTACCTATGGCGTGCATAGAAGTTACATGACACCACTAATTTTTGCTTGGCTAATTTAATATTGCGGTCAACGCAATAATCTTTGAACTTCTTAGATGTAAAATTCTTCCGGTTATCCGTGATTATACTGTGGGGCATGCTGTAATGGCGTATCACACCATATAGGAATTTAATGTCCGGTGTTAGGGATATTCCCTGAGGATGAGACCCGGCAAGGGCATGACATGGCCCTGAGTCTTGAGACAAAGTGGGTCATCCCACTGGCGGGTCAACAGATGGGCTGGAGGCCCAAGGTGAGACCCGACAGTTGGCCGGCTCTCAGGAACCTGACGGGCCAACTCATGAAGAAGGCCCAGTTGGAGGAAACTTCTTAACTTGGAAGGCAAGATGAACAAGAGTTAGAGTAGGATACGGGTTAATAGTACAACCCAGAATCTTCTGTAAACCAGGGACTCGACCTGTTATATAAAGGCGAGCCCCTGAGATGAAAAAGACTAAGTTGCAATCTCTCGAGAGCTAGGTTAGCGAATCCGCATCCTTGTAATCGAGATCCAGAACAATAACAATCAAGCAGGACGTAGGCTTTTTACCTCCTTCATGAGGGGCCGAACCTGGGTAAACTCGTGTCTCTCGCTTCCCGATCAACCCCGTTAAGCTTCCACCTTCGTGCGATGGCCTCATCACTAAGTCCTTTCACGAGGGCATCTGCCGTGACAAAACCACGACAGTTGGCGCCAACCGTGGGGCTCACGCACGGTGGAGTTGAGTTCTTAGCAGGAGCTCTCCCAGTGATCGAGAGGTACGCGATCGGCCAGATGACGAAGAGACGCCGCGGAAAGCTATACATCGACGATGCAGGCTGGGATCCCGAGGCCGACTCGATCGAGTTAGGTTATAGGGTTCCCTTCGGCAAGATCCACGTCTTCATCGGTGCAATCGGCGAGTCTGGACCCGAGCCGGACATCTTCACCGACAACATCGAGTCCGCTCGTCTTACCAGACCCAGCCAGGCAAAACCGGGCCCGCCGAGAGCCGGTCGGAGGCACGTCTTCGTAGGGTTCACCCAAGGGGTGGCCTTGTTAGAAAATTCTGTATCTGGGTATGACACGCTCGTTCAGTCTGATGGCGAGTCGTCGATGGGAGAAACTGAGTCGATCCGTCCGCTGTACGATGGAAGGCTTGGAGGATACACTGAAAAAGTTTTTCCTGAGGCCCTTCAGCCGCCTCGATTTGTGGTGGTCTACATGGCAGGGAGACAGGATCCCCTTCGCGACCCAGTGGATCCAGCGGCAGGGCAGAACCTTACCGTTGCCGGCTCAGGAGGAGTCGGTACGGCCACCGTCGGCTCACAGAAGACCGGGGCGTAGGCACTCGCCGAGATGATGGCTACTCTTGGGACTCTGTTAGCCGAGCCGGTGACTGCGGAGAACGCCGCAGCACGTAACACGGAAATTACAAAGTGTCGCGAGCAGCTAGCCAAGATCCAGGAGGATATCAACGCAGAGAATACTCGCATGGCAGAAGCACAGGCTCGCATCATTGAGGAAACGCAACGCCTGGAGGCAGAGGCCCTTTATCTCAGTCGCCGTCATATTGAGTCAGATGTTGTTCATCAGAGAAGGCATTAGAGCCAGCTTCCAGCTCATATTGTGCCGACCCAGTTGTTTTGTACGCCACACGATCCGTCTGCTCTGGTAAACCTGGGGGCTGGCGTTGTGTCCCTAGATGGGCCCCCGTTGCAATAGCCGGCTCAGCATCGATCGCCGACTCAGCAGCAACCGCCGGTGCAACCGCCGGTGCAGCCGCCACAGATCCAGCAGCAGCAACATTTGCCGCCTCAGTGATTCCAGACCCCAATTGGACATTATTCCAACCCAGTGGATAATGTACTGGCGGCAACCCATAACTTAGCAGCAATTCTGATTGAAGGGAACAGTCCGCTTCAGATTGAGGCTAGGAACGCCATCGAGATGCTGAAGACAGCAGTAACACAGCAGGAAAATTACTCCCATAGTTAGTACCGGTTGCACTCTACCCCTCGTCCAAGCCGCAGTAGAAGCCGGCATGCCGAGTCACCAGCAGTTTCTAGCAGTGCACAATGATTGGGTGAATTTAGCATGGATTGTAACAAAGAAATACACTCAATCAAAGAACAACTATCATAATTAAAATCTTTGTAATCCAAGAGAGTGGGCACATCGCTAGTTAAAGTTTTTACCTCTCCAAACCCACTTTTATCAATTTTTTCATTAAGATTTTCACCCTCCGAATTACGGGGATGCCTCCTAGCTAAAGTTGACTCTTCTTTAGTCCCCTTTTCATTAATTCTTATATTTCTAAACAAGAAATCAATAGATGAAACACCAATCATTTTAATGTCCTCATCATTACTACGTTAGAAACCGGGAGGAATCGCTTTTTCTAAAAATTCTCGTTTAGCTTTTAGCATAGCGGTTCTTTTCTTACTCTCATCCATGGAGACATATAAAGCTTTAATTGATTCATTAATATAATTTTTGGGTGGCAAAATTTTAGTCTTAAGATTTTCCACATCATGAATAATTCTATCAATGCTCCTAGACATATCATCAAGTTTACTTAATTTTTCTTCTATCGTAGTGTTGAAAACTTTTTGAGCATTAATAAATTCTTTAATATTACTTTCAAGATCAGAGGGCATCCTATTATTATTATTATAAGAATTACCATAGGAATTGCCATAATTATTAGAGGAATTTCCAGGAAACAGTCTAGGATTAAAATTACCTCTATAAGCATTATTATTGAAATTGTTTCGCGAGACAAAATTCACATCTACGGGATCATTATTTTGCTCAATCAAGGTGGACAAAGGCACATCATTAGGATCAATAGGAGTATTTTTGCTAGCAACCAATTTCATAAGCGCATCAACTTTATCACTCAAAGTTCTAATTTCTTCAACAGAATTCACTTTTTTACTAGTAGGAACTCTTTCAGTATGCCATTGTGAATAATTTTCCATAATATTATCAAGTAATTTAGTAGCTTCCCCCAATGTAATCTCCATAAAAGTACCACCGACGGCGGAATCTAAAAGATTTCTAGAAACAAAATTTAATCCCGCATAAAAATTTTGTATGATCATCCACAAATTTAAACCATGAGTAGGGCAATTTCTTATCATTAATTTCATCCTCTCCCAAGATTGAGCAACATGTTCATGATCAAGTTGCTTGAAATTCATAATTTGATTTCTAAGGGAAATAATTTTCGCGGGAGGAAAATACTTGGTAATAAAAGCATCTTTACACCTATCCCAAGAATCGATACTATTTCGTGGTAAAGATGAAAACCAAATTTTTGCACGATCCTGCAGTGAGAACGGGAATAATTTTAATTTCACAATATCATTATCCACATCTTTTTTCTTTTGCATATCACACAATTCTACTAAAGTGTTAAGATGGGATGCAACATCTTCATTAGGACTACCAGAAAATTGTTCTTTCATGACAAGATTTAATAAAGCGGCTTTAATATCACAAGTCTCCGAACTAGCGGCGGGAGGAGCAATCGGAGTACTAATAAAATCATTATTATTAGTATTGGAGAAATCACACAATTTTGTACTTTCTTGAGACATCGTGGCTACGCAAACAAGATAACAAGCAAGCAATCAAGCAAACAGAAAATATTTTTGTATTTTTGTGAAAACTTTTTTAGAAGTGGGGGAGATGAAAACAAGAGGCAAAGGCAAATAAAGTAAATGCAAGGAGATGAAAGTTTTATGCGTAGGTACTTGATAGATGTTTATGATGTCTCCCTGGCAACGGCGCCAGAAATTCTTCCTGCTACTTGTGAGCTGCGTTGGGATTTCCCCGAAGAGGAGGGGATGATGCAGTACAGTAGGGATAAGTATTTCCCTCAGTTATGAAACCAAGGTTATCAATCCAGTAGGAGAATCACGCAACAACTCGTTAGCAGTACCTGCACACAAAACAACAAACCTCGCACCCAACGCGAACAAGGGGTTGTCAATCCCTTGGCGGTTAATTGCAGGATTAAATTGTATGGTGATAGATAAATAGATCGAACAAAAATACAAAATAAAATAAATAAAGTAAAAGTGCAGCAAGGTATTTTTAGGATTTTCAATATATAATTAAGATAGACCCGGGGGCCATAGTTTTCACTAGAGGCTTCTCTCTTGAAAATAGCATACGGTGGGTGAACAAATTACTGTTGGGCAATTGATAGAAAAGCAAATAATCATGACGATATCCAAGGCAATGATCATGTATATAGGCATCACGTCCGAGACAAGTAGACCAACTCCTGCCTGCATCTACTACTATTACCCGACACATCGACCGCTATCCAGCATGCATCTAGTGTATTAAGTCCATAAAGAACGGAGTAACGCCTTAAGCAAGATGACATGATGTAGACAAAGTAAACTCACGCATGAATAAACCCCATCTTTTTACCCTTAATAGCAACGATACATACGTGTCATGTCCCTTTCTGTCACTGGGATTGAGCATCACAAGATCGAACCCATTACAAAGCACCTCTCCCATTGCAAGATAAATCAATCTAGTTGGCCAAACCAAATCAATAGATCGGAGAGAAATACGAAGCTATAATAATCATGCATAAAAGAGTTCAGAGAAAACTCAAATAATATTCATGGATAATCTGATCATAAACTCATAATTCATCGGATCCCAACAAACACACCGCAAAAAGTGATTACATCGGATACAACTCCAAGAACATCGAGGAGAACATTGTATTGAAGATCAAAAAGAGAGAAGAAGCCATCTAGATACTAACTATGGACCCGAAGGTCCGTGGTAAACTACTCACGCATCATCGGAAGGGCAGCAAGGTTGATGTAGAGCCCCTCCGTGATCGATTCCCCCTCCGGCGGAGTACCGGAAAAGGCCTCCAGATGGGATCTCTCGAGAATAGAAACTTGCGGCAGCGGAAAAAGTATTTTGTGGACTCCTATGTTGGTTTCCCAATTTTAGAGAATTTATAGAGGTGGAATTAGGTCAAATGGAGCTTTGTGGGCCCCACGAGGTACCAGGGCGCGCCCCCCCTGGGGCGCGCCGTGGTGCCTCGTGGGCCACTGCTTCATCTTCTTGTCCCCTCCCAAAGCTTCTAGTGTCTCTTATGTCTAGAAAAAATCTCCAAAAAGTTTCGTGGCATTTGGACTTCTTTTGGTACTGATATTCTGGAAACCAAAAACAGGCAAAAAAATAGCAACTGGCACTGGGCACTAAGTTAATAGGTTAGTCCCAAAAAATGATATATAATTGCTGTAAATGTATATAAAAACATCCAAGATTGATACTATAATAGCATGGAACAATAAAAAATTATAGATACGTTGGAGACGTATCAGTGGGTCCCACAGGGACCCACTCACTTACCCATTCAGCCCTCTTCATCTCCTACCTCCAGAAAAAAAAAATCTTTGTAGCTCTCTCTCTCGTGTTCTTGCTCCCAACCTGAGATTTTCGATCTCTTTGCTCAGAGCTCCGTTTCCGAAACTGTTTTGAGGAATTGCTCCTTGGTATGTGACTCTCCCATTGCTCCAATTAGTTTTTGCTTTAGTGGATTATATCTTGCATAAATTGCTGCTATTGGTGCTACTGAAAATGAGCTTGCATGTTAAATTCCTTGAGTTCTAAGTAGCTTGAATGCTTGATATAGCCCCTAGACACTTGTATGAGTAGTTGCTATCAATCTTGTGAAGTTTTGTTAACACCTTTTTGTGGTCCAAATTTTTTTTCAGAAATTTGTTCGTAGGAACATGAATATTTTCAGAAGGAGTTCCTCAAGGAGGAGGTCCTCCGAGGCATCAACGAGTGAAAACCCCGCGCGTCAATCGTATGTGGAACCAAGGGCAAGTTCGGTGTGAGGTGCCAAAGCAAAATTGTGTCGATGGCCGTGCACTGAGTTCATGCTAGGTACAGGCATTAAGGAAGAATTTGACCAGTATATTCACAACACCGAGCTCTCTTCCTTCATCGCTGATAAGCCACCGCAGCACTACAACCTCACTCATTCATTCACTCAAAACTTTGAATATCATCCACGCATTTCTAGAATTTATTTCATCTCTATGACAAATCTTATGCTATGTCTCTAGAAGAGTTTTGTGATGCATGCAAAATTCCATTTTGGGGTTCACTTAGCGAACCGCGACAATCTGATTATGAACTATTTCTCAATAGTCTTTGCAATGGTGAGAATAAGGGAGTTACGCGGGCTAGGATAAAGAGCATTCACTTTCCTGCTATTCGTTACTTTGCACTCTTTAATGCTAAATGCATTGTTGGTAAACAAGACTGTAGTGCACTATGTGCCCTGACCTGAGCCTTATTCACGCTGCTTTAACGGGTAGCAGACATTATAATCTTGGGGCCATTGTTGCACGTAGGTTACACCGCAACTCGGGTAATGGTGATTTATATGGAGGAATCTATGCCTCACGGGTAGCTGCGAGGCTAGGGGTCTCGCCCAGGCCTAATGATCCTCTTTTACCTGATAAATATTTGAATTTTGAGGCAATGCAGAACAATGAGTTCATTAAGCGCAACACTCGCAGTTATGATTATAACTTGATATTCGATAAATATCGTTCTGTGTTTGTCGTTTTGCCTGCTCCTGTCCTCTTTGATTTTCAGAACAAACAGAGATACTTTCTTCATGAGAGCGAGGTGCACGAGTACAATGCGGCAGTTGAGGCTGCCTGTCTGGCTGAGGAGGCGGTTCAGAACGCCTCAATGAGCTACCACTTCGATTATTATCCGGGACAGCCATGGCAGTAGACTAAGCTAGGCCAAAAGCCTAGGCTTGGGGGAGTACATATCTCTCACCGACATTACATGTTCACACATTCATTTTAGTTGTCGGTGTTCATACTTTTTCATTGTATATCCATGTTAGTTTTATTTTTCGCTTTCTTCTTGTGTGTTTGAAAAACTTCGAAAACCCAAAAATATTTCTCGTTTCTTTTCGGTTTTTCTTTCCCGTTTGTTAGTTCGTAGTATTAAAACAAAACCCAAAAAGATTTCTCTTTTTTTTCTTTTGCTTGTTGGGAGTTCTCCCGTGTAAATAGTTTTCTCGTTTTTCGTTTTTCTTCCTTAATTTGCTTCCTTCAGAAAAACGAAAAACTCCAAAAATATTTCAGTGTGTTTCTCTGAATTCCTTTTCTTTTCATTGAGTTGTCACAGGGAGATGACCACGATGAAAATGATGAGTGGTTCTCATATGCTTTATTGTTGATCTAACGAAGAGCCAGTATTGCCTTGTCTTCAACCTTGAATAAAATGTTTGCAGATTCCAGCTTAGTCCACGGCACACTTGCACTATTATTATTTTCACATAATTCGGTCGTGCAAGTGAAAGGCAATAATGATGATGATTTCATGAAGTGACTGTGGCAAGGAAAAGCTGGTATGAACTCTTCTTGTTTTTGTTTTTGTAAATATGTTTAACTCAGTATCCATGATTCAGCATATTATGAGTAAACATGTTTGTGATGACAATTAGAGATTATAGTTGCTCATGCCATGCTTAAGTAACTAGGAGTGGATAATGACTTATCTTGGGTGTCAACATGCATTAAAATGGTTATGATGTAGTATGTTAATATGGTATCCTCCTCTGAATGTTTCAAGTGGCTTGACTTGGCACATGTTCATGCATGTAGTTGATTCAAAACCAACATAGCCTCCATGATATTTATGTTCAGGGTGATTATATCCTACCCATGCTAGTATTCAATGTTAATTGTTCTCAATGCATGATCATGACCATTTTTGCTCTCTAGTTGGTCGCTTCTCAACCTATTTGCTAGCCTTCACTTTGTACTAAGCGGGAATTCTGCTTGTGCATCCTCAACCCTTAAACCAAAGTTGCTCCAGATGAGTCCACCATATCTACCTATATGCGGTATTACTCTGCCGCTCCAAGTAAATTTGCACGTGCCACCTCTAATCATTCAAATAAACTTCCGTTTTGTGTGCCCGTACCGCTCATGGAGCGATAGGGGGCGGTCAATATCTTCCATGCTAAGCGGGTTATTCTCGAGATGAGTGTTTACTCACTTGTCATTGCACGAGAGAGGCTGGTATTTGGGATGCCCACTCCTATGCTCAAAATCAAAAATACATAATGCAAACAAACTTCCCCAGAAAGTTGTTGGTATGGAGGGCACCTGAGGATTGGGCTAGCCATGGCTTGTGTTGGTATGGTGGAGGGGGGGTAAACTTTACCTTTCTGCTTGGGAACCACCTATAATGTGTTTAACATGGAAGATATTGAAAACTCTCGGTCGTGACGTTGACAGGAAAAGTACACCTCCCAAAATTATTTTTCATCTCTGATTTAAGCTTCGAGCTCTGGCACTGCTGCAAATCCCTGCTTTCCTCTGCGAAGGGCCTATCCATTTACTTTTATGTTATTTTACTTTTATTATTGAGTCTCACCTTCTTGCACTAAGCGCCAATCCTGAGAGCACTATTGTCATCCTTATGCATTGAGTATAGTTAATGTTGTGTGCATCATGACTGGATCTCTTCTACCCTGAATTACAATGTTTAGTCGCTGCTTGAACTTTGGAGGTGCTCTGCATTTATGTTTTGCAGTCTCAGAAAGGGCTAGCGAGATACCATGTTATCATATTATATCATGATTGTTTTGACAAATTGCATTTGAGATATGTTATTATTGCTCTCTAGTTGATTATGCCATTGATATGAGTAAATGTAGTCTTTAAGTGCTATTATGAGCATGGTTAGTTCATGATCTTTGCTGAAAACATGGGTACTATTTAAGCTTATATACGGATACAAGAACAAAAGAGTTCGTAAAAGTTTTTCTTTATCACTTTCAGTTTGTCAACTGAATTGGTTGAGGACAAGCAATGAGTTAAGCTTGGGGGAGTTGATATGTCTCCGTCGTATCTACTTTTCCAAACACTTTTGCTCTTGTTTTGGACTCTAATTTGCATGATTTGAATGAAACTAACCCGGACTGACGCTGTTTTCAGCAGAATTGCCATGGTGTTGTTTTTGTGCAGAAATCAAAGTTCTCGGATTTGGACAAAACTTTTTGGAGAATTTTTATGGAATATATAAAAATTATTGGCGCAAGAATCAACAGAAGTGGGGCTACATGCTGCTCACAAGGCAGCAGGGCGCGACCCCCCTAGGGCGCGTCGTGGTGCCTTGTGGGGCCCATAGACGGCCGTCTGACCTAATTCCAACGCTATAAATTCTCTTTCCCCGAGAAAAAAAATAGAAGAAGGAGTTTCATCGTGTTTTATGATACGGAGCCGCCGCCACCTCCTGTTCTTCATCGGGAGGGCTGATCTGGAGTCCGTTCGGGGCTTCGGAGAGGGGGATTCGACGCCGTCGTCATCATCAACCATCCCTCATCACCAATTTCATGATGCTCACCACCGGGCGTGAGTAATTCCTTCGTAGGCTTGCTAGACGGTGATGGGTTGGATGAGATTTATCATGTAATCGATTCAATTTGTTAGGGCTTCGATCCCTAGTATCCACTATGTTCTGAGATTGATGTCGCTATGACTTTGCTATGCCTAATGCTTGTCACTAGGGCCCGAGTGCCATGATTTCAGATCTGAACCCATCATGTTTTCATGAATATATTTGTGTTCTTGATCCTATCTTGCAAGTTATATGCACCTATGACGTGTCATGATCCGCATACCCCAAGGTGACAATAATTGGGATTCTTTCCGGTGATTGTCGTAGTTTGAGGAGTTCATGTATTCACTAAGTGCTAATGCTTTGTTTCGGTTGTCTATTAAAAGGAGGCCTTAATATCCCTTAGTTTCCTTAAGGACCCCGCTGCCACGGGATGGTAGGACAAAAGATGTCATGCAAGTTCTTATTATAAGCACGTATGACTATATACGGAATACATGCCTACATTACATTGATGAATTGGAGCTATTGTGTATTGCCCTAGGTTGTGACTGTTATATGATGAATATCATCCAACATAATTATCATCACCAATCCAATGCCTACGACTTTCTCATATTGGTTTCTGCTAAGTTACTTTGTTGCTACTGCTTTACACTTGCTGCAAAACTGCTACTGTTACTGTTACCGCTACTAGTGTTACTGTTGCTACTGCTATCAAAACTATCATATTACTGTGCTACTAAATACTTTGTTGCAGATATTTTATCTCCAGGTGTGGTTGAATTGACAACTCAACTGCTAATACTTGCAAATATTCTCTGGCTCCCCTTGTGTCGAATCAATAAATTTGGGTGAAATACTACCCGCGAAAACTATTGGGATCCCCTATACTTGTGGGTTATCATTATACATTGCCGCTAATAGCAAAGCCGTCAGTGTTGCAGTTGTTGTAGAGCGCAAGGAGGACGGAAAAGAGTACCCAGTACAGCGCCCCGTGTATTATGTCAGTGAAGTTTTGACAGAGTCCAAAGCAGTGGTATCCGCATTGGCAAAAGTTGGTATATGGCGTGTTCCTGGAAGTCGTAAATTGAAACATTACTTCCATGAGCACCCAATTACTGTAGTCAGTCCAGCACCTCTTGGGGACATAATTCAGAATCGGGAAGCAACTGGCCGGGTTGCAAAGTGGGCTATTGAGCTTGGGCCGCATCATCTCAAATATGTACCTCGGACTGCTATCAAATCGCAAGCATTGGTGGACTTCATCAATGACTGGACTGAATTGCAGGCTCCAGAGGAGAAGCCGGATACCACGTATTGGTCCATACACTTTGACGGTTCCAGACAATTGTCAGGCTCGGGTGCTGGAGTTGTGATAACTTCCCCGTGAGGTGATAAGTTTTGTTATGTTTTGAGGCTTATGTTTCCCTGTACTAACAATGCAGCTGAATATGAGGCTTTGCTTCATGGACTCCGTATGGCTAAGGAGATGAACTTAAGCTGAGTCGGGTGCCTGGGCGACTCAGATTTGGTGGCTCAGTAGGTTTTTGGTACTTGGGATTCCAAGGATCCCCTCATGGCGGCTTATAGACACGCAGTCACAAACATTGCTGGGCACTTCTAGGGATATCAGGTTGATCATATTGATCGTCGGCTTAACGAGGTAGCAGATGCATTGTCTCGTTTGGGGTCTCAGCGAAAGCCTGTTCCGCCCAATGTTTTCTTTGATGTTCTACACAACCCATCAGTCAAGTTACCAACGGAGGAGGACCTTGCTATTCCTAATCCAGAGGCGGCATTGGTGGCTGCTGTTCATGCCATACCAGATTGGACATTATCTTACCTGGCATATCTGAGTCGTGGCGAGCTCCCAACAGAGGAAATCATCGCCCGACAGATTATCAGGAGATCCAAGTCCATGACCATAGTCAACGGCGAGTTACATAGATGAAGCGTCACAGGCGTTTTTCAACGTTGTGTTTCTCCTGAAGAGGGTCGTGCAATCCTCAATGAAATCCATTCTGGTGATTGTGGACATCGTGTTAGCTCAAGATCCTTGGTCGCGAAAGCTTTCCGACATGGTTTTGACTGGCTCACAGCTCATGCAGATGCAGAGGATATTGTTCGCAAGTGTGATGGTTGTCAGAAATTTGCTCGTCAAGCACATGTGACGGCTCAAGAGTTGAGGATGATTCCAATAACTTGGCCCTTTGCAGTCTGGGGGCTTGATATGGTCGGACCTTTCAAGAGATCCAAGAATAAACATACGCACTTGTTGGTTGCAGTTGACAAGTTCACAAAGTGGGTTGAAGCAGAGCCAGTTAGCCGATATGATGCTGCTACAGACAATGGCACCAATCTCTCCAAGGGAGTCATGAAGCAGTTCTTGTTGGAAATATGCCCTAGAGGCAATAATAAATTGGTTATTATTATATTTCCTTGTTCATGATAATCGTTTATTATCCATGCTATAATTGTATTGATTGGAAACTCAAATACATGTGTGGGTACATAGACAACACTGTGTCCCTAGTAAGCCTCTAGTTGACTAGCTTGTTGATCAAAGATGGTTAAGGTTTCCTAGCCATGGACATGAGATGTCATTTGATAACGGGATCACATCATTAGGAGAATGATGTGATGGACAAGACCCAAACTGTAAACGTAGCATTTGATCGTATCAGTTTATTGCTATTGTTTTCTGCATGTCAAGTATCTGTTCCTTTGACCATGAGATCATGCAACTCACTGACACCGGAGGAATACCTTGTGTGTATCAAACGTCGCAACGTAACTGGGTGACTATAAAGGTGCTCTACAGATATCTCCGAGGGTGTCTGTTGGGTTGGCATGGATCAAGACTGGGATTTGTTACTCCGTATGACGGAGAGGTATCTCAGGGCCCACTCGGTAATACAACATCACAATGAGCCTTGCAAGCAATGTGACTAAAAGTGTTAGCCACGAGATCTTGTATTACGGAACGAGTAAAGATACTTGCCGGTAACGAGATTGAACTAGGTATAGAGATACCGACGATCGAATCTCGGGCAAGTAACATACCGAAGAACAAAGGGAACAGCATACGGGATTAACTGAATCCTTGACATAGAGGTTCGACCGATAAAGATCTTCGTAGAATATGTAGGAGCCAATATGGGCATCCAGGTCCCGCTATTGGTTATTGGCCGTAGAGGTGTCTCGGTCATGTCTACATAGTTCTCGAACCCGCAGGGTCTACACACTTAACGTTTGGTGACGATTAGTATAATTGAGTTATTATGTTGGTGACCGAAAGTTGTTCGGAATCCCGGATAAGATCCCGGACATGACGAGGATCTCCGGAATAGTCCGGAGGTAAAGATTGATATATGTGATAATAGTGTTTTGATCTCCGGAAGAGTTCCGAAGTTCACCGGAAGGGGTTCCGGATGTTTACCGAAGTGTTCGGATGCAGCAACACTTTATATGGGCCAAAGGGATAAAGCCCACGAGGTATTGGAAAGTGCAAAAGTAGTTTTGCTGCCGCGTAAGCGGTACTACCGCTTGGTGAAGCGGTACTACCGCCCGAGCGGTACTACCGCTTGTGTGAAGCGGTACTACCGCCCAAGCGGTACTACCGCTTGTGTGAAGCGGTACTACCGCTTGTGCGCGGCTGTGCACGGTTCGGCAGGGATCCGAGTTGGACTCTTTCCCTGCGGGCCAAACCGACCTTGTGCGGGCAAAACCGACCCGGAGGAGGCTTTTACTCCAAGTTTAGACCCCAAGGCTCAACATATAAATAGAGGGGCAGGGCTAGCACACGGGAGACATCAGGATTTCCCAAGCCGTGTGCCGGCAACCCTAGCCCTCTAGTTCCTCCGTCATAATCTCCGTAGCGCTTGGCGAAGCCCTGCAGAGATTGTTCCTCACCACCATCACCACGCCGTCGTGCTGCTGGAACTCAACCACTACTTCACCATCGCTCGCTGGATCGAGGAGGTGAAGGCGTCATCAAGCCGTACGTGTGTTGAACGCGGAGGTGCCGTCCGTTCGGCACTAGATCGGAAGGATCGTGATTGGATCGCGGGACGCTCGGCGATTTGGATCGCGAAGACGTTCGACTACATCAACCGCGTTTATTAACGCTTCCGCTTAGCGATCTACAAGGGTATGTAGATTCACTCTCCCTCTCGTAGATGCTCATCACCATGGATAGATCTTGTGTGTGCGTAGGAAAATTTTTGTTTCCCATGCAACGTTCCCCAACAGTGGCATCATGAGCTAGGTCTATGCGTAGATGAGATCTCGAGTAGAACACAAACGAGTTGTGGGCGTGGGTGTATACATATTGCTTGCCGTTACTAGTTGATATTTGATTCGGCGGTACTGTGAGATGAAGCGGCCCGGACCGACATTACGCGTACACTTACGCGAGACAGGTTCCTTCAACTAACATGTAACTTCGTTGCATAAAGATGGCTAGCGGGTGTCTGTCTCTCTCACTTTAGTTGAATCGATTTCAATGAAGAGGGTTCTTTTAGAAGATCAAAAAGCAATCACTACACCACGTTGTGGTTTTGCATAGGTAAGAACGGTTCTTGCAAACCCATAGCAGCCACGTAAAATTTGCAACAACAATTAGAGGACGTCTAACTTGTTTTTGCAGGGTATGTTGTGATGTGATATGGCCAATTACATGATGAGATATATGTGATGTATGAGATGATCATGTTTTGTATAGAATATCACGACTTGCATGTCGATGAGTACGGCAACTGGCAGGAGCCATAGAGTTGTCTTTAATTATTGTATGACCTGCGTGTCAATCATTAAGCGCTATGTAATGCTTTACTTTATCGCTAAACGTTAGCAATAGTCGTGGAAGCAACAGTCGGCGCGACAACCTTATGGCGACACGTTGATGGAGATCAAGATGATGGAGATCATGGTGTCATGCCGGTGACGATGGAGATCATGCCGGTGCTTTGGAGATGGAGATCAAAAGCACAAGTTCATGGCCATATCATGTCACTTATGATTTGCATGTGATGTTAATCCTTTTATGCATCTTATTTTGCTTAGGACGACGGTAGCATTATAAGGTGATCCCTCACTTAAATTTCAAGATAAAATTGTGTTCTCCCCAAGTGTGCACCGTTGCGAAAGTTCGTCGTTTCGAGACACGCCGTGACGATCGGGTGTGATAGACTCTACGTTCGCATACAACGGGTGTAAGCCATGTTACACGTGCGGAACACTCGGGTTAAACTTGACGAGCCTAGCATGTACAGACATGGCCTCGGAACACAAGAGACCGAAAGGTCGAACATGAGTCATATAGTAGATATGATCAACATGAAGATGTTCACCATTGAAACCACCTCAACTCACGTGATGATCGGACTTGAGTTGGTGGATTTGGATCATGTTACACTCGAATGATCGGAGGGATGTCAATTTGAGTGGGAGTTTTTTAAAATATGATTAACTAAACTCATTATCTAAGAACAATAGTCTAAGTTGTCTTTGCTATATTTATGTTGTAGATCATGGCTCGCGCAGTAGCACCCCTGAATTTTAATGCGTTCCTAGAGAAAGCTAAGTTGAAAGATGATGGAAGTAACTTTGTGGACTGGGCCCGTAATCTAAGGATTATCCTTACGGCTTCCCAGAAGGCTTATGTCCTTGATGCACCGCTTGGTGATCCACCCGCTCCAGTTGAGTCTCTAGACGTTGTGAACGCTTGGCAGGCTCGTTCTGATGATTACTCAATAGTTCAATGTGCAATGTTGTATGGCTTAGAACCGGGACTTCAAAGACGTTTTGAACGTCATGGAGCATATGAGATGTTCCAGGAGTTGAAGTTTATCTTTCAGAAGAATGCCCGGATCGAGAGATATGAGATCTCCGATAAGTTCTATGCTTGCAAGATGGAGGAGAACGGGTCTATCAGTGATCACGTGCTCAGAATGTCTGGGTACTCCACCCGTCTGGCTGAGTTAGGGATGCCCCTTCCGCCAGAGGCTATCACTGACAGAGTTCTTCAATCATTGCCACCTAGCTACAAGAGCTTCGTGTTGAACTATAACATGCACGGGATGAACAAGTCAGTCGCCGAGCTGTTTGCGATGCTGAAAATCGCTGAGTCTGAAATTCAGAAGGAGCATCAAGTGTTGATGGTCAATAAAACCACTAGTTTCAAGAAAAATGGCAAGGGTAAGAAGGGTAACTCCAAGCAGAGTGGCAAAGCAGTTGCTCCTCTCGTGAAGAAACCCAAGGCTGGACCCAAACCAGAAACTGTGTGTTTTCATTGCAAGGGAACTGGACACTGGAAGCGGAATTGCCCCAAGTATTTGGCTGACAAGAAGGCGGCCAACAACAAACAAGGTATATATGATATACATGTTATTGATGTGTACCTTACCAACTCTCGTTGTAGTGCCTGGGTATTTGATACCGGTGCGGTTGCTCATATTTGCAACTCAAAACAGGAACTGCGGAATAGACGGAGGCTGGCAAAGGACGAAGTGACGATGCGCGTGGGAAATGGTTCCAAGGTTGATGTGATCGCCGTCGGCACGCTCGCTCTTCGATTACCGTCGGGATTAGTGATGAACCTAAATAAGTGTTATTTGGTGCCTGCGTTAAGCATGAACATTATATCTGGATCTTGTTTATTGCGAGACGGTTACTCATTTAAATCAGAGAATAATGGTTGTTCTATTTATATGAGTAATATCTTTTATGGTCATGCACCCAATGTGAGGGGTTTATTCTTATTGAATCTCGATAGTAATGATACACATGTTCATAACATTGATGCCAAAAGATGTAGAATTGATAATGATAATACCACTTTCTTGTGGCACTGCCGTTTAGGTCATATTGGCGTAAAACGCATGAGGAAGCTCCATGCTGATGGACTTTTGGAGTCACTTGATTTTGAATCACTTGACACATGTGAGCCATGCCTCATAGGCAAGATGACTAAAACGCCGTTCTCTGGAACAATGGAACGGGCAAGTGACTTATTGGAAATCATACATACTGATGTGTGCGGTCCGATGAGTATTGAGGCGCGCGGTGGTTATCGTTACTTTCTCACCTTCACTGATGACTTAAGTAGATATGGGTATATTTACTTAATGAAACACAAGTCTGAAACATTTGAAAAGTTCAAACAATTTCAGAGTGAAGTTGAGAATCATCGTAACAAGAAGATTAAATTCCTACGATCTGATCGAGGAGGAGAATATCTGAGTTATGAGTTTGGCAGTCACTTAAGACAGTGTGGAATTGTTTCACAATTGACACCGCCTGGAACACCACAGCGTAATGGTGTGTCCGAACGTCGTAATCGAACTTTATTGGATATGGTGCGATCTATGATGTCTCTTGCCGATTTGCCACTATCGTTTTGGGGTTATGCATTAGAGACAGCTGCATTCACTTTAAATAGGGCACCATCGAAATCCGTTGAGACGACGCCATATGAACTTTGGTTTGGCAAGAAGCCAAAGCTGTCGTTTCTTAAAGTTTGGGGATGTGATGCTTATGTCAAAAAGCTTCAGCCTGAAAAGCTGGAACCCAAAGCGGAGAAATGCGTCTTCATAGGATACCCAAAAGAGACAGTTGGGTATACCTTCTACCTCAGATCCGAAGGCAAAGTGTTTGTCGCTAAAAACGGAACATTTCTTGAGAAAGAGTTTCTCTCGAAAGAATTGAGTGGGAGGAAGATAGAACTTGATGAGGTTGTTGAACCTTTACTTCAACCTGAGAGTAGCGCAGCGCAGAAAATTGTTTCTGTGGAGCCTACATTAGCTGAAGAGGAAGTTAATGATGATGATCATGAAGCTTTGGATCAAGTTGCTATCGAACCTCGTAGGTCGACAAGGACGCGTACTGCTCCCGAGTGGTACGGCAACCCTGTCTTAGAGGTCATGTTGTTAGACAACGATGAACCTACGAGCTATGGAGAAGCGATGATGGGCCCGGATTCCGAGAAGTGGTTAGAGGCCATGAAATCCGAGATGGGATCCATGTATGAAAACAAAGTATGGACTTTGGAAGTATTACCTGAAGGGCGTAAGGCCATTCAGAACAAATGGATCTTTAAGAGGAAGACGGACGCGGACGGTAATGTCACCGTCTATAAAGCTCGACTTGTGGCAAAGGGTTTTTCACAAGTTCAAGGAGTTGACTACGATGAGACCTTCTCACCCGTAGCGATGCTTAAGTCCGTCAGAATCATGTTAGCAATAGCTGCCTTTTTCGATTATGAAATTTGGCAGATGGATGTCAAAACAGCGTTCCTTAACGGTTACCTTAAGGAAGAGTTGTATATGATGCAACCAGAAGGTTTTGTCGATCCATAGAATGCTGACAAAATTTGCAAACTCCAGCGATCCATTTATGGACTGGTGCAAGCATCTCGGAGTTGGAATCTTCGTTTTGATGAGGTGATCAAAGCGTTCGAGTTTATACAAGTTTACGGAGAAGCTTGTATTTACAAGAAAGTGAGTGGGAGCTCTATAGCGTTTCTAATCTTATATGTGGATGACATATTGCTGATTGGAAACAATATAGAAATGCTGGAAAGCGTAAAGGAATATTTGAACAAGAGTTTTTCAATGAAGGACCTAGGAGAAGCTGCTTTCATATTAGGCATCAAGATCTATAGAGATAGATCAAGACGTTTAATAGGACTTTCACAAAGCACATACCTTGATAAGATTTTGAAGAAGTTCAAAATGGATCAGTCCAAGAAGGGGTTCTTGCCTGTTTTGCAAGGTGTGAAGTTGAGTAAGACTCAATGCCCAGTGACTGCAGAAGATAGAGAAAAGATGAGTGTCATCCCCTATGCTTCAGCCATAGGCTCTATCATGTATGCAATGCTGTGCACAAGACCCAATGTCAGCCTTGCCATAAGTATGGTCGGAAGGTTTCAAAGTGATCCAGGAATGGAACACTGGACGGCGGTCAAGAATATCCTGAAGTACCTGAAAAGGACTAAGGACATGTTTCTCGTTTATGGAGGTGATCAAGAGCTCGTCGTAAAGGGTTACGTCGATGCAAGCTTTGACACTGATCCGGATGACTCTAAGTCGCAAACCGGATACGTATTTATTCTTAATGGGGGTGCGGTTAGCTGGTGCAGTTCCAAGCAAAGCGTGGTAGCAGATTCTACATGCGAAGCGGAGTACATCGCTGCCTCGGAGGCGGCGAAGGAAGGTGTCTGGATGAAGGAGTTCATGACAGATCTTGGAGTAGTGCCTAGTGCGCTTAACCCAATGACTCTGTTTTGTGATAATACTGGTGCCATTGCTCTAGCCAAGGAACCAAGATTTCACAAGAGGACCAGACACATAAAGCGACGTTTCAATTCCATCCGCGATTACATCAAGGAGGACGACATAAATATTTACAAAGTACACACGGATCTAAATGTTGCAGATCCGATGACTAAACCTCTTCCAAGGGCTAAACATGAACAACACCAGAACTGCATGGGTGTTCGATTCATTACAATGTAAATCACATAGTGATGTGAACTAGATTATTGACTCTAGTGCAAGTGGGAGACTGTTGGAAATATGCCCTAGAGGCAATAATAAATTGGTTATTATTATATTTCCTTGTTCATGATAATCGTTTATTATCCATGCTATAATTGTATTGATTGGAAACTCAAATACATGTGTGGGTACATAGACAACACTGTGTCCCTAGTAAGCCTCTAGTTGACTAGCTTGTTGATCAAAGATGGTTAAGGTTTCCTAGCCATGGACATGAGATGTCATTTGATAACGGGATCACATCATTAGGAGAATGATGTGATGGACAAGACCCAAACTGTAAACGTAGCATTTGATCGTATCAGTTTATTGCTATTGTTTTCTGCATGTCAAGTATCTGTTCCTTTGACCATGAGATCATGCAACTCACTGACACCGGAGGAATACCTTGTGTGTATCAAACGTCGCAACGTAACTGGGTGACTATAAAGGTGCTCTACAGATATCTTCGAGGGTGTCTGTTGGGTTGGCATGGATCAAGACTGGGATTTGTTACTCCGTATGACGGAGAGGTATCTCAGGGCCCACTCGGTAATACAACATCACAATGAGCCTTGCAAGCAATGTGACTAAAAGTGTTAGCCACGAGATCTTGTATTACGGAACGAGTAAAGATACTTGCCGGTAACGAGATTGAACTAGGTATAGAGATACCGACGATCGAATCTCGGGCAAGTAACATACCGAAGAACAAAGGGAACAGCATACGGGATTAACTGAATCCTTGACATAGAGGTTCGACCGATAAAGATCTTCGTAGAATATGTAGGAGCCAATATGGGCATCCAGGTCCCGCTATTGGTTATTGGCCGTAGAGGTGTCTCGGTCATGTCTACATAGTTCTCGAACCCGCAGGGTCTACACACTTAACGTTTGGTGACGATTAGTATAATTGAGTTATTATGTTGGTGACCGAAAGTTGTTCGGAATCCCGGATAAGATCCCGGACATGACGAGGATCTCCGGAATAGTCCGGAGGTAAAGATTGATATATGTGATAATAGTGTTTTGATCTCCGGAAGAGTTCCGAAGTTCACCGGAAGGGGTTCCGGATGTTTACCGAAGTGTTCGGATGCAGCAACACTTTATATGGGCCAAAGGGATAAAGCCCACGAGGTATTGGAAAGTGCAAAAGTAGTTTTGCTGCCGCGTAAGCGGTACTACCGCTTGGTGAAGCGGTACTACCGCCCGAGCGGTACTACCGCTTGTGTGAAGCGGTACTACCGCCCAAGCGGTACTACCGCTTGTGTGAAGCGGTACTACCGCTTGTGCGCGGCTGTGCACGGTTCGGCAGGGATCCGAGTTGGACTCTTTCCCTGCGGGCCAAACCGACCTTGTGCGGGCAAAACCGACCCGGAGGAGGCTTTTACTCCAAGTTTAGACCCCAAGGCTCAACATATAAATAGAGGGGCAGGGCTAGCACACGGGAGACATCAGGATTTCCCAAGCCGTGTGCCGGCAACCCTAGCCCTCTAGTTCCTCCGTCATAATCTCCGTAGCGCTTGGCGAAGCCCTGCAGAGATTGTTCCTCACCACCATCACCACGCCGTCGTGCTGCTGGAACTCAACCACTACTTCACCATCGCTCGCTGGATCGAGGAGGTGAAGGCGTCATCAAGCCGTACGTGTGTTGAACGCGGAGGTGCCGTCCGTTCGGCACTAGATCGGAAGGATCGTGATTGGATCGCGGGACGCTCGGCGATTTGGATCGCGAAGACGTTCGACTACATCAACCGCGTTTATTAACGCTTCCGCTTAGCGATCTACAAGGGTATGTAGATTCACTCTCCCTCTCGTAGATGCTCATCACCATGGATAGATCTTGTGTGTGCGTAGGAAAATTTTTGTTTCCCATGCAACGTTCCCCAACAGTGGCATCATGAGCTAGGTCTATGCGTAGATGAGATCTCGAGTAGAACACAAACGAGTTGTGGGCGTGGGTGTATACATATTGCTTGCCGTTACTAGTTGATATTTGATTCGGCGGTACTGTGAGATGAAGCGGCCCGGACCGACATTACGCGTACACTTACGCGAGACAGGTTCCTTCAACTAACATGTAACTTCGTTGCATAAAGATGGCTAGCGGGTGTCTGTCTCTCTCACTTTAGTTGAATCGATTTCAATGAAGAGGGTTCTTTTAGAAGATCAAAAAGCAATCACTACACCACGTTGTGGTTTTGCGTAGGTAAGAACGGTTCTTGCAAACCCATAGCAGCCACGTAAAATTTGCAACAACAATTAGAGGACGTCTAACTTGTTTTTGCAGGGTATGTTGTGATGTGATATGGCCAATTACATGATGAGATATATGTGATGTATGAGATGATCATGTTTTGTATAGAATATCACGACTTGCATGTCGATGAGTACGGCAACTGGCAGGAGCCATAGAGTTGTCTTTAATTATTGTATGACCTGCGTGTCAATCATTAAGCGCTATGTAATGCTTTACTTTATCGCTAAACGTTAGCAATAGTCGTGGAAGCAACAGTCGGCGCGACAACCTTATGGCGACACGTTGATGGAGATCAAGATGATGGAGATCATGGTGTCATGCCGGTGACGATGGAGATCATGCCGGTGCTTTGGAGATGGAGATCAAAAGCACAAGTTCATGGCCATATCATGTCACTTATGATTTGCATGTGATGTTAATCCTTTTATGCATCTTATTTTGCTTAGGACGACGGTAGCATTATAAGGTGATCCCTCACTTAAATTTCAAGATAAAATTGTGTTCTCCCCAAGTGTGCACCGTTGCGAAAGTTCGTCGTTTCGAGACACGCCGTGACGATCGGGTGTGATAGACTCTACGTTCGCATACAACGGGTGTAAGCCATGTTACACGTGCGGAACACTCGGGTTAAACTTGACGAGCCTAGCATGTACAGACATGGCCTCGGAACACAAGAGACCGAAAGGTCGAACATGAGTCATATAGTAGATATGATCAACATGAAGATGTTCACCATTGAAACCACCTCAACTCACGTGATGATCGGACTTGAGTTGGTGGATTTGGATCATGTTACACTCGAATGATCGGAGGGATGTCAATTTGAGTGGGAGTTTTTTAAAATATGATTAACTAAACTCATTATCTAAGAACAATAGTCTAAGTTGTCTTTGCTATATTTATGTTGTAGATCATGGCTCGCGCAGTAGCACCCCTGAATTTTAATGCGTTCCTAGAGAAAGCTAAGTTGAAAGATGATGGAAGTAACTTTGTGGACTGGGCCCGTAATCTAAGGATTATCCTTACGGCTTCCCAGAAGGCTTATGTCCTTGATGCACCGCTTGGTGATCCACCCGCTCCAGTTGAGTCTCTAGACGTTGTGAACGCCTGGCAGGCTCGTTCTGATGATTACTCAATAGTTCAATGTGCAATGTTGTATGGCTTAGAACCGGGACTTCAAAGACGTTTTGAACGTCATGGAGCATATGAGATGTTCCAGGAGTTGAAGTTTATCTTTCAGAAGAATGCCCGGATCGAGAGATATGAGATCTCCGATAAGTTCTATGCTTGCAAGATGGAGGAGAACGGGTCTATCAGTGATCACGTGCTCAGAATGTCTGGGTACTCCACCCGTCTGGCTGAGTTAGGGATGCCCCTTCCGCCAGAGGCTATCACTGACAGAGTTCTTCAATCATTGCCACCTAGCTACAAGAGCTTCGTGTTGAACTATAACATGCACGGGATGAACAAGTCAGTCGCCGAGCTGTTTGCGATGCTGAAAATCGCTGAGTCTGAAATTCAGAAGGAGCATCAAGTGTTGATGGTCAATAAAACCACTAGTTTCAAGAAAAATGGCAAGGGTAAGAAGGGTAACTCCAAGCAGAGTGGCAAAGCAGTTGCTCCTCTCGTGAAGAAACCCAAGGCTGGACCCAAACCAGAAACTGTGTGTTTTCATTGCAAGGGAACTGGACACTGGAAGCGGAATTGCCCCAAGTATTTGGCTGACAAGAAGGCGGCCAACAACAAACAAGGTATATATGATATACATGTTATTGATGTGTACCTTACCAACTCTCGTTGTAGTGCCTGGGTATTTGATACCGGTGCGGTTGCTCATATTTGCAACTCAAAACAGGAACTGCGGAATAGACGGAGGCTGGCAAAGGACGAAGTGACGATGCGCGTGGGAAATGGTTCCAAGGTTGATGTGATCGCCGTCGGCACGCTCGCTCTTCGATTACCGTCGGGATTAGTGATGAACCTAAATAAGTGTTATTTGGTGCCTGCGTTAAGCATGAACATTATATCTGGATCTTGTTTATTGCGAGACGGTTACTCATTTAAATCAGAGAATAATGGTTGTTCTATTTATATGAGTAATATCTTTTATGGTCATGCACCCAATGTGAGGGGTTTATTCTTATTGAATCTCGATAGTAATGATACACATGTTCATAACATTGATGCCAAAAGATGTAGAATTGATAATGATAATACCACTTTCTTGTGGCACTGCCGTTTAGGTCATATTGGCGTAAAACGCATGAGGAAGCTCCATGCTGATGGACTTTTGGAGTCACTTGATTTTGAATCACTTGACACATGTGAGCCATGCCTCATAGGCAAGATGACTAAAACGCCGTTCTCTGGAACAATGGAACGGGCAAGTGACTTATTGGAAATCATACATACTGATGTGTGCGGTCCGTTGAGTATTGAGGCGCGCGGTGGTTATCGTTACTTTCTCACCTTCACTGATGACTTAAGTAGATATGGGTATATTTACTTAATGAAACACAAGTCTGAAACATTTGAAAAGTTCAAACAATTTCAGAGTGAAGTTGAGAATCATCGTAACAAGAAGATTAAATTCCTACGATCTGATCGAGGAGGAGAATATCTGAGTTATGAGTTTGGCAGTCACTTAAGACAGTGTGGAATTGTTTCACAATTGACACCGCCTGGAACACCACAGCGTAATGGTGTGTCCGAACGTCGTAATCGAACTTTATTGGATATGGTGCGATCTATGATGTCTCTTGCCGATTTGCCACTATCGTTTTGGGGTTATGCATTAGAGACAGCTGCATTCACTTTAAATAGGGCACCATCGAAATCCGTTGAGACGACGCCATATGAACTTTGGTTTGGCAAGAAGCCAAAGCTGTCGTTTCTTAAAGTTTGGGGATGTGATGCTTATGTCAAAAAGCTTCAGCCTGAAAAGCTGGAACCCAAAGCGGAGAAATGCGTCTTCATAGGATACCCAAAAGAGACAGTTGGGTATACCTTCTACCTCAGATCCGAAGGCAAAGTGTTTGTCGCTAAAAACGGAACATTTCTTGAGAAAGAGTTTCTCTCGAAAGAATTGAGTGGGAGGAAGATAGAACTTGATGAGGTTGTTGAACCTTTACTTCAACCTGAGAGTAGCGCAGCGCAGAAAATTGTTTCTGTGGAGCCTACATTAGCTGAAGAGGAAGTTAATGATGATGATCATGAAGCTTTGGATCAAGTTGCTATCGAACCTCGTAGGTCGACAAGGACGCGTACTGCTCCCGAGTGGTACGGCAACCCTGTCTTAGAGGTCATGTTGTTAGACAACGATGAACCTACGAGCTATGGAGAAGCGATGATGGGCCCGGATTCCGAGAAGTGGTTAGAGGCCATGAAATCCGAGATGGGATCCATGTATGAAAACAAAGTATGGACTTTGGAAGTATTACCTGAAGGGCGTAAGGCCATTCAGAACAAATGGATCTTTAAGAGGAAGACGGACGCGGACGGTAATGTCACCGTCTATAAAGCTCGACTTGTGGCAAAGGGTTTTTCACAAGTTCAAGGAGTTGACTACGATGAGACCTTCTCACCCGTAGCGATGCTTAAGTCCGTCAGAATCATGTTAGCAATAGCTGCCTTTTTCGATTATGAAATTTGGCAGATGGATGTCAAAACAGCGTTCCTTAACGGTTACCTTAAGGAAGAGTTGTATATGATGCAACCAGAAGGTTTTGTCGATCCAGAGAATGCTGACAAAATTTGCAAACTCCAGCGATCCATTTATGGACTGGTGCAAGCATCTCGGAGTTGGAATCTTCGTTTTGATGAGGTGATCAAAGCGTTCGAGTTTATACAAGTTTACGGAGAAGCTTGTATTTACAAGAAAGTGAGTGGGAGCTCTATAGCGTTTCTAATCTTATATGTGGATGACATATTGCTGATTGGAAACAATATAGAAATGCTGGAAAGCGTAAAGGAATATTTGAACAAGAGTTTTTCAATGAAGGACCTAGGAGAAGCTGCTTTCATATTAGGCATCAAGATCTATAGAGATAGATCAAGACGTTTAATAGGACTTTCACAAAGCACATACCTTGATAAGATTTTGAAGAAGTTCAAAATGGATCAGTCCAAGAAGGGGTTCTTGCCTGTTTTGCAAGGTGTGAAGTTGAGTAAGACTCAATGCCCAGTGACTGCAGAAGATAGAGAAAAGATGAGTGTCATCCCCTATGCTTCAGCCGTAGGCTCTATCATGTATGCAATGCTGTGCACAAGACCCAATGTCAGCCTTGCCATAAGTATGGTCGGAAGGTTTCAAAGTGATCCAGGAATGGAACACTGGACGGCGGTCAAGAATATCCTGAAGTACCTGAAAAGGACTAAGGACATGTTTCTCGTTTATGGAGGTGATCAAGAGCTCGTCGTAAAGGGTTACGTCGATGCAAGCTTTGACACTGATCCGGATGACTCTAAGTCGCAAACCGGATACGTATTTATTCTTAATGGGGGTGCGGTTAGCTGGTGCAGTTCCAAGCAAAGCGTGGTAGCAGATTCTACATGCGAAGCGGAGTACATCGCTGCCTCGGAGGCGGCGAAGGAAGGTGTCTGGATGAAGGAGTTCATGACAGATCTTGGAGTAGTGCCTAGTGCGCTTAACCCAATGACTCTGTTTTGTGATAATACTGGTGCCATTGCTCTAGCCAAGGAACCAAGATTTCACAAGAGGACCAGACACATAAAGCGACGTTTCAATTCCATCCGCGATTACATCAAGGAGGACGACATAAATATTTACAAAGTACACACGGATCTAAATGTTGCAGATCCGATGACTAAACCTCTTCCAAGGGCTAAACATGAACAACACCAGAACTGCATGGGTGTTCGATTCATTACAATGTAAATCACATAGTGATGTGAACTAGATTATTGACTCTAGTGCAAGTGGGAGACTGTTGGAAATATGCCCTAGAGGCAATAATAAATTGGTTATTATTATATTTCCTTGTTCATGATAATCGTTTATTATCCATGCTATAATTGTATTGATTGGAAACTCAAATACATGTGTGGGTACATAGACAACACTGTGTCCCTAGTAAGCCTCTAGTTGACTAGCTTGTTGATCAAAGATGGTTAAGGTTTCCTAGCCATGGACATGAGATGTCATTTGATAACGGGATCACATCATTAGGAGAATGATGTGATGGACAAGACCCAAACTGTAAACGTAGCATTTGATCGTATCAGTTTATTGCTATTGTTTTCTGCATGTCAAGTATCTGTTCCTTTGACCATGAGATCATGCAACTCACTGACACCGGAGGAATACCTTGTGTGTATCAAACGTCGCAACGTAACTGGGTGACTATAAAGGTGCTCTACAGATATCTCCGAGGGTGTCTGTTGGGTTGGCATGGATCAAGACTGGGATTTGTTACTCCGTATGACGGAGAGGTATCTCAGGGCCCACTCGGTAATACAACATCACAATGAGCCTTGCAAGCAATGTGACTAAAAGTGTTAGCCACGAGATCTTGTATTACGGAACGAGTAAAGATACTTGCCGGTAACGAGATTGAACTAGGTATAGAGATACCGACGATCGAATCTCGGGCAAGTAACATACCGAAGAACAAAGGGAACAGCATACGGGATTAACTGAATCCTTGACATAGAGGTTCGACCGATAAAGATCTTCGTAGAATATGTAGGAGCCAATATGGGCATCCAGGTCCCGCTATTGGTTATTGGCCGTAGAGGTGTCTCGGTCATGTCTACATAGTTCTCGAACCCGCAGGGTCTACACACTTAACGTTTGGTGACGATTAGTATAATTGAGTTATTATGTTGGTGACCGAAAGTTGTTCGGAATCCCGGATAAGATCCCGGACATGACGAGGATCTCCGGAATAGTCCGGAGGTAAAGATTGATATATGTGATAATAGTGTTTTGATCTCCGGAAGAGTTCCGAAGTTCACCGGAAGGGGTTCCGGATGTTTACCGAAGTGTTCGGATGCAGCAACACTTTATATGGGCCAAAGGGATAAAGCCCACGAGGTATTGGAAAGTGCAAAAGTAGTTTTGCTGCCGCGTAAGCGGTACTACCGCTTGGTGAAGCGGTACTACCGCCCGAGCGGTACTACCGCTTGTGTGAAGCGGTACTACCGCCCAAGCGGTACTACCGCTTGTGTGAAGCGGTACTACCGCTTGTGCGCGGCTGTGCACGGTTCGGCAGGGATCCGAGTTGGACTCTTTCCCTGCGGGCCAAACCGACCTTGTGCGGGCAAAACCGACCCGGAGGAGGCTTTTACTCCAAGTTTAGACCCCAAGGCTCAACATATAAATAGAGGGGCAGGGCTAGCACACGGGAGACATCAGGATTTCCCAAGCCGTGTGCCGGCAACCCTAGCCCTCTAGTTCCTCCGTCATAATCTCCGTAGCGCTTGGCGAAGCCCTGCAGAGATTGTTCCTCACCACCATCACCACGCCGTCGTGCTGCTGGAACTCAACCACTACTTCACCATCGCTCGCTGGATCGAGGAGGTGAAGGCGTCATCAAGCCGTACGTGTGTTGAACGCGGAGGTGCCGTCCGTTCGGCACTAGATCGGAAGGATCGTGATTGGATCGCGGGACGCTCGGCGATTTGGATCGCGAAGACGTTCGACTACATCAACCGCGTTTATTAACGCTTCCGCTTAGCGATCTACAAGGGTATGTAGATTCACTCTCCCTCTCGTAGATGCTCATCACCATGGATAGATCTTGTGTGTGCGTAGGAAAATTTTTGTTTCCCATGCAACGTTCCCCAACAGTTCTGTCAGCAGGAGCATATCCATCTTGACTTAACATCTGTCGCACATCCTCAGTCTAATGGACAAGCGGAAAGACCTAATCAGGAATTGCTGCGTGGAATAAAACCTAGGCTTATGGTGCCTCTACAACGCACCCCTAGTAGCTGGGAAGAAGAGTTACTGAAAGCACATTTGCTCCCTTGGTGGTTTTGGTAATTCATAACAACATATATCTCATTGAACTAATGTCCATTCAAGTTAAAGATTTCAGGATGTTCAATGATTGGCATGGCATGGACTAGAGATGTGGACCCCTCAAAATGCTAAGGACAAGGATTGGCAAAAGATCAAGACTCTACATTTTTGGTTTAGTGATCCAAGATCACATTGAGTCCATATGAAAGTCAATACTATTAAAAGGGGATGAGGTGTTGCTTAATGGTCTTTTTGCTCAAGTGCTTAGTGACAGTACTCCTAAACCCTCAACCACTCTCTCAATCCCAAATATGTCCAAAACCTACATTCCAACTCGGCCCCACCGAAATTCTCTATCCGGCCCCACCGAGTTCACCTAGACTTAGCCACTGCCAAAACCCTAACAAATCGGATCCACCGAAATGGATCTCGGTCCCACCGAGATGGCCTTGCCAACTCTCTGTAATCGTTTGCACTCACTTCGGTCTCACCGAGTTTTGCAAATCGGTCTCACCGAGATGGCTTGCCAAGTCTCTGTTGCCTTATTGCTTCACTTCGGTCCAACCGAGTTGATGCAATCGGTGCCACCGAGATGAGGATTGCCCTAGCCATTGCACTTCGGTCCATCCGAGTTGTTCCTATCGGTCCCACCGAGATTCCTAAAGTTCATATCTTTTACACAGTTCGGTGCTACCGAGATTATTGTTTCGGTGCCACCGAGTTGAGTAAAAAGTGTGTAACGGTTGGATTTTGTGTGGAGGCTATATATACCCCTCCACCACCTCCTTCTCAGTAAGGAGAGCCATCAGAACGTGCCTACACTTCCACCATACATATTCTGAGAGAGAACCACCTGCTCATGTGTTGAGATCAAGATATTCCATTCCTACCATTTGAACCTTGATCTCTAGCCTTTCCCATTTGCTTTCCACTCAAATCCATCTTCTACCATAGCCAAATCTGTGAGGAGTTGTTTGAGTGCTGGGAAGACTATCATTTGAAGCACAAGAGCAAGGAGTTCATCAACAACACACCGTCTATTACCTTTTGGAGAGTGGTGTCTCCTAGATTGGTTAGGTGTCACTTGGGAGCCTCCAACATGATGTGGAGTTGAACCAAGAGTTTGTAAGGGCAAGGAGATCGCCTACTTCATGAAGATCTACCCTGAGTGAGGC
Organism: Elymus sibiricus; assembly: GCA_039707655.1. Lineage (NCBI taxonomy): Eukaryota > Viridiplantae > Streptophyta > Magnoliopsida > Poales > Poaceae > Elymus > Elymus sibiricus. Next base: position 162,450,119 of record CM077666.1, on the reverse strand, counting down.
TAGTCCTTCATGGACGTAAGCCATGGTGGAATAGACAAGGTTGCTTCTTCGTGGACCCTTCGTGGGTGGAGCCCTCCATGGACTCGTGCAGCCGTTACCCTTCGTGGGTTGAAGTCTCCATCAACGTGGACGTACGATAGCACCACCTATCGGAACCACGCCAAAAACCATCGTGTCTTCATTGCGTTTGATATCTCCGATCCCCTTGTTTACATACATATGCAATTGCTTACTTTCCGCTGCTATACTCTTAGAATTGCATGTGTAGGGTGATGCTTGACTTGTACAATTGCTAAAATCTGCCTACAACTAAAATTGGGAAAAGGTTAGGTTTTATTTGGTCAAGTAGTCTAATCACCCCCCCTCTAGACATACTTTCGATCCTACAGTTACCTGCAGTACTTTGGAGCATACGGACTACTCCCAGTAGGTCGACAGGCTATATGCCGTTTTTCCTGGTCTATGGTGCAGAAGCTGTACTTCCAAGTGATATTCATCATGACTCTCCCCGAATCACCGCTTATGTGGAGGCTGATAATGAACAAGCTCGCCAAAATGCTTTTGATGCTCTGGAAGAAGAACGCGAATTGGCCGCGTCCAGATCTGCTATATATCAACAAGACCTACGTCGCTACCACAGCCATAGAGTTCGAAGCCATACCTTTCAAGAAGGTGACTTAGTGCTCCGTCTGATACAAGATCAGACAGGCATGCATAAGCTTTCGCCTCCTTGGGAAGGACCCTTCGTTATCAGCAAGAATCTCAACAACGGGTCATATTACCTTGTTGACATACGTGAAGCAGATAAGTCACATACCTCTGAGGAGGAGGCACTACAAAAACAAGAGACATCCATGACATTATGGCCCGAAAGAAAACTTTTTCTATCATGGTTGTGACACTTCTATGACAATAATTGTGACAAAAACACGTATCATCATAGATGTGGTGGGCTCCTACTTCTATGACAAAAAATTATGACAGAAAATGGGCTTTTTGTCCTGGGCAGGCCAGAGACGCACCTGCATGACATTCTTTGGGCCGTCCATGACATAAAAAATCATGGTAGAACTGAGGGCGAGGAAATTTTCGGGGAGTTCCTGGTTACGGTGGGTGGTCGGGGCCGAGTGATGTAGTGTGGTTTGCGCGTTTCTCTCGTACACGCGTGTGTGTGCGAGGCGCTCACTAACTGAACCCGAGCGAGGCATACGTTCGCTTACTGAACCCGAGCGATCGATTGCCCTCGCACTACGTACTGAGCACGAGCGATCGTTCCCTCGCACTACGTACTGAACCCGATCGATCCCTTCGCTGCTAACTGAACCCGAGCGATCCCTTCACTGCTAACTGAACCCGAGCAATCCCTTCACTGCTAACTGAACCTGAGTGATCCCTTCACTGCTAACTGAACCCGAGCGATCCCTTCAGTGCTAACTGAACCCGATCGATCCTTCTCGCTGCTTACTAAAGCCGATCGATCCTTCTCGCTGCTTACTAAAGCCGATCGAGCCCCCGTGCGAGACGTAGCCAGCCGGTGCTGGGTTGCCTCTCGATGAACAGTGCTCATTGTTGCCGCGTGCGCGATACACGTAGAACGAGTCGAGACTTGCATCGATCGAGCCGGTTGGTTGGCTGTGGATGAACACTTCCCATTGCTGCCGCCCGCTCGTACGCCGCACCCCAGCCGGTGGGTTGGCTGTGGATGAACAGTACCCTGGCCGTGTGAAGGTGGTTGGCGCTGGATGAACAGGACCCCAAGAGGAGGCCACCACACCCCAGCCGGTTGGGGGTGGATGAACAGGAACACCGTGGAGGCTGGAGGAAGTCGGCGGTGGATGAATAGTAGCTGGTGGAGGCTGGAGGGAGGTCGACCGTGGATGAACAGTAGCCCGTGGAGTCCCGTTTTGCGGTACGCCACACCCCTCCCGATGAACAGGACCCCCGTTTCGACCGTAGGCAGTTGGGGAGAAGTCCGTTTCCTCCGTTTTGCGGTACGTCAGAGCCCTCCCGATTAACAGGACCCCGTTTCGACCGTAGGCGCTTGAACAGAAGTCCGTTTCCTCCGTTTTGCGGTACGCTAGACCCCTAGCCGATGAACATGACCCCATTTCGACCGTAGGCGGTCAAACAGAAGGTTGTTTCCTCCGTTTTGCGGTACGCTAGACCCCGAGTCGATGAACAGGACCCCGTTTCGGCTGTTCTGTCCAAGCAGGTTGGCTCCCGATGAACAGGATGCATTCCGACCCAGTCGGTTGCCTCCCGATGAACACGATGTTGTTTCTCCGTTCCGACCCAGCCAGTTGGCTACTGATGAACAGGAGGCCGTTGCTGCCGTACGTTGACTCTCCATGTACATGAGCCCTGGCCGTACGTATGCGTGAGTACGCGTTCGAGACCCCGCCAGTATGTACGTACGTGGCCGTATTTTTTGCAGCGTGGCTGTACGTACGTGTACTCAATTTAGTTGGGACTGCCTGAACTGCTACGTATGGGGCTCTACTACGACACGTGCCGCTCCTTTTTTTTGACGTGACGTGCCGCTCCTTACAAGCCCACGCTTCATCGTTGCAGAGAGACCGATCGACCAGTATGTACGTACACGTTCGCGACCAGACAGACAATGCTACGTACGCTTTGACCGGGTGGGTCCCAGCTGTCAGGGAGGATACGAAGGCACTTCCTTGCATGCGAAGATATAGCAGGTGGGTCCCAGCTGTCAGGGGGAGGAATCATTTTTCTTGCGCGTAATAAGGAGGCACTTCCTTGCGTGTGAAGATGTAACTGGTGGGTCCAGCTGTCAGCCTCACCGCGTACAGTCCTCTTCCGATGGCTGTCGTTCATTGACCACATTGACTATGCCGCGCCGAGAGCACCAAGGCGGTGGACGACGGTGAGGCCTAGGAAGGGAACGACGCAGAGTCGGGGAAGACGCGGCACTGGATGCCCACGCCGAGGGGAGTACAAGCGTTGACTGGTTCGGCTGCGGTGTGAGGCTGCCGTCGCCGGAGAATAACAGGGGATGTGGGTGAGTAGAGGGAAGGCCTGGCCAACAGTAGGAGTAGGGTGGGGCGGTGAGGCCTGCGCGGCAGCACAGGTGACCACAGAAGGCAGGAGCAGGCGGTCCCGCCGGTGCTGGTTTGGGCGGCTGGAGCAAGAAGATCAGAGATTGAAGAAGCAGCACGGCCGTTGGATTAACATACAACGGTCACTACTGCTAGAATCATTTGTTGACTAAGTTGACAAAGCCCTGCGTATGCGTCAACCTAGTAGTCCAACAAGTCAGCGTCCAAATCTGGTGGGTCCTAGCTGTCACGAGGAGGAATCATTTTTTTTGTGTAATAAGGAGGCACTTCCTTCCGTGCGATGATAGAGCCGGTGGGGCCCAGTTGTCGGGAGGAGGAATCATTTTTTTCTCGTGTAATAAGGAGGCACTTGCTTCCGTGCGGCCATGCACCATGTGGGTCCCTACTGTCAGCCTCTCCACGTACATCCCGCTTCCGATGGCTGTCGTTTGTTGACCACGTTGACCACGCCGCGCCGATAGAACCAACGTGGTGGACGACGGCGAGGCCCAGGAAGGGAACGACCCAGAGCTGGCGAAGAGACAGCAGTGGATGCCCACGCTGAGGAGAGTACGAGTCTTGACTAGTTCGGCTGCGGTGTGAGGCTGTCGTCGCCGGAGAATAACAGGAGGTGTGGGTGAGTAGAGGGATGGCCTGGCCAGCGGTGGGAGTAGGAGGGGGCGGTGAGGCCTGCGCGACAGCACAGTCGGCCACGGGAGGCGGGAGCAGGCGGTCCCGCCGACGCTGGTTTGGGCGGCTGGAGCAAGAAGATCAGAGATTGAAGAAGCAGCACGGCCGTTGGATTAACATCCAACGGTCACTGCTGCTAGAATCGTTTGTTGACTAAGTTGACAAAGCCCTGCATACGCGTTGATGTCTACTATGCAACTTTTATTCTTGTAGACGTTGTTGGGCCTCCAAGTGCAGAGTTTTGTAGGACAGTAGCAAATTTCCCTCAAGTGGATGACCTAAGGTTTATCAATCCGTGGGAGGCATAGGATGAAGATGGTCTCTCTCAAACAACCCTGCAATCAAATACAAGAAATCTCTTGTGTCCCCAACACACCCAATACAATGGTAAATTGTATAGGTGCACTAGTTCGGTGAAGAGATGGTGATACAAGTGTAGTATGGATAGTAGATATAGGTTTTTGTAATCTAAAAATAAAAAAACAACAAGGTAGCAAGTGATAAAACGGAGCACAAACGATATTGCAATGCTTGAAAACAAGGCCTAGGGTTCATACTTTCACTAGTGCAATCTCTCAACAGTTCTAACATAATTGGATCATATAACAATCCCTCAACGTGTGATAAAGAATCACTCCAAAGTTTCTATCGGAGAACGTAGGACGAAAATGTGTATCAACCTATGTGCTTAGATTACCCCAATGTCACAACGGGAATCCGCAAGTTGAATACCAAAACATACATCAAGTAACTCAATAGAATACCCCATTGTCACCATGGGTATCCACATGCAAGACATACATCAAGTGATCTCAAATCCAATATTCAATCCAACATAACGAAACCTCAAAGAGCAAGACTCAATTCATCACAACAAGATAGAGAGAGGGAAGAAACACCATATGATCCAACTATATTAACAAAGCTCGTGGTACAACAAGATCATGCCAAATCAAGAACACGAGAGAGAGAGAGAGAGGGAGAGAGAGAGATTAAACACATAGCTACTGGTACATACCCTCAGCCCCAAGGGTGAACTACTCCCTCCTTGTCATGGAGACCATCGGGATGATGAAGATGGCCTCCGGTGATGATTTCCCCCACTGGCAAAGTGCCAGAACAGGACTCCGGATGAGATCGCTTCGGTACAGAGGCTTGCGGCGGCGGCGTGGAAGCTCTCGGTTTAATTCTGGGGTTTTTGGTATTTATAGGAATATTTGGCGTTGGAATCACGTCAGGGGGGGCCCATAAGGAAGCGGCAAGCTCGGGGGCGCGTCCTAGGGGGGGCGCCCCCCAGGCTTGCCGTGCCCTCGTGGCTCTTCTGGCACTTCCTGGAAGCTTCGGGGTTCTCTTTTTGTCCATAAAAAATCACCGTAAATTTTGGGCCCATTACGAGAACTTTTATTTGTGCACAAAAAATGACACCACTGTAGTTCTGCTGAAAACAACGCCAGTCCGGGTTAGTTCTAATCAAATCATAGCAAAACCATATAAAACTGTTATAAACATGGCATGAATACTTCATAAATTATAGATACATTGGAGACGTATCAGCATCCCCAAGCTTAATTCCTGCTCGTCCTCGAGTAGGTAAATGAGAAAATAAATAATTTATGAAGTGTGAATGCTAGCATAGTGCATAAATTTGATCAATGGTAATTTCAATCACTTTTCCTAGCATCATAATAGCAACTCTTTCTCATAAAACTCATCATGATAAAGTAGCAACCAATTCACATGTTATGGTTCAAATAATGCATTCTCTTGAAACTTAACAATCTACGTTCTTAGTCACCAAACAATTGCAATTCAACATATCTTCAACAAAGTTTAAGTAAGAGCTCCACATACTCAATTATCATATAGTCTTCTATGATTGCTAGTACTCAAAGCATATTTTTAGAACAAATAGAATCCATCGAACACAGAGAAAGATTGGGGCTTAATGTTTTGCCTCCCAACTCATTTATCATAGAGATAATTGTCAACAATAATAAATCAAGATCAAATATATTTGAATGAATATATGTGCCTGGATCTATCCCCACCACATGATGCTTGCCAACTATAGAATAGGTTGGAATAAGAAGTTGACTCAACAAAAATAAATAACAAGAAAGTAAATAACATAAAAGTAAATAGAATGCCCCTTCGCAGAGGGAAGCAGGGATTTGTAGAGGTGCCAGAGCTCATAGCTTAAAACAGAGATGAATACATTTTGAGAGGCATGCCTTTCCTGTCAACGTCACGACCGTGAGTTCTCAATATCTTCCATGCTAAACACATTATAGGTGGTTCCCAAGCGGAAAGGTAAAGCTTACTCCCCCTCAACCATTCAAACACAAGCCATGGCTAGCCGAATCCTCGGGTGCCCTCCATACAATCAACTTTCCGGGGGAGTTTGTTTCACTATATATGTTTTTGTTTTGCGGGACTGGGCATCCCAATTACCGACCTCTCTCGTGCAATGACAAGTGAATGAACATTCATTGTGAGAATAACCCACTTAGCATGGAAGATACTTACTACCCCCTGTCGCTTCATGAGCGGTACGGGCACACAAAACAGATGCTTATTTGAATGATTAGAGGTGGCACATGAAAATTTACTTGGAACGGCAGGGTAATACCGTATATAGGTAGGTATGGTGGACACTCATGGAAGAAACTTGGTTCAAGGATTTTGGATGCACAAGCAGTATTCCCGCTTAGTACAGAGATTTAGGCTAGCAAAAGATTCTAAACAAGCACCACATGTTAGAGGATCCATAACAATATAACTTTGATGCAAATATACCCAAACATAACTCATTATGTTGTCTTCCTTGTCCAACTTCAAATAATTTGCTCAAGTTTGAAAATAATTAATGGGTATTCACAATCATAAAAGATGTCCAAGATAATATATTTGTATGTGAAAGTTCTCTTCCATATACTATCTTTCATGAATTGCTTGTATGACTAATATTGTGATTGCCAAACTTCAATAGATTTACTTTCTAAACCAAACATCAAATATTACTAAGCATATGGAACATATATAATTTCAGATTTATGATATTCAATTCATTTCAACAATTTACTCTTAGGATATAAGTGAAGAACGAGAGTAAATGACAAACTACTCCAAAAGATATAAGTGAAGATCAATGAGTAGTCAAACAATTAAGTAGCTATGTGAAGACTCTCTCCAAATAAAGATTTCAGATCTTTATAATTTTATTCAAACATCAAACAAAATGAAAATAAAAGGACACTCCAAGAATAGCACATATCATGTGAACAAGTAAAAACTTTAGGCTAACCGATAGGTGTTGATGAAGAAAGGTGGGATGCCCACCGGGGCATCCCCAAGCTTAGTTGCTTGAGACTTCTTGGAATGTTATCTTGGGGTGCCTTGGGCATGCCAAAGCTTGAGCTCTTGTGTCTCCTTAATTCCTCTCATATCATGGCTTCTCCTAAATCTTAAAAACTTCATCCACACAAAACTCAACAAGAACTCGTGAGATAAGTTAGTATAAATCAACTCAAAACCTTAACATTCTCTACTGTAACAAATCACTAAAATTATAATTAAACATTGCATACTAAATTCCTCTGCATATTTAATACTCCTATCAACAAATAGAAACATTAAACAAGCAACATATGCAAACAATGCAACTATAACCAAAATCTATCTAAACAGAACAGTCTGTAAAGGGTGAATAAGAATTCATACTTCCCTAACTACAATTTTTTTGAAAAATTACCATGTGATAGATAACTGATGCATGCTTACTGTGTAAAAAATTCAGATTTTTATCATGTTCTGACTATTCAGGAATATTCTGGACATAACAGAAAACTTTCTGTTTTCAAACAGCAACACATGAACTTGCAAACTGAGCATGGTAAAGGCTATAATTGGCATTTTATTGAACTAAAAGATACAAAACATAATTATTTATAACAGTAAGCAAATAAAACTAAAATAAAATGTCTCTCCAAGCAAAACACATATCATGTGACGAATAAAAATATAGCTCCATGTAAGGTTACCGATAATGTTGAAGACGAAAAAGGGGATGCCTTCCGGGGCAGCCCCAAGCTTAGACGCTTGAGTCTTCCTTGAATATTACCTTGGGGTGCCTTGGTCATCCCCAAGCTTAGGGTATTGTCGCTCCTTATTCTCCTCATATCGATATCTCACCCAAAACTTGAAAACTTCAGTCACACAAAACTTAACGGAACTTGTGAGATAGGTTACTATGATAAAAATAAATCATCCACTTAGGTACTGTCAAGACAAGATTCATAATTGTTCTCGCATAATGCCTACTGTATTACATCATTTCCACAATTTATATTGACCAATATAAGCCATAGAAACTATAAAACAAGCAAACTATGCATTGAAAACAGAATCTGTCAAAAATAGAACAGTCTGTAGTGATCTGAATAAACACCATACTTCTGCAACTCCAAAAATTCTAAAAAATTAGGACAGAGTATTAAATTTGTATATCAATCATGTGTAAAAATTTCATAAGGTTTTTACACTCCAGTAAATTATAGGAATTTATGCACTGGATGCAAAAGTTTTTGTTTTTGCACAGAATCAAGTCAACTATCATCTACACTATCCCAAAGGCTTTACTTGGCACATTATTGAAACAAAACATATAAAACATGATTACTACAGTAGCTTAATTATGTGAACACACAAAAACAGTAGGTATAAATATTGGGTTGTCTCCCAACAAGCGCTTTTCTTCAATGCCTTTTAGCTAGGCATGATGATTTCAATGATGCTCGCATAAAAGTAAAGAATTGAAATACAAAGAGAGCATCATGAAGCATATGACTAGCACATTTAAGCCTAACCCACTTCCTATGCATAGGTATTTTGTGAGAAAAAAATGTATGGAAGCAATAATCAACTAGCATAGGAAGGCAAAACAAGCATAACTTCAAAACTTTCAATATAAAGAGAGGAAACTTGATGTTGTTGAAATATATATAAGCATATCTTCCTCTCTCATAATAATTTTCAGTAGCATCATGAATGAATTCAAAAATATAGCTATCACATAAAGCATTCTTTCCATGACCTACAAGCATAGGATTTTCATTACTCTCCACATAAGCAAATTTATTCTCATTCATAATAGTGGGAGTATCATATGAAACTTGAATACTATAAATTGTTTCCACATTAAAAGAGTAATGTTCAGTAAAAGGGCATTCATAATTATGCAAGTTTTATAATAATAATCATCACTACTTTTTATAACATAAGTATCATCACAATAATCATCATAAGTAGCAACTTTGTTCTCATCATAATCAATTGAAACCACTTCCAAAGTAGTGGAATCATCATTAAATAAAGTCATGACCTCTCCAAATCCACTTTTATCATTATAATAAGATTCAACACCCTCCAAAATAGTGGGATAATTATTATCTAAAGTTGACACTCTTCCAAACCCACTTTCATAAATAAATACTACAATTATCATAAATAGGAGGCATGCAATCATCATAATAAATTTGATCATTCAAAGTAGGGGGACTAAAAAGATCATCTTCATTAGGCATAGCATCCCCAAGCTTAGGACAAACATTAATTGTAGCAAATAAATTCTCAAACATGTCATTCTCATCAAACATAGCATCCCCAAGATTGTGGGTTTGCATATCATTAGTATAATCACTATTATCATCAATAGTATGAATAGCACCAATAGTATAACAATTATTATCATCATAATTTACTAAGTTGGTGCCAAAAAGATTTTCAAGATTATAAGGACTATCATTATCTTCCCAATCATAATTGTCATAACAAGTAATAGGCATAACAAAATCATCCTCAATAGTTCCTTCGGACATCGTGCCATAGGACCAAAAAACAATATCATCATCAAGTGCATCATCTTCCACAATTATTTTTGATTCATTCTCATGAGGCACAACAATAACAGGAGCAACATTATTTGGGAGAGATACCTTTTTACCTTTGCTTCTCCTTCTTTTCTTATTCTTCTTCTTCACCACATTAAGTGTGGGTTCAATCAATTTTTCCGACCTTCTTATTGAAGAGATTGGTTGGGTAGAAAGCTCCTCCTCGTCACCTGATTCATCATGAGAAACAATAGGAGGGTATTGGGAAATATTTTCCATTTCATTAGTATTCTATTCATATTTCATTGGTTTTCCCGTCTTTATATAATTGGCAAGATAAACATTCTCATTGCAATTTACCGCACAATACATATAAATTTCCCTTAGATCAAGCTCAAAAGTTTTCGAAGGAATTAATACTTCAATCCAATTATTTCTATTTGCCACTTCTTCATACCCCAAAAATAGAGTAAGTTCACTATAATGCTCAAGGGTGATCATATCATCACAATATTTGTACGCGATTCGATAATAAAATTGTATGCATTGAAAATTAAGATGACCACCTTCATTGCAAAGTTCACAAGTAATGGGAAGAATGGAACATAATTCTCTAGCATAACTATAATATCTTAAGCAACCATTGGGTTCTTTGATATTTATGCTTCTTACAAAATCTATCATCCCTTATTGGCATGTTTTCACAAGATCTATGCTCACCACAATAATTGACATGCTTATAAGAAACCCTTTTTTTCAGAAATTTTATCATGGCTAGTGCAATCATCATTAGTATCATGGATATTCATAGCAAGCATACTAACAACATTGCAATCATGGTCATCATTCGAAGGACTCACATTAAACATTTTATTAAATTCTTCCTCTAACAATTGAGCACAATTATCGGAATCCTTATTTTCAAGAAAGACTTCATAAAGATAAATCATGTGAGGCAATCTCAATTCCATTTTTTTGTAGTTTTCTTTTTATAAACCAAACTAGTGAATAAACAAGAAACTAAAATATTCAATTGCAAGATCTAAAGATATACCTTCAAGCACTCACCTCCCCGGCAATGGCGCCAGAAAAGAGATTGATGTCTACTACGCAACTATTATTCTTGTAGACATTGTTGGGCCTCCAAGTGCAGAGTTTTGTAGGATAGTAGCAAATTTCCCTCAAGTGGATGACCTAAGGTTTATCAATCCGTGGGAGGCATAGGATGAAGATGGTCTTTCTCAAACAACCCTGCAATCAAATACAAGAAATCTCTTGTGTCCCCAACACACCCAATACAATGGTAAATTGTATAGGTGCACTAGTTCGGCGAAGAGATGGAGATACAAGTGTAGTATGGATAGTAGATATAGGTTTTTGTAATCTGAAAATAAAAAAACAACAAGGTAGCAAGTGATAAAACGGAGCACAAACGATATTGCAATGCTTGAAAACAAAGCCAAGGGTTCATACTTTCACTAGTGCAATCTCTCAACAGTGCTAACATAATTGGATCATATAACAATCCCTCAACGTGCGATAAATAATCACTCCAAAGTTTCTATCAGAGAATGTTGGACAAAAATGTGTATCAACCTATGTGCTTAGATTACCCCAATGTCACCACAAGAATCCGCAAGTTGAATACCAAAACATACATCAAGTAACTCAATAGAATACCCCATTGTCACCATGGTTATCCACATGCAAGACATACATCAAGTGATCTCAAATCCAATATTCAATCCAACATAATGAAACCTCAAAGAGCAAGACTCAATTCATCACAACAAGATAGAGAGAGGGAAGAAACACCATATGATCTAACTATATTAACAAAGCTCGCGGTACATCAAGATCGTGCCAAATCAAGAACACGAGAGAGAGAGAGAGAGAGAGAGAGAGAGAGATCAAACACATAGCTACTGGTACATACCCTCAGCCCCGAGGGTGAACTACTCCCTCCTCGTCATGCAGACTGCCGGGATGATGAAGATGGCCTCCGGTGATGATTTCCCCCTCCGGCAGAGTGCCGGAACAGGGCTCCGGATGAGATTGCTTCGGTACAGAGGCTTGCGGCGGCGGCGTGGAAGTTCTCGGTTTAATTCTGGGGTTTTTGGTATTTATAGAAATATTTGGCGTTGGAATCACGTCAGGGGGGCCCACGAGGAAGCGACAAGCTCGGGGGGCGCGCCCTATGTAACACCCCTCTGTAATGAGCAACAGTGATCCATCATGATTATGCTAAGCTACTGTGATTTGCAATGCTTGATCAAAGTGGATTAATATCTCATTTCAAATTCCTCCACTGAATTCAATTAAAATTCAAAGTGAAATTTGAAGTTGCTCAAAAATTGCTGGAAAATAGTTCATGTTGTAGCTAAAATTCCAAAACAATTTCTTGTTCAGGAAAACAACATCACCTATTTACCAAAATGGGCTAGAGCATTTAAAACACTTCAAAAACAGCAACTTTAATGCCATATCCATTTATGAAAAATTCAAATGGATTCCAAAATTGCCCAATCTTTCTGTGGCAGTGCAGAATAATGCAAAGTATTTTTGTGAACAAGTTTCACATTTTACTAATTGCATTTGGCATCTCTTTTATTTTGATACTCTTTCTGTAAAAAGAAAAACAGAAAAAGAAAAGCAAAAAGGCCTAACCGGCTGGGCCTAAGTGCACAGTGCACTCAGCCCAGCCCACTCCTCCTTTCTCCCTCCTCTCTCTCTCTCTCTCGCCATGTCGCCCGCGCCATGGACGCCGTGCGCTCCTCCGGCCACTCCGCGACACCTGTCGCCACAGTGCTCGGGAGAGGATAAGGCCGAGCCCCATCCACTCCCCTTGGACGCCTCGCCATTCTCCCCTCTCCTCTCTCTCGCTCGGGCGCTCTCCCCTCTCTGTCCCGAGCGCCGTCCGACTCGCACCGCCATCCTCGTTTGACTCCGACGTGTCAGGAGGCTCTGCCGGGCTCGACCACACCTCCTGCACCACCACTTTGAGCTCGGGGAGCCCTACATCGAGCGGATCGAGCCGCCCCCTTCTTCTCGGTCACCGGCGACCATCGGCGTCTGCGACCTCCCCTGCTGCTCCTAAGCTGTCGCCGGCCACCGTGTGCCTTACCGTGAGCATCCGCCTCCTTCCCCTACCCTCTAGCTGCCTCTTTCGAGCTCTAGCGCGTGTTGCCGTTTTGGCCAAACGCGCCGCCGCCTCGCTGGTCGCCGGAGCTACTCCGGTGACCATTTGGTCACACGCGCGTGGCTAAAGTGCTCACCACGTCGCGTAGGGTTGCCCTGGCCTTTTAGCTAGCTTGAACGCGCGCTGCTGCCGCTAGTTCGCCCTCACCCGAAGTTCACCGCCGCCAAACCTCGACGCCGGCGTCGTTCCGGCCATCCCCGAGACCAACCGGTAGCACCATGCGACGCACGACGTCGCTAGCTTTCGAACGCGGGTAGCCACGCCCGTTTTGGGCCACCGTGGCGAAATCCCGAGGCTCACCGGCGCCCTCCACCGCGTTTCGGGCTTGCCGGAGCTGTTCCGGCGCCGGCAGCCGATGTGGTTGGCCTGGGGCCCATCCTGGGTCGCTGACCAGTGGGTCCCTGGGCCCGGTTGACCGCGTTGACTGGTCAACCGTGCTGACATGGCAGCACAATGTCACTGACGTGTGGGCCCCTGTGATTAATTAAGCTAATTAGGTTTTTAAATTTAATCTGTTAATTAGTTTAGACACTGACATGTGGGGCCCACCCTCTATTTAGTCTCTGTTTAGTTTAAATTAACTCTAATTAGCCCAGAGTCACTGACGTGTGGGACCCAGCTGTCAGGTTTGACCTGGAACAGCTGGGTTGACTTGCTGATGTCATGATAACATCATGCTGACGTAGTATTTCCTTTTATGGTTAATTTCGAATTAGATTTAATTCCAGGAATTTCAGAAAAAGGTTTAAATCTTTGAAAATTCATAGAAATTCAACCGTAGCTCGGATCGAAAAGTTTTCAACATGAAAGTTGATCAGAAAATCAAGACGAATCCGAATATGTGGTCAAAAAATGCTTGACTATCACTCCTATCTATCTGAACATGGAACCATCCCCTCTAGTTCAGTATACCGATAACTGCCTAAAGGCCGGGAAAATATCCCAGATATTTTCTCGCTTCGTCTGCGACGTGTAGCATTGCATTAGGTCACCACTAGCACTGCATATCGTCATGCCATGCATCTGTGTTGCTTTTGTTTGCTTTTATTTATTGTTTCTTCCCCCTCTTCTTATCCGATAGCCCCCGAGACCGACGCAGCTCCGGAGTCCGACTACACCGTTGACGACCCCTCCTTTGCCGCAGAGCTTCCAGGCAAGCAACCCCCCTTGAGCATGCCTATATCGCCTACTCCTTCTCCCCCTTGCTTGCATTAGAATTGCTACTGCTATTGTTGCGAATACCTATTCTGACGCATAGCCTGTTTTTTGTAAACTGCCTTTTGATACTTTACCTGATATCCTAAATGCTTAGTGTAGGTTGGTTAGTAAACCATCTGTGGACCCTCTTCCGTGTTCTTAGTTGCCCCGCTTAGTTACCAGTGCCCCATTCGATGTGATCGATGGGCTGAGACCAGCACATCACCGCACACCCCCTAAGTTGCTCGACTCTGCAGAGTTACCATCGAGTGCCGAGGGTGATACCTCTTATCTCACTCCTGATGTTGCCTCTGTAGTACAGCTAGTCGGTTGTGGGTTACCGAGGGTGATTCCTCTTTCACCACTTCCGATGAAGCTTCTGTCGTGCAACCCCGCAAGTGTGAATACCATCGAGGGTGATTCCTCCGGGTTCACCTTGATGGGTACATCGAGTGGGAATCCAACGAGGGTGATTCCTCGGGTTCCTTCCTGATGTTTTGGACACACGGATACTTTGGCTTTACTACTGATACTGGATAAAGTCAGGTCGGCCCCGAGGGGTACCCGCGAGAGATGTGGTATCGGGTTGACCAAGAGGGTACCCGAGAGATGATTACGTGGCACGGCCGGGCATTCCTAGCCATTGCCGTAAGTCCACGAGATGGGGTGACGGGGTCACATGATCGTGAGTCTCTGCTCGTTTCCGCGAGCTCCCAACGCACTAATGGGTTAGGATATGTAATCTGAGTAGGCCTCTGGCCTTATCGCACTAACCACCACGCGGGAATAAGTATGGGCACTCAGCGTCGTATGTATCAGCCGAAGCTCTTCAGACGTCAGCGATTGAGCGGCGCGCGCCGGGTTGGATAGGGAACGCCCGCGCTTGTATTAAGGGGGCTAGGTCTGCTCCCGGCCGCCCACGCAACACGCAGGAGTGCAAAGGGTGATGGGCCCAAGACCCCTTCGTACTTAGGATGTAGACCGGCGTGCTAGCCTCTCTGTTGAGCCTAGGTAGGGCTACGACGTGTCGATAGACCGAGGTCGGGCATGACCCGAGCAAGTGTGTCCGGCCAGAGTAAATCGAGCGTGTTGGGTAAGTTGGTGCACCCCTGCAGGGAAGTATATCTATTCGAATAGCCGTGTCCACGGTAATAGGACGCTCGGAAAATATCCTGATCTTTTACAACTAGAAATGGTTACTTGAGATGCTATAATATGTGGCTCCGGGATCGCTTTCTCGTAGGGAGTCGAGGAAGGATCACTGGGCGTTGCTACTACTTACTTACTACTATATCTATGTACTAATCTACACTCTTCTAATGCTGCAAGACGCTGAAGATGCTAGTCTACGATAGGCTAGGTCCTTCTCTCTATTCTGGCATTTCTGCAGTCCAGCCCACTGATACATCCTTTCTTTGATACCAATGCATACTTAGAATAGATCTGATGTAAGTCTTGCGAGTACTTTGGATGAGTACTCACGGTTGCTTTGCTTCCCCTTTTTCCCACATACCTGATTGCTGCGACTAGATGACGGAGCCCCGGAGCCAGCTGCCCCAGCCGACGACTTCTACTACCCCTCTGGTGGAGAGTACTACTATGTGGAGACCACCGACGACCAGGAGTAGATAGGAGGCATCCAGGCAGGAGGCCTGCGCCTTTCGATCTTTGTCGTT
Source organism: Elymus sibiricus (assembly GCA_039707655.1). Classification (NCBI taxonomy): domain Eukaryota; kingdom Viridiplantae; phylum Streptophyta; class Magnoliopsida; order Poales; family Poaceae; genus Elymus; species Elymus sibiricus. The sequence goes on along the minus strand of CM077666.1, from coordinate 162,434,407 downwards.
GTTTTGCCCCGCCTTCTTAAGGCATATCTGTTTAACTTTTATGTCTGTACTCAGATATCTGATGATTCCACTAATGCTTGTATGACTCGAGCTTATGTATTCGAGCCCTCGAGGCCCCTGGCTTGTAATATAAAGCTTGTATGACTTTTATTTGTGTTTAGAGTTGTGTTGTGATATCTTCAAGTGAGTCCTTAGGCTTGATCGTGTGCATTTGCGTGTATGATTAGTGCACGATTAAGTCGGGGGCGTCACACCCTAGGGGGGCGTGCCCCCAGGCTTGCCATGCCCTCGTGGCTCTTATGGCACTTCCTGGAAGCTTCGGGGTTCTCTTTTTGTCCATAAAAAATCACCGTAAATTTTGGGCCCATTCCGAGATCTTTTATTTCTGCATAAAAAACGACACCACGGTAGTTCTGCTGAAAACAACGTCAGTCCGGGTTAGTTCTAATCAAATCATACCAAAACCATATAAAATTGTTATAAACATGGCATGAATACTTCATAAATTATAGATATGTTGGAGACGTATCACGCATCAATTTAGTAGGACCACAATTCAGCCTCCAAATCTGCTGGGACCCAGCTGTCATGGGGAGGAATCTTTTTTTTCGCGTAATAAGGAGTGACGGTGTCCTGGATTAGGGGGTGCTAACCTAGCCAGCCCGTCTCCTCGGGTGGGCCGATATGCCCCTGTACGTAAGCAAGATGGACTCCGGAGGCCGCAGAAGGGAGACATGATCAAGGCTGTCTCTACCAAAGACTTGCAGTACACTTCGGGATTTCTCCAGCCGCCTTACTCCAAGATACCGACCTTGTAACCCTAGATACCCTCCCTGGCATGTATATAAGCCATAGGGTTTAGCCCGTAGGGGAGAAAAACGCAATATCAAACACCTAGCCTTAGAAGTTAGACACATATTACGATATCGAGGTAGATCAACTCTGTACTTGATACATCTCCATTAATATAAGCAAGAGCAGGACGTAGGGTTTTACCTCCATCAAGAGGGCCCGAACCTGGGTAAACATCGTCTCCTTTGTCTCTGTTACCATCGATCCGCGATCCGCAGCTCGGGACCCCCTACCCCGAGGTCTGCCGGTTTTACACCGACACTGGTGCTTTCATTGAGAGTTCCACCGCGCGATCACCAGAAGGATTGATGGCTCATCGGCAGTTCAACTGCATCAACGGCTGTGGGGACGTCTACGCCCCCGGATAGCTTTTCGTCTTCGGTAGCATGGTATTTTGCGCCGACTCGACGGGTCGTCTGATCTCTGTCGAGAACTATGCCCCAGGTCGGATCGTGACCTTCGGTGGCCTCGAATACCCAGCGGATTCCCGCGGGGAGCTCGTCTTATCAGGATGGACTCCCGGCCAGATCAAGAGCTCGGCCGATTCTGGAGACTCGACTCCGGAACCTAACCCCATCACGGTGTCTCATGATACGTCGGATGCCGCTGCCCCGGCCAGTCTCTCTCCGACCGCCAGCCCGGAGATAGATCCGGCACCCACTTCTGAAGCTGCGCCGGTGCCAGAGTCGATCCCGGCGCAGAGTTCGGATCCATGTTCAGATTCCCCTTGCACCGGAAGCGCATCCGGTTACACACCGGCTACTCCAAATCAGCCCTGCCTATGGCGTATCCATGGATCCCGAGGAGCTAGCTCGGCTTGATGAGATGCTCGACCATATCCGGAGCTTGTCCATCCCGGACGGCAAGACTTCGGTTTACAATCACATCGGACTTAAAGCCGACGACAGGGAAATTTATACCCCACCCACCACCCACCAAGTCACGACGGTCGACGATTTAACCGACGTGTTGGACTACGGTGAACCTTCCGACATGGAGGAAGACGCGGACATTGACACAACCTTGCCCCCGGTAAACACGGGCAGGTGGGCCGCCACATCCACTTACGACGTGTACATGGTGGACACTCCCAAATCCCCTCCAAGACATCGGCGAAGGCGCCGAAAAGGAAATAATGGGGAACCCAGTGGCAACGACGCGACAGCCAACAACAACAACGACGCGGAAGACGGTGATGCCAACAACCACGAGGAGGACATTCAAGCCTCCCCCGCACGGAACGGCACACCAGACAGACATCTTGGGGACTCTGACCCTGATGACCTCTTTGAAGGGGCCGATGACAATTACATGCCGGAGTCCGAGGAGGATGAGAGCCTCGGCACCGAAGACTATATCGTCCCTGAAGACCCCTTCGAACAAGAAAGATTCCGGCAACGCCTCGTTGCGACGGCCCGGAGCTTAAAGCGCAAGCAGCAGCAGCTGCGGGAAAACACGGACGCGCTACATGAAAAGTGGGTTGAAGTGCTCTCCGCCGAGCAAGATATGGAGAACCGACGCCATAGTGTGCCGAAGTCCTACCCACGAAGGCGCCTCCTACCAGAATTCGATGAAGAGCTCGCTGATGACCTCGACCGACCCCCTAGAGGCCGGGACAGGCCAAGACGAGAAGACCATGGCGAAAGACCACCTCCACGCCGTCATGGTAAAGACCTCGTGGACAATCTGGATCCTCGTGACGCTAGACGTCGCATTGAAGAAAACAGGGCCCCTCCTCGGTCCATCTACGGATCAAGGGGACGTGCGCCCGCGGGGCCTAATGGCTACGATGCCTGGATGGACAGGAACGGCCGCGCCCGAGATCTAGCTTACTCACGGCTCTCTCCCGAGATCCGACGAGATCCTCCTCGGTCCCGAGGTCTGGCCCACCCGATCTACTTTATAGACAGGGTAATGGAACATCAATTCCCGGAGGGGTTTAAACCCATAAACATAGAATCATATGATGGCACCACGGACCCAGCAGTTTGGATCGAGGACTTCCTCCTACATATACACATGGCTAACGGGGATGATCTCCACGGCATCAAATATCTGCCGCTCAAGGTAAAGGGGCCGGCAAGACATTGGCTTAACAGCCTCCCCCCTCATTCCATCGGCAGCTGGGAGGCCCTAGAAGATGCCTTTCGAGCAAACTTCCAGGGCACATATGTCCGACCTCCGGATGCTGATGACCTCAGCCGTGTCACCCAGCAGCCGGGTGAGTCAGCTTGGAAATTCTGGAACAGGTTCCTCACCAAAAAGAACCAGATTATCAATTGTTCCAAAGCCGAGGCCATCGCCGCATTTAAAAACAATATCCGAGATGAATGGTTGGCTCGACAACTCAGACAAGATAAACTGAGGACTATGGCAGCCTTGACCTCGTTGATGACCCGCTTTTGCGCGGGAGAAGATAGCTGGCTCGCCTGAAGTACTCACAACGGCGAGGCAAGCACCTCGGAAACTCGCGACGCCAATGGAAAGCCAAAGCGTAATAAAAACAAGTGCAGGTATAAAAATGGCGGAAGCGATACTGAAGACGCCGTGGTCAACACAGGGTTCACCGGACCTAAATCCGGGCAGAAAAGAAAACCCTATAAAGGGAATAAAGACAAACCTAGCCAGCTTGACAGACTCCTGGACCGCCCATGCGGGATTCACGGTACCGAGGAAAAACCAGCAACCCACACTAACAGGAACTGCCGGGTGTTTAAGCAAGCCGGCAAGATAGCGGCAGAGGGTCAAAATAAAACCCAACACCGCAGCGACGACGAGGATGAACCTCGGCAGCCCAGTAATGGAGGGCAGAAGAAGTTTCCCAATGAGGTAACAGAGGTCAATATGATCTATGCCACCCACATCCCTAAGAGGGAGCGGAAACGTGCACTTCGGGACGTATATGCGCTGGAGCCAGTCGCCCCGAAGTATAACCCATGGTCGGCTTACCCGATCACTTTCGACAAGCATGATCATCCGACCAGCATCAAGCATGGCGGATCAGCGGCACTCGTCCTGGACCCTATTGTTGATGGCTACCATCTAACACGTGTCCTTATGGATGGTGGAAGCAGCCTTAACCTCATTTATGAGGATACAGTTTGGAAGATGGGTATTGACTCATCTCGGATCAAGCCGAGCTCTACCACCTTTAAAGGTGTCATCCCGGGCGTCGAAGCCCGTTGTATAGGAACAATCACCCTAGAGGTAGTCTTTGGTTCGCCCAAGAACTTCAGAAGCGAGGAGTTAATCTTCGATATCGTACCTTTCCGGAGTGGATACCAGCGCTCTTAGGGCGCACAGCCTTTGCGCGCTTCAACGCAGTCCCGCATTACGCCTACCTCAAGCTCAAAATGTCGGGTCCTAACGGCGTCATCACTGTCAATGGTAATACAGAACGATCACTCCGGACAGAGGAACAGACCGCGGCTTTCGCAGCCGAGGTTCAAGCGTCCGAGGAGGCAGCCCGCAGCAATAAACGCGCGGCCCGCTCTTTGAAGTGCGCCAGGGCTGCATAAGTCGACCTCGGACAAGTACCACAGCACCCGAAATAGGGATGCGGGCTCCTCGTGCACCCCCTCTGGGGGCACTACGTCCCCATAGTGCATAACTTCGCACTCAAAATTCCCTGGGATGCCGAGGAGCCAAAACAATTACCAACCGTCCGACGCGGATTCACCACGCAAGGGCGAGGCTTAGAGCCCTAGCACCGGCAAGCACCTGTAAAAGGAGCAGCCAAATATGAATACGTCTAGGTGGTTTCAACCACAAGAATGACTTCGGTCACACCTCCCTTTGAGGAACTCGGTCAATAAAAAACACTTAGAGTGTATAAAGGGCCGGAAGGGCATCGACCCTCGCAAACTCTGTGTCTCCAATCGGGACGATCTGGTCAACAGTTCGGAAATGCAGACGTGCGGCAGGCTTCGGTCCGGATCCTTTAAAATCCGTTAGAAATTATCCGACCTTTTTTTTTCCTTTTCCTTCTTTACCATCTACATTGTACTATTTTAATTACCCTCGGGCATGTACACGATTGATATTATGAAATAAAGATACCGTACCCCTTCAAGGTCTATCGAATTTCTTTATCAGCATAGCCCCGGGATGATGAAATTCTTTATAAAAGGTGAAATTGAACAAATAAAGTCCGATGTATTCGGCGTCTCGGATTTTGGCCTTATATGCATTAGTTTCGAACCTAGATTTCGGTCAATAGTTGGGTTGCCCGGCTCCTATGTATACCCCTTACGTTTTCGATGAATTCGGCTAAGGGTGTAACGGGAGAACCACTGCGATTGTGCCGACCAGGTCAATTGGCATGGCGCCTCAGTGGAGAAAGCCGAAAACTGACTATCTAGGTATGCGTAAACTGGTCCGCCATCCGAAGACCGCGTCAAGCGATGTGATGATAGAGATCACCCGAGTCAAACGAAGGGCTTCTATTCTAAGCCGAAGTGTGTCCTGGCATAGACCTCGGCCGAACTGGTTGAACACTTCTTATATCGGGGGCTGGTTATCAAAACCCCGACAATCAAACTCCTATGACTAAATGAAAGACGTCAAGCCACTATAGTCCGATTGCCTAGTTCCTCTAAGTCACCGACCGCCTCCGGGCACCGAGACGTCAGCTAAGGGTCTAATGTGACTTCGGGAACACCCTTTGTATGACCTACACTGGGGCTGAAGCCGACGACTGGCCACTCTCATTTTAAACAGTCATAAAGGAGGAATAATCAAAACTATAAGATAATACGCATGGAATCTTAAAGCCATTCTTAAACAGATAAAGTTTTTACATCATACACTCCGGCATCCCGGAGTACTTAATAAAACAAACTGTCCTTAGGGCACATGGCCTCGGTGGTCCGAGCTCCTGCCTCCACCTCGGCGAAGAACTACTCGGCGGTCCGCGGCTTGTCGGCAGGAGGGCCAGCAGCACAAGTCTCCGCATCAACTTTGCGGAAGTGCGTCTTCACGCAAGCATACGCCCTCCGAGCCCCTTCGAAGCACGCGGACCTCTTCCAGCGATCCACGCATGGTACGGTATCGCGGAGCCGAGCAGTCAGGCCGAAGAGACTCATCGGCATGGCCTCGGCAGGCCACAGAGCGACGCAGAGGTCCTGGAGCGCTGGCCTCGTCATGCGGAACAATTCGACCAGCTGCTTCACTCGATGGTTTAGCAGCTGCGTGGACGGCGATTCTGGGAATTGACCCTAGAAGGCCTTCTCCGCCTCATGACCCGCCAGTTGGCCGAAGTACGCCACTACATCCTCTGTGCTCTGCGGGAGATCCTCGAACCTCTGCGGAATGCCACACTTGGGTAAGCTCGACATACCCTTTGCCGCCAAATGCACACTGCAGCAGAAACATCTTACCCGAGGCGATTTGCTCCACTTGCTGGAGCACCTCGCGGTCCGCTCGGGCCGAGGTCTTGAGCTCAGAGTGGGCATGCTGAAGCTTCTCGAGCTCCATTTTCGTTCGCCGCCCCTCCTCCTGAAGTTTGTCGCGTGCTTCAAACATGCCCTTCAGGGTTTCCTCGACCTCTAGCACCCTGGCCTGGTGCTTCTCCCCGACCGCCTTCTCGGTGGCCCGTGCCTTCTCGGCTGCGGTGGTAGCAGCCTTTTGCTGCCGCACCTCCTTCCGAGCCCCTTCGAGCTTGGCCTTGAGTGTGCCCAGCTCCGCTGTCAGCATAGATAAAGCCTTAGTTGCTTTCTTTAAACATAAATTATACCTCTTCATCCGAAATCTAAAAAGCAAGTTTCAACTCGCTCACCCTGGGACCGCTCAAGTCTCCGGTTCATCTCCGCCATCTCTTCGGAGACGGAGTCCGGAACTGAGGTCGAAACCTGTAATGAAATAAATCCTTGTTAGAGGGAAGAAGGTTTAGACCATTTATACCCTCCGGGACAGCCGCTTCGAGTAGCGTCCTGGGGGCTATTCAACAGGCTCCCACTTACTAACACGACCCCGATGCCGGTTTCTTGAAACCGACTTCGGGCTCGGGGGCTACTCACTTACCACGCCCTTTTGCAGGCTGTGCTATTATGTCCTCGGACATAGATTAGAAAATAAACAACTCAAAGCAAACCAAATTCGTAGAAGGCGTACCTCGAAACCTGCTACGAGGCTCTTGAAAACCTCACGCAAGCCGGCCTCTGCGGACCGGTATCCTTCCAGCGCCGTGCCTATCAAGGCACAGTGCTCCTCCTTGAGGGAACAACCCTTCAGGGCCTCCTCCGCCTCCTCGGCTCACCCCATGCCGATCCGTCCTTGGACATCAGGATGGGATGGAGGGATGACCTCGGATGAATCCACCCGAGGAGCCTCCGCCTATGAAGGCGGTGCCGGGGTAGACTCCGGCTGGGCCAATGACTGGCCCGGCCCTTCTTCTGTGACCTCGGGGTGCTCCGACCTCAGGTCTTGTCGGGCCGAGGCTTCGACCTCGGCCATTATTGCCACCTCACCGGCTCCCACTGTGTCGACTTCGGGAGCCAAGGTGGATCTTGCCTCCCCCAGACCGACCTGCGTCGGGGGAGAAGCAGCGGGCTCTGGGGTCCCGCTGGCGGACGGCAACCCGCTCGAAGAGCCGCTGGGGATCACCTTCGGCGGACTGCGTATGAAAAGTTGCTTCTGTAAAATTCCCCTTGTTGAAACAATGACTCAAGTAATGGAGACAAGGATAAGCGCTTACCCTCGAGGTGCCGGCTTCTTCCTCCCCTTTGCAAGGGGGTCTTCTTCTGAATCACCGGAGAGCTCGGCTCTCTCCGGCGACTTATGGGCAGCCTCAGATGAGGGCCGCCTCGGCCTCTTCAAGCCCTTCGGCGGCATGCCCACGTCGGCGTCTGTTAACGCCGACCTCTTCCCCTTCGGGGGTTGAACTTCCTCCTCTCCTTCCTCAGCGCCACCGTCTTGAGCGGCGGAGGTGTGGGTCTCTTCTGACCGGGTGACCGAGGTCCCCCGGGTCCGAGCACTGGACTTCCCCGCCTGGGATTTCGCCCCTTTGGAAGCCACCACATGTGGCTCCTCGGTCAGAAGTGCCGAGAGCAAGGGAGGTCGGGGTTGTTCCGGCAATGGGGCAGGGCATCGTACCCCTTGCACCCATGCTAGCCAGTTCTGCAGAATATCAAAATGCGACGATCCAAGTAAAAAACTTTGCCTATGCGTGAATAGTACAAGATTGAAGTGTGGAATCACTCACCGGGGGAGCATCGTAGCCGTGCTCGAGGCCGCGGTCCTCTCCCTCCTTGGGAATCTTGTCCTTGGCCAGCTTCACGAGCTTCGTCCACATAGTGGCCAAGGTGGAGCGGAAGAAGGTGTTGATGGTGTCCATGTCCTCGGGCTTCTGTGCCCACATCGGGGTAGCCCGAAGTTGGAGGGGAAGGATACGGCGGTTGAGCATGACGTTAATGACGTCGGCCAGCTCAGCCTTCGCCGTGGTGGTCCACCACACGATCCTGTCGACCAGGGTCTCCACCTCTTCGGGCTTCCCCCAGGCGACGCCCTTTTCCTTCCAAGACTTGAGTTTCTTGGGAGGCCCGGCCGAGAAGGCCAGGACCTCGGTTTGACCAGCGGCAAAGGGCTCGGTGATATAGAACCACTCCCTTTGCCACTCCTTCACCGTTTCAATGAAGGTGCCCTTGAACCAGGTGGCCCCTGGTTCTTGCTAATCATGGCCCCCCCGCACTCCGCGAGTTCGAAGCTACTTGACTTCGGTTTGATTCCGAAGAGCTTCAGCCATAGGCTGAAATGTGGCTCGCAACGGAGGAAGGCCTCGCAGACTGTTATGAAAGCGGCGAGGTGGAGGATGGAGTTGGGGGCTAGGTGATGGAAGTCTAACCCATAGTAAAACATGATCCCGCGCACGAAGGGGTGCAGCGGGAACCACAGGCCTCGGATGAGGTGGGGGACGAAGACCACCCGCTCCCCGGCGTTGGGAGCGAGTACCAGCTCGTCGGCCGATGGAACACGAGCGGTGATGGCCGGGGCTAGGTACCCCGCATCGCGCAGCTCAGCGATGGTCACCGCCGTCACAGTGGAGCCGCCCCAGTGCCCCTTAAGGGTATCGGCCATGGCTGGTGAGGGAGTCGAAACTTGCGAGAGAGAATGGCGTGCGTGCTGGATCTGGGCGCTGGAACTAGATGAAGCAGCAGCAGCGAGGGAGGAATGGGAGCGTAGGCTATTGTGCCGTTCTCCCCTTTGCTTTTATAACCTGTGAAAGGTCAAGAGCCCCCCCCCCCCCGCTCCGCCGATAAATTCGTGATCATTATCAAAAATGTCGTTGAAACATACGGGGGGAAACAAAAATCTTGATGATATCCCTAACAAAGCGGGCACGATCTCTGCCTCGACGGGACGTGCCAGTAAAAGAGCCGCCTCGAAACGCGAATTGAGGGGAAGCAGTAACTGCTCGACCTGTCGTGGGGCGAGTCTCTCCGATAAAGCTGTCAGGCCGGATTGGATTGTTCATACCTAAACAACAAGCCTTCGAGGCTAAGATACCCTTTCACCTCGGGCAGGGTACGAGCTTGATTGGACCGCGGATGTTGATGCTCTGTTAAAAAGAATCCGAAATGTAAAGTGGAACTCGTCTGTCAAGCCGGAGACTTCGGATCCGAAGTAATCGAAGGCCGTCCTCGGCGTAGAAGACCAGTTCGGGGGCTACTGACGGTGTCCTGGATTAGGGGGTGCTAACCTAGCCAGCCCGTCTCCTCAGGTGGGCCGATATGCCCCCGTACGTAAGCAAGATGGACTCCGGAGGCCGCAGAAGGGAGACGTGATCAAGGGTGTCTCTACCGAAGACTTGCAGTACACTTCAGGATTTCTCCAGCCGCCTTACTCCAAGATACCGACCTTGTAACGCTAGATACCCTCCCTGGCGTGTATATAAGCCATAGGGTTTAGCCCGTAGGGGAGAAAAACGCAATATCAAACACCTAGCCTTAGAAGTTAGACACATATTACGATCTCGAGCTAGATCAACTCTGTACTCGATACATCTCCATTAATATAAACAAGAGCAGGACGTAGGGTTTTACCTCCATCAAGAGGGCCCGAACCTGGGTAAACATCGTCTCCTTTGTCTCTGTTACCATCGATCCGAGATCCGCAGCTCGGGACCCCCTACCCCGAGGTCTGCCGGTTTTTACACCGACAAGGAGGCACTTCCTTCCGTGCGAAGATATAGCTGGTGCTACTTATAGTCTGCGTTGGTATTTCCCCGAAGAGAAGAGGATGATGCAGTACAGTAGAGATAAGTACTTCCTTCAGTTAAGAACCAAGGTTATCAATCTAGTAGGAGAACCAAGCAAAATTCCGTTAAGCGCACCTGCACACACAAGAGCAAATACTTGCACCCAACGCAAATAAGAGGGTTGTCAATCCTCTTAGCGGTTATTTGCAAGGATTAAATCTTATCGAGGTAAATAGATAAACTAAAATACTAATTAAAATAAAAGTAAATAAATTGCAGCATGGTATTTTTAGGTTTTTTATATGATAAAGATAGACCCGGCGACCATAGTTTTCACTAGAGGCTTCTCTCTCGAGCACAGAAACATACGGTGGGTAAAGAAATTACTGTTGGGCAATTGATAGAAAAGCAAATAATTATGACGGATTCATGGCAATGATCATGTATATAGGCATCACGTCCGAGACAAGTAGACCGACTCCTGCCTGCATCTACTACTATTACTCCACCCATCGACCACTATCCAGCATGCATCTAGGGTATTAAGTATGAAACAGAGTACGCCTTAAGCAAGATGACGTGATGTAGAGAAGCAAATTCAAGAAATATGAGCCCATCACAAAGCACCTCTCCCATTGCAAGATAAATCAATCTAGTAGGCCAAACTAAACCGATAGATCGGAGAGAAATACAAAGCTATAACAATCATGCATAAAAGAGTTCAGAGAAGACTCAAATATTTCTGATGAATAATCTGATCATAAACTCACAATTCATCGGATCCCAACAAACACACCGCAAAAGAAGATTACATCGGATAGAACTCCAAGAATATCGAGGAGAACATTGTTTTGAAGATCAAAGAGAGAGAATAAGCCATCTAGCTACTAGCTATGGACCCGTAGGTCTGTGGTAAACTACTCACACATCATCGGAAGGGCAGCAAGGTTGATGTAGAAGCCCTCCGTGATCGATTCCCCCTTCGGCAGAGTACCGAAAAAGGCCTCCAGATGGGATCGCGGAAGAACAGAGGCTTGCGGCGGTGGAAAGGTTTTCTCTTCTGGCTCTCTGGGGGATTCCCAATATTTGTGAATTTATAGAAGCGGAATTAGGTCAAACGGAGTCACGTGGGCCCCACAAGGCAACACGGCGCGCCCCTCTGGGGCGTGCCCTGTTGCCTTGTTAAGCCTCCGTGAGGCTTCTGGCCTCCTCCCGAAGCTTCCAAGGTTTCTTTTGTCTAGAAAAAAAATCTCCAAAAAGTTTCATGGCATTTGGACTTCATTTGGTACTGTTTCTGTGAAAAGCCAAAAACAAGCAGAAAACAGCAACTGGTACTGGGCACTAGGTTAATATGTTAGTCCTAAAAAATGATATATATTTGCATATAAAAACATCCAAGATTGATACTATAATAGCATGGAACAATAAAAAATTATACATACATTGGAGATGTATCAGCTGGTGGGTCCCAGCTGTCAGGGGGAGGACTCATTTTTTTATGCATAATAAGGAGGCACTTGCTTGCATGCGGCCATGGACCATGTGGGTCCCTACTGTCAGCCTCTCCACGTACATCCCTCTTCTGATGGCTGTTGTTTGTTGACCATGTTGACCACACCGCGCCGATAGAACCAACACCGTGGACGACGGCGAGTCCTAGGAAGGAACGACCGGTAGCCGGCGAAGACACATAAGTGGATGCCAGCGCAGAAGGGAGTACGAGGGTTGACTGGTTCGGCTGCGGTGTGAGGCTGCCATCGCCGGAGAATAACAGGAGGTGTTGGTAAGTAGAGGGATGGCCTGGGCAGCGATGGGAGTAGGGTGGGGTGGTGAGGCCTGCGCGGCAGCACAGCCGGCGACGGGCGGCGGGAGCAGGCGGTCCCGCCGGCGGTGGTTTGGGCGGCTGAAGCAAGAAGATCTGAGATTGAAGAAGCACGACAGCCATTGGATGTCCATCCAATGGCCTCTACTGCTAGAATCGTGTGTTGACTATAAGTTGACAATGCCTTGCGTACGCGTAAACTTAGTACGCCAAAAAATCAGCATCACATCAGTGGCGGACAGCATACAACCCATTTGCTATTTTTAATAATTTACAGCCCATTTTTTAATTCTTATGGAATTTACTGCAGCCCATTTACTATTTGTTAACAGTACAACCCATTTTCTAGCCAGGGCCAGGGTTAAAAATTCAACCAAACTTCCCACATTTTGGTGGGGTCCGGATTATTTTTATCCTGAAATTTCAATTCAGATTCAATTTAATTTCAAAATTATTTTATATTAGGTTAAAATCCAATGAAATTTTGTGCGCGCAACAAAAAATGTAATGAAATTAAAAATCTCAAAATCCAAAAAAAAACTAATTTTCAAACTAATTGCCGGTTCGCTGTGTTTTTTTATATTTACATCCCATTTATTATTACTTAAAGCCCATTTTCTGGGCAAGCCGAATGCACCCCTCCTCATTTTTGCAACCCAGCTGGGCGGAGAAAAACAAGTTGGCCTGCGTTGGGTATTCGTAAAAAAAAACTGGGCTAGCCATTTTCACAATGGAAAAAAACAGATGTGCTGGTTATTTAGCCTGGGCTACACGGGCCACAGCCCCCGCACAGACCAGTTGATAACCTGCTCTGTCTCAGCAACAATAAACATCTCTAAAAAAATGCATGATCTGCTGGGTCCCTACTGTTAGCAGCTCCTTGTGCAATTCTCTCCTTTATTGACTACGTTGACAATGGCGTCGGACCCAGATGTCAGCAAACCATTAGGGGGAAGTTTTTTTTTTCTTGTAGTAGTAAGGAGGCACTTGCATGAGTACGGCCATGGCCCTCGTGGGTTCCTACTGTCATCCTCACCACGTACAGTCATCTCCTGATTCCTCTCGTTTGTTCACCATGTTGACAACGTGTGACGGCGGTGCCACGGCGAGCGCAACAAGGCAAAGGACGACGGAGAGGGCCTCGCGGGCCCTACGGATGGTCTGGTACAGCACCCACTGCTCATCCAGGAAGCCAGGATCACCGCCCCCCCATGTCTGCGATGGCATTGTCGTTCGCCTGTTCACCGGCGATTTGTCCCTCCGCAAGCCGATGCTCATTGAGGAGATGGGGGTTGTAGCACTGGTCCTCCTGCGCTTGCCGGAACGCCGACACCGGCGGCATTGGTATCTCTTCTGCCATTAGGGCATCGAAGTGCAGCCGCACTTGCTCTATGGTGAACACGGCATGAACCGGCGCGGGCGGTGGCGCCGGCTCCTGGTCGGAAGCCTCGTCCATCGTCTTGTCGTCGTCGCTGAGCTCGGTGAGTTCGCTGGCGAGCCAGCATGTCCGTCTGCTACACCGAACCACTGCCAAGCCCGCATCTGAACGCCCTAGCCCACCCAAACCCCTCCCTCGCCCGCGCGCGCTTCTCTCCTGAAACGGTCAGCGCCGCCCGCGCCGCTTCCTGGAGCAGGCGGCTGCTCCGCGTTCAAACGACACAACTGCCGTCCGTCCGTCCATCTGCCGCCCACATTAATGACACACGGTTGCCAAGGTGACTACTCCGGCGCCACCCGTCTGTCCCTCTGCCGCCCACACATGCTATATAAACTGCTGCCCCGGCCATAGCCGCAGTCATCCGCCTCCATTCCCTTTATCCTCTCCACACCACTTCCACCATGGCTTCCTTGCGCTCCACCGCTCTGCGGGACGGGCAAACGGCGGACCAGAAGAAGGAGATGACCGCCATTGCTGCCGACTGGCTGGCCGGCAGGCAGCCGGAGGACGCCGACGTCCCAATGGAGGACGTGGTCGTCGACGAGCCGGTGCCACCCTCCTCCTCCGCACCATTGTCGCCGGTGTATTGCACCATGACCATCGGTGAGGCCCGTGCCCAATACATGGACATGGTGCGGGAGCAGCGGGAGGAGCAGTTCTGGGAGGCATGGTAGGTCACCGCCGCTCGGGTCCAAGTAAGGCCACAGCTCCTCCCCTCCGGTTGAATCCAAGCTTGGTGGGTTGAGCATCGATGGCCGATTAGCTGCTTGGCGGCGACATGGAGTCGGACAGCTTCACTTCCCGGGGCTCCGAAGGCGGAGCTAGAGAGCGACGAGGTGGAGCTGGAGAAGCTTTAGTTCTCGGGGATCAGCCGGACACGAGGAGCAGGCGCCGGAGATCATAGATTAGGTTAACTAATTATACATCCAGAGCCGGATGAGCACCGGTATTTAGTTGAAGAATGTCTGAAGTGTAATGAGATCCGGGCATGTTTGAAATCCGGCCGTGTTTGAACGAATTTAGTCTGGTTAGTTTGAATTGTTGTATCAGAGGCATTAGACGAACATGCAAAACAATACGTACTAGGATTTTTTGTCAGGACGCATGGTGATCACTTTGTTTGCCGCAATTTCACATGTACCATAAAGTTTTTTAGCGTGGTTGTACATTGCAATCAAACTCACAGGCCTGGCAATTCATAATATTCACAACAATCGATCAGAGCCAATATTTTTACTTCACAACTAAAGACACAAATAAAGAAAAATCGATCGATTTTGCAGATAGCAAAGGGCGTCCCATTCCAAAATATCAAATGTATGTCTTCTTGCTAACCATCAATGAGCAAAATTTGACAAGGTTTCCATTCCAAAATATCAAATGCATGTCTTCTTGCGAACACGAATGAGCAAACTTTGAGAAGGTTTTCCCATTGCAAAATATTAAATGCCTACGATTGTGGAAAGGGAGGGGTTTGTCATCAGTTTGCACATTGACATGGAACCTCGTGCTGGATTAACCAGCTGATCTTTTTGTGCAGTTCCACTGAAATCAAGCAATGTCATGCGTAGCTTGGTGGATTTCGTATTTACATGTTGCAAGGCCTTGAACATGTTGGCAGATCCTTTCATGTAGCTAGTTTAGTGGCTCAAGGTGACAATGAATGATTAGAGACCCATTCGATGTATTGTGCATGATGAAGTATTATGGAGGGCACGAACCATCTGAACATTTTGTGTAGTTCCACTGAAATCAAGCTGAGCATCCCTGTCTGCATAAATAGTCTGCATAAATACAGAAAAAGTGTGATTACTATAATAGTGGTACTGGTTGATGAAACATACACTCACAAATATAATCATCTTCATTATCTTAACAGGAAAAGATAGCAATGCAATAGCTTCAATTAAACATTTATTCAAAACAGTACCACAATATAAGTACCACAACATAACAAAGCAAAATCATGTGGATGAAGGTCGATGCTGACCTCGTTTGTTACAGCTGCGTCCACGAGTGACTTGGTCATACCTTTTCTGGTTGTAGAATCGTGCACTTCACATGCTGTTGAGTTGCCACATGAGCTCTGCAGGCTGGTCATGTCACCAGCGTCTACTAATACTCTATAAAGCTTCTTGATTATTCCTTCTGTAATGTACTGCAACTAGTGACTGCTTCTTTCTACAAAGTGGAAGGATCAACTGGGCCCAAGAATGCAACAGTTTGCCTTAAATACATTGGCTCCTTTTGTGCAGTTCAACTGAAATCAACATCGAAATAGCAACGAGCAGAAATTTTGATATCCCTGTTTGCACAAAGAGGTATAAAGGAAAAAATTACTTACCAATAACGGTTGATGACTTATACGCCCACAAGAAAAAATATCTACCTTATTTTAATGGGAAACAAAGCAGGACAGTAGCAATTCTCAAACAGTGTCATTGATTCATATTAACAGAGACATTATCTTAACAATACCTTGCTTAAACATGTAGAAAGAACGACAAAGCAGGATAGTACCATTTCTCAAACAATGTAACTGGTTCATATTAACAGAGACATCATCTTAACAATACATTAGTTCAACATGTACTCCCGCCGATACGTATTAAGTGTTGCAGTTCTGAACTAAGGTTCAGTAGTTACTTCTAAGACTGACATTGCTTAATTTTACCAGTGGCATTAGAATAACAAAAGGCTTAAACACTTGCATGGCAGAGTGGGCGCAACAACACCATGTGCTTCCATCGATGTATAAAGGGGTGATGCAGAGTTTGTTGCAACAAAGAAACAAGCAGCATATCTGGGTTGGTAGCATTTTTGTTCACTTAATGGGAGAAGACAACAATACAATAGCTTCAATTTAACATTTATTCAAAACAGTACCAATACAAGTAGCACAACATGCCAAAGCACACTGTACAATCATGTGGATGAAGGCCGATACTGACCTTTCATGAGGCAGACTTGAAAGACCTCAAGATCAAATACCAATCTGCCAACACGGATAGGAAATCCGATCTCTTTTTGTGTGAGTTCCACTAAATCTAGCAACGTTGCCGGTGTGACATTTTAGTTGAACTGCACAAAACAGTCTTCAAACAAAAGTGTTTTGTGCACTGCACCAAAAGGTCGCAATAGCAACGAGGTGAAAGAGATCCTTGTTTGCACAGAGGTAAAAAAGGAAACAATTACTGGCCAATAACGGAGGATGACACATACGACCACAAAAAGAAGCATCTACCTTATCTTAATGGGAAACAAAGTAGGACAGTAGCATTTCTAAAACAGCGGCATTGATTCATATGAACAGAGACATTCTCTTAAAATTAACATTCGTTATACATGTAATTTACTTTTAACAGCGGCATTGCTTCAATTTTCCAGCGGAATTATGAGATTAACAACAGCTAAACAGTTGTATGGGACAGGGAACACACCAGCACCATGTGCCTCCACACATATAAATGGGTGATGCAGAGTCTGTTGAAACAAAGAACCAAGCAGCATATCTGTGTTGGTCCCATATTTGTTCTCTTTCAACCTTTTTCCTATGTGAGGGCAGCAAATCTAGTCCTACACAAACTCTACTGCCTTGTCTCCCACCCCCCGGTTTCTTTCCTTTTTCAACAAAGAGATCAGCTCCTTACAGATGTGTGTACTGCGATTCCCCTTTTTTCCCTTTTCGACCAACAGAGCGGCTGGATAGCCAGTCTGTACTACTTTCCCCCCTTCCTTTCCTCTTTGAACCACATCCTAGATTCATGCTATAAACCCCCTTCTTTCCTGTTTGAACCAGACCTAGACCTAGATTAGACCGCAGAAGCGAAAAAGATCCACATGCACCTAGAGCAATGCCGGTTTCAAAGTAAAGTTATACCTTAGGATCATCGGGATGTGGCTAGGTGGGCGGCGGGAGGCCGGATCTGCCCACACTACGTACGACAGCGATGAAGAAGGGGTCGGAGGCCCACCCGCACAGGCGCTGGGTGAAAGAGAACAGTGCCGCCGGTAGTGGATTCCCTCCCTCGCTGACGGCAACAGAGTCAACGCTGCACCTCCTCACCTTCCCCGGACGGCTCTTTGACCAGTGGTGAGGGGAGAGAGAGAGAGAGGCCACCGCATTCTTATTTAGATCTGGAGAGGGTGAGAGAGTGTGAACAGAGCAAACCCTAGCAAACAAACGTTGAGGCTCCAGCGTGTATATACATAGTGGAGAGACAGAGTGTGAAGAGAGCAAACCCTAGCAAACAAAGGCTGAGGCTCCAGCTTATATAGTGTACTCATATGGTGGAGTGGTTTTATTTTCTCTCCATAACAATCGTTTTAAATTGTGTACGAAACGAAACTCTTTATTTAACGTACCAGTGAAGAAAACTATGATCAAACTAATGCTCCACGCGTCCTGGTCGCACTTTCTATCGTTGACGTGTGGTACCTCTGTCCGGGTTTTTACTACACATCATATTTTTTATCAAAGTTTGACCACATATTTAACTAGCAAACGGCTAATACATGCCAACAATTGGCTTCATATTTTTATGTAGTTATATGAGTAATATATTTATCAAAGTTTGGCAACATAATTAACTAGTCGCAAAAATTCAGAACCAACTCATAAATAAAATGTTTATACAACTCAATGATTGAAAGATCATAGCCAACATTTAGAAATCAATCGGGAGCTGAAGACAAAGTTGTGAGAAGGCTTAGAAATCAATACAAATCTTTTGCTCTTAGTACCAACATGGATGCTTCTTCGAGGAAACATTTGGTTCATAGCAAAAGACAAATTTGCACCAAGGTGAAAGATGGCTACGTCTTCAACGCAACCAAGGTGCACTGATGAATGATATCTTTGTCTTCGTGGCTACCCAGCAAAGAGCACTGATGACATAGCTCGTATTTCATCGAACATCGATCAGCTTCACCAGCCGATGCAACCATGATTCTCAACCATGAGCATCGATAGGTCACCGTGGTGATGCATCATCCATTTGGCATCAAGTTTGGGTGCGGCATCACCGAGGTTTGATAAATCCTCACAGTGGTCTGTTTCTTCTCGGTAATCAAGATCGAGAAAGGTAGAACCACATGGCAGAGGACAATGAGGCGAAGCAACAATGGCCATCCAATTTTGTGCAGTTCCACTAAAATTGAGGAAGACATGCCCTGGTGTGGAGATATGCATCCCTGTTTGCAAAAAATTAAAAAAGGGATATTTAAGTAGTATCGTTACATTGTTTTGGCAGTGGTACAAGATTAACAGCAGCATCTGAAGTGTCAATGAGAATTAATGAAATGTACGGCACAAATAGAAGCATCATGATTATCTTCATGGGGACTAAAGCAGGACAGAAGCATTTCTTAAAACGGTGTCATTGCTTCTATTTATCGATGCCTCTAGATTGACAGCAGCATTACTTAAAAGGGACATCACTTTAACATGGGCATTGCTTCATTTTACCAGTGATATTAGATTAGCAGCAGCAATAGGGGCACATGGACAGTGAGCGCACAACGACCAAGTACCTCCACCGAGGCATAAACCAGGATAACTTTTTTTTGACGGAAAAACCAGGACAACTTTTGGAGTGGCCTTTCCTATAACCAAAAAATTTAGGTGATGTTGGACCAGCAGACGAAGCCTAGCTACTGTACATGGTGAGCTGGGGAGTACTAGTATATACAAAACCCGCATGCAGCGATGTGGGGAGCTGGGACAGTAGAACGAAGCATGAAATTCAAAAGAAGTTATACCTCAGATGGGCGAGATGTGGCATAGGTGGGTGGCGGGATCTGCCCACACGATGGCAGCGAATAAGGGCGTGGAGGACCTTCATCCGCACCAGCGCCAGCTCAGAGAGGACGGTGCGCGTCGGCTTCCTCCCTCGCCGACGGCGACCACGTCGACGCTGCACCTCCTCCCCTCCCGCAGCGGACGGGATCCGGCCGGATCTGTGACCACCGGTGAGGAGAGATATCAGAGTGGACACTATCGTCTTGTTTTGATTTGGAGAGGGTGAGAGAGTGAGATGTGAGAAACCATATCAACCAAGCCCTCTCAAGCCTACATATACAATGGAGTAAAAAAATATCTCCATAGCAATGGTTTCAGACAGAATACGCGCATTCCCAGAAACAAAAACGAAAACTCGTGGAGGAATCTCTTTTTAACGTACGAGGAAAGAAAACTCGATCAATAACACGCCACCACTTCCAGGAGTATCGCTCACGTGTGGTCCCTGACCCTCCATTATTAAGTGACCAAATTAAAGGGTCAAATTATCACGTAAGCTGCCTCTTCGTGTACAAATGCGCTCCATCATGTACTCACGGGTGTGTCCGAGGCAGGGTGCGTGCGTGTACCTCTTCTCTTCTTGTGCATAGTACTACTCCTTTTTTTTGAACTGGTAGTACTACTCCTTTTATCTCACTTCCTATTGTTTCCCACTCCTATGATATTCCTATCCTAGGAACAAAATGAGGCCGAACTATATGTGTGTGTGTATGTGTGTGTGTGTGTGTGTGTGTGTGTGTGTGTGTGTGCGTGTGTTAGAGAGAACGAGACATCGACCTACAGAGAGATGGTGTGTACGAGTAGTCGCGAGAGTCGTGACTATGTGTGTGTGCGCAAGCCTCTGTTCTTCCATGATCCCATCTGGAGGCCTTTTCCGGTAATCTGCCGAAGGGGGAATCGATCACGGAGGGCTTCTTCATCAACCTTGCTGCCCTTCCAATGATGTGTGAGAAGTTTACCACAGACCTATGGGTCCATAGGTAGTAGCTAGATGGCTTCTTCTCTCTCTTTGATCTTCAATACCATGTTCTCCTCGATGTTCTTGGAGTTCTATCCGATGTAATCTTCTTTTCTGGTGTGTTTGTTGGGATCCGATGAATTGTGAGTTTATGATCAGATTATTCATGAGAAATATTTGAGTCTTCTCTGAACTCTTTTATGCATGATTATTATAGCTTTGTATTTCTCTCTGATCTATCGATTTGGTTTGGCCTAGTAGATTGATTTATCTTGCAATGGGAGAGGTGCTTTGTGATGGGTTCAATCATGCGGTGCTCAATCCCAGTGACAGAAGGGGACATGACACGTATTTGTATTGTTGCCATTAAGGATAAAAAGATGGGGTTTGGTCATATTGCTTGAGTTTACTTTGTCTACATCATGTCATCTTGCTTTAGGTGTTACTCTGTTTCATACTTAATACCCTAGATGCATGCTGGATAGCGGTCGATGGGTGGAGTAATAGTAGTAGATGCAGGCAGGAGTCGGTCTACTTGTCTCGGATGTGATGCCTATATACATGATCATTGCCATGAAGCCGTCTTAATTATTTGCTTTTCTATCAATTGCCCAGCAGTAATTTGTTTACCCACCGTATGCTATGTGTTCGACAGAGAAGCCTCTAGTGAAAACTATGGCCCCCGGTCTACTTTATCATATATTAAAAAACCTAAAAATACCTTGCTGCAATTTATTTACTTTTATTTTAATTAGTATTTTAGTTTATCTATTTATCTCTATATGATTTAATCCTTGCAAATAACCACTAACAGGATTGACAACCCTCTTATTTGCGTTGGGTGCAAGTGTTTGCTCTTTTGTGTGCAGGTGCGCTTAACGGAATTTTGCTTGGTTCTCCTACTGGATTGATAACCTGGTTCTTAACTAAGGGAAATACTTATCTCTATTGTACTGCATCATCTTCTCCTCTTCGGGGAAATACCAATGCAGACTACAAGTAGCAGGAAGAATTTCTGGCGCCGTTGCCAGGGAGACATCGTCAAAATTACCAAGTACCTTTGCACAAACTATCATCCACTTGCATTTACTTTATTTGCCTTTTATTTGCATTTGCCTCTCATTTTCATCTCCCCCACTTCTATTTTTTTTACAAAAACACGAAAACATTTTTATTTGCTTGTTTGCTAGTTTGCTTGCTTTGTCACGATGTCTCAAGAAAATACAAAATTGTGTGACTTTTCCAATACTAATAATAATGAGTTTATTAGTACTCCTATTGCTCCTCCCGCCACTAGTGTGGAGTCATGTGACATTAATGCTGCTTTGCTTAATCTTGTTATGAAAGAACAATTTTCTGGTAGTCCTAATGAAGATGCTGCATCCCATCTAAATACTTTCGTTGAGCTTTGTGATATGCAAAAGAAGAAAGATGTGGATAATGATATTGTCAAATTAAAATTATTTCTGTTCTCACTACGAGACCGTGCTAAAACTTGGTTTTCATCCTTGCCTAGAAATAGTATTGATTCTTGGGATAAGTGTAAGGATGCATTTATTACCAAGTATTTTCCTCCCGCTAAGATTATTTCTTTAAGAAATCAAATTATGAATTTTAAGCAACTTGAGCATGAACATGTTGCACAATCTTGGGAGAGAATGAAATTAATGATAAGAAATTGCCCAACTCATGGCTTGAATTTATGGATGATCATACAAAAAATTTATGCGGGACTAAACTTTGTCTCTAGAAATTTGCTAGACTCTGCCGCAGGTGGTACTTTTATGGAAATTACATTGGGAGAAGCTACAAAACTTCTTGATAATATCATGACAAATTACTCTCAATGGCACACTGAACGAACTCCAACTGGTAAGAAGGTAAATTCTGTTGAAGAAATTAATACTTTGAGTGATAAGATGGATGCTCTATTGAAATTGGTTGCTAGTAAAAATGCTCATATTGATCCTAATGATGTGCCATTGTATAATTTGATTGAGCAAATTAATGATGCTATTGATGTGAATTTTTCTCTAGAAATAATTTCAACACCAATGCTTATAGGGGTAATTTCAATCCTAGACCGTTTCCTGGAAATTCCTCTAATAACTATGGCAATCCTTATGGTAATTATTATAATAATAATAGGATGCCCTCTGATCTTGAAAGTAATATTAAATAATTTATTAGTTCGCAAAAGAATTTCAATGCTATGATAGAAGAAACATTGAATAGAGTTGATGAATTGGCTAGGAACATGGACATAATTGCTCATGATGTGGAAAATCTCAAAACTAAAATTTTGCCACCCAAGCATGATATAAATGAGTCTATTAAAGCTATCTATGTTTCCATTAATGAAAGTAAAGAAAGGACCGCTAGGTTGAGAGCTAAGCGAGAATTTCTAGAAAAAACGATTCCACCCGGTTTCTATCGTAGTAATGATGAAGATATTAAAATGATTGGTGTCACTCCTATTGAATCATTATTTATTAACATAAAACTTGATGAAAAAGGGGCTGGAGAAGAGTCAACTTTAGATACAAGGCGTCCCACTTGCTTGGAGGGTGATAATCTCGGTCATAAAAATGAAAAAAGTGGGTTTGGAGAGGTCAAAACTTTAAATAGTAATGCACCCACTACTTTGGATTACAAGGACTTTAATTATGATAGTTGTTCTTTGATTGAGTGTATTTCCTTGTTGCAATCCATGATTAATTCACCAAATGCATTCGTAACACCCCAATAATCATGCTATAGTAATCTCACCCTAATGATGCCATGTCACAATGATTGCTAAGCATAATTTTCACTTGATTGAAACCCTAGTCAAATTCAAACTCAAATGCAAGTCAAATTATTATTTCTTCAAACAGTAAATCAAAAATGTTCGTTGGGTTGCAAATATTCACCTACTAATTGTCATGAATAAACCAACCTCATTTGAAATATTTAAATGCCCTTAACATAATTAAAACTGCACCAACAACACTAAATTGAGCCATTTCAATTGAAACAAATATTTAAATTTTCAGAATAAATTGTAACTGTTTGTGCTAATTCAAAATATGGCGTAGTATTTATGTGCCAGTTTTCATATGCAACAAAATTCATTTGACATTAAATTAAATTGCAAAAGAGAGAAGAAAAATGTAACAGAAAAAGAAAAAGTGCAACAGCCTACTGTGCCACTGGGCCTTGAGTGCACAGTGCACGGCCCAGCCCACCACCGCGTCATCTCCTTCCCCTGTTCACCAGTGGCGCGGTGGACGCAGCACGCACGTCGACGCTGCCGATGTACATGCGTCGTCCATCCCGCGAGCTCCCCATGTGGATAAGACCACCCCCGCGACCCCGAGGGGGAACCCTAGCTCACCTCCCCACTCCCTCACTCGCTCTCTTCTCCCCGCTCAAGCCCGATGCCACTGCCGCCATGGCCAAGCTCGCCGGCGTGGCCACCGTCCTCCCCGGCACCTGAGTCTGCGTCCCTCCGCTCCGCCGTGGTCGTCTTCGTCGCCTGGACCCATGAGATCAAGCCAGAGAGCCCCACACCGCAGGGATCGAGCTCTTCTTCCTCCCTCGGCCGTCGCCGTTCTTCGTCGAATCCGGCCACCGTCAGTAGCTCCTAAGCTCTCAACGAGCTGCCTTGTGCTCCTCGGTGAGCACCGCACGGTCTCCCTCTGTCCCCCCTTCGTTTTGCCGCCTCTAGCCGCCACGCCGCCATGGCCGAAGCCGCCGCCGCCATGGCCAGAGAACTCCACAACCCCGAGCTCCTCTACTCGAACTAACAGCACCAACGTGCTCCTGGGCCTCCCAGGAATCCATTGAGCCCATCGGCTCGACCAGCCGTGCCTCGTAGCGCCGTCCCTGTTACTCCCGTGCTCCGGCCGCCACCACGGGCTCTTCTCCTGTGAGCACAAGCCACCCCGCACCCTCCTGTTGCCTCTACTGGATGTAGCTCACCACCAGCTAGCCGAAGAACCCTCACACATGTGCTCTCATCGTTGGGATCGGCCGGCCGACGAGCACCGTCGTTCCCGGAGCTCCGCGCGCCCGCGAGCCCTTGGCCTCGCCCGTAAGCCTTTGGCCGCGCTCACCCCGCCCTGCCTCGCCTGCCCGCGCCCTGCCGCGACCCACGCCGCCAACGCACTCGCTCCCTCCAGCCGCTCTTGCCCGCGCGCACCCGCAGCCGCTGCTGCTGCTGCTGCTGCGTGCTGCTAGCTGCGCTAATGATGCTGCTCCATGCCGCTTGCTGCTGCCCTTTTGTTGCTGCCGCTGCTTTGCTACTCTGCTTGCTACTCCTGCTAGCTGCCACTACTGCTGCTCCTTGCTACTACCCTACTGCTGCGCTGCTCGCTGCTGCTTCCTGCTGCTGCTCCTGCGCTATGCCTCGGCCATGACCATGGCCGAGTGATGTGTGCTGTGTGGCCGGGGCCAGGCCAATTAGTTAGGCTAATTTGTTTTAGTTATGGGATAAATAGGGTAGGTTAATTATTGGGCCTATGACATGCGGCCCCCTGCTAATTACCCCCCTTTAATTAAACACTAGACATTGACATGTGGGACCCCCGCACTATTCTCTTTGACCAGTCAATGCTGACTGGGCAGTTGACCAAGTCAACTGGCCCCACCTGCCATACACTGGTTGGGTACACTTCTGGGTACCCCTAGCCTTTTCCCATTTAATTTCGAAATAAATATAAATATAAAAAAATCCAGAAAATCAATAAAACTTTGGAAATTCATAGAAAATAAACCGTAACTCAGATGAAATTAATTTATATATGAAAAATGATTAGAAAAATAAAAAGAATACGAATATGCTATCCACATACCTGTTACACCCCTCTAACATAATGAACCTTGAACATTTGCACCTGGATCAGTATACCAAATAATACCTGGAGCTGGGAAAATATCTGATAATATTTTCCCTCTTTTTTTAAAATGGTTAGTGATGCATTAGAGCATATCATCATCACACTTTGCCATGACATAGATCTATGTTGCATTTGTATGCCCGTTATTTATCTGTTTCCCTCCTCTCCTCTATTCTTTCGGTAGACCCCGAGATTGCCGTTGACCTCGAGTACGACTACGTCGCCGATGGCCCTTCCTTCCCGATAGAGCTTCCAGGCAAGCAAAACCCCCTTGATCATTCCGATATCGCCTATTCCTTCTCTCTATTGCTTGCATTAGAGTTGTGATACTGTTACTGCTTTATCGGTAGATCCTATATTGCTGCATAGCCTGTCTTTGCTACTACTGTTGATACCATACCTGTTATCCTATATGCTTAGTATAGATATGCTAGAGTCCCATCAGTGGCCCTACATCCTTGTTCGTCTGCCATGCTATACTATCGGACCCTGATCCCTTCGGGTGATGATCATGGATATGCCTTTTACTGCATACTATATATGTGACCCCGGACTTCGGTGGCCTACGACATGGAGCGAGATGGATGCAACGAGATGCCGACGAAGACGAAGACTATTACTGCTTTATGTTATATACACTATACAATGTTAAATGATATGATTTAAGTCGGGTCAGATCGGAGGGCACCCGCGAGTGATTCACTGTGGTGGAACGACAGGGCAGGTAGAGACCATCTAGGAGAGAGGTGGGACTGGTCCCTGGTCGGTGTCCGCGGTTACTTCATAATAACACGATTAACGAGTTTGGATATTTGATCTGAGTTGGCCGCTGGCCTATACGCACTAATCGGCGCGCGGGATAATGGTTATGGGACCCTCGGCGTCGTACGATTTCTCCCGAAAGCTCTACAGACGTCACAGTTGAGCGGCACGCGCCCGGGTGGTCCGCGTAAGCACCTGCTTTGTATAAAGAGGTAGCCAGGACTGGTCCCGGCCGTCCACACAATGTGCAGGAGTGCTTAGGGCGATTGGCCCATGACCCCTTCACGCTTAGGATTTAGACTGGCGTGTTGACCTCTCTGGAGAGCCTAGGTTGGACTACGGCGTGTTGATCATCCAAGGCCGGGCATTACCCAGAAAAGTGTATCCGGCCAGAGGTAATCGAGCGTATCGGGTAATGTGGTGCACCCCTGTAGGGAAGTAATCTATTCAAATAGCCGTGTCCACGGTAACAGGACGACTTGGAGTTGTATTCCGACCTCTTACAACTAAAACCGGATACTTGATAAAAGACACCCAGATAAGTGACAGATACAACCCGGCGATCGCTTTCTCACAGGGAGGCGAGGAGAGGATCTCCGGGTAGGTTTATTGCTATACGCTGATACATGTTACCTTGCAAGCTCCTCTCTTCTACTGCTTCAAGACGATGGCCACAGAAGATGTAGTCATCGATAGTATGAGCTTCTCCCCCTTATTCTGGCATTTCTGCAGTATAGTCCACATATACTACCCCATTTAGTTGATACCGATGCATATCTAGAGTAGATCTGATGTAAGTCTTGCGAGTACTTCGGATGAGTACTCACGGTTACTTTGCTACCCCTTTTCTTTCGACCCGGATGCTGCAACAGATGGTAGGACCGCGGATGCAGGTTACCCCAGCGGAGCCTACTACGTGGAAACCGACGACCAGGAGTAGTCCGGAGGTCCCAGGCAGGAGGCCTCGCCTTTTGATCTAGCGTCGTTGTTTTGCTCAGCCTTCTTAAGGCAAACTTGTTTAACTATGTCTGTACTCAGATAATATTTGCTTGATGACTTATGTATTGGGGTCCTCGTGGCCCCTGGCTTGTAATATAAAGTGTTATGTTTATCCTTTGTGTCATAGAGTTGTGTTGTGAGATCTTCCCGTGAGTCTTTGATCTTGATCGTGCATGTTTGCGTGTATGATTAGTGCACGATTGAATCGGGGGCATCACAAGTTGGTATCAGAGCCGACTGCCTATAGGAACCTCTTCCAACTCCTTGGTCGTAGTTGAGTCTAGACTTGAAAAACTATTTTCTAAACTACTGACTGTGTTGCGTGGCTTACGGGCCCACATCACCTATGGGTGGGATTAGGATCTTTTATTCCGCTTCCTTACTCTGGGATTCTGATCTCTATTCTATTTGGGTCATAAATTTTGCTAACTCTAGCTCTAGGTTCTCGTAACTACTTCCCTCCGGAGAGCCCCTCATTCCAGATGATCGCTTGATTCACTAGAAGATTCTGAAGATACTCTTCGATGTTTTCCCGAGACCCTTGTGCCCACGGCCTTTGCAATTCCCTACCACCGATAAGTCCCTATGGATAACTACATACACTTGTCCGTCATACATTCATTCAAGTTACTCTCTTGTTCCATCTGACATTTTGAAATATTCTCCGACTTTTCGAGAATCCTAGATGTCCAGTTACTATTGAAATTCCTTGTCGCCTACATATGCTTGTGGTTAATTCCAGGTGTTCGGCAATCATCATTGAAATCCTCTATGATTGTCATTCTGATCCTATTGATTCATCATGTGTGTGAATGCACGCAATCATCAGTTGATCCTTAGAAATTATCTTTCCGGCTCAGACGTCATTCCAGACATGAGCTGATTTTCAGCCATCAAACCTTGACCAATTGTGCCTCTAAGTCTATTCAACTTACTCATATTTGATTAGAGCATCTGATTCTGATACACCGATCTGGAAAACATAATTCCTTTGTATTTAAGCGTCGAATTATTCATATGTTTCTGTAATCTAATGCCTTTGCATTCGTTCTTCTTCTGGTTGAGTACCGATACTCACATCAGATCCTTTGTTGGATTTTTATCCGACAGTGTCCTTCATATTCAATACCCTTGAGAGTTCTTCCCCTGATACATAATGCCTTTGGTAAATTGTACCCTCTGCTTTTGTCAACCATGCTCTGCTTTTGAGCTTGTGTTGATTACTCCTGAAGTTCGTGGCATATGTTCCTAAGATGCCCCGATAGGTTGAACCTGCCTTCCCTAATCTGTGTAAACCTAAAAGTTATGCGGGTTATACTCTACTGGCGCTTCATCAGATAAATTTTCAACACTACAACTTCTTCGAAGACGAGAAGTGAATGAAAGGTTATGCATTGAAGAAGTGGGAGTCGACCTTGAACCTTTGCGTTCATGCCCATGGGCACGATGTAGATCTTATCATGGAAGCTTCTCATCAAAATAATTATCCCCTTGATATAATTTCATCTTGTATCTGTGATTTGGTCATTTGCAATCGTGGTTCTGACCATGTTGATCTTCTTTGATTCCATTTCTCAGACAAGCTAAAGCACTTGCCTTCCGTAGATCATTACACCAGTCCAACCTCTACACTTATCTACTTTCGAGTATTACCCTCTGGTTTCTCGAGGATATCTCGGAATTGTGTTACTTCTTATGAGTTCTTCATCAAGTATTACTTCTCACCGAATACCGTTTTTCCATAGGTTCTGAGTTGATTGTCACTCGAGAACACCGATCAATGAATCGAGTTCGCACTGCGATTCAATAACTCTTAATAATCTTTGTTGCTTACGAATTTGTACTCAATCTTGTCATTCCTAGCTTGCTAGCTACATCTTTATCATGCTACCTTTGACCATGATACCTCGTCCTTCTTCGGTGCATGATTCTTCAGACCGTGATCTAAGCTTACATCAAGCTTTCAACATCATATTGTTTGTCTCGAAACACAACTCCGATTCCGAGCTTGCGTCATATCCGTGGTTCCATTGACCTTTAGCTTCACCATTCCATATGCTTTGATCATCTTACTGATCGATCACATCTTCATGAAACCTCTCGACAAAATGTGTCATGATCATCGTCAACATTTTGACTTCTTCTGAGATGTCAATTGAATTCATGATGAGAAATACCATCCTTGCCCCTCGATGATTTGTGTTGTGATCAACAACATCCTTGCCTTCCTTCCAACACTGACTTGGTCATGTTTGGTTATACCTTAGGTTCCTTGCTATTCCTAGAATTGTTCCTTGAATATTTCTTGTGATCTTCAAACCCAATCTTTGCTTGAAACATCATATTATTGCTACCCCGAAGCATGACTGTGGTACTCCGAACATCAACAAGAACATTGGAAGCGCAATACTAAATTTTTCTTCATCAATTATCCAAACACTGTTGTATGGGTAAACCTCATGTTTTTCCTTGCCCCTTTACCTAAATGGTTATCTACTTGCTATCATGTCATGGATATCATGTTCTGCTTGTCCTTGGGAAAGATATACTCCTAATGCTTGTGTATAAACACATTTTCCTTTCCATTGGTCTTTTTAACCTGTCACATAATTTATATGATCTAAGCAGTAATAATTCCCTGCTTATGTAAACACCTCAGTGTACAACTTTGTCAGAAAAACCCTGTTACTATTGTTGTTGACATTCCGGTAACCGCCGGTGGACGAGAACTTTGCCTATTGGTCCGCCTCATTTCAACTAGCAGGAAAATGGTTTTCTTCGTCCCCCGCCCTTGGTACCGATATTGTTGCCAGCATAGCTGACAAACTATTCTCTGACAAACCATGTATCATGATCACACAAGATGCCACCACCCTTCTTATTCATCATGGTGGTATGAATGTTGATCACTTTGATTTTGATCATACTAAGGATTCAGAAATACTCAAATCCCGAATACATACTGGTGCAGTATGCTTTGCCTTTCTGTAGCACTTGCGACTGAATCTTCTAGTTAACCATGGAATTGATTATCATTCTACCTTGTGCATGTCATTCTTTAGAATTCCTTACGGAAACTCTCTCATTGATTATGAAGTTTCACGTAATTGACTATGTGATCCTTGTATCCAAAATTACCCTTGCACTTTGCTCGTATGTATTTCCGTGAACCACCTCCCTTGAGATGATCTATTTCGGTATCAGCCGCGAGATTCATTTTTCGACACTTTGAACCCATAACACATCTTGTTTTGGGCATCAAAAGATTGCCTACCCAATTTGAAACATCTTGTACCTTCTTACCTTGCTCTCGATGTTTTTCTTGTGTTTTAACTCGAGAGATGTCTTTGGTTCCCCGATCGCTGAGATACTCATCCGTTAACCAACCTGGTAGAGATCCGTTCTTCCAGAGTTTTCCCTCCAAACTCTCTCGTAGGTATGATAAAGATTCTGAAGGAAGGACGACAACTTCGTCGCGAAGCAATGATGTAGAAAAATGAATACATCAAACCATATGGGCCAACATCTTCGAGAAAAGCAACCAAGACCGAGAAGACTCGTTAGATCCGTAGCTAGATCTTTCCCCTTAGTCTACACCTTAAATCTCGGGACGAGATTTCTTTTAGTGGAGGAGATTTGTAGCACCCCAATAATCATGCTACAGTATTCTCACCCTAATGATGCCATGTCACCATGATTGCTAAGCATAATTTTCACTTGATTGAAACCCTAGTCAAATTCAAACTCAAATGCAAGTCAAATTATTATTTCTTCAAACAGTAAATCAAAAATGTTCGCTGGGTTGCAAATATTCACCGACTAATTGTCATGAATAAGCCAACCTCATTTGAAATATTTAAATGCCCTTAACATAATTAAAACTGCACCAACAACACTAAATTGAGCCATTTCAATTTAAACAAATATTTAAATTTATCAGAATAAATTGTAACTATTTGTGCTAATTCAAAATATGGCGTAGTATTTATGTGCCAGTTTTCATATGCAACAAAATTCATTAGATATTAAATTAAATTGCAAAACAGAGAAGAAAAATGTAACAGAAAAAGAAAAAGTGCAACAGCTTACTGTGCCACTGGGCCTTGAGTGCACAGTGCACGACCCAGCCCACCACCATGTCATCTCCTTCCCCTGTTCACCAGTGGCGCGGTGGACGCAGTGCGCACGTCGACGCCGCTGATGTACACGCGTCGTCCATCCCGCGAGCTCCCCATGTGGATAAGACCACCCCCGCGACCCCGAGGCGAAACCCTAGCTCACCTCCCCTCTCCCTCACTCGCTCTCTTCTCCCCGCTCAAGCCCGATGCCACTTCCGCCATGCCCAAGCTCGCTGGCGTGGCCACCATCCTCCCCGGTGCCTGAGTCCGCGTCCCTTCGCTCCACCGTGGTCATCTTCGTCGCCTGGACCCATGAGATCAAGCCGGAGAGCCCCACACCGTAGGGATCGAGCTCTTCTTCCTCCCTCGGCTGTCGCCATTCTTCGTCGAATCCGGCCACCGTCTGCAGCTCCTAAGCTCTCAACAAGCAGCCTTGTGCTCCTCGGTGAGCACCGCATGGTCTCCCTCTGTCCCCTCCTTCGTTTTGCCGCCTCTAGCCGCCGCGCCGCCATGGCCGCCGCCGCCGCCGCCATGGCCGGAGAACTCCACAACCCCGAGCTCCTCTACTCGAACTAACAGCACCAACGTGCTCCTGGGCCTCCCAGGAATCCATTGAGCCCATCGGCTCGACCAACCGTGCCTCGTAGCGCCGTCCCTGTTACTCCCGTGCTCCGGCCACCGCCGCGAGCTCTTCTCCAGCGAGCACAAGCCACCCCGCACCCTCCTGGTGCCTCTACAGGATGTAGCTCACCACCAGCTAGCCGTAGAACCCTCACGCATGTGCTCTCATCGTTGGGATTGGCCGGCCGACGAGCGCCGTCGTTCCTGGAGCTCCACGCGCCCGCGAGCCCTTGGCCTCGCCCGTGAGCCTCTGGTCGTGCTCGCCGCGCCCTACCTCACCTGCCCCCGTGACCCTGCAGCCGCTCTTGCCCGCGCGCGCCCGCAGCCGCCGCTGCTGCTGCGTGCTGCTAGCTGCGCTAATGCTGCTGCTCCATGCCGCTTGCTGCTGCCCTTTGGTTGCTGCCGCTGCTCTGCTACTCCTGCTAGCTGCCACTGCTGCTGCTCCTTGCTGCTACCCTACTGATGCGCTGCTCGCTGCTGCTTCCTATTGCTGCTCCTGCGCTATGCCTCGGCCATGGCCATGGCCGAGTGATGTGTGCTGTGTGTGTGTGTGTGGCCGGGGCCAGCCCAATTAGTTAGGCTAATTTTTTTTAGTTAGGGGATAAATAGGGTAGGTTAATTATTGGGCCTATGACATGCGGCCCCCTGCTAATTACCCCCTTTAATTAAACACTAGACATTGACATGTGGGACCCCCGCACTGTTCACTTTAACCAGTCAATGCTGACTGGGCAGTTGACCAAGTCAACTGGCCCCACCTGCCATACACTGGCTGGGTACACTTCTGGGTACCCCTAGCCTTTTCCCATTTAATTTCAAAATAAATATAAATATATAAAAAAATCCAAAAAATAATAAAACTTTGGAAATTCATAGAAAATAAACCGTAACTCAGATGAAATTAATTTATATATGAAAAATGATCAGAAAAATAAAAAGAATACAAATATGCTATCCACATACCTATTGCACCCCTCTAACATAATGAACCTTGAACATTTGCACCTGGATCAGTATACCGAATAATACCTGGAGCTGGGAAAATATCTAATAATATTTTCCCTCTTCTTCTAAAATGCTTAGTGATGCATTAGAGCATATCATCATCACACTTTGCCATGACATGCATCTGTGTTGCATTTGCATGCCCGTTATTTATCTGTTTCCCTCCTCTCCTCTATTCTTTCGGTAGACCCCGAGATTGCCATTGACCTCGAGTACGACTACGTCGCCGACGGCCCTTCCTTCTCGACAGAGCTTCCAGGCAAGCAAAACCCCCTTGATAATTCTGATATCGCCTATTCCTTCTCTCTATTGCTTGCATTAGAGTTGTGATACTGTTACTGCTTTATCGGTAGATCCTATATTGCTGCATAGCCTGTCTTTGCTACTACTGTTGATACCATACCTATTATCCTATATGCTTAGTATAGATATGCTAGAGTCCCATCAGTGGCCCTACATCCTTGTCCGTCTGCCATGCTATACTATCGGACCATGATCCCTTCGGGTGATGATCATCGATATGCCTTTTACTACATACTATATATGTGACCCCGGACTTCGGTGGCCTACGACATGGAGCGAGATGGATGCAACGAGATGCCGACGAAGACGAAGACTATTACTGCTTTATGTTATATACACTTTACAATGTTACATGATATGATTTAAGTCGGGTCGGCTCGGAGGGCACCCGCGAGTGATCCACTGTGGCGGAACGACAGGGCAGGTAGAGACCATCTAGGAGAGAGGTAGGCCTGGTCCCTGGTCGGTGTCCGCGGTTACTTCATAATAACACGATTAACGAGTTTGGGTATTTGATCTGAATTGGCCGTTGGCCTATACGCACTAACCGGCACGTGGGATAATGGTTATGGGACCCTCGGCGTCGTACAATTTCTCCCGAAAGCTCTACAGACGTCACAGTTGAGCGGCACGCGCCCGAGTGGTCCACGTAAGCACCTGCTTTGTATAAAGAGGTAGCCAGGACTGGTCCCGGCCGTCCACGCAACGTGCAGGAGCGCTTAGGGCGATTGACCCATGAACCCTTCGCGCTTAGGATTTAGACCGGCGTGTTGACCTCTCTGGAGAGCCTAGGTTGGACTACGGCGTGTTGATCATCCAAGGCCGGGCATTACCCAGAAAAGTGTGTCTGCCAGAGGTAATCGAGTGTATCGGGTAAGGTGGTGCACCCCTCCAGGGAAGTAATCTATTCGATTAGCCGTGTCCACGGTAACAGGACGACTTGGAGTTGTATTCCGACCTCTTATAACTAAAACCGGATACTTGATAAAACACACCCAGATAAGTGACAGATACAACCCGGCGATCGCTTTCTCACAGGGAGGCGAGGAGAGGATCTCCGGGTAGGTTTATTGCTATACACTGATACATGTTACCTTGCAAGCTCCTCTCTTCTACTGCTTCAAGACGATGGCCGCAGAAGATGTAGTCTTCGATAGTATGAGCTTCTCCCCCTTATTTTGGCATTTCTGCAGTATAGTCCACATATACTACCCCATTTAGTTGATACTAATGCATATCTAGAGTAGATCTGATGTAAGTCTTGCGAGTACTTCAGATGAGTACTCACGGTTGCTTTGCTACCCCTTTTCTTTCGACCCGGTTGCTACAACAGATGGTAGGACCGCGGATGCAGGTTACCCTAGCGGAGCCTACTACGTGGAGACCGATGACCAGGAGTAGTCCGGAGGTCCCAGGCAGGAGGCCTCGCCTTTCAATCTAGCGTCGTTTTTTGCTCAGCCTTCTTAAGGCAAACTTTTTTAACTATGTCTGTACTCAGATAATATTTGCTTGATGACTTATGTATTGGGGTCCTCGTGGCCCCTGGCTTGTAATATAAAGTGTTATGTTTATCCTTTGTGTCATAGAGTTGTGTTGTGATATCTTCCCGTGAGTCTCTGATCTTGATCGTGCATGTTTGTGTGTATGATTAGTGCATGATTGAATCAGGGGCGTCACATGCATATGAACAAAATAAAGCTTTCACTAAACATATCGTAGAAGCCATGATGAAAGCACATGAAGAAAAACTTGAGTTGGAAGTATCAATTCTTAGAAAATTACAAGATGAATGGGAACCTACTATTAAAGTCAAAATTAAAGATTATGAATGTAATGCTCATTGTGATCTTCGTGCTAGCGTTTCCACTATACCAAAGTCTTTATGTGATGTGCTAGGTCTCACCAACATGGATCCTTGTTCCCTTAACTTGCATCTTGCGGATTTCACTATTAAAAAGCCATTGGGTAGAATAAATGATGTCCTTATTCTTGCAAATAAAAATTATGTGCCCATGGACTTTATTGTTCTTGATATTGAATGCAATCCTTCTTGCCCCATAATACTTGGTAGGCCTTTTCTACGAACAATTGGTGCTATTATTGATATGAAAGAAGGTAATATAAGATTTCAATTTCCATTAAAGAAAGGGATGGAACACTTCCCTAGAAAGAGAAATAAAGCACCTTATGAATCTATTATGCGGGCCACTTATGGAATTAACATGAAGGATGACAACACTTGAAACTATGCATTATGCCTAGCTAGGGCCATAAAACAATAGCGCTTGTTGGGAGGCAACCCAATGAATAAAATAATTTTTTGCTTTTACCTTCTGTTCTTGAGTGTTTACACAATTATAGCTTCTATTATGATTGTATTTTTATGTTTTAATTCATGTTTGTGCCAAGTAATTCCTTTGGGATGATTTGGAAGATAGTATAATTGATGCTGTTTGAAAACAGAAACTTTTGCGTCCAGTGCTGAAATTTTGTTTTTCCGCTGGAGCGTCAGAACCTTCTAATTGTTTTACAAAATATTTATATATGAATTTCGCACGTTTTCCTAATTTATCAGAATTTTTGGAGTTACAAAAGTATGACGTTAATTCAGATCTTTACAGACTATTCTGTTTTAGACAGATTCTGTTTTTGTTGCATAGTTTGCTTATTTTGATGAATCTATGGATCGTATCGGGGGGTATGAGTCATGGAGAAGTTGGAGTACAGTAGCATTATGCCAATATTAAATATGAATCAATTTACAACAGTACCTAAAGTTTAAGATTTATTTGTTATACTAACGGATCTCACGAGGTTTCTGTTGAGTTTTGTGTGCTGAAGTTTTCAAGTTTTGGGTGAGACTACGATGGTTAAAGGAATAAGGAGCGGAAAGAGCCTAAGCTTGGGGATGCCCAAGGCACCCCAAGGTAATATTCAAGGAATACTCAAGTGTCTAAGCTTGGGGATGCCCCGGAAGGCATCCCCTCTTTCGTCTACAATCTATCGGTAACTCACTTGGAGCTATATTTTTATTCATCACATGATATGTGTTTTACTTGGAGCGTCTTGTGATATAGTTTGTTTGCTTTTTAGTTTGTCACAATCATCTTTGCTGAACACACCTTTTTGATAGGGACACACATTATTCATGATTTGTTAGAATACTCTATGTGCTTCACTTATATCTTTTGAGCTAGGCAGTTGCTCTAGTGCTTCACTTATATCTTTTAGAGCACGGCGGTGGTTATATTTTAAAGAAATAGTTGCACTCTCATGCTTCACTTATATCTTTTTGAGATTCTAATGAATAGCAATGGTAATATGCACGAGTTTTGAATTTGGTCCTGATATGATAGGTATTCAAGAGAGATATAATAAAAACTTTCATGTAGATCACTGAATATGATAAGTTTGATTCCTTGCAATAGTTTTGCGATATTAAGATGGTAATATGTGGGAGGTATTAGTAGATGATTGTTGTTTAGTAAGAATATCGGTGTTAAGGTTTGTGATTCCCGAAGCATGAACGTATGATCTGTCGTTATGCTTAGAAGTTGGAACATGATTTATTGTTGATTGTCTACCTTATGAGTTGTGGTCGGGGACGAGCGATGGACCTTGTCCTTCCAATCTATCCCTCTAGGGGCATGCGTAGTAGTACTTTGCTTCGAGGGATAATAAACTTTCGCAATAAGTATGTGAGTTCTTTATGACTATTGTGAGTCCATGGATTATATGCACTCTCACCCTTCCGCAATTTGCTAGCCTCTTCGGTACCGTGCATTGCCCTTTCTCACATCGAGAGTTGGTGCAAACTTCACCGGTGCATCCAAACCCCGTGATATGATACGCTCTATCACACATAAGCCTATTTATATCTTCCTCAAAATAACCACCATACCTACCTATCATGGCATTTCCATAGCCATTCCGAGATATATTGCCATGCAACTTCCATCGTTCTGTTATTATGACACACATCATCATTGTCATATTGCTTTGCATGATCATATAACTGACATAGTATTTGTGGCTCAGCCACCGTTCATCATTTTTGTACATGTTACGCTAGCATCATTGCACATCCTGGTACACCGCCAGAGGCATTCATATAGAGTCATATTTTTGTTCTAGTATCGAGTTGTAATATTGAGTTGTAAGTAAATAAAAGTGTGATGATCATCATTATTAGAGCATTGTCCCAGTGAGGAAAGGATGATGGAGACCATGATTCCCCCACAAGTCGGGATGAGACTCCGGACGAAAATAAAAAAATAAAAAAAGAGGCCAAAAAGAGCCCATGAAAAAAATGAGAGAAAAAGAGAGAAGGGGCAATGTTACAATCCTTTTTCCACACTTGTGCTTCAGAGTAGCACCATGTTTTTCATATAGAGAGTCTCCTATTTTGTCACTTTCATATACTAGTGGGAATTTTTCATTATAGAACTTGGCTTGTATATTCCGATGATGGGCTTCCTCAAATGCTCGAGGTCTTCATGAGCAAGCAAGTTGGATGCACACCCACTTAGTTTTCATGTTGAGCTTTCATACACTTATAGCTCTTAGTGCATCTATTGCATGGCAATCCCTACTCCTCGCATTGACATCAATTGATGGGCATCTCCATAGCCCGTTGATTAGCCTCGTCGATGTGAGACTATCTTCTTATTTTTGACTTCTCTTATTTATCTCTACCACCACACTCTATTCCACCCATAGTGCTATATCCATGGCTTGCGCTCATGTATTGCGTGGGAGTTGAAAAAGCTAAAGCGCGTTAAAAAGTATGAACCAATTGCTCGGATTGTCATCGGGGTAGTGCATGATAAATACTTTGTGTTAAGAAGATGGAGCATGACAGGATTATATGATTTTGTAGGGATAACGTTCTTTAGCATTTTTATTTTGAAAGACATGATTATTTAGCCTGAGTATTAATGTCTTTATATCAAATTATAGACTATTGCTTTGAATCATTCGGATCTTATTATTCATACCGTAAGAGAGATTACAAGATGAAACATGATAGGTAGCATTCCACATCAAAAATTCTGTTTTTATCATTTACCTACTCGAGGACGAGCAGGAATTAAGCTTGGGGATGCTTGATACGTCTCCAACGTATCTATAATTTTTTATTGTTCCATGCTAGTATAGTATCAATCTTGGATGTTTTTTATGAAATTATATGCCATTATATATCATTTTTTGGGACTAACCTATTAACCCAGTGCCCAGTGCCAGTTGCTGTTTTCTGCTTGTTTTTGCCTTTTCAGAAAATCATTATAAAAAAGTGTCCAAACGAGAAAAAACTTTGGATTAATTTTTTCTGTACCAGAAGAGACCCAGTAAGCTTCGGGAGAAGACCAGAAGAGCCACGAGGAGGCGGCAAGCCTGGAGGGCGCGCCCAGGGGGTTAGGCGCGCTCCCCAGGCTTGTGGGCCCCTCGTGGCACCTCTTGACCTAATTCCAACGCTATAAGTTCACAAATATTCCAAAACCAACAGAGAGCCAGAAGAGAAAACCTTTCCGCCGCCGCAAGCCTCTGTTCTTCCGCGATCCCATCTGGAGGCCTTTTCCGGTAATCTGCCGGAGGGGGAATCGATCACGGAGGTCTTCTTCATCAACCTTGCTGCCCTTCCGATGATGTGTGAGTAGTTTACCACAGACCTACGGGTCCATAGCTAGTAGCTAGATGGCTTCTTCTCTCTCTTTGATCTTCAATACCATGTTCTCCTCGATGTTCTTGGAGTTCTATCCGATGTAATCTTCTTTTTTTGCGGTGTGTTTGTTGGGATCCGATGAATTGTGATTTTATGATCAGATTATTCATGAGAAATATTTGAGTCTTCTCTGAACTCTTTTATGCATGATTATTATAGCTTTGTATTTCTCTCCGATCTATCAATTTGGTTTGGCCTACTAGATTGATTTATCTTGCAATGGGAGAGGTGCTTTGTGATGGGTTCAATCTTACGGTGCTCAATCCCTGTGACAGAAGGGGACATGACACGTATTTGTATTGTTGCCATTAAGGATAAAAAGATGGGGTTTATTCATATTGCTTGAGTTTACTTTGTCTACATCATGTCATCTTGCTTAAGGCGTTACTCTGTTTCATACTTAATACCCTAGATGCATGCTGGATAGCGGTCGATGGCTGGAGTAATAGTAGTAGATGCAGGCAGGAGTCGGTCGACTTGTCTCGGACGTGATGCCTATATACATGATCATTGCCATGCATCCGTCTTAATTATTTGCTTTTTTATCAATTGCCCAACAGTAATTTGTTTACCCACCGTATGCTATGTGTTCGAGAGAGAAGCCTCTAGTGAAAACTATGGCCCCCGGTCTACTTTATCATATATTAAAAACCTAAAAATACCTTGCTGCAATTTATTTACTTTTATTTTAATTAATATTTTATTTTATCTATTTATCTCTATAAGATTTAATCCTTGCAAATAACCGCTAAGAGGATTGACAACCCTCTTATTTGCGCTGGGTGCAAGTGTTTGCTCTTTTGTGTGCAGGTGCGCTTAACGGAATTTTGCTTGGTTCTCCTACTGGATTGATAACCTTGGTTCTTAACTGAGGGAAATACTTATCTCTACTGTACTGCATCATCCTCTCCTCTTCGGGGAAATACCAACGCAGACTACAAGTAGCACCCCAGCCCAACAAAACCATCTCCATCACCCGCGCGCGCTCCCGGCCCAAAAAGGTCAGTGCCGCATTCATGCTTGGCCAGAGCAGACGCGACCTCTCACTGGCGCGGCCGAGAGAGCATCGCCCGCGCCACTTCCTGGTGCACATGACTGCTCCACGTTCAAACGACACCACGGCCGGCCACAACATGCATGCAAAAAAGTTCTTGGGAGTCCGTTCTATAGCTAGCTATCCTCTCCCCCCTCATCTATCTCTTCCAGTAGTAGTACTCCATGGCGCGATCCATGGACACGCGTGCGGGGAAGTTTGGGTATACTCGCTTTGCGATGAGCGGCGTGCCGAGCAACCGTGTGGGGTGAGACGCGAACGCGACAGACGTGATGTATATAAACATGGCGCGGTCTATCGACAAGAAACGTTGGTTTCCAAAAGAACACTGTAGTATACTGTACTGCATGAGGGAGAAGCGGATTCAACGAAGAGTGATGGTTGCTTCGTCCGTCCAACTTCCTGCCGGGTCTATGTGATTTGACTGCTCATTGGTCATTATTACTGCAGCGGTACGACCGTCGTGATTGTCAGCTGTAGTACTACACTCTACTTTGGTGCATGTGTGGCACCCCGGCTCAGAGAGACCGGAACACCCCGTATTCCAGCCCAGAGATCAAGTCTTCTGGAATACGGCACTGCTTGGCATAGAACAAATCAGCTCTTTATTACGAATAAACGGGGTACAAGGGTCCGCTATTACAAAGGTTACAGGGGCACGACAACACTTTGCCTGCTAAGGTAGTTCTATGCTAGCAGCGGCACAACTCGTAGCAGAATATATTCTAGCAGCGGAACAACGGCGACGGTGATGAACTCCACTCCACAGGGACTCTGGCTGGGACGTATCCTAGAGCACAACCTCGGGATCCTCGACAAACAAGCAATCACGGCATGACCTGCAATTTGGCATGACACGCCAGGTGAGTACTTTGAATGTACTCGCAAGCTCACAGCAACCAAAGCAATCAAGACATACAACAGCATGACATTTACAGGTTAATCATCAAAGATGAACATGATACTACTGGAACAACATGAGCATGGCAACAACATGAGCATGGCGACAACATGAGCATGGCATGTACATATAATTCATGATATGAACCTGATGATACTAGCACTAGCGTGCAAGGGGGTCGACATTTAAGGTCTCGTGGATCAACTTACTTTGCTCGGGAGTTATCTCGTAACCACCATATGTACCAATCTTTCTCACCGTCGTGATCATCACATGATCACCTCATGATCAACCATCATCAAGAATACCATCGTGATCATCTCGTGACCACATAAAGATCAACCAACTTCTTTTCTCATCGAACCGGGGTTGTTTATTATTCAAATTATTATTACTGTTGACCCATAGTGTGACCTACTACGAACTGTGTTCATGACCGAGGACGCGGCTATCGATAGATAATACACTCTACAGAGGTTAGTACACTGTACCCACACCACGGAACTCATGGCCTTGTGCTCCCATTCGGGTGGACCAACGACATTCCGACAAAACCAATCTATTGCATGACACTCTCCCAGCCACTCCGACAAACTCCCCTTTGGGCTATGTCCTGGGTTACCCCGATGCCAACTCGTGACATCCGCCACCTATGTGGCCGCCACCGTCGTGGCCAAACATAAACATCGTCCCAAACGGGGACCTCGGCGCCATAAAACTCGGGTACTCAAGGCTTATGGCCGCCTACCTGATCAGGGTAGCGCGCACCCATAACCTTCCCTAGTAGGAGGCACCGGCGAGAGGCATGACAATAGACCGCATTAGGGCCTCCCCATCCAGGCAAGTGTGGTTGCACTGGTGAGCTCGATTCGGTGGCACCATGACTCAGCCAACAGATTTGTTCAAGTTCGATTAATGTCAGGTTTAACTTGAATGGTGATGAGCTGACTCATAACAACATAATGAAATAACAATGCACATGAGCATGATATCAGTGTAACCATGGATGGGCAACATAACCATTTAACAACATAGCATCAACAATGCTAAATCATTTATTCTACGGGATGCAAATGAGCATAGCATAACGATGATCAGGAATATCACAAGTATTTTCATATCAATCCATAACTACTCATGTGAGCATATCATTATTACTAGCATCAGAAAAGATTACAAGAGTAAAATATGATAAGAATATCCTTAGCAATTAATCATATCACTTACTAGATGAAAATGAACATGGCATAAGTAACGAGCATGGATTCACAAGCATATCAGTAACATTCAAAATAATTATATGAATACATAATTATTCAAACATTCAAGTGAAAACCACGGCTACTGCAATTCCATCATGCAAGTGGCTGTTGTGGCTTGCCTGGGGATGAAGGATTCACTAGGGAGAAGTGCGGAGTACCCGCGGAAAAAATTGCCGAAAACGGTTCTCTCTCGGAGGGGGCTGAATAAGGGCAGGGGCAAAATGGTCATTTTCAGAATTTTACCACATGGTGAAAATGATACCATTGGAACGGGCTCGACAAACTGAGATCGTGGGCTTTGGAATCACCTGAATCGGAGTTGCGGTTGCGGAGATACGGCCGTTCGTTCGTTAGCCAAAAAAAGAATTAAAAACTGTCCATTTCTGCTGCTAACTGATGAACGTCCGCTAAATAAGGGTTTCGGCGTCGGGGCTGAAAAGAGAAGGCGCATTTCTACTAATACGCCTTCGAGCAGAGAACACACATTCTGCCCTGGAGATGCGCCGGAGTGCGCTTTCAAAACTTGAAAGCGTATTTGCTCGAAGCCGTCTCCACTTAAGTCCGTGGGCCGGCCAACCGGCCACTGACGCGCGGGGCCTAGCGGCAGGCTAGGGAGACGACGTCTTCTTCCTCCTGTCCTTGCGTTCGGCCGAGGGAGAGGTGGAGTCCGGCGATGACCGCCGGCGCTGTGCGCCTCCTCCGGCGACGCTCCGGTGATGGACGTGATCAGGGGGACGAGCCGCACGCGCCTGACCACCTCTCGTTCACCGGCGTGCACTGGTTTGAGCAGGGCATCGACTGCGGTGGACGGTGGCTCGAGCGTCAGTGGGCTAGCAGCCACGGAGCACCAGAGGAGAAGGCGAAGAGCGGCGGGGCTCCGCCATGGCCAGAGGGTCTCGCGGGTGTAGGTGGGAGGGAGAGAAGGCGCTCGGGCAGCTCCAATTCGAGCGGGGCTGACTGCGGCAGTGGCGGCCAACGAAGAGGCAGAGGAGCTCCTCGAGCTTGGTGGAGAGGTTGGGGGAGGGGCTAGGAGGATGGAGGAGAGGCTAGTGAGGAGAACCGAGGCCGGGGAGGGCTTAAATAGCCGGGGCAAGATGCCCGTGCCGGATGCCGCCGCGGGCATGCGGAGGATGCCCCTGGCAAGGGCACTGGAGCTAGACTCGGGGCGGTGGCGGCTTGCCGGCGTTGGGGAGCTGCCGACCTGACGATGCTCTGGCACTCAGACGGCGTGGCCGACCGGGGCAAGTGGTGGGGACGGCGAACAGTGCCGCGTCCGGGGCTGCCGTGGCGCGAGGACGAAGAAAGAGGAGGGGGCGAGGGCTGGGGAGCGAGCGTGTGGCCAATGCGGGGCTCGAGGACATGCTAGGATGCGCGGAAATAGCGGGGAGAAGAATGCCCAAAGCAAAACGACGAGCAGAGCGCGCCCAGCGCTTGCCACCAGCGTGGTCACCGCGTGGCATGGCGAGGAGATGGCACAAGGGTCTGCCAAAAGATGTCAAGCGTGTTGTCCCTCCAACCTACAGCCTCACTGATGGGATGGCTCGACCAAAGTGACTGTGAGCTGATGGGAGTGATCAGAGAAAGTTTGCTGTTGCAAACTTAGGCATGAAATAGTGATCAAATTAGAGGGGATAAGAGCTAACCAGGATGTCAAAGAGGCTTAGGGTAGGAAGGACTATGATACTGTGGATTTTGAAGGGATTTGGACCAGTATTTAACATAGTTGCTTTTCAACTGCAAAAACTGGTCCAGAAACTTGATCATGAAGTAGCACTCACATGGATGCTTGTATTTGGTTGAAAATTTGTGGAGTATGATCATTTGGGCATATGAAGGCACCATAAAAATTTCATCCCATTTGGATAAGTATAAATGGTACTTCCTTCACAATGATCCACACTGGACAAAAACTTGGGGAAATTTTGTGGAGCAAATGGCTTGGCAAAATAATGTGAGTTTTGACAGGCTCACATTATTTAGGGATATTTATGTCCTGGATTAATTTCAGAATTTTTTTAAGCAATAAAAAATAGAGTTGCTTCACAAACTGAAATTGTGACCAGAAACCAAGATTTGAAGGTGTGCTCAGATAGATGGTTGTATGGAGATAAACTTTGGTGTAGAGTAATTATTTGATCATATGGATGATCTCCCAAAATTTCAACCCATTTGGATATGCCTAGCTAGTACTTCCTTCACAAAGCTTCTCTCTGGTCAGAAACTTGGGAAATTTGCTGAGGAAGATTTACTAGGCAAATGAAGCTGAATTTTGGCATGTGGCAATTATTTGGATAGGAAAGAGTGCCCAAAATTTTTGAGGGCAATCAAGAAAATATAAATAGCACTTCCTTCACAAAGTGCCATACTGGACAGAATAGGAAATGAATATTCCTGAAGTATTTTTGAACTAGGCATGGATGGATTTTGACATATTGGTGAAAGATATGATCCAAAGAATTTATGAGAATTTTGTGGGAATTTTTGGAATGACAGAAATATAGGTTGCTTCACAACCTAGAGTTAACAGG
Organism: Elymus sibiricus; assembly: GCA_039707655.1. NCBI lineage: Eukaryota > Viridiplantae > Streptophyta > Magnoliopsida > Poales > Poaceae > Elymus > Elymus sibiricus. The sequence continues at coordinate 162,390,189 of CM077666.1, read as the reverse complement.
GTTATTCCTTTAATAGAAAAAGGAATATTCCCAAGAAATAAAAATTGGGGTTGGGCTAAGATGGAAATGACAGGGCCTTGGGATAGATTTGAGACTGAAAAGCCACTAGGGAGTGGCAGGAGAGAAGATCTTCCCAGGTTTCAAGACCACATAGCCACGGAAAAAGGAACTCCAAATAAAAATTCGAAGAAACCCAAAAGAAAAAGAAAGGGCCAAAAATCGGGGTGTTACAGCATGGCACGTGGACCCGGATGCTGGATGTCCCACGTTTCGGCGAAAGAAGATAGAATGATTTTGGAGCCAGGAACCGCGCCATAGAGCGTGTGCATTCTTTTTTTTATTCTATGATAAAACTAATTTAATCCACTCTTACACCGGAGGAGTTCGAAACACGGCAGCCCAGTGAGTAGTACATGGCCCACCTCACACTATCACCATATTCCTTGGACACCGTGCGACACCTAGCTCTTTAGTAGTTGTAGGAGTATACATACTACTATAATTTCTCAGCGAGATAAAATTGTACTTACAATGCTATGAAGCTTTCGGCTTTTGTTTCATGTATCTTGCCTCCAAGGTTGCCCCGTTACAACATTCCATCATTAAATACAAAGGAAAGTAACATGCATGCTGATGCATCTCAATGATTCACAGATCATAGCCAATATTTACTTCACAACTAAAGACAAACGTTGTGAGAAGGTGTACAAATAAAGAACAAAACGATCGATGTAGTCCCTAGGCCTTGAACCCTAAACCCTAAACAGGCTTTAATTTCCTGGCGAGGTTGAAACTTCCGAAGGAAAGAAGTCTGGAACCCATGGACCATCTGATAATTTTGTGCACTTCCACTAAAATCGAGCTGAGCATCCTTGTTGGCATAGATATTGAAGAAGTGTGATTGGAATAATAGTAGTGGCACTAGTTGATGAGACATAAACTCATCACAAATAGAAGCCGGTAGAGAAATGTGCGGGGCAAAGGAGTAGAGAAAGATCCGCATGGAGCGACGTGGGGAGCTAGGGCAGTGGAGGAAGCCATCTCGAAAGGAAGTTGTACCTAAGGGACGTCGGGATGTAGCTACAAGGGTGGTGGGAGGCGGCATCAACCCATACCGCGGCAGTGAGCAAGGGGCGAAGGCTACCGCGCCGGAGCTTTGTGAGAGAGAACGGCCGGGACCCCTGATCGGGACGCGCCCACAGTGGGTTTTCTCCCTCGCCGCTGGCGACCGCGTCTACGCAAAACATCCACCACTTCCCCTGGCGGACGGGATCCAGCCGGATATGCGAACAGCGGTGTGGCCACCGTCGTTTTGTGTGAGAGTGTCTGAAGAGAGCAACCCCAGCAAGCAAGCGTGTAGCTTAGGCTCATGGCTATATTATGTATATATAGTGGAGTGGTTTTCCTTTTCTATCCATATCAACCTTTTTATATTGCGTACGTGCCACTGAAGAGATAAATGATGGTTGCTTCATCCGAGCAACTTACTGTGTGATTTGACCGCTCATTAGGCATTATTACTGCGTCCCCTGCTGGTACTGCACCTACGTGTGTGACTGTTCCTGAGTCTCACTTGTACTCCCAAGTACTTATCTCTAATTTCTTGCATGACACGTGGATCCGGATGCTGGATGTCCCACGTGTCGGCGAAAGGAAGAAGAACGAGTTCCGACGAGCGAGAAGTAGTATTTCCATGCAAACGGATCTTACGATGCATGAGCTGTTTGTTATGCTATCGACCAAAATACCCCTGCATGCAGGTTTGTCTCACTCCCATGTGCCCTACCTGCTCTAACATCCATCCTTTCAGCAAGGGGTAATGCCATCTAAAACTCCGTCCACGCAGTACATTATGAAATATGAACATGTGAAGACTACAACCCTCATGCATGCATGCAGTAGTCACACATACACATGCACACAAAAATGCATGCGACGCCCTAATGCATGCATGCAGCAGTCACACGTACACATGCACGCACGCATGCATGTGTACATCACACGATGCAACACACACGCTCACGCTCAAGTGCTCAGCCTACACGTGCATGCGCACACATACACAGCCAGGGTGGTTCCCGCGCAAGGGTTGAACTCCTGCCGCGCCTGTGTAAATTTTTGTTTAACTTATTTCTTTCCTCTGCCAACTAACAGGTGGGACCCACAGTCCACGTGTCAATTTAACCAGTCAACAAAATGCTACGTAGACTATTTGGCCGGTCAACTGAGCTAGTGACCGTATAAACACCGCAAAATGTATATATTGACCGTAATGAGCGTATTATGAAGTCCAGTGACCACCATTAAGCTATATTAACCGAAAAGTAGGCAGTATGAACTAGTAGCAGACTAGTAGTAGTACTAATTGTACTACACTACGCCCTCTCCCTCTCCCACACGCGTGGTGGCTCGCAGGACGAGGAGAACGAGGAGAAGCTTGCTTACGACGCCCTCTCCCTCTCCCACACGCGCGGTGGCTCGCAGGACGAGGAGAAGCTTTTGACTACTGCGCGCTCTCCTCGCCCACGCGGTGGACGTGCAGCAGTTCATTCAGTGACAGATTGCCAGAAGCATACACTGTAGTACCATAATTGTTCGACTTCACGAAGAGGCGAAGAGCCAAGCGCAAGGTTGAATAGTACGAGTAGTACAGTATACAGGTACACTAGGAACCGCATGGTGGAGCATCTGCACTCTTATTTTATTTTATAATTTGTGATAAAGCAATCTTCTACTACTAGTACGCATTTACTCCGAAGTAGTGCAGAAAACGGCAGCCCAGTGAAGTATTACTCCTCAGATCACACTATCACCATATGGCCTCCGTGCGACACCTAGCCCATCTGTGTTCTCCTTAGTAGAGTATTTATAGTTGCTCCTAGTAGTAGGAGCGGATTCAAAGAAGATTGAATTGATGGTTGCTTCGTTCGAGCAACTTGCTGTGGGAAAGGTAGGGCTTGTGATTTGACTGCTCATTGGAGTAGTATATTACTGCGGCAAAACGACCGGGCTAGAGTCTCCCGTGCGGTTGTGCACTCTAATTTGGTGCATGGCACGTGGACCCTTGAAAGTGCAACTAATCCCCAGGTGGTTTTGGTAATCAATAGCAACATATACATCATTGGTCTAATTCTCATTGTTAGTATATTTCAGAAAAGATCAATGATTGGCATGGCAAGGACTAAAGGATGTGGACCCCTCAAAATGTAAAGGAAAAATATGGCATCCACAAGACTCTTCATTTTCATTTTAGTGATCCAAGATCACATTGAGTCCATAGTAAAAGCCAATACTACTAAAAGGGGATGAAGTATTGTCGATGAGGTTGTTGCTCAAAGTGCTCAGTGATATTGCTCCAAAACCCTCAATCACTTTCCCAAAACACATCTGTCCAAAACCCTAATTCATCATTTCGGTCCCACCGATACCATCTATTCCGGACTCACCGAGATGATCATTTCACTGCCACAGCCAAAACCCTAACATATCGGATCCACCGAAATGGTTCTCGGTCTCACCGAGATGGCCTTGCCAACTCTCTATAATTGGTTGCAATTACTTCGGTCTAACTGAGTTGTTCCAATCGGTCTCACCGAGATGGCTTGCTAACTTTCTGTTGCCTTATTGCATTACTTTGGTCTCAACGAGATGATGCAATTGGTGCCACCGAAATGAGGTTCTGCCTTACCATTACACTTCGGTCGCTCCGAGATGTTTCCGTTCGGTCCCACCGAAAAGCCAAAAGTTCATATCTTTTACACAGATTGGTCTCAACGAGTTTCACGATCGGTGCCACCGAGATGGGTCAAAAGTGTGTAACGGTTGGATTTTGGGTGAAGGCTATATATACCCCTCCACCCCCTCTACCTAGCAAGAGAGCCATCAAAACGTGCCTACATTTCCACCATACATTTTTTGAGAGAGAACCACCTACTCATGTGTTGAGATCAAGATATTCCAATCCAACCATTTGAACCTTGATTTCTAGCCTCTCCCAAGTTGCTTTCCACTCAAATCTTTCTTCCACCAAATCCAAATATGTGAGGAAGTGTTTGAGTGTTGGGGAGACTTTCATTTGAAGCACAAGAGCAAGGATTTCATCATCAACACACCATTTGTTACCTTTTGGAGAGTGGTGTCTCCTAGATTGGTTAGGTGTCACTTGGGAGCCTCCAAGATCATGTGGAGTTGAACCAAGGAGTTTGTAAGGGCAAGGAGATCGCCTACTTCATGAAGATCTACCCCGAGTGAGGCTAGTCCTTTGTGGATGGAAGCCATGGTGGAATAGGCAAGGTTGCTTCTTCGTGGACCCTTTGTGGGTGGAGCCCTCCGTGGACTCGCACAGCCATTACCCTCTGTGGGTTGAAGCCTCCATCAACATGGACGTACGATAGCACCACCTATCTAAACCACGCCAAAAATCATCATGTCTTCATTGCGTTTGAAATCTCCAATCCCCTCCTTTACTTACATGTGCATGTTTTACTTTCCGCTGCTACACTCTTAGAATTGCATGTGTAGGGTGATACTTGACTTGGTGTACTTGCTAAAATCTGCCCACAACTAAAATTGGGAAAAGGATAGATTTTTATTTGCTCAAGTAGTCTAATCTCCCCCCTCTAAACATACTTTCGATCCTACAAGTGGTATCATAGCTTTGGTTTCCATTGCATTGGTTTCACAACCTAGGAGAGTATGGCGTCTAGTGACGGTAACTATCACCGTAGAGGTCCATATTTTGATGGTACAAACTTTGCTAGTTGGAAACATAAGATGAAAATGCATATTCTTGGTCATAACCCCGCCGTTTGGGCTGTTGTTCGTGTTGGCTTGCAAGGTGAATTCTTTGAGGATGGTAAGGAACTGGATCGTGAAGCAACCACAGAAGAATTGGAGATGTTGTAATACAATGCTCAAGCTTGTGACATTCTCTTCAACGGTTTGTGCCCCGAGGAGTTCAACAAGATCAACCACCTCAAGAATGCAAAGGAAATTTGGGATACTTTGGTTGATATGCACGAGGGTACCGAGTCCATCAAGGAATCCAAGTTGGATGCGCTTCAAAGTCAACTTAACAAGTTCAAGATGAAGGATGATGAAGGAGTCGCTGAAATGTACTCTAGGCTTGCTCTCACCACAAATGAGATTGCCGGCTTAGGAAGTGAAGAGATGACTGACAAATTCATCATCAAGAAGATACTTAGAGCCTTGGATGGAAAATATGATGCCGTGTGCACTTTGATCCAAATGATGCCCAATTACAAAGATCTCAAGCCCACGGAAGTCATTGGAAGGATTGTTGCTCATGAGATGTCACTCAAGGACAAAGAGGAGCTACACAACAAATCAAGTGGTGCTTACAAAGCCTGAACCGATGCTCCCACAACTTCAAGCGACAAGCTAGTATCTAATGAAGAGATAAGCCTAATAGTGAAAAGATTCAACAAGTTTTACAAGAACAAAGGAAAAGAGAGAAGCTCAAGCTCAAGACATTATGAGAAAAGATCATCAAGTCGTGACCAAAATTGCTATAATTGTGGAAGACCCGGACACTATTCCAATGAGTGTACGACACCTCACAAGAAAAGAGACGAATCACCAAGAGGAAGACATGGAAGATATGAATCACCTCACAAGGAGAGAAGGAGTAGGGATGATCGTTATGAACGAAGATTTTCTCGAAGAAGCAAGGATTCGGAAAGGAAGGACAAGTCATCCAAGAGCTACACTAGAAGAAGACATCAAGCTCATGTTGGTGAATGGATGTCCGGCTTCGACTCCGACAACCACTCCGAGAGAAGTTATCACTCCAACTCCGATTATAGTCAAGAAGGTGTTGCCGGACTTGCTCTCGTATCCTCCAACTCCTATGATCTATTTGATTCACCAAATGAAGGAATTGAAAGATGCTTCATGGCAAAAGGCCCTAAGGCATCACACCCCGAATACTTTGACTTTAATAGTGATGAGGATGATTTGCTTGGTGATGATGATTTACTTGTTGATAAGGCTAGTGATGTGAGCTATAATGAAAATTCTAGTAATCATAATAGTCAAGAGGAAACGAATGACAATGCTATGAAGGAGATTGAGCGTCTAACTAAAGAACTAAACACTCTTAAGTTAGCTCATGAAACAACTCAAGAGGATCATAGAGAGCTTCTAAGATCTCATGAGAAGCTACGCTTCGAGAAGCTAAGTTTAGAGCAAGAGCATGAGTTTCTAAAAGCTATCAATGACGATCTTCGAAAGAATAGTTCTTCATATCTTGCCAAACGTTTACTCTTGTCTACCTTTATGCCACAAGCTAAATCTAAGCAAACTAGTAACAAGGGTAAAAAGGGTTCTACCTCTAGTAGTAACAATAACAATGCTAAATCCAATGTTGTTGCTTCTAGTAGTTCTATTGATTCCACTAATGATTCTCTTAGCTAAGTTACACTTGAGCAAGAAAACGATTTATTGAAAGGAATTATAGAAAAGGGTGTTTACAAGAGCCTTGCCGGGAGTAAGCAATTTGAGGAAATTTTGCGCAAGCAAGGAAGGCACCGGAAGAACCAAGGTATTGGTTTTGAACGAAAGTTCAATGCCAATGGAGTTGAGTGGGAGGAAGATCAATACCCCAAGACGAAGTTTGTACCTCAACAAGAGAAGTATGATCCTACTTCTTTCAAGGGGACACAAGCTCAAGATGATCTTCCACCTCAAGACCACAAGCTAAAAGGCAAGGACAAGCTTCAAGAAGAGATTGACTCATTTGAAGGACCACCTCAAGCTTTGGTCAAGTGGGTTCCAAAGGCCTCATCAAGTTCTACTTCATCAAGTGCTACTACAACTCCAAGGATTCCCATCAAGTTGATGTGGGTCCCAAATAAGAAGAACTAGAGAGTTCTTGAGGGTGACTCCGCCAACAAACTTCACTCACATTCATTTATGGCAAGAACTTGTGCAACCAACTTCAACATCTTGCACTAGTTCATGGAGTCACAAACCCTCTTGTTGGTAAGACAAGGGACAAGGTATTCAATGCATTCATGGACATCATAATGTGTGCATTTCACTCTATGTCTATGGATATCTTTGTATGTTCCTTGTGTGGGACTAACCCATGTAGGTATTGAAAGTGCAAAAATCCAAGGATTGCTCCCAACTCTTGATGGTCTACATCAACATTGAGCATCCACATCTACAACATCTACATGAAGTCATCATCGACAAAACCCAAGGTTAGTTCATCCCTCCTTGGGGGGATATCACACCTAGGGGGAGCTTTACTCTAAGACTTGAGTCAAAGCAACTCTAATGGTGTGAACACATTAATGCTTTATGTAAAAGTGGTAACCCCACTTGTGCTTAAACGATGAGTATGACCTATGATCAAATGTTCTAATTTGGCTCCTACGTCAATATACTCATATATATATATATGACTATGTCATCGCCCATTGCTTGATAGTTGCTAGAATTGGTTGTACATGGTTGACACATATTTCATTTGCTATCTTATTGTGTGAGCATGTTGCTATCCATATTTCTCATTCGAGGACATCTATTTGTAGTTTGATTGATTTGGTTTTGTTTGGCCAAGTGGATGTACAAGAATGCCTAAGAACCTTCTCTAGCTATCTATCTCATCTTGTCTCAAATTCTCTTCATGCTATATCACAAAATTTGAACAAGCTCATTTTCGGACCCTCTGGGTGAGGAGCACTCGGAGCCACCGATCTGATTAGGGCTGACCTCCAAAACCTTCTAAGTGATTTTCGGACAGACCAATTCACAAGCATCAGGTCTCACCGAAATCATTTGGACTGATCTGATTTTCAATCTCGAAGAGACCGATTGAAAATTCTCGGCGTCACCAAAACGATATGCTCATAGCAGTTATTCATTTTGGTGCCACCGATTTGTTTCGCTCGGTCTCACCGACAGCACACGGGTATATATATGTCCGCGGCCCGTACGTTGAAAATTTCTTCAAACGTCACAGTCCCGTACCCCGTTGCTGTCGTCGCCCTAGTCTTCGGATCGTCGCCTTCGTCTCCAGCACGCCCTCACCACCGGATTCCATCGCCGTCAATGGCATTCTCCTCCGCCGTTGCTGCCATAGACGATCTCCACCAAGTTAGGGTGAGATTCGACCCGCTCCATGTTCTAAATTCCGATTCAATGCACGGATGGTTCACCTAGATCTTGCCATGGATTGAAATTCATTATCCACTGAAATTCCTAGCGTTAGATTGATTTTAAACTTTAGGGTTAGGGTTTCACAGAATTTATCTCGGATTGACCGAATTGAAAGGATCGGATTCACTGATTTGGCCTCTGGCCACTGCACTAAGTATACTTCGGTGCCACCGAGATGTACCGGTTGGTGAAACCGAAACTAAAGTCTCAGTAGAACCCTTGCACTTCAGAGAGACCGGGACACACATCGGTCTGACCAAAACAGTGTGGCCAAGTCTCTGTTGCTGCTTTCGGTGCTACCGAGATTATCAAATCGGTGACTCCGAAATACCTTCTGTGAAAACCTAAAACTGAAGTTTGGATTCAATTTTTTTTCAAAAATGGCTGCATTTTGTGATAACTCATCCAATCTACCTCATCTAAATATATTCACAGGGTCAGTGTCAGCATGTCAGAGGCAAGTGATAGCCAGAACAGGTCTGAACAAGATGTTGAGCTAAGTGCAGGTTCTAGTCCTGCAGGGAGTTTCTATGAGGGAGAGAGAAGCTCTCCAGATTTGCCAAAGGTAGCCACCAGGGCCAGGAAGAAGAAAAATTCTGATGATGAGGATGAAGATTTTGATGCTGAAGGAGCAACTTCAAAGAAGAAGAAACCAGCTGTTGTTGCCAAGGAGTATGGCACTAAGAAAGAGAGAGGTGTCACAAGGAAAGGTTCTGCGTCCACTACAGCAAAAAGAGGAATGACACTCACTCTTGAGGAGCCAAGTGGCTCAGAAGCACAAGCTCTAGGAAAGAAGAGGAAAGAGAGAAAGAGGCTAGTACATGTTGTTGGCAGAAGTCATTCAATGTTTGTTGATCCAGAGGAAGAGGAAGAGGAAGAGGAAGAACAAGCTGCAAATCCACCTCCTCCTAAATAGCAGAAGCTCATGAGAGATGCAATCAAGACAGCTAACACTTCCAAGGCCAAGCCTACAACTGTCAAACCCAAGAGAACTACCAGAGATGTACCTACTAGTGAGAAGAACAAGGCCCCAATGCCTGAAAGAGAAGCTGAAGATGATGATGAAGCCCAAGTGCTCATGAAGCTAAGGCCCAGATTGCCTGAATATAATGATGCTCATCCTATTGCAGAAAATATGAAGAAGAGGAAGGACAAAGGTCTCAGGACTTGGAGGGAATCTGACCCCTATTCCATCAGAAGGAGGACTGTTGTGGACTACTGATTTCACACAAGAGAGCAGCAGGATTTTTATGAGACAGTCTTGCTTGACAAGAAGCCTATTGTAAGTGATATGAAGTGGGTGGACTGGAAGTACATTGATGCGAATGAGGATCACTTCCCCCATGTTCATGAGGACTTCAGATCCATTGATCTTGATGAGTTCATTGGGAAGAAGCTGACAAATTGGAATGATGAGATGATTATGCAATTCTATTCTATAGCTCACTTCTACCCCAATGGTAGAATTGTATGGATGACTGAGGGTGTCAAGTACCAGTCTAGTGTGCTTGAGTGGGCCACATTGCTTGGTGTGCCCGAGGTTGATGAAAATGACATTGATGTGTATGCAAAGCCCAAGATGGATCATAACACTATGGCAAACTTATATACTGAGATTCCAGAGAAGGACAAGGAGTCCCACAAGCTTGGATCAGTGTATCACTTGTTGGTAGGACTTGCTACCTCCAACACTATCATGAGGCATACCTTGATGCCCAAATCAGGAGATGATAGAATGATTCGTGGACACTCAATCAACATGCTGCATCATATTGACCAGCATGAGAAGTTCAAAGTCATGGATCTCATAGTGGAAACCATCAAGAGGACAGTTGTAGATCAGAAGAGGTCTTGTGGATTTGCCCCTCATATTCAACTGCTTATCAATTCAAAGGGTGCAAACAAGTCTTTTCTGCTGGATCGTGAGCATTTGCCACTTAGGCCTGAGTTCGAGGACAGCACAGTGACTATGGATACATCTCGTCCTACCTCAGCCGAAGCACAGGCAAGTGCAGAAGCTGCTAGAACTTCAGGGCCAAGTACTCCATCTGCTCCAGTGCTCAAAACCAAGGTGGATCAAATGCAACATCTTATTCAAGCCACTCAGAGGATTGAGAAGAGTTTGGCTGACTTGGCTGCAAACCAGAAGAGGCTTGAGTGGATTGTTGAGACTAAATTTCATGATTTAGACATTAAGGTCACTGAGATACAGACTGTTGTTGAGACATTGCAGTCACAGGTGGATGAAGTTAGGAAGGGCACCAACAGTGATGATGAGGAACATCAGGGCACAGGTCTTCCATCGACTACTCATATTCAGAGGATGCCCAGATCAGCTGATGTGCCAGTCGCTTCCAGAGCCACAGTCTCTGCCCCTGCTGCTGCTCCCCCAGTAACACCTTTAGTGCCCCCAGTATCTACACCTCCAGCTCCACAGACTTGAGCTGAGATCTTTGCAGATGCACTTCTCTCCACTCCAACAGCATCGACGCACACCGGTGCTGCAAGTCAGAGGACTTCACCACCAGGAGCTCCCAGAGATCAAGCCTAGAGAGATGATTATCTCTATACTTCTTCGATCTTTTTGGTGCTTGTTGCCAAAGGGGGAGAATTTGTATAGATCATTAGGCTTCGAGAGAGAGTGTTTTTGCCTTTTGTTCATTTGATTTCTTGAGATACTTGCTTTTTGAGTTACTTTTGCTTGATGCATGTATGAGACTACGTTATTTGTGTGCTTGATCATACCGTACTTTAATGCTATGATTGCCTGGATATCCATTTATATGCTCTTGTATGATCATTCACTTGTTTGTTTGGTGATGAGTGCTAATTGCTTTGTAATTTTATCGTTTTGAGCGCTCCACCAAGATGTATGTGACATGGAACAGTAACCCATAATCCTAATCAATTGTGCATTTGCATTCAAACGCAAATTTTAAATAATGCACAAATTTAGGGGGAGCTCTTACTTATCACATACTTCTCAAAGCGACAATGTATTTCATTGATTATATCATTTGTCGAAGCTTTGATCTATATGTTGTCATCAATTACCAAAAAGGGGGAGATTGAAAGTGCAACTAATCCCCGGGTGGTTTTGGTAATCAATAACAACATATACATCATTGGCCTAATTCTCATTGTTAGTATATTTCAGAAAAGATCAATGATTGGCATGGCAAGGACTAAAGGATGTGGACCCCTCAAAATGTCAAGGACAAATATGGCATCCACAAGACTCTTCATTTTCATTTTAGTGATCCAAGATCACATTGAGTCCATAGGAAAAGCCAATACTATTAAAAGGGGATGCGGTATTGTTGATGAGGTTGTTGCTCAAAGTGCTCAGTGATATTGCTCCAAAACCCTCAATCACTTTCCGAAAACACATCTGTCCAAAACCCTAATTCATCATTTCGGTCCCACCGATACCATCTATTCCGGACTCACCGAGATGATCATTTCACTGCCACAGCCAAAACCCGAACATATCGGATCCACCGAAATGGTTCTCAGTCTCACCGAGATGCCCTTGCCAACTCTCTATAATCGGTTGCAATTACTTCGGTCTAACCGAGTTGTTCCAATCGGTCTCACCGAGATGGCTTGCCAACTTTCTGTTGCCTTATTGCGTTAATTCGGTCTCACCGAGATGATGCAATCGGTGCCACCGAAACGAGGTTCTGCCTTACCATTGCACTTCAGTCGCTCCGAGATGTTTCCATTCGGTCCCACCGAAAAGCCAAAAGTTCATATCTTTTACACAGATCGGACTCATCGAGTTTCACGATCGGTGCCACCGAGATGGGTGAAAAGTGTGTAACGGTTGGATTTTGGGTGAAGGCTATATATACCCCTTCACCCCCCTCTTACCTAGCAAGAGAGCCATCAAAACGTGCCTACATTTCCACCATACATTTTCTGAGAGAGAACCACCTACTCATGTGTTGAGATCAAGATATTCCAATCCAACCATTTGAACCTTGATTTCTAGCCTTTCCCAAGTTGCTTTCCACTAAAATCTTTCTTCCACCAAATCCAAATCTGTGAGGAAGTGTTTGAGTCTTGGGGAGACTATCATTTGAAGCACAAGAGCAAGGAGTTCATCATCAACACACCATTTGTTACCTTTTGGAGAGTGGTGTCTCCTAGATTGGTTAGGTGTCACTTGGGAGCCTCCATGATCATGTGGAGTTGGACCAAGGAGTTTGTAAGGGCAAGGAGATTGCCTACTTCGTGAAGATCTACCCCGAGTGAGGCTAGTCCTTCGTGGATGGAAACTATGGTGGAATAGGCAAGGTTGCTTCTTCGTGGACCCGTTGTGGGTGGAGCCCTCCGTGGACTCGGGCAGCCGTTACCCTCCGTGGGTTGAAGCCTCCATCAACGTGGACATACGAACCACGCCAAAAATCATCGTGTCTTCATCACTGTTAAAGAATTCATCTGATTAATCAGTTAACGGGCCAGTTAATCGCTACTCGTAGGGTAGCCGAATTGAATAGCACCTATTCATTGTGTTAACTTGTCAGCCCGATTAATTGGCATGTCAGACCGATTAATCGATTGTTAGGTTGATTAATCGTTGTTGGCCCATTAAATTATGGGCAAACAAAGCCCAATTTTTTTGCCCCGTAACCCGTCCCATCCCCCTCTCGCTCCTCAATAGCTAGGGTTTGACCAAACAGTAGCATATTTTGGTATATTACATAGCTGAGAGCATGAGAGTATGGTATAATACATAAAAAACTAGATATATGTTGGCACTTCCTATTTAATCTACCGATTAATGGTCGACCGATTAATTCCGTTAATAGGCCGATTCACCGATTAATCACTACTCCCAAGATGACCGAGCAACTACCAGTTACCGATTTCCTGAACAATGGTCTTAATTGCGTTTGAAATCTCCAATCCCCTCCTTTACTTACATGTGCAATGTTTTACTTTCCGCTGCTACACTCTTAGAATTGCATGTGTAGGGTGATACTTGACTTGGTGTACTTGCTAAAATCTGCCCACAACTAAAATAGGGAAAATGATAGATTTTTATTTGGTCAAGTAGTCTAATCACCCCCCTCTAGACATACTTTCGATCCTACAACCCGGATGCTGGAGTAGTAGAATGGCTTCTGGCAATGCTATCAAGATTTCAGCATTTGTTTACATAATATATGTAGACATAATTTTTGAGCGACATGAAATTGTACAACGCTATGAAGCTTTCAGCTTTTGTTTCATGTGTCTTGCTAGCTGGAAGGTTGTCTCGTTACAACATTCCATCAAATACAAAGGAAACGAACATCCATGCTCTTTCGCAAAAAAAAACTAACTTCCTTGCTAATGCATCTCAATGATTCGCAGATCGGAGCCAATGTTTACATCACAACTGAAGAAAAAGTTGTGAGATGGTGTACAAATAAAGAAAAAATAAAAAATGATCGATGCTCTCCATAGGAATGCTTTCATTTCCTGGCCATGATATTCATTGGTTGGCAGCTACTTTCCCGCAGCTCTGTCAAAATCAACACGACATGTTGGCAAAGAAAGGAGCTGTCAGAAGCATGGAACATTTCGATCATTTTGTGCAGTTCCACAAAAATAGAGCTGAGCGTCCCTGTTAGCAAAGATATTGAGTAAGTGTGATTACAATAATAGTGGCACTATTGATGAAACAATCAACACACAAATAGAAGCCGGTCACCTTTGCAGTCTCTCTTGAGACTAACTACTTATTGGAGAAGATTAGGCTGAGAGTTGGATGAGGAGGATAGGAACTCCAAACTCCCTTTGTGCAGTCCCATTGAAATGTAGAAACGTTGCTAGTGAGACATTTTAGTAGAACTGCACAAAACACTCTTAAGAAAAAAGTGCTTTGTGCAGTTGACCAAAAGGTCGCAATAGCAATGAGGTGAAATGGATATCCCTGTTTGCAAAAAGAGGTAGAAAGGAAACAATTACTGGCCAATGGCAGTTGATGACACATACGCTAACAAAAAGAAGCATATTCATTGTCTTACGGGAAAGATAAGAGTACAATGGTTTCTCTCAAACGGTGTGAGGACAAGATTGCAAAATGGAAAGTATGCCGGCCGAGCTAGTACGTTGTTTTCGGCAAAGAACTAGAGAAGATCCACATGCAGCGACGTGGGAAGTTGGGCAGTGGAGCAAGGCCGGTTCCAGAGGAAGCTGTACCTGAGGGTCGTCGGGATGTAAGTAGGAGGGCGGCGGTGGGCGGGATCTGCTGTGGTAGCGAGCAAGGGTCGAAGGCCCCACCGCGTCGGAGCTTGGTTGGAGAGAACGGCGGGTACCGCAGAACGGGACGCGCCGGTAGAGGGTTTGCTGCCTCGACGTCGGCGACCGGAGCAACGCTGCACATCCTCCCTTTTCGCCGGTGGACGGGGTCTGGCCGGATCAGTGACCAGCGGTTAGAGAGAGAGAGAGAGAGAGATTGGCCACCGCAGTCTTGTGTGAGAGAGTGTGAAGAGACGAACCCCAGCAAGCAAGCATTGAGGCTCCTGCCTATATTTGTACTAGTATAGTGCAGCGGTTTTCATTTTTCTCTCCATACAATCATTTTATATTCTGTACGTGCCATTGAGGAATAAAACTTTATTTAAAAATAACGTGCCAACGCGTCAAGTCGTGCATTGTTTCGTTCACGCGTGGTACACGACCCTCCATCAAGTGAACAACCGACACGCGTCAAATTATCACGTGGGCTGCCTTTTCGTACAGAAATGAGCTCCACCTTGTACCCGCGCGGGTGTGGTTGGGAACGAGATGTGAGTATGTGCGTCGTGCATGCACCTCTTCTCTTCGTGCACGTACCCCACCTACGTGGGTGTGTGTGAGAGAGATACAAACCTAGAGAGAGATGGTGAGTGCGTTCATGAGTTTTTTTTGTGGGGGGTTGATTTTGTAAGTGTATTTGTGTGTGTGAGAGATAGACAGGGAATATGAGTCGATGATATCTCAAAAAAAAGTAACATATGCAATGTGTGTGAAACAGAGGCCTAGATATATCATATATAGAGGAGGCGATCCACGAGAAGAGAGGGGAAGGATCATCCGCGTGAGATATCGATAGAATCAAAGAGAGGGATGAAGGTGTATGGGTGCGAGATCGATAAAGAGAGCCAGCGAAATTGTGTGTGCGCACGTCAAAGATATAGGGTGGCTGGCCTACTGGAACGTGAGAGGGGACAGGTGCAGTTTGTGTGTGGCAGGGAGACCTAACTAGAGCGTTTGACTATCGGTGTGTGTGTGTGTGGGGGGGGGGGGGGCAGAGACCTAACTAGAGAGGTAGATCGACAGGTATATGTGTGGAGAAGGAGAGACCTAGCTATGTATTGAGGGAGATCGATCGACATCCATACATATGTGTAGGAGAGGAATAATTAAGGTTGGGAGAGAGACAGAGCTAGAGTGCCGGAGGGGTGGTGGTGGAGTTGCTTCTCAGAGATGGTGGGAGAGGCCTACTAGACAAACGGAGGATACGACTGCAATATCAATAAGAGAGGGGATGTGTGTCTATGTGCGCGTGCGTGTGAGAGACGAGTCGGGAGGCATGCATGGATGATGGGGGGGAGGGCGATATGTCTGTGGTAAGCAGACCTAACTAGATAGGTAGAGCAATCGTCGTGTGTTGGGGAAAGGGAGAGACTTATCTAGTGAGGTAGACCGATCAGTGCCTGGTGAAAAAGAGTTATAGTCGAATGGGAGAATGCTGAGGGAGGGGGAGGGCGAGGAGGGCGTGTGCATGCACGAGAGAAAGTTAGTGCTAGCTACAAAGAGAAGAGGATTGTGTGGGTGTAAAGTCTAACAGAGATCATAATTCATTATAAAAGTGGATTCAGATATTTGAATAAGAGATCATAGTGTTTTAAACCCATGCATGCATGAATATAATGGTGATACACATGGTGTGGTTATGAACATGTTATACTATATATATATATATATATATATATATATATATCAAACAATCTCACATTTATTTGAATTTGTGATAATGTGTGGCTTTTGTAGCTCACAGCTAAGTACTTGCAGGCGTAGGGGGTGGGGCACTATACATTATGCGATAAACACATTATATGAAACATGGTTTAGATTATGAAGAGCTAGCTAGAGCTTGAATGTACTATTATTTGAAATCAGCATAAAGTGGATTCAAAATTTTGAATTCGAGTTCATATAGTACACATAGTTCATATCTAACTTGACAGTAATCATGTGGTGTGTTGTGAAGATAATATACAGATTATGGTTTAACTTGACAACAATCATGATTGTAGATCTTACTCAAATAGTGAAACGAATTCAAATTTAGTTCATATTGCAGCGGTAGTATATACATTTGGAATGCACTAAAATGTTCATTTGAGTAGGTTGATACGTCTCCGTCGTATCTACTTTTCCAAACACTTTTGCTCTTGTTTTGGACTCTAATTTGCATGATTTGAATGAAAGTAACCCGGACTGACGCTGTTTTCAGCAGAACTACCATGGTGTTGTTTTTGTGCAGAAATCAAAGTTCTCGGATTTGGACGAAACTTTTTGGAGAATTTTTATGGAATATATAAAAATTATTGGTGCAAGAATCAACAGAAGAGGGGCCACCTGTTGCCCACAAGGCAACAGGGCGCGACCCCCCCTAGGGCGTGCCCTGATGCCTTGTGGGGCCCACAGGCGGCCGTTTGACCTAATTCCAACGCTATAAATTCTCTTTCCCCGAGAAAAAAATAGAGAAGAAGTTTCATCATGTTTTACGATACGGAGCCACCGCCACCTCCTGTTCTTCAATGGGAGGGCTGATCTGGAGTCCGTTTGGGGCTCCGGAGAGGGGGATTCTATGCCATCATCATCATCAACCATCCTCCATCACCAATTTCATGATGCTCACTGCTACTTGTAGTCTGCGTTGGTATTTCCCCAAAGAGGAGAGGATGATGCATTACAGTAGAGATAAGTATTTCCCTCAGTTAAGAACCAAGGTTATCAATCCAGTAGGAGAACCAAGCAAAATTCCGTTAAGCGCACCTGCACACACAAAAGCAAACACTTGCACCCAACGCAAATAAGAGGGCTGTCAATCCTCTTAGCGGTTATTTGCAAGGATTAAATCTTATCGAGGTAAATAGATAAACTAAAAGACTAATTAAAATAAAAGTAAATAAATTGCAGCAAGGTATTTTTAGGTTTTTATATGATAAAGATAGACCCGGGGACCATAGTTTTCACTAGAGGCTTCTCTCTCGAGCACAGAAACATACGGTGGGTAAACAAATTACTGTTGGGCAGTTGATAGAAAAGCAAATAATTTTGACAGATTCATGGTAATGATCATGTATATAGGCATCACGTCCAAGAAAAGTAGACCGACTCCTGCCTGCATGTACTACTATTACTCCACTCATCGACCGCTATCCAGCATGCATCTAGAGTATTAAGGTAATAAAAACAGAGTAACGCCTTAAGCAAGATGACATGATGTAGAGAAGCAAATTCAAGCAATATGAATAAACCCCATCTTTTTATCCTTAATGGCAACAATACAAATACGTGTCATGTCCCCTTCTGTCACTGGGATTGAGCACCGCAAGATTGAACCCATCACAAAGCACCTCTCCCATTGCAAGATAAATCAATCTAGTAGGCCAAACTAAATCGATAGATCGGATAGAAATACAAAGCTATAACAATCATGCATAAAAGAGTTCAGAGATGACTCAAATATTTCTCATGAATAATTTGATCATAAACTCACAATTCCTCGGATCCCGACAAACACACCGCAAAAAAGATTACATTGGATAGAACTCAAAGAACATCGAGGAGAACATTACATTGAAGATCAAAGAGAGAGAGAGAAGAAGCCATCTAGCTACTAGCTATGGACCCATAGGTCTGTGGTAAACTACTCACACATCATCAGAAGGGTAGCAAGGTTGATGTAGAAGCCCTCCGTGATCGATTCTCCCTCCGGCGGAGTACCGGAAAAGGCCTCCAGATGGGATCGCGGAAGAACAGAGGCTTGCGGCGGCGGAAAGGTTTTATCTTCTATCTCTCTAGGGGTTTCCCAATATTTGTGAATTTATAGAAGTGGAATTAGGTCAAACGGAGTCACGTGGGCCCCACAAGGCAACATGGCGCGCCCCCTGGGGCACGCCCTGTTGCCTTGTGAAGCCTCCGTGAGGCTTCTGGCCTCCTCCCGAAGCTTCCAAGGTTTCTTTTGTCCAGAAAAAAATCTCTAAAAAGTTTCGTGGCATTTGGACTTCATTTGGTACTGTTTCTCTGAAAAGCCAAAAACAAGCAGAAAACAACAACTGGCACTCGGCACTAGGTTAATAGGTTAGTCCCAAAAAATGATATATAATTGCATATAAAAACATCCAAGATTAATACTATAATAGCATGGAACAATCAAAAATTATAGATACGTTGGAGACGTATCAAGCATCCCCAAGCTTAATTCCTGCTCGTCCTCGAGTAGGTACATGATAAAAACATAATTTTTGATGTTGAATGCTACCTATCATGTTTCATCATGTAATCTCCTTCTTACGGTATGAATAATAAGATCCAAATGATTCAAAGCAATAGTCTATAGTTTGATATAAAGACATCAATACTCAGGCATACTAATAAACAATCATGTCTTTCAAAATAAAAATGCTAAAGAACGTTATCCCTATAAAATCATATTATCCTGTCATGCTCCATCTTCTTCACACAAAGTATTTGTCGTGCACTACCCCGATGACAAGCCGAGCAATTGGTTCATACTTTTTAACGCGCTTTAGCTTATTCAACTCCCACTCAATACATGAGCGCAAGCCATGGATATAGCACTATGGGTGGAATAGAGTATGATGATAGAGATGAATAAGAGAAGTCAAAAAAGGGAGAAAGTCTCACATCAATGAGGCTAATCAACGGGCTATGGAG
Organism: Elymus sibiricus; assembly: GCA_039707655.1. NCBI lineage: Eukaryota > Viridiplantae > Streptophyta > Magnoliopsida > Poales > Poaceae > Elymus > Elymus sibiricus. The sequence continues at coordinate 162,371,055 of CM077666.1, read as the reverse complement.
ACGCCCATTGATACGTCTCCAATGTATCTATAATTTTTGATTGTTCCATGCTGTTATAGTATCAATCTTGGATGTTTTATATACATTTACAAGCAATTATATATCATTTTTTGGGACTAACCTATTAACTTAGTGCCTAGTGCCAGTTGCTGTTTTCTGCTTGTTTTTGGCTTTTCAGAGAAACAGTACCAAATGAAGTCCAAATGCCACAAAACTTTTTGGAGATTTTTTTGTGGACAAAATAAACCTTGGAAGCTTCGGGAGGAGGCCAGAAGCCCCACAGGGGCTTCACAAGGCACTAGGGCGCGCCCCAGGGGGGGCGCGCCGTACTGCCTTGTGGGGCCCACGTGACTCCTTTTGACCTAATTCCACTTCTATAAATTCATAAATATCCGGAAGCCCCCAGAGAGCTAGAAGAGAAAACCTTTGCGCCGCCGCAAGCCTCTGTTCTTCCGCGATCGCAACTGGAGGCCTTTTCCGGTACTCTGCCGGAGGGGGAATCGATCACGGAGGGCTTCTACATCAACCTTGCTGCCCTTCCGATGATGTGTGAGTAGTTTACCACAGACCTACGGGTCCATAGCTAGTAGCTAGATAGCTTCTTCTCTCTCTTTGATCTTCAATACAATGTTCTCCTCGATGTTCTTGGAGTTCTATCCGATGTAATCTTCTTTTGCGGTGTGTTTGTTAAGATCCGATGAATTGTGAGTTTATGATCAGATTATTCATGAGAAATATTTGAGTCTTCTCTAAACTCTTTTATGCATGATTGTTATAGCTTTGTATTTCTCTCCGATCTATCGGTTTAGTTTGGCCCACTAGATTGATTTATCTTGCAATGGGAGAGGTGCTTTGTGATGGGTTAAATCTTGCGGTGTTCAATCCCAGTGACAGAAAGGGACATGACACGTATTTGTATTGTTGTCATTAAGGATAAAAAGATGGGGTTTATTCATATTGCTTGAATTTGCTTCTCTACATCATATCATCTTGCTTAAGGCGTTACTCTGTTTCATACTTAATACCCTAGATGCATGCTGGATAGCGGTCAATGGGTGGAGTAATAGTAGTAGATGCAGGTAGGAGTCGGTCTACTTGTCTCGGACGTGATGCCTATATACATGATCATTGCCATGAATCCCTCATAATTATTTGCTATTCTATCAATTGCCAACAGTAATTTGTTTACCCACCGTATTGCTTATGTGCTCAAGAGAGAAGCCTCTAGTGAAAACTATGGCCCCCGGGTCTATCTTTATCATATAAAAAACCTAAAAATACCTTGCTGCAATTTATTTACTTTTATTTTAATTAGTAGTTTAGTTTATTTATTTACCTTGATAAGATTTAATCCTTGCAAATAACCGCTAAGAGGATTGACAACCCTCTTATTCGCGTTGGGTGCAAGTGTTTGCTCCTGTGTGTGCAGGTGCGCTTTAACAATATTTTGCTTGGTTCTCCTACTGGATTGATAACCTTGGTTCTTAACTGAGGGAAATACTTATCTCTACTGTACTGCATCTCCCTTCCTCTTCAGGGAATTACCAACGCAGCTCACAAGTAGCAGGAAGAATTTCTGGCGCCGTTGCCGGGGAGACATCATCAAAATTACCAAGTACCTTCACACAAATTATCATTCACTTGCATTTACTTTATTTACCTTTTATTTGCATTTGCCTCTCATTTTCATCTCCCCCACTTCTAAAATATTTTACAAAAACACAAAAAAAAATCGTTTGCTTGTTTGCTAGATTGCTTGCTTTTTCGCGATGTCTCAGGAAAATACAAAATTGTGTGACTTTTCCAATACCAATAATAATGATTTTATTAGTACTCCTATTGCTCCTCCCACCACTAGTGCGGAGTCATATGACATTAATGCTGCCTTGCTTAATCTTGTTATGAAAGAACAATTTTCTGGTAGTCCTAATGAAGATGCTGCATCCCATCTAAATACTTTTGTTGAACTTTGTGATATGTAAAAGAACAAAGATGTGGATAATGATATTGTCAAATTAAAATTGTTTCCGTTCTCACTACGAGATCGTGCTAAAACTTGGTTTTCATCCTTGCCTAGAAATAGTATTGATTCTTGGGATAAGTGTAAGGACGCTTTTATTACTAAATATTTTCGTCCCGCTAAGATTATTTCTTTAAGAAATCAAATTATGAATTTTAAGCAACTTGAGCATGAACATGTTGCCCAATCTTGGGAGAGAATGAAACTAATGATAAGAAATTGCCCAACTCATGGTTTGAATTTATGGATGATCATACAAAATTTTTATGCGGGACTAAACTTTGTCTCTAGAAATTTGCTAGACTCTGCCGCAGGTGGCACCTTTATGGAAATTACATTCGGATAAGCTACAAAACTTCTTGATAATATTATGGCAAATTATTCTCAATGGCACACTGAGCAAACTCCAACTGGTAAGAAGGTAAATTCTTTTGAAGAAATTAATACTTTGAGTGATAAGATGGATGCTTTATTGAAATTGGTTGCTAGTAAAAATACTCATATTGATCCTGATGATGTGCCATTGTCCACTTTTATTGAGCAAAATATTGATGCTATTGATGTGAATTTTGTCTCTAGAAATAATTTCAACAACAATGCCTATAGGGGTAATTTCAATGCTAGACCGTTTCCTGGAAATTCCTCTAATAATTATGGCAATCCTTATGGTAATTATTATAATAATAATAATAGGATGCCCTCTGATCTTGAAAGTAATATTAAAGAATTTATTAATTCACAAAAGAATTTCTATGCTATGATAGAAGAAAAATTGAATAGATTTGATGAATTGGCTAGGAACATGGTTAAAATTGCTCATGATGTGGAAAATCTCAAAACTAAAATTTTGCCATCTAAACATGATATAAATGAGTCTATTAAAGCTATCTATGTCTCCATTAATGAAAGTAAAGAAAGGACCGCTAGGTTGAGAGCTAAGCGAGAATTTCTAGAAAAAGCGATTCCACCCTGTTTTATCGTAGTAATGATGAAGATATTAAAATGATTGGTGTTACACCTATTGAATCTTTGTTTAATAATATAAAACTTGATGAAAAAGGGACTGAAGAAGAGTCAACTTTAGAAAGAAGGAGTCCCATTTGCTTGGAGGGTGATAATCTTGATCATAAAAATGAAAAAAGTGGGTTTGGAGAGGTTAAAACTTTAAATAGTAATGCACCCACTACTTTGGATTAAAAGGACTTTAATTACGAAATTTGTTCTTTAATTGAGTGTATTTCCTTGTTGCAATCCATGATTAATTCACCAAATGCATATGAACAAAATAAAGCTTTCACTAAACATATTGTAGAAGCCATGATGAAAGCACATGAAGAAAAACTTGAGTTAGAAGTATCAATTCCTAGAAAATTACAAGATGAATGGAAACCCACTATTAAAGTAAAAATTAAATATTATGAATGTAATGTTCTTTGTGATCTTGGTGCTAGCGTTTCCACTATACCAAAGTCTTCGTGTGATGTGCTAGGTCTCACCGACTTGGATCCTTGTTCCCTTAATTTGCATCTTGCGGATTCCACTATTAAAAAGCCATTGGGTAGAATAAATGATGTGCTTATTCTTGAAAATATAAATTATGTGCCCGTGGACTTTATTGTTCTTGACATTGAATGCAATCCTTCTTGCCCCATAATACTTGGTAGGCCTTTTCTTCGAACTATTGGTGCTATTATTGATATGAAAGATGGTAATATAAGATTTCAATTTCCACTAAAGAAAGGGATGGAACACTTCCCTAGGAAGAGAATTAAAGCACCCTATGAATCCATTATGAGGGCCACCTATGGAATTAATTTGAAGGATGACAATACTTGAAACTATGCATTATGCCTAGCTAGGGGCATAAAACAATAGCGCTTGTTGGGAGGCAACCCAATGAATAAAATAAATTTTTTCTTTTTGTTTTTGTTCTTGTGTGTTTACACAATTTTAGCTTCTGTTACGAGTGAGTTTTTATGTTTTAATTAGTGTTTGTGCCAAGTAATGCCTTTGGGAGGATTTGGAAGATAGTATAATTGATGCTGTTTGGAAAACAGAAAGTTTTGCATCCAGTACTAGAATTTTAATTCTGTACTGTAGCGTCAGAAAAATCTGAAATTTTTACACAGTATTAGTATATGAATTTCCCACGTTTTCCTAATTTTCAGAATTTTTTGAGTTACAGAAGTATGGATTTTAAATACATCTTTACAGACTGTTCTGTTTTAGACAGATTCTGTTTTTGTTGCATAGTTTGCTTATTTTGATGAATCTATGGATCGTATCGGGGGGTATGAGTCATGGAGAAGTTGGAGTACAGTAGCATTATGCCAATACTAAACTTGAATCAATTTACAACAGTACCTAAAGTTTAAGATTTGTTTGTTATACTAACGGATCTCACGAAGGTTTCGTTGAGTTTTGTGTGATTGAAGTTTTCAAGTTTTGGGTGAGAATGCGATGGACAAAGGAATAAGGAGTGGCAAGAGCCTAAGATTGGGGATGTCCAAGGCACCCCAAGGTAATATTCAAGGAAGACTCAAGCGTCTAAGCTTGGGGATGCCCTGGAAGGCATCCCCTCTTTCGTCTACAATCTATCGGTAACTCACTTGGAGCTATATTTTTATTCATCACATGATATGTGTTTTACATGGAGCGTCGTGTATTATATGAGTCTTTGCTTTGTTTTCTTTTTAGTTTGTCACAATCATCTTTGCTGGACACACCTTTTTGAGAGGGACACACATTATTCGTGATTTGTTAGAATACTCTATGTGCTTCACTTATACCTTTTGAGCTGGGCAGTTGCTTTAGTGCTTCACTTAAATCTTTTTGAGCACGGCGGTGGATATATTTTAAAGAAATATTTGAACTCCCATGCTTCACTTATATTATCTTGAGAGATGATAAGATTAAAATTTTGAAGAAATATTTGCACTCTCATGCTTCACTTATATCTTTTTGAGAGTTGATAATAGTAATGGTAATTTGCACAAGATATGAATTTGGTCCCAAAGTGATGAATATTCAAGAGGGATATAATAAAAAAATTCATGAAAGATCATTGGATATGATAAGTTTGATTCCTTGCAATAGTTTTGCGATACGGAGATAATAATATGTGAGTCATGTTAGTGAGTAATTGTGATTTAGTAAGAATATTGGTGTTAAGGTTTGTGATTCCCTATGCATGCACATAAAGTCAATAGTTATGCAACGAAGTTATATCCTACTTATGGTGCATTATTCGGTGTTAGTTATGTTCAATGCATGTTTATGACCATTTTCGCTTTTTGGTTGGTCGCTTCTCAATCTATTTGCTAGCCTTCATTTGTACTAAGCGGGAATATTGCTTGTGCATCCAACTCCTTAAACCCAATTTGTGCCAAATGAGTCCACCATATCTACCTATATGCGGTTTTTCCATGCCGTTCCAAGTAAATTTACATGTGCCAACTCTAAATTTTCAAAATAATTTTCCGTTTTGTGTGCCCGTACCGCTCATGAAGCGGCAGGGGGTGGCCAATATTTTCCATGCTAGGTGTGTTATTCTCACGATGAGTGTTTATTCACTTGTCATTGCACGAGAGAGTGGCTGGTGTCGGTGTAAAATCTGGCAGACCTCGGGGTAGGGGGTCCCGAGCTGTGGATCTCGGATCGATGGTAACAGAGAGAATAGAGACGATGTTTACCCAGGTTCGGGCCCTCTTGATGGAGGTAAAACCCTACGTCCCGCTTCTTTTATATTGATAGAGATGTATCGAGTACAGCGTTGATCTACCTCGAGATCGTAATGTGTCTAACTTCTATGGCTAGGTGAGCAATGTTGCATTGATGTCCCCTCTACGGGCTAAACCCTATGGCTTATATACACACCAGGGAGGGTACCTAGGGTTAAAATGTCGGTATCTAGGAGTAAGGCGGCTGGACAAATCTTGAAGTGTATTACAAGTCTTCGGTAGAGATAGCGCCAATCACGTCTCCCATGTATAGCCTCTGGAGTCCATCTTGGTCACGCACGGGGGTACCTCGGCCCAACCGAGGAGACGGGTCGGCCCGGTTAGCACCCCCTAATCCAGGACACCGTCAGTAGCCCCCGAACTGGTCTTCTACGCCGAGGACGATGGTCGACAGATATTACTTCGGATCCGGAGTCTTTGGCTTGACAGACGAGTTCCACTTTGCATTTCGGATTCTCTTAACAGAACACCGACATCCGTGGTCCAACCGAGCTGGTATCCTGCCCGAGGGGTGTAGATATCTTAGCCTCGAAGGCTGGTCGTACAGGTATGAACAATCCAATCCTACCTGACAACTTTATCGAAGAGGCTCGCCCCATGATGGGTCGAGCAGTTATTGCCTCAACCTCAAATAGCGGTTCGAGGCAGCCCGTTTACTGGCACGTCCTTTTGAAGCAGAGATCGTGCCCGCTTTCTTAGGGATATTATCAAGATTTTCTTTCCCCCCCATAAATCTCAACGGCATTTTTGATAGCGGTTGTGAATTTATTGGCGCAGCAGGAGGACTCTTGGCCTTTCACAGGCCTATAAGAAAAAGGGGGAACTGCGCAACGACGTATGCTTCCATTTCTTCCCTACTACTACGTCGTCCTGCTCCAGCGCCCAGATCCAACTATCACGCCCGTCTTTTTTGCGAGCTCAGCTTCTCAACCAGCCATGGCCGACACCCTCAAGGGGCACTAGGGCGGCTCCACGGTGACAGCGGCGACTATTGCCGAGCTGCGCGACGTGGTGTATCTTGCCCCCACCATCGCTGCCCGCGCTCCAGAGGCCAACCAGCTGGTGCCCGCTCCCAACGCCGGGGAACGGGTGGTCTTCGTCCCCCACCTCATCCGAGGCCTGGGGTTCCCGCTGCACCCCTTTGTGCGCGGGGTAATGTACTATTATGGGTTAGATTTCCACCATATGGCCCCTAACTCCGTTCTCCACCTCGCTGCTTTCATAACGGTCTGCGAGGCCTTTCTCCGCTGTGAGCCACACTTCGGCCTGTGGCTGAAACTCTTCGGGATCAAACCGAAGTCAAGTGGCTCAGAGTTCGCGGAGTGCGGAGGGGCCATGATCAGCAAGAACCAGAGGGCCACCTGGTTCAAGGGCACCTTCATCGAAACGGTGAAGGAGTGGCAGAGGGAATGGTTCTACATCACCGAGCCCCTCGCTGTTGGTCAAACCGAGGTCCCGGCCTTCTCAGCCGGGCCTCCCAGGAAGCTCAAATCCTGGAAGGAGAAGGGCGTTGCTTGGGGAAATCCAGAAGAGGCGGAGACCCTGGTTGACAAGATCCTGTGGTGGTCCACGGCGGGGAAAGTCGAGCTGGCCGACGTCATCAACGTCATGCTCAACCGCCGGATACTGCCTCTCCAACTTTGGGCTACCCAGATGTGGGCACAAAAGCCCGAGGACATGGACACCATCAACACCTTCTTCCGCTCCACCTTGGCAACCATGTGGTCCAAGCTCATGAAGCTGGCCAAGGATAAGATTCCTCCAGCGGGGGAGGACCGCGGCCTCGAACACGGCTACGAGGCCCCCCCGGTAAGTAATTTCGCCCTTCAATATTCGTTGGTTTGCTCATTGTGCCGAGGAGCTAAGTTTTTACTTGAACTGTCATGTTTTGACATTTTCCAGAAGTGGTCGGCCTGGGTAAAAGGGGTACGATGCCCAGCCCCACTGCCGGAGCAGCCCCCAACTCCCCTGCTCTCGGCGCTTCTGACCGAGGAGACACATGTGGTGGATTCCAAAGGGACGAAGCCCCAGACGGGGAAGTCCAGTGCTCGGACCAGGGGGACCTCGGTCACCCGGTCAGAAGAGACCCACACCTCTGCCGCTCAAGACGACGGCGCCGAGGAAGGCGAGGAGGAGATTCCCCCTTCGAAAGGGAAGAGGTCGGCGCTAGAAGACGCCGACGTGGACGTGCCACCAAAGGGCTCAAAGAGGCCGAGGCGAGCCTCATCCGAGGCCGCCCATAAGTCATCGGAGAGGGCCGAGCTCTCCGGTGACTCCGAGGAAGACTCCCTTGCAATGGGGAGGAGGAAACCGGCACCACGAGGGTAAGCCAATGCCTCTATCGTTTTTCCTTAAGTCACTTTTCCAGCAAGGGGAATCTTACACAAGTAATGTTTCATGTGTAGTCCGCCGAGGGTGATCCCCAGCCGTTCTTCAAGCGGGCTGCCATCATCCAGCGAGACTCCAGAGCCCGCTGCTCCCTCCCCAAAGCCTGACGGTCTGGGGGAGGCGACATCCACCTTGGTCCCCGAAGTCATCTTGACGGGGGCCGACGAGGTGGTGACAATGGCCGAGGACAACACCTCGGCCCAACAAGATCCGGGGACGGAGCGCCCCGAGGTCATACAAGAACTGCTGGGCCAGTCATTGGCCCAGCCGGAGTCTACCCCGGTTCCACCACAACAGGCGGAGGCCACTCGGGGGGAGACGCCCGAGGTCATCCCTTCGCCCCAGCCTACTGCCCTGGGAAGGGCTGGCGTGGGGTGGACCGAGGAGGTGGAGGAGACCCTGAAGGGTTCTTTCATCAAGGAGGAGCACCGTGCCTTGATGGGCACGGCGCTGGAGAGCTACCGGTCCGCAGGGGCCGCCTTGCACAAGGTTTTCAAGAACCTCGTAGCAGGTTTCGAGGTACGCATTCTACGCATTCAGCGTGTTTATTTGAGCTGTGTTGTTTTTGTGAGATCTGTCCGAGGACATAAGAATATAGCCTTCTAAACGGCTTAGTGAGTGAGTAGCCCCCGAGCCCGAAGTCGGTTTCAAGAAACCGGCATCGGGGTCGTTTGATGTAATAGGAGCTGATAAATGACCTGGATTATGCCCTGTATAATGAGAATCCGTTTTGTTCCAGGTTTCATCCTCGATCCCGGACTCCATCTCCAGAGAGATGGCGGAGATAAACCGGAAACTGGAGCAGTCTCAAGGTAAGCGAGTTAAACTTGCCTTTGTATTTCGACTAAATACGTGTAATATATATGAAAGAAGGCAGCTAAGGCCGAACTGTATTGACAGCAGAGCTGGAGATGCTCAAGGCCGAGCTCGACAGAGCTCGGAAAGAAGTGCGGCAACAGGAGACTGCTGCCACCGCGGTCGAGAGGGCACGGGCCGCCGAGAAGGCGGCCGGAGAGAAGCACCAGGCAAGGGTGCTAGAGGTCGAGGAGACCCTGAAGGGCGTGTTTGAAGCACGCGACAAACTTCAGGAGGAGGGGCAGCGGACGAAGGAGGAGCTCGAGACGCTGCAGCATGCCTACTCCGAGCTCAAGACCTCGGCCCGAGCGGACCGCGAGGTGCTCCGGCAAGTGGAGCAAATCGCCTCGAGTAAGAGATTTTTGCTGCAGTGTGCGTTTGGCAGCAAAGGGTGTGTCGAGCTCACCCAATTATGGCGTTCTGCAGAGGTCTTCGAGGAACTCCCGCAGAGCGCGGAGGATGCGGTGGCATACTTCGGCCAGCTGGCGGGCCACGAGGCGGTGAAAGCCTTCTGGGGTCAATTCCCGGGGTCGCCGTCTGCGCAGCTGTTGAATCATCGAGTGAAGTAGCTGGTCGAGCTCTTCCGCATGACAAGGCCGGTGCTCCAGGACCTCTGCGTCGCCTTGTGGCCCACCGAAGCCATGCCGAAGAGTTTCTTCGGCCTGACGGCCCGTCTCCAAAATGCCGTGCGCTGCGTCGAGCGTTGGAAGAGGTCTACGTGCTTCGAAGGGGTGCGGAGGGCATATGCTTGCGTGAAGACTCACTTCCGCAAGGTTGATGCGGAGACGTGTGCCGCTGGCCCTCCTGCCGACAAGCCACGGACCGCCGAGCAGTTTTTCGCCGAGGTTGAGGTGGGAGCTCGGACCACCGAGGCCATGTGCCTCAAGGACACTCTGTACTTTTAGGTGATACTTCGGAATACCGGAGTGGATGATGTAAAAACATTTATCTCGTGTTTGAATGAAGATGGCTTGAATTTCCATATGTTGTTAGTTTATGATTCGATTATTCCTCCAATATGACTATTCAAAATTAGAGTGGCCAGTCGTCGGCTTCAGCCCCAGTGTAGGTTATACAAAGGGTGTTCCTTAAGGCATACTGGACCCTTGGCCGATGTCTCGGTACCCGGAGGCGGTCAATGACTTAGAGGAACTAGGCAATCGGACTATAGTGGCTTGACATCTTTCATTTAGTCGTAGGAGTTTGACTGTGGGGGCTGAGGACTAGCCCCCGGCATAGGAAGTGTGCGGCCAACGCGGCCGAGGCCTAGGCCATAGCACACTTCGGCTGGAAGTGAAAGCCCTTCGTTTGACACGGGTGATCTCTATCGTCACATCGCTTGACGCGGTCTCCGGATGGCGGACCAGTTTACGCTTACCTAGATAGTCAGTTTTCGGCTTTCTCCACTGAGGCGCCATGCCAATTAACCTGGCAGCGCAATCGCAGTGGTTCTCCCGTTACGCCCTTAGCCGAATACATCGGAAACGTAAGGGGTACACATAGGAGCCGGGCAACCAAACTATTGACCGAAATCTAGGTTCGAAACTGATGCATATAAGGCCAAAAATCCGGGACGCCGAATACATTGGACTTTCATGTACAATTGCATCTTGTTAAAGTACTTCATCGTCCCGGAGCTGTTCTCGATAAAGAACTACAATAAAGACCTTGAAAGGGCACGGTTTTCTTTATTTCATAACATCAATCGTGTACATGCCCAGGTGGGACGAGAGTAATTGAAAGAGTACAACGTAAATAGTAATGAAGGGAGGGAAAAAACAGGTCGGATAATTGCTGACGGATTTTAAAGGATCCAGACCGAAGCCTGCCGCACGTCTGCGTTTCCGAACTGTTGACCAGATCGTCCCGATTGACGACGAAGGATTTGCAAAGGTCGATGCCCTACCGGCCCTTTATACACTCAAAGTGTGTGATTGACCGAGTTCCTCAAAGGGAGGTGTTTGCCGGAGTCATTCTGTGGTTAAGGCCACAGAGACGTAAAGATGCCCGACTGTTTCTTTTACAGATACCTGCATGTGCAGGGGCTCTAAGCCTCGTCTTCGCGTGATTAATCCGCACCCGACGTGTGGGTAGTTGTGGTGGCTCCTCGACGTCCCAGGGAATTTTGAGTGCGAAGTTATGTACCCTGGGGATGTAGTGCCCGCAGTTGGGGCACGCGAGGAGCCCGCATCCCTATTTCGGGTGCGGGGGTAGCTGGCTGAGGTCGACTTGTGCAGCCCGGGCTCGCTTCAAAGAGCGAGCGGCGTGTTTATCGCTGCGGGCTGCCTCCTCGGACGCTTGGACCTCGGCTGCAAAAGCCGCGGTCTATTCCTCTGTCCGGAGGGAACGCTCGGTGTTACCATTAACTGTGATAACACCGTTGGGTCCCGGCATTTTGAGCTTGAGGTAGGCGTAATGCGGGACCGCGTTGAAGCGTGCAAAGGCTGTGCGTCCTAGGAGCGCGTGGTATCCACTCCGGAAGGGTACGATGTCGAAGATTAACTCCTCACTTCTAAAGTTCTCGGGCGAACCGAAGACTACCTCAAGGGTGACTGTCCCGGTACAACGGGCCTCGACGCCCAGAATGACACCTTTAAAGGTGGTAGAGCTCGGCTTTATCCGGGATGAGTTAATGTCCATCTTCCGAACTGTGTCCTCATAAATGAGGTTAAGGCTGCTTCCCCCGTCCATCAGGACGCGTGTTAGATGATAACCATCAACAATAGGGTCCAGGACGAGCGCCGCAGATCCGCCATGCCTTATGCTGGTCGGATGGTCGTGCTTGTCGAAAGTGATCGGATAAGCCGACCATGGGTTATACTTCGGGGCGACTGGCTCCAGCGCGTATACGTCCCGAAGCACATGTTTTCTCCCCCGTTTAGGGATATGGGTGACATAGATCATATTGACCTCTGTTACCTCGTTGGGAAATTTCTTTTGCCCTCCATTATTGGGCTGCCAAGGTTCATCCTCGTCGTCGCTGTGGGGTTGGGTTTTATTCTGACTCTCTGCCGCTATCTTGCCGGCTTGTTTGAAGACCCAGCAATTCCTATTAGTGTGTGTTGCTGGTTTTTCCTGAGTACCATGAATCCCGCATGGGCGGTCCAGGAGCCTGTCAAGCTGGCTAGGTCCATCTTTGTTCCCCTTATAGGGTTTTCTTTTCTGCCCGGATTTAGGTCCGGTGAATCCTGCGTTGACCGTGGCGTCTTCAGTGTCGCTTCCGCCATTTTTATACCTGCACTTATTTTTCTTACACTTTGGTTTTCCATTGGCGTCGCGAGTTTCCGAGGTGCCAGCCTCACCGTTGTGAGTACTTCGGGCGAGCCAGCTATCTTCTCCCGCCCAAAAGCGGGTCATCAGTGAGGTCAGGGCAGCCATAGTTCTCGGCTTGTCCTGGCCGAGTTGTCGAGCCAACCATTCATCTCGAATATTATTTTTAAACGCAGCGATGGCCTCGGCTTCGGAGCAGTCTATGATCTGGTTCTTTTTGGTGAGAAACCTGTTCCAGAACTTCCGAGCTGATTCGCCGGGCTGCTGGGTGACACGGCTGAGGTCATCGGCGTCCGGAGGTCGAACATACGTGCCCTGGAAGTTCGCTCAAAAAGCATCTTCTAGGGCTTCCCAGCTGCCGATAGAATTAGGTGGGAGGCTGTTGAGCCAATGCCTCGCCGGCCCCTTGAGCTTGAGAGGCAGGTATTTAATGGCATGGAGATCATCTCCTTTGGCCATGTGTATATGTAAGAGAAAATCCTCGATCCAAACTGCTGGGTCTGTGGTGCCATCGTATGAATCTATATTGATGGGTTTAAACCCTTCCGGGAATTGATGTTCCATTACTCTGTCTGTGAAGCAGATTGGGTGAGCCGTACCTTGGGACCGAAGAGCATCTCGTCAGAGGTCGGGAGAAAATCGTGAGTAGGCTTGATCGCGGGTGCGGCCGTTCCTATCCATCCAGGCATCGTAGCCGTCCGGCCCGGCGGGCGCACGTCCCCTTGACCCGTAGATGGACCAAGGGGGAGCCCATTTTTCCTCAATACGACATCTCGCGTCGTGAGGATCTATGTAATCCACGGGGTCCTTGCCATGACGGCGTGCAGGTGGCCATTCCCCGGGGTCTTCTCGTCTTTGCCTGTCCCGGACTCTAGGGGGCCGATCGAGGTCGTCAGCGAGTTCTTCATCAAATTCTGGTAGGAGGCGCCTGCGTGGGTAAGACTTTGGCGCACTATGGCGTCGGTTCTCCATATCCTGCTCGGCGGAGAGCACTTCAACCCACTTTTCATTTAGCGCGTTGGTATTTTCCAGCAGCTGCTGCTGCTTGCGTTTTAAGCTCCCGGTCGTCGCAACAAGGCGTCGCCGGAAGCGTTCTTGTTTGAAGGGGTCCTCGGGGACGATGAAGTCCTCGGTACCAAGGCTGTCGTCCTCCTCGGACTCTGGCATGTAATTGTCGTCGGCCCCTTCGAAGAGGTCATCGGGATCGGAGTCCACAAGAGGTCGGTCTGGTGTGCCGTTCCTTAGTGGGGAGGCTTGAATGTCCTCCTCATTATTATCGGCGTCGCCATCCTCCTTGTTGCCATTATTGGCTGTTGCGTCATTGCCACTGGCTTCCCCATTATTGCCCTTCGGCGCCGTCGCCGGCGTCTTGGAGGGGATTTGGGGGTGTCCACCATGTAGACATCATAGGTGGATGTGGCGGTCCACTTGCCTGCGTTGACCGAGGGCAAGGTGTTCTCGATGGGGCCGTCGGCGTCCTCCTCCATATCTGAGGGTTCGCCGTAGTCCAACACATCGGTTAAATCATCGATCGTGGCGACTAGGTGGGTGGTGGGTGGGATGTAAATTTCCCTATTGTCGGCTTTAAGTCCGATCCGATCGTAGATCGAAGTCTTGCCGTCCGAGATGGACATGCTCTGGATGCGACAAAGCATCTCATCAAGGTGATATAACTCTTCGGGATCCATGGAAGCGCCGTAGGCAGGGCTGATTCGAAGCACATCCTTCGGAGTTTTGATTCGAAATCAACTCCGGCATCGATATCTCTTCGGGAGTGGGAGCCGGATCTCTTTCCGGACTAGTGGTCGGGGAGAGATCAGCCGGAGTGGCGGCGTCAGTAATCTCAAAAGATGTCAAGACAGAGTTCAGCTCCGGAGTCGAGCCTCCAGAACCGGCCGAGCTTTCGATCAAACCGGGCGTCCATCCCGATAGGATGAGTTCCCCGCGGGAATCGGCAGTGTACTCAAGGCCACCGAAAGTTACGATCCGTCCCGGGGCATAGTTCTCGACGGAACTCAGGTGTCCCGTTGAATCGGCGCAGAATACCATGCTGCCGAAGACGAAAAGCTGTCCGGGGACGTAGACGTCTCCAGAGGTGTTGGCATGATTGATCCGTAGATGAGCCATCGACCCTTTTGGTGATCGCACAGCGGAACTCTCAATGAAAGCACCAGTGTCGGTGTAAAATCCGGCAGACCTCGGTGTAGGGTTTCCCGAGCTGTGGATCTCGGATCGATGGTAACAGAGACAATAGAGACGATGTTTACCCAGGTTCGGGCCCTCTTGATCGAGGTAAAACCCTACGTCCTGCTTCTTTTATATTGATAGAGATGTATCGAGTACAGAGTTGATCTACCTCGAGATCGTAATGTGTCTAACTTCTATGGCTAGGTGAGCAATGTTGCGTTGATGTCCCCTCTACAGGCTAAACCCTATGGCTTATATACACGCCAGGGAGGGTACCTAGGGTTACAATGTTGGTATCTAGGAGTAAGGCGGCTGGACAAATCTTGAAGTGTACTACAAGTCTTTGGTAGAGATAGCGCCGATCACGTCTCCCACGTATAGCCTCTGGAGTCCATCATGGTCACGCACGGGGGTACCTCGGCCCAACCGAGGAGACGGGTCGGCCCGGTTAGCACCCCCTAATCCAGGACACCGTCAGCTGGTAATAGGGATGCCCAGTCCCACAATGAATCAAAAATAATAATAACAAATTCCTTGGAAAGTGTTGGTATGGAGGGCACCCGTGGATACGGCTAGCCATGGATTGTGAAAGAATGGTGGAAAGGAAATAAACTTTATTTTCTGTTTGGGAACCGCCTATGATGTGTCTAGCATGGAAAATATTGGGAATTCTCGGTCGTTCTCGTTGACAGGAAAAGCATGCCTCTCAAAATAATTTTATCTCTCTAATTTAAGCCTTGAGCTCCAGCACATATGCAAATCTCTTCTTCCCTCTGCGAAGGGCCTATCTATTTACTTTTGTGCAATTTTTATTTTTATTTTGAGTCTCCATGTTCTCTTATAAAAGCACCAACTAGAGAGCACTATTGTCATACTTGTGCATTGTGTGTAGCTAATATTGAGTGTGTTTCATGAATGGATCAATGATTGAGCATAATGGGCTAGGGATAACTTTCTTTAGCATTGATATTCTGAAAGACATGGTTGCTTGTTAGTATGCTTGAGTATTTATGTCTTCAGGTCAAACTATAGACTATTGCTTTGAATCATTCAAGTCCAAATGTCCATGCTACAAAGAAAAGAGTATATGATGAATATGATAGGCAGCATTCCACATCAAAAATTCTGTTTTTATCATTTGCCTACTCGAGGACGAGCAGAAATTAAGCTTGGGGATGCTTGATACGTCTCCAACGTATCTATAATTTTTTATTGTTCCATGCTGTTATAGTATCAATCTTGGATGTTTTATATACATTTACAAGCAATTATATATCATTTTTTGGGACTAACCTATTAACTTAGTGCCTAGTGCCAGTTGCTGTTTTCTGCTTGTTTTTGGCTTTTCAGAGAAACAGTACCAAATGAAGTCCAAATGCCACAAAACTTTTTGGAGAATTTTTTCTGGACAAAAGAAACCTGGGAAGCTTCGGGAGGAGGCCAGAAGCCCCACAGGGGCTTCACAAGGCACTAGGGCGCGCCCCAGGGGGGCTCGTCGTACTACCTTGTGGGGCCCACGTGACTCCTTTTGACCTAATTCCACTTCGATAAATTCACAAATATTCGGAAACCTCCAGAGAGCCAGAAGAGAAACCTTTCCACCGCCGCAAGCCTATGTTCTTCTGCAATCCCATCTGGAGGCCTTTTCTGGTACTCTGCCGGAGGGGGAATCGATCACGGAGGGCTTCTACATCAACCATGCTACCCTTCCGATGATGTGTGAGTAGTTTACCACAGACCTACGGGTCCATAGCTAGTAGCTAGATGGCTTCTTCTCTCTCTTTGATCTTCAATACAATGTTCTCCTCGATGTTCTTGGAGTTCTATCCGATGTAATCTTCTTTTGCGGTGTGTTTGTTGGGATCCGATGAATTGTGAGTTTATGATCAGATTATTCATGAGAAATATTTGACTCTTCTCTGAACTCTTTTATGCATGATTTTTATAGCTTTATATTTCTCTCCGATCTATCGGTTTAGTTTGGCCCACTAGATTGATTTATCTTGCAATGGGAGAGGTGCTTTGTGATGGGTTCAATCTTGCGGTGTTCAATCCCAGTGACAGAAAGGGACATGACACGTATTTGTATTGTTGCCATTAAGGATAAAAAGATGGGGTTTATTCATATTGCTTGAATTTGCTTCTCTACATCATGTCATCTTGCTTAAGGCGTTACTCTGTTTCATGCTTAATACCCTAGATGCATGCTGGATAGCGGTCGATGGGTGGAGTAATAGTAGTAGATGCAGGCAGGAGTCGGTCTACTTGTCTCGGACGTGATGCCTATATACATGATCATTGCCATGAATCCGTCATAATTATTTGCTATTCTATCAATTTCCCAACAGTAATTTGTTTACCCACCGTATTGCTTATGTGCTCAAGAGAGAAGCCTCTAGTGAAAACTATGGCCCCCGGGTCTATCTTTATCATATAAAAAACCTAAAAATACCTTGCTGCAGTTTATTTACTTTTATTTTAATTAGTAGTTTAGTTTATTTATTTACCTCGATAAGATTTAATCCTTGCAAATAACCGCTAAGAGGATTGACAACCCTCTTATTCGCGTTGGGTGCAAGTGTTTGCTCTTGTGTGTGCAGGTGCGCTTTAATGGTATTTTGCTTGGTTCTCCTACTGGATTGATAACCTTGGTTCTTAAATGCGGGAAATACTTATCTCTACTGTACTGCATCTCCCTTCCTCTTCAGAGAATGATCAACGCAGCTCACAAGTAGCACCCATCAATTGATGTCAATGCGAGGAGTAGGGATTGCCATGCAACGGATGCACTAAGAGCTATAAGTGTATGAAAGCTCAACATGAAAACTAAGTGGGTGTGCATCCAACTTGCTTGCTCATGAAGACCTCGGGCATTTGAGGAAGCCCGTCATCGGAATATGCAAGCCAAGTTCTATAATGAAAAATTCCCACTAGTATATGAAAGTGACAAAATAGGAGACTCTCTATATGAAAAACATGGTGCTACTCTGAAGCACAAGTGTGGAAAAGGATAGTAACATTTCCCCTTCTCTCTTTTTCTCTCATTTCATTTTTTTTCTTTTTTGTCCTTTCTTTCTTTTTTTTCTTTTTTTCCTTTTTTTTGTGGGCTCTTTTTGGCCTCTCTTTTTTTTCGTCCGGAGTCTCATCCCGACTTGTGGGGGAATCATGGTCTCCATCATCCTTTCCTCACTGGGTCAATGCTCTAATAATGATGATCATCACACTTTTATTTACTTACAACTCTATACTAGAACAAAATATGACTCTACATGAATGCCTCTGGCAGTGTACCAGGATGTGCAATGATGCTAGCGTAACATGTATAACAATGATGAACGGTGGCTGAGCTACAAATACTATGTCAGCTATATGATCATGCAAAGCAATATGACAATGGTGATGTGTGTCATAAAAAAACGGAACGGTGGAAGTTGCATGGCAATATATCTCGGAATGACTATGGAAATGCCATGATAGGTAGGTATGGTGGCTGTTTTGAGGAAGATATAAGGAGGCTTATGTGTGATAGAGCGTATCATATCACGGGGTTTGGATGCACCGGCGAAGTTTGCACCAACTCTCGATGTGAGAAAGGGCAATGCACGGTACCGAAGAGGCTAGCAAATTGCGGAAGGGTGAGAGTGCGCATAATCCATGGACTCACATTAGTCATAAAGAACTCACATACTTATTGCGAAAGTCTATTAGCCCTCAAATCAAAGTACTACTACGCATGCCCCGAGAGGGATAGATTGGTAGGACAAGGTCCATTGCTCGTCCCCGACCGCCACTCATAAGGTAGACAATCAATAATAAATCATGCTCCAACTTCCTAGCATAACGACAGATCATACATGCATGCTTCGGGAATCACAAACCTTAACACAATTATTCTTAATAAACCACAATTATATACTAATACCTCCCCCATATTACCATCTTAATATCGCAAAACTATTGCAAGGAATCAAATTTATCATATTCAGTGATCTACATGAAAGTTTTTATTATATCCCTCTTGAATACCTATCATATCGGGACCAAATTCATAACCCGTGCATATTACCATTGCTATCATGAGACTCTCAAAAAGATATAAGTGAAGCATGAGAGTGCAACTATTTCTTTAAAAGATAACCACCGCCGTGCTCTAACAAATATAAGTGAAGCACTAGAGCAACTGCCTAGCTCAAAAGATATAAGTGAAGCACATAGAGTATTCTAACAAATCACGAATAATGTGTGTCCCTCTCAAAAAAGGTGTGTTTAGCAAATATGATTGTGACAAACTAAAAAGCAAACAAAAGCAAACAAACTATTTCACAAGATGCTCCAAGTAAAACACATATCATGTGATGAATAAAAATATAGCTCCAAGTGAGTTACCGATAGATTGTAGACGAAAGAGGGGATGCCTTCCAGGGAATCCCCAAGCTTAGATGCTTGAGCCTTCCTTGAATATTACCTTGGGGTGCCTTGGGCATCCCCAAGCTTAGGCTCTTTCTGCTCCTTATTCCTTTATCCATCGTAATCTCACCCAAAACTTGAAAACTTCAGCACACAAAACTCAACAGAAACCTCGTGAGATCCGTTAGTATAACAAATAAATCTTTAACTTTAGGTACTGTAGTAAATTGATTCATATTTAATATTGGCATAATGCTACTTTACTCCAACTTCTCCATGACTCATACCCCCCGATACGATCCGTAGATTCATCAAAATAAGCAAACTATGCAACAAAAACAGAATCTGTCTAAAACAGAACAGTCTGTAAATATCTATTTAAAAGTCATACTTATGTAACTCCAAAAATTCTCAAAAATTAGGAAAACGTGGGAAATTCGTATACCAATACTGTGTAAAAATTTCAGATTTTTCTTACTCTCCAGTACAAAACTAAAATTCTAGCACTTGACGCAAAACTTTCTGTTTTCCAAACAACATCAATTATACTATCATCCAAATCATCCCATAGGCATTACTTGGCACAAACACTAATTAAAACATAAAAACATAATCATAACAGAAGCTATAATTATGCAAACACTCAAAAACAGTAGGTAAAAGAAAAAAATTATTTTATTAATTGGGTTGCCTCCCAACAAGCACTATTGTTTTATGCCCCTAGCTAGGCATAATTCATAGTTTCAAGTGTTGTCATCCATCAAGTTAATTCCATAAGTGGCCCACATAATGGATTCATAAGGTGCTTTAATGCTTTTCCTAGGGAAGTCTTCCATCCCTTTCTTTAGTGGAAATTGAAATCCTATATTACCTTCTTTCATATCAATAATAGCACCAATAGTTCGAAGAAAAGGCCTACCAAGTATTATGGGGCAAGAAGGATTGCATTCAATGTCGAGAACAATAAAGTCCACAGGCACATAATTTCTATTTGCAATAATAATCACATCATTTATTCTACCCAATGGCTTTTTAATAGTGGAATCCGCAAGATGCAAATTAAGGGAACAAGGATCTATGTCGGTGAGACCTAGCACATCACACAAGGACTTAGGTATAGTGGAAACGCTAGCACCTAGATCACAAAGAGCATTACATTCATAATATTTAATTTTTACTTTAATAGTAGGTTCCCATTCATCTTGTAATTTTCTAGGAATTGATACTTCCAACTCATGTTTTTCTTCATGTGCTTTCATCATGGCTTCTACAATATGTTTAGTGAAAGCTTTATTTTGTTCATATGCATTTGGTGAATTAATCATGGATTGCAACAAGGAAATACACTCAATTAAAGGACAACTATCATAATTAAAGTCCTTGTAATCCAAAGTAGTGGGTGCATTACTATTTAAAGTTTTAACCTCTCCAAACCCACTTTTTTCATTTTTATGATTATGATTATCACACTCCAAGCAAGTGGGACTCCTCCTATCTAAAGTCGACTCTTCTTCAATCCCATTTTCATCAAGTTTTATGTTACTAAATAATGATTTAATAGGAGTGACACCAATCATTTTAATATCTTCATCGTTACTACGATAGAAATCGGGTGGAATCGCTTTTTCTAGAAATTCTTGCTTAGCTTTCAACCTAGCGGTCCTTTCTTTACTTTCATTAATGGAAACATAGATAGCCTTAATAGACTAATTTATATCATGCTTGGATGGAAAAAAAATTAGTTTTGAGATTTTCCACATCATGAGCAATTCTATCCATGTTCCTAGCCAATTCATCAACTCTATTCAATTTTTCTTCTATCATAGCATTGAAATTCTTTTGCGAACTAATAAATTCTTTAATATTACTCTCAATATCAGAGGGCATCCTATTATTATTGTTATAAGAATTACCATAAGGATTGCCATAATTATTAGAGGAATTTCCCAGAAACGGTCTTGGATTGAAATTACCCCTATAAGCATTGTTGTTGAAATTATTTCTAGAGACAAAATTCACATCAATAACATCATTATTTTGCTCAATCAAAGTATACAATGGCACATCATTAGCATCAATATGAGCATTCTTACTAGCAACCAATTTCAATAGAGCATCCATCTTATCACTCAAAGTATTAATTTCTTCAACAGAATTTACCTTCTTACCAGTTGGAGTTCGTTCCGTGTGCCATTGAGAATAATTTGCCATAATATTATCAAGAAGTTTTGTAGCTTCTCCCAATGTGATTTCCATAAAAGTGCCACCTGCGGCAGAGTCTAGCAAATTTCTAGAGACAAAGTTTAGTCCCGCATAAATTTTTTGTATGATCATCCACAAATTCAAACCATAAGTTGGGCAATTTCTTATCATTAATTTCATTCTCTCCCAAGATTGGGCAACATGTTCATGCTCAAGTTGCTTAAAATTCATAATTCAATTTCTTAAAGAAATAATCTTAGCGGGAGGAAAATACTTGGTAATAAAAGCATCCTTACACTTATCCCAAGAATCAATACTATTTCTAGGCAAGGATGAAAACCAAGTTTTAGCACGATCTCATAGTGAGAACGGAAATAATTTTAATTTGACAATATCATTATCCACATCTTTGTTCTTTTGCATATCACAAAGTTCAACGAAAGTATTTAGAAGGGATGCAGCATCTTCATTAGCACTACCAGAAAATTGTTCTTTCATAACAAGATTAAGCAAGGAAGCATTAATATCACATGACTCCGCACTAGTGGCGGGAGGAGCAATAGGAGTACTAATAAAATCATTATTATTAGTATTAGAAAAGTCACACAATTTTGTATTTTCTTGAGACATCGCGACAAAGCAAGCAAACAACCAAATAAAATATTTTTTGTGTTTTTGTAAAAAAAAAATAGAAGTGGGGGAGATGAAAATGAGAGGCAAATGCAAATAAAAGGTAAATAAAGTAAATGCAAGTGAATGATAATTTGTGCGAAGGTACTTGGTAATTTTGATGATGTCTCCCCGGCAACGGCGCCAGAAATTCTTCCTGCTACTTGTAGTCTGCGTTGGTATTTCCCCGAAGAGGAGAGGATGATGCAGTTCAGTAGAGATACGTATTTCCCTCAGTTAAGAACCAAGGTTATCAATCCAGTAGGAGAACCAAGCAAAATTCTGTTAAGCGCACCTGCACACACAAAAGCAAACACTTGCACCCAACGCAAATAAGAGGGTTGTCAATCCTCTTAGCAGTTATTTGCAAGGATTAAATCTTATCGAGGTAAATAGATAAATTAAAATACTAATTAAAATAAAAGTAAATAAATTGCAGCAAGGTATTTTTAGGTTTTTTATATGATAAAGATAGACCCGGGGACCATAGTTTTCACTAGAGGCTTCTCTCTCGAGCACAGAAACATACGGTGGGTAAACAAATTACAGTTGGGCAATTGATAGAAAAGCAAATAATTATGACGGATTCATGGCAATGATCATGTATATAGGCATCACATCCGAGACAAGTAGACCGACTCCTGCCTGCATCTACTACTATTACTCCACTCATCGACCGCTATCCAGCATGCATCTAGAGTATTAAGTAAATAAAACAGAGTAACGCCTTAAGCAAGATGACATGATGCAGAGAAACAAATTCAAGAAATATAAATAAACCCCATCTTTTTATCCTTAATGGCAACAATAAAAATATGTGTCATGTCCCCTTCTGTCACTGGGATTGAGCACCGCAAGATTGAACCCATCACAAAGCACCTCTCCCATTGCAAGATAAATCAATCTAGTAGGCAAAACTAAACCGATAGATCGGAGAGAAATACAAATCTATAACAATCATGCATAAAAGAGTTCAGAGATGACTCAAATATTTCTCATGAATAATCTGATCATAAACTCACAATTCATCGGATCCCAACAAACACACCACAAAAGAAGATTACATCGGAAAGAACTCCAAGAACATCGAGGAGAACATTGTATTGAAGATCAAAGAGAGATAAGAAGCCATCTAGCTACTAGCTATGGACCCGTAGGTCTGTGGTAAACTACTTACACATCATCGGAAGGGCAGCAAGGTTGATGTAGAAGCCCTCCGTGATCGATTCCCCCTCCGGCAGAGTACCGGAAAAGGCCTCCAGATGGGATCACGGAAGAATAGAGGCTTGTGGCGGCGGAAAGGTTTTCTCTTCTGGCTCTCTGGGGGTTTCCCAATATTTTTGAATTTATAGAAGTGGAATTAGGTCAAACGGAGTCACATGGGCCCCAGAAGGCAACACGGCGCCCCCCCGGGGCGCGCCCTGTTGCCTTGTGAAGCCTCCGTGAGACTTCTGGCCTCCTCCCGAAGCTTCCAAGGTTTCTTTTGTCCAGAAAAAAATCTCCAAAAAGTTTCATGGCATTTGGACTTCATTTGGTACTGTTTCTCTGAAAAGCCAAAAACAAGCAGAAAACAACAATTGGCACTGGGCACTAGGTTAATAGGTTAGTCCCCAAAAATGATATATAATTGCATATAAAAACATCCAAGATTGATACTATAATAGCATGGAACAATAAAACATTATAGATACGTTGGAGACGTATCACTCACCACCCGGCGTGAGTAATTCCTTCGTAGGCTTGCTGGATGGTGATGGGTTGGATGAGATTTATCATGTAATCGAGTCAATTTGTTAGGGCTTTGATCCCTAGTATCCACTATGTTCTGAGATTGATGTTGCTATGACTTTGCTATGCTTAATGCTTGTGTAGGATCAAAAGTATGTCTAGAGGGGGGGTGATTAGACTACTTGACCAAATAGAACCTAACCTTTTCCCAATTTTAGTTGTCGGCAGATTTTAGCCATAGTACATGTCAAGCATCACCCTACACATGCAATTCTAAGAGTATAGCAGCGGAATATAAGCAATTGCATATGTAAGTAGAGAGGGGATTGGAGATTTCAAACGCAATGAAGACACGGTGGTTTTTGGCGTGGTTCCGATAGGTGGTGCTATCGTACGTCCACGTTGATGGAGACTTCAACCCACGAAGGGTAACGGCTGCGCGAGTCCACGGAGGGCTCCACCCACGAAGGTTCCATGAAGAAGCAACCTTGTCTATTCCACCATGGCTTACGTCCACGAAGGGCTAGCCTCACTCGGGGTTGATCTTCACGAAGTAGGCGATCTCCTTGCCCTTAAAACCTGCTTGGTTCAACTCCACATCAGGTTGGAGGCTCCCAAGTGACACCTAACCAATCTAGGAGACACCAGACTCCAAAAGGTAATAGAATGTGTGTTGTTGATGAACTCCTTGCTCTTGTGCTTCAAATGATAGTCTTCCCAGCACTCAAACAACTCCTCACAGATTTGGCTATGGTGGAAGAAGGATTTGAGTGGAAAGCAACTTGGGAAAGGCTAGAGATCAAGGTTCAAATGGTAGGAATGGAATATCTTGATCTCAACACATGAGTAGGTGGTTCTCTCTCAGAAAATGAATGGTGGAAGTGTAGGCACGTTCTGATGGCTGTCCTTACTGAGAAGGATGGGGTGGAGGGGTATATATAGCACCGAAACAATCATCTCGGTAGCACCGAACTGTGTAAAAGATATGAACGTTAGGAATCTCGGTGGGACCGATATAGACAACTCGGATGGACCGAAGTGCAATGGCTTAGGGCAATCCTCATCTCGGTGGCACCGATTGCATCAACTCGGTAGGACCGAAGTGAAGCGATAAGGCAACAGAAACTTGGCAAGCCATCTCGGTGCGACCGATTTGCATAACTCGGTGAGACCGAAGTGAATGCAAACGATTACAGAGAGTTGGCAAGGCCATCTCGGTGGGACCGAGATCCATTTCGGTGGATCTGATTTGTTAGTGTTTGGCAGTGGCTAAGTCTTGGATGAACTCGGTGGGGCTGGATAGAGAATTTCGGTGGGGCCGAGTTGGAATGTGGGTTTTGGACATATTTGGGTAGAGAGAGTGGTTGAGGGTTTAGGAGTACTGTCACTAAGCACTTGAGCAAAAGGACCATTAAGCAACACCTCATCCCCTTTTAATAGTATTGGCTTTCCTATGGACTCAATGTGATCTTGGATCACTAAACCAAAAATGTAGAGTCTTGAGCTTTTGCCAATCCTTGTCCTTAGCATTTTGAGGGGTCCACGTCTCTAGTCCATGCCATGCCAATCATTGAACATCCTGAAATCTTTAACTTGAATGGACATTAGTTCAATGAGATATATGTTGTTATGAATTACCAAAACCACCAAGGGAGCAAATGTGCTTTCAATCTCCCTCTTTTTGGTAATTGATGACAACATATAGATCAAAGCTTCGACAAATGATTAAATGAATGAAATACATTGTTGCTTTGAGAAGTATGTGATAGGCAAGAGCTCCCCCTAAATTTGTGCATTAATAAAAATTTGCATTTGAATGCAAATGCACAATCGATTAGGCTCATGGGTTACTCTTCCATGTCACATACATCTTGGTGGAGCGCGCAAAATGATAATAGTAGAAAGTGAGCACGCATCACCAACACAAGTAATTGATCATACAAGATAATGATAGAGATAAACAGTGATCATCACAATAAGCAAAATATGATCATCACAGGCATAAGTGATAGAATATCACATAAAGTACTGTAGCAAGCACTCACATGACAAATCAAACAAAGTATCAATGACCAAGCAAATAAGTAGCAAAAGAAACTGAAGCAAATCAAAAACAAGAACTCTCTCTCTCGAAGCTACTCTCTCTCTCGAAGCCTATGATCTATACAGATTCTCCCCCTTTGGCAACAAGTACCAAAAAGTTCAAATAAGTATAGCACTAGTCGACACTCTAGGCACGGTCCTCCGAAGGCGATCTCCTGCTGCCGGCTCTGGTGTGCGTAGATGGCGTGGAGAGGAGAGCGTCTGCGAATGCTTCTGACGATGTCTGCTGGACTGGTGGAGTTGAGACCTGCGGTGGCACAGTGGCAGTAGCGGCTGGTGCAGACACTGTGGTTCGTGGATCCACGACTGGAACTGCAGCTGACCGGCCTGCCCTAGGCACTGATTGAAATTGCTCTGTGGTCGGTCTGTCATCTCCACTGTCATCTGATCTGGCTAGCTTGACAGCATCAACATCACCTTGCAGCAGTTCCACTGAAGTCTGAATCTCAGTAACTTTGACATCCAAATCATGAAACTTTGTCTCAATGATCCGCTCAAAACTAGCCTGGGTCTGGGTGAGGTTGGCCAAACTTCGCTCAATCCTCAGAGTGGCTTCAAGCAGATATTGCATTTGATCCTTGGGTGTCTTGAGATTGGCAATTTGAGCATTGGGAGCTGATGCCTCCTGAGCTGCCTTTGCTTCTTTAGCTTTGCGGATTTCCTCTTGAGCTTGTGCAGAAGTGGGATGCGAAGGATCCATCACTATGACATTGTCCTCAAAATCTGGACGGAGTGGCAAATGCTCTCGATCGAGAAGGTATGTGTTGGTTCCAACCTTAGAGTTGATCAACAACTGAATGTGTGGAGCATATCCACATGATCTCTTCTGATCTGCTGCAGTCCTCTTGATAGTCCCTACTATCAGGCTCATCACCTTGAATTTCTGAGGTGTATCAAACAAATGCAGCAAATTGATGGAGTGGCCACGAATCATCTTATCATCGCCTGACTTGGGTAACAAGGTGTACCGCAAGATTGTGTTCGAGGTGGCCAGTCCTGGTAGCAAATGCTTCACTGATCCAAGTTTGTGTGTCTCTATATCCTTCTGAGGAATTGCGGTGTACATGTTGGCCATGGAGTTGTGATCCATCTTGAGCTTGGCATATATGTCAATATCATCATCCTCTTCCTTGGGTGCACCAAGAAGATTTGCCCACTCAGAGATGGTTGACTGGTACCTTATGCCCTCAGTCATTCACACTATTCTACCATTTGGATAGAAATGAGCAGTAGAGTAAAATTGCATGATCATCTCATCATTCCACTTGGTCAATTTCTGTCCAATAAACTCATCAACTCCTGCAATCCTGAAACTCTCACGGACATGGGGAAAATAATCCTCATTCTCATCTATGTATTCCCAGTCCACCCACTTCATGTCACTGACTATGGGCTTCTTGTCAAGCAAAACTGTCTCATAAAAGTCCTGTTGCTCTCGAGTGTGAAAGCGATAATCACATGCTGTCCTTCTTCTTATAGCATAAGGATCTGACTGTCTCCACTGACGCAGTCCTTTATCCTTTCTTAGCATCATGTTTTCTGCTACTGGGTGTGCATTGTCATGGTCTGGAATCTTGGGCTTCAATTTTCTGAGCACTAGAGGCTCTTCATCAACAGTTGACTTAGGCACTGGGGCCTTGTTCTTCTCTGCAGCTGATATGTTCCTGGTTGACCTCTTGGGTGCAGACACCTTTGGCTTGACTTGGAGGGTGCAGCAGTCTTAATTGCATCAGACATGAGCTTCTGAGCTTTGACTGGAGGTGCAGTGGCTGCTGGCTCGTCCTCCTCTTCTTCTTCCTCATCAATCATCATAGATGGTCTGCCAATCACACGGGCAAAAGATTTCCTTACTCTCTTCTTCTTGGTTCCTTCAGCTGCCTCTGTGTCACTAGGTTTTTGCATAGTCTGCTGAGGCACTTTCCTCACAGCAGTTCTTTCTTTGACAGAAGTAGGCTTTGTGCTGTACTCCTTAGCAAGCACTACTCTCTTTTTCTTGGTTGCAGCTTCACTTGCAACAAAGTCCTCATCCTCACTGTCTGAGGTTTTCTTCTTCCTTGTTCTGGTTGCAGCTTTAGGAAGATCTGGAGAGCTCCTCTCTCCCTCATAGAAACTTTCAGCTGGGCTTAACCCTTCACTCATTTCTGCCTGCTGTTCAGATATGTTCTGACTGTCACTGTCACTAGACATCTTGCTGAGCTGACCCTGTGAATAGATAGGTATGGGCAGAGTAGATGAGTCATCACAAAAAGCAGATTGTTTTTCATAAAAATGAGTTCAAACTTTAGTTCTAGGTTTTCACAGAATTCATATCGGATGGACCGAGTTGATAATGTTGGTGACACCGAAGCACGCTACAGAGATATTACACGCCATTTCGGTCAGACCGATATGGGTTTCGGTGGCTCCGAGATGCTAGGGTTTCACTGAGATACTACTTTCGGTCTCACCGATTCGCACAACTCGGTGGCACCGAGATGTACTAGTGCTATGGCCAGAGACCAAATCGGTGGTACCGAAAATTTCTATTCGATCGGTCCGAGATGCGTTAGGATGAAACCTAACCTCCACACAAAATCCAACCGTTACACACTTTTGACCCAACTCGGTGGCACCGAAACAATCATCTCGGTAGCACCGAACTGTGTAAAAGATATGAACGTTAGGAATCTTGGTGGGACCGATATAGACAACTCGGATGGACCGAAGTGCAATGGCTTAGGGCAATCCTCATCTCGGTGGCACCGATTGCATCAACTCGGTAGGACCAAAGTGAAGCGATAAGGCAACAGAAACTTGGCAAGCCATCTCGGTGCGACCGATTTGCATAACTCGGTGAGACCGAAGTGAATGCAAACGATTACAGAGAGTTGGCAAGGCCATCTCGGTGGGACCGAGATCCATTTCGGTGGATCTGATTTGTTAGGGTTTGGCAGTGGCTAAGTCTTGGATGAACTCGGTGGGGCCGGATAGAGAATTTCGGTGGGGCCGAGTTGGAATGTGGGTTTTGGACATATTTGGGTAGAGAGAGTGGTTGAGGGTTTAGGAGTACTGTCACTAAGCACTTGAGCAAAAGGACCATTAAGCAACACCTCATCCCCTTTTAATAGTATTGGCTTTCCTATGGACTCAATGTGATCTTGGATCACTAAACCAAAAATGTAGAGTCTTGAGCTTTTGCCAATCCTTGTCCTTAGCATTTTGAGGGGTCCATGTCTCTAGTCCATGCCATGCCAATCATTGAACATCCTGAAATCTTTAACTTGAATGGACATTAGTTCAATGAGATATATGTTGTTATGCATTACCAAAACCACCAAAGGAGCAAATGTGCTTTCAGCTTGTCACTAGGGCCCGAGTGCCATGATTTCATATCTGAACCCTTTATGTTTTCATGAATATATTTGTGTTCTTGATCCTATCTTGCAAGTTATATGCACCTATTACATGTCATGATCCGTATACCCCAAGGTGACAATAATTGGGACTCTTTCCGGTGATTGCCGTAGTTTGAGGAGTTCATGTATTCACTAAGTGCTAATGCTGTGTTCTAGTTCTCTATTAAAAGGAGGCCTTAATATCCCTTAGTTTACTTAAGGACCCCGCTGCCATGGGAGGGTAGGACAAAAGATGTCATGCAAGTTCTTATTATAAGCACGTATGACTATATACGGAATACATGCCTACATTACATTGATGAATTGGAGCTATTGCGTATCGCCCTAGGTTGTGACTGTTATATGATGAATATCATCCAACATAATTATCATCACCCATCCAATGCTGACGACTTTCTCATATTGGTTTCTGCTAAGTTACTTTGTTGCTACTGCTTTACACTTGCTACAAAACTGCTACTGTTACTGTTGTTGTTACTGAGTTACTATTACTACTGCTATTGAAACTATCATACTACTGTGCTACTAAACACTTTGCTGCAGATATTTAGTTCTCCAGGTGTGGTTGAATTGACAACTCAACTGCTAATACTCACAAATATTCTTTGGCTCCCCTTGTGTTGAATCAATAAATCTGGGTGAAATACTACCCGCGAAAACTATTGCGATCCCCTATACTTGTGGTTATCAAGACCTTTTTCTGGCGCCGTTGCCGGGGAGCATAGCTCTATTTGTTGAGTTATTTGGGGTTTATATCTATTGATCACTACGAAGAATCTGAAAGACGCTAAGACCAAGATCGTTCCCTCTAAGACGAGGGGAGGTAAGGAATTGCCATCTAGCTCCGCACTTGATTCACCTTCTATTTTAAGTAAGCTTGTGACACCACCACCTGCTATTCATTCTGATATGTCGCAAGTTATTGATGATACTACTTCTGCTATGAATGATACTTATGATGATGCTAGTACTATGCTTGATAATACTATGCCACTTGGTGAATTTTTTGATGAACAAATTGCTAAAGCTAAAGAAATTGAGAATGCCAAAAATGTTGAAAATCTTGAGAATTATGATTCACCTATTATGCCTAGTTCTCCTACAAGAGTTGAATCACCTGATGAACATGTCTTTGATAGGGAGACGGCTAGAGCCATTCTTGCTTGTAAGGATAGAGATGAGGTTATAAAATTGCTTGCTGAAATGAAAGAAAAATCTATGAGGGAGAGAATGAAATATGATCCTAAGTTTGCTACCTCTCCCATATTTCTTACTGATAAGAATTATGAATTCTCTGTCGATCCTGAGTTAATCACTTTGGTTGAATCTGATCCTTTTCATGGTTATGAAACTGAAACTGTTGTGGCACATCTTACTAAGCTCAATGATATTGCCACCCTATTTGCTCATGAGGAAAAAATTTGCTATTACTATATTCTTAAGTTGTTTCCTTTCTCATTGAAGGGTGATGCTAAGAAATGGTTTAATACTCTTGCTCCTGGTTGTGTGCGTAGTCGCTTGCTGAAATGAAAGAAAAATCTATGAGGGAGAGAATGAAATATGATCCTAAGTTTGCTACCTCTCCCATATTTGTTACTGATAAGGATTATGAATTCTCTGTCGATCCTGAGTTAATCACTTTGGTTGAATCTGATCCTTTTCATGGTTATGAAACTGAAACTGTTGTGGCACATCTTACTAAGCTCAATGATATTGCCACCCTATTTGCTCACGAGGAAAATTTTTGCTATTACTATATTCTTAAGTTGTTTCCTTTCTCATTAAAGGGTGATGCTAAGAAATGGTTTAATACTCTTGCTCCTGGTTGTGTGCGTAGTCCCCAGGATATGATATATTACTTCTCTGAAAAATATTTTCCTGCTCACAAGTAACAAGCTGCTTTACAGGAAATATTTAACTTTGTGCAAATTGAAGAAGAGAATCTCCCTCAAGCTTGGGGGAGGCTTGTCCAATTACTTAATGCTTTGCCTGATCATCCTCTTAAGAAAAATGAAATACTTGATATCTTTTATAATGGACTAACCGATGTTTCTAGGGACTACCTAGATAGTTGTGCTGGTTGTGTTTTCAGGGAACGTACTGTTGGACAAGCTGAAGAACTATTGAATAATATATTGAAGAATGATAATGATTGGACACTTCCTGAACCACCACTTAAGCCAACTCTGAAGAAGAGAGGTATTCTATTCCTTTATCCAGAAGATATGCAAGAAGCTAAGAAATCTATGAAGGAAAAAGGTATTAAAGCTAAAGATGTTAAGAATTTAACACCTATTGAAGAAATACATGGGCTCGATATCCCGACACAGGTAGTGGAGGTAAATTCTCTCACTAGATTTGATGAAGGTGATATTCCATATAATAAATCTTCTAGTCAATGCCTGTATGAATTTGATAATTACATCATTAAACAGGAACACTTTAATATGTATGTTAGCAATCAACTAAAATGAAATGCCATCATGATTGAACGTTTGAGTGATTTGATGTTTAGAACTGCTAATGATGTTAAATGCTTGAGTAAACATGCTTCTATGGTTCAGACTCAGTTAGAACAAATTGCTAAGTCACAAAATGATTTACTTGATGAGATGAATAATAAAAGGAATGATCATGATGTTAGAGTAGTTACTAGAGGAGGTAGAATGACTCAGGAATCCTTGTACCCTGAAGGTCATCCTAAAAGAATTGAACAAGACTCTCAAAGAATTAATATTGATACACCTAGTCCATCTAAGAAGAAAAAGAAGAAGAAAAATATCAGGACTTTACATGCTTCTAGTGAACCCGAGATAGAAAACCCTCTTGAGAATCATAATGATGCTTCTATTTCTGATGCTGAGACACAATCTGGTAATGAACATACACCTAATGATAATGATAATGATAATGAAGATGTTCATGTTGATGCTCAACCAGATAATGATGTAGAAGTAGAACCTGCTATTGATCTTTATAACCCACCTCCTAAGAATAAAATATATGATAAAAGAGAATTTGCTGCTAGAAAACTTGGAAAGGAAAGAAAACCATGGGTTCAAAAACCTATGCCTTTTCCTACTAAACCATCTAAAAATAAGGATGACAAAGATTTTGAGCGCTTTGTTGAAATGCTTAGACCTGTCTTTTTGCGCACTCGCCTGATTGATATGTTGAAAATGTCTCCCTATGCTAAATATATGAAAGATATGGTCACTAATAAAAGAAAGATACCTGAAGCTGAAATTTCCACCATGCTTGCAAATTATTCTTTTAAGGGTGGAGTACCTAAAAATTTAGGAGATCCGGGAATACCCATTATACCATGCTCCATTAAAAGAAGTTATGTCGAAACTGCTTTATGTGATTTGGGAGCCGGTGTTAGTGTTATGCCTTTCTCTTTATATAGAAGACTTGATTTGAATAAGCTCACACCTAATGAAATATCTTTGCAAATGGCTGATAAATCCACTGCTATACTGTCAGTATATAAAACATGGGTATTTTATACCCTGACTTAGGCACAGACAGTGGTAGCTTCCCTACCGGCCAAGACTTGCCGGAAACTGCCAAACATCAAGATTCAAGACCCAGTTGCAGAAGCCACTGGAGAGAAGATCAAGACGAAGCATGAAATTCTACACCAAAGATAGCCTTTGCCGGCAAGGCCGAGCCGGCAAGGTGAAGGCCCGGCAAGCTCCGTGCCGGCAAGCTCTCGCTAGCTGTTGGCGCTCCACCTCATCGAGCAGCCAGTCGCTAATCGATGAGGTGTCGAGCTCACAGGTAGTTAGGTGAGGCTTGTCGGGCACCTGTCAGCATGCTGGAAGGAGATTTGCCTTTAATGACACCTGTCCAGAAGGCGTGTCAAGTTAATAGGAGGTAGCTGGGCGAGCGGTGCAGAATCCTTGCCGGGACAAGTCCTCCACATGACACCTAACGGAGCATTTATTGCTTTTGTCCTAAACTGGCAGAGTTAGGTATGATAGCATTGTCTGCTATCTAATCAACTTGTAATGACTGTTTTGCCACTATGGTGACCCCTTGAGCTATAAAAGGAGGGCCAGGGCAACCATTACAGGGGGATCCCCCGATCGAACCCTTGCACAAGTTGCATGCGTAGCTGCTCCTCTCGCACCTTGCCGGAGGAAGCGCTCCTTGTACTTGTGTTCATACACATCCAATACACCCAAGTAGGAGTAGGGTTTTACACCTCACGGTGGCCCGAACCTGGGTAAATCCCTTGCGCCCCTCTGTTGAATCTACTCTTTGTGCTCATCGATCTACCTAGCCGAACTGCAAACGGGCTAGATGGCCCCATAGATGGTCGTACCCCCAACATCTTTGGCGCGCCAGGTAGGGGGATCGCTTGCGTTAACCTAAATCAGTAGATTGCGCACCGATTTCATTAGCTTCATCATCGTCTTCGTCATCGTCGATGGCCCCCAAGAAGAAGGGCATCACAATGATGACTCCTTCCACCTCCAAGGTTCCTTCGCATGCATCCGCAGGCGGCGCAGGACACGCGGTCGCCATGCCCAACGTGGCCAGAGCAGGAGGCGGAGGCGATGGAGGCGGTCAGCTTCCTCAACCCTCCAGCGAGCAGAATCGCGATGGTGCGGGCGGAGCGGATGGACGTATTCCTCCTCATCGTCGCGTCGACGAGCGCAGCCATCAGAGCAACAATGCCCGGGCCGGCGCGAGCCAAGATCCCACCACGGCGACGTCCAAAGATGTTGCATCAAGGCACACATCGCGCCCATCGCATGATGGGCGCAATGTGACTCCGAGCGGCCTCGACGACTCTGGGCGGCGGCGTCCGCATGGCAAGATGCCTGTCGATCAAGTCCCAGATCCTCAAGCTCCACTTCCGCCACGACAGCCTGCTGCTGAACATGCGCCGTAGTAGCGAGATCATGATGGCCCTCCTGCTGGCTCTGCCAGAAGTAGAGCGATGTCGCATTCTTCGCTTCCGGCCATGCCAGCCACAGCGGCAGAGGTGATGGCACGAGCCCAGATGCTGCTGAACTTCCCTCCGGCAGCAGATAAAATGGATGAGTGCAAAGCCTGTCGGAGTTCGGGCTCCGGGGACCCAAAGGTTCGAACACTGGGGTGAGCTTGTTCCTACCTCTTCGTCCCCTACCACTGCCTAACTACGGCAAAGCTACGGCGAGAGCGTGCTGGCGAGGACGGACCGTGGACTCGGTGGTTTACCCAGGTTTGGGCCACCTTGCGGTGTAAAACTCTACTCCTGCTTGGTTTTGAATGTAGTGAGCCAGAAGGCGTTCTCGCATACAAGGTAGGAGAAGGAGTCGACCAGATTGGATCTCCTTACCACAATGGCAGCACTGTCCCTTTATACCCGCCTTGGTCCTCTTCCCCCTCAAAACTTAGGCGGGAAGGTTTGCCACACTTGGCGGGTTTTGAAAGGGGACATATGCTCAGGCTATCCTGACTAAAGGCGGTCTTCACCTACAAAAGCATGATCCATGACGCGCCGATGGGCTCGGTGATGACCTCCGCCCAGCGCGCCCACCGTCTTGGTCTTCTTTCACCGATCGGGCAACCTTTGGGGTTGCTTTGGGAAGTGGACTGCTGGCCTTGATCCCTTAGCACAAAAGGGGAAGCCCTCTTCATCCGCGCCTGCTGGCACGACCTCTGTCGCCGTTCGTCGCCGCGGGCGTCACCCACGTGATCGGCACGAGACCGCGCGGCCCAGCTGAACAACCCTTGTCTTGAGCGCCTCCAGGAGAGTGCATCGGGAGGACACCTCGGGAGGCCGCCTCGTGAGAGGGCCTCGCGAGGCTGTTGGTGAAGGTGCCGAGTCTTGCTAGCCCGCTCCCTGAGGAGGGGTCCTCATGAGGCCAAGACCTCATGAGGGGTCTTGGTGAGACGCTTAACGATGACGGCCTGCTGGGCCTACACCAGCCGTTGCGCCCTGGGCCAAAGGCAGACGGGCCAGGATACCCTGGGTTCCACGGGTCCGACCGTAGCCCCCGGGCCTGTGGCGCGCACGTTCCCGCCTACTAGGGGGCGAAATGGCGTGGGCCCTAACCGCCTGTGGGCCAGGCACGACGCGTGGCGCATGATGTGATGGGGGACGCTCCCACTTCTCCCACGACGCATCGGTAACCACCCGCGCTGACATAAAGTTTGTCGCGCGCACCGCGAGACAATCATTGCCTTCCTTCACACATTGCTGCTACTTCGATTCCCGACGCCGAAGAAGGCGGAGCGACGAGAAGAGCCCCGCGCCGAGCATAAAGAGGGGAAGAGAAGAGCCGAAGTCCTCCACCCATCTTCTTCTTCCTCCAACCTTTCCTTCCTCATCTTGCTAGAGCCGCCGCAGTGATGGCGAGGGGAAGAGGGCGTGCCCGTGCTTCTGCTGCCGCACCCAAGGTTCCGCCCCAGGGGAGCGGGCGCTCCCCAGCAGCTGCCGGCGCCAGTCCCAGCGGCCGTGGAATGGGTGCCGCCCGCGGGCGCAGAGGGCGCGACGCGCGCGGTCGAGGTAGCCATGGCGGGGTGACCGCCCTACCTCCTCAGGCAGGGAGCCATTCGGCGGAGGCGGCTCATGAGTTCATAGTGAACATGCATCGCCGGCCCTGCACCTGGCTCTGGCTCCCAAACTCCTTCACGGAGGCGATGGCGGACCGCACGCCCTTGGGCCTGTGGGTGCAGGCCGACGGCTGCTGCAACGGCCCCTTCTGGGTGGCGACGGAGTTTACCCCCTCGGGCTTCATGTTCTTGAAGCAGGGGTGGAAGTTGTTTGCCCTCGCCCGTGGCCTGAAGCAGGGGCACATCCTCCAGTTCAAGTATAATGGGGCCGCCACGCTCTTCGTGAAGATCTTCGGGATCTTCGGCACCCGCCTGGAGTGCTGCGCGGAGAGCGAGGACGGCTGCTACAGCGGCTCCTCCAGCAAGGACGACAGCGACAGCGGTGCTGCCCCCTCCGGCGGAAGCGCAAGCGAGGATAGCTCCCCCCGCGTCAAGAGCGAGGATGAGGACTCCGACTAGGCGCGCTCGGCGTCCATGTTGGAGTCTTGGGGGTGACGGCGCCCCGCCTAGGCCTCTTTCTTCTTTTTATTCTCCTGCACTGGATTGATGTAGCCCCGTGGGGGTGTGAAAACAATGGCTTTTATGTTTTTGTTTAATGCTTTTGCAATTTGGAATGTATGCGTTCCCTCCCGAAGTCCTCTCGCGAGGCCGGTTTTTCTTTCTTGTTTGCCTCGGCGCTCTACGCCGTCCGAACCCAGCCCCCGAGCGGGCCTCAGCCGTCGCTGGTATGTCCGGTCGTGATGCCGGGACAAGGCCAGGAGGTGAGGGGCACTGGGAGCTAGTGAGGGCTCCTGAGGCGCGATGCTCAGGGAGCCCCCCTTTGGCGTGCAAGCGGCTCACGCGAAAGAAAAAATGCCAGCGCTCAGCGAGATTCCGAGGGGAGAGAGCTTGAGTGATGGTGAGGGCGTCTCGCGAGGAGGTTGGACTTAGCTTTTGGCGGAAAGCGGTGTCGGGCGAGCCACAGCTCATGAGGAGTGCATGCGGCTCACGAGGCATTCCTCGCAAGGTTCGGCCTTTGAAGTCTTTGTCTTGCTGGGTCTTTTGATTAGGCGATTGCCGTGGGCCAGCTCGCGAGAGGCTGCCCGCGAGGTTCCCGAGCGGCTCGCCTCCTGAGACAACTGCACGTCGACAAATCTCATAATGGGGGGAGCGACGCGCGTTCGCTAGCTCGCTCGTGGCCGTTGCGTGAGGAGATAAAGCACCAAGGACCTCGGTGAGGTGACGTGCACCGGAGCAGGCCCGCGAGCCAGAGCTCAGTCACTTGGATTTAGCGGCGCTGCAGGGATGGACCCGAGCACAGGCGCCGTGCCTAGCCCCCGCTCATGGAACGGTCAGGAGAGGGGTCACGAGCACGTGGTGCTCTCGAGACGGCATCGTACCTGACACGCAATTAAGCAGGCAACATAAACTCATTAGAGCATAATTAGCAAGATTCATTACACAACCAAAAAGGAGAGCGGCGAGGTTGTCGTGTCTGGCACAGGTCAGCTTGAGGTTGGTGCAGCCCATGGGGCACCCTCACTCGCGTTAAACCAAATCACCTTGGCGGAAGGATCCCGGGAGCGAAGGTGCGGGGGGCGCGGCGAGAAGGAACTTGGGCTGCACGAGGTGACGCTCGGACGCACCTGGCAGAGCTGTCTTGGGGAGTCGTCAGATCACCTGGTGAGGCGTGCCGCGGGACCTCACTCCTCCGGGACCAGGGGGCTCCTGAGGCCCGGGGGGCTAGCGAGGAGCAGGGGGCTCGTGAGGCCCTGGCACGAGGGGCGCCAGCCTCTGGAAGGAGGTGCCGGCATTCCTCAAGCCGAAAGGCATGCACGTGTAGCAGTATATGAGGTAGGGGGTGATGAAAGCCGTCCTCTCCACGTCTTCAGCCGCCATCTTGATCTGGTGATAGCCTGAGAAGGCATCTAGGAAGCATAGCAAATCCACCCAGTGGTGGAGTCCACGATCTGGTCGATGCGGGGCAGCGGGAATGGATCTTGAGGGCAGAACTTGTTGAGGCTGGTGAAGTCAACGCACATACGCTTCTTGCCGCCCTTCTTGGGGACGACGACTGGGTTGGTGAGCCATTCGGGATGGCGCACCCCTCGGATGACTCCCGCTTCTTGGAGCTTCTGAACTTCCTTGACGATGAAATCTTGCTTCTCTGGTGCCTGGCGCCGTGCTTTTTGCTTGATGGGCCATGCATTGGGGCACACCGCTAAGTGGTGCTCGATCACCTCCCTCGGCACACCGGACAAGTCAGATGCTTTCCAGGCGAAAACATCCGAGTTTGCCCGAAGGAAGGTGATGAGCGCGCTTTCCTATGCAGGAGGAAGGCCAGCGCCGATGGTGAAGGTATGGTTGGAGCCGCTGCCGTCCACCGACACCTTCTTCGTCTCGGCGCGGTCCTGGGAGAACAGCTGCTTCTTCTTCACGGGCGCGGCCTCATGAGGCTCGACCGCGTCCTCGTCAACCGGATGCATGACCGCGGCGGCTTTGTTGGCATGCTCGAGGGAGCAGATCGTGTCCTTCTCGTCGCAGGCGACAGTGATGATGCCGCTGCAGCCAGGCATCTTGAGGACGTTGTAGGCGTGGTGGGTCACCGCAATGAACTTGGCGAGAGCTGGGTAGCCCAAGATGGCGTTGTACGGCAGGCCGATGTGCGCCACGTCGAAGTCGATGAGCTTGGTGTGGTAGTTCTTGCGGGTGCCAAAGCTGACAGGGAGGCACACTTGCCCCAGAGGGAAGGTGGAGCCATCGGTCACTCCGGAGAAGGGCCTGGTCAGCATCAGTTGGTCGTAGGGCACTTGGAGTGTTTCGAAGGTCTCGATGGAGATCACGTTGAGGCCGGCGCCTCCGTTGATGAGGGTCTTGGTGACCGCGACGTTGCTGATGGTGGGAGTGCACAGCATGGGGAGTGCACCTGAGGAGGCCGAGGACTTGGGGTGGTCCTTGGAATCGAAGGTGATGGCGTACTGCGACCACTTGAGAGGCCGCGCGGCCTCAGGCCTCGGGAGGGCGGCGTTCACCTCGCGAGAGAGCTGCTTGAAGTGGCGGTTGGACGAGGGGGCCTGAGCCCCGCCAAGGATGCAGGCGACCACGCGAGGCTCCTGGTAGCCCCCAGCACCCTCATCAGGCTGGTTGATGTTGTTCCTCCAGGGTGGCGGCGGCAGCAGCGGGAGGGCGGCATTGGCTTGAGGGCTTGCCTCACAAGGTTGGTCGCGCCAGGCGGCCTCACGAGTCTGGTCGCGCCAGGCGGCCTCACGAGGCTGCTCGCGCTAGCCCTGGCAGAAGTTGCCGTTGCCGTTGCGGCCATCCCAGCAGTTGCCGCTGCGGCCACCTCCGTGACTGGCGCCGCGGCTGTTGCGGTCATCCCGGCGGCCCTGGCGCTCGTCGCGGAGCAGCTTGAGCTCCTAGCAGTCTTCAGTGCTGTGAGAGCGCACGTTGTGGTAGGTGCAGAGTGGCCGGCCATCTTTCCTGGGCTCGTCACGGTCACGGCCGCGCTTCTGCTCGGGCTCCGCCGCAAGCACGGCAGGGCCCTTGCGCTTGACGTCCTTGTTCTTGGTCTTGGCGGCATCGAGCGCCGCGTCGGGGTCGTTGTGGATGAAGAGGCGGCCTTCTTCAGCCTTGGCGCACTTGTCGGCGAGGTCGAACAGCTCAACCACTGAGTCTAGCTCGTCATTGATGGCGAGCTTCTCGCACATCTTGGCGTCCGTGACGCCGATGGAGAACGCAGAGATTACAGCCGCGTCGGAGGCGCGCGGTATCTTGTTGTGCACTTGGCTGAAGCGCTAGATGTACTTGCGGAGGGTCTCGTTTGGGCACTGCCACACGTGCTGTAGGTCATTGATGGTGAGGAAACGGTCTTGTGTGCCCTTGAAGTTGGCAACGAACTGGCTGCAGAGCTCGGCCCACGATGAGATAGATGCCTCAGGGAGGTTCATGAGCCAGGAGTGCGGGCCGTCCTTGAGGGCCAGGGGGAACCAGTTCGCCATGACCTTGTCGTCGCCGTTCGCCGCCTCGATGCTCAGCGCGTAGAGCTGAAGGAACTCTACAGGGTTGGCCGTGCCATCGTAGCGCGGAGGTAGCTCAGGCTTGAACTTCGCGGGCCACACCACCCGACGCAGCTCGCGGGTGAAGGCACGACAGCCCACACCGCCTGAGGGGACGCCGCGGCGAGGGCGGCGCGGTTCTGGTGCCCTGCCGCCGCAACCTCCTGGACGGCCTGGTCCTGGCGCTAGCGCTGCCGCTCGAGGAGCACTCACGCATCCGGGGGCGTGCTATGAATGATCTGGCAGCTGGTCTCGTCTCGGACCGGCGGGGACGCACCACGGGACGGCTCGCACGCCCGCGTGTTACGCTGGGGCCCACCGAGCTCGTCGCGCAGAGGAGGCAGCGGGGGAGCACCATGCGCTAGGTCCCCAGCGCGAGACGGTGGAGGGCGGAGCAACTGGGAAGGCGACGGAGCTTCCCCGGTGGCGTTGATGAACTCGGTGATGCGACCAAGCCTGGCGTCGTAGCCGGCGTCCGCTGGGCGGTAGCGGAGCAGCTCACGCGCCATGAGTAGCGCGGCCTACGCGTTCGGCGGCCCACGGTGGGCGAGAGAGGAAGAGGCCATGGCGGTGTGGCCGTTCGCCTACACGGAGGGGTGCAGGGAGGAGTCCTGCTGCTCATGGGCAGTGGGGTCGGTGGCGGCAGCAGCTGCGGTGTCGACAGGGCGGCGGCGGTTGCCGCGGGCCACCGGCTCTGCCTGAGCCATGCGGCCGGCCCTGCGCTCAGCGCGCTCGCGGTGGGCGTCGGCCATGAAGCTGGTGGAACGGAGGACGAAGCGGAAGAACAGTAGCGCACCCCTACCTGGCGCGCCAAATGTCGGAGTTCAGGCTCCGGGGACCCAAAGGTTCGAACACTGGGGTGAGCTTGTTCCTACCTCTTCGTCCCCTACCACTGCCTAACTACGGCGAAGCTATGGGGAGAGCGTGTTGGCGAGGACGGACCGTGGACTCGGCGGTTTACCCAGGTTCGGGCCACCTTGCGGTGTAAAACCCTACTCCTGCTTGGTTTTAATTGTAGTGAGCCAGAAGGCATTCTCGCGTACAAGGTAGGAGAAGAAGGAGTCGACCGGATCGGATCTCCTTACCACAATGGCAGCACTGTCCCTTTATACCTGCCTTGGTCCTCTTCCCCCTCAAAACTTAGGCGGGAAGGGTTGCCACACTTGGCGGGTTTTGAAAGGGGACAGGCGCTCAGGCTATCCTGACTAAAGGCGGTCTTCTCCTGCAAAAGCATGATCCATGACGCGCCGGTGGGCTCGGTGATGACCTCCACCCAGCGCACCCGCCGTCTTGGTCTTCTTTCGCCGATCGGGCAACCTTTGGGGTTGCTTTGGGAATAGGACTACTGGCCTTGCTCCCTTAGCACAAAAGGGGAAGCCCTCTTCATCCGCGCCTGCTGGCACGACCTCTGTCGCCATTTGTCGCCGCGCGCGTCACCCACGTGATGGGCACGAGACCGCGCGGCCCAGCCGAACAACCCTTGTCTTGAGCGCCTCCAGGAGAGGGCCTCTTGAGGACACCTCGGGAGGCCGCCTCGTGAGGCTGTTGGTGAAGGTGCCGAGTCTTGCTAGCCTGCTCCCTGAGGAGGGGTCCGCATGAGCCCAAGACCTCATGAGGGGTCTTGGTGAGACGCTTAACGATGATGGCCTGCTGGGCCTACGCCAGGCGTTGCGCCCTAGGCCAAAGGCAGACGGGCCAGGATACCCTAGGTTCCACGGGCCCGATAGAGCCACCATCCAAAGCCTGATTGGGTTTGCCGAGACGAGCAGATCATAGCAAGCGGAGCCCTCACGGCGTCCGCAAACAGCACTAGTAGCTCCAATTGGTGGCCGCGTTCAAGGTGCTGCACCAACCGTGCAATCACCTCCACGGTAACAATGTCAACAGCAACCGCGGCAAGCTCAATGATCTTTCGAGCCCGACGAGATGTCGATGGCTTCTTTGGATCCGCGAGCGCGGCAAGATCAGTGGCAAGTGCTGCAGGATAGGCGGGTAGAGGATGCCTACACCACCATTGAACGGTGCCGGGAGGCGCGCCGTCAATCCGACGCGCGCAACGGCCCAGTCGTTGATGAGCCTGTGCCCGAGGTTGGTGGATATCTGCCTTACGAGGTTGGATGTCCAGCCTTCACTCGTGAGCTGCGGCAAGTCCGCTGGCCGTCCGTCCAGGCCTTCAAGCCAGAAGTGCCAGAAAAGTACGACGACAAGCTGAACCCGGTAGAGTTTCTAGGCATCTACACCATTGCCGTGCAAGTTGCTGGGTGTCGGTACTAAAACTGGCAGATCTTAGGTAGGAGGTCCGAACTGTGGATCTCGGAATCAATGTGTAACAGGGAATGTAGAGACAGCGATTTACCCAGGTTTGGGCCCTCTCGAAGAGGTAAAACCCTACGTCCTGCTAGATTGTATTGATGTGGTAGTATGAAGGTTACAGAGTTGATCTACCTCGAGATCGGATGAGCTAAACCCTAGGTTGGTTTCTGATGATTCTGTCCCTCTACGAACTAAACCTTCTGGTTTATGTAGACACCAGAAGGACCTAGGGTTACATATGGTCAGGTACCATCAAGGGATAAACATGCCGGTCACGCCAATTATTCCTTGGAGGAGACGCCAAGTCTTCGGAGGTTTCCTTTTGGTACACGGGGTCGCCCACAATCCGGTCTTCCAATGACGAGTAAAGAGCGGCCCACTAGTCCGGCCCACGAGAGATAGGCCGGCGGCCCGAGTACCCCCTAATCCGGGACACCCTCAGTAGCCCCCGAACTAGTCTTCGAAGCCGAGGTAGATGTTGAACACCATCGTCTTTGTGGACCAGTTCCCTTCCTTCCACGATAAAAGTGACTCGCCTGCATTTCCTCTGAGTCGAATTCTCAAGCGTTGCCTAGCCGCACACGCCCTAAAATATGCTTCGGTCGGCGAGGTGTACCGATAACTTAGCCCCAAAGGCTAGTCACTTCGGTGTGAACAGTACCCCCTCTGACAGCTTTTTACCGAAGGGTCACAACGCGCCACGACCGCGAGTTGGTTTATGAAAAACTCGATTCGTGGTTCGAGGCGGTTTTTTCATTGGCAGGTCCCATCGATATGGAGATCGTGCCCTGTTTTTAAGGGATATGATCAATAATCTGCCTCATCCCACGCACGCATAATGGCACGGTTACATGGGGAAATGGCAAGGACTGTGGCGCAGTAAAGGGACCGTGGGTTTTATAGCCCATAAAAGGTGAGTGGCCTTCGTTTCCTTCGCACGCTCTCATCTCTCGCTTCGCCGTTGCCCTAACAATCTCCTGAGCTCTAGCGCCCAGATTCGCTTTCTCTTCCAAGATCCTTCCCAGCCACCCGTTCAATCCAACAATGGCCGGCTCTGGGTCCAAGGGCTAGTGGGAGGCGTCCGTCGTCACCGAGAGCTCCATCTTGGAGCTGAAGAGCGCGGGCTATCTCCCAGCCGACATTGCTCACCGCGCTCCAGAGGCGGGCCAGGTCATCCCCACTCCGCGGCAGGGCGAGAGGGTGGTGTTCCAACCCCATTTCATCTGAGGTTTGGGTTTTCCACTCCATCCCTTCGTCAGGGGCCTCATGTTTTTCTACTGGCTCGACTTCCACGAT
The DNA here is from genome assembly GCA_039707655.1 of Elymus sibiricus. Taxonomy (NCBI): domain Eukaryota; kingdom Viridiplantae; phylum Streptophyta; class Magnoliopsida; order Poales; family Poaceae; genus Elymus; species Elymus sibiricus. The sequence goes on along the minus strand of CM077666.1, from coordinate 162,327,896 downwards.
CTCGCCCCCAATTCCTTCCTGCATATCTTGGCCTTCATCATCATCTGCGAGGCCTTTCTTCGGGTCCGACCACACTTCGGCCTGTGGCTGAAGATTTTCAACATCAAGCCGAAGATAGTTGATGGCCAGTAGGCGGACTTCGGGGAAGCGATGGCCAGCAAGCTTCCCCGGGTGGAGTGGCCAGAGGGCACCTTCATCGAGACCGTTAAGATCTGGTAGAAGGAACGGTTCTACATCACAGAGCCAAGGAGCGTGGATTGGGGGGCGATCCCGGCTTTCCGATCCGGACCCCCCACGAGGCTGGTCTCATGGACCAAGAAAGGCCTTGACTGGGGGTCAAAGAAGGAGGTGGCGTTGCTGCATAGCCGGATCGCCAAGATGATAGAGCAAGGCGTCGGGCTGCCCAACGTGATCCAAATCATGCTCTGCCGCCGAATCCTCCCATTCCAGGACATGGCTTCCCACATGTGGGCCTACAAGCCCAAAGACCCGGCCACCATCGCAGCTTCTTTCGCACCACCCACGCTCAACTGTGGAAGGTGTTGTTCAAGCCACAGAAGGACTGGCCGGCCGAGGAGGAAGACATCGGCCTCGACGCCGCAAACCCCCCGCGGGAGGTATGACTAGTTTTGTTCTTATATCCGGACTGTTCCCTTTCGATAAGGTACTCAATTTTCTCCCTTCCCATCTGCAGAGCTGGCTGAAGAAGGCCGAGCAGATCGATAGCCCGGCCCCGCTGCCAGAGGGGCCTAGGACGCCCCTGTTGACGGCCATATTGGCCGTGGAGCCATACGAGGCGCCGGAGAGGAAGGAGAAGAAGAAGGACAAGAAGAGGGAGGCCGGAGAGGGCCTCCATTCCCGAGGACCTTCGGACACTAGATCCGCGGACACCCATGCTCCCTCCGCACAAGAGGAGGAGAAGGAGTAGGGAGGGGAAGGGGAGGAAGGTGATTCCCCCCGATCAAAGAAGAGGGCGGCGTCCGAGGATGCCGAGGAGGAGCCGCTCCGCCCCTCCCCCAAGAGACCATGCAGGGCCAAGGTGGCCCTGTCCGACAATAGCTCGGATTCTACCGAGGACTCCGAGGCCTCCGAAGAGGTTCCTCGGAGGATCCCCAGGGCCAAACCGCAGGCCCAAAGGTACTCATCCGCGTAAGTGTTTTGGCCAAACTGAGTTTGATATTGATCACCTTTTTACTTCTAACATCGCAGCCCGCTGCGCGACCTCCCCACCGACCGAGTCTCGGAGGGGGATTCTCCACCGGCCGCGCTGGCGGAGAGCGGGACCGAGTCACGCGCCTCGCCTCCCCCAATCGTCGAGGGGGCCGAGGAGGTCCTGTCGAGGAGGACCCCTCCCGTGCCGCACACGGGGGAAGGGGGCGACATCGTCATGGCCGAGGTGAATACCTCGGCCGCCGAAGACCAGGAGGGGAGGGCCCCTCTGGTAAATGAAGAGGAGGAGCCTGGACGATCCGAGCTCTCTCCGAGGGCGGCTCCGGAGTCGTCAACTCATCCGGAGTCGGGCACTCCGATCTTTGAGAGGGAAGAAACCGAAGTGCCCCCGCCACCCCCGCCCACCACAGAGCGGGCAGACGAGATGGAGGATGCCTTAACCAGCTCCTCTATCGCTGAAGAGCACTGTGCCCTTATGGGTGCGGTGTTGCAAAGTCTTTGGTCCGTGGATAACGGACTGAAGGAGGCCTTCAGTAGCCTTCTCACAGGCTTCAAGGTAAGCCAAGTAATGTTTTTCCCTTAACAAATTTATTTTGTATAAATGTATAGCCTCATACACAGTAGCTCCCGAGACTCTGACTGGCTTGAACACAGCTGGTCAGAGGACCGAAAACCGACATCTCGGATCCTAATTTCTATAGAGTGATGCGCATGCGTCGTCTTTGGCAGCAGCCGCCAACGTCGAGGAGTTGGCCGAGCTGAATCGGAAGCTCAAGAGCTCTGAGGACGACCTCAGCCTAGTGAACAAGAGGTTCGATGATGCGCAAGGCAAGTCTGAACTGTATTGTTTACGTCAGCTATGTCCTTTTTGTTAAGTAAGGTTTACAGTAACCTAACGGAGTCGACTGATTTTACTGCAGCTGCCGCCGCGGAGGTGGAGAACCTCAAGGCCGCGCTGAGGACGGCTCAGCTGGAAGCGGCGGAGCAGAGGTCGGTGGCCGATCAAGCAACTGCCGAACTGGCTGCGGTGCGGACCACTAGCCAGAAGCACGAGGCCAGAGTGGCTGAGTTGCAGCAAGATCTCAAGGATGCCGTCACAAATTGTGAGGCCCTTGAGCAGAAGAATAAAGAGCAGGCCGCCGAGCTAACCTCATTGGGGTCGGTGGCCAAGGAAGCATGGACGGAGGCACGCGGCTACCAGGAAGAACTCCACCAAGTGAAGCTCATTGCGGATGGTAAGCCGTATTTGCTGCAAAGTGTCTTTGGTGGTAACAGGTTCGCTTTGCTCACGCGAGTGTGGCGTTCCCCAGGCACCTTTGCGGACCTCCCGAGGAGTGCGGCTGACGCGGCCAGGTTCTTCGCCGCCCAGGAGGGTCGCGCCGAGTAGAGGCTATTTTGGGCGCAATTTCAAGCGCCTGAACACCCTCCCCTCCTCAACAACCAGATGAAGCGGCTGATGGAGTTGCATCGGATGGCAGAGCCGGCGATGAAGGACCTTTGTGTCAAGCTATGGCCTGCGGAGCCGCTGTCGAGCAGCTACTTCGGTTTGGTGCAGAGGCTGTATGACGCCACTTCCCAGATTGATGCCTGGAAGCGCTCCGTGTGCATTGAGGGGGCTCGGATGGCCTTCGGCAAAACAATGGTGCATTGGCGGAAGATAAAGCCAGCCGAGGTGGCCACCGGACCTCCGCCGCCAAAGAAGGAGCATAGGTGCCCCGAGCAGTACTTTCCCATCGTGATGGATAGTGCTCGGACTATAGAGGCCCAATGCTCAAAAGATGTAATTTATGAGTAGATTATTTTCCTTGTATCCGAGGAGTTGAAAACTTTTGTTGTGTTTGCAATGCAAGTTGTCGGCTATGAATATAATGCCTGCTTATGTTAATTTTGACTCCTGTGTGGCCGTTTTTAAACTGAAAGTTACCAGTCGTCAGCTTCAGCCCCCTTGTAGATACTGCGTGGGGTGTTTTCTCGTAATACCTGAACCCTTAGCCGACGTCTCGGTGCCCGAAGGCGGTTATATGTACGGAAAACCAGGCAATCAGACTATGCGGTTTTAGTGCTTTCACTTAGCTATAGGAGCTTAACTGCGGGGGCTGGTGACTAGCCCCCAGTGTTTGTGATATCCGGACGAGTCGCGGTTAACACCATCATCACGTGGTTCCTATGACAGAGAACCCTTCATTTAACACGGCTAACCTACAACGATTTTTAGTTTAACACTAGTCATCGGATCGCCGACCAGTTCTCGCTTACTATGACGGTCAGTTTTTGGCTTTCTCCACTGAGGTACTTAACCAGGCTAGCTAGAAGCACAATCGCAGTGGTTCTCCCTTTACCCTCCTAGCCGAACAATGCGGAACGTAATAGGGTAAACACAGGAGCCGGGCAACCCAACCATTGACCAAAGACACAATTCGGAACTGATTCATATAATGCAATATCGGTGACGCCAAGCACACGTAATAAAATTGGTGCCGGACTGATGTTTAGGGCTAGATGAAGATGCAAGCCCCCAGTCTATTAGCCGGCCGCAAAAAGGAACGTATCGTAATAGTTTACTTTGGCCTAAAGAGCAGAAAGGAATATGCGACACGAATGACTACACAAGTACCACAGAGAAATTGGTCTTTATTTCCTTTGAATTTGTGACGTCCAACCGTACAATCCGAACCGCCGAAGTAACTTTGATAGATACTATAAGAGATAAATACATTAGAGGAAAGGTTTACACAGGGCCTTCATGAGTGGTTTGACGTCCCTACTATGCCCTGCTGCACGTCTGCGCCTTTGCTCTTTATGAAGCTTCCATGTGAGTTGTAGACTGTGTGCTCGGCGGAAGTAGTAATGTTCGGCGGACGAGCCCTTGAGAAAGGGTTTTAAGAGATCGCCGCACTGTGTCAGCTTAACGCTGATCAGACCCTAGATGGTGCCTGTAATTGATGTTAATCCAAGAACATCTATCGGCCATGGCTCGGTCGAACTGAGCTCTTGGCCTTTGTGTCATGTGTCCCCACAGCTGCCCATGGGATCTCGAGCGCAATGTTGTGCACTCGAGGCACGTATTTCATGACTGGGTAGGCTGTGCTGTGGGGGGCGTATCCCTATTTAGGGTGAGCACGGGAGTGCTCCAGGGCCGAGGCCATAGCTCGGGCGCGTTTGCGTGCGTCCAGTTCCTTGGGGATAGACCGGGCCTGCGACGCTTCTTCAGCGGCTAGAGCGGCCGTGTGTTCCTCTGTTCGGAGCGAGCGTTCGGTATTGCCATTGACGGTAATAATGCCCTTTGGTCCTGGCATCTTGAGCTTCAAGTATGCGTAGTGTGGGACGGCGTTAAAGCGGGCGAACGCTGTCCGGCCGAGGAGTGCGTGATAAACACTGCGGAAGGGGACGATATCGAAGATCAAGTCCTCGCTGCGGAAGTTATCAGGTGAACTGAAGACTACTTCCAATGTTATGGATCCCGAGCAGCGTGCTTCGACGCCTGGGATTACACCTTTAAAGGTGGTGTTACTGGGTTTAATCCTTGACGGGCCGATCCCCATTTTCCTCACTGTATCTGAGTAAATCAGGTTGAGGCTATTGCCTCCGTCCATAAGGACTCTGGTGAGGTGAAATTTGTCCACTATAGGGTCGAGCACCAGAGCCGCTGTTCCTCCATGACAGATACTGGTCGGATGGTCTCGACGGTCGAAAGTGATCGGGCAAGCCGACCATGGGTTGAATTTCGGGGCTACAGGCTCTAGGGCGTAGACATCCCGGAGTGCACATTTCCGCTCCTTCTTCGGTATGTGTGTGACGTAAATCATATTCACGGTTTTTACCTCTGGAGGGAACTGCTTTTGTCCTCCATTGTTCGGCCCGCGAGGTTCATCGTCATCCTCGCAGCGTGGACCCTTGCTCTGCTCCTCGGTTGTGATCTTGTCGGCTTGTTGGATTACCCAACAGTTGCGGCTGGTGTGGTTGGCGGGCTTATCCGAGGTACCGTGGATCTGGCAGGGCCTGTCCAAGATTCTGTCTAGTGCGGACGGACCGTCCCGGTTTCCTTTAGAAGGCATCTTCTGCGGTCCTTACTTCGAGCCACTGAACCCGGCGTTTACTGCTGCGTCATCAGCCTCACTGCCGTTGTTAGTGTGCCGACGCTTATTATTCTTGTTGCGCCGGGGCTTCCCGTTCCCGTCCCAGGCTTCTGAAGTGCCGGGGTCTTCGGGATGGTTGCTTCGACGAGCTAACCAACTATATTCACCTGCGCAAAAGCGGGTCTTTAGGGAGGTGAGAGCCGACATTGTTCTCGGCTTATCCTGGCCGAGCTGGCGGGCGAGCCACTCGTCCCGAATACTGTGCTTAAATGCGGCGATTGCTTCGGCATCCGAACAGTTGACAATTTGGTTCTTCTTAGTCAAGAACCGGTTCCAGAATTGCCGAGCTGACTCCCCGGGCTGTTGGACCACGTGGCTCAGGTCGTCGGCGTCCGGCGGCTGAACATAGGTGCCTTGAAAGTTAGCTCGGAATGCATCCTCGAGCTCCTCCCAGCTCCCGATGGAGTTTTCGGGTAGGCTGTTCAACCAATGCCTCACTGGTCCTTCGAGCTTCAATGGCAGATATTTAATGGCATGGAGGTCATCTCCTCGGGCCATGTGAATGTGGAGAAGAAAATCTTCGATCCACACTACTGGGTCAGTTGTCCCATCATATTGTTCTATGTTTACAGGTTTAAACCCTTCGGGGAACTGATGCTGCATCACCTCATCTGTAAAACACATCGGGTGTGTGGCGCCCCTGACCCGGGCTACGTCGTGTCGGAGATCGGTTGTCATCTGGGCACGGTGCTACTCCCGAGCTCTATCATTCCTGTCGCGCCAGGCTTGGTATCCGTCCCATCCAGCGGGTGCAAAACCTCTAGATCCATAGATGGATCTTGACTGTGTCCCTCTGGCGTTCAGGTCATGCAGTAGATCGCGTGGGTCATCCGGTTGAACTGGGTCTTTGCCTGCCCGGCGAGGGGGCGCGGGTGGGTGTTCGGTTTCTCCAGCCGTCCTATCCCGTCCTTGAGGGGGTGCGGGTGGGTGTTCAGTTTCCCCAGCCGTCCTATCCCGTCCTCGATGAGGGCGGTCAGGCTGGCTTGCGTAAGTTTGTCTAGGAGGCATGGGCTCAAGGGCCTTGTCCTCGAATTCCGGGAGCAAGCGCCGCCATGGGTAACTCTTGTATTGACCCTGGCGTTGGTCGTCGAGGCCTTCTTCAGCTGCTAAGACCATCGTCCATCTGTCGTTGAGCGTATCTTGTTCGGCTTTTAGCTGCTGTTGCTTCCTCTTCAAGCTTCAGGTGGTGGCTATAAGCTGCTGCCTGAATCTCTCCTGGTCCAGGGGGTCTTCTGGGATGACAAAATCCTCGGGTTCAAGGCTATCCTCCTCTTCGGACGGAGGGAGGTAGTTACTGTGCTCGGAATCCTCGGGGTCCTCAGGGTCGCCCTGGTCCTCGTGCCCTTTAGGGGCGTCGTGGTGCTGTTCGGGGGTGTTATCGCCGAGCTCCCCCATCTTGTCCGGAGTCTCGTTATCTCCGGTACCATTCGTGTCTGTGTTGTTATCCTTGCCCTTTCCTCGCCCTTTGGCTCGCCGTCGTCGGCGTCTGGGCGGTTCTTCGGCAGGGCCAATCGCTGTCCTTGTTGGTCGTGTCGCCATCCTTGGGGGTATCGACCATATAAACGTCATAAGTGGAGGTGGCGGTCCACTTTCTGGTGTTGGAGGTGGCAAGGGAAGGAGCCGTATAAGGCGGGACATCGAGATCCTCGTCCATTTCGTCAGCCTCCTCGGAGGCATAGTCCAGCATGTCGGTTAAATCTTCGACAGTGGCTACCAAGTGGGTGGTGGGTGGGACACAAAATTCCCCGCGGTTGGCCACCTGTCCGACCTGCTCCTGGTCTGAGGATGGGCCATCCACAATATTCATCTTCTGGATCCGATCTAACATCTCGCTTAAAAATGAGAGGCCCACCGGATTCAAGTTCGGGCAGCCATCGGAGTTGAGCTCCGGCGCGCCAATACTGGGAGTGTGTTCGGGCAAGGGTGACCCTTGGTTTTCTGGCGCCGGGGTCGGATCCGAACTCAAGGCCAGATCCGAACTGAGGCCCGGCCCGGAGACAGGGATGGGGAGAGAATCTGAGGTCAAGGCCTCGGGATTGTTGGGCTCCTCGGGTAAAGCCGAGAACCCAGTAATGACCAGATCGCCTCAAGAGTCGGCGACGTACTCCAGGTTGCCGAACCGGATTTCCTGCTCGGGGACGAAGCCAGTGACCTGGTCAAGGTGACTGGTTGGGTCAGCATGCAATACGATGCTGCCGAACGCAAAAAGCTGACCGGGGATGAAGATGTCCCCGCTGCGGATGCCATCGCTGATGACAAGGCGAGCCATTGATCCTTGGTGACCCAGCGGCGGAGCTCTCAATGAAAGCACCAATGTCGGTACTAAAACCGGCAGATCTCGGGTAGCAGATCCGAACTGTGGATCTAGGAATCAATGTGTAACAGGGAACGTAGAGACAGCGATTTACCCAGGGTCGGGCCATCTCGAAGAGGTAAAACCCTACGTCCTGCTAGATTGTATTGATGTGGTAGTATGAAGGTTACAGAGTTGATCTACCTCGAGATCGGATGAGCTAAACCCTAGGTTGGTTTCTGATGATTCTGTCCCTCTACGAACTAAACCTTCTGGTTTATATAGACACCAGAAGGACCTAGGGTTACATATGGTCAGTTACCATCAAGGGATAAACATGCCGATCACGCCAATTATTCCTTGGAGGAGACGCCAAGTCTTCGGAGGTTTCCTTTTGGTACACGGGGTCGCCCACAATCCGGCCTTCCAATGACGAGTAAAGAGCGGCCCACTAGTCCGGCCCATGAGAGATAGGCCGGCGGCCCGAGTACCCCCTAATCCGGGACACCCTCACCGGGGGAAGAGATGAGAAGATTCTCGCCAACTACGTTCTGTTGGTGCTGAAGCCTAACGTGAGATCTTGGCTGATGAACTTGCCGGAAAACTCCATTTCTTCATGGTCAGATCTCTGCAATGAGTTTGTTGGTGCCTTTACCGGAGGCCACAAGGCCCCTGGACAGCCCAGCGACCTGCAAGTAATCCCGCAAAGAGATGGCGAAACTTTGCGCAAGTACATTCAAAGGTTCAGCCGTGTGCACCGTAACATTCCAGATGTGCACCCCGCAGCCGTCATTGCCGCCTTTCACACGAATGTGCACAATCGAAGGATGCGGGAGAAGATGAACGTGAAGTTGCCAAAGACCGTTAATGAGCTCTATATGTTGGCGGATAAATGTGCACGTGCCGAAGAAGGGAGGAGGCTCCCTGGGGAAGATGCGGGTGCAGAAGTCGATTCGGAAGACGATGATGCCGCCACCCCGAAGAAGAAGGGCCGAAAGCGCAATAGGAAGTGCAAAGGCAAGACTGTTATGGCTGTCGAGGGTTCCGGCAACTCCGAGTCTGCCAAGAAAGCCAAAACAGACAACTCCGGCAAGGAGGATGCTGTATGTGCTGCTTTCCAGGAGGTGGCAGCAAATGAGAAGGCCGAAAAATCTGATGGGCCATATTGCAAGATTCATCGCACCAAGGGGCAAGATCTCCAAGAGTGCCGACAAGTCGAGCACCTCGTGGAAAAGCAGAAAGCTGAATATGAAAAACGCGACAAGGAGAAGGGTCAGGATGGTGCTGGTGGATCCGGCAAAAAGGGTCGTGGTGGTCGAGGAGGCCACCGCGGCAAGGCCAAACAACAGAAAGAGAAGCCTGCTAGAGGTCATGAAAAGAAAGAGGAAGACGATGGAAGTGACGAAGAGGATGACAACAAGTCCAGTGAACAAGAATTCCAGAAGGCAATTGAAGACATGTGCATTGACGGAGGTGCATCTCTGCACTCCTCTCACCGCCAACTCAAGCAGTGGGCGTGTGAGGTCATCGCAGCGGAACCGACAATAGGCGCTCAAAAGCCACTCAAATGGTCACACAAGCCTATCATTTTTTATGCCGAGGACCACCCTGATCGCACAACTGCGGTCGGGTGCTTGCCGTTGTTGGTTTCACCAACAATTCGCAACCTCCAGGTCACGAAAATGTTAGTTGACGGTGGGGCCGGCCTAAACTTGATCTCTCCAGAAGTAATCAAGAGGCTGCAGATTCCCGACGAAGAACTCAAGAAAACTGGTACATTTCAAGGAGTGAATCCCGGAAGGAGCCAACCCAAGGGAAAGGTCACATTGCCGGTGACGTTTGGCGGGGAATTGAACTACAGAACAGAGAAGATTGTGCTTGATGTTGTTAAGATCCCCTTGCCGTATAATGGAATTCTTGGCCGCCCAGCTTTGGCTAAGTTTATGGCAGCGTCCCATTATGCCTATAACACGTTGAAGATGCAAGGGCCGATGGGTGTCATTTCCATCAATTCTGACAAGAAAGATGCAGTCATATGCGTCGACAAACTATACAGAGATGCGGTTGCAGCAGAGGCCGCCAAGGCGCCAGCTCCCGCCAAGGAAAAGGAAAGCAAGAAATCCAGCAAGACCTCTGGCGAGAGTTTCGGGAAGCGCGCCTCTTCGGAGTGCTACACACCTGTTGAACACTTGCTGGAGTGCTCTACCGGCAAGAAATCTAAGGCCACTCCACCAGCAACGAAGAAGGTGTCAGCGAAGGAGGATGGCAGTGATGGTACCTTCACCAGCAGTGCCACCCTTGACAGCAAATAGGAAAGCGCGCTCGTTGCCTTCCTGCGGGCGAATGTCTACGTGTTTGTATGGCGACCATCTCACATCCCCGGTGTTCCCAGGGAGGTAATTGAGCACCACCTTGCTGTCTGTCCCCACGCTCGGCCCATCAAGCAGAAGGTCAGGAAGCAGGCTTTGGAGCGGCAACAGTTTATTGCTGAAGAAATCAGAAAACTTGAAGCAGCAGGCTTGGTTAGTGGTGTACTACATCCAACTTGGTTGGCAAACCCAGTTGTAGTGCGAAAAGCAAATGAAAAGTGGAGACTTTGTATCGACTACACTGATATTAACAAAGCATGTCCAAAGGATCCTTTCCCTTTGCCGCGCATTCATCAAATTGTAGACTCTACTGCCGGCTATGATTTACTCTCCTTCCTTGATGCATATTCTGGGTACCAACAGATATTCATGGCTAAGGAAGATGAGGAGAAAACCGCATTCATTACTCCATGTGGCACATACTGCTTCGTGCGTATGCCTTTCGGATTAAAGAGTGCTGGTTCAACATTTGCAAGAGCAGTCCAGATCGGTTTTGAGCCCCAGCTGCACAGAAATGTGGAAGCATATATGGATGATATAGTGGTCAAAACCAAGGACAAATCAACCATCATTCAAGACTTAGAAGAAACATTTGCAAACTTGCGCATGATCAATTTGAAGCTCAACCCCGAGAAGTGTGTGTTTGGCGTTCCATCCGGCAAACTTCTCGGGTTCTTTGTATCTCAACGTGGAATAGAAGCAAATCCCGACAAGATCAAAGCAATAGAGCAGATTCAAGCACCAAAAAGCGTCAAGGATGTGTGGCGTCTTGCCGGCTGTGTTGCTGCCTTAAGCAGGTTCATTTCAAAATCTGCTGAGCGCGCCTTGCCATTTTTCAAGATTTTGAAAAAGGCAGGACCAATGAAATGGACCCCGAAAGCGGAGGCCACGCTGCAGGATTTGAAAAGATACCTCTCCTCCGCGCCAACACTAGTTGCGCCTCAACCACGAGAGCCGTTGCTGCTATATCTGGCGGCAACAAATCAAGTGGCCAGTGCTGCATTAGTGGCGCATAGAGAAACTAATGACGGAGAAGCAGCATCGACAAGCCCGTCCAGTGACAAACCGGAATCTTCTCCGGCAAGGTCTGGTGCCGACAAATCAGAAACAACATAAGAAAATGAAGCTGATCAGCAAGTGGTGCCGAAGAAGAAAGTGGTGTAGCGGCCGGTGTATTTTGTTAGTTCCCTTCTACAGGGGGCTAGATCAAGATACTCTGGTGTGCAGAAGTTGCTTTTTGGTCTTCTTATGGCCTCGAGAAAGCTGTGTCACTACTTCCAAGCACATGAAATTACCGTCGTCACTCGCTTTCTGTTGCAGCGTATTTTGAGGAATCCAGATGCAACTGGAAGGATAGTGGAGTGGGCATTGGAATTGTCAAGCTTTGCACTCAAGTTTGAAAGCACAACAACTATTCAGAGTAGAGCCTTGGCGGAGTTCATTGCAGAATGGACACCAACGCAAGATGAAGAAATTCAAGAAACAACTCTCCCTGGCAAAGAAATAGCTAAGGAATGGATCATGTACTTTGACGGTGCCTTCTCCCTGCAAGGCGCCGGTGCCGGAGTGCTGCTTGTCGCACCCACCGGAGAGCACCTCAAGTATGTAGTCCAAATGCACTTTCCCAGGGAGAAAGCAACAAACAACACTGCTGAGTACGAAGGGCTCCTTGCCGGTCTCAGGATCGTAGTGGACCTCGGGATCAGAAAGTTGATCATCCATGGAGACTCACAGCTCGTTGTGAATAAAGTGAACAAAGATTACCAGAGCCCGTTGATGGAAGCGTATGTGGAGGAAGTGAGGAAATTGGAAGAGCACTTTGACGGATTGCAAACAGAACATATCCCTCGTGCGGAAAACGGCATTGCTGGTCATCTGTCAAAGTGTGCCGCTCAAAAGCTACCCGTGGAACCGGGAACTTTTGTGCTCCATTTGAATGAACCATCAGTCACTCCATCAACATAGGCCAGTAAAAGAAGAAAGTTGAATACCGGCAAGTATTTTCCGGCAGAGCTCCCAGAAGCCACCGGCAAGGATATTGCCAGGAACAACACGACCGCTGGTGAGCAGTGGCTTCACGCAAAACCTCAGGTTCTTGCCGCTGAAGCAAGCGCTCCCACGGCCGAAGAAATGCCTTTAGTCCTTGTTGTCGAGCCGCCAGCTCCAACTTGGGCACAGCAAATAGTTCATTTCCTTCAAACAGGAGAACTTCCCAATGACCAAGAAGAAGCTGAGAAAGTAGCCCGTCAGTCAAGTATGTATCAGTTTGTGGATAACACGCTATACAGAAAGAGACAAAATGGTGAGAAATTAAAGTGTATTTACCGGGAAGATGGACTAAAGCTGTTGGCGGAGATACATGGAGGCATATGTGGTTCTCACATAGGATCAAGAGCACTTGCCAGCAAAGCTTTCTGGCAAGGCTTCTATTGGCCCACTGTCCTCCAGGATGAAACTGAGCTAGTAACCAAGTGTGAAGCATGCCAGTTCCATTCGAAGAACATACATCAGCCAGCTCAAGCTCTTCAAACAATCCCTCTCTTCTGGCCTTTCTCGGTCTGGGGGCTTGATATTTTGGGCCCCTTCCCCTGTGATACCAGGGGCTTTGAGTTCTTGTACGTCATCATCGACAAGTTCACAAAGTGGCCTGAAGTGGAGCCAGTGAGGAAGGTGACAGCGCAATCAGCCGTCAAGTTCTTCAAATGATTAGTTTGCCATTTCGGGGTTCCTAACAAAATCATCACCGACAACGGTACACAATTCACGAGCCGCACCTTCATGCAGTACACCCAAGACCTAGGCAGCAAAATTTGTTTTGCATCTGTTGCTCACCCGAGAAGCAACGGTCAAGCGGAAAGGGCAAATGCTGAAGTGCTGCGAGGCCTCAAGACAAGAACTTTTGACAGGCTGCGCAAGTGTGGAAGACGATGGATTGATGAGTTGCTGGCGGTTCTTTGGTCACTCAGAATGACACCAAATCAAGCTACCGGCCAAACACCCTTCTCCCTAGTCTATGGTGCAGAAGCAGTGCTCCCCACGGAACTCATATACGGGTCACCTCGAATGCTTGCCTACGATGAGGCAGAGCAAGAGCAGCTGCGGCAAGATGATGCAACCCTCCTTGAGGAAGATCGTCTTCGGGCGGCTGTGCGAGCTGCACGCTACCAGCAAGCCTTGCGCCGCTATCATAGCCGCAAAGTGCATGCCCGAAGCCTTGAGGAAGGCGACCTTGTTCTTCGGCGCGTTCAGTCCGCCAAGAAATCAAACAAGTTGACGCCGAAGTGGGAAGGCCCTTATCGGGTAGCACGAGTCACCAGACCTGGCGCAGTCCATCTGGAGACCGAAGATGGCATCCCGGTGCAAAACTCATGGAATATTGAGCATCTTCGCAAGTTCTACCCATAAGGCACAGTTGCCGGGCCTCCCGGCAACCCCTTTTGTACAAGCTTTGTCGGCAAGACATGTAACCCTTTATACAAAGCCCGGCACAGACCCTGTGCATAAGTGAAATAAAGCTAAGTGTTTCGCAACTCTTTGTACATATTCATTTGTATATAAATGCATCTGACGTTGTGATTACACTTTAAATTCTATAAAATGACTGATGAACCGTCAAGGTTCCCAAACCACTCTTTTCTCTTCTTTCTTTTTCTCAAAGGACAGAATGATCCCTCGCGTGCAAGTTTCCCGAGGGGAGTGACGATGGGGTACCATTTAATGACATTCAAGTGATCATTTCATGCGACAAGAGAGACAGTGCAAGGAAAACTAAGTTGAAAAACTTCAAAACAATTTCCATGTTACATTTGCAGTTTCCCTTGAACTATTTCGTGTTTGTATGAAAAACCTGCATGCGAAGGAACCTTGTCGCGAGCAGATTGCGCTCTTGTCTTGCCTCGAGCCCGCTTGGCAAGATTTGTAGCTGCATTGTGACCGGCAAGTTACCTTGCCGGTGGCAGCACTTCCAGCAGGCTGTTGAGGATCCGTTCCTCAAAGCGCTCGCGGCAAGTGTGCGCACCGGCAAGTTGCCGCACTATGACTGACAAGTTACCTTGACGGTGGCGGCACTTCCAGCAGGCTGCTGGGGACCTGTTCCTCAAAGCGCTCGCGACAAGTGTACGCTCCGGCAAGTTTCCGAACAGCATAGGGAACACAATCATACAAAGACAAAGAAAAACAAGGGGAATAGCACGCATTCATCTGAGCATGACAAATAATAGATATTCATTAAAGAGTGCTCGATAACATTTTCTTAGCCCTTCCCCGCATGGTTTACATTGAGTGCAATACAAGGGCAAAAGCGGCACCACGGCGAAGCCCAACTCGTTCCCGGAAGACCAGATGATGGTGCTTCCGGCGTTCAGCTGGAGTCAGAGCCATCGTCCTTGATCTTGACATTTGGAGCACCGCTGTTGTCGTCGTCCTCATCGTCGTCGTCCTCGGTCTCGCTGGAGGAAGCAGTGTCGCTGTCGCTCGAGCTCTCCGCACAGCACTCCAGGCGAGTGCCTGAAGCCCCGAAGAACTTCACGACGAGCGTGTCAGATCCGACCAGCTTGAAGTTAAGGAGATGTCCCTGCCCCAAGCAGCGAGCACGGATGAAGGACTTCCATCCATGAGTGAAGTACATGATGCCGTTAGTGGAGGTCTCGACGGTCACCCAGACTGGGCCGTTGCAGCAGCCGTCCACACGCAGCCACAAGCCACACAGATGACTGTCTTCCATCGCCCAAGCGAAAGGACGAGGAAGCCGCAACCAGCTCCATGGCCAATCACGCAATTCCATGACGAACTCATGCGCCATGTCCTCCGTATGGCCTTCTGCTTGGGGTGGAGTAGCCGGAGATGAAACGATGAGCGCGCTGCCACGGCCGCCCCGGGTGCCGCGTCTTCCACGTCCACGAACCGTGGCCCTTCCTCGGGCATTGGGGCCGGCTTCTACAGCCGTGGTTGAGACGTGGATGTGTCCTCGAGGAGAAGCCCTTGTAACAATGGTAGATGCACAAGCTCGGCCTCTTCCCCTCGCCATAATGGCAACAGATGCGGGGGGGGGGGGGGAGGTAGAACAAAGAGACGACGGTGGCTGAGGAATGGGAAGAGATGGATGAGCATCGCTCTCCGCGGCCCCCTCTTTATAGGGAGGGCGCGGGGGCTGGCTCTTCACGGCTTTTGGGCGACCGCCCAGCTTCACCAATCCCGTGCTCTGCATTCCTGACCGGGCACACTGCTCCATCGACCTTCCAGTTTCGCCAATCCAGCGCCCTGCGTCCCTGGCCAGGCGCACCACTCCAAACGACCGCCCCTCTTCGCCAATCCATTGCCTCGCATGCGGATACGTGTGGTGGAAGGGCGTAGGGAAAGAAGAAACAAAGAAGATCTCAGAAGACAGAAACCATCATGACTAAAAATTACGGCGGCAGTTTTCCCGCCGCGTGTCTGTGCATTGTTTGGGCCTAGCCCAACGACGCTTCGGATGCGCGTATGGCCCAGGCCTGGGGGCTCCTGTCGGTGTATAAAACATGGGTATTTTATACCATGACTTATGCACAGACAGTGGTACCTTCGCTGCCGGCCAAGACTTGCCGGAAACTGCCAAACATCAAGATTCAAGACCCAGTTGCAGAAGCCACTAGAGAGAAGATCAAGACGAAGCATCAAATTCTACA
Organism: Elymus sibiricus; assembly: GCA_039707655.1. Lineage (NCBI taxonomy): Eukaryota > Viridiplantae > Streptophyta > Magnoliopsida > Poales > Poaceae > Elymus > Elymus sibiricus. The sequence goes on along the minus strand of CM077666.1, from coordinate 162,312,265 downwards.
CAAAAGATATCCTTTGTCGACAAGGCCGAGCCGGCAAGGTGAAGGCCCGGCAAGCTCTGTGCTGGCAAGCTCTCGCTAGTTGTTAGCGCTCCACCTCATTAAGCAGCCAGTTGCTAATCGATGAGGTGTCGAGCTCGCAGGCAGTTAGGTGAGGCTTGTCGGGCATGTGTCAGCATGCTGGAAGGAGATTTGCCTTTAATGACACCCGTCCAGAAGGCGTGTCAAGTTAATAGGAGGTAGTTGGGCGAGCGGTGCAGAATCCTTGCCGGGACTACTCCTCCACATGACACCTAACAGAGCATTTATTGCTTTTGTCCTGAACTGGCAGAGTTAGGTATGATAGCACTGTTTGCTATCTAATCAACTTGTAATGACTCTTTTGCCACTGTGGTGACCCCTTGAGCTATAAAAGGAGGGCCAGGGCAACAATTATAGGGGGGGTCCCCCGATCGAACCCTTGCACAAGTTGCATGCGTAGCTGCTCCTCTCACACCTTGCCGGAGGAAATGCTCCTTGTACTTGTGTTCATACACATCCAACACACCCAAGCAGGAGTAGGGTTTTACACCTCATGGTGGCCCGAACCTGGGTAAATCCCTTGCCCCCTCAGTTGATTCTGCTCTTTGTGCTCGTCGATCTCCCTAGCCGAACTGCAAAGGGGATAGATGGCCCCATAGATGGTCATACCCCCGACATCTTTTTGTGCTCGTCGATCTCCCTAGTCGAACTGGAAAGGGGCTAGATGGCCCCATAGATGGTCATACCCCTGACATATACCTATTGGAATTTGTGAGGATGTTCCCGTTGCCATTGCAAATGTTACAATTTTAACGAATTTTGTTATACTCTATATGCCTGAGGACGACAACATGTTGATCATCCTTGGTGGACCCTTTTTGAACACTGCAGGGGCTGTTATTGATTGCAACAAAAGCAAGGTCACTTTCTATGTCAATGGTAATAAGCATACGATTTATTTCCCGAAGAAACAAACTTCAGTGAATGGTATCAATTGTATTGAGAAGGTTTTGACAATCACTATTGGGGGATTCAAATTTCCTTTTCCTTCTATCAAAAAGAAATATGAAATTCTTATTGTTGGGGAGATGCATATCCCCATTGAGGTAACTTAGTGTTATACGAAAATTCTTCAGTTTCATGTCACTCGGAAATAGTTTGTTAATAAGACTTGATCAACCTTATTAATGGATTCTTTTTATAGGGCATGTGGTCGATGAATTTAGTAAGCACAACTTTCTGTAATCTTAGTTTGCTCTCTGTTATTTTTAGTTTAAATAAAATAAAATGCCATGATTATCCTGTTTTCTGAATTATCCGTGCAACAAAAAATGGACCAAAAATAAAAGTGCTCAGAATGCAATAAAATTTTAACATGATTTTTTCTGGAATATATAAGATTTTTTGGCACTGAGAACAACCCAGGGGGGGTGCACCTATTGCCCACAAGGCAACAGGGCACGGCCACCCTCCCAGGGCGCGCCAAGATGCCTTGTGGGTCCCACAGGGACCCACTCACTTATCCATTCAGCCCACTTCATGTCCTACCTCCAGAAAAAATCATAGCAGCTCTCTCTCATGTTCTTGCTCCCAAACCTGAGATTTTCGATCTCTTTGGTCGGAGGTCCGTTTCTGAAACTGTTTTGAGGGATTGCTCCTTGGTATGTGACTCCCATTGCTCCAATTAGTTTTTGCTTTAGTGGATTATATTTTGCATAAATTGCTGCTATTGGTACTACTGAAAATGAGCTTGCATGTTGAATTCTTTGAGTTCTAAGTAGTTTGAATGCTTGATATAGCCTCTAGGCAGTTATATGAGTAGTTGCTATCAATCTTGTGAAGTTTTGTTAACATCTTTTTGTGGTCCAAAATTTTCAGAAATTTGTTTGTAGGAATATGAACATTTCAGGAGGAGTTCTTCAAGGAGGAGGTCCTCTGAAGCATCATCGAGTGAAAGCCCAGCACGCCAATCATATGTTGAACCAAGGGCAAGTTTAGTGCGAGGTGCCAAAGAAAAATCGTGTTGGTGGTCGTGTAACGAGTTCATGCAGGGTGCAGGCATTAAGGAAGAATTTGACCAATATATTCACAACACCGAGCTCTCCGCCTTCATCGCAGATAGGCCACCGCAGCACTACAACCTTACTCATTCATTCACTCAAAACTTTGAATATCATCTGCGCAGTTCTAGAGTTTTATTTCATCTATATGATAGATCTTTTGCTATGTCTCTAGAAGAGTTTTGTGATGTATGCAAAATTCCATTCTGGGGTTCACTTAGCGAACCGCATCAATTTGAATATGAATCGTTTCTCAATAGCCTTTGCAATAGTGAGAATAGGGGAGTTACGCAAGCTAGGATAAAGAGCATTCACTTTCGCGCTATTTGCTACTTCGCACTTTTTAATGGCAAATGCATTGTTGGTAAACAAGACTGTAGTGCACTTTGTGCTCCTGACCTGAGCCTTATTCACGCTGCTTTAACGGGTAGCAGACACTATAATCTTGGGGCCATTGTTGCACGTAGGTTGCACTGCAACTCGGGTAATGGTGCTTTATATGGAGGAATTTATGCTTCCCGAGTAGCTGCCAGGCTAGGGGTCTCGCCTAGGCCTAATGATCCTCTTTTACCTGGTAAATATTTGAATTTTGAGGCAATGCAGAACCATGAGTTCATTAAGCGCAACACTCGCAATTATGATTATAACTTGATATTTGATCAATATCGTTCTGTGTTTGTCGTTTTGCCTGCTCCTGCCCTCTTTGATTTTCAGAACAAACAGAGATATTTTCTTCATGAGAGCGAGCTGCACGAGTACAATGCGGCAGTTGAGGCTGCCCGTCTGGCTGAGGAGGCGGCTCAGAACGCCTCCACGAGCTACCATTTCGATTATTATCCTGGACAGCCATGGCAGTAGACCAAGCTAGGCCAAGAGCCTAAGCTTGGGGAGTATGTATCTCTCACTGACATTACATTCATGTCCACACATTCATTCCAGTTGTCGGTGTTCATCCATTTTCATTGTATATCCATGTTAGTTTTATCTTCACTTTCTTCTTGTGTGTTTGAAAAACTTTGAAAACCCAAAAATATTTCTCGCTTCTTTTCGGTTTTTCTTTCCTGTTTGTTAGTTTGTAGTATTAAAAGAAATCCCAAAAAGATTTCTCGTTTCTTATTTTGCTTGTTTGGAGTTCTCCCGTGTAAATAGTTTTTCTTGCTTTTCGTTTTTCTTCTTTAATTTGCTTTCTTTCAGAAAAACTAAAAACTCCAAAAATATTTCAGTGTGTTTCTCTGAATTTCTTTTCTTTTCGTTGAGTCATAGTAGGGAGAAGACCACGACGAAAATGATGAGTGGTTCTCATATACTTTATTGTTGATCTAATAAAAAAGCCAATATTACCTTGTCTTCTCCCTTGATTAAAATGCTTTCAGATTCTAGCTTAGTCCACGTCACCCTTGCACTATTATTATTTTCACATCATTCGGTCGTGCAAGTGAAAGGCAATAATAACGATGATTTGATGAAGTGACTGTGGCAAGGAAAAGCTGGTATGAACTCTTCTTGTTTTTGTTTTTGTAAATATGTTTAACTCAGTATCCATGATTCAGCATATTATGAGTAAACATGTTTGTGATGACAATTAGAGATTATAGTTGCTCATGCCATGCTTAAGTAGCTAGGAGTGGATAATGATTTATCTTGGAAGTCAACATGCATTAAAATGGTTGTGATGTAGTATGTTAATATGGTATCCTCCTCTGAATGTTTCAAGTGGCTTGACTTGGCACATGTTCATGCATGTTGTTGATTCAAAACCAACATAGCCTCCACGATATTTAAGTTCAGGGTGTCTATATCCTACTCATGCTAGTATTCAATGTTAATTATTCTCAATGCATGATCATGACCGTTCTCGCTCTCTAGTTGGTTGCTTCTCAATCTATTTTCTAGCCCTCACTTGTACTAAGCAGGAATTCTGCTTGTGCATCCACAATCCTTAAACCAAAGTTGTTCCAGATGAGTCCACTATATCTACCTATATGCGGTATTACTCTGCTACTCTAAGTAAATTTGCATGTGCCACCTCTAATCATTCAAATAAACATCCGTTTTGTGTGCCCGTACCGCTCATGGAGCGACAGGGGGCGGTCAGTATCTTCCATGCTAAGCTGGTTATTCTCGAGATGAGTGTTTATTCACTTGTCATTGCATGAGAGAGGCTGGTATTTGGGATGCCCAGTCCTATGCTCAAAATCGAAAATACATAATGCAAACAAACTCCCCCAGAAAGTTGTTGGTATGGAGGGCACCCGAGGATTCGGCTAGCCATGGCTTGTGTTGGTATGGTGGAGGGGGAGTAAACTTTACCTTTCCGCTTGGGAACCGCCTATAATGTGTTTAGCATGGAAGATATTGAAAACTCTCGGTCGTGACGTTGACAGCAAAAAGTACATCTCCCAAAATTATTTTTCATCTCTGATTTAAGCTTCGAGCTCTGGCACCGCTGCAAATCCCTGCTTCCCTCTGCGAAGGGCCTATCTATTTACTTTTATGTTATTTACTTTATGTTATTTTACTTTTATTGTTGAGTCTCACCTTCTTGCACTAAGTGCCAATCCTGAGAGTACTATTGTCATCCTTATGCATTAAGTATAGTTAATGTTGTATGCATCATGACTGGATCTCTTCTACCCTGAATTACAATGTTTAGTCGCTGCTTGAACTTTGGAGGTGCTTTTATATCTGCCCTGAATTACTACTCTGCATTTATGTTTTGCGGTCTCAGAAAGGGCTAGCGAGATACCATGTTATCATTTTATATCATGATTGTTTTGACAAATTGTTGGCATTTGAGATATGTTATTATTGCTCTCTAGTTGATTACGCCATTGATATGAGTAAATGTAGTTTTTAAATGTTATTATGAGCATGGTTAGTTCAGGATCTTTGCTGAAAACCTGGGTACTATTTAAGCTTATATACGGATACAAGAACAAAAGAGTTCATAAAAGTTTTTCTTTATCACTTTCAGTTTGTCAACTGAATTGCTTGAGGACAAGCAATGAGTTAAGCTTGGGGGAGTTGATACGTCTCTGTCGTATCTACTTTTCCAAACACTTTTGCTCTTGTTTTGGACTCTAATTTGCATGATTTGAATGAAACTAACCCAGACTGACGCTGTTTTCAGCAGAACTACCATGGTGTTGTTTTTGTGCAGAAATCCAAGTTCTCGGATTTGGACGAAACTTTTTGGAGAATTTTTATGGAATATATAAAAATTATTGGCGCAAGAATCAACAGAAGAGGGGCCACCTATTGCCCATAAGGCAACAAGGTGCGACCCCCCTAGGGCGCGCCCTGATGCCTTGTGGGGCCCACAGGTGGCCGTCTGACCTAATTCCAATGCTATAAATTCTCTTTCCCTGAGAAAAAAATAGAGTAGAAGTTTCATCGCATTTTATGATACGGAGCCACCGCCACCTCCTGTTCTTCATCGGGAGGGCTGATCTGGAGTCCGTTTGGGGCTCCGGAGAGACGAATTCGATGCCATCGTCATCATCAACCATCCTCCATGACCAATTTCATGATGCTCACCACCGGGCGTGAGTAATTCCTTCGTAGGCTTGCTGGACAGTGATGGGTTGGATGAGATTTATCATGTAATCGAGTCAATTTGTTAGGGCTTTGATCCCTAGTATCCACTATGTTCTGAGATTGATGTTGCTATGACTTTGCTATGCTTAATGCTTGTCACTAGGGCCCGAGTGCCATGATTTCAGATCCGAACCCTTTATGTTTTCATGAATATATTTGTGTTCTTGATCTTATCTTGCAAGTTATATGCACCTATTACGTGTCATGATCCGCATACCCCAAGGTGACAATAATTGGGATTCTTTCCGGTGATTGCCGTAGTTTGAGGAGTTCATGTATTCACTAAGTGCTAATGCTTTGTTCTGGTTCTCTATTAAAAGGAGGCCTTAATATCCTTTAGTTTCCTTAAGGACCCCGCTGCCACGGGAGGGTAGGACAAAAGATGTCATGCAAGTTCTTATTATAAGCACGTATGACTATATACGGAACACATGCCTACATTACATTGATGAATTGGAGCTATTGTGTATCGCCCTAGGTTGTGACTATTATATGATGAATATCATCCAACATAATTATCATCACCGATCCAATGCCTACGACTTTCTCATATTAGTTTCTGCTAAGTTATTTTGTTGCTACTGCTTTACACTTGCTATAAAACTGCTACTGTTACTGTTGTTGTTACTGAGTTACTATTACTACTGCTATTGAAACTATCATACTACTGTGCTACTAAACACTTTGCCCTAGATATTTAATTCTCCAGGTGTGGTTGAATTGACAACTCAACTGCTAATACTCGCAAATATTCTTTGGCTCCCCTTGTGTCGAATCAATAAATCTGCGTGAAATACTACCCGCGAAAACTGTTGCGATCCCCTATACTTGTGGGTTATCATAGGTTACATGCATTATACACCTAGCGAAATATTTTAATTGAACATAACATGGATTCAAAGTTTTGAATGACATTTGTAGTAATTCAAACACTAAAACGGGACAAGGCCCTCTCTTGTGTGGTGCGAATTGATTTTTTTTGTTTTTTTGGTCGAGGGAAGTGCGAATTGATATGGTACCGTACACGTTAGCCTTGTCCCGAAATTTCAACCCGCACCTTATTATGCCGAAATTTCAAGATATCTCTTTGTCTATTTGTGATCCGAAAACTCCCTCCTTCTCAACCCGCACCTTGCTATCCCGAAATTACAACGCGCGCGAAAACTCCCTCCTCCTGCGAAATCCCGACACGTGAAATCCCCGTTCTACCCCTGGGCGGAAAGAGCCACTAGTTCAAATTGGTGGGGGTACTTTTGTAACTTACCCTACATTTCGGACAAGCGCGTCCCTAAGTCATAGTTCCCCCTCTTATCCCCTTCTTTTCCCCATTCGAAAACCGAGGCCGCCAAAACCTCTCTCCACCAGCCGCGAAACCCCACCCTCCTTGGTCCGCCCCCCCACCTCCGCCCCGCCGGAGCCTCTTCCCCGACGACGTCGTCCACCACAACAGCTTGACGTCCCTCATCCACTGCACCTGATTAGGATCCGTCATCGATCTCGTCGTCCCACCGGTTCAGCCGCCCCATCCTCCACCTCCAAGGAGCTGCTCCGACGACCGCCTCGTCTATCGCGGCTGCTCCATTCCCACAACGCCGCCTTAACCTGCCCCATCGGAACCTGACAGCACATTTGCTCCCTTGGTGGTTTTGGTAATTCATAACAACATATATCTCATTGAACTAATGTACATTCAAGTTAAAGATTTCAGGATGTTCAATGATTGGCATGGCATGGACTAGAGATGTGGACCCATCAAAATGCTAAGGACATGGATTGGCAAAAGCTCAGGACTCTACATTTTTGGTTTAGTGATCCAAGATCACATTGAGTCCATAGGAAAGCCAATACTCTTAAAAGGGGATGAGGTGTTGCTTAATGATCTTTTTGCTCAAGTGCTTAGTGACAGTGCTCCTAAACCCTCAACCACTTTCTCCATCCAAATATGTCCAAATACTACATTCCAACTTGGCCCCACCGAAAATTCCTATCCGGAGCCACCGAGTTCATCTGGACTTAGCCACTGCCAAAACCCTAACAAATCGGATCCACCGATATGGATCTCGGTCCCACCGAGATGGCCTTGCCAACTCTCTGTAATCGGTTGCAATTACTTCGGTCCCACTGAGTCTTGCAAATCGGTTTCACCAAGATGGCTTGCCAACTCTCTGTTGCCTTATTGTTTCACTTCGGTCCCACCGAGTTGATGCAATCGGTGCCACCGAGACGAGGTTTGCCCAAACCATTGCACATCGGTCCATCCGAGTTGTTCCAGTCGGTCCCACCGAGATTCCTAACGTTCATATCCTTTACATAGTTCGGTGCCACCGAGATTTCTGATCGGTGCCACCGAGTTGGGTCAAAAGTGTGTAACAGTTGGATTTTGTGTGGAGGCTATATATACCCCTCCACCACTTCTTACTCAGTAAGGAGAGCCATCAGAACGTGCCTACACTTCCACCATACATTTTCTGAGAGAGAACCACCTACTCATGTGTTGAGATCAAGACATTCCAATCCAACCATTTGAACCTTGATTTCTAGCCTTTCCCAAGTTGCTTTCCACTCAAATCCTTCTTTCACCATAGCCAAATCTGTGAGGAGTTGTTTGAGTGTTGGGGAGACTATCATTTGAAGCACAAGAGCAAGAAGTTCATCAACAACACACCGTCTATTACCTTTTGGAGAGTGATGTCTCCTAGATTGGTTAGGTATCACTTGGGAGCCTCCGACATGATGTGGAGTTTAACCAAGGAGTTTGTAAGGGCAAGGAGATCGCCTACTTCATGAAGATCTACCCCGAGTCAGGCTAGTCCTTCATGGACGTAAGCCATGGTGGAATAGACAAGGTTGCTTCTTCGTGGACCCTTCGTGGGTGGAGCCCTCCGTGGACTCGTGCAGCCGTTACCCTCCGTGGGTTGAAGTCTCCATCAACGTGGACGTACGATAGCACCACCTATCGGAACCATGCCAAAAATCATCGTGTCTTCATTGCATTTGAAATCTCCGATCCCCTCCTTTACTTACATGTGCAATTGTTTACTTTCCGCTGCTATACTCTTAGAATTGCATGTGTAGGGTGATGCTTGACTTGTATACTTGCTAAAATATGCCTACAACTAAAATTGGAAAAATGAGAGGTTTTTATTTGGTCAAGTACTCTAATCACCCCCCTCTAGACATACTTTCGATCCTACAAGTGGTATCAGAGCTTTGGTCTCCGTAAGCCTTGATTTCCATTTCTTTGGTGATCATAGCCTTGGTTTCACAACCTAGGAGAGTATGGCATCTAGTGAGGGTAATTATCACCGTAGAGGTCCATATTTTGATGGTACAAACTTTGCTAGTTGGAAACATAAGATGAAAATGCATATTCTTGATCATAACCCCGCCGTTTGGGCTGTTGTTCGTGTTGGCTTTCAAGGTGATTTCTTTGAGGATGGCAAGGAACCGGATCGTGAAGCAACCCCGGAAGAATTGAAGATGTTGCAATACAATGCTCAAGCTTGTGACATTCTCTTCAACGGTTTGTGTCTCGAGGAATTCAACAAAATCAGCTGCCTCAAGATTGCAAAGGAAATTTGGGATACTTTGGTTGATATGCATGAGGGTACCGAGTCCGTCAAGGAATCTAAGTTGGATGTGCTTCAAAGTCAACTTGACAAGTTCAAGATGAAGGATGGTGAAGGAGTCGCTAAAATTTACTCTAGGCTTGCTCTCATCACAAATGAGATTGCCGGCTTAGGAAGTGAAGAGATGACCGACAAATTCATCATCAAGAAGATCCTTAGAGCTTTGGATGGAAAATATGATACCATTTGCACATTGATCCAAATGATGCCAAATTACAAAGATCTCAAGCCCACGAAAGTCATTGGAAGGATTGTTGCTCATGAAATGTCACTCAAGGACAAAGAGGAGCTACACAACAAATCAAGTGGTGCTTACAAAGCCTCAACCGATGCTCCAACAACTTCAAGTGACAAGCTAGTATCCAATGAAGAGATAAGACTAATGGTGAAAAGATTCAACAAGTTCTACAAGAACAAAGGGAAAGAAAGAAGCTCTATCTCAAGACACTATGAGAGAAGATCATCAAGTCGTGACCAAAATTGCTACAATTGTGGAAAACCTAGACACTATTCCAATGAGTGTACGGCTCCCTACAAGAAAAGAGACGAATCACCAAGAGGAAGACATAGAAGAGATGAATCACCTCATAAGGAGAGAAGGAGTAGAGATGATCGTTATGAACGAAGACACTCTCGAAGAAGCAAGGATTCGGAAAGGAAGGACAAGTCATCAAAGAGCTACACAACAAAAAGACATCAAGCTCATGTTGGTGAATGGGTTTCCGGCTCCGACTCCGACAACCACTCCGAGAGAAGCTATCACTCCAACTCCGACTATAGTCAAGATGAAGGTGTTGCCGGACTTGCTCTTGTGTCATCCAACTCCCATGATCTATTTGACACACAAAATGAAGGAATTGGAAGATGCTTCATGGCAAAAGGCCCCAAGGTATCACACCCCGAGTATCTTGATTTCAATAGTGATGAGGATGATTTGCTTGGTGATGATGATTTACTTGTTGATAAGGCTAGTGATGTGAGCTATAATGAAAATGCTAGTAATCATGATAGTAAGGAGGAAACGAGTGACAATGCTATGAAGGAGATTGAGCGTCTAACTAAAGAACTAAATGCTCTTAAGTTAGCTCATGAAACAACTCAAGAGGATCATAGAGAACTTCTAAGAACTCATGAGAAGCTACGCTTCGAGAAGATAAATTTAGAGCAAGAGCATGAGTTTCTTAAAGCTATCAATGACGATCTTCGAAAGAAGATTTCTTCATATCTTGCCAAACGTTTACTCTTGTCTACCTTTATGCCACAAGTTAAACCTAAGCAAACTAGCAACAAGGGTAAAAAGGGTTCTACCTCTAGTAGTAACAATAACAATGCTATATCCAATGTTGTTGCTTCTAGTAGTTCTATTGATTCCACTAATAATTCTCTTAGCCAAGTTACACTTGAGCAAGAAAACATTCTATTGAAAGGAATTATAGAAAAAGGTGTCTACAAGAGCCTTGCCGGGAGTAAGCAATTTGGGGAAATTGTACGCAAGCAAGGAAGGCACCGAAAGAACCAAGGTGTTGGTTTTGAACGAAAGTTCAATGCCAATGGAGTTGAGTGGGAAGAAGATCAATACCCCAAGATGAAGTTTGTTCCTCAACAAGAGAAGTATGGTCCTACTTCCTTCAAGGGAACACAAGCTCAAGAAGATCTTCCACCACAAGACAACAAGCTAAAAGGCAAGGACAAGCTTCAAGAAGAGATTGATTCATTTGAAGAAGCACCTCAAGCCTTGGTCAAGTGGGTTCCCAAGACTTCATCAAATTCTACTTCATCAAGTGCTACTACAACTCCAAGGATTCCCATCAAGTTGATGTGGGTTCAAAAGAAGAAGAACTAGAGAGTTCTTGAGGGTGACTCCGCCAACAAACTTCACTCACATTCATTTATGGCAAGAACTTGTGCAATCAACTTCCACATCTTGCACTAGTTCATGGAGTCACAAACCCTCTTGTTGGTAAGGCAAGGGACAAGGTAGTCATTGTATTCATGGACATCATCATATGTGTATTTCACTCTATGTCTATGGATATCCTTGTATGTTCCTTGTGTGGGACTAACCCATGTAGGTATTGAAAGCACAAAACTCCAAAGGATTGCTCCCAACTCTTGATGGTCTACATCAACATTGAGCATCCACATCTTCAACATCTACATGAAGTCATCATCGACAAAACCCAAGGTTAGTTCATCCCTCTTTGGGGGGATATCACTTCTAGGGGGAGCTTTGCTCTAAAAAAATTGAGCTAAAGCAACTCTAATGGTGTGAACACATCAATGCTTTATGTAAAAGTGGCAACCCCACTTGTGCTTAAACGATGAGTATAACCTATGATCAAATGTTCTCATTTGACTCCTAAGTCAATGACCTAGTGTGGCACCCCGGCTCAGAGCAACCGGTTTACCTTGCATTGCCAGCACAGAGATCAAGTCTTCTAGCAATACACAACAACTTGGTACAGAAAACAACCGCTTTATTGATCTCTTAGCAGAAACATAGGTTTACATTTTACATGATAAGCGAGGCCAAGCGGCACACACGGTGCGGCTGCACTTATGTACATTATTTAGTAGACATGGCAGGGTCCTCGATGATAAGGGAACTACTACGCGACAGTGGAACGACGAGGTATCGGAACTCCATTCCATAGGGACACTGCTGGGACACGACCTAGAGCGCGACATACTGCTCGACATCCACGCCATGCACGGCTTCTCCTGCATCTGGCTGTTGGAAATATGCCCTAGAGGCAATAATAAATTGGTTATTATTATATTTCCTTGTTCATGATAATCGTTTATTATCCATGCTATAATTGTATTGATTGGAAACTCAAATACATGTGTGGGTACATAGACAACACTGTGTCCCTAGTAAGCCTCTAGTTGACTAGCTCGTTGATCAAAGATGGTTAAGGTTTCCTAGCCATTGACATGAGATGTCATTTGATAACGGGATCACATCATTAGGAGAATGATGTGATGGACAAGACCCAAACTGTAAACGTAGCATTTGATCGTGTCAGTTTATTGCTATTGTTTTCTGCATGTCAAGTATCTGTTCCTTTGACCATGAGATCATGCAACTCACTGACACCGGAGGAATACCTTGTGTGTATCAAACGTCGCAACGTAACTGGGTGACTATAAAGGTGCTCTACAGGTATCTCCGAGGGTGTCTGTTGGGTTGGCATGGATCAAGACTGGGATTTGTTACTCCGTATAACGGAGAGGTATCTCAGGGCCCACTCGGTAATACAACATCACAATGAGCCTTGCAAGCAATGTGACTAAAGTGTTAGCCACGAGATCTTGTATTACGGAACGAGTAAAGAGACTTGCCGGTAACGAGATTGAACTAGGTATAGTGATACCGACGATCGAATCTCGGGCAAGTAACATACCGAAGAACAAAGGGAACAGCATACGGGATTAACTGAATCCTTGACATAGAGGTTCGACCGATAAAGATCTTCGTAGAATATGTAGGAGCCAATATGGGCATCCAGGTCCCGCTATTGGTTATTGGCCGTAGAGGTGTCTCGGTCATGTCTACATAGTTCTCGAACCCGCAGGGTCTACACACTTAACGTTTGGTGACGATTAGTATAATTGAGTTATTATGTTGGTGACCGAAAGTTGTTCGGAATCCCGGATAAGATCCCGGACATGACGAGGATCTCCGGAATAGTCCGGAGGTAAAGATTGATATATGTGATAATAGTGTTTTGATCTCCGGAAGAGTTCCGAAGTTCACCGGAAGAGGTTCCGGATGTTTACCGAAGTGTTCGGGTGCAGCAACACTTTATATGAGCCAAAGGGATAAAGCCCACAAGGTATTGGAAAGTGCAAAAGTAGTTTTACTACCGCCGGAGCGGTACTACCGCTTGTGTGAAGCGGTACTACCGCCCAAGCGGTACTACCGCTTGTGTGAAGCGGTACTACCGCCCAAGCGGTACTACCGCTTGTGTGAAGCGGTACTACCGCTTGTGCGCGGCTGTGCACGGTTCGGCAGGGATCCGAGTTGGACTCTTTCCCTGCGGGCCAAACCGACCTTGTGCGGGCAAAACCGACCCGGAGGAGGCTTTTACTCCAAGTTTAGACCCCAAGGCTCAACATATAAATAGAGGGGCAGGGCTAGCACACGGGACACATCAGGATTTCCCAAGCCGTGTGCCGGCAACCCTAGCCCTCTAGTTCCTCCGTCATAATCTCCGTAGTGCTTGGCGAAGCCCTGCAGAGATTGTTCCTCACCACCATCACCACGCCGTCGTGCTGCTGGAACTCAACCACTACTTCACCATCGCTCGCTGGATCGAGGAGGTGAAGGCGTCATCAAGCCGTACGTGTGTTGAACGCGGAGGTGCCGTCCGTTCGGCACTAGATCGGAAGGATCGTGATTGGATCGCGGGACGCTCGGCGATTTGGATCGCGAAGACGTTCGACTACATCAACCGCGTTTATTAACGCTTCCGCTTAGCGATCTACAAGGGTATGTAGATTCACTCTCCCTCTCGTAGATGCTCATCACCATGGATAGATCTTATGTGTGCGTAGGAAAATTTTTGTTTCCCATGCAACGTTCCCCAACAGTGGCATCATGAGCTAGGTCTATGCGTAGATGAGATCTCGAGTAGAACACAAACGAGTTGTGGGCGTGGGTGTATACATATTGCTTGCCGTTACTAGTTGATACTTGATTTAGCGGTATTGTGAGATGAAGCGGCCCGGACCGACATTACGCGTACGCTTACGCGAGACTGGTTTTACCGCTGCGTGCACTTGTTGCATAAAGGTGACTGGCGGGTGTCTGTCTCTCTCACTTTAGTTGAATCGGTTCAATGAAGAGGGTTCTTTTAGAAGATCAAAAAGCAATCACTACACCACGTTGTGGTTTTGCGTAGGTAAGAACGGTTCTTGCAAACCCGTAGCAGCCACGTAAAATTTGCAACAACAATTAGAGGACGTCTAACTTGTTTTTGCAGGGTATGTTGTGATGTGATATGGCCAATTACATGATGAGATATATGTGATGTATGAGATGATCATGTTTTGTATAGAATATCACGACTTGCATGTCGATGAGTACGGCAACTGGCAGGAGCCATAGAGTTGTCTTTAATTATTGTATGACCTGCGTGTCAATCATTAAGCGCTATGTAATGCTTTACTTTATCGCTAAACGTTAGCTATAGTCGTGGAAGCAACAGTCGGCGCGACAACCTTATGGCGACACGTTGATGGAGATCAAGATGATGGAGATCATGGTGTCATGCCGGTGACGATGGAGATCATGCCGGTGCTTTGGAGATGGAGATCAAAAGCACAAGTTCATGGCCATATCATGTCACTTATGATTTGCATGTGATGTTAATCCTTTTATGCATCTTATTTTGCTTAGGACGACGGTAGCATTATAAGGTGATCCCTCACTTAAATTTCAAGATAAATTGTGTTCTCCCCAAGTGTGCACCGTTGCGAAAGTTCGTCGTTTCGAGACACGCCGTGATGATCGGGTGTGATAGACTCTACGTTCGCATACAACGGGTGTAAGCCATGTTACACGTGCGGAACACTCGGGTTAAACTTGACGAGCCTAGCATGTACAGACATGGCCTCGGAACACAAGAGACCGAAAGGTCGAACATGAGTCATATAGTAGATATGATCAACATGAAGATGTTCACCATTGAAACCACCTCGACTCACGTGATGATCGGACTTGAGTTGGTGGATTTGGATCATGTTACACTCGAATGATCGGAGGGATGTCAATTTGAGTGGGAGTTTTTTAAATATGATTAACTAAACTCATTATCTAAGAACAATAGTCTAAGTTGTCTTTGCTATATTTATGTTGTAGATCATGGCTCGCGCAGTAGCACCCCTAAATTTTAAATGCGTTCCTAGAGAAAGCTAAGTTGAAAGATGATGGAAGTAACTTTGTGGACTGGGCCCGTAATCTAAGGATTATCCTTACGGCTTCCCAGAAGGCTTATGTCCTTGATGCACCGCTTGGTGATCCACCCGCTCCAGTTGAGTCTCTAGACGTTGTGAACGCCTGGCAGGCTCGTTCTGATGATTACTCAATAGTTCAATGTGCAATGTTGTATGGCTTAGAACTGGGACTTCAAAGACGTTTTGAACGTCATGGAGCATATGAGATGTTCCAGGAGTTGAAGTTTATCTTTCAGAAGAATCCCCGGATCGAGAGATATGAGATCTCCGATAAGTTCTATGCTTGCAAGATGGAGGAGAACGGGTCTATCAGTGATCACGTGCTCAGAATGTCTGGGTACTCCACCCGTCTGGCTGAGTTAGGGATGCCCCTTCCGCCAGAGGCTATCACTGACAGAGTTCTTCAATCATTGCCACCTAGCTACAAGAGCTTCGTGTTGAACTATAACATGCACGGGATGAACAAGTCAGTCGCCGAGCTGTTTGCGATGCTGAAAGCCGCTGAGTCTGAAATTCAGAAGGAGCATCAAGTGTTGATGGTCAATAAAACCACTAGTTTCAAGAAAAATGGCAAGGGTAAGAAGGGTAACTCCAAGCAGAGTGGCAAAGCAGTTGCTCCTCTCGTGAAGAAACCCAAGGCTGGACCCAAACCAGAAACTGTGTGTTTTCATTGCAAGGGAACTGGACACTGGAAGCGGAATTGCCCCAAGTATTTGGCTGACAAGAAGGCGGCCAACAACAAACAAGGTATATATGATATACATGTTATTGATGTGTACCTTACCAACTCTCGTTGTAGTGCCTGGGTATTTGATACCGGTGCGGTTGCTCATATTTGCAACTCAAAACAGGAACTGCGGAATAGACGGAGGCTGGCAAAGGACGAAGTGACGATGCGCGTGGGAAATAGTTCCAAGGTTGATGTGATCGCCGTCGGCACGCTCGCTCTTCGATTACCGTCGGGATTAGTGATGAACCTAAATAAGTGTTATTTGGTGCCTGCGTTAAGCATGAACATTATATCTGGATCTTGTTTATTGCGAGACGGTTACTCATTTAAATCAGAGAATAATGGTTGTTCTATTTATATGAGTAATATCTTTTATGGTCATGCACCCGATGTGAGGGGTTTATTCTTATTGAATCTCGATAGTAATGATACACATGTTCATAACATTGATGCCAAAAGATGTAGAATTGATAATGATAATACCACTTTCTTGTGGCACTGCCGTTTAGGTCATATTGGCGTAAAACGCATGAGGAAGCTCCATGCTGATGGACTTTTGGAGTCACTTGATTTTGAATCACTTGACACATGTGAACCATGCCTCATGGGCAAGATGACTAAAACGCCGTTCTCTGGAACAATGGAACGGGCAAGTGACTTATTGGAAATCATACATACTGATGTGTGCGGTCCGATGAGTATTGAGGCGCGCGGTGGTTATCGTTACTTTCTCACCTTCACTGATGACTTAAGTAGATATGGGTATATTTACTTAATGAAACACAAGTCTGAAACATTTGAAAAGTTCAAACAATTTCAGAGTGAAGTTGAGAATCATCGTAACAAGAAGATTAAATTCCTACGATCTGATCGAGGAGGAGAATATCTGAGTTATGAGTTTGGCAGTCACTTAAGACAATGTGGAATTGTTTCACAACTAACACCGCCTGGAACACCACAGCGTAATGGTGTGTCCGAACGTCGTAATCGAACCTTATTAGATATGGTGCGATCTATGATGTCTCTTGCCGATTTGCCACTATCGTTTTGGGGTTATGCATTAGAGACAGCTGCATTCACTTTAAATAGGGCACCATCGAAATCCGTTGAGACGACGACATATGAACTTTGGTTTGACAAGAAGCCAAAGCTGTCGTTTCTTAAAGTTTGGGGATGTGATGCTTATGTCAAAAAGCTTCAGCCTGAAAAGCTGGAACCCAAAGCGGAGAAATGCGTCTTCAT
Source organism: Elymus sibiricus (assembly GCA_039707655.1). Taxonomy (NCBI): domain Eukaryota; kingdom Viridiplantae; phylum Streptophyta; class Magnoliopsida; order Poales; family Poaceae; genus Elymus; species Elymus sibiricus. The sequence goes on along the minus strand of CM077666.1, from coordinate 162,295,028 downwards.
AGGATACCCAAAAGAGACAGTTGGGTATACCTTCTACCTCAGATCCGAGGGCAAAGTGTTTGTCGCTAAAAACGGAACATTTCTTGAGAAAGAGTTTCTCTCGAAAGAATTGAGTGGGAGGAAGATAGAACTTGATGAGGTTGTTGAACCTTTACTTCAACCTGAGAGTAGCGCAGCGCAGAAAGTTGTTTCTGTGGAGCCTACATTAGCTGAAGAGGAAGTTAATGATGATGATCATGAAGCTTTGGATCAAGTTGCTATCGAACCTCGTAGGTCGACAAGGACGCGTACTGCTCCCGAGTGGTATGGCAACCCTGTCTTAAAAGTCATGTTGTTAGACAACGATGAACCTACGAGCTATGGAGAAGCGATGATGGGCCCGGATTCCGAGAAATGGTTAGAGGCCATGAAATCCGAGATGGGATCCATGTATGAAAACAAAGTATGGACTTTGGAAGTATTACCTGAAGGGCGTAAGGCCATTCAGAACAAATGGATCTTTAAGAGGAAGACGGACGCGGACGGTAATGTCACCGTCTATAAAGCTCGACTTGTGGCAAAGGGTTTTTCACAAGTTCAAGGAGTTGACTACGATGAGACCTTCTCACCCGTAGCGATGCTTAAGTCCGTCAGAATCATGCAAGCATCTCGGAGTTGGAATCTTCGTTTTGATGGGGTGATCAAAGCGTTCGAGTTTATACAAGTTTACGGAGAAGCTTGTATTTACAAGAAAGTGAGTGGGAGCTCTATAGCGTTTCTAATATTATATGTGGATGACATATTGCTGATTGGAAACAATATAGAAATGCTGGAAAGCGTAAAGGAATATTTGAACAAGAGTTTTTCAATGAAGGACCTAGGAGAAGCTGCTTTCATATTAGGCATCAAGATCTATAGAGATAGATCGAGACGCTTAATAGGACTTTCACAAAGCACATACCTTGATAAGATTTTGAAGAAGTTCAAAATGGATCAGTCCAAGAAGGGGTTCTTGCCTGTTTTGCAAGGTGTGAAGTTGAGTAAGACTCAATGCCCAGTGACTGCAGAAGATAGAGAAAAGATGAGTGTCATCCCCTATGCTTCAGCCATAGGCTCTATCATGTATGCAATGCTGTGCACAAGACCCGATGTCAGCCTTGCCATAAGTATGGTCGGAAGGTTTCAAAGTGATCCAGGAATGGAACACTGGACGGCGGTCAAGAATATCCTGAAGTACCTGAAAAGGACTAAGGACATGTTTCTCGTTTATGGAGGTGATCAAGAGCTCGTCGTAAAGGGTTACGTCGATGCAAGCTTTGACACTGATCCGGATGACTCTAAGTCGCAAACCGGATACGTATTTATTCTTAATGGGGGTGCGGTTAGCTGGTGCAGTTCCAAGCAAAGCGTGGTAGCAGATTCTACATGCGAAGCGGAGTACATCGCAGCCTCGGAGGCGGCGAAGGAAGGTGTCTGGATGAAGGAGTTCATGACAGATCTTGGAGTAGTGCCTGGTGCACTTAACCCAATGACTCTGTTTTGTGATAATACTGGTGCCATTGCTCTAGCCAAGGAACCAAGATTTCACAAGAGGACCAGACACATAAAGCGACGTTTCAATTCCATCCGCGATTACATCAAGGAGGACGACATAAATATTTGCAAAGTACACACGGATCTAAATGTTGCAGATCCGTTGACTAAACCTCTTCCAAGGGCTAAACATGAACAACACCAGAACTGCATGGGTGTTCGATTCATTACAATGTAAATCACATAGTGATGTGAACTAGATTATTGACTCTAGTGCAAGTGGGAGACTGTTGGAAATATGCCCTAGAGGCAATAATAAATTGGTTATTATTATATTTCCTTGTTCATGATAATCGTTTATTATCCATGCTATAATTGTATTGATTGGAAACTCAAATACATGTGTGGGTACATAGACAACACTGTGTCCCTAGTAAGCCTCTAGTTGACTAGCTCGTTGATCAAAGATGGTTAAGGTTTCCTAGCCATTGACATGAGATGTCATTTGATAACGGGATCACATCATTAGGAGAATGATGTGATGGACAAGACCCAAACTGTAAACGTAGCATTTGATCGTGTCAGTTTATTGCTATTGTTTTCTGCATGTCAAGTATCTGTTCCTTTGACCATGAGATCATGCAACTCACTGACACCGGAGGAATACCTTGTGTGTATCAAACGTCGCAACGTAACTGGGTGACTATAAAGGTGCTCTACAGGTATCTCCGAGGGTGTCTGTTGGGTTGGCATGGATCAAGACTGGGATTTGTTACTCCGTATAACGGAGAGGTATCTCAGGGCCCACTCGGTAATACAACATCACAATGAGCCTTGCAAGCAATGTGACTAAAGTGTTAGCCACGAGATCTTGTATTACGGAACGAGTAAAGAGACTTGCCGGTAACGAGATTGAACTAGGTATAGTGATACCGACGATCGAATCTCGGGCAAGTAACATACCGAAGAACAAAGGGAACAGCATACGGGATTAACTGAATCCTTGACATAGAGGTTCGACCGATAAAGATCTTCATAGAATATGTAGGAGCCAATATGGGCATCCAGGTCCCGCTATTGGTTATTGGCCGTAGAGGTGTCTCGGTCATGTCTACATAGTTCTCGAACCCGCAGGGTCTACACACTTAACGTTTGGTGACGATTAGTATAATTGAGTTATTATGTTGGTGACCGAAAGTTGTTCGGAATCCCGGATAAGATCCCGGACATGACGAGGATCTCCGGAATAGTCCGGAGGTAAAGATTGATATATGTGATAATAGTGTTTTGATCTCCGGAAGAGTTCCGAAGTTCACCGGAAGAGGTTCCGGATGTTTACCGAAGTGTTCGGGTGCAGCAACACTTTATATGAGCCAAAGGGATAAAGCCCACAAGGTATTGGAAAGTGCAAAAGTAGTTTTACTACCGCCGGAGCGGTACTACCGCTTGTGTGAAGCGGTACTACCGCCCAAGCGGTACTACCGCTTGTGTGAAGCGGTACTACCGCCCAAGTGGTACTACCGCTTGTGTGAAGCGGTACTACCGCTTGTGCGCGGCTGTGCACGGTTCGGCAGGGATCCGAGTTGGACTCTTTCCCTGCGGGCCAAACCGACCTTGTGCGGGCAAAACCGACCCGGAGGAGGCTTTTACTCCAAGTTTAGACCCCAAGGCTCAACATATAAATAGAGGGGCAGGGCTAGCACACGGGACACATCAGGATTTCCCAAGCCGTGTGCCGGCAACCCTAGCCCTCTAGTTCCTCCGTCATAATCTCCGTAGTGCTTGGCGAAGCCCTGCAGAGATTGTTCCTCACCACCATCACCACGCCGTCGTGCTGCTGGAACTCAACCACTACTTCACCATCGCTCGCTGGATCGAGGAGGTGAAGGCGTCATCAAGCCGTACGTGTGTTGAACGCGGAGGTGCCGTCCGTTCGGCACTAGATCGGAAGGATCGTGATTGGATCGCGGGACGCTCGGCGATTTGGATCGCGAAGACGTTCGACTACATCAACCGCGTTTATTAACGCTTCCGCTTAGCGATCTACAAGGGTATGTAGATTCACTCTCCCTCTCGTAGATGCTCATCACCATGGATAGATCTTATGTGTGCGTAGGAAAATTTTTGTTTCCCATGCAACGTTCCCCAACACTGGCATGATAAGCCAGGTGAGTACTTTGAATGTACTCGCAAGCTCACAGCAAACAAAACAAGTGCGACAAACAATAACCAGTCATTTAACAGATTTAATGCATGAGCAAGATACTACTCAACATGAGAGGTGCACGAAACATTGCCATGGTCCCTGGGACCAACTTACCATTTCGGGGTTACCACGTAACCACCGTTCATATCTCACCAACGTGATCCTCAGTAGATCACATTCATACCTTTCAAAGTGATCCTCACTCGATCACTATTTCTGCATGTGCCATCTTGTGAATCTTAGTGTGCAAGTTAATTATATCTGTTGACCCACGGTGTGACCTGTACTAACTCTGTCCATGTCCGAGGACGCGGCTATCGATAGATTATACACTCTGCAGAGGTTAGTACACTGTACCCACACCACGGAACTCATGGCCTCGTGCTCCCATTCAGGTGGACCAACGACATTCCGACAAAACTAATCTATTTTATGACACTCTCCCGGCCACTCCGACAAACTCCCCTTTGGGCTATGTCCTGGGTGACCCCGGTGCCAACATGTGACACCTGCCACCTCTGTGTCTGCCACCGTCGTGGCCAAACATCAACATTGTCCCAAACGGGGACCTCGGTACCATCAAAACTCAGGTCCTCAAGGTTATGACTGCCTACTGGGCCAGGGTAGCGCCAGAGCACAACCTTCCCTCGTAGGAGGCACCGGCGAGAGGCATGACAATAGACCGCATTAGGGCCTCCCCATCCAGGCAAGTGTGGTTGCACTGGTGTCGGGGAAACGAACACCTATGGGACCGAAGGATCCCTTTACGGTTCGGCAGGGGAGAAAGGACAGCACAAAGAGCGGAACTGACGATCAGCACGAGGGGATTTTACCCAGGTTCGGGCCGCTCTGAAGCGTAAAACCCTACTCCTGCTTGGTTGTATTACTGTGGATGTTCTTGGCCAAGTTCCGGGAGCTACAGTAGTAGCTACGCATGCAGAACGGGTCCAATGTCTCTCCCCCCTATAGCTACGCCTTGGGCCTCCTTTTATATGCCCAAGGGGTCTCCAACAATGGCGAAGTACAAGAGGTGTAAAGTACCTACAGTATCTCATGATTACCAGTATCTCATGATTACTACTGACGCCCTAGGACAAACGTCCTAGGACAAGCGTCTCAGGACAAGACGCATTCAATGCTCTAAACAGGTGTCCCAGCCTTTCTTGGGGATGGGGAGAAGGACTCGTCCCATCAGCACCGCTTAACCCCTTCTGCGGCCAGCGCCGTGACACGCAACCAGGAGGACAAGCCTTTAAACGACAGGCTGGTCGCTGTGCTGGAGCGGCGGCACTGTGCTGAAGCGGTGGGATCTTGCCGGGTGCTGATCTTGCCGAGGGCTGATCTTGCCGGGGCTTGACGGGCCAGCCCGGCAAGATCTTGCCGGACGCCCAACCTTCGGTCTTCTGATCTTCAGCTTTAACACCTCCTTGATATCTCGCATTTGTCTCCAGCCGTCCTCCGGTAGGCCTTGCCGCAGGTATGGCTACAACTGTCCGTGCACAAGTACGGGGTACTAAAGGACCCGATCTTTAGTACACCGACAGGAGCCCCCGGGCCTAGGCCATACACGGGTGCGAGGCGTTGTTGGGCTAGGCCCAAAATAGTGCACGGGCACGCGTGGCAGGAGTTACTGTCATAATCTTCTCATTTACTGCGCCCTCCCACGATGCATGTTGAATGTGGTACGTGGGGGGCATGCGTGGAATGACCGCAGCCTCCGCTCCTTCCCCATAAAAAGGAAACCGCAGGGGCGCTGCTCATTTACCTCTTCTTCAATCTAGGAACCGCCGTCGTCTTCCTCCTTGAGCCTGAAACTGAGCCTCCTCCATTCTTCCGCCACCCGCACGCCCTCGCCACCTTCGGACTCTGCTTCCACTGCCGCCATGCCGCCCAAAGCAGGCAAGGGCAAAACGGCAAAAGCCGCCGGCTCAGCCGCAGGAGCAGATGAAGGGGATCTGGTGCAGATGCGGAGAGAGCGCACCATCTTCGACCCGACGCTTGACGGGCGCACCTTGATTACTCAGTACAGGTGCGTATGGGGGAAGGAGACAAACGGCCATCCCAAAACTCGCGCGCTTTCGGCTTCCGCCGGGGGCGGCGTGAATAGATACCCTTTCTTCGCCGCTTATTTTTACTGCGGGCTCTGTCCTCCTTTTTCCGACTTCTTCGTCGACATCATGTACACGTACGGGTTCCGCCTTTTGGATTTTACGCCGAACGCCGTAACGTGCATGTCTGTCTTTGCGCATCTTTGCGAAAACTTTGCCGGAGTGGTCCCCAACACAGCCCTCTTCCGCCACTACTTCATCCCCCGCATCGAGGCAGGAGACGCCCTCTCTGGATCTATCACTTGGATTCCAAGGGCACGGAACAAGGATATATACCCAGGGGGTCTCTACCGCAAGAAGTGGGAGGAGTGGCGATCCGAGTGGTGCTGGATTCAGGAGGAAGATCCCCAGCCGTTCTGCGTGCCCCGGCAAAGGAAGGTGGCCCGTGGTGAGAATTGGAGCAACCTCGACCCTGAAGACGAGAAGCTCACGATTGCAATCACCAGGATCCACCGCCTGAAGGCTGCCGGGCTCACGATCGAAATGGTTGGCGCAGATTTCCTTCGCCGGCGCATCGCCCCTCTGCACAATAAGGGGAGGCCAGCCTGGGACTTCAAGAACGCAGCAGATATCATGAGGCTGCGCCCTGGCTTGAATCACAATTTCACGGTCTTGCAGCACATGTATCTCTGCCACAAGCTGTTCAGGCCTGACGGGAGGTACACGTTGCCGTCTGGAATTGTCCCTTTGTGCAACAACTCTGCCCTGAGCTCCATCATTGCTATGATGCCAGTGTGCAACGCCCACGGCCTTGACGGGACTTGGGTAGAGCCGCCTCTAGAGCAAGTGCAGGAGTTCTTTGGCAACTTGTCGGAGAGGGCCATCCGGAAAGATTCCAACCTTATCCGTCCCACCACTGAGGGAGAAATAGCTTACATTGCCAGCAGGGTGGAAGAGGCAAAACTTGCCGCAGAGGCCGACGACTTTGGCTTCATGGGAGAAGACACCAGTGAAGATGCGACGGCGCCAGAGGAGACCTCTTCGGAGCAAGAGGAAGTTGCCGGGGAACAGAGCGGCATGGTTGCCGGGGGCTCTACCGTCGAGGGCGCAACCGAGGAGCAGCCGCACGAGGAGCCCCCAACTCCAGGGAAGAAAAAGTGCGTTCTTCGGAAAGCCAGCTCTGGCGCCCCAGCGAGTCATCCTCCCTCAGGGGACGAGGTCCCCGGCAAGAAGGCGGCCGGCGAGGCCGTGCAGCGGCAAGAGGCCCAACAACCGCCCGTGCGACATACGACACGCTCGACCGCGGCACAAACTGGTGCAGCGGGAGCGCCCCATACGACGGCACCAGCGGCTGGAGCAGCAGGGTTGCAGCAACCTACTGCTTCCGCTGCAGCCAAGCGCGCCAGGTATCCTTCTCCACCTCCTCGTCCAGGTGCCGAAGCGGAAGTCGTCTTCGACCTCTCTGCCTTGGAATCCGACGAAGAAGAGTAGGGACCTTGCCGCACCTTGTAACTGTATTTCCGTCTTTACTTGATTAATTCACTTTGGCTTGTCTCCACAGAGATGCAGAAACCTTGGCGCAAAGGATGGCAAAGAGGGCGAAGACCTCAACGGGCGACGAACCGCCGGCGAGCACCTCAGGTGCGCCAGAAACGATCAACATCAGCCCGGAGTCGAGCCCACAACGCAGTCCTCTACGCAGCCCCCGGCGCAGCCCCCAGCGTGAGTCCGCTATGCACTTCCCGCTGGCAAGTGCCGGGGTGCGTATCTTCACTGCTGACATCTCCGGGCATGCAGGAGTGGAGCGGCAACAAGGAGCACCAACGGGAACCGTCCCTGATGCGCCACCGCCATCGACTACACCGCCCAGAAATGAGCCTCCGGCAAGCGAGCTTAACCGCGATGAAGAAGAGCCGGTGAGCACTGGCTCCGGCAACCCTCCTCAGCAGCTCGACGCAGGTAAACCGCTCTTCTCAGAGTACTTGCTATTCTGTTTTTCTCTCTCCTTTTGTCTTCTTGAACTTCAATCTTGGTCTCACCTTGCTTCCCTTCCTGGGCTTCCAGATTTCCTCTTGGCGGAACCCATGGATGTCGAAACCGTCATTGAGGAGACCGCCAGGGATGCTGCCGCCGAGGCCGACAGGGTCGCAGCGGACGAGGCCGCCAAGGCCGCACAGGAAGAGACCGCCAAGAAGTCTGCTGAGGGGACCGGCAAGGAGACCGACGACCGTACCGACGACATTCCTGCCGCGGGAGCGCCTGGCGCTACACCGGTCACGGAGCCCCCAGCTGCCGGTGAAGATCAACCGTCAACATCTGACGTGCCCCCGTCAAGCAGCTACTTCAAGGTCGGCGACAACCTGTTCGTCAGAATGCCAGGGACGGCAAGCACTGTGGTGCCGGTGGACGGAGAAACTCTGGATGGAGACGTCGTCGCCGCCGCCAGCAGCAGTGAACCCACGGAAGAGCAGCTACTCCAAGCCGTGCACGACAACTATCAGAAGCTCCAGGCACTTTACCGTGCCCGGAAGGATAAGCTGGATTCCAGGGCAGCGGTTGTTGATGCAGCAGAGGCGGACTTCCAAAAGCACGTCGAGGAGATGCAGGCTTGGTATACTGAGGCCTTCCAAGATCTGAAGACTGCTCGGGAACAGCTGAGCGAGAACTGGAACGACCTCCTCCTGAAGCAATCTGATGTCGAGAAGGCACTGGAGGAGGCTGCACAGCAGGCCGCCGCAACAGAAGCCCGCCTGACGGAGCGCCGCATCGGGCTCGATGCTCACGAAGAGGACCTTACTGCTCGCGAGGAGGCGCTTGCCGCCAAGCTCCGCAGCAAGGACGAGGAGATCGAGAAACTCGTCGCGCAGCGGACCCAGGAGCTAGAGCAGAAACACATGGAGACGCTCGGAGCTCTGACTGAAGATCACGCCGACAAACTGAAGGAAGCCGTCGATGCTGCCGGAGCTGCAGAGGCCGCCAAGAGCTTGCTGGAGGGGAAGGTGAAGAAGCTAGAGGCTGATCTCGAGGATCACGGCAAGAAGGTCTCGACACTCGAAGCCGAAAGAGACAAAGCTCTTCACAGCTTGATGGAGGCACAAGTTGCCGCATCCGAGAAGACTCAACAGCTCACCTCCGCCAAGGAATCCATTGTTGGTCTAGAGCAGAAGCTGACCACGCTGAGGGAGACCCTTGAGACCGCCAGGGGTCGGGAGAAGACCTTGACCAAAGACCTCCACAATGAACAGGAGTAGCTCAAGAGTGCTGCTGCCGCACACAACGACTATGTGGCAGGCGTGCAGATTTGGACTGAGAAGCTCGTCGATGTTGTGGAGAAGCTTGCCGCACAACTGTCCACCATGGGTCTGCAAGGCTTCAGGTACTCTTCTGAGGACAGGGTGTCCACAAGCGCCAGGCTGACCATGTTCTTTGACCGCCTGATCGAAGCCTTGGAGCAGCTTCACTCTGACCGAACATCCCAGCTGACGGACGAATCCTGCAAGCTCTGCCAGGCCGTCCTCCGCGAGGTGCTGGTCAAAGTTGTGCACAAGAACCCCGGCATCAACCTCTCCAACATCTTCAAACGCTTGCCGAGGGATGCGGACGTCAAGGCACTCGAAGAGCTTGTCGCGCCCATCATTGACAGGGTGAGCCAAGTCAAGAGGGTCGAAGGCGATCGCCGGGATTAGCTGTTTCTCTTCTCATCTTGTCGTCACCGCTCCATGCCAAAGACAATTTATCTTTAGTTAGAAACGCGGCAACTATCGATGTAATATAACTTGCCATGTCTGGATTAATGTATGCTATTCCCTCGTCTGATTTCTTACGCTTATGCTGGGAACTTGCCGGTGCGCACCCCCGCGAGCGCTGGGTTTGGGACTTCAGCAGCCTGCTGGAGGCGCAGCTACCGGCAAGAAACCTTGACGTTTTCAGTGCAGCCACCTCAACTGTTGAGCGGACTCGAAACAGAGTAAGGGCGCGACTGATCATGACGAGGTTCCATCGCGTGCAGGTTTACCATATAAAAGTCGTAATCGTTCAAGGGAAATAGTCTTACAATAAAGATTCTGCTTAAAGGGTTCTGCAACTTAGCTTTTCGTTGCTGTTCTTCTTCTTCTTCCGGCAAGATGTCAACCTTGAACGTCGCCTGTCGGTATCCATACCATCTTCCCCCCCGGCAAACTTGCATGCGAGGGAACCTTCTATCCTTTTGAGAAAAAGAAAGAAGAGAAAATATGGAACCTTGGCGGTTCGTTAGCCCTCACCGGAAGCAAGCGCAATACAACATCTCAGATAAGCATGCATATAAAATGACATGAAATTGACAAGGATTGTAAAACACTTAGCTTTATTTAACTATGCACAGGGTCTGCGCCTGGTTTTGTACAAAGGATTACATGCTGCATCGGCAAGACTTGTACAAAAGGTGGTTGCCGGGAGCGTTTCTGCGGCAAGAACCCAAGGTTCTGCACGAAACTGCTGCTAACCGGCAACCGCGCCTTACGGGTAGAACTTACGAAGATGTTCGATATTCTAGGAATTGCTCACTGGTACGCCATCTTCGGTCTCCAGGCGGACAGCGCCAGGCCTGGTGACTCGTACTACCCGATAAGGGCCTTCCCACTTCGGCGTCAACTTGTTGGAATTCTTGGCCGACTGAACGCGCCGAAGAACAAGGTCGCCTTCCTCAAGACTCCGGGCATGAACCTTGCGGCTATCATAGCGGCGCAAAGCTTGCTGGTAGCGTGCAGCACGCATAGCAGCCCGAAGACGGTCTTCCTCAAGGAGCACAGCGTCATCTTGCCGCAGCTGCTCTTGCTCGAGCTCATCATAAGCGAGCACTCGAGGTGACCCGTATATGAGTTCCGTGGGGAGAACTGCTTCAACCCCGTAGACCAGGGCGAAGGGACTCTGGCCGGTAGCTCGATTTGGTGTCGTTCTGATTGACCAAAGAACCGCCGGCAGCTCATCAATCCAACGTCTTCCGCACTTGCGCAGCCTGTCGAAAGTTCTGGTCCTGAGACCGCGCAGCACTTCAGCATTTGCCCTCTCCGCTTGGCCGTTGCTTCTCGGGTGAGCGACGGAGGCAAAGCAAATCTTGCCGCCAAGGTCTTGGACGTACTGCCTGAAGGTGCGACTCGTGAACTGCGTACCGTTGTCGGTGATGATCCTGTTCGGCACACCAAAATGGCACACTATTCCTTTGAAGAACTTGACGGCTGACTGTGCTGTCACCTTTCTCACTGCTTCCACTTCCGGCCACTTCATGAACTTGTCGATAGCAACGTACAAGTACTTGAAGCCCCCGGCAGCGCGGGGGAAAGGGCCCAATATGTCGAGCCCCCAGACCGAGTAGGGCCAGGAAAAAGGGATTGTCTGAAGAGCTTGAGCAGGCTGATGAAGTTGCTTTGAATGGAACTGGCACGCTTCACACTTGGTTACTAGTGCAGTTGCATCCTGGAGAGCAGTGGGCCAGAAGAAGCCTTGCCGGAGTGCCTTGCCGACAAGAGCTCTCGAGCCTATGTGGGAGCCACATATGCCTCCATGAATCTCTGCCAACAGCTCTAGTCCATCCTCCCGAGGAATGCACTTCAATTTTACACCGTTGGGTCTCCTTCTGTACAGGACGTCGTCGACGAACTGGTACATACTAGACTGACGGGCTACTTTCTCCGCTTCTTCTTGTTCCTCAGGGAGTTCTCCTGTCTGAAGGAAATGAACTATGTGCTGTGCCCATGCCGGAGCCTGTGGCTCGACGACAAGGACTAAAGGCATCTCTTCGGCCGCGGGAGCGCTTGCTTCAGCGGCAAGAACCTGAGGTTCTGCGCAAAGCTGCTGCTCACCGGCAACCGGCATATCTTCAGCTGCGGGGGCGCGTACTTCTGTGGCAAGAACCTGAGGCTCTGCGCGAAGCCGCTGCACTCCGGCAGCCGTGTCGTTCCCGGCAACTTCCTTGCCGGTGGCTTCTGGAAGCTCTGCCGGGAAGTACTTGCCGGTACTTAACTTCCTTCTCTTGTCCGGCCTCGTCGGTGGTGTTACGGATGGCTGAGTCAGGCGGAGCACAAAAGTTCCTGGTTCCACAGGTAACTTAAGGGCAGCACGCTTCGACAGGTCGTCAGGAATGCAGTTCTCTGCTCGAGGAACATGCTCTGTTTGCAAACCGTCAAAACGCTCCTCCAACTTCCTCACTTCATCGACATAAGCTTCCATCAACGGGCTCTGGTAATCCTTGTTGACTTGCCTGATGACAAGCTAGGAGTCACCTCTGACGATGAGCTTCTTGATCCCAAGGTCTGCCGCGATCCTGAGACCGGCAAGCAGCCCTTCATACTCTGCAGTGTTGTTCATTGATCTCTCCCGGGGAAAGTGCATCTGAATCACATACTTGAGGTGCTCTCCGGCGGGTGCGACAAGCAGCACGCCAGCACCGGCGCCTTGCAGGGAAAAAGCCCCATCAAAGTACATAATCCATTCGCGATCTGTTTCCTTGCCTGGGACAACCGACTCTTGAACTTCTTCGTCTGGTGTTGGTGTCCACTCTGCAATGAACTCTGCCAAGGCTCTGCTCTGAATAGTTGAAGTGCTTTCAAACTTGAGGCCAAAGCATGACAGCTCCAACGCCCACTCCACAATCCTGCCGGTTGCATCTGGATTCCGCAAGATCCGTTGCAGTGGAAAGCGAGTGACGACGGTAATCTCATGTGCTTGGAAGTAATGGCGCAGCTTCCTCGAGGCCATAAGGAGGCCGAAGAGCAGCTTTTGCACACCAGAATATCTTGACCTAGCCCCCTGCAAAAGGGAGCTGACAAAATAGACTGGGCGCTGCACTATCTTCTTCTTCTGCACTGCTTCACTTGACTGCGCGAGCTCTGTCTTGTCGGCACCAGACTCTGCCGGGAATGGTCCTGGCTTGTCGCTTGACGGGCTCGCCGCTGCCACTGCCTCTTCGTCTGCTTCTCTCTGCGCCACTAGCGCAGCACTAACCACTTGATTCGTTGCCGCTAGATACAGCAGCAACGGCTCTCGTGGCCTAGGTGCGACCAGTGTCGGCGGAGAGGAGAGGTACCTCTTCAAGTCCTGCAGCGCTGCCTCCGCTTCCAGAGTCCATTTCATTGGTCCTGCCTTCTTCAAGATTTTGAAAAAAGGCAGGGCGCGCTCAGCAGACTTGGACATGAACCTGCTCAGAGCAGCAACGCAGCCGGCAAGTCGGCGCACATCTTTGACACGTCTTGGTGCTTCAATTTGCTCAATTGCCTTGATCTTGTCGGGATTGGCTTCAATTCCATGCTGAGATACAAAGAACCCGAGAAGCTTGCCGGATGGAACGCCAAACACGCACTTCTCGGGATTGAGCTAACCAGACCTGCCGCTTCAAGCTTTCTAATTTCTTCGGCGATAAACTCTTGCCGCTCCAAGGCTTGCTTCCTGATCTTCTGCTTGACGGGCCGCGCGTGAGGGCAGACAGCAAGGTGGTGCTCAATTACCTCCCTGGGAACACCGGGGATATCAGATGGTTGCCATGCAAACACATCGATATTCGCCCGCAGGAAGGCAACGAGCGCGCTTTCCTATTTGTCATCAACGGTGGAACTTATGGTGAAAGTTCCTCCCATACCATCCTCCTTGGCGGGCACCTTCTTTGTCTCGGGTGGAGCTGCCTTGGATTTCTTGCTTTTGCCGGCAGAGCTCTCCGGCACGTCCTCGACGGGAGCGCAGCACTCCGAGGAGGTGCGCTTGCCGGAGTGGGTGCTAGAGGTCTTGCCGGGCTTCTTCTTCTTCCCGGGAGCTTCAGCGACAGGAGCAGGTGCCTTGGCGGCAGATGCTGCAACTGCCTCCCGGTAGAGTTTGTCGGTGCAGATAAGCGCATCCTTCTTGTCGGAGTGGATGGTGATGACGCTCATCGGCCCGGGCATCTTCAGCACGTTGTAGGCATAGTGCGATGCCGCCATGAACTTGGCCAGCGCCGGGCGACCAAGAATCCCATTATAGGGTAACGGAATCTTGGCGACGTCGAAGACGATTTTCTCCGTCCTGAAGTTGAACTCGCTGCCAAACGTCACGGGCAAGGTGATCTTGCCCTTCTGCTGGTTCCTTCCCGGATTGACCCCTTGGAATGAGCCTGTTTCCTCGAGATCTTCGTCGGGAATTTGCAATCTCTTGATCACATCGGGCGAGATCAGGTTCAGGCCGGCCCCACCGTCAACTAACATTTTCGTCACCTGGAGGTTGCGGATCGTTGGTGAAACCAACAACGGCAAACACCCGACCGCAGTTGTGCGATCAGGGTGGTCCTCGTCGTCAAAAATGATAGGCGTGTGGGACCACTTCAGTGGCTTCCGGGCATCGAGGGATGGCTCTGCCGCATTAATCTCGCGCACCCACCGCTTGAGCTGGCGGTGAGAGGAATGCAACGAGGCGCCCCCGTCGACGCACATGGCCTCTGTAGCCTTCTGGAACTCTTGCTTGCTGGACTCGTCGCCCTCTGCATCATCATCATCATCCCTCTGCTCTTTGTCGCGGCCTCGGGCGGGCCGCTCCTTCTGTTGCTTGGCCTTGCCACGGCGACCCCCTCGACCGCGCTTCCTGCCGGACCCTCCAGCGCCATCCTGGGCTTTCTCCTTGTCTCGCCTTTCGTACTCGGCTCTCTGCTTCTCGACAAGCTCCTCAACTTGCCGGCAGTTTTGGAGATCGTGCCCCTTGGTGCGGTGGATCTTGCAATACTGCTTGGCGGAGCCTTCCGGCTTGTCGGCAGCCGCCAAGGCCTGACATGCGGCACACCCGGCAACCTCCTTGCCGTGGCCGCCAGCCTTGGCCTTCTTGGCGGTGCCGGGGTTGCCGGATCCCTCGACGGCAAGCACGGCCTTGCCCTTGCGCTTCTTGGCCTTCCGGTGGCCCTTCTTTGCCGGGGCAGCAGCGTCCTCGCTTTCGGAGTCGACTCCTGCGCCAGCGTTCTCGCCGGGGAGCCTCCTTCCTTCTTCTGCCTGAGCACATTTGTCGTCCAGAGTGTAAAGCTCGGCGACATCCCTGACCTTGTTCATCGCAAGCTCTTCCCGCATCTTGCGGTTGCGCACATTCTGATGGAAGGCGCTGATGACAGCGGTAGGATGAACATCTGGAATGTTGTGCTGGATATGGCAGAACCTCTGGATGTACTTGCGCAAGGTTTCACCATCCTTCTGGGGAATGATATGCAAGTCGCTTTCCTGGCCAGGAGCTTGGTGGCCGCCAGTAAAGGCGCCAACAAACTCATGACACAGATCTGCCCAGGAGGAAATGGAATTCTCCGGCAGATGCATCAACCACGACCTGACGTTGGGCTTCAGCACCAACGGGAAGTAGTTGGCGAGGATCTTGTCGTCTCGAGCCCCGGCAGCCTGCACCGCAATGGTGTAGATGCTCAGGAACTCTGACGGATGAGTATTGCCGTCGTACTTCTCCGGCACCTCCGGCTTGAAAGAGCGGGAGTTGGGCCACTGGTTTCGCCGCAGCTCACGAGTAAACGCTGGACAGCCCACCTCGTAAGGCAGGCTACCAGGATACCCTGGTACAGGCTCGTCGACAGTGGGTCCCGCGCGCTTGTCGGATTGACGACGCGCTTCCCGTCGCCGCTCGATGGTGATTCGAGCATCCTCCTTCTGCCCTTCCCGATGGATCAGACGCTGATCGCGGCGAACCCGCGGATCGGACGACGCCGTGGAATCATCATCACGGGCGTCGACCCGCCGGGTTAGCGACCGCTCTTGACGTGTTGGAGGGGAGCGTATCGTAGATGCACCGCCTCCGGTCTTCTCTCCATCAGCACGCACTGGCCTAGTAGACTGCCGCCGCGAAGGCTCCGCTTGCTGCGGCCTGTCATTGTTAGCCAGACCGATGAGGCTCTGAATGGCAGCTCTCCACTCATCTAGCTTCTCCGCAGCGGGAGGGAAGTCTAGGAGCAGCTGAGCTCGCGCCAACGCTTCTGCTGGTGTAGGCGGCGGCGAAAGATGTGAAGAGCGCGAGGTGCTCAGACTCCTAACTGGGTCAGAAGGAGCACCGTCACGGTCCTGCACCCGCGCGCGGCTTCCACCGGCATGTTGACGTGGATCTCGGCCCCGTGCATCTTGAGAGTGATGCGCAAGGGTTTTCCCATGGGGATGCTTGGAACCACCGACGTCACGGTGCTGCACGTCGCGCGCGTCCTGAGAAGGTCACGGTGCATGCGTTGGCGTGGGTGTCTTGGAGGGCGCCGTCCCGCCCTTGGAGTTCGCTGCGCCACCCTTAGGTAGCACGTCTCCGTCCTTGGGCCTGGCGCTGGCCTGGCTTGGATCGCCAGAACATCGCGGAGGCTCAAGACCTCCACCTCCTCCACCAGCGTCCGCGCCATCACCCGTCTGCGCAGGTACGGGGAGGCTGGACGTGGGTGGATCAACCGCCGTAGCGTCCTTCTTCTTGGGAGCCATGGCGACGAAGATGATCAAGAACTGGTGCGCTGACCGCCAGGTCGGGTTCGCGCAACCTCTCCCCCTACCTGGCGCGCCAAAGATGTCGGGGAAACGAACACCTATGGGACCGAAGGATCCCTTTACAGTTCGGCAGGGGAGAAAGGACAACACAAAGAGCGGAACTGACGATTAGCGCGAGGGGATTTTACCCAGGTTCGGGCCGCTCTGAAGCGTAAAACCCTACTCCTGCTTGGTTGTATTACAGTGGATGTTCTTGGCCAAGTTCCGGGAGCTACAGTAGTAGCTACGCATGCAGAACGGGTCCAATGTCTCTCCCCCCTGTAGCTACGCCTTGGGCCTCCTTTTATATGCCCAAGGGGTCTCCAACAGTGGCGAAGTACAAGAGGTGTAAAGTACCTACAGTATCTCATGATTACCAGTATCTCATGATTACTACTGACGCCCTAGGACAAACGTCCTAGGACAAGCGTCTCAGGACAAGATGCATTCAATGCTCTGAACAGGTGTCCCTGCCTTTCTTGGGGATGGGGAGAAGGACTCGTCCCATCAGCACCGCTTAACCCCTTCTGCGGCCAGCGCCGTGACACGCAACCAGGAGGACAAGCCTTTAAACGACAGGCTGGTCGCTGCGCTGGAGCGGCGGCACTGTGCTGAAGCGGTGGGATCTTGCCGGGTGCTGATCTTGCCGGGGGCTGATCTTGCCGGGGCTTGACGGGCCAGCCCGGCAAGATCTTGCCGGACGCCCAGCCTTCGGTCTCCTGATCTTCAGCTTTAACGCCTCCTTGATATCTCGCATTTGTCTCCAGCCGTCCTCCGGTAGGCCTTGCCGCAGGTATGGCTACAACTGTCCGTGCACAAGTACGGGGTACTAAAGGACCCGATCTTTAGTACACCGACAACTGGTGATCTCGATTCGGTGGCACCATGACTCGATCAACAACATGTTCAAGTTTGATTATGATCAAGTTTAACTTGAAAAGAAAATGATTCGAGCCATAGTGTATGAATGGATGCACGGGTCACGATCATGAATGATGAGTGCATCATACTACCACATGTGCATATGAGATGATTCCTACTGCCTACATTAGCAAGTAAGCATGTAACCTACTGCATAATATCAAAATGACAGAACAAAGTCTATGCAATAAAAGTTATATAGCAAGTTATTTTAAATAGTGAATATAGGATGAATTTAATTCAATTAAACCAAAGTCATTGCAATGCCATCCTTGCCTATGAATGTTGTGGCTTGCCTTGGTTCAAAGGAGTGTCACAATACTCCTGGCCTTCTCCAACACAACTAGGTTCTTCTGAAATTAAATTAAATGCAAAAAGAAAATGTCACATAACACTGTTTATTGCACCAGAAATTCTCAACAGCAAGAAAAATTCTGAAATTTGGCATACAGAAACTTGGGGATTTTATAAACCAGTAGCAAAAAGAATCAATTCAATTGGACTTATAGATTAAAAGTAATAGCTGGTCAAAGTTGGATTGGATCTGGTCAAAATTTGAATTTAAACAAAAAACCAGAAGCGGCCACGTCGAAGACGTATTCAGCGAATACGCCTCCACTTATACCGCTTCGGGCGGCCGAGTGCGAGGCTGACGTGTGGGTCCCACTGTCAGGATTAAACAGAGGAGAGGGAGGGAACAGAGAGAGCGGTGCTTTCGTCGGCGATAATCCGGCGAGGAGTCCACGGCGGCTGCCGGAGTTGGTCGGGATGGATTCAGGGCAGTACGGCGAGCACGTACATACCCGAAATGACGGCGGGGGTGGACGGATGGCGTCGGAGTCTTCCTCTCCACAGACGGCGGCGGCGGAGCTGATCGGACTGGGCGATTCCGACGACAATCCGGCGAGCTCTTGGCACCATCGTGTTTAGGAGGTTACTACGGTCTCGAGGGTGGCAGTGGTTGGAGCTGGGGTGGGCTAGGATGAGTGCATGAAGGTGGTGGATCCGCGGCTATCTCCGGCGACCAACGGCGGCGAGAGGCCCTCCAGGCCTTGCCGTGCCCGAGGGGGAGTGTTTTGTGGCCAAGTGGGGTGGGAGCGGTGCTCAAAACGGGACGTGGAAGCTGCAATTTATAGGCGGAGCTCACCCGCTCTCGGGTGTTCGCCGGAGTTGAGCTGCAGAGGAGGAGAGGGGAGGATAAGCACAGGCAGCGGCATGGGGAGGAGCAGAGGAGCACAGGGCGACGCGGTGCACGCGTGCGGCCACAGTGGGGCGCACTACGCGCGGAATGCGGGCACGCGGGCTCACTGTTCCGCCGCTTAGCTCTCGGCCTCTTCCGGCGAGCAGCTTGCCGGCGTCAGGGAGGAACAGGGAGAGGGTTGGGTGGCGCAAGGGAGTTGGCTGCGGCGCTGGGGCATGGTGAGGTGTCGCGGGGAGGGCGGATGGACGGTGGTCGAGGGCCCCGACGCACAGAGCGCGGCGAGCGCATGCAGTGCACCGCGCTCTCACGCGGTCACCGCGTGCACTGGCACGCGGGGTGCTTTCGGCGCTGCCACACCATGCCCATCGCATTGTCCCTTCAACGCGGTGCCTAAAAATGCTCTGGGCTTGCCAAGTGGCTCACTGGAGGTGACAAGAGGGAGCTGCAAAGTTTCTGGACAGAAACTTGCTCCAAGCACTGGGGACAAATGGCTGAATATTTTGAGCTGAAATTTGGAGGTTAAGCATGACTTAGGAGGGTAGTCAAGTGGTAAAAATTTCATCTTAGAAGGATCAAGAAAAAATATAGTTGCTTCACAATGTGCTCTTTCTGACCAGAAGCAAACACATTTTACTTGGCTGAAATTTTCCAAATGACCATGGGATATTTTTGCATAGGAAGGTGAGGCATGATCCAAAGAATATTTGGGAATTTTCTTGGAATTTTTAGAGCAATAAAAATAGGGGTTGCTTCATAGCTTAGTGAGAAAAGGAGCATTTTCAGGGAGAAAATGAATATAATGCCATTAAATAAAAATATCCAATGGCATTATTTTGAGAGGGATGAGGTCTAGGGAGGGTTTATGGATGAAACAACCCACTTGTAAGAAAATCAAAAATAAATCCAAGTGGTAAGTCCAAAAGAATTGACAGAAAACCTCAAATGCAAACCCAATTATACAATAAAACCAAATAAAAAGAAAAAGGCAAAATCCAGGGTGTAACAAACCTCCCCCCCTTAGGATGAATCTCGTCCTCGATATTTGGTTGCTCAGGAAACAAATATGGGTATGCAGTCCTTAAGAAATCCGCTCTTTCCCAGGTGGCCTCGTCCTCAGTGTGGTGTTCCATTGGACCTTGTAAAACTTTATAGTTTTGCTGCGGGTGACTCTGTCCATTTCTTCCAAGATTCTCAAGGGTTTCTCCTCGTAGGCTAAATCCTTGGCAAGCTCTAGTTCTGCCATATCTGTCTGTTTTGCGGGTGGTGCGATGCATTTTCATAGCTGAGACACGTGGAACACATCATGCACCTCGGATAGCTCGGGAGGCAATTCTAACTGATAGGCCACTTTGCCCACTCTGGTCATAACTAGAAACGGACCGATGTATCTTGGTGCAAGTTTTCCCCGAGTATGAAACCATTTAACTCCTTTCATGGGGGTAACTCGGAGATATGCATATTCACCTGGTTCGAAACTGATCTGCCTATTCTTTGAGTCATAGTAACTCTTCTGACGAGATTTTGCCACTTGCAGTCTGTCTCGAATTTCTTTGACTTGTTTTTCTGCTTCCATCATCAAATCAGTCCCAAAGATTCGGCTGTCTCCTGTCTGAGACCAGTTCAGCGGGGTACGGCACTTACGTCCATATAGAGCCTCAAAAGTTGACATCTTGAGGCTAGTCTGATAGCCGTTGTTGTACGAAAACTCAGCGTACAGCAGGCTGTCTTCCCATTTGGGTCCATGAGCTAGAGCGCATGCCCGGAGCATGTCTTCCAAGATTTGATTTACCCGCTCTGTCTGCCCACCTGTCTGAGGGTGATAAGCGGTGCTATGCTTCAAAGCGGTTCCCAAGGCTTGGTGTAGACGTAGCCAGAATGCCGAGGTACACAGAGATCCTCGGTCTGAAGTGATAGTCCTTGGTACCCCATGCAGACTGACAATCCTGGATACGTAGAGTTGAGCGAGTTGGTCTGCACGGTAGGTTGTCCTTATTGGAATAAAGTGGGCCACCTTGGTGAGCATGTCGACCACGACCCATATGGCATTGTTGCCTCGTGGTGTCCTTGGTAATCCCACGATAAATTCCGTGCAGATGTTGTCCCATTTCCATTGTGGAACGGGTAAGGGTTGAAGTAGACCGGCGGGTTTCTGGTGTTCGGCCTTCACCTTGTTGCATATGTGACAACATGCGACATAATAGGCGATATCTTTCTTCATACCTTCCCACCAGAATGTTTGCTTCAAGTCTTGATACATTTTAGTGCCTCCAGGATGAATAGAGTATGCGGACTCATGAGCTTCCATCAGAATCTTCTGCTTTAATTCTCTGAGGTCCGGTACACAGACTCGATCCCGAAAGCGCAGTGTACCTTTATCATCCATGTTGAAATCTGCTATCTTCCCTTGTCGTACTTGGGCCATCATCTTTAGTAACATAGGGTCACCAGGTTGAGCCTTTCGAATTTCGTCTTCCAGGGAAGGGGTTACCTCCAAGGTAACCGAGCAGATTGCATCACACAAGATCATATTGAGCTGAGCTATTTCTTCTTGAAGTGCTGGGTGCAGACGCTCGATTAATGAGTTTGCGGTAGCCGGTTTTGCGACTGAGGGCATCGGCGACAACATTTGCTTTTCCTGGGTTGTAGTTGATACCCAGGTCATAGTCTTTGACCAACTCAAGCCATCTTCTTTGTCGGAGATTCAAGTCCGGTTGAGTGAATATATACTTGAGACTCTTGTGGTCGGTGTAGATTTGGCATCGCTTTCCGATGATGTAATGCCTCCAAATCTTTAAGGCGTGAACCACAACTGCCATTTCTAAGTCGTGGGTAGGATAATTCTACTCATGGGGGCGGAGCTGTCTTGAGGCATAGGCCATGACCTTTCCATCTTGCATAAGTACACACCCAATGCCACGCCTGGATGCGTCGCAATAGATGTCGAAGCTCCGGTAGATATCTGATAGAGTCAACACTGGAGCAGTGGTTAAACGGGTCTTCAACTCATTGAAACTGTCCTCGCATGCTTTCGTCCATATAAACTTCTGATTCTTCTTAAGTAGTTCCGTCATGGGCTTAGCAATCTTTGTGAAGACTTCAATGAAGCGACGGTAATATCCTGCCAGCCCCAAGAAACTCATGATTTCTGTGACTGAAACCAGTGTCTTCCACTTCAGGACTTCTGTGACTTTGCTTTGGTCCACGGCCACTCCTTGAGCGGAAAGAGTATGTCCAAGGAATCCCACTTCTTTAAGCCAAAATTCACATTTGTTGAACTTGGCGTAGAGTTGATGAGCGAGTAATCATTCCAACACTGCTCGAAGATGCTGCTTGTGCTCTTCTTCACTTTTGGAATATATGAGGATGTCATCAATGAACACCACTACAAACTTGTCCAAGAAGTCCATGAACACCTTGTTCATCATGTGCATGAAGAATGCAGGAGCATTGGTTAGCCCAAATGACATGACCGTATACTCGTACAGCCCATATCTGGTGGTGAATGCTGTCTTGGGGATATCTTCTTTTCTGATTTTCAGCTGGTGATACCCGGTGCGCAAATCAGTCTTGGAGAACACTTGGGCTCCACTGAGTTGATCAAACAAATCACTGATCCTAGGCAGCGGGTATTTATTCTTGATGGTGATGTCATTGAGAGCACGGTAGTCAACACACATTCGGAGACTTCCATCTTTCTTGCCCACAAATATTGCAGGTGCACCCCAAGGAGATGAGCTGGGGCGAATATATCCTTTTTGGAGCATCTCATCCAATTGTTTCTTCAACTCCACTAGTTCAGACGAAGGCTTTCGATAATATTTCTTGTAAATTGGTGTTGTCCCGGGCAAAAGCTCAATGGAAAATTCAAGCTCTCGATCAAGTAGCATGCCTGGCAATTCATCTGGAAACACATCTGGGAACTCACAGACCACTGGGACTAGATTCACTTCTATAGCAATGGCAGCATAAACCATCCCCTTCTTAGGTATGGCTCGACCGGCATAGAAACGAGCAGACTGGCCCGAGGGATTTATTAGCGTGACTTCTCTTGTTGCGCAGTTGATGCAAACCTGGTGTCTTGTCAACCAATCCATCCCCAAGATAATATCCAATGTGGGACACTCAATGGATACCAGTGATGCGGGGAAGATGACTCCATTGATCGATATTTTTAGTCCTCGGCATACAATATTCATCCTGAGCCTGGATCTGGGGGATTGTACCACCATAACTTTGTCCAAAAGAGTATAGGAAAGGCGATGTTGGGCAACAAAACTCCGCGAAATAAAAGAATGGGAAGCCCCGGAATCGAATAAAATTGTTGCAGGTATGTCATTAATAGGAAACATACCAATTACCACATCGGGAACTTCTGAGGCTTCTTCAGCGGAGATGTGATGGACTTGCCCTTGAATATACCTCCGTTTGGGGAATTGCCCCACATAGTTGACTGGAGGTTTCAGGTTGGCGGTTGACTTGCCGTTCTTGGGACACTGCCTAGCGTAATGCCCGGTTTGTCCACATGAGTAACAGGCATTGTTACGCTGACAGTCTTCCTTGTTTCGCTTGGCAACCACAGTCTTGATCTGACTTTCATTTTTGATGTTCCCCTGCTGCTAGGTTGGCTTGAACTCAACCTGGGGTTGCTGCCAGGTACGAACCTTCTGAAAAACTTGCCCTTCCTTCTTGGTTTCAAACTTGCGTTTGCGGTCTTCATTGGCAGTCTTATGATCATTAATCAGCTTGTGTTCCCTTTCGGCAATGAGAGCCCTGTTCACCAAAGTTTGGACATCAGGGAAATCCAGCATGCTGAGTGCACATCGGAGGGTAAGGTTGAGTCCTCCGAGGAATTGATCTATCTTCCGTTCTTCGGTGGCCACATCATGTGTGGAATAACGGGCCAAGTGATTGAACTTGTTTAAATATTCACTTACAGTCGAGGTCCCTTGGGTAAGAGTGAGAAATTCTCGCTGCTTGACCTTCATGATGCCGGCAGGAATATGATTCTTGCGGAATTTATTTTTGAATTTGTCCCAAGTAATCTCGTCTTCAACAAGCCATATCACCTTGGCATTGTCCCACCATATAGCAGCTGGTCCTTCTAGGTAATGAGTGGGGAAGGGTACCTTGTTAGCATCTTCAGTGCAAGCAATTTCCAGCTTCTTTTCAATGGTCCTCAACCAATCATCGGCTTCCATAGGATCCACTGCTTGACTGAAACTTGGTGGTTTGGTCCTCTGAAAGTCCGACAGCTTGGAGTGATTACCATTGTGATTATTCTGCCCAACCATAGTCTGCATGCTCCGCAAGAATTCCATCTGGTCTTGGTTCCTCTTTTCTTCAAACATCCGCATAATCTGCTCTGTTGTGGGTGCTTGAGGTGGAGGAGGTGGTGGCTGATACGGTTCTGGAGAATGTCCTGCTTGTCTGGCGGATCGACGAACTGGAGTATGGTCGCCACCATGACAGTTACTGCCACACCTTGTCATCCTATATATGTTTCCCAACACGAAGCATCAAGATGAGCAACATCCATTAGGGGAAAAACAAGAAAAATAGGGAGGTGAAGCAACAAACCCGGAAGAGAAATCGACAAAAGCCAAAGCGAATAACAGAAAGCAACATAATTATACAATACATCATCCAGCATACATAGCAGGGCAACAGCATGGATAGTACTACTACATGCATACAACCAAACACCACATCATCCTCTTCTACATGCGACGACAGGGATCGCACTGGCACACTGACGGTCCTGCTGGTGTCTCCTCGGTGTCGGACTCCGAATCAGAACTGATAACGGATACATCCGGGGCAAAGGAAACACGACGACGCTGACGGGAAGACTCTCCCTCAGGGTCTGGAGCAGGGTGATTCCGCAGCATCGGAGCGGCTGAGGTAGCGAGAAGCATAGCCCACTTAGCTGGGGACTCATGAGGAGTCACTACCGAAGTGCCTGAGTTACTCTGAGAAGGCGTGGGGATCACTGGTGTGGGTGGAGGTAAGGTAACTGGAGGAACAAGTGATGTGTGGATAAGCAGAGGTGGAG
The DNA here is from genome assembly GCA_039707655.1 of Elymus sibiricus. NCBI lineage: Eukaryota > Viridiplantae > Streptophyta > Magnoliopsida > Poales > Poaceae > Elymus > Elymus sibiricus. The sequence continues at coordinate 162,270,610 of CM077666.1, read as the reverse complement.
CGAAGGCAGATCGAGCGGCGGCTAGCTCGCCTCGAACGCGGTTCAGCAACTGGGCTAGGCTGACGATCAGAAAGTATCCTGCAGTTATGTAGCGAGACAGGTGACTGGCTGACCGGTCACACTCCGGATCAATGTAAGGGAAGCGGTTCTGTCCAGACTCATACAGGGACAGATAGAAGTAGAAACCTGGGTGAGTCTGCATCTGAATCTCGTTATAGCGCAAGTCAGTGAGAGCCTCGAATGCTACAAACTGGACCGCCTGGTCGGGTGTAGAAGCCGTCCCGCCCTTGGTGGAGCGAGTGTAAGTGCCCACCACGGTACTGTTGTGCATGATGACCTCCGCATGATACTCGTAAACGCCATCAGCAAGTTGTTCTCGGTACACCTGGTATATGGGGTCATCGCCATCGGGGTAGAGTCGGCGCCATATGTTGGTAAGCAGATGCGGAAAGGTGGAAGGTGCCGGCTCAGGCTGGTACGTATAAGGGACTGGTGCCATCTACACTCATAACATTAGCTGGTCAGCAAAAACAGTAAGCTATATGCATGCAATGCAACACCCAAGTGCAGAATCCAATCTCAAATCACTACAGAGGCTAAAACTACCATTTTCTAATGCGTCGGCTTTCTAGGGTGTCCTACAGTCAGCGCGGCTCTGATACCAAGCGTTGTGGCACCCCAGCTCAGAGCAACCTGTTTACCTTGCATTGCCAGCCTAGAGATCAAGTCTTCTGGCAATACACAACAACTTGGTACAGAAAACAACCGCTTTATTGATCTCTTAGCGGAAGCATAGGTTTACATTTTACATGATAAGCAAGGCCAAGTGGCACACATGGTGCGGCTGCACTTATGTACATTATTTAGTAGACATGGCAGGGGCCTCGACGATAAGGGAACTACTATGCGACAGCGGAACGACGAGGTAGCGGAACTCCATTCCACAGGGACATTGCTGGGACACGGCCTAGAGCGCGACATACTGTTCGACATCCACGCCATGCACAGCTTCTCCTGCATCTGGCATGATAAGCCAGGTGAGTACTTTGAATGTACACGCAAGCTCACAGCAAACAAAACAAGTGTGACAAACAATAACGAGGCATTTAACAGATTTAATGCATGAGCAGGATACTACTCAACATGAGAGGTGCACGAAACATTGCCATAGTCCCTGGGACCAACTTACCATTTCGGGGTTACCACGTAACCACCGTTCATATCTCACCAACGTGATCCTCACTAGATCACATTCATACCTTTCACAGTGATCCTCACTCGATCACTATTTCTGCATGTGCCATCTTGTGAATCTTAGTGTGCAAGTTAATTATATCTGTTGACCCACGGTGTGACCTACTACAAACTGTGTCCATGTCCGAGGATGCGGCTATCGATAGATTATACACTCTGTAGAGGTTAGTACACTGTACCCACACCACATAACTCATGGCCTCGTGCTCCCATTCGAGTGGACCAACGACATTCCGACAAAACCAATCTATTACGTGACACTCTCCCGGCCACTCTGACAAACTCCCCTTTGGGCTATGTCCTGGGTGACCCCGGTGCCAACATGTGACACCCGCCACCTCTGTGGCTGCCACTGTCGTGGCCAAACATCAACATTGTCCCAAACGGGGACCTCGGTACCATCAAAACTCGGGTCCTCAAGGTTATGACTGCCTACCGGGCCAGGGTAGCGCCAGAGCACAACCTTCCCTCGTAGGAGGCACCCGCGAGAGGCATGACAATAGACCGCATTAGGGCCTCCCCATCCAGGCAAGTGTGGTTGCACTGGTGAGCTCAATTCGGTGGCACCATGACTCGATCAACAGCATGTTCAAGTTGGATTATTATCAAGTTTAACTTGAAAAGAAAATGATTCGAGCCATAGTGTATGAATGGATGCACGGGTCACGATCATGAATGATGAATGCATCATACTACCACATGGCATATGACATGATTCCTACTGCCTACATTAGCAAGTAAGCATGTAACCTACTGCATAATATCAAAATGACAGAACAAAGTCTATGCAATAAAAGTTATATAGCAAGTTATTTTAAATAGTGAATATAGGATGAATTTAATTCAATTAAACCAAAGTCATTGCAATGCCATCCTTGCATATGAATGTTGTGGCTTGCCTTGGTTCAAAGGAGTGTCACAATACTCCTGGCCTTCTCCAACACAACTAGGTTCTTCTGAAATTAAATTAAATGAAAAAAGAAAATGTCACATAACACTATTTATTGCACCAGAAATTCTCAACAGCAAGAAAAATTCTGAAATTTGGTAAACAGAAACTTGGGAATTTTATAAACCAGTAGCAAAAAGAATCAATTCAATTGGACTTATAGATTAAAAGTTATAGCTGGTCAAAGTTGGATTGGATCTGGTCAAAATTTGAATTTAAAGGAAAATCCATAAGCGGCCACGTCGAAGACGTATTCAGCGAATACGCCTCCACTTATACCGCTTCAGGTGGCCGAGTGGGAGGCTGACGTGTGGGTCCCGCTGTCAGGATTAAACAGAGGAGAGGGAGGGAACAGAGAGAGCGGCGCTTTCGCTGGCGATACTCCGGCGAGGAGTCTACGGCGGCTGCCGGAGTTGGTCGGGATGGATTCAAGGCAGTACGGCGAGCACGTACATACCCGAAATGACGGCGGGGGTGGACGGACGGCGTCGGAGTCTTCCTCTCTAGAGACGGCGGCGGCGGAGCTGATCGGACTCGGCGATTCCGGCGACAATCCGGCGAGCTCTTGGCACCGTCGTGTTCAGGAGGTTACTACGGTCTCGAGGGTGGCAGTGGCTGGAGCTGGGGTGGGCTAGGATGAGTGCACGAAGGTGGTGGATCCGTGGCTATCTTCGGCGACCAACGGCGGCGAGAGGCCCTCCCGGCCTTGCCGCGCCCGAGGGGGAGTGTTTTGTGGCCAAGTGGGGTGGGAGCGCTGCTCAAAACGGGTCGTGGAAGCTGCTATTTATAGGCGGAGCTCGCCCGCTCTCGTGTGTCCGCCGGAGTTGAGCTGCAGAGGAGGAGAGGGGAGGATAAGCACGGGCAGCGGCATGGGGAGGAGCAGACGAGCACAGGGCGATGCGGTGCACGCGTGCGGCCACAGTGGCGCGCACTACGCGCGGAATGCGGGCACGCGGGCTCACTGTTCCGCCGCTTAGCTCTCGGCCTCTTCCGGCGAGCAGCTTAACGGCGTCAGGGAGGAACAGGGAGAGGGTTGGGTGGCGCAAGGGAGTTGACTGCGGCGCTGGGGCATGGTGAGGTGTCGCGGGGAGGGCGGATGGACGGTGGTCGAGGGCCCCGACGCACAGAGCGCGGCGAGCGCATGCAGTGCACCGCGCTCTCACGCGGTCACCGCGTGCACTGGCACGCGGGGTGCTTTCGGCACTGCCACACCATGTCCATCGCATTCTCCCTTCAACGCGGTGCCTAAAAATGCTCTGGGCTTGCCAAGTGGCTCACTGGAGGTGACAAGAGGGAGCTGCAAAGTTTCTGGACAGAAACTTGCTCCAAGCACTGGGGACAAATGGCTGAATATTTTGAGCTGAAATTTGGAGGTTAAGCTTGAATTAGGAGGGTAGTCAAGTGGTAAAAATTTCAGCTTAGAAGGATCAAGAAAAAATATAGTTGCTTCACAATGTGCTCTTTCTGACCAGAAGCAAAAACATTTTACTTGGCTGAAATTTTCCAAATGACCATGGGATATTTTTGCATAGGAAGGTGAGGCATGATCCAAAGAATATTTGCGAATTTTCTTGGAATTTTTAGAGCAATAAAAATAGGGGTTGCTTCATAGCTTAGTGAGAAAAGGAGCATTTTCAGGGAGAAAATGAATATAATGCCATTAAATAAAAATATCCAATGGCATTATTTTGAGAGGGATGAGGTCTAGGGAGGGTTTATGGATGAAACAACCCACTTGGAAGAAAATCAAAAATAAATCCAAGTGGTAAGTCCAAAAGAATTGACAGAAAACCTCATATGCAAACCCAATTATTCAATAAAACCAAATAAAAAGAAAAAGGCAAAATCCAGGGTGTTACACCTAGTCATCGCCATTGCTTGATAGATGCTAGAATTGGTTGTGCATGTTTGACACATATTTCATTTGCTATCTTATTGTGTGAGCATGTTGGACTGCATGTTTTCTTCATTCGAGGACATCCATTTGTTGTTTTGATTGTCTTGGTTTTTCTGGCCAAGTGGATGTACAAGAATGCCTAAGTACCTTCTCTAGCTATCTATGCTTTCTTGTCTCAAATTCTATTCTTGCTACATCACAAAAATTGAACCAATCATTTTCGGACCCTCCGGGTGAGGTGCACTCGGAGCCACCGATCTGAAAGGGTTGAACCTCCAAAACCTTCTACATGATTTCGGCCGAACCAATCCAATCACACTCGGTCCAACCGAAATCATTTAGATTGATCTAGGTTTCCATCTCGGTGTCACCGAGTAGAACCATTTCGGCACCACCGATGTGCTAAACTGCTTGCAGTTACACATATCGGTGCCACCGAGTTGTCCAACTCGAAGCCACCGACAGCACACGGGTATATATACTCCACGGGCCCGAACGATTGAAATTTCTCAAACCTCTTCGTTCCCGCACCCCGTTGCTGCCATCGCCTTGGTCTTCGGATCGTCGCCCTCATCTCCAATGCGCCTTCGCCGCCGGAATCCACCGCCGTCGACGGCAATCTGCTCCGCCGTTGCTGCCGTAGAGGATCTCCACCAAGTTAGGGCGAGATTCGACCCCCTTCGTGCTCTAAATTCTGATTCAATGCATGGATGGATTGCCATTATTCTTGCCACGGATTGAGACCTTCCTTTACACTGCAAATTCCATAGATTCGATTCAAACAAAAAATTTAGGTTTAAGTTTCCGCCGAACGCATCTCGGACTGACCGATTAGAGATTTTTGGAGTCACCGATTTGGCCCCAGGCCATTGCTCTAGTACGTCTCGGTGCCACCGAGTTGTATGAATCGGTGAGACCGAAAGTAAAGTCTCTATGAAACCCTAGCATCTCGGAGACACCGAACCACATCTCGGCCTGACCGAAATGGAGAGTAAAGTTTCTGTTGAGTGCTTCGGTATCACCGAGATGATCAACTCGGTCCATCCGAAATGCCTTCTGTGAAAACTTGAAACTAAGATTTGAACTCAATTTTTATGAAAAACAATCTCTTTTTGTGATGACTCATCTACTCTGCCCATACCCATCTATTCACAGGGTCAGCTTTTAAGATGTCAGATGCCAGTGATAGTCAGAATATGTCAGAGCTGCACACTGATCTCAGTTCAGGCTCTAGTCTTGAGGAAAGCTTTTATGAGGGAGAGAGAAGCTCTCCAGATCGTCCAAAAGCTGCAACAAGGACCAGGAAAAAGAGAACCTCAGATGATGAGGATGAGGACTTTGTTGCTAGTGAAGCAGCATCAAAGAAGAAGAGAGTCGTGCTTGCAAAGGAGTATAGCACCAAACCATCTGCTAGAACCAAAGAGAAAACAGCACTGACGAAAGTCACTAAGGAAACTATGACATTTACACTTGAGGAACCAAGTGATGCAGAAACAGCTGCTACAGGGAAGAAGAAGAGGCCTAGGAAAACTGTTGCTCGTGTTATGGGAAAACCCTCCATGATTGATGAGGAGGAAGAGGAGGAGCCAGCAGCTGATGCACCTCCTGCAAAATCTCAGAAGCTTATGTCTGATGCTATAAGGACTGCTGCTCCCACCAAATCCAAGCCTAAAGCCTCAGCACCCAAGAGATCTACTAGAAACATCCCTGCCACTGAGAAGAACAAGGCCCAGCTCCCTCAATGCCAGCGCCGCTGACGACTCCTCCATGGCGGATCGCCCCCATTGCGAGGCTCCCTCGGTGACGGCGTCCATACCAGCCAGAGCTGCTACTGCTGCTCCGGCTCTTGCTCGCGCTACTGCTCTGCTCTTGCTCTCGCTCATGCTGCTGCTTTGCTCTTGCTCTCGCTCGCGCTGCTGATGCTGGTACACGGGCTGCTGCAGCTACATGAGTTGCTGCTCTGGCTCTCGTTCGCGCTGCTGCTCCAGCTGCTAGCTGCTAGTGCGTTCCCTATTGAGCGGCTGCTGATTTAGATCACTGCTTCTCTGCTACCAATGCTCGAGCGGCCTAAATTACCAACGAAGTGCTTGTCTACTACTAGTGCATTCAGTTTCGATAGTAACAGTCAGTTTCAACAGTAAAATTCCGTTTCGGCAGTTAAGTTCAGAGTCAACAGTTTTTACATCATCTGCTGGAGTTGGTTGTCTTTTGGTGATGTAAATTTTACAGCTAGCACTTTTTGGTGATGTATTTTACATCATCTATTGGAGATGGTATTAGAATCCCACTTCAAATTAACGATGTCCGTCTTGTACTGCTTCAGCCTCGACATCGTACAGCTCACCAAAGCTCCTCCAACGACGGAACCATCCATCACAACAGAGAAGTATCCTCGACGTCGTCTACAGACACCATAGATCTTCTTCCCCAGCTCCGACAACCACCTCCGCCGCAACATCTTCAGCGACTGACCCAATGATCCTGAGGTCGACACGGCTACGCCAAAGAGGTTGTACACTTGTCATATCACTTTTTACTCTACATTCATGTTGATCCCTTAGGGCTATGTTGGTTCAAAGGAAAACGTGAAGGAAAAACATAGCAATAGGAAATTTTCCTATGGTACCATACTATTCAATTATTCATGCATTTGGTTGAAAGGAATGGAGCAAAACAAAACTGAAGGATTTTTTCCTTTCATGTCTGTTTCAAAGGAAAAACACAGAAATTTTAACATCCACCTGGACCTACTTATCAAAATCCTATGCATGAAAAGAAGACTAAGTGCATTAGTGGCATAATAACATTCTAAGAGCATCTCCAATAGACGGTCCATATGTAAAAATAACCAACTTTTGGATCTTCTGAGGCAAAAAACAGCTCTCCAACAGATGGTCCATATGCAAAAAAAATTACATCTCCGCCTCCCGGAGATGTAAAATACAACACCTCGCGGTGCAAATTTACATCGTCGAAGGCAGGAGATGTAAAAATCGCGGCCTCGCGCCAACGCCCAACCGCCCTTCAGTTCATTTCCCCCTTTCTTCCTCCCGCCCGCCGCCGCCCCGGCGCAGCTCACCGCTCGGCCGCCGCCCCGTCGCAGCTCCCCGACGCCGCCCCGCCACAGATCCAGCCCCGCCCCTACCCCCGCCGCCGATTCCACCCCGCCTGGGCCGCCGCCCGCCGTCGTACGGGCGGATCGGGCCATTGCCACACCGCGCCATCCCGGCCCCGTCTGCCTCCGCTCCGGCCGCCTCCGCCCCGCCCCGACCCCGTCCGCCTCAGCCCCGCCCCGGCCCCGCCCGCCTCCGCCCCGGCCCGTCCGCCTCCGCTCCGGCCTCCGCCCTCCGCTCCGGCCTCCGCCCGCCCCCGCCTGCACCGCACGCCGCCGCCGCCCGCCCTCGCCCACACCGCACGTCGCCGCCCCGCTCCGTCCGCCTCCGCCCCACGCCGCACGGGGCCTTCAGTTCATTTCCCCCTTTCTTCCTCCCGCCCGCTGCCGCCCCGGCGCAGCTCACCGCTCGGCCGCCGCCCCGTCGCAGCTCCCCGACGCCGCCCCGCCACAGATCCAGCCCCGCCCCTACCCCCGCCGCCGATTCCACCCCGCCTGGGCCGCCGCCCGCCGTCGTACGGGCGGATCGGGCCATTGCCACACCGCGCCATCCCGGCCCCGTCTGCCTCCGCTCCGGCCGCCTCCGCCCCGCCCCGACCCCGTCCGCCTCAGCCCCGCCCCGGCCCCGCCCGCCTCCGCCCCGGCCCGTCCGCCTCCGCTCCGGCCTCCGCCCTCCGCTCCGGCCTCCGCCCGCCCCCGCCTGCAGCGCACGCCGCCGCCGCCCGCCCTCGCCCACACCGCACGCCGCCGCCCCGCTCCGTCCGCCTCCGCCCCACGCCGCACGCCGCCGCCCGCTCCCCGCTCGGCCGCCGCCCCGACGTCTCTCCACCCGCCGCCACCCCGACTCGCTCCGGCCGCCGCCGCCACCCGATGGCGCCGAAGAAGACGCCGAAGGGCAAGTCGGGTTTCTTCGGTGTGAGGGTGAAGCCCTCCGGGAACTTCGGAGTGGAGTTCTCCGACGCCGGGCGGCGTTGCTGGCTCGGCACGTATCCCACCGCCGACGAGGCCGCACGTGCCTACGACGTGGCGTGCCGGACGGCCGAAGACGGACCTCAACTTCCCGGAGATCGAGACCTGGGTGGTGGCAGAGTGGCTCGTGCCGCAGGGCATCCAGATGGAGGAGATGCCGGCGAAGAAGAAGAAGAAGAGACCGGCGGTTGTCGTCACTCCCAGAGAGAGCGACGAGGCGGCGATGGCTCGGTTTGCATGGGAGCATCCTGAGTACGTCCAGGCCGAGCAGGAGTTCTACTGGAAGCGTGATGCCGAGGAAAAGAAGAAGAAGAAGGAGGTGAAGAAGGAGGACGAGGCCGGTCCCTCGACGATGATCCCCATTGAGTCATCGTCGGAGGAGGACGAGGAATTCTGGGGGCTCTCGGATGACTCCGAAGAGTCGTACTGGATGCCCTCGGACGACGAGTAGTTTAGAGTAGTTCTGCTAGTTTAAATTTATGTCATCTATGTTTGAACTATGTTTGAATTTGATGTTTGAACTATGTTGAGATGAAGTAGTAGTTGGTCGTTTTCAGAATTTTACATCTTCGTTTTGGACCATTTGTTGGAGTTGCTCTTTTACATCTCCGTTTTGGACCATCTGTTGGAGTTGAGCCTTTTTCGGAGATGTAAAAAGCACTTTTTGGTGATGTAAATTTTTACATCACCGGTTTGGAGCACCAAAATATACATCATCTATTGGAGATGCTCTAACTGTACACATTTGCAGGTAGTTTGGCTTTAATTTGTCCGTGTTTCTTTGCATTCATGTGCTCTTCCTGCAAGCCAAAGGAGTCCTTACAGAATTACTTAATTTACAGATAGGTGTCGAAGAAAACTTTGTGTGGTTTGTCGTACTCCTGCCGCGCCGTTGTCCACCTCACCTGAGCTGCTCCATCGACAGAAGCGTCCACCATACCAGACATCATGACTCCTTACCATATTTCACCGCCTCAGATCTCCTTCCCCGCCACCAGCAGCCACCGCAACTGCATCACCATCATCGACTCGACAGATGAACCTGAGGTGTACATGGGTCCGGAAGAGAGGTCGCACTCTTTTATTTCTGCTTACTTTATGCATTGCTTAATATTACCTGCTAGTTTATCATCCTGTTCATCTCTTAGACTCCAAGTCAGGTCCAAATTAATGTTCAAACTTGAGTTTTAAAATGATTGTGGGGCACATATCGAGGAAGCAATGAATAGTATATCGATCTACTATCTGTTTCATCTAGGGTATCTACTATGTCGTTCATCTTGGGGGGGGGGGAAACAAACAGCAAAGCAGCCATCATCTGTCTTTTTATTAAATTAAGCTATCATTTGCCTGCTATCATTATTTTTGGATCTATCCACTGGTTGTTACCATCACTCTAGATTTTTGCATGCTCTCCTTACTTAATGTCACTATATTTTTTTGTATGCATGTCAGTTATTGTACACAGTCATGCTGAACATGTAGAGAAAAAGAGAAGAGTCTTGTGCGGCAATACAATGTCATGCAGACATCGCTCCATGGTTGGTGCAATGGCAACCCCACCCCCCTCCTCCAGATTGTAATCCAGAGGAAGATAGCTGTTCAGAGGTGGAGTCAGAGGGAGCTGACCACTCCCATTTACGCCCCCCCCCCCCGAGGTGTTTGCTCTAACTTGGCATGATGATGTTGGTCATATCATGCACATGGTGCCTTGCTTTGCTTACTTTCGACATCATATATGTCATCTGCTTAGTTTAGACATGTTCTGTAATGCCACCTGTTTAGTTTCTATATCACATATGTGACTTATGCAATGCCATCTTTTTTAGCCAGCCATAGCATATGTGAAATATGCAATGCCATCCTGTTTAGCCAGGCATCATATATTTGAATTATATCTTGCCATTCCTTTTTTCCATTACATTTCCATTTGTCGACAATGTTTGTACACTCAACTACTCTTCCTGTGAATTAGCCATTTGGGTGGGTGATGAAAAAATCTGGAGTGAAAACAAGTTTTTCAGAGCAGACAGTGCTACCTGTCGAAGCAGATCTCTTGCTGGGTCCAGATAGCTCCTCAGAGGTGGATTCAGAGACAGATGACCAGTCCTATCCCCCCCCTCGAGGTGTATGCTCTAACTTGGCACGGTTATACTGCTCGTATCATGCATATGGTGTCTTGCATTGCATAGTTTAGACATCATGTACACAATATTCAACACCATCTGCTTAGTTTAGACATCATATATGCGAATGCCATCTGCTTAGAGCATCTCCAATAGATGATGTAGATGTAAAAATAACTACCTTTTACATCTCCAGAGGCCAAAAACAGTCCTCCAACAGATGATGTAGATCTAAAAAAGTTTACATCTCCGCCTCCCGAAGATGTAAACTATACCACTTCGCGGTGCAAATTTACATCTCCAACTCCAGGAGATGTAAAATCATGTCCGCCCGCCAACCGCCAAACCGCCACTTCTTTTCCCTTCCGCGTGACCAGCCACCACCCGGCTCCCGCTCGCCCGCCTCCCGCCCGCTGCCCGCCGCCGCCATGGCCGACGCTGATGACCCCGCCGCCGGTGCCCTGACCCACCTTGCCGCGGCCGCCTCCTCCGCGGCACCTATCCCCAACGTGGCCGCCTCCGCCTCCATGCCGCCGCCGCGGCAGCCGCCTCCGCGCCAATTCACCCCACCCCGGCCGGTCGCCGTCGCTCTAGAGGCCGCAAGGAAGAAGGGGGCCGCCAAGCCTCGTGGTGGAGGCGTCAAGCGGCTGGCGGCGCGGGGCCGCAACCCGGCGGGGAAACAAGGTCGGCCGGTGAAAATGTCCAAGCCGGACGCGGTTTCGGTGGTTGATTTGCAGCTTCCGGCGACTGTGGCGTCCTCATCCGGCCACGTAGCTCCTCATCCACCTCCTCCGCCGCCGCCGGCCATGGAGGAAGATGTGTCCACGCCGACTGCTACCGCATCCAACGTGTTCGATGATATGTCGCAAAGGTAAAAAAAATCTTGTGCATTTCTTTGTTGTTCCAATTGTCGATTCCAATAGAATGTGTAGTTGATTGTGTGTACGTGCATTTGTAGTCTCGATGGTGAAGCTTTCATGCGTGCCACAAATGTGACAAATGATAATTACTCACATGATGAGTATGCATCACAAGAATATGAAACTCCACAATATGGTGATGACAATCTTGACATGGATGATGAGGGCTTCATTTTGAAGGGAAGCACCACAAATTATACCAATGCCGAAGATGTGTTGATTTGCATCGCTTGGAAGAAAGTCTCTCAAGATGCAACTGTTGGGACCGACCAATCCATCGTCACATATTGGCAACGCTTCAAGGAATTCTTCGATGCACGCAACACTAGCGGCCACTATCGCTCAAGTGACTCCATTCGCCAACGTTGGGGCACCATCAACGCCGAATGTCAAAAGTAGGCGGGTTTGCTTGGCAAATGTTGATCGCATGAACCCAAGTGGTTGCGGTGAAAGTGACTTGGTAATAATCGTTTGCTATTCATGTGTGCTTTCTCCACTTTCCAAAAATATTGAAATGTTCACTAATTTTTTGATGACATCTTGATTGTTTTGTTGTAGAAAATGATTGCGCAAGGATTGTTTCAAGAGAAGAACAACAAAGCAGAGAAGAGGAAGAAGAAAGGAAAAGCTTTCACTTTTCATCATTGCTACAAAGAGCTCAAGGATGAGAAGTGGAAAACTAGAGAAGTTTTTGATGCTTTGAAGAAGAAAAGTGTGGTGGTGGAGGATGATGAAGATGCCCCGGGTGAGGAGAGAAGGAGCCCCACTCCTCACTCGGCGACCAAATCATATAGGCCCGATGGAACTAAGAAAGTGAAGGGGTCGAAGGCCGGAGACAATGATCTCAAGGATGGATTTGATGGCATTGTCATGGCGAGGAAAGAGTATGCGGAAGAAAAAAAATTGTTGAAGCTCAAAGAAATTGAGGAGAGGAGTGAGGCCGAGCGACGTAGGGCGGCGGCCGAGGAGAAGAGGGCGGCGGCTGAAGAGAGGTTGGCGGCGACCGAGGAGAGAAAAGTTGAGCTTGAGGAGAGAAAGGCGGCAGCCGAGGAGATGAAGATAGTGAAGGAGAAGGCACTCAAGTTTATGTTCATGGACACATCCACTCTTGATGTCATGGCAAAGGTGTATGTCAAACTTTGTCATGATGAAATGCTCATGAAGAAGCAAATGCTCATGAGAAGCATGATGGGAGGAGGAATGGGAGGTCCCATGGGAGGAATGGGAGGTACCATGGGAGGAGGAATGGGAGGTGGCATGGGAGGAGGAATGGGAGGTGGAATGGGAGGGTACATGAACATGATGGGTGGTGCCATGAATGGTGCATTTGGTGGAAACATGGGAGGTGGAATGGGAGGGTACATGAACATGATGGGTGGTGCCATGAATGGTGCATTTGGTGGAAACATGGGAGGTGGCTTTGGTGGCAACATGGATGGTGGCTTCGGAGGAATGGGAGGTGGAATGGGAAGTGGCTTCGGTGGCAACAAGACCGGCATGGGAGGTGGCTTCGGCGGCAACATGATGAGTGGCATGGGAGGTGGCTTCGGCAGCAACATGATGAGTGGCATGGGAGGTGGCTTCGGTGGCAACATGATGAGTGGCATGGGAGGTGGCTTTGGTGGCAACATGACCGGCATGGGAGATGGCAATGAAGGTGCTTCCGGTGGAGTTTGCGGCAACGAGACTTCAACGCAAGAACATGTCGAGAAAGAAGCCATTGATGATGATGAGACCACCGTCGACAATGGCACTAGTGAGAACGGAGAGGACGCAAATTGAGTGATGTCCATGTGCATTTTCATTTGTTGGACCAACAACTTCGTTTGAGACAATTGACTTTTGCTTGTAGAATTTAAAACTATGATCGATGATGCACTTTTGTTGCTACAATTATGAAATTTTGATGTGCAAATGTGGCCGGCCACAGCCGAACAGCAGCCGCGCGTCGGCCGGCCGGTTTTGCATCTCCAGTTTACATCACCTGTTGGATTTCCACTTTTACATCTCTGTTTTGCATCATCTGTTGGAGTTCGCTCTTTTTTGGAGATGTAAAAAACACTTTTTGGTGATGTAAATTATACAACACCTACTTTTACATCTCCAAATTTACATCTTCTATTGGAGATGCTCTTAGTATATAAATCACATATGTGAATTATATCATGCCATCCTATTTACTTAGATAACATGTATGTGAATTATGTCATGCGAACCTGATTACTAAAGACATCATATAATTATCTCATGCCATCCTTTTTAGTTAGTCATCATATCTTTGAATTATGTCATGCTATACTGTTTAGATAGACATCATATATGTGAAATTATGTCATGCTATCCTGTTTAGATAAACAACATATATGTGAACTATTTCATGCCCTCTTTTTTCCTCACTATCTATTGCATTTGTCTCATACAAGGTCTCTACATTCAACTACTTTTTTTTGTTTATCAGCCATTTGAATTGGAGGGGGTGATGGCAGTATCTAGCGGAGTAAAAACACGGTCTTCAAATAAAATAGCGCTACCTGTCGATGGAGAAAGCACCTCGGTTGTACTTGCACAAGAACCAGCCCTACCACACATAACCCAGACTATCGCAGATTGTACCCCTACTCCGATGGACAGAGAACCAGCTTCACCCAATCTAACCCCAATCCCAGCAGATAGTAACCTAGTTCTAGTTGACACAGCACCATCTCCACAACAGAGGTCCCAAACAAGAGCAGTTAGTAAGGCAGCTCAAGTGCCCGAAGCGCCAGGACTACCACGGCGAACCCCAACTCCACCAGTTAGTACACCTATTCCTGTGGACGAAGCAGAACCAGTCATCCATAGTTTAGCGTCTATCGCATTTGATGTTGTTAAATCCTATGTGCGTATCTTCCCATCATGGAAATATTATACTGAAGATGAAGGAAAAAGCCAGTTGTAGGTGTTCCTCCAGGAGTTATGTGTAAGTATTCATGGCAATTACTTTGCTTTGTCCCATACGTTCTACCTCCCTGCTGGTTATAACACAGCAAATGTTCCCATTTTTCTGTGTAGAGAACAACCGATTTGGAAGCTCAGGATGAGGTAACCTGTGCTAATACCTGTGCTCTCTTCAAGAATGCTTTGCGGCAGTATCGGAATTACCTGAAGAAAACGTATTTCACTGGCAAGGAAACTCATCAAATTCCCTTATTTTCTCCAGAGACACATTTATGGGACGATGACTGGGAATGCCTTGTTCTGTATTGGTCTAGACCCATGAATCTGGTTGGGTCTATGAGATCATATTTCATTTTGAAGTACTATATGGCTGCATCTTACTGTACTCTCTTCTTGTAGTGCTTAAACCTGCAGAACAACTGTTCTCGAGTAAGATTCCGTAGCTATGGTGCATACTGCGTTGCTCTTGTATCACTGTATTTACTCATACCAACTAATTTTTAAATAGAAGGATCCAATCGAAACTCCAATGGCACAACAGGTATGTTTAAACATGTTTCTTTAACTGGTTTGCTCTTCTAAATTGCTCTATGTTGATTTCAATTTCAATTATGTAGACAGTTGTCTTCTCATACCATGCACATTACTAGCATCAAAACAGTGGCAATAGTGTTGTTAGTTGTACATGTATACCCGTGGTACCCATCTGAAATCTTGTGGTGCCGTGTAGTTTCCCACACTTATATTCTTTCAATGCTATTTTGTCTTGAACTGATATGATTTGAACTGTGTCTCTATTTTGATTTGGCCAGACAATGCAGTGACAGTAGCACATAGATATATGTGTGTTTGATGCTTTTATAATGTACTACTTTGCAATAGAAGACTTGATAGTTTAATCTTGTCCACCTTACTACTGAACTGGTTCACCAAAATGAGTTTCATATACTAGTTCCTCCATTCCTAAATATAAGTCTTTGTAGAGATTCCACTATGGACTACATACGGATGTATATAGATGCATTTTAGAGTGTAGATTCACTCATTTTGCTCTGTATGTAGTCCATAGTGGAATCTCTACAAAGACTTATATTTAAGAATGGAGGGAGTACATGCTAAACCTGTTATGTGCCTGCTTGTTTCTTCTTTTAGAATGTTGACAGAATATTGGAGAAGAGTACCACATTAAGCAATGGTAAAGGAAGTACTGCAGATAAGGTTGAAGATAGTGAGACAACCTTGCTAGTCTCCAACAAAGCTGATAAAAATAATAAGGAAAACTATCTTGAGGACAGTGAGACAACCACAAAGTCCTGTCTTGATGTAGTGTTCGAGTTACTGGCCACTACCGCTTGCACAAGCTCTTCAAACTCGCTGTCTGAATCAGTTCAGTTTCTTGAGTCTGAACTACAAGCTGAATGACATCGATCAACTGTGCTGCGACAAGAAGCCGAAGGACTGAGGAAGTCCCTGGAGAATTCAGATGCATACTTTCTGGTGCAACAGCAAGCATTGGAGGATTTTAGCGCCAAACAAGAGAAAGCTAATAAGCTTGCTAAGCTTATTACCAGCATGGTGGATACCCAGGATAACGTTTCTTGAGCTCTTCTGAAGTTGTTTCAGTTCTGGACTTGTTTTGCTGCCGCGTTTATTTGCACTGGTGGCCAATTTAGACGCCTAGTGTATGTAATATGCTGTTTTGTTGTTCCCTTTATTTGCACTGGTGGCGAACTTTGAAGCCCAGTGGATGTAATGTCTGTAATCGTCGTAATAGCCTAGCGTTAGTTGCTTGCTTATTTATTTACTAATAGTCTTGTTTATATGTTTCCTTGTAGTCACTACAGTTCTTTTTCCTCGGTTTGCTAGTGGCCGCAATAACCATGGGCCACATATGGGCCATGGTAACGATGGGCCTCCTACGGGCCGTAGGATCCATGGGCCTCCTATGGGCCGTAGGATTCATGGGCCTCGTACATACGCGTCATAGGATCCAGGGGTTGTACTGTTCGTGGGCCAAAACCGGACCACAATATGGACCCTAAACGGGCCAAAATTGGAACCGTCTGTTTATGGGCCCAGACCATAACGGGTCATTAACAGGCCGAAAGACAGCACAGGCTTAATTCTATCAACAGGCATGACGGGCCGTTAATGGGCCGGATTACAGGATAGGATGAAAATGGCCCAACTGGTTAACGGGCCACAAACGGACCGATTGTTACCACGGGCTGAATTTGGCCCATTAGCATAACAGGCCAGTAACAGACCGTAAGTAATCGAGGGCCGGAAATGAGCCCAAGAATATATGGGCCCTTAGAAGGCCGAAAGAAAACACGGGCTGGAAACGGCCCAACTGAATCATGGGCCGTTAATGGGCTCAAAGCAGTTTACTGTTCATGATGGGCCTGATTCACCACGGGCTATCAATGGGCCCAGAGATGCAAAAAGCCTCATATGGGCCGAAAGACTTCATGGGCCATAGATGGGCCGAAAGTGACAATGGGTTGGAATCATATGGGACGGCCCACATGACGCTACTAGGCCGAATTTTGAAAGGCCATAACGGGTCGTGAGTACCCGGGCCGTAAATGGGTTGTATGCGAACAGGCCGGTAACAGGCTTTCCATGGGCCGGCCTTTTAACTTTTGACCAAGTCAAATGGGTTGGCCTTTTTAACCTAAATGGGCCACTGTTGGGCCGTGCCACGTGTCGACGTATCATAGGCGTCTCTCGTCCAATGAATGGATGACATCTGTCGCAACGCCGAGCTGGCACGTGGATCCGCCGTCAAATGAGAAATTTGCACGTGGAAAATCACCATTGGTCAGGGCTGCTAACGGGTTATCGGACTACGGCGGAGCTACGGCGAGAGCGCGCTAGCGGGAGCAGACCGTGGACTCAGCGGTTTACCCAGGTTCGGGCCACCTTGCGGCGTAAAACCCTACTCCTGCTCGGTTGGGATTGCTTTGGGCAAGAAGATGCTCTCGCGTACAAGGTAGGAGATGATGGGAGCCGGTCGGATCAGATCCCTCTACAGCGGCACCCTGCCCTTCTTTTACATCTACCTTGGTCCTCTTCCCCCGAAAACATTGGCGAGAAAGGTTGCCACACAACGGCAAGTTTGAAGGGGGACATGGGTGCAGTCTATCCTGACAATAGGTGGTCTTCACCTGCAAAGCGACCGTCCATGACGCGCCGATGGGCTCAGGAATGACCTCTGCCCTACGCGCCCACCGTCTTGGTCTTCTTTCACCGATCGGGCAACCTTTGGGGTTGCTTTGGGAAGTGGATTGCTGGCCTTGCTCCCTTAGCACAAAAGGGGAAATCCTCTCCAGCCGCGCCTGCTGGCATGGCCTCTGTCGCCGTTCGTCACCGCGCGCATCACCCACGTGATGGGCACGAGACCGTGCGACCGAACCGCACTGCACTCGTCTTGCGCGCCTTCGGGAGGATGCCTCGGGAGGCAACCTCAGGAGGCCACCTCGCGAGAGGGCCTCGTGAGGCTCTCGATGAAGCGGTTGAGTCTTGCTGGCTTGCTCCCTGAGGAGGGGTCCTCAGGAGGCCGGGGCCTCATGAGGGGTCTTGCCTGAGATGCCCGCCGGTGGCCGCCTGTTGGGCCTCCGCCAGCCGTTGCGCCCTGGGCCAAAGGCAGACGGGCCGGGGTACACCGGGTTCCACGGGCCTGACAGTAGCCCCTGGGCCCGTGGCACGCATGTTCCTGCCTACTCGGGGGTGAAACGGCGCGTGCCCTAACCGCCTGCAGGCCAGGCGCGACACGTGGCGCACGATGTGATGGGGGACGCCCCCACTTCTCCCACGATGCCTCGGTAACCGCCTGTGCTGACATAAAGCCTGCCCGCGCGCGGTACGAGACCATCATTGCCTTCCTCCGTGCGTTCCGTCTCCCTGCGCCTTCCTTCCCGCACATAACTCCTTCTTCCTCTCCCGAAGCCTCGCCACCCCAGATCTTGGCTGCGCCGCCATGACGCCCCCTCGGTAGGAAGGAAGGGGCGGAGGAGGCGGCGGTCGTGGAGGTGGCACCGGAGCCTGCTCTAGGTAGGCCTACGATCATCAACGCCGAGGGGCTCAACAAGGTGCTCCCGATGACCGCAGCCGCCTCCAATGAGTGGGGGGCCACTCGGATCTGGCCGGCTTCGCGCCCGCCACTGACCTCGACGCCACCTTCTCCGTTCTCTACCTTCATGCAGTCTTTGCCGGCCTGCTACCACCGTTTTCTGACTTCTTCAACGCCGCTCTTTCACACTACCAGGTCCATGCACTGCACCTCTATCCTAACTCCGTTCTTCTTCTCCGCCTTTGCCTTTTTATGCGAGGCCTTCCTGGGCGTGGCGCCCTCCGTGGCGCTCTTCCGCCACATCTTCAGCTTGCGGCTGACCGCAGCGGACCAATACTCCGGGTGCGCCACGTTCCTCACCGTAGAAGAGACGGCAGGGGATGGCATCGATATGTGGCTCACCAAGAAGGTAGAGGGCTACAGGCGGCAATGGGTGTACGTGGACGCAGCCCAATTCAGCCCCCTGCTGCAGCTGCCGAAGACTCTAACGGCGAGGAGCTCTGGATGGGGGCATGAGAGACTCGCTGACCCGAGGTTGGCGCGGGTGTGGAAGAGGCAGGCCGAGCTGAGGGCCGCGAAGGTAACAGTGGTCACCGTCGTGAGGGAGTTCCTCCGCCAGCGCATCGCTCCCCTCCAGCGCCACTCCCGCCCGATGTGGGCCTTCACCGGCCCAGAGGATCTGATGCAACTGAACACGGACAGCTTGTTGCCAGATGTGCTGAATGGGGTGCTCCACACCTTGACCGGCGAGGAGGCGGGTGAGCCACCCAGGGACGGGCTCCCCTTGTACCGCTACAAGAATAAGGTGGTGCTGGCCGGCGCGATGCCGCGCTTCGACCAGTGGGGGCTGCTTCCAGAAGGACTTGAGGGACCCTGGGACAACCCTGTGCTGGTGGTTCCAGGCTCGGGGGTCCGTGGCGACACCGAGGCCCCGGCGGGCGACGTGGAGGATAGCGGTGGCCCATCCCAGCGGACCCACCACCAACTCGCCCGCAGGCTAAGGGATGACGATGACATCGCCCCGCCTGGGGCCGTGCCCACCATACTCGTCAGGACGGGGGGTGCGGGGAGCCCCCGTGCGGCGGCCGTGAAGCCGCGAACCGTCGGGGGTGGAGCCGAGGGTGGATCCCGCAGTCCCCCCACGGGGGAGGCCGGTGCTGAAGTCGAGGCTGCCGGGCCCCCGGGCCCCGCCTCAGGAGCCAGCCACGAGAAGGGGCCCCGCGAGGACTGCGGCAGCAATGCCTTGCTGCGGCCGTTGAAGAGGAGGAAATTGGTAGCCAAGGATGAGTAAGCGTCCACCTTTCCTTCCCTTGCATCTGGCGCGCCGCGTGTGTCTGAGTCTTTGCTCTTCACAGGACCTCCCTCGGCAAGAAGAAGAAGAAGAAGAAGAAGAAGACCCCCGGCTTGGCGGGGGCTGCACCACCTGTCGTCGAGGCCGGGGGGCGTGAGGAAGACGCTCGCCGCCTCGACACCGGGGCCAGGCCCGCGATGGCGAAGGGGCAGGCGGCCCCTCTAGTGCCACAGGAGGGCGCGGCTCTGGAGGCCCAAGCGGGCGAGTCTCAGGAGGCGTCGTCAGGAGGCGGCTCCGAGGTCCCTGGGGCGCCCGTCACAGGGGCGGATGTCATGCTGGCGGAGGCAGAGACGCCAACTCCTCCACTGCGCCCCGCTGGTGGCAGCGGCGCCATGGAAGGCCCGCGCGTCTTGCCGGTGCGCGGGGCTTCCACCGGGGGGGCGCCGGGTCCGCGGGGCGCGCCACCACGGCGAGACGATGAGGAGGCCCCCGGAAGCCCTCCGCTCCTGGAGAGTGGAGCTGGGCCCTCGCGAGCCGCACCGGTGGAGGGCGACGAAGAGCCAGACCCGGACTGGGCCCTGGCGCTCGTGAGCAGCCGCACCTCGATCAGGCGCGGAGCCTTGTGGAATGCCATGGCCGCGTTAGGCCAACTCGGTGCTGAACTTCAGGCCGTAGAAGCGCGCCTCGCTAAAGAGCGCCTGCGCCTGGCCCGAGGGTGGAATCAACTTGAAGTCGCCGTTAAGCTGGGCCAGCGCCAGAACAAGGCCGCTGGCACGAGGAGCGAGGAGGCGGCCACCGAGGCGAAGGAGGCCCGCGAGCGCGCCTTCCGGGAGGCCGAGGCGGCGGAGGCCCGCAGAAGGGAGCTCCAGGATCAGAACATCGCGCTAGAGCAGCAGCTTCAGGTGCGAAAAAATGCCATCTCCCCCTGTGGAGAGGAACTGGCGGCTCGCGAAGTGGACCTTGATATCCGCGAGTGGGAGCTCGCGCGAACGGCATCTGCACAGGACCTGGAGCGCGAATGGCTGGAGGCGCTGGAACACGAGGTGGCCGCCGCCCAGGGTTCCTATGCCAAGCGCCTGGACAAGGCCAACGCCAACCTCGCAGCCAAAGAGAAGAGGATCTAGGAGGACACCGACAGGAGGGTCGCGCAGATCGGTGAAGCACTTGCCGTGGAGCACATCAAAAAACTGAAGCTGCAGGAGGACCGCTTCAAGGCGAGGCGCGAGGAGCTTCAGCACGAGATCACGGGCCTTAAGGAGGTGCTGACCGAAGCGGAAACTCGGCGAGAGACCACGCTTAAGGCCCAGGCCAACGCCAAGGCCGAGTTGGCCTCTCTCCAGCAGCAAGTGGGGGGCGTCGCCGCCATCGTGGAGCAGCCGAGGGACGAGGCGGCCCAAGTGCGGGGGCGGCAGTTCGAGCGCTCCAAGATGTTCCGTACCCTCAAGCTCCGAGCCCGCCACGCCTTGGGTTCCATTTGCAAGGAGAACGTCAGCAGCCCGCTCGAGGCCCACGACGCCAGCTACCTCGATTTCTTCATCAAGCTCGTGGAGCGGCTTGAGGCTGGCGCCAAGAAGGTGGACGGGATCGTCGAGCAGGAGTGTCGCGATCTTCTCACCCAGGCAGTGACGCGCGTCTTCAGCCACCTCCTCCACGCCAACCCCAACTTCAACTTTGACAAGGTTATAGCTCCCGTCCTGGAGGAGATCCGCGATAACCTCGGGAAGGCAGTGGAGGACCACGTGGATGCGTTGCACGCGCAGTTCACCCATGGCAGCAGCGAGAGCTCAGGCGGAGCCAAGGAAGGCGAAGATGACGACAGCAGCGGCAGCGGTGATGGCGACGCGTCCTCTTAGGCCTTTCCTCTTATCCTGCGCATAGTTAATCATGGCCTCGTAGGGGTGTGAAGACAATGACCCTTGCTTAAGTACGCTTGTTTGGTTGTAATGAACTCCCGTGCCCTCATGAAGTTTTCTCTTGAGGCCCGTTTTTCTCTTTTCGCTCGCCTTTGTGCTCTACGTCGCTAGGACCCAGCCCCCGAGCGGGCCACAGCCGTCGCTGGTATGTCAGGTCGCGATGCCTGGACAAGTCCAGGAGGTGAGGGGCACCGGGAGCTAGTGAGGGCTCCTGTGGCGTGATGCTCATGGAGCCCCCCTTTGACGTGCAAGCAGCTCACGATAGGAGAAAAGCTGGCGCTCGTGAGGTTGTTTAGAGGGGAAGGCTTGGGAGATGGCGAGGGTGGCTCGCGAGGTAGTAGACTTAGCTTTGTGAGGAGTAGCGTCTGGTGGCCGCCATTTGCAGGGCGCGCCTCGCGCGGCTTCCGCTCGCGAGGTCCCCTGCTGAGATGACCGCCATAGGTTGGCTTCCGAGGCGGGTCCAGCGAAGCTTCCTGAGGCTCAAGGGGTGTCTGGCCACTGGGCCCCCTGTGATAACTGTATGCAGAAATTCTCACTACAGGGGAGCAGCGCACGCTCGTCGGCTTGCTCATGAGCGTTGCGCGAGGAGATAAGACACCAAGGACCTTGGTGGGGTGGCGTGCACGGGAGCAGGCCTGCGAGCCAGAGCCCGGTTGCTTGGGTTTTTCAGCGCTGCTGGGACTGACCCGAGCACAGGCACCGTGTCCAGCCCCCGCTCTCGTGAGGCTCATGAGGGAAGCCGCGAGCGCGCGCGGCTCATGAGGAAAAGACATGACGAAAAACACCATATATGGAAACCGAAGCTTTACTGAGGCAAGACAACAAATTCCATTACACAACCGATGTGGCTGCCGTGTCCGGCATGGGTCAGCTTGAGGTTGGTGCAGCCCGTGGGGCGCCCTCAGTTACACATCCAAAAGCGAAAAAGGGGGGCTGCCGTGTCCGGCACGGGTCAACTTGAGGTTGGTGCGGCCCGTGGGGCGCCCTCAATTGATTCTTCCGCCAGCGTGGAGCATGGGGCTTCCACCGGGGAGTGGGCATGATCGCGGGTCGATCGTTCCGCCAGCGCGGAGCATGGGGCTTCCACTTGGGCGTGGGCGGGAGCTCTCGCGTGCCCGTCAGGCGAACGCATTGAGAGTCTTCGGGGCATGTACATCCCCATTTCGTTCGTACGCGTGAGGATCACGGGTAGAACTTGCGGAGGTGTTGGATGTTCCAGGCGTTAGGCACAGGAACTCCGTCCTCCGTCTCCAGCCGGGCTGCGCCGGGCATGGAGACACGAGCAACCCTGAAAGCGCCTTCCCACATGGGGAGAGCTTGTGGAGTCCCTCTCTGGAGAGGGTCCTGCATAGGACAAGGTCGCCGACCTCGAGAGTGCGAGGGCGGATGCTGCGGCTGTGGTAGCGACGCACGGCCTGCTGGTGCCTCGCGGCACGAAGAGTGGCCTAATGGCGGGCCTCCTCAAGGAGCAGCAGGTCGGCCTCCCGCGAGCCTTCCTGACGTGCCTCGTCGAACGCAAGGACTCATGGAGAGCCATGCTTAAGCTCCGAGGGAAGGACCGCCTCAGCTCCGTAGACCAGGAAGAAGGGGGTCTCGCCGGTAGGCTTGGTTGCCATTGTGCGAATGGACCACAGCACAGACTGCAGCTCGTCAAGCTAGCCCTTGCCGCAAGCCTCGAGCTTCTTCTTGAAGCTCGTCGTTTTAAGGCCCCTGAGGACCTCAGTGTTGGCACGCTCGGCCTGGCCATTGCTTCGCGGGTGCGCCACAGAGGCATAGCAGATCTGCGTGCCGAGGCTGGCGCAGTAGGACTTGAAAAGGCCGCTTGTGAATTGGGAGCCATTGTCGGTGATGATGCAGTTGGGGACTCCGAAGCGGCTCACGAGGCCCTTGATGAACTTGACGGCAGAGCCTGCCAGGATGGTGCGCACCAGTTCGACCTCTGCCCACTTGGTGAACTTGTTGATGGCGACATAGAGGTAGCGGTAGCTGCCAGCTACGTGAGGGAAAGCCCTAGGATATCCAGCCCCCAGACCGCGAAGGGCCATAAGAGGGGGATCATCTGGAGGCCCTGCGCTGGCTAGTGGATCTGCTTGGCATGGTACTGGCACGCTTCGCAGGATTGGACCAGCTCGGTGGCGTCATGGAGCACAGTAGGCCAATAGAAGCCGCTTCGAAACACCTTGCCGGCAAGGGTGCGTGACGAGGAGTGGTGGCCGCAGTCTCCTCCATGGATGTCAGCGAGCAACTCGCGCCCTTGTTCTTCTGAGATGCACCGCAACGAGATGCCATTGGGGCGCCTGCGGTACAGCTCGCCATCTTGCAAGCAGTAAGTGGTGGCTTGCCTAGCCACGCGCTCTGCTTCTAAGTCTTTCTCCGAGAGGGTGCCGTGAAGCAAGTAGGCCTTGAACTCTGCGGCCCAGCTGTCTGCTTGAGGCTCCAGCGCCAGCAGCAGGCGGGCACCTAAAGCCGGGCCACAGTCTGGAGCGCCCTTGGGCGGCGCGGGCGGGAAGTCTTCATGAAGTAGCGTGGTGCCCCGGCCAGGCGGTGCGGCTGATGGTTTGAGGAGCCTTTCCTCGAAGACGCCAGGGCTCTGGGGCTCACGGCGGGTTGCTCACTTGGCGATGTTATCGGCCTCCTTTTTTACACCGCGCGGGACGTGCTGTAGCTCCAAGCCAAGGAAACGCTTCTCAAGTTTACGTACCTCTTCTAAGTAGGCTGCCATGTACTCGTCCTTGGGCTTGTAGCTTTTGTTGGATAAGTTGACGAGGAGCTGGGAGTCACCCTTGATGGTAAGGCGCTTGATGCCGAGTGCAGAGGCGGCCTTGAGGCCGGCGATGAGGTCCTCGTACTCTGCGATGTTGTTGGAGACCTTATCATCACGCCTGAAGCAGAGTTGGACAGCGTAGTAGAGCTTGTCTCCCATTCGTGAAGTGAGCACGACGCCAGCCCCCGCGCCCTGTCGGGAGAAGGCGCCGTCGAAATGCATGGACCATCCGCTTGGCGCTTCATCCCCAGGCAGGAGGGATTCGCCCTCGCGAGCCTCTCCCTCGTGGGGGTCTTTCCACTCCACCACGAAGTCGGCCAGAGCCGCGCCTTTGATTACTCTGGTGGTGCAAAACTCCAGCTGGAAGGCTTGCAGCTCGATGTTCCATTCGGCGACACGGCCAGCGGCGTTGGGGCTGCGCAGGACTTGTTCCAAGGGGTAGGAAGAGATGACCTTGATGGGATGACCCTGGAAGTAGTGGCACAGCTTCCTGGAGGCGATGAGGAGCGCGAGGAGGAGCTTCTGTTGCATGGGGTAGCGCTCATGTGCATCCCTTAGCACCGTGCTGACGAAGTACACAAGGTGCTCGACGAGGCGCGTAGTTGCGGTGGCAGCTTGCTCTTCAGGAGCCTCGCGAGGCTTGGCAAGCTTGGGAAGCTCACGATGCCCAGACGGCTCGCGAGATTCGGAGGGCCCACGAGGTGCAGAGGGCTCGGGAGGCTCGCGAGGCCCGGGGGGCTCAGGAGGCGCGGAGGGTTCAGGGGGTTCGCGAGGCTTGGAGGGCTCAGGACGCGCCGAGGGCTTCTCCTGAGCGCAGACGCGCTCCTCCCGCACCGCTACGAGTGTCGCGCTGGTCGTCTAGGGGGTAGCCGCCAAATATAGGAGCAGGGGCTCGTGAGGGCGCAGCACGACCATGATGGGCGGGCTCGTGAGGTACCTCTTGAGGTCTTCAAAGGCGGCGTCTGCCTCAGGGGTCCACTTGAAGGAGCCAGACCTCTTCATGAGCTTGAAGAACGGCAAGGCTCGCTCGCCGAACTTGGAGATGAAGCGCCCCAGGGAAGCCATACATCCCGCCAAGCGCTGCATTTCCTTGAAGGTCCGGGGAGGGCGCATTTTCTCGATGGCCTTGATCTTCTCAGGGTTGGCCTCGATGCCACGGTGGGAGACCAGGAAGCCAAGGAGCTTGCCGGAAGGAACTCCGAAGACGCACTTGTCGGGGTTGAGCTTGAGGTTGACCTTGCGCGGGTGGGCGAACGTTTCCTCGAGATCCGCAACAAGGGACCCAACCTCACGAGTCTTGACCACGATGTCGTCGACGTAGGCCTCCGCGTTCCTCCCCATCTGAGGCCCCAGCGTGATGCACATCAGCCGCTGGAAGGTGGCGCCTGCACTCCTCAAGCCGAAGGGCATGCAGACGTAGCAGTATATGCCGCAAGGGGTGATGAAGGTCATCCTCTCCACATCTTCTGCCGCCATCTTAATCTGATGGTAGCCTGAAAAAGCATCCAGGAAGCATAGCAGGTCGCATCCGGCGGTGGAATCCACAATCTGGTCGATGCGTGGCAGCGGAAAGGGGTCCTGAGGGCAGGCCTTGCTGAGGCTCGTGAAGTCAACGCACATGCGTTCCTTGCCGCCCTTCTTGGGGACGACGACTGGGTTGGTGAGCCATTCAGGATGGCACACCTCATGGACTACTCCAGCTTCTTGTAGCTTGTGCACTTCTTGGACAATGAACTCTTGCTTCTCGGGCGCCTGGCGCCGTGCTTTTTGCTTGATGGGGCCTGCGTTGGGGCACACCGCTAAGTGGTGCTCGATCACCTCCCTCGGTACACCGGACAAGTCAGATGCTTTCCAGGCAAAAACATCCGAGTTTGCCCGAAGGAAGGCGATGAGCGCGCTTTCCTATGTAGGAGGGAGGCAGGTGCCGATGGTGAAGGTAGGGCCTGAGCCGCTGCCGTCAACCGACACCTTCTTCGTCTCGGCTCGGTCCTGAGAGAACAGCTGCTTCTTCTTCACGGGTGTGGCCTCAGGAGGCACGATCGCGTCCTCGTCAGCCGGATGCGCGGCAGCGGCAGCCTTGTAGGCATGCTCAAGGGAGCAGACCACATCCTTTTCATCGCAGGTGACGGTGATGAAGCCGATGTAGCCAGGCATCTTGAGGACATTGTAGGCGTGGAGGGTCGCCGCCATGAACTTGGCGAGAGCTGGGTAGCCCAAGATGGCGTTGTACGGCAGGCCGATGTGCGCCACGTCGAAGTCGATGAGCTTGGTGTGGTAGTTCTTGTGGGTGCCGAAGGTGACGGGAAGCTGCACTTGCCCCAGGGGGGTGGTGGAGTGTCACGCCCAATATGCGATCCTATTCTCGAGGAACTCGGAGGCCCCACCAAGAGTAGAAACGCATATTGGAGACGCTTGCAAGGTGGATATCATTACATCGTACCACATACATAATAGATGGGGATACAAACAAATACATACAATCATCACATGAATACATCAATACATAACAAACATCATACAGAAGGGCAGCATCCGACTACGGATGAAGTCAAACGAAAAGAAGAACGACATCCACCCTGCTAGCCCAGGCTGCCGACCAGGAACCTATCCCCAGATCGAAGAAGAAGAAGAAGCAGAAGAAGAACTCCAAAGCAAACAAGCATCGCTCTCACGTCAAGACATCGCATTACCTGTACCTGCAACTGTTGTGGTAGTAATCTGTGAGCCACGAGGACTCAGCAATCCCATAACCATGGGTAGCAAGACTATCAAAGCTTAAATGGGTATGGAAGGGTAAGGTGGTGAGGTTGCAGCAAGCATTAAGCATTATATGGTGGCTAACTTACGAGTACAAGAATAAGAAGAGCATCTACGCAAAACGGTCGCAAACTACAAATGATCACTAAGTGATCCTGAACACCTACTTACGAGTCAAACATAACCCCACCGTGTTCTCTTCTCGAACTTCCTCGAAAAGAGACGGTCACGGTTACGCACATGGTTGGTGTATTTTAATTACGATTTAGTGTCAAGTTCTCTACAACCGGAGGTTATAAATATCCAAGTGCCACATAACCGCGGGCACGGCTTTGCGTAAGATTTAACCCTGCAGGGGTGTTCCAACCTGGCCCATCATAAGCCTACACAAGCTGCGGTGGAAATACCTCAACCTCGAGATAGCCCAAAGTATCCTCGGAATCCCGATGCACAAGACATTTCGACAATGGTAACGCAATTCCAGCAAGACCTCCCGACATGTTGACAATCCCGATAGGAGCCGCGTATCTCGTTCTTAGGACACGGCGGATGAGCTATGGTTACAACGACCAAGTCCACGAGTTGCCCCGGGCGGCGCCGCAAGCTGCTCTAGTTTGGACCAGCACCATCAGCACTGGCCCACCTGGATTATGTTGAATTAAGAATCCTCGGGTTCATGACGCCCTATGCAAAATTAATTATTTCATTCAGTATTATTATGTTGGCAAATGTTAAAACCAAAGTTGGGCCTTGCTGGAAGCGGTTATTCAAAGTGAACTGTCAAGAGGGTCCCATTCCCCTAAGCATGTTAGGAACGCTAAACATGGATCATAACACCAGCATTACGGAAACTAGGGCGGCTTGAGTGGAACAAAACACTAGGCAAAAGGCCGAGCCTTCCACCCAATACCAAGTATATAGATGCATTAATTAAATAAGATATATTGTGATATCCCAACATATCCATGTCCCAACATGGAACAACCTGCAAGAGCACCTGCAACTAGCAATGCTATAAGGGGCTGAGCAAAGCGGTAACATAGCCAAACAATGGTTTGCTGGGTAAGGGTGGTTAGAGGATGTATCATGGCATATGGGAGGCTGACATATATGTGGTAGGAAGCGCGATATAGCGATAGCAACGAGACAACTAGCAAGCAAAGATAGTAAAGATATCCAAGGTCATGATCATCTTGCCTGAAATCCTGCTCGGAAGAAGAACGAGTCCATGAAGAAGACGAACCAACGTAGTCGAACGAATCCTCACAATCGCAACGAAACCGGAACTATCGAGAAGAAGCACAACCGGAAACAAGCAAGCAACATGGTAAACACACAAGCATAAACATGGCATGATGCACAATCCAAATATGATGCACGACCAGATTAAATGTTGTTAAACATGGCAAGAGATGAAGCATAAGCAATCCATACAACTAGGCAAGGTTAAATGAGGCCGAAAACACAAACGACAATTCCGGTATCTCCCCATATGCAAATTTCGAAATAGGTACTGATCTGAATTAAACACAATTTTAAAGTTGTTAAACAGCAAGTTAACATGCATCATGATGATCTACATGTTTTTCTAATCAAGTTACATATGTAGAACATTTAATTCGGAGCTACGACCTAGAAGATATGAGTTAAACAAGTTTAACATGGCATATGGTACAGAATGCATGGAAAACATCAACCACGAACACACAAATCAAGGATGCAGCATGACAACATGAAGCTACATACAATTCTAAGCAAGTTTCATATAGGACATGATCAAAACGGGGCAACGGTTCAACAATTACGAGCAACACATGTTTTAACAACAATCTGCCCAAAACAGTAACATAGCATTTTGCAAACACCAAAACAGCAAGCTACATGCACATGATGGGCACAAACTTGATATGCACTTGAAATAGACATGATATACTCCAATTTATCTTAAAGGTTCAGGTTCATAGGCATCAAGGTTAAGTCGGTATGATCCATGCAAAATGCAATGTTCTGCTAAACAGGGCATATACATGAGCAGAGTTAACATGATGGCAACTTGAGAGCAACAAATAGACAAGCAACAGCAAGATTACATAGCAACCAAGGGCATGGCATCAAAGTACACATTGCATAGACCAAATCACATGAAGGAACCATATGCATATGAGCTATAGATTAGTGGCAACCATCAAGCAAAGTTGGCAAGTTTTATCACAGTCAGCTTTTACTTAAAATAGTAACATTAACTAGGCACGTTTACAAGCTCATGGCACTCACATCAAGGCATATCATGGCATGAAATAAATACTAACAGCAAGAACACATGAAAATGCTCCAAAGTCATGTTGACAAGTTGCTTATATGGTGCATGTATTAAATCACACAAAAATGACAAAGTGACAAGTATTAACAGTTTTCTGCAGTTAACATCATGAGGCACTTTTGCAACAGAGATTAACACAATTAGATAGATCCTAACATGCATGCAAATGCCACCATCATGTAGAGCAAAGAGAGTAGATTAATTTACATATATAAATCATCATCATAGGACAAACATGCACAAAGATGTAGCCAATACAATATGCATATATGTTGTAAAAACTCAGTCAAAACCTCACCCCGGGGAAACTGGACGGGGAGGTCCCGGGATGAGACGGATCGGGATGGAGCGGTGCGGAACGGCATTTGGTTCGCGGGACGGCTGGGACCGGGCGCGGGGATGGACGAGGCCGTCCAGGCGGCGAGGCAGGGAGGCCACGGCGCCTCGTTCTCCTCGTCCTCCCGCACGAGCAAGGAGGGAGGCGGCCATGGCAAGGGACGGCGGCGGCTCGAAGGCAGGGGCAGGGAAGGTCCTGGAGGCGCGGATCCGGACGGGATCCACCCGATCCGTCCGCTTCCGGCGGCTGCGGCGGACGGGGACCCGGCGACGGCGAGCTCCATGGCGGCGGCTGCGGCTACAGAGACAGAGGTAATCGGGCATGAGAGAGGAGGGAAGAAGAGGCTAGGCGACGAGGGAGAAGGAGAGGAACGGCGAGAGGCGGCACGACCTGGTGGTGCTGGTCGCCGGCGGCGGCCGGTCCGGCGAGGCGGCGGGGCAGGGCGACGAGGAGGCGGGGCGACGGCGCACAGCGGCGAACGGGCGGCAGAGGAGCTCGGGAGCTCGGTTCAGGCCCCGATGGGCTCCCAGGGCCGGGATCTGGGCTCAGCGGGCCCGCGCGTGGGAGGTGGGAGGTAGGGCGCTGCGCAGGCGGCGGCGGCGCCAAGTGGCGGCGGAGGGATGGATCGGCGCGGAAAACGAGGGAATGCGGCGGCTGGCCCAAAAATGGAAGGATTCCACCGCTTAAAAAGGCAGGGGGTTAGGGTTTGAGGGGGTTAGGGGTGTTTCGGAGCCCTGCGGTCGTGATCCGACGGTTCCGGAGTGGAGAGGGTTTAGGCTAGGCCTAGTGGGCTGTGCAGAGGGGGTTGGGCTGAGGAGAGAGGGAGGATGGCAGCCTGGCACGGTCTTCGGAACACCGAAAACGTCCGACGTTTTGTCCGGCTATAGTGCCGCTATAGGTTATCCGTTGAGGCATCAAACGACCTCCGAATGGAACCAAATTTGGCAGGCGGTCTACCTATGATATAATAAGACCGCACGCCAATTTTCAACCCATTCCAAGAACATTTTTTATCCCACTTATAAAAATAATATTTTGGAGGTGCCGCGGGCGCGTGCGAATGTGTCGGGACTCGAAACGGACAATGGAAGGAACGGGGAGAACGCCAACTACGAACGGATGCAAGTTTTGAAAAACATGCGGATGAAATGCACATGATGACATGGCCAAGTGCAACACACAAGCGAATGACATGGCAACGACGACGAATAAAAGGAAGACATCTGGAGCATCAGTCTCGGGGCGTCACATGGAGCCATCAGTCACTCCAGAGAAGGGCCTGGTCGGCATCAGCTATTCGTAGGGCACTTGGAGTGTCTCGAAGGTCTCGATGGAGATCACGTTTAAGCCAGCGTCTTCGTCGATGAGGGTCTTGGTCACCGCGATGTTGCTGATGGTGGGAGTGCACAGCATGGGGAGCGTGCCTGCGGCGGCCGTGGACTTGGGGTGGTCCTTGGAGTCGAAGGTGATGGCGTACTGCGGCCACTTGAGGGGCCGCGCGGCCTTAGGCCTCGGGAGGGCGGCGTTCACCTCGCGAGAGAGCTGCTTGAAGTGGCAGTTGGACACGGGAGCTTTAGCCCCGCCAAGGATGCAGGCGACCGCGCGAGGCTCCTGGTAGCCCCCAGCGCCCTCGGCAGGCTGGTTTACGTCGTTCCTCCGGGGCGGCGGCGGCAGCGGCGGGAGAGCGGCGTTGGCCTGAGGGTTTGCCTCACAAGGTTGATCGCGCCAGGCGGCCTCACGAGGCTGGTCGCGCTAGGCCTGGCGAAAGTTGTCGTTGCCGCTGCGGCCGTCCCAGCGGTTGCCGCCGTGGCCACCTCCGCAGTCATTGCGGTCGCCTCGATGGCCCTGGCACTCGTCACGAAGCAGCTTGAGCTCCTGGCAGTCCTCAGTGCTGTGGTAGGCACAGAGTGGGCGGCCGTCTTTCTTGGGCTCATCATGGTCACGGCTGCGCTTCTGTTCGGGCTCCGCCGCAAGCACGGAAGGGCCCTTGCGCTTGATGTCCTTGTTCTTGGCCTTGGCAGCGTCGGGCGCCGCGTTGGGGTTGTTGTGGACGAAGAGGCGACCTTCTTCAGCCTTGGCGCACTTGTCAGCGAGATCGAACAGCTCAAGCACCGAGTCCAGCTCGTCGTTGATGGCGAGCTTCTCGCGCATCTTGACGTCCGTGACGCCGGTGGAGAACGAAGAGATGACGGCTGCGTCGGAGGCACACGGAATCTTGTTGCGCACCTGGCTGAAGCGCTGGATGTACTTGCGGAGGGTCTCATCTGGGCGCTGCCGCACATGCCGCAGGTCGTTGACGGTGAGGGAGCGGTCTTGCGTGCCCTTGAAGTTGGCGACGAACTGGGTGCAGAGCTCGGCCCACGACAAGATCGACGCCTCAGGGAGATTCATGAACCAGGAGCGGAGGTCGTCCTTGAGGGCCATGGGGAACCAGTTCGCCATGACCTTGTCGTCACCGTTCGCCGCCTCGACGCTCAGTGCATAGAGCTGAAGGAACTCTGTGGGGTTGGGGGTGCCGTCGTAGCGTGGAGGCAGCTCTGGCTTGAACTTCACGGGCCACACCACCCGACGCAGCTCGTGAGTGAAGGCGCGGCAGCCCACGCCGTTCAAGGGGACACTGCCGGCGTGTGCGGCGCGATTCTAGCGACCAGCCGCCGCGACCTCCTGGATGGCCCGGTCTTGGTGCCGGCGCTGCTGCTCGAGGAGCACGCACGAATCAGGCGGCGCGCGGCGGATGATCTGGCAGCTGGCCTAATCACGAACCGGCGAGGAAACGCCACGGGACGGCTCACGCGCCCTCACGTTGCGCTGGGGCCCGTCGAGCTCGTCGCGCAAAGGAGGTGGCGGGGGAGCGCCATGCGCTATGTCCCCAACAAAAGATGGCGGTGGTCAGAGCGAGTGGGAAGGCGCCGGAGCGTCCCCGGCGGCGTTGACGAGCTCGGTGATGCGACCAAGCCAGGCGTCGTAGCCGGCGTCAGCTGGGCGGTAGCGGAGCAGCTCATGCGCCATGAGCAGTGCGGCTTGCGCGTTCGGTGGCCCACGGTGGGCGAGGGAGGAGGAGGCCGTGGCAGTGTGGCCCTCTGCCCGCACGGAGGGGTGCAGCGAGGAATCCTGCTGCTCCCGGGCGGCAGGGTCGGTGGTGGCAGCAGCCTCGACAGGGCGGCGGTGGTTGCCGCGGGCCACCGGCTCCGTCTGAACCACGCGGCCAGCCCTGCGCTAGGCGTGGTCGCGGCGGGCGTCGGCCATGAAGCTGGTGGAGTGGACGACGGAGTGGGAGAACGGTAGCGCAGCCCTACCTGGTGCACCAAAATGTTGGAGTTGGGGCTCCGAGGACCCAAAGGTTCGAACATTGGGGTGAGCTCATTCCTACCTCCTCATCCCCTACCACAGTTGTACTACGGCGGAGCTACGGTGAGAGCACGCTAGCGGGAGCAGACCGTGGACTCAGCGGTTTACCCAGGTTCGGGCCACCTTGCGGTGTAAAACCCTACTCCTGCTCGGTTGGGATTGCTTTGGGCAAGAAGATGCTCTCGCGTACAAGGTAGGAGATGATGGGAGCCGGTCGGATCAGATCCCTCTACAGTGGCACCCTGCCCTTCTTTTATATCTGCCTTGGTTCTCTTCCCCCGAAAACATTGGCTGGAAGGGTTGCCACACAACGGCAAGTTTGAAGGGGGACAGGGGCGCAGTCTATCCTGACAAAAGGTGGATTGCTAGCCTTGCTCCCTTAGCACAAAAGGGGAAATCCTCTCCATCCGCGCCTGCTGGCACGGCCTCTATCGCCGTTCGTCGGCGCGCGTGTCACCCACGTGATGGGCACGAGACCACGCGACCGAACCGCACTGCACTCGTCTTGCGCGCCTTCGGGAGGATGCCTCAGGAGGCAACCTCAGGAGGCCGCCACGCGAGAGGGCCTCGCGAGGCTCTCGATGAAGCGGCTGAGTCTTGCTCGCTTGCTCCCTGAGGAGGGGTCCTCAGGAGGCCGGGGCCTCATGAGGGGTCTTGCCTGAGATGCCCACCGGTGGCCTCCTACGGGGCCTCCACCAGGCGTTGCGCCCTGGTCCAAAAGCAGACGGGCCGGGGTACCCCGGGTTCCATGGGCCCGACACTCTGCAAGTACTGAAAGTAGCGGGAACAGATAGTTTTGATAGCAAGATAATTCGTAACAAGTAACAAGTAGTAACAGTAACAAAAGTGCAGCAAGGTGGCTCAATCCTTTTTGTAGAAAAGGACAAGCCGGAATGAACTCGTATAATAAGCAAAGCGTTCTCGAGGACACATGGGAATTTCATCTAGTCACTTTCATCATGTTTGTTTGATTCGCGTTCGCTACTTTGATAATTTGATATGTGGGTGGACCGGTGCTTGGGTGCTGTTCTTACTTGAACAAGCCTCCCACTTATGATTACCCCCTCTCGCAAGCATCCGCAACTACGAAAGAAGAATTAAGATAACTCTAACCATAGCATGAAACATATGGATCGAAATCAGCCCCTTACAGGATAGCGCATCAACTAGGGTTTAAGCTTCTGTCACTCTAGCCACCCATCATCTAATTACTAGTCCACAATGCCTTCCCTTAGGCCCAAAGATGGTGAAGTGTCATGTAGTCGGCGTTCACACGACACCACTAAAGGAAGCAACAACATACATATCATCAAAATATCGAACGAATACCAAATTCACCTGAGTACTTATGATAAGACTTCTCCCATGTCCTCAAGAACAAAAGTAACTACTCACAAATCATATTCATGTTCAAGATCAGAGGGGTATTGAATAGCATTAAGGATCTGAACATATAATCTTCCACCAAATAAACCAACTAGCATCAACTACAAGATGTAATCAACACTAGTAGCAACCCACAGGTACCAATCTGAGGTTTTGAGACAAAGATTGAATACAAGAGATGAACTAGGGTTTGAGATGAGATGGTGCTGGTGAAAATGTTGATGAAGATTGGTCCTCCCATGATGAGAGGATCGTTGGTGATGTCGATGGCTTCGATTTCCCCCTCCCGGAGGGAAGTATCCCCGGCGGAATCACTCCGCCGGAGAGCAAAATAGCTCCTGCCCAGGTTCCACCTCGAGACGGCGGCGCTTCATCCTGAAAGTCTTCTCTTGATTTTTCTAGGGCAAATGGCTTCATATAGCAGAAGGAGGGGGGCAGACGCCAGCTGTGGGCCCCACAAGGCATCAGGGCGCGCCCAGGGGGTCGCGCCCTGTTGCCTTGTGGGCAACTGGTGGGTCCCCTCTAGTATCTATTTTCTCCAGTATTTTTTATATATTCAATAAAAATTCTCTGTGAAATTTCAGGTCAATTGGAGCTCTGTAGATTAGGTATCTCTGATGTGGCTATTTCAGGTCCAGAATTCCATCTGCCGGCATTCTCCCTCTTCATGTAAATCTTGCAAATTAAGAGAGAAAAGGCATAAGAATTGTACCATAAAGTGAAATAATGATCAAAAACATAATAAATAACAGTAGGAAATCATGATGCAAATCGGACATATCAGCCACGGCGTGTTCAACGGGCTCCGGTGGCAACGTTGGGTCGCAGTCTGCTGCTGGTCTTGAGGACGACGAGCTCGCAGGGGCGTGACGGTGTCAGGAGTGAGAGGTAGAAGAAGACGAGAGAGGAAGGGGTAAAGTGAACCCTGGGGGCCCCTTGTTTTATTTATAAGGGAGATGGAACCGAAACGGCAGGAGCGAACCCCCAGGTGGCGCAATAATTTTTGGCCCAAAAGTTGGCTCGATTCCCGCATTTACAAGATTTGATATATTCTTTTAAAAAGATCCGTTGTGACGTCATGCGAAAGTTTCAGAAGCTAGCATGGTGACGACATGAGAGAAAATGACAGAAAATTGCTAAGTGTTGGAGCTTTGCAAGACCCGGCAATGCTTGACCCGGATGAAAAAACTTGTAGAGACGAGGGCTCAAGAGACGGGCAAGTGGCGGCTTAAAAGAGAAGCCAGAGTTAGAGCATAGCCTTCATGGTTTTCTTTCTTATTTTCAGGAAGGAGTTCAACATG
This sequence comes from Elymus sibiricus, assembly GCA_039707655.1. Classification (NCBI taxonomy): domain Eukaryota; kingdom Viridiplantae; phylum Streptophyta; class Magnoliopsida; order Poales; family Poaceae; genus Elymus; species Elymus sibiricus. Next base: position 162,234,954 of record CM077666.1, on the reverse strand, counting down.
GATAAATCCAAGTCAAACTGGGGGCTAATGTTAGGGATATTCCCTGAGGATGAGACCCGGCAAGGGCATGACCCGGCCCTGAGTCTTGAGACAAAGTGGGTCATCCCACTGGCGGGTCAACAGATGGGCTGGAGGCCCAAGGTGAGACCCGGCGGTTCGCCGGCTCTCAGGAACCTGACGGGCCAACTCATGAACAAGAGTTAGTGTAGGATACGGGTTAATAGTACAACCCAGAATCTTCTGTAAACTAGGGACTCGACCTGTTATATAAAGGCGAGCCCCTGAGATGAAAAAGACTAAGTTGAAATCTCTCGAGAGCTAGGTTAGCGAATCCGCGTCCTTGCAATCGAGATCCAGAACAATAACAATCAAGCAGGACGTAGGCTTTTACCTCCTTCATGAGGGGCTGAACCTGGGTAAACTCGTGTCTCTCGCTTCCCGATCAACCCCGTTAAGCTTCCACCTTCGTGCGATGGCCTCATCACTAAGTCCTTTCACGAGGGCATCTGCCGTGAGAAAACCACGACAACCGGCTCGGCAACTTAACTGGTAACCGGCTTCACTTCAATACCTGGTACACATGTCGACCAGCAGGAGGAGGTATTTATTACCACCCTCCCACAGTCTCCTCTGCCCCATATCCCTCCGCCCAAAACATCGATGCCCCAGCCCTGCCCCTGACCCTGCTAGCCATGGTTGTAGTCGTCCATCCTGCCCAACGTGTTCTGCATCATGGGCAGTGGCACCCTCCCAACGTGATCCCCTTCACCACATTTGGAACCTTCTTCGGATCTCTACTCCTCCCTTCTTCTGTGTCCTCTTTATTACCATGGCCTTCTCTTCAATTCTCGTTGAATTTGACATTTCTTAAGCTAATTGGTTCTTGATTGGATTAGCAGCGGTATTGATATCTTATTGATTTCCTATTTATCCAGATTACTAAGAACAACTAAACCCTTTATTGACAATTAAGAACAACCAAACCCTTTATTGCAGATAGATACCGTTATTGCGAACCAACATGTGGTTGGATGGTTAGGAGGACAGTGGTATCCCCAGCCCACCAGGGTTCAAGTCCTGGTGTTCGCATTTTCCTGGATTTATTTCAGGATTTCCGGCAATGCACGTTCAGTGGGAGGAGACGTTCCCGTCGACTACGAGGCGCCTATGGTGACTTAGTAAATCTCAAGATGATATGCTGGCTTAGTCTCTCAGAGGTGCTCATAGGAGTAGGGTGTGCATGTGTGCGTTCATAGGAGTGAGTGTATGCTCGTATATATGAGCGCTTGCGTCTGTATTGTGTTAATAAAAAAAGATAGATATGGAGCCAAACAAAATGGAGAATGGTCCCCTTACACCATCAATGCCACCACAATCTATTTGCGTTACCTTTCACATTGCCAAACAAAAATTTAGTTCTAACAAAGCGCACGTTACCTGAACTCGAACTCAATTCAGGCAATGATTAGAGTTGAGGCGTCCAAGTGTAACAGGGTGAAGGTCCTGTACGTTCGCTCTGCCTCATGCGAACTCCCATCTAGGGTTCCCTGCCTTTCGCCGGAGCCGCCGCTGGTCTGCCTCATCTTTTGTGATGGATCCCGGCCCTTGCCGATGAGAGGGCTCCGTTTTTAGCTATTTTTAGAGTTTTGTTAGGGTTCATGCCATGCTCAAGAAGACCAGGCGGTGATGGCTTCTTGAAGATGGAATAAGGTTCTCCTCGTCTAGCCCCCATCTCGGTGGTGCTTCTAGCATCGTCGGAGGGTGTGTGAAAATGTGTCTCCGGCGGATCTCGTGTGATCCGGTCGATGTTTGTCTTCGTTGGAACCGTCTGGATCCGGTCTTCATTCATCTACGTCTGTGTGTCTGTAGGTTGGATCCTTCCGATCTATACTTCTCTTCATCGGCGGCGGTTGCTGTTTTGGTGCGCTGGTCCTATGGGGTCTTAGCACGACGACTTCATGACTGTCTACTACAACAATGTTTGCCTGGCTCCTACGTGGGAGAGGCGATGATGGCGGCGCGCCTTCGACTCGCTCCAATGCTTGTAGTCGTCGCTAGGTGGTCTACAGACTTGGATGTAATTTTTACATCTGGTGTTCTTTGTACTTTTGGTGTTCTTTGTACAACCTTGATAGTTTTTTTGAACACAATACACACGCCGGTGCTCACATATATGCGCATACACTTACCCATATGAACACACACACACACAAACCCTACCCCTATGAGCACCTCCGAGAGACTGAGCCGGCATATCATCTTGAGATTGATGAAGTCACCACACGCGTCTTGTAGTCCACAGGAACGTCTCCTCCCACTGAACGCGCATCACCGGAAATCCTAAAATAAATCCAGGAAAATGCGAGCACCAGGACTTGAACCCTGGTGGTCTGGGGATACCACTGTCCTCCTAACCATCCAACCACAGGTTAGTTCGCTACTACCTTGACAGTTGATGAATAGGCATTGCAAAAAAGAACCCTCCTGGGCCGCTCGCGCGAGCGGCTCTGGAGGCGGAATCCCTAGCCAGCAGAAGCCTATCCCCGAGCTCACCCGGTCGCCGCCGCCACCGACGCCGGCGGCGGTGGCGGCGCCTGGCCGTCCAAGGTGGCGGGCAAGGAGGGCACACCCCCGATAGGTCCTTTTCGCGCAGAAGCGGGAGTCATCGTGGGCGGCGCCGGCGGTGGTGAGTCTCGGAATCGCGTTCTGGGAGGAGCAGAGGAGGAGGTGGAGCTCTACACGGCAGTGGTTCCGTAGGTGCGCGGAGGAGCTTCGAGGCGCAGACACGGGAAGATTTGGTGGTGGCGGCTTGGGCCTGACCTGGGCCTAGTGGGCTGCGGAGGCGGCCGTGCCACGGCTGCTCACTCGTTGATGGATAGTGATGGAGGTGGCGGGAAGCGCGTGGTCCTTCTCCAGTGCAGGTGCCGGTGCTCGGTCCGGAGCTGCGGGGGGCCATGTAGGAGGTCATGCGAGAGTTGGAGGTTGGGTTGTTTCCTCTCAGTTGTGCGAGCAGGGTGGTCCATGACGTTGTGGCTACAACGTCCAGGTGCTGCGGTGGCGGCGGGGATTCCATCATGGATGGTCTATGCCCCATGTCCAGTGGGTTGAGAGGTTGGGTGCGCGGCGTTTCGGATGAAAATCCTACCTGTCTTCGGTCGGTGCCAGTGGCGATGGCGCTCGCGGGTGTCGTTCCCCTCCTTGGAGGCGTTGCCGAGGTGTGTCGGCATCCCCTCGCTCCCACTTGGTGACGGTAGTTGACTTCGGGCGAAAGCTTAGGTTCGGAGCTGGACCGGTGCGATGACGGTGTCCTCAACGTCATTTCTCTCTTGGGAGCATTGTGTTTGGAGACACGGCCTGGAGGTTCTGTTTGTGGCGCTCTCCCGGTGCTCGCCGTTGTCTAAGATTGTTCTTTAGAGGCGCAATGTATGCCGTCGCCGATGAGTCCAAGACGGTGCCTTTCCCGGGACTGACCAAGTCCTGCCAGCTACTTGCCACCTCCTTTTGGCATTAAGAGCATCTACAGCCGGGCACCCCAAACCCGCCTCAAACGCCCGGGTGGACGGCCCGGTCACTGACCGGTCACGAAAATTCGACTCAGACGGGCTCCTTAAATGGGCCTCAAACGCCCAGGCTGACCGACACCCCTCATATCCAGCCCAAATATGGGGCGGATATGGGGGCGCCCGGGCGCGTCCGCCACGTCGGACCCGGCAGCCCTACCCCACCACAATTTGCACCAAATCCACCAAACCTTCCGCCTCCTCCCTCCTCCCTCCATCCTTTCCCACGTCCGAGCCCTTGCCGCCCGCCACCCTTGCTCCCCATCCTCCCCACCGGTCCCGATCCGCCGCCCGAGATGTCGTCCAGCCCATCCCGACAGCCGCGACGGAGGCTGCGTCCGCCTCCTCCATCGGCGTCCCTTCGTCGGCTCCGTCGTGCAAGATGGAGAACATCGCCTGGAGGATGCGGCGACACCAGCAACGAGAGAGGGAAGTGGCGGCGCAAGGAGGTGCGGACAAGGAACAGCAGATGTCCCCCCCCCCCCCCCGGCGCGCACAGAACACCGCACCCCATCCATCCGTCCACCGACGCGGATTGCGCCATCGGACCACGTTGGGACAGAGGAGGATCCGACGGCAAGTTGGGGCATTCCGGACAGCTTTCCACCTACGCAGATGCCGGCGGTGGACGTATGTCACTCGCGGCAGCTCGTTCGGGTACGGATGAGCACGGGCACCGGCGGCGTCGGGGTTGCCCATGACTTGTTCGACGGAACGACACAACAAGAGTTGGTATGTTTTTGTTGCTCCTACCCAATCAAGTTTGTATATGGCATGTTCAATGTTTTGCTTATTTCGGACATGTTGAATGCTTGCAAACCATGATCATGTAGGAGGCGTTCATGTCGAACATGATCAATGACAATGAAGGTCCGACCAAAATGGAGTACGAATTGGGGGGCACCGCATTTGAAGACAGGATAACATCCGATCCCAATCCGAGCAAGAAGAAGAAGGGAAAGATGGTGAAGGCAAGAGGTCCGGCATTCTCAACTTTTGAGGACATCTTGTAGGTCAAATCTTGGTTGGTCACAACAATGGATCCAATATGCGGCACCGAGAAAAAGGAGAACAAGTATTGGGAGAAGATTTGGAAGGACTATCACGAACAAAAGGAGTATGTGGAGCCGCATCCTATCGTCACCAACCGCAATGTGGCATCCCTCCAACATCGATGGGGGATCATTCAAGGGGAAGTGAACAAGTACGTCGGCTAATACTCTCAAGTGACCAAACGCCCTCTGATACGTCTCCAACTTATCTATAATTTTTTATTGTTCCATGCCTAATATAGTATCAATCTTGGATGTTTTATATGCATTTATCTGCCATTTTATATCATTTATGGGAACTAACCTATTAACCCAGTAACCAGTGCCAGTTGTTGTTTTCTGCTTGTTTTTGGTTTTCCAGAAAATCGGTACCAAACAGAGTCCAAATGCAACGAAACTTTTTGATGATTTTTTTCTGGCCATAAGAGACCCTAGAAGCTTCGGGAGGAGACAAGAGGATGTACGAGGAGACGGCAAGGCAACCCGGTGCGCCCAGGGGGGTGATACGTCTCCAATGTATCTATAATTTTTTACTGTTCCATGCTATTATAGTATCAATCTTGCATGTTTTATATGCAATTATATGCTATTTTATGTCATTTTTCGGGACTAACCTATTAACCTAGTGCCCAGTGCCAGTTGCTGTTTTTTGCTTGTTTTTGGTATTTCAGGAAATCAGTACCAATGGGAGTCCAAACGCTACGAAACTTTTTGACGATTGTTTTCTGGACAAAAGAGACCCTAGAAGCCTCAGGAGGAGACCAGAAGCCTCACGAGGAGGTGACAAGGCAACCCAGTGCGCCCCTGGGGGCGCGCCAAGATGCCTTGTGGGCCCCTCGTGGCTCTTTTTGACCTAATTCCACTTCTATAAATTCTCAAATATTGGGAAACCAACAGAGAACCACCTCGAATAACTTTTCCGCCGCCGCAAGCTACTACTATTATGTATATAGGCAAGATTTTCTCAACAGAGAACCACCAACAGAGAACCACCTCGAATAACTTTTTGACCTAATTCCACTTCTATAAATTCTCAAGATTTTCTCATGGCAATGATCATGTATATAGGCATCACGTCCGAGACAAGTAGACCGACTCCTGCATGCATCTACTACTATTACTCCACCCATCGACCGCTATCCAGCATGCATCTAGGGTATTGACTTAATGAAAAAAGAGTAACGCCTTAAGCAAGATGACATGATGTAGACAAAGTAAACTCAAGCAATATGAATAAACCCCATCATTTTATCCTTAATGGCAACAATACAAATACGTGTCTTGTCCCCTACTTTGTCACTAGGATATAGAACACCGCAAAATTGAACCCATCACAAAGCACCTCTCCCATTGCAAGATAAATCAATCTAGTTGGCCAAACCAAACGGATTGATCGGAGAGAAATACAAAGCTATAACAATCATGCATAAAAGAATTCAGAAAAGACACAAATATTTCTCATGAATAATCTGATCATAAACCCACAATTCATTGGATCGCAACAAACGCACCGCAAAAGAAGATTTCATCGGATAGAACTCAAGAAGATCAAGGAGAACATGGTATTGAAGATCAAAGAGAAAGAAGAAGCCATCTAGCTACTAGCTATGGACCCGTAGGTCTGTGGTAAACTACTAACACATCATCGGAAGGATAGCAAGGTTGATGTAGAAGCCCTCCATGATCGATTCGCCCTCCGGAAGGGTGCCGGAAAAGGCAAACAGATGGGATGACGGAAGAACAGAAGCTTGTGGCGGCGCAAACATTATTCGAGGTGGCTCTCTGGTATACTGGGAATATTTGAGAATTTATAGTTGTGGAATTAGGTCAAGAGGTGCCACGAGGGGCCCACAAGCCTAGGGGGCACGCCTACCCCCCTGGGCATGCCTCCCGAGCTTATCGCTCCCTCGTGACTCGTCTGGTCTTCTCCCGAATCTTCTAGGGTCTCTCTGGGTCCAGAAAAATTAATCCAAAGTTTTTTCTTTGTTTGGACTCCGTTTGATACTGATTTTCCAAAAAGCCAAAAACAAGCAAAACCAGCAACTGGCATTGGGCACTAGGTTAATAGGTTAGTCCCAAAAAATGATATATAATTGCATATAAAACATCCAAGATTGATACTATAATAGCATGGAACAATAAAAAATTATAGATACGTTGGAGACGTATCAAGCATCCCCAAGCTTAATTCCTACTCGTCCTCGAGTAGGTAAATGATAAAAACAGAATTTTGGATGTGGAATGCTACCTAACATATTTATCATGTAATTCTTCTTTCAAGGTATGGATATTAAGATCCGAATGATTCAAAGCAGTAGCCTATAATTTGATATAAAGACATTAATGCTCAGGCATACTAACAAACAATCATGTCTTTCAAAATAAAAATGCTAAAGAAAGTTATCCCTACAAACTCATATAATCCTGTCATGATCCATCTTCTTAACATAAAGTATTTATCATGCACAACCCCAGAGATAATCAAGCAATTGGTTCGTACCTTTTAACGCACTTCAGCTTTTTCAACCCCCACGCAATATATGAGCGTAAGCCATGGACATAAAACTATGGGTGGAATAGAATGCGGTGATAGAGATTAATAAGGGGAAGTCAAAAAAGGAAGATAGTCTCACATCGATGTGGCTAATCAACAGGCTATGGAGATGCCCATCAATTGATGTCAACGAGAGGAGTAGGGATTGCCATGCAACGAATGCACTAGGAGCTATAAGTGTATGAAAGCTCAAAATAAAAACTAAGTGGGTGTGCATCCAGCTTGCTTGCTCATGAAGCCCTCGAGCATTTGAGGAAGCCCATCATCGGAATATACAAGCCAAGTTCTATAATGAAAAATTCCCACTAGTATATGAAAGTGACAACATAGGAGACTCTCTATATGAAAAACATGGTGCTACTTTGAAGCACAAGTGTGGAAAAGGATAGTAACATTGCCCCTTCTCTCTTTTTCTCTCTTTTTTTCTCTCTTCTTTTTCTCTCTCTCTCTTTTTGGTGGGCTCTTTTTGGCCTCTTTTTCTTTTCTTTTTATATTTCCTCACTGGGACAATGCTCTAATAATGATGATCATCACACTTCTATTTACTTACAACTCGATACTAGAACAAATATGACTCTATATGAATGCCTCTGGCAGTGTACCAGGATGTGCAATGATGCTAGCATAACACGTATGAAAATGATAAATGGTGGCTAAGCCACAAATACTATGTCAGCTATATGATCATGCAAAGCAACATGACAATGATGATGTGTGTCATATAAATGGAACGGTGGAAGTTTCATGGCACTATATCTCGGAATGGCTTTGGAAATGCCATAATAGGTAGGTATGGTGGCTGTTTTGAGGAAGATATAAAGAGGCTTATGTGTGATAGAGCATATCATATCACAGGGTTTGGATGCACCGACGAAGTTTGCACCGACTCTCGAGGTGAGAAAGGGCAATGCACGGTACGGAAGAGGCTGGCAAATTGCGGAAAGGTGAGAGTGCGCATAATCCATGGACTCACATTAGTCATAAAGAACTCACATACTTATTGCAAAAGATTATTAGCCCTCGAAGCAAAGTACTACTACGCATGCCCCTAGGGGGAGGTTGGTAGGAGTTAACCATCGCGCGCCCCCGACCGCCATGCAAAGGAAGACAATCAATAATAAATCATGCTCCAACTTATTAGTATAACGAAAGACCATACGTGCATGCTTCGGGAATCACAAACCTTAACACCAATATTCTTACTAAACCACAATTATCCACTAGTTCCTCCCACATATTACCATCTTATCACAAAACTATTGCAAGAAATCAAACTTATCATATTTAGTGATCTACATGAAAGTTTTTATTATATTCTTCTTGAATACCTATCATATTAGGACCAATTTCATAACACGTGCATATTACCATTACTATTTATTAGACTCGCAAAAAGATATAAGTGAAGCATGAGAGTGCAACTATTTCTTTAAAATATAAACACCGCCGTGCTCTAAAAGATATAAGTGATGCACTAGAGCAACTGCCTAGCTCAAAAGATATAAGTGAGGCACATAGAGTATTCTAACAAATCATGAATAATGTGTGTCCCTCTCAAAAGGCGTGTTCAGCAAAGATGATTGTGGCAAACTAAAAAGCAAACAAAGAAAAGAAAACTATGGCACAAGACGCTCCAAGTAAACAAATATCTGATGACCCACAAGTATAGGGGATCAATCGTAGTCCTTTCGATAAGTAAGAGTGTCGAACCCAATGAGGAGCAGAAGGAAATGACAAGCGATTTTCAGTGAGGTATTCTCTGCAAGCACTGAAATTGTAGGTAACAGATAGTTTGATACCAAGGTAATTTGCAACAAGTAACAAATAGTAACAGTAACAAAGGTGCAGCAAGGTGGCCCAATCCTTTTTATAGCAAAGGACAAGCCGGAACGAAGTCGTATAATAAGCAAAGCGCTCTCGAGGACACATGGGAATTTCCTCTAGTCACTTTCTTCATGTTTGTTTGATTCGCGTTCGCTACTTTGATAATTTGATATGTGGGTGGACCAGTGCTTGGGTGTTGTCTTACTTGAATAAGCCCCCACTTATGATTACCCCCTCTCGCAAGCATCCGCAAATACGAAAGAAGAATTAAGATAAATCTAACCATAGCATGAAACATATGGATCCAAATCAGCCCCTTACGGAATAGCGCATAAACTAGGGTTTAAGCTTCTGTCACTCTAGCAACCCATCATCTAATTACTACTCCACAATGCCTTCCCTTAGGCCCAAATATGGTGAAGAGTTATGTAGTCGACGTTCACATGACACCACTAAAGGAAGCAACAACATACATATCATCAAAATATCGAACGAATACCAAATTCACATGATTACTTATGACAAGACTTCTCCCATGTCCTCAAGAACAAAAGTAACTACTCACAAATCATATTCAGGTTCAAGATCAGAGGGGTATTGAATATCATTAAGGATCTGAACATATAATCTTCCACCAAATAAACCAACAAGCATCAACTACGAGATGTAATCAACACTACTAGCAACCCACAGGTACCAATCTGAGGTTTTGAGACAAAGATTGAATACAAGAGGTGAACTAGGGTTTGAGATGAGATGGTGCTGGTGAAGATGTTGATGAAGATTGGTCCTCCCACGATGAGAGGATCGTTGGTGATGTCGATGGCTTCAATTTCACCCTCCCGAAGGGAAGTATCTCCGGCGGAATCGCTCCGCCGGAGAGCAAAATTGCTCCTGCCCAGGTTCCGCCTCGAGACGGCGGCGCTTCGTCCCGAAAGTCCTCTCTTGATTTTTTTTAGGGCAAATGACCTTATATAGCAGAAGGAGGGGGCCGATGGCCTGCCAGGGGCCCCACAAGGCATCAGGGCGCGACCAGGGGGGCCGCGCCCTGTTGCCTTGTGGGCAACTGGTGGGTCCCCTCTGGTATTTCTTTTCTCCAGTATTTTTTATATATTCAATAAAAAATCTCTGTGAAGTTTCAGGTTAATTGGGGCTCTGTAGAATATTTATCTCTGCTGTAGCTATTTCAGGTCCAGAATTCCAGCTGCCGTTATTCTCCCTCTTCATATAAATCTTGCAAATTAAGAGAGAAAAGGCATAAGAATTGCATCATAAAGTGAAATAATGACCAAATACATTATAAATAACAATAGGAAATCATGATGCAAATTGGACATATCAACTCCCCCAAGCTTAGACCTCGCTTGTCCTCAAGCGAAAGCCGAAATCTATAATCATGACCACATGTTTAGAGAGAGAGGCGTCGATAAAAAAATAAAATACGGACATGAAGGCATCATGATCTTTATTATAACAGCAATATATCATCATAAAACTTCTCATGAAAAAGTAACAATTCATTCACAAGTTAAAGTATGAACCATAAACCTTATTGAAAACTAACAAACTACGATCTCAGTCGCTGAAGCAATTGCAATTCATCATATTATCAGAAAGAGTCTATGTAAGAGCTTTGTTTGGCAAGTTCACATACTCAACTATCGTTTAGTCTTCTATGATTGCTGACACTCATGGCATACTTATGGAACAAAAGTTTCAGCCAGACACATAGAAAGATAGGGGCTTATAATTTCGCCTCCCAACTTATTTACCTCAAGGGTAATGTCAACAATAATAATTCATGATCACCTACATCCAACTGGATATATATGTCTGGATCTTTCCCCACCACATGATCCTTGCCAAGAGAGAAAACTACAAATGGAATAGAGGAGAATACTATTGACTCTTGCATAAAAGTAAAAGATAGGCCCTTCGCAGAGGGAAGTAGAGGTTGTCATGCGCTTTTAATTTTTGAATGTGCAAACTCTTAATGTAAAGGAACGTCACTTTATATTGCCCCTTGTGATAGCGACCTTTATTATGCAGTCTGTTGCTTTTATTTCTCCACCATCACAAGATCGTACAAAGCATATTTTCCCTTACAATAAAAGTTCATACATATTTAGGAGCAATTTTTATTGCTTTTGCACCGATGACAACTTACTTGAAGGATCTTATTCAATCCATAGGTAGATATGGTGGACTCTCATGACATGAAACTAGGTTTAAGGTTTTTTGGATGCACAAGTAGTATCTCTACTTGTACGCAATTTTGGCTAGCAAAAGATAGGGGGCCAGCACCACATGTTAGAGGATCCAAAACAATATAACTTCTATGTGAATGTAAGCAAACATAACTCATTACGTTGTCTTCCTTGTCCAACGTCGACTATTTGACATAGAATATTTAATGGGGGCTCACAATCATAAAAGATGTCCAAGATAGTATATCTATATGTGATACCTCTCTTCCTTTATTACTTTTTCATGAATTGCAACAATGACCGATGCTATGTTTGTTAACCTCCAACAAGTTTTACAAATTATACTTCTTTTATGTGAAGTCATCACTCCCCATGGGATTAGCATATGATCTTACTTTTTTATTCTCTTTATTTTATTTCCAAGATTGGATCAACAAAAGCAAAACACTCAACTCGAACTACTCTTTATTATATAACTCTCACACTCGATTACATAGATAGATAGATAGATCATAAAGAAAATACTAGAGACTAAATCATACTAAAACTTTATTTCTCTAAATCACGAAATAACTAAGGATCAAACTAAGATAAATAATGATGATAAAAGTGATGGTGATACGATACTGGGGCACCTCCCCCAAGCTTGGCACAATCCAAGGGTGGTGCCCATACCCGTGTACTCAGGTCTCCTTCTTCAGTGATGGTGGTGCAATATTCTTAGCGATGATGCCCCTGAGTATGCGATTCTCTCCCTCTAGCTTATTGACTTGACATTTAAGATCCATAATTTCTCCTCGGAGCTTTCCGGTGACAGTTAATGCACCATCCACCCAAGGATGCATCCTGGCTGAAGAAGACGAAGCAACACTCTTTTTCAAGTTACGGTAAGAAATAAATCGGGTATTGGGAGGTTTAACCGTATTGGGCAAGCTTGATTTCTTGAATTCCACATGCATATCTCCAGGTTGGGGTAGTGAGGTTTCTTCTTCTTCCATGTCTGTGGAGTCCATCCTCTTCAAGTCAGTCCACCTCCTCATCGGTCGACCACCCGTAAAGGTCGACGTCACCATAGATTCTCGGGTTTGCCGTAGTGTGGGAAACATGGCTCTCCCCATCCGACTCTTGCGATGACATAGTGCTCCCAATCTACCTGAAAAACAGCCCGAAACAAGAACAGAGGAGAAACTTGTGATACAGTGGTCAAAACATACGGGAGTATATATAAAGAATTTTTATCTTGCAAAACAAGCATACGAGAGGAAAACGGAGTCGGGAAGGCACACAAGGGGCCCACAAGGCAACACGGCGCGCCACAGGGGGGGTCGCGCCCTGTTGCCTTGTGACCTCCTCGTAGGTCTTCTCGGCTATTTCTTATTTCTGTATTTTTTCTAATATTCCAAATCGGACATAAATATTTTTTATGGAATTTTTGGAGTCGGTTTACTTACCGTATCACATACCTACCCCTTTTCGGGGTTCTGGAGCGTTCCGGAAGGACTCTTTGATGTGTTCCTCCGGTGTCATTGTCTGAATAATATTAGTTTCAACATTAATGGGAGTACCTGAGATATAATGCTTAATTCTTTGCCCATTCACCACTCTCAGGTTGGTGCCTTTGGAGTTATTGATTTTGATAGCTCCAGAGCGATAAACTTCTTCGATGACATATGGCCCTTCCCATTTAGAGAGAAGTTTTCCTGCAAAGAATCTAAAACGAGAGTTGTACAATAGAACTTGCTCACCCACTTTAAATTTCCGTTTTTGAATTCTTTTATCATGCCATCTTTTAACCTTTTCTTTAAATAACTTGGCATTTTCGTAGGCTTGGGTTCTCCATTCATCTAAAGAGCTAATATCAAATAACCTCTTTTCGCCGGCAAGTTTAAAATCATAATTAAGTTCTTTAATTGCCCAATAAGCTTTACGTTCTAACTCAAGAGGTAAATGACATTCTTTCCCATAGACCATTTTGTAAGGAGACATACCCATAGGATTTTTATAAGCAGTTCTGTAAGCCCATAATGCATCATCAAGTTTCTTAGACAAATTCTTCCTGGATCTATTAACGGTCTTTTGCAAAATTAGTTTGATTTCTCTATTACTCAATTCAACCTGACCACTAGACTGAGGATGATATGGAGATGCAATTCTATGGTTAACATCATATTTAGCGAGCAATTTACGGAAAGCGCCATGAATAAAATGTGAACCACCATCAGTCATCAACTATCTAGGGACTCCAAACCTCAGAAATATAACTTCTTTAAGCATTTTAATAGAAGTGTTATGATTAGCACTACTAGTTGGAATAGCTTCTACCCACTTAGTAGCCTAATCAACGGCAACTAAAATATGAGTATACCCATTAGAGGAAGGAAAAGGTCCCATATAATCAAAACCCCAAACATCAAATGGTTCAATAACAAGTGAATAATTCATAGGCAGTTCCTGACGTCTACAAACATTACCAATTCTTTGACATTAATCACAAGAAAGGACAAACTTACGTGCATCTTTGAAGAGAGTAGGCCAATAAAAACCAGATTGTAATACCTTATGTGCAGTTCTGTCTCCAGCATGGTGTCCTCCGTATGCCTCGGAGTGACACTTCCGTAGGATTTGTTCATGTTCATGCTCAGGTACACAACGTCTAATAATGCCATCTACTCCTTCTTTATATAAATGTGGGTCATCCCAGAAGTAATGTCTTAAATCAAAGAAGAACTTTTTCTTTTGTTGGTATGTGAAACTAGGTGGTATATATTTAGCAACAATGTAGTTAGCATAGTCTACATACCAAGGAGTGTTACGAGAAGCATTTATCACAGCTAATTGCTCATCAGGGAAATCATCATTAATAGGAAGTGGGTCATCAAGAACATTTTCCATTCTAGACAAATTATCTACAACGGGATTCTCAGCCCCTTTTCTATCAACAATATGCAAATCAAATTCTGGTAGCAAAAGAACCCACCTAATAAGCCTAGGCTTAGCATCTTTCTTTTCCATAAGATATTTAATAGCAGCATGATCAGTATGAATAGTAACTTTGGAATCAACAATATAGGATCTAAATTTATCACATGCAAACACAACTGCTAAAAGTTCTTTTTCAGTCGTAGCATAATTTCTTTGAGCACTGTCTACAGTTTTACTAGCATAATGAATAACATTTAATTTCTTATCAACTCTTTGTGCTAAAACAGCACCAACAGCATAATCACTAGCATCACACATAATTTGAAAGGGTAGGTTCCAATCAGGTGCTTGAACAATAGGTGCAGATATTAAGGCTTTCTTAAGAATTTCAAAGGCTTCTACGCAATCATCATCAAAAACAAATGGGACATCTTTTTGCAAGAGATTAGTAAGAGGCCAAGAGATTTTATAGAAGTCTTTTATAGACCTTCTATAGAAACCAGCATGACCGAGGAAAGTTCTTATACCTTTGATATCTTTAGGACATGGCATTTTCTCAATTGCTTCAACTTTAGCTTTATCAACTTCAATACCTCTTTCAGAAATTTTATGCCCAAGGACTATACCTTCATTTACCATAAAGTGACACTTCTCCCAATTCAATACAAGATTAGTTTCTTTACATCTCTGCAAAACTCGATCAAGGTTGCTTAAGAAATCATCAAAAGAAGTTCCGTAAACGAAAAAATCATCCATGAAAACCTCAACAATATTTTCACAAAAGTCAGAGAATATAGCGGTCATACATCTTTGAAAGGTAGCAGGTGCATTGCATAAACCAAAAGGTATACAATGATAAGCATAAGTTCCAAAAGGACAAGTAAATGTGGTTTTCTCTTGATCTTCTGGTGATACAGGTATTTGAGAGAAACCAGAATAACCATCTAGGAAGCAAAAGTGTGTATGCTTAGATAATGTTTGTAGCATTTGATCAATAAAAGGCAAGGGGTAATGATCCTTCCTAGTAGCTTTATTTAATTTTCTGAAATCAATTACCATTCTATAACCGATTACAATTATTTGTGGGATAAGTTTGTTTTTATCATTAGGAACAACAGTAATACCTCCTTTCTTAGGAACACAATGAACATGACTTACCCATCTACTATCAGCTATGGGATAAATTATACCTGCCTCCAGAAGCTTTAATATTTTAGTTCTTACCACATCCTTCATTTTAGGATTTAACCTTCTTTGATGATCAACAACTGGTTTAGCATCTGGCTCCATATGAATTTTATGCTGACATAAAGTGGGACTGATGCCCTTAAGATCATCAAGAGTATATCCAATAGCTGCACGGTGCTTCTTTAGAGTTTTAAGTAATCTCTTTTCTTCATGTTCTGAAAGGTTAGCACTAATAATAACAGGATATGTCTTCTTTTCATGAAGATAAGCATATTTAAGTGTATCAGGTAATTGCTTCAAATCAAACACAGGATCACTCTTCGGTGGAAGAGGATCTCCCAAGGTTTCAATAGGCAAGTTAAGTTTAAGAATAGGTGCTTGCTTAAAGAACAACTCATCTGTTTCATTTCTTTCATTCATATGCATATCATTTTCATGGTCTAGCAAGTATTGTTCTAAAGGATCAGTAGGAGGCACGGCAATAGAAGCAAGACCAATAATTTCATCTTTAGTAGGTAATTCTTCATCATGAGGTTGTCTACTAAACTTAGAGAAATTAAATTCATGAGACATATCACCAAACTTAACGCTAACCTTTTCTTTAACACAACCAATTTCAGCATTAATGGTATTCAAGAAAGGTCTACCAAAAATAATGGGACAAAAATTATCTTGTTGTGAACCAAGAACAAGGAAATCAGTAGGGTATTTGATTTTTCCACAAAAGACGTCAACATCTCTAACAATCCCAAGTGGTGTAATAGTATCTCTGTTTGCAAGCTTAATAGTAACATCAATATCTTCAATCTTAACAGGTGCAATATCATTCATTACTTCTAGATATAAAGAGAAAGGAATAGCACTCAAACAAGCACCCATATCACATAAACCATGATAGCAATGATTTCCAATCTTAACAGAAACAACAGGCATGCCGACTACGGGCTTGTTCTTATCCAACATATCTCGATTATTTCTAACGGGTTTAGCAATTCTAGCAGCTTCATCACAAAAATATATGACATGTCCATCAATATTATCAACCAAAAGATCTTTAACCATTGCAATATTAGGTTCAACTTTAATTTGTTCAGAGGGTCTAGGTGTTCTAATATTACTTTTGTTAACCACAGTTGAAGCTTTAGCATGTTCCTTAATCCTAACAGGGAAAGGAGGTTTCTCAATATAAGCAGTGGGTATAACTGGATCAACATTATAAACAATTGTTTCTTCATTAAAAATTATGGGTTCTTCTTTTAATTCAATAGGTGGATGATATTTAAACCATTTCTCCTTAGGGAGATCAACATGAGCAGTGAAGGATTCACAAACGGTAGCTACTATCTCAGAGTCAAGTCCATATTTAGTACTAAACTTATGAAAAGTATCAGTTTCCATAAAAGATTTAACACAATCAAACTCAAGATTTATACCTGACACTTTACCTTTGTCGATTTCCCAAGCTTCAGAGTTACATTTAATTCTTTCCATAAGATCCCATCTGAATTCAATAGTTTTCTTCATAAAGGAACCAGTAGAAGAAGTATCGAGCATGGACCGATCATTATGAGAAAGCCGAGCATAAAAGTTTTGAATAATTATTTCTCTTGAGAGCTCATGATTGGGGCATGTGTGCAACATATACTTAAGCCTCCTCCAAGCTTGAGCGATACTTTCTCCTTCACGGGGCCAAAAATTATATATATAATTCCGATCACGATGAACCAAATGCATAGGATAAAATTTCTGGTGAAATTCCAGCTTCAACCGGTACCAATCCCATGTTCCAGTATCATCCAATAGCCTATACCATGTCAATGCCTTTCCCTCCAAAGATGAAGGAAATACCTTCTTCTTAACTCCATCTCCAGATAAACCTGCAAGCTTAAACAATCCACAAATTTCATCTATATATACCAAGTGCATATCAGGATGCACCGTTCCATCTCCTGCATAAGGATTAGCTAGCAGTTTCTCTATCATACCCGAAGGAATTTCATAATAACTATTTTCAGTAGGTTCAGTAGGTTGAGGAGCAACTCTCATTGCTTCCAGTCGAGGTGAAGATACCCCGAACAAGCCCCTCAAAGGATCACTGGTACAACGACCTGCTATACAAACAGTTTTTACCCCCTTTCACGATAGAGTTTTAAACCGTCGCCTTGCCTGTGTGTGTGATAGGGGGGGGGGTCTTCCCACACGACCCAGAAACCGTCGGCGATAGGGAGCACGCTAGCATACGTTTCGTAGAACTAAGCGTATGCGATACCCGCATCTTTCCCAAACGCTCCGTTCTTGCTACTCGTGTGTGCTCACATTACCATTGCAATCGGTATTCTGGTGCAACGTTTACGATGCTCACCCCATCACAAACAGTTCACGATTGTACACCATATGTGAAGCTTGAATATATCCCACACATTTGTATGTACATAAACGTTTGTGATGGCCGCCCGCCCATCCTTCACTGTCTTCATTAGGACTTCTCGATGCTCATTGTAGTCTCAGTGAAATACTTTAACCTTCATTGCATGTCCACCAATCATGTACTTTGTGAGGTAATCTTGAGTAAACTGCTTTGGGAACCACTGCAAATGAAAAAGATTCAGACATTGTTGTCTAACAACTCATTATGAGCAGTAAAAAGAGAAGGCTACAAAGTTCGTAGTTACCATTCTACAGCTCACTGTTGTGTTGGATACAGCATAGACAAACAATTTAATTGCCATCGGTCGTATCTTTTTGCTAATAATTCTTATCAGCTTCCTCACTTGATGATGGTTCATGAATATCTCATTGCCCCATACGCAAAAAGGGTCGAGGCATGGATCTTTGCCTAGGACATATGTACCTACAAGCAACAAGTCAATATTAGAAGCTAAAAAGTGTCCAACCATGGATCTGTATGCACTACATTATGGAACGGAGGCAGTATAAGCCGAGGGATGAAACTAACCTCGGTGGAAAATGCTGGCCACTCCCGTTGTTGTCCTGCGTAAGTACGTGGAAAGGCGTGATAAGTACTACAGGCTTAACAACAACCAAATATAGCCAGGGTAAACAACAACATCTCAAAATGACAGCTCGAATGTGTTGGTTTCAGCATGTTGTTAAAGTAGATAAAAAATGGAAGGGAATGTTAACTACAACAGGCTTAACAGGGACCAAATATTGTAATTCAAACTGGTACTGTTGAAAATGAATAGAACGTAGCTCATGCTTAAACATCACACTGCATAAATGTGTAAAACTAAAATAAAGCGCATGTGTTAACTTCACCAGGCATAACAGGAACCAAATATAGCCGTTCAAAATGGTATTGATGAAATCGAACTGCACAGTTCATACTTGCACATAATGAACATCACATTGTGAATAACTGAAATAAACAAGGCATATATGCTCACTATAACAACCTAATATAGCCATTGAAAACTGGACAGAGGCTCAGTGCAACCAACCTAACAAGCAAATACAGATAAACAAGGCATCTGCTTGAAAACTGGACAAAGGCTCACTGCAACCAACCTAACAAGCAAATACAGATAAACAAGGCATCTGCTTGAAAACTGGACAAATGCTCACTGCAACCAACCTAACAACCAAGGGCCAATTCCAGTTCTGCCCCTAACTCGAACCCACTACTCAGTTTTGCCCCAAGTTTTCGGGTATGCTCAGTTTTGCCCCTCCGAAGTCAGTGCCACTTATAGAAATGCCCCTCCGCTCCATTTCCGTCCAGTCAAGGTTGTTTGACCGCAACTTGCCGTCAGTTTGACATATTTGCCCATTCTCTCGCTCATTCTTCTCACGCTCGACCCTAACCCTAGCTCTCTCCCCCAAATCGCTCGATTTGGAGAGCGACCGCAGCAGGATTCGGAGGACGACGACGGGTCGATTTGGAGGGCGACGGCATGTGCACGCCGGGCACGTCGAGATTGTCGGTGGCTTGCGAGGTAAGTGTTGCTCATCGGTGGATCGATCTGGGGGATTTCTGTCCCAATTAGGGTTCATCAGTTTGGGGATTTCTTGCGTTTAGGTCGATGGTGTTGGGATTGTTCAGTTTCAATCCGAGTTCTACATCCCCCATCCGTCATTCTCTGGGCTGGAGATGAGCACGACGCGGCGGTGCCCAGGGCACGGTCTCATTCCCGCTCGTCGCGTCGCCTGGGGAGGTGCAAGCACGGGAAGAAGATTCTTAGGCTGCCCCCTAGATGTAATTACCTCTCATTCCCGCTCTGTCAGTCCTCTCATTTTGCTTTCATTATTTGCCAAAAAAAAATTGTATAATGTAAGATTTAATTCTGCAGCTCCCTGATGAATGCGACTGGGTAGTTTGGATTGATCCCCCTCCCACAGATTGTGTTGCTCGTGCATTTGAGGAACTTCTTGCCGGATAGGAGAAAAGCTGGCTAAAGGCCCATGATTTAGAGAGGAGGTTGATGTACTTAACATAGAAGAACAAGAAACTCAAGTTGAAGATCAAGAAGAGAAATGAGCTTATGCAAACATGGGTATTTCTCATAGTACTTGGCATTAGCATTTTGGCATCAGTTTTTTCTGAGTGGTTTAAGAATCCATACTAACTGGATTATGGTATGTAATGAAATGTAATGTATTGCTGTGTGAGCTATCTTAATTAGTTGTATTTGGACCAAAGCACATTGGAAATGAGTTTCATCTGGTGTAATGTGACAAGTTTATCTGGAAATGAGTTTGCTATTTTGAGTATATTGTGTTCCATTTGGTAGCAATGTAGTAATGTGACAAAAGTTGACAGTGCAGTAGTAATGTGACAAAACTTGACAGTGCAGTAGTAATGTGACAAAATTGACAGTTAATTGGGCACATCAGCAGCTGGACCAAACATAGGACATGATCACATTGAAACATAAGAGAGTTCACAGCATTGTGCCACAACAAATTTTGACAGCATTACAACTACCACCAAATCTGGTACATGACCTTACAGTTTTGACATCCACAACAAATTTTCACAGCATTACAACTACCACCACATCTACTTGTTCTTCTTGCTCCTGGTGTTGCAAGCTGGGTTTGAAGAGAGCCTAGAACTCCTCTTGGTGCTCACAGCTTTGCTCACAGCCTTGTTTGTAGTAGAAGAACTGGTAGGATTATTGCTTGCAGTGACAGAACCTATAGTCTCCTCTTCTGCAATTTTGAACTTCTTCTTAAGTGGTGATTGTCCCCTCTCAGCTGGTCTTTTGTAGTTCTTTCTTGGGTTGCAAAGTCACAAATAAATGGGAGAAGTCAGTTACCAAACATTGAATAATTTAGGAAATAACTTCAAAAATAAACCAAAAAAAGTACCTGACTGCACTACTGACTGTTGTTGCATCTCCATCAGTAGCAGCATTTGCATTTGCATCATCTCCAGCACTAGCAGCATTTGCATTTGCATTTGCATTTGCATTTGCATTAGCATTTACATCATCTCCAGCAGTTGCATTTGCATTTGCAGCATCTCCAGCACTTGCATTTGCATTTACATCATCAGTAGCAGCATCTACCACAGTTTCATTAGTAGCAGCAGTTGAAGTGATAAAGTACAATGCATGTATGCATGGTTGTCCTGTTATTTGCCACTTTCTACAACTACAAGTCTTTGTTTGCAAATTAACAGGATATCTCCACTCTCTTTTTTCCTTGTCAATTGCAGTAATCTCTGCCTCAAATGTGCTTCTTTTCACTATGGACATATCAAGGTCTTTTGATTTTGCATGAAGCATAATCATGATTTTGGGGATTATGATGTGCCCATTGTATGTGCCAGCTGCAATCTGCTGTCTCAAGTCAAACTTTTCCATTATGAACTGTCTAATTTTGTCAAGCAAGTCCACAATGTGTACCCCCTTCCACTTCTTAATTTTGGAATTGAATGACTCAGCTAAATTGTTATTGACATAGTCAATTTTGCATATTTCATTGAACAGGGCCCTGGCCCATAGTTTGCTATGATGCTCCTCTAGGTACTCTTTCACACCAGGTTTGCTGTGCAGCTGTCTAAGATGATAATTGTGTTTTTTGATGCTATATGTCAATGAACAGGGCCACAAATTTTCATCAAAAAAAATTCCTCTAAATTTTTTGGAGAAATTAGCTGCCAAATGCCTCATGCATTCCCTGTGCTCAACTCCTGGGAATACATCTTCAACAGCAGTCTCTAGTCCTTTGCATGCATCAGTGTGGATGACAAGACCTGGTGGATGCCCTATTAGTTTTTTAAAATTCTGGAAAAACCATGTCCAGCTTTCTGTATTTTCAGACTCAAAAACTCCAAATGCTAATGGGAAGATCCAGTTGCAAGCATCCACTACACATGCACTCACAAGTTGGCCTTTATATCTGCCATTTAGTGATGTACCATCTACTACAAGATAATGCCTACATCCATCTAAAAAACCCTGCCAGCATGCTTTGAAAGAAACAAACACTCTCCTAAAGCACTCTTTTTGTCTAGTTTTTCCAGCTATTTTGTACTCTACAGTGTGCTTGTCAATGTTAACTACACTTCCAGGAGATGCTTTCTCAACTTCTGCCTTGTAAGTGTACAACAATTGAAATGAGTCAGTCCACTTACCATAAATGTTGTCCAGTGCCATCTGCTTTCCACAGAACACTCTCATGTATGGGACTTGCAGGCCATACTTTTTCTTCAGGTTCTTTATCAACTCTGTAACTCCAACCTCTGAATCCTATAAAACCCAATGCTTCACTGCATCAGCAACCCATCTGCTCTTAGCTGACTTCAGTCTTTGCCTTCTGTTTACACTTGGACAAGTATGTGCAGACTGGTTCACTTTGACCTGCAATATTGAAAGTTCAATTACATGTCAGACATACTTGCTGCAACAAATAACTGAAAGATTTGCAATGTAACTACATATGCACCTACTGTTTGTACCTGAAACAATGAGCTATTTCTCATTAAGGAGGCATGCATCCTCCATCTACACCTCTTATAAGCACAATGAACAGTCAACCTGGTAGGATCACTCTTGTCTACTACATACTCACTCTGAGTTTTTATTGAAAATGTAGCTAGTGCATTCCTACAGTCTAAAGCACTGGAAAATATAGTTCCTTCATTTAAAGAAGGATCATCTTTGTTGTACTGCACATCTGGCCTTCCATCATCTGAATCCTCACTATATCCCATGTCCTGGTCCTCCTCCAACTCATCTTCACCTGCCTCATCAAACATTCCTTCTGGTGGTGGAATATAATCTTCATCCCCATCATCATCTGTCTGCTTGGCCTTATGTTTTGTAACAAACTGAGGGAAAAGCCTTTCATCCTCATCATCTGTAGGCTAGTCATCAGGAAGTCCCTCCTCAATATTTGGATCAACAGAATCTCTGCTCTGAGTAGGACCTGCATAACTAGGCACTTGCTCTGATGGTGTTCCTGGTACCTGCATAGAGCTCTCTCCTGCATCTAAAGCTCTCTTCTGACTGCTGTCAAGCACTGAAGCACTAACACTTCTTTTTCTCCCCCTGGATATTCTGCTCCTACCTCTGGAACTAGTAGATTGTGATTTTCTGCCACTGCTCTCTGTCAATCCTCTTTTTTCTTTGTATGACATTGATTTCTAATTTGACTGGGACATGAGCATGAGTTCTAAACATTTTTTCTAACTCAGCATCACATTGGACTGGGACCCAAACAGAACTATCAATATCCCAGTACCTGAATTCAACTGCATCATGTATTCCCCACGGGTATTTAGCACAGATATGAGATCTAAACTGCTCAAACTTCAGTGTACTCTCCACTACCAAAGGAAATGAAAATCATGTCTCCCCTGCTATTGTACCTGCAGGAACTAGAAGAGTTGTTTCCATTCTACAATCTAAACATATATAGTCCACCCTACGAATGACCATGAAAAATAGAAAAAAAAATTGAACCCAATGAGCACTACGAACGCAGATGACCACTAGGAATCAAATCGACCTACAATACCAATAGCATGCTTCAGATCTGAAAGTAGTGCACTTACCCTATCGGATTTGTGCTCCCTTCATGGCCGCCGCCGGCGCCGCAACCACCGTCGATCTCCATCCGCAGCGGTTGGCTCCGAACCGCAGCACAGCTCACATAAAGAGTCAGGTCCACCGAATCTCCACCGTGCCCGCCATTGATCTGGAGTTTTCCATGGTGGGGATCGAAGCCGCTAGGGTTCGGGTGAGGGAGCGATTTGGGGGAGAGAGCTAGTGTTAGGGTCGAGTGAGAGAAGAATGAGCGAGAGAATGGGCAAATATGTCAAACTGACGGCAAGTTAGCGGTCAAACAGCCTTGACTGGATGGAAACGGAGCGGAGGGGCATTTCTATAAGTGGCACTGATGGCGGAGGGGCAAAACTGAGCATACCCGAAAACTAGGGGCAAAACTGAGTAGTGGGTTCGAGTTAGGGGCACGGATGTAAATGTCCCAACAACCAAATACAGATAAATAGGGCATCTGCTTGAAAACTGTGCAAATGCTCACTACAGCCAACATAACAACCAAATACAGATAAACAGAGCATCTGCTTGAAAACTGGGCAAATGCTCACCGCAACCAACCTAACAACCAAATACAGATAAGCAAGGCATCTACTCACTATAAATAACCAAATATAGCCATTCGTGAAACTGAAGTGGACAATTCATACTTAAACATCAGATAGCCCTATTGAACATTACATTTTTGCATAACTGAAATAATTAAACATGACACAGTTAAAACACCGCATGGCAAAAGCTACTACAACAATGGGTATGAGTTGGCTAGCTAGAAAAAGTAAGATTTGCTTATAGGATATTGCCTCACTTGTCATGGATAGGATCCTTCCACTTGGAAGAGCACAGACCCAGGGTGCGCTCCCTGATGTCGCAGATGGGTTGTCTCACCTTGGAAGAGGCATAGTGGGTGCCCTTCGCGTGGTCGTGGTCGATGAGATCTGACTTGGCAGCTGAGGATCCCAAGCCACCGCCGTAGAACGTGTCCTTCAGAAATGACATAATGGGCTCGATGGCGTACAAGGATCGCAGATCATTGACCGCGAGGTGGAGGAGATCGGCGGCGGGGCCTTCGAAGAGATTGACGGCGGTTGAACCAGAGGCGTTGGGGATGGACCACTTAACCTGTGACATAGCCTGCGTGAAGCCTTCACTGTCTACGAGCTTGATGTCTTAGCCGGCTGTCCTGAGATTTAGTAATACGCGATCCCGCTGACGTGAAGCCTTCGCCATGGCGACGTAGTCAACGTCCTCGCCGGCTTCCGCAACGAGGTGTTCCTCCGGGATCGACAGGTCAGCACGAACGGCGTCCACCTCGACATCGTCCGGCAGAGAGGCCATGATAGACCTCCTTTTGGCCGTACGCTCCTCGGGCTCCCCGCGATATGTGGTCGGGCTTAGGCTGTGACTCTCTGGAGTAGGGGTTGGGGATCTGGGGGGAGGGACACCGCAGGCCTCATCTAAAAACACAGGGCAGTGAGGGTATGGGAATCGGTGGGTAACCTAAATTTATCTAAGCTAGGAGGCATGGGTAGACCGGCAGGGGTTGGTGGCAGTGGCGGCAGCTTCGGTGGCTGCGGTGAGCTAGGGTTCGTGCGGGGGGTGGGTAGACTGTGGAGGGGGTCGGGGTTAGGGTGCGTGGTGTTTGAGGATATGTCGCGGCTACTGAAAATTTTAGTAATGGTGGGTGGAGATGGTGGTGGACGAGGGAGGGTGACGGTTCAAATGCCTCGGCTACTGGAATTTTACTATGAGGTCGGAGTTGGAGGAGTGCGGGCGACGGTTGAAATACCGCAGCAACTAAAATTTGGGTAAAGGAAATGAAGCGGGGCGGGAGCAACCAAGATCGCACACGGTCCAAACATAATAATTGTGTACGATAATAAGGAAAAGCCGTGGAACCACCAATTTTTGCATCGCTCAAGGCGGGTAGTTTTTTTTTTTGAGATTTCTAGCTAGTTAGTTTATCGCACACGGTTCGTCCTAATTTTCAGACGCATACGTGGAATTCATCCTAAATATCCTGTACACATTACCCCTTCACCCTTGCTGGCGCTTGCGAAGTCGTGGCGATTTTACAGGGCTCGAGCTTCGCACACGGTTAAGCCAGTGCACCCGTGTCTGTTGCACGTATGTTCGCATGCAGTTTTTCATCCGAGGCGTCTGCTATTTTATATACCACCATTTGGCAACAAAAAAACACGAGAGAGGGTAAGAACACAACCACACCAGCATGTGGCCGGCCCAAATATATATGTATGAAAAGGGTGGTGTGTGATGTTCAAATTCCCAATGTACAACTTTGACGCACGGGCCCACGGGTGGGCGTGTCGTCGAATATCGGGTGAGAGGGGCCAGAAGACAACAACCACCTGGAAGTGGCCAAATATATGTAGGAATAAAGGGTGTGATGTTTAAATACACAATGCACAACTTTGATGTGGCACCTCCCTCGCAAACCAGAAAGCCCCCTTGGATATCTATAATGACAGGTTAAGGTCGTAGCTAGGTGCCTGCCCCATCCCCACTTCGTGTCGGTGGGACACATGCACGTACTCATACTTTGGTCGGACATGCATGCATGTCACCATGACCTACCATAAGACGAACCAAGTGAATCTATCTTGGCCAAACAACCACTGTTGTTGTCGGTCAAAAAGGGATATAATAGACCGCTCGGGCCCATAGATTGGACCATCACCGTAAACCGCACGAGAGGGGCCACAAAACCAGCACCACCTGCATGGGGCCCAAATTGATGTACGTTGGAAGGGTGATGTGTTTTAAATACCCAATAATGTTCAATTTTGATGTGGCGCCTACCTCACGAAATGGACAACCCCCATGAAAGGTAGGTAGTAATTAAGGATGATGTCGAAGTACGTAGGGTGTCGTTCCAACCCACCATTTCGAGCGCATGCATGAGAGGGAATCCTGAGAACGCATGAGCTCGAACTTTGCTCGGACATGTCACCATGACCCACGGTAACACAAACCAGGAGGAATCCATTCATGGCCAAACCCTCTAGTTGTCGGCCAAAGGGATGATATATATAGACCAGGCCCACAGATAGGCGTGTCGTTGAAAACCGCACATGGGAGATGGGGTTGATCAGAAGACCCTATACCCTGCATGCGGCCCAAATATATGTATATATGGGTGGTGTGTGATGTGATCAAATCCCCAATGCACAACTTCGATGGGGCACTAGCTGCATTACAAACCAAACACCGTACCGCCAGGAAGCCAGGTTACGTATGATGTTGGTTCCCCAACTTCGAGCCGGCGGGAGGGAATCGAACAAATGTTCCCCAACTAAATTTGGTCTGACATGTCATGACCTATACCAAGAGGAACCCGTCATGGTTAAACCCTTCTCGTACGTTGTGGGTCAAAGGATAGAACATGCGGGCCCACATATCTTGAATGTTGTGGGTCAAAGGATAGAACGTGGCAGGCCCACAGATCGATCTCGATCATTCTCCGATTTTTCAAAACAACAAATAACAAAAAACATCATTGTCCAAATTTTCAAAACAAGGATCTCAAGGTTTATTTAATTGGCATGACAGTTCACTACTGACACATTTAGATGCTAAATGTCTGTAATGACTGTATCATGGCGCTTAAATGAAGCTTGAGATATAGCAACTTCCCACCCGGTCACCCATCCTTAGACTGCTCCAACCCCAGCACGCTTAACTTGTGCGTTCTATTCGACTAGGCTAGCGGATGGGAAGCTGCCCCTTGCTGATAAGAGTTGCCTCCTTGCATTTAAGGCGTTTACCGATGGTCACCATGTGGGACCTATTCCTTACTATCACACACATTTGTGCTTTTAGAAACTGTGTGCAATCTTTACATACCGGACCAATTCCATTCAAACTTACATTATTTTTTACTACTTAAAACTAGACGGAAGAAGCAAAAGCTTTGCCTTTTCATTAATTAAGATAAAGATAGTTTCCTAGTTAATTGCGGAAAATCGGGCGAAAACCGATACAAACAGGGCCTAAACCTACGGGAACTCTTGGCTAAGCATGAATTGGTACAAGCCTTCGTCCACGCGTCTGATACGCTCATGGAACTGCTGTACCGCAATATCGATCTCCGCCCAGGATATTTCATCGGCGATGGTCAATTCCAAGCCGTGACGAGTATTTTGCTCTGCTTCGTCATTGGCGGCACCTGGGGGGCCGAGGAGGTCGAAGAGCCAATCGACCAGCCCGTTGGCATCGTGGCAGCGGATTCTGGCAGTGCGAACTTCGTCCGGCGCAATTATGGCACTGACGGCGTCTGCCCATTCCTGGCGGGGAATCGGGATGCTTACCGACCCTAGAAACGGCCTCTTGAGTGGTTGAGTCAATAGGATGCTGACATGGCTCCGCTCAGATAGTGTGGCGCACCGCACCTGATGCGCGGCGGCGTTCTCCCGCTCTTGCGCGGCAGCGCTTTGCCACTCTTGCTCCGCTCCGCTCCATGGACGGCGACGAACACATGTGTAGACATTGGCCCACTCAAGCACTGGGGCGCGATGATACCGCTCACGCTCGGCGGCGCCCTTCCGCTCTTGCTCGGCGGCGCACGGCCGTTCTGGCTCTCCGACCTGCTCTGGCTCGTCCTCCTCGTCGACGAGGTTGATGACGGCGGCGGCGCTTCGCCGGATTGGCATGCTTGGAATGGTATACTACGGTATGGCCAGTGTGTCGCCGCCTAGCCCTCTATGCCCACTGACACTGGCAGTGGGAAACCGATTGGGAGGAGTGGCGGGAAACCGATTGGGGGAGTGGCGGGAAACGGTAGCGTGTTTGGATATATAACACCATTCATATGGAAAACTTGGGAAAGAAGGAAGCACGAGCTAGCACGACGCATGTGCACAGTGCTTACCCACGGGTGCCAGACGGTTGAACAGAACTGCTTTAAATTATTCAAGGTTCATTTGGCATTTTTTATACATTATAATAGAGTTTTCTAGGCATTTAATGTGCAAAATTCAAATTTGAACTACAAATACATGCTCCAGTGCACCAAAATGGGTTGAAAAATCATATATGTGTCCTTGGGTGCATGTTTAGGTCCCATGCAAGGAATGGGGATGTATTGCAAACATCTCGACGTCCTGGCTCGGCCTCAAACATTGAGAATCTTGGTTTTTTTTTGCGGGAAGAGAATCTTGGTTTTTAAATCCCCATAAATCCAAAACTCACCTAAAATTCATGAAACTTTACATGGTGTCTTGACATGGCACATATATGCCATGGTAAAAAACCTGACCAATTTGGGGCAAGTTTTGGTACAAGCGTCTTACAAACCGGAGCTTCTCGCAAGAAGCCTCGTGGTTCCGATAGGTAACGTGTCACCCTTGTGGGCGAAACGACAATCGCTGCCTCTTCTCGCCTTGTATTTTTTCTACGGGCAACATAGACCAATAGGAGATTTGTGCTGAAATATGGCGTTATTCAGGGTTCGTTTGGCCTTTTTTATACATTAATTGAGTTTTCTAGGCATTTAATATCTATAATTCAAATTTGAACTACAAGCACATGATCCAGTGCACCAAAATGGCTTCAAAAACCATACATGTGTCCTTGGGTGCATGTTTGGGTCCCATGCAAGAAATGGGGATGAATTACAAACATATCGGTGTACTGGCTCGGCCTCAAACATTGAGAATATCGGTTTTTAAATCCCCGTAAATCCAAAACTCACCCGAAATTCATGAAACTTGGCATCGTGTCATGACATCGCACATATATGCCGTGGTAAAAAAATTGTCCAATTTGGGGCAAGTTTTGGTACAAGCCTCTTACAAACCGGAGCTTCTAGCAAGAAGCCTCGTGGTTCCGATAGGGAACGTGTCACCCTTGTGGGCGAAACGACAATCGCTACCTCTTCTCGCCTTGTATTTTTCTTCTACAGGCAACGTAGACCAACAGGAGATTTGCGCTGAAATATGGAATTATTCAGGGTTCGTTTGGGCTTTTTATACATTAATTGAGTTTTCTAGGCATTTAATCTCCATAGTTCAAATTTGAATTACAAGCACATGCTCTAGTGCACCAAAATGGCTTCAAATACCATACATGTGTCATTGGGTGCATGTTTAGGTCCCATGCAAGAAATGAGAATGAATTACAAACATCTCGGCGTCCTGGCTCGGCTTCAAACATTGAGCATCTCGGTTTTTAAATCCCCGTAAATCCAAAACTCACCCGAAATTCATGAAACTTGGCATAGTGTCATTATATGGCACATATGTGCCGTGGTAAAAAAATTGTCCAATTTGGGACAAGGCGCACACATTAATAGCCAATGTAGGCATTTTGGAACAAATAGATGACACGTTTATATCGCAAACGGTTGCATTGTTTGAACCGTGGGCGTTCCACTAACCATTTACGTGCGGCCACACGTCCCTCTTTTTATTGGAGAGTACTACCTCGGTCCTGGTTTATTGGCCGTCTTTGTATTTTGTGCAAAAATTTGACCATACTAGGTGGCGTGCGTGCGGCTGTTTGATTAGACGGGACGAGTGAGAGAAGTCCGCCGCGCGGCTCGACGGGACGCGTGCGAGCAGTCCACCACGCAGGCTCGATGGGACCCGTGCGACCAGTCTGCCACACAGGCTCACCGGGAAGCGAGCTCTTTGACCTCCACCCGCCCCCTCTATCCCAACTTCTCCATTAATGGCGGCCGAGCAGGCTCATCGGGAAGCACGCTCTTTGACCTCCACCAGCCGCCTCGCTCCCAACTTCTCCATTAATGGCGGCCAAGCCGCTGTTTAACATGCGGTTAATGCACCTAGATGGAGGGTGTTAGCTTGTGATCCCAAGGCCCCGCTCAACGCTAGCTAGCATTGTTTTGTTCGTGCCTCGCTGAGAACGTGACTTTTAGCCTGTTTTCGACTCGTATACATGTACCTACGAGGTTACGAACGAAATAATACAACGAAAAATTGACAATGGCAATGGATAATAATTGTCTTACATATCCCGGATAATTTAAAATGCCACATGCGTCAACGCCCGAAAGAAACAGGGGCAAGAGAAGAAGGAAGTCCCTGCTCTCTACTTCTCGATGGATCGCTGGGCGAGGAGTTCTTCCAGCTCCTTCTTCACATCCTCATGACTTTGCTTGATAGCAGCCACGGATTCCTCCACCTACAGCTTGCCCTCGATGCGGAGCTTCTTCAAGTCATCCCCAAGTTCATGGACAACGGCTGTCAGCGTCATCCGCGAGACATTGCTCTTCTCATACAACTTCTTCCAGCTGGCAGCCTCCTCCTTCTGCTTGTCGAGCTCCTTGTGGAGCTTCGCATTGTCACCCATGAGTTGCATGATGAGGCCAGTCGCCTTATCAACCGAGGCATCACTAATCTCGAGCAGCTTCTCCAAGCCGGTGACCAGCTCCTGCTGGGTTATTAGGCCAGCAAGAATGTCGTCGTTGCTGGCTAAGGACTTCAGCCCCGCCAGCTCGTCGAGTTCGCCGACGCGGCGAGTGCGCTTGTGAGAGCCCTCGCCTGCCCGTGAGAGCTCGTTCGAGGGCTCCACGGCTTGGCAAGACATCTCTGCTGTGGCTGCCGCATTGCGGCGGGACCTCTCTAGTGCTTCCGCGGCCTTGGTCTTTGCTCCCTGGTTATATGTCGACCCAGAACTCCTCCTACCGCCCATGGCAGACGCAAGGAACGACTTAAGAGGAAAGACCTGTTTTTTCGTGATGAGGAAAGGAATGTGCAGTAATTTTTGAGTGGGTAGTTTTTATAGCCCAGTGCTAAGTGGGAACACATTTAGGTTTGATCAGCGTGAATAGATTTGAAATTAATTATTGCATGGTAATTTGGAATGTGACATGGGCCCGCATTTTCGGATGTGTACGTGTCTGTCCAGTATCACAAACAGTCCAGATATCGTTAGCGTGTCCGATGGATGGGCCGTCTCGCCTCCCACGCGTGCCAGACGGTTGACCAGAACTGCTATATGCAGGTGGTTGCTCGCCGTTGAGGCCGCCGCGGCGCGCTCTGCTCGCGTCCCTTCGCGCGCTCTGCTCGATATTGAGGCGACTGCGGTGCACTCTGCTTGCATCCCTCCGCGCACGCTCTTTCAGCGGTTGGGGCTGGCACACGATCATGTTTTGGGCGCCATATGTATGTGATTGCATCCGCGTGCGTCGCCACGATGCAGTTAATATGTGCGGCATGATGCAGTTACGCGTTGCAACAACTGCCATCCGCACGCGCCGGTACTCCAGGCCATTTGGCCTCCCCATTTATTCCCACGGCCATTATAACCTTAGTCTCTTCAACCTTTCGATCGCGCCCCACAACACAACAAGCATACCCACGATGACACATAGAGAGAGGATATCCAGCGGCGCTCCAATGGAGTTCGGCGTGCATCGTGTGGACACCCACGTGAGCGGGAAGGAACTCACGGTGGTGTACACCATTGACCCGACCGTGGTGGAGGACTCCATCAACACCATGGAGCAGTTGCTTGCTAAGGATGACAAGTACAAAGTGGTCGGCTTCGACCTCTAGTACACCGCCGGTCGTCCCGGGGTTGATCAGGCGGTTGCCGTCGCCCAGTTGTGCATGGGCCATCACGTCCTCGTCTACCACTACTGCCTGGCCACAAGGCCTTGCGAGCATTTCGCCAGGTTTGTCAAGAGCCCCAACTACAAGTTCGCTAGGGTGGACACCGTCGACAATGTAAAAGCGCTCCAGATTTCGGGCTTGGCCTGCCTGAAGCTTGTCGACATCCGTGGCCACTACAGGGTATGGGAAGCACGAAGAAGGACTCCCTAATTGAACTCACCGTGGCCATCATCGACCTCTTCTACGAAAACATGAAGGAAGGTTCCAAGAGAAATCCTGGATCCTGGCATGGTGCCTGGGTGCGGAGACTGGATGAACCTTACCTCAAGTTTGTAGCCAAGAACATGTACACATGCTATGAGATGCACAGGCGGATCATCGACATGAGGGAGTGCCTCCTTCCTGTAGACGATGAGGGATCGAGCCACCAGCAGAGCAGCAGCGGCAAGCGTCACAAGAAGAAGTAGATGATGATTAGATATGATCGTTTATCCTAGTTTATTATGCATGTAATTGTTTACTTTGGTGTGTGCAAATGTTATGTGTGTAGTCAGTTATGTAATTGGATGTTTAATTTGATTATGCAATCATGTCCTTATAAGTATATATGTTGTTGTTCTGTAGACAGAGAGTGTAGATGTTGTGCAGACTAAGCAAATCACATCGCACACGGATTAAACTACGGAACCCGTCGGTGATGATTTCATCAATCGCTGACAATTGTTTACCAGCAAGCGTTTGCCCACAACACACACGGGTTATTAGCAGGAATCGTCTGTGTTGTTATCGGTCTTCCCACACATTTCTGATTACTGACCTGTTTGCCTCGTATCACACACATCTTGTTAAGTTGAACCATTTCTGTTGTGTTGGGTAATCGCAAACAGTTCATCCAAGTGAACCGCATGCCGTATATCACACACACCTTGATCTGCCTGACCGTTTCTGTTGTGTTGGGTAATCACAAACAGTTCATCCGAGTGAACTGTATGCCGTGTATCGCACACACCTCGAACTGGCTGACCGTGTTTGTTGTTCTGGCTTATCGCAAACAGTTCGTATGGATCAACTGTATGCCACGTATCGCACACGCATCTCTAATCTGACTTGTGCTTGATGTCTCCGGCATCGCAAACAGTTCATCTTATTGGCGACGGTTTTATTACGACACCGTTTGTGATTCATGCATCACACACAGTTTGGTCGCGGGGTCTCTGATTCATGTGTCGCGTTAGCGGTCGCCTGCAGTAGTGGATTACTTTCCATAGTGACAAGTGACAATAAATTTCAGCACGTAATATAAATGTTTCCTTACCAAATTCCACTCACCAAAGGAGCTTCACTCCCCGACAACAGCGCCAGAAAAGAGTCTTGATGACCCACAAGTATAGGGGATCGATCGTAGTCCTTTCGATAAGTAAGAGTGTCAAACCCAACGAGGAGCAGAAGGAAATGACAAGCGGTTTTCAGTAAGATATTCTTTGCAAGCACTGAAATTGTAGGTAACAGATAGTTTGATAGCAAGGTAATTTGCAACAAGTAACAAATAGTAACGGTAACAAAGGTGTAGCAAGGTGGCCCAATCCTTTTTATAGCAAAGGACAAGCCGGAACGAAGTCGTATAATAAGCAAAGCGCTCTCGAGGACACATGGGAATTTCATCTAGTCACTTTCATCATGTTTGTTTGATTCGCGTTCGCTACTTTGATAATTTGATATGTGGGTGGACCGGTGCTTGGGTGATGTTCTTACTTGAACAAGCCTCCCACTTATGATTACCCCCTCTAGCAAGCATCCGCAACTACGAAAGAAGAATTAAGATAAATCTAACCATAGCATGAAACATATGGATCCAAATCAGCCCCTTACGGAATAGCGCATAAACTAGGGTTTAAGCTTCTGTCACTCTAGCAACCCATCATCTAATTACTACTCCACAATGCCTTCCCTTAGGCCCAAAGATGGTGAAGTGTCATGTAGTCGACGTTCACACGACACCACTAAAGGAAGCAACAACATACATATCATCAAAATATCGAACGAATACCAAATTCACATGATTACTTATGACAAGACTTCTCCCATGTCCTCAAGAACAAAAGTAACTACTCACAAATCATATTCATGTTCAAGATCAGAGGGGTATTGAATATCATTAAGGATCTGAACATATAATCTTCCACCAAATAAACCAACTAGTATCAACTACGAGATGTAATCAACACTACTAGCAACCCATAGGTACCAATCTGAGGTTTTGAGACAAAGATTGAATACAAGAGATGAACTAGGGTTTGAGATGAGATGGTGCTGGTGAAGATGTTGATGAAGATTGGTCCTCCCACGATGAGAGGATCGTTGGTGATGTCGATGGCTTCGATTTCCCCCTCCCGGGGGGAAGTATCCCCAGCGGAATCGCTCCGCCGAAGAGCAAAAAAAATTTAGGGCTTCATCCCGAAAGTCCTCTCTTGAATTTTTTTAGGGCAAATGACCTTATATAGCAGAAGGAGGGGGCTGGAGGCCTGCCAGGGGCCCCACAAGGCATCAGGGCGCGCCCAGGGGGGCCGTGCCCTGTTTCCTTGTGGGCAACTGATGGGTCCCCTCTGGAATTTCTTTTCTCCAGTATTTTTTATATATTCAATAAAAAATCTCCATGAAGTTTCAGGTCAATTGGAGCTCTGTAGAATAGGTATCTCTGCTGCAGCTATTTTAGGTACAGAATTCCAGCTGCCGGTATTCTCCCTATTCATATAAATCTTGCAAATTAAGAGAGAAAAGGCATAAAAATTGCATCATAAAGTGAAATAATGACAAAATACATTATAAATAATAGTAGGTAATCATGATGCAAATTGGACGTATCAATATCATATGATGAATAAAAATATAGCTCCAAGTGATATACCATTAGATTGTAGACGAAAGAGGGGATGCCATCCGGGGCATCCCCAAGCTTAGACGCTTGGTTCTTCCTTTAACATTACCTTGGGGTGCCTTGGGAATCCCCAATCTTCGGGTCTTGCCGCTCCTTATTCCTTCATCCATCGCGATCTCACCCAAAACTTGAAAACTTCAGCACACAAAACTCAACAGAAACCTCGTGAGATCCGTTAGTATAACAAATAAATCTTAAACCTTAAGTACTGTTATAAATTGATTCATATTTAATGTTGGCATAATGCTACTTTACTCCAACTTCTCCATGACTTATACCCCCCGATACAATCCATAGATTCATCGAAATAAGCAAACTATGCAACAAAAACAGAATCTGTCTAAAACAGAGCAATCTGTAAAGATCTATTTAGAAGCTATACTTCTGTAACTCCAAAAATTCTGAAAAATTAGGAAAATGTAAAAAAAATCATATACAAATACTACATAAAACTTTCAGATATTTCTGTTTTTAAACAGCATCAATTATACTATCATCCAAATCATCCCAAAGGCATTACTTGGCACAAACACTTATTAAAAGGTAAAAATCACAATCATAACAGAGGCTAAAATTGTGTAAGCACACGAAACAGAAAACAAAGCAAAAATTTAAGATACATATTGGGTTGCCTCCCAACAAACGATATTGTTTTATGCCCCTAGCTAGGCATAATGCATAGTTTCAAGTATTATCATCCTTAATTCCCAAATCCTTTTTAATCAAATCTTTCAAAACTTTTCTCATTAACTCTCTACTTTCATGTTCTTCTTTTCTAGTAGGGGAACTTAAATACTTGAAGGGACTTTGTTCGGTGACTTTAACATTCATAACTTCAAACTCAGAATCATCACCATAAAAATCTTCATATAAAACATGTATCTCATCATCAATAGGATCTCTAGCCGTACTTTCAAACCATTATTCACTATATCCCTCATCAATTCCCTTGGTAATCCATTCAAATTTATCACAAGCGTTATGGTACAAAGTTTTAATTACTTCAGCAAAGTGAACTCTTCTCCTAATGTTTTCTCCGTAAGCAAAATAATCCTTAGATTCCAACCTACGTATAGTGTCTTTATCATGAAGAATTTCTTCTATTGGAGGATGCTCAAAATCTATTTTGTAGAAGGAAAAGATGTCCCTAGCTTCTCTAATTATATAATCAAATTCATGCATAAGGATGATTGTAGCAATCTTTTTAGTTCTAGGATTATGGATATCTTTTGTAACGTGGGGTGAATGTGCAAAAAAAGTTCATTCTAACTTAACCAAAAGCATAGCAATAACATCCACATAGTAATTCGTTTTGTCAAGAATAGATTCTTTAATTATAGGTATGACTCCCGCACAATTGAATAATACTTGAATGACACTTTTACCAATAATATTCCCGCTACCCACATGACAGACTTTAGTTTTAAAATGGGGTGGAACTTTGTTCTCAAGAGGGTCAAGATTAATATTGAAAGATTTAAATTTTTCCTAAAGAGATTCAATAGTACTATCCTCACTAGCACTTTCTACAATAAATTTTTCGGGCTCAGAGATGATAGCAATTTCAAGCAAAGCAAGCAAATGAGCAAACAAGAAAATAAAATATTTTCTTGTTTTTGTAATTTTTATGAGAAGTGGGGGAGATGAAAATGAGAGGCAAATGCAAATAAAAAGGCAAATGAAAATAAGAGCAAGTAGATGGTTTATGCGAAGGTACTTGATAGGTTTTGGTGATGTCTCCCCGGCAACGGTGCCAGAAAGTCTTCCTGCTACTTGTGAGCTGCGTTGGGATTACCTCGAAGAGGAGAGGCAGATGCAGTACAATAGAGATAAGTATTTCCCTTAGTTAGGAACCAAGGTTATCAATCCAGTAGGAGAACCACACAGAACCTCGTTAGCAGCACCTACACACACAAAAGCAAATACTTGCACCCAACGCAAACAAGAGGGTTGTCAATCCCCTTGGCGGTTACTTGCAAGGATTAATTCTGATAGTGATAGATAGATAAATAAAGTGCAAAACAAAATAAAAGAAATAAAATTGCAGCAAGGTATTTTTGGATTTTATATATGATAGATAAATGACCCGGGGGCATAGTTATCACTAGAGGCTTCTCTCTAGAACACATAGCATACCGTGGGTAAACAAATTACTGTTGGCCAATTGATAGAAAAGCGCATAGTTATGACGATATTCAAGGCAATGATCATGTATATAGGCATCACGTCTGAGACAAGTACACTGACTCCTGCTTGCATCTACTACTATTACTCCACCCATCGACCGCTATCCAGCATGCATCTAGGGTATTAAGTTAATGAAAACAGAGTAACGCCTTAAGCAAGATGACATGATGTAGACAAAGTAAACTCAAGCAATATGAATAAACCCCATCATTTTATCCTTAATGGCAACAATAGAAATACGTGTCGTGTCCCCTACTTTGTCACTGGGATATAGAACACCGCAAGATTGAACCCATCACAAAGCACCTCTCCCATTGCAAGATAAATCAATCTAGTTGACCAAACCAAACGGATAGATCAGAGAGAAATACAAAGCTATAACAATCATGCATACAAGAATTCAGAAAAGACTCAAATATTTCTCATGAATAATCTGATCATAAACCCACAATTCATCGGATCCCAACAAACGCACCGCAAAAGAAGATTACATCGGATAGAACTCCAAGAAGATCGAGGAGAACATTGTATTGAAGATCAAAGAGAGAGAAGAAGCCATCTAGCTACTAGCTATGGACCCGTAGGTCTGTGGTAAACTACTCACACATCATCAGAAGGGCAACAAGGTTGATGTAGAAGCCCTTCGTGATAGATTCCCCCTCCGGAAGGGTGCCGGAAAAGGTCTCCAGATGGGATCATGGAAGAACAGAAGCTTGCGGCGGCGGAAAAGTTATTCGAGGTGGCTCTCTAGTATATTGGGAATATTTGAGAATTTATAGCGGCGGAATTAGGCCAGGAGGTGCCACGAGGTGCCCACAAGCCTGGGGGGCGCGCCTACCCCATTGGGCGCGCCTCCCGAGCTTGTCGCTCCCTCGTGACTCGTCTGGTCTTCTCCCGAACCTTCTAGGGTCTCTCTGGGTCCAGAAAAAATTAATCCAATGTTTTTCTTTGTTTAGACTCCGTTTGATATTGATTTTCTGAAAAGCCAAAAACAAGCAAAAACAACAACTCACACTGTGCATTAGGTTAATAGCTTAGTCCTAAAAAATGATATATAATTGCATATAAAACATCCAAGATTGATACTATAATAGCATGGAACAATAAAAAAATTATAGATACATTGGAGACGTATCAAGCATCCCCAAGCTTAATTCCTGCTCGTCCTCGAGTAGGTAAATGATAAAAACAGAATTTTTGATGTGGAATGCTACCTGACATATTTATCATGTAATTCTTCTTTCAAGGTATGAATATTAAGATCCGAATGATTCAAAGCAATAGTCTATAATTTGATATAAAGACATCAATACTCAGACATACTAACAAACAATCATGTCTTTCAAAATAAAAATGCTAAAGAAAGTTATCCCTACAAAATCATATAATCCTGTGATACTCCATCTTCTTAACATAAAGTATTTATCATGCATAACCCCGGAGACAATCAAGCAATTGGTTCATACTTTTTAACGCGCTTCAGCTTTTTCAACCCCCACGCAATATATGAGCGTAAGCCATGGACATAGCACTATGGGTGGAATAGAATGCGGTGATAGAGATTAATAAGGGGAAGTGAAAAAAGGAAGATAGTCTCACATCGACGCGGCTAATAAATGGGCTATGGAGATGCCCATCAATTGATGTCAATGAGAGGAGTAGGGATTGCCATGCAACGGATGCACTAGGAGCTATAAGTGTATGAAAGCTCAAAATAAAAACTAAGTGGGTGTGCATCCAACTTGCTTGCTCATGAAGACCTCGGGCATTTGAGGAAGCCCATCATCAGAATATACAAGCCAAGTTCTATAATGAAAAATTCCCACTAGTATATGAAAGTAACAACATAGGAGACTCTCTATATGAAAAACATGGTGCTACTTTGAAGCACAAGTGTGGAAAAGGATAGTAACATTGCCCCTTCTCTCTTTTTCTCTCATTTTTTCTCTCTCTCTCTCTCTCTCTTTGGTGGGCTCTTTTTGGCCTCTCTTTTTTCTTTTTTTTATATTTCCTCACTAGGACAATGCTCTAATAATGATGATCATCACACTTCTATTTACTTACAACTCTATACTAGAACAAATATGACTCTATATGAATGCCTCTCGCAGTGTACCAGGATGTGCAATGATACTAGCGTAACATGTATGAAAATGATAAATGGTGGCTGAGCCACAAATACTATGTCAGCTATATGATCATGCAAAGCAATATGATAATGATAATGTGTGTCATATAAACGGAACGGTGGAAGTTGCATGGCAATATATCTCGGAATGGCTATGGAAATGCCATAATAGGTAGGTATGGTGGCTATTTTTAGGAAGATATAAAGAGGCTTATGTGTGATAGAGTGTATCATATCATAGGGTTTGGATGCACCAGTGAAGTTTGCACCGACTCTTGAGGTGAGAAAGGGCAATGCATGGTACTGAAGAGGCTAGCAAATTGCGGAAAGGTGAGAGTGCGTATAATCCATGGACTCACATTAGTCATAAAGAACTCACATACTTATTGCGAAAGTTTATTAGCCCTCAAAGCGAAGTACTACTACGCATTCCCCTAGGGGGGAGGTTGGTAGGACTTAACCATCGCGCTCCCCCGCCCGCCATGCAAAGGAAGACAATCAATAATAAATCATGCTCCAACTTCTTAATATAACGAAAGACCTTACGTCCATGCTTCGAGAATCACAAACCTTAACACCAATATTCTTACTAAACAACAATTATCCACTAGTACCTCCCACATATTACCATCTTAATATCGCAAAACTATTGCAAGAAATCAAACTTATCATATTCAGTGATCTACAAGAAAGTTTTTATTATATCCTTCTTGAATACCTATCATATTAGGACCAATTTCATAACCCGTGCATATTACCATTACTATTTATTAGACTCTCAAAAAGATATAAGTGAAGCATGAGAGTGCAACTATTTCTTGAAAATATAACCACCGCCGTGCTCTAAAAGATATAAGTGAAGCACTAGAGCAACTGCCTAGCTCAAAAGATATCAGTGAAGCACATAGAGTATTCTAACAACTCATGAATAATGTGTGTCCCCCTCAAAAGGTGTGTTCAGCAAAGATGATTGTGGCAAACTAAAAAGAAAACAAAGAAAAGAAAATTATGGCACAAGACGCTCCAAGTAAAACACATATGATGTGATGAATAAAAATATAGCTCCAAGTGATATACTGATAGATTGTAGACGAAAGAGGGGATGCCATCCGGGGCATCCCCAAGCTTAGACGCTTGGGACTTCCTTGAATATTACCTTGGGGTGCCTTGGGCATTCCCAATCTTAGGGTCTTTCCGCTCCTTATTCCTTCATCCATCGCGATCTCACCCAAAACTTGAAAACTTCAGCACACAAAACTCAACAGAAACCTCGTGAGATCCGTTAGTATAACAAATAAATCTTAAACTTTAGGTACTGTTATAAATTGATTCATATTTAATCTTGTCATAATGATGCTGTACTCCAACTTCTCCATGACTTATACCCCCGATACAATCCATAGATTCATCGAAATAAGCAAACTATGCAACAAAAACAGAATCTGTCTAAAACAGAACAGTCTTTAAAGATCTATTTAAAATCTAGACTTATGTAAATCAAAAAATTCTGAAAAATTCGGAAAACATAAAGAATTCATATACCAATTCTACGTAAAAATTTCAGATTTTTCTGATGTTCCAGTAAAAAACGTAAAATCAAATACTGGGCGCAAAACTTTGTGTCTTCAAACAGCATCAATTATACAATCATCCAAATCATCCCAAAGGAATTACTTGACACAAACACTAATTAAAAGGTAAAAATCACAATCATAACAGAGTCTACAATTGTGTAAGCACACAAAACAGAAAACAAAGCAAAAATTTAAGATACATATTGGGTTGCTTCCCAACAAGCGCTATTGTTTTATGCCCTAGCTAGGCATAATCAATAGTTTCAAGTATTATCATCCTTCATTCCCAAATCCTTTTTAATCAAATCTTCCAAAACTTTGGTCATTAATTCTCTACTTTCATGTTCTTCTTTTCTAGTAGGGGAACTTAAATATTTGAAGGGACTTTGTTCGGTGACTTTAACATTCATAACTTCGAACTCAGAATCATCACCATAAAGATCTTCATATAAAACATGTATCTCATCATCAATAGGATCTCTAGCCGTACTTTCAAACCATTCTTCACTAAATCCCTCATCAATTCCCTTGGCAATCCATTCAAATTTATCACAATCATTGTGGTACAAAGTTTAATTACTTCAGCATAGGGAACTCTTCTCCTAATGTTTTCTCCATAAGCAAAATAATCCTTAGATTCCAGCCTACGTATAGTGTCTTTATCATGAAGAATTTCTTCTATTGGAGGATGCTCAAAATCTATTTTATAGAAAGAAAAGATGTCACTAGCTTCTCTAATTATATGATCAAATTCATGCATAAGGATGATTGTAGCAATCTTTTTAGTTCTAGCATTATGGATATTGGGAAGTTCATAGAATATCTTTTGTAACGCGGGGTGAATGTGCAAAAAAATTGTTGTAACTTAACCACAAGCATAGCAATAGCATCCACATAGCAATTCGTTTTGTCAAGAATAGATTCTTTAATTATAGGTATGACTCCCGCACAGTTGAAGAATTCTTGAACGACACTTTTACCAATAATATTCCCGCTACCCACATGATAGACTTTAGTATTCAAATGGGGTGGAGCTTTGTTCTCAAGATGGTCATGATTAATATTGAAAGATTTAAATTTTTCCTCAAGATATTCAGTAGTACTATCCTCACTAGTACTTTCTACAGTAACTTTTTCGGGCTCAGACATGATAGCAATTTCAAGCAAAGCTAGCAAACGAGAAAACAAGAAAATAAAATATTTTTGTGTTTTTGTAATTTTTATGAGAAGTGGGGAAATTAAAATGAGAGGCAAATGCAAATAAAAAGGCAAATGAAAATAAGAGCAAGTAGATGATAGTTTATGCGAAGGTACTTGATAGGTTTTGGTGATGTCTCCCCGGCAACGGCGCCAGAAATTCTTCCTGCTACTTGTGAGCTGCGTTGGGATTTCCTCGAAGAGAAGAGGATGATGCAGTACAGTAGAGATAAGTATTTCCCTCAGTTAAGAACCAAGGTTATCAATCGAGTAGGAGAACCACACAGAACCTCGTTAGCAGCACCTACACACACAAAAGCAAATACTTGCACCCAACGCGAACAAGAGGGTTGTTAATCCCCTTGGCGGTTACTTGCAAGGATTAATTCTGATAGTGATAGATAGATAAATAAATTGCAAAACAAAATAAAGGAAATAAAATTGCAGGAAGGTATTTTTGGATTTTATATATGATAGAAAAATGACCCAGGGGCCATAGGTTTCACTAGAGGCTTCTCTCTCGAACACATAGCATACGGTGGGTAAACAAATTACTGTTGGGCAATGGATAGAAAAGCGCATAGTTATGACGATATTGAAGGCAATGATCATGTGTATAGGCATCACGTCCGAGACAAGTAGACCGACTCCTGCCTGCATCTACTAGTATTACTCCACCCATCGATCGCTCTCCAGCATGCATCTAGGGTATTAAGTTAATAAAAACTGTGTAACGCCTTAAGCAAGATGACATGATGTAGACAAAGTACACTCAACTAATATGAATAAACCCCATCGTTTTACCCTTAATGGCAACAAAACAAATATGTGTCTTGTCCCCTGTCATTGGGATATAGGGCACCGCAAGATTGAACCCATTACAAAGCACCTCTCACACTGAAGATAAATCAATCTAGTTGGCCAAACCAAACGGATAGATCGGAGAGAAATACAAAGCTATAACAATCATGCATAAAAGAATTCAGAAAAGACTCAAATATTTCTCATGAATAATCTGATCATAAACCCACAATTCATCGGATCCCAAAAATGCACCGCAAAAGAAAATTACATCGGATAGAACTCCAAGAAGATCGAGGAGAACATGGTATTGAATATCAAAGAGAGAGAAGAAGCCATCTAGCTACTAGCTATGGACCCGTAGGTCTATGGTAAACTACTCACACATCATCGGAAGGGCAGCAAGGTTGATGTAGAAGCCCTCCATGATCGATTCCACCTCCGGTAGGGTGCCGGAAAAGGCCTCCTGTGGGATCGTGGAAGAACAGAAGCTTGCGGCGGCGCAAAAGTTATTCGAGGTGGCTCTCTGGTATATTGGGAATATTTGAGAATTTATAGCAGCGGAATTAGGTCAAGAGGTGCCACGAGGGGGCCACAAGCCTGGGGGCGCGCCTACCCCCCTCGGTGCACCTTCCGAGCTTGTCGGTCCCTCATGACTCGTCTGGTCTTCTCCCGAACCTTCTAGGGTCTCTCTGGGTCCAGAAAAAATTAATCCAAAGTTTTTTCTTCATTTGGACTCTGTTTGATATTGATTTTCTGAAAAGCAAAAAACAACAACTCGCACTGGGCACTAGGTTAATAGGTTAGTCCCAAAAAATGATATATAAACATCCAAGATTGATACTACAATAGCATGGAACAATAAAATTAATTGTAGATACGTTGGAGACGTATCAATGCTTGCTAGCAAAAATACTCATGTTGACCCTAATGATGTGCCATTATCTACTTTGATTGAGCAAAATAATGATGCTATTGATGTGAATTTTGTCTCTAGAAATAATTTCAACAGCAATGCTTATAGAGGGAATTTTAATCCTGGACTGTTTCCCGGAAATTCCTCTAATAATTATGATAATTCC
This sequence comes from Elymus sibiricus, assembly GCA_039707655.1. Classification (NCBI taxonomy): domain Eukaryota; kingdom Viridiplantae; phylum Streptophyta; class Magnoliopsida; order Poales; family Poaceae; genus Elymus; species Elymus sibiricus. The sequence goes on along the minus strand of CM077666.1, from coordinate 162,191,125 downwards.
TATGGTAATACATATAATAATAATAATAATAATAATAATAATAATAATAATAATAATAATAATAATAATAATAGGATACCTACTGATCTTGAGAACAATATTAAAGAATTTATTAATTCTCTAAAGATTTTCAATGCTATGGTAGAAGAAAAATTGGATAAAGTTGATGATATGTCCAGGAACATGGATAGAATTGCTCATGATGTGGAAACTCGTAAAATTAAAATTTTGCCACCCAAGCACGATATAAATGAGTCTATTAAAGCTATCTATGTCTCCATTAATGAGAGTAAAGAAAGAACCGCTAAGTTGAGAGCTAAGCGAGAATTCTTAGAAAAAGCTATTCCACCCGGTTTTTATCGTAGTAATGATGAATTTATTAAAATGATTGGTGTCTCACCTATTGAATCTTTGTTTAGTAATATAAAACTTGATAAAAAAGGGACTAGAGATGAGTCAACTTTAGCTAGAAGGCGTCCCAATTGTTCGGAGGGTGATGATCTTAATGATAAAAATGATAAAAGTGGGTTTGGAGAGGTCAAGACTTTAAATAGTGATGTGCCCACTACTTTGGATTACAAGAACTTTAATTACGAAAGTTGCTCTTTAATTGAATGTATTTCCTTGTTGCAATCCATGATTAATGCACCTAATGCTTATGAACAAAATAAAGCTTTTACTAAACATATTGTAGAAGCTATGGTAAAATCTCATGAAGAAAAGCTAGAGTTGGAAGTTTGAATACCTAGAAAATTGCATGATGAATGGGAACCTACTATTAAAGTAAAGATTAAAGAATATGAATGTAATTCTTTGTGTGATCTAGGTGCTAGCGTCTCTACTATACCAAAATCTTTATGTGACGTGCTAGGTCTCATTGATTTGGAAGCTTGTTCCCTCAATTTACATCTAGCGGATTCAACTATTAAAAAACCATTGGGTAGAATAAATGATGTGCTTATTCTTGCTAATAGAAACTATGTACCCATGGATTTTAATGTGCTTGATATTGAATGCAATCCATCTTGTCCTATAATACTTGGTAGGCCTTTCCTACGAACCATAGGTGCTATTATTGACATGAAAGAAGGTAATATAAGATTCCAATTCCCACTAAAGAAAGGGATGGAACATTTCCCTATAAAGAGAATTAAGCCACCATATGAATCCATTATGAGATCCACCTATGGAATAAATTTCAAGGATGATAATACTTCAAACAATGCATTATGCCTAGCTAGGGGTATAAAACAATAGCGCTTGTTGGGAGGCAACCCAATATTTATCATTATTGCAATTTTTATTTTTATTGTCTAACACAATTTTAGCTTCTGTTATGATTGTGTTTTTATCTTTTAATTAGTGTTTGTGCCAAGTAATGCCTTTAGGATGATTTGGATGATAGTATAATTGATGTTGTTTCAAAAACAGAAAGTTTTGCGCCCAGTTCTGGATTTTTGGTTCTGTAATGGAGCATCAGAAAAATCTGAAATTTTACAATTGGTATATGAATTTTCTACGTTTTCCTAATTTTTCAGAATTTTTGGAGTTACATAAATATCGCTTTTAAATAGATCTTTACAGACTGTTCTGTTTTAGACAAATTCTGTTTTCGATTGCATAGTTCGCTTATTTTAATGATGCTATGGATTATATCGGGGGGTATAAGTCATGGAGAAGTTAGAGTACTTTAGAATTATGCAAGAATTAAATTTTAATCAATTTATAACAGTACCTAAAGTTTAAGATTTGTTTGTTATACTAACGGATCTCACGAGGTTTCTATTGAGTTTTGTGTGCTGAAGTTTTCAAGTTTTGGGTGAGATCACGATGGATAAAGGAATAAGGAGCGGGAAGACCCTAAGCTTGGGGAATCCCAAGGCACCCCAAGGTAATATTCAAGGAAGACCCAAGCGTCTAAGCTTGGGGATGCCATCCAGGGCATCCCCTCTTTCGTCTGCAATCTATCGGTATATCACTTGGAGCTATATTTTTATTCATCACATGATAAGAGTTTTGCTTGGAGCGTCGTGTGCTATAGTTTTATTTTCTTTGTTTTATTTTTAGTTTGCCACAATCATCTTTTTCTGGACACACTTTTTGAGAGGGACACACATTTATCATGTTGTTAGAATACTCTATGTGCTTCACTTATATATTTTCAGCTAGGCAGTTGCTCTAGTGCTTCGCTTATATCTTTTAGAGCACGACGGTGGTTATATTTTATAAAAATAGTTGCACTCTCATGCTTCACTTAAATATTTTTGTGAGTCTAATAAATAGCAATGGCAATTTGCATGGGTTATATGATTGGTCCATAAAGGATAGTATTCAAGAGGGATACAATAAAAACTTTCATGTAGATCGCAAAATATGAAACGTGTGGTTTAATGATATTGATGTCGTAATATGAAAGGATATAGGTTCATGATCATTGGTTAGTAGAAATATCGGTATTAAAGTTTATTATTGACTTCTCATCTAAGTGTTGGTTATGGCATGGTAGGGAAGTCCGAGCATTCTTAGGTCTGAAATGAAATTCTTGAGTGCTGTTACAATCGGGGGGGGGGGGGGGCGATGATTAACTCCTACCAACATCTTCCCTAGGGGCATGCAAGTAGTACTTTGCTTCGAGGGCTAATAGGCTTTACAATAAGTATGTGAGTTCTTTATAACTAATGTGAGTCCATGGATTACACGCACTCTTACCTTTCCGCAATTTGCTAGCCTCTTCGGTACCGTGCATTGCCCTTTCTCACCTCGAGAGTCGGTGCAAACTTCGCCGGTGCATCCAAACCCCATGATATGATAAGCTCTATCACACATAAGCCTCCTTATATCTTCCTCAAAACAGCCACCATACCTACCTATTATGGCATTTCCATCGCCATTCCGAGATATATTGCCATGCAACTTCCACTGTTCCGTTTATATGACATGCATCTTCATTGTCATATTGCTTTGCATGACATATAGCTGACATGGTATTTGTGGCTCAGCCACCGTTCATCATTTGTATACATGTTACGCTAGATCATTGCACATCTTGGTACACTGCCAGAGGCATTCATATAGAGTCATCTTATATAGTTTTTATCGAGTTGTAATATTGAGTTGTAAGTAAATAAAAGTGTGATGATCATCATTATTAGAGCATTGTCCCAGTGAGGAAAGGATGATGGAGACTGTGATTCCCCCACAAGTTGAGATGAGGCTCTGGACAAGAAAAAAAAAGAGAAAAAAAAGAGGCCAAAAAGAGCTCACAAAAAAATGCGAGAAAAAGAGAGAAGGGGCAATGTACAGGAAAGGATGATGGAGACTGTGATTCCCCCACAAGTCGGGATGAGGCTCCGGACGAAAAAAAAGAGAAAAAAAGAGGCTTGTGCTTCAAAGTAGCACCATATTTTTCATATAGAGAGTCTCCTATTTTGTCACTTTCATATACTAGTGGGGATTTTTCATTATATAACTTGGCTTGTATATTCCGATGATGGGCTTCCTCAAATGCCCGAGGTCTTCATGAGCAAGCAAGTTGGATGCACACCCACTTAGTTTTAGTTTGAGCTTTCATACACTTATAGCTCTTAGTGCATCTGTTGCATGGCAATCCCTACTCCTCGCATTGACATCAGTTGATGGGCATCTCCATAGCCCGTTGATTAGCCGCGTTGATGCGAGACTATCTTCCGTTTTGACTTCTCCTATCGATCCCTATCACTGCATTCTATTCCACCCAGTGCTATGTCCATGGCTCACGCTCATGTATTGCGTGAAGTTGAAAATGCTGAAGTGATACGCCTCCAACGTATCTATAATTTTTTATTATTCCATGCAATTATATATCATTTTTTGGGACTAACCTATTAACCTAGTGCCCAGTGCCATTTGCTGTTTTTTGCTTGTTGGCTTTTCAGAAAATCAATATCAAACAGAGTCCAAACGGAGAAAAAACTTTGGATTATTTTTTTTGGACCAAGAGCGACCTTAGAAGGTTCGGGAGAAGACCAGACGAGTCACGAGGGAGCAACAAGCTCGGGAGGTGCGCCCAGGGGGTAGGAGCGCCCCCAGGCTTGTGGGCCCCTCGTGGCACCTCTTGACCTAATTCCAAGCCTATAAATTCTCAAATATTCCCCATATACCAGAGATCCACCTCGAATAACTTTTCCACCGCCGCAAGCTTCTGTTCTTCCGCGATCCCATCTGGAGGCCTTTTTCGGCACTCTGCTGGAGGGGGAATCGATCACGGAGGGCTTCTACATCAACCTTGCCGCCCTTCCGATGATGTGTGAGTACTTTACCACAGACCTACGGGTCCATAGCTAGTAGCTAGATGGCTTCTTCTCTCTCTTTGATCTTCAATACAATGTTCTCCTCGATCTCCTTGGAGTTCTATTCGATGTAATCTTCTTTTGCGGTGTGTTTGTTGGGATCCGATGAATTGTGGGTTTATGATCAGGTTATTCATGAGAAATATTTGAGTCTTTTCTGAACTTATTTATGCATGATTGTTATAGCTTTGTAGTTCTCACCGACCTATCCATTTGGTTTGGCCAACTAGATTGATTTATCTTGCAATGGGAGAGGTGCTTTGTGATGGGTTCAATCTTGCGGTGCTCTATCCCAGTGACAGAAAGGGACAAGACACGTATTTGTATTGTTTCCATTAAGGATAAACCGATGGAATTTATTCATATTGTTTGAGTTTACTTTGTCTACATCATGTCATCTTGCTTAAGGCGTTACTCTGTTTTCATTAACTTAATACCCTAGATGCATGCTGGATAGCGGTCGATGGGTGGAGTAATAGTAGTAGATGCAGGCAAGAGTCGGTCTACTTGTCTGGGACGTGATGCCTATATACATGATCATTTCCTTGAATATCGTCATAACTATGTGCTTTTCTATCAATTGCCCAATAGTAATTTGTTTACCCACCGTATGCTATTTGTTCGAGAGAGAAGCCTCTAGTGAAAACTATGGCCCCCAGGTCATTTATCCATCATATATAAAATCCAAAAATACCTTGCTGAAATTTTATTTCCTTTATTTTGTTTTGCAATTTATCTATCTATCTATCACTATCAGAATTAATCCTTGCAAGTAACCGCCAAGGGGATTGACAACGCTCTTGTTTGCGTTGGGTGCAAGTATGTGCTTTTGTGTGTGTAGGTGCTGCTAACGAGGTTCTGTGTGGTTCTCCTACTGGATTGATAACCTTGGTTCTTAACTAAGGGAAATACATATCTCTACTGTACTGCATCATCCTCTCCTCTTCGGGGAAATCACAACGCAGTTCACAAGTAGCAGGAAGAATTTATGGCGCCGTTGCCGGGGAGACATCACCAAAACCTATCAAGTATCTTCGCATAAACTATCATCTACTTGCTCTTATTTTCATTTGCCTTTTTATTTGCATTTTCCTCTCATCTTCATCTCCCCCCACTTCTAAAACAAAATTACAAAAAAAGCACAAAAATATTTTATTCGCTTGGTTGGCAGTTTGTTTTGCTTGAAATTGCTATCATGTCTGAGCCCGAAAAAGTTATTGTAGAAAGTGCTAGTGAGGATAGTACTACTGAATCTCTTGAGGAGAAATTTAAATCTTTTAATATTAATCATGACCCTCTTGAGAACAAAGCTCCACCTAATTTTAAAACTAAAGTCTATCATGTGGGAAGCGGGAATATTATTGGTAAAAGTGTCGTTCCAGAATTTTTCAACTATGCGGGAGTCATACCTATAATTAAAGAATCTATTCTTGACAAAACAAATTGCTATGTGGATGCTGTTGCTATGCTTGTGGTTAAGTTAGAACAAAAAAAAATTCACATTCACCCCGCGTTACAAAAGATATTCTATGAACTTCCCAATATCCATAATCCTAGAACTAAAAAGATTGGTACAATCATCCTTATGCATGAATTTGATTATATAATTAAAGAAGCTAGGGACATCTTTTATTTCTATAAAATAGATTTTGAGCATCCTCCAATAGAAAAAATTCTTCATGATAAAGACACTATACGTAGGTTGGAATCTAAGGATTATTTTGCGTACGGAGAAAACATTAGGAGAAGAGTTCCCTATGCTGAAGTAATTAAAACTTTGTACCACAATGCTTGTGATAAATTTGAATGGATTACCAAGGGAATTGATGAGGAATTTAGTGAAGAATGATTTGAAGGTATGGCTAGAGATCCTATTGACGATGAGATACATGTTTTATATGAAGATCTTTATGGTGATGATTCTGAGTTTGAAGTTATGAATGTTAAAGTCGCCGAACAAAGTCCCTTCAAGTATTTAAGCTCCCCCACTAGAAAAGAAGAATATGAAAGTAGATAATTAATGAGAATTTTTTTGGAAGATTTGATTAAAAAGGATTTGGAAACTAAGGATGATAACACTTGAAACAATGCATTATGCCTAGCTAGGGGCATAAAACAATAGCACCTGTTGGGAGGCAACCCAATATTTATCTTTATTGCAAATTTTATTTTTCTTGTGTCACACAATTTTAGCTTGTGTTATGATTGTGTTTTTTTCTTTTAATTAGTGTTTGTGCCAATTAATGCCTTTGGGATTATTTGGATGATAGTATAATTGATGCTGTTTGAAAACAGAAAGTTTAGCGCCCAGTGCTGGATTTTTGGTTCTGTACTGGAACGTCAGAAAAATCTGTAATTTTTACACAGTACTAGAATATGAATTGTTTACGTTGTCATAATGTTTCAGAGTTTTTGTAGTTACAGAAGTATATCCTTTAAATAGATCTTTACAGACTGTTCTTTTTTAGACAGATTCTGTTTTTGTTGCATAGTTTGCTTATTTTGATGAATCTATGGATTGTATCAGGGGGTATAAGCCAAGGGGAAGTTGGAGTACAGTAGCATTATGCCAATATTAAATATGAATCAATTTACAATAGTACCTAAGTTTAAGATTTGTTTGTTATACTAACGGATCTCATGAGGTTTCTGTTGAGTTTTGTGTGCTGAAGTTTTGAAGTTTTGGGTGACACCACGATGGATGAAGGAATAAGGAGCGGCAAGACCCTAAGCTTGAGGATGCCCAAGGCACCCCCAAGGTAATATTAAAGAAATACCCAAGCTTCTAAGCTTGGGGATGCCCCGGATGGCATCCCCTCTTTCGTCTACAATCTATCGGTATATTACTTGGAGCTATATTTTTAATCATGATATGATATGTGTTTTACTTGGAGCGTCTTGTGCCATGGTTTTCAATTCTTTGTTTGCTTTTTAGTTTGCCACAATCATCTTTGTTGAACACACCTTTTTGAGAGGGACGCACATTATTCGTGATTTGTTAGAATACTCTATGTGTTTCACTTATATCTTTTGAGCTAGGCAGTTGCTCTAGTGCTTCACTTATATCTTTTAGAGCACGGCGGTGGTTATATTTTAAAGAAATAGTTGCACTCTCATGCTTCACTTATATATTTTTGAGAGTCTAATAAATATTAATGGTAATATGCACGGGTTATGAATTTGGTCCTAATATGATAGGTATTCAAGAGGGATATAATAAAAACTTTCATGTAGATCACTGAATATGATAAGTTTGATTCCTTGCAATAGTTTTGCGAAATTAAGATGGTAATATGTGGGAGGTACTAGTAGATAATTGTGGTTTAGTAAGAATATTGGTGTTAAGGTTTGTGATTCCCGAAGCATGCACGTATGGTCTATCGTTATGCTAAGAAGTTGGAGCATGATTTATTATTGATTGTCTTCCTTTGCGTGGCGGTCAGGGGCATGAGATGGTTAACTCCAACCAACCTCCCCCCCAGGGGCATGCGTAGTAGTACTTTGCTTCGAGGGGTAATAAACTTTTGCAATAAGTATGTGAGTTCTTTATGACTAATGTGAGTCCATGGATATACTGTAACACCCTGGATTTTGCCTTTTTCTTTTATTTGGATTTATTGAATATTTTATTTGCATTTGGGTTTTCCAGTCAATTCTTTTGGACTTACCACTTGGATTTATTTTTGATTTTCTTCCAAGTGGGTTCTTTCATCCATAAACCCTCCCCAAACCTCATCCCTCTCAAAATAATGCCATTGGATATTTTTATTTAATGGCATTATATTCATTTTCTCTGTGAAAATGCCCATTTGCTCATATAGCTATAAAGCAACCCCTATTTTTATTGCTCAGAAAATTCCAAGAAAATTCCCAAATATTCTTTGGGTCATGCCTCACCTTCCTATGAAAAAATATCCCATGGTCATTTGGACAATTTCAGCCAGGGAAAATGTTTTTGCTTCTGGTCAGAAAGAGCACTTTGTGAAGCAAGTACATTTTTCCTTGATCCTTTTAAGCTGAAATTTTTACCACTTGACTACCCTTCTGAGTAATGCTTAAACGCCAAATCTCAGCCTCAGATTCCTAGCCATTTGTCCCCAGCTCTTGGAGCAAGTTTCTGTCCAGAAACTTGGCAGCAGGCTCAGGTCATTTCCAGTGAGCCAGATGGCAAGCCAAGCACATTTCTAGGCAAAGCATTGAGAGGACTTCACGTTTGACACGGTTTGGCAGCGCCGAAAGCACCCCGCGTGCCAGTGCACGCGGTGACCTCGTGCGGGCAGGGTGCAATGCACGCGCTCTCTGTGCTCTGCCCGTCGAGTCCGATCGGCCGCCATCCATCCTTCCTCCCCGCGACACCTCTCTGTGTCCCAGCGCCGCAGCCAACTCCCTTGCGCCACCTAACCCTCTCCCTGTTCCTCCCCGACGCCGGCAAGCTGCTCGCCGGAAGAGGCCGAAAGCTAGTGGCGGAAACAGTAAGCTCGCGTGCCCATTTTCCGCGCGTAGTGCGCGCCACTGTGGCCGCACGCGTGCACCGCGTCGCCCTGTGCTCCTCTGCTTCAACCCCACGCCGAGCCCGTGCTTATCCTCCCCTCTCCTCCCCTGCAGCTCAACTCCGGCGGACACCCGAGAGCGGGCGAGCTTCGCTTATAAATAGCAGCCTCCCCGACTCGTTTTGAGCACCGCTCCCACCTTACCTGGCCACAAGCTTCTCCCTCTCAAGCGCGGCAATGCCGGGAGGACCTCTCGCCGCCGTTGATCGCCGGAGACAGCCGCGGATCCCCCTCCATCGTGCACTCATTCTAGTCCACCCCAGCTCCAACCTCTGCCACCCCCGAGACCGTAGGAACCTCCTGAGCACGATTATGCCAAGAGCTCGCCGGATTGTCACCGGAATCGCCGACTCCGATCAGCTCCGTCGCTGCCATCTCTGGAGAGGAAGATTCCGACGCCGTCCGTCCACCCCCACCTCCATTTCGGGTACGTGCGTGCTCGCCGTAACGCCCTAAATCCATCCCGACCAACTTCGGCAGCCGCCGCGCTCTCTCTGTTCCCTCCCTCTCTCCAGCTAACCCTGATAGCAGGGCCCGCCTGTTGGCCTCTCTCTCTCGCTCCCGAAGCGGTACGAGTGGAGGCGTATTCGCTGAATGCGCCTTCGACGTGGTTGTTTCTGGATTTTCGGTTTAAATCATTTAAATGGAAATTTTGACCAGATTCTATCCAACTTTGACCAGTTATAACTTTTAATCTATAAGTCCAATTGAGTTGATTCTTTTTGCTGCTGGTTTGTAAAATTCCAAACTATCTGTATGCCAAATTTCAGAATTTTTCTTGCTGTTGAGAATTTCTGGTGCAATAAATAGTGTTATGTGACATTTTCTTTTTGCATTTAAAATATTTTTCAAAGGAACCTAGTTGTGTTGGAGAAGGCCAGGAGTTTTGTGACACTCCTCTGAACCAAGGCAAGCCACAACATTCATATGCAAGGATGGCATTGCAATAACTTTGGTTTAATTGAATTAAACTCATCATATATTCACTATTTAAAATAACTTGCTATATAACTTTTATTGCATAGACTTTGTTTTGTCATTTTGATATTATGCAGTAGGGAATATGCTTACTTGCTAATATGGACAGTAGAAATCATGTCATATGCACATATGGTATTATGATGCATTCATCGTGACCCGTGCACCCATTCATACACTATGGCTCGAATCATTTTTTCCTTTCAAGTTAAACTTGATAATAATCCAACTTGAACATGTTGTTGATCGAGTCATGGTGCCACTGAATCGAGCTCACCAGTGCAACCACACTTGCCTGGATGGGGAGGCCCTAATGCGGTCTATTGTCATGCCTCTTGCCGATGCCTCCTACGAGGGAAGGTTGTGCTCTGGCGCTACCCTAGCCCGGTAGGCAGTCATAACCTTGAGGACCCGAGTTTTGATGGTACCGAGGTCCCCGTTTGGGACAATGTTTATGTTTGGCCACGACGGTGGCAGCCACAGAGGTGGCGGGTGTCACATGTTGGCACCAGGGTCACCCAGGACATAGCCCAAAGGGGAGTTTGTCGGAGTGGCCGGGAGAGTGTCATGCAATAGACTGGTTTTGTCGGAATGTCGTTGGTCCACCCGAATGGGAGCACGAGGCCATGAGTTCCGTAGTGTGGGTACAGTGTACTAACCTCTGCAGAGTGTATAATCTATCGGTGCCGCGTCCTCGGACATGGACATAGTTCGTAGTAGGTCACACCGTGGGTCAACAGATATAATTAACTTGCACACTAAGATTCACAAGATGACACATGCAGAAGTGGTGATCGAGTGAGGATCACTATGAAAGGTATGAATGTGATCTAGTGAGGATCACGTTGGTGAGATATGAACGGTGGTTACGTGGTAACCCCGAGATGGTAAGTTGGTCCCAGGGACCATGGCAATGTTTCACGCACTCTTCATGTTGATAGTATCATGCTCATGCATTACACCTGTTAAGTGCCTTGTTATTTTTGTCGTACTTGTTTTGTTTGCTATGAGCTTGCGAGTACATTCAAAGTACTCACCTGGCTTATCATGCCAGATGCAGGAGAAGCCGTGCATGGTGTGGATGTCGAGCAGTATGTCGCGCTCTAGGCCGTGTCCCAGCAGTGTCCCTGTGGGATGGAGTTCCGCTACCTTATTGTTCCGCTGCTGCTTAGTAGTTCCCCTATCATCGAGGCCCCTGTCATGTCTACTAAATAATGTACGTAAGTGCAGCCGCACCGTGTGTGCCGCTTGGCCTCGCTCATCATGTAAAATGTAAACCTATGTTCCCACTAAGAGATCAATAAAGCGGTTGTTTTCTGTACCAAGTTGTTGTGTATTGCCAGAAGACTTGATCTCTGGGCTGGCAATGCAAGGTAAACAGGTTGCTCTGAGCCGGGGTGCCACAACGCTTGGTATCAGAGCCGCGCTGACTGTAGGACGCCCTAGACAGCCGACGCGTTAGAAAACAGTAGTTTTAGCCTTTGTAGTGGTTTGAAGTTAGACTCTGCACTTGGATGTTGCTTGCATGCATATAGCTCATGATTTATACTGATCGGCTAACATTGTGAGTGTAGATGGCACCAGTCCCTTATCCGTACCAGCCTGAGCCGGCACCTTCCACCTTTCCGCATCTGCTTAGCAACGTGTGGCGCCGACTCTACCCCGATGGCGATGAACCCATATATCAGGTGTACCGAGAGCAGCTTGCGGATGGTGTTTACGAGTATCACGCGGAGGTCGTCATGCACAACAGTACCGTGGTGGGCACTTACACTCGCTCCACCAAGGGCGGGACTGCTTCTACACCCAACCAGGCGGTCCAGTTTGCAGCATTCGAGGCTCTCACTGACTTGCGCTATAACGAGATCCAGATGCAGACTCACCCAAGCTTCTACTTCTATCCGTCCCTGTATGAGTCAGGACAGATCCGCTTCCCTTACATTAATCCGGAGTGTGACCGGTCAGCCAGTCACCTGTCTCGCTATATAACGGCGGGATACTTTCTGATCGTCAGCCTAGCCCAGGAGCTGAACCGCGTTCGAAATGAGCTAGCTGCCGCTCGATCTACCTTCGCTCCACCTCTGCTTATCCACACATCACTTGTTCCTCCGGTTACTTTACCTCCACCCACCCCAGTAACCCCCACACCTTCTCAGAGTAACTCAGGCACTTCGGTGGTGACTCCTCATGAGTCCCCAGCCCAGTGGGCTATGCTTCTCGCTACTCCCACCGCTCCGATGCTGCGGAGTCACCCTGCTCCAGACCCTGAGGGAGAGTCTTCCCGTCAGCGTCGTCGTGTTTCCTTTGCTCCGGATGTATCCGTTATCAGTTCCGATTCAGAGTCCGACACGGAAGAGACACCAGCAGGACCGTCAGTGTGCCAGTGTGATCCCTGTTGTCGCATGTAGATGAGGATGATGTGGCGTTTGGTTGTATGCATGTAGTAGTACTAGCTATATTGTTGCCCTGCTATGTATCCTGGATGATGTATTGTATAATTATGTACTTTCTGTGATCCGCTTTGGCTTTTCTCGATTTCTCTTCTGGGTTTGTTGCTTCACCTCCCTATTTTTCTTGTTTTCCCCTAATGGATGTTGCTCATCTCGATGCTTCGTATTGGGAAACATATATAGGATGACAAGGTGTGGCAGTAACTGTCATGGTGGCGACGATACTCCAGTTCGTCGATCCGCCAGGCAAGCAGGACATTCTCCGGAACCATATCAGCCACCACCTCCTCCACCTCAAGCACCCACGACAGAGCAGATTATGCGGATGTTTGAGGAGAAAAGAAACCAAGACCTGATGGAATTCCTGAGAGGCATGCAGACTATGGTTGGGCAGAATAATCACAATGGTAATCACTCCAAGCTGTCAGATTTTCAAAGGACCAAACCACCAAGTTTCAGTCAGGCAGTGGATCCGATGGAAGCCGATGATTGGTTGAGAACCATTGAAAAGAAGCTGGAAATTGCTCGTACTGAAGAGGCTGACAAGGTACCCTTCGCCACTCATTACCTAGAAGGACCAGCTGCTATATGGTGGGACAATGCCAAGATGATGTGGCCTGTTGAAGACGAAATTACTTGGGACAAATTCAAAGGTAAATTCCGCAAGTATCATATTCCAGCCGGCATCATGAAGGTCAAGCAGCGATAATTTCTCACTCTTACCCAAGGGACCTCGACTGTAAGTGAATATTTAAACAAGTTCAATCACTTGGCAGGTTATTCCACACATGATGTGGCCACCGAAGAACAGAAGATAGATCGATTCCTCGGAGGACTCAACCTTACCCTCCGATGTGCACTCAGCATGTTGGATTTCCCTAATTTCCAAACTTTGGTGAACAAGGCCCTCATTGCCGAAAGGGAACACAAGCTGATTAATGATCATAAGACTGCCAATGATGACCGCAAATGCAAGTTTGAACCCAAGAAGGAAGGGCAAGTCTTTCAGAAAGTCTGTACTTGGCAGCAACCTCAGTTTGAGTTCAAGCCAACCTGGCAGCAGGGGAACATCAAGAATGAAAGCCAAATCAAGACTGTGTTCACCAAACCAAACAAGGAAGACTGTCAGCGTAACAATGCCTGTTACACATGTGGACAGCCTGGGCATTACGCTAGGCAGTGCCCCAAGAACGGCAAGCCAACAGCCAACCTGAAGCCTCAAGTCAACTATGTGGGGCAATTCCCCAAACGGAGGTATATTCAAGGGCAAGTTCATCACATCTCCGCCGAAGAAGCCTCCGAAGTTCCCGATGTGGTCATTGGTATGTTTCCTGCTAATGACATACCTGCAACCATTTTATTCCATTCCGGGGCTTCCCATTCTTTTATTTCGCGGAGTTTTGTTGCCCAACATCGCCTTTCCTATACTCTTTTGGACAAAGTTATGGTGGTACAATCCCCCGGATCCAGGCTCAGGACAAATATTGTATGCCGAGGACTGAAGATATCAATCAATGGAGTCATCTTCCCCGCATCCCTAGTATCCATTGAGTCTCCCACATTGGATATTATCTTGGGGATGGATTGGTTGACAAGACACCAGGTTTGCATCAATTGCGCAACAAGAGAAGTCATGCTAATGAATCCCTCGGGCCAGTCCGCTCGATTCTATGCCGGTCGAGCCATACCTAAAAAGGGGATGGTTTATGCTGCATTACTACAGAAATGAATCTAGTCCCAGTGGTCTGTGAGTTCCTAGATGTGTTTCCAGATGAATTGCCAGGCATGCCACCTGATAGAGAGCTTGAATTTTCAATCGAGCTTGTGCCCGGGACAGCACCCATTTACAAGAAATATTATCGAATGCCTTCGTCTAAACTAGTGGAGTTGAAGAAACAAATAGATGAGATGCTCCAAAAGGGATATATTCGCCCCAGTTCATCTCCTTGGGGTGCACCTGCAATATTTGTGGGCAAAAAAAGATGGCAGTCTCCGAATGTGTGTTGACTATCGTGCTCTCAATGACGTCACAATCAAGAATAAATACCCGCTGCCCAGAATTGATGATTTGTTCGATCAACTCAGCGGAGCTCAAGTGTTCTCCAAGATCGACTTGCGCACCGGGTATCACCAGCTGAAAATCAGAAAAGAGGATATCCCCAAGACAGCATTCACCACCAGATACGGGCTGTACGAGTATACGGTCATGTCATTTGGGCTGACCAACGCCCCTGCATTTTTCATGCACATGATGAACAAGGTGTTCATGGACTTCTTGGACAAGTTTGTAGTGGTGTTCATTGATGACATCCTCATATATTCCAAAAGTGAAGAAGAGCACAAGCAGCATCTCCGCGCAGTGTTGGAACGATTACGCGCTCATCAACTCTACGCCAAGTTCAGCAAATGCGAATTTTGGCTTAAGGAAGTGGGATTCCTTGGGCATACTCTTTTCGCTCAAGGAGTGGCAGTGGATCAAAGCAAAGTCACGGAAGTCCTGAAATGGAGGACACCTGTTTCAGTAACAGAAATCAGGAGTTTCTTGGGTCTAGCAGGCTATTACCGTCGCTTCATCGAAGGCTTCTCAAAGATTGCCAAGCCAATGACTGAACTACTCAAGAAGAATCAGAAGTTTATATGGACGGAAACATGTGAGAACAGTTTCAATGAACTCAAGACCCGGTTGACCACCGCTCCAGTGTTGACTCTACCAGATATCTACCAGAGCTTCGACATCTATTGCGACGCATCCAGGCGTGGCATTTGGTGTGTGCTTATGCAAGATGGAAAGGTCGTGGCCTATGCATCAAGACAGCTCCGACCCCATGAGGAAAATTATCCTACCCATGACTTAGAGATGGCAGCTGTGGTTCATGCCTTAAAGATTTGGAGGCATTACATCATTGGAAAACGATGCCAAATCTACACTGACCACAAGAGTCTCAAATATATATTCACGCAACCGGACTTGAACCTCCGACGGCGAAGATGGCTTGAGTTGGTCAAAGACTATGACCTAGGTATCAACTACCACCCAGGAAAAGCAAATGTGGTCGCCGATGCCCTCAGTCGCAAACCGGCTACCACAAACTCATTAATCGAGCGTCTGCACCCAGCCCTTCAAGAAGAAATAACGCAGCTCAATATGACCATGTGTGATGCAATTTGCTCGGTCACCCTGGAAGTAACCCCTACTCTGGAAGACGTAATCCGAAAGGCTCAACCTGGTAACCCAATGTTGTTCAGGGTAATGACCCAAGTACGAGAAGGGAAGACGCCAGATTTCAACATTGATGACAAAGGTACACTTCGATTTCGAGATCGAGTCTGTGTACCGGACCTCAGGGACTTAAAGCAGAAGATTCTGAAGGAAGCTCACGAGTCCGCATACTCTATTCATCCCGGGGGCACTAAAATGTATCAAGTATTAAAGCGAACATTCTGGTGGGAAGGTATGAAGAAAGATATCGCTTATTTCGTCGCCTGTTGTGATATATGCAACAAGGTGAAGGCTGAACACCAGAAACCAGCCGGTCTACTTCAACCCTTACCCGTTCCACAATGGAAGTGGGATGATATCTGCATGGACTTTATCGTGGGATTACCCAGAACCCCACGAGGTAATAACGCCATATGGGTCGTGGTCGACATGCTTACCAAGGTGGCCCACTTTATTCCAATCAGGACCACCTACCGTGCAGATCAACTCGCTCAACTCTACGTGTCCAGGATTGTCAGTCTGCATGGGGTACCTAGGACTATCACTTCAGACCGAGGATCTTTGTTTACCTCGGCATTCTGGCTACGTCTACACCAAGCCTTGGGAACCGCTTTAAAGCATAGCACTGCTTATCACCCGTAGACAGATGGGCAGACAGAGCGGGTAAACCAAATCCTGGAGGACATGCTTCGGGCGTGCACTCTTGCACATGGACCCAAATGGGAAGACAGTCTGCCGTACGCTGAGTTCTCTTACAACAACGGCTATCAGACTAGCCTCAAGATGTCACCTTTTGAGGCCCTATATGAACGTAAGTGTCGTACCCCGCTGAACTGGTCTCAGACAAGAGACAGCCGAATCTTCGGGACTGATTTGATGATGGAAGCAGAAAAGCAAGTCAAAGAAATTCGAGACAGACTGCAAGTGGCAAAATCTTGTCAGAAGAGCTACTATGACTCAAAGCATCGGCAGATCAGCTTCGAACCAGGTGAACATGCATATCTCCGAGTTACCCCTATGAAAGGAGTTAAACGGTTTCATACACGGGGAAAACTTGCACCAAGATACATCGGTCCGTTTCCAGTTATGACTCGAGTGGGCAAAGTGGCGTATCAGTTAGAATTGCCTCCCGAGCTATCCGAGGTGCATGATGTGTTCCACGTGTCTCAGCTACGAAAATGCATCGCACCACCCGCAAAACGGACAGATATGGCAGAACTAGAGCTTGCCAAGGATTTAACCTACGAGGAGAAACCCTTGAGAATCTTGGAAGAAATGGACAGAGTCACCCGCAGCAAAACTATAAAGTTTTACAAGGTCCAATGGGAACACCACACTGAGGACGAGGCAACCTGGGAAAGAGCAGATTTCTTAAGGACTGCATACCCATATTTGTTTCCTGAGCAACCGAATCTCGACGACAAGATTCATCCTAAGGGGGGAGGTTTGTAACACCCTGGATTTTTGCGTTTTTCTTTTATTTGGATTTATTGAATATTTTATTTGCATTTGGGTTTTCCAGTCAATTCTTTTGGACTTACCGCTTAGATTTATTTTTTATTTTCTTCCAAGTGGGTTCTTTCATCCATAAACCCTCCCCAGACCTCATCCCTCTCAAAATAATGCCATGGATATTTTTATTTAATGGCATTATATTCATTTTCTCTCTGAAAATGCCCATTTGCTCATATAGCTATAAAGCAACCCCTATTTTTATTGCTCAGAAAATTCCAAGAAAATTCCCAAATATTCTTTGGGTCATGCCTCACCTTCCTACGCAAAAATATCCCATGGTCATTTGGACAATTTCAGCCAGGAAAAATGTTTTTGCTTCTGGTCAGAAAGAGCACTTTATGAAGCAAGTACATTTTTCCTTGATCCTTTTAAGGTGAAATTTTTACCACTTGACTACCCTTCTGAGTAATGGTTAAACGCCAAATCTCAGCCTCAGATTCCCAGCCATTTGTCCCCAGCTCTTGGAGCAAGTTTCTGTCCAGAAACTTGGCAGCAGGCTCAAGTCATTTCCAGTGAGCCAGATGGCAAGCCAAGCACATTTCTAGGCAAAGCATTGAGATGACTTCACGTTTGACACGGTTTGGCAGCGCCGAAAGCACCCCGCGTGCCAGTGCACGCGGTGACCGCGTGCAGGCAGGGTGCAATGCACGCGCTCTCTGTGCTCTGCCCGTCGGGTCCGATCGGCCGCCGTCCATCCTTCCTCCCCGCGACACCTCTCCGTGTCCCAGTGCCGCAGCCAACTCCCTTGCGCCACCTAACCCTCTCCCTGTTCCTCCCTGAGGCCGGCAAGCTGCTCGCCGGAAGAGGCCGAAAGCTAGCGGCGGAAACAGTAAGCTCGCGTGCCCGTTTTCCGCGTGTAGTGCGCGCCAGTGTGGTCGCACGCGTACACCGCGTCGCCCTATGCTCCTCTGCTTCACCCCCACGCCGAGCCCGTGCTTATCCTTCCCTCTCCTCCCCTGCAGCTCAACTCCGGCGGACACCCAAGAGCGGGCGAGCTCCGCTTATAAATAGCAGCCTCCCCGACTCATTTTGAGCACCGCTCCCACCTCACCTGGCCACAAGCTTCTCCCTCTCAAGCGCGGCAAGGCCGGGAGGGCCTCTCGCCGTCGTTGATCGCCAGAGACAGCTGCGGATCCCCCTCCATCGTGCCCTCATTCTAGTCCACCCCAGCTCCAACCTCTGCCACCCCCGAGACCGTAGGAACCTCCTGAGCACGACGGTGCCAAGAGCTCACCGGATTGTCGCCGGAATCGCCGAGTCCGATTAGCTCCGTCGCCGCCGTCTCTGGAGAGGAAAATTCCGACGCCGCCCGTCCACCCCCACCGCCATTTCGGGTACGTGCGTGCTCGCCGTAACGCCCTGAATCCATCCCGACCAACTCCGGCAGCCGCCGCGGACTCCTCGCCGGAGTATCGACGGCGAGGGCGCCGCTCTTTCTGTTCCCTCCCTCTCTCCAGTTAACCCTGACAACGGGGCCCGCCTGTCGGCCTCTCTCTCTCGCTCCCGAAGCGGTAAGAGTGGAGGCGTATTCGCTGAATGCGCCTTCGACGTGGCTGTTTCTGGATTTTTGGTTTAAATCGTTTAAATGGAAATTTTGACCAGATTCTATCCAACTTTGACCAGTTATAACTTTCAATCTATAAGTCCAATTGAGTTGATTCTTTTTGCTACTGGTTTGTAAAATTCCAAAGTTCCTGTATGCCAAATTTAAGAATTTTTCTTGCCGTTGAGAATTTCTGGTGCAATAAACAGTGTTATGTGACATTTTCTTTTTGCATTTAAAATATTTTTCAGAGGAACCTAGTTGTGTTGGAGAAGGCCTGGAGTTTTGTGACACTCCTCTGAACCAAGGCAAGCCACAACATTCATATGCAAGGATGGCATTGCAATAACATTGGTTTAATTGAATTAAACTCATCATATATTCACTATTTAAAATAACATGCTATATAACTTTTATTGCATAGACTTTGTTTTGTCATTTTGATATTTTGCTGTAGGGAATATGCTTAGTTGCTAATATGGACAGTAGAAATCATGTCATATGCACATATGGTATTATGATGCATTCATCGTGACTCGTGCACCCATTCATACACTATGGCTCGAATCATTTTTTCCTTTCAAGTTAAACTTGATAATAATCCAACTTGAACATGTTGTTGATCGAGTCATGGTGCCACCGAATCGAGCTCACCAGTGCAACCACACTTGCCTGGATGGGGAGGCCCTAATGCGGTCTATTGTCATGCCTCTCGCCGGTGCCTCCTAAGAGGGAAGGCTGTGCTCTGGCGCTACCCTGTCCCGGTAGGCAATCATTACCTTGAGGACCCGAGTTTTGATGGTACCAAGGTCCCCGTTTGGGACAATGTTTATGTTTGGCCACGACGGTGGCAGCCCCAGAGGTGGCGGGTGTCACATATTGGCACCAGGGTCACCCAGGACATAGCCCAAAGGGGAGTTTGTCGGAGTGGCCGGGAGAGTGTCATGCAATAGACTGGTTTTGTCGGAATGTCGTTGGTCCACCCGAATGGGAGCACGAGGCCATGAGTTCCGTAGTGTGGGTACAGTGTACTAACCTCTGCAGAGTGTATAATCTATCGATAGCCGCGTCCTCGGATATGGACACAGTTCGTAGTAGGTCACACCGTGGGTCAACAGATATAATTAACTTGCACACTAAGATTCACAAGATGACACATGCAGAAGTGGTGATCGAGTGAGGATCACTATGAAAGGTATGAATGTGATCTAGTGAGGATCACGTTGGTGAGATATGAATGGTGGTTAAGTGGTAACCCCGAGATGGTAAGTTGGTCCCAGGGACCATGGCCATGTTTCACGCACTCTTCATGTTGATAGTATCATGCTCATGCATTACATCTGTTAAGTGCCTTGTTATTGTTTGCCGTACTTGTTTTGTTTGCTGTGAGCTTGCGAGTACATTCAAAGTACTCACCTGGCTTATCATGCCAGATGCAGGAGAAGCCATGCATGGTATGGATGTCGAGCAGTATGTCGCGCTCTAGGCCGTGTCCCAGCAGTGTCCCTGTGGAATGGAGTTCCGCTACCTCGTTGTTCCGCTGCCGCTTAGTAGTTCCCCTATCATCGAGGCCCCTGTCATGTCTACTAAATAATGAACATAAGTGCAGCCGCACCGTGTGTGCCGCTTGGCCTCGCTCATCATGTAAAATGTAAACCTATGTTCCCGCTAAGAGATCAATAAAGCGGTTGTTTTCTGTACCAAGTTGTTGTGTATTGCCAGAAGACTTGATCTCTGGGCTGGCAATGCAAGGTAAACCGGTTGCTCTGAGCCGGGGTGCCACATATACGCACTCTCACCTTTCCGCAATGTGCTAGCCTCTTCGGTACCGTGCATTGCCCTTTCTCACCTCGAGAGTCGGTGCAAACTTCGCCAGTGCATTGATATGTCTCCAACGTATCTATAATTTTTGATTGTTCCATGCTATTATAGTACCAATCTTGGATGTTTTTATATGCAATTATATATCATTTTTTGGGACTAACCTATTAACCTAGTGCCCAGTGCCAGTTGTTGTTTTCTACTTGTTTTTGGTTTTTCAGGAAATCGGTACCAAACGAAGACCAAATGCCACGAAACTTTTTGATGATTTTTTCTGGACAAAAGAGACCCTGGAAGCTTCGGGACGAAGCCAGAAGCCTCACAAGGGCTTCACAAGGCAACGGTGTGCGGCCCCAGGGGGGCGCGCCCTAATGCCTTGTGGGCCCCTTGTGGCTTCTTTTGACCTAATTCCACTTCTATAAATTCTCAAATATTCGGAAACCAACAAAGAGCCACCCTGGATAACTTATACGCAGCCGCAAGCCTCTGTTCTTCCGCGATCCCATCTGGAGGCCTTTTCCGGTACTCTGCTGGAGGGGCAATCGATCACGGAGGGCTTCTACATCAACCTTGCTGCCGTTCCGATGATGTGTGAGTAGTTTACCACAGACCTACGGGTCCATAGCTAGTAGCTAGATCGCTTCTTCTCTCTCTTTGATCTTCAATACCATGTTCTCCTCGATGTTCTTGGAGTTCTATCCGATGTAAAAAAAAAATTGCGGTGTGTTTGTTGGGATCCGATGAATTGTGAGTTTATGATCAGATTATTCATGAGAAATATTTGAGTCTTCTCTGAACTCTTTTATGCATGATTGTCATACCTTTGAATTTCTCTCTGATCTATCGATTTGGTTGGGCCAACTAGATTGGTTTATCATGCAATGGGAGAGGTGCTTTGTGATGGGTTCAATCTTGCGGTACTCAATCCCAGTGACAGAAAGGGACATGACACGTATTTGTATTGTTGCCATTAAGGATAAAAAGATGGGGTTTAATCATATTGCTTGAGTTTACTTTGTCTACATCATGTCATCTTGCTTAAAGCGTTACTCTGTTTCATACTTAATACCCTAGATGCATGCTGGATAGCGGTCGATGGGTGGAGTAATAGTAGTAGATGCTGGCAGGAGTCGGTCTACTTGTCTTGGACGTGATGCCTATATACATGATCATTGCCATGAATCTGTCATAATTATTTGCTTTTCTATCAATTTCCCAACAGTAATTTGTTTACCCACCGTATGTTCTGCGCTTGAGAGAGAAGCCTCTAGTGAAAACTATGGCCCCCGGGTCTATCTTTATCATATATTAAAATCCAAAAATACCTTGCTGCAATTTATTTACTTTTCTTTTATTTTGCAATTTATATTTCTATCTATCACTATCAGAATTAATCCTTGCAAATAACCTCTAAGAGCATTGACAACCCTCTTATTTGCGTTGGGTGCAAGTGTTTGCTTTTGTGTGTGTGTAGGTGCTGCTAAATGGATTTTGCGTAGTTCTCCTACTGGATTGATAACCTTGGTTCTTAACTGAGGGAAATACTTATCTTTACTATACTGCATCATCCTCTCCTCTTCGGGGAAATACCAACGCTGTCTACAAGTAGCATGCATCCAAACCCCATGATATGATACGCTCTATCACACATAAGCCTATTTATATCTTCCTCAAAACAGCCACCATACCTACCTATCATGGCATTTCCATAGCCATTCCGAGATATATTGCCATGCAACTTCCACCGTTCCATTTATATGACACACATCATCATTGTCATATTGCTTTGCATGATCATATAGCTAACATAGTATTTGTGGCTCAGCCACCATTCATCATTTTCATACATGTTACACTAGCATCATTGCACATCCTGGTACACTGCCAGAGGCATTCATATAGAGTCATATTTGTTCTAGTATCGAGTTTTAGTTTTGAGTTGTAAGTAAATAGAAGTGTGATGATCATCATTATTAGTGCATTGTCCCAGTGAGGAAATAAAAAAAAAGAGAAAAAGAGGCCAAAAAGAGAGCACAAAAAAATGAGAGAAAAAGAGAGAAGGGGCAGTGTTACTATCCTTTTCCATACTTGTGCTTCAAAGTAGCACCATGTTTTTCATATAGAGAGTCTCCTATGTTGTCACTTTCGTGTACTAGTGAGAATTTTTTTTATCATTATAGAACTTGGCTTGTATATTCCGATGATGGGCTTCCTCAAATGATCGAGGACTTCATGAGCAAGCAAGTTGGATGCACACCCACTTAGTTTTTAGCTTTCATACACTTATAGCTCCTAGTGCATCCGTTGCATGGCAATCCCTACTCCTCTCATTGACATGAATTGATGGGCATCTCCATAGTCAGTTGATTAGCCGCGTCAGTGTGAGACTATCTTCTTTTTTTGACTTCCCCTTATTAATCTCTATCATGATATTCTATTCCACCCATCGTGCTATATCCATGGCTTGCGCTCATGTATTGCGTGGGGGTTGAAAAAACTGAAGCGCGTTAAAAAGTATGAACCAATTGCTTGATTCTCTCTGGGGTTGTGCATGATAAATACTTTATGTTAAGAAGATGGAGCATGACAGGATTATATGATTTTCTAGGGATAACTTTCTTTAGCATTTTTATTTTGAAAGGCAAGATTGTTTGTTAGTATGCCTGAGTATTGATGTCTTTATATCAAATTATAGACTATTGCTTTGAATCATTCGGATCTTAATATTCATACCGTAATAGAGAATTACATGATGAACATGTTCGGTAGCATTCCACATCAAAAATTCTGTTTTTATCATTTACCTACTCGAGGACGAGCAGGAATTAAGCTTGGGGATGCTTGATACATCTCCAACTTATCTATAATTTTTTATTGTTCCATGCTATTATAGTATCAATCTTGGATGTTTTATATGCAATTATATATAATTTTTTGAGACTAACGTATTAACCTAGTGCCATTTGCTGTTTTTTGCTTGTTTTTGGCTTCTCAGAAAATCAATATCAAACAGAGTCCAAACAGAGAAAAACCTTTGGATTATTTTTTTCGGACCAAGAGGGACCCTAGAAGGTTCGGGAGAAGACCAGACGAGTCACGAGGGAGCGACAAGCTCGTGAGGCGCGCCTAGGGGGGTAGGCGCGTCCCCCGGGCTTGTGGGCCCCTCGTGGCACCTCTTGAGATAATTCCAAGCCTATAAATTCTCAAATATTCCCCATATACCAGAGAGCCACCTCGAATAACTTTTCCGCCGCCGCAAGCTTTTGTTCTTCCGTGATCCCATCTGGAGGCCTTTTCCGACACTCTGCCAGAGGGGGAATCGATCACGGTGGGCTTCTACATCAACCTTGCTACCCTTCTGATGATTTGTGAGTAGTTTACCACAGACCTACGGGTCCATAGATAGTAGCTAGATGGCTTCTTCTCTCCCTTTGATCTTCAATACAATGTTCTCCTCGATCTCCTTGGAGTTCTATTCGATGTAATCTTCTTTTGCGGTGTGTTTGTTGGGATCCGATGAATTGTGGGTTTATGATCAGATTATTCATGAGAAGTAATTGAGTCTTTTCTAAAGTTATGTATGCATGATTGTTATAGCTTTGTATTTCTCACCGATCTATCTGTTTGGTTTGGCTAACTAGATTGATTTATCTTGCAACGGGAGAGGTGCTTTGTGATGGGTTCAATCTTGCGGTGCTCTATCCCAGTGACAGAAAGGGACAAGACACGTATTTGTATTATTGCCATTAAGGATAAAACGATGGGGTTTATTCATATTGTTTGAGTTTACTTTGTCTACGTCATGTCATCTTGCTTAAGGCGTTACTCTGTTTTCATTAACTTAATACCCTAGATGCATGCTGGATAGCAGTCGATGGGTGGAGTAATAGTAGTAGATGGAGGCAGGAGTCGGTCTACTTGTCTCGGACGTGATGCCTATATACATGATCATTGCCTTGAATATTGTCATAACTATGCGCTTTTCTATCAATTGCCCAACAGTAATTTGTTTACCCATCGTATGCTATTTGTTTGAGAGAGAAGCCTATAGTGAAAACTATGGCCCCCGGGTCATTTATCCATCATATATAAAATCCAAAAATACCTTGCTGCAATTTTATTTCCTTTATTTTGTTTTGCAATTTATCTATCTATCTATCACTATCAGAATTAATCCTTGCAAGTAACCGCCAAGGGGATTGACAACCCTCTTGTTTGCGTTGGGTGCAAGTATTTGCTTTTGTGTGTGTAGGTGCTGCTAACGAGGTTCTGTGTGGTTCTCCTACTGGATTGATAACCTTGGTTCTTAACTAAGGGAAATACTTATCTCTACTATACTGCATCATCCTCTCCTCTTCGGGGAAATCCCAACGCAGTTCACAAGTAGCATGAAGCGTGTTAGAAGTACGATCCAATTGCCTGGTTTAACACCGGGGTACTCATGATTTATATTTATGCAGTGATGGTGGAGTCATGCCGTGCTAACATGATAAAATGAGTGGGGAATAACATTCGTTAAGGATCGTATCTTTTGAAAGTTTAATGATTATGCTTCTTATGTTCATGTATATTATTATGTCGATGTTGTAATTCATTGCTTCTCAATATTTATACCATAAAAAAGAGATTACATGATAAACATGTTAGGTTGCATTCCACATCAAAAATTCTGTTTTTATCATTTACCTACTCGAGGACGAGCAGAAATTAAGCTTGGGGGTGTTGATACGTCTCCAACGTATCTATAATTTTTGATTGTTCCATGCTATTATAGTATCAATCTTGGATGTTTTATATGCAATTATGTGCTATTTTATATCATTTTTTGGGACTAACCTATTAACCTAGTGCCCAGTGCCAGATGCTGTTTTCTGCTAGTTTTTGTTTTTTCAGGAAATCAGTACCAACCGAAGTCCAAATGCTACAAAACTTTTTGATAATTTTTTCTGGACAAAAGAGACCCTAGAAGCTTCGGGGGGAGACTAGAAGCCTCATGAGGAGGTGACAAGGCAACCCGACGCGCCCCTGGGGGGCGCGTCAAGATGCCTTGTGGGCCCCTCGTGGCTCCTTTTCACCTAATTCCACTTCTTTAAATTCTCAAATATTGGGAAACCAACAGAGAAGCACCTCGAATAACTTTTCCGCAGCCACAAGCTTCTGTTCTTCTGTGATCCCATCTGGAGGCCTTTTCCGGCACCCTGTCGGAGGGGGAATCGATCACGGAGGGCTTCTATATCAACCTTGCCACCCTCCGATGTTGTGTGAGTAGTTCACCACAGACCTAAGGGTCCATACCTAGTAGCTAGATGGCTTCTTCTCTCTCTTTGATCTTCAATACAATGTTCTCCTCGGTCTTCTTGGAGTTCTATTCGATGTAATCTTCTTTTGCGGTGTGTTTGTTGGGATCCGATGAATTGTGGGTTTATGATCAGATTATTCATGAGAAGTAATTGAGTCTTTTCTGAAATTTATTATGCATGATTTTTATAGCTTTGTATTTCTCTCTGATCTATCCGTTTGGTTTGGCCAACTAGATTGATTTATCTTCAGCGGGAGAGGTATTTTGTAATGGGTTCAATCTTGCGGTGCTCTATATCCCAATGATAGAAAGGGACAAGACACGTATTTGTATTGTTGCCATTAAGGGTAAAACGATGGGGTTTATTCATATTGATTGGGTTTACTTTGTCTACATCATGTCATCTTGCTTAAGGCGTTACTCCGTTTCCATTAACTTAATACCCTAGATGCATGCTGTATAGCGGTCGATGGGTGGAGTAATAGTAATAGATGCAGGCAGGAGTCGGTCTACTTGTCTCGGACGTGATGCCTATATACATGATCATTGCCATGAATCCGTCATAACTATGTGATTTTCTATCAATTGCCCAACAGTAATTTGTCTACCCACCGTATGCTATGTGTTCGAGAGAGAAGCTTCTAGTGTAAACTATGGCCCCCGGGTCTACTTTAATCATAAAAAGAAAACTAAAAATACTTTGCTGCAATTTTCTTTCTTTTATTTTCTTTTGCAATTTATCTATCTACCACTACGAGATTTAATCCTTGCAAGTAACGAGTTCAAGGGGATTGACGACCCTCTTGCCCGCGTTGGGTGCAAGTATTTGGTTTTGTGTGTGCAGGTGCTGTTCATGAGGCTTTGCGTGATTCTCCTACTAGATTGATACCTTGGTTCTCACTGAGGGAAATACTTATCTCTACTATGTTGCATCTCCTCTCCTCTTCGGGGAAAATCCCAACGCAGCTCACAAGTAGCAGAGGGGCGGCGCCCTATTGTCTTGTGGGCCCCTCGAGGCTCCGTCTGACCTAATCCCACTTCTATAAATTCTCAAATATTGGGAAACCAATAGAGAGACACCCGAAACACTTTTTCTGCCGCCGCAAGCTTCTGTTCTTCGCGATCCCATCTGGAGGCCTTTTTCGGTACTCTGTCGTAGGGGGAATCGATCACGAAGGGCTTCTACATCATCCTTGTTGCCTTCCGATGATGCGTGAGTATTTTACCACAGACCTAAGGGTCCATAGCTAGTAGCTAGATGGCTTCTTCTCTCTCTTTGATCTTCAATACAATGTTCTCCTCGGTGTTCTTAGAGTTCTATTCGATGTAATCTTCTTTTGCGGTGTGTTTGTTGGGATCCGATGAATTGTGGGTTTATGATCTGAATATTCATGAGAAGTAATTGAGTCTTTTCTGAACTTTCTTATGCATGATTTTTATATCTTTGTATTTCTCTCCGACCTATCCGTTTGGTTTGGCCAACTAGATTGATTTATCTTCAGTTGAGAGGTGCTTTGTAATGGGTTCAATCTTGCGGTGCTCTATATCCCAGTGACAGGGGACAAGACACGTATTTGTATTGTTGCCATTAAGGGTAAAACGATGTGGTTTATTCATATTAGTTGAGTTTACTTTGTCTACATCATGTCATCTTGCTTAAGGCGTTACTCTGTTTTTATTAACTTAATACCCTAGATGCATGCTGGATAGCGGTCGATGGGTGGAGTAACAGTAGTAGATGCAGGCAGGAGTCGGTCTACTTGTCTCGAACATGATGCCTATATACATGATCATTGCCTTGAATATCATCATAACTATGCTCTTTTCTATCAATTGCCCAACAGTAATTTGTTTATCCACCGTATGCTATGTGTTCGAGAGAGAAGCCTCTAGTGTAAACTATGGCCCCCGGGTCTACTTAAATCATATATAAAAATCCAAAATATATTTGCTGCAATTTTATTTCTTTTATTTTGTTTTGCAATTTATCTATCTACCACTACAAGATTTAATCCTTGCAAGTAACGAGTTCAAGGGGATTGACGACCCTCTTGCCCGCGTTGGGTGCAAGTATTTGCTTTTGTGTGTGCAGGTGATGTTCACGAGGCTTTGCGTGCTTCTCCTTCTGGTTCGATAACCTTGGTTCTCACTGAGGGAAATAATTATCTCTACTATACTGCATCTCCTCTCCTCTTAGAGGAAAATCCCAACGCAGCTCACAAGTAGCAGGAAGAATTTCTGGCGCCGTTGCCGGGGAGATATCATCAAAACCTATCAAGTACCTTCACTCAAACTATCATCTACTTGCTCTACTTTTTATTTGCCTCTATTATTCATCTCCCTCCACTTCTCTAAAAAAATAAAAAATACCAAAAATATTTTGTGTGCTATCTTTGCTTGTGGTGCCATGTGCCTTCTATTTGCTTGCATCTTCGCTTGCTAAAAATTATTGATATGGACCCTCATCCACTTGCTAATCTTTTCAAACAATCTAATTATGATGAACCAATTGCTAGTGAGTTGACTGCACTTGATTTTCTTTATGAAGTTTTGCTTGAAAATCGTGAATCTGAAAATTATGATGAAGTGTTAAAAGAAAAAATTTATAAAGTGATTCATGATAGCTCCTTGAATGAAAAGCATGATTGCAATGATGTTATTATAAATTCTATTTATGTCAATTGTGCTAATGATATGCAAAGCTACAAGCTTGGGGATGATAATTTTTTTATGTCCACTACTTATTGCAATGATCATGATTGGGGTGATAATGCTTCTTATGATCTTGAAAATTTATTTAAGCCTCAAGATGATAATAATGTTTGCAATAATATTAAAAGTGGGTTTGGAAGAGTGTCAACTTTAGGTAAAAATAATTTCACATATTCGGAGAGTGTTCAATCTTATGAAATTTTTGATAAATGTGGGTTTGGAGAGGTCATGACTTTAGTTGATGTTAATCCCACTATCTTGGAAGATTATAAAACTTTTATGCATGTGGATCATGAAGATAATATTTTATATGATAGCTATATTGTTGAATTTGATTATGATCCTACATGTAACTATTATGAGAGGAAAATATGGTTGTAGAAAATTTCGTGTTACTCAATTACCTCTCTTGATGATCAAATTGACAATGTTTTATTCTTCTTCCTTGCATATGCTAAATATTTCTTGTCTTGAAAATTTATTTGCTTATAAAATGCGTATGCATAGGAAGTATCTTAGACTTAAATGTGTTTGTCACATGTTTTATGATGCTCTCTTTGTGCTTCAATTCTTGTCTTTGACGTGAGCATCAATAATATCTCAAGCCTATCTTAATGGCTATAAAGAAAGAACTTGTTGGGAGACAACCCAATAGTTATCTTAAATTTTTTGCTTTTACTTTCTGTTTTGTTTGTTTACCCAATTATTGCTACTGTAATGATTGTGTTTTTATCTTTTAATTAGTGTTTGTGCCAAGTAATGCCTTTGGGATGATTTGGTTGATAGTATAATTGATGTTGTTTGAAAACAGAAAGTTTTGCGCCCAGTATTTGATTTTTATTTTTCTACTGGTACGCCTGAAAAATCTGAAATTTTTACATAGTATTGGGATACAAATATCTTACATTTTCGTATTTTTTCAGAATTTTTGGAGTGACAGAAGTATAGATAATATTCTGTCATTATGTATTGTTTTGTTTTAGACATATTCTATTTTTATTGCATAGTGTGCTTGTTTTAATGAAACTATGGATTATATCGGGGAGTATAAGTCATTGCTACTTGTGAGCTGCGTTGGGATTTCCTCAAAGAGGAGAGGATGATGCAGTACAATAGAGATAAGAATTTCTCTCAGTTAAGAACCAAGGTTATCAATCCAGTAGGAGAACCACACAGAACCTCGTTAGCAGCACCTACACACACAAAAGCAAATACTTGCACCCAACGCGAACAAGAGGGTTGTCAATCCCCTTGGCGGTTACTTGCAAGGATTAATTCTGATAGTGATAGATAGATAAATAAATTGCAAAACAAAATAAAAGAAATAAAATTGCAGCAAGGTATTTTTTATTTTATATATGATGGATAAATGACCTGGGGGCCATAGTTTTCACTAGAGGCTTCTCTCTCGAACACATAGCATACGGTGGGTAAACAAATTACTGTTGGGCAATTGATAGAAAAGCGCATAGTTATGACGATTTTCAAGGCAATGATCATGTATATAGGCATCACGTCCGAGACAAGTAGACCGACTCCTGCCTGCATCTACTACTATTACTCCACCCATTGACCGCTATCCAGCATGCATCTAGGGTATTAAGTTAATGAAAACAGAGTAATGCCTTAAGCAAGATGACATGATGTAGACAAAGTAAACTCAAGCAATATGAATAAACCCCATCGTTTTATCCTTAATGACAACAATACAAATACGTGTCCTGTCCCATTCTGTCACTTGGATATAGACCACCGCAAGATTGAACCCATCACAAATCACTTCTCCCAAAGCAAGATAAATCAATCTAGTTGGCCAAACCAAATGGAAAGATCGGAGAGAAATACAAAGCTATAACAATCATGCATAAATAAGTTCAGAAAAGACTCAAATATTTCTCATGAATAATCTGATCATAAACCCACAATTCATCGGATCCCAACAAACACACCGCAAAAGAAGATTACATCGAATAGAACTTCAAGGAGATCGAGGAGAACATTGTATTGAAGATCAAAGAGAGAGAAGAAGCCATCTAGCTAGTAGCTATGGACCCAAAGGTCTGTGGTAAACTACTCAGACATCATCGGAAGGGCAGCAAGGTTGATGTAGAAGCCCTCCGTGATCAATTCCCCCTCCAGCAGAGGGAAAAGGCCTCCAGATGGGATCGCGGAAGAACAGAGGCTTGCGGCAGCGGAAAACTTATTCAAGGTCTCTCTCTGTTGGTTTCCCAATATTTGAGAATTTATAGAAGTGGAATAAGGTCAAACAGAGCCACGAGGAGCCCACAAGGCATCACGGCGCGCCCCCCTGGGGCCGCGCCCAATTGCCATGTCACCTCCTCGTGAGGCTTCTGGCCTCCTCCCGAAGCTTCCAGGGTCTCTTTTGTCCAAAAAAAATCGTCAAAAAATTTCGTGGCATTTGGACTTCATTTGATACTGATTTCCTGAAAAACCAAAAACAAGCAGAAAACTGCAACTGGCACTAGGTTAACAGGTTAGTCCCCAAAAATGATATAAAATAGCATATTATTGCATATAAACCATCCAAGATTGATACTATAATAGCATGGAACAATTAGAAATTATAGGTACGTTGGAGACGTATCAAGCATCCCCAAGCTTAATTCCTGCTCGTCCTCGAGTAGGTAAATGATAAAAACAGAATTTTTGATGTGGAATGCTACCTAACATGTTTATCATGTAATCTCTTCTTTTACGGTATGAATATTAAGAAACGAGTGATTCAAAGCAAAATTCCATAATTTAATATACAGACATCATTACTCAGGCATACCAACAAACAATCATGCCTTTCAAAATAAAAATGCTAAAGAACGCTATCCCTACAAAATCATATAGCCCGTCATGCTTAGTCTTCCTAACACAAAGTATTAATCATGAACTAACCCGATGACAAACCGAGCAATTGGTTCATACTTTTTAACGCACTTCAGCCTTTTCAACCCTCACGCAATACATGAGTGCGAGCCATGGACATAGCACTATGGGTGGAATAGAATGATGATAGAGATTAATAAGGGGAAGTCAAAAAAGGAAGATAGTCTCACATCGACGCAGCTAATCAACGGGCTATGGAGATGCCCATCAATTGATGTCAATGCGAGGAGTAGGGATTGCCATGCAACGGATGCACTAGGAGCTATAAGTGTATGAAAGCTCAAAATAAAAACTAAGTGGGTGAGCATCCAACTTGCTTGCTCATGAAGACCTCGGGCATTTGAGGAAGCCCATCATCGGAATATACAAGCCAAGTTCTATAATGAAAAATTCCCACTAGTATATGAAAGTGACAACTCAGGAGACTCTCTATATGAAAAACATGGTGCTACTCTGAAGCACAAGTTTCAAAAAGGATAGTAACATTGCCCCTTCTCTCTTTTTATCTAATTTTTTGCTGGGCTCTTTTTGGCCTCTTTTCTTTCATCCGAAGCCTCATCCCGACTGGTGGGGGAATCACAGTCTCCATCATCCTTTCCTCACTGCGACAATGCTCTAATAATGATGATCATCGCACTTTTATTTACTTACAACTCAATATTACAACTCGATACTAGAACAATATGACTATATGAATGCCTCTGGCAGTGTACCAGGATGTGCAATGATCTAGCGTAACATGTATAAAAAATGATGAATGGTGGCTGAGCCACAAATACTATGTCAGCTATATGATCATGCAAAGCAATATGACAATGATGATGTGTGTCATATAAAAATAATGGTGGAAGTTGCATGGCAATATATCTCGGAATGGCTATGGAAATGCCATAATAGGTAGGTATGGTGGCTGTTTTGAGGAAGATATAAAGAGGCTTGTGTGTGATAGAGCGTATCATATCACGGGGTTTGGATGCAACGGCGAAGTTTGCACCGACTCTTGAGGTGAGAAAGGGCAATGCATGTTACCGAAGAGGCTAGCAAATTGCGGAAAGGTGAGAGTGCGTATAATCCATGGACTCACATTAGTCATAAAGAACTCACATACTTATTGCAAATGTTTGTTAGCCCTCGAAGCAAAGTACTACTACGCATGCCCCTAGGGGGATAGATTGGTAGGAAAAGACCATTGCTCGTCCCCGACCGCCACTCAAAAGGTAGACAATCAATAATAAATTATGCTCCAACTTCATCACACAACTAAGGACAATACGTGCATGCTTCGGGAATCACAAACTTCAACACCAATATTCCTAGTAAACCACAATCATTCACTAGTACATCCACATATTACCATCTTAATATCGCAAAACTATTGCAAAGAATCAAACTTATCATATTCAGTGATCTACATGAAAGTTTTTATTATATCCCTCTTGAATACCTATCATATTAGGACCAAATTCATAACCCGTGCATATTGCCATTACTATTTATTAGACTCTCGAAAAGATATAAGTGAAGCATGAGAGTGCAACTATTTCTTTAAAATATAACCACCACCGTGCTCTAAAAGATATAAGTGAAGCACTAGAGCAACTGCCTAGCTCAAAAGATATAAGTGAAGCATATAGAGTATTCTAACAAATCATGATAAATGTGTGTCCCTCTCAAAAAGGTGTGTTCAGAAGATGATTTGGGCAAACTAAAAAGCAAACAAAGAAAAGAAAACTATGGCACAAGATGCTCCAAGTAAAACACATAGCATGTGATGAATAAAAATATAGCTCCAAGTGATATACCGATAGATTGTAGACGAAAGAGGGGATGCCATCCGGGGCATCCCCAAGCTTAGACGCTTGGGTATTCCTTGAATATTACCTTGGGTGCCTTGGGTATTCATTGCTACTTGTGAGCTGCGTTGGGATTTCCTCAAAGAGGAGAGGATGATGCAGTACAGTAGAGATAAGTATTCCCCTCAGTTAAGAACCAAGGTTATCAATCCAGTAGGAGAACCACACAGAATCTTGTTAGCAGCACCTACACACACAAAAGCAAATACTTGCACCCAACGCGAACAAGAGGGTTGTCAATCCCCTTGGCGGTTACTTGCAAGGATTAATTCTGACAGTGATAGATAGATAAGTAAATTGCAAAACAAAATAAAAGAAATAAAATTGCAGCAAGGTTTTTTTGATTTTATATATGATGGATAAATGACCCGGGGGCCATAGTTTTCACAAGAGGCTTCTCTCTCGAACACATAGCATACGGTGGGTAAACAAATTACTGTTGGGCAATTGATAGAACAGCGCATAGTTATGACGATATTCAAGGCAATGATCATGTATATAGGCATCACGTCCAAGACAAGTAGACCGACTCCTGCCTGCATCTACTACTATTACTCCACCCATCGGTCGCTATCCAGCATGCATCTAGGGTATTAAGTTAATGAAAAAAGAGTAACGCCTTAAGCAAGATGACATGATGTAGACAAAGTAAACTCAAGCAATATGAATAAACCCCATCGTTTTATCCTTAATGGCAACAATACAAATACGTGTCTTGTCCCTTTCTGTCACTAGGATATAGAACACCGCAAGATTGAACAAATCACAAAGCACCTCTCCCAAAGCAAGATAAATCAATCTAGTTGGCCAAACCAAACGGATAGATCGGAGAGAAATACAAAGCTATAACAATCATGCATAAATAACTTCAGAAAAGACTCAAATATTTCTCATGAATAATCTGATCATAAACCCACAATTCATCGGATCCCAACAAACACACCACAAAAGAAGATTACATCGAATAGAACTCCAAGGAGATCGAGGAGAACATTGTATTGAAGATCAAAGAGAGAGAAGAAGCCATCTAGCTACTAGCTATGGACCCGTAGGTCTGTGGTAAACTACTCACACATCATCGGAAGGGCAGCAAGGTTGATGTAGAAGCCCTCCGTGATCGATTCCCCCTCCGGCAGAGTACCGGAAAAGGCCTCCAGATGGGATCGCAGAAGAACAGAGGCTTACGGCGGTGGAAAAGTTATTTGAGGTGGCTCTCTGTTGGTTTCCCAATATTTGAGAATTTATAGAAGTGGAATTAGGTCAAACGGAGCCACGAGGGGCCCACAAGGCATCAGGGCGCGCCCCCCTGGGGCCGCGCCCTGTTGCCTTGTCACCTCCTCATGAGGCTTCTGGCCTCCTCCCGAAGCTTCCAGGGTCTCTTTTGTCCAGAAAAAAGTTCAAAAAGTTTCGTGGTATTTGGACTTCGTTTGGTATTGATTTCCTGAAAAACCAAAAACAAGCAGAAAACAGCAACTGGCATTGGGCACTATGTTAATAGGTTAGTTCCAACAATGATATAAAATAGCATATTATTGCATATAAAACATCCAAGATTGATACTATAATAGCATGGAACAATAAAAAATTATAGATACATTGGAGACGTATCAGTCATGGAAGAGTTAGAATACAGTAGGTATTATGCAAGAACAATTATGAATGAGTTTATAACAGTACCTAAAGTGGATGATTGATTTATTTTACTAACAGATCTCACGAAGTTTCTGTTGAGTTTTGTGTGCTGAAGTTTTCAAGTTTTGGGTGAGATTACGATGGATGAAGGAATAAGGAGCGGCAAGACCCTAAGCTTGGGGATGCCCAAGGCACCCCAAGGTAATATTCAAGGAATACCCAAGTACCTAAGCTTGGGGATGCCCCGGATGGCATCCCCTCTTTCGTCTACAAACCATCGGTATATTACTTGGAGCTATATTTTTATTCATCACATGATATGAGTTTTACTTGGAGCGTCTTGTGCCATAGTAGTTTTTGCTTTGTTTGCTTTTTATTTTGCCACAATGATCTTTTGCTGGACAAACCTTTTGAGAGGGACACGCATTTATTCATGATTTGTTAGAATACTCTATGTGCTTCACTTATATCTTTTGAGCTAGGCAGTTGCTCTAGTGCTTCACTTATATCTTTTAGAGCATGGTGGTGGTTATATTTTAAAGAAATTGTTGCACTCTCATGCTTCACTTAAATCTTTTTGAGAGTCTAATAAATAGTAATGGCAATTTGCACGGGTTTGATTCCTTGCAATAGTTTTGCGATATTAAGATGGTAATATGTGGATATACTAGTGAATGATTGTGGTTTAGTAAGAATATTGGTGTTAAGGTTTGTGATTCCTGAAGCATGCACGTATAGTCTCTAGTTATGCGATGAAGTTGGAGCATGATTTATTATTGAGTGTCTACCTTATGAGTGGCGGTCGGGGACGAGGGATGGTCTTTTCCTACCAATATATCCCCCTAGGGGCATGTGAGTAGTACTTTGCTTCGAGGACTAATAAACTTTTGCAATAAGTATGTGAGCTCTCTATGACTAATGTGAGTCCATGGATTATACGCGCTCTTACCTTTCCGAAATTTGCTAGCCTCTTCGGTACCGTGCATTGCCTTTCTCACCTCGAGAGTCGGTGCAAACTTCGCCGGTGCATCCAAACCCCGTGATATGATACACTCTATCACACAAAAGCCTCCTTATATCTTTCTCAAAACAGCCACCATACCTACCTATTATGGCATTTCCATAGCCATTCCGAGATATATTGCCATGCAACTTCCACCGTTCCGTTTATATGACACACATATTCATTGTCATATTGCTTCGCATGATCATATAGCTGACATAGTATTTTCCACCGTTCATCATTTTTTATACATGTTACGCTAGATCATTGCACATCCTGGTACACTGCCAGAGGCATTCATATAGAGTCATATTGTTCTAGTTATCGAGTTGTAATATCGAGTTGTAAGTAAACAGAAGTGTGATGATCATTATTATTAGAGCATTGTCCCAGTGAGGAAAGGATGATGGAGACTATGATTCCCCCACAAGTCGGGATGAGGAACCGGACGAAAAAAAGTCCAAAAAGAGCGCAACAAAAAAATGAGAGAAAAAGAGAGAAGGGGCAATGTTACTATCCTTTTCCACACTTGTGCTTCAAAGTAGCAACATGTTTTTCAGATAGAGAGTCTCCTGAGTTGTCACTTTCATATACTAGTGGGAATTTAATATTATAGAACTTGGCTTGTATATTCCAATTATGGGCTTCCTCAAATGCCCGAGGTCTTCATGAGCAAGCAAGTTGGATGCACACCCACTTAGTTTCAGTTTGATCTTTCATACACTTATAGCTCTTAGTGCATCCGTTGCATGGCAATCCATACTCCTCGCATTGATATCAATTGATGGGCATCTCCATAGCCCATTGATTAGCCGCGTAGATGCAAGACTATCTTCTTTTTCTGACTTCCCCTTATTGATCTCTATCACCGCATTCTATTCCACCCATAGTGCTATATCCATGGCTCACGCTCATGTATTGTGTGGGAGTTGAAAAAGCTGAAGCGCATTAAAAAGTATGATCCAATTGCTTGGCATGACATGCCATATGATTTTGTATGATTAATACTTTGTGTTAGGAAGACTAAGTATGACAGGCCATATGATTTTCTAGGGATAACGTTCTTTAGCATTTTTATTTTGAAAGGCATGATTTTTTGTTGGTATGCCTGAGTATTGATGTCTTTATATCAAATTATAGACTATTGCCTTGAATCACTCGTTTCTTAATATTCATACCGTAAAAGAGATTACATGATAAATATGTTGGGTAGCATTCCACATACAAAATTTTGATTTTATCATTAATTCCTACTCGAGGACGAGCAGGAATTAAGCTTGGGAATGATGATACGTCTCCAACGTATCTATAATTTTTGATTGTTCCATGCTATTATAGTATCAATCTTGGATGTTTTATATGCATTTATATGCCATTTTATATCATTTTTGGGAACTAACCTATTAACCCAGTGCCCAGTGCCAGTTGCTGTTTTTTGCTTGTTTTTGGTTTTCCAAAAAATCAGTACCAAACGGAGTCCAAACGCTACGGAACTTTTTGACATTTTTTGCTGTATTTTATGACGAAGTATGTCTACCAGAGGGGGGAGGGTGAATGGGAGTTTTAAATTTTCTTCGGAAATATCAAATCTCTCGGAACCCAGTAGCGGAGCAAATGAAAATAGTGTACAGCGAGCGAATACAAACTAACGAATGGAAACTAAAAGCATGCATCGAGGCAAATCACATGATTGAAATATATCATACAGCACAGTTCGAATGTAAAAGGGAGAAGCAGAGGTGACCAGTGATGCTCGATGGCGACAAGAAATTTGGTAGACCAGTTCGCCCTTCTGCAAAAGGACTACGTCTGGTTGGAGGGGTTGTGATTTAACACAGAAGATAAAATCTCTTCGCCCTATTCTCCTCGACAATTGGTTCGTCAACCAATGCCGATCACTCGTGGTAGATGCTTGAGGCGATCTCCAAACCTTTACAGACTTCTTCTTCGAGAACCACAATTACTCTTGGTCTCTGAAGAAATTGACACCTAACCGTCTAGAGAGTTCGTAGCTCTCAAGAGTAATAGGCGGAGCGTACTGGACTTAGATTCAAGTGATGCTGAACCACTATCTAATTTTTCGGCTCTGGGGTTTTCTCTCGGTGGATTTTAAACTCAAATCTCTCGGAGAGCGGGTTGCTCAACAATCTTCTCAGAATCACACGGAGCAGCCACCAGACAACGCCGGTGCGGGGTGGCTATTTATAGCCGCAGCCTTCCCTGGTGGGAAATGACCATTTTGGACATGCGGTCCAGCCAATGGCCAACCGCCACGTTCACAATGGTCGGATTTTAAGAGCAACGGTAACATTACTTGAGGAACAAGTAATGCTAACTCCTCGGTCAGAGACAAATCTCTCGCAGCGAAGAAGATCACAGTCTCTTGCTGGCAAGTATTTGCTCGGAACACAAAGAGATTTCTCTCGCAACTTTCATAGGATTTGGGTTTAGCATCAGAGAATCAAAGCTTCGAATGCTACACCCCTCTTAGTACTACGGTGGTCCTATGACTCAATAAAGAGAAGAGAAACAACGAAATAAATGCTACGTCTTCACTTCGTCTTCAATCTTCTCGGCCGCAGTCACTTTCTTCGGACGAGCACCGAACCAATTGCTTTGCATCAGCAATTTTTGAGGGGTCATTCTTGGCATCATAATCTTCGGTGATAACCTTCACTGCCATGCAGGGGATTTTCTTCAGAGTTTGAACCAAACTCCTCTTGACTCCAGGGACCTGTTACTCTGTGTGCACTAGCAAACACATCAGTCCCTTACTGTTTATGTCAACAATCTCCAAAACATAAGGAGGCAAATTATTGCACCAACAATCTCCCCCTTTTTGGACGATTGTTGACAAAACAGATAATCATCGAAGTATTCCAACAAGAGTGAATAATTGTTACTTTGCTCGATGATGAAATAGACTCCCCTTAAATGTATGCAGGGAAGAAAGATATGAGATAAATTCTCCTGCAAGTATTGAAGTATACGGAGGAAATTTCAATCATTCGAGACATTGATTCGCACTGATGAGATATAATCCATCGAGATCATAGTGCAATCATCCATAACTTCTGATAATAATTCCACCTGCAAAACAAGTGCTTCGAGGGAAATAGTGCAGCAGGAGGGGTTATTAATATTTCAGCACAGAAGTTATCGAGTTTTACAACTGAGCACAGATAAGCTTAAACCAGAAGTTGCAAACTCGCACGAAACCAAAACCAACGAAACACTGAAAGCAAATCTATCGAGACTCGATGTAATTCTCCCCCTTTTTGTCAACAAGTGTCAAAAAGGTGACGAATAACATGAGTGCAAAAACGCAGAACTTGGTTCAATCGGTGGCATCTCTAGAAGAACTGTCCGAGGTGACTTCTTCTTCAGAAGTGACGGGATTGTCTTCGTCTTCAGCAGCAACATATTTTCCTTCAGGAATAATAACTTGGGGCTGAGCAGTCGAGGGTATAATTGGAGTAGCCACAGGAGGAACACGGGATTGCACATTTCCTTCGGTAGGTTTTTCGGTTGGTGAGGTGGCTTCAGACTCGTCAAGCAGTTTGCGAAGCTTGAGATGAAGAAGATCAGTGGTTGGCTCACGAACAGGGAGAGGAGGGGTACTCCGATCTTGAAAATCTTCAACAGTGAAGCCTTTGTCAATATAATCATATAGCTCTTGGAGATTGACATTCAAGAGTTGTTTCTCGGTGAAGAACTTGCGAAGCAATTTCCAGAGTCTCTTCTTGTTTTCATCAGCAATGAGATGCATGATCCTTGTGCAATTATAGAGAGCATTTAGCTCGGAGGCGAGATGTTCTTTTTCGCGTCGATCCTCGGCGATATGCTGCAGCAGCAGTTGTTGTGTACGCAAACTAACTTCGAGTTGCGATGGAGGTTGAGGCAAAATCTTTCGGTCGCGCTGAGGAAGACGTGGCCCGTCGAATTGCTTGTGATAGTCTTGGGGGCTTGATGCGGGCGATTTGCCCGAAGTAATATCATCCATGACTTGCAAGGTATCGCGAATAGGAGGAATGAAGCTTTTATGGTTTTCCTTCGCAAGATACACTGTGCGCATAGCATGATCAACAACTTTCTGGATCCAGGGCGCAAAAACTTTGATGCAGAAGGGATATTGGGCAGAATCCTTCAGAATACGCAGAAACATGTCTTCCACGTCGAAGATGTAGTGCTCAGAGATTGCATATATAGCATTTCGAACAACATCTGAGATGGATTTGTCTGGATTCATACCCGCCAGAGGGCAAATTGTGTAGGAGAGCATGTGGAATAGCGTCTGATTCTCGAAGGTTAAGTGCTCAGGACGAGGAGGACCAGTGTAGTCACGAATTTTGTCTTGATCCATTGTGCATCGAAAAGTTTCATCTGATATGACATCAATGTTGTGAACCCGAATTTCAGTGTTACCATGCTCAAAGCGAGGGAAATGGAAGTGCGAGACAAAATCTGTTGAAGTGCATTTGATGCGTTTTCCTTCGGTCATCCACTCCACAATCCATTTTGAGCTATCAGATTCATCGCCAGAGATATACAGGGTAGCATAGAACTGAAGGATAATCTCTCTGTTCCAAGGATGCTCGAATTCAAATACCTTGGTAAGGCAGAAATCATCCAGATCATGAAGCAATTGATTGAAACAGCCAATATTGCGCATTGCAGGGATGTTCAGATATTCGTGAGGAAATATCTTTCTGCTCTCATAGAGGACCCAAGAGTAATATATGGCATGTTCCTTAGTCCAGAAGCGAGGCGATTCCAAAGTGCGTGGCCCATCATACGGACTTTCTTGAAAGAATTTGGGATGCGCATTCCGATTGAAAAGAGGACCTTTTGCGCCTGCTCCTGACGAGAACAAAGGTAGTTCTTCACGAGGGTATGGGTATTTGAGTTCTTCTTCAGGAGAGAGAAATTCATCGCCATATACAACTGAGTCAGTCCGGTGAGCAGAGACAGATTTCCGTTCAGATGGACCAGCATCAGGGATTCGTGTCGCTGTGTCGATACTTAACTTGAGTGGAGATGGAGCAGGTGTGACAACAGAGGGTGCTGCAGAGGCAGTAGGCTGCAGGGCAGGTTCATCCACTTTAGGCACTGAGGCCGAATCATGCACTGGAGGTGGTTGAGGTTGTTCCACTGGAATCTGTTGTTGCTCGATAGTAGGAGAAGCCGAGACTTTTGGAGCTTCATGAGCCGGAGAAGCTTGGGGCTCAGAGCGAGGAATTTCACCTTCCTCAGAAACAAATCTTTGAGAGGGAATATCAGCTTGAGCAGGGGATTCCACATGCACTGATTCAGTTGGCCTTGGCGAGGGAGGAACATCCGAGTCCTTTACTAGGGGGTTCGAAGGAGTAGGTGGCTCAGGAGATTGTTCTTTCTGAGACTGAGCAACTGGGCGAACAGGCGATTGTTCCTTCGGAGCAGGAGGTACATTTTTCTTCGCAATTCTCTTTCGTTGCTTCTTCTTGAGCTGAGCAACTTGATCAATGAGGCCTTTGACAAGATCATTGTAGCCAGTGACTTTTGCTTGATGTTTGTCACAGATCTTGCGAACAATTTCGTCTAGATCCGTGTGAAAGTGTAACCTTCTATGACGGAGGAGAGTCATGGCTCGGTTGACATCCTTGTAAGAGTCTTCGAGCGCTTTAATGACAAATCTTGAAGAAGCAGTTTTCATTCGACCATCAAGGTCAATTAGTTCGGCAGAGAGAGAGTTGATCTCAACTGCATCTTCTCTCAGTTCTTGAACTACGGAAGTGGCCTGTGTAATAACTTCAGCAGGAATAGGCAGAGATGCCACTTCACCATCGAATGGATTGTCCACAAATTTATCAAGCTGTTCCATGATGAATATGTGATCATAGTAGTGAGGAGCATTAAACTTGGCAATAGGAGCAGTCTGCACAGGAACTTGCTTGGAAGGAGGTTTAGAAGCCAACGGCTGAGTCAAGGTAGGCGCAAACTTAGCAACCTTCTCTGTCGGAGCAGTAGCTTGTGGAGCATTTTTCTCGGTAGGCGCGTTGATTTTCTTCAAGTCAGGCTTGGGAATACTTTTGCCTGGCTTTGCAGAACTCACAGGAGTGTCAACTACCAAATCTTTCAAATTGATAGCATCTGGATGAGGAGTTGTGTTTACATGCTGTTTCATAGTGACAGTGGTAGCAGGAGTTTTTCTAGCAGTGATCTTCTTCGGTGGTGCTTCTGGAACCATATGAACCCGAAGATCAGGCAGCACAGTTGAAGTGGTAATATTCACTTCTTCGCTGAGAGTAGCAGCAACTTCTTCCTTGGTGAGCGGAGGGTCATCATCCGAAGAATCATTCATTTTAAATTCATCAGCTGGTTCAGCCTTTTTCTTCTTTGGTGCACTCTTTCTCTTTGATGCAGCAGCGCTGGGATCATGCTTGCGTTTAGAGCGTCCTTCAGATTTTCCTTCGGCCTTTTTCTTCTCGACATCATCTTTGAGAAGGCGAAGGTTTTCCTCTTCACGAGCCTTTTACTTTTCAGCCCTCTGAGCCCGCTTGATGGCATTTCGCTGACGCTTAGCAAGCTCATCAGGATAAGATTCAGGTGTACGAAGGGAGGACTCATGAGCATTTGGTGGAGGAGGTGGTCTCTCTTGGGGACCATTTGGTTTTATGAGAGAAATTTCCCGGCAGTCACCCTATGGTGGATGAAATGCAAAGTTTTGAGCAAACCGAGGATGAAAAAATTCATAGTTGAACCATTTTCGCACCCAATGTTGTCGAATCCATTGTTGACGCGTATCTCTCTGATGTTTGGTTTCTCCTGGAACAGTATTGTACCGATCATGAGAGATATACTCAGCTGTGTTTGTGTACGCCTGTCTGCCGCCCTTCTTCTTCTTCGGAGCATTTTCTTCTTGCTCATTAGCATTTTGCTCGGTCCTTTTTCGCTTGCTGGTTGATGGGCCTACCGTTGGGCCCTTGGCATTCGGAGCTTTGGATTCATCAGCTGTACCCAGAACAACATCATCTCTGTCGGCCTGGCTCACTGGTTGAGCCGAATCCTCAACTGACTGCATTTTCCTGTGAACAAAGATAGATGCGAGGGAAAATGGGGATAGGGTTACGAATGCACACAGCGAAGATTTTGAAAAAGAAATCGTTTTGATGAAGAAGTAGATGCAGACTTTGAGAAATGTTTCGGACGAAACAAATGTGTAGAACGAACTAGTAGGTTTGAAGAATATACCAGTTAATGTGCTAAGCATTCCGTTCGTACGAGACACGAAACAAACCCTAGATCTGAAATTTTTCGGATGTGAGGGACTACTACAAACCACATCCGCACAAGTTACTTAGCAGTAAAGATCTGGGAAATGCGGTAAAAATAGGCAATTTCTACCGCGGACGAACTCGAACAGGATGAATGGAAGAACGAGTTCGCACTACACATACCCTAACTTGGTGATGTGTAGCAACTACAGCGGAGCGGGGATGGAGATGATCCGCGGCGGCGAGGAATGACTCTGGCGACCTCTTTCCGGCAGCGAAGCGGCGAAGATGATCAACGTCGTCGAGCTCGAGGTGGAGCAGTGCGATAGGGCTTCGGAAGGTGACGGTGGCAGAGATGCGAAGTGAATTGAGGGAGGGTGGCGGCACAATATATATATGCAAGGAGGAAACAACCGCACCCGGTGAATCTGATCGGACGGCCACAGTCAAAGGACTATTGTGATTCAACGGACCAGATAAACTGGCAGTTGATGAAGAGCATGTGCCA
The DNA here is from genome assembly GCA_039707655.1 of Elymus sibiricus. Classification (NCBI taxonomy): domain Eukaryota; kingdom Viridiplantae; phylum Streptophyta; class Magnoliopsida; order Poales; family Poaceae; genus Elymus; species Elymus sibiricus. Next base: position 162,147,562 of record CM077666.1, on the reverse strand, counting down.
ACCGTCACCAAGGAACATGGTCCTGACTTGGGCGGGAAACCCCAAATTTTGGACGGCTTTCGCCAAAACAGATTAAGTTCGGACCGAAACTTTAACGTGGTCAAGGACACCAGATAAAGTTTCGTTACCAGATGAATTTTGTGCATTCATAACGGAACATCATAGACTGGAAGAGATAGAATAGAGAGAAAACAGGGTCCTAGGTATTTCACTCAGACGAAGAAACACAAACACCCGAGAGAGAAGCTATGAGTGAAGTACATTCGGACTAACACAAAAACAACACTTCAACCGAAAGACAACTCAATGCAGAGAAATTGTGGTGGCGTTCCCCACCGTATAAGAAATGTATGACCCCGAGCATCGCACAATTATCGTGGCACCCGGTTAGTCTAGTTCTTCGTTAATGTCTTCACTCTCAGAAAGAAAATTTCACTTTGTCGAAATTTTCAAACTCTTCGAGTGTTGTGCACCCATTCCTTCTAAGATGTGGAAGTGACGATACGGGTACCGAGTCTAGCTTACTGCACGTTTGTAGAATCTAGGATATTTAGCTCACACCGTAATGCACAGAATCTTTTCTCATCGAGAGGCTTGGTGAAGATATCGGTGAGATTTTCTTCGGTATTGACGTGACTAATAACAATATCCTCTCGAGCAACATGATCGCGTAGGAAATGATGTCTGGTCTCAATATGCTTGGTGCAAGAGTGCTACACTGGATTGTGTGCAATTTTGATCGCACTCTCATTATCGCACAAAAGAGGGATCTTCTTGACCTTGATGCCATAATCCTTCAGTGACGGTGTCCTGGAATAGGGGGTGTTAACCGGTCTGACATGTCTTCTCGCTTGGGCCGATATACCCCCGCACATAACCAAGATGGACTCCGGAGACTGTACGTGGGAGGCGTGATCAAGGCTGTTTCTACCGAAGACTTGACGTGTACTCCAAGATCTCTCCAGCCGCCTCTCTCCTAGCATACCGACTTTGTAACCCTAGATACCCTCCCTGGCGTGTATATAAGCCATAGGGTTTAGCCCGTAATAGGGACATCAACGCAACATTACTTACCTAGCCATAGAAGTTAGACTCATATTACGATCTCGAGGTAGATCAACTCTGTACTCGATACCTCTTCATCAATATAACAGGAGCAGGACGTAGGGTTTTACCTCCATTAAGAGGGCCCGAACCTGGGTAAAACATCGTCTCTATTATCTCTGTTACCATCGATCCGAGATCCACAGCTCGGGACCCCCTACCCCGAGGTCTGCCAGTTTTTACACCGACACTGGTGCTTTCATTGAGAGTTCCGTTGTGAGATCACCGGAGGGATCGATGGGATCGCCAGTCAATGGCTTTAAACCCATGGAGCATGGCTCCACATCTGAAGCTTTGGTCTCGCAGATACCCCCACGTGACGTGGAAGCGAATCGAGACCCTTCCCCAGCTCCAACGAAGGCCCCCCTCGCCGATGAGGGGGTAAGATACTTCCTGGAGATCGGATCGGACGACGACCCACTGATGACCGACTCCCAGATCGAATCGGCTAAACCGATAACTACGGATCCACCGTCAGGTGAACGGGACGAGGTCTTCAGCCCGCGGTCTTTAGAGACCGGATCTAGTCCGCCCACCTCTTGTATAGAATATCGCCCCGACGACTCCGGCCCCTCCGACATCTGGGACTTAGCTTACGTACGGCAGATCCCTGGTGAGCCGATTCAGCAATACTGGGCCAGGTTCTTGATCGTCAAGAGCAAGATACTAGAGTACCAAGACCCTGATATAATCGCTGCTTTTGAGCATGGATGCAAGGATGAAGGCGTCTTGAACGCCCTCGCTCGCCGTTGCGTCCGAACACTCCCTGAATTAACCAACTTGGTAGAGCGATTTTGCGCCATTGAAGACGCCTGGCGAACCAAGGAGAATACGGACTCGATCCATGAAGACTACCCGGAACGCGACCGGTCGGCGCCTCGGCGCGAAAAGCACAAATGCGATACCTCGGGTGATCGACCCCGGAAGAAGAAGAAAACCTCCGATCACCCCGGAACGGCCCTGGACGGCTTTCTGGGTAAACCGTGCCCGATCCACGCTGTATTAGTTAACTCCTGCCCAACCCACAGCCTTCGGGACTGTTGGGTGCTAAGGCAGGTGGCCAAAGGGAGGCCCGCCCTCTTGGCGGGCGCCTCCAGCCACTCTGGACAGACCTCGGATGAAGACGAGGTCCTAATGATTTATGAGACATTTACGTCTAAAAACCAGCGCAAACGGGCCCTGCGGGAGGTTAACGCCGTCTGGCGGGTATCGCCTTGGGATGCGTGGATAGACACGCCGATCTCTTTCACTCAGAATGATCAGCCGAGGTCTGCCCCGGACAAGTGCCCTGCCGCGCTAGTCCTCGATCCCATCGTGGACCGCTGCCGCCTCCATAAGGTCCTGATGGACGGAGGCGGCAGTTTGAATTTAATATATGAAGACACTCTGGATAAAATGCACATCGATAAAACATGCATAGAACCGAGCACCACTACCTTTAAAGGAATAGTGCCCGGGAGAGAGGCACGCTGCAGTGGAAAGATAACTCTAGACGTAGTCTTCGGGACCTCAGACAATTATCGCTCCGAGGAGATTACATTCCACATCGCGCCTTTCAAAAGCGGATACCACGCCATCCTCGGACGGGACGCCTTTGCAAGATTTCAAGCGGTACCGCACTATGGCTACATGAAGCTCAAGATGCCGGGCCCAAAAGGGATCATTACCATTTCGAGCGATCCCGACAGGGCGCTCAAAGCCGAGAATAAAACGGCGTCCCTCGCCCTCGAGACCCTGGCCGAAGCCTTCGCGGCCGAAGAATTAACCGCACTACGCGCCGAAGTCGATCGGGACGATGTCATCCTCGACAAAAGATCAAAACCTACCTCCTTCAAGCCGGCCGATGAGATCATTAAATTCCAAGTTCACCCCACGGACCCCGCTAAAACGGCGTCCATAGGGGCTAACCTCGACCCAGAGGTTGCCGAGGCCCTACGCGCTTTCCTTAGGGAAAACTGGGATATATTTGCCTGGCACCCCTCCGACATGCCTGGGATACCCCGTAGGCTCGCAGAGCACAGCCTAAACATTTTGGCAGGCTATAAGCTCGTTAAACAAACATTTCGGCGTTTTTCCGAACCCAAGCGTCAAGCGATGGGCGAGGAACTGGCAAAGCTACTGGAGGCAGGATTCATCAAGGACATAAAACACCCCGACTGGCTAGCCAATTTGGTCATGGTGCCAAAGAAGGACAGGTCCTGGCGGTTGTGTGTCGATTTTAAAGACCTCAACAAAGCTTGCCCTAAAGACCCCTTCCCCTACCCCGTATTGACCAAATTGTGGACGCCACTACGGGCCATGACGCATTGTGCTTTCTAGATGCCTATTCAGGGTATCATCAAATAAAAATGAAGGAATCGGACCAGGCAGCAACAGCATTTATTACGCCCTACGGACCGTTTTGCTTCAATACGATGCCCTTCGGACTAAAGAATGCTGGCGCTACGTACCAGCGTATGATTCAAACATGCCTGAAAGACCACATCGGAAAAACTGTGGAGGCCTACGTAGACGACGTGGTTGTCAAAACTAAACGTGTCGACCAACTGGTGGACAACCTCCGTGATACATTTGCCAGCCTAAGGGAATATCAAATAAGACTCAACCCCGAAAAATGCGTTTTCGGGGTCCTGGCAGGCAAACTCCTTGGTTTTATTGTATCTAGCCGAGGAATTGAGGCCAATCCGGCCAAAATTCGAGCTCTGGATCGCTTAGAGGTCCCTACAGAGCTCAAAGATGTACAAAAGCTAGCGGGCTGCGTAGCAGCCCTAAGTCATTTTATATCACGGCTTGGTGAAAAAAGCTTTACCATTGTACAGGCTGTTAAAGCAGACTAAAACGTTCAAATGGACCAAGGAGGCTGCGGCGGCCCTACAAGACATTAAGGCCCTCCTCGCCACCAACCCAATCCTGGCAGCACCAGGCGTTTGCGAACCGATGATATTATACATCTCGGCTACAAACCAGGTGGTTAGCGCAATCCTCGTGGTCGAACGAGACATGGAAGGTCATAAGTTCCAAGTCCAGAAACCCGTATACTACGTGTCCGAGGTCTTAACCCCCTGTAAGACACGTTACCCTCACTATCAAAAGATAGCGTACGCAGTCTTCATGGCATCACGAAAGCTTCGACACTACTTTCAAGAGTGCGCGGTGACCGTGGCATCCGAGGTCCCCTTAAGTGACATAATCAATAATAGAGATGCAACAGGGTGCATCGCCAAATGGGCTATAGAGCTCCTGCCTTTCGAAATTATCTATAAACCACGCCGGGCAATTAAATCCCAGGTGTTGGCAGACTTCGTGGCTGAGTGGACCGAAGCCGAACTCCCTCGTGACTACAGTACCTATTCGCATTGGACGATGTATTTTGATGGCTCCAAAATGCTCGCCGGCCTAGGGGCCGGCGTGGTACTCACGTCCCCCATGGGAGATAACATTCGATATGTACTGCAAATTATGTACACAGACTCCAATAACGCAGCCGAATACGAAGCCCTCTTACACGGACTTCGGATAGCGGTCTCCATGGGCGTTAAACGCCTCGAGGTCCGAGGTGATTCGAACCTCGCCATTTCGCAAATCAACGGCGAGTTCGACGCCAAAGACCCCAAGATGACAGCTTACCGAAATGCCGTCCTAAAGATCTCGGCCAGATTCGAGGGGCTGGCATTTCACCATATACCCCGATATAACAATCAGGCCGCGGACATTCTCGCCCGACTGGGCGCAAAACGGGACAAGGTTCCCGAAAACACCTTCCTCGAGCGGCTTTTTAAGCCATCCGTAGTCTGGCAAGACAATACAGGAACATCGGACTCAAACGATGTCGGGCAACAGCCCCCGCCCGAAAAGGACGATGGTATCATAGGCGGGTCCATGATCCGGAAAACGGATTCAGCGCATGACGTCATGGCAGTGATCGCACCATCGACTGAGCCGCTTCTTGCATACCTACTCCGAAAAGAACTCCCTGATAACCAAGCCGACTCTCGTCGGATCGTAAGGCAGTCTAAGGCCTACAAGGTTGAAAGCACATTTGCTTCCTTGGTGGCTTTGGTAATTCATAACAACATATATCTCATTGAACTAATATCCATTCAAGATTAAGATTTCAGGATGTTCAATGATTGGCATGGCATGGACTAGAGATGTGGACCCCTCAAAATGCTAAGGACAAGAATTGGCAAAGATCAAGACTCTACATTTTTGGTTTAGTGATCCAAGATCACATTGAGTCCATAGGAAAGCCAATACTATTAAAAGGGGATGAGGTGTTGCTTAATGGTCTTTTTGCTCAAGTGCTTAGTGACAACATTCCTAAACCCTCAACCACTCTCTCAATCCCAAATATGTCCAAAACCCAAAGTCCAACTTGGCCCCACCGAAATTTCCAATTCGGCCTCACCGAGTTCATCCAAGACTTAGCCACTGCCAAACTCTAACAAATCGGATCCACCGAAATGGATCTCGGTCCCACCGAGATGGCCTTGCCAACTCTCTGTAATCGTTTGCATTTACTTCGGTCTCACCGAGTTTGCAAATCGGTCTCACCGAGATGGCTTGCCAACTCTCTGTTGCCTTATTGCTTCACTTCGGTCCTACCGAGTTGATGCAATCGGTGCCACCGAGATGAGGATTGCCCTAAGCCATTGCACTTCGGTCCATCCGATTTGTTCGTATCGGTCCCACCGAGATTCCTAAAGTTCATATCTTTTACACAGTTCGGTGCTACCGAGATTATCGTTTCGGTGTCACCGAGTTGGGTCAAAAGTGTGTAACGGTTGGATTTTGTGTGGAGGCTATATATACCCCTCCACCCCATCCTTCTCAGTAAGGACAGCCATCAGAACGTGCCTACACTTCCACCATTCATTTTCTGAGAGAGAACCACCTACTCATGTGTTGAGATCAAGATATTCCATTCCTACCATTTGAACCTTGATCTCTAGCCTTTCCCAAGTTGCTTTCCACTCAAATCCTTCTTCCACCATAGCCAAATCTGTGAGGAGTGTTTGAGTGCTGGGAAGACTATCATTTGAAGCACAAGAGCAAGGAGTTCATCAACAACACACCGTCTATTACCTTTTGGAGAGTGGTGTCTCCTAGATTGGTTAGGTGTCGCTTGGGAGCCTCCAGTCATATGTGGAGTTGAACCAAGAAGTTTGTAAGGGCAAGGAGATCGCCTACTTCGTGAAGATCTACCCCGAGTGAGGCTAGTCCTTCGTGGACGTAAGCCATGGTGGAATAGACAAGGTTGCTTCTTCGTGGACCCTTCGTGGGTGGAGCCCTCCGTGGACTCGCTCAGCCGTTACCCTTTGTGGGTTGAAGTCTCCATCAACGTGGATGTACGATAGCACCACCTATCGGAACCATGCCAAAAACCACCGTGTCTTCATTGCGTTTGAAATCTCCAATCCCTCCTTTACATACATATGCAATTGCTTACATTCCGCTGCTATACTCTTAGAATTGCATGTGTAGGGTGATGCTTGATATGTACTATTGCTAAAATCTGCCCACAATTAAAATCTGGGAAAAGGTTAGGTTTTATTTGGTCAAGTAGTCTAATCACCCCCCCTCTAGACATACTTTCGATCCTACAAAGGTTCATGAAGGGGAACTTTATAAAATGAGTACAACGGGCGTCCTCCAGAGATGCATATCCGAGGAAGAAGGACAACTTGTACTGCAGGAGATACACTCCGGCATGAGCGGGCATCACGCCGCTGCTCGAACCCTGGTCAGCAAGGCCTTTCGCGCCGGTTTCTATTGGCCAACGGCCAGTGCTGATGCCTCGGCATTAGTACAGCGTTGCCCGGGCTGCCAGGTATTCACGAAACAGAGCCATATGCCCCCCACGGCTCTTCGCACCATTCCAATTACATGGCCCTTCGCGGTCTGGGGGCTCGACATGGTTGGGCCACTCAAGGGTGGATCAAACAAAAATAAGTACCTCCTCGTTATGGTAGACAAATTCACCAAGTGGATCGAAGCAAAGCCGGTCACCGAGGCCGAGGCCGTCCAGGTCATCGGATTCATTTCGGGGGTAGTTCACCGTTACGGTGTCCCCCACAGTCTGATCACAGACAACAGGACCAACTTCACGGCTAAAGAGGTTAAGGCATGGTGTAAGAAAATGGGCATTAAGCTCGACTACGCGTCCGTCTATCACCCGCAGTCTAATGGGCAGGTGGAGCGAGCCAACGGGCTCATCCTTAGTGGAATTAAGCCACGGCTAGTTCGCTCCCTTAAAAAAGCCGATTGCAAATGGGTTGAGGAACTTGATTCCGTCTTATGGGGCTTGCGTACAACACCAAATCGGTCCACCGGGTATACCCCGTTTTTTATGGTGTATGGCGCCGAAGCGGTCCTCCCTTGCGACATCATACATGACGCACCTCGGGTGCGCATGTACGAGGAATTGGAGGCCGAACTCGATCGGCAAGATGCCTTAGACTCTCTCGAGGAAGAGCGCAACGTCGCACGGGCTCGTTCTGCTATTTATCAACAGCAGGCTCGACGCTACCACGGTAGAGAGGTCCGTGCTAAAGAATTTAACGTCGGGGATCTCGTAATGAGATTGCACCCCAAAAAACAAAAACACAAGCTCTCCCCTAGATGGGACGGACCGTTCATCATTGACCAAGTGCTCATCGGAGGAGCTTATCGAATCCGAGATCCAGAGGATGGCTGATTAGAGCCCCACCCATGGAACGCGGCGCTACTCCGACGCTTCTATGCATAACTTCGAGTATACAGTCTGTATAAATAACTTGTGCATTTTCTTTCGATTTGACCTTTTTTCTTTCTTATCTTCTCACCTCGGAAAGTTCTTTTACGACCCCGAGGACACTCTAGCTGGTTCTTTTCAAAACAATAGCTATTCTGCCCCTTATGTACTATTGTCTTTCGAGCCACTATATGCATCGATTCGCTTTAAGATTTGGCCAAGCTGGGTTGCCCGGCTCCTATGCTTGCCCCTTACGTTCCCGATATTTCGGCTAGGGGGCAAAGGGAGCACCGCTATGATTGTTACTCCCGGGTCAGCCGGTGTAGTACCTCAGACGGATAAAGCCGAAAGCTAGCGGTCTTATAATGCGAATTGGTCAGCTATGACATAGGACTAACGTGGCAAGGGTCTTTTCAAACCCCGACCAGGGGCTTTAACCCCGAGGTCATCCATCTTCAGACGGGCGTGTTCGACACATTCCCCGCGGAAAGGAACTGTTGGAAGAACTATTTTCCTCGGAAGATGTTTCTTACGTTAAACAGTAATATAACATAGCCTTCCGTTACCCTCTCGTCTTTCGAGCCGCATAGCCCGATTGCCTGGTCCCTTGACGTATCTGGTTCGATAACTTCGGCCAGTAGTATGGGACACTCCTCGGACTTTGTCCGAGGAGGCGGAAGCCGACGGCTGGCTGACAGAGTTCGGTTACACGGGCGGAAATATTTGACATAGAATACCTTGGTACATAAAGTCATACCACCCTTTTCAAGCATGGTCTAACCCGTCTATTAAGGTATCTAGTGCGCAATCCTTTTGCGAGAATCGGGTGGCAGGCATTACACTATCGTATGCCTGGCTGGTAGGGATCTCTCCCCCATCCGGCCCCAGGGGTCCTACCCCTGCTAATTCTGTTGTCCTCAAACCGGTGTAATGGGTCTTCACCATGGCCCAGGCCTCTCTGGCACCCTCTCGGCAAGCTGATACTTTCCACGCTTGGATCCGGTGCCGCGCTCTCTTAAGACGTTCGGCTAGCGCGGCCATGTCCTTGGGGACTGGCGTCACCTCGGGCCATAACGCCTGGTGCACATCCTTCATCGCTTTCCGAGCTCCTTCATGCACCTCGGACAGACGATTGCTCATGTCTTCGGACATCGGACCCCGCGACTCCAGAGGAAGGCCAGTCAGGCACACTGTCAAACAACAACACATTTCGAATGATACATTTCCTTGGACAACTTGCATGACAAATGTCTTCCGTATTTTCTAAACTTACCATGAATCATATCGTCCGCTCGCCGATTCTTGGCCTCTGCAGCAGCCAGGCGAGTTTTTAAGCTCTCAATTTCATGGGCCTGCCGAGTGTTTTCCGCCCTAAGCGCATTCACATTGCCCACATGTTGACTTGCCTGGCGTTGCGCTTCCGCATACGCCAGATCTTCACGGGCCTGCTTCAGATCTCTTTCGAGATGGCCCAAGGCCTCCGCTGCTACAAGCAATGCTAGGCATCAACTCTGCTTTTTTAACGTCACCCACTTCAAGGGGTAAGCGCTTACCGTGCGCCTCTCTGGTGAATTTCTTCACCTGCTCAACCTCGGACAATGCCGCGTCAAGCTGCACCTTTGTTTGGACTAACGCCGAGGTCAATTGCTCGTTCTTCAAGCGAGCTTCCTGTTAAAACAACGATTGCGGGTTAGTATTCAAGTCTTGATTCGACCCCAGGGGCTCGTATCAAGCCTTAGGGGCTACTACTATACTTGGTAGTCATATTCGTCTTTGAAAATCTTACCCGCAGCCCTCGCGCCAGTACATCCAGCGACTCGTCAAAAGCACCTCGGGTTGCCCCGAGGTATGCGTCCACCGCGCTGAGAGCGTTAAGCTCATTGTCCGAAAAAGCCAGATTATTCAAGGAAGCCTTTCGACGGCGATAATTCGCAACGCATTGAATTTCGGATGGAGTGGCCGATGTCGCTGAGTCCTCGGGCTGGGCGGCTCCGGGGTCAACCCTTGCAGGATTTCGGACCTCTGCCTTCTTGAGCGGGGCCGCGCCTTCCTCAGCCTCCATCATGTGCGGTGGAGAGTGGAGGCTGTCTGCAAATATTCGGCAGTGTTAGAACCCGAAATGTCTTTTCTATGACATGAAGCTAAATGTTACCTAATGAAGGATGGAACACTCTCGCTTGCCCTCGCCGGAGCTTCTTGACCTTCTGGCCGAGCCCTTGCCAGTGGAGCCGTTTCTCTGCGGAGGCGTTGGGAGCGCCGCCCCTTTGGAGGAGAAGTCAGAAGACTAGAGACTGGGGGACGAGGGGCTCTCTTTCGCTTAGAGGAAGGGAGAGTTACCGATGAGGCTGGTCTTGTCCCCGGCGTATCAGGGACGACCGCTACCTTTGAGCTGTCAAGGCTCTCCAGGAAAAAACTCTTCCCTTCGTAGATAAGCCCCAGGTCTTCGTCCTCGTGATAGAGAGGATCTTCTGCACGACTGTGTAACTCTCTGGAGCTGGACTGCTCACCCCTTCGAGCCAACGCCTCCACCGCTGATCAACCAATATATAAAAGATTAATGATAAGGATTCCGAGGTGAAACAAGAAAACCCGGAATAAAGACTTAGGATGTCGGCTGGGTTGTAGTACGACAACCCGTCCTAGAACTGGCGTTTAGCAAACTCCTCGGCTGACCCTTGATACATACTGGCTAGTACAGCTCCGAGGGTCATTTGGTCCATAAAAGCCCCCTTGATGGATCGAGAGGCGTCCTCGGACCCGTTATACTCGCACAATAAATGTTGGCGCTGCCGAAGAGGCTGGACTCTCCGGTCCAGAGCCACCGCCATCACATCGATGATGGTGAGACCTGCGCCTGACAGGAGCTTTACCTTGGCCGCTAGCCTAGTCACGGCTTCGTCTTCCTCTTGAGCCGAACTCAGTGGCCTCCAGCTGTAACGCTTCCTCGACGGATCTAAGGAAAAGGGTGGAAGGCCTGGCCAGACTGGCTCGTACAATAGGACGTCGGTGATATAGAACCACTCAGAAGTCTAGTAATCGGCCTCCTCCCAAGGTGTCCCCACTGGGTAGCCAGTCTTGTCGATTCGGCAGACTTTAGCTCCTCCGACCTCGAATAACTTGTCGGTCGAAGAGCGGGGCACGATGCAGAAGAACTTCTGCCATAATCCGAAGTGTGCTTGACAGCCGAGGTGTAGCTCGCAGAGCACGACAAACCCCGCAATGTGTAGCACCAAATTCGGAGAAAGATGATGTAGCTGTAACCCGTAGAACTCCAGCAAGCCGCGAAGGAATGGGTGGATTGGAAACCCTAAGCCGCGGAGGAGGAAAGGTACGAAGCATACTCGCTCATCCCCCTGTGGCGAGGGGTAGTTTTCGGCGTGGGCTTGACCCTCGATGGATGTTAGTCCGGGGCGGGTAGCGGCTAGATCCGCATCCGGCAGGTATCCCTGTGTCGCCAAACACTCCAGTTGGAGGCGCGCGACGGAACAGCTCCCCCAGTCCCCCCTATCCGGGCCGTCAGGACGCCTTGATGATCCCTCGCCGCTCGCCATTTTTTGGGCTCCTAAGCTGGGGTTGGAGGGAGGGGGAATTTCTCGCTGCGGTTGCAAGGGCGCACAGCCACAAGCAAGGGTCGAGCGTCTATTAAGTAAGGGTAGAAAGGGCTGACGCTTCGATGTTTTTCCCATAAAGGGGCCCAATTCCCTAAGTGGCACGAGTTTCAACATGTGATATTGAGCTCTCGGCGAATTCTAAAGGTCGGCCGAGGTCTTTGACTCCGTTCGGAAAATAAAAGCACGGAAACTTGTCCGTCGAGCCAAGACTCCGGAATGTGAAGGACGACGACTTCGGCATCGAAGACCAGTTCAGGGGCTAGTGACGGTGTCCTGGAATAGGGGGTGCTAACCGGGCCGACCTGTCTTCTCGCTTGGGCCGATATACCCCCGCACATAACCAAGATGGACTCCGGAGACTGTACGTGGGAGGCGTGATCAAGGCTGTTTCTACCGAAGACTTGACGTGTACTCCAAGATCTCTCCTGCCGCCTCTCTCCTAGCATACCGACTTTGTAACCCTAGATACCCTCCCTGGCGTGTATATAAGCCATAGGGTTTAGCCCGTAATAGGGACATCAACGCAACATTACTTACCTAGCCATAGAATTTAGACTCATATTACGATCTCGAGGTAGATCAACTCTGTACTCGATACCTCTTCATCAATATAACAGAAGCAGGACGTAGGGTTTTACCTCCATTAAGAGGGCCCGAACCTGGGTAAAACATCGTCTCTATTGTCTCTGTTACCATCGATCCGAGATCCACAGCTCGGGACCCCCTACCCCGAGGCCTGCCGGTTTTTACACCGACATTCAGAGTCTGCTTCATCCATAATAACTGAGTGCAACAAGCGCCAGCAGCAATATATTCGGCCTCAGCCGTAGAGAGCAAGACACAATTCTGCTTCCTTGACGACCAACACACCAAAGATCTACCGAGGAAATGGCATGTCCCCGAAGTAGATTTCCTATCAACCCGGTCACCTGCATAATCTGAGTCTGAATATCCAACGAGGTCAAACTGTGCTCCCTTAGGATACCATAAACCTAAGGTGGGGGTGTGAGCCAAATATCTCAGAATACGCTTGACCGCTTGATGATGCGATTCTTTTGGTGCAGCTTGGAAACGAGCACACATACAAACACTCAACATAATATCAGGTCTGGATGCACATAAGTAGAGCAAAGAACCAATCATCGAACGATAAGCTTTCTGATCGTAATCTTTACCGTACACATCTGCGTCCAGCTGGCCATTCGTGGGCATGGGAGTTTTGTAGCCCTTCTATTTGCAATCTTGCATTTTAAACTTCTTCAGACAGTCTCTCAGATATTTCTCCTAAGATATGAAAATTCCGTTGTCCTGTTGACGGATTTGCAGTCCGAGAAAGAACTTGAGTTCACCCATCATAGGCATTTGATATTTCTCAGACATCATTCGTCCGAATTCCATGCTGCATGCATTGTTAGTACAGCCGAAAATAATATCATCCACATAAATTTGACACACGAATAGATCACCATCAATAGCACGAGTGAAAAGAGTGGAATCAGTGGATCCTGGCTTGAAGCCTTTGTCGAGCAGAAACCTCTTCAGAGTGTCATACCAAGCTCGAGGGGCTTGCTTCAGCCCATACAGAGCCTTTTTCAACCTGAAAACTTTGTTAGGAAACTGAGGGTTTTCAAAGCCAGGTGCCTGCCTAACATATACTTCCTCATCGATTTCACCATTGAGGAAAGCACTTTTCACATCCATTTGATAAAGCAGAATATCATTGTAGTTTGCATAAGCGAGAAGAATACGAATTGCCTCAAGGCGAGCAACAGGAGCATATGTTTCACCGAAATCAATACCTTCTACCTGTGTATACCCTTGAGCGACAAGACGCGCCTTGTTTCTCACAACAATGCCATTTTCGTCTTGCTTGTTTCGGAAGATCCATTTTGTGCCGATGATATTGTGCTTCTTAGGATTCGGTTTGTCAACCAATTCCCACACATCATTCAATTTGAATTGCACCAACTCTTCTTGCATGGCATTCATCCAATCGGGATCATTCATGGCTTCCTCATACTTGGTAGGTTCTGTCAATGAGACAAAGGAGAAACTGCCACAGTAGTTAGCCAAACGAGTGCGAGAGCGAGTTGTGGGTCGGTAACCTGGATTCTCGAGATCTTTGAGGATTAATGCAGGGTCAACTCGATTTGCCACTCGTGGGAGAGGATTTCCTTCTTGATGATCATTTTCATTTTCCTCAGTATCAGCATCAGGATGAGCATTTGTTTCTCCATTATCATCGGGATTGCCATTTTGATTTGCACTTGCAGTTGGATTACCATTTGTGTTCGGTGTGGCATTTTCTTCGACAGTAGATTGGCGTGTTCTTTGAGCTATGGGGGAATCTTCATCGGAAGAGTTAGGTGTATTTCCTTCGACTGGCCTGACGTCCCCAATGGCCATTTGCCGAATAGCATCCGAGATCGGTGGTTCATCTATCACATTAGGCAGGTGCTCCTTTTGAGAGCCGTTAGATTCATCAAACCGCACATTTACCGTTTCCATAACTTTCCCGTGGTGAGAGTTATAGACACGATAAGTATGCGAGTTCGAGCCATAACCAAGAAGAAAACCTTCATGTGCCTTAGGTGCAAACTTGGAACTATGATTCATGTCACGAATATAGCAAGGTGCACCGAAAACACGTAAATAAGAAACATTCGGTTTCTTGCCAGTGATAAGCTCATATGAAGTTTTCTTAAGGAATTTGTGAAGATAAACACGATTCACAACATGACAAGCAGTGTTAATAGCATCAGCCCAGAAACGAATGGGAGTTTTATACTCACTGAGCATTGTTCTCGTCATTTCGATGAGAGTTCTATTCTTTCGCTCAACAACTCCATTCTGTTGTGGAGTGTATGCGGCAGAGAACTCATGAGTTATACCATGTTCATCGAGAAAATCTTTGATATGAGTATTTTTGAACTCAGTACCATTGTCGCTTCTGACATGCTTAATTCGCACATCATATTCATTCTGAGCCTTCTTGGCGAATCTTTTGAAGATGTCTTGGGTGCAGGTTTTGTCTTCGAGAAAGAATACCCAAGTGTATCGAGAGAAATCATCAACAATAACCAGACCATAATGACTGCCTCCGAAACTTGCATGGTTTTAAGGTCCGAATAAATCCATATGAAGAATTTCCAATGGTCTTGTTGTGGTCATGACAGTTTTTGATGAATGGTGCTTCTTGGCCAATTTGCCGGCTTCACACGCACCACAGAGACGATCCTTGTCGAATTTCACATCAGGAATGCCACGAAGATGATTTTTCTTCACAAGAGTCTGCAAATTTCTCATACCTGCATGACCAAGTCTTCGGTGCCACAGCCATCCTTCAGTTGCTTTTGCAAGCAAACAAGTTTGGACTGAGGGACCCTTAGAGAAATCCACAATATATAAATCACCCTTTCTATTTCCCTTGAAGACGAAGGAATTGTCAGAGGCCATAAAGACGATGCATTTGGATGATGAAAATAGAACTAGCATGCCTAGATCACAAAGCATGCCAGCTGACATGAGATTGAATCCAAGAGACTGAACAAGTAAAACATCATCAATGTTCTTGTCCTTGGATATAGCAATTTTACCTAACCCAATTACCTTTCCTTTGTTGTTGTCGCCGAAAGTAATATACTTCTGAGATGAAGCAATTAAGTTGGGGTCGACAAACAACGACTTGTCTCCGGTCATATGACTAGTGCATCCACTATCCATTATCTATTCGGTACACCCGGAGACATAGTCCTGCAGAGAACTCAGGCTTTCTTAACCACCCACATCTTTGTAGGTGGCTTCAAAACATATGAGCGAGCAGGATATGATTTCTTTCGATAGTCATAAGAATTGTGACTTGAGTGAGTACGAGCATAATCAAAAGAGTATGCATTGAAATTCTTCCCAGACGAATGAGTATAGTGGTTAGATGAGGTATGCATGTACTCATTTTGTCGAACCTTTTCCAGGAAGTATCGAGCATTTTCAGCCTGCATGGTTAGTAACGTAGTAACAGGCAATGCTTCGATAGTTTTCCTAGGCACCCAGATAGCTTTCTTTGGGGGGGCCATTCCTGCTGTTTGGTCCAACATAGCGAGCAACAGCCTCACCACGTTGGTTTTTGAACAACTTATAGTTGTCCAGAGAATCATCATATGAGTATTCAGGAATAGGACAGTCATATCCCGAAAGTAAAGCTGGATCGAGCGTTTTGCTCTTGGCCGGTACCCACACAGTGCGAGGATATTGACCAGGTTCCCAGTAGGAGCCATTTTCATTCAGTTTCCTTTCGAAACCGATACCTTCTTTCCTGGGATTTTTGTGAAGAATGGATTTCTTCAGAACATCACACAGGGTTTGATGCCCTTTGAGAGACTTGAACATTCCTGTCTGAACAAGATCCTTCAACCTAGTATTTTCATCAGATATAGAACCATTTTCCTCGACAGACGGGTTAGCATTCACAGAAGATTCAGCATTTGATTCAGAGTTACTATGTTCAAGGCATTTTAGGCAGGGTGGTACAAACACCTCAGGTTTCTCTTTGAGTTGTTGGGTGGGAAGAGAATTTTCTCTGATCAAGTCATCATGAGCCTCTCTCAGTGACTCGAGTTCCTGTTTCCTTTTCAGGTAATCATAAGTCAATCTCTCGTGGTCGACCGAGAGAAAATCATGACGATTTGATAGTTCTTTCATTCGAGACTCGAGAGCGGAATGCTCTTCTGTCAACGACAGATTTTTCTCCATCTTCTCAACCAACAACCCTTCAGATTTCCTGAGGGTTTTCTCAATTTTCTCGAGAGAGTTTTGTTGCATATTAGCAATTTTGATCAGTTTAGCATGGTCATCCTCATCCGAAGAGTATTGATCACTGGAGTAAACCTTGTGATGTTTGGAGGATACCTTTTCTTCCGAAGCTTTGGCCATGAAGCAGTAGGCAGGAGATTTGTTGTCGCTCGAATGATTCTCAAAGAAGTTTGATGCAGGAGTAGGGGCACATGCTATGCCAGCCATGCCGGAATCAGAATCCTCGTCGGATTCATCAACTTCTTCGGAGTCAGATGACTCTTCTTCATCGGAATCCATCTCCTTGCCGATGTATGCCTTAGCCTTGCAAGAGGTGTTCTTGCGGTTGGATGAGGACTTGGAAGGATTCCTTGAGGAAGATCTTGACGAGGACTTGGAGGAGGAGCTGTCCTTCTTCTTGAAGAACTTCTTCGTTTTCTTCTCATCATCGGAGTCGTGGCTTTTGCTCTTGCCTTTGCCATGGTTGTTTCCTGAATCATATCTTCCACTGGCACGGATTTCAGCTTCCCAGAGAGGGCAGTCCGAAATGAAATGTCCTGGCTTTTTGCACTTGAAGCAGGTGTAATCTCCAGTAGGTTTTGATGAAGATTTGGAGCCGCCAGAGTTGCTGGATCCTTTCTTCTGAAACTGATTTTTCCTTTGAAAGCGCTGGAATCTTTTCGTGATTAATGCGAGATCCTTGCTGATCCTTTCTGGGTCATCTGAATCTTCTTCGGCATTTCCTTCTGAGGAAGATTCAGCCACAGCCTTGAGAGCATGACTTTTTTGGTGACTTGAGCCATAGAGATCTCTCTTTTCTTCTTCTTGTTACTCGTGGGTGTTTAGCCTTTCCATGATATCAGCTGAGTCGAGAACTTTGAAATCAGCTCGTTCCCGAATCATCAGAACTAGAGTGTCGAACGAACTGTCAAGGGATCGGAGCAGTTTCTTCACAACTTTGTGATCAGTGATGTCTTTGGCGCCGAGACCTTGTAGCTCGTTTGCAATGTCACTCAGACGATCGAAGGTTTGCTGGCAGCTTTCATTTCCGATTCACTTGAACCGATTGAACTTTGCCCGAAGAGTATCATTGCGAGCCTCTTTCTGAGTTGAAACACCCTCATTTATCTTTTCGAGAATGTCCCACAATTCCTTTGCAGTTTCACACTGACGATAGCGAAGAAATTGAGCACGAGAGAGATGGCCACCAATTTCATCTTTGGCTTGAGCATCCATCTAAATAAGTTTCTTCTCGCGGTCAGTGGGGACCCGGGGCACTTCAACCACGAATCCATTCTGCACCATGTTCCACATATCATCATCAATAGCTCGGAGACAGATCTTCATCTTCTCCTTCCAGAAGGGATAGTCCGTCCCATCGAAGATGGGAATCTTGAGGTGCGACTTGTAGCTCACTGAAGACATACTTAAACTCCAAGGTGGTTAGACCAAAATGAGCAGAGTCAAGGAGTACCTTGCTCTGATACCAATTGTAGGAACGAAGTATGTCTACCAGAGGGGGGGGTGAATGGGAGTTTTAAATTTTCTTCGGAAATATCAAAACTCTCGGAACCCAGCAGCGAAGCGAATGAAAACAATGTACAGTGAGCGAATACAAACTAACGAATGGAAACTAAAAGCATGCATCGAGACAAATCACATGATTGAAATATATCATACAGCACAGTTCGAATGTAAAAGGGAGAAGCAGAGGTGACCAGTGATGCTCGATGGCGACAAGAAATTTGGTAGACCAGTTCGCCCTTCTGCAAAAGGACTACGTTTGGTTGGAGGGGTTGTGATTTAACACAGAAGATAAACTCTCTTCGCCCTATTCTCCTCGACAATTGGTTCGTTAACCAATGTCGATCACTCATGGTAGATGCTTGAGGCGATCTCCAAACCTTTACAGACTTCTTCTTCGAGAACCACAATTACTCTTGGTCTCTGAAGAAATTGACACCTAACCGTCTAGAGAGTTCGCAGCTCTCAAGAGTAATAGGCGGAGCGTACTGGACTTAGATTCGAGTGATGCTGAACCACTATCTAATTTTTCGGCTCTGGGGTTTTCTCTCGGTGGATTTTAAACTCAAATCTCTCGGAGAGGGGGTTGCTCAACAATCTTCTCAGAATCACACGGAGCAGCCACCGGACAACGCCGGTGCGGGGTGGCTATTTACAGCCGCAGCCTTCCCTGGTGGGAAATGACCATTTTGGACACGCGGTCCAGCCAATGGCCAACCGACACATTCACAATGGTCGGATTTTAAGAGCAACGGTAACATTACTTGAGGAACAAGTAATGCTAACTCCTCGGTCAGAGACAAATCTCTCGCAGCGAAGAAGATCACAGTCTCTTGCTGGCAAGTATTTGCTCGGAACACAAAGAGATTTCTCTCGCAACTTTCATAGGATTTGGGTTTAGCATCAGAGAATCAAAGCTTTGAACGCTACACCCCTCTTAGTAGTACGGTGGTCCTATGACTCAATAAAGAGAAGAGAAACAACGAAATAAATGCTATGTCTTCACTTCGTCTTCAATCTTCTTGGCCGCAATCACTTTCTTTGGACGAGCACCGAACCAATTGCTTTGCATCAGCAATTTTTGAGGGGTCACTCTTGTCATCATAATCTTCGGTGATAACCTTCACTGCCACGCAGGGGATTTTCTTCGGAGTTTGAACCAAACTCCTCTTGACTCCAGGGACCTGTTACTCTGTGTGCACTAGCAAACACATCAGTCCCTTACTGTTTATGTCAACAATCTCCAAAACATAAGGAGGCAAATTATTGCACCAACAAGAAGAAAATGGAAATTGAGAGGGAGAAGATCGAGTTGGACAAGCAACAAGCGGCGATCAAATGGGAGCTCGAGAAGGCCAAGACATTTGGAGAGATTGAGCTCGAGAAGGAGAGGTTGCAACTTGCACGGGACGCGGAGGATGCGAAGATCATGTTGGCGGACGAAACCCTCTTGGATGAGCATGCAAAAAAGTGGCTTGCGGAGAAGAAGAAGGAGATCAACGAGCGTAGGGCGGCAGCGGCAAGGATGCAGGCGGAGCATGCAGCCCGGATGCAGGAGGAGCAAGAGGAGCAGGACGCAAGGATGGCCTCGGAGCAGGCGGCATGGATGGCGTCCGTCCAGTGATCCGGCTAGCAGCGAGGGATCCGTCAAGCTCGGACATTGATTTCATTTTGGCTTGTCCGGATTGTTGAACTATGATTTGTTTTGCTTTGTTTCGAACTGTTGAATTCGAACAATTTGTATCGTATGATTGACGTGCATGGATTGCATGGATTTGAGGCTCCACATTTGAGGTATGTGGATGTGCGGCAACCAATATGAGGGGCCGGCGGGTGCTGTCCGCGGACGCGCTCGGACGCGTCCGCGGGCATTTGAGGGGCTAGATTTGCCAAGTTCGGTTGTAGATGCTCTAAGGGTGGATGGTGCGTCGACAAAGGGAGTTCAGTTGGAGCTGCTGATCTTCGGAGGTGATCGGCGTCGCTCGAGACGCGGTGATGTTGCTCAGTGTAGGACAGGCTCTTTTGTGTTGTAGTTGTAATGTCGCTGATGATTGTCTTTAGACTAGCCCGGGTATGGAGTTCGTTCTACGCTCGTTGTTCGCAGTGATTGTAGTCTTCTTGTACTTAATATTCCGCCTTCTATGAAACTATGGTACACATTTGTGTACTCTCGAGTTAGAACTCCCATTTCCCGATCGGAGGTTTGAGCTGCTATGGCAAGCTTTTTTCCGAATAGTGGGTATGGGAACCCATCGTACCAACATGATTGGCTGGTGTTGATGATACCGGACCCGTTATAACCCCGATTGGAAGGGCAGGCCAGTCTGAGGCTCTGGGGATGCGAGGCCATTGAAAGTGAGTATCCCATATTCTATGACGGAGATAGAGCATTAATTGCAGTTTTCACCCCACCTTAACTACCGAGCGAGGGATGAAATCTTTCGACGACTAGGGAGGCGTCACCCGAGGCCGATTCCAGTGGATCACTATAGAATCTTCTAGAAGCAGGTTCTCTGGGCACTATGGTAGGACGTGGATAGATCATGACGAGAATGGACTTCTCCGTCATGTAATGGTTTAGAAGAGTCACGGTCCTGTTCCCCGCCAGGCTTTTTCCCTTCTCGACTAGACGAAGGAGATATTCAAAAAAATGAATAGACGTTTTTTTTAACACAGTACAGACGCAAGCGCTCATGTAAACGCGCATACACTCACCCCTATGAACGCACACATACACACTCTACTACTATGAGCACATCCGAGAGACTGAACCGGCATATCATCTTAAGATTTTACGAAGTCACCGTAGGCGCCTCGTAGTCGACGGGAACGATTCCTCCCACTGAACGCGCATCGCCGGAAATCCTGAAATAAATCCAGAATAAATGCGAGCACCAGGACTTAACCCTGGTGGGCTGGGATATCACTGTCCTCCTAATCGTCCAACCACAGGTTGGTTCGCAAAAATGAATAGGCGTTGCGTGAAGTGCGTGAGCGACCGCATGCGTATTTTCTCTCTTATACCCAGCTAGCAGTATGCGACACATGTCTGTACTATGTATTTTCAGAATAAAACATCATTTCAAATTGATAGTACATTTGTCCAGCTCAAAAAAGCAAAAATTGGCGTCGCAGTTTGCCAACAGCACAGTTCGTCCCACTTAAACAAAGCATACCGGTCGTCACGTCTCGGCTTAAACCACGCGTTTCAGAAAGAAGACGGGAAAGGAATCCACCAAATAAGCCTCCGCCGTTTCCATAGCTCTCGCCAGATCTCGGTGGCGGCGGCGGCATCACGGAGGCAGATGGCCGGCCGGCGCGAGCCCCCCCTGATGCGCACCGGCTTGGGCAGCGGGCAGCCGCCGTCCCGCGGGTCCCGCATCGCGGCGGCGGTGGCCGTCGGCGTTACTCTCGGCTGCGTCTGCGCGTTCCTCTACCCCGACGGCCTCATCTCCCGCTCCACCGACTCCGCCCTCCACTGGCGTCGCCGGGTAACCTATTCCTCCTTTCTTCTCCTTCTCCTTTCTTCCATGCCTGTTTGTTTCTTGGTACACGAAGGTAGATGACTTGTTGGTTTTGTGATGTATCTTGATTGAAAGGTTTTCCAGTGTTGGTCCGCTTAGTGTGAGATTAATATTCATATGCGATTCTTGTTAGACGAACGCAACAGTGTAACGACAATGGATGAATCTTAGAATCTAAGTCAACCAGGTATGCGTGAGAACTCAGACTTGTTAGGGAATGATGCCGTGCATCTTCCGTCTGGATCAATTATGAGCAGTCTGTGGAGAATGCTTAAAATGCTCCAGTGATATGAAGGTAATTGCCTAGATTAGCATAAAACATGTCATAACCTCAGAATGGATAAGCGATGCTCAGAGATTGCTAGCATTTTAGCTGTTGTACACCCAAAAAA
Organism: Elymus sibiricus; assembly: GCA_039707655.1. Classification (NCBI taxonomy): domain Eukaryota; kingdom Viridiplantae; phylum Streptophyta; class Magnoliopsida; order Poales; family Poaceae; genus Elymus; species Elymus sibiricus. Next base: position 162,125,886 of record CM077666.1, on the reverse strand, counting down.
ATGATTATTGTAGTGGTAGAAGGTGATATCTGCATTTTGCTATGTTCTTCTGGCTTCTGCTATGCTTTGTGATTACTTAAGGTTGTCGGCTAGTTATTACATCTGCTTAAGTAGTCGTTGGAATGATTGAACACTTGTATGCTGTGAAATGATTGAACACTTGTATGCTTGTCAGCGATGTTGGCAGCACATGCTGCTCGATTTATGTTGCAGCAAATAATCATCTTTGCAGAAGCACCACTATATTTTTGCAATGGCTGCAGCCGGTAGCTTGTGCAGGGGTTCCCGTTAGCAAAAAATATTTTCATTTTTTTACCTTTCTACGAATAAACGATATTTCGAGTGCTTGTTGTCAAGTGCCTACTGCTGTGCCATACAGCCAAGCTCCTAGCAGTGATCTGAATCAAATAATATATGGGAATGAATTACACCGTAACACGCAAAACAGGCATGCACCTTGATAGCAATGAGGAATGGCAATTACAAACAACCTGACAAGATAGAGAATCAAACTGTGAACTTTAACAGCTAGGTGCTCCGATGGTTCTCACCTAATTGTCTACACTACGCTGTAAGCCTCGTCCATGTATGTAGTCTCGGCTTTCACCTTCAGATGATTTTCCTTGTTCATTGCACTTACAGCATTCTAAAATAAGTGTGTATCTCAATAGTTATACTTGTCATTATTCCTATTTCTTCTTAGGTTTCAAAGAAACTCCAACTAATTTTTGCTTTGCCAAATTGCCCGAAGCTCAGCACCTTCTGTTATTTCTTGATATTAAATATTATAGTCTGAAAGAATATTTCTAAAGGCAATGACTTGTGGGACCTTAACGTTTGTGCACCAAAATAGTCACATATCACTGTCATAGGCTTCTAAGAGCAATTCTAGCAGACTCCGAAGTGGCCCTCTATCCCTAAAAAATTTAGAGAGCCCTCTACAAACACCTAACTTGCCTGTATATTTAGGGAAGAGCAGGGAAAATATAGAGGGCATTCTATCCTCGTTATTTTGGTGCCAGGAAGGTCCATCTTCCGTTTCTTCCCTCCTGCGCCGTTTGCCGTCGCCGCCACTAGCATGGCCTCCGGCGAGCTCTCCGCCTCTCCCGGCGCTCGTCTTTTCCCCTACCCTGGTGCCACGCGGATGGAGTCCAGCGAGCTCCCTGCGACTCCCTTGCCATCTTCCGCGCCCCCACCCCTGACTTCTCTCCCCCTCGCTACCCTCATGCAAACCTCCGCCACCGCTCCTCCTTCCACGCACCCCTCCTACTCCCGGATAGATGCGCCACACTTGGAAAGCTCCGCACCATACCGCTGCTTGAGGGGTGTGCACTCCGCGAAGACCGTAGCAGCGCGACCTGCCCGCCAAGGCCACCTTCAAGCACGTGAGGACCTGAACCCGGAGGTGCCGAGCTCCAGCACCAAACAGATTCTAAATAACACATTCCTATTCTTTTTTCTACAGGGCATTCAGAAGTTCTGTATGGTCATATATCTAGAAATGATGGAAGGCTATATACCTTGAATCATGCTTCCAAAATCTGCACCTTCCAAAATGGCATTCCTAAATTTTGTATGTTCATATATGGTCATATATCTACAAATGATGGAAGGCCATGTACCTTGAATCATGCGTTCACAATCTGCACCTTCTACATTTTTTCGGGTAAAGCCCACATGTCTGATATGAGAGGAGGTTAATGGTAAAAAAGATCATGTGCATCTATGTAGAGAATCCGATGTTCATAATTTTTCAGTTGGCTTATATATTTACATATCTGTTGTTGATTGTTTAGTTATTATAACCAAGGTGTGTTTTGCTTAAGATGTTTTCTTCATGTGCTGCTTTTTACAATTATATTTTTGATATGTTAGGCTGACTCAGTTACTTGTGAGACATCGGAGGAAGTTACCAACCTACAGTCACAGTTGGCATCATTGGAGAGAAAAAATGCTGACTTCAGGAAGCAGATCAATGAACTCTCGATGAAGCTTCAAATGGCTGGACAAGGAAAAAACCAGGCTTTGTATAGTGCTGGTCCTTTTGGTACTGTGAAGGCTCTTAGAACAAATCCAACAGTGATGCCTGATGAATCCACCAATCCCAGACTGGCCAAGATATTGCAACATGTTGCTGTAAAGAAAGAAATCATCGTTGCAGTGGCAAACTCTAACGTGAAAGAGACGCTTGAGATGTGGTTTACTAATATCAAAAGAGTTGGAATCACAAATTACTTGGTTGTTGCATTAGATGACAGCATAGAGAACTTCTGCAAGTCCAAAGACGTCCCAGTTTATCGGCGGGATCCTGATGAAGGCATTGACAGCATAGGGAAGACAGGTGGAAACCATGCTGTTTCTGCTCTGAAGTTTCGCATTTTGAGGGAATTCTTGCAGCTTGGGCACAGTGTTCTCCTCTCCGATATTGATATCATGTTCTTCCAAAATCCCTTTGATCATCTTTACAGAGATTCTGATATAGAGTCCATGAGTGATGGCCACGACAATACGACAGCCTATGGTTTCAATGATGTGTTTGATGAGCCTTCAATGGGCTGGGCAAGATACGCACACACGATGCGCATATGGGTTTTTAATTCTGGATTTTTCTTCATAAGGCCAACGATCCCTTCAATTGAGCTCTTGGATAGGGTAGCTGGTCGCCTTTCTCGTGAACCCAAATCATGGGACCAGGCTGTTTTTAACGAGGAACTGTTTTTCCCCTCACATCCTGGTTATGAAGGTCTACATGCATCCAAAAGAACCATGGATATATATCTCTTTATGAACAGCAAAGTTCTCTTCAAGACTGTGAGGAAAAGTGCTCAACTTCGGAAGTTGAAGCCAGTGATTGTGCACTTGAACTACCATCCTGATAAGGAGGCGCGCATGAAAGCAGTGATTGAATTTTATGTTCATGGAAAGCAGAATGCACTTGATCATTTCCCTGATGGTTCAGAATGATAAACCAAAGCTTATTAGGAAACAGCAAATGACCCTTCTTGTTTTCTTGCTGTTATCCATTGTTCTTGAAACTCTGGATGGAAGCGCGTATCCGTGACTACTGTAAACAATACATGATAATTTTGGAACATTGTGCTTGAGATGTCGACTTTCAGTGAGCATCTAACCCTGATAGTTCTGTAGTTGGTAACTTAAATGTCGATCTCGATACTACCTTCTGTACTTTGTTGGACTTGAACAATTTTATGTCTGGTTAATAATAAGTAGCAGTATCACATCTGCATGTGTGCGTGTAGAGCTGTAGTTATACATTCGCTATGAAATTTTAATGTGGTAATACCTGTGGAAAGATATACTCTGGTTAGTTATTCGACGATAGCAACTTAAATCTCCATATTTGATTAATTCACACCTGCTTATACTAGTTTAGATAAATAGAGTGCCGACTGATGATATCCATCAGACATGATGGCTACTACTGTATTAAATCCTCTTGCCTTGGTTGCACTCGCCTCCTCCTTTCAGTTTGTGCGTGCTAAGAAACCCGCAGATAGAGAGGATCCACACCGACCCAATCCAATTGAAGAGCTTCATGTTTCTCTACTCATCCGGCGCCTGCAGCAGGAGATTGCAATAATTAATAATCAACAACCCCGGTATCTAGTACAGGAAACAGAGCATATAATATGGTTTGTTTGTTTTTTGCCCTGATATACATATAATATGGTTGATGAATCATGATATTGTACTGCATTAGTTTGGATTGTTAATGAACTATGGTAATATGGTGGAGGTTGCCCTTCGAAATGGAGGGTTCCTCTAATCTCACATCTCCGTATATTGGACTAACACTGTTTGTACGATCAATCTACTTCACATATATAGATATAAGTAAAGAAATTAATATGTCGTTAAGGTATATATAGGACGTCCAGCAAATTTCAATATCATTCAGAGTGGCTCAGTGGTGCACTCACACCAGGAATAAACAGTAAAAATACATAAAATAAATAAATCAAAACAACTAAAGAATCATGCATGCGCATAATTGAGTTTTTTTTTTTTGCATCCTTGCTACAAACCTAGAACTTTGATTATTTTGGAACAGAGTGAGTACGTTTCTATTTCTGAATTGTGTGACTATTTTCAGTTTTATTTCTCCATTTCAAATTTTATTTTTGTGATTTTCTTTTAGAATTTTCCTTTTTATCATGCTTTCTATTTTTTTATTTTTTTAACAATACATTTTAGCTTATGTTTTCCACCAGTAGAATTTCTCCGGGTAAATTTTGTTCAAAGTGCGCATTTCAGTAGTAGATTTTTACGAATGGTTTTTTTCTGTTTTGATTAAAAACAAAGAGTACAAACATGTTAGTCGTGTTTGTGTCAGTGTGGTGGACACTTTTTAAGCAAACATTTTCTTTGTGATCTATTAAATTATTTCATGACTATGATCATATGAATATTTTTATATGATATATGCATACTTTCTCTAAATGACCAAATAAATCACCACCTACAGGAACAAATTTCATGAACCAGTGAAATATCATATTTTGCTAATACATAATATTGGGATTATTCATTTCAAATAATAATAATAATAGGATTATATTTTCTTCAACATTTTTATTGTAAATTATTGATAAACTTTGTTTTCTTATTTTTCTCCCCACGGGCAATAGCTCCTTGCTCTTTGCTCCGCAATAATAGGAGCTCCGGACTATGTCTAAAGCATCAACTAAAGTAGATAATGCCGACTATATAATAATTTACTTTTGTATTAATATTATAAGAACTTAAATTAAAAATACATGTAATTATGAAATATTTATTGAATATAAGTAGCATAATGTAATTTAAACATTTGAGCCTTTTAGCATGCATGTTGCATGTTAACTGTTAAGGCGGACCTTTTTCCATGCAAGATTATATGATAAGGTGGCATTGATGCATGTTGAGATAAATATGTTAGTGAGATCAACTACTTATTTATACTAGACCAATACCCCGTGTGTTGCGGCAGGAATTCCTATGAAGCAAAAACTGAGCTAATCTCTAATTTGTGTAGTTGGCACATGGGCAGCTGCACAAAACATAAGTAATAATCCTCACATATGTTTATTTTTAGTGATTTTGGGAACTGTATAAGGTCTTGCTAGAAATTTCGTTACCCCGGGGTGCAACGAAAAAAGAAAAGAAAAGGATAACACAAAAACGATGGAGTAAATCATGCGAGCGGGTGATCCTAATGAAATCCTAGAAGTTTTGCGAAACATATAAAATAAGTACTCCCTCCGTACCAAAATATAAGACGTTTTTGCATATCATCATTATTATTATATATTATGTGATGAAATAAGTACAAATTATGACATCACCAAAACAGAAAATGATGACATGACACATGTTGACTTACATTGATCTACACGCACCAATTAATTGAAGGTTTGAAAAAAATAAAATGTTCTATCCCCGCGCATGGTCTGCCTACCCGAACAAAATAAGAAATCCGAACAGAACATACGTTTTTTTTTTTTTGCGAGAAACTTCCAATCTATTCATCTTCAATCATGGCAGTACAACGAACACTAGTGGGAATTGTCTATATAAGATATATACTCCCTCCGCCCCATAATATAAGATCATTTTTCAACCTAACATAGCTTGAAAAACGATCTTATATTGTGGGACGGAGGGAGCACACATGTTTTTCTCTTTTCAAACAAAAACATGTCCCAGAAAATAAAAGATTGTCTGCAATGATTTTAATATGCGATATAGTGCGTTTACAAATCACCTGAATAGATCAATTAAAAAGCCTTGCCTGGTTTGCAATTTTGTTCACACGCCTTCACAGAATTGTTCATGTTACTGCATAAGAATGTTGATGCCACTAGTGAAAATGTTCCATACAGTAAAAAATATGTAAAAGAAAATTCATACTTCAAACTATTTTTTCATACTAGTTGATAAAATGCTCGTGTATTTCATAAACAAAAGTTTACCACCGTTAAAAGAAATGTTCATGTATCTCAAAGGAGACGAGACGGCGGCGCCTCCCTGAAGATGGAATAAGGTTCTTCCCGCCTAGCCCCCGTCCCGGTGGTGCGTCTAGCATCATCGGTGGGCGCGTGGAGATGTGTCTCCGGCGGATCTGTCCTTGGTGGATTTGCTCGGATCTGGTCGTAGTTCGTCTACGTTCGTGCGTCTTCAAGTTGGATCCTTCCGATCTATGTTACTCTTCAACGGCGGCGGTTGCTGTTCTGATGCGCTGGTCCTATGGGGCCTTAGCACGACGACTTCCCGACTGTCTACTACAATAAGTTTTGTCCGGCTCCGGCGAGGGAGGGGCGATGACGGCGGCGCGCGTTCGGCTCGCTTCAGTGCTTGTAATCGTCGCTAGGTGGTCTACAGATCTGGATGTAATTTTTATTATTTCTGATGTTCGTTGTACTGCCATGATTGAAGATGAAAAGATCGGAAGTTTTCTCGCAAAAAAAGAGATGCTTATGTATTTTAGAACAAAATGTTATTACGTATGGAAATAAATGTTCGTGAACTAAAAAAAGGAACTTCATAAGCTCATGCAATTTACCATGTACGAATAACAATAAAAAATTAGTAAGTGACTGAATTCGGAACACAAGATAAGAACCAACTAATGGTTATGGTTAGGAGGACGGTGCTACCCCACAGAGATCAACCCCGGTTTGATGACGTAGTGCCTCATTAATGCGGATTATTACTATTGTGAGAGGCAACCTTCCGTTTGATCGTGAGGCGCCTGTAATGATTTTGTCAATCTTAAAGCTCCACAACTTTGACCCGGTCATCCTAGGTGATGTGTGAATGCGTATGTGTGTGTGTGATGGTGTGAATGACTGCATTGTTCGTTGTTTTAAAAGAAATTTAAAATAAATCAAAATCAAAATAAAAGAAAAAGAGAAAACATAAAATATATAATATAAGGAAAATTGAAAAGGAAAGATAAAGTGGATCTAAAAAACAACGTGAAAAGAAAGGACGCCAATATACATCTGACGTCAGCTCAGGGGGTAATAACCCGAGCGAATGATCGTTCCATCAGGCAGGGAGGAACGTACAAATGTTTCCATTCGTTCAAAAAAATCACTCCCAGCGAACACTTCAAATTGCCATGCAAAAATAGATAAAATTGACATGTTGTTGTAAAGAATTTTCCATTTCTAAAGTGAAATTTTCCATGTTAAAAATTGTCATGCTTAGAAATTGTCCTACTAACCGAAGGGAATTGACATGCTACCTCAACGGAAACAGCTAAAAATTGTCAATGCTCTAAACACCAAAATTGCCTTCCCGAATTTGTTCGCTTAGATTGCCATCCTGAGCGGACCATTTTTTCTGTCAGCTTCATAGTTCACTCAGATGGATACGTGGGAGCAAACACTTTAGGATTCGTGCGCGGCATCCGACGTGACCGAGGGCATACGCTCGGATTGCTTAAAAATCTGACCTCGGTTCTACCAGAATAAATAACTAAGTGGTACCCCTTGCAAAGGTCATTCGCACCTCCTCTGGTGTCGACGAATGATGCACTCCATGTGCGACACTTGTCACAACCTAAGAGTTTTGTGCTTTTTTGTAGATTCATTTTTCAAATGTTTCATCCCTTTAACCGTGCGTCTGAATCACGAACCGTTTTCACTGTTTCATTTCTCGCGTCGAGATCTTATAAACTAGATCTCATGTTAATAGGTTTGGACAACTTTTTTGAAAAAACGAAAAATAAAAAATATCAAAAAATTGTAAATTAAAAAAATCAAGGAAAAACGAAAGAACAACTGTGCTTCACACAGGAAGCATATTTTGTGCTTTTTACTTTTCGGGAAGCACAGTTATGGCTTTTCACTTTTCGGAAAGCACATATGTGCTTCACCGTGAAGCACAACTGTGTTTTCCACACTGTTGAGTTTCACGCGAGGAAAGCCAAAAAATATATTTCTTTTCAAAAAACCTAGAAAAATCCAAGCAAAATATGAAAACCCTAAAAAATGCATGCAAAAAAAGTGCTCTCGCAGATGCATAGCGTGTGACACGTGGCAATTGTTGGGCGTACCACGTGGCAGCGGGAGCGCTTCCGGCGCGCTTCGTGACTGTTTGCTGGAAGCCCCCTTGAGAGGTACCCGTGGATTAGTTGATCCCTCAGTTCTACAGCATTTAGGAAAATAAAAGGAAAGAAAAGAAGAAAAAAGGAAAAAAAAAGAAAAGGCTAAGCATCCTCCTCGCGTCGATCTTCCGTGATGGCTTCAATCATGTCTAGGATCGCAAAAATGGCCCAGAACGCCACCGCCGCTTTTACCGTCCACACTGTCGTCGTCGCCGCAGCACATGGATCTCGTGCCTCCCACGCCGCAGCCGAAACGGTTGGAGATGTTGCTAGAAGCAGCGGCCTTATCACACTGTTTCTTCCTCGACGCGACCTAACTGGTGATGCCTCTAGCCAGTGTTTCCCGTCCGCCAGGCGCCAGTGACAACGACTCCTTTTCCTTTGGTTTGTAGGATTTTTTTAGGAATTCTATGGCATAGGATTTTCAAAGGAAAGATTCCTTTGAAGCCCTTTGATTTTTAGGAGTGGATTCTTATTTCTATGTAGCTATTTCTATGTAGGATAGAAACCAATCCTTCACATTTCAAAGAAAAAAAATATTAGCTTAAACTTAATGAAAAAATTCCTATCATATGCATTAAATGACATCCCTTTCCTGGTAGGAATTGATACATGTCATCTCACTTCCTATTATTTTCCTGTTCCTATGTTATTCTTATCTTATGAACCAACGGAGACCTTAAATCCCGAAAAATCACACAAAACTTCTCCATGTCAATACGTGTATTTTGACAAGGCCTCATTTGGTTCGTGGAAAAGAAAATTCATTGAAAATGAGATGACATGTATCTCACTTTCTGTAGGAAAAGAGATGTTACTTGGTTCGTAGGATAAGCATCTTAGGTCTAAGCTAATGTTTTTTGTTCTTTAAAATGTGAAGGATAGGAACCAATCCTATACAGGAATAGGAATCCGTTCCTATAACCAAAGGGCTACATAGGAGTTTTTCCTTTAGAAATTCTATCCTATGAAATTCCTACAAACCAAAGGAGGCAGGGATGCGGCCAAATTTCTTCGGATCGAATATGATCTGTACACTTTTAAGACTGAAGGCAACCAATTTAGTATTTGCTTTTTCAGGTTGAAAGCATTAGAGCATCTATAATCGGACCTCTCAAACGTCCAATTGAACAACCCGATCACTGTATGGACAGAAGAGAGAAAAAAAGCCACCCAACCGGACCCCTCACTTTGTCCACATATGCCCGGCCTATCCGCAAATCCCCATATCCAAGGCATATTTGGAGAGGATATGAGGATGTCCAGGCAGTCCTCCACGTAGGATTTGGCCCACCCCGGGCCACCTTTTCGCGTTTTTTTGCCTTTCCCCTCTCTCTTCATCCCCACCAATCACATGCATTTGACCGGACAATTTTGGAACAAAGTAGAGGTCATGATTGCATGCATGCATAAATAAATGCTTGAAAGGGGCATGCCCGGACGTGACCACAGGCGTTTGAGGGCTCACTTTTGATGTTTGCGGTTGTAGATGCTCTTACCTGTCTTTTCAAAATGGGAAGCCACTAAGTCTAATCTGAACTTTTCCGGACAAATCCATATGTGCTTTTTTAGTAGAACTAGGTAATTGCTCTTGCGTTGCTACGGGTGTAAAAGTACGTTGGTTGTTTCACATCAATTCTGATTAATGAACTATATATATTAGAGATTGTATTTATTTTAGATTGGTTTTTTAGGATTGATTTGGGACCTTGGTTAGAAGGTGATCCTGGATTAGTAATTGCAGAGTTATTGTGCATTACAAAGTAAAAAAATCAAACCATTATCTAGGACCATTTTTTCTTCCTAAATACTGTAAAGAATCACTGAGTTGCGATCCAACCTGTGGTTGGGTGGTTAGGAGGGCAGTGGTATCTCCAGCCCACTAGGGTTCAAGTCCTATACTTGACACTGGTACTCGTATTTTCCTGAATTTATTTCAGGCCTTCCGGTGATGTGCGTTCAGTGGAAAGAGTCGTTCCCGTCGACAACGAAGGCACTCAATCTCAAGATGATGTGCTGGCTCAGTCTTTCGAAGGTGCTCATAGGGGTATGTTGTGCGTGCATACGTTTATAGAGATGATGTATGAACGTCTGTGTTTGTACTGTGTTTAAAAAGAGAATCAATGAGTTTTTTAGGCAAAAGAATCCCTGAGTTTTTCTTAGACAAGCCTCAGCAACGGACTGGGCCGGGAAATGCTAGATCCGCACTAAATCATGGGTTCATCATCTATGTGAAAGCCCGATGTGACGCCCCCGGCCCGACCGTGCACTAATCATACACGCAAATGCACACAATCAAGCCCAGGGACTCACGGGAAGATATCACAACACAACTCTAGACGCAAAATATAAAATAATACAAGCTTTATATTACAAGCCAGGGGCCTCGAGGACTCGAATACATAAGCTCGAGTTACACAAGCGTCAGCGAAAGCAACAATGTCTGGGAACAGACATAATTAGACAAGAGTGCCTTAAGAAGGCGAAAACAAACAACGGCTCTGATCGAAAGAGGCAAGGCCTCCTGCCTGGGAGCCTCCTAAACTACTCCTGGTCGTCGGTCTCCACGTAGTAGTAGGTTCCGTCGGGGTAGTAGTAGTCGTCGGCGGGGGCAGCTGGCTCCGGGGCTCCGTCATCTGGTGGCAACAATCGGGTATGGGGAAAAAGAGGTAGCAAAGCAACCGTGAGTACTCATCCAAAGTACTCGCAAGACTTACATCCGATCTATGCTAAATATGCATCGGTATCAAATGAAGGGGCTGTATCTGTGGACTGGACTGCAGAATTGTCAGAATAGAGGGGAAGGCCTAGCCTATCGAAGACTAGCTTCTTCAGCGTCTTGCAGCATTAGAAGAGTGCAGATTAGTAGCATAACATAAAGTAACAAGCATGTAGTAGCAACGCCTAGAGATCCTTCCTCGACTCCCTGCGAGAAAGCGATCCCGGAGCTTACAATTAAAGTAGCATGTATTCAATTCAAGTTGTAGTAGATCGGGATACAACACTGAGCGTCCTGTTACCGTGGACACGACTATTCGAATAGATAACTTCCCTGCAGGGGTGCACTACGGTTACCCTATGGGCCCACCACGCCCGAGCCCCGGTGCATTTGCAAATCTGTACTACTTGATGACATGCATCCCTCAAAATGAAAAAGGAAACTAGATGAATGCATTAACATTTTGATAGTCAAATATATGATCAATTTCTTTTCGGGGAAAATATATGATTAAATTTTGACACAAAATACGATGGGAACTATAGGCATCTCCAAAGCGGACCCTCAAATGGCCCGCATACGTCCGGACAACGATGTCCAGACGCAGTTTGCCATCCAACGCTGACCCGCATCGGTCCGCAGACCAGTCCGCTTGTCCGTTTTCCCGCAAACCGGAAGCAAACTAGGGGGCTTTGCAGGAGTCCGGCCCGTCGCCACGTAGGACTCCGACATCCTTGGCCCACCCAAAACCCCTCCCGGCCCCGCGTCTTCATCCTTTCCCTCTTTCTTTGCATCTGCTTCCTCCCTCATCGACGACGTCGCTCTACCACCCCGGCTGCACGCCAAGCCCTGCTCAGACCTCCGCGATCTCGAACGCTACGCCCGGTCGCCACGCCGCTTGGCGGACGCCATCGGTCCAGACCTCTCGTTCGTCCGCTGCATAGGTACCATCGCCCCTACGGGGGTCAGCACGCCCGGCATGTGTTTGGTGAAATGCCCGTGCTAATCTTTTTGCCCCTTCTTTGAAGCAATGGATTCGGACATGAAGTACTTGTACGGGCACAACGTTGAGTCGTCCGACGAGGAGGATTATGCTGATGAAACGGTGATGATGTAGGCGATCCTTGCAGACGCGGAGCGTGCGAAAGAGCATGCTCTCAAATTCAGGGGATCGATCAAGGGTCATCGAGTGCTGAACCGGAACAGGGCACGGGGGCATTTGACGATGATGGACAACTACTTTGCCTAAAGACAAGAATGAGCTAGAAAGGATGTGGAGAGGGCATTTGGAGTGCTCCAAGGCCGTTTTGCAGTTGTTCATGGACCTGCTAAACAATGGGATCCGGAGACATTGTGAGAGATGATGACATGTGTTGTGTGATCATGCATAACATGATCATGGAAGATGAGGGTGAATGCTGCCAGAGGTCTTGAATTTGAGAACATGAGTGATTCTATCCAAATTCCACGCCAGAATCCGGCCACGTTTGATGAGTTTGTTCAAATGCATTCGGCGTTGAGCAACTCGTGAGAGTAGCTCAAGGAAGATTTGATCGAGTATATGTGGACAGTTAAAGGGGACAACTAGAACATCAGTGCGAGTTGAATTCAAGTTTAAACTATTTTATTTGAAAACTTAGTTGGATTGTAATAATATTTAAATTAGAAGTACATATTCTCGCGAACTTAAAAATAAATAAAGACTAAACTATTAAGGTACATGGTTGAATGGCCGGCTTCCGTGTCATTGTCCGCGGACCGGTGTCCGTTTTGGAGGCCGGGCATTTAAGATGTCCTAATAAGGAGGAAGTAGTACACGGAATCCACACTCACACACTACACGGGACACGGTCCGGACATTTGTACGTCACAAGCCTTCGTCAGAGGACCTGGACGGCTGCACCCTAGATCGTCCCTCTCTTCCACGGATGCATGATCCATACATTAGAGCAGTGGTAATTAAGGTAGATATCCTACATCTACATGACTACATGCATGCAATCCTTCAGATGAGCATGCATGCATGCATGCGATCCTCTTCCTCCGTAGCCGGATTTCGCCGGTGCGTTTCGGCACGCGCGCGCACGCCAACAAGTCGAATCAAATCATCAGGGACTTTGTACTAGTACTACCGTATAGAGGACACTTGGTTAGCTTGCTAGCCGGCTAGTGGGTGCGCGGAGGAGGATGGGGCATGCAGCAGGTCCGTGTTGAGTGGCTGCCTCGGAGCCAGCCAGCGTGGCCGGCCGAGTGGTTCGCTTTTCCCTGTGCTCGCTTCCTTGCCGGCTTTTATCGGGTCTCGCGGGCATCATTACGGCACCCACCTTCCCCTGCACGGCACATGCACCACCGGCGACCGATCATGTCCGATCGACCACCGCGGTTGACAAGGACCATGCATGCGCACGGCACGGCCTCCTGCCTCGCCCGATCTCTCCCTGGATCTCTCTCGTAGTGTCTCAAACCATTTAACCATGCACGCCGTACGTGCGCTCTGCCACTTGAACTTTGGAAGCCAAGATCTTGCAAATACACATCAATAGCGTACTCTTGTCGTAGTAGCCGTGTCAAGTCCTGACAGGCGAGTTCACGTGCACCGGCCCGGTCGTGAGCTCTACCGAGGGAAGACAACCGGCGGTCAGGCAGGTAGTACGTACGTACGGCTGTCGGCCGATCCGGTTTGTGCGTCGTGAACCAGCCGGCCGGAGATCCGCTTCGGTGCTGGCTCGATATATACGTCCAAACAACACCTCATGACGACGTCGACTCGTACGCACGTACGTGGGTCACTTCCTGCATGGTTCATGCCACATCCACTTAATTTTAGTAATTTGTTGGGTTGCATTCTCCCGTATTTTTTGCCAAATCTGACCTCTTACAGCGACTTCAGGCTCATGTGGCCCCTGGGCGAAACTAATTTGAAATCTGGCCCCTCAGGTCGGCGCCAAAGGGAACGGCGCCGAAGTTGTACAGCTCGGCTCCGACCTGAGCGGCGCCGAGGTTGTGGGCCCTCCAGCACCACCGTTCCCCCGAACGGATGGCAAAACGGGTGACGTGGCATGTTCGGCGCTAGTTTATACGGCGCCGAATTAGTATACATCGGCGCCGGAGAGTATGGCGCCGAACTATTGCTAGGGTTAAATCCCGCATCGATTCGCCCCGGGGAGTTATTCCCCAAACAGAGCGCCGCCGCCGCCAAGCCCTGCGATTCACCGCCACCGCCGCCGCCAAACCTCCCACCCACCCATCGAGCGTCGCCGGCCGGCTCACCTCTCCACCGGCCGGTGCCTCCTCCGCCAGAACCGCGCCCGAGCTCCATCCCCCACCGGCCGGGCATGGGGCGGCGCAAGGCGAGCCGGCCGTCCGCCACGGACGTCGCCGGTTGAGGTTCCGGCCCTCCGCCCCCGCACCCCTCCCGGCTTCTGCGCCGCACTCCGTCCCGGCCCTTTTCTCCGGCAGCACGTCGGCCCCGTTCCACCCTACGCCGTTGACGCCCGAGCTCCACCCCAACTTTCTTTGGAACTGAAGGTATAAACATAATCCATGTATTAGAATTTTTTAATTTGTCACAGAACAAATGCATTTAAGATGATATTAGCTTAAGTTGATGTTTGGTGACTTTGCTATTATTTTGAAGTGATATTTGCTATATATGAAATGATGTAGATATTAGGATGTATCATTGGTGCTATGTATACTATGTGATGTTATTGTTAAGATGTTTTTAGGTGGTTTGATGTATAATTTGTGCGCTAATGGGTAAAGTTATATTTGGTTTGATAATGAATATAGATGGCTTACTCAAAGATAATTCATGTTCATCACGGAGGGCGTATGACCTCCTTGAGTAGCGGTGTGGAGTTTGTAGACATGACGAGTCAAGTTGTGTTCTTCCCGCATAGTCCTAGTTTCAATGAGGTTGTTGCGAAGCTGAGAGAGGTGTTGGGTTGGAACGACATTGGCGATGATGTTCTTTTAGAAGGAAGATACGATGCTGGGTGTGGCCTTCGGTCGTTTACTCAGATGATACCTATCCGTGGCGTCAACGAGTGCGATTTATACAAGGAGCTTGTTGAAGGGTCCCAAATAAGATCTCTAGTGGTCGTTGCCGTCAAAGTCATCGGTGTTGTGAGGCCTCAACTTCTCATCGATCTGAATGAGTGCCCCTCGGTTATTGAAAGATGCAATGATGGTGGTTGTGCGAACGTCTATGAAGTGGGTCCAAGCCAGCCATCAAATGTTGATAACGAAGATACGCCCCCACACAATCCTTGTGTTGCGATGTTAGCTTTGACAGATACACATGCGATCATCGAGGAGAAAGTCAAGGTTGCAAACATAGGTAGTGGAGAGCCAAACATCTTTCGAAAAGATGCTACACCACCTCGCAACCATTGCGGTGGGGTGTCAGCTTTCATCGAGAAAGAAGACTCTGAAGACTCTGAAGAGAGGAAAGGAAGCTTGGAGGGGAGCGACGGAGAGTTTGTCGACGTCCCTGAAATCATGTTTCCATCGTCGCCTTGTGTACCTCTCGTGGCATCAAGCCAACTTGATGGAGATCCAGAGACATTTGAAGAAAAAAATCCTGAAGATGAGGGATATAATCAAGCTTTTGCGTGTGACTCTGACGAGGACCGTCCGGAGTTCCAATTTACCAAGGAGGAGATTGATGCATTTATTAAGGTATGGGGCAGACATCCGAGCATTCATGAGTTCAGAGATGTTAGGGATGCACACCTAGCTGTAGCTGACTCTAACATGCGGGAATTTGGGCCGGAACCGCCTAATCCCGTCACTGAGGAGGAAGCACGAGACCGACCTCGGCGACGACCTTTGATATATAAAGGCTTGAAGTTCAAGACTATGTTACACATGAAGATCTGGCTAGAAGAGTACGCCGTAAAACATCATCGACCATACATAGTATTCAAGTCCAACAAAAACAAGCGTTATGTTGTGATGTGCGAGAAGGAAGATTGTCCTTGGAAGGTCAGAGCTAGGAAGACCTCTGGTGGTTGGTGGAAGATAAGTAGCTATGAAGGGCCCCACAATTGCGGCGACACCATCCTCGTTGGCGACAAGCACCGGCAACTGACATCCACTTTTATTGCTCACCGGTGTGCTACAGCCATCAAAGCTACGCCAACCCTCTCAGCAGGTGCTTTGGTGAAGTTCATATTCTTGATATTTGACTACCATGTGAAGTATGGGAAGGCGTGGAGGGCAAAACAAATGGCTCTAAAGATGGCTTACGGTGATTGGGAGGACGCGTATGGACGGCTACCTAGGATGTTGGCAGCGATGGCATTTCGCAACCCTGGAATGACGCAGGTTGTCGAGCCGCATCCAAGCAAGTCCCGCACTGTGAAGAATGTGAAGTACCCAGTGTTTGGTCGAGCATTTTGGTGTTTCGGCCCTTGTGTTGAAGCGTTCAAGCATTGCCGGCCATTTCTGTCTGTTGATGGGACATTCTTGACAGGGAAGTTTAAAGGCACCCTGCTCGTGGCGATCTCCTGCGACGCAGACAATCGATTGGTCCCGTTGGCCTTTGCTTTGGTTACCGGGGAGGACAACAACAACTGGAGCTGGTTCATGTACTTGCTTAGGACTAAGGTTGTTGGCCCTGGACGGGTGGTTTGTGTCATATCCGACCGCCATCATGGGATATTGAATGCCGTGAAGGACGAAATTGTCGGGCATCCCCTAGTGAAGCACCGTTGGTGCATTAGGCATTTTGCGGCTAATTTCTACCGGGCTTGCCATAATAGGGAATTGTGCGAATATCTCCGTAGGCTTTGCATGGTGTATGAGCCGGAGGTATTGCAGGAGATGTACGATGAGTTGTATGGTTTGACCAATGCGAAGGGACAGGCTTTTCTGAAAGACCATTTGCCGCAGAAAGGGCTATGGTCACAAGCGTGCGACGAGGATGGAGTTCGGTATGGTCACATGACAAGTAACATGGCCGAGATATTCAACAAAGTTCTAAAAGGGATTCGTGCGTTGCCGGTTACAGCCATAGCAGCTTATACTTTTGAGAAGTGCAACGAGTATTGGGTTACGAGGAGGGACGAAACAGATGCCCTATGGAATGAAGGTAAGAGATGGCCAAAGACCGTGGAGGAAGAGCTTGAATACCAGGAAAGGAAGTCGCAAGGCCAAACATTTAATTGTTTTGACAAGGAGGTGTGGAAGTATGAGGTTTCTGAGCAAGGAGGCACAACTTGTGGTGGTGAGCAATATGGTGGTCGCAGTTATGTCGTGGTCCTCACCCCTCCCTCGTGCTCATGCCAAATGCCGTTACAAATTCATCTTCCATGCTCTCATATGATAACAGCATGTCGTGCTCGGGCACTTCAAGCAAGGAGCTCGACTTGTTTGTCACCCTTCTACCATATGACAGCCGTTCGGAGCACATGGGCTGCTAGATTTGAGCCCTACTTGGACATGGCACAATGGCCGAAGTACAACGGTGCAGTTTATTTACCGGATAGCGAATTAATGGTTAAGACAAAAGGTCGACGCCAGACGAAGAGGTTCAAGATGGACATGGACCGAGCTCAAGGTGGGATAACCTTGAAGCAACCACGACCGCAGCCAGACGATTATTTCGTTGAGGACACTGTGAAGAACCGTTGTTCTGCATGTGGCGAGGAAGGTCACAAGAACACGAAGAAGTTCAGTTGTGAGTCACGCAAGAAACAAAAGGCCGCAGACGAAGCAATATCTGAATCTGCAGCTGCTAACCCTTCATCAAGCGGTAGGGGGAGAGGTCCTAAGCGTCCGCGAGGCACTAGACATTATAGAGGTGCCCGCCGTCGTCCCAAGGTAGTTGGGAGATTGGCAGAAGTACTAGGCAGAAAAACTAAGGTTATTATATTTGTCGAACATATTTATTATATTTCAGCTTATAAGTTTGTCAATTTGGCATGCATGATCTCATTTCAGTTTATACCTTGTCTTTGCAGGATGGCGGCTCATTACCGTCTACTTGAGGAGGAGTACGAGAAGGACCACCGAGGTCGGATGATCGCCGAAGGCACGGTATGCTTTGATTTTTCATGTCAATTCCTTTATGTTCAACACACAAGGAGTACTAATTTTTTAGTAACAAATGCAGGAACTCCATGCCCTTCGGATACGTGGCCATTCCTTGAAAGAAGATGTCTTGAAGTACGATGAGAGGTACACACCATACTTGCGGAGGGCGAAGCTCATTGCTTTTGTGACCATGGCCAGGCGAGGGGTGCCGACCTACAATGGCGCCGCCCTGACAGCACTTATTGACCGATGGCATGTGGAGACACACTCTTTCCATCTTCCGAGTGGGGAGATGACAATCACTCTTCAAGACATGGCCATGATCACCGCTTTGCCTATCAAAGGAGAGGCCGTGACTGGAAAAATTGAGTCCGGAAAATACAGGGACATGGTTGAGGAGCTTCTTGGAGTTAGGCCACCGGATCCTATACCAGATAAAAAGGGTTCAAAGACAGGTGGGCTGAAGTTCACTTGGCTTCACAACCACTTTCACGAGCTTCCAGACGGAGCTGACGTACCTACTATTGAGCGCTACGCCCGGGCTTATGTGTTGTACGTCTTCGGAACTGTGCTCTTCGCGGACTCCGGGGGTAGCTCTGCTTCTTGGATGTTTCTCCCTCTACTACGAGACTGGGACGAGGCAGGGAGGTATAGTTGGGGCTCAGCGGGGCTAGCTTTCCTATACCGTCAGCTCGATGAGGCTTGCAGGAGGAGTTCGGGTACGTCGAACATTGGTGGTTGTGTGCTGCTCTTCCAGATATGGATGTGGGAGAGACTTCCGGTAGGCCGACCCACAAGTCGGACGCGTCGTGACTGGGAATATGATGAACCGGATCGCTTGCCTAATGTCACGCATTGTTGGGACGAGGTGAGGACCAATTGGGGGAAGTCGGAAGATCTATACATGTCTTACACCAACGAGCTTGACTGTTTGTTACCTTCGCATGTGAGTTCACAACAAGATTACTTTCATCAATTATTTTTTATTCTACGAACTAAGTATGTGTGCCGTGATGGTCATTTCTTGTATGTTTGGACTCTTTGTGATGATGTTTGTTAAACATTTTAGTTGTTGAGCTGAAGAGATTGGAGATATTATATATGCTGCTGCTGTTGAGCTGAAGATATTATATATGTGCTGCTGTTGAGTTGATATATATGATGCTGCTGTTTCAGGGCTGAGCCAAAATAACTTTGTCTCCAGCCTGGTACTTCGGCGCCAGTAAAGAGGGCGCCGATCTTCGCAACTTCGGCGCCGAGTAACTAGGCGCCGAACATGAGAACGACGGCGCCGTATAATAAGGCGCCGAGCTTGTGCACTTCGGCGCCCCCGGTTCCCCTATTCCAGTACCCACACAGAACGACGAAAACGAGGCTGCGATTTTTCTAAGGATGACGGCGCCAAGGTCTCTGGCGCCGAGCTTCACTGCCACGTCACCCGTTACGCCATCCGTTCGGGGGAACGGTGGTGCTGGAGGGCCCACAACCTCGGCGCCGCTCAGGTCGGAGCCGAGCTGTACAACTTCGGCGCCGTTCCCTTTGGCGCCGACCTGAGGGGCCAGATTTCAAATTAGTTTCGCCCAGGGGCCACATGAGCCTGAAATCGCTGTAAGAGGCCAGATTTGGCAAAAAATACCATTCTCCCCTGGTGAAAAAACACTGCCTCCGACTGTAGCAATCACTGGCACGTGAACTGCCAGCTTGAACAGTGTCAATTACCTTGTTGGACATGTTTCGTGAGCATTCGCCACTAGTACATCCAAACAAGGCACGACGAACCGCCTCACGGTGTCATCATTCGGGTGCAGAACCGGAGAGTGAGAAGAAGAAAAAAACTGGAAACCGTCCATTTCGACGCAATCTTTCCGTCCCATAGCCATTGATGAACGGCTGAAAGTCCTCCACGTGCTCTGCGCCCGGTACACACTACAAGCACGTTCACGAGCACAGGGTATGATATAGTAGTATCACTGAGACACCGACTTGGTGACGCGACGTCCTTGGTGTACTTTATAACAGTGGAAATTCTCGATTGGGGTTTGAAAAGGAAAGGGCGTGCGAGCACCAGCAGGACTTGTCAATGGCGCGAGTAGTTGAAGCTGCTTTCTACATGGAATCATTCTGCATGCAGGAGGAGGGGTCCAGCGTTGCAATGTGCGTGTGTGTGCAACTTTTGCACATGGCTATGCCTATGCATGTTGGATTCTATCACAATTCACGTGTACTATTCCCCTTCCCTTTTGGGGATGTGGATGTGTGATATGACACGATAGACTGAACAGTGTCTATGAATGCATGGAACACCGACTAATTGTTGCATGGATATGTTATCACATACTACTCCGTCCCATAATGTAAGACGTTTAAGTACTGGTGAAATACAATAGGCTAAATCAAACGATCAATTTTTGAATCTAGCCATTTTTTAGGCACATAATGCAAACATAGACGCTCACATACACATTACAGTTAAAGTTTCATGATTCCCAATTTTGCTTATTCTTCCTCTTTCGTCGTGTTTCTCTTTTTGTTCATTGGTTGTTTACTTCATCATTTCCGTGCCCCCCGAGAGGTCGTTGTCCTTCTATTTTTCACCCGGTTAGATTTTGCCACACTTGACATGGTCAGATTTTGGGTTAATTAGGGGTTTGTGGTTGCGGCTTGTGACTTCTCTTTTCCCTGGACTTAAATGCGGACAACCGGAACCATAGTGGGTATGCGCTAGATGTAGGTTGAGAATAGAAAAATATGCAGATCAACAACTTTGTTTTTTTAAACAATGATCATCAACATTGTAGTTATAAAAACGGTGATTATGGTTAAACGGAGCTGTATCCAAATGTGGGAGCAACTAAAAATGAGGTGGCCTCGATGTAATTTTTATTATATTTGAGGTGCTTTGTACTTCTGATGAACTTTTATAACAGATTTGAATCTTTTTTCGCAAAAAAAGAAGTAGATAAACGGCTTAGACTCGTTACTCTAGCATGGTAATCTTCTTTCGTGGTAGTGCTATCGTCACAGGTAGTTTCACCTAATAGTTCACGTCGCCTAAGGCTAAGGCCATTATCGATTATTGTTTAAAAACTTAGGGAGAGGGGAGGGGCGTTAGCCCACTAGAATATTTTTTTTTCTTTCCAAGAGATACCGTATGAATGTAAACCCTCGTAAATACATCCGTGGATATCGATTGTGCATTCCGAAAAAGGGCTTCAATATAAATTTGACGTCAGATTTTTATGGTTAAAAATCTGACGCCCTCATGTATGTTGGATCCCTATCAAACGCATGGCAATTAATCGCCGCATCATGACAATTCTTTGTTGATTTTTTACGGTACATGGCAATTTTCACTGTAGTACATGGCAAATCCTTATACACAAGCATGACAATTTTAACATTTTCGAAAAAAAATAGATTGTGCTTTATTTTAGAAACAAACAATACTACATGCGGTGGCTAAAATAGCCATATTCCCGTTATTGATAATCCAATCATTATTACTCCGAAGTACTCCCACCGTTCCACAATGTAGTGCATATAGATTTTTTGAAAAGTCAAACTTTACAAACTTTGACCAAGTTTGTAGAGAAAAATATATACGTCTAGAATACCAAATACATATCACTAGATGCATCACAAGATGTACTTTCATATTGTATATGTTTGGTATTATTAATATAAATAATTTTCTCTATAAACTTGATCAAAGTTTGTAAAATTTGACTTTTTAGAAAATCTATATGCACTACATTATGGAACGGAGGGAGTATTGGTTGGTTGATTCCATAACGTGCAGTCCCGGCCGGGGACAAGTTGCCATCGCGGATTCCATGGATTTTCGCGCCAGCTGGCTGGTTGCCGGTCTTTCCGGGATCAGTACGAGTAAGCTGTGTCTGACAAAAAACGCCTCGCATGCATGCACGCACCACGCACACTCTCAGCTTTACAAGCCCACGGCTTGACCACTGCCCCAACGCACACGAAAAGTTTGCTTTCTCGGACCCAAGCTGCTTCGTACATCGAGCAAAAGCGGTATTTCTGCGTGGGTGCAACTGTATCATAGTCCATTATACCTGAACCCATGTGGCTGGCGTACGTCTCGATCTGATGAAAGTAGTGGCCATGCCCTTGCAGTCACAGGAGAGTGAAGACAATGGCTGGTCCAACGAACACTGTGTGCAGCAAGCACTACATCGTCCATGCACGCGGAGGTGAATGAGTGCCTTCTCTCACGCGCTCCATGGAAACCTCGTTACCTCCACCCTCCAAAATCTAAAGGAAGAACAGTTCAGGAGAATGAAAGCCCTCTTCGTACGTGCGTGCATGTATTAATCTAGCTCTCTCTGGAAGGCTCGACCATGTCTACCAATATGTACAGAACTATGTGGATCGCTTGCACTGCATGTGGTGGAGCCCTGCAAAGCGCCAACCAGTGATTGTCGTAGATGGGTGTGTACATGTGTGTGCATATCAGTCACGCATGCGACTGTGCACGGAAGGACAAACTAGTGGTAGTACTACTGCTAAGCCCATGCTCTAAAAGAAGGCCTATGCAAATGCAAAGTGCCCGCTGGGGCAGAGAAGGAGGGGCCATGTCTCTCCATGCCCACACCTTCCTTCGCCCCACCCCCTAAAATGGAGATCCCACTATTTGTTCGCCGCTCTCCTTTTGTTCCAACACCTAGCTTGCGCAGCTTGCTTGTCTTTCGACTCCACCTCGACTTGACACCGACGAGCTACTATACCTAGTTGTGCCTCTCTGCTGGTGCAACTGCTACACTGCTAGTGGGGGTTGATCAACCCACAAGCTTGTGCGTAACCATGCCGGCCATTGATCAAAGGTCTCATCTATGTGAGGTTGCTGAGCTACTCCATCAGTCATGCAGCCCATGTCCATGCATGTGATGCAGAGTCATGCACGCCCATGACCATGCATCACCTCAGCTGAAATAGGCAAAACCAGCTTTGGTGCTTGGAGGTGGCATTATCTGATCTCGATTGATGTGGACATCATACGAAGTTTTTTGTTTTGTTTTTGAGGGGTACATCATACGAAGATTTTTTTTTTTTAGTGTAACATCATACGAAGATAGTCATTGCTCAGTGGTGGAGCTTGAAGCCCAAGACTCGGCGGGCCAAACAAAAGAAAATAACCTGTGTGCTCATATTCCAAGGCCCAGGAGTAAATGTATGTGCAAACTCCTAAATGCTGAGTGGGCCATGGCCCATTTGGCCTTGTTGTAGCTCCGCCCTTGCTCTTGCTTCCATATTTGGTCTCGACGAGAGGTACAACAGCTAGACCTTCTTCATGGTTAGCGCCACCAGCAGAACATGTGAAGATTAATTTAGATGCGGCGGTCATGAGGGATGGAAGTTATGGAGCGGTGGCTGTTGTTTGCCCTGACCATGGGGGATCTTTTCTAGGAGCTTCATCCATCACGTTCAGAAATATATCCGACCCTGTTATACTAATCTTTGGCAGTAAGGGAGGCTTTGGCGATTGCGGATGATCTCTACGAGAGAAGAATACATGTGCCTTTAGACTGCAAGACGGTGGTGGACGACATTAAGCAGGGATCTTCAACGGAACATGGTGCAATTATACATGAAATAATAGAACATTCATCTACTTTTATTGCTTGTAATATAGTCCATGAGTTTAGGAGCTCGGATTTTGAGGCTCACAATCTCGCTAAGCATGCTTGAACGCTTGGGTTTGGCCGACATTTTTGGTTGGGTCAACCTGGCGATTTACTTTTTATACATGTAAACATTGTGATGACATGAATAAAGCTTAGCGAGAGTGTCTCAAAAAAATGTGTGCTTCATTCCCTCTTCAGCATTCCTTGCTTTGAAGGAGGTTTACATATGTATGTTATTTTCGCAAAAAAAGACATATATGTGTTCTACGAGGATTAGGTCACAATTAGAACTGTGCAAAATTGGACAACGCTACATTTTTCGTTAAAGGGAAATATATTAATATCGAGAAAATATCAATTGCATGTAGCCTCTGCAATAACACGATATCAAGAGTAGTCAATACATCAAGGATGCAAATAACCAAATTACTAGAAAAAAAATCAATGGTAATTAAAGAGAAGTAGCAATATTGACCATCCTTTGACAACATATGGACTCTGAGAATAATTCAGCAAAAAGCAACACATCTACGAAAGGAACAGCACGCAAGCGTAGTGTTATTGCAATGCGCCGTTTGTCATAAACTTAATACTTTGAATGCATGCTGGATAGCGGTCTTGGGGTGAAGTATTAGTTGTAGATGCAGTTGGATAACGATCTACATATCACAGACGTAATGCCTATACGAGATTATACCATGAGTGATCATAGTTATAAATATAAATATTGAATGTAATCGTTGCCAACTGTAATTTGTTCACCACACTACACTTATCTGCTTGGAGAGATGCCACTAGTGAACCTATGCCCCCGGGGTCTAGTTTCCTTTACTTAAAACATCACCAAAATTATTATTATTTGTTGTACCGTTTTACTTATGTTATCTATATATCAATTCTTACCATACCGTGCAATTTAATCTTGTAACTAGTAGGACAAGAGGCTTGACAACCTTCTTGAAGTGCCAGGGGCAAGTTTGTATTGTGTTTTGTGTGCAAGTACCCGTGAGTTTGATTGTTGGAAGAACTCCTTCTGGTTCGATAAACCTTTGTCCTCTATTGAGGAAAATACTTATTGCTAGGTTACTTCACCCTTATACTTGGGGGGTTACCCAACCACTCGCACGAGAGGGTAAGCACTGAGCTGGCCTGGGACCCACCCGTTATGGACCCTCGAGGCCAGCCGTCAGGGTGTGATGCGCCCGCTCAGATCGAACGGCCCGAAGCGCCCCTGGGAGCCAGCAGCGCAAGGCCCCGGCGTGACCGACGGCGCGGAGGGCACTCTCGCCTGCGAAGGCTCCCACGAGGACGGTACTCTAGCATCCTTTGTAGGAGTAATAAGGCCCATCTTCTTGCACAAGTGTATCCCTTCCCCCATTTGAATTGGGCTACTTTCTCTCACTTGCTCCATTTTCTCAAATCTCCATAACTCCCACATACCTTTTTTTTTGGATCACTTCACACCTTTGAGGGGAAAAAATAGAGGAGCCCAGCAGGTCTATATTTCCACCGAAGGAAATTGGGTTTCCTTTGAGTTCATCATGGATTTGTTACTCTTGGAGGCTGCAGACTCCTAAGCTGTAGGAGTCCCCGGAGAGGAATCAACTTGTGATTTACCCCGACTTCTGTAAATGTTTAGAGGTCGCCTCAAGATCTACTACCGGTGGTTGAGAATTGCCTTTGTGGTGATATCTCTATGATGGTCTAGTCACAATGCACCACTGCTGATCCTGCCCGCTGCTCGGTCTTCTAACACCAGATGTGCTCAAGGCGAAACGGGAGGCTATATTCAACATTTACGCGAAAAAATGGGGGGGGTTAACCTCCTTCATGTATTTTTGTCCTCATGCCTTGTGGTGTTGTCCTTTGCAGTTGGTCTGTAGTGTGTCGTTCTTTATCTTTCTACTCCCTCTGATCCCAAATCGGAACTCCTTTGCATTCGATGATTCAGGGTACGATTTTGGTACGATGGCCAATCCAAAGGCCCTGCTCCATGCAGCAGACTTGATGAAAGGCTCCGGCGACCTGTCGTACAAAAAAAGGTAGAAACAGTGTCGTACGTGTAGCATTGCTCATCCCAAATAAAGGGCGTGCATGTTGTTTCACACGTACCAAGATAAACCAAGCCCATCAATCGTATTGTTCATCCACTCATCTTAGCTTGTAATTGGTCCAAATCACAATGGGCCTTACATTTGGAGAAAATAGGAAATAAAACGTGCCTCTTTTGGGAAACGGACGGGCTAACTATGAACCTTTACGTTTTTAGCTCGTTGAATTTGTTGTATGTAATAACAGGAGAACTTGTGTATCATGGAAAGTTTCATTCTAGTAACAGAGCGTGTTTGTCCAAAAAAATACACGTCCTTGTGGTCAGGCTGGCCGTGCCTCCGGATCGCAATTATCCAGAGTAGATTGGTCTAAGAGCATCTTCAACGGCAATCCATAATAGGGTACCAAGTAGTTTTATGGCATTAAAAAAGTAGGTTTTAGGACGTTGAAAAGATTTCTGCTCCAACAACATCACTATAATAGCGCACCACTGCTTTAGCAACTGCCCTAAAATAGGACACCCAACCAAATCTTATTTTCTGCACAATTGGTTCCATTCGTCGAAAAAATGCATCGAAATCTTATGAACTTAATAAAAAAATGGATCAATTGATCCGAGAGCAAGATTATAAATTATCAAGCTCATCGGTCAATAACCTCTATGCAAATGGACAAGGAAGGATTGCCTAATAGAGAGTTGATTGGAGACAGAGGAGCTTTTTAAGGGCTGTTGTTGGAGATGCTCTAACCAGTGCTAATCTTATACTAGTCACTACGTATCTTTTCTCTCCATTTCATGTTACTCTCTTTAGTGTCAAAAACGCTCTTATATTATGGGACGGAGAGAGTAAGAGCATCTACAGCCGGGCGCCCCAAATCCGTTTCAAACGCCCCGGCGGGCTGACCGGTCACAAAAAAACGACCCAGCCGAGCGCCTCATACGGGTCTCAAACGCCCGGACTGACCGGCACCTCTCATATCCAGCCCAAATATAGGGCGCATATGGGGCGGCACGGGCACGCCCGGGCGCGTCCGCCTGACAGGCCCGGCCCACCACCGACCCCACCGCTGCCCCACAAAAAACCCTAATACGGGCATCTCGCTACGAACCCTAGCTCACTCTCTCTCGCTCCGTCTTCTCCTCTCCCTCCCCGTTTTCGATCCCATCCACTTCGTCGACTCCGATGTCCAGCTCAGGCAGCGGCTCCGGCTCCGACCTCGACTACGAGGAGGAGATGGCCCTCCGCATTGCGCTGGAGCAGTCCAAGGTGGACACCAGCGGCAGCTCCGGATCTGGAGCGTCGCCGCAGCTCCCGCGTCAGCGCAGCGCGGACGCCGGAGTTGGACCCTCCCGGCCCGCGCGCAGCTCCGCTGGGACAGCGTGTAGGGGAACGCGACAGAAAACAAAAAAATTCGGTACAGCGAGCACGCCCAGGATCACTATGGAGACTGCATACAGGGTTTGATCTGATCCGTACCGACTCGTAGCGCAGCGGAAGAAGAGTCGGTGTAGATCGTCGGTGCAGATCCCCGCAGCTAGGATTTACAACCTCCCAACCGCGAGGATGTACTCCCTCGTCGGACAGCCCTTCGGGAGGCGGTCGGACAGTCCCTCGGACGATGTCGCGGACAGCCCTTCGGGAGGACCCTCGAAACCCGAACGGTAACTCGGACAGCCCTTCGGGAGGACACTCGAACAGCCCCTCGGGCAAAAGATCGAAACTACGAACTCTCTACGGGGTTGCACACATACGGTGTCAGCTATCCGGCAGGGCTTCGCCGTCCAGAACTAGTTCCTGCCGGAACCCAGACAGCCTTTTGGCTCTACGAAACTATTTCGCTGGGAGGGAGAGAGAAGCCAGACAAGTCTATGGCATGTGTATGAGAGCAAGGATGAGGTTTGGAGAGCACCCCTCCACCTCTATTTATAGGAAAGCCAAGGGGTAAAGTTGGCATTCAAAAATACCAAAAGTACCCCCACTTTATGTCTCACATAAAAGAATAAAAGGGAAAAGGGGTGGCATGTGGAGCTCCATGGAGGAGCACCACCTTGGCCGGCCACCTCTCGCCCCCCCCCCCCCACATGGGGGTGCCTTCCTCCCCAATCCCTTCTAGAAGCCTTTTGGGAAATATCCCAAAAGATGACTTTTCAAAAAAATATCCATAAAGTGATTTTTACTATTCACGGAACCAATTTTCCATGACCGTTAAATCCGAAAATATTTCTGTGGGTCTTAGAATAATTCCAGTACCCACACAAATGATTTTGGACGCGTTCCGAAACAATTTCGAATTAGTAAATTTCATCTGCGAAAAGCAACCAAATCGGTTCCGGCAGCTCCGGAACATTTCCGGTTTTTATCCCGAAAAATTCCCAGAAGTTTCCAGAACACTTCTGGCATCCTCCAAGAATTTTCAGGCGTGTGCCGAAACCAATTTGACTTAATGGTATCCCCTGAAACAACTTTTCAGTTTTACCGGAATTATTCCGGTGTTCTCTCCGGAACGTTTCCGTTCCGTCCGAAACTTTTTCGGTGGTTTTCTCTCAGACTCCCCGTCTAGTATTCAGCAAATAGATGACCCTTAAGCGTGTGACCCTATAGGTTCGGTGAAGTATAGACATGACCCGGAACACTTTCCGATCAATGATAACATCGGAGCCGTGGACACCCATATTGACCCTTATACCCACACGAATGAATATTCGAGTGAACCTCCAGTTGCTGTGTGCTATTCCTGTTGCTTCACGATATATTACAAACACCCGAGGTGAGATTTATTGCATCCCCGTGGATCAACAACTTGTCCACTATGCCAGTTACCTCGTTATCGGTTTTGTTCTCTTTTCTCGTTTCCGCGTTCCGGCATCCCAGTGATCAAATCACAAAGTGTCTGGCCAGACGATGATGGATACCGTAACACCGAGAGGGGCCGAGAGTATCTCTCCATCGTCGGAGGAGCAAATCCCAATCTTGAGCTATCTCGTTACTTGTCATACTTTTCCGTGAACCCGTAAGCCGCCGTAATAGCCACCCAGTTACGGATGACGTTTAACAAACCCCAAAGTTCACGAAGTAAGTACGAAGGAACTCGATACTCTCATGGTCTAAGGAATTATGCAAACATTAACTATCTCTGTGTTATTAACCATTAACTTGTGACGAATGTATCTCATAGCATAACATCAATTCGGGTCGATTCAATACAAGTGTTCTTCTAACATTGTGCCTTCAAAATTGCCGGCATAGACATGCCCATGATCAGGAAAACAGGATCATCATGCAATAATTGAGCCAGTCTTAGAGGCAAGACTAGGAATACATTTTACCGTTTATTATACCACACGTGCACATGAGTTTCCCTCCGAGCCTCGTGGTTATTGCAGACTCGAGAATCATTGCAGTTATAGCATGGAACTCGGAGATACAAAATAACTGTTATTACTGCCTCTAGGGCATATCTCCTACACAGCGCAGTCCGCACCGCCCCCGCGCCGTCTCCTTCCCCCGCCGGCCGCTCCTGCACGCGGGCAGCGGTGGGTGCTAGTGCACGCGCCGCCGGCCCGCACGCGCACTCTGGAATCGGAGGCGCGCGCCGCGCGCCACGAGAGGCAGCGTGCACGGGAGAGGGACGAGGCGGAGCAGTCCGCGCGCCGCCGCCGCGGGATGCAGGCGGAGCCCGACGAGGACGCACGGCTCCTCGCGTGGGTCTACCGCCGGTCCCTCATTCTCACGACGGCGGAGACGGACGCCCGCCGCCTCCGACGAAAGAACGCCAAGGCGCTTCGGCTAGCTATTGAGCAGTCGGAGCGCGAGGCGAAGGAGGCAGCGGTGGAGAAGGCTCGGGTCGCCAAACTGAGGCGGGAGCAGGACAGGGCGGTCTGTCGGATGAAGGGCCTCATCATCCTCTCCGACTCCGACGACGACGACGACGGCGACCGCGACAGCTGCACCTCCTCCTCGGACGACCAAGACCCTCCACCAGCCGCGGACGCCTACAGCTGCGCCGGCGACCGGAAGGGCAAAGGCCCGGCGAGGAAGTGGTGATCCCGCCCCCCTCCTTTATGTTTATATCGTTTTTAGTTGTAGAAGTTGGAGAACTTGTTCGGTGACGAACTATGATGATCTTTTGGGTGTTGGAAAGTTTGATGTTCGTTTGCAGCCGATCTTGTGTTCGTTTGTGTTTGATTTTGTTGTCCGTTGTTTGATCACATAGAGTAGATCAACGTTGCATGTTTAGTATGGATATGAGGTGTCGGATATGAGAGACGCGGATGCAGAGAGACAAATTTGAGAGGTGCCCGGTCAGTGTCCGTGGACGCGCCCGGGCGCGTCCGCGGGCGTTTGAGCGGCCGGATTTGCCCATCACGACTGTAGATGCTCTAACACAGATCTGTATTTCATCGGAGATCCTACGAGGCCGACTCCCAAACACATGCGCCACGAAGGTGAGTGGGAGAGGAGAGCAGCCATGAATAGATGATTGTAGTAGCAGCAGCGTAAGTGCTGACTCGACGACTCTGCGAGGAAAGGGGAGGGGCCGTGGCAGTGGACAGCGACCTTGCAGATCATGGGCAGCCAGGGAAGCGCGGTGAGTGGGTCGGGTCGGCGCAATAATAATTTCGCGCGAGAAAAGGAGGGAAAGGTAAAGATCGCGCGGGGCCCCGTGAGGCACGTCAGGGGCAGGCCACTGGCCGGCCGGCCGGCCGGCCAGTCCAAGGCCACCTTCTTTTGTTAGATTCCACCAGCGCCCGCCCGGAGATTCGCTTCCTTCCGCCATTCCCATCCTATCTATCGCACACTCACTCACTCACTCACTCACCCATCGATGGCCAAGCCCACGCGATAACGACCCACGCGGCGGCCTGATCTTGATCTTGTTCGTGCCTGATGCCATGCCCCCATCACCTTTCCATTCCTCGCTCGCCCTGCCGCTTTCTCTTCCTTGTGGCTTTTCGCGCGATCCGTCGTCGATCTCGTACCGTATCTAGCTCTCTGGGTGGCAGGCGGCATGTACGCCCATGCCCCTCGCCGGCACTTGCATGGAAGTGGTTGGTGTGGTGGATCCTCGTTCCCAGCACTGTAAAACAGAGGCGCATACACATGTTCTGCACTGCCCACATGAAATCTTGCGTGCCAGTGAACTGCATGCTGACCAGAGCGGAGTTCAGTTGGTTTTTTCCTGCTTACCCAAGCATGTGTTGATCGACCGAGAATGTTCTCTCTCTCTCTCTCTCTTTGGTTTGATTTAGTTTGTCTTACTAGTTCTTCCCACATGCTGTGTGCTCTAATCAACGGGCTGGCAATTAACTTGCTCGTGAAATAGATTAAAAACTAAGCCCCGAAGTACGTACGTAACCAGCGGGGAGATGTGTACGTCAAGATTGAAACATCGTCATTTTCAAAATAATGGATCGGGTCTGTAAGGAGATCAGGAAAAAGCTGAGTGTGCAAACTATGATGTGTCTGGAAACGGCTCTGGACTAATGATATCACCCCATCACCTAATCCTCTGAGATCGACATTCGTCGTGCTTCTCTCTCTTTTATCCTACTCCTCGTCCTGACTTATTTTCATAATTCCACCGAGTGTTGCATCGTCACTCCCCACTACGTTGCAAACCCGTAACAACTCTCGATCTTGTCTTCTACGTAGCATCAAGCTTAAGTTATTTAGCAGATTCAGTGACGCGAGGGAACTAATTATCTGTCAACCACAGGCCGGCCCTTTCTTTCCAAAACATGTCAAACGGTCTTACTAGCTTGGGATAGACACAACAAAATTTTATCCGGCTTCTTGGACCAAAGATAACGACAACAAATTATTATAGCATCAGCTGATGCTCTGTACCATTTCACCAGATATTGTCTTCTAGAAAAACAACATACACAGGGCCATTTGTCACTCTCAATCTCGATGGAACTCCAAACATTTAATTAAGATCTATGCAGCAGAAGCTGCCTGGATGAGAGGTATTTGGCTCTAGCTTAGTTTGTATCAGCCAGAGATCTCTCAAAGATCCCTCTGAACATTGACCTAATGCAACTCTTTTGGATCAGGCAAAGTAAGGGTTATGCTAACTGAAAACGGGATATGCTACGAGAAAAAAGAACGAAAGGGTTTAACGAGATCATTCCTGAAACAAATACTTCTTCCGTTTGAGCGACGACTAATTCCGGACTGAGGGAGTAAAAACTAACACGTACTTATGGTCTAGCAAAGCTTTAGTGGTTCATGTTAGATGACCAAAAGTAGTAGGCCGTGCAAGTGTCTGTCCTAAACTTCCCGTCAAGAAGACAAGAACTGACATCCCAACAAGACAAGAAACATGTAAATGTAAATCATGGATCGATAATGCAAACCTAGCTAGCTAGCTAGCTATATGGGTTCCGGCCGTATGACAGAAGCATGCACGTAAGTTTGCTCCAAAAGGATGGAAGGAAGAATTTGTTAACCTTACAAGACGATCGAAACACAAAGCAAAGAGCAAAGAAATTAAGGAAACAAATCAAATCATGGCGTACGCCAAGAACTTGCGGCGAACGATGATAAAAATCGATGCGAGTCTAAGAGCTAAAGCTATGATCACCCACCTCCTCGATCACCTCCAACATACGTACGTACCTACGTACGTGAGCCATCCATTAATGTCTGTCCCCTCCTACGCTTGCTTGCTGCTTCAAAACCCTACATGCGCGTACCGTTGATCTGAGGACCCAATGCATGGCATGGATGGATGCATCCAATCCTTGCACGTGCATTGCTGACTTCCGCTCCATCTCCACCGATCATGGCCTCCAAGCGCTTGCCCACACCAGAGGCTGCTCCTTCCACGCGAGGAACACGCCAGCTCCGGCCGCCGAGTCATCCGTGCCGGCCTCCCGCATCGACCAGCCCTCCCGATACCGGCGCAGAAGTGACCGCACGTCGTCGGCTACGTCCTCGCTGAATGGCACCGGGCAGAACCCGGCCGACCGCAAGCGCCGCGCCCATGCCGCCGCCGTCTCCCGCCGCTCCATGGACTCCGACGCTGGGCATGAGACCAGGTCCACAATGGCACGCCCTGCTCCCCTCTCCAATGCCAGCCTCTCGTTGCTGGTCTTGGGGAAGCTCTCCTCTAGCGAGTCCATGTAAGCCGAGAAGAACCGTAAGCCCTCGCCGAACACCTTCAAGAATGCCGCCTCCGTGTCGCCGCCTTCGTCGGACGCGTCGGCGTCGGTCGCCACAAGGTCTGCCTCCTCCTCGACCACGGTGACGACCCGAGGTTCGAGGCGGCGGAGGGACGCGGCGAACGCGCCGCGCCGGCGGGCACCGCCCGGCACCACGCTGCGCAGCGAGTTCATGCAGTTGACGGCGATGCCGGTCGTGGCGCCGCCCTCGCGCAGGTCGAGCGAGTCGAGGTCGAGCTCCGCGAGGTCCCCGGAGTGGTGCACAGCGCGGAAGCGGAAGGGGACGCCCATAAGCCGCGCGAACTTCTCCATGCGCTGCCCGATCTCCCGCATCACGCGCTGCACGGCGGACGTCGGTGCCGACGGCGCGGCCGACACGACGGTGGTGATGGACAGGTGCGGCGTGTCGTCGGGGGACCGCGTGGCCAGGGCCTCGAGCAGCGTCGGCCACTGCGTGCAGAAGGTGTTGCTCAGGTCGAGGATGTGAAACCTCTGCGGCTCCGACGACGCGGCCGCGGCCTCCAAGAAAGATTCCAGTATGGCGCCGTTGGCGGCCACGTGCCCGAACGACGACCAGGGGCTGAGCTCCTGGAACCGCAGCGCGGTGCGGCGCGTGGAGTCGAAGGACGTGTTCCGGTCGGTCGCCGCCGCGAGCGTGCGCAGCGTCCGGGGGCCGGACGCCGTGAGCCGCGCGAAGAGACCCTGCAGGAAGTAGGACGCGAGCTTCTGCTCCACGTCCCCGTACGGCGACGCCAGCTCGTTGAGCATCCACATCAGCTGTTGCACGCGCTGGCTCTCGCGCGTCGCAACCGCGCGCGCGCACTCCATGAGAAGCTGGCCGGCCCACCTCCCGCCGCCACCTCCCCCAACCGCGGCCGATGACGATGTGCCCCCGGCGCCGGACGACGAGGCCGGGGACGAGAAGTCGAGGTTGAGGTCCGGCGGGAAAGACAGGTCGGCCGCCTCGAACAGCGCGTGGCCCGCCCCGCCAGCCGTGGACGAGGTGGAGAGCGGGGGCGTGGGCGCAGTGGGCGTGGCGGACGACGTGGGCGGCTGGGCCGCGCCGCCGTGCGAGTGGAAGTGCTGCCTCGACGAGGAGGAGGAGGAGAAGTCTTCATCCATGTAGAGGTGGTGCTGGTGGGCGTTGCCACCGCATTCTTCTTGGTACGGCTCCAGGTAGTAGGACTGTTGCGGCTGCTGCTGGCTATAGTAGTACTGCCCGCCGCCGCCGCCGCCCCCGCCGCCGCCCCCGCCGCCGCTGCTGGTGCTGTGGTGGTAGTAGTTGTAGGAGGCGTTGGTCTGGTGGGAAGACGACCTGGAGCCGCTGGAGGTGGTGCTCCTGGAGTTGTACGACGCCGACTGCTGCTGCTGCTCGGAGGCTTGGAGGCTAACCAACCTAAACAGCGTATCCATGTAAGCTACGGCGAGGGGGCAACATGAGGGTTACCGCACCGTGGCGCCGAGGGATTTTAATGGCTGGCGAGTTGCACGTACTCCTACGTAGGGATCAGCTAACCAGCGCTAGCCTGTGCGCCTATGCGAATTGTTAGTTAGCTAGGCTATGCGGTGTGGTGTGGCGATGTGTATTCTTTTGAGTGGGGGAAAAGCTGGAGCGCGCCCCTGCGCGATGCGCTCGCTTTGCTCCTCCCCGCAGTTCCACTTGTATCTTTTGCGGCGAGATCGATGGTATTTCGCCTCGCTTTTGGCCGGATCGATGGGAGGTGATATGTGTGCTCCGCTCGACCGTATTATTGGGGAGATTCTTCGCTCGGGTTTAATCTACGGCTGGCCGGGGGGCAGCGCCGGGTGTGGCTCAGTGGATGTGGGTGCCTTTTGCCTTTGCTTTTTCTCCGTCTCGATCTTACTGCTGGCTAAGCTAGCTTTGCCGTGGCGTTAGGTCTTTTCTGTTGGCTTTTGCTAACGAACCCTGCTCAACACACACTGTCACGTTTCCGTTGTGACAATGTGCACATGCAAAATGATGGGTAGATCCACTTTGACTGCTCCGTTCCACATGGGTAATCTCGATCGCAATAGCTGTTGTCAAAGGCCTACTTTGGTTCGTAGGAGTTCTATATAGGATAGGATTTTCAAATGAAAAAATTCTTTGTAACCCTTTGGTTTCTACTCCCTCCGTAAACTAATATAAGAGTGTTTAGATCACTAAGGGAGTAGGAATGAATTCCTATTCCTATGTAGGATAGAAACCAATTATTCACATATCAATGAAAAAAAACATTAGCCTAGACTTAACGGAAAAAATTCCGGCCTATGCACCACAACGAACGCTAGCAAGGCGTGTGGACACCGCCGAGGCCGAACCTGAAACACACCGAGGGCTGTGACGGCGCCGCTCGCTGACGCATTGTCGGCGTATGCGAGGACAAAGACTTGACCAGTGCAGGTGGGTGGTGGGGAGCTTTTAGATTCGATCGTCGCTAAGATTAAACGGAGCCCTCACCGAAGGCAGGGACGGCGCAGCAAGTGGCAGCGAAGCGTATCGTTGTAGCCGAAAGAGAGGAAGGGAGGCGAAGGTGAGCGACGGCTAGAGAAGGAAACGTCTCGAGGAAGAAGAAAAAAGTTGCCGGCTGGAGGAGGAAGAAGTTAGGATAGCCGTTGGAAGTTCATCCGTTGCTATGCACAAGAAAGTCTTCAAAAATTTGGGTGTTGAGAAAAATTGTAGAGAAGATGATGCTAAAAATGCTCAACCCCATATAGTTAATTTTAATAGACTTGATAGCACTTGTGGATTAAATTGTCTAGAGGAACTTAGTTGATGGGTGAACGAGATTATACCAAAAATCTGTGTTGTATCTCTTACCTGGTGCTTCAACTTCTCGCTGGTGCCATGACCCCGCTGCTGTATGCATGTGTACGTGTGTAAATGTGGCTTCGTCACCTTGCTTGATGTTATACTGAGAACTCCGCTGGCCAATGAACGATCCACGAGAGTTTCGGCTCAGATTTCAGCTATGAGTTTGTTACCGTACGTAGTGGCAACACTACAATAGAATATTATTCAGCTTTCTCTTGAATGTGTGTGTATGTGGTAAATACCGGGAACTGATCAAAAGAGCTCGAAATAGACATATATCAAGATCCATAGTTCCCAAAATTAAGCCACAATGAAACTCTATACATGATCATTTATTTGGCATAATCCCTTCACGTGACAACCAAAGTTTCAACAAACAATGATTGAAATAAAGTGCTTGAGAGACTTAAGGATGAGACATTCGTGTGTATGTTTATGAGTACTCTAGTATCATGTTTATCTTTACATGTCTTTCACTCCCTAATTTATGTTTTAATGGCTCCACCAAAGAAAAATTGTTCCGTGCATTCCCGGCAAGCAAGTGTTAACTAGAGGAAATAGAATGGAGTGTTGCAAAGTTGTTTTATCTAGTAGATCAAAAACTTTGAGTTGATTATATTTGCCTCACTAACACTTGCACAATAACCATGCCACCACTACAGCTATGCTAAGTTTTCAGGTCAAGAAGCGGAGGGCTATCTAGGCGTACCGATCGTAAGTGAACCAAAACCTTCTCGTTATTTTCGGTTTAAACAACTGAGTTCCTTATGATTCGGATTTCTCTCTATGTTACTCGAGGACGATCAAGTTTAAGTTCGGGGGAGTTGATGAGTGATATTTTTACACTCCTCTACCCTTTGTTAAAACCGAGATATTCCCTCCGATATTGCTACTAATGACGCATAGGATTCCACAAATCCTCTCCTTATTGTGTTTCTACAGGAAATGGGCTAAATATGGATAAAATCAAGTGAGAACATGGAAAGGAGTAAAGGAGGAGATAGAAGAAATCAGGAGAAGGCGCGCCAGCAATTCCAGAACAGAAGGCGGTGTTCCATGCGACCGCGAGCGCTCATATGAGCGGTCGTATGGCATGGAAATCGAGGCTCCTCGTCCACCTGAACAACTTTTATAAAGGGGACGAGGCCGAAATGTCAACAGAACATCCCGTACGTGAAGCAGAACAGAGTCATCTTCATCCCATCTTCATCAACCCTAGCCGCCGCCATTTCCCATCTCCATAGCCACCATCTCCACCACCACCATATTTATTCCTCCACTAGATCATACTTGTAATTGTGTATCACACACGGCATTCATTGTAAGACATATTATCAATCAATCTACCTTCATGATGTGTTCTTCGTGTGATCTGATCTCCATGTGTGAGTAGTTGGGTAAGGTATGGGTTGAGGCAAGACCCTTGCGACCCGGTGTATTTGTTGTGGGGATCAATGGAAGGGCTTTGAATAAACATCCCGTATGTGTGAAATAAAATTGTTCCTTAGATGTCTCTTGTCTCTTTCATGTTCTTCATACCTGCAGGTACCCAGGATCAAGGAGAGAGAGTCACGAGGAGGCTAAGGGCAGGGAGACCGTGGAGTTTTATTCTAAACACCAGTGACAGAAAGGTTTAGTATGGTAACACGGATCCTATCTCTGGGGATTCAAGAGGTGTAGTCATTAAACGTCGAAAGCTCTTGTCTGATTATCGCAATCTTAATTATCGAGGCAACCCTGCGAGACGGATAGAGCCTTCGGTTGGACAACTGACTCTTGATACAAGACGCGTGCCGGTCAAGACGTAATTTGGACACATCCCCCACTTCGGTTTGTAACAAGCACATCTCGATGGGTGACTTCTAGCGCACAAATTAAGATCATATCTGGTCCCAACACAAATATATGGTTGTAAGCATTAAGACCTCATACCCATGCCTACTTTTATTTATAAGTGTTCTCCTTCAGTTTGCTTGATTTTGGTTCGCCAAAAGCTGGAATTGTTCTTTAACAAAAGCTTGCTTGAGACCCTAGCTTCAAGGGGGCCTTCCTCCCGTGGGTTCGATAACTCAGGGTCACCTATGGGGAAAAAGGCGAGAATCCCTTCTGCTCCATTTCCATATCACCAAAGGGAGTAATCAGTACTCTCTCGGAGGGGGAATCCATCACGGAGGCCATCTTCATCAACCTTCCTGTCACTCGGATGATGCGTGAGTAGTTCCCACAGGACTTACGGGTCCATAGCAGTAGCTAGATCTCTCTCTCTCTCTCTCTCTCTCTCTATCTATCTCTCTCTCTATCTTGATCTTCAATACAATAATCGCATCTGAGATCAATCCGATGTAAACTTTTGCGGTGTGTTTGCCGGGATCCCCGATGAATTGTGGGTTTATGATCAGATTATTCATTAAAAGTATTTGAGTCTTTTCTAAGATTTATCTATGTGTGTGAGGTAGATAAATCTTGCGGTGTCCTTACTCTGTGACAGGAGGAGATTTTATAGCCAGTTACATTGATTTATCTTCAGTGGGAGAGGTGCTTGGTAGTAGGTTCAATCTTGCGGTGTCCTTACTCTGTGACAGGAGGAGTTGCAAGACACGTATTTGTATTTTTGCTACTAAGGGTAAAACGACGGGGTTCGGATATATTATTTGGTCTTACTTTGTCTACATTATGTCATCATGCTTCAAGCATTACTCTGTTTGTTATGAACTTAATACTTTGAGATACATGCTAGATAGCGGTGTTGGGGTGGAGTAATAGTAGTAGATGCAGATGGATGTCGATCTACTTGCAACGGACATAATGCCTATATACTGATCATGCCATGAAGAATCAACATAACTATGCGTTATTCTATCAATTGCCCACCGTTGCTATGCTTATGAGAGAGATGCCTCTAGTGAACGCTATGGCCCCCGGGTCCATTCACTTTATATTTACTAAAACCCTAAAAATATTTGATGTAATTTGTTTACTTTTATTTTATCTACCACTATCAGATTTAATCCTTGCAATTGGCGAGTACAAGGGGATTGACAACCCTCTTGCCTTCATTGGGTGCAAGCATTTGCTTTGTGTGTGTGTGTGTGCAGGTACCGTTTATCTTGTTCGTTTGTTGTCTCCTATTGGTTCGATAAACCTTGGTTCTTAACTGAGGAAAATACTATCTGCTACTATACTACATCACCCTTCCTCTTCGGGGAAATCCCAACGCCTATCACAAGTAGCAGAAGAATTTCTGGCGCCGTTGTCGGGGAGACTTCACCAAACAAGTCTAGATTCCTTCGCACACATTAATCATTTTCTTATTTTTATCTTCTTTGTCATTTGCCTTTTATTTGCCTTCTCCTTTTCATCTCCCTCTCCATATCTAAAAAATTAAAATACCAAAAATATTCGTGTCACTGTCTCTGCTTGTGTTGCCATGTGCCTTCTATTTGCTTGCACCTTGGCTTGCTAAAAATTGTTGATATGGATGCTCATCCACTTGCTAATCTTTTATAAGAATTCCAATTATGATAAACCAATTGCTAGTGAAAATGCTATTGGGATAAGTTCTTTGAAAGAAAAGATGTAGTTGAGTGCACTTAATTATCTTTATGAGGTTTTGCTTAAAAATCATGAATCTGAAAATTATTATGAGGTGCTGAAAGAAGAAATTTATAAATTTTTTCATGATGGTTCTTTGAAAGAAAAGCATGATTGAAATGATGTTAGTATAAATTCTATGAATGTCAATTATGCTAATGATCATGATTGGGGACATAATAATGATGCTTCTTTTGATCTTGAAAATTTATTTGAGCCTCATAATAAATCTATTATTGATAAGAAAATTTGCAATATTATTGAAAGTGGGTTTGGAAGAGCGTCAACTTTCAAAAAGAATCCCACTATTTTGCAGAGTATTCTATCTTATGAATTTTTTGATAAAAGTGGGTTTGGAGAGGTCACGACTTTAGTTGATGTTAATCCCACTATCTTGGAAGATTATAAAATTTGTATGCATGTGGATCATGTAGAGAATATGATATGTGATAGATATATTGTTAAATTTAATTATGATCCTACATGTAATTATTTTGAGAGAGGCAAATATGGTTATAAAAATCTTCATGTCCCTCCCTTTATGTTGAAATTATTAATGTTTCATTCTTCCTATTTGCATATGCTACATATTGCTTGTCTTGATAATTTGTTTTCCTATAAGATGCCTATGCATAGGAAGTGGGTTAGACTTAAATGTGCTTGTTACATGTTTTATGATGCTCTCCTTGTGTTTCAATTCTTGCTTTTCATATGAGCATCACTAAAATCTCACGCCTATCTTAATGGCTATAAAGAAAAGAGCTTGTTGGGAAGCAACCCAATAGTTATCTTTATTTTTCTTTACTGTTTTGTGTGTCAACATGATTATTGCCTCTGTAATGATTATGTTTGTATCTTTTATTTTGAATGTTGTGCCAAGTAAAGCCTTTGGGGTGATTTGGATGATAGTTGATTTGATCCTGTGCAGAAACAGAAACTTTTGCGCCCAGTACTTGATTTTACATTCTGTACTGGAACGTGATAAATTCTGAAATTTTTACGCGGTATTGGGTTACAATTTTTTATGTTATACTTATTTTTAAGAATTTTTGGAGTTACAAAAGTATGACAAAAAATTCCATCATTACGTATTGTTCATCTTTAGACAGATTCTGTTTTTATTGCATATGTGCTTGTTTTGATATTTCTATGGATTATATCGGGGGGTATAAGTCATAGGGACGATGAAATACAATAGGTATTATGCAAGAACAATTTTGAATCTATTTATGACAGTACCTAAGTTAATTATTATTTTATTATACTAATGGATCTCACGAGGTTTTGTTGAGTTTTGTGTGATCGAAGTTTTCAAGTTTTGGGTAGGATGACGATGGATGAAAGAATAAGGAGCGGCAAGACCCTAAGCTTGGGGATGACCAAGGAACCCCAAGGTAATAGGAAGATCCAAGCATCTAAGCTTGGGGATGCCCCCGAAGGCATCCCCTCTTTCGTCTCCAATCTATCGTAATATCACTCGAAGCTATATTTTTATTCATCACATGATATAGTTTTATTTGTTTGCTTGTTTACACAATCATTGTTTCCTGATCACACCAATTAAGAGAGACACACATTCATCATTTATTATAATGCTCATTATGTTTCACTTATATCTTTTGATTTATGGCAAATTTGCTCATGTGCTTCACTTATATCCTTAGAGCACGGCGATACTTATATTTTATAGAAATCATTTGCACTCTCATGCTTCACTTATATCTTTTTGAGAGTTGAATAGGTAGTGGTAATTTGCATGAGTTATATGTTTAGTCCAAAAATGATAGGTATACAAGAGTGGTATAATAAAAAAATCATGTAGATCACTGAATACGATGTGTATGATCAACGATATTGAAGTTATAATATGAAGGTTTACTAGTTGATAAGAATTGGTTAATAAAAATATCGGTGTTAAGGTTTGTGATTTCGTCCTCATTAAAGTGTCAGTATTGGCATAGCGAGGAAGTTGGAGCATAATTTATCTTTTATTGATATCCTTTGTGTTGTTCGAATCGGGGGCGCGTGATGGTTAATTCCTACCAACCTCCTCCCTAGGGGCATGCGAGATTACTTTGCTTCGAGGGCTAATAAAATTTCACAATAAGTATTTGAGTTCTTTATGGCTAATGTGAGTTTGTGGACTATAAGCACTTCCACCCTTCCATAATTTGCTAGCCTCTTCGGTACTGTGCATTGCCCATTCTCACCTCGAGACTTGGTGCAAACTTCGTCGGTGCATCCAAATCCCGTGATATGATATGCTCTATCACACATAAACCTTATTATATCCTTCCTCAAAACAGCCACCATGCCTACCTATCATGGCATTTCCATAGCCATTCCAAGATATATTGCCATGCAACTTACACCATTACTATTCACATGACTTGAGAATTCATTGTTATGATACCTAGGGGCTGTGCGACAAATATCAGGTCAGCTCTATATGATCATGCAAAGCAATATGATGATGAACACACAAGCCATCGTTCATCATTATTATACATGTTATGCTAGATCATTGCACATCTTGGTACACTGCCAGAGGCATTCATATGTAGTCATATCATTCAGTTTTATCGAGTTGTAAGTAAATAGAAGTGCGATCATCATCTTTATTAGAGCATTGTCCTAGTGAGGAAAAGGATGATGGAGACTGATGAGTCCTCAAAAGGTGGGGATGAGGTTCATGATATTGCTTTAAAAAAAGAGAGAAAAAAAAGAGAGAAGGGGCAATGTTACTATCCTTTACCACACTTGTGCTTCAGAGTAGCACCATGTTCTTCATATAAAGAGTCTCCATGATTTGTCACTTACATATACTTGTGGGAATTTTTACATTATAAAACTTGGCTTGTATATTCCGATGACGAGTTTCCTGATAACCCACAAGTATAGGGGATCACAACAGTTTTCGCGGGTAGTATTTCACCCAGATTTATTGATTCGACACAAGGGGAGCCAAAGAATATTTGCGAGTATTAGCAGTTGAGTTGTCAATTCAACCACACCTGGAGAACTAAATATCTGCAGCAAAGTGTTTAGTAGCACAGTAGTATGATAGTTTCAATAGCAGTAGTAACAGTAACAGTAGTAGCAAGGACAGTAACAGAAGTAGTTTTGTAGTAATTGTAACAGCAGCAACAACGAAAGTAACTTAACAAAGATCAATATGCGAAAAGCGTAGGCATTGGATCGGTGATGGATAATTATGTTGGATGACATACATCATATAACAGTCACAACCTAGGGCGATACACAATAGCTCCAATTCATCAATGTAATGTAGGAATGTTTTCCGTATATAGTCATACGTGCTTATAATAAGAACTTGCATGCCATCTTTTGTCCTACCCTCCCGTGGCAGCGGGGTCCATATGGAAATCTAAGGGATATTAAGGCCTCCTTTTAATAGAGAACCGGAACAAAGCATTAACACATAGTGAATACATGAACTCCTCAAACTACGGTAATCACCGGAAAGAATCCCAAATATTGTCACCTTGGGGTATGCGGATCATAACACGTAATAGGTGCATACAACTTGCAAGATAGGATCAAGAACACAAATATATTCATGAAAACATAGATGGTTCAGATCTGAAATCATAGCACTCGGGCCCTAGTGACAAGCATTAAGCATAGCAAAGTCATAGCAACATCAATCTCAGAACATAGTGGATACTAAGGATCAAAGCCCTAACAAATTGACTCGATTACATGATCAATCTCATCCAACCCATCACCGTCCAACAAGACTACGGATAAATTACTCACACACAGTGGTGAGCATCATGAAATTGGTGATGGAGGATGGTTCATGATGACGGCGGCATCGAATCCCCCTCTCCGGAACCCCGAACGGACTCCAGATCGGCCCTCCCGATGAAGAACAGGAGGTGGCGGCGGCTCCGTATCGTAAAACGTGATGAAACTTCTTCTCCTATTTTTTTCTCGGGGAAAGTGAATTTATAGTGTTGGAATTAGGTCAGACGGCCACCTGTGGGCCCCACAAGGCATCAGGGCGCGCCCTAGGGGGGGCGCGCCCTGTTGCCTTGTGGGCAACAGGTGGCCCCTCTTCTATTGATTCTTGCGCCAGTAATTTTTATTTATTCCATAAAAAATCTCCAAAAAGTTTCATCCAATTCCGAGAATTTTGATTTCTGCACAAAAACAACACCATGGTAGTTCTGCTGAAAACAGCGTATGTCCGGGTTAGTTTCATTCAAATCATGCAAATTAGAGTCCAAAACAAGAGCAAAAGTGTTTAGAAAAGTAGATACGACGGAGACGTATCAACTCCCCCAAGCTTAACTCATTGCTTGTCCTCAAGCAATTCAGTTGACAAACTGAAAGTGATAAAGAAAAACTTTTACGAACTCTTTGGTTCTTATATCCGTATATAAGCTTAAATAGTACCTAGGTTTTCAGCAAAGATCATGAACTAACCATGCTCACAATAACACTTAAAACGACATTTACAAATATCAATGGCATAATCAACTAGCGAGCAATAATAACATATCTCAAATGCCAACAATTTGTCAAAACAATCATGATATAATATGATAACATGGTATCTCGCTAGCCCTTTCTGAGACCGCAAAACATAAATGCAGAGCACCTCCAAAGTTCAAGCAGCGA
Organism: Elymus sibiricus; assembly: GCA_039707655.1. Lineage (NCBI taxonomy): Eukaryota > Viridiplantae > Streptophyta > Magnoliopsida > Poales > Poaceae > Elymus > Elymus sibiricus. The sequence goes on along the minus strand of CM077666.1, from coordinate 162,082,095 downwards.
CTAAACATTGTAATTTAGGGTAGAAGAGATCCAGTCATGATGCACACAACACTAACTATACTCAATGCATAAGGATGACAATAGTGCTCTCAGGATTGGTGCTTATAATGAGAAGGTGAGACTCAACAATAAAAGTAAAATAACATAAAAGTAAATAGATAGGCCCTTCGCAGAGGGAAGCATGGATTTGCAGAGGTGCCAGAGTTCGAAGCTTAAATCAGAGATGAAAACAATTTTGGGAGGTGTACTTTTCCTGTCAACGTCACGACCGAGAATTTTCAATATCTTCCATGCTAAACACATTATAGGCGGTTCCCAAGCGGAAAGGTAAAGTTTACTCCCCCTCCACCATACCAACACAAGCCATGGCTAGCCGAATCCTCGGGTACCCTTGATAACCCACAAGTATAGGGGATCAGTTGTAGCCTTTCTTGATAAATAAGAGTGTCAAACCCAACGAGGAGCTAAAGGTAGAATCAATATTCCCTTCAAGTTCTATCGACCACCGATACAACTCTACACACACTTAACATTTGCTTTACCTAGAACAAGTATGACACTAGAAGTACTTTGTAGGTGTAATGCTAGAACTACTTTGCAAGAATAAAACTAGGAGTACTTTGCGAGATAATAAAAGTTAGTTTGTTTTAGTAGGGAACTTTTTGTAACACAAAGAGAAAGATTGTCCATAGGAAATTGAATATGACATGTTTAATAATTATTATATGCAATGAGGGAGAGGCATACGCTAACATATTTTCCGTACTTGGATCATATGCACTTATGATTGGAACTCTAGCAAGCATCTGCAACTACTAAAGATCATTAAGGTAAAACCCAACCATAACTTTAAGTAACAAGTCCTCTTTACTCCCATACGCAACAACCCCCTTACTCGGGTGTAAGCTTCTGTCACTCTAGCCACCCACTATAAGCGAATCATGAACGTATTGCAAAACCCTACAGCGAGAATCCCTCACGCATGCGCGACACGGAGGGCACCATAGGACAGCACCATATTAACATACAACTCATATCAATCACACCATACCACAATTAACCCGTAGGACAAAAAGAATCTACTCAAACATCATAGGATGGCAACACATCATTGGATAATAATATGTAGCATTAAGCACCATGTTCAAGTAGAGAATTACAGCAGGAATAGAGGTGTTACACCGCTGCATAGAGGGGGAGAGAGTTGGTGATGACGGCCGCAAAGTTGTTGGTGTAGATCGCCGTCACGATGGTTCCCCCGGCGGCGCTCCGGCTCCATCGGAAGAGAGGGGGAGAGAACCCCACTCCTTCTTCTTCTTGCTTGGCCTCCCCCCCTAGATCGGAAGGGAGTTTCCCCTCTGGTCCATGGCCGCCATGGCTCCCGGAGGGCAGGAGCCCCTCCGAGATTGGATCTCTCTCTCTCTCTGTTTCTCTTCTCTTTCGCGTTTCTGTTTTCTGGCCTTTCACCGTTTCTTAAATTCCTGGAGATCCGTAACTCCGATTGGGCTGAAATTTTGAGGGGATTTTTCTTCGAAAATTATCTTTCCTGCGGCGAAAGAAGGGCCCTACTACTTGTGAGCTGCATTGGGATTTCCCGGAAGAGGAGGGGATGATGCAGTACAATTGAGATAAGTATTTCCCTCAGTTATGAAACCAAGGTTATCAATCCAGTAGGAGAATCACGCAACAACTCGTTAGCAGTACCTGCACACAAAACAACAAATCCTCGCACCCAACGCGAACAAAGGGTTGTCAATCCCTTGGCGGTTAATTGCAAGATTAAATTGTATGGTGATAGATAGATAGATCGAACAAAAATACAAAATAAAATAAATAAAGTAAAATTGCAGCAAGGTATTTTTAGGATTTTCAATATATGATTAAAGTAGACTCGGGAGCCATAGTTTTCACTAGAGGCTTCTCTCTTTAAAATCGCATACGGTGGGTGAACAAATTACTGTTGGGCAATTGATAGAAAAAAAATAATCATGATGATATCCAAGGCAATGATCATGTATATAGGCATCACGTCCGAGACAAGTAGACCGAAACAATTCTGTTGGAAATATGCCCTAGAGGCAATAATAATTTAGTTATTATCATATTTCCTTGTTCGTGATAATCGTTTATTATCCATGCTATAATTGTATTGATTGGAAACTCAAATACATGTGTGGGTACATAGACAACACTGTGTCCCTAGTATGCCTCTAGTTAACTAGCTCGTTGATCAAAGATGGTTAAGGTTTCCTAGCCATAGACATGAGATGTCATTTGATAACGGGATCACATCATTAGGAGAATGATGTGATGGATAAGACCCAAACTACGAACACAGCATATGATCGTGTCAGTTTATTGCTATTGTTTTCTGCATGTCAAGTATCTGTTCCTATGACCATGAGATCATGCAACTCACTGACACCGGAGGAATACCTTGTGTGTATCAAACATCACAACGTAACTGGGTGACTATAAAGGTACTCTACAGGTATCTCCGAGGGTGTCTGTTGGGTTGGCATGGATCAAGACTGGGATTTGTTACTTCGTGTGACGGAGAGGTATCTCAGGGCCCACTCGGTAATACAACATCACAATGAGCCTTGCAAGCAAAGTGACTAAAGAGTTAGCCACAGGATCTTGTATTACGGAACGAGTAAAGAGACTTGCCGGTAACGAGATTGAACTAGGTATAGAGATACCGACGATCGAATCTCGGGCAAGTAACATACCGAAGAACAAAGGGAACAGTATACGGGATTAACTGAATCCTTGACATAGAGGTTCAACCGATGAAGATCTTCGTAGAATATGTAGGAACCAATATGGGCATCCAGGTCCCGCTATTGGTTATTGGCCGTAGAGGTGTCTCGGTCATGTCTGCATAGTTCTCGAACCCGCAGGGTCTACACACTTAACGTTTGGTGGCGATATAAGTATAGTTGAGTTGTTATGTTGGTGACCGAAGGTTGTTCGGAGTCCCGAATGAGATCCCGGACATGACGAGGATCTCCGGAAGAGTCCGAAGGTAAAGTTTGATATATGTGATAATAGTGTTTTGATCTCCGGAAGGGTTCCGGAATTCACCGGAAGGGGTTCCGGATGTTTACCGAAGTGTTCGGGTGCAGCAACACTTTATATGGGCCAAAGGGGTAAAACCCACGAGGTATTGGAAAGTGCAAAAGGAAGTTTTGCTGCTGCCTTAAGCGGTACTACCGCTGGTAAGGCAGTACTACCGCGTAAGCGGTACTACCGCTCAAGCGGTACTACCGCTCGTGAGCGGTACTACCGCTTGTACGCGGTACTACTGGAATCCGAGTGGGACTCTTTCCGTGCGGGCCAAACCGACCTTGTGCGGGCAAAACTGACCTTGTGGAGGCTTTCTCTCCAAGTTTAGACCCCAGGGCTCAACATATAAATAGAGGGGCAGGGCTAGCACACGGGACACATCAAGATTTCCCAAGCCATGTGCCGGCAACCCTAACCCTCTAGTTCCTCCCGTCATAATCTCCGTAGTGCTTGGCGAAGCCCTGCAGAGATTGTTCCTCACCACCATCACCACGCCGTCGTGCTGCCGGAACTCATCCACTACTTCACCATCGCTCGCTGGATCGAGGAGGTGAAGGCGTCATCAAGCCGTACGTGTGTTGAACGCGGAGGTGCCATCCGTTCGGCGCTAGATCGTCTTTGGATCGAGGGATGACTTGCGATTTGGATTCTGAAGACGTTCGACTACATCAACCGCGTTTCTTAACGCTTCCGCTTAGCGATCTACAAGGGTATGTAGATTCACTCTCCCCCTCGTAGATACTCATCACCATGGATAGATCTTGCGTGTGCGTAGGAAATTTTTTGTTTCCCATGCGACGTTCCCCAACAGTGGCATCTGAGCTAGGTCTATGTGTAGATGAGATCTCGAGTAGAACACAAAGGAGTTTGTGGGCGTTGATATTCAGATTGCTTCCTCCCTTGGTCTTTTCTTGTTTCGGCGGTATTGTGGGATGAAGCGGCTTGGACCAACATTACTCGTACGCTTACGAGAGACCGGTTCCATCAACTGACATGTAACTTCGTTGCATAAAGATGGCTGGCGGGTGTCTGTCTCTCCTACTTTAGTCGGATCGGATTTGACAAAGGCGGTCCTTGAGAAGGTTGAAAAGCAATTTTTATATCACCATTGTGGTTTTTGCGTAGGTAAGAATCGTTCTTGCTAGATACCCGTAGCAGCCACGTAAAACTTGCAACAACAATTAGAGGACATCTAACTTGTTTTTGTAGGGTATGTTGTGATGTGATATGGCCAATTACATGATGAGATATATGTAATGTATGAGATGATCATGTATTGTATAGAATATCACGACTTGCATGTCGATGAGTACGGCAACTGGCAGGAGCCATAGAGTTGTCTTTAATTATTTTCGCCGTTTTTGCTTTACTTTATCGCTATGAGTTAGCTATAGTCGTGGAAGCAACAGTCGGCGCGACAACCTCATGGCGACACGTTGATGGAGATCAAGATGATGGAGATCATGGTGTCATGCCGGTGACGATGGAGATCATGCCGGTGCTTTGGAGATGGAGATCAAAAGCACGAGTTCATGGCCATATCATGTCACTTATGATTTGCATGTGATGTTAATCCTTTTTTGCATCTTATTTTGCTTAGGACGACGGTAGCATTATAAGGTGATCCCTCACTTAAATTTCAAGATAAATTGTGTTCTCCCCGAGTGTGCACCGTTGCGAAAGTTCGTCGTTTCGAGACACCACGTGATGATCGGGTGTGATAGACTCTACGTTCACATACAACGGGTGCAAGCCAGTGTTGCTCATGCGGAACACTCGGGTTAAACTTGACGAGCCTAGCATGTACATACATGGCCTCGGAACAAAAGAGACCGAAAGGTCGAACATGAGTCATATAGTAGATATGATCAACATGAAAATGTTCACCATTGAAACCACCTCAACTCACGTGATGATCGGACTTGAGTTGGTGGATTTGGATCATGTGACACTCGAATGACCGGAGGGATGTCAATTTGAGTGGGAGTTTTAAGTAATATGATTAACTAAACTCATTATCATGAACATAGTCAAAGTGTCTTTGCAAATTATGTTGTAGATTACTAGATCGCGCTGTAGCTCCCTTGAATTTTTATATGTTCCTAGAGAAATAGATTTGAAAGATGATGGTAGCAATAATGCGGACTGGGTCCGTGATCTGAGGATTGTCCTCAATGCTGCACAGAAGGCTTATGTCCTTAATGCACCGCTCGGTGTGCCACCCCCTCTAGCGTCGTCTGTAGATGTTGTGAACATCTGACAGGCACGTTCCGATGACTACTTAATAGTTCAGTGCGTCATGCATTACGGCTTAGAATTGAGGCTCCAAAACGTTTTGAACGTCACGGAACATATGAGATGTTCTAAGAGCTGAAATTGGGATCTCAGACTCGTGCCCGTGTTGAGAGGTATGAGACCTCCAACAAGATTCTTTGCCTGCAAGATGATGGGGAATAGCTCAATCGTTGAGCATGTGCTCAGATTGTCTGGGTGCTACAATCGCTTGAATCGAGTGGGAGTTGATCTTCCAGATAAGATAGTGATTGATATAGTTCTCCAAGTCACTGTCACTAAGCTACTAGAGCTTCGTGATGAACTATAAAAGGCCAGAGATGGAAATAATGATCCCTGAGCTGTTCGCAATGTTTGACACTGCGAAGGTAGAAATCAAAAAGGAGCATCAAATGTTGATGGTTAGTGAAACCACTAGTTTCGAGAAGGGCAAGGGTAAGGAGGAAAACTTCATGGATGGCAAGTCAGTTGCTGCTCCAGTGAAGAAACCCAAGGTTGAACCCATACCCGAGACTAAGTGCTTCTATTATGAGGAGAACAGTCGCTGAAGTGGAACAAACCTAGATACTTGGTAGATAAGTAGGTTGGCAACGTCGACAGAAGTATATTTGATATACGTGTTATTGATGTGTACCTTACTAGTACTCCTAGTAGCACCTGAGTATTAGATACCGGTTCGGTTGCTAAATGTTAGTAACTCGAAATAAAAGCTACGGAAGAAACGGAGGCTAGCTAAGGGCGAGGTGACGATGAGTGTTGGAAGTGTTTCCAAGGTTGATGTGATCACCATTGCGCGCTCTCTCTACCTTTGGGATTAGTGATGAACCTAAATAAATGTTATTTGGTGTTTGCGTTAAGCATGAACGTGATTAGATCATGTTTATTGCAAAACGGTTATTCATTTAAGTTAGAGAATAATGGTTATTCTGTTTACATGAATAATACCTTCAATGGTCATGCACCCAATAAGAGTGGTTTATTGAATCTTGATCGTAGTGATACACATGTTCATAATATTGATGCCAAAAGATACAAAGTTAATAATGATAGTACCACATACTTGTGGCACTGCCGCTAAATGTCATATTGGTGTAAAACGCATGAAGAAACTCCATGCTGATGGATCTTTGGACTCATTCGATTTCGAATCGGTTGAGACATGCGGACCATGCCTCATGGGCAAGATGACTAAGATCCCGTTTTCCGGTATGATGGAGCGGGCAATTGACTTATTGGAAATGATACATGTTGATGTGTTCGGTCCAATGAATGTTGTAGCGGGCGGTGGATATCGTTATTTTCTTACCTCCACTGATGATTTGAGTAGATATAGGGTATATTTACTTAATGAAACACAAGTCTGAATCGTTTGAAAAGTTCAAGCAAATTCAGAGTGAAGTTTGAGATCATCGTGACAAGAAGATAAAATATCTACGATATGATCGTGGAGGTGAATATCTGAGTTACGAGTTTGGTATACAACTTAAGACAATGTGGAAGTTGTTTCACAACTCACGCCACCTCGAACACCATAGTGTAATGGTGTGTCTGAACGTTGTAGTCATGCTCTATTGGATATGGTGCGAACTATGATGTCTCTTATCGATTTACCACTATCGTTTTAGGGCTATGCATTAGAGACAACCACATTCACTTTAAAAGGGGCACCATAAGTCCGTTGAGATGACACCGTATGAATTTTGGTTTGGCGGAAACCTAAGCTGTCATTTCTTAATGTTTGGGGCTGCGACGCTTATGTGAAAAAGGGTTTTCACCTAATGAGCTCGAACCCAAAGCGGACAAATGCATCTTCATAGAATACCCTAACGTAACAGTTGGGTAAACCTTCTATCTCAGATCCAAGCACAAAGTGTTTGTTGCTAAAACGGGTCCTTTCTCGAGAAAGAGTTTCTTTCGAAAGATTGAGTGGGAGGAAGATAGTACTTGATGAGGTTGTTGAACCTTTACTTCGACCTGAGAGTAGCGCAGCGCAGAAAGATGTTTCTGTAGAGCCTACATCAGTTGAAGAGGAAGTTAATGATGATGATCATGAAGCTTTGGATCAAGTTACTATCGAACCTCGTAGGTCGACAAGGATGCGTACTGCTCCTGAGTGGTACGGCAACCCTGTCTTAGAGGTCATGTTGTTGGACAACGCCGAACCTACGAGCTATGGAGAAGCGATGATGGGCCCGGATTCCGAGAAATGGTTAAGACCATGAAATCCGAGATGGGATCCATGTAAGAAAACAAAGTATGGGCTTTGGAAGTATTACTTGAAGGGCGAAAGGCCATTCAGAACAAATGGATCTTTAAAAGGAAGACGGACACGGACGGTAATGTCACCGTCTATAAAGCTCGACTTGTGGCAAAGGGTTTTTCACAAGTTCAAGGAGTTGACTACGATGAGATTTTCTCACCCGTAGCGATGCTAAAGTCTGTTGGAATTATGTTAGCAGTTGCTGCATTTTTCGATTATGAAATCTGGCAGATGGATGTCAAAACATCGTTTCCTTAATGGTATCCGTGAGGAAAGGTTGTATGTGATACAACCGGAAGGTTTTGTCAGTCCTAAGGATGCTAAAATGTATGCAAACTCCAGCGATCCTTCTATGGACTGGAGCAAGCATCTCGGAGTTGGAATATACACTTTGATGAGGTGATCAAAGTTTTTGTGTCTATACAAAGTTTATGAGAAACTTGTATTTACAATAAAGTGAGTGGGAGCACTATAGAATTTCTGATAAGTATATGTGGTTGACATATTGATTGATCGGAAATGATGTAGAATTTCTGGAAAGCATAAAGGGTCGTTTGAAAGGAGTTTTTCAAAAGAAGACCTGGAATGAAGCTACTTAAATATTGGGCATCAAGATCTATAGAGATAGATCAAGACGTCTGATAAAACTTTCAATGAGTACATACCTTGACAAGATTTTGAAAGAGTTCAAAATGGATCAGTCAAAGAAAGAGTTCTTGCCTGATTTGTAAGGTGTGGAGTTGAGTGAGACTCAAAGCTCGACCACGGCAGAAGAAAGAGAAAGGACGAAGGTCGTCCCCTATGCCTTATCCATAGGCTCTGTATAGTATGCCATGCTGTGTATAGCACCTGATGTGTGCCTTGCCATGATTCTGTCAAGGGGTACAAGAGTGATCCAGGAGTGGATTACTGGACAGCGGTCAAGATTATCCTTAGTAACTAGAGGACTAAGGAAATATTTCTCGATTATGGAGGTGATAAAGAGTTCGTCGTAAAGGGTTACGTCGATGCAAGCTTTGACACCTATCCGGACGACTCTGAGTAGCAGTCAGGATACATATAGTGGAGCAGCCATTTGGAATAGCTCCAAGTGGAGTGTGGTAGCAGTGTCTACAGTATGACATTGAGATTTGCAAAGTACACACGGATCTGAATGTCGCAGACCCGTTGACTAAAGACCTCTCTCACATGCAAAGCATGATCGAACCCCAGAACTCATTGGGTGTTAGAACAATGTAAATCACATGGTGATGTGAACTAGATTATTGACTCTAGTGCAAGTGGGAGACTGTTGGAAATATGCCCTAGAGGCAATAATAATTTAGTTATTATCATATTTCCTTGTTCGTGATAATCGTTTATTATCCATGCTATAATTGTATTGATTGGAAACTCAAATACATGTGTGGGTACATAGACAACACTGTGTCCCTAGTATGCCTCTAGTTAACTAGCTCGTTGATCAAAGATGGTTAAGGTTTCCTAGCCATAGACATGAGATGTCATTTGATAACGGGATCACATCATTAGGAGAATGATGTGATGGACAAGACCCAAACTACGAACATAGCATATGATCGTGTCAGTTTATTGCTATTGTTTTCTGCATGTCAAGTATCTGTTCCTATGACCATGAGATCATGCAACTCACTGACACCGGAGGAATACCTTGTGTGTATCAAACGTCACAACGTAACTGGGTGACTATAAAGGTACTCTATAGGTATCTCCGAGGGTGTTTGTTGGGTTGGCATGGATCAAGACTGAGATTTGTTACTCCGTGTGACAGAGAGGTATCTCAGGGCCCACTCGGTAATACAACATCACAATGAGCCTTGCAAGCAAAGTGACTAAAGAGTTAGCCACAGGATCTTGTATTACGGAACGAGTAAAGAGACTTGCCGGTAACGAGATTGAACTAGGTATAGAGATACCGACGATCGAATCTCGGGCAAGTAACATACCGAAGAACAAAGGGAACAGTATACGGGATTAACTGAATCCTTGACATAGAGGTTCAACCGATGAAGATCTTCGTAGAATATGTAGGAACCAATATGGGCATCCAGGTCCCGCTATTGGTTATTGGCCGTAGAGGTGTCTCGGTCATGTCTGCATAGTTCTCGAACCCGCAGGGTCTACACACTTAACGTTTGGTGGCGATATAAGTATAGTTGAGTTGTTATGTTGGTGACCGAAGGTTGTTCGGAGTCCCGGATGAGATCCCGGACATGACGAGGATCTCCGGAAGAGTCCGGAGGTAAAGTTTGATATATGTGATAATAGTGTTTTGATCTCCGGAAGGGTTCCGGAATTCACCGGAAGGGGTTCCGGATGTTTACCGAAGTGTTCGGGTGCAGCAACACTTTATATGGGCCAAAGGGGTAAAACCCACGAGGTATTGGAAAGTGCAAAAGGAAGTTTTGCTGCTGCCTTAAGCGGTACTACCGCTGGTAAGGCAGTACTACCGCGTAAGCGGTACTACCGCTTGTGTGAAGCGGTACTACCGCTCAAGCGGTACTACCGCTCGTGAGCGGTACTACCGCTTGTACGCGGTACTACTGGAATCCGAGTGGGACTCTTTCCGTGCGGGCCAAACCGACCTTGTGCGGGCAAAACCGACCTTGTGGAGGCTTTCTCTCCAAGTTTAGACCCCAGGGCTCAACATATAAATAGAGGGGCAGGGCTAGCACACGGGACACATCAAGATTTCCCAAGCCGTGTGCCGGCAACCCTAACCCTCTAGTTCCTCCCGTCATAATCTCCGTAGTGCTTGGCGAAGCCCTGCAGAGATTGTTCCTCACCACCATCACCACGCCGTCGTGCTGCCGGAACTCATCCACTACTTCACCATCGCTCGCTGGATCGAGGAGGTGAAGGCGTCATCAAGCCGTACGTGTGTTGAACGCGGAGGTGCCGTCCGTTCGGCGCTAGATCGTGTTTGGATCGAAGGACGACTTGCGATTTGGATCGCGAAGACGTTCGACTACATCAACCGCGTTTCTTACCGTTTCCGCTTAGCGATCTACAAGGGTATGTAGATTCACTCTCCCCCTCGTAGATACTCATCACCATGGATAGATCTTGCGTGTGCTTAGGAAAATTTTTGTTTCCGATGCGACGTTCCCCAACAAATTCTGCATCTACTACTATTACTCCACACATCGACCGCTATCCAGCATGCATCTAGAGTATTAAGTTCATAAAGAACGGAGTAACGCCTTAAGCAAGATGACATGATGTAGACAAAGTAAACTCACGCATGAATAAACCCCATATTTTTACCCTTAATAGCAACGATACATACGTGTCATGTCCCTTTCTGTCACTGGGATTGAGCACCGCAAGATCGAACCCATTACAAAGCACCTCTCCCATTGCAAGATAAATCAATCTAGTTGGCCAAACCAAATCAATAGATCGGAGAGAAATACGAAGCTATAACAATCATGCATAAAATAGTTCAGAGAAAACTCAAATAATATTCATGGATAATCTGATCATAAACTCACAATTCATCGGATCCCAACAGACACACCGCAAAAAGTGATTACATCGGATAGAACTCCAAGAACATCAAGGAGAACATTGTATTGAAGATCAAAAAGAGAGAAGAAGCCATCTAGCTACTAACTATGGACCCGAAGGTCTGTGGTAAACTACTCATGCATCATCGAAAGGGCAGCAAGGTTGATGTAGAGCCCCTCCGTGATCGAATCCCCATCCGGCAGAGTGCCGGAAAAGGCCTCCAGATGGGATCTCTCGAGAACAGGAACTTGTGGCGGCGGAAAAAGTAGTTTGTGGACTCCTCTGTTGGTTTCCCGATTTTAGAGAATTTATAGAGGTGGAATTAGGTCAAACGGAGCAGAGGTGGGCCCACGAGGCACCAGGGCACGCCACCCCCCGGGGCGCGCCCTGGTGGCGCGTGGCCACCTCCTCTGTCTTCTGGCCTCCTCCTGAAGCTTCTAGTGTCTCTTATGTCGAGAAAAAAATCTCCAAAAAGTTTCGTGGCATTTGGACTTCGTTTGGTACTTATATTCTGGAAAACCAAAAATAGGCAAAAAAAACAGCAACTGGCACTGGGCACTAAGTTAATAGGTTAGTCCCAAAAAATGATATATAATTGCTTGTAAGTGTATATAAAACATCCAAGATTGATATTATAATAGCATGGAACAATCAAAAATTATAGATACGTTGGAGATGTATCAAGCATCCCCAAGCTTAATTCCTGCTTGTCCTCGAGTAGGTAAATGATAAAAACAGAATTTTTGATGTGGAATGCTACCTGTCATATTCATCATATACTCTTTTCTTTTGTAGCATGGACATTTGGACTTGAATGATTCAAAGCAATAGTCTATATTTTGATATGAAGACATAAATACTCAAGCATACTAACAAGCAACCATGTCTTTCAGAATATCAACGCTAAAGAAAGTTATCCCTAGCACATTATGCTCAATCATTGATCCATTCATGAAACACACTCAATATTAGCTACACACAATGCACAAGTATGACAATAGTGCTCTCTAGTTGGTGCTTTGTAAGAGGAGATGGAGACTCAAAATAAAAATAAAAATTGCATAAAAGTAAATACATAGGCCCTTCACAGAGGGAAGCAGAGATTTGCAAATATGCCAGAGCTCAAGGCTTAAATTAGAGAGATAAAATTATTTGAGAGGCATGCTTTTCCTGTCAACGAAAACGACCGAGAATTCCCAATATCTTCCATGCTAGACACATTATAGGCGGTTCCCAAACAGAAAATAAAGTTTATTTCCTTTCTATCATTCTTTCACAATCCATGGCTAGCCGTATCCACGGGTGCCCTCCATACCAACACTTTCCAAGGAATTTATTATTATCATCATATTAATTTTTTTTTCATTTCGGGACTGGGCATCCCTATTACCTGCCACTCTCTCGTGCAATGACAAGTGAATAAACACTCATCGTGAGAATAACACACCTAGCATGGAAAATATTGGCCACCCCTGCCGCTTCATGAGCGGTACGGGCACACAAAACGGAAAATTATTTTGAAAATTTTAGAGTTGGCACATGCAAATTTACTTGGAACGGCATTGAAATACCGCATATAGGTAGGTATGGTGGACTCATTTGGCACAACTTGGGTGTAAGGAGTTGGATGCACAAGCAGTATTCCCGCTTAGTACAAATGAAGGCTAGCAAATAGATTGAGAAGCAACCAACCAAAAAGCAAAAACGGTCATAAACATGCATTGAACATAACTAACACCGAATAATGCACCATAAGTAGGATATAATTTCGTTGCATAACTATTAACTTAATGTGCATGCATAGGGAATCACAAACCTTAACACCAATATTCTTACTAAAATCACAATTACTCACTAACATGACTCACATATTATCATCTCCATATCGCAAAACTATTGCAAGGAATCAAACTTATCATATCCAATGATCTTTCATGAAAGTTTTTATTATATCCCTCTTGAATATTCATCTCTTTGGGACCAAATTCATATCTTGTGCGGATTACCATTATTATTATCAACTCTCAAAAGGATATAAGTGAAGCATAAGAGTGCAAATATTTCTTCAAAATTTTAATCTTATCAACTCTCAAAATAATATAAGTGAAGCATGAGAGTGCACCTATTTCTTCAAAATTCTAATCTTATCAACTCTCAAAATAATATAAGTGAAGCATGATAGTTTAAATATTTCTTCAAAATATAGCCACCACCGTGCTCAAAAAGATTTAAGTGAAGCACTAGAGCAACTGCCTAGCTCAAAAGGTTTAAGTGAAGCACATAGAGTATTCTAACAAATCATGATTAACGTGTGGCTCTCTCAAATAGGTGTGTCCAGCAAAGATGATTGTGACAAACTAAAAAGCAAACAAATCAAAGACTTATATAATACACGATGCTCCAAGTAAAACACATATCATGTGATGAATAAAAATATAGCTCCAAGTAAAATTACCGATAGTTGGTTGAAGAAAGAGGGGATGCCTTCCGAGGCATCCCCAAGCTTAGACGCTTGAGTATTCCTTGAATATTACCTTGGGGTGCCTTGGGAATCCCCAAGCTTAGGCTCTTGCCACTCCTTATTCCTTCATCTATCATGATCTCACCCAAAACTAGAAAACTTCAATCCCACAAAACTCAACAAAACCTTCGTGAGATCCGTTAGTATAACAAATAAATCTTTAACTCTAAGTACTGTAGTAAATCAATTCATATTTAATATTGGCATAATGCTACTGTATTCCAACTTTTCCATGACTCATACCCCCCGATACGATCCATAGATTCATCAAAATAAGCAAACTTTGCAACAAAAACAGAATCTGTCGAAAACAGAACAGTCTGTAAAGATCCATTTAAAAGCTATACTTATGTAACTCCAAAAATTCTGAAAAATTAGGACAACGTGGGAAATTCATATACCAATACTGTGTAAACATTTCAGATTTTTCTGACGCTGCAGTACAGAACTAAAATTCCAGCACTGGATGCAAAACTTTCTGTTTTCCAAACAGCATCAATTATACTATCATCCAAATCATCCCAAAGGCATTACTTGGCACAAACACTAATTAAAACATAAAAACACAATCATAACAGTAGCATAATTTTGTAAACACACAAGAACAGAAACAAAAAGTAAAAATTTATTTTATTCATTGGGTTGCCTCCCAACAAGCGCTATTGTTTTATGCCCCTAGCTAGGCATAATGCATAGTTTTCAAGTATTATCATCTTTCAAGTTGATTCCATAAGTGACCCTCATAATGGATTCATAGGGTGCTTTAATTCTTTTCCTAGGGAAGTGCTTCATCCCTTTCTTTAGTGGAAATTGAAATCTTATATTCCCTTCTTTCATATCAATAATAGCACCAATAGTTCGTAAGAACGGTCTACCAAGTATTATGGGGCAAGACGGATTGCAATCAATATCAAGTACAATAAAATCAACGGGCACATAATTTCTATTTGCAAGAATAAGAACATCATTAATTCTTCCCAATGGCTTTTTAATAGTAGAATCCACCAATTGAAAATTAAGAGAACATTCATCTATATTGGTAAAACCTAGCACATCACATAGAGATTTTGGAATTGTGGAAACGCTAGCACCCAAATCACATAAAGCATTGAACTCATAATTTTTAATTTTAACTTTAATGGTAGGTTCCCACTCATCATATATTTTTCTAGGAATTGAAATTTCTAGTTCTAGCTTTTCTTCTAATGCTTACATCATCGCTTCTACGATGTGTTTAGTAAAAGCCTTATTTTGTTCATAAGTGTTGGGTGAATTTAGCATGGATTGTAACAAAGAAATACACTCAGTCAAAGAACAACTATCATAATTAAAATCTTTGTAATCCAAGAGAGTGGGCACATCGCTAGTTAAAGTGTTTACCTCTCCAGACCCACTTTTATCAATTTTTTCATCAAGATTTTCACCCTCCGAATTATGGGGACGCCTACTAGCTAAAGTTGACTCTTCTTCAGTCCCCTTTTCATCAAGTTTTATACTGCTAAACAAGGAATCAATAGGTGAAACACCAATCATTTTAATATCCTCATCATTACTACGATAGAAACCGGGAGGAGTCGCTTTTTCTAAAAATTCTCGTTTAGCTTTTAGCATAGCGGTTCTTTTCTTACTCTCATCCATGGAGACATATAAAGCTTTAATTGATTCATTAATATCAATTTTGGGTGCCAAAATTTTAGTCTTAAGATTTTCTACATCATGAATAATTCTATCAATGCTCCTAGACATATCATCAAGTTTACTTAATTTTTATTCTATCGTAGTGTTGAAAACTTTTTGAGCATTAATAGATTCTTTAATATTACTTTCAAGATCAGAGGGCATCCTATTATTATTATTATAAGAATTACCATAGGAATTGCCATAATTATTAAAGGAATTTCCAGGAAACGGCCGAGGATTAAAATTACCTCTATAAGCATTATTATTGAAATTGTTTCGCGAGACAAGATTCACATCTACGAGATCATTATTTTGCTCAATCAAGGTGGATAAAGGCACATCATTAGGATAAATAGGAGTATTTTTGCTAGCAACCAATTTCATAAGCGCATCAAATTTATCACTCAAAGTTCTAATTTCTTCAACAGAATCCACTTTTTTACTAGTAGGAACTCTTTTAGTATGCCATTGTGAATAATTTGCCATAATATTATCAAGCAATTTAGTAGCTTCCCCCAATGTAATCTCCATAAAAGTACCACCCGCGGCGGAATCTAAAAGATTTCTAGAAACAAAATTTAATCCTGCATAATTTTTTTGTATGATCATCCACAAATTTAAACCATGAGTAGGCAATTTCTTATCATTAATTTCATCCTTTCCCAAGATTGAGCAACATGTTCATGCTCAAGTTGCTTGAAATTCATAATTTGGTTTCTAAGGGAAATAATTTTCGCGGGAGGAAAATACTTGGTAATAAAAGCATCTTTACACCTATCCCAAGAATCGATACTATTTCGTGGTAAAGATGAAAACCAAATTTTTGCACGATCCCGCAATGAGAACGGGAATAATTTTAATTTCACAATATCATTATCCACATCTTTTTTCTTTTGCATGTCACACAATTCTATGAAAGTGTTAAGATGGGATGCAGCATCTTCATTAGGACTACCAGAAAATTGTTCTTTCATGACAAGATTTAACAAAGCGGCATTAATATCACAAGTCTCCACACTAGCGGCGGGAGGAGCAATCGGAGTACTAATAAAATCATTATTATTAGTATTGGAAAAATCACACAATTTTGTATTTTCTTGAGACATTGTGTGACGCCCCCGACTCAATCATGCACTAATCAAACACGCAAATGCACACGATCAAGCCTAAGGACTCACTGAAAGATATCACAACACAACTCTAAACACAAATAAAAGTCATACAAGCTTTATATTACAAGCCAGGGGCCTCGAGGGCTCGAATACATAAGCTCGCGCACATGCGTTAGCGGAAGCAACAAATATCTGAGTACAGACATAAAGTTAAACAAGTCTGCCTTAAGAAGGCTGAGCAAAACAACGACATCTAGATCGAAAAGGCGCAAGCCTCCTGCCTGGGAACCTCCTAACTACTCCTGGTCATCGGTCTTCACGTAGTAGTAAGATCCACCAGAGGGATAGTAGTAGTCGTCGACGGGGGCAGCTGGCTCCGGGGCTCCGGCATCTGGTCACAGCAATCGGGTATGGGGAAAAAGAGGTAGCAAAGCAACCATGAGTACTCATCCAAAGTACTTGCAAGACTTACATCAGATCTATTGTATTTATGCATCGGTACCAAATGAAGGGGTTGTATCTGTGGATTAGACTGCAGAAATGACAGAACAAAGGGGAAGGCCTAGCCTATCGAAGACTAGCAACCTACAGCGTCTTGCAACATTAGAAGAGTGCAGATTAGCAGTAAAATATAGTAACAAGTATATATCAGTAAGGCCCAGAGATCCTTCCTTGACTACCTCGCGAGGAAGCAATCCCGGAGCTAACATATTAATTAAACATCACAGGTATCCAGTTCAAGTTGTAGTAGATCGGGATACTACACTGAGCGTCCTGTTACCGTGGACACAACTATTCGAATAGATAAACTTCCCTACAGGGGTGCACTACTGTTACCCAACACGCTCGATTAACTCTGGCCGGACACACTTTTCTGGGTCATGCCCGGCCTCGGCTGATCAACACGACGTAGTCGTACCTAGGCTCCGCAGAGAGGTCCCCGCCGGTCTACATCCTAAGTGCTTAGGGGTCTTGGGCCCATCGTCCTTTGCACTCCGGGTCGTTGCGCGCAGGGCGGATCCAGGCACCACCTCTCTCCTGGATGGCGCCGGCCCAGCCGTGCCGCAATGCTGAACTTGAAAGTCTGACAGCGCTTTCGGGAGAAACGTACGAAGCCGGGTGCTGACCCGCGTGATGGTTAGTGCGAAAAGGCCAAAGGCCTACTCAGAACACATATCCAAACCCTTAGTGTATTGGGAGCTCGCGGAGACGAGCAGAAATCCATGATCATGTGACCCCGTCGCCCCGTCTCGTGGACTTATGGCAAGGGCCAGGCCCGTCCCTCTCCTGGGGCGGTCTGCCTGCCCGGCCGTGCCACGTAATAGGTCAACCCGACTTTAACAGGGGCCTGAGGTAAATTCAAAGTATTCGTGTGTGTTAAACATCAAGGGGGAAATCCGAGCAATCACCCTCGATAGATTCCCACTCAAAGTATCCGTCAAGGTGAACTCGGAGGAATCACCCTCGATGGGTTCACACTTGAGGGGTTGCACGACAGAGGCTTCATCGGAGGTGGGAAATTCGACAGCTCTAGCAGCGGGTATTCCTGGAAGTTCTTCTGGAAAGACAACTTGGAATTCATGAACTACTGGAATGTTCTCTATGCCCTCAAGAGGTGAAGCATTCAATGCATTCAAAGCATATATCTGGCTCTCGGCATTCTGGATTATCTGGGCTGAGTAGTTGATCACCAGGCCAGAAGGGTGTGTAAGCTGAACTGTCTTGGCGGCACAGTCGATCAAAGCATTATAGGCTGTCAACCATTCCATACCAAGAATGATGTCTATTTTTGAAGGTCCGAGCACAAAGAGAGAAGCCGGAAAAAGTAGGCCTCCAATCTCGATTTGATTGTGAGGGCTTACCACTGTGGTTTGTCACTTGGATCCCGGAGATTGTACCGCTAAAGGAGTGGACAAATTATCTATGTCTAACCCATGCAACCGAGCAAATTGTTGGGACACAAAGGCATGCGATGCTCCTGAATCAAAGAGAACAGAGGCTGGCACTGAATTAACGCGAAGGGTACCCATCACAATTTTTGGGGCTTCACGAGCTTCTTCGATCTTGACATGGGCGACCTGACCACAACTCATAGCAGGTGGCCTGGCACTGCTTCTTCTATTAGGATGGTTTCGACGTCCCTTCTTACGGCCCACAGGAGGACGTGATGCATTCTGCGGCTGACCCTGACGACAGTTGAGAGCAAGGTGCCCTGTCTGTCCACACATGCGGCATAAATCATCATTATGGGGAGGAACCATAGCATTGAGCTGTCCACCCTGAATCGTTAGTTGTCTCGGCGGTGGAGGCAGACGAGGTGTGACATAAGACGGCCTTGGTGTTGGAGCAGGTCGGTGAAAAACATTGTGCGGGATCCAGACTTGACGTTTCTGAGCAGGTTGTCCTGAGGATGAACCAACATCACAAGTACGCTTGAGCGACTCCTGGTACTCAGTTAGACCAGTTTCAGTTCGGAAAGCTTGGCTGACAAGCATTGCAAAGTCTGCGCAATCATGGGCAACAAGTGCGAGCTTTATATCAGAACGCAGTCCTTCACGGAACTTCTCCTGCTTGCAAGCGTCAGTGCAGACGTCATCCTCAGCATAGCGGGATAATTCAAGGAATTTCCTCTGATATTCATCAATAGTCATCTTGCCCAGTGTGAGTTTGCAGAATTCCTTCTTGTTCTGGTCCATCAGACCTTGAGGAATGTGCCATGCACGAAAGGCTGACTGAAATTCCTGCCAAGTGGTTACTGTCCCAGCAGGCAGCATACGCCTGTGGCTTTCCCACCATTGAGCAGCTGAACCCCTC
Organism: Elymus sibiricus; assembly: GCA_039707655.1. Classification (NCBI taxonomy): domain Eukaryota; kingdom Viridiplantae; phylum Streptophyta; class Magnoliopsida; order Poales; family Poaceae; genus Elymus; species Elymus sibiricus. The sequence goes on along the minus strand of CM077666.1, from coordinate 162,062,819 downwards.
AGGTGATACGTCGCATAGGTGACGTAACTGTCAGGGGCAACATTAGCCGACTCCATCTGAAAGGCGATGTCACGGAGCCAATCATCAGCATCCATTGGATTAGTCGAGTTGCGGAAGGTGGACGGGTTGAGGAGCACGAATTCTTGCAGTGTTATTGGGGCAGGCTGTTGATGAGCATTCTAGGTTGGAAATTGGGCCATTACCCCAGTCATAAACTGATGATTCAGCTCAAACTGCTGCATCATTGCGGCAATATAGGGTGGAGGTGAAGGATCGTCAGCCATCCTACTAAAAACAACATGGGCAGTTTACCGAGAACAACTGCAGATGTATGGAGTCGTTCATGATGCAACATGAGCAATGAACAAGAAGTGCATTAGATACATATTAGTAGTCGTTAGAGACATACAAATCTATGCACAGAGTAGGATACAAACGGACAGCACGAGTTCGGAAACACTCGCAACTAGACAAACTAGGCGGCACGCAGCACGCGGTGGATAGATACAACAATGAGACATAGCAAAGACTACATCACGTCGGAGAAAACTACTGGAGCGAGGAATCTACAAGTGACAATGCAGGGTGCCCTCGATAAAAGGATCCTGCGGTCCATGAACACTGTGAAGCAGAACCTGGCCCACAATTCAAAGAAGGGTTAATTCAAACCTCCGGGTGGATGTGATCACGAGAACCTAGAGTTAGTAAAAATCTTTAACCCGAAAGGAAGAGAGATCAGAGTTCCAGAGTAAGGAAGAGGAATAAAAGATCCTAATACCACCCATTGGCGACGTGGGCCCGTAAGCCACACAGCCATGTTAGTGAAATCGTTTTTGAAAGACAAGACTCAACTTCGGCCAAGGAATTGGAAAGGGGCTTCCTACATGCAGTCGTCTCTGATACCAACTTGTGAAACCCCCGACTCAATCGTGCACTAATCAAACACGCAAATGCACACGATCAAGCCTAAGGACTCACGGGAAGATATCACAACACAACTCTAAACACAAATAAAAGTCATACAAGCTTTATATTACAAGCCAGGGGCCTCGAGGGCTCGAATACATAAGCTCGCGCACAAGCGTTAGCGGAAGCAACAAATATCTGAGTACAGACATAAAGTTAAACAAGTCTGCCTTAAGAAGGCTGAGCAAAACAACGACATCTAGATCGAAAAGGCGCAGGCCCCCTGCCTGGGAACCTCCTAACTACTCCTGGTCGTCGGTCTTCACGTAGTAGTAAGCTCCACCGGAGGGGTAGTAGCAGTCATCGACGGGGGCAGCTGGCTCCGGGGCTCCGGCATCTGGTCGTAGCAATCGGGTATGGGGAAAAAGAGGTAGCAAAGCAACCGTGAGTACTCATCCAAAGTACTCGCAAGACTTACATCAGATCTATTGTATTTATGCATCGGTACCAAATGAAGGGGCTGTATCTGTGGACTAGACTGCAGAAATGACAGAATAGAGGGGAAGGCCTAGCCTATCGAAGACTAGCAACCTGCAGCGTCTTGCAGCATTAGAAGAGTGAAGATTAGCAGCAAAATATAGTAACAAGTATATATCAGTAATGCCCAGAGATCCTTCCTCGACTACCCCGCGAGGAAGCAATCCCGGAGCTAACATATTAATTAAACATCACAGGTATCCAGTTCTAATTGTAGTAGATCGGGATACTACACTGAGCGTCCTGTTACCGTGGACACAGCTATTCGAATAGATAAACTTCCCTACAGGGGTGCACTACTATTACCCAACACGCTCGATTAACTCTGGCCGGACACACTTTCCCGGATCGTGCCCGGCCTCGGCTGATCAACACGACGTAGTCCTACCTAGGCTTCGCAGAGAGGTCGCCGCCAATCTACATCCTAAGTGCTCAGGGGTCTTGGGCCCATCGCCCTTTTCACTCCGGGTCGTTGCGCGCAGGGCGGATCCAGGCACCACCTCTCTCCTGGATGACGTCGGTCCAGCCATGCCGCAATGCTGAACTGGACATCTGACAGAGCTTTCGGGGGAGACGTATGACGCCGGGTGCTAACCCGCGTGATGGTTAGTGCGAAAAGGCCAGAGGCCTACTCAGAACACATATCCAAACCCTTAGTGTATTGGGAGCTCGCGGAGACGAGCAGAGATCCACGATCACGTGACCCCGTCGCCCCATCTCGTGGACTTACGGCAAGGGCCAGGCCCGTCCCTCTTGTGGGGCGGTCTGCCTGCCCGGCCGTGCCACGTAACCCTCACGGTCAACCCGACTTCATATCTTTCACGGGTACCCCTCGGGGTCGACCCGACTTTAACAGGGGCCTGAGGTAAATTCAAAGTATCCGTGTGTCTGAAACATCAAGGGGGAAATCCGAGGAATCACCCTTGATAGATTCCCACTCGAAGTATACGTCAAGGTGAACTCAAAGGAATCACCCTCGATGGGTTCACACTTGAGGGGTTGCACGACAGAGGCTTCATCGGAGGTGGGAAAAAGGAATCACCCTCGGTAACCCACAACCGACTAGCTACGCTACAGAGATATCATCAGGAGTGAGGTAGAAGGTATCACCCTCGGCACTCGATAGTAGCTCTGCAGAGTCGTACAACTAGGGGGGTGTGCGGTGCTGTGTCGGTCTCTGCCCATCTATCACATTGATCGGGGCACCGGTAACATAGCGGGGCAACAGGGACAAGGATGAGGGGTCACTGATGGATCACTAACCAGCCTATACTAAGCATATAGGATAACAAGTAAAGTATCAACAGCAGGTTACAAAATCAGGCTATGCATCAGAATAGGAGCAATCAAATACAGTAGCAAATTCTAATGCAAGCATGGGAGAGAAGGAATAGGCGATATAGGAATGATCAAGGGGTTTTGCTTGCTTGGAAGCTCTGCGGTAAAAGAGGGGTCGTCGGGGATGTAGCAGTCCTCAGGGAAAGCGTCGGTCACGGGGTCTACCGGAGAGAAGAGGGGGAAGAAACAATAAATACAAAGCAAACAAATGCAACACAGATACATGGCAATAAGCTGTGCTGGGGTGATCTAACGCAGTGCTAAGTGTTACTGGCAGAGCGGGAAAATACCAGGGAATATTTTCCCGACTTTAGGCATGTGTCAGACAGAAGAACCGGAGGGGAAGGTTCCATGTTTGCAGTGTTGTGGGCATGTGACAGCTACATGGAGGGCATATTCGGATTCGTCTCATTTTTCTGATCAACTTTCATGTAGAAAACTTTTTCATCCGAGCTACGGATTATTTTCTATGATTTTTCAAAGTTTTAAACAATATTCTGAAATTTCTGGAATGAATTTTAATTCAAAAATAGCTTTATTGCATCAGCATTACGTCAGGGTGACATCAGTAGTCAACCCAACCAGTTCAGGTCAAACCTGACCGCTGGGACCCACATGTCATACACAGTGGGCTAAACAGTGATTATTTAACTAAACAGAGGTTAATTAGCAGGTGGGCCCCATATGTCAGTGCCTAAACTAATTATCAGATTAAGCTTAATTATAAAAACTGTTAAATAGGAAGTGGGGCCCACCTGTCAGCAACTGGGGTTGCCTAGTCAGCACGGTTGCCTGGTCAACCCAGTCAACTGGGCCCCTGGGACCCACTGGTCAGCGACCCAGGGGTGGGCCCAGGCCAGCCACGTCGGTGGCGGCCGGCGTTTAAATGTCGGCGACGTCAAACGCAACGGAGGTCCTCGGGACCTCATCGGAAACGCGCTACGGTTAGCCGTTTGACGCGCGGTTCACGGCGTTCGAACGTGCGTTTGCGTCGCGTCGAATGGTGGCGGTGGCACGGGCTAGGGCGGCCGGAGCTGGCCGGAGCAACGACGGTGGGCGGCGGTGGCGTTCGGGTGTGGTCAGTCACGGCGATGTGGGGGCACGGCAAAGCGCACGGGCGGGCGTGTTGGGCTGCTGGGGAGGCGCTGAGCACGTTGCCGTGCTCGGTTGAGCTCGACGGCAAGTGTGGCCACGGCGACGAGCTCGACAGCGGCGAAGAGTACGGCAACGATGGCGGCAGTAGCTAGGAGGCGCGCGCGAGCATAGAGAGAGAGAGAGAGAGGGAAGAGGCGGAGCTCACCAGGGAGGCACACGGTGGCCCGGTGGAAGCTTAGTAGCAGTAGCGGCGCGGGGATCGACGATGAACGCCGGTGACCGAAACGGGGAGGAAGCGCTCGATCCGCTCGCTGCAGTGGCGCCGAGCTTTAGCGGTAGCGCGTAGACTACGTAGCAGAGCACGGCGAGGCTCCAGGACACGTCGGCGAGGCGAGGCGACGACAGTGGCTATGCGGGCGCGGCGGCGCAGCCACGGCAGCGCTCGGGTGAGCTCGAGCGAGGGCGAGAGAGGGCGAGAGAGGAGGGGGCAAGTGGATAGGGCTGCCAGGGAGGTCGAGGGCGACATTCTTATCCCCTCGACGGCTCCTGTAGCGGCGCCGTGTCGGGCAGACGCCGGAGCGCGCACGCCGGCCACGGGCGTGGTAACACGCAGGAAGTGAGAGGCGGGAGGAGGGAGAAGGGCCGCGGTGGGCCGGCCAGGCTACACTATGGACTTTAAAGCCCAGTTGCACAGTAAGTTTCCCACTTTTCTTTATTCTTTTTTGTTTTCTTTTCACAAAAATAGTTTTGTAATATTTTGAGCTGCCAATTCACTTTTGTAAAATATGGAACTTGGCTACATAATTACATTGGAATATTTGACACTGCCACAAAAAGTTTGGGCAAGGTTTGAGTCCATTTGAATTTTTCATAAATGAAATAGCATTTAAATATGCTGAAATAGCACTGTTTAAATTGCTATAGCCCATTCTAGCAAATAGGTGATGTTGTTTTCCTGAACAAATAAATGTTATGGAATATTTGCTAAAACATGAACTATTTTCCAGCAACTTTTGTGCAACTTCAAATTTCACTTATGATTTGAATTGAATTCAGTGGTGGAATTTGAAATGAGATATGAAACCATAGCGATCAAGCATTGTAAATCAAGGTAACTTAGCATAATCATTATGGATCACTATAGCAAATTACATAGGGGTGTTGCACATCGTTGCTACGCAAACAAGATAACAAGCAAGCAAAGAAAGAAACAAGAAAAAAAGGCAAACGGAAAATATTTTTGTATTTTTGTAAAAATTCTTTTTTAGAAGTGGGGGAGACGAAAACGAGAGGCAAAGACAAATAAAATAAATGCAAGGAGATGAAAGTTTTATGCGTAGGTACTTGATAGATGTTGATGATGTCTCCCCGGCAACAACGCCAGAAATTCTTCCTACTACTTGTGAGCTACATTGGGATTTCCCCGAAGAGGAGGGGATAAAGTAGTACAGTAGAGATAAGTATTTCCCTGAGTTATGAAACCAAGGTTATCAATCCAGTAGGAGAATCACGCAACAACTTGTTAGCAGTACCTGCACACAAAACAACAAATGCTTGCACCCAACGGGAACAAGGGGTTGTCAATCCCTTGGCGGTTAATTGCAAGATTAAATTGTATGGTGACAGATAAATAGATCGAACAAAAATACAAAATAAAATAAATAAAGTAAAAGTGCAGCAAGGTATTTTTAGGATTTTCAATATATAATTAAGATAGACCCGGGGGCCATAGTTTTCACTAGAGGCTTCTCTCTTGAAAATAGCATACGGTGGGTGAACAAATTACTGTTGGGAAATTGATAGAAAAGCAAATAATCATGACGATATCCAAGGCAATGATCATGTATATAGGCATCACATCCGAGACAAGTAGACCGAAACGATTCTCCATCTACTACTATTATTCCACACATCGACCGCTATCCAGCATGCATCTAGAGCATTAAGTTCATAAAGAACGGAGTAACGCCTTAAGCAAGATGACATGATGTAGACAAAGTAAACTCACGCATGAATAAACCCCATATTTTTACCCTTAATAGCAACAATACATACGTGGCATGTCCCTTTCTGTCACTGGGATTGAGCACCGCAAGATCGAACCCATTACAAAGCACCTCTCCCATTGCAAGATAAATCAATCAAGTTGGCCAAACCAAATCAATAGATCGGAGAGAAATACGAAGCTATAACAATCATGCATAAAAGAGCTCAGAGAAAACTCAAATAATATTCATGGATAATCTGATCATAAACTCACAATTCATCGGATCCCAACAGACACACCGCAAAACGTGATTACATTGGATAGAACTCCTAGAATGTCAAGGAGAACATTGTATTGAAGATCAAAAAGAGAGAAGAAGCCATCTAGTTACTAACTATGGACCCGAAGGTCTGTGGTAAACTACTCACGCATCATCGGAGGGCAGCAAGGTTGATGTAGAGCCCCTCCATGATCGAATCCCCCTCCGACAGAGTGCCGGAAAAGGCCTCCAGATGGGATCTCTCGAGAACAGGAACTTGCGGCGGCGGAAAAAGTATTTCGTGGACTCCTCTGTTGGTTTCCCGATTTTAGAGAATTTATAGATGTGGAATTAGGTCAAACGGATCAGAGGTGGGCCCACGAGGCACCAGGGCTCGCCACCCCCCCGGGGCGCGCCCTGGTGACTCGTGGCCACCTCCTCTGTCTTCTGGCCTCCTTCCGAAGCTTCTAGTGTCTCTTATGTCCAAAAAAATCTCCAAAAAGTTTCGTGGCATTTGGACTTCATTTGGTACTGATATTCTGGAAAACCAAAAACAGGCAAAAAAAAACAACAACTGGCACTGGGCACTAAGTTAATAGGTTAGTCCCAAAAAATGATATATCATTGCTTGTAAGTGTATATAAAACATCCAAGATTGATATTATAATAGCATGGAACAATCAAAAATGATAGATACGTTGGAGACGTATCAGGCCCCAACCGACTTACGGTGTGCCCACAAGGCAACACCACCCGGCTGGGGGGGAGGTCGCGCCAAGATGCCTTGTGGAGGCTGTGGCCCTCTGTTTGCATTGATTCCACCTCCCAAGAATCACATATATTCCAAAATAATTTTCCGTAAAATTTTATCGTGTTTGGACTTCATTTGATATGGATTTTCTGCGAATCAAAAAACAAGCAAAAAACAGGAACTGGCACTAGGCACTGGATCAATATGTTAGTGCCAAAAATAATATAAAATGTTGCCGAAAGTATATAAAAGTTGTAGAATATTGGCATGAAACAATCAAAAATTATAGATACGATGGAGACGTATCAGCATCCCCAAGCTTAATTCCTGCTCGTCCTCGAGTAGGTAAATTATAAAAAGATAATTTTTGATGTGGAATGCTACCTAGCATAATCTTGATCATGTAATCTAATCATGGCATGAATATTAAGATACGAGTGATTCAAAGCAATAGTCTATAATTTGACATAAAGACATCAATACTCAGGCATACCAACAAACAATCATGCCTTTCAAAATAAAAATGCTAAAGAAAGTTATCCCTACAAAATCATATAATCCTGTCATGCTCCATCTTCTTAACATAAAATATTTATCATGAACAACCCCGGTTTTAGCCAAGCAATTGGTTCATACTTTTTAAAGTGCTTCAGCTTTTTCAACCCCCACGCAATACATGAGCGCAAGCCATGGATATAGCACTATAGGTGGAATAGAATGCGGTGGTAGGGATCAATAAGGAGAAGTCAAAAAGGAAGAAAGTCTCGCATCAACTAGGCGGATCAACGGGCTATGGAGATGCCCATCAATCGATATCAATGCGAGGAGTAGGGATTGCCATTCAATGGATGCACTAAGAGCTATAAGTGTATGAAAGCTCAAACTGAAAACTAAGTGGGTGTGCATCCAACTTGCTTGCTCATGAAGACCTCGGGCATTTGAGGAAGCCCATCATCGGAATATACAAGCCAAGTTCTATAATGAAAAATTCCCACTAGTATATGAAAGTGACAACATAGGAGACTCTCTATATGAAAAACATGGTGCTACTGTGAAGCACAAGTGTGGTAAAGGATAGTAGCATTGCCCCTTCTCTCTTTTTCTATCATTTCATTTTTTTTGTTTTCTCTTTCTTTTGTGGGCTCTTTTTGGCCTCCCTTTTTTTTAGAACAGTCTCATGGACCTCATCCCCACTTTTTTGAGGACTCATTAGTCTCCACCATTCTTTCCTCACTGGGACAGTGCTCTAATAATGATGATCATCACACTTTTATTTACTTACAACTCGATATTACAACTCGATAAAAACTATACAAGATGACTCTATATGAATGCCTATGGCAGTGTACCAGGATGTGCAATGATCTAGCGTAGCAAAGATATCAAAAAACTGACAAGCCATGAAAATATCATGCTAGCTATCTTATGATCATGCAAAGTAATATGACAATGAATGCTCAAGTCATGTATATGATGATGATGGAAGTTGCATGGCAATATATCTCGGAATGGCTATAGAAATGCCATGATAGGTAGGTATGATGGCTGTTTTGAGGAAGATATAAGGAGGCTTATGTGTGATAGAGCGTATCATATCATGGGGTTTGGATGCACCGGCGAAGTTTGCACCGACTCTCGATGTGAGAAAGGGCAATGCACGGTACCGAAGAGGCTAGCAAATTGCGGAAAGGTGAGAGTGCGTATAATCCATGGACTCACATTAGTCATAAAGAACTCACATACTTATTGCGAAAGTTTATTAGCCCTCGAAGCAAAGTACTACTACGCATGCCCCTAGGGAGGAGGTTGATAGGAGTTAACCATCGCGTGCCCCCAACCGCCACGCAAAGGAAGACAATCAAGAATAAATCATGCTCCGACTTCTTAGCATAACGAAAGACTATACGTGCATGCTTCGGGAATCACAAACCTTAACACCAATATTCTTACTAAACCACAATTATTCACTAGTACCTCCCACATATTACCATCTTAATATCGCAAAATATTGCAAGGAATCAAACTTATCATATTCAGTGATCTACAAGTTTTATGTAGGATTTTATGACTAACCATGTGAATGACCAATTCCTGTTGACTCTCTAAATAGATATAAGCGGAGCATGAGAGTTTAATTCTTTCTACAAAAGACCACACTCTAACAAATATAAGTGAAGCAAAAGAGCATTCTACAAATAATGGTTTTCTATATGTAGAGAAACAGGCATCCAAACTTCAAATGATATAAGTGAAGCACATGAAGCATTCTATAAAGCCATACTCAAAAGATATAAGTGAAGTGCATGAAGCATTCTATAAATCAACCAAGGACTATCTCATACCAGCATGGTGCATAAAAGAAAAAGGAAAAACTAACACAAAAGATGCTCCAAGAATTTACGCATATCATGTGAATAAAACAAAAACCGAGACATACCGATAGTTGTTGAAGAAAGATGGGATGCCTTCCGGGGCATCCCCAAGCTTAGACGCTTGAGTTTCCTTGAATATTTACTTGGGGTTCCTTGGGAATCCCCAAGCTTGAACTCTTGCCTCTCCTTATTCTCCTCATATCGATACCTCCTCGTTCTTCGAACACTTCATCCACACAAAACTTAACCGAACTTTTTATTAGAGGGGTTAGTACATATAACATCAAATCCCATCATGTCCTGCTGTAACATTATTGTATAATTATAATCAACCATTACCCACTGTATGCTATCACAATTCTATGGCTCCCAAGTCAATGGGGCTCAACAAGATTTCAAACATACGCAAATAAAGAAACTATAACAGCAATCTGTGAAAACAGGACAGTCTATAAATATGCAAATGAAACATATACTTCTGTAACTCAAAAAATTCTGAAAAATTAATAAAAAATAAAATTTTTGCATAGCAGTACTATGTAAAAATTTCAAAAAATTTGCACGTTCCTGTAAAATACCAAAATTCAAACACTACAGCAAAAGTTTCTGTTTTTGCACAGCACACACCAAACAAGCAATTTAAACACCCCAAAGGTAAATCTTGGCACATTATTTTTATAATACAATGGATTTGTACAAGGGGATAATTATTTTTGTTGAAAGTTTCTATAATCAAGGTTCACAAAGTTTCCATGGGCATGAATAAATTCAAGGCTAGCCCCCACTTCCACATTGCTCATCTGTCTCACTTTCACTTTTCCTTTTGAAAAGTTTTAGGTTCCCCTCTATATTTTTTTGTTTTTAAACTTTTTAAAAGCACACAACAGAATAAAATGACTCTCTAAAACTTCCGGGTTGTCTCCCAGGCAGCGCTTTCTTTAAAGCCATTAAGCTAGGCATAAAGTGCTCAAGTAATCGATCCACCCGGATCCCAAGGTATATCAAAGCCAATTTTAATTAACAATGATTTGTAATTTAGTAGTGAGCACAAAGCAACATATATCATGCAATGACGAAGTCTAAGTCTCTTCCTATGCATCGGCATGTCATAAAAGAACAATTCATGCACATCAAGTAAAGGCCAATGCATAGTATAAACAGTTTCTTGCAATTTTATCGTATTGGAAACATAGAGAGGTGGAGATATAGTTCCTCTCTCATAATAATTGCAATTAGGAGCAGCAAGAACATGCATATTATATCCATCAAAATCATCATGTGCAACGGTAAAACACAACCCATCAATATAATCCTTAATAAGCACAAACTTCTCCGATATAGTGTAGTTTGGAGAATTCAAAAAGATAATAGGACTATCATGTGTAGGTGCAATAGTAACAATTTCATGTTTAACATAAACAACTATAGCAAGTTCATCTCCATAAGCATCATTCATACTGGCATCTTGGCCACAAGCATAGCAAGCATCAATTTCATCAAAAAGGGATATTTCAACCGAATCAAAGGGGTCATAGCAATCATCATAGCATTCATCCTTCGGTAAGCACGAAGGGAAATTAAACAATGTATGAGTTGAAGAGTTACTCTCATTAGAAGGTGGGCACGGGTAGCTAATCCGCCCTTCCTCCCTTTGTTCTTCGCTCTCCTCATCATCTTTTTCATCTAATGCTCTCACAGTTTCCGCAATTTCTTCTTCCATAGATTCCTGCAAAATATTAGTCTCTCCTTGGACAGCGGAGACTTTCTCAATAAATTCATCAATATAGGCATTATATTCATAATTATCATGGCAATATTTAAGTATAGCATAATTTTCAGATCTATAAATAGCAGCATCACAATCTTCATACTTTTCAAACAAAGATTTAATTTCATAAGCACCCTTAAAAGCAACAAATTCTTCTACTTGTTCCTCATCATAGTAATCATATATACCATTGATACGTCTCCAACATATCTATAATTTTTTATTGTTCCATGCTATTATAGTATCAATCTTGGATGTTTTTATATACATTTACAGCAATTATATATCATTTTTTGGGACTAACCTATTAACTAAGTGCCTAGTGCCAGTTGCTATTTTTTGCCTGTTTTAGGTTTTCCAGAATATCAGTACCAAACGAAGTCCAAATGCCACGAAACTTTTTGGAGATTTTTTTCTGTACATAAGAGACACTAGAAGATTTGGGAGGAGGCCAGAAGCCAGAGGAGGTGGCCACAAGCCACCAGGGCACGCCCTAGGGGGGGTGGCGCGCCCTAGTACCTCGTGGGCCCACCTCTGCTCTGTTTGACCTAATTCCACCTCTATAAATTCTCTAAAATCGGGAAACCAACATAGGAGTCCACGAAATACTTTTTCCGCCGCCGCAAGTTCCTGTTCTTGAGAGATCCCATCTGGAGGCCTTTTCCGGTACTCCGCCGGAGGGGGAATCGATCACGGAGGGGCTCTACATCATCCTTGCTGCCCTTCCGATGACGCGTGAGTAGTTTACCACAGACCTTCGGGTCCATAATTAGTAGCTAGATGGCTTCTTCTCTCTTTTTGATCTTCAATACAATGTTCTCATCGATGTTCTTGGAGTTCTATCTGATGTAATCACGTTTTGCGGTGTGTTTGTTGGGATCCGATGAATTGTGAGTTTATTATCAGATTATCCATGAATATTATTTGAGTCTTCTCTGAACTCTTTTATGCATGATTATTATAGCTTCGTATTTCTCTCCGATCTATTGATTTGGTTTTGCCAACTAGATTGATTTATCTTGCAATGGGAGAGGTGCTTTGTAATGGATTTGATCTTGCGGTGCTCAATCCCAGTGACAGAAAGGGACATGACACGTATGTATCGTTGCTATTAAGGGTAAAAAGATGGGGTTTATTCATGCATGAGTTTACTTTGTCTACATCATGTCATCTTGCTTAAGGCGTTACTCTGTTCTTTATGGACTTAATACACTAGATGCATGCTGGATAGCGGTTGATGTATGGAGTAATAGTAGTAGATGCAGGCAGGAGTCGGTCTACTTGTCTCGGACGTGATGCCTATATACATGATCATTGCCTTGGATATCGTCATGATTATTTGCTTTTCTATCAATTGCCCAACAGTAATTTGTTCACCCACCGTATGCTATTTTCAAGAGAGAAGCCTCTAGTGAAAACTATGGCCCCCGGGTCTATCTTAATTATATATTGAAAATCCTAAAAATACCTTGCTGCACTTTTACTTTATTTATTTTATTTTTTATTTTTGTTTGATCTATTTATCTATCACCATACAATTTAATCTTGCAATTAACCGCCAAGGGATTGTCAACCCCTTGTTCGCGTTGGGTGCAAGGATTTGTTGTTTTGTGTGCAAGTACTGCTAACGAGTTGTTGTGTGATTCTCCTACTGGATTGATAACCTTGGTTTCATAACTGAGGGAAATACTTATCTCTACTGTACTGCATCATCCCCTCCTCTTCGGGGAAATCCCAACGCGGCTCACAAGTAGCAACCATTAGCATAAGAAGCCAAGATTTCATTATCATTAAATTCACATTGAAAGGGGAGGTGTGGAGCCTCCATCGTAGAGCAACAAGTATAATCACACCTTAAGCACAAATTCCAAGCATACCAACGCAACATTTTAATTTGATCCCATAAGTGTTTCCCTTTTTGAGAAAAGCAATAATCCCTAAAGTATTCCCGTTGATCCAAAGTAACTCCCATTATCAAGTTGAATGGAGATTTATCTGGATTATCAAAGTAGTATTCAATATTTTCCACATAACCAACATCGAGGGTTTTAGGAGGTTCCCCATCTCCATGAGTAGCAAGTACAACTAATTTTTTTGGTTTTTCGTGTTCCATACCCATAACTAAAGATATAAAACAACTTAGAACAGAAAATAAAAACTATTTAGTGGAACAAAAAAATAAAAACTACTTAGTGATAAAGCAAACAAGCACACACGAGAATATCAACCCCACGCTATTGCTCCCCGGCAACGGCGCCAGAAAAAGGTCTTGATAACCCACAAGTATAGGGGATCAGTTGTAGCCTTTCTCAATAAATAAGAGTGTCGAACCCAACGAGGAGCTAAAGGTAGAATCAATATTCCCTTCAAGTTCTATCGACCACCGATACAACTCTACGCACACTTAACGTTTGCTTTACCTAGAACAAGTATGAAACTAGAAGTACTTTGTAGGTGTAATGCTAGAACTATGTTGCAAGAATAAAACTAGGAGTACTTTGCGAGATAATAAAAGTTAGTTTGTTTTAGTAGGGAACTTTTTGTAACACGAAGAGAAAGATTGTCCATAGGCAATTGAATATGACATGTGTGATAATTATTATATGCAATGAGGGAGAGGCATACGCTAACATATTTTCCGTACTTGGATCATATGCACTTATGATTGGAACTCTAGCAAGCATCCGCAACTACTAAAGATCATTAAGGTAAAACCCAACCATAGCTTTAAGTAACAAGTCCTCTTTACTCCCATATGCAACAACCCCCTTACTCGGGTGTAAGCTTCTGTCACTCTAGCCACCCACTATAAGAGAATCATGAACATATTGCAAAACCCTACAGCGAGAATCCCTCACGCTTGTGCGACACGGAGGGCACCATAGGACAACACCATATTAACATACAACTCATATCAATCACACCATACCACAATTAACCCGTAGGACAAAAAGAATCTACTCAAACATCATAGGATGGCAACACATCATTGGATAATAATATGTAGCATTAAGCACCATGTTAAAGTAGAGAATTACAGCGGGAATAGAGGTGTTACACCGCTGCATACAGGCGGAGAGAGTTGGTGATGACGGCGGCAAAGTTGTTGGTCCAGATCGTCATCACGATGGTTCCCCCGGCGGCGCTCCGGCGCCACCGAAAGAGAGGGGCAGAGAGCCCCCCTCCTTCTTCTTCTTGCTTGGCCTCCCCCCTAGATGGGAGGAGAGTTTCCCCTCTGGTCCATGGCCGCCATGGCTCCCGGAGGGCAGGAGCCCTCCGAGATTGGATCTCTCTCTCTGTTTCTCTTCTTTTTCGCGTTCCTGTTTTCTGGCCTTTCACTGTTTCTTAAATTTCCGGAGATCCGTAACTCCGATTGGGCTGAAATTTCGAGGGGATTTTTCTCCAGAAATTATCTTTCTTGCGGCGAAAGAAGGGCCCCAACCGACTTACGGTGTGCCCACAAGGCAACACCACGCGACTGGGGGGGAGGTCGTGCCAAGATGCCTTGTGGAGGCTGTGGGCCTCCGTTTGCATTGATTCCACCTCCCAAAAATCACATATATTCCAAAATAATTCTCCAGAAAATTTTATCGTGCTTGAACTTCGTTTGATATGGATTTCTGTAAAACAAAAAACAAGCAGAAAACAGGAACTGGCACTGGGCACTGGATCAATATGTTAGTCCCAAAAATAATATAAAATGTTGCCAAAAGTATATAAAAGTTGTAGAATATTCGCATGAAACAATCAAAAATTATAGATACGACGGAGACATATCAGCCCTCCATACCAACAACTTTCTGGGGGAGTTTGTTTGCATTATGTAATTTCGATTTTGAGCATAGGACTGGGCATCCCAAATACCAGCCTCTCTCGTGCAATGACAAGTGAATAAACACTCATATGAGAATAAATCGCTTAGCATGAAAGATACTGACCGCCCCTTGTCGCTCCATGAGCGGTACGGGCACACAAAATGGATGTTTATTCGAATGATTAGAGGTGGCACATGCAAATTTACTTGGAACGATAGAGTAATACCGCATATAGGTAGATATAGTGGACTCATCTGTAACTACTTTGGTTAAGGATTTTGGATGCACAAGCAGTATTCCCGCTTAGTACAGGCAAAGGCTAGCAAATAGATTGAGAAGCGACCAACTAGAGAGCGAAAACGGTCATGATCATGCATTGAGAATAATTAACATTGAATACTAGCATGAGTAGGATATAGACACCCTGAACATAAATATCGTGGAGGCTATGTTGGTTTTGAATCAACTACATGTATGAACATGTGCCAAGTCAAGCCACTTGACACATTCAGAGGAGGATACCATATTAACATACTACATCATAACCATTTTAATGCATGTTGACGTCCAAGATAAATCATTATCCACTCCTAGCTACTTAAGCATGGCATGAGCAACTATAATCTCTAATTTTCATCACAAACATGTTTACTCATAATATGCTGAATCATGGATACTGAGTTAAACATATTTACAAAAACAAAAACAAGAAGAGTTCATACCAGCTTTTCCTTTCCACAGTCACTTCATCAAATCGTCGTCATTATTGCCTTTCACTTGCACGACCGAATGATGTGAAAATAATAATAGTGCAAGAGTGTCGTGGACTAGGCTAGAATCTGTAAACATTTTATTCAAGGGAGAAGACAAGGTAAAATTGGCTCTTTTATCAGATCAACAATAAAGCATATGAGAGCCACTCAACATTTTCATCGTGGTCTTCTACCTACGATGACTCAACGAAAAGAAAGGAAATTCAGAGAAACACACTGAAATATTTTTGCAGTTTTTAGTTTTTCTGAAGAAAGCAAATTAAAGAAGAAAAACGAAAAGCGAGAAAAACTATTTACACGGGAGAACTCCCAACAAGCAAAAGAAGAAACGAGAAATCTTTTTGGGTTTTCTTTTAATACTACAAACTAACAAACAAGAAAGAAAAACCGAAAAGAAGCGAGAAATATTTTTGGGTTTTTGAAGTTTTTCAAACACACAAGAAGAAAGCGAAAATAAAAATAACATGGATATACAATGAAAAAGGATGAACACCGACAGCTGGAATGAATGTGTGAACATGAATGTAATGTCGGTGAGAGATACGTACTCCCCCAAGTTTAGGCTTTTGGCCTAGCTTGGTAATCACCACCCGTAGTATCCATCAGGACCGGGCGGATAGTACTGGGGCGGAGGCACTTGAGGGTCCCACTGCTGGACCCCGTTCTCCGCTGCGGCTAGGTCGTTCCTGTAAGCTGTGATGTCCGCCGGCATGATGGTGTATCCGTTCCTGGCATGAGAGTCAAACAAAGATGGTGCAGGCAACGGAATAATATCGCGAATTCTCTCGCTGAAAATCAAGTTATAATGAATGTATTGAGGAGGTTCAGGTTCATCAATAAAGTGGTGATCGATCATGCATTGTTGGTCTAAATAAGCCTTGGGCAGCAAGTAGTCATTTGGGCGGATGGCAACATTAAAATGTTTCGCAAGACGCGAAGCATAAATACCACCATGGACTTTACCCTTAGTCATGTTGGTGTGCAGGCAGCGTGCAATGATAGCTCCCAAGCTAAAAGTGTTATCGCCGTGAATAGCACGACACAAGATGGCGAGGTCAGGGGCACTGAGCGTACCACCTTCCTCCCTAGCAGTCAAGCATTTCCCTATGAATAAAGCAAAGTAGTGCACAGCAGGAAAATGCAAACTAGTAACACGGGCTTTTGAAACGCCCCTAAATTCCCCCACAGTCAAAGTGCGAAGGAAGTCCTCGAACTCCTCAGGCCGAGGCTCCCTCAAATCCCCATCAGAAGGGATCAAGCATATCTCACAAACCTCATCTAGCGTTAACTCATGATGTTCAGCATATAGATCGAAACGCACCATGGGGATATCGAGCCTAGGCATGAAATAAAAATTTGCATGAAGGAATTTGTAAGGATGTGGTGCTGGTCACACTCATCTGCGAGGAAGTCGGTCAGCCCAGCATTCGCAACAAATTGTGTGAACTCTTGACGGAACCCGGCTTCGTTCATGAAAGTGTTGTGCGGCCATTCGCATGGTCGGACCTCCGTCCTGCGCGGAATGTTGAGGTCGTGGTCATGGGCATCCCCAAGGACACCCTTGTCGCTCCGCCTCGAAGAACCCCTCCGAAGAAAGTTCATTTTTCTAAGAACAAATTTCTGAAAAAATTTGGACCACAAAAAGATGTTAACAAAACTTCACCAAATTGATAGCAACTACTCATACAAGTGCCTAGAGGCTATATCAAGCATTCAAACTACTTAGAACTCAAAGAATTTAACAGGCAAGCTCATTTTTAGTAGCACCAATAGCAACAATTTATGCAAAATATAATCCACTAAAGCAAACCCTAATTGGAGCAATGGAGGAGTCACATACCAAGGAGCAATCCCTCAAAACAGTTTCAAAAACGGAGCTCCGAGCAAAGAGATCGGAAATCTCAGGTTTGGGAGCAAGAACATAAGAGAGAGAGCTACCACGATTTTTTCTCAAGGTAGGAGATGAAATGTGCTGAATAGATAAGTGAGTGGGTCCCTATGGGACCCACAAGGCATCTTGGCGCGCCCTGGGGGGTGGTCATGCCCTGTTGCCTTGTGGGCAACAGGTGCACCCCCTGAGTTGTTTTCAGTGCCAAAAATTCTTATATATTCCAGAAAAAAACATGTTAACATTTTATTGCATTCTGAGCACTTTTATTTTTGGGCTATTTTTTATTGCACGGATAATTCAAAAAACAGGATAATCATGGCATTTTATTCTATTAAAACAAAAAATAACAGAGAGCAAACTAAGATTACAGAAAGTTGTGCTTACTAAATTCATCGACCACATACCCCTCAAAAAGAATCCATTAATAAGGTTGATCAAGTCTTATTAACAAACTGTTTCTGAGTGACATGAAACCGAAGAATTTTCGTATAACACTAAGTTACCTCAACGGGGATATGCATCTCCCCAACAATAAGAATTTCATATTTCTTTTTGACAGTAGGAAGAGGAAATTTGAATCCCCCAATAGTGATTGTCGAAACCTTTTCAATACAATTGATACCATTCACCGAACTTTGTTTCTTCGGGACATAAACCGTATGCTCATTACCATTGACATGAAAAGTAACCTTGCTTTTATTGCAATCAATAACAGCCCCTGCAGTATTCAAAAAGGGTCTTCCAAGGATAATCGACATGTTGTCGTCCTCGGGCATATCAAGTATAACAAAGTCCGTTAAGATAGTAACATTTGCAACAACAACAACAGGCACATCCTCGCAAATTCCAATAGGTATAGCAATTGATTTATCAGCCATTTGCAAAGATATTTCAGTAGGTGTGAGTTTATTCAAATCAAGTCTTCTATATAAAGAGAAATGCATAACACTAACACCGGCTCCCAAATCACATAGAGCAATTTTAACATAACTTCTTTTAATGGAGCATGGTATAGTAGGTATTCCCGGATGTCCTAGCTTTTTAGGTACTCCACCCTTAAAAGAATAATTTGCCAGCATGGTGGAAATTTTAGCTTCAGGTATCTTTCTTTTATTAGTGACAATATCTTTCATGTATTTAGCATAGGGAGACATTTTCAGCATATCAATCAAGCGAGTGCGCAAAAAGACAGGTCTAAGCATTTCAACAAAGCGCTCAAAATCTTCCTCATCCTTGTTTTTAGATGGTTTAGAAGGAAAAAAGCATAGGTTTTTGAACCCATGGTTCTCTTTCCTTCCCATGTTTCCTAGCAACGAAGTCTCTTTTATCATACCTTTTATTCTTCGGAGGTGGGTTATCAAGATCAATAGCAGGTTCTATTTCTACATCATTATCTGGTTGAGCATCAACATGAACATCTTCATTATCATTATCACTAGGTGTATGTTCATTACCAGATTGTGTCTCAGCATCAGAAATGGAAACATCATTATGATTCTCAGGAGGCTTTTCTACCTCAAGTTCACTAGAAGCATGCAAAGTCCTACCATTTTTATTTTTCTTTTTCTTCTTAGATGGATTAGGTACATCAATATTATTTCTTTGAGAATCTTGTTCAATTCTTTTAGGATGACCTTCAGGATACAAGGGCTCCTGAGTCATTCTACCTCCTCTAGTAACAACTCTAACAGCATGATCATTCTTTTTATTATTCATCTCATCAAGCAAATCATTTTGTGACTTAGCAATTTGTTCTAACTAAGTCTGAACCATAGAAGCATGTTTACTCAAGCATTTAACATCATTAGCAGTTCTAAACATCAAATCACTCAAACGTTCAATCATGATGGCATTTCGTTTTAATTGATTACTAACATATAAATTGAAATTCTCTTGCTTAATGGTGTAGTTATCAAATTCATACAAGCATTGGCTAGCAGATTTACTATAAGGAATATCACTTTCATCAAATCTAGTGAGAGAGTTTACCTCCACTCCCTGTGTCGGGATATCAAGTCCATGTATTTCTTCAATAGGTGGTAGATTCATAACATCTTCAGCTTTAATACATTTTTCCTTCATAGATTTCTTAGCTTCTTGCATAGATTGAGAAATGGAATATCTCTTTTCTTCGGAGTTGGCTTAGGTAGTGGTTTAGGAAGTGTCCAATCATCAGCATTTCTCAATATATTGTTTAATAGTTCTTCAGCCTGTCCAACAGTTCATTCCCTGAAAACACAACCAGCACAACTATCTAGGTAGTCCCTAGAAGCATCGGTTAGTCCATTATAAAAGATATCAAGTATTTCATTTTTCTTAAGAGGATGATCAGGCAAAGCATTAAGTAATTGGAGAAGCCTCCCCCAAGCTTGAGGGAGATTCTCTTCTTCAATTTGCACAAAGTTAAATATTTCCTATAAAGCAGCTTGTTTCTTATGAGTAGGAAAATATTTTTCAGAGAAGTAATATATCATATCCTGGGGACTACGCACACAACTAGGAGCAAGAGTATTAAACCATTTCTTAGCATCACCCTTTAATGAGAAAGGAAACAGCTTAAGGATGTAATAGTAACGAATTTTTTCCTCATGAGCAAATAGGGTGGCAATATCATTCAACTTAGTAAGGTGTGCCACAACAGTTTTAGTTTCATAACCATGAAAAGGATCAGATTCAACCAAAGTGATTAACTCAGGATTGACAGAGAATTCATAATCCTTATCACTAACAAATATGGGAGAGGTAGCAAACTTAGGATCATATTATATTCTCTCCCTCATAGACTTTTCTTTCAACTCAGTAAGCAATTTTCTAACCTCATCTCTATCATTACAAGCAAGAATTGCCCTAGCTGTCTCTCTATCAAAAACATAACTGTTACGTCTGCAATGTATCTATAATTTATGAAGTATTCATGCCATGTTTATAATAATTTTATATGGTTTTGGTATGATTTGATTAGAACTAACCCGGACTACGTTGTTTCCAGCAAAACTACCGTGGTGTTGTTTTTTGTGCAGAAATAAAAGTTCTCGGAATGGGCCCAAAATTTACGGTGATTTTTTATGGACCAAAAGAGACCCACGGAGCACCGGAGTTGGACTAGGAGGTGGCCGAGGGTGCCACAAGCCTGGGGGGGGGGGCCTAGGGCGCGCCCCCCGAGCTTGTGGGACCCTCGGGCACCCCCCGTAATGCGATTCCAAAGCCAAATATTCCTATAAATAGAGGAAACACCATAATTAAAGCTAGAACTTCCACGCCGCCGCTGCAAGCCTCTGTACCGAAGTGATCTCATCCGGAGCCCTGTTCCGGCACTCTGCCGGAGGGGGGAATCATCACCGGAGGCCATCTTCATCATCCCGGCGGTCTCCATGACGAGGAGGGAGTAGTTCACCCTCGGGGCTGAGGGTATGTACCAGTAGCTATGTGTTTGATCTCTCTCTCTCTCTCTCTCTCTCTCTCTCTCTCTCGTGTTCTTGATTTGGCACGATCTTGATGTACCGCGAGCTTTGTTAATATAGTTGGATCATATGGTGTTTCTTCCCTCTCTATCTTCTTGTGATGAATTGAGTCTTTCCCTTTGAGGTTTCGTTATTGTCGGATTGAATACTTTGGATTTGAGAACACTTTATGTATGTCTTGCATGTGGATACCCGTGGTGACAATGGGGTATTATATTGAGTCACTTGATGTATGTTTTGGTAATCAACTCGCGGAGTCCCGTGACCTTGGGGTAATCTAGGCATAGGGGTTGATTGCACGTTTTCATCTTCTTTTCTCCGATAGAAACTTTGGGGGTACTCTTTGAAGTTCTTTGTGTGGATTGAATATTATGAATCTGAAATTATTTTGATGCATATCGAATAATCAACTCACGGATACTTGTGGTGACATTGGAGTATCTAGGTGACATTAGATTTGGTTGATGCGTATCATATGGTATTGTTTTAGTACGAACTCTAGGGATGTTTGTGACACTTATAGGGATGGCTCAATAGATTGATCGGAAAGGATAACTTTGAGGTGGTTTCGTACCCTACACCAATTTCATCTTATGTTCTCCGCTAGATAAGAACTTTGGAGTGATTCTTTATCGCACGTTGAGGGATTGTTATATGATTGGGTGTGTTGGGTACACAAGAGATTTCTTGTATTTGATTGAAGGGTTGTTTGAGAGAGACCATCTTCATCCTACGCTTCCCACGGATTGATAAAGCTTAGGTCATCCACTTGAGGGAAATTTGCTACTGTCCTACAAAACTCTGCACTTGGAGGCCCAACAACGTCTACAAGAATAAAAGTTGCGTAGTAGACATCAAGCTCTTTTCTGGCGCCGTTGCCGGGGAGGTGAGTGCTTGAAGGTATATCTCTAGATCTTGCAATTGAATCTTTTAATTTCTTGTTTTATCACTAGTTTGGTTTTATAAAAGAAAACTACAAAAAAATGGAATTGAGGTTGCCTCAAATGCTTTATCTTTATAATGTCTTTCTTGAAAATAAGGATTCCGATAATTGTGCTCAATTGTTAGAGGAAGATTTTAATAAAATATTTAATGTGAGTCCTTTGAATGATGAGCATGATTGCAATGTTGTTAGTATGCTTTCTATGGATATCTATGATGCTAATGATATGCAAAGCCATAAGCTTGGGGATGCTATGTTTCATGAAGATGATATTTTTAGTCCCCCAAGTTTTGATGAGCAAATTTATTATGATGATAGCATGCCTCCTATTTATGATGATTATATTGATGAAAGTGGATTTGGAAGAGTGTCAACTCTAGGTACTAATGATCCCACTATTTTGGAGGGTGTTGAATCTTATGGCAATAATTATGAAAGTGGATTTGGAGAGGTCTTGACTTTATTTAATAATGATTCCACTATTTCGGAAGAGGTTTCAGTTGACTATGATAAAAAAGTTGCTATCTATGATGATTATTGTGATGACATGTATGCCATAAAGAATAATGATGACTTTTCAATTGGATTATGCCAATCAAGTATCACATGATAGTTATTTCATTGAATTTGCTCCCACTCTTACGAATGGGAAGAAATTTGCTTATGTGGAGAGTAATAAATTTTCTATGCTTGTGGATCATGAAAATAATGCTCTATGTGAAAGTTATATTGTTGAATTCATTCATTATGGTACTGAAAATTATTATGAGAGAGGAAGATATGCTTGTAGGTGTTGCAATAATATCAAGTTTCCTCTCTATGTATTGAAAGTTTTGAAGTTATACTTGTTTTGCCTTCCTATGCTAGTTGATTCTTGCTCCCATAAGTTGTTTGCTCACAAAATCCCTATGCATAGGAAGTGGGTTAGGCTTAAATGTGCTAGTAATATGCTTCATGATGCTCTCTTTGTGTTTCAATGCTTTACTTTTATGCGAGCATCGTTGAAATCATCATGCCTAGCTAAAAGGCATTAAAGAAAAGCGCTTGTTGGGAGACAACCCAATATTTATACCTACTGTTTTTTGGTGTTCACATGATTAATATACTGTAGTAATCATGTTTTATATGTTTTCTTTCAATAATGTGCCAAGTAAAGCCTTTGGGATAGTGTGGATGCTTGTTGATTTGATTCTGTGCAAAAACAGAAACTTTTCCGTCCAGTGCTGGAATTTTTATTCTGTACTGGAGCGTGAGAAAATTATGAAATTTTTACACAGTATGGTGTTACAAATTATTTACGTTTTCCTAATTTTTAAGAATTTTTGGAGGTACAGAAGTATGCTTTATAATTCGCTCACTGCATGCTGTTCTGTTTTTGACAGATTCGGTTTTCAATGCATAGTTTGCTTGTTTTATAGTTTCTATGGCTTATATTGGTCAATATAAATTATGGAAATGATAGAGTACAGTAGGCATTATATGAGAACAATTTTGAATCTTGTCTTGACAGTACCAAAGTTAATGATTTATCCATTATCATACTAACCCATCTCACGAAGTTCTGTTAAGTTTTGTGTGATTGAAGTTTTCAAGTTTTGGGTGAGATATCGATATGAGGAGAATAAGGAGCAGCAAGACCCTAATCTTGGGGATGCCCAAGGCACCCCAAGGTAATATCCAAGGAATACCCCAAGCAACTAAGCTTGGGGATGCCCCGGAAGGCATCCCCTCTTTCGTCTTCAACATTATCGGTAAGCTCACTTGGAGCTATATTTTTATTCGTCACATAATATGAGTTTTGCTTGTAGCATCATTTTGTTTTGTTGAGATTTGCTTTATGTTATCAATAATCATGTTTTGTATCTTTTAGTTCAATAAAATGCCAATTATAGCCTTTACCATGCTCAGTTTGCAAGTTCATATGTTGCTGTTTGAAAACAGAAAGTTTTCTGTTATGTCCAAAATATTCCTGAATAGTCAGAACATGATAAAAATCTGAAAATTTTACACAGTAAGCATGCATGAGTTAACTTTCACGTGGTAATTTTTTTGAATTTTTGAAGTTAGGGAAGTATGAATTATTATTCACCCTTTACAGACTGTCTTGTTTAGACAGATTTCGGTTATAGTTGCATTGTTTACATATGTTTGCTTGTTTAATGTTTCTATTTGTGGATAGGAGTATTAAATATGTAGAGTAATTTCCACGGTAAAAAATAATAATATGTAGAGGCATTTAGTATGCAATGTTTAATTATAATTTTAGTGATTTGTTACAGTAGAGAATGTTAAGGTTTTGAGTTGATTTATACTAACTTATCTCACGAGTTCTTGTTGAATTTTGTGTGGATGAAGTTTTTAAGATTTAGGAGAAGCCATGATATGATAGGAATTAAGGAGACTCAAGAGCTCAAGCTTGGGGATGCCCAAGGCACCCCAAGATAACATTCCAAGAAGTCTCAAGCAACTAAGCTTGGGGATGCCCCGGTGGGCATCCCACCTTTCTTCATCAACACCTATCGGTTAGCCTAAGTCTTTACTTGTTCACATGATATGTGTTATTCTTGGAGTGTTCCTTTATTTTTCATTTTGTTTGCTGTTTGAATGAAATTATCAAGATCTGAAATCTTTATTGGGAGAGAGTCTTCACATAGCAACTTAATTGCTTAACTACTCTTTGTTCTTCACTTATACCTTTTGGAGTAGTTTGTCATTTACTCTCGTGCTTCACCTATATCCTAAGAGTAAATTGTTGAATGAATTAAATATCATAAAGTTGAAATTATATGTGCTTCATATGCTTGTCCCATGGGGAGTAGTGACTTCACATAAAAGAAGTATAAGTGGTAAAATTTATTAAAAGTTGGCAAACATAGCATTGGTCACTTGAACAATTCATGAAAGAATATTGAAGGAAGAGAGATTTCACATATAAATATACTATCTTGGACATCTTCTATGATTGTGAGCCCCCATTAATTATTTTCAACCTTGATCAAGTAGTTGATGTTGGACAAGGAAGACAACGTAATGGGTTATGTTTGTTTATATTCACATAGAAGTTATATGTTCTTGGATCCTCTAACATGTGGTGCTTGCCCCCTATCCTTTGCTAGCCAAAAATTCCGCACTAAGTAGAGATACTACTTGTGCATCCAAAAACCTTTAAACCCAGTTTCATGTCGTGAGAGTCCACCATATCTACCTATGGATTGAATAAGATCCTTCAAGTAAGTTGTCATCGGTACAAAAGCAATAAAAATTGCTCCTAAATATGTATGAACTTTTATTGTAAGGGAAAATAAGCTTTGTACGATCTTGTGATGGTGAAGAAATAAAAGTAACAGACTGCATAATAAAGGTTGCTATCACAAGGGGCAATATAAAGTGACGTTCCTTTGCATTAAGAGTTTGCACATCCAAAAATAAAAAGCGCATGACAACCTCTGTGTCCCTCTGCGAATGGTCTATCTTTTACTTTATGTATTTACTTTTATGCAAGAGTCAATAGTGTTCTTCTCTATTTCGTTTTTATTTTCTCTCTTGGCAAGCATCATGTGGTGGGGAAATATCCAGGCACATATATCCAGTTGAATATAGGTGATCATGAGTTATTATTGTTGACATTATCCCTGAGATAAATAAGTTGGGAGGCAAAACATTAAGCCCCTATCTTCCTATGTGTTTGATTGAAACGGTTTGTTCTAAAAATATGCTTTGAGTGTCAGCAATCATGGAAGACTATATGATAGTTGAGTATGTGGAATTTGCTAAATCAAAGCTCTTACATAGACCCTTCCTGAAAATAAGATGAATTGCAATTGTTTGATGACTGAGAACATAATTTGTTTGTTTTCAAGAAAGTTTATGATATATACTTTAACATGTGAATAGCTTGCTACTTTATCGTGAGAAGTTTTATGAGATGAGATACTATTTATGATATATAATGATGCTAGAAAAAGTTATTGAAATTATCATTGATCAAACTTGTGCACTATGCTAGTATTCACACTTCATAAATTATTTCTTTTATCATTTACCTACTCGAGGACGAGCAGGAATTAAGCTTGGGGATGCTGATATGTCTCCAACGTATCTACAATTTATGATGTATTCATGCCATGTTTATAACAATTTTATATGGTTTTGGTCTGATTTAATTAGAATTAACCCGGACTGACGCTGTTTTCAGCAAAACTACCGTGGTATTGTTTTTTGTGCAGAAATAAAAGTTCTCGGAATGGGCCCAAAATTTACGGTGATTTTTATGGACCAAAAGAAACCCACAGAGCACCGAAGCTGGACCAGGAGGTGGCCGAGGGCACCACAAGCCTGGGGGGGCGCGCCCCCCGAGCTTGTGGGACCCTCGGGCACCCCCCTGACGTGATTCCAACGCCAAATATTCCTATAAATAGAGGAAATCCAATAATTAAACCTAGAACTTCCACGCCGCCGCCGCAAGCCTCTATATTGAAGCGATCTCATCCGGAGCCCTGTTCCGGCACTCTGCCGGAGGGGGCAATCATCACCGGAGGCCATCTTCATCATCCCGGCGGTCTCCATGATGAGGAGGGAGTAGTTCACCCTCGGGGCTGAGGGTATATACCAGTAACTATGTGTTTGATCTCTCTCTCTCTCTCTCTCTCTCTCGTGTTCTTGATTTGGCACGATCTTGATGTACCGCGAGCTTTGTTAATATAGTTGGATCATATGGTGTTTCTTCCCTCTCTATCTCCTTGTGATGAATTGAGTCTTTCCCTTTGAGGTTTCGTTATTGTCGGATTGAATACTTTGGATTTGAGAACACTGTATGTATGTCTTGCATGTGGATACCCGTGGTGACAATGGGGTATTATATTGAGTCACTTGATGTATGTTTTGGTAATCAACTCGCGGATTCCCGTGACCTTGGGGTAATCTAGGCATAGGGGTTGATTGCATGTTTTCATCTTCTTTTCTCCGATAGAAACTTTGGGGTACTCTTTGAAGTTCTTTGTGTGGATTGAATATTATGAATCTGAAGTTGTTTTCATGCATATCGAATAATCAACTCACGGATACTTGTGGTGACATTGGAGTATCTAGGTGACATTAGAGTTGGTTGATGCGTATCATATGGTGTTATTTTAGTACGAACTCTGTTTGTGACACTTATAGGGATGGATCAATAGATTGATCGGAAAGGATAACTTTGAGGTGGTTTCGTACCCTACACCAATTTCATCTTATGTTCTCCGCTAGATAAGAACTTTGGAGTGATTCTTTATTGCACGTTGAGGGATTGTTATATGATTCAACTATGTTAGCACTGTTGAGAGATTGCACTAGTGAAAGTATGAACCCTAGGCCTTGTTTCTAAGCATTGCAATACCATTTGTGCTCTGTTTTATCACTTGCTACTTTGCTGTTTTTTTATTATTTCAGATTACAAAAACCTATATCTACTATCCATACTACACTTGTATCACCATCTCTTCGCCGAACTAGTGCACCTATACAATTTGCCATTATATTGGGTGTGTTGGGGACACAAGAGATTTCTTGTATTTGATTGCATGGTTGTTTGAGAGAGACCATCTTCATCCTACGCCTCCCACGGATTGATAAACCTTAGGTCATCCACTTGAGGGAAATTTGCTACTGTCCTACAAAACTCTGCACTTGGAGGCCCAACAATGTCTACAAGAATAAAAGTTGCATAGTAGACATCAATAACCATCAGGTATTTTAGGCATTTCAATTCTAGTAGGAGGACTAGGCATAATAGGTGAATCATAATTTTCAAAAGTTTCAACATTTTCATTTTCTTTAGCTCTAGCAATTTGTTCATCAAGAAATTCACCAAGTGGCACAGTATCATCAAGCATAGTACTAGCATCATCAATAGTTTCATTCATAGCAGAAGTAGTATCATCAATAACTTGCGACATATCAGAATGAATAGCAGGTGGTGGTGTCGCAAGCCTACTCAAAACAGAAGGTGAATCAAGTGCGGAGCTAGATGGCAGTTCCTTACCTCCCCTCGTCTTAGAGGGAACGATCTTGGTCTTAGCGTCTTTCAGATTCTTCATAGTGATCAACAGATATAAATCCCAAGTGACTCAACAAATAGAGCTATGCTCCCCGGCAACGGCGCTAGAAAAAGGTCTTGATAACCCACAAGTATAGGGGATCGCAAAAGTTTTCGCGGGTAGTATTCACCCAGATTTATTGATTCGACACAAGGGGAGCCAAAGAATATTTGTGAGTATTAGCAGTTGAGTTGTCAATTCAACCACACCTGGAGAACTAAATATCTGCAGCAAAGTGTTTAGTAGCACAGTAGTATGATAGTTTCAATAGCAGTAGTAACAGCAACAGTAGTAGCAAGGACAGTAACAGAAGCAGTTTTGTAGTAATTGTAACAGCAGCAGCAACGAAAGTAACTTAGCAAAGATCAATATGCGAAAAGCGTAGGCATTGGATCGGTGATGGATAATTATGTTGGATGACATTCATCATATAACAGTCACAACCTAGGGCGATACACAATAGCTCCAATTCATCAATGTAATGTAGGCATGTACTCCGTATATAGTCATACGTGCTTATAATAAGAACTTGCATGACATCTTTTGTCCTACCCTCCCGTGGCAGCTGGGTCCATAAGGAAATCTAAGGGATATTAAGGCCTCCTTTTAATAGAGAACCGGAACAAAGCATTAACACATAGTGAATACATGAACTCCTCAAACTACGGTAATCACCGGAAAGAATCCCAATTATTGTCACCTTGGGATATGCGGATCATAACACGTAATAGGTGCATACAACTTGCACGATAGGATCAAGAACACAAATATATTCATGAAAACATAGAGGGTTCAGATCTGAAATCATGGCACTCGGGCCCTAGTGACAAGCATTAAGCATAGCAAAGTCATAGCAACATCAATCTCAGAACATAGTGGATACTAAGGATCAAAGCCCTAACAAATTAACTCGATTACATGATAAATCTCATCCAACCCATCACCGTCTAGCAAGCCTATGGAGAAATTACTCACACACGGTGGTGAGCATCATGAAATTGGTGATGGAGGATGGTTGATGATGACGACGGCGTCGAATCCCCCTCTCCGGAGCCCCGAACGGACTCCAGATCAGCCCTCCCAATGAAGAACAGGAGGTGGCGGCGGCTCCGTATCGTAAAACGTGATGAAACTTCTTCTCCTATTTTTTTCTCGGGGAAAGTGAATTTATAGTGTTGGAATTAGGTCAGACGGCCGCCTGTGGGCCCCACAAGGAATCAGGGCGCGCCCTAGACGGGGTCGCGCCCTGTTGCCTTGTGGGCAACAGGTGGCCCCTCTTCTGTTGATTCTTGCATCAGTAATTTTTATTTATTCCATAAAAAATCTCCAAAAAGTTTCGTCCAATTCCGAGAACTTTGATTTCTGCACAAAAACAACATCATGGTAGTTCTGCTGAAAACAGCGTTAGTCCGGGTTAGTTTCATTCAAATCATGCAAATTAGAGTCCAAAACAAGAGCAAAAGTGTTTGGAAAAGTAGATACGACGGAGACGTATCACTTCCTCAAATGCTCGAGGCCTTCATGAGCAAGCAAGTTGGATGCACATCCACTTAGTTTCATAGGGAGCTTTCATACACTTATAGCTCTAGTGCATCCGTTGCATGGCAATCCCTACTCCTCGCATTGATATCGATTGTAAGGCCTCTTCATTGACTAACGATCAACCGAGTTGATGCGAGACTTTCTCAATTTTTTGTCTTCTCTTATAAACCCCTACCAACATTCTCTTTGCCATCCAAAGTGCTAAGTCCATGGCTCACGCTCATGTATTGCGTGGAGTTGCAAATGCTGAAGCGAGAAAAAGTATGATACAATTGCTTGGTTTGACACCGGGGTGTTCATGATTTATACTTTATGCTAGGAAGACCGAGCTATGTCATGCTTACATGATTAAATGAGTCGGAATAACGTTCTTTAGCATTGTTTATTTTGAAGAGTAATGATTATTTTCTAGCATTCTTGCATACTATCGATTTGATATCTATTAAGTCATCGCTTCCCAACATTCATACCCAAATGATTACACGATCTAGACATGTTAGGTAGCATTTCACATCAAAAATTCTGTTTTTATCATTTACCTACTCGAGGACGAGCAGGAATTAAGCTTGGGGATGTTGATACGTCTCCAACGTATCTATAATTTTTTATTGTTTCATGCTATTATGTTATCAATATTGTATGCTTTATATGCCATTTTATATCATTTTTGGGAACTAACCAATTAACTCAGTGCCCAGTGTTAGTTCCTGTTTTCTGCTTGTTTTTGGTTTTCCAAAAAATCCATACCAAACGAAGTCCAAACATGATGAAACTTTTTGAAAAAAAAATTCTGGACAAAAAGAGACCCTGGAAGCTTCAGGAGGAGACCAGACATTGCACGAGGGAGCGACAAGGCAGCGGGGCGCGCCCAGGTGCCTTGTGGCCCCCCTGTGGCTCCTTTGACCTAATTGCAGCGCTATAAATTCCCATATTTCCCGAAACCCTCTGGGGAGGTCCTGAAACAATTTTATTGCCGTTGCAAGTCTCTGTTCTGCCGCGATCCCATCTGGAGGCCTTTTCTGGTACTCTGTCGGAGGGGGAATCCATCACGGAGGCCATCTTCATCAACCTTGCTGCATCCTGGATGATGTGTGAGTAGTTCCCACATGACCTACAGGTCCATAACAGTAGCTAGATGTCTCTCTCTCTCTCTCTCTCTCTCTCTCTCTCTCTCTCTCTTTCTTGATCTTCAATACAATGATCTCATCTGAGATCAATCCAATGTAAACTTTTGCAGTGTGTTTGTTGGGATCCGATGAATTGTGGGTTTATGATTAGATTATTCATTCAAAGTATTTGAGTCTTTTCTGAGATTTATCTATGTGTGATTTTATAGCCTTGTATTTCTCTCCGATCTATCTATCTCTTTTGGACAATTAGATTGATTTATCTTCAATGAGAGAGGTGCTTGGTAGTAGGTTCAATCTTGTGGTGTCCTTACTTTGTGACAGGAAGAGTTGCCAGACACGTATTTGTATTGTTGCTACTAAGGGTAAAACGACGGGGTTCGAACATATTATTTGGTCTTACTTTGTCTACACTATGTCATCATGCTTCAAGCATTACTCTGTTTGTTATGAACTTAATACTTTGAGATGCATGCTGGATAGTAGTCTTGGGGTGGAGTAATAGTAGTATATGGAGATGGATGTCAGTCTACTTGTAGCAGACGTAATGCCTATATATTGATCATGCCATGAAGAATCAACATAACTATGTGCTATTCTATCAATTGCTCAACAATAATTTGTTTACCCACCGTTGCTATGCTTATGAGAGAGATGCCTCTAGTGAACGCTATGGCCCCCGGGTCCATTCACTTTATATTTACTAAATCGTAAAAATATTTGATGCAGTTTATTTACTTTTATTTTATCTATCTACCACTATCAGATTTAATCCTTGCAATTGGCGAGTACAAGGGGATTGACAACCCGCTTGCCTTCGTTGGGTGCAAGCATTTGCTTTGTGTGTGTGTGCAAGTACCGTTTATCTTGTTCATGTGGTGTCACCTATTGGTTCGATAAACCTTGTTTCTTAACTGAGGAAATACTCTCTGCTACTATAGTACATCACCCTTCCTCTTCGAGGAAATCTCAATGCCTATCACAAGTAGCAGTTGCCTATGCTCTCCATCACCTTCTAGGTCATTGAGACTTCAAGGTTGCTGGACACCATGTCAAGAATATGGTTCTTGTCAAATTCAAGAGTGCATCCTCTGTTTCCCGTATTCATGGCTCCAACGTGAATCAAGACTTGGTCATTCAGCCATCAATAATTATAGTGGCGACCAAGGTTTCAGAGCTCACGCCTCGTGTTCCAGAACTGTATGCCCTAACCCGAACTGAGATCGTGCCTCCTCCTGACGACGAAGGTGATGACTCTGCCACCGGAAGAGGTGCGAGCCGGTGGTGCTGCAGGTGTTGGAGATGCGGGAGTCGGTGGTGCCATTGTTGCTTAAGACTGTATTTAAGTGTTCGAATTTGTGTAATGTTTAAGATTGCATTTAACTTTGTTTTCTGTTATATATCACTTGTTTCATGTTTTAAGTGGTGATGCATGTGAACTCGTGTGATGTTCTGTGAAATAGTATGCTAAGTGTTGAATACTAGTTCTATGTAAATTTCAGTACCAGGGCTGATTACGAAATAGAATGACAGCCCTTGAAGGTCTTGGAGGCCGTTTGTCAACATGAACCGCTTGTGCTCGATTATCCCAAAACCGCTTGCGCTGTTTTGAGTATTACTGACACATGCTTTGAGGTAGAACTAGGAACCACCACCGGCCAATGTACGAAAACCGCCTCCAAAGGCCGATCTTGTACTAGTGAATGTATCCGACAGAGAGCGGGTCCAAGGCTGCCCATGTTGGAGACGGAACAAGGTGGCGCCTCTACCATGAAAACTGAGTCGGCGCCGTGACGAGGCTACTAAACATAGTCCTTGGTCGCAATTTGGTGGGTGGGAGTTGGGTTCATGAGGCTCCTAATCAAATATCGGAGGTGGGCAAGCAGAGATATGGAGTGGCGCGACACCTATACCACGACAACTAAGTTAACCCCCTCGCGAGGCTACTAACAATATTCCTTGGTCACAATTTATTGGGTGGTGGGGTTGGGTTCGTGGGGCTCCTAATCAAAGATTGGAGGCGGGTATGCGGAGAAATTGGGTGGGGCTGCGACGCCGGTATTTGCTCGCAGAAATTCCACTCCCGTCGGAAGTAGGGTTTTTAAACTAGAACCGGGAGTAAAAAAACATGTATATATTGGCGGTGGTATCAAAACAATATTGGGAGTTAAGGCCTCTTTCATTCATGGGATTGCAAAAGGATTTGAGTTCGTTTGATGCATCACAAGAACAAAAGGATTTTTTTCAAGAGGTTTGAGTTTTTTTTTCAAAAAGAGAGGAACCCCCTCGGCCTCTGCATTGAGTGATGCACACAACCTTTTATTGATTATTTCAAAGTTCAACATCCAAACACAATAAAGTTAAAAAAGTCATACTTGGGTGCCCCAACGGCAAACTAAAAAAGGAAAATGTAGGAAAATGAGCCTCATGCATCACAAATCCTACTAGTAGGCCGCCAACCAAATTGGCTGAACAAATCCCGAGAGACCATCTCCCATCGGCTGCAACCAAAGACCGTGAGCGCCCAGTCCTCCTCCTTGCGTAGTAACGACCACATATGGATCTAGCTGATGACCTTGAAGATAACCTGCAATTTTTTTGGGACTTTTGTTCTATTAAAAATACAATCATTGTGAGTGTTTCAAATGGCCCAAAGTAAAGCGCAAATTCCCGCACGGATCTAAGACTTTAACTCTGGATGCACCCCCACTAGCCAATTTCCGAACATATTCATACAAGCTTAGAAAGTGGGTAGTAAAGGAATATATGTTGAATCGACTCCTCATTGCCACAAAACAACACTTAGTCCTTGCTCATTCCTTTTTTCAGATTATCTTTTGTCAGGATGACCTTGCGATCTAAAAACCACATGAAGAATTTTATTTTCAATGGGACTTTCATTTTTCAAATATATTTATGGTGGAAAGGTTGCCCATCGTTGATGAGGTCCATATACATGGATTTGATTGAGAAGGCACCAGCAACGGAATATGTCTGACTCATGTGAAAGGTTGACCACCATCAACCTTTCCATAAGGTTTAACCAGTTTGTCCATTTTTTCCCCGATCAGGGGTCTTCGAATGGTTTGAATGAATGTTAGATTTCCCATGTAATGTTGTACAAATGATCTCTTACAAAAATTCCTACAAGATTTAATCCTACAAATCAAACGAGCAATGTAGGGGAATTTTGTAAGAATTGTAATCCTCCAAAAATCTTTTGAATCAACGAGGCCCTAAACATTGTTTGGGGATTCAATATTAGTGGATTGCAATTTAGTGGGCGGTGAGGTTGGGTAGTGAGGCTCCTAATCGAAGACTGGAGGCCGGTAGGCGGAGAAATGGAGTGGGGCGGAGCCGCCGGCGTTTGCTTGCAGAAATTTCACTCTTGATAAGTAGGGTTTTGGAACTAGTATTGGGAGTCGAAGAAAACATGTATATATTGGCGATGGTCTCAAAACAATATTGGGAGTTAAGGGCCTCTTTGATTCACGGAACTGTAAAAACGCAGGAATAAGAAGCGCATGATTGCAATGTAGTGTCTATTGGAATATTATAGGATTTGAGTTTGTTTGATGCATCACATGAAACAAAATGATTTTTTTGTTCAAGAGGTTTGAGTGAATGTTAGATTTCCCATGGAATGTTGTGCAAATGATTCCCTACAAAAATTCCTACAGGATTTAATCCTACAAATCAAACAAGCAATGTAGAAAAAAAATTCTAAGTATTGTAATCCTCCAAAAATCCTATAAAAATCATTTATATCAAAGAGGCCCTAGACATTGTTTGGGGATCCGATATTAGTGGGTTAACGTCCAGAAACAAGAGTTTTTAGCCTCATGGGGTTTCTAGGTTTGGATGAGGAGAGTCACTCTAACATCACTGCACATCACCGGCCCGTTCGAAAGGCCAAGAAATGATCGTAATCATCAAGATCCTGGAATGCAGCGAGACTATACTTCAGTGCGTCGCCCTTCTGAAATGACCGTTCAACCGGACTGGAATCTAGGAGATTTCAGCAGGCAGGCAGGCAGGCAGGCAGGCAGGCATCGAACTGCTGCACGCTGATGCGAGGAAAGGAACGAAATATTCCCCCTTGTCTTCCATGACTTTGCCCTGAGGATGTGACGGAATTATACTCCCCGTCTGCCTACGGCCTACCACTCGATCAGTACACTGTACACACCTGCGGGACAGCACGAGAGAAAGGCCGGCGAAAAGAAAGCGTCCACTCCACTCAGTCTCACCCCATGCATGCATGCATGCAAGCGGCTAGCTCCTCCTCGTCTAGCGCGGCACAAGAAAAAATAAAGAAAATGGGGGAAAGCAAGCGGCAAAAGCTGGAGCGCGCGCACGCGGAGGCCATCATCATCATCATCATCGCCACCACCACCATCCAGACCCAGGCCCGGCCGCACACATTGTTTGAGATACCCTTTGGGTATTAGAGAAAGGTACCCCAAGAGTACATGACAATTCTTGCGAGATTTTCTTCTTTCTTTTGGTTTCGGTCACGCGTTGAGCCAAAGGGACAGGTGCTGGCCGGCGAGATAGATAGCTAAGCTTTTAATTTGCTCAGCAGCGCTGGGGTTCCTTCCTAAAAGACACGCCCGGTGTGTATGTGTGTGTCTCTCTTGCGGTGTGGAGTGCTGCCAACAGCTGCATGCAAGCTGCAGGGCTGCGCCATGCAGCTGTTGTTGCTACTGAGTGCATCGCTTTACCTAACATCATATGATGATGGATGGCCTGATGCGTGGGGTCGGGAGGTTCAGGCCCGGGCTAGGTCAAAGCTTGAGCGGCACTGGAGAACCTGTGTGTGTTTGCTCTGCGCATGTGAGTTTCAGGGCACGCTGGTTGAATGATTTGAAAGGACCACTGGCTGATCCTGTTGGTTAATTAGGTTCAGAGGCATGCGGAGAACTTTGCAGCTGGGGAAGCAAACGCCTCTGGGGATACTCCCTCCCTCTCTCTCTCTCTTCTCTGGATCTCTCGTATCCATGGTCATGGGTTCTTTGTTAATTTAACGGTTCCAATTTGTCCTCTTGTCAGTTGCCATGGAGGAAATGTTCTTTATATTGCGGCAATCATGGGTTCACCGGCGTACCATGATCTGGGAACGGCTGCATAAACTAGTTCCACATATGGTTTGAAAAATTCCGTTCTCTACTCTGATTTCTGAAGACTGGCAGCTTCTTTCTTAGTTGATCGTGGAAATATATATACTGCAAGTGTAAGTGTTTCCGCATTCAGATCATGCAGTGGGTTGATGCCGTCGTGCTGTGCATGGGGCTGCAAAAGGTGACAAAATTCTCATACTCTGTACTACGCCTCCTAACGTAGCCGCATACGTACATGGCATGGAGCATGGGCTCCATGTGAAGGGATCTTCCGTGGCTCCGTTTTGCCCCCGGTATGGCGTGATAATCCATCCAGCCGCACATGGCGTGTGCGCGCCCAACAAATGGACTTTTTCAGTTCAATGATCGTCCTGCGTCTGCGTGCCCCCCATGCTCAGATCAGTTTGAACAGCCAGCAAAATCTATCTATCTACAAAACAAACAGGCCGTATTGAAAATGACAGAGAGACAATCAGCCAGTACCCCGTAGTTGCGACTGTTGCATCAACGGTAGTACGCTCTTATCTGAAGCCTCTGTTCCTCCAATACATCTATACAGTACACACTTATATATATATACGCACACATTTGGAAGGAAGCAAAAGCAAATGCATCATCCCCGGAGAAAATTAAGCGGAATAGAATCTCCAAAGTAGGAGACGCCCGATGCGATGCGCGCTCGCGTTGGGCTTTGGCCCGTCGCTGGCCGTTTGAATCGATCAATCCAAGGGAGGAGGCCGCCGAAGTACGGCGACACCATCATCACGCGCTCGCTTGTCTCTGGACAAAGCAATCACGCGTGCCTGTGTATAATAAAATCATCGCTAGCTGCTGCATGCCCGCCCGGCGTGTCTTTTCTCTCTGATTTGTCTTGTCCTCGCGCTCCGCCGTTCAACGACACCATCCATTGCCTTTTACCTGCCGCCGGCCGTAGACCCGCGGCCATGCAGGCAAAAGAGAAGACCCGCGCGGCGCACGTATCGTCGGCATTCGGCTTCTAGTGTTTCATATACTCCCCCTGTATTGGGCAGGATGGGTAAAGATTATGGATTACTACTTGACACGATTTGGCTGAAAATGTGTGGCGAGCGACGATCTTGTAGCCTAGATTGGAGGAAGATGATCGATCTCGGCTGGCCATGGCGAAAAGGGACAGAATGGCCAGTTTCTCCCCTGTGCCATGGTCCAAGATCTGGGACGGATGGGCCATGTCGAGCTAGCCATGCATAGCGGCGTAGCCACACTTGCGATGGATGGAGCATGATCTAGTGAGAGCCAGTTCAAAGCTGCTGCAGGCCGCAGCACGCCCTGACCTGGCCATGCCTCCTCCCTCCTCCGCCTCGTCTGGCTGCCACCCATAATGCGATGCCGACGAGCACGCACGGCAGTTGTTGGTTGCTTCTTTCGTCCGATCCGCATCGTGCCCTGCCCCTATTATTCTGCGAGAGAGATACTACCACTGTAGCTGGTGCATCGGGAAATTTTCCCATGGCAGGCCAGTGTGGTGGATGACGCGTGCTAGCTGGAAGGCCGGACCGGTGACCACTGACAACTACTGTTGCGTGCGAAAGGTCAAGATTGTGTTTTAACTGAAATGGGCTGCGGCTCTAACGCGGAACCCTAAAACGGATACCCGGAGCCGGTCATTCAACAATATGCATAAAATTTCCGGACACATTTTAAACGGAATTTGGACAAACTAAACGATTTTCAGTTAATGGTCTCCTTTCCCATCTCCTTTTCCGGCGATGCGTCGAACTCGCTCTCCCCTTTCCCGTCTCATTCTCTCTTATCTGGACTGTTGTATTTTCATTATTTTGTTAATTGAAAGGGGTTATACCCGGTTAAAAAAAACTGGACGATTTTCATTTAATACGAAAAAATTCATTAAATTTTCGACAATAGCGGTCACGACATTTTTTTAACCTAGTCTAAATCTTCGCCGGCGGTGGCGGCGTCCATGTCCCACGTCTTGTCTTCCCCATGTCTGACAAGCTCAACGCTCGTGAGCTTCGGGAAGTGAAGTTGCTGGTCGCCGGCGAGGGGAAGAGCAGAACATGGGACACGACCCACATGGGACACCAGGAGTGCCCACGTCCTACTCTTCATTGTCAGAGTCCTCGATGTGGACGTCGCCGGTCGAGGTGAGGTCCACGATCGATGTGGACGGGCCGGCCTCGTGGTCATTGCGGCCAGGCACAAACCACGCAGGTAGCGCAACCGACACGAAGCTGGCGACGTCTGCGGTTGACTGCGCCTCCTCTGCATCCGCCTCCGGGTCAATGTCCCCGAACATGGCATCAGACTCCTTCCGCAACAAACGCAACTGCCATCGCTCATGGCGGAGGTCGCGGGAGTTGCACATGGACTGGTACATCGCATCTTGCTCATCCAAAAAGGTTGGATTCTCCATGACCATGGGCATGACGGCATCCTCATTCGCATGCTCGCCGGCGATCTGTCCCTCTGGAAGCCGGTGCTCGTCGGGGAGCCGAAGGTTGTAGCGTTAGTCCTCATGCGCCAGCCGGAACGCCAACACCGGTGACACCGTCTGCTCCTCCCCATGGATCGGAACGGGAGTGGGCGACGGCTTGTCGTCGGATGCCTCCTCCATTGTCGGGTAGAGACAAGCCGGCCTCTATCCGTCGCGCATGACGGGCCTGGAAGCCGGCCGAAAGGCCGGCCATCTCGCGTTTCTGGTACATCAAGAGGCGCTCCCACATCGCTCAAGAGCTTGCGATCATGATTGAGGTGGTGCGACGCGGATCATGTCGGGCGTTGCCACACATAAAATAGCGGGTGCAGGCCGGACCAAGCGACGGGTTGTGTCAATGCGGGCGCTGGAGTGGGTTTCTCGGTCGCCGCACCTATTTAATGGTGGAAGACGGACGAAGGACAGCCGGTTTGAATGGGTAGATAGCCATCCCGTCAAGTCCAGTCACATCTCTCCGGCATTGAACATGCGCGGAGACTGGGTAGGACGCGGCACGGGCGGCGTTCTCGCTCAGCGTGCCGCTTCAATGCCGGCTCCAATGACTGGTCGTGTCCGCTCTGGACATGCACAAATGCGGCGCGGAGAGCGAAGGAGTATTCCCGTTGGAGAGGACGCGGGAGATGTTTTTGGGTGGGACCGAGGTGTCGGATGCGTACATTGCCACAGTCCGAACGCCCGCAAAGCTCCCCCTTATTTGCGTCCGGTTTAGGATTTCGGACAACCGACGCGTCCACGAACAGATGAAGTACCGTGTCGTATGGCAAAGTGCGTCACGTTTGCGTGCGATTTGAGGGTAAACGTTTGGTATGCCATAACCCCTAAGGTTGTACTAGTAGATCATAGAATCGCTGGATAAGTGAGGAACTGTATCATGGAGTAGTATCGGTTAACAAACGATGCTTAATCTATGAGATTGGTAGGTAACAGACAAATTATCGCATTAATTCCTGGCATCCAAACTAGGCACCAATCTTACTTGGTTTAACATCAAAATTTCATAAAAAATCTGTACTATCAAGAACATTTCATCTTTTCCATTGTACCATAAGTCACCGCAAAATAACTGAAATTTGAAACAATACAGTTTTTGGTACAATTCGTGTGAACTGTAAATTGCCGGCACCCACATTAGGGACCATGCTTATTTGATTTAACTTGATTTTTCCTTTTTTTTTTAGATGAGGGTGCATGCATTGATGTGTGATCATATGCCCTGCGGTGCAATTTTAGCAATACCCCAAATTCATTGCACAGCAGTCTCATCTCCTACAACTTTACGAAATCACTAATTAAGAAATACTCTTTGCAAATGTCACTCCCAACCCAGATTGCGACAAGTGTCGCACTGCATGTCCGTCACTTGTCGCAACTTGGGAGTTATTTTCTTCGTAGATTCATTTATTTAAAACGTTTTATCTCTCGAACCGTGCGTCCAAATCTCGAACCATTTTCACCGTTGGATTTCTTGCGTCGAGATCTTCAAAACTAGATCCCATGTTGATAGATTTCGACGAACTTTTTTTCACGAAAAAACACGAACCGGGAGCACGTTTTTCTTCGTGCCTCTCGCGGAAGCAGATCCGTGCCTCCACGCGAAGTAAATCTGTGCCTCTCGCGGAAGGCAAAAAAATGCGTTTTTTTTTTCCTTTCTGAGAGGCACGCTCGCGGAAGCAAATCCGTGCCTACATGAGAAGTAAATATGTGCGTCTCGCAGAAGGAAAAAAAAAGAAAACA
The DNA here is from genome assembly GCA_039707655.1 of Elymus sibiricus. Lineage (NCBI taxonomy): Eukaryota > Viridiplantae > Streptophyta > Magnoliopsida > Poales > Poaceae > Elymus > Elymus sibiricus. The sequence continues at coordinate 162,022,832 of CM077666.1, read as the reverse complement.
TATTTTTTTCCTTTTCCGAGAGGCACGACCGTGCCTCTTGCGGAAAGAAAAAAAAGAGGCATGACCGTGCCACTCGCGGAAGCAGATCCGTGCCTCCACGAGAAGTAAATCTGTGCCTCTCGTGCAAGGAAAAAAAAGAAAACACGATTTTTTTCCCTTTCCCAGAGGCACGACTGTGCCTCTCGCGGAAGCAGATCCGTGTCCCCACGAGAAGTAAATTTGTGCCTCTCGCTGAAGGGAAAAATAAAACGCATTTTTTCCTGTTCCGGGAGGCATGACTTGCCTATCGCGGAAGCAAATCTGTGCCTTCAAGAGAAGTAAATATGTGAATCTCGCGGAAGAAAAAGAATAAAACGCGTTTTTTTCACTTTTCGAGAGGCACGACCGTGCCTCTCGCGGAAGCACATCCGTGCCTACACAAGAAGTAAATCTGTGCCTCTCGCGAAAGGAAAAAAAACATGTTTTTTCCCTTTCCGAGAGGCACGATCATGCCTCTCGCGGAAGCAGATCCGTGCCTCCACGAGAAGTAAATCTGTGCCTCTCGCACAAGGGAAAAAAACGTGTTTTTTCTCCTTTCCGAGAGACACGACCGTGCCTCCCGTGTAAGCAGATCCGTGCCTCCACGAAAAGTAAATCTGTGCCTCTCGGGGAAGGAAAAAAACGCATTTTTTTTCCATTTCCGAGAGGCACGACCGACGAAGGGCAGGAACAAACGGAATCAATGTGTTCCAATTTATCCCGAGTAAGGACAGCAGCTGAGAAGGGACAAAAATATAGCGTAGACAAAAGGTAGGACCAGGTCATGCGAAGAGCTCTTCGCTCTATTGATTAGGAATCTCAATCAGAAACCACCAGGCCTCGCGGAAGTAAATCCGTGCCTCCACGAGAAGTAAATATGTGCCTCTCGCGGAAGGAAAAAATGCGTTTTTTTCATTTCTGAGAGGTCGTGCCTCCACAAGAAGTAAATCCGTGCCTCTTGCGGAAGGAAAAAAAAGAAAACGCATTTTTTCGAACATTTTTTGGGTCCAAACCCTAAGAAAAACCGGTGGAAAACCAAAAAGTCAAAAACCCCTGAAAAAATCATCTAAAAGCCGAAGAACGCGTACAGAAAAATTAAAAAAAAAACAATATTCGGAGGGAGCGCCCAGAGCGCAACACGTGGTGGCGGCTAAGAGCGCGCCAAGTGGTGCGCTCCCAGCCCACCCCAAGTGACCCTTGCGGGGGCTCCCGAAGGATTACTCCTGGATTATTTGCTCTCACAACTTTGAGGTCCACCTTAGATTGGATAGAGTAGGACTGGGCTGGATCGCACCAAATCTAGCCTAGGCAGCCTTTTTGCCCGAGTGTTTTTGCTTATTCTTGCTTGCTGATAGATGCGAGTAAAAAGTGTACGATGTTTGTGAATTGACCTCCTATTCCTTTGTAACAGATAGCAGCGCCCAGGAAAACTACCCTAGGCGATTCTAGGGTTTAGCCTACTCCGCCGCTCCTCACCGGCATCGAGTCTTTCCCCTACCATAGAATCGATACGATCCTTGCCCCGATTGCTTCCCCGGTCTTTCGGGCTGCTTAAGGGGATGACTTGCTCGTCTTCCTAGCCTTGGAGATCTGTTCTTAGCAAAAGGGAAAGGTTGTGCTTCTAGTCTTAGCGAGGATTGCAAAGTCTTCGTCAAGACGACCACATGTTGCGCATTCACAATCGATCATGTGCGTTGATGTGCTTTTGATCTGATGGCTCGCTTGCCCATTGATCTAGCTTTGCGTCGGTCTGCACCGACCAAATTTTATTGGTATGTGTGAATTATTATTATTATTGAATAGGTGAAAGGACCCGAAGGTTCCACAAACTAGCTTATATTATCAAAAGGGATACAATTACACACAAAAAACTCCAAAAAAGATAAAATTACAAATAGGTCCTCTCAAAATGCAAACAAGGTCCTAGAAGATACAAGAGGAATGCAATTGGGGCTTGACGCGGCCAACGACCTCGTCAGAGACCCTATGGTCACCATCTCCGACCAAGACCTTGCCATCACAGAGCAAGCAGAAATGAGCCTCCCCAATGGAGGTTGAAAGAGAAAACATCCGGTTTTGCCGACAAAACCAGCTAAGGCCAGCTATACGTCCTGGTCATCAGAGAAGAATCTTGCTAGAGTCTTGTTGAAGCTTGATCTACAACTCTAGCAACCGATGTCGAAGCAGAGGGAGAAGATGGGTGATGATGATCCTTGCATCTGTAAAAGAAGAAATCGTCTACCTCTTTAGCACCACCCCCATGGTAGCTCGAGGAAGAGGGCCTAATGAAAATTGATAGGCCAGATCTGGCTCTCCATTGGACTTATTGAGAGGGAACTCCTACCCTTGCCTTTAGCTAAGTTTTAATAGACTACATAAAACAAGTATTGGGTTGATAGAGTTTAAAGATTTGTATATACAAAAACTGTAATAGCAAATAAAACAAACACTACAATTTCTGGTTTTTATATGGGCATATAGAGTCCACAAATTGCTAAATTAGCGATGTTTTTTGTGTGGAAATTAGAATTTGGATTTAAATAATACAACTCATTTTTATAGATGAAATTGGAAATAATACTCCCTCCATTTATCAAAATAGGGTGTGATTTTTTCAGTGCTAAGACCATCGACTTTTCATAACTGCTAACTAAGGACTAAATGTCCTCAAATAATCCATGTATAAATATAGCAAATGGATTTGTATGTATTCCATATGAATTATTAAATAGCTAAGTACATAAACATTATATATAGTAAACTCTATTAGGAAGATAAGGATAAAACATGTTTTGAACATGGAATTTGCGACAATATTTTTTTTAGCAAACTGGATATAGTTTTAGTATATGCGGAATTAGGAAATGAACACATATAAAGTCCACAAATAGCGAAAATTGTGAAACATTTGGACAGAAATTAGCACCCACAAAAAAATTGTATGGAAATTAGCACTTGGATATACTTGTAATATATGCGGAACTAGACCTAAAACAAACCCTTGTGGTAAAAAACTGAAATAACAATGTAAACTACCCCTCCGATCCATATTACTTTTCGCTGGTTTAGTACAAAGTCAAGTATGTCGTTGGTTTAGTACAAAGTCTCCGCGACAAGTAATATGGATCGGAGGGAGTAACTTTTTCAGAGAAAAATGAAAACTAAAATTTTGATTTAAATCCACTAACATGCTTTTTTTAGAAAAATGCGATGGTGCTATGCACACACGACCAAGGGGCATGCAACCGCGAGAGCTATATCTCGCTTTAAGCGAGACGGTAGCAACTCTGGCTACAAGAGTTTACAGTAACGGGCCAGCCCACTCGCGAATATTTTTCGAAAAAATAGAGTAAAACACGGGGATCATGCGGGGGATCGATCCTACGATCTCCTAGTTGCATCGCTGCACTGTTGCCACTGAGCTAACATCAGTAAAACAGGAGGATCACGCGGGGGAACGATCCTACGATCTCCTAGTTGCATCGCTGCACTGTTGCCACTGAGCTAAGATCAAGTTCGTGTTAAATATACAGGGCGCGACATACTAGAAGAATAGAGCCGGTTTTTACATTGGTTTTTCTGGGTTTTTTGGTTTCCTTATTTCTTCTTCGTGTTTTTGGTTTTTCTTTCGTTTTTCTTTTTATTTTCCTTTGTTTCTTTCATTGTTTTTATCGGTTTTTCTTTTCTTACTCATTTTCCTTTGGTTTTTTTGTTTCTTTCTTAGTTATCAACGTTTTTTTGCTTTTCTTTGTTTCTTTAGTGATTTTCACTATTTGTTAATTTCCTTTTTTCCTTTGGTTTATTTTGTTTCTTTTTTTGTTTTCTTTTTTTTTGTTTCTTTTGTTTTCATTCTACATTTTTTGTATATGTCAAGAATATTTTTCTAATACACGTTTAACATTTTTCCAATACAAATTTAACATTTTTTTAATACATGGTCAACATTTTTTCTATATTTATTTTAACATTTTTCAAATGCTTGATTAACATTGTTCAAATACAAGCTTAACATTTTTTGAAAACATGGACAACATTTTTTCTATACATATTTAACATTTTTTAAAATGCTTGATTAACATTTTTAAATACAATATTAACAGTTTTTTATCACATGGTCAAAAAAAAAATTCTATACACATTTAACATTTTTTCAAATGCTTGATTAAATTTTTATATACGTAATCAATATTTTCCATCACTTTTTAAATACATGGTCAACATTTTTTTCTATACACACTTAACATTTTACAAATGCTTGATTAACATTTTCTTTATTACTTGTTCAACATTTTTCAAATACTTGATAAAAAAATTATAAACATGATCAAAATTTTCCACATAGACTTCATCGGCTATACCTTCCTTGACGATATGGAAGTCCGGGTGGCCGCCAACGAAATCGCGGTCCAACCGACGTCCCGACACCCAGAGTGGCATCGGAGGAGAGGCAGATCAGAAGTCATGCCAGCACAGACATGTTTTTAGACACAAAAGCAGCCACCGCTTGGTTAAATCGAGCACTCTCTTTCAATAACAGAGGATGGGGTAATGAGGAGACATGAATGTTGTTGTTTCATGTGCATTTGTGGCCGGGAGAGGTTCAGTTGCGAGCTGGCGGCAGTGAAAGAGATAGCGGCAGTGATGGGAATTGAAGCGGAGAAGATGACTATGAGCTGCGCCAGTTATGTGGGGGCAGCGAAATTCCCATGGCGTTGGGCCTGAGGTTTACATGGGCTGGCACAAAGCGCCGAGTTAATGTGACGGTTGTTATTGGGCTGGGAAACAAAGCGAGCGTGCAAAAAGAACACATCGTGTTCCGAGAGTGCACCAGGAAAATCGTGTTGGTGCGGTTGCAATGGAAAAGTGTGTGCGGGAGGTTTGCTGATGATGTGGCTTAAATTGCTGAGGTGGAAGACTGCATGTCGATTGCTAATGTGGATAGGCTGCATGTCAAATGGTGAGGTTATATGCTTGCATGTTGAGATAAATAAGTTAGTCGGGATGACTATCATAGATATATATACAACCCAGCGTGCCATCGGGGCTCACTCTATCTCCATTTATGTGGGACCCACATGTCAGTGAACGAAATAAATAAATATGAACATAAATTTGAAGAGCGGAGGAGATTCGAGTTGCAGACCACACGTTGGCTCGAATGTGGCCGCGACATGGCGTCTTCTCTGGCCTACTACTGCACAACACGACGGCCTCCTCGTCTAGCACGACAGACATGACGTACAAGTAACCCTTTTACATCATCTGAGGGAGGAACAACATTGACATGACGGCCTTGTCGCGCATGGCGTCCAGGTCGCGGTGCTGGTCCACGAGCACTAGCCGCACCATGAACGACACCGACCATTCCGGTTTGAGCTTCAACGCCAACAAAAAGTGCATGCGCACGACATTCAACTGCGTGCAAACAAAAGAGCAGATCATTTTTTTAATACTTGGTCAACATTTTTTGTATACACATTTAACCCTTTTCAAATGCTTGATTAACATTTTTCAAATATTTGTTCAATATTTTTCAAATGCTTGATTAACATTTTTTGTATACACATTTAACATTTTCCAAATGATTCATTAAAAAATTTCAAACACCTCTTCAACATTTTTCAAATGCTTGATTAACATTTTCTAAATACATGATCAAATTGTTTCATACACATTTTATTTTTTTATACATTTCTCGTATACGTGATCAACATTTTCTCTATACACATTTAACATTTTTCAAATGTTTTTATGTAAAGTTATTTTTGTAATATATTTATTTAGAATATTTGGAAGTATAAAATTTTTTAAAAAGAAACCCAAAAAATAAAAAAAGTGAAAAAAACGAGGCTGTTGTTCCCCCGCGCCTGGGCCGGCCCAACTTGGGCCACCCTTAAGCGAGGGTTCCCATCGTCTCGCTTCATGCGAGACATAGGGGCGCCCAGATGCAGCCCGTACGAACCAACAAGCCCCCCTATTTTCGTAGGGCCTGAACGCTGGGACCTCCTACTTAACGTGTAGCGCGCGCAACTATGTGCCGCCCAAAGCGAGTTGGAAGAAGCCCGCGCCTGCATCACCTTGTACATGGGCCAAGTAGCAAGCTTGAGTTCGCGAGCGTGTAGGTTAGTTTTTTTTTCCATTGTTCATATTTATAAAACATAAATTTACTTCAAATAAATAAAAATCGCTCAAAAAACTAAAATAAATAAAAACTGCGAATTTGAAAACTGTTTAAAACATATCGAAAAAGTTTTGAAGAAATCATTAATCATGCATTTGAAAAAACAATATTACACGTATATAGAATTTCTTTCTTATGTATACAAAAAATATACAACGTGTATGAAGAAAAGTAGACATCAAAGCATATGTTTGAAAAAAATGTTAATCATGTATTTAAACAATGTTAATGCAGTGTAAAATATTTGTTAGCATAGTTTAAAAAATGTTGATTCAAAAAATGTTGAAAAGCATCCAAACAAAAATTCAAAAACATGTATTTTAAAAATGTTAATTATGCATTCTAAAAATGGAGAAAATGCATAGAAAAAGTTTTAGTTGTATAGAAAAATATACAATGTGTATGAACAAAGTAGAAATCAAAATATGTATTTAAATAAATGGCAATGATGTATTTAAAAAATGTATTGCACAATAGGTATCAAAAAATTGGACATCAAAACATATATTTGAAAAAAATGTTAATCATGTATTCAAAACTGTTCTCCCCGCAATAAATGTATTTGATAATTTACAATATGTTTACAAAAAATATTCCTGCTACACTAAAAAATGTACAGTTTCTATGAAAAAATGTGACATAAAAATATATTTTCATAATACTAAATATTTATTTGATTTTTTAAACTGTATACGAAATGCTTCTATTGTATATGAAAATTATAAAATCTGTATGAAAAAGGTAGACACATGTGGAAAAAAAAGGAAAAAATCGAGAAACAATGGAAAAAATGAAAACCAAAGAAACCAATTGAAAACAGTGGATGCCTGTCAGGACCATAAAAATTGATTAATACCAAGAAAGAAAACAAAAAACAAACCAAAGAAAAGACGATAACTAAAATGGAGAAAATGTAGAATACAAAACTAAACCGAAGAAAACCAAGCGAGCGAACAAACGCAGCGACCGAGTGAGCGAACCAACGACGGAGTGAGAAAAACAAGCTAATAAGAGCATCTCTAGCAGATCCCGTAAAAGCTCGCCGGGCAACTTTTTTCCGGCGATTTTACGGGACGCGCGAAATAACTGGCCGAAACAGGTCCGCTAACGGCCCGCCCGTAAAATTTTTACGGGAGGCCCGTAAACCGCCTCTGAATCCACGATATATACCGGAGCGAGGGGATTTTAGGGTTCACGTCCTTCATTTCCCCTTTCCACTGTGCCGCAAATCCCCTCTCCTCCGGCAGCCGTTTGCGACGCGCGTAGCCACCGGATCCGATCCCTGATGTTGTGCGTGGGTGGCGGAAGGGGTGGCTAGGGGGGTTCGGCGGCCGCGGCGGCGATCCGCCTCGCAAGCGCCGCAACGACGACGAGGCGGGAGCTCCTCCCTCCGCCCGCCGGTGGAGGAGTGGCGCAAGGAGCAGGCGCGCACGCACGGCGCCCTCTCCTGCAGCTCCAGTCGACGGGCCTGGAGCAACTTCAAGAGGTTGGACAGGATCTTCTCGCTCGCGGTCAAGTGTCTCCGGGCGGCGAAAAAAGCATGGTTCGACGCGAAGGAGGCGGCCACCGCCGGAGACGAAGTTGCACCGGCGCGGGTGGAGGCGTTGAGGAGGAGTACCAGCTCGCCTTCGTCCTCTCCAAATCGCTCATGGAGTACCACCTCCACGTTAAGAAGCCCGATGACGACGATGATGCGTAGATCTAGTTTAATTTCATTTTTATGCACTGTCTTTCCGTATGAACAATGTTTTCGTTTGTTGAACTCCGGTCATGTAATATGTGGCGAGAACTCTAGTTTGAATATGCCGTATGTGTATGCGGGGTCTGTTCTTTCTTGACGTCCACTGTCCCGCAAATTTGGTCTATGGGATGCCGTAAACGATTTTTGCGGGACGAGCGTATACCGTATCTGCTAGAGATGCTCTAAGTCGGCCCATACTTGCGGGCGCCAAAGACGATTCCTAGTTGTAATTAGTACGGGCGAGAAATAGCCTTGGCGCAGCATAGCGACCAAACACAGACGCTGCGCATGCTATTGGGCCAGCCCACATACCCGGTTTGCTGGGTTTTTTTTACTGGCATGAAGCAGGCTAGTAGACAGGTTTTTAACTTTGCAAAGAAAACTAGACAGGTTATGAGTCGGTTTTTCCTAAAACCCATATTGTGGCAATTTAAAAAATGTCCACGAAATCAAAACATGTTCATGAATTAAGATCTTTTTTTGTGAATTCAAAAAATCTTTGTGCATTCAAAAAAGTTCAAAAATATTCACAATTTTTTAGAATGTTCATGAATACAAAATAATGTAGGTGAATTTCAAAAATTGTTCCCAAATTTCATAAAATGCTCGCAGTTTCAAAAAATGTTCCAGACTTTCAAAAAAACATCGCCGATTCTAAAAATGTTCACTGATTCAAAAACAAATCATGAATGCAAAAAATATGTTTGAATTTTTTAAAGTTTTCCTCAAATTCAAAAACTATTCATGAGTTTGATAAATTGTTGCCGAATAAAAGTGTCTGCTAATTTTTTATTTTTTCCTGAATTTAAAAATGTTCACAAGTTCAGAAAAATGAACTTTCGAAAGTGTTCATAATTTCAAACAAATTTCCCGAATTTAAGAAAAGGTTCTGAATTTCTAAATAATAAATAAAAAGGAAGAAGCATTCGCAAAAAAAGGAAGAAGAAAAAACCGAAAAAACTAGAAAGAAAGGAAACACATAGAAATAAAAATCGGTTGGGACGATGGGAGAAAAGGCGCTCTGAAAATGCGAATACAGGCTGGCCCATATGCGAGGGAGCGGGACGATGGGATCATGGGAGCGTACTTGCGCGTGGAAAGCTTTATTTGACGCATCAAGCGACAGATAAGTTGGGTTTCGCACAAGAGATATGACGCTAGTGCTAGTGTTGGCTGGCCCAATTTCCCCTAGCGGACGCACTGGTTTTGCGATTCGTCCAGAAGGTTTCATCTGGCTTTTACGGGTTTTAGGACCCTTGAAGAACGTTCTGGTCAAGTTTTCACTTGTTTTTCTTTCATCTGTTTCTTTTTAATGGGTTTCTTCCTTATATTTTTCATTTTCAAAATAGTTTCCTTATTTAAAAAATATTTTAAAAAATCTTGGGACATTAAAAAAAGTTTTTTAAAAAAATTCTAATTTTCATAATTCGTTCGGAATTTTAAAAAATGTTCCTGTTTTAAAATTTTGTTTACAGATACAAAAATATCTTATTTTCTTCCCTTCTTAAGAAAATGATCGGGAATTTTAAAAAAAAGTTCGTGTTTTCAAGTATGCGCATGTTTTCTCAAAAATGTCCGAATTTATTTTTTTGAACATTTTAAAAGTATGTTAAAAAACTTAAAAACAAGGTCGTATTTCAAAAATATTTTTAGTTTTCAAAAAAAATCAGAATATAAAAATTGACCCTTTTTTCTAAAATTTGTTCACAAATTCAAAAAATCAGGATTTTTGCAAAAATCTTACCATTTTTTATTTGGTTCAGAATTTCAGATTTTTTTATTTATTTTTTCACACATTTAAAAAAAATGTCCAGATAGTTTCCAAAAATGGTTGCTTTCCAAACACTGTTCAATTTTTAAAAATATGTATGTGTTTAAAAAAATATTTTTTATTTTCCCCTCGCACTGTAAATCACTACATTAACCTGGGATTTACAGTAAACCGCTACAACACACGGGAGATCCGGTAAACCGGGGAGCTAGAGTGGTCACTCCCTCCGCTAGCGCTACATCGTGCATGTGCAGCCATCAAGACGCCTCCTGCGCGGCAGCCTCCTATTTGCTCGTGTGTTTACAGTTGTCCCAAGACTAGGAGCTTTCTTTGGGCTGCCCATCAAGACGCCTCCTGTGCGGCAGCCTCCTATTTGATCCCAAGAAAAAAAAGAATTGATAAGGATGCGCAAGTGTTGCTTTTGTTGCAATCAGAGAGAATTCGACACCTATTCATTCACTGCCCACCGTCCAAGCTATTATGACGATCTATCCATATTCACGAGTACTATGAATATGTTCGAAAACTGGCTAGTGGGGTGCATCCAAAGTCGAAGTCTCAGATCCGCGTGGGATGTTGCGCTTTACTTTGGGCCATTTTGAATACTCGTAATGATTGTATTTATTTTTTTGCGAGAAACTTCCAATCTATTCATCTTCAATCATGGCAGTACAGCGAACACCAGAAATAATAAAAAATTACATCTAGATTCATAGACCACCTAGCGACGACTACAAGCACTGAAGCGAGCTGAAGGCGCACCACCGTCATCGCCACTCCCTCGCTAGAGCCGGGCACAACTTGTTGTAGTAGACTGTCAGGAAGTCGTCGTGCTAAGGCCCCAGAACAGCAACCGCCGCCGATGAAGAGAAGCTTAGATCGGAAGGATCCAACTTGAAGATACATGAACCAAAACGAACAAAGACCGGATCCGAGCAGGTCCACCAAAGACAACCACCGGTCGAATCCCGCGAGATCCGCCGGAGACACACCTCCACACGCCCTCTGACGATGCTAGACGCACCACCGGGAAGGGGGCTAGGCGGGAAGAACCTTATTCCATCTTCAAGAAGCCGCCGCTGTCTCGTCTTCCAGAGTAGGACAAAAACCCTAACAAAATTTGAAGTACCTAAAAACGGAGCCCTCTTGCCGACAAGGGCCGAGATCCATCGCGCACCCATGGCCCTAAGGCCACAGGAGACGTGGCAGATCGGCGGTGCCGCTGACGGGAGGCAGAAACCCTAGCCGCCTTTCCTTGGAGGAGAGACGAAGGGAGGAGAGACAAAAAAGTTGTAATGATTGTATTTTTAATAGAACGAAAGTTACAAATGTTTTGCAGATTATCTTCAAGGCTATCGGCTTGATCCATATGTGGTTGTTACTACGCAAGGAGGAGGATCAGACGCCCACGATCTTTCGGTGCAACCCATGGGAGTTAGTCTCTCAGAATTCGTTCAACCGATTTGGTTGGCAGACTACTAGGACCATGAGGCTCATTTTCCCTACATTTTCGTTTTTACTTTGCCCTTGTGACAGTATGTGTGGCGGTTTTTTATTGAACTTTATTGTGTTCCGATAATGAACTTCAAAATAATTAATAAAATGTTGTATGCATTACTCGATGTAGAGGCTGAGGGTATCCCTTCTTTTCGAGAGAGAAAAACAATTCGTTTCGTGGGCTGTTCCTCTCCCTGTTTTCTCCTTCATGTAAATTTGTGCCGTGCTGAACTATGATTGATCCCATATTTTCTCCGTTCTGGAATTGTCAAAGGAAAGAAGAGTAAGAAGAAGAGCCCGGAGGCGAAGGCCCAAAAGAAAGAAGCCTGAAGAGTTTAATGTCAGATTTTAGGCATGGCAAATCAAACTTTTTTGCATGGCAAATTATTTTGTTGTGGGTGGCAATTTTAGTTGGCGAGCATGGCAAATCCGAGTCAGTTCATTTTCTTGCCAGAAAATTGCCGTGCTTGCCAACTAAATTTGCCATCCTCGCACCAATATAAATTGCCATGAAAAATGTTCGATTTGCCATGGCTAAAAATCTAAAGTCAGGTTTTTAACATTTCCGTGGCAGATTGGGCTATTCCCCCTTTCAGTGTGAAACTTAGTTTGCGGCTAAGGCTAAGCGGGGAAGTGAACATCGTTCAGGTGGGCTAACAATCATCCTCCCCGTGATCCAAGGAAATTTTTGATTATTTGTAATACATATATGTTCTGTAAAATTATACTCCGTACTTGGAGTACAAACAAAGAAACGTGGACATATATCTGCAGAAATTAGTGATGCATGAAAGAGCCCGGATCTGGAAATTCCTGAAGCAAAACCCAGGTTCTTTCAGCGTCAGAAATGAGTGATACATGATTTCGCAAAAAAGAAAAAAAAAAGAGTGATACATGGTCGGTAGCGTGAACACTCAGGTGGTACGTAGCGTAGTACCGCAGGGTCCTCGGACGCACGCTACTCGGAGAGAGTGTCGTCCAGTCATCCAGGACTGGCGAGCCGATGTTACAAGGGTTCGCAGTTGTTCCCGCATGACCACGATGCCAACGGTGCACGCTGGCACGCTCAAAAAAAGAAAAAAAGAAAAAAAAGGTGCACGCTGGCACAGATTTTGTTTCCATGGACTCCGTCGAGTCAGGGGTCAGTCTCCTCTCCAGTCTCCGCACATATTCCTCCCCGCAGATAAATGTTCTCCCCATGACCGAAGATAAACATGAACAATTGCTACCACTTTCCCTTGATCGGACTCCTATCTTTCCACCTACCTAGATGATTTTTCTCCAGATCACTCCTAGTTTATAAGTTTACACACCTGACAGATCCTTCTAGGCTCTACCAAGTGAATTTTCTTGCCAACCACACATCTCATCGGGTGCGCTTTTTCGTAGACCGCCTTGACGCCCATGTCACAACAGTGCCCCCTGCTGGGCTGGTTGGGGGGAATATCGATTCTATCGTCAGCTAACCACTTGCTTGTAGCATGTGAGGCACTAGATAGGACGGGCGTTTTTTCAGTTGTAGTGCTAAACATCGCCGTCAACAATGACTGAATTCCACTTACGGTTAGTGACCCATTTCCATATCCCTCTCCCTTGTTCGATCTTACTCATCAAATGGCACTCAGTTCATATCTGTAAGTTCGTTCGATCATTGACAAGGTTCAAAGAAAGGGTGGGCCACTCACCATGAAGGCTAAAAGCGAGAAGGGTCCCGAATGAGATAGATAGGGAGATAACATATTATAGTAGAGCTCATTTATGCTCGTTTCAGCTTACAATTATTGGATTCGTGATGATCATGCTGATATTTAATGTCTAGAGCACCACATGATCACAAGTTGGACATGAGAAAGAAAAAAAGAACATCAAATTATACTTTCTTCAGTACGGCACATAGAATCGCTGTAGATCGAATTGACAATCTTACTAAGGAAAGAAAACGGTATCACCTCCCTTCATCTACGGTGATCTACAGCGATTCTATTGTGAAACTCTCTAGACAAACTCGTTGATGGAATATCAGTTGGACATGATATTCTTCTTTTTATTGTGAAACTGTCTTCTTTCTAAAGGTTGTTGGAAATAAACCGATGAGTATCATTAATACAATTTCAAATCCACTCAATGACATGAATGGCAAAGATAACCCCACCAAAACTAATTCGGCATACTAGCGAATAAAAACTAGCATGACATCTACTAACGAGATAAACCCTAGTTCGATAGATAATAACATGGCAAGCGAATCGACCAAGAACAATATGAATTGCGGGGTTAATTTTCCTTGCGACAGGGTTGCTGATGAAGATGACGGCGGGGAGTCGAGAAAGTAGTGGATGTACACTAAGTTGAGGAAGAAGGGTGAAGCAGACGTGCTAGCACTTTCTGAAAACATAAGCCGGGCTACCTGTGCAGATCATCGGTTCTTGGGATACTTATCGAGAGGGCGCATTTGGTTGCCCGCATTCCCTCTAGCCAGGCCTTGGGACGAAAAAAATGACCTCTTTGCTTGCATGGGCTGCACCGAAATCCTGGTCCGCATGAACCTTAAAGCAGCATGGCCTGGTTATGGAGGAACACGCAAAACAGTCGGTTCCTCTGAGCCAGACCCGAGCGAGCATAATAGAGCGCAGGGGTGGCTCCGACGATGCAGGCACATGGTCGACTGGTATTAGGTTTGGATGTGTTCTGTTCTACTCACCTCCCTTAATCTCCTTCACCTAACCCCTTCTAATCTACACAACGGTGCCATGATTCGAGATAAACGCTACACAAAAAAGATGCACATCGACATTGTGGTTCCATTCAGACGTTCGGGTTCCTAATTTAGTGTACTGTAAAGAGGTCTGTATCTCCCTAGTGCACTGTACAAAGACGGTCCACGATCACCTGCCTTAACCTACGGTGATCTACATCGATTCTATTGTGAAACTCTCTAGAGAAACTCAATATCAGTTGGACATGATATTCTTTTTTTTATTGTGAGAAACTGTCTTCTTTCTAAAGGCTGTTGGAAATAATCCGATGAGTATCATTAATACAATTTCAAATCCACTCAATGACATGAATCACAAACATAGCTCCACAAAACATAAATCGGCGTACTTGCGAATACAAAATAGCATGACATCTACTAACAAGATAAACCCTAGTTTGATAGATAATAACATGGCAATCGAATCGACCAAGAACAATATGAATTGCGGGGTTAATTTTCCTTGCGACAGGGTTGTTGATGAAGATGACAGCGGGGAGTCGAGAAAGTAGTGGACGTATACGAAGTTGAGGAAGAAGGGTGAAGCAGACGTGCTAGCACTTTCTGAAAACATAAGCCCGACTATCTGTGCAGGTCATCGGTTGTTGGGATACGTATCGAGGCTACTCGGGCGCATTTGGTTGCCCGCATTTGCTCTAGCCAGGCCTTGGGATGAAAAAAAATGACCTCTTTGCTTGCCTGGGCTGCACCAAAATTCTGGCCCGCATGAACCTTAAAGCAGCGTTGGGCCTGGTTATGGAGGAACACCCAAAATCAGTCATTTCCTCTGAGCCAGACCCGAGCGAGCGTAAGCGAGCGCAGGGTGGCTCCGACGATGCAGGCACATGGTCCACTGGTATTAGGTTTGGATGTGTTATGTTCTACTCACCTCCCTCAATCTCCTACACCTAACCCCTTCAAATCTACACAACGGGGCAATGATTCGAGATAAACGCTACACAAAAAAGATGCACATCGACATTGTGGTTCCATTCAGACGTTCAGGTTCCTAATTTAGTGGGCTGTAAAGAGTAGGTGTATATCTCCCTAGTGCACTGTACAAAGACGGTCCATGATCACCTGCCTTAATCTACGGTGATCTACAGAGATTCGATTGTTTAACTCTCTAGACAAACTCAATATCAGTTGGACATCATTTTCTTTTTTTTTATTGTGAGAAACGGTCTTCTTTCTAAAGGCTATTGGAAATAATCCGATGAGTATCATTAATACAATTTCAAATCCACTCAATGACATGAATGACAAAGATAGCTCCACAAAAAAGAAATCGCCGTACTTGAAAATAAAAAATAGCATGACATCTACTAACAAGATAAACCCTAGTTCGATAGATAATAACATGGCAATCGAATCGACCAAGAACAATATGAATTGCGGGGTTAATTTTCCTTGCGACAGGGTTGTTGATGAAGATGACAATGGGGAGTCGAGAAAGTAGTGGACGTATACGAAGTTGAGGAAGAAGGGTGAAGCAGACGTGCTAGCACTTTCTGAAAACATAAGGCCGGCTATCTGTGCAAGTCATCGGTTGTTCGGATACATATCGAGGAAACTCGGGCGCATTTGGTTGCCCGCATTTCCTCTAGCCAGGCATTGGGATGAAAAAATGACCTCTTTGCTTGCCTGGGCTGCACCAAAATTCTGGCCCGCATGAACCTTAAAGCAGCGCTGGGCCTGGTTATGGAGGAACACCCAAATCAGTTGTTTCCTCTGAGCCAGACCCGAGCGAGCGTAAGAGAGCGTAGGGGTGGCTCCTACGATGCAGACACGTGGTGGACTGGTATTAGGTTTGGATGTGTTTTGTTCTACTCACCTCCCTTAATCTCCTTCACCTAACCCCTTCTAATCTACACAACGGTGCCTTGATTCGAGATAAACGCCACACAAAAAAGATGCACATCGACATTGTGGTTCCATTCAGACATTCGGGTTCCTAATTTAGTGGACTGTAAATCTTCAATTGTGTGTTTATGTTTATAGATTCTTTAAGCAAATTTTGTCAAATTCATCACACGGTCGACTGTTTAAAATTTCTTTTATGAGTAACTTCATCTCGTTGTTTCAAACAACTTTTGTGTTTTAAGTTTTCTGTTTCGACGGTCGTAGAAGAGTAGGTCTATATCTCCCTAGTGCATTGTACAAAGACGGTCATGTTTGCATGTTGTTTAAGACGAATTTCGACAAACTCGTTGCACACGGTCAATCGTTTAAAAATTTATTTGACCACCAGTTTCATCTCGCTGTTTCACATGACTTTCATGTTGTAAGTTTTCTATTTTGACAGTCATATATGAGTAGATCTATATCTCCCTACTGGACTGTACAAACACTACAAAATTTGCTCTATTTTGCGACGTTTCACTTGTGTCACGCATAACCCTTTTTCGTCGTGGAAAATACCCCCGTGACGTTTTCCGGCCGTCACCCCCACCGTCACCGAAGCGCCGTCATGGAAAATAAAATTTTGACGCTACCACTTCTTCCGTCACGCAAGATCGCATTTCAGGTGATGAGCCAAATAATGTCACCGGTTGCCGTTTTCGTTGACGGCCCAGAATGTCACCTATGATGGCCCAAACTGTCGCGTAAGATCATTTTGGCGACGATAATTCATCACCGGTGATCGGTCCGGGGGGTTTGACTAGTCAAAGATTCTGACAGGTGGGGCCAGCAGTTGCTGACGTGGCTTCTTCCATGTGGGTCCCCGATGGGTTTTATCGCCGACCGTCCCGTCAGTAATAACTGGGCATCAGTTTTGACCGGTCAAAGCTGCTGACATATGGGCCCAGACGATGCTGACATGGCTGCTTACATGTGGGACCAGGTAGTCTATTATCGGTGACGATGTGTCGTCTGACCGGTCAACGATTCTGACATGTGGGCCCATTGTTGTGGTCACGTGGATGCCGGTGACGGCGTCCATAACCGTCATCACAGTGTGTAGGCGCGGTCAATTTGTTTTATGTATTGCAAATGGCGGGTATATTAGATACAAAACTGAATTAATTTTCAAGAATTTTAATATGAATTTGTGCAAATTTTGAATTACAATGGAAATTCAGCCTAGTGACTACATCGCAAACAAAACAATTGTCTCCCAGACTGAGATTTTACAATAGGCAACCATAGCACAACTTCATCACCTTGAAACAATGCACCGGATTGATGGCGGTATTTCTCAGCTGTGGGCAATGAATTATTGTGACAGAATCCAGATGATGTAGCAAAGAGCTCCCTCAATGTATCGAAGAGTATTCTCGAGATCAAATATTTGTTCTACAATTACTTTGTTGACGACGTCATGTTCTTTGCCTAAGATTTTAAGTGCAGTCTTCATAGACTTAATCTGTTGATGAAGCGCTGCCACGAAAATATTCAGACCCTCAATTTCATCCAGAATGTGTGGCAGAGTCTTCTTGATAGCTTCACGTACTTCCTGCATGTATACAAATGCATTCTTCACACATTTTAGTTCACAAGACATACATTCGTATACAACAATGTCACACAGCCAGTAAGTAATTGTAAAACAAAATGTACCATAGTTATAGATTTTGGGTCCTCCACAAACGATGCAATCTCAGTAGCGACAACTCCATTATCTGAGCTGTCGACACTGTCGGTATCTTCAGCTTTCTGATCTGAAGAGATACCCCCTTTTTCCTGCGAAACTGCATTTGTCCCACATGCGAATACCCATGCTTCAGAATGTACAAGCTCTAAACCAGCAGGTTCTAGGCCTTTTTTCTGCAACCTTTGCGAAAACAGAGTTGCATTATCCTTGATAGTTCGATTTGTAAGCTTCTCGTACTCCGTCAATTTGCCTGAATACGATTAGAAATATGAAAGGATCAAAAAATACACAAATATAAGCCAAGTACAATAACAAATAAGTACATTGCATTATTAATGTAAATAGAACTTCTTGTTAATCAGGAATCAAAGTATAACCATAATTTCAAATGAGCATGAAAACTGAAGTAAATTAGTGCATCTCTGGCCAATCTCTTGAAATGTAGGGCACTTATATGAACCCTTATCACTTATATAGACAAATATTTCAACATTCATAGCTTAGTTTAGTTCAAACTACATTGCAAACACCGATATAGATAGCATAATTTAGTTCAAACTTCATTGCAGATTACGAAATTAAACTAGTCCGAGGAAAAGGTCGATCACTTCAGCCTCAGACCCCCTTCTCCCGGACAGACTTGCCTTGTCGGCATCGTGAAACCCCTTCTGGCACAGCTCCAGTACCCGGCGCTCCTCGGCAACGATCTCTGGATGCATCCGCCGGATGTCGGCCATGTACTCTTCATCTACGCGCGCCACCTCGAGCTGCTTGAACGCCTCCCGGTTCTCCCGTACCTCGCGTTTGGATACCACTCGGTGGTCGATTTCGACGGGCGTCGGCACGTTGGGTGTGCCGATTGGGAAGTTGATCTTCGCTTTGCAGCCATACAGCGCCACCGCCTTGATGTCGTACGCCTTCGCCGCGAGCTCCGCCGATTGGTGGGAGCCCAGCCAGTACCGGACGCCTGTGTCAGTGTCTCTGATTTCCGACACCCACGTCCCCCACGGCCGCTGCCGCACGTCGTGGTACTTCTTCTTCTTCAGCGGCGGCGGCGGCCGGTCGGCGTCGAAGGAGCACGAAAGGGGGTCGGCGGCGGCTCGACTGTGTGCCGCGTCGTGGATCCGCCGTACGAATCGGCGGCGGCATCCTAGGAGGGTGGGATCCCGCCATTTGGGGCGGCTCCGGCCGATTCGAAGCTTCGTCGGAGGTGGGAGGGCCTAGGCGGGGATGGATTTCGGCGTCGGCGGATACGATGTGGTGGTGGTGGGGGTAGCGGGAGGGGCGGCGTGGAGACGGGTGTGACTGCTTTCTAAATGAGCAGTTAAAAAGAAAACTCCTTCGTACCCTCTGATGGAGGGGAAAGCCTGGTTTAAGTCTATAACGCAACTAGAATAACAAGATGCTATCAGATCTATAACACACGCACCAAACAACCTGATAAAAACCCTAAATTTATTTTTTATTGAATTAAACAAAAAATTCATGAATATATGAGGATAAAACTAGCCACATGAGTGAACCATAGCAATCTAGATGGGCTTGGGTATTGAAGGAGGAGGAAATATTTGTTACCTTACGAAAAAGCCTTGGGGTTGTCGGTAGCGTTTCCTTGTGGGCAGTGGCAAGGCGGTGTTCTCCTTTCGTCATGTCGTACGCCGGCGCCGGGGAGGGAAACCTACCGCCGGGAGGGATCTAGATCTGGAGGAGACGATAGAGACGAGGGAAAAGTGTGAAGTTATGTGCGGGGGTAGTTGTGAACCAGTAACAAGATATTTAGAGGGCGGGGTGGGGAAAATTTAGCGGGACAATTAGAAAATAAGGTGGGAAGGGGAAAAATTGGGGGGCGGGGGTGGGTGGGGGCGGTGGAAACGAAATAATGGAGGGAACCCAAAAATTTGAGTCTGTTCGTTCACCTCAGGTTTATGAACCTCACATTTCAACTTGCCAAGTCACGATATTTATGCAACACCTAACGTGTCTACCATCCGAACTTTGTGTGTGCATCGGTTCTTCATATTAGTGAGGTCAAAATGTCTCACTACAAGTCACAACTGTTTGGTTGATGTGTGCTTTCGAAAAGTTTGAACCCCCATGTCGTGTGTGTTATGAACCTTTTTCGTCATGGATGTGACATGTACCATAATGGACATGGATCATGTCTTGCAACATTGCTCATATCAAGGATATGAACCTCACAATTCAACTTGCCAAGCCCGATCTTGACCAATGCTCACGAAAATAGCACCTAATATGTACGGTCGTTATAAAACACCTACCGAGAGACTACCATCTAGTGTGCACTCCATGATGTAGACAACACACTATAGATGATTTGCAGAGTTACTTCACCTGTGCTTTCGAAAAGGTTGATCGACCACATTGTTCATGTCACATGGACAATAAGGGATATGGTTCATGTCTTACAACATTGGTGATCAATGGGTTATGGACCTCACATTTGAATTAGCAAAGTCACGATCCCGACTAATGTTCACCCTGCTAACACCAATTATGAAACACCATGCAAGACTACCATCCAAACTAGTCATGTGTTGTGCCACATTTATGCGTTCCTTATATGTAGTATTTACCACCATACGATCCAGAATCAAGGTCAGATCACAAACATGCAATGCACTCTCTTTGTTTCACATTACTGCTGTGCAGCTTCAAATGATCCCAAATTTCACCAGTATCTGCACGACACAGGTGTGCACTTGAGAGACATCCTCTTCTTGTTACATTATGTCTTTCAGTTAGACGACAGACGCGAGCAACACTGGCCTAGAGTGCACTGTTCTTCACTCTCTCTTAGTCCAATGTGCAATGTCACGTTTTAGCTATTCCCTACGTGAGTTGTTCTGCCTTGTCATGGCGGGACGCTCTGGCGAGCTACACCCTACTTGCTTCACCCAAGTAAAGCTCGCAGACAACCTATCTATCTTTATCTCAAGAGGGTGTGCCTGCCACGAAGAGGATGACGCCATTAGTACAGTTTCAAACTGAAAATGCTTGTTATGCTTCCATTCAAATCCGTACGTGCGGATCTATGCCTGCATGAGTGTGTTATACACTACTGAGTCCAAAAAGTATGAAGTGCTGAATCATCTGCCTTGTGCCTTGTGCAATTCGCTTTAACAATTTGAATGGATAAAAAAACAATTTGAATGGATATTATTACACAAACTATATATCATGGTGTCATGAAGTATTGTTATGTTTCTTTCACGAACAGGTATTGTTATGTCATATATCGTTTTTGCTGAATAATCATCAACTGGTATGTCATACGGTGGTCTAAAAATTGATTTGAATCAGGTCATGTCAATTGAAGTTATTTTTTTAAGATGATGGACGCATGTTTTGGTTATTGGAAAAAGTACTGAAAATCCGTTAGTTGTTTAGGAAACCGGGAATTCTGGGCAGGCAGTTTAATAGAATGTAAATAGTAGACATGAAAAAAGTTGCATGCGGTGTGAAACCAAAAAAGGAGTAGATACTAAATTCCTGGGACGCGAATCATCTCCCGCCGTCTCCTCGGCACTCTCGCGCCCTTCCAGATTCCGGCCGACTATAAATACGGCACCGGCCACGGCGATGGGCAGAGCAGTCACATTCATCTCATACCATTCCTCGCGCTCGCCCTCATCCTTCCTTCCAAACCCACGTTCCCGCCATGGCGTTGTCGATCACTACCCGATGCACCTCGCCGCCTCGCTCGGAGGAGGATGGCTCAGAACGCCTAGCCAAGCAGGACGCGCCGGCGCACATAGCAGAGGTCAATGCCTCGCTTCCCCGAGCGCCCGCCCCGACGGAGGAGGAGCTATGGAAACTAATGAAGGTCGCACTGTGGGAGTCGTTGCCGCCAGCTGTGCGCGCCGAGAGAGGGGCAACCATGAAGGCCGAGGAGGAGAGGCGAGCCGCACGTTTGGCGGCCTGGGAGGCCCATGTGGCCGCCGACAGAGAAATTGAAATGGAGCTTTGGCGGGATGCTCGTGCCAAGGCCGAGAGAGTGGAGGAAGACGCCAAAAGGATGGCCCTGAATGCCAAAGGGTCCAAGCGACTCATCTACGCCTGGAAGTACAAAGATCGGGTGTACGTTGCCAGCGAGGAAGAGTACCTATGGGCGCCGGATTATTTGACCAGTTGTTTTGCGCTCGCGCGTCAGCGATGCGTGGATGAGCACCTCGCCAAATGCGAGGCAGAGGAGAAGGAGCTCTCCCATCGCTGTAGGAAGAGGCCACGCACCAGGCAAATCTTTGAATAATGAGGATAAGGAAATCATATGTTTCAAATTACATATTACCATCATCTTCGAAATGTGCTGCTTGTTTGGATAAAGAAGTATTTTAAAAATGTGTAATCCTTGTTCCAAATTGTATGCAATTGTGGAGAAACACATTTCCAATATGTATGCAATTGTGTGTACCAACCTCCACATCCTCGTTTCCGCAGACAGAAATCCCGCGCAAAGCAATCAACATTAATATAATAAATCGGCAATAGCAATAAATCACTTCCAAGCAAACAATAATCTGAATTGCATCATATCTTTTCTTACATTCGCCTACGAATTCCCTTCCTTACATTTTTTAATCCCAGAGAACAATAGTATTTGTATATGTATATTAACTTACGTACGATATGTTTGTATGTACAAAGGTTTTCTAATACATCGAAAGTGGGTGAACTGGGACAAGCTAAAGATCACAGGTGCTAAGCAAGGAGGCTTTGGCTCCCCCACTACTCCTGTCTAGCTTGCTGCACGGACCGTGGTGGACAGCCCAGCCTCTATACTGAACAAAGATGGTCTACACAGCCTGCAACAACACCCCCGATGAAGGCCAGGAGAGCCCTATGTGCGCTCGACATGTTTGCTGCCTGATGCAAAAAGCCAACCTCCCCCTTCATTGAGTACTGTTAGTGAAAATGATGTAATTAGTTTTCCCCCTTTTTACATTATTTGCTTCTGGGCTGAGGCCAGAGAGCTTTTAGGCATTCTGTCAACAGACTGTAATTTGTTTCTCTGTTACTGAATGCTTGGTTTCATTTATATGAATGGAACCGGGGACATGGTCCCTTTACTTCTAAAAATAAATGCACGTACAAACTTTGCTATATTTTTTTACTAAACACATTGACAGCGCTATTTTTCTAAAGACAGTACAAATGCAGACGCTCATCCATGCACACATAGTCCGTCTGCCAACCTGAAGAAGTGACTACACTATTGGTTGTGCTTGTCACCACGGCGATGGTGAACGTTGCACATCGGGCATGCACATGTGACGAGCTGCCTCCTTGTCTACGCACCAAGTGCGCATGTTGCTCCGCGTAATGGAGTCAAATGACGCATTCCCTCGACCTCATTTGGCTCCATTACGCAGTGCAACAGGCGAGCTGGTGGTGCCCGAAAAGATCAATGGGCGCCAGCTCTATCATGGCAAAACGGCAAGATGGCGAAGGGATCCTCCTTTGAGACCGGCGCCAGGACTGGCCGCTCATGGATTCTAAGCATCAAGGCCATGGTGAGTTATTCAGATATGACAATGGAGTGGGTTGGGGGAGGCTGAAAGAGAATGAGCTAACTAGTCATGGAGGTGGTCATCTATTCGGCCATGTCAATGTGGAGGGATGTGGTGGCTACGAGGATAGAGGATGAGCTATTTGGTCATGGCGAAGGTCTTCTTATAGTCGCAGGCGGCGGGCGACTGGCGGGAAAAAATGTCGGCAAAAGATGGCGGGAGGAGGGGAAAAGTGGCGTCAATGGCCGATGGCAGTTGGCACGCGCCGTCCGCCATGAATCGACACGCTGCAGCACTGAAACGTGGCGTCTGCCTTCGTCATGGGACGAGATGAGCCGCGCGGACCTATATAATCTGCTAAGTAAATGAGTACCAGGATTTTGAACGATAACTTATGGGTGTCGTGCTGGCAATGCAGTGCGTACTACGTGCTCGACTTCCTGCGTTCGAGCCATAGGAAGCACACTTTTTTTTGCCCGTTTTAAATATAGTGTAGTGGTTCGCCAAAAATTTGAGAACACTGTCAGAAAATATCTACATAGACTTTAACAACTACTCCCCGAAATATTTTTTTAAGACATTTTAGTCAGCTTTAAAAAGAATCAGTTATTTTTCTTATTATATTTCAAGACATTGCCCCGCTCAACATTTTATGTGACACTACGAACCGTCCTAGAAAATGGACACGCCTAGTGACAACCAATAGCGTCGCCGAAAATCAAGCCAGAACGTCGCCAAAATTGCCGAGGGCGCTTCCCCGAGAGGAAAACACCTCGTGACGGTGGACCGTCACAGAAAATGATTTCAGACGACGTTTCCTGTTTCGTCGCCAGGGTATTTGTCACTAAATAGACGAAATTTTGTAGTGAAACGTGTTCACGTGTGCATGTTACTTTAG
The DNA here is from genome assembly GCA_039707655.1 of Elymus sibiricus. Taxonomy (NCBI): domain Eukaryota; kingdom Viridiplantae; phylum Streptophyta; class Magnoliopsida; order Poales; family Poaceae; genus Elymus; species Elymus sibiricus. The sequence continues at coordinate 161,998,848 of CM077666.1, read as the reverse complement.
ATGAATTTGGACAAATTCTTCGCACAAGGTCAAGCATTTGAAATTTTCTTTGAACACTAGTTTCAGCTATTTGTCCCAAACAACTCTCATGTTGTGAGTTTTTTTTTATTTCGACACTCATAGAGAAAGTTGTTTAAGTGTGGACATGTGAGATAAGTTCACCACATGGACATGAGGTGAGATTAAACCATCGATCAACACGTAACCAAACATCCGCACATTGCATCTGGGGAGCAGATACTTGCAACTAAACGTCGTGCTAGTATTTTTGCTCTAATGCAGCCTGGAGTTTTGTGGGCAACCAAACGAAGTGTGGAATATGGTTTGGAGTCTGCATTAGATCAATCAGGCTCTACCGGGCCACAGATACAAGGAGACCAAAATTGATGTTGGTAATCAAACACCCCTCTGATGTATCCTTGCCCCGTTGCACGACAGGGAGAGTAGCGGCGTGACTCGGTGGCTACGGGCGCAGAGGAGAACAGAAGGATGGTGTTCGAATGGTGACTCTCTCGAGAAGGGCGTCTCCCTCTCATAGGATTGCATCGATAACTCCTAGAAAAAATGACTTGCCTATATGCCACGAACCACCCCTAGCATATCTCTGCTGCCCACGACCCACTAAATGGACGTTACATGCATAGTTATCCTTGTAGTTAGACTGACGCCCTCCAACCGATAAAAGCGAGCCGCAAATTATCCATGTTTAGGCTGTGTGTCACCAAAGTCACAAGTCACGAGTAAGTAAACGCGATACGCGCGTGTGCGCGCACGTGTGGGTGCATTTTGCATACCCCCCCCCCCCCTCTCTCTCTCTCTCATCCAAAGGAACCATGAGAGGTGCCCTTATAAGGTGTTCCAAATCATCATCCCTAGACGGTGTGGGACTAAACTTCCCACATCTTTCACCCATTTGAGTTCTCGCCATTTTTATTTTTATTTTACATGGTCCAAAAAATGATCCGAGCCAAGGCCTACATCCCATATATTTCAAGAATCCCCACCAAGGAGCCAAAGTCTGCAACTTGTTCTCGGTGGGTTTTTATATACCAACTTGCATTATAGACCCGTTTCGGGTTGAGCTATACCTATCACTCCCAGATCCACTCATTTACAACTATGCAATGAACATAGCCTTGAATTGTCGGTCTTGTGTGAGTGAGATTCACTAGAAGGCATCATTGGTACTTGGCCGCCTCGAGCCAAACCTATGGTTTGGAGCATTATGGCCGTGCTCCCTAATCCTTTAGTGATCTCATGGACTGCGACCAGATAGTCAAGCTCACATAGGTATGTTCTTTCGAGAATACCATGCAGAACGGTATCTTGCCAAAGTAGATTAGCCATAGAACACATTAAGACAATTGTCAGGCCCCCTTGTAGTACTTAGAGTACTAATCTTTATAGAGAGAAATGGCGGATTCATTTGTACTATACAGTTGCCATACAATTTGTCCTCCCATTCCTAATACAGAGGCTGATGTTGTTCTAGTGTAGTTTGGTGAGTTGAACCAGCTCAATTTGCTAACCGCATAAGAAATGCTAGGCCTGGTTGCACTAGCAAAGTACATGAGAGAGCCAACAATTTGGGAGTATCTCAGTTGTTCAATCCCTTGTCCTAAGCTCTTTTGAAGCTTTAAGCTTGGGTCATAGGATATCGAAGATAATTTAGGCCCAAACGACTCAGAATTTCTCCACATAATGAGACTAATTTAACATAATCACATTCTCATCCTTTTTCAGCTTTATGTAAGAAGAACATCAGCCTCTCCCAAATCCTTCATATCAAAGTTTTGAGACCGAAAAAATTAGCATCATTAATCACATCAATTCCAGTCCCAAAAATTAATGTATCATCAACGTACAAACGTAAAAATTACACCCTTAACCTCCTCCATAATTATAGTACACATGTTTGTCAGCTTTTGTTTACAACAAAGCCTACCAAAGAAAGTTCTATGGAACTTTTCGCATCACTGCTTTGGTGCTTTCTTGAGTCCGTAGAGTGATTTATTTAATCTACACAGTATGTTCTCTTGCCTGGTTGCTACAAATCCATCAGGCTACTGCATATAAATTTCCAATTCCAACTCCTCATTGAGGAAAGATCACGTACATTTGGTGGACTAGAAATTTATGAGAGGTAGCAAGTGCAATGAGCACTTGAATACTTGTCATCCTTGCAATAGGAGAGTAGCTAGGTGTCAAAGAAATCTTCTTCTTCCTTTTGGGTGAAACCCTCCTAGCCTTATATTTTTCAGTTGTACCATTTCTTGAATATCCATTTGCAACCAACAAGTTTGCATCCTATTGCCCGTGGACACAATTCCCATGTCCCATTTGTGAGAATGGAGTCCATCTCACCCGGGACGGGTGAAAGAACATGTGGTGCCCCCATGTTTGGTTTTGGTAATTGATGACAATCTCTATGGACTAATGGTTGCCTTGAGTTATATTTGAAGGGTTTGTCCATAGGCATTGCTTGAAGACCATTTGTTGGTTTCAAGGTTATTAGAAGAAGAATATGTGTTGACCAAGGTGCTATTCAAGGATTGATCCAAAGATTGGTCATGTGAGAGTTGAGCCTATTGCAAACATGTCTTGAAGAAGAAGATTGTGTGATCATTCATGTTTACCTTCAAGACATCATCCTAATGAAGAGAGTTGAAAAGATACAAGGTTGATCAAGAATAAGTACAACGAGTGATTCAAGTTGATCAACACACAAAGCGTAGAAGATGTACCAAGCGAGATCGAGTGATCTCATGGTATGGTAAGCATTGTCCATTATGCTTTGTGTACTAACCCGTGGTCTATGTGAGAGTTGTTGTGGGGTTAGGTATGTTTTCATGGGCTTGCGTCAAGAGGAAGATCTCATTCGACCCATGGAGGATGACATCAAGTGGTGATCATCATCAAGTTTGCGGTGTGCAAGTTCAAGTGGAGCATCACGAAGAGATCATGCTTGAAGCTTGCCGTCCATTGTGGTGACAATGGACTTGTGAAGATGTGCCGAAGAGTGGCTCACCCATAGTGGAGTATGGGGGAGCAATCAACTTGTCTTCATCGAGCCAACGCAATCAAGAAAGGTGGTCCAACTTGAGGAAGTCAAGATCGTCATCATCTATCTCAAGTGGACTATGTGCAAGGCAAAGGTTCGCCCTTGATAGGTTTTCCATTTTACGGTCTCATCGTGGTAGTTGGGAGACCGGGTTATAGGATCGATAGCTGTACTATCAAGGGGGGCTCTCGGATGAGTAGCTTAATCGTATCTTTCGTAGAGAGCTCAAACCATTGCATTCTTGCATCATCTTTCTTGGTTCTTCTTTGGTGTTTCTCTTTGTGAGTTTTTGAGCTTATGGTCATCTTCATGACAAGCTCGAGTTCATCGAAAACGGAGTTCCTATGCATCTTCTATGATGTTTTCGATGTTGAAGTTTATGCCGGTTCTTCATTCATAGAGGTTTCACATCTCTATATCTTAGGCATATCTCCCCTGCCACTTCTTACTATATCCAACAAGCTATTGGATAGTATTTTTCGTCATCTATCCAACAAGCTTGAGTTTGCTCAATTCGGAGCTCATTTGCAGAAGTTATGGCAGTTCTGGTTTTATTTGTATCCTTCTGTTTGTTTGGGCAAGTTTTCAGCACCCAAGCGGTAATACCGCTCGGAACCACGGTAGTACCGCTTAGGCGGTACTTCCGCTGTGGTCTGCCGCAGCGAGTACCGCTTGGGAATCTCCTTCTGTGCAACTTTCTGTTGCCTAATTTCTTTTAGCGGTAGTTGCACGATAGTAGCCCGGTAGTACCGCTTAAGCGGTACTTCTGCATGCTACTACCGCTCCTTGTACCGCTTAGGAAATACCTTCTGTGCTGGTTTCTGTTTGCCCATTTTGCTTTAGCGGTAGTAGAACGGCACTAGCACGGTAGTACCGCTTGGCGCCGTACTACCGTGCCAGTTTCCCTTACTACCGCCACCTCACCTGTGCCAGGATCCCTAAGCGGTAGTACCACTGGGGGCAACGGTATTACCGCTCCGGCGGCACTACCGCTCGTATACTGAGTACCCCTGGCCAGTGTTTGGTAGTACCGCCTAAGCAGTAGTACCTCTCCTAGGAGCAGTAGTACCGCTCGGCTGCGGGCAGAGCACTTAACGGTTGGATTTGTGGGGGACCTATTTAAGGGGCTTTCTTCCCCAATGGTTCCCATGTGTGAGCAAGCTCTCTCTCCTCCATTGTTGACTTTCTTTGAGCTTGCTATCTCTCAATCCCTCCAATGATTCTTGCTAGTTCTTGAGGAAAAAGAGAGAGGAGATCTAGATCTACGTTTCCACCAATCACTTTCTCCTCTATGTGAGGGGAACCCCTTGGATCTAGATCTTGGAGTTCTTGGTGTTCTCCTTCTTGTTCTTCCTCTCATATTCCTCCATAGCTTTCGTTGCTTTGGTGGGATTTGAGAGTGAGGGACTTGGACACTTCGTGTGCCCTTGCCATTGCATTTGGTGCATCGGTTTGAGTTCTCCACGGTGATACGTGGAAGTGAAGTTTGAGAAGCTTTTTACTCTTGGGTGCTTGGTACCCTAGAGCTTGTTCCTCTTGGGTGCTTGGGCGCCCTAGACGGTTGGTGGTGCCTCGGAGCTCAATCATTGTGGTGTAAAGCTCCGGGCAAGCGTCGGGGTCTCCAATTAGGTTGTGGAGATCGCCCTGAGCAATTTGACGGGTACCGGTGACCGCCCCCAAGGGTTGCCAAAGTGTACGGGTTCGGTGACCGCCCCCAAGGGTTGCCATTTGTACGGGTTCGGTGACCGCCCTCAAGGGTCCCTTAGTGGAATCACGGCATCTTGCATTGTGCGAGGGCGTGAGGAGATTACGGTGGCCCTAGTGGCTTCTTGGGGAGCATTGTGCCTCCACACCGATCCAAACGGAGATTAGCATCCGCAAGGGTGTGAACTTCGGGATACATCGTCGTCTCCACATGCCTCGGTTATCTCTTACCCGAGCCCTGTACTTATGCACTTTACTTTGTGATAGCCATATTGTTTTTTGTTATATATCTTATTATCACTTAGTTGTTTATCTTGCTTAGCATAAGTTGTTGGTGCACATAGGTGAGCCTAGTCGATTTAGGTTTTGTGCTTGACAAATTAAACGCTAGTTTTATTCCGCATTTGTTCAAGCCTAAACCGTAATTATTTTAAAGCGTCTATTCACCCACCCCCCCCCCCCCCTCTAGGCGACATCCACGATCTTTCAACGGGGTCCTTCCAGTAATCTGCATCTGGGGATGCATCTGGCTCTGAAAGTGTTCTGGGTACGCCATCCACAAGATATACAACAAAGTCATCACCAAAATATTTTTTAGTCCTTTGTCTCTTGCTCCTTCTAGGAGCTACATCATTGTCATTCTCCTTGTTAGGATATTCAGAAGCTACTTCAAGTGAAGGTTCACGTTCATGTTCTGGATGTTAGTTTGGTTGACTAGTGGACGGTCTATTTGCTTTCATGAAAAAATGGTCTCAAGGAATGTTGCATCTCGATATTCAATCACATTGTTAGTGTGCATGTCAGGAATCTAAGATTTAATTACCAAAAATCTACAGGCATTGCTATTATGTGTATGACCCGAAAAGACACAATAAACAATTTTTAGGGCCCAACTTTCACTTTTTACATGCTGGTACATTTACCTTGACCAAATAGACCCACACACATACAAATCGAAAAGTAGGCTTAGACCAGAAGACGCCCACGACCCGATCTAGGAAGATCACCGTCACAGAGAAACTGACCCCAAGGAGGGACAAATATAATCCAACTCTGGGCAAACATATGAGGGGGAATGAACCTCACAAGTTCCACGAGAGAGCCACATATGACTGAGCTTCATTCATGTAATGGAGAAGGAACCAACGATGTCATCCCCTTAGTTTGACGCTGCTGGTCACATAGACGAATGAAGACAAAACGAGGCCCAATATATGGCTTTGACTGAAGCTACACACGCCCTCCCCGATGCCATTATCACGGGAATGAGGACATGACGGGGAGATCTTATTCCTCACCGCAATGATAGATGGCAACAAGCTGGAACAAGTTATCACAGACTTCATGTTTAACGGCCGGGGTGGACAAGGCCGCAGCGGCGCCGACGTCCCAGATCGAGGTGGTGGCAGGGATGGTCGTCATCGTGCCGGAGCCTGATCTTCTTCCTTGTACACCCCCACATCCAACCCGTGCTCCAGCTCGTTACCATCGAGGATCCCGGGTGGGCTGGATCAACATGTTGGACCTCCGCGCTGGCTAGCAGCACCCTGTCGCACGAACAGATCGGGCCACCATCGATCTACTTGTCGCTGGCTGTGTTTGCCGCGGCGGTGTGGTCAAGCGTCGCGACGGTGTTCAAGGTCATCATCTCCAACAACGACGCGCATCTCGGCTGCGCCCAGGCGGTGCGAGATAATGCAGTGGTCGCTCGATGGCTTCAAGCAGTTGCTCAGACAACCCTCGATGATGTAGCGACAATGGCGACGCGACGGTTGCGAGCGGCAGCCCGGACGACGCAAGATTATGTGGTGGCGGCGCAACGGCTACGAGTGGCAGGCCGAATGGCGCAGGCTGATACAATAGTGGTGGCTCTGTACACGGCAGATCTGGCACTCGACGATGGCATGACTTCTTTTGGCGGGCGTCGGCGAGCATTTGGCTCCCGACGCAAGCATACGGTGTCGATGGCCTTGGGGTGTGTTGGCAGTTTCCCGTCGGCATCAAGCAAAGCCTTTGTTCACATGGAGGACGTCTCGGCAATGCCATGTGGACATGGTGGATGTTGCATGTCGGTTTGCATCGATGTGGAGTGGTGGCGGCCAGATCCGCACCGAGACATGGCCGACCTCCCGATGGCCATGCTGATTGTCCAAGCTGGGAGTACTTCTCACCTATTTGCTAGTACCACTCCGGCCTGGCTTGGATTATTGGATGGGATGACTTGGTGTGCGGAGTTGTACACCGCTGAACGAACATGCAAGTGTAGTTTCACGCGGCATGAAAAAGACAAAAAAAAAAGAGAGTAAAATCAAACAAACGAAAAGTAAAATATGTACGAATCTCCACGTAAAATCAAGTGACGTAGGACTTAGATGAGAACTAGAAAATCCGTATCGTACAAAGGCTTGCCATTTGAACTATATATATACGCACGATTTCACACCACAAGAATTTGGTACCAACATGTTGGATTATATAACATAAAAAAAAAAGCCATACGAATTTTGAGGCTTAAAAGAAACATTTCTTTGGAACTGAGTGCAAGGTGGCCCGACCCGACGTCTGCAATAGCTGACCTTAACCTACGCACCCAAATCGTCGATCCATATATAGCGTCCAGCCAGACCCCAGTTCACGAAAAGATGTTCCAACTTGCACAATTATAAGCCTCCCGGCAGCAGTAATAATCAGGAAAACGAACGCGGCATCACCCTCAGTGTGAACGAACCAGACACGCGGAGCACGACCGCACTAGCCACACCCGAGAGGGAACAAATTCCCCTGGTTAGCGTAACAAAACGTGGCTAAATCACCCGCGCGCTAACCATGGCGCCTAATCAACCACCGGCGTCACCCCCGCCCCACCACCCTTCCCCCTGACGACAGCCACCCCCATGCCCCCTGTCCCCGCCCCCATCGACGCGTCGGGCCGCCTAACCCAACCTGTCATACACACTACACACACAATGAATACCACGCACAAGTACAGACACGGAGCCCGCCACGAGATTCGATGCTTAGCGACGGACATCTCCGTCCGCAGGGACGAGGGAGGGCGATGCATGCATGGTCCAGGCTGATTTAGGGCGACGGAATATATGCTCCCCTAAAGCTTGCGATCGACGGAGTCCGCCCGATCCGCGCCCGGCGCCCTTTCACAGCCTGGAGCGCAACTATTCGCAGGCAGCAGCGGCACGGCTGCCATCCGTCTGAGATCGATCGCCCCCAATTCCGATTCAGTCAAGTTGCGGGGAACTGGAAAGCGCGAGCTGGCTATCCCCTATACTAGCGATCTTTCTTTGTTCTCTTTGCTAAGCTCCCTTTATTCCCGCCATTAAACTATGCCTTCGCTCCACTAGCTAGCAAATTCGGCCCAATCCTTCTTGCCCGTACACCTACACCACCACCACCTTCCGTCCGTCCCTCCCCTCCAGAGAAAGATCCTGCCAGGCTGCCTGCGAGGGCGAGGCTCCCGTCCCGGGTATATATTTGCCGCCTCCCCCGACACACTTTCCTTACGACATCGTCGACACTCGAGCAAGCAGCAAACAGACGCAGAGGGAGGGAGACTGGTTACTTACTGCCTGAGTGCCTTGTGCTGGTTAGCTTCGAGCTTCAGCTTCTAGCGCATGGCGGAGATGGGGATGCGTGACAACTTGCCCTGCTCGACTTCTTGGAGAGAGCTCACACACACCAGCTGGTAAGCATGCGCTCGATCTTCCTCCCTATTGTGCTGAATTATGCGACTGATTGGTTTGGGTTTGCGAGGCCGAGGAATGCGTGTCTCATGCTGTGTTTTCCTGTTGGTTTGGTTTGCAGGAGGGATGACGATTACAGGAGGATGGTGATGGCGAGCCTGATCGAGGCGGTGTACCTGCTGGAGCTGGAGAGGCAGGAGCGGAGGGACGCGGCGGAGGTGGCGCAGCAGTGGTGGAAGCCCTTCAGCTACCGCCTCGCGCACGAGCTGGTGGACGAGCGCGACGGCTCCGTCTTCGGCGCCATCTTCGAGTGGGAGGACCGCCACCTGCTCGACCGCCGCGGGGAGGCGGAAAGGCCCACCGGCGCGCCGAGCGCGGTGATCGCGTTCCGGGGCACGCTGCTGCGCGCGCCGACCATCCGGCGGGACGTGGAGGACGAGCTCCGCCTGCTGGCGTGCAACAGCCTCCGCGGCTCCGCCAGGCTCCACGGCGCGCTGCAGGCACTGAGGGCTACCATCGACAGGTTCGGGTCCGAGAACGTGTGCCTCTGCGGCCACTCCCTGGGCGCCGGCTTCGCGCGGCAGGTCGGCAGGATGCTCATGGCGTCGCGTCAGCAGCAGCAGCCACAGCAGCAGCAGCAGAACCCCGCCGCGTCGCTCGAGTTCCACCTCTTCAACGCGCCCTACCTGTCGCTGCCCACGGGCGTGCGGAGGGTGGTGAGGACGGCCGACTGCCTGCTCAAGACGGTCCGCACCGGGGTCGCCGCCGTCGGCAGGTGGCACGGCAAGGCGCTCAAGAACGTGGCCTACGCCAACTGCGTGCTCGGCTACACGCGCCTCGACAGCGACGGCAGGAGGTTATTCGAGTGAGAAGAGAACATGCTGCAACTGATCTGCACCCATGACTGACGCCATGACTCGCCTGAAGGGAAGGATCCGATCCAGCGATGAAAACGTGCGACTGTACTGAAAATCTCAAACACGCGGCACGTAGCTCGATCATGGAGGCCATGATCCCGAACGATCGATCTATCTACCAGCTTGTACTAGTAGGATTCAATTTGAAGGAGACAATAAGCATCTTGCCTGGCACGAGGATGCACGGCTTAGGTAGCTAGCTTAGCCTGCATGCTTGCTCTGTACATGTTAATCGCTTTCGATCGCACTGTCAATTGTGAATTAGTAAATCAGCTGTGTGTTTTTCATGGACTTTGCCCCATTGCCTGTGAATCCATCCATCCACCCGTTCACAGGAGCGGCCCGGTCGTATTCGTATCGTATCTCATTCTTTCTCCTTTTTGGCGAATCCGGGGTGCCCCCACATTCCACCATCACCAGGAACTCATCGGCCTCTAAGATTTGTGTCGGTTCATTAAAAAAACGGCACCAAGAAGAAGAAAGTTTATCTAATCACATGCGCGACGCACACACGGAGAGAGAGAGAGAGAGAGAGAGAGAGGAGGAAACAAACAACGACAAAAAGGAAAGGAAGGATGGTGGCTCCCGGGTGCAAATGCACCCGGATGAACAGTACCTGCAAAAAAAGTAGAAAATGTTTTCAAAAAATTCTGAATTTTTTTTTAGATGATCGTGTTGGTGTCGCAAGCATGCTTGACAATTTTCATGCGAAACGGAGCAGCGGTGTTTCGTCGGTGAAAAAAACAAATTTGGGTTGTCATTTTGTGGTGACATTTTGTCTTTGATTTGTTTTTTTTTTTTTGCGCAGGCCAAAATGCTTAACCCTTTTGCCTCAAAATTTACATGTAGCATTTGTATGTGACAAAGATCACCAAAAAAAATTGTCCCAATTTTTTTGACATTTCAAAAATCATTTTCCATAGGCAGGAGCACGTGCTCTTGGGAGCCGAATTGCATTTCCGAGGAAGGATGCCTTTTCATTCACACCCAACGATCGGAGAAACGTGCAGAGAGCGATGGCTAAGCAACCGGTGAACCGCGTGGCAACCACGCATGAGCATAACCGCACGCAACTTTCGCCGTGGAAGTGCAAATCGGGGCCACGACGGGGGCACCGTGAGTGACTGGCTATGTTGGGTTGGGTGTGTCCATCTGCAGTCTGCATCACGCATGTCGCCTGCAACGTTGTAGCGTGGGGAGAGACAGGGTGCTCCCGTTTCTTTCACTTCTGTCCCGAAATGATAGAAAGAAAAGAAACAAAAATCTGAGCTGCAGTGCGAGATTTGGAGTGGCCGGCAGCTCAAAGAGGCTGCTGTGACCTCTGAATCAGGAAAAAACGTCGTAACAGACGGCTGCAACTTTCCGGCTGTTCAATGCGCGTTACTCCTGTGCTATTTTTGGGTTTCTTGCTTTGAACAAATCAATTGCTTCGTCCACAAGATTTTTCTGGATCTACCATTTCTCCTCCTCCTCCTCCTCCCTCTCTCTCTCTCTCTCTCTCGTTTGTTGATCGAGATATTCATTCTCCCCTTGCAAAAAAAGAGAAATTCATTCTCCGCATTCCCGATCCGTTAGTTGGGAGACGGCTGATCCCCTTTCTCGCTTCATTTGTTGAGGGACAATTCAGCCTCTCCCACATTTCGTTTGTAGAGACATAATCCATCCAATTCCATTTGTAGAAAGATAAGATAATTCATCATCTTATCGCCCGTTCCCTTTTGTCGAGAGATAATCCATCCATTACCACATTGTCCGCAAAATGCATCATGGTCAGGACAGTTCTCATCGCGACAGGGAACAAGGTAACCATTCTTGATTTGTCTCCCAACCTTTGCAGATTATCTATGCGTTGATGTGGTTTCATTACGGCAATGGATCCTTTCCTCTAAAGAAAATAGAATTATACACACAGATGAAATGAAATGCAATGCAACTGAAAGTTTCTTAGGAACAATTCAAATCCAAAAAAAAAAAAATCCTGACTCACATAATTCGCCACTTTTAGAAGAAAAAAAATGAATCAATGCAGCATCCGATCATATCACGGGTCGCCTTGCTTTTCCTTAGCCGTGTCGCCGTTGTTATTTTCAGGAACTCCTGGGCCGATGACGCCTCCGACCAAGGACGAGGAGGAGGAGGAGCCTCCTCGTAAGCCTCCGGTGTCCACAACATGCTTCATATTAGGATTGTAAGATGCTAATCAACGCACCACCGTAATAAAATAGTTCCATCCTTGCTACGAAGGGATATATATCTAATTTCCTCATGCCTGTGTTCCTGTGTGATGTTGCAGTTTCGCCGCGCTATGTTGCTGCTGCTTGGTCGACGAGCCGCTCATGTGACACGCTTGCCTTGCGTGCTGTGCCGTGCTTTGTACATACTGCAGGAAACATGCTACAAATCAAAATAACTCTGGCCCGTGAATGCTTTGCTTTCCTACTGAAATTCGGAGAATTTCTCCTTGCACACAAGTGATTGTTGGAACTATGTAGGTCAGGACTATTGAACAAATTCAATAATTTCTAGGTGGAACCTTAGCCCGTGTGTGTTGCTACTTGAAAGGGAGAGTTAATTAGACCAGCATATTTTTCGACAAATTTCCTTCCACCGCTAAGAGTTTGAGAAGAACTGTGACGCCCCGAGGCCGATGCTCCAGATTCCTTTCATTTGTGTCCGTCGTTGCCATGTGATTCATTTGCTTGTTGCACCTTGCCATGTCGTCATGTGCATTTCATCCGCATGTTTTCATAAAACTCTCATCCGTTCGTAGCTGTCATTCTCCCCGTTCTTTCCGTTGTCCGTTCTGAGTCCAACCACACTCGCACGCGCCCGCGGCACCTTCGAAATATTATTTTTATAAGTGGGATAAAAATGTTCTCGGAATGGGTTGGAAGTTGGCGTGCGGTCTTGTTATATTGTAGGAAGACCGCCTGCCAAATTTCGTCCCATTCGGAGGTCGTTTGGTGCTCCAACGGTTACCTATAACGGCACTATAGCCGGTCAAAACGTCGGACGTTTTCGGTGTTCCGAAAACCATGCCGGGCTGCCAACTTCCCTCTCATCTCAGCCCAACCACTCTACACAGCCCACCTGGCCCAGCCTAGACCCCCCCTCCGACCGGAACCGTCGGATCGCGATCGGAGGGCTCCGAAACACCCCCAAACCCTCCTCCTAACCCCTCCTGCCTATAAAAGGAAGGCCTGGCCCTCCATTTCTGGAAACCCTGGCCTCCCTCCTCAAAATCCGCGCCTCCCAAGTGCCCAGCCGCCACTTGGCGCCTCCTCCTCCACCTCCCAACCGCCGCCCGAGCCGCGCGCCGCCCGAGCCCCGCAGTCCCCGCTCAATCGGATCGGGCCGATCCAGAGCCGCCCCGCTGCTCGCCAACCCCGCCGGCCTCGTCGCCGTCCCGCCACCGGCGAGTTCTCGCCGCCGGCAACCCAGGCCAGCGCCGCCTCCCTTGCTTCTCCTCTCCTCCCGCTTCTCTCTCCCATCCCTAACCTCTCTCTCTCACACACAGCTCCGCCCCGCGCCATGGATGTCCGCCGCCCGGAGCTCCGTGCTCGTAGGATCTCCGCCGCCACTGCCCGAATCCGAACCCCCACGGCCGGATCCGTCCATCCCCGTCGTCTGCCGGCCTTCCCCGCCCGCCGACTGCCGTCACCTCCGCCGTTGACCGCCGCCATGGCCTCCTGCTCGTGCAGGAGCACGAGGAGGACGGCGACCGCAACCGTCGCTCGCTAGCGCCACGTGGGCCACGGCCTCGCCAGGCCCAGCCGCTCCGACCTCCCCCAGCCCGCAGCCCCGCCAGGCCTGCCTCCTCTCCGTCCTGGGCCAGGCCCATGGTGAGCACGCGCTAAACCTCGCCCTATGCGTCACTTTGCTATCCAGCGCTCAGTTCTGCGAATAACGTCTGTCTTTGGTCTGCATATTATCTTACTGCATTTTTAACTGCTTGCATCTTTGTGCATGTTTGTCGGATGGAGATGAACTTTATATGTAAATTGGTCTACTCTTCATGCTCTACATGATGGTTGTTGTTGCATGCATATTAGGACTCATCTACATGTCATAATTCCTGTTGTAAAAGTGCATCATGCTGTTAACTGCAGTAAACTGTTAATATGTGTCATTTTGTCATTTTTGTGTAATTTAATGCAAATGTCATATGAGCATCTTGTCAACATGACTTTGGAGCATTTTCATGTCTTCTTGCTGTGTATTTATTTCATGCCAAGTTATGCCATGATGTGACTGCCATGAGCTTGCAAACATGCCTAGTCAATGTTGCTGTTTTAAATCAAAGTTGTCTGTTAAAAACTTGCTAACTTTGCTTGATGGTTGCCACTAATCTAGAGCTCATATGTATTTGATTCCTTCATGTGTTTTGGCCTATGTGATGTGTACTTTGATGCCATGCCTTTGGTTGCCATGTAAAGTTCCTGTAGCATGTCTCTTTCTTGCTCTCAAGTTGCCATCATATTAACCCTGCTCATGTATATGCTCCGTCATAATCTGTAGTAGAACATTGCATTTTGCATGGATCATATTGACTTAAACTTGATGCCTATGAACCTGAACCTTAAAGATGATTTGAAGTATGTCATGTCTACTTTAAGTGCATATCAAGTTTGTGCCCATCATGGTACTGTAGCTTGCCGTTTTGATGTTGGCAAAGTGCTATGTTGCTGTTTTGGGGCAGATTGCTATTATAACTTGTGTTGATTGTAATTGTTGAACCGTTGCTCCGTTTTAATCATGTTCTATATGAAACTTGCTTAGATTTGTGTGTAGTTTCATTTTTTCATGTTGCATCCTTGGTTTGAGTGTTTGTGGTTGATGTTTGCATGCATTTTGCATTATTGTCGTGTTAAACTTGTTTAGTGCATATCTTCTAGACCGTAGCTCCGAATTAAATGTTCTACATATGTAACTTGACTAGAAAAAATGTGTAGATCATCATGGTGCATGTTAACTTGCTGTTTAACCACGTTAACATTGTGTTTAATTCAGATCAGTACCAATTTCAAAATTTGCATATGGGAAAATACCGGAATTGTTGTTTGTCTAGTTGTATGGATTGCTTATGCTTCATCTATTGCCATGTTCAACAACATTTAATCTTGTCATGCATCATATTTGGTTGTGCATCATGCCATGTTTATGCTTGTGTGTTTACCATGTTGTTTGCTTCTTTTCGGTTGTGCTTCTTCTCGATAGTTCCGGTTTCATTGCGATTGTGAGGACTCGTTCGACTACGTTGGTTCGTCTTCTTCATGGACTCGATCTTCTTCCAAGCGGGATTTCAGGCAAGATGATCATGACCTTGGATATCTTTACTGTCTTTGCTTGCTAGTTGTCTCGTTGCTATCGCTATGTCGCGCTTCCTACCACATATATGTCAGCCTCCCATATGCCATGATACAGCCTCTAACCACCCTTACCCAGCAAACCGTTGTTTGGCTATGTTACCGCTTTGCTCAGCCCCTTTCTTATAGCATTGCTAGTTGCAGGTGCAGTGCAGGTTGTTCCATGTTGGGACATGGATATCATGGGATATCACAATATCTCTTATTTAATTAATGCATCTATATACTTGGTAATGGGTGGAAGGATCAGCCTTTTGCCTGGTGTTTTGTTCCACTCATGCCGCCCTAGTTTCCGTAATTCCGGTGTTATGTTCCTTGATGAGCGCTTCTAACACATGTGGGGCATATGGGAACCCCCCTGATCATTCGTTTTAGGATAAACTTCTCCAGCAAGGCCCAACATTGGTTTTAACATTTGCCCAACATAATAATACTGATAATAAATTTGACGCATAGGGAGTTAGCGCTACCCGAGGATTCTTAATTCTACATAATGCAGGTGGGCCAGTGCTGATGGTGTTGGTCTAAATTTGTCAACCGCCGGTGGCCGCCAGGGGCAACTCTGGAATTGGCCTACCGGAAGTTTGGACGATCCGGTCGTGTCCTGAGAACGAGATACGCGGCTCCTATCGGGATCGTCGACATGCCGGGAGGTCTTGCTGGTTTAGTTTTACCTTTTACGAGTGACTTGTCCACCGGGATTCCTTATCGTAAGCATCGTGTTATCATGGTGTGAGGATGTTCCATCGGATGCGTGTGGTAATTTATAATGGACTACTTGGAGCACCCCTGCAGGGTTAAATCTTTCGCGAAGCCGTGCCCGCGGTTATGTGGCGACTTGGAAATTTATAACCTCCGGTTGTAGAGAACTTGACACTAAACTTAATTAAAATACACCAACCGCGTGCGTAACCGTGATCGTCTCTTTTCGAGGGAGTTCGGGAAGAGAACACGGTGGGGTTATGTTTGACTCGTAAGTAGGTGTTCAGGATCACTTCTTGATCATTATTAGTTTGCGACCGTTATGCGTAGTTACTCTTCTTATTCTTGTACTCGTAAGTTAGCCACCATATAATGCTTAGTGCTTGCTGCAACCTCACCACCTTACCCTTCCATACCCATTAAGCTTTGATAGTCTTGCTACCCATGGTTATGGGATTGCTGAGTCCTCGTGGCTCACAGTTTACTACAACAACAGGTTGCAGGTACAAGTAAAGTGATGCTTTGACGTGAGAGCGATGCATGTTTGCTTTTGGAGTTCTTCTTCTGCTTCTTCTTCGTCGTTGATCTAGGGATAGGTTCCTGGTCGGCAGCCTGGGCTAGCAGGGTGGATGTCGTTCGTGTTTTTCGTTTGTGTTTCATCCGTAGTCGGATTCTGCTCTTCTGTATGGTGTTTGCTATGTATTGATGTATTCCTGTGATGTCTATATGTATTGGTATGTATCCCCATCTATTATGTACATGGTACGATGTAATGATATCCACCTTGCAAGCGTCTTCGATATGCGCTTCTATCCCTGGTGGGGCCTCCGAGTCCCTCGAGGATAGGATCGCATATTGGGCGTTACAAGAACATACATGCACGCGCATTGATCCTTCGCCGTCCGCCTCGCCTCGCGCACCGTGTTTTGTGAACAAGAGAAGTTGGGCTCAAACACATGCCAAGTGTGTGCGTTGTCTTCTTTTTTACGTGTGTGACAGAAATCAAAACAGTTTGTGTTATAGTGGAAGATAAATGCAAGCAGTTTTGTGGCCTGCTCCTTTCATCTTCTATAATGGTTCAACTTTGACTGTTCAAGTATATAAGAGGTCTCTCCTACGTCCAGAGAGAGAGAGAGAGAGAGACTCTTCCAGAACCATGCACGTCATGCACCGTGAACGGGGAGAGAAGACCACCGGAACCACGTCTCTTGCGACCACTTACGGAAGAGAGGTGATAAGGTTTTGGGGAACGGAAGAGAGGCGATAAGGTTTTGGGGAGTGTTCACCTGACTACTTATTGATTCGTCCAATTCCTCGACGTTATCTACTTTGTCTTCATGGCTTCAAATGACTCCAACGATGCCACCGATGAGGACGTTATGATCACTGCCAATGTTGCCAAGGGTGCTTCTTCTTCATCCGCCACGTATGTGTTCTTATCCCTCTGTTAGGACTGCTTTTGGAGTTAATGTTGGCATGCTATAATTTCCTTATCTACCAAATTGCAAGTCTAGATTGTTGAGCACTATCATGGTTGGATCATTCTGCGTGTTAGGTTCATGCTGCATTGTCTACTTTATTTCGGGATTAATTATAATAAAAAAATGCTCATATTTTCAAGAATCCAAACAAAATATTATAGGCAATTTTCATCAATTAACTTTGCGTCCCTCAAACCTTGTGTACATGAGGGTGTGAATTACAAGTGGTGCACAAGGACAGCCATGAACTGTTTCCATGCCTTCAAGGGAAAACCTGATGGTACGCTTACTTCTCAACAGGAGGAAGCATCTGAGGTTGTCAATAACCTCTTCAGAGGTACTGTTCTCAGCGTTCTTGGTGACAAATATAGTCAATCCTTACATGCTTATATTTAGATAAGTGGGACAAGGCCAAGTTTGGGGTCTCAGATGTAGGTTGTGAGTTATATCTCAAGGAGCCATATCATGACTACAAATTGATCGATGACTGCTCAGTACTTGAGCAGGCAAATGAGATCTAGTCACTTGCCAAGGAACATGAGCACTTCTCATGTGTGTTGCCAGACAAGTTTGTTGCCGACGACATTATTGCCAAGCTTCCTCCCTCGTGGAGAAATTTTGCCACTTTCCTGGAACACAAGATACATGAGTTTTTCGTTGTGAATCCCATTGGGACTCTTCATGTTCAAGAATAGGCGAGGGCAAAAGACACATGTGCTCTAGTCAATGACGGAAATTCTAGTGCAAATGTGGTACAAAGGAATACTTTTTTTGCGAAGTACAAAAGAATAGTTTGCGGTCCCACAAGTTCAACAAGAACAAATATGAGGGCAAGGGCAAGTTTGGAGGCAAGAATAAGGGCTTACGGTCTACCAACTTTAAGGAGACCGATAAGAGAAAATGAGAGTGCCATGTGTGATCCTAGGCACCGACCACATAATTGGCAACTTCTGGATGTTATTATTGACGATACTAAGATGGAGACTACAATGTATGGTAATTTCCATAATGTTCTTTCAGTATGTCATTCTGCTGAATGGTGAATTGACATGAAAGCTAATGTTCATGTGAGTGTTGACATCTTCCACTTATTGGGATGTTAGGCTTCATTCGTGCTGATGGGAAACGTGACACATGATTATGTTAATGTTGTTGATATAGTCGATTTGAAGTTACTTGGAAAATATACGTGCAACATGTCCCCTACATCAATAAAAAATCTTGTTAGCGGATCTCATTTGTGTCAAGATGACTTTAAGTTGGTCTTTGAATCCAATATAATTGTAGTGTGCAAGTATGGTTTATTGGTAAAGACTATGGGTGTGGAGGCTTGTTCCGCTATCCTTGTTAGAATTTTTTTCACTTAAGTTGTTAATCATGTTTGCAAGGAGAATGAATCAAATGTTTGGCATTCACGACTTTGTCATATTATTTTTTGTTTCACTTGAGGTAACAGTTACATCGTTTATGAGAATGGGTATAGTTTCATTCAAAAGGCTTATCAAAACAATCCAGTGTCGAAGCAAATCTAACCAACCTAACAAGCTCATGCGATACCTTATTTGCCTCTCTATTACAATGTCTGAAACTAGAAATAGGAAAATCACAAGCAACATAATAACAGTCATCAAAAACTTTCGCCGTCGCTCCCACATAACATCCTCCATTCTTCATGGTATCAATTACCTCTAAAGTATCAAAATTAATAACTAGTCGATTACACCTGCCCTTTGTGAAAGAGATAGACAAAATCTGAGTGCCAATGCTTCAACTGTTAGGATGTTCACACCGTGATAAATTTTGCAATCCCCTCGAGCAATGATTTTTCCTTTATCATCCATCCAGTCATGATCAAAATCTAAGTGCCAACGCTTCAACTGTCTTGATCAAAAGAAGTATCAAAATTAAGTTTTACACAAATCCAGCCCCCTCTTTTCATGGTCGCTTTGCTGAGGAAGCAATAACATAGTTAGTCATTAGAGCACGAATCCCCATAGTAATCTGATTAGCATCTTGAACAATCTCCTCATGAACGAGTTTACACTTACCCACCACAAATACCAAGCAATAATGGTGACCATCTCACGAGTATTCTAAAGACCCATAATAAAAAATCTTGGTCTCGCGAAAGAAGTAAGAACTCCAGGACCGCGACGGTAGTGAAAGAGAGGTGTGCTACGGGCGTCCTATCTATTCTCGGACATCTTACGACTCGACTTTGTGTAGATCTTCTCGGTCCATAGCTAGTTTGCCCACTAGTAAGGTTCAGAAGATGGAGGTGGGCGTTGTTCACGGAAAGGGGGAGGAGGTCGGAGGTGAGATGGTGGTGGCGGGGGGTCTACATACGCCAACGACCAAGGATGGGGAAAGCGCTCCCTTGGCTCCATCGCCGCTACTCCGCCAAGGGGAAAGCCGTGTCTCACGCAAAATGGGGCGAGGTGCGCCCACTCATCATCGACGTGGACGCTGCTCGAAAAACAATTAACGGTTACCTAGTTGTTGGGCGGCTCCTCTCGCCCTTCTAGGTGAACCAAAGGACTATCATCGATGAGCTACGTGCTTCGATGTGGCGACTGCAAGGTGTGGCCACCATCCAGGAGGTGGCAAGCAAGGATAAGCGGTTCGTCCTCAATTTCTTCGTGGAGGGAGACCGAAGCTTCGTGATCAAGGCACATCGATGGCACTTCAAGCGGGAGGGTGTCAGTTTCGCCGCCTTTGATGGCAGCAAAAATCTGGCGGATGTTGATCTCGACGTCATGGCCATTTGCGCTCAGGTACGTGATCTTCCGTTTGAACTCATGACAGAGGATATAGGCTGGATTCTTGGAGATCAATTGGGAGAGGTGATTGCGATGTCTCATCGCAATAAAGTTATAGTGGAAAAGTTTGTGTGTGTTCGAGTGGAAATTTTGTTGCATGAACCTCTTAGACACAACGTGGCTTCCACTCCTTTAGGTAGTAAAGATGAGTAAGAGTTTGATGTAAAATATGAAAAATTGCTATTGTAGTACGGTTTTTGTGGTTAGTTAGTCACTCTTTATAGCGGTTCTGCGGCATTCCAAATGAAAAGAGAAAGGCTATCTACCCCAACAGTCTTCATGTGGAAGCCTACTGGAAGGGGCAGGGCTCGGCGAAGCGGGCTCTTACTTTTGGTGGTCCTCCTCGTAGCGGAGGTACTCCAAGCAAGTGGAAGATCTCCACTTTAGAGAAGACCCCCAAAATTGAGAGCTCGCGTCGTCGAGTCCTGCTCCTTCTAGTAGGTTTCCACACGAAGATTGTTGGGGTAGATTGCCCTCCTATTGTCCTTCAAAATGCCACAAAAACACTCCGGAGAATGCCCTACTAACCCACAACACACACAATATTGTGACAATTTTTCATACTTTACATCAAATTCTAACTCATTTTGACTACCCAAAGAAGTAAAAGCCACAGTGCATTTAAGAGGTTCGTGCAGTAGGTGCTCCACACACACATGCAAAAAATTGTCCACAATCACCTTGTTTCATGAGAAACCTCTATCACCTCACCTAGTTGTTCTCCAAAATTCCAGTCCATATCCTCCATCATGAGCTCAGACAAAAAGTCACGCACCTGAGCCCAAATGGCCATGACACCGAGATCGACATCCGCAGGGTTGTCGTTTCCCTCAAAGGCAACGAAGGTGACAACTTCGCTCTTGAAGTGCCATGGTTGCGCCTTGACCGCGAACCTGCGATCGCCCTCCACGGAGAAGTTCAGGACAAACACCCATCCTTGTGTGGCCACCTCCTGGATGGTGACCATGCCTTGCAGCCGCCAAGCCGATGAACGGAGTTCGTCGATGATGATCCTTAGTTTCACCTGGTAGGGAGAGAGGACTGCCCAACCACCGGGAAACCGTTGATGCCCTTCCCCTTACAGATCAACGGCTATGGAGCTAGGGCTACGGCTCCCCCAACTATGGTCGACGGCGTTTGTAGACCCCCACCACCACCACCATCTCCCTCCAGCTACCTCCTCCTTCTCCTGGACATCCCTCTCCAAACCTGACGACTCTGTTGCAGAAGAACTCGCCATGGCAAACTTGCAAAAAGGAATACAAGAAAGCTTTACACAGGACACGCGAATAGTACAAGAACAGAGATGATTCAGAGAAACCTGCTTCTTGGGATTAAAATAGTTAGCCCTCTCCTTAAAATCCCAACTGTCCAAATGAGTAATCAAACCCTCATCAAAGCCGGTTACAGCCGGATCGGGCCATTTCTTTTCTCTCCCAACAGCAATCACGCTTGATCCCCTCTCCCCTATCAAGCCTTCGCACCCCTGAAATCTCTCCTTTCCCTTGATGGCACTCAAATCTCCTTCCTGACGCAAGATCCCTCCTATCCCCCCCCCCCCCCCACACACACACAAATCAATGCTAATCTCCCTCCAAATTCCTCTCCAAAAAACTCACAACTCACCTTCATCAATCTAGACATTTCTTCCTATTCGCTGAAGCCTACTGTGTGCAACCGCATCGGCCAAGAGTTGGTTGTTGCTCGCGTGCTGGCGCATCGCCGTCGCGTGTTCTGGCCGAGGTGCTCGTGCCCGCGCCCGTGGAGCACGCCATCGGAGCTCGCGATCACCATCACCACTGGTGATTGCGCGCTGGAGGGTCAGCCGACACCAACGTCCATCGCTGTTGCGTGCTCTGGTAAGACTGCACACAACATGCTAGTCAAAATGCTTCAAAGTGGGGAGCACAATTTAGAGGGCATGATTGTTTGGCCGAAAAAATGAGGGTTCAACATGAACGCTTCACGTCTATTGTCTGAACGTGTCGAGGGATCAAATTTGCCTATCATGGTTGTAGATGCCCTAAACCGCATATATGGCGAACCAACATGTGGTTGGATGGTTAGCAGGACTGTGGTATCCCCAGCCAACCAGGGTTCAAGTCCTGGTGCTCGCATTTATCCTGGATTTATTTCAGGATTTCCGGTGATACACGTTCAGTGGGAGGAGACGTTCCCGTCGACTACGAGGCGCCTATGATGACTTCATAAAATCTCAAGATGATATGCCGACTCAGTCTCTCGGATGTGCTCATAGGGGTAGAGTGTGTGTGTGCGCGTTCATAGGGATGAGTGTATGCGCGTATATATGAGTGCTTGCATTTGTACTGTGTTAAAAAAAAAACCGCATCTGTGTGAACGGCTGGACCGATCCCGACCCGATGAAGCCCGGCTAGGGTCGGAACGCGCCGATGCCTGCCTAGTCCAAAATTCCAAATCAGCCGGGATTTTCGAAAGACGACAACCCCTCTCCCGGCGGCGATGCGACCGGCGGCGGCGCTGAGCCTACCTGCCAGACACTACCAGAGAGTACGCTAGGCAGAGGCGGCCTACCGATGCCTGCAGTCGCCGCCGCCAGACTGAAGCGGGAGGACTGCCCCCGCACCAAACACGATTCCCTCTTCTCGCCGTGGAAGGTGCGTGCGTGCTCCCCCCTCTCCTGCTTGCCATCTGCTACTGGCGACAGCCGCCGCGAGCTTTCCTGATTGGAGCGTAGTTGACGAGATCCGCCCGTGGCGTTCATCCGTACTGCTACGCAATTTCCACCCCGCGCCTCAAATTCAAATTCTAGGGTCGGATTGTAAAATCTTGGGTTCTTGATTCTAGCTTGATTTGCTCCTAAATTCTCCCGTTTGTAGGTTCTTGTGGGGCCGTCGGACTGGGAGGACCACTCCGCCGGCAAGGAAGGAGTCCAGAGGTATCACACACGCAACCTCCCGGACAACTTCCCTGGCCTCTACGAGCTGGGCGTTGCAAGGCCTTCCTATGATGGTGTCAGGGCTCGCAGAAATCGATCAGTCGTCGTCGTGGTGGTGTACCTCGGGCAGGCCGATAATGTCAGGGCGAGGCTCCAGCAGTACGGACGGACAGGGTCACACCTGGACACCGGGAATCCGTTGGCTGCTGTCGGTAAAGCTGAGATGAACGCGCTCACGGCAGGACCTGGATTGTTCAGGGAAGTCTTCTCCAAAGGTTACTCCGTGATGTTTCGATGTGCGCTGGTAAGTGTTTTCATGCTTGTTTTCCACTTCTTAAGATGAGAAGGGGCTTGTTGAACTGTCATACACAAGTGTGCACTAACACACCAATGATGTCTCATAGTTTGATGATATACAAGTGCATGCATCTATTGTGTATAAGAGTGTCGTGTTGATATGTCCTTTCCTTTGAACCCTTGCTAATGTTAGTTATGAAGTTTACATGTTGGCTGTTTGGTGCAGACATACTACATACTCTATTAATCCATGAGCAATCTTGTCTTAACTGTTTCCACAATATTGCCTTCAGCACCGAATGGACTGTAGTTGATACTTGCAATATGCATGTATTATGTGGTTGGTCTTGAACCTAATTAAATCATGCATACTGTTCATGGAACTGTAGTTGATACTTGCAATATGCACGCATTTACCTAGCCATATTTCGTAAGTAGTGGTTTAAAGTGAGTATGTGAAATCTTCCGTCGAAAGTGATGGATGAAGGGATATTCATAAACAATGCTTCTTAGTAGCTTGTACAGAAACAGAACGGATCATTTTTATCTCTAGCCGTTTGTATTGTGATTTTGTTGAAAATATACTTGCCATTGTGCCTTATGTCTTCGTTACTGTGGGCAAATACAGATGGGTTCCAAAAAAGCAGCTGAGAAGACTGAAGCTCAGCTACTGGGAGTATTTGATTATGCATGGAACAAACTGCAGAATGGTGCGTGTCGTCGCGAAGAAATACTGCTCAAGTTAGAACAGGGAAGCCATAGATTATCTTTGCTTGGCAGAGTTCGGCACTTAAAACAGAGGGTGTTTGGAGAGAAAGCAGGTATAAAGATTAACAGCAGTGGGCCTGTTGAGATTTCATCTGGCAGTATGAAAAATATGCTTCCAAGAGTCCGTACGTTTGTCGGCTTCAGACCTCGTTTAGTTAACTCTGGTGACAATTTAAATGAGGCAATTGATATTCACCGGAAATGCACACCTCAGGCCAATACTGCTGGTAATAAACAAGCACATAGAAGGTCTGAAGGATACAAGGTGAAAAAGATCGATGTTATTAAACGGCGAACTGCGCCGATAAGAGAAGCCGAAGCTGTTTGTGGAGTAATGCTAGAAGATGGTTCTTCTTGTTTGGAAGATCCATTGGAAGGAAGAAAGAGGTGTGAGTTGCACAAAGGTAGAAGAGTCAGAGTCGCATACAGTCACAAAGTATCCTCTTCTAGCTCCACTTGCCAAGCTGCTATTCCAACTGTTGAATCCATACCTCAACAAACTGCTAATCCAAGCAAACCAGATCAAGCATGGCAAACCAGTGCAGACCAGTCCAAAAATCTGTCAACAAATTGTTGGCGAAGAAATTTGTCAATGCGCAACACAAAATTGCACCGCGCAATGTATTGAATAACGGAGTCGCCAACCGTACTTTCGTGTACGATAAACGGATGCTTTACGAGCAAAGCAACAAAGGGATAATCCTCGCGCTTTCTGGCGAGGGACGGATGCTTTCCGAGCAAAGCAACAAAGGGGTTCCTCAATTTCGGAGAGGAGAGACGACTGCTTTTCAGCGCAAAGCAGCAAAGATAAACCGCACCCTAGGGTTTCTAGAGCTTGGCAAGAAAAGTAGAAAGAAGAAAGAAAAGGTACATGAAAAGTAGATTGTATTGATAGATCGATTGTGTTCAATCGGCCATCACCCCAACATATATAAAGGGCGGCTGGTCTTCCCGTACATGTAAAGGACTCAGATTTCCTTCCAAAGGGTCAAAAAAACGTAGTCAAACTCGGATTTTCCGATCTACCCGAACCTGTGCGGTTATAGGCAAGCGGTAGTACCGTTCTGGGCACGGTAGTACCGTTCTGGGCGGCAGTACCGCTCTAGTACCGCTTAGGGTCTCGGGATGCCAGAAACTTTTTCGTAAGCGGTAGTAGGAGCGGTAGTACCGCTCAAGCGGTAGTACCGCTTATTGGAGCGGTAGTACCGTTCTTGGCTGTAGCAGCAATCTTGTAACGGCCGTAACTTTTGCATACGATCTCGGATTGAGACGATTTTTATATCCAAATCGACCGATTCGACGAGACGAAGACAATCCGTGTAGACACTCTTCTCATATGAGGCCGTCTTCAGGGCGTAATCAGCCGAATAGTGTTCTGGATATAAAATCCCAGTACTTCGAACACAACTTCGGCCTTAGAGCTGAGCTCGGATGGCTATGGCCCAAATATCAAAGTTTCTCCTTTCGACGATACGGAACTTTCTCACTTTGAGCACTTTTCCATTTGAGGCCTTCTTAATTATGTTTTTGACCATGCCAAAATCTGGTGTCACTTTGAGCTTCTGTCTCCTCGCGTCCATCTCGATCTTCGGTCTTCAACAGGCTGCCACCTTCACGAACTATCGTCAAGGTATCTTGCTTAGGTTGCCTCCTTGCCTCGAGTCCACCTTTGCTGCATTTTGCATCGTGCCAAAATCTGGTGTCAACACATGCCCCCCTGTTTTTCGGCAAAGCTTGCATGCCGAAAAATAACTTGTACCGAGTTTGGTTATAAGGACGATGTCAACACTCCATCGGCCATTTATATTCTTAGGGCGATAATCATATATCGGCCATATTACTAGACTCAACTTGTCCATTGGCTTGAGCATAATACGAAGAAGAATTGAGCAACTTTATCTTATATGATTCGGCAAATTCTCTAATTTGAGGTGACATGAAAGATGAACCTTGATCCGAAACTAATGTTTGAGGAATGCCGAATCTATGAATAATGGGCTCACTTACAAATTGAATTACCTCCGTATGCGTCATATTTTCGAGAGGTATTGCTTCAGACCATTTAGTGAAATAATCAGTTGCCACCAACACGAACCGATGCCCCTTTGAAGAAGAAGGATGAATCTCTCCAATGAAGTCCCAACCTCTAAAGGGCCACGGCTGAAGCAATCATTGATCATCGTCGGCCAATAAAATCCAGCACGTCGTAATAACCACTTCATCTTGGGGGGCGACTGATGAGTGCCACAAATTCCTTCATGAACCTCTCCCATAGCAATTCTCGTTTGGTCTTCATCCAGACACTTCAAAAGAACATCTTCAACTGTTCGGCGATAAAGACCACCGTCTCTCATCGTATATTTGAAAGCCATGCGCCGAACAGCCCTGTCCACCCTTCCACTCGGATTGCACAAGTGATCAATAATGGGTTTCCTCCAGTCATGATTTTCACCTGCACTAGATTTATTGTTAGTGACTGAATCGGTGGACTCTGGTTCGGTCTCTCCCATGTTAGCAAGACAAGACATCGGCTTTTGAGAAATGTGAAACATGCCATGATCGACATGATAGCCGGATGCTTGTTGTGCCAACTCATTTGCTCTCCAATTTTCATGTCTAGATATATGAGCAATGCTAAAATGATCTAAGGCAGAAATTATATCTAGACATTTATCAAGATAAACACTAAGTGATTCGTCTAAACATTGAAAAACCTTGGATACTTGCTGCACTACTAATAACGAATCACCAAAAGCCTCAATATGTGTAGCACCCATAGCAAGCAACATCTCCAATCCGAATAACAATGCATATTCGGCTTTATTATTTGTGCAAAAATATTTCAAGCGGCATGAGGCATCACAAAATAGCACCATAAGGAGATATATAAACAACACCAACACCTTGGCCATTGCTATGAATTCAATAATCAAAATATAATCTCCGGCACTAGAGAGACAAGGCTAATATTAATATATCATGCATGTCACAAATCCGATGCTCAATAATAAAATTAACAATGATTTGGCCTCTCATAAATTTGGAAGATTTGTAGGCCAAATCATATTAAAGCAAAGCATAAGCCCACTCACCAATTTTGCTATGAATTGGTTGCAACATATTTTGAATGGCATCGGTCATAATGTCTCAACTCTATGCAAGCATGATATAAGCATACATATAAATTTCCATGCGCACGGACCTTGTCTCATTCTCCAATCGAGCTAAGGACGATGCTAAAATACTACACCGGCCATGCATTGACATTATGATAGATAAATATTGACTACACCGGCCATGCATTGACATTATTCCTAAGGTCCATGTAAAATTCATCCACCAAATCACGTGTAACCGAAATAAACAAATGAAATAACAAATCAAATATTTCGGCTTTTCTGGATTAGCAACAAATATGTAACTAACCAAATGTATAGTGACTTGGTAATACCATATCATGATGTAAGAAATCGTATTGCATCCATGGATCAAAATAAGCCCATGGAGAGTAACCAATCATACCTGGGGATGAATTCCATGGTAAAGGTATTAATGGCATGGTTGAAGAATATGGATGATGTGCTAACCGAAGATTTTGAGGGGGTGATGGAAACCTTCGGTTGAATTGTTTATACTTTCCCTTCTTCACCTTCGTTGTACTTGTTGCAATAGAAGCTTGCACATCCTTTTTGTTTTGACTACCCCTCTTGGGAACCCATGCCATGTTCCTCTTTATCAACTCTTGTGCACTAAGTTTTTGTAATTCTTTCTTTTGCCAATACGACAAGCCGAGTGGGCACCCCGGCTGTGATTTTGTTTTGACCAATGGCAATTCTTTTTTGGCCTTGTGCACTCTCAAGTTCTTTTCCTCAGATCTGGCACTTTGATTTCTAACAATTGATTGCTTTACTTCTTTGCCTTTTGTAGCCAATTCTAACCTTTTAATTGGCTCTTTATCTTTAAAGATCAAATCTGAATTAGCACTCTTGCGACCATCTCTTTTGACGCGGTAAACTTGCTCAATCACCTCCTTCTTCTTTCTTGAGCCCCGGACCGATTCCTTTTGAGTGAAACGGTCTTGGTTACGTAATTGTTCATCGAGTGTTGATCTTCTTGGAGCTTTGCGCCTTGGAGGTGATCTTGGTTTCTTTGCATGATTTGGCAGATAAGCATTTTTCTCTTCACTCTTCTTTTGTTCAGATTTGGCATCTTGATTTTGAACATTTGCTTGCTCGACCTTTTCGCCTTTAGTAGCCAATGTTAACATCTCAATTGGCTCTCTTTCATTTGGAGCCAAATCTGAACTAGCACACATATGACCATCTTTTTTGACTCGATATACTTGCTTGACCACTTCTCTCTTATTCTTTGAGCTCCGGACCGATTCCTTATGATTGAAACGGTCTTTGTTATGCTCTTTTTCATCAGATGTGTATCTTATAGGAGCTGCATAATCTTGATGAGATGATTCAAAATAAGATGGATAATGTGCCCTCAAATTATACCTGTCCCATGACGAACATTGATTAGCATAAGCACAAGGAGGTATCCATGACATTGGCATTGGCGGCCCATAGTAAGGATATGAATATGACGCATTAACATTCCCCTTCTGCCAATACCGGTCTTTATATTCGCGCCTAGGGGTTGATCTTGATGCCTTTGAATTACTTGGCCGATAAGCACTTTTCTCTTCATTCATCTTCTTGTATTTTTCCAATAGCTGCGCGAAAGTGACTTTCGGCTTTTTGCTTTTGTGCTTACCTCGGCCTTTGCTTTCCTTGATTTTGCATGCATCGATCTTTGGATTTTCGTGTTGCCCCCCAGTGCTTGGCGTCTTCATTGTAACTTTGATAGAATCTGCAGTTTTTATCTTCTTGTCTTTAAACGGATTGGCTTGAAGCAGCCGATGCGAAATCTTTTTGCCATCAAGACCAATAGGAATAGCATGATCATCCCTTGGTGTTTCAACAAGTCTCAATCGTCCGTTATTAATGGCCGATTTAACTATTTGTCGAAACATGGTACAATCCTCAAAAGTATGCCCGAACGAATCATGCAAATTACAATATATTCGTCTTTGGATTGATGGTTTGACAAGGTGATCAAGAATTCTAATATAATCATCTTCAGCAACAAATCAAAAATCTGATCACACATGTTTGAATTGAAAGTAAACTTTTTGTTTTCTAGCCGATTTTTGTGTGAGAACGGCTTTGGAAGTAAGCAAACGAATGGTTCAGATTTTGCATCACCCCATTCGGCTATGCATTGTGTTTTGTACTCTATCTCCGATGTCTTTGGATAAGATATTATATTAGCATCGGTTTTATCAATAGAATTTAATCTTGGCTTTAAACTTCTGAAATGAAAATAGTTAGAACACATGTGTCTCAATTGAGACCAAGCGTAAGCCAAGTAAGACACAAGCAAAGCTATCCACTTAAATATAGACTTCACATAAAACAATGGGATAAGTTTCGGCTGCAATAATAAATCGCTATCGGTCTCTATAAATGGCGCAATCTGTTGACCGATATGCATTGTAACAATTTTATTGCTAACAAGTAAATTACCCTTCATCATTGGTCTTTCAAAATTACTTACGATAATTTTTCTAATAGACGCATCAACTATGAAGTTAAGACCAAATCTGGAAATAGGTAAATTACTTGCTAAGCATACCTCTTCAAATATGTTGGGAGAGCATGATGGTGGTGTGACTTGAATAATATCTTGCTCCGTCTTTGGATGGCTCCCTAACGCCTTGTCATCATCTTTTTCTTGACTCCGTGCATCATCACTCGAATGATTATCAAGCGAACTTTGCTCAGTTGCACGCTTGTGTTCTTGATGTTCATCACTAACCAAACTTTGTTCGGCCATATCACCTTGTTCTTGATGCTCATGAATTTCTTTGGCACGGAACTCATAGGGCAGGCAAAAGGGTTTCTCAGAAAAATCAAACACAGCTATTTCGCGCTTGTCGTGCCCTTTCTCAATAATACTTGCCTTCTTGGATTTGATGGACTCGGCATATATACTACTTGATTCGGTTTTTTTAACCGAAGCACTTTTAGTTTCCGAATCATCCTTCTTTTCATTGATTCTACAAATTGGCAAGTCTTGTTTTCTTTGAGCCAATTCCTTATCAATTATCTCTTGGCAAAGTACTTGCACCGGCTCATTATATTTTTGCCTAACCATAGTTAGGTCGGAAAGCCGAAGCTCAGTTTCACCGCTATAGAAGTACTCATGAAATTGCTGCTCTAATTGTACCCATGAAAAAATAGAGTTAGGAGCAAGGGATGAAAACCAAGTGTATGCAGTGCCGGATAGAGACAAACGAAATAACCTGACTTTATAAATATCCGAGTTACCAAACTCACTGCATTGTACTAAGAACTGTCTCACATGTTCAACAGTAGATCTACCACCTTCCCCGGTGAATTTAACAAAGTCAGGGATCTTAACACCACGAGGATAAGGAGTAGATTCAAAGTACTGGGGGTATGGTTTCCGATAGATACGTGTTGTACCTTTCGGTGCTAAACCGTATTCGCTCAGTATGTCAATCAACTGATCTTTCACACTAGTATGTGTTTGTGGAACAACAACATGTGGTGGGCACTCCGGCATAACTGTTTGAGCATGTGAAGTTTGCAACGGAGGATCATTAACATGTGAATCAAGTACTGGCCCATATGGAATCCCGGTACTGGCAGCTGGCAGCATAGTCTCTGAGTTATTTGCAACTCGGTGAGGGTTTGTACCGAATTGATTGTAACCTAGCGGGTTTACACCGAGTTGGTTGTAGCCGCTAGTTTGTGTTTCCGTACTTATTCGGCTATGACCATGAAGGTGCGGGGCCGAATTATGAATATCTACGGTTGCGTACGGCGCCGAAAAATTGCTAACATGAGGTGTAGCATATGATGGTTGGGGGTAACTGGCTGAATTACTAGTAGTAGCATAGCCAATTCCCCTATCCACCGGCATGTTTGGATTAACATACTGTAAGTTATTTGCCGATGAATAAAAAGGTGAAACACCTTGTTGCATACTATTGGAAGTTCCTACATGGGGTGTCTCAAGTTGATTAACTGAACTCATCATGTTGTTCATCGGCATATGGATTTGTGGGGTTGCCGATGCATGAGAGTTGGAATACATATGGTGCATGTTACTAGTATCGTAAGAACTTGAAGCATGTAAATTACTTTGAATCGGCCTATGCACGTGATTAGATGCATGATTGGAAAAACTAGGGTTGGCCGATAGAGTATAGTCATTGAATGATCTAGTAACACCATATGAGATATTTGCATCTATAGTAGGGAATTGGGTATTCATGTTACCTTTGTAGATTGCAAACCCTAGATGACGATCTCTTCGAATCAAGAACGGGCTGGAGACCGTTCAAAGCTTCGTCCCCAGCGGAGTCGCCAATTTGTGTTGGCGAAGAAATTTGTCAACGCGCAACACAAAATTGCACCGCGCAATGTATTGAATAACGGAGTCGCCAACCGTACTTTCGTGTACGATAAACGGATGCTTTACGAGCAAAGCAACAAAGGGATAATCCTCACGCTTTCGTGGCGAGGGACGGATGCTTTCCGAGCAAAGCAACAAAGGGGTTCCTCAATTTCGGAGAGGAGAGACGACTGCTTTTCAGCGCAAAGCAGCAAAGATAAACCGCACCCTAGGGTTTCTAGAGCTTGGCAAGAAAAGTAGAAAGAAGAAAGAAAAGGTACATGAAAAGTAGATTGTATTGATAGATCGATTGTGTTCAATCGGCCATCACCCCAACATATATAAAGGGCGGCTGGTCTTCCCGTACATGTAAAGGACTCAGATTTCCTTTCAAAGGGTCAAAAAAACGTAGTCAAACTCGGATTTTCCGATCTACCCGAACCTGTGCGGTTATAGGCAAGCGGTAGTACCGTTCTGGGCACGGTAGTACCGTTCTGGGCGGCAGTACCGCTCTAGTACCGCTTAGGGTCTCGGGATGCCAGAAACTTTTTCGTAAGCGGTAGTAGGAGCGGTAGTACCGCTCAAGCGGTAGTACCGCTTATTGGAGCGGTAGTACCGTTCTTGGCTGTAGCAGCAATCTTGTAACGGCCGTAACTTTTGCATACGATCTCGGATTGAGACGATTTTTATATCCAAATCGACCGATTCGACGAGACGAAGACAATCCGTGTAGACACTCTTCTCATATGAGGCCGTCTTCAGGGCGTAATCAGCCGAATAGTGTTCTGGATATAAAATCCCAGTACTTCGAACACAACTTCGGCCTTAGAGCTGAGCTCGGATGGCTATGGCCCAAATATCAAAGTTTCTCCTTTCGACGATACGGAACTTTCTCACTTTGAGCACTTTTCCATTTGAGGCCTTCTTAATTATGTTTTTGACCATGCCAAAATCTGGTGTCACTTTGAGCTTCTGTCTCCTCGCGTCCATCTCGATCTTCGGTCTTCAACAGGCTGCCACCTTCACGAACTATCGTCAAGGTATCTTGCTTAGGTTGCCTCCTTGCCTCGAGTCCCACTTTGCTGCATTTTGCATCGTGCCAAAATCTGGTGTCAACACAAATGCAAAGGAGCCATCACGGCAAAGGAACAGCTTGGAAGCAAAGGAGATGCAAATCGGAGTAGCTCCTACAGAAGATGAAGCATATGGAACCTCCCATGCAGAATCTCAGTTCCACGAAGATGAGCACTGGCGGAGCCTCGTGGAGGCCAAACGGGGTCACGACCCCCCCTTGAAAAAGTGCATATGTATAACTATGTATACTAATCGTTCTGGTCCAGCGCCCCAACAAGGAGTACGTGCATAGCTCGCTTGATTGATTCTTGTATATATACATGAAGCTTTCTGTACACGAAGCCTCCCGTTCTGGTACACGAAGCTTCCCGTCCAGCGCCCCAACAACGTTCCTCTCTTTCTCCCCTCTTCTCTGCTTGGGCGACCAACCGCCGCATGGCCGTCGGCCTAGCTGCTTGCTGTCGCATCTACACAAAACGTCTCATGCTGCAGCGCGCTACCGCCAAGACGGCTGCCGACCATGAATTAAGATCGCAGGAGAAAACAACGTCATGAAAATTTCACACGGTCGCTAATGAAGGAAATGCGAGATCTCGGCATGACCTCCCATGATTTTGTGAAGAAAGCAAAATCGCAGGGAGGATTTGCAGCAAATATAGCGCCAGATTGCGGCCGTTTCACCCGCGATGTATAATCCAGCTGACATGAGCCGAACTAAGGCAAGCAGCAAAATGTATTCGATAAACATGTAATTTAATGTGAGCCGCCCGGATTTCATATCTATTTTGCTTTCATTTTGAAATTTGGCCCCCCCTTGAACGTTTGTCACGCTCCGCCACTGAAGATGAGCCTTCTGGAAGAAAGTGGTTTGAGCTGCTCAAAGCACAGAAATCAGCCAGCGCACCATCGTCGAGAGGCCAAGGATGTCAGACAAGAGAAAGATGCGAGGAGCACAGAGGAATTGAGGTCACTGGTGCTTCATCGGCACCACGTTCCGGAAGGTCGGGATGGCCATCTGTGTGGAGCTCGAGCATCCGATGGTTCACCTTGCAAGAATCAGCCAATTGCAAGGAGGAAGAGATGCGCGTTGCACAAAGGCCAAAGAGCGTGCTGCGCCTCCACGCCATCCGTCAAATAAGAACATTATCCCATTGATCCTGCTGTGTGTTGTAATAGCATTTCAGATACAGATTTTCAAGTTACTGATTATTCCATTTTACAAGGTGTTGATTTGTTGTTCATGTTGTAAACAACATTGTTGATGATAGATAGATAAAAAGAAAGTGTAACACAAATTGTTGATGAAATTTTGGAGAGCTGTGGACGTATGGATGATTGGGCATGGTGATGGAATGTTGGAGAGCCATGGATGTCTTGAACATTATGCGCTTCTGATTTCTAGATAACACAAATTTTGAGCTTACTTTGCGCGTTAATGAACCATACTATCGACGACGTAAAGTACATGCAAATTTACTGAATTTTTAGAGAAAGCAGAGTAATCCCTCCAACTTGCAGAGAGAAGACACGTGTCGTGCGGATTAGACGACGTCCTTGTTCTCTCCTTGTCCTCCAAAATCAAAATTGCATCGAGGAGGCGAGCGCCTTCCCATCCGCTCAACACCACGGATCACTCGCACGATGCTCCCGCCGCAACTCCCCAGACCCGTCGGGCACCTCCCGCTCGCCCTTCGCCTCACCGCCTCCTTCGCCATCAGCTGCAGCGGTGGTTCCGCCAGCGGCCACTCCCGCCGCCGCCGCCGCGCGAAGCCCAAGCGCATCGTGTTCCCGCCCCCGCCCCTCCGCCGCCTGGTCTCCTCCTCCATCCGCCGCCTCCTCCCGCGCCCGCGCCCTCTCGGCGGCGGATTGCTCGGGCGAAGGGGGAGGCGGAAGGCGCCCGCCGAGGACGTCATCCTGCTCGTCCTCTCTCTGGCCCTGGGCGACAGGCTCGCCGTCCTCACGGATGCCTGGCGCGCGTCGGGCCTGGGCCAGGCGCTCGGCATCTGGGCGGCGGTGTGGGGGCGAGCGAGGAGGAGGAAGAGGATGAGCGGCCTCCGGAGGCTCGCGGCCCTGCTGCTCGGGATCGCGTTCTGCGCGCTCGCGTCGCATTTCAGAGGGGCGGCGTTCTTGGAAGGCCTCCGGAAGACGGGCGGCGGCCGGAAATTAGAGCGGATTTTCCTGCACTGATTGATTTTGTTTCCCTGTTCGATTTCTTGAGGATGCATTTGCCCGACACGGCGGCAGAATTGTAGGTTTCCTTGTGCGGATGGATTGTGTTCCTGGACTGTTGATGCGATTTTGTTGTGGTTGCTGTTCTAGTTGGAGGCATTTCTGTTGGCGTCCTGCTGAACTGGACTGCTGATTTGGAGCATCTTGTTCGTCTGGTTTTGCTGGCTGAGATCGAAGCATCAACGAGCGAACTTGTTCATTTGTTGCATTGGATATGTGTGTTAGGTTGCTGAAATGGTAGTTCAGTTATTTGCTGCCTGCAAATTAGCGGACGTGCTCTCACCTAGTTTGGAGGTTTTTCTTCTTAGAATCAACTCTAGATCCTGGCAATTTGGATGCAGATTGTTTGATTTTTTACCAGAGTACTGTTAAAAGAAATAAAACATTACCGAAACGCTGGGAGGAGGTGGGCAGGTGGCATTTCGAACAGAGATGACAACTTCAGAAAAACATTGACAGTTTCCTCCAAGAAGATATTTTTTGTTTAAAACTGCCACCATTTCATCTCACCAGCAACTAAAACAGCCAGCAAAATCTCACGAGCAACTAAAACAGCCAGCAAAAAGCGTTTGAGCTCACGAGCAACAGCCGAAAAATCATTCGCTTGCCATTCCCCTCCCAACTGACGTTCACCCGATAACATTACCAATACGATGAAGGAGCAAAAATTATCATCCATTCTCCTTCACAGAGAAACACAATTTCACCCTTACAGCTGACTGTCAGCGGGGCATTAGTCGCTCCTGTGCCTACAAACTCAACTACAAATTACAGTCCTACAGCACGGTATCTAAAGCCAAAAATATGTCCCAGGGGTAGTCACTGATAGCTCAATATCATCATCAGCCTAACATCACCACATAGATAAGTTACCAAAGATGCTACGTTGGAACAATGAGTTAGCCATGACAGCTGGGGTCAACAGCTATTATCTCTAGACGAGTAAGACAGGAACGACTGCTATTGCAATCTCTTTTTCTTGATTAACGCTGGGTTCCCGTCGAGCATCGTACAATCTTCGTCGTCTTCGACAACCTGAGCACTACTGGATGCATCACAGTTTTCCTTTGTTTCCAACAGTTCATCCAGCTTGCGCTTCATCCCAGGTTTAGATGGATCCTCAACAGAGTCATCAGTGGCATGCGCACTGGATGAAGAAGCTGCCGATTTGTTCTCCCCATTACTATTAATCTGTTTCTCCACCGGAGCAGACCATCCAGATAAAACCATTCCGTCAGGCTCTTTCTCCTCGTCAAACTCTTCCCTGCATGGATCACAGAAGAAATTAAGCTCTAGTCGTTGACAGAGGTACTGAAGTGAAAAAGTATGCATATGACAGAAATACAGTATTCAGGTCACATTTGCCTCTACAGCAGAGCAATCTATCCATGTATTTGAGGTATGATATTAAGCATGGAATGTGTGAAGAACATTACATGATAAAACCAATTTGTATGCGAAAACATTTTGTAAAACAACGTCAGTTTCAGCATCATGCTACCACTCTGGGACAATGGGAAATCATTTGCTAACTTTAATTAGCAAAATTGTATGAAGGTGTTCTATGTATATTGTATAAATCTACGACCAGTTTTTATTGCACAAGAGTCGTCATAACTAATACTCATATTTTATAAAGGCTGTTGGAAGGCAAGGGGAACCTGATAATTTTATATACGATGCAAACATCCAGCTAAGGTATAGTTTTATAAGACATAACTGGCATTAATACAAGGAAAATACAGATATGAACCTGTGCTTGATGTTAATGCTGCACGACAACTCCTGCTGGAAATCCTCAACAGTAAGCTTTGTACCATTAATAACTGGAGCTGGCAGTTCAGCCAAGACCTGTAATAGTTGATCAACACTAAGCTGGCAATAAATATATTGTAATCGACAATATGGAAACACGAGGGCCACAGACTAGAAAGGGGAAAAAATGACATGGGAGTGCATTGTTCCATTGGCCCTTGCCTTTAACAGGAAACATTATGAGTCTATGAGGATAGTACCTTCTCAAGGTTTAAAGCATAGTTTGCAGCCTCGTCTTCCTCTAAGCCATCGCCATCCTCAAAAACAAGTGTAGAGCCAATCATTACCAACGGTAGGTTCATTCCAAGTTTGCTTTTTATAATCTTGTCGATAACCTCCTTAAGCTTTGTGACCTTAGTGTTAACATCCAGCAGAAGAGGGGTCTGATGCATTCAGTTTTAGTTTCATGTCAGATACAAAAGATGGGAATAACATATAAGAACCAAGACATCTTAGACAGTGCAAAATACCTCAGAGCAGACATAGCATGATTTATTAGGTTCAAAAGGTTCTACAGGCATCAGGAGCAACTTCCTTGTAGGATGTTCAAGACAATATGTCATTCTGTAACATGTCAAAAAATGAAGTTACAGTATTTACTGTATTGCCGGTGAGATAGGCACAGAAACGCATGAATAACATATGATACCATGTAAAAAGGGGTGCCAGAAAAGTGGCAACAGCAGCACTCTTTTCAAACTACCATATCCAGAAAACAGGTACACTGAACTGTAACAACATCAGGAAGAAACATAGGCAAAAAACAATGTGATATAACAAATTAAGTATAGTCACCTGTAGTTCTTGTAATCATCCCGGAGAACTTTGATTGCTTCGATAACAATGAGACCAGCTATTATAGCATTTGTTGTTGCCACAGCATGAACTATGTTTCCAGCAACACCTTTAGCTTCAAATAGGCTATGTAGTGGTATACCAAAAGAGTGAGCTCTGATATTAGCCGCAGCAGTAACAAACTCAACTGCTAACTGGTCATCCTTGTCAAAAACCAAGTTCCCTATTTCCTGAGATTAGAAAAAACGAATCGTATACAACAAAATCATTTCTTTAAAGTTTACAGAACTTGAACATAACACATACAGACCTTCTCTCTTTTCTCAAAAAACAATTTAAAAGCCTCCAAAAGCACTCTTGAATTTTCAGCCAGAGTCCATATCTCTTGAGGATTTGTAAGACCTAAAGATGCCATAGCAGAAGGCTCTTCATGATCATTACTGCAGTCCCGTGAGCTACCATTTTGCTTTACTGCTTCAGGTAATGTGTCTCTAATGTATACTGGATTTGGTCTTCTCCGATTCTTCCAGGTTTCTTCATTCTCTAAGGCAACTTCGATATTATAACCAAATACATGATCATAAATCCTCTGAGCATACTGATCAAGATCTTCGTCAACATCCCTTTCAAATACATCTAATTTTGAACTGCTGCCATCTTTCGAATGCACATTAAGGTCATTATCTTGGTTCTTATCACCAAATAGCTTAGCAAAAAGAAGCTCCTTTGCCCAAACAATGCAGTGAACAAACTGCAAAAAGGAAATTAAATAATGCCATTAAAGCTCGTTGTGTGTTTTGAAAAATATTACCAAATTTACCAAGTAAAAAATGTTGATACTTCAAATACTAATTACATGAGAACTGTGATTACCAAAAGCAAGCAAATGAATGTTTGTTAGAATGTATCTTCTGTGCATTAAACTCGCATTTTGAGG
The DNA here is from genome assembly GCA_039707655.1 of Elymus sibiricus. NCBI lineage: Eukaryota > Viridiplantae > Streptophyta > Magnoliopsida > Poales > Poaceae > Elymus > Elymus sibiricus. The sequence continues at coordinate 161,960,795 of CM077666.1, read as the reverse complement.
ATTCCATGATATGCAGCATTCATAAATGATACTACCTCCGTCCGGAATTAGTTGTCGTTGAAATGGATGTATCTAGATGTATTTCAATGCTAGATACATCTGTTTGAGCGACAAGTAATTCCGGACGGAGGGAGTACAATATTTGGCAACTAGGTCGAACAACATCCAGTTTAAATGACTTTTCTTGCAAGGTTCCATCAGAACTAATCCAAGAAACAAAGGCCGAATAAATAAGCTTATTTCTAGATATAAACAGGGTTACAGGGGTGTTAAGCCATTAATAATTTAATACAAAAAATACAAACTAATTATATAAGAAATATTCCTTCCCACATTAAACAAAACTATGCATATTAAGAACATACAAACCAACATAATACTTAGCCTCGGAAGAAATAGCAGAACTTAACTAATATCACAATAAGAAAAGCAGACATGAAAATAATCAACATGCAGAGGCAAAAAGAGGAACCTTTGATGGAGTGCTTGTAATTGTGCAGACTGGATATGATTTTGGGACAGGCTTAGGTTGGCATTCATAGCATTCTGTTTTACCCTTGACATGAACGGTAACCTGCAAAATAGAATGACAATTGCTTTTAGTAAAGCATTAACTTGACCTATTCAGCAGAGAACCAGAATCCTTGATTAGTTCAGTGGCCATTGGTTTCACAGTTGACAGATGTGCTATAAATAACAAGTATGGTTAAAACAACAGTGAGGTACAGACAAAAAACAGAAAACTCGTTTTATACCAAGCAGTTTAGGCCTGGCCACTAAATGGTATGCATTTATATCAAAGTAACACTTGGGTTTTGACAATTGATGTACATGAATCAAATGCTGACTCATATTGCATGCTCGTGGCACAACTATTTGATGTACAAATTTCCAGATTATGCCACTTATTCGGCTCTTGATGGTCTATTTTTCAGCTTCAAGTCAACTACAAAATGCAATGATATGTAAACGACTACCAAACAAATGTCAACCATATGCAAAGCGTACAAAATATAGCATAAATACCAGCACGACATGCTGCGGGTTGTATATAGGATTTCTAAATACGTCATTTTTTTAAAGCATGCATAAGCAGCTCTTGTGGAAGAGAATGGGCAGACCTACTTTCTGTTATACATGTGAGCTTATCTACACCCAGAAGGCCCAGTTTAGAAATGACAATGCATTTCCGCTCCTTACGTAATTGTGCAAAGGTCCAGACCAAACATTTAGCCATGTTATCAGAGTGTACACAATGGCCATCTCAAGTGGAAGGTTGTACACCTAGGGTAAATGTTACTGCTAACTTACTAAGAAAATGAAAAGGGACCACCAACGATTAGCACACTGGCCAACAATCAAATATCATGGAATACCTTGTAACAGGAGTACTACGAGCAAAATACAAAAGACAAACATAACAATAACCACAGGCATTAGTGACAAGGGAGATGCAAAGATATAAAGAGACAAAAAACCATGATATTTGGTCAACTGACCTGTCCGAGAAACCCAGTGGTCCCACTTTCAACCAAAGGAACTTCAGCAGCAAGGCAGAGGCGATTCACATGTCGTCTAGCATCCAAGTTATCAAGGCCATTCAAAACTACATTAAACTGCTTGAAAAAGTCAACGTTGAACTGGGCATCCTTAACATTTGCATGGTGTGATTTTATATTGATATTTGGCCTAAATTTCAGAATAGCATCACGAGCAACCTGACAAAATCAATGGTGGAATCATCATAAGCAGGCATCAATTATGAAGAAGTCCCCAAGATAACTATACCCATCGTATGTTCATGTAGAAAATATACTTACATGGGCTTTTGACTGTCCCACGTGACTCTTCCGAAACAAAAACTGTCTGTTCAGATTGCTGACCTCAATTGTGTCCAAGTCAATCTGCATAATAAAAGCAGCAAGATGAACCATTTCAGAAGTGTGTCAAGCAAATTGATTTGTGTAGCTCTGGTTGCCTGAACAAGGATTACTCCCTGCCAATTTTAAAACTATTTTGCATACAAGGTACATCAACCTCAAGGAACTACCGTGAAGATATCACCTTTCGTGACAGTGCATAAAACATGAGCCAACTGGGCTCGCCCTATGCACAATGAAATTTTTGACAAAACAACACACCTTTGTCTGTAACTTTGATACAAATGACACAGTCACACTTTGTGTCATTGACTGTATGTCAGTGTCAACAAGGGTGTGTCATTTTGTCAAAGCCAAACAAAGGTGTGTTACCAAATTCCTAATGCACAATCTAAGAAGGCAGTACCAGCGCCCTAAAATCAATACAACCAAGCAAGCGCAGATGCAGGTAAGCGCAGCCTAGAGGGAATCCTTGGATAGAGTAGCTGCCCAAGCAGTTTATGCATCTATTTTTCAGCTTCAAGTCAACGCTAACACCATCACAGATCCCGCTACCGACACAGAGACGCACCGGCCATCCACCGCGGTGCTGCCGACAATAGCTAATGCGCAAGCTAGATTCGAACTAAACCTAGTCACGGTGTCAACAAAGGGCGCGGAAGCAAGGGGCCATGTAGTAGATAACAAACTTACGACGTGGATGTCGCTGAAGCCGGAGAGGGCGAGGGTCTTGAGGAGCTCGCACCCGATGCCTCCAGCCCCGACCATGAGAACCTTCGCCGCCTGCGCACAAAGCAAACACCGGCACCAACCGGACGAACCGAATCAGGCGCCGAAATCGCAGAAACAGGAAGGGGGGAAAACACGGGCCGCGGAGATCCCCACGAGCACCCGCGGCGGCGGGAGCACGGGGGCGGGGCGGAAGGAGAGGGCTGGCGGTGGGGCCTACCTTGACGGCCTCCTCCGAGGAGGCGGGGGCGCCGGCGGAGGCCATGGGGGAGGGGGCGCCGGCGGAGGCGAGGGTTTTGAGGCGCCGAGGGTTTGGTTTGGGTGGGAAAGGAATTTGGGAGAGGGAGATTTGGGAGGAGAGGGGAGAAGGAGGAAGGGAGGGAGGCTTTGATGAGGGGAGAGGCGGGTCGCGTCGCGTCGCTCCGCACCCGGGGAGGGGGGAAGGGAAGGAAGCGTCGTGGAAATTGAGGGGTCCGTCGCGCTGCTGCTGCTGGTGGTCAGTTGCGCGGCCTGGTTGCAGCCTTGCAGGACGACGGGACGGTTGGACTGGATGGATATGCTACGATCTGTGGGCGGGCGGTGGGGCCTGCTGGGAGCCTTTTGGGAACTGCTGGTTGACCTTTGGCTTTTGAATCTCTGCTCCCTTTAGTCTAGAAAAAAGAAAGGGGTAAAATTCAAATAGAAGGGACGTTTTTTCTTGAATTTAGGGTCTATTTGGTTTGAAGATTCTCCTAGCAATATCGGGGAAGTTAATTTCTTAAAAATCGATTTTGTGTGACTGAAAATATATTCTTATTTCCTGCAGTCTATTTTGTATGTATTTTTAAAGAAAAAATACATATAATGCAACCATGTGGAAATCTTCTTTATTTCAATGGAAATTATAACATACTTAATCTTTTATGAAAAAATGCATTTGGCCACCCAAACAACAACTACAACCAATTCATGTGTTCTTAATTTCTATAGGACTGGAATTGTCATGACATCCCACTCTTATAGTATATCTTTCCTATTCACAGATTCTTTTTAGGTTTTTTTACATCCTTCTCCTTAGTTGGTTCTCATCTCGCCATTTTACCCTTAGGTTTCATCTATGATCAGTTTTGCCTCAATCTATTATGTGCTCTTACGGAAATACTCATCTCCTCCATTTCATCTGATCAAAGGCATTTGACTGTGACTTAGGCATTGTGGACCATTCCGCCCCTCCTTACATGTGGGCCCTCTAAATAAATGTGGTGTCATGTTCTCTTACCAATGGGATCCACCCAAGAAAGAAGAAGAAAAGGAGGCGTCGTTGGAGATGGGACTCGGCTAGGAACAAAAAAACAAAGGAAATAATCAACCTCTCACGCAAGGGCGGCGACGGCGGCCGACAACGACTGATTTGAGATAAACAAGGTAATTTTGAATATAAGTTGCTCAACCACGAGATATGCAGTGGGCGGCATGGACTTTAGTTTCTGAACACTATCTCTCAACACAATCCAGGGGCATGACTTTTTTCCCTTGGTTCTCGCTGGCCGTGCGGCAGGGTTGGCTGAGTTGCGTGGACAGTTCACTTCGCCTAATACGCCAGGAGGGGGAATGCGAGCACGTCTCCCAAGTCTACATCGTTGTTCGTTAGTGTCCGGGATTAGGTGCGGCTCTCCGACATCCTCTTCGTCGTTGCCCTCGTGTACTCCACCTCTTGTGGGCACATCATCAATGTTGATGGTGCGACAACCACTAATGAGGGCTCGATTACTAAGGTATTTTTTCTTCATCGGTGCTTTCTTAAGGCATTTCTATTATTTACATGTCTAAGTTTTTTTTTCAAGAACATGCAAAGAGTTTTGCATGTCTTTATCATTAAGATAGATAGATGAGTGAGTTACAATGTTGGTGGTTGTCCACACATGTCGTTGCCAACCAGCGGTCCACCGTTACGATTACAAAGGTTACTATCTCGCAACTTTCCACAACGCAAATTTGCCTTAATCCTAGCGATCACCAACATTGTAAGCGTCGCAACCTTATCAAACACCCTACTATTCTGTTCCAAATAGATGTACCCAAATGTTAGGATAACCAACAAGTTAAGCTCTCTACGAGCCTTACCATTTGCCACCACGCTGAGCGTAGGCCACCAGTTCGCGATGGAAACATCAAGTTGTGGTGTGAAGTGATGTAGCCTGAATGGAAGGAGGATCTGAAACTAAACCTCACGAGCAAACAGACATTGCAACGACAGATGATCACGTGCCTCAGGTTCCTGATAGCAGAGAATGCAGGAAGGGGGTGTTGTAGTTGCCACCTAGCCAGACAATCAGCTGTCCATAGCCGATCACAAAGAGCCAGCCAGATAAAGATCTTCATGTCCAGCGGCGCCCCAGGATGACCAAACTGACTGAGCACATGGGGCAAACTCCTGACCGAAGACGAACGCCGCATAGGCAGATTTGGCCAAGTATGCCCCCTTGGACGTGAGCCGCTGATGCGTCTCAACGTATCTATAATTTTTGAAGTATTCATGCTATATTTACATCATTTATTAATGTTTTTGGCACAATGTTTATGTGGACTAACCTATTAATCCAGTGCCAAAGGCCAGTTCAAGTTTTCTACTATTTTTGAAAATACAGGTAAAAAATCACAGAGCTAGAACATGCTGAAATTTTCTGTTACTTTTTTGGGGAATTATCTGATTTTTGGACGAAGGAATCAATGCAAGGCGGTGCTTGAGGGCCCCACACGGCCAGGTGGCGCGCCATGGGCCCTGAGCACGCCGTGGGGCCGTGTGGGGGTTGTGGATGTCAGTTGGAGCTCTTCTTTCGCCACAAGAAAGCTAGTTTTATGGGGAAAATCCCCTTAAAATTTCAGCCCGATCGGAATTACGGATCTCCGACTATTTAAGAAATGGTGTTCGGCCAAACAAAACAGTACCCAAAAATAGAGAGAAACAGAGAGAAGAGATCCAATCTCGGAGGGGCTCTCACCCCTCCAGGAGCCATAAACTTGTGGCCTTTTCACTCATAAACTTGTGGCCTTTCTACTCATAACCTTGTGGCCTTTCCACTCATAAACTTGTTTGTCGAGGCATGCCACGTCATCTTCATCGATAAGCTTGACAAGAACATTATGCCTCACAAACGAAGGAGTAGCTGTGAACTTGTTGTGCTTCAGTACACCCTGGACAACATGCCTGACAACAGTATGGCTGGAATACATTTCGTCTTCGGTATAAGTGCAAATGGCTTCCAGGACCGAACAGCCTAAGAACTTTGTTTTCCCAGTTCGTATATTCAGGTCATCCACCTCATAGCGAGTGACATGTACAACCACACAATCCTTGTCTGCATCAGGGCTCTAATTGAAACAGAAACGAATTCTGAATTACTTTCCAATATAAAAAACACAAGTTATTTAAACCACCATGTAGAGTCAAAAGTATGCATGACAGGGAAGGTAGTCTGGCATCGGAGCTAATAAATCTTGCATTATTTATCACCTCATACTTAGATCAAAAACCACAATCAAGATCGCCAAAGAAGAAAATCACCTTGGGCAGCTCAGCGGGGGGGGGGGGGACACATCCTCGAAGGGGTCCATCTTGCCGGGGGGAAATTGCTCCTGCACGGCCACGGGGGCTGTAACCTCAAACGTGGCATTGACCATCTCAGTAGTGGCCGTGAGCACATTTGGGGTCGGCTCGGTGGTGGCCTTCATCTTCTTGGAGCTCTCTGTCTCGTGGGGATCAGCCTGCCGCGTCTGCTCCAACATCGGCAGATCTTTGCCCGGTTCTCCATGATCCATCATGAAACTGACAAATAGAAGACAACCGAAAGGAAAACACAATCGCAATGACAATGAAACAAAAAAAGGAGTGAGGATCAGTTACTGCTTTGCAAAAGATTTTTTTTTTGGAAAGAAAATATACCAACATCACGGATGCGCTCACCTTCCCTTCGTTGGGAGAGAAGAACAATGGCAGAAGCGAGTGGTGGCTTTCTTGAAGAAGATGAGGGAGAAGCGGATTCAGTGAAGAGTGAAATGATGGTTGCTTCGTCCGACTAACTTACTACGGGGAGGTGGGGTTTTGTGATATGACGGCTCATTACTGCCGCGCTACGACCGGGGTGACTCTGTGCCTGCATACCGCCTTCTAATTTGGTGGATGCCATTTGGGCCCGCGCGCTGCATGGCCCGCATGTCGGTGAACCAAAGTAAAACGACATTCAGTAGCGGGAGCCGTTTCGACGACCAAGGAGGAGCCAGAAGCGGTAGTGTCTCCACTGTACTAGTAGGAGTAATTGTTTTTTTCTTTGAGGATTGAGTAATTGTTTTTCTGGGGAGTGGTAGAGTGTCTCCACTGTAGTACTAGTAGTAATTGTTTTTCTGGGCCCAAGACAAAATAGCCCATCCACCCTAATTAATAAATTCAATTCAAAAGCCCTTATTTTACTTAAGAGAGGCGCTCCCCACTGCACCACCACCCAAAAAAACCCGGCTGCTCTTCTTCCTCCTCACTTACACCTCACGTCCGCTCGCTCGACTTGTCTCCCCCTCCGGTTATACCCCCAAATTCCTCACCTCACTCCTACAGAAAACCCCAGCTCCCCTTCTTCCTCACTGCTACAAAAAACCCCAGCTCCCCTTCTTCTTCACTCGCACCACAACTAGGCTCGTCATTTGTTACTCTGTTCAAATCCGTGAGCTCGACGCGACGCCCGCAAGGAAAATGGGGTCGGCTGGCCCCAGCGCCAAGAAGATGAGGCTCCCGCCAACGGCGACGCCGGTTGTAGATCCCGCACTGCTACTTGTGAGCTGCGTTGGGATTTCCTCGAAGAGGAGAGGATGATGCAGTACAGTAGAGATAAGTATTTCCCTCAGTTAAGAGCCAAGGTTATCAATCCAGTAGGAGAACCAAGCAAAACCTCTTTAGCAGCACATGCACACACAAAAGCCAATACTTGCACCCAACGCGAACAAGGGGATTGTCAATCCCCTCGGCGGTTAATTGCAAGGATTAAATCTCGTAGTGATAGATAAATTGATAAAGTAAAATAAAAGTAAATAAATTGCGGCAAATTATTTTTAGGATTTTTGTTTATATAATAATGATAGATGATCCGGGGGCCATAGTTTTCACTAGAGGCTTCTCTCTCGAGCGCATAACATACGGTGGGTAAACAAATTACTGTTGGGCAATTGATAGAAAAGCGCATAGTTATGACGATATTCAAGGCAATGATCATGTATATAGGCATCACGTCCTAGACAAGTAGACCGACTCCTGCCTACATCTACTACTATTACTCCACTCATCGACCGCTATCCAGCATGCATCTAGAGTATTAAGTATAAAACAGAGTAACGCCTTAAGCAAGATGACATGATGTAGACAAAGTAAACTCAAGCAATATGATTAAACCCCATCTTTTTATACTTAATGACAACAATACAAATACATGTCTTGTCCCTTTCTGTCACTGGGATATAGAACACCGCAAGATTGAACCCATCACAAAGCACCTCTGCCATTACAAGATAAATCAATCTAGTTGGCCAAACCAAATGGATAGATCGGAGAGAAATACAAAACTATAACAATCATGCATAAAAAGAGTTCAGAGAAGACTCAAATATTTCTCATGAATAATCTGATCATAAACCCACAATTCATCGGATCCCAACAAACACACCGCAAAAGAAGATTACATCGGATAGAACTCCAAGAACATCGAGGAGAACTTTCTATTGAAGATCAAAGAGAGAGAAGAAACCATCTAGCTACTAACTATGGACCCGTAGGTCGGTGGTAAACTACTCACACATCATCGGAGGGGCAGCAAGGTTGATGTAGAAGCCCTCTGTTGTGGATATTCCCCACGGTTTGACCCGGCCAGGAGGTATGACCCGGCCCATCACTTGGCGGCTCATGGGTCACCTCGCTTACCGGGTTGACTGAGATGACAAGGCCTAAGGCCCAGTGTGCAACCCGGCAGAAGGCCGGCTCACGGAGAGGCCCAGCGGGCGGCTCGTGGAGTGGGCCGGCTCGCAGAGAAGGACCAAGAAGAGGAAAGCAAGACCTGACAAGGGAAGCAAGACCCGGACTAGGATTCGACTTGTAATAGAAAATAGACTAGTCCTAATCCAACTAGGACTCTACATGTAAGCCGGCCCCTTCAACTTATATAAGGAGGGGCAAGGCACCCCAAGAGGGAGAGGTCAATGAGAGACAAGTCAAGATAGACAGACAAATCAGTAGCTCTCGAGATAGAGGTAGCAGAAGAGCACCCTTGTAATCGAGATCATCATCATCAATAGCAATCAAGCAGGATGTAGGCTTTTACCTCCACCGTGAGGGGCCGAACCTGGGTAAATTCGCGTCTCTCGATTCCGACCAACCCCGTTCAAGCTACCACCTAGTTGCGATGGCCTCACCACTAAGTCCTTTTCACGAGGACATCTGCCGTGACAAAACCACGACCGTTGGCGCCCACCGTGGGGCCCATGCACGGTGGTGTTGTGTTCTTGGAGGGAATTCTTCCAGGGATCGAGAAGCTCGCGATTGATCAGATGAAGAAGGCACGGAACAATCGTGCAGGACGAGAAATAGCCGGTGCGAGAAAATTTACATCAATATTGGTATATACGGGCATCCGCCGTCAGACCAATCTCATCCGTGTGGCAGCCATCAAGAAGAAAAGACGAGCAGGAGACCTTCCGAGCATGTGCGGCTAGCTGCTGCAAGACCAACCAGGGCATCGACTGGAGCAAAGAAATCAAAAGTCAAACCTAGTTGAGCTCTAGATCGGTTCATGCCACGCTCAGCAAAGAAAAAAAAAGGAGAAGAAATATGAGAAGAGCGCAGCCTAGCACAGGGACGTGAAGCTTCAATCTACACGGCAATCAAGGTTTGACCCATGGGGCACATAACGCCCAAATACAAGGCGTCTAATCTGATCCCAGTACAAGTCCTATTACGAATCAGCTTTCTTATTCCGCCGATGGCTCTTACGATCAGGGACTAAAAAAAAGGAGGATGGATTGATCCGGTGAGTCTCACTAATCATACATCCTGGCGGGCGTACACACGGATCATCTGTCATCTAAAAAACATCAGTTGCTATCCTTCCTATGTATTTTATCAGCACATATTAATTCATCCGTGAACAATTACTCTGGCCTGTAATATTTTTACGCAGGACAATTATTCATCACAAAAGTGGCGTTATACCGCGGATACGGAGCGTGCACCAGCATCATTCTACACTGGTGTTCGTCCGTGTCGCGCTACTCGACGGACACGCGTGTAAGCCGCCGCTTCCGCGGTTCAGTCTACATCAACACACCAGGCGACTCCCTCGTCTGCGCCGGGTTACAAAGCCGCGGCCGACTCGCGCGCCCGCACCGGCTTACACCGCCGCGGCCGACCCGCGCTCCCGCGCCGGCTTACAACGACGCGGCCGACTCGCGCGCCCCCGCCGGTTTACAATGCCGCGGACGACTCTCGCGTCCGTGCCGGCTTCAAACGTCGCGGCCGACTCCCGCGTCCACGTCAATTTATCGGCCAGCTCTCGCGTCTACATCAACACACCGGGGCCTCGCCCGCCCATACGAGCTGCCCAACGAACGCGCGCAGGCCACCGTCCTCGCGGCCCGGTCTACATCAACGCGCCAGGATCGTGCCCGCTCGCGCGAGTTACCCAACGGACACGCGTGCGAGCCGCCGCCACCGCGGTCCAATTTACGTCAACACACCGAAGCATGCCAGAGTCCGCTCTGTCGACCGGCCCATGCCAAGCTATCCGGCAAAACACGCAGCTCACCATCCTGCGGTCTGGTCTAATTCACTACATCAAAAGAAACAGAAGAGTCGGCCATAGAGGAAACCTCCCCGAAAGAGCAAGGAGAGCCGGCCACAGTAGAGCCGGCAATTCAAAAACCGGCAGCAAAGAAACAAAAAAGAAAATGGCCCTGGAAGAGCCAGGAGAGCCGGACTAAGAGAAAATAGCAAAGAATGGGAGGACATACGACGAGCATCGCAAAGATCATCAACTCGCTACATCGCCTCCGGTTTCAATAAATTCCAGCTTTCAGCTGTCGACTATACGCCGGTTTATGCCACAACCAAGTATATAGAATCTCAAGCCGGCTCCTCGAGTCAACTTAAGACTCGGGGGCTACACAGATATGACTCGACGGATTTGGCCGGTTTTAAATACAAGAACCCCGGGTCGTTGAGGGGAAGACAACCCGGTCCCGGGGACTGCTGCTTTATTTGCGAAAAGGTAAAGGTTGCCAAAGAGGACTAGCTGCCATGATGCGCAGTTCAAACATAGGTATCCTGCCTTATTGGTGAAAAAGTAAAGGTTGCCCAAGAGAACTAGCTGCCATGATGCGCAGTTCAAACATGGGTACCCTGCCATATTGGCGAAAAGAAAGGTTACCAAAGAAGACTAGTCGCCATGATGCGCAGTCTAAACATCGGTATCCTGCTCAATAATGATCAAAGGAATAAAGCCGGCTTATCTGGACCCCAGATGTTTTGTAGTAGCAGCATTGTCTCCTGTATATCCTATGCTGAGCTTTTCCATGATCATATGGTTACTTGGGGGCTTCCAACTCATCGAGTTTAGCTTACAAAACCCTTTTAACCCGGCGAAAAGCCAAAATATACTTGGTTAAACCTGCCTGTTAGCAAGATGCTACTCCCTAAAGGCGACCCGGCGTACGCCTGATGAGTCAATCACAAAGGTGACTCTGAATTTGTCAGAGTTAAAATGCTCGATTGGTTGCGTGAGAGTCGGCTTTCAGAGAGCTAGGACAAACCAAAAAAAGCCAAAAAGCCTACTTCCACAGGAAGCGAAACCAAGACTCGAGCCTCGAAAGCCGGTCTTATGTCGTGCCTCGAAAGCCGACATTTTTATACTATGTTACCATACCCATACATCATCATACATTGCATCATCATGCACTGCATCATCATACAATGCATCATCATCCAATGCATATCTATATTCGTGTATGTTGCAGGAACCGGTCTTCAAAACCGGGTTACAATGTAACTATGCAGGAACAAACAAATCCTTTATGGCCAAAATGGCCGGGTCTTCATTATGGTTTATCATAACCAGTATTAAATGATTGAGGTTTTCAAAGCCGGCTCAAAGAGATGGCTATTCTTTCTAAATCCAAAATGCCGGCTTACAGTAAGGAGCATGATGTAATAAATTACCAGTGGCAATTCACAAATTTGGATTATTCTGATGCTGCAAAGGAGAACAAAATTTAAAAAAGGATATCATGGCAAAGATCATGGCAATCGGCTTTATCAAAGGCAATGAAATATGAAGTGTTATGCAAGGCAGCACTCTTGACAGATTTAGCAACAAGTTCAGTATTGATATGCAAAGCACTCAACAACATCATCCAGACTGTCTCTCAATCTCAGAAGGAAAAGTAAGTCCCGAGTCGCCGCAGGCACACGACCCGGCACTTGGAGGCTATAGTGGATCTGAGTTTATTCTACAATGGAAGGAATAGTCCCGAGTTGCCGCAGGCAATACGACCCGGCACTTGGGGGCTACATTATTCAAATCAAGATTACATTCAGTACAGAAGTTCCATGTCGCTGCAAGCGTGCACCACGGCACTTGGGGGCTAATGCATTATCATTTTAAACTACTTTCATTGAAGACCCGGATCATTATTAATAGTAACCCGACCTTTGGGGGCTACAGTCATTGACTCTACAGATAGTTCCAGTTCCAGATTGATGAGGACAGCTAACCCGACCCTTGGGGGCTATACTATTTGCAGCTATACATCTACAAGCATTAAAAGTTAAGTTCAAGTCCCAGGTTGCTGCAAGCAAGACAACCAGCACTTGGGGGCTACAGTGTTCAGTTGTTTAAACAGATTATAAGGTCCAAATTGAAGACCCGGCCCATCACATACTGATGAGCCAGCCCTTGGGGGCTACACATGTGAAATACAAACATTCAGTTTATGACTGGTGACTCAGATGAACAACCCAGATTTCTCCAAAGTTGCAACATTTATATTTAAGCAAGTCTTAAGCTATCACTACGTTCTACTCTTAAGGCTTGGGGGCTACAGGTAATATGGATATAAGGTAGGAACACCTTCAAGTTCTCGGTTTTGAGCGAGCCGGGTCTCATATCCTTGGTGAAGAAAAACAAATTCAAGTGCCGACTCAATATCATATGGATTTCTTATTCCAAGTCTGAAGCATTAAAAGCTGGCTCAATATCATATGGATTTCTTATTCCAAGTCTGAAGCATTAAAAGCTGGCTCAATATCATACGGATTTCTTATTCCTAATATTTTCATCAAGTCTGAAGCATTGAAAGTTGGCTCAGCATCAGATGGATTATTTTTCTCAATATTTTTCTACGAGGATTCAGTGTCAGCAAGTTGATTGCGAAGAAAGAATGTTGATATGACAAAGAAACCTGGATTTCTCCAGGAGCTGGTTCATTGAATAAGCCGGCTATTTGAATGAGCTGATCCTTTAACATATTAATTATTCTTGTTTTTAGGAGCCTAGCATGAATAAATTCAAGCTAACCTGGGGGCTAAAGTTGGGGATATTCCCCACGGTTTGACCCGGCCAGGAGGTATGACCCGGCCCATCACTTGGCGGCTCATGGGTCACCTCGCTTACCGGGTCGATTGAGATGACAAGGCCTAAGGCCCAGTGTGCAACCCGGCAGAAGGCCGGCTCACAGAGAGGCCCAGCGGGCGGCTCGTGGAGTGGGCCGACTCGCAGAGAAGGACCAAGAAGAGGAAAGCAAGACCTGACAAGGGAAGCAAGACCCGGACTAGGATTCGACTTGTAATAGAAAATAGACTAGTCCTAATCCAACTAGGACTCTACATGTAAGCCGGCCCCTTCAACTTATATAAGGAGGGGCAAGGCACCCCAAGAGGAAGAGGTCAATGAGAGACAAGTCAAGATAGATAGACAAATCAGTAGCTCTCGAGATAGAGGTAGCAGAAGAGCACCCTTGTAATCGAGATCATCATCATCAATAGCAATCAAGCAGGATGTAGGCTTTTACCTCCACCGTGAGGGGCCGAACCTGGGTAAATTCGCGTCTCTCGATTCCGACCAACCCCGTTCAAGCTACCACCTAGTTGCGATGGCCTCACCACTAAGTCCTTTTCACAAGGACATCTGCCGTGACAAAACCACGACACCCTCCGTGATTGATTCCCCCTCCGGCAGAGTGCCGGAAAAGGCCTCCAGATGGGATCGTGGAAGAACAGAAGCTTGCGGCGGCGGTAGGGTTTTCTCGTCTGGCTCTCTGTTGGTTTCCCAATATTTGAGAATTTATAGAAGTGGAATTAGGTCAAAAGGAGCCACGAGGGGCCCACAAGGCATCAGGGCGCGCCCCCTGGGGCCGCGCCCTGTTGCCTTGTGGCCTCCTCGTGAGGCTTCTGGCCACCTCCCGAAGCTTCCAGGGTCTCTTCTGTCCAGAAAAAATCGTCAAAAAGTTTCGTCGCATTTGGACTTTGTTTGGTACTGATTTCCTAAAAAACCAAAAACAGGCAGAAAGCAGCAACTGGCACTGGGCACTAGGTTAATAGGTCAGTCCCAAAAAATGATATATAATTGCATATAAAACATCCAAGATTGATACTATAATAGCATGGAACAATCAAAAATTATAGATACGTTGGAGATGTATCAAGCATCCCCAAGCTTAATTCCTGCTCGTCCTCGAGTAGGTAAATGATAAAAATAGAATTTTTGATGTGGAATGCTACCCAATAGGTTTATTATGTAATCTCTTTTTGGCATATAAGTTGTGAAGCGATGAATTAACAATATCAACTTAATAATATCCATGAACATAAGAAGCATAATAATTAACTTTCAAAATATACGATCCTTAACGAGTGTTATCCCTACTCACTTTTTCATATTAATCATGGCATGACTCTATCTTCACCGCAAATATATAAATAGTGAGCACCCCGGCGTTAAACCAGGCAATTGGGTCATACTTCTAACGCGCTTCAGCATTTTCAACTCTCACGCAATACATGAGCGCAAGCCATGGATATAGCACTAGGTGGAATAGAATGCGGTGGTAGGTATCAAATAATGGAAATGAGAAGAAGAAAGTCTCGCATCAACTCGGCGGATCAACGGGCTATGGAGATGCCCATCAATCGATATCAATGCGAGGAATAGGGATTGTCATGCAACGGATGCACTAAGAGCTATAAGTGTATGAAAGCTCAAACTGAAAACTAAGTGGGTGTGCATCCAACTTGCTTGCTCATGAAGACCTCGGGCATTTGAGGAAGCCCATCATCGAAATATACAAGCCAAGTTCTATAATGAAAAATTCCCACTAGTATATGAAAGTGACAACATAGGAGACTCTCTATATGAAAAACATGGTGCTACTTTGAAGCACAAGTGTGGAAAAGGATAGTAACATTGCCCCTTCTCTCTTTTTCTCTCGTTTTTTTTCTTTTTTTTCTTTTTTTCCCCTTTTTTCTTTTTTTTCTTTTTTCTTTTTTCTCTCTCTCTTTTTTTCCGTCCAGAGCCTCATCCCGACTTGTGGGGGAATCATAGCCTCCATCATCCTTTCCTCACTGGGACAATGCTCTAACAATGATGATCATCACACTTTTATTTACTCACAACTCGGAATTACAACTCGATACTAGAACAAACATGACTCTATATGAATGCCTCTGGCAGTGTACCAGGATGTGCAATGATCTAGCGTAACATGTATGAAAAATGATGAACAGTGGCTTCGCCACAAATATGTCAGCTATATGATCATGCAAAGCAATATGACAATGATGATGTGTGTCATATAAACGGAATGGTGGAAGTTGCATGGCAATATATCTTGGAATGGCTATGGAAATGCCATAATAGGTAGGTATGGTGGCTGTTTTGAGGAATAAAAGGGGTTTATGTGTGAAAGAGCGTATCATATCACGGGGTTTGGATGCACCGGCAAAGTTTGCGCCAACTCTCAAGGTGAGAAAGGGCAAGGCACGGTACCGAAGAGGCTAGCAAATTACGGAAAGATAGGAGTGCGTATAATCCATGGACTCACATTAGTCATAAAGAACTCACATACTTATTGCAAAAGTCTACTTAGCCCTCGAAGCAAAGCACTCACCGCATGCCCCTAGGAGGAGGGTTGGTAGGAGTTAACCATCGCGCGACCCCAATTATAACAACACTCAAGGATTTCATTTCAGACCTATAAATGCTCCAACTTCCTCGCCATGCCACAACTAATATTTAGGTGAATATGTCATAACAAACTTTAATACCGATATTTCTACTAACCAATGATCATGAACCTATATCCTTTCATATTACGACATTAATAAAATTAACCATGCACTTCATACTTAGTGATCTACATGAAGGTTTTTATTATATCCCCCTTGGATACCTTATCATATCAGGACCATTCTTTTAACATGTGCAAATTGCCATTACTATATATTAGACTCTCAAAAAGATATAAGTGAAGCATGATAGTGCAATTATTTCTTTAAAATATAACCATCTCCGTGCTCTAAAAGATATAAGTGGAGCACTAGAGCAACTGCCTAGCTCAAAAGATATAAGTGAAGCACATAGAGTATTCTAGCAAATCACGAATAATGTGTGTCCCTCTCAAAAAGGTGTGTTCAGCAAAGATGATTGTGGAAAACTAAAAAGCAAACAAAGAAAATAAAACTATAGCACAAGACGCTCCAAGCAAAACACATATCATGTGATGAATAAAAATATAGCTCCAAGTGAGTTACCGATAGATTGTAGACGAAAGAGGGGATGTCATCCGGGGCATCCCCAAGCTTAGACACTTGGGTATTCCTTGAATATTACCTTGGGGTGCCTTGGGCATCCCCAAGATTAGGCCCTTGCCACTCCTTATTCCTTTATCCATCATGATCTCAC
Organism: Elymus sibiricus; assembly: GCA_039707655.1. NCBI lineage: Eukaryota > Viridiplantae > Streptophyta > Magnoliopsida > Poales > Poaceae > Elymus > Elymus sibiricus. The sequence goes on along the minus strand of CM077666.1, from coordinate 161,944,222 downwards.
CAAAAACTTGAAAACTTCAGCACACAAAACTCAACAGAAACCTCGTGAGATCCGTTAGTATAATAATCAAATCTTAAACTCTAAGTACTGTTGTAAATTGATTAATATTTAATATTGGCATAATACTACTGTACTTCAACTTCTCCATGACTTATACCCCCCGATACAATCCATAGATTCATCAAAATAAGCAAACTATGCAACAAAAACAGAATCTGTCTAAAACAGAACAGTCTGTAAAGATCTGAATTAAAGTCATACTTCTGTGACTCCAAAAATTCTGAAAAAATAGGACAACGTGGGCAATTAATATTCCAATACGGTGTAAAATTTTTGGAATCTATTGACGTTCCAGAAAAAAGTCAAAATTCCAACACTGGACGCAAAAGTTTCTGTTTTCAAACAGCATCAATAATACTATCATCCAAATCATCCCAAAGGCATTATTTGGCACAAACACTAATTAAAACATAAAAACACAATCATAACAGTAGATAAAATTGTGTGACACAAGAAAATAAAAAGGTGCAATAAAAATAAATATTGGGTTGCCTCCCAACAAGCGCTATTGTTTTATGCCCCTAGCTAGGCATAATGCATAATTTCAAGTGTTGTCATCCTTCAAATTTATTCCATAGGTGGCCCTCATAATAGGTTCATATGGTGGTTTGATTCTCTTTCTAGGGAAGTGTTCTATTCCTTTCTTTAGTGTAAATTGGAATCTTATATTACCTTCTTTCATATCAATAATAGCACCTATAGTTCGTAGGAAAGGCCTACCAAGTATTATGGGGCAAGATGGATTGCATTCAATATCAAGCACAATGAAATCCATGGGCACATAATTTCTATTAGCAAGAATAAGCACATCATTTATTCTACCCAATGGTTTCTTAATAGTAGAATCCGCTAAATGCAAGTTAAGGGAACATTCATTTAAATCGGTAAGGCCTAGCACATCACATAGAGATTTTGGTATAGTGGAAACGCTAGCACCCAAGTCACATAAGGCATTGCATTCATAATCTTTGATTCTAATTTTAATAGTAGGTTCCCATTCATCATGCAATTTTCTAGGAATAGAAACTTCCAACTCAAGTTTCTCTTCATGAGCTTTTATCATAGCTTCTACAATATGATTAGTAAAAGCCTTATTTTGTTCATAAGCATTCGGAGAGCTAATCATGGATTGCAACAAGGAAATACATTCAACTAAAGAGCAATTATCATAATTAAAGTCCTTGTAATCCAAAGTAGTGGGCACATCACTATTTAAAGTTTTGACCTCTCCAAACCCACTTTTTCATTTTTATCATTAAGATCATCACCCTCCGAACAATTGGGACGCCTTCTAGCTAAAGTTGACTCATATTCAGTCCCTTTTTCATCAAGTTTTATTTTACTAAATAAAGATTCAATAGGTGAGACACCAATCATTTTAATATCTTCATCATTACTACGATGTGACTCAGGTTTAGCAGCCATCTTGTTCACTAGCGTGGTTTGTTTATCCGAAATTTTCCCTAGCAAGTTTTCAGTACGGGCAAGATGAGACTGAAGATTGGCTACTTCTAGATTGACCTCTTCAAATTGTTTATTGATGGTGTCTAGCAAGATAGAATGTTCCTTAAGTTCTTCAGAAAAGAATTTGTTATGCTCATATTGTGAAGACATGAAACTTTTAGTGGTATTTTCAATTTCAGATAACCTTTTGTCATAGAAACTACCATGAAATTATTTTAGAGACATAATGACAAAACAAGCAAGCAAGTGAGCAAACAAGCAAATAAAATATTTTTGTGTTTTTGTACAAAAAATTAGAAGTGGGGGAGATGAAAACAAGTGGCAAATGCAAATAAAAAGGCAAATAAAGTAAATGCAAGTAAGGGATAGTTTGTGCGAAGGTACTTGATAAGTTTTGATGATGTCTCCCTGGCAACGGTGCCAGAAATTCTTCCTGCTACTTGTGAGCTGCGTTGGGATTTCCTCGAAGAGGAGAGGATGATGCAGTACAGTAGAGATAAGTATTTCCCTCAGTTGAGAACCAAGGTTATCAATCCAGTAGGAGAACCAAGCAAAACCTCTTTAGCAGCACCTGCACACACAAAAGCCAATACTTGCACCCAACGTGAACAAGAGGGTTGTCAATCCCCTCGGCGGTTAATTGCAAGGATTAAATCTCATAGTGATAGATAAATTAATAAAGTAAAATATAAGTAAATAAATTGTAGCAAAGTATTTTTAGGATTTTTGTTTATATAATAATGATAGATGACCCGGGGGCCACAGTTTTCACTAGAGGCTTCTCTCTCTAGCGCATAACATACGGTGGGTAAACAAATTACTGTTGGACAATTGATAGAAAAGCGCATAGTTATGACGATATTCAAGGCAATGATCATGTATATAGGCATCACATCCTAGACAAGTAGACCGACTCCTGCCTGCATCTACTACTATTACTCCACTCATCGATCGCTATCCAGCATGCATCTAGAGTATTAAGTATAAAACAGAGTAACGCCTTAAGCAAGATGACATGATGTAGACAAAGTAAACTCAAGCAATATGATTAAACCCCATCTTTTTATACTTAATGGCAACAATACAAATACGTGTCTTGTCCCTTTCTGTCACTGGGATATAGAACACCGCAAGATTGAACCCATCACAAAGCACCTCTCCCGTTGCAAGATAAATCAATCTAGTGGGCCAAACTAAACGGATAGATCGGAGAGAAATACAAAGCTATAACAATCATGCATAAAAGAGTTCAGAGAAGACTCAAATATTTCTCATGAATAATCTAATCATAAACCCATAATTCATCGGATCCCAACAAACACACCGCAAAAGAAGATTACATCGGATAGAACTCCAAGAACATCGAGGAGAACTTTGTATTGAAGATCAAAGAGAGAGAACAAGCCATCTAGCTACAAACTATGGACCCGTAGGTCGGTGGTAGACTACTCACACATCATCAGAGGGGTATCAAGGTTGATGTAGAAGCCCTCCGTGATCGATTCCCCCTCCGGCAGAGTGCCGAAAAAGGCCTCCAGATGGGATCATGGAAGAACAGAAGCTTGCGGCGGCGATAGGGTTTTCTCGTCTGGCTCTCTATTGGTTTCCCAATATTTGAGAATTTATAGAAGTGGAATTAGGTCAAAAGGAGCCACGAGGGGCCCCACAAGGCATCAGGGCGCGCCCCCCTGGGGTCGCGCCCTGTTGCCTTGTGGCCTTCTCGTGAGGCTTCTGGCCACCTCCCGAAGCTTCCAGGGTCTCTTTTGTCCAGAAAAAAATCGTCAAAAAGTTTCGTGGCATTTGGACTTCGTTTGGTACTAATTTTCTGAAAAACCAAAAACAGGCAGAAAATAGCAACTGGCACTAGGTTAATAGGTTAGTCCCAAAAAATGATATATAATTGCATATAAAACTTCCAAGATTGATACTATAATAGCATGGAACAATAAAAAATTATAGATACATTGGAGACATATCACGCACCCGGCAGCGCGGGGAGAAGCGGCGAGCCCCCCTGGATCTGAGGAACCCGAAGAATCTTGGGCGGACTGCATCAGCGATCTCCTGGACGCCATCCTTGGGGAGATCATCTCGCTTCTCCCCACCAAGGATTGCTGCCGCACCCAAGTCCTCGCATCTCGGTGGCGCCCTCTATGGCGCGCCACGCCTCTTAATCTCGACTGTCGTGGCCTATCTCTCGTTGATGATTTTGAACTCCTCGGAGCCATCATCTCCTCCCACGGGGGCTCCGTTCACCGCCTCTGCATCCCGGCGTGCTACCTGCACGTACCCCGCATGGTGGACGCCTGGCTGACATCCCCTGAATTCCACAAACTCCAGATGCTTGAGTTCTATTATTCCTATGAAACTCACATACCACGAACCGAACGCCATGTATCTGACCCGTCGCCACCGATGTCCATCTCGCAGTTTTCCTCCTCTCTCCACACCGCCACCTTTGCCCTGTGCAAACTACCAGACAATATGGTACAAAAGCTTCGACTCCCACTTCTCAAAAAAAATTCACTTGTGTTGGTTCGTATGTCGGAGGCCTCACTGCACATCATCATCCAATCTAGTTGCCCTGCCCTGGAGTGCTTAGTGCTTGTTTTGATAGTTAAAATCGGTTGTCTCCGAATAAAGTCGCCTAACCTTGTAAGAATTGGAATTTCTTTTGACGAAGGGGAGCTCATCATCGAAGATGCCCCTTCACTTCAAAGGTTGATCCTTGATTCTTGTTATTCACCTTCGCAAATAACTGTCGTCTCTGCGCCTAAGCTGGAGACCTTGGGTGTAATTCAGATCTCTGTGATCATTTCAAGATGGTGTTTGGCTCCACAGTTATCCAGGTACTGTATATTATCATCTACACTTTTGTAATCATAAGCTGCATTTTTCATTTGTGCGCATAAGTTTTATATCATCTTGGAGTACACTTTTTGTACTAATATTATGTTCTATGCTCAATGAAGATTTTGTCCATGGATAGCCTATCAGTGGTGCTGGATTCTATCAAGATCTTATATATCGGTATGAATACTTTTGATCTGAACAAGATTATTGGCTTGTTGCGATGCTTTCCATGTCTGGAGAAGTTGTATATAAAGGTGATGATTTCACGCACATTGAAAGCCCATATATAGTGTACTAGAATTAACCCTTCAGTTGTTGCTCTTTCGACATACTCTTTTTTTAGACCTTACTGTTTTCAATCTTCATGTCTATTTAGGCAACAGGCTAGGGTTCAAAAGGTATAACCAATCGGTGGCGTCGTAAGCACCAGGATTTTCTCAGTTCTCATGACATTCGTTTGAAGACAATAACGCTGGAAGGATATGTAGCCAACCATGCAAACACTAGATTTGTCACATTCTTCCTGCTGAATGCAAGGGTCCTATTGTCCATCAGGCTTAAGTTTATTAGTAGCAAAATTTTGACGGATGGATATGTCGAAGAGCAAAAAAAGGAGTATCAAGTGGACAAAAGGGCTTCTGAACGAGCCAGACTTCTTTTTACATCATCTTGTGGTCATATTCCATTAAATTTTACGACCCGGGATGTTCATTTTATGGATCTGACCGATCCATTTGACAGTGACAGCTACCGAATACAGTGGTAGAGTTAGATGTTGTTGCCCTTTTCAATCTGGGTTTTGTCTAAACCTGATGAACAATTAACCCTTGTCTTTTGTACAGTTTGTAAGCTGGAGTTTGATGTTGTTGCCCTTTTCAACTCGGTTGTGACTGTCATATTTTCTTTGAAACAAGGCTAATGGCTTGCCATTTCTTTAACTAAGAGAGAAATATTGTAACAAATCCCAACCAAGGGAAATAACATCACTCTCTGTAGGGTCGAGAAGATAGGTCTAGAGGGGGGTGAATATACTCTTAACCAACCAAAGGTGCAGTTTTTAATTCTCTTGGAATTTAGACAGATTTTAGCACTAGTTAAGATATCACCAAGACTTCCTACACATGCATATCTAGAGATAAAGCAACGGAAATAGTAAAGCATGCAAATGTGCGGAAAGTAATGGGGTAGAGAAAGGAAGATCAAACGCAATGAAGACACAGTGGTTTTTGGTGTGGTTCCGATAGGTGGTGCTATCGTACGTCCACGTTGATGGAGACTTCAACCCACGAAGGGTAACGGTTGCGCGAGTCCACGGAGGGCTCCACCCACGAAGGGTCCACGAAGAAGCAACCTTGCCTATTCCACCATGGCTTCCGTCCACAAAGGACTAGCCTCACTCGGGGTAGATCTTCATGAAGTAGGCGATCTCCTTGCCCTTACAAACTCCTTGGTTCAACTCCACATGATCTTGGAGGCTCCCAAGTGACACCTAACCAATCTAGGAGACACCACTCTCCAAAAGGTAATAAATGTTGTGTTGATGATGAACTCCTTGCTCTTGTTCTTCAAATTATAGTCTCCTCAACACTCAATCTCTCTCACACAGATTTGGCTTGGGTAGGAGAATGATTGGAGTGTAAAGCAACTTGAAGAGGCTAGAAATCAAGGTTCAAATGGTTGGATTGGAATCTCTTGATCTCAACACATGAGTAGGTGGTTCTCTCTCAGAAAATGAATGGTGGAAGTGTAGGCACATTCGAATGGCTCTCTTAGAGAGTAAGTGGGGGTGGAGGGGTATAAATAGCCTTCACCCAAAATCCAACCGTTACACACTTTTGACCCAAATCGGTGAGACTGAATGTGAACTCGGTGAGACCGACTAGTGTTAAAGATGTGAACTTTAGGCTTTTCGGTGGGACCGAAGTGGAACAACTCGGTGGGACCGAAGTGCAATGGCTAGGGCAAAACCCAGTCTCGGAAATTCCGATTATTTCAACTCGGTGATTCCAAAGTGAAACAATGTCATCACAGAAACTTGGCAATGCCATCTCGGTGGGACCGATGTGGTAATCTTGGTGGGTCCGGATGGGAGATTTTCAGTGGGACCGAGATAGAGAATTAGGGTTTGGACAGATGTGATTATGAGAAAATGACTGAGGGTTTTGGAGCAATACCACTAAGCACTTGAGCAACAACCTCATCATTAACACCTCATCCCCTTTTAATAGTATTGGATTTCCTAAGGGACTTAATGTGATCTTGGATCACTAAACTGAAAATGTAGTGTCTTGGAGTTGCCAATCTTGTCCTTGACATTTTGAAGGGATCCACATCTTCTTGTCCTTGCCATTGTTGAACTTGTCTGAAATACAGTAGATAAAAGTATTAGTCCAATAATATGTATGTTGACATTGATTACCAAAACCACCAAGGGAGCAAATGTGCTTTCAATCTCCCCCTTTTTGGTAATTGATGACAACATACATCAAAGCTTCAAATAAAGATGTAATAGAAGATTGTATGAAAGCTTTGAAGGAAACATGTAACATGTATGAGCTCCCCCTATAGATGTGCAGCTAGAAAATGATGATAGCTTGTGGAAAGTATAAGCACAAAGTGAAGGAAATGCACATGTAACATGTATCTTGGCTATATGCATCAGAGCAACAAAATGAAGTTGAAGTACCCTCATGTTCATGACTATTTTCTTGCAAACAATATGTGCAAAAGCAAGAAGTCATCATGCACATGAGTATGATGCATATACTTACCTCAGAGCTCTTGATCATATTCCTGAAGAAATACACTTGAGAAAACAGGGTTAGATAACACAAGATAATTTCTCCAAGAGAAGACACAAGATCAACAAGAAACCAAGATTGGGATGACATGTAGAAGAGAGTATCACTGAGTGAATACTTCTGTCAGAAGCAGACATGTCCCCAAATGAAAGATCAAATAGAATCAGATGTCTCCCCCTAAAGGAACTTCCTCTCCCCCTGAACCTAACATTGGATATTGGGAGTAGGTAGGGTGAGAAAACTAGGGCAAACAGAAAATAGATCATGTTTCTCCCCTCTTAGAAACATGTAGAATTCTCTCCTCTTATAAAATGCATCACTCTCCCTTAGGATATACCTTTGATGTGGAAGAGGTTGTGGTAAGCTTTGATGTGCATCTCTCTCCCCCTTTGACATCAATTTCCAAGAAGGGATGACTTCAAGGTTATTGGTCTAGTGGGTATGGTCCTTGAGAAGCACAACTAGCCATGACATAGTGTCAGATGCAAGCAGAGGGAAAGAATCATTGAGTGGAGCTGGAGCAGAGAATACATGAAATATTTGACAAAAATTCCTTTGAGCAATAAATTCGGTGACTCTGAGTTGGAACAAGTCGGTGTGACCGAGTTTAGTGCAGAGAGAAAAAATTTGTCAACTCAGCTCACTAGGCAAGAAGCTCTCACAAAGATTTGCAATGAATTTACCAGAATCTAGCTAAAGAAAAAGAACATAGAAAATAAAGAAGCAATGAAACTTCTAGATGAAGTTTTTTTTTGAAAAAGAAAAGAGATACACACAAACAACAAAAGAAACACAAGAGAACTTCATCTAGAGGGGTCGGCGACTAGGTCACCTATGTTAGAGTATATTGACTTAGGATTCCAGTGAGAACACTTGATCATGGGTCATACTCATCGTTAAGCTTAAAATGGGGTTGCCATTTTTCTTTTAAGTGTTTCCATGTATTCACTTCTTGTTGAGTTGCTTTAGTTCATGACTTTGAGTAAAGCTTCTCTAAGATGTGAGAACCTACATTGGGGTTTTTGGTGTTGATGTCCATCATGTAGTTGAACTTGAAGTGGATGCTCATGGAGTGAAGTTGGGAGCAATCCTATCATTTGTAGTCCATCTTCCTACATGGGTTAGATTTGCAAGGAACAACATGTGTATCCAAAGTGACAAGAATGAAGCATAGAATCAAATGTTGTCAAAGGATATGTTTGAGTTGTCTTGTTCCTTGGCACACCAAAGATTTAGATACTTGGTCCAATTTTCTTGCTCAAGATAGGAGTTTGTGAGAAACCTTATGGAATGATGTTCATCCAAGTACCTACAAGAGGTTAGATACAATACAAGGGAGCAAAGTGTCCAAGATGTGATATGATCATAGAAGTATCAAGGATTAGTCAAGGAAGCTCATGCCCTTGCATGCATCCAAGTGAGTTTATAGTTCACATTTGAAGCATCAATGATATTCAACTCACTCCTCAAGTGACAAAATACCTTCTCATCAAGAGGTTTAGTGAGGATATCTGCCAATTGCTTGTCGGTACGAACATGCTTAAGGTCAATGTCACCTTTAGCAACATGATCTCGAATGAAGTGGTGACGAACCTCAATATGTTTAGTTTGAGAATGTTGCACGGGATTGTGTGCAATCTTAATAGCACTCTCATTGTCACATAGTAATGGAACATGTCTCACATGCACACCGTAGTCTTTGAGAGTTTGTTTCATCCATAACAATTGAGCACAACAAGATCCGGCGGTAATGTATTCCGCTTCGGCGGTGGATAGAGATACCGAGTTTTGTTTCTTGGAAGACCAAGACACAAGAGATCTACCAAGAAATTGACATGTACCCGAAGTGGATTTTCTATCAACCTTGTCTCCGGCATAGTCTGAATCGGAATAGCCAACAAGATTGAAAGAAGATCCTTTGGGATACCAAATGCCAAAATTTGGTGTATGTAACAAGTATCTCACAATTATCTTCAAGGACTTAAGATGACACTCTTTTGGTGCCGCTTGGTATCGTGCACACATGCACACACTTAGCATAATGTCGGGACGGGAGGCACATAGATATAGCAATGAACCAATCATAGATCGATAAACCTCTTGATCAACTGGTTTGCCATCCTTAGTCAAGTCAAGATGTCCACTCGTAGGCATGGGGGTTTTCATACCTTTGCCTTCTTGCATGTTGAAATTCTTGAATAAGTCCTTGGTATACTTTGTTTGAGAAACAAAGGTACCCTTCTTAGTTTGCTTGATTTGCAAACCAAGAAAGAATTTGAGTTCACACATCATAGACATCTCATACTTTTCCGACATCAACCTTCCAAACTTTTCACTAAAAGAGGGATTAGTAGATCCAAAGATAATGTCATCAACATATATTTGGCATACAAATAGTTCTCCATTAACCCTCTTAGTGAACAAGTTTGAATCAATTTTCCCAATTTCGAAACCTTTTTCAAGAAGAAACTTTGTCAAGCATTTGTACCAAGCTCTAGGGGCTTGTTTGAGACCATAAAGAGCTTTACGAAGTTTATAAACGTGGTTAGATTTCTTGGGATTAACAAAGTCAGGAGGTTGTTTAACATAAACTTCCTCCTCAATTTCACCATTTAAGAAAGCACTTTTAATATCCATTTGGTAAAGGGTGATATCATGGTGATTGGCATGAGCAAGTAAAATGCGAATGGACTCAAGTCTAGCAACGGGGGCATAGGTCTTACCATAGTCCATACCTTAGACTTGTGTGTAACCTTGTGCTACAAGACGAGCCTTGTTGCGTATAACTTGTCCATCTTCATCTTGCATGTTTCGAAACACCCATTTGGTTCCGATGACGTTTTCCTCATCCTTAGGCTTCTCAACCAACGTTCAAACTTGATTCCTCTCGAAGTTGTGTAGTTCTTCATGCATTGCATTTACCCAATCCGGGTCTTCGAGGGCTTCTTCTACATTGAAGGGTTCAACACTAGAGATGAATGAGTAATGCTCACAAAAGTTAGCTAAACAAGATTTTGAGAGAGTGATTCTCCCGGATTTGATGTCACCAAGAATTTGTTCGATGGGATGATTCTTGTCAATTCTTGCTCTAACTCGAGGTAGCTTTTGCTTGGGTTGTGGTGAGGCTTCCTCATCCTCATCATCATTGTCTTCCTCATCGTTGTTGTTGTCGTTGTTTGCTTGAGGTGGTGGAGAAGGAGGTTGAGGTGGATCATCTTGTTGCACTTCCTCATTCCCTTCGTCTTGACGTGTCCCACTTGTGGATGCCTCCATTTCAACTTGCGGTTCACCTTGATGTGAAGTTGGGGCTTCCACTTGAATGGATGAAGTACTCTCCTTCACCTCCATGGGACGAATCTTGACAATAGACAAGTCTTGGATTGCTTCCGATGGTTCTTGATCTCCTACATCAATTGGCAATTGCTCAACTTGCGAGCTGTTAGTCTCATCAAGCTTCACATCTACCGTCTCTTCAACTTTTTGAGTGAAGTTGTTGTAGACACGGTAAGTGTGAGAGTTCGATCCGTAACCGAGTAGGAAACCTTCATGAGATTTGGGAGCAAATTTTGAACGATGATGCTTATCAAGAATGTAACATTTTGAGCCAAATACTCGAATGTATCCAACTTGCGGTTTGTTACCGGTGAGTAGCTCACATGCCGTTTTACAAAGAAGCTTGTGAAGGTAAAGTCGATTTGTAGCATGACAAGCCGTCTCAACCGCTTCCGCCCAAAAGTGTTTTGGCGTCTTGTATTCATCTAGCATTGTCCTTGCCATCTCGATAAGAGTCTGGTTCTTCCTCTCAACAACTCCATTTTGTTGAGTTGTGAACGTAGCCGAGAACTCATGTGAGATGCCTTCTTCGTCAAGAGAGGTATCCACATCGGCGTTCTTGAAATCCGTTCCATTGTCGCTCCGAACCATCTTGATCTTCACTTCAAATTGATTTTGGGCCTTCCTAGCGAAGTTCTTGAAGATCTTTTGTACCTGCGATTTGTCATCGAGAAGGAACACCCACGTAAATCTGGAAAAATCATCAACAATGACCAAACCGAAGGAGTTACCACCAAGACTTTTATAGGCATTGGGACCGAAGAGATCCATGTGAAGTAGTTCGAGTGGTCTCCTTCTGGTCATGATGTTCTTCACGGGATGACTTCCTCCAACTTGTTTTCCTGCTTGGCAAGCACTACAAAGTCTATCTTTGTCAAAGATAACATCTTTCACACCAAGAATATGATCTCCCTTAACAAGTTTATCAAGATTACGCATGCCAACATGTCCAAGGCTTCTATGCCATAACCAACCTTTAGAAGATTTAGCAATTAAACATGTACAAGGTTGGGCTCTCTTAGTGAAATCAACAATGTATAGATCACCTCTACGAATGCCGGTAAAGACCATATTATGATTATCTCGATGAAACACTTGGCAATCTACTTCAGTAAATAGAACATTGAAACCAAAGTCGGCTAGTCTAGTGTGGCGCCCCGCCTGAATACCACTGTAGCCAGACGGTCGCCGCACATGCCAGCCCAGGAAATCACTCTAACATGCGCGTTTACAACAAGTATCATGAACATAGGCACAACTGTAATAAGAATATATTTATTTGCCATTGTGGCTGGGATAAATACATCATGGTTACAAAGCTGGGGCAGCGGAAAAATACTAACTAAGGCAGCACGGACTTGGAGAGGCTCCAATCCACAGGGATCTGACTGGGTTACTCTTCTAGCTCGCGAACACTCCCGCTCCTCGACGGATCCTTAGTTGAACCCGGCCACGTTAAAGGCCGCTGAGTACTTTTGAATGTACTCGCAAGCAAACCAAATAACATATACACCAAGCAAAGCAATCCATGGCATTCAAGCATGCACTTATTATTAGAGCAATATTTTCTATCATGGCATAGCACATCTATTTAGCAACAGCAATTACCATGTCACAACAGGGTTATCTAGCAAGATAATTACTGAAGTAAAGATAGCAAGGCAAAGCATAACAGTAAAGGTATCTGATCAGGTTTGTTCTCGCGATCCCTTCGGATCATACCCAGGTTCTTACGGTCATCCGACCAACTCTTTCATAGCCATTCCATGGCTAGCATATCATATTCCTGACATCAACCGATGTCCATGCATCTGTGCTGTAAATCTGCCAAAGCTTACCTTTCTCTGGTTCATTATTAGCAATGATATTACATGGTTTATTCCTCCAGACCCGACACAGACCAAATAGTGTGACCTAGTACAAACTGTGTCCAATACCGTGGACTCGGCTATTCGAATAGATTCTTACACTCTACAGAGGTTGCGCACTTTACGCACATCATGGAGCTCCCGGCCTCGTACATCAGTACATGCTCCCATTTGGGTGGACCGGTGCTGCTCCAACAAAACTTGTCTATTGCCTGGAACTCCTACGGTCCCACCGACAAGCATACCCCTTTTGGGTCATGTCCTGGGTGGCCCCTGTGTCACTCCTGACACCTGCCACCGCCGTGGCTAAATAAAACTATCCCAAACAGGGACCTGCGCGCTGATACGTCTCCATCGTATCTACTTTTCCAAACACTTTTGCTCTTGTTTTGGACTCTAATTTGCATGATTTGAATGAAACTAACCCGGACTGGCGCTGCTTTCAGCAGAACTACCATGGTGTTGTTTTTGTGCAGAAATAAAAGTTCTCGGGATTGGACGAAACTTTTTGGAGATTTTTTATGGAATAAATAAAAAATACTGGAGCAAAGACCCACTTGAGGGGGCCCACCAGGTGCCCACGAGGCACCAGGGCGCGCCCTGGTGGCTTGTGGGGCCCACGTGGCTCCACTGACCCTAATCTCAGCACTATAAATTCCTATTTCCCGAGAAAAAAATGAGAGAGGAAGTTTCATCGCGTTTTACGATACGGAGCCACCGCCACCTCCCGTTCTTCATCGGGAGGCCAGATCTGGAGTCCGTTCGGGGCTCCGGAGAGGGGGGGTCTTACGTCATCGTCATCATCAACCATCCTCCATCACCAATTTCATGATGCTCACCACCGGGAGTGAGTAATTCCTTCGTAGGCTTGCTGGACGGTGATGGGTTGGATGAGATTTATCATGTAATTGAGTTAGTTTTGTTAGGGCTTGATCCCTAGTATCTACTATGTTCTGAGATTGATGTTGTTATGACTTTGCTATGCTTAATGCTTGTCACTAGGGCCCGAGTGCCATGATTTTAGATCTGAACCCTTTATGTTTTCATGAATATATTTGTGTTCTTGATCCGATCTTGCAAGTTATACGCACCTGCTAGGTGTTATGATCCGCATACCCCAAGGTGACAACAATTGGGATTCTTTCCGGTGATTACCGTAGTTTGAGGAGTTCATGTATTCATTATGTGTTAATGCTTTGTTCCGGTTCTCTATTAAAAGGAGGCCTTAATATCCCTTAGTTTCCTTATGGACCCCGCTGCTACGGGAGTGTAGGACAAAAGATGTCATGCAAGTTCTTATCGCAAGCACATATGACTATATACGGAATACATGCCTACATTACATTGATGAATTGGAGCTAGTTCTGTGTAGCCCTAGGTTATGACTGTTACATGATGAATGTTATCCAACATAATCACCGATCCTATGCCTACGGGCTTTTCACATATTGTTCTTTGCTAAGTTACTACTGGTGCTACTACTATCACAATTGCTACAAAACTATTGATGCTACCGTTACTGTTACCATTATTTCTATTGCTATCAAACTACCATACTACTGTGCCACTGATCACTCTGCTGCAGATATTTAGTCTCCAAGTGTGGTTGAATTGACAACTCAACTGCTAATACTTGCAAATATTCTTTGGCCCCCCTTGTGTCGAATCAATAAATTTGGGTTGAATACTCTACCCTCGAAAACTGTTGCGATCCCCTATACTTGTGGGTTATCAAGACCTTTTTCTGGGGCCGTTGCCAGGGAGCATAGCTTTATTTGCTGAGTCACTTGGGATTTATATCTATTGATCACTATGAAGAATCTTAAGGATGATAGAACCAAGATCGTTCCCTCTAAGACGAGGGGAGGTAAGGATCTGTTATCTAGCTCTGCACTTGATTCACCTTCTATTTTGAGTAAGCTTGCAACACCACCACCTGCTATTAATTCTGATATGTCGCAAGTAATTGATGATGCTACTTCTGCTATGAACGATGCTATTGATGATGCTAGTACTTTGCTTGATGATACTGTGCCACTAGATGAATTTCTTGATGAACAACTTGCTAAAGCTAAAGAATTTGAGACTGCTGAAACTGATGAAATTATTGAAACTGGAAATTATGAAACACCTATTCGACCTAGCTTTCCTAGATATGAATTGCCTAAGATACCTGAGGGTTATGTTATGGATGGAGAGGTAGCTAGGGATTTTCTTGCTTGTAAGGATAGAGATGATCTTAAGAAATTACTATGCAAGCTGAAAGAAAAATCTTTGAATGCTAGAATGAAATATGATCCTAAGTTTTCTACTTCACCTATCTTTATTACTGATAAGGATTATGAATTCTCTGTCGATCCTGAGTTAATTACTTTGGTTGAATCTGATCCTTTCCATGGCTATGAAACTGAAACCGTTGTGGCACATCTCACTAAATTAAATGATATAGCCACCCTATTCGCTCATGAGGATTTTTTTTGCTATTACTATATTCTTAAGTTATGCCCTTTCTCGTTAAAGGGTGATGCTAAGATATGGTATAATACTCTTGCTCCTGGTTGTGTGCGTAGTCCCCAGGATATGATTTATTACTTCTCTGAAAAATATTTTCCTGCTCATAAGGAACAAGCTGCCTTATAGGAAATATTTAAGTTTGTGCAAATTGAAGAAGAGAATCTCCCTCAAGCTTGGGGGAGGCTTCTCCAATTACTTAATGCTTTGCCTGATCATCCTCTTGATATCTTCTATAATGGACTAACCGATGCTTCTAGGGACTACCTAGATAGTTGTGCTGGTTGTGTTTTCAGGGAACGAACTATTGAACAAGCCGAGGAACTATTGAATAATATATTAAAGAATGATAATGATTGGACACTTCCTGAACCACCGCCTAAACCCACTCCGAAGAAGAGGGGTATTTTATTTCTCGGTCCTGAAGATATGCAAGAAGCAAAGAAATGTATGAAGGAAAAAAGTATTAAAGCTGAAGATGTTAAGAATTTGCCACCTATTGAAGAAATACATGGTCTTGACACACCTCCACAGGTGGTAGAGGTAAATTCTTTTATAAAGTTTGATGAAGGTGATATTCCTTATAACAAACCTCCTAGTCAATGCTTGTATGAATTTGACAATTATATTATTACGCAAGATCATTTCAATGGAAATGTTATGAAACAATTGAAACGAAATGCCTACATGATTGATCACTTGAGTGACTTGTTGTTTAGAATTGCTAATGATGTCAAAGGTGTAGGTAAACATGCATCTATGGTTCAAATCCAGTTAGAACAAGTTGCTAAATCTCAAAGTGAATTGCTCAATGAAATGAATAACAATATGAATGATCATGATGTTAGAGTAATGACTAGAGGAGGAAGAATGACTCAGGAGCCACTTTATCCTGAAGGTCACCCTAAAAGAATTGAACAAGACTCTCAAAGAATTAATGTTGATGCACCTAGTCCATCTAAAAAGAAAAAGAAAAAGAAAAATGATAGGACTTTGCATACTTCTAGTGAACCTAAGGTAGAAAAACCCTCTGAGGATAATAATGATGTTTCTATTTCCGATGCTGAAACACAATTTGGTAATGAACATTCACCTAGTGATAATGATAATGATAATGATGGTGCTTATGTGGATGCTCAACCAGATAATGATAAAGAACCTGATAATGATGTTGAAATAGAACTTGCGGTTGATCTTGATAACCCACCTTCTAAAAATAAATGTTATGATAGGAGAGACTTTGTTGCTAGAAAACATGGTAAAGAAAGAGAACCATGGGTTCAAAAACCCATGCCCTTTCCTCCTAAACCATCTAAGAATAAGGATGAGGAAGAATTTGAACGCTTTGCTGAAATGCTTAGGCTAGTCTTTTTGCGTACTCGTTTAACTGGTATTTTAAAGATGGCCCCATATGCTAAATACATGAAAGATATTGTCACTAATAAAAGAAAAATACCTGAAGCTGAAATTTCCACCATGCTTGCAAACTATTCTTTTAAGGATGGAGTACCTAAGAAACTAGGAGATCCAGGAATACCGACTACCATGCTCCATTAAAAGAAATTATGTCAAAACTGCTTTGTGTGATTTAGGAGCCGGTGTTAGTGTTATGCCCTTCTCTTTATATAAAAGACTTTATTTGAATAAACTTACTCCCAGTGAAATATCATTGCAAATGGCTGACAAATCAACGGCCATACCTATCGGTGTTTGTGAGGATGTGCCCGTTGAAGTTGCAAATGTTACTATCTTAACAGACTTTGTTATACTTGATATGCTCGAGGACGACAACATGTCGATTATCCTTGGGAGACCCTTTTTTAATATTGCAGGGGCTGTTATTGATTGCAACAAAAGCAAGGTCACTTTTCATATCAATGGTAATGAACATACGGTGCACTTTCCGAAGAAACAATTTCAAGTAAACGGTATTCATGTTTTTGAAAAGACTCCGACAATTACTATTGGAAGTTTTCAACTCCCTCTTCCTACTGTCAAAAAGAAATATGAAACACTTATAATTGGGGAGATGCATATCCCCGTTGAGGTAACCTAGTGTTTTACGAAGATTCTTCGGTTTCATGTTACTCGGAAATGGTTTGTTAATAAGACTTGATCAACCTTATTAATGGATTCTTTTTGAGGGGCATGTGGTCGATGAATTTAGTAAGCACAACCTTCTGTACCCACCTTTTGTTTTCTGTTATTTTTAGTTAAATGTAAAAAAATGCCATGATTATCCTGTTTTCTGAATTATCCGTGCAATAAAAAGGTGCCCAAAAATGAAAGTGCTCAAAATGATCTGAAATTTTTACATGAATTTTTATAGAATATTTAAGAATTTTTGGCACTGAAAACATCCCAAGGGGATGCCCCAGGTGCCCACGAGCACCAGGGCGCGCCCACCCCCCTGGGTACGCCCTGGTGGCTTGTGGGCCCCACAGGGACCCCCTCACTTATTCCTTCAGCCCACTTCGTCTCTTACCTCTAGCAAAAATTCCTGGTAGCTCTCTCTCTCGTGTTCTTGCTCCTAAACCTGAGATTTTCGATCTCTTTGCTCGAAGCTCCGTTTCCGAAACTGTTTTGGGGGATTGCTACTTGGTAGGTGACTCCTCCATTGCTCCAATTAGTTTTGCTCTAGTGGATTATATTTTGCATAATTAGCTGCTCTTGGTGCTACTGAAAATGAGCTTGCATGTTGAATTCTTTGAGTTCCAAGTAGTTTGAATGCTTGATGTAGCCTCTAGACAGCCATATGAGTAGTTGCTACCAATCTTGTGAAGTTTTGTTGACATCATTTTATGCCCCAAAAATTTCAGAAAATTGTTTGTAGAGAAAATGAATTTCTTCCGGAGGAGTTCCTTGAAGCGGAACGCCAAGGGAGTCCTTGGGGACTCCTCGGACAGCGACCTCAACATTCCGCGTAGGACGGAGGTCCGGCCGTGCGAATGGCCGCACAATGCCTTCATGAACGAAGCCGGATTCTACCAAGAGTTCACGCAATTTGTTGCTAATGCCGGATTGACCGACTTCCTCACAGATGAGTGTGACCAGCACCACATCCTTACAAATTCCTTTGTGCAAAACTTTCATTTCCAGAATAGGCTCGAACCCCCTGCGGTGCGCTTTGATTTATATGCTGAACATCATCAGATACCGCTTGCTGAATTTTGTGAGATATGTTTGATCCCCTTTGATGGGGAAATAAGAGAGCCTCGACCGGAGGAGTTTGAGGGCTTCCTCCACACTTTAACTGTGGGAGAGGAAAGGGGCGTGTCGAAAGCCCGAGCCACTAGCTTGCAATTTCCCGCTGATCATTACTTTGCTTTATTCATAGGGAAATGCTTGACTGCTAGAGAGCAAGGTGGTGCGCTATGTGCACCTAACTTTGCCATTTTACGCCGCGCACTGCATAATGACAACACTTATAACCTGGGAGCTATCATTGCACGCCGCTTGCACACTAATAGGACTAAGGGTAAAATTCATGGTGGTATTTATGCTACTCACTTAGCGAGACGTTTTAATGTTAACATACGCCCACATGATTACTTGTTGCCCAGAGTTTACTTAGATCACCAGTCTATGCGGGATCACCACTTTGTTGATGCTCCTGAGCCTCCTCACCACATTCGTTATAACTTGGTTTTTAGTGAGGATACTCGTGATATTATTCTGTTGCCTGCACCTGCTTTGTTTGATTCTCATGCCAGGAACGGATATACTGTTATGCCACCGGACATCGTTGCTTACCGGAACGCATTGGCAGCGGCAGAGGATGAGGCCCAGGATTGGGACACTCAGGCGCCGCCGCCTCAGCACTTTCATATGGGACCGGATGGCTACTACGGATGGTGATTACCAAGCTAGGCAAATGCCTAAGCTTGGGAGAGTACGTATTTCTCACCGACATTACATTCATGTTCACACATTTCATTCCAGTTGTCGGTGTTCATCCTTTTTCATTGTACGATCCATGTTAGTTTTATTTTCTCGCTTTCTTCTTGTGTGTTTGAAAAACTTTGAGAAAATCCAAACATATTTCTCGCTTCTTTTCGGTTTTTCTTTCTAGTTTAATTAGTTGTAGTATTAAAAGAAAACCCAAAAAGATTTCCTGTTTCTTCTTTTGCTTGTTGGGAGCTTTCCCGTGTAAATAGTTTTTCTCGTTTTTGTTTTGTCTTCTTTAATTTGCTTCCTTAAAAAAAACTAAAAACTCCAAAAATATTTCAGTGTGTTTCTCTGAAATTCTTTTCTTTCGTTGAGTCTTTGTAAGGAGAAGACCACAACGAAAATGTTAAGTGGCTCTCATATGCATTATTGTTGATCTAACAAAGAGCCCATATTACATTGTCTTCTCCTTTGAATAAAATGTTTGCAGATTCCAGCTTGTTCCACGGCACTCTTGCACTATTATCATTTTCACATCATTCGGTCGTGCAAGTGAAAGGCAATAATGACGATAATTTGATGAAGTGACTGTGGCAAGGAAAAGCTGGTATGAACTCAACTTGTTTTTGTTTTTGTAAATATGTTTAACTCAGTATCCATGATTCAGGATATTATGATTAAACAAGTATATGATGACAATTAGAGATTATAGTTGCTAATGCCATGCTTAAGTAGCTAGGAGTGGATAATGATTTATCTTGGGTGTCAACATGCATTAAAATGATTGTGATGTAGTATGATGATATGGTATCCTCCTCTGAATGTTTCAAGTGGCTTGACTTGGCACATGTTCACGCATGTAGTTGATTCAAAACCAACATAGCCTCCATGATATTTATGTTCATGGTGCTTATATCCTACTCATGCTAGTATTCAATGTTGATTATTCATAATGCATGATTATGACCGTTTTCGCTCTCTAGTTAGTCGCTTCTCAACCTATTTGCTAGCCTTCGCCTGTACTAAGCGGGAATACTACTTGTGCATCAAAATCCTTAAACCAAAGTTATTCCAGATGAGTCCACTATATCTACCCATATGCGGTATTACTCTGTCGTTCTAAGTAAATTTGCATGTGCCACCTCTAAATATTCAAATGAACATCTGTTTTGTGTGCCCGTACTGCTCATGGAGCGATAGGGGGCGGTCAGTATCTTCCATGCTAAGCGGGTTATTCTCATGATGAGTGTTTATTCACTTGTCATTGCACGAGAGGGGCTGGTAATCGGGATGCCCAGTCCCATGATTAAAATGGCAAAATAATAAAACAAACTCCCCCGGAAAGTTGTTGGTATGGAGGGCACCCGAGGATTCGGCTAGCCATGGCTTGTGTTTGTTGGTGGAGGGGGAGTAAACTTTACTTTACCGGTTGGGAACCGCCGCTAATTTGTTTAGCATGGAAGATATTGAAAAGTCTCGGTCGTGATGTTGACAGGAAAGGCATACCTCCCAAAATTATATTTATCTCTGATTTAAGCTTTGAGCTCTAGCACCTCTGCAAATCCCTGCTTCCCTCTGTGAAGGGCCCATCTATTTACTTTTATGTTATTTTACTTTTATTGTTGAGTCACCACCTTCTCAAACAAGCACCAGTCCTGAGAGCACTATTGTCATTCTCATGCATTGTGTATAGTTAATGTTGTGTGCATCATGACTGGATCTCTTCTACCATGAATTACAATGTTTAGTCGCTGCTTGAACTTTGGAGGTGCTCTGCATTTATGTTTTGCGGTCTCAGAAAGGGCTAGCGAGATACCATGTTGTCATATTATATCATGATTGTTTTGACAAAGTGTTGGCATTTGAGATATTTTATTATTGCTCACTAGTTGATTATGCCATTGATATGAGTGAATATAATTTCTAAGAGTTATCATTTGCAGGGTTAGTTAGTCTTTGCTGAAAACCTGGGTATTATTTAAGCATATATATAGATACAAGAACAAAAGTGTTCGTAAAAGTTTTTCTTTATCACTTTCAGTTTGTCAACTGAATTGCTTGAGGACAAGCAATGAGTTAAGCTTGGGGAAGTTGATACGTCTCCGTTGTATCTACTTTTACAAACACTTTTGCTCTTGTTTTGGACTCTAATTTGCATGATTTGAATGAAACTAACCCGGACTGACGCTGTTTTCAGCAGAACTACCATGGTGTTGTTTTTGTGCAGAAATAAAAGTTCTCGGAATTGGACGAAACTTTTTGGAGATTTTTTATGGAATAAATAAAAAATACTGGAGCAAAGACCCACTGGAGGGGGGCCACCAGGTACCCACGAGGCACCAGGGCGCGCCCACCCCCCAGGGCGCGCCCTGGTGGCTTGTGGGGCCCACGTGGCTCCGCTGACCCTAATCTCAGCACTATAAATTCCTATTTCCCGAGAAAAAAATAAGACAGGAAGTTTCATCGCGTTTTACGATACGGTGCCGCCGCCACCTCCCGTTCTTCATCGGGAGGCCAGATCTGGAGTCCGTTCGGGGCTCCGGAGAGGGGGATCTTCCGTCATCGTCATCATCAACCATCCTCCATCACCAATTTCATGATGCTCACCACCGGGAGTGAGTAATTCCTTCGTAGTCTTGCTGGACGGTGATGGGTTGGATGAGATTTATCATGTAATCGTGTTAGTTTTGTTAGGGCTTGATCCCTAGTATCCACTATGTTCTGAGATTGATGTTGCTATGACTGCTATGCTTAATGCTTGTCACTAGGGCCCGAGTGCCATGATTTCAGATCTGAACCCTTTATGTTTTCATGAATATATTTGTGTTCTTGATCCGATCTTGCAAGTTATAAGCACCTGCTATGTGTTATGATCCGCATACCCCAAGGTGACAATAATTGGGATTCTTTCCGGTGATTACCGTAGTTTGAGGAGTTCATGTATTCACTATGTGTTAATGCTTTGTTCAGGTTCTCTATTAAAAGGAGGCCTTAATATCCCTTAGTTTCCTTATGGACCCCGCTACCACGGGAGGATAGGACAAAAGATGTCATGCAAGTTCTTATCGCAAGCACGTATGACTATATACGGAATACATGCCTACATTACATTGATGAGTTGGAGCTAGTTCTATGTCGCCCTAGGTTATGATTGTTACATGATGAATGTTATTGTGGCACCCCGGCTCAGAGAGACCGGAACACCCCGTATTCCAGCCCAGAGATCAAGTCTTCTGGAATACGACACTGCTTGGCATAGAACAAATCAGCTCTTTATTACGAATGATCGGGGTACAAGGGTCCGATATTACAAAGGTTACAGGGGCACGGCGACACTTCGCCTGCTCAGATAGCTCTATGCTAGCAGCGAGACATCTCGAAGCGGAATAAATCCTAACAGCGGAACAACGACGACGGTGATGAACTCCACTCCGCAGGGACTCTGGCTGGGACGTATCCTAGAGCGCAACCTCGGGGTCCTCGACAAACAAGCAATCACGACATCACCTGCAATCTGGCATGACACGCCAGGTGAGTACTTTGAATGTACTCGCAAGCTCACAGCAACCAAAGCAATCAAGACATACAACAACATGGCATTTACAGGTTAATCATCAAAGATGAACACGATACTACTAGAACAACATGAGCATGGCAACAACATGAGCATGGCAACGACATGAGCATGGCAACAACATGAGCATGTCATGTACATATAATTCATGATATGAACAGGATGATACTAGCACTAGCATGCAAGGGGGTCGACATGTAAGGTCTCGTGGACCAACTTACTCTGTTTGGAGGTTATCTCGTAAGCACCCACTTACCATTGTGATCATCTCACGATCACCTCAGGATCAACCAAGCTCGGTATCAACTATACCATCGTGATCATCACATGACCACACAGAGCTTGATCTCTACCTGTGATCATCGCATGACCATATAAAGCTCAGCCAACTTCTTTTCTCATCGAACCGGGGTTGTTTACCATTCAGGTTATTATTTTTGTTGACCCATAGTGTGACCTACTACGAACTGTGTCCATGACCGAGGACGCGGCTATCGATAGATTATACACTCTGCAGAGGTTAGTTCACTGTACCCACACTACGGAACTCATGGCCTCGTGCTCCCATTCGGGTGGACCAACGACATTCCGACAAAACCAATCTATTGCATGACACTCTCCAGGCCACTCCGACAAACTCCCCTTTTGGGCTATGTCCTGGGTGACCCCGATGCCAACATGTGACATCCGCCACCTCTGTGGCTGCCACCGTCGTGGCCAAACATAAACATCGTCCCAAACGGGGACCTCGGTACCATAAAACTTGGGTCCTCAAGGCTTATGGTAGCCTACCTGATCAGGGTAGCGCGCACCCATAACCTTCCCTAGTAGGAGGCACCGGCGAGAGGCATGACAATAGACCGCATTAGGGCCTCCCCATCCAGGCAAGTGTGGTTGCACTGGTGAGCTCGATTCGGTGGCACCATGACTCAGCCAACAGATTTGTTCAAGTTTGGTTAATGTCAGGTTCAACTTGAATGGTGATGAGCTGAGTCACAAGAAAATGACAATGCATATGAGCAAGATATCAACATAAACATGGATGGGCAACATAACCATTTAATATCATTATTACATCAACAACGATAAATCTTTTATTCTACGAGATGCAAATGAGCATGGCATAATGACGATCATGAATATCACAAGTACTTTCATAACAGACGATAAAAATTCATACGAGCATAGCATTATCACTAGCATCGGAAATGAAACATGATAACAATAACATTGACAAGTAATCATCTCACTTACTAGATGAAAATGAACATGGCATAAGCATAGACATGGATTCACGAGCATATTCGAAGCATTCACAAAATAATTAAATGCGCAAACAATTATTAAATATTCAGGTGGAAACCATGGCTACTGCAATGCCATCATGCAAGTGGCTGTTGTGGCTTGCCTGGGGATGAAGGATTCACCGGGGAGAGGTGCGATGAACTCGCGGAAAGAATCGCCAGAAATGTTTCCCTCTCGGCGGAGCTGTTTTAAGGGTAAGGGCAAAATGGTCATTTTCACAGTGTGACAACCTCATGAAAATTATACCATCGGAACGGGCTCGACGAACTGAGATCGTGGGCTTTGGAATCACCTGAATCGGAGTTACGGTTGCCGAGATACGGCCGTTCGTTCGTTAGGCAGAAATCGAATAAAAATATGTTCTTTTCTGGCCTTAACGGACGAACGTCCGCTATTTAACAGATTCGGCCGGCTGGGTTTACAGAAAGCGTATTTGGAGAAATGCGCTTTCCAGAAGCGGAAACGTATTTTCGCCCGAAGAAGAGTTGGAATGCGCTTTCCGGGGAGGAAGACGTATTCCGAGGAATACGCCTCCACTTACCCCCGTCAGCGGTCCGAGTCAACGCGCGCGGCGGCTGACATGTGGGGCCCGTGGGGCGGTGGGGCCCACCTTGACTGGTCGTCGTCTTCAACTCTGCGTCCGCGCGCGGCCGAGACAGGACGGCGCTCGTCCGGCGATTGCCGGCGCCTCCGGCCGTCTCCCGCGGCGCTCCGCCTATGGGCGAGCTCAGCGCGGAGAGGCACGCCCGTTGGTGCAGGCTGCGGTTGCCGGGGATGGACGAGGCGGTAGCAGTTCCGACGCCGGCGGAGAAGGCCTTCGGCCACCGATGTCGCCGAGCGAGCAGGCGTCCTGGAGATGAGCAAATGGGCTGGGGAGACTCGCCGGGCTACGGTGGTTCCATTGGTGAGGAAGAGAAGGAGGGAGGAGCTCGGCATTATGCCAATTTAGGCAGAGGAGGGAGGCGACCATGGCGGCCATGGGAGGAACCGAGAGCTCTTCGAGCTAAATAGATAGGACAGGGAGGGCTAGAGGAGGATGGGGAGGCTGGTGATGAGCTCGGAGGAGGCTCGGGCACGCTATATATAGCCGGGGCGGAGGTCATGCCGTCCCCGGGTGTTGCACGGCCGAGCGCGCCGTGCTCTGACGATGGGCGGTGCACACGCGTGCAGAGGGGTGGCTGCTAGCAGGGCGGCGCAGCGTTGCCGACCTGTCAAGGCTCAGAGCGAAGCGACGACTCGGGGAGAGGAGACAACGGCAAAACGACGACGACCGAGGGGTGCACAGTGCGGCGTGCCTGTCGATTTGGCTCGGTCCGGCGAGCTATTAGCGGGGGAGGGGCATCCAGGGAGGAGAGGGGAGCGGGGGAGGTTCTGCGGCGAGGCGAGGTGTCGCGAGGATGGCGTTTGGGCGGCGGCAGAGGGGTCCCGGCGCCAGAGCGCACTTTTGGCTGCAGAGCACGCGCACTGGGCCTGGTCACCGCGTGCAAAGGCAAGAGGAGGTCTCGCATGCTGGGTAGTTGGTGTCTAGCGCGTTGTCCTTCCTAGATGGGTCCTACCAGAGGTGATGGATCGACTAAAAGCGCTTTGGGTTGATGGGAAGGTTCAGCTAAAGTTTGCTGTAGCAAACTTTGACCAATAGTTGTGGTAAAATGGTTTGGTTAAATGGTCAAATAAGATGTCACACAGGTTTAGGGTAGGAAGGACTACAGTCCTGTGGATTTTGAGGTCATTTGGACAAGGTTAGAGTGCAGTTCCTTTACAACTGCAAAAATTGGCCAGAATATAGATCAGGAAGTAGCATTCACATGGTTGCTTGGGTTGGGCTGAAAATTTGTGGAGTATGATCATTTGGGCATATGAAGGTACCATAAAAATTTCATCCCATTTGGATAAGTATAAATTGTACTTCCTTCACAATGCTCCACACTGGACAGAAACTTGAGGGAATTTTGTGGAACAAATGGCTTGGCAAAATGATGTGAATTTTGGCATGCTCAAATGATATAGGAATATTAAGGTCCTGGGATAATTTCATATTTTATGAAGCAATATAAAGTATAGTTGCTTCACAAACTGAAATTGTGACCAGAAACCAAGATTTGAAGGTGTGCTCACATAGTTAGTTGGATGGGGATGAAATTTGGTGGAGAGTTATGATTTGATCATATTGATGATCTCCTGAAATTTCAACTCATTTGTATAAGCCTAGCTAGTACTTACTTTACAAAGCTTCTCTCTGGATAGAAACTTTGGAAATTTGCTGAGGAAGATTTACTAAGCAAATGGAGCTGAATTTTGGCATGTGGCAATTATTTGGATATGAGAGAGTGCCCAAAATTTTTGAAGGCAATCAAGAAAATATAAAGAGCACTTACTTCACAAAGTGCTATTCTGGACAGAATGGAAAATGAATATTCCTGAATTATTTTTGAACTAGGCAAGATGGATTTTGGCATATTTGTGGAAGATATGATCCAAAGATCTTATGAGAATTTTGTGGGAATTTTTGGAAGGACAGAAATATAGGTTGCTTCACAACCTAGGGCAAACAGTGTTATTCCTTTAATAGAAAAAGGAATAGTCCCAGGAAATAAATATTGGGGTTGGGCTAGGATGGAAATGACATGGCCTTGAGATGGAGTTGAGAGTGACAAGCCACTTGGAAGTGGCAGGAGAGAAGATCTTCCCAGGTTTCAAGACCACATAGCCACGGAAAAAGAACTCCAAATAAAAAAAATCGAAGAAATCCAAAAGAAAAAGAAAGGGCCAAAAATCGGGGTGTTACAAACCTACCCCCCTTACGATAAATCTCGTCCTCGAGATTTGGTTGCTCAGGGAACAAGTATGAATATTCTGACATAAGGAAACCGTTTCAAACTTGGGTATCCTTTTTCCTTCATATGATGTTCCCACTGAATTTCATATGATCTGCTTACCTTGCTCGGAGGTGGTTTGTTTCACCGTACCCAACATTCTGACAGGTCTTCCTTCATATGTTCATCCTTACTCTGACTTCAATTCTTTTATGTTTGCTAGCTTGTCTGATATTATCATGGCCGGGATTTCCATAAATCCGGGAGTGATTTCCAGTTGACGTGACATTCTTCTAGCCGGCACCGATAGTAGTCAATGGAGTTGTGTACAAATTTCCTCGATGGGCATGAAACCTTTAATCATTGCCTCGGGTTACTCAAGCAGGTGCATATCCTCCGGGTTCACAACAATGCTGAGAATCATAACCGTTCTCTTGGCGGAATCTGACTGCCTGTAGGTAGTTCTAAATCTTGCTAACTTCTTTGTCTCAGATTCGTATCGACGATTCAACTGTCACCTTGATATGCGGTCCTTACAAACAGAGTAGACCCCTTGGGTGTGTGTTCAGGGTAATTAATACGGAATCAAACTGTCTTGGGTATCCGTACCATGGTGTTCATGCCACAATTATCATACCTGTATTGTCGGTCTTGCTCCTTCATTATCGTTTTCTTTTTCTGAATCTTTTGCTGAAAGAGCTTGGCCATATATATCCTTAATTCTTTGTGTGACCATAGGTGCTGTCAGGTGCAATATTTCGGCAGGCATACCTTATCCTTATCCTCAGGCAGGGCAGCAACGTTTAACTGGCAAGTTTACCATCTCTCAAGCTCTAACGGTAGGGCAAT
The DNA here is from genome assembly GCA_039707655.1 of Elymus sibiricus. Classification (NCBI taxonomy): domain Eukaryota; kingdom Viridiplantae; phylum Streptophyta; class Magnoliopsida; order Poales; family Poaceae; genus Elymus; species Elymus sibiricus. The sequence continues at coordinate 161,916,903 of CM077666.1, read as the reverse complement.
GATCATCCGAACCTTTGCAAGAAAATCGACAAATAAATCAGTAGCCACCAGAACGGTCTTTACAACTCAGATCTGGGACATTACTGAAATAACTCAACCATGGCTCATGACGGCTGAAAAGCAGCTCAGAGCATGAGGTAGTGTTGATAAGAAGAATGTAGCAGTTCCCTAAGACGGCCGAAGAACAGCTCAGAGCATAGGGTCACTGCTACAAAAAGAAACTCAACAGCTGCCCGAGCCAGCCGAGAAGCAGCTCGAAACACGGAACAGTTGTTGAAAAGAGAAATGAAAAGTCGGCATCCACCCTGGACGGCCGAAAGCAGCTCAAAACACAGGCGTGGTGCCGTTACTAGGAAAAGGTAAGCAATGGTTCATCATGATCATATACCAGGTTCACAGTTACTTGTATAGAGCTCACTGTTGTGGTCAATCATACATGACAGTGACAGAGGTTAATGATATCACTTTGTCGGTGGGGAGGAAACTGGCCTTGATATCCACTGTCAAGATTGTTGTTCCAAATTGTCTTGCTCCATAGCCTGTTAGTCCTTGCAACACGCTGAGGTGTATACTGGCTTTCTTCATAATTCATGTGGTTGTCGGATTCTCACCATGCTTGCGTTATCATTCGAGTGACTCGCATGACCTTGGCAGCATGCTCACAATATATATAGGGAAGCATGTGTATCTGGTCATTTGATTCCCGAGGAAGACACTTGTGTGTTGACTGATTCTTGCTTCTGACAAACTGTTGCGGATCTGATTCTTGGGATGCATTGCCATATGCTGCCAACTCACTGTGTAACATCTTGTACCAATGCCGATGACTGTTTGTAGTGCCGTACTGACGAAGACTAGATAGCTTGTGTTGGAAGCTACCTGAGAGTAGCGTGCTGAGGAATACTGAGTAGCTTATGCTCGAAGCTTTGGCCGGGATAGCGTACTGAAGAAGACTGGGTACCGTGCTTCAGAAGCTTCTCCTCCTGGTCGCTTACTAGAGAAGATTCAGTGCCTTATGCCGGAAGCTTTCTGCGGTGGCTTACCGAAGAAGACTGAGTATCTTACACTGTAAGCTATCCACATGCGGGACCTTGCGTCGGAAACTTCTCTGGTAACGTGCGGAGGAAAACTGGGTTGCTTATACCAGTAGCTTTTCTCTCTGATATGTGGACTGAATGCCAAATATATATATCCTTGATATTCCTGTGACTGGAAATGTACTGTTGTTTTGCACACAAATTGTCTTCCAGCTGGTTTATTACGATTGTGATGGCTGCACACTGAGTCAGTCTTGATGCTGATAGTTATTCCAGAATATCATTTGTATTCAAACCGAATATTCTCAATATAATGCAGTCGATTGAGAATTCCATAATGTTTAGCTGAGCTTCCAAATATTTGAATTCCTCATTGATTCTTCGAGTCCGGTGTCAGTTGATGAGCAACTTTCATAAGGGGAAATAAGGTAACACCGAAGGCCCAAAGAAAGAAGCAAAAGAAACGACTTAAACAAAAACACACAAGGCGTCAAGATTACATACAAGCAACATCACATTTTACAGCTATTCACCTCACTATGCATGCCTACTTAAGCACACAATTCTCGAGGGAACTCCAGTACTACGATCTAATATGCTGTGGCGGTGTGCACGAAAGTGGATCAGCGTGTGGAGCGGTTGGTGTAAACAGAGCTACACCACACGCTGGCTCGGCACCGGTTGCATCTGGATGGGCTTGGAGATGAGGACGGACTCGGTGATCATGTAGCGAGACACGGATGTCACGACCACACCATCATCAAGCAGACGGAAGGGAACCGTACTCGTCCAAGGAATGGGTGATAGGGTAGGATAGCGGTGGAAAAACAGGGCCTGCTGGCATTGCCCTTTGCTGGTAACAAAGACCAGTAAGGGCTGCCAAAGCGGCGGGTTGAATGGCAAGATCCGGGGTAGAAACATGTCTACCACCGAAATGATAGGTGTGGCTGGCGGGAAGATATTGGTGCGATACCTGTGCATCAATCCTGCAAGTGATCGACACCACTAGGTACCTCGGCATCACTCCGCTGGGACAGAGATGACACCCAACACCAAAGAGCAAGTATGCAAAACTGGAGGGTGCAGGTAGTGGATCGAGACCGATGCCACCTACACTCACAAGATCAACCGTTAGTGACAAAATAATGAGTCTATATGCATGCTATGCAGCAAACAAATGCAGCAACCAAATGCAACAAGCAGGCTAAACTCCGAACTATCAGTTTCTAACGCTCGCGCTGACTAGGGCGTCCTACAGCCAGACCTGCTCTGATACCAATCGTTGTGGCACAGCGGCTCAGAGAGACCGGAACACCGCATATTCCAGCCCAGAGATCAAGTCTTCTGGAATACGACACTGCTTGGCATAGAACAAATCAGCTCTTTATTATGAATGATCGGGGTACATGGGTCCGATATTACAAAGGTTACAGGGGCACGGCGACACTTCACCTGCTCAGATAGCTCTATGCTAGCAGCGAGACATCTCGAAGCGGAATAAATCCTAACAACGGAACAACGACGACGGTGATGAACTCCACTCCGCAGGGACTCTGGCTGGGACGTATCCTAGAGCGCAACCTCGGGGTCCTCGACAAACAAGCAATCACGACATCACCTGCAATCTGGCATGACACGCCAGGTAAGTACTTTGAATGTACTCGCAAGCTCACAGCAACCAAAGCAATTAAGACATACAACAGCATGGCATTTACAGGTTAATCATCAAAGATGAACACGGTACTACTAGAACAACATGAGCATGGCAACGACATGAGCATGGCAACAACATGAGCATGGCATGTACATATAATTCATGATATGAACAGGATGATACTAGCACTAGCATGCAAGGGGGTCGACATGTAAGGTCTCATGGACCAACTTACTCTGTTCGGAGGTTATCTCGTAACCACCCACTTACCATCATGATCATCTCACGATCACCTCAGGATCAACCAAGCTCGGTATCAACTATACCATCGTGATCATCACATGACCACACGGAGCTTGATCTCTACCTGTGATCATCGCATGACCATATAAAGATCAACCAACTTCTTTTCTCATCGAACCGGGGTTGTTTACCATTCAGGTTATTATTTCTGTTGACCCATAGTGTGACCTACTACGAACTGTGTCCATGACCGAGGACGCGGCTATCGATAGATTATACACTCTGCAGAGGTTAGTACACTGTACCCACACTACGGAACTCATGGCCTCGTGCTCCCATTCGGGTGGACCAACGACATTCCGACAAAACCAATCTATTGCATGACACTCTCCCGGCCACTCCGACAAACTCCCCTTTTGGGCTATGTCCTGGGTGACCCCGATGCCAACATGTGACATCAGCCACCTCTGTGGCTGCCACCGTCGTGGCCAAACATAAACATCGTCCCAAACGGGGACCTCGGTACCATAAAACTTGGGTCCTCAAGGCTTATGGTTGCCTACCTGATCAGGGTAGCGCGCACCCATAACCTTCCCTAGTAGGAGGCACCAGCGAGAGGCATGACAATAGACCGCATTAGGGCCTCCCCATCCAGGCAAGTGTGGTTGCACTGGTGAGCTCGATTCGGTGGCACCATGACTCAGCCAACATATTTGTTCAAGTTCGGTTAATGTCAGGTTCAACTTGAATGGTGATGAGCCGAGTCACAAGAAAATGACAATGCATATGAGCAAGATATCAACATAAACATGGATGTGCAACATAACCATTTAATATCATTACATCAACAACGATAAATCTTTTATTCTACGAGATGCAAATGAGCATGGCATAATGACGATCATGAATATCACAAGTACTTTCATAACAGACGATAAAAATTCATATGAGCATAGCATTATCACTAGCATCGGAAATGAAACATGATAACAATAACATTGACAAGTAATCATCTCACTTACTAGATGGAAATGAACATGGCATAAGCATAGACATGGATTCACGAGCATATTCGAAGCATTCACAAAATAATTAAATGCGCAAACAATTATTAAATATTCAGGTGGAAACCATGGCTACTGCAATGCCATCATGCAAGTGGCTGTTGTGGCTTGTCTGGGGATGAAGGATTCACCGGGGAGAGGTGCGATGAACTCGCGGAAAGAATCGCCGGAAAAGTTTCCCTCTCGGCGGAGCTGTTTTAAGGGTAATGGCAAAATGGTCATTTTCACAGTGTGAAAACCTCATGAAAATGATACCATCGGAACGGGCTCGACGAACTGAGATCGTGGGCTTTGGAATCACCTGAATCGGAGTTACGGTTGCCGAGATACGGCCGTTCGTTCGTTAGGCAGAAATCGAATAAAAATCTGTTCTTTTCTGGCCTTAACGGACGAACGTCCACTATTCAACAGATTCGGCCGACTGGGTTTACAGAAAGCGTATTTGGAGAAATGCGCTTTCCAGAAGCGAAAACGTATTTTCGCCCGAAGAAGAGTTGGAATGCGCTTTCCGGGGAGGAAGACGTATTCCGAGGAATACGCCTCCACTTACCCCCGTCAGCGGTCCGAGTCAACGCGCGCGGCGGCTGACATGTGGGGCCCGTGGGGCGGTGGGGCCCACCTTGACTAGTTGTCGTCTTCAACTCTGCGTCCGCGCGCGGCCGAGACAGGACGGCGCTCGTCCGGCGATTGCCGGCGCCTCCGGCCGTCTCCCGCGGTGCTCCGCCTATGGGCGAGCTCAGCGCGGAGAGGCACGCCCGTTGGTGCAGGCTGCGGTCGCCGGGGATGGACGAGGCGGCAGCAGTTCCGACGCCGGCGGAGAAGGCCTTTGGCCACCGGTCGCCGAGCGAGCAGGCGTCCTGGAGATGAGCAAATGGGCTGGGGAGACTCGCTGGGCTACGGTGGTTCCATTGGTGAGGAAGAGAAGGAGGGAGGAGCTCGGCATTATGCCAATTTAGGCAGAAGAGGGAGGCGACCATGGCGGCCATGGGAGGAACCGAGAGCTCTTCGAGCTAAATAGATAGGGCAGGGAGGACTAGAGGAGGATGGGGAGGCTGGTGATGAGCTCGGAGGAGGCTCGGGCACGCTATATATAGCCGGGGCGAAGGTCATGCCGTCCCCGGGTGTTGCATGGCCGAGCGCGCCGTGCTCTGACGATGGGCGGTGCACGCGCGGGCAGAGGGGTGGCTGCTAGCAGGGCGGCGCAGCGTTGGCGACCTGACAAGGCTCAGAGCGAAGCGACGACTCGGGGAGAGGAGACAACGGCAAAACGACGACGACCGAGGGGTGCACAGTGCGGCGTGCCCATCGATTTGGCTCGGTCCGGCGAGCTATTAGCGGGGGAGGGGCGTCCGGGGAGGAGAGGGGAGCGGGGGAGGTTCTGCGGCGAGGCGAGGTGTCGCGAGGACGGCGTTTGGGCGGCGGCAGAGGGGTCCCGGCGCCAGAGCGCGATTTTGGCTGCAGAGCACGCGCACTGGGCCTGGTCACCGCGTGCAAAGGCAAGAGGAGGTCTCGCATGCTGGGTAGTTGATGTCTAGCGCGTTGTCCTTCCTAGATGGGTCCTACCAGAGGTGATGGATCGACTAAAAGCGCTTTGGGTTGATGGGAAGGTTCAGCTAAAGTTTGCTGTAGCAAACTTTGACCAATAGCTGTGGTAAAATGGTTTGGTTAAATGGTCAAATAAGATGTCACACAGGTTTAGGGTAGGAAGGACTACAGTCCTGTGGATTTTGAGGTCATTTGGACAAGGTTAGAGTGCAGTTGCTTTACAACTGCAAAAATTGGCCAGAATATAGATCAGGAAGTAACACTCACATGGTTGCTTGGGTTGGGCTGCAAATTTGTGGAGTATGATCATTTGGGCATATGAAGGTACCATAAAAATTTCATCCCATTTGGATAAGTATAAATTGTACTTCCTTCACAATGCTCCACACTGGACAGAAACTTGAGGGAATTTTGTGGAACAAATGGCTTCGCAAAATGATGTGAATTCTGGCATGCTCAAATGATATAGGAATATTAAGGTCCTGGATTAATTTCCTATTTTATGAAGCAATATAAAATATAGTTGCTTCACAAACTGAAATTGTGACCAGAAACCAAGATTTGAAGGTGTGCTCACATAGATAGTTGGATGGGGATGAAATTTGGTGGAGAGTTATTATTTGATCATATTGATGATATCCTTAAATTTCAATTCATTTGGATAAGCCTAGCTAGTACTTCCTTAACAAAGCTTCTCTCTGGACAGAAACTTTGGAAATTTGCTGAGGAAGATTTACTAGTCAAATGGAGCTGAATTTTGGCATGTGGCAATTATTTGGATATGAGAGAGTGCCCAAAATTTTTGAAGGCAATCAAGAAAAATATAAAGAGCACTTCCTTCACAAAGTGCCATTCTGGAAAGAATGGAAAATGAATATTCCTGAATTATTTTTGAACTAGGAAAGGATGGATTTTGGCATACTTGTGGAAGATATGATCCAAAGAATTTATGAGAATTTTGTGGGAATTTTTGGAAGGACAGAAATATCGGTTGCTTCACAACCTAGGGCAAACAGGGTTATTCCTTTAATAGAAAAAGGAATATTCCCAGGAAATAAATATTGGGGTTGGGCTAGGATGGAAATGACATGGCCTTGAGATGGAGTTGAGAGTGACAAGCCACTTGGAAGTGGCAGGAGAGAAGATCTTCCCAGGTTTCAAGACCACATAGCCACGGAAAAAGAACTCCAAATAAAAAAATTCGAAGAAATCCAAAAGAAAAAGAAAGGGCCAAAAATCGGGGTGTTACAGTTATCCAACATAATCACCGATCCAATGCCTACGAGCTTTTCACATATTGTTCTTTGCTAAGTTACTACTGGTGCTACTACTGTTACAATTGCTACAAAACTATTGCTGCTACTGTTACTGGTACTGTTACCATTATTTCTATTGCTATCAAACTACCATACTACTGTGCTGCTGATCACTCTGCTGCAAATATTTTGTCTCCAGGTGTGGTTGAATTGACAACTCAACTGCTAATACATGCAAATATTCTTTGGCTCCCCTTGTGTCGAATCAATAAATTTGGGTTGAATACTCTACCCTCGAAAACTGTTGCGATCCCCTATACTTGTGGGTTATCACGCGCAAATAACCTAGGCTCACAAGGTTATTGCCACCTACCGGGCCAGGGTAGCACGCATGCATAACCTTCCTTCTTTGGAGGTACTGACAAGAGGCAAGGCAATAGACCAAGTTAGGGCCGTCCCATACCGGCAAATGTGGCTGCACTGATGAGCTCGGTTCAGTGGCACTATGACTCGATCCAGCCGACAAAAGAGATTGTTATTATTAAGTCACATTCTTTATCATTGCAATAACAGTAATAATGCATACTATAACATTTATGGAAACATAACAACCTATCTCCACATGCATTACAATGAATCATTAGTGAAACAATGTTTAAATGGCAAGTTTATCACTTTACAAGTTTTAGTTGTAGGTTACGACCATCCGAACCCTTGTATGAAACCGGCAAATAAATCAGTAGCCACCAGAACGGTCTTTACAACTCAGATCTGGGACAATTACTGAAATAACTCAACCACTACTCAAGACGGCTGAAAAGCAGCTCAGAGCATGAGACAATGTTGATAGAAAGAATGTAGCGGTTCCCTAAGATGGCCGAAGAACAGCTCAGAGCATGGGGTCACCGCTACAAAAAGAAACTCAACAGCTGCCCAAGACGGTCGAAAAGCAGCTCAGAACACGGAACAATTGTTGAAAAGAGAAATATAAAGTTGGCATCCACCCCGGACGGCTGAAAGCAGCTCAGAACATAGGCGTGGTGCCGCCACCAAAGAAAGGGGCAAGCAAGGGTTCATCAGAATCGCATACAGCTTAGTACTACGCATACGAGCATAAGCACACTCATTTACATGCAAGTACTTACACATACAAGAACAACATAGAAGCAATGCTTTAGGGCATATATCAGATGGTCGGCTTGCCTGGGGGTCGAAGAGTTCATCAGAAAGAAGTGCGATCGTTTCGCAGACGGAGTTGCCGGAGAAGTTTCCCTGCGAAAATGGCTGAATAGGGGGCACGGGCAAAATGGTCATTTTCAAAATGTGTCAACATTATGAAAATGATACCATCGGGACGGGCTTGACGAATAGAGATCGTGGGCTTTGGAATCACCTGATTCGGAGCTACGGTTGCAAAGTTGTGGCTGTTCGTTCTTTAGGTAGAAAAATAAACATAACCTGTTCATTTTTTCCCTTAGCCGACGAACGTCCACTATTTAACTGTTTCGGCGCTGGGCTGAGACCAAAGGCGTATTTTGAAAAATATGCTTCCAGCGCAGGGAGACGACTTCTGCAGAAGCCGCTTCCACTTATGTGACGTGGCGGTGCCCCTCTCACTGACGGCTGGGCCCCGCGCGGCTTCTCTCTCCTCCCTCCATCTCCTTCTTCTTTCTCCCGACCGGTAACAGAGGGTGGCCGGTCACCATTGTTGCCACAGCTTCGGTGGGCGAGGGCTCCGGCCGAGGGTGGGGATGGACGCGTCGGTCAATGCCGCACCCGCCCGTACCCGAAGTGGAGGCGGGGGTGGACTGTGGCGGCCGGACGTTGGGTGGAGGCGGACGGCGGCCACGGTGAGCTCAGGGCTCGGGGCTATGGCCTGCCCTGGGCCAAGATGGAGGGTGGGGAGTCACCGTGGTGGTGGTGGGGGTCGATGGCGATGGCTAGGTGGAGAGGGGAGGGAAGGGCACTCGGAATTTGCCCGAGGCCGAGGCGGAGGTCATGGCGGCGATGTGGTGGCAATTCATGCAGAGGAGCTCAAGGCTCGAGCTTGGGGGTTCCAGGGAGGGAGAGGGGAGTGGTATGAGCCCGAGGGGGCTCGGGCATGGCTATTTATAGCCGGCGAGGTGAGGGGATAGGCACGGTCGCTATGGCATCCCTATCGCCGCCCTGGTGCTTCCGGCAAGGTGGCAAGCGCCTGGTGGTGCCGACATGATGCGAGGGACAGCGAGACGCGTCGCAACAGTGAGGGGGAAAAGAGCCAAGGGGGAACACGACGGCGGCGGGTCACGGGTGCACAGGATTGTGGCGGAGCTCGTCGCGGCGCGGCGAGGGAGAAGGAGGAGGGGAAGAAGGGTCCAGAGGGGGTACGTGGGTGGTGCGGAGCTGGTCGGCATGCTCAGACGAGCGGAGACCAGCCGGAGGTGACTTCTCGAGGGGTGCCGTGCGCAGAGCGCGCGCTTGTGCATGTCGTGCGCGTGGTCACCACACGTACTGCGTGCTCTAGCACGCTCCTGCTCGTAACACCTTGTCAACTAGACCCCTCGCTGCTCAAATGGATGAGATATGGCACTGGAGAGACCAGGAAAGGTCTAGGTTGATTGAGGGGATCCAGAACAGCTTCTGGACAAAAACTTTGGGACCTTGCAGAGGTGAAACAATTTGGTAAATGGTACTGAGATTATGCCACATAGGAATGTGGTAGGAAGGTGTAGGTTCTGGCAAAATTTGAAGGCATTTGGACCTATTTTGCATATACTTCCTTTGCAATGCCAAATTTGGTCCAGAAACTAGACTTGGAAGCTGTGCTCAAATGGCTTAATGAATTTGGCTCACATTTGGTGTAGGGAAGGGTTTTGGCTATATGGAGGCACTGGTAAAATTTCATACCATTTGGGTATGCCAAAATGGTACTTCCTTCACAGTGCTTCTCTGTGGACAGAATATTTGGAAAATTATTGAGAGAGATTGGATAAATGAATTGAGCTGATTTTTGGTTTACATGGGTGATTCGTCAATGTTAATCACCATGCAAAATTTCAGCTCAAGAGGATCAAGGGTTGAGGCACTTCCTTTGCAAATGTCCAAACTGGTCAGAATTTGCAAATGGATGGTGTGCTCAAAATGTGAACTATGGAACTTGGATTCTTGATGGAAATGGTGAAGATATGGATAGCAGAAGCTCCACAAATTATTTGGGATTTTTCCTGGCTACCAAAATGGTAGTTCCTTTGGAAAGGGCCTAAAATGCAATATTGGCTTTAAATAGGAAAATGCAATTTCCCTTATTTAATTATGGCCAATATTTTTATGAGAGCTCAATATGATCACAATGAATATCTCCACAAGTTTTCATGAACTTTAGAGATGGGTAGATATTTTCCTGGATTTAATTCCTTCTCGGGGCAAAAAAAAAGGAATAAATTTTAAATGAAAAATATTGCAAATGACTTGGCAGTATTTTTACATATCCATGGTTGATAAGTATAGGAGAGTCTCTGGCAAGAGTTTGGTAAGCAATAGATCAAAGGAAATTGGGGTTCCTTTGTAACTGCAAGAATTATGGTTTCCCTTCCGATAGGGTTTCGGCGGCAAAACACTGAGAATATAGTTTGAGTGGCAAGGTGGAATTGGAGAGAATCTCTCGTCTGATAGGAAAGGCAAGGCTATATGGCCATCTTCATATACCCAAGAGCGAGAAAAAAATCCAATAACACCGAAAGAAAAAGACGGGAGTCCAATCCTGCGAAGGAAAAATTGAGGAGCAAAAACCAGGGTGTCACATCTAGATACGGAAAGAAGATTGTAACCAAGAGATTCAACAAGCATAACATTTTGAATGGAGCTACCATTGGATATGGCCACCTTACCAAGGCCAAGTACCTTACCCTTGGAGTTATCTCCAAAAGTCACATACTTGCGTGGACCATCATTTTTTGCAAGCCCACGAAACATGTCTCTATCTCCGGTCATGTGATCGGTACATCCACTATCAAGAATCCATTCTTTTCCTCCGGTCATGTAATCTTGAAGATTTGCCATGAGACTAAGATTCCTCATAGTCTTCTCATATTCGATGTCGAATTCCTCGTCCTCATCATAATAGCATGCTCAACATCATCATGTATGTGATCATCACCTGAGGCAATGGATTCATTAGTATCATGATCATGACAATGTTCAAGTTTATGAATTCTAATGGCTTCCATGATAATGTTACTAATGGTTCTAACATCTCCTTTAGCACGCATAAGATCACGAAGCTCAAATAAGCAATTATCAAAGTTAGGATCACTAGGCTTCATCTTGTGAAAAGCAATAGTATTATGAAGAATCTCATAAAGATTCTTTAAAGAGTAGTTGGGATATCGCTTTTCCAAGTCATTCCATAGAGTATAGGCGCACTCAAAGTTTTGCATACAACCAAGCACAATTTTAGGTAATCCTCTAATGATAAGATTGATGGTTCTAAGATTACGAAGCATGTCAATTTCTTCTTCATGAGTGGGATGCAAGGGATCAATGGGAGGCACATATGAACTATGAATATACTTGCTCAAATTAAATTCATCAAAGATATCAAGCATTTCATCCTTCCAAAAGTGATAATACTCTCCACTGAGAATAGGGACCCTACATCTAAGACTCCCCAAAGTAGACACATCCATCTTCCTCCAATGGTGATTAAACCAAAGCAATGGAGACCAAAGCTCTGATACCAATTGTAGGGTCAAGAAGATAGGTCTAGAGGGGGGGTGAATAGACTCTTAACCAACCAAAGGTGTAGTTTTTAATTCTCTTGGAATTTAGGCAGATTTTAGCACTAGTTAAGATATCACCAAGACTTCCTACACATGCATATATAGAGATAGAGCAGCGGAAATAGTAAAGCATGCAAATGTGCGAAAAGTAATGGGGTAGAGAAAGGAAGATCAAACGCAATGAAGACACGGTGGTTTTTGGCATGGTTCCGATAGGTGGTGCTATCGTACATCCACGTTGATGGAGACTTCAACCCACGAAGGGTAACGATTGCGCGAGTCCACAGAGGGCTCCACCCACGAAGGGTCCACGAAGAAACAACCTTGCCTATTCCACCATGACTTCCATCCATGAAGGACTAGCGTCACTCGGGGTAGATCTTCATGAAGTAGGCGATCTCCTTGCCCTTACAAACTCCTTGGTTCAACTCCACATGATCTTGGAGGCTCCCAAGTGACACCTAACCAATCTAGAAGACACCACTCTCCAAAAGATAATAAATGGTGTTTTGATGATGAACTCCTTGCTCTTGTGCTTCAAATGATAGTCTCCTCAACACTCAATCTCTCTCTCACACAGATTTGGCTTGGGTAGGAGAAGGATTGGAGTGGAAAGCAACTTGAAGAGGCTAGAAATCAAGGTTCAAATGGTTGGGTTGGAATCTCTTGATCTCAACACATGAGTAGGTGATTCTCTCTCAGAAAATGAATGGTGGAAGTGTAGGCACGTTCTGATGGCTCTCTTAGAGAGTAAGTGGGGGTGGAGGGGTATAAATAGCCTTCACCCAAAATCCAACCGTTACACACTTTTGACCCAAATCGGTGAGACAGAATGTGAACTCGGTGAGACCGACTAGTGTAAAAGATGTGAACTTTAGGCTTTTCGGTGGGACCGAAGTGGAACAACTCGGTGGGACCGAAGTGCAATGGCTAGGGCAAAACCCAGTCTCGGAAATTCCGATTATTTCAACTCGGTGATTCCAAAGTGAAACAATGTCATCACAGAAACTTGGCAATGCCATCTCGGTGGGAACGAGATCCATTTCGGTCAAACCGAATTGCTTGGGTTTGGCAGTGGCAATAGGAAGTGGTAATCTCGGTGGGTCCGGATGGGAGATTTTCGGTGGGACCGAGATAGAGAATTAGGGTTTGGACAGATGTGATTATGAAAAAATGACTGAGGGTTTTGGAGCAATACCACTAAGCACTTGAGCAACAACCTCATCATTAACACCTCATCCCCTTTTAATAGTATTGGCTTTCCTAAGGGACTCAATGTGATCTTGGATCACTAAACTGAAAATGTAGAGTCTTGGAGTTGCCAATCTTGTCCTTGACATTTTGAAGGGATCCACATCTTCTTGTCCTTGCCATGCCATTGTTGAACTTGTCTGATATACACTAGATAAAAGTATTAGTCCAACAATATGTATGTTGACATTGATTACCAAAACCACCAAGGGAGCAAATGTGCTTTCACTCTCGCCGGCTACTTGATCTCATTGTGCATTACAGAACCCAAGTGCTTAGCGCCCGCCAGCACCCACAAACTTATTTTGAGCTAGCACACCAAATGGGCTGTAATTCCTAATAAGAAAGGCTGCATGGACGTGACAGCTTTGGATTCTGACATTTCGACCCCACAAGGAAAAAGCCTATCAAAGGTGGTGTCAACTACAAACGATTCTGCCTACCAGCCATTGGATTGACATCCAACGTCTATCGTGTTTCTTCTATCTCTTCTCTTCTTCCTTCAGACGCCCAAACGAAACCACACCGTCGGTCCCGCCTGCTCCTGCCTCCCACGGCTGGCTGCGCCTCCGCCCACGCATTGCCGCCCCACCGTACCCTCAAATGTTGGCCAGTCCATCACTCTACTCCCCCACACAATCTGTTATTCTCCGCCGACGTCAGCCCCAACCCACACCCACACCCGAACCATTCAACCCTCGTACTCCCCTCCGCCTGCGACTACACTACCGCATCTTCCACGGCTGCTGTTCGTTCCCGTACGAGGCCTCGCTGCCGTCCTACGCCTTGGTTCGCTCGCCGCGGAGCCGCCGTCTGGCATTGTCAACATGGTCAACAACCGAGAGGAATCAGGACATGACTGTATGTGGAGAGGATGACAGTAGGGACCCACGAGGGTCATGGCAGTACGCAAGCAAGTGCCTTCTTATAACAATCCAAAAAAAATGCTTCCTCCTAATGGTTTGACATCTGGGTCCCACGCCATTGTCAACGTAGTCAATAAACGAGAGAATTGCCCAACAAGCGGCTGACACCAGGGACCCAGCAGCTCGCGCAGTTTTTTTTTGGAGATGGAGCAGGGTATCAACTGGGCTGTGCGGGGGCTGTATCCCCCTAGCCCTGGCTTTTATTTTCTGTTTACCACATGACCAGCCCAGTTGTTGTTTTTTTCTTTCTGAAAATGGATAGCCCAGTTCTTTTTTTGCAGAATACCCAACCGAGGCCTACTTGCTTTTCTCAGCCCTGCTAGGCTGCAAATCTTTCAAGACGAGGAGGGATGTATTCGGGGCTTGCTTAGAAAATGGGCTATAATTAGTAATAAATGGGCTGTAAATTTTAAGAACAACACATCAAACCGGCAATTAGTTTTATATTACGGTTTTTTAGGATTTCGTGATTTTAAATTTCATTGATTTTTTTGCGGGGAAAATTTCGTTGGATTTTAAATAAATATAAATTTATTTTTCAAATTAGTTTGAATCTGACTCAAAATTTTGGGATTAAAAATAGTTCAAACCCCACCGAAATATGCAAAATTTTGTTGAATTTTTTAACCGTGGCCAGAAGGGCTGTAATGCTAACAAAAAGAATATGGGCTTCAAAAAAATCCTTAACAATTAGCAAATGGGTTGTAAATTATTAAAAATAATGGCAAATGGGTTGTATGCTATTTGCCACAGATTTGTAGGCTAACTTGTGGGCCTACTATGTTGACGCGTACGCAGGGCTTTGTGAACTTAGTCAACAAACGATTCTAGCGGCAGTGACCGTTGGATAACATCCAACGGCCGTGCTGCTTCTTCAATATCTGATCTTCTTGCTCCATCCGCCCAAACCAGCGCCGGCGGGACTGCCTGCTGCCGCCTCCTGTGGCCGGCTGTGCTGCCGCGCAGGCCTCACCGCCCCCTCCTACTACCACCGCTGGCTAGGCCAGCCCTCTACTCACCCACACTTCCTGTTATTCTCCGGCGACACAAGCCTCACACCGCAGCCGAACCAATCAACCCTCGTACTCCCCTCAGTGTGGGCATCCACTTATGTGACTTCGCTGGCTCCGGCTCGTTCCCTTCCTGGGCCTCGCCGTCGTCCACCGCGTTGGTGCTCTCGGCGCGGTGTGGTCAACATGGTTAACAAACGACAGCCATCAGAAGAGGGATGTACATGGAGAGGCTGACAGTAGGGACCCACATGGTCCATGGCCGCATGCAAGCAAGTGCCTCCTTATTACGTGAATAGAATGATTCCTCCCCCTGACAGCTGGGACCCACCAGCTATGTCTTCGCATGGAAGGAAGTGCCTCCTTATTACGCGAAAAAAACGATTCCTCCCCACGACAACTAGGACCCACCAGATTTGGAGGCTGACTTGTGGGCCTACTAAGTTGACGCGTACGTAGGGCTTTGTCAACTTAGTCAACAAACGATTCTAGCAGTAGTGACCATTGGATGTTAATCCAACGGCCGTGCTGCTTCTTCAATCTCTGATCTTGCTCAAGCCGCCCAAACCAGCGCCAGTGGGACCGCCTGCTCCTGCCTCCCGTGGACGGCTGTGCTGCCGCGCAGGCCTCACCGCCCCACCCTACTCCCACCGCTGGCCAGACCTTCCCTCTACTCACCCACATCCCCTGTTATTCTCCAGCGACAGCAGCCTCACACTGCAGCCGAACCAGTCATAACCCGTACTTCACTTCACGTGGGCATCCACTGTCGCGTCTTCCCCGGCTCCGCGTAGTTCCCTTCCGAGGCCTCGCCGTCGTCCACCGCCTTGGTGCTTTCGGCGCGGCGTGGTCAACATGGTCAATGAACGGCAACCATCGAAAGAGGACTGTACGCGGGGAGGCTGACAGCCGGACCCACCAGCTACATCTTTGCACGCAAGGAAGTGCCTCCTTATTACGCGCAAAAAAATGATTCCTCCCCCCTGACAGCTGGGACGCACCAGCTATATCTTCGCATGCACGGAAGTGCCTCCTTATCCTCCCTGACACCTGGGACCCACCCGGTCGAAGCGTACGTAGCGTTGTCTGTCTGGTCGCGAACGTGTACGTACATACTGGTCGATCGGTCTTTCTGCAAGGATTAACCGTGGCCGAGTAAGTAGCGGCACGTGTCGTAGTAGTGCCCCCGACGTAGCAGTTCAGGCAGTCCCGTCTAAATCGTGTACACGTACGTACAGACACACGGCAGAAAATACGGCCACGTACGTACATTCGGGCGGGGTCTTGAATGTGTACTCGCGCATACGTACGGCCAGGGCTCGTGTACATGGAGAGGCAACGGACGGCAGCAATGGCGTCGTGTTCATCGGCAGCCAACTGGCTGGGTCGAAATAGAGAAACGGCGCCGAGTTCATCGGGAGGCAACCGACTGGGTCGGAATGCGTCCTGTTCATTGGGAGCCAACTGATGTCTACTATGCAACTTTTATTCTTGTAGACGTTGTTGGGCCTCCAAGTGCAGAGTTTTGTAGGACAGTAGCAAATTCCCCTCAAGTGGATGACCTAAGGTTTATCAATCCATGGGAGGCATAGGATGAAGATGGTCTCTCTCAAACAACCCTGCAATCAAATACAAGAAATCTCTTGTGTCCCCAACACACCCAATACAATGGTAAATTGTATAGGTGCACTTGTTCGGCGAAGAGATGGTGATACAAGTGTAGTATGGATAGTAGATATAGGTTTTTGTAATCTGAAAATATAAAACAGCAAGGTAGCAAGTGATAAAACGGAGCACAAACGGTATTGCAATGCTTGAAAACAAGGCCTAGGGTTCATACTTTCACTAGTGCAATCTCTCAACAGTGCTAACATAATTGAATAATATAACAATCCCTCAACGTGCGACAAAGAATCACTCCAAAGTTCCTATTAGCGGAGAACATAAGATGAAATTCTTGTAGGGTACGAAACCACCTCAAAGTTATCCTTTCCGATCAATCTATTGAGCCATCCCTAATAGTGTCACAAACAGCCCTAGAGTTCGTACTAAAATAACACCATATGATACGCATCAACCAACTCTAATGTCACCTAGATACTCCAATGTCACCACAAGTATCCGTGAGTTAATTATTCGATATGCATCAAAACAACTTCAGATTCATAATATTCAATCCACACAAAGAACTTCAAAGAGTACCCCAAAGTTTCTACCGGAGAAAGGGAGATGAAAATGTGCAATCAACCCCTATGCCTAGATTACCCCAAGGTCACGGGAATCCGCGAGTTGATCACCAAAACATACATCAAGTGACTCAATAGAATACCCCATTGTCACCACGGGTATCCACATGCAAGACATACATCAAGTGTTCTCAAATCCGAAATATTCAATCCGACAATAACGAAACCTCAAAGGGAAAGACTCAATTCATCACAAGAAGATAGAGAGGGAAGAAACACCATAGGATCCAACTATATTAACAAAGCTCGCGGTACATCAAGATCGTGCCAAATCAAGAACACGAGAGAGAGAGAGATCAAACACATAGCTACTGGTACATACCCTCAGCCAGGAGGGTGAACTACTCCCTCCTCGTCATGGAGACCGTCGGGATGATGAAGATGGCCTCCGGTGATGATTTCCCCCTTCGGCAAGTTGCCGAAACAAGGCTCCAGATGGTATTTCTTCGATACAGAGGCTTGCGGCGGCGGCGTCGAAGTTCTAGGTTTATTTCTGGGGGTTTCTCTATTTATAGGATTTTTCAGCGTTGGAATCACGCGAAAAGGAGCTACGAGGGGCCCACAAGGCAACATCACACGACCCCCCCCAGGGCGCGCCGTGTTGCCTTGTGACCTCCTCGTGAGGCTTCTGGTCCTTCCACGAACTTTGGGGGTCTCTTTTGGTCCAAAAAAATCGTCAAAAAGTTTCGTCCAATTCCGAGAACTTTTATTTCTGCACAAAAAACAACACCACGGTAGTTCTGCTGAAAACAGCGTCAGTGCGGGTTAGTTCTAATCAAATCATACCAAAACCATATAAAATTGTTATAAACATGGCATGAATCCTTCATAAATTATAGATACGTTGGAGACGTATCAGCATCCCCAAGCTTAATTCCTGCTCGTCCTCGAGTAGGTAAATGGTAAAAGAAATAATTTATGAAGTGTGAATGCTAGCATAGTGCATAAGTTTGATCAATGATAATTTCAATCACTTTTTCTAGCATCATTTTATATCATAAACAGTAGCTCATTTCTCATAAAACTTCTCATGATCAAGTAGCAAGCTATTCACATGTTAAAGTATAAACCATAAACTTTCTTGAAAACTAACAAACTATGTTTTCAGTCATCAAACAATTACAATTCATCTTATTTTCAGGAAGGGTCTATGTAAGAGCTTTGTTTTAGGAAATTCCACATACTCAACTATCATTTAGTCTTCCATGATTGCTAACACTCAAAGCATATTTTTAGAACAAACCGTTTCAGTCAAACACATAGGAAGATATGGGCTTAATGTTTTGCCTCCCAACTTATTTATCTCATGGATAATGTCAACAATATATAATAACTCATGATCACCTATATTCAGCTGGATATATGTGCCTTGATCTTTCCCCACCACATGATGCTTGCCAAGAGAGAAAATAAAAATGGAATAGAGAAGAACACTATTGACTCTTGCATAAAAGTAAATACATAAAGTAAAAGATAGACCCTTCACAGAGGGAAGCAGAGGTTGTCATGCGCTTTTTATTTTTGGATGTGCAAGCTCTTAATGCATAGGAACGTCACTTTATATTGCCCCTTGTGATAGCAACCTTTATTATACAGTCCGTCACTTTTATTTCTTCACCATCACAAGTTCGTACAAAGCTTATTTTCCCTTACAATAAAAGATCATACATATTTAGGAGCAATTTTGATTGCTTTTGCACTGATGACAACTTACTTGAAGGGTCTTATTCAATCGATAGGTAGATATAGTGGACTCTCATGACTTGAAACTGGGTTCAAGGGTTTTGGATGCACAAGTAGTATCTCTACTTAGTGCGGATTTTTGGCTAGCAAAGGATAGGGGGCAAGCACCACATGTTAGAGGATCCAAGAACATATAACTTCTATGTGAATATAAACAAACATAACTCATTACGTTGTCTTCCTTGTCCAACATCAACTACTTGATCAAGGTTGAAAATAATTAATGGGGGCTCACAATCATAGAAGATGTCCAAGATAGTATATTTATATGTGAAATCTCTCTTCCTTCAATATTCTTTCATGAATTGTTCAAGTGACCAATGTTGTGTTTGCTAGCTTTCGATAAATTACACCACCTATACTTCTTTTATGTGAAGTCACTACTCCCCATGGGACAAGCATATGAAACACATATAATTTCAACTTTATGATATTCAATTCATTCAACAATTTACTCTTGGGATACAAGTGAAGCACGAGAGTAAATGACAAACTACTCCAAAAGATAAAAGTGAAGAACAAAGAGTAGTTAAGTGAATGGGTAGCTATGTGAAGACTCTCTCTCAAATAAAGATTTCAGATCCAAGTATTTTATCCAAACAACAAACAAAATGAAAATAAAAGGACACTCCAAGAATAGCACATATCATGTGAACAAGTAAAAACTTAGGCTAACCGATAGTTGTTGACGAAGAAAGGTGGGATGCCTACCGGGGCATCCCCAAGCTTAGTTGCTTGAGACTTCTTGGAATGTTATCTTGGGGTGCCTTGGGCATCCCCAAGCTTGAGCTCTTGTGTCTCCTTAATTCCTCTCATATCATGGCTTCTCCTAAATCTTAAAAACTTCATCCACACAAAACTCAACAAGAACTCGTGAGATAAGTTAGTATAAATCAATTCAAAACCTTAGCATTCTCTACTGTAACAAATCACTAAAATTATAATTAAACATTGCATACTAAATTCCTCTGCATATTTAATACTCCTATCCACAAATAGAAGCATTAAACAAGCAACATATGCAAACAATGCAACTATAACCGAAATCTGTCTAAACAAAATAGTCTGTAAAGGGTGAATAAAAATTCACACTTCCATAGATCCAAAAATTCTAAAAATTACCACATGACAGAGAACTCATGAATGCTTAGTATGTAAAAATTTAAGATTTTTATCATGTTCTGACTATTCAGGAATATTCTGGACATAACAGAAAACTTTCTGTTTTCAAACAGCAACACATAAACTTGCAAACTGAGCATGGTAAAGGCTATAATTTGCATTTTGTTGAACTAAAAGATACAAAACATGATTATTGATAACACCAAGCAAATTTCAACAAAATAAAATGACGCTCCAAGCAAAACTCATATTATGTGACGAATAAAAATATAGCTCCAAGCGAGGTTACCGATAGTGTTGAAGACGAAAGAGGGGATGCCTTCCGGGGCATCCCCAAGCTTAGACGCTTGTGTCTTCCTTGAGTATTACCTTGGGGTGCCTTGGGCATCTCCAAGCTTAGGGTCTTGCCACTCCTTATTCTCCTCGTATCGTTATCTCACCCAAAACTTGAAAACTTCAATCACACAAAACTTAACGGAACTTGTGAGATAGGTTAGTATGATAAAAAAAAATCATCCACTTAGGTACTGTCAAGACAAGATTCATAATTGTTATCACATAATGCCTACTATATTATATCATTTCCACAATTTATATTACTCAATATAAGCTATGGAAACACTAAAACAAGCAAACTATGCATTGAAAACAGAATCTGTCAAGAACAGAACAGCATGGAGTGAGCGAATTAAAAAGCATACTTATGTACCTCCCAAAATTCTGAAACATTAGGAAAACGTAATTTTTTTTATATTAATACTGTGTAAAAATTTCAGATTTTTTTGACGTTCCAGTAATAAACGAAAAATCCAGCACTGGATGCAAAACTTTCTATTTTTTGCACAGAATCAATTCAACTATCATTTGCACTATCCCAAAGGTCTTACTTGGCACATTATTGAAAGAAAACATATAAAACATGATTACTACAGTATATTAATCATGTAAATGCACAAAAATAGTAGGTATAAGTATTGGGTTGTCTCCCAACAAGCGCTTTTCTTTAATGCCTTTTAGCTAGGCATGATGATTTCAATGATGCTCGCATAAGAATAAAGAATTGAAACATAAAGAGAGCATCTTGAATCATATGACAAGCAAGTTTAAGCCTAACCCACTTCCTATGCATAGGGATTTTTTGAGCAAACAATTTATGGGAGCAAGAATCAACTAGCATAGGAAGGCAAAACAAGCATAACTTCAAAACTGTCAACACATAGAGAGAGGAAACTTGATATTATTGAGATATGTAGAAGCATATATTCCTCTCTCAAAATAATTTTCAGTAGCATCATGAAGAAATTCAACAATATATCCATCACATAAAGCATCCCTTTCATGATCCACAAGCATAGAATTTTTACTACTCTCCACATAAGCAATTTTCTTCTCATTCATACTAGTGGGAGCAAACTCAACAAAATAACTATCATGATATACTTGATTGGCATAATCCAATTGAAAATTAAAATCATGATGACAAGTTTCATAATTATCATTATTTTTTATAGCATACATGTCATCACAATAATCATCATAGATAGCAACTTTGTTGTCATAATCAATTGAAACCTCTTCCGAAGTAGTGGAATCATCATCAAATAAAGTCATGACCTCTCCAAATCCAGTTTTGTCAATATTGCAATAAGATTCAACACCCTCCAAAATAGTGGGATCATTAGTACCTAGAGTTGACACTCTTCCAAACCCATTTTCATCAATATAATCATCATAAATAGGAGGCATGCTGTCATCATAATAAATTTGCTCATCAAAACTTGGGGGACTAAATATATCATCTTCATCAAACATAGCATCCCCAAGCTTGTAGCTTTGCATATCATTAGCATCATGGATATTCATAGAAAGCATACTAACAACATTGCAATCATGCTTATCATTCAAGGATTTTATGCCAAACATTTTATTGAATTCTTCTTCTAACAACTAAGCACAATTATCGGAATCCATATTTTCAAGAAAGACATCATATAGATAAAGCATTTGATGCAACTTCAATTCCATTTTTTGTAGTTTTCTTTTATAAAACCAAACTAGTCATAAAACAAGAAACAAAAATATTCAATTGCAAGATCTAAATATATACCTTCAAGCACTCACCTCCCCAGCAACGTCGCCATAAAAGAGCTTGATGTCTACTATGCAACTTTTATTCTTGTAGACATTGTTGGGCCTCCAAGTGCAGAGTTTTATAGGACAGTAGCAAATTTCCCTCAAGTGGATGACCTAAGGTTTATCAATCTGTGGGAGGCGTAGGATGAAGATGGTCTCTCTCAAACAACCCTGCAATCAAATATAAGAAATCTCTTGTGTCCCCAACACACCCAATACAATGGTAAATTGTATAGGTGCAATAGTTCGGCGAAGAGATGGTGATACAAGTGTAGTATGGATAGTAGATATAGGTTTTTGTAATCTGAAAATATAAAAACAGCAAGGTAGCAAGTGATAAAACAGAGCACAAACGGTATTGCAATGCTTGAAAACAAGGCCTAGGGTTCATACTTTCACTAGTGCAATCTCTCAATAGTGCTAACATAATTGAATCATATAACAATTCCTCAACGTGCGACAAAGAATCACTCCAAATTTCCTATTAGCGGAGAACATAAGATGAAATTGTTGTAGGGTATGAAACCACCTCAAAGTTATCCTTTCCGATCAATCTATTGAGCCATCCCTATAAGTGTCACAAACAGCCCTAGAGTTCGTACTAAAATAACACCATATGATACGCATCAACCAACTCTAATGTCACCTAGATACTCCAATGTCACCACAAGTATCCGTGACTTGATTATTCGATATGCATCAAAACAACTTCAGAATCATAATATTCAATCCACACAAAGAACTTCAAAGAGTACCCAAAAGTTTCTACCGGAGAAAGGAAGATGAAAACGTGCAATCAACCCCTATGCCCAGATTACCCCAAGGTCACGGGAATCCGCGAGTTGATCACCAAAACATACATCAAGTGACTCAATAGAATACCCCATTGTCACCACGGGTATCCACATGCAAGACATACATCAAGTGTTCTCAAATCCGAAATATTCAATCCGACAATAACGAAACCTCAAAGGGAAAGACTCAATTCATCACAAGAAGATAGAGAGGGAAGAAACACCATAGGATCCAACTATATTAACAAAGCTCACGGTACATCAAGATCGTGCCAAATCAAGAATATGAGAGAGAGATCAAACACATAGCTACTGGTACATACCCTCAGCCCCGAGGGTGAACTACTCCCTCCTCGTCATGGAGACCGCCGGGATGATGAAGATGGCCTCCGGTGATGATTTCCTCCTCCGGCAGGGTGCCGGAAAAGGGCTCCAAATGGTATTTCCTCGATACAGAGGCTTGCGGCGGCGGCGGCGAAGTTCTAGGTTTATTTCTAGGTGTTTCTCTATTTATAGGATTTTTCAGCGTTGGAATCACGCGAAAAGGAGCTACGAGGGGCCCATAAGGCAATAGCACACGACCCCCCCAGGGTGCGCCGTGTTGCCTTGTGACCTCCTCGTGAGGCTTTTGGTCCTTCCACGAAGCTTCGGGGGTCTCTTTTGGTCCAAAAAAAATCATCAAAAAGTTTCGTCCAATTCCGAGAACTTTTCTTTCTGCACAAAAAACAACACCACGGTAGTTCTGCTGAAAACAGCGTCAGTCCGGGTTAGTTCTAATCAAATCAAACCAAAACCATATAAAATTGTTATAAACATGGCATGAATACTTCATAAATTATAGATACGTTGGAGACGTATCACCAACCGGCTTGGACGGAACAGCCGAAACGGGGTCCTGTTCATCGGGAGGGGTGTGGCGTACCGCAAAACGGGACTCCACGGGATACTGTTCAACCACTGTCGACTTCCTC
This sequence comes from Elymus sibiricus, assembly GCA_039707655.1. NCBI lineage: Eukaryota > Viridiplantae > Streptophyta > Magnoliopsida > Poales > Poaceae > Elymus > Elymus sibiricus. Next base: position 161,893,151 of record CM077666.1, on the reverse strand, counting down.
CAGCCTCCACCGACTACTATTCATTTAGCCTCCACGGGGTCCTATTCATCCACCCCAACCGGCTGGGGTGTGGCGTGATACGTCTCCATCGTATCTACTTTTCCGAACACTTTTGCTCTTGTTTTGGCCCCTAATTTGCATGATTTGAATGGAACTAACCCGGACTGACGCTGTTTTCAGCAGAACTACCATGGTGTTGTTTTTTGTGCAGAAATAAAAGTTCGTGGAATTGGATGAAACTTTTTGGAGATTTTTTATGGAATAAATAAAAAATACTGGAACCAAGACCCACTGGAGGGGGCCACCCTGTGCCCACGAGGCACCAGGGCGCGCCACCCCCCCCAGGCGCGCCCTGGTGGCTCGTGGGGCCCACTTGGCTCCGCTGACCCTAATCTCTGGCCTATAAATTCATAATTCCAGAAAAAAAAATAGGAGAGGAAGTTTTATTGTGTTTTACGACATGGAGCCGCCGCCACCTCCTGTTCTTCATCGGGAGGCCAGATCTGGAGTCCGTTCGGGGCTCCGAAGAGGGGGATCTTCCGGCATCGTCATCATCAACCATCCTTCATCGCCAATTTCATGATGCTCACCGCCGAGAGTGAGTAATTCCTTCGTAGGCTTGCTGGACAGTGATGAGTTGGATGAGATTTATCATGTAATCGAGTTAGTTTTGTTAGGGCTTGATCCCTGGTATCCACTGTGTTCTGAGATTGATGTTACTATGACTTTGCTATGCTTAATGCTTGTCACTAGGGCCCGAGTGCCATGATTTCAGATCTGAACCCTTTATGTTTTCATGAATATATTTGTGTTCTTGATCCGATCTTGCAAGTTATATGCACCTGCTATGTGTTATGATCCGCATACCCCAAGGTGACAATAATTGGGATTCTTTCCGGTGATTGCCGTAGTTTGAGGAGTTCATGTATTCACTAAGTGCTAATGCTTTGTTTCGGTTCACTATTAAAAGGAGGCCTTAATATCCCTTAGTTTCCTTATGGACCCCGCTGCCACAGGAGGGTAGGACAAAAGATGTCATGCCAGTTCTTATCGCAAGCACGTATGACTATATACGGAATACATGCCTACATTACATTGATGAATTAGAGCTAGTTCTATGTCACCCTAGGTTATGACTGTTATATGATGAATGTTATCCAACATAATCACTGATCCAATGCCTACGAGCTTTTCACATATTGTTCTTGCTAAGTTACTACTGTTGCTACTGCTGTCACAATTGCTACAAAACCACTGCTGCTACCGTTACTGTTACTGTTACTATTATTGCTACTGCTATCAAACTATCATACTACTGTGCTACTGATCACTCTGCTGCAGATATTTAGTCTCAGGTGTGGTTGAATTGACAACTCAACTGCTAATACTTGCAAATATTCTTTGGCTCCCCTTGTGTCGAATCAATAAATTTGGGTTGAATACTCTACCCTCGAAAACTGTTGCGATCCCCTATACTTGTGGGTTATCAAGACCTTTTTCTGGCGCCGTTGCCAGGGAGCATAGCTCTATTTGTTGAGTCACTTGGGATTTATATCTGTTGATCACAATGAAGAATCTGAAAGACGCTAAGACCAAGATCATTCCCTCTAAGACGAGGGGAGGTAAGGAACTGCCATCTAGCTCTGCACTTGATTCACCTTCTGTTTTGAGTAAACTTGCAACACCACCACATGCTATTAATTCTGATATGTCGCAAGTTATTGATGATACCACTTCTGCTATGAATGATACTCATGATGATGCTAGTACTATGCTTGATAATGCTGTGCCACTTGGTGAATTTCTTATTGAACAACTTGCTAAAGCTAAAGAAATTGAAAATATTGAAACTCTTGAGAATTATGATTCACCTATTATGCCTAGATCTCCTACTAGAGTTGAAACACCTGATGAACATTGCTTTGATAGGGAGACGGCTAGAGCCATCCCATCTTGTAATGATAGAGATGAAGTTATAAAACTGCTTGCTGAAATGAAAGAAAAATCTATGAGGGAGAGAATGAAATATGATCCTAAGTTTGCTACCTCTCCCATATTTGTTACTGATAAGGATTATGAATTCTCTGTCGATCCTGAGTTAATTACTTTGGTTGAATCTGATCCTTTCCATGGCTATGAAACTGAAACTGTTGTGGCACATCTTACTAAATTAAATGATATAGCCACCCTATTTGCTCATGAGGAAAAAATTCGCTATTACCATATTCTTAAGTTATTTCCTTTCTCATTAAAGGGTGATGTTAAGGAATGGTATAATACTCTTGCTCCTGGTTGTGTGCGTAGTCCCCAGGATATGATTTATTATTTCTCTAAAAAATATTTTCATGCTCATAAGAAACAAGCTGCCTTACAGGAAATATTTAACTTTGTGCAAATTAAAGAAGAGAATCTCCCTCAAGCTTGGGGGAGGCTTCTCCAATTACTTAATGCTTTGCCTGATCATCCTCTTAAGAAAAATGAAATACTTGATATCTTCTATAATTGACTAACCGATGCTTCTAGGGACTACCTAGATAGTTGTGCGAGTTGTGTTTGCAGGGAACGAACTATTGAACAAGCTGAGGAATTATTGAATAATATATTGAAGAATGATAATGATTGGACACTTCCCGAACCACCGCCTAAACCCACTCCGAAGAAGAGGGGTATTCTATATCTCAGTCCTGAAGATATGCAAGAAGCAAAGAAATGTATGAAGGAGAAAGGTATTAAAGCTGAAGATGTTAAGAATTTATCACCTATTGAAGAAATACATGGTCTTGACACACCGCCACAGGTTGTAGAGGTAAATTCTCTTATAAAATTTGATGCAAGTGATATTCCTTATAACAAACCTCCTAGTCAATGCTTGTATGAATTTGACAATTATATTATTAAGCAAGATCACTTCAATGCAAATGTTATGAAACAATTGAAACGAAATGCCTACATGATTGATCGCTTGAGTGACTTGTTATTTAGGATTGCTAATAATGTTAAAGGTGTAAGTCAACATGCATCTATGGTTCAAACTCAATTAGAACAAGTTGCCAAATCTCAAAGTGAATTGCTCGATGAAATGAATAACAATATGAATGATCATGATGTTAGGGTAATGACTAGAGGAGTTAGAATGACTCAGGAGCCACCTTATCCTGAAGGTCACCCTAAAAGAATTGAACAAGACTCTCAAATAATTAATGTTGATGCACCTACTCCATCTAAAAAGAAAAAGAAAAATGATAGGACCTTGCATACATCTAGTGAACCCGAGGTAGAGAAACCCTTGGAGGATAGTAATGATGTTTCTATTTTTTATGCTGAAACACAATCTGGTAATGAACATTCACCTGATGACAATAATAATGATGATGCTCATGTGGATACCCAACCAGATAATGATGTTGAAATAGAACCTGTTGTTGATCTTGATAACCCACCTTCTAAAAATAAACGTTATGATAAAAGAGACTTCGTTGCCAGAAAACATGGTAAAGAAAGATAATAATGGGTTCAAAAACCCATGTCCTTTCCTCCTAAACCATCCAAGAAAAAGGATGAGGAAGAATTTGAACGCTTTGCTGAAATGCTTAGGCCAGTCTTTTTGCGTACTCGTTTGACTGATATTTTAAAGATGGCCCCTTATGCTAAATATATGAAAGACATTGTCACAAATAAAAGAAAGATACCTGAAGCTGAGATTTCCACCATGCTTGCAAATTATTCATTTAAGGATGGAGTACCTAAGAAACTAGGAGATCCGGGAATACCAACTATACCATGCTCCATTAAAAGAAACTATGTCAAAACTGCTTTGTGTGATTTAGAAGCCGGTGTTAGTGTTATGCCTTTCTCTTTATACAAAAGACTTGATTTGAATAAACTCACTCCCACTGAAATATCATTGCAAATGGCTGACAAATCAACTGCCATACCTATCGGTGTTTGTGAGGATGTGCCCGTTGTAGTTGCAAATGTTACTATTCTAATAGACTTTGTTATACTTGATATGCCCGAGGACGACAACATGTCGATTATCCTGTAGGAGATATGCCCTAGAGGCCATAATAAATGTTATTGTTTATCTCCATGTTCATAAGTATGTTTATGTTCCATGCTATAACTGCTATGGTTCTTGAGTCTACAATAACCACGAGGCTCGGAGGAAGACTCATATGCACGTGTGGAATAATAAACGGTAAAATGTATTCCTAGTCTGGCCTCTAAGACTAGCTGAAGTGTTGCATGATGGTTCTGTTTTCCTGATCATAGGCATGACTATGCCGGCAACTTTGAGGGCACAATGTTAGTAGAACACTTGTGTTGAATCGACCCGAATTGATGTTATGCCATGAGATACATTCATCACAAGTTAATGGTTAATAACACAGAGGAAGTTAATGTTTGCATAATTCCTTAGACCATGAGAGTATCGAGTTTCTTCATGCTTGCTTCATGAACTTTGGGGTTTGTTAAATGTCATCCGTAAATGGGTGGCTATTACGGCGGCTTACGGGTTCATGGAAAAGTATGTCAAGTAACTTGATAGCTCAAGACTGGGATTTGCTCCTCCGATGATGGAGAGATATCTCTGGGCCCTCTCGGTGTACGGTATCCATCATCGTCTGGCCAGACACATTGTGATTTGATCACTGGGATGCCGGAATGCGGAAACGAGAAAAGACTACAAAACCGGTAACGAGGTAACTAGCATAGAGGACAAGTTGTTGATCCACGGGGATGCCGATAAATCTCACCTCGGGTATTTGTAACATATCGCGAAGCAACAGGAATAGCACACGGCAACTGGAGGTTCACTCGAATATTTATTCGTGTGGGTATAGGGGTCAATATGGGTGTCCACGGCTTCGATGTTGATCATTGATCGGAAAGTGTTCCAGCCATGTCTATGCTTCACCGAACCTATAGGGTCACACGCTTAAGGGTCATCTATCTACTGAATACTAGACAGGGAGTCTGGGAGAAAGTCACCGGAAAAGTTTCGGAGACAACGGAAAAGTTCCGGAGAGAACACCGGAATGGTTTCGGTAAAACTGAAAAGTTGTTTCGGGGTATGCCATTAAGTCAAATTGGTTTCGGCACACGCCTAGAAATTCTTGGAGGGTGCCAGAATTATTCTGGAAACTTCTGGGATTTTTCCAGGATAAAAACCGGAAAAGTTCCGGAGCTGCCGGAACCGGTTTGGTTACTTTTCGCAGATGAAAATCACTAATCCGAAATTGTTTCGGAACACGTCCAAAATCATTTGTGTGGGTACTAGAATTATTCTAAGACCCACAGAAATATTTTTGGATTTAACGGTCGCGGAAAAATGTTTTCATGAATAGTGAAAGTGCTTTTTGGGTGTCTTCTTGGACAAGCCACCTTGAGGGCCTTTTGGTATTTTTCCCCTTGGCTTCTTGGAGAAGCCACCCTTGGGCTTGGCCTATAAATAGGGGTGGAGGGGGCTGCCTAAAGACTCATCCCTTGCTCTCATACACATGCCATGACATTTCTGGCTTCTCTCTCCCTCCCAGCGAAATAGTTTTGTAGAGCCGAAAGGCTGTCTGGGTTCCGGTGGGAACTAGTTCTGGACGGCGAAGCCCTGCCGGATAGATGACACCGTATGTGTGCAACCCCATAGAGAGGTCATAGTTTTGATCCTTTGCCCGAGGGGCTGTTCGAGTACCTGCCCGGAGGGCTGTCTGAGTGACCCGCCCGAAGGGCTGTCCGTGAGGCCTCCCGGAGGGCTGTCCGAGGATCCGTCCGGTGGGACTATCCGAGGGACTGTCTAGAGGCCTCCCGAAGGGCTGTCCGAGGATCCGTCCAGTGGGACTATCCGAGGGACTGTCCAGAGGCCTCCCGAAGGGCTATCCGAGGATCCGTCCGGTGGGACTATCTGAGGGACTGTCCCGAGGCCTCCCGAAGGGCTGCCCGGAGATCCGTCCGGTGAGCTGACGAGGGAGTACATCCTCGCGGTTGGGAGGTTTTAAATCCTAGCTACGGGGATCTGCACCGCCGATCGTCATCGACTCTACTTCCGCTGCGCTACGAGTCGGTAACGAAAAGATCAAACCTTGTATGCAGTCTCCATAGTGGTCCTGGGCTGGTGCGTAGGTCGGAAATTTTTTGTTTTCTGCTGCGTTCCCCTACATATCCTTGGTAGACCCTTTTTGAATAGTGTAGGGGCTGTTATTGATTGCAACTAAAGCAAGGTCACTTTTCATATCAATGGTAATGAACATACGGTGCACTTTTCGAAGAAACAATTTCAAGTAAATGGTATTCGTGTTATTGGAAAGACTCCGACAATTACTATTGGAAGTTTTCAACTCCCTCTTCCTACTGTCAAAAAGAAATATGAAACTCTTATTATCGGGGAGATGCATATCCCCGTTGAGGTAACTTAGTGTTATACGAATTTTTTTCGGTTTTATGTCACTCGGAAATGGTTTGTTAATAAGACTTGATCAACCTTAATAATGGATTCTTTTTGAGGGGCATGTGGTCGATGAATTTAGTAGGCACAACTTTCTGTACCCACTTTTTGTTTTCTGTTATTTTTAGTTAAATAAAATAAAATGCCATGATTATCCTGTTTTCTGATTTATCCGTGCAGTAAAAAAAATAGCCCAGAAATAAAAGTGCTCAGAATGCAATAAAATTTTGATATGAATTTTTATATAATATTTAAGAATTTTTGGCACTAGAATCATACCAGGGGGTGTGCCCCAGGTGTCCACGAGGCACCAGGGCGCGCCACCCCCCTGGCGCGCCCAGGTGGCTCGTGGGCCCCACAGGGACCCCCTCACTTATCCCTTCAGCCCACTTCGTCTCTTACCTCTAGAAAAAATTCCTGGTAGCTCTCTCCCTCGTGTTCTTGCTCACAAACCTGAAATTTTCGATCTCTTTGCTCGGAGCTCCGTTTCCGAAACTGTTTTGGGAGATTGCTCCTTGGTATGTGACTCCTCCATTGCTCCAATTAGTTTTTGTTTTAGTGGATTATATTTTGCATAACTAGCTGCTCTTGGTGCTACTGAAAATGAGCTTGCATGTTGAATTCTTTGAGTTCCAAGTAGTTTGAATGCTTGATATAGCCTCTAGACATCCATATGGGTAGTTGCTATCAATCTTGTGAAGTTTTATTGATATCATTTTGTGGTCCAAATTTTTTCAGAAAATTGTTCTTAGGAAAATGAATATCTTCCGGAGGAGTTCTTCGAGGAAGAGGTCTTCTAAAGCGTCATCAAGTGAAAGCTCAGCACGCCAATCATATGAGGAACCAAGGGCAAGTTCGGTGCGGGGTGCCGAAGCAAAATCATGTCGATGGCCTTGCAACGAGTTCATGCTAGGTGCAGGCATCAAGGAGGAATTTGACCAATATATTCACAACACCGAGCTCTCCGCCTTCATCGCAAATAAGCCACCACAGCACTACTACCTCACTCATTCATTCACCCAAAACTTTGAATATCATCCGCGCACTTCTAGAGTTCTATTTCACCTCTATGACAAATCCTATAGTATGTCTCTAGAAGAATTCTGTGTTGCATGCAAAATTCCATATTGGGGTTCGTTAGATGAACCACAAAAATTTGATTATGAGTCATTCCTTAATAGCCTTTGCAACGATGAGGATAGGGGAGTCACGCAGGCCAGAATAGTTAGCATCCACTTTCCTGCTATTCGATATTTTGCACTCTTTAACGGTAAATGTATTGTTGGTAAGCAAGACTGCAGTACGCTTTGCGCCCCTGATCTAAGTCTTATCCATACGGCTTTGACTGGCAGCAAGTATTATAATCTTGGGGCTATTGTTGCACGTAGGCTGCAGCGTAACGTGGGTAATGGTGATTTGTATGGAGGAATTTATGCCTCCCGCGTAGCTACAAAGTTAGGGGTCTCGCCCAATTCCAATGATCCCCTCCTACCTTATAAATATTTAAATTTCGAAACAATGCGAGAACATAAGTTTTTAAAACGTAATGCACAGGGATACGAATATAACTTAGTTTTTGATAAATGTCGTTCTCTGCATGTTGTTCTGTCTGCTCCTGCCCTCTTTGATTTTCAGAACAAGCAGAGATATTATCTATTGGAGAGCGAGGTGCACTAGTACAAGGCGGCGGTCGAGGCTGCCCGTCTGGCTGAGGAGGCGGCTCAGAACGCCTCTACGAGCTACCACTTTGATGATTACCCAGACCAGGGATGGCGATGACCAAGCTAGGCCAAAAGCCTAAGCTTGGGGGAGTACGTATTTCTCACCGACATTACTTTCATGATTACACATTTCATTCCAGTTGTCGGTGTTCATACTTTTTCATTGTATAATCCATGTTAGTTTTATTTTCTCGTCTTCTTCTTGTGTGTTTGAAAAACTTTGAGAAAATCCAAAAACATTTCTTGTTTCTTTTCGGTTTTTCTTTCTAGCTAAATTAGTTGTAGAATTAAAAGAAAACCCAAAAAGATTTCCCGTTTCTTCTTTTGCTTGTTGGGAGATTTCCCGTGTAAATAGTTTTTCTCGTTTTTTGTTTTCTTCTTTAATTTGCTTTCTTCAGAAAAACTCAAAAAAACTCAAAAAAATATTTCAGTGTGTTTCTCTGAAATTCTTTTCTTTTGTTGAGTCATTGTAAGGAGAAGACCACGATGAAAATGTTGAGTGGCTCTCGTATGCATTATTGTTGATCTGACAAAGAGCCCATATTACCTTGTCTTCTCCTTTAAATAAAATGCTTGCAGAATCCAGCTTAGTCCACGACATACTTGCACTATTTTTATTTTCATAACATTCGGTCGTGCAAGTGAAAGGCAATAATGACGATGATTTGATGAAGTGACTGTGGCAAGGAAAAGCAGGTATGAACTCAACTTGTTCTTTGTTTTTGTAAATATGTTTAATGCAGTATCCATGATTCAGCATATTATGATTACACATGTTTATGATGACAATTAGAGATTATAGTTGCTCATGCCATGCTTAAGTAGCTAAGAGTGGATAATGATTTATCTTGGATGTCAACATGCATTAAAATGTTCATGATGTAGTATGATGATATGGTATCCTCCTCTGAATGTTTCGAGTGGCTTGACTTGGCACATGTTCACACATGTAGTTGATTCAAAACCAACGTAGTCTCCACGATATTTATGTTCATGGTGTTATATCCTACTCATGCTAGTATTCAATGTTGATTATTCATAATGCATGATTATGACCATTTTTGCTCTCTAGCTGGTCGCTTCTCAACCTATTTGCTAGCCTTCGCCTGTACTAAGCGGGAATGCTGCTTGTGCATCAAAACCCTTAAACCCAAGTTATTCCAGATGAGTCCACTATATCTACCTATATGCGGTATTACTCTGCCGTTCTAAGTAAATTTGCATGTGCCACCTCTAAATATTCAAATGAACATCTGTTTTGTGTGCCCGTACTGCTCATGGAGCGACAGGGGGCGGTCAGTATCTTCAATGCTAAGCGGGTTATTCTCACGATGAGTGTTTATTCACTTGTCCTTGCACGAGAGGGGCTGGTAATCGGGATGCCCAGTCCCACTATTAAAACTGCAAAATAATAAAACAAACTCCCCCGGAAAGTTGTTGGTATGGAGGGCACCCGAGGATTCGGCTAGCCATGGCTTGTGATTGTTGGTGGAGGGGGAGTAAACTTTACTTTACCGCTTGGGAACCGCCGCTAATGTGTTTAGCATGGAAGATATTGAAAACTCCCGGTCGTGACGTTGATAGGAAAGGCATACCTCCCAAAATTTTATTTATCTCTGATTTAAGCTTCGAGCTCTGGCACCTCTATGAATCCATGCTTCCCTCTGCGAAGGGCCTATCTATTTCCTTCTATATTATTTTACTTTTATTGTTGAGTCATCACCTTCTCAAACAAGCACCAGACCTGAGAGCACTATTGTCATTCTCATGCATTGTGTATAGTTAATGGTGTGTGCATCATGACTGGATCTCTTCTACCATGAATTACAATGTTTAGTCGCTGCTTGAATTTTGGAGGTGCTCTGCATTTATGTTTTGCGGTCTCAGAAAGGGCTAGCGAGATACCATGCTGTCATATTATATCATTATCGTTTTGACAAAGTGTTGGCATTTGAGATATCTTATTATTGCTCGCTAGTTGAATATGCCATTGATATGAGTGAATATAATTTCTAAGAGTTATCATTTGTATGGTTAGTTATAATCTTTGCTGAAAACTTGGGTACTATTTAAGCATATATATAGATACAAGAACAATAGAGTTTGTAAAAGTTTTTCTTTATCACTTTCAGTTTGTCAACTGAATTGCTTGAGGACAAGCAATGAGTTAAGCTTGGGGGAGTTGATACGTCTCCATCGTATCTACTTTTCCAAATACTTTTGCTCTTGTTTTGACCCCTATTTTGCGTGATTTGAATGGAACTAACCCGGACTGACGCTGTTTTCAGCAGAACTACCATGGTGTTGTTTTCTGTGCAGAAATAAAAGTTCTTGGAATTGGATGAAACTTTTTGGAGAATTTTTATGGAATAAATAAAAAATACTGGAACCAAGACCCACTGGAGAGGGGCCACCCAGTGCCCACGAGGCACCAGGGCACGCCACCCCCCCAGGCGCGCCCTGGTGGCTCGTGGGGCCCACGTGGCTCCGCTGACCCTAATCTCTGGCCTATAAATTCATAATTCCAGAGAAAAAAATAGGAGAGGAAGTTTTATTGCGTTTTATGATACGGAGCCGCCGCCACCTCCTGTTCTTCATCGGGAGGCCAGATCTGGAGTCCGTTCGGGGCTCCGGAGAGGGGGATCTTCCGGCATCGTCATCATCAACCATCCTTCATCACCAATTTCATGATGCTCACCGTCGGGAGTGAATAATTCCTTCGTAGGCTTGCTAGACGGTGATGAGTTGGATGAGATTTATCTTGTAATCGAGTTAGTTTTGTTAGGGCTTGATCCCTGGTATCCACTATGTTCTGAGATTGATGTTGCTATGACTTTGCTATGCTTAATGCTTGTCACTAGGGCCCGAGTGCCATGATTTCAGATCTGAACCCTTTATGTTTTCATGAATATATTTGTGTTCTTGATCCGATCTTGCAAGTTATAAGCACCTGCTATGTGTTATGATCCGCATACCCCAAGGTGAAAATAATTGGGATTCTTTCCGGTGATTGCCGTAGTTTGAGGAGTTCATGTATTCACTAAGTGCTAATGCTTTGTTCTGGTTCACTATTAAAAGGAGGCCTTAATATCCCTAAGTTTCCTTATGGACCCCGCTGCCACGGGATGGTAGGACAAAAGATGTCATGCAAGTTCTTATCGCAAGCACGTATGACTATATACGGAATACATGCCTATGTTACATTGATGAATTGGAGCTAGTTCTGTGTCGCCCAAGGTTATGACTGTTATATGATGAATGTTATCCAACATAATCACCGATCCAATGTCTACGAGCTTTTCACATATTGTTCTTGCTAAGTTACTACTGTTGCTACTGCTGTCACAATTGCTACGAAACCACTGCTGCTACCGTTACTGTTACTATTACTATTATTGCTACTGCTATCAAACTATCATACTACTGTGCTACTGATCACTCTGCTGTAGATATTTAGTCTCAGGTGTGGTTGAATTGACAACTCAACTGCTAATACTTGCAAATATTCTTTGGCTCCCCTTGTGTCAAATCAATAAATTTGGGTTGAATACTCTACCCTCGAAAACTGTTGCGATCCCCTATACTTGTGGGTTATCATGGCGGCCTCCTCGGGGTCCTGTTCATCTAGCGGCAACCGCCTACTACCACGGGGTCCTGTTCATCCAACCCCCACCGGCTGGAGTGGGGCGTACGAGCGGGCGGCAGCAACGGGAACTATTCATCCACAGCCAACCATTCGGCTGGGTCAACTCACCACGTCTCGCGCAAGGGGTTCGATCGATGCAAGTCTCGACTCGTTCTACGTATCGCGCGCGTGGCAGCAACGGGCACTGTTCATCGATAGGCAACCCAACACCGGCTGGCTATGTCTCGCACGGGGGCTCGATCGGCTTCAGTAAGCAGCGAGAAGGATCGATCAGGTTCAGTTAGAAGCGAAGGAATCGCTCGGGTTCAGGTAGCAGCGAAGGGATCGCTCGGCTTCAGTACGCAGTGGGATCGATCGCTCGGGTTCAGTACATGTAGTAGTGCGAGGGATCGATCGATCGCTCGGGTTCCGTAAACGAACGCCTCGCTTGGGTTCAGTTAGCGAGAACCTCGCACACACGCGTGCGTACGAGAGAAATGCTCAAACTCACTGCATCACTCGGCCCCGACCACCCACCGTAACCGGGAACTCCCCGAAAATTTCCTGGCCCTCACTTCTACCATGATTTTTTATGTCATGGACGGCCCAAAGAATGTCATGCGGGTGCGTCTCCGGCCCGCTCAGGATGAAAAGCCCATTTTCTATCATAATTTTTTGTCATAGAAGTAGGAGTTCACCACATCTATGATGATACGGGTTTTTGTCACAATTATCGTCATAGAAGTGTCACAACCATGACAGAAAAAGTTCTTGTTCGGGCCATAATGTCACGGATGTGTCCTTTTTTTGTAGTGCATGGTGGTCAAGGACCAGAGGGGAGAACCTCTCCCCATCTAGGGGGGAGGCCATGAAGGAAGAATCCAAAGGGGGAGCCTCTCTCTCTCTCTCTCTCTCGGTGGCACCGGAGTGCCACCGAGGGAACCATCATCGCGGCGATCATCTTCATCAACTTCACCGTCTTCACCGACATCCCCATCACCTTCCTCACCTCTATTCAGCGGTTCACTCTCCCGTAACCCGATGTAATCCCCTACTTGAACATGGTGTTGGATGCTATTGATTATTATTATGATTTCTTGCATCTTCTTTGTTACTGAGTAGATTATTGTTGTCCTACGGGTTAATTGGTGAATTGCTATGATTGGTTTGAGTTTCTTGTGGTTATGTTACTGTCCTTTGGTGCTCACCATATGAGCGCGCGCGTGGATCACACCATAGGGTTAGTTGTATGTTGATAGGACTATGTATATGGGGGCATGAGTGACTGAAACCTCGCGCGGACCATGGAAATTGTTACATATGGGACTGGGACCAATATATCTTAATGCTATGGTTGGGTTTATCTTAATGAATTTGTTAGTAGTTGTCGATGTTTGCTAATAGTTTCAATCATAAGTGCATAAAATTCCAAGTAAGGGATGGCATGCTAGCAGAGGCCTCTCCCACATATAAACTTGCAATGATGATCGGTTTAGTAACTTAGCTGATTGCATTTGGACAATTCCGCACACCATACCACCACTATTTCACACTCGCTTTTTGTATTATATTATATCTTTACTTAGGCAGCATGTAATTTTTTATGTTTACGTTCTTCGTTATCTTGCAAAAGTATCTCTTTATACCCGCAACGTAGGTTTATTTCTTCTTTTTAGATAAAGCAAATGCTTGGTGTACGTAGGGTTGTATCAGTGGAAGATAGGACCTGGGAGAATATTGATCTTACTTTTATCTCCTTGTGGGGTCGACACTCCATACGTACCACCTCCATCATTGGAAAGTGCTACGACAATTCCTTGTATTATCAAGCTCTTTTCTGGCGCCGTTACCGGAAAGTAATAGCGTAGGGTGAATATTTTCGTGTATGCTTGTTTGCTTTTGTCAGTAAGTAGTTTTTTATTCTTGTTCTTGTTTTCTTTCTTTAGTTGTTTTTGAAAACGCAAAAAAATGAAAATAAAATAGTTGTACTTGAACCTTTATGCCTACCTTAATGGCTTTAAAGAAAGCGCTGCCTGGGACACTACCCGGAAGTTTTAGAGAGTTTTTTCTTCTTTTGTGTGCTAATAAACTTTTTAAAAACAAAAATATAATAAAGTGGGGAACCTAAAACTTTTTTAAAAAGAGAAATGATTGGAAAGTTATGCATTGAAGAAGTGAAGGTCGACCTTGAACACTTGTGTTCATGCTCATGGAAAAAATGTAAATCTTTTCATGGAAGTTTCTCATAAAAATAATGATCCCCTTGTATAAACTAATGTACTATAAAAATAAATTGTCAATGTTTGCCTTTAGGATGTTGCAATTGCAATTTTCTTAGGTTCTGTGTAGAAACATAAACTTTTGCCTCCAGTATTTGAATTTCCTCTCTGAACTCAAACATGATCAATTCCTAAAAATTACACAGTACTGAATTGCAAATTCTCTGTTACTTCCTAATTTTTCTGAATTTTTTGAATTAGAAAAGTATGCATCTTAATCAGATTACTGCAGACTGTTCTAGTCTTGACAAATTGCCGTTATAGTTTTGTTATCTGCTTGTTATAGAGTTTTCATGGCTTATATTGGGGGGTGTAAGTGCATCAAGTGCCCCCTTAGTGGTTTTGGAGTATTGAAGACAAATAGGTTGTGGAACTAATGTGTTTGTGATATACACAGGAGACAGAGTCCCTGAAGATTTGGTTTAACACATGGAAGACGACCCCTAAAAATAGATTTCTTCAAGTGAAGAATTTGATGATGAAATTGGTACGGCCTTTGAAGAAATTGATGTGAAGACTTTGAAGCTTGAAGACTTTGGTTTTCGTAGTTTCTTTTTTTCTTATTTGAGTCATCGGAAAAACCGTACTGTTAAAGGGGGTCTAGGTGAAACATATTTCACATTTCCAAAGTGATGCTCAAAACTTCTCAAACTTACTGAAACCCATACACAAGCCGCTTCGAGTGAAGCCTTTGGAAATCTCCAGTACAGCTGACGCATTTGCTAGCGACAGTGACGAAGTTCATCTGGTTGCTGACGAATTTGGTCAGGCTGAGGAGTTAGGAATTCGCCAGTGCGATCTGCCTAAAGTGAGGAAATTGAGTGCCCCGACGAAATTGAGAGTACAATTTCCCGACCGTTGCTGCGCCGAGTGCCAGCTGTCGAGTGGATCCTTATCCTGACAATGGTCGAATCAGACAAGGGCATTTATGACATTTTATGTCGGGTTGCCCCCTGGCTATAAATAGCCGCCCCCAACCAGTTGTTGGTTGGCTGCTCCGAGAGAACTTGACACTTGTCATTTGAGAGCAACCCATCCTCTGACGACTTTGAGAAAACCCAAGAGAGGAAAAACCCAAGAGAGGAAAAACCCAACCAGAGCCTAAGTGATTGAGCATCACTGAAGAGATTGATCTGTGTGATCCGACGCTTGTTACCTTTGAGGACTATCATTCCTCCAGACAGTTAGGCGTCATGTTCTGAGCACCCAAGAGTAATTGTGGCGTGCCGGTGAACAAGTCTATGAAGGTTTTGGAAGTCTACCTTGAAGACTTACCACGAGTGATTGGGCGAGGTCTAAGTGACCTTAGCTCAAGAGGAATATGGTGAGGACTAAGTGTTCTCTGAGTTGCGACTCAGTCGCCTCAACTAGACGTACAGTTGATGCAGCAACTGGAACTGGTCTACCAAATTCCATTGTCTTCACCGAGCCAACCTGGTTTCAAATTCCCCACCCTCTCTTACTTTATTCCGCTGCTGAAGAATTTGTGATCTATCCTCTGACGAATTTGAACTGAAGTATTTGTTCATGCTATCTTTTATTTCCTCAGTTCATATTCTTCATGCGTGTATGATTGTATGATTGCATGTTCTTCACCCTTATGTATCTTGTTCGCATGTACTCTGATTCTGTGATGACTTAGTTTCCCTTGCGTTTCTATTTCTTCACTCTGTTCTTCGTCAAATTCTTCAGAGTTTGACGAATTTCTAAAAATCTCCCATTCACCCCCCTCTGGGAGATAACCTGCGCTTTCAATTGGTATCAGAGCAAGGTACTCCCTTATTCTGTGTGATTTTGGTTTAACCACCTGGAGTTTTAGTTATGTCGACCGCAGGTATGATCAAGGTCTCCGCTGCGTGCCCCATCTTCGATGGCACAGACTATCCCTACTGGAAGAACAAGATGTGAATGCATCTTGAGGCTATTGACAATGATCTCTGGTTCGTCATCGAGAACGGCGTCCCCACCATTTCACCAAGTATCAATGCTGCTGACGTGAAGCGTTGCAAGCAACTAGACTCTCAAGCGAAGAACATCATTTGTGGTCATCTCAACAAAGGACAGTATGGCAGAGTAAGTGCACTGGAAACCTCGAAGCTTATCTGGGAGCGGCTCTCAAAAGTGAATGAAGGTGTTTCCACTCAACGTGACTCCCGAGTTGATGTTCTGCGCAATCTCTTCAACCGCTTCAAAAGACTCGACAACGAAAACGTGCAGCAAACCTTCGACCGCCTCACTGATATCTCCAATGAGCTTCAGGCTCTTGGTGCTGCTGACATCACCGATCATGAGGTGGTGAAGAAATTGCTGAGGTCTTTGGACAGTTCCTTCGACACTTTGGCACTGATGATTCAAGAGCGCCCTGATTACAAGTCACTGGATCCTGCTGACATTCTTGAAAGGCTCAACACACATGAATTTCAGCAAGCCGAGAAGAGAGATATGTATGGACCCAGCTATGGTCGCCCTCGCGCTCTGAAGGCAAAAGCAAAAGCCAAGGCTATTTCTTCATCTGAAGAAGAAGAAGAGGAATATGAGAGCAGTTCTGACGGTGCTGAGGAAATTGGCAGAGAACTGGCTATGCTGGTGAAGAAGTTCCAGAAGTTTTCCAAGAAGAACAGATTCGGAAAATCTTCAAAGTATGACTCGAAGAACACTAGAGAAGCGTCTGCTCGAGACTACAACAAAAGAACCTGTCACAAATGCAAGAAGTCAGGCCACTACATCGCCGACTGCCCTCTTTGGCAAAAGAAGAAGAAGAAGAGCAGGGATGATGATGAATCTGATGGGAAGAAAAAGAAGTCTTCATCTAAGTCCTCAAATTCTTCATCAAAGTCCTCATCTCACAAGAAATCTAGTTCTGGCAAAGTTCGTGCATTCCTCGGGAAGGAAATGGATTCTGAAGAAGAATCTAATGATCAGCAAGCTGAGGAATCTGAGGAGGAGTCAGACACTGGTGTGGCAAGCCTCGCTCTCGCCACTGAGTACGTCAGCAAGTCCATCTTCAACACTGAGGATAAAGGTATCTCCACGAACAATGATGACTGTGCTGATGACTACGCTCCCACCTATTGCTTCATGGCTCGAGGTGCAAAGGTAACCTCACGAGAAGCTTACTTTGAAACTTCCAGTGATGATGACTCTGAGTGTGAAGCTAAACCAAGCTATAAAAAACTTGCTAAAATTGCAACTGAGTAACAACATGCCATGGAAAAGATTCAAAAACTGCTAGACAAAAGCGATGACCTGTTGGACGAGGAAATGGATCGTAGTCAAGCTTTGTCTGAGGATCTCAGAAGGCTCAAGTCTCAATATGACGAACTTGAAAGTCGTCATGTGTCCCTCTCAGCTGAACGTGAAAAGTTGTCCTATGAATTTCTTCAAAGGAAGCAAGATCTCGAGAAGGTGAGAGCGTCTCATGATGATCTTCAAAAGGAAAACGATTCACTCCTCGCTCAACAGATCAGTACCGCTCAGGAAGAATTTGTTGCACCATGCTTAAAATGCCTTGAACGTGATAATGCTAATTCTTCAGCTGAATGTTCAAATGCTTCTGTACTTGCAATTGCTTCACCTGCTACGATGGCCACTAACCCCTCATCTGAGGAAGCCACCGGTGATACTGATGAAAATGCAGGGCTGAAGGAATTATATGTCACTGGCATGTACAAAAGCCTCAAAGGGCATCAAACCCTGTGTGATGTGCTCAAAAAGCAAATTCTTCACAGGAACCCTAGGAAAGAGGGTATTGCCTTTGAGAGAAAGCTCAATGCTGATGGTTCGTATTGGAAGCCTGAGCAGTATTCCAAAACTACCTGGGTTGCTGCAAAGGGACCTCCAGTAGACCCATCTACTTTATCTGGCTATACTTGTGATTCTTCAGATGAGTCATTTGACTCAAACTATAAACTGTTCAAGAATCAGAATGGTGAAGTCTTTGCCAGATTCATTGGTACTAACTGCAGGAACGGTCCACCTGTGAAGAAAATCTTGGTTCCTAAAAGCCTCTTGGAAATTCTTTAGGTGAATGTCATCATGACACCACCGATGAATAAGAAACTTCCCAGGGCAAATTCTTCACAGGGATCAAAGTCGTCAAATGGATGCAGACCCACTTATGGTCGCACTAATGCCTCTGTTTTGCAGGGAAACAAACAGTGATTTGATGAATATGAGCATTATTCTTCGAACCATTATGTTCACAAATCTTTGAGGAATTTCTCTGCTTATTCATTCAATTACTATACCCCTCCTGTGAAGAGAAATGCATATTCTTCAATGCCTAAGTTCTCCATCAATGCACTTCGTCACATTGCTTCTCAGCCACCCATTCAGATGTGGGTGGTTAAGAAGAAGAACTAATCTCTTCTGCAGGGTCAGTTCTTCAGTCAACAAAATGTCTGAAGAATTTGCTGAAGATCTAACAAAATGCCTGTTGGGATGCAGGCTAATCATGCTGGAATGAATGCTTCATTTCACACATCCCTTATGCTGCTTTACATTATACATTGATGAAATTGTTTGACGAAATTGATCATCATCATATTCTTCAGTTTGAAGCATATGAATTTGTAAGTCAGACTAATGCTTCTGCAGGATGATACACCTTCAGCCACTGAATGGGTCTTGGACAGTGGCTGCACGAATCATATGACTGGAGATAGGAATCTCCTCACTGATGCTCCCCTTACTCCGTACCATTTGAAGCATATCACTTACGCTGACAAAGGAAAAAGCAAGGTATTGGGTCTAGGTAAGGTTGCCATTTCAAAGGATCGACACATGGAAAAGGTGATGCTTGTCGAGTCCCTTGGATTCAACCTCATGTCTGTCTCAATGCTTTGTGATCTTGATATGATTGTCATCTTTGGCAAATATAGATGCATTGTGTTGTTGGAATCTGACAAATCCAAAGTCTTCGAAGGCTTTAGGAGAGGTGACTTGTATATTGTAGATTTCTCTACAGGTCCTCAGCCTGCAACATGTCTAATGGCAAAAGCTTCGGAATGCTGGCTATGGCATCGACGACTTGGACATGCTGGAATGAGGAATTTGAGCACTCTCGTCAAGAAGAAGCATATCAATGGCGCCGAGGGTGTCAAATTCGTCAAGGATCACCTCTGTGGTGCTTGCGAGTCTGGAAAGATGACCAGAGCCAAGCACCAGGCGAAGACTATCATGACCACTACTCGTCCTTTTGAATTGCTTCATATGGATTTGTTTGGTCCTACGCATTATGCCACACTAACCAATGCTGCATCTCTCTACGGATTCGTCATTGTTGATGACTACTCTCGCTACACCTGGGTGCACATCATTACCTACAAGACTGAAGTTCAGAATGTCTTCAGACGATTCTCCAATCGGGCCATGACGAATTATGGTCTCAAGATCAAGCACATCAGGAGTGACAATGGCACTGAGTTCAAGAACACAGGCCTCGATGATTATCTTGATGAACTTGGTATTACTCATGAGTTCTCTGCTCCCTACACTCCTCAGCAGAATGGAGTTGTGGAGCACAAGAACAGAACCCTCATCGAGATGGCGCGCACTATGCTTGATGAATATAAGACTCCTCATCACTTCTGGCCTGAGGCAATTGACACTACATGTCACATCATCAACCGGATATATCTTCACAAATTCCTCAAGAAGACTTCATATGAACTCCTCACTGACAAGAAACCCAATGTGAGTTATTTCAAAGTCTTCGGTGCAAAATGTTCGATTAGAGATCCTCATCACAATTCTAAATTTGCACCTAAAGCACATGAAGGTTTTATGCTTGGTTACGGAATGGACTCGCACACCTACAGAGTCTTCAACTCCTTCCACCACAAGGTTGTTGAAACTGTAGATGTGCGATTCGATGAAACTAATGGCTCGCAAAGAGAGCACCTGCCTCCTGTGCTAGATGAAATGCCACCTGAGAAATCTATCAAGCTGATGGGCACTGGTGAAATTGTGCCCAGTGAAGAAATAGCTGCTGATGAAGAAGTGGTCGTTCCTCGTCGTGAAGAAAATGAACATCCTGATGAAAATGATGCTGAGGATTCTGCACGGCAACAACAACAACAAGGCCCTCGTCCAGCACATCCACGAGTGGCGAATGAAGTGCAGATTGAGAAAATCCTCAACAACATCAATGCACCTGGTCCCCTCACTCGATCAAGAGCTTCACATTTAGCTAACTTTTGTGGGCATTACGCGTTTGTCTCTATTTCAGAGCCCACCAAAGTTGATGAAGCCTTTCTGGAACCTGAATGGATTCAAGCGATGCAAGATGAATTGCGTCAATTCGAACTCAACAATGTGTGGGAGCTAGTTAAGCGTCCAGATCCACTCAAGCACAATATCATCGGCACTAAGTGGATCTACCGCAATAAACAAGACGAAAATGGCCAAGTGGTGAGGAATAAGGCCCGTCTTGTAGCTCAAGGCTACACACAGGTTGAGGGTATTGATTTCGATGAAACATTTGCACCTGTTGCTAGGCTTGAAGCCATTCGAATATTGCTTGCATATGCTAACCATCATGATATCCTCTTATATCAAATGGATGTGAAAAGTGCATTCCTCAATGGTAAGCTTGAGGAAGAAGTATATGTTGCTCAACTACCAGGTTTTGAGGATCCAAAGTATCCTGACAAAGTCTTCAGACTCAACAAGGCTCTCTATGGCCTCAAGCAGGCCCCTAGAGCTTGGTATGATACACTGAAGGAATTCCTGAAGAAAAAGGGGTTCAAGCCTGGTTCACTTGATCCCACTCTCTTTACTAAATCTTATGATGGCGAACTATTCATATGCCAAATATATGTTGATGATATTATCTTTGGTTGCACTAACAAAAAATACAGTGACGAATTTGCTCATATGATGCAAGAAGAATATCAGATGTCTATGATGGGAGAGTTGAAATTCTTCCTCGGGCTTCAAATTCGTCAACAGCCCAATGGAATCTTTATATCTCAGGAGAAATACCTCAGAGACTGCCTGAAGAAATTTGGAATGCAAGATTGCAAAGGCCTCAAGATACCAATGCCAACAAATGGCCAACTCAATACTGACGAAAATGGTAAAGATTTCGATCAGAAGGTATATCGCTCCATCATTGGTTTGCTGCTTTACCTATGTGCATCAAGGCCAGACATTATGCTTAGCGTTTGCATGTGTGCCCACTTTCAAGCGTCACCGAAGGAATCACACCACCAGGCTGTGAAACGAATTCTTCGATATTTGGCTCACACCCCAATGCTTGGATTATGGTATCCCAAGGGCTCAACACTTGATTTTGCTGGATATTCTGATTCTGATTATGCTGGTGATCGTGTGGATCGCAAGTCAACATCAGGCACATGCCATTTCCTCGGACGATCTCTTGTATGTTGGTCCTCGAAGAAGCAGAACTGCGTTTCACTTTCCACTGCCGAGGCTGAGTACATTGCTGCTGGCGCCTGCTGCTCACAGTTACTATGGATGAAGCAAACCCTCAAGGACTATGGTGTCAACGTGAAGAAAGTGCCACTCTTCTGTGACAATGAGAGCGCCATCAAGATCGCCCACAACCCAGTGTAACACTCAAGGACGAAGCATATTGAGATTCGTCACCATTTTCTTCGTGATCATGTGTTGAAGGGAGACATCGTCATCGACCACGTGAAGACTGAAGACCAGCTTGCTGATATCTTCACTAAGCCCTTGGATGAGAGAAGGTTTTGCATGTTGCGGTGTGAGCTAAACATCTTAGAATCTTTGAATGTCCTTTGAATTGGACACACATCCTAACTCTTATGCATACTTGATGACTTTGATGCACAACACACGAAGTAACATTTTTCTTCAATCAATGAAGACTAACCCTCTAAGTGTGAAGAACTTAATGAAGAACTTGATTCTCAGAACCCTACGACAATTGTACGCAGTGTCTAAAATCATCATAGTTCTTATACGGTGGGTAACGCCACCACCTCTTTTTGACGTTCTTCAAATTTGAGTTTTTCGTCATTTGCAGTTTCGTCAAACTTTTCAAATTCGTCATTTGAGGTTATTCTTCACTGCTTTTGGTTCTATGCCTATATATATATTTGAGGTTTTCATGTCCTCAACAGCATCCACATATTACTAATTCTTCAATCGTGTTTTTCGTCATCTATGTGGATGTGATCGGACCCGCTCCCCTCTATGCTAAACTCAACCCACTCTGTTCACAAATTCTTCACATGCGTTCTACTTGACACTGTTCAAAGTCTTCACTGTGTCCTTGACAGCTGAAGAAATTGCGAACACATTTTGAAAATATTCTAATCAATTTTTGGCGGTTGCCACAGTAACTTCATCCCGCGCTTCGCACGCGAGGATAGAGATGAAAATGCATGTGTGACGCGTGTCACACAGATGCAAATCGCCAGGGGCTTATCCATCCAAAATCTTCGGGCTGCTCGGTTTTTACGGTGCCTATATAAAGGCTTGACCCCGTCAACCTCAACTCCTTTCACTCTCGCCCCTGTCACTCGCAAACCCTAGCGCCGCCGCTGGAACTCATCGTCGCCGGAGAGGAAGAGCTTCACCGCCTCGACTTCTTCGCCGTCGTACTCGCACCGGCCGCGGATTTCTTCACCTCCGCCGCCACCGTCGACGTCTTTCATCGCCAAGTTAGCGCACGGAAGATCTGAACTGACGATTTCCATCGCCTCGTCGTCCAGTTCGTCGAGTTCATCCTTGGGGTAAATAAAAGTTATTTTTACCGCCCCAGTTTGATCCTTTTGCTGCCTCAAAATCTTCAAGTGCTGTTTTTACCACTCTTTCAATTCTTCAGCACTTCCTTCTGGCCAGTCTTGAGTATTTTCACCTAAGTTACACTTAACAACAAGATTCCTCAATTGTGCAATTGCTTCAATCTGTACAACTCGGGAATCTGTGTCAAGAACACTTAGTGAAATGCGTCAAGACGATAAGG
The DNA here is from genome assembly GCA_039707655.1 of Elymus sibiricus. Lineage (NCBI taxonomy): Eukaryota > Viridiplantae > Streptophyta > Magnoliopsida > Poales > Poaceae > Elymus > Elymus sibiricus. The sequence goes on along the minus strand of CM077666.1, from coordinate 161,870,128 downwards.
GTCAATTTCTTCACCTGGTTTATTTTGAAAAATCTCTGAGAACGCATGTGACTCTTCCCTATTTCCTCGCAACTATACTCTATTCACAGGTACAATGTCAGCAGACGAATCACTAGGTTCCCATCAAATTAATTCATTTGCAGCATTGCTCGAGGAAAATCTTCAAACATCTTCAGAGTCCTCAAAAGTTCAAAAACCTCAGCTGAAGAAAATGACTGATGGGAAAAGGCCTCAAAAGGGAGGCAAGCGGAAAGAGGAACACACAGCTTTTGAAATTCCTGATGACTTGTATGACGGATATTGCACACCAGATGAGGAAACACACGGAAAGGAAACAAAGGAGTTGCGCAAAACGCGCATGCAAAAGATCAAGAGGTACTGGACATACCAGTGGAGGGATTACAATTTCGTCACCTCCAAGTACATGATGGACTTTGCTGTGAAGCCACCTTGCAACAGGCCACCTCTTGCTGAAGGCCAAACTGCTGATCCCACCAGCATCCGAAGGGGTGAAGAATTCCCCAAAGAATGGGCAAAGCAACAGGCTAAGTTACAAAAACAGGCCAAGAAGGCCATTGATGAATTCAACCGGGCCGCAAAGACCTCAGCTGAAGCTGGTGCAAGTGGCAGTGCCAGTGCACCGAAGAAGACCATGCAGAAGAAGCCTGCCAGCAAGCCAAAGCCGACAGTTCCAAAGGCTTCAGCACCAATGGCATCAAAATCTGCAGTGCCTCCTCCTACTACAAATTCTTCTGTGGCAGCAGCAAAATCTTCAACACCGGTCGTGCTCGCATCTTGCCAGCGCACCGAGGGCTTTGCAACAGCCTCAATCGCTACATCAAGTGCCTCAGCATGTGGGCAGTCATCATTTTCATTGCCCATGCTAAAGAAAAAGGCAACTGCAGGCCATGGAACTAGGCCAAGTCCCAAGAGCAAGGCCGGCGTGCCTCAGGCTGATGAACATGGGCAGGCTGACGAAGATGAGCTCGCGGAGTTCCTCAGAAGAAAGCAAGAGGAAGTAGCAATTGCAAAGAATTCTTCAGTACCACTACTGCTGGGCCCCAAGAAGCTGCTAGACTTCATTGACATCTGGTGCACCAAGCCAGATACACTTCTTGACGAATTGAATCTGCCCCCTGGTCTGGGTCATGTGCTTTCTGCCTTCATTCTGAATGTGAAACATAAAATTGCTCAAGCTAAACTGGTAAGGAAACAGCAGCTTCAGAAAGAGAAAGAGCTGCGGAAGAACATGCTTTCCATTTCCCCTCAGCAGCTTGTAGCTTTACAGACTGAGATTCAACAGCTGTCTGAGGAATTTGAAAGACAGTCTAGTCACTGCTGTGGTGTGCGTGACAGATTCATCACCACAACCAAAAAGGTTGTTGAAGAGCACAACAAGCGTGAGGCTGCCAAGATCGGCATGGTGCCTCCTTCCAGTTTCTCAGCTCTAGCTCCAACCAGTGAGACAACCAGGGCAACAGAGGTTGTGCCTGAAGAAAGTGAAAGGGCAACTGACGACGCTGTTCCTGAAGAAACAGCCAGGGCGACTGCATCAGTCGTGCCTGAAGAAACTGAACCACCAAGTTCCTCTGCAGCAGTTCCTCCAATGTCTTCATCTGTGAAGCAAATCACACCTCCTTCTGCAACAGAAGTGAAGAAAACCAAGGCTTCGGAGAAGGAAGCAAAGAAGAGAAAAGCTTCAGCCCCACCTACCATCACTGCAACAGTGAAGAAAGTGAAGACGGCACCATTGTCTTCAGATGATCCGATTGATGCCATACCGATCTCATCAGCGCCCCCTACTCCTGCCACTGCAAATCTTCAAATTGTTCCATATGGGGTGGAATATGAAATTCCTCAGGCTGATGTAGATGACACAGAAACCCACTCAGCTGCTACAACAGAGCTAGTGGATGAAGAGATTGAAGTCGAAGATATTGCTTCGCTTCACCAGGTTGTGTCACGGAAGCCCTCACAGGTTCCGTTGACTGAAGAAAATGTCACTGCTTCGTCTGCAAGCAGTGAAGCAACTGAAGAGGATGTGGACATTGATGGCGCTACAACCCCACCGATCGTTGATGACTTTTGGGAAGCGTACCATCCAAACTCGCCCATCACCACACCTCTGACGCAAGTGCCGCAATCACCCGCCGTCACTGAAGAAATTCATACGGGCTCTGAGGAGAAACAACCATCACCCCTACAGAGCATTCCTGAAGAAATACCAGCTGCAGCAGCTGATGAAACTGCTCAAGAAGAGCCCACCATGGATGTCGTCAATACATCCCCTCGGCGCGATGATTCAATTCCTTCAGCAGATACAGATACTGTTCCAACTGCCACAGCTGAGGAAATTGCTAAATCACTTGCTGTTACTGATCCCAATGATTCCACTGGGTCCCCATGACCAGTGTTTGATGTTCGCAAGAAGATGCACAACCTTCAGCCAGTGCCAGTTGTGCCCAAGATTGGCAGAACCCTCAGGCGGCCTCAGTTCGATAACGCCAAATTCTTCGAAGAGAAGAATTTCTTCATAGGCGAGTCCCCATATGACTCAGCCAAGATCAGGCGCCTGCGATTCTGGACAAGGACGTAGATGAATTTTTATGCTTCATTGCTCTTTGACAAGAACAAAGTATTTCCTCATCGCCATATTCCTCACGTGGATATGGAGTCTCTTCCGTGCTTTCGGCCAGTTCTGGCTGTTCTTCATGATGCAGGATTACTTAGCTTCTGCTCTGACGTGTGCGATTGGAATGAAGAACTCATTCTTCAGTTCTACGCCACTGTGCATTTTTCTGGAGAGGCTGAAGACATTGCAACATGGGCACTGGAATGGATGAGTGAAGACACTCACTATAAAGCACCAATTGAAGAACTTCTTCGTGCTCTCCCAGTTGATCCGCCCCAAGATGAAGCAAAGCAAATCTATGAAGAACCTAAGCTACCTGACCACCTGATGCAAGTGGTGATGAAGCCAACCGCTGAAGGAGAAGCTTAAAGGACAACCTTCCTAGTGAAGGACTTGCTATATGTGCCCAGGACCGTTCGCATTCTGTCCAAAACCCTCAGTCCAATTAAGGGTCACAACTCCAACACTGAAGAAGTTGTGGGAATCATGAAGAATTCGCTGTTCCATATTATCCATGGTACTCCCATCAACATTCATGACTTCTTTCTAAGGACATTGGTCACAGTGGCACAGTCGCCTTTCGATCTGAAGCCATATGCTCCGTGGATCATGAGATTCATCAGATCTCGATCTGCTATTCACTACAAGGCAGACAGTCAGAATCACATGAGCTATTTGCCTGAAGTTGAAGTTCTTCAGAGCACCATCTCCTCAGTACCTGGCAAGGGCAAGACACCAGTAGATGAAGGATTATGACCTCTGGATGGACATTTTCGTCAACCTATTTCCAGCTCCAATGCTGATGAATCTGCTAGCCAGGACACTGCAGCCAAAGCCTCAAGGCCAAATTCTTCACCTGAAGCACCACGTGTCATGACAGACCATGAGCTGCTTATAAGCCTTCACCAGAAAGTGGACAGGAATCACAGATGGGTTAGGCGTCAGTTTGCTGCCGTTCAAGCCAACATGACAGTGACGCATAACTCAGTGCGCAAAAACCGCTATTATCTTCATGAGATTTTTGACAGATCATGGGCCATCCTCTCGCATCTCAAGACCGATGAAGAACTTGCAGATTTGGACTTTCAGATGAACTTTGACTGGGCAGAACCGCCAAGGAAGAAGTTCAAGAATACCAAAGTTCCTCCTCTCATGCCATCTTCAGAGTCTTCATCACGCCGGACTGATGAAAATGAAGCTGCTGACGACGATGCTACTGGTCCATCTGCTTCACGCGACCCCGACAACGCTGGCGCTCCCTAGTCTTCATCGCGATGTTTTTCTTCAGGGGCGTTAGTCCTCACCTTGTCTCCTTTTGGTCATCTGATGACAAAGGGGGAGAAGTGTGAGTTAGTCTTCAAGCGGGTCGATATATGGGTTGTTTTTGCTTAAGTTGCAACTCTTGAACTTCATTTGATTCGCTCTTGACGAGTTTTAACTTAAATAACTGTTGGTTTTCTGACTCTTTTGCAATGTTTCACATGCGTGCTCTGATCTTAAATATATCTGCTCATGCATGCACAATTTCGTCAGACACCAATTTTCATCATGCATTCATATTCTTCAAATATCTTATGATCATGCATGATTGGATTCCAAGATATAGGGGGAGATCTCCACAATTTCAACCTGCCATGTGCATTTGCAATCCAAAGCAAATTCCTCATATGCACATCTTCAGGGGGAGTTCCTCAATATCTCAGAATCAATTCCTTCAAACTCTGTACTTACACTTCAATTATTTTTACTCCCGTTGAAAGCCTAACCAATTTGTCATCAATCACCAAAAAGGGGGAGATTGTAAGTGCATCAAGTGCCCCCTTAGTGGTTTTGGAGTATTGAAGACAAATAGGTTGAGGAACTAATGTGTTTGTGAGTATACACAGGAGACAGAGTCCCTGAAGATTTGGTTTAACACATGGAAGACGACGCCTAAAAATAGATTTCTTCAAGTGAAGAATTTGATGATGAAATTGGTACGGCCTTTGAAGAAATTGATGTGAAGACTTTGAAGCTTGAAGACTTTGGTTTTCGTAGTTTCTTTTCTTCTTATTTGAGTCATAGGAAAAACCGTACTGTTAAAGGGGGTCTAGGTGAAACATATTTCACATTTCCAAAGTGATGCTCAAAACTTCTCAAACTTACTGAAACCCATACACAAGCCGCTTCGAGTGAAGCCTTTGGAAATCTCCAGTACAGCTGACGCATTTGCTAGTGACAGTGACGAAGTTCATCTGGTCGCTGACGAATTTGGTCAGGCTGAGGAGTTAGGAGTTCGCCAGTGCGATCTGCCTAAAGTGAGGAAATTGAGTGCCCCGACGAAATTGAGAGTACAATTTTCCGACCGTTGCTGCGCCGAGTGCCAGCTGTCGAGTGGATCCTTATCCTGACAACGGTCGAATCAGACAAGGGCATTTATGACATTTTATGTCGGGTTGCCCCTGGCTATAAATAGCCGCCCCCAACCAGTTGTTGGTTGGCTGCTCCGAGAGAACTTGACACTTGTCATTTGAGAGCAACCCATCCTCTGACGACTTTGAGAAAACCCAAGATAGGAAAAACCCAAGAGAGGAAAAACCTAAGTGAGGAAAAACCCAACCAGAGCCTAAGTGATTGAGCATCACTGAAGAGATTGATCTGTGTGATCCGACGCTTGTTACCTTTGAGGACTGTCATTCCTCCAGACGGTTAGGCGTCATGTTCTGAGCACCCAAGAGTAATTGTGGCGTGCCGGTGAACAAGTCTATGAAGGTTTTGGAAGTCTACCTTGAAGACTTACCACGAGTGATTGGGCGAGGTCTAAGTGACATTAGCTCAAGAGGAATACGGTGAGGACTAAGTGTTCTCTGAGTTGCGACTCAGCCGCCTCAACCAGACGTACAGTTGACGCAGCAACTGGAACTGGTCTACCAAATTCCATTGTCTTCACCGAGCCAACCTGGTTTCAAATTCCTCACCCTCTCTTACTTTATTCCGCTGCTGAAGAATTTGTGATCTATCCTCTGACGAATTTGAACTGAAGTATTTGTTCATGCTATCTTTTATTTACTCAGTTCATATTCTTCATGCGTGTATGATTGTATGATTGCATGTTCTTCACCCTTATGTATCCTGTTCGCATGTACTCTGATTCTGTGATGACTTAGTTTCCCTTGCGTTTCTATTTCTTCACTCTGTTTTTCATCAAATTCTTCAGAGTTTGACGAATTTCTAAAAATCTCCCATTCACCCCCCCTCTGGGAGATAACCTGCGCTTTCAGGGGGTATAAATTGTGGAAATGATAGTATATAGTAGCTATTATTTGAAAGTAATTATGCAACATGTCTTGACAATACATGATTGGGTGATTTATTTTTATGTCTACTAACCTATCTCACGAGTTCTGTTGAGTTTTGTGTGGATAAAGTTTTTTAGACCTAGGGGAGACAACGAGATGAGAGAAAGTATGAGAGACGCAAGGGCTCAAGCTTGGCCATGCCTGAGGCATCCCTGAGAAATCATCTGGAGAGGTCTCAAACTCCAAGCTTGGTGATGCCTCGGCATCCCCTTCATCTTTTTCAACAACTATCAATATGTCTCGGTTGGACCTAAGTTTTCATTTGTTCACGTGATATGCGTAAATCCTGGGAGTGTCGTTTTTCTTCTTTCTTTCAATAAATATACATCATGCTGGTTGGGGATGATTTCTTATGGTCCTTGGTTGATTTATAGTATGCTCCATGCACTTCACTTTTATCTCATGAGTATGGCTTTATAGAATCTTCTTTGTGCTTCACTTAAATCTTTTGAGTTATGCTATTTAGAGAAGGTTCTGTTGCTTGACTTATATCTTTTGAGCTTGGATACCGGTCTCTCCATATTTATATTATTTGTAGAATGCTATATGAACTTCACTTATATCTTTTAGAGTATGGATGAAATTATCATTGAAAGTGGGTTTGAAGAGGTCAACTTTAGATATTATTGATCCCACTATTTCTGAGGGTGACACAATTCATGTGGATTACATTATTCTTAAAAATGGGTTGGGAGAGATCAAACTTTAGTCATTAGTATTGATCACACTATCTTGGAGAATCATCATTGAATAAGTATGATCATTTACTCTTGTGCTTCACTTATATCTTTAGAGTAAAATTTATGAATGAATTGAATGTCATGTGCTTCATTTACTATATGTATTTTGAGAAGTGAAAATGCATCCTCCGCTTAATCCGTTAAAATAGAAGTCAGACAATGATAGTGCGTATCTTTAATCAAGTAAGGAAGTTATATTTTAATGACAAAGAGTATTAGTTGCATTAAATTGAACCCATTATGTTGTGGTGGTAAGTATCTCACAGTGAAGGATGGATGATTGGCTTGGCACATGTTTACACATGTATGATAAATTCCAGTTCAACCTTGGTGGTATTCAGGTTTGTAGGTTATCATCATGATTATATTTTCTCAATAACGTTACTATTAAAGAATGCATGATTATGGTTTTTGTGCTTGGTAAAGCGGTTGCCCCCAGTCTTCTGCTAGCCTTTTCATGTACTAAGCGGAATTATCGATTGCGCATCCAATCCTTAAAACAAGTTTATGCCGCAAAGTGTCCACCATACCTACCTATACATGGTATTTCTCTACCATTCCAAGTAAATTTGCAAGTGCCACCTCTAAACCTTCAAATAAACTTCTGTTTTGTGTGCCCGTACAGCTCATGAAGTGATGAGTGTTATTTTTACACTCCTCTAACCTGAGTTTAAACCGAAATATTTCATTAAAACCGAGATATTCACTCCGATATTTCTACTAATGACTAATGAATGCAAATGATTCCAAATATCTGATCTTTATTTTGTTTCCACGGGAAATGGGCTATTTATGGATGAAATCAAGCCAATACATGGAAATGAGTAAAGTGGAGATAGAGGAGATCAAGTGGGAGGCGCACCAGAGGAAACAGAGCAAAAGACGACCTTCCATACGACCACGCCAGCTCGTATGGGTGGTCGTATGGCGTGGCAACTGAGGCGTCTGATCCACCTGAACAACCTTTATAATGGGCCCGACGCCAAATGAGCACCAGAACATCGCAGAACAAGCCAGTCATCATCATGTTCACCACAACCATCTCCATCAACCCTAGCCGCCGCCATTTCCCATCTCCATAGTCACAACCTTCACCACCACCATAGTTCTCAGCAATCTAGTCATACTTGTAATCGTGTATCACACACCACATCCATTGTAAGACATATTATCAATCAATCTTCATGATGTGTTCTTTGATGAGTTCTTCATGTGATCTGATCTCCATGTGTGAGTAGTTCGGTAAGGTCATGGGTTGAGGGATGGGCCTTGCAACCCGATGTATTTGTTGGAGGGATCAATGGAAGTACTTTGAATAAATGTCTCGCATGTGTAGCATAATTTTTTTATGTAGTTGTCTCTTTTCTCGTTTGCGTTCTTCATCCCTGCAGGTATCTAGGATCATGGAGAGCGAGTCACGGAGAGGCTAAGGGCAGGGAGACCGTGAAGTGTTATTCTGAACACCAGTGACAAAAAGATTTAGTACGGTAACATGGATCCTATCCTTGGGGATTCAAGAGGTGTAGTCATTAAACGCCCAATGCTTTTGACTGATTATTGCAATCTTAATTACCGGGGCAACCCCGCGCGATGGATAGGGCCTTTGGTTGGACAAGTGACTCTTGACGCAAGGCGCATGTCGGTCAAGATGTAATGTGGACACATCCCCCGCTTAGATATGGAGCAAGCACATCTTGATGGATGACTTCCAGAGCACAAATTAAGATCATGATGGTCCCGACGCAAATATATGGTTGTAAGCATAAGTTCTCATACCCATGCCTATTTTTATTATAAGTGTTGTTAGTCTCAGCTTGATGTACGATCCGGTCAAAAGCTAGAATTTAATTCTGTAGTAAAAGCTTGTTTGAGACCCTAGCTTAAAGGGCACCTTCCTCTTGTGGGTTCGATAACTCAGGGTCACCTCTGGGGGAAAAGGCGAGAATCCTTTTTGCTCCATTTCTGGACCACTAAAGGAAGTAATCAAACTTTTTTCTGGCCCCGTTGCGTGGGAGGCTTTGTGTGACTAGTCTTCATGTTTAGAGTTTTTGTTAGAGTTCCGTTTCAGCTTTTGTTTCAGTTTTTAGTTTACTTTTTGTTGCAAGTCTTGTTAGTAGAAAACCCCCAAAAGATTACCATGGCTCGTAATCTTGGAAGCTTTGCTACTCCTAGCAATAGTTTCGTGCGTGAACCTATAGAACAACCTGATGTTGCTACCGCTGAGTATGAGATAAAACCAAACCTAGTCTCTATGGTTCAACAGGACCAATTTGGAGGCTCCGCTTTTGAGGATGCCGGTATGCACTTGCATAATTTTTCTGAATTGTGTAACATGACACGCATTAAGGATTATGATCCTGACGCTTTGAAGTTGCGTTTATTTCCTTTCTCCTTGAGAGGAAACGCAAAAGAATGGCTTCTAGCTTTGCCTGGAAGTAATATAACTTCATGGACTGATTGTTGCAGTAAGTTTTTATCTAAGTTTTGCCCACCTGCAAAAACTATGCAACTTCATTCATAGATAACGAGTTTTAAGAAGGAAAATCATGAGCCACTAGCGCTTGCGTGGGTCGCATGAAGAAGGCTATAAAGAATTGTCCTAACCATAGAATGAAAAGAATGGTTAATTCTTCATATGTTTTATAATGCCTTAAATCCTATGTCGAAAACTATGCTTGATACTGTCATGGAAAAATGACGACCTATGGGACTGAGAGGGCCCCTTTGCGGTTTGGCTACGGGGATCGGCGTGCTACAAAGAGCAGGATTGATAAATGTAAGAACACACAATGATTTATTCAGGTTCGAGCTGCTGTGAGCGTAAAACCCTACTCCTACTTTGGTAGTTTGATTGTTGATGAGCTCAAGTTACATGGAGCGCATCTTGCCGGCAAGGTGCGCGGGAAGTGCAGCTACTATGCGTAATTAAACTAGGTGTCGACCGTTCTAACAGTAGCCGTGGGCCTCCTTTTATAGTCCAAGGGGTTACCACAGTGGCTAATATGGTCATTACAGGGTATGAATAGTGATTGCATGATACGTCTCCATCGTATCTATAATTTTTGATTGTTTCATGCCAATATCCTACAATTTCCACATACTTTTGGCAACATTTTATATGATTTCTTGGACTAACATATTGATCCAGTGGCCAGTGCCAGTTCTTGTTTGTTGCATGTTTTTTTGTTTCGCAGAAAATCCATATCAAACGAAGTCCAAACGGGATAAAAATTTCCGGAGATTTATTTTGGAATATATGTGATTTTTGGGAAAAAGAATCAACGCGAGACGATGCCCGAGGGGTCCACAAGCTCGAGGGCCGCGCCCCTACCCTCGGCGCACCGGGCAGGCTTGTGGCTCCCCTGTAAGGCGATTGGGGCCCTTCTTCCGCCGCAAGAAAGATAATATCCGGATAAAAATCCCCTTAAAATTTCAGCCCAATCGGAGTTATGGATCTCCAGGAATTTAAGAAATGGTTTTCGGCCAGAAAACAGGAACGCGAAACAGAAGAGAAACAGAGAGAGAGAGATCCAATCTCGGAGGTGCTCCTCCCCTCCAGGAGCCATGGAGGCCATGGACCAGAGGAGGAACTCTCCTCCCATCTAGGGAGGAGGCCAAGCAATAAGAAGGAGGGGGGCTCTCTCCCCCTCTCTCCCAGTGGCGCCGGAACGCCGCTGTGGCAACCATCGTGACGGCGATCTACACCAACAACTTCGCCGCCGTCAACACCAACTCTCTTCCCCTCTATGCAGTGGTGTAACACCTCTTCTTCCCGCTGTAATATCTACTTAAACATGGTGCTTAACGATATATATTATTATCCAATGATATGTGGCAATCCTATGATGTTTGAGTAGATTCGTTTTGTCCTATGGGTTGATTGATGATCGTGATTGGTTTGAGCTGTATGTTTTATTTTGGTGCTGTCCTATGGTGCCCTCCGTATCGCGCAAGCATGTGGGATTACCGTTGTAGGGTGTTGCAATACGTTCATAATTCGCTTATGGTGGGTTGCGTGAGTGAATGAAACACAAACCCGAGTAAGGGGGTTGTTGCGTATGCGAGTAAAGAGGACTTGTTACTTAATGCTATGGTTGGGTTTTACCTTAATGATCTTTGGTAGTTGCGGATGCTTGCTAGAGTTCCAATCATAAGTGCATATGATCCAAGTACGGAAAGTATGTTAGCTCATGCCTCTCCCTCATATAAAATTGCAATAATGATTACCGGTCTAGTTATCGATTGCCTAGGGACAAATCTTTCTCTTGTGTTACAAAAAGCTTTCTACTAAACAACTAACTTTTATTATCTTGCAATTTACTCATAGTTTTATTCTCGCTAAGTACTCCTAGTTTTATTCTTGCAAACTTATCCTTACACCTACAAAGTAGTTTTATACTTGTTCTAGGAAAAGCAAACGTTAAGTGTGCGTAGAGTTGTATCGGTGGTCGATAGAACTTGAAGGGAATATTAATTCTACCTTTAGCTCCTCGTTGGGTTCGACACTCTTATTTATCAAGAAAGGCTACAACTGATCCCCTATACTTGTGGGTTATCAAGACCTTTTTCAGGCGCCGTTGCCGGGGAGCAATAGCGTGGGGTTGATATTCTCGTGTGTGCTTGTTTGCTTTATCACTAAGTAGTTTTTATTTTGTGCTCTTGTTTTCTATCTTTAGTTATGGGTAGGAAACATAAAATACCAAAAAAATAGTTGTACTTGCTAAACCAATGGTTGAAGAACCACCCAAAATCTTTCATACTGCTGAAGCTTTCTACTTGGATCATCTTTGATCACTTTGTGCTTGTGCTGAAAACCCAACTAGCTTAGTTGAGGGAAAATCATTAGATGAGCATGCTTGTTTTGTGCGACACCGCTTGTCTCAAAAAGGGAAACTTTTAAGGTATCAAATTAATTGTTTGCAATGCTATGCTTGGAATTTATGCGAAATATATGATTTTACTTGTTGTTCTAAAGACCCTAAAAAACACCTTCAATACCAATGTGAGTTTAAGGATAATGGAATCTTATCTTCTTATGCCAAGGGTGTTTATAGTTACTATGATATTGAACAAATAGAAGAATTTGTTGCTTTTAAGGGTACATATGAAATTGCTTCTTTGATTGAAAAGTGTGATGCTACTCTTTACAAATCTATTTTTTTGCCATACTTAAATATTGCTATGAAAACTATGCTTCTAATGCTTATGTTAAAGAATATATTGAGGACACCTCCGCTGTCCAAGAAGAGACTAATGTTTTGCAGGAATCTATGGAAGAAGAAATTGCTGAAACTGTGAGCTCATTAGATGAAAAAGATGAGGAGGAGCGCGGAGAACAAAGGGAGGAAGAGCGGATTGATCACCCGTGCCCACCTTCTAATGAGAGTAACTCTTCAACTCATACATTGTTTAATTTCCCTTCGTGCCTACCGAAGGATGTTTGCTATGATCCCTTGGATTCGTCTGAAATATCCTTTTTGATGAAATTGATGCTTGCTATGCTTGTGGCCATGATGCCAATTTGAATGATGCTTGTGAAGATAAACTTGCTATAGTTCCTTATGTTAAACATGAAATTGTTGCTATTGCGCCCATGCATGATAGTCCTATTATCTTTTTGAATTCTCCCAGCTACACTATATCAGAGAAGTTTGCACTTATTAAGGATTATATTGATGGGTTGCGTTTTACCGTTGCACATGATGATTTTGATGGATATAATATGCATGTGCTTGATGCTCCTAATTGCAATTATTATGAGAGAGGAACTACATCTCCACCTCTCTATGTTTCCAATACGATAAAAATGCAAGAAACTGTTTATGCTATGCATCGACCTTTATTATGTGTGCATTAATTGTTCTTTTATGACATGCCAATGCATAGGAAGAGAGTTAGGCTTCGTCATTGCATGATATATGTTGCTTTGTGCTCATTACTAAATTACAAATCATTGTTAATTAAAATTGGCTTTGATATACCTTGGGATCCGGGTGGATCGATAGCATGAGCACTTTATGCCTAGCTTAATGGCTTTAAAGAAAGCGCTGCCAGGGAGACAACCCGGAAGTTTTAGAGAGTCATTTTATTCTGTTGAGTGCTTTTAAAAAGTTTAAAAAGAAAAAAAAAATATAGGGGAACCTAAAACATTTTCAAAAGGAAAAGTGGAAGTGAGAAAGACGAGCACCGTTGAAGTGGGGGATATCCTTGAACTTTGTTCATGCCCATGGAAACTTTGTGAATCTTGAATTACATAAAATTTTCAACAAAAATAATTATCCCCTTGTACAAATCCATTGTATTATAAAAATAATGTGCCAAGATTTACCTTTAGGATGTTTAAATTGCTTGTTTGGTGTGTGCTGTGCAAAAACAGAAACTTTTTCTGTAGTGTTTGAATTTCTATATTTTACTGGAACATGAAAAAATTCTGAAATTTTTACACAGTAATTATATGCAATTTTTTTATTTTTTCCTAATTTTTCAGAATTTTTTGAGTTACAGAAGTATATGTTTCATTTGCATCTTTACAGACTGTCCTGTTTTCACAGATTGCTGCTATAGTTTCTTTATTTATGTATGTTTGAAATCTTGTTGAGCCCCATTGACTTGGGAGACATAGAATTGTGATAGAATACAGTGGGTAATGTTTGATTATAATTATACAATAATGTTATAGCAGGACATGATGGGATTTGATGTTATATGTACTAACCCCTCTAATAAAAATTTCGGTTAAGTTTTGGGTGGATGAAGTGTACGAAGAACGAGGAGGTATCGATATGAGGAGAATAAGGAGAGGCAAGAGTTCAAGCTTGGGGATGCCCAAGGCACCCCAAGTAAATATTCAAGGAGACTCAAGCTTCTAAGCTTGGGGATGCCCTGGAAGGCATCCCATCTTTCTTCGACAATTATCGGTATGTCTCGGTTTTTATTTTGTTCAAATGATATGCGTAAATTCTTGGAGCGTCGTGTGCTTTTTATTTTTCTTTTAATAATGCACCATGATGGTATGAGATAGTCCTTGGTTGATTTATAGAATGCTCTTTGCACTTCACTTATATCTTTTGAGTATGGTTGTATAGAATGCTTCATGTGCTTCACTTATATCATTTGAAGTTTGGATGCCTGTTTCTCTACATATAGAAAACCGTTATTTGTAGAATGCTCTTTTGCTTCACTTATATTTATTAGAGTGTGGTCTTTTTTAGAAATAATTAAACTCTCATGCTTCACTTATATCTATTTAGAGAGTCAACAGGAATTGGTCATTCACATGGTTAGTCATAAAATCCTACATAAAACTTGTAGATCACTGAATATGATAAGTTTGACTCCTTGCAATAGTTTTGCGATATTAAGATGGTAATATGTGGGTGTACTAGTGAATGATTGTGGTTTAGTAATAATATTGGTGTTAAGGTTTGTGAATCCCTAAGCATGCATGTATAGTTATGCGACGAAGCTATATCCTACTCATGTTAGTATCCAATGTTAATTATTCGCAATGCGTGATTATGACCGTTGTCGCTCTCTGGTTGGTCACTTCTCAATCTATTTGCTAGCCTTCACATGTACTAAGCGGCAATGCTGCTTGTGCATCCAAATCCTTAAACCAAAGTTGTTCCATATGAGTCCACCATATCTACCTATATGCGGTATTACTCTGCCGTTCCAAGTAAATTTGCATGTGCCACCTCTAATCATTCAAATAAGCATCTGTTTTGTGTGTCCGTATCGCTCATGGAGCGATAGTGGGTGGTCAGTATCTTCCATGCTAAGCGGGTTATTCTCACGATGGGTGTTTATTCACTTGTCATTGCACGAGAGAGGCGGGTAATTGGGATGCCCAGTCCTGTAATCAAAATGAAAAATATATATAATGAAACAAACTCCCCCGGAAAGTTGATTATATGGAGGGCACCCGAGGATTCGGCTAGCCATGGCTTGTGTTTGAATGGTTGAGGGGGAGTAAACTTTACCTTTCCGCTTGGGAACCACCTATAATGTGTTTATCATGGATGATATTGAGAATCCTCGGTCATGACGTTGACAGGAAAAGTACACCTCTCAAAATGTATTCATCTCTGATTTAAGCTTCGAGCTCTGGCACCTCTGCAAATCCATGCTACCCTCTGCGAAGGCCTATCTATTTACTTTATGTTATTTTACATTTATTGTTGAGTCATCACATTCTCATTCAAGCACCGGTTGGAGAGCACTATTGTCATTTTTATGCATTGAGTATAGTTAATGTTGTGTACATCGTGACTGAATCAATGATTGAGCATGACGGGCTAGGGATAGTATTCTTTAGCATTTTTATTTTGAAAGGCATGATTGTTTGTTGGTATGGCTGAGTATTGATGTCTTTATGTCAAATGATAGACTATTGCTTTGAATCACTCGTGTCTTAATATTCATGCCATGATTAGACTATATGATCAAGATTATGTTAGGTAGCATTCCACATAAAAAATTATCTTTTTATCATTTACCTACTCAAGGACGAGTAGGAATTAAGCTTGGGGATGCTGATACGTCTCCGTCGTATCTATAATTTTTTATTGTTTCATGTCAATATCCTACAATTTCCACATACTTTTGGCAACATTTTATATGATTTCTTGGACTAACATATTGATCCAGTGCCCAGTGCCAGTTCCTGTTTGTTGCATGTTTTTTGTTTCATAGAAAATCCATATCAAACGAAGTCCAAAAGCGATAAAAATTTATGAAGATTTATGTTGGAATATATGTTATTTTTGGGAAAAAGAATCAATGCGAGATGATGCCCGAGGGGCCCACAAGCTTGAGGGGCGCGCCCCCCTACCCTGGGCGCACCTGGCAGGCTTGTGGCACCCCTGTAAGGCGGTTGGGGCCCTTCTTCTGCCACAAGAAAGATAATATCTGGATAAAAATACCTCAAAATTTCAGCCCAATCAGAGTTACGGATCTCCGGGAATTTAAGAAACGATTTTCGGCCAGAAAACAGGAACGCGAAACAGAAGAGAAATAGAGAGAGAGACCCAATCTCGGAGGGGCTCCTCCCCTCCGGGAGCCATGGAGGCCATGGACCAGAAGGGGAAGTCTCCTCCCATCTAGGGGGGAGGCCAAGCAAGAAGAAGGAGGGGGCTCTCTCCCCCTCTCTCCCGGTGGCGCCGGAACGCCGCCGGGGCAACCATCGTGACGGCGATCTACACCAGCAACTTCGCCGCCGTCAACACCAACCCTCTCCCCCTCTATGCAGCGGTGTAACACCTCTTCTCCCCGCTGTAATCTCTACTTAAACATGGTGCTTAACGCTATATATTATTATCCAATGATATGTGGCAATCCTATGATGTTTGAGTAGATTCATTTTGTCCTATGGGTTGATTGATGATCGTGATTGGTTTGAGTTGTATGTTTTATTTTGGTGCTGTCCTATGGTGCCCTCCGTGTCGCGCAAGCGTGTGGGATTACCGCTGTAGGGTGTTGCAATACGTTCATAATTCGCTTATGGTGGGTTGCGTGAGTGACTGAAACACAAACCCGAGTAAGGGGGTTGTTGCGTATGGGAGTAAAGAGGACTTGTTACTTAATGCTATGGTTGGGTTTTACCTTAATGATCTTTGGTAGTTGCGGATGCTTGCTAGAGTTCCAATCATAAGTGCATATGATCCAAGTATGGAAAGTATGTTAGCTCAGGCCTCTCCCTCATATAAAATTGCAATAATGATTACCGGTCTAGTTATCGATTGCCTAGGGACAAATCTTTCTCTTGTGTTACAAAAAGCTTTCTACTAAACAACTAACTTTTATTATCTTGCAATTTACTCATAGTTTTATTCTCGCTAAGTACTCCTAGTTTTATTCTTGCAAACTTATCTTTACACCTACAAAGTAGTTTTATACTTGTTCTAGGAAAAGCAAACGTTAAGTGTGTGTAGAGTTGTATCGGTGGACGATAGTGTTGGAAATATGCCCTAGAGGCAATAATAAATTGGTTATTATTATATTTCCTTGTTCATGATAATCGTTTATTATCCATGCTATAATTGTATTGATTGGAAACTCAAATACATGTGTGGGTACATAGACAACACTGTGTCCCTAGTAAGCCTCTAGTTGACTAGCTCGTTGATCAAAGATGGTTAAGGTTTCCTAGCCATTGACATGAGATGTCATTTGATAACGGGATCACATCATTAGGAGAATGATGTGATGGACAAGACCCAAACTGTAAACGTAGCATTTGATCGTGTCAGTTTATTGCTATTGTTTTCTGCATGTCAAGTATCTGTTCCTTTGACCATGAGATCATGCAACTCACTGACACCGGAGGAATACCTTGTGTGTATCAAACGTCGCAACGTAACTGGGTGACTATAAAGGTGCTCTACAGATATCTCCGAGGGTGTCTGTTGGGTTGGCATGGATCAAGACTGGGATTTGTTACTCCGTATGACGGAGAGGTATCTCAGGGCCCACTCGGTAATACAACATCACATTGAGCCTTGCAAGCAAAGTGACTAAAGAGTTAGCCACAGGATCTTGTATTACGGAACGAGTAAAGAGACTTGCCGGTAACGAGATTGAACTAGGTATAGTGATACCGACGATCGAATCTCGGGCAAGTAACATACCGAAGAACAAAGGGAACAGCATACGGGATTAACTGAATCCTTGACATAGAGGTTCGACCGATAAAAGATCTTCGTAGAATATGTAGGAGCCAATATGGGCATCCAGGTCCCGCTATTGGTTATTGGCCGTAGAGGTGTCTCGGTCATGTCTACATAGTTCTCGAACCCGCAGGGTCTACACACTTAACGTTTGGTGACGATTAGTATAATTGAGTTATTATGTTGGTGACCGAAAGTTGTTCGGAGTCCCGGATAAGATCCCGGACATGACGAGGATCTCCGGAATAGTCCGGAGGTAAAGATTGATATATGTGATAATAGTGTTTTGATCTCTGGAAGGGTTCCGGAGTTCACCGGAAGGGGTTCCGGATGTTTACCGAAGTGTTCGGGTGCAGCAACACTTTATATGAGCCAAAGGGATAAAGCCCACAAGGTATAGGAAAGTGCAAAAGTAGTTTTGCTGCCGCGTAAGCGGTACTACCGCTTGGTGAAGCGGTACTACCGCCGGAGCGGTACTACCGCTTGTGTGAAGCGGTACTACCGCCCGAGCGGTACTACCGCTTGTGTGAAGCGGTACTACCGCCCGAGCGGTACTACCGCTTGTGTGAAGCGGTACTACCGCCCAAGCGGTACTACCGCTTGTGTGAAGCGGTACTACCGCTTGTGCGCGGCTGTGCACGGTTCGGCAGGGATCCGAGTTGGACTCTTTCCCTGCGGGGCAAACCGACCTTGTGCGGGCAAAACCGACCCGGAGGAGGCTTTTACTCCAAGTTTAGACCCCAAGGCTCAACATATAAATAGAGGGGCAGGGCTAGCACACGGGACACATCAAGATTTCCCCAAGCCGTGTGCGGCAACCCTAACCCTCTAGTTCCTC
The DNA here is from genome assembly GCA_039707655.1 of Elymus sibiricus. Classification (NCBI taxonomy): domain Eukaryota; kingdom Viridiplantae; phylum Streptophyta; class Magnoliopsida; order Poales; family Poaceae; genus Elymus; species Elymus sibiricus. Next base: position 161,851,913 of record CM077666.1, on the reverse strand, counting down.
CGTCATAATCTCCGTAGTACTTGGCGAAGCCCTGCAGAGATTGTTCCTCACCACCATCACCACGCCGTCGTGCTGCTGGAACTCAACCACTACTTCATCATCGCTCGCTGGATCGAGGAGGTGAAGGCGTCATCAAGCCGTACGTGTGTTGAACGCGGAGGTGCCGTCCGTTCGGCGCTAGTTCGTGATCGGATCGAGGGACGACTTGCGATTTGGATCGCGGAGACGTTCGACTACATCAACCGCGTTTATTAAACGCTTCTGCTTAGCGATCTACAAGGGTATGTAGATTCACTCTCCCTCTCGTAGATGCTCATCACCATGGATAGATCTTGCGTGTGCGTAGGAAAATTTTTGTTTCCCATGCAACGTTCCCCAACAGTGGTATCAGAGCCAGGTCTATGCGTAGATGAGATCTCGAGTAGAACACAAACGAGTTGTGGGCGTGGTTGTATACATATTGCTTGCCGTTACTAGTTGATATTTGATTCGGCGGTACTGTGAGATGAAGCGGCCCGGACGGACATTACGCGTACACTTACGCGAGACAGGTTCCTTCAACTAACATGTAACTTCGTTGCATAAAGATGGCTAGCGGGTGTCTGTCTCTCTCACTTTAGTTGAATCGATTTCAATGAAGAGGGTTCTTTTAGAAGATCAAATAGCAATCACTACACCACGTTGTGGTTTTGCGTAGGTAAGAACGGTTCTTGCAAACCCGTAGCAGCCACGTAAAATTTGCAACAACAATTAGAGGACGTCTAACTTGTTTTTGCAGGGTATGATGTGATATGATATGGCCAATTACATGATGAGATATATGTGATGTATGAGATGATCATGTTTTGTATAGAATATCACGACTTGCATGTCGATGAGTACGGCAACTGGCAGGAGCCATAGAGTTGTCTTTAATTATTGTATGACCTGCGTGTCAATCATTAAGCGCTATGTAATGCTTTACTTTATCGCTAAACGTTAGCAATAGTCGTAGAAGCAACAGTCGGCGCGACAACCTTATGGTGACACGTTGATGGAGATCAAGATGATGGAGATCATGGTGTCATGCCGGTGACGATGGAGATCATGCCGGTGCTTTGGAGATGGAGATCAAAAGCACAAGTTCATGGCCATATCATGTCACTTATGATTTGCATGTGATGTTAATCCTTTTATGCATCTTATTTTGCTTAGGACGACGGTAGCATTATAAGGTGATCCCTCACTTAAATTTCAAGATAAATTGTGTTCTCCCCAAGTGTGCACCGTTGCGAAAGTTCGTCGTTTCGAGACACGCCGTGATGATCGGGTGTGATAGACTCTACGTTCGCATACAACGGGTGTAAGCCATGTTACACGTGCGGAACACTCGGGTTAAACTTGACGAGCCTAGCATGTACAGACATGGCCTCGGAACACAAGAGACCGAAAGGTCGAACATGAGTCATATAGTAGATATGATCAACATGAAGATGTTCACCATTGAAACCACCTCAACTCACGTGATGATCGGACTTGAGTTGGTGGATTTGGATCATGTTACACTCGAATGATCGGAGGGATGTCAATTTGAGTGGGAGTTTTTTAAGTAATATGATTAACTAAACTCATTATCTAGAACAATAGTCTAAGTTGTCTTTGCTATATTTATGTTGTAGATCATGGCTCGCGCAGTAGCACCCCTGAATTTTAATGCGTTCCTAGAGAAAGCTAAGTTGAAAGATGATGGAAGTAACTTTGTGGACTGGGCCCGTAATCTAAGGATTATCCTTACGGCTTCCCAGAAGGCTTATGTCCTTGATGCACCGCTTGGTGATCCACCCGCTCCAGTTGAGTCTCTAGACGTTGTGAACGCCTGGCAGGCTCGTTCTGATGATTACTCAATAGTTCAATGTGCAATGTTGTATGGCTTAGAACCGGGACTTCAAAGACGTTTTGAACGTCATGGAGCATATGAGATGTTCCAGGAGTTGAAGTTTATCTTTCAGAAGAATGCCCGGATTGAGAGATATGAGATCTCCGATAAGTTCTATGCTTGCAAGATGGAGGAGAACGGGTCTATCAGTGATCACGTGCTCAGAATGTCTGGGTACTCCACCCGTCTGGCTGAGTTAGGGATGCCCCTTCCGCCAGAGGCTATCACTGACAGAGTTCTTCAATCATTGCCACCTAGCTACAAGAGCTTCGTGTTGAACTATAACATGCACGGGATGAACAAGTCAGTCGCCGAGCTGTTTGCGATGTTAAAAGTCGCTGAGTCTGAAATTCAGAAGGAGCATCAAGTGTTGATGGTCAATAAAACCACTAGTTTCAAAAAGAATGGCAAGGGTAAGAAGGGTAACTCCAAGAAGAGTGGCAAGGCAGTTGCTCCTCTCGTGAAGAAACCCAAGGCTGGACCCAAACCAGAAACTGTGTGTTTTCATTGCAAGGGAACTGGACACTGGAAGCGGAATTGCCCCAAGTATTTGGCTGACAAGAAGGCGGCCAACAACAAACAAGGTATATATGATATACATGTTATTGATGTGTACCTTACCAACTCTCGTTGTAGTGCCTGGGTATTTGATACCGGTGCGGTTGCTCATATTTGCAACTCAAAACAGGAACTGCGGAATAGACGGAGGCTGGCAAAGGACGAAGTGACGATGCGCGTGGGAAATGGTTCCAAGGTTGATGTGATCGCCGTCGGCACGCTCGCTCTTCGATTACCGTCGGGATTAGTGATGAACCTAAATAAGTGTTATTTGGTGCCTGCGTTAAGCATGAACATTATATCTGGATCTTGTTTATTGCGAGACGGTTACTCATTTAAATCAGAGAATAATGGTTGTTCTATTTATATGAGTAATATCTTTTATGGTCATGCACCCGATGTGAGGGGTTTATTCTTATTGAATCTCGATAGTAATGATACACATGTTCATAACATTGATGCCAAAAGATGTAGAATTGATAATGATAATACCACTTTCTTGTGGCACTGCCGTTTAGGTCATATTGGCGTAAAACGCATGAGGAAGCTCCATGCTGATGGACTTTTGGAGTCACTTGATTTTGAATCACTTGACACATGTGAGCCATGCCTCATGGGCAAGATGACTAAAACGCCGTTCTCTGGAATAATGGAACGGGCAAGTGACTTATTGGAAATCATACATACTGATGTGTGCGGTCCGATGAGCATTGAGGCGCGCGGTGGTTATCGTTACTTTCTCACCTTCACTGATGACTTAAGTAGATATGGGTATATTTACTTAATGAAACACAAGTCTGAAACATTTGAAAAGTTCAAACAATTTCAGAGTGAAGTTGAGAATCATCGTAACAAGAAGATTAAATTCCTACGATCTGATCGAGGGGGAGAATATCTGAGTTATGAGTTTGGCAGTCACTTAAGACAGTGTGGAATTGTTTCACAATTGACACCGCCTGGAACACCACAGCGTAATGGTGTGTCCAAACGTCGTAATCGAACTTTATTGGATATGGTGCGATCTATGATGTCTCTTGCCGATTTGCCACTATCGTTTTGGGGTTATGCATTAGAGACAGCTGCATTCACTTTAAATAGGGCACCATTGAAATCCGTTGAGACAACGCCATATGAACTTTGGTTTGGCAAGAAGCCGAAGCTGTCGTTTCTTGAAGTTTGGGGATGTGATGCTTATGTCAAAAAGCTTCAGCCTGAAAAGCTGGAACCCAAAGCGGAGAAATGCGTCTTCATAGGATACCCAAAAGAGACAGTTGGGTATACCTTCTACCTCAGATCCGAAGGCAAATTGTTTGTCGCTAAAAACGGAACATTTCTTGAGAAAGAGTTTCTCTCGAAAGAATTGAGTGGGAGGAAGATAGAACTTGATGAGGTTGTTGAACCTTTGCTTCAACCTAAGAGTAGCGCAACGCAGAAAGTTGTTTCTGTCGAGCCTACATTAGCTGAAGAGGAAGTTAATGATGATGATCATGAAGCTTTGGATCAAGTTGCTATCGAACCTCGTAGGTCGACAAGGACGCGTACTGCTCCTGAGTGGTACGGCAACCCTGTCTTAGAGGTCATGTTGTTAGACAACGATGAACCTACGAGCTATGGAGAAGCGATGATGGGCCCGGATTCCGAGAAGTGGTTAGAGGCCATGAAATCCGAGATGGGATCCATGTATGAAAACAAAGTATGGACTTTGGAAGTATTACCTGAAGGGCGTAAGGCCATTCAGAACAAATGGATCTTTAAGAGGAAGACGGACGCGGACGGTAATGTCACCGTCTATAAAGCTCGACTTGTGGCAAAGGGTTTTTCACAAGTTCAAGGAGTTGACTACGATGAGACCTTCTCACCCGTAGCGATGCTTAAGTCCGTCAGAATCATGTTAGCAATATCTGCCTTTTTCGATTATGAAATTTGGCAGATGGATGTCAAAACAGCGTTCCTTAACGGTTACCTTAAGGAAGAGTTGTATATGATGCAACCAGAAGGTTTTGTCGATCCAGAGAATGCTGACAAAGTTTGCAAACTCCAGCGATCCATTTATGGACTGGTGCAAGCATCTCGGTGTTGGGGAACGTTGCATGGGAAACAAAAAATTTTCCTACGCACATGCAAGATCTATCCATGGTGATGAGCATCTACGAGAGGGAGAGTGAATCTACATACCCTTGTAGATCGCTAAGCGGAAGCGTTAATAAACGCGGTTGATGTAGTCGAACGTCTTCGCGATCCAAATCGCCGAGCGTCCCGCGATCCAATCACGATCCTTCCGATCTAGTGCCGAACGGACGGCACCTCCGCGTTCAACACACGTACGGCTTGATGACGCCTTCACCTCCTCGATCCAGCGAGCGATGGTGAAGTAGTGGTTGAGTTCCAGCAGCACGACGGCGTGGTGATGGTGGTGAGGAACAATCTCTGCAGGGCTTCGCCAAGCGCTACGGAGATTATGACGGAGGAACTAGAGGGTTAGGGTTGCCGCACACGGCTTGGGGAAATCTTGATGTATCCCGTGTGCTAGCCCTGCCCCTCTATTTATATGTTGAGCCTTGGGGTCTAAACTTGGAGTAAAAGCCTCCTCCGGGTCGGTTTTGCCCGCACAAGGTCGGTTTGGCCCGCAGGGAAAGAGTCCAACTCGGATCCCTGCCGAACCGTGCACAGCCGCACACAAGCGGTAGTACCGCTTCACACAAGCGGTAGTACCGCTTGGGCGGTAGTACCGCTTCACACAAGCGGTAGTACCGCTCGGGCGGTAGTACCGCTTCAACAAGCGGTAGTACCGCTTACGCGGCAGCAAAACTACTTTTGCACTTTCCAATACCTTGTGGGCTTTATCCCTTTGGCTCATATAAAGTGTTGCTGCACCCGAACACTTCGGTAAACATCCGGAACCCCTTCCAGTGAACTCCGGAACCCTTCCAGAGATCAAAACACTATTATCACATATATCAATCTTTACCTCCGGACTATTCCGGAGATCCTCGTCATGTCCGGGATCTTATCCGGGACTCCGAACAACTTTCGGTCACCAACATAATAACTCAATTATACTAATCGTCACCAAACGTTAAGTGTGTAGACCCTGCGGGTTCGAGAACTATGTAGACATGACCGAGACACCTCTACGGCCAATAACCAATAGCGGGACCTGGATGCCCATATTGGCTCCTACATATTCTACGAAGATCTTTATCGGTCGAACCTCTATGTCAAGGATTCAGTTAATCCCGTATGCTGTTCCCTTTGTTCTTCGGTATGTTACTTGCCCGAGATTCGATCGTCGGTATCTCTATACCTAGTTCAATCTCGTTACCGGCAAGTCTCTTTACTCGTTCCGTAATACAAGATCTCGTGGCTAACACTTTAGTCACATTGCTTGCAAGGCTCATTGTGATGTTGTATTACCGAGTGGGCCCTGAGATACCTCTCCGTCATACGGAGTAACAAATCCCAGTCTTGATCCATGCCAACCCAACAGACACCCTCGGAGATACCTGTAGAGCACCTTTATAGTCACCCAGTTACGTTGCGACGTTTGATACACACAAGGTATTCCTCCGGTGTTAGTGAGTTGCATGATCTCATGGTCAAAGGAACAGATACTTGACATGCAGAAAACAATAGCAATAAACTGACACGATCAAATGCTACGTTTACAGTTTGGGTCTTGTCCATCACATCATTCTCCTAATGATGTGATCCCATTATCAAATGACATCTCATGTCAATGGCTAGGAAACCTTAACCATCTTTGATCAACGAGCTAGTCAACTAGAGGCTTACTAGGGACACAGTGTTGTCTATGTACCCACACATGTATTTGAGTTTCCAATCAATACAATTATAGCATGGATAATAAACGATTATCATTAACAAGGAAATATAATAATAACCAATTTATTATTGCCTCTAGGGCATATTTCCAACAGTCTCCCACTTGCACTAGAGTCAATAATCTAGTTCACATCACTATGTGATTTACATTGTAATGAATCGAACACCCATGCAGTTCTGGTGTTGTTCATGTTTAGCCCTTGGAAGAGGTTTAGTCAACGGATCTGCAACATTTAGATCCGTGTGTACTTTGCAAATATTTATGTCGTCCTCCTTGATGTAACCGCGGATGGAATTGAAACGTCGCTTTATGTGTCTGGTCCTCTTGTGAAATCTTGGTTCCTTGGCTAGAGCAATGGCACCAGTATTATCACAAAACAGAGTCATTGGGTCAAGTGCACTAGGCACTACTCCAAGATCTGTCATGAACTCCTTCATCCAGACACCTTCCTTCGCCGCCTCCGAGGCAGCGATGTACTCCGTTTCGCATGTAGAATCAGCTACCACGCTTTGCTTGGAACTGCACCAGCTAACCGCACCCCCATTAAGAATAAATACGTATCCGGTTTGCGACTTAGAGTCATCCGGATCAGTGTCCAAGCTTGCATCGACGTAACCCTTTACGACGAGCTCTTGATCACCTCCATAAACGAGAAACATGTCCTTAGTCCTTTTCAGGTACTTCAGGATATTCTTGACCGCCGTCCAGTGTTCCATTCCTGGATCACTTTGAAACCTTCCGACCATACTTATGGCAAGGCTGACATCGGGTCTTGTGCACAGCATTGCGTACATGATAGAGCCTATGGCTGAAGCATAGGGGATGACACTCATCTTTTCTCTATCTTCTGCAGTCACTGGGCATTGAGTTTTACTCAACTTCACACCTTGCAAAACAGGCAAGAACCCCTTCTTGGACTGATCCATTTTGAACTTCTTCAAAATCTTATCAAGGTATGTGCTTTGTGAAAGTCCTATTAAACGTCTTGATCTATCTCTATAGATCTTGATGCCTAATATGAAAGCAGCTTCTCCTAGGTCCTTCATTGAAAAACTCTTGTTCAAATATTCCTTTACGCTTTCCAGCATTTCTATATTGTTTCCAATCAGCAATATGTCATCCACATATAATATTAGAAACGCTATAGAGCTCCCACTCACTTTCTTGTAAATACAAGCTTCTCCGTAAACTTGTATAAACTCGAACGCTTTGATCACCTCATCAAAACGAAGATTCCAACTCCGAGATGCTTGCACCAGTCCATAAATGGATCGCTGGAGTTTGCAAACTTTGTCAGCATTCTCTGGATCGACAAAACCTTCTGGTTGCATCATATACAACTCTTCCTTAAGGAAACCGTTAAGGAACGCTGTTTTGACATCCATCTGCCAAATTTCATAATCGAAAAAGGCAGCTATTGCTAACAAGATTCTGACGGACTTAAGCATCGCTACGGGTGAGAAGGTCTCATCGTAGTCAACTCCTTGAACTTGTGAAAAACCCTTTGCCACAAGTCGAGCTTTATAGACGGTGACATTACCGTCCGCGTCCGTCTTCCTCTTAAAGATCCATTTGTTCTGAATAGCCTTACGCCCTTCAGGTAATACTTCCAAAGTCCATACTTTGTTTTCATACATGGATCCCATCTCGGATTTCATGGCCTCTAACCACTTCTCGGAATCCGGGCCCATCATCGCTTCTCCATAGCTCGTAGGTTCATCGTTGTTTAACAACATGACCTCTAAGACAGGGTTGCCGTACCACTCAGGAGCAGTATGCGTCCTTGTCGACGTACGAGGTTCGATAGCAACTTGATCCAAAGCTTCATGATCATCATCATTAACTTCCTCTTCAGCTAATGTAGGCTCCACAGAAACAACTTTCTGCGCTGCGCTACTCTCAGGTTGAAGTAAAGGTTCAACAACCTCATCAAGTTCTATCTTCCTCCCACTCAATTCTTTCGAGAGAAACTCTTTCTCAAGAAATGTTCCGTTTTTAGCGACAAACACTTTGCCTTCGGATCTGAGGTAGAAGGTATACCCAACTGTCTCTTTTGGGTATCCTATGAAGACGCATTTCTCCGCTTTGGGTTCCAGCTTTTCAGGCTGAAGCTTTTTGACATAAGCATCACATCCCCAAACTTTAAGAAACGACAGCTTTGGCTTCTTGCCAAACCAAAGTTCATATGGCGTCGTCTCAACGGATTTCGATGGTGCCCTATTTAAAGTGAATGCAGCTGTCTCTAATGCATAACCCCAAAACGATAGTGGCAAATCGGCAAGAGACATCATAGATCGCACCATATCCAATAAAGTTCGATTACGACGTTCGGACACACCATTACGCTGTGGCGTTCCAGGCGGTGTCAATTGTGAAACAATTCCACACTGTCTTAAGTGACTGCCAAACTCATAACTCAGATATTCTCCTCCTCGATCAGATCGTAGGAATTTAATCTTCTTGTTACGATGATTCTCAACTTCACTCTGAAATTGTTTGAACTTTTCAAATGTTTCAGACTTGTGTTTCATTAAGTAAATATACCCATATCTACTTAAGTCATCAGTGAAGGTGAGAAAGTAACGATAACCACTGCGCGCTTCAATACTCATCGGACCGCACACATCAGTATGTATGATTTCCAATAAGTCACTTGCCCGTTCCATTGTTCCAGAGAACGGCGTTTTAGTCATCTTGCCCATGAGGCATGGCTCACATGTGTCAAGTGATTCAAAATCAAGTGACTCCAAAAGTCCATCAGCATGGAGCTTCCTCATGCGTTTTACGCCAATATGACCTAAACGGCAGTGCCACAAGAAAGTGGTATTATCATTATCAATTCTACATCTTTTGGCATCAATGTTATGAACATGTGTATCATTACTATCGAGATTCAATAAGAATAAACCCCTCACATCGGGTGCATGACCATAAAAGATATTACTCATATAAATAGAACAACCATTATTCTCTGATTTAAATGAGTAACCGTCTCGCAATAAACAAGATCCAGATATAATGTTCATGCTTAACGCAGGCACCAAATAACACTTATTTAGGTTCATCACTAATCCCGACGGTAATCGAAGAGCGAGCGTGCCGACGGCGATCACATCAACCTTGGAACCATTTCCCACGCGCATCGTCACTTCGTCCTTTGCCAGCCTCCGTCTATTCCGCAGTTCCTGTTTTGAGTTGCAAATATGAGCAACCGCACCGGTATCAAATACCCAGGCACTACAACGAGAGTTGGTAAGGTACACATCAATAACATGTATATCATATATACCTTGTTTGTTGTTGGCCGCCTTCTTGTCAGCCAAATACTTGGGGCAATTCCGCTTCCAGTGTCCAGTTCCCTTGCAATGAAAACACACAGTTTCTGGTTTGGGTCCAGCCTTGGGTTTCTTCACGAGAGGAGCAACTGCTTTGCCACTCTTCTTGGAGTTACCCTTCTTACCCTTGCCATTTTTCTTGAAACTAGTGGTTTTATTGACCATCAACACTTGATGCTCCTTCTGAATTTCAGACTCAGCGGCTTTCAGCATCGCAAACAGCTCGGCGACTGACTTGTTCATCCCGTGCATGTTATAGTTCAACACGAAGCTCTTGTAGCTAGGTGGCAATGATTGAAGAACTCTGTCAGTGATAGCCTCTGGCGGAAGGGGCATCCCTAACTCAGCCAGACGGGTGGAGTACCCAGACATTCTGAGCACGTGATCACTGATAGACCCGTTCTCCTCCATCTTGCAAGCATAGAACTTATCGGAGATCTCATATCTCTCGATCCGGGCATTCTTCTGAAAGATAAACTTCAACTCCTGGAACATCTCATATGCTCCATGACGTTCAAAACGTCTTTGAAGTCCCGGTTCTAAGCCATACAACATTGCACATTGAACTATTGAGTAATCATCAGAACGAGCCTGCCAGGCGTTCACAACGTCTAGAGACTCAACTGGAGCGGGTGGATCACCAAGCGGTGCATCAAGGACATAAGCCTTCTGGGAAGCCGTAAGGATAATCCTTAGATTACGGGCCCAGTCCACAAAGTTACTTCCATCATCTTTCAACATAGCTTTCTCTAGGAACGCATTAAAATTCAGGGGTGCTACTGCGCGAGCCATGATCTACAACATAAATATAGCAAAGACAACTTAGACTATTGTTCTAGATAATGAGTTTAGTTAATCATATTTTAAAAAAACTCCCACTCAAATTGACATCCCTCCGATCATTCGAGTGTAACATGATCCAAATTCACCAACTCAAGTCCGATCATCACGTGAGTTGAGGTGGTTTCAATGGTGAACATCTTCATGTTGATCATATCTACTATATGACTCATGTTCGACCTTTCGGTCTCTTGTGTTCCGAGGCCATGTCTGTACATGCTAGGCTCGTCAAGTTTAACCCGAGTGTTCCGCACGTGTAACATGGCTTACACCCGTTGTATGCGAACGTAGAGTCTATCACACCCGATCATCACGGCGTGTCTCGAAACGACGAACTTTCGCAACGGTGCACACTTGGGGAGAACACAATTTATCTTGAAATTTAAGTGAGGGATCACCTTATAATGCTACCGTCGTCCTAAGCAAAATAAGATGCATAAAAGGATTAACATCACATGCAAATCATAAGTGACATGATATGGCCATGAACTTGTGCTTTTGATCTCCATCTCCAAAGCACCGGCATGATCTCCATCGTCACCGGCATGACACCATGATCTCCATCATCTTGATCTCCATCAACGTGTCGCCATAAGGTTGTCGCGCTGACTGTTGCTTCCACGACTATAGCTAACGTTTAGCGATAAAGTAAAACATTACATAGCGCTTAATGATTGACACGCAGGTCATACAATAATTAAAGACAACTCTATGGCTCCTGCCAGTTGCCGTACTCATCGACATGCAAGTCGTGATATTCTATACAACACATGATCATCTCATACATCACATATATCTCATCATGTAATCGGCCATATCATATCACATCATACCCTGCAAAAACAAGTTAGACGTCCTCTAATTGTTGTTGCAAATTTTACGTGGCTGCTACGGGTTTGCAAGAACCGTTCTTACCTACGCAAAACCACAACGTGGTGTAGTGATTGCTTTTTGATCTTCTAAAAGAACCCTCTTCATTGAACCGATTCAACTAAAGTGAGAGAGACAGACACCCGCCAGTCACCTTTATGCAACAAGTGCACGCAGCGGTAAAACCAGTCTCGCGTAAGCGTACGCGTAATGTCGGTCCGGGCCGCTTCATCTCACAATACCGCTGAATCAAGTATCAACTAGTAACGGCAAGCAATATGTATACACCCACGCCCACAACTCGTTTGTGTTCTACTCGAGATCTCATCTACGCATAGACCTAGCTCATGATGCCACTGTTGGGGAACGTTGCATGGGAAACAAAAATTTTTCCTACGCACATGCAAGATCTATCCATGGCGATGAGCATCTACGAGAGGGAGAGTGAATCTACATACCCTTGTAGATCGCTAAGCGGAAGCGTTAATAAACGCGGTTGATGTAGTCGAACGTCTCCGCTTAGCGATCTACAAGGGTATGTAGATTCACTCTCCCTCTCGTAGATGCTCATCACCATGGATAGATCTTGCGTGTGCGTAGGAAAATTTTTGTTTCCCATGCAACGTTCCCCAACACTTAATTTTGGTTTGAGTTGTATGTTTTATTTTGGTGCTGTCCTATGGTGCCCTCCGTGTCGCGCAAGCGTGTGGGATTACCGCTGTAGGGTGTTGCAATACGTTCATAATTCGCTTATGGTGGGTTGCGTGAGTGACTGAAACACAAACCCGAGTAAGGGGGTTGTTGCGTATGGGAGTAAAGAGGACTTGTTACTTAATGCTATGGTTGGGTTTTACCTTAATGATCTTTGGTAGTTGCGGATGCTTGCTAGAGTTCCAATCATAAGTGCATATGATCCAAGTATGGAAAGTATGTTAGCTCAGGCCTCTCCCTCATATAAAATTGCAATAATGATTACCGGTCTAGTTATCGATTGCCTAGGGACAAATCTTTCTCTTGTGTTACAAAAAGCTTTCTACTAAACAACTAACTTTTATTATCTTGCAATTTACTCATAGTTTTATTCTCGCTAAGTACTCCTAGTTTTATTCTTGCAAACTTATCTTTACACCTACAAAGTAGTTTTATACTTGTTCTAGGAAAAGCAAACGTTAAGTGTGTGTAGAGTTGTATCGGTGGACGATAGAACTTGAAGGGAATATTAATTCTACCTTTAGCTCCTCGTTGGGTTCGACACTCTTATTTATCGAGAAAGGCTACAACTGATCCCCTATACTTGTGGGTTATCATTGCACTGTCATCAAGTCTATCTCCTAACGAGGTAGGACAAATGCATTAATGCACCGTTAGGTGCTACGCTGGGGAGGCGAGGCTTTGGCAAACGGTTCTGTACCACCTGTCCAGCCGCCCTTCTGTTATCTTGACACGACCCAGGGACGGGTATCATTAAAGTTAATCCTTATGTGGCACGCTGACACGTGCCATGACCAGCTGTGTTTGACCGCCTGCCCGCTCGACACCTTGATACATCTCCAACGTATCTATAATTTGTGATTGTTCCATGCTATTATAGTATCAATCTTGGTTGTTTTATATGCAATTATATATATATTTTGGGACTAACCTATTAACCTAGTGCCCAGTGCCAGTTGCTGTTTTCTGCTTGTTTTTGGTTTTTCAGGAAATCGGTACCAAACGAAGTCCAAATGCCACGAAACTTTTTGACAATTTTTTCTGGACAAAAGAGACCCTGGAAGCTTCGGGAGGAAGCCAGAAGCCTCACGAGGAGGCCACAAGGCAACGGGGCGCGACCCCAGGGGGGGCGCTCCATGATGCCTTGTGGGCCCCTCGTGGCTCCTTTTGACCTAATTCCACTTCTATAAATTCTCAAATATTCGGAAACCATCAGAGAGCCAGACGAGAAAACCCTACCGCCACCGCAAGCCTCTGTTCTTCTGCAATCCCATCTGGAGGCCTTTTCCGGTACTCTGCCGGAGGGGGAATCGATCACGGAGGGCTTCTACATCAACCTTGCTGCCCTTCCGATGATGTGTGAGTAGTTTACCACAGACCTACGGGTCCATAGCTAGTAGCTAGATGGCTTCTTCTCTCTCTTTGATCTTCAATACCATGTTCTCCTCGATGTTCTTGGAGTTCTATCCGATGTAATCTTCTTTTGCGGTGTGTTTGTTGGGATCCGATGAATTGTGGGTTTATGATCAGATTATTCATGAATATTATTTGAGTCTTCTCTGAACTCTTTTATGCATGATTGTTATAGCTTTGTATTTCTCTCCAATCTATCCGTTTGGTTTGGCCAACTAGATTGATTTATCTTGCAATGGGAGAGGTGCTTTGTGATGGGTTCGATCTTGCGGTGCTCAATCCCAGTGACAGAAAGGGACATGACACGTATTTGTATTGTTGCCATTAAGGATAAAAAGATGGGGTTTAATCATATTGCTTGAGTTTACTTTGTCTACATCATGTCATCTTGCTTAAGGCGTTACTCTGTTTCATACTTAATACCCTAGATGCATGCTGGATAGAGGTCGATGGGTGGAGTAATAGTAGTAGATGCAGGCAGGAGTCGGTCTACTTGTCTCGGACGTGATTCCTATATACATGATCATTGCCTTGAATATCGTCATAACTATGCGCTTTTCTATCAATTGCCCAACAGTAATTTGTTTACCCACCGTATGTTCTGCGCTTGAGAGAAAAATACGTTGCTGCAATTTCTTCATAACTATGGCCCCCGGGTCTATCTTTATCATATATTAAAATCCAAAAATACGTTGCTGCAATTTCTTTACTTTTATTTTATTTTGCAATTTACTTTTTATCTATCACTATTAGAATTAATCCTTGCAAATAACCGCTAAGAGGATTGACAACCCTCTTATTTGCATTGGGTGCAAGTGTTTGCTTGTGTGTGTGTAGGTGCTGCTAACGGGGTTTTGTGCGGTTCTCCTACTGGATTGATAACCTTGGTTCTTAACTGAGGGAAATACTCATCTCTTCTATACTGCATCATCCTCTCCTCTTCGGGGAAATACCAATGCAGTCTACAAGTAGCACACCTATCAGTGTGTACTTGTATGGATGATGATGAGGTGGAGCGGTAATGAGACAGAAAGAGCCTGCTGGCACAGAGCTTGCCGGGCCTTCGCTTGCTGGCAAGTAGCTTGCCGGGTCCTGGCTTGCCGGCAAGTAGCTTGCCGGCAACCAGAGTGTTGGACTTTAGTACTGAACTAGTACTTCTCGACGACCTGCCTGGAGGCCTTCTTCATTGTCTTGTTCACCAAGTCTTGAGTCTTGGACACAGTAGCCCTCTGGCAAGCCCTGCCGTCGGGAAGGCTACAACTGCCTGTGCACAAGTCAGGGTACGAAGGCACCCATGTCTTAGTACACCAACAGGAGCCCCTGGGCCTGGGCCACACGAGCATGCGAGGCATCGTTGGGCTAGGCCCAAACAATGCAAACGCACGCGTGGCAGAGGATAACTGCCATAATCTTTTCTTTTACCACGCCCCATGACGCGCATTAAATGCAGACGTGGGAGAGGTGGAACGAAACCGCCGCGGGAGGTAGTGCGCTTGAAAAGCGCATCCACGTAGGACAGTAAAGAGCCAGCCCCCGCACCTTCCCCATAAAAAGGAAACCGTGAGGGGCGCTGCTCATTTACCCCTCCCTCCCAATCTAGCCATCCGCCATCTTCTTCTTCCTTGCACAAGAATAGAGCACCCATCTTCCTCCGCCGCCGCGCCGCGCCCCTGCTTTGCTTTTAGATCCACCCTCCCCCAATGCAGCCATGACACCCAAGAGAGGCCAAGGCAAACCAGAGAAAGCAGTCGACCCAGAAGCAGAGGCGAGGAAGGAGGAACTGGCGAAGATGCGGAGAGAGAATGTCGTCTTCAAGCCGGTGCTGAATGAGAGCGACTTGGTGGGACGGTACGCGATTATGTGGGGGAAGGAGTCGACCGCCCACACCACGCCAGAGGTTCTTCCCGACTCCGTCAAGCCTGGCAAATTCTAGTATCCCTTCTTCACCGCATATTTTTACTGTGGGCTTGTCCCTTCTTTCTCTGAATTCTTCGTTGAGATCATGTACACCTACGAGATCCGTCTTCTAGACTTCACCCCCAACGCCATGACTTGCATGTCGGTTTTTGCACATATGTGTGAAAACTTTGTTGGAGTAATACCTAGTGTAGCCCTATTCCGCCACTATTTCACCCCTCGCATCGAAGCAGACGCCCTCTCCGGCGACATCACTTGGATCCCGAGGGACAAGGATGTTTATCTTCAGGAACAGCTTCATTTGAAGTGGAATGAGTGGCGCGGGGAATGGTGCTGGATCAAGGATGACCAATTCCCGGATTTCTGTAAGCCCAGAACAATCTTGACGTGAATGCCGACAAGCTCACAATCACCATGACGCGCATCCTCCGTCTCAGGGCTGCCGGCCTCACCATTGAAATGGTGGGAGCCGATTTCCTTTATCTCCGCATCGTTCTTCTCCAGAACAAAGGCAGGCCTGCCTGGGACTACAAGAATGTGGCTGACAACATGCGGGTGCAGACCGGGCTCCATGCCAATCTGACAGTGCTGCAACACACGGTGCTTTGCCACCAGCTCTTCCGTGCCACTGGCAACTTCAAGCTGCCGGCAAGCGTGGTGCCCTTGTGCAACAACTCCTCCAGGGACTCCATCATTGCAATGATGCCAGCTTGCAATGCCCATGGCGTCGAAGGACTTTGGCAGGCACCGCCCGAAGACGCGGTGAGGGAGTGGTTTGACACACTGGTGGAGAGGCCCATCAAGGAGGAGAAGGACCTCATCCGCGACACCACCGGCGATGAGTTGGCGCATATCACCAACAGGGCGGCGGAAGCGAGAATGGCTGAAGGCGTGATATGTCCCGAATGTATCTACTTTTCCAAACACTTTTGCTCTTGTTTGGACTCTAATTTGCATAATTTGAATGGAACTAACCCGAACTGACGCTGTTTTCAGCAGAATTGACATGGTTTTGTGCAGAAATAAAAGTTCTCGGATGGACCTGAAAATTTATGGAGAATTATTTCAGAATATATAAAAAATACTGGCGAAAAGATCCACTGGAGGGGGGCCACCCAGGCGCCACAAGCCCAGGGGGCGCGCCCACCCCCCCAGGGCGCGCCTAGCAGGCTTGTGGGCCCCTGGTAGCTCCGGCAACCCTAACTCCCATGCTATAAGTACCTATTCATCCAGAAAAAAACTAGAGAGAAAGAATCATCATGTTTTACGATACGAAGCCGCTGCCACCTCCTATTCTTCATCGGGAGGGCTGATCTGGAGTCCGTTCGGGGCTCCGGAGAGGGGGATTCGACACCACCGTCATCATCAACCATCATCCATCACCAATTTCAAGATGCTCACTGCCGTGTGTGAGTAATTTCTTTGTAGGCTTGCTGGACGGTGATGGGTTGGATGTGATTTATCATGTAATCGAGTCAATTTGTTAGGGCTTTGATCCCTAGTATCCACTATGTTTTGAGATTGATGTTGCTATGACTTTGCTATGCTTAATGCTTGTCACTAGGGCCCGAGTGTCATGATTTCAGATCTGAACCCTTTATGTTTTCATGAATATATTTGTGTTCTTGATCCTATCTTGCAAGTTATATGCACCTATTACGTGTTATGATCCGCATACCCCAAGGTGACAATAATTGGGATTCTTTCCGGTGATTACCGTAGTTTGAGGAGTTCATGTATTCACTATGTGTTAATGCTTTGTTCCGGTTCTCTATTAAAAGGAGGCCTTAATATCCCTTAGATTTCCTTATAGACCCCGCTCCACGGGAGGGTATGAAAAAAGATGTCATGCAAGTTCTTACTATAAGCACGTATGACTATATACGGAATACATGCCTACATTACATTGATGAATTGGAGCTATTGTGTATCGCCCTAGGTTGTGACTGTTATATGATGAATGTCATCCAACATAATTATCCATCAGCGATCCAATGCCTACGCTTTTCGCATATTGATCTTTGCTAAGTTACTCTCATTACTGCTGTTGTTACAATCACTACAAAACTGCTACAGTTACTGTTACTATTGCTACTGTTACTATTGCTATTGAAACTATCATACTATTGTGCTACTAAACACTTTGCTGCAGATATTTAGTTCTCCAGGTGTGATTGAATTGACAACTCAACTGCTAATACTCACAAATATTCTTTGGCTCCCCTTGTGTCGAATCAATAAATCTGGGTGAAATACTACCCGCGAAAACTGTTATGACCCCCTATACTTGTGGGTTATCAAGACCTTTTTCTGGCGCCGTCGCCGGGAAGCATAGCTCTATCTGTTGAGTCACTTGGGATCTATATGTGTTGATCACTATGAAGAATCTAAAAGCCGCTAAGACCAAGATCGTTCCCTCTAAGACGAGGGGAGGGAAGGAACTGGCATCTAGCTCCACACTTGATTCACCTTCTGTTTTGAGTAGGCTTGCGACACCGCCACCTGTTATTCATTCTGATATGTTGCAAGTTATTGATGATACTACTTTCTCTATGAATGAAACTATTGATGATGCTAGTACTATTCTTGATAATACTGTGCCACTTGGTGAATTTCTTGATGAACTAATTGCTAAAGCTAAAGGAATTGAAAATGTTGAAACTCTTGAAAATTATGATTCACCTATTATGCCTAGACCTCCTACTAGAGTTGAAACACCTAAGATACCTGATGGTTATGTTTTTGATAAAGAGACAACTAGGGCAATTCTTGCTTGTAACGGTGGAGATGAGGTTAAAAAATTGCTTGCTGAGTTAAAAGAAAAATCTATGAGGGAAAGAATGAAATACGATCCTAAGTTTGCTACTTCACCTATCTTTGTTACCGATAAGGATTATGAATTCTCTGTCGATCCTGAGTTAATTACTTTGGTTGAATCTGATCCTTTTCATGGTTATGAAATTGAAACTGTTGTGGCACACCTCACTAAATTGAATGATATAGCCACCCTATTTGCTCATGAGGAAAAAATTCGCTATTACTACATCCTTAAGTTGTTTCCTTTCTCATTAAAGGGTGATGCTAAGAAATGGTTTAATACTCTTGCTCCTCATTGTGTGCGTAGTCCCCAGGATATGATATATTACTTCTCTGAAAAATATTTCCCTGCTCATAAGAAACAAGCTGCCTTACAGGAAATATTTAACTTTGTGCAAATTGAAGAAGAGAATCTCTCTCAAGCTTGGGGGAGGCTTCTCCAACTACTTAATGCTCTGCCTGATCATCCTCTTAAGAAAAAGGAAATACTTGATATCTTTTATAATGGACTAACCAATGCTTCTAGGGACTACCTAGATAGTTGTGCTGGTTGTGTTTTCAGGGAACAAACTATTGGACAGGCTGAAGAACTATTGAATAATATATTAAGAAATGCCGATGATTGGACACTTCCCGAACCACCACCCAAGCCAACTCCGAAGAAAAGAGGTATTCTATTCCTCAGTCCAGAAGATATGCAAGAAGCTAAGAAATCTATGAAGGAAAAAGGTATTAAAGCTGAAGATGTTAAGAATCTACCACCAATTGAAGAAATACATGGTCTTGATATCCCGACACAGGTAGTAGAGGTAAATTCTCTCACTAGATTTGATGAAAGTGATGTTCCTTATAATAAATCTGCTAGCCAATGCCTGTATGAATTTGATAATTACATCATTAAACAAGAACACTTCAATTTATATGTAAGCAATCAACTAAAACAAAATGCCATCATGATTGAACGCTTGAGTGATTTGATGTTTAGAATTGCTAATGATGTTAAGTGCTTAAGTAAACATGCTTCTATGGTCCAGACTCAGTTAGAACAAATTGCTAAATCACAAAATGATTTGCTTGACGAAATGAATGATCATGCTGTTAGAGTTGTTACTAGAGGAGGTAGAATGACTCAGGACCCTCTATATCCTGAAGGTCATCCTAAAAGAATTGAACAAGATTCTCAAAAAATTAATACTGATGTGCCTAGTCCATCTAAGAAGAAAAAGAAAAAGAAAGATGATAAAACTTCACCTGCTTCTAATGAACCTGAGATAGAAAAACCTCCTGAGAATCCGAATGATGTTTCTATTTCTGATGCTGAGACACAACCTGGTGATGAACATGCACCTAGTGATAATGATGAGAATAATGATAATAATGAAGATGTTCATGATGAGGCTCAACCAGATAATGATGTAGAAATAGAACCTGCTGTTGATCTTGATAACCCACCTCCTAAGAATAAAATATATGATAAAAGAAACTTCGTCGCTAGAAAACATGGGAAAGAAAGAGAACCATGGGTTCAGAAACCCATGCCTTTTCCCACTGAATCATCTAAAAACAAAGATGAGGAAGACTTTGAGCGCTTTGTTGAAATGCTTAGACCTGTCTTTTTGTGCACTCGCTTGATTGATATGTTGAAAATGGCTCCCTATGCTAAATACATGAAAGATATTGTCATGAATAAAAGGAAGATACCGGAAGCTGAAATTTCCACCATGCTTGCTAATTATTCTTTTAAGGGTGGAGTACCTAAAAAGCTAGGAGATCCGGGAATACCTACTATACCATGCTCCATTAAAAGAAGTTATGTTAAAACTGCCTTATGTGATTTGGGAGCCGGTGTTAGTGTTATGCCTTTCTCTTTATATAGAAGACTTGATTTGAATAAGCTCACACCTACTGAAATATCTTTGCAAATGGCTGATAAATCAACTGCTATACCTATTAGAATTTGTGAGGACGTTCCCGTTGTAGTTGCAAATGTTACTATATTGACAGACTTTGTTATACTTGATATGCCCGAGGACGACAACATGTCGATTATCCTTGGCAGACCTTTTCTGAATACTGCAAGGGCTGTTATTGATTGCAAAAAAAGCAAGGTTACTTTTCATGTCAATGGTAATGAGCATACGGTTTATTTTCCGAAGAAACAAAGTTCGGTGAATGGTATCAATTGTATTGAAAAAGTTTGGACAATCACTATTGGAGGTTTCAAATTTCCTCTTCCTACTGTCAAAAAGAAATATGAAATTCTTATTGTTGGGGAGATGCCTATCCCCATTGAGGTAAATTAGTGTTATACGAAGATTCTTCGGTTTCATGCCATTCGGAAATAGTTTGTTAATAAGACTTGATCAACCTTATTAATGGATTCTTTTTTAGGGGCATGTGGTCGATGAATTTAGTAAACACAACTTTCTGTACCCACCTTTTGCTCACTGTTATTTGTAGTTGAATAGAATAAAATGCCATGATTATCCTGTTTTCTGAATTATACGTGCAATAAAAAATGGCCTAAAAATAAAAGTTCTCAGAATGCCATGAAAATTTAGTATGATTTTTTCCAGAATATTTAAGAATTTTTGGCACTGAACACACCCCAGGGGGGTGCACCTGTGAGCCACAAGCTCACATGGTGCGCCCACCCCTGGGCGCGCCCAGCAGGGTTGTGGGTCCCACAGGGACCCACTCACTTATGCCAGGCACCCATCTCCTTCTTCTTCCTCCAGAAAAAACAAACTTGCTCCCAAGCCCGTGTTCTTGCTCATTTTGCTGTGATTTTCGATCTCCTTGCTCAGAACTTCATTTCCAAAACTGTTTTGAGGAATTACTCCTCGGTATGTGACTCCTCCAATGCTCCAATTAGTTTTTGTTCTAGTGCTTTATACTTTGCAAATTTTTGTTGCTGTGGTGACCATGTATATGAGCTTGCATGTTGAATTTGTATGGTCCAAACTAGTTTTGACGCATGATATAGCCTCTAGATACTTATGGGAGTAGTTGCTATCAATTTTGTCGAGTTTCGTTCACTTTTATTTTGAATCACTAAAAATTTCAGAAATTTTTCAGAGAAAGAAAATGTTTAGGAAGATGTTCCATGGAGGCTCCTCGAGCAAGAGTGCTCCTAGGCTCACAATACGCGAGCCAGATACCGAACCGCCACGGGAGGCATCGGTTTTGCCGTGCGAGTGGCCGTCCGATGCCTTCATGATTCGAGCCGGCATCAAGGAAGAGTTTGATATGTACGTACGCAACGCCGAGCTCACGGGCTTCTTGACAGATAAGTGCCAGCAGTACTATGATCTCACTGACTCCTTTGTGCGGAAATTTGAGTATGTACCTCATCGCACTTCACATGATGTTATTTTTAACCTATATGAAAAGCCTTTCCGCATGTCCGTAGAAGAATTAGTGAAGTTTGTAAAATTCCATTTTGGGGGACTTGCACTGAACCCTGTAAATCTGACTGCAATGAATTTCTCATGAACATTACTAAGGGTGAACTAGAGGCATAACACAGGCTACTACGGGGAGCATTCATTTTCCTGTTATACATTATTTTGCTCTGTTCATTGGTAGATGCATTAATGGTAAATATGACCATAGTCATCTTTGCGCCCCTGACTTGAGCATTCTTAAGAGTGCTGTGCTGAGAGATAGACAATTTAACATGGGGGCTATTGTCGCACGTCGTTTACATAATAATGCCTTAGTTGGTGATTTCTTTGGTGGAATTTATGCTACTCGCTTAGCTACTTATCTTGGTGTGCCCATTAAACAAAATGACACCCTGTTGCCACCGAGTTTTCTTGATTATGATGCTATGGAGCGCCACCAGTTCCTTAAGAGGGGTGACCCCCCGTTTAGATACAGGCTAATCTTTAACAGGCGTCGTGTTTTCCATATTGTTTTGCCTGCTCCTGCCTTCTTTGATTTCTAGGAAAAACATAGACATTTCATACTTGAGGAGGAGGCTGAGGAGTATGAGAGGGCGGCGGAGACCGAGCGCCTCAATGAGACAGCTCACCAAGCTGTGGCAGCTGCACTTCGGTACAACCCAAACTACCATCACAGGCATTATCCACGCAAGGAGTGGCCGTAGACCAACTTAGGCCAAAAGCCTAAGCTTGGGGGAGTACGTATTTCTCACCGACATTACATTCATGTACCACACATTCATTTCAGTTGTCGGTGTTCATCCTTTTTCATTGTATATCCATGTTAGTTTTATTTTCGCTTTCTTCTTGTGTGTTTGAAAAACTTTCGAAAATCCAAAAAAATTAGTTGTAGTTTCTTTCTTGTTTAGTTAATTCGGAGTATTAAAAGAAAACCAAAAAAAAGATTTCTCGTTACTTCTTTTGCTTGTTGGGAGCTTTCCCGTGTAAATAGTTTTTCTCGTTTTTCATTTTTCCTTTGTTAATTTGCTTTCTTCAGAAGAAAAAAAACTAAAAACTCCAAAAATATTTCAGTGTGTTTCTCTGAATTTCTTTTCTTTTCGTTGAGTCGTAGTAAGGAGAAAGACCACGATGAAAATGTTGAGTGGCTCTCATATGCTTTATTGTTGAACTAACAAAGAGCCACTATTACTTTGTCTTCTCCTTTGAATAAATATTTGCATATTCCAGCTTAGTCCACAACATACTTGCACCATTATTATTATTATCACATCATTCGGTTGTGCAAGTGAAAGGCAATAATGACGATATTTGATGAAGTGATTGCAGTGAAGAAAAGCTAGTATTAACTCTTTTTTTTGTCTTTGTAAATATGTTTAGCTCAGTATTCATGATTCAGCATTATTATGAGTAAACATGTTTGTGATGACAATTAGAGAATATAGTTGCTCATGCCATGCTTAAATAGCTAGGAGTGGATAATGATTTATCTTGAGTGTCAACATGCATTAAAATGGTTGTGATGTGTTATGTTAGCATGGTATCTTCCTCTGAGTAATTCGGATGGCTTGACTTGGCACATGTTCATACATGTAGTTGAATCAGAACCAACATATCCTCCATGATATTTATGTTCAGGGTGTTGATATCCTACTCATGCTCGTATTCAATGTTAATTATTCGCAATGCATGTCTATGACCGTTTTCGCTCTCTAGCTGGTCACTTCTCAATCTATTTGCTAGCCTTCGCCTGAACTAAGAGGGAATACTGCTTGTGCATCCAAATCCTTATACCAAAGTTGTTCCAGATGAGTCCACTATATCTACCTATATGCGGTATTACTCTGCCGTTCCAAGTAAATTTGCATGTGCCACCTCTAAACATTCAAATAAACATCCGTTTTGTGTGCCCGTACCGCACATGAAGCGATAGGGGGTGGTCAGTATCTTCCATGCTAAGCGGGTAATTCTCAGATGAGTGTTTATTCACTTGTCATTGTACGAGAGAGGCTGGTAATTGGGATGCCCAGTCCTATGCTCAAATTGAAATTATATAATGCCAACAAACTCCCCCGGAAAGTTGTTGGTATGGAGGGCACCCATGGATTCGGCTAGCCATGGCTTGTGTTGGAATGGTGGAGGGGGAGTAAACTTTACCTTTCCACTTGGGAACTGCCTATAATGTGTTTAGCATGGAAGATATTGAAAATTCTCGGTCGTAACGTTGATAGGAAAGGCATACCTCTCAAAATTATTTTCATCTCTAATTTAAGCTTCGAGCTCTGGCACCGCTGCAAATCCATGCTTCCCTCTGCGAAGGGCCTATCCATTTATTTTATGTCATTTTACTTTTATTTGAGTCATCACCATCTTATTTAAGCACCAGTTGGAGAGCACTATTGTCATTTTTATGCATTGAGTATAGTTAATGTTGGGTGTGACCATGACTGGATATCCTCTACCCTGAATTACAATGTTTAGTCACTGCTTGAATCTCAGAGGTGCTCTGCATTTATGTTTTGCGGTCTCAGAAAGGGCTAGCGAGATACCATGTTATCATATTGTACCATGATTGTTTTGACAAAGTGTTGACATCTGAGATATCTTAATATTGCTCGCTAGTTGGTTATGTTATTGCCATGAGTAAATGTGAGACCTAAGTGTTATCATTCATATGGTTAGTTCATAATCTTTGCTGAAAACTTGGATGCTAGTTAAGTATATATACAGACAACAAGAACAAAAGAGTTTGTAAAAGTTTTTCTTTGTCACTTTCAGTTTGTCAATTGAATTGCTTGAGGACAAGCAATGGTTTAAGCTTGGGGGAGTTGATACGTCCCAAACGTATCTACTTTTCCAAACACTTTTGCTCTGGTTTGGACTCTAATTTGCATGATTTGAATGGAACTAACCTGGACTGACGATGTTTTCAGTAGAATTGCCATTGTGTTATTTTTGTGCAGAAATAAAAGTTCTCAGATGGACCTAAAAATTTACGGAGAATTATTTCAGAATATATAAAAAATATTGGCGAAAAGATCCACTGGAGGGGGGCAACCCAGGCGCCACAAGCCCAGGGGGAGCGCCCACCCCCCAGGGCACGCCTAGCAGGCTTGTGGGCCCCTAGCAGATCCGGCAACCCTAACTCCAACGCTATAAGTACCTATTCGTCCAGAAAATAATCAGAGAGAAAGAATCATCGCGTTTTACGATACAGAGCCGCCGCCACCTCCTGTTCTTCATCGGGAGGGCCGATCTGGAGTCCGTTCGGGGCTCCGGAGAGGGGGATTCGACGCCGTCGTCATCATCAACCATCCTCCATCACCAATTTCATGATGCTCACCGCCATGTGTGAGTAATTTCTTTGTAGGCTTGCTGGACGGTGATGGGTTGGCTGAGATTTATGATGTAATCGAGTCAATTTGTTAGGGCTTTGATCCCTAGTATCCACTATGTTCTGAGATTGATGTTGCTATGACTTTGATATGCTTAATGCTTGTCACTAGGGCCCGAGTGTCATGATTTCAGATCTAAACCCTTTATGTTTTCATGAATATATTTGTGTTCTTGATCCTATCTTGCAAGTTATATGCACCTTTTACATGTTATGATCCGCATACCCCAAGGTGACAATAATTGGGATTCTTTCCGGTGATTACCGTAGTTTGAGGAGTTCATGTATTCACTATGTGTTAATGCTTTGTTCCGGTTCTCTATTAAAAGGAGGACTTAATATCCCTTAGATTTCCTTATGGACCCCACTGCCACGGGAGGGTAGGACAAAAGATGGCATGCAAGTTCTTACTATATGAACGTATGACTATATACGGAATACATGCCTACATTACATTGAGGAATTGGAGCTATTGTGTATCACCCTAGGTTGTGACTGTTATATGATGAATGTCATCCAACATAATTATCCATCAGCGATCCAATGCCTATGCTTTTCACATATTGATCTTTCCTAAGTTACTTTTGTTGCTGCTGCAGTTACAATCACTATAAAACTGCTACTGTTACCGTCTCTGTTACTATTGCTACTGTTACTACTGCTATTGAAACTATCATACTACTGTGCTACTAAACACTTTGCTGCAGATATTTAGTTCTCCAGGTGTGGTTGAATTGACAACTCAACTGCTAATACTCACAAATATTGTTTGGCTCCCCTTGTGTCGAATCAATAAATCTGGGTGAAATACTACCCGCAAAAACTGTTACGATCCCCTATACTAGTGGGTTATCAAGAAGGCACCGGCGGGTCTGGATCCGCGGCAACCGATGTAGATGAGGAGGCTGAGGATGAACCGGTAGATGAGCCACCGGAAGAGCTTGCTGGAGAGCAAGAGGAGCCTGCCGGGGAACAGGACGAAGAGACTGCCGAAGTGCAAGTACACATGGAGCCCCCTGCTCCCCCCGTTCCGGCAAGGAAGCTTCGCGTCCTTCGGAGAGCTGTCTCCGGAGAGCCAGTTCACCCTTCCTCTTCGGGCGATGAAGGAGTCGTCAAGGGAGCGGCCGCCAAGGCTGCCGGACGGCAAGGATCCCGACGCCAAGCTCCTCGACAGCAGTAAATGCAGCGCACCTCTACGAGGCGTACAGCTGCATCGGCTGCCAGAATAGCTGGGTCTTCTCGACCTGCTGCGTCTGCAGCAACCAAGAGGGCCAGAATCTCTACTCCACCTCCGTCCTCCAGCACTGGACCTGAGAGCCTATACGACCTCTCCATCCTTAGCGACGAGGAGGAGGAAGAAGAGTACGCATCTTCAATTATTTTCGTTAACTCTTAATTCCTTGTGTTCGCTGATCTGACTTGCCTCATCTTGACTTGTTTTAATAGGGACGAGGAAACCTTGACGTAGAGGATGGCCAAGAGGGCGAGGATCGCAGCAGAGGAAGAACCGGCGGCAAGCACAGCGCCAGGCGATGATGTCGTGGATACCAGTCCTCGGTGCAGCCCCCAGCGTGAGGCCATTACTCACTTTCCTTTGGCAAGTGTTGGTGTCGAAGTATTTGTTGCTGACATCGGTAAGGGATCAGGAGAAGAACGCTATGAGGAGGAACGCCTGGAGGCAGACCCAACCATGATGCCTCCGTCAACCGCTGCCCCGGCAACTGATTCTCTGGTAAGGGCCTCCATCGACGAGCCTGTCCGCACTGATGAAGTGCCGGCAACCGGAGCTGCCGGCAACCAAGCGACGACAACTGAGGTTGCCATAGGAGAAACTATCCCTCCTCAAAAGTCCCAGTCTGGTAAATCTTCTGCCATCAAGTACTTCTCTCCTTTATTCATCTTTTTTGTTTTCTTGAACTTGATCTGAATCTCGATTTTCCCTCTTCTCCGTCCTTTCAGATCCGCCTCCATCTGATGAAATGGACGTTGACTCCACCATCGAGGGGATCGCGAAGGACACCGCCGACGAAGCCAGCAACATTGCTGCTGATGAAGCCGCTAGGATGACTGACGAAGAGGCCACCAAGGCCGCCCATGAAGAGGCCGCCAAGGATACTGCTGAGGAGGGCGGCAACAAGAGTGCCGAGGCCACTGAAGACATCCCTGTCACAGGAGCGCCAAGCGCTGACTCGGCCATGAGGGCGATCTTGACCGGCAAGGCGGCCGTCGATGATCACCCCTCGACATCTGAAGAACCCCCAGCAAGCAGATATCTGAAGGTTGGTGACAACTTGTTCGTCAGCATCTCTGGAACGTCAAGCATCGGGGCGCCCACTAAAGGAGAAGTCTTGGATGATGAGATCATTGCCGTTGCCGGGCTTGAAGTCATTGATGAGCCGCACGCCAATATCAACGAGACTAAAGAACAACAGCTCCTCAGGGCTATGGGCGAGAACTTCCAGAAGCTCCAGGCATGTTATCGCAACAGAACAGAGAGCTTGGACTCCAGAGCTGCCGTCCTTGACAAGGCGGAAGAGGAGTTCAAGAAACGGGTGGAGGAAACACAAGTCTGGTATGCAGAATGCCTCCAAGACCTCCAGGAACGCCACAGCCAGCTTGCCACCGCCAAGAAGCAGTTTGTCTTGGAAAAGGCCGAAGCCGACAAGGCACATGAGGAGCCTGCGCAGAAGATAGCGGCAGCTGAGGCGGAATTGAACGAGCGCAAGATTGGCCTTGATGCTCATGAAGAAGAGATTGTCGCTCGTGAAGGAGAGCTTGCCGCTAAGCTTCGTAGCAAAGATGATGAGATCCAGGCTCTGATTGCACAGCAGACCCAGGAGCTGGAGCGAAAGCATAAAGAAGCAATCAAAGCTCAAGCCGCAGAGCATGCCAACAAGATCAAGGAGGCCATCGATGCTACCGAAGCCGCAAAGGCCGCCAAGAATGAGCTAGAAGGCAAAGTGCAGAAGCTCGAAGTAGATATTGCCACCAACGGTAAGGAGATCTTGGCGCTCAGAGTAGATATAGAGAAGGTAACTCACACCTTGGCGGAGATGCAAACCTCAGTATCCGCCAAGAACCAAGAGCTCATCAAGGCCAACGACGTTATTGAAGATCACAAGATGAAGCTGACCACCTTGGAAAAGTCTCTTGATGAAGCCAGGGAGCGTGAGAAGATCTTGATGAAGGACCTCCAAGACGAGAAGGCCCTGGTTGAAAGTGCCGCAAACTCCTTCAATGAGCTCAAAGGCGCCTACAAGCTTTGGACTGGCCGTCTTGTGGTTTCCGCGGAGAACCTTATTGCACAGCTATCCGCCATGGGCTTGCCAGAATATCACTTTGCCACCACCGAAGGGGACACCGCCAGCGCCAGGCTCACTCTTTTCTTCGAAAGCTTGGTCGAGGCGCTGGAAAAGTATCATGGTGAGAGATCTGCCAACTTCGCCAGTGAATCCCACAAGTTCTACAGCGATGTCCTCTCCAAGGTGCTTGTCAAGATCGCTTATCGGAACCCCGGTATCGACGTCTCCAAGGCCTTCAAGAGCTTGCCGAAGGGAGCCGACACCAAAGAAGTCGAAGAGCTCATTACCCTGGTCATCAGCAAGGTCCAGCAGATTCCAAGGACCGAGGGAAAACGTAAAGACTAGCCTCCTTGCCGTTTCTTGTTGCCATAGGTTCATGTAAAATACATATGTTATCTTAAGTTAGAACTGCACTTGGCTTGATGTAATATGACTTGGGTTTTGAATGGATGTATGCATGCTATACCCTTATTCTATTCTGTCTTTGCATGATTTTTGTACCCTACGCTTGCCGGGATCTTGCCGGTGCGCGCACTCTTGCCGCGAGCGCATGAGGAACGGATCCTTAGCAGCTTGCCAGAAGTGCCGCTGCCGGCATGGTTACACTTGACGATAACAACACAACCACTTAAACTGTTGAGCGGACTCGAAACAAAGTAAGAGCGTAGCTGATCATGACAAGGTTCCTTAGCGTGCAGGTTTCTATTACGAAGGCCAAAATCATTCAAGGAGAAATAGTAACTACAACAAAGAATTTTTTTCAAAGTTTTGCAA
The DNA here is from genome assembly GCA_039707655.1 of Elymus sibiricus. NCBI lineage: Eukaryota > Viridiplantae > Streptophyta > Magnoliopsida > Poales > Poaceae > Elymus > Elymus sibiricus. The sequence goes on along the minus strand of CM077666.1, from coordinate 161,822,819 downwards.
CTTAGCTTCTTCTTTGCTGTACTTCTTGTCGTAGAATGATATCTTGAACGTCATTTGGTATCCATACCGTCATTGATACGTCTCCAACGTATCTATAATTTTTGATTGTTCCATGCTGTTATATTATCAATCTTGGATGTTTTTATATGCATTTACAACAATTATATATCATTTTTGGAGACTAACCTATTAACTTAGTGCCAGTGCCAGTTGCTGTTTTCTGCCCTGTTTTTGTTTTACAGAAAATCAATACCAAACGAAGTCCAAATGCCACGAAACTTTTTGGAGATTTTTTTCTGGACAAGATAAACACTAGAAGCTTCGGGAGAAGACCAGATGCCAGAGGAGGTGGCCACGAGCCACCAGGGCGCGCTTGGGGGGGGGGGCAGGCGCGCCCTGGTGCCTCGTGGGCCCACCCCAGCTCCGTTTGACCTAATTCCACCACTATAAATTCAGGAAAAATCAGAAACCCTCAGGGGAGTCCACGAAATACTTTTTTCCGCCGCCGCAAGTTTCTGTTCTTGAGAGATCCCATCTGGAGGCCTTCTCCGGTACTCCGCCGGAGGGGGAATCGATCACGGAGGGGTTCTACATCAACCTTGCTGCCCTTCCGATGATGCGTGACTAGTTTACCACAGACCTTCGGGTCCATAGGCAGTAGCTAGATGGCTTCTTCTCTCTTTTTGATCTTCAATACAATGTTCTCCTCGATGTTCTTGGAGTTCTATCCGATGTAATCACTTTTTGCGGTGTGTTTGTTGGGATCTGATGAATTGTGAATTTATGATCAGATTATCCATGAATATATTTGAGTCTTTGGTGCACTCTTTTATGCATGATTATTATAGCCTCGTATTTCTTCTCCGATCTATTGATTTGGTTTGGCCAACTGAGTTGATTTATCTTGCCATGGGAAGAGGTGCTTTGTAATGGGTTCGATCTTGCGGTGCTCAATCCCAGTGACAGAAAGGGACATGACACGTATGTATTGTTGCTATTAAGGGTAAAAAGATGGGGTTTATTCATATGTGAGTTTATCTTGTCTACATCATGTCATCGTTCTTAAGGTGTTACTCCGTTCTTTATGGACTTAATACGGTAGATGCATGCTGGATAGCGGTCGATGTGTGGAGTAATAGTAGTAGATGCCGGCAGGAGTCGGTTTACTTGTCTCGGACGTGATGCCTATATACATGATCATTGCCTTGGATATCGTCATGATTATTTGCTTTTCTATCAATTGCCCAACAGTAATTTTTCTACCCACCGTATGCTATTTTCTTGAGAGAAGCCTCTAGTGAAAACTATGCCCCCCGGGTCTATCTAAATCATATTACTAAAACCCTAAAAATATTGCTGCCATTTTCTTTTATTTATTTTATTTTGTATTTTTGTTTCAATCTATCTATCTATCATATACAATTTAATCTTGCAATTGACCGCCGAGGGATTGACAACCCCTCTATTGCGTTGGGTGCAAGGATTTGTTGTTTGTGTGCCGGTGCTGCTAACGAGGTGTTGTGTGATTCTCCTACTGGTTCGATAACCTTGGTTTCATAACTGAGGGAAATACTTATCTCTACTGTGCTGCATCATCCCTTCCTCTTCGGGGAAAATACCAACGCAAGCTACAAGTAGCAGGAAGAATTTCTGGCGCCGTTGCCGGGGAGACTTCATCAACATCTACCAAGTACCTATGCATAAAACTTACATCTCCTTGCATTTACTTTATTTGCCTTTGCCTCTCATTTTCATCTCCCCCACTTCTAATTTTTTTTTACAAAAATATTTTCCATTTTCCTTTTTGCTTGTTTGCTATCTTTGCTTGTGTTGCCATGTGCCTTCTATTTGCTTGCATCTTCGCTTCCTAAAAAAATATTGATATGTATCCTCATCCACTTGCTAATCTTTTCAAAAGATCCAATTATAATGATCCAATTGCTAGTGATTTGAGTGCTCTTGATTTTCTCTATGAAGTTTTTCTTGAAAATCATGAATCTGAAAGTTGTGATGAAGTGTTAGAAGAAGAAATTTATAAAGTGATTCATGATAGCTCCTTGATTGGAAAGCATGATTGCAATGATGTTACTATAAATTCTATTAATGTGAATTGTGCTAATAATATGCAAAACTACAAGCTTGGGGATGATAATTTTGTTGTGTCCACTACTTATTGCAATGATCATGATTGGGGTGATAATGCTTCTTATGATCTTGAAAATTTATTTAAGCCTCATGATGAATATGTTATTGATAAAAAAAATTGCGATACTATTAAAAGTGGGTTTGGAAGAGCATCAACTTTAGGTAATAATGATCCCACATATTTGGAGAGTGTTCAATCTTATGAGTTTTTTGATAAATCTTTAGTTGATTTTAATTCCACTATTTTGGAAGCATATAAAACTTTTATGCATGTGGATCATGAAGATAGTATTTTATATGATAGCTATATTGTTTAATTTGATTATGATCCTACATGTAATTATTATGAGAGAGGAAAATATGGTTATAGAAGTCTTCATGTCACTAAATTACCTCTCTTTGTGTTGAAATTTTTAATGTTTCATTCTTCCTATTTGCATATGCTAGATATTGCTTGTCTTGATAATTTGTTTTCCTATAAAATTCCTATGCATAAGAAGTATGTTAGACTTAAACTTGTTTTTCACATGCTTCATGATGCTTTCTTCATGATTCAGTTATTATCTTTCATGTGAGCATCATTGAAATTTCAAAGCCTATCTTAATGACTATAAAGAAAGAGCTTGTTGGGAGGCAACCCAATGAATAAAATAAATTTTTCTTTTTGTTTCTGTTATTGTGTGTTTTCACAATTATGCTACTGTTATGATTGTGTTTTTGTGTTTTTAATTAGTGTTTGTGCCAAGTAAAGCCTTTAGGATGATTTGGAAGATAGTATAATTGATGCTGTTTGGAAAACAGAAAGTTTTGCGTACAGTGCTGGAATTTTGGTTCTGTACTGGAGCGTCAGAAAAATATGAATTTTTTACACAGTATTGGTATATGAATTTCCCACGTTTTCCTAATTTTCAGAATTTTTGGAGTTACAGAAGTATGGCTTTTCAATAGATTGCTACAGACTGTTCTGTTTTTGACAGCTTCTGTTTTTGATTCACTACTTGCTTGTTTTGATGAATCTTTGGATTGTATCGGGGGGTATAAGCCATGGTGAAGTTAGAGTACAGTAGGTATAATGCAAAAATAAAATATGAATGGGTTTGCAACAGTACTTAGAGTAGTGATTTATTTTGTTATGCTAACGGATCTCACGAAGGTTTTGTTGAGTTTTATGTGATTGAAGTTTTCAAGTTTTGGGTGAGATCACGATGGATGAAGGAATAAGGAGTAGCAAAAGCCTAAGCTTGGGGATGCCCGCGGCACCCCAAGGTAATATTCTAGGAAGACTCAAGCGTCTAAGCTTGGGGATGCCCCGGAAGGCATCCCCTCTTTCTTCTACCAACCATCGGTAATTTTACTTGGAGCTATATTTTTATTCGTCACATGATATGAGTATTGCTTGGAGCGTTTTGTATTATATGAGTCTTTGCTTTGTTTGCTTTTTAGTTTGCCAGAATCATCCTTGCTGAACACACCTATTTTGAGAGAGCCACACGTTTATCATCATTTGTTAGAATACTCTATGTGCTTCACTTAAATTTTTTGAGCTAGGCAGTTGCTCTAGTGCTTCACTTAAATCTTTTTTAGCACGGTGGTGGCTATATTTTGAAGAAATGAACTATCATGCTTTACTTATATTATTTTGAGAGTTGATAAGAATAAAATTTTGAAGAAATGAACTCTCTTGCTTCACTTATATTATTTTGAGAGTTGATTGAAATTTTGAAGAAATGAATTCTCATGCTTCACTTATATTATTTTGAGAATTGATAAAATTGAAATTTTGAAGAAACATTTGCACTCTCATGCTTCACTTAAATCTTTTTGAGAGTTGATAATAGTAATGGTAACTTGCACAAGATATGAATTTGGTCCCAAAGTGATGAATATTCAAGAGGGATATAATAAAAACTTTCATATAGATCATTGGATATGATAAGTGTGATTCCTTGCAATAGTTTTGCGATATGGAAATGATAATATGTGAGTCATGTTAGTGAGTAATGGTGATTTAGTAAGAATATTAGTGTTAAGGTTTGTGATTCCCTATGCATGCACGTTAAGTCAATAGTTATGCAACGAAATTATATCCTACTTATGGTGCATTATTCGGTGTTAGTTATGTTCAATGCATGTTTATGAACGTTTTCGTTTTTTGGTTGGTTGCTTCTCAATCTATTTGCTAGCCTTCATTTGTACTAAGCGGAAATACTGCTTGTGCATCCAAAATCCTTAAACCCAAGTTGTGCCAAATGAGTCCACTATATCTACCTATATGCGGTATTTCAATGCCGTTCCAAGTAAATTTGCGTGTGCCAACTCTAATTTTCAAAATAATTTTTCCGTTTTGTGTGCCTGTACCGCTCATGAAGCGGTAGGGGGTGGCCATTATTTTCCATGCTAGGTGTGTTATTCTCACGATGAGTGTTTATTCACTTGTCATTGCACGAGAGAGTGGCTGGTAATAGGGATGCCCAGTCCCACAATGAAATCAAAAATTAATAACAACAAAATTCTTTGGAAAGTGTTGGTATGGAGGGCACCCGTGGATACGGCTAGCCATGGATTGTGAAAGAATGGTGGAAAGGAAATAAACTTTACTTTCTGTTTGGGAACCGCCTATGATGTGTCTAGCATGGAAAAATTGGGAATTCTCGGTCGTTTTCGTTGACAGGAAAAGCATGGCTCTCAAAATAATTTTACCTCTCTAATTTAAGCTTTGAGCTCTGGCACATCTGCAAATCTCTGCTTCCCTCTGCGAAGGGCCTATCTATTTACTTTTATGCAATTTTTATTTTATTTGAGTCTCCATCTTCTCTTACAAAAGCACCAACTAGAGAGCACTATTGTCATACTTGTGCATTGGATGTAGCTAATATTTGAGTGTGTTTCATGAATGGATCAATGATTGAGCATAATGGGCTAGGGATAACTTTCTTTAGCGTTGATATTTTGAAAGACATGGTTGCTTGTTAGCATGCTTGAGTATTTATATTTTCATGTCAAATTATAGACTATTGCTTTGAATCATTCAAGTCCAATGTCCATGCTATAAAATAAAAGAATATGTGATGAATATGATAGGCAGCATTCCACATCAAAACTTCTGTTTTTATCATTTACCTACTCGAGGACGAGCAGGAATTAAGCTTGGGGATGCTGATATGTCTCCAACGTATCTATAATTTTTGATTGTTCCATGCTGTTATATTATCAATCTTGGATGTTTTAATATGCATTTACAGCAATTATATATCATTTTTGGAGACTAACCTATTAACTTAGTGCCCAGTGCCAGTTGCTGTTTTCTGCCCTGTTTTTGTTTTACAGAAAATCAATACCAAATGAAGTCCAAATGCCACGAAACTTTTTGGAGATTTTTTTCTGGACAAGATAAACACTAGAAGCTTCGGGATAAGACCAGACGCCATAGGAGGTGGCCACGAGCCACCAGGGCACGACTGGGTGGGCAGGCGCGCCCTGGTGCCTCGTGGGCCCACCCCAGCTCCGTTTGACCTAATTCCACCACTATAAATTCAGGAAAAATCAGAAACCGTCAGGGGAGTCCACGAAATACTTTTTCCGCCACCGCCAGTTTCTGTTCTCGAGAGATCCCATCCGGAGGCCTTCTCTGGTACTCCGCCGGAAGGGGAATCGATCACGGAGGGGTTCTACATCAACCTTGCTGCCCTTCCGATGATGCATGACTAGTTTACCATAGACCTTCGGGTCCATAGGCAGTATCTAGATGGCTTCTTCTCTCTTTTTGATCTTCAATACAATGTTCTCCTCGATGTTCTTGGAGTTCTATCCGATGTAATCACTTTTTGCGGTGTGTTTGTTGGGATCCGATGAATTGTGAGTTTATGATCAGATTATCCATGAATATATTTGAGTCTTTGCTACACTCTTTTATGCATGATTATTATAGCCTCGTATTTCTTCTCCGATCTATTGATTTGGTTTGGCCAACTGAGTTGATTTATCTTGCCATGGGAAGAGGTGCTTTGTAATGGGTTCGATCTTGCGGTGCTCAATCCCAGTGACAGAAAGGGACATGACACGTATGTATCGTTGCTATTAAGGGTAAAAAGATGGGGTTTATTCATATGTGAGTTTATCTTGTCTACATCATGTCATCGTTCTTAAGGTGTTACTCCGTTCTTTATGGACTTAATACACTAGATGCATGCTGGATAGCGGTCGATGTGTGGAGTAATAGTAGTAGATGCAGGCAAGAGTCGGTCTACTTGTCTCGGACGTGATGCCTATATACATGATCATTGCCTTGGATATCGTCATGATTATTTGTTTTTCTATCAATTGCCCAACAGTAATTTGTCTACCCACTGTATGCTATTTTCTTGAGAGAAGCCTCTAGTGAAAACTATGGCCCCCGGGTCTATCTAAATCATATTACTAAAACCCTAAAAATATTGCTACCATTTTCTTTTATTTATTTTATTTTGTATTTTTGTTTCAATCTATCTATCTATCATATACAATTTAATCTTGCAATTGACCGCCGAGGGATTGACAACCCCTCGTTTGTGTTGGGTGCAAGGTTTGTTGTTTGTGTGCAGGTGCTGCTAACGAGGTGTTGCGTGATTCTCCTACCTGTTTGATAACCTTGGTTTCATAACTGAGGGAAATGCTTATCTCTACTGTGCTGCATCATCCCTTCCTCTTCAGGGAAAATACCAACGCAAGCTACAAGTAGCAGTCACTCCCCCCGGGAAACGTGCACGCGAGGAACACTTCATTCGTTTTAAGAAAAAGAAAGAAGAGAAAAGAGAAGGCTGGAACCTTGACGGTTCATTAATCATCTTATGCAAGGTAAAATGTAACACAACACTGCCTGCAACATATAAATAAATATGTACTTTGACAAAGAGTTGTGAAACACTTAGCTTTTATTCACTACGCACGGGGTCTACGCTCGGCTCTGTACAAAGGGTTACATGCCTTGCCGGCAAACTTGTACAAAAGAGGTTGCCGTGCAGCCCAGCAACCGTGCCTTACGGGTAAAACTTGCGAAGATGCTCAATGTTCCATGAGTTGAGCACCGAAGTGCCATCTTCGGTCTCTAGGCAGACTGTGCCAGGCCTAGTGACTCGTACTACCCGGTAAGGGCCCTCCCACTTGAGCATCAACTTGTTTTTACCCTTCATGGACCGAATCCGATGAAGAACAAAGTCGCCTTCCTCAAGGTTCCTGGCGTTAACCTTGCGGCTATGATAGCGGCGCAAGGCTTGCTGGTACCGTGCGGTACTGACAGCAGCCCGGAAACAATCTTCCTAAAGGAGTGTGGCATCATCTTGCCGTAGCTCATCTTGATCCTCCTCGTCGAAGGCCAAAACTCGAGGTGACCCGCATCTGAGTTTCGTGGGGAGCACCGCCTCTGCACCATATACAAGGGAGAAGGGTGTCTGGCCAGTGGCTCAACTTGGTGTCGTTCTGATTGACCAAAGAACCGCTGGCAACTCTTCCACCCAGCGCTTTCCACACTTGTGCAGCTTATCGAAAGTTCTGGTCCTGAGACCACGCATCACTTCTGCATTTGCTCTCTCTACTTGTCCATTGCTCCTTGGGTGAGCAACAGAGGCGTAGCAGATCTTGTTTCCAAGTTCTTGGCAATATGCTGTGAAGGCGCGGCTCGTGAACTGGGTGTCATTGTCAGTGATGATCCTGTTGGGTACACCAAAAGGAGCAATCAATCCATTGAGGAACTTGATAGCTGACTGTGCTGTCACCTTTCTCACTGGCTCTATCTCATGCCACTTTGTAAACTTGTCGATTGCAACGTACAAGAATTCAAAGCCGCCGGTAGCACGGGGGAAGGGGCCGACGATGTCAAGCCCCCAGACCGAGAAAGGCCAGGAAAGAGGGATGGTTTGAAGGGCCTGAGCTAGCTGGTGGATGTCCTTGGCGTGGAACTGGCACGCTTCGCATCTGATGGCCACCGCCAAGGCGTCTTGAAGGGCTGTCGGCCAGTAGAATCCTTAACGGGACGCCTTGCCGACAAGCGCGTGTGACCCAATATGAGAGCCACACATTCCTTCATGCATCTCTTCCAACAGCCTCTGTCCATCTTCCCGGCAATTGTAACACCCCTATGTAATGAGCTACAGAGATCCTCATGATTATGCTTAATCATTTTGGTTTGCAATGCATGATCACTCTTTGAATTCATATCTCATTTCAAACTCCACCTTTGATTTGAATTAAATTGCAAGTGAAAAATAAAGTTGCACAAAAGTGGTTGCAAAATAGTCCATCATTTAGCAAATATTCCCTAACTAATATCTGTTAAGGAAAACAACATCACTTCAAAGCTAACATGGACTATAGCAATTAAAATAGTGCCAAAAGAAGCATTTTAAATGCCTTTTCACTTGTGGAAAATTCAAATGGAATCTTTGGGCCCCCAAACTTCTTGGGGTAGTGCTTAATATTGCCTAGTATTTGTTTTGACCAGTTGCACATTTTTGCAAAAGCCACTTAATGTGAAAGAAATGCAAAACAGCAGCTAAAAGGGAAAAACAGAAAAGCAAAAAGAAAAAGGGAAAAGGGGCACCGGGGGCACTGGACTCTAGTCCACAGTGCCGGCCCGGCCCAACCAGCGCCTTCTCCCACCTCCTGTTCCCCCTCTTTCCTCGCTCTCGCCGCGCGCGCACTCCCACAGCCAGGCCCCCCCTCGCCCTGCTCGACAGCGTGGCCCTGGGCCCGCCATGGGTGGATAAGGGCAGCGCCCTGCCCTCCCCTGGCCTCTCCTGGCCTGACTCCTCCCCTCTCTCCCTCACTGTCTCTCTCTCCCGAGCGCCGCCATGGACGCGCCCCGATGATTCGCGTAGCCACCGTCACCCTCTCGTCGCCACAGCCCGTCCTAAAGCTCTGCCACCGTCCGCTGCTCCTTCCAGTTCCACTGAATGGAGCCGGGAGCCCCTACGTCGCCCGCGTCGACCTCACCTTCCCCTTCGGTCGCCGGAGATCGCCGCCACCGCGCCGTCTTCCCCAGGCCTTCCCCGAGCCCATCTAGCTCACCTGCAGGCTCCCTGTGAGCCCTTCTTCCCTCTCCTTCTCTCTCTGTGCTCCCGCGCGCTTGGTAGCTCGCCGCCGCTGCTTACTTCACCGTCCGAGCCTTCCGGCGTGCTCCTGGGATCCCCAAGAGGCCAACGCGCCCTTCCGCATGCTTAACCGAGCGCCGTAGCGACGAGCTCGAGCTCGCCCATAGACTGCCACCACCTACAGTCGCCGTAGGGCCCGTCTCCGGCCGTTTCGGCACGCGCTCGTGTCGTAGATCGCCGCGGCTTGATCTCCCCGTTCGAACGCCACAAGCCGCGCGCCAAATGGTCGCCGGAGCCAACTCCGGCGCCGCCACCAACGTGGCCTACCGCTGGGGCCCACCTGGGTCACTGCCAGTGGGTCCCCCGCGCCCAGTTGACTGGGTTGACCCAATCAACTGTGCTGACTGGGCAGCCCCAGCCACTGACAGGTGGCCCCCACGCTAATTAAATGTTTTTATAAATAATTAATCTGCTAATGAAAACTGTTAATTAAACAGTCACTCACAATTGGGTCCAACCTAGCTAATTGTTTCATTTAGATAAATTAGTTAACTGCTAAGTATGACAGGGGGGCCCACCTGTCAGTTTGACTAGTCAGTGGTCAACTCTGTTGACTGCTGACTGGGCTTTGACTGGCCCCACATGTCATTGAGTGTGGCTGGCTCAGTCTGAGTATAAAAAGTAATTCACTGTTTAATTTTCGAATTAATTAATTAAAACAATTTCAGAGTATTGCTAAAACTTTGAAAATTAATATAAATTCAACCGTAGCTCAGATGAAAATGTTTTATATATGAAAAACGATCAGAAAAATAAGACGAATCCGAATATGCCATCCACCTACCTGTCACATGCCTCCAACACTACAAACATGGAACCTTCCCCTCCGGTTCAGTATACCGATAACTGCCCGGAGCTGGGAAAATATTCCCGGATATTTTGCCGCTCCGTCTGTAACGTGTAGCACTGCGTTAGATCACCCCTAGCACAGCATACTGCCATGTCATGCATTGTGCTGCAATTGTTTGCTTTGTATTTATTGTTTCTCCCCCCTCTTCTCTCCGGTAGACCGCGAGTACGACTACGTCGATGACGACCCGTCCTTTTCAGCAGAGCTTCGAGGCAAGCAAAACCCTCTTAATCATTCTTATATCACCCATTCTTTCTCTCCCATGCTTACATTAGAATTTGCTACTGTATTTGATTGCTCCTATTCTGATGCATAGCCTGATTTTGTAACCTGCTGTTGATACTTTATCTGTTGTCCTAAATGCTTAGCATAGAATGGTTAGTGATCCATCAGTGACCCCTCACCCTTGTCCTTGTTGCCCCGCTTTGTTACCGGTGCCCCGATCATTGTGATCGATGTACAGAGACCGACACGTCACCGCACACCCCTTAGTTGTATGACTCCGCAGAGATACTATCGAGTGCCAAGGGTGATACCTCCTACCTCACTTCTGATGATATCTCTGTAGCATAGCTAATCGGTTGTGGGTTACCGAGGGTGATTCCTCTTTCACCACCTCCGATGATGCCTCTGTCGTGCAGCCCCTCAAGCGTGAACCCATCGAGGGTGATTCCTCTAGGTTCACCTTGACATTTTACATCGAGTAGGAATCCAACGAGGGTGATTCCTCGGATTCCCCCTTGATGTGATGAACACACGGATACCTTGACTTTTACTTCAGAACCTTGTGGAAGTCGGGTCGACCCCGAGGGGTACCCGCGAGAGATGTGGAGTCGGGTTGACCGTGAGGGTACCCGCGAGATAATTACGTGGCACGGCCGGGCAGGCAGACCGCCCAAGAGAGGGATGGGCCTGGCCCTTACCGTAAGTCTACGAGACGGGGCGATTGGACCACAGATCGTGGAGCACTGATCGTCACCGCGAGCTCCCAACACACTAATGGGTTAGGATATGTGATCTGAGTAGGCCTCTGGCCTTTTCGCACTAACAACCATGCGGGAATAGTATGGGCACTCGGCGTCGTATGTATCAGCCGAAGCTCTCCAGACGTCAGCAGTTGAGCGACGCGCATCGGGTTGGACGGGAACCGCCTGCGCTTGTATTAAGGGGGTGGGTCTGCTCCCGGCCGCGTACGCAACGCGCAGGAGTGCAAAGGGCGATGGGACCAAGACCCATGAGCGCTTAGGATGCAGACCGGCGTGCTGGCCTCTCTGTTGAGCCTAGGTAGGACTACGGCGTGTCGATCAGCCGAGGCCGGGCATGACCCGAGTAAGTGTGTCCGGCCAGAGTTAATTCAGCGTGTTGGGTAAGTTGGTGCACCCCTGCAGGGAAGTATATCTATTCGAATAGCCGTGTCCACGGTAACAGGACGCTCGGAAAGTATCCCGATCTACTACAACTATAATTGGATACTTGTGAATCTAAACTGATATTATGGCTCCAGGATCGCTTTCTCGCAGGGAGTCGAGGAAGGATCTCTGGGCATTGCTATTATAAAGTTATTACTTTATTATGTACTAATATACACTCTCCTAATGCTGCAAGATGCTAGTCTTCAATAGGCTAGGCCTTCCCCGCTATTCTGGCATTTCTGCAGTCTAGTCCACATATACAACCCCTTCATTTGATACAGATGCATAAATAGAATAGATCTGATGTAAGTCTTGCGAGTACTTTGGATGAGTACTCACGGTTGCTTTGCTACCTTCTTTTCCCCATACCCGATTGCTGCGATCAGATGACGGAGCCCCGGAGCCGGCTGATCCCGCCGACGACTACTACTACCACGGTGGAGCCTACTACTACGTGGAGATCGACGATCAGGAGTAGTTCGGAGGGTCCCAGTCAGGAGGCTTGCGCCTTTTCGATCTAGTGTCGTTGTTTTGCTCAGCCTTCTTAAGGCAAACTTGTTTATCTATATGTCTATACTCAGATATTGTTGTTGCTTCCGCTAACGCTTGTACTCGAGCTTATGTATTCGAGCCCTCGAGGCCCCTGGCTTGTAATATAAAGCTTGTATGACTTTTAATTTGTGTCTAGAGTTGTGTTGTGATATCTACCCGTGAGTGCCTGATCTTGATCGTGTACATTTGTGTGAATGATTAGTGCAGGATTGAGTCAGGGGCGTCACAAGATGGTATCAGAGCCGACTGCCTATAGGAAGCCCCTTTCCAACTCCTTGGCCGAAGTTGATTCTAGTCTTTGAAAAAATGTTTTACTAACATGGCTGTGTGGCTTATGGGCCCACGTCGCCAATGGATGGGTTTAGGATCTTTTATTCCTCTTCCTTACTCTGGGACTCTGATCTCTCTTCTATTCGGGTTAAAGATTTTTCTAACTCTAACATTAGGTTCTCGGGTTCACATTCAACCGGAGAACTGGATTATCTGCAATTATTCCTTTCCATGTATATCATATGCTTCTCAAACTGTCTTTTGACATCAATGAACTCCTTGAACTTAAGGAGGAAATCGACAAATCACCTCGTAAGGGTTTCATTTGTCCAAGTTCCTCTGCTTGGGGAGCACCTTCCCTCTTTGTCAAGAAGAAGGATGGTACGAACCGGTTGGTCCAAGACTAGCGAACTATCAACCAGGCAACAATTCAGAACAAGTATCCGCTTCCTCGGATCAATGATCTATATGATCAACTTGCTGGATCCTGTGTATTCTCTAAACTCGACTTGAGGTTGGGCTACCATCAGATCCGAGTCCGCGAAGAGGATATCCCGAAGACCGCTTTGTTACTCGCTATGGTTCATACGAGTACACCGTCATGTCCTTTGGCTTAACTAATGCTCCAGCAACGTTCTCCCGATTGATGAATTATATCTTCATGGATTACCTCGACAAGTTCGTCGTGGTTTATCTGGATGATATCTTGGTATATTCCAAGAATAAGGAAGAACATGCTGAACATCTTCGTCTTGTTCTGGAAAAGCTTCGAGAGCACCAACTATATGTCAAATATTCCAAGTGTGAATTCTGGTTATCTGAAGTAACCTACCTTGGTCATGTGATTTCCAAGGATGGTATTGCTGTCAATCCAGAACGAGTTCAGGCTATTCTTGACTGGACTCCCCCGAAGAATGTCAAGCAAGTGAGAAGTTTTCTTGGACTCACCAGCTATTGCCGCCATTTTGTCGAGAACTTTTCCAAGATTGCCAAGCCTCTGACTAATCTGCTTCACAAGGGCGTTAAGTTTGAGTGGACAGAAAAATGCCAGGAAAGTTTCTAGGCTCTCAAGGACAAGCTGACATCTGCTCCAGTGCTTGCTCCTCCGGATTCTCGCAAGGAATTCATCATATATTGCGACGCTTCTCGTCAAGGATTAGGTTGTGTCCTAATGCAAGAGAGCAAAGTGATTGCTTATGCCTCACGACAGTTGCGTCCTCATGAAGAGAACTACCCAGTTCATGATCTCGAACTTGCTGCGGTTATATATGCACTGAAGTTATGGCGACATTACCTTCTCGGTAATCGATGCGAGATCTACACGGATCATCAAAGTATGAAGTATCTGTTTACTCAGCCGGATCTGAATCTCCGTCAACAGAGATGGATGGAAGCAATCACGGACTATGACTGCGGTATCTCATATACCCCTGGCAAGGCTAATGTAATGGCCGATGCTTTGAGTGCAAGTCTTATTGCAACAATCTCATGGTACAACGAGCTCAACCCCTTCTTTATGAAGAACTTCGCAAGTTGAACCTTCATATCGTTCGACAGGGTTTTCTCAATACTCTTGTTCTACAACCAAATCTTGAGAAAGCTATTAAGTCTGCGCAAGCAAAGGACGCTGAAGTTGATCAGAAGAAAAGGGATCTTGTCTTTGAAAAAGCCAGAGATTTCTCGCATGCTGAAGATGGAACCTTGTACTTCAGAGATCGCATTGTGGTACCTCGGTTCAAACTTATGACAGGCAAAGTTATGAAGGAGGCACATGATACACCACTGTCTATTCATCCGGGTAGTACCAAGATGTATCGCGACCTCCGTCAAAGGTACTGGTGGTCTAAAATGAAGCAAGACATTGCTCGATATGTTGCTGAATGTGACGTTTGCCGTCGCGTCAAAGCAGAACATTAGAAGCCTGCTGGAATTCTGCAACCGCTTCCTATTCCGGAATGGAAATGGGATAAGGTTCAAATGGACCTCATTACTGGCCTTCCCAAGTCACAGAAAGGTCACGATGCAATTCTTGTCGTCATTGATCAATTCTCCAAAGTTGCACACTTTCTGCCAGTCAGGGAGACAATCACTGCTAGTCAGTTAGCAGATTTGTATATCTCCAGAATTGTTTCACTCCACAGTATTCCGAAGGAGATCAGTTCAGACCGTGGCAGCCTCTTCACCTCAAAGTTCTAAGCAAGTTTCCAAGAAGCTATGGGAACTCATATAACCTGGAGCTCAGCTTATCACCCCTAGTCGCAAGGCCAAGTTGAGCGAGTTAATCAAGTGTTGGAAGATATGTTGCGTGCTTGTGTCATTTCATTCGGCAAGAAGTGGGAGGAATCTCTCCCGTATGCTGAATTCACTTACAACAACAGCTATCAAGCTAGCTTGAAGATGGCTCCCTTCGAGGTATTATATGGACGTAAGTGCCGAACCCCTCTGAATTGGTCAGAAACTGGGGAACGATCGCTCATTGGTCTGGATATTATCCAACAAGCTGAAGAGCAAGTCCGTATTGTCCGGGAAAATCTCAAGTCGGCCCAGTCTCTCTAGAAGAGCAATTATGATCGTAAACATTGGGGATCGATCTATCAACCTGGTGATCAAGCTTATCTGCGTGTCACTCCTATGAAGGGCACTCATCGTTTCGGAATCAAGGGCAAGTTAGCTCCTCGCTACATTGGTCCCTTCTACATTCTCGCCAGACATGGTCAGGTGGCATATAAATTGGAACTGCCGCCGCAGTTCTCTCACCTCCACGACGTCTTCCATGTGTCGCAACTTCGTCGTTGCTTCAAGGATCCGCACCGTGCAGGGGATCATGAGATGCTTGAATTGCAAGATGATCTCTCTTATAAGGAGCATCCGATCCGCATTCTTGATCAAGCTGAACGTCGGACCCGTCAGAAGACAACCAAGTTCCTTAAAGTGCAGTGGTCGAATCATACTGAAGATGAAGCCACTTGGGAACGCGAGGACCGTCTTCGTGAAGAATACCCCGATCTTTTCCCTTCTACCTCCTGAATTCTCGGGACAAGAATTTCTTTTAGGGGAGGAGAATTGTAACACCCCTATGTAATGAGCTACAGAGATCCTCATGATTATGCTTAATCATTTTGGTTTGCAATGCATGATCACTCTTTGAATTCATATCTCATTTCAAACTCCACCTTTGATTTGAATTAAATTGCAAGTGGAAAATAAAGTTGCACAAAAGTGGTTGCAAAATAGTCCATCATTTAGCAAATATTCCCTAACTAATATCTGTTAAGGAAAACAACATCACTTCAAAGCTAACATGGACTATAGCAATTAAAATAGTGCAAAAAAGAAGCATTTTAAATGCCTTTTCACTTGTGGAAAATTCAAATGGAATCTTTGGGCCCCCAAACTTCTTGGGGTAGTGCTTAATATTGCCTAGTATTTGTTTTGACCAGTTGCACATTTTTGCAAAAGCCATTTAATGTGAAAGAAATGCAAAACATCAGCTAAAAGGGAAAAACAGAAAAGCAAAAAGAAAAAAGAAAAAGGGGCACCGGGGGCACTGGACTCTAGTCCACAGTGCCGGCCTGGCCCAGCCAGTGCCTTCTCCCACCTCCTGTTCCCCCTCTCTCCTCGCTATCGCCGCGCGCGCGCTCCCGCAACCAGGCCCCCCCTCGCCCTGCTCGACAGCGCGGCCCCGTGCCCGCCGTGGGTGGATAAGGGCAGCGCCCTGCCCTCCCCTGGCCTCTCCTGGCCTCACTCCTCCCGTCTGTCCCTCACTGTCTCCCTCTCCCGAGCGCCGCCATGGATGCGCCCCGGTGATTCGCGCAGCCATCGTCACCCTATGGTCGCCGCAGCCCGTCCTATAGCTCCGCCACCGTCCGCTGCTCCTTCCAGTGCCACTGGACGGAGCCGGGAGCCCCTTCGGTTGCCGAAGATCGCCGCCACCGCGCCGTCTTCCCCATGCCTTCCCCGAGCCCATCTAGCTCACATGCAGGCTCCCTGTGAGCCCTCCTTCCCTCTCGCTCTCTCTCTCTGTGCTCCCGCGTGCTCGCTAGCTCGCCCCTGCCATTGCCATGAGCTCGCCGCCACTGCTTACCGTCGCGGCCACCGCAAGCGCCGGCCGCGTCCGAGCCTTCCGGCGTGCTCCTGGGATCCCCAGGCGGCCAACGCGCCCTTCCGCACACTTAACCGAGCGTCGTAGCGACGAGCTCGACCTCGCCCGTAGACCGCCGCTGCCTGCCGTCGCCGTAGGGCCCATCTCCGGCCGTTTCAGCTCGCGCCCGTGCTGTAGATCGCCGCGGCTTGATCTCCCCGTTCGAACGCCGCAAGCCGCGCGCCAAATGGTCGCCGGACGCCAAATCCCGCCGCTGTCCGACGCGCGCCGCCGCGTTTTAGGCTCGCCGGAGCCAACTCCGGCGCCGCCGCCGATGTGGCCTGCCGCTGGGGCCCACCTAGGTCGCTACCAGTGGGTCCCCCGCGCCCAGTTGACTGGGTTGACCCAGTCAACTGTGCTGACTGGGCAGCCCCAACCACTGACAGGTGGCCCGCACGCTAATTAAACATTTTTATAAATAATTAATCTGCTAATTAATCTGTTAATTAAAACTATTAATCAAACAGTCACTGACAGTTGGGTCCCACCTAGCTAATTGTTTCATTTAGATAAATTAGTTAACTGCTGAGTATGACAGGGGGGGCCCACCTGTCAGTTTGACTAGTCAGTGGTCAACTCTGTTGACTGCTGACTGGGCTTTGACTGGCCCCACATGTCATTGAGTGTGGCTGGCTCAGTCTGAGTATAAAAAGTAATTCACGGTTTCATTTTCGAATTAATTAATTAAAACAATTTCAGAGTATTGCTAAAACTTTGAAAATTAATATAAATTCAACCGTAGCTCAGATGAAAATGTTTTATATATGAAAAACGATCAGAAAAATAAGACGAATCCGAATATGCCACCCACCTACCTGTTACATGCCTCCAACACTACAAACATGGAACCTTCCCCTCCGGGTTCAGTATACCGATAACTGCCTGGAGCTGGGAAAATATTCCCAGATATTTTCCCGCTCCGTCTGTAATGTGTAGCACTGCGTTAGATCACCCCTAGCACAGCATACTGCCATGTCATGCATTGTGCTGCAATTGTTTGCTTTGTATTTATTGTTTCTCCCCCCTCTTCTCTCCGGTAGACCCCGAGACCAACGCTACTCCCGAGTACGACTACGTCGACGACAACCCGTCCTTTTCAGCAGAGCTTCCAGGCAAGCAAAACCCCCTTGATCAGTCCTATATCACCCATTCTTTCTCTCCCATGCTTGCATTAGAATTTGCTACTATATTTGATTGCTCCTATTCTAATGCATTGCCTGATTTTGTAACCTGTTGTCGATACTTTATCTGTTGTCCTAAATGCTTAGCATAGAATGGTTAGTGATCCATCAGTGACCCCTCACCCTTGTCCTTGTTGCCCCGCTTTGTTACCGGTGCCCCAATCAATGTGATCGATGTACAGAGACCGACACGTCACCGCACACCCCTTAGTTGTACGACTCCGCAGAGATACTATCGAGTGCCGAGGGTGATACCTCCTACCTCACTTCTGATGATATCTCTGTAGCATAGCTAATCGGTTGTGGGTTACCGAGGGTGATTCCTCTTTCACCACCTCCGATGATGCCTCTGTCGTGTAGCCCCTCAAGCGTGAACCCATCGAGGGTGATTCCTCCAGGTTCACCTTGACATTTTACATTGAGTAGGAATCCAACGAGGGTGATTCCTCGGATTCCCCCTTGATGTGATGAACACACGGATACCTTGACTTTTACTTCAGAACCTTGTTAAAGTTGGGTCGACCCCGAGGGGTACCCGCGAGAGATGTGGAGTCGGGTTGACCATGAGGGTACCCGCGAGATAATTACGTGGCACGGCCGGGCAGGCAGACCGCCCAGGAGAGGGATGGGCCTGGCCCTTGCCGCAAGTCCACGAGACGGGGCGACGGGACCACAGATCATGGAGCACTGATTGTCACCGCGAGCTCCCAACACACTAATGGGTTAGGATATGTGATCTGAGTAGGCCTCTGGCCTTTTCACACTAACCACCACGCGGGAATAGTATGGGCACTCGGCGTCGTATGTATCAGCCGAAGCTCTCCAGACGTCAGCAGTTGAGCGGCGCGCGCCGGGTTGGACGGGAACCGCCTGCGCTTGTATTAAGGGGGTGGGTCTGCTCTCGGCCACGTACGCAACGCGCAGGCATGCAAAGGCGATGGGCCCAAGACCCCTGAGCGCTTAGGATGTAGACCGGCGTGCTGGCCTCTTTGTTGAGCCTAGGTAGGACTACGGCGTGTCGATCAGCCGAGGTCGGGCATGACCCGAGTAAGTGTGTCTGGCCAGAGTTAATCGAGCATGTTGGGTAAGTTGGTGCACCCCTGCAGGGAAGTATATCTATTCGAATAGCCGTGTCCACGGTAACAGGATGCTCGGAAAGTATCCCGATCTACTACAACTATAATTGGATACTTGTGAATCTAAACTAATATTATGGCTCCAGGATCGCTTTCTCGCAGGGAGTCGAGGAAGGATCTCTGGGCATTGCTATTATATAGTTACTACTTTATTATGTACTAATCTACACTCTCCTAATGCTGCAAGATGTTAGTCTTCGATAGGCTAGGCCTTCCCCTCTATTCTGGCATTTCTGCAGTCTAGTCCACAGATACAACCCCTTCATTTGATACCGATGCATAAATAGAATAGATCTGATGTAAGTCTTGCGAGTACTTTGGATGAGTACTCACGGTTGCTTTGCTACCTTCTTTTCCCCATACCCGATTGCTGTGATCAGATGACGGAGCACCGGAGCCGGCTGATCCCGCCGACGACTACTACTACCACGGTGGAGCCTACTACTACTTGGAGACCGACGACCAGGAGTAGTTCGGAGGCTCCCAGGCAGGAGGCATGCGCCTTTTCGATCTAGTGTCGTTGTTTTGCTCAGCCTTCTTAAGGCAAACTTGTTTATCTATATGTATGTGCTCAAATGTTGTTGTTGCTTCCGCTAAAGCTTGTACTCGAGCTTATGTATTCGAGCCCTCGAGGCCCCTGGCTTGTAATATAAATCTTGTATGACTTTTAATTTGTGTCTAGAGTTGTGTTGTGATATCTACCCATGAGTCTCTGATCTTGATCGTGTACATTTGCGTGTATGATTAGTGCACGATTGAGTCGGGGGTGTCACACAAATGCACTTCAATTTCACCCGGTTTGGTCTTTTCCTATACAAAGTGTTGTCAACAAATTTGTACATCCTTGATTGATGGGCTACTCTTTTTGCGTCTTCTTGCTCATCGGGAACCTCTCCTGTCTCAAGGTATTGGATGATCGGCTGCACCCATGCCGGAGCCCGTGGCTCGATGACAAGGACTAAAGGCATTTCTTCCTCTGCGGGAGCGCTTGCTTCGACGGCAAGGATCTGGCTTGCCGGAGGCTGCGGCTCACCGGCCAAGGGTGTCTTGTAGGTGGTATCTACTTTCTTGGCGGCTGCTGGCAGCTCTGCTGGAAAGTAACCACCAACGTCTTGCTTTCTTTTCTTCGCAAGCCTTGATGGTGTAACGGATGGTTAAGACAGTTGTAGCACAAAAGTTCCTGGCTCCACAGGAGATCTCCTGGCGGCAAGCTTTGACAGGTCATCGGCAATCTCATTCTGGGCACGAGGAACGTGCTTCGCTTGCAGACCATCAAAGTGCTCTTCCAGCTTCCTCACTTCATCAACATAAGCCTCCATCAAGGGACTCTGGTAATCCTTGTTGATTTGCCTCACCACAAGCTGCGAGTCGCCTCTGATAATCATCTTTCGAATACCAAGGTCAATTGCAATGCGCAGGCCGGCAAGCAATCCCTCGTACTCTGCGGTGTTGTTGGTGGCCTGCTCCCTGGGAAAATGCATCCGAACCACGTACTTGAGGTGCTCTCCGGTGGGTGCGATAAGCAGCACGCCGGCACCGGTGCCTTTCAGCGTGAAAGCACCGTCAAAGTACATGATTCAATCATCAACAGTTTCCTTGCCGGGGAGAGAGGTTTCTTGTATATCTTCGTCTTGTGTTGGGGTCCATTCTGCAATGAATTCTGCCAAGGCTCTGCTCTGAATTGTTGAGGTACTCTCAAACTTCAAATCAAAGCTTGACAACTCCAACGCCCACTCTACAATCCTGTCGGTGGCTTCTGGATTTCTCAGAATATGTTGCATAGGAAAGCGAGTGACGATGGTAACTTGGTGTGCTTGAAAGTAATGGCGCAGCTTCCTTGAGGCCATAAGAAGACCAAAAAGTAACTTCTGCACACCAGAGTACCTTGACCTAGCCCCCTGTAGGAGAGAGCTAACAAAGTAGACTGGGCGCTGCACCATCTTCTTCTTTTGCACAGCTGGTTGATCTGGCTCACTTGCTTGCACAATCTCAGGCATATCGGCACTTGACCTTGCCGGAGAAGATTCTGGCTTGTCGCGTCGTGGCTCTGCGGCTGCTGCCTCCTCTTCATCTGCCTCTCTTTCAGCCACAAGTGCAACACTAACCACTTGATTCGTTGCCGCTAAGTACAGCAGCAACGTCTCTTGCGGCCTAGGCCCAACTAAGACTGGTGGAGAGGACAAGTACTCCTTCAAATCTTGGAGTGCGGCCTCCGCGTCTGGAGCCCAGTTCACTGGGCCTGCCTTTTTTAATATTTTGAAAAACGGCAAGGCACGCTCTGCTGACTTGGAGATGAACCTGCTGAGTGCGGCAATGCAACCGACAAGACGCCTGACGTCCTTGACGCGTCTTGGTGCTTCGATCTGCATGATTGCTTTGATCTTGTCGGGATTGGCTTCAATCCCCCTCTGAGACACAAAGAACCCGAGAAGCTTGCCGGACGGAATGCCGAACACGCACTTCTTGGGGTTGAGCTTCAAGTTGAGTTTGCGCAAGTTTGCAAATGTTTCTTCCAAATCTTGGATCAGTGTTGACTTGTCCTTGGTTTTGACAACAATGTCATCCATGTAGGCTTCCACATTTTTGTGCAATTGGGTCTCAAAACCAATCTGAACTGCTCTGGCAAATGTTGCCCCGGCACTCTTCAACCCAAAGGGCATACGTATGAAGCAATATGTGCCACACGGGGTGATGAATGCAGTTTTCTCCTCATCTTCCTTGGCCATAAAAATCTGATGATAACCAGAATACGCATCAAGTAAAGAGAGTAACTCACAGCCGGAAGTGGAGTCCACAATCTGATCAAAGCGCGGCAAAGGGAAAGGGTCTTTTGGACAAGCTTTATTTATATCAGTGAAGTCAATACAAAGCCTCCATTTCCCATTCGCCTTGTGCACCACCACTGGATTGGCTAACCACGTGGCGTGTAGCACTCCTCTGACCAGGCCTGCCGCTAGACCTGTGCATGGGCAGCCCGGCCCGGAGGCCCAAGCCCGAAAGCCCGGCATCCAGGCCGGGCCTGGTGTAGGATCGAAAGTATGTCTAGAGGGGGGGTGATTAGACTACTTGACCGAATAAAAATCTATCCTTTTCCCAATTTTAGTTGTGGGCAGATTTTAGCAAGTACACCAAGTCAAGTAACACCCTACACATGCAATTCTAAGAGTATAGCAGCAGAAAGTAAACAATTACACATGTAAGTAAAGGAGGGGATCGGAGATTTCAAACGCAATGAAGACACGATGATTTTTGGCGTGGTTCCGATAGGTGGTGCTATCGTACATCCACGTTGATGGAGGCTTCAACCCACGGTGGGTAACGGTTGCGCGAGTCCACGGAGGGCTCCACCCACGAAGGGTCCACAAAGAAGCAACCTTGCCTATTCCACCATGGCTTACGTCCATGAAGGACTAGCCTCACTCGGGGTAGATCTTCACGAAGTAGGCGATCTCCTTGCCCTTACAAACTCTTGGTTCAACTCCACATCATGTTAGAGGCTCCCAAGTGACACCTAACCAATCTAGGAGACACCACTCTCCAAAAGGTAATAGACGGTGTGTTGTTGATGAACTCCTTGCTCTTGTGCTTCAAATGATAGTCTTCCTAGCACTCAAATAACTCCTCACAGATTTGGCTATGGTGGAAGAAGGATTTGAGTGGAAAGCAACTTGGGAAAGGCTAGAGATCAAGGTTCAAATGGTAGGAATGGAATAGCTTGATCTCAACACATGACTAGGTGGTTCTCTCTCAGAAAATGTATGGTGGAAGTGTAGGCACGTTCTGATAGCTCTCTTACTAGGTAAGAGGGTGGTGGAGGGGTATAAATAGCCTTCACACGAAATCCAACCGTTACACACATTTGACCAAAATCGGTGGCACCGAAACAAGAATCTCGGTGAGACCAACCTGTGCAAAGATATGAACGTTTGAAGTTTCGGTGGGATCGGATGGAACATCTCAGAGCAACCGAAGTGCAATGGTAAGGGTTAGACCCAGTCTCAATGGCACCGATTGCATAATGTCGGTGAGACCGAAATGATGCAACTTGGCAACAGAAACTTGGTCACTCCATCTCGGTGAGACCGAGATCCATATCGGTGGATCCGATTTGTTAGGGTTTGGCAAGTGGCACTGTCCTGATGAACTCGGTGGGTCCGGATGAATGAGTTTCGGTGGAACTAAAGTGACTTTGTGAAATGGGACAAGTTTGGGTAGGGAAAGTGGTTGAGGGTTTTGGAGCAATATCATTGAGCACTTGAGCAAATAGATCATTATCAAAACCTCATCCCCTTTTAATAGTATTGGCTTCCCTATGGACTCAATGTGATCTTGGATCACTAAACCAAAAATGAAGAGTCTTGAGCTTTTGCCAATATAAGTCCTTAGCATTTTGAAGGGTCCACATCCCTAGTCCTTGCCATGTCAATCATTGAACATCCTGAAATCTTTCACTTGAATGTTTATTAGTTCAATGAGATATATGTTGTTGTAAATTACCAAAACCACCAAGGGAGCAAATGTGCTTTCAATCTCCCCCTTTTTGGTAATTGATGACAACATATAGATCAAAGCTTCGATAGAAAATATAATCAATGAATAGTATCATCGCTTTGAGAAGTATGTGATAAGTAAGAGCTCCCCCTAAATTTGTGCAATATTTAAAATTTTCGTTTGAATGCAAATGCACAATCGATTAGGATCATGAGCCACTCTTCCATGTCACATACAACTTGGTGGAGCGCACAAAATGATATGAATGGAATACAAGCACTCATCACCAAAAGACACATGTGAATGATCATACATAGATAGTGATAAGAGTAATCAAGGTGCATAGATATGAAGCATAATATGATCAAACGCACAACCAACGTAGTCTCAAACATCACAGACGAAGTATCAAGCACACATTAAATCTCTCAAGAAAGAAAAAACAAGCGAAGCAACAAAAGGCAATCTCTCTCTCTCTCTCTCTCTCTCTCTCTCTCTCGAAGCTAAAGATCTATACAAATTCTCCCACTTTGGCAACAAGTACCAAAAAGCTCGAATAGGTATTGAGCTACACGTCACTCTGGGCAGGAGCTCCTGGAGGTGAAGATCTCTGGCTGGCAGCTCCAGTGTGCGTGGAAGGTGTAGAGAGAACTGCATCTGCAAATGCTTCAGCTGATGTCTGCTGTGCTGGAGGAGTTGATACTGGTGGTGGAACTGATGGAGCTGTAGCTGGGGCAGAGACGGTAGTTCTCACATCTGCAGTGGGTACAGTAGCAGACCTTGGTACCCTAGGCACAGTCTGAAACCTGCTGGTAGTAGGAATCTCATCACCACTGTTAGACTCTCTGACTCTGTCTACATCTCTCTGAAGCTGCTCCACTGTGGTCTGAATCTCTGTGACTTTGACATCACGATTGTAGAACTTTGTTTCCACTATCCGCTCTAAGCTTGCCTGATTCTTGACAAGATTGGCCAGACCCTTTTCAATCCTCTGGGTGGCTTCAAGCAGATATGCCATTTGATTTGTCTTGGTCTTGAGATGAGCAGTAGATGAGCTAGGAGCTGATGCTTCTTTGGATGCTTTGGCTGCTTCCATCTTGGCTTGTGCCTCAGCAGATGTAGGGTGAGAAGGATCCATCACCACTACATTGTCCTCAAACTCGGGATATAGTGGAAGGTGCTCTCTGTCAAGAAGATATGTGTTCTTTGGAATCTTGGAATTGAGAAGTGATAACCCACAAGTATAGGGGATCGCAACAGTTTTCGCGGGTAGTATTTCACCCAAATTTATTGATTCGACACAAGGGGAGCCAAAGAATATTTGCAAGTATTAGCAATTGAGTTGTCAATTCAACCACACCTGGAGATAAAATATCTGCAGCAAAGTATTTAGTAGGACAGTAATATAATAGTTTTGATAGCAGTAGCAACAGTAACACTAGTAACGGTAACAGTAGCAGTTTTGTAGCAAGTGTAAAGCAGTAGCAACAAAGTAACTTAACAGAAACCAATATGAGAAAGTCGTAGGCATTGGATCGGTGATGATAATTATGTTGGATGATATTCATCATATAACAGTCACAACCTAGAGCGATACACAATAGCTCCAATTCATCAATGTAATGTCGGCATGTATTCCGTATATAGTCATACGTGCTTGCGATAAGAACTTGCATGACATCTTTTGTCCTACCCTCCCGTGGCAGCGGGGTCCTTAAGGAAACTAAGTGATATTCAGGCCTCCTTTTAATAGAGAACCAGAACAAAGCATTAGCACTTAGTGAATACATGAACTCCTCAAACTACGGCAATCACCGGAAAGAATCCCAATTATTGTCACCTTGGGGTATGCGGATCATGACACGTAGTAGGTGCATATAACTTGCAAGATAGGATCAAGAACACAAATATATTCATGAAAACATGAAGGGTTCAGATCTAAAATCATGGCACTCTGGCCCTAGTGACAAGCATTAAGCATAGCAAAGTCATAGCAACATCAATCTCACAACATAGTGGATACTAGGGATCAAAGCCCTAACAAATTGATTCGATTACATGATAAATCTCATCCAACACATCACTATCCAGCAAGCCTACGAAGGAATTACTCACGCCCGGTGGTGAGCATCATGAAATTTGTGATGGAGGATGGTTGATGATGACGACGGCGTCGAATCCCCCTCTCCGGAGCCCCAAACGGACTCCAGATCAGCCCTCCCGATGAAGAACAGGAGGTGGCGGAGGCTCTGTATCGTAAAATGCGATGAAACTTCTCCTCTTATTTTTTTTCTCAGGGAAAGAGAATTTATAGCATTGGAATTAGGTCAGACGGCTACCTGTGGGCCCCACAAGGCACCACGGCGCGCCCTAGGAGGGGTCGCGCCCTACTGCCTTGTGAGCAGTAGGTGGCCCCCCTTCTGTTGATTCTTGCGCCAATAATTTTTATATATTCCATAAAAATTCTCCAAAAAGTTTCGTCCAAATCCGAGAACTTTGATTTCTGCACAAAAACAACATCATGGCAATTCTGCTGAAAACAACGTCAGTCCGGGTTAGTTTCATTCAAATCATGCAAATTAGAGTCCAAAACAAGAGTAGAAGTGTTTGGAAAAGTAGATACGATGGAGACGTATCAACTCCCCCAAGCTTAACTCATTGCTTGCCCTCAAGCAATTCAGTTGACAAACTGAAAGTGATAAAGAAAAACTTTTACGAACTCTTTTGTTCTTGTATTCGTATATAAGCTTAAATAGTACCCAGGTTTTCAGCAAAGATCATGAACTAACGATGCTCATAATAACACTTAAAAACTACATTTACTCATATCAATGGCACAATCAACTAGAGAGCAATAATAACATATCTCAAATGCCAACAATTTGTCAAAACAATCATGATATAATATGATAACATGGTATCTCGCTAGCCCTTTCTGAGACCGCAAAACATAAATGCAGAGCACCTCCAAAGTTCAAGCAGCGACTAAACATTGTAATTCAGGGTAGAAGAGATCCAGTCATGATGCACACAACATTAACTATACTCAATGCATAAGGATGACAATAGTGCTCTCAGGATTGGCGCTTAGTGCAAGAAGGTGGGACTCAACAATAAAAGCAAAATAACATAAAGTAAATAACATAAAAGTAAATAGATAGGCCCTTCGCAGAGGGAAGCAGGGATTTGAAGTGGTGCCAGAGCTCGAAGCTTAAATCAGAGATGAAAAATAATTTTGAGAGGTGTACTTTTCCTGTCAACGTCACGACCGAGAGTTTTCAATATCTTCCATGCTAAACACATTATAGGCGGTTCCCAAGCGGAAAGGTAAAGTTTACTCCCCCTCCACCATACCAACACAAGCCATGGCTAGCCGAATCCTCGGGTGCCCTCCATACCAACAACTTTCCGGGGGAGTTTGTTTGAATTATGTATTTTCGATTTTGAGCATAGGACTGGGCATCCCAAATACCAGCCTCTCCCGTGCAATGACAAGTGAGTAAACACTCATCTCGAGAATAACCCGCTTAGCATGGAAGATACTGACCGTCCCCCTGTCGCTCCATGAGCGGTACGGGCACACAAAACGGATGTTTATTTGAATAATTAGAGGTGGCACATGCAAATTTACTTGGAGCAGCTGAGTAATACCGCATATAGGTAGATATGGTGGACTCATCTGGAACAACTTTGGTTTAAGGATTGTGGATGCACAAGCAGAATTCCGCTTTGTACAAAGTGAAGGCTAGCAAATAGGTTGAGAAGCGACCAACTAGAGAGCGAAAACGGTCATGATCATGCATTGAGAATATTTAACATTGAATAGTAGCATGAGTAGGATATAATCACCCTAAACATAAATATCATGGAGGCTATGTTGGTTTTGAATCAACTACATGCATGAACATGTGCCAAGTCAAGCCACTTGAAACATTCAGAGAGGATACCATATTAACATACTACATCATAACCATTTTAATGCATGTTGACATCCAAGATAGATCATTATCCACTCCTAGCTACTTAAGCATGGCATGAGCAACTATAATCTCTAATTGTCGTCACAAACATGTTTACTCATAATATGTTGAATCATGGATACTGATTTAAACATATTTACAAAAACAAAAAGAAGAAGAGTTCATACCAGCTTTTCCTTGCCACAGTCACTTCATCAAATCATCGTCATTATTGCCTTTCACTTGCACAACCGAATGATGTGAAAATAAAAATAGTGCAAGTGTGCCGTGGACTGAGCTGGGATCTGCAAACATTTTATTCAAGGGAGAAGACAAGGTAATACAGGCTCTTCGTTAGATCAACAATAAAGCATATGAGAACCACTCATCATTTTCATCGTGGTCTTCTCCCTACGACAACTCAATGAAAAGAAAAGGAATTCAGAGAAACACACTGAAATATTTTTGGAGTTTTTAGTTTTTCTGAAGGAAGCAAATTAAGGAAGTAAAACAAAAAGCGAGAAAACTATTTACACGGGAGAACTCCCAACAAGCAAAAGAAAAAACGAGAAATCTTTTTGGGTTTTCTTTTAATACTACGAGCTAACAAACAAGAAAGGAAAAACGAAAAGAAGCTAGAAATATTTTTGGGTTTTTGAAGTTTTTCAAACACACAAGAAGAAAGCGAAAAATAAAACTAACATGGATATACAATGAAAAAGTATGTACACCGATAACTGAAATGAATGTGTGAACATGAATGTAATGTCGGTGAGAGATACGTACTCCCCAAGCTTAGGCTTTTGGCCTAGCTTGGTAATCACCACCCGTAGTATCCATCAGGACCGGGCGGATAGTACTGGGGCGGAGGCACCTGAGGGTCCCACTGCTGGGCCTCGTCCTCTGCTGCTGCCAGCTCGTTCCTGTAAGATGTGATGTCTGTCGGCATGATGGTGTTTCCGTTCCTGGCATTAGAGTCAAACAAAGAGGGTGCAGGCAACGGAATAATATCGCGAGTTGTCTCGCTAAAAACCAGATTATAACGAATATATTGAGGAGGTTCAGGTTCATCAATAAAGTGGTGATCGATCATGCACTGTTGGTCTAAATAAGCCTTGGGCAGCAAGTGGTCATTTGGGCGGATAGCAACATTAAAACGTTTCGCAAGACGCGAAGCATAAATACCGCCATGGATTTTACCCTTAGTTCTGTTGGTGTGTAAGCGGCGTGCAATGATAGCTCCCAAGCTAAAAGTTTTATCGCCATAAATAGCACGACGCAAGATGGCGAGGTCAGGGGCACTGAGCGTACCACCTTCCTCCCTGGCGGTCAAGCGTTTCCCTATGAATAAAGCAAAGTAGTGCACAGCAGGAAAATGCAAGCTAGTAACACGGGCTTTTAAAACGCCCCTAAATTCCCCCACAGTCAAAGTGCGAAGGAAGTCCTCGAACTCCTCAGGCTGAGGCTCCCTCAAATCCCCATCAGAAGGGATCAAGCATATTTCACAAAACTCATCTAGCGTTAACTCATGATGTTCAGCATATAAATCGAAACGCACCATGGGGATATCGAGGCTTGGCATAAAATAAAAATTTTGCACAAAGAAATTTGTAAGGATGTGGTGCTGGTCACACTAATCTGCGAGGAAGTTGGTAAGCCCGGCATTCGCAACAAATTGTGCGAGCTTTTTACGAAACCCGGCTTCGTTCATGAAGGTGTTGTGCGGCCACTCGCACGGTCGGACTTCCATCCTGCGCGGGATGTTGAGGTCGTGGTCATGGGCATCCTCAAGGGCACCCTTGGAGGTCCGACGCAATGAACTCCTCTGAAGAAAGTTCATTTTTCCTAAGAACAAATTTCTGAAATTTTTTGGACCACTAAAATATGTCAACAAAACTTCACAAGATTGATAGCAACTACTCATACAAGTGCCTAGAGGCTATATCAAGCATTCAAACTACTTAGAACTCAAGGAATTTAACATGCAAGCTCATTTTCAGTAGCACCAATAGCAGCAATTTATGCAAAATATAATCCACTAAAGCAAAAACTAATTGGAGCAATGGGAGAGTCACATACCAAGGAGCAATCTCTCAAAACAGTTTCAGAAACGGAGCTCCGAGCAAAGAGATCGAAAATCTCAGGTTCGGGAGCAAGAACACAAGAGAGAGAGCTACAAAGATTTTTTTTGGAGGTAGGAGATGAAGTGGGCTGAATGGATAAGTGAGTGGGTCCCTGTGGGACCCACAAGGCACTTTGGCGCGCCCTGGGGGGTGGCCACGCCCTGCTGCCTTGTGGGCAACAGGTGCACCCCCAGGGTTGTTCTCAGCATAAAAAATTCTTATATATTCCAGAAGAAATCATGTCAAAATTTTATTGCATTCTGAGCACTTTTATTTTTGGGCCATTTTTTATTGCACGGATAATTCAGAAAACAGGATAATCATGTCATTTTATTTTATTAAACTATAATTAACAGAGAGAAAAAGGTAGGTACAGAAGGTTGTGCCTACTAAATTCGTCAACCACATGCCCTCCAGAAAGAATCCATTAATAAGGTTGATCAAGTCTTATTAACAAACTATTTCCGAGTGACATGAAACCGAAGAATTTTCGTATACACTAAGTTACCTCAATGGGGATATGCATTTCTCCAACAATAAGAAATTCATATTTCTTTTTGACAGTAGGAAGAGGAAATTTGAAATCCCCAATAGTGATTGTCGAAACCTTTTCAACACAGTTGATACCATTCACTGAAGTTTGTTTCTTCGGGAAATAAACCGTATGCTCATTACCATTGACATGAAAAGTGACCTTGCTTTTGTTGCAGTCAATAACAGCCCCTACAGTATTCAAAAAGGGTCTTCCAAGGATAATTGACATATTGTCGTCCTCGGCCATATCAAGTATAAAAAATTCCGTTAAAATAGTAACATTTGCAACAACAACAGGCACATCCTCGCAAATTCCAATAGGTATAGCGGTAGATTTATCAGCCATTTGCAAAGATATTTCAGTAGGTGTGAGTTTATTCAAATCAAGTATTCTATATAAAGAGAAAGGCATGACACTAACACCGGCTCCCAAATCACATAATGCAGTTTTAACATAACTTCTTTTAATGGAGCATGGTATAGTAGGTATTCCTGGATCTCCTAACTTTTTAGGTACTACACCCTTGCTACTTGTGAGTTGCATTGGGATTTCCCCGAAGAGGAGGGGATGATGCAGTACAGTAGAGATAAGTATTTCCCTCAGTTATGAAACCAAGGTTATCAATCCAGTAGGAGAATCACGCAACAACTCGTTAGCAGTACCAGCACACAAAACAACAAATCCTTGCACCCAACGCGAACAAGGGGTTGTCAATCCCTTGGCGGTTAATTGCAAGATTAAATTGTATGATGATAGATAGATAGATCGAACAAAAATACAAAATAAAATAAATAAAGTAAAATTGCAGCAAGGTATTTTTAGGATTTTCAATATATGATTAAGGTAGACCCGGGGGCCATAGTTTTCACTAGAGGCTTCTCTCTTGAAATTAGCATACGGTGGGTGAACAAATTACTGTTGGGCAATTGATAGAAAAGCAAATAATCATGACGATATCCAAGGCAATGATCATGTATATAGGCATCACGTCCGAGACAAGTAGACCGAAATGATTCTGCATCTACTACTATTACTCCACACATCGACCGCTATCCAACATGCATCTAGTGTATTAAGTTCATAAAGAACGGAGTAACGCCTTAAGCAAGATGACATGATGTAGACAAAGTAAACTCACGCATGAATAAACCCCATATTTTTACCCTTAATAGCAACGATACATACGTGTCATGTCCCTTTCTGTCACTGGGATTGAGCACCGCAAGATCAAACCCATTACAAAGCATCTCTCCCATTGCAAGATAAATCAATCTAGTTGGCCAAACCAAATCAATAGATCAGAGAGAAATAGGAAGCTATAACAATCATGCATAAAAGAGTTCAGAGAAAACTCAAATAATATTCATGGATAATCTGATCATAAACTCACAATTCATCGGATCCCAACAAACACACCGCAAAAAGTGATTACATCGGATATAACTCCAAGAACATCGAGGAGAACATTGTATTGAAGATCAAAAAGAGAGAAGAAGCCATCTAGCTACTAACTATGGACCCGAAGGTCTGTGTTAAACTACTCACGCATCATCGGAAGGGCAGCAAGGTTGATGTGGAGCCCCTCCGTGATCGAATCCCCCTCCGGCAGAGTGCCGGAAAAGGCCTCCAGATGGGATCTCTCGAGAATAGGAACTTGTGGCGGCGAAAAAAGTATTTCATTGACTCCTCTATTGGTTTCCCGATTTTAGAGAATTTATAGAGGTGTAATTAGGTCAAACGGAGCAGAGGTGGGCCCATGAGGCACCAGGGCGCGCCACCCCCCGGGGCGTGCCCTGGTGGCTCGTGGCCACCTCCTCTGTCTTCTGGCCCTCTCCCGATGCTTCTAGTGTCTCTTATGTCCAGAAAAAAATCTCCAAAAAGTTTCATGGCATTTGGACTTCATTTGGTACTGATATTCTGGAAAACCAAAAACAGGCAAAAAAACAGCAACTGGCACTGGGCACTAAGTTTATAGGTTAGTCCCAAAAAATGATATATAATTGCTTGTAAATGTATATAAAAACATCCAAGATTGATATTATAATAGCATGGAACAATAAAAAATTATAGATACGTTGGAGACGTATCAAGCATCCCCAAGCTTAATTCCTGCTCATCCTCGAGTAGGTAAATGATAAAAATAGAATTTTTGATGTGGAATGCTACCTATCATATTCATCATATGTTCTTTTCTTTGTAGTATGGACATTTGGACTTGAATGATTCAAAGCAATAGTCTATAGTTTGACATGAAGACATAAATACTCAAGCATACTAACAAGCAACCATGTCTTTCAAAATATCAACGGTGAAGAAAGTTATCCCTAGCCCATTATGCTCAATCATTCATCCATTCATGAAACACACTCAATATTAGCTACACACAATGCACAAGTATGACAACAGTGCTCTCTAGTTGGTGCTTTGTAAGAGAAGATGGAGACTCAAAATAAAAATAAAAATTGCATAAAAGTAAATAGATAGGCCCTTCGCAGAGGGAAGTAGAGATTTGCAGATGTGCCAGAGCTCAAAGCTTAAATTAGAGAGGTAAAATTATTTTGAGAGCCATGCTTTTCCTGTCAACGAAAACGACCGAGAATTCCCAATATCTTCCATGCTAGACACATCATAGGCGGTTCCCAAACAGAAAATAAAGTTTATTTCCTTTCCACCATTCTTTCACAATCCATGGCTAGCCGTATCCACGGGTGCCCTCCATACCAACACTTTCCAAGGAATTTATTATTATCATCATTTTTTTTTCATTTCGGGACTGGGCATCCCTATTACCTGCCACACTCTCGTGCAATGACAAGTGAATAAACACTCATCGTGAGAATAACACACCTAGCATGGAAAATATTGGCCACCCCTGCCACTTCATGAGCGGTACGGGCACACAAAACAGAAAATTATTTTGAAAAATTAGAGTTGGCACATGCAAATTTACTTGGAACGGCATGGAAATACCGCATATAGGTAGATATGGTGGACTCATTTGGCACAACTTGGGTTTAAGGAGTTGGATGCACAAGCATTATTCCCGCTTAGTACAAATGAAGGCTAGCAAATAGATTGAGAAGCAACCAACAAAAAAGCGAAAACGGTCATAAACATGCATTGAACATAACTAACACCGAATAATGCACCATAAGTAGGATATAATTTCGTTGCATAACTATTGACTTTATGTGCATGCAAAGGGAATCACAAACCTTAACACCAATATTCTTACTAAATCACAATTACTCACTAACATGACTCACATATTATCATCTCCATATCGCAAAACTATTGCAAGGAATCAAACTTATCATATCCAATGATCTTTCATGAAAGTTTTTTATTATATCCCTCTTGAATATTCATCACTTTGGGACCAAATTCATATCTTTTGCAAATTACCATTACTATTATCAACTCTCAAAAAGATATAAGTGAAGCATGAGAGTGCAAATATTTCTTTCAAAATTTAATCTTATCCACTCTCAAAAAGATATAAGTGAAGCATGAGAGTGCAAATGTTTCTTCAAAATTTTAATCTTACCAACTCTCAAAATAATATAAGTGAAGCATGAGAGTTCAAATATTTCTTCAAAATATAGCCACCGCCGTGCTCAAAAATATTTAAGTGAAGCACTAGAGCAACTGCCTAGCTCAAAAGATTTAAGTGAAGCACATAGAGTATTCTAACAAATCATGATAAAGGTGTGGCTCTCTCAAATAGGTGTGTCCAGCAAAGATGATTGTTACAAACTAAAAAGCAAACAAAGCAAAGACTCATATAATACCCAACTCTCCATGTAAAACACATATCATGTGATGAATAAAAATATAGCTCCAAGTAAAATTACTGATAGTTGGTAGAAGAAAGAGGGGATGCCTTCCGGGGCATCCCCAAGCTTAGACGCTTGAGTCTTCCTTGAATATTACCTTGGGGTGCCTTGGGCATCCCCAAGCTTAGGCTCTTGCCACTCCTTATTCCTTCATCTATCGCGATCTCACCCAAAACTTGAAAACTTCAATCACACAAAACTCAACAAAACCTTCGTGAGATCCGTTAGTATAACAAATAAATCCTTAACTCTAAGTACTGTAGTAAATTGATTCATATTTAATATTGGCATAATGCTACTGTACTCCAACTTCTCCATGACTTATACCCCCCGATACGATCCATAGATTCATCAAAATAAGCAAACTATGCAACAAAAACAGAATCGGTCTAAAACAGAACAGTTTGTAAAGATCTATTTAAAAGACATACTTCTGTAACTCCAAAAATTATGAAAAATTAGGAAAACGTGGGAAATTCATATACCAATACTGTGTAAAAATTTCAGATTTTGCTAATACTCCAGTACAGAATTAAAATTCCATCACTGGACGCAAAACTTTCTGTTTTCCAAACAGCATCAATTATACTATCTTCCAAATCATCCCAAAGGCATTACTTGGCACAAACACTAATTAAAACATAAAAACACAATCATAAAAGTAGCATACTTGTGTAAACACACAAGAACTTATTTTATTCATTGGGTTGTCTCCCAACAAGCTCTCTCTTTATAGCCATTAAGATAGGCTTGAGATTTCAATGATGCTCTCATGAAAGATAATAATTGAAACACAAAGAGAGCATCAGGTAGCATATGACAAACACATTTAAGTCTAACATACTTCCTATGCATAGGCATTTTATAAGCAAACAAATTATCAAGAGAAGAAATATATAACATATGCATGGAAGAAGAAAGAAACAATAGCAATCTCAACATGAAGAGAGGTAATTTAGTAACATGAAGATTTCTATAACCATATTTTCCTCTCTCATAATAATTACATGTAGGATCATAATCAAATTCAACAATATAGCTATCATATAAAATTTTCTTTTTATGATCTGCAAGCATAAAAATCTTATAATCTTCCAAGATAGTGGGATTCTCTTTTCCTAAAGTTGACACTCCTCCAAACCCACTTTCAATATTATTGCAAACATTATTAGCAATATCATATTCATCATGATGCTTAAATAAATTTTCAAGATCATAAGAAGCATCACCCCAATCATGATCATTGCAATTAGTAGTGGACATAACAAAATTATCATCCCCAAGCTTGTAGCTTTGCATATCATTAGCACAATTGACATTAATAGAATTTATAATAACATCATTGCAATCATGCTTTTTATTCAAGGAGCTATCATGAATCACCTTATAAATTTCTTCTTCTAATACTTCATCACAATTTTCAGATTCACGATTTTCAAGCAAAACTTCATAGAGAAAATCAAGAGCACTCAAATCACTAGCAATTGGATCTTTTGAAAAGATTAGCAAGTGGATGAGGATCCATAGTGATCTTAAATTTTTGCTTTCACTTTCTGTTCTTGAGTGTTGTCATGGCAATAAAAGCAAGCAAGCAAACAAACAAGTAAATAAAAATATTTTTGTGTTTTTGTAAAAAACATCAGAAGTGGGGAGATGAAAACGAGAGGCAAAGGCAAATAAAATAAATGCAAGGAGATGAAGGTTTATGCATAGGTACTTGATAGATGTTGATGATGTCTCCCCGGCAACGGCGCCAGAAATTCTTCCTGTTACTTGTGAGCTGCGTTGGGATTTCCCAGAAGAGGAGGGGATGATGCAGTACAGTAGAGATAAGTATTTCCCTCAGTTATGAAACCAAGGTTATCAATCCAGTAGGAGAATCACGCAACAACTCATTAGCAGTACCTGCACACAAAACAACAAATCCTTGCACCCAACGCGAACAAGGGGTTGTCAATCCCTTGGCGGTTAATTGCAAGATTAAATTGTATGGTGGTAGATAGATAGATAGAACAAAATTACAAAATAAAATAAATAAAGTAAAATTGCAGCAAGGTATTTTTAGGATTTTCAATATATGATTAAGGTAGACCCGGGGGCCATAGTTTTCACTAGAGGCTTCTCTCTTGAAAATAGCATATGGTGGGTGAACAAATTACTGTTGGGCAATTGATAGAAAAGCAAATAATCATGACGATATCCAAGGCAATGATCATGTATATAGGCATCACGTCCGAGACAAGCAGACTGAAACGATTCTGCATCTACTACTATTACTCCACACATCGACCGCTATCCAGCATGCATCTAGTGTATTAAGTTCATAAAGAACGGAGTAACGCCTTAAGCAAGATGACATGATGTAGACAAAGTAAACTCATGCATAAATAAACCCCATCTTTTTACCCTTAATAGCAACGATACATACGTTTCATGTCCCTTTCTGTCACTGGGATTGAGCACCGCAAGATCGAACCCATTACAGAGCACCTCTCCCATTGCAAGATAAATCAATCTAGTTGGCCAAACCAAATCAATAGGTTGGAGAGAAATACGAAGCTATAACAATCATGCATAAAAGAGTTCAGAGAAAACTCAAATAATATTCATGGATAATCTGATCATAAACTCACAATTCATCGGATCCTAGCAAACACACCGCAAAAAGTGATTACATTTGATAGAACTCCAAGAACATCGAGGAGAACATTGTATTGAAGATCAAAAAGAGAGAAGAAGCCATCTGGCTACTAACTACGGACCCGAAGGTCTGTGGTAAACTACTCACGCATCATCGGAAGGGCAGCAAGGTTGATGTAGAGCCCCTCCGTGATCGAATTCCCCTCCGGCAAAGTGCCGGAAAAGGCCTCCGGATGGGATCTCTCGAGAACAGGAACTTGCGGCGACAGAAAAAGTATTTCGTGGACTCCTCTGTTGGTTTCCCGATTTTAGAGAATTTATAGAGGTGGAATTAGGTCAAACGGAGCAGAGGTGGGCCCACGAGGCACCAGGGCACACCACCCCCCTGGGAAGCGCCCTGGTGGCTCGTGGCCACCTCCACTGTCTTCTGGCCCTCTCCCGAAGCTTCTAGTGTCTCTTATGTCCAGAAAAAAATCTCCAAAAAGTTTTGTGGCATTTGGACTTCATTTGGTACTGATATTCTGGAAAACCAAAAACAGGCAAAAAAAACAACAACTGGCACTGGGCACTAAGTTAATAGGTTAGTCCCAAAAAATAATATATAATTGCTTGTAAATGTATATAAAAACATCCAAGATTGATATTATAATAGCATGGAACAATCAAAAATTATAGATACGTTGGAGACGTATCAACCCTTAAAAGAATAATTTGCAAGCATGGTGGAAATTTCAGCTTCATGTATCTTTCTTTTATTAGTGACAATATCTTTCATGTACTTAGCATAAGGAGACATTTTCAACATATTGATCAAGCGAGTGCGCAAAAAGACAGGTCTAAGCATTTCAACAAAGCGCTCATAGTCTTCATCATCCTTATTTTTAGATGGTTTAGTAGGAAAAGGCATAGGTTTTTGAACCCATGGTTCTCTTTCCTTTCCATGTTTTCTAGCAACAAAGTCTCTTTTATCATATCTTTTATTCTTAGGAGGTGGGTTATCAAGATCAACAGCAGGTTCTATTTCTACATCATTATCTGGTTGAGCATCAACATGAACAGCATCATTTTCATTATCATTATCATTATCACTAGGTGCATGTTCATTACCAGATTGTGTCTCAGCATCAGAAATAGAAGCATCATTATGATTCTCCGGAGGCTTTTCCCACTCAGGTTCACTAGAAGCATGCAAAGTCCTATCATTTTTCTTTTTCTTTTTCTTCTTAGATGGACTAGGTACATCAATATTATTTCTTTGAGAATCTTGTTCAATTCTTTTAGGATGACCTTCAGGATACAAGGGTTCCTGGGTCATTCTACCTCCTGTAGTAACAACTCTAACAGCATGATCATTCTTTTTATTAGTCATCTCATCAAGCAAATCATTTTGTGACTTAGCAATTTGTTCTAACTGAGTCTGAACCATAGAAGCATGTTTACTCAAGCATTTAACATCATTAGCAATTCTAACCATCAAATCACTCAAGCGTTCAATCATCATGGCATTCCGTTTTAGTTGATTGCTAACATACATATTAAAGTGTTCCTGTTTAATGATGTAATTATCAAATTCATACAAGCATTGACTAGCAGATTTATTATACGGAATATCACCTTCATCAAATCTAGTGAGAGAATTTACCTTCACTACCTGTGTCGGGATGTCGAGCCCATGTATTTCTTCAACAGGTGGTAAATTCTTAACATCTTCAGCTTTAATACCTTTTTCCTTCATAGATTTCTTAGCTTCTTGCATATCTTCTGGACTGAGGAATAGAATACCTCTCTTCTTCGGAGTTGGTTTAGGTGGTGGTTCAGGAAGTGTCCACTCATTATCATTCTTCAATATATTATTCAATAGTTCTTCAGCCTGCCCAACAGTTCGTTCCCTGAAAACACAACCAGCACAACTATCTAGGTAGTCCCTAGAAGCATCGGTTAGTCCATTATAAAAGATATCAAGTATTTCATTCTTCTTCAGAGGATGATCAGGCAAAGCATTAAGTAATTGGAGAAGCCTCCCCCAAGCTTGAGGGAGATTCTCTTCTTCAATTTGCACAAAGTTAAATATTTCCTGTAAAGCAGCTTGTTTCTTATGAGCAGGAAAATATTTTTCAGAGAAGTAATATATCATATCCTGGGGACTACGCACACAACCAGGAGCAAGAGTATTAAACCATTTCTTAGCATCACCCTTTAATGAGAAAGGAAACAACTTAAGGATATAGTAATAGCGAATGTTTTCCTCATGAGCAAATAGGGTGGCAATATCATTCAACTTAGTAAGGTGTGCCACAACAGTTTCAGTTTCATAACCATGAAAAGGATCAGATTCAACCAAAGTAATTAACTCAGGATCGACAGAGAATTCATAATCATAATCCTTATCAGGAATGAATATGGGAGAGGTGGCAAACTTAGGATCATATTTCATTCTCTCCCTCATAGATTTTTCTTTCATTTTAGCAAGCAATTTTATAACCTCATCTCTATCATTACAAGCAAGAATGGCTCTAGCCGTCTCCCTATCAAAGACATGTTCGTTAGGTGATTCAACTCTAGTAGGAGAGCTAGGCATAATAGGTGAATCATAGTTTTCAAGAGTTTCAACATTTTTAGCATTCTCAATTTCTTTAGCTTTAGCAAGTTGTTCATTAAGAAAATCACCAAGTGGCACAGTATTATCAAGCATAGTACTAGCATCATCATAAGTATCATTCATAGTAGAAGTAGTATCATCAATAACTTGCGACATATCAGAATGCATAACAGGTGGTGATGTCACAAGTCTACTCAAAACAGAAGGTGAATCAAGTGCGGAGCTAGATGGCAGTTCCTTACCTCCCCTCGTCCTAGAGGGAACGATCTTGGTCTTAGCGTCTTTCAGATTCTTCATAGTGATCAACAGATATCAATCCCAAGTAACTCAACAAATAGAGCTATGCTCCGCGGCAACTGCGCCAGAAAAAGGTCTTAATAACCCACAAGTATAGGGGATCACAATAGTTTTCGCGGGTAGTATTTCACCCAAATTTATTGATTCGACACAAGGGGAGCCAAAGAATATTTGCAAGTATTAGCAGTTGAGTTGTCAATTCAACCACACCTGGAGAGAAAATATCTGCAACAAAGTATTTAGTAGCACAGTAATTTGATAGTTTTGATAGTAGTAGCAACAGTAACACTAGTAACGGTAACAGTAACAGTAGCAGTTTTGTAGCAAGTGTAAAGCAGTAGCAACAAAGTAACTTAACAGAAACCAATATGAGAAAGTCGTAGGCATTGGATCGGTGATGATAATTATGTTGGATGATATTCATCATATAACAGTCACAACCTAGAGCGATACACAATAGCTCCAATTCATCAATGTAATGTAGGTATGTATTCCGTATATAGTCATACGTGCTTGCGATAAGAACTTGCATGACATATTTTGTCCTACCCTCCCGTGGCAGCGGGGTCCTTAAGGAAACTAAGGGATATTAAGGCCTCCTTTTAATAGAGAACCGGAACAATGCATTAGCACTTAGTGAATACATGAACTCCTCAAACTACGGCAATCACCGGAAAGAATCCCAATTATTGTCACCTTGGGGTATGCGGATCATGACACGTAGTAGGTGCATATAACTTGCAAGATAGGATCAAGAACACAAATATATTCATGAAAACATGAAGGGTTCAAATCTGAAATCATGGCACTCGGGCCCTAGTGACAAGCATTAAGCATAGCAAAGTCATAGCAACATCAATCTCAGAACATAGTGGATACTAGGGATCAAAGCCCTAACAAATTGACTCAATTACATGATAAATCTCATCCAACACATCACTGTCCAGCAAGCCTACGAAGGAATTACTCACGCCCGGTGGTGAGCATCATGAAATTGGTGATGGAGGATGGTTGATGATGACGACGGCGTCGAATCCCCCTCTCCGGAGCCCCGAACGGACTCCAGATCAGCCCTCCCGATGAAGAACAGGAGGTGGCAGCGGCTCCGTATCGTAAAACATGATGAAACTTCTCCTCTTATTTTTTTCTTAGGGAAAGAGAATTTATAGCATTGGAATTAGGTAAGTAGGCCGCCTGTGGGCCCCACAAGGCACCACGGTGCGCCCTAGGAGGGGTCGCGCCCTACTGCCTTGTGAGCAGTAGGTGGCCCCCCTTCTGTTGATTCTTGCGCCAATAATTTTTATATATTCCATAAAAATTCTCCAAAAAGTTTCATCCAAATCCGAGAACATTGATTTCTGCACAAAAACAACATCATGGCAATTCTACTGAAAACAGCGTCAGTCCGGGTTAGTTTCATTCAAATCATGCAAATTAGAGTCCAAAACAAGAGCAAAAGTGTTTGGAAAAGTAGATACAATGGAGACGTATCAAGAAGCAATTGGATCTGTGGAGCAAAACCACATGACCTCTTTTGGTCAGCTGCTGTCCTCTTCACTGTCTCAACAATCAGACTCATCACCTTGAATTTCTGAGGAACATCAAACAAGTGCAGCATGTTGATGGAGTGGCCACGAATCATCTTGTCATCTCCAGACTTGGGCATCAATGTGTGCCTCAATATAGTGTTTCTGGTGGCCAATCCAGGTAGCAGATGGTTCACAGATCCAAACTTGTGTGTCTCAAGGTCCTTCTCTGGGATAGGATTGTACATATTCTTCATAGAATTGTGATCCATCTTTGGTTTTGCATATACATCAACATCATCCTCTTCTTCTTTTGGAGCTTCTAGAAGTGCAGCCCATTCAGAGATCGAAGACTGGCATCTCTCTCCCTCAGTCATCCACACAATCTTCCCATTAGGATAGAAGTGTGATGTGGAATAGAATTGCATAATCATCTCATCACACCATGATGTAAGTTTTCTTCCAACAAAAGTGTCCACACCAGCAAGCTTGAAGCTTTCATGCACATGAGGAAAGTTGTCTTCATTTTCATCAATGTACTCCCAATCAACCCATCTCATGTCACTGACTATGGGTTTCTTGTCAAGCAGAACTGTTTCATAGAAATCTTGTTGCTCTCTTGTGTGAAACCTGTAGTCACAAGCAGTTTTCCTTCTGATGAAATAGGGGTCATTCAATCTCCACTGTCTTAGACCATTGTCCCTTCTTGCTTTCATGTCTTCTACAATTGGGTGAGTGTCATCATGTTCAGGCAACTTGGGCCTTAGCTTCTTGAGCACTTGTGGCTCATCATCAACTTCTGCTTCAGGCACTGGGGCCTTGTTCTTCTCCTTGGCTGAGACATATCTAGTGGTTCTCTTTGGCCTAATAGTTGTAGCCTTCTTTGTTTTGGAGGAGGTGCTGGACTTCATGGCATCCCCCATAAGCTTCTGTTGCTTAGCAGGAGGTGGATTTGCAGCTGGTTCTTCATCATCAGTAGCATCATCTCTCCTCATGGAGGTTGGTTTGAATATGACATGAGCAGTCTGCTTCCTTTCTCTTTTCTTTCCTGGAGCTTTTGCCTTTGACTTTGAGCCAGTTGGCTCCTCAGGAGTCATAGTCTTGCCTTGCTTAGCTGCAGTTGAAGCTGGAACTTTTCTGGTGCCCTTCTTCTGCTGTTTACTTTCATACTCTTTGCTGACCACAGTTGGTTTCTTTCTCTTGGAGATAGCCTCCTCAGCTGCAAAGTCCTCATCGTCATCATCTGAGTTC
The DNA here is from genome assembly GCA_039707655.1 of Elymus sibiricus. Classification (NCBI taxonomy): domain Eukaryota; kingdom Viridiplantae; phylum Streptophyta; class Magnoliopsida; order Poales; family Poaceae; genus Elymus; species Elymus sibiricus. The sequence goes on along the minus strand of CM077666.1, from coordinate 161,780,751 downwards.
CTCTTCTTTCTGGACTTGGTGGCAGCCTTGAGCAAATCAGGAGAACTTCTTTCTCCTTCATAGAAGCTTTCCTCAGGGCTTGTCCCTGCACTTAGCTCAGCTGATCTCTCTGACATGTTCTCACTGTCACTGCCCTCTGACATCTCGCAAACAGACCTGTGAAGACAATAGGTATAGGCAGAGAGGAAGAGTTATCACAAAATGCAGCTAATTTTTGAAAAATTTGAGTTCAAACTTCAGTTTCAAGTTTTCACAGAATGAATATCGGATCAACCGAGTTGAACATTTCGGTGAAGCCGAAGCACGAGACAGAGACTTGGCACACCACTTCGGTCAGACCGAGATGGGTTTCGGTCCTGCCGAGATGCTAGGGTTTCACAGAAACTTCTTTTCGGTCTCACCGATTAGTACAACTCGGTGAAACCGAGACGTACTAGTGCAATGGCCTAAGCCAAATCGGTGACGCCGAGAATTCCAAATCGGTAGGTTCGAGATTAGTTTTGCGTAAACTTGACCCTAAAATTTTTGCTCGAATCTATTCTATGGAATTTGGTATGAGGTAAGAGCATTGCAATCGTGGCATGAATCATGGCGAGTACCCTAGTGCATTGAATCAGAATTTGAAGCACGAGGGGGGTCGAGTTTTACCCTAACTTGGCGAAAACTCTCAACGGAGGCAACGGCGGTGAAGATTTCCGTTGACGGTGGCGGAGTCCAACGGCAAGGGCACGCTGGACGCAACGGCGAAGTCCGGAGACAGGGTGACGGCAGCAGAGGGGGTGCGGGAACGAAAGAGTTTGAGAATTTTCAATCGTTCGGGCCCGCTGGATATATATACCCAACTGCTGCCGGTGGCACCGAGTGGAGCAAATCGGTGGCACCGAGACGTGTAACTGCGAGCGGTTACAGCAAATCGGTGACGCCGAGTTGGTCCGAATCGGTTTCACCGAGATCAAAAACCAGATCAATCAAATGATTTCGGTGAGTCCGAGTGGAAATGGATTGGTCACGCCGAAACACATTTGAAGGTTTTGGAGTTCAGCCCTTTCAGATCGGTGACTCCGAGTGCGCCTCACCCGGAGAGTCGAAAAATGACTTGTTCAAATTTTGTGATATAGCAAGAATAGAATTTGAGACAAGAAGGAATAGATAGCTGGAGAAAGTGCTTAGGCATTCTTGTCCATCCACTTGGCCAGAAAAACCAAGACAAGCAAAACAACAAATGGATGTTCTTGAATGAGAAAAATATGCATAGCAACATGTTCATACAATAAGATAGCAAATGAAATATGTGTCAAACATGCACAACCAAATCTAGCATCTACCAAGCAATGGGTGATGACATAGTCATCTATATATGAGTATATTGACTTAGGAGCCAAATGAGAACATTTGATCATAGGTCATACTCATCGTTTAAGCACAAGTGGGGTTACCACTTTTATATAAAGCATTAATGTGCTCACACCATTAGAGTTGCTTTGACTCAAGTCTTAGAGTAAAGCTCCCCCTAGATGTGATATCCCCCCAAGGAGGGATGAACTAACCTTGGGTTTTGTCGATGTTGACTTCATGTAGATGTTGAAGATGTGGATGCTCAAAGTTGATGTAGACCATCAAGAATTGGGAGCAATCCTTTGAGTTTAGTGCTTTCAATACCTACATGGGTTAGTCCCACACAAGTTCAAGAATTGGGAACATACAAGGATATCCATAGACATAGAGTGAAATACACATATGATGATGTCCATGAATGCATTGAATACCTTGTCCCTTGCCTTACCAACAAGAGGGTTTGTGACTCCATGAACTAGTGCAAGATATTGTAGTTGGTTGCACAAGTTCTTGCAATAAATGAATGTAAGTGAAGTTTTGTTGGTGGAGTCACCCTCAAGAACTCTCTAGTTCTTCTTCTTTGGGACACCCACATCAACTTGATGGGAATCCTTGGAGTTGTTGTAGAACTTGATGAAGTAGAACTTGATGAAGTCTTGGGAACCCACTTGACCAAGGCTTGAGGTGCTTCTTCAAATGAGTCAATCTCCTCTTGAAGCTTGTCCTTGCCTTTTAGCTTGTGGTCTTGTGGTGGAAGATCATCTTGAGCTTGTGTCCCGTTGAAGGAAGTAGGATCATACTTCTCTTGTTAAGGAACAAACTTTGTCTTGGGGTATTGATCTTCTTCCCACTCAACTCCATTGGCATTGAACTTTTGTTCAAAACCAACACCTTGGTTCTTCCGGTGCCTTCCTTGCTTGCGTACAATTTCCTCAAATTGCTTACTCCCGGCAAGGCTCTTGTAGACACCTTTTTCTATAATTCCTTTCAATAGATTGTTTTCTTGCTCAAGTGTAACTTGGCTAAGAGAATCATTAGTGGAATCAATAGAACTACTAGAAGCAACAACATTGGATTTAGCATTGTTATTGTTACTACTAGAGGTAGAACCCTTTTTACCCTTGTTACTAGTTTGCTTAGGTTTAACTTGAGGCATAAAAGTAGACAAGAGTAAACGTTTGGCAAGATATGAAGAACTCTTCTTTCGAAGATCATCATTGATAGCTTTAAGAAACTCATGATCTTGCTCTAAATTTAGCTTCTCGAAGTGTAGCTTCTCATGAGTTCTTAGAAGTTCTCTATGATCCTCTTGAGTCGTTTCATGAACTAACTTAAGAGCATTTAGTTCTTTAGTTAGACGTTCAATCTCCTTCATAGCATTGTCATTCGTTTCCTCTTGACTATCATGATTACTAGCATTTTCATTATAGCTCACATCACTAGCCTTATCAACAAGTAAATCATCATCACCAAGCAAATCATCCTCATCACTATTGAAGTCAAAGTATTCGGGGTGTGATACCTTGGGGCCTTTTGCCATGAAGCATCTTCCAATTCCTTCATTTGGTGAATCAAATAGGTCATAGGAGTTGGATGACACAAGAGCAAGTCCGACAACACCTTCATCTTGACTATAGTCGGAGTTGGAGTGATAGCTTCCCTCGGAGTGGTTGTCGGAGTCAGAGCCGGAAATCCATTCACCAACATGAGCTTGATGTCTTATTTTTGTGTACCTCTTGGATGACTTGTCCTTCCGTTCCGAATCTTTGCTTCTTCGAGAGGGTCTTCGTTCATAACGATCATCTCTACTCCTTCTCTCCTTGTGAGGTGATTCATCCTTTCTATATCTTCCTCTTGGTGATTCGTCTCTTTTCTTGTGAGGTGCCGTACACTCATTGGAATAGTGTCCAGGTCTTCCACAATTATAGCAATTTTGGTCATGACTTGATGATCTTCTCTCATAGTGTCTTGAGCTAGAGCTTCTTTCTTTCCCTTTGTTCTTGTAAAACTTGTTGAATCTTTTCACCATTAGGCTTATCTCTTCATTGGATACTAGCTTGTCGCTTGAAGTTGTTGGACCATCGGTTGAAGCTTTGTAAGCACCACTTGATTTGTTGTGTAGCTCCTCTTTGTCCTTGAGTGACATTTCATGAGCAACAGTCCTTCCAATGACTTCCGTGGGCTTGAGATCTTTGTAATTTGGCATCATTTGGATCAATGTGCAAACGATATCATATTTTCCATCCAAAGCTCTAAGGATCTTCTTGATGATGAATTTGCCGGTCATCTCTTCACTTCCTAAGCCGGCAGTCTCATTTGTGATGAGAGCAAGCCTAGAGTACATTTCAGCGACTCCTTCACCATCCTTCATCTTGAACTTGTCAAGTTGACTTTGAAGCACATCCAACTTAGATTCCTTGACAGACTCAGTACCCTCATGCATATCAACCAAAGTATCCCAAATTTCCTTTGCATTCTCGAGGCGGCTGATCTTGTTGAACTCTTCGGGGCACAAACCGTTGAAGAGAATGTCGCAAGCTTGAGCATTGTATTGCAACATCTTCAATTCTTCCGTGGTTGCTTCCTGATCTGGTTCCTTGCCATCCTCAAAGAATTCACCTTGCAAGCCAACACGAACAACAACCCAAACGGCGGGGTTATGACCAAGAATATGCATTTTCATCTTATGTTTCCAACTAGCAAAGTTTGTACCATCAAAATATGGACTTCTACGGTGATAGTTTCCCTCACTAGACGCCATACTCTCCTAGGTTGTGAAACCAATGCAATGGAGACCAAAGCTCTGATACCACTTGTAGGATCGAAAGTATGTCTAGAGGGGGGTGATTAGACTACTTGACCGAATAAAAATCTATCCTTTTCGCAATTTTAGTTGTGGGCAGATTTTAGCAAGTACACCAAGTCAAGTAACACCCTACACATGCAATTCTAAGAGTATAGCAGCGGAAATTAAACAATTGCACATGTAAGTAAAGGAGGGGATCGGAGATTTCAAACGCAATGAAGACACGATGATTTTTGGCGTGGTTCCGATAGGTGGTGCTATCGTACGTCCACGTTGATGGAGGCTTCAACCCAGGGAGGGTAACGGTTGCGCGAGTCCACGAAGGGTCCACGAAGAAGCAACCTTGCCTATTCCACCATGGCTTACGTCCACGAAGGACTAGCCTCACTCGGGGTAGATCTTCACGAAGTAGGCGATCTCCTTGCCCTTACAAACTCCTTAGTTCAACTCCACATGATCTTGAAGGCTCCCAAGTGACACCAAACCAATCTAGGAGACACCACTCTCCAAAAGGTAATAGATGGTGTGTTAATGATGAACTCCTTGCTCTTGTGCTTCAAATGATAGTCTCCCCAAACACTCAAGAACTTCCTCACAGATTTGGCTATGGTGGAAGAAAGATTTGAGTGGAAAGCAACTTGGGAAAGGCTAGAAATCAAGGTTCAAATGGTTGGTTTGGAATGTCTTGATCTCAACACATGAGTAGGTGGTTCTCTCTCAGAAAATGTATGATGGAAGTGTAGGCACATTCTGATAGCTCTCTTACTAGGTAAGAGGATGGTGGAGGGGTATAAATAGCCTTCACACGAAATCCAACCATTACACACATTTGACCAAAATTGGTGGCACCGAAACAAGAATCTCGGTGAGACCGACCTGTGCAAAGATATGAACATTTGAAGTTTCGGTGGGACCAGATGGAACATCTCGGAGCAACCGAAGTGCAATGGTAAGGGTTAGAGCCAGTCTCGGTGGCACCAATTGCATAATCTCGGTGAGACCGAAATGATGCAACTTGGCAACAGAAACTTGGTCACTCCATCTCGGTGAGACCGAGATCCATATCGGTGGATCCGATTTGTTAGGGTTTGGCAAGTGGCACTGTCCTGATGAACTCGGTGGGTCCGGATGAATGAGTTTCGGTGGAATCGAGTTGACTTTGTGAAATGGGACAAGTTTGGGTAGGGAAAGTGGTTGAGGGTTTTGGAGCAATATCATTGAGCACTTGAGCAAATAGATCATTATCAAAACCTCATCCCCTTTTAATAGTATTGGCTTTCCTATGGACTCAATGTGATCTTGGATCAGTAAACCAAAAATGAAGAGTCTTGAGCTTTTGCCAATATAAGTCCTTAGCATTTTGAAGGGTCCACATCCCTAGTCCTTGCCATGCGAACTTCCTGAAATCTTTCACTTGAATGTTTATTAGTTCAATGAGATATATGTTGTTGTAAATTACCAAAACCACCAAGGGAGCAAATGTGCTTTCACCCGGGCTTCATTTTCCCGCCCGAAAGCCCAAAAAAAGACCGAAATGGCCGAAAATGTATATTTTATTTGAAATATAGGTATATTATATTATTTTAATATCCCGAATATAATTGTTTTAATAGGAAAATGGCACTGTTCATGTGCTCCGGGCCGGGCCGAGCCTGGGCTTGGGATTTTTGCTTCGGGCTTTACAAAGCCCAGCCCAAAACCCGGCCCGGCCCGGGGTTTGAACAGGTGTACCTGCCGCTTCCAATTTCTTGATCTCTTCGGCAATAAACTCTTGCCACTCCAAGGCTTGCTTTCTGACCTTCTGCTTGACGGGTCTTGCATGAGGGTAGACAGCAAGGTGGTGCTCAATTACTGATGACTCACAAGTATAGGGGATCAATCGTAGTCCTTTCGATAAGTAAGAGTGTCGAACCCAACGAGGAGCAGAAGGAAATGACAAGCGGTTTTCAGCAAGGTATTCTCTGCAAGTACTGAAAGTAGCGGTAACAGATAGTTTCGATAGCAAGAATATTCGTAACAAGTAACAAGTATAATAAAGTGCAGCAAGGTGGCCCAATCCTTTTTATAGCAAAGGACAAGCTGGAACGATCTCTTATAATAAGCAAAGCGTTCTCGAGGACACATGGGGATTTCATCTAGTCACTTTCATCATGTTTGTTTGATTCGCGTTCGCTACTTTGATAATTTGATATGTGGGTGGACCGGTGCTTGGGTGATGTTCTTACTTGACCAAGCCTCCCACTTATGATTACCCCCTCTCGCAAGCATTCGCAACTACGAAAGAAGAATTAAGATAAATCTAACCATAGCATGAAACATATGGATCCAAATCAGCCCCTTACAGAATAGCGCATAAACTAGGGTTTAAGCTTATGTCACTTTAGCAACCCATCATCTAATTACTACTCCACAATGCCTTCCCTTAGGCCCAAAGATGGTGAAGTGTCATGTAGTCGACGTTCACACGACACCACTAAAGGAAGCTACAACATACATATCATCAAAATATGGAACAAATACCAAATTCACATGATTACTTATGATAAGATTTCTCCCATGTCCTCAAGAACAAAAGTAACTACTCACAAATAATATTCATGTTCAAGATCAGAGGGGTATTGAATATCATTAAGGATCTGAACATATAATCTTCCACCAAATAAACCAACTAGCATCAACTACAAGATGTAATCAACACTACTAGCAACCCACAGGTACCAATCTGAGGTTTTGAGACAAAGATTGAATACAAGAGATGAACTAGGGTTTGAGATGAGATGGTGCTGGTGAAGATGTTGATGAAGATTGGTCCTCCCACCATGAGAGGATCGTTGGTGATGTCGATGGCTTCGATTCCCCCCCCCCCCCCCCCCCGGAGGGAAGTATCCCCGGCGGAATCACTCCACCAGAGAGCAAAATAGCTCCTGCCCAGGTTCCGCCTCGAGACGGCGGCGCTTCGTCCCGAAAGTCTTATCTCTATTTTTTAGGGCAAATGAGCTTATATAGCAGAAGGAGGGGGCCAGAGGCCAGCCGGGGGCCCCACAAGTCATCCGGGCGCGCCCAGGGGGGCCGCTCCCTGTTGCCTTGTGGGCAATTGGTGGGTCCCCTCCAGTATCTCTTTTCTCCAGTATTTTTTATATATTCAATAAAAAATCTCCGTGAAGTTTCAAGTCAATTGGAGCTCTGTAAGATAGGTATATCTGTTGTAGCTATTTTAGGTCCAGAATTCGAGCTGCCGGTATTCTCCCTCTTCATATGAATCTTGCAAATTAAGAGAGAAAAGGCATAAGAATTGCATCATAAAGTGAAATAATGATCAAATACATTATAAATAACAGTAGGAAATCATGATGCAAATTGGACATATCAACTCCCCCAAGCTTAGACCTCGCTTGTCCTCAAGCGAAAACCGAAATCGATAATCATGACCACATGTTTAGAGAGAGAGGTGTCGATAAAAAATAAAATACGGACATGAAGGCATCATGATCTTTATTATAATAGCAATATATCATCATAAAACTTCTCATGAAAAAGTGATAATTCATTCACAAGTTAAAGTATGAACCATAAACCGTATTGAAAACTAACAAACTATGATCTCAGTCACTGAAGCAATTGCAATTCATCATATTATCAGAAAGAGTCTATGTAAGAGCTTTGTTTAGCAAGTTCACATACTCAACTATCATTTAGTCTTCTATGATTGCTGACACTCACGGCATACTTATGGAGCAAAAGTTTCAGCCAGACACATAGAAAGATAGGGGCTTATAATTTCGCCTCCCAACGTATTTACCTCAAGGGTAATGTCAACAATAATAACTCATGATCACCTACATCCAACTGGATTTATATGCCTGGATCTATCCCCACCACATGATGCTTGCCAAGAGAGAAAATAAAAAATGGAATAGAGGAGAATACTATTGACTCTTGCATGAAAGTAAATACATAAAGTAAAAGATAGGCCCTTCGCAGAGGGAAGTAGAGGTTGTCATGCGCCTTTTGTTTTGAAATGTGCAAACTCTTAATGCAAAGGAACGTCACTTTATATTGCCCCTTGTGATAGCGACCTTTATTATGCAGTCTGTCGCTTTTATTTCTCCACCATCACAAGATCGTACAAAACTTATTTTCCCTTACAATAAAAGTTCATACATATTTAGGAGCAGTTTTTATTGCTTTTGCACTGATGACAACTTACTTGAAGGATCTTATTCAATCCATAGGTTTAAGGGTTTCACAAGATAGTGGACTCTCATGACATGAAACTGGGTTTAAGGGTTTTTGGATGCACAAGTAGTATCTCTACTTAGTACAGAATTTTTGGCTAGCAAAAGATAGGGGGCAAGCACCACATGTTAGAGGATCCAAAACAATATAACTTCTATGTGAATATAAGCAAACATAACTCATTAAGTTGTCTTCCTTGTCCAACGTCGACTATTTGACATAGAATATTTAATGGGGGCTCACAATCATAAAAGATGTCCAAGATAGTATATTTATATGTGAGACCTCTCTTCCTTTATTACTTTTTCATGAATTGCAACAATGACCAATGCTATGTTTGTCAACTTCCAACAAGTTTTATCAATTATACTTCTTTTATGTGAAGTCATCACTCCCCATGGGACTAGCATATGATCTTACTTTTTATTCTCTTAACTTTATTTCCAAGATTGGATCAACAAAAGCAAAACACTCAACTCAAACTACTCTTTATTATATGACTTTCACAGACGATTACATAGATAGATAGACCTCAAAGCAAGCACTCGAAACTAGATCATACTAAAACTTTATTCTTCTAAATCACGAAATAACTAAGGATCAAACTAAGATAGATAATGATGATAAAAGCGATGGTGATACGATACCGGGGCACCTCCCCCAAGCTTGGCACAAGCCAAGGGTGGTGCCCATACCCATGTACTCAAGTCTCCTTCTTCGATGATGGTGGTGATGAAGTGATAGGCTTATCCTCTGTCTTCCAAGGCATAGGTTCTCCATCATAAAAGGACGAACGTGTTTCCGGAGTCCTGAAATTTGCAGCTAAACTCATACCTTTGAACTTGGCCTCATACTCAAAATTTTGATTTTGTAGATCATAGATTTGGGCCTGAAGATAGTCAGTCCGGTCATTGAGCTTGAAGACAACGTCCCCAATATTCTCGCCGTCCACCTCTTGCTCACGGATGAACTCCGTGATCATGGAGTGGTTAGCACTAAGTCTGCGCTCCACCATCCCTTGGCACTTGAAGATCTCCTGTTCCACCGCTTCCAACCTGGCCTTCTCGCTCCCGGTCTTCTTAGGTCCTTGAACGTCCCGGATGTGGAGCACCCCCTCACGCATCTCGATGGCTTGAGGGTGCTTCATCACCTCCGATAGGTACGGGTTGATGACCTTCTCGTAGAACTTGTCCTTGGACGAGCTTGGAGACGCCATGGTGATCTAGATCTGTCAGAAAATAGCCCGAAACATGAACAGAGGGGAAACTTGCGATGCGGTGGTCAAAACACCCGTGAGTATATATAAAGAATTTTTATCTTGCAAAACAAGCATACGAGAGGAAAACGGAGTCGGGAGGGCACACGAGGGGCCCACAAGGCATCAAGGCGCGCCCCAGGGGGGTCGCGCCCTGTTGCCTTGTGGGTGACTCGTGGGTCCCCTCGGCTGCTTCTTATTTTTTGTATTTTTTCTAATATTCCAAAATGGACAGAAATAATTTTTATGGAATTTTTGGAGTCGGTTTACTTACCGTATCACATACCTACCCCTTTTCAGGGTTCTGGAGCGTTCCGGAAGGACTCTTTGATGTGTTCCTCCGGTGTCATTGTCTGAATAATATTAGTTTCAACATTAATGGGGGTACCTGAGATATAGTGCTTAATTCTTTGTCCATTCACCACTCTCGGGTTGGTGCCTTCGGAGTTGTTGATTTTGATAGCTCCGGAGTGGTAAATTTCTTTGATGATATATGGTCCTTCCCATTTAGAGAGAAGTTTTCCTGCAAAAAATCTGAAACGAGAGTTGTACAATAGAACTTGCTCACCCACTTTAAATTCCCGTTTTTTGGATTCTTTTATCAAGCCATCTTTTGACCTTTTCTTTAAATAACTTGGCATTTTCATAGGCTTGGGTTCTCCATTCATCTAGAGAGCTAATATCAAATAACCTCTTTTCACCGGCAAGTTTGAAATCATAGTTAAGTTCTTTTACTGCCCAATATGCCTTATGTTCTAACTCAAGAGGTCAATGACATGCTTTTCCATAAACCATTTTATATGGAGACATACCCATAGGATTCTTATAAGCAGTTCTGTAGGCCCATAATGCATCATCAAGTTTCTTAGACCAATTTTTCCTGGATCTATTAACGGTCTTTTGCAAAATTAATTTTATTTCTCTATTACTTAATTCAGCTTGACCACTAGACTGAGGATGATAAGGAGATGCAATTCTATGATTAACATCATATTTAGCAAGCAATTTACGAAAAGCACCATGAATAAAATGTGAGCCACCATCAGTCATCAAGTATCTAGGGACTCCAAACCTCGGAAATATAACTTCCTTAAGCATTTTAATAGAAGTGTTATGATCAGCACTACTAGTTGGAATAGCTTCTACCCACTTAGTAACGTAATCAACAACAACTAAAATATGTGTATACCCGTTGGATTTAGGAAAAGGTCCCATATAATCAAGGGATAATTAGTCTTATGCCCCTAGTTGTGTCCCACTCGGCTGTTTTACCCCTAATTTCCAAAAGCCATCGGTTCTGTCCAAGTCACTTCGCTCCTCTTATGATTTTGCCCTTTGACCGTTTGACCATCACTTTGAAAACTTCATAACAAATTCATACTAAATCAGAAAAATGCAAATAAGATATCAAAATGTTCGGAAAAACATCACCTATATGTCAATGTCATTTGCATTCCTGACAAAAGTGTTGGAAAGTGCCCATCCGAGTTTTAGCTCTTATGATACCACCATGAACAGTAAAATCTGAAAAAGTTCAAAAAATTCAAAAAAAATTGGTGTCAAAGAATGACAAATGTTTTAAGTGCTTGCCAAGTTTCATCAAGGAATGACATTCGTGGAAGTCGTGGCAAAAAAACAATCTATTTTGGAGTGCTGACTGTTTTTCTTACCATGACTTCCACGAATGTCATTCCCTGATGAAACTTGGCAAGCACTTAAAACATTTTTCATTCTTTGACACCATTTTTTTTTGGAATTTTTTGAACTTTTTCAGATTGTATTGTTCATGGTGGTATCATAAGAGCTAAAACTCGGATGGGCACTTTCCAACACTTTTGTCATGAATGCAAATGACATTGACATATAGGTGATGTTTTTCCGAACATTTTGGTATCTTATTTGAATTTTTCTAATTTAGTATGAATTTGTTATGAAGTTTTCAAAGTGGCGGTCAAACGGTCAAAGGGCAAAAGCATAAGAGGAGCAAAGTGACTTGGACAGAACCGATGGCTTTTGGAAATTGGGGGTAAAACAGCCGAGTGGGACACAACTAGGGGCATAAAACTAATTATCCCTATAATCAAAACCCCAAACATCAAATGGTTCAATAACAAATGAATAATTCATAGGCATTTCTTGACGTCTACCAACATTACCAATTCTCTGACATTCATCACAAGAAAGGACAAACTTACGTGCATCTTTGAAGAGAGTAGGCCAATAAAAACCAGATTGTAATACCTTATGTGCAGTTCTGTCTCCCGCATGGTGTCCTCCGTATGCCTCGGAGTGACACTTCCGTAGGATTTGTTCCTGTTCATGCTCAGGTACACAACGTCTAATAATACCATCTACTCCTTCTTTATATAAATGTGGGTCATCCCAAAAGTAATGTCTTAAATCAAAGAAAAACTTTTTCTTTTGTTGGTATGTGAAACTAGGTGGTATATATTTAGCAACAATGTAATTAGCATAGTCTGCATACCAAGGAGTGTTACGAGAAGCATTTATCACAGCTAATTGTTCATCAGGGAAATCATCATTAATAGGAAGTGGGTCATCAAGAACATTTTCCATTCTAGACAAATTATCTGCTATGGGATTCTCAGCCCCCTTTCTATCAACAATATGCAAATCAAATTCTTGTAGCAAAAGAACCCACCTAATAAGTCTAGGTTTAGCATCTTTCTTTTCCATAAGGTATTTAATAGCAGCATGATCAGTGTGAATAGTAACTCTAGAATCCACAATGTAAGATCTAAATTTATCACATGCAAACACAACAGCTAAAAATTCTTTGTCAGTAGTAGCATAATTTCTTTGAGCATTGTCTAGAGTTTTACTAGCATAATGAATAACATTCAATTTCTTATCAACTCTTTGTCCTAGAACAGCACCAACAGCATAATCACTAGCATCACACATAATTTCAAAGGGTAGGTTCCAATCAGGTGGTTGAACAATAGGTGCAGAAATTAAGGCTTTCTTAAGTATTTCAAAGGCTTCTACGCAATCATCATCAAAAACAAATGGAACATCTTTTTGCAAGAGATTAGTAAGAGGCCTAGAAATTTTAGAGAAGTCTTTTATAAATCTTCTATAGAAACCAGCATGACCGAGGAAACTTCTTATACCTTTGATATCTTTAGGACATGGCATTTTCTCAATAGCATCAACTTTAGCTTTATCAACTTCAATACCTCTTTCAGAAATTTTATGCCCAAGGACTACACCTTCATTCACCATAAAGTGGCGCTTCTCCCAGTTCAAGACAAGATTAGTTTCTTCACATCTCTGCAAAACTCGATCAAGGTTGCTTAAGCAATCATCAAAAGATGTTCTGTAAACAGAAAAATCATCCATGAAAACCTCAACAATCTTTTCACAAAAATCAAAGAATATAGCAGTCATACATCTTTCAAAGGTAGCAGGTGCATTACATAAATCAAAAGGCATACGACGATAAGCATACGTTCCAAAAGGACAAGTAAATGTGGTTTTCTCTTGATCTTCTGGTGATACAGGTATTTGAGAGAAACCAGAATAACCATCTATGAAGCAAAAGTGTGTATGCTTAGATAATCTTGCTAACATTTGATCAATAAATGGCAAGGGGTAATGAGCTTTCCTAGTAGCTTTATTTAATTTTCTGAAATCAATTACCATCCTATAACCAGTACAATTCTTTGTGGGATAAGTTCGTTTTTATCATTAGGAACAACAGTAATACCTCCTTTCTTAGGAACACAATGAACATGACTTACCCATCTACTATCGGCTATGGAATAAATTATACCTGCCTCCAGAAGCTTTAATATCTCAGTTCTTACCACATCCTTCATTTTAGGATTCAATCTTCTTTGATGATCAACAACGGGTTTAGCATCTGGCTCCATATGAATTTTATGCTGACATAAAGTGGGACTGATGCCCTTAAGATCATCAAGAGTATATCCAATAGCTGCACGGTGCTTCTTCAGAGTTTTAAGTAATCTCTTTTCTTCATACTCTGAAATGTTAGCACTAATAATAACAGGATATATCTTCTTTTCATCAAGATAAGCATATTTAAGCGCATCGGGTAATTAATTTAATTCAAACACAGGATCACTCTTTGGTGGAAGAGGATCTCCCAAAGTTTCAACAGGCAAATTATGTTTAAGTATAGGTGCTTGCTTAAAGAACAACTCATCTATTTCATTTCTTTCATTCATATGCATATCATTTTCATGGTCTAGTAAATATTGTTCTAAATGATCAGTAGGAGGCACTGCAATAGAAGCAAGACCTATAATTTCATCTTTATTGGGTAATTCTTTATCATGAGGTTGTCTACAAAACTTAGAGAAATTAAATTCATGAGATATATCACCAAACTTTACCCTAACTTTCTCTTTAACACAATCGATTTCAGCATTAACGGTATTCAAGAAGGGTCTACCAAATATAATGGGACAAAAATTGTGTTGTTGTGAACCAAGTACTAAGAAATTAGTAGGGTATTTGATTTTACCACATAAGACTTCAACATCTCTAACAATCCCAAGTGGTGTAATAGTATCTCTGTTTGCAAGCTTAATAGTAACATCAATATCTTTAATCTCAACAGGTGCAATATCATGCATTACTTCTTGATATAAAGAAAATGGAATAGCACTCACACTAGCACCCATATCACACAAACCATGATAGTAATGATCTCCAATCTTAACAGAAACAATAGGCATGCCAACTACGGGCTTGTTCTTGTCTAACATATCTCGTTCATTTCTAACAGGTTTAGCAATTCTAGCAGCCTCATCACAAAAGTAAATAGCATGCCCATCAATATCATCAACCAAAAGATCCTTAACCATTGCAATATTAGGTTCAACTTTAATTTGTTCAGAAGGTCTAGGTGCTCTTATATTACTTTTGTTAACCACAGTTGAAACTTTAGCATGTTCCTTAATCCTAACAGGGAAAGGAGGTTTCTCAATATAAGCAATAGGAACAACTGGATCAACATTGTAAACAATTGTTTCTTCTTTAACACTAACAAGTTCTTCATTTAATTCAATAGGTGGATGATATTTAAACCATTTCTCCTTAGGAAGATCAACATGAGCAGCAAAAGATTCACAAAAGGTAGCTACTATCTCAGAGTCAAGTCCATATTTAGTACTAAACTTATGAAAAGCATCAGTTTCCATAAAAGATTTAACACAATCAAACTCAAGATTTATACCTGACTCTTTACCTTTGTCAATTTTCCAATCTTCAGAGTTACATTTAATTCTTTCCAGAAGATCCCATCTGAATTCAATAGTTCTCTTCATAAAGGAACCGGCAGAAGAAGTATCGAGCATGGATTGATCATTACGAGAAAGCCGAGCATAAAAGTTTTGAATAATTATTTCTCTTGAGAGCTCATGATTGGGGCACATGTGCAGCATATACTTAAGCCTCCCCCAAGCTTGAGCGATACTTTCTCCTTCACGAGGCCAAAAATTATATATATAATTCCAATCACGATGAACCAAATGCATAGGATAAAATTTCTGGTGAAATTCCAGCTTCAACCGGTTCCAATCCCATGTTCCAGTATCATCACATAGCCTATACTATGTCAATGCCTTTCCCCCCAAATATAAAGGGAATACCTTCTTCTTAACTTCATCTCCGGATAAACCTTCAAGCTTAAACAATCCACAAATTTCATCCACATATATCAAGTGCACATCAGGATGCACCGTTCCATCTCCTGCATAAGGATTAGCTAGCAGTTTCTCTATCATACCCGAAGGAATTTCATAATAAATATTTTCAGTAGGTTCAATAGGTTGAGGAGCAACTCTTAATGCTTCCGGTCGAGGTGAAGATACCCCGAACAAGCCCCTCAAAGGATTACTTTCCATAGTGACAAGTGACAGTAAATTTCAGCACGTAAAATAAATGTTTCCTTACCAAATTCCACTCACCAAAGGCGCTTCACTCCCCGGCAACGGCGCCAGAAAAGAGTCTTGATGACCCACAAGTATAGGGGAACAATCGTAGTCCTTTTGATAAGTAAGAGTGTCGAACCCAACGAGGAGTAGAAGGAAATGACAAGCGGTTTTCAGCAAGGTATTCTCTGCAAGTACTGAAAGTAGCGGTAACAGATAGTTTCGATAGCAAGAATATTCGTAACAAGTAACAAGTATAATAAAGTGCAGCAAGGTGGCCCAATCCTTTTTATAGCAAAGGACAAGCTGGAACGATCTCTCATAATAAGCAAAGCGTTCACGAGGACACATGGGGATTTCATCATGTTTGTTTGATTCACGTTCGCTACTTTGATAATTTGATATGTGGGTGGACCGGTGCTTGGGTGCTGTTCTTACTTGACCAAGCCTCCCACTTATGATTACCCCCTCTAGCAAGCATCCGCAACTACGAAACAAGAATTAAGATAAATCTAACCATAGCATGAAACATATGGATCCAAATCAGCCCCTTACGGAATAGCGCATAAACTAGGGTTTAAGCTTCTGTCACTCTAGCAACCCATCATCTAATTACTACTCCACAATGCCTTCCCTTAGGCCCAAAGATGGTGAAGTATCATGTAGTCGACGTTCACACGACGCCACTAAAGGAAGCAACAACATTCATATCATCAAAATATCGAACGAATACCTAATTCACATGATTACTTATGACAAGACTTCTCCCATGTCCTCAAGAACAAAAGTAACTACTCACAAATCATATTCATGTTCAAGATCAGAGGGGTATTGAATATCATTAAGGATCTGCACATATAATCTTCCACCAAATAAACCAACTAGCATCAACTACAAGATGTAATCAACACTACTAGCAACCCACAGGTACCAATCTGAGGTTTTGAGACAAAGATTGAATACAAGAGATGAACTAGGGTTTGAGATGAGATGGTGCTGGTGAAGATGTTGATGAAGATTAGTCCTCCCATGATGAGAGGATCGTTGGTGATGTCGATGGCTTCGATTTCCCCCTCTCGGAGGGAAGTATCCCCGGCGGAATCGCTACGCCGGAGAGCAAAATAGCTCCTGCCCAGGTTCCGCCTCGAGACGGAGGCGCTTCATCCCGAAAGTCTTCTCTCTATTTTTTAGGGCAAATGAGCTTATATAGCAGAAGGAGGGGACCAGAGGCCAGACAGGGGCCCCACAAGGCATCAGGGCGCGCCCAGGGGGGCTGCGCCCTGTTGCCTTGTGGGCAACTGGTGGGTCCCCTCCAGTATCTCTTTTCTCCAGTATTTTTTATATATTCAATAAAAAATCACTGTGAAGTTTCAAGTCAATTGGAGCTCTGTAAGATAGGTATCTCTGATGTAGCTATTTCAGGTCCAGAATTCCAGCTGCCGGTATTCTCCCTCTTCATAGGAATCTTGCAAATTAAGAGAGAAAAGGCATAAGAATTGCATCATAAAGTAAAATAATGATCAAATACATTATAAATAACAGTAGGAAATCATGATGCAAATTGGACATATCAATTACCTCCCTAGGAACACCGGGGATGTCAGATGCTTGCCAAGCAAATACATTGACATTCGCCCGTAGGAAGGCAACGAGCGCGCTTTCCTATTTGTCATTGAGAGTGGCACTTATGGAAAAAGTGCCACTCGTCCCATCCCCCCTCGCAGAGATTTGCTTGGTCGCCGGTGCAGTGGCCTTGGCTTTCTTGCTCTTGCCGATAGAGCTCTCTGGTATGTCATCAACAGGCATGCCGCACTCTAAGGTGCGCTTCCCGGAGTCCTTATCAGAGGTCTTGCTGGTCTTCTTCTTCTTCCCTACCCCAGGAGCTTTGTCGGCAGGAGCATGTACCTCCACGGTAGACGCTGCCACTGCCTCCCGGTAGAGCTTGTCGGCGCAGATGATTGCATCTTTCTGGTTGGACTTGATGGTGAGAACACCCATTGGCCCTGGCATCTTGATGACATTGTACGCATAATGCGACGCAACCATGAACTTTGCCAGCGCCGGGCGGCCCAGAATCCCATTGTACGGCAGCGACATCTTGACGACGTCAAAGACAATCTTTTACATCCTGTAGTTGAGCTCGCTGCCGAACATGACCGGCAATGTAACTTGGCCTTTTGGCTTGTTCCTCCCCGGACTGATCCCTTGGAAAGTCCATGTCTCCTCGAGATCCTTGTCAGGGATCTGTAGCCTCTTGATCACGTCAGGAGAGTTCAAGTTCAAGCCGGCCCCACCGTCAACCAGCATCTTTGTCACCTTGAGGTTGCGGATTGTTGGTGAAACCAACAATGGCAAACACCCGACCGCAGTGGTGCGGTCAGGGTGATCCTTGGCGTCAAAGACGATGGGCGCGTGCGACCACTTGAGTGGCTTCTGCGATTCCATTGCCAACTCCGCTGCATTCACTTCGCGGACCCATTGCTTCAGTTGCCGGTGCGAGGAGTGCAAAGATGCACCTCCATCAACACACATGGCGTCCACTGCATTCTAGAGTTCGTTGTCAGACCCGTCTTCGTCCCCATCATCATCATCTCCCTTCTGGCCCTGAGCGGGCTTCTTCTTTGGCTGCTTGGCCTTGCCGTGGCAGCCTCCGCGGACATGTGTCTGGATAGTTTGGAGTGCCTGAGCGGGCTGGTGGACTTGCTTGGCGTGGAACTAGCATGCTTCGCAGCTTCTCACCATTTCAGCCGCGTCTTGGAGAGCCGTGGGCCAGAAGAAACCCTGCCTGTAGGCTTTTCCTACGAGGGTGCGGGGCGAAGCGTGGCTGCCGCATTCGCCGCCGTGGATATCCAAGAGAAGCTCGCGGTCGTTCTCTTTGGAGATGCATTCTAAAGAAACTCTATTGGGCCGGACCCAGTGCAGTTCTCCGTCCCTTATCAGCTTCTCCACTTGCTCGATAATGAACTCCTGCTTTTCCGGCGCTTGCCGGCAGATTTTCTGCTTGACGGGGCGGAGGTCCGGGCACACTGCCAGATGGTGCTCGATCACCTCCCTTGGAACGTCGAGCATATCTGATGCTAACCAGGCAAACATGTCAGCATTTGCCCGAAGGAAGGTGACGAGCGCGCCTTCCTATTTGTCAGTGAGCCTTCTGCCTACCAAGACGGAGGTTCCCTTTTCTTCATCGAGTACCACCCTCTTGGTTGACGTCTTCTCCTTAGTCATGAGCCTTTGCCTGCATGGAGGCGGAGCCGCTGAGGTGCTCGGTAAATCCTGAGAATCTGGGGCAGCCGACGCGGTCGCCTTATAGTAGTGTTCGGCGCACCGAATAGCATCCTCTTGGTCCGCCTGGACTGTGATCACCCCCTTGGGCCCCATCATCTTGACGGCGTTGTAGGAATGGTGCGTCACGGCCATGAACCGGGCCAGAGCCGGGTAACCGAGGATGGCGTTGTACTCCAAACCGATATGGGCCACGTCGAAGACGACGCTCTCAATTCGGTAGTTCTTCCATGTCCCGAACGTGACAGGTAGGGCCACCTGACCTATGGGAGTCATGCTTCCTGAGGTCACGCCTGAGAATGGTCTGGTCAATGTCAGGCGCTCGTAAGGAATCTGCATTAGTTTGAAGATCTTCGGGGAAATGACGTTCAGCCCGGCCCCTCCGTCGATGAGGGTCTTAGAAACTTTTATGTTGTGGACGGTGGGCGACACCACGATCGGGACAACTCCCACCGCCCTCGCACTCATCGGATGATCACTGACGTCGAACGTCACCGAGACCCCAGACCACTTCAAAGGTTTTGGAGCCCCCCTCCTGGGAGGGCCGCGTTCACCTCCCGGGCGAGGTGCTTGAAGTGTCGGTTCAAGTGGGGAGTCTGGGCTCCGCCGTGGATGCACGCTACCACCTTAGGCTCCTGGAAGCCTCCACCGCTTTCCTTGTCGAAAGCCCTGGTCACTTCCCACCTTGTCGTCGCATGCCTTGTCGCGGCCTTGGGGGGACGGTCACGCCTGCCTCCGCATGTGCCGGCGTGCCCGCCTCTCCTACCACCTTCCTTGTCTTCCTCGCGCCTCTGCTCGCACCACTCCCATTGACGGTCCTCCGACATTTTCTTGATCTTGCGGCAGTCGGCTGTGTCATGCATGCGCGAGCTATGCAGAGCGTAGTACGGCCTACCGCCCAAGCCGTCGGAAGTCGCCTTCTCCTTCTTCTGCCGCTTCCACTCGGGTTCTGCCGCCAAGATCGTCGGTGTCTTGCGCTTCTGGCCCTTCTTGTCGTGGGTGGGTCCGGTCTCCCGATCGGTCATCCGCGAAGGACGGTTCCAGGCTTCAGCCGCCCAGGCGCACTTATCAGCCAGCTCGAAGAGCAGCACCGTTGTGCATACATCATGGACCACCATCTTCTCACACATCTTGGGGTCCACAACCCCATTGTGGAAGGCCGCGACAACCTCCGCGTCGTTAATGCGGGGGATCTTGTTGTGAATCTGACTAAAACGCGGAATGAACTTCCATAGTGTCTCACCCTCCTTTTGCTAGATGGCGTTCAGGTCAGCGATCATACATGGCTGGTCAAAGGTCCCCCTGAAGTTGGCGACAAATTGCTCGCACAGCTCGTCCCATGATGCGATAGAGCTCGGCGGGAGGTTCATGAGCCACGAACGCGCCGAGTCCTTGAGGGCCATGGGGAACCAATTCACCATGACGTCGGCGTGGCCGTGCGCCGCCTAAATCGCGGTAGTGTAGAGGTGGAGAAACTCGTCGGGGTCAGTCGTACGGCGACGGTAAATCTGACTTGAACTGCGAGGGCCAGGCCACCACGCTTAGCTCGGGCGTGAATGTATGGCACCCTGCGCCGATCGGCACAACCCCGATGATGGGAACGCCTTACACAGGGTGCCCTCCTTTGCAATTTCTTGGGTGAATCTGTCCTGTCGCTCGCGCTGGCGTTCGATGATGACACGAGCATCCTCCGGCAGGTGACGGGTCGCCAGCCGGCGATCCTCATCCTTCCCCGGGGAGGAGGCCACGGAATGGTGTGCCTTCTCCTTGCGGCACCCGCGAGTATGCCTTGGCTCGTCCTCTCATGGGTGCTGGGGCACCGGCGTGTGTTCCGTCGCACGTGAGCGCACAGGGTGCCGCCGCGACGGCGTTCGTGAGTGCGATAGCGCCTGCCCAGCAACACCGAGTAGGTGTGTGATCCATGCGAGCCAGGGGCCACGCTCGGCCTCTGGAGGTGGGTACTGTTGGAGCTCACGCGCCGCCAGGAGCGCCGTGACCGGCATGTAGATGGTGCGGTCCGTGGCTGCTGACGGGACAACCGAGATGTGAGTCCGTGCCTCTCATCGAGGCGGGGTCAGGGCCCGGTTGCGGTCAGCCGGACCACTATGGCCGTCGACCGCGTCACCCTCATCCTACAGATGCTGATGGTCTCCCTCCGGAGGAGGAGGAGGAGGAGGAGGAGGAGACGCCTGTCGGGCGGCGTCAGCGGCCTCCTAGAGCTGGCGCCGTGCCAAAGAGCATGCTTCCCGGCTGGTTGTTCACCGGGGCGATGGACGCCCTAGACAGCCTTGATGCCATGACCAGACCATGCTCGAGGCCCTTAAGGAGAATGTCCGATGTGGGATCGAGGAGATAGGTCTAGAGGGGGGTGAATAGACCCTTAACCAGCCAAATTAGCAGTTTTCTAATTTCTCTTGGAACTTTGGCAGATTTTGGCACAAGTTAAGATCACTCCAATACTTTCTACACATGCATATCTAGAGATTAAGCAGCGGAAATAGTAAAGCATGCAAGAGTATGGAAATTAAAGGGGTACAGTATGGAAGATCAAACGCAATGAAGACACGGTGGTTTTTGGCGTGGTTCCGATAGGTGGTGCTACCGTACGTCCACGTTGATGGAGACTTCAACCCACGAAGGGTAACGGCTGCGCGAGTCCACGGAGGGCTCCACCCACGAAGGGTCCATGAAGAAGCAACCTTGTCTATTCCACCATGGCTTACGTCCACGAAGGACTAGCCTCACTCGGGGTAGATCTTCACGAAGTAGGCGATCTCCTTGCCCTTACAAACTCTTGGTTCAACTCCACATCATGTCGGAGGCTCCCAAGTGACACCTAACCAATCTAGGAGACACCACTCTTCAAAAGGTAATAGACGGTGTGTTGTTGATGAACTCCTTGCTCTTGTGCTTCAAATGATAGTCTTCCCAGCACTCAAATAACTCCTCACAGATTTGGCTATGGTGGAAGAAGGATTTGAGTGGAAAGCAACTTGGGAAAGGCTAGAGATCAAGGTTCAAATGGTAGGAATGGAATAGCTTGATCTCAACACATGAGTAGGTGGTTCTCTCTCAGAAAATGTATGGTGGAAGTGTAGGCATGTTCTGATGGCTCTCCTTACAGAGAAGGAAGTGGTGGAGGGGTATATATAGCCTCCACACAAAATCCAACCGTTACACACTTTTGACCCAACTCGGTGGCACCGAAACCATAATCTCGGTAGCACCGAACTGTGTAAAAGATATGAACTTTAGGAATCTCGGTGGGACCGATAGGAACAACTCGGATGGACCGAAGTGCAATGGCTAGGGCAAACCTCATCTCGGTGGCACCGATTGCGTCAACTCGGTTGGACCGAAGTGTAGCAATAATGCAACAGAGACTTGGCAAGCCATCTTGGTAAGACCGATTTGCAAATCTCGATGGGACCGAAGTGAGTGCAAACGATTACAGAGAGTTGGCAAGGCCATCTCGGTGGGACCGAGATCCATATCGGTGGATCCGATTTGTTAGGGTTTTGGCAGTGGCTAAGTCTCGGTGAACTCGGTGGGGCCGGATAGAGAATTTTGGTGGGGCCGAGTTGGAATGTAGGTTTTGGACATATTTGGATAGAGAGAGTGGTTGAGGGTTTAGGAGTACTGTCACTAAGCACTTGAGCAAAAAGACCATTAAGCAACACCTCATCCCCTTTTAATAGTATTGGTTTTCCTATGGACTCAATGTGATCTTGGATCACTAAACCAAAAATGTAGAGTCTTGATCTTTTGCCAATCCTTGTCCTTAGCATTTTGAAGGGGTTTCACATCCTCTTGTCCCTGCCACGCCATTGTTGAACTTGTCTAAAATTCACTAGATAGAAGCATTAGTCCAACAACATGTATGTTGGCATAAATTACCAAAACCACCAAGGGAGCAAATGTGCTTTCAATCTCCCCCTTTTTGGTAATTGATGACAACATACATCAAAGCTTCAAATACAGATATAGCAGAGGTATGTATGAAAGCTTTGAAGGAAACATGTAACATGTATGAACTCTCTGGAGCTCCCCCTGAAGAGGTGCATATAACATGATGATATCTCATGGGAAATATACATGCAACATGTATCTTGGCTATATGCATCAGAGCAATATATATATGACATTAAGGTATCCACCTATTCATAATTGTCTTCTTGCAAACGGTATGTACTAGCAAGAGGTCAATCATGTTCATGAGTGTGATGCATATACTTACCTTGAAGTTCTTGATCAAGTACCTAAAGAAATACACTTGAGAAAACAAGGTTAGATAACACAAGATAATTTATTCAAGAAAAGACACAAGATCAGCAAGAAACCAAGATTGGGATGACATGTAGAATAGAGTATCACTAGGTGAATACTTCTTTGAAGCAGACGTGTCCCCAAAAGAAATAGTTGTCTCCCCTTAAAGAACTTCCTCTCCCCCTGAATCTGACATGGATATTGGGAGTAGGTAGGGTGAGAAAACTAGAACAACCAAAGGAATAAACTAATCATGTTTCTCCCCTCTTAGAAACATGTAACATTCTCTCCTCTTGTAAGGTGCATCTCGTTTGTAGAGGTAAGCTTTGATGTATTCCTCTCTCCCCCTTTGACATCAATTTCCAAGAAGGGTCTTCAAGGTTATTGAGCAAGTGGGTTTGGTCCTTGAGAAACACAGCTAGCCATTGAATGGCTCTGGATGCAAGTAGAGGATAAGAATCATTGAGTGGAGCTGGAGCAGAAAAACTCAGGAGATATTTGACAGAAAACTCCTTAGAGCAGCAAAATCGGTGACACCGAGTTGGGTTAATTCGGTGGAACCGAGTTTGATGCAATGGATCATTTTGTCAACTCAGCTCACTAGGCAAAGGAATTCTCACAAAGATTTGCAATGAATTAGCTGCGAATCTAACTAAAAGAAAAGACACACAGAAAAGAAGCAAGGAAACGTCTAGATGAAGTTTTTTTTTGAAAAGAAACACTCTAGCAAGAAGAGAACAAACAGAAGATACACTAGAGAACTTCATCTAGATGGGTCAGCGACTAGGTCACCTATGTTAGAGTATATTGACTTAGGAGTCAAGTGAGTACACTTGATCATAGGTCATACTCATCGTTTAAGCTCAAAATGGGGTTGCCATTTTTCCTTTAAGCATTTCAATGTATTCACGTCTTTTTGAGTTGCTTTAGCTCATGTCTTTGAGTAAAGCTTCTCTAAGGCGTGAGAACTTACATTGGGATTTTGGTGATGTCCATCATGTAGTTGAACTTGAAGTGGATGCTCATTAGTTGAAGTTTGGAGCCATCCTATCTTTTGTAGTTCATCTTCCTACATGGGTTAGTTTTGCAAGGAACAACATGTATATCCAAAATGTCAAGAATGGAGCATTTCTCATGAATTTGTCAAAGGATATGTTTTGGTTGTCTTGTTCCTTGTTCCACCATCAATTGTTGTTACTAGGGTTATACAAGATTGCTCAAGATAAGAGTGAGATGCAATCTTGTGACATGAAGCTTGTCCAAGTACCTACAAAAGGTTAGATGCAATACAAGGGAGCAAAATGTCCAAGATATAAGATGATCATGGAAGTATCATGGATTAGTCAAGAATGCTCATGCCCTTGTATACACCCACATGAACCTCTAGTTCACATTTGAAGCATCAATGATGTTCAACTCACTTCTCAAGTGACAAAACACTTTCTCATCAAGAGGTTTGGTAAAGATGTCCGCCAATTGTTTGTCGGTACGAACTTGTTTAAGGTCAATGTCACCTTTCTCAACCTGATCTCGAATGAAATGGTGACGAACCTCAATATGCTTTGTTCGAGAATGTTGTGCGGGATTGAGTGCAATCTTAATAGCACTCTCATTGTCACATAGCAGTGGTACATGTTTCACATGCACTCCATAGTCTTTAAGAGTCTGTGTCATCCATAGTAATTGAGCACAACATGATCTCGCGGCAATGTATTCTGCCTCGACAGTAGATAGAGATACGGAGTTTTGTTTCTTGGAGGACCAAGACACAAGAGACCTACCAAGAAATTGACATGTACCCGAAGTGGATTTTCTGTCAACCTTGTCTCCGGCATAGTCCGAATCGGAGTAGCCAACAAGATTGAAAGAAGATCCTTTGGGATACCATATGCCAAAGTTTGGTGTATGTAACAAGTATCTCACAATTCTTTTCACAGCCTTAAGGTGACACTCTTTTGGTGCCGCTTGGTATCGTGCACACATGCACACACTTAGCATAATGTCGGGACAGGAGGCACATAGATATAGCAATGAACCAATCATAGATCGATAAACCTTTTGATCAACCGGTTTGCCATCCTTGGTCAAGTCAAGATGTCCACTCGTGGGCATGGGAGTTTTCATACCTTTACTCTCTTGCATTTTGAACTTCTTGAATAAGTCCTTGGTATACTTTGTTTGAGAAACAAAGGTACCTTCCCTAGTTTGCTTGATTTGCAAACCAAGAAAGAATTTGAGTTCACACATCATAGACATCTCAAACTTTTCTGACATCAACCTTCCAAACTTTTCACTAAAAGAGGGGTTAGTAGATCCAAAGATAATATCATCAACATAAATTTGGCATACAAATAATTCTCCATTAAACCTCTTAGTGAACAAAGTTGAATCAATCTTCCCAATCTCAAAACCTTTTTCAAGAAGAAACTTTGTCAAGCATTTGTACCAAGCTCTAGGGGCTTGTTTAAGACCATAAAGAGCTTTACGAAGTTTGTACACATGATTAGGTTTCTTGGGATTCTCAAAGCTGGGAGGTTGTTTAACATACACTTCCTCCTCAATTTCACCATTTAAGAAAGCACTTTTAATATCCATTTGGTAAAGAGTAATATCATGGTGATTGGCATAAGTAAGTAAAATACGAATGGACTCAAGTCTTGCAACAGGGGCATAGGTCTCACCATAGTCCATACCTTCGACTTGTGTGTAACCTTGTGCTACGAGACGAGCCTTGTTGCGTACAACTTTTCCATCTTCATCTTGCTTATTCCGAAACACCCATTTGGTTCCAATGATGTTTTGCTCTTCCTTAGGCTTCTCAACCAATGTCCACACTTGGTTTCTCTCAAAGTTGTGTAGCTCCTCGTGCATTGCATTCACCAAATCGGGGTCCTTGAGAGCATCTTCCACGTTCAAAGGTTCAACACTAGAGATGAATGAGTAATGCTCACAAAAGTTAGCTAAACAAGATTTAGAGCGAGTGATTCTCCCGGATTGGATATCTCCAAGTATTTGTTCGACGGGATGATCCTTGTCGATTCTTGCTCTAACTCGAGGTAGCTTTTTCTTGGGTTGTGGTGAGGCTTCCTCATCGTCATCATCTTCTTCTTCTTCGTTGATGTTGTCATTGTTCGCTTGTGGAGGTGGAGAAGGAGGTTGAGGTGGATCATCTTGTTGCACTTCCTCATTCCCATCGTCTTGACGTGTTCCACTCATGGATGCCTCCATATCAACTTGTCATTCACCTTGATGTGAAGTTGGGGCTTCCACTTGAATAGACAAGGTACTCTCCTTCACTTCCACGGGGTGAATCTTGCCAATGGGCAAGTCTTGGATTGCTTCCGATGGTTCTTGATCTCCTACATCAAGTGGCAATTGCTCGACTTGCGAGCCGTTAGTCTCATCAAACTTCACATCTACCGCCTCTTCAACTTTTCGAGTGAAGTTGTTGTAGACACGGTAAGTGTGAGAGTTTGATCCATAACCAAGTAGAAAACCTTCATGAGATTTAGGAGCAAATTTGAACGACGATGCTTATCAAGAATGTAACATTTTGAGCCAAATACTCGAAAGTATCCAACTTGTGGTTTGTTACCGGTGAGTAGTTCATATGTCGTTTTACCAAGAAGCTTGTGAAGGTAAAGTCGATTTGTTGCATGACAAGCTGTTTCAACCGCTTCCGCCCAAAAATGTCTTGGCGTCTTGTATTCATCGAGCATTATTCTAGCCATCTCAATAAGTGTACGGTTCTTCCTCTCAACAACTCCATTTTGTTGAGGTGTGTACGTAGCCGAAAACTCATGTGAAATACCCTCCTCATCAAGAAAGGTGCCCACATTTGTGTTCTTGAACTCCGTTCCGTTGTCACTCCGAACCTTCTTAATCTTCACTTCAAATTGATTTTGAGCCTTTCTTGCAAAGTTCTTGAAGATCTTTTGTACACCCACGTAAATCTGGAAAAATCATCAACAATGACCAAACCAAAAGAGTTACCACCAAGACTCTTGTAGGATTTGGGACCAAAAAGATCCATATGAAGTAGCTCGAGTGGTCTCCTTGTGGTCATAATGTTCTTCACGGGATGGCTTCCTCCAACTTGTTTTCCTGCTTGGCAAGCACTACAAAGTCGATCTTTGTCAAATATAACATCTTTCACTCCAAGAATGTGATCTCCTTTAACAAGTTTATCAAGGTTACGCATGCCAACATGTCCAAGTCTTCTATGCCATAACCAACCTTTAGAAGATTTAGCAATTAAACATGTACGAGGTTGGACTCTCTTAGTGAAATCAACAATGTATAGATCACCTCTACGAATGCCGGTAAAGACCATATTATGATTATCTTGACGAAACACTTGGCAATCTATTTTGGTAAATAGAACATTAAAACCAAAGTCGGCTAGTATAGATACGGAAAGAAGATTGTAACCAAGAGATTCGACAAGCATAACATTTTGTATGGAGCTATCATTGGATATGGCCACCTTACCAAGGCCAAGTACCTTACCCTTGGAGTTGTCTCCAAAAGTCACATACTTGCGTGGACCATCATTTTTAGCAAGCTCACGAAACATGTCTCTATCTCCGGTCATGTGATTGGTACATCCACTATCAAGAATCCATTCTTTTCCTTCGGCCATGTAATCTCGAAGATTTGCCATAAGACTGAGATTCCTCATGGTCTTCTCGAGTTCAATATCAAATTCTTCGTCCTCATCATAATAGCCATGCTCAACATCATAATCATGCATGTGATCATTACCTAGGGCAATAGATTCATTAGTTTCATGATCATGACAATGTTCAAGTTTATGACTTCTAATGGCTTCCATGATAATGTTACTAATAGTTCTAACATCTCCTTTGGCACGCATAAGATCACGAAGCTCAAACAAGCAATCATCAAACTTGGGATCACTAGGACTCATCTTGTGACAAGCAACAGCCTTATGAAGAATCTTATCCAGACTTTTTAAAGAGTAATCGGGATATCGCTTTTCTAAGTCATGCCATAGAGTATAAGCACATTCAAAGTTTTGCATACAACCAAGCACAACCTTAGGTAATCCTCTAATGATAAGATTTATGGTTCTAAGATTACGAAGCATGTCAATTTCCTCTTCATGAGTAGGATGCAAGGGGTCAATGGGGGGCACATAAGGATTATGAATATACTTGCTCAAGTTAAATTCATCAAAGATATCAAGCATTTCATCCTTCCAAAAGTTATAATACTCCCCATTGAGAATAGGCACTCTACGTCTAAGACTCCCCAAAGTAGACACATCCATCTCCCTCCAATGGTGATGAAACCAAAGCAATGGAGACCAAAGCTCTGATACCAATTGTGGGATCGAGGAGATAGGTCTAGAGGGGGGGTGAATAGACCCTTAACCAGCCAAATTAGCAGTTTTCTAATTTCTCTTGGAACTTAGGCAAATTTTGGCACAAGTTAAGATCACTCCAATACTTTCTACACATGCATATCTAGAGATTAAGCAGCGGAAATAGTAAAGCATGCAAGAGTACGGAAAGTAAAGGGGTAGAGTATGGAAGATCAAACGCAATGAAGACACGGTGGTTTTTGGTGTGGTTCCGATAGGTGGTGCTATCGTACGTCCACGGAGGGCTCCACCCACGAAGGGTCCACGAAGAAGCAACCTTGTCTATTCCACCATGGCTTACGTCCATGAAGGACTAGCCTCACTCGGGGTAGATCTTCACGAAGTAGGCGATCTCCTTGCCCTTACAAACTCTTGGTTCAACTCCACATCATGTCGGAGGCTCCCAAGTGACACCTAACCAATCTAGGAGACACCACTCTCCAAAAGGTAATAGACGGTGTGTTGTTGATGAACTCCTTACTCTTGTGCTTCAAATGATAGTCTTCCCAGCACTCAAATAACTCCTCACAGATTTGGCTATGGTGGAAGAAGGATTTGAGTGGAAAGCAACTTGGGAAAGGCTAGAGATCAAGGTTCAAATGGTAGGAATGGAATAGCTTGATCTCAACACATGAGTAGGTGGTTCTCTCTCAGAAAATGTATGGTGGAAGTGTAGGCATGTTCTGATGGCTCTCCTTACAGAGAAGGAAGTGGTGGAGGGGTATATATAGCCTCCACACAAAATCCAACCGTTACACACTTTTGACCCAACTCGGTGGCACCGAAACCATAATCTCGGTAGCACCGAACTGTGTAAAAGATATGAACTTTAGAAATCTCGGTGGGACCGATAGGAACAACTCGGATGGACCGAAGTGCAATGGCTAGGGCAAACCTCATCTTGGTGGCACCGATTGCATCAACTCGGTTGGACCGAAGTGAAGCAATAAGGCAACAGAGACTTGGCAAGCCATCCAAGTGAGACCGATTTGCAAAACTCGGTGGGACCGAAGTGAGTGCAAACGATTACAGAGAGTTGGCAAGGCCATCTCGGTGGGACCGAGATCCATATCGGTGGATCCGATTTGTTAGGGTTTTGGCAGTGGCTAAGTCTCGGTGAACTCGGTGGGGCCGGATAGAGAATTTCGGTGGGGCCAAGTTGGAATGTAGGTTTTGGACATATTTGGATAGAGAGAGTGGTTGACGGTTTAGGAGTACTGTCACTAAGCACTTGAGCAAAAAGACCATTAAGCAACACCTCATCCCCTTTTAATAGTATTGGCTTTCCTATGGACTCAATGTGATCTTGGATCACTAAACCAAAAATGTAGAGTCTTGATCTTTTGCCAATCCTTGTCCTTAGCATTTTGAAGGGGTTCCACATCCTCTTGTCCCTGCCACGCCATTGTTGAACTTGTCTGAAATTCACTAGATAGAAGCATTAGTCCAACAACATGTATGTTGGCATAAATTACCAAAACCACCAAGGGAGCAAATGTGCTTTCAGCCGACGAGGACGATGCCGAAGGAAAAGCAAAACGCCTCAGTCCCCTACCTGGCGCGCCAAATGTTGGTTTCTAAGAACCGGACATTGTGTCATCAGCTACAACACTTTGAGAGTTCGGCCAGGGACTGAACACGTCTAGCTTCCTAGGTGATGATCGATCGAAGGTGGACAAACAGAAGGAAGAACACACAGGAAATACCCAG
Source organism: Elymus sibiricus (assembly GCA_039707655.1). NCBI lineage: Eukaryota > Viridiplantae > Streptophyta > Magnoliopsida > Poales > Poaceae > Elymus > Elymus sibiricus. The sequence continues at coordinate 161,750,551 of CM077666.1, read as the reverse complement.
GTTCAGGCCACCATGTTGGTGTAATACCCTACTCCTGCATTGCTCTTTATTTCATATGATAGTTGGCTACAATGTGTGACTTGTGTTGTGAATGAATCCTCCTTCGCTCTGGTCCTAGCTTGCTCTTATTTATACTACCCCCGCCTCTGCTTCTCCCCCAGTCATCGCCAATCGCCCGACCCTACTGGCAGGGAGGGAGCAGGTGACAGGGGGGAGAAGCTAGCGGGGAAAGAGGAGCGTCCCTTCTCCTCCTGTCGATCAGAAGAGGGCGCCCATTTTGGCCATCCCGGGCATGGTGCTACAGGGTGCTCCTGTAGCCTGCTCACGCGGGTCCTCTCCCAACACTGTAGATGATCCGTTTGACACGGGGATGCCAACATCCTTCCCCAAGTCAAACCCTGTCCTCTCAGTGCTTCGTCTCGTCCTTCGGCGTGGGTCACCTGGCTACCTTCATCATGACATCTCTCTCTCGGCCCCCCTAGTCCTTCTGCACAGAGAGAGAGAGAGAGATTTCGGTAGAACCCCTGGGAAGCATCTTCCGAGCCGCTTTCACATCCCCCATCTTCCCGAGAAAATGGGCTACCGGGAACGGCAGTCCCGTTCCCGCCTGGGCGCCACTGTCGGTCCCATGGTCAGCCGGCCCTGGGTACCCTGTAATCCATTGGTCCAACAGCAGGCCTATTATTTTCATTGATGGTTGTCACATGAAAACAAGGTTCAAAGGAGTGTTGCTTAGTGTTGTGGGTATTGATCCTAATGACTGCATTTTCCCCATTGCAATGGGTTGGGTAGAAGTAGAATGCATAGGTGCTTGGGAGTGGTTTCTGACCACTTTGAGAGATGATCTTAACATCACAAGCACCGCTCCTTTCACAATTATGAGTGACAAGCAGAAAGGATTGATAAATGTTATGCATAAAGTCTGGCCAGATTCTGAGCATAGGTTTTGTGTGAGGCGTATTTACCAGAATTTCAATGAGAAGCACAAAGGAGAGTTGCTCGAGCAAGATCTGTGGGCCATTGCAAGCTAGATCAACAAACAAGGTGAAGTGGAGCCAGAACTATCAGAAAATGGATGAACACAGCTCAGCTGCCTTCCATTGGACCGAAAGACTAGACCCAAAGACTTGGTGCAAAGCATTTTTTTAGTGAATTTTCCAAATGTGACATCCTACTGAACAATAATTCTGAAGTGTTTAACAGGTAAATCTCCTATAAAACATTAGTACTACTGCTTATCAGTGATATTCATAGTTTGGTTCTTGCTAAATTGTTACAATCTTTGTGCATATCATAGTAAGCTGAATTGTTGCAATCTTTGTGCAGCTACATCCTGGAGGGCAGAGAGATGGCAGTGTTGTCAATGCTTGAATACATATTTTACAAGATCATGCAATGGCTAGTGAGTAAACAAGAGAGGCAATAGAAAAGTGGGCAGGGCAGAGAATATGCCCAAAGATCAAGAAGAAATTAGACAAAAACACTAAGGTTGCTGCAAATTGCCATGTATCAGAAGCTGGCCAACAAATCTTCAGAGTTCAGTCTGGTAACTCTAGCTACACAGTTGACTTGTGCTTGCACACATGTGATTGCAGGAGGTGGCAGTTGTCTGGAGTACCATGTGGGCATTGTGTTGCATGTTGTTGGGAGGAGAGAAATGACCCAGAGATAATGGTTCATGATTACTACACTGTGGAGAATTACCTAAAAGCATATGGGTGCACTCTGGTCCCTCTTAGAGACCCAAAACACTGGGAGTTACACAATGGGTACAAGGTACATCCACCAGTGTTCACTAAACAGTTGGGAAGGCCAAAGAAAAACAGGAAGAAAACACCAGAAGAGAAGATCAAGAATGGTGTTAGATATTTGAACAGAAAAGGTGTTACGATGCACTGCTCAATTTGTGGCAGAGCTGACCACAACAGGAAGGGGCACTACAGATGGAAGGAAGCACTAATTGAAGAAGGGGTAGAGCCGGTTGATGAAAATTATGATGACCCAACATTTCTGCAGGTATATTTCACTTGCATCTCATTGTTTAAAATGAAGAAATGAGCTTTAACTGAAGTTAACTGAACTTAACTGAAGAAACTTGTTTTTTGCAGAACATCTTCCCTAACATGCCAGACCCTAGGTTGGATCCTAGTGAGTCACCAAACAGTACGGTGTTCAACATGGCCAATAGAGAGAGAGCAAGAAGAGCTCCTCAAAGGGTTCATGGCTCATTGCCAGAGCAGTCTTCATTTGTTGTTGCTACTGGTGCTGCAATACCACAGCCAAGGGTCACTACAGAAATGAACATAGGTAGGCACACAAAGGTAACCGCAATAGCTGATAGAGGAGAAGGGTCCCAAGCTGCTGGCAGGGGAAGAGGAAGGAAAGACAAAGAAATGCAGATGCAGGGAGAGGAAGAGGAGGAAATGCAGATGCAGGGAGAGGAAGAGGAGGAAATGCAGATGCAGGGAGAGGAAGAGGAGCAAGAAATCCAAATGCAGGGAGAGGAATAGGAGGAGGAAATCCAGCTGCACGGAGAGGAGGTATTTCAGGTGAGAGGGCATACTGGTTGCTGTTTGGAGATGACAGGCCCAGCCAAATTCCTGATCTCAATGCTCCTCCTGAAGAGTTGCATGTGTCACAGAATGCACCTGATCCCTGATTTGGTGGCAATTTTGAGTGCCATTTTTTGTTAAGGCCTATACTGTTGTAACTCATTGACTGGCCTTTTTTTGGTGGCAAACAGTGGCATACATTGCCTTTTTTTGTTGGCAAACAATGGATACATTGCCTTTTTTGGTTGCAAACAGTGGCATGCATTGCCTTTTTTGTAACTAAATATTATCATTGAGTGAACTGAATGTTTTGTAGTTAACTGAATGTTAGAGTAAACTGAATCTTGTAGTTAAATGAATGTTGTAGCTCATTCAGTGGTTTTTTGGTTGATGCAAACTGAATAATGTTGATGTTAACTGAAGCAGAGTTGATGTTAACTGAAGCAAAGTTTAGTGTTAGAAGTTCAGATTTCAGTGTTAAAAATCCAGTTAACTCAATGTGCATGTTAACTGAATGTTGATGTTCAGAGTACCTAACTGAATGTTTATGTTAACTAACTGAACAAGCAAAAAATTCAAAAATAAATAAATCCAAAAGGGTCTCAAACCCAGGACCTGCTGTTCAGTTTGTAGTGTGCGCTGCCTGTGGGATGGGGGTAGTGATTTGTTTCACTACTCCTAACTTGCCTACTTACTATCTTGTGGCCCTTTAGTGCAGTAAAATGTGTGATGGCCGTTTGGGTTTCCATTGCAATAAAACCTCACCCACCGCTCCCTTCCCCACTACCCTCTCCCACTACTCACGTCTCCTTGGACTCCTCGCTACCCACCTCCCTCTCCCCACCACTGAAGAAAACCCTCGCCGAGCTCCACGCCACCGCCGATACCATGGACAAGAGCCTCGCCTGGCAGCAGGCCATTGAAGATCTGGCCGACGATAACCATGCCATCCGCACGGAGCTGAGGGAGGTCTCGCGGTGGTTCCCAAGCTTGCAGATGATGCGGTACCACGCGCGAGGCCTGATGAAGGTGATGACGGATGCAAAGAAGGTACGTGCCTTCCCCGACGACCTCGGCGTCCCTCCGGTGGCGATCCTCCAGTGGGCAATGCGGGAGACGCGCTTCGCCGATCCCAAGCAACGCGCCCGGTGGTGGATGTACCACTCCGCCACCACGCCGCCGCCGCCGCCGGATCCGGCCCGTGTTCCATCGAGGACGGAGCGTGTCGCCGATGTCGTCCTGGCCCTCCCTACGCCAGTCAACACCAGGTATTGGGACCGCTTCTAGCCTGTTGTCCTCCTGCCAGACGACCACTCTGACGACGAGTCATCTGACTCAGAGTATGCGCCGGAGGACTCCCAGGACGACTCTGGCTACAAGCCGGACGGTGAGTCATCTGACGATGAGGAGGTGGAGGTGGTGGTCCTCTCAGACAATGAGCGGACGACGTACAAATGGTTGCACCAGCCGTCGATGCCAAGGAGGGTGACAAGAACCTTCCCATTGACGTGGAGGTGCTGTCGGATGTGTCTTTCATTGTCAAGGAGGAGGTTCAGGCAAAGGAGGTGGTGGAGTAGGAGGCTGTGAAGATGGCTGTGGCAAAAGAGGAGGGCCAGAAGAAGAGGAAGAAGGCTACGAAGAAGCCAATTGCAGGGGAGGTGCGCCGCTCGAAGCGGCTGAAGCTTCTGAGGAACTGAAGATGCAGCAGACAAGAAGAAGTTGCAGAAAACAAGTGAAGCTGTTAGGTATGCTGCTAGGTATAAATTCCAGCATATAAGTTAGCAATATTTTGGGCATGTTGGTTAGGTGTGCTGCTATATTGCAGCATATAAGTTATCTAGTTAAATTATCTGTAATGTGGTTTGGGTTCATGTGAACTTTGGTATGTTGTGGACTTGTCTGAAATGCTTTATTATCTATCTCAAATGCTATGTGTCGTGCGTACGACGATCTATGGGATCAAGATGATCCCTTTGCGGTTCGACTGTGGGGACGCGCGAGCACAAAGAGCAGAATCAGCAATCAACACAGATATTTACCCAGGTTCGGGCCACTGTGAGGTGTAAAACCCTACTCCTGCTTTGTTGTATTTGGTGTGTTTGAGCTCAATTACAAGGAGCGCAACTTGCCGGCAAGAGTGCGGGGAGTGCAGCTACGCATGCAGAATGAGCAAAGTGTCGACCCTTGTAAAGGTTGCCCTGGCCCTCCTTTTATAGATCAAGGGGTAACCACAGTGGCAAAACAGTCTTTACATCTTGATTAGATAGCCAACAGTGCTATCATACCTAACTCTGCCGGATTAGGACAAACGCATCAAATGCGCCGTTAGGTGTCATGTGGAGGAGGAGCCCCGGCAAGGTTTCTGCACCGCTCGCCCAGCTACCTCCTATAATCTGGACACGCCTTCTGGACGGGTGTCCTTAAAGCTAATCCTCCTTCCGGTGCACTGACACGTGCCCCGACAAGTATCACCAAACCACCTGCCCGCTCGACACCTCATCGATTAGCGACTAGCTGCCCGATGAGGTGGAGCGAGGAACGGATAGTAAGGGCTTGCCGGCACGGAGCTTGCCGGGACTTCAACTTGCCGGCGCATATCTTGCCGGCAAGTGCTGCCTCCATCTTCAGTACTAGCTGAGTACTTCTCGATGACGCGTCTTGATATCTTCTCCATGGTTTTGCAACCAAGTCTTGAATCTTGATGTTGGCAATCTCCCGGCAAGCCCTGGCCATCAGGAAGGCTACCACTGTCTGTGCATAAGTCAGGGTATAAAATACCCATGTTTTATACACCGGCACTATGGTATGCTGTGAACTTGTCTGAAATGCTTTGTTATCTATCTCAAATGCTATGGTATGCTGTCAAGTTGCTATATTGCTTTGCTTTGCTTCTATGTAGCTTTGCGCCATTGCAGCTACTGGTAGTTAGCAATGTTTCTGTGTGCATGTGGTGTGTTGCTACAACATGAGGTGCCCATGTGTGCTACTTTCTAAATAGCATGCAAGAATAGGTACATAATGTACATTGTGCCAAAATATGCCCATGTGTACTTTCTAAAAATAGCATGCAGAATTAGCATGCAACTCTGGAAAGGTGGGCAGGGCAAATAACAGTAAGCATGCAAAATTCAGTTAACTGAAAGATTCAGTTAACTATTTAAAATTAACAAAAATTCCGTTAAGTGAAAAAATTCAGTTAAATTGTAATAGTTAGCAAAGATTCAGGTAACTGGAAGGATTCAATTAATTTGTTTAACTGGAAAACTTCAGTTAAAGTTGAGCACTGAAACAAATTCAGATAACTGAAATAATCAGTTAACTCTAAACATTCACACAAATTCACTTAACTGAAAAAATCAGTTAAATTGTAACAGTTAGCAAAATTTGAGTTAACTGAAAAATTCAGTTAACTCTAAACACTCAGACTAATTCAGATAACTCAAAAATTCAGTTAACTTTTAACAATCAGACAAATTCAGTTAACTTTTAACACTTAGCAAAATTCAGTTAACTAAAAAATCCAGTTAACTCTAAACACTCAGAAAAATTCAGATAACTAAAAAAATCAGTTAACTTTTAACAATCAGACAAATTCAGTTAACTGAAAAATTCAGTTAACTTTTAACACTTAGCAAAATTCAGTTAACTGAAAAATTCAGTTAACTTTTAACACTTAGCAAAATTTAGTTAACTGAAAAATTCAGTTAACTTTTAACACTGATACAAATTCAAAAAATTGGAAAAATTCAGTTAACAAAGACACAAGGCACATGACATCACTTAAATTAAACTAGAAAACTCACATAAATATCTCTGGCAGTTGATAGATAATTCAGTACAAGTTGCAACTTCATTACACAAGTTCATCAAATTAAGAGCTAGAAATTATGTCAGCATTACAACAACATTGCATCACGCAAATTCATCCAGGATCTCCCGAATCCTCCTTATCTTGCCCTTGGTGTCCTCCTTATGTTTGAATAGATCACCAATCATGTATTCTAACATCTTTTTCTCTTGCTTTAACTGATCTCTCTGTCACCAAATTGTCCATCTCTTCCATGAATTTGTCCCTCTCCTGCTTCATCAGGTCCCTCTCTTTCTTTGCCTTAGCCCTCACCACCTGATGAATGTTTGTGGCAGATTTGTCAGAAATGTTCTTCTTCTCAAGCTCTTGCTTTAGGTCACTCAGAGCAAGCTGTGTGTTGCCTAATTGGGCCAATGCCTGCTCCTTGTCAGCCACCATCTTAGCAAAATCAACCTTAAAAAACCTCAGCTCATGTTCCACCTTTTCCTTTTCTCCTAGGATCTTAAAGTTTTCTTCAGTTTTCTTTAAGTTCCACACTTAAAAAGCACTATACAAAGATCACTTAATACAAAATTAGTTAAATAACTCCAGAAAGCAACCGTGCTAACTGAATTTGCAGTTAACTGAAGAATTTAGCTACTAACCTTCTGTGCACAAGCTAGGAATCTCCTCCCACTATCCACTGATTCAAACGCCACTAGCTTCTCACAGACAGCTCCATACTCACATCTAGCAGCTAGATCTGTACCCATGCCTCTCCATTCCGCGCAGAAGATGGTGGCAGGTGGCTAAAACAAAAGGAAATCAGCTTCATTGCTCACTCAAATTCACCATTACCCAAAGAAACCCTAACCCTAGCTGACATACAGGACTAACCTGGCTGCTGACGGAATCGCCGTCGGACGAGCTGGACAGATCGTCCCAGGGAACCATGGCGAGGAGCTGTGGAAGAGCTGGTGGTAGGGAATGGCGACGAGCTCCTCAACGGACGGCGTCGAGAAAGAGGAACAGAAAGGGAAAGGAGGAGGAACGGGACGAAGACATAACAGGAAGGGAAAGGAGAAGGAGAGCTACAGGAGTTGGGAACAGGCTGTCCTGTGGGTTGAATAGCAAAAGCGGCAAGGGGTTATGTGCCAAAGTGGCAGGCGATGACCGGCTCGGCCACCTGGACGCCACTTGTCTCGCCCCAATTGGCCTAGGACAAAATCATCACATCTGATGCAAGTTGTAGGATGATGGGGGGTGCAAGAACTTTTAACTCCCCAAGAAAATATAACCATGTCCCGAAGACCCGAACCACATCAAACAAACACCCTCGCATCCCGCGCCGGACCACGAGGATGAACTCGCGCGCCCGTGAGCACTATCAGCCCGTGTATGTACGCAACGTAACGTTTTTTAAACGTTTTTTTTTCCTGCAAATTTACGTAACGTGCAGTAACGTACTGTAGTATAATCCACCAACAGTCCAACAGAACAGCGCGCCCGCGCGCACGCCACGGACGCAGCGTTCCAAAGGCAGGGCATCGGCGCCGTCCTCTCACCACACCAGTCACCCCCACCACGCCCGCCCATCGCTATCGGCTGCGGCACCGCGCCCTGAACCCCACGCCCCGCATTTGGGCTCACATCACCCGCCGATCCCATCCATCCATCCCGCGTCCGCCTCAAAACCCCACCACCCCGCTGCAACCGGCGCCCCGTCCTCCCCGCCCGCGCGCACTCGTTCTCTCAGTGCGCCACACTCACCTGGCCTACGGCATGGCGTCGGGCGGCTCTGGCTGCACCGCCACGGCCGGAACCGCGGCGCTGCTTTCGCTAGCGTTCCTGCTGCTGCAGGTCTCCGCGGGCGCGGGCGCGGGCGACGACTGCCACTTCCCGGCCGTGTTCAATTTCGGGGACTCCAACTCGGACACGGGCGGGCTGTCGGCTGCCTTCGGCGCCGCGCCGCCGCCCAACGGCAGGACCTTCTTCGGCATGCCCGCCGGCCGCTACTGCGACGGCCGCCTCGTCATCGACTTCATCGGTACGTACTGCCAGGAGCTCTTCAAGTCGCTCGCTGCCCTGTATAATCTTTGGAATTTCTTCTTACTTTTCACCTGTTCGATCTATCTCGGTTCTTCTGCACGGCCGCACGTAGGGCCCACGGGTTGATAAGGCCGAAACCCACCGCCTTCACTTGCAGGAGCCAATAAATGTAGCCTTAATTCGTTCCATGTGTAGCGGTGCAGCTGCGAAGAAAATTTTCAAAGCCATCGTCATACTCATACAGTGTTGATATACGCTTTCTCAGAGTTCTGAAGGAGAATAATATTCACTCCTAGACTCCTAGTATAGAAGAAAACAAATGGTACCCCTTTTGTTAGTAAGAAATGCGAGTAGAAAATTTGGTAGACAGACTACAGTAAAATTAGCTTGTACTCCCTCGGTTCCTAAATAAGTACGGAGGGAGTAAAAACTTAATTAACAACTTCTCTTGGAGCAATAAAATGCTAAGAGCTGGAGGACTATTCTATTGCACGTACGATGTTCTTTGTTTTACTTTGTGTCACTCCCTGTCCCTGTTGTGCATTACTGATAGCTTAGTTCGTTGGACGAAGTACTGGAGCAGAGTAAAAAAGAAGGGATGTCTCTTTCTACCCAACTTTTGTTGCTCCAGAACATCTGAAAGCCCATTTCATTTCACATCCTGCCTTCATTAAGATGTGGTTGTCCGACCACAGCCGGGCATCAGTTCCTCGCCGGAAAGCGGCGGCCATGGACTACGCGCCGCATGAGCATGGCTGAACCAAGCTCCACTTTGGGCCCGCCGCCGCGCGCGTGCGAGCGCCCGTGCCGTGGCAATGATGCGACGCCCACGCGTCCGTCCATCCGGGACCCGGCACGCCATCGATCGTCAGCTAGCTAGGAATAGCTGCCTACCGACACCATCCTGCGCAATCCGGCAAAAAGGCTAGTTAGTTGCATGTGCGAAACATCACTCGAACGATGCCACTGCCTTGCCATCGTCACGGGAAGATTTTGTGTTGGGTTGCAGCTGGAGAGGACTATCGTCTACTAGTAGTCTTTTGGCTTTTGGGATGCTGATTTTCCTTTCTAGCAATGGGATGCTGATTTGAGATTGAGAGGGACAGAAAGAAACGTTAGATTAATGTCTCTTTGATTTACTTGTTTCTTCGATTTAAAAGATTCTCACAGAAATTGGCAGAATTGAAACCTTTGGTTTCGACGTGTGTGTTTTCTGATTCGTAAGTCGAAATTTTCTACCAAACAAAAAAACTCAGCAGTAATCAGCTCGTGTGCAAGACTTCGTAATCCTGCAACACTTCATTTTTCCTTTCTGTTGGTGTTAGCATTAGGTGACACCTAGTAGGCTAGTTAGAGACCTTGCATTCTACTTTCCTAAGTAAGACCTAGATCGCTTATGTTGCGTTATCTTCTGATAGTGGAACCCAGCCAGTATAGGTCGTATGAAAAATAAAAACAATTAGCGGGACTTAAGTCTCAGGAAAGCTTGAGGTGGTGGGATAGGCGGTTAGAAAAATGAGGCAACGAACAAACGTGAGCAGCGTGGTCGTATTATATTTAGGGACACCGTACATTAATTATTGGCGGAAGAGATTTTTGCTGCGGTGTCAGAGTATGTGTGGATGCTTTGCTTTAAATATTCTTCGTGGAAGGCAATGGGCCACTAGCTTGATCCTGCACTACAAGTTGCTTTAGGAAGACGATGGCACCGACTATTTTTTGACGAAAAGGCTAAATCGAGCTATTTGTTGCTAAAACTGGCCAGAAAGAATTCAGAACAAGGACACTACAAATAAGAAATGTTGGAAGCAAAACATGCCAGTGCTTGGTGCTATACTTAGACTAGCCGAGAAAAGCGAAATGCTCAGTGGACGGGTAGAAACAGGAATTAGAACTTATCACTGTGGATTGCGACATCGCAATGTGCTAATTTACTTTATCTTTTTTCCCCTGGTGCTGCAGCTGAAAACCTGGGAATACCTTACCTAAGTGCGTACCTCAACTCAGTAGGAAGCAACTTCTCGCAGGGGGCCAATTTCGCAACGGCCGGCTCGACAATCAGCCGACAGAACACTTCCCTGTTCCTCTCCGGATTCAGCCCCATCTCCTTGGACGTGCAGTCGTGGGAATTCAAACAGTTCATCAACAGAAGCCAGTTCGTTTACAACAACAAAGGTGGTAACAGCTAGACCAGATTCCGTCACTCACTCACTACTAAGTCGTACTAGTACGCAGAATTGAAGATTTTCACTCACTCTTCTGTTTACTATTTTTTCCATGTATGTAGGTGGCATCTATAGAGAGCTCCTGCCAAAGGCCGAGTACTTCTCCCAGGCGCTGTACACCTTCGACATCGGCCAAAACGACATCACTGCGGGCTACTTCGCAAACATGACCACTGAACAAGTCGTAGCGTTCATTCCTGAACTCATGGAGAGGCTCACCTCAATAATCCAGGTACATCTTATAAAGATCACCATCACATGACCAAAAAAAGCTACTACTCTGTCCCATAATGTAAGACGTTTTTTTACACTAGTGTAGTGTCAAAAACGTCTTACATTATGGGACGGAGGGAGTAGTAGGCTGGCTCGACAACTGACTGGAGAACTGATCTGCAGAGTGTGCACAGGCTAGGAGGAAGGAACTTCTGGATCCACAGCACGGGGCCTATCGGCTGCCTGCCTTACGCCCTCGTTCGCCGCCCCGATATCGCCGCGGTCAAGGACAATGTTGGCTGCTCTGTCAGCTACAACAAGGTCGCGCAGCTCTTCAACCAGAGGCTGAAGGAAACGGTGGCTCGTCTCCGGAAAACCTACCCCGACGCCACGTTCACCTACGTCGACGTCTACGCCGCCAAGTACAAGCTGATCAGCCAAGCCAGCAAGCTAGGTAATGCACCACGGCTGCTCTGTGTTGCGTAGTGTGTCCTGGAGAAAGCTGAGGCTGGCGCTCTTGTCTGCAGGCTTCGACGACCCTCTGCTCACCTGCTGCGGGCACGATGCTGGCCCGTACAACTTCGACCCGAAGGTTGGCTGCGGCGGGAAGGTGCTGGTGAAGGGGAAGTGGGTGGTGCTGGGAAAGTCCTGCGACGACCCGTCAAGGAGAGTGAGCTGGGACGGCGTCCACTTTACCGAGGCGGCGAACAAGTTTGTCTTTGATCAGATCGTCGGCGGCGGTCTCTCGGACCCGCCTGTGCCCCTAAGGCAGGCTTGCCAGAGCAAAGGGCAGTGAACTACAGGCGGATCGTTGGTCAGGTTGGCCGCCCCGCCACTGCTGCTGCTGCTAATTGCTCTGTAAGTGTACATCGTGGAAGCATCCTTGAGCTATACAGAACGTACCAGCTTCCTTTTGTGATGGGGGGAAAGAGGAGAATGGGGATGGATCACAGTTAAGAGCAACGCAATGCATGTGTCTTGTCTTCAGACAGTCTGTAAAAGTTTTTGGTATAGACACTACCGGTAAGCATGAAACATGTTGGCACTTGGCAGCCTTGTATTGTTTTGATTTCTTTGTGGTTTGAGCTGAGTACTTGGATCACCAACACGAATCAACGGGCTTGAGGGAGTGCACATACTTCGTTGATGCTGGACGACTGGACGGTTGCAGTTCGCTTCTTCAAGTCTGATTTTTTTTTTGGCCGATAAAGTATGAGCAACCTTTAAAAAAAACTTCGGACCTATTCAGGGCTTGTCATTTTTTTTGACAAACTATTCAGGGTTTGTCGTGGAAGTAAGAGAAATACCAAAAATAACAAAAATTACATTCAAGTCCGTAGACCGCCTATCGACAACTACAAACTCTAGAGCGAGTCGAAGTAGCTTGGAAGATGCATGTTTTATCGTTTCGTTTGGTTTTTAACTGTTCCTTTAATCTTTCTTTTAATTTTTTTTATATTTTGAAAAATCTAAATACACATATTCCAAATAATAATTTACTTAATTTTCTAAAAGCGTTCATCGTGCATTTAAAAAATATTCATGCAGTGTAGAATAGTTGTTCGTATAATTTTCTGAAAATGAATGTACCACTCATAAAATGTTCGTGAGATTTAATAAATGTTCACGTGTTTCAAAGGTATGCTTGTCACGTTAAAAAGACCAATTCAATGTAAATAATGTTCGCGTAGTTTGTACAAAATGTTTCATCCATTCAAAACAATGCTCGTGACATCTAAAAATATATGTTCACACGTTTAAAAAATATGTTTGCGATTTATTACAAAAACTATTACACATAGGAAAAACAATTCGTTTAATTTTGATACTATACTATTTAAAATAATGTGCACTCTTACATAAATATATTCATGACATTCAACAAATGTTCAATGCATATTAAAAAAAAGTGTTCAGCGTGTGTACAGAAATTTTACAACGTGTATGAAAAAAATCGACTTGTATTTGAAAAAAAAAAGGAAAAAACTAACAAAAAAGGAAACCGAAAAACAAAAAACTATAAAAGACACAGAAAAGTAAAAAAAAAAAAGTGTGTCATCTTCCTTTTTTTTTTAGAAGAACGTGTGTCATCTTCCTAAACCGTTCAAAACCGGTGGAGGCTTCCATGGACCGGTGCTCAGAACCTTCCCACAAACTGCTTCACTGGACCAACCTAGCAAGACAGCGCACCAGGCGAGACGGTGCTATGCGTCGCAGTAAGAGAGGCATAGCTCCAGTAGGAGGAAAAAACAGCTGTAAAAACTAGAGCACTTAGCTCGAGAGAAAATCTAAACGCATTGTTTCATTTATTTAAAAATATCCATGAGTTCAAAAAATCATGAATTCGAAAAAATATTAATTGATTTAAAGAATGTTTACGAATTTTAAGAAGCATGTTTGTGAATTCTAAGAAATGTTCAAAAAATAAAAATTATATTGCTTTAGAAAATGTTTGTATGTTTTTAAAAATATTCACGATAAAAATAAAACACAAAAAAAAACTCAATTTAAAAAAATATCGTACGATAAATAGGTGTAAAAACAAAAAAAAGTAGAGCATGAAAACCCAGCAAAAAATAGACCGTGGAGACAAAGATCGCCCTAATATGAACTAGCCCAACGTGAGCCACCATTTGCGCGCTAAGTCCACTATACTTCTTAATGGGCTAATAATGAGGTTCTCAGGAGGGGAGTTCCTATTCAGCGCCTGTTTTGCCGAATGGCCCCTATAGCGCACACCGGGGCCCATTAGCATTTCGTTCGCTTGTCAACTTCGCTCACTACTGGTTCACGGAAAACCAGAAGCTAGTAGTTCTCAAAAGAAACCAGCTGAGAAAAAAAAAAACTCGAAAAAACCCGGTTCCCTCCCTTTTTATATATTGAAATGTTCATAGATTTAAAAGTAGTTCAACTGTTGACAAAAATACTAGATTTGATAAATTTCCCGAATTTTAAAAAATGTCCTTGGATATGAAAAAGAATATTCACTAAATTAAAAAAGTTCACAAACTTGAAAAATAAAAATTTGAACAAAGTAGTGGAGAAAAAATGTAAAAGAAAAAATGAGTAAAATATGAAGCAAAAAAAACATAAATAGAAGTAAAAAATCGGGCCAGAAGAATCTAGAAGCTACCCAAAACCGGTGTAAAAACCGACTCACTACTGAAGTAACTGGACAAGCACTGGGAGGAGTGTGCCCTTCGTACGAACAAAGTAAGTGCAGCACTATTTGATGCGTCAAGCACTGAATAGGATTTCTAAACAGGGTCCTCCGCATGGCCCACGGCCCAGTTGCCTTGCTCGTGAGCTCGTTCGATCGCTCATTGTACAATATTTTTTTTGGTCATTTTGCTCCGACATTCAGCAAATACGGGTCGGTTTTTCTGTTAATTTTTTTTAAAAAGGATGAAACAAAAAATAGTCACATATATATACGAATTTAGAATAATATTAACGAATTTTAAAAATTCATGAATTCAAATAATATTCACAAATTCAAAAATTCAAAAAATGTTCGTAATTCATAAAATATTAATGAATTATAAAAAATTTACAAATATAAAATATATTCATGAAATATAAAGAATTCAGGAAATTTACAAAATACATGTATTAAAAATTCACGAATTTTACAATAACTTCACGGATTTAAAGGATGTTTGTGGATTCAAATCATGTTAATGAAATACAAAAATGTTCACCTATTTGAATAAAAATAGAGAAGTACAAAATATGTTGACGAATTAAGCAATATTTGATTTTTTCTAAAAGCATGAATTTAAAAAAAGCATAAATTCAAAAAAAGTTAATCAATTTGAAGAAAATGTTAACAAATTCTAAAATTTTATGGAATTAAGAAAATGTCACGAATTTAAAACAAAAAAAGGTAAAATTAAGACATAACGAAAAAAGAAAAACCAAAATTCTAAACAAGAACTGGGTGTAAAATTCGAGCAATGAAACAAACTTGTACTGAGCTAGATGGGCTGGACTATTGTAAAGATGTCGCTTGGTTGCCTGGGCGCCTTGCACACCATTTGGACCCCTCAAAAAGTTGTGGTTGGAGGGTTAGGACCACAGTGGTATCCCCAGTCCCACAAAGTTCAATTCACTCGTGCTCTCATTTTTCTTTAATTATATCAGGCCTTCCGGCGATGTTTGGGAGGAGACGTTCATGTCGACTACAAAGACGTTAGTGACGACTTGGTCAATCTCAAGATGATGTGTCGGCTCAGTCTTTCTGAGGTGCTCGTAGGGTAGGGTGAGTGGTCGTGCGTTTATAGGGGTGAGCGTATGTGCCTATAGTGTGTTAGAAAAAAATGCACAGTACTCGTTAGGTTTGACTTTTCAAAAAATCTATATGCACTACATTATGGAACGGAGGGAGTATTTGATATTTTGGTGCATATCGGTACCAGTTCAGTGTTTTCTGAAAAAACAAACAGTTCGGTGATTCCCCTAAAAAAAGAAACAGTAATCCTAAAAAAACAGTTCAGTGATGACCTGTTCAGCTTGCATAGGCTGGAGTGGATCGCCGAGATCGAGATCGCCTTCGCCTGTTCGGCTGTTCCTCTCAACCCGCCTTCTAGAATCTTGATGACGAAGCTAGATGAGGCATGGTGTTAGCAGTACAGGTACTACTATCGACCAGGACCATCAAGACCAAGTCAACGACTCGGAGGCCGTCGCTGACACTGGGCCCAGCAGGAGGAACCGGCGCCCTTCCACGAGATACGCTGGCAAGGAGTGGGCCACCGGCCAGTATGAGTAGGCATGTACGCTGTACTGTTGGAATCGGCTAGTTGGTCACGGCTTCAGCCGTTGGCTTGTAATCTCTCCTCCTTCCTCGTGCTGTTTGATTTCGAATTGGGGATAAGATTGAGAGGAAACCATGGCCACATATTCTAGATCCTAGCCAACTGCTAACAATACAATGGTACTCAGAGCCAAAAAAATTCCACCCCGCTGCACTGGAGCATCACCACGACACGCGCGCGGCGGCGGCGGCGGCGCGCCGGCAACGTGAGCTGATGGAGAACATCTCTGAGGAGGGCAAGGCGCTGTACGCGACCCTCACGTCCGCGGCGGAGGGCGTCCATCAGCGGCAGAAGAAGGACCTTGAGGAGCTCATCATCGCCGCGGTTGGCCACACCGTCGATGCGGCAGTCGCCAAGTCCGTTCCTCTCGCGGTCGACAAGGCGCTCGGCTCGGTCGTCGACGACTTGCAAGCCTATACCGACGGCGCCGAGCAGGAGCTCCACAAGCAGATCAGCGAGCTCCGCGCATCGATTGGCCTCGCCTCCCACTCGGGCACCGCGGCAGGGCGGGCGCACGCGTTCAAGGGCACGGCGGAGACCGGTTCCGATGGGCATCGCGGCAATTCGATTACACGAGGGCCAGGATCTGGGGCATCTCTGCCCTACATTCCGCCTCCGGCTAGAGGTATCACCGAGTCATCTACATCCTCCTCGTTTGCTAGTCTGATCAATTGGGAGCGCCGCACATCTCAGTCTCAGTCTCAGTATGTGCGTACACCGAAGTTTGATTTTCCTCGTTTTGATGGTGAAAATCCTAAGTTCTGGCAAGCTCGGTGTGAGGATTATTTTGCTCTGTGTGATACTAATCCTGCTGTGTGGATAGCGGTGGTTGCGATGCAGTTCGAGGGTCCTGCAGCGCGTTGGCTGTAGTCAGTACAGCACAAGTTTGAGCGCGCATCCTGGCAAGAGTTTAGTACTGCGGTCGTTCAGCGGTTTGGGCGAAATCAACACCAGACCTTAGTTCGTCGCCTTTACCGTTTGCGTCAGACTGATTCTGTTGAGGATTATATACTTGAATTTTCTGCTTTGATGGATCAACTTGCTGCATATGAGCCTAATCCTGACATGATGCACTATACTACTCGCTTCATAGATGGCCTTAAACCTGCAGTTCGTGTTATTGTTGCTGTTCAGCATCCCCCAGACCTCGATGCTGCGTATTGCATTGCTTTTGTGCATGAAGAAGTTGGTGAAGGGGAGACAGAGTTGAATGCTTCTGGTTACAATCGGAGGCCCAGTTCTTCTGGTTCCAGTCGTCCCTATAAATCCAAGTTCTCTGAAGAGGCTCGTGACACTGGTCAGAAACCAACACAACCTGATGATAAACTGGCTACTCTCAAGGCTTATCGAAGAGCAAAAGGGCTCTGTTATGTTTGTGGTGAGCGATGGGGCCGTGAAGATAAGTGCAATGCAACCGTGCAGCTCCATGTTGTGCAAGAGATGTTAGAGTTCTGTGATCGTGCATCTCATGAATCTGAAGACAGTGAAGATGATTTGATGTTATTATCTGCAGAATCTCAGACTGATAAAACTGAACCCAGCGCGATCCGTTTGACTTGTCAGTTGCAAGGACAGGAGTTGGTGTTTCTGCTTGATTCAGGGAGCTCTCATTCGTTTCTCAGCTCCAAGGTTGCAGTGTCTGTTCCAGGGCATGAGTTACTTCCCAAGAAACAACGAGTACGCATAGCCGGTGGAGGGTTCCTGGAGTGTACCCACAAGATACCTCACTGTTCTTGGTCCACTGGTGGTAATACTTTCCGATCTGAATTCAAGATATTACCACTGCAGTTTTATGACGGCATAGTTGGCATGGATTGGTTGGCAGCTCGAGGAACTATGCAAATTAACTGGGATCAGAAGTGGCTTGCATTTGATCATCACGGGAAATGGACTGTGTTGTATGGCCATCCTCCATTTGAATTTGCTGTTACTGTTGTGGAGCTGCCGTTGATCCAAGGACAAGATCCTATTAAGTTGCCTGAGGAAATTCAAGCATTGCTCGATAACTTTTCAGACGTGTTCTCTGCTCCAACTCAACTTCCTCCACGTCGTGATTGTGATCATATAGCAGGTGCTCAACCTGTCAACATACGGCCTTATAGGTATTCACCGGAGCTCAAAACAGAGATTGAGAAACAGATTAATGAGATGTTGCAGGCTGGAATAATTAAACCGAGCACTAGTCCATTTGCTTCACCTATCATTTTGGTCAGGGAGAAGGACGGGTTGTGGCGGTTGTGTGTGGATTATCGTCACCTGAATGCATTGACACTAAAGAGCAAGTATCCATTGCCGGTTATCGATGAACTGTTGGACGAACTGGCAGGAGCATCCTGGTTTACGAAGCTGGATTTGCGTGCTGGTTATCACTAGATCCGCTTGGCCCCAGGTGAAGAATATAAGACGGCATTCCACACTCATAACGGTCACTATGAGTTCTTAGTGATGGCGTTCGGATTAACAGGTGGCCCTCCAACTTTCCAGTCAGCCATGAATGTGGATTTGTCGCCTGTACTTTGTCACTGTGCTGTGGTGTTCTTCGATGATATTTTGATATTCAGTAAAAGCTATGCCGATCATATTCAGCATTTGCGCCAGGTGCTTCAGTTGTTGCAAGAGCATCAGTGGAAAGTGAAAATCTCCAAATGTTCGTTTGCTCAACGTTCTGTTTCATATCTGGGTTATATGGTTACTGAAACTGAAGTTACAACCGACCCTCAGAAAGTGTCTGATGTTCAGTCTTGGCCAGTACCTACTAATATCAAAGAGTTGAGGGGATTCCTTGGGCTATCTGGATACTACCGTAAATTTGTTCGTCGCTATGGAGTGATTAGTCAGCCACTTACACATCTCCTTTGGAAGAATGTTCCATTTGTGTGGTCCACTGATACACAAACAGCTTTTGATGCGTTGAAGCAAGCTTTGGTGAGTGCACCTGTATTGGCTCTTCCTGACTTCAATGTTCAGTTTGTAATCGAAACTGACGCAAGTGACTCAGGTGTTGGGGCTGTGCTTATGCAGAAAGGACATCCGTTGGCTTATGTTAGCAAGGGTTTGGGCCCTAGAACTAGAGGTTTGTCTACCTATGAAAAAGAGTACATGGCCATTTTGCTTGCTGTGGAACAATGGCGCACTTATCTCCAACATGCTGAATTTTTTATCATGACTGACCACTGCAGCCTAGCTCATTTAGGTGATCAAAGGTTGCACACACCGTGGCAACAAAAGGTGTTTACTAAGCTGTTAGGGCTTCAATTTCAGATCAAGTACAAAAAAGGAGTGACTAATACAGCTGCAGATGCATTGTCTCGTCGTCCTGCTCCTGAGCATTGTCTGTTGACAGTTACACAAGCTCGTCCCACCTGGATGTTGGAACTGGCTCAAACTTATAAGACTGACCCGACTGCTCGCGAATTGTTGACTCGCTTGGTGTTGTCAGGAGTTGCTGATGATCAATATTCCTTGAGGGATGGCCTGATTCGGTATAAAGGGCGTTTGTGGATACCTGACAGTGAGCCTATGCGTCAGAAAATCCTTGAATCACTGCATGATTCACCAATCGGTGGCCATTCAGGGGTCCCTGTTACTTTGCGTCGCATCAAACAGAATTTCTATTGGAAAGGACTGAAAGCATATGTGCAGAAGTATGTACAGGAATGTATTGTTTGCCAGAGAGCTAAACCAGACAGGGCCAAATATCCGGGTCCTTTGGAGCCACTGCCAGTACCATCTCAATATTGGCAGATGCTGACGATGGATTTTGTCGAAGGTTTACCTCGTTCTGGCCGTTACAACTGCATCATGGTGGTGGTTGATAAGCTGTCCAGGTATGCTCATTTTGTGGGGCTGTCTCATCCATTTACAGTGTCCACTGTGGCAGCAGCATTCATGGATAACATCCACAAGCTCCATGGTATGCCTGAGTCTATAGTTTCTGATCGCGACCGTATTTTCACCAGCCGCTTCTGGCGGGAATTAGCTGCTCTGACAGGTGTCAAGTTACGTATGAGCTCATCGCAGCATCCACAAACGGATGGGACTACTGAACGTGTCAACCAGTGTCTGGAAGGCTTCTTGCGTTGCTTCACCCACGCTTGCCCTGTCAAATGGGCACACTGGCTGTCGCTTGCTGAATATTGGTATAACACCAGTATGCATTCCGCACTTGACAACAAGTCGCCATTTGAGGTACTGTATGGCCATGCTCCTCGACATTTTGGGATCACAACAGCAGACGCTTGTGCAGTGCCGGAGTTGTCTGAATGGCTGCAGGAACGAGCTCTGGCATTACGACTGTTACAGCAGCATTTGGAACGTATCAGGACTCGCATGAAAAACCAAGCAGATAAGAAACGATCTGACAGAGAATTTCAGGTGGGTGACCTTGTTTTCCTGAAGTTACAGCCGTATATACAGTCTTCTGTTGCACCATGAGCTCACCACAAGTTGATCTTCAAATTCTATGGACCATTCCGCGTGCTTGAGCGAATTGGTGCCGCGGCTTACCGTCTACAGTTACCTGCTCAGTCTCGTATCCATCCTGTTATCCATGTGTCTCAACTGAAGAAGGCTTTGGGTCCGCATTGTGTAGTGGAGCAGAGTTTGCCGCCGGCTGATGCCTCCTTGTCAGTGCCACAGAAAGTATTGCAGAGGCGGTTCCGGCGTGTTGGTGATGTAGCTGTGCCCCAGGGTCTCATCCACTGGTCAGGGCAGACTGAAGATCTTGCTACTTGGGAGGACTTGGACGAACTTAAGCAACGTTTTCCGCGAGCATCAGCTTGGGGACAAGCTGTTTTTCAAGAGAAGGGGAATGTTAGCAGTACAGGTACTGCTATCGACCAGGACCATCAAGACCAAGTCAACGACTCGGAAGCCGTCGCTGACACTGGGCCCAGCAGGAGGAACCGGCGCCCTTCCACGAGATACGCTGGCAAGGAGTGGGCCACCGGCCAGTATAAGTAGGCGTGTACGCTGTAGTGTTGGAATCGGCTAGTTGGTCACGGCTTCAGCCGTTGGCTTGTAATCTCTCCTCCTTCCTCGTGCTGTTTGATTTCGAATTGGGGATAAGATTGAGAGAAAACCATGGCCACATATTCTAGATCCTAGCCAACTGCTAACACATGGGCCGAGACGTTCGAGGTGCCGTCGCAAACGGGCGCAACACAACATGGGCGCGAGCCGTGCACTCGAAACTTCGGAAGCGAGGTCTCCCTGTCAATGTCGCCAATCCGTGCGGCCTCTATACTGTGCGCATTCGTGGGCACAGCCGACGTGTTCCGTTCCAACGTTCTCTGCAAGTTGCGCCCTTGCATTCCATATTTCCATTAGACCTCTGCTCTGTGAGAATTACCAAACTTCCTTGGGATACCAGAAGTGCCCTGGCTTAAATTTTGGGAGCAACCTACCTACTACTCCTGTAGCTCGATCGGGCCATACGAAGGACCGGAAAAGCACTAGGTTGGTTTCAGAGTTGGTGTCTGATACAGTCACGCTGTCCGTTGCCGTCTTCGTCTAGCGTGGTACCCGGTGGTATTGATGAGATTTGACTTGTGGGAATATACATCCTCAACAGTAGACTTCACTACTCACTAAACTTACATCTAATCAGAAGCATGCATGCATGCATCCGGCCGACAACAGGATCCTCTGTCCTCTACCAATCGTACTTACGCAGTTACGCTATGCACTCCTCGAAATCAAAAGATGAAAGTGAAGTGGGTAGAGCTGCAGTCCGCATCAGTGATACACGACCTGACAAATCTTGAAACACAGAACCGAAACGACGACGAGACACAAGGCAGACGGGCTGAGCAGCAGCTGCTCCGGAGTCCGGACGCACAAGTTGTACATATCGGCCACTTTTTGCGCAATTTTGTCAATGGCAGATACAAGTAGCATCCACGCTTTACTCGACACGATTTAACTGGCTCGGATCCTAACAGAGGTGGATGGAGACTGCCACCATCGCCACGAGTTTCGCCTACGAGAGAAACACCACTGCATTAAGAAAGCATCACATTTCCCATGCAGGCTCTGCCCCGTGGAAACATCCGAGTGAGAGCACAGACTATCTTGGTTCTGGTTGGAAAAGGATAAACTTTTCGTTTTTTTAAGAAAGAGAGGAAAAGGGAAAACGCATGGCGCATGCAGGCTGCGGAGAGATGGACCTGTCACTTGGGTTGGGTCGCCGGCGATGAGCTTTCCGCTGTCATTTTCATGACACGAGCATCACCCAGCTACTGACTGCGCAACAACCCGGAGAGGGAGGCGAAGCAGAGGTGTTCCTTCCTTCCCTAACACTAACAACAAGCGTACGTCATGAACCCGCTCGCCCTTTTTCTTTCTTTTTTATTTTTTATATAGAGACGTATTCCTGTGTCACGCGCACTGTTCATGATCCCTGGTCCAAAGTTTGATGCGATTCCGCGTATTGGAGATTGATTAATTAGGCACGGAAGTGATGCAAATATGTTAGTACCTTGTCGCAGTGTGTTGGTCAACTTCCTCGAGTGTTCGTCGTGTAGGAGTACGTCTTTGGTGAGCAGCAGGAAAAAAAACACAATCCTGCTTTTGTCGTCTATATACATAACTTCCACACTCCGATACTCATACGTGCCATCTGATATCTGACCATCACAAAGGATAAGATCTCTACTCGTTCTCAATTAATCCTGACACCGACAACAGCAAATCCTTCCGAATAATTGAACCCGATCTCGACACCAATGGAGACGGAATTGCACGCACGACTATAAGACCGAATCCCGCACACGAGCGAGCTCATCTACAGAGAATGAAGGGACATCGCATTCCAGAACAAGATCGCCATCCCATCTCAAGAAAACATCATGTCACCGCAACCACCGCAGAGACTTATCCGATGCGACCAAAATGGTTTCGGTTCAGAGCGCCGGAGGATCTCGGCGTTCTCATCTTGCAACTTGCTTCTCAGGAAGGCACCTCACCCGAAACGCAATAGTTTAGCGGTGCCGTGTCGCGGCCAGAGCCCAAATGACATGCGCTCCTGAGGATTGTGTACAAACATCTTTTTCATAAGCTGACATGACAGCTCCATCTGTAGGTCTACTGAGGGGCATGCACATCGATAACAGCTCAGAAATCTCTGCCGGCAAAAACAAGAGAAGGTGAGATCAGGGGCGTGACACGGTCGGATCCTTCATGGATTTGATTCAAATTTGTCCGCGTTTCCCCAGAAGCATCCCAATATAAATCACCGCGTCAGTACTAGTGGTGGTACGGATTCCCTTTGCTGCCAGGGGGAAATATCATACGCAAACCAATATTCGGTGGAAACCGATGAAAACCACGAGAAAAAAATATTTTGAAGTTTTAAAAAAATTGAAAAAAATACGGGATGTTAAGAGGGTAATGTTTTATTGCCACGCAAAATTTCAAGTTGAAACACATTACGAGATGTGAGCTATGAAAAAGACAAAATCAGCGTTGAATAGTGCCGAACAGTAAGGTCACTATTCAGGGCTGAATTTGTCTTTTTCATAGCTCACATTTCGTAATGTGTTTCAACTTGAATTTTTGCGTGGCAATAAAACATTACCCTCTTAACATCCCGTATTTTTTTCAGATTTTTTCGAAACTTTCAAATGTGGTTTCCACGAAGTTTTCATTGAATGTTGGTTTCCGTATGATATTCTCCTGCCAGTGAATGTAACGCTTGTCGGAGATAAAACAACTGAACCGAGGAAAACAAATTTTGAGTTGCAGGCTGGATGTTTGCTAAATAGATTCAGATACCGGCGCGACATGTCGGAAGCTGTCTGGCTCTTCCTAGATATGACAAAGGTTTGGAGCAGTACATTGCATGAACCGTCCCGGTCTGTGATTTCTAAATTGCGTACAAGTGCCATTTGAAAATTGTACTCCGCCTACAGTATCAGATGTTATTATAGTACACGATGGCTAAATGTCAGTCGACTGATTTTTGATTTTGGTCAGTCGATTTTGAGAAGGAAGAAGGAAGGGCAGTCGGAGATGAAGGAGACGGCGAGGCTGTGCGGGAGCACGGCGGTAGGGTGGAAGGCTAGTCCAGGGGGGAGAATATCTGGTGCTACGGGAGCAGCTCACATTAGGTGCTCCCGCGCAACCTCGGCCGTCGATCTGAAATCGAATGGACAGCATCACGGGATGTGCACCAAAGTGTCATTTCAGGAATGTTCGGGGGGTTTTCAGCAAAACATTCACGCTGGATTTGTCTTTTTTGTTTCTCAATGTGTATTTCGAATTTTTATTTTAAATTTTTAGGGATTGTACATTCATGTGATGCTAACATCCACACTTTTTTTTGGAATTTTTCGAAACATTTAAATGTGCATTTTGAAAAGTGGGAGCACCTAATGTGAGGTGCTCCCGTAGCACCAGATATTCACCCTACCCCAGGGACGATTCCAAAGGGTTAGGTTAGTCCAATCTCTCATTGACGTTGGTTAATCTTTGCCTTACGTGTCAAAGTCAGATTAATATGTGCCCTATAGAACTACAGGATTATAATCGCAGAAACTACGAACATAAAAAACTAAAAGTGAATGTCACCTGTGAGATATAGTAATATTTTGCAATGTTTATCCCCTTCTGTAGTACTAGCAGGAATATTTAGTTCATCAACATGTGAATTGCTTTTCACATTTGCTCTGTGGCAACTTTTGGCGAAAATTATTTTTTTTCAGAGCCGACACATTTTGTCCTTGATGAAGAGGCAAACTTTCGCCCCCCCCCCCCTATATTAGAATACAGGCTCCGTCCCTGGGCTACCCTATCATCTATCGTTAGCGAAGAAAAAACTGGTCATTGCCGGGGCTAGAGGGATGTCTGGGAGCGGCGGCAAGACCGGCGGTGGGGGCGGTTTAGGGGAGGGCGGTGCGACGAGCTGGTCGCGGGAGCGCCGCCGACCGTGGGCGGCGGGGCGGTTCGAAGGAAGAAGAAAGAGCGAAAGGTTGAAGAAGAAGATCCGCCCTTGATTTCGCATCCAACGGCTGGAAAAATCGACCAAACCAATTTTTTTCAGACGAGTGACATATAGCCAGTCCCATTATAGTACTAGTACTATAGATGCTTTCGGTTTTGTGCACTAAGGGCAACTCTAACCGATCCCTTAAAATTTAAGGGAGTAAACGGCGGAGTAAAGTTAGTGGAGTAAAATTTTACTCAACTAACGGTGGCCGCACCTAGCCGATCCCCTAAAAGTTAGTGGAGTAAAAATAAAATTGTCTCAATTTTGTGTCTTAGCCGCACCAACTTCAAACACTACACAATACATGTCTTAAAACATTCAAATTAAAACATTCATAGCATAACCGTCATAACATAAAGTTTCATCATCCCGTTTTTCAAAGTAAAACATGTGAAGTTCACCCAAAAGACATCACGTCAAACACAATGTTTGATTCAAAATCACCACAAACATAGCATGTGTATGTTGTGGATCGAGCCAACGTTTGGCATGCACCACCACCTCCTCGGCCACCACCACTCAAATGATGTCATTGGCGAAGAAATCAACTTCACCATCCTCTCGGCCACCACCACCAACATCTTCGCCTCCACCACCTCCTCGGCCACCACCATCAACACCACCTCCTCGGCCACCACCATCAACACCAACCCCTCAGCCACCACCAACATTCCGAAGAGAAGCTTCCAAGATCTCTCCAAGAGTGAGCTCCCAATACTTTCTTGCGGTTTCATCCATTGTGTTTGGATTCATGAACATGATAGCGCGTTCTTCGGCCTTCTTGGCATCACGAGTCCTCTCCTCCTCAAGTGCAAGCCTACGCTCCTCCGCCTTCAACTTTCTCTCATCGGCCGCCGACTTGGGCTTCCATTTCTCATCCTCCAACG
The DNA here is from genome assembly GCA_039707655.1 of Elymus sibiricus. NCBI lineage: Eukaryota > Viridiplantae > Streptophyta > Magnoliopsida > Poales > Poaceae > Elymus > Elymus sibiricus. Next base: position 161,725,035 of record CM077666.1, on the reverse strand, counting down.
CTTTGAGCTCATTCCACCTCGCCATCTTCTCCTCTTTGCGTTCGGCCGCCAACATCTTCTTGGTCTCGATCATTGCCACAAGTTCTTCCTTGTAAGTGCCACCGAATGCATTTCTCTTCTTTCTTTCTTTTGCAATCTTGTTTCCTTCCGGTCTATTGTTGGCATCTTCATCAACCTCGTCGTCATCCTCAACGGATATGCTCAACCTTGACCTCTTTGGAGTGGTCTCCGCAATTCTTTGGATCCACTTCTCATTCTTGCATAGCTCTTTGTAGCAATGATGCAAAGTGAAGGGCTTGTGGCCGAACTTGGTGTTCTGATGCTTGAATAGCTCTTGGATGTAGGGGCCATACTCCGCAACTTGCACACCACTCAGTGGAGCATGATTCACTTGGTCAATGCAACCGGACCATCGGTTGCATTGGTCATGAATGGTGCTCCAACGATGCCCAAGAGAATCTTGTGTACGGCTTGATCGCACGTCCACGGAGTTGTTGTAGTGGTCGGTAATCCTCTCCCAAAACATGGTCTTGGTTTGATCCGTTCCGATCGTTGCATCCATGGAGATGGCGCACCAAGCGTCGCAAAGCGCAATGTCCTCCTTTTCGTTGTAGTTTTGGGTGCGGCACCTTGGGACTTTGGTGCTTGCTTCGGTCACCTCCACAACCTCCTCCTCTTTCTCCTCGGCCACCTCCTCCTCGCCCCCCTCCTCCTCGTCAGCCCCCATGTCTTGGGTGGCCGAATGATCCCAATACGAGTCGTAGTTGAGCTCATCAAGACCAATGGCGGCCGAGGTCTCCAACGATGCGAGGAATTCGGCCGTGTTCATCTCCGCACTACAATATCAAAGTAACAATCATTTACCGACCACCAACAATCACTATCGGATTCCGACACGACGCGGGGTTTTTATTTTTGCCTTGTTGGCATTTCATCGAGCACTTGGCGGCCGCGATTCTTGTTGCCGGCTACGGCCGCCGCTCGCGCCGGAGCAGTCGCCGTAGGGGCCGTCGGAGGTGCACCACGGGGCGTCGGCCTAGGACGAGGCGCCGCTTTGGCCTTCTTCATATTCTTCTTCGCGGCCGCCTCCACGAGCGCCGACGCCGCCGCCGTCGGCTTTCGAGCCTGTTTGCCTCCGGTAGGTGCGGCGGGAGGGCAACTCTGACCGATCCCCTAAAAGGCCATAAAGGATAGCCGCGTTCTTTTAGAGCTACGTGTTTGCATCATCTGAACGGTGGAACACTTTTTTTTTTTTGTGAGTGAATGGTGGAACACATTAGTTTCAGATATATAATTAAAAGGATAGCCGCGTTCTTTTAGGGCTACGTGTTTGCATCATCGGTTCCAAAATGATATGCGCTCATGAGGATTGTGTACAAACATCCTTTTTCCCGGCTAGTTTCTTATGCTGACATGACAGCTCCATCTGCAGGTCTACCGAGGGGCATACACATCCATGACAGCTCAGAAATCTCAGCCGGCAAAAACAAGAGGAAATGAGGCTGACACGGTCGGATCCTTCATGGATTTGATTCAAATTTATCTGCGTTTCCCTAGAGGTATCTTCATATATGCTACAAAACCACGGAGTCAGTACTAGTGGTACGAATTCCCTTTGCTGCCAGTGAATGTAACGCCTGTGGGAGATAAAACAAATTTTGAATTGCGGCTTGGATGGACGTCTGCTGATTTCATTTTGTTTTTGAAACAAGTGGACGTTTACTACATAGATTCAAACATCGGCGCGACATGTCAGAGGCTGTCTGGCTCTTCGTACATACGAGTATGACAAAGGTTTCGAACAGTACAGTGCACAGACTGTCCCCCGCCTGTGATTTCTAAATTGCGTGCAAGTTGGATATTGCACTCGGTCTACAGTATCTGATGCTATATAGTACACTAACTAGTACTCAGCCTCTGATTTCTAAATGTTTATTAGATGCTTTCGGTTTTGTGCGCTAATTATTAGTTATAAAAAAATCAGAATACTCCGCCTACAGAGTATCCGCGTGGTAGTAGAACACATTTGTTTCAGATATATAACTAGAACTTGCCGCGTTCTTTTGGGACTACGTGTTTGCGTCATCGGTTCCAAAATGAGAGGAAACAAACAAGGACAGTTTATGTTTTAATTTTATAATTCAAATAAGAACGGTGCACGAATTGGTCCATAAATAAATTGAGAAATGCAAGTTGCCAATTATATAATACTGGTAGTTATCTTCTCCAAGCGTAGATAAAGTCATGTACTACATGTCTTCAAAGTTTAATCAACTAGTACACGAAAGAGAATCATTCGTGGAGCAGTTCTCAAGTCGAAATCGTACTGCATGCCGTCAACCAGGTTCTACGCGTACCCAGAAAGAGAAAGGAGAAGTTGTTCAAATCCAGCGAAAAGAAGAGAAAAGGTCCATATGTCAAATACTGGCCAACGAAATTCCAAACCCAAGCATACATTATGCGAAAAATCCAAATTTCAGACTTGTATATCATCTTTGACCCCTTTTTGAGTTCTTCTTCTATTATAAGAGCATCTCCAACAGACGCGCAGGTGCGGCGCGCTAAAAGTTTTTTAGAGCGCCGAAATAGCGTTTTTGCGTGCCGAACTAGTCAGTTGCTTCACCAGGCGCCCAAAATTTTTAGCGCGCCAGCGTGCCGCTTCAGCAGGCGCGGTAAAATAGAGCGCGCCCGCCCAGCCGGCGCACAAACAACACATACAAGATGATCTCAAACATCCAAAATATGCAAATTTTACACAAACAAGATGATCTCAAACATCAATGAGAAACGTAGCATAGTTCAAAATATGCAAAGTTCGCACAAACAAGATGATCACAAGCAAGTTCATGGCAAACAAGTTCACACAAACGAATTAAATATCAACAATCATTCCCCATCTTCTTCCTCCTCTTTTGCCTTCTCTTCTCCGTCCGTTTCTTCTTCCGATTCTCCATCCTCTTCTTTGTCCTCTCATTCATTGAAAACTCGGACGGTGTTTGCACTATCAACAAAGGCATTATGCGAAGGCATGTGAGGCACACCGGAAGCTCCCATGCCACCCATGCCTCCCGTAGGTGCTCCCATGCCTCCCATGAGAGACGCAAAACTCATGCCTCCCATGCCGCACATGGCCCCCATGGCTCCCATGCTTGTTCTCATGCCTCCTATGGTAGCTCACATGCCTCTCATGGTAGCTCCCATGGAAGCTCCCATGCCTCCGATGCCACCCATGGTAGCTCCCAAGCCTCCCATGAAAGCTCCCATGCCTCCGATGCCACCCATGTTAGCTCCCATGCCTCCCATGGAAGCTCCCATACCTCCCATATGTGCTCCCATGCCTCCCATGGAAGCTCCCATGCCTCCCATAGGTGCTCCCATGCCACCCATGGAAGCTCCCATGCCTCCCATGCCTCCCATGCACATCATTCTTTTTTGCATCAAGATTTGATCACGGCAAAGGTTGATGTACTCATTTTGCCTCTCATCGAAGTTGGATGTGTCCAGTACTTCTCTCATTCCAATAATCTTGCTTGCTCCTCCATGGCCAATTTTTTCTCCTCCAATGCCACTTTCCTCTCCTCGACCGCCACCCTCCTCTCTTCGGCCGCCACCCTCCTATCCTCGGCCGCCGACCCTTGGCTCCTTGCCACCCTCCTCTCCTCGTTTGCTTCCTTTCTTGCCTTCACAATAGCCTCCATAGCACTCTTTATCACTTCATCTCCTCCCTTGTTCTTCTTCTTTTCTTTTGCTAGTTTCCCTCCTTGTGGTCTTTTTGGCTTGGAGTAGGCAACCGAGTTTGGTGTAGGGCTCCTCTTGCCGCCATCACTTGATGCCTCATCGTCATCATCATCCAAATCAATAGTTGCATTGTGTTTGTCTTCACGTTTTTTCCATTTCTCTTCATCCTTCAACACCTCGTAGCAATGGGGCAACACAAATGCTCTCCCTTTCTTCACCTTGCCTTTCTTGGTTTTCTTCTCTTCTCCTCGAAACAAGTTTTGTGCAATATTGAGCTACAAACAAAAGAACAAGTTATCACTAGAAACACAAAAGATGAAGCATGAACATAGAAGAAATGATGAGCATGGGATGCATGGGAGGCATGGGAAATGGCACTCACCCTATCTCTATCATTAGTGCCACTTGGGTTTATCTTGTCAACTGCCGTCATTGCCGCCGCCCACTTTTGACAATCTTTGTTGATCGTCGACCACCGGGAGCGAAGAGATCTTTCGGTGCATTCAATTCCATAAGAGGTATCACCCTCGGCACTCGATGCCAGCTCTGCAGAGTCGGACAACTTAGGGGGAATGTGCGGTGATGTGCTGTTTTCAGCCCGTTCGATCACATCGATCGGGGCACAGGTACTAAAGCGGGGCAACTACAGCAAGGAAGAGGGGCCACGGATGGTTTACCATCCAACCTATACTAAGCATCTCGGATAGCAGGCAGGTATCAATAACAGTTACAAGGACAGGCTATGCATCATAATAGGATAAAACAATAGCAGCAGCAAATTCTAATGCAAGCAGGCGGAAGAGAGAATAGGTGATATAGGCATGCGTCAAAGGGGGTTGCTTGCCTGGAAGCTCTGCTGAGAGAGGCTGGTCGTCGAAAAGCTGCTCGTCTGGAGCGTAGTCGTACTCAACTGCGTCGGTGGCGGTCTCGGCGTCTATCGGGAGAGAAGGAGGGGGAAGAAACAATAAATTCACGGCAATAATGCAACAGCGATGCATGACATGCCTATATGATATGCAGATGTGATATATTGCCTATATAATTGTTTTAGTTAATTTAGGAATTTATTTGGAATTATTTTATTATAGTCATGCACTATTCATCTATCGAAATCAGGCAAAAATTTCCATGTTCGGTATGTTAGAGGGATGTGACAGGTATGTGGGTGGCATATTCGGATTCTTCATATTTTTCTGATCATTTTTCATATATAAATTATTTTCATCCGAGTTACGGTTTAATTTATATGATTTTTCAAAGTTTTAAACATTTTCTGGAATTATTTTAATTAGTTAATTTCGAATTATCCAGAATAGTGTTTGGTGACGTCAGCATGACGTAGGACAGACGTCAACAGTCAACTCTGGCTGACCAGAGTCAAACCTGACCAGTGGGTCCCACTGGTAAGTGACTGATTTAATTAAACAGAGATTAACTTAATCTAATTAACCTAATTAACTAGTGGGACCTCTATGTCAGTGTCACATTAGTTGATTTAATATAAATAACCGAATAATTAACATTTTTATTAATTAGAAAATCATTTAAATAAAGCGGGGCCCAGCTGTCAGTGACTGTGGCTGCCACGTCAGCGTGTTGACCCAGTCACCAGGTCAACTGGGCCCACCCGTCAGCGTCACAGGGGACCCACACGTCAGGCCACGTCGGACGACGACCGGAGATTCGCCGGAATCGCGCCGGCGAGCTCGTTTCGCGGCGGCGCGCTCGGGCGAGGCTCGGGATTCGCCCACAGAGCGCCAAAACGGGCGCGGGCGGTCGCGTTCGAATGCGGGGACGAAGCCGCGTCGAATGGCGGTGGTCGGAGCGGCTGGGATGGCCGGAGTCGAGCGCTACAACGACGACGTCGACGAGGTACTCGGGTGAGCTACGGGGACGGCGATGCGGCGTGCTTTCGAGCGAATGGAACGGCTGGGGAGGATCTACGCGGCACGGCGTGTTCAACGGACACCAACCCGAGACCAAATGGTCATCGGAGCCTCGCCGGCGACGAGCTCCACGGAGGCGAGCTCGGGCACGACGGAATCAGCGTTTTTGGGCGGCTACAGGCGACGAGAGGGGAATGGAAGGAGGCAGAGGCTCACCGGGAGGCTACGGAAAGCCGGCGACAGGTTAGTAGCGCAGGGGTTCGTCGGAGATCGCCGGAGAAGTCGCCGTGGCCGGAGACGGGGACGAGCTCGATTCGCTCAATGCCGAGCTCCTCGTCTCCAAAGGCTTGGTCCAGGCGGCGTAGCGGAGGACGGCGATGAGCTACGACATGGCGGCGGAGCTGGTGGTCGACGGTGGCCGCGGGATCGAGCGCGGCGACGGCGGAAGCTTTCGGGCGAGGTGGGAGACAGAGAGATGCGAGGCGAATGGGGGCGAATGGGGTAGCTAGGGTTTCGGGGGAGGAGGGAGGCGACCAAGGGTGGCCTTAACGGCGCCGGGGAGCCGCGGGATGGCCGACAGCGAGGCCATCCACGCTCGGGCGCGCGCGCCAGGCGACAGCTGCCGAGCAGGACGACGACCTGCGAGGCGGGCTGGGCTGGCTACTGTGCACTTGCGGCCCAAGTGCGCAGTAGGCCTTTGCCCCTTTCCTTTTTCTTTTTCTTTCTTCTGTCTTTATTTCTGTTTTGGAAATTGTTAGACCACTAAATTACTTTTGTAAAATATGAGTTTGGCCCATTTAAATACTAGGTATCATCTAGTACTACCAGAAATTGGTTTGGAGATATTATGATTTCATTTGTAATTTTCATTAAATGAATTGGCATTTTAAAGTGTTGTTTTGGTACTGTTTTAGGTTGTTAGACTCATCTAGGTAGTTTAGGTGATGTTGTTTTTCTTAACATAATTAGTTATGGATTATTTGCTATTTACTGAAATTTTAGTTTTTCAATTTGAACAACTTTTATTTTTCACTTCAATTTGAATTGGAATTTGAAATGAGATATGATGCAAATGATGATCAAGCACTGTTAAGCATGGTGACTTGGCATTATCAAGAGGTGATTACTGTAGCTATTACATGGGGATGTTACAGTAGTATGACAAAAGAAAACTAATCAATCTATCATATGTGCACATTTGTCAACAACAACAAAACAAAAACAAAAATTATACCTTGTGGGCATTTCATCAAACACTATGTGTGCATCGGCCGCCGGCGCAACAAATTGCGAGGTTTCCGGCGCTTCGGGCGGCGGAGGCGCGGCCGGCCTCACTCCTGCCTTCTTCTTCATCACCGCTTTCCTCTTCTTTTGGGGCACCGTAGCCGTCGCTGTCGCCGTCGCGGTCGCGGTGGCCGCCATGGTTCGTTTGGAGGCGGAGCTCCGTGGCTTCGCGGCGGGCGGCGGCGCGACGCCACCCTGCGCGCTCGTCCGGGGCGGCATGAAGAGCCCGCGCGCGAGGCCGGTGTTCGGAGCCGCAGCGGCGCCGACGGCGGCGGCGGAGGTCAAGCCCGCGCTAGGGTTTGCGGCGGCGGCGGCGGCGGCGGAGAGGTCGCGCGTGTATGGAGGGGTTAGGGGGATGTCGGTGCGCCCGTCCATGGCTGGAGGTCGGCGGCGGCGGCGCGGGGTGGGGTGAAAGCGGGGGCGGGCGAAGAGTTCAGCGGCGGTTGCTCGCTCGCGAGAGATTTCTTTCTGTCGCGCGCGCGGTAGCGGACACCCGAAATAAGCAGCGCGCGATGCAGTTCTGTTCGGCGCGCGGAGTGGCTTTTAACGCGCTCGTGATTTTTGCGCGTCTGCTGGAGCTGCCGATTCGGTCGCGCGCGCTAGAAAGCCGTTTTTTCAGGCTGGTCGCTTATTTAGCGCCTCTGATGGAGATGCTCTAAGAGAACAAGTGGGTCTGCTATTTGTCTTCATTAAAGAAAATGTCAAAACGGAGAGGGAGATCTGCGCGATCAACTCACGCGTGCACAGAGCTGACGGTGCGTCCGTGCATGCCGATGTAGACAACGCGAGGGCTTGTACCGAGCAACGATGATGATCTGATGTGCGTACTTCTATGATCTCCTCAACTGATGTCACGCTTTTCCACGGGCAAATGATGGTCCGATGTGACTCCGGTTTACCGGCGGTCGTACTCGTACGCCTAACCTAATCAACTCCGAAGAAAACCAACACCAAGGACATGCACGCGCGCGCGCGCGCGTACAACGAGTTCCCGGAAAAAGGATCATAGCGCTCAACTCGTGTCCGGACTCACGGTTCTGGAACCAAAGCGAGCGGCTTGATTAATTGGACCAGGTAGGTACGTAGATTGGCATTGGCACGCATCATTGACGCTGACACTTTGACGGTGGTTACTTACATCATCGCTTATTTGGTGGCCAATCATCGAGCACTTCCCTTCGATCCCAAGCGGCGGTAGGCCGGGCGACGTGAGGAAATATCAGATCGACACGCCGGTGCATGCATGCACGAGCGCGCGGCGTGACATGGCTGCCAACGTCTGTACATTGCGGTTGGTGCGCGGGTCGGCGTGGTGTCGGTGCATCCCACCTCGCCGCCGCCGCGCGCCGCGCCGTTCGTGCGCTGCCTCATGTCGCTGGCTGCCACGCGTGCGCGCACCCGCCCAGCTCCGTTGCGTTGTGTGGCCACGTCGCCGCTTGCCGGTTCGCGCGCCGGACTGCGCACTGCTCGGGCCCGCGCCACCCGGCTCCTGGCCAAAGCAAAAGGAGCTGGCGTGCATGAGGTGTGGCGTGTCTTGGTTCATCGTGGGCTGTGTCTGGCCTGCCACGTGTGGGGATCCCCCACTCTACGTGCGACCGTTCCCTCCATTACACGGCCCGCCGTGCCCACCCAACCCCTCCTGACCTGATCGGTGGTCACCCACCCTTGTGGCCTTGCCCCCCCCCCCCCCCCCCCCCCCCCCTCACATGATTCCACTGGAATACTACTGTACTATACTACAATGCAGATCTTCATGGTATGAACGGAGTATAATACAACGGGAGGAATAACACCGGGAGACATATGGCAGGGCAGGCGGCGAGTCAACTCGGATAATTGCATGCTAGTATAAACAATACTGCTTGCTCATGGTCAACCATGTTTCCAGCACTCGTACAGAACATCGCGAGCTACACATGCTAGGATCTCCAACATTTGCTTAACCCCGTCAGAAGGAGTGTAAACGCCACAAGTTCGAACTGACGCACCACCCAAAGGGGGGACATGTAGAATACAGAGCAAGATACACGCACATGTAATACTCATAATGTAGGTAACAAATGAGAGAAAACGGTCATGTGCCACCACATGTCACATTATTTAGCCTTGAATTCGCATGTGTTGGCAGCTCCAAAGAACGGCGTGGGCGCCATAATACGGCCGGCCTCCCATCATTGCCACTGCTTCCTTTGTGTCGAGGTCGGCCGCTCTCAACAGCAAGCAGCATGTTCGGCCATAGTGGCGGAAAGGCCAGCCGATCCGACCCACGGGACGCACTCGAGCGAATCAGGGAGCGAGAAAGAGAGCCGTTTCTGCACTGCGGCCGGACCAGACGCGTGGCGCGCGCCGGGGCCAAGAACTTTCTCCGGCCGGGGATTTTATTCGGATCCGGCTGGGCGGAGGGAGCGAGCGAGCTCACATGTCCGTTTGTGCGGCGGCTGGCAGCGCATGTGTGGGTGCTCTGCTCGGCGGAGGCGGCAACCACTCTATAGTTTCCAAGCTGTGTCAGTACGTGTGTGCTTTCCGGTAACTTTTGGTGATGTTTTTCTTAAAACTCCAGAAAGGTGAAGGGACGATAGCTAAACGAAATGGCAGTACCAAGTGCTGATAGTGCATGCAGTGTTTCTTCTTTCCAAGTGGCAATTTCTTTGTACATGTGCTAGGGTAATGGTAGGATGCTGTAGGCATTTTTTGTCCCGGCCCGTTGTTCCGTTTCTGCATGATTCTTGTGTTGGGGTCAAAACCAAGTTTCTCTTAATTCCTACGTCAAAATCTGAAACATCGAATAAGGAATAAGAATGGGAATAGTCGAGGTGCTCACGAACGAGTCATACTGGAAGGAATCATCATGAAACTGAAGGTTAGTCGGGTCAATGTGGTTTCTGAGCCGCCGTAGTATTATTAGTAACACTTGCTAGTAGCTAAGACCGATTAAGACGGGCAATAATTTGTTGGCTCCAACCAAAACCCCACCATTAACACCGACATGTCTCGCTATCAAGCAATTACTCCAACCTTTTCGTTTTAACCGGCCATATCCTATTAAAGCACACCGCCAGGATTTTCTAAGGCCACTCTTAGTGCATCATCTCTTAAGAGCATCTTCACTAGATGATGTAAAATACATCATCAAAAAGTAGTTGGAGTAAAATTTACATCACACAAAAAAGTGGTTTATTACATCATCAAAAACGTCCAACTCCAACAGATGATGTAATAGCAGCCGCACAACAGCCGCTCCAACAGATGATATAAAATAGCAGCCCTTGATGAATTCGATCGTCGCACTGGAAGGCCGATCACGGCGGCGTGCATGAGCCGCACCATAGGGAAGTGGAGCGCAGCGCGCCGCCAGCCACCGTCGCCATGGCTGCTATGGAGGTATTGGCTGGCGAGACGGAGAGGTCGGGGATCCCATGGAGACGGCCATGGCAGCTCGTGATCGAGCAGCGGCAGTCCCTCGAGGCCGAATTCGTCCGTATCCATGGCGCCTTGGGGCAGTGGTGGTGCATTCGCTGGTGAATTGACCGGATCCATGGTGGAGCAGCCGGATTCGAGGTCGGAGCGGAGGCGACGGCCATGGCGAGGTGCAGTGGCGGCCGCGGGGTTGGGGAGCCATCCATGGGGTCCGGCGGGTGGCGGGAGGCTGCAAGGCGGGCGCGCGGCGGGAAGGTTCCGTGCGGCAGTTGAGTTACATCCGTTTTACTCACTTTTTACTCGGGCGACGGCTGGTGATGTATATTTGCATCACTTGGTGATGTATTTTACATCTAGAGAAAAATCTTAGAATTTCCCTCCAACATCATCGGCGGCTGGTGATAGTTGGAGGGACTTTTTAGACCTTGGTGATGTATATTTCGATTATTTTACATCTACATCATCTATTGGAGATGATATAACACCGTCTTCCACCATATGTTAAATACTCTCGACTATCGCGAGATGAGTGTAGCTCAGATGATTAGGTTTTCTGTGATGGAACCAACTCACAGGGTTCAAGTTCTAGACTTGGCACTCGTGCTCGTATTTTTCTGAATTTATTTCATATTTTTCGGCGATGTTCGTTCAGTGGGAGGAGACATTCCCGTCGACGACAAAGACACATGAGGTGACTTTGTCAATCTCAAAATATTATGCCGGCTCAGTATGTAAAAGGTGCTCATAAAGGTACGGTGTGCGTACGTACATTCATCGGGATGAGTGTATGTGTGTATATGAGCATTTGCGTTATACCATGCTAAAAAAATACTCCAACTATCCTAATGATTAGGATTAATTCGTATAAGACATCATACAAGTGCACTCCATCACATTATGTGTGGGTAGAAGGTGGTCATACAAGTCACTAAGTATAGTTGGAAAAATTCGCAATATATAGTGGCCTGACACCGTATTCACTAATGGTATGGGACTAAGTGCATCTCCCATGCGGACCCTCAAATCGCCCGCAAATGTCCGGATGTTGTTGTTCGGATTGTAGTTTGCTATCTAGGACGGTACTCCATCGGTCCATGGACCAACCGGTTGTCCAAAATGCCGCAAACCGAACGAAAACCAGGGGGCTTTGCGGGCGTCCGAACCGCTACCACATACCCGTCCGACACCCCCGGACCCAACCAAAAATCTCTCCCACGCGAAGCTGTTGTCGCGCATTGTTGCCGGTTGGTGCCGCTCCAGAGTGTCAGTGCCGCATTCATGCCTGCCCAGAGCGGACGTGAACTCTCAATAGAGTCGGCCTTGAAGCGGCGCGCCGACAGAAAGCGACGCCCGCGTCACGTCCCGGTCTCTGTGTTTGTTTAATACCGGAGAGACGTGACCGGACGGGACTGGACGACTCTCTACCGCATTCAAACTGGGTCCAGTCCGTCCGCCTGCCGGCATTAAACAGGTGCGGCAGCCGAGAAACCCATTCTAGCGCCCGCATTGACATAACCCGCTACTTGACCTGGCTGGCTGTCGGGGGGATGAACCCCGGGTAGGCAACGGACCTCAAACCCCTTCTTATAAAATCATCGGAGCAGGTCAAGTCCCTCAGGCCGGCTTGCCAGTACGCCGGCTCCCCAGCACGAGCCGGCTCGGCACGGCGACCCGGCCTGGCCGGCTGGCCCATGCCGGCTGGCCACGAGGGGATGGAGCCTTCACAACGAAGCAAGCGTGGCTACAACGCTCCTTCCTTTACGCTGACAGAGCAGGCGAGGCTGCAGCTTTCCTTGCGCCCCCGCCCGAGGCGGGCGGTGTCAGGGAGGCGCGGTCCTGTAGAAACAACGACGCCAACCTCCCTTTGACGACGGACAAGACGAGCCACAGTGCCCCGTACCCAGACTGACGAGAGACAAGACCCGCCACAGTGCCCCGCGCCAGGCAGGTGCGACGCACCTGGCGACCCGGCAACCCGGCGGCCCCCACCACCGGCTCCCGGTCAATGACACCAGGGGCCCGCGCCTTTGTAACATTACCATTGTAACCCTGGGGGTCGGCCTATAAGACCTGTCGTGGTTTTGTCGCGACAGATGTCCTAGAAGAAGGACTTAGAGATGAAGCCATCGCACTAACGTGGAAGCTTAGCGGGGTTAAGCGGGAGCGAAAAGACGCCGCGTTACCCAGGTTCGGCCCGTCACGGTGGAGGTAAAAGCCTACGTCCTGCTTGTCTATATTGCTGTGGATTTCGATTACAAGGACGCGGATTCGCTAACCTAGCTCTCGAGTAGATTGCAACTTAGTCCTTTTCGTATAGGTGCTCCCCTTTATATACACAGGTGGAACCCTAGATTACAAGAGTCCGGGTCGTTCTTTGACCCGTCTCCTATTCTGCCCTACTTGTTCTCCAAGTCGTGTCTTCTTGCCGTCTATCTTGTCGGGAGCCGGCCCAACGTTTAAGCCGGTACATCCTTACCAGGCCTCGCTAAGCCGGCCTATCCTTACCAGGCCTCGCTAAGCCGGCCCACGGAGAATCTTCAACCCCGTAGTGAGTTGACCCGCTAAGCTCGCATTATGGCCGGGTTAACACCCTGCCGGGTCTCCATGCTGGTAAATATCCCCAACAATAGCCCTCAGTTTGACTTGAATTTATTCATGTTAAACTTCAACCTGAAAAAGCAAAATGTCAGCAATATACTCTCCAAGTGCTTCCTAAGCCAGCTCCTTAGAACGCCATCCTGGACCGGCTCAATTTGCCGGGTTAAGTGGATTGTTGGGTCACCCCCTCAGGTTCAGACTTAGCATTTTCAGCTCCTTTTCCCTCATGACGTCACAATCTGCTTCCGCAAAATCTGGGATGACATCACATCAAATCTTTGAGTGGGTATGTATCGTCTTGTCAAGCGCGGGAATCGAGGAACTCACAGCCGAAAATTACTGCGCCGCCTGGGGTTCCGCCCCTACCTTTTTAACTTTTACTGCGCCTATAAAGGCCAGCTCTTTCCCCACTATCGCCTTTTACCTTGAGCTCATCTTCTTCCTCGCGCCCGCTCGTCAGACCCGAAGCACCGCAGCCCTCAAGCTCTCCATTGACTTCGACCGGGCCATCTCCGTCGCCCCCCTCGTTGCCGGAGTTCATCAAAAACACCGTCGCCGCATTCGCCGCAATCAGGTACGTTCCACCCCTCGCCCTTCCGGATCTAGGGCGTCCATCCTCTGTAGTTCATCGGTGTTCTTCGTGTTCATCCTTATCCTCTCATCCAGTAGATCCAAAATCAGTGAACTGATTCGTATAGGCATTATTGTATTGACCGTGGTAATACCATTTTTCATATCTAGATCTCTGTATCGACCTTCCCAGATTCGCATTGATGACGGGCTTTAGTAACCATCCATGCTTAGGTCTTTTAAAATTTCTTTTCCATAGCTTTTTCAGATCCGCAATATCAACTGCTCCGTTAGATTCCTGTTTGTCATTGATTCAACACTTAGGAGAAATTCAAAACACCATCGACTCGTCAACACCGGCTCATCATTTCCTTCAACAGCTTGCATGAACCCGGGTTATGATTTTAACCATCCTGACTCTTACCATGTTACCGGGTCTTACATTCTGACGGCTTTGTCTTTAAGCTTAACACGCTGGCTTGTCATTTTTATCCTTGCAGTTAAACTTTTAAGTCGCCATGGCTCCCAAGACCGACAAATCCTGCAATTGGGTTAGATCTCAAGTCTCAACCTTGATGCTAAACGAGCTCGTAGGGCAAGGCCTTTTACCGGCTCAGGCCACAATCCACTGGCGCACGCCTGAAGAGGAAAGCACTCCCCAACCCCAACAAGACGAAGTAGTGGTCTTCGCAGATCATCTTCATAAGGGATTTCGGCCACCCGGGTCAAAATTCTTCCGCGACGTTCTTAACTTTTTTGACCTCCGACCACAGGATCTTGGCCCTAATTCAATCACAAATTTATGCCAGTTTCAAGTTTTCTGCGAAGTTTATCTTCAAACAGCTCCTACTGTCCTCCTTTTTTGAGAGTTCTTTTATATCAACCATCAGACTGAGTTCACTGGCGGCCCCAGCATAGAACTTGGTGGCGTCTCTATTCAAAGGCGAAGAAACACTCCTTTTCCTGAGGCTAAGCTGGCGAGTCATCCCAAGGGCTGGAACAAGACTTGGTTTTACTGCAAGAGCACTGCCCCTCAAGGTGAAAGTCCCCTGCCGGGTTACAGACCAGACCGGCTCAATGCCACAGTGGCGTTGCCGGGTTGGCCATCAACAGAAGAACGCAAGCAATTCGCCCCCATCTACTCCAAACTAAGGACCTTGGTCGCCAACGGCCTCACCGGGGTCGACCTGACCCGGTGCTGGGTAAGCTGGCGAATCCAGCCCCTTAGCCAGAGGGGCGACTTGATGTGCAACTATACTGGTGAGCCGGCTGACGTTCAACGTTTCAGCCAGATCAACTTATCCGTGCATGATATCAATAAGACCGTGAAGAGGCTATTGGGAGAGCCTCAAGAGAAATGCAATAAAACCGGGTTGGCCCCTTTCTGCTTAACCAACCCGGTGCCTTCAGTAAGTATTTGCACCTTCTTTCTCTGTTCTTAACTCGCCTTCCTCCCCTCATTTTAAACTGCCAACTCATCACAATACAGGCGAACGACAGATATTGGAAGAAAAATAAGCCCCAACAACCCGCCTCCGCTCCAGCAGAGCAGCAGGATGAGCCGACCGGTGCTGATGAGCCGGGCGAAGAAGGCGAAGCTGAGGTAGAACTTGACTCGCTTGGTCGTCTTTTTATTCAACTTGCTGACGCCCCTTCTCTTCAGGATGAAGCCGAAATTAGCCACACCAACGAGCCGGAGGTAACATTGATTTCTTCTGATTCTGATTCTCCAATTCCTATTCGGAAGAAAACCCGGGCTGTGATCCGCAAGGTTGGAAGGAAACCCTGGGTTGCCGTCCGTAAGGTCCCTTTTTCCCACCGGGATGCTCATTTGGATCCCCACCTTGTTTTGAAGAAGACTCGTCAAGCCGAGACCTCCAAAAGGAAGACCCGGAGCAGCGAAGGCGAAATAAGCGGCGGGCTTCCATATGAGCCGCCATCTCGTAGGGCGCGAGCTGAGGTGCTTCTTAGTCCAACTTCCTCTTTTCCTCTAGCTGGCCGTTTTAAGGAGCCCATACATTTAAATGACTCGGCATATCAGACATCCCGCTCTTCGGACGAGTCAAGCGCTACACAGGCGCCGGCTTTCAACATCAACCTTGGGTAAGTAAACTCTTGACCTATAGCAGTTTCTTATTCCTTCCCTCTTCAAATGAATAACTCCTTTGGTTTTTGTACAGGGCCAAGGCTATTAAGAAGAAAACACTTGCCGGGTCATCCGAACCGGTCATTCAACCAGGCACTCAAGGGGAGAAAGAGGCCACTTTGGTCAACCAAAATGAACAGGCAGTCCAGAACAGCCCACCGACTCAAGACACCGCCAGCCCGGCTCGCCCTCCTTCACCTGTTATCCACGAAAGAGAGAATCCAACCGAAGAACGACCCAAAGAGCCGCCTGTGGTGCCGGCTCAGGAGGACATGGTGGTGACTGGAGAACAACAAACAACTTCGGAAGCTTCCACCGCTCTTGCCAAAATCCCTGCCAAACCTGAGCCGCCATCCAAGGACAAGGGAAAGACGGCTTTGAATTTTTCTTCATTTGAAGATCAAGACGCCAGTACCCTGCACCAGGCCGTGCTGACCCGGTTGTCAGAAAGCCGGGACACGGAGATCGCCATGATCACTTCACTGAAGCGGAAATATGAGGTAAACTTGCATCCTTCACTGTGTACCATATATATATGTAGCCCCCAAGGGCCGGGTCATTATGGAATGATGACCCGGGACTTCAAAAAAGGAAACTTGTATGCATAACTTCAATTGGTGTCCCCTAGGGCCGGCTTGCTATTCATGGCAGGCGGGTCTTTCATAACTTGTAAGCCGGGTAGATCAATTTAGGCATTAGCCCCCAAGTGCCATGTAGAGTGCTTGTAGCTGCATGGAACTTTGCCTTGTTGGTTTTGAAGTGCGATAACATGTAGCCCCCATGGGTCGGGTCGTTCTTTAGGGCGACCCGGGTCATATGCATACCTTGTATAACAGTCCGCTCTGCAGGAAATGCTGGACCAAGAAGAAACCCAGGCCGCCGGCTTCCAAAAGGAGGCCAAGAAGGAGAAAAAACTGAGCCAGGAATATGAAGAAGCCGTGGCCAAAGCCAATAAAACGTTGGCCATTGTACGGGCCACCTTGCAAGAGACGGAAACCGCAAGAGCCGGCCTGGGCACGCGTGCTGAAGAGGCCGAAACTAAGCTAGAGCCGGTAACGCAAGAACTGACCACTCTGAAGAACCAGATCACAGCCATGACCCGGGCCATCTTTGGTAAGTAAACGATGAGAATGAGTCAACTGGCCGGCTTACCAGACTGAACCGGCTTAACTGATCCGTATGCTTCCCTTGCAGGTCGCAAGAATCAACTGCTGCCACAGCAACCAGTGGTGAAATTGAAGGCAGTATACACCTTCGTGGAACAACTGTACATAGGCGGCTCGCGATGTATTATGGCCGTCAAAAACACCAAGTCGCCACCACAACTAATTGCTGATATGCTTAGAGAGCTGTCAGTTGTACCAGATGGTTTGAAGACTGGAAGAAAGCATGCTGCCGCTCCGGAGCTCTAGTTGTACTTGCCCGAGCTAAGGCATACGTGCCAGAGCTTGATCCGGCTCAGATCGTAGGCGGATACCCAGAGTTCAATGTGGATGACTCGCCATTCACCAAGAAGGATTTTCAACGCTGCATTAGAACAACCCGAGTTGCAGCCACCGAAATCGCAGAAGAGGCAGACCTGACCCGGTACCAGGCGCCATATTCGAAGGATAATGAGCGGATTGAGACGCCAAATCATGAGCCGGTGGCCCTAACTCGGACACGTAAGACATCCTTCGCTCCTGAAGTTGACCCTTCTTCTCTGATATCCACCGATGCTCTGTTTGAAGCATTGCGCAATATTCAGTGGTCGACCGACGACTCAAGCGAAGAAGAGGAGGGTGACGACGGCCGCGAAGAGCCAGCTCATGGCGCTGCAACGGGTGCTGACGCCAGCTCTGACCCGGCAATGTAGAACGCCGGCTTAATTTTGCGTAGGCAAGACTTGTAAAAAAAAAATCTTTTGCCATGGCCGCCATTGGTGGGCGGGTTGTAATAGTATAGCACAAACCCTTGATGCTTGCTGATGCCAGTGCCATCGCGCACTGGACCCCTTAACTGCTGGTGCACAACACTCATGAATGCCTTGCCTCTGAAATCCTCTTTGGGCTGCAAGAGCCGGCACGGTGCTGCTGAAACAACAGAAGTATGTAATGGCGGCTTATGATATCATATGAACTAGTAATCGATGTTACTGTTGCAATGAATCAAGAATATGCAAAAAAAAACTTAGGTAAATGCGATGCACGGATGTATGTATGTATGCAAAGATGAATGCAATAAAGAGTGGCTCATGAAGCCTAAGCCGCCCGCTAAACACAACTTTAAAGGACCGGCTCGTAAGGCCCAAGCCGTAATATGCTTTCTTGAAACTGGCACTGTGGCCTGTTGGTTTGTCCTCGCTCTCTGAAAGCCGGCTCTCCATAACCAATCCAACATTTTAACTCTGAAGAGTTCAGGGTCACAGACGTGATTGACTCATCAGACGTACGCCGGGTCATTTTTCCAGGGAGTTGCATCTTGCTAACAGGCAGGTTTAACCAACGTTGTGGCGTCTCGCCGGGTTAAAAGGGTTTTGTAAGCTAAACTCAATGGAGTTGGAAGCCCCCAAGTAACCAAGATCAACAAATAAAGATCCAGTACACAAGTTCTGAGGCAAAACCACACCTTCACATAGTGTTGCTGGTCATTATTATATTTGATCAAAGACAGGTATATACAGGATAAAAGGTATGTACAAAGATGTGACCCAGTCAAAGACTTAGGTGTAGTATGGCCGGAGCTGGGCAATATTCCAGGGCCGGCTTGTTTCATCCTCAGAAGTACGTCATTTTTCTGTTTCACGTATATCAATCAGGTAATATGACCCGTTGTTGAGATTCTTGCTGACGACGAAGGGCCCTTCCCAAGGTGGCGAGAGCTTATGCATGCCTGTCTGGTCTTGTATCAGACGGAGCACTAAGTCCCCTTCCTGAAAAGTGCGGCTTTGAACTCTACGGCTGTGGTAGCGACGTAGGTCTTGCTGATATAATGTTGATCTGGACGCAGCAAGGTCACGCTCCTCCTCCAGAGCATCAAGAGCGTCTTGGCGAGCTAGCTCGTTATCTGCTTCCACATAAGCCGCCACTCGAGGGGAGTCATGCCGAATATCGCTCGGGAGTACAGCCTCTGCACCATAGACTAGGAAAAACGGCGTATAGCATGTTGACCTGTTGGGAGTAGTCCGTATACTCCAAAGCACCGAAGGTAATTCTTCTTCCCAGCAACCCGGCGTGCGCTGCAGAGGCACTATGAGCCGGGGTTTAATACCACGCAGCAATTCCTGATTAGCCCGTTCGGCCTGTCCGTTGGACTGAGGACGCGCAACTGATGCCAGATCTAGCCGGATGTGTTCCCGTTTGCAGAACTGTTCCATGGCTCCCTTGGAAAGATTGGTCCCATTGTCTGTAATGATACTGTGCGGGTAGCCAAACCGGAATATCAGCTTTTTCAGGAATTTGACCGATGTAGCCGCGTCGCAGTTGCTGACCGGCTCTGCTTCCACCCACTTGGTAAACTTGTCCACAACCACGAGTAGGTGCGTATGCTTATTCTTAGAGCGTTTGAAGGGTCCCACCATGTCAAGCCCCCAGACCGCGAACGGCCAAGTAATCGGGATCATCCTCAACTCTTGAGCCGGCACATGGACCTGGCGAGCGTATTTCAGGCAACCATCACACTTACTGACAATGTCCTCTGCATCAGCATGAGCCGTGAGCCAGTAAAAACCGTGCCGGAACGCCTTCGCGACCAGTGACCTTGAGCCGGCATGGTGGCCACAATCACCAGAATGTATCTCATGGAGAATTGCGCGGCCTTCTTCCGGTGAAACACAACGCTGAAAAACACCAGTGATGCTTCGTCGGTGCAACTCGCCATTGACAATAGTCATAGACTTGGATCGTCGAATGATCTGTCGAGCAAGCAGTTCCTCTGTTGGCAGTTCTCCCTGACTTAAATAAGTCAAATAGGGGACTGTCCAATCAGGAATTGCGTGAACAACAGCCACCAGAGCCGCCTCTGGGTCCGGAATAGCCAAGTCCTCCTCTGTTGGCAATTTGACAGACGGGTTGTGCAAGACGTCCAGGAACACATTGGGTGGCACTGGCTTGCGCTGAGAACCCAAGCGAGAGAGTGCGTCTGCCGCCTCGTTCTGCCGACGATCAATATGGTCGACTTGATAACCCTTGAAGTGTCCAGCAATATTTGTGACTGCCTATCGATAAGCTTCCATAAGAGGGTCCTTAGAATCTCATGTACCTGACACTTGTTGAGCCACGAGGTCTGAGTCGCCCAAACATCTAACCCGGCTCAGATTCATCTCCTTGGCTATCCGGAGCCCATGAAGCAAGGCCTCATATTCTGCAGCATTATTAGTGCAGGGAACCATAAGTCTCAAAACATAACAGAACTTGTCTCCTCGGGGGGAAGTAATCACAACTCCAGCCCCGGAGCCTTCAAGCTGCCTTGATCCGTCAAAATGTATGGACCAGTAAGTGGTGTCAGGCTTCTCTTCGGGAGCCTGCAACTCCGTCCAATCATTAATGAAATCAACCAATGCCTGAGACTTGATTGCTGTGCGAGGCACATATTTGAGATGATGTGGACCGAGCTCGATGGCCCACTTAGCAACCCGGCCTGTTGCCTCCCGGTTCTGGATTATATCCCCAAGAGGTGCTGAGCTGACCACAGTGATCGGGTGTTCATGGAAGTAATGCTTCAGCTTTCGGCTAGCCATAAACACTCCATAAACCAGTTTCTGTCAGTGTGGATATCTCTGCTTGGACTCTGTTAACACTTCACTGACATAATACACGGGGTGCTGAACGGGATACTCCTTGCCATCTTCCTTGCGTTAGACGACAACTGCTACGCTGACCGCCCTGTTATTGGCTGCAATATACAACAGCATCGTCTCCTTCTCGCGAGGGGCAGCAAGGACTGGCGGCTCAGACAACTGCTTCTTAAGGGCCTCGAAAGCCTGATCTGCTTCTTTACCCCAGACAAAGTCATCTAATTTTTTAAGCAACTGATACAACGGAATTGCCTTCTCTCCAAGCCGGCTGATAAACCTGCTCAGCGCCGCAACCCGCCCGGCCAGCCTCTGTACATCGTTCAGCTTAGCCGGCTTAGCCAGGGTTGTAATTGCCTTGATTTTTTCTAGGTTTGCTTCAATGCCACGCTCGGAGACAAGAAATCCCAGAAGCTTGCCGGCTGGGACACCAAAGACGCACTTCTCCGGGTTAAGCTTCATCTGGTAGACACGGAGATTGTCATACGTTTCCCTGAGGTCCTCCAATAGAGTCTCCTTTTTCCGAGATTTGACCACAATGTCGTCCACATATGCATGAACATTTCGTCCGATCTGATTGTGAAAACAGCTCTGTACACAACGTTGATAAGTCGCCTGGGCGCTCTTCAGACCAAATGACATGGTCGTATAACAGAAGGCCCCGAAAGGCGTGATGGAAGCCGTTTTTTCCTGGTCCTCCTTCTTCAGCTTGATTTGATGATAGCCAGAGTAAGCATCCAGGAAGCATAAACTCTCACACCCGGCCGTGGCATCGATGATCTGGTCAATACGGGGCAAGGCAAAGGGGTCACTAGGACAAGCCTTATTCAGGTCTGTGTAATCCACACACATCCGCCAAGTCCCGTTTTTCTTCAGAACAAGTACTGGGTTAGCCAACCACTCAGGATGGAAGACTTCAACGATGAACCCGGCAGCTAGGAGCCGGGCCACTTCTTCACCAATAGCCTTCCGCCTTTCCTCATTGAAACGACGGAGGTACTGGCGAACTGGTTTAAACTTGGGATCCACATTAAGGGAGTGCTCAGCGAGTTCTCTCGGTACACCTGGCATGTCAGAAGGCTTCCATGCGAACATGTCCCGATTCTCACGGATGAACTCGATGAGCACGCTTTCCTATTTGGGATCCATATTGGCCCCAATGGTGAACTACTCAGAAGAATCGCCCGGGGTGAAATCAACTTGCTTCGTGTCTCTGGCCGACTTAAACTTGAGCAGAGGGTCAGACTCTGTGGTGGGCTTCTTCAGTGGCGTCCTGTCAGACAGGTCAACATTATCCTTATAATACCGCAACTCCTCAGCAGCGCAAGCTGTCTCAGCATAAGCCGCATCACCTTCTTCACACTCGAGTGCAATTTTCCGGTTTCCTTCCACTGTAATGGTTCCCCTTGGTCCTGGCATATTCATCTTTAGATAGACGTAACACGGCCGCGCCACGAACCGCGCGTAAGCCGGCCGGCCAAATAAGGCATGGTATGGGCTCTTGAGGTTAACCACCTCAAAGGACAGGAACTCAGAAAGCTAGTTATCCTCCGAGCCAAAAGCCACCTCAAGGGAGATTCTTCCCATGGGATAGGCCGACTTGCCAGGAACAATGCCGTGGAAGACTGTAGATGACGGAGTCAACTGCTTATCAGACAAATTCATCCGCCTGAACGTGTCATAATATAGGATGTTGATGCTGCTGCCTCCGTCCATGAGCACCTTAGTTAGCGTATAACCGCCGACTTGTGGCGCGACCACCAAGGCCAGGTGGCCAGGGTGGTCGACAAGGACAGGATGATCCGCTCTGCTCCAGGTAACCGGCTGTTCGGACCAGTTGAGATAGTAGGGAGCTGCCGGCTCGACCACATGGGCAGCTCGCCGTTGTACCTTCCGATCCCGCTTGCAGGTACTGGTGGTGAAAACATGATACTGTCCGCTGTTTAACTGCTTTGGGTTGCTCTGGAATCCTGCCGCACCAGCCTGATGCTGATTTCCCTGGTTGTTTCTCTGATTACCACCAGTATTACCAGCCCCCTGAAACCCGTCGCCCTGGCCACTATTTCCCTAGAAGCCGGGCCCAGCGAAGGGTCCCTGCAAGCCGGCTCCTGAGAAGCCGGGTCCCGGGTTGGCGGGTTGTCCGCCGTTGCCTCCCCCGTGATGATGATTCTCGAAGATGCGCTTGGCAAACTCTTGCATCACGTAGCAATTTTCCCAGGAGTGAGTGGTCGGTTTACCATTATAACTGTGCTTCGGACAAGGAGCTTTGAGGGCTTCCTCGTAAGTGAGAGGGCGACTTCCAGACTGCTTCCTCGAACCATCATTCTGTCGCAGACCTTTATTCCCTGTGCTTGTGTTTGCTACCAGATCAGAGCCACCGTCGTGACCCTTGCGTTTACTGCCGTTGCTGTTCTGACCATTACCGTTGCTCTGCTGCTGTCCCTTGCCGCCAGCTTTCTTGCCCTTATCAGATTTCTCCTCGTCCGACGGTGTATCCTTGGTATTATCCGACTCCGCGTACCGGGTTAAGACATCCATGAGATCTCCCATGTCCTGGACCTTTCGCTTGAGCCGCCCAAGCTTCTAGACCAGGGGCTGGAACTTACATGTTCGTTCCAGAACAAGCACTGCCTGAGCCGCCGAGATGCTATCAGAACTGTGTATAACTTCTGCAACCCGGCGGGCCCAATGGTGCGCCGACTCGTCCTCACGCTGGACACAACGCTCCAGATCAACAATTGTGGTCGGCCTCTTGCAGGTCCCCTGAAAATTCTTGATGAAACGCTCCTTCAGCTCCTGCCAAGTATTGATAGAATTCGCCGGTAGGTTTTTCATCCAAGTGCGTGCAGGGCCCTCCAACATCAGAGGCAGGTAACGCACACACACCGACTCACTTGCACCCAACAAGTGCATTGCCAGCTCATAACTCTCGATCCATTCCGTGGGCTCCAAATCCGCCGTGTAGTTAGGAACCTTGCGAGGCCCTTTGAAATCAGGGGGTATGCGCGCCTCTCGCAGCCCTGGTACCAAGCAAGGAGTCCCAATCAAGCGGCTTGACGAGCCCCCAACCCGGCCGTCAGTCGGGGTTGCGGCGGGCGAGTGTCGCACCTCTGGCGGGTTAACACTTGGCGGCGGGTTGACTCGAGCTGGCGCGTTGACGTGCGTTGGCGGGTCCTGCCCTGCTCGCGCGTTTTCCTCCTCCCACGCTCGAAGGACTCGAGCCGCATCCGTAACGTCTTACGGGATCCTAGGCTGGTGATGCTCCGCCAGCGGCTGGGCGGCTCTCCTGCGATGAGCGCTGCTGGAGACCGCTGGCGACTCCGGGCGCAAGCTCCTGGTCCGGCTCGGGTGGGGGGTTGAGTGAAGACGGTGCTGGCTGTGCGAATAATTGGCCTGCTGTACCACCGCGGTTTTGAGCATCGCAATAGCGTTCCGGGCTTCTGTCTGAATCGGGCCGTCCCCCTCGATCAGAATAGCTGCCAAGTTGTGGGTTGCCGCCAGCACGTTATCAACTGGGTTAGAGTAGTGTCCAATTGGGGTCTGGAACCGGTGAGACGGTGGCTGCTGCTGCTGATCTGGCGTACGAAGTCGAGCTGGCTCTTGCTGCCGAACAAGCTGCTGTAGCGGCGGCTCTCTCGTGGGGGCAACTCCAGCCCCCAGGTTCGTCGGAGCCGGCGGCGTGGTGAACAGCTGAGTCGGCTCGAGATTAGCCGGAAGCCGGCTCTGATGACGCCTCTGGTGAACAAGCTCTGACTCGGCCTGCCGGCGGCTCAAGTACCGTGTTTCCTCGTCAAGGCGCTGCCTCTCTGCCGCGATCTGGGCCTGCTCCTGTATCATGCGGGCGTTGTCCGTGTTGATGTCTTCTTGGATCTTGGCCATCTCCTCGCGACACTTCGTGATCTCCGCGTTGCGCGCCGCTGCGTTCTCCGCGGTGACCGGCTCGGCCATCAGGGCCGCCAGAGTAGCCATCAAGTCCGCGAGTGCCTGAACCCCGGTCCTCTGAGAGCCGGAGGCCGAGGCGCCGGCTCCTCCTGAGCTGGCCAGGAGGTTGTGCTGACCCGCCGCCGGATTAGCCGGGTCTCGTGCTGGATCTTGCCTACCTGCCATGTAAACCGTCGCGAAGCGAGGCGGATCTGGGCTCTCTGCGAAGACGTCGTCCGTGTGCCCCAGCCCTCCATCATGCAGTGGAAGAATTGACTCAGTTTCCCCCATCGAGGACTCGCCGTCAGATTGGACAAGCGTGTCGTCCTTAGACAGGGAGTTCTCTGACAGGGCCACCCCTTGGGCGAAGCCCACGAAGACGTGATCTGGGCCGGCTTGACTCGGGCCGGGTCTCGCCGGAAGCTGACCAACACGGCGCGCCGACTCGACGCCGGCGACGTTCTCCAACCCGGCGGCCGGCTCTCCGACCACCGCGATGAAGGTGTGGATCTTGTCGAAGGGGACCCGGTACCCGTACTCGATTGAGTCGGCGTCGGGGCCCCAGTGTGAATCGTCGATGTAGAGCTTCCCGCGGCGGCTCTTGGACATCATGCCAACCGCGTACTTCCCGAAACCTGGAAGAGATCCCGCTAAGAACTCAACTCCACCGTGCGTGAGCCCCACGGTGGGCGCCAACTCTCGTGGTTTTGTCGCGACAGATGTCCTAGAAGAAGGACTTAGAGATGAAGCCATCGCACTAACTTGGAAGCTTAGCGGGGTTAAGCGGGAGCGAAAAGATGCCGGGTTACCCAGGTTCGGCCCCTCACGGTGGAGGTAAAAGCCTACGTCCTGCTTGTCTATATTGCTGTGGATTTCGATTACAAGGACGCGGATTCGCTAACCTAGCTCTCGAGTAGATTGCAACTTAGTCCTTTTCGTATAGGTGCTCCCCTTTATATACATAGGTGGAACCCTAGATTACAAGAGTCCGGGTCGTTCTTTGACCCGTCTCCTATTCTGCCCTACTTGTTCTCCAAGTCGTGTCTTCTTGCCGTCTATCTTGTCGGGAGCCGGCCCAACGTTTAAGCCAGTACATCCTTACCAGGCCTCGCTAAGCCGGCCTATCCTTACCAGGCCTCGCTAAGCCGGCCCACGGAGAATCTTCAGGCCCGCAGTGAGTTGACCCGCTAAGCTCGCATTATGGCCGGGTTAACACCCTGCCGGGTCTCCATGCTGGTAAATATCCCCAACAAGACCCCCAGGGAGGCCTCCATGCAGAGGGGTTCGCTTCCTTCGGTTCACTCTCTCCCGTTGCATGGTTGCTCTTCGCTTCCCTTTAGTGACCCCTTCTCGCAACACAGAGCACACACACACTCTCGCCGGAGAGGCAGAACGGTGACCTAGCCCCTTCTCCCTCCTCCTTCCGAACAGCTCCAGGAGCGACCTTGTAGCCCTTGTGCTTCCCATACTACACTCGGCAGGATTAGGGGTGTTACCTCTCCAGAGGGCCCCGAACCTGGGTACGTCTCGTGTCTCGCACTTGCTCGTGCCAACCTCGCCTCCGAAACCCACCGGCGTCCTCTCGTAGCCCCACCTCTTTAGCCATCTTATGGCATCTGCCGTGAAAATACCACGACAGTTGGCGCCCACCGTGGGGCTGCACACGGCGCCGGCCGGAGTCAAGTTCCGGACGAGGCCCTTCACCAGCTCCGGCGAGCGCATCGTGCACGGTTTGGTCCGTGCGCCTGGCACAGCCAACCCGGCCGACTGCAGCGCTGCGCCGAGCGCAGACGCCGCCTGCCCCGCAGGCTGCCCCGTCGTCCCTTTCGGCGCGCTGCGCGTCTTAGTCGCACTCGTCCCTGACGTGTTCCCCAGCGAGGTACATAGCTTCGTCGGCTCTCCCGTCCCCGTTGGCTGTGCCGTCTCCGACGACGTCGCGGCTCTCTGCGCCCGCGCGGAGGTGCTGACCATCGGCACTAGCGTCGGCTCCCCGCGCGGCAAGGAGAAGGCCGCCAAGGCTGCCGCTGACGCGGCTCCGGTGCCGCCACGCCGGGCCGACCCGCTCCACGAGACGATCCGGAGTTTGCAAGCCCTCATCGACGCCCAGAAGCCGAACAAGCGCAAGCGAGATGCAGCCGGCGAGGAGTCCAGCCGGCCCTGGAACGCGGAGCTCCTCCGTCCGTTTTACAGTTAAACTCATGCATGTATGTATCACCACCTTTTGGATTTAATGAAAACAGCAAGCCCCCCGTTTTCGTTTCTCCCGCCGAGTCGGCGCAGCCGGCTCGGGGGCTCGGGGTCTTCCTTTTCCGTTTTTTACTAAGCTCTGCGTCTATGCACTCCCCCGCTTTCGATTCTCCCGCCGAGCCGGCGCAGTTGGCTCGGGGGCTAGCCGGCTAGACCGCGCCTCGCCATTTTTCCTTAAGTCCTTTCTGAAGCGTACGAACCGCCAAAGCCCTCTCTTCGTCTGCCACAGCCGGCTCTCGGTTGCCTGGTCAGCAAGAGCTAAAGGCCGGAAGCATCGTCACGCGAGGACGGCTAAGGAGGAGGGCCTGGCTCGGCCAATCCGGCACAACCCGCCCTCTCTCACTAATTCGCCGCACGACCGGCTGCGCGCCAGGCGGCTTTCGCCGCCTGCCGCCAGCCGGCCCAGTGGGTGTTTTCGCTCGCGCTCAAACGTCCGAAAAAGCCTAAGTATTGTGCGTCCCCTCTCAAGGCCGAATCCCCGTCCTAGCCATAGTCCGCAACCCGGCTGTCCGGTTAGCGGGAAGGAAGCCCGAAGAAAAGACAAACAGGAAAAAGGCCCAAAGCCGAACAACAAAGAGCGAAAACACGACAGTTGGCACCACAAAATTTATAAACAACACGGGCCCGCGGCCTCAAGTTCATTACATAAACAAAACCCCCAGTGGGTGGACCTGCTACCTAACAAAATTCAAGTGACCGAGTACAGGAAAGTTAAAGATAAGCCCTAGGCGGCGCCTGCGTCGGCTCCAGTCGGCGTCGGCTTGGCGGAGGTGGAGGCGGCTCCGGTCGCTGCTGGCTCGACGGAGGTGGATGCAGCCACCGGGTCGGACCTGGAGTTCTCCGGCCTCTCGGTCGTCGCGGTGTCGTCCGGCTCGGCTTCGTCATCGGCGTAGGCCCCCGTCTCGGCCGAGCTGCCGTCCGGATCATTGAGCTGCAGGCGGAACTCGTCGGCAGGGAGCTCCTCGCCGTCTTCCGTCCGCTCCAAGACGAATTCGTCGTACGGAGCGAACGAGGCCAAGTAGCTGGCCCGCCCGGCGATCCGCCGCGCCTGCGCCGCCAACTGCTCCTCCGCGCCGGCCCGCTGCGCCGCCAGGCGGTCAAGATCCACGCCGGGATACCCGACGCCACAAATTGCAGCGCCGTCTCCGCGCCGGCGCGAGCCGCAGATGCCCTCCACGCGCCGACCCGGTCCACGCCGGCCTCCAGCCATCGCGCCAGCCGGGTGACGATGTTCGGCGCCACCGCGCTCGGCCAAAGGCTCCGCGCCATGGCCAAGCCGGCATCGAACAGCCGGCGCATGTGGCCCTCGACGGCTCCAAGACGGGCCTCGCCGGCTAGGACGTTCTCCGACAAGGTCCAGTCGGCGTAAACGTCGACGTCCGCCCCTAGCGCACGCTGGTCCGCTCGGTGGGCGTACACGGCCGCATCGGCCGCCTCCTGCGTTTCGGGGAAGACTCCTGCCCAAGAAGGAAACCAGTTAGCCAGAAGAAAACAACTTGCCGGCTCGGCCAGCCGGATTGAAGAAAAAATGGTACTCACGGGCGAAGGCCTCATCGAGGTGCTGCGCCTCGCTCAGCATCCCGTGCTCCCGCACGGCCGATGCGCGGGCCTGAGCTGGGCGACCCTCTTGCCGGCGTCCGCCAGCTCCTCGGCCGCCTTGCCGCGCTCTTCCGCCAGCCGGCCCAGCTCCGTTTGGTGGGCCTCCTCCGCCTTGGCCTTCTCGGCCGCCAGCCGGTCCACCTCGGCCTGGAGCCCGTCGCGGTCGGCGACGGCAAGATCGCGCTGCTTGCCGGCTTCGGCAAGCCGGCCTCGGAGACCCAGCACCTCGGCCGCATCAGCTGCGCGACAAGGTTCCCGGTCAGACGCCGGAAGCAAGGACAAAAAGAAAGAAGGGCAAAGCCATAAGATTCGACCCGGCTGCTCCGTAGTCCGGCCCGAATCTCGGGGGCTACCCCCAGTGGGTGCGCTGGCGCGCCCCCACTGAAGACGTGCAAGACGTACCTTGGACCCGGCGCAACTCCTCTTCCTTGCCGGCTAGCTGGGCTTTGACCCCGTGGAACCGCTCCCGAAGCCGATTATACTTGGCGGCCCGCAGGTCGTACAGGTGCTGCGCAAAAGTTAAGTAAGAAGAACGCAAAAGATGGGCTATAAGATTTGAGCCGTCTGCTCCGCAGCCCGGCCCGAACCTCGGGGGCTACACCCAGTGGGTGCGCTAGCGCGCCCCCACTGATTCGACGATCAAGACAAGAAAAGAAGGAGAGACTCACCGCAAACGCTTGCTCCAGCTTCCGCGCCGCCTCATGCTTGTCACGGACGAAGGCCTGCAGGCGTTCGCTCGCCCGCGAAGTTGCGAGCGCAAGGCATCCGCCGCGTCGTCCTCCCGAGTGCGCGGCCCGATCACAACGGCGCCGGCGCTCGCCCACGGATGCTGCATCGCGGTCCCGGAGCCGGATCCGCTTCCACCCGGCCGCTCGGAGGATGCAGCGGCTTGGGGCGGAACGACCACTATGACACCGGCGTCTCCAGCCGCGGCCTCCGGGGCCGGCGTCGGCTGCGCTTGGCCGGATGGTGCGGGGTCCGCCCCGTGCCTCTCTTCGCCGCCCTCGCCTCCTCCTGCCGGGTCAGCCCGGGGCGGCGTGTCCACGACGATGTCCTCATCGACGTCCGACTCGCCGTTGGCCGGCTCCGTCGCCCCCTCTGGCTGCGGCTCGACGATTGTCACTACCGGCTCCGTCCCCCGCTCCATCTCCGGCCAGGCCCGGCCCGCGTTGATCCTGGCCTGCTTTGCGGAAGCCCTCTCCCACGCCGGGGCCGAGGCCTCCTCCATCTCTTTCGCAGCCTCCGCGTGATCCCGCCAGGCGTTGCGTCTCGCCGCGTCGAGGTCTTGGCCGGATTGGCGGGCTTCGATGTCCTCCTCCGCGGTCCGGGCCGGCTCGGGGTCGATGGCGCTGCTCCGGGTCTTCCGCCAGACGGCCTCGCCAGCCGCGGCCTCCGCGGCCGCCAACGCCAGGTCAACAGCGGACCTGTGCACAGCAAGTTCATCACCACAAGGGCTCAAGCAAGAAAACAAGCAAGTGATCAGAAACAGACAAGAATCACTCACCCGGTGACCTTCGAAACCTCCCGCCTTTGGCCCACGGACGGGGCGAGCCGGCATTTCTTCTTGACGATGGCCCTCTCCCGCGTTGGCGCCGTCGCCGCCGGGCGCTTCGTGGCCGGCCTCGACTCGACCGGCTCCTTCCCATGCGGCCGGCTGCCGGATTCCGCCGAGCGAGCCGGCCCGGCGCCAGCCGCCTTCCGCAGCCGCCTTGGAGGATCGACGCTGGCGTCCTCCCCGGGCGAGGGCGCTGCACCGTGGGCTCCAGCCAGGTCCTCTTGGTCGTCGTCTGGCCAGTCGCGCAGAAGATCTGAGGGCGGGGACTTACCCGCGTTCCGTGACCCGCCGGCTGCGGCGTCGGCCAAGCGCGCTTCGACTCCTCCCTCCTCCGCCTCGGCGCCGGCTTCCTCCGCGTCCGACTCGGGCAAGTCGGCCAGTAGGATCTGGGGATTCGGCCCGTCGTGATTCTGCTGGCAGGCGAACAGCTGCGGTCCTCCCGCGGCGTCAGGGCACAGAAATAACATTGAGGCGGCAAAAAATAGAGACCAGGGACTCACCGCCGGTGCCGGGTTTTCCCGGTGATAGGGCTCCTTCCCGAAGCTCCACCCCTCCTCCTTCAACCCGGCCTTGGAGATATAGTTGACCCGCTGGACGACCCCGGCCGTCGTCAGCGCCTTGGTCGACGTCCGGGTCGGGTCACGCCGGCCGCTCATGTCGCAGATCCGGTGTGCCCGGCGCTGCAGCGGCAGCACCCGGCGTGAGATGAAGGCCGCGATGAGGTCAGTCGGCTTCGGCCCCTCGCGATCCGTCATGTCCCCGATCCGGCGGCAGATGTTCAGGAGCTCCTGTGGCGGCTTCATGGGCAGTAGCCCCAATTTGACTTGGCGAGCAGCGCCGCGTTGACGAAAGGCGGCAGGTTGATGACGTCCACCGCCGGGTCGGCATTCCGGACGTAGAAAAACGTCGTCTGCCACTTCTTGGCCGAGTCCTCAAGCGGCAGCTTGGGAAACGGCCCGTTCACCCGGCCGGTGACCACGGCAGCCCCGCAATCCGACATCGCGCCTGCCGACGCCCCCTGCTGCTTGAGGAAGAAAAGCTTCGCCCACAGGTCAACAGTTGGCAGCATGCCGAGGTAGCCTTCGCAGAGCGTGGCGAACCCGGCGACCTGCAACACGGCGTTGGCGGCGAGGTGGTGCGGCTGCAACCCGAAGAAGTCGAGGAAGCTCCGGAAGAAAAGACTTGCGGGAAGGCCGAGTCCGCGCTCGAAGTGAGAGAAGAAGACGACGTGCTCGCCCTCCTGCGGCTGCGGCACCCTCTCCGGGCCGGGCGCGCGCGCGACCAGCGCCTCCACCGGCGGCGGCCGCTTCGTGCGGCGAAGGTACCGGATGTTCTCCTCGGTCATGATCGAGCCCTCCCAAGAACCTTTCGGCAGCGCCATTGGAGGGCTCCGCTGGCGTGGAGACGCGGCGAAGGAAAGGAGGAGGAGGAGACGGCCGCGAGCTGCGGGCCTCGGGTCGCGGCGTGCGGCGGCTGGCGCGAGAGCACGCGGCGGTAGCGCTTCGCTCGGGCGTGGTGGAGGAGAAGCAGAGGAGGAGCAAGGGGCGGGAGTGTGTGCGGGAACGTTTCCGTCGCACTTCTCCCCTTCTCATTTATAACCGCGAAGAGAGCGTGGGGGAGTGGGATCGTTTGCGCCCACGATCCCCACTCCTCCGCACCGTGCGCGCGCGTTTTACGCGCACATTTACTGCGCGGGGAAGCGCAACCGTCAAGCGCCGCCGCAGTAAATCCCTCGCGCACGGGCCGAGGGCGCGTCGTGGCGGGCCCGGTCCGCAGTCGCGTCCCGTCACGCGCGTGGGCTCGCAGGCCTCGCCCGCTGCGGAGCACCACGTGGCGTTCCGTCAGGCCGCGGCGGGCGCGAATCGCCGTATGAAGCAAGACTCGACCAACGGGCATTTCCGTTTCCCGCCCAGGCCGGGGTGCCGCGACCCGGCAACCGGAAGCCGGCGTCCGTGTCCGCCGTGCCGGCATGCGGACGAGCAGAGCCGCCCGGCCGGGCTCCCGCACTTCACCAACAAAACCGACTCCTCAGGGGGTAAGCTGCGAAGGCCCTCCTGCTTGGAGCCGGCGAGCCTTCACAGCTTCGGGGACTACTGTCGGGGGGATGAACCCCGGATAGGCAACGGAGCTCGAACCCCTTCTTATAAAATCATCGGAGCAGGTCAAGTCCCTCAGGCCGGCTTGCCAGTACGCCGGCTTGCCAGCGCGAGCCGGCTCGGCACGGCGACCCGGCCTGGCCGGCTGGCCCATGCCGGCTGGCCACGAGGGGACGGAGCCTTCGCGACGAAGCAAGCGTGGCTACAACGCTCCTTCCTTTACGCTGACAGAGCAGGCGAGGCTGCAGCTTTCCTTGCGCCTCCGCCCGAGGCGGGTGGTGTTAGGGAGGCGCGGTCCTGTAGAAACAACGGCGCCGACCTCCCTCTGACGATGGATAAGACGCGCCACAGTGCCCCGTACCCAGACTGACGAGAGACAAGACCCGCCACAGTGCCCCGCACCAGGCAGGTGCGGCGCACCTGGCGACCCGGCAACCCGGCGACCTGGCGGCCCCCACCACCGGCTCCCGGTCAATGACACCAGGGGCCCGCGCCTTTGTAACATTACCATTGTAACCCTGGGGGTCGGCCTATAAGACCCCCAGGGAGGCCTCCATGCAGAGGGGTTCGCTTCCTTCGGTTCACTCTCTCCCGTTGCATGGTTGCTCTTCGCTTCCCTTTAGTGACCCCTTCTCACTCCACAGAGCACACACACACACTCTCGCCGGAGAGGCAGAACGGTGGCCTAGCCCCTTCTCCCTCCTCCGTCCGAACAGCTCCAGGAGCGACCTTGTAGCCCTTGTGCTTCCCATACTACACTCGGCAGGATTAGGGGTGTTACCTCTCCAGAGGGCCCCGAACCTGGGTACGTCTAGTGTCTCGCACTTGCTCGTGCCAACCTCGCCTCCAGAACCCACCGGCGTCCTCTCGTAGCCCCACCTCTTTAGCCATCTTATGGCATCTGCCGTGAAAATACCACGACACTGGCACCCGCTATTTGAACGATGCCTCCTCGCCTAGTACGACCCGCACCGCACCACATCCCCATGAGCGCGATTTCTAGAGCATTGTAGGAGAGTCTCTAGACAGAGTAGAAGCAGGAGTTGACCGGCATTGCGGTCGACTGGCAGGCCCATCGTGCGGGATGGACGGAAGCAGGCTTGCCAGCGAGCTCGCCATGGGTCAGCGACGAGGACCGGATGATGGAGCATGCGTCCGACGACGAGTCGACGCATCCGCGCGCGTAGGCGCACTTCAACGTCGTTACGGTAGAAGAGCAATCGGCGTTGTACACACGGCGGACTATGGCGAGGAAGAGTTGGAGGTGTGACACGGACGTAGCCATGTCTGGTGTCTCATGTCGGCCATTGAGCTTGCCGGACATGGGGAAGACATGATGGAACACCAACGCCTCCACGGCCGGCCAAAATTTAGACTAGATTAAAAAAGTGTTCCATCATGTCTAAATTCACCGGCAAAAGGTGCGTTGCGTTTCTTTTCGAGTGGCAAGTTTTCGTACTGGTATAATGCTAGAATGCTATAGGCATTGTTCGTCATCTTATAGCTACTCGATATTTCGTCACCGCAAGATTCTTTGCTGGGGCCAAAACCTTGAAACATAGGAACAAGAATGGGAACAGTCAACATGCCGAGGGAACGGTCATACGTATGTTTTTGAAGGAGTCGTGGAGCTGAAGATTAGTCGGGTCAATCTAATTTCTTAGCCCGTCGTAGTGCGTGTTCGTAATAACCCCACCAATTACATCAGCATGTTCTTCCACTATCTAGCAACATACCTTTCCGTTCTCAGCACCGTGCAGAGATACGGCCGCGTTGCTGGAGAAAAAAGAAAAGGGAAAAATACACGTTGTGGTAAAGAGACGTTGCCATGGCACGACGTCATCGTCCCAAAAGGGCGTAGAATCCAGCCAATCACCTACTCCCTAGTCAGGTGGCGACAAGTGCCATTGGACACAACGACATACGACGTGTCCCGCTATCCGTTTCCTACACTTTTTTTTTTGAGGGAGTTTCCTACACTTGAAGATACAGGCGTATGGATCGGCACGAGCTCCATGCCTCGGAGTAGGATGGGGGCCCGGGGGCCGAGAACTACCAGCAGTGGCCACAAACAGCGGCAGAAGAAGCCAGCTTTTGGTGGCAACGAGCGAGACCGACCGACTGACCGGGCGAGCAGACGGCAGCGCGACCACTAGAAAATTCCGACCTGTCGTGCTCGGTTGAACCAGCAAAAGATTGCTGATTTACCAAGTCACTCGCTCACCCACACCCACGGCTGACGAGCGACGCCCCACTCCTACCGCAGGAACCTGAGATGGATGGAGTAATAATAACGCTAGAACCTGAATGTAACAGCACGGCCGTGGATTGGATTGCAGTTCAAACCAACCGGTGATATTTTTTCCAGAGAACACAATATCTTTCATTCGTATCCACCAGAAGAAACCAAGTCCGGGATGATGATGATGATCCCTGACTTGGCACTCACACTCACTCCAACAGCACCACTCGCTGTTTCACCACAAGCGAATTTGGCTTGCTTCCTCGCCCGAGGAACGAACCAAACTGGTAGTAGAAAACAAAAGTGAAGAACAAAGAAGGAACAGTGGGGAGGACGGATTTACAGGGAGGCTTCGCTCCGCCACCATCGTCATCATCTCGCTTGAGGGGAAATGTACACTCGCTCGCGGACGCAAACTCGCTGCTGGCTCAGCTATTTACACGGGCAGGCGCGCCGGCCGGCTGGCCAGCTCGTCTCGCTCTCGCCACGGGGAACGGGGAAAACGAACGCACGCACGCCACCTGGCATGGCCAAGTTGGAATTGGTAGCAGAAGGGTATCATCACTCCGCAGCAACGATCGCCGCCGGCCTAGTAGCGCGCAGGCTCCCGCTCCGCGGTTGCCGTAGCATCTCGATCAGCGCCTCAGCCTGCGGAATCGCGAAACGAATTAGTATATCGGAAGCTGCGGATTCTGCTTGTGATTATAATGGCCGAAAACGATTGTGCTTCGATGAGGAGCTAGCGATTGGTACCTTGGTTTTGAGCTTGGGGCGCGCGGAGGAGGACTGGGATAGGGCGACGAGGGGAGGGATGGCGCCCTCGCGGGCAACCATGGTGCGGTACGCGGCGTTGTCGTCGCAGATCTGGAGGAGGGAGAGGGTGGCGATCTCCTTCTGCCGCGAGGTCCCGACCTCCACCATCTCCACCAGGACGGGGATGCCGCCCTCCTCCACGGTGGCGGACCGGCCCTCGGCGAACCCCACCAGGGAGTGGAGGACGTAGGCGGCCTTATCCACCATGCCGGACTCCGGGTCCGACATCAGGTCCAGCAAGGGGCGCACCGCGCCGGCCTCGACGGCGCGCAGGCGGTTCTCGCGCGCGCCGCTGCAGAGCGCGTAGAGGGCCGTGGCGGCGTCCTTCTTCCCGCGCGCGCCGCCGGTCTCGAGGAGGGACACCAGCAGCGGGATAGCGCCCGCGCGGCCGACTGCGGCGGCGGCGGCGCCGTCGAGCTGGGAGAGGCGGAGCAGCGCGCAGGCGGCGTTCTCCCTGGCCGCGGGCGACGCGGCCGACTTGAGCGCGCGCACGAGCGGCCGTATCGCGCCGGCCTCGACCATGATGGCCTTGTTCTCGTCGCAGATGGAGAGGTTGAGCAGCGCCGTGACCCCGTGCTCCTGCAGCAGCGGGTCGGCGTGCGACAGCAGCGCGACGAGCGGCCGTACGGCCCCGGACGCAGCGATGCGGATGCGGTTGTCCGGGTTGTGCTTGGCGAGCAGGCGGAGCTCCATGGCGGCGCGGCGGAGCGAGTCGACCGACGCCGAGGGCGACTCGAGCTCGGCGACGAGCGAGGAGATGGAGCCGTCGGACGCCTCGGCCGCGCAGGAGAGCAGCAGGCGGTGGATGCCTGCGGCGGCGGCGGGCGTGAAGGAGAGGTCGTCGCTGCCGCACTCGCTGAAGGGCTCGGAGCAGGAGGAGTCGCCGCTGTCGCTGTAGCAGCTCCGCCGCCGCGGGGAGACGGAGGCGTCCGAGTCCATCCTCTCCGCCGTGTTCTACCGGAAGCAAATGCCGCGGCAGGCAGAGGGGCTCGGAGGCGAGAGAGAGAGAGAGAGAGAGCGCTGGGGGATGGAAGAAGAATTGGGTGCGTTGCGTTTTCGGAGAGGAGACGACGGGGCGAGCGGATGAAATAAGCGAGGGGGGATCGGGTGGGTTGCTTAAATTAATCGCGTTAATTATATTATATTAATAATCAACCAATGGCCCTTCCATTACTACTTTTCTGCCGCTTCTTTGGCTCGTACGAGCACCGCCACCGTCAGATCTGGAATCAGACGGCCCCTCTCCGCCACCCACCGTCGGAAAGGTACGTGACAAATGGCGTGAGCGCCCGGCCGTCCGATGGGCATCCAGCGGGGGACGCGGACCGCATCTCGTTAGGGACGGACGGGACGAACCAGTAGCACGGTGGGGGGCGAAGAGTTCAGCGCGCGACACGTGCGACGACGGCCGCGTACGTACGGGGTCGCGCACGTGAGGCCGGCAGGACGCATGCAGAGCGAGCGGGCCGCACCACGCCGCGCTGCCGGTGGGCTGGGCTGGGCTGGACGCCTCGTGGCCCCACGGCGCAGCGACGGGGCGGTGAGCATGGTGCACGGTGCTTTGCCGCGGCGGTGCGGCGGCGGGGCTTGGGGTGGGAAGCAGAGATCGGGTAGGTGCCGCGCCGGTCGGCAGGGGTTGCCCCGTTCCCCAGTTCCCCTGATTTTGACGGTTTTGGATGTCTTCGTCGTGAAAGGGAGGGCAATGGCAGCGTCTGCACATCTCGTGACGTTTTGGCTTCTACTGCGTCAGATACCACGAATCATACCACGTAGTACGTGCCCACATGAGCATTTTGCATGCCCCCATGGTGTCGGCTCCGAGTCGCCCTAGTCCTTGGATGTTTCTGCACTGGCTTATCATTACACCGCGAACTCACAGTAACCAATTTTAGTTGCTTAACTAAGGCTAAGAGCATCTCCAGCCGTTGAGGCCCCTAGGAGGCGTTTTTTGGGCCGGTTGGGGTTGCCCCGGCGTAATTTTTGCTCTGGGGGCGAACTTTTTTCCAGTCGTTGCGCTCCCAGCCACCAGACCAGATGGACGATGCGCGGACGCGAGGGGCGGCTCGTCGGCGCTGGGCGGCTGCATGAGGAGCGCGGTGTAGTAGGGCACTTGCACGAACGGGGCGCCGTGGCCGTGGCCGGCGACGGGGACGGCGGCGGGGGGCGCCTCCTGCGGGGTGACGCCGGCGGCGGCGATGATGGAGGGCTCGGCCTGGCGGAGCAGCCACTCGATGGTCTCGCCGTCGGTGCGGTGGCCGAGCTCGCGGGTGAGGTGAAAGACGCGGGCGGCGACCATGGCCGGGATGCGGACCCGGCGGCCGCGGCCGGCGACCTTGGCGTGGCGGTCCGAGGGGCGGCGCGGGCGTGCGTGCCGGGCGGCGCCACAAGGTGAGGAGTTGCGGGCGGAACGACGGCTCCAGTGTGATACAAGGCAGAAACTACTGGAACCAAACCTTGCGGTGGTGCGGCTCGGCGACGTGGCGGTGAGCGGCGCCGCAGCCCGTTGAAGTGGCGCCCGGTGATAGCAAAGCAGACGGCCGTGCGGGTCTCCGGCGCGGACGGGGGCGGCGGCGGCAGCGGGCGGCGCGAGAGGCTGGGGGTCTCCGGCAGCGGGCGGCGGGCAGCGGGCGGGGTGAGGCGGGCGGCCGAGGCGAGCGGGCGCGGGCGGGGGCAGCGGGCGGCGCGAGCAGGTGGGGGTCTCCGGCAGCAGGCGGTGCGACCGGGCGGGGGCGGGGAGGGCGAGCGGGCGGGGTGGCGCTCGCGCGGGCTCGTCGGCGCTGGGCGGCTGCATGAGGAGCGCGGTGTAGTAGGGCGCTTCCACGAACGGGGCGCCGTGATGGAGGGCTCGGCCAGGCAGAGCAGCCACTCGATGGTCTCGCTGTCGGTGCGGTGGCCGAGCTCACGGGTGAGCTGGAAGACGCGGGCGACGACCATGGCCGGGATGCGGACCCGGCGGCCGCGGCCGGCGACCTTGGCGCGGCGGTCCGATGGGCGGCGCGGGCGCGCCCGGCGCGCGGCGGGGCCATTTGCATGCAGAAAATAGAGGAGAGAGAGAAAGGAGACAGACAAGAGAGAGAGGAGATGGGCGACTGACGGTGGCCCATCTGCATGCAGAAAATAGCGCCGGAGCCCCCAAGTGCCCCCGGTGGGTTGGGTTTGGCCTGGGAGCGCCGGCTCTAATTTTGCCCAAATCCGGCGAAAAGTGAGGAGTTGGGGGCGCGAGTGGGGCTTTTTTTGTCCGTCGGCGCCGAAAAAATGCTCCTGGGGGGGCTTTCTGGGGGGACGGGTGGAGATGCTCTAATAAGCTGCGGATTTTAAGCCTGATGGCATACCAAACCTGAATGGATGGCATAAATAGACAGAGTAAGCCTACTCCATCCGGTCTAGTCAGGGCAGACAATGATCTGTATACTACTATTTGATTTGATTCCGTGCAGTTGGGGTAAGGCATGCCACTCAGCAGCAAAGTAGTATACGTAGTGTAAAACTGCCCACGAGAACCGTCAAGTACAATATCCGCTAAAATAAACTCGTTACTTATGCATATGCCACGTGCTCCATTAGTCATTCTTTTTCTCTCCCTCCATGTAGATCAGCTCGGCGAGTCGCTGTGCGACTTTCCATGGTCGCGTTAACTCGTTGTTAGAGCACCTTTTGACTCCTTTTTCCGCACTATGCACAAAGCACAGAATAAAATGTTGTCCAATTCCATTTCGAGGAAGAGGACACGTTACGCCCGATGTGGAGCCCGGACCGGAGCGTCTGAACGTCCACCGCGACCACTTCGAAAGTGCCAAAAGGTTATTAAGCGGTCTGCATCGCTTGGAAAAGGAGGAGCCGCGAAAGTACTACACTGATAAGTGATACAGATTAAAGGCAGCACTAGAGACTAGTAGCACGTACTTACGTCCTCTGCTCCGGCTGTACTTGAATTGACATGCGGTATAGCATGGCGCGATTGACCGGCCAAAATGGGACAAGAAAATGTAAAATACTCGTGAACGCGTGAGTGAGAGGGGAAGCTTTGGAGCACGGGGTCGCGGTGGAGGTGCTGGCGACCTCACCGGTCACCGGGCAGCAACCCGCGGGGAAGAGAGACGATGATTCCTGACGTGGAGAAAAAGACGCGGGTGGTAGCAACGGAAGGCCAGATCGTCGGCGTACGCGCGTAGCCCGCGCCTGTTCGATCTCTGTGTTTCCAACCGAAAGCGCGGTCTTAGATTGATGTTACCATCCTAGGCCCATGACATAAGAAGGCCTAGCAGGCTGAGGAATCGGCTGAGAAGAAACGAGCTTCCCAGGATTGGCTGCACGGCCCATCCTGCCACGGACGTACCAGATCCTCAAAAAAAAATGTTTCTCAAAAAAAAAAAAAAAAAAAAGATCCTCAAAAAAAAAAAAAAAAAAAACACAGACGTACCACATCGCCTCAAAAAAAAAAAAAAAACACGGAACTACCACATGAGCATCTTGCATGCTCTGATGTTGTCAGCTCCGAGCCGTCCAAGTCCCTGGATGTTTCTGCACTGGTTTATCATTACACGGTAAGCTCACCGTTATCAATCTTAGCTGCTTAAGAGCATCTACAGCCGCGATGGGCAAATCCGACACCTCAAACGCTTGCGGACGCGCCTGGGCGCATCCGCGGATACTGACCGGGCACCCCTCAAATTTGCTTCTCTGTATCCGCGTCTCATATCCGACACCTCATATTCATACTAAACATGCAACGTTGATCCACTCTACGTGATCAAACAATAGACAACAAAATGAAGCACAAACGAACAAAAGATCGGCTGCAAACGAATATTAACAAACTTTCCAACACCCGAAAGATTATCATAGTTCGTCACCGGACAAGTTCTTCAACTTCTACAACTAAAAACGATATAAACATAGAGGAGGGAGGGGGGGGGGGCGGGATCACCACTTCCTCGCTGGGCCTTTGCCCTTCCGGTCGCCGACGCAGCTGTAGGCGTCCGCGACTAGTGGAGGGTCTTGGTTGTCCGAGGATGAGGTGCAGCTGTCGCGGTCGCCGTCGTCGTCGTCATCGTCGTCGGAGAGGACGATGAGGCCCTTCATCCGATGGACCGCCCTGTCCTGCTCCCGCCTCAGCTTGGCGACCCGAGCCTTCTCCGCCGCTGCCTCCTTCGCCTCGCGCTCCGACAGCTCAATAGCTAGCCGGAGCGCCTTGGCGTTCTTCCGTCGGAGGCGGCGGGCGTCCGTCTCCGCCGTCGTGAGGGACCGGCGGTAGACCCACGCGAGGAGCCGCGCGTCCTAGTCGGGCTCCGCCTACATCCCGCGGCGGCGGCGCGCGGACTGCTCCACCTCGTCCCTCTCCCATGCACGCTGCCTCTCGCGGCGCACGGCGCGCGCCTCCGATTCCGGAGTGCACATGCGGGCTGGCGGCACGGGCACTAGCACCCACCGCTGCCCACGTGCAGGAGCGGCTGGCGGAGGAAGGAGACGGCGCGGGGACGGTGCGGACTGCGCTGTCCTAGCGGAGCTGCGCGCGGACTGGGAGGGTCCAGCTCTGGCGTCCGCGCTGCGCCGGCGCGGGAGCTGCGGCGACGCTCCAGATCCGGAGCTGCCGCCGGTGTCCACCTTGGACCGCTCCAGCGCAATGCGGAGGGCCATCTCCTCCTCGTAGTCGAGGTCGGAGCCGGAGCCGCTGCCAGAGCTGGACATCGGAGTCGACGGAGTGGATGGGAGCGGAAACGGATAGGGAGAGGAGAGGACGGAGCGAGAGAGAGTGAGCTAGGGTTCGTAGCGAGGTGCCCGGATGGTTTTTTTTTGTGGGGCAGCGGTAGGGTCGGTGGTGGGCCTGGCCTGTCAGGCGGACGCGCCCGGGCGTGCCCGGTGTCGGTACCAAAACCGGCAGATCTCGGGTAGGGGGGCCGAACTATGGATCTTGGAGTCAATGGATAACAAGGAACGTAGAGACAGTGATTACCCAGGTTCGGGCCCTCTCGAAGAGGTAAAACCCTACGTCCTGCATGATTGTATTGATGTGTTTGTGTGATGATTACAGAGTTGATCTACCTCGAGATCGGATGGACTAAACCTTGGGTGGGTATGACGATAATGGTTCTCTCTCCCCCTCTACGGACTAACCCTCTGGTTTATATAGACACCGGGGGGGACCTAGGGTTACATAGGGTCGGTTGTCATCAGGGGATAAACACGGCGGCTACGCTAAACATCTCTTGGAGGAGACGTCAAGTCTTCGGAGGTTTCCTTCTGGTGCACGGGGTCGCCTGCAATCCGGCCTTCCTTCGATGAGTTAGGAGCGGCCCATTAGTTCGGCCCATGAGAGATAGGCCGGCAGCCTGAGTACCCCCTAGTCCGGGACACCCTCAGTAGCCGCCGAACTAGTCTTCGAAGCCGAGATATATACCGAACACCATCGGCTTTGTGGACCAGTTCCTTCCCTTCTGTGGTACTTGCGTCAAGCCTGCGACCCCTCTGAATCAAGTCCTCAAGGGTTGCCCAGCCGTATGTTCCCCGAATTATGCTTCGGTCTCTGAAGTGTGTCAATAACTTAGCCCCGAAGGCTAGTCGCATAGGTGTGAACAGTGACCCCATCTGGCAACTTTTGTCGAAGGGTCACGATCTGCCACGACCACGAGTTGGTTATGAAAACACGATTCGCGGTTCGAGACGGTTCCTCCATTGGCGCATCCCATCGATATGGAGATCGTGCCATGTTTTTAAGGGATATGATCAATGACTCGGGCTATCCCATGCGCGCATAATGGCACGATTATACGGGGAAGCGACGAGGCATGCGGCGCAGTAAAAGGACCCTTGGTTTTACAGTAGCCCATAAAAGGGGAGCTGCCACCATTCTCTTCGCACGCTCTCACTTTCTCCTTCACCGTTGCCCTCCCAATCTCTTGAGCTCCGGCGCCCAGATCTGTTCTCCCTTCCAAGAACCTCTCCGGCCACCCACTCAATCCAGCCATGGCCGGCTCTGGGTCTAAGGGCAAGTGCGAGACCTCCATCGTCACCAAGAGCGCCATCCTAGAGCTGAAGAATACGAGTTACCTTCCCACCGACATCGCTAACCGCGCTCCGGAGGCGGGTTGTGACGCCCCTGCTCGACCGTGCACTAATCATACACGCAAATGCACACGATTGAGATCAGAGACTCACGGGAAGATATCACAACACAACTCTAAACTCAAATTCAAACATAAATCATCATATTACAAACCAGGGGTCGCGAGGACCCGAATACATAAGTCATACACACAAATGATATCTGAGTACAGACATAGTTAGTCAAATCTGCCTTAAGAAGGCTAGCACAAACAACGACTCTAGATCGAAAAGGCGCAGGCCTCCTGCCTGGGAGCCTCCGAACTACTCCTGGTCGGCTGGCTCAATCCAGTAGTACGTGCCGTCGGGACCCTCCTGGTAGTAAGCTCCTGCAGTGGCATCTGGCTCCTGGGCTCCAACGTCTGATGTATCATCAAATGGGTATGGGGAAAAGAATAGCAGAGCAACCGTGAGTACTCATCCAAAGTACTCGCAAGACTGACATCAGATCTATGCTAAGTATGCATCGTTATCAAAGGAATGGGGCTATATCTTTGGACTGAACTGCAGAATGCCTGAATTGAGGGGGAGAAGCCTAGCCTATCGAAGACTAGCATCTTGAAGCAATCTTGCAGCATTAGAAGAGAGCAGATCAGCATATTATAATTTAACAAGCATGTTGAAGCAAGCCCAGAGATCCTTCCTCAACTCCCTGCGAGAAAGCGATCCCGGAGCTTATAATTAATTAACAGGTATCCAGTTCAAATAGTGGTAGATCGGGATACAACACTGAGCGTCCTTTTACCGTGGACACGGCTATTCGAATAGATAACTTCCCTGCAGGGGTGCACTACTGTTACCCAGCACGCTCGATTACATCTGGCCGGACACACTTGCTGGGTAATGCCCGGCCTCGGGTAATCAACACGACGCAGTCCTACCTAGGCTCAGCAGAGAGGTCAACACGCCGGTCTACATCCTAAGTGCGAAGGGGTCTAGGGCCCATCGCCCTTTGCACTCCTGCACGTTGCGAGACTGGCCGAGGCCCAGGCGCGACACTATATACACAAGTGACGTAACCAGCCCACCCCAGCAATCAGCCCGCACTGCTGAACTGTGACATCTGAAGAGCTTTCGGGAGAAACAACGACGTGGAGGGTCCCATAAACCATTATCCCACGTGGTGGTAGTGCGTATAGGGCCAACGACCCACTCAGATCAAGTACCCAAATCCGTTAGGCGTATTTAGTAACTCGCAGAGGCAATCAGACTACCTGTCGCACCGACTGTAGGAGATATGCCCTAGAGGCAATAATAAATGTTATTGTTTATCTCCATGATCATAATTATGTTTATGTTCCATGCTATAACTGCTATGGTTCTCGAGTCTGCAATAACCACGAGGCTCGGAGGAAGACTCATATGCACGTGTGGAATAATAAACGGTAAAAAGTATTCCTAGTCTGGCCTCTAAGACTAGCTCAAGTGTTGCATGATGGTTCTGTTTTCCTGATCATGGGCATGACTATGCCGGCAACTTTGAGGGCACAATGTTAGGAGAACACTTGTGTTGAATCGACCCGAATTGATGTTATGCTATGAGATTCATTCGTCACAAGTTAATGGTTAATAACACAGAGAAGTTAATGTTTGCATAATTCCTTAGACCATGAGAGTGTCGAGTTTCTTCATGCTTGCTTCATGAACTTTGGGGTTTGTTAAACGTCATCCGTAAATAGGCGGCTATTACGGCGGCTTACGGGTTCATGGATAAGTATGTCAAGTAACTTGATAGCTCAAGATTGGGATTTGCTAATCCGACGATGGAGAGATATTCTCGGGCCCTCTCGGTGTTACGGTATCCACCATCGTCTAGCCAGACACATTGTGATTTGATCATTGGGATGCCGGAACGCGGGAACGAGAAAAGAGAACAAAACCGGTAACGAGGTAACTTGCATAGTGGACAAGTTGTTGATCCACGGGGATGCAATAAATCTCACCTCGGGTTTTGTAACATATCGCGAAGCAATAAGAATAGCACACGGCAACTAGAGGTTCACTCGAATATTCATTCGTGTGGGTATAGGGGTCAATATGGGTGTCCACGGCTCCGATGTTGGTCATTGATCGGAAAGAGTTTCGGTCATGTCTATACTTCACCGAACCTATAGGGTCACATGCTTAAGGGTCATCTATCTGCCGAATACTAGACGGGGAGTCTGAGAGAAAATCACCGAAATGTTTTCGGACGAAACGGAAACGTTCCAGAGAGAACACCGGAATAGTTCCGGTAAAACTGAAAAGTTGTTTCA
Source organism: Elymus sibiricus (assembly GCA_039707655.1). Taxonomy (NCBI): domain Eukaryota; kingdom Viridiplantae; phylum Streptophyta; class Magnoliopsida; order Poales; family Poaceae; genus Elymus; species Elymus sibiricus. Next base: position 161,680,796 of record CM077666.1, on the reverse strand, counting down.
GGCGATACCATTAAGTCAAATTGTTTTCGGCACACGTCTGGAAATTCTTGGAGGATGCCAGAAGTGTTCTGGAAACTTCTGGGAATTTTCCGGGATAAAAACCGGAAATGTTCCGGAGCTGCCGGAACCGATTTGGTTGCTTTTCGCTGAAGAAAAACATTGTTCCGGAATTGTTTCGGAATGCGTTCAAAATTGTTTTAGTGGGTACTGGAATTGTTCTAGACACACAGAAATAATTTGGGATATAACGGACGCAGAAAAATGTCTTCGTGAATAGTGAAAGTGCTTTTTGGATATTTTTTGGAAAGTCACCTTTTGGGATATTTTCCCAAAAGGCTTCTAGAAGGCTTGGGGGCTAAGAAACCCCCCTTGGGAGGCCCCCCAAGAGGAGTTGGTCGGCCACATGTGGGCTCCTCCATGGAGCCCCACTTGCTCCATTATTTCTCCTTTATGCCCTTGTGGAAGTTTTCTTTCATGGGCATTTTGGGTTTTTTGGAAGTGCCCATCCTACCCCTTGGCTATCCTATAAATAGAGGTGGAGAGGAGCTCTCCATTCTCATCCTTTCTCACATACACATACCATGACATTTCTGGCTTCTCTCTCCCTCCCAGCGAAATAGTTTCGTAGAGCCGAAAGGCTGTCTGGGTTCCGGTGGGAACTAGTTCTGGACGGCGAAGCCCTGCCGGATAGATGACACCGTATGTGTGCAACTCTGTAGAGAGATCGTAGTTTCGGTCTTAGTTCGAGAGTGCCTCCCGAAGGGCTGTCCGAGTGACTGTCCGAGTTTCGAGGGTCCTCCCGAAGGGCTGTCTGAGTGACCGTCCGAGTTTCGAAGGTCCTCCCGAAGGGCTGTCCGCGACACCGTCCGAGGGACTGTCCGATCGCATTCCGGAGGGCTGTCCGAGGGGCAGATGAGGGAGTACATCCTCGCGGTTGGGAGGTTGTAAATCCTAGCTGTGGGGATCTGCACCGCCGATCGTCATCGACTCTACTTCCGCTGCGCTACGAGTCGGTAACGAAAAGATCAAACCTTGTATGCAGTCTCCATAGTGATCCTGGGCTGGTACGTAGGTCGGAATTTTTTTGTTTTCTGCTGCGTTACCCTACACCAACTTGGTAACACATGGATCACGAACAGGGTGGTCTCCGCCTGCCCTGTCGTTCCGCCACAATAATCTCTCGCGGGTGCCCTCCTAGCAAACCCGACTTCATAATTCCCTGCAGGTACCCCTCGGGGTAGACCCGCCTGTAACAAGGCCAAAGTATATGTGTGTCCAAAGTATCGAGAAGGGATCCGAGGAATCACCCTCGATGGATTCCCCACTCGAGGAGTTGCACGACGGTAGCTTTGTCGGAGTGATGAAAGAGGAATCACCCTCGGTAACACACATCCGGATAGCTATTCTACAGAGGCATCATCGGAAGTGAGATGAGAGGATTCACCCTCGGCACTCGATGCCAGCTCTGCAGGGACGAGCAACTTAGGGGGAGTGCGGTGTTGTGCTGTTCTCATCCCGTTCGATCACATTGATCGGGGCACAGGTACTAAGCAGAGCAACTACAACAAGGAAGAGGGGCCACAGATGGTTTTCCATCCAACCTATACTAAACAGTTTAGGATAACAGGCAGGTATCAATAACGGTTACAAGAACAGGCTATGCATCAGAATAGGATAAAACAAAGCAGTAGCAATTTTTAATGCAAGCAGGAGGGAGAAGGAATAGGTGATATAGGCATGCGTCAAGGGGGGTTGCTTGCCTGGAAACTCTGCTGAGAGGGGTTGATCGCCAGAAGGCTGCTCGTCGGGAGTGTAGTCGTACTTTGCTGCGTCGGCGTCGGTCTCGGCGTCTATCAGGAGAGAAGGAGGGGGAAGAAACAATAAATTCACGGCAAAAATGCAATCACTATGCATGACATGCCTAAATGATATGCAGAGGTGTTTTACTACCTAACTAAATGTTTTAGTTAATTTAGAAATTTATTTGGATTTATTTTATTAAAGTTGAGCACTATTCATTTATCGAAATCAGTCAAAAAGTTCCAGGTTCGGTATGTTAGAGGGGTGTGGTAGGTATGTGGATAGGATATTCGGATTCTTCATATTTTTCTGATCATTTTTCATATATAAATTATTTTCATCCGAGTTACGGTTTATTTTATATGATTTTTCAAAGTTTTATTGATTTTCTGGAATTATTTTAATTAATTAAATCCGAATTATCCAGAATAGTAAAAGGTGATGTCAGCATGACGTAGGAGTGACGTCAGCAGTCAACAGACTCGCTGGCCAGTCAAACCTGACCAGTGGGTCCCACTGGTCAGTGACTGGACTAATTAAACAGGGTTTTAATTAACTAATTGATTTAATTAGCAGGTGGGACCCTTATGTCAGAGGCTGATTAGCTAATTAATTTAATTAACAATTTATTTAAATTAAAAACGTTTTAATCCGGCGAGACCCACATGTCAGTGGGCCACGGTGCCACGTCAGCGGCTGACTTAGTCAACCGGTCAACGGGGTCCACCCGTCAGTGGCACAGGGGGGCCCACGCGTCAGGCCACGTCTGCCTCATCGGCGCCGGCGCCGGAGAACGCTCCGGCGAGCAAAAAACTGCGGCGACGCTACGGGAGGTGGCCGGAAATCGTGCACGGAGGGCTATTCGACGCGCGCGAGGTGGCGTTCGAAAGCGGAGACCGAGCCGCGTGGATCTACGGCGGTCTCGTGGTCGGAGGAGCTCTACGGTGATGACAGCGAGCTCGGGAACTTCGCCGGAATTCGGGCGAAATCGAGTACGGCGCTAGAAGCTACGGGGAGAAGGGCTGGCGGCACGGGCGGCATCAGCGAGCTGCCCTGAGCACGCTTGTGTGCTCAGGCGAGCATGACGGCGACTAGCACGACGGCGACGAGCTACGCGGCGGCGACGGGTACGGGCACGGCGAATGTGGCGGTTGCAGACACGATAAGAGGCCGGGGAGAGAGGGAGAAGACGCGGCTGCTCACCGTGAGCCTGCAGGTGTGAGTTAGCGTGCTCGGGGAGGATCAACGGCGACGAATCGGCGCCGGAGACGAAGACGGCCGTAGGGGAAGAAGAGGTCGTCGGGCTCGCGGTAGTGGCTCCTGGCTTGAATGGCTGGGCGCAGTCGACGGAGAAGACGATGGCGGAGCCTCACGACATCTTGGCGAGGCGAGGCGGTGACGGATAGCACGGGATCGAGCGCAATGGCGGCGGTGACTTTCGGGTAAGCTTGCGCGAGAGCGATGGAGGGGATGAGAGGGGGTTCTGGTGGGCTAGGGTTTCGCGGAGGAGGGAGAGGCGCACGGGGGAGTCCTTAACGGCTCGGGGGCGCCGGCGGATGGCCGAGAACGCGACGGGCAGCGCCGTGTCGCCGCGCGCGCGTGACAGCGAGCGGGAGGAGGACGATGACCGGTTGGGCTGGGCTTGGCCGCACTGTGCACTCAAGGCCCAGTGCGCCAGTAAGCGGTGGGACTTTTCCTTTTTCTTTTTCTATTTCTATTATTCTGCCTGTTTTGATAATTGTTAGACTACTACTTGACTTTTGTAAAATGCAAATGTGGCCCATTTAAATACTTGGTAACATTTGACACTGCCAGAAATTGGTTTGGTGAAATAATTATTTCATTTACAATTTGTATTAAATAAAATGGTGTTAAATGTTGCTGTGAGCTACTGTTTGAGGTTGTTGGAGTCACTTAGTGATATTTAGTGATGTTGTTTTCCTGAACATATTTAGTTATGGATTATTTGCTAATTAATGAACATTTTTATTTCCAAATTGAAACAACTTTTATTTTCACTTTAAATTTAAATTTGCAATTTGAATTGGGATTTGAAATGAGATATGATGCAATGATGATCAAGCATAGTTAAGCATGGTGACTTGGCAGTAACAAAAGGTGATCACTGTAGCTGTTCCAAAATCTTGAAGTAAAGAGGCTGCCACGATCTGAACTGATCTCCAACGGAACACCGTGGAGTGACACAATTCTGGAAACATACAAGTCTGCTAACTGGCTGGCAGTGATTGTCTCCTTGACTGGCAGAAAGTGAGCAACCTTTGAGAATCGGTCGATGACGACAAAGATAGCATCACAACCCTTCTGTGATCTGGGAAAACCAGTAATGAAATCCATTTCAACTTTGTCCCATTTCCATTCAGGAATTTCAAGGGGTTGCAGAGTTCCAGCAGGCCTTTGATGTTCTGCTTTGATGCGACGGCGAACGTCACACTCAGCGACATACTGAGCAATATCTTGCTTCATATCAGGCCACCAATATCTCTGGCGAATGTCTTGGTACATCTTGGTACTGCCAGGGTGAATTGAAAGAGGCGTATCATGAGCTTCTTCCATGACGCGCGGGGTCAGATTCAGGTGTCCCATTCTAGGAACCACTAAGCGGTTTTTGAAGTACAAGGCGCCATCAGTAGCAATGGTGAAGAATAAGGGCTTTCCCCTTTTGATATCTCGCTTAATTTTCTCGACCTCAGAGTCAGCCTTCTGTATATGCTTGATGAGGTCATCGAGCTCTGATTCAACAACCAGGGTATTGAGATGACCCTGTGGAACAATGTGAAGGTTCAACTTGCGAAGTTCTTCATAAAGCATAGGTTGCGCTTCCTGAACCATGAGGTTTTTGCAATAAGCCTTGCAACTCAAGGCATCGGCCATTACATTAGCCTTGCCAGGGGTATAAGAAATATTCATGTCATAGTCAGCTATGGTCTCAAGCCATCTTTGTTGACGAAGGTTCAGAACTGGTTGGGTATACAGATACTTCAAACTCTGGTGGTCTGTGTATATCTCGCAACGATTACCAAGGAGGTAATGTTGCCATAGCTTCAAGGCATAAATAACTGCAGCAAGCTCGAGATCATGTACTGGATAATTTTCCTCGTGAGGACGCAATTGACGAGAGCCATAAGCAATTACTTTGCGCTCTTGCATTAGGACACAGCCTAATCCTTGACGAGATGCATCAAAGTAAATCACGAAGTCCATTTTGGAATCCGGGGGTGCTAGCACTGGGGCAGATGTCAACTTATCTTTGAGTGTCTAAAAACTTTCTTGGCACTTTTCTGTCCACTCAAACTTAACGCCTTTGTGGAGCAGATCAGTCAACGGCTTAGCAATCTTGGAGAAGTTCTCGACGAATCGGCGGCAATAACTAGCGAGACCGAGAAAACTTCGGACTTGCTTGACATTCTTCGGAGGAGTCCAGTCAAGAATGGCCTGAACTCGTTCTGGGTTGACAGCGATGCCATCTTTGGAAATCACGTGACCAAGATAAGTCACTTCAGATAACCAGAATTCACACTTCGAGTATTTGGCATATAGCTGGTGTTCTCGAAGTTTCTCCAATACAAGACGAAGATGTACGGCGTGTTCTTCTTCGTTCTTGGAAAATATAAGGATATCATCCAAATAAACCACGACGAACTTGTCGAGGTAGTCCATGAAGATATAGTTCATCAATCGAGAGAAGGTTGCTGCAGCATTAGTTAATCCGAAGGACATGACGGTGTACTCGTATGATCCATAACGAGTAACGAAAGCGGTCTTCGGAATATCCTCCTTACGAACTCGGATCTGATGATAACCCAACCTTAAGTCGAGTTTAGAGAACACAGAGGATCCAGCAAGCTGATCATAAAGATCATTGATCCGGGGAAGTGGATATTTGTTCTGGATTGTTGCTTGGTTAATAGGCCGATAGTCCTGGACCAACCGGTTAGTTCCATCCTTCTTCTTAACAAAGAGAGAAGGTGCTCCCCAGGCAGAGGAACTGGGACGGATGAAACCCTTTTTAAGTGACTTGTCGATTTCTTCCTTAAGCTCGAGAAGTTCATGCGGAGGCATCTTATAAGGATGTTTCGCAATAGGGGTAGTGCCAGGTTTCAAGTCGATGACGAACTCGACAGCTCTAACCGGGGGTATTCCTGGAAGTTCTTCTGGAAAGACGTCCGGAAAATCGCGAACGACTGGAACATTCTCAATTCCCTCAAGAGGTGAGGCGTTCAAAGCATTCAGAGCATATATCTGAGCTTCGGCATTTCGGGTAATCCGGGCGGTGTAGTTCACTATCTCATCGGAGGGATGAAGAAGTTGAACGACTTTGGTGGCACAATTGATCGAAGCAATGTGAGCTTTCAACCAATCCATTCCCAGAATGAGGTCTATGGTGGAGGATTTCAGGATGATTGGTGAAACAAGGAATTCCAATCCTTTGATTTCAACAGGGACATTGTGTGCTATCACGGAGGTACGACAGTGGCCTCCACGGGTGCGGACAACCATTTGTAGGTTCATGTTTTCAAATGCAATGTCATGTGATAATGCAAATGCTTCTGACATGAATGAAAGCGATGCTCCTGAATCAAATAAAACAGAAGCGGGTACTGAGTTAATGAGAAGGGTACCCATCACAGTAGCAGGTTGATCCTGAACTTCTTCAATATCAATGTTGTAAGCATGTCCACGACCATAAGCAGAAGACCTAGTATTATAGTTGCGGGTCTGATTGTTGCCACGACCATTGCGAGGGAATGCCAACTGATTCTGGTTCTGGCGGCAGTCCTTGGCAAGGTGACCTGGTTTGCGACACTTGAAACACAGACCATCTTCAGACGAAGAGGAGCAGCACATGGTGGAGCAGCTTGAACTCTCGGCTGCCTCGGTGGTGGTGGAGGCAGACGGGGTGCAGCATAGGAGGGCCTTGGCGCAGGGGCAGTTGGACGGTACATGCTGTTGGGAATCCAGATCTTACGCCTTTGTCCTGAGCTCGAAGATGAGCCAATGTCACGGTGACGCTTCTGTGACTCCTTGTGCTCCATCTGAGCGGTTTCCACCAGAATAGCCTTGTTCACGAGGGTGGCAAAGTCGGTGAAGTCTTGAGCAGCAAGTGCAAGCTTGAGGTCTGGGTGGAGTCCACTACGAAATTTCTCCTGTCTACGAGCATCAGTTGGAATGTCCTCTTCAGCATAGCGGGACAGGTTAGGAAACTCCCGCTGATAAGCTTCGACAGTCTTATTGCCCTGAGTGAGGTTGCAAAACTCTGTCTTCTTCCGGTCCATGATTCCCTGTGGAATGTAACGAGCATGGAAGGCAGTCTGAAACTCGAACCAGGTAATGACTGTCCCCTCAGGTAGTGAACGCATGTGGGTGGACCACCATTGAGCAGCGGGGCCCTTCAGAAAGTAGGTCGCGAAAGTGACAAGGTTGTCAGGGGCGACATTGGCAGACTCCATCTCGAAGGCGATGTCGCGAAGCCAGTCATCAGCATCCAGTGGCTGTTCAGAGTTGCGATAAATCATAGGGTTGAGTCGAACAAACTCCTGCAGAGTTATTGGGGCAGGTGGCTGATTCTGGCCATTCTGGTTCTGGTGTGGAAACTGAGCCATGATGCCTTGTATGAATGGACGGTTCACTTCAAATTGCTGCATCATAACTGTCATATAGTCTGGCGGTGGTGGGTTTTCGAGGGCACGACCACGAGCACCTGGTCTAACCATCCTGCTACATTTCAACAGGGGGTAGTTCAGTAAAACAACTGCAAGCGTTCATAGACATACATGATGTAACACGACAATGAACAAGTAGTGCAATAGATACATAACAGTAGTCAATTAAGACATACAGATCCATACACAGAGTCGGGTACAGGCCAGCGTTACGACAGCGTAAATGAAAATGTAGACACACTAGGCGGCGCGCAGGCACGCGGTGAGGAATACACAACGAGACATAGCAAAGGCTACATCAACGTCGGGGAAAACCACTGAAACGGGGTAACTGCAAGTGCGGACGATGAGTCTCCAAGGCAGAAAAGTCCTGCTCTCCGTGTGCACTCTGATGCAGAACCCGGTATCGAACTGGAAGAAGAGGTCCACGCGCGGGAGTGTGACCTCCAACAGCAGGCCAATCAATACCTGCCGGCATATGAGTCCTGCGCGGGTAAAGGATATACTCTGGATGTATCCCTGCTCGAACAGCTGGTAGCAACTGTGTCATAGCATCGTAGAGACGTGCTCGAGTGGCAAACAACTCGACGGCAGGAGCCCGGGCAGTGCAATCCAGAGCCTGAGTGCACTGAATCAAAACATGCGGGTCATATCGACGTCGCTCGTAAGGGGCACAGACAGCTGTGTAGTATCCGGTAGCATCTCCAGCAGGGGCATACGAAATGTATCGGAACTCAGAGGCATCCAAGCGACTATGCTCTCCACGGAGACGTGCGACAACAGAATAGGCAGCATCATGGACTGCCATCTCAATCGTCACACCAATACCGTGAAAAGTGTGCAACTCAGTATCGGAGTTGTCCCGGTGATCAAAGATATGAACATCAGCATGGTACTGCTCCTGGTTGAACTCGCGGAAATCCTCATAGACCATGTACTCGGGGTACCAGCGGTAGCCCAGTCTAGTCAGGAGGGCGATCAGGACAGCTGGAAACCCAGGGGCATCACGAGCCCAAGTGCGAAGCACAAGCTGCGTTGCAGGGCGCGGCGGGAACAAGCGATCCATCTGAAATAGAGGGAATTCAGGATTGTCAAATGACAGTGTGAGAAGTATAATATAACTTGGAGAGAAAGGTTAAACAAACCAATGGAAAAGAAAAGGTGATTATCAGATTAATCAGATCAATGTGAAGGAACAAGTGCAGATAATCCAGCTCTCCGGATGGACGTGAATACGAGAACCTAGGGTCGGAGTTAGTAAAATCATTTAACCCGAAAAGAAGAGAATTCAGAGTCCCGGAGTAAGGAAGAGGAATAAAAGATCCTAATACCACCCATTTGGCGACGTGGGCCCGTAAGCCACACAACCATGTTAGTAAAATAGTTTTTCAAAGACTAGACTCAACTTCGACCAAGGAATCGGAAGGGGATCCGAGGAATCACCCTCGATGGATTCCCCACTCGAGGAGTTGCACGACGGTAGCTTTGTCGGAGTGATGAAAGAGGAATCACCCTCGGTAACACACATCCGGATAGCTATTCTACAGAGGCATCATCAGAAGTGAGATGAGAGGATTCACCCTCGGCACTCGATGCCAGCTCTGCAGGGACGAGCAACTCAGGGGGAGTGCGGTGTTGTGCTGTTCTCATCCCGTTCGATCACATTAATCGGGGCACAGGTACTCAGCGGAGCAACTACAACAAGGAAGAGGGGCCACAGATGGTTTTCCATCCAACCTATACTAAACAGTTTAGGATAACAGGCAGGTATCAATAACGGTTACAAGAACAGGCTATGCATCAGAATAAGATAAAACAAAGCAGTAGCAATTTCTAATGCAAGCAGGAGGGAGAAGGAATAGGTGATATAGGCATGCGTCAAGGGGGGTTGCTTGCCTGGAAGCTCTGTTGAGAGGGGCTGATCATCAGAAGGCTGCTCGTCGGGAGTGTAGTCGTACTCTGCTGCGTCGGCGTCGGTCTCGGCGTCTATCGGGAGAGAAGGAGGGGGAAGAAACAATAAATACATGGCAAAAATGCAATCACTATGCATGACATGCCTAAATGATATGCAGAGGTGTTTTACTGCCTAACTAAATGTTTTAGTTAATTTAGAAATTTATTTGGATTTATTTTATTAAAGTTGAGCACTATTCATTTATCGAAATCAGTCAAAAAGTTCCAGGTTCGGTATGTTAGAGGGGTGTGGCAGGTATGTGGATAGGATATTCGGATTCTTCATATTTTTCTGATCATTTTTTATATATAAATTATTTTCATCCGAGTTACGGTTTATTTTATATGATTTTTCAAAGTTTTATTGATTTTCTGAAATTATTTTAATTAATTAAATTCGAATTATCCAGAATAGTAAAAGGTGACGTCAGCATGACGTAGGAGTGACGTCAGCAGTCAACAGACTCGCTGACCAGTCAAACCTGACAAGTGGGTTCCACTCGTCAGTGACTGGACTAATTAAACAGGGTTTTAATTAACTAATTGATTTAATTAGCAGGTGGGACCCTTATGTGAGAGACTGATTAGCTAATTAATTTAATTAACAATTTAATTAACAGTTTATTTAAATTAAAAACGTTTTAATCCGGCGGGATCCACATGTCAGTGGGCCACGGTGCCACGTCAGTGGCTGACTTAGTCAACCGGTCAACGGGGCCCACCCGTCAGCGACACAGGGGGGCCCACGCGTCAGGCCACGTCGGCGCCGGCGTCGGAGAACGCTCCGGCGAGCCAAAAACTGCGGCGGCGCTACGGGAGGTGGCCGGAAATCACGCACGGAGGGCTATTCGACGCGCGCGAGGTGGCGTTCGAAAGCGAAGACCGAGCCGCGTCGATCTACGGCGGTCTCGCTGCCAGAGGAGCTCTACGGCGACGACGGCGAGCTCAGGAACGTCGCCGGAGTTCGAGCAAAATCGAGTACGGCGCTAGAGGCTACGGGGGGAAGAGCTGGCGGCACGGGCGGCATCAGCGAGCTGCCCTGAACACGCGCGTGTGCTCAGGCGAGCATGACGGCGACTAGCACGACGGCGACGAGCTACGCGGCGGCGACAGGTACGGGCACGGCGAATGTGGCGGTTGCAGATGCGATAAGAGGCCGGGGAGAGAGGGAGAAGACACGGCTGCTCACCGTGAGCCTGCAGGTGTGCGTTAGCGTGCTCGGGGAGGATCAACGGCAACGAATCGGCGCCGGAGACGAAGACGGCCGTAGGGGAAGAAGAGGTCGCTGGCTCGCGGTAGTGGCTCCCGGCTTGAACGGCTGGGCGCAGTCGACGGAGAAGACGATGGCGGAGCCTCACGACATCTTGGCGAGGCGAGGCGATGACGGATAGCACGGGATCGACGGCAATGGTGGCGGCGACTTTCGGGTAAGCTTGCGCGAGAGCGATGGAGGGGACGAGAGGGGGTTCTGGTGGGCTAGGGTTTCGCGGAGGAGGGAGAGGCGCACGGCGGAGTCCTTAACGGATCGGGGGCGCCGGCGGATGGCCGACAACGCGACGGGCAGCGCCGTGTCGCTGCGCGCGCGTGACAGCGAGCGGGAGGAGGACAATGACCGGTTGGGCTGGGCCTGGCCGCACTGTGCACTCAAGGCCCAGTGCACCAGTAAGCGGTAGGACTTTTCCTTTTTCTTTTTCTATTTCTATTCTTTTGCCTGTTTTGATAATTGTTAGACTACTAGTTGACTTTTGTAAAATGCAAATGTGGCCCATTTAAATACTAGGTAACATTTGACACTGCCAGAAATTGGTTTGGTGAAATAATTATTTCATTTACAATTTGTATTAAATAAAATGGTGTTAAATGTTGCTGTGAGCTACTGTTTGAGGTTGTTGGAGTCACTTAGTGATTTTTAGTGATGTTGTTTTCCTGAACATATTTAGTTATGGATTATTTGCTAATTAATGAACATTTTTATTTTCAAATTGAAACAACTTTTATTTTCACTTTAAATTTAAATTTGCAATTTGAATTGGGATTTGAAATGAGATATGATGCAATGATGATCAAGCATAGTTAAGCATGGTGACTTGGCAGTAACAAAAGGTGATCACTGTAGCTGTTCCAAACTCTTGAAGTAAAGAGGCTGCCACGATCTGAACTGATCTCCAACGGAACACCGTGGAGTGACACAATTCTGGAAACATACAAGTCTGCTAACTGGCTGGCAGTGATTGTCTCCTTGACTGGCAGAAAGTGAGCAACCTTTGAGAATCGGTCGATGACGACAAAGATAGCATCACGACCCTTCTGTGATCTGGGAAAACCAGTAATGAAATCCATTTCAACTTTGTCCCATTTCCATTCAGGAATTTCAAGGGGTTGCAGAGTTCCACCAGGCCTTTGATGTTTTATTTGATGCGACGGCAAACGTCACACTCAGCGGGGGATTGAGCTGCCCAACGTGATCCAGATCATACTCTGCCGCCGCATCCTCAACTTTCAAGACCGGGCCTCCCCCATGTGGGCCTACAAGCCCGAAGACCCCTCCACCGTGCTCAGCTTCTACCGCACTTCCCACGCTCAGCTGTGGAAGGTGTTGTTCAAGCCGCGAAAGGACTGGCGGCCGAGGAGGAAGACATCGGCCTTGACGCCTGATACGTCTCCAACGTATCTATAATTTATGAAGTATTCATGCCATGTTTATAACAATTCTATATGGTTTTGGTATGATTTGATTAGAACTAACCCGGACTAACGATGTTTTCAGCAGAACTACCGTGGTGTTGTTTTTTGTGTAGAAATAAAGGTTCTCTAAATGCAGTGAAACTTTTTGACGATTTTTTTTGGACCAAAAGAGACCCCCAAAGCTTCGTGGAAGGACCAGAGGCCTCACGAGGTGCACACAAGGCACCACGGCGCGCCAGGGGGGTGGCGTGCCATGGTGCCTCGTGGGCCCATCTTAGCCCATCTTGACGTGATTCCAACGCTGGAAAATCCTATAAATAGAGAAACCCCCAGAAATAACCCTAGATTTTGGACTCCGCCGCCGCAAGCCTCTGTACCTTTGAAATACCATCTACAGCCCTTTTCCGGCACCATGCCGGAGGGGGGAAATCATCACCGGAGGCCATCTTCATCATCCCGGTGGTCTCCATGACGAGGAGGGAGTAGTTCACCCTCGGGGCTGAGGGTATGTACTAGTAGCTATGTGTTTAATCTCTCCATCTCTCGTGTTCTTGATTTGGCACGATCTTGATGTACCGCGAGCTTTGTTAATATAGTTGGATCATATGGTGTTTCTCCCTCTCTATCTTGTTGTGATGAATTGAGTTTTTACATTTGAGGTTTCACTATTATCGGATTGAATACTTTTATGGATTTGAGAACACTTGATGTATGTCTTGCATATGAATACCCATGGTGACAATGGGGTATTATATTGATTCACTTGATGTGTGTTTTGGCACTCAACTCACGGATTCCCAAGGTGACATTGGGGTAATCTATGCATAGGGGTTGATGCACGTTTTCGTCCTACTTTCTCCGGTAGAAATCTTGGGGCACTCTTTGAAGTTCTTTGTGTGGATTGAATATTATGAATCTGAAGTTGTTTGATGCATATCGAATAATCAACTCACGGATACTTGTGGTGACATTGGAGTATCTAGGTGACATTAGAGTTGGTTGATGTGTATCATATGGTGTTATTTTAGTACGAACTCTAGGGCTGTTTGTGACACTTATAGGGATGGCTCAATAGATTGATCGGAAAGGATAACTTTGAGGTGGTTTCGTACCTACAACAATTTCTATCTTATGTTCTCTGATAATAGGAAACTTTGGAGTGATTCTTTGTCGCACGTTGAGGGATTGTTATATGATCCAATTATGTTAGCATTGTTGAGAGATTGCACTAGTGAAAGTATGAACCCATAGGCCTTGTTTTCAAGCATTGCAATACCGTTTGTGCTCACTTTTATAGTTTGTTACCTTGCTGTTTTTTTATTTTCAGATTACAAAAACCTATATCTACTATCCATACTACACTTGTATCACCATCTCTTCGCCGAACTAGTGCACCTATACAATTTGCCATTGTATTGGGTATGTTGGGGACACAAGAGATTTCTTGTATTTGGTTGCGGGGTTGTTTGAGAGATACCATCTTCATCCTACGCCTCCCACGGATTGATAAACCTTATGTCATCCACTTGAGGGAAAATTGCTACTCTCCTACAAAACTCTGCACTTGGAGGCCCAACACGAGTCTACAAGAATAAGTTGTGTAGTAGACATCAAGCTCTTTTCTGGCGCCGTTGCCGGGGAGGTGAGTGCTTGAAGGTATATCTTTAGATCTTGCAATCGAATCTTTTCTTATTTTATCACTAGTTTGGTTTATAAAAGAAAACTACAAAAAAATATGGAATTGAGGTTGCCTCATATTATTCATCTTTATAATATCTTTCTTGAAAATGATGGATTGGAAAATTGTGCTCAATTGATAGAAGAAGAATTCAATAAAATGTTTGGCATAAAATCCATGAATGATGAGCATGATTACAATGTTTCTAGTATTAATTCTTTGAATATCCATGATGCTAGTGATATGCAAAGCCATAAGCTTGGGGATGCTATGTTTGATGAAGATGAAATTTTTAGTCCCCCAAGTTTTGATGAGCAAATTTATTATGACGAAAGCATGCCTCCTATTTATGATGATTATATTGATGAAAGTGGGTTTGGAAGAGTGTCAACTCTAAGTACTAATGATCCCACTATTTTGGAGGGTGTTTAATCTTATTGTAATAATTATGAAAGTGGATTTGGAGAGGTCACGACTTTATTTAATGATGAATCCACTATTTTGGAAGAGGTTTCGATTGATTATGACAACAAAGTTGCTATCTATGATGATTATTGTGATGACATGTATGCTATAAAGAATAATGATAAATATGAAACTTGTCATCATGATTTTAATTTCCAATTGGATTATGCCAATCAAGTATCTAATGATAGTTATTTTGTTGAGTTTGCTCCCACTACTATTAATGAGAATAAATTTGCTTATGTGGAGAGTAATAAAATTTCTATGCTCGTAGGTCATGAAAAGAATGCTTTATGTGATATGTATATTGTTGAATTCATTCATGATGCTACTGAAAATTATTATGAGAGAGGAATATATGCTTCTACATATCTCAATAATATCAGGTTTCCTCTCTATGTGTTGAAAGTTTTGAAGTTATACTTGTTTTGCCTTCCTATGCTAGTTGATTCTTGCTCACATAAATTATTTGCTCACAAAATCTCTATGCATAGGAAGTGGGTTAGGATTAAATATGCTAGTCATATGCTTCATGATGCTCTCTTTGTGTTTCAATTCTTTACTTTTATGCGAGCATCATTGAAATCATCATGCCTAGCTAAAAGGCTTTAAAGAAAATCGCTTGTTGGGAGACAACCCAATATTTAGACCTACTGTTTTTGTGTGTCCACATGATTAAGCTACTGTAGTAATCACCTTTTATATGTTTTGTTTCAATAATGTGCCAAGTAAAGCCTTTGGGATAGTGTGGATGATAGTTGACTTGATTCTGTGCAAAAACAGAAACTTTTGCGTCCAGTGCTGGAATTTCTATTCTGTACTGGAGTGTGAGAAAATTCTGAATTTTTTACAGAGTATTGGGTTACAAATTATTTACATTTTACTAATTTTTCAGAATTTTTGGAGTTACAGAATTATGGTTTTTAAATCGCTCACTACATGTTGTTCTGTTTTTGACAGATTCTATTTTCGATGCATAGTTTGCTTGTTTTAATGTTTCCATAGCTTATATTATGAGGTATAAATTGTGGAAATGATAGAATACAGTAGGCATTATGTGAGAACAATTATGAATCTTGTCTTGGCAGTACCTGATACGTCCATTTTGCATCATGTTTTGTTACTGTTATTTATAGTGTTTTTAATCAATATAACACTTTTTGGAGCAATTCTAATGCCTTTTCTTTCTTAATATGCAAGATCTAGGAGGGAGAATGCCGGCAGCTGGAATTCTGGACCTGAAAAAGCTATGTCAGAGATACCTATTCTGCACATCCCCAAATGAGCTGAAATTTCACGGAGAATTATTTTGGAATAAATAAAAAATACTGGAAGCAAGAAGTACCAGAGGGGGCCACCCAGGTGCCCACGAGTCACCAGGGCGCGCCACCCCCCCAGGCGTGCCCTGGTACCTCGTGGGGCCCCTGGCCAGCCTCTGGCCCCCATTTTCTGGTATATAAGTCATTTTGCCCTAGAAAAAATATAGAGAAGACTTTCGGGACGGTGCGCCGCCGTCTCGAGGCGGAACTTGGGCAGGAGCACTTTTGCTCTCCGGCGGAGAGATTCTGCCGGGGATACTTCCCTCCGGGAGGGGGAAATCGTCGCCATCGACATCACCAGCGATCCTCTCATCGTGGGAGGACTAATCTTCATCAACATCTTCACCAGCACCATCTCATCTCAAACCCTAGTTCATCTCTTGTATTCAATCTTTGTCTCAAAACCTCAGATTGGTACCTGTGGGTTGCTAGTAGTGTTGATTACACCTTGTAGTTGATGCTAGTTGGTTTATTTGGTGGAAGATTATATATTCAGATCTATTATGCTATTCAACACCTCTCTGGTCTTGGGCATGAATATGATTTGTGAGTAGTTACTTTTGTTCTTGAGGACATGGGAGAAATCTTGTCATAAGTAATCATGTGAATTTGGTATTCGTTCGATATTTTGATGATATGTATGTTGTTGATTCCCTTAGTGGTGTCGTGTGAATGTCGACTACATGACACTTCACCATCTTTGGGCCTAAGGGAATGCATTGTGGAGTAGTAATTAGATGATGGGTTGCTAGAGTGACAGAAGCTTAAACCCTAGTTTATGCGCTATTCCGTAAGGGGCTGATTTGGATCCATATGTTTAATGTTATGGTTTGAGTTATCTTAATTCTTCTTTTGTAGTTGCGGATGCTTGCGAGAGGGGGTAATCATAAGTGGGAGGCTTGTTCAAGTAAGAACAGCACCCAAACACCGGTCCACCCACATATAAAATTATCAAAGTAGCGAATGCGAATCAAACAAACATGATGAAAGTGACTAGATGAAATCCCCATGTGTCCTCGAGAACGCTTTACTTACTATAAGAGATCGTTCCGGCTTGTCCTTTGCTATAAAAAGGATTGGGCCAACTTGCTGCACTCTTTGTTACTATTGCTACTTGTCACTTGTTACAAATTATCTTGCTATCAAGCTACTCGTTACCGATAATTTCAGTGCTTGCAGAAAATACCTTGCTGAAAACCGCTTGTCATTTCCTTCTGCTCCTCGTTGGGTTCGACACTCTTACTTATCGAAAGGACTACGATTGATCCCCTATACTTGTGGGTCATCAGTACCTAAGTGGATGATTTATTTTTATCATACTAACCTATCTCACAAGTTCCGTTAAGTTTTGTGTGAATGAAGTTTTCAAGTTTTGGGTGAGATATCGATATGAGGAGAATAAGGAGTGGCAAGGCCCTAAGCTTGGGGATGCCCAAGGCACCCCAAGTTAATATTCAAGGAAGACTCAAGCGTCTAAGCTTGGGGATGCCTCGGAAGGCATCCCCTCTTTCGTCTTCAACACTATCGGTAACCTCACTCGAAGCTATATTTTTATTCGTCACATAATATGAGTTTTGCTTGGAGCGTCATTTTATTCTATTGATATTTGATTTGTGTTATCAATAATCATGTTTTGTATCTTTTAGTTCAATAAAATGCCAATTATAGCCTTTACCATCTCAGTTTGCAAGTTTATGTGTTGCTGTTTGAAAACAGAAAGTTTTCTGTTATGTCCAGAATATTCCTGAATAGTCAGAACATGATAAAAATCTGAAATTTTTACAAAGTAAGCATGCATGAGTTCTCTGTCACGTGGTAATTTTTTAGAATTTTTGGAGTTAGGGAAGTATGAATTCTTATTCACCCTTTACAGACTATTCTGTTTTGGCAGATTGCTGTTATAGTTGCATTGTTTGCATATGTTTGCTTGGTTAATGTTTCTATTTGTGTATAGTAGTATTAAATATGCAGAGGCATTTAGTATGCAATGTTTAATTATAATTTTTTTGATTTGTTACAGTAGAGAATGTTAAGGTTTTGAGTGGATTTATACTAACTTATCTCACGAGTTCTTGTTGAGTTTTGTGTGGATGAAGTTTTTAAGATTTAGAGAAACCGTGATATGAGGGGAATTAAGGAGACACAAGAGCTCAAGCTTGGGGATGCCCAAGGCACCCCAAGATAATATTCCAAGAAGTCTCAAGCAACTAAGCTTGGGGATGCCCCGGTGGGCATCCCACCTTTCTTCATCAACAACTATCGGTTAGCCTAAATTTTTACTTGTTCACATGATATGTGCTATTCTTGGAGTGTCCTTTTATTTTCATTTTGTTTGCTGTTTTAATAAAATTATCAAGATCTGAAATCTTGAATGAGAGAGAGTCCTCACATAGCTACTTAATTGTTTGACTACTCATTGATCTTCACTTATATCTTTTGGAGTAGTTTGTCATTTACTCTCGTTCTTCACTTATATCCTAAGAGAAAATGTTTGAATGAATTGAATATCATAAATCTAAAATTATCGATGTTCCATATGCTTAGTGATATTTCACATTTGGTTTAGAAAGTAAAATCTATTGAAGCTTGACAATCACAATATTGGTCATACAAGCAATTCATGAATGATTAGTATAAGGAAGAGAATTTTCACATATAAATATATTATCTTGGACACCTTTTATGATTGTGAATACCCATTAATTATTTTCAAACTTGAGAAAATTGGTTGAAGTTGGACAAGAAAGACAATGTAATGAGTTATGTTTGGGTATATTTGCATAGAAGTTATATTGTTATGGATCCTCCAACATGTGGTGCTTGCTTAGGATCTTTTGCTAGCCAAAAATTCGTACTAAGTAGAGATACTACTTGTGCATCCAAAAACCCTTAAACCCAGTTTCTTCCCATGAGTGTCCACCATATCTACCTATGAATTGAATAAGATTCTTCAAGTAAGTTGTCATCGGTGCAAAAAGCAATAAAAATTGTTCCTAAAATATGTATGATCTTTTATTGCAAGGGAAAATAAGCGTTGTATGAACTTGTGATGGTAAAGAAATAAAAGCGATGGACTGCATAATAAAGGTTGCTATCACAAGGGGCAATATAACGTGACGTTCCTTTGCATTAAGGGCTTGCACATCCAAACACAAAAAGCGCATGACAACCTCTGCTTCCCTCTGCGAAGGGCCTATCTTTTACTTTATGTATTTACTTTTATGCAAGAGTCAATAGTATTACTTCTTATTTCAAACTTAATTATTTTCTAGTTGGCAAGCATCATGTGGTGGGGAAAGATCCAGGCACATATGGCCAGTCAAATATATTTGATCATGAATTATTATTGTTGACAATTATCTCTATGATAAATAAGTTGGGAGGCGAAACATTAAGCCCCTATCTTTCTCTGTGTTCGATGGATGCCATTTGTTCTAAAAATATGCTTTGAATACTAGCAATCATAGAAGACTATATGATAATTGAGTATGTGGAGCTCTTACTTAGACTTTGTTGAAGATAAGTTGAATTGCAATTGTTTGGTGAGTAAGAACATAGGTTGTTAAGTTTCAAGAGAATGCATTGTTTGAACCATAACATGTGAATTGATTGCTACTTTATCATGATGAGTTTTATGAGAAAGAGTTGTTGTTATGATGCTAGGAAAAGTGATTGAAATTATCATCGATCAAACTTATGCACTATGCTAGCATTCACACTTCATAAATTATTTCTTTTATCATTTACCTACTCGAGGACGAGCAGGAATTAAGCTTGGGGATGCTGATACGTCTCCAATGTATCTATAATTTATGAAGTATTCATGCCATGTTTATAACAATTCTATATGGTTTTGGTATGATTTGATTAGAACTAACCCGGACTGACGCTGTTTTCAGCAGAACTACCGTGGTGTTGTTTTTTGTGCAGAAATAAAGGTTCTCCAAATGCAGTGAAACTTTTTGACGATTTTTTGGACCAAAAGAGACCCCCGAAACTTTGTGGAAGGACCAGAAGCCTCACGAGGTTCTCACAAGCCACCACGGCGCGCCAGGGGGATGGCATGCCGTGGTGCCTCGTGGGCCCATCTTAGCCCATCTTGACGTGATTCAACGCTGAAAAATCCTATAAATAGAGAAACCCCCAGAAATAACCCTAGATTTTGGACTCCGCCACCGCAACCTCTGTACCTTCGAAATACCATCTACAGCCCTTTTCCGGCACCCTGCCGGAAGGGGGAAATCATCATCGGAGGCCATCTTCATCATCCCGGTGGTCTCCATGACGAGGAGGGAGTAGTTCACCCTCGGGGCTGAGGGTATGTACTAGTAGCTATGTGTTTAATCTCTCTCTCTCTCGTGTTCTTGATTTGGCATGATCTTGATGTACCGCGAGCTTTGTTAATATAGTTGGATCATATGGTGTTTCTCCCTCTCTATCTTGTTGTGATGAATTAAGTTTTTACCTTTGAGGTTTCACTATTATCGGATTGAATACTTTTATGGATTTGAGAACACTTGATGTATGTCTTGCATATGAATACCCGTGGTGACAATGGGGTATTATATTGATTCACTTGATGTATGTTTTGGCACTCAACTCGCGGATTCTCGAGGTGACATTGGGGTAATCTATGCATAGGGGTTGATGCACGTTTTCGTCCTACTTTCTCCGGTAGAAATCTTGGGGCACTCTTTGAAGTTCTTTGTGTGGATTGAATATTATGAATCTGAAGTTGTTTGATGCATATCGAATAATCAACTCACGGATACTTGTGGTGACATTGGAGTATCTAGGTGACATTAGAGTTGGTTGATGTGTATCATATGGTGTTATTTTAGTACGAACTCTAGGGTTGTTTGTGACACTTATAGGGATGGCTCAATAGATTGATCGGAAATGATAACTTTGAGGTGGTTTCGTACCCTACAACAATTTCTATCTTATGTTCTGCGCTAATAGGAACTTTGGACTGATTCTTTGTCGCACGTTGAGGGATTGTTATATGATCCAATTATGTTAGCATTGTTGAGAGATTGCACTAGTGAAAGTATGAACCCTAGGCCTTGTTTTCAAGCATTGCAATACCGTTTGTGCTCACTTTTATAATTTGTTACCATGCTGTTTTTTTATTTTCAGATTACAAAAACCTATATCTACTATCCATACTACACTTGTATCACCATCTCTTCGCCGAACTAGTGCACCTATACAATTTGCCATTGTATTGGGTGTGTTGGGGACACAAGAGATTTCTTGTATTTGGTTGCAGGGTTGTTTGAGAGATACCATCTTCATCCTACGCCTCCCATGGATTGATAAACCTTAGGTCATCCACTTGAGGGAAAATTGCTACTGTCCTACAAAACTCTGCGCTTGGAGGCCCAACACGAGTCTACAAGAATAAGTTGTGTAGTAGACATCAACGCCGCAAACCCCCCTCACGAGGTATGATAAGTTTTACTCTTGTATTCAGATTGTTCTTTTTTGACAAAGTACCCAACTCTCTTATTTCTCATCCACAGAGCTGGCTGAAGAAGGCCGAGCGAATCGACAGCTCGGCCCCGCTGCCCGAGGGCCCCAGGATGGCCTTGCTGACGGCCATGTTGGTCGA
This sequence comes from Elymus sibiricus, assembly GCA_039707655.1. Classification (NCBI taxonomy): domain Eukaryota; kingdom Viridiplantae; phylum Streptophyta; class Magnoliopsida; order Poales; family Poaceae; genus Elymus; species Elymus sibiricus. The sequence goes on along the minus strand of CM077666.1, from coordinate 161,659,601 downwards.
GGAGCCGTACGAGGCGCCAGAGAAGAAGGAGAAGAAGAAGGAAAATAAGAAGGAGGCCAGAGAGGGCCTCCATTCCCGAGGAACCCCGAACACTAGATCCGGGGACACCCAAGCCCCCTCCGCCTTAGAGGAGGAGAAGGAGCAGGGAGAGGATGGGGAGGAAAGCGATTCCTCCCGGACAAGGAAGAGGGAGGTGTCCGAGGACGCCGAGGAGGATCAGCTTCCTCCTGTCCCTAAAAAACTGCGCAGGGCCAAGGTGGCTCTGTCCAACAACTGCTCAGCCTCTTCCGAGGACTCCGAGGCCTCCGAAGAGGTGCCTTGGCGGGCCCCCAGGATCAAACCGCAGACCCAAAGGTTTGTATCCTAAGATACACCTATGCATTTTTAGCCGAACTAAGTCTGCTATTGATAGCGCTTCTGCTTCTAACATTGCAGCCCGCTGCGCGACCTCCCTACCGATTGAGTCTCGGAGGGGGATTCTCCACCGGCCGCGCTGGCGGAGAGCGGGACCGAGTCGCGCACCTCGCCTCCTCCGATCGTCGAGGAGGTCGAGGAGGTTCTGTCAAGGAGGACCCCTCCCGTGCCGCACACAGGGGGAGGGGGCGACACCGTAATGGCCGAGGTGCATACCTTGGCCACCGAAGACCAGGAGGGGAGAACCCTTCTGGTGAACGAAGAGGGGGAGCCCGGACCATCCGAGCTCTCCCCGAGAGTGGCTCCAGAGTCGTTAAGGCACCCAGAGCCAACTATTCCGGTCTCCACAGAAGGAGGAGCCGAGGTGCTCCCGCCACCCCCGCCCGCTCCAGAGCGGGTTTCGACCGGGTGGCCGGACGAGATGGAGGAAGCTTTAACCAGCTCCTCTATCGCCGAAGAGCACTGTGCCCTTATGGGCGCGGTGTTGCAAAGTCTTTGGTCTGTGGACAACGGACTGAACGAGGCCTTCAGCGGCCTTCTCACAGGCTTCAAGGTAGGCCATGTAATGCCTTTTCCTTAGAAAATTTCTTTTATATGAATATGTAACCTCATACACAGTAGCCCCGAGCCCTGGATAAGTTTGAAAAAACTTAGGCGGGGGTCGAATAGATTTGATGTATAGATGATAGCAGAATGAGCAGTAGCCTCCGAGACTCTGACTGGATTGACAAAAGCCGGTCAGAGGATCGAAAATTGATAACTCGGGAGTCTGATGTGCTGAGTCTAATGTGCAGGCGTCGTCCTTGGCGACAGCTGCCAACGCCGAGGAGTTGGCTGAGCTGAATCGGAAGCTCAAGAGTTCCGAGGACGACCTCGGCCTGCTGAATAAGCGGTTTGACGAGGCACAAGGCAAGTCCGAACTAAACTGTTTTACTACAGCGGCTTTAGTAAGGTTTGAAGAAGTTAACCTAAACTGGGTGCGATGGACTTTTCTGCAGTTGCCGCCACGGAGGTCGAGAACCTCAAGGCCGAGCTGAGGAAAGCTCTGCAGGAGGCCGCGGAGCAGAAAGCTGCGGCCGAACAGGCAGTCACCGAACTGGCTACGGTGAAAACCGCTAGCCAGAAGCACGAGGCCAGAGTGTCTGAAGTGCAGCAAGAGCTCAAGGATGCCGTCACAAAGTGTGAGGTCCTTGAGCAGGAGAATAAGGATCAAGCGGCCGAGCTAACCTCACTGGGATCGGCGGCTAAGGAAGCGCGGACGGAGGCGCGAGGCTACCAGGAGGAGCTCCGCCAAGTTAGACTTATTGCGGATAGTAAGCCATACTTACTGCAAAGTGTCTTTGGTGGTAACAGGTTCGCTTTGCTCACGCGAGTGTGGCGTTCCTCAGGCGCCTTTGCGGACCTCCCGAGGAATGCATCGGATGCAGCTAGGTTCTTTGCGACCCAGGAGGGTCGTGCCGAGCAGAGGCTATTTTGGGCGCAGTTTCAAGCGCCCGAACACCCTCCCCTCCTCAACAACCAGATGAAGCAGCTGATGGAGTTGCATCGGATGGCGGAGCCGGCGATGAAGGACCTCTGCATCAAGATGTGGCCTTTCGAGCCGCTGTCGAGAAGCTATTTCGGCTTAGTGCAGAAGCTGTACGACGCCACGCCCCGGATTGATGCCTGGAAGAGCTCTGTATGCATTGAGGGAGCTCGGATGGCATTCGGCAAGACCATGGTGCACTGGCCGAAGATCAAGCCAGCTGAGGTGGCCACCGGACCTTCGCCCCCTGTGAAGGAGCACAGGCGCCCCGAGCAGTACTTTCCCATCGTGATGGATGGTGCTCGGGCGATAGAGGCCCAGTGCTCAAAAGATGTAATTTATGAATGAATTTTATTTTCCTTGTATCCGAGGAGCTAAAACTTTTGTGCTGTTAAAATGCAACTGGTTGGCTGTAAATATAATGTCTTTGTGTTTTTATTTTGACTCCTGTGCGGTCGTTTTAAACTGAAAGTTACCAGTCGTCGGCTTCAACCCCCTTGCAGATACTGCATGGGGTGTTTATCCCGAACACCTTAACCCTTAGCCGATGTCTCGGTGCCCGTGTGACGCCCCCGACTTAATCGTGTACTAATCATACACGCAAATGCACACGATCAAGCCTAAGGACTCACTTGGAGATATCACAACACAACTCTAAACACAAATAAAAGTCATACAAGCTTTATATTACAAGCCAGGGGCCTCGAGGGCTCGAATACATAAGCTTGAGTCATACAAGCATCAGCGAAAGCATCAGATATCTGAGTACAGACATAAAAGTTAAACAGATAAGCCTTAAGAAGGCGGGGCAAAACAACGAGAAAGATCGAAAGGCGCAGGCCTCCTGCCTGGGTGCCTCCTATCTACTCCTGGTCGTCGGCGGTCTCCACGTAGTAGTACTCTCCACCAGAGGGGTAGTAGTAGTAGTCGTCGGCTGGCGCAGCTGGCTCCGGGGCTCCGTCATATGGTCGCAGCAATCGGGTATGGGGAAAAAGGGGAAGCAAAGCAACCGTGAGTACTCATCCAAAGTACTCGCAAGACTTACATCAGAACTATTCTACTTATGCATCGATATCAAAGAAGGGCTGTATCAGTGGACTGGACTGCAGAAATGCCAGAATAGAGAGAAGGACCTATTCTATCTGTGGGATCGAGGAGATAGGTCTAGAGGGGGGGGGTGAATAGACTCCTAACCAGCCAAATTAGCAGTTTTTAATTTCTCTTGGAACTTAGGCAGATTTTGGCACAAGTTAAGATCACTCCAATACTTTCTACACATGCATATATAGAGATTGAGCAGCGGAAACAATAAAGCATGCAATAGTACGGAAAGTAAAGGGGTAGAGTATGGAAGATCAAACGCAATGAAGACACGGTGGTTTTTGGCGTGGTTCCGATAGGTGGTGCTATCGTACGTCCACGTTGATGGAGACTTCAACCCACGAAGGGTAACGGCTGCGCGAGTCCACGGAGGGCTCCAGCCACGAAGGGTCCACGAAGAAGCAACCTTGTCTATTCCACCATGGCTTACGTCCACGAAGGACTAGCCTCACTCGGGGTAGATCTTCACGAAGTAGGCGATCTCCTTGCCCTTACAAACTTCTTGGTTCAACTCCACATCTGGTTGGAGGCTCCCAAGTGACACCTAACCAATCTAGGAGACACCACTCTCCAAAAGGTAATAGACGGTGTGTTGTTGATGAACTCCTTGCTCTTGTGCTTCAAATGATAGTCTTCCCAGCACTCAAACACTCCTCACAGATTTGGCTATGGTGGAAGAAGAATTTGAGTGGAAAGCAAGTTGGGAAAGTCTAGAGATCAAGATTCAAATGGTAGGAATGGAATGGCTTGATCTCAACACATGAGTAGGTGGTTCTCTCTCAGAAAATGAATGGTGGAAGTGTAGGCACGTTCTGATGGCTCTCCTTACTGAGAAGGATGGGGTGGAGGGGTATATATAGCCTCCACGCAAAATCCAACCGTTACACACTTTTGACCCAACTCGGTGGCACCGAAACGATCATCTCGGTAGCACCGAACTGTGTAAAAGATATGAACTTTAGGAATCTCGGTGGGACCGATACGAACAACTCGGATGGACCGAAGTGCAATGGCTAGGGCAATCCTCATCTCGGTGGCACCGATTGCATCAACTCGGTAGGACCGAAGTGAAGCAATAAGGCAACAAAGAGTTGGCAAGCCATCTCGGTGAGACCGATATGCATAACTCGGTGAGACCGAAGTGAATGCAACCGATTACAGAGAGTTGGCAAGGCCATCTCGGTGGGACCGAGATCCATTTCGGTGGATCCGATTTGTTAGGGTTTGGCAGTGGCTAAGTCTTGGATGAACTCGGTAGGGCTGGATTGGAAATTTCGGTGGGGCCGAGTTGGACTTTAGGTTTAGGACATATTTGGGTAGAGAGAGTGGTTGAGGGTTTAGGAATACTGTCACTAAGCACTTGAGGAAAAGGACCATTAAGTAACACCTCATACCCTTTTAATAATATTGGCTTTCCTATGGACTCAGTGTGATCTTGGATCACTAAACCAAAAATGTAGAGTCTTGATCTTTTTCCAATCCTTGTCCTTAGCATTTTGAGGGGGGTTCCACGTCCTCTTGTCCACGCCACGCCATTGTTGAACTTGTCTGAAATTCACTAGATAAAAGCATTAGTACAACAACATGTATGTTGGCATAAATTACCAAAACCACCAAGGGAGCAAATGTGCTTTCAATCTCCCCTTTTTTGGTAATTGATGACAACATACATCAAAGCTTTAAATAAAGATTTAGCAGAGGTATGTATGAAAGCTTTGAAGGAAACATGTAACATGTATGAGCTCCCCTGAACTCCCCCTGAAGATGTGCATAACATGATGATATCTTATGGGAAATATACATGCAACATGTATCTTGGCTATATGCATCAGAGCAATATATATATGTGACATTAGGGTATCCACATGTACAAGATTTTCTCCATGCAAACAATATATACTTAGCAAGAGGTCAACCATGTACATGAGTGTGATGCATATACTTACCTTGAAGTTCTTGATCAAGTACCTGAAGAAATACACTTGAGAAAACAGGGTTAGATAACACAAGATAATTTCTTCAAGAAAAGGACACAAGATCAACAAGAAACCAAGATTGGGATGACATGTAGAAGAGAGTATCACTAGGTGAATACTTCTTTGATGCAGACATGTCCCCAAAAGAAATAGCTGTCTCCCCTTAAAGAACTTCCTCTCCCCTTGAATCTGACATGGATATTGGGAGTAGGTAGGGTGAGAACACTCAAACAACAGCCAAAGAACAGACTAATCATGTTTCTCCCCTCTTAGAAACATGTAACATTCTCTACTCTTGTAAGGTGCATCTTTGTTTTAAATAGATAAGCTTAAGCTTTGATGTATTCCTCTCTCCCCCTTTGACATCAATTTCCAAGAAGGGACTTCAAGGTTATTGATTAAGTGAGTTTGGTCCTTGAGAAATACAGCTAGATGCATGTAGAGGATAAGAATCATCGAGTGGAGCTGGAGCAAAAAAAAACTAAGGGAAAATTTGACAGAAAATTCCTTAGAGCAGTCAGAATCGGTGACACCGAGTTGAGACAATTCGGTGGAACCGAGTTTGATGCAATGGAATATTTTGTCAACTCAGCTCACTAGGCAAGGAAATCTCACAAGGATTTGCAAAGAATTAACTGCGAATCAAGCTAAAAGAGAAGAAACAGAAAAAAAGCAAAGAAACGTGTAGATGAAGTTTTTTTTTTGAAAAGAAACACTCTAGCAAGAAGAGAACAAGCAGAAGAAACACTAGAGAACTTCATCTAGATGGGTCGGCGACTAGGTCACCTATGTTAGAGTATTTTGACTTAGGAGTCAAGTGAAAACACTTGATCATAGGTCATACTCGTCGTTAAGCTCAAAATGGGGTTGCCATTTTTCTTTTAAGCATTTCAATGTATTCACATCTTGTTGAGTTGCTTTAGCTCATGTCTTTGAGTGAAGCTTCTCTAAGATGTGAGAACTTACATTGGTATTTGGTGGTGAAGTCCATCATGTAGTTGAACTTGAAGTGGATGCTCATGAATTGAAGTTTGGAGCTATCCTATCATTTGTAGTTCATCTTCCTACATGGGTTAGATTTGCAAGGAACAACATGTGTATCCAAAATGAGAAGAATGAAGCATAACTCAAATGTTGTTAAAGGATATGTTTAGGTTGTCTTGTTCCATGTTACTCCATCAATTGTTGATACTTGGGTTATACAAGATTGCTCAAGATAAGAGTGTGATGCAATCTTGTGACATGAAGCTTGTCCAAGTACCTACAAAAGGTTAGATACCATACAAGGGAGCAAAATGTCCAAGATATAAAATGATCATGAAGGATATCATGGATTAGTCAAGAATGCTCATGCCCTTGTATGCATCCACATGAACCTCTAGTTTACGTTTGAAGCATCAATGATGTTCAATTCACTTCTCAAGTGACAAAACACTTTCTCATCAAGGGGTTTGGTAAAGATGTCCGCCAATTGTTTGTCAGTCCGAACATGTTTAAGGTCAATATCACCTTTCTCAACATGATCTCGAATGAAATGGTGACGAACCTCAATATGCTTAGTTCGAGAATGTTGCACGGGATTGTGTGCTATCTTAATAGCATTCTCATTGTCACATAGTAATGGTACATGTCTCACATGCACACCATAATCTTTAAGAGTTTGTGTCATCCATAGTAATTGAGCACAACATGATCCCGCGGCAATGTATTCCGCTTCGGCAGTAGATAGAGATACGAAATTTTGTTTCTTGGAGGACCAAGACACAAGAGATCTACCAAGAAATTGACATGTACCCGAAGTGGATTTTCTGTCAACCTTGTCTCCGGCATAGTCCTAATCGGAGTAGCCAACAAGATTGAAAGAAGATCCTTTGGGATACCATATGCCAAAGTTTGGTGTATGTATCAAGTATCTCACAATTCTTTTCACCGCCTTAAGGTGACACTCTTTTGGTGCCGCTTGGTATCGTGCACACATGCACACACTCAGCATAATGTCGGGTCGGGAGGCACATAGATATAGTAATGAACCAATCATAGATCGATAAACCTTTTGATCAACAGGTTTTCCATCCTTGGCCAAGTCAAGATGTCCACTCGTGGGCATAGGGGTTTTCATACCTTTACTCTCTTGCATGTTGAACTTCTTGAATAAGTCCTTGGTATACTTTGTTTGAGAGACAAAGGTACCTTCCCTAGTTTGCTTGATTTGCAAACCAAGAAAGAATTTGAGTTCACTCATCATAGACATCTCAAACTTCTCCGACATTAACCTTCCAAACTTTTCACTAAAAGAGGGGTTAGTAGATCCAAAGATAATATCATCAACATAAATTTGGCATACAAATAATTCTCCATTAACCCTCTTAGTGAACAAAGTTGAATCAATCTTCCCAATTTCAAAACCTTTTTCAAGAAGAAACTTTGTCAAGCATTTATACCAAGCTCTAGGGGCTTGTTTAAGACCATAAAGAGCTTTACGAAGTTTGTACACATGATTAGGTTTCTTAGGATTCTCAAAGCCGGGAGGTTGTTTAACATATACTTCCTCCTCAATTTCACCATTTAAGAAGGCACTTTTAATATCCATTTGGTAAAGAGTGATATCATGGTGATTGGCATAAGCAAGTAAAATGCGAATGGATTCATGTCTTGCAACGGGGGCATAGGTCTCACCATAGTCCATACCTTCGATTTGTGTGTAACCTTGTGCTACGAGACGAGCCTTGTTGCGAACAACTTGTCCATCTTCATCTTGCTTATTCCGAAACACCCATTTGGTTCCAATGATGTTTTGCTCTTCCTTTGGCTTCTCAACCAATGTCCACACTTGGTTCCTCTCAAAGTTGTGTAGCTCTTCGTGCATTGCATTCACCCAATCGGGGTCCTTGAGAGCATCTTCTACCTTCAAGGGTTCAACACTAGAGATAAATGAGTAATGCTCACAAAAGTTAGCTAAACGAGATTTAGAGCGAGTAATTCTCACGGTTTGGATATCTCCAAGTATTTTTTCGACGGGATGATCCTTGTCGATTCTTGCTCTAACTCGAGGTAGCTTTTTCTTGGGTTGTGGTGAGGCTTCCTCATCATCATCATCATCTTCTTCTTCTTCTTCTTCGTTGATGTTGTCGTTGTTTGTTTGTGGAGGTGGAGAAGGAGGTTGAGGTGGATCATCTTGTTGCACTTCCTCATTCCCGTCGTCTTGACGTGTTCCACTTGTGGATGCCTCCATATCAGCTTGTCGTTCACCTTGATGTGAGGTTGGGGCTTCCACTTGAATAGATGAGGTACTCTCCTTTACTTCCACGGGGCGAATCTTGCCAATGGGCAAGTCTTGGATTGCTTCCGATGGTTCTTGATCTCCTACATCAAGTGGCAATTGCTCGACTTGCGAGTCGTTAGTCTCATCAAACTTCACATCTACCGTCTCTTCAACTTTTCGAGTGAAGTTGTTGTAGACACGGTAAGTGTGAGAGTTCGATCCATAACCAAGTAGGAAACCTTCATGAGATTTAGGAGCAAATTTTGAACGACGATGCTTATCAAGAATGTAACATTTTGAGCCAAATACTCAAAAGTATCCAACTTGTGGTTTGTTACCGGTGAGCAGTTCATACGCCGTTTTACCAAGAAGCTTGTGAAGATAGAGTCGGTTTGTTGCATGACAAGCTGTTTCAACCGCTTCTGCCCAAAAATGTCTTGGCGTCTTGTATTCATCAAGCATTGTTCTTGCCATCTCAATAAGTGTACGGTTCTTCCTCTCAACAACTCCATTTTGTTGAGGTGTGTACGTAGCCGAGAACTCATGTGAAATACCCTCCTCATCAAGAAAGGTGTCCACATTGGCGTTCTTGAACTCCGTTCCGTTGTCACTCCGAACCTTCTTGATCTTTACTTCAAATTGATTTTGAGCCTTTCTTGCGAAGTTCTTGAAGATCTTTTGTACCTGCGATTTGTCATCAAGAAAGAACACCGACGTAAATCTGGAAAAATCATCAACAATGACTAAACCAAAAGAGTTACCACCAAGACTCTTATAGGCGTTGGGACCAAACAGATCCATATGAAGTAGCTCGAGTGGTCTCCTCGTGGTCATAATGTTCTTTACGGCATGGCTTCCTCCAACCTGTTTTCCTGCTTGGCAAGCACTACAAAGTCGATCTTTGAAAATATAACATCTTTCACTCCAAGAATGTGATCTCCTTTAACAAGTTTATCAAGGTTACGCATACCAACATGTCCAAGTCTTCTATGCCATAACCAACCTTTAGAAGATTTTGCAATAAAACATGTACGAGGTTGGGCTCTCTTAGTGAAATCAACAATGTATAGATCACCTCTACGAATGCCGGTAAAGACTATATCATGATTATCTTGGCGAAACACTTGGCAATCTACTTTGGTAAATAGAACATTAAATCCAAAATCGGCTAGTCTAGATACGGAAAGAAGATTGTAACCAAGAGATTCAACAAGCATAACATTTTGTATGGAGCTATCATTGGATATGGCCACCTTACCAAGGCCAAGTACCTTATCCTTGGAGTTGTCTCCAAAAGTCACATACTTGCGTGGACCATCATTTTTAGTAACCTCACGAAACATGTCTCTATCTCCAGTCATGTGATCGGTACAACCGCTGTCGAGAATCCACTCTTTTCCTCCAGCCATATAATCTCGAAGATTTGCCATAAGGCTGAGATTCCTCATGGTCTTCTCAAATTCAATATCAAAGTCTTCGTCTTCATTATAATAGCCGTGCTCAACATCATCATCATCATGCATGTGATTAACAAATTCATTAGTCTCATGATCATGACAATGTTCAAGTTTATGAATTCTAACAGTTTCCATGATAATATTGCTAATAGTTCTAACATCTCCTTTGGCACGCATGAGATCACGAAGCTCAAACAAGCAATCATCAAACTTAGGATCATTAGGACTCATCTTGTGAAAAACAACAGCCTTATGAAGAATCTTATCAAGACTCTTTAGAGAATAATCGGGATATCGCTTTTCTAAATCATGCCATAGAGTATAAGCACATGCAAAGTTTCGCATACAACCAAGCACAATCTTAGGTAATCCTCTAATGATAAGATTGACGGTTCTAAGATTACGAAGCATGTCAATTTCCTCTTTATGAGTAGGATGCAAGGGATCAATAGGGGGCACATAAGGATTATGAATATACTTGCTCAAGTTAAACTCATCAAAGATATCAAGCATTTCATCCCTCCAAAAGTCGTAATACTCCCCATTGAGATTAGGCACTCTACGTCTAATACTCCCGAACGTAGACATATCCATCTCCCTCCAATGGTGATGAAACCAAAGCAATGGAGACCAAAGCTCTGATACCAATTGTGGGATCGAGGAGATAGGTCTAGAGGGGGGGGGTGAATAGACTCCTAACCAGCCAAATTAGCAGTTTTTAATTTCTCTTGGAACTTAGGCAGATTTTGGCACAAGTTAAGATCACTCCAATACTTTCTACACATGCATATCTAGAGATTGAGCAGCGGATACAATAAAGCATGCAATAGTACGGAAAGTAAAGGGGTAGAGTATGGAAGATCAAACGCAATGAAGACACGGTGGTTTTTGGCGTGGTTTCGATAGGTGGTGCTATCGTACGTCCACGTTGATGGAGACTTCAACCCACGAAGGGTAACGGCTGTGCGAGTCCACGGAGGGCTCCACCCACGAAGGGTCCACGAAGAAGCAACCTTGTCTATTCCACCATGGCTTACGTCCACGAAGGACTAGCCTCACTCGGGGTAGATCTTCATGAAGTAGGCGATCTCCTTGCCCTTACAAACTTCTTGGTTCAACTCCACATTTGGTTGGAGGCTCCCAAGTGACACCTAACCAATCTAGGAGACACCACTCTCCAAAAGGTAATAGACGGTGTGTTGTTGATGAACTCCTTGCTCTTGTGCTTCAAATGATAGTCTTCCCAGCACTCAAACACTCCTCACAGATTTGGCTATGGTGGAAGAAGAATTTGAGTGGAAAGCAAGTTGGGAAAGTCTAGAGATCAAGATTCAAATGGTAGGAATGGAATGGCTTGATCTCAACACATGAGTAGGTGGTTCTCTCTCAAAAAATGAATGGTGGAAGTGTAGGCACGTTCTGATGGCTCTCCTTACTGATAAGGATGGGGTGGAGGGGTATATATAGCCTCCACACAAAATCCAACCGTTACACACTTTTGACCCAACTCGGTGGCACCGAAACGATCATCTCGGTAGCACCGAACTGTGTAAAAGATATGAACTTTAGGAATCTCGGTGGGACCGATACGAACAACTCGGATGGACCGAAGTGCAATGGCTAGGGCAATCCTCATCTCGGTGGCACCGATTGCATCAACTCGGTAGGACCGAAGTGAAGCAATAAGGCAACAAAGAGTTGGCAAGCCATCTCGGTGAGACCGATATGCATAACTCGGTGAGACCGAAGTGAATGCAACCGATTACAGAGAGTTGGCAAGGCCATCTCGGTGGGACCGAGATCCATTTCGGTGGATCCGATTTGTTAGGGTTTGGCAGTGGCTAAGTCTTGGATGAACTCGGTAGGGCCGGATTGGAAATTTCGGTGGGGCCGAGTTGGACTTTAGGTTTAGGACATATTTGGGTAGAGAGAGTGGTTGAGGGTTTAGGAATACTGTCACTAAGCACTTGAGCAAAAGTACCATTAAGCAACACCTCATCCCCTTTTAATAGTATTGGCTTTCCTATGGACTCAGTGTGATCTTGGATCACTAAACCAAAAATGTAGAGTCTTGATCCTTGTCCTTAGCATTTTGAGGGGGGTTCCACGTCCTCTTGTCCACGCCACGCCATTGTTGAACTTGTCTGAAATTCACTAGATAAAAGCATTAGTCCAACAACATGTATGTTGGCATAAATTACCAAAACCACCAAGGGAGCAAATGTGCTTTCACTATCGTAGACTAGCATCTTCATGCGTCTTGCAGCATTAGAAGAGTGCAGATTAGTACATAAATATAATAGTAGCAGCAAGTATATCAGTAACCACGTCCAGAGATCCTTCCTCGAGTCCCTACGAGAAAGCGATCCCGGAGCTATAATATTCAAACCATTTCTAGTTGTAGAAGATCGGGATACTTTTCGAGCGGCCTGTTACCGTGGACACGACTATTCGAATAGATATACTTCCCTGCAGGGGTGCACCAACTTACCCAACATGCTCGATTAACTCTGGCCGGACACACTTGCTCGGTCCATGCCCGGCCTCGGCCGATCAACATGTCGTAGCCCTACCTAGGCTCAACAGAGAGGCCAGCACGCCGGTCTACATCCTAAGCGCTCAGCGGTCTTGGGCCCATCGCCCTTTGCACACCTGCGCATTGCAAGGACGACCGGGAGCAGACCTAGCCCCCTTAATACAAGCGCAGGCTTTCGCGGTCCAACCCGGGCGCGTGCCGCTCAACCACTGACATCTGAAGAGCTTCGGCCGATACATACGACGCTGAGTGCCCATACTTATTCCCGCGTGGTGGTTAGTGTGATAAGGCCAGAGGCCTACTTAGATTACATATCCTAACCCATTACTGCATTGGGAGCTCGCGAAAACGAGCAAAGACTCACGATCATGTGACCCCGTCGCCCCGTCTCGTGGACTTACGGCAAGGGCTAGGAATGCCCGGCTGTGCCACGTAATCATCACACGGGTACCCTCATGGTCAACCCGACTCCACATCTCTCGCGGGTACCCCTCGGGGCCGACCCGACTTTATCAGGCATCTGTAGTAAAGTCAAAGTAACCGTGTGTCCATCACATCAAGAAGGAACCCGAGGAATCACCCTCGTTGGATTCCCACTCGACGTACCCGTCAAGGTGAACCCGGAGCAATCACCCTCGATGGCATTCACACTTGCGGGGTTGCACGACAGAAGCTTCATCGGATGTAGTGAAAGAGGAATCACCCTCGGTAACCCACATCCGACTAGCTGTACTACAGAGGCAACATCAGGAGTGAGTTAAGAGGTATCACCCTCGGCACTCGATATTAGCTCTGCAGAGTCGAGCAACTTAGGGTGTGTGTGGTGATGTGCTGGTCTCAACCCGTCGATCACATCGATCAGGGCACTGGTAACTAAGCAGGGCAACTAGGACAAGGTGGAGGGGGCCACAGATGGTTTACTGCCAACCTATGCTAAGCATTTAGGATATCAGGTAAAGTATCAAAAAGCAGTTTACAAAAAACAGGCTATGCATCAGAATAGGTATTCAGAACAATAACTGTAGCAGTTCTAATGCAAGCAGGAGGGAGAAAGAATAGGCGATATAGGCATGCTCAAGGGGGGTTGCTTGCCTGGAAGCTCTGCGGCAAAGGAGGGGTCGTCAACGGTGTAGTCGGACTCCGGAGCTGCGTCGGTCTCGGGGTCTACCGGATAAGAAGAGGGGTAGAAACAATAAATAAAAGCAAACAGATGCAACACAATGCATGGCATGGCAAAATGCAGTGCTGGTGGTGACCTAATGCATTGCTACATGTCGCAGACGAAGCGGGAAAATATCTGAGATATTTTCCCGACGTTTAGGCGGTTATCGGTATACTGAACTGGAGGGGAAGGTTCCATGTTCAGATAGATAGGAGTGATGGTCAAGCATTTTGACAACATATTCGGATTCGTCTCATTTTTCTAATCAACTTTCACGTTGAAAACTTTTCGATCCGAGCTACGGTTGAATTTCCACGAATTTCCGAAGTTTTAAACATTTTCTGAAATTACTGGAATTATATCTAATTCGAAAATTAACAGAAAAGGAATATTACATCAACATTACATCAGCATGACGTCAGCAAGTCAAACCCAGTTGTTCCAGGTCAAACCTGACAGCTGGCTCCCACATGTTAGTGGCTCAGGGCTAAACAGAAACTAATTAAGCTAATTAGGGGTTAATTAGAACGTGGGCCCCACATGTCAGTGTCAGATTAGTTTACTAATTACGCGGGTGGGGGCCCAGTGGTCAGTGGCACTGTGCTGCCACGTCAGCATAGTTGACCAGTCAACTGGTCAACTGGGGCCCCTGGGCCCACTGGTCAGTGACCCAGGGTGCCCCACGTGGTAGCCACGTCGGCGTTGGCCGGCGGCAAGCCGTCGACGACCGAAAAACACGATGGAGGCCACTGGCCTCACCAGAATTCGGCTACGGCGAGCCATTTGGCGCGCGGCTTGGCCCATTCGAACGAGCGGAGAGTGGCGCGTCGACTGGTGGTGGTGGCTTCGCCGGAGTCGGCCGGAATCGACGCCGGCGACGAGGTCAGTGGCGGAGCAGTTTCGGGCGACGGCGAAAACGGTGATGCAGAGCACGGCGGAGCTAGCTAACGGCGGCGTTGGACTCGCACGAGCTCCAGGAGCTCGATGCGAGGCTCGCCCGCGCGTGACAGTGACTAAAACCACGGCGGCGAGCTCGTCGGCGGCGACGGGTATGGCTACGATGGGGACGGCGTCTACGAGCGCGGATACGAAGGGAAGAATGGCGGGGAGGAAGCGGGGCTCACCGTACGGTGCAAGGAAGGCCAGCGAGGGCTTAGTAGCAGCAGACGGCGACGAATTCGTCGGCGAGACGCCGGCGACCGAGGAAGAAGAAGAGGACGCCGAGCTCGAAGCAGTGGCTCCCAGCTCGCGCTCGAGGACGGGGACGGGGTAGTCGACGACGGCGAACGCGATGGACAGGACGACGAGGCAGGGCGAGGACGGTGGCCACGGGATCTCGGCGGCGCGGCGACGGCGATGTACTAGAGAGGAAGAAAGAGCTCGGGCGAGCGAGAGAGAGAGGGGAGAAAGTGGATGAGGCGTCCAGGGGGAGTGGACGGCCTCGTCCTTATCCCCTCCGCGGGCGAGCAGCGGCCGGTGGCGGCCGGTGGCGGCCAGCGGCCGGAGCGAGCGCGCTCTGGCCATGGCACGGCCGACAGCGAGGCGCGGGGAGAGAGAAGAGGGAGGTGGGCTGGGCCGGTGCACTGTGCACTTGGGCCCAGCTCACAGTAGAATAGGCCTTTTTGCTTTTTCTTTTCTGTTTTCTTTTTTACAGAAGATTTGCAAAATAACTGGGCTGGCAAATGCATTTAGTAAAATGTGAGACTTGTTCACAAAAATACTTTGCATTATTCTGCACTGCCACAAAAAGATTGGGCAATTTTTGGAATCCATTTGAATTTTTCAAAAATGGAAATGGCATTAAAGTTGTTGTTTTGCATTGTTTTAATGCTCTAGCCCATTTTAGGAAAATAGGTGATGTTGTTTTCCTGAACATTAATTTGTTTTGGAATTTTTGCTACAACATGAACTATTTTCCAGCAATTTTTGAGCAACTTCAAATTTCACTTTGAATTTGGATTGAATTCAGTGTAGGAATTTGAAATGAGATTTGAATCCACTGTGATCATTCCTCACTAATCAAAGTAGCTTAGCATTAAGATGGTGATCACTGTAGCTCATTTACAGAGGGGTGTTACAGCCCGGGGGCGGTTGTGTGTAAGGAAAACAAGGCAATCGGACTATGCGGCTTTATTGCTTTCACTTAGCCATAGGAGCTTGACTGCGGGGGCTAGTGACTAGCCCCTAGTATGTGTGATATCCGGATGTGCCGAGGTTGATACCATTATCACTTGGTTCCTGTAACAGCGAACTCTTCATTTGACACGGACTAACCTCCATCGATTTTAGTTTAACACTTGTCATCGGATCGCTGACCAGTTCTCGCTTATTATGACAGTCGGTTTTCGGCTTTCTCCACTGAGGTACTTAACCAGGCTAGCTAGAAGTACAATCGCAGTGGTTCTCCCTTTACCCTCCTAGCCGAACAATGCTGAACGTAAGAGGGCAAGCACAGGAGCCGGGCAACCTAACCATTGACCAAAGACATAATTCGGAACTGATTCATATAATGCAATATCCATGACGCCGAGCACATGTAATGAAATTGGTGTCGGAATGATGTTTGGGGCAAGATTTATGGTTGAGCCCCCAGTCTATTAGCCGATCACATCTAAAAAAGGAATGTATCATAATAGTTTACTTCGGCCTAGAAAGCGGAAAGGAATAGGCAACATAATTGACTGCAGTATGACTGGAGAAAAATGGTCAGTATTTCCTTTGAATTCATGACGTCTATCCGTACAATCCGAACTGTCGAAGTAACTTTTACAGATACTTTAAGAAATAAACACATCAGAGGAAAGGTTTACACAGGGCCTTCATGAGAGGTTTGACATCCCTACTGCTCCCTGCCGCACGTCTGCGCCTTCGCTCTTTATGAAGCTTCCGTGTTATTGAAGTCGTCGATTGTATGCTTGGTGGAAGTAATAATGTTCGGCGTACGAGCCCTTGGGAAAGGGTTTTGAGAAGTTGCCGCGGGGTACCGGCTTGACGCTGGTCAGGCCCTAGATGGTGCCTGTTATTTAGTAGTGTTCCGAGAACATCTTTGGCCATGGCTCGGTCGAACCGAGCTCTCGGCCCTTGAGTCATTTGCCCCCACAGCTGCCCATGGAATTTTGAGCGCGAAGTTGTGCACCCGAGGTACATAGTTCGCGGCTGGGTAGGCCGTGCTGTGGGGCACGTATACCTATTTAGGGTCAGCGCGGGAGTGCTCCGGGACCGAGGCCGTGGCTCGGGCGCGTTTGCGTGAGTCCAGTGCCTTGATGGTAGACTCGGCCTTCGACGCCTCTTCGGCGGCCTGGACTTCGGTGGCTAAAGCCGCTGTGTGTTCCTCCGTTCGGAGCGAGTGCTCGGTGTTACCGTTGACGGTAATAACACCCTTCTGTCCTGGCATCTTGAGCTTCAGATATGCGTAGTGTGGGACGGCATTAAAGCGGGCGAACGCTGTTCGGCCGAGGAGTGCGTGGTAACCACTGCGGAAAGGGACAATGTCGAAGATTAAATCCTCGCTTCGCAAGTTGTCGGGCGAACCGAAGACCACTTCCAAGGTAACAGTTCCCAAACAGCGTGCCTCAACGCCTGGGATCACACCTTTAAAGGTGGTGTTGCTGGGTTTGATCCTTGACGGATCGATTCCCATCCTCCTCACAGTATCTGAATAAATCAGATTGAGGTTGCTGCCTCCGTCCATAAGGACTCTAGTGAGGTGGTATCCATCCACGATGGGGTCGAGCACCAGAGTCGCCGTTCCTCCGTGACGGATACTGGTTGGATGGTCTCGGCGGTGGAAGGTGATCGGACAAACCGACCATGGGTTGTATTTCGGGGCCACTGGCTCTAGGGCATAGGCATCCCGAAGTGCACGTTTCCGCTCCTTCTTGGGTATATGCGTGACGTAAATCATGTGCACGGTTTTTACCTCGGGAGCGAACTGCTGTTGGCCTCCGTTGTTCGTCCCGCGAGGTTTTTCGTCGTCCTCGTTGCGGGGGCCCTTGCTGTAACGCCCCGGACACACCCACCGGTGGTCGTTACTCCTGACGGGATCTAGACTGGCCCCACATATCAATACTAGTCTTTTCTGCGCACTTTGTCCTCACTCGTGCGCACCCGGGGCCAACTTCCCGGTCGGTCACCCATCCTAAAATTACTCCAAGCTGAGCACGCTTAACTTTGGAGTTCTGTCCGAATGGGCTCCCGGAAAAGAAGGAATTCCTTATTGATATGAGTAGTCTATCTTCCCTATTATGCCAGGCTATCACATACACCCCCACTCAGAGGAACCGACGTCCTCATCGGGCCACAGGAACGTTCCCTCTTGGCACATACGTCTGTGTGTCCAGTCCGGCACGTGTGCCATGCCGTGTGCCACGACAGGTCACAAACGTCATGCACAACATGACCGCGCACCTGACCCGCAAACATCCGTGTAACCGTGAGGGTCGGCTCTGATACCAACTTGTAACGCCCCGGACACACCCGCCGGTGGTCGTTACTCCTGGCGGGATCTAGACTGGCCCCACATATCAATACTAGTCTTTTCTGCGCACTTTGTCCTCACTCGTGCGCACCCGGGGCCAACTTCCCGGTCGGTCACCCATCCTGAAATTACTCCAAGCTGAGCACGCTTAACTTTGGAGTTCTGTCCGGATGGGCTCCCGGAAAAGAAGGAATTCCTTATTCATATGAGTAGTCTATCATCCCTATTATGCGAGGCTATCACACTTGCCCTGTTCCTCGGCCGTAAGCTTGCCGGCCTGCTTGATTACCCAACAGTTACGGTTGGTGTGGTTGGCGGGCTTGTCTAGGGTACCGTGGATCTGGCAGGGCCTGTCCAGGATTCTGTCCAATGCAGTCGGGCCGTCCCAGTTCCCTTTAGAGGGCTTTTTCCGCGGTCCTGATTTTGAGCCGCTGAACCCGGCGTTTACTGCCACGTCATCGGCTTCACTGCCGTTGTTTGTGTGCCGGCGCTTATTATTCTTGTTGCGCCGGGGTTTACCGTTCCCATCCCGGGCCTCTGAGGTGCCGGGGTCGTCGGGATGGTTGCTTCTACGAGCTAACCGACTATCCTCACCCGCGCAAAAGCAGGTCGTTAGGGAGGTGAGGGCCGACATTGTTCTCGACTTATCTTGGCCGAGCTAGCGAGCGAGCCATTCGTCCCGAATACTGTGCTTGAATGCGCCAATTGCCTCAGCGTCCGGACAGTCAACGATCTGGTTCTTCTTAGTCAAGAACCGATTCCAGAATTGCCGGGCCGACTCCCCGGGCTGTTGAACGACGTGGCTTAGGTCGTCGGCATCCGGCGGCCGAACATAGGTGCCTCGAAAGTTGGCTCGGAATGCGTCCTCGAGCTCCTCCCAGCTCCCAATGGAGTTTTCGGGTAGGCTGTTCAACCAGTGCCTTGCCGGTCTTTTAAGTTTTAATGGCAGATATTTAATGGCGTGGAGGTCATCTCCTCGGGCCATATGAATGTGGAGAAGAAAATCTTCAATCCACACGGCTGGGTCAGTTGTCCCATCATACTGCTCTATGTTTACGGGTTTAAACCCCTCGGGGAACTGATGCTGCATCACCTCGTCTGTGAAACACATTGGGTGTGCGGCGCCCCTGACCCGGGCCACGTCGTGCCAGAGATCGGTTATCATCCGAGCACGGTGCTGCTCCCGGGCTCTATCATTCCTATCGCGCCAAGCTTGGTATCCGTCCCGTCCAGCGGGCGTGTGTCCTCTGGATCCATAAATGGATCTTGACTGTATCCCTCTGGGGTTTAGGTTGTGCCGCAGATCATATGGGTCATCCGGTTGAACCGGCTCCTTGCCCGCCCGGCGAGGGGGCGCGGGTGGGTATTCGGCTTCTCCAGCCGCCCTATCTCGTCCTCGAGGGGGGCGGTCAGGCTGGTTTGTCTGAGTTCGTCTGGGAGGTATGGGCTCAAGGGCCTCGTCCTCAAATGACGGAAGGAAACGCCGTCGTGGGCAACTTTTGTATTGATCCTGGCGCTGATTGTCGAAGCCCTCTTCGGCTGCTAAGACCTACGTCCATCTGTCGTGAAGGGTATCTTCTTCGGCTTTTAGCTGCTGCTGCTTCTTCTTCAAGCTTTGGGCAGTGGCTATGAGCTGCTGCTTGAACCTTTCCTGGTCCAGGGGGTCCTCGGGGACGACGAAATCCTTGGGTCCGAGGTTGTCCTCCTCTTCGGAGGGAGGGAGGTAGTTGCTGTCGTCAGAATCCTCGGGGTCCTCAGGGTTACCCTGGTCCTCGTGCCCTTCAGAAGCGTCGTGGTGCTGTACGGGGGTGGTGTTGTTGCCGAGCTCCCCCATGTTGTCCGGAGTGTCATTATCTCCGGTGCCATTTGTGTCTGTGTTGTTTTCCTTGCCCTTTCCTCGCCCCCTGGATCAACTTCGTCGGCGTTTGGGCGGCTCCTCGTCGGGGCCGTCGCCATCCTTCTTGGGGGTGTCGACCATGTAAACGTCGTAGGTGGAGGTGGCGGTCCACCTTCCGGTGTTGGGAGTTGTAACACCCCCTTGTAATGTGCTACAGTGATCCATCATGATCAATGCCAAGTCAGCATCTTTTGCAAAGCACAAGTGCCACTTGTCTTAGAATTCAAACTCAAAATCCAAATTTGAATTGCAAGTCAAATATTTATATTTTGAAACATGCAAACAAAATAGTTCACAATATTGAAAAAATCCCAAAGCAAATATAAAAATAAAATCAACATTATTTGAATCTCCAAATTGACCCTAGCATCCAGAAACAGTGACTTTAACAGCCACTTTAATTCATTTCCAATTAAGCAAAATTCAAATGAAATTATTCAACTACCAAACTTTTTGTGGCAGTGGGAAATATTTCATGTCATTTATTGAGACAAGTGCTACATTTTACAAAACCCATTTAGTGCAAAATTAAAAGGCAAAGTAGCTACTGGAAAATAGAACAGAAAAGGGGAATTGGAAAAAGGCCGAAGCCTACTGTGCACATGGGCTTCTAGTGCATAGTGTGCCTGGCCCAGCCCAACTCTCTCCTTCTTCCTCCCGCTCTCTCTCCTCGCGCTGTCGGCCGCGCTCGCTGACACGCCGCAGATGCCGCACGCGTCGGGCATCCGGCGAGCCGTGGGCGTGGATAAGGTTCCCCGAGCCCCCTCACCGAACCCTAGCACCTCCCTATCCCCCCTCGTTCTCCTCCGAGTGGATCGAGCTCGCGCCCGAGCGCATCCGTCGCCGCCGCTCGCCATTTCCGCGGCCACCGGTGTCCCCGCGCCGTGGGAGCTTGTCAACTCGCTGCGCAGTGCTCATCCTCGACCTCTGGTGCCAGCCATTCGCCTCGGGGGGCTCCACATCGTCCGAATCGAGCTCTTCCCTTCCTCTGCATCTCCGGCGCTACTCCGACGAACCCGAGCCCTCTGCTGCTACTAAACCTCCGCCGGACCACCGTGCGTCCACTCGGTGAGCTGCGCATCCTCCCCTTCTTCCACTTTGCGTGAGCACTAGCCGTAGCTAGCTATCCACGTCGCCGCGCCATGGCCGAGCTCTGCCTCCGCCATGGAGCTCGCTGCGTTCGTGTCCGTCCATCCCGTGCCTCGCCGTGCTGTCCAGCGTGTTCCTGGCGATCTCGTGGAGCCGTCCAGCTAGTTGGTTCGCTCGCTAGCTAGCCGGTTCGCGCGCCCATGCTGACACCGAACGCCGCCGCCGCCATTGCTCAATGTCGGCGACGCTTCCGACCTCCCCTGGACCAACCACCACCACCACCAGATGATGCGGGCCACTTCCAGCTTTCGAACGCGACATTCCGCGCTTCGATCCGTGGCCGGACGGTCGTTTCCGAGACCCACCGCCACGCTGGGTGGTCACCGGCGGCTAAACGCCGGCCGGTTGACGTGTCCGGCGCCATTAGCCGCCAAGTACTCCCTCTGTGAGACTGACAGATGGGCCCCGCGCACTAACTAACTACGGGTTTAACTAAACACTAATTAAACTACCCTAATAAGTCACTGACAGATGGGGTCCACCCACTAATTAACTCTGTTTAGAAAATTAACATTCTAATTAACTTGCTGAGTATGACATGTCAGTTGTGGGTTACCGAGGGTGATTCCTCTTTCACAACCTCCGATGAGGCCTCTGTCGTGCAGCCCCTCAAGTGTGAACCCATCAAGGGTGATTCCTCCAAGTTCACCTTGACGGTTACATCGAGTGGAAATCCATCGAGGGTGATTCCTCGGATTCCCCATGATGTTATGGACACACGGGTACTTTGACCATCACCTCAGAGCGTTGTTAAAGACGGGTCGGCTCCAAGAGCACCCGCGAGATAATGTTGAAGTCGGGTCGACCCCAAGGGTACCCGCGAGAGAGTCCTGTGGTGGCTGGCTGTTAGCGGTACCACCCAAGATGTGGTGGTAGCTCAGGACTTGTCCCGACAGCCGACATGGAACTTACACTGTAGTCGGAGTGACAGGGTAGGCGGAGACTACCAAGAGAGAGGTGGGCCTAGACCCTGGTTGTGGTCCGCGAGATACCTAGTCGGAACGGCCGAAGCACTCGTCGTCTCCGCGAGCTCCTAATAATTCACTAACGGATTTGGGTATTGATCTGAGTTGGCCACTGGCCTATACGCACTACCACCATGCGGGATAATGGTTTAATGGGGCCCTCGGCGCCGTATGTATCAGCCGAAAGCTCTGTCAGACGTCCAGTTCGGCATTCCGGCACGGCTGACAGCAGATACCCATAGGCACAACGTGGTGAGGCTGGCCCTACTCGCAACGACCCGGAGTGCAAAGGGCGATGGGCCCAAGACCCCTGAGCACTTCGGATGTAGACCGGCGGGGACCTCTCTGCTGATCCTAGGTAGGACTACGTCGTGTCGATCAGCCGAGGCCGGGCATGACCCAGAAAAGTGTGTCCGGCCAGAGTTAATCGAGCGTGTTGGGTAATAGTAGGGCACCCCTGCAGGGAAGTTATCTATTCGAATACCGTGTCCACGGTAACAGGACGCTCAGTGTTGTATCCCGATCTACTACAACTTGAACTGGATACTTGTGATACTAAACTGATATGATGGCTCCGGGATCGCTTCCTTGCGGGGTAGTCGAGGAAGGATCTCTGGGCGTTACTAATATATACTTGTTACTATATTATATGTTACTCTACTCTCTTCTGTTGCTGCAAGACGCTGGAAGATGCTAGTCTTCGATAGGCTAGGTCTTCCCTCTATTCTGGCATTTCTGCAGTATAGTCCACAGATACAGCCCCTTCCCTTTGATACCGATGCATACGTAGCATATATCTGATGTAAGTCTTGCGAGTACTTTGGATGATTACTCACGGTTGCTTTGCTACCTCTTTTTCCACATACCCGATTGCTGCGACCAGATGTCGGAGTCCCGGAGCCAGCTGATCCTGTCGACGACTACTACTACCCCGACGGAGCCTACTACTACGTGGAGACCGACGACCAGGAGTAGTTTAGGAGGCTCCCAGGCAGGAGGCCTGCGCCTTTTCGATCTAGTTGTCATTGTTTTGCTCGGCCTTCTTAAGGCGATCTTGTTTAGTTATATGTGTATTCAGATACTGATGTTTCCGCTGACTCTTGTGTAACTCGAGTTTATGTATTCGAGCCCTCGAGGCCCCTGGCTTGTAATATAAAGCTTGTATTATTTGATTTTGTGTCTAGAGTTGTGTTGTGATATCTTCCCGTGAGTCCCTGGGCTTGATCGTGTGCATTTGCGTGTATGATTAGTGCATGATTAAGTCGGGGGCGTCACAAGTTGGTATCAGAGCTAACTGCCTGTAGGAATCCCCCTTTCCAACTCCTTGGCCGAAGTTGAGTCTAGTCTTTGAAAAACTATTTTACAAACATGGCTGTGTGGGTTACGGGCCCACGTCGCCAACGGATGGGATTAGGATCTTTAATTCCTCTCCTTACTCTGGGACTCTGCTCTCTCTTCTTTTCGGGTTAAAATATTTGCTAACTCAAACATTAGGTTCTCGTGATCACATCCACCCAGAGATTTTAATTAACCCTTCTTCGAATTGTGCGCCAGGTTCTGCTTCACAGTGTTCACGGACCGCGGGATCCTTTTATCGAGGGCACCCTACGTTGTCACTTGCAGATTCCTCGCTCCAGTAGTTTTCTCCGACGTTGATGTAGCCTTTGCTATGTCTCATTGTTGTATCTCTCCACCGCGTGCCTGCGTGCCGCCTAGTTGTCTAGCTGCATGTGTTTCGAACACCTGCTGCCGTTTGTACTCGACTCTGTGCATGGATCTGTATGTCTTTAATGACTACTGATAGGTATCTAATGCCCTTCTTGTTCATTGTTCGTGCTACATCATGAATGACTTCTTACACTTACCATTGCTCTTTCTAAACTAACCCCTGTTATTCTAAGCAGGATGGTTAGGTCCAATGCCCACGGTCGTGGCCGTGGTGCCAGTGATCCACCACCGCCAGATTACATGACCGCTATGATGCAGCAGTTCGAACTGAACCGTCAGCTCAATGAGAGTCTGGTAAATCGCTTGGAACGCAACGAGGCTCGTCAGGAGCCTGGCCCGATCTCACTGCAAGATTTTGTGCGCCTCAATCTGTCCTCTTTCCGTAACCCATCTGATCCTATGGATGCTGATGATTGGCTCCGTGACATCGCCTTTCAGATGGAGTCGGCTAGTGTTGCCCCTGACAGTTATGTCACCTATGCGACGTATCATCTGTGGGGTTCAACTGCTCAATGGTGGGAAAGCCACAGGCGTATGCTACCTGCTAGAACTGTAACCACTTGGCAGGAATTTCAGTCAGCCTTTCATGCACGGCACATTCCTCAAGGTCTGATGGACCAGAAGAAGAAGTAATTCCGCAAACTCACACAGGGCAAGATGACTATTGATGAATATCAGAGGAAATTCCTTGATTTATCCCGATATGCTGAGGATGACGTATGCACTGACGCTCGCAAGCAGGAGAAATTCCGTGAAGGACTGCGTCCTGATATAAAGCTCGCACTTGTTGTCCAAGAATGCGCAAACTTTGCAATGCTTGTCAGCCAAGCTTTCCGAGCTGAAACCGGTCTGACTGAGTACCAGGAGTCGCTCAAGCGTACTCGAGATGTTGGCCCATCCTCGGTTCAGCCTGCTCAGAAACGCCAAGTCCGGATCCCGCACAATGTTTATCACCAACCTGCTCCAACCCCGAGACCTTCTTATGTTGCACCTCGCCTGCCCGCACCGCCGAGGCAGCTCAGAATTCAGCCCAATGTTGTGGCCCCTCCTCGTCTACCCACACCGCCAAGACAGCTCAGTGTTCAAGGTAGACATCCCAATACCCTGACTCCTCGCTCTGCTCGTGGAGCCTGTCATAAGTGTGGTCTGCCAGGACATCATTCCAGGTTTTGCCCACAGAGTCAGAATGCCAGACCGTCTGCTGCTGTGATTGGTCATGCCAACCATGTCAAGATTGAAGAAGCTCGTGAGGCCCCAAAAATTGTGAAGGGTACCCTTCCCGTTAATTCAGTGCCAGCTTCTGTTCTGTTTGATTCAGGAGCATTGCATACCTTTGTGTCCCAACAATTTGCTCAGTTGCATGGGTTAGATATGGAGTATTTGCCCATTCCTTTAGCGGTTCAGTCCCCGGGATCCAAGTGGCAAACCACAATGGTAAGCCCCCACAACCAAATCGAAGTTGGAGGTCTAGTTTTCCCTGCTTCTCTCATTGTGCTCGGACCTTCCAACATAGACGTCATTCTCGGTATGGACTGGTTGTCGGTGTATAAAACATGGGTATTTTATACCCTGACTTATGCACAGACAGTAGCAGCCTCCTTGCCGACCAAGCCTTGCCGGGAACCGCCAAGACCAAGATTCAGGACCCAGTTGCGGAAGCCACTGGGGAGAAGCTCAAGGCACAACACCAACGAGCACTTAACCAGTACCGAAGATGAAGACATTCCTTGCCAGCAAGGCTAAACCGGCAAGGTGAAGACCCGGCAAGCTCCGTACCGGCAAGCTTCTGCCAGCGCTCCACCTCACCGCACAGATGTTCGCTAGTGGATGAGGTGTTGACCGCGCAGGCTAGTTGGTAAGGCTTGTCGGGCACGTGTCAGCACACTGGGACAGGATTTGCCTTTAATGACACCCGTCCAGGAGGCGTGTCAGAAAAATGCGAGGTAGCTGGGCGAGCGGTGCAGAAACCTTGCCGGGACTACCTCTCCATATGACACCTAGCGATGCATTTAATGCTTTTGTCCTAAACTGGCAGAATTAGGTATGATAGCACTGTTTGCTATCTAATCGTTATGTAATTACTGTTTTGCCACTGTGGTGACCCCTTGAGCTATAAAAGGAGGGCCAAGGCAACAGTTAGAGGGATTCGGACCCTTTACACAACTCGCATGTGCAGCTGCCTCTCCGCACCTTGCCGGGGAAGCGCTCCTTGTCATCGTGTTCATACACACCCAATATACTAAAGCAGGAGTAGGGTTTTACGCTTCACAAGCGGCCCGAACCTGGGTAAAAATCGTCCTGCATCCTCTGGTGATTATGCTCTTTGTGCTTGCGTCTCCCCTCACCGAACCACAAGGGCCTGGATGGCCCCATAGATGGTCGTTCCACCACGTCATCTTTGGTGCGCCAGGTAGAGGGGGAGGCTGGTGCGAACCTGAATCATCAGAGTGCGCATCGATATCATATGCTTCATCATCTTCTTCATCGTCGATGGCACCTAAGAAGAAGGGCATCACGATGACAGCTCCTTCCGCCTCCAAAGCTCCTTCACGCGCATCCGCAGGCGGCGCAGGCAGCGCAGCTAATGCGGGCGGCGTGGACGCCGCGGTTGGCATGACCAGCGCAGGCGGTGCGGTCGCCATGCCCACCGCGGCCGGAGCAGGAGATGGGCGCGCTGGGGATAGTCGGCTTCCTCGACCCTCCAGGCGCGGGCGGGGCGGATGGACGTCTACCTCCTCCTCACCGCACCGACGAACGCAGCCACCGGGGCAACGATCCCCGGGCCGGCGCGAGCCAAGACCCCGCCATGGCGACATCCAGGGACGCTGCGTTGAGACACACGCCGCGCCAATTATAGGATAGGCGCAGCGCGACCCCAAGCGACATCAACGACCCTGGGCGGCGACGTCCACACGGCAAGACCCCCGTCGATCAGATCCTAGATCGCTAGGCACCACCTCCACCGCGATAGGCTTCTGCTGGTCATGTGCTGTAGCAGCAAGATCGCGATGGCGCTCCTGCTGGCTCTGCCAGGAGTAGAGCGACTTCGCGTTCTTCGCTTCCGACCATGCCAACCACGGCGGCGGAGGCAATGGCGCCGGCTCAAATGCTGCTAAACTTCCCTCCGGCAGTAGAGAAGATGGATGAGTGGAGAGCCACCATCCAAAGCTTGATTGGATTTGCCGAAGCTAGCAAATCGCAGCAAGCAGAGCCCTCACGGCGACCGCAAATGGCGCCAGTAGCCCTAACTGGTGGCTGCGTTGATGGTGCTATGCTAATGGTGCAATCGCCTCCGTGGCAACAGCCTCAGCAGCAGCAACGTCAACAGCCGCAACAAGCCCAAGAATCTTTTGAGCCCGATGAGATGTCGATGGCTTCTTTGGATCCACGGGCGCGGCAAGACCAGCGGCAACTGCTGCGAGACAGGCGGGTAGAAGACGCCCGCACCACCATTGAACGGCGCCGGGAGGCGCGCCGTCAATCTGACGCGTGCATCAGCCCCATCGTTGATGAGCCTGCGCCAGGGGTTGGCGGATATCTGCCTTACAAGGTTGGATGTCCTGCTTTCACTCGCGAGCTGCGGCAAGTCCGATGGCCGTCTGTCCGGGCCTTCAAGCCAGAAGTACCAGAGAAGTACGACGGCAAGCTAAACCCGGCAGAGTTTCTGGGCATCTACACGATTGCCGTGCATGCTGCCGGGGAAAGAGATGAGAAGATCCTCGCTAATTACTTTCCGTTGGTACTGAAGGCCAACGTGAGATCTTGGCTGATGAACTTGCCAGAAAACTCCATTTCTTCGTGGTCAGATCTCTGCAATGAGTTTGTTGGTGCCTTTACCGGAGGCCACAAGGCCCCTGGACAGCCCAGTGACATGCAGGTGATCCCACAAAGAGATGGTGAGACTTTGCGCAAATATATCCAGAGATTCAGCCGCGTACACGGCAATATCCCAGATGTGCACCCCGCAGCCGTGATTGCTGCCTTTCACACGAATGTGCGCAATCGGAGGATGCGGGAGAAAATGAACGTCAAGCTGCCCAAGACCGTCAACGAGCTCTACACGTTGGCAGATAAGTGTGCACGTGCTGAGGAAGGGAGGAGGCTTCCCGGGGAGGACGCTGGTGCCGAGGTAGATTCTGAGGACGATAATGCTGCCACCCCGAGGAAGAAAGGCCGAAAGCGTAACAGGAAGCACAAGGGCAAAACCGTTATGGCTGTCGAAGGCTCCGGCAACTCCGAGTCCGCCAAGAAGGCCAAGACTGAAAACTCCGGCAGTGAGGCTGCTGTATGCGCCGCTTGCCAGGAGGCAGCGGCAAATGAGAAAACCGGCAAGTCTGATGGATCATACTGCAAAATTCACCGTACCAAAGGCCACGATCTCCAAGAGTGCCGGCAAGTCGAGCACCTTGTTGAGAAACAGAAAGCTAAATACGAAAAGCGTGACAAAGAGAAAGGTCAAGATGGTACTGGTGGATCCGGCAAAAAGGGCCGTGGTAGACGAGGAGGCCGCCGCGGCAAGGCTAAGCAGCAGAAAGAGAAGCCTGCTAGAGGCCGAGACAAGAAGGAGGAAGATGATGGAAGTGACAAGGAGGATGATGATGAGACCAGCGAACAAGAATTCCAGAAGGCAACCGACGCCATGTGTGTCGACGGAGGAGCATCTTTGCACTCCTCTCACCGTCAACTTAAGCAGTGGGCGCGTGAGGTTAATGCGGCAGAACCGGCAATGGGCGCTCAAAAACCGCTCAAATGGTCACACACGCCTATCATTTTTTTATGCTGAGGACCACCCTCATCGCGTAACTGCGGTCGGGTGTTTGCCATTGTTGGTTTCACCAACAATTCGCAACCTCCAAGTAACAAAGATGTTAGTTGACGGTGGGGCTGATCTGAATCTGATCTCTTCGGAAGTTATCAAGAGGCTACAGATCCCCGACGAGGAACTCGAGAAAATGTGCACGTTTCAAGGAGTAAACCCGGGAAGAAGCCAGCCCAAGGGAAATATCACATTACCGGTAACGTTTGGCGGGGAACTGAACTACAGAACGGAAAAGATTGTGTTTGACGTCGTCAAGATCCCCTTGCCGTACAATGGAATTCTTGGCCGCCCAGCCCTGGCAAAATTCTTAGCAGCATCTCACTATGCTTACAACACGTTGAAGATGCCAGGGCCGATGGGTGTCATCTCCGTCAACTCCGACAAGAAAGATGCAGTCATTTGCATCGATAAGATGTACAGAGATGCGGTTGCAGCAGAGGCCGCCAAGGCGCCAGTTCCCACAAAGAAGAACGAAAACAAGAAGTTCGGCAAGACCTCTAGCAAGGATTCCGGGAAGCGCACCTCTTCGGAGTGCTGCGCGCCTGTTGAAAACCTGCCAGAGTGCTCCGCCGGTAAGAAATCCAAAGCTGCTTAACTGGCAACCAAGAAGGTGCCGGCTAGGGAGGACGGCACTGACGGTACCTTCACCATCAGTGCCACCCTTGACAGCAAATAGGAAAGCGCGCTCGTTGCCTTCCTGCGGGCGAATGTCGATGTGTTCGCATGGCGACCATCTGACATCCTGTTAGGACCGAGAGTATATCGACCAGAGGGGGGTGAATGGGAGATTCAAAAATTCTTGCGAATGTTTTGAACTGATCCCAAACAAAGCAGCGGAAATAAACTTGGGTAGAAAAGCACTTAATTAAGCTCGCTATAGAGGAACATATCTATCGATGTAGGAAGCAGTAATTGTTCGAGCACAGGTTTGACAGATATGAAGGTAATGCACTATACGAACAGATGCAGTAGCACGAGGGAAAACACGATATGAACTGCGATGGAAATGAACGGAAAGTGGTCACAAGGTGAATGGATTCGGCACTGAATGAAATCACGCAGACATACAGTAGTATGAAAATAAATTAAAGGGGACGACCAAAATGAATGATGCGAATGCGAAAGATAGGTAACGAACTATGATTGATCGGGTAAACTATCGACACAGAGCACGAAAGTAAACTGCTGAAAGAAATGCAGTGAAATAGAATGAACCAGTGGTGCTCGATGGCGACAGATGAATTTGGTAGACCTGTTCGCCCTTCTGCCAAAGGACTACGTCTGGTTGGAGGGGTTGTGATTTAACACAGAAGATAAACTCTCTTTGCCCTATTCTCCTTCAACTCGGAGCTGATCAGACTCCAGTTGATTTCACTCGTGGGAGATACTTGTCGGCGATCTCCAAACCTTCAACAGACCTCTTCGCGAACCACAATGACTCTTGGTTGCTGAAGATCTTGCTCGATGAAGACAATTACTGTTTGACACTCGAGCCGACACCTATCCGTCTAGAGAGTGCGAAGCTCTCAAGAGTAATAGGTACAATAACTCTAACTCAGAACTACTGTGATGCACAACCACTGTCTAAGTTTTGTCTCTTGATTTTTCTCTCGGTGGATCTTAAACTCAAATCACTCAGAGAGGGGATGCTCAATCAATCTTCTCAGAAATCTTAAGCGGAGCAGCCAACGGGCAACGTTGGAGCGGGGTGGCTATTTATAGCCGCAGCCTTCCCTGAAGGGAAAAGACCAAATTGGACATGTGGAGCAGCCAATGGCCGAACGACACGAGTCCAACGGTCGGAAATTGAGCACAACGGTAACATTCCTTGCGAAGCAAGTAATGCTAACTCCTCAGTTCGAAAGATATCTCCTGCAGCACCGAAGAACAATGTCTTCTGCTGGCAGGTAATCATTCGAAGCATAAAGAGATTTCTCTCAGTCTCGCATAGGTTTGGGCTAAGCATCACAGCGGATCTAAGCTTCGAGAACCTATACCCCTCTTAATAGTACGGAGGTCCTATGACTCAAATAAGTGAAAGAGAAACAACGAAAAGAATGCTACGTCTTCACTTCGTCTTCGTCTTCCATCGCTGCAGTCAATTTTCTTCGGACAGAATCACCGAACCAATTGCTTCGCGTCAGCAATAAATTTTCGAGGGGTCAACTCCTTCACGTCATTCTTCTCGACTACAAGACTTCAAAGGATGTAGCTCATTCTTTTCTGCTGTGCAGATATTCTTCGGTGAAGTTCCTCGAACTGGACACCGGAGACATCATTCTCTTCGGCACTGCATGGGCTATTTCTCTCTGTGTGCACTAGCAAACAAATGAGTTAATGCCTATTTCTGTCAACAATCTCCAAAACACAAGGGGGCAAGTATCGCACCAACAATCTCCCCCTTTTTGGACGATTGTTGACAAAACAGAACACATCGAAAGATAGAAAATAGAGTGAAATGTAATGCGAAGGATAAAGGAGGACGAGAGATAATTACGAAGATAAAACACGCTCCCCCTGAAGATATGCATCATTCTGACTCAGAGTAAGCATAGGAGATAAAATGTAGGGCAGCGAGGTGAATCTTCGTATGAGTGACATTGACATAAGATCACAATCGTAGTTTCATCCAATGCACTCGATAGTGTCTGAGGTATTTCCTGCCATACACAACCTTTGAAATAGATTAGTTAGATAACGAGGATAATTTGAAAAGCGTTGTGGCAAAGGATACGCCATGAAGATTTTCTCAGAGCACAGTTTGAATCCACACGAGATATAGTTTCCCTGCAAGTTAGATGTTCGAGGAACAATCAGAGCAAGGGAGTCACAAGCATATTGTTCGGAGTAGATGTGCTTCAGACGAGGTTTTCCTGCAACAAGGATGATACGATAGAAATATGTGAAGAAAAACAACATGTGAATTAGAGCAATCTACTCAGAAGCAACCTTTCTTCTCCTGCATCGTTAGATAGCGAAAGATAAGCATAGGAGTAAGGTATATGCGGTTTCAAGGAGTAGGGTATCTCTTTTTAGAGAAATATGATTTCCAACCCTCCACGATAACCTTGCACGATAGATAAGTATCGAGGATAATCATTGCAAGGAAGTAAGCATTCGATAGCACCTGCAGACAGATAACTGGAAGCAAACATAGCAATGCAGGGGTTATTAACGGTACATGACGACGCAGTAAACCATCACCACAGACAGTGAGATCAAGTTCCACGACCAAAAGTTCAACGCGTTTAGCGACCAAAAAGCAAATTGTTCGAAAGAGAAAGCAAATGGCGAATGGAAACACCCTGCAAATAACCCGCTTTTCTATCTCTCAATGTTCTTCTCCCCCTTTTTGTCAACAAGTGTCAAAAAAGAAAGAGAATGCATGCGAGGAACTACTCGTCCGAAGAATCCCCAAAACTCGAACTGTTTGGCGAAGTAGAGCGAGCGATGGTCGAGGCCGAAGCAGGAGTTGGAGACGCAACACGGGCTTCGGGACCAGCTTCGGGAGTAGCGGTGCGAGGTGCATCTGGCTTGAATATCAATGTGCCTGCTGTGTCTTCAAGATCATCATCGGGTTCAACAAACAGCAGATCGGTGGAGGCGGAATGCTGAGGAAGCACTGGGGTTTGCCTTCGGATGCGAGGAACTTCAAACAACTCCAGATGATCATAATCTTTCTCGATACCCTTGGCAGACAGTTGAGTGCGAGAATAATGCTTGCGCAGAAGGGTCCACGAGCGCTTCTTTTGTTCCTTCTCATACAGAAGAGCCTGGCGAGCATAATTGTGAAGCAGATTGATCTCAGTCATCATTTCCAACTTCTCTTTGCGATCGAGCTTGATGTGACTTTCCAGAGCCTGCTGAGTGCGAAGACAAATCTCATATAGTGAGGGATTTTCTTCACGAGGGATTTTGACTGTTGCCTTCTTGACCTTCAGAGCTTTAGCAGAGGCAGAGGCAGTAGCATCAATAGGTGTCTTCCCTTTGCCGATGTCCTTCACGATCCGGAGAGTGTCTCGGACTTGTGGAATGAAAACTTTTGGAACATGTGGGCAGAAAAACTTTTTCTCAGTAAGCTGCTCAATAGCAAACATGACCCATGGTGCATATGGCTTCAGGACTTGAGGGCTATCAGCTGCATAGGCCAAGTTGCGAATGAAAAGATCCGGAATGTCAAACCGAATGCCATGAGCTATAGCTTGAAGAGCATTTGCCATGATGCCATGAATGGTTTCCGGTCTGTTCGTTGGCGTGAGAGAGTTGCAGAGGATATAGAACAACACCTTGTTCTCATAGGCTAGATTCTTAGGATTTGCTTCGGTACATTCATCACCAACAAGTTTGGGGTCCATCAGCATATGAAGTTCAGCTTCGAATACATCCCAATAGTGCAGTCTGTGTTCCCGAGAGGCATCGAATTCACACAGAGGAAGATTCAACAGTCTTAAGAACTGGTCAGCCGAACATTGGATCCAAGTACTGCTGTTTGCAAGATCTCCTGAGATATAAAGAGTAGCATAGAATTGAAGGATAACTTCACGATTCCAGCCATGATTGAAACGAAGGAAACTCTTCAGGAAGACCTGCTCAATCTGCTCGATAGTGCGATGGAAGCAAGGTAAACTTTCGAGCTCAGCGAAATCCAGAATCTTATGCTTGAAGATGCGATTCTTGCCATACAGAATGCGAGCAAAATACACGGCCTGTTCCTTTGTCCAGAATCTTGGTGACAAGGAAGTTCTTTCTCCTTCATATGGGCTGGTCCCAAAGAATGCAAGTTTCGAACGATGAAACTGCTCGTTGAAAGTTGGACTATTCGGGCCATCATCAACAGGAAACAGAGGGAAGGCTTCCAAAGGATTTCTTAGTGGTTCTTCATCGCCCATAACTTGGGTCCGAACATCATCAGGTGCAGGCACACCTTCCTCAATGGGCTTGAGAGGAGCATGAGGCTTCCTCGATTTTTCTCGTGCAGATGGCTTCGAAGAACTTGACTGACTATCGTTCTTGCTCGCTGGAACTCCTTCGGCATCTTTCTGACTTTCGGGCACAAGGGCCTTTTCTTTCCTTGCACTTTCTTCGGCGGGAGGCACGACAACCTCTTTCTCGGTTGCTTGAGACACCGCTGGTGGGACAGTTTCTTCTCGAGCCATCGGCTCATCAGATTTCTTTTCATCCTCTACCAACTGTGGTGCAGTGGTAAGAGGAGCAGGATCAACATCCATCCGGGTAGGGGCACCAGATGATGTGACCGGGGGTGTTTTCTCTCGGGAAGCATTTAGCTCCCCCACAATCTTGTCATTTTCCTCCTTATTTTGTTCAGAGGGCTTCGCTTGTAATGTTCTCGGCGGCGATGGATCTGCCTTCTCAACTTCAATCTCTTCATCAACCTCATCAACTGGGGATTGCTGCTTAGGAGGTGCATTTTCCTCATCAGTCTTTTCCAGGAATATATCAACAACTTCATATTGCTCTTGGGCTATTGGAATAATAACCTCCTCAGTGTCAGCTTGCTGCATAGGTTCATCCTCGGGAGGTGGAGATGGTGGAACCTGCTGCAAGGGTACATGGGAGTGCAGTGGAATAGGTTCAGCAGCGACAGTCTGAAGGCGGCGGTCTTTGTTTGCTTTCGGTTTGCTCACTCTCGCCCTAGCCTTCTGACGTTTTTCCTCTTGAATTCTTCTCCAAGCAAGATCTGCCTTGCGATCAATCTCCTCGTTTCTCCTGTCACACAGTTGAGATACTTCCATGTGCAAGCGTGAGTGCCACTCAATTTTCTCATTGCGCAAGACACTGAGGGCCTTGGTGAGTTCAACAATTTCTTTGTTCATCTTTTTCCTTTCGGATTCAGTCTTGGCCTCATTTCTCAGTTTCTCGACAGCTTGCTTGCCTTTGACAGCTTTATTCAGCTTCTTGGAGATTTTCCTCGGCTCGTTGAAATGCTTCGTCACCATTTTGTTAACATCATCAGGCAGTCCCAGGCCGCTTACATCATCAGCTTTTGCATCATATGCATCACTGTCAATCACATCGATCATGAACTTGAAATCATACTTCTATTCCTCTGTGGGAGCAGGAACAGTGACCCTGGTCTTCTTAGCAGCCACATCAGCATTTTCCTCAGACTACAACTTTCTCTTCGCTGTAGTGCTAGTCAAAGTTCTCGGAGCTGCAAAACCTGAAGGTTTGTCAGTGGACGGAATGGGTGCATGCCTGGGTGATTTCCTCGGAGAGGGTAAAGCTTTCACTGGAGAGCGGCTCTTGGATGGCTTGTTGAGAATGGCGGGACGATCATACAATGGAATTTCATCAGGGGTATCTTCTCTGGATGACTCATCAGACGAGTCAGGAGCTGCCTTCTTGATTCTCTTGGCGAGAGTTTTCTTTCGAGGTGCACGAGGGGAAACTGATTTCCGAGATTTGCTTTCCTTCAAAGCTGATGCACATTCCTTCTTCTTCTGTACGTCTTGCTGGGTCAGCGCGACGTTTTTGGCTTCAACTTGGTTTTTCCTTGCTTCTCTAGCTTCACGCTTGGCTTTGGCCTTCGCCCTCTTGGCCACTTCATCGGGAAAGTCAGCGATGGTTTTGAGGGAGTCAGGGTGAGCATCTGAAGGCTGTGGTGGTTTGACTTTTTCATCATCGGGGCCAATGCAATTTTCAGCAATGCAGTCATTCCACGGTGGTGTGAAAGCAAACAGAATCTGGTACTTTTCGTGAACATTTTCATATTTGTACCATTTGCCAGCCCAGTGGCGGCGAATTCTTTGAAGCCTGTTGTTGCGATCTGTCGTTGATTCTCCCTCAGGTGGAGTTCTGTAGCTGTCAGGATCAGACATCTCAGCAGTGGTATTCTTTTCTCTGCCGCGTCCACCCTTTTTAGGATTTCCATCAGAGAAGATGGTTAGGGCGTCCGTTATCAGTTCATCCTCGGGCTGACTGTGAGCAGAGGGAATTTCCTCATAATCATCTTCGGGATCAGACTCGTGTTTCTTCTTCGGGACCTTGGGTGGCTTCGAAGATTTTCCTCCTCCAGACATTCTCATTCATTCAGACCTTGGTGGAAACTGGGGCAAATATCCTTCAAAATCTGATTGCTCTTCCGAACTCTGTGCCATGATCAACTTGTGAAATAGAATAGATGCGAGGGAAAAAATAGGTAGGGTCATAAGCATGCACAGAAGGATTTTGAACGAAAATGATTTTGAAGGAGTCCAACAAGGAACTCATGGCAAAACAGAAAGATATCATCGATAGATTTTACAATCTAGCCACAGACAAATTCTAGGCAGGTTGATAACTATCTAATCTTTTGGATGATTACACATGAAACCTAGATGAGGAAAACCAGTACGAGGAAGATCTACAAACCGTACCAGTCAAATCCTAGTGATTCCTAAAGATCTATAGCAGTGAAATAAATTGAAGTAAATGGCATCGGTGAGAACTGCCCTAAGAACAGAGAGATGGTGAGGAGCAGTTCCGGATCCAAGCGCCCTGTCTTGGCAACTAGGATCAACTACTGCAATGCGGGAGGTAAGATTACCGCGCCAGCGTGACCAGCTACGACGAGACTTCACCGGAGTTGCACGGCGGAGCTTCTCGCCGGAGTTGCTTCGAGCTCGGGCTCGGGTGGAGGTGGACGAGGGTTTGAGGAACTGAGGAAGAGGGCCCGACGCGATGAGGGATATTTATAGCTGGAGAGCTGAACCTCCTCACCGAAATCTACGGCCCACAGTTTCGGGACGTTCCGCATTCGACGGACACGATCACGATCGTGTAGATCGTGGGCACGTGGCAACCGTTTTCTGTGAGAAACTCGGGAAGAGAGCGGTAGACCGAAAGGTTTGATGCAGGGCATAACGCCAAAAATGGATAAAAGTTCAAAGTTGATTTCTTTCGCGACCAAGGACGTCAGAGAGAGATCTTCTTCAGATCAAATTGCATGCTCACGACGGACAGCATAGATTTGGATGAGAAAGAATGGAAGGATAAAAAGGGTCCGAAACAAAACACTCAGCCAGACGAGAAGAAACACCAACCAAGGAGCTATGAGTGAGTTGTTCATCGGATGAAACACAAATATGGCAACTCGAAGACAAACAACAAACTGAGAACTAATAAACACAAAGAACCAGCACCAACAAGATAGATCTGAGGGCTAAAGATAATCGAATAGAATCCCTGAGAGAGAGTTCCTGCAAAAGGAGTTAGTTCTTTTTCGCAACCCACACTTGTGTGGGTGGCGTAGACCTCATTTGTCTTGACTGAGCAGAGACGTTCCTTCGTTGATTTCTGTGGTTCACCTATGCATTTCGAGAGTAATCATATGAGTAAGCATTGAAATTGTTCCCAGAGACATGAGCATAATGATTCGAGGAGATACGCATGTACTCCTTTTGTCGAGTGTTTAATCGATATCCATTCGAAGGAGTTGTTGTGCCATACAGTGAGGAATTATCATTTCCTCGAAGAGAATTACTCTGCATATTCAGGTTAGCAGTGACAGATAAATTTTCAATGGTGCATTTCTTCACCCAGATTTGCTTCTTGGGTGAGCCAGACCTACAGTTAGTCCCGACATACCGAGCAAAAACCTTACCATTCTGTTGTTTGAAGAGTTTGTAGGTTGACTCATCAGACTTGTCAGAAACAGCAGGAATAGGAGTGTCATATCCAAACAGGAGTGCAGGTTCGAGAGTTTTGGTTTTAGCAAGAACCCAACTTGTTCGAGGATATTGCTCGGGAGTCCAGTAGGTTCCATCAACGTTGAGTTTCCTTTCGAAACCCAATCCTTCCTTTCGGGGATTTTTATGCAGTATTGACTTCTTGAGCACATCACAGAGTGTTTGATGCCCTTTGAGGCTCTTTAGCATTCCTGCCTCAAGCAAGTTCTTTAGCCTGCAATTTTCATCAGAGATAGCAACAAATTCCTCGGAAGAGGGGTTAGAAATATTATTCGTAGTGGTTGCAATATTCTCGATGACAGCATTGGATATTTCAGCATTTGAATCAGGATTGCTACGTTCTAGGCATTTTGAGCAAGGAGGCACAAAATCATCAGGAAGGTTGTTAGATTGCTCGGCGCAGAGAGAAGCTTTTTCTTTCGCAAGCACGTTATACGACTCTTTCAGTGACGCGAGTTCTTGATTCCTGCTAAGGAGTTCATCTAATAAACTCTTGTAGTCGACTGCAAGAGAATCATATCGTTTGGAAAGATCATCAATCGTTGAAGAAAAAGCATCATGCTTTTCAGTCAACTCTTGATTCTTCTCCATCTCTTCGACCAGTAATCCTTCGGTTTTCCTGAGATTCATCTCAAGTTTTTCAAGCTCATCTTGTTGAGATTTTGCAATTTTGACAAGTTTAGCATAGGCAATGTATTCAGAGGAATATTTAGTCATTGATTTTTGGTGTTTTGCTGATACCTAATCCTTTGAGGTTTTTGCCATGAGATAGAGTGCGATTGGTTCATCATCACTTGAAG
This sequence comes from Elymus sibiricus, assembly GCA_039707655.1. NCBI lineage: Eukaryota > Viridiplantae > Streptophyta > Magnoliopsida > Poales > Poaceae > Elymus > Elymus sibiricus. The sequence goes on along the minus strand of CM077666.1, from coordinate 161,621,646 downwards.
CATTATCATCAGTGTCTGATTCGAGAGACTTCTCGGATGATTCATAAGCGACGAATGCATTGCCTCTTCCTCGGCTTCTGTAAAGCTCTTCGTCTTCTGATTCAGATTCGGATGTTTCATCTTCAGATTCCATATTCATTTCAGCACACACTCTAGTCAGCTGCGATATTCTCTTCATATTAGATTCAATGGTCGCTCTGGTTTGCACGTCAGTGACTGGTCTCGTCGAAGAAGATGCGGCAGATTCATTTTTCTTCGAGAGCTTAGTGTGACGGTCCACTCGAGTGAATCCAGAGCAGTGAAGATAAATCCGTCGGTTGCTAGGTTTTTCATCTTGCTCCCAGCAAGGACAGTCTGCGATGTAGTGACCGAATTGTTTGCACTTGAAACACTTTATTTCTTTTGGAGGTAATCTTCTTGAAGATTCAGGCAAGTCAACTTCGTCATTATTTGTGAGACACAGATTTTGTCTTCTGAGATCACTTAGTCTTTCTGTGAGCATTTCAAGTTCTCTTGTGATAGAGTGTTGATTCTCGACATCTTCTTCTTGTGAACTGCCATAGTGTGAAAGAATTTCCCCTTCGCTTTCCGAAGAAGATTCTTGATGCCCATTTTCAAGTTCCATCTTTTCTTCGTGAATAGACAACAGCGTCATGACCTCGACGTAGTGAAGTTTTTCATAGTCTGGTCTTTGCTTGATTTCAGCCACGATTGGATCGAAGGTTGCATCAAGAGCACTCAGTAGCTTGTTGACCACATCTCTATCGGTGATATCTGTTACTCCACGTTGATGAAGTCTTTCAACAATATTTGTCAACCAATCGGTGAGTTCCATAGCACTTTCCCTACGAAGACTCCTGAAACCTGCAAACATGGCACGAAGCATATCTGTGTGTTGATCTGTTCTGGCAATGGATTCTTCATGAACATCCTTGATGGCATCCCAGAGTTGCTTGGCAGAGTCAAGCATTCGGAACCGAATGAAAATGTCTTTTGAGATACTATCACAGATAATATCTTTTGCTTGAGCATTCAATCGCATTCTAGCTTTGTCATCGGAAGCAGGAGCATCAGGGTGTTGAACTATGTATCCATTTTCCACAATCTGCCAAAGTTCAATGTTGACGGCTTGAAGTCTGATTTTCATTCGCTCTTTCCAGTAGACATAGTCATTTCCATCGAAGATAGGAAATCTTTCAGAGTGCGAGGATCTACCTGCAAACGACATACTCAAAACTCCAAGGTTGTTAGACCTTTAATAAACAGAGACAGGGAGTACCCGCTCTGATACCAATTGTTAGGACCGAGAGTATATCGACCAGAGGGGGGGTGAATGGGAGATTCAAAAATTCTTGCGAATGTTTTGAACTGATCCCAAACACAGCAGCGGAAATAAACTTCGGTAGAAAAGCACTTAATTAAGCTCGCTATAGAGGAACATATCTATCGATGTAGGAAGCAGTAATTGTTCGAGCACATGTTTGACAGATATGAAGGTAATGCACTATACGAACAGATGCAGTAGCACGAGGGAAAACACGATATGAACTGCGATGGAAATGAACGGAAAGTTGTGACAAGGTGAATGGATTCGGCACTGAATGAAATCACGCAGACATACAGTAGTACGAAAATAAATTAACGGGGACGACTGAAATGAATGATGAGAATGCGAAAGATAGGTAACGAACTATGATTGATCAGGTAAACTATCGACACAGAGCACGAAAGTAAACTGCTGAAAGAAATGCAGTGAAATAGAATGAACCAGTGGTGCTCGATGGCGACAGATGAATTTGGTGGACCAGTTCGCCCTTCTGCCAAAGGACTACGTCTGGTTGGAGGGGTTGTGATTTAACACAGAAGATAAACTCTCTTCGCCCTATTCTCCTTCAACTCGGAGCTGATCAGACTCCAGTTGATTTCACTCGTGGTAGATACATGTCGGCGATCTCCAAACCTTCGACAGACCTCTTCGCGAACCATAATGACTCTTGGTTGCTGAAGATCTTGTTCGATGAAGACAATTACTCTTCGACACTCGAGCCGACACCTATCCGTCTAGAGAGTGCACAGCTCTCATGAGTAATGGGTACAAGAACTCTAACTCAGAACTACTGTGATACACAACCACTGTCTAAGTTTCGGCTCTTGATTTTTCTCTCGGTGGATCTTAAACTCAAATCACTCGGAGAGGGGATGCTCAATCAATCTTCTCAGAAATCTTAAGCGGAGCAGCCAACGGGCAACGTTGGAGTGGGGTGGCTATTTATAGCCGCAGCCTTCCCTGAAGGGAAAAGACCAAATTGGACATGTGGAGCAGCCAACGGCCGAACTACACGAGTCCAACGGTCGGAAATTGAGCACAACGGTAACATTCCTTGCGGAGCAAGTAATGCTAACTCCTCAGTTCGAAAGATATCTCCTGCAACACCGAAGAACAATGTCTTCTGCTGGCAGGTAATCATTCGAAGCATAAAGAGATTTCTCTCAGTCTCGCATAGGTTTGGGCTAAGCATCACAGCGGATCTAAGCTTCGAGAACCTATACCCCTCTTAATAGTACGGAGGTCCTATGACTCAAATAAGTGAAAGAGAAACAACGAAAAGAATGCTACGTCTTCCCTTCGTCTTCGTCTTCCATCGCTGCAGTCAATTTTCTTCGGACAGAATCACCGAACCAATTGCTTCGCGTCAGCAATAAATTTTCGAGGGGTCAACTCCTTCACGTCATTCTTCTCGAGTACAAGACTTCAAAGGATGTAGCTCATTCTTTTTTGCTGTGCAGATATTCTTCGGTGAAGTTCCTCGAACTGGACACCGGAGACAGCATTCTCTTCGGCACTGCATGGGCTATTTCTCTCTGTGTGCACTAGCAAACAAATCAGTTAATGCCTGTTTCTGTCAACAATCTCCAAAACACAAGGGGGAAGTATCGCACCAACAATCTCCCCCTTTTTGGACGATTGTTGACAAAACAGAACACATCGAAAGATAGAAAATAGAGTGAAATGTAATGCGAAGGATAAAGGAGGACGAGAGATAATTACGAAGATAAAACACGCTCCCCCTGAAGATATGCATCATTCTGACTCAGAGTAAGCATAGGAGATAAAATGTAGGGCAGCGAGGTGAATCTTCGTATGAGTGACATTGACATAAGATCACAATCGTAGTTTCATCCAATGCACTCGATAGTGTCTGAGGTATTTCCTGCCACACACAACCTTTGAAATAGATTAGTTAGATAACGAGGATAATTTGAAAAGCGTTGTGGCAAAGGATACGCCATGAAGATTTTCTCAAAGCACAGTTTGAATCCACACGAGATATAGTTTCCCTGCAAGTTAGATGTTCGAGGAACAATCAGAGCAAGGGAGTAACAAGCATATTGTTCGGAGTAGATATGCTTCAGACGAGGTTTTCCTGCAACAAGGATGATACGATAGAAATATGCGAGGAAAAACAACATGTGAATCAGAGCAATCTACTCAGAAGCAACCTTTCTTCTCCTGCATCGTTAGATAGCGAAAGATAAGCATAGGAGTAAGATATATGCGGTTTCAAGGAGTAGGGTATCTCTTTTTATAGAAACATGATTTCCAACCCTCCACGATAACCTTGCACGATAGATAAGTATCAAGGATAATCATTGCAAGGAAGTAAGCATTCGATAGCACCTGCAGACAGATAACAGGAAGCAAACATAGCAATGCAGGGGTTATTAACGGTACATGACGACGCAGTAAACCATCACCACAGACGGTGAGATCAAGTTCCATGACCAAAAGTTCAACGAGTTTAACGACCAAAAAGCAAATTGTTCGAAAGAGAAAGCAAATGGCGAATGGAAACACCCTGCAAATAACCCGCTTTTCTATCTCTCGATGTTCTTCTCCCCCTTTTTGTCAACAAGTGTCAAAAAGGAAAGAGAATGCATGCGAGGAACTACTCGTCCGAAGAATCCCCAGAAGTCAAACTGTTTGGCGAAGCAGAGCGAGTGATGGTCGAGGCCGAAGCAGGAGTTGGAGATGCAACACGGGCTTCGAGATCAGCTTTCAAAGTAGCAGTGCGAGGTGCATCTGGCTTGAATATCAATGTGCCTGCTGTGTCTTCAAGATCATCATCGGGTTCAACAAACAGCAGATCGGTGGAGGCGGAACGCTGAGGAAGCACTGGGGTTTGCCTTCGGATGCGAGGAACTTCAAACAACTCCAGATGATCATAATCTTTCTCGATACCCTTGGCAGACAGTTGAGTGCGAGAATAATGCTTGCGCAGAAGGGTCCACGAGCGCTTCTTTTGTTCCTTCTCATACAGAAGAGCCTTGCAAGCATAATTGTGAAGTAGATTGATCTCAGTCATCATTTCCAACTTCTCTTTGTGATCGAGCTTGATGTGACTTTCCAGATCCTGCTGAATGCGAAGACAAATCTCATATAGTGAGGGATTTTCTTCACGAGGGATTTCGACTGTTGCCTTCTTGACCTTCGGAGCTTTAGCAGAGGCAGAGGCAGTAGCATCAATAGGTGTCTTCCCTTTGCCGATGTCCTTCACGATCCGGAGAGTGTCTTGGACTGGTGGAATGAAAACTTTCGGAACATGTGGGCAGAAAAACTTTTTCTCAGTAAGCTGCTCAATAGCAAACATGACCCATGGTGCATATGGCTTCAGGACTTGAGGGCTATCAGCTGCATAGGCCAAGTTGCGAATGAAAAGATCCGGAATGTCAAACCCAGTTGTGGTGCGCAAAGCAAACATGACCCATGGTGCATATGGTTTGGTTAGAGGTGTACTACATCCAACTTGGTTGGCAAACCCAGTTGTGGTGCGCAAAGCAAACGGGAACTGGAGACTTTGTATTGACTACACTGATATTAACAAAGCATGTCCAAAGGATCCTTTCCCCATGCCGCACATTGACCAGATTGTGGACTCTACCTCCGGCTGTGATTTGCTCTCCTTCCTTGATGCATATTCTGGATACCATCAAATATTCATGGCCAAGGAGGATGAGGAGAAAACCGCATTCATTACTCCATGTGGCACATACTGCTTTGTGCGTATGCCTTTCGGATTAAAGAGTGTTGGTTCAACATTTGCAAGGGCGGTCCAGATTGGTTTTGAGCCCCGGCTGCACAGGAATGTGGAAGCATACATGGATGATATAGTGGTCAAAACCAAGGACAAGTCTACCCTCATTCAAGATTTAGAAGAGACATTTACAAACTTGTGCAAAATCAATTTGAAGCTCAATCCTGAGAAGTGTGTGTTTGGTGTTCCATCCGGCAAACTTCTCGGATTCTTTGTATCTTAGCGAGGAATTGAAGCGAATCCCGACAAGATCAAAGCCATTGAGCAGATTCAAGCACCAAAAAGCGTCAAAGATGTGCGGCGTCTTGCCGGCTGCATTGCTGCCTTGAGTAGGTTCATTTCAAGATCCGCTGAGTGCGCCCTGCCGTTTTTCAAGATTTTGAAAAAGGCAGGTCCGATGAAATGGACTCCGGAAGCGGAGGCCGCGCTACAGGACTTGAAAAGATACCTCTCCTCCGTGCCAACACTAGTTGCACCTAGACCACAAGAGTCGTTGCTGCTATACGTAGCGGCAACAAATCAAGTGGCTAGTGTTGCATTAGTGGCGTAGAGAGAAGTCGATGACGAAGAAGCAACCATGGCAAGCCCGTCCAGCGATAAACCGGAATCTTCTCCGGCAAGGCCTGGTGCCGACAAGTCAAAGGTAGCGCAAGCAAGTGAAGTTAATCAACAAGAGATGCCAAAGAAGAAGGTGGTGCAGCGACCTGTGTATTTTGTTAGTTCTCTCCTGCAGGGGGCTAGATCAAGATACTCTGGAGTGCAGAAATTGCTTTTCGGCCTCCTTGTGGCCTCAAGAAAACTGCGCCACTACTTCCAAGCACATGAAATCACCGTCGTTACCCGCTTTCCGTTGCAACGCATTTTGAGAAATCCAGAGGCAACTGGCAGGATAGTGGAGTGGGCGTTGAAATTGTCAAGCTTTGCACTCAAGTTTGAAAGCACTTCAACCATTCAGAGCAGGGCCTTGGCGGAGTTCATCACCGAATGGACGCCAACGCAAGAAGAAGAAATTCGAGAAACAGCTCTCCCCGGCAAAGAGACAGCCAAAGAATGGACCGTGTACTTTGACGGTGCCTTCTCGCTGCAAGGCGCCGGTGCCGGAGTGTTGCTTGTCGCACCCACCGGAGAGCACCTCAAGTACGTGGTTCAAATGCACTTTCCCAGGGAGCAAGCTACAAACAACACTGCTGAGTACGAAGGACTCCTTGCCGGTCTTAGGATCGCAGTGGACCTTGGGATAAAAAAATTGATCATCCGCGGTGACTCGCAGCTTGTTGTGAAGCAAGTAAACAAAGATTACCAGACCCCGTTGATGGAAGCATACGTGGAAGAAGTGAGGAAATTGGAAGAACACTTTGACGGGTTGCAAACAGAGCACACCCCTCATGCGGAAAACAACATTGCTGATAGCCTGTCAAAGTGTGCCGCTCAAAAGCTTCCCGTGGAACCAGGAACTTTTGTGCTCCATTTGAATCAACCAACAGTCACTCCATCAACGCGGGCCGGTAAGAGAAGGAAGTTGAATAACGGCAAGTACTTTCCGGCAGGGCTTCCTAAAGACGCCAGCAAAAATGTTGCCGGGAACAACGACACGGTTGTCGGCGAGCAGCAGCTTCGCGCAGAACCCCAGGTTCTTGCCGCCGAGGCAAGCGCTCCCACAGCCGAAGAAATGCCTTTAGTCCTTGTCGTCGAGCCACAGGCTCCGACATGGGCACAGCAGATAGTTCGTTTCCTTCAAGCAGGAGAACTTCCCGATGAGCAAGAAGCTGAGAAAGTAGCCCGTCAGTCAAGTATGTATCAGTTTGTGGATAGCATTCTATTCAGAAAGCGACCAAACGGTGTGAAATTGAAGTGTATTTGCCGGGAAGAAGGACAAAAGCTATTGGCAGAGATACATGGAGGCATATGTGGCTCTCACATAGGATCATGGGCACTTGCCGGCAAAGCTTTCCGGCAAGGCTTCTATTGGCCCACTGCCCTCCAGGATGCGACTGAGCTAGTAACCAAGTGTGAAGCATGCCAGTTCCATTCGAAGAACATACATCAGCCAGCTCAAGCTCTCCAAACAATCCCTCTCTCCTGGCCCTTTTTGGTCTGGGGGCTTGATATCTTGGGCCCCTACCCCCGTGCTACCGGGGGCTTTGAGTTCTTGTACGTCGCCATCGACAAGTTCACAAAGTGGCCTGAAGTGGAGCCAGTGAGGAAGGCGACAGCGCAATCAATCGTCAAGTTCTTCAAAGGATTAGTTTGCCGTTTCGGGGTTCCTAACGGAATCATCGCCGACAACGGCACACAATTCACGAGCTGCACCTTCATGCAGTATATCCAAGACCTTGGCAGCAAAATCTGTTTTGCATCCGTCGCTCACCCGAGAAGCAACGGCCAAGCAGAAAGGATGAACACTAAAGTGCTGCATGGCCTCAAGACAAGAACCTTTGACAGGCTGCGCAAATGTGGAAGGCGCTGGATTGATGAGTTGCCGGCGGTGCAGAAGCGGTGCTCCCCACGGAACTCATATACGGGTCACCTCGAGTGCTCGCTTATGATGAAGCTGAGCAAGAGCAGCTGCGGCAAGACAACACAACGCTCCTTGAGGAAGATCGTCTTCGAGCGGCTGTGCGAGCTGCACGCTACCAGCAAGCCTTGCGCCTCTACCATAGCCGCAAAGTGCATGCCCGAAGCCTTGAGGAAGGCGACCTTGTTCTTCGGCGCGTTTAGTCCGCCAAGGGATCAAACAAGTTGACGCCAAAGTGGGAAGGCCCTTACCAGGTAGTACGAGTCACCAGACCTGGCGCAGTCCATCTGGAGACCGAAGATGGCACCCCAGTGCAGAACTCATGGAATATTGAGCATCTTCGCAAGTTCTACCCATGAGGCACAGTTGCCGGGCTTCCCGGCTACCCCTTTTGTACAAGCTTTGTCGACCAGACATGTAATCATTCGTACAAAGCTAGGCGCAGACCCTGTGCATAATAAAGCTAAGTATTTCGCAACTCTTCATGCATATTCATTTATATGTGGTTGCAGGTGATGTTGTGATTTACACTTTAGTTTGTATGAAATGGCTGATGGACCGTCAAGGTTCCCAAACCACTCTTTTCTCTTCTTTCTTTTTCCTAAAAGACTGAAGGATCCCTCGCGTGCAAGTTTCCCGGGGGGAGTGGAGATGGGGTACCATTTTAATGATGTTCAAGTGATCATTTCATACAACGAGAGAAACGACGCAAGGAAAAGCTAAGTTGAAAAACTTTAAAAAAATTCCTTGATTACATTCGCGATTTCCCTTGAACGATTCTGCGCTTTGTATGAGAAACCTACACGCGAAGGAACCTTGTCGTGATTGGTCTGCGCTCTAGCTTGCCTCGAGTCCGCTCGGCAAGCCTAGCAGCTGCATTCTGTCCCGGCAAGTTGCCTTGCCGACAGCGGCACTTCTAGCAATCCGCTAAGGACCCGTTCGTCAAAGCGCTCGTGGCAAGTGTGCGTGCCGGCAAGTTTCCAAACAAGCGTAGGGAGCGCGATCATACAAAGGCAAAATAAAACAAGGGAAACAGCATACATTTTTCTAAGCCCGACAACGACAGATATTCATTAAGAAAGTACTCGATTACATTTCATTAGCCCTTTCCCAGGGTTTACATCGAGTGCAAGGAGGGCAAAAGGGGCGCCTAGGCGAAGCCCGGCTTGTTCCCGGAAGGCCAGATGATGGTGCTGCCGGCGATCAGCCAGACTCGTCATCGTCGTCTTCAATCTTCACGCCCGGAGAGCCGTCGTCATCGCCGTCATCATCGTCATCCTCAGCATCGCTGGAGGAAGCGGTATCGCTGTCGCTCGAGCTCTCCGCGCAGCACTCCAGACGAGCGCCTGAAGCCCCAAAAAACTTCACGACAAGCACGTCTGGTCCGTCCAGCCGGAAGTGAAGGAGGTGCCCTTGCCCTAAGCAACGGGCACGGGCAAAGCATTTCCACCCGTGCGTGAGGTACATAATACCATTGTTGGAGGTGTGAACGGTTACCCAGATCGGGCCGTTGCAGCAACCATCCACGCGCAGCCATAGGCCGCGCAGGTGGCGGCCTTCCATCTCCCTAGCGACAGGGCAAGGAAGCCGCAGCCAGCTCCGCGGCTGATTGCGCAGCTCCAAGACGAACACTTGCGCCGTGTCCTCCGTGTGGCCTTCCGTCGATGGAGGAGGGGCCGAAGATGGAGCTGCAAGCGCCCCGCCACGGCCGCCCCGACCGCGGGCACCGCGTCATCCACGACCACGGGCCGCGGCCCTCCCTTGAGCGCTGGAGCCAGCCTCTGCAGCTACGTCCGAAGCATGAGCATGGAGCCGAGGAGAAGCTCTCGCCGCGGCAGCAGAGACACGGCCACGACCACTCCCTCTCGCCGTGCCGTCGTTAGATGCGAGGGGAGAGGATGAGAGAAAGAGACGACAGTTGCTGAGGATCAAGGTGGGAGGGGATGAGTGAGCATCGCATCCCACAGTCCCCTCTTTATAGGGGGAGTGTGGGGGGTTGGCTCTTCACCGTCTTCGGGCAACCACCCAGGTTCGCCAATCCCACGCCCTGCGCTCTGGCCGGGCGCATTACTCCAGCAACCGCCCACGCTCGCCAGTCCCGCGCCCTGCGCCCCCTGGCCCGGCGCGTCACTCCAACGGCCGCCCTTCTCCACCAATCCACTGCCCTGCATGCATGCAGACGCGCGTGATGGAAAGGCGCAGAAAAAGGAGAAGTAAAGATAGATATGGCAGTTATCGTTTGCCACGCGTGGCTATGCGCCCGATCAATTTGAACCAACGGCGCCCCGCATATGAGCGTACCCCTGGTCTGAGCACGCCTACGGGCCGTCCACCCGACGACGAGGTGCCGGGAGGTGACCAAGACCACACCCAAGACCAGACTAATGAAGAAGCAAAGAAGATCTCAGAAGATGATAACCATCATGACGAAAATTACAACGACAGTTTCCCGCCGCGTGTCTGCGCATTGTTTGGGCCTAGCCCAACGACGCTTTGGACGCGCGTATGGCCCAGGCCCGGGGGCTCCTGTCGGTGTATAAAACATGGGTATTTTATACCCTGACTTATGCACAGACAGTAGCAGCCTCCTTGCCGGCCAAGCCTTGCCGGGAACCGCCAAGACCAAGATTCAGGACCCAGTTGCGGAAGCCACTGGGGAGAAGCTCAAGGCACAGCACCAACGAGCACTCAACCAGTACCGAAGATGAAGACATTCCTTGCCGGCAAGGTGAAGACCCGGCAAGCTCCGTACCGGCAAGCTTCTGCCAGCGCGCCACCTCACTGCACAGATGTTCGCTAGTGGATGAGGTATCGACCGCGCAGGCTGGTTGGTAAGGCTTGTCGGGCACGTGTCAGCACACTGGGACATGATTTGCCTTTAATGACACCCGTCCAGGAGGCGTGTCAGAAAAATGAGAGGTAGCTGGGCGAGCGGTGCAGAAACCTTGCCGGGACTACCTCTCCACATGACACCTAGCGATGCATTTAATGCTTTTGTCCTGAACTGGCAGAATTAGGTATGATAGCACTGTTTGCTATCTAATCGTTATGTAATTACTGTTTTGCCACTGTGGTGACCCCTTGAGCTATAAAAGGAGGGCCAAGGCAACAGTTAGAGGGATTCGGACCCTTTACACAACTCGCATGTGCAGCTGCCTCTCCTCACCTTGCCGGGGAAGCGCTCCTTGTCATCTTGTTCATACACACCCAATATACTAAAGCAGGAGTAGGGTATTACGCTTCACAAGCGGCCCGAACCTGGGTAAAAATCGCCCTACGTCCTCTGGTGATTCTGCTCTTTGTGCTTGCGTCTCCCCTCACCGAACCACAAGGGGCTGGATGGCCCCATAGATAGTCATTCCACCACGACACTGGTTGACAGCCCATAATGCTTTGATCGACTGTACCATATTGCTTTGATCGACTGTGCTACTAAAAAAGTCCAAGTTACACATCCTTCTGGCCAGACAGTCAGCTACTCAGCCCAGATAGTCCAGAATGCCGAAAGCCAGATATATGCTCTGAATGCATTGAATGCTTCACCTCTTTAGGGAATAGAGAACGTTCTAGTCGTTCGGGATTTTCAAGATGTCTTTCCTGAGGAACTCCCAGGTGTACCACCTGCTAGGGCTGTCGAATTCGTTATCAACCTGAAACCAGGCACCACTCCTATTGCCAAGGGCCCATACAAGATGCCGCCGCATGAACTCCTTGAGCTTAAGGAGGAAATCGACAAGTCACTTCGCAAGGGTTTCATTCGTCCCAGTTCTTCTACTTGGGGTGCACCTTCTCTCTTTGTTAAGAAGAAGGATGGAACAAATCGTCTGGTTCAAGATTACCGACCTATCATCCAGGCAACAATTCAGAACAAATATCCGCTTCCCAGAATCAACGATCTGTATGATCAACTTGCTGGTTCCTCAGTATTCTCTAAACTTGATTTGAGATTGGGATAACACCAGATCCGAGTTCGTAAAGAGGACATTCCGAAGACAGCCTTCGTTACTCGTTATGGTTCATACGAGTACACCGTCATGTCGTTTGGTTTAACCAATGCTCCAGCAACGTTCTCCCGACTGATGAACTACATCTTCATGGATTACCTCGACAAATTCGTCACGGTTTATCTGGATGATATCCTTGTATATTCGAAGAATGAAGAAGAACATGCCGAACATCTTCGGCTTGTACTGGAGAAGCTGCGGGAACATCAACTATACGCCAAGTATTCCAAGTGCGAGTTCTGGTTATCTGAAGTGACATATCTCGGCCACGTGATTTCCAAAGATGGCATTGTTGTTAACCCAGAACGAGTTCAGGCTATTCTTGAATGGACTCCCCCGAAGAATGTCAAGCAAGTCAGAAGTTTTCTCGGACTCGCCAGCTATTGCCGCCATTTTGTCAAGAACTTCTCTAAGATTGCCAAGCCTCTGACTGATTTGCTTCACAAGGGCGTTAAGTTTGAGTGGACAGACAAATGTCAGGAAAGTTTTCAGACACTCAAGGACAAGCTGACATCTGCCCCAGTGCTTGCTCCTCCAGATTCTCACAAGGACTTCGTCATTTACTGCGACGCATCCCGTCAAGGATTAGGCTGTGTCCTAATGCAAGAGCGCAAGGTGATTGCTTATGGCTCTCGACAGTTGCGTCCTCATGAAGAGAATTATCCAACGCATGATCTCGAACTTGCAGCAGTTATTTATGCATTGAAGTTATGGCGACATTACCTACTTGGTAATCGTTGCGAGATCTACATGGATCATCAAAGTCTGAAGTACTTGTTCACTCAGCCATCTCTGAACCTCCGTCAGCAAAGATGGATGGAGGCCATTACGGACTATGACTTGGGTATTTCTTATACCCCTGGCAAGGCTAACGTAATGGCTGATGCCCTGAGCCGTAAATCCTACTGTTGTGAGATTGAGGTTCAGCTACAGCAACCACTCCTGTATGAAGAGCTTCGAAAGCTGAACCTCGAGATAGTTCCTCAAGGATATCTAAATACCTTGGTTGTTGAACCAGATCTTGAGCACAACATCAAGACAAAGCAGAAGTATGATTCCGAAGTCGAGAAGATCAAGGGCTATCTCTCCAAAGGAAATTCATCGTTCTTCACTGTTGATGATGATGGTGCCTTGTTTTTCAGAGGCCGCCTTGTGGTCCCCAGAAAGCACAATCTGGACTCGCGCTCGGATGTCATGAAAGAAGCACATGACACACCTTTGTTTATTCATCCTGGTAGTACTAAGATGTACCAAGACATTCGTCAGCGGTACTGGTGGCCTGATATGAAGGGAGACATTGCTCGTTATGTTGCTGAGTGTGACGTTTGCCGTCGCATCAAAGCAGAACATCAAAGACCTGCTGGAACTCTGCAACCACTTGCTATTCCCGAATGGAAATGGGACAAAGTTGAAATGGATTTCATTACTGGATTTCCCAGATCACAGAAGGGTCATGATGCTATTCTTGTCGTCATTGACCGATTCTCAAAGGTTGCTCATTTTCTGCCAGTCAAAGAGACAATCACTGCAAGCCAGTTAGCAGACTTGTATGTTTCCAGAATTGTGTCACTCCACGGTGTTCCGTTGGAGATTAGTTCAGACCGTGGCAGCCTCTTTACCTCAAGGTTCTGGGAAAGTTTCCAAGAAGCTATGGGAACTCATCTGTCCTTTAGCACCGCTTTTCTGTAGGAGATACGCCCTAGAGGCAATAATAAATGTTATTGTTTATCTCCATGTTCATAATTATGTTTATGTTCCATGCTATTACTGCTATGGTTCTCAAGTCTACAATAAGCACGAGGCTCGGAGGAAGACTCGTATGCACGTGTGGAATAATAAACGGTAAAATGTATTCCTAGTCTGGCCTCTAAGACTAGCTCAAGTGTTGCATGATGGTTCTGTTTTCCTGATCATGGGCATGACTATGCCAGCAACTTTGAGGGCACAATGTTAGTAGAACCTTGTGGTTGAATCGACCCGAGTTGATGTTATGCTATGAGATACATTCATCACAAGTTAATGGTTAATAACACAGAGAAAGTTAACATTTGCATAATTCCTTAGACCATGAGAGTATCGAGTTTCTTCATGCTTGCTTCATGAACTTTGGGGTTTGTTAAACGTCATCCGTAAATGGGTGGCTATTACGGCAGCTTACGGGTTCATGGAAAAGTATGTCATGTAACTTGATAGCTCAAGATAGGGATTTGCTCCTCCGACGATGGAGAGATATCTCTGGGCCCTCTCGGTGTTACGGTATCCACCATCGTCTGGCCAGATACATTGTGATTTGATCACAGGGATGCCGGAACACGGGAACGAGAAAAGAGAACAAAACCGGTAACGAGGTAACTGGCATTGTGGACAAGTGTTGATCCACGGGGATGCCGATGATTCTCACCTCGGGTATTTGTAACATATCATGAAGCAACAGGAATAGCACACGGCAAACTGGAGGTTCACTCGAATAATTATTCGTGTGGGTATAGGGGTCAATATGGGTGTCCACGGCTCCGATGTTGATCATTGATTGGAAAGAGTTCCGGTCATGTCTATACTTCACCGAACCTATAGGGTCACACGCTTAAATGTCATCTATCTACTGAATACTAGACAGGGAGTCTGAGAGAAAGTCACCGGAAAAGTTTCAGAGACAGCGGAAAAGTTCCGGAGAGAGAGCACCGGAATAGTTTCGGTAAAACTGAAAAGTTGTTTCAGGGTATACCATTGAGTCAAATTGGTTTCGGCACACGTCTGGAAATTCTTGGAGGGTGCCAGAATTGGTCTGGAAACTTCTGGGATTTTTCCGGGATAAAAACCGGAAATATTCCGGAGCTGCCGGAACCGGTTTGGTTGCTTTTCGCAGATGAAAATCACTAATCCGGAATTGTTTTGGAACGCATCCAAAATCATTTTAGTGGGTACTGGAATTATTCTAAGACCCACAAAAATATTTTCGGATTTAACGGTCGCGGAAAAATGTTTCTGTGAATAGTGAAAGTGCTTTTTGGGTGGCTTCTTGGAGAAGCCACCTTGAGGGCCTTTTGGTATTTTTCCCCTTGGCTTCTTGGAGAAGCCACCCTTGGGCTTGGCCTATAAATAGGGGTGGAGGGGGCTGCCTAAAGACACACTCTTTCTCAACATACACAAGCCATGCATGATCTGGCATTCTCTCTCCCTCCCCGCGAAATAGTTTCGTAGAGCCGAAAGGCTATCTGGGTTCCGGCAGGAACTAGTTCTGGACGGCGAAGCCCTGCCGGATAGCTGACACCGTATGTGTGCAACCCCGTAGAGAGGTCGTAGTTTCGATCCTTTGCCCGAGGGGCCGTTTGAGTACCTGCCCGGAGGGCTGTCCGAGTGACCCTCCCGAAGGGCTGTACGAGGATCCGTCCGGTGGGACTATCCGAGGGACTGTCCAGAGGCCTCCCGAAGGGCTGTCCGAGGATCCGTCCGGTGGGACTATCCGAGGGACTGTCCAGAGGCCTCCCGAAGGGCTGTCCGAGGATCCGTCCGGTGGGACTATCCGAGGGACTGTCCAGAGGCCTCCCGAAGGGCTGTCCGAGGATCCGTCCGGTGGGACTATCCGAGGGATTGTCCAGAGGCCTCCCGAAGGGCTGTCCGAGGATCCGTCCGGTGGGACTATCTGAGGGACTGTCCCGAGGCCTCCCGAAGGGCTGCCCGGAGATCCGTACGGTGAGCTGACAAGGGAGAACATCCTCACGGTTGGGAGGTTGTAAATCCTAGCTGCGGGGATCTGCACCAACGATCGTCATCGACTCTTCTTCCGCTGCGCTACGAGTCGGTAACGAAAAGATCAAACCTTGTATGCAGTCTCCATAGTGGTCCTGGGCTGGTGCGTAGGTCGGAATTTTTTTGTTTTCTGCTGCATTCCCCTACATTTTCATCCCCAGTCCCAGGGTCAAGTTGAACGAGTCAACCAAGTGCTAGAAGATATGCTTCGCGCATGTGTCATCTCCTTTGGCAAGAAATGGGAGGAATCTCTCTCGTATGATGAGTTCTCTTACAACAATAGCTATCAAGCTAGTCTAAAGATGGCACCATTTGAAGTTCTTTATGGACGTAAGTGCCGAACTCCTCTGAATTGGTCAGAAACTGGGGAACGGCCACTCTTCGGTCCGGACATTATCCAACACGCTGAAAACCAAGTCCGTATCGTTCGTGAACATCTGAAGACTGCTCAGTCTCGCCAGAAGAGCAATTATGAACGTAAACACAAGGTAATGGTCTATCAACCTGGCGAACAAGCATACCTTTGTGTCACCCCGATGAAGGGCACTCACCGCTTCAGAATCAAGGGCAAGTTAGCTCCTCGCTACATTGGCCCATTCCGTATTCTCGCCAGACGTGGAGAAGTGGCCTATCAGCTGGAACTACCGCCGAACCTTTCTCAGGTTCACGATGTTTTCCATGTGTCGCAACTCCGCCGCTGTTTCAAGGATCCGATCCGAGCAGTGGATCATGAAGTGCTTGAATTTCAGAATGACCTGTCTTATAAGGAACATCCGATCCGTATTCTTGATCAAGTTGAACGTTGAACTCGTCAGAAGGCAATCAAGTTCCTTAAAGTCCAATGGTCGAATCATTCTGAAGATGAGGCCACTTGGGAACGCGAGGATCATCTTCGTGATGAATACCCCGACCTTTTCCCTTCTACCTCTTAATTCTCAGGACGAGAATTTCTTTTAGAGGAGGAGAATTGTAACACCCCCTTGTAATGTGCTACAGTGATCCATCATGATCAATGCCAAGTCAGCATCTTTTGCAAAGCACAAGTGCCACTTGTCTTAGAATTCAAACTCAAAATCAAATTTGAATTGCAAGTCAAATATTTATATTTTGAAACATGCAAAAAAATAGTTCACAATATTGAAAATAATCCCAAAGCAATTATAAAAATAAAATCAACATTATTTGAATCTCCAAATTGACCCTAGCATCCAGAAACAGTGACTTTAACAGTCACTTTAATTCATTTCCAATTAAGAAAAATTCAAATGAAATTATTCAACTACCAAACTTTTTGTGGCAGTGGGAAATATTGCATGTCATTTATTGAGACAAGTGCTACATTTTACAAAAGTTATTTAGTGCAAAATTAAAAGGCAAAGTAGCTACTGGAAAATAGAACAGAAAAGGGGAATTGGAAAAAGGCCGAAGCCTACTGTGCACATGGGCTTCTAGTGCACAGTGTGCCTGGCCCAGTCCAACTCTCTCTCCTTCTTCCTCCCGCTCTCTCTCCTCGCGCTGTCGGCCGTGCTTGCTGACACGCCGCCGATGACGCACGCGTCGGGCATCCGGCGAGCCGTGGGCATGGATAAGGTTCCCCGAGCCCCCTCACCGAACCCTAACAAATCCCCATTCCCCCCCTCGTTCTCCTCCGAGTGGATCGAGCTCGTGCCCGAGCGCATCCGTCGCCGCCGTTCGCCATTTTTGCGGCCACCGGCGTCCCCGCGCCGTGGGAGCTTGTCCACTCGCTGCGCAGCGCTCATCCTCGACCTCTGGTGCCAGCCATTCGACTCGGGGGGCTCCACATCGTCCGAATCGAGCTCTTCCCTTCCTCTGCATCTCCGGCGCTACTCTGACGAACCCGAGCCCTCTGCTGCTACTAAACCTCTGCCGGACCACCGTGCGTCCACTCGGTGAGCTCTGCACCCTCCCCTTCTTCCACTTTGCGCGAGCACTAGCCGTAGCTAGCTATCCACGTCGCCGCGCCATGGCCGCGTCCGTCCTTCCCGTGCCTCGCCGTGCTGTCTAGCGTGTTCTTGGCGATCTCGTGGAGCCGTCCAGCTAGTTGGTTCGCTCGCTAGCTAGCCGGTTCGCGCGCCCATGCTGACACCGAACGCCGCCGCCGCCATTGCTCAACGCCGATGACGCTTCCGACCTCCCCTGGACCAACCACCGCCACCAGAAGATGCGGGCCACTTCTAGCTTTTGAACGCGCCGTTCCGCGCTTCGATCCGTGGCCGGACGGTCATTTCCGAGACCCGCCGCCGCGCTGGGTGGTCGCCGGCGGCTAAACGCCGGCCGGCTGACGTGTTCGGCGCCATTAGCCGCTAAGTACTCCCTCTGTGAGACTGACAGACGGGCCCCGCGCACTAACTAACTACGGGTTTAACTAAACACTAATTAAACTACCCTAATAAGTCACTGACAGATGGGGTCCACCCACTAATTAAGTCTGTTTAGAAAATTAACATTCTAATTAACTTGCTGAGTATGACATGTGGGCCCTGGCACTATTTAAACTGGATAAGGTTGACCAGTCAGCATGCTGACTCAGCACTGGAACCCACCAGTCAGCCTCTGCTGACTGGACGCAGTTGACCAGTCAACGGTCCAGTCAACTGCTGACTGGGTAGTTGACTGGCCATTGTCAGCCACAGATGCACATTTCTGGGTACACTTCTGTGTATCCATAGCATTTTCCTATTTTAATTTCGAATTTGAATTAAATTCCAGAAATTCTAAAAAATGATTAAAACTTTGAAAAATCATATAAAATAATCCGTAACTCAGATGAAAATAATTTATATATGAAAAATGATCAGAAAAATCCAAAGAATCCGAATATGTCATCTGCATTCATGTTAGAATCCTCTAAGCAGGTGAACCTGTAACTTTTGGCCTGTTTCTGATAGATGAATAGTGCATGACCTCAGATAAATAATTCCAAGTAAATTCCCAAAACATCTAAAATATTTAGAGATGCAATATATCACTCCTGCATATCATTTAGGCATGTCATGCTTTGTGATTGCATTTGTATGCTTTGTATTTATTTGTTTCCTCCCCCTCTTCTCTCCGGTAGACTCCGAGACCGCTGATGATCCGGTGATCGTCTACTTCGTTGAAGATCCGTTTCTGTCTGCAGAGCAACCAGGCAAGCAAAACCCCCTTGATCATTCCTATATCACCCATTCTTTCTCTCCCCTCCTTGCATTAGATTTTGCTACTGTATTTGATTGCTCCTATTCTGATGCATAGCCTGATTTTGTAACCTGCTGTTGATACTTTACCTGTTGTCCTAAATGCTTAGTATAGGCTGGTTAGTGATCTATCAGTGGCCCCACACCCTTGTCCGTGTTGCCCTGCTTTGCTACCGGATGACTCGATCAACGTGATCGATATGCAGAGACCGACACAGCACCGCACACCCCCTTAGTTGTACGACTCTGCAGGTCTACTATCGAGTGCTGAGGGTGAAACCTCCTACCTCACTCCTGACGATATCTCTGTAGCGTAGCTAGTCGGTTGTGGGTTACCGAGGGTGATTCCTCTTTCACCGCCTCCGATGAGGCCTCTGTCGTGCAGCCCCTCAAGTGTGAACCCATCGAGGGTGATTCCTCCAAGTTCACCTTGACGGTTACATCGAGTGGGAATCCATCGAGGGTGATTCCTCGGATTCCCCATGATGTTATGGACACACGGGTACTTTGACCATCACCTCAGAGCGTTGTTAAAGATGGGTCGGCTCCAAGAGCACCCGTGAGATAATGTTGAAGTCGGGTCGACCCCAAGGGTACCCGCGAGAGAGTCTTGTGGCGGCTGGCTGTTAGCGGTACCACCCAAGATGTGGTGGTAGCTCGGGACTTGTCCCGACAGCCGACACGGAACTTACACTATAGTCGGAGCGACAGGGCAGGCGGAGATTACCAAGAGAGAGGTGGGCCTAGACCCTGGTCGTGGTCCGCGAGATACCTAGTCGGAATGGCCGAAGCACTAGTCATCTCCGCGACCTCCTAATAATTCACTAACAGATTTGGGTATTGATCTGAGTTGTCCACTGGCCTATACACACCACCACCACGTGGGATAATTGTTTAATGGGG
The DNA here is from genome assembly GCA_039707655.1 of Elymus sibiricus. Taxonomy (NCBI): domain Eukaryota; kingdom Viridiplantae; phylum Streptophyta; class Magnoliopsida; order Poales; family Poaceae; genus Elymus; species Elymus sibiricus. The sequence goes on along the minus strand of CM077666.1, from coordinate 161,602,184 downwards.
CCCTCTACGCCGTATGTATCAGCCGAAAGCTCTGTCAGACATCCAGTTCAGCATTGCGGTACGGCTGACAGCAGATACCCACATGCACAACTTGGTGAGGCTGGCCCTGCTCGCAACGACCCGGAGTGCAAAGGGCGATGGGCCCAAGACCCCTGAGCACTTAGGATGTAGACCGGCGGGGACCTCTCTGCTGAGCCTAGGTAGGACTACGTCGTGTCGATCAGCCGAGGCCGGGCATGACCCAAAAAAGTGTGTCCGGCCAGAGTTAATCGTGCGTGTTGGGTAACAGTAGTGCACCCCTGCAGGGAAGTTATCTATTCGAATAGCCGTGTCCACGGTAACAGGACGCTCAGTGTTGTATTCCGATCTACTACAACTTGATACTTGTGATACTAAACTGATATGATGGCTCTGGGATCGCTTCCTTGCGGGGTAGTCGAGGAAGGATCTCTGGGCGTTATTAATATATACTTGTTACTATATTATATGTTACTCTACTCTCTTCTGTTGCTGCAAGACGCTGGAAGATGCTAGTCTTCGATAGGCTAGGTCTTCCCCTCTATTCTGGCATTTCTGCAGTATAGTCCACAGATACAGCCCCTTCCCTTTATACCGATGCATACTTAGCATAGATCTGATGTAAGTCTTGCGAGTACTTTGGATGAGTACTCACGGTTGCTTTGCTACCTCTTTTTCCCCATACCTGATTGCTGCGACCAGATGTCGGAGTCCCGGAGCCAGCTGATCCCGTCGACGACTACTACTACCCCGACGGAGCCTACCACTACGTGGAGACCGACGACCAGGAGTAGTTTAGGAGGATCCCAGGCAGGAGGCCTACGCCTTTTCGATCTAGTTGTCGTTGTTTTGCTCGACCTTCTTAAGGCGATCTTGTTTAGTTATATCTGTATTCTGATACTGATGCTTCCGCTGACTCTTGTGTAACTCAAGCTTATGTATTCGAGCCCTCGAGGCCCCTGGCTTGTAATATAAAGCTTGTATTAATTTATTTTGTGTCTAGAGTTGTGTTGTGATATCTTCCCGTGAGTCCCTGGGCTTGATCGTGTGCATTTGCGTGTATGATTAGTGCACGATTAAGTCGGGGGCGTCACAGGAGTGGCAAGGGAGGGAGCCATATAAGGTATGACATCGATATCCTCGTCCATATCGTCAGCCTCTTCGAAGGCGTAGTCCAACATGTCGGTTAAATCTTCGACAGTGGCTACTAAGTGGGTGGTGGGTGGGACGCAAAATTCCCCGTGGTTGGCCTCAAGTCCGATTTGTTCATCGACTGAGGACGGGCCATCCGTGATACTCATCTTCTGGATCCGATGTAATGTTTCGCTTAAGAGCAAGAGGTCCACCGGATTCATCCTTGGGCATCCTGCGGAGTTGAACTCCGGTGTGCCTGCGTCGGGGGTGTGTTCGGCCAAGGGGGACCCCTGGTTCTCTGGCGTCGGGATCGGATCCGAACTCGAGGCCAGATCCGAACTGAGGGCCGGCCCGGAGACGGGGCCGGGGAGAGGATCCGAAGTTAAAGCCTCGGGATTGTTAGGCTCCTCAGGTAAAGCTGAGAACCTAGTAAAGATCAGATCGCCCCAAGAGTCGGCGACGTACTCTAGGTTACCAAACCTGATCTCCTGCTCAAGGGCGAAGCTGTCGATCTGGTCAAGGTGACCAGTCAGGTTGGCGTGCAGCATGATGCTGCCAAACGCGAAAAGCTGGCCGGGGACAAAGATGTCCCCGCTGTGGATGCCGTCGCTGATGACTAGGCGAGCCATTGATCCTTGATGACCCAACAGCGGAGCTCTCAATGAAAGCACCAATGTCGGTACCAAAACCGGCAGATCTCGGGTAGGGGGTCCGAACTGTGGATCTTGGAGTCAATGGATAGCAAGGAACGTAGAGACAGCGATTACCCAGGTTCGGGCCCTCTCAAAGAGGTAAAACCCTACGTCCTGCTTGATTGTATTGATGTGTTTGTATGATGATTACAGAGTTGATCTACCTCGAGATCGGATGCACTAAACCCTGGGTGGGTATGACGATAATGGTTCTCTCTCCCCCCCTCTATGGACTAACCCTCTGGTTTATATCGACACCAAGGGGGGCCTAGGGTTACATAGGGTCGGTTGTCATCAGGGGATAAACACGGCGGCTACGCTAAACATCTCTTGGAGGAGACGTCAAGTCTTCAAAGGTTTCCTTCTGGTGCACTGGGTCGCCTGCAATCCGGCCTTCCTTCGATGAGTTAGGAGCGGCCCATTAGCCCGGCCCATGAGAGATAGGCCGGCAGCCCGAGTACCCCCTAGTCCGGGACTCCCTCACCCGGGCCGCCCCATATCCGCCCTATTTTTGGGCTGGATATGAGGGGTGCCGGTCAGCCCGGGTGTTTGTCCGCGGTTTGAGAGGTCCGGTTGGGTCGCTTTTTTTTTTACCAGTTAGTGACTGGACGGCCTACCAGAGCGTTTGAGACGGGTATGAGAGGTCCGGATGTAGATGCTCTAAGGGCACCAAGCTCCTGGCCGAGCTGCATCTACCATGGGGCCTACGTCCCAGCCTCTAAGCATATCATAGAACCAATCTTACAGTTTGTAGCATGTGCCGTTGCCTTCAAAGTTGGGTCCTAGGCTTCTAGCCATCTTGATGGGCAGCACATGTGGAAACCCTAGCTGAAGCCGCCCCCAAAAACCTTCTCCTCTCCACCCCAGATGACATCGGCGAGTGATCAGAGTGAAGCTCATTTGACCGACCTGGGTCATGGGGCTTGCTCTTCGCCTTATACAAGGGGCGGTTGCTCTTCCTTGAGAGACATTTGACCGATGGGGCGGTCGCCTTCGACGTCGGCTCCTCTCGGCGAAGTGACGTGTCTGCTATGTGACCGTACTAGGCTCCTTGGCGTGGCGGCATACACCCCTAGTTCCTGGAGGTGACTTCGACTGGCGCCAGGCGTCCTCACGGCGCTCCTCAACCATGGTTCTTGATCCGCAACAACATGCTGGGCCTTCTCTCCAGCGAGGGGGTTGGCCTCCACGGAGGTTCTGGTGGGCCAGCCGGCGGGGGCTTGTGTGGGGAGACTGCTTACGAGCGTTGTTACCTTGACGGAAGCGTAAAATAATAGTCCGTTCCTCCAACCTCTATTGCTCCTGGGAAAACCCTAGGCCCAAGTGCCCTCAAACTAGATGATGATATTACATGTGTTGTGGTGTCATCTTGGGGGGGGTGATCGTTTTCTCTTCGGTGCCTGGTTTGGGTGGCTATGGCACGGAGGTGGTGCGTTGCCGCTGGTAGCAGAGGTGGTGCACAATGATAGTTCCTGGTAGCAGTGCGGATGGCCATGCATGGGTCGGCATGCTCGATGAAGCTAGTGCCGGCATATCACAGCCATGGCGGTGCAACAACGACTCGTGGTGTATTGTCTGGGAGCCAGTGGCCATGCCCATATTTATGAGCACGTACACCTGCGACATAGGCATGGGGTTGCGGGAGCGTCTCCAATGTGGTATTTTGGCATTATCGTCCTCTCTCACCAGTTGATCTATGACATCTGTCACGTGCTTCGATGAATGTCCTTGGCCCCACAAATGACTCTTGTCGACTTGGCTACTTGTTTCGTGTGTGCACATTTACACCATCTTCATTGGATCAGTAGCTTCTCAGCGTGGATCATCCGTGCTCTTTTTTCTTTTCTTTTCCGTCTAGGCACAATTTTAGTCTTGTATGATTATGCTTTGCCACCATGATCTTTTATGTGCGTGCATTAATATCTGTTGTGTGCATTTTGATCGTGTAGAGACCAGATGTGTACTCATTGTATTTGTATGCCCTCGATGCTACATTAGGGCATCTTCAACGCTGACCCCTAAAACGGACACACTATTTGTCTGCGGACTGGTCCGGATCGGTCCACGGACACTGATGCGGGAGCCGGCCATTGATACGTCTCCAACGTATCTATAATTTATGAAGTATTCATGCCATATTTATAACAATTCTATATGGTTTTGGTATGATTTGATTAGAACTAACCCGGATTGACGCTGTTTTCAGCAGAACTACCGTGGTGTTGTTTTTTGTGCAGAAATGAAAGTTCTCCAAATGAGTTGAAACTTTTTGACGATTTTTTATGGAACAAATAAGAACTACTGGAACCAAGACCCACTGGAGGGGGGCCACCCAGTGCCCACGAGGCACCGGGGCGCGCCACCCCCCCAGGCGCGCCCTGGTACCTCGTGGGGCGCACGTGGCTCCGTCTCGCGTGATTGCAACGCCAAAAAATCACATATATTCAGAAACCCCCGAAAGTTAACCTAGATGAGCTTTTACGCCGCCGCAAGCCTCTGTACCTCCACGATCTCATCTACAGTCCTTTTCCGGCACCCTGCCGGAGGGGGGAAGGCATCACCGGAGGCCATCTTCATCATCCCGGCGGTCTCCATGATGAGGAGGGAGTAGTTCACCCTCGGGGCTGAGGGTTTGTACCAGTAGCTATGTGTTTGATCTCTCTCTCTTGTGTTCTTGAGATGACACGATCTTGATGTATCGCGAGCTTTGTTGATATAGATGAATCATATGGAGTTTTCCCCTCTCTATCTTCTTGTGATGAATTGAGTTTTCCCTTTGAAGTTTTCTTATCGGATTGAGTCTTTAAGGATTTGAGAACACTTGATGTATGTCTTGCATATGGATATCTGTGGTGACAATGGGATATTCACTTGAGTCACTTGATGTATGTTTTGGTGATCAACTTGCGGGTTCCGTGACCTTGGGGATTTATGCATAGGGGTTGGCACACGTTTTCATCTTGACTTTCCGGTAGAAACTTTGGGGCACTCTTTGAAGTTCTTTGTGTTGGTTTGAATAGATGAATCTGAGATTGTGTGATGCATATCGTATAATCAAACCCGTGGGTACTCGTGGTGACATTGGAGTGCCTAGGTGACATTAGGGTTTTGGTTGATGTGTATCTTAAGGTGTTATTCTAGTACGAACTCTAGGGCTGTTCGTGACAATTAATGGGGATGGCTCATAAGATTGATCGGGAAGGATAACTTTGAGGTGGTTTCGTACCCTACAACAATTTCTTCGTTTGTTCTCCGCTATTTGTGACTTAGGAGTGAACTCTTTGTCGCACGTGAGGGATTTACATATGATTCAACTATGTCAACAATGTTGGGAGATCGCACTAGTGAAAGTATGAACCCTAGGCCTTGTTTCTAAGCATTGCAATACCGTTTTTATGCCCGTTTACTTTTTGCTACCTTGCTGTTTTTGTATTTTCAGATTACTAAAACCTATATCTACTATCCATACTACACTTTTATCATCATCTCTTCGCCGAACTAGTGCACCTATACAATTTACCATTGTATTGGGTGTGTTGGGGACACAAGAGATTTCTTGTATTTGGTTGCAGGGTTGTTTGAGAGATACCATCTTCAACCTACGCCTCCCACGGATTGATAAACCTTAGGTCATCCACTTGAGGGAAAATTGCTACTGTCCATGATTATGAGCATGATTGCAATGTTGCTAGTATGAATTTTTGAATATCCATAATACTAATGATGATTGCACTAGTCATGATAATGATGTCTCCTATAAGGATGTCAATTTTTTTGGAGAGAATTGGGAGTGCAAATACATACCAAAAAAGGAAAACAGATTTTGTAAGAGGCATAAATATTTAGAAACTAAAAGGTTGCAAGAGAGGCTAGATGATTGTGCTGAAAGATTTAATTTTTCTCGCCATCCTTGTGAACTTTTGAATGAATGTGGTCATTTAAATCTCCAATGCAAATTGTTTCATGATCGAATCGTGTCCAAAAATTGTGACAACTTGATTACCCTTGCGCATCATAATGAACTTAGTCTGCTTTTGGGGTATGAAGAAATGAAACGTATAACTAGGGATATTCCGGAATATAATATCGAGAGATTTCTCGATTTTGATCTAGAAGAAATTTATATGTATTGTGCGGTAAATTGCATTGAGAATCCTTATATTGCTAATTATTTAAAGACAAGAAAACAAATAGAAGATGAAGAGAATACTAATGAAGGGGAAGAGGTTTCCCAATATCCTCCTATTTTTTCTTATGATGAATCAGGTAACGAGGAGGAGCTTTTTATTCAACCAATCTCTTCAATAAAGTGCACGGAAAAATTGATTAAACCCACACATGAGGTGGTGAAGAATTAAAAGAAAAGAAGGAAAAGTAGAGGTAAAAAGGTATCTCTCCCAAGTAATGTTGCTCCTATTACCATTGTGCCTCATGAAAATGAATCAAATATGATTATGGAGAATGATGATATTGAGTTTGATTTTGTGATTCCTACTACTTGTTGTGATGATTATGATTGGGAAGATGATGACACTTCTTATGATCTTGAAAATCTTTATGGCACCAACTTGGAAAACTATGATGATACTTGTTATACTATTGGTGCTATTCATACTATTAATGATGAAAGAGATTATGCTTATGATATGCAAAGCCACAAGCTTGGGGATGCTATGTTTGATGAGAATGACATATTTGAGAATTTATTTGCTGCAATTGATGTTTATCCCAAGCTTGGAGATGCTATACTTAATGAAGATGATCTTTTTAGTCCCCTTACTTTGAATGATCAAATTCGTTATGATGATTTCATGCCTCCTATCTATGATGATTATTGTGATGATACTTATGTTATGAAAAATAGTGATGATTATTATTATACTTGTTATAATTATGAAAATCCTTCTATTGAACATCACTCTTTTAATGTGGAAACAATTTATAGCATTCGAGTTTCATATTATACTCCCACTATTATGAATGAGAAGAAAATTGCTTGTGTGGAGAGTAATAAAATTTCTATGCTTGTAGGTCAAGAAAAGAATGCTTTATTTGATAGTTATATTGCTGAACTCATTCATGATGCTACTGAAAATTATTATAAGAGAGGAACTTATAATTCATGATGCCCCCGTTATGTATCAATCTTCTACTTCTATGAGTGCATCATTCAAAATTATCATGCCTAGCTAAAGGGCTTTAAAGAAAAGCGCTTGTTGGGAGACAACCCAATATTTATACCTACTGTTTTTGTGTGTTCACGTGATTAAGCTACTGTAGTAATCATGTTTTATATGTTTTCTTTCAATAAAGTGCCAAGTAAAACCTTTGGGATAGTGTGGATACTCGTTGATTCAATTCTGTGCAAAAACAGAAACTTTTGCCTCCAGTGTTTAATTTATCAGATTTTACTGGAGCGTCAAAAAATTATGAAATTTTTACACAGTATTGATATGCAAATTTTTGACGTTGTCCTAATTGTTCAGAATTTTTAGAGTTCCAAAAGTATGGTAGTTGCTCAGATCATTACAGACTGTTCTGTTTTTGACAGATTCTGTTTTCAATGCATAGTTTGCTTGTTTTAATGTTTCCATAGCTTATATTATGGGATATAAATTGTGGAAATGATAGAATACAGTAGGAATTATATGGGAACAATTGTGAATCTTGTCTTGGACAGTACCTAAGTGATGGTTTATTCTTTATCATACTAACTGTTCTCACGAAGTTCCGTTAAGTTTTGTGTGATTGATGTTTTCAAGTTTTGGGTGAGATATCGATATGAGGAGAATAAGGAGTGGCAAGACCCTAAGCTTGGGGATGCCCAAGGCACCCCAAGGTAATACTCAAGGAAGACTCAAGCGCCTAAGCTTGGGGATGCCCCGGAAGGCATCCCCTCTTTCGTCTTCAACACTATCGGTAACCTCACTTGGAGCTATATTTATTCGTCACATAATATGAGTTTTGCTTGGAGCGTCATTTTCTTCTGTTGATATTTTCTTGGTGTTATCAATAATCATGTTTTGTATCTTTTAGTTTAATGCCAATTATAGCCTTTACCATGCTCAGTTTGCAAGTTCATGTGTTGCTGTTTGAAAACAAAAAGTTTTCTGTTATGTCCAGAATATTCCTGAATAGTCAGCACATGATAAAAATATGAAATTTTTACACAGTAAGCATGCATGAGTTCTCTGTCATGTGGTAATTTTTCAGAATTTTTGGATTTATGGAAGTATGGATTCTTATTCACCCTTTACAGACTGTCCTGTTTTGGCAGATTGCTGTTATAGTTGCATTGTTTGCATATGTTTGCGTGTTTAATGCTCCCATTTGTGGATAGGAGTATCAAATATGAAGAGGCATTTAGTATGCAATGTTTAATTATAATTTTTGTGATTTGCTACAGTAGATAATGTTAAGGTTTTGTGTTGATTTATACTAACTTATCTTACGAGTTCTTGTTGAGTTTTGTGTGGATGAAGTATTTAAGATTTATAGAAACCGTGACATGAGAGGAATTAAGGAGACACAAAAGCTCAAGCTTTGGGATGCCCAAGGCATCCCAAGTATTTATTCCAAGAAGTCTCAAGCATCTAAGCTTGGGGCTGCCCCGGTAGGCATCCCACCTTTCTTCTTCAACAACTATCGGTCAGTTTTGGTTGAGCCTAAGTTTTTGCTTCTTCACATGATATGTGCTATCCTTGGAATGTCCTTTTATTTTGTTTTCTTTGCTGTTTAAATAAAATATCAAGATCTGAAACCTTTTAAATGAGAGAGAGTCCTCACATAGCTACTTAATTGTTTCGCTACTCATTGATCTTCGCTTATATATTTTGGAGTAGTTTGTCATTAATTCTCATGCTTCACTTATATATTTTTGAGAGTTAATAATAGTAATGGTAATTTGCACAAGATATGAATTTGGTCCCAAGATGATGAATATTCAAGAGGGATATAATAAAAAATTTCATATAGATCATTGGATATGATAAGTGTGATTCCTTGCAATGAAAATAATGAAAGAGATCATATGCTAATCTTATGGAAAGTAATGACATTACATAAAGAAAAGTATAAGTGGTAAAATTTATTGGAGGTTAACAAGCATAGCATTAGTCAATGATGCAATTCATGAAAAAGTTAATAAGGGAAGAGAAGATTCACATGCAAATATACCATCTTGGACATCTTTTATGATTGTGAGCCCCCATTAAGTATTTTATGTCGAAGTGTTGACGTTGGACAAGGAAGACAACGTAATGAATTATGTTTGTTCATATTCACATATAAATTATATTGTTATAGATCCTCCAACATGTGGTGCTTGCCCAATATCTTTGCTAGCCAAAAATTCGTACTAAGTAGAGATACTACTTGTGCATCCAAAACCCTTAAACCCAGTTTCTTGCCATGAGAGTCCACTATATCTACCTATGGATTGAATAAGATCCTTCAAGTAAGTTGTCATCGGTGCAAAAAGCAATAAAAATTGCTCCTAAAATATGTATGATCTTTTATTGTAAGGGAAATAAGCGTTGTACGAACTTGTGATGGTAAAGAAATAAAAGAGACGGACTGCATAATAAAGGTTGCTATCACAAGGGGCAATATAACGTGACGTTCCTTTGCATTAAGGGCTTGTGCATCCAAAAATAAAAAGCGCATGACAACCTCTGCTTCCCTCTGCGAAGGGCCTATCTTTTACTTTTATGCATTTACTTTTATGTATTTACTTTTTATGCAAGAGTCAATAGTGTTCTCCTGTACTTCCTTTTTATTTTTCTCTTTTGTAAGCATCATGTGGTGGGGAAAGATCTAGGCACATATATCCAGTTGGATATGAGTGATCATGAGTTATTATTATTGACATCACCCTTGAGGTGAATAAGTTGGGAGGCGAAATCACAAGCCCCTATCTTTCTATGTGTCTGGCTGAAACTTTTGCTCCATATATATGTCGTGAGTGTTAGCAATCATAGAAGACTAAATGATGGTTGAGTATGTGGACTTGCTAAAAAGCTCTTACATGAGACCCTTCCTGAAAATATGATGAATTGCAATTGCATTGTTGACTAGAATAGTTTGTTAGTTTCCAAGAAAGTTTATGCCTTATACTTCATTGTTGTGATGAATTGTTACTTGCTCATGAGAAGTTTTATGATAATAAATATTGCTGTTATAATAATGATCCTGCTTTGAATCATTCAAGTCCAACGTCCATGCTATAAAAGAAAAGATTATATGATGATTATGATAGGTAGCATTCCACATCAAAATTTCTGCTTTTAATTGCTACTTTATCATGATGACTTTTATGAGAGAAAGTTGTTGTTATGATGCTAGGAAAAGTGATTGAGATTATCATTGATCAAACTTTTGCACTATGCTAGCATTCACACTTCATAAATTATTTCTTTTATCATTTACCTACTCGAGGACGAGCAGGAATTAAGCTTGGGGATGCTAATACGTCTCCAACGTATCTATAATTTATGAAGTATTCATGCCATATTTATAACAATTCTATATGGTTTTGGTATGATTTGATTAGAACTAACCCGGACTAACGTTGTTTTCAGCAGAACTACCGTGGTGTTGTTTTTTGTGCAGAAATGAAAGTTCTCCAAATGAGTTGAAACTTTTTGACGATTTTTTATGGAACAAATAAGAAATACTGGAACCAAGACCCACTGGAGGGGGGCCACCCAGTGCCCACGAGGCACCGGGGCGCGCCACCCCCCCAGGCGCGCCCTGGTACCTCGTGGGGCCCACGTGGCTCCATCTCGCGTGATTCCAACGCCAAAAAATCACATATATTCAGAAACCCCCGAAAGTTAACCTAGATGAGTTTTTACACCGCCGCAAGCCTCTGTACCTCCACGATCTCATCTACAGTCCTTTTCCGGCACCCTGCCGAAGGGGGGAAGGCATCACCGGAGGCCATCTTCATCATCCCGGCTGTCTCCATGACGAGGAGGGAGTAGTTCACCCTCGGGGCTGAGGGTTTGTACCAGTAGCTATGTGTTTGATCTCTCTCTCTTGTGTTCTTGAGATGACACGATTTTGATGTATCGCGAGCTTTGTTGATATAGATGAATCATATGGAGTTTTCCCCTCTCTATCTTCTTGTGATGAATTGAGTTTTCCCTTTGAAGTTTTCTTATCGGATTGAGTCTTTAAGGATTTGAGAACACTTGATGTATGTCTTGCATATGGATATCTGTGGTGACAATGGGATATTCACTTGAGTCACTTGATGTATGTTTTGGTGATCAACTTGCGGGTTCCGTGACCTTGGGGATTTATGCATAGGGGTTGGCACACGTTTTCGTCTTGACTTTCCGGTAGAAACTTTGGGGCACTCTTTGAAGTTCTTTGTGTTGGTTTGAATAGATGAATCTGAGATTGTGTGATGCATATCGTATAATCAAACCCGTGGGTACTCGTGGTGACATTGGAGTGCCTAAGTGACATTAGGGTTTTGGTTGATGTGTATCTTAAGGTGTTATTCTAGTACGAACTCTAGGGCTGTTCATGACAATTAATGGGGATGGCTCATAAGATTGATCGGGAAGGATAACTTTGAGGTGGTTTCGTACCCTACAACAATTTCTTCGTTTGTTCTCCGCTATTTGTGACTTAGGAGTGAACTCTTTGTCGCACGTGAGGGATTTACATATGATTCAACTATGTCAACAATGTTGGGAGATCGCACTAGTGAAAGTATGAACCCTAGGCCTTGTTTCTAAGCATTGCAATACCGTTTTTATGCCCGTTTACTTTTTGCTACCTTGCTGTTTTTGTATTTTCAGATTACTAAAACCTATATCTACTATCCATACTACACTTTTATCATCATCTCTTCGCCGAACTAGTGCACCTATACAATTTACCATTGTATTGGGTGTGTTGGGGACACAAGAGATTTCTTGTATTTGGTTGCAGGGTTGTTTGAGAGATACCATCTTCAACCTACGCCTCCCACGGATTGATAAACCTTAGGTCATCCACTTGAGGGAAAATTGCTACTGTCCTACAAAACTCTGCGGTTGGAGGCCCAACACAAGTCTACAAGAATAAGTTGTGTAGTAGACATCAGCCATCCACCCATGTTCCCTAATTGTGTGCCCTTGTTTTTTTAAGACCGCAACACTCGAAAAGTCAAAATAATTACAGAAGGTAGCACAATTCATCCATAAATAACATACAAATATCCCTAGTTCAACAATAGTTCAAATGTAAATATTACATTTGAGATAACCGGATGTATAACAAGTTTTTCAAATTCTTCGATTCCAAATTCAACGATACTATAGTCAGAGCTGGCACATGTCATCACAAAAATAATGCCTCTTGAGATTCACCTAACAATGTACGTGCGTGAATGGCCTGCCCTCGGTCATGTAGTGCATCACGGTAGCGCATGCAAGCTATGCAACGTGTAGAGCAACATTGAGTGAATGAATGAACTAACCAACATGTAGAGCAACAGGAAGCAAAACCTTCGATCTCCATGATTGACGTGCCCAATGGCCACATTCTCTCCAGTCGGTGAATCGCACCGTAAAAGTTCATGACGGAGTTCCAGATGGTGTGCCATCAATGCGATATCGACTTCACATTGCGTTCATGGATGGCGTGCATGTCCTAAGGCGTGAAGTTCTTCTGCTCATGAAACAAAGCATGCACGCGCTGCCAAAAGATCGTGCCCCTTGAATCCTTGTCTACAAAGTCCGCAGATACGACCAACCACACATCGCACAACAACTCATCCTCCATCACCGAATACCTAGTCATCGAATTACTCTACAAAACAACGAGCATTTCAACAAAAGTGCTCAATGGTATTTGACCAAACACCTTCCGTGCGTGGTGTCCGCCATGGACGTTGTCAGCAGGGGGGCAGGGGTAGCTAGTTGCGGAGGGATCCTGGGTGGACGGTGACGTAATCCAAGGGGGGCAGGCGTGTTGGTGGGGGATGCATATGTCCTACGATGCTTGCGTGGCGTCCGGAGAGGTACAACGATGGCGTCAGACGAGGAGGGTGAGGATGCAAAGCAAGAGGGGAGCAGGGGCCGAGTGAAAGAAAAGTGGATCGGGATGGCGATTTGAGTGGGCCAGAGGTGTCAGAGTCCTACGTGGCGACGGCCGGACTCCCGCAAAGCCCCCCCCCCCCCCCCAGTTTGCCTCCAGTTTGCGGGGAAACAGAAGTCCGGACCGATCCACGGACGGATGGGGTACCGTGTTGGATTTAAAAAACTAGACCGGACCGACCGAAAAAAATAGAAACCGAGGCCTCGTCCGGTTTTCTAAGGTGTGTTGATCTTTTAACAAAAACCCAACAAAAAATCAAGAAAATCGTGTGTAAACTATAGGACTCAAAACTTTGACCTTGAGCTACTGCCCGCCCATAGGCCCAATACCAATTGGGCTAGCTACAATTTGTGATTTAACAATGGATTACAATCTATATTAAGTGTATTAGTTTTTTCTGGTTTTTTCTCGCGATTGAACCCGTTGAACCGGTGGTTCAACCAGTAAAAACGTAAGCCGATAACCTCATCGGTTCAATTGTTGGTCAAGTTTTTTAAACTATGGTTGGATGGCAAAATGCGCCTGGACCGCTCGGTCCAGACGGATGGAGGCGATTTGAGGGTCCACGTTGGAGATGCCCTTATGTGTTAAACAAAACGTCCTTCGTACACAAAACAATCCCAATATCTCATCCTATTACCAATCTTCGTCTCCCTCTAGCATGGAGCACCATTCACAGCCATACGCTGATATGTAGATGTAGTTCCATTCGAGTTTAGCCTAGCGACAACACTAAAGATACTAGTTGATACACCGCGCCATGCGGCGGGAAGTTGAGCAAAAAAATTACTTTAGGAATGACACCATAAAAATTGTACCATAAATATGATTGGAAAAAGAATAACATTATCATTCAGATTAAGCACATATCTTTCTTTTATAGTGGACACATAACAGCTACACGGTGGTACATACTCAAACTTTTGGCCCGCGCAGCCCATTGCAAAACTTGATCCAGTTGGGAAACCCAACGAGTACACGTGCTGGCTGCATCAAGGGTTAGCGATGGCAGGAAACCATGCGGACGGCAGCGACTGGGGATGACATGGCTTCACCAGAGAGCAGGAAAATCAGGTAGGTTTTTCTTTTCTTTTTTGGAGCCGAAGGAAAATCAAGTAGTGGGGGCTTCTATTTTTTTTTTGAAACGGAGGCAAAAGATTTGCCTCATTGATTAATTAAGCAGAAGAGGATTGCTTAGTTAATTAACGGAAAACCGGACGAAAACCCGATACAAACCAACCACATGTGGACTACTAACAGAGCATTCAACCCCCAGTTTCAAAGAGCTCGGAGGCAGTGATAGAGCGGCCAAATGCTACACAATGGATGCTCTAAGTAAGACTAACACATGAACTTTAAGTTTTTTTAAATTTTACGAAAACATGGTTTTTTAGCTTGATTTTTCTGTGAATGTTTTTTCTTTTCAAATTAAGGGATTTCCCCCTAATTTCATTTCTGAAAACTGAACGTACAAAGTTTAGGATTTTATGCTTGATAGTACTCACTCTGTTCCAAAATGTAGCGCGTATAGATTTTTTAAAAAGTCAAACTTTACAATTTTGACCAAGTTTACAAAAAATAATAATATTACATCTACAATACCAATATATAAAATATGAATCTATATCTTATGATGAATCTAATGACTATATGTTTGGCATTCAAGATAGAAATGTTTTTCTCCACGAACTTGGTCAAAGTTTATAAAATTTAACTTTAATTTTTTTAATATGCACTACATTATGGAATAGTAAACCTGGATGGCGTAAACAGCAGGTGTACCTTATACTGTCCAGCTAGGTAGACAAGGATCTGTATACCAGTAGTATTATTTGATTTCATTCAGTGCAGTCGGGGTAAGGCAACCTGTGGTTGGATGGTTAGAGGGATTGTGGTATCCCCAGCCCACCAGGGTTCAAATCCTGGTGCTCGCATTTATTCCTAGATTATTTCAGGATTTTCGGCGATGCGCATTCAGTGGGAGGAGACGTTTCCGTCGATGGCGAGGTGCCTACAGTGACTTCGTAAATTTCAAGATGATATGCCGGCTCGGTCTCTCGGAGGTGCTCATAGGGGTATGGTATGCGTGTGTGCGTTCATAGGGGTGAGTGTATGCGCGTGTATATGAGCGCTTGCGTCTGTACTGTGTTAAAAAAAAAGAAAAAGAAAAAACAAAGTTGCAGTATTATAAAACTACCCACGAGAACCGTCAAGTACAGGATCCGCCAAAGAACTTGTTACTTATCTGTATGGCATGTGCTCCCATTCCAAATTCATAAGAAAGAACCGGAAGACGAAGAGGAAGAGTCAATGTTGACCGCTTGCAGCATTAGTCGTTCTTTTTTCTCCCTCCATGTAGATCAGCTCGTCAAGTCTTTTTTTTTTAACACACTACAGACGCAAACGCTCATCCATACGCGCATACACTCACCCCTATGAACGCACACACGCACACCCTACCCCTATGAGCACATTCGAGAGACTGAGCCGGCATATCATCTTGAGATTTACAAAGTCACCGTAGGCGCCTCGTCGTCGACGGGAACGTTTCCTCCCACTGAAAGCGCATCGTCAGAAATCCTGAAATAAATTCAGCAATAATGCGAGCACCAGGACTTGAACCCTGATGGGCTGGGGATATCACTGTCCCTCTTACCATCCAACCACAGGTTGGTTCGCATCAGCTCGTCGAGTCGCTGTGTGAATTTCCATGGGCAAGCATGATTTTTCGCACCATACACAAAGCACAGAATAAAAGGTTGCCCTATTCCATTTCGAAGAAGAGCATACGTACGTTCCTTCCGATGTGGAGTCCGGAGCGGAACGTCTGAACGTCCACCGCGACCAGCACGAAAGTGCCAAAAAGTGATTAAGTGGTCTGCATCACACTTGGAAAAGGAGCCACGAAAGTGCTACTAATAACAGATTTTTGTTGTTGTTGCGAGTAACAGATTTAAAGGTAGCAAGCACTAGGCACTGGTACATTCACGTACTCACGTCCCCGGTCCTACTTGAATTGACATGCAGTAGTACCGATAGCATTTCGCGCGATTGACCGGCCAACTGGCCAAGATGGGTGAAGAAAAGTTAAGGTAATGAAGGCGTGAAAGAGAGAAGCTTTGGAGCAGGGGGTCGAGCTCACGGTCGCGGTGGAGGTGCTGGCGACCTCACCGGTCACCGGGCAGCAATCCGTGGGGAGGAGACGATGATTCCTGACGTGGAGAAAAAGACGCGGGTGATGGGAACGGAAAGCCATATCGTCGGCGTAAGAGCATCTCTAGATCCCGCAAACTGCCGTTCTGTAAATTTCGTTTACGGTATCCCGTAAATATACCGTAAACGAAATTTGCAATACGGCGGACACCGAGACAAAACAGACCCCGCAAACAAACTAAAAGATATAGGGGTTGTTTGGTTTCTTGCCACACTTTGCCACACTTTACTTTAGGTAAGTTTGACCAAGTTAGATGGGTGTTTGGTTCTAGTCACACATAAGGCAAAAACTTTTTTATGAGCAGCAAACCCCACATGTCATAGACAAAAAAAGTGTGACAAAATTCCCTTAGACAAGCCAAAGTGTGGCTAACGATTTGAGCAACTTAAATAAGGCAAGTGTGGCAAAAATAATGTGGCAATATATGGCTACCCCTATAGTTCGTACTTAAACAACACCGGAGTTCATACTTAAACATAGTTAATACTAGCATAAAACGGAAATTAAACTAGATCTACTCGTCATCACCATCACCGGACTTGCCAACGAGGTGGTGCTCCATGAGGGAGTTGGAGAGCATGAAGGCGAGGTAGTACTCCTCCTTCAATGCCGGCACCCGCGCCGCTGCAGCTTCGTCTCCGGCAACGGACGCCTCCTTCGCCTCGAACCACACGACCTCCGCCGCCCGCAGCGCTTTAGCGCGGGGGAGAAGATGCGGTCGAGCCTGTCGAAGTTGCTCCATGCCCAGGCTCCGGCGCTGCGGGAGTGGGCGCCGCGCGTGCGCGCCTGCTCCCTGCGGCACTCCACCGGCGGGCGGAGGGAGGAGCTCCTGGCCTCAGCGTTGTTGCGGCGCTTGCGAGACGGCTCGCCGCGGCGGCCGTCGAGCCCCCCTCGGCCACCCGCGCACGACATCGAGGATCGGTTTCTGGTGGCTACGCTCGCCGTAAAACGATGCCGGAGGGAAGGCGATTTGTCGCCGGAGAAGTAGAAATGCGGCGGAGGAGGATAGGGGAAAAGGAGGACGCGAACCCTAAAAGAACCCGGCGCCGGTATATATATTGCGGATTCGGAGGCGGTTTACGAGCCTCCCGTAATTTTTTTACGGATCGGGCTGTTTTTACCCGACCTGGTCGGGCTTGTTTTTAGGGGCATCCCGTAAATCCGCCTGGAAAAACGCGGCCCGGCCAGCTTTTACGGGATCTACTAGAGTTGCTCTAAGCGCGTAACCGCGTACTGGCGGGCGCCTCTATATCTCGCCTTCATGGAGTCCTGCTTCTGACTAGTTGAAGGGGGAGTGAGATGGGCCGGCCCACGCGCGCGGCAGGCCACGGCCTTTTATTTTTATCTTTTTATGTTCTTGTTTTTGCTTTATTTTTGTACTTTTCTTTATACTTTAAAATATTCTACACACACACATACATATATTACAAAAAACACTCTACAAAACACATTACAAAAATGGTGAACAAGTATTTGAAATTTTTTGAACAAGTATTTGAAAAATATTGAACAAGTATTCGGAAAACAAATGTTGAATGTGTATAGAAAAATTGTTGATCATGTATTAAAAAATGATGAATTTTTTTTATCGGGTATATCAAAATGTTAATCAGGCATTTTGGAAAAAAATGTTGAACAAGTACTTAAAAAATATTGATCAAGCATTTGGGAAATGTTAAATGTGTATAGAAATAATGTTGACCATTTATTAAAAAATAATGAAAAAATTTGATCATGTATATAAAAATGTTAATCAAGCATTTGAAAATTTTTGAACACGTATTTGAAAAATGTTAATCAAGCATTTGGAAAATGTTGAATGTGTATAGAAAAAATGTTGACCATGTATTAAGAAAATGATGAATTTTTTTGATCATGTATATAAAAATGTTAATTAAATATTTTTAAAAAAAGTTGTACTAGTGTTTAAAAAATGTTAATCAAGCGTTTGAAAAATGTTGCATGTGTAAAGAAAAAATGTTGACTATGTATTCAAAAAAATGTTATCCTCATTTTTGAAAAATGTTAAAAATGTGTATAGAAAAATATTGAATGTGTATAAAAAATGTTGACCATGTACTTAAAAAATGTTAATCTGGTATTTGAAGAAAACCGATAAAAAACAAGAAAGAAAGAAACAAAACCAAAAAAACGATGAAAAAAAAAGAAAAGAAAAACACAATGAAAACCGAGAAAGATATAAAGAAAACCAATGAAAGGCAACGAAAAAATAAAGAAAATAAAATAAAATAAAAGAAAACCCAATAAAAATAGTGAAGAACGAGGCAAAACATTAGAAAAAACTAAAACAAAAATAACCCAGAAAATCCAGTGAAAAATCAAATTTTTTCGCCTCAAGTATGGTTGCGCCCAGCTTCCTAAGCAAGAACCAGACGCTAGCCTAGTGGCCAGGAGCGAGGGAGGAGAAGAATGGCCGGCCCGATTCGTACGCGAGGAAAAATTTCCTTTAGCGAGAGCAAGCTACCGTCTCGCTTAAAGCGAGAAATAGCTCTCGCGCACCAACCACCGGCCTAGAAAACTGCGAAATCACTAATTGATGAAGAGTACTCCTTCGAAAGATCACTCCCACCAGTGCGCACCACTTGTCGCAACATGGGAGTTTCTCTTTTTTCATAAATCCGTTTATCCAAAATGTTTTATCTCTTAAACCGTGCGTCCAAATCTCGAACCGTTTTCATCATTGGAATCCTCGCGTTGAGATCTTCAAAACTAGATCCCATGGTTATAGTTTTTGACAAACTTTTTTTTTCATGAAAAAACCGGACGAAAAAACCGAAATGGGAGCACATTTTTTTCCCTTTCCAAGAGGCACGGCCGTGCCTCTCGCGGAAGGAAAAAAAACAGAAAACATGTATTTTTTTTCCATTTCCGAGAGGCACGGCCGTGCCTCTCGCGAAAGCAAAACCGTGCCTCTCGCCGAAGGAAAAAAAACAGAAACACGTTTTTTCCCTTTTTGAGAGGCATGACCGTGTCTCTCGCGAAAGCAAAACCTTGCCTCTCGCGCAAACAAAACCGTGCCTCTCACGGAAGAAAATAAAAATAAAAAACAGGTTTTTTTTTGTTTCCGAGAGGCACGGCCGTGCCTCTCGCGGAAGGAAAAAAAGATTTTTTTTTTCGTTTCCGAGAGGCACGGCCGTGCCTCTCGCAAAAGCAAAACCGTGCCTCTCGCGGAAGCAAAACCGTGCCTCTCGCGAAAGCGCAAAAAAAAACATGTTTTTTTGCGTAATTTTTTTTTCAATTTTTTTTGTGTCCAAAAACTAAGGAAGATAGGTGGAAAACCAAAAGGCCGAAAAACCCCGAGAAAAAGCTGAAAAGGTGTGCGGAAAAATAATAATAAAAAATCCGGAGGGAGCACTCAGAGCGCGACACATGGTGGCGGCTGAGAGCGTGCCAAGTGGCGCGCTCTCAGTCTACCTCAAGTGATCGTTGGGAGGCTCCCGAAGGAGGGCTCGTCGACTAGTTGCCTCAGCAAACTGAGGCTTTATCCGGCTGAGAAAAAACGGGCTTTCCCGGATGGGCTGCACGGCCCATCTAACCGCATGCCGGCTGCGGCGGGCCGATGCCGAGCTCTCTCACCAGGTGGTATAATAACACAGCGGAAACTTATTATCGCTCTATATTCCTAAGCAGCCGACAGCCAGAGGAGAGGATTCCCCACCCAGCCAAGCCACCCGCGTGAAGTCGGCACTCCCCTCCCTCCGTCCCAACCCCTTCTCCTAGGTAACGAACCCTAACCCGATCTCGCTAGATTTGGTCGCGATTTGGTGCTGAATCCATAGTTCTCGTGGTGCGAAGTGTTTTGGTCCGATTGCGTCTTGTTATTCGTCGATTTCCGGGGGGTTTCGTTTATCGATACTTCTGTAGCCCACGCGGCGATTGTGCTATCTTGCGATTTCGGGATCTGTGCGAGGCGCGCTAGTCGGATGTTTTTCTGCGATTTTGCGCGGTTTCATCCGCGAGTTCTTAGGTGCAAGTCGATCGATCCGTGTTCTGTTTTGAGATTGCGTGCTGAGTGCATGGATTAATTCGTTTGGATGTACGGAAGAAGAGTTAGGATATTGGGCAGAGTCCTAAATACATGCGGGCTTAGATGACGATACTTCTTCTTTTCGAGCATATGAATTGCGTTTATTTCGATTCCACTTATCCGGTGGGCCTTCCTGTTAGTGCCCACAATGTTAATTAGTGTGCAATTTTACTAACGAGTAAGAGCTGCTCATCTTGCTTTTGGGTGCATCCAAATTGTTAGTGTTTCTTTTTATATATGCATGCGAACTTATAATGCTTCATCTATTTCTTACTTGATGTTTTTTCTCTACTGCTACTAAAATCTGCTTCGAGTACATATTAAATTTGCTTCGATCTAACTAGAATTCATGTCCAGTGTAACAATTTGTTTTGGTTTTAATGAAACAAAACTTAGCTTCAATTTTTATTTGACATGAAGCATAGTTTGTTGTTGCAATAGCTTGGGTGAGGATTCCCTGGAGTTATCTTAAACTCTACCAGTGGATTTCAGCACCATCAAGATCATTGCTTACCTTATATGGAGTCCACTCGAGTTCTCCCCAATCCACACATGTCCCCTTCTTTCGTGCCCATGGAGGATCTTCTCTTATCCTTTGTCTCCACACCCTACTGAAACAGCTTCCCACTCCAGGATTCACTCTTGGTTGCACAGTTCCACTGCAAGTTAAATTATGACTCATTATCTGCGGTTTGATTAGAAAGAAACGCAAGGTTTCTCCTTGTTCCATAGTCCTTCTCCTAATCTCGATATGAAGAGAAAGAGAGTTCTAGAATAATAAAGATGATGACATCTACTAATCGGGTTGTAGCGTTTCAGACGTGCTTAAATCTACCTGAAGCAACTCTTCAGTTTCCTTACCTAATAGCTCTAACCTAATACCTCTTTGAAGATGATTGTGAATTGAACTGAGGGTTTATGTGCTAAGATTGTCAAGTCATATTGTCTACTTGTGGAATATCATAACTTATAATGAGGAATATTCTATGGTAAGCTGGCCTAAGCTTCATTCTCTTGGTTTATAGAGAGCAAGTATTAAGTAGGTCAACGGAATTGCAATGACCTTAAGTCTTTCTATGCCATATTACTTGAGCAGATCTATCATTTACATTATAAACCACTAGGTCATAAAATATACACATGCAGTCCATGTGTTTCCGTACTAAGTTATGCTTACTGTGTTGTCCAACACATGACTGCTACTGTTTAAATTTGTTAACTGTTGTGTTCTGCAGCAAAATTTTCTAGATTATCCTAGGATTGCTCTTCGTTTATTTCGTACTTGTAGTTGTATGTTCATCATAGTTTTATTACTGGAGGACTTTTCAGATCTCAACTGTGCTTGGTTCTGTATGTTCTTCAGTTATTATGGGGATTATCTAGCTGCTTGAATTTTTTTTCCAAATATAGAAGGAATTCCGTTGTAATATGCTTTGCTGAACTCTGTGCAACCGACCAATAACTTTAGTATATATGCTTAATTGTTATATATATGTTGGCTGCAAAATCTTTTCAAGTATCTGAAAATAGAACTGTCAACTCTGTCACACACATATTAATATGTCACAGTTCACAATTGATACTGAAAACAGTATTATTATGCTTAATGCAAAGTACATTCGTCTTTTTTTCTGTGTGTGTGTGTGTGTGGGGGGGGGGGGGGGGGGGTCTGTTGCTGTAATAGTTCTTGCACATATCAAATTTGTTGTGGGAAATTGTTTTGTCTAACGAACTTTGCTGCTTCCTTCACTTCATGCTATGTCTCAATTATGATGGTTCCAGTGAATTAGTTTTTGCTTCATTTCCTGTGTGCTGTGTTTATGATGTTTCCTATAAATTAGTTTCACTGACTATTATCTTTGATCAATGTAAGTAAGTGTTTGTGACTGTCGTTTCTTATTTGTACTATTATTTGGACCTTGCTGGCACAGTTGGGGTATTGAAAACTCAACTTGGGCTAGCAATAAAATTTAAATATCCACAGCATCCGCACTGAATATTTTATGAACTCCCTTGTTTCATTTAGTTGAACAATTATTTCTATGGGGGAACTGGGCCCATGGAAGTTTTTTTTTTCCTAGGCCCTCATATTTCTGTTGGTCTGTGTGTTTGGCTGTCTACAGGTGAACTAGTCTCAGCCAGGCTCTATCAAGATGTCTGAGAGCCAGGAAACGGATAGGAACATTGAAATCTGGAAGATTAAAAAGCTAATCAAGGCACTCGAGTCTGCTAGAGGCAATGGCACAAGCATGATCTCCCTTATTATGCCTCCACGTGATCAGGTTTCTCGAGTGGCGAAGATGTTAGGCGACGAGTATGGTACTGCTTCAAACATCAAGAGTAGAGTCAATCGTCAATCAGTTTTGGGTGCAATCACCTCAGCTCAGCAGAGGCTGAAGCTTTACAACAGAGTTCCTCCCAATGGTTTGGTTCTCTACACTGGAACCATTGTTACTGATGATGGAAAGGAAAAGAAAGTTACTATTGATTTTGAGCCATTCAAGCCTATAAATGTCTCACTTTACCTTTGTGATAACAAGTTCCACACTGAGGCTTTAAATGAGCTGTTGGAATCCGATGACAAGTTCGGCTTCATTGTTATGGATGGTAATGGTACACTTTTTGGCACACTAAGTGGAAATACACGTGAGGTGCTTCACAAATTTACTGTTGATCTCCCAAAGAAGCATGGTAGAGGAGGGCAGTCAGCTCTACGTTTTGCTCGTCTTCGGATGGAAAAACGTCATAACTATGTCCGAAAAACTGCTGAGCTTGCTACTCAGTTTTTCATTAACCCAGCTACAAGTCAGCCTAATGTTTCTGGACTAATTCTTGCTGGTTCTGCTGATTTCAAGACAGAGCTGAGCCAATCTGATATGTTTGACCAGAGACTTCAAGCCAAGATACTTAATGTGGTTGATGTTTCTTATGGTGGCGAGAATGGTTTCAACCAAGCTATTGAGTTGTCAGCTGAGATTCTAGCAAATGTGAAGTTCATACAGGAGAAAAAGTTAATTGGCAAGTACTTTGAAGAGATCAGTCAAGATACTGGGAAATATGTCTTTGGTGTTGATGACACTTTGAAGGCTCTTGAGATGGGTGCTGTTGAGACTCTGATAGTGTGGGAGAATCTTGATATCAACAGATATGCGCTGAAGCACAGTGTCTCTGGAGAAATCATTGTCAAACATTTGAACAAAGAGCAGGAAACTGATCAGAGCAATTTCCGTGATAGTGAGACCAATGCCGAGTTGGAAGTTCAGGAAAAAATATCTTTGTTGGAGTGGTTTGCTAATGAATACAAGAAGTTTGGCTGCGCACTTGAGTTTGTCACTAACAAGTCGCAAGAGGGATCACAGTTCTGCAGAGGATTCGGTGGCATTGGTGGTCTGCTGCGCTATCAGCTAGATATCCGGTCTTTTGATGAGGTTTCAGACGATGAAGGTTTGTATGAAGACTCTGATTAGCAATCAGCTAATCAAATGATTGTGCTGGCCCATGGAAGGACGCCACAGCTCGGTTTTGATCTACTTACGCAAGAACACTTCAAAGGCAGCTGTATGTATTCACATCTTGTCGTCTTGATCAAAAAGCTTATAAAGTAATTTTTTTGTTTTACAATATATTTAGTCTGACTATTCCTCCCCTTGATTTCAGATCCAGAGATTGATGGGCATGGGCCAGCCTCAAACTATGCCGATGGAGTTCAAGACCTGATGATTGAGATACCATCATCATCATGGAAGTAACGTGTCGAGACGTTAACCGGACTAAAAGCTCGTTATGTTTAGTTGTCTCATTGTGCTTCTATTCAGTCGTTGTGTACTGTCGGTATGTCTATTATCATGTCTCTAGGGTTCTGAATTCTAGTGTCTGCTTTTAATATTCAGCGTGGTGAATGAAGTCGTATAAATATTGTGTACTAGTAGTAGTCTCTTACTCCCGCAGTTTTTGCAACGAAGACATTGTTTTGCTACAAATATTCCTCCTATCTTACTGTGTGATTTATTATCTTATTTGGTGCCGTAAGTGGCCCATTTTTATTTGCTCGCCGTTTGTCTCTAGGCAGGTTGCCCTGCCCTGCATTTCCACCGTGTAGTCGTAGCATCTTCTTTCTATATCAATCCTTAGTGAATAAATTTTATGTCTACTTACGCTGTATCAAAATATAAGATGTTATTTGACACTGACAGTGTCAAAAAACGTTTATATTTTGATACGGAGGGAGTATCTCATGTGCCAACCCTTTTGCATTTCAAGAAAGTTGAACTTGGATCCACCCAAGTGGTTACATTGTTTTGCTGGAAACTGTTAAACGGGAGAGAGGGATTTGGTGGAATAGTTGTTCTATTGCTTGAGCCTCGTGGGCATATATATATAGGAGTACATGATCATCTTGGAGTACAAGTCAAGGCAGGAACAAATCCTAGTCTATCTATGTTTCCTAATAATCAATATACTCAACATCCCCCGCAGTCACAACGGTAGCGACGCAGACGGTGAGACTGGAGAAGAATCCGAAGGTAGGCCGACGGTCATCCCCCCACAGTCGTAACGGTTGATGCATCGCGGAAGTCGTAGTTGGAGAAGAAACCGACGAGGTTGCTCAAGCAAGGCGGTAGCCCTTTGTGCCGATGTCGAGGTAACCGAGAGCGTAGGGTGGTGTAGCCGTGGTCGAGGTAGCCGTGCGAAGAATGCCGTGGTCGATGTCGAGTCGGGGTAGCCGGTGTCGAGGTAGTCGCCGAGGAGCCGCGGGCGCAAGGAGGCGCCGGGTTAGTCATGGGCGCAGTGGTGTCGAAGTAGTGGAGTGCCGGGAAGAAGACGTAGTTGAGACGCGTCGCGCCGGGATTGCCAGGTCCGGGGACACGTCGTGGATGAAGGCACGCATCGGTGTTGCCAGCACCGGACATGCGTAGACGGACGAAGTCGATGTTGACGATGCGTTGCTCCAGGCTTGCCAGACCTGGGAACACATCGGGGACGAAGGCACGCGTCGGTGTTGCCAGCACCGGGCATGCGTAGACGGGGACCTGCACACAACTTGTACGCCATGTCGAGGAGGCTAGCAGAGAAGGACTCGACGACGGTTGCGGCGCAAATCGGTGGGAAGCCGATGTCGCCCGCGGTGGTCGGAGTAGATGAAGTGGTCGGGGTAGACGACGGCGACGCTGGCGATGAGCTGGTGCTGGACGAAGAAGAAGGGGGTGGACTGGCGGCGCGGCTCGGGTGGGTGAGCTGCAGCAGCGCCGAAGAAGAGCGGCGGCGGTGGCCTGACGGCGGCGGCGGCGGCTGGTTAGGAGTGCGGCGGCGATGCTCGAAGTAGGCGAGAAAGAACCCGACAGCGTGACGAAGACCGGCGCGGACGATGGCGTTCCCGCGCCTAGGGAGGCGGCGCGGCACATGCCACGTAGAAGTCGACGCGCGGGACCGGCGGAGTGGACCGCGCACCGCGGCGCTAAGGCCCGAAGGGGCGACGAAGCGGCAGCGCGCGGGTCGGGGCGACGGTGGGAAGACCTCGGGGCGGCGGCGTGGACCGCGTGCCACGGCGCTACGGCCCGAAGGGGCGACGCAGCGGCGGTGCGCGAGTCGGTGCAGCTACGGGGACGGCCTCCTGCGGCGGCAGGGACCTCGTGCCGCGGCACTACAGCCCGAAGGGGCGGTGTAGCGGCGGCTCGCGGGTCGGGGCAACCGCGGGAAGAACCACAGGGCGGCGGCACTGCGGCCGACGGGGCAACGCAGCGGCAGCCCGTTGCTCGATCGGTGGAGGGGCGCGCTGTACTCGGGGACAGCCTTCACATGACCTGCGGAGGCGCATGCAACCGACTGATCAGGTCAGTCGCATGGCGCGGATGGAGTCGATCGCGGCGAGCGGGTGATCAATCCAATCGCACGCGAGCTAGGGGGCGCTGCTCGGTGATGATGACGGCGTCGTGGACGATGAAGTGGGTGTCGAGCAGACCAAGGCGACGGCGGAGAGCGGGGAGCGGCGTGCCGAAGGAGGCCGGCGAAGGGCCGGTGAGCCCGAGGCAGCCGACAGGCCCGGCAAGCCTGGCAACCGGCAGGCCTGGCCAGCCCGGCAGGCCCGGCAAGCCCGGCAACCGGCGAGCCGAGGCAGCCGGCAGGCCCGGCAAGCCCGGCAACCAGCGACCCGAGGCAGCCGGCAACCGGCAAGCCTAAGGCAGCCGGCGAGGCAGCCGGCAGGCCCAGCAACCGGCGACCCGAGGCAGCCGGCAGGCCCGGCAAGCCCGGCAACCAGCGACCCGAGGCAGCCGGCAAGCCTAAGGCAGCCGGCAGGCCCGACAGCCGGCAGTCCCAGTGCAGCCGGTGAGGAGGCCGGCAATTGGCAGGCCTAAGGCAGTCGATGATCCCGAGGCGGCCGGCGAGTGACGACGGAGACGGTAGGTGGATGATGCAGGCGTCCTGTTCGGCGCGGGGCGGCGACGGCCGGTGTAGAGCGACGGGCGGGCAGGTGCGCGGACGACGGCCGTGACGGGCTGTCGCGGCGCGCGAGGCCGCCGGGTCGAAGTAGATGCCGGCTGGTCGCGCCGGTGTCGGAGTAGAGGCGCGGGGTCGGCGGCGGCGGCGGGCGACGCAAACCGATCTTAGATCGGAAAAACCAAAAAGAAAAACGTCTGATCAATGCGACCGGCGGAAGAGAGAAAAACCCGGATCAAGAGATCGGGAAAAAGACTCTCTAGGGCAGCCGGTCAACACGACCGGCGGACGAACCCTAGGTACGGGCGGCGCAGCCCCCGACGGCGGTCATGGAGGCTGACCGCCCCGGGGGTGGCGCGCAATGCGGAAGCGGTGAGTGGTGGCTAGGTCTAGAAACTTGCGGCAGATACCATGTTAAACGGGAGAGAGGGATTTGATGGAATAGTTGTTCTATTGCTTGAGCCTCGTGGGCATATATATAGGAGTACATGATCATCTTGGAGTACAAGTCAAGGCAGGAACAAATCCTAGTCTATCTATGTTTCCTAATAATCAATATACTCAACAGAAACCATGTTTGATCCCCCGCAAAGGAACAAAAAAAGAAGAGAAACCCATGTTTGATGTGGTGACTGAATCAATCGATAATTTGTGGTACCCGGTAGAAGCTCGGTAAAATGAAGCGGAGCAAGTCAAAAGTAACGCTGTCACGGCCAGACACACATGCTTTCAGTGTCTCAGAACCACGTGTTTACCCTGCTGGTCGTTGACATATTCGTTTATGGCTACCTGGCTCTGCGTGGTCCGTTTTTTCATTTTTTCTGCAGAATTAACAAGTGCGAAAGCAGCTTAGCGGATAGAATCTAAACTGGCCCAACGTCTTATATTTAGAAATGGAGTTATATTTAGGAATGGAGGTAGTACGTGACTGTCAGTTTCATCAGAAACCAGCCAGTGAAGGTTTAACACAGAGAGAAGGTCAAAAGAATGGCCGTGATTTGACCAGAACCTACGGCCTGTTCTTCCATATCCCGTTACCCGGATATGGGCAGCCACAGTTTTGCTACTTCGCTGACGTAACCCAGTCCCGTTTTGCTTTCGTGATCAAATGATTAACGACAACAGAAGCTTTATATCGGTCCAACATAGACAACTACCCCGTGCCTAAATAGGTGTACAGCTTGTACTACAAGGCAAAGGTCAAAACAGAGCTGCGATCCTTCTCTCCTCCGCCCACAGACAGTTCCATCGTGCCAATTTCGGAAACTTATGGAAACACCGTAGGAACGAACGCCAGGTCGTTTGAAACATGTGTCGGAACGGAACAAAACCTCACCACCCAGCAGGACGAGGTAGGCAGAGGAGGAAGAAGCTTCCCGGATCGCCATCAGTCAAACGCCCACCGGAAAGCGGAGCTGCAGCCGCGACCAGATAACCCCACCCGCGCTCGCTCGCCGCCAGCCATCAAACGCACGCGCTCCGGCCGCTTGGCTCCATAAATAGGTTCCCAGTTCCCCGGTGACAGAAGCACAAGCTGACAACTTCGCAAAAGGATATCCAGCGCAGGAACAACAGCCGGAGGAAGAAGGAGGAAGGGTGGTGGTATTTTGTTTGCGCAATGGAAGGGCTGATCCCGTTCGTGATCGACGCGATCAGGAAGAGCCACGGGAGGGACAGCTACCGCTGCGTCTCGTCGGACGGCAGCTCCCACGGCGGCAGCGGCAGCAGGCGGCACCTGATAGACTACCGGGAGCTGCCGGACGGAGCGTCCGACGTCGACGCCAACCGCCACCATGGCCCGTGGTCGGAGTTTATCCAGGCGCCGACGGACGTGCGTCGTTCGGAGGAGCACGCCCGGCCGGCCGCCGTGGTAGCCGGGTCGGCTTATCGCTGGAAATGAGCACGTACGCAGGCAGTCGGTGCCTTTCAAGTCTCAAGGCACTTTTGCTTAGTTAATTACAGCTATTGGTTTGGTTTTGTTCATTGTTTGCCTTAGTAAGCAGCGGATTTCGTGTGGTGAGCGTCAAAGGGCGTCTTAACATACATTTGCCATGTGTTATTGCTTTTCAGTGAGTTCAAGTGTGCATATATGTTTGTCAAATAAAATGAAAGAACGACGGATTGGTGATTCAGTGGTCAACCCGTGATGTGTAGTGTAGGAATGTGTGTATCTGATTTCATAAGCCAGAAAATAGCTACCATGGCGCTCTGCACCTCGCGCATGCAGGCTCTGCTCTGCTCATCTCTCGCATTTACCGACGATGTTGGTCAGAATTCAGACAGAGTTACCTTGGACAGACACTGCAGGTACCCGTAGGATCTGCTCACGCAGAAGAAATTCTTGATGCAAGGATCGACCCTTCTTTCTCTGAAGAAAAGAAACACTGTCCCGCGTACTGTTCCTGTACCCGCGGAATCGCTGGAGCCGACGTTACTAAGGCTCTGTTCATGCTCTGTTTATTTTACGTGCATGTATGTCCATGCAGCGCCGCAGGCTCAACTGCTCATCGCGTTTACCCGTCTGCGGCGGCGCAGTACGTCCGACGAGCAGGTCGCTGCTCGCTTTCGTTCCCGCTGAAACGGCCATCAATTTCGGCTTCAATGCCGCGTCTCGTACGCCGTGCATTCTTCGACCGTCGGATCACGACCATTTCCATTCATATACTGCGATCCAGGATTTCCACAAAGTAGTTGCAAGTGTTAAGTAAAAGAGCACTGCTATACACACGACGAATCGACGCACGATCCACACACTACAAGTCACCTACATCATTGGATTATCTCGTTTTCTAATCTGTGTGGCTCCTAATCCCATCGGCTGCAAATCGTGCAGGAGCAGATCGTCTGCATAGCACTTTCGTAAGTAAAAAAAGTTAAAATTATACCAGTATATCAGACCTAATCTACGCTGATGTAACACTGTAAAAATACAGTACTATAGAGAGAGAGAGCCTTCGGTACATGAATCGCCGGATCTGTACCGCCATCTGCAGATCCGACGCACGTGACGTACGCAAGAACAGAGAATGCAAAAACATCCACTACTGGCGCTGCATCACATCACAATGCTACTTTTTTTTTTTTTTTTGCATCTCAATGCTACTAGAACACCATGAAAAGTCGGACACCTACTTACGTACCGATCGAGGAATTGATTGCATGGACCAAAATCGTCAAAGCGTATCTTTCGCGCCAAAAACAAAAACGCAAGACACCAGCACTGCATATACGTACAAACACGTTGCCTCGAGGTAGACCACCGTATGTGCAGATGCACGCACGTCTAGATCGTCTTGCGTGCGGCGCACCCTTTGCCGTTGCCGTGCGTATCGTCGCAGCAAGCGTTTCTTAGGCTAATTTGATTCTTCGGAAGAGACATGAGAGCAACTCCAATCTGCTGGCCTGGAACTGTCGAGGCTTGGGGTTGAACTCGACAGTAGGCGAATTGCAGGACCTGATCGGTCATACAACCCAGTGGTGGTTTTTCTGTGTGAGACCAAGAAAAAGGCAAGAGCGATGGAGAAGATTAAATGGAGTTTGGGCTTTCGCAGTGGGGTGGCAGTAGATTGCGTGGGGAGAAGCGGAGGATTAGCGTTACGGTGGAGAGAAAATGTACATGTTACTGTGCGGCCATGGTGCCAGTACTTCATTGATGCTGAGATGACATGAGAAGGCAAACACTGTAGATTCACTGGATTCTTAGGGGGGGCATGCATGGTGCTGCGGAAAAAGTCATGGGATGATATTCGATATTTGCGGGCTCAAGATAATCTGCCATGGATATGCAATGGTGACTATAATGAAGCTTTGTTCAGGACATATCGATTAGGAGGTAACTGTTGAGTATATGTGTTATGTGCATATTGTGTATTGGGCCCGTCTCCTAGTTCCTTGTATAGTTGAGGTCCGTGGCCCACCTTTGTACATCATATATACGTGCCTATGCACGAAGAGCAATACATCGTGCAATCATAATCTCATACATGGTATCAGTTTCCTAGGTTTCTTTCTCGCTTCCGCCGCCGCCGCCGCGCGTCTCCTCCGCGCCGCCGCCGCCGCCACCCAGCCGCCGCCGCCGCCCGCGCGCCTCCCCGCGCCGGCCGCCGCCGCCACCTCGCCGCCGCCGCTCGCGCGCCCTCCGCGCCGGCCGCCGCTCTTGCTTCCGCCGCCGCCGCCGCCGCTCGTCTCCTCAGCGCCGCCGCCGCCGCCACCCAGCCGTCGCCGCCGCCCGCGCGCCTCCCTGCGCCGGCCGCCGCCGCCACCCCGCCGCCGCCGCTCGCGCGCCCTCCGCGCCGGCCGCCGCTCTTGCCCGATCGCTCCCGAGCCGCTCACCGCTTCGTCGCTCGCTACCCGTCCGCGCGCCCGTGCAGAATCGATCAGCTACCGTGTTAGCTTTCGTCTACGTACGTGCAGTCTGGGTGCACCCGCGATGGCGTCCACCGGCCCGTCCGCCGCCGCCTCTGCCGTCCCGCCACCGGCGCCCTCTGGCGCGGCTCCGCTGCCGGCGCCCTACGGCGCGGCCCCGCCGCCGTACGGGACGGCCGCCACCTACGGCGCGTCCGGCGTCGCCCCGCCAGCCCACCCCGACTTGCCGCACGGCTCGGCTCCGCTGCCCCCGCTGGCGTACGTCGCCGCCCCACCGCCGGCGCTCTCCGGCCAGTCCGTCGTCGCCCCGCCGGCGGCGCCGACTCTGCCCGTCGACCCCTTGCTGTCGCGCGGGGCGTTCGACGCGCCCGTTCCCACGTACGGGGCTCCGTCTGCGTACGGGGCTCCCGGGTATTGGTGGGGGTCGTCAGCGGGCCAGCACTCGTCCGCTGGAGAGTACCCACCGCCGCTGCCGAGCGGTGGCTACGGCCTCCCCATGGCGTCTCCGTTCCCCTCGCCGGCCCTGCCGTCGGCGCCCTGGGACCCGGTGCTCCTTCCCGCGCTGCATGCCGCTCCTGCGCCGAACAACTACACAGGAGGTGATGATTGGTACATGGACACCGGGGCTACGGCTCACATGTTTGCTCATCCTGGTAATCTTGCCTCCTTCTCTCCCGTCACCACCGACCGCCGCATCATTGTCGGCGACGGTTCCACACTCCCTATCACACATGTCGGGCACACTTCTTTTCCTTCTAATTCCATGCCTATTACTTTGTCTAACATACTTGTGTCACCTCATCTTATTAAGAACCTTGTTTCCGTTCGTCGTTTAACTCGTGAAAATCCTGTTACTGTTGAATTTGACGAGCTTGGGTTTTGTGTCAAGGACGCTCGAACCAGGATGGTACTTCACCGCTGTGACAGCTTCGACGAGCTCTATCCGGTGCATTCGCCGTCCACCTCCACCACCGCACCGGTTGCTCTCTCCGCCGGCGTCGATCTCTGGCACGCTCGTTTGGGTCATCCCAACCCCGTCACACTTCGTCATATTCTTAGGAGTTTCAGTTTCAGTTGCCATAAGATAGAGGATCACACCTGTCATGCCTGTCGTGTCGGCAAACATGTTCGCCTCCCGTTTAATAACTCCACCACCATAGCTTCTTTTCCTTTTCAGTTGATTCATAGCGATGTGTGGACCTCTCCGGTTCCTAGTAATTCGGGCTATTTATATTATCTGGTTATCCTTGATGATTATTCTCATTATGTGTGGACTTTTCCTTTGCGCAGAAAGTCGGATGCACTCTCCACTTTGACGGCTTTTTACTCCTATGTCAGCACGCAGTTTGGGCGTCCCATCCTTGCTCTTCAGACTGACAATGGAAAAGAGTTCGACAACCTTGCTTTCCGCACTTTTCTGTCGCACCGCGGCACAGTTTTTTGCCTCACATGCCCGTATACTTCCCAGCAGAATGGTCGAGCCGAACGCGTCCTTCGCACTCTGAACGACTGCGTTCGCACGCTCCTGTTCCATGCTAACGTGCCGCCTCGTTTCTGGCCGGACGCACTCGCTACTGCTTCTCTTCTTCTTAACATTCGCCCTTGCCGCCCACGGTGGAACTATGCACCTCACCATCTTCTCTTCGGTACGCCCCCATCTTATGATGGCTTGCGTATTTTTGGGTGCCTTTGCTATCCTAGCACTGCCGACTCCGCTCCTCACAAACTCGCACCTCGTTCTGTCGCTTGCATCTTCATCGGCTACCCCTCCAACTCCAAGGGATATCGGTGCTACGATCCCGTCTCCCACCGTGTGTTCACTTCCCGGCACGTTTACTTTGATGAGCATGTGTTTCCGTTTCACCAGGTACCCCCGGCTGTTCCTCCCGCCACCGGTGACGCGGGCTCCTCGACGCCTCTCCCAGGGCGCTCGCGCGCCTCTCTTGGCCCGCCCCCTGGCTTTGAGGCGCGCCCCCCGCATGCGGCGCCCCCTCCAGCCGCGGCGCCGGCACCCCCGACGTTGGCGCCCGCGGCCCCCCCGGCGCCCGCGGCCCCCTCGGCGCCCCCGGTGCCCCCGGCCCCCTCGGCGCCCGTGGCCCCCCCGGCGCCTGTGGCCGGTCCGGTCACCCGCGCCCGTACGGGCGTTTTTCGCCCGAGCTCGCGCTACGCCTCGGATGACTACGTCCATGCGGCGTCCACCTCTGAGCCGTCGCCGTTGCCGTCCTCTGTTCGAGCCGCTCTTCGTGACCCGCTCTGGATGGCTGCGATGCAAGAGGAGTTTGACGCCCTGTTGCGCAACCGGACGTGGCAGCTTGTTCCCCGTCCCCGGCACGCCAACGTGATTACCGGGAAGTGGGTCTTTAAACACAAGTTCCGTCCTGATGGTACCCTTGATCGCTACAAAGCGCGCTGGGTCGTTCGTGGCTTCCGACAGCGTGCTGGCATCGACTTCACCGACACCTTCGCTCCGGTCGTCAAGCCCGGCACGATACGCACGGTTCTCCACCTTGCGGTCTCCCGTGCTTGGCCGGTGCACCAGATGGACGTCTCCAACGCCTTCCTCCATGGTCACCTCGAGGAGCAGGTCTTCTGCCAGCAGCCCACCGGGTTTGTTGACCCGGCGCTTCCCGACCACGTGTGCCTGCTTTCGCGGTCCTTGTACGGACTCAAGCAGGCTCCGCGCGCTTGGTACCAGCGCATCGCGGCGTTTCTCCACCAGCTTGGGTTCCGCTCTACCCGCTCGGACGCCTCGCTCTTCGTCTATCATCAGGGCTCTGACACGGCTTACTTGCTGCTCTATGTCGACGACATCATCCTGACGGCATGTACGGCTGGTCTCCTCAGTCAGCTCACGGCTCGTCTTCGCGCTGAGTTCGCCATCAAGGACTTGGGTTCTTTGCACTACTTCCTCGGTGTCGAGGTGGTGCGCCGTCCGGATGGCTTCTTCCTTCATCAGCGGAAGTACGCTCACGAGCTCCTGGAGCGCGCCGGCATGCTTAACTGCAAGCCCGCCGCTACGCCTGTTGATACGAAGGCCAAGCTTTCTGCCACGGATGGTTCTCCTGCTTCGGATGCTGCTTTCTATCGGTCTATCGTTGGTGCTCTCCAGTACCTCACTCTGACTCGACCGGAGATCCAGTATGCCGTGCAGCAGGTGTGTCTTCATATGCATGCTCCTCGAGACGTCCACTGGGCTGCCGTCAAGCGGATTCTCCGCTATATCTGTGGCACTATGGATCTTGGCGTCACGCTTCACGCCTCCGCCGACACCGCCCTCACCGCCTATTCCGATGCAGACTGGGCGGGCTGCCCTGACACTCGTCGCTCCACTTCGGGCTATTGTGTCTACCTTGGACCCTCACTTATCTTGTGGTCGTCCAAGCGGCAGCCGACGGTCTCTCGTTCTAGTGCTGAGGCTGAGTATCGTGCGGTGGCCAACGCCGTCGCCGAGTGTTCGTGGCTTCGCCAGCTGCTTCAGGAGCTCTCTTGTCCTGTTGACCGTGCCACGGTGGTCTACTGCGACAACGTCTCGGCGGTCTACCTCTCCGCTAACCCGGTGCATCATCGACGGACCAAGCATATTGAGTTGGATATTCATTTTGTTCGGGAACAGGTGGCCCTTGGCCATATTCGTGTTTTACACGTCCCTACTTCCCAACAATTTGCCGATATCATGACCAAGGGCTTGCCTACGGCGTCATTTGAGGAGTTTCGGTCCAGTCTTTGCATCAGCCGCGGTGCCGCTTCGACTGCGGGGGGGTGTTGAGTATATGTGTTATGTGCATATTGTGTATTGGGCCCGTCTCCTAGTTCCTTGTATAGTTGAGGTCCGTGGCCCACCTTTGTACATCATATATACGTGCCTATGCACGAAGAGCAATACATCGTGCAATCATAATCTCATACAGTAACCCAAGGAGCTTTAGTCAAATGGAGGATTTCTGAGATTGTTTGGCCAACTGCGGCCTTGCAGAGTTGGGGTTCTCGGGTTACCAGTAAACGTGGGATAACAAAAGGGAAATTGATGAAAATATTCAGGTCAGACTCGACCGGGCTACTTGCAACGATGGTTTTTTTGGAGCTTTTTCCGAAGACCTCCGCTGAACATATAATCACGGAGGAGTCGGACCACCAGGCAATTCTTGTGCGATGCGTTGTGTGACGCCCCCAAATTAATCGTGCACTAATCATACACGCAAATGCACACGATCAAGCCTAAGGACTCACGGAAAGATATCACAACACAACTCTAAACACAAATAAAAGTCATACAAGCTTTATATTACAAGCCAGGGGCCTCGAGGGCTCGAATACATAAGCTCGCGTACAAGCGTTAGCAGAAGCAACAATAATATCTGAGTACAGACATAAAGATTAAACAAGTTTGCCTTAAGAAGGCTGAGCAAAACAACGACACTAGATCGAAAAGGCGCATACCTCCTGCCTGGGAGCCTCCGAAACTACTCCTGGTCGTCGGTCTCCATGTAGTAGTAGGCTCCACCGTGGTAGTAGTAGTCGTTGGCGGGATCAGCTGGCTCCTGGGATCCATCGTCTGATCGCAGCAATCGGGTATGGGGAAAAATGAAAGCAAAGCAACCGTGAGTACTCATCCAAAGTACTCACAAGACTTACATCAGAACTATTCTAATTATGCATTGGTTTCAAGTGAAGGGACTGTATCCGTGGACTGAACTGCAGAATTGCCAGAATAGAGGGGAAGGCCTAGCCTATCGAAGACTAGCCACTTGCATCATCTTGCAGCATTAGAAGAGTGTAGATTAGTACATAGTAAAGTAGTAGCAACAAGTATAACTGTAGCCATGCCCAGAGATCCTTCCTCGGCTCGCTGCGAGAAAGCGATCCCGGAGCCAACATATCAGTTTACTAACACAAGTATCCAGTTCTAGTTGTAGTTGACCGGGATACTCTGAGCGTCCATTACCGTGGACACGACTATTCGAATAGATATACTTCCCTGCAGGGGTGCACCAACTTACCCAACACGCTCGATTAACTCTGGCCGGACACACTTTTATCGGGTCATGCCCGACCTCGGCTAATCGACACACCGTAGTCCTACCTAGGCACAACAGAGAGGCCAGCACGCCGGTCTAACTCCTAAATGCGAAGGGGTCATGGGCCAATCATCCTTTGCAATCCTGCGCATTGCGAACGCGGCCGGTGAGCAGACCTAGCCCCCTTAATACAAGCGCAGCCTTTCCCAGTCCAACCCGGCGCGCACCACTCAATTGCTGACGTCTGAGAGCTTTCGGAAGAATCGTACGACGCCGAGTGCCCATACTTATTCCCGCGTGGTGGTTAGTGCGAAAAGGCCAGAGGCCTACTCAGATCACATATCCTAACCCGTTAGTGTGCTGGGAGCTCGCGGTGACAATCAGTGATCCACGATCTGTGGTCCTATCGCCCCGTCTCGTGGACTTACGGTCAATCCGACTCCACATTTCTCAAGGGTACCCCTCGGGGTTGACCCGCCTGCAACAAAGGTCTGAGGTAAAAAGTCGTGGTAACCGTGTGTCCATAACATCAAGGGGAACCCGAGGAATCACCCTCGATGGATTCCTACTCGATGTAATCCGTCAAGGAGAACCAGGAGGAATCACCCTCGATGGTCCACACTTGAGGGGTTGCACGACAGAGTCATCATCGGAAAGGGGAGAGCGAGGAATCACCCTCTGCAATCACCACCAATGTGCTATACTATAGAGATATCATCAGGAATGCAGTACGAGATATCACCCTCGGCACTCGATAGTAGCCCTGCAGAGTCATACAACTAAGGGGGGTGTGCGGTGATGTGTCGGTCTCTGCACATCGATCACAATGATCGATGCACTGGTAACAAAGCGGGGCAACAGGACAAGGGTGAGGGGTCACTGATGGATCACTAACCAACCTATTCTAAGCAGTTTAGGATGACAGGTAAAGTAACAACAGCAAGTTACAAAAACAGGCTATGCATCATAATAGGATCAATCAATTACAGTAGCAAATTCTAATGCAAGCATGGGAGAGAAAGAATAGGCGATATTGGAATGATCAAGGGGGGTTTGCTTGCCTGGAAGCTCTGCTGAAACGGGCTGGTCGTCAGGGGCGTAGTCGTACTCGGCAGCAACGTCGGTCTCGGGGTCTACCGGAGAGAAGAGGGGGAAGAAACAATAAATAAAAGCAAACAATGCAACACAGATGTATGGCATGGCAGTATGCTGTGCTAGGGGTGACCTAATGCAGCACTACACGTTACAGACGGAGCGGGAAAATATCTGGGAATATTTTCCCGGCTATAGGCATCTGTCAGACAGATGAACCGGAGGGGAAGGTTCCATGTTTGCAGTGTTGTGGGCATGTGACAACTGCATGGAGGGTATATTCAGATTCGTCTCGTTTTTCTGATCAACTTTCATGTAGAAAACTTTTTCATCCGAGCTACGGTTTATTTTCTATGATTTTTCAAAGTTTTAAACATTTTCTGAAAATTACTGGAATTTAATTTAATTCGAAAATACATAGGGAAATGCTAGGTGCACCCGGTCCAGTGCACCCAGCTGTGCATTAGAGGCTGACAGTGGGCCCCGTTGACTGCCGAGTCAGCAATCAACGTTGACCCGTTGACTGGTCAACGGGGCCCAGGGGGTCCCACATGTCAGTGACTGGGTCCAGCCCAGTCAGCAGGTTGACTGGTCAACTGGGCCCAGTGGTACCTGCGTGTCAGTGTCACATTTCTAAATAACAGTTTGTTTATTTTAACTATCTGGTTAAGTAAACAGCGGGCCCCACTGTCAGTCTCACTAGGGTTAATTAAACGCGTGCTTAGCGACTAATTACCCGCCACGTCAGCGGCACTCCGGCGCGCTAACGACGGCGAGGCAGGGCATGCCGGAGTTGGTTGTCCGGCCGTCTCCGGCGACGACTGGACACGCGGGTGGCACCGTTGGCAAGCTGGGGCTCTCGCGCCTCGGATGGTGGTCGCGGGGTTCGTCGGGGTGGCCGGAATCAAGCACGGTGGCGAGAGGTAGCGGCGACCGGCGTTCGGCTGTGCACGGGCGCTAAGTGTGGCATGCTATCGAGCTAGGGGAGTGAGGGGAATACGTGGGGGCTCACAACGATGCTTGGGCAGGCCTCGGGGAAGCTGGGGTGGTCGGGGTCGACCGACTCGACGTTGGCGGCCGCCGGGATGCAGCGGCGGAGCATAGCTCGATGCCGACAGGTGAGGGCGTCCCTACTTGTTCTGTTGCCCGCAGGTGAAGTGGACGGCGGCGACGGACCTCCTGGACAAGGCGGGGTGGTGCGGGGCAGTCGGTGGCCGCGGCAGCGAAGGTGGTGCGGCGACGGCGGCGCTCGGATGCGTCCGGGCGAGGCGAGGGAGCGAGGAGAGGGCTAATGGGGGGGGGCTAGGGTTGGACGCGAGGAACGGGGAGGGGGTCTTCTAGCCACCCAGGGCTATAGGGGAGCGCCGGTGTCGTGCGACGAGAGGGGGCCCTGGGCGTGCGCGCGCTCCTGTGATGACAGCGAGGAGGAGTGAGCTGGAGGAGGGAGAAGCATGCTAGGCGGGCTGGGCCTGCCACTATGGCCACTAGGGCCCAGTGTAGCAGTAGGTTTTAGCATTTTCTCTTTTTCTTTTTTCTGCCTTGCTTTTTCTTTTCTGTTTGCATTTTCTTTTTGGCTCCAAAAGACTTTTGTAAAATGTGCCACTTGCCACATTAAATACTTTGCAATAATCTGAGTTGGCACAAAAAGTTTGAGGCAGTTTGGAATCCATTTGAATTTTGTTGGAATTTAAAAGGGGAAAGAAGTGCTGCTGGACCACTGTTTTAAATATCCAGGGGCATTTTGGGAATCCAAATGAGGTTGGTTTCATCATTGCAAATACTTAGAGAATATTTTCCATAATGTGAACTATTTTGTTTGCATGCTGGAAGAAATAAATATTTGACTTGCATTTCAAATTGAATTTTGAACTTAATTTTTTTGGACAAGTGGCAACTTGGCTTAGAAGAACATGATGACATGGCATCATTAGCATGAGATCACTGTAGCTTGACACTGCGGGTGTTACAAATCTCCTCCACTACAAGAAATCTCGTCCCGAGATTTAAGAGGTGGAGTAAGGGGTATCTTCGGGAGAACGGACCTTTGCAAGGTCGATTATCTGGTGGATAACTCAGGGAATGTGGTAGAAAGTATCTCTCGAATTGAAACTTAAGAAAAACATCGAGAGCAAAATAAGAAGGTACAGTAAGGAGTTTCAAGCTGAAAGGCAGTCGTTCGATGCCTGAAACAGAGTGTGAAACGGGGTTCAGAGCAACGGGATTAAGTATTGCGTCTGAAACCAGAATAGATCATCTCTCAGAAGGTAGCTCGTGATTTACATACGAAGCCAAGCACAAAGGGTACTTCAGAATCAAGGATGTACAGGAGAGTCAGGTTTCGATCCTATGGAATTGCAGTGAGTGTGGATTAAGAGTAGGAAGGGCGGTGACATCTTGCGTGATCACGACAACAAGACGTGTCAGAGGAAAGTCTGTCAGTTATGTCGGCAACAACGTCGGTACCAAGGGCGGGGAATGAAGAGAACCATTTTCCTGCTCGTTAAAATGAGGCAGACCAATAGGCAAGGTTCTCGTCCATCGGTGGTTACCGGAATGTCATCAACAGTAGTAACAAGGTTTTACTTGGGGGTGTTGGCATAAGCAGGGAATTATCACTGCTCAGATAAAAGCTAGATTACAAGAAAGGTTAAACAGACCAATGGAAAGGAAAATGTGATTATCAGATTAAACAGACCAATGGAAAGGAAAATGTGACTATACACAAGTATCAAGAGTATATCTCTCCCAAGGAAAGCAGAGCATGATATCCATGATAGGATAGCAAGTGGATCACCATTTAGGTAAAAGGAAGTATTACGAATTAAATTCATAACTTGGGATAAGTCAAAGATGTTGACAATGATCACAACACAATTTATCGAAAGGTTTCAGGAAGATGTAATTGATCAATAACATGATCAAGCAGAAAAATGGGGAAGCAGAAGGTCAATGTGTTATAGGGTGGATTTGATTCACTTATCGGTGTTCTCGGTTGACAACAAACCAGAACCCGTGGAATTACTATGATGGGGAAAGGTATCACCTTATCAAAGTTTCATAAGATGTAGTGCAATGGTACGATATCCTCGAGATACCAGAGGGTAATACTCGAAGGTAGAACAAAATAGAAGCTGAACTAGATCGTTGATCTGCGGATGGCATGTGCTTTAACCTTGTTGAAAAATAGACGAGGCATGGGAATGGAGTTATCAAATGAGGTCAGCATGGTCAGAACCATTACCGCATGGAATCAAGTTAAGGAAACTGGAAGAATTATACAAATGAATAAATATTTTGCAAAAAGCTTCTGTGACGGTCTACGTCGTTTCCATGGGCATGAACGCAAAGTTCAAGGTCGACTCCCACTTCTTCAATGCATAACCTTCCATTCACTTCTCGCTTTCGATGAAGTTGTGGTGTTGAAATTTTATCTGGAGTAACACCAGTAGAGTAAGACCCATAGGAGTTTCCAGGTTCACTCAGATGGCAGAAGCATAGATACCACCCATCGGGGCATTTTAGGAAACTATACCACAAATTCCAGGAGTAAATAACACAAGCTCGGAAGCAGAGCATGGTTGACAAAAACAGAGGATACAATTTACCAAAGGCATTATGCATCAGGGGAAGAACTCACAAGGTTATTGAATATGAAGGACACTGTCGGATAACAGCCCAACAAAGGATCTGGCGGTCCACAAAAGAGCTGATGTGAGTATCGGTACTCAACCAAAAGAAGAAAGAATGCAAAGGCATCAGATTATAGAAACAACTGAATAATTCGACGTTTAAATACAAAAGAGTTATGATTTCCAAAACGAAAGATCAGAAGCAGACGCTCTGATCAAGGATGGATAAATTGAATAGACTTAGAGGCACAGCCGATCAAGACTTGATTGGGCAAGAACCAGCCCATATCCGGAATGACGTCTGAGCCAAAAGGATGAATTCTAGGATTCGACTGATGATTGCGAGCATTCGCAGCATATTGAACCAAGGGATTCAAAATGGCAATGGCAAAGGATGTCAACGGGGATTACTAGACATATGGAATTAACCATAACGCAGGCAGGCAAGACTTTACAAAGCAATAGGTTGTAGAGGATTATCTGGAGATCAGATAGTATTTCAAAGTATTTTGGGAAACGTATGAACAACTGGGGATGAACGGATCCCCGGTAAGGGTGAGGAATTATTCACAGTGCTAAAAGGAGCTGCAAGGCAGTAGGCCCAAAGGATTCTCGAAACAACGGAGAGTATTTCGGGATATCTTGTAAATACAAGAGCAACTGGGAATGAAGGTACAAATGGCAAGCATGTGTAGTTATCTATAGGGACTTATCGGTGGCAGGGAATTGCAAAGACGGTGGGCACAAGGGTCTCGGGTAAACATCGAAGAGTATCTTCGGAGTCTTCTGGTGAATCAGGCGATCATCTAGAATGAAGGGGCTCTCCGGGATGAAGTAGTTACGAGAACCTAGAGTTAGAGTTAACAAAATCTTAAACCCGAAAAGAAGAGAGATCAGAATCCTAGAGTAAAGGAGAGGAATAAAATATCCTAAACCCATCCATTGGCGACGTGGGCCCGTAAGCCACACAGCCATGTTAGTAAAACAGTTTTTCAAAGGCTAGACTCAACTTCGGCCAAGGAGTTGGAAAGGGGGGGTTCCTACAGGCAGTCGGCTCTGATACCAACTTGTGACACCCCCGACTTAATCGTGCACTAATCATACACGCAAATGCACACGATCAAGCCTAAGGACTCACTGGAAGATATCACAACACAACTCTAAACACAAATAAAAGTCATACAAGCTTTATATTACAAGCCAGGGGCCTCGAGGGCTCGAATACATAAGCTCGCGTACAAGCGTTAGCGGAAGCAACAATAATATCTGAGTACAGACATAAAGATTAAACAAGTTTGCCTTAAGAAGGCTGAGCAAAACAACGACACTAGATCGAAAAGGCGCAGGCCTCCTGCCTGGGAGCCTCCGAAACTACTCCTGGTCGTTGGTCTCCACGTAGTAGTAGGCTCCACTGTGGTAGTAGTAGTCGTCGGCAGGATCAGCTGGCTCCTGGGATCCATCGTCTGATCGCAGCAATCGGGTATGGGGAAAAAGGAAAGCAAAGCAACCGTGAGTACTCATCCAAAGAACTCGCAAGACTTACATCAGAACTATTCTAATTATGCATTGGTTTCAAGTGAAGGGGCTGTATCTGTGGACTGAACTGCAGAATTGCCAGAATAGAGGGGAAGGCCTAGCCTATCGAAGACTAGCCACTTGCAGCATCTTGCAGCATTAGAAGAGTGTAGATTAGTACATAGTAAAGTAGTAGCAACAAGTATAACAGTAGCCATGCCCAGAGATCCTTCCTCGACTCCCTGCGAGAAAGCGATCCCGGAGCTAACATATCAGTTTAGTAACACAAGTATCCAGTTCTAGTTGTAGTTGATCGGGATACTCTCTGAGCGTCCGTTATCGTGGACACGGCTATTCGAATAGATATACTTCCCTTCAGGGGTGCACCAACTTACCCAACACGCTCGATTAACTCTGGCCGGGCACACTTTTATCGGGTCATGCCCGACCTCGGCTGATCGACACACCGTAGTCCTACCTAGGCTCAACAGAGAGGCCAGCACGCCGGTCTAACTCCTAAATGCGAAGGGGTCATGCGCCAATCATCCTTTGCAATCCTTCGCGTTGCGAACGCGGCCAGTGAGTAGACCTAGCCCCCTTAATACAAGCGCAGGCTTTCCTAGTCCAACCCGGCGCGCGCCACTCAATTGCTGACGTCTGAGAGCTTTCGGAAGAATCGTACGACGCCGAGTGCCCATACTTATTCCCGCGTGGTGGTTAGTGCGAAAAGGCCAGAGGCCTACTCAAATCACATATCCTAACCCGTTAGTGTGCTGGGAGCTCGCGGTGACAATCAGTGATCCACGATCTGTGGTCCCGTCGCTCTGTCTCGTAGACTTATGGCAAGGGCCAGGAATGCCCAGCCGTGCCACGTAATTATCTCGCGGGTACCCTCACGGTCAACCCGACTCCACATTTCTCGCGGGTACCCCTCGGGGTCGACCCGCCTGCAACAAAGGTCTGAGGTAAAAAGTCGTGGTAACCGTGTGTCCATAACATCAAGGGGAACCCGAGGAATCACCCTCGATGGATTCCTACTCGATGTAATCCGTCAAGGAGAACCAGGAGGAATCACCCTCGATGGTCCACACTTGAGGGGTTGCACGACAGAGTCATCATCGGAAAGGGGAGAGCGAGGAATCACCCTCTACAATCACCACCGATGTGCTATACTACAGAGATATCATCAGGAGTGCAGTACAAGGTATCACCCTCGGCACTCGATAGTAGCCCTACAGAGTCGTACAACTAAGGGGGGTGTGCGGTGATGTGTCGGTCTCTGCACATCGATCACAATGATCGAGGCACTGGTAACAAAGTGGGGCAACAGGGACAAGGGTGAGGGGTCACTGATGGATCACTAACCAACCTATTCTAAGCAGTTTAGGATGATAGGTAAAGTAACAACAGCAGGTTACAAAAACAGGCTATGCATCAGAATAGGATCAATCAATTACAGTAGCAAATTCTAATGCAAGCATGGGAGAGAAAGAATAGGCGATATTGGAATGATCAAGGGGGGTTTGCTTGCCTGGAAGCTCTGCTGAAAGGGGCTGGTCGTCAGGGGCGTAGTCGTACTCGGCAGCAGCGTCGGTCTCGGGGTCTACCGAAGAGAAGAGGGGGAAGAAACAATAAATAAAAGCAAACAATGCAACACAGATGTATGGCATGGCAGTATGCTGTGCTAGGGGTGACCTAATGCAGCACTACACGTTACAGACGGAGTGGGAAAATATCTGGGAATATTTTCCCGGCTATAGGCATCTGTCAGACAGATGAACCGGAGGGGAATGTTCCATGTTTGCAGTGTTGTGGGCATGTGACAGCTGCATGGAGGGCATATTCGGATTCGTCTCGTTTTTCTGATCAACTTTTATGTAGAAAACCTTTTCATCCGAGCTACGGTTTATTTTCTATGATTTTTCAAAGTTTTAAACATTTTCTGAAAATTACTGGAATTTAATTTAATTCGAAAATACACAGGAAAATGCTAGGTGCACATGGTCCAGTGCACCCAGCTGTGCATCAGAGGCTGACAGTGGGCCTCGTTGACTACCCAGTCAGCAGTCAACGTTGACCCGTTGACTGGTCAACGGGGCCCAGGGGGTCCCACACGTCAGTGACTGGGTCCAGCCCAGTCAGCAGGTTGACCGGTCAACTGG
The DNA here is from genome assembly GCA_039707655.1 of Elymus sibiricus. Lineage (NCBI taxonomy): Eukaryota > Viridiplantae > Streptophyta > Magnoliopsida > Poales > Poaceae > Elymus > Elymus sibiricus. The sequence goes on along the minus strand of CM077666.1, from coordinate 161,557,771 downwards.
GCCCAGTGGGACCCGCGTGTTAGTGTCACATTTCTAAATAACAATTTGTTTATTTTAAGTATCTGGTTAATTAAACAGCGGGCCCCACTATCAGTCTCACTGGGGTTAATTAAACGCGTGCTTAGCGACTACTTACCCGCCACATCAGCGGCACTCCAGTGCGCTAACGACGGTGAGGCAGGGCACGCCGGAGTTGGTCGTCCGGCCATCTTCGGCGACGACTGGACACGCGGGTGGCACCGTTGGCAAGTTGGGGCTCTCGCGCCTCGGATGGTGGTCGCGGGGTTCGTCGGGGTGGCCAGAATCAAGCACGGCGGCGAGAGGTAGCGGCGGCCGGCGTTCGGCTGTGCACGGGCGCTAAGTGTGGCGTGCTATCGAGCTAGGGGAGCGAGGGGAATACGTGGGGGCTCACAACGATGCTTGGGCAGGCCTCGGGGAAGCTGGGGTGGTCGGGGTCGACCGAATCGACGTTGGCGGCCGCCGGGATGCAGCGGCGGAGCAGAGGTCGATGCCGACAGGTGAGGGCGTCCCTGCTCATTCTGTTGCCCGCAGCTGAAGTGGACGGCGGCGACAGACGTCCTGGACAAGGCGGTGTGGAGCGGGGCAGCCGGTGGCCGCGGCAGCGAAGGTGGTGCGGCGACGACGGTGCTCGGATGCGTCCGGGCGAGGCGAGGGAGCGAGGAGAGGGCTAATGGGGGGGCTAGGGTTGGACGCGGGGAACGGGGAGGTGGTCTTCTAGCCACCCAGGTCTACTGGGGAGCGCCGGTGTCGTGCGGCGAGAGGGGGCCCTGGGCATGCACGCGCTCCTATGATGACAGCGAGGAGGAGTGAGCAGGAGGAGGGAGAAGCAGGCTAGGCGGGCTAGGCCTGCCACTGTGGCCACTAGGGCCCAGTGTAGCAGTAGGTTTTAGCATTTTCTCTTTTTCTTTTTCTGCATTTTCTTTTTGGCTCCAAAAGACTTTTGTAAAATGTGCCACTTGCCACATTAAATACTTTGCAATAATCTGAGTTGGCACAAAAAGTTTGAGGCAGTTTGGAATCCATTTGAATTTTGTTGGAATTTAAAAGGGGAAAGAAGTGCTGCTGGACCACTGTTTTAAATATCCAGGGGCATTTTGGGAATCCTAATGAGGTTGGTTTCATCATGTGAACTATTTTGTTTGCATGCTGGAAGAAATAAATAGTTGACTTGCATTTCTAATTGAATTTTGAACTTGATTTTTTGGACAAGTGGCAACTTGGCTTAGAAGAACATGATGACATGGCATCATTAGCATGAGATCACTGTAGCTTGACACTGGGGGTGTTACACGTTGGAGACAGCTCCATCTCATGGTACACGTGGTGACCGACCCTTCCGTTTTGAGGAAGCATGGACGCGTCATGAGCAGTATGATGCAATGATCAGTGAAGCGTGGGATGCGTCGGCCGCGGGCCAACATGATCTCTCGGCTGTATGGCAGCGCCTTGACTTAGTTACTGGATGCATGCAAAGGTGGGCGCATGAGGTGTTTGGCTCGATGAGACGACATATTACACAGCTAAAACAATAGTTAAAGGAGGCGACGGAAAGGTCTGCGTCATCTGGGTGCTCACTGGAGACCCATGACACTGAGGAGCAGTTACGAGAAATATATGCTTGGGAGGAAATTATGTACGGATAGTGCTCAAGGGTAGATTGGTTGAAAGTGGGCGACCAGAATACGAAATACTTTCAGAATAGAGCTTCACATCATAAGTGGAAAAATACCATTAGAGCTCTGCGTCGGGAGGATGGTACGAGGTGTACTGTGGATGGGGACATGAGAGAGATGTCGGCCTCTTTTTATGAAACACTCTTTGCTTCAGAGGGTTCGGCTGGCGCTAATTCTCTACTTGAAAATATTGTACAGAGCGTTTCAGCTGAAATGAATGTCAAACTTACTGCTGCCATCACAAATGAAGAAATTGAGGCTGCTTTATTTCAAATGGGACCAACAAAATCTCCGGGACCGGACGGTTTACCTGCACTGTTCTATCAACGACACTGGTCGTTGGTACACGATGATGTGTGCAGGGCAGTGCGAGAGTCCCTGGGTGGTGTGATACTTCTCCGTCGTATCTACTTTTCTAAACACTTTTGCCCTTGTTTTGAACTCTAATTTGCATGATTTGAAAGAAACTAACCCGGACTGACGCTGTTTTCAGCAGAACTACCATGGTGTTGTTTTTGTGCAGAAATAAAAGTTCTCGGAATTGGACAAAACTTTCCGGAGATTTTTTTATGAAATATATAAAAAATACCGACACAAAAATCTACCGAAGAGGGCCCACCTGTTGCCCACAAGGCAACAGGGCGCGGCCACCCCCTGGGCGCGCCCTGTTACCTTGTGGGGCCCACTGATGGCCGTCTGACCTAATTCCAACACTATAAATTCCGTTTCCTCGAGAGAAAAAATTAAGAGAAGAAGTTTCATCGCGTTTTACGATATGGAGCCTCCGCCACCTCCCGTTCTTCATCGGGAGGGCTGATCTGGAGTCCGTTCGGGGCTCCGGAGAGGGGGATTCATCACCGTCGTCATCATCAACCATCCTCCATCACCAATTTCATGATGCTCACCACCGGGTGTGAGTAATTTCTCCGTAGGCTTGCTGGACAGTGATGAGTTGGATGAGATTTATCATGTAATCGAGTCAATTTGTTAGGGCTTGATCCCTACTATCCACTATGTTCTGAGATTGATGTTGCTATGACTTTGCTATGCTTAATGTTTGTCACTAGGGCCCGAGTGCCATGACTTCAGATCTGAACCCTCTATGTTTTCATGAATATATTTGAGTTCTTGATCCTATATGCTAGTTATATGCACTTGTTATTGTTCTGATCCGTAGACCCCATAGTGACAATTGTTTGGGATACTCTCCGGGGATGACGGTAATTCGAGGAGTACATGTATTCACCATGTGTTAATGCTTTGTTCCGGTTCTCTATTAAAAGGAGACCTTAATATCCCTTAGTTTCCTTATGGACCCCGCTGCCACGGGAGGGTAGGACAAAAGATGTTATGCAAGTTCTTATTATAAGCACGTATGACTATAAACGGAATACATGCCTACATTACATTGATGAATTGGAGCTATTGTGTATCACTCTAGGTTGTGACTGTTACATGATGAATGTCATCCAACATAATTATCCATCACTGATCCAATGCCTATGATTTTCGCATATTGATCTTTGCTAAGTTACTATTGTTGCTGCTGCTGTTACAATCACTACAAAACTGCTACCGTTACCGTTTCTATTACTATTGCTACTGTTACTACTGCTATCAAACTATCATACTACTGTGCTACTAAACACTTTGCTGCAGATATTTAGTTCTCCAGGTGTGGTTGAAATGACAACTCAACTGCTAATACTCGCGAATATTCTTTGGCTCCCCTTGTGTTGAATCAATAAATTTGGGTGAAATACTAGCCTCGAAGACTGTCGCGATCCCCCTATACTTGTGGGTTATCAAGACCTTTTTCTGGCACCGTTGCCGGGGAGCATAGCTCTATTTGTTGAGTCACTTGGGGATTATATCTGTTGATCACTATGAAGAATCTGAAAGACGCTAAGACCAAGATCGTACCCTCTAAGACGAGGGGAGGTAAGGAACTGCCATCACACTCTGCACTTGATTCACCTTCTGTTTTGGGTAGGCTTGCGACACCACCACCTATTATTCATTCTGATATGTCGCAATTAATTGATGATACTACCTCTGCTATAAATGAAACTTGTGATGATGCTAGTACTCTGCTTGATAATACCGTGCAACTAGGTGAATTTCTTGATAAACAAATTGCTAAAGCTAAAGAAATTGTGAATGTTGAAACTGCTGAAAATTATGATTCACCTATTATGCCTATTTCTCCTACTAGAGTTGAAATGCCTAAGATACCTGATGGTTATGTTATAGATGGAGAGACAGCTAGGAAAATTCTTGCTTGTAATGATAGAGATGATGTTAAAAAATTACTGGTTAAGTTAAAAGAAAAGTCTATGATGGAGAGAATGAAATATGATCCCAAGTTTGCTACCTCTCCTATCTTTGTTACCGATAAGGATTATGAATTCTCTGTCGATCCTGAGTTAATTACTTTGGTTGAATCTGATCCTTTTCATGGTTATGAAACTGAAACTATTGTGGCACACCTTACTAAATTAAATGACATAGCCACCCTATTTGCCCATGAGGAATTTTTTTTGCTACTATTACATCCTTCAGTTGTTTTCTTTTTCATTAAAGGGTGATGCTAAGAAATGGTTTAATACTCTTGCTCCTGATTGTGTGCATAGTCCCTAGGATATGATATATTACTTCTCTGAAAAATATTTTCCTGCTCATAAGAAACAAGCCGCCTTACAAGAAATATTTAACTTCGTGCAAATTGAAGAAGAGAATCTCCCTCAAGCTTGGGGGAGGCTTCTCCAATTACTTAACGCTTTGCCTGATCATTCTCTTAAGAAAAATGAAATACTTGATATCTTTTATAATGGACTAAACGATGCTTCTAGGGACTACCTAGATAGTTGTGCTGGTTGTGTTTCCAGGGAACGAACTGTTGGACATGCTGAAGAACTATTGAATAATATATTAAAGAATGCCAATGATTGGACACTTCCTGAACCACCACCTAAACCAACTCTGAAGAAGAGAGGTATTCTATTCCTCAGTCAAGAAGATATGCAAGAAGCCAAGAAATCTATGAAAGAAAAAGGTATTAAGTCTGAAGATGTTAAGGATTTACCACCTATTGAAGAAATACATGGGCTCGACACCCCGACACAGGTAGTAGAGGTAAATTCTCTTAGTAGATTCGATGAAAGTGATATTCCTTATAATAAATCTGCTAGTCAATGCCTGGATGAATTTGATAATTACATCGTTAAGCAAGAACACTTTAATATGTACGTTAGTAATCAATTAAAATGCAATGCTTTCATGATAGATCGTTTGAGTGATTTGATGTTTAGAATTACTAATGGTGTTAAAGTCTTAAGTAAACATTTGTCCATGGTTCATACTCAGTTATGACAAATTGCTAAGTCACAAAATGATTTGCTTAATGAGATGAATAATAAAATGAATGATCGTGCTGTTAGAGTTGTTACTAGGGGAGGTAGAGTGACTCAGGAGCCTCTGTATCCTGAAGGTCATCCTAAAAGAATTGAACAAGATTCTCGGAGAATTAATATTGATGTGCCTAGTTCATCTAAGAAGAAAAAGAAAAAGAAAAAGAAAAATGATAGGACTTTGCATGCTTCTAGTGAACCTGAGATAGAAAAACCTCCTAAGAATCATAATGATGTTTCTATTTCTGATGCTGAAACACAATCTGGTAATGAACACCCACCTAATGAATTAGCAATGATAATGGTGTTCATGTGGATGCTCAACCAGATAATGATGTAGAAGTAGAACCTGCTGTTGATCTTGATAACCCACCTCCTAAGAATAAAAGATATGATAAAAGTGATTTCATTGCTAGAAAACATGGAAAAGAAAGAGAACCATGGGATCAAAAACCCATGCCTTTTCCTACCAAGCCACCTAGAAATAAGTATGAGGAAGACTTTGAGTGCTTTGTTGAAATGTTTAGACCTGTCTTTTTGCGCACTCGCTTGACTGATATTTTGAAAATGCCTCCATATGCTAAATATATGAAAGGTATTGTCACTAATAAAAGAAAGATACCTGAGGCTGAAATTTCCACCATGCTTGCAAATTATTCTTTTAAGGGTGGAGTGCGTAAGAAGTTAGGAGATCCAGGAATACCCACTATACCTTGCTCCATTAAAAGAATTTATGTCAAAACTGCCTTATGTGATTTAGGAGCCGGTGTTAGTGTTATGCCTTTCTCTTTATATAGAAGACTTGATTTGAATAAGTTGACACCTACTGAAATATCTCTGCAAATGGCTGATAAATCAACTGCTATACCTATTGGAATTTGCAAGGATGTGCCCATTGTTGTTGCAAATGTTACCATCTTAACAGACTTTGTTATACTTGATATGCCCGAGGACGACAACATGTCGATTATCCTTGGAAGACCCTTTTTGAATACTGCAGGGGCTGTTATTGATTGCAACAAAAGCAAAGTCACTTTTCATGTCAATGGTAATGAGCATACAGTTTATTTTCCAAAGAAACAAACTTCTATGAATGGTATCAACTGCATCGAAAAAGTTTCGACAATCACTATTGGAGAATTTAAATTTCCTCTTCCTACTGTCAAAAAGAAGTATGAAATTCTTATCGTTGGGAAAATGCATATCCCCGTTGAGGTAACTTAGTGTTATACGAAAATTCTTCGGTTTCATGTTACTCGGAAATAGTTTGTTAATAAGACTTGATCAACCTTATTAATGGATTCTTTTTGAGGGGCATGTGGTCGATGAATTTAGTAAGCACAACTTTCTGTAATCATAGTTTGCTCTCTGTTATTCATAGTTTAATAAAGCAAAATGCATGATTATCCTGTTTTCTGAATTATCCATGCAATAAAAAATGACCCAAAAATAAAGTGCTCAGAATGTCATAAAATTTTAACATGATTTTTTCTGGAATATTTAAGAATTTTTGGCACTGAAAACAACCCAGGGGGTGCCCCTGTTGCTCACAAGGCAATAGGGCGCGGCCACCCCCCAGGGCACGCAAAGATGCCTTGTGGGTCCTACAGGGACCCACTCACTTATCTCTTCAGCCCACTTCATCTCTTACCTCCAGAAAAAAAATCTTTGTAGCTCTCTCCCTCCTGTTCTTGCTCCCAAACCTGAGATTTTCAATCTCTTTGCTCGGAGCTCTGTTTCCTAAACTGTTTTGGGGGATTGCTCCTTGGTATGTGACTCCTCCATTGCTCCAATTATTTTTTGCTTTAGTGGATTATATTTTGCATGATTTGCTGCTATTGGTGCTACTAAAAATGAGCTTGCATGTTGAATTCTTTGAGTTCTAAGTAGTTTAAATGCTTGATATAGCCTCTAGGCATTCATATGAGTAGTTGCTACCAATCTTGTGAAGTTTTGTTGACATCATTTTGTGGCCCAAAAATTTCAGAAATTTGTTGTAGGAAGATGAACTTCTTTAGGAGTAGTTCTTCGAGGAGGAGGTCCTCGGAGGGATCCTCGAGCGAAAGCTCGGCACGCCAAGCATATATTGAACCAAGGGCAAGTTCGGTGCGAGGTGCCGAAGCAAAATCTTGTCGATGGCTGTGCGACGAGTTCATGATAGGTGCAGGCATTAAGGAAGAATTTGATCAATACATTTAGAACACCAAGCTCTCCGCCTTCATCACAGATAAGTGCACTCAGCACTACAACCTTACCCATTCGTTCACTCAAAAGTTTGAGTATCATTCTCGTGATTCTAGAGTTTTATTTCGTCTCTATGATAGATCCTATGGTATGTCTCTGGAAGAGTTTTCTGATGCATGCAAAATTCCGTTTTGGGGTTCGCTTAACGAACCGCGGAAATTTGATTATGAAATGTTTCTCGGTAGTCTTTGCAATGGTGAGGATAGGGGAGTTAGGCAAGCTAGGATAAAAAGCATTCACTTTCCCTCTATTCTATATTTTGCAGTTTTTAATGGGAAGTGTATTGTTGGTAAGCAAGACTGTAGTGCACTTTGTGCTCCCGATCTGAGCATTATCCATGCTGCCTTAACAGGCAGCAGACATTATAATCTTGGGGCAATTGTTGCACGTCGGTTGCACCGCAACGCGGGCAATGGTGATTTGTATGGAGGAATTTATGCCTCTCGCGTAGCTGCAAGGCTAGGGGTCTCTCCTAGACCCAATGATCCTATACTACCTGATAAATACTTAAATTTTGAGGCAATGCAGCGCCATGAGTTTGTTAAGAACAACACTCACAGATATGACTATAACTAGATATTTGACAAATACCGTGCCGTCTCTGTTATTTTGCCTGCGCCTATCCTCTTTGATTTCCAGAGCAAACATGGATATTTTCTCCATGAGCATGAGGCGCGCGAGTATAATGCGGCAATAGAGGCTGCCCGCCTCGCTGAGGAGGCGGCACAGAATGCCTCCACAAGCTACCACTTCGATTATTATCCTGGTGAGCCATGGCAGTAGACCAAGCTAGGCCAAAAGCCTACGCTTGGGGGAGTACGTATTTCTCACTGACATTACATTCATATTCACACATTCATTCCAGCTGTCAGTGTTCATCCTTTTTCATTGTATATCCATGTTCGCTTTATTTTCGCTTTCTTCTTGTGTGTTTGAAAAACTTCAAAAATCCAAAAATATTTCTCTCTTCTTTTCGGTTTTTCTTTCTTGTTAGTAGTTCGTAGTATTAAAAGAAAATCCAAAAAGATTTCTAGTTTCTTCTTTTCTTGTTTGTTGGAAGTTCTCCCGTGTAAATAGTTTTTCTCGTTTTTCATTTTTCTTCTTTAATTTGCTTTCTTCAGAAAAGCTAAAAACTCCAAAAATATTTCAGTGTGTTTCTCTGAATTTCTTTTCTTTTCGTTGAGTCATTGTAGGGAGAAGACCACGATGAAAATTGTTGAGTGGCTCTCATATGCTTTGTGGTTGATCTAACGAAGAGCCAATATTACCTTGTCTTCTCCCTTGAATGAATTGTTTGCAGATTCCAGCTTAGTCCACGGCACTCTTGCACTACTATTATTTTCACATCATTCAATCATGCAAGTGAAAGGCAATAATGATGATATTTGATGAAGTGACTGTGGCAAGGAAAAGCTGGTATGAACTCTTCTTGTTTTTGTTTTTGTAAATATGTTTAACTCAGCATCCATGATTCAACATATTATGAGTAAACATGTTTGTGATGACAATTAGAGATTATAGTTGCTCATGCCATGCTTAAGTAGCTAGGAGTTGATAATGATTTATCTTGGATGTCAACATGCATTAAAATGGTTATGATGTAGTATGTTAGTATGATATCCTCCTCTGAATGTTTCAAGTGGCTTGACTTGGCACATGTTCACGCATGTAGTTGATTCAAAACCAATGCAGCCTTCATGATATTTATGTTCAGGGTGTTTATATCCTACTCATGCTAGTATTCAATGTTAATTATTCGCAATGCATGATTATGACCGTTTTCGCTCTCTAGTTGGTCGCTTCTCAATCTATTTGCTAACCTTCGCCTGTACTAAGCAGGAATACTGCTTGTGCATCCATAATCCTAAAGCCAAAGTTGTTCCATATGAGTCCACTATATCTACCTATATGCGGTATTACTCTGCCGTTCTAAGTAAATTTGCATGTGTCACCTCTAATCATTCAAATAAACATCTGTTTTGTGTGCCCATACCGCTCATGGAGCGACAGGGGGCGGTCAGTATCTTCCATGCTAAGCGGGTTATTCTCAAGATGAGTGTTTATTCACTTGTCATTGAATGAGAGAGGCTGGTAATTTGGATGCCCAGTCCTATAATCAAAATAAAGAAAAATATAATAAAACATACTCCCCCGGAAATTTGATCGTTTGGAGGGCACCCGTGAATTCAGCTAGCCATGACTTATGTTTGTATGGTGGAGGGGGAGTAAACTTTACCTTTCTGCTTGGGAACCGCCGATAATATGTTTAGCATGGAAGATATTAAAAATCCTCGATTGTATTGTTGACAGGAGAAGTACACCTCTCAAAATTGTTTTCATCTCTGATTTAAGCTTCGAGCTCTGGCACCTCTGCAAATCTCTGCTTCCCTCTGTGAAGGGCCTATCTATTTACTTTTATGTTATTTTACTTTTATTGTTGAGTCATCACCTTCTCATTTTAAGCACCAATCTTGAGAGCACTATTGTCATTCTTATGCATTGAGTATAGTTAATGTTGGGAAAATCATGACTGGATCTCTTCTACCCTGAATTACAATATTTAGTCGCTGCTTGAACTTTGGAGGTGCTCTGCATTTATGTTTTGCGGTCTCAGAAAGGGCTAGCGAGATACCATGTTGTCATATTATATGATGATTGTTTTGACAAATTGTTGGCATTGGAGATATGTTATTATTGCTCGCTAGCTGATTATGCCATTGATATGAGTAAATGTAAATTCTAAGTGTTATCATTTGCATGATTAGTTCATGATCTTTGCTGAAAGCTTGGGTGCTATTTAAGCTTATATACGGATATAAGAACAAAAGAGTTCGTAAAAGTTTTTTCTTTATCACTTTCAGTTTGTCAACTGAATTGCTTGAGGACAAGTGATAACCCACAAGTATAGGGGATCGCAATAGTTTTTGCAGGTAGTATTTCACCCAGATTTATTGATTCGACACAAGGGGAGCCAAAGAATATTTGCAAGTATTAGCAGTTGAGTTGTCAATTCAACCACACCTGGAGAACTAAATATCTGCAGCAAAGTGTTTAGTAGCACAATAGTATGATAGTTTTGATAGCAGTAGTAACAGTAGCACAGTAATAGTAACAGTAACAATAGCAGTTTTGTAGTGATTGTAACAGCAGCAGCAGCAAAAGTAACTTAGCAAAGATCAATATGCGAAAAGCGTAGGCATTGGATCGGTGATGGATAATTATGTTGGATGACATTCATCATATAACAGTCACAACCTAGGGTGATACACAATAGCTCCAATTCATCAATGTAATGTAGGCATGTATTCCGTATATAGTCATACGTGCTTATAGTAAGAACTTGCATGACATATTTTGTCCTACCTCCCATGGCAGCGGGGTCCATAAGGAAATCTAAGAGATATTAAGGCCTCCTTTTAATAGAGAACCGGAACAAAGCATTAACACATAGTGAATACATGAACTCCTCAAACTACGGTAATCACCGGAAAGAATCCCAATTATTGTCACCTTGGGGTATGCGGATCATAACACGTAATAGGTGCATATAACTTGCAAGATAGGATCAAGAGCTAAAATATATTCATGAAAACATAAAGGGTTCAGATTTGAAATCATGGCACTCGGGCCCTAGTGACAAGCATTAAGCATTGCAAAGTCATAGAAACATCAATCTCAGAACATAGTGGATACTAGGGATCAAAGCCCTAAAAATTGACTCGATTACGTGATAAATCTCATCCAACCCATCACCGTCCAGCAAGCCTACAAAGAAATTACTCACAGACGGTGGTGAGCATCATGAAATAGGTGATGGAGGATGGTTGATGATGACGACGGTGTCGAATCCCCCTCTCCGGAGCCCCGAACGGACTCCAGATCAGCCCTCCCGATGAAGAACAGGAGGTGGCTGCGGCTCCGTATCGTAAAACACGATGATTCTTTCTCTCCAATTTTTTTCTCCATGAATACGTACTTATAGCGTTGGAATTAGGGTAAACGGAGCTGCCAGGGACCCACAAGCCTGGGGGCGCGCCCCCTGAGCTTGTGGCTCCTGGGTGGCCCCCCTCCAGTAGATCTTTTCGCCAGTATTTTTTATATATTCTGAAATAATTCTTCGTCAATTTTCAGGTCCATCCGAGAACTTTTATTTCTGCACAAAAATAACACCATGGCAATTCAGCTAAAAACAGCGTCAGTCCGGGTTAGTTCCATTCAAATCATGCAAATTAGAGTCCAAAACCAGAGCAAAAGTGTTTGGAAAAGTAGATACGTTCGGGACGTATCAACAAGCAATGAGTTTAGCTTGGCGGAGTTGATACGTCTCCGTCGTATCTACTTTTCCAAACACTTTTGCTCTTGTTTTGGACTCTAATTTGCATGATTTGAATGAAACTAACCCAGACTGGCGCTGTTGATACGTCTCCAACGTATCTATAATTTTGGATTGTTCCATGCTATTATAGTATCAATCTTGGATGTTTTTATATGCAATTATATATCATTTTTTGGGACTAACCTATTAACCCAGAGCCTAGTGCCAGTTGCTGTTTTCTGCTTGTTTTTGGCTTTTCAGAGAAACAGTACCAATTGAAGTACAAATGCCACGAAACTTTTTGGAGATTTTTTCTGGACAAAAGAAACCTGGGAAGCTTCGGGAGGAGGCCAGAAGCCTCATGGAGGCTTCACAAGGCACTAGGGCGCGCCCCAGGGGGGGCACACCGTGCTGCCTTGTGGGGCCCACGTGACTCTGTTTGACCTAATTCCACTTCTATAAATTCATAAATATTTGGAAATCCCCAGAGATCCAGAAGAGAAAACCTTTCTGCCGCCTCAAGCCTCTGTTCTTCCGTGATCCCATCTGGAGGCCTTTTCCGGTACTCTACCGGAGGGGGAATCGATCACGGAGGGATTCTACATCAACCTTGCTGCCCTTCCGATGATGTGTGAGTAGTTTACCACAGACCTACGGGTCCAAAGCTAGTAGCTAGATGGCTTCTTATCTCTCTTTGATCTTCAATACAATGTTCTCCTCGATGTTCTTCGAGTTCTATCCGATGTAATCTTCTTTTGCGGTGTGTTTGTTGGGATCCGATGAATTGTGAGTTTATGATCAGATTATTCATGAGAAATATTTGAGTCTTCTCTAAACTCTTTTATGCATGATTGTTATAGCTTTGTATTTCTCTCCGATCTATCGGTTTAGTTTGGCCTACTAGATTGATTTATCTTGCAATGGGAGAGGTGCTTTGTGATGGGTTCAATCTTGCGGTGCTCAATCCCAGTGACAGAAAGGGACATGACACGTATTTGTATTGTGGCCATTAAGGATAAAAAGATGGGGTTTATTCATATTGCTTGAATTTGCTTCTCTACATCATGTCATCTTGCTTAAGGCGTTACTCTGTTTCATACTTAATACCCTAGATGCATGCTGGATAGCGGTCGATGGGTGGAGTAATAGTAGTAGATGCAGGCAGGAGTCGGTCTACTTGTCTCGGACGTGATGCCTATATACATGATCATTTCCATGAATCCATCATAATTATTTGCTTTTCTATCAATTGCCCAACAGTAATTTGTTTATCCACCGTATGTTTATGTGCTCAAGAGAGAAGCCTCTAGTGAAAACTAGGGTCCCCGGGTCTATCTTTATTATATAAAAAACCTAAAAATACCTTGCTGCAATTTATTTACTTTTATTTCAATTAGTATCTTAGTTTATCTATTTACCTCGATAAGATTTAATCCTTGCAAATAATCGCTAAGAGGATTGACAACCCTCTTATTTGCGTTGGCTGCAAGTGTTTGCTCTTGTGTGTGCAGGTGCGCTTAACGGAATTTTGCTTGGTTCTCCTACTGGATTGATAACCTTGGTTCTTAACTGAGGGAAATACTTATATCTACTATACTGCATCATCCTCTCCTCTTCGGGGAAATACCAACGCAGACTACAAGTAGCAGGGAGAATTTCTGGCGCCGTTGCCGGGGAGACATCATCAAAATTACCAAGTACCTTCGCACAAATTATCATTCACTTGCATTTACTTTATTTACCTTTTATTTTCATTTGCCTCTCGTTTTCATCTCCCCCACTTCTAATTTTTTTACAAAAACACAAAAATATTTTGTTTGCTTGTTTGCTAGTTTGCTTGCTTTGTCGCGATGTCTCAAGAAAATGCAAAAATTGTGTGACTTTTCTAATACTAATAATAATGATTTTATTAGTACTCCTATTGCTCCTCCCGCCACTAGTGCGGAGTCATGTGACATTAATGCTGCCTTGCTTAATCTTGTTATGAAAGAACAATTTTTTGGTAGTCCTAATGAAGATGCTGCATCCCATCTAAATATTTTCATTGAACTTTGTGATATGCAAAAGAAGAAAGATGTGGATAATGATATTGTCAAATTAAAATTATTTCCGTTCTCACTACGAGATCGTGCTAAAACTTGGTTTTCATCCTTGCCTAGAAATAGTAATGATTCTTGGGATAAGTGTAAGGATGCTTTTATTACCAAGTATTTTCCTCCCGCTAAGATTATTTCTTTAAGAAATAAAATTATGAATTTTAAGCAACTTGAGCATGAACATGTTGCCCAATCTTGGGAGGGAATGAAATTAATGATAAGAAATTGCCCAACTCATGGTTTGAATTTATGGATGATCATACAAAAAATTTATGCGGGATTAAACTTTGTCTCTAGAAATTTGCTAGACTCTGCCACAGGTGGCACTTTCATGGAAATTACATTGGGAGAAGCTACAAAACTTCTTGATAATATTATGGCAAATTATTCTCAATGGCACACTGAACGAACTCCAACTGGTAAGAAGGTAAATTCTGTTGAAGAAATTAATACTTTGAGTGATAAGATGGATGCTTTATTGAAATTGGTTGCTAGTAAAAATGCTCATATTGATCCTAATGATGTGCCATTGTCCACTTTGATTGAGCAAAATAATGATGCTATTGATGTGAATTTTGTCTCTAGAAATAATTTCAACAACAATGCTTATAGGGGTAATTTCAATGCTAGACCGTTTCCTGGAAATTCCTCTAATAATTATGCCAATCCTTATGGTAATTCTTATAATAATAATAATAGGATGCCCTATGATCTTGAAAATAATATTAAATAATTTATTAGTTCTCAAAAGAATTTCTATGCTATGATAGAGGAAAAATTGAATAGAGTTGATGAATTGGCTAGGAACATGGATAGAATCTCTCATGATGTGGAAAATCGCAAAACTAAAATATTGCCATCTAAGAATTGTATAAATGAGTCTATTAAAGCTATCTATATCTCCATTAATGAAAGTAAAGAAAGGACCGCTAGGTTGAGAGCTAAGCGAGAATTTCTAGAAAAAGCGATTCCACCCGGTTTCTATCGTAGTAATGATGAAGATATTAAAATGATTGGTGTTACACCTATTGAATCTTTGTTTAATAATATAAAACTTGATGAAAAAGGGACTGAAGAAGAGTCAACTTTAGAAAGGAGTCCCACTTGCTTGGAGGGTGACAATCTTGATCATAAAAATGAAAAAGTGGGTATGGAGAGGTTAAAACTTTAAATAGTAATGCACCCACTACTTTGGATTACAAGGACTTTAATTATGATAGTTGTTCTTTAATTGAGTGTATTTCCTTGTTGCAATCCATGATTAATTCACCAAATGCATATGAACAAAATAAAGCTTTCACTAAACATATTGTAGAAGCCATGATGAAAGCGCATGAAGAAAAACTTGAGTTGGAGGTATCAATTCCTAGAAAATTACAAGATGAATGGGAACCCACTATTAAAGTAAAAATTAAAGATTATGAATGTAATGCTCTTTGTGATCTTGGTGCTAGCATTTCCACTATACCAAAGTCTTTGTGTGATGTGCTAGGTCTCACCGACTTGGATCCTTATTCCCTTAATCTGCATCTTGCGGATTCCACTATTAAAAAGCCATTGGGTATAATAAATGATGTGCTTATTCTTGCAAATATAAATTATGTGCCCGTGGACTTTATTGTTCTTGACATTGAATGCAATCCTTCTTGCCCCATAATACTTGGTAGGCCTTTTCTTCGAACTATTGGTGCTATTATTGATATGAAAGAAGGTAATATAAGATTTCAATTTCCACTAAAGAAAGGGATGGAACACTTCCCTAGGAAGAGAATTAAAGCATGTAGGATCGAAAGTATGTCTAGAGGGGGGTGATTAGACTACTTGACCAAATAAAACCTAACCTTTTCCCAATTTTAGTTGTGGGCAGATTTTAGCAATAGTACATGTCAAGCATCACTCTACACATGCAATTCTAAGAGTATAGCAGCGGAAAGTAAGTAATTGCATATGTATGTAAAGGAGGGATTGGAGATTTCAAACGCAATGAAGACACGGTGGTTTTTGGCGTGGTTCCGATAGGTGGTGCTATCGTACGTCCACGTTGATGGAGACTTCAACCCACGAAGGGTAACGTCTGCGCGAGTCCACGGAGGGCTCCACCCACGAAGGGTCCACGAAGAAGCAACCTTGTCTATTCCACCATGGCTTACGTCCACGAAGGACTAGCCTCACTCGGGGTAGATCTTCACGAAGTAGGCGATCTCCTTGCCCTTACAAACTCCTTGTTTCAACTCCACATCAGGTTGGAGGCTCCCAAGTGACACCTAACCAATCTAGGAGACACCACTCTCCAAAAGGTAATAGACGGTTTGTTGTTGATGAACTCCTTGCTCTTGTGCTTCAAATGATAGTCTTCCCAGCACTCAAACAACTCCTCACAGATTTGGCTATGGTGGAAGAAGGATTTGAGTGGAAAGCAACTTGGGAAAGGCTAGAGATCAAGGTTCAAATGGTAGGAATGGAATATCTTGATCTCAACACATGAGTAGGTGGTTCTCTCTCAGAAAATGTATGGTGGAAGTGTAGGCACGTTCTGATGGCTCTCCTTACTGAGAAGGATGTGGTGGAGGGGTATATATAGCCTCCACACAAAATCCAACCGTTACACGCTTTTGACCCAACTCGGTGGCACCGAAACGATAATCTCGGTAGCACCGAACTGTGTAAAAGATATGAACTTTAGGAATCTCGGTGGGACCGATACGAACAACTCGGATGGACCGAAGTGCAATGGCTTAGGGCAACCCTCATCTCGATGGCACCGATTGCATCAACTCGGTTGGACCGAAGTGAAGCAATAAGGCAACAGAGACTTGGCAAGCCATCTCGGTGAGACCGATTTGCATAACTCGGTGAGACCGAAGTGAATGCAACCGATTACAGAGAGTTGGCAAGGCCATCTCGGTGGGACTGAGATCCATTTCGGTGGATCCGATTTGTTAGGGTTTTGGCAGTGGCTAAGTCTTGGATGAATTCGGTGGGGCCAGATTGGAAATATCGGTGGGGCCGAGTTGGACTGTAGGTTTAGGACATATTTGCTTAGAGAGAGTGGTTGAGGGTTTAGGAATACTGTCACTAAGCACTTGAGCAAAAAGACCATTAAGCAACACCTCATCCCCTTTTAATAGTATTGGCTTTTCTATGGACTCAATGTGATCTTGGATCACTAAACCAAAAATGTAGAGTCTTGATCTTTTTCGCAAATCCTTGTCCTTAGCATTTTGAGGGGTCCACATCTCTAGTCCATGCCATGCCAATCATTGAACATCCTGAAATCTTTAACTTGAATGGACATTAGTTCAATGAGATATATGTTGTTATGAATTGCCAAAACCACCAAGGGAGCAAATGTGCTTTCAATCTCCCCCTTTTTGGTAATTGATGACAACATATAGATCAAAGCTTCGACAAATGATTAAATGAATGAAATACATCATCGCTTTGAGAAGTATGTGATAAGCAAGAGCTGCCCCTAAATTTGTGCATTATTAAAAAATTGCGTTTGAATGCAAATGCACAATCGATTAGGCTGATGGGTTACTCTTCCATGTTATATACATCTTGGTGGAGCGCGCAAAATGATAGGAGTTGAAAAGTAAGCACGCAGCACCAACATCAATGAATGATCATACAAGATAATGATAAAGAGATAAACATTGATCATCACAAGAAGCATAGTATGACCAATCACAAGCATACATGATAGAATATCACACAGACACTGTAGCAAGCACACAAGCATACATGATAGAATTTCACACAGACACTGTAGCAAGCACACACATAACAAAGTACGGACAAGCAAATAAGTAGCAGAAGAACTCGAAGCAAATCAAAAGCAAGAACTCTCTCTCTCTCAAAGCCTATGATCTATACATATTCTCCCCCTTTGGCAACAAGTACCAAAAAGTTCAAATGAGTATAGCACTAGTCGGCTCTCTAGGCACGGTCCTCCGAAGCTCCTGAAGGCGATCTTCTGCTGGCGGCTCCGATGTGCGTAGACGGCGTGGAGAGGAGAGCGTCCGCGAATGCTTCTGTAGACGTTTGCTGGGCTGGTGGAGTAGACACTGGCGGTGGCACTGTGGCAGTAGCGGCTGGTGCAGATACTATGGTCCTCGGATCCACGAGTGGCACTGCAGCAGACCTAGCTGCCCTAGGCACTGTCTGAAATCGCTCTGTGGTCGGTCTGTCATCTCCACTGTCATCTGATCTGGCTAGCTTGACAGCATCAACATCTCCTTGCAGCTGTTCTACTGAAGTCTGAATCTCTGTCACCTTGACATCCAAATCATGAAACTTCGTTTCAATAATCCGCTCAAAACTAGCCTGGGTCTGGGTGAGGTTGGCCAAACTTCGCTCAATCCTCAGAGTGGCTTCAAGCAGATATGCCATTTGGTCCTTGGGTGTCTTGAGATTGGCAATTGGTGCATTTGGAGCTGATGCCTCCTGAGCTGCTTTTGCTTCTTTGGCTTTGCGGATTTCCTCTTGAGCTTGTGCAGAAGTGGGATGTGAAGGATCCATCACTATGACATTATCCTCAAAATCTGGATGCAATGGCAAATGCTCTCGATCAAGAAGGTATGTGCTGGTTCCAACCTTGGAATTGATCAATAGCTGAATGTGTGGAGCATATCCGCATGATCTCTTCTGATCTGCTGTAGTCCTCTTGATAGTCTCTACTATCAGGCTCATCACCTTGAATTTCTGAGGTGTATCAAACAAATGCAGCAAGTTGATGGAGTGGCCACGAATCATCTTATCATCGCCTGACTTGGGTAACAAGGTGTACCACAAGATTGTGTTTGTGGTGGCCAGTCCACGTAGCAGATGCTTCACTGATCCAAGTTTGTGAGTCTCAAGGTCCTTCTGAGGAATTGCAGTGTACATGTTGGCCATGGAGTTGTGATCCATCTTGAGCTTGACATAAATGTCTATATCATCATCCTCTTCCTTGGGTGCACCAAGAAGATTTGCCCACTCAGAGATGGTAGACTGGTATCTTATACCCTCAGTCATCCACACTATTCTGCCATTTGGATAGAAATGAGCAGTAGAGTAAAATTGCATGATCATCTCATCATTCCACTTGGTCAATTTCTGTCCAACAAACTCGTCAACTCCTGCAATCCTGAAGCTTTCATGGACATGGGGAAAATAATCCTCATTCTCATCGATGTATTCCCAGTCCACCCACTTCATGTCACTGACTATGGGCTTCCTAACAAGCAAAATTGTCTCATAAAAGATCTGTTGCTCTCGAGTGTGAAAGCGATAATCACATGCCGTCCTTCTCCTTATAGCATAAGGATCTGACTGTCTCCACTGACGTAGTCCTTTGTCCTTCCTTAGCATCATGTTTTCTGCGACTGGGTGTGCATTGTCATGGTCTGGAATCTTTGGCTTCAACTTTCTGAGCACTACTGGCTCTTCATCAACAGTTGACTCAGGCACTGGGGCCTTGTTCTTTTTTGCAGCTGATATGTTCCTGGTTGATCTCTTTGGTGCTGACACCTTTGGCTTGGACTTGGAGGGTGCAACAGTCTTGATTGCATCAGACATGAGCTTCTGAGCTTTTGTAGGGGGTGCAGTAGCTGGCTCATCCTCTTCCTCTTCCTCCTCATCAATCATCATGGAGGGTCTGCCAATCACACGGGCAATGGTTTTCCTCACTGTCTTCTTCTTTGCAGCTGGTTCAGTGTCACTAGGCTCTTCAAGAGTGTATTGCACAGTCTGCTTAGGGACTTTCCTCACAGCAGTCTTATCTTTGGTGGATGATGGTTTGGTGTTGTACTCCTTAGCAATCACCATTCTCTTTTTCTTAGTTGCGGTTGCACTTGCAACAAAATCTTCATCCTCACTGTCAGAGGTTTTCTTCTTCCTTGTTCTGGTTGCTGCCTTAGGAAGATTTGGAGAGCTCCTCTCTCCCTCATAGAAACTTTCAGCTGGGCTTGACCCTTCACTCATTTCTGCCTGCTGTTCAGACCTGTTCTGACTGTCACTGCCACTAGACATCTTGCTGAGCTGACCCTGTGAATAGATATGTATGGGCAGAGTAGATGAGTCATCACAAAAAGCAGAGATTTTTCATAAAATTTGAGTTCAACTTTTAGTTTCAAGTTTTCACAGGATGCATTTCGGATGGACCGAGTTGATCATCTCGGTGACACCGAAGCATACAACAGAAACCTTACACGCCATTTCGGTCAGACCGAGATGGGTTTCGGTGGCTTCGAGATGCTAGGGTTTCACTGAGACTTTACTTTTGGTCTCACCGATTCATACAACTCGGTGGCACCGAGACGTACTAGTGCTATGGCCAGAGGCCAAATCGGTGGGGCGGAAAATTTCGAATCGGTTGGTCCGAGATGCATTCGGCGCAAACTTAAACCTAGAAATTTCGCTCGAATCTAATCTACGGGATTTTCCTGGTGGATTTAGCATTGCAATCGTGGCAAGAATCATGGCATTCCTAACGTGCATTGAATCGAAAAAGGAAGCACGAAAGGGATCGAATCTCACCCTAACTTGGTGGAGATCCTCTACGGCGGCAACGGCGGTGGAGATTGCCGTTGACGGGGACGGAGTCCTGCGGCGAGGGTGCGCTAGAGACGACGGCGAAGTCCGAAGAGGAAGGGCGACGGCAGCAACGGGGAGCGGGAACGAGTGGGGTC
Source organism: Elymus sibiricus (assembly GCA_039707655.1). Lineage (NCBI taxonomy): Eukaryota > Viridiplantae > Streptophyta > Magnoliopsida > Poales > Poaceae > Elymus > Elymus sibiricus. The sequence continues at coordinate 161,537,341 of CM077666.1, read as the reverse complement.
GAGAAATTTCAACCGTTCGGTCCGCGCGATATATATACCCGTATGCTGTCGGTGGCGTCGAGTTGAACAACTCGGTGGCACCGATATGTGTAACTGCACGCAGTATAGCACATCGGTGGCGCCGAAATGGTTCAATTCGGTAGCACCGAGATGAAAACCTAGATCAATCTAAGTGATTTCGGTTGGACCGAGTTTGAGTGAGTTGGTTCGGCCGAAATCAATTAGAAGGTTCTGGAGGTTCAGCCCTTTCAGATCGGTGGCTCCGAGTGCTCCTCACCCGGAGGGTCCGAAAAGACTTGTTCAATTTTTGTGATGCAGCAAGAATAGAATTTGAGACAAGAAAGCATATATAGCTAGAGAAGGTTCTTAGGCATTCTTGTACATCCACTTGGCCAGAAAAACCAAGACAATCAAAACAACAAATGGATGTCCTCGAATGATGAAAATATGCAAACCAACATGCTCACACAATAAGATAGCAAATGAAATATGTGTCAAACATGCACAACCAATTCTAGCATCTATCAAGCAATGGCGATGACTAGGTCATCTATATATGAGTATATTGACTTAGGAGCCAAATGAGAACATTTGATCATAGGTCATACTCATCGTTTAAGCACACGTGGGGTTACCACTTTTACATAAAGCATTGATGTGTTCACACCATTAGAGTTGCTTTAGCTCAATTATTTAGAGCAAAGCTCCCCCTAGATGTGATATCACCCCCTAAGAGGGATGAACTAACCTTGGGTTTTTTCGATGATGACTTCATGTAGATGTTGAAGATGTGGATGCTCAATGTTGATGTAGACCATCAAGAGTTGGGAGCAATCCTTTGGAGTTTTGTGCTTTCACTACCTACATGGGTTAGTCCCACACAAGGAACATACAAGGATATCCATAGACATAGAGTGAAATACACATATGATGATGTCCATGAATGCATTGATTACCTTGTCCCTTGTCTTACCAACGAGAGGGTTTGTGACTCCATGAACTAGTGCAAAATGTGGAAGTTGGTTGCACAAGTTCTTGCCATAAATAATATGAGTGAAGTTTGTTGGCGGAGTCACCCTCAAGAACTCTCTAGTTCTTCTTCTTTTGGAACCACATCAACTTGATGGGAATCCTTGGAGTTGTAGTAGCACTTGATGAAGTAGAACTTGATGAAGTCTTGGGAACCCACTTGACCATGGCTTGAGGAGCTTCTTCAAATGAATCAATCTCTTCTTGAAGCTTGTCGTTGCCTTTTAGCTTGTGGTCTTGTGGTGGAAGATCTTCTTGAGCTTGTGTTCCCTTGAAGGAAGTAGGAACATACTTCTCTTGTTGAGGAACAAACTTCGTCTTGGGATATTGACCTTCTTCCCACTCAACTCCATCGGCATTGAACTTTCGTTCAAAACCAACACCTTGGTTCTTCCGATGCCTTCCTTGCTTGCGTACAATTTCCTCAAATTGCTTACTCACGGCAAGACTCTTGTAGACACCTTTTGCTATAATTCCTTTCAATAGCACATTTTCTTGCTCAAGTGTAACTTGGCTAAGAGAATCGTTAGTGGAATCAATAGAACTACTAGAAGCAACAATATTGGATTTAGCATTGTTATTGTTACTACTAGAGGTAGAACCATTTTTACCCTTGTTGCTAGTTTGCTTAGATTTAACTTGTGGCATAAAGGTAGACAAGAGTAAACGCTTGGCAAGATATGAAGAACTCTTCTTTCGAATATCGTCATTGATAGCTTTAAGAAACTCATGCTCTTGCTCTAAATTTAGCTTCTCGAAGCGTAGCTTCTCATGAGTTCTTAGAAGTTCTCTATGATCCTCTTGAGTTGTTTCATGAGCTAACTTAAGAGCATTTAGTTCTTTAGTTAGACGCTCAATCTCCTTCATAGCATTGTCACTCGTTTTCTCTTGACTATCATGATTACTAGCATTTTCATTATAGCTCACATTACTATCTCTATTAAACAAGTAAATCATCATCACCAAGCAAATCATGTTCATCACTATTGAAATCAAGATACTCGGGGTGTGATACCTTGGGGCCTTTTGCCATGAAGCATCTTCCAATTCCTTCATTTGGTGAGTCAAATAGATCATAGGAGTTGGATGACACTAGTGCAAGTCCGGCAACACCTTCATCTTAACTATAGTCGGAGTTGGAGTGATAACTTCTCTCGGAGTGGTTGTCGGAGTCGGAGCCGGAAACCCATTCACCAACATGAGCTTGATGTCTTCTTCTTGTGTAGCTCCTTGATGACTTGTCCTTCCTCTCTGAATCCTTGCTTCTTCGAGAGTGTCTTCGTTCATAATGATCATCTCTACTCCTTCTCTCCTTATGAGGTGATTCATCTCTTCTATATCTTCCTCTTGGTGATTCGTCTCTTTTATTGTAGGGAGCCGTGCACTCATTGGAGTAGTGTCCGGGCTTCCCACAATTGTAGCAATTTCGGTCACGACTTGATGATCTTCTCTCATAGTGTCTTGAGCTAGAGCTTCTTTCTTTTCCTTTGTTCTTGTAGAACTTGTTGAACCTTTTCACCATTAGGCTAATCTCTTCATTTGATACTAGGTTGTCACTTGAAATTGTTGGAGCATCGGTTGAGGCTTTGTAAGCACCACTTGACTTGTTGTGTAGCTCCTCTTTGTCCTTGAGTGACATTTCATGAGCGACAATCCTTCCAATGACTTCCGTGGGCTTGAGATCTTTGTAATTTGGCATCATTTGGATCAATGTGCAGACGGTATCATATTTTCCATCCAAAGCTCTAAGTATCTTCTTGATGATGAATTTGTCGATCATCTCTTCACTTCCTAAGCCGGCAATCTCATTTGTGATGAGAGCAAGCCTAGAGTACATCTCAGCGACTCCTTCACCATACTTCATCTTGAACTTGTCAAGTTGACTTTGAAGCACATCCAACTTAGATTCCTTGACGGACTCGGTACCCTCATGCATATCAACCAAAGTATCCCAAATTTCCTTTGCATTCTCGAGGCGGCTGATTTTGTTGAATTCCTTGGGACATAGACCGTTGAATAGAATGTCACAAGCTTGAGCATTGTATTGCAACATCTTCAATTCTTCCGGGGTTGCTTCACGATCCGGTTCCTTGCCATCCTCAAAGAAGTCACCTTGCAAGCCAACACGAACAACAGCCCAAACAGCGGGGTTATGACCAAGAATATGCATTTTCATCTTATGTTTCCAACTAGCAAAGTTTGTACCATCAAAATATGGACCTCTACGGTGATAGTTACCCTCACTAGACGCCATACTCTCCTAGGTTGTGAAACCAAGGCTATGATCACCAAAGCTATGGAAATCAAGGCTTACGGAGACCAAAGCTCTGATACCACTTGTAGGATCGAAAGTATGTCTAGAGGGAGGGGGGTGATTAGACTACTTGACCAAATAAAACCTAACCTTTTCCCAATTTTAGTTGTGGGCAGATTTTAGCAATAGTACATGTCAAGCATCACCCTACACATGCAATTCTAAGAGTATAGCAGCGGAAAGTAAGTAATTGCATATGTATGTAAAGGAGGGATTGGAGATTTCAAACACAATGAAGACACAGTGGTTTTTGGCGTGGTTCTGATAGGTGGTGCTATCGTACGTCCACGTGGATGGAGACTTCAACCCACGAAGGGTAACGGCTGCGCGAGTCCACGGAGGGCTCCACCCACGAAGGGTCCACGAAGAAGCAACCTTGTCTATTCCACCATGGCTTACGTCCACGAAGGACTAGCCTCACTCGGGGTAGATCTTCACGAAGTAGGCGATCTACTTGCCCTTACAAACTCCTTGGTTCAACTCCACATCAGGTTGGAGGCTCCCAAGTGACACCTAACCAATCTAGGAGACACCACTCTCCAAAAGGTAATAGACGGTGTGTTGTTGATGAACTCCTTGCTCTTGTGCTTCAAATGATAGTCTTCCCAGCACTCAAACAACTCCTCGCAGATTTGGCTATGGTGGAAGAAGGATTTGAGTGGAAAGCAACTTGGGAAAGGCTAGAGATCAAGGTTCAAATGGTAGGAATGGAATATCTTGATCTCAACACATGTGTAGGTGGTTCTCTCTCAGAAAATGTATGGTGGAAGTGTAGGCACGTTCTGATGGCTCTCCTTACTGAGAAGGATGTGGTGGAGGGGTATATATAGCCTCCACACAAAATCCAACCGTTACACACTTTTGACCCAACTCGGTGGCACCGAAACGATAATCTCGGTAGCACTGAACTATGTAAAAGATATGAACTTTAGGAATCTCGGTGGGACCGATACGAACAACTCGGATGGACCGAAGTGCAATGGCTTAGGGCAACCCTCATCTCGGTGGCACCGATTGCATCAACTCAGTTGGACCGAAGTGAAGCAATAAGGCAACAGAGACTTGGCAAGCCATCTCGGTGAGACCGATTTGCATAACTCGGTGAGACCGAAGTGAATGCAACCGATTACAGAGAGTTGGCAAGGCCATCTCTGTGGGACCGAGATCCATTTCGGTGGATCCAATTTGTTAGGGTTTTGGCAGTGGCTAAGTCTTGGATGAATTCGGTGGGGCCGGATTGGAAATATCGGTGGGGCCGAGTTGGACTGTAGGTTTAGGACATATTTGGATAGATAGAGTGGTTGAGGGTTTAGGAATACTGTCACTAAGCACTTGAGCAAAAAGACCATTAAGCAACACCTCATCCTCTTTTAATAGTATTGGCTTTCCTATGGACTCAATGTGATCTTGGATCACTAAACCAAAAATGTAGAGTCTTGATCTTTTGCCAATCCTTGTCCTTAGCATTTTGAGGGGTCCACATCTCTAGTCCATGCCATGCCAATCATTGATCATCCTGAAATCTTTAACTTGAATGGACATTAGTTCAATGAGATATATGTTGTTATGAATTACCAAAACCACCAAGGGAGCAAATGTGCTTTCAAAGCACCATATGAATCCATTATGAGGGCCACTTATGGAATCAATTTGAAGGATGACAACACTTGAAACTATGCATTATGCCTAGCTAGGGGCACAAAACAATTGCGCTTGTTGGGAGGCAACCCAATGAATAAAATAAAATTTTGCTTTTACCTACTGTTCTTGAGTGTTTGCATGATTATAGATTCTGTTAGGATTATGTTTTTATGTTTTAATTAGTGTTTGTGCCAAGTAATGCCTTTGGGATGATTTGGAAGATAGTATAATTGATGCTGTTTGGAAAACAGAAAGTTTTGCGTCCAGTGCTGGAATTTAATTCTGTACTGGAGCGTCAGAAAAATCTGAAATTTTTACACGGTATTGGTATATGAATTTTCCACGTTGTCATAATTTTTCAGAATTTTTTGAGTTACAGAAGTGTGGCTTTTAAATAGATCTTTACAGACTGTTCTGTTTTAGACAGATTTTGTTCTTATTGCATAATTTGCTTATTTTGATGAATCTATGGATCGTATCGGGGGGTATGAGTCATGGAAAAGTTGGAGTACAGTAGCATTATGCCAATATTAAATATGAATCAATTTACACCAGTACAAAGTTAAAGATTTGTTTGTTATACTAACGGATCTCACGAGGTTTCTGTTGAGTTTTGTGTGCTGAAGTTTTCAAGTTTTGGGTGAGACTACGATGGACAAAGGAATAAGGAGAGGCAAGAGCCTAAGCTTGGGGATGCCCAAAGCACCCCAAGGTAATATTCAAGGAAGACTCAAGCGTCTAAGCTTGGGGATGCCCCGGAAGGCATCCCCTCTTTCGTCTACAATCTATCGGTAACTCACTTGGAGCTATATTTTTATTCATCACATGATATGTGTTTTACTTGGAGCGTCTTGTGAAATAGTTTGTTTGCTTTTGTTTGCCTTTTATTTTGTCACAATCATCTTTGCTGAACACACCTTTTTGAGAGTGACACGCATTATTCTTGATTTGTTAGAATACTCTATGTGCTTCACTTATATCTTTTGAGCTAGGAAGTTGCTCTAGTGCTTCACTTATATCTTTTAGAGCACGACGGTGATGATATTTTAAAGAAATAGTTGCACTCTCATGCTTCACTTATATCCTTTTTGAGAGTCTCATGATAGCAATGGCAATATGCACGGGTTATGAATTTGGTCCTGATATGATAGGTATTCAAGAGGGATATAATAAAAACTTTCATGTAGATCACTGAATATGATAAATTTGATTCCTTGCAATAGTTTTGCGATATTAAGATGGTAATATGGGGAGGTATTAGTAGATAATTGTGGTTTAGTAAGAATAATTGTGTTAAGGTTTGTGATTCCCGAAGCATGCACGTATGATCTGTCGTTATGCTAAGAAGTTGGAGCATGATTTTTTACTGATTGTCTACCTTATGAGTGGCGGTTGGGGACGAGCGATGGACCTTGTTCTACCAATCTATCCCCCTAGGGGAATGCGTAGTAGTACTTTGCTTCGAGGGCTAATAGACTTTCGCAATAAATATGTGAGTTCTTTATGACTAATGTGAGTCCATGGATTATACGCACTCTCACCCTTCCGCAATTTGCTAGCCTCTTTGGTACCGTGCATTGCCCTTTCTCACATCGAGAGTTGGTGCAAACTTCGCCGGTGCATCCAAACCCCGTGATATGATACGCTCTATCACACATAAGCCTCTTTATATCTTCCTCAAAACAGCCACCATACCTACCTATCATGGCATTTCCATAGACATTCCGAGATATATTGCCATGCAACTTCCACCGTTCATTTTTATGACATACATCATCATTGTCATATTGCTTTGCATAATCATATAGCTGACATAGTATTTGTGGCTCAGCCACCGTTTATCATTGTTATACATGTTACGCTAGCATCATTGCACATCCTGGTACACTGCCAGAGGCATTCATATAGAGTCATATTTTTGTTCTAGTATCGAGCTGTAATTTTGAGTTGTAAGTAAATAGAGGTCTGATGATCATCATTATTAGAGCATTGTCCCAGTGAGGAAAGGATGATGGTGGCTATGATTCCCCCACAAGTCGGGATGAGACTCCGGACGAAAAAAAAAGAGAAAAAAAAAGAAGAAGAAAATATAGAAAAAAAAGAGGCGAAAAAGAGCCATGAAAAAAAAATATAAAGAAAAAAAGGAAAAAAAATGAGAGAAAAAGAGAGAAGGCAATGTTACTATCCTTTTCCACACTTGTGCTTCAAAGTAGCACCATGTTTTTCATATAGAGAGTCTCCTATTTTGTCACTTTCATATACTAGTGGGAATTTTTCATTATAGAATTTGGCTTGTATATTCCGATGACGGACTTCCTCAAATGCCCGAGGTCTTCATGAGCAAGCAAGTTGGATGCACACCCACTTAGTTTTCATGTTGAGCTTGCATACACTTATAGCTCTTAGTGCATCCGTTGCATGGCAATCCCTACTCCTCGCATTGAGATCAATTGATGGGCATCTCCATAGCCCGTTGATTATACTCGTTGATGTGAGACTTTCTCCATTGTTGACTTCTCCTAATTATCTCTATCACCATACTCTATTCCACCCATAGTGCAATATCCATGGCTTGCGCTCATGTATTGAGCGGGAGTTGAAAAAGCTGAAGCGCGTTAAAAAGTATGAACCAATTGCTCGGCTTGTCATCGGAGTAGTGCATGATAAATACTTTGTGTGAAGAAGATGGAGCATGACAGGATTATATGATTTTGTAGGGATAATGTTCTTTAGCATTTTTATTTTGAAAGACATGATTGTTTGCTAGTATGCCTGAGTATTGATGTCTTTATATCAAATTATAGACTATTGCTTTGAATCATTTGGATCTTATTATTCATACCATAAGAGAGAGATTACAGGATGAAACATGATAGGTAGCATTCCACATCAAAAATTCTGTTTTTATCATTTACCTACTCGAGGACGAGCAGGAATTAAGCTTGGGATGCTTGATACGTCTCCAACGTATCTATAATTTTTGATTGTTCCATGCTATTATAGTATCAATCTTGGATGTTTTTATATACAATTATATATCATTTTTTGGGACTAACCTATTAACCCAGTGCCTAGTGCCAGTTGCTGTTTTCTTCTTGTTTTTGGCTTTTCAGAGAAACAATACCAAATGAAGTCCAAATGCCACGAAAATTTTTGGCGATTTTTTTCTGGACAAAAGAAACCTGGGAAGCTTCGGGAGGAAGCCAGAAGCCTCACGGAGGCTTCACAAGGCACTAGGGCGCGCCCCAGGGGGGCGCCGTGCTGCCTTGTGGGGCCCACGTGACTCCGTTTGACCTAATTCCACTTCTATAAATTCACAAATATTGGGAGACCCCCAGAGAGCCAGAAGAGAAAACCTTTCCGCCGCCGCAAGCCTCTGTTCTTCCGCGATCCCATCTGGAGGCCTTTTCCGGTACTCTGCCGGAGGGGGAATCGATCACGGAGGGCTTCTACATCAACTTTGATGACCTTCCGATGATGTGTGAGTAGTTTACCACAGACCTACGGGTCCATAGCTAGATGGCTTCTTCTCTCTCTTTGATCTTCAATACAATGTTCTCCTCGATGTTCTTGGAGTTCTATCCGATGTAATCATATTTTGCGGTGTGTTTGTTGGGATCCGATGAATTGTGAGTTTATGATCAGATTATTCATGAGAAATATTTGAGTCTTCTCTAAACTCTTTTATGCATGATTGTTATAGCTTTGTATTTCTCTCCGATCTATCGGTTTAGTTTGGCCTACTAGATTGATTTATCTTGCAATGGGAGAGGTGCTTTGTGATGGGTTCAATCTTGCGGTGCTCAATCCCAGTGACAGAAAGGGACATGACACGTATTTGTATTGTTGCCATTAAGGATAAAAAGATGGGGTTTATTCATATTGCTTGAATTTGCTTCTCTACATCATGTCATCTTGCTTAAGGCGTTACTCTGTTTCATACTTAATACCCTAGATGCATGCTGGATAGCGGTCGATGGGTGGAGTAATAGTAGTAGATGCAGGCAGGAGTCGGTCTACTTGTCTCAGACGTGATGCCTATATACATGATCATTGCCATGAATCCGTCATAATTATTTGCTTTTCTATCAATTGCCCAACAGTAATTTGTTTACCACTGTATGTTTATGTGCTCAAGAGAGAAGCCTCTAGTGAAAACTATGGTCCTCGGGTCTATCTTTATTATATAAAAAACCTAAAAATACCTTGCTGCAATTTATTTACTTTTATTTTAATTAGTAGTTTACTTTATCTATTTACCTCGATAAGATTTAATCCTTGCAAATAACCGCTAAGAGGATTGACAACCCTCTTATTTGCGTTGGGTGCAAGTGTTAGCTCTTGTGTGTGCAGGTGCGCTTAACGGAATTTTGCTTGGTTCTCCTACTGGATTGATAACCTAGGTTCTTAACTGAGGAAAATACTTATCTCTACTGTACTGCATCATACTCTCCTCTTCGGGGAAATACCAACGCAGACTACAAGTAGCAGCTGTTTTCAGCAGAACTACCATGGTGTTGTTTTTGTGCAGAAATAAAAGTTCTCGGAATTGGACGAAACTTTCTGGATTTTTTATGGAATATATAGAAAATACTGGCACAAAATCTACCAAAGAGGGGCCACCTGTTGCCCACAAGGCAACAAGGCGCGGCCACCACCTGGGCGCGCCCTGTTACCTTGTGGGGCCCATAGGCGGCCGTCTGACCTAATTCCAACGCTATAAATTCTGTTTCCTCGAGAAAAAAAATTAAGAGAAGAGGTTGCATCATGTTTTACGATATGGAGCCGCCGCCACCTCCTGTTTTTCATCGGGAGGGCTGATCTGGAGTCCGTTCGGTGCTCCGGAGAGGGGGATTCGTCACCGTCATCATCATCAACTATCCTCCATCACCAATTTCATGATGCTCACCACTGGGTGTGAGTAATTTCTCCATAGGCTTGCTGGACGGTGATGAGTTGGATGAGATTTATCATGTAATATAGTCAATTTGTTAGGGCTTGATCCCTAGTATCCACTATGTTCTGAGATTGATGTTGCTATGACTTTGCTATGCTTAATGTTTGTCACTAGGGCCCGAGTGCCATGATTTCAGATCTGAACCCTCTATGTTTTCATGAATATATTTGAGTTCTTGATCCTATCTGCTAGTTATATGCACTTGTTATTGTTCTGATCCGTAGACCCCATAGTGACAATTGTTTGGGATACTCTCCGGGGATGACGGTAATTCGAGGAGTTCATGTATTCACCATGTGTTAATGCGTTGTTCTGGTTCTCTATTAAAAGGAGACCTTAATATCCCTTAGTTTCCTTATGGACCCCGCTGCCACGGGAGGGTAGGACAAAAGATGTTATGCAAGTTCTTATTATAAGCACGTATGACCATATACGGAATACATTCCTACATTACATTGATGAATTGGAGCTATTGTGTATCGCTCTAGGTTGTGACTGTTACATGATGAATGTCATCCAACATAATTATACATCACTGATCCAATGCCTACGCTTTTCGCATATTGATCTTTGCTAAGTTACTATTGTTGCTGCTACTGCTACAATCACTACAAAACTGCTACTGTTACTATTTCTGTTACTATTGCTACTTTTACTACTGCTATCAAACTATCATACTATTGTGCTACTAAACACTTTGCTGCAGATATTTAGTTCTCTAGGTGTGGTTGAATTGACACTCAACTACTAATACTCGCGAATATTCTTTGGCTCCCCTTGTGTCGAATCATGGTGTTGCGGCGCCGAATGCCTTTAATGCCACTATTATCGTGATGATCCCGAAAGTGAACTCATCGGAGTTGTTGTCACAGTTTCGTCCAATTAGCCTATGTAATGTACTCTACAAAATTGCTGCAAAGGTTCTTGCGAACAGACTCAAGAGTGTCCTCCCCTTTCTTATTTCAGAGGAAGAATGTGCTTTCATTCCTGGAAGGTTAATTACTAACAATGTCCTTGTGGCCTACGAGTGTGTACATGCTATTCGGACTAGGAAGAGAAGGAAAAGCCTGTGTGTGGTAAAACTAGACATGATGAAGGCATATGATCGGGTGGAGTGGATTTCTGGAGCAGATGCTTGCGCGGTTCGGCTTTGCACCAGAGTGGATTGCCATGGTGATGAGATGTGTGACTTCGGCAAGGTTCTCAGTTAAACTAAATGGGGGCATCTCGAGGTGCTTCCTTCCATCTCAAGGACTGAGACAGGGCGACCCATTATCTCCCTACCTCTTTCTATGTTGTGTTCAGGGTTTCTCTAGTTTGTTAAAAAAGGTGTAGGAGGAGAGGAGAATTAAGGGGGTGTCATTTGGGGGGCACTGGCCCGCACGTGACTCATCTTCTGTTTGCCGACGACAATATCGTTTTTCTGGAGGGTACGAGGGCTAACATGGAAGTTTTAAAGGATATTATGGTGAAGTATGAGGAGGCCTCTGGAGAGCGAGTTAATTTGCAAAGTCTTCTATCTTTTTTGGCAAAGGTAGTACAGAGGCAACAAATTTAGAGGTAAAGCAAGTTGTGGGCATTGAATCTGAGGCTCTGAGTGAGCGTAATTTGGGTCTCCCAACACTGGTTAGGAGGTCAAAAGAGGGTAAGTTTAAATACGTCATGAAATCATCAAAAGGAAAAGTTAGTGGTTGGAAGGGTCAGGGACTCTCCAAGGCAGCTAGAGAGGTTCTTGTCAAATCTGGGCTTCAGGCAATGCCTACCTTCACTATGAGTTGTTTTCATCTCACAAAGAAAATGTGCCAGAACCTGACTTCGATTTCTTCAAAATTCTGGTGGGGTGCAATGAATGGTGAAAGGAAGGTTCACTGGATATCCTGGGAGAAAATGTGTGCTGGTAAAAGAGATGGAGGGATGGGTTTCCGTGACTCAGAAGCGTTCAATCAAGCACTGTTGGCAAAACAGGCGTTGAGAATACTACAGTACCCTAGCTCTCTATGTGCGAGTGTTCTCAAAGCAAGATACTTCAAGGAAGGTTCAATCTTATTAGCAGTGTGCCCTTCCTCGGGCTCCTTCATGTTCAGAAGTATTCTTCATGGGCGGGATCTCTTACGAGAGGGGTTGATCTGGCGCATCGGAGACGGCTCCAAGATTAATATACACCACGACAAGTGGATCCCTCGGAGTGGTAGTCTCAAACCCCTTGGACAAGAGTATGTTATGGGTGTGACCAAAGTATACGACCTGCTGTCAGCAGGTGCCCGAAGCTTGAACAATGCTTGTGTTGATGCTATGTTTACTGAAGGTGATGCATCTAATATTAAACAGATTGCTATAGGAGGTCCGAACACAGAGGACTACTTAGCATGGAACTACACATCGCATGGTGAGTTCACAGTCAAGTCGGCTTATCATCTTAGAATGACCATGAATAGGTTGAGATCCGGACAGTCGGAGTCTTCAATTTCTTCTACCAAACATCGTGGGTTCATGGCTTTGTGGGATACCGCAGTCCTAAACAAGGCGAAGATACGCATGTGGAGATTAGTCCGGAATGGGCTGTCTATGGGGGCGGAGCTTCATCGATGCTGGATTAAGCCGGGTATTTTCTATGTTGCTTGCAGAAGGGAAGAAACGATTCTACACATGTTTTGGACGTGTCATCAGTCAATCCAGTTTTGGCAGCTGTTACACTCGGAGAGGGGAGTCTTGGTGGCTAGTCCGCCAATGGAAATAGGCTCTCAGAGCGAGCTATCTAGCTGGCTGTTGAACTGGTTTGCTAGTGCAGCGGGAGAAGAAAGGGAAGCAATGATTCAGGTAGTGTATGCCCTCTGGTTAGCATGTAATGAGGCTAGAGATGGAAAACACATTGATCACCCACATGAAATAATAGCAACACTGGTTGCTCATATGGAGGACTGGCGATTGGCACATGCAGATACAGCCAAACCACCGGAGCCTAAGATGATTCAGAGATGGCAACCCCCTGATGATGGCTGGATCAAGGCAAACTCAGATGGTGTCGTGTCCAAATTTGGGGGAAAAGTAGGTGGTGGTTTAGCTCTCCGTGATCACTATGGTGCTTTCTTGGCTGGAGCAAGCCATTTTTTTGCTCATATCGCCGATCCGGAGGCTATGGAGATTTTGAACTGTAGAAGGGCAGTCCAAGTCGTGAGGGAGATCAACATACATAAGCTTCACTTGGAGATGGTTAATCAGAAGGTGGTGCAAATGGTTAATCTTTCGTCGAAGAACTTAAGCGCTACAAGGCCATGGATTGAGGAGATAAAAGAGCAATTTAAAGTTTTTGATGAAGTCAAGGTTTCATGGGTTAGACGTACTGCTAATGTTGCTGCGCATAAATTTGCTAGAGTAGGTGTTGGTGATGAACTTTGTAATGTTTGGTTTTTGGTTCCTCCAGACTTCGTGTTGGATGTAATTTCAGACGATATTCCAAATTTTTAGGTTTTCTATTTGAATAAAGTGGTAGCATTACCCCTAAAAAAGAACTCGCCATAAAACTTTTCTGATTAAGGGAGGGACGCTCCAGCAGATTCCCAATAACACCGCCCCAGTAAACGAGATTCAGTTGGCAGCCTGACATAACGGGATACACGCTGCTGGTGGAGATGACGACAACGTGCGGGCGGTGCAGTGCGGAGGCGGCAGTGCGATGGTCCGCGGCGAAGGCGGGCTGAAGCATGACTATTTGGCGGTGAAGGTGGACTATTTTATTGGTGGTTATCAATAATTTATTGAGGAAAGAGAAGTCATTGAAGCTGTTCTTTGACCAACTCCCTCGAATCGGGAAAAAAATGGGGGATGGGAGCTGTTGAAGATGCTCTGATTACCGCTTGGAACCCAACGCAAGAGATGGGTTGAAGAAGTAGTAGTGCATATTTGTTCTCGATGCAGTTCAACTATCTAGTGGATTGGAATAAGGCCATGCATCAGGGTCTTTGGGATTTCCGGGTCGTAGCTCTCATGACTGCAGAGTATGATGGGTTCACAAAACCTGAGAGTGTTAAGCTTGACAAGGTTGAAACTTGGTGTCAAATCCAGAAGCTCTCGGATGGAGTACAAAAATATAAATAGTTTGGTGAGAACATGACAAATGACTCAGAGAGGTACTAGAGGTACAGACTGCCCTCAAGTTGGATGTGAACAAAAAACTGACTTGATTTCTCGTCTTCATAAAGGCTGGAGCTACGGAATTGGTTAGGGTCAAGTTGGATGTGAACAAAAAACTGACTTGATTTCTTGTCTTCACAAAGGGTGCGAACAAAATCAAATGTTCAGTATTTGTGCAATTTTCTCATCAATAAAAGAGGCCGCAAATTACTTTATTAAAACGCATATGAAATGGGAATGTTATTGTGCTGACGTTCCTGAGAGGGCATGGCAAAACGAACGTTTTTATGGAAATTTTAGTTGTCGCGAGGATGAATAATTCCTTCTGAAAGCACGGCAAATCCTAGCAAAAAAAAATGAACTGGACAGCTTTGTCATGCTTGCTAACTAAAACCACAACACTTATTTTGGATCGGAGGGAGTACCTTTTTTTTCTCGAATACGCATGAGTGTGCGTATCATACTTTTATAGAAAGGGGTGGGGGTAAAGAACCCAATCCACCGTTGATGTTACAGGAAAAGTACAACACCAACGACCACACATCTCCACAACTAGATTACAATGGGTGGATCACTCATACCTCGCCCACCCTAATAGCAGAGCAAAAACTTCATCTAATTCCCCTTTTATCAAGTGGGCTTGCTGCCACGCTTTGCCTTCGTTCACGATCCTAGTGGCCATCGCCTCCAAAGACATCACCGCTCCATCGAAGACGAGCGCATTCCTGTGCTTCCAGAGCTCCCAAAATACTAATGTGAAGATTGCCCGCAGCTCCTTAGGCCTATGCACCATTGTAGGTCTCTCCATACACCAATCCCTCAAAGAGGATTGCGCCACCGGCGCCCAATCTGGCCTCCCAAGTGCTGAACACAACGCTCTCCAAATGGTCCGAGCGAACACGCATGATAGCAGAATGTGATTGATAGTCTCGTCCTCTTGCTCGCGGAAGGGGCAAGCATCTTGGTGTGGTAGACCTTGACGGGCAAGACGGTCCGATGTCCAACACCAGTTTCTCATAGCCTGCCACACGAAGAAGCGACACTGCAGTGGTGCCCTCGATCTCCAAGTGAAATCCGCGGTTGGAACCACCCACTACTGCAGGCGACCGCTAACGCGACACATGAATCAGAGACCCCATGACCAAACTGTGTGCGATGCATGAATCGCAAATGATGTCGTAATAAAACTGTCACCAATAAGACGAACTGTGTGCGATGGCGGAGACATCAAGCACGATTCAGATTAGAGGTGCGTGTGCGATGCGTGGCATACAGTTGATCCATACGAACTGTTTGTGATGAGCCAGAACAACAGAAACGGTCAGCAAGATCGAGGGGTGTGCGATATACGGCATACAATTCACTGGGATGAACTGTTTGTGATTACCCAACACAACAGAAACGGTCAGCCAGATCAAGGTATGTGCGATAAATGACATACAGTTCACTCGGATGAATTGTTTGCGATGAGCCAAAGCAACAGAAACGGTTCAACTTAACAAGATGTGTGTGATACGCGGCAAACAGGTCAGTAATCAGAAATGTGTGGGAAGACCGATAACAACACAGATGATTCCTGCTAATAAGACGTGTGTGTTGTGGGCAAACGCTTGCTGGTATACAATTGTCAGCGATTGATGAAATCATCATCGACGGGTTCCCTAGTTTAGTCCGTCTACGATGTAATTTGCTCTGTCTATAGAAGAACAACATATATAACCAAATTAAACATCCAATTACATAGGTCACTATACAAAACATTCGCACACACCTCAATAAACAATCACATGCATTCTAAACTAGGAGAAACGATCATCTAATCATCTACTTCTTGTGACGCTGCCACCTGGCTCGATCCCTCGCCTGGGGCAGGACGAAGGCACTTCCTCATGTCAACGATCCGCCTGTACATCTTGTAGCTTGTGTACGCGTCCTTGGCCGCGTACTTGACGTGTTCTTCATCCAGTCTCCGCACCCAGGCCTCGTGCCAGGCTTCCTTGTTCTTGTTGCACTCATCCTTCATGTCTATGTAGTAAGGGTCGATGATGGCCATGTCAAGGTCAACCAGGGAGTCCTTCCCCTTCTTTATGACCCAGACCCTGTACTGGCGTTGGATGTCGACAAGCTTCTGGCAAGCCAAGCCCGTAGTCTCGAGCACCTTTAGATCGTTGAAGGTGTCCACCGTAGCGAACCTGTAGTCGGGGCTGTTGATAAACCTGGCGAAACGATCGCAAGGCCTTGTGGCCAGGGAGTAGTGGTAGACGGGACGTGATGGCACATGCACTACTGGGCGACGATAACCTTCTGATCATACCTGACACGACCCCCGGTGAACTCGAGGTCGAAGCCGACCACTTGGTACTTATCATCAGCAAGCAACTGCTCCATAGTGTGGATGGAGCTCTCCACCGAGACCGGTTCGTTGGTGTACACCACCGAGAGGTCCTTCCCCCTCACGTGGGTGTCCACTATGTGAGGCGTGGTGAACTGCCGCCCGTCGTCGTCGTCAGTCGCTGGGAGCGCCATTGGAGCCGCTGGATATCTGATACATCTCCAACATATCTATAATTTATGAAGTATTCATGCCATGTTTATTATAGTTTTGTATGATTTTGGTGCACTTTTATAAGGATTTTATATGATTTTTATGGACTAACATATTGACCCAGTGCCCAGTGCCAGTTGCTATTTTCTGCTTGTTTTTGGTTTTCCAGAAAATCCATATCAAATGAAGTCCAAATGCAGCGAAACTTTTTGACAATTTTTTCTGGAAGGAAACAGACCCAGGAAGCTTCGGGGAGCAGCAGAAGACCAACAGGGGGCCCACAAGCCACCTGGGCGCGCCCACCCCCCTGGGTGCGCCTGATGACCCACAAGTATAGGGGATCAATCGTAGTCCTTTCAATAAGTAAGAGTGTTGAACCCAACGAGGAGCAGAAGGAAATGATAAGCAGTTTTCGGCAAGGTATTTTCTGCAAGCACTGAAATTATCGGTAACGAGTAGTTTGATATCAAGATAATTTGTAACAAGTGACAAGTAGCAATAGTAACAAAGAGTGCAGCAAGGTGGCCCAATCCTTTTTATAGCAAAGGACAAGCCGGAACGATCTCTTATAATAAGCAAAGCGTTCTCGAGGACACATGGGAATTTCATCTAGTCACATTCATCATGTTGGTTTGATTCGCGTTCGCTACTTTGATAATTTGATATGTGGGTGGACCGGTGCTTGGGTGTTGTTCTTACTTGAACAAGCCTCCCACTTATGATTAACCCCTCTCGCAAGCATCCGCAACTACGAAAGAAGAATTAAGATAACTCTAACCATAGCATTAAACATATGGATCCAAATCAGCCCCTTACGGAATAGCGCATAAACTAGGGTTTAAGCTTCTGTCACTCTAGCAACCCATCATCTAATTACTACTCCACAATGCATTCCCTTAGGCCCAAAGATGGTGAAGTGTCATGTAGTCGACGTTCACATGACACCACTAAGAGAATCAACAACATACATATCATCAAAATATCGAACGAATACCAAATTCACATGATTACTTATGACAACACTTCTCCCATGTCCTCAAGAACAAAAGTAACTACTCACAAATCATATTCATGTCCAAGATCAGAGGGGTATTAAATAGCATATTGGATCTGAACATATAATCTTCCACCAAATAAACCAACTAGCATCAACTACAAGATGTAATCAACACTACTAGCAACCCACATGTACCAATCTAAGGCTTTGAGACAAAGATTGAATACAAGAGATGAACAAGGGTTTGAGATGAGATGGTGCTGTTGAAGATGTTGATGAAGATTGGTCCTCCCACGATGAGAGGATCGTTGGTGATGACGATGGCTTCGATTTCCCCCTCCCGGAGGGATGTATCCCCGGCGGAATCGCTTCGCCGGAGAGCAAAAGTGCTCCTACCCAAGTTCCGCCTCGAGACGGCGGTGCCCCGTCCCAAAAGTCTTCTCTTTATATTTTCTAGGGCAAATGGGCTTATATACAAGAAAGTGGGCACCGGAGGCTGGCCAGGGGCCCCACGAGCCACCAGGGCGCGCTTGGGAGGGGGGTGGCGCGCCCTGGTGCCTCATGGGCACCTGGGTGGCCCCCTCTGGTACTTCTTTCTTCCAATATTTTTTATTTATTCCAAAATAAATCTCCGTGAAATTTCAGCTCATTTGGAGATGTGCAGAATAGGTATCTCTGACATAGCTTTTTCAGGTCCAGAATTCCAGCTACCGGCAATCTCCCTCCTTATGTAAATCTTGCATATTAAGAGAGAAAAGGCATTAGAATTGCTCCACAAAGTGTTATATTGATTAAAAACACTATAAATAATAGTAGTAAAACATGATGCAAAATGGACGTATCAACTCCCCCAAGCTTAGACCTCGCTTGTCCCCAAGCGAAAGCCGATATCGATAATCATGTTCACATGTTTAGAGAGAGAGGTGTCGATAAAAACAAAATACAGACATAGTAGCATCATGATCATTATTATAACAGCAATATTCATTATCATAAAACTTCTCATGAGCAAGTAACAATTCATCACAACAACGAAGTATAAGACATAAACTTTCTTGAAAACTAACAAACTATGTTCTTAGTGAACAATGCAATTGCAATTCATCATATTTTGAGGAAGGGTCTCATGTAGGAGCTTTTTAGCAAGTCCACATACTCAACCATCATTTAGTCTTCTATGATTGCTAACACTTACAAGATATATATGGAGCAAAAAGTTTTAGCCAGACACATAGAAAGATAGGGGCTTATAATTTCGCCTCCCAACTTACTCACCTCAAGGGTAATGTCAACAATAATAATTCATGATCACTCATATCCAACTGGATATATATTCCTAGATCTTCCCCACCACATGATGCTTGCAAAACAGAAAAATAAAAAGGAATAGAGGAGAACACTATTGACTCTTGCATAAAAAGTAAATACATAAAAGTAAAAGATAGGCCCTTCGCAGAGGGAAGCAGAGGTTGTCATGCACTTTTTGTTGTTGGATGCACAAGCTCTTAATGCAAAGGAACGTCACTTTATATTGCCCCTTGTGATAGCAACCTTTATTATGCAGTCTGTCGCTTTTATTTCTTTACCATCACAAGTTCGTACAAAGCTTATTTTCCCTTACAATAAAAGTTCATACATATTTAGAGGCAATTTTTATTGCTTTTTGCACCGATGACAACTTACTTGAAGGATCTTATTCAATCCATAGGTAGATATAGTGGACTCTCATGACATGAAACTGGGTTTAAGGGTTTTGGATGCACAAGTAGTATCTCTACTTGGTGCGGATTTTTTGGCTAGCAAAGATATTGGGCAAGCACCACATGTTGGAGGATCTATGACAATATAGCTTCTATGTGAATATAAGCAAACATAGTTCACTACGTTGTCTTCCTTGTCCAACGTCAACAATTTGACATAAAATACTTAATGGGGGCTCACAATCATAAAAGATGTCCAAGATAGTGTATTTGCATGTGAATCTTCTCTTCCCTTATTAATTTTTTCATGAATTGCATCATTGACCAATGCTATGTTTGTTAACTTCCAATAAATTTTACCACTTATACTTCTCTTTATGTAATGTCATTACTTTCCATAAGATTAGCATATGATCTTTTTCATTATTTTCATTGCTAGGATTGAAATATAAAAGTAAAGAGGCAAAAACTCAAACTACTCTTTATTATATAACTCTCAACTCAATTACATAGATAGATAGATCACGAAACTAGCACTCGAAAATAGATCATACTAAACTTTTATTCAACTAGATCACGAAATAACTAAGGATCGAACTAAAAATAGGTAAAGATAATAAAGGTGATGGTGATACGATACCGGGGCACCTCCCCAAAGCTTGGCACAAGCCAAGGGGAGTGCCCATACCCATGTACTCTAGTTTCCTTCTTCGGTGATGATGGTGGTGATGAAGTGGTGGGCTTGTCCTTCAGCTTTAACAGAAACTCCAATTTACGGTTGATGCTCCGAAGGGCGATGTTTTGCTCTTCAAACAAAATAACCTCACGAGTGAGAGATGTATTTTGAGCACTAATTGTTTCAAAGACTCTTAGGGATTCAATTACGGATGGGGGAAGATGGTCATATAAGGGTTGAAGGATATCTCCCTTCTCTGCAGTCTCCTCCATGGGGATGGCTTGCCCTCCTTCTGGAGCCTGGGTTCCCGCAACTTCCTTGGCCTTGTCCTCCTTGCCATTGTCTTCCTCCCCCGAAGACTACTCATAGTAGACCTCGCTGTAGGGGCATTTGCCCGGCGATGGTTGCACAATACGGTGCTTGGTACGGAGCCTTTGGGGAGCCATGGCGATCTAGATCTGTCAAAAAAATAGCACGAAACAAGAATATAGGAGATTTCTGCGATATGGTGGTCAAAACGTCCGGGAGTATATATAAAGAATTTTTATCTTGCAAGACAAGTATTCCAGAAGAAAACGGAGTCGGGAAGGCTCATGAGGGGCCCACGAGCCACCAGGGCGCGCCTGGGGGGGGGGGGGGGGGGGTGGCGCGCCCTAGTTCCTCGTGTGCACCTCGTGGGTCCCCTCAGTTGTTTCTTATTTTTGTATTTTTTCTAATATTCCAAAACTGACAGAAAGTATTTTTATGGATTTTTTGGAGTCGGTTTACTTACCGTTTCACGTACCTCTTCCTTTTCAGGGTTCTGGAGTGTTCTGGAAGGTCTCTCTTATGTATTCCTCCGGTGTAATTGTTTCAATAATATTAGTTTCAGCATTAATGGGAGTACCTGAGATATAGTGCTTAATTCTTTGCCCATTCACCACTCTCGGATTACTGCCTTCGGAGTTGTTTATTTTGATGGCTCCGGAGCGATAAACTTCTTCGATGATATACGGTCCTTCCCATTTAGAGAGAAGTTTTCCTGCAAAGAATCTCAAACGAGAATTGTACAATAGAACATACTCACCCACTATGAATTCCCATTTTTGAATTCTTCTATCATGCCATCTTTTAACTTTTTCTTTAAACTATTTGGCATTTTCATAAGCTTGGGTTCTCCATTCATCTAGCGAGCTAATATCAAATAACCTCTTTTCACCGGCAAGTTTAAAATCATAATTGAGTTCTTTAATTGCCCAATATGCTTTATGTTCTAACTCAAGAGGTAAATGACATGCTTTTCCATAAACCATTTTATAAGGAGACATACCCATAGGATTTTTATAAGCAGTTCTATAAGCCCATAATGCATCGTCAAGTTTCTTAGACCAATTCTTTCTAGATCTATTGTTGTTTTTTTGCAAAATTAACTTTATTTCTCTATTGCTCAATTCGACTTGTCCACTAGATTGAGGGTGATAGGGAGATGCGATTCTATGGTTGACATCATATTTAGCAAGCAGTTTACGGAATGCACCATGAATAAAATGTGAACCACCATCAGTCATTAAATATCTAGGGACTCCGAACCTCGGGAAAATAACCTCTTTAAGCATTTTAATAGAAGTGTTATGATCAGCACTACTAGTTGGAATAGCTTCTACCCACTTAGTAACATAATCAACAGCAACTAAAATATGTGTATACCCATTGGATTTAGGAAAAGGTCCCATATAATCAAATCCCCAAACATCAAATGGTTCAATAACAAGTGAATAATTCATAGGCATTTCCTGACGTCTACTAATATTACCAATTCTTTGGCATTCATCACAAGATAAGACAAACTTACGAGCATCCTTGAAAAGAGTAGGCTAATAAAAACCAGATTGTAGTACCTTATGCGCAGTTCGGTCTCCCGCATGGTGTCCTCCGTAAGCCTCGGAATGACACTTCCGTAGGATTTGTTCCTGTTCATGCTCAGGTATACAACGTCTAATAATACCATCTACTCCTTTATAAAGATGTGGGTCATCCCAGAAGTAATGTCTTAAATCAAAGAAGAACATTTTCTTGTGTTGGTATGTGAAACTAGGTGATATAAATTTAGCAACAATATAATTAGCGTAGTCTGCATACCAAGGAGTATTACGAGAAGCATTTATGACAGCTAATTGTTCATCAGGAAAATCATCATTAATTGGAAGTGGGTCATCAAGAACATTTTCCATTCTAGACAAATTATATGCTACGGGATTCTCAGCTCCCTTTCTATCGATAATATGTAAGTCAAATTCTTGTAGCAATAGAACCCACCTAATGAGTCTAGGTTTAGCATCTTTATTTTCCATAAATATTTAATAGCAGCATGATCGGTGTGAACAGTTACTTTAGAATCAACTATGTAAGATTTAAATTTATCACATGCAAACACAACTGCTAGAAATTCTTTCTAAGTAGTAGCATAATTTCTTTGAGCACTGTCTAGAGTTTTACTAGCATAATGGATAAAATTTAACTTCTTATCAACTCTCTGTCCTAGAAAAGCACCAACAACATAATCACTAGCATCACACATAATTTCAAAAGGCAAGTTCCAATCAGGTGGTTGAACAATAGGTGCAGTGGTTAATGCTTTCTTAAGTGTTTCAAAGGCTTCTACACAATCATCATCAAAAACAAATGGAACATCTTTTTGCAAAAGATTAGTAAGAGGCCTAGAAATTTTAGAGAAGTCTTTAATAAACCTCCTATAGAAACCAGCATGACCAAGGAAACTTCTTATACCTTTAATATCTTTAGGACATGGCATTTTCTCAATAGCATCAACCTTAGCTTTATCAACTTCAATACCTCTTTCAGAAATTTTATGCCCCAAGACAATACCTTCATTCACCATAAAGTGGCACTTCTCCCAATTCAAGACAAGATTAGTTTGTTCACATCTTTGCAAAACTCGGTCAAGGTTGCTTATGCAATCATCAAAAGAAGTTTCGTAAATGGAGAAATCATCCATGAAAACCTCAACAATATTTTCACAAAAGTCAGAGAATATAGCAGTCATACATCTTTGAAAGGTAGCAGGCGCATTGCATAAACCAAAAGGCATACGTCTATAAGCATAAGTTCCAAAAGGACAAGTAAAGGTGGTTTTCTCTTGATCTTCAGGTGATACAGGTATTTGAGAGAAACTAGAATAACCATCTAGGAAACAAAAGTGTGTATGCTTAGACAATCTTTCTAACATTTGATTAATAAAAGGTAAGGGGTAATGATCTTTTCTAGTAGCTTTGTTTAATTTTCTAAAATCAATTACCATCCTATAACCAGTTACAATTCTTTGTGGAATGAGTTCATTTTTATCATTAGGAACAACGGTAATACCTCCCTTCTTAGGGACACAATGAACGGGAATCACCCATCTACTATCAGCTATGGGATAGATTATACCTGCTTCCAGAAGCTTTAATATTTCGGTTCTTACCACCTCTTTCATCTTAGGATTTAATCGTCATTGGTGGTCGACAACTGGTTTAGCATCAGGCTCCATATTAATTTTGTGCTGACATAGAGTGGGACTAATGCCCTTAAGATCATCAAGAGTATATCCAATAGTAGCGCGGTGCTTCCTCAGAGTTTTTAGTAATCTCTTTTCTTCATGCTCTGAAAGGTTAGCACTAATAATAATAGGATATATCTTCTTTTCATCTAGATAAGCATATTTCAATGTATCAGGCAATTGCTTCAATTCAAATACAGGATCACCCTTAGGTGGAGGAGGGCCTCCAAGAGTTTCAACAGGCAAATTGTGTTTAAGGATAGGTGGTTGATCAAAGAACATCTTATCTATTTCATTTCTTTCATTCATATGCATATCATTTTCATGGTCTAGTAAATATTGTTCTAACGGATCAGTAGGAGGTACGGCAATAGAAGCAAGACCAATAATTTCATCTTTACTAGGCAATTCTTTATCATGAGGTTATCTATGAAACTGGGAGAAATTAAACTCATGAGACATACCACCAAAATTAACACTAACAGTTTCTTTAGCGCAATCAATCTTGGCATTAACAGTGTTCAAGAAAGGTCTACCAAATATAATGGGACAAAAATCATCTTGTGGAGAACCGAGGACTAAAAAATCAGTAGCGTATTTTATTTTTCCACACAAGACTTCAACATCTCTAACGATCCCAAGCGATGTAATGGTATCTCTGTTTGCAAGCTTAATAGTAACATCAATGTCCTCTATTTCAATAGGTGCAATATCATTCATAATTTCTTGATATAAGGTAAATGGAATAGCACTCACACTAGCACCCAAATCACATAAGCCATGATAACAATGATCTCGTATTTTAACAGAGACAACAGGCATGCCTACTACATGTCCGTTTTTATCTTTAGGATCTGGTTTAGCGATTCTAGCTGCTTCATCACAGAAGTAAATAACATGCCCATCTATATTATCGACCAAGAAATATTTAACCATAGCAACATTAGGTTCAACTTTAATTTGTTCAGAGGGTCTAGGTGCTCTAATATTACTTTTGTTAACCATTGTTGAAACTTTAGCATGTTCCTTAATGCTAACAGGAAAAGGTGGTTTCTCAATATAAGCAGTAGGCACAACTGGATCAACATGGTAAACAATTGTTTCTTCTTTAACACTAATGGGTTCCTCAATATTTTCTTTAATAGGGGGATGATATTTAAACCACTTCTCCTTAGGGAGATCAACATGAGTAGCAAATGATTCACAAAAGGAAGCTACTATCTCAAAGTCAAGTCCATATTTAGTGCTAAACTTATGAAAAGCATCGGTATCCATAAAAGATTTAACACAATCAAACTCAAGCATTATACCTGACTCGTTACCTTTGTCGAGTTCCCAATCTTCAGAGTTGCGTTTAATTCTTTCCAGAAGATCCCATCTGAATTCAATAGTTTTCTTCATAAAGGAGCCAGTCGAAGAAGAATCGAGCATGGTTTGATCATCATGAGAAAGCCGAGCATAAATTTTTTGTAAGATAATTTCTCTTGAGAGCTCATGATTGGGGCATGTGTACATCATGTACTTAACCCTCCCCCAAGCTTGAGCGATGCTTTCTCCTTCATGAGGCCAAAAATTATATATATAATTCCGATCACGATGAACCAAATGCATAGGATAAAATTTCTGGTGGAATTCCAGTTTCAATCGGTTCCAGTCCCATGTATCAGTATCATCACATAGCCTATACCATGTCAATGCCTTTCCCTCCAAAGATAAAGGGAATACTTTCTTCTTAACTCCATCTCCGGATAAACCTGCAAGCTTAAACAATCCACAAATTTCATCCACATAGATCAAGTGCATATCAGGATGTATTGTTCCATCTCCTGCATAAGGATTAGCTACCAGTTTCTCTATCATACCCGAAGGAATCTCATAACAAATATTTTCAGTAGGTGCAGTAGGTTGAGGGGCAACTATTTGTGCTTCCGATCGAGGTGAAGATACCCCGAACAAACCCCTCAAAGGATTACTTTCCATAGTGACAAATGACAATAAATTTCAGCACGTAATATAAATGTTTCCTTACCAAATTCGACTCACCAAAAGCGCTTCACTCCCCGGCAACAGCGCCAGAAAAGAGTCTTGATGACCCACAAGTATAGGGGATCAATCGTAGTCCTTTCGATAAGTAAGAGTGTCGAACCGAACGAGGAGCAGAAGGGAATGATAAGCGGTTTTCAGCAAGGTATTTTCTGCAAGCACTGAAATTATCGGTAACGAGTAATTTGATAGCAAGATAATTTGTAACAAGTGACAAGTAGCAATAGTAACAAAGAGTGCAGCAAGGTGGACCAATCCTTTTTATAGCAAAGGACAAGCCGGAACGGTCTCTTATAATAAGCAAAGCGTTCTCGAGGACACATGGGAATTTCATCTAGTCACTTTCATCATCTTGGTTTGATTCGCGTTCGCTACTTTAATAATTTGATATGTGGGTGGACCGGTGCTTGGGTGCTGTTATTACTTGAACAAGCCTCCCACTTATGATTAACCCCTCTCGCAAGCATCCGCAACTACGAAAGAAGAATTAAGATAACTCTAACCATAACATTAAACATATGGATCCAAATCAGCCCCTTACGGAATAGCGCTTAAACTAGGGTTTAAGATTCTGTCACTCTAGCAACCAATCATCTAATCACTAATCCACAATGCATTCCCTTAGACCCAAAGATGGTGAAGTGTCATGTAGTGGACGTTCACATGACACCACTAAGAGAATCAACAACATACATATCATCAAAATATCGAACGAATACCAAATTCACATGATTACTTATGACAAGACTTCTCCCATGTCCTCAAGAACAAAAGTAACTACTCACAAATCATATTCATGTCCAAGATCAGAGGGGTATTAAATAGCATATTGGATCTGAACATATAATCTCCCACCAAATAAACCAACTAGCATCAACTACAAGATGTAATCAACACTACTAGCAACCCACAGGTATCAATCTGAGGTTTTGAGACAAAGATTGAATACAAGAGATGAACTAGGGTTTGAGATGAGATGGTGCTGTTGAAGATGTTGATGAAGATTGGTCCTCCCACGATGAGAGGATCATTGGTGATGACGATGGCTTTGATTTCCCCCTCCCGGAGGGAAGTATCCCTGGCGGAATTGCTCCGCCGGAGAGCAAAAGTGCTCCTGCCCAAGTTCCACCTCGAGACGGCGGCGCCCCGTCTCAAAAGCCTTCTCTTTATTTTTTCTAGGGCAAATGGGCTTATATACCATAAAATGGGCACCGGAGGCTGGCCAGGGGCCCCATGAGCCACCAGGGCACGCCTGGGGGGGGGGGGGTGGCGCGCCCTGGTACCTCGTGGGCACCTGGGTGGCCCCCTCTGGTACTTCTTTCTTCCAATATTTTTTATTTATTCCAAAATAAATCTCTGTGAAATTTCAGCTCATTTGGAGATGTGCAAAATAGGTATCCCTGACATAGCTTTTTCAGGTCCAGAATTCCAGCTGCCGGCAATCTCCCTCCTTATGTAAATCTTGTATATTAAGAGAGAAAAGGCATTAGAATTGCTCCACAAAGTGTTATATTGATTAAAAACACTATAAATAACAGTAGTAAAACATGATGCAAAATGGACGTATCAGCGCCCTGGTGCCTCGTGGGACCCCTGTGGCCCCTCTTTGCGTGATTGCAACACCAAAAATTCCTATATATTCAGAAACCTCCAGAAATAACCCTAGAACTTCGACTACGCCGCCGCAAGCCTCTGTACCTCCACAATCTCATCTACAGCCCTTTTCCGGCACCCTGCCGGAGGGGGGAATCATCACCGGAGGCCATCTTCATCATCCTGGCGGTCTCCATGACGAGGAGGGAGTAGTTCACCCTCGGGGCTGAGGGTATGTACTAGTAGCTATGTGTTTGATCTCTCTCTCTCTCTCTCTCTCTCTCGTGTTCTTGATTTGGCACGATCTTGATGTACCGCAAGCTTTGTTAATATAGTTGGATCATATGGTGTTTCTCCCTCTCTATCTTGTTGTGATGAATTGAGTTTTTACCTTTGAGGTTTCACTATTATCGGATTGAATACTTTTATGGATTTGAGAACACTTGATGTATGTCTTGCATATGAATACCCGTGGTGACAATGGGGTATTATATTGATTCACTTGATGTATGTTTTGGCACTCAACTCGCGGATTCCCGAGGTGACATTGGGGTAATCTATGCATAGGGGTTGATGCACGTTTTCATCCTACTTTCTCCGGTAGAAATCTTGGGGCACTCTTTGAAGTTCTTTGTGTTGGATTGAATATTATGAATCTGAAGTTGTTTGATGCATATCAAATAATCAACTCACGGATACTTGTGGTGACATTGGAGTATCTAGGTGACATTATAGTTGGTTGATGCGTATCATATGGTGTTATTTTAGTATGAACTCTAGGGCTGTTTGTGACACTTACAGGGATGGCTCAATAGATTGATCGGAAAAGATAACTTTGAGGTGGTTTTGTACCCTACAACAATTTCATCTTATGTTCTCTGCTTGATAAGAACTTTGGAGTGATTCTTTATCGCACGTTGCGGGATTGTTATATGATTCAACTATGTTAGCACTATTGAGAGATTGCACTAGTGAAAGTATGAACCCTAGGCCTTGTTTCTAAGCATTGCAATACTGTTTGTGCTCTGTTTTATCACTTGCTACCTTGCTGTTTTTATATTTTCAGATTACAAAAACCTATATCTACTATCCATACTACACTTCTATCACCATCTCTTTGTTGAACTAGTGAACCTATACAATTTGCCATTGTATTGGGTGTGTTGGGGACACAAGAGATTTCTTGTATTTGATTGCAGGGTTGTTTGAGAGAGACCATCTTCATCCTACGCCTCCCACGGATTGATAAACCTTAAGTCATCCACTTGAGGGAAATTTGCTACTGTCCTACAAAACTCTGCACTTGGAGGCCCAACAACGTCTACAAGAATAAAGGTTGCATAGTAGACATCAAGCTCTTTTCTGGCGCCGTTGCCGGGGAGGTGAGTGCTTGAAGGTATATCTTTAGATCTTGCAATTGAATATTTTAGTTTCTTGTTTTATCACTAGTTTGGTCTATAAAAGAAAACTACCAAAAAATGGAATTGAGGTTGCCTCACATACTTCATCTATATAATATCTTTCTTGAAAATGATGGATCGGAAAATTGTGCTCAACTGTTAGAGGAAGAATTTAATAAGATGTTTAACGTGAGTCCTTTGAATGATGAGCATGATTGCAATGTTGTTAGTATGCTTTCTATGAATATACATGATGATAATGATATGCAAAGCCACAAGCTTGGGGATGCTATGTTTGATGAATCTGATATTTTTAGCCCCCCAAGTTTTGATGAGCAAATTTATTATGATTAAAGCATGCCTCCTATTTATGATGATTATATTGATGAAAGTGGGTTTGGAAGAGTGTCAACGCTAGGTACTAATGATCCCATTATTTTGGAGGGTGTTGAATCTTATTGCAATATTGATAAAAGTGGATTTGGAGAGGTCACAACTTTATTTAATGATGATTCCACTATTTTGGAAGAGGTTTCAATTGATTATGACAACAAAGTTGCTATATATGATGATTATTGTGATGGCATGTATGCTATAAAGAATAATGATAACTATGAAACTTGTCATCATGATTTTAATTTTCAATTGGATTATGCCAATCAAGTATCTCATGATAGTTATTTTGTTGAGTTTGCTCCCACTATTATGAATGAGAAGAAAATTGCTTGTGTGGAGAGTAATAAAAATTCTATGCTTATGTATCATAACAAGAATGCTTTGTGTGATGGATATATTTTTGAATTTCTTCATGATGCTACTGAAAATTATTATGAGAGAGGATCATATGCTTGTAGGTGTTGCAATAATATCAAGTTTCCTCTCTATGTGTTGAAAGTTTTGAAGTTATGCTTGTTTTGCCTTCCTATGATAGTTGATTCTTGTTCCCATAAACTATTTGCTCACAAAATCCCTATGCATAGGAAGTGGGTTAGGCTTAAATGTGCTAGTAATATGCTTCATGATGCTCTCTTAGTGTTTCAATTCTTTACTTTTATGCGAGCATCATTGAAATCATCATGCCTAGCTAAAAGGCATTAAAGAAAAGCGCTTGTTGGGAGACAACCCAATATTTGTACCTACTGTTTTTGTGTGTCCACATGATTAAGCTATTGTAGTAATCATGTTTTATATGCTTTCTTTCAATAATGTGCTAAGTAATGCCTTTGGGATAGTGTGGATGCTTGTTGATTTGATTATGTGCAAAAACAGACACTTTTGCATCCAGTGCTGGAATTTCTATTATGTACTGGAGCGTGAGAAAATTATGAAAGTTTTACACAGTATTGTGTTACAATTTTTTTACGTTTTCCTAATTTTTCAGAATTTTTGGAGGTACAGAAGTATGGTTTTTAAATCACTCACTACACACTGTTCTGTTTTTGACAGATTCTGTTTTCGGTGCATAGTTTGCTTGTTTTAGTGTTTCCATAGCTTATAAGTAATATAAATTGTGGAAATGGTATAATACAGTAGGAATTATGTGAGAACAATTATGAATCTTGTCTTGACAGTACCTAAGTGGATGATTTATTTTTTATCATACAAACCTATCTCACAAGTTCCGTTAAGTTTTGAGTGATTGAAGTTTTCAAGTTTTGGGTGAGATATCGATATGAGGAAAATAAGGAGTGGCAAGACCCTAAGCTTAGGGATGCCCAAGGCACCCCAAGGTAATTTTCAAGGAAGACCCAAGCGTCTAAGCTTGGGGATGCCCCGGAAGGCATCCCCTCTTTCGTCTTCAACATTATCGGTAACCTCACTTGGAGCTATATTTTTATTCGTCACATAATATTAGTTTTGCTTGGAGCATCATTTTATTTTATTAATATTTGCTTGCTGTTATCAATAATCATGTTTTGTATCTTGTAGTTCAATAAAATGCCAATTATAGCCTTTACCATGCTCAGTTTGCAAATTTATGTGTTGCTGTTTGAAGACAGAAAGTTTTCTGTTATGTCCTGAATTTATGTGAATTGTCAGAACATGATAAAAATCTGAAATTTTTACACAGTAAGAATGCATGAGTTCTCTGTCACGTGGTAATTTTTTAGAATTTTTGGAGGTAGGGAAGTATGAATTCTTATTCCCCCTTTAGAGACTGTTCTGTTTTGGCAGATTGTTGTTATAGTCACATTGTTTGCATATGTTTGCTTGTTTAATATTTCTATTTGTGGATAGAGGCATTTAGTATGCAATGTTTAATTATAATTTTAGCGATTTTCTACAGTAGATAATGATAAGATTTTTGCATTGATTTATACTAACTTATCTCACAAGTTCTTGTTGAGTTTTGTGTGGATGAAGTTCTTAAGATTTAAGGGAACCGTGATATGAGAGGAATTAAGGAGACACAAGAGCTCAAGCTTGGGGATGCCCAAGGCATCCCAAGATAATATTCCAAGAAGTCTCAAGCATCTAAGCTTGGGGATGTCCCAGTAGGCATCCCACCTTTCTTCTTCAACAACTATCGGTCTGTTTTGGTTGAGCCTAAGTTTTTGCTTCTTCACATGATATTTGCTATTCTTGGAATGTCATTTTATTTTGTTTTATTTGCTGTTTGAATAAAATACTTAAGATCTGAAATTTTTAAATGAGAGAGAGTCCTCACATAGCTACCTATTTACTTAACTACTCATTTGATCTTCACTTATATCTTTTTGGAGTAGTTTGTCATTTACTCTCGTTCTTCACTTATATACTAAGAGTAAATTGTTGAATGAGTTGTATCATACCTAGTAGTAGCTTCACATTGGGTTTAGAAAGCAAAATCTATTGAAGTTTGACAATCACAATATTAGTCATACAAGCAATTCATGAATGATTAGTATAAGGAAGAGAACTTTCACATATAAATATATTATCTTGGACATCTTTTATGATTGTGAATACCCATTAATTATTTTCAAATTTGAGCAAATTAGTTGAAGTTGGACAAGGAAGACAACGTAATGAGTTATGTTTGGGTATATTTGCATAGAAATTATATTGTTATGGATCCTCCAACATGTGGTGCTTGCTTAGGATCTTCTGCTAGCCAAAAATTCGTACTAAATAGAGATACTACTTATGCATCCAAAAACCCTTAAAACCCAGTTTCTTCCCACGAGTGTCCACCATATCTACCTATGAATTGAATAAGATCCTTCAAGTAAGTTGTCATCGGTGCAAAAAGGAATAAAAATTGCTCCTAAAATATGTATGATCTTTTATTGCAAAGGAAAATAAGTGTTGTGCGAACTTGTGATGGTAAAGAAATAAAAGCGACGGACTGCATAATAAAGGTTGCTATCACAAGGGGCAATATAACGTGACGTTCCTTTGCATTAAGGGCTTGCACATCCAAAAATAAAAAGCGCATGACAACCTTTGCTTCCCTCTGCGAAGGGCCTATCTTTTACTTTATGTATTTACTTTTATGCAAGAGTCAGTAGTATTACTTCTCATTTCAACCTTAATTATTCTCTAGTTGGCAAGCATCATGTGGTGGGGAAAGATCCAGGCACATATGGCCAGTCAAATATGTTTGATCATGAATTATTATTGTTGACAATTATCTCTATGATAAATAAGTTCGGAGGCGAAACATTAAGCCCCTATCTTTCTCTGTGTTCGATGGATGCTATTTGTTCTAAAAATATGCTTTGAATACTAGCAATCATAGAAGACTAAATGATAATTGAGTATGGAGCTCTTACTTAGACTTTGTTGAAGATAAGTTGAATTGCAATTGTTTGGTGACTAAGAACATAGGTTGTTAAGTTTCAAGAGAATGCATTGTTTGAACCATAACATGTGAATTGATTGCTACTTTATCTTGATGAGTTTTATGAGAAAAAGTTGCTGTCATGATGCTAGGAAAAGTGATTGAAATAATCATTGATCAAACCTATGCACTATACTAGCATTCACACTTCATAAATTATTTCTTTTATCATTTACCTACTCGAGGACGAGCAGGAATTAAGCTTGGGGATGCTGATACGTCTCCAACGTATCTATAATTTATGAAGTATTCATGCCATGTTTATTATAGTTTTGTATGATTTTGGTGCACTTTTATATGGCTTTTATATGATTTTTATGGACTGCATATTGACCTAGTGCCCAGTGCCAGTTGCTGTTTTCTGCTTGTTTTTGGTTTTCCAGAAAATCCATATCAAATGGACTCCAAATGCAGCAAAACTTTTTGACGATTTTTTCTGGAAGGAAACAGACCCAGGAAGCTTCGGGGGAGCAGCAGAAGACCCACAGGGGCCCCACAAGCCACCTGGGCGCGCCCACTGACGGTGTCCTGGATTAGGGGGTGCTAACCTAGCCGGCCCATCTCCTCGGTTGGGCCGATATGCCCCCGTACGTGATCAAGATGGGCTCCGGAGGCCACACATGGGAGACGTGATCAAGGCTGTCTCTACCGAAGACTTGTGGTACACTTCAAGATTTGTCCAGCTGCCTTACTCCTAGATACCGACCTTGTAACCCTAGGTACCCTCCCTGGCGTGTATATAAGGCATTGGGTTTAGCCCGTAGAGGGGAACAACACAATATTGCTCACCTAGCCCTAGAAGTTAGACACATATTACGATCTCGAGGTAGATCAACTCTGTACTCGATACATCTCCATCAATATAAACAGAAGCAGGACGTAGGGTTTTACCTCCATCAAGAGGGCCCGAACCTGGGTAAACATCGTCTCCATCGTCTCTGTTACCACCGATCCGAAATCCACAGCTCGGGACCCCCTACCCCGAGGTCTGCCGGTTTTTACACCGACACTGGTGCTTTCATTGAGAGTTCCGCTGCGCGATCACCAGAAGGATTGATGGCTCACCTGCAGATCAACTGCGCCAGCGGCTACGGGGACGTTTATGCCCCCGGCCAGCTTTTTGTCTTCGGTAGCATGGTATTTTGCGCTGACTCGATGGGTCACCTGACCTTTGTCGAAAACTATGCCGCAGGTCAGATCGTGACTTTCAGTGGCCTTGAGTACACTGCGGATTCCCATGGTGAACTCATCCTATCGGGATGGACTCCCGGCCGGATCGAGAGCTCGGCCGGTTCTGGAGGCTCGACTCCGGAACCGAACTTTGTCACGGCGTCTCTTGAGACCCCTGACGCCACCATTTCGGCCAGTCTCTCCCCGATCTCCAGTCCGGAGATAGATCCGGCTCCCGCTCCCGAAACTGCGCCGGTGCCGGAATTGATTTCGAATCAGAACCCGGAATTATATCCAGATTCCTTTCATTCCGAAGACTCATCTGGTTACACGCCGGGTGTACTTCGACTCAGCCATGCCTATGGCGCATCCAGAATTCCGAAGAGTTATCTCACCTCGATGAGATGCTTGACCGCATCCGGAGCATGTCCATCTCGGACGGCAAGACTTCGGTTTACAATCAGATCGGACTTAAAGCCAACGATAGGGAAATTTACATCCCACCCACCACCCACCTAGTCGCCACGATCTATGATTTAACCGACGTGTTGGACTATGGCGAACCCTCAGACATGGAGGAAGACGCTGATGGCCCCATCGAGAACACCTTGCCCCCGGTAAACACGGGCAGGTGGGCTGCCACATCCACCTACGATGTTTATATGGTGGACACCCCCAAATCCCCTCCAAGATGTCGGCGAAGGCGCTGAAGGGGCAATAGTGGGGAACCCAGTGGCAATGACGCGACAGCTAATAACAGCGACGCAGAGGACGGCGACGCTGATAACCAGGAGGAGGACATTCAAGCCTCCCCAGTAAGGAACGGCACACCAGACTGACCTCTTGTGGACTCCGATCCCGATGACCTCTTCGAAGGGGCCGACGACAACTACATGCCGGAATCCGAGGAGGACGAGAGCCTCGGTACAGAGGATTACATCGTCCCCGAAGAACCCTTTGAACAACAACACTTCTGGCGACGCCTCATTGTGATGGCCCGGAGCTTAAAGCGCACGCAGCAGCAGCTGCAGGAAAATACCGATGCGCTAAATGGAAAGTGGGTTGAAGTGCTCTCTGCCGAGCAAGATATGGAGAACCGATGCCATAATGTGCCGAAATCATACCCACGCAGGCGCCTTTTACCGGAGTTCAACGAAGAGCTCGCTGACGACCTCGATCGGCCCCCTAGAGGCCGGGACAGGCCAAGACAAGAAGACCACGGTGAACGGCCACCTTCACGCCGTCATGGCAAAGACCCCGTGGACTACCTGGATCCTCGCGACGCTAGACGTCGTATTGAGGAAAACAGGGCTCCCCCTCGATCCATCTATGGATCAAGGGGACGTGCGCCCGCTGGGCCCGACGGCTACGATGCCTGGATGGACAGGAGCGGCCGTGCCCGAGATCAAGCCTACTCATGGCTTTCTCTCAAGATCCGACGAGATCCTCCTCGGTCTCGGGGTCCGGCTCACCCAATCTGCTTTATAGACAGGGTGATGGAACATCAATTCCCGGAAGGGTTTAAACCCATCAACATAGAATCATATGATGGTACCATGGACCCAGCAGTTTGGATTGAGGACTTCCTCCTGCATATACACATGGCCAATGGAGATGATCTCCATGCCATTAAATACTTGCCGCTCAAGCTAAAGGGGCCGGCGAGGCATTGGCTTAACAGCCTCCCTCCTCACTCTATCGGCAGCTGGGAGGCCCTAGAAGACGCTTTTCGAGCAAACTTCCAGGGCACATATGTCCAACCTCTGGACGCTGATGACCTTCCAGGGCACTATGTTAGCACTATTGAGAGATTGCACTAGTGAAAGTATGAACCCTAGGCCTTGTTTCTAAGCATTGCAATACCGTTTGTGCTCCGTTTTATCACTTGCTACCTTGCTGTTTTATATTTTCAGATTACAAAAACCTATATCTACTATCCATACTACACTTGTATCACCATCTCTTCGCTGAACTAGTGCACCTATACAATTTGCCATTGTATTGGATGTGTTGGGGACACAAGAGATTTCTTGTATTTGATTGCAGGGTTGTTTGAGAGAGACGATCTTCATCCTATGCCTCCCACGGATTGATAAACCTTAGGTCATCCACTTGAGGGAAATTTGCTATTGTCCTACATAACTCTGCACTTGGAGGCCCAACAACGTCTACAAGAATAAAGGTTGCATTGTAGACATCAATATCCTCTCTGTATGTGTCATCGTGGGTGTGCTTATTGTGTCGTGGGGCGCGAGAGATGAAGGTAAATGGCCGCGGGAATAAATGAGGGCCGGGCGGCCGGGATTCTCGACACGTCCGCTGGGCAGTTTTTGCCGCACGTAACTGCTTCGTGGCACCGCGTCTGGCGCAACCGCATGCATATGGCACCCCGAACGTACGTGATCATGTGCCGGCCCAAAACGCTGGCAGCGCGCGCGTGGCGGGACGCGAGCAGAGCGCGCCAGGGCCGCCTCAACCGCGAGCAACCACATGCATAGAGCAGTTGAACACGCAGGGAATGGCCGTCTACAAGCCGGCTAGCAGTTGCGAGCCGGCGGCGTGATGTGAAACTACGTCGTGTTCCACATCACACAATGGGTGAACAATCGTTCGCGACACTGCGTAGAGAGCGGCCGTGTGCTAGGTAATTAAATCACAAACGTTTTTTATTAACCGTATGTGTACATGTCATTTCGTCCTCCTCTCGCACATCTTGTCACCGCGCTACCACAGAAGGCTTCGAGCGCAAGCTTGAGCATCGTACGGGCGTTCGTTTGGCCAAACGTTAGCTCGAAGTGACGCCAATGAATCGTCGGTGCGCCCGTTCCCACGCAACCGTGCAGGTTCCCGCGCACAACCGTGCAAGCTTCCCGCCCGACTCGGCGAAATACCCCCAACCCCAGTGCTTACCGGCCAGCTATATAAACAGTCGCGGTCGGCGAGTCGGCATCGCATTTTCCCCTCCCTCCCCGTAGCTTATCTCGTCTGGTTCTCCCACCATCGCCAATGGCACCAGTCCGACGTCGTTGCTCAACCACTCCACCGTCATCTGAGGACAGCTCCAGCTGGGAGGCTACACCGTGGCGGCGGCACAGTCCCCGGCGGCGTGTACTGCCCGTGGCGTCCCTGTTGGGTGTGCGCACAACACCCGCCACACGCTCCGCCGCCGCTGCTCGACGGCAGCTATTGCCGGCCGCCGTTGCAGCCACCCCACCATCGGCCGCCGTGGCCGCCAGGGCCATTGCCCACTCCGCCACCGCGACCCGAAGGCGGGTGGTGGCCATCGTGGCCGCCACCCCACTGTTGGCCGCCGTGGCCTTCACCCGTTCCCACCACGGCCCGAAGGCGGGAGGTGGCCGCCACCCCACCGTTGGCCGCCATGGCCACCACCCCACCGTCGACCGCCGGGGTCATCACCCGCTCCGCCACCGCGGCCCGAAGGCGGGATGTGGAGGCCCGCATGAGCATGTGCGACCTTGCCGCACGCTACATCGAGTTCCTGAGGGAGGAGGAGGAGCACTTGGTCGAGCACGCAAAGCGTCTTACCGCCGCCGTGGCCGCAGCAGAATCAGCCGCAGTGGCGCGGAATGCGGAGATATATGAGGAGTCCCGCCGCTTCGAGAGGGATCGTTTTGAGCGGCAGAGGGCGTTCGAGCTGGGCGTCGCTAAATGTGCAGCAGCGGCAGGCGCCGGATTCCACTTCTCCAGCTCATCGGTAGGCTCCTCCTTCTCTGCCTCTTACTGAGTGCGCTCGGCAGAGGAGAGGCTGCTAGAAGTAGTACAAAGCCCCTCCGTAGTAGTAGTATTTAGGGGCTATTTTGTTCAGTTCATCTGACTATAGATATGGTTGAACTGTACTATGTACTTAAAATTAGCTAGTATATATAGTTGAACTAGCTATTTCAGTACGTAGTTGGCAACAGTTGGGTAAAAGTTTGTTCGGTTCAGCTGTCGAGTTGAACAGTTTGTATAAAGAACGACTGCTTAATCTATGAATGAAATCTATGCTTACCGAATTTCATTTGCAAAAATTATACAGTACTAGTGATTTTTAGCTGCAAAATTTGACAAATGGCAGTGTTTTTTTTCTTCTCAGGATCACAAATGGCAGTGTTACAAGGTTGACAAATGGCAATGTTACTAGATTGACAAATGCCAATTTTTCCAATTTCACAAATGGCAAATATACCCAATATGACAGATGCAAATCTTACCACATTGTTTGTACGTCGTTGCACATGGGTCATCATGCAAAATCGTTTGTGATGAAGAGATGCAGAAAACCTGCGTGCCACATTTTCCCTTGGCTTAGCTGTGAAGGAACCCAGCTCTCGCTTTGCATACGGGTGTTCATTCTGAAACGTTTGCGATGAAGAGATGCACAAAACCTGCGCGCCACATTTTCCCTTGGCTTAGCTGCGAAGGAACGCAGCTCTCGCTTTGCATATGGGTGTTCAGTCTGAAACGTTTGCGATGAGTGTTTTATTCAGAGAAAAACATTGATGTTTTTTACTTTGATAAGTCTGTACATTCAGAGAAAAAACACTAAGTTGATCAAAACCATAGATTTCATTCAGTGACACTGTGATTTTACATTCATACGATCGAGATACAATATTAAACAAAAAAACTAATTGCGGCGGCGGCGGCGTGCTGCGCCAGCGTTGTCGTCCTCCGGGACGCCGTTGTTCAAGTCTTCAAGCCATCCCAGAATGTTCTGGACTTGCAAATCTAAGAGCCATTCGTCGCGCGATCGGCGGGCGGGGGGCGGCGACTCACGGCGCTGCGAGGTAGCGGTCGACGGCGGCGTCCCATGACGCCGAGGGGGGGGGGGGCGGCGGGTGCAGGCGCGCGCATGGGCACGGGCGCAGCGGGTGTAGGCAAGCGCACGGGGACCGGCGCCGCGGTGGGTGCTGGGGCGCGCACGAGCACAGACGGGGGCGCTGGTGCTGGCACGTACACGAGCTCGCGCTGGTTCGCGGGGACCTCGCTGACACCCACGGCTTCCAGCGCTGCGATGGTGCTCAGCGACCAGCCCGTCAATGCCACGGGGATGGTCGCTGGTGCGGGTGCGAGGATGGGAGCTGGGATGGGCGCGGGGGCAGCATCCGCTGCGGCCAGCTCGTTCAGGTCCATGTCCCTAAGGTCCCATTCTTCCTTATTTTCTATCTCCTCCGGCTCGGATTCGACTTCACCAAACTAGAAGACTAGTGGCAGATGATCCTTATGCACCATGGCGTAGGTGGAGCTCTGGAAGATAGGATTTGGGCGAGAGGGAAATGGGAGGCGAAGAGAGACCAATAAGGCTGCCTATTAAACAGCGGCTCGGGCGCCACTAATGGAGAGGTTGAGAGCGAGGCGGGCGGCGATGGAGGTCAAAGGGCTCGCTTCCCGGTGAGCCTGCGCAGCGTACTGGTCGCACGCCTCCCGGTGAGCCTACGCAGCGGAGGACTGGTCGCACGCCTCCTGGTCAGCCTGTGCAGCGTAGGACTGGTCGCACACCTCCCGGTCAGCCTACGCCGGGGACTTCGCTCGCACGCCTCCCATCTACTCAAACAGCTGCCCGCACGGCACCTCCTTGCCAATAAAAAAGTGGGACGAGTGGTGGCACGTAAATGGTCAGTAGAACGCCCACGATTTAAATAATACTGTACAACCGTTTGTGATGATAACATGACAGCTATTTGTTCCAAAATGGCTATGTTGGTTGTGGCTGTTAGTGTGTGCGCCCTCTGTCATATTGGACAATTTTTTACCACAGCATGTTGGTGCCATTTCATGACACCATGCCAAGTCTCATGAATTTCAGACGAGTTTTGGATTTACAGGAATTCAAAAACCAAGTTTCTCAATGTTTGCGGCCGAGCCATGAAGCCTAGGTGTTTGAAATTCATTCCCATTTCTTGCATGGGACCTTAACATGCACCCAAGGACACATATATGATTTTTCAACCCATTTTGGTGCACCGGAGCATGTGCTTGTAGTTCAAATTTGAATTATGCACATAAAATGCCTAGAAAACTCAGTT
This sequence comes from Elymus sibiricus, assembly GCA_039707655.1. NCBI lineage: Eukaryota > Viridiplantae > Streptophyta > Magnoliopsida > Poales > Poaceae > Elymus > Elymus sibiricus. The sequence continues at coordinate 161,497,755 of CM077666.1, read as the reverse complement.
AATGTATAAAAGGTCCAAACGAACCCCAATAATTCCAAAATTTAACACGACACTCCAATTGGTCTATGTTGCCTCTAGAAAAAATCAAGGCAAGAGGAGGCAACGAATGTCGTTTCGTCCACCGAGGTGACACGTTCCCTACCGGAACCACGAGGCTTCTTATGAGAAGCTCTGGTTTGTGAGAAGCTTATACCAAAATCCACCCCAAATGGGACAAAAATTTTACCATGGCATGTTGGTGCCACTTCAAGATAGCATGCCAAGTTTCATGAATTTCAGACGAGTTTTGGATTTACTAGAATTTCAAAACGAAGTATCTCAATGTTTGCGGCCGAGCCACGATGCCGAGGTGTTTGAAATTCATCCCCATTTCTTGCATGGGACCTAAGCATGCACCCAAGGACACACATATGATTTTTCAACCCATTTTGGTGCACCGGAGCATGTGCCTGTAGTTCAATTTTGAATTATGCACATATAATGCCAAGAAAACACAGTTAATGTATAAAAATGTCCAAACGAACCCCGAATAATTCCAAATTTTAACACGACACTCCTATTAGTCCATGTTGCCTCTAGAACAAAAATTGAAGGCAAGAAGAGGCAACGAATGTCGTTTCGTCCACAAAGGTGACATGTTCCCTACCGGAACCATGAGGCTTCTTGTGGGAAGCTCTAGTTTATGAGAAGCTTATACCAAAACCTGCCCCAAATGGGACAATTTTTTTACCACAACATGTTGGTGCCATTCCATGATAGCATGCCAAGTTTCATGAATTTCAGATGAGTTTTGGATTTAGTAGAATTTCAAAACCAAGTATCTCAACGTTTGCGGTGGAGCCACGATGCCGAGGTGTTTGAAATTCATTCACATTTCTTGCATGGGACCTAAGCATGCACCCAAGGACACATATATGATTTTCAACCCATTTTGGTGCACCGGAGCATGTGCTTGTAGTTCAAATTTGAATTATGCACGTAAAATGCCTAGAAAACTCAGTTAATGTATAAAAATGTCCAAACTAACCTCGAATAATTCCAAATTTTAACACGACACTCCTATAGTTGTATGTTCACTGCAGATAAATGTTCTAGCAATTCAAACTGTTGGGGAACGGAGCATGAATTTCAAAAAAATTCCTACGCTCACGCAAGATCTATCCATGAAGATGTATCGCTACGAGAGGGGAGAGTGTGTCTACGTACCCTCGTAGACCGTTAGCGGAAGCGTCCCACAACGCGGTTGATGTAGTCGAACAATCCTTCGAGCTCCACCGATCAAGTACCGAACGTATGGCACCTCCGAGTTCTACACACGTGCAGCTCGGTGACGTTCCTCGCCTTCTTGATCCAGCAAGACGTCGAGGTAGTAGATGAGTTCCGTCAGCACGACAGCGTGGCGACGGTGACGGTGAAGTGATTCCGGCAGGGCTTCGCCTAAGCTCTCCGAAAATATGACCGAGGTGGAAAACGGAGATCGGGGCACCGCACACGGCTATGGGACAATTGTGTACTTTGGGGTGCCCCCTTGACCCCGTATATAAAGGATGAGAGGGAGGAGGCCGGCCCCCTAGGGATGCGCCAAGTGTGGGGAGTCCTACTAGGACTCCTTAGTCCTAGTAGGATTCCACCTCCCATACGGAGTAGGAAAGAGGGAAGGGAGAGGGAAAGGAAAGAGGGGGCTGCGCCCCCTCCCCTATTCCAATTCGGTTTGGGCAAGGGGGGGCGCGAGCCTCCTCACGTGGCCTGCCTCTCCTTTTCCCGTATGGCCCAATAAGGCCCATTACTTCTCCCGGTGAATTCCCGTAACTCCCCGGTACTCCGAAAAATACTCGAATCACTCGGAACCTTTCCGACGTCTGAATATAGCCTTCCAATATATGAATCTTTACCTCTCGACCATTTCGAGACTCCTCGTCATGTCCGTGATCGCATCCGGGACTCCGAACAAACTTTGGCCACCAATCACATAACTCATATAATAGTAAATCGTCATCGAACCTTAAGTGTGCGGACCCTACGGGTTCGGGAATGATGTAGACATGACCGAGACGACTCTCCGGTCAATAACCAACAGCGGAACATGGATGCTCATATTGGTTCCTACATATTCCACGAAGATCTTTATCGGTGAACCTCATATGTCAACATACGTTGTTCCCTTTGTCTGGCGGTATGTTACTTGCCCGAGATTCGATCGTCGGTATCCAATACCTAGTTCAATCTCGTTACCGGCAAGTCTCTTTACTCGTTCCGTAATACGTCATCTTGTAACTAACTCTTTAGTCACGGTGCTTGCAAGGCTTCTGTGATGCTGTATTACCGAGAAGGCCCAGAGATACCTCTCCGATAGTCGGAGTGAAAAATTCCAATCTCGATCCATGCCAACTCAACAAACACTTTCGGAGATACCTGTAGTGCACCTTTATAATCACCCAGTTATGTTGTGACGTTTGATACACCCAAAGTATTCCTACGGTATCCGGGAGTTGCATGATCTCATGGTCAGAGGAACGTGTATTTGACATAGTAAAAGCAATAGCAATAAACTGAACGATCATTTGCTATGCTAACGGTTGGGTCAAGTCCATCACATAATTCTCCTAATGATGTGATCCCATTATCAAATGACAACTCATGTCCATGGTCAGGAAATCTTGACCATCTTTTGATCAACGAGCTAGTCTAGTAGAGGCTTACTAGGGACACAGTATTTGTTTATCTATTCACACATGTATTTAGTTTCCGGTCAATACAATTCTAGCATGAATAATAAACTATTATCATGAACGGGGAAATATGATAATAACTAATTTATTATTGCCTCTGGTCATATTTCCAATAGTCTCCCACTTGCACTAGAGTCAATAATCTAGATTACATCTCCATGTAATTAACACTTAATCAGTTCTAAAGCTGATCATGTTTTGCTTGTGAGAGAGGTTTTAGTCAACGGGTCTGCAATATTCAGATCCGTGTGTTCTTGGCAAATCTCTATGTAGATGCTGCTACCACACTCTGTTTGGAGCTACTCCAAAAAATTTCCCCACTATACTTATCCGGTCTGAGACTCATAGTCTTTCGGATCAGTGTTTAAAGCTTGCATCGACGTAACCCCTTACGACGAACTCTTTATCATCTCTATTCCCGAGAAATTCTTCCTTAGTCATCTTAAGGATAATTTGACCGTTGTCCAGTGATCTATTCCTGGATCACTTTGGTACCTCTTTTGCCAGACACATGGCAAGGCACACAGCTTGGCATACTTTATAGTACCTATGGCCGAGGCATAGGGGATAACCTTCATCCATTCTATTTATTTTGCCGTGGTCGAGATTTGAGTCTTACTCAACTTCACACATTTCACCACAGTCAAGAACTCCTTCTTTTACTGATCCATTTTGAACTTCTTCAAAATCTTGTCAAGGTATATGTTTTGTGAAAGTCATATGAGGCGTCTCAATCTATCTCTATAGATTTTGATGCCTAACATGTAAACAACCTTTACCTAGATCTTCAAGTCTTACTCCACTTCACACCAGCCAAGAACTTATTTCTTTTGACTTGATCGATTTTGAACTTCTTCAAAATCTAATCAAGGTGTGTGAAAATCTTTTATCAGGTGTCTTGATCTATCTCTATAGATCTCGATGCCCAAACCGTGGATAACTCAAAAAACAGGTTTTTATTGAAAAACTCCTTTCAATTAATTCTTTATGCTTTCCAGAAATTCTACATCATTTCCAATCACATATACTTATTAGAAATGTTATAGAGCTCCCTCTCACTTTGTTGTAAATACAAGTTTCTCCATAAACTTGCATAAACCCAAACGCTTTGATCACTTCATCAAAGCGAGTATTCCAGCTCCGAGATGCTTGCACCAGTCCATAGATGGATCGCTGGAGCTTGCATACTTTGCTAGCACCTTTAGGATCGACAAAACCTTCCGGTTGTATCATATACAATTCTTCCTTAAGGAATCCATTAAGGAATGCCGTTTTGACGTCCATTTGCCAGATTTCATAATCATAAAACGCGGCAATTGCTAACATAATTCTGACAGACTTTAGCATCGCTACGGGTGAGAAAGTCTCATCGTAGTCAACTCCTTGAACTTGTCGATAACCTTTAGCAACAAGTCGAGCTTTATAGACGGTGACATTACCATCAACGTCCGTCTTCTTCTTAATGATCCATTTATTTTTAATAGCTCGCCGTTTCATCGGGCAAGTCTACCAAAGTCCACACTTTGTTCTCATACATGGATCTAATCTCGGATTTCATGGCCTCAAGCCATTTGTCGGAATCCGGGCTCGCCATCGCTTCTTCATAGTTCGTAGGTTCACCGTTGTCTAACAACATGACCTCCAAGACAGGATTGCCGTACCAATCGGAGAGTGTCCTGGTTGACCTACGAGGTTCTGTAGCAACTTGATCCGAAGCCTCATGATCATCATCATCAACTTCTTCTCTGGTCTGTGTTGGTGTCACAGAAATTTCTTTCTGTGGCGTACTACTATCCAGAGGAGGTACAATTATCTCATCAAGTTATACTTTCCTCCCACTCACTTCTTTCGAGAGAAACTCCTTCTCTAGAAAGGATCCATTCTTAGCAACGGATACTTTGCCTTCGGATCTGTGGTAGAAGGTGTACCCAATGGTCTCCTTTGGGTATCCTATGAAGAAGCACTTATCCGCTTTGGGTTCGAGCTTATCTGGCTGAAGCCTTTTGACATAAGCATTGCATCCCTAAACTTTCAGAAACGACATCTTAGGTTTCTTGCAAACCACAGTTCATACGGTGTCATCTCAACGGATTTAGACGGTGCCCTTGTTTAAAGTGAATGCAGCTGTCTCTAATGCATAACCCCAAAATGATAGTGACAAATCGGTAAGAGACATCATAGAACGCACCATATCCAATAGAGTACGATTCCGACGTTCGGACACACCATTACGCTATGGAGTTCCATGTGGTGTGAGCTGTGAAACAATTCCACATTGTCTTAAGTGATTGCCAAACTCGTAACTCAAATATTCTCCTCCACGATCAGATCGTAAGAACTTTATTTTCTTGTTATGATGGTTCTCTACTTCACTCCGAAATTCTTTGAACTTTTCAAATGTTTCAGATTTATGCTTCATCAAGTAGACATAACCATATCTACTCAAATCATCAGTGAACGTGAGAATATAACGATATCCACCACGCGCCTCAACACTCATCGGACCGCATACATCGGTATGTATTATTTCCAATAAGTTGGTTGCTCGCTCCATTGTTCCAGAGAACGGAGTTTTAGTCATCTTGCCAATAAGGCACGGTTCACATGTCTCAAATGATTCATAATCAAGAGATTCCAAAAACCCATCTGCATGGAGTTTCTTCATGTGTTTAACACTGATATGACCTAAGCGGCAGTGCCACAAATATGTGGTACTATCATTATCTTTTGGCATTCGTGTTATGAACATATGTATTACTACGATCAAGATTCTATAAACCTTTCATTTTAAGTGCATGATCATCAATGATATTATCCAAATAGAATAACAATTATTCTCTGAAATTGAATAACCGTCTTGCAATAAACACTATCAGATATAATGTTCATGCTTAATGCAAGCACCAAATAACAATTATTTAGGTTCATCACTAATCCTGAAGGTAGAGAGAGCGTGGCGATGGTGATCACATCAACCTTGGAGACACTTCCAATGCACATCGTCACCTCGTTCTTAGCTAGCCCTCGTTTATTCCGAAGCTCCATGTTTCAAGTTGTAAGCAACTGAACAAGTATCAAATACCCAGGTGCTCCTACGAGTACTAGTAAGGTACATATCAATAACATGTATATCAAATATCTTTGTTGACATTGCCAGTCTTATTATCTGCCAGTTACTTTGGGGAAGTTCCGCTCCCTGTGACATTTCCCTTTGCAATGGGAGCACTAAGTCTCGGGTTTGGTTCAGCCTTGGGTTTCTTCGCGTGAGCGGCAACTGTTTTACCGTTCTTCTTGAAGTTCCCTTTTCTTTCCCTTGCCCTTCTTGAAACTAGTGGTCTTATTAACCATCAACACTTGATGCTCCCTTTTTTTTTATTTCTACATCCGCAGATTGTAGCATCGCGAATAGCTTAAGGATCTTCTATCCCTTGCATGTTTATAGTTCATCACGAAGATCCAGTAGCTTAGTGATAGTGACTAGAGAACTCTATCAATCACCACTTTATTCGGAAGTCTAACTCCCACTTGATTCAAGTGTTTGAAGTACTCAGACATTCTGAGTACATGCTCACTAACGGAGCTGTTCTCCTCCATCTTGTAGCTATAGGACTTGTCGAAGGTGTCATCCCTCTCGACCCGGGTGTGAGTCTTGAAAAACAAATTTTCAGCTCTTGGGACATCTCATATGCTCCGTGTTGCTCAAAACATATTTGGAGCTCCGGTTCTAAGCCGTAAAGTATGGCGCACTGAACTATCGAGTAGTCATCTTTTCTTGTCTGCCAGATGTTCATAACGTCCTCAGACGAAGCCGTAGGGGTATTTCATTGAGCGGTGCATTAAGGACATAAGCCTTCTGTGTAGCAGTGAGGACAATCCTCAGATCACGGACCTAGTCCGCATAGTTGCTTCCATCAACTTTCAACTTCGTTTTCTCTAGGAACATAATAAAAACAGGGGAACTACAGCGCGGTCTATGGATCTACAACATAAATTTGCTAAGACAAGTAAGACTATGTTCATGACAATTGAAGTTCAATTAATCAAATTACTTAAGAACTCCCACTTAGATTAACATCCCTCAAGTTGTCTAAGTGTAACATGATCCACATCAACTAAACCACGTCCGATCATCACGTGAGGTGGATTAGTTATCAATGGTGAACATCTTTCATGTTGATCATATCTACTATATGACTCATGTTCGACCTTTCGGTCTCTTGTGTTCCGAGGCCATGTCTGTACATGCTAGGCTCGTCAAGTTTAACCCAAGTATTCTGCGTGTGTAAAACTGGCTTACACCCGTTGTATGCGAACGAAAGAATCCATCACACCCGATCATCACGTGGTGCTTAGAAGCGTCGAACCTTCGCAACGGTGCATACTAGGGGAGAACACTTATCTTGAAATTTAGTGAAGGGATCATCTTATAATGCTACCGTCGTCCTAAGCAAAATAAGATGCATAAAAGGATTAACATCACATGCAATTCAATATATGTGACATGATATGGCCATCATCATCTTGTGCTTTTGATCTCCATCAGCAAAGCACCGTCATGATCTCCATCGTCACCGGGTTGACACCTTGATCTCCATCGTAGCGTCGTGACACCTTGATCTCCATCGTAGCGTCGTGGTCGTCTCGCCGGCTATTGCTACTACTACTACTACTACTGCTAACTAATAGCGGTAAAGTAAAGCAATTACATAGCGTTGGCATTGCATACAATAAAGACACAACCATAAGGCTCCTGCCGGTTGCCTGATAACTTACAAAACATGATCATCTCATACAACAACTTATATCACATCATGTCTTGGCCATATCACATCACCAGCATACCCTGCAAAAACAAGTTAGACGTCCTCTACTTTGTTGTTGCAAGTTTTACGTGGCTGCTACGGGTTTGCAAGAACTGTTCTTACCTACGCAAAACCACAACGTGGTGTAGTGATTGCTTTTTGATCTTCTAAAAGAACCCTCTTCATTGAAACCGATTCAACTAAAGTGAGAGAGACAGACACCCGCCAGTCACCTTTATGCAACGAGTGCACGTAGCGGTGAAACCTGTCTCGCGTAAGCGTACGCGTAATGTCGGTCCGGGCCGCTTCATCTCACAATACCGCCGAATCAAGTAACAACTAGTAACGGCAAGCAATATGTATACACCCACGCCCACAGTTCTACTTGTGCAAATTACATCTACGCATAGACCTGGCTCGGATGCCACTGTTAGGGAACGGAGCATGAATTTCAAAAAAATTCCTACGCTCACGCAAGATCTATCCATGGAGATGTATCGCTATGAGAGTGGAGAGTGTGTCTACGTACCCTCGTAGACCGTTAGCGGAAGCGTCTCACAACGCGGTTGATATAGTCGAACAATCCTTCGAGCTCCACCGATCAAGTACCGAACGTACGGCACCTCCGAGTTCTACACACGTGCAGCTCGGTGACGTTCCTCGCCTTCTTGATCCAGCAAGACGTCGAGGTAGTAGATGAGTTCCGTCAGCACGACGGCGTGGTGACGCTGACGGTGAAGTGATTCCGGCAGGGCTTCGCCTAAGCTCTCCGAAAATATGACCGAGGTGGAAAACGGAGATCGGGGCACCGCACACGGCTATGGGACAATTGTGTACTTTGGGGTGCCCCCTTGCCCCCATATATAAAGGATGAGAGGGAGGAGGCCGGCCCCCTAGGGATGCGCCAAGTGTGGGGAGTCCTACTAGGACTCCTTAGTCCTAGTAGGATTCCACCTCCCATACGGAGTAGGAAAGAGGGAAGGGAGAGGGAAAGGAAAGAGGGGGCTGCGCCCCCTCCCCTATTCCAATTCGGTTTGGGCAAGGGGGGGCGCGAGCCTCCTCACGTGGCCTGCCTCTCATTTTCCCGTATGGCCCAATAAGGCCCATTACTTCTCCCGATGAATTCCCGTAACTCCCCGGTACTCCGAAAAATACTCGAATCACTCGGAACCTTTCCGACGTCCGAATATAGCCTTCCAATATATGAATCTTTACCTCTCGACCATTTCGAGACTCCTGGTCATGTCCGTGATCTCATCCGGGACTCCGAACAAACTTCGGCCACCAATCACATAACTCATATAATACTAAATCGTCATCGAACCTTAAGTGTGCGGACCCTACGGGTTCGGGAATGATGTAGACATGACCGAGACGACTCTCCGGTCAATAACCAACAGCGGAACCTGGATGCTCATATTGGTTCCTACATATTCCACGAAGATCTTTATCGGTGAACCTCATATGTCAACATACGTTGTTCCCTTTGTCTGGCGGTATGTTACTTGCCCGAGATTCGATCGTCGGTATCCAATACCTAGTTCAATCTCGTTACCGGCAAGTCTCTTTACTCGTTCCGTAATACGTCATCTTGTAACTAACTCTTTAGTCACGGTGCTTGCAAGGCTTCTGTGATGCTGTATTACCGAGAGGGCCCAGAGATACCTCTCCGATTGTCGGAGTGACAAATTCCAATCTCGATCCATGCCAACTCAACAAACACTTTCGAAGATACCTGTAGTGCACCTTTATAATCACCCAGTTACGTTGTGACGTTTGATACACCCAAAGTATTCCTACGGTATCCGGGAGTTGCATGATCTCATGGTCAGAGGAACGTGTATTTGACATAGTGAAAGCAATAGCAATAAACTGAACGATCATTTGCTATGCTAAAGGTTGGGTCAAGTCCATCACATCATTCTCCTAATGATGTGATCCCATTATCAAATGACAACTCATGTCCATGGTCAGGAAATCTTGACCATCTTTTGATCAACGAGCTAGTCTAGTAGAGGCTTACTAGGGACACAGTATTTGTTTATCTATTCACACATGTATTTAGTTTCCGGTCAATACAATTCTAGCATGAATAATAAACTATTATCATGAACGGGGAAATATGATAATAACTAATTTATTACTGCCTCTAGGGCATATTTCCAACACAAACACCGTCCTTTCCACTGTTACCCCATTCCGTATTTCAAATCAAGACCAAAAATCAAGTACATCACACACAGTTTATTATCACCAACCGTGTGAGATGCAGTACAAAATATCTTCGAGCACCGTCATATATGGCTTACGCGAGAAGGTTCGTCGGCTGCAGTCCACATCCGGTGCGTCAAGCAAACTAGCTCCCCAAAAATCATATCACTGTTCAATTGTCGCGTGTCAAAGATGGGGACGTGGACCCGCGTCGTGAGGGCAACTTCGACGGCCCACTCCGGCGAGAGCGCGGCCGCAACCGCCATGAGCGTGCTCACAACCTGCGTGAGCGCGGCCACAGCCGCCATGAGCGTTCTCATAACCTGCGTGAGCGCGGCCGCAATCTGCGACCGGGCGGCTACGGCAGCCGAAACGGCCGCTACTGCAGCTCAGATGGCGGCAGCAACATCTGCGACGGGGATAGCAAATGGCGAGAGCGGGACAGCAGCTGTCCGTTCTGCGGCGGCCGCCTTAGCCCTGATGGAGGCCACCCACGCCCATGTCGAGGCCGTCCATGCCCAGCTCCTGGCGGTCACCGCACAAATTGCACGAAGCTTCTCCGACAACGGTCGGCAACCCACGGCCGAAGAGATGGCAATCGCCGAGAGCGTTTGAGCAGACGTCCGTTCATTCACGGCATACCTTGCCGCGATGGAGCCCGTCCAAGCCCAGACCGCGGCCGCCCACGCCCAGCTCATGGCGTCCTTTCCAAAGAGATGGCGAACATGGATGGTGAGATGCTTGCCGAGTATGGTGAGATTGATGCCATGGAGCCCCTTTCCCAGGAGATCATCGTGCGCGAGCTGGACATGGAGGAGTCGGCGGAGATCGACAAGCTCCAAGCGGAGTAGTAGTCTTTGTTTAGAGCGCCGATCTTTTGTTAGAGTAATGTTTAGGTCAGCTAAGCTCTGTTTAATTGCTGAACTTGCTCGATTAAGAAGTGTCGGTGTGTTGTAGGCTCTTTTGTGTACCCAAATTATGCAATGACGTGGACGACCACTGTAAGCAGGGAAATTCGAACCAAAATTTGCACGTTTAAACTCATCAAACACGGGGTAAGCCATATGAATCGTTTGTGATGTTCAGATATCGTACATAGTGCTGAATAAGGGACCGTGTCTGATGACACTTTGCGCGCCAGTTTTTCGCTGCATGGAGCAAAAAAAATCGGCATCCGCGGAAATATCTATCTCCCATGCCCCCCTCCTCCTTACCAAAAGCCACATTTCCCCTGTTTTCTCCTTCCATTCCAAGTTTAAACCTTCACTGCTTGCTTGCAGCATCGTCGCCTCACCGGCGATGCTCCTTCCTGCTGCTCGGCCTCGTCGATCTAGTCAGGTAATCCACATCCGACCCCCATCCTCCACCTCCTTCTACATCCCACATGCCCCGACCGCTGGCGTGACACCTTCCACCCAAATAACCAACCCATCCTCCAAACAAGCGCCGCCCTAAGCCATGGTGCACGCAGTATAGCCAGGAGCTCAAGGAGCATTTGGCAGCGGAGAAGCAAATCGCGGCCACACGCGCGGATGAGATCGCGATGGCTGCCATGCGTGCTGACCCCCAGATCTTGGAGGAGCACCTCGCTGTCGAGACCACCGTCGACGCCTCGCGCGCGAACGCCGCCACACGGTTGGCTGCTTTAAACGATAGTTCGTGGTGTTTTCTCGAGGCCACCGTCAGTACCTTCGATGAAGACTATGAGGTGTTTTCTCAGCGTGCCCGTGCTTACCTAAACTCCAAAGCCAGCAGGTTGGTGCCTGCAGCGGCTCAGGCGACTCACCACTACGAGGAGGGCACCCACGATGTGGAGGCCTCACCCTCTTCCAAGTCTAAGGAGCCAATCGTCATCTTTATCTCCGATGATGAGGAGTAGCTTGTCTTTTTAGCTCACTACAAGGACCTATGTTCAGCTAGCTAGCTACGCCGGTTAAGCATGTTCGGTTTACCTGTTGCATGTGCTGCTCCTACCTTTCCTTTACAAATTCTAGTGAATTGTCCTATGTACTGTTACTAAGCAATCTGATCCTCTAGTATATATGTTCTATATATTGTGCAATGTGGTGCCCAGTTAACTGTTTGGTTAATTTGTTGTCATGTTCAATTAACTGTTTGGTTCAATTCTGCAATGTGATGCTCAATTCTTGTGGGTGCAATTTTGTATTCTCTTGCATGTGAGAAATAAATCGAATTTGGATGTACAAAATACATGAGAAACAAATACAATTGCTATATTTCCAAGTTATTAAGCATACTAGGTTTGGTTAACTGTCTGATCTTCTAGTATGTTCTATTATGCAATGTAGTGCTCACTTAACTGTTTGGTTCATTTGTTGTGGTGCTTAGTTAACTGTTTGGTTCAATTCTGCAATGCAATGTTCAATTGTCGTGGGTACAATTTTGTATTGTTATGTATGTGAGAAATAAATCGAATTTGGCTGTACTAAATACATGAGAAACATATATAATTGCTATATTTCCTAGTTCTTAAGCATGCTTGGTTTGGATAAATGGCTTTTCCATGTGGCTCGAATTAATCTGCTGAATTTGCAATGTGTTTATTTTTCATCAACATATTTTACTGATAGTATGCCAACCCTCACTTTACCTGATTAATAACTACCTTATATGTGTTGCACGGAAACAATGGGAGGCACCAAGGTTTACCATCGAGGTTCGCACATGCATGGTCCTTTGTCTAATAGCACATTATTATGCAATTGCAGGAACCATTCTAGTATTTAGGTTTTTAACAATTTGTTCTTGCACATGTAGGTCCTGCTGTTAGAGGTTTTGACCCACTGTTCGACCCATTTTGCATATGGGCAATGAGATGCCCATGAATATCAGTCAAGTCAAGAAACTCAGAAAGATTGTTAGGATAAAGAAACTAGCGACGAAAAACAACAAGATCTTTGTCTGCACAATGAAGAAGACATCAGTGAACTACAGGATGGTACAAACTCTTATACTCCCTCCGGTCCTTTTTAGTCTGCATATAAGTTTTGTCTGAAGTCAAAGTATCTCTACTTTGACCAAAGTTATAGAAAAAAGTATCAACATTCAAACTGCCAAATAATTATTTTTAGATGCATTATGAAATACAATTTTATAGTATACATATTTTGTATCGTGGATGTTGATATTTTTAAAATAAATTTGGTGAAACTTTACAAAGTTTGACTTGATACAAATCAAATACGCGGAGTAAAAAGGACCTGAGGGAGTACCTTGTTTTTTTAGGCAAATTTTAGCATGCTCCCTCTTACCTCCCCTTTTCACATGAGAGGTAAGAGTACATAATAGATCTAAGACATTGATTTAATTAAGTAGCGGTCTGATTAACTCTTACCTTCTTACCTCCCATGTGAAAAGAGGGGGTAAGAGGGAGCATGTTAAAATTACTCGTTTTTTTATTCCTTTGCGCCATTTCAAAATTCAGAGAATATATTTATGCATATCTTTGTTTTCAGGCCTTTCCAAAGCAGTTCACAGATGATTACCTCTCAAACCACCTGTATGGTCAAGAGGCGAGGAAGGTGTTCATACAACACCCATTGTACAATATTGAAGTCTTCCTCAAGAGGACGAAGGATGGGCGGTCAATCATCCACAGGCATTGGCCTAAAGTTGCAAGGACCTTCAACATCATTGAAGGCTCAATATTCGCCTTCCGCTTTAGTAGTTTTCCAGATGAGATTCATCTGTCTATCTACCGTCTGTGATGCTAATTTCCAAAGGTTTTAGATGTTGCATGTGAAACTTGGTGTTGTTGTGTAATGGGGTAGCTAGCTATATGCCTATATGGTGTGAGTGAGTGCTGAAGCTATATGATGTTGTACTCTGATGTATTTCAATTATGAAATCCTGTTTCGTAATACGAAAATAAAATATATTGTGTGTTTAATATGAAATGTAAATATGATTACTAAATGGATTAATAATAATAGGCCAATTAGCCTGCTTATTGGGTTTTTCTAGTGCAAACGTGTTGGTGCAATACTTGCCCTCTTGTGTTTTGGAGATTGTTGACAGAAATAGGTATGGACTGATATGTTTGCTAGTGCACACAGAGAGAAATAGTCCATGCAGTACCGAAGAGAATGTTGTCTCCGGTGTACAGCTCGAGGAACTTCACCGAAGAATATCTACACCGCAGAGAAGAATGAGCTACATCCTTTGAAGACTTGTAGACGAGAAGAATGAAGTGAAGGAGTTGACCCCTCGAAAATTTATTGCTGACGCGAAGCAATTGGTTCGGTGATTACGTCCGAAGAAAATTGACTGCAGCGATGGGAGGCGAAGACGAAGTGAAGACGTAGCATTCTTTTCGTTGTTCTTCTTCCATTTATTTGAGTCATAGGACCTCCGTACTATTAAGAGGGGTATAGGTTCTCGATGCTTAGATCCGATGTGATGCTTAGCCCAAACCTATGCGAGACTGAGAGAAATCTCTTTATGCTTCGAATGATTACCTGCCAGCAGAAGACGTTGTTCTTCGTTGCTGCAGGAGATATCTTTCAAACTGAGGAGTTAGCATTACTTGCTCCGCAAGTAATGTTACCGTTGTGCTCAATTTCCGACCGTTGGACTCGTGTCGTTCGCCCATTGGCTGCTCTACATGTCCAATTTGGTCATTTCCCTTCAGGGAAGGCTGCGGCTATAAATAGCCACCCCGCTCCAACGTTGCCCGTTGGCTGCTCTGCTCAAGATTTTTGAGAAGATTGATTGAGCATCCCCTCTCCGAGTGATTTGAGTTTAAGATCCACCGAGAGAAAAATCAAGAGCCAAAACCTAGACAGTGGTTGAGCATCACAGTAGTTCTGAGTTAGAGTTCTTGTACCTATTACTCTTGAGAGCTGCGCACTCTCTAGACAGATAGGTGTCGGCTCGAGTGTCGAAGAGTAATTGTCTTCACCGAGCAAGATCTTCAGCAACCAAGAGTCATTGTGGTTTGCGAAGAAGTCTGTCGAAGGTTTGGAGATCACCGACAAGTATCTACCACGAGTGAAATCAACTGGAGTCTGATCAGCCCCGAGTTGAAGGAGAATAGGGCGAGGAGAGTTTATCCTCTGTGTTAAATCACAACCCCTCCAACCAGACGTAGTCCTTTGGCAGAAGGGCGAACTGGTCTACCAAATTCTTCTGTCGCCATCGAGCACCACTGGTTCGCTTTACATTACTGCATTTCCTTCAGCAGTTTACATTCCTGCTCTGTGCCGATAGTTGTATCTGATCAATTATAGTTCATCAATTGTTTGTCACATTCTCATCGTTCCTTTTCCATCGTCTCAGGTTAATTTATTTCTCTTCGTATTTCTGTGTGTCTGCGTAATTACATTCAGTGCCGAATCTATTCACCTTGTTACCACTTTTCGTGCATTTTCATCGTAGTCCATATATTGTTTTTCCTCATGCTGCTGGATCTATTCGTATATTGCATTACCTTCGTATCTATCTAACCCATGTTCGATTGATAGCTGACTTCGACTTCGATAGATATATTCTTCTATAGCGAGCTCAATCAAGTGTTATTCTACCAAACCATATTTCCGCTGCTGTGTTTGGGATCAGTTCAAAACTTTCGCAAGAATTTTTGAATCTCCCATTCACCCCCCCTTCTGGTCGATATACTCTCGGTCCTAACAATTGGTATCAGAGCAGGTTCTCCCTGTCTCTATTTATTAAAGGTCTAACAACCTTGGAGTTTTGAGTATGTCGTATGCAGGTAGATCCTCGCACTCTGAAAGGTTTCCTATCTTCGATGGAAATGATTATGTCTACTGGAAATATCGAATGAAAATCAGACTTCAAGCCATCAACATTGAACTTTGGCAGATTGTGGAAAATGGATACACTGTTCAGCACCCTGATGCTCCCACTTCCGATGACAAAGCTAGAATACGATTGAATGCTCAAGCAAAAGATATCATCTGTGACAGTATCTCAAAAGACATTTTCATTCGGCTCTGAAAGCTTGACTCTGCAAAGCAACTCTGGGATGCCATCAAGGATGTTCATGAAGAATCCATTGCCAGAACAGATCAACACATAGATATGCTTTGTGCCATGTTTGCTGGTTTCAGGAGTCTTCGTAGGGAAAGTGCTATGGAACTCACCGATCGGTTGACAAATATTGTTGAAAGACTTCATCAACGAGGAGTAACAGATATCACCGATAGAGATGTAGTCAATAAGCTGCTGAGTGCTCTTGATGCAACCTTCGATCCAATCATGGCTGAAATCAAGCAAAGACCAGACTATGAAGAACTTCACTATGTCGAGGTCATGACGTTCTTGTCTATTCACGAAGAAAAGATGGAACTTGAAAATGGGCATCAAGAATCTTCTTCAGAAAGCGAAGGGGAAATTCTTTCACACTATGGCAGATCACAAGAAGAAGATGTCAAGAATCAACACTCTATCACACGAGAACTCGAAATGCTCAGGGAAAGACTTGGTGATCTCAGAAGACAAAATATGTGTCTCACAAATCATGACGAAGTTGACTTGCCTGAATCTTCAAAAAGATTACCTCCGAAAGAAATAAAGTGCTTCAAGTGCAAACAATTCGGTCACTACATTGCAGACTGTCCTTGCTGCGAGCAAGATGAAAAACCTAGCAGCAGATGGATTTATTTTCACTGCTCTGGATTCACTCAAGTGGATCGTCACACTAAGCTCTCGAAGAAAAATGAATCTGCCACAACCTCTTCGACGAGACCAGTCACTGACGTGCAGACGAGAGCGACCATTGAATCTAATCTGAAGAAAATATCACAGCTGACTAGAGTGTGTGCAGAAATGAATATGGAATCTGAAGATGAAACATCCGAATCCAAATCAGAAGACGAAGAGTTTTACAGAAGCCTAGGAAGAGGAAATGCATTCGTCGCCTATGAATCATCCGAGAAGTCTCTCGAATCAGACACTGATGATAATGCTTCAAGTGATGATAAACCTATCGCATTCTGTCTCATGGCAAAAACCTCAAAGGATCAGGTATCAGCAAAGCATCAGAAATCTATGACTGAATATTCTTCTGAATACATTGCCTATGCTAAACTTGTTAAGATTGCAAAATCTCAACAAGATGAGCTTGAAAAACTTGAGATGAATCTCAGGAAAACCGAAGGATTATTGGTCGAAGAGATGGAGAAGAATCAAGAGTTGACTGAAAAGCACGATGCTTTTTCTTCAACGATTGATGATCTTTCCGAACGATATGATACTCTTACAGCCGACTACGAGAATTTATCAGATGAACTCCTTAGCAGGAATCAAGAACTCGAGTCACTGAAAGAGTCTTATAATGCACTCGCGAAAGAAAAAGCTTCTCTCTTCGCCGAGCAATCTAACAATCTTCCTGATGATTTTGTGCCTCCTTGCTCAAAATGTCTAGAATGTAGCAATGCTGATTCGAATGCTGAAATATCCAATGCTGCCATCGAGAATATTGCAACTACTTCGAATGACATTTATAACCCCTCTTCCGAGGAATTTGCTGCTATCTCTGATGAAAATTGCAGGCTAAAGAACTTGCTTGAGACAGGAATGCTAAAAAGCCTCAGAGGACATCAAACACTATGTGATGTGCTCAAGAAGTCAATACTACACAGAAATCCCCGAAAGGAAGGTTTGGGTTTCGAAAGAAAAGTCAACGTTGATGGAACCTACTGGACTCCCGGGCAGTATCCTCGAACGAGTTGGGTTCTTGCCAAGAGCAAAACTCTCGAACCTGCACTCCTGTCTGGATATGACTCTTCCATTCCTGTTATTTCTGACGAGTCTAATGACTCAAACTACAAACTCTTCAAACAACAGATTGGTAAGGTTTTCGCTCGGTATGTTGGGACTAACTGCAGGTCTAGCTCACCCAAGAAGCAAATCTGGGTGAAGAAGTGCACCATTGAAAATTTATCTGTCAGTGCTAACCTAAATATGCAGAGTAATTCTCCTCAAGGAAATAATAATCCCTCGCAGTATGGCAGTGCAACTTCCTCGAACAGATATCAGTCAAACTTTCGACAAAAGGAGTACATGCGTGTCTCTTCGAATCATTATGCTCATGTCTCTGGGAACAATTTTAATGCTTATTCATTTGATTATTCTCGGAACGCACAGGTGAACCACGGAAATCAACGAAGGAATGTCCTTGCTCAGTCAAGACAAATGAGGTCTGCGCTGCCCACACAAGTGTGGGTTGCGAGAAAGAACTAACCCATTCTGCAGGAACTCTCTCAGGGATTCTTTCTGTTTATCCTTTGCCCTGAGATCTATATTGTTGGTGCTAGTTCTTTGTGTTATTTTCTCTTTGTTTATTGTTTATCTTCTTGCTGCCGTGTTTGTGTTCCGTCCGATAAACAACTCACTCATAGCTCCTCTTTTGGTGCTTCTTCTCGTTTGGCTGAGTGTTTTGTTTCGGACCCTTTTATCCCTCTACTCTTTCTCTTCCAAATCTTTGTTGTCCGTCGTAAGCATGCAATTTGATCTGAAGAAGATCTCTCTCCGACATTCTTAGTCGCGAAAGGAATCTACTTCGAACTTTTATCCACTTTTGGCGTTCAGCCCTTCAAACCTTTCGTCCTCCCGCTCTCTTCCTGAGTTTCTCGCAGAAAACGGTTGCCACGTGCCCACAATCTCCACTATCGTGATCATGTCCGTCAAATGCGGAACGTCCCGCAACTGTGGGCCGTAGATTTAGGAGAGGAGGTTCTGCTCTTCTGCTATATATATATACCCCTCGTCGCGTCTTCCTCCTCATCCGCGCAGACCCTCATTTCACCATCACCCGAGCCTGAGCTCGAAGCAACTCCGGCGAGAAGCTCCGCCGTGCAACTCCAGTGAAGTCTCGTCGCAGCTGCTCACGCCGGTGCGGTAATCCATCCTCCCGCATTGCCGTAGTTGATCTAAGTTGCCAAGTTAGGGTGCTTAGATCCGGAACTGCTCCTCTCCATCTCTCTGTTCTTAGGGCAGTTCTTACCGATGCAATTTTCTTCGATTTATCTCTCTACGGTAGATCTTTAGGAACCACTAGGATTTGACTGGTACGGTTTGTAGATCTTCCTCGTACTGGTTCTGCTCATTTAGGGTTCATGTGTAACTATCCGAAAGATTAGATAGCTATCAACCTGCCTTGAATTTGTCTGAGGCTAACTTGTAAAATCTATCGATGATATCTTTCTGTTTACCATGGGTTCCTTGTCGGATTTCTTCAAAATCATCTTTCGTTCAAAAAGATATATGTGCATGCTTATGACCCTACCTCTGTTTTTCCCTCGCATCTATTCTATTTCACAGGTTGGTCATGTCACAGAGTTCAGTAGAGCATTCAGATTCTGAAGGATATTTGCCTCAGTTTCCACCAAGGTCTGAACGAATGAGAATGACTAGAGGAGGAAAATCCTCTAAGCCACCCAAGGCTCCGAAGAAGAGACAAGAATCCGTGTCCGAAGGAGATACTGAGGAAATTCCCTCGGCTCACAGTCAGCCCAAGGATGAATTGGTCACTGACGCTCTAACCATCTTCTCCGATGGGAATCCCAAAAGGGGCGGTCGTGGCACGTGGCAGAGAAAAGAACACCACTGCAGAGATGTCTGATCCTGACAGTTACAGAACTCCACCTGAAGGAGAATCAACAACATATCGCAACAACAGGCTCCAAAGGATTCGCCGCCATTGGGCTGGCAAATGGTACCGATATGAAAATGTTTGCGAGAAGTACCAGATTCTTCTCGCCTTCACTCCACCATGGAATGACTGCATTGCCGAAAATTGCATTGGCCCAGATGACAAAAAAGTCAGACCACCGCAGCCAGCAGATGCTCATCCCGACTCCCTCAAAACTATCGCTGATTTTCCCGAGGAAGTAGCTAAGAGGGCGAAGGCTTGCCAAGCGTGAAGCTAGAGAAGCTAAGAAGAATCAAGTTGAAGCAAAAAACATCGCGCTGACCCAGCAAGACGTACAGAAGAAGAAGGAACATGCATCAGCATCTAACAAAAGCAAATCTGAGAAATTAGTTTCCCCTCGTGCACCACGAAAGAAAACTCTTGCCAAGAGAATCAAGAAGGCAGCTCCTAACTCGTCTGATGAGTCATCCAGAGAAGATACCCCGGATGAAATTCCATTGTATGATCATCTTGCCATTCTCAACAAACCATCCAAGAGCCCCTATCCAGTGAAAGGTTTACCCTCTCCGAGGAGATCACCCAGGCATGCACCCGTTCCGTTCACTGACAAACCTTCGAGTTCTGCAGCTCCGAGAACTTTGACTAGCACTACAGCGAAGAGAAAGCTGCAATCTGAGGAAAAGGCTGATGTGGCTGCTAAGAAGACCAAGGTCACTGTTCCTGCTCCCACAGAGGAACAGAAGTATGACTTCAATTTCATGATCGATGTGATTGACAGTGCTGCATATGATGCAAAAGCCGATGATGTGAGCGGTCTGGGACTTCCTGATGATGTTGCCGAAATGGTAACGAAGCATTTCATCGAGCTGAGGAAAATCTCCAAGAAGCTGAACAAAGCTGTCAAAGACAAGCAGGCTATCGAGAAAATGAGAACCGAGGCCAAGACCGAATCCGAAAGGAAAAGATGAACAAAGAAATTGTTGAACTCACCAAGGCCCTCAGTGTCTTGCGCAATGAGAAAATTCAGTGGCACTCACGCTTGCACATGGAAGTATCTCAACTGTGTGACAGGAGAAATGAGGAGATTGAATGCAAGGCAGATCTAGCTCGAAGAAGAATTCAGGAAGAAAAACATCAGAAGGCTAGGGCGAGAGTAAGCAAGCCGAAAACTAGCAAAGACCGCCACCTTTAGCATGTCACTGGTGATCCTACACTGGATTCCCATGTACCCTTGCAGCAGGTTCCTCCATCTCCACCTCACGAGGATGAACTCATGCAGCAAGTTGGCGCTGATGAGGTTATCATTCCTGCGCCAGTAGCCCAAGAGCAATATGAAGTTGTTGATATATTCCTGGAAAGGACTGAAGAGGAATATGCACCTCCCAAGCAGCAATCCCCAGTTGACGAAGTTGATGAGGAGATTGAAGTTGAGAAGGCAGATCCATCGCCGCCGAGAACATTGCAAGCAGAGCCCTCCGAACAAAATAAGGAGGAAAATGA
This sequence comes from Elymus sibiricus, assembly GCA_039707655.1. Taxonomy (NCBI): domain Eukaryota; kingdom Viridiplantae; phylum Streptophyta; class Magnoliopsida; order Poales; family Poaceae; genus Elymus; species Elymus sibiricus. Next base: position 161,476,879 of record CM077666.1, on the reverse strand, counting down.
CAAGATTGAGAGGGAGCTAAATGCTTGCCGAGAGAAAACACCCCCGGTCTCATCATCTGGTGCCCCTACCTAGATGGATGTTGATCCTGCTCCTCTCACCACTGCACCACAGTTGGTAGAGGAAGAAAAGAAATCAGATGAGCCAATGGCTCGAGAAGAAACTGCCCCACCAGCAGTGTCTCATGCAACTGAGAAAGAAGTTGTCGTGCCTCCCGCCGAAGAAAACGCAAGGAAAGTAAAGGCCCTTGAGCCCGAAAGTCAGAAAGATGCCGAAGGAATTCCGGCAAGCAAGAACAGTGGTCAGACAAGTTCCTCGAAGCCATCAGCACGAGAAAAATCGAGCAAGCCTCATGCTCCTCTCAGGCCTATTGAGGAAGATGTGCCTACGCCTGATGATGTTCGGACCCAGTCTATGGCCGATGAAGAACCGCTGAGAAATCCATTGGAAACCTTCCCGTTGTTTCCTATCGATGATGGCCCAAACGGTCCAGCTTTCAATGAGCAGTTTCATCGTTCGAAACTTGCATTCTCTGGGACCAGCCCATATGATGGTGCAAGAACTTCCTTATCACCAAGATTCTGGACAAAGGAACAGGCCGTGTATTATGCTCGCATTCTGTATGGCAAGAATCGCATATTCAAGCACAAGATTCTGGATTTCGCTGAGCTCGAAAGTTTACCTTGCTTCCATCCCACCATCGAGCAGATTGAACAGGTCTTCCTGAAGAGTTTTCTTCGCTTCAATCATGGCTGGAATCGTGAAGTTATCCTTCAGTTCTATGCCACTCCTTATATCTCAAGAGATCTGGCAAATAGGAGTACTTGGATCCTCGAATAGATGACCGAGGAAGAAAAGATCAAATGCTCGGCTGACCAGTTTTTGGCACTGTTAAATCTACCTCGGTGCGAATTTGATGCCTCACGTGAACACAGACTGCACTTCTGGGATGTATCCGAAGCTGAACTCCATATGCTGATGGATCCCAACCTTGTTGGCGATGAATGTTCCGAAGCAAATCCTAAGAATTTGGCATATGAGAACAAAGTGATGTTCTATATCCTCTGCAACTCTCTCACGCCAACGAACAGACCGGAAGCCATTCATGGCATCGTGGCACATGCACTTCAAGCTACAGCTCATGGCATTCGGTTTGAAATTCCAGATCTTCTCATTCGCAACTTGGCCTATGCAGCTGATAGCCCTCAAGTCTTGAAGCCATATGCACCATGGGTCATGTTCGCCATTGAGCAGCTTCTCGAGAAAAAGTTTTTCTGCCCATTTGTCCCGAAAGTGTTCATGCCACCAGTTCGAGACACTCTTCAGTTTGTAAAAGACATTGGCAAGGGGAAGACACCCATTAATGCCACTGCTTCTGCCTCTGCTAGAGCTCTGAAGGTCAAGAAGGCCACAGTAGAAATCCCTCATGAAGAAAATCCCTCACTATACGAGATTTGTCTTCGCACTCAGCAGGCCCTGGTGTTGTGGTGAAATCATGGCAGATGCCATGAGATGGCTAAAAGTGGGGGGCTGCGTGAGGACGCCGGTGGGTTCCGGAAGCGAGGTTGGCACGCGTGTGCGGGAGACACAAGGCGTACCCAGGTTCGGGGCCCTCCGGAGAGGTAACACCCCTAGTCCTGCCGAATGGGTTAATAGGCTCAAAGGCCACAATAGTTACAATGGTGCTCCTGGAGCTGTTGGGTGGAGGAGGAAGAAGGAGCTAGCTTTCCCTCGGCCTCTCCTGTGAGTGTGTATGTGTGTGTTGCTACTGGATCCCGTCTGGTGCCGACCCCGCTGCATGGAGGCCTCCTGGGGGGTCTTATAGCCCAACCCCTCAGGGTTACAAGGGTAAACCGCACGCGCCGGGACCCGGGCGTCGGCGTCTGGAGCCGGCTGTGGGCACGCCGGCTGCTGGGCCCCGCCTGCTCGGCACTGTGGCCCGTCGCCTCGAGCGTCTCGGAGTGGACGGCGCGTGCGCGCTCTGCAGAGGCGTGCAGGAGTGGGCGGTGCATGCGCGCTCTGCAGAGGCGTGCAGGAGTGGATGGCGCGTGCGCGCTCTGCAGAGGCGTGCAGGTGCTGACGCCGGCCGTCACGGTCAACAGGGTTGGCAGCATTGCCGGCGCGCCCTCCCGAGACGGATTGCACTGTTGCCATGTTCTCCCGTCGTGGTGGGCTGTCTTGTCGTCGGATGAGATGGGACGGCCGCCGACCCATCGCCAGCCGGCTAGCGGACAGCCGGACCCGGCCCCGGGCCGGGCATAGCCGGCTAGCGCTGGGAAGGCGGTCGGTTGGCCAGCCGGCAGGGAGGGGCACGGGCTGCCCTGATGTTTTTGAAAAGGGGCTCCGGGTTCGCTTGCCTACCCGGGGGTCATCCCCCCGACAGTAGTCCCCGAAGCTGTAAAGGCTCGGCGGCTCCAAGCGGGGGAGGCTTTGCAGATTACCCTCTCCCCGAAGGAGCGCGGTCGTGTGGCGAGGATGTGCCGGCTCGAAGTCGCCGCTCGCCGGCTTCCGGGAGCCGGGTTGAGATACTTGATTTCGCCGGAGCATGATCGGTTCGGCCGGCTGGTCATGCCGGTACGGGGGAGCGCGCCGATCGCCAGATGAAATCCCGCCACGTGCAGCCCAGCGGTCGAAGAGGCCTGCCAGGCCATGCGCGCGACGAGACGTCGCGGCGGGCTGGGTCCCACTGGGCCGGGGCCTCAGCCCGCGCGCGGGATTTACTGCGGCCGCACGCGTCTTTTGGAATTCTCGAGGCAGTTAAGGCACGTCTTTAACGCGCCCGCGCATGGCGGGGAGTGGGGATCGTGGGCGCAAACGATCCCACTCCCCCACGATCGACCGGGGTCTTTTAAATGGGAAGGGAGGGGGAGAGGCCGAGGCATTCGTTGCTTTGCCCCCGCCCGTTGCTTCGCCTCTGCCTCCCCATCTTCCTTCTCGCGCACTCCGTTGCCGTACGCCGTCGCCCGCGCGCCGTCGTCCGCCAAGCACGCCACCGCACCGCGCTGCGACGCTCGCGCGGCCGTTCTCTCCTTGATCCACCATTTTTTGCTCTCTTTCTTCCTCGACCGCATTTCTACCGCTTTTGCCAACGGCGCCGCCGAAGGGCTCATGGGAGGGGTCGGTGGTCACCGATGACGACATCGAATATCTTCGCCGCACGCGGCGGCTGCCGCCGGCGGCGCAGGTGGAGGCACGCGCGCCCGGCGAGGAGGTGGCGCCGGAACCGCGGAGTGGCGAAGTGGTGGTGTTCTACACCCACTTCCTCCGCGGGCTCGGGATTCCGGCGACCGTTTTCTTCAGGCGCTTCCTTACATACTTCGGTCTCCAGCCGCACCACCTGGGGCCGAACGCCATTCTGCAGCTCGCCGGCTTCGCAACGCTGTGCGAGGGCTATGTCGGCATCCTCCCGTACGTGGAGCTGTGGTGCCGGCTGTTCTACCTCGAGCAGCAAGGAGCGGCAGCCAGCGTCATGTCCGAGTGCGGGGCGGCCGTGCCGGTTACCCGGACGGCGGGGCCCTTCCCGAAGCTGCCGCTCGAGGACTCCGCCAAGAAGTGGCAGAAATCCTTCTTCTACGTGAAGAACGCGAACCCGGCCAACGACCGGATCAACCTCCCTCCATTCGTCGATGTGCCCCCGACCGAGAAGCTGAACTGGGGGCACAACCCGAAGAGCCCGTCCGCGGAGATCTTGGGGATCTACCGCCGGGTCAAGGAGATGACGGACCGCGAGGGGCTCACCGCCGTGGACCTCATCGCTGCCTTCATCGGTCGCCGGGTGCTGCCGCTGCAGAGGCGTCCGCACCGGATCTACGATATGAGCGGCCGGCGCGACCCCTGCCGGCTGTCGACGAAGGAGCTGACGGCAGAGGAGATCGCCGTGCGCGTCAACGACGTCTCCGCTGCCGGGCTCAAGGTGAAGGAGTGGCGGTTCGGCAAGGAGCCGTACAGCCAGAACGACCCGGCGCCAGCGGTGAGTGTCTGGTCTCTGTTCTTTGCCACGTCCGCCCTTCTCATGCGCCCTGACCCCTTGGGCCGGCTACAGCGCTTCCCGAGCCAGCTGGTTCATGATGGCCCGAGTCCCATGGTTCTGCAGCCGGACCGGGACGAGTCGTACCCGGAGGACGAGGAGGCCGGCAACACGGGAGCCGGAGGCGGCGAGGAGCACCTCGCGGACGCGGAAGCCGGCGGCTCTGTTCAAGCCGGTAAGTCTCTGATCCCGGATGTTTTGCACGAGTGGCCGGATGACGATGAAGATGACGAGGATGGGACGGGCGATGCAGCTCCTCAGGGCGCGGAGGCGGGCGATGGGGCCGCCCCCAGGGGGCGGCAGAGGAGGGTGACCGGGGAGCCGGCTGGCCCGAGTCGGCCGCATGGGAAGCAGCTGGTCGAGGCGTGGCCGGCTGCGAAGCGCTCTGCTACTGCACAGACGGGCGTCCTGAAGAGGTCCGCCAAGAAGGCGCGCCGGATGGTGCCGCCGGCGGGCCCGATGCAAGCGGTTCCCGTGGCCATAGGGGAAGTTTCTTTTTCGCAGTCGGAGTCGCTGCCTTATTCGCCGCTGTTGCCGTTGTTTTCTTTTCTTTCCTTCTTCTTCATTTCCCTCGCGCACCGACCAGGAGCGCGCTCGAGCTGGCGGAGACGGCCGCGGCAGCGGCGGCCGCGAAGGAGGCCGACCGGCGATGGGGCCGGAGCGGCACGGGGGAGAGCGAGGCGGCGGAGACCACCGAGGAGGTGCTCGCGGCCCGCCAAGCCGGCTCCGCCTTGGAGGACGCCCAGCGAGACGCCTGGAGGGCCCGAGCCGAGGCCGAGAAGGAGGTGGCCGAGGCGTCGGCCAAGGCATGGAGCTTCGCCGTCGCCGACGTCGTGGCGAGACGGCGACAGGTCGCGGAGGAAGCCGCATGGCCGGAGTGGACGGCGTCGTCGCCACCGTCGTCGCCGGTTGCGGAGCACTGCTCCAAAGCGGTGCATGACCCGACCCGTCGGGCGGAGGCCGATGCCCGCGCGGCCGCCGAGGAAGCAGCCGGTCGCGGCGAGTCCGGCGACCACGGGCCGGAGCCCGACCCGACGGCCGACCAAGAGGTGCCGCCGGCTTTTGACCCGGCGGACGGAGCCGGAGGCGGAGGCAGAAGGGACCGCGAGCCGGAGGTCGCGCCGGGCGGAGGGGGAGCGCCACCGCCAAGGACAGAGACCGCGCCGGGGAGCTCGCGCGCCCTGGTGACGACGGAGCCGCGGGCCACGGGGCTTAGCTTCGAACAGAGGCCGACCGGCAGCGGGACCAGCGCCGGGTCCGCGGTTCAGCCGCAACGGACCTGGGCGGCGAGCTCCAGCGAGGCGACGAGCGGCGCCCCCCGGAGCGAGTTGGATGCGGCGGTGGACTCTCTGCGGCTGCAGATCGCCAACCACCACAGCCAGTGGCAGAGCTTTGCCCAGGCAGAGAGCGGCCGGCTGCGACAGCTGGAGTAGACTTTCGCCGTGAGTTCTCCCGTCCTTCATGCTTTCTTGCTTTTCGTTTTCTTTTTGCTCTTTTTGACCGGCTTGATCGCCTTCCAGTGGGGGCGCGTCAGCGCACCCACTGGGTGTAGCCCCCGAGGCCCGGGCCGGCTGCGCAGCAGGCGGGTCGGGCCTTCTCAGGCGTCCGTGTGCTGACTTGCTTCTTTGCAGTCCATTTACAACCAGCGGGTGGCGGCGTACAACCGTCTCCTGGGCCGGTACCGCGCGGCCAGGGACCAGCTGGCGGCCAAGGAGGGGGAACTTTGCCAGGCCCGAGGTATTTTTTCGAACTTATTTCGTGCATTCCTCCAGTGGGGGCACGCCAGTGCTCCCACTGGGTGTAGCCCACGAGATCCGGGCCGGTTGCGCAGCAGCCGGGTCAGATCTTCTTCGCTTCTTGTTTGCTTTTTCGCCCGGCTTCTGACCGGAGTTCGGATCCGGATGCTCAGCCACCGCCGTTGACCCGGCGGAGATGGAGGCGCTCCGGCGCCAGCTGGCAAAAACCGGCCAGCTCCGTGACCAGACGCCCACGGAGCGCGACCGGCTGCAAGAGGAGGCGGCCCGGGCAGTCCGGGAGAGGGACGAGGCCGCCGCCGCCCATAAGGCCAAGCTGGACCGGCTTGCCGAGGAGCGCCGTCAAGCGGTGGCACGGCAGGAGGAGGCGGCAAAGAAGGCCGCCGAGGAGGTCGCTCAGCTCCACGCGGACCGCGATCGTAGCGCCAATGCGTTGGCGGCGAGGGAGCGGGATGCGCTGCTGGAGGCGCTCTACATCGACGAGCTCCTCACGCGTAAGCGTTTTTTACTTGCGTCTTTTGCTTCTTTCTATTTTCCGCCCTTTGGCGTCTTGGTCAATCTTCTTCCCCTTCTCTTCCAGGGTTCTTCCCCGAGACCCAAGGGTCGGCCGAGGCGGCGGTGAACGCCCACCGGCAGGAGCAGATGGCGGCGGGGGCCGCCATCGAGGAGTACGCCGCCTGGTCGGTGGCGGAGATCACCGTGGCCTCCAAGGCTCGCTTGGAGGCGGTGGAGCGCCAGATGAACCGGCTATTCGAAGCCAGTTTGTAGATGGTGGTCGCCCTCTTGCCGGGTGCGGTGGCGCCGAGCAGCGTGAGCCGGCTGGCGCGTTGGCTGGAGGCCGGCGCGGCGCGACTCAACGCGTGGAGGGCCTCCGCAGCTCGAGCCGGCGCGGACATGGCGCTCGGGGTCGTGCTGTCTTGGTATCCGACCATCCGCTTGGACCAGTTGCGCGCCCGGAGGGCTGGGGCGGAGGCGGACTTGACGGAGCGGGCGACGGCGATCGCCGTGCGGGCTAGCGACATTGCGTCGTTCGCCCCGTACGGGGAGTTCGTGCCGGAGCAGGCAGCGGACGGCGCGGAGCTTCCCGCTGATGACTTCGGCCTAGAGCTCGAGGACCCGGAGGGCAGCTCGGCCGAGACGGGCGCCGACGCGGACGACGACGCCTGCGAGCTGGACGACACTGCCACCACGGAGAACCCGGCGCTGAGTGATGCCGACGAGGCCGCAGCTTAGGGCTTTTATTTTTCCTGTTTCTTTTGAACTCAGAACTTTTGTTAGCCGGCAGATCCACCCACTGGGGGGTGTGAGTTTAATGTAATGAACTATTGGCCGCGGGCCTTGCTGTATATATGAATGCATGTTTGTCTCTTGTGTGCTTGCGCCTGCCGTCTGGTAGTTTCGCTTTTGTTCTTTTCCCTTAGCTGTTTTCCTGTTCGCTTCCGCTTTCGTCCTTCTCCCCGCCAGCCGGACAGCCGGGATCCGGTCTATAGCTGGGACGGGGAGCCGGACTCAAAAGAGAGCGCTTAGTACTAGGGCCTTAGGATTTGAGCGCAAGAGAAATACCCACTGGGCCTGCTGGCTGCAGCCGGCGAAGCCAGCTGGAGCGCAGCCGGTCTGTGTGGCGGAGCGTGAAGTGAGAAGAGCCGGGTTGGCCGAGCCGGTCGTTCGTACTTAGCCGTTTCTCGCGTGCGGATGCTTGCAGCCTTTGGCTCTAGCCAGCCTTGAACAGCCGGGAGCCGGTCTAGGCTTATGGCAGAGAGGGCTTCGGCGGTGCGCACGTTACTGATCGGGTTGAGGAGAATGCGGCGCAGGCTAGCCGGCGAGCCCCCGAGCCGGCCGTGCCGACCCGGTGGGGGGAGGCGAATGCGGTAAAGTGCGCAAGAACTCGGTAGAGATGAAAAGGTAGCCCCCGAGTGTCGTTCGGGGGACCTGCTGCTTTCATTAAGTTCAAAAGGGGTAGTGATACATACATACATGGTTCAACTGTAAAACGGACGGAGGAGCTCCGCGTTCCAGGGACGTTCCGTTTCTTCGCCGGAGGCGTCTCTCTTGCGCTTGCTTCGCTTTTGCGCGTCGATGAGGTAGTACGCGTTGTTGCGCAAGGCCAGTGAACTTCTGGACATCGCGCAGCCGAGCCGGCTTGCGCATGCGGTCGATTGCCTTGATCTTCTCCGGATTGGCCTCAATGCCGCGTTCCAAGACGAGGAAACCAAGGAGTTGGCCAGCCGGCATGCCGAAGACGCATTTCTCCGGGTTGAGCTTGATCTGGTACTGGCGCAGGTTTGCAAACGTCTCCCTGAGATCCTCGAGGAGGGTGAGGTGCTGCTTGGTCTTCACCACGATGTCGTCGACGTAGACGTGCACGTTCCAGCCGATCTGAGGCAGGAGGCATTTTTGCATGCAGCGCTAGAAGCTGGCGCCGGCGTTCTTCAAGCCGAACGACATGGTGATGTAGCAATACGCCCCGAAGGGGGTGATGAAGGACGTCTTGAGGGCATCCACCGGGTCCAGCTTGATCTGGTGGTAGCCCGAGTAAGCGTCCAGGAAGGACAGGAGCTCGCAGCCGGCTGTGGAGTCGATGACTTGGTCGATCCGGGGTAGGGCAAACGGGTCCTTGGGGCAGGCCTTGTTCAGGCTGGTGTAGTCGATACACATGCGCCAAGTGCCGTTCTTCTTCGGGACGAAAACCGGGTTGGCCAGCCACTCGGGGTGGAATACTTCCATGATGAACCCGGCTTTGAGCAGCCGGGCAATCTCTTCACCAATGGTTTTTCGCTTCTCCTCGGAGAAGCGGCGTAGCGGCTGCCGGACCGGCTTGGCATCCGACCGGACATGGAGTTTGTGCTCAGCGAACTTCCTCGGAACACCCGGCATGTCTTTAGGGGACCATGCGAAGATATCCCGATTCTCACGGAGGAAGTCGATGAGCTCGCCTTCCTATTTGCTGTCGAGGCCGGAGCCCACGACGACGTACTCGCCGGAGTTGGGATTGGACGGGTCGAGCGAAACCTTCCTCGTGCCCTTGGCCGGCTTGAAGGACCCCTCATCGGCCGGCTGCTTGAGCTGAGCCGGCATGACCGGCTGCTCGCCAGCCAGCGCGACAAGACGGTCGAGCTGGCGCCTCTCCTCGGCGATGACCAGCGACTCGGCCAGCTTGGAGCCGGCTTTGGCGCACTCCAGGGACTTCTTGTAATCGCCGGTGACGGTGATGATGCCCTTGGGACCCGGCAGCTTCATCTTGAGGTGTGCGTAGTGGGGAACCGCCATGAACTTGGCCATGGCGGGCCGGCCCAAAAGCGCGTGGTAGGGGCTGGCAAGGTTGACCACTTCGAACCAGATCGGCTCTCGGCGGAAATGGGCGCTGGTGCCGAACAGCACGTCCAGCCGCACCCGGCCGATGGGGGAGCACGAGGCACCTGGCACGATGCCGTGGAACACCGTCTGGGTGGGCTGCAGCTGGCCCTCCTCGATGCCCAGCTTGACCATGGTGTCGCGGTAGAGGATGTTGATACTGCTGCCTCCATCGATCAGCACCCACGAAAAGTGGCAGGTGCGCCTCTTAGCGACGAAGGTGGGGTCGAGGACGAGCGCGTAGCCACCCTGCGTGGGCATCATAGCCGGGTGGTCCTCCCGGGTCCAACTGACAGGACGGTCGGACCAGTGCATGTACTGGGGGACCGGGGGGACAACGGCGTTCACCTCGTGCTGGTACTTGCGCTTGCTGTGCTTGTCGTCGCCTTCGCTGGTGAAGACGACGTAGGCCGCGTCCTGCTGCGGATAGGGGTTGTTGGCGAGGGCGCGGGCTGCCGGAGGCGGCGGGGGAGGAGGCGGGAGCTGCGGGTCGGGACCGGGCGGTGGTGGTGGGAAATCGCCACGCATCAGGCGCTGGGTGATGCTGCAGTTCCGGAGCGTGTGCGTGGAAGGCTTCGCTCCGCTGTGGTGCTTGCATGGGGCGTCCAGCATCTGTTCGAAGGAGAACTTGGGCTGCCAGGCCGTCTTGCCGGTGCGCTTTTGCTTGACGCCGCCTTGCTCGGTCGGCTGCTCCTCCGCCACGGCGGCCACTTGCTGGTTGTTGTAACGAGGAGCCGGCTGCTCGGCCTTTCGCTTGTTGTTGTTGTTGTTGTTGTTGTCTTGCCGGCGCTGGTTGGTTTCGCCAGCCGGCTTCGGGGCGGCCGGCTGCACCGGGACCGGCTTGCCGTCCACGTCGACCGTGATCTATACGCGCATCGCTGAGTCGGCCGTGGCGTACTTGTCCGCCATTGCCATGAGCTCCGCCAGGGTGTCCGGCTCGTCGCACATCAGGCGGTGCTTGAGCAGGGTGCCGTCTCAGCACCCGTCGACGAAGTACTGGACAGCTTGCACTTCGTGGACACCTTCGCAGGAGTTGCGCAGCTCGGTCCACCGCGTGAGGAAGTCGCGGAGGGGCTCGCCCGGGCTCTGAACGCACATGGATAGCTGGCAAGGCCGACCCGGTCGCTTGTATGTGCTGGTGAAGTTGCGTACGAATGCATCTTCGAAGTCCAACCAGGAGTTGACGCTGCCGGCCCTCAGGCTGTTAAGCCATGTCCGGGCCGAGCCGAGCAGCATGAGGGGAACGTAGCGAACCGCCACACGCCGGTTGCTGCCGACGATGCCGACAGCCGTGGTGTAGTCGGTTAGCCAGTCCTCCGGCTTGGAGACACCGCTGTACTTGGGGGAGTCGCGGGGCAGCGAGAAGCCTTTGGGGAAGGGCTCCTCGCAAAAGCGGGGGCCAAAGCACGCCGGGCCGACAGAGCTCTCCTCCTCGAGAAGCGTGGACCGCGCCAGCCGGTCGATGCGGTGGCGGTCGTCGGTTTTGTCGTAGGGCTCGCGGGGGCCCAGCCGGCTTGCGACGGGGCCGCGTGGCACCGCGCCGGCGGAAGCCGGCCGGGGCCGTCGAGGCTGCGGGGGAGGAAGTTCCGGCTGCCGCACTCGGTCGTTGCCGGCTGTCTCGTCGGCAATGCCGTCGCCAGCCGTTGCGATGCGGTCATGCCGGCTCCGACTTGCCCGGTGCCGGCCAGAGTGGCTGGCGCTGCCGTCAGGGGAAGACGCCTGCTGTGTGTCCCGAAGAGCCCTCTCCGGGTTTCTGGTTTTGCCTGAGGCGGAGGCGGATGGCTGGGCCGAGTCGAAACGCTGCTGCTGCTTGTTCGGCGCGGTGATGAGGTCGCGGATGCGCTGCTGCTGCTGCAGCAGCTCCTCGCCCTCCAGGAACTCGAGATCCGCCATGGCCGCCTGCGCCGCGCGCATGTTCTTGACAGGGGTGTCGTAGACGGGCCAGCCTGCGCCTAGGGCGCGGCCGATTGCGCCCCCACGGATTCGCACCTCTGCAACCCGGCTGAGCTCAGCGGCGGCCGGCGTGAAGCCGTGGGCGATGTCGTACTCACGCTGGGCGGACTCCAGCCGGCGCCGCGTTGCCGCGAGCTCCGTGGCCTCGACCAGCAGATGCTCACGGTCCTCGTTGAGCTGAGTCGCCACTGCCGCCGTGTCGGCGTCGGGCGTGATGGGGGCTTGCAGGCTCCGGATCGTCTCGCGGAGCGGGTCGGCCCGGTGATACGTCTCCAACGTATCTATAATTTATGAAGTATTCATGCCATATTTATAACAATTCTATATGGTTTTGGTATGATTTGATTAGAACTAACCCGGACTGATGTTGTTTTCAGCAGAACTACCGTGGTGTTGTTTTTTGTGCAGAAATGAAAGTTCTCCAAATGAGTTGAAACTTTTTGACAATTTTTTATGGAACAAATAAGAAATACTGGAACCAAGACCCACTGGAGTGGGGCCACCCAGTGCCCACGAGGCACCGGGGCGCGCCACCCCCCCCCCCAGGCGCGCCCTGGTACCTCGTGGGGCCCACATGGCTCCGTCTCGCGTGATTCCAACGCCAAAAAATTACATATATTCAGAAACCTCCGAAAGTTAACCTAGATAAGTTTTTACGCCGCCGCAAGCCTCTGTACCATAGAGATCTCATCTACAGCCCTTTTTCGGCACCCTGCCGGAGGGGGGAAGGCATCACCGGAGGCCATCTTCATCATCCCGGCGGTCTCCATGACGAGGAGGGAGTAGTTCACCCTCGGGGCTGAGGGTTTGTACCAGTAGCTATGTGTATGATCTCTCTCTCTCGTGTTCTTGAGATGGCACGATCTTGATGTATCGCGAGCTTTGTTGATATAGATGAATCATATGGAGTTTTCCCCTCTCTATCTTCTTGTGATGAATTGAGTTTCCCCTTTGAAGTTTTCTTATCAGATTGAGTCTTTAAGGATTTGAGAACACTTGATGTATGTCTTGCATATGGATATCTGTGGTGACAATGGGATATTCACTTGAGTCACTTGATGTATGTTTTGGTGATCAACTTGCGGGTTCCGTGACCTTGGGGATTTATGCATAAGGGTTGGCACACGTTTTCGTCTTGACTTTCCGGTAGAAACTTTGGGGCACTCTTTGAAGTCCTTTGTGTTGGTTTGAATAGATGAATCTGAGATTGTGTGATGCATATCGTATAATCAAACCCGCGGGTACTCGTGGTGACATTGGAGTGCCTAGGTGACATTAGGGTTTTGGTTGATGTGTATCTTAAGGTGTTATTCTAGTACGAACTCTAGGGCTGTTCGTGACAATTAATGGGGATGGCTCATAAGATTGATCGGGAAGGATACCTTTGAGGCGGTTTCGTACCCTACAACAATTTCTTCGTTTGTTCTCCGCTATTTGTGACTTTGGAGTGAACTCTTTGTCGCACGTGAGGGATTTACATATGATTCAACTATGTCAACAATGTTGGGAGATCGCACTAGTGAAAGTATGAACCCTAGGCCTTGTTTCTAAGCATTGCAATACCGTTTTTATTCCCGTTTACTTTTCGTTACCTTGCTGTTTTTATATTTTCATATTACAAAAACCTATATCTACTATCCATACTACACTTTTATCACCATCTCTTCGCCGAACTAGTGCACCTATACAATTTACCATTGTATTGGGTGTGTTGGGGACACAAGAGATTTCTTGTATTTGGTTGCAGGGTTGTTTGAGAGATACCATCTTCAACCTACGCCTCCCACGGATTGATAAACCTTAGGTCATCCACTTGAGGGAAAATTGCTACTGTCCTACAAAACTCTGCGCTTGGAGGTCCAACACGAGTCTACAAGAATAAGTTGTGTAGTAGACATCACCCGGCGTGGCGGGGCCGCAGCCACGGCAGCAGCAGCCGCGGCGGCCTTTTCCTTGGCGCGCGAGGAGCCGGAGCTAGTGCCGATGGTCAGCACCTCCGCGCGGGCGCAGAGAGCCGTGACGTCGTCGGAGACGGCGCAGCCAACGGGGACGGGGGAGTCGGCGAAGCTGTGTACCTTGCTGGGGTACTCGTCGGGGACGAGCGCGACAAAAACGAGCAGCGCGCCGAAGGGGACGACGAGGCAGCCTACGGGGCGGGTGGCGTCCGCGCCTGGCGCAGCGTCGCAGCCGGCCGGGTTGGTCGTGTGAGGCGCACGGACCAATCCGTGCACGATGCGCTCGCCGGAGCTGGTGAAGGGCCTCGTCCGGAACTTGACTCCGGTCGACGCCGCGAGCAGCCCCACGGTGGGCGCCAACTGTCGTGGTGAAATCACGGCAGATGCCATGAGATGGCTAAAAGTGGGGGGCTGCGTGAGGACGCCGGTGGGTTCCGGAAGCGAGGTTGGCACGCGCATGCGGGAGACAAAAGGCATACCCAGGTTCGGGGCCCTCCGGAGAGGTAACACCCCTAGTCCTGCCGAATGGGTTAATAGGCTCAGAGGCCATAATGGTTACAATGGTGCTCCTGGAGCTGTTGGGTGGAGGAGGAAGAAGGAGCTAGCTTTCCCTCGGCCTCTCCTGTGAGTGTGTATGCGTGTGTTGCTACCGGATCCCGTCTGGTGCCGACCCTGCTGCATGGAGGCCTCCTGGGGGGTCTTATAGCCCGACCCCTCAGGGTTACAAGGGTAAACCGCACGCACCGGGACCCGGGCGTTGGCGTCTGGAGCCGGCTATGGGCCCGCCGGCTGCTGGGCCCCGCCTGCTGCGGGGCCCGCCTGCTGCGGGGCCCGCCTGCTGCGGGGCCCGCCGGCTGCTCGGCACTGTGGCCCGTCGCCTCGAGCGTCTCGGAGTGGACGGCGCGTGCGCGCTCTGCAGAGGCGTGCAGGAGTGGGCGGCGCGTGCGCGCTCTGCAGAGGCATGCAGGTGCTGACGCCGGCCGTCACGGTCAACAGGGTTGGCAGCTTTGCCGGCGCGCCCTCCCGAGACGGATTGCACTGTTTCCATGTTCTCCCGTCGTGGTGGGCTGTCTTGTCGTCGGATGCGATGGGACGGCCGGCGACCCATCGCCAGCCGGCTAGCGGACAGCCAGACCCGGCCCCGGGCCGGGCCTAGCCGGCTAGCACTAGGAAGCCGGTCGGTTGGCCAGCCGGCGGGGAGGGGCACGGGCTGCCCTGATGTTTTTGAAAAGGGGCTCTGGGTTCGCTTGCCTACCCGGGGGTCATCCCCCCGACACCTGGAAAGTCACATCAAGCTCGACCGCAAAGAAAAAGTGGAAATGATGACTGAGATCAATCTGCTTCACAATTATGCTCGTCAAGCTCTGCTGTATGAGAAAGAACAGAAGAAGCGCTCATGGACCCTTCTGCGCAAGCATTATTCTCGCAAACAATTGTCTGCCAAGGGAATCGAGAAAGATTATGATCATCTGGAGCTGTTTGAAGTTCCTCGCATCCGAAGGCAAACCCCAGTGCTTCCTCAGCGCTCTGCCTCCACCGACCTGCTATTTGTTGAACCCGATGATGAACTTGAAGACACTGCAGGCACCTATATATACAAGCCAAATGTACCTCGCACTGCTACTCCCGAAGCAGATCCTGAAGCCCGTGTTGCGTCTCTGACTCCTGCTTCGGCTTTGACCATCGCTCGTTCTGCTTCGCCGAACAGTTCGAGTTCTGGGGATTCTTCGGACGAGTAGTTCCTCGCATGCATTCTCTTTCCTTTTTGACACTTGTTGACAAAAAGGGGGAGAAGAACATCGAGAGATAGAAAAGTGGGTTATTTGCAGGGTGTTTCCATTTGCCATTTGCTCTTTTTTTTCGAACAATTTGCTTTTGGTCGTTGAACTTTTGGTCGTGGAACCTAATCTCACCGCCTGTGGTGTTGGTATACTGCGTCGTCATGTACCATTAATAACCCCTGCTATGCTATATTTGTTTCCAGTTATTTGTTTGCAGGTGCTATCGAATGCTTACTTCCTTGCAATAATTATCCTCCATATTTATCTTTCGTGCAAGGTTAAGTGAAAGCCTTTCAAGGAGGATCGGAATTCATGTCTCTCGAAAAGAGGGATCTTACTCCTTGAAACTACATATATCTCACTCCTATGCTTATCTTTCACTATCTAACGATGCAGGAGAAGAGAAGTCGTTTCAGAGTAAATTTACTCGTGACTAAAAAGAGAATTCTTTCTATCTATCTGACAAGCTGTTTTCCCTCGCATATGTCTATGGGATCATCTTTGTTGCAGGAAAATATCGTCTGAAGCATATCCACTCCGAGCAATATACTTGTGACTCCTTTGCTCTGATTATTCCTCGAACATCTAATTTGCAGGGAATCTACATCTCGTGTGGAATTAAACTATGTGCTGAGAAAATCTTCATGGTGTATCCTTTACCACAACGTTTTTCATATTATCCTCGCTATCTAACTAATCTATGTCAAAGGTTGTGTGTGGCAGGAAATACCTCAGACACCGTCGAGTGCATTGGTTGAAACTACGAATGAGATCATCTGCCAATGTCACTCATACAAAGATTCACCTCGCTACCTTCCGTATTATCTCCTATGCTCACTCAAATCAGAATGATGCATATCTTTAGGGGGAGCGTGTTTTATCTTCGTATTTATCTCTCGTCTTTCACCTTCCTTCACATTCCATTTCATTCTTTCATCTATCTTTCGATGTGTTCTGTTTTGTCAACAATCGTCCAAAAAGGGGGAGATTGTTGGTGCAATACTTGCCCTCTTGTGTTTTGGAGATTGTTGACAGAAACAGGTATGGACTGATTTGTTTGCTAGTGCACATAGAGAGAAATAGTCCATGCAGTACCGAAGAGAATGTTGCCTCCGGTGTACAGCTCGAGGAACTTCACCGAAGAATATCTACACCGCAGAGAAGAATGGCTACATCCTTTGAAGACTTGTAGACGAGAAGAATGAAGTGAAGGAGTTGACGCCTCGAAAATTTATTGCTGACGCGAAGCAATTGGTTCGGTGATTACGTCCGAAGAAAATTGACTGCAGCGATGGGAGGCGAAGACGAAGTGAAGACGTAGCATTCTTGTTGTTGTTCTTCTTCCATTTATTTGAGTCATAGGACCTCCGTACTATTAAGAGGGGTATAGGTTCTCGATGCTTAGATCCGCTGTGATGCTTAGCCCAAACCTATGCGAGACTGAGAGAAATCTCTTTATGCTTCGAATGATTACCTGCCAGCAGAAGACGTTGTTTTTCGTTGCTGCAGGAGATATCTTTTGAACTGAGGAGTTAGCATTAGTTGCTCCGCAAGTAATGTTACCGTTGTGCTCAATTTCCGACCGTTGGACTCGTGTCGTTCGCCCGTTGGCTGCTCTACATGTCCAATTTGGTCATTTACCTTCAGGGAAGGTTGCGGCTATAAATAGCCACCCCGCTCCAACGTTGCCCGTTGGCTGCTCCGCTTAAGATTTCTGAGAAGATTGATTGAGCATCCCCTCTCCGAGTGATTTGAGTTTAAGATCCACCGAGAGAAAAATCAAGAGCCAAAACTTAGACAGTGGTTGAGCATCACAGTAGTTCTGAGTTAGAGTTCTTGTACCTATTACTCTTGAGATCTGCGCACTCTCTAGATGGATAGGTGTCGGCTCGAGTGTCGAAGAGTAATTGTCTTCACCGAGCAAGATCTTCAGCAACCAAGAGTCATTGTGGTTTGCGAAGAAGTCTGTCGAAGGTTTGGATATCGCCGACAAGTATCTACCACGAGTGAAATCAACTGGAGTCTGATCAGCTCCGAGTTGAAGGAGAATAGGGCGAGGAGAGTTTATCCTCTGTGTTAAATCACAACCCCTCCAATCAGACGTAGTCCTTTGGCAGAAGAGCAAACTGGTCTACCAAATTCTTCTGTCGCCATCGAGCACCACTAGTTCACTTTACATTACTGCATTTCCTTCAGCACTTTACATTCGTGCTCTGTGCCGATAGTTGTATCTGATCAATTATAGTTCATCAATTGACATTCTCATCGTTCCTTTTTCATCGTCTCGGGTTGATTTATTTCTCTTCGTATTTCTGTGTGTCTGCGTAATTACATTCAGTGCCGAATCTATTCACCTTGTTACCACTTCCCGTGCATTTTCATCGTAGTCCATATATTGTTTTTCCTCATGCTGCTGGATCTATTCGTATATTGCATTACCTTCGTATCTATCTAACCCGTGTTCGATTGATAGCTGACTTCGACTTCGATAGATATATTCTTCTATAGCGAGCTCAATCAAGTGTTATTCTACCAAACCATATTTCCGCTGCTGTGTTTGGGATCAGTTCAAAACTTTCGCAAGAATTTTTGAATCTCCCATTCACCCCCCCTTCTGGTCGATATACTCTCGGTCCTAACAAAACGGTTATTGAGACAACACCGTGGGCGATGATCTCAGACAACCCACACAGTTTCTAGGAAGTAAACGTGTTGGATCAATGAACAATCACACACGACTTCCTCTGGACAACTGTTTGCGTTAGGCCACCTTGCACAAACGTTTTCCACATAAAAAGTGTGTGTGATGGACAGCCTATGCCACACAGTTTCTTCTAGACACCGTGCGTGATGCATTCAATAACACAAACGATAAAATTATTACTATCGTCTGCAATGGCAACGCTATCACAGACGATGTGATGCGGAAAACTGTGTGGGATGTATATACGAACGGAAACGTTTGTCTTGGATTCACTGTGTGGCATGTACATACGAACGGAAACGATTGGGCCCGTATAATTGTCTACGATGGCTCGCCCGATCGCACATGAGCTCTTTTTGCCCCGCATGTGTGACCGAAAGCCCTATCGCCGACGGTTTCTGGGTCGTGTGGGAAGGACCCCCCGATCGCACACACAGGCAAGGCGATGGTTTAAAACTCTGTCGCGGAAAGGGGGTAAAAACCGTTTGTATAGCAGCTCGCTGTACTAGTGACCTCTATTCCCGCAAACAAGGCGGCGTAAGCAGACCTCACGGAGAACCGACCATCCCGTTCCCAAGACCACTGGATGGTGTCCACAGCATCAGCGACGAGCTGTACCGCATCCACCCTCTGCCACACTGTCATGTAATCGAAAAGCTTCGCAAAGCTCAAGTTCGGGCTGACATCCTTCACCCATGATCCATGAGTGACCGCATCATGGACAGTTCTACTGACCTTCGCTCGCTGAGTTATGCGGGCGTAGAGCGTCGGGGCCAAATCTTGTAGCCTTACCCCGTCCAACCACCGATCCTCCCAAAACAGAATGTCCTTCCCATTTCCAACCGTTGCCCTAGTCGCGGCTCTGAATAAAGCCAAAGATTCCTTCGGGATTTTGATGGTGAACTCTTGCCATGGTCGATCACGCTCCACCCTTCGTAGCCAAGCCCATAGAGTCTGTAATGCTATGTTTAACCATCTGAGGCAAGGAGTACCTAAACCTCCTGCCCATCTCGGCATGCACACATCATTCCACGCGACAGAACAATTCCCACCATTAGCCTCCGCCTAGCCAGACCACAAGAAACCCCTCAAAATCTTGTTCATATCCGTAATGGTCTTCATGGGTAGATCAAGCGCCAACATCACATGTATGGATACCGAGCATAGGACCGATAGCACAATGATGAGGCGCCCGCTCTTCAGCAAGGTGGCAGCCTTCCATGTGGGTAGAAGGTTAGCCAAGTGATCCACCAGCCCTCGCAACTGAGCCGCCGAGGGTTTCTTGAGGCATAGGGGTAACCCTAGGTACTTACACGGAAAGGTCCCTATTCTGCATCCCAGGGTCGTGACAATACGAGTCTTCTCCTCCTCCGAGCAATGAATAGGCATCGCCGAGGTCTTCTGAAAGTTTACCCGCAACCCCGACGCCGTGCCAAACAATTCTAAGATCGCAGTACAGGCTCTCAACTCGATATCCGCTGGTTTGAAGAAAACAATCACGTCGTCCGCGAAGATGGACATCCGGTGCCGCAAACCAGATCTTGCCAGCGGGCTGAAGATCCCAAAGTCTGCTGCTGCATAGAATAGGCGGTGTAAAGGCTCCATGATGATAATAAATAGCATCGGAGACAATGGCCCGCCCTGCCGAAGACCACAACAGTTGTAAATCGGGCTGCCCGGCACTCCATTGACCATGATCCGTGTGGTTGAAGTAGCTAGAAGGCCTGATATCCACGACAACCAACGTGAGCCGAACCCCATGCACCGAATTACCTCAAGAAGAAAAGGCCATTGCACCGTATCGAAAGCCTTGGAGATGTCAAGTTTCAACATGACTGTCGGGTTCTTCAAGGCGTGCAGTCGTCTAGCCGTGCACTGAGCAAGCATAAAGTTGTCATGCATGGATCTCCCTTTCACAAATGCGCACTGATGTTGCCCCACCAGTCGCGGGAGGTCGTCCGTTAGGCGACAAGCCAGGACTTTGTCAAAGATTTTCACTGCTTCGTGCACCAAACTGACCGGTCTATAGTCCCTCAATTCCTCGGCGCCCTCCCTTTTGGGAAGGAGGGAGACAAGCGCCTTATTGATGGAGGCTAATCCACGCATATCCCCATTGTAGAAGAGAGCTAGGGCCTTCATGAAGTCATCCTTGATAATACCCCAACAGGTCGCAAAAAATCTGGTCGTGAACCCGTCCGGTCATGGCGCCTTGTCGAAGGGCATAGCCTTGATCACTTTAATCACTTCCTCGGCCGTGAAAGGAACTTCCAGATGTTGCAGATCAAGCGAAGGCAAGTTGAGGGCCTCCAAATTTAAGGCGTGAGCGCGAGGTGGTGTTGTTCCAAAGAGAGTTCCGTAGTACTCGTCCACCACCGCCGTGATACTATCCTGCCCGGTGATGATCTCATCATTGTGCCGCAAGGTCATCATCACATTCTTCCGTTGCCTGTGCTTGGCGTGACGATGAAAAAACTTGGTGCTCGCATCCCCATCCTTCAAATGTAATAGAGGGAGTAACTAAATTTGTCATCCTCGGCCAACAGAAATTGTCATATAAATTGTTTGCAATTGTCATGCCTCCCAACCAACAAACATTTGCCGGTTACTAGGTTATATCTGAAATACGTATTTTGCGTGACATGTGGCGTTCTTGGATAAGGGTTGCCCAAATTTTGTACGGAAATCTTGGAACTACCGATCGGTCGACGCATGGTTGGCCCCTTAACGTTGGTGTCTTCCTGGCGACGACAAGTCTGGGCCGTCCATTGCACGATCCGACGGCCCGAGGCCCGTGCCGGCAAACCCCTTCGGTAGCACACAGGAAGTTAATCTCACGCCTCACACAACCGGACTGTACTGGACTGCATGCACGATCGATCCACGGAGGCCGAAAACAAAACAAAACAAAACGCACACGAGCAGGAGCAGTGGCGCGGGCGGAAGGACAGAGCGCGATCGGGGACGCGGGGGTGCCACCGCATTTACCATCCACATGCACGCATTCATTGCCATCCCGATTCAACACCCCTGCCCCCTAATGGCATCCCCCGGTACTACAAGAGCCGCAGCAGCAGCCGTCGCTCCTCCTCCACAGGGACAGGGGCCATTGGAGTGGTAGATAGGACAAGAAGTTGGAGATCGAGAAGGAGTAGGAACCAACAGGCATGGAGATGGGCAGGAGCTGGCAGGAGCTCGGCGTCGTGGACACCATCTACGAGGACGACCACGAGGAGGAGGAGGAGACGGAGGACTGCTTCAACTCGCCCACCATGTCCTCCTCGGCGCCCACGTCGGCGTCCTGCTCGCCCGCGGCGCCGTCCGCCTCCTCCCTCCCGCCGGCGCTCAGGACTGCGGTGCAAGGATGGTACGTATGTCAGCCAATGTGACAATTCAGTTCGTTGTGATCTGTTTTGGAGTCCATGGACGACGCAGAGTTCAGAATTCGGCATCATTTGACTGGCTGACGATCGATTTTTTGCCTCCATGTTCAATTAGGTCGCGGGCGAATGGATCGCGCAAGCCGGACGTGATCGTGCGTGTCCAAGAACACTGCTTCCATCTGCACAGGGTAAGATCGACCGCTCCTTTTCTTTTCTTTTCTTTTCTTGAACGATCGAACACTTGGGATAGAAATTCACCACCTCCGTTAAAAACCGACGGCAGTGATGATGAATTACTTCTTTCTTCTTCGAAACTGCCATATTATTCGAATTTTACCACATGCCAAGCGTTTCTTGAGATCTTCTATGCCTTCTATACTTGAGCAAAACGGAACCGACTTCTCCTAGTCTCCTGCACTAGTAACTCCTGCCAATTTTCTTTTAACCAAGATGAAAAAAAATTAATAGACCTTGCTGCAGCTGCATGTTTTCCGTTAGTAGTAGGAAAGTAAATTATTTATGGCAAATCAATTCGAGCCCTGCTGGATACGTGCGCAGCGCAGAGATGACAACGCAGTCCACGCCCACGTCGTCAGACGTTTCTTGTGACGGTTAAGGAACGAGCAGTAACTCACAAATAGTTACTGCGCACTCTCCTGGCAGTGCCCATAGATTCATCGTGGGAGTTTCAGAAAATAACAGTGCGGGTACCTTGACTCTTACTACTAGTTTCTACTGTAAAAAAAAAAACCTTGACTCTTAGTTTCAACCTTGCACTAAGAATTCGCCTTCTCCCTGGTTAGGTATCGGTCAATATTGTCACTGTAGTAGCACATTGGACAATGGGGCCTGCATAAGATCCCCATTTGGAATACGGGATTCTTCCCTGAATTCGCGTAAAATTCCTGCAGGAAACAGTTCAGTTCCCGCAAGCTTCAGAAAAATAAATGGAAAAATAAACTGATTCTCAAGTCTTTTGTAAGCGGAGGTGGCCCCTGCCTTTAGAGGGTTTTTTTTTTGAACACAGTACAGACGCAAGCGTTCATATACACGCGCATACACTCACCCCTATGAACGCACACACGCACACCCTACCCCTATGAGCACCTTCGAGAGACTGAGCCGGCATATCATCTTGAAATTTACGAAGTCACCGTAGGCACCTCGTCATCGACGGGAACGTCTCCTCCCACTGAATGCGCATCGCCGGAAATCCTAAAATAATTCCAGAAATAAATGCGAGCACCAGGATTTGAACCCTGGTGGGCTGGGGATACCACAGTCCCTCTAACCATCCAACCACAACCACAGGTTGGTTCGCCCCTGCCTGTAGAGGTAGCAAAGCGGTTGAGGGTTTGGGCCTCTGGATTAGCTTAAATTTCGGTTACAACAAAAAGTGGCCCAAGTAGACATATGCCAGAGCCTCTGCCCCACGATGAACAGCGGAGTACCAATGCCGTTCTAACAGGCAATAATTGATGGCCGATTCTGTACCACATTTACTCCATTGCCTTGATTAGCGCACTGGCGTGCGTGCAGCAGGAGCGATCGTAAACTTCCAGTAACCTCTGTCGCAGGAGTTACTGGCGCCTTCAGACAAGTTTACTGCCTGCCATCCTAGCTCTACATGAT
This sequence comes from Elymus sibiricus, assembly GCA_039707655.1. Taxonomy (NCBI): domain Eukaryota; kingdom Viridiplantae; phylum Streptophyta; class Magnoliopsida; order Poales; family Poaceae; genus Elymus; species Elymus sibiricus. The sequence goes on along the minus strand of CM077666.1, from coordinate 161,454,344 downwards.
CATTGACTGTAGCAGTATATGCCCCTGCATCGTCTCTTTTACCCGCTGGGTTGTGTTTTTTTCTTTCTTTTTTTTTTCTGAAAAAGAGGGCGCTCTCTCCGATTTCCATTATGAGAAACCGCATGTTCGATACAGACTACTAGAAAGTAACCGCTGGGTTGTGTTGGTTTCAACTGAACTTTGACATGGTAAGGAGTTTGGCAAGAGGTCAAGGAGATATCTCCATATAGAAACGCTGAATGCGGTTAGGCTTTTGGTCCCTCTACATATGATCGTCGAACACATGGGCCGGCGCAGTTCGCGTATTGAATTCGACGTAGATTGACAGCCGATCTTGCCGGAAATTCAAGTAGTGTGGTATGAATTTCTTTCTGGATCGGGACCAGGCAGTATCGACGTACTGCGACGAGAGGTATCGCCCATTGCATTCATGCTGGCCGACAGAAGGGAGATCTGAGTAAATGTGAGGATCAGGCGGACGGACGGACCATTTCAAATTTTATTTATGGAGTCGTACTGAGTACTAGTACTAAACTTGATCGTAGTAGTACTGCTTTGCTGGGATTTGGATTCACAGTTCGGAACATTCTGTCATTTTGTTTTCAGTTTTGGCTGCAGCTCGTTATTTACAAGGTTTTTCGTCTGGACTGAGCACACGCACCCGGTTCAGTTTAGTGCTGAACTGAGTTCGACAGACACAAGAAACATTGTTTTCTTGTTCTTTTCCTCCCTCGAACTGCAGAACTCGAAGGATTTTGACAAATACAGGCCCAAAACCACTGAAAGCCTGAAACTGTTGCCAATTGCGCCAAAATGATAAAGATCCAATTAGTGCCGGCAAATCTGCAACCTGTTCTTTTTTGGTCTCTGCTCATCATGTGGGCTAGGCCAATCATCTGGGATCAAATGCTCTTGCTCTGTGCTTATTCCTACGATTTTTCCTGCCGCCTAGTAAGTTAAAACTTCAGAGTGTTTTTTCTTTTTTGCGAATATAAGAAAAACTTCAGAGTGTTGGACGTACAGTAATGTTTTTTAGCCAGCCAAGAGATTGATGTGACAAATGAAATGATAGTAGTTTTCTTTAACTCAGTTAAGCGACACTTAAACGATCCAAAATGTTCTAGTGCTTGTGTTTCTTGATGTTCAAAATTTATTTGCATTTCTGTATTTTTACCACGTTAGTATGTTGTCTGTTCCCAGGACCCGATCACGTCGGAGAGCAGCTACCTGAAGCGGCAGCTGTCGGAGTGCAGCGACATCGCCGTGGACCTACCGGCGGGCCTCACGGTCGACGCGTTAGTCGACGCGGTGGCTTCCTGCTACGGCGCCGACGTGGCGCTGTCGCCCGAGAACCTCGCCGCGGCGTGGGTGGCCGCGGACTGGCTGGAGCTGACCGCAGAGGACGGGCTGGCCCGCCGCGCCGAGGACTACTTCTTCGAGGAAGTGGCCACGGACCACGGCCGCGCCGCGGTGGTGCTGCGGTCGTGTGCGGTGTTCCTCGGTGGCGAGGCCGCCGGGGCCGGCGCGGGGCTGCTCGTGCGGTGCCTGGAGACGCTCGCGGCGTCCGGCGGCGCCGACGGCAGGTGGCTCGAGGACGTGGCCGCGCTGCCGCTCGAGGAGTTCCAGGTGGTCGTGGAGGCCATGCGCGCGCGGCTCGCGCACGACCACGACCTCATGTACACCATCGTGGATCACTACCTCGAGGTAAAGCTTTCTCCCCACCCACCTGCAGTATTTTTTTATGGAACGAGGGAATTCGATATGGACTGCACTGGTTCCTACTCAAGCAGTGTTCCTACTGGATCAGTGAGCCTAGCTAGTTTTTTCTTTAGCTTTGGCTTTAAGTTGAGTGTCCATTGCTCAAGACAGGGTATCTCCTAGAAGTGAGAAATCTGTCCAAGTTCAGACTGCTCAGTTAAACGTTTCTCTGAGGTTTCTGGCGGGTAAAACCCTGGCCTGAATCCAACTTTTACTGTCTGACAAGTATTGTAGAGATCGTTAACTACTCAATTTGCCCGCGATGTTTCATGGTGAAATCTGAAATGACTTGCTCTGTACAGTACTGATTGTTTTACCAATGGATGTGGGTGCAGAACCACAAGGGGAAACTGACGGAGGAGGAGAAGAGCCGGCTGTGCTACAACGTGAACTGCGCCAAGCTGTCGCACCACCTCTTCATGCACCTCGTGCAGAACCCGCGGCTGCCGCTCCGCTTCGTCGTCCAGGCCATGCTCGTCGAGCAGCTCCACTCCCACCACTCCATGCTCCTCACCCAGCACCACCACGCCGCCGCCGCGGCTCCCGTCTCCACCGCGCCACTGCCGTTGCCGCCTGGGCTACATAAGAGGTCCATCTCCGGCGCCTTCAGCAGCGCCGTGGCCGCCGCGACCGCCGGGGACGCCGCCAACATGACGCTCGGCGACATCCTCCAGCGCGACGCGGTGCTGCGCCAGTCCGCGCACATCCGCGCATCCATGGATGCAACGGGGCACCGCATCGACACCCTCGAGCGCGAGCTCGCCAGTCTCCGCTGCCGCCTGCGCCGCTCCGAGCAGGCCGCGGCTGCTGCCACGGCCTCGGCCGCGATCGACCGCGTGTCCGCCAAGTCGGCCAGCTTCCGCATTCCGCGCAGCCGGCTCTGGAACGGCGAGGACCTCTCGTCAAGCACCGCCACCACCGGCCGCTCCGTCGCGAAGGACAACCTTAGCCTCAAGTCACGTCTGGTGCACGGGTTCAAGAGCCTGTTCGGCCGGAGGCCAGGGAACAGTGTCGCGCCGCCGCCAGCGAGCAGTGATGACGCCGGCACTGATGTCCGCGTCGGCGAGAAAGGCGCGTGTGCGTCATGTCCACCGGAGCCGGAGGACGGCTACGATAAGGAGCTGTGCAAGGAGGAGTGGAGTACTCGGCCTCACCGGAGGAACCTGTCGATGGTGTGACCAGTCGATGCACCGCGAGAGCCGAGAGATCAGCGGCAATCGGTGCACGCCGAATACTTGTTGGAGGCTTTGGGTGCTTATTAATCATGGCTTATCTCTGATCGGTGCGGTGTATATACGAGTTTCAGTCTCACTGTATCGGAACTGTTGATTTTCACACGGCCACATGAATCTGTACGTCCATGGGTCCGTCCATGCGACGTTTACCTTGTTTCAGCACAACTACTATTTTTCGTCATTGCGTGCAACGGTGCAAGTTAAGAGGCATCGATCTCAAGTTCCTCCATATTTTTAGAGCGGTAAAACCAAGCATAATTCCAGCTCTCTGTTGGAGTTGTGTCGAATATAGTATACAATCACAGACTTTGAGTTGTATTGTCGAATATAGTATACGAGGATGGCTGACGACACACGTCTCTCGTGTGACACGCAACTTCCGCGCGTGTACGTCTCTGATCTCAACGCGTCTCTGCTCGTTTTTCCGGCCGGGATTCCTGCTCCGGCGAGGGGAGAGGCTAATCCTCGGCAATGCGGATGGGCGGTCGGTGGACGCCCGTGGATGGCGAGATGATGGTGGTTTTGCTCTGGGTCAATTGGTGCACTTCCCGTGTTACATAGCCAAAATTGTGACAGATGGGAGTGCGGCTAGGCACGTTGCGGGGATCGAGGTGAGTAATGGTGGCGGGCGGGTGGAGGAGAGGAAAAAAAGACTTGACTGAAATTCCATTTGCTTTTTTTCCTTCCTGAGATATGGAATGTCATTAAATTAAGTAGATGAGATGCCAAATATAGGACTTAAGCCTACCCACGATTTGGCTCCCCATTCGGTTGCGCTGCCGTTCCCCTTCCTCACAAAAACCCTAGATCGGAACTCCGTTGTGCTGCTTACCGCGAGAGGCGATGACGACGAGGGAGCAACAGATGTGGACGCTGGCCTATGGCGATGCGGTGAGAAGAGGGAGGTTGGAGGAGATCGACAGGTGGTTCCCGACCAAGCAAGCTTTGAACAAGGCGGCGTTCTGGGCGAGGAGGAGGATGGACAACGAGGAGCTGCTGCGGTGCTTCCCCAACTACGATGTGCAGCCGGCCATGGGGGTTCTCCTGTGGGCGATGCTGGAGGCGGAATCCCCGATCCCAGAGCAGAGATCCAAGTGGAAGGTGTTCAGATCCCCCAGATTCAGGCAGGATCCGCCTCTTGTGGAGGCGAGGGAGGTGGTGATGGGACTGCCGGCACCAGGGACGAGGGCGGTGCCGATCGAGATTGTCGACGACGAGATGGAACCACCACGCGGACGAGCCAGTAGGGTGGTGACGGCTCTGCCACGTCGCTCCCCCAGGCTGCTTGCCCTCTCCCGAGCCCAGTAGGGATCTCTCCGGCTGGCAGCCATTTTTGGCTGTTGGTCGGAGTGGATACCGATGGGAAGGAGAGGGATTCATCTTCAAATTGTTTTGGTAAGCACTCCACCCCATCCAAATATATGATCTCTACTCCACAAATTAGTGCGGATGGATCTGGGGGGGATTGGGGAAGAGAGATAGGGTGAAAAAAATCCGTAGAATACATAAATCTTCACGATCTCTATATGCAGAGATGAGTGATGAGATCAGGGGACCGAAAATGTTTTTTGGGAAAATTTTTGGCCCTAGCACCAATCTGTTGAATGTGACAGAGCAGAAAAAAGTTCATGATGCAGAAAAAGTGATGAATCACATGAGAAAAGGGAATATACCTCCCATAATGAATTATTTTGATGAGGATATGATGGACTTTGGCAAAATTACTATTAGTGAAACCCCAATTAATAATGTGATATCTTGTAAAAATCACTTAGATGGAGAAAAAAATGGAAAATGATAAAGTTCTGGTGGTTGGGGGCCCAATTGGTAAAGATGTAGAGGAATTCTGGAGTTTTGGCCAAGAGGAGAAAGGGAGCATGGTGGGCCTGGAGCCCATGCTCGCTCCCCAGGGTGAGGGGTATATAATAACCCCACATCAAGAGGGAGAGGAGGTAGTTCGCCATCAATTCTTAGGGTTTACCCCCCCCCCCCCCAGCCGCCGCAGGCTCTCTTTGAAATGGCTGGTAACTATAGAGGAGGGATGGGAGGAGGTAGGTTCAATCGTGGAGGAGGTAGGCTTGGTTTTGTCGAGCAGAAAAGGAATTTCAATGCTGCGAATCCTCCTGTAGATCGTTTTAGGAACAATTTTACTAGTCCAAACAATACCAGGGAAGGTGGAGAGAATGGGATGAGTATATCTGCAGCGGATGTGAAGAATGATTATGGGAGCAGAGGATGGGTTGATTTGCAGGGGGACAGGAGATTTGGAAAGAAAAAGTGGGACAAATGGAGATTAGTGGTGTTGTTAGAGAGAAGCAAGATGGATCAGGAGCTGGGAAGCAAGGGGGAGATACCAATCTCATGATGGAGCCGGCTCAACAGCAGCAATTGCTGGCAACCCTGTTATCCCAGCTCGCTCAAAATATGTCAACCGGGGGAATTGGTATGCCTCAAACCTCTGCTGGGGCTGGTGGAGATGTGGAAAATAGGGGGCTGGTAGTGCTGTTGTAAGACCTGAGGTAGAGAAACTGATGCTTGGTGGAAATGCAGGGGGAAATGATAGGCCAGTGGAAGAAAAAAAGATTCGGATACAAGAATTCTGGAACGTCAGGTTTAGGTGCCAACAAGCTTGGGAGACAGGTGTGTGGGAAATGTAAAGATTATGGACATGCTGCTAGAGAGTGCACAGCTGGAAACTGTTTGATATGTGTGAGGGTGTCCCGGACTAAGGGGTCCTCGGGCTGCCGGCCTATCTCTCATGGGCCGGACTGATGGGCCGCTCTCAACTCATCGAAGGAAGGCCGGACTACAGGCAACCACGGGCTCTAGAAGGAAACCTCCGAAGATTTGGCGTCTCCTCCAAGAAAAGTTAGCGTGGCCGGCATGGTTATCTCCTGATGGCTACTGACCATATGTAACCCTAGGTACCCCTGGTGTCTGTATAAACCGGAGGGTTTAGACCGTAGAGGGGAGAACCATTATCATCATATCCACCTAGGGTTTAGCCCATCCGATCTCGAGGTAGATCAACTCTGTAATCGTCATACAAGCACATCAATACAATCATGCAGGACGTAGGGTTTTACCTCTTCGAGAGGGCCCAAACTTGGGTAATCGATGTCTCTGCGTTCCTTGTTATCCATTGACTCCAAGATCCACAGTTCGGACCCCCTACCCGAGATCTGCCGGTTTCAGTACCGACATTGGTGCTTTCATTGAGAGCTTCCGTTGTAGGGTCATCGAGGATCAATGGCTCGCCTAGTCATCAACAATAGCGTCCGCTGCAGGGACGTTTTTGTTCCCGGCCAGCTCTTCGCGTTCGGCAGTGTCATGCTACACGCCGACTCAACCGGTCGACTCGACCGGGTTGATAGCTTTACCCCCGATCAGGAGATCACGTTTGGAAACCTAGAGTTTGTCGCCGACTCCCGGGGAGACCTTATTCTCACAGGATTCTCGGCTTCGCCCGAGGGACCCACAAACCATGAAGTCTTAACTTCGGGTACGGCTAGCCCCGCTATCAGGTCGGCCGCCATCGCGGATCCGTCCTTGAGCTCGGATCCAATCTCTACACTCAGCAGCCCAAGATCGACCTTGGCCGAGCATGACAACGGGGCAACTTCGAACGCTCCTAGCGCAGCAATACTGCGGGTTGACCCCGAGAACTGCCAGAACATGGGTCCAACGGATCTCTCGATATTAAACGGGATACTGGATCGGATACAGGCCATGGGAATCACCGACGGCCAATCCTCGGTCTACGACCAAATTGGACTTAAAGCCGATGACAGGGAAATTTACGCCCCTCCTGCCATCCACTTGGTCGCCACGATCGAAGACTCGGCTGAGGGCTCACCCCTCCTCCCGCTGGAGCCAAGAGCGGATCGGGTACACCTTTCCGATCATCAAGCTCCATCCTCTAGCTCGGCCTCTAGCTCGGCAGCCGATCTCCGCTCCGGAGAGAGACCAGAGCCGAAGTCTGACTCGACGCACAATCTCGAGTCTATGCAACCGTGCCTGGCTGGGAATTCAAATCCAGAGCCCGGCACGCCGGACTCCATATCGGTCTAGGACAAAGTCGCCGAGACCCCGGACTCGCATCCTGTTGGGATCAAAAAAATTATCCCACCCACCCCCCATATCGAGTACTGTCCGAGTAATTCAGGACAGCCTGACATATGGGATTTAATGTACGTCAAACAACAGCCCGGAGAGACAGTTCGGCAATTCTGGGCTAAATTCCTTCTCGTCAAGAACAAAATAGCGGACTGTTGCGACACGGAAATCCTGGCGGCTTTCCGACATAACTGCCGAGACGAAGGCATCTTAAACGCCCTCGCCCGCCGTCACATTCAAAACTTCTCCGAGTTATCGGACTTGGTGTTCAAATATTGCGCCATGAAGGATGCTTGGCAGGCTCAGCAAGAGCAAACGGAGTTAATCCTCGCCAAGGAATCAAGACGAGCTTGGGCGAAACGCGCACACCCTCGCCGGCCAGCTCAGTATGAGCCGTCCGGGAAAAGGAAGAAACTCCTGACAGGATCCAGAACGGTCCTCGATGAACTACTGGACAAACCATGCCCTATACACTCTGTCCTGCTCAACACAAACCCAACTCACAGCCTTCGAGCTTGCTGGGTGGTCAGGCAAGTGGCCAAGAGCGGAGAAGCCATCCTTGGAGGCTCATACGCAGATAGATACTCCTCAACGCTCTTGGACGATGACGCTGAAATCCTAACAATCTACGAGACGTATTCCTCAAAGGATCAGAGGAAGAGAGCCCTTCGAGAGCTCGGTCAGATCCACCATGTAGCAGAGATCGACTCATGGGTCGACACACCTATCACTTTCAGCGAAGAAGACCAGTCGAGATCTCGCCCTACCCGAGCTGCCGCCACCCTTGTTTTAAATCCCATAGTGGACGGATTTCGACTCTAGACGGTGTTAATGGACGGCGGCGGCGGGTTAAACCTCATTTACGAGGACACCTTGGACAAAATGCAGTTCGACAGATCTCGTATCGAACAAAGTCACACCACCTTTCGTGGGATCATCCCCGGAAAGGAGGCATGTTGCAGTGGTCGAGTCACCCTCGATGTAGTCTTCGGAACTCCCGAGAACTATCGATCCGAGGAGTTGCTTTTCCACGTCGTGCCCTTCCGCAGTGGCTACCACGCCTTGTTGGGGTGTGACGCATTCGCTCGATTCCATGCTATCCCACATTACGGATACATGAAGCTTAAGCTACCAGGGCTAAACGGCGTGATCACAGTAACAAGTGATCCGGATAGAGCTCTTCGGGTCGAGAACAAAACAGTGTCGCTCGCCCTCGAAGCATTATCCGAAGCCCTTGCAGCCGAAGAATTAACCGCGCTCCATTCAACGGTGAACAAGGACGATGTAATCCTCGACAAAAGGCCCAAATCTACATCTTTCAAACCAGCAGATGAAATCGTCAAATTCCAAGTACATCCAACAGATCCCAACAAGACGGCATCCATTGGAGCTCAGCTGGACCCCGCTGTCGATGAAGAACTGCACAATTTTCTGCGCGAAAACTGGGACATCTTCCCCTGGCACCCTTCGGACATGCCAGGGATCCCACGAAGTTTAGCCGAGCATAGCTTGAACATAATTAAAGGTTTCAAGCCAGTCAAACAGGCTTTACGCCGTTTTCTGAACCCAAGCGTCAAGCTATGGGCGAAGAATTGGCAAAATTGCTCGAAGCCGGATTCATCCGGGATATCAAACACCCTGAGTGGTTGGCTAATCTGGTCATGGTACCTAAGAAGGATAAATCCTGGCGGCTGTGTGTCGATTTCAAAGAGCTAAATAAGGCCTGCCCCAAGGATCCTTTCCCTTTGCCCCGCATAGACCAGATTATAGACGCCACCGCCGGACAGGACACGTTGTGTTTTCTTGATGCCTACTCCGGATACCATCAAATTAAAATGAAGGAGTCCGATCAAGCGGTCACAGTATTCATCACCCCTTATGGGCCGTTCTGTTTCAACACAATGCCCTTCGAATTAAAAAACACAGGGGCTACATACCAGCGCATGATCCAAACGTGTTTGGAAAAACAGATCGGCAAAACGGTCGAGGCATATGTGGATGACGTGGTTATCAAAACCAAACACGTCGGTCAGCTGGTGGACGACCTCCGTCAAACCTTCGACAGTCTGCGAACTTTCGATATACGGCTCAATCCGGACAAATGTGTCTTCGGAGTGCCCGCAGGCAAGCTGATCGGATTTATTGTTTCCGATAGAGGAATAGAGGCTAACCCGGCGAAAATCCGGGCACTGTCCCAGCTAGCGGTTCCTACCGAGCTAAAGCACGTCCAAAAACTGGCAGGCTGTGTGGCGGCCTTGAGCCGCTTCATCTCACGCCTCGGCGAAAAGGCCCTACCACTTTACAGGATGCTTAAATGGACCAAGAACTTCGAATGGACTAGCGAGGCAGCGGTCGCACTAGAGGAAATTAAAACGCTACTGGCTAGCAACCCCATCCTGACAGCACCCAGCTTAGGTGAGTCAATGTTGCTATACATTTCGGCCACAAACCAGGTGGTCAGTGCAGTCCTCGTCGTTGAACGAGAGGCAGAGGGTCACAAGCTCCTGGCATAGAAGCTAGTGTACTATGTATCCGAAGTGCTTACCCCGTGTAAAACAAGGTACCCGCACTACCAAAAGATAGCCTACGCAGTTTTCATGGCATCCCGAAAGCTCCGACACTATTTTCAAGAGTGTTCGGTCACGGTGGCATCCGAAGTACCCCTGAATGATATAATCAATAATAGAGATGCCACTGGCCGCATAGCCAAATGGGCCATCGAGATCCTCCCCTTCGAAATCATATACCGACCGCGCCGAGCTATTAAATCTCAGGTGTTGGCGGATTTCGTGGCAGAATGGACGGAAGCCGAGCTCCCTAGAGAGTACAGTACTTATTCGCATTGGACGATGTACTTTGACGGCTCCAAAATGCTCGCCGGACTGGGGGCTGGAGTAGTTCTCATATCTTCCACCGGCGACAATATCCGGTATGTACTGCAGATCATGTACACCGGCTCTAATAACGCTGCCGAATACGAGGCGCTGTTACACGGACTTCGGATGGCAGTGTCAATGGGCGTACAGCGGCTCGAGGTACGGGGAGACTCTAATCTCGCCATCTCTCAAGTCAGCGGCGAATTCGACGCAAAAGACCCAAAAATGATAGCATATCGTAATGTCGTCCTAAAAATATCCGCCCGTTTTGAAGGGCTGGAGTTCCACTATGTTTCTAGAGACAGCAATCAAGCTGCCGACGTTCTTGCTCGAATGGGCGCTAAACACGATCGCCACAGACGGCTCGGCCATTGAAGAAACGTCTTCGGCCCACGAAGTCATGGCGATAATCGCGCCATGGACCGAGCCCTTCCTCGCCTATCTTCTCCGCCAAGAGCTACCCGATGACCAGACTGAGGCAAGGCGCATAATTCGGCAATCTAAAGCCTACAAGGTCCATGAGAGCGAACTAGACAAGAAAAGCACTACCGGCATCCTACAAAGATGTATATCCGAAGAGGAGGGCAGACAGCTCTTGGCCGAAATTCATGCTGGCATGGGCGGTCACCACGCAGCAGCTCGGGCCCTGGTTAGCAAGGCCTTCTGAGCTGGGTTCTTCTGGCCCACCGCCCGCGCAGACGCCCAAACATTGGTCCAACATTGCGTTGGATGCCAGCTCTTTGCAAATCAAAGTCACATGCCCCCCACGGCTCTTCGGACGATACCGATTACTTGGCCTTTCGCGGTCTGGGGGCTGGACATGGTCGGACCACTTAAAGGGGGGACCAAGAAGAAGAAATATCTACTCATCATGGTAGACAAATTCACTAAATGGATTGAGGCAAAACCAGTAACATCAGCCAAGTCCAAGCCGGTCATTGATTTTATATCCAGCGTGGTTCACCATTACGGTGTCCCCCATAGCATAATAATGGACAATGGATCCAATTTTACCGCCCAGGAAGTAAAAGACTGGTGCACTAATTTAGGCATTAAGCTTGACTATGCCTCTGTATACCACCCACAGTCCAATGGACAAGTCGAGCGAGCTAATGGGCTAATTTTGAGCGGTATTAAGCACCGTTTGGTCCGATCTTTAAAAGAATCCGACTGCCACTGGGTTGAGGAGGTCGACTCCGTATTGTGGGGCCTGCGCACCACTCCCAATCGATCCACGGGCTACACACCGTTCTTTATGGTGTATGGGGCAGAAGCTGTTCTCCCCAGCGACCTTATTCATGACGCACCTCGAGTACGTATGTATGAAGAAAGGGAGGCCGAGCTAGGTCGGCAAGATGACCTGGACGCCCTGGAAGGCGAGTGCGACGTAGCTCGGGCTCGTTCTGCCTTTTATCAGCAGCAGGCCAGACGCTATCAGAGTAGGGAAGTACGGGCAAAGGCCTATAACGTGGGCGACCTCGTCCTATGACTCCCGGAGAAGCAGAAGCATAAGTTGTAGCCCAAATGGGAGGGGCCCTTCGTAATTGATCAGGTACTCGCAGGCGAAGCGTATCGTCTCCGCGACCCAAAGGACAACCGCCTCGAACCAAACCCATGGAACGCGGCTCGGCTTCGATGCTTCTATGACTAAACCAGCATCATCACCCTCTTCGGTTCATCCTTCTCGGATTTATATTTTGTCTTTCTCACGTGGCTAGTCTTTCCCGGGTTGTGTTCGGTTCAGCCGAACTACGTTAATTTTTTTCCGGCAAACATCTTCAAATGTACCACACGTTTTTACCTGGGGGCTTCTTTTACGAAGCCGGTCATATATTATTTGTGCAACCATCAGTTTTACCATGTTTACAACCTTCCAGTATCATTCTAAAGCCATCATATGCATCAATTTGACTGAAGATTTGGCCAAGCTGGGTTGCCTCGCTCCTATGCTTACTCCTTACATTCTCGATTGTTCAGCTAGGGAGTAAAGGGAGCACCTCTGCGATTGTTACGTCCGGATTACCCGGGTGCGTATCTGAGATGGGTGAAGCCAAAAGCTAGCGTTCTTAAGAATATAATTGGTCGGCCACAAGGGAAGTGAAAATAATTGGTAGCTATTACCATATTCTGGGGTTATTTTCCCGAAGTAACCATTACCCGTCTATTTCGGGTATTCGGTTATATGTCCATGGTCAACATGACAACCCGAAGAAAGGAATCCATAGAGGAACTATTTTCATCGGAAGATGTTTCTTACGTTAAACAGTAATATAACATAACTCCCCGAGCGCGTTTTGCCTGTTTGCACCAAATGGCCGGATTGCCTGGTTCTCCGAAGTGTTTTTCCCGATGTTCTCGGATCACACAGTAGGAAACACTCCTCGGCCCCTGGCCGAGGGGGCAGAAGCTGATGGCCGGTTAAGACAACGTTTTAAGCACAGTTTGGAGAATATTTGATGTACAGTACATAGATACATAGAATAAAAATGTTACTTTTGGTCAAGACCATCTATTATGGTCTCCAGCGCACAATCTGCTTGGGACAACCGAGCTGCAGGGATAACTTGGTCATATACCAAATGTACGGGCACTTCCCGCCCATCTGGCCCTACCGGCCCAACCCTAGCTAAATGCTCCGGTTCAAGCTTGGTGAAGCGGGTCTTAATCATCGCCCAAGCTTCCCGTGCTCCCTCTCGACAAGATGACATCTTCCATAACTCAAAGCGGCGTCGAGCTCCTTTGAATCGATTAGCAAGTTCGGCCATCCCGTCCGGAGCCACCTCGCCAGGCCACAGTGCCTTGAACATGCTCTTCATGGCTTTTCGGGCCCGCTCATGAACGGCGGATAGATCCTTCAGCAGGTCCCATCCGAAAGAGCTGGCCTCCTCTTCGGGGCGTCTAGTCAGAAGAACTAAAAGAGACATGGCATTGTTCATATTGATGTCTAATACGCACAGACTATGTATTGACCAATTAGGTTGCACTCACCGAACATGCCAGCTTTTAGTCTCCGGTTCTCCTCCTGGGATAAAGCCAGTTGAGCTTTCAAGCTCTTAATTTCTTGGGCATGTTGTTGATTTTCCGCCTTAAGCTTATCCCTTTCCTCATGATTTCGGGTCAGCACGCGGTAGCCAGCTTCTTGCTGCGACTCCGCATACCTTTGAGCCTCTCTGGCTGCGTCCAGATCCTTCTGCAGTTGGTTTATCGACTCGGCTGCTATGGACCAATCTTTCATTAGTAAAAGTGTCCCATATAATTCTTTACGACACACATTTAAGTCTGTCACTTACCGGGTGCCTCTCTGGTCCATTTCTTGACCTCATTCAGCTCGGCCTCCATAGATTTCAACTGTGTTTGTGTCAGCCCGAGGTCTTCGGTCAGCTTTTTGTTCTGCTCCCGAACAGTCTGCACCACAGTTCGGCATTACAACATCAGACCCTTAACTCGGCCGTCCCGCCCAAATTAAGGCTCGGGGGCTACTGGGTTAGACAATCGGTTATCAAAACCAATGGCATATCTGCAGACTAGTAGACATAAGTTTAAGTACCCCCTCGAGTCTTGTTCGGGCAGCTCCGAGGTACGCATCTACCGAACTAAGAGCATTAAACTCTTGATCGGAAAACACAGAATGTCGTAGCGATGCCTTACGCCGCCGGTGATTCATCACGCTTTCAACTTCGGAGTTGGTGACCGAGACGCCCCCTGAATCCTCCGGGTGTGTGTCTTCGGCAGGGAGCCCGGAAGTAGCACCGGCCATGGCAGGTGTCGGTGTAAAAACCGGCAGACCTCGGGGCAGGGGGTCCCGAACTGCGGATCTCGGATCGAGGGTAACAGAGACAAAGGGAGACAATGTTTTACCCAGGTTCGGGCCCTCTTGATGGAGGTAAAACCCTATGTCCTGCTTTTGTTTATATTAATGGAGGTGTATGGAGTACAGAGTTGATCTACCTCGAGATCGTAATATATGTCTAACTACTATAGCTAGGTGTTCGATGTTTCGCTCATGTCCCCTACGGGCTAAACCATATGGCTTATATACACGCCAGGGAGGGTATCTAGGGTTACAAGGTCGGTATCTTGGAGTAAGGCGACTGGAATAATCTTGGAGTATACTGCAAGTCTTTGGTAGAGGTAGTCTTGATCACGTCTCCCATCTTCGGCTTCCGGAGTCCATCTTGATCACGTACGGGGGCATACCGGCCCATCCGAAGAGACAGGCCGGCTAGGTTGGCACCCCCTAATCCAGGACACCGTCAGCAGGGGATCTCGGTCTTGGGTTACCCCCCGGCGCCTCTTCGATGCCCCCGGGTGAAGGTGGTTCTACATATCGCCTACGGGCCACAGCCGAGAACATTGATGACATACTCGGCGGTTGTCAAAAATAAAGACACTAAAAGAACAACGGATACGATACCTCTTTGGGGGAGGCGCGGATGATGTAACTCCCGTCGGCACTGCACGTTTGGACGCCCTGTGGCCACTCGCTGTTGGAGCCACCGGCGCCGCTCTCGCTGATGCCCGGCGTGTTGTGCGGTGGCCCTTGGGAGTGGAAGTCAGTGTATTCGGAGCCGCAGAAGTTGAGTGTCTTTTTCGAGAAGAAGCTCGTTGGTCACTTACAGCGGAGGAGGGAAGTGCCCCGGGGTGATCGGCTAAGATGGCCACTTTAGAACCATCGAGACCCTCCTGATAGAAAACTCCCTCCTCGAAATCGAGCGATGTCTCGGGATCGTCGTGAAACCCGGGGTCGTCCTCGCGAGAATGACTCTCCGGCTGAGGAGCGGGGCAACTCACTGTCTCGATCCAGCACCTCCAACTCTGTTCGGACAAATTAAAAATCCGATTAAGAAAAATTTGTGTATTATCTGAACTATGAACTATAATTGGACTAACCGCTTCGATGGGCTTATAGCTCGAAAAGCCGTCCTTGGGCCTTAGTCGAGCAAACTCTTGCTCTTCCCCCTTGAAGAGATCGGCCAATACGGCTGCCATTGCCGCCTGATCGGCGGGTCCTTTCCGTATGTATCGGGTTGAGTCATTCACCCCGTTGTAGCACCATAGGGGGTGCACCCTTTGTTGGAGAGGTTGAACGCACCAAGTAATGGCTGCTGCCATCACATCAATGATGGTTAACCCGTTGTGGGCTAGCCACCTCACTTGAGTGGCTAGGCGCATTACTTCGACACTTTCCCCTTGGGAGGGGCCCTTCGGGCGCCAGTTGAACCGCTTCTTCGGAGGAGCGAGTGAGAATTCGGGCAACACCCTCCAAGCTGGATCGAATAGGGGGACGTCTTCAATATAAAACCACTCCGAGGTCCACTCCTCGACATCCTTCTTGGGAGTCCCTATCGGATATCCCATTCCGGCGATGCGCCATACCTCGGCCCCGCCGACCTCGTAAATTATCCCTCCTCGGGTGCGAGGGATAAGGCAGAAATATTTCCTCCATAACTCGAAATGAGCCTCGCAACCCAGGAACATCTCACAAAGGGTGACGTAGCCCGAGATATGCAGAATGGATCCTGGGGTAAGGTGGTGGAGCTAGATCCCGTAAAACTCCAGCAGTCCCCTCAGGAAGGGATGAATGGGGAAGCCTAAGCCCCACAAGGGGAAGGGCACGAAGCATACCCTTTCCTCCCCGTGGGGGGGGGGGAAGTTCTCCGCAAAGGCCTCGCCGTTCGCAGACGTCAATCCGGGGCGGGTGGACGCGAGATCTGAAACGGGTAGATACCCCTGTGTCTCGAGGCTACCCAGTCGCATGCGGGAGACTGAGCAGCTCGCCCAATCACCTTGAAGGGAGCCGTGAGGACGTGAGGAAGAGCACGGGGCGCTCGCCATTGTTTGCTGGCTATGACCTCTCGGGGGTGTGGGGAGGAATGACAGGGGGTGGGATGCGTTAACCTTCGCCCCCTTGACTTGTTAAAAGGTGTTTTCTCCCCCACGAAGGGCATTTATGTAAAAGACTATTGGTTCACTTGCCTTCCCCAGGCACGTAGAAATCGAGGGGCGTCATTAATTCTGAATAAAGAAACGGCGGGCCCCGCAATACCTCGCTAATCGAAGGATGGTGAGTGGCCGAACTATTGCCAAACCGAACACAGGTGATGGAAGGAACTTGCCCCCCAAGCCGAAGACCCTCGGAGCATGGAGCTGACGAAGATTGTTGACCTCGATGTTGGAGGCTAGTTCGGGGGCTACTGAGGGTGTCCCAGACTAAGGGGTCCTCGGGCTGCCGGCCTATCTCTCATGGACCGGACTGATGGGTCGCTCTCAACTCATCGAAGGAAGGCTGGACTACAGGCAACCACAGGCTCTAGAAGGAAACCTCCGAAGATTTGGCGTCTCCTCCAAGAAAAGTTAGCGTGACCGGCATGGTTATCTTCTGATGGCTACCGACCATATGTAACCCTAGGTACCCCTGGTGTCTATATAAACCGGAGGGTTTAGACCGTAGAGGGGAGAACCATTATCATCATATCCACCTAGGGTTTAGCCCATCCGATCTCGAGGTAGATCAACTCTGTAATCGTCATACAAGCACATCAATACAATCAAGCAGGATGTAGGGTTTTACCTCTTCGAGAGGGCCCGAACCTGGGTAATCGTTGTCTCTGCGTTCCTTGTTATCCATTGACTCCAAGATCCATAGTTCGGACCCCCTACCCGAGATTTGCCGGTTTCGGTACCGACAATGTGGTAGAGACAACCACATCACAAGTGAATGCACCTGGTTGAAGCAAATCAAACCTGTTCCAAAATATCTTGGATATGTTGCTAAAGGACTTGGTGTGCTGCTAGTACAAAGCTTTAAAGATGTAATGGTGGCTGAACATATAAACCCCTTGGCTGTGGTGATCATCAGATCTGGGAAGATCACTCAGGCTGATTTTATTCAAGCATTTAGTGATATGTTCAGTTGGGGGTGGTAGTGGAGAGTTAGAGATTATGGAGAGAACTGTTGCCTTATGAGATTCCCTAACAAAGCCAAGCTAGTTGAACTTGCAAAATTCAATGACTCTAGTTTGCTGGATACTGGGGTTGTAATTAAAGTGCAGGGCTGGACTTTGGATCATCAAGCCATTGGAAAGTTACACACCACTTGGGTCCGTTTTGATGGAGTGCCTGACTGTTTTAGACACTTCTTTGGTATGTGTGAAGTAGCTGCTACTGTAGGGCCTGTGCTGGAAATAGATATGGATACAATTAACCAAGAATTCATCAGAGCTAAATGTGGGGTCAAAGATGTGGAAAAAATTCCTTCTATGTGGAAATAACTTCTCAAGAATTGATGCTGTTTAGAATTGGATCTAAGTTGGAGAAAATTGTGGAGCTTGGATGGTATAAAGAAGACAAGAGGAAGGAGCTGGAAAGTAAAGAGATAGAGGACAGAGTTGATCCTGAGGATGGTAGGAAAAGAGCTAAAGTAGAGGAGATTCACAAAAAAACAAATATCTCTGGGTAGTTTGTCTCTGGCCCAAGTTGAGGAAATTAATAAAAAATGAGTTGCTGAGAAAATCTCTGGAAGAACATATTGGTGCTGTGATAAAAGAGGGTGCTGCTGAGAGGGCAAAAATGCAGAAAGAGCTAGATATCATGTATAGAAAAATACAAGTGCTGGAGGAAGATAGACTGAGATAGAGTGCTTTGTGGGGAAAGAATGACAAAAGGATTGCTGACCTGGAAGTCGAGAATACACAGATGAGGGAAGAAATGAACAAACACCAGGAGATGATACAACAAATGATTCGGGATGCAGCAAACAGAGAGCAATATGAGCTAGATTTGGTAAACATGGAAATGGAGGATATTGAGAAAGGGGCTGAAGAGAAGAAAAGTGGAACTGAGGGAGATGGCTATTTGGAACCTACTGATTATAATGCTAGTCAGGGGTCAGAAACCTTTGGAGGAAAAATGCCAGCTGTACATGGAGACAGAATGACTGAAGATGATTAGGAGGAAGAGAGGAGAAGGAGTGCAAGATACAAAGGAAAAGAAGATCTCAAGGTGGAAGACTTGGCAAGGATTAGAGCTGAAGAAAGAAATAATTATGGTAATATTCCTGACCCTTTTGTTACAAATAGCTCCCTTTTACATATGACTTCCTTGATTGGGGTTGATTTGGGATGTTCCATTGGTATGATTAATAAAAATATGGAGGTGATTAACAAGATGGAGATAGCTAGGAAGGAAATGTATTTTACTAATTTGGATAGACAAAAAGTAGATGCTAAGATGGATCCTAGCACACCAGTTCATATTGAAACTAGAGATGCTACTTTAGAGGAATTATGCACAGATTTTGGAGGATCTGATGAGGAGATGGATAATGAAGAATTTGAAAAAATTAGAAAAATGTTCTCTAGTGGAAAATTAAAGAAAGAATGCTCTCCAATGATGAATTGTGTGAAGTATTCTGTTTCCATTGGTTCCCTGAAAAAAAAGGAAAAAGGAAAACAACATATTAAAAACGAAAGGTTTTTTTGGAATGCTAGAGGAATGGAAAAGGATCCCAAAAAAAGATTTGTCAGGGAAATGATAATGGAATATGGATTGGATTTCGCAGGGGTTTTGGAAACTGTTAAAAAAATCACTAAAAATAAACTATACAACTTATGTAATTGAAAAAACTTTGAATGGTATTGGAGCCAACCCAGGGGTCTCTCTGGGGGGATTTTGGTTGGAACTAACAGAGACCACTTTGATGTGATGCACTCTGAAATTGGGGAATATTTTGTTAGGGTAATGGTATATGACAGAAAAGCTAAATTTCATTGGAATCTTATAGCTTTATATGGAGATGCACAAGCTGATGGAAAAGCCAGTTTTTTGGCAGAACTGGCTAGAGTACATCATGATAATACAGTCCCCTGTTTGATAGGGGGAGATTTCAATATCATTAGGAAGGAGAGTGAGAAAAATAAACCAATGACCAATAGACATTGGAGCTTTGAGTTTAATGCCATAATTAAAAATGCTGGACTGAGAGAGTTCCCTTTGAATGGTAGAAATTTTACTTGGGCAAACAATCTGCCTAATCCTACTTATGAAAAGTTAGATAGAGTTTTATGTTGCCCTGTGTGGGAGGAAAAATATCCCCTGACAGTGGTGCAAGCTCTTGCTAGGGAGGTATCAGATCACACCCCACTGTTCATTGATTCAGGAGAACACAGTAAAAATAATCCTATCTTTAGGTATGAAAATCATTGGAATATGAGAGAAGGATTTAGAGAATTTGTATATAAAGTGTGGAATGAAACTTATAAGGGGGACACTTTAGAGAGGTGGCAAGCTAGGTTTAGAAATTTAAGGAAGAAAACAAAAGGATGGAACAAGAATGTAGATGCTTGGTACAAGAAAATAAAAAATGAACTTATTGAAAGACTGGATCAAACTGATAAAATGGCAGAAAAACAGGGGCTTACTGCTTTTGATATGCAGGAGCAAAAAGATTTAAGAGAACAGCTTAACAGATTACTTAAACAGGAAGAAATGAAATGGCTACAAAGATACAAAGATAAAGAAATTACTGATGGTGATGGCAACACTAGGTACTACCATGCTAAGGTGAATGGGAGAAGGAGAAAGAATTTGATTACTTCACTAAAACAAGAAGAAGGGGTAATTGAGGGAGAAGAACAATTAATACCTTATATTAGAAAGTTTTACAAAGATTTATTTGGACATCCTGAGGTAACTAATGTGTCCTTAAATGAAAAAAATCTCAAAAAAAAATCTGAGGGGGATGCAGAAAAGCTAATGAGGCCCTTTACCCTTTTGGAAATAAAGGAGGTGGTATTTGGCATGAAAAGAAATAAAAGTCCAGGTCCTGATGGCTTCCCTGGAGATTTTTACCAGGATTTTTGGGACTTGGTTAAATGGGATTTAAAAGAGTTAGTTGATGAATTTGCTAGTGGGAGGTTAGATATTTCTAGATTGAATTATGGGATAATCACCCTGGTGCCTAAAACTACAGATGCTAAACAGATACAAAAATTTAGGCCCATATGTCTTTTGAATGTTAGCTTTAAAATCATTACCAAAATCCTCATGAATAGGCTGAGTGTTTGTGTTTCTCCAATCATTTCTTCAAACCAGACAACATTTATAAAAGGGGGGTATATCATGGAAGGGGTTGTGATTCTACATGAGGCATTGAACACTAGTCACACAAAAAAACAAGATGCTTTGATTTTTGAAGTTGACTTTGAGAAAGCATATGACAAAATTAAGTGGCCATTTGTGATTAAGATGCTGCAATTGAAAGGGTTCCCTGATAAGTGGTGTGACTGGGTAATAAGACAATGAGAGGAGGGCATGTAGGGGTGAGGGTTAATGATAGAATTGGTCCATACTTTAAAACTTTTAAAGGTCTGAGACAGGGTGATGCTATGTCCCCTCTGTTATTTGATCTGGCAGCTGATGCTTTGGCTGTTATTTTAAACAATGCCAGAGATAATGATATAGTTAAAGGGGTGCTAGGAGATAATAATAATAAAGGTATAAACATGTTACAATATGCTGATGATACTATTTTCTTGTTGCAAGATGATGTTGAAAGTGCAAGAAATTTAAAGTTCATTCTGTGTGTCTTTGAACAAATGTCAGGATTAAAAATTAACTTTCATAAAAGTGAACTTCTTTTATTGGTAAAGCTAATGATAGGAAGGAATTGTACCAGGAAATTTTTACATGTAAAATGGGGGATTTTCCCATGAAATACTTGGGTTTACCTGTTACTGATATTAGAATTAGAAACAAGCACTGGAAAGGGGTGGTTGAAAAATTTGAGAAAAGATGTATCTGTTGGCAAGGCAGGCTGCTGGGATCTATAGCTGGTAGAATCTCTCTAGTGCAGGCTTGTTTGACTAACACGCCCTTGTTTATGATGTCCTTTTATCCCTTGCCAGTAGGTGTGAGGAAGAGAGCAGATTTCTATAGAGCAAGACTAGTATGGCAAGAGGATGAGGACAAAAAAAATACCACTTGGTGAATTGGAAAGAATGATGTCTTCCCAAAGACTATGGTGGATTGGGAATATTAAACTTAAATATTATGAACAAGGCTTTGCTTGTTAAGTGATTTTGGAAACTGGAAAATGAAGAAGGACTGTGGCAAACTATTTTGTTTACAAATATATCCCTGATGGATGTATTTCTAAAGTTAGAAAGAAGCAGGGAGACTCACAGTTCTGGGCAAGTCTGCTAAAAGTCAAAGACACCTATCTATCTATTATATTATTAATTATAAAACGATAGAAAACGAACGGTGGAGATTCAAAATTATAGAGTTATGATAAATAAACGGTGGTGATTCGTTGACCTCAACTCGGCAAGGCAGCGTATAGGCATACAGAGTCCATATGGCCATCTATTCCATCGGCAAGGCCAGCGTATAGTCACAAGGAGTCACATAGTCAGCTCAGGAAAAAATAGGAGCCCGTAGTCCATACGGCACATATTCCAATCGGCAAGGCCAGCGAACAGGCAAAAGGAATCCATACACGGGCCAACCTATTCCATGCGGAAACAAAACGGATTAGTACTCTGAGTCGTGTTGTTGCATCAGCATGGCACTACACACGTAACTTTTGAGTGCATCTCCAAATCTTCATTTTACCAAAAAATATTCACTTTCACTCCCTTGCATGAGCTTTTTTGCACGCAGAAGGTAAGGCATGATGTAGCTCAGACTTGCATGGGTGTGCATTGTATCAAGGAACTTAGCGGGAGTACATCAAAGTAATAAGTAAAGGTAAGCAAGAATATTGCTTGCAAATATCATGGTTGACATCTCTTAAAAATAGCATGATTGATGGAACGAGTGTGCCGATAAACAATTCAGAGGGTACGCATGTGAAAATATGAGCAAATATTTTTTACATGAAAAAGTATATTGTTATTTTTATTTTTGCATGGCATGACATTCTTTTAAAAACACCAGATAGAAACTTAAGCAGACAGACACACTCACACCACTATTCACAGACTCACACAACGCCTGTAAGTGAAAAGGAAAAAAATACTAAGTAATATATTGGCTCTCACAAGAAACCATAGAAATTTTATAAACGACACCAAAAGGGAAATAAATATAAAATCTAGCCGCGTAAATGGACGGTGAATTTATCAAACTAATAAGGAAGGTCGGGAAAGCTATGTTCATATAAAAGCAAAAAAAAATTGTGTCAAACCTTATTAAGCACAAGGGATAACTGCATGGACATTATTTTTTAATGCAATACACAAGCATCGACATCAACAGCAAGTCCGAATGGGTTCCATGGACAAAATTTAAATGGATGTGAGAACCTCGCAGGTTCCACGTTCATCCATGTTGACAAATTAATTAGCTCAACTGTTGATCATCGGGATTATAGTGTACAATGGTGTATATGAATTAGATTTTTTAGATTAACCTACAGTAATATAACTTTCAATAGTTAGATAAATACTATCAATCTCATATTTTAGAAAAAAAGTAATCTGTTTTGTTTTTCTATGAACTCCAATGACATTATATATAATGAATCTTCTATTCTTTTTTAAAAAAGAATATGCTATTCGTTGGACATAGAATTGAAAAAAATTATATATGAAGCTAGAAAGCGGGATGTGCAAAAAAATTAGCACTTTAATATTTATTAGCCAGTGGATTAAACCATCCATGTCCGATAAAAAATGCATGTGGTGTATTAGCATCCATATAAAAGTTAATAAAAATACTAAGTAGAGTCTTGCTGTTTCCCTAAAAAAGCATCCATATAACTTTTTTTTGCAGCAATCCATATAACTAATTAGAAACTAGCGACTGATAATATGATGTGTTGTGGTCCATTGTTTTATATAATCTATACCATACTGAATCCTTCTAGAAAAAGATCATATCAGGATGACAAAGGAAGGAAAAGTAACGGCGAGAAGACTTACATTTTACACACGTTACCATTTTTTTATATGGAGAGGAATTATATTCCTAATTTAAGCAGTGAAACTAGCTAATACAACAAGAAAAATAAAAGGCCCGTGCAAGAGGACTGTACACGTGCCATGATTAAACTAAAACAAAAGGCACACAAATATTTATAAAACAGAGCAGTACCGCCTACATGTATTATTTAGTTTCTTTGTCCAATATATCCACATGACGAAAATTTAAGGGCGAGCCTATTTTAGTAGTTAATGATGAATACACATGATTATTTTTATATTTCAGAGTGATATTAAGTTAGATTGGAAAGTTTCTTAATTTTTTTGGATAAAAGACGGACACCGATTGAATAGAAGAAGAGGAAAATTGAAAGCTAAATAGAGAATCCAACAAAAATATATTTAGATTGGCATGACATGTGCAGCGCACAGTGCTATGGTTTTTTGTTGTCACATACTAAATCTTTTGCGAACAACTTAATATACACAATAAGACAACAACAAAGTATTTCCTCATGAACCCACAGAAAAAGTATTTCGTCATGATATACGTATTGAATATAATATATATTTTTGAAAGATATGTCTAGGATGATTGCCACATAGGTTAGTAAAATAAAAACATTTTCCTGTCTGGAGATAACTAACTGAAAAGGATGAGAATTGAGTTTCCACGATGCGTATTTGTCTATAAACTTTTCCATAATTCTGCATGACTAGCTCAACATCTCATAGGTATGAAAACACATAGGAAATCTAGCCGCGCAAATGTGTGGGTCACCCTGCTAGTTTTCTATAAATTTGCTAAAAATAAGTTAGGAGATGGAAAAAATACTAGGTTTTGGGAAGATATTTGGGTTGATGATCATGCTTTAAAAGATGATTATCCCAGATTATATAACCTTTGCTTTGATCATAATATTACTGTGGCAGAGCCTATTTCGAAAGGATGGCATGGATTTAAGTTTAGGAGAACTTTGTATGGAGAAACTTTGGAATTGTGGAACATCCTAAAAAATAGATGTGAGGAGATTGAAATGGGTGAGGGTAGAGACAAAGTTGAATGGACTCTTACTGGGGCTAAAAAGTTTTTAGTCAAATCCCTTTACAGGAAAATGATCACTAATAGCTGCAATTAGCCACAAATTTTTTTGTGGAAAGTGAAAGTTCCTGCGAAAATCAAAGTGTTTCTTTGGTCGATGAACAAAAAAAGCATTTTAACTAAAAATTCTTTGATTAGGAAAGGGTGGAAGGGATCAAAGGAGTGTGTACTCTGTGGGAGAGAGTAACAGATATATCATTTGTTCTTTCCGTGCACGGCTACGACATTGTTATGGAGTTTGTTAAAGTGCTCATTTTGTTTGACATCCACTCCTACATCAGTTTAGGAGTGCTTTGGGCGATGGATCAAAACTTTTAGGAAAACAGAACAGAAATTAGTTCTGGTAGGGTTGTCAGCTATGTTCTGGGCTATATGGAAAAGCCGTAATGCAATTATTTTTGAAAACAAAAATTATATTGATCCTATGACACTGATTCAAACGATGACATATTGGATTATGGCTTGGTCTATTTTGCAGATAAAGGAACAAAGCAAAAAGGAGCTGGACTTGGGCTCAAAGCTTCTAGAACAAGTAGCAGGTGAAGTTTACAGGTCAGTGCAGGGGTGGAGGTATAACGTGCCAAGATTACATGAAGCTTAAGGCGTCAGAGATGTTGGCATGGGTGCATCTTCGCTTCGATCATAGCTGATGATAGTGTGGGCTTCGCTTCGCTTTGGCTTTTGGTTGTTCATGCTGATCGTCCCACGCCAAACTTGTATTAGGTCTGGTCGTGGCTATATGTCGTTTGTCATGTTTAGTCCCCCGGTGGTGACAATTCCCTGTGTTGGGTTTGCGCCAACTGAATGATGGATGTTATGTTTGGTTCGGTCATAGCTCTCTAGTTTTAGTCTGGTTGTGTGGCATAGGGTCCTTAAAAACTGATGCTTGTAGCTCGCTTTTGGTTTCCCTTAATGGAAATCGAAGGGGCAAACCCTTCTTTGATAAAAAAAATGTGTGTAGACTGGGTTGGAGTCGTGTCTTAATATGATATTTAGGCTGGTCACAATGGAAAGTATCATATACTATTATCATGCATATGATATAAACCTCTACAATGCATAGTATCATGATTTTGGTATCATAGTGACCGCATTTATTGCCATGCATGACACATATTAGTAAATTATTTAATATGATACGGTATCCTATTATGATACTCACTCACTTTCCTCATTTAATTGTATGTTGCCTCAGCAAAAATACCTACTCCCTCTATCCATATATATATGGGCTAATGCGTTTTTTGAGGCTAACTTTGACCACGTGTTAGAGCACTAATATATGTCATGCAAGTTACACAAAGCATAACGTTAAATTCGTACGTGAAAGGACATTTCAATGATATAATTTTCACATTATACATCACATATACTATTAATCTTATCAATACTCAAAGGTAATCTTGAAAAACGCATTAGTCCCTATATATATGGATGGAGGGAGTAGTTGGCATGCATGATACTACCTATGATACTCCCATTATGACCAGCCTTATATCCATGTTATATAATGCGAGGTAAACACACGATGTAACCTATGTCAACACAAGAGCATCTTGCTACTTGTAAGCTGCGTTGGGATTTTCCCCGAAGAGGGGAGGGGAGATGCAGTATAGTAGAGATAAGTATTTCCCTCAGTGAGAACCAAGGTATCAATCCAGTAGGAGAACCACGCAAAACCTCGTGAGCAGCACCTGCACACACAAAAGCAAATACTTGCACCCAACGCGGGCAAGAGGGTTGTCAATCCCCTTGAACTCGTTATTTGCAAGGATTAAATCTTGTAGGGGTAGATAGATAAATTACAAAATTAAATAAATTTCAGAAAGTAATTTTAGGTTTTCTTTTTATATGATTAAAGTAGACCAGGGGGCCAAAGTTTTCACTAGAGGCTTCTCTCTCGAACACATAGCATACGGTGGGTAGACAAGTTACTGTTGGACAATTGATAGAAAAGCGCATAGTTATGACGATATTCAGGGCAATGATCATGTATATAGGCATCATGTCCAAGACAAGTAGACCGACTCCAGCTTGCATCTACTACTATTACTCCACCCCATCGACCGCTATCCAGCATGCATCTAGGGTATTAAGTTAATAAAAACAGAGTAACGCCTTATGCAAGATGACATGATGTAGACAAAGTAAACCCAATCAATATGAATAAACCCCGTCGTTTTAACCTTAATGGAAACAATACAAATACGTTTCTTATCCCTTTCTGTCACTGGGATATAGAACACCGCAAGATTGAACCCATCACAAAGCACCTCTCCCACTGAAGATAAATCAGTCTAGTTGGCCAAACCAAACAGATAGATCGGAGAGAAATACAAAGCTATAATAATCATGCATAAAAGAATTCAGAAAAGACTCAAATATTTCTCATGAATAATCTGATCATAAACCCACAATTCATCGGTTCCCAACAAACACACCCAAAATAAGATTACATCGAATAGAACTCCATGGAGATCCAGGAGAACATTGTATTGAAGATCAAAGAGAGAGAAGAAGCCATCTAGCAACTAGCTATGGACCCGTAGGTCTGTGGTAAACTACTCACACATCATCGGTAGGGCAGCAAGGTTGATGTAGAAGCCCTCCGTGATCGATTCCCCCTCCGACAAATTACCGGAAAAGGTCTCCAGATGGGATCGCAGAAGAACAGAGGCTTGCGGCAGCAGAAAAGTTATTTCGTGGGGCTCTCTATTGGTTTCCCATTATTTGAGAATTTATAGAAGTGGAATTAGGTCAAAAGGAGCCACGAGGGCCCCACAATGTATCTCCTCGTGAGGCTTCTAGTCTCCTCCCGAAGCTTCTAGGGTCTCTTTTGTCCAGAAAAAAATCATCAAAAAGTTTCGTAGAGTTTGGACTCCATTTGGTACTGATTTTCTTAAAATCCAAAAACAAGCAGAAAACAGCAACTGGCACTGGGCACTAGGTTAATAGGTTAGTCCCAAAATAATAATATAAAATAGCATATAATTGCATATAAAACATCCAAGATTGATACTATAATAGCATGGAACAATCAATAATTATATATACGTTGGAGACGTGTCAGCATCCCCAAGCTTAATTCCTGCTCGTCCTCGAGTAGGTAATTGATAAAAACAAAAAAAATGATGTGGAATGCTACCTAACATGTTTATCATGTAATCTCTTTTACGGTATGAATATTAAGAAACGAGTGATTCAAAGCAATAGTCCATAATTTGATATAAAGACATCAATACTCAGGCATACCAACAAACAATCATTCCTTTCAAAATAAAAATGCTAAAGAACGCTATCCCTACAAAATCATATAGCCCGTCATGCTTAGTCTTCCTAACACAAAGTATTAATCATGAACTACCCCGATGACAAGCCGAGCAATTGGTTCATACTTTTTAACGCGCTTTAGCTTTTTTAACTCTCACGCAATACAAGAGCGCGAGCCATGGATATAGCACTATAGGTGGAATAGAATGCGGTGATATGGATTAATAAGGGAAAGTCAAAAAGGAAGATAGTCTCGCATCGACGCGGCTAATCAACGGGCTACGGAGATGCCCATCAATTGATATCAATGCGAGGAGTAGGGATTGCCATGCAACGGATGCACTAAGAGCTATAAGTGTATGAAAGCTTGAACTGAAACTAAGTGGGTGTGCATCCAACTTGCTTGCTCATGAAGACCTCGGGCATTTGAGGAAGTCCATCATCGAAATATACAAGCCAAGTTCTATAATGAAAAATTCCCACTAGTATATGAAAGTGACAACTCAGGAAACTCTCTATATGAAAAACATGGTGCTACTCTGAAGCACAAGTGTGAAAAAGGATAGAAACATTGCCCCTTCTCTCTTTTTCTCTTATTTTTTGCTGGGCTCTTTTTGGCCTCTTTATATATATATATATATATATATATATATATATATATATATATATATGACAATTTTTCCGTACTACCGGGTGTAGTTACTCCCACTTTGGTTTCGTACGTTGTAGGTGGTATCTATTATATTGTATATATATATATATATGACAAATTTTCCCTACTACCGGGTGTAGTTACTCCCACTTTGGTTTCGTACGTTGTAGGTGGTATCTATTATATTGGAGAGTACGTACGTGTAGTATGTAGTATGTAAGATTGTTTGGTTAGTATATATACTATTTTGTAGGTAGTATGTACCATATTTTGAGCATACTCCTTTTTACGTATAAATATGTACGTATTTCACAAATATGATAAAAACATGGGCTTACATGTAATTTTTTCACATAACTCGTTTTGGAGTATCTTAGATATAGTATATGAACATACTAAAAATGATAAAGTAGTATATATACTACCACATGGTAGTATATGAGATATGGGTGTAACTACACCCGGTAGTAGGATGTATTTTGCCTACCACTACAACCCAGGAGTAGTTACCCCACATGTCCCATATACTACCATGTGGTAATATATATACTACTTTATCATTGTAAGTATGTTCATATTCTATATATAAGATACTTGAAAGTGAGTTACATGAAAAAATTACAAGTTGGCCCATGATTTTTATTATATTTATGAAATACGTACACATTTGTACATAAAAAGAGCATACTCAAAATATGATACATACTACCAAAAAATTAGTACTGAAAATATATATACAGCCGGTCTATTCTCCTAATATTAGGACAATAGTTATTCTGATAACACTTCCGAACTGCATGCTCAACGCAAGCGCACGTCATTGTTGGAGCAAGAGCAATGCAGTACTGAGGCGAGTGAACTTCCCGTCGCAAAAAACTGCACGCAGTTTTTTCGGTACTGTTTTTGCTCCAGTTTTTAAACCGTTTGTTGGAACGAGGCTTGTAATATACCGTTGGAAAGCTATGTATTAGGCGCAACTTCGCCATGTTGAATTTTTTTTGAGATTCGTCACGGTTTAAGAGTAGTTTCGAAAATGGTGCGGAGCCCGACTAGTGGCAGCGAGCGTATTTTCACATTTTTTTTCTAAACCGCTTGTCGGAATGAAGCAAATGATACGCCGTTAGAAAGATATCATCGAGGCACAACTTTTTCATATATATTACTTTCTCTAATTCGTTACGGTTTAAGAGCAGTTTCAAATTTACTAAATCACGTAATCCTGTTTTTTCAAATATTTTGCAATTTTTGATACTGTTTTCGCTCCAGTTTTTTAACCGTTTGTTGAAATGAGGCGTGTGATACGCCGTTGGAAAGCTACGGACGAGGCGCAACTTTCATATGTAGAATTATTTTTGAGATTCCTTATGGTTTTAAGTTAATTTTGAAAATGGTGCGGCGGACGACGAGTGTCAGCGGTAGTTTTTTCGCGAATTTTTACAAACCACTTGTTGAAATGATGCAAATGATACGCCTTTAAAAAGATATCGACGAGGCGCAACTTTTTCATGTAGAATACTCTCTCTAATTGCTTACGGTTTAAGAGCAATTTTGATTTTACCAAAGTGCGGACACTCTGTTTTTCGCGACACCAAAATTAACGAAGGAACTGCATCAGATAGAAAACCGCACTGCTTCAGATGAAACACCGCACTGTTTCAGACGGGCAAAACGAACTGCATGATTTCTTTTGTCGGACGAAAATTTTCTCAGACAAGAAAGTGGACCGCACTTCACATCAGACGTAAGTAAACCGCAACACTATCGAGAAGTGAACCGCATTACTTTTTTATGTCATTTTCATAACAATTTTTTTGCACTTCACATTAGGGAGTAAGTGAACCGCGACAATACTGAAAGTGAACCACAACACTATCGAAAGTGAACCGCATGACTTTTTGTTGTCCTTTTTCATACTTAGTATTTTTTTTACGGGTGTAGACCGGTCGAGTGGACTGCAGGGACTGAGCGAGTGAACTACATCTAATAAGAAGCGAGCTTCTTTCAGATGTTTCTAATAAGAATCGAGTGAACTACATCGGGCGGGCGTAAGTGAACCGTAACACTATCAAGACTGAGTTGCCTTATCGTTTTTCTTTTATGGAGCGAACCACCAAACCATATATAATGAGTGCATCATTAGTCAACATTTTTTTGTCACACAATCCTTTCTCTTTTTCAATTCTTACAATGAACCACATAGCTTGGCAGAACGAACTATATTGTGTTTCCAACAATTACAAAACAGACTTTGCAAGTTTTACATAACAAGCCATCAATCAAACAGAATAAAAAAATAGCAAGACCCGGCGAACAACACAAACCCAATGGCCATGGTGAACGAAACTGCATCGCCGCAGTAGCCGAACTGCAACACTTGCGAGGCTAAACCGCACACATTGCTTGACCGCACTGTACATCCATACACAATCGACAGCGACCAAATCACGGCAACAGAGATGACCAACGCCGGACTGCACACACACACACGAGGTGAACCGCCGGAGGTGCACAGTGCCACACCGCCGAGCTATACGAAGACACGGAAAAAAAACTTGCATGGATGCGTTGCCGCCTTGCCGGAAGTACATGTGCCAATCCTGCAAACACCCTTTGCCGAAACTGCACGTCGGCGGGCCGCGAGCTGCCCCCGCTGGAGATGTGGGCTACGGCATACTCCGGCCGTGTGGACTGTACCCGTGGATGACGACGCAACAGGTGGAGGGCTTGCAGCGGTGGAGGAACCAATAGTGGACTGCACGCCCGAGCTGCGCGGACCACGAGCCACTCGTGGGTGAGCTGCAAGTCCTCAGTGAGCGTCAGAATTGCACTGCATCAAAAACAACTCATCATTTTTTTTTCTGAAAACAGTAGAAAATGCTTCTGAACAGCACCAAACCTAGACGAGATTCGCACGACGAACTGCACGGCGTCGCCGTCCCGTACTACATGTCGTGTGTGGGCTGGTACCTCACCGGAATATGATGAAGGCGGGTCGGTGAAGAGATGGCCTTGTTGCCACACTGCATCACACGCGCATGGGCAGAGAGAGGCCGTCAGCGACCTCGAGCTCACCATGCACCGCCACCTGCGCGCCCATCCCCATTACTGGACCGTTGCTTGAGAGGAGAACAACCCTCGCGCTGGGTCGACGGCGAGCTCACCTCGAAGCGCATTTGCGTCCCCATGGGGTGAAGTGCACAGAAGGCGCGAGGGAGAGCCGCCAGCGATGTTTGCCTGTTCCTTCGGTGGCACTGCATGCCGCGTGCATCGGTGGACTGCAACAAACGCTTTGCGAGATGCACAAACATCAGTAGGAGAGCTGCACGCAACGAGCCGATGAGCTGCACTGGGTCATCCTGAGCCCGTCGCCGGTCATGCTCTCTGTGGGCGGAGGAGGCCATGTTGTCAGCTGCTAGGAGCTTAGCGCCTCCCCTTTTTTGCATATCCGGATTCGGCCACACCGGCGCCCCTGACCTCCTGGAGTGTGGCTGTGCAGTGCAGCGGCCCTTGAGGTGCAGTGCGGCCGCGACCATGTGCGCCAGTGATGAAGGAAATAGCTGGGGAGGGAGGTCGGGGTGGCCGGGGGTTGTCTCGCAGATCCGGACGGGGAATGTGGCGCGCTGGCCGACGGCGGGGCGGGCCGGTAAAGCTTGGAGGTGGGGGAAAGGCTGGGCAAGATTCTCCGCTGCCGCTCCACCTCGCTCCACGCGCCCTCGCCTAGATCCGGGCCACGGACGGCCGGATTCGTTCCCGGGGCGCAGCCAAGGCGCGGGGAGGGAGCAGCGGGAGGCCCGCGGAGGCAGGGGGTGGAAGGGAAGAAGGAAGTGGTGGCGGGGCAGCGGCGCGAAGGCGCGGGGCGGGAGGCGGCGCGGCGGCGCAGGGCGGGAGGGAGGTGGTGCGACGGCGCGCTGGAAGGAGGACGTCGTGGGGAGCACAGGGAGAGAGGAGTGGGCTGGTTTGAGGAGTGGACGGGGCAGTTCGGCTGATTCCTTTGCGTGGTTAGTTTGTAGCTTCGGGGGTGGGCGTCGGGTGTTAGAAGAGTCTTATTCTCCTAACACTTTCTCTTATTCTGCTAACACCCTAACCAACCCGACCCGCGCTGACTGACGGAATAAAACAAAACCACCCTACCCCTCGGCCTCTCTTCTACCCCACCCCATCACTTTCTCCCCCGCGCCCCACCCCTCACCGCGCCGCCAGGCCACCACCTGCCACCGTGCGGCCGGCCATCTCCCACCGCGCGGCCGGCCACCACCTCCCACCCCGCCGCCGGGCCATCCCCCCCGCCACCCTGCGCCGCCGCGCTGCCGCGCCGCCCCCGCGCTGCTATGCCGCCACCTCACCCGTGCCGCTGCGCCACGTCCTCCCCCTGCTCTGGCGCAACTCCTCCCCCCCGATCCGGGCACCACCTCCTTCCCCCCGCGCCGCGCACCAAGGTCCCCCGCCGCTGCCGGTCGCCGCTGTTAGAAGAGATGGTTGGGGGAAAGAGGGGAGTCCGGGACCCTGTGGATCCGCGTACAGGGGGCGGCGTGGGAGTGCCGCGGCGCCGGGATCGATTGGGATCCGCTTAGAAGCTGGGCTGCAGAGGGATCCAGTCTGCGCGGTTGCCACGCCGGAACTCCTCTACCTCACCCCTCTCTGTGCTTTTCCTGCTACTGCGAACGGGACCCATGTTTGCCCCGCCCCCGCCCGGCTGTCCCCGCGCTCCACCGCATCCAGCCGCTAGCGCCAGGTCGAGCTACCCCGCCTCCAGTCGGCTGCGACGGGGGTCCGTGTTGTGCGGCAGCAGGGTTGGGGGCACCCCCCGTAAGCAGCAAACAGCAGGTCCAGGTCCGGCTTCGGTTTCGGTGGCTCGTGTGTCGGCCGTTGCGGTACAGCCGGTGGGCTGATGCAGCTCCTTCCTCCCTAACAAGCAGCTCCAGCAGCGTTGCTGTGGAGATCGTTGACTCCAGCCAGCGCGCGTGCAGTTCGGCTGGCGTCGGCGTGCAGTCCAGCTAGCGCAGGCGTGCGGTTCAGCACCGCGCAAAGGTGGTCGTTGACTCAAGATAGCGCGTGCAGTTCGGCTACGCGCAGTCCTGCGGTTCAGCCACCTCCAAAAAGTTGGGTGTGTTTTTGGTGTAGTACGGAGCATTGCAGTTAAGAGTTTAATTTAATGTCAGATTTGCAGTGCAGTGCTGCGGGGGTGCAGTCTAAAACTCGGGTGTGTTCTGGTGCAGTTCGCTAGTCTCCCATCTGCAATACCGATATCTTGAATAAATTTGTTTGAAGAAGACAAAACAAAGTAGTTCACTCCAATTTGTGTAGCAGCACATTACCCCTCTGTATGGAGTGCAATTTGTTTGTGTTTCAAAATTCAGTCGACTACATCAACATTTGCAGTGCGTTTGGTCCTCGGATGTGGTTCACTTTTGAGAGTAATGTTGTTCACTTGCGCCCAACATGAAAGTGCGAAAAATTTAGCGGAACAACAAAATAGTAATGCGGTTCACTTTGATATATGTCGCGGTTCACTTGCTCTTGTCTTTGTGGTCCACTCTCGTTCATAAAAAAGTAAAAAAAAAAGACAACAAAAACTCACAAAAACTCGTCTGAGAAAATGTACGTCCGACACAAGAAATCATGAAGTTCACTTGATTGTCTGATGTAGTGCGGTTTTCCGTCTGAAGCAGTGCATTTTTCTATCTGATGCAGTTCCTTCGTTGATTTTGGTGTCGCGAAAAACAGAGTATCTGCATTTCGATAATTTCAAAATTGATCTTAAACCGCAAGAAATTAGAGAGAGTGTTCTACATGAAAAGGTTGCGTCTCGTCGATATATTCCCAACAGCGTATCACTTGAATCATTCCGACCAGCGGTTTGTAAAAAATCATGAAAAAATGGCTACTGCCACTCGTCGTCCGCCGCACAATTTTCAAAATTAATTTAAAACCGTAAGGAATCTCAAAAACATTCTATAGATTAAAGTTGCGCCTCGTCCGTAGCTTTCCAATGGCGTATCACACGCCTCGTTTCGACAAACGGTTAAAAAACTGGAGCGAAAACAATACCGAAAAATTGCAAAAATTTGAAAAACAGAATTCCGCGATTTAGTAAATTTGAAACTGCTCTTGAACCGTAACGAATTAGAGAAAGAAATATATATAAAAATGTTGCGCATCGACGATATCTTTCCAATGCCGTATCATTTGCTTCATTCCGATCAGCGGTTTAGAAAAAATCGCGAAAATACGCTCTCTGTCACTCGTCGGGCGCTGCACCGTTTTCGAAACTGCTCTTAAACCGTGAGGAATCTCAAAAAAAAATTCTACATGGCTAAGTTGCACCTAATCCATAGCTTTCCAACGGTATATTACACGCCTCGTTCCGACAAACGGTTTAAAAACTGGAGCGAAAACAGTACCGAAAAAACTGCGTGCAGTTTATATATCATCCGAAGCCTCAGCCCGACTTGTGGGGGAATCACAGTCTCCATCGTCCTTTCCTCACTGGGACAATGCTCTTATAATAATGATCATCACACTTTCATTTACTTACAACTCAATATTACAACTCGATACTAGAACAATATGACTCTATATGAATGCCTCTGGCAGTGTACCAGGATGTGCAATGATCTAGCGTAACATGTATAAAAAATGATGAACGGTGGTTGAGCCACAAATACTATGTCAGCTATATGATCATGCAAAGCAATATAACAATGAAGATGTGTGTCATATAAACGGAACGGTGGAAGTTGCATGGCAATATATTTCGGAATGGCTATGGAAATGCCATAATAGGTAGATATGGTGGCTGTTCTGAGGAAGATATAAAGAGAATTATGTGTGATAGAGCGTGTCATATCACGGGGTTTGGATGCACCGGTGAAGTTTGCACCGACTCTTGAGGTGAGAAAGGGCAATGCATGGTACCGAAGAGGCTAGCAAATTGCGAAAAGATAAGAGTGCGTATAATCCATGGACTCACATTAATCATAAAGAACCCACATACTTATTGCAAAAGTCTATTAGCCCTCGAAGCAAAGTACTACTACGCATGCCCCTAGGGGGATAGATTGGTAGGAAAATACCATCGTTCGTCCCCGACCGCCACTCATAAGGTAGACACTCAATAATAAATCAAGCTCCAACTTCATCACACAACTAGGGACTATACGTGCATGCTTCAGGAATCACAAACCTTAACACCAATATTCTTACTAAACCACAATCATTCACTAGTACATCTACATATTACCATCTTAATATCACAAAACTATTGCAAGGAATCAAACTTATCATATTCAGTGATATACATGAAAGTTTTTATTATATCCCTCTTGAATACCTATCCTTTATGGACCAATCTTATAACCCGTGCAAATTGCCATTACTATTTATTAGACTCTCAAAAAGACTTAAGTGAAGCATGAGAGTGCAACTATTTCTTTAAAATATAACCACCAACGTGCTCTAAAAGATATAAGTGAAGCACTAGAGCAACTGCCTAGCTCAAAAGATATAAGTGAAGCACATAGAGTATTCTAACAAATCACGATAAATGTGTGTCCCTCTCAAAAAGGTGTGTTCAAAAGATGATTGTGGCAAACTAAAAAGCAAACAAAGAAAAGAAAACTATGGCACAAGACGCTCCAAGTAAAACACATATCATGTGATGAATAATTATATAGCTCCAAGTGATATACCGATAGATTGTAGACGAAAGAGGGCATGCCATCCGGGGCATCCCCATGCTTAGACGCTTGGATATTCCTTGAATATTACCTTGGGGTGCCTTGGGCATCCCCAAGCTTAGGGTCTTGCCGCTCCTTATTCCTTCATC
The DNA here is from genome assembly GCA_039707655.1 of Elymus sibiricus. Taxonomy (NCBI): domain Eukaryota; kingdom Viridiplantae; phylum Streptophyta; class Magnoliopsida; order Poales; family Poaceae; genus Elymus; species Elymus sibiricus. The sequence goes on along the minus strand of CM077666.1, from coordinate 161,418,587 downwards.
CATCGTGATCTCACCCAAAACTTGAAAACTTCAGCACACAAAACTCAATAGAAACCTCGTGAGATCCGTTAGTATAACAAACAAATCTTAAACTTTAGGTACTGTTAGAAATTGATTCATTTTTAATTCTTGCATAATGCTACTGTACTCTAACTTCTCCATGACTTGTACCCCCCTATATAATCCATAGCATCATTAAAATAAGCGAACTATGCAATAGAAAACAGAATCTGTCTAAAACAGAATAGTCTGTAAAGATCTGAATAAAAATCAAAATTCTGTAACTCCAAAAATTCTGAAACATTAGGACAACGTAAACAATTCATATACCAATACTGTGTAAAAACTTCAAAATTTTATCGCGCTCCAGTAAAATTAAGGAAATTCTGCACTGGACTCAAAAGTTTATGTTTTCAAACAACATCAATTATACTATCATCCAAACCATCCTAAAGATATTACTTGGCACAAACACTAATTAAAAGATAAAAACACAATCATAACAGAAGCTATAATTGTGTAACACAAGAAAAATAAAAATTTTGCAATAAAGATAAATATTGGGTTGCCTCCCAACAAGCGCTATTGTTTTATGCCCCTAGCTAGGCATAATGCATTGTTTCAAGTATTATCATCCTTCAAATTAATTCCATAGGTGGCCCTCATAATAGATTCATATGGTGGATTAATTATCTTTCTAGGGAAGTGTGCCATCCCTTTCATTAATGGAAATTAGAATCTTATATTACCTTCTTTCATATCAATAATAGCACCTATGGTTCGTAGGAAAGGCCTACCAAGTATTATAGGACAAGACAGATTGCATTCAATATCAAGCACAATAAAATCCACGGGTACATAATTTCTATTAGCAAGGATAAGCACATCATTTATTCTACCCAATGGTTTCTTAGTAGTTGAATCCGCTAAATGTAAATTAAGGGAACAAGCATCCATATCGGTTAGACCTAGCACATCACATAAAGATTTTGGTATAGTAGAGACGCTAGCACCTAGATCACACAAAGCATTACATTCATAATATTTAATTTTAACTTTAATAGTAGGTTCCCATTCATCATGTAATTTTCTAGGTATTGAAACTTCCAACTCAAGCTTTTCTTCATGGGCTTTTATCATAGCTTCTACAATATGTTTAGTAAAAGCTTTATTTTGTTCATAGGCATTTGGTGAATTTATCATGGATTGCAACAAGGAAATACACTCAACTAAAGAACAATTATCATAATTAAAGTCCTTGTAATCCAAAGTAGTGGGCACATCACTATTTAAAGTCTTGACCTCTCCAAACCCACTTTTATCATTTTTATCATTAAGATCATCACCCTCCGAATAATTGTTATGCCTTCTAACTAAAGTTGACTCCTCTCCAGTCCCTTTTTCATCAAGTTTTATATTACTAAATAAAGATTCAATAGGTGAGACACCAATCATTTTAATATCTTCATCATTACCAGAATGTGACTCCGGTTTAGTAGCCATCTTATTTACTAGTGTGGTTTGTTTATCCAAAAAAAATCCTAACAAGTTTTCGGTACGAGCAAGTTGAGACTGAAGATTGGCTACTTCTTGATTGACATCTTCAAGTTGTTTATTGATGGTATCGAATAAGATAGAATGCTCCTTAAGTTCCTCAGAAAAGAATTTATTATGCTCATATTGTGAAGACAGAAAACTCTTAGTGGCATTTTCAATTTCAGACAACCTTTTATGATGAAAACTATCGTGAAATTTCTCTAGAGACATTGCGACAAAGCGAGCAAACAAGCAAATAAAAATATTTTTGTGTTTTTGTAATTTTTATGAGAAGTGGGGGAGATGAAAACGAGAGGCAAATGCAAATAAAAAGGCAAATAAAAGTAGAACAAGTAGATGATAGTTTGTGCGAAGGTACTTGATAGGTTTTGATGATGTCTCCCCGGCAACGGCGCCAGAAATTCTTCCTGCTAATTGTAAGCTGCGTTGGGATTTTCCCAGAAGAGGAGGGGAGATGTAGTACAGTAGAGATAAGTATTTCCCTTATTGAGAGCCAAGGTATCAATCCAGTAGGAGAACCACGCAAAACCTCGTGAGCAGCACCTGCACACACAAAAGCAGATACTTGCACCCAACGCGGGCAAGAGGGTTGTCAATCCCCTTGAACTCGTTATTTGCAAGGATTAAATCTTGTAGTGGTAGATAGATAAATTACAAAAGAAAATAAAAGTAAATAAATTTCAGAAAGTAATTTTAGGTTTTCTTTTTATATGATTAAAGTAGACCCGGGGGCCATAGTTTTCACTAGCGGCTTCTCTCTCGAACACATAGCATACGATGGGTAGACAAATTACTGTTGGGCAATTGATAGAAAAGCACATAGTTATGACGATATTCAAGGCAATGATCATGCATATAGGCATCACGTCTGAGACAAGTAGACCGACTCCTGCCTGCATCTACTACTATTACTCCACCCATCGACCACTATCCAGCATGCATCTAGGGTATTAAGTTAATAAAAACAGAGTAACGCCTTAAGCAAGATGACATGATGTAGACAAAGTAAACACAATCAATATGAATAAACCCCATCGTTTACCCTTAATGGTAACAATACAAATACGTGTCTTGTCCCTTTCTGTCACTGGGATATAGAACACCGCATGATTGAACCCATCACAAAGCACCTCTCCCACTGAAGATAAATCAGTCTAGTTGGCCAAACCAAATGGATAGATCGGAGAGAAATACAAAGCTATAATAACCATGCATAAAAGAATTCAGAAAAGACTCCAATATTTCTCATGAATAATCTGATCATAAACCCACAATTCATCGGATCCCTACAAACACACCGCAAAAGAAGATTACATCGAATAGAACTCCTAGGAGATCGAGGAGAACATTGTATTGAAGATCAAAGAGAGAGAAGAAGCCATCTAGCAACTAGCTATGGACCCGTAGGTCTGTGGTAAACTACTCACACATCATCGGTAGGGCAGCAAGGTTGATGTGGAAGCCCTCCGTGATCGATTCCCCCTCCGACAAAGTACCGGAAAAGGCCTCCAGATGGGATCGCGGAAGAACAGAGGCTTGCAGCGGCAGAAAAGTTATTTCGTGGGGCTCTCTGTTGGTTTCCCAATATTTGACAATTTATAGAAGTGGAATTAGGTCAAAAGGAGCCACGAGGGGCCCACAAGGCAACCCGGCGCGCCACCAGGGGCGTGCCGGGTTGCCTTGTCACCTCCTCGTGAGGCTTCTGGTCTCCTCCTGAAGCTTCTAGGGTCTCTTTTGTCCAGAAAAAATCATCAAAAAGTTTCGTAGCATTTGGACTCCGTTTGATACTGATTTTCTGAAAAGCCAAAAACAAGCAGAAAACAGCAACTGGCACTGGGCACTAGGTTAACATGTTAGTCCCAAAAAATGATATAAAATAGCATATAAAACATCCAAGATTGATACAATAATAGCATGGAACAATAAAAAATTATAGATACGTTGGAGACGCATCCGTACGGCCCCTCATATATCATGCACAACATCCACATATCTCAAATCCAGACTCTCAAATCCATGCAAATCCATGCGCGTCCATCATACAAGCCAATGTCGCACGGAAATAACAAATGTTGGTACGAAAAATACATAGTTTTTACATAAAATTTATTTTAACTGTACAACTCAAACATCAGCACTTTGGTTTCCATTGTTGGTCCCCATATGCTCCAAAAGATCACTGAGCAACCGCACGTGCACCTGATGATCTCGAAGATTCTGATGCATCTGAAGAAAATTCATAAGCTGAGCTGCATCTTGATCTTCCGGGATTTGAACTTGTTCTCCGTGCGCTTCAAAATCATTGGTTTGGGAAACACCATCACCCTCATCCTCGACAATCATATTGTGCAAGATAACACAACATGTCATGAGCTGCCACAAAGTTACTGATTCCCACATCATTTCAGCTCCACGATCAATTCCCCAACGAGCTTGAAGCACTCTGAATGCCCTCTCCACATCCTTCCTCACTTCTTCCTGCATTGTTGCAAAGTGGCTTTGTTTCCTGCCCTGTGGTTTGGATATGGTCTTCACAAACGCCGCCCATTGAGGATAGATGCCATCGGCATGATAGTATCCCATGTTGTAGTCACGGCCGTTGACGGTGTAGTTGCACGGCGGCGATTCCCCATTACAGAGCCTCCTGAACACCGGAGATCGTTGAAGCACGTTAATGTCATTGTGAGAACCCAACATTCCAAAGAAAGCATGCCAAATCCATAAGTCATGTCATGCCACTGCTTCTAGTATGATGGTGGCCTCTTTGGTGAGATCTTGACATATTCCCAGCAAACCTTTGGGGCAGTTCTTCCATTGTCAATGCATGTAGTTAATTGATCCGAGCATTCCTGGAAACCCTCCGGCCTCTCCAATCGCCAACAACTTTTCTGTGTCCTGCACATTTGGTTCTCTCAGATACTCTGCTCCAAACACCTGCACCATGGCGCGGGGAAACTTGACAGTAGTTCTGAGGCACATGCTCTCCCCCATCCTGACCATCTCACCAATGACATCTGTGGCAGTACTAAGTGCAAGCATCCTTAGAGCAACCGTGCATTTCTGCTTAGCACCGAAAGATAGTTGGCCGCATATCTCCCTTGTGAACTTGAAGTAGTCATCGTGTGCCTCCACTCCCTCCACAATGCGCAAAAACAATGGTTTCTGCATGCGAAAATGGCGACAAAACCATGGATCATCCGGACAAGTTGGGTTCGGAGCAAAGTAGTCCATCTGCGGTAGCCGTGCTCCGGACACCCTGTCCCGATTGATCACTCTTCTCCCTTTGATTGAACCCTTGAAGTTGAGAATATGCTGCACCTGCCAGTCCATTGCCTCTTGCATGCTCATGAGCATGATCATGTCCACTTCTTTGCCCGAATTCGACGAATCGAAGAACTCATTTTGAATGACTTGATCAAGCTCCATCGGTCCATACTCCTTGTCTGACGAAGCATTGGAATTCATCATTTTCCTTAAAAAATTTCCCAAAAAACTGGGTCGGATAATGTGTCAAACACATAGAGCGCAGGGGGAGCCCGAGAGTTGCCGGACGTACCACAGTGGCGTCCGGGCCGGCGACGACGTCCACGTCGGCGAGGATGGTTGATGACCCACAAGTATAGGGGATCAATCATAGTCCTTTCGATAAGTAAGAGTGTCGAACCCAACGAGGAGCAAAAGAAAATGACAAGCAGTTTTCAGCAAGGTGTTTTCTGCAAGCACTGAAAGTAGCGGTAACTGATAGTTTTGTAGCAAGATAATTCATAACGAGTAACAAGTAACAATGGTAACAAAGTGCAGAAAGGTGGCCCAATCCTTTTTATAGCAAAGGACAAGCCGGAACGATCTCTTATATAAAGCAAAGCGTTCTTGAGGACACATGGAAATTTCATCTAGTCACTTTCATCATGTTTATTTGATTCGCGTTCGCTACTTTGATAATTCGATATGTGGGTGGACCGGTGCTTGGGTGCTGTTCTTGCTTGAACAAGCCTCCCACTTATGATTACCCCCTCTCGCAAGCATCCACAACTACGAAAGAAGAATTAAGATAAATCTAACCATAGCATGAAACATATGGATCCAAATCAGCCCCTTACGGAATAGCGCATAAACTAGGGTTTAAGCTTCTGTCACTCTAGCAGCCCATCATCTACTTACTACTCCACATTGCCTTCCCTTAGGCCCAAATATGGTGAAGTGTCATATAGTCAACGTTCACATGACACCACTAAAGGAAGCAACAACATACATATCATCAAAATATCGAACGAATACCAAATTCACATGATTACTTATAACAAGACTTCTCCCATGTCCTCAAGAACAAAAGTAACTACTCACAAATCATATTCATGTTCAAGATCAGAGGGGTATTGAATATCATTAAGGATCTGAACATATAATCTTCCACCAAATAAACCAACAAGCATCAACTACAAGATGTAATCAACACTACTAGCAACCCATAGGTACCAATCTGAGGTTTTGGGATAAAGATTGAATACAAGAGATGAACTAGGGTTTGAGATGAGATTGTGCTGGTGAAGATGTTGATGAAGATTGGTCCTCCCACGATGAGAGGATCGTTGGTGATGTCGATGGCTTCAATTTCCCCCTCCCTGAGGGAAGTATCCCCGGCAGAATCACTCCGCCCGAGAGCAAAAGTGCTCCTACCCAGGTTCCGCCTAAGACGGCGGCGCTTCATCCCGAAAGTCTTCTCTTTATTTTTTTTTCTAGGGCAAATGACCTTATATAGCAGAAGGAGGGAGCTGGAGGACTGCCAGGGGCCCCACAAGCTCGGGGGGGCGCTCCCAGTGGGGTAGGGCGCGCCCCCAGGCTTGTGGCTTCCTGGTGGGCCCCCTCCTGGTATTTTTTTCCGCCAATATTTTTTATATATTCCAAAATAATTCTCCGTAAATTTTCAGGTCATTTGGAGTTGTGCAGAAGAACTATCTCTGCTGTAGCCCTTTCCAGTCCAGAATTCCAGCTGCCGACAATCTCCCTCTTCATGTGAAACTTGCAAAATAAGAGAGAAAAGGCATAAGAATTGTATCATAAAGTGAAATAATGATCCAAAACATAATAAATAACAGTAGGAAAACATGATGCAAAATGGACGTATCAACTCCCCCAAGCTTAGACCTCGCTTGTCCTCAAGCGAAAACCGAAATCGATAATCATGACCACATGTTTAGAGAGAGAGGTGTTGGGGATGTTCCCCACTGTTGAGACCTGGCGTGAGTGAGACCCGGCAGGCGGACGACTCTCATGGACCTTGTGGGCCGACTCATGGAGAAGGGCTAGAAAGAGGAATCTTACCAACTTGAAGAGCAAGATTAATGAGTTAGAATAGGTTATGGGTCACAAGTACGACCCGGAATCTATTGTAAACCTAGGGACTCAGCCTATTATATAAAGGGGAGTCCCTAGGACGAAAGGACTAAGTTGCAATCTCTCGAGATCTAGGTTAGGGAATCCGCACCCTTGTAATTGAGATCCAGAGTAATATCGATCAAGCAGGAGTTGGCTTTTACCTCCACCGTGAGGGGCCGAATCTGGGTAAACCCGTGTCTCTCCTTCCCATTCAAACCCGTTCAAGCTTCCACACAACTGGGATGGCCTCACGATTAAGTCCTTTCACGAGGATATCTGCCGTGATAAAACCACGACAAGAGGTGTCGATAAAACAAAATACGGACATGAAAGCATCATGATCATTATTATAACAGCAATATATCATCATAAAACTTCTCATGAATAAGTGACAATTCATCCACAAGATAAAGTATGAACCATAAACCGTATTGAAAACTAACAAGCTTCCACACAACTGTGATGGCCTCACGACTAAGTCCTTTCACAAGGACATCTGCCGTGACAAAACCACGACAGTTGGCACCCAGCGTGGGGCCAGCGCACAGTGGAGTTGAGTTCTTGGCGGGAGCTCTCCCAGGGATCGAGAGGTACGTGATCGGCCAGATGACGAAGAGCCGACATGGAAAGCTGTACATCGACGATGCAGGCTGGAGTCCCGAGGCTGACTCGATCGAGTCAGGATACTGGGTCCCCTTCGGCAAGATCCACGTCATCATCGGCACAATTGGCGAGTCTGGACCCGAGCCGGACATCTTCTCCGACAACGTTGAGTTGGCTCACCGTACCAGACCCGGCCAGGCAAGACCCGGCCCGCCGAGAGCCGGCCGGAAGCACGTCTTTGTAGGATTCACCCGAGGGGTGGCCCTGTCAGAAAATTCTATGTCTGGTGATGACACGCTTGTCCACTCGGATGGCGAGTCGTCGGTGGGAGAAACTGAGTCAATCCGTCCGTTGTATGATGGAAGGCTTGGAGGTTACACTGATGAGGTTTTTCCTGAGCCGCCTCGGTTCGCTGCGGTCTACATGGCAGGGAACCAGAATACCCTTCGCGACCTGGCAGATCCAGCGGCAGGGTAGAATCTCACTATAGCTGGCTCAGGAGTGGCCGGCTATCAGAAGACCGGGGCACAGGCACTCTCTGATATGATGGCTACTCTTGGGACTCTTTTGGCGGAGCCGGTGACCACAGAGAATGCTGAAGCACGTAATGCAGAAATTACCAAGTGTCGTGAGTAGCTAACCAAGATCCAGGAGGATATTAATGCAGAAAGCACACGCATGGCGGAAATGCGGGCTCGAATCATTGAGGAAACAAAGCGCTTGGAGGCAGAAGCCCTTCATCTCAGTTTTTGCCAGAACGAGACGGAGTTAGTACACCAGAGGAGACATCAGAGCCAGCTTCCAGCAGCTATTGGGCTGACCCAGTTGTTTACCTCTCCACGAGACTTGCTCGCTCCAGCAACCCGGGGGGGTTAACGCCGGATCCCTAGGCGTAATTTCCGGGGGGTTGACTCAGAATGTGCCCCCTAGCGCAGTTCAACAGTAGCAGTCGTCGGCTCAGCAGCAGCAACAGCCGCCGACTCGGCAACAGCAATAGATGCCGGCTTAGCAGTTGCCCCGGCGTTTCCAGACGCCGACCGGTCATTATTCTAACCCAGTTGATAATGTGCTGGCGGCGACTCACAACTTAGCCGCAATTCCAATTGAGGGGAATAGTCCGATAGAGGTTGAGGCCAGGAACGCTATTGAGATGCTAAAAACAGCAGTGACACAGCAAGCAAATTATTCTCATAGTCAACATCGGCTTCACTCTACCCCTCATCCAAGTCGCAGCAGGAGCCCACATGCCGAGTCACCGGCAGTCTCCAGTAGTGCGCAGCGCAAGAGGGCTCAGCAACCGCTTCTAAATCAACCACAACTCGGAATCCCAGACGCACAGGCGATCGTTGATGCCGCTCATGCTTTACGAGGGTTGGAGGCAAGAAACGTGGGCATGGCGTATAATCAGCCTATTGTGCAACCCCCACCCGCCTCAACCCAGCCAGCTATTCGCACCGGTGGCATCACAGGCCGTATAATTGGAACTCCATGTTTAGTCCCGGCGTTGCAAGATGCACGTATTCCTCCAGATTTTAAGGGTCCTCGCAAAGTTTCTAATTATATAGCTGATTTGGAGCCGGCTGAGTGGATTGAAAGTTATGAGCTAGCTATGGATATGATGGAAGCCAGCGATGCTGTCTGTGCTCGATACTTACCTCTGATGTTGGAGGGTCCAGCGCGCACTTGGTTGAAAAATCTGCCTGCAAATTCCATTAACACCTGGCAAGAGTTGAAGGAGTGCTTCATCAAAAACTTCCAGGGAACATGCAAACGGCTGACTACAATTGTTGATATTGAGCATTGTGTTTAGCGTGATGATGTGTCAGCGCATCACTGCTCTCGCCGGGTTGAAGAAATTATCCATTCATCAGATAGCATCACAGCTCAGCAAGCTGTCCTTGTTCTGGAAAGAAGTTGTAAATTCCAGCCCCTGGTCCAGAAGCTCGGGCGTCTCAAGAGGAAGGTTAAGGACATGGGTGATCTCATGGATCTTTTAACTCGGTATGCCGAGTCAGACAACACAAAGGATCCAACCTCTGACGATGAAAAGTCTGGCAAGGGCAAGAAAAACAGTGGCAAGGGTCATCAGCAGAATACTGGCAATGACAACAACAATAACAACAATCACAAGCGTAAAAGTCATGAGGGAGGCTCTGATTTTGTCGCCAACACCAACGTTGGTTTTAAGAATCAGCGCCAGAGCAATGGCTCGAGGAAGCCTTTTGCTGGTAATCGCCCTCGTAGTTACGAGGAGGCTCTTAAAGGTCCATGCCCAAAGCACAGTTTTGATGGTAAGCCGGCCAACCACTCGTGGGAAAACTGCTTCATCATGCAAGAATACACCAAGTGAATGTTTCAGAATCATCACAATGGTGGCGGCAATGGTGGAAATCCAGGCAATCCTGGACCCGGCAATTCCGGGGGCAGCTTCCAGGGAGCCGGCTATCAAGGGCATTATGCAGGTCCCGGGTTCCAGGGGAACACCTACCAAAATCCCGGGTTTCAGGGGTCTGGTAATGGTGGAAGCAGCAATCAATGCAACAACCAAGGAAATCAGAATCAGGGAGGTCAATCTGGGTTCCAAAGCAATCCTAAACAGTTGAACAGCGGGCAATATCACGTCTTCACCACTAGTACTTGCAAGCGCGAACGGAAGGTGCAGCGGCAAGCAGTTAATACAGTTGAGCCGACAGTCCCTTATTACTTAAACTGGTCTGAGCAGCCGGTTACATGGAGCCGGGAGGATCACCCTGCACACATTGACAACCCAGGTGGTGTCGCTCTGGTCATTGCTCCGCAAGTCGGTGGTTATACATTAACTAAAGTGCTCATGGATGGAGGAAGCAGTATCAATATACTATATTACGACACATTCAAGCGGACTAACCTGTTGGAAAAACAGCTGACTCCATCTTCCATAGTTTTTCATGGCATTGTCCCTGGCAAGTCAGCTTACCCTATTGGCAGAATTTCTCTGGAAGTGGCATTTGGTACAGAGTACAATTATCGCTCAAAATTTCTGTCATTTGAGGTAATCAAGCTCAAGAGTCCATATCATGCTCTCTTTGGTAGGCCGGCTTACGCGCGGTTCATGGTGCGTCCCTGTTATGTTTATCTGAAACTAAAAATGCCTAGGCCAGCTGGAACTATTATAGTCAATGGTAATAGGAAGATTGCACTCGAATGCGAGGAAGGTGACGCAGCTTATGCTGAGTCGGCATGTGCCGCCGAGGAGTTGAAATATTACAGGGACAATGTTGACCCGGCTGACATGACCTCTCTGAAGAAACAGACAACTGAGTCTGATCCTTTGCTCAAGTTTAAGTCGGCCAGAGACACTAAACAGGTTGATTTCACCCCTGGTAATTCTTCTGAGCAGTTCACCAATGGGTCGAATATGGATCCAAAATAGGAAAGTGCGCTCATCGAGTTCATCCGTGATAATTGGGACATCTTTGCATGGAAACCTTCTGACATGCCTGGTGTGCTAAGAGAACTCGCTGAGCACTCTCTTAATGTTGATCCTAAGTTTAAGCATGTATGGCAATACCTCCGTCGTTTTAACGAGGAGAGACGCAAGGCCATTGGTGAGGAAGTGGCCCGGCTCTTAGCTGCCAGGTTCATTTTTGAAGTATTTCATCTGGAGTGGTTGGCTAACCCAGTGCTTGTTCTGAAGAAAAACGGGACTTGGCGGATGTGTGTGGATTACACTGATTTAAACAAGGCTTGTCCTAGTGATCCGTTTACTCTGCCCCGTATTGACCACATCATAGATGCTACGGCTGGCTGCGAGTGTTTGTGTTTTCTGGATGCTTATTCTGGTTACTATCAAATCAAGATGAAGGAGGAGGATCAGGAAAAGACAGCTTTTATCGCACCTTTTGGAGCTTTCTGTTATACGTCGATGCCGTTCTGTCTAAAGTGTGCACAGGTGACTTATCAGCACTGTGTCCAGAATTGCTTTCACAAGCAGATCGGGCGTAATGTTCATGCCTACATTGATGATATCATGGTCAAGTCTCGGAAGAAGGAAACTCTGTTGGATGATTTGAAGGAAACATTTGATAACATGCGAGTGTACCAGATGAAGCTCAACCCGGCAAAATGTGTCTTCGGTGTGCCAGCTGGGAAATTGCTTGGTTTCCTTGTCTCTGAACGTGGCATTGAGGCTAACCTAGAAAAAATTAAAGCTATTACAACTCTGAAGAAGCCGGCCAATATCAATGTTGTCCATAAGCTGACAGGATGTGTTGCGGCTTTGAGCCGGTTTATTAGCCGGCTTGGCGAGAAGGCGATCCCTTTGTATCAGCTTCTGAAGAAAACAGACAACTTTGTCTGGAATGATGCTGCTGACAAGGCTTTTGAGTCCCTCAAAAAGCAGTTGTCTGAGCCGCCCATACTTGCTGCTCCTTAGGACAAGGAGCCAATGTTGTTATATATTGCCGCCAACAACAAAGTTGTCAGTGTTGCAGTTGTCATAGAGCGCAAGGAAGAAGGCAAGGAATACCCAGTCCAGCGACCAGTGTATTATGTCAGCGAGGTTTTAACTGAATCTAAGCAGCGATACCCGCATTGGCAGAAGCTGGTCTACGGCGTGTTCATGGAAAGTCATAAGCTGAAACATTATTTTCAGGAGCACCCCATTACTGTCGTTAGCTCAGCACCTCTTGGAGACATCATCTAGAACAGGGAAGCGACAGGTCGGTTGCCAAGTGGGCTATCGAGCTTAGCCCACATCACCTCAAGTATGTGCCATGAACCGCCATCAAATCTCAGGCCTTGGTGGATTTCATCAATGACTGGACTGAGTTACAAGCTCCTGAGTAGAAGCCAGACACAACAAATTGGACAATACACTTCGACGGATCCAGACAGTTGGAGGGCTCGGGGGCTGGAGTTGTGATAACTTCCCCACGAGGTGATAAATTTTGTTATGTTTTGAGGCTTATGTTTTCCTATATTAACAATGCAGCAGAATATGGGGCCTTGCTTCATGGTCTCCGTATGGCTAAGGAGATGAACTTAAGCTGGGTCAGATGTTTGGGTGACTCAGACTTGGTGGCTCAGCAGGTATCCAGGACTTGGGATTCTAAGGACCCCCTAATGGTGGCTTATAGGCATGCTATCACTAACATCGCTGGACACTTTAAGGGATACCAGGTCGGTCATATTGATCGCTGGCTTAATGAGGCAGCAGATGCACTGTCTCGTTTGGGGTCTCAACAGAAGCTTGTTCCACCCAATGTTTTCCTGGATGTTTTGCACAACCCGTTAGTCAAATTACCGACGGAGGAGAACATTGCTATTCCTGATCCGGAAGCAGCATTGGTGGCTGTTGTTCATGCTCCAGACTGGACAGTACCTTATCTGGCATATGTTAGTCGGGAAATCATCGATTGGCAGATTATCAGGAGGTCCAAATCCATGACTATAGTCAATGGCGAGTTACACAGACGAAGTGTCACAGGCATTTTTCAATGTTGTGTTTCTCCTGAAGAGGGTCGTGCAATTCTTAATGAAATCCACTCTGGTGACCGTGGACATCATGCCGGCTCAAGATCATTGGTTGCAAAAGCTTTTCGACATGGGTTTTACTGGCTTACAGCTCATGCAGATGCAGAGGATATTGTTCGCAAGTGTGATGGATGCCAGAAATTTGCTCGTCAAGCTCATGTGCCGGCTCAAGAGTTGCGGATGATTCCAATCACTTGGCCCTTCGCAGTCTGGGGGCTTGATATGGTCGGACCTTTCAAGAGATCCAAGAATAAGCATACTCACTTGTTGGTTGGAGTTGAGAAATTCACCAAGTGGGTTGAAGCACAGCCGGTCAGCCATTGTGATGCTACTACGGCTGTCAAATTCCTAAAAAAATTGATCTATCATTTTGGTTATCCACATAGCATCATCACTGACAATGCTAATATTTCCAAGGGAGTCATGAAGTAGTTCTGTCAACAGGAGCATATCCGAATTGACTTGACATCTGTCGCACATCCTCAGTCCAATGGACAAGCGGAATGAGCTAATCAGGAATTACTGCGTGGAATTAAGCCAAGGCTCATGGTGCCTTTGGAGCGTATGCCTGGATGCTGGGAAGAGGAGTTGCCTGCAGTACTTTGGAGTATACGGACTACTCCGAACAGGTCGACAGGTTATACACTGTTTTTCCTGGTCTATGGTGCAGAAGCAGTGCTTCCAAGTGATATTCGGCACGACTCTCCCAGAGTTATAGCTTATGTGGAGGCTGATAATGAACAAGCTCACCAAGATGTTCTTGATGCCCTAGAAGAAGAACGCTAACTTGTCGCGTCCAGATCTGCAATATATCAACAAGACCTACATCACTATCACAGCCGTAGAGTTCGAAGCCGTACCTTTTAGGAAGGTGACTTAGTGCTCCGTCTGATACAAGACCAGACAGGCATGCATAAGCTCTCGCCTCCTTGGGAAGGACCCTTCGTCATCAGCAAGAATCTTAACAACGGGTCATATTACCTTGTTGACATACGTGAAGCAAATAAGTCACGTACCTCTGAGGAGGAGGGCAGCCGACCCTGGAATATTGCACATCTTCGGCCATACTATACTTAAGTCACAGATTTGAGAGTACCTTCTGTACATACCTTCATCATGTGTATATATATTATGATCAATGAAATAAAGTCGGCATCTCTGTATAAGAGAGTTTGTCGTTTCGCCTCAAAAATTGTGTGTTGAGTCTCTATTCTTTGATCATTGGTTACTTGGGGGCTTCCAACTCATCGAGTTTAGTTATTAACATCCCTCTTAACCCGGCATATGCCATTATATACTTGGTTATACCTGCCTGTTAGCAAGATGCTACTCACAAAAGGTGACCCGGTTGAACACTTGACGAGTCAATCACAAAGGTGACCCTGAACTCATCAAAGTTAAAACACTGGTTAAGTCACGTGAGAGCCGGCTTTCAGAGAGGTAGGACAAACCAAAAGAGGCTAAAAAGCCTGCTTCACAGAAGCAAATCAGACTCGAGCCTCGAAAGCCGGTCTTTATGTCATGCCTCGAAAGCCGGCTTTTCTCTTTATAGTTTGCATTATATATGTTTCCCGAGTTATATATTTGGCATTTACATTACCATTATTTGTGCATATTATCCTTTATTGCAGCAAACGGCCTTATTCTTAGCAAAGACTGGGTCTCCACATTTGTAAAATTGCCATAACAGCAGCATGATCTACCGGGTTGCACTGCAACCACAGCTTCTGCTAAGTCATCAAACACCAGAGGTGCTTGAGGTAATATAGCAAGTCGCCATAGTGGCCGGGTCGCAGAAACTTGTCCCAGATGTGTATTACTACAAAAAGGCGGCATGCATTGCAATCACAGTGGCCTGATGGGCTTAAACAGCCGGGTTGTCTAACTCTTCCTTCAAAGCAAGACTTGTACTTGGCTTTCCGGCACAAAGGAGGCTTCTTGTCATTCACTGAAATAACCAAGTTTCACAAAAAAAAGTCATAAGTGCGCGATGGCACATACAGCAGCAGATGAAGTTTTATCACTAAGCTATTACAGAGCCACATTTGGGCATGTTTTCATCCAAGATTTTTAAGGAGTTTACGGCTCTGAGCCGGCAGCGCGGCCCTCCGGATCAACGTTTGCGCCAGAAGATGACGGGTCAACATGCGTCGACTCTTCACGATCGTCAGGGGCCGCCGCCTCTGCTTCTTGAGTCGAGGGTTCGTCTACTACCCACTGAATGGAATGTAAAGCTTCAAAAATTGAGTCTTCTTCATCACAGTTGAAGGGTTGACATTAGGGGCAAATTTTGGTTACGGCGAGGAGGAGTAAGCTCGACTGGCCTCGGTTCAGGCAAGCTCATGCGTTTGCCGGCTTCTGAGTAGCCGACTTGGAATTTGGTCAAGTCCAATTCCTCTGCAATCTTTGCCGCCGCCACCCGGGTCTCCTTGACACACCGTAGATAATCCTGGTTTGTGAATGGAGTGCTATCTGCGTTGAACTCCGGAAACCCTTCTTCAAGTGAAGCCGGCTCCATTTCAGGCAGGTAGGCCTTGGCATGTGCAAGTGAGTACATGGCCCCCTGATGACAAGCCGCCCGTTTCAGCTCTTTGATCCACTCAGGCACAATGGATAGCTCCTTAAGCATGTCCATGATATAATGAGGGGGTGCTTTTGTATTCTTGACTGCCATAATGCAATATGCACCACCCACATATAGATGTTCCAGAAACTTATACACAGCCTTCAGCTTGACAAGAGGGAGTTCAACCAAGTTATGGTTCTTTCTGCCTGTCAATACATATAAAGCAAGTATTAGCAACCCGGTCCACATATTAAGTCAGCACAATTTGGCGACTTGCAAATTTTTATTACTTACCAAAGATGGCATTACACATGTCCTTTATATGGCCCTTCAAAGCTGCCAGTTCTTGAGTTACCGGCTCGAGCTTTAACTCAGCCTCTTCAGCACGCTTCACCAAGGCGGCTCTCTCATTGGAAAACTCATTCTTGGCTTTCTCCAAATTGTCAGTCCAGGTGGCTAGAGATTCTTCAAAGTCTGAGGACATCTTTTCCACTGCCTCTCGCACTTTTTTCTCTGCTGCCACCTCTTCTTTTAAGCCGGCAATCTGAGACTCGGATTGTTTCAGCATATCCTGCAACTGAATATACAAGTTATAAGCAGTTATTGGCAGTCCCAAGTCGCCGCAAGTGGCTGACCGGCACTTGGGGGCAACAGGATATTTGTTTTTATCAAAGTATTCAAGTCCTGAGTCGCCGCAGGCGAATGACCTGGCACTTGGGGGCTATTGCATAAGTCATTTTTTATCAACACTTGGGGGCTAATGCATAAGTCATTTTTTATCAAGACCCATGGTAATGAGCCGGCCCTTGGGGGCTACCAATTGCTCTAAGGTAACATCCTGCAAATATAGGAAGACCCAGCCCACTATTGCATAGTGACCCGGCTCTTGGGGGCTACAATATGTCTACAGTTATGTTTACAATGCAAGGCGGGTCAGAATTGTTAAAACTTGGGAGTGGTTCAGAATCCAGTTCAAGCAAATCTTAAGCAAATTATTGAACTATATTTCCTTCAGATTTGGAGGCTACATGCATACAAGTAAATAAGGAAGCAGTAAAAATTACCTCATACTTCCTTCTTAAGCTATTAAATATAGCTGCTTCAGTTTCTCGGCTCTCAGACAACCAGGTTAGGAAAGTTTGGTACAAAGCCTCCATGTCTTGATCCTCAAAAGACGGGAACTCAAGACTGGCCTTGCCCTTGTTTTTATTGACGACTCATCTTTTGCTAAAATCTTATCTAAGACATTTGAAGTCTCCTGAGGAGTGTTGTGGGTTTCACCGGTGACAATCACATCATCCTGGGCCTTGTCTGTTGGCTACTCTGTTGTAGAAGTTTCTTTTTCTTCTGCAGCAGGAGTGGAGGCACGAATAGGGCTTGGCGGGTTGTCTTGGAGTGGCGGCTCGTCTTGACCCGCCTGATTTTCCTGAGGCGCGATATTATCCATCGCAGCATCAGAAGGGTTCCCTTCGGTGTCTGCTACAGGAGTAGAAGACTCGCCAGCCTTCTTTTTTGTGAAGGCCTTGGCACTGTGAGAGGTAAAGGAACATTACTCAATGAATGAAACAATAAATGAGCAAAGATAAAGCAAGTTTCAGTTTATACCCCTTATTTATGGCATAAGCCGGCAGTTGCATAGCGTTGGATTCGTCAGATGAAGGGGAGGTCAGGTAAGCCGAATCATCCCGAGGCAGCGGCTGCTTAAAAAGACCGGCTTGCGGGAGACTGGGTGTGGGACTTGTCGGAACGTCACGACGAGCTCGACGAGAAGGTATTTCTTGAGATAGGCCATCTGACAACTGGCCCGAACTGCTTCGGGTTTTCTGCTTCATACTGGCGGCATGCTGCATTTTATTCAAACATAAATGACGGTCCAAGTGAGCAGATGGATGTGAAAACAGAACTTTACAGACCGCAACCCGGATTTTTCTTTGACCAAATGTTTTTGAGTCTGAGTCTGAAGAAATCAAGGTTACCTCTGCAGCGCTCGCTCTGCTTGTTTCGGTCTGATCCCGAGACAAGTCGGTGTCAGCAAGTTCGATAAAAAAGCGGCCAAGAGAGTCAAGTTCTACCTCAGGCTCTTTTTCTTCTTCTTCCTCCTTCTGATCTTGTGGAGGAGTGGTGGCTTCCGGTCCTGCTTGTCACCATTCACCGCCCTCCTAAAACAAAGAGCCGTTTCAGTCAAAGAAAGAACAATTGCTTAATATAAAGATGAAGGAGGGCGACTCACAGCTGGAGCCGGGTTGCCAATATAAAAGGGGGCGAGGCCAACAAGGGCGATCTTCTCTTTCTTCTCACTGTGACACCCTGATTTTTGGCCCTTTCTTTTTCTTTTGGTTTTCTTTGGATTTTTTATTTGGATTTCTGTTGTCTGGCTCTGTGGTTTTGAAACCTGGGCATATCATATCTCTTTCCTCTGCCAAGTGGTTTTTCACCCTCAAATCCTTCCCAAGGCCATGCCATTTCCATCTTAGCCCAACCACAATATCTTTTCTTGGGAATATTCCTTTTTCTATTAAAGGAATAACCCTGTTTGCCCTAGGTTGTGAAGCAACCTATATTTCTGCCTTGCCATAAATTCCCACAAAGTTCTCAAAATTCCTTTGGACCATATGGACCTTGGATATATAAAAATATTCAAGATTCCATGCTCATGGTGAGCACACCATCCCCATTTTGTTTCCGGTCATAGTTTCAGTTTGTGAAGCAACTATATTTTATATTGCTCCATAATTTCAGAAATTTTACCAGGACATTCTCGTACCAATATAACTCTCCTCCACCAAATTTGGGCTCATTTCATTTAGCGGATTTCTCTCAAATATTTTCCTAAGTTTCTGCCCAGAGAGGACCAGTGTGAAGGAAGTACCATTTTTATTTATCTAAATGGTATGAAATTTTTACAGTGCCTTCCTATGCCCAAATGATCATCATCCGCCAAATTTCAGCTCAATCCAATCATCTATGTGAGCACAACTTCAACTTTCATATTTTTGTCCAGTGTGGTACTTTGCAAAGCAAGTGCCACCTAGGCTCTTCCATTTGAGCTGAAAATTTGCCAAGGTGGTCTCCTTAGTGGATGATTATCCTCTGCCAAAAATCAATCCATATGGACTTGTGCATTGCCCCCACCACTAATCAAACACCTTGCTGTTGATTAGGGTTTGAGCTTAGTTCAGTCTCCACTTGAGCTTCTTCTGTTGTCTTCTTCTTCCTAGTACCTACAGGGGGAGTGGCCAACCTGCCAGACATGTTTGGGTCGCCCGAATGCGTGGCAAGGCCACGGGCACGCGGTGACCACGCGGCTGGCATGCCCAAACGCGTGCTCTGGAATTGGGCCCCTCGGCCACAGTACATTCGCCGCGCTCTCGCCATCGGAGCATGTCCAGCAGCTCCGTGGCATCCATGCGCTCACTCCCCAGCCCTCGCCCCCTCCTCTTTCTTCCTCCTCATGCTAAGGCAGTCGCGTCCGCGCTCTGTCGCCGTCCCCACCACCATGGCCGGTCAGCCACGCCGTCCTCGAGCTCTCCCCGCGTGTCCCCGAGCTCCTCCATGGCGCGTGCATCCTCTGACGCATCTCTCCCCCTTCCTCCATGTGGTCTCCTCGTGCCAGAGCATCGGCACACGCGTCGCCGTGGCCGCGCTCACCCCGAGCTTCGCCCCGGCTATATAAGCCATCCCCGCGCCTTCCCGAGCATCCCAACCTCCTCTCCTACATCCCAGCATCCTCCCGGACCCATCAATTTCCTCCCGGAGCTCCTCCTTCCTACTCCATGGCCGCCATGGTTGCCTCGGCCTCGGCTCAAATTAGAGCGAGCTGGGCCTCCTCTCTCCCTCCCACCTACACTGGAGCCCTCCCTCGACCCCCGAGAGCCGCCCCGTCTCCTCGCCGCACCTCTGGGGCGCCCATGGCCCAGTCCCCAAGTTTGGCCGAGGGCCATGTCCGCTGGCGCCCACGCCTTCATCGCTCTGGTCCTCCTCGGCGGCAGCACCTGGCCCAAGCGGATGCGCCGCGCCGCGCCGAGCTTGCCCATGTGCGGAGCGCCGCGGGAGTCGGCCGGATTCGCCGGCCGTTGCCGACCGAACGTCACCCCTGCCTCAGCCACACGCGGGTGAGAGGAAGGAGACAACGACGCCCTCCCCCAAGCCTGCCAGCGGGCCCCACAAGCCAGCCGCACAGGGCATTGAGCCCGGCCCGCTGACGTGGATTAGTGGAAGCGTATTCCTTGAAATACGTTTTCCGCGATCGAAAACGCCTTCGGTCACGACTGCGGGCAGGAATGGGCTTTTCCTATTCTGAAGACGCATTTCACTAAGTGCGCTTTCTGTTTTTCAGCCACTAGCGCCGAAATGCTTATATTGTGGATGTTCACTCGTTAGCAGCAGAAAAGCACATATTTTATTCATTTTTCTGCCTAACGAATGAACGGCCGTATCTCTTCAACCGTAACTCCGATTCAGGTGATTCAAAAGCCCACGTTCTCTATTCGTCGACGCCGTTCCGTTGGTACCATTTTCATGATGTTGTCACATTCTGAAAATGAACATTTTTCCCTTGCCCTTATTCAGCCCCTTTCGAGAGGGAAATGTTTTCGGCAAATCTTTCCGCGAACTCATCGCACTTCTTCCCGAGGATTTCATCTACCCCAGGCAAGCCACAACAGCCACTTGCATGATGGCCTTGCAATAGCCATGGTTTCCACTTGAATGTTTGAATAATTGTTTGTTCATTTAATTATTTTGTAAATGCTATGTAAATGCTTGTAAATCCATGCTCATTCTTATGCCATGTTCATTTGCATCTAGCTAGTTAGATGATTAATTGCTAATGTTATTATTATCATGTTTCATTCTTGTAATCATTCCCGATGCTATTGATAATAATATGCTCATATGAATAGTTATTGTTTGGTTATGAAAATACTTGTGAGATTCATGTTGATCTCCATGCCATGCTCATTTGCATCCATTGGACTAAATGATTTATCGTTATCGATGTTAAGATTCATATGTTTAATGCTTGTGTTACCCATCCATGCAAATGTTGATATCATGCTCATATGTATCTCATCATGTTATTTTGCTATGGCTCAGCTCATCACCATTCAAGTTAAACCTGACATTAATTGAACTTGAACAAATCTGTTGGCTTAGTCATAGTGCCATCGAATCGAGCTCACCAGTGCAGCCACACTTGCCTGGATGGGGAGGCCCTAATTCGGTCTATTGTCATGCCTCTCGCCGGTACCTCCAACCAGGGAAGGTTATGTGCGCGTGCTACCCTGGCCCGATAGGCAGCAATAACCTTGTGTGCCCGGTTTTGGTATTGCGCGCATGTCCCCGTTTGGGACGATTTTGTTTTAGCTTTGCCACAACGGTGGCAGCCACAAAGGTGGCGGATGTCACGCGGTGACATCGGGGCCACCCATGACATAGCCCAAAGAGGAGTTTGTCGGAGTGGCCGGGAGAGTGTCATGCAATAGATTGGTTTTGTTGGAACGTCGTTGGTCCACCCGAATGGGAGCACGAGGCCATGAGTTCCATAGTGTGGGTACAGTGTACTAACCTCTGCAGAGTGTATAATCTATCGATAGCCGCGTCCTCGGTCATGGACACAGTTCATAGTAGGTCACACTATGGGTCAACAGTAATAATAATAACCTGGGTAATAAACAACCCTGTTTCCCTATGGTGATAAGTTGGTTGATCTTTATGTGGTCATGCGATGATCACGGATAAAGATCGAGCTCCTGGTGGTCATGTGATGATCACGATGGTATCATTGATACCGATGTTGGTTGATCATGAGGTGATCGTGTGATGATCACGGCGGTAAGTAAGATGGATACCTATGGTGGTTATGAGATAACCTCCGAGATGAGTAAGTTGGTCGATGAGACCTTAAACGTCGACTCCCTCTCATGCTAGTGCTAGTATCATCATGTTCATATCATGATTAACATGTACATGCCATGTTCACTCTCATGATGTTCTAGTAGTATCATGTTCATCATCAATAATTAATCTGTAAATGCCATGCTATTGTTTGTCGTGATTGCTTTGGTTGTTGTGAGCTTGCGAGTACATTCAAAGTACTCACCTGGCGTGTCATGCCAGATTGCAGGTAATGCCGTAATTGATTGCTTGTCGAGGATCCCGAGTCAGCGAGCTAGGATGTGTCCCAGCCAGAGTCCCTGCGGAGTGGAGTTCATCACCGTCGTCGCTGTTCCGCTGCTACGAGTTGTTCCGCTGCTAGCATAGAGCTATCTTAGCAGGCATAGTGTCGTCGTGCCCGTGTAACCTTTGTATTATCAGAAACCGTGTACCCCAATTATTTGTAATAAAGAGTTGTTCTGTTCTATGCCAAGTAGTGCCGTATTCCAGAAGACTTGATCTCTGGGCTGGAATACGGGGTGTTCCGGTTCCTCTGAGCCGGGGTGCCACACTCACCAAGAAGTTTCTTGGTGGCTTTGATTAACTCTGTCTTAGGCAGATTCTGCTTGCTGAAGCGCAAATCATCATCTATCTCTCCAGAGTATGTGTGCATGAGTCGGCTCCTTAAACTGAGTGGTTGGACTCGCCATTCCATCCATGTCCGGGTTAAGTCAACCCCGGACAGCCCATGAGATAGGAGGGCGCTGATCTTGGTATAGATGGGTTGGCACGCTTCCCTTTCTTTAGGTTAAGCATAAGCGTCAAAATGAATGGAAGCCGACAGACGATCTTGTCTGTAACCCGACAACTGATGCTCGTCGTTGGGAGAAGTATCCTGGCAATAAAACCAAGTCCTATGCCAATTCTTCGGATGACTCGCCAGCGCCATCTCAGGGAAATATGAGTTTCGCCTCCGCTGTATGGTGACTCCGCCACATTCTAGGCTGGAGCCATTCTTGCATTCCGTTTGGCGATTGCAATAGAAAAATTCTTGAAACAGGCCAACTGTGGGTTCAACCTGGAGGTATATTTCACAGAAAGTTTGGAAGTTGCTCAGGTTAAGGACCGAGTTGGGTCCAAAATCTTGAGGCCTAATGCCAAAGTGGTGCAGAATATCACGGAAAAACTTGGAACCCGGCGGCCGAAAGCCCCTGTCCAAATGATCTCCAAAGACCACAACTTCATTTGGACCGGGAACTAGCCGGGTCTCTTCTTCAGGAGCACGCCAATTGATCTGATCTTTCGCAGGAAGTAACCCGGTGGTTACCAGATCTTCAAGCATTAGATTAGACATGAAGGACTTGGACCAGTTGGCAACCTTGCTTACTTTGGGAGCCATGGATTGCTGGCAAAAGTTCAACTACAGAAATAAGGAAAATGGATTACAAGTCGGTTTTAATCGGGTTATAAATACGAAGTGAAAATTTGCAAGCATGGTTAAAAGCGGAAAAAAGATTGTTGAAAGGGTAGTAGCCAGGGAGTTCAAGCAATGTTGCCGGGTTAAAATAATTACAGCAGTGGCAACTATGGATTAAATGACTCGGCTAAAAGAGTTAAGGATATAACTTGCTTGTGCAACAAAGGAGAAATGCCAGATCTTGGAATTCACGAAAATACAGTGGTTTGTGGTCTAAGAGCCGGCAGAACAACAGTGACTTGGTACAATTTAGCTACTAATGAAGCCCCAGGAAGAGCTGAGGCAAAATTCGGGTCAAGAAATCACAAACAACTACTGTGTAGATTTGGTTATAATTATAGATCTGAAAAATGTCTGAAAAAGAAAATAAAAGTCCTAAGTACGGCAGAACAGTCAGGTATGAAGCAGCAGTGGAGTTCACTAACGTAGCAGAGGAGATTTAAGGCGTGATTAATTAAGTAGCGGAGGAAGCAAAAAATCTAAGGGATAGCAGTTCACGGATAAATTAGATCTAAAAGCTGCATTTCTCGAAGAACACCTATGAACTAGCAAGAACTACGGTGAGAAGAATGGCATGGATGAATGAGATGCCTACATATCTACAAAGAGGTGTTTGAAGGCGTTGAGGGTCACGAGCACGGCCGTGGCGTTTTCTGACGAAGCCTCGGCGACGACGCTGCTGTAGATGTTGTTGCTGCTTTCGGGGTCGGCGGACTTGAGGTGGCACGACAGCGTCGGGTGAGAGAGGAAGAAGAAGGGCAAGGAGCATGTCGGGCCCATGGAACCCAGGGTATCCAGGCCCGTCTGCCTTTGGCCCAGGGCGCAACGCCTGGCGTGGGCCCAGCAGGCCGTCATCACCAAGCATCTCACCAAGACCCCTCATGAGGCCTTGACCTCCTGAGGACCCCTCCTCAGGGAGCGACGAACAAGACCCGGCATCTTCACCAGCAGCCTCGCGAGGCTCTCTCGTGAGGCGGCCTCCCGAGGCAGCCTCCCGAGGCTTCCCCCCGAAGGCGCTCAAGACGAGGGCTGGTCGGCTCGGCTGCGCGGTCTCGTGCCCATCACGTGGGTGACGCGAGCGGCGACGAGCGGCGACAGAGGCCGCGCCAGCAGGCGCGAATGAAGATGGTTTCCCCTTTTGTGCTAAGGGAGCAAGGCCAGCCATCCACTTCCCAAAGCGGCCCCAAAGGTTGCCCGATCGGCGAAAGAAGACCAAGACGGTAGGCGCGCAGGGCAGAGGTCACCACCGAGCCCACCGGCGTGTCATGGATCATGTTTTTGCAGGCGAAGACCGCCTTTAGTTAGGATAGCCTGAGCGCCAGTCCCCTTTCAAAACCCACCAAGTGTGGTAACCCTTCCCGCCTAAGTTTTGAGGGGGAAGAGGACCAAGGAAGGTATAAAGGGACAGTGTTGCCATCATGGTAGAGGATCCGATCCAACTCAGTCGACTCCTTCTCCTACCTTGTACGCGAGAACGCTTTCTTGCTCACTACAATCAAAACCAACCAGGAGTAGGCTTTTACACCGCAAGGTGGCCCGAACCTGGGTAAACCGCTGAGTCCACGGTCCGCTCCTCGCTAGCGCGCTCCTGCCGTTGCTTCGCCGTAGCTTAACCGTGGTAGGGGACGAAGAGGTAGGAACAAGCTCACCCCAGTGTTCGTACCTTTGGGTCCTCGGAGCCCCACTTTCGACATTTGGCGCGCCAGGTAGGGGTGCGCTGCTGTTCTTCCGCTCCGCCCTCCGTTCCACCAGCCTCATGGCCGACGCACGTCGCGAGCGCGCCGAGCGCAGGGCTGGCCGTGTGGCTCAGACGGAGCCGGTGGCCTGCGGCAACTGCCGCCGCCCTGTCGAGGCTGCTGCCGCCACCGACCACGCTGCCCGCGAGCAGCAGGACTCCTCCCCGCACCCCTCCGTGCAGGCGAATGGCCACACCGCCACGGCTTCTTCCTCCCTCGCCCCCCCGTGGGCCGCCGAACACGCAGGCTGCGCTACTCATGGCGCGCGAGCTGCTCCGCTACCGTCCAGCTGACGCCGTCTACGACGCCTGGCTTGGTCGCATCACCGAGCTCGTCAACGCCGCCGGGGACGCTCCGGCGCCTTCCCACTCGCTCCGCCCTCCGCCTTCTCGTGCCGGGGACCTAGCGCACGGTGCTCCCCCGCCGCCTCCTCTGCGCGACAAACTCGGCGGGCCCCAGCGCAACGCGCGGGCACGCGAGCCGTCCCGTGGCGTGTCCCCGCCAGCCCGCGATGAGGCCAGCTGCCAGATCATTCGACACACGCCCCCCGATGCGCGAGTGCTCCTCGAGCGGCAGCGCCAATGCCAGGACCTGGCCGTCCAGGAGGTTGCGGCAGCAGGGCGCCAGAACCGCGCCGCCCTCGCCGGCGGCGTCCCCTCGAGCGGTGTGGGCTGCCGCGCCTTCACCCGCGAGTTGCGCCGAGTGGTGTGGCCCGCGAAGTTCAAGCCTGAGCTGCCTCCGCGCTACGACGGCACCCCAACCCTGCGGAGTTCCTTCAGCTCTACGCGCTGAGCGTCAAGGCGGCGAACGGCGACGACAAGGTCATGGCGAACTGGTTCCCCATGGCCCTCAAGGACGGCCCGCGCTCCTGGCTCATGAACCTCCCCGAGGCGTCCATCTCATCGTGGGCCGATCTCTGCAGCCAGTTTGTCGCCAACTTCAAGGGCACGCAAGACCGCTCCCTCACCATCAACGACCTGCGGCACGTGCGGCAGCTCCCAGACAAGACCCTCCGCAAGTACATCCAGCGCTTCAGCTAAGTGCGCAACAAGATCCCGCGCGCCTTCGACGCGGCCGTCATCTCTGCGTTCTCCACCGGCGTCACAGACGTCAAGATGCGCGAGAAGCTTGCCATCAATGACGAGCTTGACTCGGTGCTTAAACTGTTCGACCTCACCGACAAGTGCGCCAAGGCTGAAGAAGGCCGCCTCTTCGTCCACAACGACCCCGACGCGGCGCTTGAGGCCGCCAAGACCAAGAACAAGGACGTCAAGCATAAGGGCCCTGCCGTGCTTGCGGCGGAGCCCGAGTAGAAGCGCGGCCGTGACCATGACAAGCCCAGGAAAGACGGCCGGCCACTCTGCGCCTACCACAACGTGCGCTCCCATAGCACTGAAGACTGCCAGGAGCTCAAGCTGCTCCGCGACGAGCGCCAGGGCCGCCGAGACGACCGCAATGGCCGCGGTGCCGGTCGCGGAGGTGGCCGCGACGGCAACCGCTGGGATGGCCACAACGGCAACGGCAACTTCTGCCAGGGCTGGCGCGACCAGCCTCGTGAGGCCGCCTGGCGCGACCAGCCTCGCGAGGCGAACCCTCAGGCCAATACCGCTCTCCCGCCGCTGCCGCTGCCACCCCGGAGGAACGACGTCAACCAGCCTGAGGAGGGCACTGGGGGCTACCAAGAGCCTCGCGCGGTCGCATGCATCCTTGGCGGGGCTCAGGCCCCCGTGTCCAACCGCCACTTCAAGCAGCTCTCTCGTGAGGTGAATGCCGCCCTCCCGAGGCTTGAGGCTGCGCAGCCCCTCAAGTGGTCACAGTACGCCATCACCTTCGACTCCAAGGACCACCCCAAGTCCACGGCCTCCGCGGGCACACTCCCCATGTTGTGCACTCCCACTATCAGCAACGTTGCGGTCACCAAGACCCTCATCGACGGAGGCGCCGGCCTCAACGTGATCTCCATCGATACCTTCGATACGCTCCAAGTGCCCTATGACCAGCTGATGCCGACCAGGCCCTTCTCCGGAGTGACCGATGGCTCCACCATCCCTCTAAGGCAAGTGCGCCTCCCCGTCACCTTTGGCACCCGCAAGAACTACCACACCGAGCTCATCGACTTCGACGCGGCGCACATCGGCCTGCCTTACAACGCCATCTTGGGCTACCCAGCTCTCACCAAGTTCATGGCGGCGACCCACCATGCCTACAACGTCCTCAAGATGCCTGGCTGCAGCAGCATCATCACTGTCACCTGCGACGAGAAGGACGCGATCTGCTCCCTAGAGCACGCCTACAAGGCTGCCGCTGTCGCGCATCCGGCTGACGAGGATGCGGTCGAGCCTCCTGAGGCCACGCCCGCGAAGAAGAAGCAGTTGTTCTCTCAGGACCGCGCCGAGACCAAGAAGGTGTCGGTGGACGGCAGCGGCTCCGGCCCTGCCTTCACCATCGGTGCTGGCCTTCCTCCTGCATATGAAAGCGCGCTCATCACCTTCCTTCGGGCAAACTAGGATGTTTTCGCCTGGAAAGCATCTGACTTGTCCGGTGTGCCGAGGGAGGTGATCGAGCACCACTTAGCGGTGTGCCCCAATGCACGCCCTGTCAAGCAAAAAGCACGGCGCCAGGTGCTAGAAAATCAAGATTTCATCGTCAAGGAAGTTCAGAAGCTCCAAGAAGCTGGGGTCATCCGCGAGGTGCGCCATCCCGAATGGCTCGCCAACCCAGTCATCGTCCCCATGAAAGGCGGCAAGGAGCGCATGTGCGTCGACTTCACCAGCCTCAACAAGTTCTGCCCTCAAGATCCATTTCTGCTGCCCCGCATCGACCAGATCGTGGACTCCACCGCCGGGTGCGATCTGCTATGCTTCCTAGATGCGTTCTCAGGCTATCACCAGATCAAGATTGCGGCCGAAGACATGGAGAGGACGACCTTCATCACCCCCTGCGGCATATATTGCTACGTCTGCATGCCCTTCGGCTTGAGGAGCGCGGGCGCCACCTTCCAACGGCTAATGCGCATCATGCTGGGGCCTCAGATGGGGAGGAACGCGGAGGCCTACGTCGACGACATCGTGGTCAAGTCTCGCGAGGCTGGATCCCTCATTGCGGACCTCAAGGAAACATTCGCCAACCTGCGCAAGGTCAACCTCAAGCTCACCCCAGTGTTCGAACCTTTGGGTCCTCGGAGCCCCACTTCTGACATTTGGAGTTCCTTTCGGCAAGCTCCTCGGCTTCTTGGTCTCGCACCGTGGCATCGAGGCCAACCCTGAGAAAATCAAGGCCATCGAGAAAATGCGTCCTCCTCGGACCCTCAAGGAAATGCAGCGCTTGGCAGGATGTATGGCCTCCCTGGGGTGCTTCATCTCCAAGTTTGGTGAGCGGGCCCTGCCTTTCTTCAAGCTCCTGAAGAGGTCCGGCTCTTTCAAGTGGACTCCTGAGGCAGACGCCGCTTTTGAAGACCTCAAGAGGTACCTCACGAGCCCGCCCATCATGGTCGCGCCGCGCTCTCGCGAGCCCTTGCTCCTGTACTTGGCAGCCACCCCTCAGACGGCCAGCACGGCACTGGTGGCAGTGCGAGAGGAGCGCGTCTGCGCTAAGGAGAAACCCTCCGCACCTCCCGAGCCTTGTGAGCCCTCCGAGCCTCGCGAGCCTCCTCAGCCTCGTGAGCCCTCCGAACCTCGCGAGCCTCCTCAGCCTCGTGAGTCCTCCGAGCCTCGCGAGCCTCGTGAGCCCGCCGAGCCTCGCGAGCCTCTTGAGCCTCGTGAGCTCCCATGGCCCGTCAAGCCTCGCGAGGCGCCTGGAGAGCAAGCTGCCACCACAACTACGCGCCTCGTCGAACACCCCGTGTACTTCGTCAGCACCGTGCTAAGGGATGCGCGTGAGCGCTACCCATGCAGCAGAAGCTCCTCCTCGCGCTCCTCGTCGCCTCCAGGAAGCTACGCCACTACTTTCAGGGTCATCCCATCATGGTCATCTCTTCCTACCCCTTGGAGCAAGTTCTGCACAGCCCCAACGCCGCCGGCCGCGTCGCCGAATGGAACATCGAGCTGCAAGCCCTCCAGCTGGAGTTCTCCACCACTAGAGTCATCAAAGGCGCGGCTCTGGCCGACTTCGTGGTGGAGTGGACGGACACGTACGAGGAGGAGCCTCGCGAGGCCAAATCCCTCCTACCAGGGGACGAGGCACCTGGCGGCTGGACCATGCACTTTGACGGCGCCTTCTCACGACAGGGCGCGGGGACTGGAGTCATGCTCACCTCGCCGACAGGAGACAGGCTTTACTACGCTGTACAGCTCTGCTTCAGGCACACCGACAAGGTTTCCAACAACATCGCAAAGTATGAGGGCCTCATCGCCGGCCTCAAGGCTGCGTTCGCTCTGGGCATCAAGCGTCTGATCATCAAGGACGATTCGCAACTTCTCGTCAACTTCTCCAACAAAAGCTACAAGCCCAAGGACGAACACATGGCCACCTACCTAGACGAGGTACATAAACTTGAGAAGCGTTTTCTTGGCCTGGAGCTACAGCACGTCCCCCGCAGCGGCAACAAAGAAGCTGACGACATCGCCAAACGAGCATCGCGCCGTGAGCCTCAGAGCCTTGGCGTCTTCGAGGAAAGGCTCCTCAAACCATCAGCCGCACCTCCTACCGCGAGCACTGCGCTCCTTCGAGAGGAACTCCTGCCCGCACCGCCCACGGGCGCGCCGGACTGCGGCCCAGCCTCAGGAGCCCACCTGCTGCTGGCGCTGGAGCCTCGAGCGGATAGCTGGGCCGCGGAGTTCAAGGCTTACTTGCTTCATGGCACCCTCTCGGAGAAGGACTCAGAAGCAGAGCGCGTGGCCCGGCAGGCCACCGCTTACTGCTTACAAGATGGTGAGCTGTACAGCAGGCGCCCCAATGGCGTCTCGCTGCGGTGCATCTCTGAAGAACAAGGGCACGAGTTGCTCGCCGATATCCATGGAGGAGACTGCGGCCACCACTCCTCGTCACACACCCTCGTCGGCAAGGTGTTCCGCAGCGGCTTCTACTGGCCCACTGCGTTGTGTGACGCCACCGTGCTGGTCCAAGCCTGCGAGGCATGCCAGTTCCATGCCAAGCCGATCCACCAGCCGGCGCAGTGACTCCAGACGATTCCCCTCTCATGTCCCTTCGCAGTCTGGGGGCTGGATATCCTGGGGCCTTTCCCTCGCGCGGCTGGCGGTTACCGCTACCTCTACGTCGCCATCGACAAGTTCACCAAGTGGGCAGAGGTCGAGCCTGTGCGCACCATCCCGGCAAGCTCTGCCGTCTTCAAGGGCCTCGTGAGCCGCTTTGGAGTTCCCAACCGCATCATCACCGATAGTGGCTCCCAGTTCACGAGCGGCCTCTTCAGGTCCTACTGCGCCAACCTCGGCACGCAGATCTGCTATGCCTCGGTGGCGTATCCACGCAGCAATGGCCAGGCCGAGCGCGCCAACACTGAGGTCCTCAAGGGCCTCAAAACAAGGAGCTTCAAGAAGAAGCTCGAGGCTTGCGGCAAGGGCTGGCTCGATGAGCTGCAGTCCGTGCTATGGTCCATCCGCACAATGGCAAGCAAGCCTACCGGTGAGACCCCCTTCTTCCTCGTCTACGGAGCTGAGGCAGTCCTTCCATTGGAGCTTAAGAACGGCTCCCCCGCGAGTCCTTGCCTTCGACGAGGCGCGTCAGGATGGCTCGCGGGAGACCGATCTGCTACTCCTCGAGGAGGGCTGCCGCCAGGCCGCTCTTCGCGCCGCGAGGTACCAGCAGGCCTTGCGTCGCTACCACAGCCGCAACATCCGCCCTCGCACTCTCGAGGTCGGCGATCTCGTCCTGCGCAGGATCCTCTCCAGAGAGGGACTTCACAAACTCTCACCTATGTGGGAGGGCCCTTTCAGGGTTACTCATGTCTCCAGGCCCAGCTCAGCCCGGCTGGAGACGGAGGACGGAGTTCCTGTGCCTAACGCCTGGAACATCCAACACCTCCGCAAGTTCTACCCATGACCCTCACGCGTACGAACGAAATGGGGTTGTACACGCCCTGGAGCCTCTCATTGCGTTCGCCTGATGGGCCCGGGAGAGCTCCTGCCCACACCCAAGTGGAAGCCCCATGCTCCGCGCTAGCGGAACGATCGACCCGCGATCATACCCACACCCCTGTGGAAGCCCCATGCTCCACGCTAGCGGAACAATCAACTGAGGGCGCCCCACGGGCTGCACCAACCTCAAGCTGACCCGTGCCGGACACGGCAGCACCATTTTTCTCGTTTTGATGTGTAACTGAGGGCGCCCCATGGGTTGCACCAACCTCAAGCTGACCCGTGCCGGACACGGCAGCCGCATCTTGTTTTGATTATGTAAGGGGTTGCTATCTTACTTAAGTAAAGCTTTGGTTTCTTTACATGGTGTTTTGTTTTATCCTTGCCTCACGAGCCTCGCGAGCTCATGATGTCCCTCATGAGCCTCACGCGAGTGGGGAACTGGACACGGTGTCTGTGCTCGGGTCAGTCCCAGCAGCACTGAACAACCCAAGCAACCGAGCTCTGGCTCGCGGGCCTGCCCCCATGCACGCCACCCCACCAAGGTCCTTGGTGTCTTGTCTCCTCGCGTAACACCCATGAGCGAATCGGTGAGCGCGCATTGCTCCCCCGTTATTAAGTACTCTGCATGCAGTTATCTTAGGAGCAGGCCCCTTGGAAGGCCTCGCGAGGTGGCCCCCTCAGGGCCTCAGGAAGCCCCGCAGGCCCTACCTCGGGAGCTAACCCGTGACGGCCGTCTCAGCAGGAGATCTCGCGAGCGAAACCCTCACGAGGCGTACCCTACAAGTGATGGCCTGCCAGACACCATCCTGCACAGAGTTAAGTCTCCCGCCTCGCGAGCCGCCCTCGCCGTCTCTAAGCTTTCCCCTCCAGCAACCTCACGAGCGCCAGCGTTTCTCTTGACACAAGCCGCTTGCGCGTCAAAGGGGGGCTCCCTGGGCATCGCGCCTCAGGAGTCCTTACTAGCTCCCAGTGCCCCTCACCTCCTAGCCTTGTCCAGGCATCACGACCTGACATACCAGCTGTGGCACCCCAATAGAGGGCCAACGCACGCCAGTCCCAGGATAAAACCTGGCGCACGTCTGAGACATGATACATCAATTCCAGGCACAAAAATGGCTTTATTATATGAAATGGAGTATTACAATACTGTTGCTTACAACAATATTACATGACTCCAAGGCTAACTAAATGGTGGCGGAGGTCTTGGTTCAGCGGCAACGACGTCTCTGGCTGGGCTCCACAACGCACAGGACTGGCTGGGTTACGATCTAGCCTGACGGATTTTCTCCTGCAACTGGCCACGTGCAAGGCCAGGTGAGTACTTTGAATGTACTCGCAAGACAACCAAATACATAGCATCCCAACAAGGAGATGACAAAGCAAGCACTATGCTTATACATGAATTTATTCTAAACATGGCATGGAATTAACTGGAAAACATGGATCAAGCATGGCATAACATGGATCAGGCATAACAACTACATATCATGGCATGGCATAACTATTTTTATGAGACATGGTATTCATAATCAAACTGAAACCTATACTACGCTTACCTCCCGTGAAGCTCTAAAGTGACATGTTGTGACATCATTCAGTTTTACTGCCCCTCTGGGCTAACTCATGACTCACCGAGATCCCATCTCGTGATCATGTCAGAACAACATGGTGACTGCTCACAATTATCCCATAGTCCGAGTTACCACATTTACTTAGTAGCACATTCTTTAACAAGTTTATAATAACAGGTTTGTCCTCCAGATCGACCAAGACCAAATAGTGTGACCTAGTACGAACTGTGTCCAATACCGTGGACTCGGCTATTCGAATAGATTCATACACTCTGCAGAGGTTGCGCACTTTTCCCACACCATGGAGCTCCTTGTCCCGTACCTCGGTACACTTCCCTTCCGGGTGGACCGGTGCTGCTCCAACGAAACTTGCCTAACCCGTGACTCCTCCACCGTACCACCGACAATCATCCTCCCTCGGAGTCCTGCCCTGGGTGGCCCCTGTGTCACCCCGTGACACCTGCCACCGTCGTGGCCAACTAAACTGTCCCAAACGAGGACCGCGCACAAATAACTCAACTAGCTCACAAGATTATCGTCGCCTACCTGATTAGGGTAGCACGCACGCATAACCTCCCCTCTTTGGTGGTACCGACAAAGGAGCACGCGGTCAGACCAAGTCAAGGCCGTCCCATTCCGGTAGATGTGGCTGCACGGGTAAGCTCGGTTCGGTGGCACTATGACTCGATCCCATTGATGACGGAGGAGGTTTAGTTTACAAGTTCAATTTAACATTCCCATCATCGTACCATCACATCAACATTTTTAAGCAAGAGCAATTACTTAACAGTAGCATAGCAAAATCATAACAATACTAACAATCATGGCATGAGATCAAATCATAGCACTAACATGATAAAAGTATTAAAAATATTGTTACTAGCATGGGAAAATATGACATGACAGCAATTCATGATATCACATGTCAAATAACACTAGCATCAGGCACAGATGAAATAACAGGGCTATGGTAGCGCATTTTCGAGATGCGTGTCCACTTAATCTGACGCGTGGGTCCGGCTGAGTCAACGCCGTGAGTATGACACGCGGGCCCCACCCTATATCCTTCTCTCTCTCCTTCCTTCCTTCCTTCTTCCCGATCGGAGCAGAGGCAGGGGCGGCCGGCCGCCGGCGTAGCCGTCGCCTGGCAGCACGGGAAGGGCCGTCGCCGGGCTCGCCGGAACTGGTGCATCGCGCCGCGCCCGAAGGTGGTCGCGGACCGCGCTCGGTGGCCTACATCGCCAGGGCCAAGGGGAGGCCGTGGCAACCGAGGCCTTCGAAGAGGAGGGCCGCGTCGGCAGGGCTCCCTCGCCGGAGTTGAGGGCAGCGGCGGACTGCGAGCTCAAAGGGGAGGCTAGGGACCAGAGGAGAGGGAGGGGGAGGGCCAGGGTGCCGGAGCTGGCAGAGGGGAGTGGGCGGCGGCTCACGGCCGTGGGAGGGGCAGAGGGCTTCGGGCTCAAGGGAGAGAGCTGAGGGGAGTTGCTGGTGCTCGGGAGAGGCTCGCGGGCGCCTTATATAGGCGAGGGGAGGAGCTAGCCGCCGGAGGAAGCTCCGGGAAGCCCGGTGCCGTGGCGGTGCCCGAGCGGAGCACCCGCTGTCAGCACGGCCATCCAAGAGCTAGGAGACGAGGGGAGAGGCTTCCAGGGGATCCACGCGTGCGGTGGGCAGCTCGCCGGCGCGCCCGGACAAGCCGTGGCTTGCCGGAGACGGCTCCCGAAGCGTCCAATGTACAGAGCGCCATTTCGGCGTGCTCTGCCCGCGGTCACCATGTGACCACGGCGTTGCCACGCCCAACTCGATGCCAAATCTTTTCTAGGGTCTTCTCCACGCATCGCTGAGTTAACTAGTGCAGCTTGAAGACACGGCAAAGCTCTGATGTGATCGCACCTAGGTCAAACAGGTTCTAGCAGGAAAGTTTGCACACATGGTGTGGCCACCATAGTGCTCCTCTTGGCCTGATCTTTGGTAGAGGTCAATCATCTACCAAGGTAGTCATCCTGGCCAAATTTCAGCACAAATGGACAACTCTAGCTAGCACTTCCTTTGTAAACTAGAAATCTGACCAGAAATGGAAATGATGATGCTGGGGTCAAATGGCTAGATGGATTTGGATGATTTTTGGTGTAGGGTGATGATTTGGTCATAAGAGATAGCTGGAGAAATTTCAGCTCAAATTAATCATCTATGAAGGTACTTCCTTCACAGAGATGCAATCTGGACAGAAATTTAGATAATTTACCGAGGAAGATTGGCTAGATGAAATGGGCTGGTTTTTGGTATCCAGAGGCGATTTGTCAATGTTAACCACCCTGAAAAATTTCAGCCCAAAAAGATCAAGGGAGCAAGCACTTCCTTTGCAAACTGGAAATCTGGACAGAATTTGCAAATGGATGTTGTGCTCAAAATTTGAATTGTGGAACTTGGGATCTTAATGGAAATGGTGAATATATGGATATAATAAACTCCACAAATTATTTGCGATTTTTCCTAGCTACCAAAATGGTAGTTCCTTTGGAAAGGCCCCAAATTGAAATATTGGCTTTAAATAGGAAAATGCGATTTCCTTTATTTAATTATGGCCAATATTTTTGTGAGAGCTCAATATGATCACAAAGAATATCTCCACAAGTTTTCATGAGCTTTGGAGATGGGAAAATATTTTCCTGGATTTAATTCCTCAGAAAGGCAGAAAAAGGAATTAATTCTAGATGGAAAATGTTGCATATGACTTGGCAATATTTTTGCACATCTAGGGTTTATGAGTGAAGGAAGATCTCTAGAAATTTTTGGAGGATTAACAGAGCAAGGAAAATGATAGCTCCTTTGTAAATACAAAGGCAGGATTTCCAGTTCCAATATTTCGGAACTAGGGTTTGAATGAGGTTCGGGGTTTACTGAAGGGAGCTTGGCTGGCACAGGAGCATGGGAAAGGTATGGAGAGGCTGAGGATTGTTAGGATTCACCTGGTCACTTACCAGATTCCAGAGAATTTTTTTTTGGGAGAGGAAAGCTAGGAAGGAATAACAGCACAACAATCGACAACCCGATTTTTGGGGTGTTACACCAGCGACGGCTGTGGCCCGCTCGGGGGCTGGGTCCTGACGACGTAAAGCATTAAGGCAAGCAAAGAGAGCAAAACAGGCCTCAAGAGAAAGCTTCACGAGGGCACGAGCGTTCATTACAGCAAATCATAAAGTACTTACACACAAAGGCATCGTCTTCACGCCCCCACGGGGCCACATAGATCTAGTGCAGGGCGGCGAAGGAAGAAGGACCCTAGGAACTCGCGCCGTCGTCATCGTCGTCGTCGCCGTCGTCGCCGCCGGAGCTCTCGCCACTGCCGCAGGAGTACTTCCTAAGCAGCGCATCCACGTGGCCTTCTACCGCCTTTGCGAGGCCATCGTAGAGCTCCTCGGGGACAGGGGCTATCACCTTGTCAAAATCAAAGTTGGGATCGGTGTGAAGGAGGTGACTGAAGACGCGGGTCGCTGCCTGGGAGAAGAGGCCACGGCACTCCTCCTCCAAGATGCCGTCCACCTTCTTGGCCCCATCCTCGAGCCGCTCCACGATCTTGGTGCAAAAGTCAACGTAGTCGGCGTCGCGGGACTCGCGGAGGGCTTCAAGCCTCCCCTGGCAGATGGAGTTCAGGGCGTCGCGGGCTCGGAGATCGAGGGAGTGGAGCATCTTGACGCGTTCGCACTGCCGCTCCCTTTCCTGGTCCGCCTCGCCTCCGGCTTGCTCGGCGGTGCTGGCGGTGCCCCCCACCTGAAGACGAAGGGAGGACGGCTCGGCCTCGGCGCCGGAACCGGCCTGCGGCGCGGCCTCTCGGCGGGTCTCTCCCTCAGCGAGTGCCGCCTTGAGACCAGCGATTTCCTGCCGGAACCGCTCACGCTCCGTCTTGAAGGCGTCCTTCTGCTGCTTCAGCGCCTTACCGTGCTCCTCGGTGAGCGCCAGGCGCGCCTCTGCTATCTTCGCGTCAGCGTCCTCCTGGGCCTTCTTCTCCTTAGCCTCCAGCTGGATGTTGGCCTCGTTGACACGCTTCGTGTGGACATCCTGGGCGTCGGCCAGCTGGCGCCCCAGCGTCTCCAGGCGCCCCCGCTCAGTGGCCTGCTCGGTCGACACCCTCTCGAGGTCTTCCGGGCGAGTCGCGAGGCCCGCTTCGCGGGCCGCAAGCTCCTTCTCGCGAGTGGCGAGGGCGCTTTCCCGCGCGAGGAATCACTGCGCCTGCTCGGCATGTTGATTCTGGAGCTCCTTCAGGCGGGCCTCCGCCTCCTCACGGCGTGTGGCGGCCGCTTCGGCCTCCCGGAGAGCACTCACATGGACCCCCTCCCACGCGCGAGTGCGTTCGTTCTGGCGCTGAGCCGTTTCGACGGCGATGCTAAGCCGGCACCACCCGTCAGCAAGCTTCAGGCGCTCCTCGGCGAGGCGCGCCTCCGCGTCCTGGAAGTCTGTCCCGAGCTGAGCGAGTGCAGCCTTGGCGTCGTGCAAGGCTTCGGGCCTGAGCAGGGCACGGCCGCTCATGAATGCTAGGGGCCAGTCCGGGTCAGGCCCCCTGACGTCCTCCGTCGCCGCGGTCAGGGATGACTCGACGCCGCTCGCCAGGAGCGGTGGGTTCGTCAGGCCCTCCCCCGCGTTCGGCTGCGGCGGCGCACTGTGGGGCCTCGCCACGCCTGCGATGGCGCGCCCCACGATTCCTCCCCCCGCACTAAGGGAGACCTCTGGCGGGGGAGTGGGCGCTTCGGCCTCCCCCATCGCTACTTCTTTCCTCGCGGCGGGGTCTGAGGGGAGCGCGTCCCCACCTCCTGAGGCTGCCTCCCGAGGCCCCATTGTCTCAGCCTCACGAGACATGACAGCGTGCGGCTCTGGAGGAACGGCCGGCTCCCTCTCGACCTCCGCGCGCTCCGTCTTGGCGTCGGAGCGGCGGGCGGCCTTTCCTGCCCCCCCGGCACCCGCAGCGGGTACTGATGCCCCCTATGGGCTGGGGGTCGCCTTCGCCTTTGTCGTCGTCTTCTTCTTCTTCCTTTGGTCCCCGGCAGACCTCCTACGTAAATGGCAGCTCAGCCCCGAGCCCGGACAAAGAGCAAGAGCATGAAACGCCTGGAGGAGTCAGGAGGACTTACTCGTCTCTGGCGGACCACTTCCTTTTCTTCTCTATGAGGGGCAGGTCGTCGCTGCCGCCGTCAAGCATCGCCCCGGCTCCGCCGCTTGGGCCCCCAGAGTGGGCCGCAGTGAACCCGGATGCGTCGTCGCCTGCCTCGAGGCCCTGGGAAATTTTGGCCTCTTGACGGGCCTCAGGCGCTGGGGGCTCGGCCGCCCCCGGACGGGAGCCCCCTCTGCCGTGGGCGGCTCGCTGTCGGCATCATCATCCTCGAGCTCGCAGAGGAGCTTACGGCGAGTGCGTGGTGGCACCCGGTTGGCGTCCTCCTCTGTGGCCTCCTCCGAGTCTTCGCCGCCGCCGCTGCCTCCTGAATCCAGCTCCACCATGAGGGGGTTCTCACGGGGTCCGACGTGGCCCTCCGGCATGAGCCCCCACTGGTCAAAGGGAGGCATCTCCTCAACCAGATCCGCCTTCTCCTTGTAGCGGAACAGCGGGAGTGCCCCCTCGGGCAGGTCCGCGGCAGGGGTACTATCCAGAGTCGCCAGGGCCCCGTCCAGCACCTCTGGCCCCAGGCTGCCGGGGTTCAGCCTCATGGCGTCGCCCACGCCGGTGTACTCCCACACGGGGCACGAGTGCTGCTGAAGTGGTGCGATGCGCCGCCGGAGGTATTCCCTGACGACCGTCACCCCCGACAGCTTTTCGGCCTGGTGCGCGGCCATCCGCTCCAAGACGGGCTCCATCCTCGGGTCAGCGAGCTTCTCGTGCCCCCACATGGAGATCTTCTTAGCCGGGTCCATCGGGATCATCAGAAGCCGGCTTGTCCGGCGCGCGTCCATGTAGACCCAGCGCTGCCGATAGCCCTCCACCTTCTTCGCAACCCTCAAGTTGATGATGCTATTCTCCATCCCCTTAATGGCAAGGAAAGACGCGCATCTGGAGCGCTGGTCTACCGTAGTTAGCCGCAGACAGAAGAAGTGGCGGAAGAGCGCCACCGAAGGCATCACGCCCACGAAAGCCTCGCAGTAAAAGGCAAACATGGCCAGAGGAGAATGGAGTTGGGTTGAAGGTGGAGGGCATGAATCTGATAATGGGAGAGAATGGTGTAGAAAAAGTCCGAGAATGGTGGCACCAACCCAGCATAAACGTTGTGGAAGAAGAAGGGATAGGCTGTCGCCCCCAGGTCGTGCCGCGCGCGTGACCCTGGCCAGATCTGGGTCGCCTGATTCTCGTTTTGATCGTCGGCCACAAACGGGAGCACCTTGTCCAGGCCCTCTCCATCGACGATGGAGGAGCGCTGCAGCGCCGCCCCGATGACGGGCGCACTTGGGGACTGGGCCGCTGCCTTTCCCCTCTTGCCGGGTGGGCGCCATCCGCGCGGCGGAGGCGCGGATTGAGAAGTAGGGGGAGGCAGAGCTCGGAGACGGGGTCGCAAGGAGCTGCGCGTGGGGATGAAGGCTCAGGGAGATGGAGTGCGCGAAGGATGGCAATGATGGCCTCGCGTCGCGCGCGGCAGGCTTTATGTCAGCGCGGGCGGTTACCGAGGCGTCGTGGGAGAAGTGGGACGTCCCCCGTCACGTCGTGTGCCACGCGTCGCGCCTGGCCCGCAGGCGGTTAGGGCCCACGCCGTTTCGCCCCCTAGTAGGCGGGAACGTGCGCGCCGCGGGCCCGGGGGCTACTGTCAGGCCCATGGAACCCAGGGTATCCAGGCCCATCTGCCTTTGGCCCAGGGCGCAACGCCTGGCATGGGCCCAGCAGGCTGTCATCACCAAGCATCTCACCAAGACCCCTCATGAGGCCTTGACCTCCTGAGGACCCCTCCTCAGGGAGTGACGAACAAGACCCGGCATCTTCACCAGCAGCCTCGCGTGGCGGCCTCCCGAGGCAGCCTCCCAAGGTTTCCCCCTGAAGGCGCTCAAGACGAGGGCTGCTCGGCTCGGCTGCGCGGTCTCGTGCCCATCACATGGGTGACGCGAGCGGCGACGAGCGGCGACAGAGGCCGCGCCAGCAGGCGCGGATGAAGATGGTTTCCCCTTTTGTGCTAAGGGAGCAAGGCCAACCGTCCACTTCCCAAAGCGGCCCCAAAGGTTGCCCGATCAGCGAAAGAAGACCAAGACGGCGGGCGCGCAGGGCGGAGGTCACCACCGAGCCCACCGGTGCGTCATGGATCATGCTTTTACAGGCAAAGACCGCCTTTAGTCAGGATAGCCTGAGCGCATGTCCCCTTTCAAAACCCGCCAAGTGTTGCAACCCTTCCCGCCTAAGTTTTGAGGGGGAAGAGGACCAAGGCAGGTATAAAGGGACAGTGCTGCCATCGTGGTAGAGGATCCGATCCAACTCAGTCGACTCCTTCTCCTACCTTGTACGCGAGAACGCTTTCTTGCTCACTACAATCAAAACCAAGCAGGAGTAGGGTTTTACAGCGCAAGGTGGCCCGAACCTGGGTAAACCGCTGAGTCCACGGTCCGCTCCTCGCTAGCGCGCTCCCGCCGTAGCTTCGCCGTAGCTTAACCGTGGTAGGGACGAAGAGGTAGGAACAAGCTCACCCCAGTGTTCGAACCTTTGGGTCCTCGGAGCCCCACTTCCGACAGAGCAGAAGAAGTGAAAATGAATCTGGGGACCCCTCCGGTCTATTTATAAGGGGTGGAGCCCGAAGCGGCAGGGTGCGACCCTAGACGACGCAGTGAATTTAGGCTAAAGAGACGCCTCAATTTTCTCGACAACAAGATTTGGCTTATCCACTCAAAGATCCATTATGATGTCATGCGCATTTACAGGAGCAAATAAAGTGATGTCACAATAAGAAGAGGCAAAAATGGTCAAGTGTGGAGAAGAATCACGAGAGCCGACAAACATTTGTGACCCGGCCAGGAAGTTGTGAATAAAAACAGTAACAAGGATAGGAAGGATGGAGCAATTACCGGCTCAGGAAAGATCCGGATCAGAGCACAACCTTTCATGATTTCCTTTGTTTTAATTTTTAGGATGGAGTTTAGCATGGATAAATCCAAGCCAAACTAGGGGCTAATGTTGGGGATGTTCCCCAAGGTTGAGACCCGGTGTGAGTGAGACACGGCAGGCGGCGGGCTCTCATGGACCTTGTGGGCCGACTCATGAAGAAGGGCTAGAAAGAGGAATCTTCCAACTTGAAGAGCAAGATTAATGAGTTAGAATAGGTTACGGGTCACAAGTACGACCCAGAATCTATTGTAAACCTAGGGACTCGGCCTATTATATAAAGGGGAGTCCCTAGGACGAAAGGACTAAGTTGTAATCTCTCGAGAGCTAGGTTAGCGAATCCGCACCCTTGTAATTGAGATCCAGAGTAATATCGATCAAGCAGGAGTAGGCTTTTACCTCCACCGTGAGGGGCCGAACCTGGGTAAACCCGTGTCTCTCCTTCCCGTTCAACCCCGTTCAAGCTTCCACACAACTGGGATGGCCTCACGATTAAGTCCTTTCACGAGGATATCTGCCGTGATAAAACCACGACAAGAGGTGTCGATAAAACAAAATACGGACATGAAAGCATCATGATCATTATTATAACAGCAATATATCATCATAAAACTTCTCATGAATAAGTGACAATTCATCCACAAGATAAAGTATGAACCATAAACCGTATTGAAAACTAACAAACTATGATCTCGGTCACTGATGCAATTGCAATTCATCATATTATCGGAAAGAGTCTATGTAAGAGCTTTGTTTAGCAAGTTCACATACATAACTATCATTTAGTCTTCTATGATTGTTGACACTCATGGCATACTTATGGAGCAAAAGTTTCAGTCAGACACATAGAAAGATAGGGGCTTATAATTTCGCCTCCCAACTTATTTACCTCAAGGGTAATGTCAACAATAATAACTCATGATCACCTACATCCAACTGGATATATATGCCTGGATCTTTCCCCACCACATGATGCTTGCCAAGAGAGAAAATAAAAACGAAATAGAGGAGAATACTATTGACTCTTGCATAAAAGTAAATACATAAAGTAAAGGATATGCCCTTCGCAGAGGGAAGCAGAGGTTGTCATGCGCTTTTTATTTTTGGATGTGCAAGCTCTTAATGTAAAGGAACGTCACTTTATATTGCCCCTTGTGATAGCAACCTTTATTATGCAGTTTGTCGCTTTTATTTCTTCACCATCACAAGTTCGTACAAAGCTTATTTTCCCTTACAATAAAAGATCATACATATTTAGGAGCAATTTCTATTGCTTTTGCACCGATGACAACTTACTTGAAGGATCTTATTCAATCCATAGGTAGATATGGTGGACTCTCATGACATGAAACTGGGTTCAAGGGTTTTTGGATGCACAAGTGGTATCTCTACTTAGTACGAAATTTTGGCTAGCAAAAGATTATGGGCAAGCACCACATGTTAGAGGATCCATGACAATATAGCTTCTATGTGAATATAAGCAAACATAACTCATTACGTTGTCTTCCTTGTCCAACGTCAACTATTTGACATAGAATATTTAATGGGGGCTCACTATCATAAAAGATGTCCAAGATAGTATATTTATATGTAAGACCTCTCTTTCTTTATTACTTTTTCATGGATTGCAACAATGACCAATGCTATGTTTGTTAACTTCCAACAAGTTTCATCAATTATACTTCTTTTATGTGAAGTCATCACTCCCCATGGGATTAGCATATGATCTTCTTTTTTATTCTCTTTATTTTATTTCTAAGATTGGATCAACAAAAGTAAAACAACTCAACTCAAACTACTCTTTATTATATAACTCTCACACTCAATTACATAGATAGATAGATCACAAAGCAAGCACTCGAAACTAAATCATACTAAAACTTTATTCTTCTAAATCACGAAATAACTAAGGATCAAACTAAGATAGATAATTATAATAAAAGTGATGGTGATACGATACCGGGGCACCTACTTTGAATTCCCGTTTTTGAATTATCTTATCATGCCATCTTTTAACTTTTTCTTTAAACAACTTGGCATTTTCATAGGCTTGTGTTCTCCATTCATCTAAAGAGCTAATATCAAATAACATCTTTTCACTGGCAAGTTTAAAATCATAATTAAGTTCTTTAATTTCCCAATAAGCTTTATGTTCTAATTCAAGAGGTAAATGACATGCTTTTCCATAAACCATTTTATACGGAGACATACCCATAGGATTTTTATAAGCAGTTCTGTAAGCCCATAGTGCATCATCAAGTTTCTTAGACCAATTCTCCCTGGATCTATTAACGGTATTTTGCAAAATTAACTTTATTTCTCTATTATTCAATTCAACTTGTCCACTAGACTGAGGATGATAAGGGGATGCAATTCTATGGTCAACATCATATTTAGCAAAAAGTTTACGGAAAGCACCATGAATAAAATGCGAACCACCATCAGCCATCAAATATCTAGGGACTCCAAACCTCGAAAATATAGCTTCTCTAAGCATTTTAATAGAAGTGTTATGATCAGCACTACTAGTTGGAATAGCTTCTACCCACTTAGTAACGTAATCAATAGCAACTAAAATATGTGTATACCTGTTAGAGGAAGGAAACGGTCCCATATAATCAAAACCCCAAACATCAAATGGTTCAATAGCAAGTGAATAATTCATAGGCATTTCCTGACGTCTACTAATATTACCAATTCTTTGACATTCATCACAAGAGAGGACAAAGTTACGTGCGTCTTTGAAAAGAGTAGGCCAATAAAAACCATATTGTAATACCTTATGTGCAGTTCTGTCTCCCGCATGGTGTCCACCGTATGCTTCGGAGTGACACTTCCGTAGGATTTGTTCATGTTCATGCTCAGGTACACAACGCCTAATAATACCATCTACTCCTTCTTTATATAAATGTGGGTCATCCAAAAGTAATGTCTTAAATCAAAGAAGAATTTTTTCTTTTGTTGGTAGGTAAAACTAGGTGGAATATATTTACAACAATATAATTAGCATAGTCTGCATACCAAGGACTAGCGCGAGAAGCATTTACCACAGCTAATTGCTCATCAGGGAAATTATCATTAATAGGCAGTGGGTCATCAAGAACATTTTCCATCCTAGACAAATTATTCGCTACTGGGTTTTCAGCTCCTTTTCTTTCAACAATATGCAAATCAAATTCTTGTAACAAAAGAACCCACCTAATAAGTCTAGGTTTAGTATCTTTCTTTTCCATAAGGTATTTAATAGCAGCAAGATCAGTGTGAACAGTTACTTTAGAATCAACAATGTAAGATCTGAATTTATCACATGCAAACGCAACTGCTAAAAATTCTTTCTCAGTAGTAGCATAATTTCTTTGAGCACTGTCTAGAGTTTTACTAGCATAATGAATAACATTCAATTTCTTATCAACTTTTTACCCTAGAACAGCACCAATAGCATAATCACTAGCATCACACATAATTTCAAAGGGTAGGTTCCAATCAGGTGGTTGAACAATAGGTGCAGAAATTAAGGCTTTCTTAAGTATTTCAAAGGCTTCTACGCAATCATCATCAAAAATAAATGGAGCATCTTTTTGCAAGAGATTAGTAAGAGGCCTAGAAATTTTAGAGAAATCGTTTATAAACCTTCTATAGAAACCAGCATGACCTAGGATACTTCTTATACCTTCGATATCTTTAGGACATGGCATTTTCTCAATTT
This sequence comes from Elymus sibiricus, assembly GCA_039707655.1. Classification (NCBI taxonomy): domain Eukaryota; kingdom Viridiplantae; phylum Streptophyta; class Magnoliopsida; order Poales; family Poaceae; genus Elymus; species Elymus sibiricus. The sequence continues at coordinate 161,374,519 of CM077666.1, read as the reverse complement.
CATCAACTTTAGCTTTGTCTACTTCAATACCTCTTTCAGAAATTTTATGCCCAAGACTATACCTTCGTTCACCATAAAGTGGCACTTCTTCCAATTCAAGACAAGATTAGTTTCTTCACATCTCTGCAAAACTCGACCAAGGTTGCTTAAGCAATCATCAAAAGAAGTTCCGTAAACGAAAAAATCATCCATGAATACCTCAACAATCTTCTCACAAAATTCAGAGAATATAGCAGTCATACATCTTTGAAAGGTAGCAGGTGCATTACACAAACTAAAAGGCATACGACGATAAGCATAGTTCCAAAAGGACAAGTAAAAGTGGTTTTCCCTTGATCTTCTTTTGATACAGGTATTTGAGAGAAACCAGAATATCCATCAAGGAAGCAAAAGTGTGTATGTTTAGATAATCTTTCTAACATTTGATCAATAAAAGGCAAGGGGTAATGATCTTTCCTAGTTACTTTATTTAATTTCCTGAAATCAATTACCATCCTATAACCAGTTACAATTCTTTGTGGGATAAGTTCATTTTTATCATTAGGGACAACGGTAATACCTCCTTTCTTAGGAACACAATGAACAAGACTTACCCATCTACTATCAGCTATAGGATAAATTATACCTGCCTCCAGAAGATTTAGTATCCAGTTCTTACCACATCCTTCATTTTAGGATTTATATCTTCTTTGATGATCAACAACTGGTTTAGCATCTGGCTCCATATGAATTTTATGCTGACATAGAGTGGGACTAATGCCCTTAAGATCATCAAGAGTATACCCAATAGTTGCACGGTGCTTCCTCGGAGTTTTAAGTAATCCCTTTTCTTCATGCTCTGAAAGGTTAGCACTGATAATAACAGGATATATCTTCTTTTCATCAAGATAAGCATATTTAAGTGTATCAGGTAGTTGCTTTAATTCGAATACAGGATCACTCTTAGGTGGAAGAGGATCTCCCAAAGTTTCAACATGCAAATTATGTTTAAGAATAGGTGCTTGTTTAAAGAATATTTCATTTCTTTCATTCATATGCATATCATTTTCATGGTCTAACATGTATTGTTCTAAAGGATCAGTAGGAGGCACAGCAATAGAAGAAAGACCAATAATTTCATCTTTATTAGGTAATTCTTTATCATGAGGTTGTCTACGAAACTTAGAGAAATTGAACTCATGAGATATATCACCAAAATTAACACTGACTATTTCTTTATTGCAATCAATCTTAGCATTGACTATATTCAAGAAAGGTCTACCAAATATAATGGGACAAAAATCATCTTGTGGTGATCCAGAAAATCAGTAGGGTATTTGATCTTACCACACACGACTTCAACATCTCTAACAATCCCAAGTGGTGTAATAGTATCTCTGTTTGCAAGCTTAATAGTAACATCAATATCTTCAATTTCAACAGGTGCAATATCATTCATTACTTCTTGATAAAGAGTAAATGGAATAGCACTCACGCTAGCACCAATATCACATAAACCATGATAGCAATGATCTTCAATTTTAACAGAAATAACAGGCATGCCAATTACAGGTTTGTTTTTATCTCGTGGATCTGGATTAGCAATTCTAGCTGCTTCATCACAGAAATATATGGCATGTCCGTCAATGTTGTCAACCAAAAGATCTTTAATCATTGCAATATTAGGTTCAACTTTAATTTGTTTAGAGGATTGAATTGGTTTAATATTACTCTTATTAACAACAGTTGAAGCTTTAGCATGTTCCTTAATCCTAACAGGGAAAGGAGGTTTCTCAATATAAGCAATAGGCACAACTGGATCAACATTATAAATAAGTGTTTTCTCTTTAGCTATAATGGGTTCTTCCTTTAATTCAATAGGTGGATGAAACTTAAACCATTTCTCCTTAGGGAGATCAACATGAGCAGCAAATGATTCACAAAAAGTAGCTACTATCTCAGAGTCAAGTCCATATTTAGTACTAAACTTATGAAAAACATCAGTTTCCATAAAAGATTTAACACAATCGAACTCAAGATTTATACCTGACTCTTTACCTTTGTCGATTTCCCAATCTTCAGAGTTGCGTTTAATTCTTTCCAGAAGATCCCATTTGAATTCAATAGTGCTCTTCACAAAGGAATCAGTAGAAGAAGTATCGAGCATGGATTGATCATTATGAGAAAGCCGAGCATAAAAGTTTTGAATAATTATTTCTCTTGAGAGCTCATGATTGGGGCATGTGTGCATCATATATTTAAGCCTCCCCCAAGCTTGAGCGATACTTTCTCCTTCACGAGGCCAAAAATTATATATATAATTCCGATCACGATGAACCAAATGCATAGGATAAAACTTCTGGTGAAATTCCAACTTTAACCAGTTCCAATCCCATGTTCCAGTATCATCCAATAGCCTATACCATGTCAATGTCTTTCCCTCCAAAGATAAAGGGAATATCTTCTTCTTAACTCCATCCTCGGATAAACCTGCAAGCTTAAACAATCCACAAATTTCATCTATATATATCAAGTGCATAACAGGATGTACCTTTTCATCTCCTGCATAAGGATTAGCCAGCGGTTTCTCTATCATACCCGAAGGAATTTCATAATAAATATTTTCAGTAGGTTCAGTAGGTTGAGGAGAAACTCTCAATGCTTCCGGTCGAGGTGAAGATACCCCGAACAAGCCCCTCAAAGGATTACTTTCCATAGTGACAAGTGACAGTAAATTTTAGCATGTAATATAAATGTTTCCTTACCAAATTCCACTTATCAAAGGCGCTTCACTCCCCGGCAATGACGCCAAAAAAGGGTCTTGATGACCCACAAGTATAGGGGATCAATCATAGTCCTTTCGATAAGTAAGAGTGTCGAACCCAACGAGGAGCAGAAGGAAATGACAAGCAGTTTTCAACAAGGTGTTTTCTGCAAGCACTGAAAGTAGCGGTAACTGATAGTTTTGTAGCAAGATAATTCGTAACGAGTAACAAGTAACAATGGTAACAAAGTGCGGTAAGGTGGCCCAATCCTTTTTATAGCAAAGGACAAGCTGGAACGATCTCTTAGCAAAGCGTTCTCGAGGACACATGGGAATTTCATCTAGTCACTTTCATCATGTTTATTTGATTCGCGTTCGCTACTTTGATAATTTGATATGTGGGTGGACCGGTGCTTGGGTGCTGTTCTTGCTTGAACAAGCCTCCCACTTATGATTACCACCTCTCGCAAGCATCCGCAACTACGAAAGAAGAATTAAGATAAATCTAACCATAGCATGAAACATATGGATCCAAATCAGCCCCTTACGGAATAGCGCATAAACTAGGGTTTAAGCTTCTGTCACTCTAGCAACCCATCATCTACTTACTACTCCACAATGCCTTAACTTAGGCCCAAATATGGTGAAGTGTCATGTAGTCGACGTTCACATGACACCACTAAAGGAAGCAACAACATACATATCATCAAAATATCGAACGGATACCAAATTCACATGATTACTTATAACAAGACTTCTCCCATGTCCTCAAGAACAAAAGTAACTACTCACAAATCATATTTATGTTCAAGATCAGAGGGGTATTGAATATCATTAAGGATCTGAATATAATCTTCCACCAAATAAACCAACAAGCATCAACTACAAGATGTAATCAACACTACTAGCAACCCACAGGTACCAATCTGAGGTTTTGGGACAAAGATTGAATACAAGAGATGAACTAGGGTTTGAGATGAGATGGTGCTGGTGAAGATGTTGATGAAGATTGGTCCTCCCACGATGAGAGGATCGTTGGTGATGTCGATGGCTTCAATTTCCCCATCCCGGAGGGAAGTAACCCCGGCGGAATCGCTCCGCCGGAGAGCAAAAGTGCTCCTGCCCAGGTTCCGCCTCGAGACGGTGGCGCTTCGCCCCGAAAGTCTTCTCTTTATTTTTTTTCTAGGGCTAATGGCCTTATATAGCAGAAGGAGGGAGCCGGAGGCCTGCCAGGGGCCTCATAAGCTCAGGGGGCGCGCCAGGGGGTAGGGCACGCCACCTAGGCTTGTGGCTTCCTGGTGGGCCCCCTCCTGGTATTTCTTCCGCCAATATTTTTTATATATTCCAAAATAATTCTCCGTAAATTTTCGGGTCATTTCGAGTTGTGCAGAACAGCTATCTCTGTTGTAGCCCTTTCCAGTCCAGAATTCCAACTGGCGGCAATCTCCCTCTTCATTTGAAACTTGCAAAATAAGAGAGAAAAGGCATAAGAATTGTATCATAAAGTGAAATAATGATCCAAAACATAATAAATAACAGTAGGAAAACAGGATGCAAAATGGACGTATCAATGGTTCTGGTTCATCGCCGATGAATGTGAGCAGAGTCCTGGCTTGTTCTCGCAAGGTTCGCAGCGGCCTGGCCCTTACCCCGAGTCAGAGGTGACGAGGCATAAGGCTCTGGGTGAAAGCTTTGTTCTTCAATGGGGGTCGTTGCCGTGATGTTGGCGTCTGTGGGTGTCTCCTCCTTGGTGCATCGTCGAATAGTACTTCTTCACACTAGGCCATGGCTGATTGAGGTGAAGGCGGCGTTGGAGGCTATTGGATGGGTAGAATCATTCCCAGGGTTCGGTGGGGTGGTCGTGCGTGGATCTGAGCGAAAGCTTTGTGGTCGACAGGGGTCGATTCTGGTGACAACGGCGTCCTCGGACGTCTTTTGGCTTCTTGAAGGCGTTCTCGGAAATCTTGCATTCGATCTCTCCGGGAGGAGGGCATGTTAGGTGGTGGTACAGGGGCGGCACGGGCGATGACCAAATCCTCGAGGCCTCCGGCCCCTCCACCCCATCCCCCTCGCCCTCGCCAGGGCCTCCCACGGGCAAAGCTCGCATGAAGCAGGCAGCAGTGAGGCTGGACTTTTCATGCAGCAAGCGGTGCCTCCCACAAGGAGTGGAGCTCCTGGCGTTGAGCGTTAGGCAGAGGGAGGCGGCCGACGGCCCGTGTGGTGTTGGGTCCCTCGTGGGGGAGGGTGCGGTCTGGAGGGCGGTCGAGGAGGTGTTGATCTGCTCGGGGCGGCGGCCGTCTGTGCGCGGGCTTGGGGTCCAGATCGGGGCAACTCCCGATCTACTCGCTCCGGCTTGGAGCAGGTCGCCGGGGCCTATGGTGACGCGGTCGGGTTCTACTGCTGGTGGCATGGCACGAAGACCTGCAGTGGGCGTGGCGCAGTGGTGGTTGGCTCCGACCGGTTGGCAAGGTGTTGGATGTGGGTGCTTGGGCTCGATCTGGGCCCTGGCGGGCCTGCAACCGACGCGCGGCCGGATCCAGGGCATGGCGGAGCAGTGGGTGGCACCTTCCTGGCAGGCGGCGGGTGGCGGTGGTCAGGTGTGGTGTTGGCAACGCGGCATTGTATTGGTGGTGTGGTGTCGTGCGTCTGCTTGACTCGGGCATTCCATGGCGGTGGTTGGTGGCGGCACGAAGGGCGCGGTACTCGTTGCACTTTTGGTGTTCTTGTCTCCTTGGTGCTGTGGTGGCTCAACCGGCGTGCTCTTTGATTCGGCGGTCATGGTTTGCCGCTGCTTGTGGTCTACGCTGGCAACAGTTGGGCTCCTTCCCCGAGGCTCGCTGAGGTGAAGGGGCGAAGGGTGAAGGGCTCTGGGCGAAGGCCTTGCTTCCGATGGGGATCGGTTAGTGGCGACGATGGCACGGTGGCGCCTTTGTCCTTTGGAATCGTCGTCGAGGGGTTCCTCCTCTCTACTAGGATGTGGTTGTTGGGTTGTCATGGTGGCTGTTGGTGTGGTCAGACACTTTCTCGGGGTTCGGCGGGGAGTCTTGGGCGGTTTCTGGGCGAAAGCTTTACTGATCGACGGGGGTCGATGCCGGTGATGACGGCGCTTGTGGGCGTCATTTTCCCTTCTTGAAGGCGTATTCGAAGAGCTCGCTCATTTCTCTCCGGGTAGCGGATGAGTAGGCGGTGGAATTGTGTTGGCCGGTTGTGGCTTGGTCGGGGTTTCGCTTGATTGTCCGTTAATCAATAAAGCAATTGTGTGGTTTTCAGCCTCGTTTTTCTTATAAACCGGGTCAATTCCATTCTTCTTTATGAAATCGCAGGAGCACCCTACCTTTCTGTAAAAAAAAAAAAACACGTGGCACACGTGGGTTGGAACCAAATCTTGATAAAAGTGGGTTGGAACCAAATCTTGATAAAAAGAAGGTGTCATATGCCACTAGATCACGCCTTGCTCCGCCGAGCTGCCAACCAATCCACCCCTATCGGCGCCATTCTCTCGGTGTTCCATCTCGACGGAGTGCTTCGTCCTCAGGTCTGGGTGGCCGTACTTGGCCGCGGCGACGGCGTAGCAGCCTAGTGTGTAGGCGAACACAAGGAAGACGCACGCGAAGAGCTGGAAGTTGGCGAGCTGCTCCGCGCGCTCTCCGGCCGCTTGCCCATGGCACTCGATGTTCCTGCCAGCATCGTGGTGGCACCCCTCGGGGAGCATCGGCCCATAGAGCGTGAACGCCATCTGGTAGAACCACATGCCCTGCAGGGTCATCAGCACGCCACTAGCAAGGTCGGCAGGGAAGCTCGCCGGGAGGAGCGCACCGAGGACGGTGGAGGCGACGCAGAGTCCAATCAGCAGAACCAGGAGGTAGTGGTAGTATCCCTCCAGCCCCTGGTGGGTGGTTGAGTGGAAGTAGAAGAGCAGCAGCTCTGCAGTGAAGGCCGTTGCCAGCACCAGACACAACGCGCCCTCCGTTAGGGGCAGGTACCTGCGTGCGGTGATCGCCAATGAAAGCCCAAGTTAGTCCACTGGGGTGCTTACAGATTGGAATTACTGCAATTTCATTCGCATTTGAACCGAAACCAATCATGGGCACACTGTCCATTGTTCAGTTAAGTTCCTTGCAGTGAAGATATCAAAATGGTTTACGAGAAAAACAAAATGGTGACATGATTTCGGTGATGACTGATGTGTACTTTTACAATGAGATATACATCTATTTTGTGATAACAATGGCTGCATGGACAAGATCAAAAACAACGGCAATACGATTGCAGGGCAAAAAGGTTACACAGAAACTCCACTCCACTAGGACCAAGGTAGAACCCTCAAGTATCATGGAATGTGAAACAAAGTGAGGTTGCATATCTGCTCACAAAATGGCAGAGATGGCCTCAGGCCCCCATCTCCCACTCCTAAAAAATTAGAAGTATAGAAACGAAACTTCCGCATGATTTCTTCTTTCTGTAAGCTAAGGGCATCTCCAACGCCGACCCGCAAGCCTCCCGCAACCGTCCGGACCGCGCTGTCCGGACCGCGGTCCTGTATCGGTCCGCGAAGCGGTCCGGACGCGATTTCTCCCGCAAACCGGAGACAAACGTGGGAGCTTTGTGAGAGTCCGGACACGTGAAACGTCGCTCTCCGCCCCCCGGCCCACCCAAAAGGAAGGCGGAGCCCGCGCTTTTGGAGCATCCCGCATTGTTTCCGCGCCAAAATCCCCCACTCTCTTCTTCCATTCCCCGCCGCTCTCCGCCCAATTCCCGCTCTTTCCTCCTACCCTCTCCTTCCTTCCGTCGCCGACGCATGGAACCGTCGGAGAACCTGTCGGAGATGGAACTGGCGGAGGTGCCGGAGGATACGACCATCACGCTCGCCCGGAAGATCAGCTCAGCTACGCGGCAAAATCACCGCGTCAAAGCGAGGGCCGCAAAGGAGGAGAAGCTGAAGAAGCGGTTGGCCGTCGGCGGGCCTGGTGCTGTCATTGGGCGTGGCGGGCGTGGCCAAGCTGACAGAGAGGTTCGAGGACATCTTGGCGAAGAAGGAGGAGGCATGCGTGAAGCGCTTGGACATCAAGGAGGAGAAGAAGGCGGAGAGGTTCAAACTGTTGATGGAGACGACGGACAAGAAGCTCAAGCTCAAAGAGAGAAGGGCCATGATCGAAGAGAGGAAGGCCGTGATCGAGGAAAAGAGGGTGAAGATCGCCGCCAATGCGGAGGACGCCAAGATGTTGTCCTTGAATGTGGACTCTTTGGATGCCGACGCAAGAATGATCGTGTAATCTGTCCGCTATCATATGTTGCAACGGCAAAAAGATCAGTTGGCGGCGGTGGAGAATGAGGACGAGGAGGAGGCGGACGCGGAGGAGGATGCGGAGACTGTCTACGTGGCGGCGACGGCACCCCCTTGATCGGGGAGCAGACGGTGGGCATTGCCAGTCCGGCAAGGCAGAAATGCACGGACTGCCGGACTGATGTTTTTTTGGATTCGTAAAAACTAAGCATACTTACCTCTTTTTGGTTGTGATTGGGCATGCGATTCGGCGCCGGTGTGATCCGGCGCGATCCGGCTGGCGGACATATACAGGATAGCGTTGAATGGCGGCTTCCCGCATCCGTGTCCGCGGACTGATCCCTTGTCCGTGTACGCGGACGCGGACAGATGCGGAAGAAAATTTACGGGTCACGGTTGGAAATGCCCTAAGTTCATCTGAATACCTCTAGCTTTGGTGGATGGGTATATTCACCCAATTACCCTCCCTTTTTATGAAAATGTGATATGCATGCTTATGCGTATTCTTAAAAAAAGAAAAATACCTCTTGCTACAGATGATCGAGCGAAAAGAGAATGAAATGAATAAAATTCTGAGGAAAAATGGATGAATCTTGGATCATGTCATCTATGGCGGTATAGTGCAAAGAGTTGATAGATGGATGGATACTGACCTCGTCTTTTCAGAGAGGAGAGCGAGGACACCGAAGAGGAAGAACATGAGCAGCATGCCGCCATGCTCGAGGTCGTTGAGGTGTGCCGGGTTGACTCCGCCGCCGGGTGCAAATATGTGGAGATGAGTAGAGTAAAGCACCTCCACGCACATATCCAGGAAGGCGCCTCCGGCGATCACGTAGAGCTCGAGGTGCCGCAGCGCCCCGCTGCCGCCGCCGCCCACGGGGTTCCAGACGTGGAGGCGGAACCCGGCCGGGTCGAAGGCGAAGCGCGCCACGGCCGCCCACACGTTCCAGGCGCCCACTGCCAGGAACAGCGTTCCCGGCAGAACGTGCCCCTTGAACGACCCCATCAGCGCCGCTGTTCGCCTGCGCGCAACGCGCGTGGCCCCTGCCCTGCCTTCGGATCTGCGCGCGGCTCGCCGCCGGCGTTGACTTCTATCCCCGGCGCCCTTTAGAGCATGGTTAACAGTATAGCAAGCTCTAGGAAAGTGTCAATGTCATCTATAACCATAATGTATAGCCACTTTATAGGGAAAATACACATGAGCTCCTGTGTGCTCCACGCCCCTATACGAATATTAAACGTAAAAAATATCAAAAAAATTCAAAAAAATCTGAAATTTAGGGATATCAAATTTGGGTTCCCAATCTACTCCCGTGTGAAGTTTCATGAAAAAATACCAAAAAACGCATCCGCGGCGAAGAAAATACTGTCCGAACAAAAATCCATCCAAACAGTTTTTTTATACATAGGAAAATTTTGTCTTTTTTGCCACGAATACGTTTCCTGGTATTTTTTTCACGAAATTTCACACGGGAGTAGATCGGGAAGCCAGGTTTGATATCCCAAAATCCCAGATTTTTTTTCAAATTTCTCGATATTTTTTTGAATTTAATGTTCGTATAGGGGTGTGGAGCACTCGGGTGCTACAAATCCGCTTCCCACTTTATAGCTAGTTGCTAAGGGCATCTTCAACGCTGACCCGCAAATTCGTTCAATATATGTCTGTTTTTATGTCCGGACATGGTCCATGGACATGATACGGGAGCCATCCAACGCTAATTAGAGCATCTCTAGTAGATCCCGCAACCGACCGACCCGCAATCCCGTAAACGAAATTTACAGGACGAAAGACGCGGAGACAAAGCAGATCCCGCATACATCACCGGAATTCAACTCGATTTTAAAACTAGTAGTTCGCGCCATAAACATCACCGGAGTTCCACATAAACATAGTTCATACAAACTTAATTAAACATAGTTCAAACGGAAATTAAACTAGTTCATACTACGCGGGGTTCTACTTCTAATTCATACTTGTTCTACGCGTCGGCACCCGAGCCGGAGTCGCCGTCGTCGCCGGAGCCGTCCTCGCGTGGGGGGGGGGGCTCGTTGCCGTGGAGGGTGTGGTAGATCAGCGTGCTGGAGAGGGTCTCCTGGAGTTTGTACTCCTCCCGGAGCTCCAGCAGGCGCGCGGCCGCAGCTGCATCTCCGGCGGCGGTGGCCTCCCTCGCCTGCCACCACGCGGTCTTGGCCGCTCGGAGCCGCTGGAGGGACGGATCGAAGAGCCTCCCGAGACGCCGGAAGCTCGCCCACGCCCGCGAGCCGGCGCTGCGGGGCTTCGCACCGCGGGTGCGTGCCGCCTCCCTTTGCCTGTCCGACACGGGAGGGCGGAGGGAGGAGCTGCCGGCCTCGTCGTCATTGCGCCGCTTGCGGCCGGCGAACCCACTGCGACCACCGAACCCCCGCGGCACCCGAACCCACCACGCCCGCCGAACCCCCCGCCTCCGTCACGCCCTGCACCCGTGGACGCCATCGCCGCCAAGATCCGGTGGCCGGAGGTGCCGGAAATCGCTGCCGGAGGGGTAGAGATTTCTCGCCGGAGGGGTGGATTTTGCGGCGGAGATGGATGCGAGGAATGATGGATAGGAACCCTAAAATGACCTCGCGCCCGCATATATACCGGAAAGCCGGTTGGTTTACAGGCCGGGCCTCATTTGTAGGATCTGCGTGGGCCGTTTTTTTGGGTCGTCCCGTATAACGTCCGGGAAAACGCAGTTCGTCCGAGTTATACGGGATCTGCTAGAGATGCTCTTACAAAGTATCCGGCTGAGAGGAGAAAAAGTAGGTGGGGACCATGCATGTGTTGGGCTATTTATGGTGTGGTGTCCGGTTGGAAGGAGAGAGGAGAGGGGACCATGCATGTGAAGAGAGAGAAAAGAGAGGAGGACCACGCGGATGGTTTTGGTTGGTCAAGTGGATGTCCGGACTCCGGTATAGCTCCCCATGTTTGTCTCCAATTTGCCGGAAAACGGACGTCCAGACCACTTCGCGGATCGATGCAGGACCGCGTTGGATTGCAAAAGTGAGCAAAAGTGTCCGGTCGGACATATACCGGAGTTTTGCGGGTCTCCCTTGGAAATGCCCTAAGAAGTGATCCCTCCGTCCCATAATATAAGAGCGTTTTTGAGACGGGGGGATACTACTTTATTAGTACATGGCCCACTTTACACTCTCACAATGTTTGTTGGAGCTCGTGCTACAGCCGGCTATTAATCAACAGCCCGCTTCCCTTCTCTCTCCTCTTCTCTCTCATCCAACTCAGCAGAAATATAATAGTTTAATCCTTACAGACTGCTGACTGTACCTTATTATACTTGCTCTTAGCCCGCGTCGCTCGTGGTCCTAGCATGCTTCCTGAAAGAACGGATCAGCGGCCATCGATTAGCGTCTTCCGCTGGCGACATGCACGCATCTCACTGACCAAAGTAAAACCAAAACCAAATCTCGACGAGGCCGACGAACGAGAAGACGACCGACGAAACCTCGAGATGAGGAACGAGACGCACGACGACATGTGATACATCTCCAATGTATCTATAATTTATGAAGTATTCATGCCATGTTTACAATAGTTTTGTATGGTTTTGGTACACTTTTATATTATTTTTATGGACTAACTTATTAATCTAGTGCTTAGTGTCAGTTCCTGTTTTCTGCTTGTTTTTTGTCTCGCAGAAAAACCATACCAAACGAAGTCCAAACGCAATAAAACTTTACGGAGATTTATTTTGGAATATATGTGATTTTTGGGAAGAAGAATCAACGCAAGATGGTGCCCGAGGGGTCCACAAGGCAACACGGCGCCCCCCCGGGGCTGCGCCCTGTTGCCTTGTGGGCACCTCGTAGGTCGGTTGATGCCATTCTTTCGCCGCAAGAAAGATAATTTCCAGATAAAAATCCCCTCAAAATTTCAGCCCAATCAGAGTTACGGATCTCCGGGAATATAAGAAACGGTTTTCGGCCAGAAACAGGAGCGCAGAAACAGAAGGGAACAGAGAGAGAGAGATCCAATCTCGGAGGGGCTCCCGCCCCTCCGGGCACCATGGAAGCCAAGGACTAGAGGGAGAACCTCTCCCCATCTAGGGGGGAGGCCATGGAGGAGCACACCGGAGGGGGAGCCTCTCTTCCCCTCTCTCTCGGTGGCGCCGGAGTGCCGCTGGGGGAACCATCGCCGCGGTGATCGTCTTCGTCAACATCACCGTCCATCACTTCCCTCATCTCTTTTCAGCGGTCCACTCTCCCGCACCCCGATGTAATCCCCTTCTTGAACATGGTGCTTTCTGCCACATATTATTATCCAATGATGTGTTGCCATCCTATGATGTTTGAGTTGATTTCTTTTGTCCTTTGGGTTGATTGATGATCTTGATTGGTTTGAGTTGTATGTTTTATTTTGGTGCTGTCCTATGGTGCCCTCCGTGCCCCGCACACGTGGGGGATTCCCGCTGTAGGGTTGTGCAATACGTTCATGATTCTCTTATAGTGGGCGGCTAGAGTGACAGAAGCTTACACCCGAGCAAGGGGGTTGTTGCGTATGGGAGTAAAGGGGACTTGATACTTAATGCTATGGTTGGGTTTACCTTAATGATTTCTAGTAGTTGCGGATGCTTGCTAGAAGTCCAATCATAAGTTCATATGATCCAAGTACGGAAAGTATGTTAGCTCATGCCTCTCCCTCATATAAAATTGCAATAATGATTACCGATTATTAATTGCCTAGGACAATTCCGCACACCGATCCATCATTATTCCACACTCGCTATTTGTAATTTATTGTAATATATTCCTACTTTATTTAGGCAGCACCTATTTTTATATTTTAGTTCTTCGAAATCATGCAAAGCTATCCTCTTTATACCACAACGTAGTTTTATTTCTCGTTTCTAGATAAAAGCAAATGCTCGGTGTACGTAGAGTCGTATCAGTGGCAGATAGGACTTGAGAGAATATTGATCTTACCTTTAGCTCCTTGTGGGTTCGACACTCCATACTTATCACTTTCATCTTTGAAATTGCTACGATGATTCCTTGCACTTGGGGATTATCAACATGTAGTACCTGGAAATGACGATGATTGGTTGATGGGGGGCAAGGGACGGAATCAAAATCTCGTGGAGGAGAAGCCTAAAATCACCAAAGGGCTAAAATCATCTATTTGACCTTGTAATAGAACTTTAGACCCCTTCCAGATTTTTTTAGCACGTCCTTTTGAGCAACGCCCAGACCCTTGGTGTTTCTACCCCAAGTAGAAACACCAAACCAGTTGGCGTTTCTGGCCTGGCCCATCACCTGCACGTATCGCCTTTGACCAATTACGTGGCAGGGCCAAAACATCGAACACATATACATTGCCGGAAATGCCACCGGTCCCGACGTTTCTGATCTGAATAGGTAAGTGGCTGCGGGGCAACTAGTGGGGCTCCTACCCACCACTTATCCTCCTCCCCTCTCTTCCTCCTCATTCACCACCCGAGCTGCAGCCCCCTCCCTTATCTCTCGTCCACTCAATGCTCTTTCAAAATCCTTCTAAATCGGTGACATTTGTGTGTGGATTCGTGGTCTTTTGCATTCATTGAGGTAACCTCTTCATCCCCTAAGTTTTGGTTGGTAGGAGTTGTGTATTTCTATGACATTGTTCATAGGGATACCTAACCCTAGTTTTGAAGATTTCTCCCCAAATCCATTCTTGAATTGGTGAAATTGTGACTAATATGATGTTTTTTGTGATGTGTAGTAGTCAGTAAAATAGTGGTTATTTGTGATGTGGATGAACAAGGTTTAGAGTTTGGGTTACAGTTAGTATTAGAAATCATTCTAACTTGTTTTCTATGCCATATGGTAGAATTGTCATTCATACTTGTAAATACTTACATTGCCATTGTTTTTTAGATGGCGAGAATCATGAATGTACATTATGTTGACAAGGCGGCATTTTTGAATGCCGAGATTGTTGACAAAGATGAGGAAGTGTTGACATTTCTTACGGTTCCTAGATACAAGGAGGTTGTGAAAGAAATATTGATTGTGTTAAATTGGATGGATCCGAGTGACCAAGTTGAATTATTAGGAAGATATGATGTTGGTACGGGACATAAGTCTCTAGTGAAGAAGATGCATATCAAGTTGAATGGGGTGCATAGGCAGTGCCACGCACCGGGGGTGGCCTACCCAGGGGAGCTTGATAACCAACCTGACATGGGGCCCGTGGAGCCCATTAAGGAGATGAAGACGGAGGGAGGTCTCGGGTGGCCCACACGCACCCGTGAGACCATCTTGGCCTCCAAGTCTACCTTGGCGGCGGCACAGATGAAATCTCTCTCTTTGTAAAACCCTAGCCTCTAGTGTGTATATAAGGAAAGACTAGGGAACTCTCATGATCATCGACTCTCATAAGAAAAACTCTCGGTAGCCATCTTTGCTTGGGTTGTCTTCGGTGATTGTTTTTTCATCTTTTCTTTGTTGTGGTTTTCATTCTGGTTACCTTATAAACCGAGTCGTTCTGTATTTGTTTTTGCTCTTTTAATAAAAATCAGCAGAGCTCCTACCTTGCATGTCAAAAAAGCAATGCTTTTAGAGCATCTACAGCCGGGCGCCCTAAACCCGCCTCAAACGCCCGGGCGGACGGCCCGGTCACTGACCGGTCACAAAAAATCGACCGAGACGGGCGCCTCAAACGGGCCTCAAATCCCTGGACTGACCGGCACCCCTCATATCCAGCCAAAATATGGGGCAGATATGGGGGCGCCCGGGCGCGTCCACCGACCCTGCTGCAGGTCGTAGCGGTCCCACCTGCAGCCATCGAAGCTCCTTCCTCTCTCATCGGTAGATTTTTATTTTGTTCATCGAGTTGTATCGACACATTGTGATTCAAAAAAAGCAGTACTGACATGAATGTTTCCCTTGTCAAGGAGATAGACCCTGACTATGAATATTTGGTGGAACTGTGGATGAGAGAGCGAACTCAAGAAAATTCTGCAAACTCAAGAAAATTCTGCAAGAGCTACTTTTGCGCAAGGCAATCAGTCAATTTGACAATTTTTCAGTGCTCACCAAATATTGAAATATATGTTCTTATAGCGAGTATGTTCAGAGAACCGTACAGAATAACAGGATCGTATTAATTGACTTGTTAATTGACTCTTTGCAGCCTCTCTCCAACCCAAATTTCAAAATAAAATGGTTCATGGTAAAAGTTAAGGTAGCTTCCAGCACACATTAAGCCCCAAAAGAAAACACTATCACTCATCTATTTGCATCGCCCTAAAACAAATCAGGAATAGATCAAGAACAAATCAAGAACACAACGACAGAGATGGACTAGTGACCCTAACCCTAATCTCACAAGATTTATAGGAGGAGCTTCATGGAGGAGGAAGAGATGGCGTGGAAACCCGAAGATTGGCCTTGTTGCTCCTTGGCGGCGGCTTCAATGGGCCATCCTCGCCGGCATGGGCTCCTAGCCGAAATGCAGGTCGTGCCCGGTGGCTGGCGTGGCACGAGTGTGTTGGCGTTGGACAAGGAGGAGAGGATAGAGGGGAGGCGGAGGGGGACTCGAAGGGGATCGCGAAGGCGGCGGCGGTGGACGAGGAGGAGGAGGGAGTCGTGGGGAGGAAGGTTCGTCGGTGGTAGCACAACCCTTACCGGTGGAGGTGGGCGGCGGTATCCATCGATAGCTGGCCTGGACACGTTTACATGGGGGCACGATTACGGAGGCAAGTAACCATACGCAGGTAACGTTTTCTGGTGACGGACAAAAATAACCGAAACAAACACCTCCTAAGTTTTTATATTGCAATACTATGATGAAACAAGGCAGTTGCGGTTCCGACAATTGCATTCCATCAAATCACAAAAATAATTGCCCCCTAACAATGTTCTTTGGCCGTACGTACACAGTGTTCTTTGGCTGCGCTAAAACAAATCACAACAAAAATTGCCCACTAACTACAAAGTTTCCTCATATGTAAACCTGCAATGTTGTATATTCTTACAATCTTTTTATTATAAATTTACGTTCGGCATACAAATAGTTACGTTCATATTGATTCAATATGCAAAATTTGGCACAAGAAAATTAAAATATATAAGTGAAAAGACCACAAAAATTACATTTTTATGTATATTGTATACTATGGTTTTACACTCGTTTTATATAACATAAAATATTTTTACAGCCAAACTATATTTTCTTATACTCGTTTGCCTTCTCACACAAGTCCAAAATTTATGGGACGTAAACGTATTGTGCAATGACGTATTGTGAAGAACACGAATAGCGCGACATATGAAATGTCATTTTTGAAGAAATGTAACTCGAAACACTACCAAGCAAGAAGACAATGTGCATGCATACAAGCATTTCAAAGTATCTTCTGCTGCAATTAAACATTAACATTCATAGACAACATATAAGTCAAGCGTCAAACTTCTAGGAGGCATACAAAAGGATATTCGAATACTCCCTCCGTCCCATAATATAATACGTCATAATTAACATATACTCCCTTCGTCCCGAAATATCTGTCGCAACTGGTATTTTTGCAAAAACGTCCTCCAATCATTTTGCACTCAACCCGCAGTCCATGTCTCCATTCGGACACAACTCACGACTCGCTCTCTCTCTTGCGCGCGCGCGACGCTCACCGGCTTTCCCTCTCGGTCTGGCGACGTGATCACCGGCTCCCCCTCTCGCCGCCGTCGCGCTCTGCTCCGGCTAGCCGCCGCGCTCCGCTCTTCTCCCTCCCCTCCACCTTCCCTCACATCGCCTCGCTCCTCCCCCACCTTCCCTCGCCTCGCCGAGCTCCCCTCCACATTCCCGCAGCGAACCTCCGGAAAGGTTGGACCTTTCGATCCAAGAAGGCGACGAATTGCCGGATCCGGTGGCTACGAGGCCGGACGCACCGGATCCGGACAACCACCAACACCAGATGTGGGTTGCGACGGCTAGACACCGGCGAGGTGCTGCTGTCCACCACGTACATGATGCAATTGAACACATGATCTGATTTACTTCGTTGTATATATTGCTGCACTACCAAGAAAATCTTACCAAGCTTAATTAGATATCTTTTTCTTATGCTTATGCATCGTATTGTACTTTTCAGTTATGGCTCGTCTTCCTTTAAGCGCGAGGCGTGGAAGGAGAAATGCAATATTTTTGAATCTGACCACTTCCATTATGCTTGTATACTATTATGTGTGGTTCATGTTTGCATTAGCTTATAGGAGAAAATGTTGGCAAATAGAAAGGAGAATTAAAATTAGAGAGTTAAGGGGAGAGAACTTGTATCGGCTAATTGGTGAGAGCGACGCTATGTGTATAAGTCAACTTCGTATGGATAGGAGAACATTTCATATATTATGTGAGATGGTGAGAGATGTTGGTGGTCTAAAGGGGACAAAGAACACATCATTGGAGGAGATAGTGGCATCATTCTTGTATGTATTATCACACCATCTCAAAAATAGGACAGTAGGAAAATTCTTCTATCGAAGCCCGGAGCCAGTTAGTAGAAACTTCAACGCTTGTCTTCTAGCTGTCCTGAAGCTGCACCACTTGCTACTTAAGAAGCCTGAACCTATACCTGAGGATTGCATAGATGATAAATGGAAGTATTTGAAGGTAAAATATCTACTAATAAAAAATATTATTCACTAGATGATCTCAATAGTGGTAAAAGATGCTAATATTTGCACATTGTTGTTTATGTTGTAGAATTGCCTTGGAGCATTAGATGGCACACACATACGCGTAACGGTTCCGGCTAATCTGAAAGGAAGGTATCGATCAAGGTTGGGTGATATAGATACAAATGTGTTAGGTGTATGTGCACCTGACATGCAGTTCATCTATATATTACCGGGTTAGGAGGGTTCTGCACATGATGGCCATGTTCTTACGGATGCCATCTCACGGCCAAATGGGTTGCGTGTCCCCGAAGACCAATATTATCTTGTGGACGCTGGCTACACAAATGCAAGAGGATTTTTAGCTCCATACCGAGGTCAAAGGTACCACTTGGGTGGTTGGACACCACAAAACCCACCTCGTAGTGCAGAGGAGTATCTCAACATGCGCCATGCTAGAGCCCGAAATATTGTAGAAAGGGCTTTTGGAAGGCTCAAGGGTCGGTGGGGGATTTTGAGGTCCCCTTCCTTTTTTCCTGTGAAGACCCAATGTCGGATCATCATGGCATGTGCACTCTTGCATAATCTTATATTGCAAAAGATGTCTATCGACCCACTTGATATCGACGAGCCCCCAATAATGCAAGAAACGAAGAAGAGGACATGATCTCAACAGGGATAGCTAGACGGTCCATTGACACCCAGTCTACTGATACAACTAGTTCCAAGAGGCAGAAGAAGGAACCAAGGCCAAAGAGGGCGACGGGACCAAGCGATCCTTTTGCAGACATGCTTCAAGATGTCAATAGCCAGCTGAACAGCGTGACACAGCATGTGGGTACAATGGCAACATCATTCACAGCAGCACTGGCGCGAGAAGCAGCACAAGAGGACCCTCAACAGAAATCAAGAGAAAAGGCCATTAGTGAATTGAGTAGGCTTGCCTTCACGGGGAGCGAGATTGTTGAAGCTGCAACCATATTTGCTAAAGCTCCAGAGCACATGAACATGATGCTTGTGCTACCAGAAATTCTAAGGAGGGACTTCGTCCTTAAAATGCTATCTGGTATCTCTTTTGCTAAACTCTATATTGTTAGCTTTGATAATATGTACTAACTTGTGTTTACTATCAAGCTGGTACAATCAAGTCAGTTACTATACTAGTTAACAAAACATATACTCAGATTTTGAAACTTGCAAATGTTTATCCCTGCTGCAACTCAACAAAAATTGTTGACTGTGCACTCCAGTAAGTATAAAATTTCTTCTAGCTTGCTAGGAAAAGAAAAGGGGACATATATTAGACCGATTGGACCTAATCCTATGCAGCGGGGTTGTATATATTCTTTGCAAGAAGCAACATGCTGCTCATCAGAACCTATTGTGTGTATATCATTTTCTGAATTTGTTTTTTGTAAAGTTGTCTTTCCAAACTATAAAACTTAACCTATTGTGTTCTTTTATGGTAGTGTTTGTTTTCCCTTAGCTACTGTAAATAGTCACTGCTAATGTTCATGGAACCCAGGAATGCGTTCTAGGTGTAAAAGAACATGATTGTATGCCTTGTTGTTACAGTACTAATGTTTGCAAATTTGAGTATCATTGATATATCGTCTAGTAACATTTGCCCATGTTCACCCTGAAAACATCTTATTATTGGCTGCTCATTGGCAGATGAGAGAAAGAAATGTTGATGGGAAAGGAACATCTTTTTTCCAACAGCGATGCCATGATTGGTGTGTACAAAGCCCCCTCCTTTTCCTTACTGTTATCTTTGTAAATGTGTTGAAATGCATGGTAGAGATCCCCTCTTGTATATGCCTAACATTTGCAATCTCTACTTGACTAGTTGCTTGTTGAAAGCGGTGCACCTCTTTTGAATCGGTTCCTTTGAATAAGCTCATCTAATACAATGAACAAAAATGCTAGTATTATCTTATTAAAGCTC
This sequence comes from Elymus sibiricus, assembly GCA_039707655.1. Classification (NCBI taxonomy): domain Eukaryota; kingdom Viridiplantae; phylum Streptophyta; class Magnoliopsida; order Poales; family Poaceae; genus Elymus; species Elymus sibiricus. Next base: position 161,354,917 of record CM077666.1, on the reverse strand, counting down.
ATCTAGTGCAATCAGTTCCTTTGAATATCCCCATCTTATTAAAACCTTGTTTGAGTTTGTACTGGTATATACAAGAGTGGCTCCTGAAAGCCTTGTATGAGTTTGTACTGGAATATTTAGAATTAAATTTGTTCAATGAAAAAAAGAAACTGGTCTTCCTAGTTTATTCTACTATCAAATGTGAGCTATGTGTGGGCTTGGCCAAGTAATTTTGCAACTGAACAACAAAATAAGTGCTAGTTAAACTTTTTATTACCGGTTGTCGCTTGTGTTTCTTTATTTCTCATTTTAACTCTTGCTTATTGGCAGATGATGAGAACATAAGCAAGTTTGAGTAGAAGAGAAGATCAATGGTGTGGCAGACGAAGATCGATGGAAAAGCTACTCTGCAAGATTCTGAATCGTCCCAAGCTGTTTTACCTTTCTATTTATCATATAAAAACAATTTTAGAGACTAATTATGAAGTTTATTTTGAAGTGTAGTTGAATTCCGAGTTTGTATCCAGAGGTTAATATGCATTTTAAAAATGTGTAATGTCGTCAAAATCTGGTTAAAAATGTCTTTGCATTGGATGCATGCAAAAACATTTCTAAATTATGTGCTTGTTTGATGAATTTGGAGTTGTGCTGGTGAAGCACTTGCAAATTGCATGTGATAGCTGTGCTGATGTATTCATATTATTCTGCTTGTTGTGTTCTGTACATGGAATTCTCCAAAGCACCTGCTGATGTATTCATATTACTGTCCCAAGCCAAACACTGTTAAGGAATCTGTTTCCTTTACACAGCCGAAACAAACAAACTATGATTTGTCCAGTCTGGAACTGTTACACTATGTAATATGTTTCCCTTTACGTTACCACTCCAGGTAAACAAACACCTCCTAGATGTGATGTTTCCAGAAAAAATGTAATCTAAAATTACACTGTAATCCTGGAGTACTCCACTGTAATCTGCATGTTTCCAGATTGCCACTTGTAATGTGTGTGAGTACTGAATTTGACACATCACTGATTTTCTTCTATCAAAATTACAGAATTGATCCATCACCGAATTTGCTCTAGACTTCTTATCGATTCATCAAGTAGGTTTACTGCACTTCTTTTTATTGCCTCCCCTTGATCAATTGCTTCCTCCTCATGAATATCTTCCTCCTCATGAATAGCTTCCTCCTCATGAATTGCTTCTTGATGATCTCTTGGAGGACTGAAGTTGAGATCCAGGACCATCTCCTCTCCTGAAGAAAAGGAGCAAGAGGTAAGTCAACTAGCTATTGCAGCCAAACCATAAACACATTCAGTTAACACTGACTGAAAATTCAGTTAACACTAACTGAAACACTCATTGAAAATCCAGTTAACACTAACTAAAAATTCAGTTAACACTGAATGAAAATTCAGTTAACACTTGTAGCATGTTTACAGTAAATTTACAGCATGTTTACTGTCATATTGTTGGAGTATTTACCTGCTACATCATCCTCTTCCTGATGATGTTCTTCTTCCTGATGATTTTCAGGTACTCCATCCTCCTCTTGTGGAGGAGTCAAGTTCAAATCTGCCATCTCCATGGTGATGAATCTACTCATGAATAGTTTCCTGAATTGAGGTACATCCTATCAACAAGTTGGAGTTAAATGCGTCATGCACCATCAGAGTCTACTAAATGCATCATGCACAACATTATCATGCATTAGTTTTGTTTGTTTGAGAATACTGTTTCTGTGCAAGTATGGCACTATTGAAACACTTCGATAAAGTACATTGACGCATACTCTTGTTTGTCTTGCTCAATGGTACTGTTGGATTACACTTGGATAAACTACTTAGGTGTGATTTGTCACATTGGCTTTGATTCCAAAAAAGTTAGTTGCAATCCTAACAATTAAAAATTACTCCATGGAGTATAACTCATGGTTGTGCTTGTTCTTGCAAGTTCTAGACCAACTGACTATATTTTCACTACCATGCCCTACAGTACCATATTTAGCTATGCAGAAGAATTTTAATTTCACCCTCCTATCATGCCCTCTAAGAATTGCAGTTACGGCCGTATCAAGTGTATTAATGTGACCATACATTGTTCTAAGAGCAACCCATTTTTGTACCGTTTCTGTTTCTTGTTTCGAATGAAATTTGTCTCAACTGAATGCAATTTGTCTTCATGTTTTAATTTGTCTTCATGTCTTATCTGTTTCTTGTTTCAAATGCAAGACATAGTAATGTTTCTATCTACTGCTCATGAACTGCATTTTGTTTCTCTCTACTGCTCATGTAACAGCAGTACTCCTTGTTTCTACGTAATCCATGGCTTGTTGCTGTTTTTAATCAAATTGCTTCAACAGTATCCATGTTGTTTTTAAGAAAATTCTATACTAACAACGGAAATTAACATGGGGTATTTTGTTGATTTTCTTGAACAGTAACTGAGAAATGTTTGTAATCAACTGAGAGTACATGTTGCTGTTCAAGGCATAATTGATCATGTTGTTGTTCTGGATCAAATTAACAGTTTCCATGGCTTGTTTTTAATTTGCACAATCATTCTACACAAGGACACATGAAATTCCAACAAATTTTCTTGCAACAAATTAACAGCAGAATTGCCTTAGTTGCTTGAGTACATGTTGCCTTAGTTGCTGGAGTATTGACTGAATTTGCAACAAATTATCCTTGCTTCTTGTAATTTCAGTAGTGTCACCTGAATTGCGCAGCCGGGAGGGTGGGGACGAGCTCTGACTCTCCTCGGCAACCTGCGTAGCCGGAGTGGCCCTTCTTCAACCTGTGGGCGCGGCAACTTTCTTCAACATGTGGGCGTGGCGGCGCTGGGCTCCTGTGGGCGCGACGACGTTGGAGACGTTGGAGGCCGGTGCTCTTGGAGCTCGCTGGAGGTGGAGGTGCTCGCTGGAGGCGGAGGTCCACGCTGGAGGCTGGAGTGTGCCCAAATTTAGAGCTGGAGTGCGCCCAGGGAGGAGCTGCAGGGAGGTGATCGCTGGAGCAGCTGGGAGGAGGCCCCTGGCCTGGAGCTCGCCTGGAGCTCCGGGAAGGAGGCCCCTGGCCTGGAGCTCGCCTGGATCTACGGGGAGGAGGCCAGCAGCAAGCTGTGACCTGGGATCACGAGCTCCCCTGGAACTCCAGAGAGGAGGCCGGTGGCAAGAGGCCCCTGGCCTAGAGCTCACCTGGATCTACGGGGAGTAGGCCCCTGGCCTGGAGCTCGCCTGGAGCTGTGGGAAGGAGGCCCCTGGCCTGGAGCTCGCCTGGATCTGCGGGGAGGAGGCCAGCAGCAAGCTGTGACCTGGGATCACGAGCTCCCCTGGAACTCCAGAGAGGAGGCCGGCGGCAAGAGACCCCTGGCCTGGAGCTCACCTGGATCTACGGGGAGGAGGCCCCTGGCCTGGAGCTCGCCTGGAGCTGCGGGAAGGAGGCCCTGGCCTGGAGCTCGCCTGGATCTGCGGGGAGGAGGCCAGCAGCAAGCTGTGGCCTGGGATCACGAGCTCCCCTAGAACTTGGAGCTCGCTTGGTTCTGCGGGGAGGAGGCCAGCAGCAAGATGTGGCCTGGGATCACGAGCTCCCCTAGAACTCCAGAGAGGAGGGAGGAGGCCAGCGGCAAGCTGCGGGGAGGAGGCCGGCGTACGACGCGAGGTGGAAGGGGATCGCCAGGCCTGGAATTGATAGTTTTTGAAATGGAAAGGGTGTAAGTGAAAAATGGTCTTTAGTTCAAATTTTCTGTCCCTTGCGACAGATATTTCGGGACGGAGGGAGTATCAAACGGAGGAAGTAGAAGATAAAAGGCACGGATATGACAGAATGGTATGTCTTGTTCAGTTTGCTTCAGGTTTCAGTCAGCCATGGTAAAGTTCTTAGGAGCAAAAAGCACCGTCACCTCAAACTGCGCGTAATTTAAAACTGAGTCATCAGGGAACCTAACAGCTCCAACAGCTCCATCCTGGAAAGTCTACCAAAACAGTGATTCCTCCTATTTTAAGCAAATATCCAATTTTCCCCCAGCCTTCACCGCGACAACATACTGGAACAGTTTTCCATTCCCAGAGAACTTGTCATCAAACAGCACAATCTCACCATCAAAGCCACTAGTGAATGCAGTGAATCTCACATGATGAGGGCAGTCAATCTTTGCAGAGACTTGTATTACAACCTCAACACTCTCATCAAGCAAGAGATAGTCGATGACCAAGCTGCCAAGGTCACTACTAACCTCTCCATCTAGCATTTCATCTAACTGGTACATCCCCTCGATCTCAGCATACATAGAAAGCAACTGTTTGTCAGATGACCCATCTCCTTCCTCCTTTACCCAAAGATCAACTTCTAGTAATGCTCTGTCCCTTACTAAATACATTCCTCGACGAGGACTACAAAGAGGCAAGGTTAAGGAATCCTGCAATTAAAAATATTAGTAAGCATTAGAACTCAACAAGATATATAAACCCAGTTTGGGATACATTAGTACTCCCTCCGTAAAGAAATATAAGAGCGTTTAGATCACTAAAGTTTACGGAGGGAGTATGTATCAACAAAATTAACTCGGCAAGACATGCATGATTATATTTGGACTAAAATCTAGTTCTGTTTCAAAGTACAAGACAGACACTGTTTGGCATTTCTTTTGCATGCATGCATTTCCAATCTTTCTCCACTCACTCATATATATACCGCCACCCCCTCCTGAATATACACTTGTAAAATGCTTCTGTGCACCAAAGGTGCAGGTGCAAACCACATCAGCAGCGGACTTGCGGTTGGAGGTAGGTCAACAGTGGGAACTTACAATGAATTTAGCATAAGTCTGTATTCTATTGTTTTCTCCAACATACACATTGGGGTCCGGACGGTCTATGCAGCGCGTCCCGTCGGAGTGGACCAGGACCACGCAGAGGCCACGGGAGCAAACCTCAAAGACACAACAGCCGTGAGAACATGTCTTCCCACGACGATGGGTGGATCAGGCCACGCTCACCCGGACTGGTGGAGCAGTGGCCAAGCTCACTGTATGGGGAGAGAGGTGAGACCGTGAGAGGGAAGGGGGATACACTAGTACAAAACAGGGCATCGGTCCACCCCTGAGAAGCCCATTAGTCCCGGTTCACTCACGAACCGGGACCCATGGGGGCATCGGTCCCGGTTCGTGAGGCCAGGGCGCCGGCCGGGCCTCGTGGGCCATTGGTCCCGGTTCGTCTGACCCCTTTTGTCCCGTTTCTAGACACGAACCGGGACCAATGCGCCTCGCTCCTGGCCCACAACCATTGGTCCCGGTTTGTGGCTGGAACCGGGACTAAAGGTGACCCCTTTTGTCCCGGTTCCAGCCACGAACCGGGACCAATGCGCCTCGCTCCTGGCCCACAACCATTGGTCCCGGTTTGTGGCTGGAACCGGGACCAATGGTTGGCCTATATATAGCCCCCGCCCGCGAGCAGAGCAATGCATTGCTCTGTTTTTTTGCCCGGCCGTGGGAGAGCTTTTGTGGTGCTCTAGCTCACCTCCTATGCACGTGAGGTGTTCGATGAAATGCCCGAGCCACACTTAAGCTTTCTCCTCTCGAAGCTCCTTGTCCAAGCTCCATTTTCCTCAAGATTTGTCTAGGTTTGGCGGTCCGTCCTGTCCCGTCCCCGTCCTCACCGCCGTCGATCGCCCGCGCCCATCTCGGCGCCGGCAACACCGTGGTTAGCCTCTTCTTCTTATCTTCTTTCTAAAAGAAAAAAGTTCTTACTTGTGTGTTTTAATTAGATGCTCTAGAGAGTTATATGTTGTTCAATAATAAGAACTATATAACGCACGCAGATGAACCGGCAATGGATGTACGGTGACCGACGCACCTCCGAGTATATTAAGGGCCTGCATAATTTTCTCGAAGCGGCTGAGGCAAACAAGCAGAATGGTTTTATGCATTGTCCATGTATTGTCTGTGAGAATACGAAGGCTTTCTCCAACTCTAAAACCCTTCACTTCCACCTGCTTGAGAAGGGTTTTATGCCACACTATAATGTTTGGACCAAGCACGGAGAAAGAGGGGTTATGATGGAAGACAACGAAGAAGAAGAGGATGATGACAACTACCCGCCCCCTGAATACGGTGATGCTGCAATGGGGGAAGCTGAAGATCAAGAGGAACCAGACGATGTGCCCGATGATGATCTTCACCGGGTCATTGTTGATGCACAGAGAGAATGCGAAAGTGAAAGGGAGAAGTTGAAGTTCGATCGCATGTTAGAGGATCACAAAAAAGGGTTGTACCCAAATTGCGAAGATGACAACAGAAAGCTCGGTACCACACTGGAATTGCTGCAATGGAAGGCAGACAATGGTGTATCTGACAAGGGATTTAGTTCGCTGCTGAAAATAATGAAGAAGAAGCTTCCAAAGGATAACGAATTGCCCAGCAGTACGTACGAAGCAAAGAAGGTTCTATGCCCTCTAGGATTGGAGGTGCAGAAGATACATGCATGCCCTAATGACTGCATCCTCTACCGCGGTGAGTACGAGGATTTGAACGCATGCCCGGTATGCGGTGCATTGAGGTATAAGATCAGACGAGATGACCCTGGTGATGTTGAGGGTGAGCGCCCCAGGAAGAGGGTTCCTGCCAAGGTGATGTGGTATGCTCCTATAATACCACGGCTGAAACGTCTGTTCAGAAACAAAGAGCATGCCAAGTTGATGCGATGGCACAAAGAAGACCGTAGGAAAGACGGGAAGTTGAGAGCACCCGCTGACGGGTCGCAGTGGAGAAAAATCGAGAGAAGGTGGGGGGACTTTGCAGGTGACGCAAGGAACGTATGGTTTGGTTTAAGTGTAGATGGCATTAATCCTTTTGGGGAGCAGAGCAGCAATCATAGCACCTGGCCCGTGACTCTATGTATCTATAACCTTCCTCCTTGGTTGTGCATGAAGCGGAAGTTCATTATGATGCCAGTGCTCATCCAAGGCCCTAAGCAACCCGGCAATGACATTGATGTGTACCTAAGGCCATTAGTTGAAGAACTTTTACAGCTGTGGAATGGAGAAGGTGTACGTGTGTGGGATGAGCACAAACAGGAGGAATTTGACCTACATGCGTTGCTGTTTGTAACCATCAACGATTGGCCTGCTCTCAGTAACCTTTCAGGACAGACAAACAAGGGATACCACGCATGCACACACTATTTAGATGACACCGACAGTATATATTTGGACAAATGCAGGAAGAATGTGTACCTGGGGCATCGTCGATTTCTTCCGACCAACCATCAATGTCGAAAGAAAGGAAAGCATTTCAAAGGTGAGGCAGATCACCGGAAGAAGCCCGCCCTCCGTACTGGTGATCACATACTTGATATGGTCAATGATTTACAAGTAATCTTTGGAAAGGGTCCTGGCGGACTATCTGTTCTGACTGACGATGCGGGACGCGCACCCATGTGGAAGAAGAAATCTATATTTTGGGACCTACCCTATTGGAAAGACCTAGAGGTCCGCTCTGCAATCGACGTGATGCACGTGACGAAGAATCTTTGCGTGAACCTGCTAGGCTTCTTGGGAGTGTATGGGAAGACAAAAGATACACCGGAGGCACGGGAGGAACAGCAACGTGTGCATGAAAAAGACGGCATGCATCCAAAGCAGTATGAAGGTCCTGCCAGCTACGCTCTTACCAAAGAAGAGAAGGAAATCTTCTTTGAATGCCTGCTCAGTATGAAGGTCCCGTCTGGCTTCTCGTCGAATATAAAGGGAATAATAAATATGGCAGAGAAAAAGTTCCAGAACCTAAAGTCTCATGACTGCCACGTGATTATGACGCAACTGCTTCCGGTTGCATTGAGGGGGCTTCTACCGGAAAACGTTCGATTAGCCATTATGAAGCTATGTGCATTCCTCAATGCAATCTCTCAGAAGGTGATCGATCCAGAAATCCTGTCAAGGTTAAGGAGTGATTTGGTGCAATGTCTTGTTAGTTTCGAGCTGGTGTTCCCACCATCTTTCTTCAATATCATGACGCACGTCCTAGTTCATCTAGTCGACGAGATTGTCGTTCTGGGCCCTGTATTTCTACACAATATGTTCCCCTTTGAGAGGTTCATGGGAGTCTTAAAGAAATATGTCCGTAACCGCGCTAGGCCAGAAGCAAGCATCTCCATGGGCCATCAAACAGAGGATGTCATTGGGTTTTGTGTTGACTTCATTCCTGACCTTAAGAAGATTGGTCTCCCTCAATCGCGGTATGAGGGGAGACTGACTGGAAAAGGCACGCTAGGAGCGGACTCAATAATATGTAGGGACGGGCATTCTTGGTCTCAAGCACACTACACAGTTCTACAGAATTCTACCTTGGTGACCCCGTATGTCGATGAACACAAGAATATTCTGCGCTCCAAACACCCGGAGCAGTGTGACGACTGGATTACATATGAACACATCAGGACTTTGGGCAGTTGGTTGCAAACACGTCTCATGGGTGACAACACTGTTTCTGATGAGCTGTACTCGTTGGCCAGGGGACCATCTTCGACTGTATTGACTTACAAAGGGTACGAGATAAATGGGAATACATTTTACACGATCGCCCAAGATCAAAAGAGCACCAACCAAAACAGCGGTGTCCGCTTTGATGCAGCAACCAAGAGGGGAAAGGACACATATTATGGTTACATAGTGGACATATGGGAACTTGACTATGGACATGATTTCAAGGTCCCTTTGTTTCAGTACAAATGGGTCAATCTGTCAGGAGGCGGGGTACAGGTAGACCCACAGTATGGAATGACAACAGTGGATCTCAACAATCTTGGGTACACAGACGAACCATTCGTCCTAGCCAATGATGTGGCGCAGGTTTTCTATGTGAAGGACATGTCTACCAAACCGAGAAAAAGAAAAGATAAGGAAGCGAATACATCATACGATGAGCCAAAGCGCCACATAGTTCTTTCAGGAAAAAGAGACATCGTGGGATTGGAGGGCAAGACAGACATGTCTGAAGATTATGAAAAGTTTCATGAAATTCCTCCCTTCAAAGTCAAGGCTGACCCAAGCACCCTGTTAAACGATGAAGATTATCCATGGTTACGGCGCAATAAGCAAAGGACACAAGCGAAGAAAAAGTGAAGACTTTCTGTCCACAACTATATCATTGCAGTTACATGTGAAGAAATTAAATGCCTTTTGTAACATATGAGTTTTCGTCCGAAACCCTGATACTTCGAAAGAGATTGTCCGTTTTGTACACGAAGTGCATCCAGTTTTTGCCGTAACCCTCTCAACTTTTTAGCACATGCTATGTGGGTGAAATGATGATACCATGCCAACTTTCAACCTGTTCAGAGTTCATTTGTAGTGCTTTTCAATTTCAGGGTCATTTAGCTTAAAAAAATCAGTAAATGCATGAAAAATAGGAAATGAAGTCAGAAAGGGTTGAAAATTGATGATGTGGCTTTGAATGGTGCATTTTGAACACACAAAAAGTCTGGAGTTCAAATAAGTTCAAAAAAATGAAATCCCTTTGTAACAGATGAGTTTTCGTCCGAAACCCTGATACTTCGAAAGAGATTGTCCATTTTGTACATGAAGTGCATCCAGTTTTTGCCGTAATCCTCTCAACTTTTTAGAACATGCTATGTGGGTGTAATGATGATACCATGCCAACTTTCAACCTTTTCAGAGTTCATTTGAAGTGCTTTTCAATTTCAGGGTCATTTAGCTCAAAGAATGAACTAATAGCAAAAAGAATGAACTAGAAAACCTTTATGAAACTCTAATAGCAAAAATAATGAACTAAAAATAATTAATTAAAAAATTCTGTTATGATCAACTAAAATAAAACTATAATATTCTTCAATAGCAAAAAGAATCAACTAAAAAGCTTTTATAAAACTCTAATAGCAAAAGGAATCAACTAAAAATATTTTATAAACCTCTAATAGCAAAAGAATCAACTAAAAAGTTTTCGTCCGAAACACAGTAATATTAAATAGCAGGAAAAAGAATCACTCAAAAATCTATTTTTATAGTAAAGTTATTCACAAACTAGTGATTCACACCAATTTAAAAGAATTCAAATTTAAACTATTCAAATTTGGAAACTAATGGCACTAACAGAAAGTTTATAATTTTTGTGACCTAAAAGCAAAAAGAATCACTGAAAAACTGTAAGTAGAAACAAAAGAAAATAAATAAAGCAAAAAAGAAAACAAAAAAAGTAGAAAAAAATTAAAAAAAATGCCGCCTAGTGGGCCACCACGGCCTGAATACGACTAGAAACCCAACCATCTAGTTGGGCCAGGATTCAGGCCCGCAGAAGGCCCAGAAGGTCCACAGGCAAAGGTGTGCGCGATTAGGCCCGTAAGCCTGCAGTTGAGAGGAGCTCGAGAGGGCTGGCGCAGCAGCGCTTATAAACCACTCTCGAGCCCTCTCAGCTAGCGAGGTGGGACTAAACTTTTGGCCCCGGGCAGCACCACCCTTTAGTCCCGGTTGGTGGCACTAACCGGGACCAATACCAACCTTTGGTCCCGGTTGGTACCACCAACCGGGACCAATGCCACCCTTTAGTCCCGGTTGGTGCCACCAACCGGGACCAAAGGTCTCTGCTTCCCGCCCTTTGGGCTGACGAAAAGGGACCTTTGGTCCCGGTTGGTGGCACCAACCGGGACCAAAGGTCTCCCTATATAAGCGGGAGTTGGGAAAATTTGCCAGTTTCCCCCGACGACGCCGAGCACATCGACGCCGCCAGGCAGCCCGAGCTCGTCGTCGACGCCCTCGCCGCCCTCTGCCCCGTCGACGCCGTCAGGCTGATCCTCGTCGCCATCGCCGCCGAGCCCCCGCTGCCCCGACGCCCTCGACGCCCTCTGCCCCGACGCCGGCGCCGCTCCCCGCGCCCCTGCTGCCCCGACGCCGCCCGCCGTGCCCCCCTGCCCCTGCCCCGACGCCGCCCCCAGTGAGCCCCCCCCTCCCCCGCGCCGCCGCCACTGCTCTGCTTGCCGCGCCGTGCCCCTGCTCTGCTTGCCGCGCCGCCGCCGCCACCGCCGCCCCGGCCGGATCTGCCTTTTTTTTTGTATGTATATGCAGTATGTATGTATGTATGTATGTATGGATGCTGTTTGTATGTATGTATATGCAGTATGTATGGATGGATGGATGATCCATAGAAAGTTTTTATATATGCATTGATACAATTTTATTTTTGTTCATAGATTTTTTTTTGTTCATAGATGTATGTTTTTTTTTGTTTATAGAAAGTTTTTATATATGAGCAATGATGATCCATAGAAAGTTTTTATATATGCATTGATATATGAGCAATGATGATCCATAGAAAGTTTTTATATATGCATTGATACAATTTTATTTTTGTTCATAGAATTTTTTTTGTTCATAGATGTATGCTTTTTTTTATAGAAAGTTTTTGTCATGAGGGGGGACGTCGGACATGCATGAGAGAGAGGCGGTCCGCTCGTCGGACATGTCATGTGGATTTTTTTTGTTCATATAGAAAACTCCGGTAACTTCGACATGAGGGGGGGAGACGTCGATCAACCCCCTCCCGCCCCTACCCGTAAAAGTTAAAATGTTCATATATTCAAAATGAGTTAAAATGAGTTAAAAGTTACTTACTCCCGGTCCGCTCGCCCGACCAACTCTCGAGGCCACCTGTACCCCCTCCCCGATAACTTCGACATGAGGGGGGACGTCGGACATGAGGGGTGAGCGTCGTTGTCGTCTACCCCCTCCCCGATAACTTCGACATGAGGAGGGACGTCGGACATGACATGAGGGGTGAGCGTCGTTGTCGTCTACCCCCTCCGGTAACATAGATAACTCCGGTAACATAGATTTATCAAGAATACCCCCATTATGGATGTGCACAAGTTGATCCAATTTTTTTCTGATCTCATCTATATATATATTCTTCTATATTTGCAGAAACTATGGATCAAAGAGACTTGGAACAAGAACAGTTGTTGGGGGAGATAATCCTCGCCGGAGGTGATGCTGTCTTGTCGTTTCTCAACGACACCGATGGAACAATGGAGGAGGAAGGACATGATCATGATGGCTCCGGTGACATGATCATGATGGCTCCGGAGGTGCTGACTAGCTAATTGATGCATTAATTGTTTTGGTATGTACATATATTAACTCTTCTTTCTTCTTTTATAGCCCTCCGGATCGAGCCAAACTTCGGTAACGAGACGAGGCCCGAAGAAGAGGTTGCGCAAGGATGAAAGGTTCACGATCACAGCACTCACGGACGATGGCCTACCGATTGAACCCAAGCGGACCAAGGACGCATTTTCTGCTCAGTGTGGAGCTATTGTTAGGGACAACATCCCGATCAGCATCAAGCAATGGAATAAGCCTAAGGACGACGCCCCTGAAGGTGATTATGTCACCGATAGACAGAAAGATGATCTTTGGACCTTGCTGAAGGCAAATTTCACCCTACCGCCAGAGGAGGATCCGAATAAGCCCGTTATAGAGCCACTGGTCAAGGCGTGTGCTCTTAAGAAGATGGCAGATCTATTCAGGAGGTGGAAGAAGGAGTTGAAATCAAAGTTTGTCGACAAAGGTGAGACTCCAGAATTCATCGGCCGATTTGAGAAGATAAGAGATCACTGGCCCGCATTTGTGGCCTACAAGACATCAGACAAGAGTAAGAAAATGTCAGAGACAAACAAGAACAACGCTGCAAAGAAGCAGTATCACCATCACACGGGGTCAGGTGGCTACCTCAAAGCCCGGCCGTTGTGGGACAAAGCTGAGAATGACCTGATTGCTAAAGGGGTCAAACCAGAGACATTGAACTGGCCAGACCGTTCAAGGACTTGGTTCTTCGGGGTTGGGGGAACTTTGGACCCTGAAACAGGGAAGTGCCGTTGGACGGACGAGCAACTTGCAATACCCGTCACGAAGCTTCAGAAGTATATCACCGCAGCGCAGGAAGGGACGTTCATTCCCGACAGAGAGAAGGACGAGCTGACTGAGGCCCTAGGGAATGCTGAGCACCCTGGACGAACACGAGGCACACCAGGCTCCGTTCCGTGGAAGTTTGGGTTTCCCGACGCAGGCGGTTACAGAAGCCGGGAGAGAAAGAGGAAAGCGGAGCTGAGCGACATGCAGAAGATGAGTGCAAGACTACAAAAGCTAGAGGAAGCTGAGAGCCAGCGAGCTGCCGGCCAACTATCTCAGCGGCACGAAGCTACCCCAGAAGCTACCCCGCCATCTCAGCGGAGAAGCAGCGTGGCTTCCACGGAGCCCGTTCAGACTGACTTCACGGAGCCTATCTACCCCGTGGATACTATCACGGAGGCTCAAAATTGCGAGCTTATGACGAAATGCCATAACCTCACTTTCAAGGCGGCTCTCGGCTCTGTTGCACCTCCTCAACCCAACGGAACTTTTCACTGCCTTCCGATTCCACATGGCTATGCTGTTGTGATGGTGGATGAAGTAATGGAGGGATTTGAGGAGCTCGAGCTTTACCACTCTACAGGTGAAGGGGAGAATCAGCTGGTTCGTGCTCTGAGGAGTACATGTCTATGGCAGAAGGAGTACATCAAGCTTCCAAACTGGACGCCTCCGCCTCCTCCTCCTCCTCCTCCGGCGAGTCAGGGCACTCCGCCTCCTCCTCCTCCTCCTCCGGCGAGTGATCAGGGCACTCCGCCTCCTTCTCCGGCTCCTCCGACGCATGAGGGCACTCCGCCTCCTCCTTCGCCTACTCCGGCGCGTCGGAGCACTCCGCCTCCTTCTCCGCCTCGTCAGCAACGACGGAAGAGAGACGCCGCCGCTCCGGCGGCTAGCAGTACAAGCAGAGGCGGGAGGCAATTCAGATACGGTCCATCTCTCAAGCCTGTGGAAAAGTTACCATATGAGAGGACCGAACAGGAAAACGAGGACATATGTCGTGCCCAAGTGAGGGACCATTTTGCAAAGAAAACTCCACCTCCGAAGGAGAAGCTAGATCCGTTGAAAGTGAAGCGCACTATCGATGCCCTGAAGCGACCACCACCGCCTCCGCCGGATTCCAACTATGACCGCATAATTACTAAGACACATGCTAAAGCGCAGCAGTCGGGAAGTACTTCCAGTGCTGCAAGAGCGAAAAAACGAAGAAGTGGGAAAACAATTCCCCAGCTCGGCGAACAGGAGAAGCAATCGTGCCCCCCGCTCAAGGTGTCTAGCGATATCGCTAATCATCCGGTGCTACTGCCCGGTACGACTCTTGATGATTACCTGCCCGATGATGTATAGTTTGAAACGGCTGAGGTAGTAGACGTCTTTAGATACGAGCACGGGAAGCCTCTCGTCAAACCTGATCATCCTCATCTAACAACGATGATGCAAAAATTGCATGACTGGTACATGGAAACCTACAGGAAGTCTGGGAAAGACAGTTTGTTAGTCGGAATTAAAAAAGAGCATGACTTCCCTGGAGTCGACCTGCTGCCTGTTGAATTTGTGGAGTTATTTCAATTATACAATCAAAAGGCCCTCAACAAACAACTCATGACTTGCTACTGTCTGTAAGTATTACTTCTATAATTAAGTCTCTAGCTCAGCTCGTTCATTGCATGTATATATAATTATCCTCACTATATTATGCAGATTGAAGATGGTCGAATGCCAAAAAATAGGAATCTTCGACGTTGGGTTCATTAGCCCAAATACCGTAAATGAATGGTCGGTACGAAAGGCGGCTGAAGATACCGAGAACAACTTACTACAAACGTTCCTTACACATCAAAACAAAAGGGAAATACTCTTTCCTTACAACTTCAAGTGAGTGTTACTGTCTTCTGCATATTCGGTTCCGCTTACTCGTGGTTAAGTAATGTAATTGATGAGTTATGCGTGCGCAGCTTCCACTATATTCTGCTATCTATTAACCTTGACGGGGCATTAGTAACTGTCTTAGACTCGCTCCGTAAAGATCCCAAGTATTATGCGGACATGACTGCAATTCTCCAGAAGTAAGTTCAATCAATACCGGGACCATATCGGCAACTTTCGTTCATTTCCTGATATCAAGTAATCATTTTCTTTGCCTGCCAGGGTTTGGAAAACGTTCACCGCTAAGGTTCCGGGTCTGAAGAAGGAGCTGCGATTTACACACCCCAAAGTAAGTAGTACTAGCTAGTTCCGCGCATCTCTCATTGATTCTAGTTTCATCAATACCATTATCATGCTTGCTTATTAGTTTGATTGAACTCTATTCTCGTAAAAGTGCTTGTTGCAGGCACCCAACACTCATTTATGTGGATACTACGTATGCGAGTTCATTCGCTACTATACCTCTGAACGGGCCTCCTCTGAGAAACAATTTGAAGTACGTAAACAATATTCACAATTTTATTTTATATATTACCATCAATTGTGTTGAGTTTCATTCATATATATGTATTGACCCCTTCTTTAAATTAGATCTGGCAGATGCGGGATGAACTCCTACCACATGATCGCATACGAGCAATTCAAGAGGAATTGGCGGGATTCTTTCTTGACCACGTCATACCTGAACAAGGAGAATACCATGTGAAATTAAAATTGTTGTAAGGGATGTTATATATTGTACATATGTAGCAGCGTCGGATAGATATACGAAAACTTGTTGTTCGACCAAGCACGAAGAAAGAGATGTCACTTCTCTCTATATATGTTCATGACGATCTTGTGTAATTAATGGTTTCCTTTATTTGCTCACTAGCTAGCGTCGAGTTCTCTCTATATGTGTAGTAGCTAGCGTCGACCAAGCACGTAAAAAGAGAGGTCACTTCTCTCTCTTAGCTCGCTAACACAATATGAAACCCCTAAATTAACCCTCCAAAACCCCAAACCCCCCCCCCCCTTCCAAAAAAAAACAAAACCCCCAGCGACTGCGAGCTACTGACGCGTGGCCGCCTTTTGGTCCCGGTTGGTGTTACCAACCGGGACTAAAGGCTCCACCTTTGGTCCCGGTTGGTAACACCAACCGGGACTAAAGGTCCTCCCTCCCCCGCCCCAGGCAGCGCCACGTGGAGGGCCTTTGGTCCCGGTTCGTAAGCAAACCGGGACTAAAGGTTTTGGGTATTAGTCCCGACCCTTTAGTCCCGGTTCCAGAACCGGGACTAAAGGCCCTTACGAACCGGGACAAATGGCCCTTTTTCTACTAGTACTGTTGGATTACACTTGGATAAACTACTTAGGTGTGATTTGTCACATTGGCTTTGATTCCAAAAAAGTTAGTTGCAATCCTAACAATTAAAAATTACTCCATGGAGTATAACTCATGGTTGTGCTTGTTCTTGCAAGTTCTAGACCAACTGAGTATATTTTCACTACCATGCCCTACAGTACCATATTTAGCTATGCAGAAGAATTTTAATTTCACCCTCCTATCATGCCCTCTAAGAATTGCAGTTACGGCCGTATCAAGTGTATTAATGTGACCATACATTGTTCTAAGAGCAACCCATTTTTGTACCGTTTCTGTTTCTTGTTTCGAATGAAATTTGTCTCAACTGAATGCAATTTGTCTTCATGTTTTAATTTGTCTTCATGTCTTATCTGTTTCTTGTTTCAAATGCAAGACATAGTAATGTTTCTATCTACTGCTCATGAACTGCATTTTGTTTCTCTCTACTGCTCATGTAACAGCAGTACTCCTTGTTTCTACGTAATCCATGGCTTGTTGCTGTTTTTAATCAAATTGCTTGAACAGTATCCATGTTGTTTTTAAGCAAATTCTATACTAACAACGGAAATTAACATGGGGTATTTTGTTGATTTTCTTGAACAGTAACTGAGAAATGTTTGTAATCAACTGAGAGTACATGTTGCTGTTCAAGGCATAATTGATCATGTTGTTGTTCTGGATCAAATTAACAGTTTCCGTGGCTTGTTTTTAATTTGCACAATCATTCTACACAAGGACACATGAAATTCCAACAAATTTTCTTGCAACAAATTAACAGCAGAATTGCCTTAGTTGCTTGAGTACATGTTGCCTTAGTTGCTGGAGTATTGACTGAATTTGCAACAAATTATCCTTGCTTCTTGTAATTTCAGTAGTGTCACCTGAATTGCGCAGCCGGGAGGGTGGGGACGAGCTCTGACTCTCCTCGGCAACCTGCGTAGCCGGAGTGGCCCTTCTTCAACCTGTGGGCGCGGCAACTTTCTTCAACATGTGGGCGTGGCGGCGCTGGGCTCCTGTGGGCGCGACGACGTTGGAGACGTTGGAGGCCGGTGCTCTTGGAGCTCGCTGGAGGTGGAGGTGCTCGCTGGAGGCGGAGGTCCACGCTGGAGGCCGGAGTGTGCCCAAATTTAGAGCTGGAGTGCGCCCAGGGAGGAGCTGCAGGGAGGTGATCGCTGGAGCAGCTGGGAGGAGGCCCCTGGCCTGGAGCTCGCCTGGAGCTCCGGGAAGGAGGCCCCTGGCCTGGAGCTCGCCTGGATCTACGGGGAGGAGGCCAGCAGCAAGCTGTGACCTGGGATCACGAGCTCCCCTGGAACTCCAGAGAGGAGGCCGGCGGCAAGAGGCCCCTGGCCTAGAGCTCACCTGGATCTACGGGGAGTAGGCCCCTGGCCTGGAGCTCGCCTGGAGCTGTGGGAAGGAGGCCCCTGGCCTGGAGCTCGCCTGGATCTGCGGGGAGGAGGCCAGCAGCAAGCTGTGACCTGGGATCACGAGCTCCCCTGGAACTCCAGAGAGGAGGCCGGCGGCAAGAGACCCCTGGCCTGGAGCTCACCTGGATCTACGGGGAGGAGGCCCCTGGCCTGGAGCTCGCCTGGAGCTGCGGGAAGGAGGCCCCTGGCCTGGAGCTCGCCTAGATCTGCGGGGAGGAGGCCAGCAGCAAGCTGTGGCCTGGGATCACGAGCTCCCCTAGAACTTGGAGCTCGCTTGGTTCTGCGGGGAGGAGGCCAGCAGCAAGATGTGGCCTGGGATCACGAGCTCCCCTAGAACTCCAGAGAGGAGGGAGGAGGCCGGCGGCAAGCTACGGGGAGGAGGCCGGCGTACGACGCGAGGTGGAAGGGGATCGCCAGGCCTGGAATTGATAGCTTTTGAAATGGAAAGGGTGTAAGTGAAAAATGGTCTTTAGTTCAAATTTTCTGTCCCTTGCGACAGATATTTCGGGACGGAGGGAGTATCAAACGGAGGAAGTAGAAGATAAAAGGCACGGATATTACAGAATGGTATGTCTTGTTCAGTTTGCTTCAGGTTTCAGTCAGCCATGGTAAAGTTCTTAGGAGCAAAAAGCACCGTCACCTCAAACTGCGCGTAATTTAAAACTGAGTCATCAGGGAACCTAACAGCTCCAACAGCTCCATCCTGGAAAGTCTACCAAAACAGTGATTCCTCCTATTTTAAGCAAATATCCAATTTTCCCCCAGCCTTCACCGCGACAACATACTGGAACAGTTTTCCATTCCCAGAGAACTTGTCATCAAACAGCACAATCTCACCATCAAAGCCACTAGTGAATGCAGTGAATCTCACATGATGAGGGCAGTCAATCTTTGCAGAGACTTGTATTACAACCTCAACACTCTCATCAAGCAAGAGATAGTCGATGACCAAGCTGCCAAGGTCACTACTAACCTCTCCATCTAGCATTTCATCTAACTGGTACATCCCCTCGATCTCAGCATACATAGAAAGCAACTGTTTGTCAGATGACCCATCTCCTTCCTCCTTTACCCAAAGATCAACTTCTAGTAATGCTCTGTCCCTTACTAAATACATTCCTCGACGAGGACTACAAAGAGGCAAGGTTAAGGAATCCTGCAATTAAAAATATTAGTAAGCATTAGAACTCAACAAGATATATAAACCCAGTTTGGGATACATTAGTACTCCCTCCGTAAAGAAATATAAGAGCGTTTAGATCACTAAAGTTTACGGAGGGAGTATGTATCAACAAAATTAACTCGGCAAGACATGCATGATTATATTTGGACTAAAATCTAGTTCTGTTTCAAAGTACAAGACAGACACTGTTTGGCATTTCTTTTGCATGCATGCATTTCCAATCTTTCTCCACTCACTCATATATATACCGCCACCCCCTCCTGAATATACACTTGTAAAATGCTTCTGTGCACCAAAGGTGCAGGTGCAAACCGCATCAGCAGCGGACTTGCGGTTGGAGGTAGGTCAACAGTGGGAACTTACAATGAATTTAGCATAAGTCTGTATTCTATTGTTTTCTCCAACATACACATTGGGGTCCGGACGGTCTATGCAGCGCGTCCCGTCGGAGTGGACCAGGACCACGCAGAGGCCACGGGAGCAAACCTCAAAGACACAACAGCCGTGAGAACATGTCTTCCCACGACAATGGGTGGATCAGGCCACGCTCACCCGGACTGGTGGAGCAGTGGCCAAGCTCACTGTATGGGGAGAGAGGTGAGACCGTGAGAGGGAAGGGGGATACACTAGTACAAAACAGGGCATCGGTCCACCCCTGAGAAGCCCATTAGTCCCGGTTCACTCACGAACCGGGACCCATGGGGGCATCGGTCCCGGTTCGTGAGGCCAGGGCGCCGGCCGGGCCTCGTGGGCCATTGGTTCCGGTTCGTCTGACCCCTTTTGTCCCGTTTCTAGACACGAACCGGGACCAATGCGCCTCGCTCCTGGCCCACAACCATTGGTCCCGGTTTGTGGCTGGAACCGGGACTAAAGGTGACCCCTTTTGTCCCGGTTCCAGCCACGAACCGGGACCAATGCGCCTCGCTCCTGGCCCACAACCATTGGTCCCGGTTTGTGGCTGGAACCGGGACCAATGGTTGGCCTATATATAGCCCCCGCCCGCGAGCAGAGCAATGCATTGCTCTGTTTTTTTGCCCGGCCGTGGGAGAGCTTTTGTGGTGCTCTAGCTCACCTCCTATGCACGTGAGGTGTTCGATGAAATGCCCGAGCCACACTTAAGCTTTCTCCTCTCGAAGCTCCTTGTCCAAGCTCCATTTTCCTCAAGATTTGTCTAGGTTTGGCGGTCCGTCCTGTCCCGTCCCCGTCCTCACCGCCGTCGATCGCCCGCGCCCATCTCGGCGCCGGCAACACCGTGGTTAGCCTCTTCTTCTTATCTTCTTTCTAAAAGAAAAAAGTTCTTACTTGTGTGTTTTAATTAGATGCTCTAGAGAGTTATATGTTGTTCAATAATAAGAACTATATAACGCACGCAGATGAACCGGCAATGGATGTACGGTGACCGACGCACCTCCGAGTATATTAAGGGCCTGCGTAATTTTCTCGAAGCGGCTGAGGCAAACAAGCAGAATGGTTTTATGCATTGTCCATGTATTGTCTGTGAGAATACGAAGGCTTTCTCCAACTCTAAAACCCTTCACTTCCACCTGCTTGAGAAGGGTTTTATGCCACACTATAATGTTTGGACCAAGCACGGAGAAAGAGGGGTTATGATGGAAGACAACGAAGAAGAAGAGGATGATGACAACTACCCGCCCCCTGAATACGGTGATGCTGCAATGGGGGAAGCTGAAGATCAAGAGGAACCAGACGATGTGCCCGATGATGATCTTCACCGGGTCATTGTTGATGCACAGAGAGAATGCGAAAGTGAAAGGGAGAAGTTGAAGTTCGATCGCATGTTAGAGGATCACAAAAAAGGGTTGTACCCAAATTGCGAAGATGACAACAGAAAGCTCGGTACCACACTGGAATTGCTGCAATGGAAGGCAGACAATGGTGTATCTGACAAGGGATTTAGTTCGCTGCTGAAAATAATGAAGAAGAAGCTTCCAAAGGATAACGAATTGCCCAGCAGTACGTACGAAGCAAAGAAGGTTCTATGCCCTCTAGGATTGGAGGTGCAGAAGATACATGCATGCCCTAATGACTGCATCCTCTACCGCGGTGAGTACGAGGATTTGAACGCATGCCCGGTATGCGGTGCATTGAGGTATAAGATCAGACGAGATGACCCTGGTGATGTTGAGGGTGAGCGCCCCAGGAAGAGGGTTCCTGCCAAGGTGATGTGGTATGCTCCTATAATACCACGGCTGAAACGTCTGTTCAGAAACAAAGAGCATGCCAAGTTGATGCGATGGCACAAAGAAGACCGTAAGAAAGACGGGAAGTTGAGAGCACCCGCTGACGGGTCGCAGTGGAGAAAAATCGAGAGAAGGTGGGGGGACTTTGCAGGTGACGCAAGGAACGTATGGTTTGGTTTAAGTGTAGATGGCATTAATCCTTTTGGGGAGCAGAGCAGCAATCATAGCACCTGGCCCGTGACTCTATGTATCTATAACCTTCCTCCTTGGTTGTGCATGAAGCGGAAGTTCATTATGATGCCAGTGCTCATCCAAGGCCCTAAGCAACCCGGCAATGACATTGATGTGTACCTAAGGCCATTAGTTGAAGAACTTTTACAGTTGTGGAATGGAGAAGGTGTACGTGTGTGGGATGAGCACAAACAGGAGGAATTTGACCTACATGCGTTGCTGTTTGTAACCATCAACGATTGGCCTGCTCTCAGTAACCTTTCAGGACAGACAAACAAGGGATACCACGCATGCACACACTATTTAGATGACACCGACAGTATATATTTGGACAAATGCAGGAAGAATGTGTACCTGGGGCATCGTCGATTTCTTCCGACCAACCATCAATGTCGAAAGAAAGGAAAGCATTTCAAAGGTGAGGCAGATCACCGGAAGAAGCCCGCCCTCCGTACTGGTGATCACATACTTGATATGGTCAATGATTTACAAGTAATCTTTGGAAAGGGTCCTGGCGGACTATCTGTTCTGACTGACGATGCGGGACGCGCACCCATGTGGAAGAAGAAATCTATATTTTGGGACCTACCCTATTGGAAAGACCTAGAGGTCCGCTCTGCAATCGACGTGATGCACGTGACGAAGAATCTTTGCGTGAACCTACTAGGCTTCTTGGGAGTGTATGGGAAGACAAAAGATACACCGGAGGCACGGGAGGAACAGCAACGTGTGCATGAAAAAGACGGCATGCATCCAAAGCAGTATGAAGGTCCTGCCAGCTACGCTCTTACCAAAGAAGAGAAGGAAATCTTCTTTGAATGCCTGCTCAGTATGAAGGTCCCGTCTGGCTTCTCGTCGAATATAAAGGGAATAATAAATATGGCAGAGAAAAAGTTCCAGAACCTAAAGTCTCATGACTGCCACGTGATTATGACGCAACTGCTTCCGGTTGCATTGAGGGGGCTTCTACCGGAAAACGTTCGATTAGCCATTATGAAGCTATGTGCATTCCTCAATGCAATCTCTCAGAAGGTGATCGATCCAGAAATCCTGTCAAGGTTAAGGAGTGATTTGGTGCAATGTCTTGTTAGTTTCGAGCTGGTGTTCCCACCATCTTTCTTCAATATCATGACGCACGTCCTAGTTCATCTAGTCGACGAGATTGTCGTTCTGGGCCCTGTATTTCTACACAATATGTTCCCCTTTGAGAGGTTCATGGGAGTCTTAAAGAAATATGTTCGTAACCGCGCTAGGCCAGAAGCAAGCATCTCCATGGGCCATCAAACAGAGGATGTCATTGGGTTTTGTGTTGACTTCATTCCTGACCTTAAGAAGATTGGTCTCCCTCAATCGCGGTATGAGGGGAGACTGACTGGAAAAGGCACGCTAGGAGCGGACTCAATAATATGTAGGGACGGGCATTCTTGGTCTCAAGCACACTACACAGTTCTACAGAATTCTACCTTGGTGACCCCGTATGTCGATGAACACAAGAATATTCTGCGCTCCAAACACCCGGAGCAGTGTGACGACTGGATTACATATGAACACATCAGGACTTTGGGCAGTTGGTTGCAAACACGTCTCATGGGTGACAACACTGTTTCTGATGAGCTGTACTCGTTTGCCAGGGGACCATCTTCGACTGTATTGACTTACAAAGGGTACGAGATAAATGGGAATACATTTTACACGATCGCCCAAGATCAAAAGAGCACCAACCAAAACAGCGGTGTCCGCTTTGATGCAGCAACCAAGAGGGGAAAGGACACATATTATGGTTACATAGTGGACATATGGGAACTTGACTATGGACATGATTTCAAGGTCCCTTTGTTTCAGTACAAATGGGTCAATCTGTCAGGAGGCGGGGTACAGGTAGACCCACAGTATGGAATGACAACAGTGGATCTCAACAATCTTGGGTACACAGACGAACCATTCGTCCTAGCCAATGATGTGGCGCAGGTTTTCTATGTGAAGGACATGTCTACCAAACCGAGAAAAAGAAAAGATAAGGAAGCGAATACATCATACGATGAGCCAAAGCGCCACATAGTTCTTTCAGGAAAAAGAGACATCGTGGGATTGGAGGGCAAGACAGACATGTTTGAAGATTATGAAAAGTTTCATGAAATTCCTCCCTTCAAAGTCAAGGCTGACCCAAGCACCCTGTTAAACGATGAAGATTATCCATGGTTACGGCGCAATAAGCAAAGGACACAAGCGAAGAAAAAGTGAAGACTTTCTGTCCACAACTATATCATTGCAGTTACATGTGAAGAAATTAAATGCCTTTTGTAACAGATGAGTTTTCGTCCGAAACCCTGATACTTCGAAAGAGATTGTCCGTTTTGTACATGAAGTGCATCCAGTTTTTGCCGTAACCCTCTCAACTTTTTAGCACATGCTATGTGGGTGAAATGATGATACCATGCCAACTTTCAACCTGTTCAGAGTTCATTTGTAGTGCTTTTCAATTTCAGGGTCATTTAGCTTAAAAAAATTAGTAAATGCATGAAAAATAGGAAATGAAGTCAGAAAGGGTTGAAAATTGATGATGTGGCTTTGAATGGTGCATTTTGAACACACAAAAAGTCTGGAGTTCAAATAAGTTCAAAAAAATGAAATCCCTTTGTAACAGATGAGTTTTCGTCCGAAACCCTGATACTTCGAAAGAGATTGTCCATTTTGTACATGAAGTGCATCCAGTTTTTGCCGTAACCCTCTCAACTTTTTAGAACATGCTATGTGGGTGTAATGATGATACCATGCCAACTTTCAACCTTTTCAGAGTTCATTTGAAGTGCTTTTCAATTTCAGGGTCATTTAGCTCAAAGAATGAACTAATAGCAAAAAGAATGAACTAGAAAACCTTTATGAAACTCTAATAGCAAAAATAATGAACTAAAAATAATTAATTAAAAAATTCTGTTATGATCAACTAAAATAAAACTATAATATTCTTCAATAGCAAAAAGAATCAACTAAAAAGCTTTTATAAAACTCTAATAGCAAAAGGAATCAACTAAAAATATTTTATAAACCTCTAATAGCAAAAGAATCAACTAAAAAGTTTTCGTCCGAAACACAGTAATATTAAATAGCAGGAAAAAGAATCACTCAAAAATCTATTTTTATAGTAAAGTTATTCACAAACTAGTGATTCACACCAATTTAAAAGAATTCAAATTTAAACTATTCAAATTTGGAAACTAATGGCACTAACAGAAAGTTTATAATTTTTGTGACCTAAAAGCAAAAAGAATCACTGAAAAACTGTAAGTAGAAACAAAAGAAAATAAATAAAGCAAAAAAGAAAACAAAAAAAGTAGAAAAAAATTAAAAAAAATGCCGCCTAGTGGGCCACCACGGCCTGAATACGACTAGAAACCCAACCATCTAGTTGGGCCAGGATTCAGGCCCGCAGAAGGCCCAGAAGGTCCACAGGCAAAGGTGTGCGCGATTAGGCCCGTAAGCCTGCAGTTGAGAGGAGCTCGAGAGGGCTGGCGCAGCAGCGCTTATAAACCACTCTCGAGCCCTCTCAGCTAGCGAGGTGGGACTAAACTTTTGGCCCCGGGCAGCACCACCCTTTAGTCCCGGTTGGTGGCACTAACCGGGACCAATACCAACCTTTGGTCCCGGTTGGTACCACCAACCGGGACCAATGCCACCCTTTAGTCCCGGTTGGTGCCACCAACCGGGACCAAAGGTCTCTGCTTCCCGCCCTTTGGGCTGACGAAAAGGGACCTTTGGTCCCGGTTGGTGGCACCAACCGGGACCAAAGGTCTCCCTATATAAGCGGGAGTTGGGAAAATTTGCCAGTTTCCCCCGACGACGCCGAGCACATCGACGCCGCCAGGCAGCCCGAGCTCGTCGTCGACGCCCTCGCCGCCCTCTGCCCCGTCGACGCCGTCAGGCTGATCCTCGTCGCCATCGCCGCCGAGCCCCCGCTGCCCCGACGCCCTCGACGCCCTCTGCCCCGACGCCGGCGCCGCTCCCCGCGCCCCTGCTGCCCCGACGCCGCCCGCCGTGCCCCCCTGCCCCTGCCCCGACGCCGCCCCCAGTGAGCCCCCCCTTCCCCCGCGCCGCCGCCACTGCTCTGCTTGCCGCGCCGTGCCCCTGCTCTGCTTGCCGCGCCGCCGCCGCCACCGCCGCCCCGGCCGGATCTGCCTTTTTTTTTGTATGTATATGCAGTATGTATGTATGTATGTATGTATGGATGCTGTTTGTATGTATGTATATGCAGTATGTATGGATGGATGGATGATCCATAGAAAGTTTTTATATATGCATTGATACAATTTTATTTTTGTTCATAGATTTTTTTTTGTTCATAGATGTATGTTTTTTTTTGTTTATAGAAAGTTTTTATATATGAGCAATGATGATCCATAGAAAGTTTTTATATATGCATTGATATATGAGCAATGATGATCCATAGAAAGTTTTTATATATGCATTGATACAATTTTATTTTTGTTCATAGAATTTTTTTTGTTCATAGATGTATGCTTTTTTTTATAGAAAGTTTTTGTCATGAGGGGGGACGTCGGACATGCATGAGAGAGAGGCGGTCCGCTCGTCGGACATGTCATGTGGATTTTTTTTGTTCATATAGAAAACTCCGGTAACTTCGACATGAGGGGGGGAGACGTCGATCAACCCCCTCCCGCCCCTACCCGTAAAAGTTAAAATGTTCATATATTCAAAATGAGTTAAAATGAGTTAAAAGTTACTTACTCCCGGTCCGCTCGCCCGACCAACTCTCGAGGCCACCTGTACCCCCTCCCCGATAACTTCGACATGAGGGGGGACGTCGGACATGAGGGGTGAGCGTCGTTGTCGTCTACCCCCTCCCCGATAACTTCGACATGAGGAGGGACGTCGGACATGACATGAGGGGTGAGCGTCGTTGTCGTCTACCCCCTCCGGTAACATAGATAACTCCGGTAACATAGATTTATCAAGAATACCCCCATTATGGATGTGCACAAGTTGATCCAATTTTTTTCTGATCTCATCTATATATATATTCTTCTATATTTGCAGAAACTATGGATCAAAGAGACTTGGAACAAGAACAGTTGTTGGGGGAGATAATCCTCGCCGGAGGTGATGCTGTCTTGTCGTTTCTCAACGACACCGATGGAACAATGGAGGAGGAAGGACATGATCATGATGGCTCCGGTGACATGATCATGATGGCTCCGGAGGTGCTGACTAGCTAATTGATGCATTAATTGTTTTGGTATGTACATATATTAACTCTTCTTTCTTCTTTTATAGCCCTCCGGATCGAGCCAAACTTCGGTAACGAGACGAGGCCCGAAGAAGAGGTTGCGCAAGGATGAAAGGTTCACGATCACAGCACTCACGGACGATGGCCTACCGATTGAACCCAAGCGGACCAAGGACGCATTTTCTGCTCAGTGTGGAGCTATTGTTAGGGACAACATCCCGATCAGCATCAAGCAATGGAATAAGCCTAAGGACGACGCCCCTGAAGGTGATTATGTCACCGATAGACAGAAAGATGATCTTTGGACCTTGCTGAAGGCAAATTTCACCCTACCGCCAGAGGAGGATCCGAATAAGCCCGTTATAGAGCCACTGGTCAAGGCGTGTGCTCTTAAGAAGATGGCAGATCTATTCAGGAGGTGGAAGAAGGAGTTGAAATCAAAGTTTGTCGACAAAGGTGAGACTCCAGAATTCATCGGCCGATTTGAGAAGATAAGAGATCACTGGCCCGCATTTGTGGCCTACAAGACATCAGACAAGAGTAAGAAAATGTCAGAGACAAACAAGAACAACGCTGCAAAGAAGCAGTATCACCATCACACGGGGTCAGGTGGCTACCTCAAAGCCCGGCCGTTGTGGGACAAAGCTGAGAATGACCTGATTGCTAAAGGGGTCAAACCAGAGACATTGAACTGGCCAGACCGTTCAAGGACTTGGTTCTTCGGGGTTGGGGGAACTTTGGACCCTGAAACAGGGAAGTGCCGTTGGACGGACGAGCAACTTGCAATACCCGTCACGAAGCTTCAGAAGTATATCACCGCAGCGCAGGAAGGGACGTTCATTCCCGACAGAGAGAAGGACGAGCTGACTGAGGCCCTAGGGAATGCTGAGCACCCTGGACGAACACGAGGCACACCAGGCTCCGTTCCGTGGAAGTTTGGGTTTCCCGACGCAGGCGGTTACAGAAGCCGGGAGAGAAAGAGGAAAGCGGAGCTGAGCGACATGCAGAAGATGAGTGCAAGACTACAAAAGCTAGAGGAAGCTGAGAGCCAGCGAGCTGCCGGCCAACTATCTCAGCGGCACGAAGCTACCCCAGAAGCTACCCCGCCATCTCAGCGGAGAAGCAGCGTGGCTTCCACGGAGCCCGTTCAGACTGACTTCACGGAGCCTATCTACCCCGTGGATACTATCACGGAGGCTCAAAATTGCGAGCTTATGACGAAATGCCATAACCTCACTTTCAAGGCGGCTCTCGGCTCTGTTGCACCTCCTCAACCCAACGGAACTTTTCACTGCCTTCCGATTCCACATGGCTATGCTGTTGTGATGGTGGATGAAGTAATGGAGGGATTTGAGGAGCTCGAGCTTTACCACTCTACAGGTGAAGGGGAGAATCAGCTGGTTCGTGCTCTGAGGAGTACATGTCTATGGCAGAAGGAGTACATCAAGCTTCCAAACTGGACGCCTCCGCCTCCTCCTCCTCCTCCTCCGGCGAGTCAGGGCACTCCGCCTCCTCCTCCTCCTCCTCCGGCGAGTGATCAGGGCACTCCGCCTCCTTCTCCGGCTCCTCCGACGCGTGAGGGCACTCCGCCTCCTCCTTCACCTACTCCGGCGCGTCGGAGCACTCCGCCTCCTTCTCCGCCTCGTCAGCAACGACGGAAGAGAGACGCCGCCGCTCCGGCGGCTAGCAGTACAAGCAGAGGCGGGAGGCAATTCAGATACGGTCCATCTCTCAAGCCTGTGGAAAAGTTACCATATGAGAGGACCGAGCAGGAAAACGAGGACATATGTCGTGCCCAAGTGAGGGACCATTTTGCAAAGAAAACTCCACCTCCGAAGGAGAAGCTAGATCCGTTGAAAGTGAAGCGCACTATCGATGCCCTGAAGCGACCACCACCGCCTCCGCCGGATTCCAACTATGACCGCATAATTACTAAGACACATGCTAAAGCGCAGCAGTCGGGAAGTACTTCCAGTGCTGCAAGAGCGAAAAAACGAAGAAGTGGGAAAACAATTCCCCAGCTCGGCGAACAGGAGAAGCAATCGTGCCCCCCGCTCAAGGTGTCTAGCGATATCGCTAATCATCCGGTGCTACTGCCCGGTACGACTCTTGATGATTACCTGCCCGATGATGTATAGTTTGAAACGGCTGAGGTAGTAGACGTCTTTAGATACGAGCACGGGAAGCCTCTCGTCAAACCTGATCATCCTCATCTAACAACGATGATGCAAAAATTGCATGACTGGTACATGGAAACCTACAGGAAGTCTGGGAAAGACAGTTTGTTAGTCGGAATTAAAAAAGAGCATGACTTCCCTGGAGTCGACCTGCTGCCTGTTGAATTTGTGGAGTTATTTCAATTATACAATCAAAAGGCCCTCGACAAACAACTCATGACTTGCTACTGTCTGTAAGTATTACTTCTATAATTAAGTCTCTAGCTCAGCTCGTTCATTGCATGTATATATAATTATCCTCACTATATTATGCAGATTGAAGATGGTCGAATGCCAAAAAATAGGAATCTTCGACGTTGGGTTCATTAGCCCAAATACCGTAAATGAATGGTCGGTACGAAAGGCGGCTGAAGATACCGAGAACAACTTACTACAAACGTTCCTTACACATCAAAACAAAAGGGAAATACTCTTTCCTTACAACTTCAAGTGAGTGTTACTGTCTTCTGCATATTCGGTTCCGCTTACTCGTGGTTAAGTAATGTAATTGATGAGTTATGCGTGCGCAGCTTCCACTATATTCTGCTATCTATTAACCTTGACGGGGCATTAGTAACTGTCTTAGACTCGCTCCGTAAAGATCCCAAGTATTATGCGGACATGACTGCAATTCTCCAGAAGTAAGTTCAATCAATACCGGGACCATATCGGCAACTTTCGTTCATTTCCTGATATCAAGTAATCATTTTCTTTGCCTGCCAGGGTTTGGAAAACGTTCACCGCTAAGGTTCCGGGTCTGAAGAAGGAGCTGCGATTTACACACCCCAAAGTAAGTAGTACTAGCTAGTTCCGCGCATCTCATTGATTCTAGTTTCATCAATACCATTATCATGCTTGCTTATTAGTTTGATTGAACTCTATTCTCGTAAAAGTGCTTGTTGCAGGCACCCAACACTCATTTATGTGGATACTACGTATGCGAGTTCATTCGCTACTATACCTCTGAACGGGCCTCCTCTGAGAAACAATTTGAAGTACGTAAACAATATTCACAATTTTATTTTATATATTACCATCAATTGTGTTGAGTTTCATTCATATATATGTATTGACCCCTTCTTTAAATTAGATCTGGCAGATGCGGGATGAACTCCTACCACATGATCGCATACGAGCAATTCAAGAGGAATTGGCGGGATTCTTTCTTGACCACGTCATACCTGAACAAGGAGAATACCATGTGAAATTAAAATTGTTGTAAGGGATGTTATATATTGTACATATGTAGCAGCGTCGGATAGATATACGAAAACTTGTTGTTCGACCAAGCACGAAGAAAGAGATGTCACTTCTCTCTATATATGTTCATGACGATCTTGTGTAATTAATGGTTTCCTTTATTTGCTCACTAGCTAGCGTCGAGTTCTCTCTATATGTGTAGTAGCTAGCGTCGACCAAGCACGTAAAAAGAGAGGTCACTTCTCTCTCTTAGCTCGCTAACACAATATGAAACCCCTAAATTAACCCTCCAAAACCCCAAACCCCCCCCCCCTTCCAAAAAAAAACAAAACCCCCAGCGACTGCGAGCTACTGACGCGTGGCCGCCTTTTGGTCCCGGTTGGTGTTACCAACCGGGACTAAAGGCTCCACCTTTGGTCCCGGTTGGTAACACCAACCGGGACTAAAGGTCCTCCCTCCCCCGCCCCAGGCAGCGCCACGTGGAGGGCCTTTGGTCCCGGTTCGTAAGCAAACCGGGACTAAAGGTTTTCGGTATTAGTCCCGACCCTTTAGTCCCGGTTCCAGAACCGGGACTAAAGGCCCTTACGAATCGGGACAAATGGCCCTTTTTCTACTAGTACTGTTGGATTACACTTGGATAAACTACTTAGGTGTGATTTGTCACATTGGCTTTGATTCCAAAAAAGTTAGTTGCAATCCTAACAATTAAAAATTACTCCATGGAGTATAACTCATGGTTGTGCTTGTTCTTGCAAGTTCTAGACCAACTGAGTATATTTTCACTACCATGCCCTACAGTACCATATTTAGCTATGCAGAAGAATTTTAATTTCACCCTCCTATCATGCCCTCTAAGAATTGCAGTTACGGCCGTATCAAGTGTATTAATGTGACCATACATTGTTCTAAGAGCAACCCATTTTTGTACCGTTTCTGTTTCTTGTTTCGAATGAAATTTGTCTCAACTGAATGCAATTTGTCTTCATGTTTTAATTTGTCTTCATGTCTTATCTGTTTCTTGTTTCAAATGCAAGACATAGTAATGTTTCTATCTACTGCTCATGAACTGCATTTTGTTTCTCTCTACTGCTCATGTAACAGCAGTACTCCTTGTTTCTACGTAATCCATGGCTTGTTGCTGTTTTTAATCAAATTGCTTGAACAGTATCCATGTTGTTTTTAAGCAAATTCTATACTAACAACGGAAATTAACATGGGGTATTTTGTTGATTTTCTTGAACAGTAACTGAGAAATGTTTGTAATCAACTGAGAGTACATGTTGCTGTTCAAGGCATAATTGATCATGTTGTTGTTCTGGATCAAATTAACAGTTTCCGTGGCTTGTTTTTAATTTGCACAATCATTCTACACAAGGACACATGAAATTCCAACAAATTTTCTTGCAACAAATTAACAGCAGAATTGCCTTAGTTGCTTGAGTACATGTTGCCTTAGTTGCTGGAGTATTGACTGAATTTGCAACAAATTATCCTTGCTTCTTGTAATTTCAGTAGTGTCACCTGAATTGCGCAGCCGGGAGGGTGGGGACGAGCTCTGACTCTCCTCGGCAACCTGCGTAGCCGGAGTGGCCCTTCTTCAACCTGTGGGCGCGGCAACTTTCTTCAACATGTGGGCGTGGCGGCGCTGGGCTCCTGTGGGCGCGACGACGTTGGAGACGTTGGAGGCCGGTGCTCTTGGAGCTCGCTGGAGGTGGAGGTGCTCGCTGGAGGCGGAGGTCCACGCTGGAGGCCGGAGTGTGCCCAAATTTAGAGCTGGAGTGCGCCCAGGGAGGAGCTGCAGGGAGGTGATCGCTGGAGCAGCTGGGAGGAGGCCCCTGGCCTGGAGCTCGCCTGGAGCTCCGGGAAGGAGGCCCCTGGCCTGGAGCTCGCCTGGATCTACGGGGAGGAGGCCAGCAGCAAGCTGTGACCTGGGATCACGAGCTCCCCTGGAA
The DNA here is from genome assembly GCA_039707655.1 of Elymus sibiricus. Classification (NCBI taxonomy): domain Eukaryota; kingdom Viridiplantae; phylum Streptophyta; class Magnoliopsida; order Poales; family Poaceae; genus Elymus; species Elymus sibiricus. Next base: position 161,323,110 of record CM077666.1, on the reverse strand, counting down.
CTCCAGAGAGGAGGCCGGCGGCAAGAGGCCCCTGGCCTAGAGCTCACCTGGATCTACGGGGAGTAGGCCCCTGGCCTGGAGCTCGCCTGGAGCTGTGGGAAGGAGGCCCCTGGCCTGGAGCTCGCCTGGATCTGCGGGGAGGAGGCCAGCAGCAAGCTGTGACCTGGGATCACGAGCTCCCCTGGAACTCCAGAGAGGAGGTCGGCGGCAAGAGACCCCTGGCCTGGAGCTCACCTGGATCTACGGGGAGGAGGCCCCTGGCCTGGAGCTCGCCTGGAGCTGCGGGAAGGAGGCCCCTGGCCTGGAGCTCGCCTAGATCTGCGGGGAGGAGGCCAGCAGCAAGCTGTGGCCTGGGATCACGAGCTCCCCTAGAACTTGGAGCTCGCTTGGTTCTGCGGGGAGGAGGCCAGCAGCAAGATGTGGCCTGGGATCACGAGCTCCCCTAGAACTCCAGAGAGGAGGGAGGAGGCCGGCGGCAAGCTGCGGGGAGGAGGCCGGCGTACGACGCGAGGTGGAAGGGGATCGCCAGGCCTGGAATTGATAGCTTTTGAAATGGAAAGGGTGTAAGTGAAAAATGGTCTTTAGTTCAAATTTTCTGTCCCTTGCGACAGATATTTCGGGACGGAGGGAGTATCAAACGGAGGAAGTAGAAGATAAAAGGCACGGATATTACAGAATGGTATGTCTTGTTCAGTTTGCTTCAGGTTTCAGTCAGCCATGGTAAAGTTCTTAGGAGCAAAAAGCACCGTCACCTCAAACTGCGCGTAATTTAAAACTGAGTCATCAGGGAACCTAACAGCTCCAACAGCTCCATCCTGGAAAGTCTACCAAAACAGTGATTCCTCCTATTTTAAGCAAATATCCAATTTTCCCCCAGCCTTCACCGTGACAACATACTGGAACAGTTTTCCATTCCCAGAGAACTTGTCATCAAACAGCACAATCTCACCATCAAAGCCACTAGTGAATGCAGTGAATCTCACATGATGAGGGCAGTCAATCTTTGCAGAGACTTGTATTACAACCTCAACACTCTCATCAAGCAAGAGATAGTCGATGACCAAGCTGCCAAGGTCACTACTAACCTCTCCATCTAGCATTTCATCTAACTGGTACATCCCCTCGATCTCAGCATACATAGAAAGCAACTGTTTGTCAGATGACCCATCTCCTTCCTCCTTTACCCAAAGATCAACTTCTAGTAATGCTCTGTCCCTTACTAAATACATTCCTCGACGAGGACTACAAAGAGGCAAGGTTAAGGAATCCTGCAATTAAAAATATTAGTAAGCATTAGAACTCAACAAGATATATAAACCCAGTTTGGGATACATTAGTACTCCCTCCGTAAAGAAATATAAGAGCGTTTAGATCACTAAAGTTTACGGAGGGAGTATGTATCAACAAAATTAACTCGGCAAGACATGCATGATTATATTTGGACTAAAATCTAGTTCTGTTTCAAAGTACAAGACAGACACTGTTTGGCATTTCTTTTGCATGCATGCATTTCCAATCTTTCTCCACTCACTCATATATATACCGCCACCCCCTCCTGAATATACACTTGTAAAATGCTTCTGTGCACCAAAGGTGCAGGTGCAAACCGCATCAGCAGCGGACTTGCGGTTGGAGGTAGGTCAACAGTGGGAACTTACAATGAATTTAGCATAAGTCTGTATTCTATTGTTTTCTCCAACATACACATTGGGGTCCGGACGGTCTATGCAGCGCGTCCCGTCGGAGTGGACCAGGACCACGCAGAGGCCACGGGAGCAAACCTCAAAGACACAACAGCCGTGAGAACATGTCTTCCCACGACAATGGGTGGATCAGGCCACGCTCACCCGGACTGGTGGAGCAGTGGCCAAGCTCACTGTATGGGGAGAGAGGTGAGACCGTGAGAGGGAAGGGGGATACACTAGTACAAAACAGGGCATCGGTCCACCCCTGAGAAGCCCATTAGTCCCGGTTCACTCACGAACCGGGACCCATGGGGGCATCGGTCCCGGTTCGTGAGGCCAGGGCGCCGGCCGGGCCTCGTGGGCCATTGGTTCCGGTTCGTCTGACCCCTTTTGTCCCGTTTCTAGACACGAACCGGGACCAATGCGCCTCGCTCCTGGCCCACAACCATTGGTCCCGGTTTGTGGCTGGAACCGGGACTAAAGGTGACCCCTTTTGTCCCGGTTCCAGCCACGAACCGGGACCAATGCGCCTCGCTCCTGGCCCACAACCATTGGTCCCGGTTTGTGGCTGGAACCGGGACCAATGGTTGGCCTATATATAGCCCCCGCCCGCGAGCAGAGCAATGCATTGCTCTGTTTTTTTGCCCGGCCGTGGGAGAGCTTTTGTGGTGCTCTAGCTCACCTCCTATGCACGTGAGGTGTTCGATGAAATGCCCGAGCCACACTTAAGCTTTCTCCTCTCGAAGCTCCTTGTCCAAGCTCCATTTTCCTCAAGATTTGTCTAGGTTTGGCGGTCCGTCCTGTCCCGTCCCCGTCCTCACCGCCGTCGATCGCCCGCGCCCATCTCGGCGCCGGCAACACCGTGGTTAGCCTCTTCTTCTTATCTTCTTTCTAAAAGAAAAAAGTTCTTACTTGTGTGTTTTAATTAGATGCTCTAGAGAGTTATATGTTGTTCAATAATAAGAACTATATAACGCACGCAGATGAACCGGCAATGGATGTACGGTGACCGACGCACCTCCGAGTATATTAAGGGCCTGCGTAATTTTCTCGAAGCGGCTGAGGCAAACAAGCAGAATGGTTTTATGCATTGTCCATGTATTGTCTGTGAGAATACGAAGGCTTTCTCCAACTCTAAAACCCTTCACTTCCACCTGCTTGAGAAGGGTTTTATGCCACACTATAATGTTTGGACCAAGCACGGAGAAAGAGGGGTTATGATGGAAGACAACGAAGAAGAAGAGGATGATGACAACTACCCGCCCCCTGAATACGGTGATGCTGCAATGGGGGAAGCTGAAGATCAAGAGGAACCAGACGATGTGCCCGATGATGATCTTCACCGGGTCATTGTTGATGCACAGAGAGAATGCGAAAGTGAAAGGGAGAAGTTGAAGTTCGATCGCATGTTAGAGGATCACAAAAAAGGGTTGTACCCAAATTGCGAAGATGACAACAGAAAGCTCGGTACCACACTGGAATTGCTGCAATGGAAGGCAGACAATGGTGTATCTGACAAGGGATTTAGTTCGCTGCTGAAAATAATGAAGAAGAAGCTTCCAAAGGATAACGAATTGCCCAGCAGTACGTACGAAGCAAAGAAGGTTCTATGCCCTCTAGGATTGGAGGTGCAGAAGATACATGCATGCCCTAATGACTGCATCCTCTACCGCGGTGAGTACGAGGATTTGAACGCATGCCCGGTATGCGGTGCATTGAGGTATAAGATCAGACGAGATGACCCTGGTGATGTTGAGGGTGAGCGCCCCAGGAAGAGGGTTCCTGCCAAGGTGATGTGGTATGCTCCTATAATACCACGGCTGAAACGTCTGTTCAGAAACAAAGAGCATGCCAAGTTGATGCGATGGCACAAAGAAGACCGTAAGAAAGACGGGAAGTTGAGAGCACCCGCTGACGGGTCGCAGTGGAGAAAAATCGAGAGAAGGTGGGGGGACTTTGCAGGTGACGCAAGGAACGTATGGTTTGGTTTAAGTGTAGATGGCATTAATCCTTTTGGGGAGCAGAGCAGCAATCATAGCACCTGGCCCGTGACTCTATGTATCTATAACCTTCCTCCTTGGTTGTGCATGAAGCGGAAGTTCATTATGATGCCAGTGCTCATCCAAGGCCCTAAGCAACCCGGCAATGACATTGATGTGTACCTAAGGCCATTAGTTGAAGAACTTTTACAGTTGTGGAATGGAGAAGGTGTACGTGTGTGGGATGAGCACAAACAGGAGGAATTTGACCTACATGCGTTGCTGTTTGTAACCATCAACGATTGGCCTGCTCTCAGTAACCTTTCAGGACAGACAAACAAGGGATACCACGCATGCACACACTATTTAGATGACACCGACAGTATATATTTGGACAAATGCAGGAAGAATGTGTACCTGGGGCATCGTCGATTTCTTCCGACCAACCATCAATGTCGAAAGAAAGGAAAGCATTTCAAAGGTGAGGCAGATCACCGGAAGAAGCCCGCCCTCCGTACTGGTGATCACATACTTGATATGGTCAATGATTTACAAGTAATCTTTGGAAAGGGTCCTGGCGGACTATCTGTTCTGACTGACGATGCGGGACGCGCACCCATGTGGAAGAAGAAATCTATATTTTGGGACCTACCCTATTGGAAAGACCTAGAGGTCCGCTCTGCAATCGACGTGATGCACGTGACGAAGAATCTTTGCGTGAACCTACTAGGCTTCTTGGGAGTGTATGGGAAGACAAAAGATACACCGGAGGCACGGGAGGAACAGCAACGTGTGCATGAAAAAGACGGCATGCATCCAAAGCAGTATGAAGGTCCTGCCAGCTACGCTCTTACCAAAGAAGAGAAGGAAATCTTCTTTGAATGCCTGCTCAGTATGAAGGTCCCGTCTGGCTTCTCGTCGAATATAAAGGGAATAATAAATATGGCAGAGAAAAAGTTCCAGAACCTAAAGTCTCATGACTGCCACGTGATTATGACGCAACTGCTTCCGGTTGCATTGAGGGGGCTTCTACCGGAAAACGTTCGATTAGCCATTATGAAGCTATGTGCATTCCTCAATGCAATCTCTCAGAAGGTGATCGATCCAGAAATCCTGTCAAGGTTAAGGAGTGATTTGGTGCAATGTCTTGTTAGTTTCGAGCTGGTGTTCCCACCATCTTTCTTCAATATCATGACGCACGTCCTAGTTCATCTAGTCGACGAGATTGTCGTTCTGGGCCCTGTATTTCTACACAATATGTTCCCCTTTGAGAGGTTCATGGGAGTCTTAAAGAAATATGTTCGTAACCGCGCTAGGCCAGAAGCAAGCATCTCCATGGGCCATCAAACAGAGGATGTCATTGGGTTTTGTGTTGACTTCATTCCTGACCTTAAGAAGATTGGTCTCCCTCAATCGCGGTATGAGGGGAGACTGACTGGAAAAGGCACGCTAGGAGCGGACTCAATAATATGTAGGGACGGGCATTCTTGGTCTCAAGCACACTACACAGTTCTACAGAATTCTACCTTGGTGACCCCGTATGTCGATGAACACAAGAATATTCTGCGCTCCAAACACCCGGAGCAGTGTGACGACTGGATTACATATGAACACATCAGGACTTTGGGCAGTTGGTTGCAAACACGTCTCATGGGTGACAACACTGTTTCTGATGAGCTGTACTCGTTGGCCAGGGGACCATCTTCGACTGTATTGACTTACAAAGGGTACGAGATAAATGGGAATACATTTTACACGATCGCCCAAGATCAAAAGAGCACCAACCAAAACAGCGGTGTCCGCTTTGATGCAGCAACCAAGAGGGGAAAGGACACATATTATGGTTACATAGTGGACATATGGGAACTTGACTATGGACATGATTTCAAGGTCCCTTTGTTTCAGTACAAATGGGTCAATCTGTCAGGAGGCGGGGTACAGGTAGACCCACAGTATGGAATGACAACAGTGGATCTCAACAATCTTGGGTACACAGACGAACCATTCGTCCTAGCCAATGATGTGGCGCAGGTTTTCTATGTGAAGGACATGTCTACCAAACCGAGAAAAAGAAAAGATAAGGAAGCGAATACATCATACGATGAGCCAAAGCGCCACATAGTTCTTTCAGGAAAAAGAGACATCGTGGGATTGGAGGGCAAGACAGACATGTCTGAAGATTATGAAAAGTTTCATGAAATTCCTCCCTTCAAAGTCAAGGCTGACCCAAGCACCCTGTTAAACGATGAAGATTATCCATGGTTACGGCGCAATAAGCAAAGGACACAAGCGAAGAAAAAGTGAAGACTTTCTGTCCACAACTATATCATTGCAGTTACATGTGAAGAAATTAAATGCCTTTTGTAACAGATGAGTTTTCGTCCGAAACCCTGATACTTCGAAAGAGATTGTCCGTTTTGTACACGAAGTGCATCCAGTTTTTGCCGTAACCCTCTCAACTTTTTAGCACATGCTATGTGGGTGAAATGATGATACCATGCCAACTTTCAACCTGTTCAGAGTTCATTTGTAGTGCTTTTCAATTTCAGGGTCATTTACCTTAAAAAAATCAGTAAATGCATGAAAAATAGGAAATGAAGTCAGAAAGGGTTGAAAATTGATGATGTGGCTTTGAATGGTGCATTTTGAACACACAAAAAGTCTGGAGTTCAAATAAGTTCAAAAAAATGAAATCCCTTTGTAACAGATGAGTTTTCGTCCGAAACCCTGATACTTCGAAAGAGATTGTCCATTTTGTACATGAAGTGCATCCAGTTTTTGCCGTAATCCTCTCAACTTTTTAGAACATGCTATGTGGGTGTAATGATGATACCATGCCAACTTTCAACCTTTTCAGAGTTCATTTGAAGTGCTTTTCAATTTCAGGGTCATTTAGCTCAAAGAATGAACTAATAGCAAAAAGAATGAACTAGAAAACCTTTATGAAACTCTAATAGCAAAAATAATGAACTAAAAATAATTAATTAAAAAATTCTGTTATGATCAACTAAAATAAAACTATAATATTCTTCAATAGCAAAAAGAATCAACTAAAAAGCTTTTATAAAACTCTAATAGCAAAAGGAATCAACTAAAAATATTTTATAAACCTCTAATAGCAAAAGAATCAACTAAAAAGTTTTCGTCCGAAACACAGTAATATTAAATAGCAGGAAAAAGAATCACTCAAAAATCTATTTTTATAGTAAAGTTATTCACAAACTAGTGATTCACACCAATTTAAAAGAATTCAAATTTAAACTATTCAAATTTGGAAACTAATGGCACTAACAGAAAGTTTATAATTTTTGTGACCTAAAAGCAAAAAGAATCACTGAAAAACTGTAAGTAGAAACAAAAGAAAATAAATAAAGCAAAAAAGAAAACAAAAAAAGTAGAAAAAAATTAAAAAAAATGCCGCCTAGTGGGCCACCACGGCCTGAATACGACTAGAAACCCAACCATCTAGTTGGGCCAGGATTCAGGCCCGCAGAAGGCCCAGAAGGTCCACAGGCAAAGGTGTGCGCGATTAGGCCCGTAAGCCTGCAGTTGAGAGGAGCTCGAGAGGGCTGGCGCAGCAGCGCTTATAAACCACTCTCGAGCCCTCTCAGCTAGCGAGGTGGGACTAAACTTTTGGCCCCGGGCAGCACCACCCTTTAGTCCCGGTTGGTGGCACTAACCGGGACCAATACCAACCTTTGGTCCCGGTTGGTACCACCAACCGGGACCAATGCCACCCTTTAGTCCCGGTTGGTGCCACCAACCGGGACCAAAGGTCTCTGCTTCCCGCCCTTTGGGCTGACGAAAAGGGACCTTTGGTCCTGGTTGGTGGCACCAACCGGGACCAAAGGTCTCCCTATATAAGCGGGAGTTGGGAAAATTTGCCAGTTTCCCCCGACGACGCCGAGCACATCGACGCCGCCAGGCAGCCCGAGCTCGTCGTCGACGCCCTCGCCGCCCTCTGCCCCGTCGACGCCGTCAGGCTGATCCTCGTCGCCATCGCCGCCGAGCCCCCGCTGCCCCGACGCCCTCGACGCCCTCTGCCCCGACGCCGGCGCCGCTCCCCGCGCCCCTGCTGCCCCGACGCCGCCCGCCGTGCCCCCCTGCCCCTGCCCCGACGCCGCCCCCAGTGAGCCCCCCCTTCCCCCGCGCCGCCGCCACTGCTCTGCTTGCCGCGCCGTGCCCCTGCTCTGCTTGCCGCGCCGCCGCCGCCACCGCCGCCCCGGCCGGATCTGCCTTTTTTTTTGTATGTATATGCAGTATGTATGTATGTATGTATGTATGGATGCTGTTTGTATGTATGTATATGCAGTATGTATGGATGGATGGATGATCCATAGAAAGTTTTTATATATGCATTGATACAATTTTATTTTTGTTCATAGATTTTTTTTTGTTCATAGATGTATGTTTTTTTTTGTTTATAGAAAGTTTTTATATATGAGCAATGATGATCCATAGAAAGTTTTTATATATGCATTGATACAATTTTATTTTTGTTCATAGAATTTTTTTTGTTCATAGATGTATGCTTTTTTTTATAGAAAGTTTTTGTCATGAGGGGGGACGTCGGACATGCATGAGAGAGAGGCGGTCCGCTCGTCGGACATGTCATGTGGATTTTTTTTGTTCATATAGAAAACTCCGGTAACTTCGACATGAGGGGGGGAGACGTCGATCAACCCCCTCCCGCCCCTACCCGTAAAAGTTAAAATGTTCATATATTCAAAATGAGTTAAAATGAGTTAAAAGTTACTTACTCCCGGTCCGCTCGCCCGACCAACTCTCGAGGCCACCTGTACCCCCTCCCCGATAACTTCGACATGAGGGGGGACGTCGGACATGAGGGGTGAGCGTCGTTGTCGTCTACCCCCTCCCCGATAACTTCGACATGAGGAGGGACGTCGGACATGACATGAGGGGTGAGCGTCGTTGTCGTCTACCCCCTCCGGTAACATAGATAACTCCGGTAACATAGATTTATCAAGAATACCCCCATTATGGATGTGCACAAGTTGATCCAATTTTTTTCTGATCTCATCTATATATATATTCTTCTATATTTGCAGAAACTATGGATCAAAGAGACTTGGAACAAGAACAGTTGTTGGGGGAGATAATCCTCGCCGGAGGTGATGCTGTCTTGTCGTTTCTCAACGACACCGATGGAACAATGGAGGAGGAAGGACATGATCATGATGGCTCCGGTGACATGATCATGATGGCTCCGGAGGTGCTGACTAGCTAATTGATGCATTAATTGTTTTGGTATGTACATATATTAACTCTTCTTTCTTCTTTTATAGCCCTCCGGATCGAGCCAAACTTCGGTAACGAGACGAGGCCCGAAGAAGAGGTTGCGCAAGGATGAAAGGTTCACGATCACAGCACTCACGGACGATGGCCTACCGATTGAACCCAAGCGGACCAAGGACGCATTTTCTGCTCAGTGTGGAGCTATTGTTAGGGACAACATCCCGATCAGCATCAAGCAATGGAATAAGCCTAAGGACGACGCCCCTGAAGGTGATTATGTCACCGATAGACAGAAAGATGATCTTTGGACCTTGCTGAAGGCAAATTTCACCCTACCGCCAGAGGAGGATCCGAATAAGCCCGTTATAGAGCCACTGGTCAAGGCGTGTGCTCTTAAGAAGATGGCAGATCTATTCAGGAGGTGGAAGAAGGAGTTGAAATCAAAGTTTGTCGACAAAGGTGAGACTCCAGAATTCATCGGCCGATTTGAGAAGATAAGAGATCACTGGCCCGCATTTGTGGCCTACAAGACATCAGACAAGAGTAAGAAAATGTCAGAGACAAACAAGAACAACGCTGCAAAGAAGCAGTATCACCATCACACGGGGTCAGGTGGCTACCTCAAAGCCCGGCCGTTGTGGGACAAAGCTGAGAATGACCTGATTGCTAAAGGGGTCAAACCAGAGACATTGAACTGGCCAGACCGTTCAAGGACTTGGTTCTTCGGGGTTGGGGGAACTTTGGACCCTGAAACAGGGAAGTGCCGTTGGACGGACGAGCAACTTGCAATACCCGTCACGAAGCTTCAGAAGTATATCACCGCAGCGCAGGAAGGGACGTTCATTCCCGACAGAGAGAAGGACGAGCTGACTGAGGCCCTAGGGAATGCTGAGCACCCTGGACGAACACGAGGCACACCAGGCTCCGTTCCGTGGAAGTTTGGGTTTCCCGACGCAGGCGGTTACAGAAGCCGGGAGAGAAAGAGGAAAGCGGAGCTGAGCGACATGCAGAAGATGAGTGCAAGACTACAAAAGCTAGAGGAAGCTGAGAGCCAGCGAGCTGCCGGCCAACTATCTCAGCGGCACGAAGCTACCCCAGAAGCTACCCCGCCATCTCAGCGGAGAAGCAGCGTGGCTTCCACGGAGCCCGTTCAGACTGACTTCACGGAGCCTATCTACCCCGTGGATACTATCACGGAGGCTCAAAATTGCGAGCTTATGACGAAATGCCATAACCTCACTTTCAAGGCGGCTCTCGGCTCTGTTGCACCTCCTCAACCCAACGGAACTTTTCACTGCCTTCCGATTCCACATGGCTATGCTGTTGTGATGGTGGATGAAGTAATGGAGGGATTTGAGGAGCTCGAGCTTTACCACTCTACAGGTGAAGGGGAGAATCAGCTGGTTCGTGCTCTGAGGAGTACATGTCTATGGCAGAAGGAGTACATCAAGCTTCCAAACTGGACGCCTCCGCCTCCTCCTCCTCCTCCTCCGGCGAGTCAGGGCACTCCGCCTCCTCCTCCTCCTCCTCCGGCGAGTGATCAGGGCACTCCGCCTCCTTCTCCGGCTCCTCCGACGCGTGAGGGCACTCCGCCTCCTCCTTCGCCTACTCCGGCGCGTCGGAGCACTCCGCCTCCTTCTCCGCCTCGTCAGCAACGACGGAAGAGAGACGCCGCCGCTCCGGCGGCTAGCAGTACAAGCAGAGGCGGGAGGCAATTCAGATACGGTCCATCTCTCAAGCCTGTGGAAAAGTTACCATATGAGAGGACCGAACAGGAAAACGAGGACATATGTCGTGCCCAAGTGAGGGACCATTTTGCAAAGAAAACTCCACCTCCGAAGGAGAAGCTAGATCCGTTGAAAGTGAAGCGCACTATCGATGCCCTGAAGCGACCACCACCGCCTCCGCCGGATTCCAACTATGACCGCATAATTACTAAGACACATGCTAAAGCGCAGCAGTCGGGAAGTACTTCCAGTGCTGCAAGAGCGAAAAAACGAAGAAGTGGGAAAACAATTCCCCAGCTCGGCGAACAGGAGAAGCAATCGTGCCCCCCGCTCAAGGTGTCTAGCGATATCGCTAATCATCCGGTGCTACTGCCCGGTACCACTCTTGATGATTACCTGCCCGATGATGTACAGTTTGAAACGGCTGAGGTAGTAGACGTCTTTAGATACGAGCACGGGAAGCCTCTCGTCAAACCTGATCATCCTCATCTAACAACTATGATGCAAAAATTGCATGACTGGTACATGGAAACCTGCAGGAAGTCTGGGAAAGACAGTTTGTTAGTCGGAATTAAAAAAGAGCATGACTTCCCTGGAGTCGACCTGCTGCCTGTTGAATTTGTGGAGTTATTTCAATTATACAATCAAAAGGCCCTCGACAAACAACTCATGACTTGCTACTGTCTGTAAGTATTACTTCTATAATTAAGTCTCTAGCTCAGCTCGTTCATTGCATGTATATATAATTATCCTCACTATATTATGCAGATTGAAGATGGTCGAATGCCAAAAAATAGGAATCTTCGACGTTGGGTTCATTAGCCCAAATACCGTAAATGAATGGTCGGTACGAAAGGCGGCTGAAGATACCGAGAACAACTTACTACAAACGTTCCTTACACATCAAAACAAAAGGGAAATACTCTTTCCTTACAACTTCAAGTGAGTGTTACTGTCTTCTGCATATTCGGTTCCGCTTACTCGTGGTTAAGTAATGTAATTGATGAGTTATGCGTGCGCAGCTTCCACTATATTCTGCTATCTATTAACCTTGACGGGGCATTAGTAACTGTCTTAGACTCGCTCCGTAAAGATCCCAAGTATTATGCGGACATGACTGCAATTCTCCAGAAGTAAGTTCAATCAATACCGGGACCATATCGGCAACTTTCGTTCATTTCCTGATATCAAGTAATCATTTTCTTTGCCTGCCAGGGTTTGGAAAACGTTCACCGCTAAGGTTCCGGGTCTGAAGAAGGAGCTGCGATTTACACACCCCAAAGTAAGTAGTACTAGCTAGTTCCGCGCATCTCTCATTGATTCTAGTTTCATCAATACCATTATCATGCTTGCTTATTAGTTTGATTGAACTCTATTCTCGTAAAAGTGCTTGTTGCAGGCACCCAACACTCATTTATGTGGATACTACGTATGCGAGTTCATTCGCTACTATACCTCTGAACGGGCCTCCTCTGAGAAACAATTTGAAGTACGTAAACAATATTCACAATTTTATTTTATATATTACCATCAATTGTGTTGAGTTTCATTCATATATATGTATTGACCCCTTCTTTAAATTAGATCTGGCAGATGCGGGATGAACTCCTACCACATGATCGCATACGAGCAATTCAAGAGGAATTGGCGGGATTCTTTCTTGACCACGTCATACCTGAACAAGGAGAATACCATGTGAAATTAAAATTGTTGTAAGGGATGTTATATATTGTACATATGTAGCAGCGTCGGATAGATATACGAAAACTTGTTGTTCGACCAAGCACGAAGAAAGAGATGTCACTTCTCTCTATATATGTTCATGACGATCTTGTGTAATTAATGGTTTCCTTTATTTGCTCACTAGCTAGCGTCGAGTTCTCTCTATATGTGTAGTAGCTAGCGTCGACCAAGCACGTAAAAAGAGAGGTCACTTCTCTCTCTTAGCTCGCTAACACAATATGAAACCCCTAAATTAACCCTCCAAAACCCCAACCCCCCCCCCCCCTTCCAAAAAAAACAAAACCCCCAGCGACTGCGAGCTACTGACGCGTGGCCGCCTTTTGGTCCCGGTTGGTGTTACCAACCGGGACTAAAGGCTCCACCTTTGGTCCCGGTTGGTAACACCAACCGGGACTAAAGGTCCTCCCTCCCCCGCCCCAGGCAGCGCCACGTGGAGGGCCTTTGGTCCCGGTTCGTAAGCAAACCGGGACTAAAGGTTTTGGGTATTAGTCCCGACCCTTTAGTCCCGGTTCCAGAACCGGGACTAAAGGCCCTTACGAACTGGGACAAATGGCCCTTTTTCTACTAGTACTGTTGGATTACACTTGGATAAACTACTTAGGTGTGATTTGTCACATTGGCTTTGATTCCAAAAAAGTTAGTTGCAATCCTAACAATTAAAAATTACTCCATGGAGTATAACTCATGGTTGTGCTTGTTCTTGCAAGTTCTAGACCAACTGACTATATTTTCACTACCATGCCCTACAGTACCATACTTAGCTATGCAGAAGAATTTTAATTTCACCCTCCTATCATGCCCTCTAAGAATTGCAGTTACGGCCGTATCAAGTGTATTAATGTGACCATACATTGTTCTAAGAGCAACCCATTTTTGTACCGTTTCTGTTTCTTGTTTCGAATGAAATTTGTCTCAACTGAATGCAATTTGTCTTCATGTTTTAATTTGTCTTCATGTCTTATCTGTTTCTTGTTTCAAATGCAAGACATAGTAATGTTTCTATCTACTGCTCATGAACTGCATTTTGTTTCTCTCTACTGCTCATGTAACAGCAGTACTCCTTGTTTCTACGTAATCCATGGCTTGTTGCTGTTTTTAATCAAATTGCTTGAACAGTATCCATGTTGTTTTTAAGCAAATTCTATACTAACAACGGAAATTAACATGGGGTATTTTGTTGATTTTCTTGAACAGTAACTGAGAAATGTTTGTAATCAACTGAGAGTACATGTTGCTGTTCAAGGCATAATTGATCATGTTGTTGTTCTGGATCAAATTAACAGTTTCCGTGGCTTGTTTTTAATTTGCACAATCATTCTACACAAGGACACATGAAATTCCAACAAATTTTCTTGCAACAAATTAACAGCAGAATTGCCTTAGTTGCTTGAGTACATGTTGCCTTAGTTGCTGGAGTATTGACTGAATTTGCAACAAATTATCCTTGCTTCTTGTAATTTCAGTAGTGTCACCTGAATTGCGCAGCCGGGAGGGTGGGGACGAGCTCTGACTCTCCTCGGCAACCTGCGTAGCCGGAGTGGCCCTTCTTCAACCTGTGGGCGCGGCAACTTTCTTCAACATGTGGGCGTGGCGGCGCTGGGCTCCTGTGGGCGCGACGACGTTGGAGACGTTGGAGGCCGGTGCTCTTGGAGCTCGCTGGAGGTGGAGGTGCTCGCTGGAGGCGGAGGTCCACGCTGGAGGCTGGAGTGTGCCCAAATTTAGAGCTGGAGTGCGCCCAGGGAGGAGCTGCAGGGAGGTGCTCGCTGGAACAGCTGGGAGGAGGCCCCTGGCCTGGAGCTCGCCTGGAGTTGCGGGAAGGAGGCCCCTGGCCTGGAGCTCGCCTGGAGCTACGGGAAGGAGGCCCCTGGCCTGGAGCTCGCCTGGATCTACGGGGAGGAGGCCAGCAGCAAGCTGTGACCTGGGATCACGAGCTCCCCTGGAACTCCAGAGAGGAGGCCGGCGGCAAGAGGCCCCTGGCCTGGAGCTCGCCTGGATCTACGGGGAGGAGGCCCCTGGCCTGGAGCTCGCCTGGAGCTGCGGGAAGGAGGCCCCTGGCCTGGAGCTCGCCTGGATCTGCGGGGAGGAGGCCAGCAGCAAGCTGTGACCTGGGATCACGAGCTCCCCTGGAACTCCAGAGAGGAGGCCGGCGGCAAGAGACCCCTGGCCTGGAGCTCACCTGGATCTACGGGGAGGAGGCCCCTGGCCTGGAGCTCGCCTGGAGCTGCGGGAAGGAGGCCCCTGGCCTGGAGCTCGCCTGGATCTGCGGGGAGGAGGCCAGCAGCAAGCTGTGGCCTGGGATCACGAGCTCCCCTAGAACTTGGAGCTCGCCTGGTTCTGCGGGGAGGAGGCCAGCAGCAAGATGTGGCCTGGGATCACGAGCTCCCCTAGAACTCCAGAGAGGAGGGAGGAGGCCGGCGGCAAGCTGCGGGGAGGAGGCCGGCGTACGACGCGAGGTGGAAGGGGATCGCGAGGCCTGGAATTGATAGCTTTTGAAATGGAAAGGGTGTAAGTGAAAAATGGTCTTTAGTTCAAATTTTCTGTCCCTTGCGACAGATATTTCGGGACGGAGGGAGTATCAAACGGAGGAAGTAGAAGATAAAAGGCACGGATATTACAGAATGGTATGTCTTGTTCAGTTTGCTTCAGGTTTCAGTCAGCCATGGTAAAGTTCTTAGGAGCAAAAAGCACCGTCACCTCAAACTGCGCGTAATTTAAAACTGAGTCATCAGGGAACCTAACAGCTCCAACAGCTCCATCCTGGAAAGTCTACCAAAACAGTGATTCCTCCTATTTTAAGCAAATATCCAATTTTCCCCCAGCCTTCACCGCGACAACATACTGGAACAGTTTTCCATTCCCTGAGAACTTGTCATCAAACAGCACAATCTCACCATCAAAGCCACTAGTGAATGCAGTGAATCTCACATGATGAGGGCAATCAATCTTTGCAGAGACTTGTATTACAACCTCAACACTCTCATCAAGCAAGAGATAGTCGATGACCAAGCTGCCAAGGTCACTACTAACCTCTCCATCTAGCATTTCATCTAACTGGTACATCCCCTCAATCTCAGCATACATAGAAAGCAACTGTTTGTCAGATGACCCATCTCCTTCCTCCTTTACCCAAAGATCAACTTCTAGTAATGCTCTGTCCCTTACTAAATACATTCCTCGGCGAGGACTACAAAGAGGCAAGGTTAAGGAATCCTGCAATTAAAAATATTAGTAAGCATTAGAACTCAACAAGATATATAAACCCAGTTTGGGATACATTAGTACTCCCTCCGTAAACAAATATAAGAGCGTTTAGATCACTAAAGTTTACGGAGGGAGTATGTATCAACAAAATTAACTCGGCAAGACATGCATGATTATATTTGGACTAAAATCTAGTTCTGTTTCAAAGTACAAGACAGACACTGTTTGGCATTTCTTTTGCATGCATGCATTTCCAATCTTTCTCCACTCACTCATATATATACCGCCACCCCCTCTTGAATATACACTTGGAAAATGCTTCTGTGCACCAAAGGTGCAGGTGCAAACCACATCAGCAGCGGACTTGCGGTTGGAGGTAGGTCAACAGTGGGAACTTACAATGAATTTAGCATAAGTCTGTATTCTATTGTTTTCTCCAACATACACATTGGGGTCCGGACGGTCTATGCAGCGCGTCCCGTCGGAGTGGACCAGGACCACGCAGAGGCCACGGGAGCAAACCTCAAAGACACAACGGCCGTGAGAACATGTCTTCCCACGACGATGGGTGGATCAGGCCACGCTCACCTGGACTGGTGGAGCAGTGGCCAAGCTCACTGTATGGGGAGAGAGGTGAGACCGTGAGAGGGAAGGGGGATAGGCGAGAGAGGAAGGTCGATTAACCTGTACTATGTCATGGTGGACCTATATGAGAATGTACTTAATTTGTATTTGTGATTCCAAAAGAATGGGCACCTATCCTGTGACGGACATGGATGGCTCAGATTCAATGGGCAACTGTGCCCGGGTGCAAAAAAAAACCTCCATTCACCTGTATTACTATCTCTGTAATTCCTAGAACAGGAAGACAGGGGACATCGTAATCATCTCCCCCTAGCCTACACAGTTTGATCTAGAACCTTCTAAGCACCCTATGCATAGTTGGTAAAATTAAAATACGCCTTGTAAATATCAGCAGATGACCAGTTTCATGTGCTATTGATGGTACAACTACATCAGAATTCTGGGACTCCACAACATGTTAATGCCTGCGCGTAGAGAAATATGCGTTGCTTTGCAGGGAGTCAAAATACAACTTGTGTAAAGAAAAAGAGTAAACATTTATATTTATGTTAGGATAATCAAACATGACTAATTTTCCATGCTTTTGGCAGCACAATCATATAACGTTTGCGGGATCTGATGGGCATGCAACTGATAAAGTGTGGAGGCCGGAGAACATCATGAGAAGGGGATAGGTAAGAGGGGAAGGCTGTTTAACCTGTGGGCCCGTGTGAGAATGTATTTAATTTGTATCTGTGATTCCTAAAGAATGGGCACCTATCCCGTGACAGACATCGATGGCTCGGATTCAATGGGCAACTGTACCCGGGAGTTAAAAAAACTCCATTCACCTTTATTACTATCTGTGTTATTTTTAAAACAGGAAGACTGGGGACATCATAATCATCTCCCCCTAGCCTATAGTTTGATCTAGAACCTTCTAAGCACCCTATGCATAATTGGTAAAATAAAAATACGCCCTGCAAATATCATAAGATGACCAGTTTCATGTGTATTGATGGTACAACTAGATCAGAATTCCGGGACTCCACAACATGTTTAATGCCTGCGCGTAGAGAAATATGCGTTGCTTTGCAGGGAGTCAAAATACAACTTGTGTAATAAAGAAAAAGAGTAAACATTTATAATTATGTTAGAATAATCAAACATGACTACTTTTCCATGCTTTTGGCAGCACAATCTTATAAAGTTTGCGGGATATGGGCATGGAACTAATATCGTGTTGACGCTGGAGAACATGATGAAAAGGGTGACAGCACAGCATAGTGCAATTATTGGTACAGGTAGTCAAGATTCAGTGGCCCTTTTGTCAACCAAAAGTGACATAGATAACAAAAAGAACGAATCACAGAATTACCGCACATGTATAATTATACCATTTACACAGAAAATGGAGGACTAAATGCATACACAATTTCCTTTTAGTGGATCCAACCAAGTAAAGAAGAATCAGAACGACAAAAATCTCACATGCACTGTTGCATCCAGTATTGTTTTTAGCAACTGAAAAGTTACATGGAAACAGAACAAGCCTAGCTCGATCAATTACCTGGTCAACCGTAAAAGCATCATCTCTGCAGGGACGGTTAAACACAAGATTCCGTAGTGGCTCCAAGGCATCCCGAACAGCAACAATTCCATAGACGCTAACAGGGTAGGAATCGGAGATTGATAAATGCAGCGCGAATATCTGTGGCATCAGTCTTGGATCACGTAACCCAAGAGTTGATCTAGCTGCAAAATATAGTGATAGCAAAAGTTGTTATAACAAACATAGGTAGATCACAGTCGCAGATTAATCGCTGGGTTAGCTAGGAATGAACGAGATCGACAAGCTTACTAGTGGAAGTATCATGGGTTTTATATTCACGGTGGTGGCAAAAGCCCCTCATGACGCATACACCTGTTGCCTCAGGGAGTATTTTGAGAGGATAAGAAGGAAATGTAGCATTCTCATCTCCACTTGCTTCAATCTCCTCACGCTTCTTCTGGTACTCGATGTTCCGTCTGGTGTAAATCCTACTCCATATGTCGTCTACTTTTGTTGCTGTTGCCTCGGGAAATTTCTTCCCTGAAAAACCAAATCAGTGTAGGATCGACTGACCAATTAACTGTTTTTAGTTATCTGGACACATCACGAATGTGGTATCTAATCTGCAAAAATTATATACCTGGGCAGTTTGTCTCCTCGTCGTCGGCATCCACTGCCAGCGGATCGTAATCCATCAAGTCCGACAAGTTGACGTCATCAACAGGATCACCACCGGCGCCCACGGGAATGTCGTCCCAGTTAGGCAACTCGGACTCAGACTCTGAATCTGCGCGGTTACACAAAAGTTTGATCGATAGGAAGCCTAGCTAAATCGGCGCAAACGTGAACGAGAAGATTATTGGAAAACATAGAGACGCTAGGCGGTAATACTCACCACTCTCGAGGAACCCTCTCTCTTTCTTCTCCGCCAACACCACCGCCTCCTCCACCTCCTCCTCGAACGCATCAAGGAGACGATGGTAGGTAGAACCGAATAGATCGACGGGGGCCTCCTCGCGAGTCTCATGGAGATGCCGGGGAAAGGGACCAAAAAAATCTGTGGTGATTTCGAAGCTGGGCTGATGGCTGGGATAGCGGTCGCCGGGAAGGCATGCCGAGGACCCAGGCGCTCCTTCGCCGACAACATCGCGATGCTAGGGTTTCGTCGGCTGTGGCGTCGGTGGAGACGCGTAAAAAGCTCTTGGGGGGCCAAGGATTCTTTCTTGATCTGGGGAGCGAAGGATTCTGTTTGGGGATTGGGGTTCGGTATGGTTTTTTTTTTTTCTGAGGTAATGGGGTTCGGTATGGATGGCCGAGAGACGAGTGAAACGGTAGGTTTGCTGGGTCGGTGATCCAAAATATCCGTGCCCGACTCGATGCTTCTCCTTCTCTCTTACTCCGTAATGTTGGCAAACTAACGGCCCATCGAGGAGAACGTGGGCCTCAACTCGCTTGCTTCTCCTTGGGCGAGGGAGATCGGCTGGCCCACGCCCACAGCAGGTCACAGCCTCTTTTTTTGTTTTGTTTTTTTCTGTTTTTGTTTTTTGCTTTATTTTTGTACTTTTGTTTCTACTTTAAAATATTATAAAGAAATATATTATAAAAAACACTCTATAAAACTCATTTGAAAAAATGTTGAACAAGTATTTGAAAAAATGTTAATCAAGCATTCGGAAAAATGTTGAATGTAAATAGAAAAATTGTTGATCATGTATTAAAAAAAAATGAAATGTTTTGATCATGTATATAAAAATATTAATCAGGTAATTTGAAAAAAAATATTGAACAAGTATTTGAAAAAAAAATTAATCAAGCATTTGGGAAATGTTAATTGTGTATAGAAAAAATGTCGAATAAGTATTAAAAAATAATGAATTTTTTTTATCATGTATATAAAAATGTTAATCAAGAATTTAAAAAAGTGTTGAACAAGTATTTGAAAAATGTTAATCAAGCATTTGGAAAAATGTTAAATGTGTATAGAAAAAATGTTGACCATGTATTAAAAAATGATGAATTTTTTTTGTCATGTATATAAAAATGTTAATCAACCATCTAAAAAAATATGGAACAAGTTTTTAAAATATGTTAGACAAATGTTTAGAAAATGTTAAATGTGTATAGAAAAAATGTGACCATGTATAAAAAATGTTAATATTTTTATTTTAAAACTTTTAATCAAGCATTTTAGAAAATCTTAAAAATGCATTGAAAAAATGTTGACCGTGTATTCGACAAATGTTAATCAAGTATTTGAAAATTGTTAAAAATGTGTATAAAAGAATGTTGACCGTGTATTACAAAAAAAATTGTATTGGAAAAATGTTAGAAATGTATTAAAAAATGTTGTTGACATATAAAAAAAATGTAGAATAATAACAAAAAGAACAAAGAAAACTAAAAAAATAAACAAAACAAAAAAGGAAATGAAAAATGAAACGAAATGCAAAAAAGAAAGAAAAATAACGAAAAAATGAAAAGAAAAGAAAGAAAAGAAAAAAGATATTGACTATGTATCAAGTAGTCTGTGCCTCCTTTGTAACCACGAACGGAGAAAAGAAACCAAAACGAAGAAATAAAAAAAACCAGGTCTTTTACATCAAGTAGTCTGTGCCTCCTCTGTAACCACAAACGGAGAAAAGAAACGAAAGAATGAAAAAACGGGTCTTTTTCCTCAAGTAGCCCGCTGCTACTTGTGAGCTGCGTTGGGATTTCCCCCAAGAGGAGGGGATGATGCAGTACAGTAGAGATAAGTATTTCCCTCAGTTATGAAACCAAGGTTATCAATCCAGTAGAAGAATCACGCAACAACTCGTTAGCAGCACCTGCACACAAAATAACAAATCCTCGCACCCAACGCGAACAAGGGGTTGTCAATCCCTTGGCGGTTAATTGCAAGATTAAATTGTATGGTGATAGATAGATAGATCGAACAAAAATACAAAATAAAATAAATAAAGTAAAATTGCAGCAAGGTATTTTTAGGATTTTCAATATATGATAAAGGTAGACCCGAGGGCCATAGTTTTCACTAGAGGCTTCTCTCTTGAAAATAGCATACGGTGGGTGAACAAATTACTGTTGGACAATTGATAAAAAAGCAAATAATCATGACGATATCCAAGACAATGATCATGTATATAGGCATCACGTCCGAGACAAGTAGATCGAAACGATTCTGCATCTACTACTATTACTCCACACATCGACCGCTATCCAGCATGCATCTAGAGTATTAAGTTCATAAAGAACGAAGTAACGCCTTAAGCAAGATGACATGATGTAGACAAAGCAAACTCACGCATGAATAAACCCCATCTTTTTACCCTTAATAGCAACGATACATACGTGTCATGTCCTTTTCTGTCACTGGGATTGAGCACCGCAAGATCGAACTCATTACAAAGCACCTCTCCCATTGCAAAATAAATCAATCTAGTTGGCCAAACCAAATCAATAGATCGGAGAGAAATGCGAAGCTATAACAATCATGCATAAAAGAGTTCAGAAGAAACTCAAATAATATTCATGGATAATCTGATCATAAATTCACAATTCATCGGATCCCAACAAACACACCGCAAAAAGTGATTACATCGAATAGAACTCCAAGATCGAGGAGAACATTGTATTGAAGATTAAAAAGAGAGAAGAAGCCATCTAGCTACTAACTATGGACCCGAAGGTCTGTGGTAAACTACTCACGCATCATCGGAAGGGCAGCAAGGTTGATGGAGAGCCCCTCCGTGATCGAATCCCCCTCCGGCAGAGTGCCGGAAAAGGCCTCCAGATGGGATCTCTCGAGAACAGGAACTTGCGGCGACGGAAAAAGTATTTCGTGGACTCCTCTGTTGGTTTCCCGATTTTAGAGTATTTATAGAGGTGGAATTAGGTCAAACAGAGCAGAGGTGGGCCCACGAGGCACCAGGGCGCCCCCCCCCCCCCGGGGCGCGCCCTGGTGGCTCGTGGCCACCTCCTCTGTCTTCTGGCCCTCTCCCGAAGCTTCTAGTGTCTCTTATGTCCAGAAAAAAATCTCCAAAAAGTTTCGTGGCAATTGGACTTCGTTTGGTACTGATATTCTCAAAAACCAAAAACAGGCAAAAAAACAGCAACTGGCACTGGGCACTAAGTTAATAGGTTAGTCCCAAAAAATGATATATAAATGCTTGTAAATCTTTACCTAATAATAAAAGGGTTATCACTTCTTACTCCTGTAATTTCGTCCGCTTGTTCGTCCGTCAAAACTTCGTACGTTCGTACGTCTATTTTCCTTCTCCGTCTCAGAACCAACCTCAACGTGCTTCAAAATAAAAAAAACTCAACGCGAGCCACGGTAATTTTTCTGGCACCCGCCCGTGTGCTGCGGCCGGTGGCCCAGCCCACCTATCCTGACGAGACATGCCGAGGCAAAAATAAGTGCTGGTATTGTAGGTGATGTTGTTGGGGAACGGAGCATGAATTTCAAAAAATTTCCTACGCTCACGCAAGATCTATCCATGGAGATGCATCGCTACGAGAGGGGAGAGTGTGTCTACGTACCCTCGTAGACCGTTAGCGGAAGCGTCTCACGACGCGGTCGATGTAGTCGAACTTCCTTCGGGATCCACCGATCGAGTACCGAACGTACGGCACCTCCGAGTTCTACACACGTGCAGCTCGGTGACGTTCCTCGCCTTCTTGATCCAGCAAGACGTCGAGGTAGTAGATGAGTTCCGTCAGCACGACGGCGTGGCGACGGTGACGGTGAAGTGATTCTGGCAGGGCTTCGCCTAAGCTCTCCGAAAATATGACCGGGGTGGTAAATTGTGGAGGGGGGCACCGCACACGGCTAAGAGAACAATTGTCGTGCCTTTGGGGTGCCCCCTGCCCCTGTATATAAAGGAGGAGAGGGAGGAGGCCGGCCCCCTAGGGGTGCGCCAAGTGTGGGGAGTCCTACTAGGACTCCTTAGTCCTAGTAGGATTCCACCTCCCATACGGAGTAGAAAAGGGGGAAGGGAGAGGGATAGGAAAGAGGGGGCTGCGCCCCCTCCCCTAGTCCAATTCGGTTTGGGCAAGGGGGGGCGCGTGCCTCCTCACGTGGCCTGCCTCTCCTTTTCCCGTATGGCCCAATAAGGCCCATTACTTCTCCCGGTGAATTCCCGTAACTCCCCGGTACTCCGAAAAATACCCGAATCACTCGGAACCTTTCCGACGTCCGAATATAGCCTTCCAATATATGAATCTTTACCTCTCGACCATTTCGAGACTCCTCGTCATGTCCGTGATTTCATCCGGGACTCCGAACAAACTTCGGCCACCAATCACATAACTCATATAATACTAAATCGTCATTGAACCTTAAGTGTGCGGACCCTACGGGTTCGGGAATGATGTAGTCATGACCGAGACGACTCTCCGGTCAATAACCAACAGCGGGACCTGGATGCTCATATTGGTTCCTACACATTCCACGAAGATCTTTATCGGTGAACCTCATATGTCAACATACGTTGTTCCCTTTGTCCGACGGTATGTTACCGGCAAGTCACTTTACTCGTTCCGTAATACATCATCTTGCAACTAACTCTTTAGTCACGGTGCTTGCAAGGCTTCTGTGATGCTGTATTACCGAGAGGGCCCAGAGATACCTCTCCGATAGTCGGAGTGACAAATCCCAATCTCGATCCATGCCAACTCAACAAACACTTTCGGAGATACCTGTAGTGCACCTTTATAATCACCCAGTAACGTTGTGACGTTTGATACACCCAAAGTATTCCTACGGTATCCGGGAGTTGCATTATCTCATGGTCAGAGGAACGTGTATTTGACATAGTGAAAGCAATAGCAATAAACTGAACGATTATTTGCTATGCTAACGGTTGGGTCATGTCCATCACATCATTCTCCTAATGATGTGATCCCGTTATCAAATGACAACTCATGTCCATGGTCAGGAAATCTTGACCATCTTTTGATCAACGAGCTAGTCTAGTAGAGGCTTACTAGGGACTCAGTATTTGTCTGTTATCCACACATGTATTAAGTTTCCGGTCAATACAATTCTAGCATGAATAATAAACCATTATCATGAACGGAGAAATATGATAATAAACACTTTATTAATTGCCTCTAGGGCATATTTCCAACAGTCTCCCACTTGCACTAGAGTCAATAATCTAGTTTACATCTCCATGTAATTAACATCCAATCAGTTCTAGGGTTGATCATGTTTTGCTTGTGAGAGAGGTTTTAGTCAACGGGTCTGCAATATTCAGATCCGTGTGTTCTTGGCAAATCTCTATGTCATATGTAGATGCTGCTACCACACTCTGCTTGGAGCTACTCCAAAAACGACTGTCCCACTTTACGTATCCGGTCTGAGACTCATAGTCTTCCGGATCGGTGTTTAAAGCTTGCATCGACGTAACCCTTTACGACGAACTCTTTATCACCTCTATTCCCGAGAAATTCTTCCTTAGTCCTTTTCAGGTACTTCAGGATATACTTGACCGCTGTCCAGTGATCTACTCCTGGATCACTTTGGTACCTTCCAACCAAGCTAATAGCGAGGCATACATCAGGTCTAGTACACAGCATGGCATACAAAATAGAGTCTATGGCTGAGGCATAGGGGATGACACTCATCTTGTCAAGGTATGTGCTTCGTGAAAGTCCTATGAGGCATCTCAATCTATCTCTATAGATTTTGATGCCTAACATGTAAAACAACCTTTACCTAGATTTTCAAGTCTTACTCCACTTCACACCAGGCAAGAACTCATTTCTTTGACTTGATCCTATTTTGAACTTCTTCAAAAAAAACTCATCAAGATGTGTGAACTTTTATCAGGCGTTTTGATCTATCTCCATAGATCTCGATGCCCAATCTATGGATAACTCAAAAACAGGTTTTTATTGAAAAACTCCTTTCAATTCTTTATGCTTTCCAGAAATTCTACATCATTTCCAATCAACAATATGTCATCCACATATACTATTAGAAATGCTATAGAGCTCCCACTCACTTTCTTGTAAATACAAGTTTCTCCATAAACTTGTATAAACCCAAACGCTTTGATCACTTCATCAAAGCGAGTATTCCAGCTCCGAGATGCTTGCACCAGTCCATAGATGGATCGCTGGAGCTTGCATACTTTGTTAGCACCTTTAGGATCGACAAAACCTTCCGGTTGCATCATATACAATTCTTCCTTAAGGAATCCATTAAGGAATGCCATTTTGACGTCCATTTGCCAGATTTCATAATCATAAAATGCGGCAATTGCTAACATAATTCTGACAGACTTTAGCATCGCTACGGGTGAGAAAGTCTCATCGTAGTCAACTCCTTGAACTTGTCGATAACCTTTAGCAACAAGTCGTGCTTTATAGACGGTGACATTACCATCAGCGTCCGTCTTCTTCTTAAAGATCCATTTATTTTTAATAGCTCGCCGTTCATCGGGCAAGTCTACCAAAGTCCACACTTTGTTCTCATACATGGATCTAATCTCGGATTTCATGGCCTCAAGCCATTTGTCGGAATCCGGGCTTGCCATCGCTTCTTCATAGTTCGTAGGTTCACCGTTGTCTAACAACATGACCTCCAAGACAGGATTGCCGTACCAATCTGGTGCGGAACGTGTCCTGGTTGACCTTCGAAGTTCAGTAACAACTTGATCCGAAGTTTCATGATCATCATCATTAACTTCTTCTCTGGTCTGTGTCGATGTCACAGAAATTTCTTTCTGTGGCGTACTACTTTCCAGAGGAGGTGCAATTACCTCATCAAGTTCTACTTTCCTCCCACTCACTTCTTTCGAGAGAAACTCCTTCTCTAGAAAGGATCCCATCTTAGCAACGAATACTTTGCCTTCGGATCTGTGGTAGAAGGTGTACCCAACGGTCTCCTTTGGGTATCCTATGAAGACGCACTTATCCGCTTTGGGTTCGAGCTTATCTGGCTGAAGCCTTTTGACATAAGCATCGCATCCCCAAATTTTCAGAAACGACATCTTAGGTTTCTTGCAAACCACAGTTCATATGGTGTCATCTCAACGGATTTAGACGGTGCCCTTGTTTAAAGTGAATGCAGCTGTCTCTAATGCATAACCCCAAAATGATAGTGGCAAATCGGTAAGAGACATCATAGAACGCACCATATCCAATAGAGTACGATTACGACGTTCGGACATACCATTACGATGTGGTGTTCCATGTGGCGTGAGCTGTGAAACAATTCCACATTGTCTTAAGTGATTGCCAAACTCGTAACTCAAATATTCTCCTCCACGATCAGATTGTAAGAACTTTATTTTCTTGTTACGATGGTTCTCTACTTCACTCTGAAATTCTTTGAACTTTTCAAATGTTTCAGATTTATGCTTCATCAAGTAGACATAAACATATCTACTCAAATCATCAGTGAACGAGAGAATATAACGATATCCACCGCGCGCCTCAACACTCATCGGACCGCATACATCGGTATGTATTATTTCCAACAAGTTGGTTGCTCGCTCCATTGTTCCGAAGAACGGAGTTTTAGTCATCTTGCCAATAAGGCACGGTTCACATGTCTCAAATGATTCATAATCAAGAGATTCCAAAAACCCATCTGCATGGAGTTTCTTCATGTGTTTAACACTGATATGACCTAAGCGGCAGTGCCACAAATATGTGGTACTATCATTATCTTTTGGCATTCGTGTTATGAACATATGTATTACTACGATCAAGATTCAATAAACCTTTCATTTTAAGTGCATGATCATCAATGATATTATCCAAATAGAATAACAATTATTCTCTGAAATTGAATAACCGTCTTGCAATAAACACTATCAGATATAATGTTCATGCTTAACGCAAGCACCAAATAACAATTATTTAGGTTCATCACTAATCCTGAAGGTAGAGAGAGCGTGGCGATGGTGATCACATCAACCTTGGAGACACTTCCAATGCACATCGTCACCTCGTTCTTTAGCTAGCCCTCGTTTATTCCGAAGCTCCATGTTTCAAGTTGCAAGCAACTGAACAAGTATCAAATACCCAGGTGCTCCTACGAGTACTAGTAAGGTACACATCAATAACATGTATATCAAATATCTTTGTTGACATTGCCAGTCTTATTATCTGCCAGTTACTTTGGGGAAGTTCCGTTCCTTGTGACATTTCCCTTTGCAATGGGAGCACTAAGTCTCGGGTTTGGTTCAGCCTTGGGTTTCTTCGCGTGAGCGGCAACTGTTTTACCGTTCTTCTTGAAGTTCCCTTTTCTTTCCCTTGCCCTTCTTGAAACTAGTGGTCTTATTAACCATCAATACTTGATGCTCCCTTTTTTTTTATTTCTACATCCGCAGATTGTAGCATCGCGAATAGCTTAAGGATCTTCTATCCCTTGCATGTTTGTAGTTCATCACGAAGATCCAGTAGCTTAGTGATAGTGACTGGAGAACTCTATCAATCACCACTTTATTCGGAAGTCTAACTCCCACTTTATTCAAGTGTTTGAAGTACTCAGACATTCTGAGTACATGCTCACTAACGGAGCTGTTCTCCTCCATCTTGTAGCTATAGAACTTGTCGAAGGTGTCATACCTCTCGACCCGGGTGTGAGCTTGAAAAACAAATTTTCAGCTCTTGGAACATCTCATATGCTCCGTGTTGCTCAAAACATATTTGGAGCTCCGGTTCTAAGCCGTAAAGTATGGCGCACTGAACTATCGAGTAGTTATCTTTTCTTGTCTGCCAGACGTTCATAACGTCCTCAGACGAAGCCGTAGGGGTATTTCACTGAGCGGTGCATTAAGGACATAAGCCTTCTGTGCAGCAGTGAGGACAATCCTCAGATCACGGACCTAGTCCGCATAGTTGCTTCCATCAACTTTCAACTTCGTTTTCTCTAGGAACATAATAAAAACAGGGGAACTACAGCGTGGTCTATTGATCTACAACATAAAATTGCAAAGATTATTTAGACTATGTTCATGATAATTGAAGTTCAATTAATCAAATTACTTAAGAACTCCCACTTAGATTAACATCCCTCAAGTTGTCTAAGTGTAACATGATCCACATCAACTAAACCACGTCCGATCATCACGTGAGGTGGATTAGTTATCAATGGTGAACATCTTTCATGTTGATCATATCTACTATATGACTCATGTTCGACCTTTCGGTCTCTTGTGTTCCGAGGCCATATCTGTATATGCTAGGCTCGTCAAGTTTAACCCAAGTATTCTGCGTGTGTAAAACTGGCTTACACCCATTGTATGCGAACGAAAGAATCCATCACACCCGATCATCACGTGGTGCTTAGAAGCGTCGAACCTTCGCAACGGTGCATACTAGGGGAGAACACCTATCTTGAAATTTAGTGAAGGGATCATCTTATAATGCTACCGTCGTCCTAAGCAAAATAAGATGCATAAAAGGATTAACATCACATGCAATTCAATATATATATATGTGACATGATATGGCCATCATCGTCTTGTGCTTTTGATCTCCATCAGCAAAGCACCATCATGATCTCCATCGTCACCGGATTGACACCATGATCTCCATCGTAGCGTCCTGACACCTTGATCTCCATCACAGCGTCGTGGTCGTCTCGCCGGCTATTGCTACTACTGCTACTGCTAACTCATAGCGGTAAAGTAAAGCAATTACATAGCGTTGGCATTGCATACAATAAAGAGACAACCATAAGGCTCCTGCCGGTTGCCTGATAACTTACAAAACATGATCATCTCATACAACAACTTATATCACATCATGTCTTGGCCATATCACATCACCAGCATACCCTGCAAAAACAAGTTAGACGTCCTCTACTTTGTTGTTGCAAGTTTTACGTGGCTGCTACGGGTTTGCAAGAACCGTTCTTACCTACGCAAAACCACAACGTAGTGTAGTGATTGCTTTTTGATCTTCTAAAAGAACCCTCTTCATTGAAACCGATTCAACTAAAGTGAGAGAGACAGACACCCGCCAGTCACCTTTATGCAACGAGTGCACGTAGCGGTGAAACCTGTCTCGCGTAAGCGTACGCGTAATATCGGTCCGGGCCGCTTCATCTCACAATACCGCCGAATCAAGTAACAACTAGTAACGGCAAGCAATATGTATACACCCACGCCCACAACTCGTTTGTGTTCTACTCGTGCAAATCACATCTACGCATAGACCTGGCTCGGATGCCACTGTTGGGGAACGGAGCATGAATTTCAAAAAATTTCCTACGCTCACGCAAGATCTATCCATGGAGATGCATCGCTACGAGAGGGGAGAGTGTCTACGTACCCTCGTAGACCGTTAGCGGAAGCGTCTCACGACGCGGTCGATGTAGTCGAACTTCCTTCGGGATCCACCGATCGAGTACCGAACGTACGGCACCTCCGAGTTCTACACACGTGCAGCTCGGTGACGTTCCTCGCCTTCTTGATCCAGCAAGACGTCGAGGTAGTAGATGAGTTCCGTCAGCACGACGGCGTGGCAACAGTGACGGTGAAGTGATTCCGGCAGGGCTTCGCCTAAGCTCTCCGAAAATATGACCGGGGTGGTAAACTGTGGAGGGGGGCACCGCACACGGCTAAGAGAACAATTGTCGTGCCTTTGGGGTGCCCCCTGCCCCTGTATATAAAGGAGGAGAGGGAGGAGGCCGCCCCCCTAGGGGTGCGCCAAGTGTGGGGAGTCCTACTAGGACTCCTTAGTCCTAGTAGGATTCCACCTCCCATACGGAGTAGAAAAGGGGGAAGGGAGAGGGATAGGAAAGAGGGGGCTGCGCCCCCTCCCCTAGTCCAATTCGGTTTGGGCAAGGGGGGGCGCGTGCCTCCTCACGTGGCCTGCCTCTCCTTTTCCCGTATGGCCCAATAAGGCCCATTACTTCTCCCGGTGAATTCCCGTAACTCCCCGGTACTCCGAAAAATACCCGAATCACTCGGAACCTTTCCGACGTCCGAATATAGCCTTCCAATATATGAATCTTTACCTCTCGACCATTTCGAGACTCCTCGTCATGTCCGTGATCTCATCCGGGAATCCGAACAAACTTCGGCCACCAATCACATAACTCATATAATACTAAATCGTCATTGAACCTTAAGTGTGCGGACCCTGCGGGTTCGGGAATGATGTAGACATGACCGAGACGACTCTCCGGTCAATAACTAACAGCGGGACCTGGATGCTCATATTGGTTCCTACACATTCCACGAAGATCTTTATCGGTGAACCTCATATGTCAACATACGTTGTTCCCTTTGTCCGGCGGTATGTTACTTGCCCGAGATTCGATCGTCGGTATCCAATACCTAGTTCAATCTCTTTCCCGGCAAGTCACTTTACTCGTTCCGTAATACATCATCTTGCAACTAACTCTTTAGTCACGGTGCTTGCAAGGCTTATGTGATGCTGTATTACCGAGAGGGCCCAGAGATACCTCTCCGATAGTCGGAGTGACAAATCCCAATCTCGATCCATGCCAACTCAACAAACACTTTCGGAGATACCTGTAGTGCACCTTTATAATCACCCAGTAACGTTGTGACGTTTGATACACCCAAAGTATTCCTACGGTATCCGGGAGTTGCATTATCTCATGGTCAGAGGAACGTGTATTTGACATAGTGAAAGCAATAGCAATAAACTGAACGATCATTTGCTATGCTAACGGTTGGGTCATGTCCATCACATCATTCTCCTAATGATGTGATCCCGTTATCAAATGACAACTCATGTCCATGGTCAGGAAATCTTGACCATCTTTTGATCAACGAGCTAGTCTAGTAGAGGCTTACTAGGGACTCAGTATTTGTCTATTATCCACACATGTATTAAGTTTCCGGTCAATACAATTCTAGCATGAATAATAAACCATTATCATGAACGGAGAAATATGATAATAAACACTTTATTAATTGCCTCTAGGGCATATTTCCAACAGATGTTGCGGGTTAAAGTGAGGTCAATTTACTTGTTAAATAGTCCCACATCGCCCCCTTGCATCCAATACATCCAATTTATATACGTCTTTGATTTTTTTTGGTGTTAAGGAATGCTAAGAAAGGAAAAAGAGGCCAACTAATAGAAATCAAAACAAGCGACCCAGCAAAGGGAACGGAATGGAATGAAGGATTCAGAAACTTCAAAGTAGGAAAGGAGCGACCCAGCAAAGGGAACGGAATGGAATGAAGGATGGAACGGAATGAAGCAGTGGCGTGGTCACCGGAGAGCCTCGTGGGAGCTAGGCCACTACTATAAAGTGGGAAAGGAGAATGAAGGATGAATGAACTCGGCGGAACGAAGTCGGGCGTTCGGAGCAGAGGAAGAGAGAGGGGCACCGGACGGGAGCGTCGGGAGCTCACGGCGTGCACGACGGACACCGTCGCCACCGGCGCTTCGCTCGACGGGACCGCGAATCTCCAAAGAGCTGGATCTCGGCGCCGGCGCGGCGCGCCCCTCTTCCCCACAGCCGACCCGGCCCCGGCGTCCTCCGGCCGGACACGACACCGCGGCCGCGCACTCGAGAAGGGAGTGAGTGTGGCATCGTCAGCGCCGAGAGAGAGGTGTGTGACCGTGATCGTGCGCGTGCCCGATCCGTGCTTCGGGCCGTGGGGGAGGAAAGAGAGAGGGACACGCCGCCATGGGGTAGGGGGCTGGCTTGGAGCACGGGAGCGCGTAGGAGGGAAATGGGACAAGGCGGAGAAGAGCAGCGCTGCTGGGAGCGGTGATGAGCGTTGTGGATAAGGGACACGCGGGAAGGATAGCTCTCGGTGGGAATTATTTGTGCTGTTGCCGTTGCTTTTTTTTAATGGCTGCTGGATGTTGCTACCGATTGCAAAAAAAAATTGAATGAGCACCGATTACTTTCTGTTTTTAATCATAGTTTAATGTTCATGCCTACACATCTTATGAGCACATTACCATATACAATAACTAAAAGTGAGTGAAATATTATAAAAAAATATTTCTAAGGGAGAAGATATTCCTCAATTCTGGATGTCACCGATGTTGTTGGTGAGAGAGGGAGGAGAGAAGGAGGGATGAAGAGTAGAGAGAATGCGACAATGAGGCTCGATGATGATGTCCAGAGAAGTGGCCATGTTGGCGTGGGAGGTGTGCTCCTACTGCTGGCGGCAACGTGTCAACAAAAGAGCGCCAAGAACAAAAGAGCTCAATTAAACGGCTTGCAGCATAATTAAAAGAGGTTGCACGTTGTGTATATTGAGATTCAGTAAGTGGTGTGTAGACGAAAGACTGCACTGATGAATGCGAAGAAGCTCGCTGCCGGGGTATTAGAGGAGCTATCTGACGGAGAGAAGGAGGAGAGTAGGGCGAGACAAACGGAAATAAGTGGATGCATGGGACGGGTAACAATGTCTCCCGTTGCAATGCACGGGCATTTGTGCTAGTGTATATAAAACATCCAAGATTGATACTATAATAGCATGGAACAATCAAAAATTATAGATACGTTGGAGACGTATCAAGCATCCCCAAGCTTAATTCCTGCTCGTCCTCGAGTAGGTAAATGATAAAAACAAAATTTTTGATGTGGAATGCTACCTATCATATTCATCATATACTCTTTTCTTTGTAGCATGGACATTTGGACTTGAATGATTCAAAGCAATAGTCTATAGTTTGACATGAAGACATAAATACTCAAGCATACTAACAAGCAACCATGTCTTTCAAAATATCAACGCTAAAGAAAGTTATCCCTAGCCTATTATGCTCAATCATTGATCCATTCATGAAACACACTCAATATTAGCTACACACAATGCACAAGTATGACAATAGTGCTCTCTAGTTGGTGCTTTGTAAGAGAAGATGGAGACTCAAAATAAAAATAAAAATTGTATAAAAGTAAATAGATAGGCCCTTCGCAGAGGGAAGCGGAGATTTGCAAAGGTGCCAGAGCTCAAGGCTTAAATTAGAGAGATAAAATTATTTTGAGAGGCATGTTTTTCCTGTCAACGAAAACGACTGAGAATTCCCAATATCTTCCATGCTAGACACATTATAGGCGGTTCCCAAACAGAAAATAAAGTTTATTTCCTTTCCACTATTCTTTCACAATCCATGGCTAGCCGTATCCACGGGTGCCCTCCATACTAACACTTTCCAAGGAATTTATTATTATCATCATATAATTTTTTTTTCATTTCGGGACTGGGCATTCCTATTATCTGCCACTCTCTCGTGCAATGACAAGTGAATAAACACTCATCGTGAGAATAACACACCTAGCATGGAAAATATTGGCCACCCCCTGCCGCTTCATGAGTGGTACGGGCACACAAAACGGAAAATTATTTTGAAAAATTAGAGTTGGCACATGCAAATTTAGTTGGAACGGCATGGAAATACCGCATATAGGTAGGTATGGTGAACTCATTTGGCACAACTTGGGCTTAAGGAGTTGGATGCACAAGCAGTATTCCCGCTTAGTACAAATGAATGCTAGCAAATAGATTGAGAAGCGACCAACCAAAAAGAAAAAACGGTCATAAACATGCATTGAACATAACTAACACCGAATAATGCATCATAAGTAGGATATAATTTCGTTGCATAACTATTAACTTTATGTGCATGCATAGGGAATCACAAACCTTAACACCAATATTCTTACTAAATCACAATTACTCACTAACATGACTCACATATTATCATCTCCATATCGCAAAACTATTGCAAGGAATCAAACTTATCATATCCAATGATCTTTCATGAAAGTTTTTATTATATCCCACTTGAATATTCATCACTTTGGCACCAAATTCATATCTTGTGCAAATTACCATTACTATTGTCAACTCTCAAAAAGATATAAGTGAAGCATGAGAGTGCAAATATTTCTTCAAAATTTAATCTTATAAACTCTCAAAATAATATAAGTGAAGCATGAGAGTTCAAATATTTCTTCAAAATATAGCCACCGCCGTGCTCAAAAAGATTTAAGTGAAGCACTAGAGCAACTGCCTAGCTCAAAAGATTTAAGTGAAGCACATAGAGTATTCTAACAAATCATGATAAACGTGTGGCTCTCTCAAATAGGTGTGTCCAGCAAAGATGATTGTGACAAACTAAAAAGCAAATAAAGCAAAGACTCATATAATACACGACGCTCCAAGTAAAACACATATCATGTGGTGAATAAAAATATAGCTCCAAGTAAAATTACCGATAGTTGGTAGAAGAAAGAGGAGATGCCTTCCGGGGCATCCCCAAGCTTAGACGCTTAAGTCCTCCTTGAATATTACCTTGGGGTGCCTTGGGCATCCCCAAGCTTAGGCTCTTGCCACTCCTTATTCCTTCATCTATCGTGATCTCACCCAAAACTTGAAAACTCCAATCACACAAAACTCAACAAAACCTTCGTGAGATCCGTTAGCATAACAAATAAATCTTTAACTTTAAGTACTGTAGTAAATTGATTCATATTTAATATTGTCATAATGATACTGTACTCTAACTTCTCCATGACTCATACCCCCCGATACAATCCATAGATTCATCAAAATAAGCAAACTATGCAACAAAAACAAAATCTGTCTAAAACAGAAGAGTCTGTAAAGATCTATTTAAAAGCTATACTTCTATAACTCCAAAAATTCTGAAAAATTAGGAAAACGTGGGGAATTCATATACCAATACTGTGTAAAAATTTCAGATTTTTCTGATGCTCCAGTACAGAACTAAAATTTCAGCACTGGACGCAAAACTTTCTGTTTTCCAAATAGCATCAATTATACTATCTTCCAAATCATCCCAAATGCATTACTTGGCACAAACACTAATTAAAACATAAAAACACAATCATAACAGTAGCATAATTGTGTAAACACACAAGAACAGAAATAAAAAGCAAAAAAAAATATTTTATTCATTGGGTTGCCTCCCAACAAGCGTTATTGTTTTATGCCCCTAGCTAGGCATAATGCATAGTTTCTAGTATTATCATCCTTCAAGTTGATTCCATAAGTGGCCCTCATAATGGATTCATAGGGTGCTTTAATTCTTTTTCTAGGGAAGTGTTCCATCCCTTTCTTTAATGGAAATTGAAATCTTATATTACCTTCTTTCATATCAATAATAGCACCAATAGTTCGTAAGAACGGTCTACCAAGTATTATGTGTTGGGGAACGTTGCATGGGAAACAAAAAATTTCCTACGCTCACCAAGATCGATCTAGGAGATGAACATCTATGAGAGGAGAGATTGCATCTACATACCCTTGTAGATCGCTAAGCGGAAGCGTTAAGAAACGCGGTTGATGTAGTCGAACGTCTTCGCGATCCAATCACGATTCGTCCCGCGAACTCCCGATCAAGTGCCGAACGGACGGCACCTCCGAGTTTAGCACACGTGCGGCTCGGCGGCGTCCTCTCCTTCTTGATCCAGCAAGCGAGAGAGAGAGGGGGTAGATGAGATCGGGACCAACACGACGGTATGGTGGTGGTGGTGGCAGCGGAATTCCGGCAGGGCTTCGCCAAGCGCGTACCGGTGAAACGTGGGAGGAGTTGGGAGAGGTAACGGGCAAGGGTCCAAGGGGTGGCTGCCCCCAACGCCTCCCCACTTTTATATAGGCATGGAGGGGGCTGGTGGCTTGCCCTCCAAGGCCCTAGGGTCGTTGGCCAAAGGGGGAGGAAGGAAATCCCTCCTTTCCTTCCCCACCGATCGCTATCCCCCCTTTTTAGGGATCCTGATCTTATCCCTTTGGGATATGATACTATTCCTTTTAAGGGAGGATCTTGGTGCGCCTAGACCAGGGTTGTGGGGACTTTCCCCACTACCCACGTTCATGTGGGTCCCCCATGCAGGTGGGCCCCACTCCGGAACCTTCTAGAACCTTCCCGGTACAATACCGAAAAAACTCAAACTTTTTCCGGAACCCCGATAACAACTTTCCATATATGAATCTTTACCTCCGGACTATTCTGGAGCTCCTCGTGATGTCCCGGATCCCATCCGGGACTCCGAACAACCTTCGTACTTTCCACTATTAATATCTCAATACTACCCTAGCGCTACCGAACGTTAAGCGTGCGACCCTACGGGTTCGGGAATATGCAGACATGACCGAGACTCCTCTCCGGTCAATAACCAATAGCGGGACCTGGATGCCCATATTGGTTCCTACATATTCAACAAAGATCTTTATCGGTTGAACCATGATGTCAAGGATTCAGTCAATCCCGTATGCAATTCCCTTTGTCCGGCGATATGTTACTTGCCCGAGATTCGATCGTCGGTATCTCCATACCTAGTTCAATCTCGTTACCGGCAAGTCTCTTTACTCGTTCCGTAATACAAGATCCCGTGGCTAACTCTTTAGTCACATTGCTTGCAAGCTTATTGTGATGCTGTATTACCGAGTGGGCCCTGAGATACCTTTCCGTCATACGGAGTGACAAATCCCAGTCTTGATCCATGCCAACTCAACAGACACCCTCGGAGATACCTGTAGAGTACCTTTATAGTCACCCAGTTACGTTGTGACGTTTGATACACACAAGGTACTCCTCCGGTGTCAGTGAGTTGCATGATCTCATGGTCAAAGGAACAGATACTTGACATGCAAAAACGATAGCAATAAACTTGACACGATCATATGCTACGTTCATAGTTTGGGTCTTGTCCATCACATCATTCTCCTAATGATGTGATCCCGTTATCAAATGACAACTCATGTCTATGACCAGGAAACCATGGCCATCTTTGATCAACGAGCTAGTCCGGTAGAGGCTCACTAGGGACATGTTGTTGTCTACGTATCCACACATGTATTTGTGTTTCCAACCAATACAATTATAGCATGGATAATAAACGATTATCATGAACAAGGAAATATAATAATAACCATTTTATTATTGCCTCTAGGGCATATTTCCAACATTATGGGGCAAGACGGATTGCAATCAATGTCAAGTACAATAAAATCAACGGGCACATAATTTCTATTTGCAAAAATAAGCACATCATTTATTCTTCCCAATGGCTTTTTAATAGTGGAATCCGCGAGATGCAAATTAAGAGAACATTCATCTATATTGGTAAAACCTAGCACATCACATAGAGATTTTGGAATTGTGGTAACGCTAGCACCCAAATCACATAAAGCATTGCACTCATAATTTTTAATTTTAACTTTAATGGTGGGTTCCCACTCATCATATAATTTTCTAGGAATTGAAATTTCTATTTCTAGCTTTTCTTCTAACGCTTTCATCATTGCTTCTACAATGTGTTTAGTAAAAGCCTTGTTTTGTTCATAAGCGTTGGGTGACTTTAGCATGGATTGTAACAAAGAAATATACTCAATCAAAGAACAACTATCATAATTAAAGTCTTTGTAATCCAAGAGAGTGGGCACATCACTAGTTAAAGTTTTTACCTCTCTAGACCCACTTTTATCAATTTTTTCATCAAGATTTTCACCCTCCGAATTATGGGAACGCCTTCTAGCTAAAGTTGACTCTTCTTCAGTCCCCTTTTCATCAAGTTTTATATTGCTAAACAAGGAATCAATGGATGAAACACCAATCATTTTAATATCCTCATCATTACTACGATAGAAACCGGGAGGAATCGCTTTTTCTAAAAATTCTCGTTTAGCTTTTAGCATAGCGGTTCTTTTCTTACTCTCATCCATGGAGACATATAAAGCTTTAATTGATTCATTAATATCAATTTTGGGTGGCAAAATTTTAGTCTTAAGATTTTCCACATCATGAATGATTCTATCAATGCTCCTAGACATATCATCAAGTTTACTTAATTTTTCTTCTATCGTAGTATTGAAAACTTTTTGAGCATTAATAAATTCTTTAATATTACTTTCAAGATCAGAGGGCATCCTATTATTATTATTATTATAAGGATTGCCATAGGAATTGCCATAATTATTAGAGGAATTTCCAGGAAACGGCCTAGGATTAAAATTACCTCTATAAGCATTACTATTAAAATTGTTTCGCGAGACAAAATTCACATCTACGGGGTCATTATTTTGATCAATCAAGGTGGATAAAGGCACATCATTAGGATCAATAGGAGTATTTCTGCTAGCAACCAATTTCATAAGTGCATCAACTTTATCACTCAGAGTACTAATTTCTTCAACAGAAATCACCTTTTTACTAGTAGGAACTCTTTCAGTATGCCATTGCGAATAATTTGCCATAATATTATCAAGCAATTTAGTAGCTTCTCCCAATGTAATCTCCATAAAAGTACCACCCGCGGCGGAATCTAAAAGATTTCTAGAAACAAAATTTAATCCCGCATAATTTTTTTGTATGATCATCCACAAATTTAAACCATGAGTAGGGCAATTTCTTATCATTAATTTCATCCTTTCCCAAGATTGGGCAACATGTTCATGATCAAGTTGCTTGAAATTCATAATTTGGATTCTAAGGGAAATAATTTTCACGGGAGGAAAATACTTGGTAATAAAAGCATCTTTACACCTATCCCAAGAATCGATACTATTTCGTGGTAAAGATGAAAACCAATTTTTTGCACGATCCCGCAATGAGAACGGGAATAATTTTAATTTCACAATATCATTATGCACATATTTTTTCTTTTGCATATCACACAATTCTACGAAAGTGTTAAGATGGGATGCAGCATCTTCATTAGGACTACCAAAAAATTGTTCTTTCATGACAAGATTTAGCAAAGCGGCATTAATATCACAAGTCTCCGCACTAGTGGCGGGAGGAGCAATCAGAGTACTGATAAAATCATTATTATTAGTATTGGAAAAAATCACACAATTTTGTATTTTCTTGAGACATCATGGCTACGCAAACAAGATAACAAGCAAGCAAAGAAGCAAACAAGAAAAAGGCAAACGGAAAATATTTTTGTATTTTTGTAAAAACTTTTTAGAAGTGGGGGAGATGAAAACGAGAGGCAAAGGCAAATAAAATAAATGCAAGGAGATGAAAGTTTATGCGTAGGTACTTGATAGATGTTGATGATGTCTCCCTGCTACTTGTGATCTGCGTTGGTTTTTCCCCGAAGAGGAAGGGATGATGCAGTACAGTAGATGTTAGGGCATATTTTACCCCAGTAGTTTCGATGATTGATGACAATGCGCTTTGCGGACTAATCGTGTGCATTGACCTTTTCAGAGATTACATTGATAGGCACGAGACGGTTTATCTCCCCTCGATGGTAAAGAGTGAAGACGGTTATTTTTCCGATGACTTCTTTTTGGTGGATTTGAGTCGTAGGAAACCCGTACTATTAAGAGGGGGTCCGCGTTGGAAAGATATGGGTGGAATCAACACGTACACAGCCCCATATGCACCCACAGCCTCCTTTCCCTTCTCTGGAGCCTTTCCTATGTTTTCTGTGGAGTTTCAGAGGCATGCAAGCGGTAGTACCGCTGGTGCCCACGGTAGTACCGCTTATGCAAGCGGTAGTACCGCTGGGCACTTCCGTGGCACTACCGCTTGGGGTTT
This sequence comes from Elymus sibiricus, assembly GCA_039707655.1. Lineage (NCBI taxonomy): Eukaryota > Viridiplantae > Streptophyta > Magnoliopsida > Poales > Poaceae > Elymus > Elymus sibiricus. The sequence continues at coordinate 161,283,923 of CM077666.1, read as the reverse complement.
CCCCGAGCGTGCAACTCTCTGTTGCCAGTTTGCCATTCACGGTAGTAGCACGGTAGTACCGCTCTGGCGGTACTACCGCCCTTACTACCGCCACTACCGCTTGCGGCATTTCCTCAGTGCACGCCTCTGTTTCCATTTTCCCTTAAGCGGTAGTAGAGCGGTACTAGGACGGTAGTACCGCTTCGCACGGTACTGCTGCCCTGGCTGCCTCTACTACTGCTGCCTCTCCTGGTCTAAACCCCCTAAGCGGTAGTACCGCCAGGGGCAGCGGTAGTACCGCTCCGGCGGCACTACCGTGGTACACTTAGTGTGTTTTAGGATAGTGCGAGGTTGTACCGCCTAAGCGGTAGTACCGCTCCTAGGAGCGGTAGTACCGCTTGGCTGCGGGCTCAGGGCAGAAAACGGTTGGATTTTTGTCTCCCTATATAAAGGGGGGGGTCTTCTTCCTCCCAAGGTTGACCTCTTCCCCCAAGCTCCATTGTTACTCCAAAAGCTCATTCTTGCCCGATCTCTCTCCCTAGCCAATCAAACTTGTTGATTCTTTAGGGATTGGTTGAGAAGGCCCCGATCTACACTTCCACCAAGAGAAATTTGATTCCCCCCACTAATCCCTTGCGGATCTTGTTACTCTTGGGTGTTTAAGCACCCTAGACGGTTGAGGTCGCCTCGGAGCCACATTCCATTGTGGTGAAGCTCCGTGGTGGTGTTGGGAGCCTCCAATTAAGTTGTGGAGATTGCCCCAACCTTGTTTGTAAAGGTTCGGTCGCCGCCTTCAAGGGCACCACTAGTGGAATCACGGCATCTCGCATTGTGTGAGGGCGTGAGGAGAATACGGTGGCCTTAGTGGCTTCTTGGGGAGCATTGTGCCTCCACACCGCTCCAACAGAGACGTACTTCCTCTCAAAGGGAAGGAACTTCGGAAACACATCCTCGTCTTCACCGGCTCCACTTGTGGTTACTTCTTACCTTTACTTTGTGCATGCTTTACTTGTATTGTATCTTGCTTGCTTGTGTGTGTTATGATTGTTAGCATCATATAGGTTGCTCACCTAGTTGCATATCTAGACAACCTATTTTGTTGCTAACCCTAATTTGTTAAGAAAAGCTAAAAATTTGTAGTTGCCTATTCACCCCCCCTCTAGTCAACCATATCGATCCTTTCAATTGGTATCAGAGCCTCGTCTCTTTATTAAGGGTTTCACCACCCGAAGAGTATGGTTGACGACGGGGATCGGGATGAGGAAGTGCCCGAGGCCGTGGAGTTGAACACGGTCACCCGAGACATCTTAAATGAAGCTATGGCTTCACTTAAGACGTCTATGACGGCCGAGGTCAAGTCCATGCTTAAAGAACTCCTTGAGGGGTTGAAGTCCACTCCCGATCTGTTGCTTGTGGTTAATCCCACCGCATCGGCATCGGAGGCCAATTCCGGCAAGGAAGCGGCTAATGACACTCAAACATCTTCCCCTCATGGTAAGAATGGGATGGGAACCTACGCCTCGGTTCCCCCTCCCCCGGTCTATGGAGGACCGGTCCCTACACCGCATATTAACAACCTTGGTCCTCCTCCTAAACTTCTAAAGGGTGATTTTGATAATTGGGTTTTTCGTATCAAGTCTCATTTGAATCACAGCTCAACAAATCTTTGGAGAATCATCGAGCAAGGCTTCTACCCACATGACCCAAGCAACCTCACTCCAAGAGAAGAGGCGGACAATCAATACAATCACTCCGCATTGTTCATCCTCCAATCCGCAGTGCCTCCCGAAGATCTAGCTCACTTGCGCCCCTTCTCCCGTGCAAAGGATTGTTGGGAACACATTATATCTTTGTACAAGGGGAGCTCAAGCATTCAACGGTCCAACTTTGAAGTGGTGCTTGATGAGGTCGATGAGTTTGTGATGAATGAAGATGAGGATCCTCGGGATCTCTATAGGAGATTGACAACTCTTGCGGTCGCTCTTCAAGATCATGGGAGCAAGGATACGGATGATAATTGGATCAAGCGCAAGTTTCTCAAGGCCATCGTGCCATTCAATAAGGAAATGTCCTCCGTGATCCGTCAAAGACCGGACTTCCACACTTTGTCTTCAAGTGAAGTGTTGGATGAGTTTATTGCCATGAACATCATGAACAAGACCGCCGACAATGCTCTAGCTCGTGTCCGGTCAAAGAAAGGCTCACCCAACCTTGCTTTGAAGGCCAAGGGTATTCCGGAAGAAGAAGAAGAGGAGGAAGAAGAGAGTTGCCCCGAAGACACCAAATATGCTTACCACGAGCACATGGCTCTTGCGTCAAGGCAATTTTGGGGCAACAAGAGAAACTCAAGGCCCAACTCCTCCAAGAACAACTCAAAGGGCAAGCAACGAGTAAGGACTTGCTACAATTGTGGCAATGTGAGTCACTTTGTGGTGGATTGTCCGTATGAGAAGAGGGAGGACAATGGTGGCAAGCTCATCCGCAAAGACAAGGCCAAGTCCTTCCCCAACAAGAACAATTTCAAAAAGAAGGTGCCTCCAAAGGGCTTGGTGGTGCAAGAAGAGTACAACTCCGATGATGATGATGATACAAGTGATGAAGTGTTAGCAACGGCCACCGTGGCCATTGCCACCTCTTCTCCAACCTCGGTGTCTCTATTCGATGCCCCCAACGAGAACATCATCCCCAAGTGCCTAATGGCAAGAGGCGTCAACAAGGTAACCTCAACCTCCAACATCAAAGTTTCCATCTCTCCTAATCCTTCATTGTTGGATTGTGTGGATGATCAAGAGGAGGTGGAGGTGGATGAGAATGAGTTTGATAAGTTCTTGGGTAAGCTCAAAGGTGAGACCAAGAAGCACTTTGTTGCTCTCTTGGAACAACTTGGTGAGGCCAATGATATCATTGAGTCTCACGAGGAGAACATCACTAACTTGGAAGGCCATAGTCGTGACTATGCCGATGAAATTGCGGATCTTTCCATCGCTCTTGAGGAAGAGCGAGGTCTTCGTTCGGCTCTTGAGGAGTCGCAAAACGTTGACCTTGCTCAAATAAAGAAAGATCATGATCATGCTCAAGTTCTTGCTCGTGTGCTTAAATCCGAGAATGCCGAACTTGGGGTTGGCCATGCTAGACTCAAAGAGGAGTTTGAGCTACTTGACAAGGCTCACAAGGCCTTGAAAGGTGCACATGCTACTCTCAAGGAGTCTCATGATCAACTCCAAGCGAAGCTCACTAAGGAAATAGCCACTTGTCCTCCTTTTGTTTTAATTGATAATGCCAATGCTACTAACCCTTGTTGTGAGCATGAGCATCTTGTGGAGGAGAATGCCAAGTTGAAAGAGCAAATCGAGAAAGGCCTTGTGACTTGCATACAAGGCGAGAAGAATCTCAACGAACTTTTGAGCAATCAAAAGGAAGTTGTGGCAAAGGAGGGACTTGGGTTTGTGCCCAAGTCAAAGAAGAAGAACAACAACAAGATCAAGAAACCTCTCCCTCTCAAAGAGGTATTTGTCAAGAAGGGAGAGGGTGCTCATAAGGAGAAGAAGAACAAGGTGGCGGGTGGAAATGTCAAGAAGGACAATCCCACTTCATCGAACAAAGCCGGCAACTTTAACCCTTCTTATGTTTTATGCCGTGCTAGTGATGGACATGTTTATGCCAAATTTGTTGGTTCTTATTATGAGTACATTGAATGGTCTATTTGGGTTCCTAAGACCCTTGTTACTAACATCAAAGGACCCATTCAAAAATGGGTACCTAAAACCAAGCATTGATCTCTTGTAGGAGTTTGCTTCCGGTGGAGGATCATGGTTGTTTGATAGTGGAGCAACAAATCATATGACCGGGAGCAAGCATTTGGTGGTGGACGTGCAACCAAGCTCATCTATGCCCACCCATGTTCAATTCGGTGATGCCTCAACATCTAAGGTATTGGGTCTTGGCAAGGTTGTGATTTCTCATGATTTATCAATCGAGAAAGTCATGCTTGTTGAGACCCTTGCATACAATTTACTTTCCGTTCGTCAACTTGCACTTATGGGCTTTGCCACATTCTTTGACCTTGATACCGTGGCCCTTTTGTGGAGCAAGACTCTTAAAGTAGCTTTTGTTGGGCATGTCGAGAACGGTCTCTATGTGGTTAACTTCTCTGAGCGACCCACTAAGACCGCGACTTGCCTAATGGCTAAAGTTGATGTGGGGTGGCTTTGGCATCGCCGACTAGCCCATGTCAATATGAGATCTTTGCAAAGTCTCCTCAAGGGGGACCACGTTCGTGGACTAACAAATGTGAGTTTTTCCAAAGATCGTGCTTGCAGTGCTTGTATCGAAGGAAAGCTACATGAGACAACTCACCGACCCACGACTATCATCTACACGAAGAGGCCCTTGGAGCTCCTTCACATGGATCTCTTTGGACCTCCATCCTTTGATAGTCTTGGGGGAAGAAAGTATTGCTTGGTGATTGTGGATGACTATTCGAGATACACTTGGGTATATTTCTTCAAGAGGAAGAGTGAGACCCAACAAACCGTCATCGACTTTGCTAATGAAGCTCAACGTCAACATGAGGCAAAAAATTTGATGATTAGAAGTGACAACGGTACCGAGTTCAAGAACTACACCTTGGATGAGTTTCTTAGTGATGAGGGGATCAAGCATCAATACGCCGCACCATATACCCCTCAACAAAATGGTGTAGCGGAGAGGAAGAACCGGACGTTGATGGACGCGGCAAGGACCATGATGGCGGAATTCAAGTCTCCATATAACTTTTGGGCCGAGGCCATCAACACCGCATGTCATGCATCTAATCAGCTCTACCTCCGCAAAGGCTTGAACAAGACTCCATATGAGATACTTACCGGTAACAAGCCCAACCTCAAGTACTTTCGGGTGTTTGGATGTAAGTGTTTCATTCTCAAGAAAGGCACTCGTTTGTCTAAATTCGAATCTAGAGCTCAAGAGGGCATATTTGTTGGTTATGCTACAAACTCTCATGCTTACCGTGTCCTCAACAAGTCCAACGGACTTATTGAGGAAACGTGTAACATAGAGTTTGATGAAAATAATGGCTCCCAAGTGGAGCAAAGTGGTCTTTGTGATGTAGGTGATGAAATTCCTCCCCAAGCCATAAGAAGAATGGGGATTGGTCAAATACTCCCCATTGAGGAACCCCTTGTGGCCGAAGGAGAAGGACAATGATCTACGCAAGTGGAGCCATCACCAACCATTGACCCACACGCTTCCGAAGAACAAACCGAAGGCCCTCAACCAAGTGATCAAGATCAAGGGCAAGATCAACCTCAAGATGATGGTGATGCACCAAATGATGCCCAAGATCAAGATCACGACACCGAGCAAGCTCAAGATCAAGGGCAAGCTCATGATCAAGAGCAAGCTCAAGATGACGCTCAAGATGTTCAAGATGATCCTCCTCAAGTGACTTCGGAGGAGCGACTGGAGCGTCGTGCCGCCAAGATTGCTTCTAAACTCAAGCATCAACAACATGTCTTGGAGAATGTTTATGGAAGCTTGAAAAGAGGGGTAACCACTCGTAGTCAATTAACAAACTTTTGTGAGCATCACGCGTTTGTTTCTTGTGTTGAACCCCAAAAGGTACATGAAGCACTCGAGGACATGGATTGGCTTGAAGCCATGCATGATGAACTCAACAACTTCGAGCGCAACAAAGTGTGGACATTGGTGCCAAGGCCAACGGAGAATCATAATGTCATTGGAACCAAATGGATCTTCAAGAACAAGCAAGATACGAACGGTGTTGTCACTCGAAACAAGGCAAGATTGGTGGCACAAGGCTACTCCCAAGTCGAGGGTATTGACTACGGTGAAACCTTTGCTCCCGTTGCTCGTCTTGAATCTATTCGTATGTTACTTGCATATGCTTCTCATCATGATTTTAAGTTGCAACAAATGGATGTGAAGAGTGCATTTCTAAATGGTCCTCTTAATGAGTTGGTATATGTCAAACAACCCCCGGGGTTCGAGGATCCCAAGTTCCCCAATCATGTATACAAGCTCGATAAGGCACTCTATGGCCTTAAACAAGCCCCACGTGCGTGGTATGAGCACCTTGCCGAGTTGTTGCAAGACCGTGGGTTTGAAATTGGGAAAATCGATCCCACTCTTTTTACTAAGAGGGTTAAAGGGGATTTGTTCATATGCCAACTATATGTTGATGATATTATCTTTGGTTCTCCTAACAAAGCTTTCAATGATGAGTTTGCCGCACTCATGACCAAGAAGTTTGAGATGTCTATGATGGGAGAGTTGAAGTTCTTTCTTGGGTTCGAAGTCAAGCAAAGAAGAGAAGGAACCTTCATCAACCAAGCCAAATATACTCAAGACATGCTCAAGAGATTCAAGCTAGTAGATGTCAAGCCGGCCAAGACTCCAATGCCTACCAAGTGCCAACTTGACATCGATCCCAATGGTAAAGCGGTGGATCAAAAGGTATACCATTCCATGATTGGGTCCTTGCTTTACCTTTGTGCATCTAGGCCGGATATCATGTTGAGTGTGGGAATGTGCGCACGGTTTCAAGCCGCGCCTAAGGAAAGTCACTTGGTGGCGGTCAAGCGAGTCTTTCGATATTTGGCTCATACCCCAAACTTTGGCTTATGGTACCCCAAAGGAGCAAGCTTTGATCTCATGGGATATTCAGACTCAGATTGGGCGGGAGACCGTGTGGATAGGAAGTCAACTTCCGGAGGGTGCCAATTCCTTGGTCGCTCTTTGGTGAGTTGGTCTTCGAAGAAGCAAAATTGTGTGTCTCTCTCCACCACCGAGGCCGAATATGTGGCCGCCGCAAGTTGTTGTGCTCAATTGCTATGGATGAGGCAAACGTTAAAGGATTACGGTGTCACTTGTGACAAAGTGCCTCTTTTCTGTGACAATGAAAGTGCAATCAAGATCTCCTACAACCCGGTGCAACATAGCAAGACGAAGCATATTGAGATTCGTCATCATTTCATCCGGTATCATGTCAAGCGTGGAGAGATTGATATTATTCATGTTGGAACTCAAGAGCAACTAGCGGATATTTTCACGAAGCCATTGGATGAAGCAAGATTTCACGAGTTAAGGCATGAGCTAAATATCATTGATTCAAGCAACGTGTCTTGAATCTCGTCACACCCCACCACATTCATCATGATTGTCTTGTTCTAGATGTAGGCATGGACATAGGGGGAGTGTTGTTCTCTCAATGAACTCTCCCTCCCCCCATTATGCATAAATTGATCAAGTCTTTCACTTTAGCCATTTTTGATGGTTCATGTGCTTCAAAGATGAGTTTTGGTCATGGGCCCAAGGTTAAAATCTTCGCGGTGCCATACCAATTGACTCAAACATAGGTGACTTCGGTCACCGCCCTCTCTTTGAGAGGTTTTGTTCATTTGGTTTGATTTGTGCTTTCTCGTTCTAGGCTTTCCTGTGTTGGATCTCTCCATGTGTGCTCTTGTTTTTTGTTGCCTTTGACCATGGAATATCCCTTCCCATTTGCGGTGTTTTCGAGTCTCCAACCTAAGCTTTTCCTCTCTCAAACCTCTAATTTCTGCATAAGCCATCTTTTCTCCTCATTGATCTGGGATGTTCTGTCTCATGGACGCGGTACTACCGCTGGCTAGGAACGGTACTACCGCTTTAAGCGGTACTACCGCTCCTGCCACCGGTACTACCGCTTGAGCGGTACTACTGGGCCTCCTGCCCGGCAGTAGTACCGGGGAGGTACTACCGCTACTCCTAGCGGTACTACCGCTTAGAGGGATGCAGTGGGGTTAAGTGTCGGGCAGGGGGAGTTCTAACTCCCCCATACCCATTCACTTTTCCTCCCCACGCCTCTCTCTCTCACAGGCGACGAAGAACTGCCCCGGCCACCGCTCCGGCTGGCCGATTCCGTGCCGTCCTCCACGTTTCCGTCCGGTGGAGTCCATCCCCACCATCTCCTCTCGCCATGGAACCCGGTATTGCCCCCTTTCATTATTCCTACGGTTCTCTCCTTTGAATCTAGGTTTCTAGGGCAATGCATGTTGGTTTCTCGATTTTTGGCTAAATCAGGGCTTGAGTAGGACGTTGGTTGACTGCTAGATAGGAGGATTGAAGTTTTAGTGGTATATTTTTTGAATTTGTGATCTCCGGTACTACCGGATCTGGGAAAGGTCGTGCGTCAGTTCCCAGAGCGGTACTACCGCTCCAGTTAAGCGGTACTACCGCTCGGGCGGTACTACCGCCCCAGGTCCGCGGTACTACCGCTCGAGGTCCCCAATTCCAGAATTATCCACTAACAGTTCATTTCTCAGTTTTGTTTCTTCTTGGCTTATGCATAGGTTTTATTCATGTTCTTTCTCGCTGTGTTGTGTCTGGTTCAGGTGGTAGTAGCTCCAAGGCTCGTCACAAGAATGCGAATCCTCCATCCAAACGTGGGCGCACCCATTACGCCAGGCCTGTCTATTCTGAAGAAGAGGAAGAAGAAGTGGCTGCCCCGACACCACCACCAGCTCGTCGTCAGTCAGCCAGAAACAAGGGCAAGTCTAGTGCCAAGTCAGTTGCTCGCAAAAAGAAGTCTCCTGTCAAGACTGCAGCTGAGATGAAGCAAAATGAGTATTGGCAGTACCGCGAGAGGAATCCCTACTGTCGTCCTCAAGACGCATCTCTTGTGAGCCATCCCTTCTGGACCAAGGATCAATCTTTGGTGTATTTTGACAGGATCAAGGCCAAGAAAAATCTGTTTGTCAAGACCAAGTCTATCAACATTGAGCATATGGAGAAGGACCGTGCATACTTTGGAGAAGCTCTTGACCTTTATGTACAGTTCAACATTGTGCCCATCATGACCTTCAACTATGACTTTGATGCAGAGTTGGTTGCACAGTTCTTTGCAACCGTGTGTTTTGGGACAAGTGAGGACAGGACTATGATTTGGATGACTCACGGTAGACAGCTTCGTGCCACTTGGGGTGAGTTCATGGGTCTTCTGGGCTATCCCGATGAGGGGCTGAAGAAGCCCCTTGGTCTGCGCCCTCACCATGAGGGTGGACCTTCTCACAAGGACAATCTGCTTCCCCACATGACCATCACTCCGACAGATAAGGGATCCAAGAAGGAGCTGAAACCATTCTTTGATATTATGCATCGCATTTTCCGGCACACTCTCTTTCCTCGAGTTGGCAACTTGGACATGGTGCACGGACACTTGGTGGATATGCTATTGTTGTGCCACTCTGAGAAGGGCACGGGGGCTGTTTTGGACGTCTCTCATGTCATGTGGAAGGAGCTTGTGAATGCAACATATGGTGATCACGTGCCGATCTATGCTCCTTTCATTTTCAGACTCATTGTGAACACTTGGACTGCCATGTTCCCTGGGGAGCAGCTTGAGACCGGGCCTCTGACTTCTCATGAGACGATCAACTTGCGCCAGAAGGAGCTCTGGGCTCCCACCCGTCGTGCTGCGAGCGTGCCACTTGCTTCTGAGGAGGATGTGGAGGATTCTGACTATGTGCCCGACCCCGAGCACTCGTCTGGTTCGTCTGGTTGGGCTGCCAAGCTCAAGAACAAGGTGAAGAAGCTGTTTTGTCTTCAGACGGATGTTCAGCACAAGATATACTTGGCACATGTGGATGCCAAGAAGGCACGTCAGCAGAGGAAGGCCATCATGAGGAAACTTGATATTGTTGTTGAGAGCGGTTCTGAGACAGTTATCACTCCTGAAGACAATTGGATTTCATCTCACTCCCGCTGGATTGACTCAGATGATTCCATCACCGGCGCATCGGCACCCGCTCCGGAGCAGGAGCACGAAGAGGAGGAGTCTGAGGATCCCGAAGACTCGGAGGAGACGTCTGACGAGGAGTCCGATGCTGAGGACTCCGACGAGTCCATGGGAGGAGACTAGTGCTACCACCTGTCGGCGCGTAGTGTCACTCTTTGCCCTTTTGGTGTCTCGATGCCAAAGGGGGAGAGAGAGTCTAGGACCGGGGTTTGCATTTGTTTTCTGCAGGGTGTTGCTGAGTCACAAGCTTGCCTTTATTTGCTTCGATTTCTTGCTTGTGAACTCCTTTATCTTCGTTTGCTTTGGTTTGGTGTGAGACTCTTTCATATGGTGTAAGACATATGCTACTCTAGTTATCTTAATTATGTCTCGTTATGTGTGAGTTTATGACTCATTGTTCCTATTGCAATCATGCTTAGCATTGTATATTATGTTGTCGCAAGTGTTGCCCTATTTATAAAATATAGGGGGAGTGTTGATCCTAGTGTGTGCACTTTGCATTCCAAAGGCATACTCAAGTAGTGCACACATCTAGGGGGAACCTGTCTATATTTTGTAGATAGTTGGTTTGCATTCTTATCTCTTATCTCCTTTGTGCAAATCCCGCGTTGTCATCAATCCACCGAAAAGGGGGAGATTGTTAGGGCATATTTTACCCCAGTAGTTTCGATGATTGATGACAATGCGCTTTGCGGACTAATCGTGTGCATTGACCTTTTCAGAGATTACATTGATAGGCACGAGACGGTTTATCTCCCCTCGATGGTAAAGAGTGAAGACGGTTATTTTTCCGACGACTTCTTTTTGGTGGATTTGAGTCGTAGGAAACCCGTACTATTAAGAGGGGGTCCGCGTTGGAAAGGTATGGGTGGAATCAACACGTACACAGCCCCATATGCACCCACAGCCTCCTTTCCCTTCTCTAGAGCCTTTCCTATGTTTTCTGTGGAGTTTCAGAGGCATGCAAGCGGTAGTACCGCTGGTGCCCACGGTAGTACCGCTTATGCAAGCGGTAGTACCGCTGGCACTTCCGTGGCACTATCGCTTGGGGTTTCCCCGAGCGTGCAACTCTCTGTTGCCAGTTTGCCATTCACGGTAGTAGCACGGTAGTACCGCTCTGGCGGTACTACCGCCCTTACTACCGCCGCCACTACCGCTTGCGGGGTTTCCTCGGTGCACGCCTCTGCTTCCATTTTCCCTTAAGCGGTAGTAGAGCGGTACTAGGACGGTAGTACCGCTTCGCACGGTACTGCCGCCCTGGCTGCCTCTACTACTGCTGCCTCTCCTGGTCTAAACCCCCTAAGCGGTAGTACCGCCAGGGGCAGCGGTAGTACTCAAGCTGGCAATGGTTAACCGTTACCCGTGTACCCATGGGTAATTAATCTATTAGGGGACGGGGATATGCCAATTGTAATACCCATGGGGAAGCTATTGGGTGAACTACCATACCCAGCGGGTAAACGGGGATGGGGACGGCATGGCATTACCCATACCCGATACCCGGCTTACCCGTAATATTCCCGCCATTAGAGACCCCAATTTTCCGACCTCCCACCCGAGTGCCCGAATTTGGGCCAAAAAGCCCAACAATCCTTGACCTAACCGACCACACCTCTCTCTGCTTCACTCCACCCACGCCTCCCGCAGCCGCCACCCCTGTTCCTCCTCCCTCACCCCCCGATCCAGAGTTCCAGAACAGAGCCCCCAGTCCCCGATCCAGCCCGGCGCCGCCCTGCTCGCTGCAACCTCCGTCGCCGCAACCTCCATCCACGAGACCTGCACCGCCGCTGCCTCCCTCCATCTTCTCCCCGTTCCACCCCAAGCGTTTGAAAATGGCTCCCACACGAGCTTCAGTCCGTCCGTCTCCTCCCACGGCCGGACCAGTGAGGGGTGGCGGACGAGCTGGTTGTGGGAGTGGGAGAGAAGGAGGTAGAGGACGCCCCCCCCCCAAACCGAAGCCTCCATCGAGCACTATCCCATTCCCGTCCGTCACCGGCAGCGGCAAGCCTCCACCGAGTCCATCCTCGTCCATCACCGGCAAGCCTCCACCGAGTCCAACCTCGTCCATCACCGACAGGAACACGGAGATTGGGTGAGAATCACTCACTAAAAGCTTGCACTAGTTCATCTCATGTGGAAGTAATGGACATTTCAGTTATAAGTAATGGACATGTCAGATACATTTTTGTGTTTATTTAGCGTCACTATCTAAAAGCAGTAAAATGATCTGATTCTTTGGAGGGTTCAATGGTTCGCAGTCTTCATCACCTAGGGTTTTGTCTAGGAATATATGCAGATTTTGTAGTGTTTTCATATGTTGTTTTACTAGAAGCATGTCTATTGGTACTGTGGTAGTGTTTACATAGAATAGTGCATTTTTCTTATTATGTTGTTGTCTTGTTTACACTTTTTTTGTTAGTATATGTTGCTGTCTTGTTTACATAGTGGTAGCATGTCCAGTGGTAGTCTTTCCTAATGCACAATCATGTTAATTGCAGCATGTCCAATGGCAGCATGTCGACACCACCAACAGGAAGTGGTGACCAAGCTGTAGTTGCATATTCGGGGACAGGAAGTGTACCTCAAATTGATCACATGGAAGAGGAAGAGGATGACTTCGATGAGTCCATTGAATATCATGAGTTTGCAGATCCTATTTTTGTTTCTGATGAAGAGGAAGATGGGGCTGAAGGGGATGAGGCAGGAGAAGATGGGGCTGAAGAGGAGGAGGAGAACGTGGAAGTTGCTTCCAAAAGAAAACTTACCTCGACTGTGTGGGCTGAGTTCAAGAGAGTGAAGGTTGCTGGGAAATGGAAGGCAAAGTGTGTTTATTGCAATAAGCAGCTTGGAGGAGAACCAAAGAATGGGACCAAGCATCTTCATTACCACTTAGGTATTTGTGTTCTGAAAAAGATCAAGACCAAGGGTAAAACCCTTAGTCAATCTTCTTTGAGGTTTAGTTCTGCAAGCCAAGGAAAAGTATCCGTGGAGAATTACACATTCGATCAAGATCTTGCTAGAAGGGAGCTAGCATCCATGATTGTGGTGCATGAGTATCCCTTATCTATAGTTGATCATGCAGGTTTTCGAAGATTTGTTAGTGCCCTTCAGCCGTTATTTAAAATGGTGACAAGAAACACTATTAGGTATATTTATGTTAGTGCTCTCATCTTGTTTGATATGCATTTCCATATTGTCAACCTTCAATATCTGACTAGTGCGTAATTCATTCATAGAAAGGATATTGTGGATGCATACAAAGCTGAAAGGAAGAAGGCTATTGAGTATATGGCTGGAAATAAATCAAGAGTGGCTATTACTACTGATATGTGGACGGCCGACAACCAAAAGAAGGGTTACATGGCAATCACAGGCCATTTCATTGATGATTCTTGGAAGCTTAGGAGTGTTATCATGAGGTATATGCTGTTGTTTTATTAGTATATAGTGCTGTAGTTCCGTATATAGTGTTGTAGTTCCATATATAGTGATGTAGTGAATGTTCTTGTCAATATAAGCTCATATTCTTGTGAATATATGTAGGTTTATTTATGTGCCAGCTCCTCACACCGGAGAAGTTATAGCTGAAGAACTTCACGAAACTTTGATATCTTGGAATCTTGATGAGAAGCTATCAGCTGTGACGGTTGACAATTGCACCACCAATGACAAGACGGTTGAATTGTTGGTGACCAAGATAGGAAAAACCAAGCTCATGCTGAAAGGTACTTTGCTTCACATGCGTTGTTGTGCACATATTTTGAATCTGATTGTCAAAGATGGCTTAGATGCTATGAAACCAGCCATAGAAAAGATTAGAGATAGTGTGGCCTTTTGGACTGCTACACCAAAAAGAGTAGAGAAGTTTGAGGAAATTGCAAAGTATCAAAAGGTCAAAATTACAAGAAGATTAATACTTGATTGCAAAACTAGGTGGAATTCAACTTTCACAATGCTTAGTGTGGCTCTGCCATATAGATCTGTTTTTGCGAGATTAAAGAAGGTTGACAAACAATATGAGAGTCTCCCTAGTGAGGAAGAGTGGGATTTTGCCACTCATGTTGCCGAGAGGTTGCGGTTGTTCTTTGACATCACCGCACTATTTTCTGGAACTAATTATGTAACAGCCAACATATATTTCCCCAAGATTTGTGAGATCAAAATGAACATGAGACAATGGTCAACATCTGGCAATGCTGTGATAGAAGCCATGTCTGCTAGCATGACAGAGAAGTTTAATAAATATTGGACTGATATTCAAAGTCTAATGGGCATGGCTACAATTCTTGATCCTCGGTACAAAAATGAGATGTTGCTTGTTTGCTTTGCAATGTTACATGGTGTCAACGTTTCATCCACAGAATGTGAGGGGTATGTGGCAGAATTAGTTGCCAAGTTATGCAAATTGTTAGAGGAATACAATCTTGAGAAGGATGATGATGAATCAGCCCCTTCTTCCTCTTGTTATTCTATGCAAGCCCCAGCTCTTATGTCACTCTTCAATGAGCGTGTTGCTCAGAAAAGGCCAGCAGCTTCTAGGATGAAATCTGAGTTAGACCGCTACTTAGAAGATGAGCTAGTTCCAGTTTCCCAAGAAAAATTTAATGTGTTAGATTGGTGGAAAGTGGCTGGAACACGCTATCCTACTTTGCGGATGCTAGCCCGTGACATCTTTGCAATTCCAGTCAGCACCGTTGCTTCAGAATCTGCATTCAGTACAAGTGGTAGAGTTCTATGTGACCATCGTTGTAGCCTTACTCCAGAAATGTTAGAGACTCTAATGTGCTCACAAGATTGGATACGGAACAAATATAAAGGTGTGTGTGCTGCTGTTTATATTCATGTTGATCTTGCTGCCATGTTTATGTTCACTTGTACTAATTTGTTTTCTCGTAGATGGCAACAATGGTAACTCACCAAGTTTCTGGACTTGTCTCCAAGACAATCAAGAGGTGAAGTACTTCCTCATTGCTACTAACTAATGTTCATAATTTCCAAGTTTTAAATTATGTGTGTGATCTCATGGTATGTTCTCATGTAGGTTCTGCCCCCACCTGATCTGGAAAGCTGTGCTTGACGCTTCATGAAGAATGGAGATTTGGAGGCTGCCATGTTGAACCATTGATGGCTTGCTACTGTTCTTTTGGTTGCAAAGACTTATTTGCTTAAATTTGTGTGTGAACCTATTAATTGTAATGCCCTTATCGTAAGATTGTGAACTGCTATGTGCTTGTGTGTGAAAACTGAGATTTGAATACTGATTATGTGCTGAATTGCTGCTATTTAAGATGAAACCTGGATGTTTATTATGCTGAAGTACTATTGTTTATTGAGCTGAAATACTGCTATTTTTATGTTCAAATGTTGCTGTTTATTGAGATGAAATGCTGCTGTTTTTTAGTTGAAATGCTGCTGTTTATTGAGATGAAATGTTGTTGTTTTTTGGGCTGAAATGCTGCTGTTTTTTGGGCTGAAATGCTGCTGTTTTTATGTTGAAATTGCGGGTGTGGGTGGGGATGGGGACGGGGATGATATGCCCGATGGGGACGGGGATAGGAAAATTTCTTTCCCCGTGGCCGGGGATGGGGATGGGGATGGGGCTGAGATGGTCTCACGGGCACGGGTATGGGAGGGCAATACCCGGCTGGGTATTCCCCATTGCCAGCTTGAGGTAGTACCGCTCCGACGGCACTACCGTGGTACACTTAGTGTGTTTCAGGCTAGTGCGAGGTTGTACCGCCTAAGCGGTAGTACCGCTCCTAGGAGCGGTAGTACCGCTTGGCTGCGGGCTCAGGGCAGAAAACGGTTGGATTTTTGTCTCCCTATATAATGGGGGGGTCTTCTTCCTCCCAAGGTTGACCTCTTCCCCCATGCTCCATTGTTACTCCAAAAGCTCATTCTTGCCTGATCTCTCTCCCTAGCCAATCAAACTTGTTGATTCTTTAGGGATTGGTTGAGAAGGCTCCGATCTACACTTCCACCAAGAGAAATTTGATTCCCCCCACTAATCCCTTGCGGATCTTGTTACTCTTGGGTGTTTGAGCACCCTAGACGGTTGAGGTCGCCTCGGAGCCACATTCCATTGTGGTGAAGCTCCGTGGTGGTGTTGGGAGCCTCCAATTAAGTTGTGGAGATTGCCCCAACCTTGTTTGTAAAGGTTCGGTCGCCGCCTTCAAGGGCACCACTAGTGGAATCACGGCATCTCGCATTGTGTGAGGGCGTGAGGAGAATACAGTGGCCTTAGTGGCTTCTTGGGGAGCATTGTGCCTCCACACCGCTCCAACGGAGACGTACTTCCTCTCAAAGGGAAGGAACTTCGGAAACACATCCTCGTCTTCACCGGCTCCACTTGTGGTTACTTCTTACCTTTACTTTGTGCATGCTTTACTTGTATTGTATCTTGCTTGCTTGCGTGTGTTGTGATTGTTAGCATCATATAGGTTGCTCACCTAGTTGCATATCTAGACAACCTATTTTGTTGCTAACCCTAATTTGTTAAGAAAAGCTAAAAATTGGTAGTTTCCTATTCACCCCCCCTCTAGTCAACCATATCGATCCTTTCAGTAGAGATAAGTATTTCCCTCAGTTATGAAACCAAGGTTATCAATCCAGTAGGAGAATCACGCAACACCTCGTTAACAGTACCTGCACACCAAATAACAAATCCTTGCACCCAACGCAAACAAGGGGTTGTCAATCCCTTGGCGGTTAATTGCAAGATTAAATTGTATGGTGATAGATAAATAGATCGAACAAAAATACAAAATAAAATAAATGAAGTAAAAGTGCAGCAAGGTATTTTTAGGATTTTCAATATATGATTAAGGTAGACCCGGGGGCCATAGTTTTCACTAGAGGCTTCTCTCATGAAAATATCATACGATGGGTGAACAAATTACTGTTGGGCAATTGATAGAAAAGCAAATAATCATGACGATATCCAAGGCAATGATCATGTATATAGGCATCATGTCCGAGACAAGTAGACCGACTCCTTCCTGCATCTACTACTATTACTCCACACATCGACCGCTATCCAGCATGCATCTAGTGTATTAAGTCCATAAAGAACAGAGTAACGCCTTAAGCAAGATGACATGATGTAGACAAAGTAAACTCACGCATGAATAAACCCCATCTTTTTACCCTTAATAGCAACGATACATACGTGTCATGTCACTTTCTGTCACTGGGATTGAGCACCGCAAGATCAAACCCATTACAAAGCACCTCTCCCATTGCAAGATAAATCAATCTAGTTGGCCAAACCAAATCAATAGATCAGAGAGAAATACGAAGCTATAATAATCATGCATAAAAGAGTTCAGAGAAAACTCAAATAATATTCATGGATAATCTGATTATAAACTCACAATTCATCGGATCCCAACAAACACACCGCAAAAAGTGATTACATCGGATAGAACTCCAAGAACATCGAGGAGAACATTGTATTGAAGATCAAAAAGATAGAAGAAGCCATCTAGCTACTAACTATGGACCCGAGGGTCTGTGGTAAACTACTCACGCATCATCGGAAGGGCAACAAGGTTGATGGAGAGCC
This sequence comes from Elymus sibiricus, assembly GCA_039707655.1. Lineage (NCBI taxonomy): Eukaryota > Viridiplantae > Streptophyta > Magnoliopsida > Poales > Poaceae > Elymus > Elymus sibiricus. Next base: position 161,266,587 of record CM077666.1, on the reverse strand, counting down.
CCTCCGTGATCGATTCCCCCTCCGACGGAGTGCCGGAAAAGGCCTCCAAATGGGATCGCTCGAGAACAGAAGCTTGCGGCAGCGGAAAAAGTATTTCATGGACTCCTCTGTTGGTTTCCCGATTTTAGAGAATTTATAGTAGTGGAATTAGGTCAAACGGAGCTGTGTGGGCCCCACGAGCCACCAGGGCGCCCCCCCGGGGCGCGCCATGGTGCCTCGTGGGCCACTGCTTCATCTTCTCGTCTCCTCCCGAAGCTTCTAGTGTTTGTTATGTCCAGAAAAAAATCTCCAAAAAGTTTCGTGGCATTTGGACTTCATTTGGTACTGATATTCTGGAAAACCAAAAACTGACGAAAAACAGCAACTGGCACTAGGCACTAAGTTAATAGGTTAGTCCCAAAAAATGATATATAATTGCTATAAATCTATATAAAAACATCCAAGATTGATATTATAATAGCATGGAACAATCAAAAATTATAGATACGTTAGAGACGTATCAAGCGTCCCCAAGCTTAATTCCTGCTCGTCCTCGAGTAGGTAAATGATAAAAACAGAATTTTGATGTGGAATGCTACCTATCATATTCATCATATATTGTTTTCTTTATAGCATGGACATTTGGACTTGAATGATTCAAAGCAATAGTCTATAGTTTGACATGAAGATATAAATACTCAAGCATACTAACAAGCAACCATGTCTTTCAAAATATCAACGCTAAAGAAAGTTATCCCTAGCCCATTATGCTCAATCATTGATCCATTCATGAAACACACTCAATATTAGCTACACACAATGCACAAGTATGACAATAGTGCTCTCTAGTTGGTGCTTTGTAGAGAAGATGGAGACTCAAATAAAAATAAAAATTACATAAAAGTAAATAGATAGGCCCTTCCTAGAGGGAAGCAGAGATTTGCAAATGTGCGAGAGCTCAAAGCTTAAATTAGAGAGATAAAATTATTTTAAGAGGCATGCTTTTCCTGTCAACGAAAACGACCAAGAATTCCCAATATCTTCCATGCTAAACACATCATATGCAGTTCCCAAACAGAAAATAAAGTTTATTTCCTTTCCACTATTCTTTCACAATTCATGGCTAGCCGTATCCACGGGTGCCCTCCATACCAACACTTTCCAAGGAATTTTGTTGTTATTAATTTTTGATTCATTGTGGGACTGGGCATCCCTATTACCGGCCACTCTCTCGTGCAATGACAAGTGAATAAACACTCATCGTGAGAATAACATACTGTGAAACCCCTGTAATTAAGCTACAATGATTTCTGACTAATGATGCCATGTCACCACTTTTTGCTAAGCTTAATTGTCTCTTAGTTGAAAAACCATTCATATTCAAATTCAAATGCAAGTCAAATAATTAATTCTTCAAACGATAAAACAAAAATGTAGGTTGGGTTGAAAATATTCACTAACTAATTATCATGTAAGAACCAATATTTTTCAAGATATTTAAGTGCCCCTAACCTAATTAAAACAGAGCCAGCAGCAATTAAATTAACTATTTCAAAATAAACAAATATTTATACTGTTCAAAATAAATCGAAACTTGCTGTGCTAGCTCAACATGTTGTCTAGTATTTATGTGATGAATATCAAGTTCGACTAAATTCATTTAATATAGAATAGAAATACAGAGCAGTGGCAGATAATAGAAAGAAGAAAAAGAAAAGAAAAAGGTCAAAGACCCACTGTGCACTTGGCCCAGTTGCCCCTACAGTGCGGCCTGGCCCGCCCAAGCCGGCCTTTCATCCTCCTCCCGCCTCTCTGGACGCGCGAGACGCCATGGCCGTCCAGAGCCGATGCACCGCACGATGCGCTCCACCGTGACGAACCCTGTAGCCCTAGCGCGGATAAGATCAACTCCACGGACGCGCTGGTCAATCCCCAGGATCTTTTCCCCCTCTCTCCCACGCACTGCTCCATCCTCGTCCGCCATGGCCGCCACTGTCGCCGTCGTCATAGCCATGGCCACTGGCCTTCCCGAGCTGTGAGACCGTGTCAAGGAGGATTGCCATCGTCGTCTTCGTCTACTGCGTGGAGCACATCGAGCTGAAGAGACGCGCATCGCCTGGATCGACCTCGACTTCACATACGGCCGCCACTGCACTCTCGGTCGATCTGCATCGACCTGCTGCTCCTAGCTCCCCCGACCACCGCATCGAGCTCGTTGTGAGCCACTGACCCGTTCCCCCTTCCTCCCCACGCCGTAGATGCCGTAAGCCGCCGCCGTCGACCTCGCGCTCATCACGCGCCGGCCGTGCCCCGGCTCCCCTGCCTCGCGCCCGCACCTGCTGTCGCTCCTACTGCTGTTGCCTTGCCACTGCCGCCCCGGACACGCCCGCCTTGGCCAGCCCGCGCCGTCCGCGCGCCCGCCCGTCGCCTCGCCGCACCCGCATCCGCTTGCCCTTGCCCGCGCTGACGCCTGCGTCGCCCGCTGCCGCGCTCGCCGCCTACGCTTCCCGCGCGCGCACTCACCTCTGCGGCCTTCTGCTGCTGCCGCGCCGCTGCTGCCGCTGCTGCCTGCTGCGGCTGCTGCCGCTCACGCCGCCTCTGCTCGCCCCGCCTACTGCTGCTGCTAGCGCTCGCCGCCGCTGCCCCGCGCCCCGCTGCTCCTGCTCCCGCCGTGCTCGCCCGCTGTCGCAGCTGCCGCGCCAGCCACTGGCCATGGCCGCACCTCTGCTGGTGCGTGCGCGTGCGTAGTTCTCCCCTACGGCTGGCTCTCTGCCACTAGGGTCAGCCCTTGTTTAGATTAGGAGTTAATCTAATTAGCTAATACTAATAGACACTAACAGTCGGGCCCCACGGCTGACTAAAGTAAATTAACTAAAAGGTTTTAGGTATAGACAATGACGTGCGGGACCCGCATTCACTATTTACCTTTTGACCAGTTGACCTGGCCCCACCTGTCAGCCCCTGTTGCAAATAACTGGGTACACTTCTGTGTACCCATAGCATTTAATATTTAATATAATTTCGAATTAATTTAAATCCAGAAATTCAGAAAATCATTTAAACTTCAAAAAATCATAGAAAATAAACTGTAGCTCGGATGAAAAAGTTTTCTACATGAAAGTTGATCAGAAAAACGAGACGAATCCGAATATGCCCTCCATGCAGCTGTCACATGCCCACAACAATGCAGCATGGAACCTTCCCCTCCGGTTCATCTGTCTGACAGATGCCTAAAACCGGGAAAACACTCCCGGATGTTTTCCCGCTCCGACCAAAATGCCTAGCACTGCATTAGAACACCACCAGCACAACATATTGCCATGTCATGCATCTCTGTTGCATTTGTTGCCGTGTATTTACTGTTTCTTCCCCCTCCTTCTCTCCCGATAGACCCCGAGACTACCGACGACACTGCTGAGTAAGACTACGTCGTCGACGACCAGACCCCTTCAGCAGAGCTTCCAGGCAAGCGAAACCCCCTTGATCATCCAAATATCGCCTACTCTTTCTCTCTATTGCTTGCATTAGAATTGCTTCTGTTGTTGCTCCGATAGCTCCTATTCTGATGCATAGCCTGATTTCGTCGTCTACTATTGATACGCTACCTGCTATCCTATGATGCTAAGTTAGGAATGCTATGTTTCATCAGCTGGCCCTTCACCCTTGTCCGTTGGCCAGGCTTGTTATCGGGCCGTGATCACTCTGGGTGATGATCACGGAACTGTTTACATTACTGCCATACTTTAAATTGTTAAAGTCGGGCCGGCTCCAAGAGTGCCCGCGAGGTAATGAAACAAGACGGGTTGAACCCAAGGGTACCCGCGAGAGAGTCCTGTGACGGCTGGCTGTTAGCGGTACCACCCAGGATGTGGTGGTAGCTCGGGACTTGTCCCGACAGCCGACGCGGAACTTGCACTGTAGTCGGAGCGACAGGGCAGGCGGAGACTACCTAGGTGAGAGGTGGGCCTGGTCCCTGGTCGTGGTCCGCGAGATACCTACTCAGAGCGCCAGGAACCCTGTTCGTCTCTGCGAGCTACTAAAACACACTTAACGGATTTCGGTATTTGATCTGAGTTGGCCGCTGGCCTATACGCACTACCACCACGCGGGATAATGGTTATGGGACCCTCTACGTCGTACGTTTACCCCGAAAGCTCTTCAGATGTCACAGTTCAGAGATGCGGGCTGAATGTTGGGGTGAGCTGGTTACGTCTGTTGGAGATTCCACAGTCGCGCTTGGGCCCCGGCCAGTCTCGCAACGTGCAGGAGTGCAGAGGGCGATGGGCCCAAGACCCCTTCGCACTTAGGATTTAGACCGGCGTGCTGACCTCTCTGCTGAGCCTAGGTAGGACTACGCCGTGTCGATTACCCGAGGCCGGGTATTACCCAGCAAGTGTGTCTGGCCAGATGTAATCGAGCGTGTTGGGTAACAGTAGTGCACCCCTGCAGGGAAGTAATCTATTCGAATAGCCGTGTCCACAGTAACAGGACGCTCGGAGTTGTATCCTAATCTACTACAACTATGAATGGATACTATTACAATGTTAAACTATTACTACTGCTCTCGGGATCACTTTCTCGCAGGGTAGTCGAGGAAGGATCTCGGGGCATTGCTAATATATACTTATTATTATATGCTGTTGCGTTCTATTCTCTTCTGATGCTGCAAGATTGCTTCAAGATGCTAGTCTTCAATAGGCTAGGCCTTTCCCCCTCTGTTCTGGCATTTCTGCAGTTTAGTCCAAAGATATAGCCCCATTCCTTTGATACCGATGCATACTTAGCATAGTTCTGATGTCAGTCTTGCGAGTACTTTGGATGAGTACTCACGGTTGCTTTGCTATCTCTTTTCCCCATACCCGATTGTTGTGATCAGACAACGGAGCCCAGGAGCAGGAGATCCTCGGAGGAGCCTACTACGACATGGAGATCCCCGATGACCAGGAGTAGTTCGGAGGCCCTAGGCAGGAGGCCTTCGCCTTTTCGATCAGTGTCGTTGTTTGTGCTAGCCTTCTTAAGGCAAACTTGACTAACTATGTCTGTACCCAGATAATATTTGTTTGTATGACTTATGTATTCGGGTCCTCGTGACCCCTGGTTTGTAATATGAAGATTTATGTTTAAATTTGTGTTTAGAGTTGTGTTGTGACATCTTCCCGTGAGTCTCTGATCTCGATCGTGCACGTTTGCATGTATGATTAGTGCACGATCGAGCAGGGGCGTCACACACACCTAGCATGGAAAATATTGGCCACCCCCTGCCGCTTCATGAGCGGTACGGGCACACAAAACGGAAAATTATTTTGAAAAATTTAGAGTTGGCACATGCAAATTTACTTGGAACGGCATTGAAATACCGCATATAGGTAGATATGGTGGACTCATTTGGCGCAACTTGGGTTTAAGGAGTTTGGATGCACAAGCAGTATTCCCGCTTAGTACAAATGAAGGCTAGCAAATAGATTGAGAAGCAACCAACCAAAAAGCAAAAACGGTCATAAACATGCATTGAACATAACTAACACCGAATAGGATATAATTTCGTTGCATAACCATTGACTTAATGTGCACGCATAGGGAATCACAAACCTTAACGCTAATATTCTTACTAAATCACAATTACTCACTAACATGACTCATATATCATCATCTCCATATCGCAAAACTATTGCAAGGAATCACACTTATCATATCCAATGATCTATATGAATGTTTTTATTATATCCCTCTTGAATATTCATCACTTTGGAACCAAATTCATATCTTGTGCAAATTACCATTACTATTATCAACTCTCAAAAAGATATAAGTGAAGCATGAGAGTGCACATATTTCTTCAAAATTTATCAACTCTCAAAATGATATAAGTGAAGCGTGAGAGTTCGAATATTTCTTCAAAAATTTATCTTATCAACTCTCAAAATAATGTAAGTGAAGCATGAGAGTTCAAATATTTCTTCAAAATATAGCCACCGCCATGCTCAAAAAGATTTAAGTGAAGCACTAGAGCAACTGCCTAGCTCAAAAGATTTAAGTGAAGCACATAGAGTATTCTAACAAATCATGATAAACGTGTGGCTCTCTCAAATAGGTCTGTCCAACAAAGATGATTGTGACAAACTAAAAAGCAAACAAAGTAAAGACTCATATAATACACGACGCTCCAAGCAAAACACATATCATGTGACGAATAAAAATATAGCTCCAAGTAAAATTACCGATGGTTGGTAGAAGAAAGAGGGGATGCCTTCCGGGGCATCCCCAAGCTTAGACGCTTGAGTCTTCCTTGAATATTACCTTGGGGTGCCTTGGGCATACCCAAGCTTAGGCTCTTGCCACTCCTTATTCCTTCATCCATCGTGATCTCACCAAAAACTTGAAAACTTCAATCACACAAAACTCAACAAAACCTTCGTGAGATCCGTTAGTATAACAAAATAAATCACTACTTTAAGTACTGTTGCAAACCCATTAATATTTTATTTTTGCATTCTACCTACTGTATTCTAACTTCTCCATGGCTTATACCCCCTGATACAATCCATAGTTTCATCAAAACAAGCAAGCAGTGCATAAAAAACAGAATCTGTCAAAAACAGAACAGTCTGCAGAGATCTATTTAAAAGGCATACTTCTGTAACTCCAAAAATTCTGAAAAATTAGGACGACGTGGGAAATTCATATACCAATACTGTGTAAAAAATTAAGATTTTTATGAAGCTCCAGTACAGAACTAAAATTCCAGCATTGGACGCAAAACTTTCTGTTTTCCAAACAACATCAATTATACTATCTTCCAAATCATCCCAAAGGCTTTACTTGGCACAAACACTACTTAAAACACAAAAACACAATCATAACAGTAGCGTAATTGTGTAAACACACAAGAACCGAAACAAAAAGTAAAAAATTATTTTATTCATTGGGTTGCCTCCCAACAAGCGCTATTATTTTATGCCCCTAGCTAGGCATAATGTATAGTTTCAAGTATTGTCATCTTTCAAGTTGATTCCATAAGTGGCCCTCATAATGGATTCATATGGTGCCTTAATTTTCTTCCTAGGGAAATGTTCCATACCCTTCTTTAATGGAAACTGAAATTTTATATTCCCTTCTTTCATGTCAATAACGGCACATATGGTTCGTAAGAACGCTCTACCAAGTATTATGGGGCAAGAAGGATTGCATTCAATGTCAAGTACAATAAAATCAACGGGCACATAGTTCCTATTTGCAAGAATAAGAACATCATTAATTCTACCCAAAGGCTTTTTAATAGTGGAATCCGCAAGATGCAAATTAAGAGAACATTCATCTATATTGGTAAAACCTAGCACATCACATAGAGATTTTGGAATTGTGGAAACGCTAGAACCCAAATCACATAAAGCATTGCACTCATAATTTTTAATATTAATGGTGGGTTCACACTCATCATATAATTTTCTAGGAATTGAAATTTCTAGTTCTAGCTTTTCTTCTAACGCTTTCATCATTACTTCTACAATGTGCTTAGTAAAAGCCTTATTTTGCTCATAAGTGTTGGGTGAATTTAGCATGGATTGTAACAAAGAAATATACTCAATCAAAGAATAATTATCATAATTAAAATCTTTGTAATCCAAGAGAGTGGGCACATCGCTAATTAAAGTTTTTACCTCTCCAAACCCGCTTTTATCAATTTTTTCATCAAGATTTTCACCCTCCGAATTATGGGGATGCCTCCTAGCTAAAGTTGACTCTTCTTCAGTCCCATTTTCATCAAGTTTTATATTGCTAAACAAGGAATCAATAGATGAAACACCAATCATTTTAATGTCCTCATCATTATTACGATAGAAACCGGGAGGAATCGTTTTTCCTAAAAATTCTCGTTTAGCTTTTAGCATAGCGGTTCTTTTCTTACTCTCATCCATGGAGACATATAAAGCTTTAATTGATTCATTAATATCAACTTTGGGTGGCATAATTTTAGTCTTAAGATTTTCCACATCATGGATAATTCTATCAATGCTCCTAGACATATCATCAAGTTTACTCAATTTTTCTTCTATCGTAGTGTTGAAAACTTTTTGAGCATTAATATTTTTTTAATGTTACTTTCAAGATCAGAGGGCATCCTATTATTATTATTATTATTATTATTATAAGAATTACCATAGGAATTGCCATAATTCTTAGAGGAATTTCTAGAAATGGCATAGAATTAAAATTACCTCTATAAGCATTATTATTAAAATTGTTTCGCGAGACAAAATTCACATCTACGGGATCATTATTTTGCTCAATCAAGGTGGATAAAGGCACATCATTAGGATCAATAGGAGTATTTTTGCTAGCAACCAATTTCATAAGCGCGTCAACTTTATCACTCAAAGTACTAATTTCTTCAACATAATTCACCTTTTTACTAGTAGGAGCTCTTTCAGTATACCATTGTGAATAATTTGCCATAATATTATCAAGCAATTTAGCAGCTTCTCCCAAAGTAATTTCAATAAAAGTACCACCCGCGGCGCAATCTAAAAGATTTCTAAAAACAAAATTTAATCCCGCATAATTTTTTTGTATGATCATCCACAAATTTAAACCATGAGTAGGGCAATTTCTTATCATTAATTTTATCCTTTCCCAAGATTGGGCAACATGTTCATGATCAAATTGCTTGAAATTCATAATTTTATTTTTAAGGGAAATAATTTTTGTGGGAGGAAAATACTTGGTAATAAAAGCATCTTTACACCTATCCCAAGAATCGATACTATTTCATTGTAAAGATGACAACCAAATTTTTGCACGATCCCGCAATGAGAACGGGAATAATTTTAGTTTCACAATATCATTATGCACATCTTTTTTATTTTGCATATCACACAATTCTACGAAAGTGTTAAGATGGGATGCAACATCTTCATTAGGACTACCAGAAAATTGTTCTTTCATGACAAGATTTAGCAAAGCGGCATTAATATCACAAGTCTCTGCACTAGCGGCGGGAGGAGCAATTGGAGTACTAATAAAATCATTATTATTAGTATTGGAAAAATCACACAATTTTGTATTTTCTTGAGACATCATGGCTACGCAAACAAGATAACAAGCAAGCAAATAAGCAAAAACAAGAAAAAGGCAAACGGAAAATATTTTTGTATGTTTGTAAAAACTTTTTAGAAGTGGGGGAGATGAAAACGAGAGGCAAAGGCAAATAAAATAAATGCAAGGAGATGAAATTTTATGCGTAGGTACTTGATAGATGTTGATGATGTCTCCCCGGCAACGGCGCCAGAAATTCTTCCTGCTACTTGTGATCTGCGTTGGTTTTTCCCCGAAGAGGAAGGGATGATGCAGTACAGTAGAGATAAGTATTTCCCTCAGTTATGAAACCAAGGTTATCAATCCAGTAGGAGAATCACGCAACACCTCGTTAACAGTATCTGCACACAAAATAACAAATCCTTGTACCCAACGCAAACAAGGGGTTGTCAATCCCTTGGCGGTTAATTGCAAGATTAAATTGTATGGTGATAGATAAATAGATCGAACAAAAATACAAAATAAAATAAATAAAGTAAAAGTGCAGCAAAGTATTTTTAGGATTTTCAATATATGATTAAGGTAGACCCGGGGGCCATAGTTTTCACTAGAGGCTTCTCTCATGAAAATAGCATACGATGGGTGAACAAATTACTGTTGGGCAATTGATAGAAAAGCAAATAATCATGACGATATCCAAGGCAATGATCATGTATATAGTCATCATGTCCAAGACAAGTAGACCGACTCCTGCCTGCATCTACTACTATTACTCCACACATCGACCGCTATCCAGCATGCATCTAGTGTATTAAGTTCATAAAGAACGAAGTAACGCCTTAAGCAAGATGACATGATGTAGACAAAGTAAACTCACGCATGAATAAACCCCATTTTTTTACCCTTAATAGCAACGATACATACGTGTCATGTCCCTTTCTGTTACTGGGATTGAGCACCGCAAGATCGAACCCATTACAAAGCACCTCTCCCATTGCAAGATAAATCAATCTAGTTGGCCAAACCAAATCAATAGATCAGAGAGAAATACGAAGCTATAATAATCATGCATAAAAGAGTTCAGAGAAAACTCAAATAATATTCATGGATAATCTGATCATAAACTCACAATTCATCGGATCCCAACAAACACACCGCAAAAAGTGATTACATCGGATAGAACTCCAAGAACATCGAGGAGAACATTGTATTGAAGATCAAAAAGATAGAAGAAGCCATCTAGCTACTAACTATGGACCCGAAGATCTGTGGTAAACTACTCATGCATCATCGGAAGGGCAGCAAGGTTGATGGAGAGCCCCTCCGTGATCGATTCCCCCTTCGGCGGAGTGCCGGAAAAGGCCTCCAGATGGGATCTCTCGAGAACAGAAGCTTGCGGCGGCGGAAAAAGTATTTCGTGGACTCCTCTGTTGGTTTCCCGATTTTAGAGAATTTATAGTGGTGGAATTAGGTCAAACGGAGCTGTGTGGGCTCCACGAGCTACCAGGGCGTGCCCCCCCTGGGGCGCGGAGCCCACCCTTTTTCGTTTTCTGCGCCCTGGTGCCTCTTGGGCCACTGCTTCATCTTCTCGTCTCCTCCCGAAGCTTCTAGTGTTTGTTATGTCCAGAAAAAAAATCTCCAAAAAGTTTCGTGGCATTTGGACTTCGTTTGATACTTATATTCTGGAAAACCAAAAACAGACAAAAAACAGGAACTGGCACTGGGCACTAAGTTAATAGGTTAGTCCCAAAAAATGATATATAATTGCTGTAAATGTATATAAAAACATTCAAGATTGATATTATAATAGCATGGAACAATCAAAAATTATAGATACGTTGGAGACGTATCACTCCCTGGCAACGGCGCCAGAAATTCTTCCTGCTACTTGTGAGCTGCGTTGGGATTTCCCCGAAGAGGAGGGGATGATGCAGTACAGTAGAGATAAGTATTTCCCTCAGTTATGAAACCAAGGTTATCAATCCAGTAGGAGAATCACGCAACAACTCGTTAGCAGCACCTGCACACAAAATAACAAATCCTCGCACCCAACGCGAACAAGGGGTTGTCAATTCCTTGGCGGTTAATTGCAAGATTAAATTATATGGTGATAGATAGATAGATCGAACAAAAATACAAAATAAAATAAATAAAGTAAAATTGCAGCAAGGTATTTTTAGGATTTTCAATATATGATAAAGGTAGACCTGGGGGTCATAGTTTTCACTAGAGGCTTCTCTCTTGAAAATAGCATACGGTGGATGAACAAATTACTGTTGGGCAATTGATAAAAAAGCAAACAATCATGACGATATCCAAGGCAATGATCATGTATATAGTCATCACGTCCGAGACAAGTAGACCGAAACGATTCTGCATCTACTACTATTACTCCACACATCGACCGCTATCCAGCATGCATCTAGAGTATTAAGTTCATAAAGAACGGAGTAACGCCTTAAGTAAGATGACATAATGTAGACAAAGTAAACTCACGCATGAATAAACCCCATCTTTTTACCCTTAATAGCAACGATACATACGTGTCATGTCACTTTCTGTCACTGGGATTGAGCACCGCAAGATCGAACCCATTACAAAGCACCTCTCCCATTGCAAGATAAATCACTCTAGTTGGCCAAACCAAATCAATAGATCGGAGAGAAATACGAAGCTATAACAATCATGCATAAAAGAGTTCAGAGGAAACTCAAATAATATTCATGGATAATCTGATCATAAATTCACAATTCATCGGATCCCAACAAACACACCGCAAAAAGTGATTACATCGGATAGAACTCCAAGAACATCGAGGAGAACATTGTATTGAAGATCAAAAAGAGAGAAGAAGCCATCTAGCTACTAACTATGGACCCGAAGGTCTGTGGTAAACTACTCACGCATCATCGGAAGGGTAGCAAGGTTGATGGAGAGCCCCTCCGTGATCGAATCCCCATCCGGCAGAGTGCCGGAAAATGCCTCCAGATGGGATCTCTCGAGAACAGGAACTTGCGGCGGGGGAAAAAGTATTTCGTGGACTCCTCTATTGGTTTCCCGATTTTAGAGTATTTATAGAGGTGGAATTAGGTCAAACGGAGCAGAGGTGGGCCCACGAGGCACCAGGGCGCGCCCTGATGGCTCGTGGTCACCTCCTTTGTCTTCTGGCCCTCTCCCGAAGCTTCTAGTATCTCTTATGTTCAGAAAAAAATCTCCAAAAAGTTTCGTGGCATTTGGACTTCGTTTGGTACTGATATTCTGAAAAACGAAAAACAGGCAAAAAACAGCAACTAGCACTGGGCAATAAGTTAATAGGTTAGTCCCAAAAAATGATATATAATTACTTGTAAATGTATATAAAACGTTCAAGATTGATACTATAATAGCATGTAACAATCAAAAACTATAGATACGTTGGAGACGTATCACCCGCGCCTCCTCTCTAACCATGAACGCAAGAGTGGCTCAGTGGCTAGCAGCTTGTCCCGCCGTCGAAGCGACCTGGGATTGAATCCCTGTGCGCCCCCATTTTTCTTCCTATTTTTCTATTCTTTAGTACGTGCTAATAGGCCACCCCGATTGCTCCAGAAGCTTCATCGAAAGATACATTTATCTCGCTTAATGCGAGACATAGTTCACGCGCTTCTCCTTCTCTAGATGAACGCTTTCTCAAAAAATTTAGGACAGTAAGCCGTCGGGCGGCCTCCTCCCGGGAGCGGCGGAGCGCAAGCCGGACGACCATCTGCTCCTCGGGGCCTCGTGGGATGAGTTCGGGGTCGACGGATCTGAAGTTGTAGGACTCGGATCCGCTGTCCGCCATGCCGGAGATCGCCGAAGGGAAGCTTGGGTGGCGGAGGGAAGTGGAGTGAAGAGGTTAGGGTTTGGTCCGGCGAGTGGATTGAGAGGAATATATGTGGGGTCGGTGGGCCAGATGGTCCGGATCCGACGTGACAGACGTGTTCGGGCGCCCCATATCCGTCATACATTTGGACTTGATATGAGGGATGCCGGTCAGCCCGGACGTTCCCTTTTGAGACGTGATCGTTTTTTGTGACTGGTCAATGACCAGTTGTCCGTTAGGACGTTTGAGGCGGGTTTGGGACGCTAGTAGATGATGTAAGAAATCTACGAGAGTCCATTGGTGCTCTCTTGTCAGCGACGGCACGCGTGGCTCCGACAGAAGCCTCGAGCACTCTGCTGTCGAGGCGTTGGCTGCTAACGTGGCGGGATCCCACCTTGAGCGGTCCTGCAGCCTTTCCTGCCAGGTGCCAGCGAACGGCAGGTCGGCACGGCGCAGCGAGCGGCATACACCGACGCGCCGCGGTGGGGGCTCGGCGCCACTTGCCGGTTGCCACGGCGCCGCGCGCATCGAGCCGAGCGGTTTGGTGTCGACACGGTTTGAGACTTTGAGGGCGTAGACGTGGGCGCCCGAGGCCCGTTGCCCGCGCGCTCGCTCGCCACACAGCTCCTGGGCCAGCGGAACCGTACAGAGAGAATATCCGGTGAGCAATTCTGGACAGGCGGCATCTTGTTCATCGCACCCCTGAAAATTCTCATCAGATGCCATGCAGGTACGTGCAAGTTCTGTACCTGATCCGGCATAAGTTTGACGGCCAAACATCATGCCTTAGTCGGTGAGCCATTAGCACAGAAGGGGCGTGATTCAATGCTCTATTTTTGGGTGTTTATTTAAACACGATATCCCACTTGATTTAGGTAATTGTATATAATAACACGGTAGCGTGATTTATATTGCGAATTAGTATCAAGTCTTGTAACTTCACACCAACGCTTTTCCGGTCAACTTTGCTTTACAGTATACCCTTCTTGTTGCCCACAAGTCATACTATGTTTTGTTTCATGAGGTGAAATGCACACCCTTGTGAAAAAGCAAGGCATCGTATGAGTTTGAATCGATGATCCGTCTGAGTTTCTTTTTGAGGTTTTTATATCACGATCCATCCGACTATCCGAGTTTATCACGTCTGAGTTTCTTCGTCAGAAAAAGCAAACGGAGCCGAGGAAAAGAAGCTACCGATCGTATCGTACCGTGCCCTAGTTCCCAACTCGGACCCCGTCTCTCTCTTGCCCCCTCCACCGCTGGTTTATATTTGCTCCGTTCCCCACCCCGCACGGCCATAGCCGCCTCCCTCCTCCCCTCGCCAAGCCCAAGAGAGAATCGGAGACCACGGCCCGGCCAGCTCCTCCCCCTCCCCGACCCCGCGTCCTCGCTACTACATGGCAGCTCGGCGTCTCCACGGCCAATCCGACTCCGAAACCCTCAAGAACAACCCCAGCTTCTTCTTCTCCTGCCCTTGTCCTCAGCCCCGCGTCGCGCATCTCGATTCCGCCTTCGCTGCCCCCGCCCGCGCCCGCTCCTGATTGGGCCTTCGCGTGCGCCGTGTCCTGACTGACTGTCGCTGCGCGGGTTCTTGCGCGGTGCCGGTGGTTTCTTGCTGCGATTCGTAGGACGTCCGTTTCTTGATTCCGGTTCTTGCTGCGCGGTCCTCGCCATGGGGAAGAGTAAGTCTTTGTTCCGCCGGCTGGTTGTTCCTCTCTTTCTTGCTCGATTGATTTGGCTTTGGGTGCTGATTCTGATTGGTTTTGGGGTGGCGCGTCTTCCTCAGGCAAGAAGAGCAAGGTCCGCGGCGCTGGCGGGGACGACCTTCTGGACAGCAGCGACGCCGACAGCGTGGGCTCGTCGTCAACCGCGCTGTCAGATCTCTCCATCTCGTACGCCACCGAGAACGTCAACTCGCACGAGTTTGTTCTCGACAAGTACATCGACGCCCTCTACGAGAAGAGGTGGAGTTCTGTAGCATTTCTTTATTTATGTCATCACCTGCAGCAGTCTATGCCCAGCGTGTGCTATGCAGATAAAGGTGTCGTTACTGGTGTAGTGTAATAGCATCACAGTAGAGTAGAATGATGGTTTGGCAGCTGGTCCTAGTTGGCTGACAAATGTTGATTCTGTGGATAGGCTAGGATGATGGTGTTAACATGACATTTGATATACAATGCTACAGAGCTTCATGTTGGACTAGACCCTCTCCTTTACCTGTTGGGTTTTGCAAGAACTTAGTAGCTTGGATGGTGCCTCCAGTGTTTGGTTTAGTCTACAAATTCTGATTGAATGTAGGCTATGATGATTGAAGAACTGCATTATCCTGTACCTCATGTTATTATTACTTTCTGGGTCATCGAGTAGTGTAGATTGTTGTTATATTATGAAGTTATGTCAAGTTCTACTCAGGAAGCCTGTCATAGGTAGCACATTTGTGAAATTTGACTTCTATTAAGTAACAAATAGCGAGTATGCCTGTCATAGTCTACAAATTTGACTCCATGTTTTGCTTAGTTGGACATTCTACCCAATGCATCGGCACCATAATGTAAATTGTAGAAGTAATCATGTTGGTTTTTATTTAGTGTACTCAATATAGTATTATTTATATTGGAGCAGGGGGTCTACAAGAGAGGCAGCGTTGGCTTCGTTGGTTGATGCTTTCGAAAGTTTTATGCTTGATGGTCTTGTTGAGAACAAGTAAGTTATTACATTCCACTAACCAATCTTAATTGTTGCATGTGGAGTTAGTAGTTACTTCAACTGTTAGCGATAGACATACTGGACATTTGCATATTTCATATGCACAAAAACACTTAACATCTGAAGCTCAAAATTTTATCAGTAACCCTTGTTGTTTTTACATTCTGTGTCATTATCGTGGCTCACCCTTAACTAGAGATGTATTTTTGTCCGAATCCACTGTTTAATACTGTTACCAAATCTGTTTTCTCTTCTGAAGATATGCCACTCTACTGAGTCTATTCAATACTTCGATCAAGAAGGGATCTACCAAGGAGGCTTGCCTGGCATCTCGCGCCATTGGTTCGTCTCCTATCCATTAATGTTCTTTTCCCCAGTTCTACCTCATTTGTAGTTTGCTTACACTGTTTCTGGCTGTTGTGTTCTTGATTTGCAGGGTTACTGTCTATTACACTTGGTGCTGGGAGTAGCTCACATGAAACAATGGTAGAATCACATCCACAGCTTTCTAAGGCCCTTCAAACCTGGTCGGATGCTTCAAAGATGATCTCTGTAAGTGGAAGTTTCTCTGTTCTTCTAGGCATCCAGATTTCGGTTACATTTCCAGTGATGTGATCTGTGTTGACCTGTTGTAGGCTCTTGATTGCTTGGCCATCATCACATTCGTTGGTGCAACTGATCTGGCTGAAACAGAGCTATCTTTGAAAGCCATGTGGGATGTGATTCATCCAAAATCAGGTTCAAATGTATGTATATGTGCCATTGATTTATTATTATCAGATTTTGCTAACCGGTTTACAAAGAACTCTATTTGATATTCTAGTGTCACCAAATATGTTTTGTGATTCCCGACTTACCTGCAGGTTGGTACTGTCCGGAAACCAAGGCCACCTGTGTTAGCAGCTGCTCTATCTGCATGGACGTTTCTGCTAACAACTATTGGTTCATGGCGGATAAACACTGATAGCTGGAAGGAGTCAGTAACTCTATCCCTCTCCCCTTTAAATTATATCATCCATTTCATTATTTACTTATTTTATGTTTTTACTATTTGCCAGGCCAATCGCGTTTCTCTCCACTCTTCTAGGAGCAGAGGATCGTGCTGTTCGGATGGCTGCTGGTGAAGCATTAGCTTTGTGCTTTGAGTTAAATCTACTTGATGTCTCCCCTTCTGAAGACGCTGATGATGACACTGGAGTACCTGGTAGCTCTAAGGGCAAACTTTTCCTGGATATGCAAGCATTGAAAGCCAAGATAGCTGGTCTTGCCTCGAATCTCTCTGCAGAGGCAGGGGGGAAAGGTGCAGACAAGAAAAATCTTTCTGACCAAAGAGATCTGTTTCAACGGATTTTGGATTTTGTCAAGGTCTGGTTCATTTTCATTCTTATTTGATCTTCAGTTTTGGTCTCTCTTTCAAATTCTTAATAGCAATCTGTTTCCAGTATGGCGAGTGCCCTGAAGAATCACTGAAGATTGCTGGAAAACGTGATGTTTTAAGGGTTGCATCATGGTCTGAATTGATTCAGGTGCCTGCTTCTTTCTTTCAGTGGTTCCTGAATTGCTGCATTTTCACATGTCTTGGCTAATTTTCCCTTGATCATCAGTTGAACTTCTTCAAGCGTTTCCTTGGGAGAGGCTTCCTGAAGCATGTGAAGGTGACTTTTTTGGAGTGGTCCATTTTTCCACTGTGCTAATTTACTTGTACATGTCATAAATGTGATTTGTTTTCTATACAGGACAATGGACTTCTTCAAGATATCTTCAACATCAAGGCTGACAAGGCTGAAACGCTGTCATCGAATGACAAGGTAAAACTGAGACATAGAAGGCCTTAATTTGCAATGATGATTGCTGTGTTAAGCTTTAATAACGATAATTGATTTGGTGTATGGAGTTATTTTCGAAATGTGAATGAATTATGAACTGTTATATGATTGATTCCATAGAATGCCCACAGCAAAGACACAAAGCACGCTTAGCAAGGGATTAGGCTAGGTTAAATAGTTAAGGTAAGGTTGATGGTCAATGTGTCTTGGGGTTATATATATATGCTTGTGGATTCTATGAGATGGAGGAACTATTATCCTTGAAAATCTTTGTCTAACTTGCTGTGCTGAGGACAAGAAAGAGATTGCTCATGGTCATGATCCAAGCTGTACCGTTAGGGGCTGCTTAGCGCATCTGCATCCCTTTGGTCGCTGACGCTGAAAGTGGGAGAAATTAGCTAGCACCAACGCTAATGAGTTGCGTTTGGCGCTCAGATTAAAAAAAAAAGAGTGGCACTACATTTAAGCTTCACACTGGGTGCTAAGGTTTTCTTCTCTTTTGGTATGTCTGGTTTTTGTTCCAAATGTAATTATTTTGCGGCACCTAAGCTTCTGTAGGTGGTGCTATGGGATGGGATAAAAATAGCTAAAACGATAAAATTATTAGAAGGATGATGTGTGCACTTTGCAACTAACTCGGGCAGCACTAGGGATGCACATCATTGTTTTAATTATCTCATGATCCCCAGACCCCAGAACTAGTGAAAGCTATTTACGTTCTTATGTGTTTTCAAACTTCAGGGTCCTTTTCAGAACCGTCTAATGCTTTTTGCTTGGTTGTAATGGACATAGCTTTATTTTTATTTTGTTTGTGCATCTCTTGTCAACTGATAGACTTGAAATATTCCAAAAACACTTGCAGAAAATCTTTAGATCTGGAGAAGAGAAAGGAAGAGCTCTGAAGCTGAACAAGGATCGTCGTTTAGCAGAGGTGAATAACTCTTACGCTGGCCGTTTCCTTTACTTCATATTTTGTTTCTTCTGGTTTGCTTAATTCAGTGAGATCATTCCTTGATCATTTACCCCCTCCAGTCCACAGTTGACAAATAAATGATGTTTTGAACATGTCTCAAGTCAAACTTCTAGTAGAACTTTGGCTGTTGATATCATCTTAAATGTGTATGTTTGGAACTTGAAAATCATATGTATAGCTGTGGGCATTTTCTTGACGAATTGTTTTACTGTCATTTATCCTTGTTATTATGGGTGAACATTGTGGTTCCCCATATGTGCTACCGGCACCACATAATTTATACCAGTGCATTGACTAATGTTGAATATTTCTCTTATTCATTTCAGGAGAGGAAGAACGCTGCTATGTTTGACGAGTAACAAGAAAGGAAACAAAACCTCATCGGCCCGGCATTTTACTCCTTTTGAGCTGGAATTTATTTATATCTGTGTAAACAACTACAGGCAGAATGTCCTAGAGTTTGCTCCTTGACTGTTGTCTAATTATGATGGCTTGCTGTACTTGAGAAATACTTGCCGAAATTATTACTGTTGTTATTATTATAATGTCCCATGTGTCTTTACTTTTTTAGTGCGGCTCAACGAGTGCCCTGTTGTGTTAAAAAAACACCCAAACCGTGTTAAAAAAGTAAACACATCCATCTTTTTTGAGAGAGCGCAAGGAACATCTCAGGATGATACGAGCAGACGAGCTTAACCAGGTCCACATGACCAGACATGCTTAAAACGGCATATATACCCTCGGGGTCGTTGGTTTATACTCCCTCCGTTCCTAAATGTTATATTTAGAGATTCCAATAAGAGACAACATATGAAGCAAAATGAATGAATCTACACTTTAAAATATGTCTATACGTATATAGACATATTTTAAAGTGTAGACGTATATAGACATATTTTAAAGTGTAGATTCACTCATTTTGCTTGGTATGTAGTCCGTAGTGGAATCTCTAAAAAGACGTATATTTAGGAACGGAGGGAGTAGTTTGTATCTATATCTCTATAAAAAAACTTATATTTAAAAACGGAGGGAGTAATATCGGAAGGAAAGCAGCTATATGTATATCTATACAGAACGAGCAAATGTACATCGTGGCTTGTCTGTTTATCTGCGTGCTGGTACGTCAAAACTCAAAACAAGGGGCACCCTAGTTTCTTCGGAAAGGCGAATAGAAGTAAAACAGATGTCAGATCAGGCACTAGTGCACCACACTACTGTATTCCCGGCTGATGAAGTATACACAAGCAGTTGTACCTTCCATTGTTTGGGGTTCATACTTGAGCTTGCAGGATTTTTCCAACCTCATGCCAGCGTTGTGAAAATGACTGGGAAACCCATTCACGATTGATCTGCTGTAACGCGCCACCAGTTCCTTGCCTACTTGTTGTCGTCTGTCTCCGCTGTTGGTTCAAAATTCAGCTCCTTATCCATTGTCTCTTTTAGGCACTAAGTGGCACCTAAACTTGGCATGACATCGACATCTTAACCAAAGAGTAGAATGCTAACCCAGGTTTGCAAATTCACTGTGCCTTAACAAACTGGATTGGTCAAAATAGGATATGGGATGCCAAAGGAAACCACATCGGCGGCACTGTGACCCCAATGTCTGTAGCAGAATTTGTTAGGTTGATCTCCTTCCGTTCGAACCCAACGGGTCGAACGGGCCCCTGACTCGCGTCCTGATCGGGGGCGCCCAACCCTCATATGGTTGGTGGCCCCCTGTGACCCGCGCTATATTAACAGAGGTGGGGGGCCGGGGCACGGGATACGAAGTTCACCGCCGCCACAAACCCCACCGATATTCCCTACCGATCTAGGGTTAGTGCGGTGCTCACGGGAAGCAGCCACCACCTCGTCATCTCTCTGTCATCTCCGCAGTCGCCATCCCACCATGGCCAACGGCGGGAGCTCCTCAGGCCAAAGTGAAGGTAGACTACCGATCTAACCCAGCCTACCCGATCC
Source organism: Elymus sibiricus (assembly GCA_039707655.1). Lineage (NCBI taxonomy): Eukaryota > Viridiplantae > Streptophyta > Magnoliopsida > Poales > Poaceae > Elymus > Elymus sibiricus. The sequence goes on along the minus strand of CM077666.1, from coordinate 161,246,267 downwards.
AGAGGATCCATCAATGGTTTCAGAGCCATCTAGGCTTAGTTTTTTCGGTAGAAAGAAATCAAAAGCAACAGTTTTTCCCCTCCCCAAAGAACCCTAGCAGGGCAGAGAAAAACAACACAAAAGATCACCGGAGAAGGCCTTGGGCCGCCGGCAAAGTGCGCCGCCACTCCGGCCGCGCCTGTTCCTCTCGATCCCCACACGCATCGGCAAGCCGAGGTGCGGGGACGAAGAACCACCCCACACGGGGCAAAGGGCACCGCGACCAAACCGCTCGACGGCGGCGCGCTCACCGCAAGGTGGACGCGCAACCGGCGAGGGGGAAGGCCACGGCGCCGGCGCCGCTCCATCTCCGGTCGCCGTCGGGTGAAGGGAGGCAGAGGAGCGCGCAAGCCGCGTCTCTCTCTCTCTCTGAAACGGAGGATGGAGGAAGCAGGAAGGGTGGGTAAGGAAAAGAGGCGCCGCGCGGTGCGGTGGCCTTCGGCACCGTCGCCGGCGGCCGGGGCGGGCGGCTGGGGCGCAGCCCCTTGCTCCCGCTGTCGAGGGAGACAGACAGGAGGGGCGAGGCGAAAACGAAAATGGCTAGGGTTTTGGTCGGGGGATCGCCCTCTCCCGTTTTGACCTACCGAAAACGGCGCTCGACCGTCCGATCGGATTGAATGGCTGAGATGCAAACTCTAGCTCGCGGCGGGCCACTGGGCCGAAAGACAAGGGGGCGCTGGGCCATCGGTCAAGGCCGCCACCGCTCGCACTTGCTACGGGCCATGGGCCGTGTCGCTCGCTCCCAGTGGGCAGCGTCAGCGTCACGCGGGCGACAGATAAACGTCGGGCGCTCAACAGGCCGTGGGCCGTGGGCTGCACAGAACAGCTTCAGTGTCTTTATTTTTTGTCCAGTTTTTTGGACAAATCTTATACAGTTTTTCTATTCAAAATTATTCAAAGAAATTTTTTGTTTAGAAAATAGAAAAGTAAAAGTAATACTTCTGAAAAGAAAAAGTTCATGAATTTTTTATTCATGTTTTCCGCTGCTAAATAAATAAAAATGCTCTTTTAAAAGTGAATAGAACAAAAGTGAAATTAATTTTTTTTAAGAGCATGTTAAAGTGATTATTGAAACAATTATGATCCTGTTATTTTTATGACCAACGTTGTTAATAACATGATCATGATTTGTTATTGTTATAAAAGGTGCATTTATTTCTATTTTTGCCCAACGGTGATATAGTTTTAATTGCATAAACAGTTGTATGTTTAATTTTGACCAACGTTGGATTAATGCATATGATTGTTACAATGATCTCACTTCAATTGTGATTTCAGGAGGTTACCACTTGATGAGTTGCCTAAAAGAAGTTCCCACACTCCGAGGTGATAACTACACCGAATGGAGAAAGAAAGTTGATTTAGCCTTTGTCTGTGCTGAGGTGGACTGGGTTGTGGATACCCCACAGCCGGTCCAACCTCCAGAGCCAGTCAGAGATGCAAAAGACAATGTTGCTGCATGGGAGAAAAAGAAAAAGGATCATGCTCCAGTGGAGATGTTATATTCCATCGAAAATCAAAAGTGGGTCAATGCAAACAAAAAGTGCATGGCATTTATAAAGAATACAATTGAGAACGCCATTGTGGGCTCAATTGCAGAGTGCACTTCCGCAGGGGAGTTTCTTACAAAGATAAAGAGCTAGTTCACTGGTTCTTCAAAGATATATGCCACCCAGTTGTTAAAGCAACTGGTGACAGAAAACTACACAGGTGGTGGTCATGGAATAAGAGAGCACATCCTCAGGATGAGCAACATGGCAGCTAAGCTTAAGCCCATGGATGAGGATTTGGAGCTCAAACCTGCGCTCCTGGTCCACCTGGTCATGGCTTCACTGCCAAAAGAGTTCGACACCTTTGTTGTCAACTACAATATGTCGCCTGAAAAATGGGACATAGAAAAGACTATAGCCATGTGTGTCCAAGAAGAGGAAAGACTTAAAGCCTCGCATGGTGGTTCTCTCAACTATGTGAAGGATCATAAGAAAAAGAATTACAATCAAAATAGCAAATGTTCCCCTTCAAAGCCACATGGAAAAGCTCCCCATCAGCATCAGCAGAAGTCTCTTCCAGTAGACAAGGATACATGTCTCCATTGTAAGCAGACTGGGCACTACAAGAAATACTGCCCTGTTTGGCTAAAGTCAATAATGGCAAAGAGAGGTAACAACGTTGTTTCCTTTGTAAATGAATCCTTGTATACACATTTTTCGAAATCTACTTGGTGGATTGACTCAGGAGCAACTGTTCATGTTGCAAATTCATTACAGGGATTCCATTCGACGCGGACTACGCAAAGAAGCGAAAGATGCATTGAAGTTGCAAATGGAGTTGAAGCAAAAGTTGAAGCTGTCGGCGACATCTCTCTGGAGTTAGCTGATGGATTCACGCTTCTGCTTAAAGATGTTTTATATGTTCCTTCATGTCACAGAAACTTAATTAGTGTTTCGTGTTTGGATAAAGATCATTATGAATGTCATTTTGAACATGGCAAGTGTGCCATATGGTTTAATAATACTCATGTGGGTGTTGCTTTCCTACACGATGAGCTTTATTTATTATCACTACGTGAAAAAGTGCATTCTGTGTGTAATGTGAATGAGCATGTTTCCGCGTCGAATAAAGAACAAAAGAAAAGAAAGAGAACTCACGACTCATCGAAATTATGGCACTGTCGCTTGGGCCATATTTCCAAGGGGAGAATAGAAAGATTAGTTAAAAGTGAAATTCTTCCTCCATTAGAGTTCTCAGACATAGAGCAATGCATAGATTGCATTAAAGGAAAGTATGTAAAACAAATCAAAAAAGGTGCAAACCGTAGCACAGGAACACTAGAAATCATTCACACTGACATTTGTGGACCGTTTCCCGTGAAAAGTGTGGATGGCTATGACTCGTTCATAACATTCACAGATGATTACTCCCGATATGGTTATATTTATCCAATCAAAGAAAGATCTGAAGCGTTGGATAAATTTAAGATATTCAAAGCTAAAGTTGAAAATCAGCATGATAAAAGAATAAAGATAGTAAGATCTGACCGTGGGGGGCAGTATTACGGTCGGCACACTCCATATGGCCAAGTCCCTGGACCTTTTGCAAAGTTCTTGCAGGAGACTGGCATAGTAGCCCAGTATTCAATGCCGGGCGAGCCTCAGCAAAATGGAGTAGCTGAAAGGCGCAACCGTACTCTTTGTTAGGGAACGTTGCATGGGAAACAAAAAATTTCCTACGCACACACAAGATCTATCCATGGTGATGAGCATCTACGAGAGGGAGAGTGAATCTACATACCCTTGTAGATCGCTAAGCGGAAGCGTTAAGAAACGCGGTTGATGTAGTCGAACGTCTCCGCGATCCAAATCGCAAGTCGTCCCTCGATCCGATCATGAACTAGTGCCGAACGGACGGCACCTCCGTGTTCAACACACGTACGGCTTGATGACGCCTTCACCTCCTCGATCCAGCGAGCGATGATGAAGTAGTAGATGAGTTCCGGCAGCACGACGGCGTGGTGATGGTGGTGAGGAACAATCTCTGCAGGGCTTCGCCAAGCACTACGGAGATTATGACGGGAGAACTAGAAGGTTAGGGTTGCCGACACACGGCTTGGGAAATCTTGATGTATCACGTGTGTTAGCCCTGCCCCTCTATTTATATGTTGAGCCCTGGGGTCTAAACTTGGAGAGAAAGCCTCCACAAGGTCGGTTTTGCTCGCACAAGGTCGGTTTGGCCCGCACGGAAAGAGTCTAACTCGGATTCCAGCAGTATCGCGTACAAGCGGTAGTACCGCTTGAGCGGTAGTACCGCTTTCACATGAGCGGTAGTACCGCTTACGCGGTAGTACTGCCTTACCAGCGGTAGTACCGCTTAAGGCAGCAGCAAAACTTCCTTTTGCACTTTCCAATACCTCGTGGGCTTTACCCCTTTGGCTCATATAAAGTGTTGCTGCACCCGAACACTTCGGTAAACATCTGGAACTCCTTCCGATGAATTCCGGAACCCTTCCGGAGATCAAAACACTATTATCACATATATCAATCTTTACCTCCGGACTCTTCCGGAGTTCCTCGTCATGTCCGGGATCTTATCCGGGACTCCGAACAACTTTCGGTCACCAACAAAATAACTCAACTATACTAATCGTCACCAAACGTTAAGTGTGTAGACCCTGCGGGTTCGAGAACTATGTAGACATGACCGAGACACCTCTACGATCAATAACCAATAGCGGGACCTGGATGCCCATATTGGCTCCTACATATTCTACGAAGATCTTTATCGGTCGAACCTCTATGTCAAGGATTCAGTTAATCCCGTATGCCGTTCCCTTTGTTCTTCGGTATGTTACTTGCCCGAGATTCGATCGTCGGTATCTCTATACCTAGTTCAATCTCGTTACCGGCAAGTCTCTTTACTCGTTCCGTAATACAAGATCTCGTGGCTAACACTTTAGTCACATTGCTTGCAAGGCTCATTGTGATGTTGTATTACCGAGTGGGCCCTGAGATACCTCTCCGTCACACGGAGTAACAAATCCCAGTCTTGATCCATGCCAACCCAACAGACACCCTCGGAGATACCTGTAGAGCATCTTTATAGTCACCCAGTTACGTTGCGACGTTTGATACACACAAGGTATTCCTCCGATGTCAGGGAGTTGCATGATCTCATGGTCATAGGAACAGATACTTGACATGCAGAAAACAATAGCAATAAACTGACACGATCATATGCTACGTTCGTAGTTTGGGTCTTGTCCATCACATCATTCTCCTAATGATGTGATCCCATTATCAAATGACATCTTATGTCCATGGCTAGGAAACCTTCACCATCTTTTGATCAACGAGCTAGTCAACTAGAGGCTTACTAGGGACACAGTGTTGTCTATGTACCCACACATGTATTTGAGTTTCCAATCAATACAATTATAGCATGGATAATAAACGATTATCATGAACAAGGAAATATAATAATAACTAATTTATTATTGCCTCTAGGGCATATTTCCAACAGTCTCCCACTTGCACTAGAGTCAATAATTTAGTTCACATCACTATGTGATTTACATTGTAATGAATCGAACACCCATGCAGTTCTGGTGTTGTTCATGTTTAGCCCTTGGAAGAGGTTTAGTCATCGGATCTGCAACATTCAGATCCGTGTGTACTTTGCAAATATTTATGTCGTCCTCCTTGATGTAATCGCGGATGGAATTGAAACGTCGCTTTATGTGTCTGGTCCTCTTGTGAAATCTTGGTTCCTTGGCTAGAGCAATGGCACCAGTATTATCACAAAACAAAGTCATTGGGTTAAGCGCACTAGGCACTACTCCAAGATCTGTCATGAACTCCTTCATCCAGACACCTTCCTTCGCCGCCTCCGAGGCAGCGATGTACTCCGCTTCGCATGTAGAATCAGCTACCACGCTTTGCTTGGAACTGCACCAGCTAACCGCACCCCCATTAAGAATAAATACGTATCCGGTTTGCGACTTAGAGTCATCCGGATCAGTGTCAAAGCTTGCATCGACGTAACCCTTTACGACGAGCTCTTGATCACCTCCATAAACGAGAAACATGTCCTTAGTCCTTTTCAGGTACTTTAGGATATTCTTGACCGCCGTCCAGTGTTCCACTCCTGGATCACTTTGAAACCTTCCGGCCATACTTATGGCAAGGCTGACATCGGGTCTTGTGCACAGCATTGCATACATGATAGAGCCTATGGCTGAAGCATAGGGGATGACGCTCATCTTTTCTCTATCTTCTGCAGTCACTGGGCATTGAGTCTTACTCAACTTCACACCTTGCAATACAGGCAAGAACCCCTTCTTGGACTGATCCATTTTGAACTTCTTCAAAACTTTGTCAAGGTATGTGCTTTGTGAAAGTCCTATTAAGCGTCTCGATCTATCTCTATAGATCTTGATGCCTAATATGAAAGCAGCTTCTCCTAGGTCCTTCATTGAAAAACTCTTGTTCAAATATTCCTTCACGCTTTCCAACATTTCTATATTGTTTCCAATCAGTAATATGTCATCCACATATAATATTAGAAACGCTATAGAGCTCCCACTCACTTTCTTGTAAATACAAGCTTCTCCGTAAACTTGTATAAACTCGAACGCTTTGATCACCTCATCAAAGCGAAGATTCCAACTCCGAGATGCTTGCACCAGTCCATAAATGGATCGCTGGAGTTTGCAAACTTTGTCAGCATTCTCTGGATCGACAAAACCTTCTGGTTGCATCATATACAACTCTTCCTTAAGGAAACCGTTAAGGAACGCTGTTTTGACATCCATCTGCCAAATTTCATAATCGAAAAAGGCAGCTATTGCTAACATGATTCTGACGGACTTAAGCATCGCTATGGGTGAGAAGGTCTCATCGTAGTCAACTCCTTGAACTTGTGAAAAACCCTTTGCCACAAGTCGAGCTTTATAGACGGTGACATTACCGTCCGCGTCCGTCTTCCTCTTAAAGATCCATTTGTTCTGAATGGCCTTACGCCCTTCAGGTAATACTTCCAAAGTCCATACTTTGTTTTCATACATGGATCCCATCTCGGATTTCATGGCCTCTAACCACTTCTCGGAATCCGGGCCCATCATCGCTTCTCCATAGCTCGTAGGTTCATCGTTGTCTAACATGACCTCTAAGACAGGGTTGCCGTACCACTCAGGAGTAGTACGCGTCCTTGTCGACCTACGAGGTTCGATAGCAACTTGATCCAAAGCTTCATGATCATCATCATTAACTTCCTCTTCAGCTGTTGTAGGCTCTACAGAAACGTCTTTCTGCGCTGCGCTACTTTCAGGTTGAAGTAAAGGTTCAACAACCTCATCAAGTTCTATCTTCCTCCCACTCAATTTTTTCGAGAGAAACTCTTTCTCAAGAAATGTTCCGTTTTTAGCGACAAACACTTTGCCTTCGGATCTGAGGTAGAAGGTATACCCAACTGTCTCTTTTGGGTATCCTATGAAGACGCATTTCTCCGCTTTGGGTTCCAGCTTTTCAGGCTGAAGCTTTTTGACATAAGCATCACATCCCCAAACTTTAAGAAACGACAGCTTTGGCTTCTTGCCAAACCAAAGTTCATATGGCGTCGTCTCAACGGATTTCGATGGTGCCCTATTTAAAGTGAATGCAGCTGTCTCTAATGCATAACCCCAAAACGATAGTGGCAAATCGGCAAGAGACATCATAGATCGCACCATATCCAATAAGGTTCGATTACGACGTTCGGACACACCATTACGCTGTGGTGTTCCAGGCGGTGTTAGTTGTGAAACAATTCCACATTGTCTTAAGTGACTGCCAAACTCATAACTCAGATATTCTCCTCCTCGATCAGATCGTAGGAATTTAATCTTCTTGTTACGATGATTCTCAACTTCACTCTGAAATTGTTTGAACTTTTCAAATGTTTCAGACTTGTGTTTCATTAAGTAAATATACCCATATCTACTTAAGTCATCAGTGAAGGTGAGAAAGTAACGATAACCACCGCGCGCCTCAATGCTCATCGGACCGCACACATCAGTATGTATGATTTCCAATAAGTCACCTGCCCGTTCCATTGTTCCAGAGAACGGCGTTTTAGTCATCTTGCCCATGAGGCATGGCTCACATGTGTCAAGTGATTCAAAATCAAGTGACTCCAAAAGTCCATCAGCATGGAGCTTCCTCATGCGTTTTACGCCAATATGACCTAAACGGCAGTGCCACAAGAAAGTGGTATTATCATTATCAATTCTACATCTTTTGGCATCAATGTTATGAACATGTGTATCATTACTATCGAGATTCAATAAGAATAAACCCCTCACATCGGGTGCATGACCATAAAAGATATTACTCATATAAATAGAACAACCATTATTCTCTGATTTAAATGAGTAACCGTCTCGCAATAAACAAGATCCAGATATAATGTTCATGCTTAACGCAGGCACTAAATAACAATTATTCAGGTTCATCACTAATCCCGATGGCAATCGAAGAGCGAGCGTGCCGACGGCGATCACATCAACCTTGGAACCATTTCCCACGCGCATCGTCACTTCGTCCTTTGCCAGCCTCCGTCTATTCCGCAGTTCCTGTTTTGAGTTGCAAATATGAGCAACCGCACCGGTATCAAATATCCAGGCACTACAACGAGAGTTGGTAAGGTACACATCAATAACATGTATATCATATATACCTTGTTTGTTGTTGGCCGCCTTCTTGTCAGCCAAATACTTGGGGCAGTTCCGCTTCCAGTGTCCAGTTCCCTTGCAATGAAAGCACACAGTTTCTGGTTTGGGTCCAGCCTTGGGTTTCTTCACGAGAGGAGCAACTGCTTTGCCACTCTTCTTGGAGTTACCCCTCTTACCCTTGCCATTTTTCTTGAAACTAGTGGTTTTATTGACCATCAACACTTGATGCTCCTTCTGAATTTCAGACTCAGCGGCTTTCAGCATCGCAAATAGCTCGGCGACTGACTTGTTCATCCCGTGCATGTTATAGTTCAACACGAAGCTCTTGTAGCTAGGTGGCAATGATTGAAGAACTCTGTCAGTGATAGCCTCTGGCGGAAGGGGCATCCCCAATTCAGCCAGACGGGTGGAGTACCCAGACATTCTGAGTACGTGATCACTGATAGACCCGTTCTCCTCCATCTTGCAAGCATAGAACTTATCGGAGATCTCATATCTCTCGATCCGGGCATTCTTCTGAAAGATAAACTTCAACTCCTGGAACATCTCATATGCTCCATGACGTTCAAAACGTCTTTGAAGTCCCGGTTCTAAGCCATACAATATTGCACATTGAACTATTGAGTAATCTTCAGAATGAGCCTGCCAGGCGTTCACAACGTCTAGAGACTCAACTGGAGCGGGTGGATCACCAAGCGGTGCATCAAGGACATAAGCCTTCTGGGAAGCCGTAAGGATAATCCTTAGATTACGGGCCCAGTCCACAAAGTTACTTCCATCATCTTTCAACTTAGCTTTCTCTAGGAACGCATTAAAATTCAGGGGTGCTACTGCGCGAGCCATGATCTACAACATAAATATAGCAAAGACAACTTAGACTATTGTTCAAGATAATGAGTTTAGTTAATCATATTACTTAAAAACTCCCACTCAAATTGACATCCCTCAGGTCATTCGAGTGTAACATGATCCAAATCCACCAACTCAAGTCCGATCATCACGTGAGTTGAGGTGGTTTCAATGGTGAACATCTTCATGTTGATCATATCTACTATATGACTCATGTTCGACCTTTCGGTCTCTTGTGTTCCGAGGCCATGTCTGTACATGCTAGGCTCGTCAAGTTTAACCCGAGTGTTCCGCATGTGCAACACTGGCTTGTACCCGTTGTATGTGAACGTAGAGTCTATCACACCCGATCATCACGTGGTGTCTCGAAACGACGAACTTTCGCAACGGTGCACACCCGGGGAGAACACAATTTTATCTTGAAATTTAAGTGAGGGATCACCTTATAATGCTACCGTCGTCCTAAGCAAAATAAGATGCATAAAAGGATTAACATCACATGCAAATCATAAGTGACATGATATGGCCATGAACTTGTGCTTTTGATCTCCATCTCCAAAGCACCGGCATGATCTCCATCGTCACCGGCATGACACCATGATCTCCATCATCTTGATCTCCATCAACGTGTCGCCATGAGGTTGTCGCGCCGACTGTTGCTTCCATGACTATTGCTAACTCATAGCGATAAAGTAAAGCAAAACGGCGAAAATAATTAAAGACAACTCTATGGCTCCTGCCATTTGCCGTACTCATCGACATGCAAGTCGTGATATTTTATACAACACATGATCATCTCATACATCACATATATCTCATCATGTAATTGGCCATATCACATCACAACATACCCTGCAAAAACAAGTTAGACGTCCTCTAATTGTTGTTGCAAATTTTACGTGGCTGCTACGGGTATCTAGCAAGAACGATTCTTACCTATGCAAAACCACAACGTGGTGTAGTGATTGCTTTTTGATCTTCTAAAAGAACCCTCTTCATTGAAATCGATTCAACTAAAGTGAGAGAGACAGACACCCGCCAGTCACCTTTATGCAACGAGTGCACGTAGCGGTGAAACCTGTCTCGCGTAAGCGTACGCGTAATGTCGGTCCGGGCCGCTTCATCTCACAATACCGCCGAATCAAATATCAACTAGTAACGGCAAGCAATATGTATACACCCACGCCCACAACTCGTTTGTGTTCTACTCGAGATCTCATCTACGCATAAACCTCGCTCTGATACCACTGTTGGGGAACGTTGCATGGGAAACAAAATTTTTCCTACGCACACACAAGATCTATCCATGGTGATGAGCATCTACGAGAGGGAGAGTGAATCTACATATCCTTGTAGATCGCTAAGCGGAAGCGTTAAGAAACGCGGTTGATGTAGTCGAACGTCTCCGCGATCCAAATCGCAAGTCGTCCCTCGATCCGATCACGAACTAGTGCCGAACGGACGGCACCTCCGCGTTCAACACACGTACGGCTTGATGACGCCTTCACCTCCTCGATCCAGCGAGCAATGATGAAATAGTAGATGAGTTCCGGCAGCACGACGGCGTGGTGATGGTGGTGAGGAACAATCTCTGCAGGGCTTCGCCAAGCACTACGGAGATTATGACGGGAGAACTAGAAGGTTAGGGTTGCCGACACACGGCTTGGGAAATCTTGATGTATCCCGTGTGTTAGCCCTGCCCCTCTATTTATATGTTGAGCCCTGGGGTCTAAACTTGGAGAGAAAGCCTCCACAAGGTCGGTTTTGCCCGCACAAGGTCGGTTTGGCCCGCACGGAAAGAGTCTAACTCGGATTCCAGCAGTATCGCGTACAAGCGGTAGTACCGCTCACGAGCGGTAGTACCGCTTGAGCGGTAGTACCGCTTTCACATGAGCGGTAGTACCGCTTACGCGGTAGTACTGCCTTACCAGCGGTAGTACCGCTTAAGGCAGCAGCAAAACTTCCTTTTGCACTTTCCAATACCTCGTGGGCTTTACCCCTTTGGCTCATATAAAGTGTTGCTGCACCCGAACACTTCGGTAAACATCTGGAACTCCTTCCGATGAATTCCGGAACCCTTCCGGAGATCAAAACACTATTATCACATATATCAATCTTTACCTCCGGACTCTTCCGGAGTTCCTCGTCATGTCCGGGATCTTATCCGGGACTCCGAACAACCTTCGGTCACCAACAAAATAACTCAACTATACTAATCGTCACCAAACGTTAAGTGTGTAGACCCTGCGAGTTCGAGAACTATGTAGACATGACCGAGACACCTCTACGATCAATAACCAATAGCGGGACCTGGATGCCCATATTGGCTCCTACATATTCTACGAAGATCTTTATCGGTCGAACCTCTATGTCAAGGATTCAGTTAATCCCGTATGCTGTTCCCTTTGTTCTTCGGTATGTTACTTGCCCGAGATTCGATCGTCGGTATCTCTATACCTAGTTCAATCTCGTTACCGGCAAGTCTCTTTACTCGTTCCGTAATACAAGATCTCGTGGCTAACACTTTAGTCACATTGCTTGCAAGGCTCATTGTGATGTTGTATTACCGAGTGGGCCCTGAGATACCTCTCCGTCACACGGAGTAACAAATCCCAGTCTTGATCCATGCCAACCCAACAGACACCCTCGGAGATACCTGTAGAGCATCTTTATAGTCACCCAGTTACGTTGCGACGTTTGATACACACAAGGTATTCCTCCGATGTCAGGGAGTTGCATGATCTCATGGTCATAGGAACAGATACTTGACATGCAGAAAACAATAGCAATAAACTAACACGATCATATGCTACGTTCGTAGTTTGGGTCTTGTCCATCACATCATTCTCCTAATGATGTGATCCCATTATCAAATGACATCTTATGTCCATGGCTAGGAAACCTTCACCATCTTTTGATCAACGAGCTAGTCAACTAGAGGCTTACTAGGGACACAGTGTTGTCTATGTACCCACACATGTATTTGAGTTTCCAATCAATACAATTATAGCATGGATAATAAACGATTATCATGAACAAGGAAATATAATAATAACTAATTTATTATTGCCTCTAGGGCATATTTCCAACACTCTTATGGATATGGTGCGCAGCATGATGAGTTACTCCACCTTGCCATTGGGGTTATGGATGGAGGCGCTTAAAACCGCCATTCATATTCTCAATAGAGTACCAAGCAAGTCGGTGCCCAAAACACCGTACGAGTTGTGGACAGGAAGAGTGCCCTTCCTACAACACTTAAGGGTGTGGGGGAGCCCAGCTGAGGCCAAAGTGTTTAATCCAAATATTGCAAAGTTAGATCCCAAAACAGTCAGTTGCCACTTCATTGGCTATCCTGATAGATCAAAGGGTTTTCGTTTCTACTGTCCAGACAGATATACAAAGTTTGTAGAAACAAGACATGCAGTCTTCTTAGAGGACGAAATGATGAGGGGGAGCATGGTAGCTCGGAAAATTGATCTTGAGGAGAAGAGGGTGCATGTACCTAATCCGATGATTCAAGAGCCATTTTTCTCACTACCAGTTACAACTCCACCCATGACAACTATGGGGGTAGACCCGAAACCTGTCCGTCAGGAGCCGACTGAACCCGTTGTTGAGCATGAAAGGGAGGTGCAACAGCAAATTTTAGAAGAAGTGCCAGAAGTTGAGGCACATAATGTGCCAGAAACTGAGGCCCTTAGAAGATCCAATAGAACAAGAAGATCAGCTATTTCTACTAATTATAAAGTTTATAACACAGAAATGGTTCATATGGAAGGTGATCCTACCACATATGAAGAAGGCATTAGAAGCCCTAACTCATCAAAATGGCTAGAGGCAATGGAAGATGAAATGAAATCGATGAGTTCCAAAGATGTTTGGGACTTAGAGGAAATACCTAAAGGAGCCAAAACAGTGGGCTGCAAATGGGTCTACAAAACAAAGTATGACCCTAATGGGAATGTAGAAAAGTATAAAGCCCGACTTGTGGCAAAAGGATTTACACAAAGAGAAGGGATAGACTACAATGAGACTTTTTCCCCAGTCTCATGTAAGGACTCCTTCAGAATCGTAATGGCATTAGTTGCACATTTTGATTTAGAGTTGCATCAAATGGATGTTAAGACGACATTTCTGAATGGTGATTTAAAAGAAAAAGTTTACATGAAACAACCCAAGGGTTTTATCATGGAAGGCAAGGAAAATATGGGATGCCGCCTGAAGAAATCCATTTATGGATTAAGGCAAGCCTCTAGACAGTGGTATCTAAAGTTTAATCAGAAGATTAAAAGTTTTGGATTTAAAGAAAATATTGAGGATAACTGCATTTATGCAAAGTTTAAAAATGGGAAATATATTTTCCTAATCTTGTATGTGGATGATATCTTGCTTGCTAGCAGTGATGTTAATCTACTACAAGAAACAAAGAAGTTCTTGTCCTCAAATTTTGATATAACAGATCTTGGTGAAGCATCATATGTTTTGGGCATAGAGATTCACCGAGATAGGAACAATGGAGTCTTAGGACTATCGCAGAAAGCATATTTAGAAAAGGTTCTTCAAAAGTATAATATGCATGCGAGTAAAGCCACACCTGCTCCTATAGTCAAGGGCGATAGTTTTGGGAAATTCCAATGTCCCAAGAACCAGTACGAGATCGATCAAATGAAAGCAGTACCATATGCTTCGGCTGTTGGAAGCTTACAGTATGCACAAGTGTGCACTCGCCCTGACTTAGCTTTCATCACCGGGGTACTCGGTAGATATCAAGAGAATCCAGGCATAGAGCACTGGAAGATGGTAAAGAAAGCATTGCGTTATGCGCAAGGCATGAAGGACTACATGCTAGCATACAGGAGATGTGATTCCCTAGAGATAAAAGGGTATTCAGACGCAGATTTTGCGGGGGACAGAGATGATAGAAAATCCACGTCAGGATACGTATTCACTCTCGCTGGGGGAGCTATTTCGTGAAAAAACTCCAAACAGTCGATAGTTGCATCATCCACGATGTATGCAGAATTCATAGCATGCTTCGAGGCCACGGGGCAGGCGATATGGCTAAAGAAATTTATACCCGACTTGAAAGTGGTAGATTGTATTCACAAACCACTAAAGATGTACTGTGACAACCAGCCCGCAGTATTCTATGCTCACAACAACAAGTCGAGTAATGCTGCCAAAACAATAGAGATAAAGTATTATGTTGTGAAAGATAAAATCCAGGATCACACTATAAGTCTCGAGCATATAAGGACAAAGGATATGCTTGCGGATCCGCTTACGAAAGGCTTACCACCCAATGTGTTCAAGGAACACTTAGCCGGTATGGGTTTAAGGGAAAGCCTTATGATTCCTGGATCATAAGAGGCCCAAAAGGAACAGAATTTGTTTCTAAACAAAACGTATGTCGTAGCTGTATGATTCTATCGGCGATTAAGCTGTGACGATGAAACATGCTCTATGTACCAATATGTGATGAAACAAATAAACTAGAAAGTATAAGGTTAAAAGTAAAGTTGAGATCAAGGGGGAGAATGTTAGGTTGATCTCCTTCCGTTCGAACCCAACGGGTCGAACGGGCCCCTGACTCGCGCCCTGATCGGGGGCGCCCAACCCTCATAAGGTTGGTGGGCCCCTGTGACCCGCGCTATATTAACAGAGGTGGGGGGCCGGGGCACGGGATACGAAGTTCACCGCCGCCACAAACCCCACCGATATTCCCTACCGATCTAGGGTTAGTGCGGTGCTCACGGGAAGCAGCCACCACCTCGTCATCTCTCTGTCATCTCCGCAGTCGCCATCCCACCATGGCCAACGGCGGGAGCTCCTCAGGCCAAAGTGAAGGTAGACTACCGATCTAACTCAGCCTACCCGATCCAGAGGATCCATCAGAATTAGCACACCCTTCCGTCATTTATGAGACACAGATTGAAAGATCAACCATAGACTGTAGTTGACAGATCTCCCATGGAAAGGGGAATTCTTCTGCCAGCGAATCTGAATTGGTCCATGCCCCTGGATTCCAATTGGTGTCACTTGTTTATTTACAACCAAGATAGCTGATAAAATAAAGCTGAAACACAGACCGGAGGGAGGAATACAAAATCGGTGGTTCAGTGTTAGCGGTCGGTTAGGACCCTAAGCAAAGGTCAGTCCAATATTGTTCTGAAAATCGAGGTGCAATTTTTGGATCTGATGAATGGTAATTCACTAACTGTTTCAACTCTTAGCAATTGACTGAAAACCATCCAAATTTGGATGTGGATTCAAAAAGAGAGTTGGGGGTTTAATCTTAGACAAACAGAAGAGGTCAGGGTTGTAAAGTGGACTTCTCTCATTCAAAAAAATTCCACTGGGACTCCGCGAGATAACTGGCTATTGTCAGTAACCGGTACCAGACATGATCCTATACAGTTTATGTAACTGGCTTTTGAATCCTTGACTGAAGGGCATCTGTTGGAAGGTCCACTGCCATGACAGCAAGCAAAACGTACATTCACCAATAATTACCACATGAACATTCTCCGTCCTTGAAATGATGAAACCGCTTAACATCCCTAACGACAATCTCCCGTCCAACTGCCAGTGACATGAACATCATCGCAGTATGACAATCGCCGCATATTCTCAAGTTTTTAAGAACTGTAACTGTGGCTCCAAGAGGCAACTTTAGAAGTCCAAAACTAACTGCCAGTTTCTCACTATGCGCAAATAATACGTATTCCTTTTGATGGGGTGCCATATCTTGCAGGACAAACTTTGTATCAGGAACATATCCCAGCTTTCTCATCTTAGCAGCAACCATTTCAAGGAACTTGTAGACTTCATGCGCTTCCGGATGTTTTGTGTCACCGACAACAAACACATGAACCTTGTTTCCGACCTCTATCCAGCTGCATCCGGGCTCCTTCTTCACCCCACGATCACGCATTAGCTTCCTTACTCGTGCAGCATCAACCCAGCGTCCAGCAGCTGAATATGTGTTGGACAGTAGTATGTATGTGCCATCATGCTGCGGTATCTTCTCAAAGAGCTGATCTGCCGCATAAGCACCAAGTTCCGTATCTCCATTAATCCGACAGCCAGAGAGAATCGCCTCCCAAATGGCTGGGGTAGACTCAAAAGGCATCGTCTTGATCAAATCCATTGCTTCTCCAATTCTTCCAGCTCGGCCAAGCAAATCTATCAGCCGAGCATAGTGATCTTCTCCAGGCCTAATGCCAAAGTCCCTTTTCATGGACTCAAAATATTGAAAGCCTTCGTCTACTAAGCCAGCATGATTGCAGGCTGCTAAAATTGTGAGGAATGAAATCCGATCAGGATCTATGCCTTTAGCAACCATCTGGTCAAAGAGGTCAAGTGCCTCTCTACCGTGTCCATGCTGCCCAAGGGCTGCAATCATGGCATTCCATGAGACAGAGTCAACATTGGGCATCACAAGGAACACAAGGCGAGCATCTTTCACAGCACCACATTTACCATACATGGTTAGTAGTGCATTTCCCGCAGAATTGCTTGCCTCGAAACCACACCGCACAATATGTGCATGGAGCTGCTTTCCATGCTTCAACGCCCCAAGTTCACCACATGCAGCTACTGCACCAGCATAGGTGTAATCACATGGCTTGACATCCTCAGACCTCATCTGGTTAAATAGCTTCAGAGCATCTTCTGCGAGACCTCCGTGGACATACCCCGATACCATCACCATCCATGATAACTCACTTCTATATGGCATCTCCTTAAATATCCTAGCTGCATTGTCCAAGCAACCGCTCTCGATATACCCTGACAAAATGGTGTTCCAAGAAACGACATCCTTCAAAGTCATACTGTCAAATATCCTTGCAGCAACAGAAATCTTCCCGGACTTCGAGTATAAGGTCACCAGCGCATTGTTAACAGGTAAAGCTGCCTCAGGAACAAAATCTGGCTGCAACCGAATGAACTGCCCATGGACAGACTTCCCATGCAGAAAGAACCCGGCATTTGCACACGCACTCAGGACACTGGTAAATGTGAATTCGTCGGGTGGTATCCTTTTTGACACCATCCTCCTGAACAGCTCAAACGCCTCTGCACACATTCCCGATTGCACATACCCTGAAATCATCGCATTCCACACCACATCGAACTCTCCATCAACCTCTTCAAATGCTGATCTAGCAGCATGGACATCGCCTTTCCTGACATAGCCCACAACTATAGTGGTCCACGAGAGCTCATCCTTAACCGGCATTTCGTCAAGCACCTTGCGCGCGTCCCGAGCCACCTCAGGTGCATCACATTTCATGTAGAGCGCAATGAGCGCGTTGGACACCGATAATACAGCCCCGGCGCCCAGTTTGAGGACGGCTCCGTGCAGCTGCCTGCAGTGCGACGCCGCGAGGTTGTGCATGTGTCCGACGGCGCTGAGGAGCCCAGTGAAGGAGTAGTCATCTGGGCGAAGGGAGTCAGAGCAAAGCAGGGAGCGAAACACGGAGACCGCGGGCGCGGCGAGGGAGGCGCGGGCGAACGCCGATATCATGGCGTTGTGGAGCACGGTGTCCCGGCGGGGGAGCGGGACGGAGTCGAAGAAGGAGGCGGCATCGGGGAGGCGGCCGGCGACGGCGTAGGCGGAGACGAGGGACGTGGCGGCGATGGGGCCGGGGTCCGAGCGGAAGAGGATCGCCGGGGTGGCGAGGTCGGGGGAGAGGGTGTAGAGGTGGAGGAGGCGGAGTGTGAGGTGGGGGTGGGACGGGTTGTGGAGAAGCGCGGCGGTGAGGAGGCGCGCGTGGAGGCGGCGGAGGGAGCGGAGGAAGGAGCGGGGGGAGGCCGGAACAGGGGAGTGGCGCGCGGCAAGCTGGCGGAGGAGGACGGAGCATTGGTAGGGGAGGGAGGCGACGGCGTGCGGCGGCGGCGGCGGCATCGCTCGTCGGCGTTGTTAGGCGGTTTTGGGGCGCGCGCAGCAGCCCATGGTTCGAATGGCGATGTGCCACGGCCCACGGGGTCTTGTTTGGGGTTTAGGCGTTCTGAACTCTGTCAACTAAAAAAAAAAAAAAAGGCGTTCTGAACTCTGAAGAATGTTCATTGTGGTTTCCCTAAAAAAAGAGAATGTTCGTTGTGGTTTCCCTAAAAAAAGAGAATGTTCATTGTGGTTTCCCTAAAAAAAAAGAATGTTCATTGTGGTATGAGAGAGGTACCCATTTTTGCAAACAGAAACTTGGGAATGCCAAAAAATTGTGTAGACCAAATTTGAGCAAATAGACGAGCACCGAAAAATACGACGACGAAACAAGTGAGTGGAAGCAAAATTACTCTGGCTTGACAAAAAATTGGCAGCAAACTAAGTTTTTTTTTTTGAACACAGTACAGACGCAAGCGCTCATATACACGCACATACACTCACCCCTATGAACGCACACACGCACACCCTACCCCTATGAGCACCTCCGAGAGACTGAGCCGGCATATCATCTTGAAATTTACGAAGTCACCGTAGGCACCTCGTCATCGACGTGAACGTCTCCTCCCACTGAATGCGCATCGCCGAAAATCCTGAAATAATTCCAGGAATAAATGCGAGCACCAGGATTTAAATTTTTCACGTCCCATTTTGTAGAGATATGTTAAGTTCCAGTATGAAGACAATTCGAAGATGCCATGCTATGGTTTAAATGAATGTACTTTGGGTAAAATCAATTTGGGTTGCCAGCAAGAAGTTTTAGAAAGCAAACTATTTTTCTTGAGACGGAGTTTTGCCTCATCGAATAGTTTTTTTTTAGGGAGCCTCATCAATTAATTAAGAAGAAGAGAATTTCCTAGTTAATTTACGGAAAATCGGGCGAAAACCAATACAAACGGACAAAACGTGTCTTCTAGTTTCACGAGTTCAGTCTCTGCAATGCGTCATGTCCAACGAAACACTTTTCTCCTCCCCACGAGCGACTCCCAGGCGTCCAGGACTTTTCGCCTCCCACCGGTGATGCTGCCGATCTGCCTCATCTCTTGTGGCCTTAGGGTCATGGAAGCGTAGTGGATCCTGGTCCTTGCCGATGGGAGTGCTCCTTCATCTTTTTTAGGTGTTTTTTTGAGTCTGCTTATGGTTTGTATCCTGCTCAGAAAGACGAGGCAATGGCGGCTCCCTAAAAATGGAATAAGGTTCTCCTCACCTAGCCCCTGTCCCGGCGGTGCGTCTCGCGTCGTCGCGGCATTCGGTTGGTGTTTGTCTTCGGCGGACCCGCATGGATCCGGTCTTCGTTCGTCTGCGCTCATGTGTCTATGGATTGGATCCTTCTGATCTACGCTTCTCTTCATCGACGACGGATGTTGTTCTGGTCCGCTGGTCCTTTGGGGCCTTAGCATGATGACTTCCCGACTGTTTACTACAACAGGGTTTGCCCCGCTCCTGTAAGGGAGGGGCGCTGATGACTGCACACTTTTGGCTCACTCTTGTGCTTGTAGTCGTCGTTAAGTGATCTACGGAGATGGATGTAATTTTTGTTACTTCTGGTGTTCTTTATACTACCATGATGTTTGATGAAATAGATTGAAAGTTTTTCCTGCAAAAAAAGTCTATGCTATACGTCCTGTGTTTACTAACTGCGAATGGTATTGCATGTTTATTAGATATTGATACAAAACAAGCAGGGGTCTTTTGTGACATGTTACTTTTGTTATTTTGTTTATTTTATTTTTACTCAACGAACATGTCATTTATCCTTTTTTTTCCAACACAAGTTGGATTTGGACTTCAGATTTGAGGAGATGTTTAATGAATTAAGGGAAGAAATTTCATGATATTTTGAGGATTGTAGTCCTTAGGAATTTTTGCTATGTAAGTTCTTTGATTTTTAGGATTGCAACCATAGAAGATATTCCTATGGATCCATTTGCACTATATTTAGTAGGAAAAATTCAATGGAATCCAACCTCTTTGGAAAAAAAATCCTAAATTATGAGCAACAAACACCTTTCAAATCCTATAGAATTCAATGCCACTGCAATCCTATGTTTTACATGTTCTTACGCTTTGAGAATCCTGCGAATCATAGAGAAGATGTCGTGCTAGAACAAACAATCATTTCAAATCTAGGCGTTTCACTTGACAAATCCATCTCTTCTTTTGCGTGGCAACAACACATTCTCCTTGTCCTATCAGAGGTCTTGTGGTACTAGGCCTCTTTGGTTCATAGAAATGTAGAGAAAAATATAAGAATATGAAATTTTACTTGGGGCCACTATTCACCAATTTGGTTCAAAGAAATAGAATAAAGAGGAAAAAAATAGGGAGATTTCCTTTATCTTTGTTTCAAAGGACATCTGAATTGCAATCGTCTTGGACATATTTTTTTAGATTTCTATTCATGATGAATATACCAAGATCTTTAGTACCATAATATGCATCCCTAACTCATCCCTAATTTTTTTGAAGGGTGCATCCCTAATTTCCTTGTCAGTAATATAGATTCCTCTTCTCGTTGTGCACCGAGGAGAGGAGGAGCGGTATCTTTGCCATTTGCCACACGAGGGCGGCAATATGGATTCTCGGTAAAGTATCTTCGCCTCGACTGTTTGCTCCACTGCTATGCCGACATTTGAACCAAACAGCAGCGACCCTACATCAAGCCTGCCTCCAACCGTTGTTCGAATACATCAACAAAATCCTAACAAATTCTACAAGAGAACTTGCATGGTTTCGATGATGGTTCATGACATGATTTGCTGATGCTAAAACTAATTTTCACATCATTTGTTTTTAGCGCGGATTGTGCTCTTAATACAACTCATAATTAAAATACTTTCTCTATTTTCCAAGGTACCGAAACACCTCATTTCCTTTCTATAATCGCCGTCTCATGCTTTTTTGATGGTGTCACTCAAATGTCCCTCTCTCTTTTTTGATAAAATTCAAAGGTCCCTGCTCCATGTTTGTATATGCTACAAAGGTTCACGGTACATGTACATGCTAGTACAAATATATCATATCGACATATTCGTACCTACAAATTCCCATCCACGGAGTACCACTTGCAGCAAAGCTGCCTAGACTGCTAAAAGCAAGGCATCGATGCCAATTGGCAAACAAGCATAACTCGAGCAATAGTTCACCGTGCGTGTCTGTCCCCACTAATGCATGTCGACGAAGCTACATCTACATTAACCAGTCGATGCACCCGCGGCCATGATGATAGTCGCTGGATCGAATGAATGTATATCGACGTCGGCAACGCATCCTAGGCTTGTAGGCTCCCCTCCGACGCAGTGTTTGTAGTTGCAGAGCACAGTATGGACAAGGCCTGCGGTGCTCTGAGGTGCGACGCTCACTGTCGGCGCAACCCAACCGTTGCTCGTCTTTAGCCGCTTGCTCTGCCGCTTCGGCCTTCAGGCCAACGCCTAGCCGGCTAGCCGCCGTCCGCTCAGCGACAACACAGCGGCATGTATGGTACGGAGCATGGACCAAAAGTCCAAAACTGCCGCCTTCCACCGGCCAGCTTTCCCGCGGCAGAAGCCAACAAAACGGCAGGTTAGCCGGTGGCCTACGAGAACTTTGATCAGCACGATCGCGATCCGCCCGTGCTCTTCTACTCCCAAGCCTTGTACGCGCTCGCAGACGCCAACCCAAGCCAATTGGCACGGGCTCCGTTCCTTTTCCACACACATGCGAGCGCGCGCGGCACGCACCAAACGGAGCCACTGGTGTCTGTCTCTAAAGTCTAAACGGCTAGCTTAGCTTAGGTATAGCTACAGGGCGATGGCCTTTCCAGGTGGTCATTATGCTTGCTTCAGAGGGTGTGTATACCATACATAGTCGCAGCGCATACTGAAAGGAACTGGACGGGAAGGAAGGCTGAAGAGGACAAAAGTGTTCGTGTCAAAAGCTCAATGAATAAAACCGGAAAGTCTCGTCAGCCTTTGCTTGCTAGATGAGGTAGTACATGTGGGAATATATATATAAATATAATCATGGACGGTACCGCGATCGGCGATGGCTGCACCAGTACGTCTTGATATACAGTAGTATTGTAGTACTGGACGGTACTCTACCGAAATCATTCGACGATTCCACGTTTTGTCAGCATTGACGAGTTATAGTACTGGGAGTTTCAGCCAAACTTCCTCGGCGTCTTTCGCTGGACGTTCACCGGAGGAAACTGAGCTGCTCCTACGTTTGTTCCGGGACGGTTTTGGTCATGCTGCCAGCCTGACAACTTCATGTCCGTCCCCACGGTCGGTGGTTGCAATGGAAGCTCCGAGCAGCCGCGAATCTCGGCAAGATCCAATGATCCTCGGCCACGACCAGTGTGTTGTTCTAGGCTTGTACTAGCTCGTCCCGCCTTTTCCTCCGTTCGCTGTTCTGCTGGAGATGGCACTGTTCGCCAGCGTTCCATCACTGTTCGCGATATATTCAGATATATGACACTGACGAAGTGTGATCTTCTTCGTATCTTTCTCTTCCACACCCGCAAATCTCACATAGTATACCTCCAGATTTCATCGGCAGCTTTATTTTCCGGTTCACTATCTACCAACCCAGAGTTAAATCCCTCTCCGCTTCCACCGCGGCGCGCCACGTCGTCGCCGCTTCCCGACAGGCCCGGCGAGTTAAATTCCCCCGACTGACAGCCACGCGCCAACAGTGCATCACCACCGCGTGAGGGGGAACAAAAACGAGGTCGGACAAGTACAAAATTTCTTTTCTTTTTTCCGATTGATTGACAAGAACAAATTCAGATATCACGTCGTTTCATCCCCAACCTGGCTCGTGTAGTCATAATGTGGGGTCTGGTGTGACCCACCGCTCGTGTACGAACACGCCAACAGCTGCTGCAAGAATGAGTTTCCACCGGGTCCTCCTGCTTCAGCTCTTCATTTACTTTCTACCAGGTTCTTCCACACTGGCCAGGCGAGGCCGCGACGACTGCCAGCCGGGATGCTGACGCGTCATTGGCTCCCCATTCATTGCGCTTCCGTGTGACCACCTGGTTGAACACGCCGAAATGGCGGGTCGCTCGCGCCCTCGTTCCTCACCTGATTTCACAGCAGCTATTTCTCCTGCGATCGTCGTAGCCCAGCTTCGTTGCGTCTGTCTCCTCTCTGACTCGCGGGACCCACGTGAGGTCGGGACCCGGAGGTCAGCGGGACGAGATCTGGGAGAAAGCGAACCTTGCCTGCATCACACGCCGTCGCCGCTATCGGCCAGCCTCACTCTCCCCCTTCCTTCTCCCTGCCTACAAAGAGAACGAAACTGAAGCAGCGACGCGAAAAGAGGATTCGAAAAATAAAATCGATGGGAATTTAGATTAGACGAGAGGGTTTCGAATTCTCCGCGGTTGCGCCCATGGGGACGAGGCTGGGTGTGAGCGCAGTGTTCGCTCTGGTGCTGTGCGAGCTGCTGCTGTCGCCGTTGGCGGTGGCCTCGCCGGCGGCCGACGGCAGTCTACCGCGGCGGTCGCTGCACCAGCCCTTCTTCCCGATCGGTTGGTCCCCGCCGCCGCCGGCGTCTGGGGATGTGGCCGTGCCTCCGCCGCCGGCTGCCGCTGCGGCCGCGACCACGAGCCCCGCGCGGTCCACGCCCAGCGTCACCAACATCGTCGCGATCGCGCTCACCGCGGGCCTCGTCGCGCTGGCGGTCGTGTCCTACTCCTGCGTCCTCCTGTGGCGCCGCGTCGCCGAAGGCGCGGAGGACGACCGTGCCGCCGCGAAGCCGGCGGGGGCCCTTGCCGCGAGAATTCCGAGTGATGCCGGAAGCAGCGCCCGCCACCAGACGTCGCCACCGCCCAGCTCGACGGCGTCGGACGCGATATACCTGGACCCTCTCACGGCGGTGATGGAGGTGCGCCACCACCGGTCCAGCCCTGACCTGCGGCCTCTCCAGCTGCAGAAACAGCCGAGCCCTGACCTCCGCCCGCTGCCGCCGCTGAAACGGCTGGGCACACAGCCGCCGCCGCCGCCCGCGGCCACGCCGCCTATGACCGGCACGGAGTACTCCTCCTCCGACGAGGACCAGGCAACGTTTTACACCGCGCGAAAGACCAACATGTCTTCATTCAGCCGGAGCACGAGCCAGCGCAGCACCATGGAGCACGCAGTGCTGCCGCCCGTGGCGCCTCCACCTGCTTCCGCGCCCGTGCCGCCGCCGCCCGCTCCAGCGCCCGCGGCGCCGCCACCGCAAGCGAATCGCCTACGGCCTCCTCGTCCGCCGCCGTTGCCGAGGCAGAGACTGCTGCGGCCGATGCCCGCCGAGTCGCCTCCCCCTGCCGCCCTGGCCAATTTATCGCTGACCAGTCCCCCTGAAGCCTCTGTCCAAGACAGGGAAGCCGGGAGCTCTGCCGTCCAGCCGGACGGAAGTACCCGGCCGCCCAGCCTGAAGCCGCTGCACTGGGACAAGCTCCGGGCCATCTCCGGCCGCACCACAGTCTGGGACCAGGTCAAGAATTCCGACTCATTCCGGTACGCCCCTCTCCCATTCCTGTTTCCACAGTATCTCGGTGACCTCGTTGTTTTCTCACCGAGCTGTTGCCAAACGTGTGTCATATTTACAGCGTGGATGAGGCGGCAATGGAGAACTTGTTCCCCCAAAACAGCGCTGCCGCCGCCGCCGCGGGGAATTCCGGTCAGACGGCAGCGAGAGGAGGGCCAGGGAAGCAGCACAACCGGCTGCTCGACCCAAAGAGGCTGCAGAACGTGGCTATCATGCTCAAGGCGCTCAATGTGACCGCGGACGAGGTGATCCGAGCACTCGTGCACGGTGAGTTTGCACACTCTTATTACTTCCCGTTTGTTCAGGTCCCCTACCACAACTGTCCTTGTGGCGCTTGCAATTCTGTCTTCTGTTCTCTTCTTGTGCAATTCCGGTGGCCACATGTCATGCCAGTGCATGGGTACAATCTAGTTATTGCTGAACCAAGTACATTCAGCAACTTGGCAAATGATTGAAGACCACCGGTTGGTCCACAATGCCAAGTCCCATGCCAGTGCTACATAAGACGGTTGCAAAGGATTGATTGGAAAAATTTCACACTGACAGGTTTACTTGAATTGGTAAAACTTTCGCATCCAGAATATACCCCGCGCGACGATTAAGCTGGCCCCATGTTTTGTTTCTTCCAAATGGCCCTGTCACGGTGATCAGGAAACTACTGGATACATGAACTGCAAGCCATTCTTGCGTTCATGGGTCATAAGGTCCGCGTCACACGTTTCACATGCCTCGTCAAACCGTTTTCTAGTCATATGTTTCACACAGGAATTTTGTGCCCGAATTGGCGAAACACGTCACCATGTTCACCAAATACGCATATACTATACCTTGAAACCCGTATAATTATCGGGCTTGAGCAATCCGGCAATTGTCGTGTTGCTCACCTAACTAATATACATTCCTAACATACCGGGGAATCTTTCCCACTTCCCTACATGACACCTTTTCTTTTATTTTGATGTGAGCCGATAGTGAAGGCTCCTATACTTGTCCTGCCTTTTGACCTCAATTGTCACATTCAAGATTTTTTCTTGGGTGGGAGGTTGCTTTCACGATCAAATCGTCTGGACGCAGTGCGTTCCAACAAGGATAATTCTTGCATTTATAAGCTTATGTTGGTGGATAGTTGAGTTTCGAGAGCTGAGGGGCCTGGACCGTGGGACGCATCTAATTAAACTTTCATTATGCCTTCCGAATGAAACACATATTTTTCACAAAAAAAGTCTTGATTAGTTGGTGTGGATATCTTTGTGAACCATGAGTGACATATCATCATCGGTCATGTCAATTTAGACAATAGTAAGATTGTGGGGCAGATTAGGACATGTATTGGAGAGGAGATCTGCATCTTTTGACAAGACACAAGTGTTTTACCTTTATCTTGTGATAATATTTATATTTTCGATTTGGTATCAGATACAATTACCAGTATTAGACTATTAATTGTTTCATATGAATGAGGTGTAAGCTGCTTTGAATTTCTGCAAAAAAAATTAACATAAAAAATCAGAAGTCATTCCCTGCTAATTTTGACTTGCCCCTTCATTCAAGATTTTATTCTTAGATTATTCATCATTTTTCTTCAACTTCTCTCTTTTATTTTCTCTCTCTAGAAACACTATTCTCTTGTATTGTCTTGCAGAAGCATCATTTTCATTATCGTCCTTTTGGGGTATTTATTGAATGCTAAATCTATTGGGATATTATTGCATACTTAATCTGTTGGCGGTGGAAGATTTTGTATGATCCTCTCAAACTTTTGTTCCATAGATTGCAATTAGTTTGATGAATAATACAATATAAGTTTCGACGCGGCCTCTCTGCATTGCACTGTGCAGGGATATAAGGGTTGCCTCATATAATCCTTCCGCAAACCCCACCTGGTGTGGGAGCTTCTAGCACTGGTTCTGTCCTTAATTATAAAATATAAGTCTGAGGTTATTTCTTTGGACAATAGTACATATGAGTTGTCAGGGATATGATCACTGCTCAGTTTGTCGTTTGGTAGAAGTAACATACACTTTCCAGGATTTTAGTGGTCCTTTGGCTACACCTTCAGACATAATCAACCCCATTACTGATCCTGAAAGTGACTGGTGTATTATGAGTTATATTGCTAGTTTGCATATTGTTGTTATGACGTTTTTCTTTTCGAAAAGGAGGTTAAAACCCCCGGCCTCTGCATCAATCGATGCATACGGCCATCTTTATTAATTATTCAACAAAGGTCTAACAAGAACATACATCAAGCCACCCGAAGCCACCACTCACACCTACAAACTCGATAATGTGGAGTGCTCTCACTCCCCATATCTATAACCGGAGTCGTTGCCGATCCATCCACATAACGTATCGGAACCTACATCCGGTGCAGCAAACCTAAAGCGTACACCACATGCACACGTTTTAGAAGCCGCCATCATCATCGAACCGCTGGCCCATCTTCAGGAAAGAGATCTGCATCATCCTTGCTAGTCCGGACATCCGTCGACGCCACCACGACGCCCAACGACACCACCCCCCTGCGCGCAAACTGCTGAACACGTCGCGGTCGCCGCCAGTACATCGCAACACCATGCCGCCAAGTACCACCGGCCGACACTGCTTGAAGCCTCGGGAAGATCTGTCGTGCGTAGCACCTACCGAACAGGCATGACAAAGCGTAGCACCTGTCGGTCAGGCATGACTTGACATCTTCACCGAAGCTCCGTGCAAGACGAAGCCGCTCCACCTCCTGCCTCTGACCTCCAGCGCCGCTCCACAAACGATGCTCCCAAGAGAGAAACGCCACCGCAGTGCCGCCATCGTCCGATCTGGAAGACCAGATCCTAGGGTTTCACCCAGAGCAGCACGAGTGGGTCGACAATAGTTACATGGCGATGCCTTCATCAAGGTAACGACGCAGAACGCCGCCATCGCCCGCCGTCGGCTCGGTTTTCACCGGCAACTATGTTTCCCCGACTCGCAGCCGGGACTAGGTGACGGATCACGAGATCCGACCACCCAGCCTCAGGCCGACCACCTCCGGCGAAGGAGGTGACCACCGCCGCCACGCCCAGGGCCGGAGCCCCCGACGTCCTCGAGTTGCAGGACGAGCCCAGGAGCAGCATGCCGATGACGAAACAGGGAAGATACAGGAGCAACGTGCGCGGCCCGCCGAAGCCCATCTGGGCCCAGATCTAGCCGCCGCCGCTGAGTATCATGCCGCCGCCGTCGCCGCCTGCATGCGGCACCTGGCCGCCGCCGCCCCGCACCACTCCCGTCGATCCGGCCAGCGAGGTCCGCCGCCACGCTGACCGGAGATTTGGCCGAGGAGAGACGCCGCCGCCGCCGCTGCGGCACACAGGCTTTGCCTGCGACGCCCCCGGCGGCGGCGGCGGGAGGGGAGGCTGCGCTGGCGGGTTCTGGAGGCGGCCGGCTAGGGCGCTCCGGTGCGGCGCGGCGGCTCCGCACGGGAGCGGGTAGGGTTAGGTGCGGGAGCGGGTAGGGTTCTTGTTGTTATGAGGTGTCTTCCATGTGTGCTATTACATCAACTAGAATGATTAGCAAGGCGCTGTTAAGAGCCGGGAGCTTATTTTGTTAGAGAGAACCATCTGTAGAAAAGGATAATGGTGTGGGTGACATAGTAGTGGGCCTATTACTCTGTTTTTTTTTGTTATGATGTCACTTGGAAAAATTCATTAGCTTATGTGTTTTTTTTGGCAATGACATTATCTATGATTGTTGTTGGATCCAACAAACTTCTTTCTTCAACCTTGTTTATTGTGTGCTCAACCAACAGATCTCATCTATTTATGATAAATTCAGCTTTCGAGAATACTGTTCACCCTTTATGCAGTATCAAATATATATAACTCATGTGCTACATCAGACAATAAAAAGTTCAGTACTGCTTGTGTAATAGTATAACGCTTTGATATTTTAATGCTGTATTAAAGGTGTGACTTTTCATTAGAAAGAAAAGAGATGCACAGCAATTTTCAGATTTCAGGCTGCATTCATGATCCTCCTTTTGGCAATGCATTTTTTTTCCTGTTTCAGCTGTTGACATAAATACTAAAATGCTAAATCCTCCTTTTGGTATGTTGTTTAAATCTGGAACTCAAGCCCACCTGAAATTGATGTGCTTGTTTATTTTTACCGTTTGGAGTTTGTATTATCGGCCCTTTGGCTATCTGAATTATGACGGTTTGACTCCATGAATAAGCAGGAAATCTGGAAGATAAGCCTGAGTTGTATGAAACACTAGCTAAGATGGCACCAACAAAAGAAGAAGAGTTAAAGCTAAAAGGTTACAGTGGTGACTTATCAAAAATTGATCCAGCAGAGCGCTTTCTAAAAGACGTCCTTAATGTTCCTTTTGCCTTCAAGAGAGTGGATGCAATGCTTTACAGAGCAAACTTTGACGCTGAAGTAAATTATTTAAGGAAATCTTTTGGAACTATGGAGGTAAATAGCTATAATGAATTGCTGATCTTTCAATTTTTATTTTACAGAACTTCCAGTTCCTCTTATATTTTCTTCTTGTTAGATAAATCAATCATAAATGCTTCATGCTTCACAAAATAAACATCTGGCAATATTCAAGTTTATGGCGCATTGCTTGTTAGTACTCTTTTTTGAAGTTCATCCTTTATTAACTTCTTAGGATCTGTACCAGTTTGTGTCAATTAATTTATGACGTAATATTCAGGCCTATGTCAAATATACATTTTCAGGCAGCTTGTTCAGACCTAAGAAGCAGCAATCTATTCTTGAAGTTGCTGGATGCGGTTCTCAAGACCGGGAACCGCATGAACGACGGCACCAATCGAGGCGAGGCGAGGGCCTTCAAACTCGACACTCTTCTAAAGCTCGCGGACATCAAGTCAACCGACGGTAAAACCACACTGCTCCACTTCGTGGTTCAAGAGATCATCCGGTCAGAAGGCTTCGACTCCGACCAACCAGAAACCAATCCTGGCGGCAGTGCCAGCAAAGAACGGCTCAAGAAGGACGGCCTGAAAGTGCTCGCAGGGCTCAGCAGCGAGCTCTCAAACGTGAGGAAAGCGGCCACGCTGGAGATGGACACGCTGAGCGGTAACCTGCTGAGGCTCGCGACTGACCTCGAGAAAGTGAGGCTGGTCTTGCAGCTCAGGGAGACGTGTGCCCGTCAGGAAAGCTCGGGCGCGAAGTTCTTCGAGTCGATGGATATTTTTCTTGGAAGGGCGCAGACAGAAATCGGGAGCATGAAGGTGGCGGAGAGGAGCGCATTGCAGCGTGTGAAGGAGACCACGCAGTACTTCCATGGTGATGGTAACATGGAGGAGCCTTCTCAGCCTCTGAGGGTGTTCATGGTGGTGACAGAGTTCCTCTTGATACTGGACCGCGTGTGCAGGGACGTCGGCAAGACGCCGGAGAGGGTTATGATGGGGTCCGGTAAGTCGTTCCGAGTCAGCGCCGGCACCTCGTTGCCGCCTCGCCGGTATGAGCCGCGGCGGACGCTTAGCTCGTCGGACGAGGACAGCTCGTCGTCGTAGAGCAGCTTAGAGGAATGTCCCCTTTTTTTTTATGCACAGGATAGTGCTAGTGGAGATTTTGAGGGCGGTGATTCTTGCAGGGTCGTTTATGTGTGATGATCACCCTCAGGGCTTAGAAGGAGCCATTACTTTACTGTGTAATACTAGATGTCTACAAAGGTTAAAAATATAGCTGTACAAAGACAAGTTTTTCTTGATTCTTACATATATGGGGGAAATGGGAAATTGTTCAGCTCACCATGTTATTATTACCTGTCTCGTTGCTTTCCTCGTGTTGTTCTCAGTAGTCTGCGCGCAGAATGGACTCGCCGATCAGGGTGAAGTTTCCGAAGACGCTGTAACAAGAAGGTTCAGCTTGAAACAATTTAAGCCGTGTTTGCAGATCGACCCGAGTAGTCATAAATCGTGGAGGTGGAGCTACCTGCAGCCTCTGCATGATCGGGTCGCTGAGGTTGGGGGGTTGCTGGGCAAGGGACCGATAGGTAGGTACGATGGGAATTCTGGTGTACTACGAAAAGCAGAGGAATACTCTACCAAAGTTATGACAACGAGGGGAACAAAGGAAACAGTAGACAGGCCGGGCAGGAAGTAAAGTGCTTGCCGGTGATGGGCACGAAAAAGAGGCCATCGGATGGGAGATGGCGACGCAAAAGTGATTCCCGTTGTGTATTTTTGTGTGTAGTTAGTGCCTCGTGAGCGTTGCTGTGCAGGAGTAGAATACACGTAGTAGCACGTTGCGACCATTACGGCCTCTGAAAGTAAGGGACGGACTGTGGATTTCTCTGGGTGCTAGTGCGCTAGTGCACTGCTGCAGAAACGACGTTGAGTTCACAGGAAACGAACGATCTAAACCTGGTATTCTGATCGGTGTGAGGATGAAGAGAGAGGGCAGGCAGTGGAAGATAGAGAGGGATCGGTGGAATCGATTGTTTATTGCTTGAGCCTCGTGGGCATATATATAGGAGTACATGATCTTCTTGGAGTACAAGACAAGGCAGAATACTTTCTAGTCTATCATATGTTTTTAATCTAATCACGATACTCAACATCCCCCCGCAGTCACAACGGTAGCGACACAGACGGTGAGACTGGAGAAGAATCCAAAGGTAAGCCGACGGACACCCCCCACAATCGTAACGGTCGATGCATCGCGGAAGTCGTGGCTGAAGTGAAAACCGACGAGATTGCTCAAGCAAGCCGGTAGCCCTTTGTGCCGATGTCGATGTAGACGAGAGCGTAGGGTGGTGTAGCCGTGGTCGAGGTAGCCGTGCGAGGGACGCCGTGGTCGATGTCGAGTCGGGGTGGCCGATGTCGAGGTAGTCGCCGTGGACCGGGAAGAAAAGCGGCGGCGGCCTGAGGAGGCGGCGGCGGCGGCGGCTAGGTTAGGAGTGCGGCGACGGTGCTCGAAGTAGGCGAGAAAGAACCCGACAGCGTGACGAAGACCAGCACGGACGGTGACGTTCCTGCGCTAAGGGAGGCGACGTGGAGCATATCACGTGGAAGTCGACACGCGGGGACGGCGGAGTGGACCGCAAGCCGCGATGCTACGGCCCGAAGGGGTGACGCAGCGGCAGCGCGCGGGTCGGGGCGACGGCGGGGAAGACCTCGGGGCGGTTGCAGGGACCGCGTGCCACGCTCGCTACGGCGCGACGGGGCGACGCAGCGGCATCGCGAGGGTCGGTGCAGCCTCGAGGACGGCCTGGAGCGGACGGCCTCGGGGCGGCGGTTGACCGCGGGCCGCGGCACTACGGCCCGAAGGGGCGACGCAGCGGCAGCGCGCGGGTTGGTGCAACCACGGGAACGGCCTCAGGGCGGCGGCGGGGACCACGTGCCGCGGCACTACGGCCCGAAGGGGCGGCGCAGCGGCGGCACGGATCGGTGCAGCCATGGGGAGAACCACGGGGCGGCGGCGCTGCGGCCCGACGGGGCGACGCAGCGGCAGCCCGTTGCTCGATCGGTGGAGGGGAGCGCTGAACTCGGGGACAGGGCGGTGACGCCCGGCGCAGAGGGACGGGTGGGCAGATGCGCGGATGGTGGCCGTGACAGGCCGCCGCGTCGCGTGAGGCCGCCCGGTCGGACAAGAGGCCGGGTGGTCGCGCCGGTGTCGGAGTAGAGGCGCGGATCGACGGCGGCGGCGGGCGACGCAAACCGATCTTAGATCGGAAAACCAAAAAGAAACACCAATCAGTTGATCGGCGAGAGAGAAAAATCCCAATCAACAAATCGGGAAAAAGACTCTCTAGGGCAACCGATCAACACGATCGGCGGCCGAACCCTAGGTACGGGCGGCGCGGCCCCCAGCGGCGATCATGGAGGTCGACCGCGCCGAGGGCGGCGCGGTGCGGAAGCGATGGCGGCGGCTAGGGTTTTGGATCGGGGTTAGGCTGATACCATGTTAGAAGGGATAAAGAGAATTGGTGGAATCGATGTATGTATTATTGAGCCTCGAGGGCGAGTATATATTGAGTACAAGATTTGAAGGACAAGACGCCTCCTAGAGATAAGATGGAAACAATTCCTATCTAATCCCGGACAATCTCTACATACCAAATAGCCGCTTCCGCTCCGCACCGCCCCCGGGGCGGTTGGTCTCCATGATCGCCACCGGGGGCCGCGCCGCCCGTACCTAGGGTTCGTCCGCCGGTCGTGTTGACCGGCTGCGCTAGAGAGTCTTTTTCCTGATCCTTTGATCCGGATTTTTCTCTCTCCCGCCGGTCGTCTTGATCGGCGTTTTCTTTTTGGTTTTTCGATCTAAGATCGGTTTGCGTCGCCCGCCGCCGCCGTCGACCCCGCGCGCCTCTACTCCAACACCGGCGCGACCACCCGGCCTCTTCTTCAACGCGGCGGCCTCGCGCGACGCGGCGGCCCATCACGGCCGTCATCCGCGCGTCTGCCCGCCCGTGGTTCTGCGCCGGCCGTCGCCGCCCTATCCCCAAGTACAGCGCACCCTCCACCGATCGAGCAACGGGCTGCAGCTGCATCGCCCCGTCGGGCCGCAGCGCCGCCGCCCCGTGGTTCTCTCCGCTGCTGCATCGACCCGTGCGCTGCCGCTGCGTCGCTGATACGTCTCCGTCGTATCTATAATTTTTGATTGTTTCATGCCAATATCCTACAATTTCCACATACTTTTGGCAACATTTTATATGATTTCTTGGACTAACATATTGATCCAGTGCCCAGTGCCAGTTCCTGTTTTCTGCTTGTTTTTTTTGTTTCACAGAAAATCCATATCAAACGAAGTCCAAACGCAATAAAATTTTACGGAGAATTATTTTGGAATATATGTGATTTTTGGGAGGTGGAATCAAAGCAAACAGAGGCCCACAGCCTCCACAAGGCATCTTGGCGCGACCCTCCCTGGCCGCGCGGTGTTGCCTTGTGGGCACACCGTAAGTCGATTGGGGCCCTTCTTAGGCCGCAAGGAAGCTTATATTGAGAAAAAAAATTGTGTTAAAATTTCAGCGCAATCGGAGGTACGGATCTCCGGGAATATAAGAAACGGTTTTCGGCCAGAAAACAGGAACGCGAAACGGAGAGAGAGATCCAATCTCGGAGGGGCTCCTGCCCTCCGGGAGCCATGGCGGCCATGGACCAGAGGGGAAACTCTCCTCCCATCTAGGAGGGAGGCCAAGGAAGAAGAAGAAGGAGGGGGGCTCTCTCCCCCTCTCTCCCGGTGGCGCCGGAACGCCGCTGGGGCAATCATTGTGACGGCGATCTACACCAACAACTTCGCCGCCGTCAACACCAACTCTCTCCCCCTCTATGCATCGGTGTAACACCTCATCTCCCCGCTGTAATCTCTACTTAAACATGGTGCTTAACGCTATATATTATTATCCAATGATATGTGGCAATCCTATGATGTTTGAATAGATTTCTTTTGTCCTACGGGTTAATTGTGGTATGGTGTGATTGATATGAGTTGTATGCTAAATTGGTGCTGTCCTATGGTGCACTCCGTGTCGCGCAAGCATGAGGGATTCCCGCTGTAGGGTTTGCAATACGTTCATAATTCGCTTATAGTGGGCAGCTAGAGTGACATAAGCTTACATCCGAGTAAGGGGTTTGTTGCGTATGGGAGTAAAGGGGACTTTTTACTTAATGCTATGGTTGGGTTTTACCTTAATGATCTTTAGTAGTTGCGGATGCTTGCTAGAGTTCCAATCATAAGTGCATATGATCCAAGTACGGAAAGTATGTTAGCGTATGCCTCTCCCTCATTGCATATAATAATTATCACACATGTCATATTCAATTGCTATGGACAATCTTTCTCTTTGTGTTACAAAAAGTTCTCTACTAAAACAAACTAAATTTTATTATCTCGCAAAGTACTCCTAGTTTTATTCTTGCAAAGTAGTTCTAGCATTACACCTACAAAGTACTTCTAGTTTCATACTTGTTCTAGGTAAAGCAAACGTTAAGTGTGCGTAGAGTTGTATCGGTGGTCGATAGAACTTGAAGGGAATATTGATTCTACCTTTAGCTCCTCGTTGGGTTTGACACTCTTATTTATCGAGAAATGCTACAACTGATCCCCTATACTTGTGAGTTATCAAGACCTTTTTCTGGCGCCGTTGCCGGGGAGCAATAGCGCGGGGTTGATATTCTCGTGTGCGCTTGTTTGCTTTATCACTAAGTAATTTTTATTTTCTGTTCCACTAAGTAGTTTTTATTTTATGTTCTAAGTTGTTCTCTATCTTTAGTTATGGATATGGGACACAAAATACCAAAAAATTAGTTGTACTTGCTACTCATGGAGATGGGGAACCTCCTAAAACCCTCGATGCTCGTTATGTGGAAAACATTAAATACTACTTTGACAATCCTGATAAATCTCCATTCAACTTGATAATGGGATATACTTTGGATCAACGGGAATACTTTAGGGATTATTGCTTGTCTCAAAAAGGAAAACTCTTATGGGATCAAATTTATTATTTGCATTGGTATGCTCGGAATTTATGCTTAAGATATGATTATACTTGTTGCTCTAAGATGAAGGCTCCACACCTTTCCTTTTCATGTGAATTTAATGATAATGAAACCTTGGCTTCTTATGCTAATCGTGTATATGATTACTATGATGTGGATCAAATAGAAGAATTTGTTGCTTTTAAGGGTGCTTATGAAATTGAATCTTTGTTTGAAAAGTATGAAAACTATGATGATGCTGTTTACAGATCTGAAAAGTATGTTATACTAAAATATTGCTATGAGAATTATGAATACAATGCTTATATTGATGAATTTATTAAGAAAGTCTCCGCCGCCCAAGAAGAGACTAATATTTTGCAGGCTCTTATGGAAGAAGAAATTGATGACACTGTGAGCTCATTAGATGAAAAAGATGACGAGGAGAGTGAAGAACAAAGGGAGGAAGAGCGGATTAGCTACCCGTGACCACCTTTTAATGAGATTAACTCTTCAACTCATACATTGTTTAATTTCCCTTCGTGCTTACCGAAGGATGAATGCTATGATAATTGCTATGATCCCTTGGATTCGTTTGAAATGTCCCTTTTTGATGAAATTGATGCTTGCTATGCTTGTGGCCATGATGCCAATTTGAATTATGCTTATGGAGATGAATTTGCTATAGTTTCTTATGTTAAACATGAAATTGTTGCTATTGCACCCACACATGATAGTCCTATTATCCTTTTGAATTCTTCCAACTACACTATATCGGAGAAGTTTGTGCTTATTAAGGATTATATTGATGGGTTGCGTTTTACCGTTGCACATGATGATTTTGATGAATATAATATGCATGTGCTTGCTGCTCCTAATTGCAATTATTATGAGAGATGAACTACACCTCCACCTCTCTATGTTTCTAATACGATAAAATTGCAAGAAACTGTTTATGCTATGTATCGGCCTTTATTATGTGTGCATGAATTGTTCTTTTATGACATGCCGATGCATAGGAAGAGAGTTAGACTTCGTTATTGCATGATATATGTTGCTTTGTGCTTACTACTAAATTACAAATCTTTGTTAATTAAAATTGGCTTTGATATACCTTGGGATCCGGGTGGATTGATTACTTGAGCACTTTATGCCTAGCTTAATGGCTTTAAAGAAAGCGCTGCCTGGGAGACAACCCGAAAGTTTTAGAGAGTCATTTTATTCTGTTGTGTGCTTTTAAAAAGTTTAAAAACAAAAAAATATAGAGGGGAACCTAAAAACTTTTTCAAAAAGAGAAGCGATTGGAAGATTATGCATTGAAGAAGTGAGGGTCGACCTTGAACACTTGTGTTCATGCTCATGGAAATAATGTAGAATTTTTCATGGAAGTTTCTCGCAAAAATAATTATCCCCTTATATAAATCCATTGTATTATAAAAATAATGTGCCAAGATTTACCTTTAGGATGTTTAAATTGCTTGTTTGGTGTGTGCTGTGAAAAAACAGAAACTTTTGCTGTAGTGATTGAATTTTGTTATTTTACTGGAACATGCAAAAATTCTGAAATTTTTACACAGTACTGATATGCAAATTGTTTATTTTGTCCTAATTTTACAGGATTTTTTGAGTTATAGAAGTATATGTACCATCTGCATCTTTACAGACTGTCCTGTTTTCACAGATTGCTGTTATAGTTTCTTTATTTGCGTATTTTGAAATCTTGTTGAGCTCCATTGACTTGGGAGCCATAGAATTGTGATAGCATACAGTGGGTAATGTTTAATTATAATTATACCATAATGTTGCAGCAGGACATGATGGAATTTGATGTTATATGTACTAACCCCTCTAATAAAAAGTTCGGTTAAATTTTGTGTGGATGAAGTGTTCGAAGATCGAGGAGGTATCGATATGAGGAGAATAAGGAGAGGAAAGAGTTCAAGCTTGGGGATGCCCAAGGCACCCCAAGTAAATATTCAAGGAGACTCAAGCGTCTAAGCTTGGGGATGCCCTGGAAGGCATCCCATCTTTCTTCAACAATTATCGGTATGTCTCGGTTTTTGTTTTGTTCACATGATATGCGTAAATTCTTGGAGCGTCGTGTGCTTTTTTTTAAATAAATGCACCATGCTAGTATGAGATAGTCCTTGGTTGATTTATAGAATGCTTCATGCACTTCACTTATATCTTTTGAGTATGGCTTTATAGAATGCTTCATGTGCTTCACTTATATCATTTGAAGTTTGGATGCCTGTTTCTCTACATATAGGAAAACCGTTATTTGTAGAATGCTCTTTTGCTTCACTTATATTTATTAGAGCGTGGGCAAGTCTTTTGTAGAAAGAATTAAACTCTCATGCTTCACTTATATCTATTTAGAGAGTCAACAGAAATTGGTCATTCACATGGTTAGTCATAAAATCATGCATAAAACTTGTAGATCACTGAATATGATATGTTTGATTCCTTGCAATAGTTTTGTGATATTAAGATGGTAATATGTGGGAGGTACTAGTGAATAATTGTGGTTTAGTAAGAATATTGGTGTTAAGGTTTGTGATTCCCGAAACATGCACGTATAGTTTTTAGTTATGCTAAGAAGTTGGAGCATAATTTATTATTGAGTGTCTTCCTTTGCGTGGAGGTCAGGGGCGCGCGATGGTTAACTCCTACCAACCTCCCCCCTAGGGGCATGCGTAGTAGTACTTTGCTTCGAGGGCTAATAGACTTTCGCAATAAGTATGTGAGTTCTTTATTACTAATGTGAGTCCATGGATTATACGCACTCTCACATTTCCGCAATTTGCTAGCCTCTTCGGTACCGTGCATTGCCCTTTCTCACCTCGAGAGTTGGTGCAAACTTCGCTGGTGCATCCAAACCCCGTGATATGATACGCTCTATCACACATAAGCTTCCTTATATCTTCCTCAAAACAGCCACCATACCTACCTATTATGGCATTTCCATAGCCATTCCGAGATATATTGCCATGCAACTTCCATCATCATCATATACATGACTTGAGCATTCATTGTCATATTGCTTTGCATGATCGTAAGATAGCTAGCATGATATTTTCATGGCTTGTCCTTTTTTTTGATATCTTTGCTACGCTAGATCATTGCACATTCTGGTACACTGTCAGAGGCATTCATATAAAGTCATCTTGTATAGTTTTTTATCAAGTTGTAATATCGAGTTGTAAGTAAATAAAAGTGTGATGATCATCATTATTAAAGCATTGTCCTAGTGAGGAAAGAATGGTGGAGACTAATGAGTCCTCGGAAAAGTGGGGATGAGGTCCATGAGACTGTTCTAAAATAAAAGGCCAAAAAGAGCCCAACATAAAAAAAGAAAAAAAATGAAAACAAAAAAATGAGAGAAAAAGAGAGAAGAGGCAGTGTTACTATCCTTTGACCACACTTGTGCTTCAGAGTAGCACCATGTTCTTCATATAGAGAGTCTCCAGAGTTGACACTTTCATATACTTGTGGTAATTTTACATTATAGAACTTGGCTTGTATATTTCGATGATGGGCTTCCTCAAATGCCCGAGGTCTTCATGAGCAAGCAAGTTGGATGCACACCCACTTAGTTTTCAGTTTGAGCTTTCATACACTTATAGCTCTTAGTGCATCCGTTGCATGGCAATCCCTACTCCTCGCATTGATATCGATTGATGGGCATCTCCATAGCCCGTTGATCCGCCTAGTTGATGCGAGACTTTCTCCCTTTTGACTTCTCCTTATTGATCCCTATCACCGCATTCTATTCCACCTATAGTGCTATGTCCATGGCTCGCGCTCATGTATTGCGTGGGGGTTGAAAAAGCTGAAGCGCGTTAAAAAATATGAACCAATTGCTCGGCTGACATCGGGGTTGTACATGATTTATATTTTGTGTTAAGAAGATGAAGCATGACAAGGCTATATGATTTTGTAGGGATAACTTTCTTTAGCATTTTTATTTTGAAAGGCATGATTGTTTGTTGGTATGCCTCAGTATTGATGTCTTCATATCAAATTATAGACTATTGCCTTGAATCACTCATATCCTAATATTCATGCCATGATTAGATTACATGATCAAGATTATGCTAGGTAGCATTCCACATCAAAAATTATCTTTTTATCATTTACCTACTCGAGGACGAGTAGAAATTAAGCTTGGGGATGCTGATACGTCTCCGTCGTATCTATAATTTTTTATTGTTTCATGCCAATATCCTACAATTTCCACATACTTTTGGCAACATTTTATATGATTTCTTGGACTAACATATTGATCCAGTGCCCAGTGCCAGTTCCTGTTTTCTGCTTTTTTTTGTTTCACAGAAAATCCATATCAAAACGAAGTCCAAACGCGATAAAATTTTACGGAGAATTATTTTAGAATATATGTGATTTTTGGAAGGTAGAATCAATGCAAACGGAGGCCCACAGCCTCCACAAGGCATCTTGGCGCGACCCCCCCCCCGGCCGCGCGGTGTTGTCTTGTGGGCACACCGTAAGTCGGTTGGGGCCCTTCTTCGCCGCCGTCAACACCAACTCTCTCCCCCTCTATGCAGCGGTGTAACACCTCGTCTCCCCGCTGTAATCTCTACTTAAACATGGTGTTTAACGCTATATATTATTATCCAATGATATGTGGCAATCCTATGATGTTTGAATAGATTTCTTTTGTCCTACAGGTTAATTGTGGTATGGTGTGATTGATATGAGTTGTATGCTAAATTGGTGCTGTCCTATGGTGCCCTCCGTGTCGCGCAAGCGTGAGGGATTCCCGCTGTAGGGTTTGCAATACGTTCATAATTCGCTTATAGTGGGCGGCTAGAGTGACGGAAGTTTACACCCGAGTAGGGGGGTTGTTGCGTATGGGAGTAAAGGGGACTTTTTACTTAATGCTATGGTTGGGTTTTACCTTAATGATCTTTAGTAGTTGCGGATGCTTGCTAGAGTTCCAATCATAAGTGCATATGATCCAAGTACGGAAAGTATGTTAGCGTATGCCTCTCCCTCATTGCATATAATAATTATCACACATGTCATATTCAATTGCCTATGGACAATTTTTCTCTTTGTGTTACAAAAAGTTCTCTACTAAAACAAACTAACTTTTATTATCACGCAAAGTACTCCTAGTTTTATTCTTGCAAAGTAGTTCTAGCATTACACCTATAAAGTACTTCTAGTTTCATACTTGTTCTAGGTAAAACAAACATTAAGTGTGCGTAGAGTTGTATCGGTGGTCGATAGAACTTGAAGGGAATATTGATTCTACCTTTAGCTCCTCGTTGGGTTCGACACTCTTATTTATCGAGAAAGGCTACAACTGATCCCCTATACTTGTGGGTTATCAGTCGCCCCTTCGGGCCGTAGTGTCGCGGCCCGCAGTCCACCGCCGCCCTAGGGCCGTCCCCGTCGCTGCACTGACCCTCGCGCTGCTGCTGCGCCACCCCATCGGGCCGTAGCGAGCATGGCACGCGGTCCCTGCCGCCGCCCCATGGTTCTCCCCGCGGCTGCACCGACCCGCGCGCTGCCGCTGCGTCGCCCCTTCGGGCCGTAGTGCCGTGGCCTGCGGTCCACCGCCGCCCTGAGGCCGTCCGCTCCAGGCCGTCCCTGTGGCTGCATCGACCCTCGCACTGCCGCTTCGTTGCCCCATCGGGTCGTAGCGAGCGTGGCACGCGGTCCTTGCCGCCGCCCTGAGATCTTCCCCGCCGTAGCCCCGACCAGCGCGCTGCCGCTGCATCGCCCCTTCGGGCTGTAGCGCCGCGGCCGCGGTCCACTTCGCCGTCCACGCACGTCGACTTCTACGTGGTATGCGCCGCGCCGCCTCCCTAGGCGCGGGAACGCCACCGTCCGCGCTGGTCTTCGTCACGCTGTCGGGTTCTTCCTCGCCTACTTCGAGCACCGCCGCCGCGCTTCTGACCTAGCCGCCGCCGCCGCCGCTCTTCTTCCCGGTCCACAGCGACTCCCTCGAAACAGGCCACCCCGACTCGACATCGACCACGGCGTTCTTCGCACGGCTACCTCGACCACGGCTAAACCACTCACGCTCTCGGCTACCTCGACACCGGCACGAAGGGCTAGCACCTCGCTTGAGCAACTCGTCGGCTTCCTCTACAGTCCATGTGTCCGCGACGCGACACCGTCCACGACGTTCCCGCTGTGACTGCGGGGGGATGTCAGCCCGTCGGCTGCTATTCTCTCCAGTCTGACCGTCTGCGACGCTCCTGTTGTTCGCAACAATACCGCTACGATTGCGGGAGGATGTTAGATATATATTTGGTATGTAGAGATTGTCCGGGATTAGATATGAATTGTTTCCATCTTATCTCTAGGAGGCGTCTTGTCCTTCAAGTCTTGTACGCAATATATACTCGCCCTCGAGGCTCAATAATACGTACATCGATTCCACCAATTCTCTCTATCCCTTCTAACAGAACCGATCATGGCGTCCTTGCACGCCCGGTACCGGCGAGAATCTGCCGCCGCCGGCGCAGCCAAATTTGACGCGAATACACGCAAAATTCCCCAACAAGCCAGGGCGGCCCGGGGACGGCTATGCAAGCCCCCTTCTAGGAGGCAAATCACTCGTAGCTCTTCCTCCTCGCTCCCGAAAATCAGTGCTCCTCACGACCAGAAAAACCGGTTCCGGTTTTAGAGTCGGATTTTCCTAAAGGTTAAAAAAACATTGTTTAAAGTCATTTAAAATATACTCCTTCCGTTTTAAAATATTTGAAGTTTTGGGTTTGTCCTAAGTCAAACATCGTTAAGTTTGACCATGTATACAAAAAGATATATTAACATCTACAATATCAAATATGTATATAGTATAAAAATATATTTTATGATGAATATACTGAAACTAGTTTGATGTTATAAATGTTGGTATATTTTTTAAATAGACTTGCTCAAACTTAAAGAGTTTGACTTAGGACAACCTAAAGCTTCAAACATTTTGGAATGGACCGAGTACATATTAAGAAAATAAAAATGTTCATCTCATGTTTAGGGAAAAATATTTTTTTACCAAAAAAGATGTCCATTTGTTATACAAAAAAGTTCACCAAACTTTTTTATGTTGTCCTGTACATGGGCGAGACACGGTCTATGCCGGCAGTTGCCCCTTTTATTTTATTTTTCATGAATATGCAGAGCTTGTGTATCTTTCATTGATAGAAGAGAATAAAATCAGTACGAAGATGAGGTACAACACATGACACAAACGCAAGTAGGCGTGAACATGGTGCCTAGAGCAGAAGGGGTCGGGGATGCTCGGCCCAAACAGAAGATACAACGCAGCTAAACCCATAAAACCCGATTTAGAGGGGCAAGCCGAACCAGCAAGAAGTCCAACATCGCCAAGGCCAACACTGGGGACGCCGCGAGCGACCAAGATAGCGCCTTCATGAAGGAAAATGACGCCGTGACGCCATCGCCATCCGATCCAGAGAACCTGACCTAGGGTTTCCCCTGAGCTCGAAGAGGGGCGTAGGAGGAGGCCATGACAACGCCTCTAAGAAGGAAAACAACACCCGTGAGCGTCGCCGCTGCCAGCACCGGCAAGCCAAGAAAAAGCAACACACATATACGAACGGAGGTAACAATGGCCGATTTACAAGGCTGATGTCAGCCGACTGAGACTTAAGTCTCAATCGACCGAGCGCTAACCACACCATTTCTACAAGGTGATGGTGAAAACTTTTCAGGTAGATTGACTAACCATCCATGGATTGATGGAATCATCGAGTGAATGATGAAGCCATCAGATGGAAATAGTACATCTGGTGTGGCGCAACAGAGAAGAGAGGAAGACACAAAGCTTCTTCATCTTTGCTGCGGCGCAATGGAGATGGGCAGATAACGGCCTAGAACTTCATTTCTTGAACTTGTGATATCGTTGCCATTTTACTGATGCAATCTAAATATTGTTCGTGTCACTTTGCTGATGTTTGAATGAGAATGAATGTGAAATACATATGCTGTTTCCTCTTGCATGTTTAATATATGACATTGTAATATACTGTTATATGTTGTTTCTACTTGTTTGAGCATCTGAGGTCAAGAGAAAAGGTAAAACTCCAGGCGGCTTTCAATAAAAGCCATCTGCAATAAGGAGTATCCCTGCCGACTCACAATAAAAGCCATGCCTGAGCCGTCTGCGATGAGCCTTCTGTAGTGTAATGGTTGTGATTGTTCTTTATGTCTAAATACTCTCTGACTAGTCAATGGTAGCAATTGCATCAAGCATAATCTGGCATGAACTTCTTAAGGAATCTTATTGGTTGAGATTCCTCAGGCACGAGCTCGTCAAAAGAAACGTAGTATCTCTCTTTGTCATACACATGGCATGTAGTCAATATTGTCTTCATCAACCGCCAATTCCAGCTGGCCTCGTTGATATACTGCAGACAGAAGACATGCCGGGAGCACAAATGAAGCTATGATGTCAAGCCCAGAGAAATGCACAAAACTAGAAGGAGAAATATCAAAGCACCTTGCCCCAGTTCTGTTTAATGGAGTCATGGGCAGCACGGAGGTTATAACTTGGAATTCTCGGAGAAATATGGTGTGGGACATGTACATTTATGTCATGGCAAAGGATCTCTATCCTGTAAATGTACAAATATGTTAGCCAGATAAAACTCAATTTC
The DNA here is from genome assembly GCA_039707655.1 of Elymus sibiricus. NCBI lineage: Eukaryota > Viridiplantae > Streptophyta > Magnoliopsida > Poales > Poaceae > Elymus > Elymus sibiricus. The sequence continues at coordinate 161,202,617 of CM077666.1, read as the reverse complement.
AGAATAAACATGCTTCCAAGACAATTTGGTTAGACAGGAAAAGGAAAATGATTTGATTTACTCCGGTTCACCTAAAGTTGGAATTTACACTCGGTACTCGAGTTTCGCATACATCCTTTATCACAGAATATTCACAATACTTCCAAGATCCATTAGTAATGCACTAATACTAGATGCACTTCAGCGTAGAGGCGGAGCTAGCATCGGATTACGCCTAGGGCTAAGTACCTTGAATGATGCACTTGGATGATTTTTTTGTACTTTGCAAAAAAACATTACAAGGGTCATTGTTCCAGCCTAAGGCTATAGCCCTACTTGCCATAGGCCTGTCTCCGCCCCTGACTTCAGCGAAGTGAAGTACCATCCTATTCGTACGGAACTAGGACCAGAACTCCAAAGTTCAATTAAGCCTACTTAATTTGCAATCAAAACAGTACTTGGAAGGCCCCATCATATCCTCTCATGGCACTTTACCCAAAATGAAAAATGATTTGCAATCCAGAGACATAAAACAACATGCTGGTGAAGTTTCTTAATTTTCAGTTGAAACGCAAAGAAACAAATGAACAATAGGTGTCATTTTATTTGGATGCAAAGTCTTTGTTTTATCTTATCATACTAATTCCATATGCGATGAGAATAAATATGGAGATCATTTCCTGAAAGTTTGTTTAACATATATGATCATAACAAGAGTCCTAATATGCATGTAAACAAAACTGAAAGCAAAGATAAATAATTTGTACCATCGAGGATAGCTACAGTGAACTGTGCCGTTTAATTGCGCCTGTGCAGCATTCCACTCTTTTGATGATTTGAAAGGTATATGAGGAGCAGTGTGATGTACCATCGTAAAGGTGCTCATCTGAAGCAAACAGTTTAAAGAACACAAAGTTAAGTTAACTTACAGTACGCAAACTCATAAACAATGAAGTCGATATTTCGTAACTTGGACCAATATCATTATCTTTTTATGTATGCGTTCCTTGCTCTGTCAGTGTCTTCGAGGCTTCTAGCCAATTTAGTTAATGCAAGTATTGCGGGGAGTTAATTCATCAAAACTACTCTGCGGCCGACACACATTGGACGATTTTGAGACGACGCCTGATCTAGCGGCTGTGTGGCACTTGCTCCTACTCATGCACAGTTGGATCCATACCATCGTCCAAATATCGGCCGGACAGTGTCGTCCGTATAGCAGCTCTCTTAATTCATTGTTGATTACAGGCGAACTCTGCCGCAGTCGATTCCGATAGGTGCTGTACACTGTCGTTTTGTGGTCGGAACCATCGCCGCTGTTGATGTCGGAACCGCCGCCTCCCCGACGACCGGCCGTCCGGCCTAACTGCCTTCTCCTGCCACCGCAGCCGGCGTCGCTGCCGCGCCGCCTCATCGCCCCGCCCTTCCCCAGCCACCTCCTCTGCCGGTCCGCTGCCGCCCCGGCTATCCCTATAAACTCGGAGGGCCAGGTTCTTCGCTAGAGCTGGTGTGTCGCCCCCACCCCTAATCCTAAGTCGGGTCGGGGTTCGTCACTTCTCACCTGCCCTTCTCCACCACGACTAGCCGTAGCATCGCCGGCTGAACCTCAGTATGCTGCTCGCCTGCGCCGCGGCCTACCGCAGCATCACAGGCTCTGCCTTGTCCTGTACTTGGTTGACATAAAGGAGTGGGTGCTATATGCCCGAATTGTTCGATTCAACCGCACCCTGTGGTCGAATGCCAAAAAGTTTCCTTGGCTAGTACTCCCTGCGTTCCAAAATAAGTGTTGTGGTTTTAATTCAAATTTGAACTAAAACCACGACACTTATTTTGGAACGGAGGGAGTACGTATTTTTTGCAGCCGTTGCTCACAGCATTGGAAGATGAAAATAAACCTGTCTTTATGAACACTACTAGTCTGTACCTTCCTAGTTCCTACTAAGATCAACGGGTGCAGAGAATTAGTCTTATTAAATAAAGGAAAAATCCTATGGCTCCAACGGGATAATCCATTTACATCTAGAAATTTGGCAAATTCTAGGTGGAAGCTTGCACAATTGGCAGTCTTTTAGATAATCTGGTGGGCTCAAGTGTTCGTTATTCAATTACCATGAATTTTAAATTCCAGTTAGTATAATATACTTCCACAGCTGAACATGATAACCATGAATTTGGATACTGTACATCTGCAGTACTCCCTCCGTTCCAAATTATTTGAAGTTCTAGCTTTGTCCTAAGTCAAACTTCTCTATATTTGACAAAAATTACAGATTTTTTTTGCTAATATCTACAACATGCGAGCACTCCTGCTCCTATACAACTTCTCTATATTGGCATCTGTGTTCTATACATTTGGTAAATTTAAAGAAGTTTGACTTAGGATAAAGCTATAATTTCAAATAATTTGGAATGGAGGGAGAAAATGATAGTAATAAAAATCAGCAATGTACCCAAAAGTGATAAACCATCCATGGCATGAACCAGAACTTGAACCATCCAGCTATTCCTGATTGAAGAATGATTAGGGGCCATCCGATTGCCATGAATGCAAAGACACACGCCAAACTTATCTTCACCCTAGGTAGTTCATTTGGTCTGAATTTTTTTAGATCAAAGTGCCACATCAACCTGACAAGTTACATTGTGAACATAAATGTTATTGCCTGCAGGAATTCATGAGAAGTAATTCAACATAAGAGATGGCCATCAAAACATGTGACTCGAGAGATGTTGGGTAGGATATACCAGTGAGCAATAGACATCCATGGCCTGATAGGACCATAACCAAATATAATTGCCTTCCTTAGGAAAGAAGACGATTCAATTTCATTTTGCCAAACAGGTTGCCATGCAGTATCTTCTACTAACCTGGAGTTATACGAAGGCAAGAATTTGAATGACCAGAGTAGAATGTGGTTGGAAATGAAAAGGGCTTTCAAATCACGATATGGCTTTTTTTGAAGTATATGAGTCATCTTGTTACAGTGCAATGCATGAACTGAAAACATCAAAAGTAACAGGCTGATACTATCGACTCATTAACTTTAATCACAACAACATCATCTGGACCATATTGGAGATGATTATACAGGGAGATATGTACATACATATTTGTCTTGGCGTGATGTCTGTCATGCTTAAATCTCCAAGGTTCATAAGGGTAAATTAATGGCAGGAAGGCTAGAGTTCCAACGATATCCTCCACTAGCTTATTCCTTGAAAATGATTTATGTGCACAATCATGACCTATGACAAAAAACTTCACAAAGACATCAATTAAATCGTGGACATGCCACAAGGACAAAAGCAAGCAAGTGTGCAACACATGTGCAAGCACACCACAGGCAGGTTGGGAGGGAAAGAGAGCTTACCCCAGTCACTGCTGTACCAGCCCATGCCCAAGCAATGGGAAGAAGATACCATGGAGCTTTTGAAATAAGGAAAAGACCGAAAGCATATGAAGTAACTGATATTAGAAAAGATGCCCAAGCCTTTACATCATCAATTTCAAATACCTAGCAGGAGCGAAGTTTTACATAAGAATTTGAGTACAGGAAACATCAGGAGCATAGCTGGTATTGGCATTTATCTAGTTGATACCTCTTTAGGCAGAGTATCCATGACATCTTTAAGAGTAATGTTATCTGGTAGCTGTTCTCCAATTTGTTTGAAACCATAATCTTCAGACATTTGCTTCCTTTTTTCCTCGTCATCAAGCAGTGGTGGAGTAACAGGTAGCACTGCTGCTTGCAACCTTCCCCTTTGTTTCAATGGTAAAAATTGGTGGTGACTTCTCCCGTTGCATAAAGAAAATCTCTTCACAATAAGTGAACCTGGCAAAACATGAGAATGCAACATCCAAACAATGAAATGATGCTGCCAAATAAGAATGAAAATTGGGAAGTTAGATATATACTCCATCCATTCCAAAATATTTGAAGTTCTAGGTTTGTCTTAAGTCAAACTTCTTTAAGATTGACCATGTAAATATAAAAAGATATTAATATCTACAACATCACATATATATATAGTATGAAAATATATTTTATGATGAATATAACGAAACTAATTTGGTGTTGTAAATGTTGGTATAGCTTACAATAGACTTAGCCAAACTTAAAGATGTTTGACTTAGGACAAACCTAGAACTTCAAATATTTTGGAACGGAGGGAGTATATGTGATGAGCTGAGCTGAGCAATTTCTCAATCATCTCATTTGTATCACAAGCTAATAACGGTCGTGCTACAGCATGGATCCGTGCCCAAGGCTTACAAAACAAATCACGCGACCCCTTATTCTTCCTTGTGCTGGGACTCCTCCCCTCCTGCTCCACACGGTGGCTGCACTGCCTCCTTCTCTCCTGCACCTGTTCTGGCTACATCACTACTGCCAGTGTCAAGTCAGGGCACTGCTCACCCAAATCAGGCCATCATCTAAGCCTGGCAGGGAGCTCATTAGCGATCCTTCGGTGTGCCACCTTGTCACTGTTGCCTCTATGGTCGCCGGCGTCGAGGTCAACCCCCTCCCCCTCCTGCCGCTCATCGGGCCCAGAGTCCGAGCCATAAGCCTTTCTACCAAAGGAAGATTATTGAATATAACTAACCATTTGTAATGCTACATACAAGGACACAGCCTTGTATTCCCGCCATGCAATTGGCAGTACCACGACCTCCGCATGATAATTCGCCATCCAACCATGAGCAGTTATATTCCAGGCAATTCAACGCATTGCTATGTCAACGAGAACAGGGGAGTCTTCTATCTCACACCACACAAAGGCCCTACATTTCCAACCCCAAATGCGAGTGCTAGGACGGCGGGATGGTACCTGACAGAGCTCCCGCGGCTGCTCTCCGCGGCGAGAGGTTCTTGGCGGGTGCCTGGGCATCAAAAGGCTCAGGTAAGTGCCTCGCAGACATTAGCACGAACAGGTGGCGGGCACATAAATGGAACATGATGACAGGATAGGGTTCCTACCCGCCGCAAGGAGAGGAGCTGCAGAGGGGCGGAGAGGCCGCTCGCCGTCGCCATCCGCTCCCGTCGCGGCGAGAGAAACGGAGAGAATGTGGAATCGGCGGCGGGGAGCTGGCGAGAGAGCGTGGAGACGGTTTGGATGGGGGGAGGGCCCTGCGCTGGCGTGGTGGTTGTGATGAACGCAGCCCGGCAGAGGCGAGGCGAGCGCGCGCCGCAGATTGCAGCGACTAGTGGCTGGGGCGCGCGCTAATGGCAAGAGGACCCGGCAATGGATTTTGCGTGGCAAAGGATTATCTTATTTTTTGCATCGCAAAAAGGGATACAGGAACAGAGAAGTGCATGGATGAACCCACTTTAGAAAACTTATTTTTAAATGCCAGAAAATTCTGAAAAAAGTCTCAGGCATACATCTTCACATTCTATGTGCGCACAGAAAATTTCGCGAAAAAACAACTTTTTCTTTGATCTGTGCAAAAAAAAAGCAAAAAAAATGTGGGTAAAACGCTATTTAGAAGCACTGAAATTTGTCTTTTTTACCGAGACAAAACCAAAAAAAAATCCACAAAACTTTGTGCCACGCACACATGTTACAAAGATGTATGCGTGAAATTTTCTTCTAATTTTTTTGACATTTTAAAACGTGTTTAAAATGTATTTTTTGAAAATGGGTTCATATGCCCATGGGTTCAGCACGTCCACACTAAACAGGAACACGGTTGATAACAAAGTTTGACATGACAAACTAACTTGGTTAGAGTGTCTACAGCCGCGGACAACAAATCCGGGTCCTCAAACGCCCGCGGACAGTGACCGATCACGTCTTAAATAATCGATTCCACATCCGTGTACCTCATATCCGGCACCCTATATCCTTACTACGCATGCAACATGATGAACTACTGTATGTGATCAAACAACAGACAAAGAAATCGACATCAAACGGACAACGAAATGCACATAAACCCACTACATCATCCAAAAGATCACCACAGTTCATCGCCGGACAAGTTCTTAACTTAAACAGCTAAAAAAGATAATATAAACGGAGGAGGAGCAGGATCACCACTTCCTCGTCGGGCCTTTGCCCTTCCGGTCGCCGGCGCAGCTGTAGGCGTCCGCGGCAGGTGATGGATCTTGGTCGTCGGTGGAGGAGGTGGAGCTATGGTCGTCGCCGTCGTCGGACGAGGAGTCGGAGAGGATGATGAGCCCCTTCATCCGGCGGACGGCCCTATCCTGCTGCCGCTTCAGCTTGGCCATCCCGAGCCGCCTCCGCCGCTGCCTCCACCACCTCGTGCTCCGACTGCTCAATGGCAAGCCGGAGCCGCCTTCGAGTTCTTCCTCCGTAGGCGGTGAGCGTCCGTCTCCGCCGTCGTCAGCGACCGGCAGTAGACCTAAGCGAGGAGCCGCTCGTCCTCGTTGGGCTTCGCCGGCAACCCGCGGCGGCGGCGCATGCTACTTGTGAGCTGCGTTGGGATTTTCCCCGAAGAGGAAGGGTGAAGCAATATAGTAGCGGATAAGTATTTCCCTCAGTAGAGAACCAAGGTTATCGAACCACGCAAACACTCCTTAGCAGTACCTGCACACACAAGAGCAAATACTTGCACCCAACGCGGGCAAGAGGGTTGTCAATCCCCTTGTACTCGTTAGTTGCAAGGATTAAATCTGATAGTGGTAAATAGATAAATTGCAAAGGAAAATAAAAATAAATAAATTGCAGCAAGGTATTTTTGGTTTTAGTAATATGATTAAAGTAAACCCGGGGGCCATAGTTTTCACTAGAGGCATCTCTCTCATAAAAATAGCATACGGTGGGTAGACAAATTATTGTTGGGCAATTGATAGAAAAGCGCATAGTTATGACGTTATTCATGACATGATCATGTATATAGGCATTATGTCCGTGACAAGTAGACCGACTCCTGCCTGCATCTACTACTATTACTCCACCAATCGACTGACTCATGCTTGCATCTATGGTATTAAGTTCATGAAGAACAGAGCAACGCTTTAAGCAAGATGACATAATGTAGATAGAATAAAACCAATCAATATGATTAAACCCCGTCCTTTTACCATTACTAGCAACAATACAAATACGTGCCTCGCTACCCCTTCTGTCACGAGGTGAGGACACCGCAAGATTGAACCTACTACTATGCACCACTTCCACTGAAAATCAATGAATCAACTTGGCCAAAGAAAACCCATAGATCGGAAAGCATTACATAGCTATAACAATCATACATAATAAAGTTCAGAAAAGACTCAATTACTTTCAATGAATAATCTGATCATAAACTCATAATTCATCGGATCCCAACAAACACACCGCAAAAGAAGATTACATCGGATCGATCTCCGAAGAGAACATTATATTGAAGTTCAAAGAGAGAGAGAAAGCCATCTAGCTAATCATTATGGTCCCGTAGGTCTGTGGTAAAATACTCACACATCATCGGAAGGGCAGCAAGGTTGATGTAGAAGCCCTCCGTGATCGATTCCCCCTCCGACAGATACCGGAAAAGGCCTCCAGATGGGATCGCGAAAGAACAGAGACTTGCGGCGGCGGAAAAATTGTTTTGGGTGGCTCTTTGGGGTTTTTGGAATATTTTAGAATTTATAACGCTGGAATTAGGTCAGTGGAGCCACGAGGGGCCCACAAGGCATCAGGGAACGCCTACCCCCCAGGGCGTGCCCTGTTGACTTGCCATCTCCTCGTAGGTCTTCTGGTCCTCCCCCGAAGCTTCTAGGGTCTCTTATGTCCAGGAAAAAAATCATAAAAAAGTTTTGTAGCGTTTGGACTCCGTTTGGTATAGATTTTCTGTAAAACCAAAAACAAGCAGAAAACAGCAACTGACACTAGGCGCTGAGTTAATAGGTTAGTCCCCAAAAATGATATAAAATTGCATATAAAGTATCTAAGAATGATAATATAATAGCATGAAACAATAAAAAATTATAGATACGTCGGAGATGTATCAGCGCACGGATTGCTCCGCCGCGTCCTGCTCCCTTGCCCGTTGCCTCTCGCGGCGGGCGCGCGCCTCTGATTCTGGCGTGCACGTGCGGTCCGGCGGAGCGGGCACTAGCACCCACCGCTGCCCGCGTGGAGCAGCGACCGGCGGGGTAAGGGGAAGGCGTGGGGGCGAAGCGGACTGCGTAGCCCTCGCGGAGTTGCGCGCAGGTTGGGATGGGCCAGCTCCGGCGTCCGTGCTGCGCCGGTGCGAGAGCGACGACGGTGCTGATCCAGAGCTACCCCCCTATGTCCACCTTTGACTGCTCCATCGCAATGCGGAGGGCCAGCTCCTCCTCGACATCGAGGTCGGAGCCCAAGTGGCTGTCGGAGCTCGACATCTCATCGGATTCGATCAGAATAGGAGAGGGGAGAGGAGGGCACAGAGCGAGAGAGGACACTGGAGTGAGCTAGTTCGAAGAGGGGACGGATTGGTTTTTTTTGTGGGGACGGCGTGGGGTCGGTGGCTGATACGTCTCCAATGTATCTATAATTTATGAAGTATTCATGCCATGTTTACAATAATTTTATATGGTTTTGGTGCACTTTTATATTATTTTTATGGACTAACTTATTAATCTAGTGCCCAGGGTCAGTTCCTGTTTTTTGCATGTTTTTTGTTTCACAGAAAAACTATATCAAACGAAGTCCAGACGCAATAAAAAATTATGACGATTTTTATGGAATATATGAGATTTTTGGGAAAAAGAATCAATGCAAGACGGTGCCTGAGGGCTCCACAAGGCAGGCCGACGCGCTCTGCCCCCTGGGTGCGCCCCCGGCCTTGTAGGCACCTCATAGGTCAGTTGGATCCCTTCTTTCTCCGCAAGAAAGATAATTTCTGGAGAAAAATCCCCTCAAAATTCCAGCCCAGTCGGAGTTACGGATCTCCGGCTATTAAAGAAACGGTGACAGGCCAGAAAACAGTCGCGAAAAACAGAAGACAGAAGAGAGATCCAAACTAGGGGAGAGCTCCCTCTCTCCCCGGAGGGCCAAGGAAGAAGAATAAGGAGGAGCCCCTTCCCCCTCTCCTCTGGTGGTGCCGGAGCGCCACCGGGGACATCTCCTCCATCACCATCACCACCAACTTCTCCTCCGTTCTCATGGTGATGTGTGAGTAGTTCATCCTCGAGGATGAGGGTATGTACTAGTAGCTATGTGTTCGATCTCTCTCTCTCTCGTGTCCTTGATTTGGCACGATCTTGATGTATCCTGAGCTTTGTTAATATAGTTGGACCATATGAAGTTCTTCCCCCCTATCTTTGTTGTGATGAATTGAGTCTTGCTCTTTGAAGTTTCTTATGTTGGATTGAATACTTTGGATTTGAGATCACTTGATTTAATGTCTTGCTACCTTGTTGTTTTTATTTATTCAGATTATAAAAACCTATTTGTACCATCCATATTACACTTGTATCTCTCTTCGCCGAACTAGTGCACCTATACAATTGACAACTGTATTGGGTGTGTTGGGGACAACAGAGATTTATTGTATTTGATTGCAGGGTTGTTTGAAAGGGACCATCTTCATCCTACACCCCCCACGGATTGATAAATCTTAGGTCATCCACTTGAGGGAAATTTGCTGCTATCCTACAAAACTCTGCGCTTGGAGGCCCAACGGAGTCTACAAGAATAAAGTTGCGTAGTAGACATGAAGCTATATCTGGCGCCATTGCCGGGGTGGTGAGTGCTTGAAGGTATCTTTTAGATCTTGCAATTGAATCTTTTAGTTTCTGGTTTTTCACTAGTTTGGTTTTATAAAAGAAAACTACAAAAAAATGGAAGTGAAGTTGCATCAAATTCTTTATCTTTATGAAGTCTTTCTAGAAAATATGGATTCCGATAATTGCTATGAAGTGTTACAAGAAGAATTTAACGCAATGTTTGGTGTGAGTTCCTTGAATGATAAGAATGATAGCAATGAGCCAATGATATTAGTATGAATTCTCTGAATTTTCATGATGCTAATGATATGCAAAGCCATAAGCTTGGGGATGCTATGTCTAATGAAGATGATCTTTTTAGTCCCCCCTACTTTTGATGAGCAAATTTATTTTGATGATAGCATGCCTCCTATTTATGATGATTACAGTGATGAAAGTGGGTTTGGAAGAGTGTCAACTCTAGGTGATCCCACTATTTTGGAGGGTGTTGAATCTTATTATAATGATAAAAGTGGGGAGAGGTCATGACTTTATTTAAAGTTGAATCCACTACTTTGGAAGATGTTTCAATTAATTATGACAACAAAGTTGCTATCTATGATGATTATTGTGATGACATGTATGCTATAAATAGTAATGATAACCATGAAACTTGTCATCATGATTTTAATGTTCAAATGGGTTATGTGAATCAAGTATCATATGATAGTTAGTTCATTGAATTTTCTCCCACCACTATTTATAAGAATAAATTTGCTTATGTGGAGAGTGATAAATTTTTTATGCATGTGGATCATGAAAAGAATGCTTTATGTGATAGTTATATTGTTGAATTTGTTCATGATGCTACTGAAAATTATTATGAGAGAGGAAGATATGCTTTCTTCTCAATGTATTGAAATTTTTGAAGTTGCGCTTGTTTTGCCTTCCTATGCTAGTTAATTCTTGCTCCACTAAATTGTTTGCTTATAAATTTCCTATGCATAGGAAGTGGGTGCTACTTGTGATCTGCGTTGGTTTTTTCCCCGAAGAGGAAGGGATGATGCAGTACAGTAGAGATAAGTATTTCCCTCAGTTATGAAACCAAGGTTATCAATCCTGTAGGAGAATCACGCAACACCTCATTAGCAGCACCTGCACACAAAACAACAAATCCTTGCACCCAACGCAAACAAGGGGTTGTCAATCCCTTGGCGGTCAATTGCAAGATTAAATTGTATGGTGATAGATAAATAGATCGAACAAAAATACAAAATAAAATAAATAAAGTAAAAGTGCAGCAACGTATTTTTAGGATTTTTAATATATGATTTGGATAGACCCGGGGGCCATAGTTTTCACTAGAGGCTTCTCTCATAAAAAATAGCATACGGTGGGTGAACAAATTACTGTTGGGCAATTGATAGAAAAGCAAATAATCATGACGATATCCAAGGAAATGATCATGTATATAGGCATCACGTCCGAGACAAGTAGACCAACTCCTGCCTGCATCTACTACTATTACTCCACACATCGACCGCTGTCCAGCAAGCATCTAGTGTATTAAGTCCATAAAGAACGGAGTAACGCCTTAAGCAAGATGACATGATGTAGACAAAGTAAACTCACGCATGAATAAACCCCATCTTTTTACCCTTAATAGCAACGATACATACGTGTCATGTCCCTTTCTGTCACTGGGATTGAGCACCGCAAGATCGAACCCATTACAAAGCACCTCTCCCATTGCAAGATAAATCAATCTAGTTGGCCAAACCAAATCAATAGATCGGAGAGAAATACGAAGCTATAATAATCATGCATAAAAGGGTTCAGAGAATAATCAAATAATATTCATGGATAATCTGATCATAAACTCATAATTCATCGGATTCAAACAAACACACCGCAAAAAGTGATTACATCGGATAGAACTCCAAGAACATCGAGGAGAACATTGTATTGAAGATCAAAAAGAGAGAAGAAGCCATCTAGCTACTAACTATGGACCCGAAGGTCTGTGGTAAACTACTCATGTATCATCGGAAGGGCAGCAAGGTTGATGTAGAGCCCCTCCGTGATCGATTCCCCCTCTGATGGAGTGCCGGAAAAGGCCTCCAGATGGGATCTCTCGAGAACAGAAGCTTGCAGCGGCGAAAAAAGTATTTCGTGGACTCCCCTGTTGGTTTCCCGATTTTAGAGAATTTATAGTGGAGGAATTAGGTCAAACGGAGCTGTGTGGGCCCCAGGAGCCACCAGGGCGCGCCCCCCTGGGGCGCGCCGTGGTGCCTCCTGGGACACTGCTTCATCTTCTCGTCTCCTCCCGAAGCTTCTAGTGTTTGTTATGTCCAGAAAAAATTTCCAAAAAATTTCATGGCACTTGGACTTCGTTTGGTACTGATATTCTGGAAAACCAAAAATAGGCAAAAAAACAGCAACTGGATATGGGCACTAAGTTAATAGGTTAGTCCCAAAAAATGATATATAATTGCTATAAATGTATATAAAAACATCCAAGATTGATAATATAATAGCATGGAACAATAAAAAATTATAGATACGTTGGAGACGTATCAGAATCCCCAAGCTTAATTCCTGCTCGTCCTCGAGTAGGTAAATGATAAAAACAGAATTTTTGATGTGGAATGCTACCTATCATATTCATCATATATTCTTTTCTTTATAGCATGGACATTTGGACTTGAATGATTCAAAGCAATAGTCTATAGTTTGACATGAAGATATAAATACTCAAGCATACTAACAAGCAACCATGTCTTTCAAAATATCAACGCTAAAGAAAGTTATCCCTAGCCCATTATGCTCAATCATTGATCCATTCATGAAACACACCCAATATTAGCTACACACAATGCACAAGTATGACAATAGTGCTCTCTAGTTGGTGCTTGTAAGAGAAGATGGAGACTCAAAATAAAAATAAAAATTGCATAAAAGTAAATAGATAGGCCCTTCGCAGAGGGAAGCAGAGATTTGCAAATGTGCCAGAGCTCAAAGCTTAAATTAGAGAGATAAAATTATTTTGAGAGGCATGCTTTTCCTGTCAACGAAAACGGCCGAGAATTCCCAATATCTTCCATGCTAGACACATCATAGGCGGTTCCCAAATAGAAAATAAAGTTTATTTCCTTCCCACCATTCTTTCACAATCCATGGCTAGCCGTATCCACGGGTGCCCTCCATACCAACACTTTCCAAGGAATTTTGTTGTTATTATTTTTGATTTCATTGTGGGACTGGGCATCCCTATTACCAGCCACTCTCTCGTGCAATGACAAGTGAATAAACACTCATCGTGAGAATAACACACCTAGCATGGAAAATATTGGCCACCCCCTGCCGCTTCATGAGCGGTACGGGCACACAAAACGGAAAAATTATTTTTAAAATTAGAGTTGGCACATGCAAATTTACTTGGAACGGCATGGAAACACCGCATATAGGTAGGTATGGTAGACTCATTTGGCACAACTTGGGTTTAAGGAGTTTGGATGCACAAGCAGTATTCCCGCTTAGTACAAATAAAGGCTAGCAAATAGATTGAGAAGCGACCAACCAAAAAGCGAAAACGGTCATAAACATGCATTGAACATAACTAACACCGAATAATGCACCATAAGTAGGATATAATTTCTTTGCATAACTATTGACTTAATATGCATGCATAGGGAATCACAAACCTTAACACCAATATTCTTACTAAATCACAATTACTCACTAACATGACTCACATATTATCATCTCCATATCGCAAAACTATTGCAAGGAATCTCACTTATCATATCCAATGAGCTATATGAAAGTTTTTATTATATCCCTCTTGAATATTCATCACTTTGGGACCAAATTCATATCTTGTGCAAATTACCATTACTATTATCAACTCTCAAAAAGATATAAGTGAAGCATGAGAGTGCAAATATTTCTTCAAAATTTTAGTCTTATCAACTCTCAAAATAATATAAGTGAAGCATGAGAGTTTAAATATTTCTTCAAAATATAGCCACCGCCATGCTCAAAAAGATTTAAGTGAAGCACTAGAGCAACTGCCTAGCTCAAATTTTTTAAGTGAAGCACATAGAGTATTCTAACAAATCATGATAAACGTGTGGCTCTCTCAAATTGGTGTGTCCAGCAAAGATGATTGTAACAAACTAAAAAGCAAACAAAGCAAAGACTCATATAATACATGATGCTCCTGTGGGGTAACGCAGAAGAAAACAAAAATTTTCCGACCTACGCACCAGCCCAGGACCACTGTGGAGACTGCATACAAGGTTTGATCTTTTTCGTTACCGACTCGTAGCGCAGCGGAAGTAGAGTCGATGACGAACGGTGGTGCAGATCCCCGCAGCTAGGATTTACAACCTCCCAACCGCGAGGATGTACTCCCTCATCTGCCCCTCAGACAGCCCTCCGGGAGGCGGTCGGACAGTCCCTCGGACGGTGTCGCGGACAGCCCTTCGGGAGGACCTTCGAATCTCGGACGGTCACTCGGACAACCCTTCGGGAGGACCCTCGAAACTCGGACGATCACTCGGACAGCCCTTCGGGAGGCACTCTCGAAGTAAGACCGAAACTACGATCTCTCTACAGAGTTGCACACATACGGTGTCATCTATCCGGCAGGGCTTCGCCGTCCAGAACTAGTTCCCACCGGAACCCAGACAGCCTTTCGGCTCTACGAAACTATTTCGCTGGGAGGGAGAGAGAAGCCAGACAAGTCTATGGCATGTGTATGAGAGCAAGCATAAGGTTTGGGGCAGCCCCCTCACCTCTATTTATAGGAAAGCCAAGGGGTAGGATGGGCACTTCCAAAATCCCAAAAATGCCCATGTATGGACTCATCCACAAGGGCATAAAGGGGATTAATGGAGCAAGTGGGGCCCCATGGAGGACCCACACATGTGGCCGGCCACACCCCTCTTGGGGGCCCCTCCAAGGAGGTTTCTTAGCCCCCAAGCCTTCTAGAAGCCTTTTGGAAAAATATCCCAAAAGGTGACTTTCCAAAAAATATCCAAAAAGCACTTTCACTATTCATGAAGACATTTTTCTGTGTCCGTTAAATCCCAAATTATTTCTGTGTGCCTAGAACAATTCCAGTACCCACTAAAATAATTTTGAACGCATTCCAAAACAATTTCGGAACAATGTTTCTTCAGCGAAAAGCAACAAAAGCGGTTCCGGCTGCTCCGGAACATTTCCAGTTTTTATCCCGGAAAATTCCCAGAAGTTTCCAGAACACTTCTGGCATCCTCCAAGAATTTCCAGGCATGTGCCGGAACCAATTTGACTTAATGGAATACCCTGAAACAACTTTTCAGTTTCACCGGAACTATTCTGGTGTTCTCTCCGGAACGTTTCCGTTTCGTCCGAAACTTTTTCGGTGATTTTCTCTCAGACTCCTTGTCTAGTATTCAGCAGATAGATGACCCTTAAGCGTGTGACCCTATAGGTTCAGTGAAGTATAGACATGACCGGAACTCTTTCCGATCAATGATCAACATCGAAGTCGTGGACACCCATATTGAGCCCTATACCCACACGAATGAATATTCGAGTGAACCTCCAGTTGCCGTGTGCTATTCCTGTTGCTTCGCGATATGTTACAAATACCCGAGGTGAGAATCATCGGCGTCCTCGTGGATCAACACTTGTCCACAATGCCAGTTACCTCGTTGCCGGTTTTTGTTCTCTTTTCACGTTTCTGTGTTCCGGCATCCCTGTGATCAAATCACACTTGTGTCTGGCCAGACGATGATGGATACCGTAACACCGAGAGGGCCCAGAGATATCTCTCCATCGTCGGAATCCCAATCTTGAGCTATCAAGTTACTTGACATATTTTCCATGAACTCGTAAGCCGCCGTAATAGCCACCCATTTACGGATGACGTTTAACAAACCCCAAAGTTCATGAAGCAAGCATAAAGAAACTCGACACCCTCATGGTCTAAGGAATTATGCAAACATTAACTATCTCTGTGTTATTAAACTTTAACTTATGACGAATGAATCTCATAGCATAACATCAATCGGGTCGATTCAACACAAGTGTTCTACTAACATTGTGCCCTCAAAGTTGCCGGCATAGACATGCCCATGATCAGGAAAACAGAACCATCATGCAACACTTGAGCTAGTCTTAGAGGCCAGACTAGGAATACATTTTACCGTTTATTATTCCACACGTGCATATGAGTCTTCCTTCGAGCCTCGTGGTTATTGCAGACTCGAGAACCATAGCAGTTATAGCATGGAACATAAACATAATCATGAACATGGAGATAAATAATAACATTTGTTATTGCCTCTAGGTCATATCTCCTACAGCTCCAAGCAAAACACATATCATGTGACGAATAAAAATATAGCTCCAAGTAAAATTACCGATGGTTGGTAGAAGAAAGAGGGGATGCCTTCCGGGGCATCCCCAAGCTTAGACGCTTGAGTCTTCTTTGAATATTACCTTGGGGTGCCTCGGGCATCCCCAATCTTAGGCTCTTGCCACTCCTTATTCCTTCATCCATCGTGATCTCACCCAAAACTTGAAAACTTCAATCACACAAAACTCAACAAAACCTTCGTGAGATCCGTTAGTATAACAAAATAAATCACTACTTTAAGTACTGTTGCAAACCCATTTATATTTTATTTTTGAATTATACCTACTGTATTATAACTTCTCCATGGCTTATACCCCCCGATACAATCCATAGTTTCATCAAAACAAGTAAGCAATGCATCAAAAACAGAATCTGTCAAAAACAGAAAAGTCTGTAGAGATATATTTAAAATATATACTTCTGTAACTCCAAAAATTCTGAAAACTTAGGACAACGTGGGAAATTCATATACCAATACTGTGTAAAAATTTCAGATTTTTATGACGCTCCAGTACAGAACCAAAATTCCATCACTGGACGCAAAACTTTCAGTTTTCCAAACAGCATCAATTATACTATCTTCCAAATCATCCCAAAGGCTTTACTTAGCACAAACACTAATTAAAACATTAAAAATCAATCATAACAGTAGCATAATTGTGTAAACAAATGAGAACAGAAACAAAAAGTAAAAAATTATTTTATTCATTGGGTTGCCTCCCAACAAGCGCTATTGTTTTATGCCCCTAGCTAGGCATAATGCATAGTTTCAAGTATTGTCATCTTTCAAGTTGATTCCATAAGTGGCCCTCATAATTGATTCATATGGTGCTTTAATTTTCTTCCTAGGGAAATGTTCCATACCCTTCTTTAATGGAAACTGAAATTTTATATTCCCTTCTTTCATGTCAATAACGGCACCTATGGTTCGTAAGAACGGTCTACCAAGTATTATGGGGCAAGAAGGATTGCATTCAATGTCAAGTACAATAAAATCAACGGGCACATTGTTCCTATTTGCAAGAATAAGAACATCATTAATTCTACCCAAAGGCTTTTTAATAGTGGAATCCGCAAGATGCAAATTAAGAGAACATTCATCTATATTGGTAAAGCCTAGCACATCACATAGAGATTTTGGAATTGTGGAAACGCTAGCACCCAAATCACATAAAGCATTGCACTCATAATTTTTAATTTTAACTTTAATGGTGGGTTCCCATTCATCATATAATTTTCTAGGAATTGAAATTTCTAGTTCTAGATTTTCTTCTAACGCTTTCATCATTGCTTCTACGATGTGTTTAGTAAAAGCCTTATTTTGCTCATAAGCGTTGTTGAATTTAACATGGATTGTAACAAAGAAATACATTCAATCAAGGAACAATTATCATAATTAAAATCTTTGCAATCCAAGAGAGTGGGCACATCGCTAGTTAAAGTTTTTACCTCTCTAAACCCACTTTTATCAAAAAAATTATCAAGATTTTCACCCTCCGAATTATGGGAATGCCTTCTAGCTAAAGTTGACTCTTATATAGTCCCCTTTTCATCAAGTTTTATATTGCCAAACAAAGAATCAATATATGAAACACCAATCATTTTAATATCCTCATCATTACTACGATAAAAACCGGGAGGAATCGCTTTTTCTAAAAATTCTCGTTTAGCTTTTAGAATGGCAGTTCTTTTCTTACTCTCATCCATGGATACATATAAAGCTTTAATTGATTCATTAATATCAATTTTGGGTGGCATAATTTTAGTCTTAAGATTTTCCACATCATGAATAATTTTATCAATGCTCCTAGACATATCATCAAGTTTACTTAATTTTTCTTCTATCGTAGTGTTGAAAACTTTTTGAGCATTAATAAATTCTTTAATATTACTTTCAAGATCAGAGGGCATCCTATTATTATTATTATAAGGATTACCATAAGAATTTCCATAATTATTAGAGGAATTTCCAGGAAACGGCCTAGGATTAAAATTACCTCTATAAGCATTATTATTAAAATTGTTTCGCGAGACAAAATTCACATCTACGGGATCATTATTTTGCTCAATCAAGGTGGATAAAGGCACATAATTAGGATCAATAGGAGTATTTTTGCTAGCAACCAATTTCATAAGCGCATCAACTTTATCACTCAAAGTACTAATTTCTTCAATAGAATTCACTTTTTTACTAGTAGGAACTCTTTCAGTATGCCATTGTGAATAATTTGCCATAATATTATCAAGCAATTTAGTAGCTTATCCCAAAGTAATTTCCATAAAAGTACCACCCGCGGCGGAATCTAAAAGATTTCTAGAAACAAAATTTAATCCCGCATAAATTTTTTGTATGATCATCCACAAATTTAAACCATGAGTAGGGAAATTTCTTATCATTAATTTCATCCTTTCCCAAGATTGGGCAACATGTTCATGATCAAGTTGCTTGAAATTCATAATTTGATTTCTAAGAGAAATAATTTTCACGGGAGGAAAATACTTGGTAATAAAAGCATCTTTACACCTATCCCAAGAATCGATACTATTTCGTGGTAAAGATGAAAACCAAATTTTTGCACGATCCCGCAATGAGAATGGAAATAATTTTAATTTCACAATATCATTATCCACATATTTTTTCTTTTGCATATCACACAATTCTACGAAAGTGTAAAGATGGGATGCAGCATCTTCATTAGGACTACCAGAAAATTGTTCTTTCATGACAAGATTTAGCAAAGCAGCATTAATATCACAAGTCTCCGCACTAGCAGCGGGATGAGCAATCAGAGTACTAATAAAATCATTATTATTAGTATTGGAAAAATCACAAAATTTTGTATTTTCTTGAGACATCGTGGCTACGCAATCAAGATAGCAATCAAGCAAACAAGAAAAAGGCAAACGAAAAATATTTTTGTATTTTTGTAAAAAAAAACTTTTTAGAAGTGGGGGAGATGAAAACGAGAGGCAAAGGCAAATAAAATAAATGCAAGGAGATGAAAGTTTATGCGTAGGTACTTGATAGATGTTGATGATGTCTCCCCGGCAACGGTGCCAGAAATTCTTCCTGCTACTTGTGATCTGCGTTGGTTTTTTCCCCGAAGTGGAAGGGATGATGCAGTACAGTAGAGATAAGTATTTCCCTTAGTTATGAAACCAAGGTTATCAATCCAGTAGGAGAATCACGCAACACCTCGTTAGCAACACCTGCACACAAAACAACAAATCCTTGCACCCAACGCAAACAAGGGGTTGTCAATCCCTTGGCGGTCAATTGCAAGATTAAATTGTATGGTGATAGGTAAATAGATCGAACAAAAATACAAAATAAAATAAATAAAGTAAAAGTGCAGAAACGTATTTTTAGGATTTTTAATATATGATTTGGATAGACCAGGGGGCCATAATTTTCACTAGAGGCTTCTCTCATAAAAAATAGCATACGGTGGGTGAAAAATTACTGTTGGGCAATTGATAGAAAAGCAAATAATCATGACGATATCCAAGGCAATGATCATGTATATAGGCATCACGTCCGAGACAAGTAGACCGACTCCTGCCTGCATCTACTACTATTACTCCACACATTGACCGCTATCCAGGATGCATCTAGTGTATTAAGTCCATAAAGAACGGAGTAACGCGTTAAGCAAGATGACATGATGTAGACAAAGTAAACTCACGCATGAATAAACCCCATCTTTTTACCCTTATTAGCAACGATACATACGTGTCATGTCCCTTTCTGTCACTGGGATTGAGCACCGCAAGATCGAACCCATTACAAAGCACCTCTCCCATTGCAAGATAAATCAATCTAGTTGGCCAAACCAAATCAATAGATCGGAGAGAAATACAAAGCTATAATAATCATGCATAAAAGAGTTCAGAGAATACTCAAATAATATTCACGGATAATCCGATCATAAACTCACAATTCATCGGATCCCAACAAACACATCGCAAAAAGTGATTACATCGGATAGAACTCCAAGAACATCGAGGAGAACATTGTATTGAAGATCAAAAAGAGAGAAGAAGCCATCTAGCTACTAACTATGGACCCGAAGGTCTATGGTAAACTACTCACGCATCATCGGAAGGGCAGCAAGGTTGATGTAGAGCCCCTCCATGATCAATTCCCCCTCCGGCGGAGTGCCGGAAAAGACCTCCAGATGGGATCTCTCGAGAACAGAAGCTTGCGGCGGCGAAAAAAGTATTTTGTGGACTCCCCTGTTGGTTTCCCAATTTTAGAGAATTTATAGTGGAGGAATTAGGTCAAACAGAGTTGTGTGGGCCCCACGAGCCACCAGGGCGCCCCCCCGGGGGCGTGACACGTCTCCAATGTATCTATAATTTTTTATTGTTCCATGCTGTTATATTATCAATCTTGGATGTTTTTATATACATTTACAGCAATTATATATCATTTTTTGGGACTAACCTA
Organism: Elymus sibiricus; assembly: GCA_039707655.1. NCBI lineage: Eukaryota > Viridiplantae > Streptophyta > Magnoliopsida > Poales > Poaceae > Elymus > Elymus sibiricus. The sequence goes on along the minus strand of CM077666.1, from coordinate 161,182,144 downwards.
TTAATTTTTACTTTTTATTTCTGTTATGGTGTGTTTTCACAATTATGTTACTGTTATGATTGAGTTTTTATGTTTTTTATTTAGTGTTTGTGCCAAGTAAAGCCTTTAGGATGATTTGGAAGATAGTATAATTGATGCTGTTTGGAAAACAAAAAGTTTTGCGTCTAGTGCTGGAATTTTGGTCCTGTACTGGAGCGTCAGAAAAATCTGAAATTTTTACACAGTATTGGTATATGAATTTCCCACGTTTTCCTAATTTTTCAGAATTTTTGAAATTACAGAAGTATGGCTTTTAAATAGATTGCTACAGACTGTTCTGTTTTTGACAGATTCTGTTTTTGATGCACTACTTGCTTGTGTTGATGAAACTATGGATTGTATCGGGGGGTATAAGCCATGGAGAAGTTAGAATACAGTAGGTATAATGCAAAAATAAAATATGAATGGGTTTGCAACAGTACTTAAAGTGGTGATTTATTTTGTTATACTAACGGATCTCACGGAGGTTTTGTTGAGTTTTGTGTGATTGAAGTTTTCAAATTTTGGGTGAGATCACGATGGATGAAGGAATAAGGTGTTGGGAAACGTTGCATGGGAAACAAAAATTTTCCTACGCACACATAAGATCTATCCATGGTGATGAGCATCTACGAGAGGGAGAGTGGATCTACATACCCTTGTAGATCGCTAAGCGGAAGCGTTTAAGAAACGCGGTTGATGTAGTCGAACGTCTCCGCGATCCAAATCGCAAGTCGTCCCTCGATCCGATCACGAACTAGTGCCGAACGGACGGCACCTCCGCGTTCAACACACGTACGGCTTGATGACGCCTTCACCTCCTCGATCCAGCGAGCGATGATGAAGTAGTGGTTGAGTTCCAGCAGCACGACGGCGTGGTGATGGTGGTGAGGAACGATCTCTGCAGGGCTTCGCCAAGCACTACGGAGATTATGACGGAGGATCTAGAGGGTTAGGGTTGCCGCACACGGCTTGGGGAAATCTTGATGTGTCCCGTGTGCTAGCCCTGCCCCTCTATTTATATGTTGAGCCTTGGGGTCTAAACTTGGAGTAAAAGCCTCCTCCAGGTCGGTTTTGCCCGCACAAGGTCGGTTTGGCCCGCAGGGAAAGAGTCCAACTCGGATCCCTGCCGAACCGTGCACAGCCGCACACAAGCGGTAGTACCGCTTCACACAAGCGGTAGTACCGCTTGGGCGGTAGTACCGCTTCACACAAGCGGTAGTACCGCTTGGGCGGTAGTACCGCTTCACACAAGCGGTAGTACCGCTTACGCGGCAGCAAAACTACTTTTTGCACTTTCCAATACCTCGTGGGCTTTTATCCCTTGGCCCATATAAAGTGTTGCTGCACCCGAACACTTCGGTAAACATCCGGAACCCCTTCCGGTGAACTCTGGAACTCTTCCGGAGATCGAAACACTATTGTCACATATATCAATCTTTACCTCCGGACTCTTCCGGAGATCCTCGTCATGTCCGGGATCTTATCCGAGACTTCCGAACAACTTTCGGTCACCAACATAATAACCCAATTATACTAATCGTCACCAAACGTTAAGTGTGTAGACCCTGCGGGTTCGAGAACTATGTAGACATGACCGAGACACCTCTACGGCCAATAACCAATAGCGGGACCTGGATGCCCATATTGGCTCCTACATATTCTACGAAGATCTTTATCGGTCGAACCTCTATGTCAAGGATTCAGTTAATCCCGTATGCTGTTCCCTTTGTTCTTCGGTATGTTACTTGCCCGAGATTCGATCGTCGGTATCTCTATACCTAGTTCAATCTCGTTACCGGCAAGTCTCTTTACTCGTTCCGTAATACAAGATCTCGTGGCTAACACTTTAGTCACATTGCTTGCAAGGCTCATTGTGATGTTGTATTACCGAGTGGGCCCTGAGATACCTCTCCGTCACACAGAGTAACAAATCCCAGTCTTGATCCATGCCAACCCAACAGACACCCTCGGAGATACCTGTAGAGCACCTTTATAGTCACCCAGTTACGTTGCGACGTTTGATACACACAAGGTACTCCTCCGATGTCAGGGAGTTGCATGATCTCATGGTCATAGGAACAAATACTTGACATGCAGAAAACAATAGCAATAAACTGACACGATCAAAATGCTACGTTCTTAGTTTGGGTCTTGTCCATCACATCATTCTCCTAATGATGTGATCCCGTTATCAAATGACATCTCATGTCAATGGCTAGGAAACCTTAACCATCTTTGATCAACGAGCTAGTCAACTAGAGGCTTACTAGGGACACAGTGTTGTCTATGTACCCACACATGTATTTGAGTTTCCAATCAATACAATTATAGCATGGATAATAAACGATTATCATGAACAAGGAAATATAATAATAACCAATTTATTATTGCCTCTAGGGCATATTTCCAACAGTCTCCCACTTGCACTAGAGTCAATAATCTAGTTCACATCACTATGTGATTTACATTGTAATGAATCGAACACCCATGCAGTTCTGGTGTTGTTCATGTTTAGCCCTTGGAAGAGGTTTAGTCATCGGATCTGCAACATTTAGATCCGTGTGTACTTTGCAAATATTTATGTCGTCCTCCTTGATGTAATCGCGGATGGAATTGAAACGTCGTTTTATGTGTCTGGTCCTCTTGTGAAATCTTGGTTCCTTGGCTAGAGCAATGGCACCAGTGTTATCACAAAACAGAGTCATTGGGTTAAGCGCACTAGGCACTACTCCAAGATCTGTCATGAACTCCTTCATCCAGACACCTTCCTTCGCCGCCTCCGAGGCTGCGATGTACTCCGCTTCGCATGTAGAATCTGCTACCACGCTTTGCTTGGAACTGCACCAGCTAACCGCACCCCCATTAAGAATAAATACGTATCCGGTTTGCGACTTAGAGTCATCCGGATCAGTGTCAAAGCTTGCATCGACGTAACCCTTTACGACGAGCTCTTGATCACCTCCATAAACGAGAAACATGTCCTTAGTCCTTTTCAGGTACTTCAGGATATTCTTGACCGCCGTCCAGTGTTCCATTCCTGGATCACCTTGAAACCTTCCGACCATACTTATGGCAAGGCTGACATCGGGTCTTGTGCACAGCATTGCATACATGATAGACCCTATGGCTGAAGCATAGGGGATGACACTCATCTTTTCTCTATCTTCTGCAGTCACTGGGCATTGAGTCTTACTCAACTTCACACCTTGCAAAACAGGCAAGAACCCCTTCTTGGACTGATCCATTTTGAACTTCTTCAAAACTTATCAAGGTATGTGCTTTGTGAAAGTCCTATTAAGCGTCTCGATCTATCTCTATAGATCTTGATGCCTAATATGAAAGCAGCTTCTCCTAGGTCCTTCATTGAAAAACTCTTGTTCAAATATTCCTTTACGCTTTCCAGCATTTCTATATTGTTTCCAATCAGCAATATGTCATCCACATATAATATTAGAAACGCTATAGAGCTCCCACTCACTTTCTTGTAAATACAAGCTTCTCCGCAAACTTGTATAAACTCGAACGCTTTGATCACCTCATCAAAACGAAGATTCCAACTCCGAGATGCTTGCACCAGTCCATAAATGGATCGCTGGAGTTTGCAAACTTTGTCAGCATTTTCTGGATCGACAAAACCTTCTGGTTGCATCATATACAACTCTTCCTTAAGGAAACCGTTAAGGAACGCTGTTTTGACATCCATCTGCCAAATTTCATAATCGAAAAAGGCAGCTATTGCTAACATGATTCTGACGGACTTAAGCATCGCTACGGGTGAGAAGGTCTCATCGTAGTCAACTCCTTGAACTTGTGAAAAACCCTTTGCCACAAGTCGAGCTTTATAGACGGTGACATTACCGTCCGCGTCCGTCTTCCTCTTAAAGATCCATTTGTTCTGAATGGCCTTACGCCCTTCAGGTAATACTTCCAGAGTCCATACTTTGTTTTCATACATGGATCCCATCTCGGATTTCATGGCCTCTAACCACTTCTCGGAATCCGGGCTCATCATCGCTTCTCCATAGCTCGTAGGTTCATCGTTGTCTAACAACATGACTTCTAAGACAGGGTTGCCGTACCACTCAGGAGCAGTACGCGTCCTTGTCGACCTACGAGGTTCGATAGCAACTTGATCCAAAGCTTCATGATCATCATCATTAACTTCCTCTTCAGCTAATGTAGGCTCCACAGAAACAACTTTCTGCGCTGCGCTACTCTCAGGTTGAAGTAAAGGTTCAACAACCTCATCAAGTTCTATCTTCCTCCTACTCAATTCTTTCGAGAGAAACTCTTTCTCAAGAAATGTTCCGTTTTTAGCGACAAACACTTTGCCTTCGGATCCGAGGTAGAAGGTATACCCAACTGTCTCTTTTGGGTATCCTATGAAGACGCATTTCTCCGCTTTGGGTTCCAGCTTTTCAGGCTGAAGCTTTTTGACATAAGCATCACATCCCCAAACTTTAAGAAACGACAGTTTTGGCTTCTTGCCAAACCAAAGTTCATATGGCGTCGTCTCAACGGATTTCGATGGTGCCCTATTTAAAGTGAATGCAGCTGTCTCTAATGCATAACCCCAAAACGATAGTGGCAAATCGGCAAGAGACATCATAGATCGCACCATATCCAATAAGGTTCGATTACGACGTTCGGACTCACCATTACGCTGTGGTGTTCCAGGCGGTGTCAATTGTGAAACAATTCCACACTGTCTTAAGTGACTGCCAAACTCATAACTCAGATATTCTCCTCCTCGATCAGATCGTAGGAATTTAATCTTCTTGTTACGATGATTCTCAACTTCACTCTGAAATTGTTTGAACTTTTCAAATGTTTCAGACTTGTGTTTCATTAAGTAAATATACCCATATCTACTTAAGTCATCAGTGAAGGTAAGAAAGTAACGATAACCACCGCGCGCCTCAATACTCATCGGACCGCACACATCAGTATGTATGATTTCCAATAAGTCACTTGCCCGTTCCATTGTTCCAGAGAACGGCGTTTTAGTCATCTTGCCCATGAGGCATGGCTCACATGTGTCAAGTGATTCAAAATCAAGTGACTCCAAAAGTCCATCAGCATGGAGCTTCTTCATGCGTTTTACGCCAATATGACCTAAACGGCAGTGCCACAAGAAAGTGGTATTATCATTATCAATTCTACATCTTTTGGCATCAATGTTATGAACATGTGTATCATTACTATCGAGATTCAATAAGAATAAACCCCTCACATCGGGTGCATGACCATAAAAGATATTACTCATATAAATAGAACAACCATTATTCTCTGATTTAAATGAGTAACCGTCTCGCAATAAACAAGATCCAGATATAATGTTCATGCTTAACGCAGGCACCAAATAACACTTATTTAGGTTCATTACTAATCCCGACGGTAATCGAAGAGCGAGCGTGCCGACGGCGATCACATCAACCTTGGAACCATTTCCCACGCGCATCGTCACTTCGTCCTTTGCCAGCCTCCGTCTATTCCGCAGTTCCTGTTTTGAGTTGCAAATATGAGCAACCGCACCGGTATCAAATACCCAGGCACTACAACGAGAGTTGGTAAGGTACACATCAATAACATGTATATCATATATACCTTGTTTGTTGTTGGCCGCCTTCTTGTCAGCCAAATACTTGGGGCAATTCCGCTTCCAGTGTCCAGTTCCCTTGCAATGAAAACACACAGTTTCTGGTTTGGGTCCAGCCTTGGGTTTCTTCACGAGAGGAGCAACTGCTTTGCCCCTCTGCTTGGAGTTACCCTTCTTACCCTTGCCATTTTTCTTGAAACTAGTGGTTTTATTGACCATCAACACTTGATGCTCCTTCTGAATTTCAGACTCAGCGGCTTTCAGCATCGCAAACAGCTCGGCGACTGACTTGTTCATCCCGTGCATGTTATAGTTCAACACGAAGCTCTTGTAGCTAGGTGGCAATGATTGAAGAACTCTGTCAGTGATAGCCTCTGGCGGAAGGGGCATCCCTAACTCAGCCAGACGGGTGGAGTACCCAGACATTCTGAGCACGTGATCACTGATAGACCCGTTCTCCTCCATCTTGCAAGCATAGAACTTATCGGAGATCTCATATCTCTCGATCCGGGCATTCTTCTGAAAGATAAACTTCAATTCCTGGAACATCTCATATGCTCCATGACGTTCAAAACGTCTTTGAAGTCCCGGTTCTAAGCCATACAACATTGCACATTGAACTATTGAGTAATCATCAGAACGAGCCTGCCAGGCGTTCACAACGTCTAGAGACTCAACTGGAGCGGGTGGATCACCAAGCGGTGCATCAAGGACATAAGCCTTCTGGGAAGCCGTAAGGATAATCCTTAGATTACGGGCCCAGTCCACAAAGTTACTTCCATCATCTTTCAACTTAGCTTTCTCTAGGAACGCATTAAAATTCAGGGGTGCTACTGCGCGAGCCATGATCTACAACATAAATATAGCAAAGACAACTTAGACTATTGTTCTAGATAATGAGTTTAGTTAATCATATTATTTAAAAAACTCCCACTCAAATTGATATCCCTCCGATCATTCGAGTGTAACATGATCCAAATCCACCAACTCAAGTCCGATCATCACGTGAGTTGAGGTGGTTTCAATGGTGAACATCTTCATGTTGATCATATCTACTATATGACTCATGTTCGACCTTTCGGTCTCTTGTGTTCCGAGGCCATGTCTGTACATGCTAGGCTCGTCAAGTTTAACCCGAGTGTTCCGCACGTGCAACATGGCTTACACCCGTTGTATGCGAACGTAGAGTCTATCACACCCGATCATCACGGCGTGTCTCGAAACGACGAACTTTCGCAACGGTGCACACTTGGGGAGAACACAATTTATCTTGAAATTTAAGTGAGGGATCACCTTATAATGCTACCGTCGTCCTAAGCAAAATAAGATGCATAAAAGGATTAACATCACATGCAAATCATAAGTGACATGATATGGCCATGAACTTGTGCTTTTGATCTCCATCTCCAAAGCACCGGCATGATCTCCATCGTCACCGGCATGACACCATGATCTCCATCATCTTGATCTCCATCAACGTGTCGCCATAAGGTTGTCGCGCCGACTGTTGCTTCCACGACTATTGCTAACGTTTAGCGATAAAGTAAAGCATTACATAGCGCTTAATGATTGACACGCAGGTCATACAATAATTAAAGACAACTCTATGGCTCCTGCCAGTTGCCGTACTCATCGACATGCAAGTCGTGATATTCTATACAACACATGATCATCTCATACATCACATATATCTCATCATGTAATTGGCCATATCATATCACATCATACCCTGCAAAAACAAGTTGGACGTCCTCTAATTGTTGTTGCAAATTTTACGTGGCTGCTACGGGTTTGCAAGAACCGTTCTTACCTACGCAAAACCACAACGTGATGTAGTGATTGCTTTTTGATCTTCTAAAAGAACCCTCTTCATTGAAATCGATTCAACTAAAGTGAGAGAGACAGACACCCGCTAGCTATCTTTATGCAACAAAATTACATGTCAGTTGAAGGAACCTGTCTCGCGTAAGTGTACGCGTAATGTCGGTCCGGGCCGCTTCATCTCACAATACCACCGAATCAAATATCAACTAGTAACGGCAAGCAATATGTATACACCCACGCCCACAACTCGTTTGTGTTCTACTCGAGATCTCATCTACGCATAGACCTAGCTCATGATGCCACTGTTGGGAAACGTTGCATGGGAAACAAAAATTTTCCTACGCACACATAAGATCTATCCATGGTGATGAGCATCTACGAGAGGGAGAGTGGATCTACATACCCTTGTAGATCGCTAAGCGGAAGCGTTTAAGAAACGCGGTTGATGTAGTCGAACGTCTCCGCGATCCAAATCGCAAGTCGTCCCTCGATCCGATCACGAACTAGTGCCGAACGGACGGCACCTCCGCGTTCAACACACGTACGGCTTGATGACGCCTTCACCTCCTCGATCCAGCGAGCGATGATGAAGTAGTGGTTGAGTTCCAGCAGCACGACGGCGTGGTGATGGTGGTGAGGAACGATCTCTGCAGGGCTTCGCCAAGCACTACGGAGATTATGACGGAGGATCTAGAGGGTTAGGGTTGCCGCACACGGCTTGGGGAAATCTTGATGTGTCCCGTGTGCTAGCCCTGCCCCTCTATTTATATGTTGAGCCTTGGGGTCTAAACTTGGAGTAAAAGCCTCCTCCAGGTCGGTTTTGCCCGCACAAGGTCGGTTTGGCCCGCAGGGAAAGAGTCCAACTCGGATCCCTGCCGAACCGTGCACAGCCGCACACAAGCGGTAGTACCGCTTGGGCGGTAGTACCGCTTCACACAAGCGGTAGTACCGCTTGGGCGGTAGTACCGCTTCACACAAGCGGTAGTACCGCTTACGCGGCAGCAAAACTACTTTTTGCACTTTCCAATACCTCGTGGGCTTTTATCCCTTGGCCCATATAAAGTGTTGCTGCACCCGAACACTTCGGTAAACATCCGGAACCCCTTCCGGTGAACTCTGGAACTCTTCCGGAGATCGAAACACTATTGTCACATATATCAATCTTTACCTCCGGACTCTTCCGGAGATCCTCGTCATGTCCGGGATCTTATCCGAGACTTCCGAACAACTTTCGGTCACCAACATAATAACCCAATTATACTAATCGTCACCAAACGTTAAGTGTGTAGACCCTGCGGGTTCGAGAACTATGTAGACATGACCGAGACACCTCTACGGCCAATAACCAATAGCGGGACCTGGATGCCCATATTGGCTCCTACATATTCTACGAAGATCTTTATCGGTCGAACCTCTATGTCAAGGATTCAGTTAATCCCGTATGCTGTTCCCTTTGTTCTTCGGTATGTTACTTGCCCGAGATTCGATCGTCGGTATCTCTATACCTAGTTCAATCTCGTTACCGGCAAGTCTCTTTACTCGTTCCGTAATACAAGATCTCGTGGCTAACACTTTAGTCACATTGCTTGCAAGGCTCATTGTGATGTTGTATTACCGAGTGGGCCCTGAGATACCTCTCCGTCACACAGAGTAACAAATCCCAGTCTTGATCCATGCCAACCCAACAGACACCCTCGGAGATACCTGTAGAGCACCTTTATAGTCACCCAGTTACGTTGCGACGTTTGATACACACAAGGTACTCCTCCGATGTCAGGGAGTTGCATGATCTCATGGTCATAGGAACAGATACTTGACATGCAGAAAACAATAGCAATAAACTGACACGATCAAAATGCTACGTTCTTAGTTTGGGTCTTGTCCATCACATCATTCTCCTAATGATGTGATCCCGTTATCAAATGACATCTCATGTCAATGGCTAGGAAACCTTAACCATCTTTGATCAACGAGCTAGACAACTAGAGGCTTACTAGGGACACAGTGTTGTCTATGTACCCACACATGTATTTGAGTTTCCAATCAATACAATTATAGCATGGATAATAAACGATTATCATGAACAAGGAAATATAATAATAACCAATTTATTATTGCCTCTAGGGCATATTTCCAACATAAGGAGTAGCAAGAGCCTAAGTTTGGGGATGCCCGAGGCACCCCAAGGTAACATTCAAGGAAGACTCAAGCGTCTAAGCTTGGGGATACCCCGGAAGGCATCCCCTCTTTCTTCTACCAACCATCGGTAATTTTACTTGGAGCTATATTTTTATTCGTCACATGATATGAGTTTTGATTGGAGCGTCATGTATTATATGAGTCTTTGATTTGTTTGCTTTTTAGTTTGTCACAATCATCTTTGCTGGACACACCAATTTGAGAGAGCCACACGCTCATCATAATTTGTTAGAATACTCTATGTGCTTCACTTAAATTTTTTGAGCTAGGCAGTTGCTCTAGTGCTTCACTTAAATCTTTTTGAGCACGGCGGTGATTATATTTTGAAGAAATATTTGAACTCTCATTCTTCACTTAAATTATTTTGAGAGTTGAAAAGATTAAAATTTTGAAGAAATAAACTCTCATGCTTCACTTATATTATTTTGAGAGTTGATAAGATGAAAATTTTGAAGAAATATATGCACAAAAAAAAAGCTTCACTTATATATTTTTGAGAGTCCATAATAGTAATGGTAATTTGCACAAGATATGAATTTGATCCCAAAGTGATGAATATTCAAGAAGGATATAATAAAAACTTTCATATAGATCATTGGATATGATAAATGTGATTCCTTGCAATAGTTTTGCAATATGGAGATGATGATATGTGAGTCATGTTAGTGAGTAATTGTGATTTAGTAAGAATATTTGTGTTAAGGTTTGTGATTCCCTATGCATGCACGTTAAGTCAATAGTTATGCAAAGAAATTATATCCTACTTATGGTGCATTATTCGGTGTTAGTTATGTTCAATGCATGTTTATGACCGTTTTCACTTTTTGGTTGGTTGCTCCTCAATCTATTTGCTAGCCTTCATTTGTACTAAGAGGAAATACTGCTTGTGCATCCAAATTCCTTAAACCCAAGTTGTGCCAAATGAGTCCACCATATCTACCTATATGCGGTATTTCCATGCCGTTCCAAGTAAATTTGCGTGTGCCAACTCTAATTTGCAAAATAATTTTCTGTTTTGTGTGCCCATACCGCTCATGAAGCGGCAGGGGGTGGCCAATATTTTCCATGCTAGGTGTGTTATTCTCACGATGAGTGTTTATTCACTTGTCATTGCACGAGAGAGTGGCTGGTAATAGGGATGCCCAGTCCCACAATGAAATCAAAAAATAATAACAACAAAATTCCTTGGAAAGTGTTGGTATGGAGGGCACCCGTGGATATGGCTAGCCATGGATTGTGAAAGAATGGTGGAAAGTAAATAAACTTTACTTTCTGTTTGGGAACCGCCTATGATGTGTCTAGCATGGAAGATATTGGGAATTCTCGGTCGTTTTCGTTGACAGGAAAAGCATGCCTCTCAAAATATTTTTATCTCTCTAATTTAAGCTTTGAGCTCTGGCACATTAGCAAATCTCTGCTTCCCTCTGCGAAGGGCCTATCTATTTACTTTTATGCAATTTTTATTTTTATTTTGAGTCTCCATCTTCTCTTATAAAGCACCAACTAGAGAGCATTATTGTCATACTTGTGCATTGTGTGTAGCTAATATTTGAGTGTGTTTCATGAATGGATCAATGATTGAGCATAATGGGCTAGGGATAACTTTCTTTAGCGTTGATATTTTGAAAGACATGGTTGCTTGTTAGCATGCTTGAGTATTTATATCTTCATGTCAAACTATAGACTATTGCTTTGAATCATTGAAGTCCAAATGTCCATGCTATAAAACAAAAGAATATGTGATGAATATGATAGGCGGCATTCCACATCAAAAAATATGTTTTTATCATTTACCTACTCGAGGACGAGCAGGAATTAAGCTTGGGGATGCTAATACGTCTCCAACGTATCTATAATTTTTGATTGTTCCATGCTGTTATATTATCAATCTTGGATGTTTTTATATACATTTACAGCAATTATATATCATTTTTTGGGACTAACCTATTAACTTAGTGCCCAGTGCCAGTTGCTGTTTTCTGCCTGTTTTTGGTTTTACAGAATATCAATACCAAACGAAGTCCAAATGCCACGAAACTTTTTGGAGATTTTTTTCTAGACATAACAAACACTAGAAGCTTCGGGAGAAGGCCAGAAGCCCCAGGAGGTGGCCACGAGCCACCAGGGCGCCTGGGGGGGGGGCAGGCGCGCCCTGGTGCCTCGTGGGCCCACCCCTGCCTCTTTTGACCTAATTCCACCACTATAAATTCCCAAAAATCAGGAAACCATCAGGAGAGTCCATGAAATACTTTTTCCGCCGCCGCAATTTTCTGTTCTCGAGAGATCCCATCTGGAGGCCTTTTCCGGTACTTCGCCAGAGTAGGAATCGATCACGGAGGGGCTCTACATCAACCTTGCTGCCCTTCCGATGATGCGTGAGTATTTTACCACAGACCTTCGGATCCATAGTTAGTAGCTAGATGGCTTCTTCTCTCTTTTTGATCTTCAATACAATGTTCTCCTCGATGTTCTTGGAGTTCTATCTGATGTAATCACTTTTTGCGGTGTGTTTGTTGGGATCCGATGAATTGTGAGTTTATGATCAGATTATCCATGAATATTATTTGAGTCTTCTCTGATCTCTTTTATGCATGATTATTATGGCTTCGTATTTCTTCTCCGATCTATTGATTTGGTTTGGCCAACTAGATTGATTTATCTTGCCATGGGAAGAGGTGCTTTGTAATGGGTTCGATCTTGCGGTGCTCAATCCCAGTGACAGAAAGGGACATGACACGTATGTATCGTTGCTATTAAGGGTAAAAAGATGGGGTTTATTCATGCGTGAGTTTACTTTGTCTACATCATGTCATCTTGCTTAAGGCGTTACTCCGTTCTTTATGGACTTAATACACTAGATGCTTGCTGGATAGCAGTCCATGTGTGGAGTAATAGTAGTAGATGCAGGCAGGTGTCGGTCTACTTGTCTCGGACATGATGCCTATATACATGATCATTGCCTTGGATATCGTCATGATTATTTGCTTTTCTATCAATTGCCCAACAGTAATTTGTCTACCCACCATATGCTATTTTCTTGAGAGAAGCTTCTAGTGAAAACTATGGCCTCCGGGTCTATCTAAATCATATATTAAAAACCCTAAAAATACCTTGCTGCAATTTTACTTTATTTATTTTATTTTGTATTTTTGTTTCAATCTATCTATCTATCACATACAATTTAATCTTGCAATTACCGCCGCGGGATTGACAACCCCTTATTTGCGTTGGGTGCAAGGATTTGTTATTTTGTGTGCAGGTGCTGCTAACGAGGTGTTGCGTGATTCTCCTACTGGATTGATAACCTTGGTTTCATAACTGAGGAAAATACTTATCTCTACTGTACTGCATCTCCCTTCCTCTTCAGGGAATTACCAACGCAGCTCACAAGTAGCAGGGCGTGCCATGGTGCCTCGTGGGCCACTGCTTCATCTTCTCGTCTCCTCCCAAAGCTTCTAGTGTTTGTTATGTACAGAAAAAAATCTCCAAAAAGTTTCGTGGCATTTGGACTTTGTTTGGTACTGATATTCTGGAAAACCAAAAACAGGCAAAAAACAGCAACTGGCACTGGGCACTAAGTTAATAGGTTAGTCCCAAAAAATAATATATAATTGCTATAAATGTATATAAAAACATCCAAGATTGATAATATAATAGCATGGAATAATAAAAAATTATAGATACGTTGGAGACGTATCAGTGGGTTAGGCTTAAATATGTTTTCTATATGATTCATTATGCTCTCTTTATGTTTCAATTTTTACTTTTATGTGAGTATCATTAACATCATCATGCCTAGCTAAAAGGCTTTAAAGTAAAGCGCTTATTGGGAGGCAACCCAATATTTATCTTTTCCGTTTTTGTGTGTTTACATGATTAAAGCTACTGTAGTAATCATGTTTTGTATCTTTTCTTTCAATAATGTGCCAAGTAAAGCCTTTAGGTTGATGTGGATGTTTGTTTATTTGGTTCTGTGCAAATAAAGAAAGTTTAGCGTCCAGTGCATGAATTTACATTCTGTACTGGAACGTGATAAAATTCTGAATGTTTTACAGAACACTTCTATGTAAAAAATTTATGTTGTCCTAATTTTTTAGAATTTTAGGAGTTACAGAACTATGATTTTAATGTAGATCTTTACGTACTATTCTGTTTTTGACAGATTCTGCTTTCAATGCATAGTTTACTTGTTTTAATGTTTCTACGACTTATATTGGGTAATATTAATTGTAGAAATAATAAAATATAGTTGATTTCTTTGTGTTTCGTGCTACTTCGTGATACTTTTGGTTGATTCTTGTACAAGATTACTTTACTTTGTGCTTGATCATACCGTACCTCTATACTATGCATGCTTAAATATCTATCTATATGCATTAAAATCAAAACAATTCCTATGAAACAGCCAAGATCTATCTATGGAGATGCCGAGCAACGAGAGGGGAGTGTTTCTACGTACCCTTGTAGACCGAAAGCGTTAGCGTAACGCGGTTGATGTAGTCGTACTCGTCGCGATCCAATCATGATCCAATCCTGTCTAGTGCCGAACGGACAGCACCTCCGAGTTTAGCACACGTACGGCTTGACGACGTCCTCTCCTTCTTGATCCAACAAGCGAGGGAGAGGAGGTAGATGATATCTGAACCAACACGACGGCGTGATGATGGTGGTGGCAGCGGAACTCTGGCAGGGCTTCGCCAAGCGCTACACGGACGAGAAGTGGAGGGAGAGGGAGAGGGTAGCCGTCGTGGTCAAGGGATGGGCTGCCCCTTGCACCTACTCTCTATTTATATAGGGGGAGGGACGTGGCCAGCCCTTTCCCCTCCTCCAAGGGAGGGGGTGGCGGCCAAGGAGGGGAGGAGTGCCCTCCAAACCAAGTGGAGGGCCCTCCTCTTTAGGGTTTTCCACCCCTAGGCGCATGGGCCTTGTAGGGGCTGGTGCGCCTGGCCCAATAAGGCCAGGGCGCCCCCTCCTACAGCCCATGCTACTATATGGGACATGGTGGAACCCTTCGAGGACTTCCGGACCCCTCCGGAACCCTCTGGAACCTTCCGGTGACTTCCCGGTACAATACCGAAAAAATCGGACTTTTTCCCGGAACCCAGACAACAACTTTCCATATATAAATCTTTACCTCCGGACCATTCTGGAACTCCTCATGATGTCCGGGATCTCATCCAGGACTCTGAACAACCTTCGGTCACCAATGTTAGTATCTCATTACTACCCTAGCGCTACCGAACGTTAAGCGTGCGACCCTACGGGTTCGAGAATCATGTAGACATGACCGAGACTCCTCTCCGGTCAATAACCAATAGCGGTACCTAGATGCCCATATTGGTTCCCACATATTCAACGAAGATCTTTATCGGTTGAGCCAGGATGTCAAGGATCCAGTTAATCCCGTATACAATTCCCTTTGTCCGGCGATACATTACTTGCCAGAGATTCGATCGTCGGTATCTCCATACCTAGTTCAATCTCGTTACCGGCAAGTCTCTTTACTCGTTCCGTAACACAAGATCCTATGACTAAACTCATTAGTCACTTGCTTGCAAGCTTCTTATGATGTTGTATTACCGAGAGGGCTCCGAGATATCTCTCCGTCACACGGAGCGACAAATCCCAGTCACGATCCATGCAACCCAACAAACACCTTCGGAGATACCTGTAGAGCACCTTTATGATCACCCAATTATGAAGTGATGTTTGATAGCACACAAAGTATTCCTCCGGTATCCGGGAGTGGCATGATCTCATGGTCTAAGGAACAAATACTTGACATTACGAAAGCTGTAGCAAATAACTAAGTGATACGATCTAATGCTAAGCTTATGGTTGGGTCTGTCCATCACATCATTCTCCTAATGATGTGATCCCGTTATCAAATGACAACTCATGTCTATGGTTAGGAAACCATAACCATCTTTGATCAACGAGCTAGTCTAGTAGAGGCTTACTGTGGTCACGGTGTAGTATATGTATTCACACATGTATTTAAGTTTCCGGTCAATACACTTCTAGCATGAATAATAAACATTTATCATGAACGAGAAATATGATAATAACCATTTTATTATTGCCTCTAGGGCATATTTCCAATAGTCTCCCACTTGCACTAGAGTCAATAATCTAGTTTACATAGTTATGAATCTAACACCCATGGAGTGCTGGTGCTGATCATGTTTTGCTCCTGGAAGAGGTTTAGTCAACGGGTCTGCCACATTCAGATCTGTATGTTCTTTGCAAATCTCTATGTCTACAACGCTCTGCTTGGAGCTACTCCAGCTAACTACTCCACCATTTAATACATATCCAGATTGAGACCTTTAGTCATTCAGATCAGTGTCAAAGCTAGCATCGACGTAACCCTTTACGATGAGCTTATCTTCACCTCCATTAACGAGAAACATTTCCTTAGTCCTCTTTAGGTACTTAAGGATATTTTTGACCGTTGTCCAGTGATCTACTCCTGGATCACTCTGGTACCTACTTGCCAAACATATGACAAGGCACACATCAGATCTGGTACACAGCATGTCATACATTATAGAGCCTATGTCTGAGGCATAGGGGACGACTTTCATCCTTTCTCTTACTTCTGCCGTGGTCGGGCTTTGAGTCTTACTCAACTTCACACCTTGCAACACAGGCAAGAACCCCTTCTTTGACAGGTCCATTTTGAACTTCTTCAAAATCTTGTCAAGGTATGTCCTTTGTGAAAGTCCTATTAGGCGTCTTGATCTATCTCTATAGATCTCAATGCCCAATATGTAAGCAGCTTCACCCAGGTCTTCCATCGAAAAAATCTTGTTCAAATAACCCTTTATGCTTTCCAAAAATTCTATATCATTTCCAATCAATAATATGTCATCCACATACAGTATTAGAAATGCTACAGAGCTCCTACTCACTTTCTTGTAAATACAAGCTTCTCCGTAAGTTTGTATAAAACCAAAAACTTTTATCACCTCATCAAAGCGTATATTCCAACTCCGAGATCCTTGCACAAGTCCATAGATGGATCGCTGGAGCTTGCATACCTTATTAGCATCCTTAGGATCAATAAAACCTTTGGGCTGCATCATATACAACTCTTAAGGAAACCATTAAGGAACGCGGTTTTCACATCCATCTGCCAGATTTCATAATCATAAAATGTGACAATTGCTAACATAATTCTAACATACTTCAGCATCGCTACGGATGAGAAAGTCTCATCGTAGTCAACTCCTTGAACTTGTCGAAAACTATTTGCAACAAGTCGAGTTTTATAGACGGTGACATTACCGTCGGCGTATGTCTTCTTCTTAAAGATCCATTTGTTCTCAATGGCCTGCCGGTCATTGGGCAAGTCCACCAAAGTCCATACTTTGTTTTCATACATGGATTCTATCTTAGATTTGATGGCCTCAAGCCATTTGTCGGAATCCGGGCTCATCATTGCTTCTTCATAGTTCGTAGGTTTGCCGTTGTCTAACAACATGACTTCCAGGACGAGATTACCGTACCACTCTGGTGCGAAACATACCCTGGTCGACCTATGAAGTTCAATAGTAGCTTGATTCAAAGTTTCATGATCATCATCATTAGCTTCCTCTTCGGCTGGTGTAGGCATCACGGGAACTTCTTTCTGTGATGTGCTACTTTCCAATTCGAGAGGATGTACGATTACCTCATCAAGTTCTACTTTCCTCCCACTCACTTCTTTCGAGAGAAACTTCTTCTCTAGAGAGGACCCATTCTTGTCAACAAAGATTTTGCCCTCGGATCTATGATAGAAGGTATACCCAATGGTCTCTTTAGGGTATCCTATGAAGACGCACTTCTCCGCTTTGGGTTCGAGCTTATCAGGCTGAAGCCTCTTGACATAAGCGTCTCATCCCCAAACTTTAAGAAACGACAACTTAGGTTTCTTGCCAAACCATAATTCATACGGTGTCGTCTCAACAGATTTAGACGGTGGCCTATTTAAAGTGAATGCGGCTGTCTCTAATGCATAACCCCAAAACGATAGCGGCAAATCGGTAAGAGACATCATAGAACGCACCATATCCAATAGAGTACGATTGAGATGTTCGGACACACCATTACACTGTGGTGTTCTAGGTGGCGTGAGCTTTGAAACAATTCCACATTGTCTTAAATGCATACCAAACTCGTAAATCAAATATTCTCCTCCATGATTAGATCATAAGAATTTTATCTTCTTGTTACGATGATTCTCCACTTCACTCTGCAACTGTTTGAACTTTTCAAAAAGTTTCAGACTTGTGCTTCATTAAGTAAATATACCCATATCTACTTAAATCATCTGTGAAGGTCAGGAAATAAAGATATCCACTGCGTGCTTCAACACTCATCGGACCGCGTACATCGGCATGTATTATTTCCAATAAGTCACTTGCCCACTCCATTGTACCAGAAAACAGTGTTTTAGTCATCTTGCCCATGAGGCATGGTTCACATGTCTCAAATGATTCATAATCAAGAGATTCCAAAAGCCCATCAGTATGGAGTTTCTTCATGCGCTTTACACCAATATGACCTAAGCGGCAATGCCACAACTATGTGGTACTATCATCATTAACTTTGCATCTTTTGGCATCAATATTATGAACATGTGTATCACTACGATCGAGATTCAACAAGAATAAACCATTCACCAAGGGTGCATGACCATAAAAGATATTATTCATATAAATAAAACAACCATTATTCTCTGACTTAAATGAATAACCGTCTCGCAATAAACAAGATCCAGATATAATGTTCATGCTCAACGCAGGCACCAAATAACAATTATTCAGGTTCAAAACTAATCCCGAAGGTAAACATAGAGGGAGCGTGCCGACGGCGATCACATCAACCTTGGAAGCATTTCCGACGCGCATCGTCACTTCGTCCTTAGCTAGTCTCTGTTTATTCCGCAGCTCCTGTTTCGAGTTACAAATATTAGCAACCGAACCAGTATCAAATACCCAGGTGCTACTACGAGCACTAGTAAGGTACACATCAATAACATGTATATCAAATATACCTTTGTTGACATTGCCAGCCTTCTTATCTGCCAAGTACTTGGGGCAGTTCTGCTTCGAGTGACCATTCCCCTTGCAATAGAAGCACTCAGTCTCAGGTTTGGGTCCAGACTTGGGTTTCTTCACAGGAGCGGCAACTGGCTTGCCATTCTTATTGAAGTTCCCTTTCTTTCCCTTGCCTTTCTTCTTGAAACTGGTGGTCTTGTTGACCATCAACACATGATGCTCTTTCTTGATTTCTACTTCCGCGGCCTTAAGCATCGCGAAGAGCTCAGGGATCGTCTTCTCCATCCCTTGCATATTATAGTTCATCACGAAGCCCTTGTAGCTTGGTGGCAGTGACTGAAGAACTCTGTCAATCGCTACTTCATCCAGAAGATAAACTCCAAACTGATTCAAGCGGTTGAAGTACCCAGACATTTTGAGTACGTGCTCGCTAACGGAGCTGTTCTCCTCCATCTTGCAGCTAAAGAACTTGTCGGAGGCTTCATACCTCTCGACTCGGGCGTGAGCCTAAAATACCAATTTCAGCTCCTGGAACATCTCATATGCTCTGTGGTGCTCAAAACATCTTTGGAGCCCCGGTTCTAAGCCGTAAAGCATGGCGCACTAAACTATCGAGTAGTCATCATTTCGTGCCTGCCAGACGTTCATAGCGTCCACATTGGTGGGAGCGGGTGGTTCACCTAGTGGTGCATCAAGGACATAAGCCTTCTGTGCAGCAGTGAGGATAAACCTCAGATTACGGACCCAGTCCGCATAGTTGCTTCCATCATCTTTCAACTTAGCTTTCTCTAGGAACGCATTAAAATTCAGGGGAGCTACAAAATGAGCCATTGATCTAGAACATAAATTTGCAAAGACTTTTAGACTAAGTTCATGATAATTGGTTATGTTAATCAAATTACTAAAGAACTCCCACTTAAATCAACATCCCTCAAGTTGTCTAAGTGTTACATGATCCAAATCAACTAACCCATGTCTGATCATCACGTGAGATGGGGTGGTCATCAATGGTGAACATCTCCATGTTGATCATATCTACTATATGACTCATGTTCGACTTTTCGGTCCTCCGTGTTCCGAGGCCATGTCTGTACATGCTAGGCTCGTCAAGTTTAACCCAAGTATTCTGCATGTGTAAAACTGGCTTACACCCGTTGTATGCGAACGTAGAGTCTATCACACCCGATCATCACGAGGTGCTTTGAAACGACGAACTTTCGCAACGGTGCATACTTAGGGAGAACACATTTTATCTTGAAATTAAGTGAAGGGATCATCTTATAATGCTACCGTCGTCCTAAGCATAAGATGCATAAAAAGATAAACATCACATGCAATCAATATGTGACATGATATGGCCATTATCATCTCGTGCTTTTGATCTCCATCTCCAAAGCACCGGCATGATCTCCATTGTCACCGGCATGACAACATGATCTCCATCATCGTGTCGTCACGTGGTTGTCTCCGCCAACTATTGCTTCTACGACTATTGCTAACTCATGGCGATAAAGTAAAGCCATTACATGGCATTTAATAATTGACACGCAAGTCATACAATAAATTAAAGACAACCCTATGGCTCCTGCCGGTTGCCGTACTCATCGACATGCAAGTCGTGAACCTATTACAAAACATGATCATCTCATACATCACATATATCATATCACGTTTTGGCCATACCACATCACAACATGCCCTGCAAAAACAAGTTAGACGTCCTCTACTTTGTTCTTGCAAATTTTACGTGGCTACTAGGGCAAACTATAAGAACCGTTCTTATCTACGCAAAACCACAATGGTGATATACAAGTTGCCTTTTAACCTTCTACAAGGACCACCCTTGTCAAATCAGATTCAACTAAGGTGGGAGAGGCAGACACCCGTAAAACCACTTTTATGCAATACAAGTTGCATGTCAGTCAGTGGAACCAGTCTCTTCTACGAGGACAAGTAAGATTGGTTCGAGCCGCTTCATCCCACAATACTGCCAAATCCAAATAAGACAAAGGAAGTAAGCAATTTGAACATGAATGCCCACAACTTCTTTGTGTTCTACTTGTGCAAATACATCTATGCATAGACCTAGCTCATGATGACACTGATGGGGAACGTTGCATTAAAATCAAAAAATTCCTACAAAACACCCAAGATCTATCTATGGAGATGCATAGCAACGAGAGGGGAGTGTGTCTACGTACCCTTGTAGACTGAAAGCGTTAGCGTACGTAATGTGGTTGATGTAGTCATACTCATCGCGATCCAATCACAATCCAATCCGATCTAGTGCCGAACGGACGACACCTCTGAGTTTAGCACACGTACGGCTCGGCGGCGTCCTCTCCTTCTTGATCCAACAAGCGAGGGAGAGGAGGTAGATGAGATCTGAACCAACACGATGGCGTGGTGATGGTGGTGGCAGTGGAACTCCGATAGGGCTTCGCCAAGCGCTACACGGACGAGAAGTGGAGGGAGAGGGAGAGGGCAGCCGTCGTGGTCAAGGGATGGGCTGCCCCTTGCGCCTCCTCTCTATTTATATAGGGGGAGGGACATAGCCAGCCATTGCCCCTCCTCCAAGGGAGGGGGTGGCGGCCAAGGAGGGGAGGAGTGCCCTCCAAGCCAAGTGGAGGGCCCTCCCCTTTAGGGTTTTCCACCCCTAGGCACATGGGCCTTGTAGGGGCTGGTGCGCCTGGCCCAATAAGGCCAGGGTGCCCCCCTACAGCCCATGCTACTGCATGGGATGTAGTGGAACTCTTCGAGGACATTCGGACCCCTCCGGAACCCTCTGGAACCTTCCGATGATTTCCCGGTACAATACCGAAAATACCAGACTTTTTCCCGGAACCCCGACAACAACTTTCCATATATAAATCTTTACCTTCGGAACTCCTCGTGACGTCCAGGATCTCATCCGGGACTCCGAACAACCTTCAGTCACCAATGTTAATATCTCATTACTACCGTAGCGCTACCGAACGTTAAGCGTGCGACCCTACGGGTTCGAGAATCAAGTAGACATGACTGAGACTCCTCTCCGGTCAATAACCAATAGCGGGACCTGGATGCCCATATTGGTTCCAACATATTCAACGAAGATCTTTATCGGTTGAACCACGATGTCAAGGATTCAGTTAATCCCGTATACAATTCCCTTTGTCCGATGATATGTTACTTGCCCGAGATTCGATCGTCGGTATCTTGATGGCTCTATATTTTACGCATTTTTAGAGCTCATTTATGCTTGTTCTCTTTATATATTATGTCCCATTGAACCAAATAGTTGTCCATTATGCATGATTACCGGTTTTTGCACTTATCCTTGTAAGCATTGCACATTTAGTATTTTATTTGCTTTTTATTAGTTTTCTTTGTTTTCTTGTGTCTACAGGTGTTTTGGAGCAACCTAGGACCAACCACGATGAAAGTACCAAGGATGGGATTGATACGGAGTCAGCCAGGGGTCAGACTTAGCCATTTGAAGGTCGGAAAAAAATCATTTTTCCAAAGTGCTCCGAATGAAGATCTAAGACCGTAAATGGATCGGCGTTGATCATACGAATCCAACGAGCCCAAGAACGTCAAATTCCGAGTTCGTATGAAGAAATGGCGGCCGTTTTACCGGAGAGAGATAGCACAAAAAGACAGTACGAAAGACGGCGTTTCAAACGATCGCGCATGGTCGTTTCGGTGATCATTTGACGTGCAGATAGCTCCGAAAGTTGCCCTTCCAGACGGGATTCTTCACCGATTTCGTCCCCGTTCCATCCCACGAGATCCTTGACTCGTAAAGAAGAGATTGGGAGAGGATTTGGCTCATTGTGAGCCCTTGGATGAAGCTCATCAAGAGAGGAGGCTAGGAGGCTCCTATATATATGTCATCCTCAACCCTAGCCACCGCCATTCATCATCAATCGTCATTCATCATCATCCATCGTCATTCATCTCATTCATCCACAACCCATCTCTATTGCTGCTCCACCACCTGAGAAGAAGGGACAAGGCCAAGGGAAGAAGGAGGAGGCTCCACCACCATGAGCACTGGCCTTTGGGCCGGTGCCCTCGCGCCGGCGCCGCCACCGTAGGTGGCGCCCTCATCTCCATCACCATCGGCGCGGCCACCATCTTCATCACCATCACCACCGCGCCGCCGTCATCACCACCATGCCTTCTCCCTTCACCAGCTTGATGTCGGCTTGTAACTTGTGCCTAACCTTCATGCACATGTTTGAGTAGTTGTACTAGTTCTTGAGGATATGGTTGAACCCTATATGATTCTTGGTATGATCCAGTATTACCTGTTCATGATTCGAGTTAGTGTTCTGATACGTCTCCAACGTATCTATAATTTTTGATTGTTCCATGCTATTATAGTATCAATCTTGGATGTTTTTATATACAATTATATGCATTTATATATCATTTTTTGGGACTAACCTATTAACCTAGTGCCCAGTGCCAGTTGCTGTTTTCTGCTTGTTTTTGGTTTTTCAGGAAATCAGTACCAAACGAAGTCCAAATGCCATGAAACTTTTTGGAGATTTTTTCTGGACAAAAGAGACCCTGGAGACTTGGAGAGGAGGCCAGAAGGTTTAGGAGGCCTCCACAAGGCAACAGGGCGCTGCCCCAGGTGGGCGCCCCGATGCCTTGTGGGCCCCTCATGGCTCCTTTTGACCTAATTCCACTTCTATAAATTCTCAAATATTTGGAAACCAACACAGAGCAACCCCGAAGAACTTTTACGCCGCCGCAAGCCTCTGTTCTTCTGCGATCCCATCTGGAGGCCTTTTTCGGTACTCTGTCGGAGGGGGAATCGATCACGGAGGGCTTCTACATCAACCTTGCTGCCCTTCCGATGATGTGTGAGTAGTTTACCACAGACCTACGGGTCCATAGCTAGTAGCTAGATGGCTTCTTCTCTCTCTCTTTGATCTTCAATACCATGTTCTCCTCGATGTTCTTGGAGTTCTACTCTATTTTATACTTAATACCCTAGATGCATGCTGGATAGCAGTCAATGGGTGGAGTAATAGTAGTAGATGCAGGCAGGAGTCGGTCTACTTGTCTTGGACGTGATGCCTATATACATGATCATTGCCATGAATCCATCATAATTATTTGCTTTTCTATCAATTGCCGAACAGTAATTTGTTTACCCACCGTATGTTTTGCAATCGAGAGAGAAGCCTCTAGTGAAATCTATGGCCCCGGGTCTATCTTTATTATATATTAAAATCCAAAAATACCTTGCTGCAATTTATTTACTTTTATTTTATTTAGTATTTTAATTTATCTATCTACAACTATCAGAATTAATCCTTGCAAATAACCGCTAAGAGGATTGACAACCCTCTTATTTGCAATGGGTGTAAGTGTTTGCTTTTGTGTGTGCAGGTGCTGCTAAAGGATTTTGACTGGTTCTCCCACTGGATTGATAACCTTGGTTCTTAACTGAGGGAAATATGTGACGCCCCCGGCTCGACAGTGCACTAATCATACACGCAAATGCGCACGATCAAGCCCAGGGACTCATGGGAATATATCACAACACAACTCTAGACACAAAATGAAATAATACAAGCTTTATATTACAAGCCAGGGGCCTCGAGGGCTCGAATACATAAGCTTGAGTTACACAAGAGTCAGCGGAAGCATCAGTATCTGAGTACAGACATAACTAAACTAGTTTGCCTTAAGAAGGCTGAGCAAAACAACGACATCTAGATCGAAAAGGCGTAGGCCTCCTGCCTGGGAGCCTCCGAACTACTCCTGGTCGGCGGTCTCCACGTAGTAGTAGGCTCCGTCTGGGTAGTAGTAGTCATCGGTGGGATCAGCTGTCTCCGGGGCTCCGTCATCTGATCGCAGCAATCAGGTAGAGGGGAAAAAGGTAGCAAAGCAACCGTGAGTACTCATCCAAAGTACTCACAAGACTTACATCAGATCTATGCTAAGTATGCATCGGTATCAAATGGAAGGGGTTGTATCTGTGGACTAAATAGCAGAAATGCCAGAATAGAGGGGAAAAGCCTAGCCTATCGAAGACTAGCATCTTGCAGCATTAGAAGAGTGCAGATTAGCATATTATAAAGTAATAAGTAAGTAGTAGCAACGCCCAGAGATCCTTCCTCGACTCCCTACGAGAAAGCGATCCCGGAGCCAACATAATATTAAGCACCACAAGTATCCGGTTCTAGTTGTAGTAGATCGGGATACTCTATGAGCGTCCGTTACCGTGGACACGGCTATTCGAATAGATATACTTCCCTGCAGGGGTGCACCAACTTACCCAACACGCTCGATTAACTCTGGCCGAACACACTTTTATCGGGTCATGCCCGGCCTCGGCTGATCGACACACCGTAGTCCTACCTAGGCTCAACAGAGAGGCCAGCACGCCGGTCCAAATCATAAGTGCTCAGGGATCTAGGGTCCATCGCCCTTTGCACTCCTGCGCGTTGCGAACGTGGCCGGGAGCAGACCCACCCCCTTAATACAAGCGCAAGCGGTTACCGTCCAACCCGGCGCACGCCACTCAATTGCTGACGTCTAAGAGCTTTCGGAAGAATCGTACGACGCCGAGTGCCCATACTTATTCCCGCGTGGTGGTTAGTGCGAAAAGGCCAGAGGCCTACTCAGATCACATATCCAAACCCATTAGTGTGTTGGGAGCTCGCGGTGACGATCAGTGATCCTGTCGCCCCGTCTCGCGGACTTACGGCAAGGGTCAGGCCCATCCCTCTCCTGGGGCGGTCTGCCTGCCCAGCCGTGCCGCGTAATTATCTCATGGTCATCCCGACTTCAGTAACTCTCGCGGGTACCCCTCGGGGTCGACCCGACTTCAACAAGGGACTGAGGTAAAGTTAAAGTATCCATGTGTCCGTAACATCGAGGGGGAAATCCGAGGAATCACCCTCGATGGATTCCCACTCGATGTAACCGTCAAGGTGAACTTAGAGGAATCACCCTCGATGGGTTCACGCTTGAGGGGTTGCACGACACAAGCATCATCAGAGGTGGTGAAAGAGGAATCACCCTCGGTAACCCACTACCGACTGGCTACACTACAGAGATATCATCAGGAGTGAGGTAGGAGGTATCACACTCGGCACTCGATAGTAGCTCTGCAGAGTCGTACAACTAAGGGGGGTGTGCGGTGATGTGTCGGTCTCTGCACGTCGATCACATTGATCGAAACATCCGGAAGCAAAGCATAGCAACACGGACAAGAGTGTGGGGCCACTGATGGATCACTAACCAGCCTATACTAAGCATATAGGACAACAGATAAAGTATCAACAGCAGGTTACAAAATCAGGCTATGCATCAGAATAGGAGCTATTGAATACAGTAGCAAAATCTAATTCAAGCACGAGAGAGAAAGAATGGGTGATATAGGGATGATCAAGGGGGTTTGCTTGCCTGGAAGCTCTGCTGAAAGGGGCTGGTCGTCAGGGGCGTAGTCATACTCGGGAGCAGCGTCAGCCTCGGAGTCTACCGGAGAGAAGAGGGGGAAGAAACAATAAATACAAAGCAAACAAATGCATCGCAATGCATGACATGGCAATATGTTGTGCTAGGGGTGAGCTAACGCAGTGCTACACGTTACAGACGGAGCGGATATTTTCCCGGCTTTCGGCAATTATTGGACAGACAATCCGGAGGGGATGGTTCCATGTTTGCAGTGTGGGAGGCATGTGACAGGTATGTGGATGGCATATTCGGATTCGTCTTATTTTTCTGATCATTTTTCATATATAAATTATTTTCATCCGAGTTACGGATTAATTTCTATGATTTTTCAAAGTTTAAATGATTTTCTGGAATTATTATTATTTCGAAATTAAATGGGAAATTGCTAGGTGCACCCAGCTGTGCACACAGAGGCTGACAGTGGGGCCCAGTTGACTGCACAGTCAGCAGTCAACTGTGGACTTTGACTGGTCAAACTGACGAGGGGGTCCCACCTGTCATTGACAAATTTGTTTAATAGAGGTTTAATTTAACTAATTATGTTAATTAACTAGTGGGACCCACTGTCAGTGTTAGATTAATTAGCAGATTAAGTTATTTTAAAAACCAGATTAATTAAGCGCGTGGGGCCCACATGTCAGTGACTGGGGCTGCCCAGTCAGCACAGTTGACCAGGTCAACGTGGTCAACGGGGCCCACGGGACCCACTGGCAGTGACCCAGGGTGGGCCCTGTGGCCGGCCACGTCAGCGGCGGCGCCGGAGCTGGCTCCGGCGACCAAATCCGCGGCGGAGTGGCTCGGGCCGGCGTCGGAAATCGCCTACAGGCCACCAAAACGGGCGTGGCTGGTCGCTTTCGAACGGGTACTCGACTGCGCGTCGAATGGTGGCGGTGGCGTCGCCAGAGAGGCCCTACAGCGACGGCGGCGACGAGCGCGGCGGACGCCTGCGTTCGGGTGAGGTCGGGTTCAGCGCCAGGGGGCACGGGGAAGAACGTGCGTGCACGCATTGGGCTCCTGGGAACCCCAGGAGCACAACAGTGAGCTCGGACACGGGCTGCGGCAACGTGGACCACGGCAGCGAGCTCAGCCACGGCGGCGGGTACGGTCACGATGGAAGCGGCGGCAATGCGCGCGGAACGAAGGGGGAAGCAGAGGGGAAATGGTCGTGAGCTCACCTAGAGGCACACGGCGGCTGTTGGGAGGTTTAGTAGCAGCAGGGCGGCGACATTCGTCGGAGAAGCGCCGGCGACCGAAGGTGGAAGACGACGGCGGATCCGGCGATGCAGAGGCTCCTAGCTCGAGCTGGTGGCCGTAGTCGATGTAGCGGAGCACGGCGGAGCTCGTGGGCACGGTGGCTAGGCGCAGGGACGACTGTGGCCACAGCTACACCGGAGCCATGGCGACGGCGGCGCTCGGTGAGGTGGAGATCGAGAGAGGGAGCGACGGAGATGGTGGGGGAAGTGGACGGGGTCGATGACGAGGCCGAGGGGCTCGTTCTTATCCCCTCGGCGGCCATGTAGCGTCGCCGTGTCGGCGTTTAGCCGGCGAGCGCGCGTGCGGCCACGGACATGGCGACACGGAGGCGAGGTGGACGACGACTGCGCGGGCGAGGCAGGCCGGGCCGGCTACTGTGCACTAAGGCCCAGTGCACAGTGGCCTTTCTTCTTTTCTTTTTCTGTTTCTTTTATTCTTTTCTGTTTTGCATTTTCTTTTGCCATCAAATGACTTTTGTAAAATATGGGACTTGGCCACATATTTACATTGCAATATTTGGCACTGCCACAAAAAGTTTGGGAGGCATTTGAATTTGTTTGAATTTTTCATAATTGAAAAAGCATTTAAAAATGCTGATTTGGCACTGTTTTAATTGCTATAGCCCATTTAAGCAAATAGGTGATGTTGTTTTCCTTAACAAATAATTGTTATTGAATATTTGCTAAATGATGAACTATTTTGCAACCATGTTTGTGCAATTTAAATTTCACTTGCATTTTGAATTGATTTTAGTGGTGGAATTTGAAATGAGATATGATTCCAGAGGTGATCAAGCATTGCATCCCAAAGTGATTAAGCATAATCATGAGGATCACTGTGGCTCATTACATAGGGGTGTTATGATTCTCCTCCTCTAAAAGAAATACTCGTCCCGAGAATTAAGAGGTAGAAGGGAAAAGATCGGGGTATTCTTCTCGAAGACGATCCTCACGTTCCCAAGTGGCTTCATCTTCAGTGTGATTCGACCACTGCACTTTAAGGAACTTGGTTGCCTTCTGACGGGTCCGACGTTCAGCTTGGTCAAGAATGCAGATCGGATGCTCCTTATAAGAGAGATCATCTTAAAATTCAAGCATTTCATGATCCACTACACGGTTTGGATCCTTGAAGCAACGACGAAGTTGCGACACATGGAAGACATCGTGGATGTGAGAAAACTGCGGTGGCAATTCCAATTTGCAAGCCACATATCCATGTCTGGCAAGAATGCGGTAGGGTCCAATGTAGCGAGGAGCTAACTTGCCCTTGATCCCAAAACGATGAGTGCCCTTCAAAGGAGTGACACGCAGATAAGCTTGTTCACCAGGTTGATAAATCGATCCCCAGTGTTTACGATCATAATTGCTCTTCTGGCGGGACTGGGCCGCCTTGAGATTTTCCCGGACAATACGGACTTGCTCTTCAGCTTGTTGGATAATATCCGGACCAATGAGCGGCCGTTCCCCAGTTTCTGACCAATTCAGAGGGGTTCGGCACTTACGTCCATATAACACCTCAAAGGGTGCCATCTTCAAGCTAGCTTGATAGCTGTTGTTGTATGAGAATTCAGTATACGGGAGAGATTCTTCCCACTTCTTGCCAAATGAGATGACACAAGCACGTAGCATATCTTCAAGCACTTGATTAACTCGTTCAACTTGACCTTGGGACTGGGGGTGATAAGCTGTGCTCCAGGTTATATGAGTTCCCATAGCTTCTTGGAAACTTTCCCAGAACTTTGAGGTGAAGAGGCTGCCACGGTCTGAACTGATCTCCTTCGCAATACTGTGGAGTGTCACAATTCTGGAGATATACAAATCTGCTAACTAACTAGCAGTGATCGTCTCCTTGACTGGCAGAAAGTGTGCAACTTTGGAGAACTGATCAACGACGACAAGAATAGCATCGTGACCCTTCTGCGACTTGGGAAGGCCAGTAATGAGGTCCATTTGAACCTTATCCCATTTCCATTCAGGAATAGGAAGCGGTTGCAGAAGTCCAGCAGGCTTTTGATGTTCTGCCTTGACGCGATGGCAAATGTCACATTCAACAATATAGCAAGCAATGTCTTGCTTCATTTTAGACCACCAGTACCTTTGATGGATGTCGTGATACATCTTGGTACTACCCGGATGAATAGACAGAGGTGTATCATGTGCTTCCTTCATAACTTTATCTGTCATAAGTTCGAACCGGGGTACCACAAGGCGATCTCTGAAGTACAAGGTTCCATCTTCAGCAAGCGAGAAATCTCTGGCTTTCTCAAAAGCAAGATCCCGTTTCATCTGATCAACTTCAGCGTCTTTTGCTTGCGCAGACTTAATAGCTTTCTCGAGAGTAGGTTCCAAAACAAGGGTATTGAGAAAACCCTATGAAACAATGTGGAGGTTCAACTTGCGAAGTTCTTCATGAAGAAGGGGTTGAGCTCGCTGAACCATGAGATTGTTTCAATAAGACTTGCGACTCAAAGCATCGGCCATTACATTAGCCTTACCAGGGGTATATGTAATACCGCAGTCATAGTCTGTGATTGTTTCCATCCACCTTTGTTGACGGAGATTCAAGTCTGGCTGAGTAAACAGATATTTCAGACTTTGATGATCAGTGTAGATCTCATAACGATTACCGAGGAGGTAATGTCACCACAACTTCAGTGCATATATAACTACAGCAAGTTCGAGATCATGAACTGGGTAGTTCTCTTCATGAGGACGCAACTGTCGTGAGGCATAAAAAATTACTTTGCGTTCTTGCATTAGGACACAGCCTAATCCTTGACGAGATGCGTCGCAATAAATGACGAATTCCTTGCGAGAATCTGGAGGGGCAATCACTGGTGCAGAAGTCAGCTTGTCCTTGAGAGTCTGGAAACTTTCCTGACATTTGTCTGTCCACTCAAACTTAACGCCTTTGTGAAGCAGATTAGTCAAAGGCTTGGCAATCTTGGAAAAGTTCTCAACAAAATGGCGGCAATAGCTGGCGAGTCCGAGAAAACTTCTGACTTGCTTGACATTCTTTGGAGGAGTACAGTCAAGAATAGCCTGAACTCATTCTGGATTAACAGCAATACCATCGTTGGAAATCACATGACCAAGGTAGGTCACTTCAGATAACCAGAATTCACACTTGGAATACTTGGCATATACCTGATGCTCTCGAAGCTTTTCCAGTACAAGACGAAGATGTTCAACATGTTCTTCTTTATTCTTAGAATATACCAGGATATCATCCAGATAAACCACGACGAACTTGTCGAGGTATTCCATGAAGATATAGTTCATCAATCGAGAGAACGTTGCTGAAGCATTGGTTAAACCAAAGGACATGACGGTGTACTCGTATGAACCATAACGAGTAACGAAAGCAGTCTTGGGAATATCCTCTTCACGAACTCGGATATGGTGGTAACCCAACCTCAGATCGAGTTTAGAGAATACAGAGGAACCAGCAAGTTGATCATACAGACCGTTGATCCGAGGAAGCGGATATTTGTTCTGTATTGTGGCCTGGTTAATAGGCCGGTAATCTTGGACCAACCAGTTCGTACCATCCTTCTTCTTGACAAAGAGAGAAGGTGCTCCCCAAGCAGAGGAATTTGGACGAATGAAACCTTGCGAAGTGATTTATCGATTTCCTCCTTAAGCTCAAGGATTTCAAAGATGTCAAAAGACAGTATGTGTATAACGTGTCAGACATTTAATTAAATAGTTGCAGGTAATCCAGCTCTCCGGGTGGATGTGAACACGAGAACCTAATGCTAGATTTAGCAAAATCTTTAACCCGAATAGAAGAGAGATCAGAATCCCAGAGTAAAGGAGAGGAATAAAAGATCCTAATCCCATCCATTTGCGATGTGGGCCCGTAAGCCACACAACAATGTTAGTAAAACAATTTTTAAAGACTAGACTCAACTTCGGCCAAGGAGTTGGAAAAGGGCTTCCTGCAGGAAGTCGGCTCTGATACCAACTTGTGACGCCCTCGGCTCGACCGTGCACTAATCATACACGCAAATGCGCACGATCAAGCCCAGGGACTCACGGGAAGATATCACAACACAACTCTAGACACAAAATAAAATAATACAAGCTTTATATTACAAGCCAAGGGCCTCGAGGGCTCGAATACATAAGCTCGAGTTACACAAGAGTCAGCGGAAGCATCAGTATCTGAGTACAGACATAACTAAACAAGTTTGCCTTAAGAAGGCTGAACAAAACAACGACATCTAGATCGAAAAGGCGCAGGCCTCCTGCCTGGGAGACTCTGAGCTACTCCTGGTCGGCGGTCTCCACGTAGTAGTAGGCTCCGTCGGGGTAGTAGTAGTCCTCGGCGGGATCAGCTGTCTTCGGGGCTCCGTCATCTGATCGCAACAATCAGGTAGAGGGGAAAAAGGTAGCAAAGTAACCGTGAGTACTCATCCAAAGTACTCGCAAGACTTACATCAGATCTATGCTAAGTATGCATCGGTATCAAAGGGAAGGGGCTGTATCTGTGGACTGAACTGCAGAAATGCCAGAATAGAGGGGAAAAGCCTAGCCTATCGAAGACTAGCATCTTGCAGCATTAGAAGAGTGCAGATTAGCATATTATAAAGTAATAACTAATTAGTAGCAACGCCCAGAGATCCTTCCTTGACTCCCTGCGAGAAAGCGATCCCGGAGCCAACATAATATTAAGCACCACAAGTATCCAGTTCTAGTTGTAGTAGATCGGGATACTCTCTGAGCGTCCGTTACCGTGGACACGGCTATTCGAATAGATATACTTCCCTGCAGGGGTGCACCAACTTACCCAACACGCTCGATTAACTCTGGCCGGACACACTTTTATCGGGTCATGCCCGGCCTCGGCTGATCGACACACCGTAGTCCTACCTAGGCTCAATAGAGAGGCCAGCACGCTGGTCTAGATCCTAAGTGCTCAGGGGTCTTGGGCCAATCGCCCTTTGCACTCCTGCGTGTTGCGAACGCGGCCGGGAGCAGACCCACCCCCTTAATACAAGCGCAGGCGGTTACCGTCCAACCCGGCGCGCGCCACTCAATTGCTGACGTCTGAGAGCTTTCGGAAGAATCGTACGATGCTGAGTGCCCATACTTATTCCAGCGTGGTGGTTAGTGCGAAAAGGCCAGAGGCTTACTCAGATCATATATCCAAACCCGTTAGTGTGTTGGGAGCTCGTGGTGACGATCAGTGATCCTATCGCCCCGTCTCACGGACTTACGGCAAGGGTCAGGCCCATCCCTCTCCTGGGGTGGTCTGCCTGCCCGGTCGCGCCGCGTAATTATCTCGCGGGTACCCTCATGGTCATCCCGACTTCAGTAACTCTCGCGGGTACCCTTCGGGGTCGACCCAACTTCGACAAGGGACTGAGGTAAAGTCAAAGTATCCGTGTGTCCGTAACATCGAGGGGGAAATCCGAGGAATCACCCTCGATGGATTCCCACTCGATGTATCCATCAAGGTGAACTTAGAGGAATCACCCTCGATGGGTTCACGCTTGAGGGGTTGCATGACAGAGGCATCATCGGAGGTGGTGAAAGAGGAATCACCCTCGGTAACCCATAACTGATTGGCTACACTACAGAGATATCATCAGGAGTGAGGTACGAGGTATCACCCTCGGCACTCGATAGTAGCTCTGCAGAGTCGTACAACTAAGGGGTGTGTGCGGTGATGTGTCGGTCTCTGCACGTCGATCACATTGATCGAAACATCCGGAAGCAAAGCATAGCAACACGGACAAGAGTGTGGGGCCACTGATGGATCACTAACCAGCCTATACTAAGCATATAGGACAACAGATAAAGTGTCAACAGCAGGTTACAAAATCAGGCTATGCATCAAAATAGGAGCTATTGAATACCGTAGCAAAATCTAATGCAAGCACACGAGAGAAAGAATGGGTGATATAGGGATGATCAAGGGGGTTTGCTTGCCTGGAAGCTCTGCTGAAAGGGGCTGGTCGTCAGGGGCGTAGTCGTACTCGGGAGCAACGTCAGCCTCGGAGCCTACCGGAGAGAAGAGGGGTAAGAAACAATAAATACAAAGCAAACAAATGCATCACAATGCATGACATGGCAATATGCTGTGCTAGGGGTGAGCTAACGCAATGCTACACATTACAGACGGAGCAGGAAAATATCTGGGGATATTTTCCCGGCTTTAGGCAATTATCGGACAGACGATCCAGAGGGGAAGGTTCCATGTTTGCAGTGTGGGAGGCATGTGACAGGTATGTGGATGGCATATTCGGATTCGTGTTATTTTTCTGATCATTTTTCATATATAAATTATTTTCATCCGAGTTACGCGTTAATTTCTATGATTTTCAAAGTTTAAATGATTTTTTGGAATTATTATTATTTCGAAATTTAATGGGAAATTGCTAGGTGCACCCAGCTGTGCACACAGAGGCTGACAGTGGGGCCCAGTTGACTGCACAGTCAGCAGTCAACTGTGGACTTTGACTGGTCAAACTGACGAGGGGGTCCCACCTGTCATTGACATATTTGTTTAACAGAGGTTTAATTTAACTAATTATGTTAATTAACTAGTGGGACCCACTGCCAGTGTTAGATTAATTAGCAGATTAAGTTATTTTGAAAACCAGATTAATTAAGCGCGTGGGGCCCACATGTCAGTGGCTGGGGCTGCCCAGTCAGCACAGTTGACCAGGTCAACGTGGTCAACGGGGCCCATGGGACCCACTAGCAGTGACCCAGGGTGGGCCCCGTGGCTGGCCACGTCAGCGGTGGCGCCGGAGCTGGCTCCGGCGACCAAATCCACGGCGGAGCGGCTTGGGCCGGCATTGGAAATCACATACAGGCCACCAAAATGGGTGTGGCCGGTCGCGTTCGAACGGGCACTCGACGGCGCGTCGAATGGTGGCGGTGGCGTCGCCGGAGAGGCCCTACAGCGATGGAGGCGACGAGCGCGGCGGACGCCGACGTTCGGGTGAGGTCGGGTTCGGTGCCAGGGGGCACGGGGAAGAGCGTGCGTGCGCGTGTTGGGCTCCTGGGAACCCCAGGAGCACAACTATGAGCTCGGACGCGGGCTGCAGCAACGGGGACCACGGCGGCGAGCTCAGCCGCGGTGGCGGGTACGGTCACGATGGAAGTGGCAGCTACGGGTGCGGAACGAAGGGGGAAACAGAGGGGAAACGGTCGCCAGCTCACCTAGAGGCACACGGCGGCCGTTGGGAGGTTTAGTAGCAGCAGGGCGGCGACATTCATCGGAGAAGCGCCGGCGACCGAAGGGGGAAGACGACGGCGGATCCGGAAATGCAGAGGCTCCCAGCTCAAGCTGGTGGCCGTAGTCGATGTAGCGGAGCACGGCGGAGCTCGTAGGCACGGTGGCTAGGCGCGGGGACGACTGTGGCCACGGCTACGCCGGAGCCATGGCGACGGCGGCGCTCGGTGAGGTGGACAGCGAGAGAGGGAGCGACGGAAATGGTGGGGGAAGTGGACGGAGTCGATGACGAGGCCGAGGGGCTAGTTCTTATCCCCTCGGCGGCCCTGTAGCGTCGCCGTGTCGGCGTTTGGCCGGCGAGCGCGCGCGCGGCCACGGACATGGCGACACGGAGGCGAGGTGGACGACGACTGCGCGGGCGAGGCAGGCTGGGCCAGCTACTGTGTGATGTCTACTACACAACTTATTCTTGTAGACTCGTGTTGGGCCTCCAAGCGCAGAGTTTTGTAGGACAGTAGCAATTTTCCCTCAAGTGGATGACCTAAGGTTTATCAATCCGTGGGGGGCTTAGGTTGAAGATGGTATCTCTCAAGCAACCCTGCAACCAAATACAAGAAATCTCTTGTGTCCCCAACACACCCAATACAATGGTAAATTGTATAGGTGCACTAGTTCGGCGAAGAGATGGTGATAAAAGTGTAGTATGGATAGTAGATATAGGTTTTTGTAATCTGAAAATATAAAAACAGCAAGGTAACGAAAAGTAAACAGGAATAAAAACGGTATTGCAATGCTTAGAAATAAGGCCTAGGGGTCATACTTTCACTAGTGCGATCTCCCAACATTGTTGACATAGTTGAATCATATGTAAATCCCTCACGTGCGACAAAGAGTTCACTCCAAAGTCACAAATAGCGGAGAACAAACGAAGAAATTGTTGTAGGGTACGAAACCACCTCAAAGTTATCCTTCCCGATCAATCTTATGAGCCATCCCCATTAATTGTCATGAACAGCCCTAGAGTTTGTACTAGAATAACACCTTAAGATACACATCAACCAAAACCCTAATGTCACCTAGGCACTCCAATGTCACCACGAGTACCCGCGGGTTTGATTATACGATATGCATCACACAATCTCAGATTCATCTATTCAAACCAACACAAAGAACTTCAAAGAGTGCCCCAAAGTTTCTACCGGAAAGTCAAGACGAAAACGTGTGCCAACCCTTATGCATAAATCCCCAAGGTCACGGAACCCGCAAGTTGATCACCAAAACATACATCAAGTGACTCAAGTGAATATCCCATTGTCACCACAGATATCCATATGCAAGACATACATCAAGTGTTCTCAAATCCTTAAAGACTCAATCCGATAAGAAAACTTCAAAGGGGAAACTCAATTCATCAAAAGAAGATAGAGAGGGGAAAACTCCATATGATTCATCTATATCAACAAAGCTCGCGATACATCAAGATCGTGCCATCTCAAGAACACGAGAGAGAGAGATCATACACATAGCTACTAGTACAAACCCTCAGCCGCGAGGGTGAACTACTCCCTCCTCATCATGGAGACCGCCGGGATGATGAAGATGGCCTCCGGTGATGCCTTCCCCCCTCCGGCAGGGTGCCGGAAAAGGGCTGTAGATGGGATCTCTCTGGTACAGAGGCTTGCGGCGGCGTAAAAACTCATCTAGGTTAACTTTCGGGGGTTTCTAAATATATATGATTTTTCAGCGTTGGAATCACGAGAAACGGAGCCACCTGGGCCCCACGAGGTACCAGGGCGCGCCTGGGGGGGGGGGGGGAGCGCGCCCTGGTGCCTCGTGGGCACTGGGTGCCCCCCCTCCAGTGGGTCTTGGTGCCAATATTTTTTATTTGTCCAATAAAAAATCTCCAAAAAGTTTCAGCTCATTTGGAAAACTTTCATTTCTGCACAAAAAACAACACCACGGTAGTTCTGCTGAAAACATCGTCAGTCCGGGTTAGTTCTAATCAAATCATACCAAAACCATATAGAATTGTTATAAATATGGCATGAATACTTCATAAATTATAGATACGTTGGAGACGTATCAGCATCCCCAAGCTTAATTCCTACTCGTCCTCGAGTAGGTAAATGATAAAAGAAATAATTTATGAAGTGTGAATGCTAGCATAGTGCATAAGTTTGATCAATGATAATTTCAATCACTTTTCCTAGCATCATAACAGCAACTTTCTCTCATAAAATTCATCATGATAAAGTAGCAATTAAAAACAGAAATTTTGATGTGGAATGCTACCTATCATAATCATCATATAATCTTTTCTTTTATAGCATGGACATTGGACTTGAATGATTTAAAGCAAGATCATTATTATAACAGCAATATTTATTATCATAAAACTTCTCATGAGCAAGTAACAATTCATCACAACAATGAAGTATAAGGCATAAACTTTCTTGGAAACTAACAAACTATTCAAGTCAACAAGGCAATTGCAATTCATCATATTTTCAGGAAGGGTCTCATGTAGTAGCTTTTTAGCAAGTCCACATACTCAACCATCATTTAGTCTTCTATGATTGCTAACACTCACGACATATATATGGAGCAAAAGTTTCAGCCAGACACATAGAAAGATAGGGGCTTGTGATTTCGCCTCCCAACTTATTCACCTCAAGGGTGATGTCAACAATAATAACTCATGATCACTCATATCCAACTGGATATATGTGCCTAGATCTTTCCCCACCACATGATGCTTGCAAAAGAGAAAAATAAAAAGGAAATAGAGGAGAACACTATTGACTCTTGCATAAAAAATAAATACATAAAAGTAAATGCATAAAAGTAAAAGATAGGCCCTTCGTAGAGGGAAGCAGAGGTTGTCATGCGCTTTTTGTTGTTGGATGCACAAGCCCTTAATGCAAAGGAACGTCACGTTATATTGCCCCTTGTGATAGCAACCTTTATTATGCAGTCCGTCGCTTTTATTTCTTTACCATCACAAGTTCGTACAACGCTTATTTCCCTTACAATAAAAGATCATACATATTTAGAGGAAATTTTTATTGCTTTTTGCACTGATGACAACTTACTTGAAGGATCTTATTCAATCCATAGGTAGATATGGTGGACACTCGTGACATGAAACTGGGTTTAAGGGTTTTGGATGCACAAGTAGTATCTCTACTTGGTGCGGATTTTTGGCTAGCAAAGATATTGGGCAAGCACCACATGTTGGAGGATCTATAACAATATAACTTCTATGTGAATATGAACAAACATAATTTATTACGTTGTCTTCCTTGTCCAACGTCAACACTTTGACATAAAATACTTAATGGGGGCTCACAATCATAAAAGATGTCCAAGATAGTATATTTGCATGTGAATCTTCTCTTCCCTTATTAACTTTTTCAAGAATTGCATCATTGACTAATGCTATGCTTGTTAACCTCCAATAAATTTTACCACTTATACTTTTCTTTATGTAATGTCATTACTTTCCATAAGATTAGCATATGATCTCTTTCATTATTTTCATTGCAAGGAATCACACTTATCATATCCAATGATCTATATGAAAGTTTTTATTATATCCCTCTCAAATATTCATCATCTTGGGACCGAATTCATATCTTGTGCAAATTACCATTACTATTATTAACTCTCAAAAAGATATAAGTGAAGCATGAGAATTAATGACAAACTACTCCAAAATATATAAGCGAAGTTCAATGAGTAGTGAAACAATTAAGTAGCTATGTGAAAACTCTCTCTCATTAAAAATGTTTCAGACCTTGATATTTTATTCAAACAGCAAGCAAAACAAAGACACAACCAAGTATAGCACACATTATGTGAACAAGTAAAAACTTGGGTTCAATCGAGACTAACCGATAGTTGATGAAGAAAAGTGATGGGATGCCTACCGGGGCATCCCCAAGCTTGAATGCTTGATACATCTTGGAATATTAACTTGGGGAGCCTTGGGCATCCCCAAGCTTGAACTCTTGTGTCTCGTTAATTCTTCTCATATAATAGTATCCCTAAGTTTCAAAAACTTCATCCACACAAAACTTGACAAGAACTTGTGAGATATGTTAGTATAAATCCACTCAAAACCTCGACATTCTCTACTGTAGAAAATCACTAAAATTATAATTAAACATTGAATACTAAATGCCTCTGCATATTTAATACTCCTATCCACAAATAGAAACATTAAACATGCAAACATATGCAAACAATGCAAACATAACAACAATCTGCCTAAACAGGACAGTCTGTAAAGGATAATTAATAATCCATACTTAGATAACTCAAAAAATTCTGAAAATTTACCACACTGGAAATAATTTATCAAAGTTGACTGTGTCAAAATTTCAAGATTTTATCACATTCTGACATTTCTGGGCAATTTAATCAACAGCAGCAAACTTTCTGTTTTGAAACAACAACTCATGAACTTGCAAAATAAGCATGGTAAAGGCTATACTTGACATTTTTATTGAAATAAAAGATACAAAACATGATTATTGATAACAGAAAGCAAATCTCAACAGAAGAAAATGACGCTCCAAGCAAAACTCATATTATGTGACGAATAAAAATATAGCTCCAAGTGAGGTTACCGATAGTGTTGAAGACGAAAGAGGGGATGCCTTCCGGGGCATCCCCAAGCTTAGTTGCTTGGGTCTTCCTTGAATATTACCTTGGGGGTGCCTTGGGAATCCCCAAGCTTAGGGTCTTGCCACTCCTTATTCTCCTCATATCGATATCTCTCCCAAAACTTAAACTTCAATCACACAAAACTTAAGGGAACTTCGTGAGATAGGTTAGTATGATAAAGAGCAAATCATTCACTTTGGTACTGTCAATAAAAGATTCATAATTGTTTTCACACAATTTATACTGTACCCTACAATTTCTACAATTTATATTGACCAATATAAGCCATAGAAACTATAAAACAAGCAAACTATGCATTGAAAACAGAATCTGTCAAAAACAGAACAGTCTGTAATGATCTGAACAATAACCATACTTCTATAACTCTATAAATTCTGAAAAATTAGGACAACGTAGGAAATTTTTATATAAATCATGTTCAAAAAATTCAGAATTTTTCGACACTCCAGTGATTTATGGTAATTCCAGAACTGGGCGCAAAAGTTTCTGTTTTTGCACAGAATCAAGTCAACTATCATCCACACTATCCCAAAGGCTTTACTTGGCACTTTATTA
Source organism: Elymus sibiricus (assembly GCA_039707655.1). Taxonomy (NCBI): domain Eukaryota; kingdom Viridiplantae; phylum Streptophyta; class Magnoliopsida; order Poales; family Poaceae; genus Elymus; species Elymus sibiricus. Next base: position 161,142,304 of record CM077666.1, on the reverse strand, counting down.
AAAGAAAACATATAAAACATGATTACTACAGTATATTAATCATGTGGACACACAAAAACAGTAGGTATAAGTATTGGGTTGTCTCCCAACAAGCGCTTTTCTTTAATGCCTTTTAGCTAGGCATGATAATTTTGAATGATGCACTCAAAGAAGTAAAGGATTGATACATAATGGGGGCATCATGAATCATAAGTTCCTCTCTCATAATAGTTTTCAGTAGCATCATGAATGAATTCAACAATATAACTATCAAATAAAGCATTCTTTTCATGACCTACAAGCATAGGATTTTTATTACTCTCCACACAAGCAGTTTTCTTCTCATTCATAATAGTGGGAGTATCGTATGAAACTCGAATGCTATAAATTGTTTCCACATTAAAAGAGTGATGTTCAGTAAAAGTATTTTCATAATTATAACAAGTATAATAAGAATCATCACTATTTTTCATAACATAAGTATCATCACAATAATCATCATAGATAGGAGGCATGAAATCATCATAACAAATTTGACCATTCAAAGTAGGGGGACTAAAAAGATCATCTTCATTAAGCATAGTATCCCCAAGCTTGGGACAAATATTAATTGCAGCAAATATATTCTCAAAAATTTCATTCTCATCAAACATAGCATCCCCAAGCTTGTTGGTTCGCATATCATTGGCATTATCATTATTATCATCAATAGTATGAATAGCACCAATAGTAAAACAATTATTATCATCATAATTTTCCAAATTGGCACCATAAAGATTTTCAAGATTATAAGAAGTATCATTATCTTCCCAATCATAATCATCACAACGAGTAATATGCATAACAATATCACCCTCAATAGTTCCTTCGGACATTGTACCATAAGACAAACAAGCAATATCATCATCAAGTGTATCATCTTCCACAGTTATTTTTGATTCATTCTCATGAGGCACAACAATAATAGGAGCAACATCATTTGGGAGGGATACCTTTTTACCTCTATTCTTTCTTCTTTTCTTTTTCTTCTTCACCACCTCATGTGCGGGTTTAATCAATTTTTCCGTGCACTTTATTGAAGAGATTGGTTGAATAAAAAGCTCCTCCTCGTTACCTGATTCATCATAAGAAAAAATAGGAGGATATTGGGAAACCTCTTCCCCTTCATTAGTATTCTCTTCATCTTCTATTTGTTTTCTTGTCTTTAAATAATTGGCAATATAAGGATTCTCAATGCAATTTACCGCACAATACATATAAATTTCCTCTAGATCAAAATTGAGAAATCTCTTGAGATTATATTCTGGAATATCCCTAGTTATACGTTTCATTTCTTCATACCCCAGAAGCAGACTAAGTTCATTATGATGCGCAAGGGTAATCAAGTTATCACAATTTTTGGACACGATTCGATCATGAAACAATTTGCATTGGAGATTTAAATGACCATGTTCATTGCAAAGTTCACAAGGATGGCGAGAAAATTAAATCTTTCAGCACAATCATCTAGCCTCTCTTGCAACCCTTTAGTTTATAAATACTTATGCCTCTTACAAAATCTATTTTCCCTTTTTGGTATGCATTTGCACTCCCAGATCACTCGACAAAAATTGACATCCTTATAGGAGACATCATTATCATGACTAGTGCAATCATCATTAGTATTATGGATATTCAAAGAATTCATACTAGCAACATTGCAATCATGCTCATCATTCAAATATTTTATGCCAAACATTTTATTGAATTATTCTTCTATCAATTGAGCACAATTTTCCTTTCCATCATTTTCACGAAAGACATTATAAAGATGAATAATATGTGGCAACCTCAATTCCATTTTTTTAGTTTACTTTTATAAACCAAACTAGTGATAAAAGAAGAAACTAAAAGATTCAATTGCAAGATCTAAAGATATACCTCCAAGCACTCACCTCCCCGGCAACGGCGCCAGAAAAGAGCTTGATGTCTACTACACAACTTATTCATGTAGACTCGTGTTGGGCCTCCAAGCGCAGAGTTTTGTAGGACAGTAGCAATTTTCCCTCAAGTAGATGACCTAAGGTTTATCAATCCGTGGGAGGCATAGGTTGAAGATGGTATCTCTCAAGCAACCCTGCAACCAAATACAAGGAATCTCTTGTGTCCCCAACACACCCAATACAATGGTAAATTGTATAGGTGCACTAGTTCGGCAAAGAGATGGTGATAAAAGTGTAGTATGGATAGTAGATATAGGTTTTTGTAATCTGAAAATATAAAAACAGCAAGGTAACGAAAAGTAAACGGGAATAAAAACGGTATTGCAATGCTTAGAAACAAGGCCTAGGGTTCATACTTTCACTAGTGCGATCTCCCAACATTGTTGACATAGTTGAATCATATGTAAATCCCTCACGTGCGACAAAGGGTTCACTCCAAAGTCACAAATAGCGGAGAACAAACGAAGAAATTGTTGTAGGGTACGAAACCACCTCAAAGTTATCCTTCCCGATCAATCTTATGAGCCATCCCCATTAATTGTCACGAACAACCCTAGAGTTTGTACTAGAATAACACCTTAAGATACGCTTTAACCAAAACCCTAATGTCACCTAGGCACTCCAATGTCACCACGAGTACCCGCGGGTTTGATTATACGATATGCATCACACAATCTCAGATTCATCTATTCAAACCAACACAAAGAACTTCAAAGAGTGCCCCAAAGTTTCTACCGGAAAGTCAAGACGAAAACGTGTGCCAACCCTTATGCATAAATCCCCAAGGTCACGGAACCCGCAAGTTGATCACCAAAACATACATCAAGTGACTCAAGTGAATATCCCATTGTCACCACAGATATCCATATGCAAGACATACATCAAGTGTTCTCAAATCCTTAAAGACTCATTCCGATAAGAAAACTTCAAAGGGGAAACTCAATTCATCAAAAGAAGATAGAGAGGGGAAAACTCCATATGATTCATCTATATCAACAAAGCTCGCGATACATCAAGATCGTGCCATCTCAAGAACACGAGAGAGAGAGAGATCATACACATAGCTACTGGTACAAACCCTCAGCCCCGAGGGTGAACTACTCCCTCCTCGTCATGGAGACCGCCGGGATGATGAAGATGGCCTCCGGTGATGCCTTCCCCCCTCCGGCAGGATGCCGAAAAAGGGCTGTAGATGGGATCTCTCTGGTACAGAGGCTTGCGGCGGCGTAAAAACTCATCTAGGTTAACTTTCGGGGGTTTCTGAATATATATGATTTTTCAGCGTTGGAATCACGCGAAACGGAGCCACGTGGGCCCCACGAGGTACCAGGGCGCGCCTGGGGGGGGGGGTGGCGCGCCCTGGTGCCTCGTGGGCACTGGGTGTCCCCCCTCCAGTGGGTCTTGGTGCCAATATTTTTTATTTGTCCAATAAAAAATCTCCAAAAAGTTTCAGCTCATTTGGAAAACTTTCATTTCTGCACAAAAAACAACACGGTAGTTCCGCTGAAAACAGCGTCAGTCCGGGTTAGTTCTAATCAAATCATACCAAAACCATATAGAATTGTTATAAATATGGCATGAATACTTCATAAATTATAGATACGTTGGAGACGTATCACTGTGCACTAAGGCCCAGTGCACAGTGGCCTTTCTTCTTTTCTTTTTCTGTTTCTTTTATTCTTTTCTGTTTTGCATTTTCTTTTGCCATCAAATGACTTTTGTAAAATATGGGACTTGGCCACATATTTACATTGCAATATTTGGCACTGCCACAAAAAGTTTGGGAGGCATTTGAATTTGTTTGAATTTTTCATAATTGAAAAAGAATTTAAAAATGCTGATTTGGCACTGTTTTAATTGCTATAGCCCATTTAAGCAAATAGGTGATGTTGTTTTCCTTAACAAATAATTGTTATGAAATATTTGCTAAATGATGAACTATTTTGCAACCATGTTTGTGCAATTTAAATTTCGCTTGCATTTTGAATTGATTTCAGTGGTGGAATTTGAAATGAGATATGATTCCAAAGGTGATCAAGTATTGCATCCCAAAGTGATTAAGCATAATCATGAGGATCACTGTAGCTCATTACATAGGGGTGTTACAAAATACTTATCTCTACTATACTGCATCATCCTCTCCTCTTCGGGGAAATGCCAACGCAGTCTGCAAGTAGCAGGAAGAATTTCTGGCGCCGTTGCCGGGGAGACATCACCAAAATTATCAAGTACCTTCGCACAAACTATCATCCACTTGCATTTATTTTATTTTACTTTTTATTTGCATTTGCCTCTCGTTTTCATCTCCCCCACTTCTAAAACAATTTTATAAAAACACAAAAAATATTTTCGTTTGCTTGTTTGCTAGTTGGCTTGCTCTACCATTATGGCTAGTTCTTCACTTGTTACTATTACTCCTGAGAATGAAGTGCTTAATTTTAGACAAAGGGGAGGAGACAATCTAAAAGATGCTTGGTACAGGATTTGCGATGCTCAAAATAGATCAACTCGTAAGCAATCCACTACCGTTCTTCTTCACAATTTTTATGTGGGAATCACTACTTGGTATAGATTTGTTCTTCACACTATTACCGGAGGGAATTTGTTGATGTATCCCTCTATGGAGGCTTTCAATGTTATGGGGAATTTAGTGGGATCACCACCTATCATTATTAATGAAACATCATTGACTTTGGAACATGTTATGCAAAGGTTAGAACCTATTGAAAATAAAATGCCTACTATTGAACATCTTGGGAATTTAGACAAAAAGGTCCATAATCACATTACTCAATTTGGTTCTAAGGTGGGTATTACATTGCAAACCTTAAAGGAAAAAAGAACCAATAATTAAAGAAAGAATAGAACAAAGTCCCGCTAGAATTGATAAGTTAGAGGAGATTATCAATAATTTGGGTTCCGCTTTTTTCCTCCGCTAAAACTATTGATAGGACTTCTCCCAATAAAAATTTCAAGTTTATGCATGTTCCTAAGAATAAGGGTGCTACTTCTAGCAAGGGGAATGAGGATCTTAAAATGATTAGTGTGCACCCCAATTTTATTGATATAATAAAGGAACCTATCTATAAAAGCAAAATTCTTAATTTTGTGCCTAGGAGCGTGATGATAAGAAATTCCTATGTTAATTCTCCTAGAAAGAGTGGGTGTGTAATTGAGGATTTGGAAACCAAGGATGACAACACTTGAAACTATGCATTATGCCTAGCTAGGGGCATAAAACAATAGCGCTTGTTGGGAGGAAACCCAATGAATAAAATAAATTTTAGTTTTACCTTCTGTTTTTGTGTGTTTACACAATTATAGACTCTGTTATGATTGTGTTTTTATCTTTTAATTAGTGTTTGTGCCAAGTAAAGCCTTTGGGATGATTTGGAAGATAGTATGATTGATGCTGTTGGAAAACAGAAACTTTTGCGTCCAGTGCTGGAATTTTGATTTTTTCCTGGAGCTCGATAAAACTCTGAATTTTTTACACAGTATTGATATATGAATCATCCACGTTGTCCTCACTTTTCAGAATTTTTGGAGTTACAGAAGTATGACGTTAATTCAGATCTTTACAGACTGTTTTGTTTTAGACAGATTCTGTTTTTGTTGCATAGTTTGCTTATTTTGATGAATCTATGGATCATATCATGGGGTATGAGTCATGGAGAAGTTGGAGTACAGTAGAATTATGCCAATATTAAATATGAATCAATTTACAACAGTACCTAAAGTTTAAGATTTGTTTGTTATACTAACGGATCTCACGAGGTTTCTGTTGAGTTTTGTGTGCTGAAGTTTTCAAGTTTTGGGTGAGACCTGGATGGATAAAGGAATAAGGAGCGGCAAGAGCCTAAGCTTGGGGATGCCCAAGGCACCCCAAGGTAATATTCAAGGAATACTCAAGCGTCTAAGCTTGGGGATGCCCCGGAAGGCATCCCCTCTTTCGTCTACAATCTATCGGTAACTCACTTGGAGCTATATTTTTATTCATCACATGATATGTGTTTTACTTGGAGCGTCTTGTGCTATAGTTTTTTTTCTTTTTAGTTTGTCACAATCATATTTGCTGAACACACCTTTTTGAGAGGGACACACATTATTCGTGATTTGTTAGAATACTCTATGTGCTTCACTTATATCTTTTGAGCTAGGCAGTTGCTCTAGTGCTTCACTTATATCTTTTAGAGCACGGCGGTGGTTATATTTTAAAGAAATAGTTGCACTCTCATGCTTCACTTATATATTTTTGAGAGTCTAATGAATAGCAATGGTAATATGCACGGGTTATGAATTTGGTCCTAATATGATAGGTATTCAAGAGGGATATAATAAAAACTTTCATGTAGATCACTGAATATGATAAGTTTGATTCCTTGCAATAGTTTTGCGATATTAAGATGGTAATATGTGGGAGGTGCTTGTAGATAATTGTGGTTTAGTAAGAATATTGGTGTTAAGGTTTGTGATTCCCGAAGCATGCACGTATGATCTGTCGTTATGCTAAGAAGTTGGAGCATGATTTATTATTGATTGTCTTCCTTTGCGTGGCGGTCGGGGGCGCACGATGGTTAACTCCTACCAACCTCCCCCCTAAGGGCATGCGTAGTAGTACTTTGCTTCGAGGGCTAATAAACTTTCACAATAAGTATATGAGTTCTTTATGACTAATGTGAGTCCATGGATTATACGCACTCTCACCTTTCCGCAATTTGCTAGCCTCTTCGGTACCGTGCATTGCACTTTCTCACATCGAGAGTTGGTGCAAACTTCGCCGGTGCATCCAAACCCCGTGATATGATACACTCTATCACACATAAGCCTCCTTATATCTTCCTCAAAACAACCACCATACCTACCTATTATGTCATTTCCATAGCCATTCCGAGATATATTGCCATGCAACTTCCACCGTTCCGTTTTTATGACACACATCGTTATTGTCATATTGCTTTGCATGATCATATAGCTGACATAGTATTTGTGGCTCAGCCACCGTTCATCATTTTTTATACATGTTATGCTAGTATCATTGCACATCCTGGTACACCGCCAGAGGCATTCATATAGAGTCATATTTTTGTTCTAGTTTCGAGTTGTAATTTTCTTTTGAGTTGTAAGTAAATAGAAGTATGATGATCATCATTATTAGAGCATTGTTCCAGTGAGGAAATAATAAAAAAAGAGGCCAAAAAGAGCCCACGAAAAAAAGGGGAATAAAAAAAGAAAAAAAAGAGAGAAATAGAAAGAAGGGGCAGTGTTACTATCCTTTTCCATACTTGTGCTTCAAAGTAGCACCATGTTTTTCATATAGAGAGTCTCCTATTTTGTCACTTTCATATACTAGTGGGAATTTTTCATTATAGAACTTGGCTTGTATATTCCGATGATGGGCTTCCTCAAATGCCCGAGGTCTTCATGAACAAGCAAGTTGGATGCACACCCACTTAGTTTTCATGTTGAGCTTTCATACACTTATAGCTCTTAGTGCATCCATTGCATGGCAATCCCTACTCCTCGCATTGACATCAATTGATGGGCATCTCCATAGCCCGTTGATTAGCCGCGTTGATGTGAGACTATCTTCTTATTTTTGACTTCCCCTTATTAATCTCTACCACCACACTCTATTCCGCCCATAGTGTTATATACATGGCTTGCGCTCATGTATTGCGTGGGGGTTGAAAAAGCTGAAGCGCGTTAAAAAGTATGAACCAATTTCTTGGCTAAAACCGGGGTTGTGCATGATAACTACTTTGTGTTAAGAAGATGGAGCATGACAGGATTATATGATTTTGTAGGGATAACTTTCTTTAGCATTTTTATTTTGAAAGGCATGATTGTTTGTTAGTATGCCTGAGTATTGATGTCTTTATATCAAACTATAGACTATTGCTTTGAATCATTTGGATCTTATTATTCATATCGTAAGAGAGATTACATGATGAAACATGTTAGGTAGCATTCCACATCAAAAATTCTGTTTTTATCATTTACCTACTCGAGGACGAGCAGGAATTAAGATTGGGGATGCTTGATACGTCTCCAACGTATCTATAATTTTTGATTGTTCCATGCTATTATAGTATCAATCTTGTATGTTTTTATATGCATTTATATATCATTTTTTGGGACTAACCTATTAACCTAGTGCCCAGTGCCAGTTGCTGTTTTCTGCTTGTTTTTGGTTTTTCAGGAAATCAGTACCAAACGAAGTCCAAATGCCACGAAACTTTTTTGAGATTTTTTTCTGGACAAAAGAGACCCTGGAGACTTGGAGAGGAGGCCAGAAGATTCATGAGGCCTCCACAAGGCAACAGGGCGCGGCCCCAGGGGGGCACCCTGATGCCTTGTGGGCCCCTCGTGGCTCCTTTTGACCTAATTCCACTTCTATAAATTCTCAAATATTCAGAAACCAACAAAGAGCCACTCTGAATAACTTTTATGCCGCCGCAAGCCTCTGTTCTTCCGCGATCCCGTCTGGAGGCCTTTTCCGGTATTCTGCCGGAGGGGGAATCGATCACGGAGGGCTTCTACATCAACCTTGCTGCCCTTCCGATGATGTGTGAGTAGTTTACCACAGACCTACGGGTCCATAGCTAGTAACTAGATGTCTTCTTCTCTCTCTTTGATCTTCAATACCATGTTCTCCTCGATGTTCTTGGAGTTCTATCCGATGTAATCTTCTTTTGCGGTGTGTTTGTTGGGATCTGATGAATTGTGAGTTTATGATCAGATTATTCATGAGAATTATTTGAGTCTTCTCTAAACTCTTTTATGCATGATTGTTATAGCTTTGTATTTCTCTCCGATCTATCGATTTAGTTTGGCCAACTAGATTGGTTTATCTTGCAATGGGAGAGGTGCTTTGTGATGGGTTCAATCTTGCGGTGCTCAATCCCAGTGATAGAAAGGGACATGACACGTATTTGTATTGTTGCCATTAAGGATAAAAAGATGGGGTTTAATCATATTGCTTGAGTTTACTTTGTCTACATCATGTCATCTTGCTTAAGGCGTTACTCTGTTTTATACTTAATACCCTAGATGCATGTTGGATAGCGGTCGATGGGTGGAGTAATAGTAGTAGATGCAGGCAGGAGTCGGTCTACTTGTCTCGGACGTGATGCCTATATACATGATCATTGCCATGAATCCGTCATAATTATTTGCTTTTCTATCAATTGCCCAACAGTAATTTGTTTACCCACCGTATGTTCTGCGCTCGAGAGAGAAGCCTCTAGTGGAAACTATGGCCCCCGGGTCTATCTTTATCATATATTAAAATCCAAAAATACCTTGCTGCAACTTATTTACTTTTATTTTATTTAGTATTTTACTTTATCTATCTACCACTATCAAAATTAATCCTTGCAAATAACCGCTAAGAGGACTGACAACCCTCTTATTTGCGTTGGGTGCAAGTGTTTGCTTTTGTGTGTGTAGGTGCCGCTAAAGGATTTTGACTGGTTCTCCTACTGGATTGATAACCTTGGTTCTTAACTGAGGGAAATACTTATCTCTACTATACTGCATCATCCTCTCCTCTTCAGGGAAAAAGCAACGCAGTCTACAAGTAGCATGTTCTCACGAGTGTTGAGAGAAGGCCTCGCTCGCACTATTGCCTTGATAGGTCGTAGAAGAACTACTGTCATTGTGAAGGGTTGGGGCATTGAGGTAATTCGAGGTGACAGTAAAAGCCTTTGATTCCTCGCCATCACAATTGATAGGGGAGTTACGGAGAACCCTTAGAGAGGCCGCGTCCATGGGGCAACCCTTAATTATCATGAGTTGTCACCCTATGGGGGAGACTATGATGGTGGCGTGTGTGGCACGAAGTCTATGTTAGAGTAGAACGTGTACTGTACCCGGCTCTGCCCACTTATGCATTTAACCAGTTACTAGAGGATTCGATAGTTCGTATGTGGTAGTGATTCCAGAACCCTCGAGAACGTCTTACTACTCAAGCACCGTCCTTACTAACTTAGCATCTTTTAATTCCTGTTTTTACCTTCTTGTTAGTAGTTTAGTTGATTGCCCTTTTATTCTAGTTTTCCTAGCCACGATAGAATAGGCTATTTCCAAACTCCGGTTTGGGTGCGTACATGACTGCGTGAAAGTGACAACGTAGTTGCGGGGTTTGTGGTGCCTTCCTATTCGCTCCCTGTCGGTTCGACACTCTACTTATCACACGAAAGTGCTACAACAGCCCTGTGCACTTGCAGGACATCAAGCATTTTCTAGCGCCGTTGCCGGGGAGCATAGCGCTTGGTTATTACTTACCCGCTCGCACATAGTTTATTTTTGTTTGTTGCTATTTATCTTACTGTTTTTCCCTTAACCCAAAAATACAAAAAAAATATGTATTGCTTTGAGATGTCAGATGAAGACATAGAGGCTGCAGTGGAACGATACCATGAGAAAAAGAGGATATTTAAAGAATACTGGAATACCGACAAAGAGATCATCCACATCTGGTTGTGAGATCATTCAACCGTTTTGAACATCCTCTTGAAGATGTTGAGGTAATTGAGGAGATGATGTTAATGCTTAGATCACATGAGCTTTTAATGTGGATTGGCAGGTTTGCCGAAGAACATACTTCGTTGACTAAGCATGAGGACTTGGTGGGAGAAGTTTATAACTTTTGTCTAGATAATAATTTTGATGAAAATCCCTTGGTTATAAACTATGAGAAGCGGATGGCCGCCATCTCCCAAGTCAATACTTCGCAGGAACATAACCTTATGCAGGAAGAAGATGAAGAAAACATCATCGAGCCACAAGAAAAATAAAATATGAAAAACAATGAGCCAGAGGAACACAGAGATAAATGATGGAATGGCCACTATCCAAAAACTCCCACCGATGGTAATTGTTTCAATATAATTAATGTATTGCTTGATGAAAATGATGAAGGTTATGACTTACCTGCAGCTCCTCATCCTCTTGGTTATAACATTACTGTGAAGTTGCAGCCACTAACGTTTCAGGCATCTCACCCTAGCTTGGTGCATCGGTACTCCGACCGAGCTCTGCTATGAGGTGCTCCAAACCCCGGTCGGAGGTAGGCATCCAACTCGGGGTTGATATCCATTGGGATCCGGGTGGATGACCTTATGGAGCACTGAAGCCTAGCTATATGGCTATAAAGAAAGCACTGGCTGGGAGGTAACCTGGAAGTCTGTAGGAGTCTTTCTTAGCTTTGTGTCTTGAGTCTAGATGCATTCATGTTGCATTGTCACTTTTATTTTTATTTTGAGTAGTTGCTATTTGAGTTGGTTTCTTGTTGTTTTCATTGGTAAAAATTTCAGCATGTCGGTAGCCTATTTTTGTTGCATGCCTCCTCCTATTTTTATTGCAATATTGCTATGTGCCTAACGTGAGGAGGAAGCACAAATTTTTTCATGAAGTTCTGCAGCTCCAGGAGAAAAGACGACGTTCCATACGACCGCCCCGGTCATTTGAGCGCCCGTATGAGCTCGTGGCCGCAAGAGAGAAGAAGACCAGAGCAAAAGACGGCCTACTGTACGAGTGCTCATGCTTGTATGAGCGGTCGTTTCACCTGGCATCCACGACGAGCATCTCCCAGAGCGAACGACGGCGTTTCATACGACCGTAACTGGTCGTTTGAGCGCCCGTATGAAGGCAAAAATACCTCCAATTGATTCTTTTTCGACGTCTGAGGTCGACGAGGTGTTTTCTAACCAATCATTTACTTTCTAATTAGTATTAATTACCTCTGAAACTCAGTAGCCAATAATTCTCTTTAGCAACTATGTTTTTGTTTATTTCTTTTTTCCGTTTGGGTACGTTCGTATACCGAATCGATGTTTTATTTCGTGTGTTATTTTCGCAGGGGCTTGGACCTTATGTGGTGACGAGTACGGTATGGTGCCAACCGTATAAAGGACCCACACAAGCCACTTGGTTGCTTCATCATGATAAACTTCAATAACAAGTGCCCAGTAATGTTTTCCAATATGAACCTTGCTCAAATAAAAGTTGCTTAGTATCAAGCTTCTCACCTTAAGTGAGGATCTCCCTTTTTAATAGGCACGTAGGAAGTTGCACACTTGTGTTTTTATCTTGTCTCACACGCATTTCATACAAAGCTAGGGGTACTCGAGAATTCCTAGACATAGTTTGTAGACTTGAGCGTGGTGCTTAGGTTGATGGACGGATCATTGTGAGGCATATATTTTTATCACTTGTGTTGCTAATCTTTTGTGCTACAAAAAAAATAAAAGACCACAAAAGCACAAAAATATTTCGTTTTCCATTTAGTTTGTTTTTAGCAGGTTCTATTGGAGGGCAGCCGCCGGACCACAACAAGGAGATCCATTGAAGCAAGGTCCATGTCTATTAGAAGAGAGGTCATATGCGCCTCAACGGTAAAAGTGTCTAACCCTTTGCTTAATTAAGCTTAGGGGAGGTAACCACTTCTCATGCTCTCTTTTAATAACTGCACTTTCTTTTCACTTTTGTAATTTCCCTTAGTTTAGTATTGCAAAGTTCTAAGCGTGGGGAGGTTACTTTTGCATGTATAGTGTTGTGTGCAATGCTCTTCATCATATGGTTTTTGTGCATTAGTGTGTCCCGCTATTTTGACATGCTTGCTTTGCATTTGTTTTACTTAGCATGTGCAAATCTTGTTACCTTCTGAAAAACATTGCCATGTTCTTTTATCAAAGACCCAATAAAGGGGTCCTTTGCACTGTTGCCTTTCTTTCACCTAATTACATAAGTTGGGGACTCTGGTCGATTGAATGATTGTAGAGGCTTTTTGCTGATGAACCCAGCATCTTTGGTTGATCCGGGACGCGCAACAGGGTTTATATCCGCCAAACTATCCCCATGGGGTACTTAGCTTTTGAATCTTATGCAACATGACACCGTGATACTCTTGTGTAGTGTTTGAGTTCTTTATGACTAAGGCAAGTTCGAAACCTTTTGCACTTTCGTTCATCTTTTATTGCTAGCCTCTACGGTACCGTGCATTGCCCACTCTCACAATGAGACATGGTGCACACTTCGCAGGTACATCCAAACATGTGGGAGGACTTTCTCTTGTTCTCCTACACATAAAACACCTAATCTTCTCAAAACAGCCACCATACCTACCCACATGGCATTTTCATAGCCATTCCGAGCATATCGCCATGCATTACTATCATTTTACACTACATGATTAGAGACATGTTCACATTTGCCTTGCATGATCATAGTATGGCTCGCTCGATATTTTCATGGCTTGTCCGTTTTTTTATATCTATGCTACGCCGGATCATTGCACATACTGGTACACTGCCAGAGGCACTCATCATATAGAGTTTCTCTCATGTTTTCAATTTATCGAGTTGTAAGTAAATAAAAGTGTGATGATCATCATTATTAGAGCATTGCCCCAGTGAGGAAAAGAATGGTGGAGACTTATGAGTCCTCGAAAAAGTGGGGATGAGGTCCATGAAGCTGTTCAAAAAAAAGAGAAAAAAATGAGAGAAAAGCGAGAAGGGGCATGCTACTATCCTTTTACCACACTTGTGCTTCAGAGTAGCACCATGTACTTCATATAGAGAGTTTTCATATACTTCATGACTATGCTAGTGGGATCTTCATGAGCAAGCAAGTTGGATGCACACCCACTTAGCTGCATTAGGAGAGCTTTCATACACTTATAGCTCTAAGTGCATCCTAGTTGCATGGCGATCACTACTCCTTGCGTTGACATAGATCATAAGGCCTTCTCCATTGCCTAATGGTCAGCTGTTGTAGGATCGAAAGTATTTCTAGAGGGGGGTGATTAGACTACTTGACCAAATAAAACCTAACCTTTCCTCAATTTTAGTTGTGGGCAGATTTTAGCAATAGTACATGTCAAGCATCCCCCCACACATGCAATTCTAAGAGTATAGCAGCGGAAAGTAAGCAATTGCATATGTAAGGAAAGGAGGGGATCGGAGATTTCAAACGCAATGAAGACACGGTGGTTTTTGGCGTGGTTCCGATAGGTGGTGCTATCGTACGTCCACGTTGATGGAGGCTTCAACCCACGAAGGGTAACAGCTGCGCGAGTCCACGGAGGGCTCCACCCACGAAGGGTCCACGAAGAAGCAACCTTGCCTATTCCACCATGGCTTACGTTCACGAAGGACTAGCCTCACTCGGGGTAGATCTTCACGAAGTAGGCGATCTCCTTGCCAATACAAACTCCTTGGTTCAACTCCACATCATGTTGGAGGCTCCCAAGTGACACCTAACCAATCTAGGAGACACCACTCTCCAAAAGGTAATAGACGGTGTGTTGTTGATGAACTCCTTGCTCATGTGCTTCAAATGATAGTCTTCCCAGCACTCAAACAACTCCTCACAGATTTGGCTATGGTGGAAGAAGGATTTGAGTGGAAAGCAACTTGGGAAAGGCTAGAGATCAAGATTCAAATGGTAGGAATGGAATAGCTTGATATCAACACATGAGTAGGTGGTTCTCTCTCAGAAAATGTATGGTGGAAGTGTAGGCACGATCTGATGGCTCTCCTTACTGAGAAGGATGTGGTGGAGGGGTATATATAGCCTCCACACAAAATCCAACCGTTACACACTTTTGACCCAACTCGGTGGCACCGAAACGATAATCTCGGTAGCACCGAACTGTGTAAAAGATATGAACTTTAGGAATCTCGGTGGGACCGATACGGACAACTCGGATGGACCGAAGTGCAATGGCTTAGGGCAATCCTCATCTCGGTGGCACCGATTGCATCAACTCGGTTGGACCGACGTGAAGCAATAAGGCAACAGAGACTTGGCAAGCCATCTCGGTGAGACCGATTTGCATAACTCGGTGAGACCGAAGTAAATGCAAACGATTACAGAGAGTTGGCAAGGCCATCTCGGTGGGACCGAGATCCATTTCGGTGGATCCGATTTGTTAGGGTTTTGGCAGTGGCTAAGTCTTGGATGAACTCGGTGGGGCCGGATAGAGAATATCGGTGGGGCCGAGTTGGAATGTAGGTTTTGGACATATTTGGTTAGAGAGAGTGGTTGAGGGTTTAGTAGTACTGTCACTAAGCACTTGAGCAAAAAGACCATTAAGCAACACCTCATCCCCTTTTAATAGTATTGGCTTTCCTATGGACTCAATGTGATCTTGGATCACTAAACCAAAAAAGTAGAGTCTTGATCTTTTGCCAATCCTTGTCCTTAGCATTTTGAGGGGTCCACATCTCTAGTCCATGCCATGCCAATCATTGAACATCCTGAAATCTTTAACTTGAATGGACATTAGTTCAATGAGATATATGTTGTTATTAATTACCAAAACCACCAAGGGAGCAAATGTGCTTTCAATCTCCCCCTTTTTGGTAATTGATGACAACATATAGATCAAAGCTTCGACAAATGATTAAATGAATGAAATACATCGTCGCTTTGAGAAGTATGTGATAAGCAAGAGCTCCCCCTAAATTTGTGCATTATTAAAAATTTGCGTTTGAATGCAAATGCACAATTGATTAGGCTCATGGGTCACTCATCCATGTCACATACATCTTGGTGGAGCGCGCAAAATGATATGATTGAAATAATAGGCACGCATTACCAACACAAATGAATGATCATACAAGATAAAGGTAAAGATAAGCATAGATCATCACAACAAGCATAGTATGATCATCACATGAGGCATAGTGTCTTACAAGCATAAGCAAATATCAAAGAACTGTAGCAAGCACACACATAACAAAGTAGCATCAAACAAATTGTAGCAAAAGAACTCGAAGCAAATCAAAAAGCAAGGACTCTCTCTCTCGAAGCCTATGATCTATACATATTCTCCCCCTTTGGCAACAAGTACCAAAAAGTTCAAATAAGTATAGGACTAATCGGCTCGCTAAGCACGGTCCTCCGAAGCTCCTGAAGGCGATCTTCTGCTAGCGGCTCCGGTGTGCGTAGACGGCGTGGAGAGGAGAGCATCTGCGAAGGCTTCTGCAGACGTTTGCTGGGCTGGTGGAGTGGAGACCTGTGGTGGCACTGTGACAGTAGCGGCTGGTGCAGATACTGTGGTCCGTGGATCCACGATTGGCACTACAGCAGACCTGGCTGCCCTAGGCACTGTCTGAAAACGCTCTGTAGTAGGTCTGTCATCTCCACTGTCATCTGATCTGGCTAGCTTGACAACATCAACATCACCCTGCAGCTGTTCTACTGAAGTCTGAATCTCTGTAACTTTGACATCCAAATCATGGAATTTTGTCTCAATAATCCGCTCAAAGCTAGTCTGGGTCTGGGTGAGGTTGGCCAAACTTCGCTCAATCCTCAGGGTGGCTTCAAGCAAATATGCCATTTGGTCCTTGGGTGTCTTGAGATTGGCAACTGGAGCATTTGGAGCTGATGCCTCCTGAGCTGCTTTTGCTTCTTTGGCTTTGCGGATTTCCTCTTGAGCTTGTGCTGAAGTGGGATGCAAAGGATCCATCACTATAACATTGTCCTCAAAGTCTAGATGGAGTGGCAAGTGCTCTCGATCAAGAAGATATGTGCTGGTTCCAACCTTGGAATTGATCAATAGCTGAATGTGTGGAGCATATCCGCACGATCTCTTCTGATCTGCTGCAGTCCTCTTGATAGTCTCTACTATCAGGCTCATCACCTTGAATTTCTGAGGTGTGTCAAACAAATGTAGCAAATTGATGGAGTGGCCACGAATCATTTTGTCATCTCCTGACTTGGGTAACAAGGTGTACCGCAAGATGGTGTTCGTTGTGGCTAATCCTGGGAGCAGATGCTTCACTGATCCAAGTTTATGAGTCTCAAGGTCCTTCTGAGGAATTGCAGTGTACATGTTGGCCATGGAATTGTGATCCATCTTGAGATTAGCATAAATATCTATATCATCATCCTCTTCCTTGGGTGCACCAAGAAGACTTGCCCACTCAGAGATGGTTGACCGGTACCTTATACCCTCAGTCATCCACACTATTCTGCCATCTGGATAGAAGTGTGCTGTAGAGTAGAATTGCATGACCATTTCGTCATTCCACTTGGTCAACTTCTGTCCAACAAACTCATCAACTCCTGCAATCCTGAAGCTCTCATGAACATGGGGAAAGTAATCCTCATTCTCATCGATGTATTCCCAGTCCACCCACTTCATGTCACTGACTATGGGCTTCTTATCAAGCAACACTGTTTCATAAAAGTCCTGTTGTTCACGAGTGTGAAAGCGATAATCACAAGCTGTCCTTCTCCTTATAGCATAAGGATCTGACTATCTCCACTGACGCAGTCCTTTATCCTTCCTCAGCATCATGTTTTCTGCAACTGGGTGTGCATTGTCATGGTCTGGAATCTTTGGCTTCAACTTTCGGAACACTAGAGGCTCTTCATCAACATTTGACTCAGGCACTGGGGCCTTGTTCTTCTCAGCAGCTGATATGTTCCTGGTTGACCTCTTGGGTGCTGGCACCTTTGGCTTGGACTTGGAGGGTGCAGTAGTCTTGATTGCATCAGACATGAGCTTTTGAGCTTTTGCTGGGGGTGCATTTGCTGGCTCATCCTCCTCCTCTTCCTCCTCATCAATCATCATGGAGGGTCTGCCAATTACACGGGCAGTTGTTTTCCTCACTCTCTTCTTCTTAGCACCTGCTGCTAGTTCTGTGACACTAGGCTCTTCAAGAGTGTACTGCACAGTCTGCTTGGGGACTTTTCTCACAACAGTCTTATCTTTGGTGGATGATGGTTTGGTGTTGTACTCCTTAGCAAGCACAACTCTTTTCTTCTTTGTTGTTGCCTCACTAGCAACAAAATCTTCATCCTCACTGTCAGAATTTTTCTTCTTCCTTGTTCTAGTGGCTGCCTTAGGAAGATCTGGAGAGCTCCTCTCTCCCTCATAGAAACTCTCATCAGGGCTTGACCCTTCACTTAATTCTGCATGCTGTTCAGACCTGTTCTGACTGTCACTGCCACTTGACATCTTGCTGAGCTGACCCTGTGAATAGATGGGTATGGGTAGAGTAGATGAGTCATCACAAAAAGCAGATAGTTTTCATAAAATTTGAGTTCAACTTTTTTTTCAAGTTTTCACAGAATGTATTTCGGATGGACCGAGTTGATTATCTCGGTGACACCGAAGCATACTACAGGAACCTTACACGCCACTTCGGTCAGACCGAGATGGGTTTCGGTGGCTCCGAGATGCTAGGGTTTCACTGAGACTTTACTTTCGGTCTCACCGATTCGTACAACTCGGTGGTACCGAGACGTACTAGTGCTATGGCCAGAGGCCAAATCGGTGGGGCCGAAAACTTCGAATCGGTCGGTCCGATATGCATTCGGCGGAAACTTAAACCTAGAAATTTTGCTCGAATCTAATCTACGGAAATTTTCCTGGTGGATTTAGCATTGCAATCGTGGCAAGAATCATGGCATTCCTAACGTGCATTGAATCGGAAAATGGAAGCACAAAAGGGATCAAATCTCACCCTAACTCGGTGGAGATCCTCTATGGCGGCAACGGTGGTGGAGATTGCCGTTGATGGCGACGGAGTCCTGCGGTGAGGGCGCGCTGGAGACGACGGCGAAGTCCGAAGACGAAGGGCGACGGCAGCAACGGGGTGCGGGAACGAGTGGGGTCGAGAAATTTCAATCGTTCGGTCCGCGCGATATAGATACCTGTACGCTGTCGGTGGCGCCGAGTTGAACAACTCGGTGGCACCGATATGTGTAACTGCACGCAGTATAGCACATCGGTGGCGCCGAAATGGTTCAATTCGGTAGCACCGAGATGGAAAACCTAGATCAATCTAAGTGATTTCGGTTGGACCGAGTTTGAGTGAATTGGTTTGGCCAAAATCAATTAGAAGGTTTTGGCGGTTCAGCCCTTTCAGATCGGTGGCTCCGAGTGCTCCTCACCCGGAGGGTCCGAAAAAGACTTGTTCAATTTTTGTGATGCAGCAAGAATAGAATTTGAGACAAGGAAGCATAGATAGCTAGAGAAGGTACTTAGGCATTCTTGTACATCCACTTGGCCAGAAAAAAAACCCAAGACAATCAAAACAACAAATGGATGTCCTCGAATGATGAAAGTATGCAAACCAACATGCTCACTCAATAAGATAGCAAATGAAATATGTGTCAAACATGCACAACCAATTCTAGCATCTATCAAGCAATGGCGATGACTAGGTCATCTATATATGAGTATATTGACATAGGAGCCAAATGAGAACATTTGATCATAGGTCATACTCATCGTTTAAGCACAAGTGGGGTTACCACTTTTACATAAAGCATTGATGTGTTCACACCATTAGAGTTGCTTTAGCTCAATTGTTTAGAGCAAAGCTCCCCCTAGATGTGATATCCCCCCTAAGAGGGATGAACTAACCTTGGGTTTTGTCGATGATGACTTCATGTAGATGTTGAAGATGTGGATGCCCAATGTTGATGTAGACCATCAAGAGTTGGGAGCAATCCTTTGGAGTTTTGTGCTTTCAATACCTACATGGGTTAGTCCCACACAAGGAACATACAAGAAAATCCATACACATAGAGTGAAATACACATATGATGATGTCCATGAATGCATTGAATACCTTGTCCCTTGCCTTACCAACAAGAGGGTTTGTGACTCCATGAACTAGTGCAAAATGTGGAAGTTGGTTGCACAAGTTCTTGCCATAAAGAATATGAGTGAAGTTTGTTGGCGGAGTCACCCTCAAGAACTCTCTAGTTCTTCTTCTTTTGGACCCACATCAACTTGATGGGAATCCTTGGAGTTGTAGTAGCGCTTGATGAAGTAGAACTTGATGAAGTCTTGGGAACCCACTTGACCATGGCTTGAGGAGCTTCTTCAAATGAGTCAATCTCTTCTTGAAGCTTGTCCTTGCCTTTTAGCTTGTGGTCTTGTGGTGGAAGATCTTCTTGAGCTTGTGTTCCCTTGAAGGAAGTAGGATCATACTTCTCTTGTTGAGGAACAAACTTTGTCTTGGGGTATTGATCTTCTTCCCACTCAACTCCATTGGCATTGAACTTTTGTTCAAAACCAACACCTTGGTTCTTCCGGTGCCTTCCTTGCTTGCGTACAATTTCCTCAAATTGCTTACTCCCGGCAAGACTCTTGTAGACACCTTTTTCTGTAATTCCTTTCAATAGCATATTTTCTTGCTCAAGTGTAACTTGGCTAAGAGAATCGTTAGTGGAATCAATAGAACTACTAGAAGCAACAATATTGGATTTAGCATTGTTATTGTTACTACTAGAGGTAGAACCATTTTTACCCTTGTTGCTAGTTTGCTTAGGTTTAACTTGTGGCATAAAGGTAGACAAGAGTAAACGCTTGGCAAGATATGAAGAACTCTTCTTTCGAAGATCATCATTGATAGCTTTAAGAAACTCATGCTCTTGCTCTAAATTTAGCTTCTCGAAGCGTAGCTTCTCATGAGTTCTTAGAAGTTCTCTATGATCCTCTTGAGTTGTTTCATGAGCTAACTTAAGA
The DNA here is from genome assembly GCA_039707655.1 of Elymus sibiricus. NCBI lineage: Eukaryota > Viridiplantae > Streptophyta > Magnoliopsida > Poales > Poaceae > Elymus > Elymus sibiricus. The sequence continues at coordinate 161,121,844 of CM077666.1, read as the reverse complement.
GCATTTGGTTCTTTAGTTAGACGCTCAATCTCCTTCATAGCATTGTCACTCATTTCCTCTTGACTATCATGATTACTAGCATTTTCATCATAGCTCACATTACTATCCTTGTCAACAAGTAAATCATCAGCACCAAGCAAATCATCTTCATCACTATTGAAATCAAGATACTCGGGGTGTGATACCTTGGGGCCTTTTGCCATGAAGCATTTTCCAATTCCTTCATTTGGTGAGTCAAATAGATCATAGGAGTTGGATGACACAAGTGCAAGTCCGGCAACACCTTCATCTTGACTATAGTCGGAGTTGGAGTGATAACTTCTCTCGGAGTGGTTGTCGGAGTCGGAGTCGGAAACCCATTCACCAACATGAGCTTGATGTCTTCTTCTTGTGTACCTCCTTGATGACTTGTCCTTCCTCTCCGAATCCTTGCTTCTTCGAGAGTGTCTTTGTTCATAACGATCATCTCTACTCCTTCTCTCCTTATGAGGTGATTCATCTCTTCTATGTCTTCCTCTTGGTGATTCGTTTCTTTTCTTGTAGGGAGCCGTACACTCATTTGAGTAGTGTCCGGGCTTCCCACAATTTTAGCAATTACGGTCACGACTTGATGATCTTCTCTCATAGTGTCTTGAGCTAGAGCTTCTTTCTTTTCCTTTGTTCTTGTAGAACTTGTTGAACCTTTTCACCATTAGGCTAATCTCTTCATTTGATACTAGGTTGTCACTTGAAGTTGTTGGAGCATCGGTTGAGACTTTGTATGCACCACTTGATTTGTTGTGCAGCTCCTCTTTGTCCTTGAGTGACATTTCATGACCGACAATCCTTCCAATGACTTCCGTGGGCTTGAGATCTTTGTAATTTGGCATCATTTGGATCAATGTGCAAACGGTATCATATTTTCCATCCAAAGCTCTAAGTATCTTCTTGATGATGAATTTGTCGGTCATCTCTTCACTTCCTAAGCCGGCAATCTCATTTGTGATGAGAGCAAGCCTAGAGTACATCTCAGTGACTCCTTCACCATCCTTCATCTTGAACTTGTCAAGTTGACTTTGGAGCACATCCAACTTAGATTCCTTGACGGATTCGGTACCCTCATGCATATCAACCAAAGTATCCCAAATTTCCTTTGCATTCTCAAGGCGGCTGATTTTGTTGAATTCTTCGGGACATAGACCGTTGAATAGAATGTCACAAGCTTGAGCATTGTATTGCATCATTTTCAATTCTTCCGGGGTTGCTTCACGATCCGGTTCCTTGCCATCCTCAAAGAAGTCACCTTGCAAGCCAACACGAACAACAGCCCAAACGGCAGGGTTATGACCAAGAATGTGCATTTTCATCTTATGTTTCCAACTAGCAAAGTTTGTACCATCAAAATATGGACCTCTACGGTGATAGTTACCCTCACTAGACGCCATACTCTCCTAGGTTGTGAAACCAAGGCTATGATCACCAAAGCAATGGAAATCAAGGCTTACGGAGATCAAAGCTCTGATACCACTAATAGGATCGAAAGTATGTCTAGAGGGGGGGGGGTGATTAGACTACTTGACCAAATAAAACCTAACCTTTCATCAATTTTAGTTGTGGGCAGATTTTAGCAATAGTACATGTCAAGGATCACCCTACACATGCAATTCTAAGAGTATAGCAGCGGAAAGTAAGAAATTGCATATGTAAGTAAAGGAGGGGATCGGAGATTTCAAACGCAATGAAGACACGGTGGTTTTTGGCGTGGTTCCAATAGGTGGTGCTATCGTACGTCCACGTTGATGGAGGCTTCAACCCACGAAGGGTAACGGCTGCGCGAGTCCACGGAGGGCTCCACCCACGAAGGGTCCACGAAGAAGCAACCTTGCCTATTCCACCATGGCTTACGTCCACGAAGGACTAGCCTCACTCGGGGTAGATCTTCACGAAGTAGGCGATCTCCTTGCCCTTACAAACTCCTTGGTTCAACTCCACATCATGTTGGAGGCTCCCAAGTGACACCTAACCAATCTAGGAGACACCACTCTCCAAAAGGTAATAGACGGTGTGTTGTTGATGAACTCCTTGCTCTTGTGCTTCAAATGATAGTCTTCCCAGCACTCAAACAACTCCTCACAGATTTGGCTATGGTGGAAGAAGGATTTGAGTGGAAAGCAACTTGGGAAAGGCTAGAGATCAAGGTTCAAATGGTAGGAATGGAATAGCTTGATCTCAACACATGAGTAGGTGGTTCTCTCTCAGAAAATGTATGGTGGAAGTGTAGGCACGATCTGATGGCTCTCATTACTGAGAAGGATGTGGTGGATGGGTATATATAGCCTCCACACAAAATCCAACCGTTACACACTTTTGACCCAACTCGGTGGCACCGAAACGATAATCTCGGTAGCACCGAACTGTGTAAAAGATATGAACTTTAGGAATCTCGGTGGGACCGATACGGACAACTCAGATGGACCGAAGTGCAATGGCTTAGGGCAATCCTCATCTCAGTGGCACCGATTGCATCAACTCGGTTGGACCGAAGTGAAGCAATAAGGCAACAGAGACTTGGCAAGCCATCTCGGTGAGACCGATTTGCATAACTCGGTGAGACCGAAGTAAGTGCAAATGATTACAGAGAGTTGGCAAGGCCATCTCGGTGGGACCGAGATCTATTTCGGTGGATCCGATTTGTTAGGGTTTTGGCAGTGGCTAAGTCTTGGATGAACTCGGTGGGGCCGGATAGAGAATATCAGTGGGGCCGAGTTGGAATGTAGGTTTTGGACATATTTGGTTAGAGAGAGTGGTTGAGGGTTTAGGAGTACTGTCACTAAGCACTTGAGCAAAAAGACCATTAAGCAACACCTCATCCCCTTTTAATAGTATTGGCTTTCCTATGGACTCAATGTGATCTTGGATCACTAAACCAAAATAGTAGAGTCTTGATCTTTTGCCAATCCTTGTCCTTAGCATTTTGAGGGGTCCACATCACTAGTCCATGCCATGCCAATCATTGAACATCCTGAAATCTTTAACTTGAATGTACATTAGTTCAATGAGATATATGTTGTTATGAATTACCAAAACCACCACGGGAGCAAATGTGCTTTCAGCTGCGTTGATGCAAGAAGACTTCTCAAAACCCCAACCATTTTCTATCATTCCCTTAAGTGCGAGGCATAGCCTTGCGCTCAGTGCTACATAAGTAGTTGAGTGGTTGAATAACGCAGACAGACAATCTTGCTATTGTACTTGGTATGCCTCGGGTTGGTGTTTTTGAGGCGATCGCTAATGCAAGATTTATTTTGTCTTTGATAGTCATTGCTTTATTCCTGACATAATATTGACCCTCTCTCTAAACCTTTGGCAATGGGAATTTGGGCTCCACAAAAATATTTTCCTCTTTCTTGACCTCCAAGGTAATGGAACTAAGAGGATAGCTTGTATTACTCCCTTGCTGGTTAATTTTTGCATGCTTGCACGATGAACATGGATATCACTTTGGGGTTTGGTTCAATGAATGCCTTAGAGTTGGTAGCATTGAGCTTTTGGTAGTCAACCTTCTTACTCGAGGACGAGCAAGGTTTAAGCATGGGGAGGTTGATGGCTCTATATTTTATGCATTTTTAGAGCTTATTTGTTGCATGTTCTCTTTATATATTATGTCCCATTGAAACAAATAGTTGTCCATTATGCATGATTACCGGTTTTTGCACTTATCCTTCTGAGCATTTCACATTTAGTATTTTATTTGGTTTTTATTAGTTTTCTTTGTTTTGTTGTGTCTACAGGTGTTTTGGAGCAACTTAGGACCAAGCACGATGAAAGTACCAAGGATGGGATTGATACAGAGTCAGCCAGGGGTCAGACTTAGCCATTTCGAAGGTCGGAAAAGTCATTTTTTTTTCCAAAGTGCTCCAAATGAATATCTAAGACCAAAAATGGATCGGCGTTGATCATACGAATCCAACGAGCCCAAGAACGTCAAATTCTGAGTTAGTATGAAGAAATGGCGGCCGTTTTACCGGAGAGAGATAGCACAAAAGGACAGTACGAAAGACGGCGTTTCAAACGACCGCGCGCGGTCGTTTTGGTGGTCGTTTGACGTGCACACAGCTCTAAAAGTTGCCCTTCCAGACGGGATTCTTCACCGATTTCGTCCCCGATCGATCCCACGAGATCCTTTGCTCGTAAAGAAGAGATTGGGAGAGGATTTGGCTCATTGTGAGCCCTTGGATGAAGCCCATCAAGAGAGGAGGCTAGGAGGCTCCTATATATGTCATCCTCAACCCTAGCCGCCGCCATTCATCATCAATCGTCATTCATCGTCATGCATCGTCATTCATCTCATTCATCCACAACCCATCTCCATTGCTGCTCCACCACCTGAGAAGAAGGGACAAGGCCAAGGGAAGAAGGAGGAGGCTCCACCACCATGAGCACCGGCCTTCGAGCCGGTGCCCTCGCGTCGGCGTTGCCACCGTAGGTGGCGCCCTCATCTACATCACCACCGGCGCGGCCACCATCTTCATCACCATCACCACAGCGCCTCCGCCATCACCACCATGCCTTCTCCCTTCACCTGCTTGATGCTGGCTTGTAACTTGTCCCTAACCTTCATGCATATGTTTGAGTAGTTGTACTAGTTCTTGAGGATATGGTTGAACCCTATATGATTCTTGGTATGATCCAATATTACCTGTTCATGATTCGAGTTAGTGTTCTCACGAGTGTTGAGAGGAGGCCTCGCTTGCACTATTGCCTTGATAGGTCGTAGAGGAACTACTGTCATTGTGAAGGGTTGGGGCATTGAGGTAATTCGAGGTGACAGTAAAAGCCTTTGATTCCTCGCCATCACAATTGATAGGGGAGTTACGGAGAACCCTTGGAGAGGCCGCTTCGACGTGGCAACCCTTAATTATCATGAGTTATAACCCTATGGGGGAGACTATGATGGTGGCATGCGTGGCACGAAGTCTACGTTAGAGTAGAACGTGTACTGTATCCGGCTCCGCCCACTTATGCATTTAACCAGTTACTAGAGGATTCGATAGTTCGTATGTGGTAGTGATTCCAGAACCCTCGAGAACGTCTTACTACTCAAGCACCGTCCTTACTAACTTAGCATCTTTTAATTCCTATTTTTACCTTCTTGTTAGTAGTTTAGTTGATTACCCTTTTATTCTAGTTTTCCTAGCAACGATAGAATAGGCTATTTCCAAACTCCGGTTTGGGTGCGTACGTGACTGCGTGAAAGAGACAACGTAGTTGCGGGGCTTGTGGTGTGATACGTCTCCAACGTATCAATAATTTTTTATTGTTCCATGCCTATTATAGTATCAATCTTGGATGTTTTTATATGCAATTATATATCATTTTTTGGGACTAACCTATTAACCTAGTGCCCAGTGCCAGTTGCTGTTTTCTGCTTGTTTTTGGTTTTTCAGGAAATCAGTACCAAACGAAGTCCAAATGCCACGAAACTTTTTGGAGATTTTTTCTGGACAAAAGAGACCCTGGAGACTTTGAGAGGACGCCAGAAGATTCAGGAGGCCTCCACAAGGCAACAGGGCGCGGCCCCAGGGGGCGCCCTGATGCCTTGTGGGGCCCTCATGGCTCTGTTTGACCTAATTCCACTTCTATAAATTCTCAAATATTTGGAAACCAACAGAGAGCCACCCCGAATAACTTTTATGCTGCCGCAAGCCTCTGTTCTTCCGCGATCCCATCTGGAGGCCTTTTCCGGTACTCTGCCATAGGGGGAATCGATCACGGAGGGCTTCTACATCAACCTTGATGCCCTTCTGATGATGTGTGAGTAGTTTACCATAGACCTACGGGTCCATAGCTAGTAGCTAGATGGCTTTTTCTCTCTCTTTGATCTTCAATACCATGTGTCTCCTCGATGTTCTTGGAGTTCTATCCGATGTAATCTTCTTTTGCGGTGTGTTTGTTGGGATCCGATGAATTGTGAGTTTATGATCAGATTATTCATGAGAAATATTTGAGTCTTCTCTAATCTATTTTATGAATGATTATTATAGCTTTGTATTTCTCTCTGTCTATCAATTTGGTTTGGCCAACTAGAGTGGTTTATCTTGCAATGGGAGAGGTGCTTTGTGATGGGTTCAATCTTGCGGTGCTCAATCCCAGTGACAGAAAGGGACATGACATGTATTTGTATTGTTTCCATTAAAGATAAAAAGATTGGGTTTAATCATATTGCTTGAGTTTACTTTGTCTACATCATGTCATCTTGCTTAAGGTGTTACTCTGTTTCATACTTAATACCCTAGATGCATGCTGGATAGCAGTCGATGGATGGAGTAATAGTAGTAGATGCAGGCAGGAGTAGGTCTACTTGTCTCGGACGTGATGCCTATATACATGCTCATTGCCATGAATCCGTCATAATTATTTGCTTTTCTATCAATTGCCCAACAGTAATTTGTTTACCCACCGTATGTTTTGCGCTCAAGAGAGAAGCCTCTAGTGAAAACTATGGCCCCCGGGTCTACTTTTATCATATATTAAAAACCAAAAATACCTTGCTGCAATTTATTTACTTTATTTTATTTAGTATTTTAGTTTATCTATCTATCACTATCAGAATCAATCCTTGCAAATAACTGCTAAGAGGATTGACAACCCTCTTATTTGCGTTGGGTGCAAGTGTTTGCTTTTGTGTGTGCAGGTGCTGCTAAAGTGATTTTGCTTGGTTCTCCTACTGGATTGGTAACCATGGTTCTTAACTGAGGGAAATACTTATCTCTACTATACTCAATCATCCTCTCCTCATCGGGGAAATACCAACGCAGTCTACAAGTAGCATGGTGCCTTCCTATTCGCTCCCTGTGGGTTCGACACTCTACTTATCACACGAAAGTGCTACAATAGCCCGGTGCACTTGCAGGACATCATATCTCCATACCTAGTTCAATCTCGTTATCGGCAAGTCTCTTTACTCATTTCATAATACAAGATCCCGTGACTAAACTCATTAGTCACTTGCTTGCAAGCTTCTTATGATGTTGTATTACCGAGAGGGCCCCGAGATATCTCTCCGTCACACGGAGTGACAAATCCCAGTCTCGATCCATGCAACCCAACAAACACCTTCGGAGATACCTGTAGAGCACCTCTATGATCACCCAGTTACGAAGTGACGTTTGATAGCACACAAAGTATTCCTCCGGTATCCAGGAGTAGCATGATCTCATGGTCTAAGGAACAAATACTTGACATTACGAAAGCTGTAGCAAATAACTAAGTGATACGATCTAATGCTAAGCTTACGGTTGGGTCTGTCCATCACATCATTCTCCTAATGATGTGATCCCGTTATCAAATGACAACTCATGTCTATGGTTAGGAAACCATAACCATCTTTGATCAACGAGCTAGTCTAGTAGAGGCTTACTATGGACACAGTGTAGTTTATGTATTCACACATGTATTTAAGTTTCCGGTCAATACACTTCTAGCATGAATAATAAACTTTTATCATGAACGGGAAATATGATAATAACCATTTTATTATTGCCTCTAGGGCATATTTCCAACAGTGACATGGAAGAGTGACCCATGATCCTAAGCGATTGTGCATTTAGATTCAAACACAAATTTCTAATAATGCACAAATTTAGGGGGAGCTCTTTCTTATCACATACTTCTCAAAGCGACGATGCATTCCATTGATTATATCATTTGTCGAAGCTTTGATCTATATGTTGTCATCAATTACCAAAAAGGAGAGATTGAAAGTGCAAACATATACATCATTGAACTAATACCTATTCAAGATATATTTCAGAAAAGTTCAATGATTGGCATGGCAAGGACATGAGAATGTGGACCCCTCAAAATGCTAAGGACATGGATTGGCAAAGCTTCAAGACTCTACATTTTTGGTTAAGTGATCCAAGATCACATTGAGTCCATAGGAAAGCCAGTACTATTAAAAGGGGATGAGGTTTTGATCATGACTTAATTGCTCAAGTACTTGATGATATTGCTCCAAAAACCTTCAACCATTTTCTCCAACTCATATATCCAAACCGTAAAAGTCCATCTCGGTCCCACCGAACTACTTCCATCCGGACCCACCGAGATGACCCTATACACTGCCACAGCCAAATCCTAGACTTTCGGTCTCACCGAGATGACGATCGGTCTCGTCGATTTGCACTGACCAAGTTTCTGTAAACCAGTTGCTTCACTTCGGAATCACCGAGTTGAAACAATCGGAATTACTGAGATGAAGTCTTGCTTGAGTCATCACATATCGGTCCCACCGAGATTCTTGATTCGGTCTCACTGAAACCCCCAAACGGTCAAGTCTTTTACACAGGTCGGTGTCACCGAGATTTCTGATCGGTGTCACCGAGTTGAGTCAAAAGCTTGTAACGGTTGGATTTTTGGTGAAGGCTATTTATACCCCTACACCCCCACTCACTCTCTAAGAGAGCCATCCGAACGAACTACACTTCCACCATTCATTTTCTGAGATAGAACCACCTACTCATGTGTTGAGATCAAGAGATTCCAATCCAACCATTTGAACCTTGATTTCTAGCCTCTCCAAGTTGCTTTCCACTTCAATCTCCTCTCCTACCAAAGCCAAATCTGTGAGAGAGTGATTGAGTGTTAAGGAGACTATCATTTGAAGCACAAGAGCAAGGAGTTCATCATCAACAACACCGTCTATTACCTTTTGGAGAGTGGTGTCTCCTAGATTGGTTAGGTGTCACTTGGGAACCTCCAAGATCATGTGGAGTTGAACCAAGTAGTTTGTAAGGGCAAGGAGATCGCCTACTTCGTGAAGATCTACCCGAGTGAGGCTAGTCCTTCGTGGACGTAAGCCATGGTGGAATAGACAAGGTTGCTTCTTCGTGGACCCTTCGTGGGTGGAGCCCTTCGTGGACTCGCGTACCGTTACCCTCTGTGGGTTGAAGTCTCCATCAACGTGGACGTACGATAGCACCACCTATTGGAACCATGCCAAAAACCACCGTGTCCTCATTGCGTTTGATTTCTCCAATCCCTCCTTTACATTCATATGCAAAGTCTTTACTTTCCACTGCACAACTCTTAGACTTGCATGTGTAGGGTGTTGCTTGACTTGATAGACTTGCTAAAACTTGCCTACAAATAAAATTGGGAAAAGGATAAGTTCTTATTTGGTCAAGTAGTCTAGTCACCCTCCCTCTAGACATACTTTCGATCCTACAGTACTCAAAGCATATTTTTAGAACAAATAACATCCATCAAACACAGAGGAAGATAGGGGCTTAATGTTTCGCCTCCCAACTTACTTATCATAGAGATAATTGTCAACAATAATAACTCATGATCAAATATATTGGACTAGATATATGTGCCTGGATCTTTCCCCACCATATGATGCTTGCCAAGTGGAGAATAATTGAGGTTGGAATAAGAAGGTGACTCAACAGGAAAAGTAAATAGATAGGCCCTTCGCAGAGGGAAGCATGGATTTGCTAATGTGCCAGAGCTCACTACTTTAAACAGAGATAATTTCATTTGAGAGGTGTACTTTTCCTGTCAACGGTTTAACGACAAAGTTTTCAATATCTTCCATGCTAAACAAATTAATGGCGGTTCCCATGCAGAAAGGAAAAGATTTACTCTCCCACAACCATACATACACAATCCATGGCTAGCCGAATCCTCGGGTGCCCTCCAAACAATCAACTTTCCGGAGGGAGTTTGTTTTATTACATTTTTTGTTTAACAGGACTGGGCATCCCAACTACTAGCCTCTCTCGTGCAAGATGAGTGAATAAACTCTCGTCGGTGAGTAAAACACACTTAGCATGGAAGATGTTGACTACCCCATCGCTCCATGAGCGGTACGGGCACACAAAACAGATGTTCATTTGAAGGTTTTAAAGATGGCACATGCAAATTTAGTTGGAACGGCGGGGTAATACCATATATAGGTAGATATGGTGGACACTCATGGAAGAAACTTGGCTCAAGGATTTTGGATGCACATGCAGTATTCCCGCTTAGTACATAATTTTTTGGCTAGCAAAGATTATAAACAAAGCACCACATGTTGGAGGATCCATAACAATATAACTTCTATGCAAATATACCCAAACATAACTCATTACATCTTCCTTGTCCAACTTCAACTTATTTGATCAAGTTTGAAAATAATTAATTGGTATTCACAATCATAAAAGATGTCCAAGATAATATATTTGTATGTGAAATTTCTCTTCCTTATACAATTTTTTCATTAATTGCTTGTATGACCAATATTGTGATTGTAAAATTTCAATAGATTTTACTTTCTAAACCCAATGTGAAACTACTACTAAGCATATTGAACATGGATAATTTCAGATTTATGATATTCAACCCATTCAACAATTTACTCATAGGATATAAGTGAAGCACAAGAGTGAATGACAAACTGCTCCAAACGATATGAGTAAAGAACAAAGAGTAGCTTAAGTAAATAGGTAGCTATGTAATGACTCTCTCCAACTAAAAACTTTCAGATCTAATATTTTTATTCAAACAGCAAACAAAATGAGAAGACGCTCCAAGCAAAACTCATATCATGTGACGAATAAAAATATAGCTCCAAGTGGGGTATACCGATAGATTGAAGACGAAAGAGGGGATGCCTTCCGGGGCATCCCCAAGATTAGATGCTTGAGTCTTACTTGAATATTACCTCGGGGTGCCTTGGGCATCCCCAATATTAGGGTCTTGCCACTCCTTATTCTCCTTCTATCGTCATCTCACCCAAAATTTGAAAACTTCAATCACACAAAACTTAACGGAATTCGTGAGATAGGTTAGTATGATAAAAATAAATCATTCACTTAGGTACTGCCAAGACAAGATTCATAATTTTTATTACATAATTCCTACTTTACTCTATCATTTCCACAATTTATATTACTCAATATAAGCTATGGAAACACTAAAATAAGCAAACTATGCAATAAAACAGAATCTATCAAAAACAGAACAACATGTAGTGAGCGAATTAAAAGGCATACTTCTGTAAATAAAAAAATTCTGAAAAATTAGGGAAAAATAAAAAAATTCTGTAGAAATACTGTGTAAAAATTTCAGAATTTTATCATGTTCCAGTATAGAATGTAAATTCATGCACTGGACGCTAAACTTTCTGTTTTTGCACAGAACCAAATAAACAAACATCCACAACAACCTAAAGGCTTTACTTGGTACTTTATTGCAATAAAAGGTACAAAACATGATTACTACAGTAGCTTAATCATGTAGACGCACAAAAATAGTAGTTATAAATATTGGGTTGTCTCCCAACAAGCGCTTTTCGTTAATGCCTTTTTAGCTAGGCATTGATTATTTTAATGATGCTCACATAAAAGTATAGAATTGAAACACAAAGAGAGCATCATGAATCATATATCAAACACATTTAAGCCTAACCCACTTCCTATGCATAGGGATTTTGTAATCAAACAATTCATTGTAGCAAGAATCAACTAGCATAGGAAGCAAAACAAGCATAACTTCAAAACTTTCATCATAAAGAGAGGAAACTTTATGTTGTTGAAATATATATAAGCATATCTTCCCCTCTCATAATAATTTTCAGTAGCATCAAGAATAAATTCAACAATATAGCTATCATATGAAGCATTATTTTCATGACCCACAAGCATAGAAAATTTATTACTCTCCACATAAGCAAATTTCCTCTCATTCATAATAGTGGGAGTATCGTCTAGGACTTGAACACTATAAATTGATTCCACATTAAAAGAGTAATGTTCAATAAAAGGGTATTCATAATTATGACAAGTTTTATAAGAATAATTATCACTACTTTTTATAACATAAGTATCATCATAAGTAGCAACTTTGTTCTCATCATAATCAATTCAGACCTCTTCCCGAATAGTGGATTCAACATTAAATAAAGTCATGACCTCTCCAAATCCACTTTTATCATTAAAATACGATTTAACACCCTCCAAAATAGTGGGATAATTATTACCTAAAGTTGACACTCTTCCAAACCCACTTTCATTATTGTTGCAATCATCATAAATAGGAGGCATGCTATCATCATAATAAATTTGATCATTAAAAGTAGGGGGACTAAAAAGACCATCTTCATTAAGCATAGCATCCCCAAGCTTAGGATAAATATTATTTGCAGCAAATACATTCTCAAACATGTCATTCTCATCAAACATAGCATCCCCAAGCTTGTGGCTTTGCATATCATTGGCATAATCACTCTTATCTTTAATAGTATGAATAGCACCAATAGTTTAACAATCATAATTCTCCAAGCTGGTGCTAAAAAGATTTTCAAGACTATAAGAAGTATCATTATCTTCCCAATCATAATTATCACAACAAGTAATAGGCATCACAAATCATCCTCAATAGTTCCTTCGGACATTGTGCCATAAGACCAAAAAACAATATCATCATCAAGTGTATCATCTTCCACAATTATTTTTATTCATTCTCATGAGGCACAACAATAATAGGAGCAACATTATTTGGAGGAAATGCCTTTTTACCTTTACTTCTTCTTCTTTTCTTCCTCTTCTTCGTCACCACATTAGGTGTGGGTTTAATCAATTTTTTCCAAGCTTCTTATTGAAGAGATTGGTTGGATAGGAAGCTCCTCCTCGTCACCTGATTCATTACGAGAAACAATAGGAGGGTATTGGGAAACCTTTACCCTTCCATTAGTATTCCTTTTATATTCTATTGGTTTTCTCATCTTTCTATAATTGGCGATAAAAGCATTCTCATTGCAATTTACCACACAAAACATATAGATTTCCTGTAGATTAATTTCAGCATGGTCCGTGAGTATGAATGCTTCAAACCAACTATTTTTATGTTCACACCCCAAAAATAGACAAAGTTCATTATAAAGTTCAAGGGTGATCAAGTTATTACAATATTGCCACGATTCGATCATGAAAAAGCATGCATTGGAAATTAAGATGTCCAACTTTATTGCAAAGTTCACAAGTAATGGGATAAAGAGAACATACTTTTTTTTAGCAAAATCATCTATCACTTTAAGCCACCATTCAGTTTTGTCATGTTTATGCTTCTTATAAAATCTATCATCCCTAAATGGCATGTCTTCACAAAGTTTATGCACTCCACAAAAATTGACATGCTTATAAGAAACCTTTTTATCATGACTAGTGCAATCATCATTAGTATTATGGATATTCATAGAAAGCATACTAACAACATTGCAATCATGCTTATCATTCAAGGATTTTATGCCAAACATTTTATTGAATTCTTCTTCTAACACTTTGGCACAATTTTCCCATCCATCATTTTCAAGAAAGACATCATATAGATGAAGTATTTGAGGCAACCTCAATTCCATTTTTTTGTAGTTTTCTTTTATAAAACCGAACTAGTGATAAAATGAGAAACTAAAAGATTCAATTGCAAGATCTAAAGATATACCTTCAAGCACTCACCTCCCCAGCAACGGCGCCAGAAATAAGCTTGATGTCTACTACGTAACTTTATTCTTGTAGACTCCGTTGGGCCTCCAAGCCCAGAGTTTTGTAGGACAACAACAAATTTCCCTCAAGTGGATGACCTAAGGTTTATCAATCTGTGGGACGTGTAGGATGAAGATGGTATCTCTCAAACAACCCTGCAATCAAATACAAGAAATCTCTTGTGTCCCCAACACACCCAATACAATGGTAAATTGTTTAGGTGCACTAGTTCGGCAAAGAGATGGTGATACAAGTGTAGTATGGATAGTAGAAATAGGTTTTTATAATCTGGACAATAAAAAACAGCAAGGTAACAAGTAGCAAACAACGAGCAAAACGGTATATCAATGCTTAGAAACAAGGCCTAGGGTTCATACTTTCGCTAGTGCAATCTCTCAACAGTGCTAACATAATTGAATCATATAACAATCCCTCAACGTGCGACAAAGAATCACTCCAAAGTTCCTATCAATAGCGGAGAACATAAGATGAAATTGTTGTAGGTAGCAAACCACCTCAAAGTTATCTTTCCAATCAATCTACTGAGCCATCCCTATAAGTGTCAACGACAGCCCTAGAGTTCGTACTAGAATAACACCATATGATACGCATCAATCAACTCTAACGTCACCTAGATACTCCAATGTCACCACAAGTACCCATGAGTTAATTATTCGATATGCATCAAACTATTTCAGATTCATAATATTCGATCCAACACAAAGAACTTCGACAATTACCCCAAAGTTTCTATCGGAGAAAGTAGGATGAAAACGTGTATCAACCTATGTGCCTAGATTACCCCAATATCACCTCGGGAATCCGCAAGTTGATTACCAAAACATATATCAAGTGACTCAATAGAACACCCCATTGTCACCACGTGTATCCGCATGCAAGACATACATCAAGTGATCTCAAATCCAAATATTCAATCCGATAATAATGAATCCTGAAAGGGCATGACTTAATTCATCACAACAAAGATAGATAGGGAAGAACACCATATGATTCCACTATATTAACAAAGCACATGGTACATCAAGATCGTGCCAAATCAAGAACATGCGAGACAGAGATCAAACACATGGCTACTGGTACATACCCTCAGCCCTGAGGGTGAATTACTCCCGCCTCATCATGGAAGCAGCGGGGATGATGACGATGGCCTCCGGTGATCACTTCCCCCCTCCGGCAGGGTGCCGAAACAGGGCTCCGGATGAGATCGCTTCGGAACAAAGGCTTGCGGCGGCGGAAAAACTCATCTAGGTTAACTTTCAGGGGTTTCTAAATTTATAAGAATTTTCAGTGTTGGAATCACGCTAGGGGGAGTCCCGAGGGACCCACAAGCTTAGGTTAGGGGCGCGCCAGGTGAGCTTGTGGCCCCCCTGGACTTCGTCTGGTCCTTCTCCGAAGCTTCGTGGGTCTCTTCTTGTCCAGAAAAAATCATCATAAATTTTCGTGGCATTTGGAGTTCGTTTGGTATGGTTTTTCTGCGAAATAAAAAATTTCAAAAAAACAGGAACTGACACTGGGCACTAGGTTAATAGGTTAATCCAAAAAAAACATATAAAAGTGCACCAAAACCATATAAAATTGTTGTAAACATGGCATGAATACTTCATAAATTATATATACGTTGGAGACATACCAATGTGGCGCAGGACAGAACCGACGTAGGGCTCCTCATCTCGACCCACAAGACCAAAAAATGACGTGCCCACCAGACCTCACACACCCTCTACCCCTAGGTCTCACTATCTTCTCCTTTGCATACACACTCACCATCTCTCGTTGAGACATCCTATTCGTCTCTCTCTCTCTCTCTCTTTCTCCCTCTCTCTCATTTCTCGTGCTCTCTCTTTCTCTCATTGCACACCACCTCTATCCACGCCTTACTCGAATACGTACACATACCCTCTCCAGGCCCTCAAAAATACGTCAACCACACATTCACACATGTTACATCTTATCATGTGCTCCCAATGATCTAAAAGGCCCTCTGTTCACTTTTACTCTGCATACAAGATTTGTTTTGAATTAAAACTACACAAAGTGTGACCAAAACTTTATTTAAGAAAATGTACATCTATACAATACTATAAAGTTATATATGAAAGTTAATTGCATGGTGCATCCAATGTTATTTGTTCCGTATTGTGAATATTTATATTTTTATCCTATAAAATTAGTCATACTAAGGAGAAACGAAGGGCATCTCTCTCTCTCCATCGCCCCCTCTCTCTATGCCCCTTTCACATACGCACACAAACTATCTCTAGGCCCTCTAGAAGTATGCCGCCGACACATTCACCCATGTTTCATCTTTCACTCGCGAGATAAATACACCGACAGTCATTGTATTTGAAGCGAAATCACTATACGGTCACTGGACTTCAGAATACGCTCATTACGGTCAGCATATACATTTTATAGTGATTATACGGTCACTGGCTCACCGTCGAGCTCCGTATTTTGTTGGTGACACGATCAATTGACCAGTCAAACAGTCCACGCGGCGCAACTAGTGTTGCATCATCAGCGCACATTATCTCCCTACCATAGGGCCCACCTGTCAGCGGGTATAAGAAAGAAACAAAGGAAAATAAATAGTGCTCGGTGGAGATTCATAGTCGAGACCTCATGGTCGCAGCCTGCGCGCGCTAACCACAGGGGACAAGGTCGCCTTGTGATGATACGCCGAGCCGGTTCATTTAATAAAGAGGAGCTACTACGGTGATTATACAAACAACACACATGCGCACAAACACGCCCGCAATGCCTGCATGCATGCATGCAAAACTCACACGTACACATGCACGCACGCATGCATGCACACAGCACACAATGCAACACACATGCTCATGCTCAAGTGCTCAACCTACACGTGCATCGGTGCATGCACACACATACACAACCAGGGTGGCTCACGCGGAGTCTCGGGTTCGCCTCCTGTCGCACCTGCATAAAGTTTTGTTTATCTTATTTCTTTTCTCTGCCAACTGACAGGTGGGACCCGCAAGCCATGTGGCCAATTTGACCAGTCAACAAAGTGCCACGTAGACTATTTGGCCGGTCAACTGTGACGCCCCCGACTCGACCGTGCACTAATCATACACGCAAATGCGCACGATCAAGCCTAGGGACTCACGGGAAGATATCACAACACAACTCTAGACACAAAATAAAATAATACAAGCTTTATATTACAAGCCAGGGGCCTCAAGGGCTCGAATACATAAGCTCGAGTTACACAAAAGTCAGCGGAAACATTAGTATCTGAGTACAGACATAAATAGACAAGGCTGCCTTAAGAAGGCTGAGCAAAACAATGACAACTAGATCGAAAAGGCGCAGGCCTCCTGCCTGGGAGCCTCCTATCTACTCCTGGTCGTCGGTCTCCACGTAGCAATAGGCTCCGTCGGGGTAGTAGTAGTCGTCGACGGGGTCAGCTGGCTCCGGGGCTCCATCATCTGGTCGCAACAATTGGGTATAGGGGAAAAAGAGGTAGCAAAACAACCGTGAGTACTCATCCAAAGTACTCGCAAGACTTACATCAGATCTATTCTATGTATGCATCGGGATCAAAAGAGGGGCTGTATTTGTGGACTAGACTGCAGAAATGCCGGAATAGAAAGAAAGGCCTAGACTATCGAAGACTAGCATCTTGCGGCGTCTTGCAGCATTAGAAGAGTGCAGATTAGCAGCATATAATAAAGCAACAATTATGTAGTAGCAAAGCCCAGAGATCCTTCCTCGACTCCCTGCGAGAAAGCGATCCCGGAGCTTACATATTAATTAAAGTAACATGTATTCAGTTCAAGTTGTAGTAGATCGGGATACAATATTGAGCGTCCTGTTACCGTGGACATGGCTATTCGAATAGATAACTTCCCTGCAGGGGTGCACTACTGTTACCCAACACGCTCGATTAACTCCGACCGGACACACTTTTCTCGGTCATGCCCGGCCCCGGCTGATCAACACGATGTAGTCCTACCTAGGCTCCGCAGAGAGGTCCCCGTCGGTCTACTTCCTAAGCGCTCAGGGGTCTTGGGCCCATCGCCCTTTGCACTCCGGGTCGTTGCGCGCAGGGTCGGCCTCACCACGTTGTGCCTGTGGGTATCTGTTGGCGCCCGGACGCAATGCTGAACTGGACGTCTGACAGAGCTTTTGGCTGATACATATGGCGCCGAGGGCCCCATTAAACCATTATCCCGCATGGTGGTAGTGCGTACAGGCCATTGGCCAACTCAGATCAAATACCCAAATCCGTTAGTGAATTATTAGGAGCTCGCGGAGACGACCAGTGCTTCGGCCGTTCCGACTAGGTATCTCGCGGACCACGACCAGGGACTAGGCCCACCTCTCTCCTAGGTAGTCTCCGCATGTCCTGTCGCTCCGACTACAGTGTAAGTTCCGTGTCGGCTGTCGGGACAAGTCCCGAGCTACCACCACATCCTGGGTGGTACCGCTAACAGCCAGCCGCCACAGGAATCTCTCGCGGGTACCCTTGGGGTCGGCCCGACTTCAACATTATCTCGCGGGTGCTCTTGAAGCCGACCCGTCTTTAACAATGGTCTGAGGTGAAGGTCAAAGTACCCGTGTGTCCATAACATCATGGGGAATCCGAGGAATCACCCTCGATGGATTCCCACTCGATGTAACCGTCAAGGTGAACTTGGAGGAATCACCCTCGATGGGTTCACACTTGAGGGGCTGCACGACAGAGGCATCATCGGAGGTGGTGAAAGAGGAATCACCCTCGGTAACCCACAACCGATTAGCCACGCTACAGAGGTAACATCAGGAGTGAGGTAGGAGGTATCACCCTCGGCACTCGATAGTAGCTCTGCAGAGTCGTACAACTAAGGGGGTGTGCGGTGCTGTGTTCGGTCTCTGTACATCGATCACACTGATCGAGTCACCGGTGGTAAAGCATGGCAACAAGGACACGGGTGCGGGGCCACTGATGGATCCCTAACCAGCCTATACTACGCATTTAGGACAACAGGTAAAGTATCAACAACAGGTTACAAAATCGGGCTATGCATCAGAATAGGAGCAATCAATTACAGTAGCAAAATCTAATGCAAGCATGGGAGAGAAAGAATGGGCGATATAGGAATGATCAAGGGGGTTTTGCTTGCCTGGAAGCTCTGCTGAAAAGGAAGAAGGGTTGTCGGTGACGTAGTCGATCACAGGGGCAGCGTCGGTCTCGGGGTCTACCGGAGAGAAGAGGGGGAAGAAACAATAAATATAAAGCAAACAAATGCACACAAATGCATGACAAGGCAATAAGATGTGCTAGGGTTGACCTAACGCAGTGCTACTCGTTACAGATGGAGCGGGAAAATATGTGGGAATATTTTCCCGGCTTTAGTCATCTGTCAGACAGATGAACTGGAGGGTAAGGTTCCATGTTCATCTAGTTAGGAGTGATGGTCAAGCATTTTGATCACATATTCGGATTCATCTTATTTTTCTGATCATTTTTCATATATAAATTATTTCCATTCGAGTTACTGTTTATTTTATATGATTTTTCAAAGTTTTAATCATTTTTAGGAATTTCTGAAATTACTTTAATTATTAAATTCGAATTAAAACAGTGTAATCCCTTTTTATACCAGAGACAGATAGCCCATTAGAATGACAGGTGGGGCTAGAGTCAAAGTCAACAGCCCAGTCAGCTGCTGACTGGGCTGACTGCTACAGTGGCAAATAGTGTAGGTGGGGCCTACCTGTCATAGTCACAAGTGCTAAATGAGTTAATTAAATTTGTTTAGTTAGTGGTGGGGGCCACTGCCAGTGGGTGGTCTGGGTTAGGCTTAGGTTAATTAGTGGTTAGGGCTAATTAAACACCGGGCGGGCCCACGCTACAGTGGGTCAACCCAATGGTTTAACTTGTGCGCGCGTGCGTGTGCCCGCCGGCGAGCAGCAGGGCGGAGGCGGCGCACGGGGACGGTGCTCCCGGCCACCGTTTGGCCCGGGAGAAGGCTCTGTCGAGCGCGGGCGGCTAGCCGCATCCAGGCATGGCAAGGGCACGGGCTGGGGCGGTTTATATCGTCGGCAACAACGAGGACCAGTGGCGGCGGTGGCACAGCTCCGACCATGGCCAGCTACGGCGATGGATCCGCGCAGAAAAGAGAGGGATAAGAGGCGGTGGCTCACAGTGGTGGCGAGGAGCAACTCGGGGAGGCCGGGGAAGCTCGGGAGGCAGTGGATTGAGGCGACGACCGAGGCGGAGTAGGCGGAAAGAAGAGGATGATGGCGAGGCTCAGAGGCGTCCTAGCTCGGGTTGAACTGCTCAGGCGAAGTGGCCGACGATTGCGCAGCTCGTGGACAACAAATGGCGGCGCGTGGTTGCTTCTGGGCGCGAGGACGTCGATGGCGCAGCGACGGCTGCTTCGGCGAAGGCGGAAGCGAGGAGAGAGGGGCAAAGGGGGAAAATGGAGAGCGCTAGGGTTGTCCAGGGGATGCGGATGAGGGTTATCTAGCCCCAGGCGGCGGCAACGGCATCGCGGTGTCGCCCATCGCACGGCCGCGACATCGGCGATGGCTCCTGGTGGCGACACGAGGAGGAAGAAGACTGTAGCGGTGATGGGCTGGGCTGCTCTGCTTCCTGGGCCGGCTAAGTGCACAGTGCCCTGCGGCCTTTTCTATTTTCCCTTCTTTTATTTCCTGTTTGTTTCTGTTTTGTATTTTGTTTAGCCAGAAATTGACTTTTGTAAAATGTGAAACTAGTCTCAACAAATACTCTGCAATATTCTGTACTACCACAATGAGTTTGGGATTTAAATGAATTCATTTGGATTTTGCATAAATGAAAATGGATTTAATGATGTTGTTTTGGGTACTGTTTTGGATGCTAGGGTCAACTTGGGATTTCAAATAATGTTGGTTTTATTTTTATAATTGCTTTGGGATTATTTGCAATATTATGAACACTTTTGTTTAATTTATTGAAGGAGTTTTATTTTCCTTGCTATTTGAATTTAGAATTTGAATTTGTTCTGAATCCAAGTGACAAGTGGCATTGTAAAACTAGATGACTTGGCATAATTTGCGGGGGGTTTACTGTAGCTTAATTACAGGGGGGTGTTACAATTCTCCTCCTCTAAAAGAAATTCTCGTCCCGAGAATTAAGAGGTAGAAGGGAAAAGATCGGGGTATTCTTCACGAAGACGATCCTCGCGTTCCCAAGTGGCCTCATCTTCAGAATGATTCGACCACTGAACTTTAAGGAACTTGATTGCCTTCTGACGGGTTCGACATTCAGCTTGATCAAGAATATGTATCGGATGCTCCTTATAAGACAGGTCATCCTGCAATTCAAGCACTTCATGATCCACTGCTCGGATCGGATCGTTGAAACAACGGCGAAGTTGCGACACATGGAAAACATCGTGAACCTGAGAAAGGTTCGGCGGTAGTTCCAACTGATATGCCACTTCTCCACGTCTTGCGAGAATACGGAATGGGCCAATGTAGCGGGGAGCTAACTTGCCCTTGATTCCGAAGCGGTGAGTGCCCTTCATCGGGGTGACACGAAGATAAGCCTGTTCACCGGGTTGATAGACCATTACCTTGTGTTTACGGTCATAATTGCTCTTCTGACGAGACTGAGCAGTCTTCAGATGTTCACAAACAATACGGACTTGCTCTTCAGCGTGTTGGATAATATCCGGACCGAAGAGTGGCCGTTCCCCAGTTTCTGACCAATTCAGAGGAGTTCGGCACTTACGTCCATAAAGAACTTCAAATGGTGCCATCTTCAGACTAGCTTGATAGCTATTGTTGTAAGAGAATTCAACATACTAGCTTGATAGCTTGATAGCCCATAACCCACAGGTCTCAGGATCGAAACCTGGCTCTGATACCAGCTTGTGACGCCCCCGACTCGACCGTGCACTAATCATACATGCAAATGCGCACGATCAAGCCTAGGGACTCACGGGAAGATATCACAACACAACTCTAGACACAAAATAAAATAATACAAGCTTTATATTACAAGCCAGGGGCCTCGATGGCTCGAATACATAAGCTCGAGTTACACAAAAGTCAGCGGAAACATTAGTATCTGAGTACAGACATAAATAGACAAGGCTACCTTAAGAAGGCTGAGCAAAACAACGACAACTAGATCGAAAAGGCGCAGGCCTCCTGCCTGGGAGCCTCCTATCTACTCCTGGTCGTCGGTCTCCACGTAGCAATAGGCTCCGTCGGGGTAGTAGTAGTCGTCGACGGGGTCAGCTGGCTCCGGGGCTCCGTCATCTGGTCGCAACAATTGGGTATAGGGGAAAAAGAGGTAGCAAAACAACCGTGAGTACTCATCCAAAGTACTCGCAAAACTTACATCAGATCTATTCTATGTATGCATCGGGATCAAAAGAGGGGCTGCATTTGTGGACTAGACTGCAGAAATGCTGGAATAGAGAGAAAGGCCTAGCCTATCGAAGACTAGCATTTTGCAGCGTCTTGCAGCATTAGAAGAGTGCAGATTAGCAGCATATAATAAAGCAACAATTATGTAGTAGCAAAGCCCAGAGATCCTTCCTCGACTCCCTGCGAGAAAGCGATCCCGGAGCTTACATATTAATTAAAGTAACATGTATTCAGTTCAAGTTGTAGTAGATCGGGATACAACACTGAGCGTCCTGTTACTGTGGACACGGCTATTCGAATAGATAACTTCCCTGCAGGGGTGCACTATTGTTACCCAACACGCTCGATTAACTCCGGCCGGACACACTTTTCTCGGTCATGCCCGGCCTCGGCTGATCGACACGACATAGTCCTACCTAGGCTCCGCAGAGAGGTCCCCGCCGGTCTACATCCAAAGCGCTCAGGGGTCTTGGGCCCATCGCCCTTTGCACTCTGGGTCGTTACGCGCAGGGTCAGCCTCACCACGTTGTGCCTGTGGGTATCTGTTGTCGCCCGGCCGCAATGCTGAACTGGACGTCTGACAGAGCTTTCGGCTGATACATATGGCGCCGAGGGCCCTATTAAACCATTATCCCGCGTGGTGGTAGTGCGTATAAGCCATTGGCCAACTCAGATCAAATACCCAAATCCGTTAGTGAATTATTAGGAGCTCGCGGAGACGACCAGTGCTTCGGCCGTTCCGATTAGGTATCTCGCGGGCCACGACCAGGGACTAGGCCCACCTCTCTCCTAGGTAGTCTCCGCCTGCCCTGTTGCTCCGACTACAGTGTAAGTTCCGTGTCGGCCGTCGGGACAAGTCCCGAGCTACCACCACATCCTAGGTGGTACCGCTAACAGCCAGCCGCCACAGGATTCTCTCACGGGTACCCTTGGGGTCGGCCCGACTTCAACATTATCTCGCGGGTGCTCTTGGAGCTGACCCGTCTTTAACAATGGTCTGAGGTGAAGGTCAAAGTACCCGTGTGTCCATAACATCGTGGGAAATCTGAGGAATCACCCTCGATGGATTCCCACTCGATGTAACTGTCAAGGTGAACTTGGAGGAATCACCCTTGATGGGTTCACACTTGAGGGGCTGCACGACAGAGGCATCATCGGAGGTGGTGAAAGAGGAATCACCCTCGGTAACCCACAACCGATTAGCCACGCTACAAAGGTAACATCAGGAGTGAGGTAGGAGGTATCACCCTCGGCACTCGATAGTAGCTTTGTAGAGTCGTACAACTAAGGGGGTGTGTGGTGCTGTGTTCGGTCTCTGTACATCGCACACTGATCGAGTCACCGGTGGTAAAGCATGGCAACAAGGACACGGGTGCGGGGCCACTGATGGATTCCTAACCAGCCTATACTAAGCATTTAGGACAACAGGTAAAGTATCAACAGCAGGTTACAAAATTAGGCTATGCATCAGAATAGGAGCAATCAATTACAGTAGCAAAATCTAATGCAAGCATGGGAGAGAAAGAATGGGCGATATAGGAATGATCAAGGGGGTTTTGCTTGCCTGGAAGCTCTGCTGAAAAGGAAGAAGGGTCGTCGGTGACGTAGTCGATCATAGGGGCAGCGTCGGTCTCGGGGTCTACCGGAGAGAAGAGGGGGAAGAAACAATAAATATAAAGCAAACAAATGCACACAGATGCATGACAAGGCAATAAGCTATGCTAGGGGTGACCTAACGCAGTGCTACTCGTTACAGATGGAGCGGGAAAATATCTGGGAATATTTTCCCGGCTTTAGTCATCTGTCAGACAGATGAACCGGAGGGTAAGGTTCCATGTTCATCTAGTTAGGAGTGATGGTCAAGCATTTTGATCACATATTCGGATTCATCTTATTTTTCTGATCATTTTTCATATATAAATTATTTTCATCCGAGTTACGGTTTATTTTATATGATTTTTCAAAGTTTTAATCATTTTCAGGAATTTCTGAAATTATTTTAATTATTAAATTCGAATTAAAACAGTGTAATCCCTTTTTATACCCAGAGACAGATAGCCCATTAGAATGACAGGTGGGGCTAGAGTCAAAGTCAACAGCCCAGTCAGCTGCTGACTGGGCTGACAGCTACAGTGGCAAACAGTGTAGGTGGGGCCTACCTGTCATAGTCACAAGTGCTAAATGAGTTAATTAAATTAGTTTAGTTAGTGGTGGGGGCCACTTTCAGTGGGTGGTCTGGGTTAGGCTTAGGTTAATTAGTGGTTAGGGCTAATTAAACACCGGGCGGGCCCACGCTACAGTGGGTCAACCCACTGGTTTAACGCGTGCGCGTGCCCGCCGGCGAGCAGCAGGGCGAAGGCGGCGCACGGGGACGGTGCTCCCGGCCACCGTTTGGCCCGGGAGAAGGCTCTGTCGAGCGCGGGCGGTGATACGTCTCCAATGTATCTATAATTTTTTATTGTTCCATGTTGTTATAATATCAATCTTGGATGTTTTTATAATCATTTACAGCAATTTTATATCATTTTTGGAGACTAACCTATTAACTTAGTGCCCAGTGCCAGTTGCTGTTTTCTGCCCTGTTTTTGTTTTACAGAAAATCAATACCAAACGAAGTCCAAATGCAACGAAACTTTTTAGAGATTTTTTATTGGACCAGAAGAACACTAGAAGCTTCGGGAGGAGGCCAGAAGACCCTGGTGGGGCCCACGAGCCACCAGGGCGCGCCTGGGGGGGCAGGCGCGCCCTGGTGCCTCGTGGGGCCCACCAAGCTCCGTTTGACCTAATTCCAACACTATAAAATTCCAGAAAAATCAGAAACCCACAGGGGAGTCCACGAAATACTTTTTACGCCGCCGCGAGCTTCTGTTCCAGAGAGATCCCATCTGGGGTCCTTCTCCGGTGGTCTGCCGGAGGGGGAATCGATCACAGAGGGGCTCTGCATCAACCTTGCTGCCTCTCCGATGATGCGTGAGTAGTTTACCATAGACCTTCGGGTCCATAGTTAGTAGCTAGATGGCTTCTTCTCTCTTTTTGATCTTCAATACAATGTTCTCCTTGATGTTCTTAGAGATCTATCCGATGTAATCTCTTTTTGCGGTGTGTTTGTTGGGATCCGATGAATTGTGAGTTTATGATCAGATTATCCATGAAATTATTTGAGTCTTCTCTGATCTCTTTTATGCATGATTATTATAGCCTCGTATTTCTTCTCCGATCTATTGATTTGGTTTGGCCAACCGAGTTGATTTATCTTGCCATGGGAAGAGGTGCTTTGTAGTGGGTTCGATCTTGCGGTGCTCAATCCCAGTGACAGAAAGGGACATGACACGTATGTATCGTTGCTACTAAGGATAACAAGATGGGATCTATTCATTGGGTTTATTAATTCGTGAGTTTGTCTTGTCTACATCATGTCATCGTTCTTAAGGCATTACTCCGTTCTTTATCGGACTTAATACACTAGATGCATGCTGGATAGCGGTCGATGTGTGGAGTAATAGTAGTAGATGCAGGCAGGAGTCGGTCTACTAATCTTGGACGTGATGCCTATATACATGATCATTGCCTTGGATATCGTCATGATTATTTGCTTTTCTATCAATTGCCCAACAGTAATTTGTCTACCCACCGTATGCTATTTTCTCGAGAGAAGCCTCTAGTGAAATCTATGGCCCCCGGGTCTATCAAAATCATATTACTAAAACCCTAAAAATATTGCTGCCATTTCTTTTTATTTATTTTATTTTGTATTTTTGTTTCAATCTATCAATCTATCACATACAATTTAATCTTGCAATTTATCGCCGAGAGATTGACAACCTCTCGTTTGCGTTGGGTGCAAGGGCTTGTTGTTTGTGTGCAGGTACTGCTAACGAGGTGTTGTGTGATTCTCCTACTGGTTCGATAACCTTGGTTTCATAACTGAGGGAAATACTTATCTCTACTGTGCTGCATCATCCCTTCCTCTTCGGGGAAATACCAACGCAAGCTACAAGTAGCAGGCGGCGAGCCGCATCCAGGCATGGCAAGGGCACGGGCTGGGGCGGTTTATATCGTCGGCAACAACGAGGACCAGCGGCGGCGGTGGCACAGCTCCGGCCATGGCTAGCTACGGCGACAGATCCGCGCAGAAAAGAGAGGGATAAGAGGCGGTGGCTCACAGTGGTGGCGAGGAGCAACTCGGGGAGGCCGGGGAAGCTCGGGAGGCAGTGGATTGAGGCGACGACCGAGGCGGAGCAGGCGGAAAGAAGAGGACGATGGGAGGCTCGGAGGCGTCCTAGCTCGAGTTGAACTGCTCAGGCGAAGTGGCCGACGATTGCGCAGCTCGTGGACAACAAATGGCGGCGCGGGGTTGCTTCTGGGCGCGAGGACGTCGATGGCGTGGTGACGGCTGCTTCGGCGACGACGGAAGCGAGGAGAGAGGGGCAAAGGGGGAAAATGGCGAGCGCTAGGGTTGTCCAGGGGATGCGGACGAGGGTTATCTAGCCCCAGGCGGCGGCAACGGCATCGCGGTGTCGCCCATCGCATGGCCGCGGCATCGGCGATGGCTCCTGGTGGCAACACGAGGAGGAAGAAGACTGTAGCGGTGATGGGCTAGGCTGCTCTGCTTCCTGGGCCAGCTAAGTGCACAGTGCCCTGCGGCCTTTTCTATTTTCCCTTCTTTTATTTCCTGTTTGTTTCTGTTTTGTATTTTGTTTAGCCAGAAATTGACTTTTGTAAAATGTGAAACTAGTCTCAACAAATACTCTGCAATATTCTGTACTGCCAGAATGAGTTTGAGATTTAAATGAATTCATTTGGATTTTGCATAAATGAAAATGGATTTAATGATGCTGTTTTGGGTACTGTTTTGGATGCTAGGGTCAACTTGGGATTTCAAATAATGTTGGTTTTATTTTTATAATTGCTTTGGGATTATTTGCAATATTATGAACACTTTTGTTTAATTTATTGAAGGAGTTTTATTTTCCTTGCTATTTGAATTTGTTCTGAAGCCAAGTGACAAGTGGCATTGTAAAACTAGATGACTTGGCATAATTTGCAGGGGGTTTACTCTAGCTTAATTACAGGGGGTTGTTACATCAACAGAGTGCAATACGATGCTCTACGGCGAGCTAGTGACCGTATAATCACCGCAAAACGTATATACTGACCATAATGAACGTATTCTGAAGTCCAGTGACCGTATATCGTGAGATCTTGAATGCTAGAGAATGATTGTTGAAGCCAATCGTTGAGCGATGCTGACAAGTTTACTTTGGCCTCTTCATTTGCTTGAGTTCCAGCTACCTGAACTTCACTTCCTTGGCCTCTGACCGCTTGATCCTCAACTCCTTGGCCGCTAGCTGCTTCAACACCAAGTTTTTTGCTGCATGCATTCATTCCCTAGTTACAACTGCATATAATTTTTGCTACATCCATCATTTTGTTGTGCTACAACCATCATTCTGTTTTGCTACATAGGTGCTACTGCATATATTATTTGTTACATCCATTCTTTACAAAAGCTACATCCATGATTTGTGCAAGCTGGCATCTAAAAAGACTATATTTTTTGACACATGCCTTGTCAGGTACCGGCTCAGTTTCAGATGTTGTATGACAAGCACAAGGGGATTTATGCAGCCGAGGTTGATGATGTAGTAGGCAAGTTTGGGCAGGGCTTAAAGTGATTGCAGTGCAACAGGATGGCCACTTTGCTCCGTGACATAGGAGACGCCATCGCAGCTATCGACGAGCCTAGCATTTCCTTCGCAGCGCCTAGCATGGATGAAGGTCGCGAGAAAGAGAGGGATGCTCAAGCTACAGTTGCCGACATTTTCATGAACAAAGATCAAGTCGTAGAGGGGCTGAAAGAGAACCAGGACGTCACAACAGTTGTCGGTGACGCACGCGAGCAACGAGGGGTGAATATCGAGGTGACAGGCAATGTGTCACCTCGCATGCCTCCACTTTACTGTGAATCACCCAGGAGCGTGACAACTAGGATATGGGATGATGGGCCTTCATGTGATCTGTTCCAAAAGGGGTGTGAAGACTATAAGTGGATGCATTCCATGGATGAGAACCAGTGAGTTATGACCCCTAAAATGTCATGACGACATTGAATTCTTTGAAATTCCCAATGAAGAATTGAAGGTTGATGTGTAGTTTTTATTTGCTAGTTTCTGTAATTCTTATTTGAGTCTTAGGGCAGACAATACTATTAAGGGGCACGGGTCCCATGTGAAGCAAGACTGAAAGTCTTCGTGTGTGTGTGTGTGTGTACTCAATCCTAACCTATCTACACTTGTGAATGAAGGCTCGAGAATCTCTTTTAGTCCCTTTAATTTGTTGTCAATAATAACAAAACATGCTTAGGGGCCTAGATGCACTTTGAACAACAATGCCATGATTTATGTCAAAATACTACATCAATGCTGGCATAGCCACCATGGGCAGCCCATGGTTTTCATGCATAATTGTGTGCAAATAGAACAACCAAATATGAGAACAAAGAACGAGGATGATCAACCCAACGTCACGTGTAGTAGATGAAACCATCGGTGGGAAGCTATCAAGAAGTGTATGATGCATGATAACTGCACAACAATTGTGACTACTAATGTGATATTTGGTTCTACAATTGGATGAATCTTGCAATAAAGGGAATGCAACCTAAAGCGGATATACATTGACTGAAAGTATTCTTGTGTGAGTACTCACTCCTAACCTATCTACACTTGTGAATGAAGACTCGGGAATCTCTTTTAGTCCCTTTAATTTGTTGTCAATAATAACAAAATATGCTCAGGGGCCTAGATGCACTTTGAGTAACAATGCCATGATTTATGTCAAAATACTACATCAATGCTGGCATAGCCACCATGGCTAGACAATGTTTATCATGCATAATTGTGTGCAAATAGAACAACCAAATAGGAGAACAAACAAGGATGGTCAACCCAACGTCATGTTCAGTAGATGACACCAGCGGTGGGAAACTATCAAGAAGTGTATGATCCATGATAACTACACAACAATTGTGACTACTAATGTGATATTTGACTCTACAATTGGATGAATCTTGCAAAAAAGGGAATGCAACCTAAAGCGGATATACATTCTTTTAACGAAAAAGATTTTTACTAAAGTTATCTAGTGGAGACGACGTACATTTTTGTACGAGCAATCAATGAATGTGTACCATCTTTTGTCACTTGGATACCATGCGACTACTCATGAGTTATGTGAGAGTAGTTGTATGTTTTTCACTTGGTTACCATGCGCCTATTGGCGAGTTATGTGAGATTGGTTGTTTTCATCTTATTGTTCCACAATTTTTTGATGGATAAACATGTTCGACAAATTGTGTGAAAGCTACTGACAAGCAGGAACATCCAAGGTACAAAATGTTTTAAAGAGTAATTAGATCTCATACATGCCAAACTTATTTGTTGCAAAGAACAACAACCCCTTGATTCCTTCTATAGTTAATACTCTTATCCTAACTAAACACAATAAACTCGAAGTACTATAATTTTTACTCAACAACTTGTTTGATTTGCCTCCTAATTTACTCTCTCTCTCTCTCTCTCTCTCTCTCTCTCTCTCTCTAAAATGACCTTCTTTAGCAATTATGATATACCCTACCATCCACACCCCTAGTGTAAGAAAAGCATACATTACCCTGGACTCCAAAGGAGACGGTAGAAGTGAGAAATTTGATAGTGTTGGTGCTAAGAGATGTGAATGTAGGTGGTAAGTTCAAAAAGCTTAGCACCGATGAGGTCTTCTTTGCACTAGGGTGTGTGATGTATCTTGTGTGCCTGATCAATGGGTTGTGGTGATCTTTCTCGGGTCTTTCTGATAGGGTGGGGGATGGCACCAATGCCAAGTGAATAAAGTATATTTTTGGATAACCATTGGACTCCTTAGCGCGAATAGGTAAAGGGACAGAATTAAAATCAGCGAAGAGAGGTGAGTACTATAGTAGAGATTAAAAAAAAACATATCCTTTAATTTACTACGCTCCCTCAATCAATTGAGGTCTCCAATTTCAGATTTAGTCCACGATTTTGACTCGGTCAACACGTTGTGCTTTGTGAAGTGATCTATTGATGGGTGGGCCCGTTGGTAAGGGGTTGCGTGGTGGAGTGATATAAGTCGAGGGCAACGATTTTGAGAGCCCACAACAATCCGGAGTTTGTTTTGCTCCTTTCCCCACTGGTCAACCGGTGTAGACCACGTCTCGCGCGCCTCGGCATAGGTGTCGTCAATCGTGTCATGTGTTGCCGTCGCATTGCGGCTCTAGAGACACGAGATTCTTTTACTGTTACGAGGGTTGTGTGGACGGGAAAAGATTGCTCGGAGGCGGTTTGTGCATAGAGGCGGCTTGAAAAGATCTCGGCGGCTGGAAGTAGGCGGCTTGAGGGTAGTACGGCGTCTTTCCTGGTTTATCTGCGCAGGCCAGGTTGATACGTTGCGCAGGCCAGGTTGATACGTTGAGTGAGATTGGTTGTCCCGGCGTATACACATGAGGATGCCGCAGTCCATCTGGAGAAGCAAGCAAAAAAAGGCTATAGGGGCGGGCGGCACAGCACACGTTCCCTACGAGCTCTCTCGTAGCACTGGAGGGGCGCATGCAATCCACGCGTCCGGTGGATGCCGCCGTGTTGGCCTGTCTTCTAGAGCCGGGGCATGCATCCCATGGCATGGCTCCGCCTCGACAACGACACCCCGGCCGATCCCGGTCACGCACGCACGTACTCCGTCTCATTTCTGAGGCCGGACAGACAGGACACCCGGGATGCTCGATGTGACCTCTTTGCTTCGCTATTCTTAGTACTACTACTTAACAATTGTATTGTTGCTTAGTTAGTTGATCAACCTTTTGCTTGATCCATATCCAAAGCTGTCAACACATGTCTGAAACTGTACACACACAGCTTGCGCTGTTAATTAAGTAAAGTTGCAGTGCTAAGTCCTGGTCGTAGGTCGTAATTAACATGCATATTATGCATTGCACTGAGACGTTATTCAACAACAAGCTAAGATGGATGGGAGCCGGGAGAATGTTCCAGGTTGCTACACACAAGTGCATGCATCATGGCCACTATCCTCGACCACCCTCCCATGTGGAATTAGTCATGAACTTAATGGAAACTAACCACTGGATTTCACAATGCCAACATGTTTTCCCAATTGAACCCTAGTTGACTTTTGCTCTGTTTTTTTTTTTTTTTGCGACGAGACTTTTGTTGTGTTCTATCTAAAACAAAGTTCCTTATTGATGAAACTGAAGCGTAATTGAGTTTTGATGATGGTTACATGTCGAAACAATTAAGGGGGGGCTGGGCGGTTGGTTACGGCCGTCGTCTGTAACCTTCCTATGTTTGAGAGGTCAAAGCGGCGTCCATGTCCCTGTCCATGTATGCACGCCCTATTTTAACAGCCAGCCGCGTGTAGCTTGCACCTTGCAGTGTTAGTGAGGACATTGCACGGCCGCTGATGAAATAGTGAAAAGCATCTAGCAAAGATGAGTTCTTTTTCCGTGATTCTAGCTGTAAGCAGTAATTTTCTTTGAATTGTTTCACTTTCACACTAAGATATTTCGATACGAAGTTGAAAAAGGAAAGAAGAAAAGTTTCTTTATATGGTTTTGATCACAGGCTTACAAAGCAAGTCCTATCCCATTCCCAGCTAGCCGCCGGATTCTTTATCCAACGGCCGGAGTCAAAAATATGGACAGGTAAGCAAATTTGGTATACCATTACCAGCCAGCCACGCCAGCGCTAAGCGCTAAGCGCTTACCATATCAACACCGCAAATTCCAATCCGGGGCCAGAACAAATTGAACCAACCAAATAACAATCGAAACCTAGAGAGGAATTCCTCCTAAAACCATCAATCAAAAACCTAAATCCCGCGCCGCCGCCACTGATCAGTGATCAGACTGCTAATAGCATCAACCTCGCCCTCTTCGCCTCCGGGGGCGGGCTCTCGGCCTCGTCCCCGGCCACCCCCGACGCCGGCAGGTTCAGGTCGAAGTCCCTCAGCAGCGCCGCCGCCTTCGCCTTGGCGGCCTCCTTGTCCTTGCCGATCCCGTCGGCCGCGGCGCCGCCCTCGTAGTGCAGGCGCTTGTGCCCGCCCAGCGCCTGCCCGGACGGGAACGTGCGGTGGCACAGCGAGCACTGGTGCACCTTGGCCTCCACGGGGGCGGCGCCGGACGCCTCTTCGCCCCCCGCCGACGCCGCTGGCGGCGTCGGAGGCTTCCGGTGGCTCGTCTTGTGGCCGCCCAGCGCTTGGTAGGACGCGTAGACCTTGCCGCACACGGAGCACTCGTACCCCTGCGCCTTGGTCGGCGCCGCTACCACGCCCTTCACGCCTCCGACGCCGCCGTCCTCGACCTCGCCGCGGACGCCGCGAGCAAGCATGAGGAGGGAGAGCGCCAGGTACTCCTCCTCGGACTCGGCGCCGCCGCCAGAGCTGCCGCTGCCGCCACCGCCACGGCGCCTGGAGCGACGCCCTCCCCGAGCCCACGAGTCCATCGGCGGCGGGGACGGCGGCGGCACGGGCGACTTCCGGGACGCGTCGTCGGGCGACATGGCTGGCGGAGATCGGCCCCGACGCAGGGTTGACCGGAGCAAGAGGGAGGTGGACAAGTAGGAGAGTGGTGGGTGTGGGGGTTGCGCGAGCGATTGAGAGGGGGGCGTGGGCTGGGGTTGCCATATATAGTGGCGCGGGGGAAGTGAGGGTAGTGCGGACTGCGGGGTGTGGCACTGTGCTCTCCTCCAGTGGTTACGCGATGGCAGGGCGGCGGGCCGGGGCGCACGTATGCGACCGCGAGGCCGCGCGTATGCGCCTGTGTCTGACTTGGTGATCAAGTCATCATCGTGTAGATGGATGATCTGACGGTCGGGGTGTCGTTGGGTTCTGCGATGGCGTGATCTGGGCCCTTCGTGAGGGACACGGGGGTGTGTTTGTTACGGCGGATAAGTCTTCGTCAACGTACTTGGTCTTTGTGTGAAACGTACGTATACCCCTCCAAAAATGCAAAAAAAAAAAAAACTTGTATTTTTAGTCTAATACTATATGTATTATAATGGTAGAATGATAAACTGACATTTTTTTTATGATTATACTTGGCATTTTTGTTGTGAGGGAGAAGATTGGCATCCTCTGTGGTCAAGATCTAGGTCTGCAACTGCTGCTTTCGGGATGATATGCGTGCATTGATGGAGGACAAATCTAAATCTTTGCATTTGAGATTATAGATTCATGTACGCCTCCATCTTTCCATTTAATTTGCGCCATGCTAGGCGTCAGCCGGCTGAAGCTTAAACAAAAAGGCGCTTGCTTAACCATCGGATTTTACTCAAGTCACAATCACGAGACATCCGGTTAAAATCCCGCATGCAATATGTGTTGTATGTTTGCTACATTGTTGCATTTTCCTTCACATTTTTGCGAAAAAATTGCGAGGAGAACGTCACAACATTTTCAACACTAGCACACAACAATAAAATGTAGGCATGCATGCAACAGATTTCCATTCATTGTAGCATGCATGTTTTCAAATGGATCGCAAAAGTCAAAGCATGAAAGATAAGTTACGGTGGGTAAGTGTTCATGAACGTACTTAGGTCTTTGTGTGACCCGTATGTGCTGCTTTCTGGGAAGATATGCGTGCATTGGCAGAGGACACATTTAAATATTTGCCAGATTATAAAGATTTATGGACGCCTCATCTTGCCATTTAATTGGGGTTGGCCGAGGCGTTGGTCTGATGTAGCTTGGAAAAAATAAGTCGCCGCCATAACCGTCGAATCTGACTTGAGTCATAATCCCAAGACATATGATAAAAACAAACACATGCAACATGTGTCGTATGTTTGCAACATCGTTTCATTTCCATCCACATTTGTGAGAACAATTTGTGAGGAATACATGACAAGAACAAAATATATGCATGCATGCAACACATTTCCATTTATTGCACCATTTACGTTTTAAAATGGATCATAACTATTGCGGCATGAAAGACCATGCAGAAACAACAAAGACAACAATGAAGAGATGCTTCAGACCTTCCCAACATGCGTACATAACCTATTGCAACAAATTGGTCGTTCACGAATTCTAATCAAAGCTAGACATTAACAATGGAGGTGTCGCCTTCTGCTAATTTGATCTCATCGGCCGTGAATCCGGCTAGTCGGAGTCCCATCCGAGCTACATCGAGTGACCCATGGCCCATTCCCTATGTCTCATTGTCTACTAGAGCTCAGAGGCATAGGCTCAGACTCCACAGGAGGTATCATGGTGGTTAGGAGGAGAAAGCTTTGAGGAAGGAGACAACATGGGAAGTGGAGGAGCTTCGATCGAAGAGGGGCTCCGAAGAGAGAGGAATGAGCGTTAGCTCAGGGGTCCACGGGGAGGTAAAAAAGGAGCTCCGTGATAGAAAAGGAAGAGACAAAACACGTGAGATAAGAAAAGAAAAATGTGCGATAGGATCAAAGCATTTTTTTCTCCAGTGAGGCGATCAATTTTTTTTCCTTGATTAGTCGCTAATACAAATTGCTTTCCTTGAATTTGTCGTCAATAAAGATACCAAAATTAAGACAAAGGTCACTTGTAAGCACTATAAACATTTCTTTTCAAAAATAACATGCGCCTAGTTGAGGTCCATGAACATATTTGAGTTTCTTAAGGATAAAATTGGATGGAAAAGGCAATGGTAAAAAGATAGAAATTTTGACAGAGGATAAATATCTAGCCTCCATATTTTAGCAAGAAGCATACAAAATTATTTTCTTTCATCTTTGAGACCAATATGAGTGTATGAGCATAAGTGTGTCGCCCCCTAAGAGGATGCGCACAAGTATTGTTTCATTTTTGTTTATTTCTTTTAGATCAATACGCCATATCTACATATTCTGAAGAAGAGAACTACGAGGAAGAAACAACAAGTAAGACCGAGTTTAGGGAAAATAAATATCATGCCTCATTTTTCTAATTGGATGTGTACATATTCATTCCCCTTCAGAGGTCAAGAAGAAGAAGCGGTAAGAACAGTTAGAGAGCAAGCATCGGCTTTCTTTGAGACATATACACATATTTGAATTTCTCAAGGATAAAACTGGATGGAAAAAAAAGACAACAGTAACATGACCAAATTATTGAAGGGCGATAAATATGTAGCCTCCATTTTATAGCTAGATACATACAAAATTATTTCTTACTTTTATGAGACTGGTATGCGTGTCTGAACTTCAAATGAACAAAATTAGATGCAAGAGACGTGGTAGCATGATCAAATTTGTGGAGGAGAAGAAGTTTTTTATTTTTGTTTTTTGAGGCCAATTAGTGTACCCCCCCCCCCCCCCCCCCCCCGCATACACACACACATAAAGTCATATAAGACCAAAGCTATGCCTACGCGAAAAAACAGAAGCTATCAAAACAGCGATCAATGAAATGCAGTACAACCCATCGGCACCAACCATATCATGCATGACAACACAATGAATAAGATCAAATTTATGAAGCGGCATAACTATGTCGTCTGCTTTTTCAAACCCTGATATGTGATGTTGTCGAATTTGTGATGGAAAATAAATATGTCACCTCCCTAAGCAGATACGTGCAAGTATAGTCTCATTTATTTTCTTCTTTGAGATCATCACGCCATATCTACACTTTTAAAAAACAAAGCTCGGCGGAATTGACAACATCAAGAAAGATCATATCTATTGGGGATAGTAAATATCATGCCTCCATACAAATACATATTCCTTCTTTCTTGGAGACTAATACGCATATTTGGATTTTGGAAGAGCAAATTTGAGTGGAAGAGATAATCACAAAAAAGATGGAATGTGTTATGGATTTACATGCATAAAACAAACTTGAATGGAAGACATAATGTCAAACAAGGTCAAATTTGTGATGCAGGGAACACACCTCACCTCCCTTTTGATACTGCAATGTTTGGAGTCGTTTTATTTCTTTCCTTGATACCAATGAGGTAATAACGTTGGTCCTATTTCCTTTCATGGATTAACAATTAAATCTAATTCTTTCTATGACAAAGTGATTTTGCATGCCAAGATTAGTTAGGATTGTTTGAATACCCAAATTGTACATAAGTCTGGTAAAGAAAAACAGGGGATACATTTCTTCTGAATTTCAGACACTAGATCGCAAATATGTGTTACATGCAAACAAACTGCATATATACATATATACTAATATATGTACATTATGTCCCCCCCGGCCTCAAGACTCAAGAGATATGGCTGAAAAATTATATATAAGTTTAGGCCATGTTTGACATTATGGTGATGTTATGATAATCCAGCTTGCCTAACTAGATGTTGTTGTTGGAAATATGCCCTAGAGGCAATAATAAATTGGTTATTATTATATTTCCTTGTTCATGATAATCGTTTATTATCCATGCTATAATTGTATTGATTGGAAACTCAAATACATGTGTGGGTACATAGACAACACTGTGTCCCTAGTAAGCCTCTAGTTGACTAGCTTGTTGATCAAAGATGGTTAAGGTTTCCTAGCCATGGACATGAGATGTCATTTGATAACGGGATCACATCATTAGGAGAATGATGTGATGGACAAGACCCAAACTGTAAACGTAGCATTTGATCGTGTCAGTTTATTGCTATTGTTTTCTGCATGTCAAGTATCTGTTCCTTTGACCATGAGATCATGCAACTCACTGACACCGGAGGAATACCTTGTGTGTATCAAACGTCGCAACGTAACTGGGTGACTATAAAGGTGCTCTACAGGTATCTCCGAGGGTGTCTGTTGGGTTGGCATGGATCAAGACTGGGATTTGTTACTCCGTATGACGGAGAGGTATCTCAGGGCCCACTCGGTAATACAACATCACATTGAGCCTTGCAAGCAAAGTGACTAAACAGTTAGCCACAGGATCTTGTATTACGGAACGAGTAAAGAGACTTGCCGGTAACGAGATTGAACTAGGTATAGTGATACCGACGATCGAATCTCGGGCAAGTAACATACCGAAGAACAAAGGGAACAGCATACGGGATTAACTGAATCCTTGACATAGAGGTTCGACCGATAAAAGATCTTCGTAGAATATGTAGGAGCCAATATGGGCATCCAGGTCCCGCTATTGGTTATTGATCGTAGAGGTGTCTCGGTCATGTCTACATAGTTCTCGAACCCGCAGGGTCTACACACTTAACGTTTGGTGACGATTAGTATAATTGAGTTATTATGTTGGTGACCGAAAGTTGTTCGGAGTCCCGGATAAGATCCCGGACATGACGAGGATCTCCGGAATAGTCCGGAGGTAAAGATTGATATATGTGATAATAGTGTTTTGATCTCTGGAAGGGTTCCGGAGTTCACCGGAAAGGGTTCCGGATGTTTACCGAAGTGTTCGGGTGCAGCAACACTTTATATGAGCCAAAGGGATAAAGCCCACAAGGTATTGGAAAGTGCAAAAGTAGTTTTGCTGCCGCGTAAGCGGTACTACCGCTTGGTGAAGCGGTACTACCGCCGGAGAGGTACTACCGCTTGTGTGAAGCGGTACTACCGCCCGAGCGGTACTACCGCTTGTGTGAAGCGATACTACCGCCCAAGCGGTACTACCGCTTGTGTGAAGCGGTACTACCGCTTGTGCGCGGCTGTGCACGGTTCGGCAGGGATCCGAGTTGGACTCTTTCCCTGCGGGCCAAACCGACCTTGTGCGGGCAAAACCGACCCGGAGGAGGCTTTTACTCCAAGTTTAGACCCCAAGGCTCAACATATAAATAGAGGGGCAGGGCTAGCACACGGGACACATCAGGATTTCCCAAGCCGTGTGCCGGCAACCGTAGCCCTCTAGTTCCTCCGTCATAATCTCCGTAGTGCTTGGCGAAGCCCTGCAGAGATTGTTCCTCACCACCATCACCACGCCGTCGTGCTGCTGGAACTCAACCACTACTTCACCATCGCTCGCTGGATCGAGGAGGTGAAGGCGTCATCAAGCCGTACGTGTGTTGAACGCGGAGGTGCCGTCCGTTCGGCACTAGATCGGAAGGATCGTGATTGGATCGCGGGACGCTCGGCGATTTGGATCGCGAAGACGTTCGACTACATCAACCGCGTTTATTAACGCTTCCGCTTAGCGATCTACAAGGGTATGTAGATTCACTCTCCCTCTCGTAGATGCTCATCACCATGGATAGATCTTATGTGTGCGTAGGAAAATTTTTGTTTCCCATGCAACGTTCCCCAACAGTGGCATCATGAGCTAGGTCTATGCGTAGATGAGATCTCGAGTAGAACACAAAGGAGTTGTGGGCGTGGGTGTATACATATTGCTTGCCGTTACTAGTTGATACTTGATTCCGCGGTATTGTGAGATGAAGCGGCCTGGACCGACATTACGCGTACGCTTACGCGAGACTGGTTTCACCGCTGCGTGCACTTGTTGCATAAAGGTGACTGGCAGGTGTCTGTCTCTCTCACTTTAGTTGAATCGATTTCAATGAAGAGGGTTCTTTTAGAAGATCAAAAAGCAATCACTACACCACGTTGTGGTTTTGCGTAGGTAAGAACGGTTCTTGCAAACCCGTAGCAGCCACGTAAAATTTGCAACAACAATTAGAGGACGTCTAACTTGTTTTTGCAGGGTATGTTGTGATGTGATATGGCCAATTACATGATGAGATATATGTGATGTATGAGATGATCATGTTTTGTATAGAATATCACGACTTGCATGTCGATGAGTACGGCAACTGGCAGGAGCCATAGAGTTGTCTTTAATTATTGTATGACCTGCGTGTCAATCATTAAGCGCTATGTAATGCTTTACTTTATCGCTAAACGTTAGCAATAGTCGTGGAAGCAACAGTCGGCGCGACAACCTTATGGCGACACGTTGATGGAGATCAAGATGATGGAGATCATGGTGTCATGCCGGTGACGATGGAGATCATGACGGTGCTTTGGAGATGGAGATCAAAAGCACAAGTTCATGGCCATATCATGTCACTTATGATTTGCATGTGATGTTAATCCTTTTATGCATCTTATTTTGCTTAGGACGACGGTAGCATTATAAGGTGATCCCTCACTTAAATTTCAAGATAAATTGTGTTCTCCCCAAGTGTGCACCGTTGCGAAAGTTCGTCGTTTCGAGACACGCCGTGATGATCGGGTGTGATAGACTCTACGTTCGCATACAACGGGTGTAAGCCATGTTACACGTGCGGAACACTCGGGTTAAACTTGACGAGCCTAGCATGTACAGACATGGCCTCGGAACACAAGAGACCGAAAGGTCGAACATGAGTCATATAGTAGATATGATCAACATGAAGATGTTCACCATTGAAACCACCTCAACTCACGTGATGATCGGACTTGAGTTGGTGGATTTGGATCATGTTACACTCGAATGATCGGAGGGATGTCAATTTGAGTGGGAGTTTTTTAAAATATGATTAACTAAACTCATTATCTAAGAACAATAGTCTAAGTTGTCTTTGCTATATTTATGTTGTAGATCATGGCTCGCGCAGTAGCACCCCTGAATTTTAATGTGTTCCTAGAGAAAGCTAAGTTGAAAGATGATGGAAGTAACTTTGTGGACTGGGCCCGTAATCTAAGGATTATCCTTACGGCTTCCCAGAAGGCTTATGTCCTTGATGCACCGCTTGGTGATCCACCCGCTCCAGTTGAGTCTCTAGACGTTGTGAACGCCTGGCAGGCTCGTTCTGATGATTACTCAATAGTTCAATGTGCAATGTTGTATGGCTTAGAACCGGGACTTCAAAGACGTTTTGAACGTCATGGAGCATATGAGATGTTCCAGGAATTGAAGTTTATCTTTCAGAAGAATGCCCGGATCGAGAGATATGAGATCTCCGATAAGTTCTATGCTTGCAAGATGGAGGAGAACGGGTCTATCAGTGATCACGTGCTCAGAATGTCTGGGTACTCCACCCGTCTGGCTGAGTTAGGGATGCCCCTTCCGCCAGAGGCTATCACTAACAGAATTCTTCAATCATTGCCACCTAGCTACAAGAGCTTCGTGTTGAACTATAACATGCACGGGATGAACTAGTCAGTCGCCGAGCTGTTTGCGATGCTGAAAGCCGCTGAGTCTGAAATTCAGAAGGAGCATCAAGTGTTGATGGTCAATAAAACCACTAGTTTCAAGAAAAATGGCAAGGGTAAGAAGGGTAACTCCAAGCAGAGTGGCAAAGCAGTTGCTCCTCTCGTGAAGAAACCCAAGGCTGGACCCAAACCAGAAACTGTGTGTTTTCATTGCAAGGGAACTGGACACTGGAAGCGGAATTGCCCCAAGTATTTGGCTGACAAGAAGGCGGCCAACAACAAACAAGGTATATATGATATACATGTTATTGATGTGTACCTTACCAACTCTCGTTGTAGTGCCTGGGTATTTGATACCGGTGCGGTTGCTCATATTTGCAACTCAAAACAGGAACTGCGGAATAGACGGAGGCTGGCAAAGGACGAAGTGACGATGCGCGTGGGAAATGGTTCCAAGGTTGATGTGATCGCCGTCGGCACGCTCGCTCTTCGATTACCGTCGGGATTAGTGATGAACCTAAATAAGTGTTATTTGGTGCCTGCGTTAAGCATGAACATTATATCTGGATCTTGTTTATTGCGAGACGGTTACTCATTTAAATCAGAGAATAATGGTTGTTCTATTTATATGAGTAATATATTTTATGGTCATGCACCCGATGTGAGGGGTTTATTCTTATTGAATCTCGATAGTAATGATACACATGTTCATAACATTGATGCCAAAAGATGTAGAATTGATAATGATAATACCACTTTCTTGTGGCACTGCCGTTTAGGTCATATTGGCGTAAAACGCATGAGGAAGCTCCATGCTGATGGACTTTTGGAGTCACTTGATTTTGAATCACTTGACACATGTGAGCCATGCCTCATGGGCAAGATGACTAAAACTCCGTTCTCTGGAACAATGGAACGGGCAAGTGACTTATTGGAAATCATACATACTGATGTGTGCGGTCCGATGAGCATTGAGGCGCGCGGTGGTTATCGTTACTTTCTCACCTTCACTGATGACTTAAGTAGATATGGGTATATTTACTTAATGAAACACAAGTCTGAAACATTTGAAAAGTTCAAACAATTTCAGAGTGAAGTTGAGAATCATCGTAGCAAGAAGATGAAATTCCTACGATCTGATCGAGGAGGAGAATATCTGAGTTATGAGTTTGGCAGTCACTTAAGACAGTGTGGAATTGTTTCACAATTGACACCGCCTGGAACACCACAGCGTAATGGTGTGTCCGAACGTCGTAATCGAACCTTATTGGATATGGTGCGATCTATGATGTCTCTTGCCGATTTGCCACTATCGTTTTGGGGTTATGCATTAGAGACAGCTGCATTCACTTTAAATAGGGCACCATCGAAATCCGTTGAGACGACGCCTTATGAACTTTGGTTTGACAAGAAGCCAAAGCTGTCGTTTCTTAAAGTTTGGGGATGTGATGCTTATGTCAAAAAGCTTCAGCCTGAAAAGCTGGAACCCAAAGCGGAGAAATACGTCTTCATAGGATACCCAAAAGAGACAGTTGGGTATACCTTCTACCTCAGATCCGAGGGCAAAGTGTTTGTCGCTAAAAACGGAACATTTCTTGAGAAAGAGTTTCTCTCGAAAGAATTGAGTGGGAGGAAGATAGAACTTGATGAGGTTGTTGAACCTTTACTTCAACCTGAGAGTAGCGCAGCGCAGAAAGTTGTTTCTGTGGAGCCTACATTAGCTGAAGAGGAAGTTAATGATGATGATCATGAAGCTTTGGATCAAGTTGCTATCGAACCTCGTAGGTCGACAAGGACGCGTACTGCTCCTGAGTGGTACGGCAACCCTGTCTTAGAAGTCATGTTGTTAGACAACGATGAACCTACGAGCTATGGAGAAGCGATGATGAGCCCGGATTCCGAGAAGTGGTTAGAGGCCATGAAATCCGAGATGGGATCCATGTATGAAAACAAAGTATGGACTTTGGAAGTATTACCTGAAGGGCGTAAGGCCATTCAGAACAAATGGATCTTTAAGAGGAAGACGGACGCGGACGGTAATGTCACCGTCTATAAAGCTCGACTTGTGGCAAAGGGTTTTTCACAAGTTCAAGGAGTTGACTACGATGAGACCTTCTCACCCGTAGCGATGCTTAAGTCCGTCAGAATCATGTTAGCAATAGCTGCCTTTTTCGATTATGAAATTTGGCAGATGGATGTCAAAACAGCGTTCCTTAACGGTTACCTTAAGGAAGAGTTGTATATGATGCAACCAGAAGGTTTTGTCGATCCAGAGAATGCTGACAAAGTTTGCAAACTCCAGCGATCCATTTATGGACTGGTGCAAGCATCTCGGAGTTGGAATCTTCGTTTTGATGAGGTGATCAAAGCGTTCGAGTTTATACAAGTTTACGGAGAAGCTTGTATTTACAAGAAAGTGAGTGGGAGCTCTATAGCGTTTCTAATATTATATGTGGATGACATATTGCTGATTGGAAACAATATAGAAATGCTGGAAAGCGTAAAGGAATATTTGAACAAGAGTTTTTCAATGAAGGACCTAGGAGAAGCTGCTTTCATATTAGGCATCAAGATCTATAGAGATAGATCGAGACGCTTAATAGGACTTTCACAAAGCACATACCTTGACAAAGTTTTGAAGAAGTTCAAAATGGATCAGTCCAAGAAGGGGTTCTTGCCTGTATTGCAAGGTGTGAAGTTGAGTAAGACTCAATGCCCAGTGACTGCAGAAGATAGAGAAAAGATGAGTGTCATCCCCTATGCTTCAGCCATAGGCTCTATCATGTATGCAATGCTGTGCACAAGACCCGATGTCAGCCTTGCCATAAGTATGGTCGGAAGGTTTCAAGGTGATCCAGGAATGGAACACTGGACGGCGGTCAAGAATATCCTGAAGTACCTGAAAAGGACTAAGGACATGTTTCTCGTTTATGGAGGTGATCAAGAGCTCGTCGTAAAGGGTTACGTCGATGCAAGCTTTGACACTGATCCGGATGACTCAAAGTCGCAAACCGGATACGTATTTATTCTTAATGGGGGTGCGGTTAGCTGGTGCAGTTCCAAGCAAAGCGTGGTAGCTGATTCTACATGCGAAGCGGAGTACATCGCAGCCTCGGAGGCGGCGAAGGAAGGTGTCTGGATGAAGGAGTTCATGACAGATCTTGGAATAGTGCCTAGTGCACTTAACCCAATGACTCTGTTTTGTGATAATACTGGTGCCATTGCTCTAGCCAAGGAACCAAGATTTCACAAGAGGACCAGACACATAAAGCGACGCTTCAATTCCATCCGCGATTACATCAAGGAGGACGACATAAATATTTGCAAAGTACACACGGATCTGAATGTTGCAGATCCGATGACTAAACCTCTTCCAAGGGCTAAACATGAACAACACCAGAACTGCATGGGTGTTCGATTCATTACAATGTAAATCACATAGTGATGTGAACTAGATTATTGACTCTAGTGCAAGTGGGAGACTGTTGGAAATATGCCCTAGAGGCAATAATAAATTGGTTATTATTATATTTCCTTGTTCATGATAATCGTTTATTATCCATGCTATAATTGTATTGATTGGAAACTCAAATACATGTGTGGGTACATAGACAACACTGTGTCCCTAGTAAGCCTCTAGTTGACTAGCTTGTTGATCAAAGATGGTTAAGGTTTCCTAGCCATGGACATGAGATGTCATTTGATAACGGGATCACATCATTAGGAGAATGATGTGATGGACAAGACCCAAACTGTAAACGTAGCATTTGATCGTGTCAGTTTATTGCTATTGTTTTCTGCATGTCAAGTATCTGTTCCTTTGACCATGAGATCATGCAACTCACTGACACCGGAGGAATACCTTGTGTGTATCAAACGTCGCAACGTAACTGGGTGACTATAAAGGTGCTCTACAGGTATCTCCGAGGGTGTCTGTTGGGTTGGCATGGATCAAGACTGGGATTTGTTACTCCGTATGACGGAGAGGTATCTCAGGGCCCACTCGGTAATACAACATCACATTGAGCCTTGCAAGCAAAGTGACTAAACAGTTAGCCACAGGATCTTGTATTACGGAACGAGTAAAGAGACTTGCCGGTAACGAGATTGAACTAGGTATAGTGATACCGACGATCGAATCTCGGGCAAGTAACATACCGAAGAACAAAGGGAACAGCATACGGGATTA
Source organism: Elymus sibiricus (assembly GCA_039707655.1). NCBI lineage: Eukaryota > Viridiplantae > Streptophyta > Magnoliopsida > Poales > Poaceae > Elymus > Elymus sibiricus. Next base: position 161,077,663 of record CM077666.1, on the reverse strand, counting down.
ACTGAATCCTTGACATAGAGGTTCGACCGATAAAAGATCTTCGTAGAATATGTAGGAGCCAATATGGGCATCCAGGTCCCGCTATTGGTTATTGATCGTAGAGGTGTCTCGGTCATGTCTACATAGTTCTCGAACCCGCAGGGTCTACACACTTAACGTTTGGTGACGATTAGTATAATTGAGTTATTATGTTGGTGACCGAAAGTTGTTCGGAGTCCCGGATAAGATCCCGGACATGACGAGGATCTCCGGAATAGTCCGGAGGTAAAGATTGATATATGTGATAATAGTGTTTTGATCTCTGGAAGGGTTCCGGAGTTCACCGGAAAGGGTTCCGGATGTTTACCGAAGTGTTCGGGTGCAGCAACACTTTATATGAGCCAAAGGGATAAAGCCCACAAGGTATTGGAAAGTGCAAAAGTAGTTTTGCTGCCGCGTAAGCGGTACTACCGCTTGGTGAAGCGGTACTACCGCCGGAGAGGTACTACCGCTTGTGTGAAGCGGTACTACCGCCCGAGCGGTACTACCGCTTGTGTGAAGCGGTACTACCGCTTGTGCGCGGCTGTGCACGGTTCGGCAGGGATCCGAGTTGGACTCTTTCCCTGCGGGCCAAACCGACCTTGTGCGGGCAAAACCGACCCGGAGGAGGCTTTTACTCCAAGTTTAGACCCCAAGGCTCAACATATAAATAGAGGGGCAGGGCTAGCACACGGGACACATCAGGATTTCCCAAGCCGTGTGCCGGCAACCCTAGCCCTCTAGTTCCTCCGTCATAATCTCCGTAGTGCTTGGCGAAGCCCTGCAGAGATTGTTCCTCACCACCATCACCACGCCGTCGTGCTGCTGGAACTCAACCACTACTTCACCATCGCTCGCTGGATCGAGGAGGTGAAGGCGTCATCAAGCCGTACGTGTGTTGAACGCGGAGGTGCCGTCCGTTCGGCACTAGATCGGAAGGATCGTGATTGGATCGCGGGACGCTCGGCGATTTGGATCGCGAAGACGTTCGACTACATCAACCGCGTTTATTAACGCTTCCGCTTAGCGATCTACAAGGGTATGTAGATTCACTCTCCCTCTCGTAGATGCTCATCACCATGGATAGATCTTATGTGTGCGTAGGAAAATTTTTGTTTCCCATGCAACGTTCCCCAACAGTTGTTTATGCTAGTATTATTTCTAAATTGAACAAGGTAAATGTGCCAACAAGCGCCAAATATTCATTCAACTTAGGTACAAAGTACACCGCGTAATTCAAAACCCTTAAACCCAGCATTATGCAATAGTTGCAAATTTGGGCAGGGGCTAGCTCTATGAGTTGAATGGATACATCTGAAAACAGGTTCTAAAGATGTGTTCAGAATCTGATGAACACGATTTTGAGCCACGCCTTGGAAATATTATAAATAGAGCTAGTGCAGTGGGCTAATTTGTGGAGGAAGTTGTTGAGGAAGGCTTGAATTCTCCCGGTGACATTCTCAAATGTGATGTCTATGCTAGTTTTAGCTCTTACTAGTGTCAAATTATCAATGATGAAAGTGACATGCTAGAGTGAAAGTGTGCATCTAGTTGTACAACAAGATGAAGTGCAGAAGCTTCAGCTAGAAGAGGGGAGGGAGATGTAGTCGAGGAAGCCTGAACCATGAGCAGTTTGTGTGGCTTGTCAGGATGTACACTCCAATTCATGATGTTGTTTGATTCCCCTGTTCAAGGATTTTTGTTTAGTTCTGCCATAAAGCATCAAAATAGATTTTGGTACATGTGATAAGCAAGTCAGATTTAAGAGTAGAACCCTGGATAGGGTGAGAGTTTGATTGTTGCTTCTCCTTTGTGTTTTGACGAGTTCCTATAGGTTGAGCAGAAATCTACAAAGATTCGTTGTTAGATATATCTTGTGCACATGATGAACATGATGAGGCATAGAGTGTTTCGTGCATAAAACAACATCATTCCCAGCTTTCCACATACTCCAAAGGGATGTAAAGATATTTGGAATGGAAGCATGCGGATGTTTCGTGGAGAGGAGGCAGTGGATGATTGAAGGGATGGAAATGTGTTCCTGAATTCGAAAGGTAATGAAAAAAGGCATTGAAATATCAAATACTAAAAATAGATATAAGGGTCGTAAAAGTAAAAAAAAATTGTGAGTCAGCTTTGATGTACCAAGGGTGTGCAAATCAAGTAGCCCTGGAAAAGGTGCACCCAACGAAAAGTGTACCTCATTTTCCACAATACTGCACCTGGAGTCCTTGGTGATATGCATGGAGAACATGCCTGCTCTTGCTCTAGTAGGAAGTGCTTTCCTCAGCGACCTCCAAGCAAATGTTTGAATCTTGTTGTACAATTTATAAGTAATGTTGAAGTTACATTTGCCATTTGGAGTAAGATCCCAACAAAGAATGTCCATGCCATCATTAAGAATGAATGGGACACTTATAATAGTGGAAGCAATAGGTTTGTCAAACAAAGAATGGATGAGTTGGGCATTTGCATCCTTTTTGACATGTTACCCAAACACCATTCACTTTGATAGGGTAAACAAAGTTATTAGGCCGAATGACTAGATGGTTATAAACATCCGTTCAAGTTGGGCACCATGGAGAGCTCAAAGTGGAGACATTGCCTTGTGTAAGTTGATAGAAAGAAAAGGCTTTAAGCAAAGGCGGAACTTTAAGAATGGAGGTTCAGAAAGCGTAATTTGGGATATTTTGTTTAGCATTCCAAATGGAAGAATGAGGGAAGTATTTGGATTTCAAAACCTTGTATATGTGTCGCTTGTTATCATTTGCAATTCTCCAGGCAACAACAAGAATAAGGCGTTGATTCATGGCTTGCATATTCCTGATCTACCCCCCCCCCCCTTGATTTTTGGGGGTGCAAATGTCTTTCTGGGCTCTTGAGCATTGTGCCTTAGCTCCAGCCTCTTCTCTAACACATGTCCACCAAAAAATCTTAATGATAGTCGTGAATTTAGCAAAGAGTTTCTTAGTGAAAAGAATATTTGACATATAGTAGACGGGGATATAGAAAAAATAGATTAAATGAGCTCAAGCCTAGTAGCATGAGAGAGCTTGTTGGACCTGTAAGTAGGCAGCTTGTTGTTAAATTTGCCATAAACAAAATTGTAAGCAGTGGTTCTATCATTAGCAGGCAAAATCAGTGGGTGCCCTAAATGAATAGACCTATGGTTAATGCTTGGCATAGGTAAAAATTTAATGGGTGATAAGGTTTGGGTCGACATTAGCACAAAATGTCATAACAGACTTGTCCAAGTTAGAAGTCTAGCCAAAGTCGCGACAAAAATGTTGAATATATAAGATGAGACATTTGAGTAGCCTCAAGCACAGAAGAATTGCAATTGACAATCAAGTCGTCAACAAGAGCAAAGAGTAAATAGAAGGGCGGTTTGGTCCAAGAGAAATGACTGCAAGATTATTATTTTTCATAGCCTCTTGTACAGCCAAAGAGAGCTCATTGGTTGCAAGAACAAAAAGATAGGGAGAAAGGGGGTAGCCTTGCGTTTGCGTAATGCCTCTACTACTTTGAAATCTCACAAAAGCCTGGCCATTAACAATCATAGAGAAGACAAGCATAGAGATGTATACATAGATGATATATAAAATGACCTTGCAACCCTTTACGTGAAAGTGCAAAAAAAATATGTAATTCCACTCTAAATGGCCAAAAGTCTTAGCTATATATCAATCTTAAGCAAGAAAAAAAAAAGCGTGTTTCCAAGAAGGGCAAAGGAATGAGTGAACTCTTGAGCAATAAAAGGTCCATATTACAAAGACTGATAGTCTTGTAATCAGAAACGACATATATCTAGTTTCTTGGGCTCATGGCCATTTCTCCCCATTAGGTTATACACCCTCTGTAAACTAATATAAGAGTGTTTAAATCACTACTTTAGTAATCTAAACGCTCTTATATTAGTTTACGGAGGGAGTACATAAAATAAGTAACCGTATCATAGTTCAGCAACCGTAAAATGAGTAATCTGCCTGAAAGTTCAAGGAAACGTGACAAGGGAGAGCAGAGAGTGCCACTAGCTAATGTTGCATGCACTTCACTCTCTTGCTTGCCCCAAGCAAACGCAAATGGCAAACCATTTGGGAACCACGGCGACGTACAGAACGGCTGAACCGGCACCTGCCACGCGGCGAACGGCCGGAGATACCACGAGCGGCCCAGGGTGCGGCCGGCGATCAACTGCCGGGACAGTGACAAAAGTCACGGAATATTGTAGTCCCCCAGCCGCGTATGCTCCGTGTGCTAGTGACGTGGCGCAGTGGTAGTTGCTGATGGAGCCGGACGTTATTGGCTGTGGGCGCTCCAGGTGCTGCATGGCGGGAGACACCTCACCTGCCACGAGAGCCTTCCCCGCACGGGGGCCCGTCGGCTGCCGAGCTCCACCATCCACGTACGGCACCACGGCGGTCTGGCGAGTCATCACAAGCCGCTCTAGGCTGACGCTGGTTTCGGGGATAGTTTAGCTAGCTAGAGACGACCGGCGTTTGTCCATCCGAACGACTGTTTTTCGCAACATGACACAAACAAATATGAATTTCAGCTTATGGAGCCAGTAATTTTGGCAGTTCTTTTTATACTAGTAGCTTTATGAAGCCAGTAAATAGTGGGTAGAATATTGATCGAAATTCTGAGTTGTATGAGTCCATTTAAGTGCTAGAGAATGCAGCTATGCATGTGAGGTAGCTGAAATTTGGTCCTGAAAATGAAAAATGAGTCCTACATATCGAAGAAGTTACATGTCACTTGCACGTTCTATTACACAGAATTCTCGATTATACCCACTTCTAAAGTACGACGTACCCGGTCCCAAAGCTAAGTCAGCCAGTGTTGCCAGGAATGATCAGTAATCAGACATGCAGGCGTCTCTGGGCTTCCAACAGGAACAACATTTCCTCGGTATTGCTACCTAGTCTACCGCACGTGTAAAGAAAATCCTGCGAACGAACGATGCCATATCTGCTTTGGATCTGTAGCGATTGATTATTGTCAACAAACCCACCATTCCAGCAACCGCTTTAAACCCAAACTGATCTCGATCAAACTGCGATATCCAATCTTTTAACACTTCGTGCATACTGATACTGTATGTCGCAAGCAAAACACCAGCCGCATAAAAGCACGTATCCTCGGCAATGAATGATCATATCACACCCTAGTGATTAGCCTAGATATGTCGCCGCCAGGTTAATCCACAGACAAAGCACTTGGCCAGTTTGACAAGAATCGTGAAGCAACGTGTGGACAAGACAAACAGACAGTAGGTACTACGAGCCCCGTACGTGCAGTGACGTGCTTGTTTATGCAGCGCGGCGACAGTAATGGCGATCGAGGCCCAATTATTCAGCCCTCGCTTAGTTGCTCTCCAGTATATGTCGCTGATCAGTGATCTCCTCGTCCTCGGGCAATAATACAGGCGCCCCAGTGTATTACTACTACACCACATAGATAGACAAAAACAAAGGAAGGAGATCGACGCAGGCGTGTATATACTAGTGTACTTATTGCGAGCTGCAGCTGTGCCACTCACTCTCGACGTGCGGATGTGGCCTGTAGGATCAGCGCAGAATGCAGAATTATACTACTACTGGTACAATGTACACGCACTGGCATTGTTAGAAAATGAGATGCAGCATGAGCTGTGGCCTCCTCCTCCTTTAGTTTAGCTTAGCGCCGATCGATCGTCCCACATGCTCGATTACAAGACGCTTAAGTGCGCTTGGTTGGGGAGCAGATCCGCACGGTGCTCCCCTAATCGTCTCCGCGGAGAATAATCCCCACCAGTCGCTGTCTACTTATGTTGTTGGAATGATAATAGTAATATAGTGCCAGTGTGTTCGATCCAGTGGGATCTGCCATAAATGAGCTGATTTCCTTCAGCTCTTGAGAGAGCAAACTACACATGATTGGATTGGAGTCAACATGCCAGGGTGAAACCAGTTGACGACGGATTTACTACTTTGTTCGAGAGATTACAACTTTCGGTGCAAATGGGAGCTATCTTTGGAATGTCTGTACAATTGGACTGCTATTATATCATCAAGTGATCGTAAAACTGTACTGCTGTAACACCCCAGGTTTGTAGTATCAAGTATTAGAAGGAATCCACAGTTTCAGCTAGAACTAAGTGCGTATGTCTCATACTCCAGTGAGCCTCTGAACTAAAGCGGGAACAAGCAACCTGTCGAAGAAAGCGCACCTCGCTCATCGGTGCCTCGGCTTTACTTCCACTTCGTTGACATCGCGGATAAAGATCTTAGTACCAGGTTCATCCCTGTAAAGTGCAAAAGCGGCGGTTAAATTGACGGTTCAGCGGTTCTATCTTGAATGATAGGGGAATGTTCCTAGGGTATAGCAAAATTTTGGTCTTACTCTATTTTTCCCCTTTCGTAAGTGTAACTGGATGCAACAGCGAGCAGATTGTTATCCTTGCTGAAAGACAGAGCAGCAATGCTAGTTGGGTACCTGCGGGACTGCAATCGGAACAGAAAAAAAAAAATCAGATATCCCGAGGTCTGAATTCCTGACACAGAATTAGGACTAGTTTGTTTGGCAGATAAATCGCGGGGCAAGAAACACCTGAAACAATCTCTTTTTCGTATCTCCATCCCAAGTGTACACAAATCCATCACATCCGCCCGTTGCGAACGTTCCATAGCTGCGTATGTCAGATTAGGCTATTAAAGGAGCTGAAAGTTGATGACAGTGTGTGCGAGTGCGAGAGAGATGAGGGGCATCTTACACTGGGTGGAATGCAATTGCATTAACAGGATATGCAACCCTCTCTCTGTCCTCGGTCAATCGATGGCACTTGAAACCATACCTGACGAAAATAAACAGGCAATGAAAACCATAAGGCTAGGTATAAAGGTGGAACCACTCGGCATGAGTGGTTAGCTATATAAAAAACAATGAACAGTGCCCAAAAAAAAGGTATAAAGGTGGAACGCAAGTGACCTTATGTAGAATAAGAAGCCAATTGAGAGCAATGTCAATACCATTATCTTTAATAAACTGTAGCTATTTAGAAAAGGTGTCATCCTTTTTTTTTTGAACAATATATACCTCTTTGCGAGACTAGACTCAGATTGGTCAAAGAAGTCCATTGCAACTCGTCCGTCCGAAGTACCCAAAGCAAATCCTACATACAAGTTAAAAATCGAGATTAAATTAAAGGACACTTTGCTGAATGTAAAGAGGCCTAAGAAATAAAATGAGAAATACGCACTGGAGACTAGAGTTCAAGACGATGATAATTACAGCTAGTTTGCGGATGAATATTCCAAACTCAAAAAAAAAAAGTTATTGATTGTGCTATGTTATGACTTAAACACCACCCATTGCCCATGGGTATTATTTTCAAGTGTAGGACTAAACTTATACAAGGATAGAGCCCTAGAAAAATCTGAAGATATATCACTAATGTTGATTACTACAATTATCCTGCCAACGGAATTAAAATGTCAGGTAAGAGAAGGTTCAAAACTAAAATTAAAAACGTAGTCAGATGCCACACAGAACTGAAGACACCATTAATGTGGATCAACCATTAACCCACGAGGACTAGACAGAAATAGAAGGCCATAGTCAAAATAGCGCTGGAGCACTAGAACAATGAAGAAACCAATTGAGATCAGTTGCAAATATTTCATTCTGAATCAATATAGATAGTGACGCAAGGCGTTGGCATTATATGAGACTGAAGGGATATCTGAAATTCAGGTTCTGCTATGAATAGTTCATTATGAGATAGACATGTTTTTAAGCTCTATTGCTGGAAAATCATATCCTGAAAGAGACACTGACAAGCTAAATCTTAACGATAATTAAGGAAACAGTAGAAAGTCATGCTTTCAACAAATTCATGTATGCTGTTGGAATAGAGAAGTTCAAACTTTCCCAACAGGTTGACCTGTTACTGTACCTTCAACAGTTGAATCAAAGATCATAAATCATCCACACCCTTGAACCGTTGAAAGTTAAAAACCGAATCGGAAATTCAATAACCATAGGAAAAAATGACCATACTTGGCAAGCATCATGTAGATTAAGGAGCAATGGAGCCGAATGATAATCTATACAAAAACTGGTAACAGCATTGTTGCATGAATCTCAAACAGTACAAGATAACAGTTCTCATGGCGCCTTTCCAAATGAACAAGAAGGGTTCATGCCAAACAAGGAAGGTAAATTCCATGCCAGCTTAGTACATATTTTGTATTTTACACAAATCAACAAAAATAAGGTTCAATTCATGCCAGTGGTATTTAGCAGGAATATTGATCAATGCATATTGGCAGAATTATCATAAGAACGTCTTACCAGTTTCGTTTGGATAACACTGAACACAGCGTGTTTGAGAACTCAGAAAAGGCTTCCTTTGCGCAGGCTCAGACATGTTGCGCAAATCATAAACATTCACATGCTCTCCTGCTGTTGCAACAACCAACTTATGTCCTGCTAATGAAAGTGCGTACACACGTTCAGGTTGGGCGTGTGTCCCAATAAGTGTATATTCTGGCCCATTCGCACCTCTTCGATCCCAACACTTTATAGTCCTATCCCAGCTTCCAGTGATTACTTGACCTGGCATAAGACAGTACACAAGCATATGATGTTTAAGGTTGTTATTAAGAGTGACAAATTATCTGTTTATTAATGAATTATAGTTGTGCAGGAAATGCCAGAGCCATTGTACGTGAGATACTGTAACCAATATGCTTGATTTTCTTAATTTGTCATACATACTATAAGTCTCTAGGCTGTCTAGTAGGGTGAAATGTTCACCTGACCTATTCGGTTAAGACTCATCTAGTAATCCACATGAGCTCATTACCAGATGATAATAGTATAAGACATCAGGTTATCTACTACAAGTATTTTGGGTCAGAGGCAATAATACTGTAGATGCTAGTCGCATAAATGTAGAGATCACATGATTTGGATGTTTCCAGAGATGTAGGACTTGTAAACTGAATATATTTTTGACGCAACAAAGGACGAACGTGGTAAACTTCAAACAATAACTGCCCACATTAGGACTTCTGAATTCTTAAGGCATATTTCACCACTGTCTACTATAGTCTTCATCAGCATCGCGTTGCATGTCTATTGATAAAGACCAGACCCACCATGTAGCTATATATCCTCCTAGATTATCTAGTATTCATTCAACAGATATCATCTAGGCTCTTTCAGTTTCTCATAATGGGATTTAGGAACAACTATTGAATGATGGGCAGATGAACAATACAGAACTAAGCATAAAAACAGAAGATGAATATCATAAGCAAATACATGGAGTGGATATTTATTAAATACTCTATCTTAAAACATAAGTAAAATAGACCCAAAAATCATTATTGTTGCACGGTAACAGAAGACAGCTGTATTTTATATGAAGCTCATTATGATAGTCCTAAACCAACACCAGGAAGAAATAAAGCATGAACTCACCTAGCATAGCGGTACATTGAACTATTACAATTTGGGGGTCAGATTGACAAGGTTCTTAACTTAATTAACCCATCTCTAGCAACAAGAAGGTTTTAATAAATTAGCAATGTTCTTCAGAAACTGGAGTTTGACAACACAATGGCACTATTCAGCAAAAGCGAACAGGCAAAAGTAATTAAGCAAGTACCTGTATCAGAGTACTCCACACAGCGAACTGGACCATCATGGGTTCCCAAGCGATAACTACTTCCGGAACTAAAGGACAGCCTGCATTATATGTAGTACAACAAAACAGATCCGAAACATACATGTCATCAGTTGAGCTTCGATTTCTACGAATGATCTGACCAAACAGAAATTTAAATTCAGTTAACTGTGCTGAATAAAATATGCTATTGCCTATGCTGCGGGCATTTGGGTCTGAAATCCACTAAAATCATGTCCCTACTTCCTACCGACCCATTTTAACATCACAAATGCACTTCTGCAATGCAAAGCTCCGCCTCTGTTCGGGACTATGGTGCGAAACTGTACCGCGTCCCCAACCATTCAATCAGAATCGCTAAGCAAAATACCAATCAAACGGGACGGGAAGATGAGTAGGTGATCGCTATCACCTCACCTCCGCACGACGTGGTCACTGGAGGCGCTGAACCCCGAGGAGTCGTCCTCGTGGAAGCAGCAGTCCAGCACGGGCGTCTTGTGCGGGAACGCCCCCACCAGCGCGTCGGTGGCATCGACGTCCAGGAGCCGCACCGTCTGGAAGGAGCGAACGCGCACGCATAACCAAGCCCGCACAGGCACAGAACCCAACGGATCAAACCAAGCAGCTAGGGTTTTGTTTCCTTGGAGAAGTAGGAGGCGCGTGAGGCTTGTAAACTAACCTTCTCCCATGAGGAGACGAGGAGGCGGTCGCTGTGCTTCGAGAAGCGGAGGTTGGAGACGCCATCCCTCGGCGGGTGCCCCAGCTCCCTGCCCAACCCGTTGCGGCCGCCGCCAGCATCGACCGGCGGCTGGCCGGTGGCGGGCGCGCTCATGGCGGGGTCAGGAGGAGGAGGAGGCGGCGGTGGTGATTCTGGGTAGCCTTGGGTGCTGGGGTTTGCGGTAGGTAGGATGCGGTGGGGACCGAAATTTGAACCCGCGACGAACGAGCCGTGGAGCAGAGCGCGGGGTTTATAGAGGAGAGGGAACGGTTTCGGGAAGGAATGGCCAGTTTGGTACCACCCGCCCGACCCCCGAGTCGCCGTCGTATGGGCCAGCTTTAGCATTAACTGGGCTTTGGATTTGGGCTGGGTGTATGGTCCGAATCGGCTTATCTGGTGAATTCAGCGAAATCACTGGTTAAGAAAATCGTATAAAATCAAGCAATAAAACGGATGCGTTAATGCGCAATGGCTCATTCGTGAATAGAGTTTCATGCTTCAGCTACTTCGTTGAAGAGATCCATGGAAACTCAAAAAAGAAAAGCGGACGGCATTGTTCATGCATTGTTCATACAATAGCCAGAAAAATAAGTTCCCCCGCCGGCTATTCAAAAAAGAAAGACTTACTTTTTCATAATCTTTCTTTTATCGAGCATAATAAGTACCCCAGCAAAGGTCACTCCCACCTTCTGTGCCACTTGTCACACCTGAGATTTTTATGTTTTTTGTAGATTTTTTTTAATGTTTTATCCCTTGCACCGTGCGTCCAAATCACGAACCGGTTTCACAGTTTCCCGCGTCAGAGATCTTCGAAACTATATCCCAGAAGCACACATGTGCTTTTCACACGGTGAGCTTCACACGAGAAAAAAAAAGCTGATTTTTTTAAGGAAGTCTAGGAAAACCAAGCAAAATCCCAAAACCCGAAAAGATCGAACATACAGAAAATTAAAAAAAAAAGCATGCTTCCTCGAATGCGCTCAGCACGCGACATATGGCGACGCTGTGGCGATCCCCTTGTTGCCCGCTGGGAATCCCCCTGGATATCAATTGAATGGGTTCAAATTGAGTACCGCTTTGTCTTCATGCTATGGATCTTTCTATCTAGGGTGGGATTAAAGGACTTCTGTATATGGTATTTGGCCCAAATCTCATGTGTGTGGCCTGTTCCATTGATCCCCTTAGATAAATATTCACCCTGCATTTAGAAAATGTTCATCATGTAGTAAAAATTGTTCATCGTTATTTAGAAAATGATTTATTGTGCATTTAAAAAAATGTTAATTATGTCTTAAAAAATGTTATCACGAATCTTTAAAAACTCCATTATGAAAAATGTTCATTATGCGCTAAAAAAACTTAAAAAACATTGTTTGTGCAATTTCTGAAAATTATTTATCACATATTTAAAATGTTCATGAAATGTAACATTTTTGTTCGTGCAATTTCTGGAAAATATTTATGACATTTTTAAAATGTTCACAATATATTAAAAAAATCAACCGTGTATTGAAAAATGTTCAACATGCGTGCATTTTGTTGGGCAACGTCATAGAAAACAAAAAAAATCCACACCTACGAATCATCTCAGGATCACTATGAAGATGTAAGCACAATTGGATCTAGATTAGATCGCTTACCAATGTAACGCGGCAAAGAGGAGAGTTGGAGAAGCGTGTTGATGCAGATTCCCCTAGCTAGGTTATATCTCACAGTCGCGAGATTTTTTCCCTCGAATCGATCCATAGATCGAGCATCGAACGTACGGTGCCTCTGTAGGTATCCACACATACGGAACCATCGATCCGACAGGGCTCCACCGTCCAGAACGACAGCGCCGTCAGAGAACTAGAGAGGACCAACAACCTTGCGGCGTAGGTGGAATTGCTAGAGAGAGAGAGAGGGAGGGATAGGTGCAGCCACGGGCATGAGAGACTACTGTGTTTGGGGCTGCCCTCTCTCACTCTATTTATAAATAGGCTAGAGGAGAGGCCAACTTGGACAAGGGGCAGCAGCCCCAAAGGGGTGCGCCCCATCTAGGGCAGCCCCCAAGGGGTGTGCCCCCTCCCCAAAACCTTAGGGCACCACAAGTGGTTTGGCCACAAGCCAAAAGGGGGCACCCCACTTTTGGGCCCCTACGGCCCATGTGGTTGCGTCCCCCCCCCCCCCCCCCACTTCGGCCTTGACATGGGACTAGCCCATGGTACCCCTAGGAATATCTCGGGAGCCCGGAACCATCCCATACCCTATGGTGCTCATTTTAGGGTCTTCGAAACCTTTTCAATTTACCAAAACTTTTTCGGTTTTCATCTGAAACACTTCTGATTTTTCTGAAACACTTTCAGATCTTTCTTCGAAACACTTTATCTTTATACCGAAACTATTTCGGTGCAATTCTCATAAGTTCATACACTTCTAGCACTCAACAAATCAATAGCCCTTAAGTCATTAAGTGTGTGACCCCGCAGGTTCGGTAAAGTGTAGACATGAACCCAGAACTCCTTCCAGTTCAGTGATCAATTGCGGAACCGTGGACATCCATACTGACCCCTAGACCTGCACGAAAAAATATCGAGTGAACCTGTCATTCCCATGTGCTATTACCTTTTCTTCGCTATACTTTACAAAACCAGAGATCATATTTAGTGGCATCCTCGTGAACCAACACTTGATCACTATGCCAGTTTTCTCGTTACCGATTTTGTTCTCTTTTCTCCTTCCCATGTTCCGGCATCCCTGTAAACAAGTAACGCTGTGTTGGACAGACGATGATGGATACCGTCACACCGAGAGGGCCCTAAGAATATCTCTCCATCATCAGAGGAGCAAATCGCAGTCTCGAGCTATCTAGTCACTTGTCATACTTTTCCGATGCAGCTGAAAGTTGCCGTTATGATCACCCTGTTGCGGTTGATGTTTGACGAACCCCAAAATACATCATCCAGCATGAAGGTACTCGATACTCTCCTGGTCTAAGGAATTATGGAAACGTTAACATCTATGTGATTATACTAATAACTAAATGACGATATGATCTCGTAGTATATCAATTGATTAGGTCTGATCAGCACATGTGTTCTTCCAACAATGTGTCATCAAAGTTGTCGGCATCCTTGTTACTTTAACTATGCCCATAATCAGAAAAATAGAATCATCATTCAGCACTTGAGCTAATCTTAGAAGCAAGACTAGGAATATAATTACCATTTATTATTTCACACATGCACATGAGTTTTCTTCTGAGCCTCTTGCAAACTCGAGAATCATTGCAATTATAGCACAGAAAATTAAACATTAATTATAAACATGAAAATAAATAATAACTTTTATTATTGCCTTTAGGGCATATTTCCTTCACATTTGACAACGTACAAACATGTATTCAAAAAATGTCCAACATGTATTTAAAAAAAACTCAATGTGTATCTTAAAGTTATTTATTGTTTATTCAAAAAATGTTCAGCATTTTTTTAAATGTTAATGTGTATTGAAAAAATAAAAATCAAAGAAGAGAGAGAAAGAAAAGGAAAGAAAATAATCAGGGAAAGAGATCGAAAACCCAAATATGAAAAACGAAGAGAAACCAATAAAAACACAAAAAATAAGAAAAAACGGATGGAACCACCGAAAACCGAGCGGAAGGTTCGAAAACCAGCCATAACTCTAGACAAGAAAATTAAACAGTGATCACTACCACTAATGGGCCAGAACCTGCATCCAAACCTAGAGGCGTGCGATGTATACACCTCACAATAGGCTGTCATATAGCACTAACACAAATGCAGTCTACGTGTCTTTGAGATCTAGTAGAGATTATTAGATTTATGGTTGTCCATTGGCCCACTTAAATTCTGGACCTCCGCCCTGTAAAATTCTAAAATCTCAAAGCCCTGATTAACCCGCATGTCTTGTGTACATAGTTTAGTCGCATATTGCTAGTGGATGAGGAGAAACATAAGTATATAAAGTGAGCTGTTCTACTTCTACTTGTAGCACGAGAAAAGTGATCAACAATACACACCCTTTTTGTATGCAACATGTTGCAAGAGCAAAAAAAATTGCACAATAGTGCATTGCTGATGCTCTACGTGTACGTGTCAATGCACGAGCTCGTTGATGACGTGTTTCCTACTTTCAGGGTTTGGTTCCAGTTACGTTTTTCTCTGGCTCCCCATTGTCCTTCTTCTGCATACAGGATACCCACGAGAAATCTTAGACAGAACAGTGGTGCTTGCACACTCTTGCACACTAGCCAAGTTCCTTGCGCTATGAAACCTCACGGTGACCCCATATCACCGTGATTGTCTGTAGTGGCTGGCGTAGGACTTCATACTAGGATCGGGCAACTAGACATAGATTAGTTCGTCGGTTTTTTAGTTTTGTTAATTAAATTTCAATATTCACTAACATTAACGAATATTTTTTGTAATTCTGCAATGCGAAAAACTTTTCATAATAATGTAGATAATCAATTGAACGCGTTCAGATTGACTATCGCTTTGTCTTCGTGCTTTTGATTCATGAGCGAATATGTTAGATGTTCGTAGTCTGTCGTATGTGATATGCTCTGTTAGCACACTAATCATGTTGCTAAACTAGATTAATCATAACAAAAATTGCTTAATAACCTAATACTTATAGGGAGTGCCTAGAACTCATCTATATGAAATATAGTTTGGTCTCATTCACCTGACATCAGATGACATCACTTGTTTGTTGTCTTACCCCGATTTGGATGTAGGCCCAACCAAATTTGTTCCTTTTACTCCTATGGGCCAAGCCTGTTTGGGTTTTCTCGTATTTGCACAGTTTGTTTATGGGACTGTACAAAACAACACAGAGCAACAACAAAAGTTTGCCCCCAGCATGCACAGGTTTTTTTTAGCGAGCCCAACACACACTAGTTTGTCAGTTAGTACGTTCTGGGCTGGGTTGGGATTGTTTTTTTCTTCTTTTTTTTTGCGGACAGCAGCGATCGCCACAAGCACCGTCCAGCCTAACGTTTTCTTTTAGTATTTTTTTTTTCTAAAGTGCAGTTCTTCACCGGTTTTCTTTTCTGTTTCCATGTTTTTTCCTATTCAAGTTTTTTCTATTTTTCATGTTCCTTAAAAATAAAATATGTAAACATTTTTTTACCTTTGTCATGATATTTCAAAAAAAAAATCACACATTTCTAAAATTACATATCATATATTAAAAATAACACCCATTTGGAAAAACATGTTTAATATTATTAAAAACACTCATTGTGTGTTTAAAAAATGTTTACAATGTATTTGAATAATTGTCCAATGTGTATTTGCAAAAAAAAACAATGTATATTTAGAAAATGATTTTCAATGTTAAAAAAGTTCAACATGTGTTAAAAAAATCACTATGTATTTAAAAAAAAACAAATGCCCGCCATGTTGAGGCCCCTGCAGTTGCATGGTATGTGTGTCATGTGCAGTTGCGTGTCGAGGGGTGAACATGCAACTGGCTCGCGGTAGTTTTTTTAAGAGAAAAAGCCGAAGGAAACAAGACATTCCCTTAGACGGGGGATCGTCTTAGAATATTGTTTCTAGTGCGACGGGAGAAAATGACAAAAACATAAAAATAAAATGCAGTGCCGCCCTAATTACCGTTATGTTGTCCCCTTGCAGTTGCATGATACATGTGTCGTGTGTAGTTACATCTCTAGTCCTGGGATGCCTTGCCAATATCCCTCCCTTAGCTACAAATGCGTGTGTTTCTCTACAGTTACAATCATGGTTACAACACTTATAGTTCTAAATCGAGTGCTGGACATGCAACTACCTGAGACACCCCCCCGGCGCGTTGCAGTCGTATTGTGGAGATTTGCACAAACATGCATGGACCTTTAATTTAAGTGGCGGGCATGCAAAATATTGGCCCGACACCCCCTACTAACCCTAGTTGCAGTCATTGTGTGCACGTGCAATTGCAGTCAGGTTACAACGCTTTCAGTTGCATGTCTAGTGGTGGACATGCAACTGGTCCCGACAACTCCCCACCCGACCTTAGTTGCAATCACTTTTGTGCACCTGCAGTTGCAGTCGGGTTACAACAATTGCAGTTGCATGTCTAGTGATGGACATGCAACTGGTCGACATCCCATATCCCGACCCCAGTTATAGTCATTTTATGCACATCCAGTTGCAGGCGGGTTACAACACATCCAGTTGCAGGCGGGTTACAACATTTGCAGTTGCATGTTTGTCACTACACATGCAACTGGCCCTGACAACTCCACTTCCAACTGCAGTTGCAGTCGGGTCACAACACTTGCAGTTGCATGAATAGTGGTGGACTGATACGTCTCCAACGTATCTATAATTTTTGATTGTTCCATGCTATTATAGTATCAATCTTGGATGTTTTATATGCAATTATATGCCATTATATATCATTTTTCGGGACTAACCTATTAACCCAGTGCCAGTTGCTGTTTTCTGCTTGTTTTTGCCTTTTCAGAAAATCATTATCAAAAAGTGTCCAAACGAGAAAAAAAACTTTGGATTAATTTTTTCTGGACCAGAAGAGACCCATGAAGCTTCGGGAGAAGACCAGAAGAACCACGAGGAGGCGACAAGCCTGGAGGGCGCGCCTCCCAGGCTTGTGGGCCCCTCGTAGTCCCTCCTGACCTAATTCCAGCGCTATAAATTTCCAAATATTCCCAATATACCAGAGGGACAGAAGAGAAAACCTTTCCGCCGCCGCAAGCCTCGGTTCTACCGCGATCCCATCTGGAGGCCTTTTTCGGTACTCTGCCGGAGGGGGAATCGATCACGGAGGGCTTCTACATCAACCTTGCTGCCCTTCCAATGATGTGTGAGTAGTCTACCACAGACCTACGGGTCCATAGCTAGTAGCTAGATGGCTTTTTCTCTCTCTTTGATCTTCAATACCATGTTCTCCTTGATGTTCTTGGAGTTCTATCCGATGTATTGTGAGTTTATGATCAGATTATTCATGAGAAATATTTGAGTCTTCTCGGAACTCTTTTATGCATGATTATTATAGCTTTGTATTTCTCTCCGATCTATCGATTTGGTTTGGCCTACTAGATTGATTTATCTTGCAATGGGAGAGGTGCTTTGTGATGGGTTCAATCTTGCGGTGCTCAATCCCAGTGACAGAAGGGGACATGACACGTATTTGTATTGTTGCCATTAAGGATAAAAAGATGGGGTTTAATCATATTGCTTGAGTTTACTTTGTCCACATCATGTCATCTTGCTTAAGGCGTTACTCTGTTTCATACTTAATACCCTAGATGCATGCTGGATAGCGGTCGATGGGTGGAGTAATAGTAGTAGATGCAGGCAGGAGTCGGTCTACTTGTCTCGGACGTGATGCCTATATACATGATCATTGCCATAAATCCGTCATAATTATTTGCTTTTCTATCAATTTCCCAACAGTAATTTGTTTACCCACTGTATGCTATGCGTTCGAGAGAGAAGCCTCTAGTGAAAACTATGGCCCCCGGGTCTACTTTATCATATATTAAAAACCTAAAAATACCTTGCTGCAATCTATTTACTTTTATTTTATTTAGTATTTTAGTTTATCTATCTACCACTATCAGAATTAATCCTTGCAAATAACCGCTAAGAGGATTGGCAACCCTCCTATTTGTGTTGGGTGCAAGTGTTTGCTTTTGTGTGTGCAGGTGCGCTTAACGGAATTTTGCGTGGTTCTCCTACTGGATTGATAAACTTGGTTCTTAACTGAGGGAAATACTTATCTCTACTATACTGCATCATCCTCTCCTCTTCGGGGAAATACCAACGCAGTCTACAAGTAGCAGGAAGAATTTCTGGCGCCTTTGCCGGGGAGACATCATCAAAATTACCAAGTACCTTCGCACAAACTATCATCCACTTGCATTTATTTTATTTGCCTTTTTATTTGCATTTGCCTCTCGTTTTCATCTCCCCCACTTCTAAATTTTTTTTACAAAAACAAAAAATATATTTTTATTTGCTTGATGACTAGTTTTACCATCCCTCCTTTGTCTCCTGACTTTGAAGTTCTTTACTTCAAACAGAAGCAAGGAGAAAATTTAAAAGATGCTTGGTATAGGATAATAGAATCTTATCGTGTTTGCACCATAAAAGGGGATATGAAAATTTTGTTGCGAAACTTTTATGTAGGGCTAACTATGCCAAATAGACAACTCTTGGATTTTGCTTCTAAAGGAAATTTCATTGATAGTGATCCTAATACTGCTTACGAATTAATAGAGGGAATAATGGGAACTCCACCCTTGCAAAAAGGATCTAATTATACCCAAGAAGGGATTCAAATTTTGGAAAAGCTAGGTGACATACAAAAGAATTTGGTGGAGATACAAAATCTAATGAACCTCTCAAAAATGTTAGTGGTAACCTCAACCGCTTGAACAATCTCCTCACTATTTGCAATAAGAAGTTAGACACTTTAGATAGTAAAATTGCCCTATTTTATGAAAGTAATGGGAAGCGTAAAGAGCCTCCCGGGTTTGAAACCAACCCATATAAATTAGCAAAAACAAAGGATGACAACACTTGAAACTATGCATTATGCCTAGCTAGGGGCATAAAACAATAGCGCTTATTGGGAGGCAACCCAATGAATAAAATAAATTTTTGTCTTTACCTACTGTTCTTGTGTGTTTACACAATTATAGCCTCTGTTATGATTGTGTTTTTATCTTTTAATTTGTGTTTGTGCCAAGTAATTCCTTTGGGATGATGTTGATGATAGTATAATTGATGTTATTTGGAAAACAGAAAGTTTTGCTTCCAGTGTTGGATTTTTTATTCTGTACTGTAGCGTAAGAAAAATATGAAATTTTTACACAGTATTGGTATATGAATTGTTTACATTTTCCTAATTTTTCAGAATTTTTGGAGTCACAGAAGTATAGCTTCTAAATAGATCTTTACAGACTGTTCTGTTTTAGACAGATTCTGTTTTTGTTGCATAGTTTGCTTATTTTGATGAATCTATGGATCATATCGGGGGGTATGAGTCATGGAGAAGTTGGAGTACAGTAGCATTATGCCAATATTAAATATGAATCAATTTACAACAGTACCTAAAGTTTAAGATTTGTTTGTTATACTAACGGATCTCACGAGGTTTCTGTTGAGTTTTGTGTGCTGAAGTTTTCAAGTTTTGGGTGAGACTACGATGGATAAAGGAATAAGGAGCGGCAAGAGCCTAAGCTTGGGGATGCCCAAGGCACCCCAAGGTAATATTCAAGGAAGACTCAAGCGTCTAATCTTGGGGATGCCCCGGAAGGCATCCCCTCTTTTGTCTACAAACTATCGGTAATTCACTTGGAGCTATATTTTATTCATCACATGATATGTGTTTTACTTGGAGCGTCTTGTGATATAGTTTGTTTGCTTTTGTTTGCTTTTTAGTTTGTCACAATCATCTTTGTTGAACACACCTTTTTGAGAGGGACACACATTATTCGTGATTTGTTAGAATACTCTATGTGCTTCACTTATATCTTTTGAGCAAGGCAGTTGCTCTAGTGCTTCACTTATATCTTTTAGAGCACGACGGTGGTTATATTTTAAAGAAATAGATGCACTCTCATGCTTCACTTATATATTTTTGAGAGTCTAATAAATAGCAATGGTAATATGCACGGGTTATGAATTTGGTCCTGATATGATAGGTATTCAGTAGGGATATAATAAAAACTTTCATGTAGATCACTGAATATGATAAGTTTGATTCCTTGCAATAGTTTTGCGATATTAAGATGGTAATATGTGGGAGGTGCTAGTAGATAATTGTGGTTTAGTAAGAATATTGGTGTTAAGGTTTGTGATTCCCGAAGCATGCACGTATGATCTGTCGTTATGCTAAGAAGTTGGAGCATGATTTATTCTTGATTGTCTTCCTTTGTATGGCGGTCGGGGGCGCGCGATGGTTAACTCCTACCAACCTCCCCCCTAGGGGCATGCGTAGTAGTACTTTGCTTCGAGGGCTAATAAACTTTCGCAATAAGTATATGAGTTTTTTATGACTAATGCGAGTCCATGGATTATACGCACTCTCACCTTTCCGCAATTTGCTAGCCTCTTCGGTACCGTGCATTGCCCTTTCTCACATCGAGAGTTGGTGCAAAATTCGCCGGTGCATCCAAACCCCGTGATATGATACGCTCTATCACACATAAGCCTCCTTATATCTTCCTCAAAACAGCCACCATACCTACCTATCATGGAATTTCCATAGCCATTCCGAGATATATTGCCATGCAACTTCCACCGTTCCGTTTTTATGACACACATCGTCATTGTCATATTGCTTTGCATGATCATATAGCTAACATAGTATTTGTGGCTCAGCCACAGTTCATCATTTTTATACATGTTACGCTAGTATCATTGCACATCCTGGTACACCGCCAGAGGCATTCATATAGAGTCATATTTGTTCTAGTATCGAGTTGTAATTTTGAGTTGTAAGTAAATAAAAGTGTGATGATCATCATTATTAGAGCATTGTCCCAGTGAGGAAAGGATGATGGAGACCATGATTCCCCCACAAGTCGGGATGAAACTCTGATAACTAATGACCCACAAGTATAGGGGATCAATCGTAGTCCTTTCGATAAGTAAGAGTGTCGAACCCAACGAGGAGCAGAAGGAAATGACAAGCTGTTTTCAGCAAGGTATTTTCTACAAGCACTGAAATTATCGGTAACGAGTAGTTTGATAGCATGATAATTTGTAACAAGTGACAAGTAGCAATAGTAACAAAGAGTGCAGCAAGGTGGCCCAATCCTTTTTATAGCAAAGGACAAGCCAAAACAATCTCTTATAGTAAGCAAAGCGTTCTCGAGGACATATGGGAATTTCATCTAGTCACTTTCATCATGTTTGTTTGATTCGCGTTCGCTACTTTGATAATTTGATATGTGGGTGGACCGGTGCTTGGGTGCTGTTCTTACTTGAACAAGCCTCCCACTTATGATTACCCCCTCTCGCAAGCATCCGCAACTACGAAAGAAGAATTAAGATAACTCTAACCATAGCATTAAACATATGGATCCAAATCAGCCCCTTTCGGAATAGCGCATAAACTAGGGTTTAAGCTTCTGTCACTCTAGCAACCCATCATCTAATTACTACTCCACAATGCATTCCCTTAGGCCCAAAGATGGTGAAGTGTCATGTAGTCGACGTTCACACAACACCACTAAGAGAATCAACAACATACATATCATCACAATATCGAATGAATACCAAATTCACATGATTACTTATGACAAGACTTCTCCCATGTCCTCAATAACAAAAGTAACTACTCACAAATCATATTCATGTCCAAGATCAGAGAGGTGTTGAATAGCATAATAGATCTGAACATATAATCTTCCACCAAATAAACCAACTAGCATCAACTACAAGATGTAATCAACACTACTAGCAACCCACAGGTACCAATCTGGGGTTTTGAGACAAAGATTGAATACAAGAGATGAACTAGGGTTTGAGATGAGATGGTGCTGGTGAAGATGTTAATGAAGATTAGTCCTCCCACGATGAGAGGATCGCTGGTGATGTCGATGGCGAGGATTTCCCCCTCCCGGAGGGAAGTATCTCCGGCAGAATCTCTCCGCCGGAGAGCAAAAGTGCTCCTGCCCAAGTTCCGCCTCGACAAGGCGGCGCACCGTCCCGAAAGTCTTCTCTATATTTTTTCTAGGGCAAAATGACTTATATACCAGAAAATGGGGGCCAGAGGCTGGCCAGGGGCCCCACGAGGTACCATGGCGCGCCTGAGGGGGGGTGGCGCACCCTGGTGCCTCGTGGGCACCTGGGTGGCTCCCTCTGGTACTTCTTGCTTCCAATATTTTTTATTTATTCCAAAATAAATCTCCGTAAAATTTCAGCTCATTTGGAGATGTGCATAATAGGTATCTCTGACATAGCTTTTTCAGGTCCAGAATTCCAGCTGCCGGCAATCTCCCTCCTTGTGTAAATCTTGCATATTAAGAGAGAAAAGGCATTAGAATTGTTCCACAAAGTGTTATATTGATCAAAAACACTATAAATAACAGTAGCAAAACATGATGCAAAATGGACGTATCAACTCCCCCAAGCTTTGACCTCGCTTGCCCTCAAGCGAAAGCCGATATCGATAATCATGTCCACATGTTTAGAGAGAGAGGTGTCGATAAAAAAAAATACGGACATAGTAGCATCATGATCATTATTATAACAGCAATATTCATTATCATAAACTTCTCATGAGCAAGTAACAATTCATCACAACAATGGAGTATAAGGCATAAACTTTCTTGAAAACTAACAAACTATATTCTCAGTCAACAATGCAATTGCAATTCATCATATTTTCAGGAAGGGTCTCATGTAGGAGCTTTTCAGCAAGTCCACATACTCAACCATTATTTAGTCTTCTATGATTGCTAACACTCACGACATATATATGGAGCAAAAAGTTTTAGCCAGACACATAGAAAGATAGGGGCTTGTGATTTCGCCTCCCAACTTATTCACCTCAAGGGTGATGTCAACAATAATAACTCATGATCACTCATATCCAACTAGATATATGTGCCTAGATCTTTCCCCACCACATGATGCTTGCAAAGGAGAAAAATAAAAAGGAAATAGAGGAGAACAATATTGACTCTTGCATAAAAAGTAAATACATTAAAGTAAAGGATAGGCCCTTCGCAGAGGGAAGCAGAGGTTGTCATGCGCTTTTTGTTGTTGGATGCAAGAGCTCTTAATGCAAAGGAACGTCACTTTATATTGCCCCTTGTGATAGCAACCTTTATTATGCAGTCTGTCGCTTTTATTTCTTTACCATCACAAGTTCGTACAAAGCTTATTTCCCTTACAATAAAAGTTCAGACATATTTAGAGGCAATTTTTATTGCTTTTTGCACCGATGACAACTTACTTGAAGGATCTTATTCAATCCATAGGTAGATATAGTGGACTCTCATGACATGAAACTGGGTTTAAAGGTTTTGGATGCACAAGTAGTATCTCTACTTGGTGCAGATTTGTGGCTAGCAAAGATATTGGGCAAGCACCACATGTTGGAGGATCTATAACAATATAACTTCTATGTGAATATGAACAAACATAATTCATTACGTTGTCTTCCTTGTCCAACGTCAACAATTTGACATAAAATACTTAATGGGGCTCACAATCATAAAAGATGTCCAAGATAGTATATTTGCATGTGAATCTTCTCTTCCCTTATTAACTTTTTCATGAATTGCATCATTGACTAATGCTACGTTTGTTAACTTCCAATAAATTTTACCACTTATACTTTTCTTTATGTAATGTCATTACTTTCCATAAGATTAGCATATGATCTTTTTCATTATTTTCATTGCTAGGATTGGAACTTGAAAGTAAAGAAGCAAAAACTCAAACTACTCTTTATTATATAACTCTCAACTCGATTACATAGATAGATAGATAGATCAAGAAGCTAACACTCGAAAATAGATCATACTAAACTTTTATTCAACTAAATCACGAAATAACTAAGGATCGAACTAAAATAGATAAAGATAATGAAAGTGATGGTGATACGATACCGGGGCACCTCCCCCAAGCTTGGCACAAGCCAAGGGTAGTGCCCATACCCATGTGCTCAAGTTTCCTTCTTCGGTGATGGTGGTGGTGATGAAGTGATGGGCTTGTCCTCCGGCTTCCATGGCATAGGTTCCCCATCATAAAAAGATGAACGAGTCTCCGGAGTCCTGAAACTTGCAGCTAAACTCATACCTTTGAATCTTGCCTCATACTCAAAATTTTGGTTTTGAAGATCATAGATTTGGCCTTGGAGATAGTCGATTCGTTCATTAAGCTTGAAGATGATGTCCCCCATCGATTGGCCCTCGACCTTATGATTATGGGTGAATTTCGTGATCATGGAGTGGTTGGCGCTGAGTCCACGTTCCACCATCCCTTGGCACTTGAAGATCTCCTGCTCCACTGCTTCGAGCCTGGACTCCACGCTCCCGGTCTTCTTGGGTCCTTGAACATCCCGGATGTGAAGCACCCCCTCACGCATCTCAATGGCTTGAGGGTGTTTCATCACCTTCGGTAGGTAGGGGTTGATGACCTTCTCGTAGAACTTGTCCTTGGAAGAGCTCGATGAAGCCATAGCGATCTAGTTCTGTCAGAAAAATAGCACGAAACAAGAACAGAAGATATTTCTGCGATACGGTGGTCAAAACGTCTGGGAATATATATAAAGATTTTTTATCTTGCAAAACAAGTAATCCAGAAGAAAACGGAGTCGGGAAGGCTCACGTGGGGCCCATGAGCCACCAGGGCGCGCCTTGGGGGGGTGGCGCGCCCTGGTGCCTCGTGGGCACCAGGTGGGTCCCCTCGGCTGTTTCTTATTTTTGTATTTTTTCTAATATTCCAAAACTGACAGAAAATATTTTTATGGAATTTTTGGAGTCGGTTTACTTACCGTATCACATACCTCTTTCTTTTCAGGGTTCTGGAGTGTTCCGGAAGGTCTCTCTTATGTATTCTTCCGGTGTAATTGTTTCAATAATATTAGTTTCAACATTAATGGGAGTACCTGAAATATAGTGCTTGATTCTTTGCCCATTCACCACTCTCGGATTAGTGCCTTCAGAGTTGTTTATTTTGATGGCTCCGGAGCGATAAACTTCTTCGATGATATACGGTCCTTCCCATTTAGAGAGAAGTTTTCCTGCAAAGAATCTCAAACGAGAATTGTACAATAGAACTTGCTCACCTACTTTAAATTCCCGTTTTTGAATTCCTCTATCATGCCACCTTTTAACTTTTTCTTTAAACAATTTGGCATTTTCATAAGCTTGGGTTCTCCATTCATCTAATGAGCTAATATCAAATAACCTCTTTTCACCGGCAAGTTTAAAATCATAATTTAGTTCTTTAATTGCCCAATATGCTTTATGTTCTAACTCAAGAGGTAAATGACATGCTTTTCCATAAACCATTTTATAAGGAGACATACCCATAGGATTTTATAAGCAGTTCTATAAGCCCATAATGCATCGTCAAGTTTCTTAGACCAATTCTTTCTAGATCTATTGACGGTTTTTTGCAAAATTAATTTTATTTCTCTATTGCTCAATTCAACTTGACCACTAGTTTGAGGGTGATAGGGAGATGCAATTCTATGGTTGACATCATATTTAGCAAGCAACTTACGGAATGCACCATGAATAAAATGTGAACCACAATCAGTCATTAAATATCTAGGAACTTCAAACCTTGGGAAAATAACTTCTTTAAGCATTTTAATAGAAGTGTTATGATCAGCACTACTAGTTGGAATAGCTTCTACCCACTTAGTAACGTAATCAATAGCAACTAAAATATGAGTATACCCATTGGATTTAGGAAAAGGTCTGATAAAATCGAATCCCCAAACATCAAATGGTTCAATAGCAAGTGAATAATTCATAGGCATTTCTTGATGTCTACCAACATTACCAATTCTTTGACATTCATCACAAGATAAGACAAACTTACGAGCATCCTTGAAAAGAGTAGGCCAATAAAAACCAGATTGCAATACCTTATGTGCAGTTATGTCTCCCGCGTGGTGTCCTCCGTAAGCCTCGGAATGACACTTCCATAGGATTTGTTCTTGTTCATGCTCAGGTATACAACCCCTAATAATACCATCTACTCCTTCTTTATAAAGATGTGGGTCATCCCAGAAGTAATGTCTTAAATCATAGAAGAACTTTTTCTTTTGTTGGTATGTGAAACTAGGTGGTATATATTTAGCAACAATATAATTAGCATAGTCTGCATACCATGGAGTATTACGAGAAGCATTTATGACAGCTAATTGTTTATCGGGAAAATCATCATTAATAGGTAGTGGGTCATCAAGAACATTTTCCATTCTAGACAAATTATCTGCTACGGGATTCTCAGCTCCCTTCCTATGAGTAATATGCAAGTCAAATTCTTGTAGCAATAAAACCCACCTAATGAGTCTAGGTTTAGCATCTTTCTTTTCCATGAGATATTTAATAGCAGCATGATCGGTGTGAATAGTTACTTTAGAATCAACTATGTAAGATCTGAATTTATCACATGCAAACACAACTGCTAGAAATTCTTTTTCAGTAGTTGCATAATTTCTTTGGGCACTGTCTAGAGTTTTACTAGCATAATGGATAACATTTAATTTCTTATCAACTCTTTGCCCTAGAACAGCACCAACAACATAATCACTAGCATCACACATAATTTCAAAAGGCAAGTTCCAATCAGGTGGTTGGACAATAGGTGCAGTGGTTAAGGCTTTCTTAAGTGTTTCAAAGGCTTCTAGACAATCATCATAAAAAACAAATGGAATATCTTTTTGCAAAAGATTGGTAAGAGGCCTAGAAATTTTAGAGAAGTCTTTAATAAATCTCCTATAGAAACTAGCATGACCAAGGAAACTTCTTATACCTTTAATATCTTTAGGACATGGCATTTTCTCAATAGCATCAACCTTAGCTTTATCAACTTCAATACCTCTTTCAGAAATTTTATGCCCCAAGACAATGCCTTCATTCACCATAAAGTGGCACTTCTCCCAATTCAAGACAAGATTAGTTTCTTCACATCTCTGCAAAACTCGATCAAGGTTGCTTAAGCAATCATCAAAAGAAGTTCCGTAAACGGAAAAATCATCCATGAACACCTCAACAATCTTTTCACAAAAGTCAGAGAATATAGCAGTCATACATCTTTGAAAGGTAGCAAGTGCATTGCATAAGTCAAAAGGCATACGTCTATAAGCATAAGTTCCAAAAGGACAAGTAAAGGTGGTTTTCTCTTGATCGGGTTGTGATACGGGTATTTGAGAAAAAACGGAATAACCATCTAGGAAATAAAAGTGTGTATGCTTAGACAATCTTTCTAACATTTGATCAATAAAAGGTAAGGGGTAATGATCTTTTCTAGTAGCTTTGTTTAATTTTCTAAAATCAATTACCATCCTATAACCAGTTACAATTCTTTGTGGAATGAGTTCATTTTTATCATTAGGAACAACGGTAATACCTCCTTTCTTAAGGACACAATGAACGGGACTTACCCATCTACTATCAGCTATGGGATAGATTATACCTGCTTCCAGAAGCTTTAATATTTCAGTTCTTACCACCTCTTTCATCTTAGGATTCAATCGTCATTGGTGGTCAACAACTGGTTTAGCATCAGGCTCCATATTAATTTTGTGCTGACATAGAGTGGGACTAATGCCCTTAAGATCATCAAGAGTATATCCAATAGCAGCACGGTGCTTCTTCAGAGTTTTTAGTAATCTCTTTTCTTCATGCGCTGAAAGGTTAGCACTAATAATAACAGGATATATCTTCTTTTCATCAAGATAAGCATATTTCAATGTATCAGGCAATTGCTTCAATTCAAATACAGGATCACCCTTAGGTGGAGGAGGGCCTCCAAGAGTTTTAATAGGCAAATTATGTTAAGGATAGGTGGTTGATCAAAGAACATCTTATCTATTTCATTTCTTTCATTCATATGCATATCTTTTCGTGGTCTAGCAAATATTGTTCTAACAGATCAGTAGGAGGTACGGCAATAGAAGCAAGACCAATAATTTCATCTTTACTAGGCAATTCTTTATCATGAGGTTGTCTACAAAACTTGGAGAAATGAAATTCATGAGATATATCACCAAACTTGACTCGAACCTTTTCTTTAACATAATCGATTTCAGCATTAACGGTATTCAAGAAAGGTCTACCAAATATAATGGGACAAAATTTATCTTGTTGTGAACCAAGTACTAAGAAATCAGTAGGATATTTGATTTTACCACACAAGACTTCAACATATCTAACAATCCCAAGCGATGTAATAGTATCTCTATTCGCAAGCTTAATAGTAACATCAATATCTTCAATTTCAACAGGTGCAATATCATGCATTACTTCTTGATATAGAGAAAATGGAATAGCACTCACACTAGCACCCATATCACACAAACCATGATAGCAATGATCTCCAATCTTAACAGAAATAACATGCATGCCCACTACGGGCTTGTTCTTGTCTAACATATCTCGTTCATTTCTAACAGGTTTAGCAATTCTAGCAGCCTCCTCACAAAAGTAAATAACATGCCCATCTATATTATCGACTAAGAGATCTTTAACCATAGCAATATCAGGTTCAACTTTAATTTGTTCAGAGGGTCTGGGTGCTCTAATATTACTTTTGTTAACGACAGTTGAAGCTTTAGCATGTTCCTTAATCCTAACAGGAAAATATGGTTTCTCAATATAAGCAGTAGGCACAACTGGATCAACATGGTAAACGATTGTTTCTTCTTTAACACTAACGAGTTCCTCAATCTTTTCTTTAATAGGGGGATGATATTTAAACCACTTCTCCTTAGGGAGATTAACATGAGTAGCAAATGATTCACAAAAGGAAGCTACTATCTCAGAGTCAAGTCCATATTTAGTGCTAAATTTATGAAAAGCATCGGTAGCCATAAAAGATTTAACACAATCGAACTCAAGTATTATACCTGACTCATTACCTTTGTCGAGTTCCCAATCTTCAGAGTTGCATTTAATTCTTTCCAGAAGATCCCATCTGACTTCAATAGTTTTCTTCATAAAGGAGCCAGTCGAAGAAGAATCAAGCGTAGTTCGATTATCATGAGAAAGCCGAGCATAAAAATTCTGTAAGATAATTTCTTTTGAGAGCTCATGATTGGGGCATGTGTACATCATGTACTTAAGCCTCCCCCAAGCTTGAGCGATGCTTTCTCCTTCATGAGGCCAAAAATTATATATATAATTCCGATCACGATGAACCAAATGCATAGGACAAATTTCTGATGGAATTCTAGTTTCAATCGATTCCAGTCCCATGTATCAGTATCATCACATAGCCTATACCACATTAATGCCTTTCCCTCCAAAGATAAATGGAATACATTATTCTTAACTCCATCTCCGGATAAACCTGCAAGCTTAAACAATCCACAAATTTCATCCACATAGATTAAGTGCATATCAGGATGTACTGTTCCATCTCCTGCATAAGGATTGGCTAGCAGTTTCTCTATCATACCCGAAGGAATCTCATAATAAATATTTTCAGCAGGTGCAGTAGGTTGAGGAGCAACTATTTGTGTTTTCGGCCGAGGTGAAGATACCCCAAACAAACCCCTCAAAGGATTACTTTCCATAGTGACAAGCAACAGTAAATTTTAGCACGTAATATAAATGTTTCCTTACCAAATTCCACTCACCAAAGGCGCTTCACTCCCCGGCAACGACGCCAGAAAAGAGTCTTGATGACCCACAAGTATAGGGGATCAATCGTAGTCCTTTCAATAAGTAAGAGTGTCGAACCCAACGAGGAGCAGAAGGAAATGACAAGCGGTTTTCAGCAAGGTATTTTCTGCAAGCACTGAAATTATCGGTAACGAGTAGGTTGATAGCAAGATAATTTGTAACAAGTGACAAGTAGCAATAGTAACAAAGAGTGCAGCAAGGTGGCCCAGTCCTCTTTATAGCAAAGGACAAGCCGGAACGATCTCTTATAGTAAGCAAAGCGTTCTCGAGGACACATGGGAATTTCATCTAGTCACTTTCATCATGTTTGTTTGATTCGCGTTTGCTACTTTGATAATTTGATATGTGGGTGGACCGGTGCCTGGGTGTTGTTCTTACTTGAACAAGCCTCCCACTTATGATTACCCCCTCTCGCAAGCATCCGCAACTACGAAAGAAGAATTAAGATAACTCTAACCATAGCATTAAACATATGGATCCAAATCAGCCCCTTACAAAATAGCGCATAAACTAGGGTTTAAGCTTCTGTCACTCTAGCAACCCATCATCTAATTACTACTCCACAATGCATTCCCTTAGGCCCAAAGATGGTGAAGTGTCATGTAGTCGACGTTCACACGACACCACTAAGAGAATCAACAACATACATATCATCACAATATCGAACGAATACCAAATTCACATGATTACTTATGACAAGACTTCTCCCATGTCCTCAAGAACAAAAGTAACTACTCACAAATCATATTCATGTCCAAGATCAGAGAGGTGTTGAATAGCATAATAGATCTGAACATATAATCTTCCACCAAATAAACCAACTAGCATCAACTACAAGATGTAATCAACACTACTAGCAACCCACAGGTACCAATCTGAGGTTTTGAGACAAAGATTGAATACAAGAGATGAACTAGGGTTTGAGATGAGATGGTGCTGGTGAAGATGTTGAAGAAGATTAGTCCTCCCACGATGAGAGGATCGCTGGTGATGTCGATGGCGAGGATTTCCCCCTCCCGGAGGGAAGTATCTCCGGCAGAATCTCTCCGCCGGAGAGCAAAAGTGCTCCTGCCCAAGTTTCACCTCGAGACGGTGGCGCACCATCCCTAAAGTCTTCTCTATATTTTTCTAGGGTAAAATGACTTATATACCAGAAAATGAGGGCCAAAGGCTGGCGAGGGGCCCCACGAGGTACCAGGGCGCACCTGAGGGGGGGGGGGGGTGGCGCGCCCTGGTGCCTCGTGGGCACCTGGGTGGCCCCCTCTGGTACTTCTTGCTTCCAATATTTTTTATTTATTCCAAAATAAATCTCCGTAAAATTTCAGCTCATTTGGAGATGTGCAGAATAGGTATCTCTGACATAGCTTTTTCAGGTCCAGAATTCCAGCTGCCGGCAATCTCCCTCCTTGTGTAAATCTTGCATATTAAGAGAGAAAAGGCATTAGAATTGTTCCACAAAGTGTTATATTGATCAAAAACACTATAAATAACAGTAGCAAAACATGATGCAAAATGGACGTATCAATAACCCACAAGTATAGGGGATCAATTGTAGCTTTTTCGATAAATAGGAGTGTCGAACCCAATGAGGAGCTAAAGGTAGAATCAATATTCCCTTCAAGTTCTATCGACCACCGATACAACTCTACGCACACTTAACGTTTGCTTTACCTAGAACAAGTATGAAACTAGAAATACTTTGTAGGTGTAATGCTAGAACTACTTTGCAAGAATAAAACTAGGAGTACTCTGCGAGAATAAAACTACGAGAAATTTGCAAGATAATAAAAGTTAGTTGTTTATTAGAAAGCTTTTGTAACACAAGAGAAGGATTTGTCCCTAGGCAATCGATAACTAGACCGGTAATCATTATTGCAATTTTATATGAGGGAGAGGCATGAGCTAACATACTTTCGTACTTGGATCATGTGCACTTATGATTGGAACTCTAGCAAGCATCCGCAACTACCAAAGATCATTAAGGTAAAACCCAACCATAGCATTAAGTAACAAGTCCCGTTTACTCCCATGTGCACTTATGATTGGAACTCTAGCAACCATGTATCAGTATCATCACATAGCCTATACCACATTAATGCCTTTCCCTCCAAAGATAAATGGAATACATTATTCTTAACTCCATCTCCGGATAAACCTGCAAGCTTAAACAATCCACAAATTTCATCCACATAGATTAAGTGCATATCAGGATGTACTGTTCCATCTCCTGCATAAGGATTGGCTAGCAGTTTCTCTATCATACCCGAAGGAATCTCATAATAAATATTTTCAGCAGGTGCAGTAGGTTGAGGAGCAACTATTTGTGTTTTCGGCCGAGGTGAAGATACCCCAAACAAACCCCTCAAAGGATTACTTTCCATAGTGACAAGCAACAGTAAATTTTAGCACGTAATATAAATGTTTCCTTACCAAATTCCACTCACCAAAGGCGCTTCACTCCCCGGCAACGACGCCAGAAAAGAGTCTTGATGACCCACAAGTATAGGGGATCAATCGTAGTCCTTTCAATAAGTAAGAGTGTCGAACCCAACGAGGAGCAGAAGGAAATGACAAGCGGTTTTCAGCAAGGTATTTTCTGCAAGCACTGAAATTATCGGTAACGAGTAGGTTGATAGCAAGATAATTTGTAACAAGTGACAAGTAGCAATAGTAACAAAGAGTGCAGCAAGGTGGCCCAGTCCTCTTTATAGCAAAGGACAAGCCGGAACGATCTCTTATAGTAAGCAAAGCGTTCTCGAGGACACATGGGAATTTCATCTAGTCACTTTCATCATGTTTGTTTGATTCGCGTTTGCTACTTTGATAATTTGATATGTGGGTGGACCGGTGCCTGGGTGTTGTTCTTACTTGAACAAGCCTCCCACTTATGATTACCCCCTCTCGCAAGCATCCGCAACTACGAAAGAAGAATTAAGATAACTCTAACCATAGCATTAAACATATGGATCCAAATCAGCCCCTTACAAAATAGCGCATAAACTAGGGTTTAAGCTTCTGTCACTCTAGCAACCCATCATCTAATTACTACTCCACAATGCATTCCCTTAGGCCCAAAGATGGTGAAGTGTCATGTAGTCGACGTTCACACGACACCACTAAGAGAATCAACAACATACATATCATCACAATATCGAACGAATACCAAATTCACATGATTACTTATGACAAGACTTCTCCCATGTCCTCAAGAACAAAAGTAACTACTCACAAATCATATTCATGTCCAAGATCAGAGAGGTGTTGAATAGCATAATAGATCTGAACATATAATCTTCCACCAAATAAACCAACTAGCATCAACTACAAGATGTAATCAACACTACTAGCAACCCACAGGTACCAATCTGAGGTTTTGAGACAAAGATTGAATACAAGAGATGAACTAGGGTTTGAGATGAGATGGTGCTGGTGAAGATGTTGAAGAAGATTAGTCCTCCCACGATGAGAGGATCGCTGGTGATGTCGATGGCGAGGATTTCCCCCTCCCGGAGGGAAGTATCTCCGGCAGAATCTCTCCGCCGGAGAGCAAAAGTGCTCCTGCCCAAGTTTCACCTCGAGACGGTGGCGCACCATCCCTAAAGTCTTCTCTATATTTTTTCTAGGGTAAAATGACTTATATACCAGAAAATGAGGGCCAAAGGCTGGCGAGGGGCCCCACGAGGTACCAGGGCGCACCTGAGGGGGGGGGATGGCGCGCCCTGGTGCCTCGTGGGCACCTGGGTGGCCCCCTCTGGTACTTCTTGCTTCCAATATTTTTTATTTATTCCAAAATAAATCTCCGTAAAATTTCAGCTCATTTGGAGATGTGCAGAATAGGTATCTCTGACATAGCTTTTTCAGGTCCAGAATTCCAGCTGCCGGCAATCTCCCTCCTTGTGTAAATCTTGCATATTAAGAGAGAAAAGGCATTAGAATTGTTCCACAAAGTGTTATATTGATCAAAAACACTATAAATAACAGTAGCAAAACATGATGCAAAATGGACGTATCAATAACCCACAAGTATAGGGGATCAATTGTAGCTTTTTCGATAAATAGGAGTGTCGAACCCAATGAGGAGCTAAAGGTAGAATCAATATTCCCTTCAAGTTCTATCGACCACCGATACAACTCTACGCACACTTAACGTTTGCTTTACCTAGAACAAGTATGAAACTAGAAATACTTTGTAGGTGTAATGCTAGAACTACTTTGCAAGAATAAAACTAGGAGTACTCTGCGAGAATAAAACTACGAGAAATTTGCAAGATAATAAAAGTTAGTTGTTTATTAGAAAGCTTTTGTAACACAAGAGAAGGATTTGTCCCTAGGCAATCGATAACTAGACCGGTAATCATTATTGCAATTTTATATGAGGGAGAGGCATGAGCTAACATACTTTCGTACTTGGATCATGTGCACTTATGATTGGAACTCTAGCAAGCATCCGCAACTACCAAAGATCATTAAGGTAAAACCCAACCATAGCATTAAGTAACAAGTCCCGTTTACTCCCATATGCAACAACCCGCTCA
The DNA here is from genome assembly GCA_039707655.1 of Elymus sibiricus. Lineage (NCBI taxonomy): Eukaryota > Viridiplantae > Streptophyta > Magnoliopsida > Poales > Poaceae > Elymus > Elymus sibiricus. The sequence continues at coordinate 161,043,362 of CM077666.1, read as the reverse complement.
CGATGATTCCCCCGGAGCATAGAGCCCCCCGCCACCGAAAGAGAGGGGAAAAGAGCCCCCCTCCTTCTTCTTCTTCATTGGCCTCCCCCCTAGATGGGAGGAGAGTTCCCCCTCTGGTCCATGGCCGCCATGGCTCCCGGAGGGGAGGAGCCCCTCCGAGATTGGATCTCTCTCTCTGTTTCTCTTCTGTTTCACGTCCCTCTTTTCTGGCCTTTCACCGTTTCTTAAATATCCGGAGATCCATAACTCCGATTTGCGCTGAAATTTTAACACGATTTTTTCTCGATATAAGCTTCCTTGCAGCCGAAGAAGAGCCCCAACCGACTTATGGTGTGCTCACAAGGCAAGACCACGCGGCCTGGGGGGGGTCGTGCCCGTTTGCCTTGTGGAGGCTGCGGGCCTCCGTTTGCGTTGATTCCACCTCCCAAAAATCACATATATTCCAAAATAATTTGTTGACCCAGAAGTATAGGGGATCGATCGTAGTCCTTTCGATAAGTAAGAGTGTCGAACCCAACGAGGAGCAGAAGGAAATGACAAGCGGTTTTCAGCAAGGTATTCTCTGCAAGTACTGAAATTAGCGGTAACAGATAATTTTGATAGCAAGATAATTCGTAACAAGTAACAAATAGTAACGATAACAAATAGTGCAGAAAGGTGGCCCAATCCTTTTTTTAGCAAAGGACAAGCCGGAACGAACTCGTATAATAAGCAAAGCGTTCTCGAGGACACACGGGAATTTCATCTAGTCACTTTCATCATGTTTGTTTGATTCGCGTTCGCTACTTTGATAATTTGATATGTGGGTGGACCGGTGCTTGGGTGCTGTTCTTACTTGAACAAGCCTCCCACTTATGATTACCCCTCTCGCAAGCATCCACAACTACGAAAGAAGAATTAAGATAACTCTAACCATAGCATGAAACATATGGATCCAAATCAGCCCCTTACGGAATAGCGCATAAACTAGGGTTTAAGCTTCTGTCACTCTAGCAACCCATTATCTAATTACTACTCCACAATGCCTTCCCTTAGGCCCAAAGATGGTGAAGTGTCATGTAGTCGACGTTCACACGACACCACTAAAGGAAGCAACAACATACATATCATCAAAATATCGAACGAATACCAAATTCACATAATTACTTATGACAAGACTTCTCCCATGTCCTCAAGAACAAAAGTAACTACTCACAAATCATATTCATGTGCAAGATCAGAGGGGTATTGAATAGAATTAAGGATCTGAACATATAATCTTCCACCAAATAAACCAACTAGCATCAACTACAAGATGTAATCAACACTACTAGCAACCCACAAGTACCAATCTGAGGTTTTGAGACAAAGATTGAATACAAGAGATGAACTAGGGTTTGAGATGAGATGGTGCTGGTGAAGGTGTTGATGAAGATTGGTCCTCCCACGATGAGAGGATCGTTGGTGATGTCGATGGCTTCGATTTCCCCCTCCGGGAGGGAAGTATCACCGGCGGAATCGCTCCGGCGGAGAGCAAAATAGCTCCTGCCCTGGTTCTGCCTCGAGACAGCGGCGCTTCGTCCTGAAAGTCTTCTCTTTATTTTTTCTAGGGTAAATGACCTTCTATAGCAGAAGGAGGGGGCCTGACGCCAGCTGTGGCCCCACAAGGCAATAGGGCGAGCCCAGGGGGGCCGCGCCCTGTTGCCTTGTGGGAAACTGGTGTTTCCCCTCTGGTATTTCTTTTCTCCAGTATTTTATATATTCAATAAAAAATCTCCGTAAAATTTCAGGTCAATTGGAGCTCTGTAGAATAGGTATCTCTGATGTGGCTATTTCAGGTCCAGAATTCCAGCTGCCGGCATTCTCCCTCTTCATGTAAATCTTGCAAATTAAGAGAGAAAAGGCATAAAAATTGTACCATAAAGTGAAATAATGATTAAAAACATAATAATTAACAGTAGGAAATCATGATGCAAATTAGTCGTATCAACTCCCCCAAGCTTAGACCTCGCTTGCCCTCAAGCGAAAAGTCAAAATCGATAATCATGACCACATGTTTAGAGAGAGAGACGTCGATAAAAAATAAAATACGGACATGGAGCATCATGATCCTTATTATAACAACAATATATCATCATAAAACTTCTCATGAAAAAGTGACAATTCATCCAAAAGTTAAAGTATGAACCATAAACCAAATTGAAAACTAACAAACTATGATCTCAGTCACTGAAGCAATTGCAATTCATCATATTATCAAAAAGAGTCTATGTAATGGCTTTGTTTAGCAAGTTCACATACTCAACTATCATTTAGTCTTCTATGATTGCTGACACTCACGTCATACTTATGGGGCAAAAGTTTCAGTCGAACACATAGAAAAATAGGGGCTTATAATTTCGCCTCCCAACGTATTTACCTCAAGGGTAATGTCAACAATAATAACTCATGATCACCTACATTCAACTGGATATATATGCATGGATCAATCCCCACCACATGATGTTTGCCAAAAGAGAAAATAAAAATGGAATAGAAGAGAATTCTATTGACTCTTGCATGAAAGTAAATACATAAAGTAAAAGATAGGCCCTTCGCAGAGGGAAGCAGAGGTTGTCATGCGCTTTTGTTTTTGGATGTGCAAGCTCTTAATGTAAAGGAACGTCACTTTATATTGCCCCTTGTGATAGCGACCTTTATTATGCAGTCTGTCGCTTTTATTGCTCCACCATCACAAGATCGTACAAAGCTTATTTTCCCTTACAATAAAAGTTCATACATATTTAGGAGGAATTTTTATTGCTTTTGCACCGATGACAACTTACTTGAAGGATCTTATTCAATCCATAGGTAGATATAGTGGACTCTCATGACATGAAACTGGGTTTAAGGGTTTTGGATGCACAAGTAGTATCTCTACTTGGTGCGGATTTTTCGGCTAGCAAAGATAGGGGGCAAACACCACATGTTAGAGGATCCAAAACAATATAACTTCTATGTGAATATAAGCAAACATAACCCATTACGTTGTCTTCCTTGTCCAACGTCAACTAATTGACATAGAATATTTGATGGGGGATCACAATCATAAAAGATGTCCAAGATAGTGTATTTATATGTGAGACCTCTCTTCCTTTATTACTTTTTCATGAATTGCTACAATGACCAATGCTATGTTTGTCAGCTTCCAACAAGTTTTATCAATTATACTTCTTTTATGTGAAGTCATCACTCCCCATTGGATTAGCATATGATCTTATTTTTATTCTTTCTTTATTTCTAAGATTGGATCATCAAAAGCAAAACGCTCAACTCAAACTACTCTTTATTATATAACTTTCACACACGATTACATAGATAGATAGATCACAAAGCAAGCACTCGAAACTAAATCATACTAAAACTTTATTCTTCTAAATCACGAAATAACTAAGGATCGAACTAAGATAGATAATGATGATGAAAAAGTGATGGTGATACGATACTGGGGCGCCTCCCCCAAGCTTGGCACAAGCCAAGGGGAGTGCACATACCCATGTACTCAAGTCTCCTTCGGTGATGGTGATGATGGTGAGGTAGTGGGCTGGTCCTCCATCTTCCAAGGCATAGGCTCTCCATCATAAAAGGACGAACGTGTTTCCGGAGTCCTGAAATTTGCAGCTAAACTCATACCTTTGAACTTGGCCTCATACTCAAAATTTTGGTTTTGTAGGTCATATATTTGGGCCTGAAGATAATCAATCTGATCATTGAGCTTGAAGATGACGTCCCCAATATTCTTGCCGTCCACCTTGTGCTCACGGATGAATTCCGTGATCATGGAGTGGTTAGCACAAAGTCCGCGCTCCACCATGCCCTGGCACTTGAAGATCTCCTGTTCCACCGCTTCCAGCCTGGCCTTCTCGCTCCCAGTCTTCTTCGGCCCTTGAACATCCCAGATGTGGAGCACCCCCTCACGCATCTCAATGGCCTGAGGGTGCTTCATCACCTCCGGTAGGTATGGGTTGATGACCTTCTCATAGAAATTGTCCTTGGACGAGCTTGGAGACGTCATGGCGACCTAGATCTGTCAGAAAAATAGCCCGAAACAAGAACAGAGGAGAAACTTGCGATGCGGTGGTCAAAACATATGGGAGTATATATAAAGAATTTTTATCTTGCAAAACAAGCATACAGGAAGAAAACGGAGTCGGGAAGGCACACGTGGGCCCCACAAGGCATCAGGGCGCGCCCAGGGGGGTCGCGCCTTGTTGCCTTGTGGGCAACACGTGGGTCCCCTCGGCTGTTTCTTATTTTTGTAATTTTTCTAATATTCCAAAACAGACAGAAATATTTTTTATGGAATTTTTGGAGTCGGTTTACTTACCGTATCACATACCTACCCCTTTTCAGGGTTCTGGAGCGTTCCGGAAGGACTCTTTTATGTGCTCTTCTGGTGTCATTGTTTCAATAATATTAGTTTCAACATTAATGGGAGTACCTAAAATATAATGCTTAATTCTTTGCCCATTCACCACTCTCGGATTATTGCCTTCGGAGTTATTTATTTTGATGGCTCCGGAGCGATAAACTTCTTCGATGACATATGGCCCCTCCCATTTAGAGAGAAGTTTTCCTGCAAAAAATCTTAAACGAGAATTGTATAATAAAACATGATCACCTACTTTGAATTCCCGTTTTTGAATTCTTTTATCATGCCATCTTTTAACTTTTTCTTTAAACAACTTAGCATTTTCATAGGCTTGGGTTCTCCATTCATCCAGAGAGCTAATATCAAATAACCTCTTCTCACCGGCAAGTTTAAAATCATAGTTAAGTTCTTTAATTGCCCAATAAGCTTTATGTTCTAGGTCAAGAGGTAAATGACATGCTTTTCCATAAACCATTTTATACGGAGACATACCCATAGGATTTTTATATGCAGTTCTGTAAGCCCATAATGCATCATCAAGTTTCTTAGACCAATTCTTTCTGGATCTATTAACGGTCTTTTGCAAAATCAATTTTATTTCTCTATTAGTTAATTCAACTTGACCACTAGACTGAGGATGATAAGGAGATGCAATTCTATGGTTAACATCATATTTAGCAAGCAACTTACGGAAAGCACCATGAATAAAATGTGAACCACCATCAGTCATTAAATATCTAGGGACTCCAAACCTTGGGAAAATAACTTCTTTAAGCATATTAATAGAAGTGTTATGATCAGCACTACTAGTTGGAATAGCTTCTACCCACTTAGTAACGTAATCAACAGCAACTAAGATATGAGTATACCCGTTGGATTTAGGAAAAGGTCCCATATAGTCGAAACCCCAAACATCAAATGGTTCAATAACAAGTGAATAATTCATAGGCATTTCCTGACGTCTACCAACATTACCAATTCTTTGACATTCATCACAAGAAAGGACAAACTTACGTGCATCCTTGAAAAGAGTAGGCCAATAAAAACCGGATTGTAATACCTTGTGTGCAGTTCGGTCTCCCGCATGGTGTCCTCCATATGCCTCGGAGTGGCACTTACGTAGGATCTGTTCCTGTTCATGCTCAGGTACACAATGTCTAATAATACCATCTACTCCTTCTTTATATAGATGTGGGTCATCCCAAAAGTAATGTCTTAGATCAAAGAAAAACTTTTTCTTTTGTTGGTATGTAAAGCTAGGTGGTATGTATTTAGCAACAATGTAATTAGCATAGTCTGCATACCAAGGAGTATTACGAGAAGCATTTATCACAGCAAATTGCTCATCAGGAAAATCATCATTAATAGGAAGTGGGTCATCAAGAACATTTTCCATTCTAGACAAATTATCAGCTATGGGATTCGCAGCTCCCTTTCTATCAATAATATGCAAATCAAATTCTTGTAGCAAAAGAACCCACCTAATAAGTCTAGGTTTAGAATCTTTCTTTTCCATAAGATATTTAATAGCAGCATGATCAGTGTGAATGGTAACTTTGGAATCAACAATATAGGATCTGAATTTATCACATGCAAACACAACTGCTAGAAATTCTTTCTCAGTAGTAGCATAATTTCTTTGAGCACTGTCTAGAGTTTTACTAGCATAATGGATAACATTTAATTTCTTATCAACTATTTGTCCTAGAACAGCACCAATAGCATAATCACTAGCATCACACAAAATTTCAAAGGGTAGGTTCCAATCAGGTGGTTGGACAATAGGTGCAGAAATTAAGGCTTTCTTAAGTATTTCAAAGGCTTCTACGCAATCATCATCAAAAACGAATGGAACATCTTTTTGCAGGAGATTGGTAAGAGGTCTAGAAATTTTTAGAGAAGTCTTTTATAAACCTTCTATAGAAACCAGCATGACCAAGGAAACTTCTTATACCTTTGATATCTTGAGGATAGGGCTGGACCAAAAGCTCGTAGCTCACGAGCTTAATGAGCGCTCGATAGTTCGGCTCGTTAAGCTCGTAGCTCGCTTCTTAATGAACAGAGCCAATCATCGATTTCAGCTCGTTAAGCTTAACGAGCTTAACGAACGAGCTAACGAGTTTCACGAGTAGCTCGTTAAGCTCGTTAGTAATAACACAACACAATTTTCATCTTATGTGACAAAATTTTCGTAGCATCTTATTCCATTTATTCAATCTAATCTACATAGGAGGCAACAAACAAGTGCATTCCCCTTTATAGTCAACATCTTCCTTCTTAAAAACCACATCTAAACACTCATCATGTAGACCATAACACATCAGAATCTACTAACGAGCGATCACGAGTGCTCACGAGCTTAACGAGCTTCAAACGAACCGAGCCGAGCAGGGTTTTTTGCTCGTTAATCTTATCGAGCTTAACGAGCCGAACCTTAATGAGCACGAGCTTAACGAGCGCGAGCTTAATGAGCTGAGCTGCTCGTTAGTCCACCCCTACTTTAGGACATGGCATTTTCTCAATAGTGTCAACTTTAGCTTTATCAACTTCAATACCTCTTTCAGAAATTTTATGCCCAAGGACTATACCTTCATTCATCATAAAGTGGCACTTCTCCCAATTCAAGACAAGATTAGTTTCTTCACATCTCTGCAAAACTCGATCAAGGTTGCTTAAGCAATCATCAAAAGAAGTTCAGTAAACGGAGAAATCATCCATGAAAACCTCAACAATCTTTTCACAAAAGTCAGAGAATATAGCTGTCATACATCTTTGAAAGGTAGCAGGCGCATTACATAAACCAAAAGGCATACGACGATAAGCATAAGTTCCAAAAGGACAAGTAAAGATGGTTTTCTCTTGATCTTCAGGTGACACAGGTATTTGAGAGAAACCAGAATAACCATCTAGGAAACAAAAGTGTGTATGCTTAGCCAATCTTTCTAACATTTGATCAATAAAAGGTAAGGGGTAATGATCTTTTCTAGTAGCTTTATTTAATTTCCTGAAATCAATTACCATCCTATAACCAGTTACAATTCTTTGTGGGATAAGTTCATTTTTATCATTGGGAACAACGGTAATACGTCCTTTCTTAGGAACACAATGAACATGACTTACCCATCTACTATCAGCTATGGGATAAATTATACATGCTTACAGAAGCTTTAATATTTCAGTTCTTACCACATCCTTCATTCTAGGATTCAGCCTTCTTTGATGGTCAACAACGGGTTTAGCATCTGGCTCCATATGAATTTTATGCTGACATAAAGTGGGACTAATGCCCTTAAGATCATCGAGAGTATATCCAATAGCGGCACGGTGCTTCTTCAGAGTTTTAAGTAATCTCTTTTCTTCATCCTCTGAAAGGTTAGCACTAATAATAACAGGATATATCTTCTTTTCATCAAGATAAGCATATTTAAGAGTCTCAGGTAATTGCTTTAAATCAAATGCAAGATCACCCTTGGGTGGAGGTGGACCTCCCAAGGTTTCAACAAGCAAATTATGTTTCAGGATAGGTGCTTGTTTAAAGAATAATTCATCTATTTCATTTCTTTCATTCATATTCATGTCATTCTCATGCTCAAGCAAATATTGTTCTAACGGATCAGTAGGAGGCATAGCAATAGAAGCAAGACCAATAATTTCATCTTTATTGGGTAATTCTTTATCATGAGGTTGTCTACGAAACTTAGAGAAATTAAACTCATGAGACATCTCACCAAAATTAACACTAACAATTTCTTTAGTGCAATCAATCTTAGCATTAACAGTATTCAAGAAGGGTCTACCAAATATAATGGGACAAAAATCATCTTGTGGTGATCCAAGAACAAGAAAATCAGTAGGGTATTTGATCTTACCACACAAGACTTCAACATCTCTAACAATCCCAAGTGGTGAAATAGTATCTCTGATTGCAAGCTTAATAGTAACATCAATATCTTCAATCTCAACAGGTGGAATATCATTCATGACTTCTTGATAAAGAGTAAACGAAATAGCACTCACACTAGCACCAATATCACATAAACCATGATAGCAATGATCTCCAATTTTAATAGAAATAACAGGCATGCCAACTACAGGTTTGTTTTTACCTTTAGGGTCTGGCTTAGCAATTCTAGTTGCTTCATCACAGAAATATATGATATGTCCATCAATATTATCAACCAAAAGATCTTTAACCATTGCAACACTAGGTTCAACTTTAATTTGTTCGGAGGGTCTAGGTGCTCTAATATTACTCTTATTAACCACAGTTGAAGCTCTAGCATGTTCCTTAATCCTAACAGGGAAAGGAGGTTTCTCAATATAAGCAGTAGGCACAACTGGATCAACATGATAAACAATTGTTTCTTTTTTAACACTAACAGGTTCTTCATTCAATTCAATAGGTGGGTGATATTTAAACCATTTCTCCTTAGGGAGATCAACATGAGCAGCAAAAGATTCACAAAAGGTAGCTACTATCTCAGAGTCAAGTCCATATTTAGTGCTAAACTTACGAAAAGCATCAGTTTCCATAAAAGATTTAACACAATCAAACTCAAGATTTATACCTGACTCATTACCTTTGTCAATTTCCCAATCTTTAGAGTTACGTTTAATTCTTTCTAGAAGATCCCATCTGGACTCAATAGTTCTCTTCATAAAGGAACCAGCAGAAGAAGTATCGAGAATGGATTGATCATTATAAGAAAGCCGAGCATAAAAGTTTTGAAGAATTATTTCTCTTGAGAGCTCATGATTGGGGCATGTGTGCAACATATACTTAAGCCTCCCCCAAGCTTGAGCGATACTTTCTCCTTCACGAGGCCAAAAATTATATATATAATTCCGATCACGATGAACCAAATGCATAGGATAAAATTTCTGGTGGAATTCCAGCTTCAACCGGTTCCAGTTCCATGTTTCAGTATCATCACATAGCCTATACCACATCAATGCCTTTCCTTTCAAAGATAATGGGAATACTTTCTTCTTAACTCCATCTCCGGATAAACCTGCAAGCTTAAACAATCCACAAATTTCATCCACATAGATCAAATGCATATCGGGATGTACCGTTTCATCTCCTGCATAAGGATTAGCTAGCAGTTTCTCTATCATACCCGAAGAAATTTCATAATAAATATTTTCAGTAGGTTCAATAGGTTGAGGAGCAACTCTTATTGCTTCCGGTCGAGGTGAAGATACCCCGAACAAGCCCCTCAAAGGCAAGTGACAATAAATTTCAGCACATAATATAAATGTTTCCTTACCAAATTCCACTCACCAAAGGCGCTTCACTCCCCGGCAACGGCGCCAGAAAAGAGTCTTGATGACCCACAAGTATAGGGGATCGATCGTAGTCCTTTCGATAAGTAAGAGTGTCGAACCCAACGAGGAGCAGAAGGAAATGACAAGCGGTTTTCTGCAAGGTATTCTCTGCAATTACTGAAATTAGCGGTAACAGATAATTTTGATAGCAAGATAATTCGTAACAAGTAACAAATAGTAACGATAACAAATAGTGCAGCAAGGTGGCCCAATCCTTTTTGTAGCAAAGGACAAGCCGGAACGAACTCGTATAATAAGCAAAGCGTTCTCGAGGACACACGAGAATTTCATCTAGTCACTTTCATCATGTTTGTTTGATTCGCGTTCGCTACTTTGATATTTTGATATGTAGGTGGACCGGTGCTTGGGTGTTGTTCTTACTTGAACAAGCCTCCCACTTATGATTACCCCCTCTCGCAAGCATCCACAACTACGAAAGAAGAATTAAGATAACTATAACCATAGCATGAAACATATGGATCCAAATCAGCCCCTTACGGAATAGCGCATAAACTAGGGTTTAAGCTTCTGTCACTCTAGCAACCCATCATCTAATTACTACTCCACAATGCCTTCCCTTAGGCCCAAAGATGGTGAAGTGTCATGTAGTCGACGTTCACACGACACCACTAAAGGAAGCAACAACATACATATCATCAAAATATCGAACGAATATCAAATTCACATAATTACTTATGACAAGACTTCTCCCATGTCCTCAAGAACAAAAGTAACTACTCACAAATCATATTCATGTGCAAGATCAGAGGGGTATTGAATAGAATTAAGGATCTGAACATATAATCTTCCACCAAATAAACCAACTAGCATCAACTACAAGATGTAATCAACACTACTAGCAACCCACAAGTACCAATCTGAGGTTTTGAGACAAAGATTGAATACAAGAGATGAACTAGGGTTTGAGATGAGATGGTGCTGGTGAAGATGTTGATGAATATTGGTCCTCCCACGATGAGAGGATCGTTGGTGATGTCGATGGCTTCGATTTCCCCCTCCGGGAGGGAAGTATCCCCGGCGGAATCGCTCCGCCGGAGAGCAAAATAGCTCCTACCCTGGTTCCGCCTCGAGACGGCGGCGCTTCGTCCTGAAAGTCTTCTCTTTATTTTTTTCTAGGGCAAATGACCTTATTCTAACCTATAAGGAGGCTGGGCGACCCGCCCACCGAGGGCTCCTTTGATTTTGCTTCGTTTTGACCCTTCGATCGGGTCTGGTCGCGTCAACGCAGATGTGCCAGCCGTTTGATTTTTACAGATCGTTTTGACCCAGGATGCTTCGTGGGCGCACGATGACTGGTGGGCTCGGCGTGGACTTCGATTGGCTGGGTTAACTTTCCTCACGTCAACCATTCCCGCAGCGTCGCGTGGCTCAATGCGCGCAGGGCGCGTCGTGCGTCGTGGCCTAGCCGCGAAGGTATTGGCCGGCCCATGTGCGCCCAGTTTCTGCACCCGCGCCTGTGCTTTCCTTATGACGTGTGGGCCGGTTATGCTTCTGGTCCCGCTCGTCGGTTGCGGTGGCTGCACCGTCTCTGGCGTACATGGATTTCTTGGGTCAACTGCTCCTGCCGCGGCGCTCCTCACGCACTGTCCGCATCGTGCGTCGTGCGTCGTGCGTCGTGGGGAGTTGTTACGTCCTGCGTCAGCTGCAGAGGGTTGGATCGATGTATGTGCACCCGGATTGTGCATCCGCGTTTGTGCTGGTGTGATGACGGGTGGGCTGCCGCTGCTCCTGGTCCCGCTCGTCGGCTGCTCCTACTTTGTTTTTCTTTGCGAAATCCCGTCGCCTAATCCCCTCGCCCGCAAGCTGCACCCCTCGCTCCCTCATCCATCTCTCCCCCATCGTCGGCCGCCACAGCACGAAGGCACGAACCCTAGGCCCGGCGGGGGAAATCAGCGGGGGTTGATGCAGCGGCAAATACGGGCGGGGTCGGCCGTGGAAGGAGGCTCGGCGGCCGGAGCAGCAGGAGCAAGGAGGCGGGGTCGGCCGTGGAAGGGAGGCTCGACGGCCGGAGCAGCAGGAGCAAGGAGGCGAGGTCGGCCGTGGCAACTGCAACAGCTGCTGGTCGGCCTGACACACCGCCTCAGCCCCGTCTCCTCTGATGCGGCCCGGACGCTCAAGAGGGGTAGCTGTGCCGTGATTGCCGCGTCACTGGTGGCGAGTTCAGCGGCCGCCTCCTCCTCTTCTCTTCCAATCCAGTAAGCCCTCTCTTGAGTGCATCAGGGGATGTCGTGCCCTCAACTACGGTAAAGCACCAGGTCCACGTGAGCTCCTCCTTCAACCTGCGTGTGTGATTTCTTCCTTTTCCATGAATGCACACATCTGAAGCTTTTTTTGGTTCCCTCATCTAGATTTCTTCTGAAGTGTGCAGATTGTTATTCATTATCAGGGAGGACAATATTCGTTTCAAGGACTCATTAGGCCCAGAATATTTAGCTGGTAAGATGCATATTTCTATGATTCATCCATCTCTCTAATTCTGACCTTACAGATCAACCTGTCTCCCTCTGCCCTTCTAAATCTGGTGCTGCTACTTTTTTCTTTCTTACATGGATATATGTATGAGATTTCTTTGTTTAGGTATATTTGTGCCTGAAAGAAGTTTACATCTATTTTCTTGTTAGATGAGCTTGAATGAGAATACTTATGAGATCACATGAATGAGATGTTGACGCCCTGTATGCTCCAAAATTGTATCATTGTTCCCACACAATGGTTAGAATCCCAGTTGTTGAATCACAATAGACAAGACCATATTTCACATTTTGTATAGTCCAACCAATAATACATATGGAGCCTGGTGATGGTTATTGATATATTGTGATAGTAGTTTCCTGCATTAATAATTAGTTAATGAGCCACCCTTTTGTTTTCAACTTGAAGTGGTGCAATAGTTAAATAGATGTGTTCGTGACATTTAGCCCCAAAATTCAGTTCAGTTCGGCTGTACATCTTTTGCCGACCCCTTTTCTTGGTACTGATTGACCTTTATGTGTTAATATTTTTATTTGACTGCATTTTTTTTCCTTTAGTCCTTCCTCTTGGTGTATAATCCTGATTGTGTGAGTTTCTTTCCTGGCAGGGTATTTATGATTCAGACCATTCCATAACAAAATGCATATATTGCATCACGCTTTAGACTGTCATCAAGTTTGTGTCAACGCTTGTTCTATGGTTCAGCCTTCTTTCCCTGGCGCCGGCCCTTCTTCTTGTGGCTTCGTCCTGCTGATTAGCTTGCGTGCTTCTGCTCGCTGCCTCGGGTAAATAGCACGTTACATTGCTTCTGTGACCGGTGAGTGTTTATTGCTTGCCTGTGTATCGTTGTGTTCTTACCGGTTGTTTTCTATGCATTTCGTAGGTTGTGCGATCTCTTCTGCCGCTACGTCTCCGTTCGACTCGCCAAGGTTTGCTGTTTTCCTTTCTACATGTGTGTGTGTTTTACTTTCACTATCTGCTATGTCATGCTATCTGCCTTCATGATCGTTTAAGTATTATTATGGTGTCTGCCGTGCTGATCGTTTAAATATTTCGGATACAGCAGGGCGTTGTGTGTTGTTCGTTCTCTTGCTACTTACAGTTCGTGTATGCGTGTGAGCAGGATCTATGCACTTGTTTCCGTTGTTATACCTGTTTTGGAGACCGAGGTAGCTCGGTGCGCTTTGCCGTTGCTTTCGTATCTGTGTGAGGTTGCAGACGACGGTTCTGTTCTTGCTGGTGTAGAACTCGAGCTCCCAGGGGACGGTTCTGCTCGAGTACCATGAAGAGTTTTTTTTCCGAGCTCGGCTTGGTGTGGTTTTATGAATGGCTATGAGCAGGCTGCTCTACAGGTCTTGTGTTTTTTGCAAGGTTTATATGGATTTTTCGTTCATGACAATAACTATGAATGTATGATGGCCTATAGGAGATCTCTCTGTTCTTCGATGATCATTGCAGTTTCTTTGATTCTACTATGCTATTTACTCAGTCTGCAGGCCAGCATATTATTTAGATTCTTTCTAACTACCTTCCTATACATAGAAACGCACATCTACTTCCAAGCTCAGTACTGGTCTCCTTCCAGCTACAACCCCAAGGTATAGCTTCTGAAACAGACAACTATAATATGCTTATAACTACTTAATTGCACTCATGTTTGTGTTTTCTTTTGTACCAAATTGCCGTGCCCTGCTGGCTATACTATATGCCCACATGTTTACACATGTCTCCCTCTTCACTGGTTTTCTTTCACGCACCAGGCGAGCTCTGGTGGTCAAGCTGAAGCTTCTTCGCCTCCTTTTGAAGAAAAGGATGATAAGGATGTCCAGGCTCGAGTGACCAGGAACAAGTGGTGCTGCTTTTTATGCTGTCCATCTATATATGCATCCCTTCAGTTTGTACAGACATAACAAATATTCATTTCTGACTAGAACAAAACTTGCAGTTAAGAAACTCTGCTGCTGGAAAGGGAGCTGGGGTACTAAAGACAATATAGTTTGAGCCTGCCAGTTCTTTTTAATCCTATGGCCTGTATTTTTGCAGCAATCGTCTTTTACGTCTGGTTCCCAAAGTTATCAGTTAGCCTGCCTATTTCTCGCCGTTTGATAACCTATATTATAACTACAGAGAATATAGTTTGAGCCTGCCAGTTCTTCTGCCTTGGATATGAAACAATGAGGCAGTTTTAATATTGTCGTAGATTCCCCTGATGTCATTTTAAACTACAGGATGCTCCGCCGATAGAGAAATACCTTACAGAATGATGCTGAATGTTCTTCTACAAACTTTGGGCCTGGCGGTGGCTGAGTATCGAGGCAAAGTATGCGACAGCAAGGGGTTGATGTAGTTTTTCCTTTCGTAGTCTTCACTGATGTAGTTTTTCTGAATTACATGTCTCAGCTTTGTTCTACGACAGATGCTTCTACACTGGAATGGTAGCAACAGTACTGGACTCCATTGAGAACTGGAACTCTATACCTTTCTTGTGTAGCTCTTCCTTTCGTAGTCTTTGCTGGAAGGTGCTGGTGTAGTTTTTCTGAATTACATGTCTCCATTTGTTGTACGACAGATGCTTCTACACTGGAATGTAACCTTTTTGGAGATTCAACATGTTTCTGACTTGTTGTACAATATCTCGATGGTAGTAGCTGATTTATTGTTTTAGCAAGCGTAATGGTCGATGCTTAAAACAAACAATGCTATTTTTTGCTTGAGAGTGCTTACATATGGCGTTGCTTTGTTACAAGATTACAACACCTTTTCCAGTAAATCTGATGGCTCATCTCAAGTGTTCTCCTTAATCAGAGAAGTTTCCTATTTACGCCTAAGTGGTTGCTAAAACCTATTTTTACCAAGAAAGATAAACATTTTTTTCTGCAAGCAGAAAGACAAACCTTTTCACTATATAGATTTTGAAAGACAATTCTTTTCACTATATAGATTTTGAAAGACAATTCTATCTTATTTTTTCATACCAAGACATGTATTTTTGTTTTAAATTAGACTTTATACTATTAAGTTAAGCTATATTCATATCATTATATATAATATTCCACCGTGTTTCTTATTAGAGGGGATTAAACCATGGATATGTTTTTCATCGCGAACATGGTCAATGGGTCAACTAGTATAGCAGAAGGAGGGGGCAGACGCCAGTTGTAGGCCCCACGAGGCAATAGGGCGCGTCCGGGGGGCACGCCCTGTTGCCTTGTGGGCAACTGGTGGGTCCCCTCTGGTATTTCTTTGCTCCAGTATTTTTTATATATTAAATAAAAAATCTCCATAAAATTTCAGGTCAATTGGAGCTCTGTAGAATAGGTATCTCTGATGTGGCTATTTCAGGTCCAGAATTCCAGCTGCCGGCATTCTCCCCCTTGATGTAAATCTTGCAAATTAAGAGAGAAAAGGCATAAGAATTGTACCATAAAGTGAAATAATGATTAAAAACATAATAATTAATAGTAGGAAATCATGATGCAAATTGGACGTATCATAATTCTCCGTAAAATTTTATCGCGTTTGGACTTCGTTTGATATGGATTTTCTGCGAAACAAAAAACAAGTAGAAAACAGGAACTGGCACTGGATCAATATGTTAGTCCAAGAAATCATATAAAATGTTGCCAAAAGTATGTGGAAATTGTAGAATATTGGCATGAAACAATCAAAAATTATAGATACGATGGAGACATATCAACATCACCAAGCTTAATTCCTGCTCGTCCTCGAGTAGGTAAATGATAAAAAGATAATTTTTGATGTGGAATGCTACCTAGCATAATCTTGATCATATAATCTAATCATGGCATGAATATTAAGATACAAGTGATTCAAAGCAATAGTCTATAATTTGATATAAAGACATCAATACTCAGGCATACCAACAAACAATCATGCCTTTCAAAATAAAAATGCTAAAGAAAGTTATCCTTACAAAATCATATAATCCTGTCATGCTCCATCTTCTTAACATAAAGTATTTATCATGCACTACCCCGATGACAAGCCGAGCAATTGGTTCATACTTTTTAACGCGGTTCAGCTTTTTCAACCCCCACGCAATACATGAGCGCAAGCCATGGATATAGCACTATGGGCGGAATAGAATGATGATAGAGATTAATAAGGAGAAGTCAAAAAGGGAGAAAGTCTCACATCGACGCGGCTAATCAACGGGCTATGGAGATGCCCATCAATTGATGTTAATGCGAGGAGTAGGGATTGCCATGCAACGGATGCACTAAGAGCTATAAGTGTATGAAAGCTCAAACTGAAAACTAAGTGGGTGTGCATCCAACTTGCTTGCTCATGAAGTCCTCGGGAAGTTGAGGAAGCCCATCATCGGAATATACAAGCCAAGTTCTGTAATGAAAAATTCCCACTAGTATATGAAAGTGACAACATAGGAGACTCTCTATATGAAGAACATGGTGCTACTCTGACGCACAAGTGTGGTAAAAGGATAGTAACATTGCCCCTTCTATCTTTTTCTCTCATTTTTTTTGTTTTCATTTTGTTTTCATTTTTTTTTCTTTTTTTGTTGGGCTCTTTTTGGCATCTTTTTTTTAGAACAGTCTCATGGACCTTATCCCCACTTTTTCGAGGACTCATTAGACTCCACCATTCTTTCCTCACTGGGACAATGCTCTAATAATGATGATCATCGCACTTTTATTTACTTACAACTCGATAAAAAAAACTATACAAGATGACTCTATATGAATGCCTCTGGCAATGTACCAGGATGTGCAATGATCTAGCGTAGCAAAGATATCAAAAAATGGACAAGCCATGAAAATATCATGCTAGCTATCTTACGATCATGCAAAGCAATATGACAATGAATGCTCAAGTCATGTATATGATGATGATGGAAGTTGCATGGCAATATATCTCGGAATGGCTATGGAAATTCCATGATAGGTAGGTATGGTGGCCGTTTTGAGGAAGATATAAGGAGGCTTATGTGTGATAGAGCGTATCATATCACGGGGTTTGGATGCACCGGCGAAATTTGCACCTACTCTCGAGGTGAGAAAGGGCAATGCACGGTACCGAAGAGGCCAGCAAATTGAGGAAAGGTGAGAGTGCGTATAATCCATGGACTCACATTAGTCATAAAGAACTCACATACTTATTGCGAAAGTTTATTAGCCCTCGAAGCAAAGTACTACTACGCATGCCCCTAGGGGGATAGATTGGTAGGAAAAGACCATCGCTCGTCCCTGACCGTCACTCATAAGGTAGACAATCAATAATAAATCATGCTCCAACTTCTTAGCATAACGACAGACCATATGTGCATGCTTCGGGAATCACAAACCTTAACACCAATATTCTTACTAAACCACAATCATTCACTAGTACCTCCCACATATTACCATCTCAATATCGCAAAACTATTGCAAGGAATCAAACTTATCATATTCAGCGATCTACAAGTTTTATGTAGGATTTTATGACTAACGATGTGAATGACCAATTCCTGTTGACTCTCTAAATAGATATACGTGAAGCATGAGAGTTTAATTCTTTCTACAAAAGACCACACTCTAATAAATATAAGTGAATCAAAAGAGCATTCTACAAATAACGGGTTTCTATATGTAGAGAAACAGGCATCCAAACTTCAAATGATATAAGTGAAGCACATGAAGCATTCTATAAAGCCATACTCGAAAGATATAAGTGAAATGCATGAAGCATTCTATAAATCAACCAAGGACTATCTCATACCAGCATGGAGCATAAAAGAAAAGGAAAAATAAACACAAAAGACGCTCCAAGAATTTACGCATATCATGTGAACAAAACAAAAACTGAAACATACCGATAATTGTTGAAGAAAGATGGGATGCCTTCTGGGGCATCCCCAAGCTTAGACGCATGAGTCTCCTTGAATATTTACTTGGGGTGCCTTGGGCATCCCCAAGCTTGAACTCTTGCCTCTCTTTATTCTCCTCATATCGATACCTCCTCGATCTTCGAACACTTCATCCACACAAAACTTAACCGAACTTTTTATTAGAGGGGTTAGTACATATAACATCAAATCCCATCATGTCCTTGTTGGGGAACGGAGCATGAATTTCAAAAAATTTCCTACGCTCACGCAAGATCTATCCATGGAGATGCATCGCTACGAGAAGGGAGAGTGTGTCTACGTACCCTCGTAGACCGTTAGCGGAAGCGTCTCACAACGCGGTTGATGTAATCGAACAATCCTTCGAGCTCCACTGATCGAGTACCGAACGTACGGCACCTCTGAGTTCTACACATGTGCAGCTCGGTGACGTTCCTCGCCTTCTTGATCCAGCAAGACGTCGAGGTAGTAGATGAGTTCCGTCAGCACGACGGCGTGGCGACGGTGACGGTGAAGTGATTCCGGCAGGGCTAAGCTCTCCGAAAATATGACCGAGGGTGTAAACGGTGGAGGGGGGGTGCCGCACACGGCTTGGAACAATTGTTATGTCTCCAAGGGGCACCCCCCCTCCGTATATAAAGGAGGGAGGGAGGAGGAGGCTGGCCCTAGGGGCGCACCAAAGTGGGGAGTCCTACTAGGACTCCTTAGTCCTAGTAGGATTCCACCTCCCATACGGAGTAGGAAAGGGGGAAGGGAGAGGGAAAGGAAAGAGGGGGCTGCGCCCCCTCCCCTAGTCCAATTCGGTTTGGGCAAGCGGGGGCGCGCGCCTCCTCACGTGGCCAGCCTCTCCTTTTCCCGTATGGCCCAAAAAGGCCCATTACTTCTCCCGGTGAATTCCCGTAACTCCCCGGTACTCCGAAAAATACCCGAATCACTCGGAACCTTTCCGACGTCCGAATATAGCCTTCCAATATATGAATCTTTACCTCTCGACCATTTCGAGACTCCTCGTCATGTCCGTGATCTCATACGGGACTCGGAACAAACTTCGGCCACCAATCACATAACTCATATAATACTAAATCGTCATCGAACCTTAAGTGTGCGGACCCTACGGGTTCGGGAATGATGTAGACATGACCGAGATGACTCTCCGGTCAATAACCAACAGCGGAACCTGGATGCTCATATTGGTTCCTACATATTCCACGAAGATCTTTATCGGTGAACCTCATATGACAACATACGTTGTTCCCTTTTGTCCGGCGGTATGTTACTTGCCCGAGATTCGATCGTCGGTATCTAATACCTAGTTCAATCTCGTTACCGGCAAGTCTCTTTACTCGTTCCGTAATACATCATCTTGCAACTAACTCTTTAGTCACGGTGCTTGCAAGGCTTCTGTGATGCTGTATTACCGAGAGGGCCCAGAGATACCTCTCCGATAGTCGGAGTGACAAACCCCAATCTCGATCCATGCCAACTCAACAAACACTTTCCGAGATACCTGTAGTGCACCTTTATAATCACCCAGTTACGTTGTGACGTTTGATACACCCAAAGTATTCCTACGGTATCCGGGAGTTACATGATCTCATGGTCAGAGGAACGTGTATTTGACATAGTGAAAGCAATAGCAATAAACTGAACGATCATTTGCTATGCTAACGGTTGGGTCAAGTCCATCACATCATTCTCCTAATGATGTGATCCCGTTTATCAAATGACAACTCATGTCCATGGTCAGGAAATCTTGACCATCTTTTGATCAACGAGCTAGTCTAGTAGAGGCTTACTAGGGACTCAGTATTTGTCTATTATCCACACATGTATTAAGTTTCCGGTCAATACAATTCTAGCATGAATAATAAACCATTATCATGAACGGAGAAATATGATAATAAACACTTTATTAATTGCCTCTAGGGCATATTTCCAACAGTCTCCCACTTGCACTAGAGTCAATAATCTAGTTTACATCTCCATGTAATTAACACTTAATCAGTTCTAAAGCTGATCATGTTTTGCTTGTGAGAGAGGTTTTAGTCAACGGGTCTGCAATATTCAGATCCATGTGTTCTTGGCAAATCTCTATGTAGATGCTGCTATCACACTCTGTTTGGAGCTACTCCAAAAAATTTCCCCACTATACTTATCCGGTCTGAGACTCATAGTCTTTCGGATCAGTGTTTAAAGCTTGCATCGACGTAACCCCTTACGACGAACTCTTTATCATCTCTATTCCCGAGAAATTCTTCCTTAGTCATCTTAAGGATAATTTGACCGCTGTCCAGTGATCTACTCCTGGATCACTTTGGTACCTCTTTTGCCAGACACATGGCAAGGCACACAGCTTGGCATACTTTATAGAACCTATGGTCGAGGCATAGGGGATAACCTTCATCCATTCTATTTATTTTTCCGTGGTCGAGATTTGAGTCTTACTCAACTTCACACCTTTCACCACAGTCAAGAACTCCTTCTTTGACTGATCCATTTTGAACTTCTTCAAAATCTTGTCAAGGTATATGTTTTGTGAAAGTCATATGAGGCGTCTCAATCTATCTCAATAGATTTTGATGCCTAACATGTAAACAACCTTTACCTAGATCTTCAAGTCTTACTCCACTTCACACCAGCCAAGAACTTATTTCTTTTGACTTGATCCATTTTGAACTTTTTCAAAATCTAATCAAGGTGTGTGAAAATCTTTTATCAGGTGTGTTGATCTATATCTATAGATCTCGATGCCCAAACCGTGGATAACTCAAAAAAACAGGTTTTTATTGAAAAACTCCTTTCAATTAATTCTTTATGCTTTCCAGAAATTCTACATCATTTCCAATCACATATACTTATTAGAAATGTTATAGAGCTCCCACTCACTTTGTTGTAAATACAAGTTTCTCCATAAACTTGCATAAACCCAAACGCTTTGATCACTTCATCAAAGCGAGTATTCCAGCTCCGAGATGCTTTCACCAGTCCATAGATGGATCGCTGGAGCTTGCATACTTTGTTAGCACCTTTAGGATCGACAAAACCTTCCGGTTGTATCATATACAATTCTTCCTTAAGGAATCCATTAAGGAATGCCGTTTTGACGTCCATTTGCCAGATTTCATAATCATAAAACGCGGCAATTGCTAACATAATTCTGACAGACTTTAGCATCGCTACGGGTGAGAAAGTCTCATCGTAGTCAACTCCTTGAACTTGTCGATAACCTTTAGCAACAAGTCGAGCTTTATAGACGGTGACATTACCATCAGCGTCCGTCTTCTTCTTAAAGATCCATTTATTTTTAATAGCTCGTCGTTTCATCGGGCAAGTCTACCAAAGTCCACACTTTGTTCTCATACATGGATCTAATCTCGGATTTCATGGCCTCAAGCCATTTGTCGGAATCCGGGCTCGTCATCGCTTCTTCATAGTTCGTAGGTTCACCGTTGTCTAACAACATGACCTCCAAGACAGGATTGCCGTACCAATCTGGTGCGGAGCGTGTCCTGGTTAACCTACGAGGTTCTGTAGCAACTTGATCCGAAGCCTCATGATCATCATCATCAACTTCTTCTCTGGTCTGTGTTGGTGTCATAGAAATTTCTTTCTGTGGCGTACTACTATCCAGAGGAGGTACAATTATCTCATCAAGTTCTACTTTCCTCCCACTCACTTCTTTCGAGAGAAACTCCTTCTCTAGAAAGGATCCATTCTTAGCAACGAATACTTTGCCTTCGGATCTGTGGTAGAAGGTGTACCCAACGGTCTCCTTTGGGTATCCTATGAAGACGCACTTATCCGCTTTGGGTTCGAGCTTATCTGGATGAAGCCTTTTGACATAAGCATTGCATCCCCAAACTTTCAGAAACGACATCTTAGGTTTCTTGCAAACCACAGTTCATACGGTGTCATCTCAACGGATTTAGACGGTGCCCTTGTTTAAAGTGAATGCAGCTGTCTCTAATGCATAACCCCAAAATGATAGTGGCAAATCGGTAAGAGACATCATAGAACGCACCATATCCAATAGAGTATGATTACGACGTTCGGACACACCATTACGCTGTGGTGTTCCATGTGGCGTGAGCTGTGAAACAATTCCACATTGTCTTAAGTGATTGCCAAACTCGTAACTCAAATATTCTCCTCCACGATCAGATCGTAAGAACTTTATTTTCTTGTTACGATGGTTCTCTACTTCACTCTGAAATTCTTTGAACTTTTCAAATGTTTCAGATTTATGCTTCATCAAGTAGACATAACCATATCTACTCAAATCATCAGTGAACGTGAGAATATAACGATATCCACCGCGCGCCTCAACACTCATCGGACCGCATACATCAGTATGTATTATTTCCAATAAGTTGGTTGCTCGCTCCATTGTTCCGGAGAACGGAGTTTTAGTCATCTTGCCAATAAGGCACGGTTCACATGTCTCAAATGATTCATAATCAAGAGATTCCAAAAACCCATCTGCATGGAGTTTCTTCATGTGTTTAACACTGATATGACCTAAGCGGCAGTGCCACAAATATGTGGTACTATCATTATCTTTTGGCATTCGTGTTATGAACATATGTATTACTATGATCAAGATTCTATAAACCTTTCATTTTAAGTGCATGATCATCAATGATATTATCCAAATAGAATAACAATTATTCTCTGAAATTGAATAACCGTCTTGCAATAAACACTATCAGATATAATGTTCATGCTTAACGCAAGCACCAAATAACAATTATTTAGGTTCATCACTAATCCTGAAGGTAGAGAGAGCGTGGCGATGGTGATCACATCAACCTTGGAGACACTTCCAATGCACATCGTCACCTCGTTCTTAGCTAGCCCTCGTTTATTCCGAAGCTCCATGTTTCAAGTTGTAAGCAACTGAACAAGTATCAAATACCCAGGTGCTCCTACGAGTACTAGTAAGGTACATATCAATAACATGTATATCAAATATCTTTGTTGACATTGCCAGTCTTATTATCTGCCAGTTACTTTGGGGAAGTTCCGCTCCCTGTGACATTTCCCTTTGCAATGGGAGCACTAAGTCTCGGGTTTGGTTCAGCTTTGGGTTTCTTCGCGTGAGCGGCAACTGTTTTACCGTTCTTCTTGAAGTTCCCTTTTCTTTTCCTTGCCCTTCTTGAAACTAGTGGTCTTATTAACCATCAACACTTGATGCTCCCTTTTTTTGATTTCTACATCCGCAGATTGTAGCATTGCGAATAGCTTAAGGATCTTCTATCCCTTGCATGTTTATAGTTCATCACGAAGATCCAGTAGCTTAGTGATAGTGACTAGAGAACTCTATCAATCACCACTTTATTCGGAAGTCTAACTCCCACTTGATTCAAGTGTTTGAAGTACTCAGACATTCTGAGTACATGCTCACTAACGGAGCTGTTCTCCTCCATCTTGTAGCTATAGAACTTGTCGAAGGTGTCATCCCTCTCGACCCGGGTGTGAGTCTTGAAAAACAAATTTTCAGCTCTTGGAACATCTCATATGCTCCGTGTTGCTCAAAACATATTTGGAGCTCCGGTTCTAAGCCGTAAAGTACGGCGCACTGAACTATCGAGTAGTCATCTTTTCTTGTCTGCCAGACGTTCATAATGTCCTCGGACGAAGCCGTAGGGGTTGCTCACCGAGCGGTGCATCAAAGACATAAACCTTCTGTGCAGCAGTGAGGACAATCCTCAGAATACGGACCTAGTCCGCATAGTTGCTTCCATCAAATTTCAACTTAACTTTCTCTAGGAACGCATGAAAATACAGGGGAGCTACAGCGTGGTCTATCGATCTACAACATAAGTTTTCTAAGACACTATTGACTATGTTCATGATAATTGAAGTTCAATTAATCAAATTACTTAAGAACTCCCACTTAGATTAACATCCCTCAAGTTGTCTAAGTGTAACATGATCCACATCAAACTAAACCACGCCCGATCATCACGTTAGGTGGATTAGTTATCAATGGTGAACATCTTTCATGTTGATCATATCTACTATATGACTCATGTTCGACCTTTCGGTCTCTTGTGTTCCGAGGCCATGTCTGTACATGCTAGGCTCGTCAAGTTTAACCCAAGTATTCTGCGTGTGTAAAACTGGCTTACACCCGTTGTATGCGAACGAAAGAATCCATCACACCCGATCATCACGTGGTGCTTAGAAGCGTCGAACCTTCGCAACGGTGCATATTAGGGGAGAACACTTATCTTGAAATTTAGTGAAGGGATCATCTTATAATGCTACCGTCGTCCTAAGCAAAATGAGATGCATAAAAGGATTAACATCACATGCACATATATGTGACATGATATGGCCATCATCGTCTTGTGCTTTTGATCTCCATCAGCAAAGCATCGTCATGATCTCCATCGTCACCGGGTTGACACCTTGATCTCCATCGTAGCGTCGTGAGACCTTGATCTCCATCGTAGCGTCGTGGTCATCTCGCCGGCTATTGCTACTACTACTACTGCTAACTAATAGCGGTAAAGTAAAGCAATTACATAGCGTTGGCATTGCATACAATAAAGAGAGAACCATAAGGCTCCTGCCGGTTGCCTGATAACTTACAAAACATGATCATCTCATACAACAACTTATATCACATCATGTCTTGGCCATATCACATCACCAACATACCCTGCAAAAACAAGTTAGGCGTCCTCTACTTTGTTGTTGCAAGTTTTACGTGGCAGCTACGGGTTTGCAAGAACCGTTCTTACCTACGCAAAACCACAACGTGGTGTAGTGATTGCTTTTTGATCTTCTAAAAGAACCCTCTTCATTGAAACCGATTCAACTAAAGTGAGAGAGACAGACACCCGCCAGTCACCTTTATGCAATGAGTGCACGTAGCGGTGAAACCTGTCTCGCGTAAGCGTAATGTCGGTCCGGGCCGCTTCATCTCACAATACCGCCGAATCAAGTAACAACTAGTAACGGCAAGCAATATGTATACACCCACGCCCACAACTCACTTGTGTTCTACTCGTGCAAATCACATCTACGCATAGACCTGGCTCTGATACCACTGTTGGGGAACGGAGCATGAATTTCAAAAAATTTCCTACGCTCACGCAAGATCTATCCATGGAGATGCATCGCTACGAGAAGGGAGAGTGTGTCTACGTACCATCGTAGACCGTTAGCGGAAGCGTCTCACAACGCGGTTGATGTAGTCGAACAATCCTTCGAGCTCCACTGATCGAGTACCGAACGTACGGCACCTCCGAGTTCTACACACGTGCAGCTCGGTGACGTTCCTCGCCTTCTTGATCCAGCAAGACGTCGAGGTAGTAGATGAGTTCCGTCAGCACGACGGCGTGGCGACGGTCAAAGGCGTAGCCAGATTGGGAGCACGCCCCGGGCCAACAGCCTAGCTACAGTAGAAAAATAGTGCCAAATAGTGCTATGATTGCTATAGTCAACGAGCAGATCAGCTGCCATGCCCCAGGCCATGGTCCTGGTAGCCTGGGGCCTGGCTACGCCCCTGGCGACGGTGACGGTGAAGTGATTCCGGCAGGGCTAAGCTCTCCGAAAATATGACCGAGGGTGTAAACGGTGGAGGAGGGCGCCGCACACGGCTTGGAACAATTGTTATGTCTCCAAGGGGCGCCCCCCCTCCGTATATAAAGGAGGGAGGGAGGAGGAGGCTGGCCCTAGGGGCGCACCAAAGTGGGGAGTCCTACTAGGACTCCTTAGTCCTAGTAGGATTCCACCTCCCATACGGAGTAGGAAAGGGGGAAGGGAGAGGGAAAGGAAAGAGGGGGCTGCGCCCCCTCCCCTTGTCCAATTCGGTTTGGGCAAGGGGGGGCGCGCGCCTCCTCACGTGGCCAGCCTCTCCTTTTCCCGTATGGTCCAAAAAGGCCCATTACTTCTCCCGGTGAATTCCCGTAACTCCCCGGTACTCCGAAAAATACCCGAATCACTCGGAACCTTTCCGACGTCCGAATATAGCCTTACAATATATGAATCTTTACCTCTCGACCATTTCGAGACTCCTCGTCATGTCCGTGATCTCATCCGGGACTCCGAACAAACTTCGGCCACCAATCACATAACTCATATAATACTAAATCGTCATCGAACCTTAAGTGTGCGGACCCTACGGGTTCGGGAATGATGTAGACATGACCGAGACGACTCTCCGGTCAATAACCAACAGCGGAACCTGGATGCTCATATTGGTTCCTACATATTCCACGAAGATCTTTATCGGTGAACCTCATATGACAACATACGTTGTTCCCTTTTGTCCGGCGGTATGTTACTTGCCCGAGATTCGATCATCGGTATCTAATACCTAGTTCAATCTCGTTACCGACAAGTCTCTTTACTCGTTCCGTAATACATCATCTTGCAACTAACTCTTTAGTCACGGTGCTTGCAAGGCTTCTGTGATGCTGTATTACCGAGAGGGCCCAGAGATACCTCTCCGATAGTCGGAGTGACAAACCCCAATCTCGATCCATGCCAACTCAACAAACACTTTCGGAGATACCTGTAGTGCACCTTTATAATCACCCAATTACGTTGTGACGTTTGATACACCCAAAGTATTCCTACGGTATTCGGGAGTTACATGATCTCATGGTCAGAGGAACGTGTATTTGACATAGTGAAAGCAATAGCAATAAACTGAACGATCATTTGCTATGCTAACGGTTGGGTCAAGTCCATCACATCATTCTCCTAATGATGTGATCCCATTTATCAAATGACAACTCATGTCCATGGTCAGGAAATCTTGACCATCTTTTGATCAACGAGCTAGTCTAGTAGAGGCTTACTAGGGACTCAGTATTTGTCTATTATCCACACATGTATTAAGTTTCCGGTCAATACAATTCTAGCATGAATAATAAACCATTATCATGAACGGAGAAATATGATAATAAACACTTTATTAATTGCCTCTAGGGCATATTTCCAACAGTCCTGCTGTAATATTATTGTATAATTATAATCAAACATTACCCACTGTATGCTATCACAATTCTATGGCTCCCAAGTCAATGGGGCTCAACAAGATTTCAAACATACGCAAATAAAGAAACTATAACAGCAATCTGTGAAAACAGGACAGTCTGTAAAGATGCAAATGAAACATATACTTCTTTAACTTCAAAAATTCTGAAAAATTAGGAAGTAATAAATAATTTGCATATCAATACTGTGTAAAAATTTCAGAAATTTTCATGTTCCAGTAAAATATAGAAATTCAAACACTACAGCAAAAGTTTCTGTTTTTTCACAGCACACACCAAACAAGCAATTTAAACATCCTGAAGGTAAATCTTGGCACATTATTTTTATAATACAATGGATTTGTACAAGGGGATAATTATTTTTGTTGAAAAGTTTCTGTAATTCAAGATTCACAAAGTTTCCATGGGCATGAACAAAGTTCAAGGCATGCTCCCACTTCAACGATGCTCGTCTTTCTCACTTTCACTTTTCTTTTTGAAAATTTTTAGGTTCCCCTCTATATTTTTTGTTTTTAAAAATTATAAAAGCACACAACAGAATAAAATGACTCTCTAAAACTTCCGGGTTGTCTCCCAGGCAGTGCTTTCTTTAAAGCCATTAAGCTAGGCATAAAGTGCTCAAGTAATCGATCCACCCGGATCCCAAGGTATATCAAAGCCAATTTTAATTAACAATGATTTGTAATTTAGTAGTGAGCACAAAGCAACATATATCATGCAATGATGAAGTCTAACTCTCTTCCTATGCATCGGTGATACGTCTCCAACGTATCTATAATTTATGAAGTATTCATGCCATGTTTATTATAGTTTTGTATGATTTTGGTGCACTTTTATATGACTTTTATATGATTTTTATGGACTAACATATTGACCTAGTGCCCAGTGCCAGTTGCTGTTTTCTGCTTGTTTTTGGTTTTACAGAAAATCCATATCAAATGAAGTCCAAATGCAGCGAAACTTTTTGACGATTTTTCTGGAACATAAGAGACACTAGAAGCTTCGGGAGGTGGCCAGAAGACCCACAGGGGCCCCACGAGCCACCAGGGCGCCACCCCCCAGGCACGCCCTGGTGCCTCGTGGGCCCCCTGTGGCCCTTCTTCGCGTGATTCCAACGCCAAAAAATCATATATATTCAGAAACCCCCGAAAGTTAACCTAGATGAGTTTTTACGCCGCCGCAAGCCTCTGTACCTCCACGATCTCATCTACAGCCCTTTTTCGGCACCCTGCCGGAGGGGGGAAAGCATCACCGGAGGCCATCTTCATCATCCCGGCGGTCTCCATGACGAGGAGGGAGTAGTTCACCCTCGGGGCTGAGGGTTTGTACCAGTAGCTATGTGTTTTATCTCTCTTTCTCTCTCTCGTGTTCTTGATTTGGCACGATCTTGATGTATCGCGAGCTTTGTTAATATAGTTGGATCATATGGTGTTTATTCCCTCTCTATCTTTGTTGTGATGAATCAAATCTTTTCCCTTTGAGGTTTCGTTATTGTCGGATTG
Source organism: Elymus sibiricus (assembly GCA_039707655.1). Lineage (NCBI taxonomy): Eukaryota > Viridiplantae > Streptophyta > Magnoliopsida > Poales > Poaceae > Elymus > Elymus sibiricus. The sequence continues at coordinate 161,014,772 of CM077666.1, read as the reverse complement.
AATATTTCAGATTTGAGAACACTTGATGTATGTCTTGCATATGAATACCCGTGGTGACAATGGGGTATTATATTGATTCACTTGATATATGTTTTGGCATTCAACTCACGGATTCCCGCGGTGACTGTCGAGAGTGCAAGTCTGACAGTAGTGTGTAGGGGTACGGATGAGAGGGCAGAGCCTAGCTACGGTGCAGGTGTTACACTCGGATTTACGAGTTCAGGCCCCTCAGCGGTGGAGGTAATAGCCCTACGTCTCGGTGCTCTGGAGCTGTATTGCTTGAGTGTATGATTACAAAGGATGCGAACCCTTGGAATGGAGCTGGGGAGTGGCTTATATAGTCTACGCGAGCCCTCCCATGAAGCCTGCCATTACCAGGGGTTAAGAGGGGTTTAAGGGCGCCAGGTAACGGGCGCATTGATTACAATTAATACAGACGAACATGCATCCCGACCGTTGCGCTCCCGGAGTCTCCTGGTCTTCTCTGGTCGAGTGACTTTCGGGTGCTTCGAGTGAAACAAGCTGGTCGAGTGAACTCTTGCTTTCCGAGTGGTTTATTGAACTCCGAGTGAATGTCAGTCTGCAGAAATCTTGGTCGCTGATCTGGCCCTGGGGCCCAGTATAAGGCGTGAGGAGTCCTAGGGTAGGGTCCGTAGGTCAGGCCTGTTACCCTATCCCTAGTACATGCCCTCGTCATTAGCCCCCGAATCGGTCGAGGTTAGGCGGGTCGAGTCAAGGCGAATCCCAAGGCGAGTTGAGCGCTACGGAGGCGCTCAAGAACTCCCGCTGGTCTTTAGACGGCCTTGTCTTCGCGTGGCACCTTGACGGATTCCGGACCGTGTGTCGTCAGAGTGAAATGAGTAGTCTCCATCCGAATGAAATGAGTAACCTCCATCCGAGTGAAGTGAGTAGTTTCCATCCGAATGGAATGAGTAGCCTCCATCCGAGTGAAATGAGAACTGCAACTGATTGCGTCGAGTGGACCTAGCGCTTGCAGAGGTCATCCAGGTCGGGGACGATGACGAAGAGCCGCCACGGAAGGGGCGCCGAGAAGGGGACCGCAGCTCCGACTGCTTCTCAGACCACCACACGGAAGATGCCACCGAGCGAAGCGCCTCAAGTTCCCCTCGCACCTGCCGTGACCGCGTCTCTGGGGCTGGGTTCCTCTCAGGCTAGAGCTGGTCCTGCCGTGGCTCCGTCGACTGCTTTGGCTTCGGTTCCGACTCCTCCCGTCAACATCTTCAATCTGTACAAGGTGCCGGAGGACCAAACTGGAGCCAGCAAGGAGGCGATGATCCAGGCGGAACTGATGACCCAACGGCTCAAGGAGATGTGCGCAGCTGGGAAGCTAGCGTACGATGCTAGTGCCGCTCTCCAGGAGAACGTTCGAGTAAGTGCTCTTGTAAGTCAATCTCCAAGTCGTTTTTCTTCAGTAGGAATTTCAGTCGGAAAATATCCGGTACACCCACTGGGTGTTTTTTCTTCTTTGGGCCGTCGCTCGGATCGGGCGGACCGTTCCGAGTGGATACCGTTCCAGTGGGGGCGCACTGAGTGCACCCACTGGGTGTAGTCCCCGAGGCTACCGTCGGCTGCGGGCAGTCGGCGGGAGCCTTAGAGCTCTTTTTTTTCTGTTGTTCGGCCGTCACTCGGATCGGGCGGACCATTCCGAGTGGATACCGTTCCAGTGGGGGCACGTTGAGCGCACCCACTGGGTGTAGTCTTCGAGACTGCCGTCGGCTGCGGGCAGTCGGCGGGAGCCTTAGAGCTCTTTTTTGTGTTGTTCGGCCGTCACTCGGATCGGACGGACCGTTCCGAGTGGATACCGTTCCAGTGGGGGCATGCTGAGTGCACCCACTGGGTGTAGTCCCCGAGACTGCCGTCAACTGCGGGCAGTCGGCGGGAGTCTTAGAACTTAGAATCTGATACTGGTCAAGTTTGTTCCTCCCTGATCCGAGTGAGAGGGATGCTCTTCGCTCGGAGCAGCGTTTTGACTTGGGCGAAACTGGTTCGCAGCCAAGCCCCCGAGTGAGAGGGTCGCTCTTCACTCGGAGCAGTGTTTTGACTTGGGCGAAAGCTAGTTCGTAGCCAAGCCCCCGAGTGAGAGGGATGCTCTTCACTCGGAGTAGCATTTTTAATTTGGGCGAAAGCTGGTTCGCAGCCAAGCCCCCGAGTGAGAGGGATGCTCTTCACTCGGAGTAACGTTTTGACTTGGGCGAAAGCTGGTTCGCAGCCAAGCCCCCGAGTGAGAGGGAGGCACTTCACTCGGAGTAGGATTTTAACTTGGGCGAAAGCTGGTTCACAGCCAAGCCCCCGAGTGAGAGGGATGCTCTTCACTCGGAGTAGCGTTTTTACTTGGGCGAAAGCTGGTTCGCAGCCAAGCCCCCGAGTGAGAGGGATGCTCTTCACTCGGAGTAACGTTTTGACTTGGGCGAAAGCTGGTTCGCAGCCAAGCCTCCGGGTGAGAGGGACGCTCTTCACTCGGAGGAGCATTTTTAACTTGGGCGAAAGCTGGTTCGCAGCCAAGCCCCCGAGTGAGAGGGATGCTCTTCACTCGGAGTAACGTTTTGACTTGGGCGAAAGCTGGTTCGCAGCCAAGCCCCCGAGTGAGAGGGATGCTCTTCGCTCGGAGCAGCGTTTTGACTTGGGCGAAAGCTGGTTCGCAGCCAAGCCCCCGAGTGAGAGGGTCGCTCTTCACTCGAAGCAGTGTTTTGACTTGGGCGAAAGCTGGTTCGCAGCCAAGCCCCCGAGTGAGAGGGATGCTCTTCACTCAGAGTAGCATTTTTAACTTGGGCGAAAGCTGGTTCGCAGCCAAGCCCCTGAGTGAGAGGGATGCTCTTCACTCGGAGTAACGTTTTGACTTGGGCGAAAGCTGGTTTGCAGCCAAGCCTCCGAGTGAGAGGGAGGCTCTTCACTTGGAGTAGGATTTTAACTTGGGCGAAAGCTGGTTCGCAGGCAAGCCCCCGAGTGAGAGGGATGCTCTTCACTCGGAGTAGCGTTTTTACTTGGGCGAAAGCTGGTTCGCAGCCAAGCCCCCGAGTGAGAGGGACGCTCTTCACTCGGAGGAGCGTTTTTAACTTGGGCGAAAGCTGGTTCGCAGCCAAGCCCCCAAGTGAGAGGGATGCTCTTCACTCGGAGTAACGTTTTGACTTGGGCGAAAGCTGGTTCGCAGCCAAGCTGAACGGCGTACACCCACTGGGGGTTGTAAGCCAGAGAATGTGTACGAGTGAACTTCAATGTGGAACTGGAAAAGTCATGCTTTTATTCATCAAATATCACTCGAGTACTTTTATTACATCTCATCATCAAGTAGGCTCACTGGTTTTCCCTTTGCCGTTATGGAGACGGTCCTCCTCTTCTCCGTTTGCGTACCGAGTGGCGATCTCCATCACTCGGCTCATGGTCAAAGATCCTGACTGACCAAATTTCAGGATGAGCTCCCGATATCTGACTCCTGCCTTGAAGGCACAGACTGCTTGATGCTCCGTGACATTCTCCACCACATGATGCAAGGTTGTCCACCGCTGAATGTACTCCCTCAAGGTTTCATTCGGCTTCTGCACACAATGTTGTAGCTCAGACAATCCAGCCGGGCGTTTGCACGTGCCCTCGAATGTTTTGATGAACACTCGGGTCAAATCTTCCCAGCAGTATATGCTGGCCGGAGTGAGCTGGTTGAGCCAGGCACGGGCAGACCCTTCCAGCATCAAAGGCAAATGCTTCATAGCCACATAGTCATTTCCTCCACCAATCTGCACAGCCACTCGGTAATCCTCTAACCAAGTTTCTAGCTTGGACTCACCGGTGAACTTGCTTACTCCAGCTGCCAATCTGAAGTTAGGCGGGATTTCAGCGGCCCGGATGGCCCTGCTGAAACACTCGGGCCCGGAGATGAATGCTCCACTTCCACTCGGACGATCTTTGTCCAAGTTCTCTCTCAGAGCTCTGCCTCTGTTGCCCAGGTTCTGAGCGAGAACGGATCTCGCATTGAACTGCAGGTCACGGTGGTCGACTGGCTCTCTCTGGCGATAACCGTCACCATGATGGGGAGGGCTGGCCCTCCGATCATTGCCGTAAGGACGCCTGGCGTCGTACGACCGGGGCACGTATGAGCCATCCCGCGGAGGGGGCGACTGCATGTGGCGACGATCATCTTGACGCCGCGGGGGCGTATTCCGACTGCAACCCTGCCCCGAGTACTGGTCTCGGTGGCGGTCTTGGTCGTTTCGCCGCGGAGGCGAGTGTCTGTTTCTCCTTGGAGACACTGGACTGTGGGTCGACTGAGCGGTGTCAGCCCTAACGGATCTGCTGTGAATCCGGTTGCACGACTGGGATAATGCCGAATTTTTCTCCTCTGCCGCCTTGAGCAGGGCCCGGATCTGCCGAAGACCCTCTCCCGCCTCGGATCGGGACGGCTCAATGGAATCTGCTATCCGAGTGGCCGCCGCCAGATTCTGGACGGGAGTGCGGAATACCTGGAAACTCTGCTGCTGGTCATTTGAGAACAACTGCCGCTGCCGTCGACTGGAACTGGATTGATGCTGCTTGCGGGCGCGATCGTCGAGTGACTTCTGGAGCGCTTCCAGACGATTGCGCTCAGCCAAGTTGGCCTGGCGCACGGCCTCCAAAGCCTGAGCCTCGGGGGTCGTCCCAACGATGGGCGTCTGGAGGGCCTGCTCGGTCCTGCGCTGCTGTTCCTCCCTCTACTGCCGATTGAGAGGTCGGGGGACGTACTCGTCGTCATGTCGGTCCCTGCCGCCGCCAAGATCAGGGCACGATGGGTCACCGTTCTCCGCGCCGCCGCGGCCGTATCCAGGCGGACTGGGCGGGGAATCGGCCATCAGCACCTCCGCAGCGGGATCGCTGCTCTTGCACTCGGATAGGCTTTCCGAGTGCTCATGCACGGAGGCGAACAGATCGAAAACAGGTTCATCGGGCTCGATTGCCGCGACCTGCGGGGTTGCAGCCCGCTGGGCCACCGCGTGCTTGATCCACCGCTGAAGCTGTGAGCGCCCGGAGCGCCTGCGACGACGGTTGGTGGAGAGTGAAGGCACCGATTGATACGGAGTCGATGGTTGCCGAAGAAGGACGCCGAAGGTACTCACGCGGAAGTGCGCCGCGTCGTGGACGGGAAACGCCTCGACATCCAGCGGGGCTTCCTGGAGCCACGCCGAATCGTCGGCGATGAAGCTGAGGACGCCGAAACGGATCTCGTCGCCCAGAGTCAGTCCGCCGCCGGAAATCATGGTGATGGTGGAAAAAATGCAACTACGCCGGAAGTCGCCAGACGCCTGCCCCACGGTGGGCGCCAACTGTCGTGGGTGCAAGTCTGACAGTTGTGTGTAGGGGTACGGATGAGAGGGTAGAGCCTAGCTACGGCGCAGGTGTTACACTCGGATTTACGAGTTCAGGCCCCTCAGCGGTGGAGGTAATAGCCCTACGTCTCGGTGCTCTGGAGCTGTATTGCTTGAGTGTATGATTACAAAGGATGTGAACCCTTGGAATGGAGCTGGGGAGTGGCTTATATAGTCTACGCCAGCCCTCCCATGAATGCCTGGCATTACCAGGGGTTAAGAGGGGTTTAAGGGCACCAGGTAACGGGCGCATTGATTACAATTAATACAGACGAACGTGCATCCCGACCGTTGCGCTCCCGGAGTCTCCTGGTCTTCTCTGGTCGAGTGACTTTCGGGTGCTCCGAGTGAAACAAGCTGGTCGAGTGAACTCTTGCTTTCCAAGTGGTTTGTTGAACTCCGAGTGAATGTCAGTCTGCAGAAATCTTGGTCGCTGATCTGGCCCTGGGGCCCAGTATAAGGCGTGAGGAGTCCTAGGGTAGGGTCCGTAGGTCAGGCCTGTTACCCTATCCCTAGTACATGCCCTCGTCAGTGACATTGGGGTAATCTATGCATAGGGGTTGATGCATGTTTTCATTATCTTTTCTCCGATAGAAACTTTGGGGTGCTCCTTGGAGTTCTTTGTGTGGATTGAATATTATGATTATGAAGTTGTTTGATGCATATCATATAATCAACTTATGGATACTTGTGGTGGCATTGGAGTATCTAGGTGACATTAGAATTGGTTGATGTGTATCATATGGTGTTATTTTAGTACGAACTCTAGGGCCGTTTGTGACACTCATAGGGATGGCTCGATAGATTGATCGGAAAGGATAACTTTGAGGTGGTTTCGTACCCTACAACAATTTCTATCTTATGTTCTCCGCTAATAGGAACTTTGGAGTGATTCTTTATTGCACGTTGAGGGATGGTTATATGATCCAATTATATTAGCATTGTTGAGAGATTGCACTAGCGAAAGTATGAACCCTAGGCCTTGTTTTTAAGCATTGCAATACCGTTTGTGCTCCATTTTATCACTTGCTACCTTGCTGTTTTTATATTTTCGGATTACAAAAACCTATATCTACTATCCATACTACACTTTTATCACCATCTCTTCGCCGAACTAGTGCACCTATACAATTTATCATTGTATTGGGTGTGTTGGGGACACAAGAGATTTCTTGTATTTGGTTGCAGGGTTGTTTGAGAGATACCATCTTCAACCTACGCCTCCCACGGATTGATAAACCTTAGGTCATCCACTTGAGGGAAAATTGCTACTGTCCTACAAAACTCTGCGCTTGGAGGCGCAACACGAGTCTACAAGAATAAGTTGTGTAGTAGACATCAATCGGCATGTCATAAAAGAACAATTCATGCACATCAAGTAAAGGCCAATACATAGCATAAACAGTTTCTTGCAATTTTATCGTATTGGAGACATAGAGAGGTGGAGATGTATTTCCTCTCTCATAATAATTGCAAGTAGGAGCAGCAAGCACATGCATATTATATTCATCAAAATCATCATGTGTAATGGGAAAACGCAATCCATCAATATAATCCTTAATAAGAGCAAACTTCTCCGATATAGTGTAGTTGGGAGAATTCAAAAAGATAATAGGACTATCATGTGTGGGTGCAATAGCAACTATTTCATGTTTAACATAAGGAACTATAGCAAGTTCATCTCCATAAGCATAATTCATATTGGCATCATGGCCACAAGCATAGCAAGCATCAATTTCATCAAAAAGGGATATTTCAAACGAATTCAAGGGATCATAACAATCATCATAGCATTTATCCTTCGGTAAGCATGAAGGGAAATTAAACAATGTATGAGTTGAAGAGTTACTCTCATTAGAAGGTGGGCACGGGTAGCTAATCCGCTCTTCCTCCCTTTGTTCTTCGCTCTCCTCGTCATCTTTTTCATCTAATGAGCTCACAGTTTCATCAATTTCTTCTCCATAGGTTCCTGCAAAATATTAGTCTCTTCTTGGGCAGCGGAGACTTTCTCAATAAATTCATCAATATAGACATTGTATTCATAATTCTCATGGCAATATTTAAGTATAGCAAAATTTTCAGATCTGTAAACAGCATCATCATAATTTTCACACTTTTCAAACAAAGATTCAATTTCATAAGCACCCTTAAAAGCAACAAATTCTTCTATTTGTTCCACATCATAGTAATCATATATACCATTAGCATAAGAAGCTAAGGTTTCATTGTCATTAAATTCACATGAAAAGGGAAGGTGTGGAGCCTTCATCCTAGAGCAGTAAGTATAATCATATCTTAAGCATAAATTCCAAGCATACCATTGCAACATTTTAATTTGATCCCATAAGTGTTTCCCTTTTTGAGACAAGTGATAATCCCTAAAGTATTCATGTTGATCCAAAGTAACTCCCATTATCAAGTTGAATGGAGATTTATCAGGCTTATCAAAGTAGTATTTAATATTTTTCACATAACCAGCATCGAGGGTTTTAGGAGGTTCCCCATCTCCATGAGTAGCAAGTACAACTAATTTTTTTGGTGTTTCGTGTTCCATATCCATAACTAAAGATATAAAACAACTTAGAACAGAAAATAAAAACTACTTAGTGATAAAGAAAACAAGCACACACGAGAATATCAACCCCACGCTATTGCTCCCCGGCAATGGCGCCAGAAAAAGGTCTTGATAACCCACAAGTATAGGGGATCAATTGTAGCTTTTTCGATAAATAAGAGTGTTGAACCCAACGAGGAGCTAAAGGTAGAATCAATATTCCCTTCAAGTTCTATCGACCACCGATACAACTCTACGCACACTTAACATTTGCTTTACCTAGAACAAGTATGAAACTAGAAATACTTTGTAGGTGTAATGCTAGAACTACTTTGCAAGAATAAAACTAGGAGTACTTTGCGAGAATAAAACTACGAGAAATTTGCAAGATAATAAAAGTTAGTTGTTTAGTAGAAAGCTTTTGTAACACAAGAGAAGGATTTGTCCCTAGGCAATCGATAACTAGACCGGTAATCATTATTGCAATTTTATATGAGGGAGAGGCATGAGCTAACATACTTTCATACTTGGATCATATGCACTTATGATTGGAACTCTAGCAAGCATCCGCAACTACCAAAGATCATTAAGGTAAAACCCAACCATAGCATTAAGTAACAAGTCCCCTTTACTCCCATACGCAACAACCCCCTTACTCGGTTGTAAGCTTCTGTCACTCTAGCCGCTCACTATAAGAGAATTATGAACGTATTGGAAACCCTACAGCGGGAATCCCTCACGCTTGCGCGACACGGAGGGCACCATAGGACAGCACCAAAATAAAACATACAACTCAAACCAATCACGATCATCAATCAACCCATAGGACAGAACGAATCTACTCAAACATCATAGGATTGCCATACATCATTGGATAATAATATATAGCGTTAAGCACCATGTTCAAGTAGAGATTACAGTGGGAATAGAGAGGTTACACCGCTGCATAGAGGGGGAGAGAGTTGGTGTTGACGGCGGCGAAGTTGTTGGTGAAGATCGCCGTCATGATGATTCCCCCGGCGGCACTCCGACGCCACCGGAAGAGAGAGAGGGAGAGAGCCCCCCTCCTTCTTATTCTTCCTTGGCCTCCCCCCTAGATGGGAGGAGAGTTCCCCCTCTGGTCCATGGCCGCCGTGGCTCCCGGAGGGGAGGAGCCCCTCCGAGATTGGATCTCTCTCTCTCTCTCTGTTTCTCTTCTGTTTCGCATCCCTCTTTTCTGGCCTTTCACCGTTTCTTAAATATCCGGAGATCCGTAACTCCGATTGAGCTGAAATTTTAACACGATTTTTTTTCGATATAAGCTTCCTTGCGGCCGAAGAAGAGCCCCAACCGACTGATGGTGTTCTCACAAGGCAACACCACGCGGCCTGGGGGGGTCGTGCCCATTTGCCTTGTGGAGGTTGTGGGCCTCCGTTTGCGTTGATCCCACCTCCCAAAAATCACATATATTCCAAAATAATTCTTTGTAAAATTTTATCGCATTTGGACTTCGTTTGATATGGATTTTTTGCGAAACAAAAAACAAGCAGAAAACAGGAACTGGCACTAGATCAATATGTTAGTCCAAGAAATAATATAAAATGTTGCCAAAAGTCTGTGGAAATTGTAGGATATTGGCATGAAACAATCAAAAATTATAGATATGACGGAGACGTATCAGACTCCGGACGAAAAAAAGAGGCCAAAAAGAGCCCCCAAAAAATGAGAGAAAAAGAGAGAAGGGGCAATGTTACTATCCTTTTTCCACACTTGTGCTTCAGAGTAGCACCATGTTCTTTCTTATAGAGAGTCTCCTATTTTGTCACTTTCATATACTAGTGGGAATTTTTCATTATAGAACTTGGCTTGTATATTACGATGATGGGCTTCCTCAAATGCCCAAGGTCTTCATGAGCAAGTAAGTTGGATGCACACCCACTTAGTTTTCATGTTGAGCTTTCATACACTTATAGCTCTTAGTGCATCCGTTGCATGGCAATCCCTACTCCTCGCGTTGACATCAATTGATGGGCATGTCCATAGCCCGTTGATTAGCCTCGTTGATGTGAGACTATCTTCTTGTTTTTGACTTCCCCTTATTGATCTCTACCACCACACTCTATTCCACCCATAGTGCTATATCCATGGCTTGCGCTCATGTATTGCGTGGGGGTTGAAAAAGCTGAAGCGCGTTAAAAAGTATGAACCAATTGCTTGGCTAAAACTGGGGTTGTGCATGATAAATATTTTGTGTTGAGAAGATGGAGCATGACAGGATTATATGATTTTCTAGGGATAACGTTCTTTAGCATTTTTATTTTGAAAGACATGATTGTTTATTAGTATGCCTGAGTATAGACTATTGCTTTGAATCATTCAGATCTTATTATTCATACCGTAAGAGAAAGATTAACTGATGAAACATGATAGGTAGCATTCCACATCAAATTTTTTGTTTTTATCATTTACCTACTCGAGGACGAGCAGGAATTAAGCTTGGGAATGCTTGATACGTCTCCAACGTATCTATAATTTTTGTTTGTTCCATGCTATTATAGTATCAATCTTGTATGTTTTATATGCAATTATATGCCATTATATATCATTTTTTTTGGGACTAACCTATTAACCCAGTGCCCAGTGCCAGTTGCTGTTTTCTGCTTGTTTTTGCCTTTTCAGAAAATCATTATCAAAAAGTGTCCAAATGAGAAAAAAACTTTGGATTATTTTTTTCTGGACCAGAAGAGACCCACGAAGCTTTGGGAGAAGACCAGAAGAGCCACGAGGAGGCGACAAGCCTGGAGGGCGCGCCCAGGGGGGTAGGGCGTGCCTCCCAGGCTTGTGGGCCCCTCATAGCCCCTCCTGACCTAATTCCAGCGCTATAAATTCCCAAATATTCCCAATATACCAGAGGGACAGAAGAGAAAACCTTTCCACCGCCGCAAGCCTCTGTTCTTCCGCAATCCCATCTGGAGGCCTTTTCCGGTACTCTGCCGGAGAGGGAATCGATCACGGAGGGCTTCTACATCAACCTTGCTGCCCTTCTGATGATGTGTGAGTAGTTTACCACAGACATACGGGTCCATAGCTAGTAGCTAGATGGCTTCTTCTCTCTCTTTGATCTTCAATACCATGTTCTCCTTGATGTTCTTGGAGTTCTATCCGATGTAATCTTCTTTTGCGGTGTGTTTGTTGGGATCCGATGAATTGTGAGTTTATGATCAGATTATTCATGAGAAATATTTGAGTCTTCTCTGAACTCTTTTATGCATGATTATTATAGCTTTATATTTCTCTCCGATTTGTCGATTTGGTTTAGCATACTAGATTGATTTATCTTGCAATGGGAGAGGTGCTTTGTGATGGGTTCAATCTTGCGGTGCTCAATCCCAGTGATAGAAGGGGACATGACACGTATTTGTATTGTTGCCATTAAGGATAAAAAGATGGGGTTTAATCATATTGCTTGAGTTTAGTTTGTATACATCATGTCATCTTTCTTAAGGCGTTACTCTGTTTCATACTTAATACCCTAGATGCATGCTGGATAGCGGTCGATGGGTGGAGTAATAGTAGTAGATGCAGGCAGGAGTCGGTCTACTTGTCTCGGACATGATGCCTATATACATGATCATTGCCATGAATCCATCATAATTATTTGCTTTTCTATCAATTGCCCAACAATAATTTTTTACCCACCGTATGCTATGCGTTCGAGAGAGGAGCCTCTAGTGAAAACTATGGCCCCCGGGTATACTTTATCATATATTAAAAACCTAAAAATACCTTGCTGCAATTTATTTACTTTTATTTTATTTAGTATTTTAGTTTATCTATCTACCACTATCAGAATTAATTCTTGCAAATAATCGCTAAGAGGATTGACAACCTCCTTATTTCCGTTGGGTGCAAGTGTTTGCTTTTGTGTGTGCAGGTGCGCTTAACGGAATTTTGCTTGGTTCTCCTACTGGATTGATAACCTTGGTTCTTAACTGAGGGAAATACTTATCTCTACTATACTGCATCATCCTCTCCTCTTCGGGGAAATACCAACGCAGTCTACAAGTAGCATGGACATGCAACTGGACCTGACAAACTCTCCTCACGTCCCCAATTGCATGTCTACTATGCAGATGCAAATGGGCGACAACCACCCTACTAACCCATTTGCAGTCACGTTGTGAGTCATGCAATTGCAGTCAAGTTGCAGCACTTGCAGTTGCAACTCTAGTGGTGGACATGTAATTGGCCGACACGTAATTTTAGTAAGTACAAGGATCATGCAGTTGCATGCGTGTTGTAATTTTCGTAGGCTATTTTTTTGTGAAAATAGGGTTGATAGAAATTTGCGTACTACATTTGAAAAATACAAAAATGAAAAATAAAAAGACATTCCCTTAGACGGGGGATCGTCTTAGAATATTGTTTCTAGTGCGACGGGAGAAAATGACAAAAACATAAAAATAAAATGCAGTGTCGCCCTAATTACCGTTATGTTGTCCCCTTGCAGTTGCATGATACATGTGCCGTGTGTAGTTACATCTCTAGTCCTAGGTGTAGGGGAACGCAGCAGAAAACAAAAATTTCTGGTACTGCGAGCACGCCCAGGATCACTATGGAGATGCATACAAGGTTTGATCTGATCGTTACCGACTCGTAGCGCAGCGGAAGTAGAGTCGATGTAGATTGTTGGTGCAGATCCCCACAGCTAGGATTTACTACCTCCCAACCGCGAGGATGTACTCCCTCGTCTGCCCACGGACAGTCCCTCGGACAGCCCTTCGGGAGGCAGTCGGACAGTCCCCCGGACGGTGTCACGGACAGCTCTTCGGGAGGCACACACAGAATCTCGGACAGTCACTTGACAGCCCTTCGGGAGGCACTCTCGAACAGCCCCTTGGGCAAAAAGATCGAACCTACGACCTCTCTATGGGGTTGCACACATACGGTGTCAGCTATCCGGCAGGGCTTCGCCATCCAGAACTAGTTCCCACCGGAACCCAGACAGCCTTTCGGCTCTACGAAACTCTTTTCGTGGGAGGGAGAGAAGAAGCCAGATCATTGCATGGCATTGTGTATGTGAGAAAGAGTGAGTGTGGAGTGCTCCTCTCCACCTCCTTTTATAGGAAATCCCAAGGGGTAGGGTGGCACATGAAAATACCAAAATGCCCATGAAAGGTGTCCTTCACAAGGGCATAAAAGGGAAGCCAAGTGGGCAAGTGGGGCTCCATGGAAGAGCCCCCCCTTGGCCGGCCACACCCCTTGTGGGTCCCCCCAAAGGGCCTCCCATCCATCCATGTCATCCCTAGATATTTTTGGACAAAGCCCAAAAAGGTGGCTTTCCAAAAAGTGTTTTTCACTATTCACAGAAACATTTTTCCGCGACCGTTAAATCCGAAAATATTTCTATAGGTCTTAGCATTTCCAGTACCCACTAAAATAATTTTGGACGCGTTCCGAAACAATTCTGGATCAGTGATTTTCATCAGCGAAAAGCAACCAAAGTGGTTCCGGTAGCTCCGAAACATTTCCGGTTTTTTCTCCGGAAAAATCCCAGAAGTTCCCAGAACAATTCTGGCACCCTCCAAGAATTTCCAGGTGCGTGCCGAAACCATTTTGACTTAATGGTATACCCCGAAACAGCTTTTCAGTTTTACCGAAACCCTTCCGGTGTTCTCTCTCCGGAACTCTTCCGTTGTCTCCGAAACTTTTCTGGTGACTTTCTCTCAGACTCCCTGTCTAGTATTCAGCAGATAGATGACCCTTAAGCGTGTGAACCTATAGGTTCGGTGAACTATAGACATGACCGGAACACTATCCGATCAATGATCAACATCGGAGCCGTGGACACCCATATTGACCCCTATACCCACACGAATAAATATTCGAGTGAACCTCCAGTTTGCCGTGTGCTATTCCTGTTGCTTCGCGATATGTTACAAAACCCGAGGTGAGATTTATCGGCATCCCTGTGGATCAACAACTTTGTCCACTATGCCAGTTACCTCGTTACCGGTTTTGTTCTCTCTTCTCGTTTCCGCGTTCCGGCATCCCTGTGATCAAATCACATTGTGTCTGGCCAGACGATGATGGATACCATAACACCGAGAGGGCCCAAAGAATATCTCTCCATAGTCGGAAGAGCAAATCCCATTCTTGAGCTATCAAGTTACTTGTCATACTTTTCCATGAACCCGTAAGCCACCGTAATAGCCACCCATTTACGGATGATGTTTAACAAACCCCAAAGTTCATGAAGCAAGTGCGAAGGAACTCGATACTCTCATGGTCTAAGGAATTATGCAAACGTTAACTTTCTCTGTGTTATTAACCATTAACTTGTGACGAATGTATCTCATAGCATAACATCAATTCGGGTCGATTCAACACAAGTGTTCTTCTAACAATGTGCCCTCAAAGTTTGCTGGCATAGTCATGCCCATGATCAGGAAACCAGGATCATCATGCAATACTTGAGCTAGTCTTAGAGGCCAGTCTAAGAATACATTTCATCATTTATAATTCCACACGTGCATATGAGTCTTCCTCCGAGCCTCGTGGTTATTGTAGACTCGAGAACCATAACAGTTATAGCACGGAATATAAACTTAATTAGGAACATGGGGATAAATAATAACATTTATTATTGCCTCTTGGGCATATCTCCTATAGACTCCCACTTGCACTAGAGTCAATAATCTAGTCAATGATAATGCACTTTACACCTATGGCATACTGGTGTAAAATATGCTTCGCTTGTGGTATAGCTTGATGTCCAACGGATCTGACAACTTCAGCTCCGTGTGTATCTTTGCATATCCTCGCATTTTCACGCATTCACAAAATTCATTCATATTTTGTGTGCACTTAGCTTTGTATATATGTGAATCACTGGTCGAACCTTGATTCCTCAGACTGAGCTATGGAGCAACTATCTACAATAGTGTCCCATTGACCAAAACCATCTTGGAACCATACTAAGTTCATGAATGAACTATATGATTCAACATCTTCTTTGTCGCTTCTAAAGCATCAACATACTTAGGCTTTGTTATAGAATTCGCCACAGTAACCTGTTTAGAACAATTCCAACTTACCGTGCCACCGTATTGTGTGTTACACAAAACCCTTAACTTAAATCAAAAATCGCTTGGAGCATTGATGAAGACTGTATCAATGTAATTACTTACAACGAGCACTTCATAATCTCTGCTTGCGAGAAAACATGTCATCAGTGCTACTTTAGTACTTAATGACATTTTTCACTATTGTCCCATGATCAGTACTTTGATCACTTTGGTATCTATACTCGCAACAACTTGGGAGTATTGGACATATCTGGTTGTCTTACATACCATGGAATACATGATTAATCCAAACACAAAAGTGTGTGAAATTTTCATCATGTATTTTGCTCATCAGTGTTTTAGGACACCGAGTCTTGCAAAACTCTTTCCATGTGACTTCGGCAAGAATCACTCCTTGGCGTTCTTATGCTAAACGGTTTTAGCATCTTGTCAATATGTATTTTTGGCTTTAGCCTATTAGGCAATTCTATCTTCGTAGATAAATATGCCTAATATCAAGGCTACTTAGCCCAAGCACTTCATCGAAAAACTATTTTCAATGAAGTCCTTAATTCGTGTCAAGAAATTTATATTATTTCCAATCAACAATGTGTCAAGCACACAAGGTTTTCAGAAATATTATTATGCTCCCACTTACTTTCTTGAACCACAAGTATCTTCGTTATCCATTGATGAAATCAAACTCTTTTGACTATTTCATCAAAAACGAAGATTCCAACTCCATTTTGCTCTCTTCTGTCCATCGCTGGAACTCTGAAGCTTGCATACTCACTAGCATCCTCTGGAATGACAAAACACCTTGGACTGTATCACATGCAAGTCCTAGGTAGCATTTCCATTTCATGGAAATCCTTTTGGCATCCATGTATCATATCTCATGATTGAAATATGTATTAATTGCTAGTTTAACCCGAACCGAATTTTAAGCATCGCTACGGTGAGACACCTCATCGTAGTCAACCCCTTGAATTTGTTATTGCAACAAGTCGAGCTTTATGGATAAAACATTTTTATCCGTATCAGTTTATAGTTCCATTAATATTCATCAGACTCTAAGTCTTCCAAAGGGTTCATCAAGATATAATCTTGAATCATTTATATGGAAACTATCTCGAATTATATTGGCATTTAGCCAATTCCGGAGTCAGGGCCCATCAACGCTTCCTTGTGTATCGTAGGTATACTATTGTCTAACAACAATATCTCGTTTGCGCACCTGAGAGGTTTGCACGAGTTTTGCCTACGTGGTTTAGCTGCAAGTTCGACCGAAGTCCATACATCCCATGTAGAGGCTTCCGTATCAGTCGCAGTAGGAAACTCTGGAATCACTTCCAAGGTTTCTTTCCTTTGACCTGATGACGAAGATACTATTATCTCGTCGAGTTGCACTGTCCTCCCACTCACCTTATTGCAAGAACCATTTTCTTCAAAATCACACCGCTCTTTGTGGCAAACATTTTTGCCTCGGTATAGTGATGGAGGAATACCAATAATTTGGGATAACCTACAAAGTAGCACTTGTCTGATTTGGAATAGGTTTGTAAATATTTTACACAAGCCCCATATTCCAAATGTTAAGAAAAGATATAACATGGTTGGGTGTACCTTACCATGGCATCATTTCAACAGATCTGATGGCTCTCTTTTCAGTGTAAAAGCCTCAGTCTCTAAAGCATTACTTTTAAAAGGGATAATGGCAAATTGATTTATGTCATCTTTGATCTTACCATGTCATAAATGGTTTGATTACATCTTCACGGACATTCCACTCACAGTGGTGTTCCGGGAAGTGTAAGTTATGAAACTCTTTTCACAACTCATCAGACATTCGCTAAACTTGTAACTCAAATATTCCTTTATGCAATCTAGTTTGCAGAAACATAATTTTCTTTTTACAATAATTTCTACTTCATTTTGAAAACCTTTCGAATGATTTCAAAAGATCCAGACTTACGTCTCATCAAGTAAATATCCATATATCTACTTGAGTCATTTCTGAAGATAGATAAATCCACTACTAGCAACAACATTTATCGGACTACACACATCATAATGTATGATCACCGATAAGTTTGTTGCTCGTTCCTTATGGCCTGTGAATGGTATTTCAGTCATTTCACTTTTCAGACGAAAGTTGCAAGTGTCAGATGATTCATAATCAAATGACTTCAAAATCCATCACATGGAATTTCTCCATGCGGGTTTATCCAATGTGACCAAATGCAGTGCCACACATATGTGGTATTCTTTTAGTCTTGCGACATTTAGCGTCAGTGTTATGGATGTATCATATTACCATCAATATTCATAACATACATCCCATCCTCCGGTGGAAGCATGGCCCTTATGTTATTCATGATACCGAACAACAATTGTTCTTTTATGAACAACTCTCTTGCAACAAATATTGTGCAATGGGCTAGAGTGTATAAAACTCTAAAATGAATTATGAAAGTAAACACGGAGGTAATATATTATTATCAATATTCATAACATATATCTCATTCATAATGAAAGTATGGCCCTTATGTTATTCATAACATCGAACATCAAAAGTTCTCTTATGAACAACCTTCTTGCAACATACTTTATGCAATGGGCTAGAGTGTATAAAACTCTAAATGAATCATGAAAATAAATACAGATGGTAATACACCTATGGAAGGTATAGTAACATTTACTATGTTTCCAGCGCGTATCTAAACCTCATTCCCGGCAAGTCTTTTAGGCCGTAGTAGTTCTTGCATCGAGTCGCAACATAATGCAATCGAGCGGGTATCTCTGTGATCAACTCGCAATACCCAAGAATTAGTGACTAACATGTTTAATCATAATTCCCAAGAATTATATCTTTAACCAGCCTTCTATCCATCAATAACTTGCATGACATTCATACATGAGCTGGATATTCCAGTCTTCTCTCTTTTTGCCTTTATACTTCTAACAGTTTAACTTTTAGTATTTATCCTACTCTCAGAAGAAGCACCCAACTTTAAGAGTGGCGTTAGCCCCGGACTTCCTAGGCGTGTAAGTCACACTAACACCCTTTGGACATTTCCTTTCTCTTTAAGTTGTTGTTTTATTCACCTTCATCATATGACAGGCGTTCTTCTGGATCCCTCTCTCATCAGTCAAATGCCCAGTAAACACTTTACTAATACTTTGCAAACAAACATTGCTTTGGATATTTCATATCTTTTAGCCTTTGTTTGTATCTGAAACTAATTTTCAGTTCCATGAATATCACATAGCTATCCCAAACTTTTGAAGTTCGGGTCTCATGGAAGCAAACATATTGCACTTGACCGTAACGGAATTCTAGCTGTTGGATCGAAGGACGAGAGTCTCATCGTCCATAGCATTAGCGGGAGAATACTGAAAGCATGCGCTAGGACAAAGTCCTTCTCGGCACTCTTGAGGACAATCCTCACATTACGTTACCAATCGTAAAGTTTAACCAGATATTTAACAGTTTATTCAATTTTAATAGGGAAGGTGGAAACACGAGCCAATATTCTATAACTATTATGTAATTTACACTTAGACTATGTTCATAATTAATTGCACCGAGAATTAAACAAGTTAATTCTACAGTGCGCTCCCACTCAAAACAATATCTCTCATAATTGATTGTGAGTGATACAAGACCCACGTATCAATTGTTCGCCATTGATGTAGATCATCACTGATGACGAAAATCTCAACCGGTAGGCCATCTTGCCAATCACATCTCTATGTGACTCTTGTTCATCTTTCGATGGGCGTGTTCTGAGCTTAGGACGATCCTCCGGAACGTCAAGACAACCAAGTGATCTCACTGTGATGTCTCAACTCACCCGCCTCACATTTCTCTAATCGTTCGTACCTAGGGAGATCCTGTGATACCCCGAAGAGATACGTGCCATGACGGTGCTATACTTGGGAGAACACTAACTACTTGATATTTTAAGTGAGAGATCACCCTAATAAAAAGCGACTACCGCGCAATCAAAAGGGTGCATCATAAGGGATAAACATCTCAGGCAATTCATAATAGCATGATATGGTATAGCCCTTTCTGACGGAGAAGTCTTTAATTTCTTCATCTTCGGCATTCGCGTCGGTGTTCACCTTTGCAAAGATTTCCACCACCTTGTCGATGCACCAGATAATATTGCTATCTCTATAGCTAATAAAATAAGTGCATTACTTAAGGTTGACACGCAGGTCATTAAAGTGACAATCATATGGCTCCAACCATCATGCCGAATCATGACACGCAGGTCCTGTTAATTAATTTACATCATATAGTCATCTCATACATAATCAAATTAATATGAGCACTGCTATACCACATCACACGCCCTTCTGCAAAACCAAGTTAGACGCCTCTAATCGGTTTATGCAAAAATTTATTTTATGTGGCTTCTAAGGTTTTGACTTAAACCGCAACTACCAACGTTTATCATCAAGTATGATTATTCAAGTCGCTAGATTAACTTTGCGGGGTGTATGAAACACGAGATAATAAAATCTCGAGCCCCATACTGAACTTCGTCATACGCATGACCCCCGTGCAGATCATATTTGCATTGCCCTTTCATCTGCGAAATATCCATCTTTCTTTAACTAAAGTGGAACCCAAAGAACTGTTAGCACTTCGTTGATCTGTCAACCAGCATACTCAGGAGCAACATGGAAGGATCGCGGATTGCCAGAACTTTGTAAGATTCCACAATGCCGTCAAGATCAGGACTACGCAAATTCAAGGGAAGCAACAAGAACATCGGGTAATAGATTTCATCTACTACCCGCACAAATAATTTTCAGTAATAGAACTCATCGACTACAAATTATATTGTGCAACACCCATACATCTCTTTGTATTCTAGATCGTAACCTGCATCTACGCATAGCATGGCTCATGATGCCACTATAGGGGAACGCAGCAGAAAACAAATATTTCCGGTACTGCGAGCACGCCCAGGATCACTATGGAGATGCATACAAGGTTTGATCTGATCGTTACCGACTCGTAGCACAGCGGAAGTAGAGTCGATGTAGATCGTTGGTGCAGATCCCCGCAGATAGGATTTACAACCTCCCAACCGCGAGGATGTACTCCCTCGTCTGCCCCTGGACAGTCCCTCGGACAGCCCTTCGGGAGGCGGTCGGACAGTCCCCCGGACGGTGTCACGGACAGCCCTTCGGGAGGCACACACAGAATCTCGGACATTCACTCGGACAGCCCTTAGGGAGGCACTCTCGAACAGCCCCTCGGGTAAAAAGATCGAACCTACGACCTCTCTACGGGGTTGCACATATACGGTGTCAGCTATCCGGCAGGGCTTCGCCGTCCAGAACTAGTTCCCACCGGAACCTAGACAGCCTTTCGGCTCTACGAAACTCTTTTAGTGGGAGGGAGAGAAGAAGCCAGATCATTGCATGGCATTGTGTATGTGAGAAAGAGTGAGTGTGGATAGCTCCTCTCCACCTCCTTTTATAGGAAATCCCAGGGGGTAGGGTGGCACATAAAAATACCAAAATGCCCATGAAAGGTGTCCTTCACAAGGGCAAAGAAGGGAAGCCAAGTGGGCAAGTGGGGCTCCATGGAGGAGCCCCCCCTTGGCCGGCCACGCCCCTTGTGGGTCCCCCAAAAGGGGCACCCATCCATCCATGTCATCCCTAGATATTTTGGGACAAAGCCCAAAAAGGTGGCTTTCCAAAAAGTGCTTTTCACTATTCACGGAAACATTTTTCCGCGATCGTTAAATCCGAAAATATTTTTGTAGGTCATAAAACATTTCCAATACCCACTAAAATAATTTTGGACGTGTTCCGAAACAATTTCGGATCAGTGATTTTCATCAGCGAAAAGCAACCAAAGCGGTTCCGGCAGCTCCGGAACATTTCCGGTTTTTTCTCCGGAAAAATCCCAGAAGTTTCCAGAACAATTCTAGCACCCTCCAAGAATTTCCAGGTGTGTGCCGAAACCATTTTGACTTAATGGTATACCCCGAAACAACTTTTCAGTTTTACCGAAACCCTTCCGGTGTTCTCTCTCCGGAACTCTTTCGTTGTCTCCGAAACTTTTCCGGTGATTTTCTCTCAGACTCTCTATCTAGTATTCAGCAGATAGATGACCCTTAAGCATGTGACCCTATAGGTTCGGTGAAGTATAGACATGACCGGAACACTTTCCGATCAATGATCAACATCGGAGCCGTGGACACCCATATTGACCCCTATACCCACACGAATAAATATTCGAGTGACCCTCCAGTTTGCCGTGTGCTATTCCTGTTGCTTCGCGCTATGTTACAAAACCCGAGGTGAGATTTATCGGCATCCCCGTGGATCAACAACTTTGTCCACTATGCCAGTTACATCGTTATCGGTTTTGTTCTCTCTTCTCGTTTCCGCGTTCCGGCATCCCTGTGATCAAATCACATTGTGTCTGGCCAGACGATGATGGATACTGTAACACCGAGAGGGCCCAAAGAATATCTCTCCATCATCGGAGGAGCAAATCCCAATCTTGAGCTATCAAGTTACTTGTCATACTTTTCCATGAACCCGTAAGCCGCCGTAATAGCCACACATTTACGGATGACGTTTAACAAACCCCAAAGTTCATGAAGCAAGTGCGAAGGAACTCGATACTCTCATGGTCTAAGGAATTATGCAAACGTTAACTTTCTCTTTGTTATTAACCATTAACTTGTGACGAATGTATCTCATAGCATAACATCAATTCGGGTCGATTCAACACAAGTGTTCTTCTAACAATGTGCCCTCAAAGTTTGCTGGCATAGTCATGCCCATGATCAGAAAAACAGGATCATCATGCAACACTTGAGCTAGTCTTAGAGGCCAGACTAGGAATACATTTCATCGTTTATAATTCCACACGTGCATATGAGTCTTCCTCCGAGCCTCGTAGTTATTATAGACTCGAGAACCATAGCAGTTATAGCACGGAATATAAACTTAATTAGGAAAATGGGGATAAATAATAACATTTATTATTGCCTCTTGGGCATATCTCCTACACTGGGATGCCTTGCCAATATCCCTCCCTTAGCTACAAAGGCGTGTGTTTCTCTACAGTTACAATCATGGTTACAACACTTATAGTTCTATATCGAGTGCTGGACATGCAACTACCTGAGACCCCCCCCCCCCCCCCCCGCGCATTGCAATTGTATTGTGGAGATTTGCACAAACATGCATGGACCTTTAATTTAAGTGGCGGGCATGCAAAATTGCCCCGACACCCCCTACCGACCCTAGTTGCAGTCATTGTGTGCACGTGCAATTGCAGTCAGGTTACAACGCTTTCAGTTGCATGTCTAGTGGTGGACATGCAACTGGTCCTGACAACTCCCCACCCGACCTTAGTTGCAATCACTTTTGTGCACCTACAGTTGCAGTCGGGTTACAACAATTGCAGTTGCATGTCTAGTGATGGACATGCAACTGGTCGACATCCCACCTCCCGACCCCAGTTACAGTCATTTTATGCACATCCGCTTGCAGGCGGGTTACAACATTTGCAGTTGCATGTCTGTCACTACACATGCAACTGGCCCTGACAACTCCACTTCCAACTGCAGTTGCAGTCGGGTCACAACACTTGCAATTGCATGAATAGTGGTGGACATGCAACTGGACCTGACAAACTCTCCTCACGTCCCCAATTGCATGTCTACTATGCAGATGCAAATGGGCGACAACCACCCTACTAACCCATTTGCAGTCACGTTGTGAGTCATGCAATTGCAGTCAAGTTGCAACACTTGCAGTTGCAACTCTAGTGGTGGACATGCAATTGGCCGACACGTAATTTTAGGAAGTACAAGGATCATGTGTTGTGGATCATGCAGTTGCACGCGTGTTGTAATTTTGGTAGGCTCTTTTTTTTTGTGAAAATAGGGTTGATAGAAATTTGTGGCTACTACATTTGAAAAATACTAAAATGAAAAATAAAAAGACATTCTCTTAGATGGGGGATCGTCTTAGAATATTGTTTCTAGTGCGACGGGAGAAAATGACAAAAACATAAAAATAAAATTCAGTGCCGCCCTAATTGCCGTTATGTTGTCCCCTTGCAGTTGCATGATACATATGTCGTGTGTAGTTACATCTCTTGTCCTGGGATGCCTTGCCAATATCCCTCCCTTAGCTACAAACACGTGTGTTTCTCTACAGTTACAATCATGGTTACAACACTTATAGTTCTATATCGAGTGCTACACATGCAACTACCTGAGACCCCCCCCCCCCGCGCGTTGCAGTCATATTGTGGAGATTTGCACAAACATGCATTGACCTTTAATTTAAGTGGCGGGCATGCAAAATTGGCACGACACCCCCTACTGACCCTAGTTGCAGTCATTGTGTGCACGTGCAATTGCAGTCAGGTTACAACGCTTTCAGTTGCATGTCTAGTGGTGGACATGCAACTGGTCCCGACAACTCCCCACCCGACCTTAGTTGCAATCACTTTTGTGCACCTGCAGTTGCAGTCGGGTTACAACAATTGCAGTTGCATGTCTAGTGATGGACATGCAACTGGTCGACATCCCACCTCCCGACCCCAGTTACAGTCATTTTATGCACATCCAGTTGCAGGCGGGTTACAGCATTTGCAGTTGCATGTCTGTCACTACACATGCAACTGGCCCTGACAACTCAACTTCCAACTGGAGTTGCAGTCGGGTCACAACACTTGCAGTTGCATGAATAGTGGTGGACATGCAACTGGACTTGACAAACTCTCCTCACGTCCCCAATTGCATGTCTACTATGCAGATGCAAATGGGCTTCAACCACCCTACTAACCCATTTGCAGTCACGTTGTGAGTCATGCAATTGCAGTCAAGTTGCAACACTTGGAGTTGCAAATCTAGTGGTGGACATGCAATTGGCCGACACGCAATTTTTGGAAGTACAAGGATCATGTGTTGTGGATCATGCAGTTGCACGCGTGTTGTAATTTTGGTAGGCTCTTTTTTTTTTTGTGAAAATAGGGTTGATAGAAATTTGTGGCTACTACATTTGAAAAATACTAAAATGAAAAATAAAAAGACATTCCCTTAGATGGGGGATCGTCTTAGAATATTGTTTCTAGTGCGACGGGAGAAAATGACAAAAACATAAAAATAAAATTCAGTGCCGCCCTAATTGCCGTTATGTTGTCCCCTTGCAGTTGCATGATACATATGTCGTGTGTAGTTACATCTCTTGTCCTGGGATGCCTTGCCAATATCCCTCCCTTAGCTACAAACACGTGTGTTTCTCTACAGTTACAATCATGGTTACAACACTTATAGTTCTATATCGAGTGCTACACATGCAACTACCTGAGACCCCCCCCCCCCCCCCCCCCGCGCGTTGCAGTCATATTGTGGAGATTTGCACAAACATGCATTGACCTTTAATTTAAGTGGCGGGCATGCAAAATTGGCACGACACCCCCTACTGACCCTAGTTGCAGTCATTGTGTGCACGTGCAATTGCAGTCAGGTTACAACGCTTTCAGTTGCATGTCTAGTGGTGGACATGCAACTGGTCCCGACAACTCCCCACCCGACCTTAGTTGCAATCACTTTTGTGCACCTGCAGTTGCAGTCGGGTTACAACAATTGCAGTTGCATGTCTAGTGATGGACATGCAACTGGTCGACATCCCACCTCCCGACCCCAGTTACAGTCATTTTATGCACATCCAGTTGCAGGCGGGTTACAGCATTTGCAGTTGCATGTCTGTCACTACACATGCAACTGGCCCTGACAACTCAACTTCCAACTGGAGTTGCAGTCGGGTCACAACACTTGCAGTTGCATGAATAGTGGTGGACATGCAACTGGACTTGACAAACTCTCCTCACGTCCCCAATTGCATGTCTACTATGCAGATGCAAATGGGCTTCAACCACCCTACTAACCCATTTGCAGTCACGTTGTGAGTCATGCAATTGCAGTCAAGTTGCAACACTTGGAGTTGCAAATCTAGTGGTGGACATGCAATTGGCCGACACGCAATTTTTGGAAGTACAAGGATCATGTGTTGTGGATCATGCAGTTGCACGCGTGTTGTAATTTTGGTAGGCTCTTTTTTTTGTGAAAATAGGGTTGATAGAAATTTGTGGCTACTACATTTGAAAAATACTAAAATGAAAAATAAAAAGACATTCCCTTAGATGGGGGATCGTCTTAGAATATTGTTTCTAGTGCGACGGGAGAAAATGACAAAAACATAAAAATAAAATTCAGTGCCGCCCTAATTGCCGTTATGTTGTCCCCTTGCAGTTGCATGATACATATGTCGTGTGTAGTTACATCTCTTGTCCTGGGATGCCTTGCCAATATCCCTCCCTTAGCTACAAACACGTGTGTTTCTCTACAGTTACAATCATGGTTACAACACTTATAGTTCTATATCGAGTGCTACACATGCAACTACCTGAGACCCCCCCCCCCCCCCGCGCGTTGCAGTCATATTGTGGAGATTTGCACAAACATGCATTGACCTTTAATTTAAGTGGCGGGCATGCAAAATTGGCACGACACCCCCTACTGACCCTAGTTGCAGTCATTGTGTGCACGTGCAATTGCAGTCAGGTTACAACGCTTTCAGTTGCATGTCTAGTGGTGGACATGCAACTGGTCCCGACAACTCCCCACCCGACCTTAGTTGCAATCACTTTTGTGCACCTGCAGTTGCAGTCGGGTTACAACAATTGCAGTTGCATGTCTAGTGATGGACATGCAACTGGTCGACATCCCACCTCCCGACCCCAGTTACAGTCATTTTATGCACATCCAGTTGCAGGCGGGTTACAGCATTTGCAGTTGCATGTCTGTCACTACACATGCAACTGGCCCTGACAACTCAACTTCCAACTGGAGTTGCAGTCGGGTCACAACACTTGCAGTTGCATGAATAGTGGTGGACATGCAACTGGACTTGACAAACTCTCCTCACGTCCCCAATTGCATGTCTACTATGCAGATGCAAATGGGCTTCAACCACCCTACTAACCCATTTGCAGTCACGTTGTGAGTCATGCAATTGCAGTCAAGTTGCAACACTTGGAGTTGCAAATCTAGTGGTGGACATGCAATTGGCCGACACGCAATTTTTGGAAGTACAAGGATCATGTGTTGTGGATCATGCAGTTGCACGCGTGTTGTAATTTTGGTAGGCTCTTTTTTGTGAAAATAGGGTTGATAGAAATTTGCGGCTACTACATTTGAAAAATACTAAAATGAAAAATAAAAATACATTCCCTTAGACGGGGGATCGTCTTAGAATATTGTTTCTAGTGCGACGGGAGAAAATGACAAAAACATAAAAATAAAATGCAGTGCCACCCTAATTACCGTTATGTTGTCCCCTTGCAGTTGCATGATACATGTGTCGTGTGTAGTTACATCTCTAGTCTTGGGATGCTTTGCCAATATCCCTCCCTTAGCTACAAACGCATGTGTTTCTCTACAGTTACAATCATGGTTACAACACTTATAGTTCTATATCGAGTGCCGGACATGCAACTACCTGAGACCCCCCCCCCCCCCCGCGTTGCAGTCGTATTGTGGAGATTTGCACAAACATGCATGGACCTTTAATTTAAGTGGCGGGCACGCAAAATTGGCCCGACACCCCCTACTGACCCTAGTTGTAGCCATTGTGTGCACTTGCAATTGCAGTCAGGTTACAACACTTTCAGTTGCATGTCTAGTGGTGGACATGCAACTGGTCCCAACAACTCCCCACCTGACCTTAGTTGCAATCACTTTTGTGCACCTGCAGTTGCAGTCGGATTACAATAATTGCAGTCGCATGTCTAGTGATGGACATGCAACTGGTCGACATCCCACCTCCTGACCCCAGTTACAGTCATTTTATGCACATCCAGTTGCAGGCGGGTTACAGCATTTGCAGTTGCATGTCTGTCACTACACATGCAACTGGCCCTGACAACTCCACTTCCAACTGCAGTTGCAGTCGGGTCACAACACTTACAGTTGCATGAATAGTGGTGGACATGCAACTGGACCTGACAAACTCTCCTCACATCCCCAATTGCATGTCTACTATGCAGATGCAAATGGGCGACAACCACCCTACTAACCCATTTGCAGTCACGTTGTGAGTCATGCAATTGCAGTCAAGTTGCAACACATGCAGTTGCAACTCTAGTGGTGGACATGCAATTGGCCGACACGTAATTTTAGGAAGTACAAGGATCATGTGTTGTGGATCATGCAGTTGCACGCGTGTTGTAATTTTGGTAGGCTTTTTTTTTTGTGAAAATAGGGTTGACAGAAATTTGCGGCTACTACATTTGAAAGATACTAAAATGAAAAATAAAGCAATAAGAAATAAATAAGCAAAGGACAAAATAAAAATAAAAGAAGGAGAAAAATTGAAGTAAGAAGCTATGTACAAAAAAGGGTAAAATAAACATATAAGAATGAAGAAAAATGAAATAAAAAATATGCAGGAAAAAGACAAATCCCAAACGGAGGTTGCAGCCATGTTGGGGGTCATGCAGTTCCAGTCGTGTTGGGGTCATGAAGTTGCATGTCCAGCGGTGGACATGCAAATGGATGACAACCCCTTACCAACCCAGTTGCAGTCGCGTTGGGAGCCATGCGATTGTAGTCGGGTTGCAATACTTGCAGTTGCAACTCTAGTGATGAACATGCACCTGGCGCACAACCCCCCTCTTGCCACGAGTTCTAGTCATCTTAGGGGTCATGCAGTTCCAGTCGGGTTAGAATCCATTGCAGTTAGCCGACAACTCCCTACCAGCCCAGTTGCGTTGGGGCGCATGCGGTTGCATGTCTAGTAGTTGAGATGTAAATGGGCGACAACCACCCTACCAACCCATTTGAAGTCACGTTGGGAGCCATGCAATTGCAGTCATGTCACATCACTTATAGTAGTAACTCTAGTGTGGACATGCAACTGGCCTACAACTCTACATGTAATTTTAGAAAGTACAAGAATCAGTGTTGTGGCTCATGCAGTTGCACGCGTGTTGTAATTTTGATAGGCTCATTTTTTGTGAAAAATAGGGTGGCTAGAAATTTCAACTAGTACATTTGAAAAAACAATGAAGATGAAAAAGAAAGAAATAATAAATAAATAAGCAAAGTACAAAATAAAAATAAAAGAAGAAGATAAATTGAAGTAATAAACCATGTTGGAGAAAGGGTAAAATAAAAATATAAAAAACAAGAAATTAGAAATAAAAAGTAAATAAATAATATGCAGGAAAAGACAATCCCCACACAACAGTTGCACTTGCATTGAGGGTCATGCAGTTGTAGTCGCGTTGGGGGCCATGAAGTTGCATGTCTAACGCTGCACATGCAAATGATCGACAAACCCCTACCAACCCAGTTGCAGTCGCGTTGGGAGCCATGCAATTGTAGTCGGGCTGCAACAATTGTAGTTGCAACTCTAGTGGTGGACATGCAACTGGCTCACAACCCCTCTTTCGCCACGAGTTGCAGTCGTGTTAGGGGCCATGTAGTTATAGTTGGGCTACAATTCATTTGCAGTTGGACGGCAACCCCCTATCAGCCCAGTTGCAGTGTTATTGGGGGCCATGCAGTTGCATGTCTAGTAGTGAAGATGTAAATGAGAGACAACGCCCCTACCAAACCATTTGCAGTCGCGTTGGAAGCCATGCAATTGCAGTCAGATTGCAAGGCTTGCAGTTGTAACTTTAGTGATGGACATGCAACTGACCGACACGTAATTCTAGAAGTACAAGTATCATGTGTTGGGTTATACAAACACTTGCAGTTGCAACATTATGGTGGACATGCAATTTGCCGAAACCAAAATTCAACCGGACCTATTGAAGTCGCGTTGGGAGCCATCCAATTGCAGTCGGGTTGCAAACACTTGCAGTTACAAGTACAGTGGTGGAAATGCAACCACCCGAAGAACTCCCCCTACTGGCCCAAGTGCAGCTATGTTGGGGGGGGGGGGTATACAACTGCAATCGGGTTACAACGCTTGCAGTTACGAGTTTAGTGATGGACATACAAGTAACAAGTAATGTCCTACCGCCATGGTTGCATCCGTAATTAAAGAATGATAAAAATATTAAATAAAAAAACTTAGAAATAAAAGAGGAAAACACAAATAAAATAAATAAACAAAAAAGGAAAGAATAAACAAAGAAATGAATACCATTGTCTCCCATACACGCTCTGTCTTCTGCTCTCGCTTTCTACAATAAAAAAAATATGGAAAGAAGACGAATGAACAATTGCCACCTGTCGATCCAGGTTCTATTTAAAAATAGAAAAGGCCATGACGGGCCACGAGCAACGTTAACGAACAATCAGAAAAAAAAGGGAAACAGAAAAACGGGTCACGAAAGGTCGCATGTAATGTTCACTACACAACCTGCACAAATCTTGACACAATTTGATTTGACAGCTCATGGCGTGAATAAGTCATAATTAAAACTCACAATGCCACATAAAAAAATAGCACAAACAAACAAAATAAAGGCGAACAAATAAAAAATAAAAAATGAGGAACCAAACTATATAACATAAAATAAAAAAGTCAAGTAAAAAAGATTAAAACGAGGAAAAAGTTTAAGGAGAAATAGAGACAATCAGATTCGAGAGAGTGATTGGGAATGGGAGGAAAAAGCTCACAAGGAGTATACAAAGGTTTGCTTGACTTTTCCATTCTGTAAAGTGCACTGACTTGAAGTGAGGCCATCCATTCGAACGAGCGACAAAAGCACAACACACCCAGCCCCGAGACAAACCAGCCCAAGACTGAGAGAAAAGAAAAAAAAAATAGACACACTTGCGGTAGGAAAGAAAGCCCAGACAACCGAGCTGGCTGGACCACAACAAAACCAGCGGATCCTCTTACACGGGCCGCAACCAACGCCATTGTATGCTAATTAGCCTCTGCCATGCACGAATCTCTACATCTGATATCCAACGGTTAGACAGGTGAATGAGACCAAATTAAATCTCAGCTAGCTGAGTTTTAGCAATCCCGATACTTATAGCACTGATTTGTACATATATATGGTAGCAAGAAATGATGCGGATAAACTAAACAAGAAAAGTAGTAGCTACAGCCAGGTAGAATATGCATGATCAAGGCCATCTCACAAAGCAAAAAGATAAGTGGCTCGGAAGATCAAATGATATATCTGCACCCGAAACCTCATTAATTAAAAGGATCCCACCTACCTCAACTTGCACATGAAAATACAACTAGTAGTGGCACTTCGATGACTTGAAGCTCTAGTTCCCCAGGAAGATTTTTAAATCAATTTTCTTGGAAACTTGGCGAGCCATGCACTTACACAAAACAAAACTGGTAAAAGAAATATCTCGAGGACTCTGGTGGTGTTAATCATGCCAGCATTAGTTCACACACTTATAAAATAGCACAAGTTCGTTTTGCCTGACAGATCTTCCTTTTTTTGCCAGATGGGATATTTGTACCTGGAGAAAGCGAGACAGTGTTAGGTGGAAGGAACCATCGGTTTTGTCTCTCCTCGTTATCGCGTTGTGTGAGTGTCTAGGTTTGCCGTCCATGCCGACTGCGGCGGAGCTGTATTTGTGATGGGATTGTTTAAGAAACATTGTTATACTGGAGATACACGTAATTGACATCCGTTTGTAGGCGTCGCGTAATTCCACCTAAACTATTTTCATGTACGGCTCATATTATTTTATGGATCCGTAGCACAACAAAGACTAACTGCATCTTCCATAAACAAACTCCAGTTCGGCAAATTGAAGAGAGCTTGAAAGTGGGTGGTGAGATGCTAGCTCATGGTGCATCCGGTCTTGGTTAATATGTTTTGACATCTTCAAGAATCTGAAATTACGATATACAAACATGGCCTGTGTATGATATAGTCTACAAAGTCTAATTTCAAATCTGAACTGTCCAAAGTGCTTTCATCAAGAGAAGTATCCATGACAACTTTGTGTACGTGCGCAACCCTGCATGTTGTCTTCATAAGAGTAAAACTTCATCCTTTCTTTTCAAGCTTGACATTTGTAAAATCTTCGACTCAGTGAGATGGGACTGCATCCCCCCGTCTTCCCCAACAGAGAGCCTTTCCAAGTAAATTTCGAGATTGGATCGCCGCCTTGTTGTGCATCTCCTCCTCGACGATTCTTCTCGATGGTGTGCCCCCCTCCTCCCCAATCAAGCATGGTCACAACCTTCACCAAGGCCCAAGGGGACCCCCTCTCGCCGCTCGTATTTGTCATCGCCATCGACCCACTCCAACAAATACTCGGCTCGACTACAAGACTTGGTTTATTCACAAGATTAGAGGGCGGGGAACCACTTGGAGGACCTCCCTTTATGCCGATGATGCGGAGGTTTTCATGGCGCCCATAAAGATAGATATTGAAAACCTCACTCACGTCTTGGGTTGTTTTGGTGAGGTCACGGGGTTGGACACAAACTTTGAAGGAAGCTCGGTTGCTCCCATCCGAAGTGGGCACTTAAACTTGGTGGAGATCCTCTAAAGCTTGCTCGCAACTCGTGCTTCATTCCCCGTGCAATACTTGGGCCTTCCCCTAACGGTTTGACAACTCAAGAGGGCGGAATTTCGATTCCTCGAAGACAAGGTTGCAGATAGGCTTGTTCCATGAGAATGGCAAACATCGCCAACTCGGGTCGTGTAGTCCTTGTCAAGGTGGTGTTTACTTCACAAGTGATTTACCATGCAACCCCTTTTGTCATCCTACCTCTAGTATATGGATATCACGTTTTTAGTCACCCTCCTTTGTTTTCGTATGTGGAGGTGCATATGTATGTTGTCCTTAAATTCTAGTATAGATACTTATGTTATGGCATACAATTTAAGCGGAATCGTCAAATGGTCAAATTTCTCTTCGCCGAAGGGGATACATAGAGTCCCACAACTTTTGAGAAAATGGCCATGCTATAAATAAAAAATCATATGAGAGGGATTGGTGGATTTCCTTGCGCGAGAAGGGTGAGTGGGGGAGGGGGTTGCTTGTGGATATCTGGCGGTGTTAGTGATGGTTCTACTAATATGTGACATTATGTAGTTTAGTTTCTTGCTTGTAGGTCTCTCGCAAATATTTTGTACTCGGCTTGTTTCCTAGTTTACCTTGAGGAAATGTAAGATTGGTCGCCTTACTTTTAAAAGTATTGAACTGGATGCCAAACCGTGAGTAGGTTGATTATTATATCTAGCACAAAGATAATTGCCCTAAATGTTCCATATAATTTGAGGAGTACTCCGTTTGTAAAGAAATATAAGACCATTTAGATCATTACTTTAGTGATCTAAATGGTTTTATATTCATTTACAGAGGGAGTAATATTATCAAACAAACATCTGTTTTTATTTTGCACAGAAAAGAAACGCCTGTTAGCCATGACCATTGCACATGCACAATAAACATATGGACATGAATGTTTATGATGGGGCTTAGATAAAAAAAATGCCACGTAATACGGTATCATCCATGGTGTTGCAAGCATAACAAACGATTAGCTTTCAGAGAAATTGAAATATATATGCACCTCTAAAAAATTCATGGTACGACTATTAACTTAATTAGTGTATGTTTTGCCTTTAGCTATTTGAAATTGGCACTTGCTAGTGAGAGATTAGTGGGCTGGTGGCACAATTAATGAGGTCTTATAACATTCTTCCTGCTTTCGTATTTAAGCTACAAGCTTAAACACATTCGGGAAGAGACCTCTAAAGAGGAGGAGACAACGGCTTTACTACTAGTTTGCCGAAAACAAATGCAAACTTAGTTCTTCAAACGATGGTAGAGGCAAACAAGTGGGTCGAATATTCTCTTTGCTAATGATGAGCAGAAGATTAATTAAGCTATAGACAGTAGCTAATTGTGAGCTTAGCATGGTTCAGTATGCAGCACGAGACTTAATCACAAGCAATTGTCAATGATATGCTATTATTATTTTTCGGTTAACGATATGCTATTAAATTAAATGTGGCCATAAAAAAGAGCAATTTTAACTACTAGAGTATATTTTTCTGTGATTGCGTGTTACACTAAGATTTGCATGTTGTGTTAGTGTTCTTGATAAATATAATAACTATGCCATGGCTTCTGTTTTGGTCCATCAGTTGTACTAAATGCTTTAGTTTATCTCATCTGGTTAGTTACATCAGACAAGGAGTTAATTGGATGCTAGGTGGTTAGGGTTTGGCGGTTAGCTAGTTTAATCACGTCAAAACATGACAACGATGGAGCAATCATGAAACGACTTGTCCTTGCTTTTCATAAACCTTCTCTCTTGGGAGTACGTGCATCTTCCTGATATGCTAATATTTCTTGTTATGCCAATGATGTCACTGATTCTTAATCGGTGCAATTGAGCTGCATCTTAGTGACAAAATTACTAAGCTTATCCATATGATAATTGCCATGGAGCAGGGGCACGTTTGCACACAATTAAAAATAATTAAGTTTGGTCAAGTGCTTACTAGCTAGTGAAATGATGGAGTAGTAATTCTAGCCCAATGCAATGGACCAAGAGTGCTGGCAAACACTGACGGATTCCAAGTGTGTGGTTTTATTCCAACACAAGATTTGCTTCCTCGATTGGTGACAACACTGACAGCCAAGGCCAAGCCTTTTTATTCTCGCATTAACTCAGCTGTGATCTCTCTTGTCTGAAATTAAGAATGTTCAATGTATTTAGCATGGTTTTTCTAAGTAGACTTATTCAGTTTCAGTAATCAACCGGGAGAAAGTGCGCATAATTTGAAGTAGGTTCAATGCACTAGCAATAACAGGAGAAACACATGAGGGAGGGTATTTGATTAAATCAAAATGCGCACTATCTTAAGAAATCAGAGATATGATGACATTCAGGAAACTTCCTTCTCTCTTTTTGTAAACCAAGAGTCAATCAACATTAGTGGAGAAAAATCAGTACATTGCTGTTAAGTACTCATATGTCAACCTGTCATGTCATACCAAGCAAATGTCAACTGCCTTAGCTGATAATGAGTTAGCACTTAGCAGTAAGTTATGTGCCTGGGCAAGGACAAAAGAGTAGTATCCATTTTACTACAGTTTTTCTCTTGCAGTGATGTTTGTTTCCTTTTCTTCTTGATGTTAACATCAAATATTCAAGCAGAGAAATACTCCGTATCTCATATCTTTGACCCCTAGCCGACAAAACACGTTACGCGAACTCATTCTCTCTCTGACTTTTTTATTTTTGCTACAAATGAGGTACAACCTTTTCCAGTTAAGAATGGGTTCACAATGCGTTTAAACAACAAATTTTGAGAAATAGAGCGTATGGTTCCTATTGGTCCAGCAATGGCTTGGAGACAAGAACAGTACAAACCATCTGTCCATTGACTTGTTAGAGCTACCATTTTTTTAAGAGAGCAGTACTGTACAGATTTCGAGAATAGCTTCTCTCTCTGATCATGACAAAAACTGTACTAATCGAGTAGTGAAGTTAAATTGAAATGTAAGTACGAACAAAGTACGCCGACTTCCGTTAATAACGTAGGATGCCATCATACAAGTGGATGATTCAAGTTGACTGATTGCCGCTATCATTTGCAAAGTACACAGAACAATTAAAGAACAAGCCTCATTGATCTATCCAGAGTATTCCGAAATGTAGTTCTCTATGCTCATTGATCTGTACAGAACAAAAGGACAACTAAACCAGAAATTCAGTACAAGCAAAGTATGATAAATTGCATAAGTAAGCATATGGTACCAAACTACCAATCAGATGAGTGGATATAACTTATCTTCGCAAATTGTTTTGCAAAGTACAGAGTACAATTAATGAGCAGTTGATGGAATAATCTTCTGAGCTTAAGATTCAGAAGAGATTCTGATCTACTTTGCCAATTGAGCCCTAACGCCTCATCTGGACGGGCGGCCCCCCTAGATACCTCCCCTCGCGGCGTCCTCCGCTATTGATCTCCTCGCCGCGGCCGTCCGCTCTCTCGCAACAGGCTTTCGCTCCGCTTTATAAATAAAGTACAAATGGCCTAACCGATATAAAGTGGTGAGGAAACCTCCAGGCAAACTCCGTGTGGCTGACCGTGGTGGGGGGACTTGGGGAGGATCCACCATGCCTTCTGTTGCAGTTTGATCTGGCCTTTACTGCTTTGATACATTGCCATATAGAACCAATTAAGGTCAGAACTACGGTTTTCATGGTGAGAAACTCATGAACTGGCCTTTACTGCTTGGATTTGGCAATAGCAGCATTGGCATGCCGTTCCCTTCCTGGAGGTGTTGCTTTTGGAGAACCATTCTTGCAGTCTTGGTGTTGTCAAGGGTGGTCGGTGTGGCAGCTTCGTGTGAATCATTGTTGCTTTTTCTTTTCTTTTTTCTTTTATATTTTTAATGATTTGGCTATGTGCATCCTTGATGTTTAAAATAGCTCTTGATATCATGTCGTTACTAAGACTGGTTTTAAACAAGTTTGCTCCGCTGAGATGGAGGCCCATAGGTGGCAACGAGCTTTGCTCACGGCGTGCCACCGGTGGATGCAGGGGGAAGAAGACTTCCGCACCCCCAAGGATTTGGATGTGTTTTTTAATTTCTGTAAGGATGCTTTTGTAAGGGTTTTGTGCTACTTAATATACGGCCTTTGGCCTTTTGGCAAAAAAAAAGTGTCTTTCCTCAACATGCAAAGAACTTGATTACATTCATATTTGATCATTGATGTTTTGTACCTGGTGCAAGATTGGCCACCACTTACAAGTTATTTGATCACTGCTGTTTTGTACACAGTGCAAGATTGGCCACCACTTACAAATTATGTGGCTACTGCTATTTTCTTTACATAAAGAATTTGGCACAATCTTAAAACGACATTGCAATGCTATAATTGAACTCACATGCATTAAGAATGAAGGCAGAAATTCTGGTCTCCCCCATGTTGAGGATCTCATCTGACAGCTCTTCAAGTTACAGAAGATGGCAGCAACGTAGTGTCTGCAATGCAACCTCCATGGGAAGCACAAGATCACACAGGCATCAACTGGTATCTATCTACTGATCTCAATAACAACCACACGAACTAAATTCCCATAATGATCTTGGCTGCTTCCAACCTCTCACCTCAACCCCTCAGCTCACCACCACCGCCACCACTTCCCACGTCCCACAAGACGAGTGATTGTGCAAATGCCAAGCCAATCTCCTCATCACCTCCAACATAAACATATCTTCCCTGGGCGATAAACAATATCGCCACACCATCGCGGCATAATTGCGCATGAGGGTCTTGTTTATCCCGTCGATATCAAGATCAAGAATCCGGCGGCAACACCTCAGCAGCGTCCCCACGGGACGGACGGACGGTTTGACCCCGGAGATAACATTTCTTTGCTTCCAGACAGGCAACTTGGTGATGAATGATAAGGTGATTGCTGTACATGCTTCCGTACTTTGTCAACAATAGAGGCCAAGCCACCCCGCAGGGCTGCACCCTACAAATACCCTGCACAGACCCACGGCAGAAGCACTCAAGTCAAGGCATTCTCTCTATAAGCTAGTAATAGTGCCCTCCCTTGCCTTGAGCCTTCCCTTCCAATTCCCCCAGCTGAAATGGAAAGCTCCTACAGTTCAGCCATGCCGATGGAGACCGACATGATGTCGCAGTTCCTCGGAGGCGACCACCACTGCTTCGCCTACGAGCAGCAGGACGAGTCCATGGAGGCAATGGCGGCCATGTTCTTGCCTGCCCTCGACACCGACTCCAACTCCTCCTCTAGCTGCCTGAACTACGACGTGTCTCCACAATGCTGGCCACAGCCCCAGCCTCAGCCAGGTCATAGTTCCAGCGTCACCAGTTTCCTTGATCCGGCTCACGGCTACGAGAGCTTTGAGTTCCCGGTGATGGACCCCTTCCCGCATGCCGAATTCCAGTCCCATTGCACCGACATCCCCTACCTCGGCGGCGGCGGCGAGGATCTGAGTCCTCTAGACAGCAACTGTGCGCCAGCCGGAGGTGAAGAAGCAGCAAATGATCATACACCTGTGACTAACAAGAGGAAGTCCAGAGCTGCCACCACGGTAAGCTTTCAGAAATTTCAATGGATTGGTCACTTAATTCAGCTGCAATGTTGCTTTGATCCATACTTATCATAATTATGTACTGATGCAGGCATCAAAGAAGGCCAAGAAGGCTGGCAAAAAGGATTTCACCAGCAACGACATCGAAGGCGATGACACCTATGTCATCGATCCTCAAAGCTCCAGCAGCTGCACCTCAGAAGATGGAGATTTGGATGGCAACGCTAAGTCGAGCTCGAAGAAGACAGGCACCAGAGCCAGCCGTGGAGCAGCAACTGATCCTCAGAGCCTCTATGCAAGGGTAAGTACTCGGTACACAACATCACAAAGTGCAACAAAAAATATGATAAAGGTTGCATGGTGAATGAAGGGCTTGTTTCTGAATTCTGATGGGTGTAAATTGATATCAATTATGCAGAAAAGGAGAGAGAGGATCAATGAAAGATTGAAAACCCTGCAGAACTTGGTTCCCAATGGAACGAAGGTAGGTTCCTGTCTGGGATGTATTGGTCTGCAAGGACCTATAATTTGTACCTATATATCTTGGTACGATAAATTGAGGTCTAACTTGGATTAATCTGACCTGACAGGTTGACATCAGTACAATGCTAGAGGAAGCAGTGGAGTATGTCAAGTTTATGCAGCTTCAGATTAAGGTGTGTAGCATCTACATTTCCTTGTCAACTGACCAAATATTTGTCATAACCAAATGTACTAATTTTTATCAAACATTTATGTGCAGTTGTTGAGCTCCGACGACATGTGGATGTACGCACCCCTCGCTTACAATGGGATTAACGTCAGCAGTCTTGAGATGCACATCGCTGCTCTGCAAAAATAAATACCACTCTGGAGATGTGGCGCTAGCTAACACCGAACTGCATAGGGATTAATTGATTCTGGTCCTTATATATAGTTCCAATCATTATACATGTATAATGTAACTATACTTTGTTTTACTTCATACTTTTCTTGGCATTTCCTGGGAGTTATACAAAGAAGTAATCATAATCATGTAAATGATCAAAGGTCACAGTGATATGATTGGCTTCACATTTCAGATCATTCTTTTTTCATGTCACAGGGTTATGATTTGTAACTCTAGCTTATTAATTGTGTTGACATTTGAATGTATGCATGACTTCATAACAACACTGGGGAAAAAATGGAAGGCCGGAAGGGCAGAAAATATACCAGGGCACCAGTTACCGCCCGTAATTTACCACCCAAAGTATTCAAACAAAATTTGGAAGTCGCTCAAATCTGAGTAAAGTTTGTTAAATTTGCACATACTTCGTTCAAACCGGTATGACTTTCGATGGCCGGTTACCAGAACCTCCAGAACACCTCCTTGAATGCCCGTTCTTTCTGTGGCTAGACTTCTCTTAGTCACAGACACTTATTCATGTTACTACTTGATGTGTGACGATGATCCACTTACATTAACTTCATCAGTAGTACACAATACCTTCTGAAAAATGTTCATTCTGTCTCTGTCTAGAGCTTACCTAGTTACTGCCACTAACAACTAATTCTCCTCTTCAGTTACTACACTATTCATACTCTCTAGCGCTATCGCAGCATGCTGGACATGCCTGAGGAGCGCCCCATATATCTTCCTCCGAACCCTCTCGCACGCATCGTTCTCCTCTTCCTCGGAAAACACGCAGTCCCTGCTGCTTCTGTCTCCCGGCCCCGGAAGCATCCTCTCGTGCCGCACGACATGGTTGAGCCAGTCGTCCACTCTCTTGAGCTGCTGCAGAAGCCCCGCGACCTGCGAATCACACGTCGTCGTGTACCCGGCCTCGTTCTCGAGGTCGTCCAGGAACTTGTCGATGTACTTGAGGAACCACCGGTTGCATTCCGACCGCAGCGCGACGGCCAGGTCCATGGCGGCACTCAGCTTG
Organism: Elymus sibiricus; assembly: GCA_039707655.1. NCBI lineage: Eukaryota > Viridiplantae > Streptophyta > Magnoliopsida > Poales > Poaceae > Elymus > Elymus sibiricus. The sequence goes on along the minus strand of CM077666.1, from coordinate 160,975,814 downwards.
CTCGAAGCGTCGGCGGTTTTCCTCGAGGAGGACTTGCCGTTACAGTTGCACTTTGCCTTGGAACAGCAGAGCCGTGGGGTGACAGGCTTCGATTCAGACAGTGACGGCTTTGCGGATTCAGAGGTGACTCTTGTATGGCTAGAGAGAGGCGAGAGGTCGGCTTCGATGGCTGCTCTGACCCATGAGATGGCGGACTGTTTCCTGTCCAGCGCGGCCTTCATGGCAGCTTTGGCCGAAGCGGAGGAAGTCGAATTGGAACCACCTGATTTCGCTTGACGAAGTCTGGTCTGTGATTGAGCGACGAAGATGGCATGGTCCAGTTCTTGGGAGAACCGCAAGAATCTGTCGATGAGCTCCTTTGGGTCGTCGTCCTTGTCAGATTGCAGTTCAGAGTATGTACTGCAAAAAGAGGGATCAGACATGAAATGAGTTTGACTGCTGTTCTGTAAAGATTCACATCAAGTTTGCATGAGCTTTTGATTTTACTCGCCTCAAGCATTTAATCAACTTCTCCGTGGTGGATGCCTCTAGCAATCCATCAAGCACATCCTGCAGTGCCATGTCTCTCTGCTTCACTGCCTCCTGCCATTGTTGGAACAGAAATTGCAAATAGAGCTTACTTTCTTCAGATAACAGGAACCGAAGAAACAAAATGTACTGCAGATGGTAGTGTACCTTGCCATGCCTCATTAAGCTCGAGGAGAGCGAGCTCCACAGCACATTGTCCTCGCACCACCGGATTCCGCTCATCGCCGTGCTCCGCGGCGTCCCCACCGCGCTGGAGCTCTCTCTGGGTGTCTTGCTTGAGGCGTGTGCGCTCCTCTTGGAGAGCACCTTGAATGCCTTCTCGGCTTTCCTTCTCACCGACTCCAGTGGGTCATTCGTCGTGCCGCTCTGGTTTGGGCCTGATTTCCCTGGCGAAATCTACAGCATACAAATATGAAAGTTGATTGAATTAGTAGGTTGACTAGTTCTGGATTATTATTTTTTGGTTAGCTACACACAATTCGAGAAATGGCTTTACACTGTTGTTGCGTCTCCGGGGGGCGACGGGTCTCATGTCTTTTATGCTGCCGGAGAAATCCCAGTTCCTCCTCGCGGTGGATATCGACGACGAGACGTCCGACTCGTCATCGTCGTCGTCGACGTCGCTGCTGTTGCCGTCGATGGACGCAGCGCTGATCTTCCTGACCTTCTTCAGGAAATCGGCGCCCCTCCGCTCCCCCTCACTCCTCCTCACCGGCTTTACCGCCGCCGCGCACGCCTCGGACAGATTCGTGAACGACCGCGACCTGTGGCCGTGGCCCATCGCGGCAGGGGAGCCGAACTGTCGCGCCTTCCTCTCCGGGAGGGGCGGCGTCGCCGAGGGCCGGCCCGGGCGCGGGCGCTCAGAGACGACCTCCTTGTCCTTGACCTCGGCGCGGGCGGAGCAGGCGGTGGCGTCGACGTCGTCGTCCGTAGAGTCGTGCTGGATGCAGGGGTAGCGCCCCGGGAGGACGCGGAAGCTGCGGAGCACGGGAGCTGGGACGGAAGGCATGAGGTGGTCGACCTCGATGACCTGGCCGATGTGGAGGCCGTTGGCGAGGATGAGGTCGTCGTGGTCGGCGTGGAGGGAGACGTAGCAGGAGCGGGCCGAGTCGGAGAGGCGGAGGTAGAAGCCCTGGTGGCCCGAGAATGGGTCGGCGCCGGAGAGCGCCGGCGTGATGTTGGTGACCTGGAGCAGAACGCGGCCGTTGGAGCGGGCACGGGAGCGGGAGCGTGGGGTGGGGGCGTCGTCGGTGTCGGAGGGGTCCGGCGGGCGGAGCAGGCGCTGCAGGCTGCACGGCCGGAGCGCCGGCCTGTGCGGCGACGAGGGGTAGGAGGCCGGCGGTGGCGCCATCTGACGGCAGGGTCGAGATGGGGATGGGGAACGGAGAGGAGAGAGGAAGCCGGCCCGAGATGTTCGGCTGATTGATGGGTCGGGAAGAGCGGAGCAAGGTTTGTGCCGGGCGATGCGGCGGTGAGTTTGAACGGCGGTTCGGCCGAGCACGGGGCCTCAACTGCCTGGACTTGGTATTAGTTATTGTTAACATTGGGCCCTTCTATTCTCACCTTCTACAAGATGAAGCCTACAAAAACTTCCAAACGCCAGGCCCAGTAGGGATGCGAGAGGAGATCAAAGTTTGATAGCTGCATTTTTATTCATGAGCGTAGGAATTTTAAATTCAAAGACACATAGCCTTGCAAAACATGCAACATCTTTAGATATAGGACGTCATCTTTGGGGGCAATTTGATTTTTTGCCACAACTTACTTTGCTCTTTGACATTTTGCCACTAGTTACACAGTAGTTGATTTTTTGCCACAACTTAGTTTAGACTTTGATCTTTTGCCCTCTGTCAGGTGGGCCCCACGTAAAATTACCAGAATACCCCTGCCCACACATTGACCACGACAGAACCACCTGCTTCATCTCGCACGGGTCGCTCATCCCCTTCCTCTCGCACGGGTCGCTCGTTCTTATCCCCTCATCCCCGGGCTCGTCGAACAGGAGACGCGGCGGCTACTGCAACCTCGACGGCGACGGCGTAGGTCAACCTCGACGGCGGCGACGGCTGCATCTCGGCGAGGAAGGTGAGTACTCTTTCTCCCGCCCCCCTTCCCTCGGCCACCTAGGGTTAGGGTTACCAGCGCGCGGAGCGGCGGCGACTCGCGCTCGTGCTTTGCCTCCACGTGCTCTCCGCGTGCTGGTGCGCTACCGCCGCTGTTGGTGTGTGCTGCTGCTGCTTGTGCGTCGTCGTCGCCGCCCATGCTGCTGCTTGTGCAGCAGCCGCCGCTGCCGCCCCTGCTGCTGCTTGTGCGCCGCCGCCGCCGCCGTCCCTGCTGCAGCAGCCGCCGCTGGTGCGTGCTACTGCTGCTTGTGCGCCGCCGCCGCTGCTGCTATTGCTTGCTAGTTGTGCTTGCTGCTGCTATTGTTACTTGCTGCTATTGTTGCTTGTTCCTTATTGTTGGTTGCTATTGCTGCTTGCTGTTGGAGATGATAATGGTTGCTTGCTTGATTGATTGCTGATGCAGACCACGAAATTGAGATGAGCTAAGTGTCGGTGATGGCTGAACCGGAGACGGGTGACGGCGGACATGCAGACGACTTCGACCTTGAGACTTTGTTCTCAGCCAAGCCGAGGTGAGAAAGCAAAGTATCTCCTGCCCCTTTTTGTTGCTCATTGTTAAACACGCTAACTCCATAGTGTGTTCCGCATTGTTGCTTATTGTCGAGTAGGACGCCTCCACCACCCAATGTTTTCACAATAACTGTTAGAGTTGCTCCTTATATCGCCAAGCTTGACGATGGAAGCGAGCAACCAATTGAAAGGCATGATGTTCTATTTGACTTTAACATTGCGGGAGGAGGGCTGTCATGGGTTAACTTCAATGCTGCTTTTGCACAACATATCAAAATGGGACCACACCAGGAGGTTCATTTGTTTGCATATGACTGTATCTTGAACACATTTGATCAAATGGGTAATGGTCAGCAACTGGCAACGCACTTGATGAGTGATAATTGGGACTGGGAGGCAAAGAAATCATTTCTGTATGCTGATGTAGTTTCATTGGAGATACCTAATGCAAAGAAATCTGGAAAGAAGAGAGCTCCCGCTCCCAATGGCCGCATGTAGAATTTCCATTTGACATGGAGGCTCCAGTAGACAAGACAAGAGGTGTTGGAAGGCCTAGAAAGAACAGGTACAAGAGCTTCCTTGAAGGTGGAGATGGTGGTCCTAAAAAGAAGAAAGAGCCAAAACAACTAGGCAGCAAGAATAGATGCAAAAGATCCCACATTTTAGGCCACATGCAGTCCACCTGTCCGTTGAATGGACCAAGACCGAGGTACTTGTAATGATCAATGTTCATTTCACCACTTGTTTTAGTATGTACTAACTTGTTAAGATTTATGTAGGAAAAGAAAGAAGAGAGCAGCATGATATCCAGCTGATGATGATGCCTCGGCACCAGAACCTGAAGTGGCAGCCCCACAACTTGAAGTTGTTGTGACTCCCAATAGGCACATGATCAGTATGCCACTTAGTCTTCAAGGCAGTCCCAATCCAGTGACAAGAAGGTAACATACCCACATACTATAGTAATGTTTAATTTTCCTTGCAATTCTTACATTTCTCAACACAAGCAGGATGTTGGCTACGGCGTTGGCTGATGAGGCAACACATGCAGCACCACAACTTGAAGTTGTTGTGACTCCCAATAGGCACATGATCACTATGCCACCGAATCTTCAAGGCAATCCCAATCCTGTGACAAGAAGGTAAACACATCAATTGTTCTTTGTAATGTTAATTTTTCTTTCCAAATCTTATATTTCTCAACACATGCAGGATGTTGGCTATGGCGTTGGCTGATGAGGCGTCGCAGCAACCTACCCCAACTGTGGAGGACACCACAATGGCATATGACATGGCCTCAACCTCGAAAGCTAGGAAGTTAACCCCGGAGAGAAGGAAGAACTAGTGTTGTGCTTGATCTTCTATGTTCTTCATGCTTTTGGTTGTAAATATGCCGGACTTGGCGCCCATTACTTCGTGTGCAACAGGGCAGCAACTACTATCCTATGTTTTTGCTTGTAATATGCCAGACTAGGCACCAATCTACTTTGCGTGCAACATGGCAGCCTTATGTGAGAAAAAGGATGATGATGTGAGATGCTTTAGTTTGCTATATTTTGTGCAAACTGTGTGATGTTGTATTATATTTAGCAACATATTTTGTGCAACTACTATCTAGAAACATATGTTTGATTCTGGATTATATTTGCATAACTTCTTTGAATCATCAAAAAAGAGGCAAAATGCTGTCCAAATTGAAACAAAATGCTGCCCAAATTTTGAAAGTTGTCAGAAATTTTTGAACATTTTACAGAAAATCACTCATATATGTGTGACTAATCTGGAAAAGTTTCATAAAATTTGGATGAATGGTTAAATGGTTTCGTGCTGTTTCAACTTTCTGCCTAACCTGCTGCTGCTCCTCTCCATTCCCAACCTGCTGCCGCTCCTCTCCAACCTGCTGCCGATCCTCTGCTGCTGCTCCTCTCCATTCCCAGCTGCTGCTACTTCTCTCCATCGCCAACTGCTGCTGGTCCTTTCCCAACCTACTGCCGCTCCTCTCCAACATGCTGCCGCTCCTCTGCTGCTGCTCCTCTCCATTCCCAGTTGCTGCTACTTCTCTCCATCGCCAACTGCTGCTGGTCCTCTCCAACTCCCTCTGCTAAAGTTCTTCTCTCAACCCCTCATCAGCTACTGCCCCTGCTTCTTCTCTGAGGCAGCAGCTGCAGCAAGGGCCAGCGGCAGGGAGCAGCACGGCAAGCGGCGGGCAGCAGCAAGGGCCGGCGGCGGCGGCCCGGAGGACGAGGCTAGGGTTCATCCTCCTTCATTTGGGTCAAACAGGTGCCTAGGGGTAATTTGGTCACTGTTTTTAGGCATATAATTTCACTTACAGTTTAAATGATTGTTTTCTAGGCAAAAAGGGTAAAAGATCAAAGTCCAAACTAAGTTGTGGCAAAAAATCAAATACTGTGTAACTAGTGGCAAAATGTCAAAGAGCAAAGTAAGTTGTGGCAAAAAATCAAATTGCCCCATCTTTGGCTGGGTACCCCATATGACCCAATTTCTGTACTACCTTCTTTCCGGTTTATAAGGCTTGTGCCTATCTTTAGATTGACAGATAGACTAACGTAATATAAGTTATATATCACAAAAAACATAGTTCCGTCTGAATAATAAAGTTGCATGTGTTTGGCCAGAAAAATACTAAAAAACTTATAAAAAAAGCCTCAAAAGAAAACTTATTTTTATAAAAAGGTCAAATAAAAATAGTGTTCCTTGTCCTCGTCTAACCTTAAATTTTCTTTTCTCATCTCTCTTCGTTTTGATTCCCCCCCCCCTCCTATCTCTATGTTTTTTCACTATTTTTTTCTTAAAAATCGTCTTAACTGCTCCACCTTTTATTAACTTGCGGAATGAAATTATGTTTTTTGGTAAGTCAATAAGTACTTATATTTAGGTAGGTATAAATCACGGGCATGATTTGATAAACATTAGTTCACACAATCACACTAATATAAGCAGGTAATCATGAGTTAACATACTAAAATATTTATATGGGCGACATCCTGCGTTGGTCGACTGGTCAGAGCCTCGATCGGTGGCCTTCCAAGCTGTCCACTCGCAAGCCGTGTACGTCCATGATCGAGTCCCTTCCGTGTCGTCTCTCTCGTCGCGCTGCCACTTCCCATTGGACGGATGCCTGTCCAAAACCAAGATTATTTGGTTAGTTTGTGAAAAGCTTAATTAGATGCGTTTTCACTTTCAATGTACTAAAAATAGAATGATCAGAACTTCTATAACAACTCCGAGTACATCAAGGAGACAAGGACTAAATGAAATACGTACAGATCAAACCTCCGTTTCATTTACATTTGTGAAACATTTTACATTTGTGAGAACTGCTATAGAAGTTAGTACTTGTACATCACATCAGTACATCTGTACATTTTACAACCCGAGTAGATCAACTCTCCGTTTCCTACATCTAGTATTATGTTCAATCATGGAACGAGGGTGTGCAAAACGTGTTAATCTTGATTAGGAAATAGCACTTACGTGTTGCTAGATGGTTAGATGCCGCTCTGGTCGGGGATTGTAGCAGCTTGCAGCTGGGATTGTTGGAGATGGTGTGCGACGGCCGGCGAAGTGGGGATGTGGCCGACGTGCGACGGCCAGAGAAGCTGAGGGGACTGCCGGACTGGGGAGCCGGGAGCGGCTGGGCTGATCTGGATGGCCCCGGTCACCGGCGGAGCGACGGAGGGGACCGGGGAGGGTCGGAGCAGGGCGAGGTGAGCGCCGCCGCCAAGCACAGCGACGGCATAGGAGGAGCGAGGAGGGGTGGTAGGTAGTTCTGCTCGTGTTCGTGCATAGAACCTGTTTAGGTTACGTATAAGGGTTGCCTGGCTGGGCTGGGCGTGGGAGAAGTTGGGTTGGGCTGTGTGTGGGCTGGCGGCTGGAGAGATAAAACGGATTATTCCGAATTGTTAAGGCCGGATTATCCGATCCGAAAAACGGAGAATTCCGTTTCCGCCGGATATTGGTTGTCCCGTATCCTACTCCGTATCCGACGAAGCTATCCGGTATCCGATTTCCGTATCCGTCGGATTGCGATTTTTGTTTCCATTCACCTGTTCCGCCGGATCCGGAACCGGATTCGGATGGAAAATATCCGATCCGCTTTCACCCTGACTTGAGAAGAAGGCTGGTGAAACCGTTGCGGCTCCTACACCTTATAAGTATGATCAAGAAGTATCTTTGTGGTTATTCTATATGGCCATAATCATGCATGAGTACCCTTTTATTATTTCTGAGCATGAGTATTTTGTTGAGTTCATCAAAAGCTTGCGCCCCACCTTTCCTATGAAGAGCCGCATCACTGTTAGAAAGGAAATAATGGTCATATTTGTAGAAGAAAAGAACAAACTATATGAGCACTTGAAAACTGTCAACAGCCGCATTAGTGCAACAATGGACATGTGGACATCAAACCAAAACAAAGGATATATATGTGTATCACCATACATTGGATTGATGAGGGTTGGAATATTCAGAAAAGGATTATCAGTTTCATGCACCTAGAAGGGCGACACAATGGTATGAACATGTCAGATGCATTTTGTGCAAGCATAAGAAGATGGTTTATTGATAAGAAAATGTTTTCCCTAACTTTGGATAATGCTGCCGCAAATTTTACTGCTGTCAAAGATGTAGTTGCTGATATTTAAAAGAACTCATCCTTAGTTTGTGACGGCTTGTTCTTTCATGTTAGATGTGCTTGTCACATACTAAATCTGGTTGCTAGAGATGGTTTGTCACAAATTTCCTCTGCAGTTTGGAGTATTCGAACATTTGTATTGCTTGTCAAGTGCTCGCCCATGCAATGGGAGGATTTCATTCAATGTGCATCTCAGTGTGGGTTGGAGACAAATACACGCCTCACATTGGATGTTCAGACAAGGTGGAATTCAACTTACCACATGCTGAGAAATGCCATTTATTACAAACCAGCTTTTGATAGGCTTTATGAGCTTGACAAGAAAAGGTATGCAAAGGTAGCCCCATCAGAGGATGAGTGGAGCATGGCTGAAACACTTTGTAAATGCTTGAAGAGGTTCGACGATATTACTGTGTTGTTGTCAGGTACTTCCTATCCAACAGCGAACTTATTTTATCAAAGCTTTGCAGAAGTTAAGGCTTTAATTAGGGAGTGGTGTAGTAGTGAAAATGAGACTATTAGCAAAATGGCAGACTCTATGAACACAAAGTTTGAGAAGTATTGGAAGAAGTCAAATGTTGCTCTAGCTGTGGCTTACTTTCTTGACCCTAGATATAGGAAACGGGGAGTAGAATATCTAATGAGAAAGGTTTACGGTACATTGATATTTCGTGCTAAAGTAGAAGAGTTTGTTGTTCTTGTCAAGAAAATATATGAATCGTATGTTGCTGCCTCTCGGAAATCCGATGAACCCAACAACTCTAGTGTCAATGTTGAAGCAAGTAAAGATGACATAACGGAAGAAGAATCTGATTTTCAGAAGTTCTTATATGAATCAAATGATGGGGTTGATGAGGGTGATACAACTGACTTGGACAAGTACATGTCGGAGCCGCCACTAAAGATGACTAAAACTATTTCTATCATGGATGCATTTGATATCTTATCATGGTGGAAGATTAATGGCAGTTCATATCCTGTTCTCTCTCTACTTGCTCGAGACATTTTGGCCATGCAAGCATCCACTATTGCTTCAGAGTCAGCTTTTAGTTCTGGTGGTCATGTTGTTGATTCTTTCCGTAGTCGTCTCGACCCCGAGATAGTGGAAGGATTAATTTGTACCAAAGATTGGGTTGGCGCATCTCGAAAAGGTAGTTTCTCAATTGTTTCTCATTATGTAGTATAGTTGCACAAAGATTTTCAGTCATTAACTTATATAACTCACTAACTCCTATACAAAACAGATAAAAAAAGAAAGGTTGCATCTATCCTCAAAGATCTGGAGGTTGCAGAGATGGTTGCTGCTAGCATAACCATGGAGGACCTTGAGGAGCAGGTATGGTGTAAAAATAACCTTAAAGATATGGAATCATGGACGATCTGGAGGTTGTTTCTATCCTTATCTCACTTTGCAGTTTCCAACTGTTTATAATTGTGCCAAGTGTGCTCAGTTAAAATACCCTTGTGATGGAAACCGGGAACAAGTTGTGCTTTTATATTGCAATTGTGCTATTACTTGTTGGAACCTGGGAACAAGTTGTGCTTTCATGGAACAAACAATAGTGTACTGCTTTCTCTGATGATCACCATATCATTCATCTACCATTGTTGCTGTCATATTGTCGATTTTTAATTGTTTGAAATTATCAGGAGAAACAAATGTCCAGTGATGATGAGGATTGAGGATAACCAAGTATACATTGCTGCCATTATTTATCCTTGGTGGTAACTGGTAAGGCATTGTGCTTCTGTTTAGTACTGTTAGTAATGTCAAAACATAATTTGTATGAAAATGAATTGCATTGCTTCATGATGTTAACTTTTTTCACACAGGGAAGGCAAGTTCCATGCATTTTATGTGGTGGAGCTCGATGGTGCTGGGCCTTAGAGCTGGCTCTAGCAGCCTTTTGTTATTTTCTTTTGAGATGAATATGTGATGGACTGATGGTGATGGCTTGCTCGTAAGCCTTACTTGTTTTGTCGTTCTACCCAGAAGGCATGAAGCCATTAACCTTTTATTACTATGTATTGCTATATTAGACATGTTGAAGTAACTCCCATACCGATAACTTATGTAACTTATAATTGTGTTGTCGTGTTGAGACGTGGGTCTTTTCCTTGTATTATCCGGCAACTTTTGTCCGCTTCCGGTTCGCCGCCGCTCAGTTACCGTGCCGTGTCCGTTTCCGATAATTCCGGCATATTCCGTATTCGTTTCCGCATCCGTACCGCTACCGTACCGATTCCGATTCTGAAAAAAAATATGGAATAGGATATGGTAAGAGCATTATCCGTCCGAATCCGATCCGCTTTCACCCTTAGCGCACTTCGAAAGCTAGAAAAATGAGGAAAAATGTCGGGTCCCCGATCCTAAGTCACACTGATCTAGCATGTAACACATCATATCACTTTGCGGCCTCACGCACGGTAACCCACGGCTGCCACCTTCACCTTGGCCGGGACCGTTTGCGTCTTTTGGCTCACGTATATGATTATGTCGCTAGCATCCATATGACAAAGAACCCGGGTCGACATGACTAGTCGTAAACCAAGGTGGCACAAACTTACAGGGACAGGCATACGTGACCCAGCAATGCACGTGTCGACCAGCTGAAAGAACATGCGCTGCCCCCATGTTTGGTTTTGGTAATTGATGACAATCCCTATGAACTAATGGTTGCCTTGAGTTATATTTGAAGGGTTTGTCCATAGGCTTTTCTTGAAGTACAATTGTTGGTTTCAAGAAGATTTTGAGATGACCAAGGTGGCTATTCATGGAGTTATCCAAAGATTGGTCATGTAAGAGATGAGCCTATTGCAAGCATGTCTTGAAGAAGAAGATTGTGTGGACATTCATGTTTACCTTCAAGACATCATCTTAATGAAGAGAATTGGAAAGATTCAAGGTTGATCAAGACTAAATATGAAGAGTGATTCAAGTTGATCAACACACAAAGCGTAGAAGATGTACCGAGTGGGATCAAGTGATTCACGGTATGGTAAGCATTGTCCATTACGCTTTGTGTACTAACCCATGTTCTATGCGAGAGTTCTTTGTGGGGTTAGGTTTGTTTCCATGGGCGTGCATCAAAAGGAAGATATCATACAACACATGGAGAATGACATCAAGTGGTGATCGTCATCAAGATTGCGGTGTGCAAGTTCAAGTGGAGAATCACAAAGAGATCATGCTTGAAGCTTGCCGTCCATTGTGGTGACAATGGACTTGTGAAGATGTGTCGAAGAGTGGCTCACCCAAAGTGGAGTATGGGGGAGCAATCTACTAGTCTTCATCAAGCCGGCGCAATCAAGTAAGGTGGTCCAACTTGAGGAGGTCAAGATCGTCATCATCTAGCTCAAGTGGACTATGCGCAAGGCAAAGGTTTGCCCTTGATAGGTTTTCTATTTTACCGGTCTCATGGTGGTAGTTGGGAGACCGGGTTATAGGATCGATTGCCGTACTATCAAGGGGGGCTCTCAGATGAGTAGCTTAATCGTATCTTTCGTAGAGAGCTCAAACCATTGCATTCTTGCATCATCTTTCTTGGTTCTTGTTTGGCCTTTTTGCTTTGGGAGTCTTTGAGCTTTTGGTCACCTTCCTGACTAGCTCAAGTTCATCGAGAACGGATTTCATTTGCTTCTCCTAGTATGTTCTCGATGTTGGGGTTTATGCCGGATCATCACTGATGGAGGTTTCACACCTCTTTATCATAGGCATATTTCTCCTGCCACTTCTGATGATTTCCAGTCATGATTTGACAACTCTTGTCATTAGCTTTCCTTCAAGCTTGAGTTCGTCTAAATCAGAATTCATTTGTAGAAGTTATAGCAGTTTTGGTCTTACTTGCATCCATCTGTTTTGCTTGGGCAATTTTATTGCACCCAAGCGGTAGTACCGCTCGGTACCATGGCAGTACCGCTTGCGGTACTTCCGCCGTGGACTACCGCAGCCACTACCGCTTGGGAAATGTCCTATGTGCATGTTTCTGCTGCCTGTTTTCTTTAAGCGGTAGTAGAGCGGTAGTACCGCTCAAGCGGTAGTACTACTCCCCCGAGCGGTAGTACCGCTTGCGGTACTTCCGCTATGGACTACCGCAGCCACTACCGCTTGGGAAATGTCCTCTGTGCATGTTTCTGTTGCCTGGTTTCTTTAAGCGGTAGTAGAGCGGTAGTAGAGCGGTAGTACCGCTCAAGCGGTAGTACCTCTCCCCCGAGCGATACTACCTCTCTGGCAGAACTACCGTTCGTGTTTTTCTATCTCGTTGGGCTGTTTTGACTGTGCTAAGCGGTAGTACCGCTCCCCCAAGCGGTAGTACCGCTTGTGCACGACTTGTGGGCATAACGGTTGGATTTGGGGGGGGGGGGGCTATTTAAGGGGGTCTTCTTCCCCAATGGTCCCCATCCTTCTAGCTTGTGTTTGCCCCCATTGTTGACCTTCCTTGAGCTTGCTATCTCTCAATCCCTCCAATGATTCTTGCTAGTTCTTGAGGGAAAAGAGAGAGGAGATCTAGATCCACATCTCCACCAATCACTTTCTCCTCTATGTGAGGGGAACCCCTTGGATCTAGATCTTGGAGTTCTTTGTGTTCTCTTTCTTGTTCTTCCTCTCATATTCCTCCATAGCTTTCGTTGCTTTGGTGGGATTTGGGAGTGAGGGATTTGGGCACTCCGTGTGCCCTTGCCATTGCATTTGGTGCATCGGTTTGAGTTCTCCACGGTGATACGTGGAAGTGAAGTTTGAGAAGCTTTTTACTCTTGGGTGCTTGGTACCCTAGAGCTTGTTCCTCTTGGGTGCTTGGGCGCCCTAGACGGTTGGTGGTGCCTCGGAGCTCAATCATTGTGGTGTAAAGCTCCGGGCAAGCGTCGGGGTCTCCAATTAGGTTGTGGAGATCACCCCGAGCAATTTGACGGGTACCGGTGACCGCCCCCAAGGGTTGCCAAAGTGTACGGGTTCGGTGACCGCCCCCAAGGGTTGCCATTTGTACGGGTTCGGTGACCGCCCTCAAGGGTCCCTTAGTGGAATCACGGCATCTTGCATTGTGCGAGGGCGTGAGGAGATTACGGTGGCCCTAGTGGCTTCTTGGGGAGCATTGTGCCTCCACACCGCTCCAAACGGAGATTAGCATCCGCAAGGGTGTGAACTTCGGGATACATCGTCGTCTCCACGTGCCTCGGTTATCTCTTACCCGAGCCCTTTACTTATGCAGTTTACTTTGTGATAGCCATATTGTTTCATGTTATATATCTTGCTATCACTTAGTTGTTCATCTTGCTTAGCATAAGTTGTTGGTGCACATAGGTGAGCCTAGTCGTTTTAGGTTTCGTGCTTGACAAATTAAACGCTAGTTTTATTCCGCATTTGTTCAAGCCTTAACTGTAATTATTTTAAAGCGCCTATTCACCCCCCCCTCTAGGCGACATCCATGATCTTTCACCAGCAGCGAGTGTAACCGGACTGTAGCAAGCTATCAGGACTCCGGTAAACACCGCGTGACATTTCCCCGTAGGGACAGACACGGGAGCAAAGAAGGACACATGCCGGTCAATCCATGTGTTCCGGATGGAAGTACTAGGAGGCATTTCCCCATAAGGAAGGCTACCAAGAATAAACAACTAGGTGTCGAATCCCACACATACCAAAGCATTTCAATAACATACACACAATATGCTCGATATGTGTAGATACAACATGGCATCACAACATAACTCTACGACTCAAAGTATTGCTTTAAGAAGCTCCGAGGAGCCATACATAGTATAATGTTACAAACATGGGTCTCATGACTCAACATACAAAGTCATACAAGCAACGAGCGGAATCATAAACATGTCTGAGTACAGACAGCTAAAAGAAAGAAGGCTAGGAAGCATGTTTATCTACATGACCCTCCATAGGAACCAGACCTCTGTCTGGGATTCCCAAGTTAATCGGTCAACGTCGAACTCATCGCAGGAATCTAAAGTGAGACTGAAGTCTCCTCTGCAAAAACATAAATTATGCAATGGTGAGTACAAAGGTACTCAGCAAGACTTACGTCAGAACTAACTACATATGCATCAGTATCAACAATGAGATTGTGGAGTTTAACTGCAGCAAGCCAGCTTTGACTCAGTGGCTATCCTGAACTACGACTACCAGTAACTTCTTTGAGGTGAGAAAGCGCACACGAATCCACATAGTCACCACATCAATACACCACTATGGATCCTCTTCCGTCTTCCTACGAGAAGGCCATCCATAGCACTCACACTTATTTTGCGCATTTTAGAGTATCCATTTCAACTTGTCTATGAACAATGTAAGCTTTCCAAGTAGTCCATATCCGCGGACGCGGCTATTCGAATAGATCATTAACCCTGCAGGGGTGTACTTCTTCACACACGCTCTCACCACTTACCACCATGTACACGTCATGTATCTCGGCAACCTTCAAGCGGAAACCTGGCGAGGGTGTCGGCCATGACCTGACTAACCACACAAGTCTCTAGTCCAGGTTTATCGCCTATCTGAGAACTGACCCGCAACGGAAATCCGGCCGAAGTTTCCATTACGGCCTCAAACGATGTGTACAGGGTTCCCAAGCCCACCAAACGGGCGATGCTTGGTACACCCGGCCACGGTGTATCTACCGCATCATAGCCCACCCCTAGGGTCAGCGCTACACACGGCCTCCAACACATATCCTACAAACACCAGAAACTAGTTGCAACTCCTGGACAGAGATCAAGGCAATTAATAAGTCGAGAGAGCTTGGAGTGCCCAGAGCCCAATGTGTGGTAGTAACTGTCTTGGATCACAAACACGGAACTCAGTTCCTGAGGATGGTCCCAATGAGACAACCCACCATCTATTCCTACATGGCCTCTCATCGCTACCTTTACCAAATCGTGTTCACACACTTAGCTCTCAACGGTAGGACATGTTCACCACCATTCCAATCCATCCCAGATAAATCAGACCTGGCACAACTCTAGGCATAGCAGGCATAACAAGCAAGCATGAATGAGTAGGCACATCATGGCTCAAACAATTCCTACTCATGCTAGTGGGTTTTTACTAATTACTGTTGCAAAGACAGGTCATGCAGAGGAATGGGTTCAACTACCGCAACAAGTAACAGTTGAATCGTTGTTATCCTAATGCAATAAAAGAGAGCAAGAGCGAGAGAGTGGGATTGTATCGAAATGTTCAATGGGGGTTGCTTGCCTGGCACTTCTGAAGATAGTACTGTTCTTCATCAGTGACAACGATCACAACGTCGGAATCGTCTTCTACCGAGGAGGAACAAACACCGGCAAACAAGAAGGAACACAATCAATGCAATGGAACAATATGATGCATGATCATGACATGGCAATATGCTGTGATTTGGGCTAGTGCAACTAGCAACAATTTAAATGAAGTTGGTCTGAACCCAAGGTTCAAAATCAAACTCCATATGTGATCATTTAAATGCCCTTTAATTGATTTGTCCTAATCAGTAGCCAAAGGTTATTCTAACATGCATGAAAATGCCATAAGCAGATTCTTCATATTTTTCTGATCATTTTTCATATATAATTTATTTTCATTGGAGTTACGGTTTATTTTCTATGATTTTTTAAAGTTTTAAACATTTTCTGGAATTTCCAAATTTATTTAGAAATAAGAAAATTCCAGCAAATGTAATTATGACGTCAGCAGTGTCAACACTGACGTCAGCGAGTCAACATAGTCAACTACCGACGCTGACCAGCGGGGCCAGGTCAACGATGACGTCAGCAAAGTCAAAACTGACGGCTGGGGTCCACTGGGTTTAATCTAATCCTAACCAAATAATTAGCCGGCCTAATTAAACATGTGGGTCCCACTGTCATCCACACAGGTGATAACTAAGCGGGTGATTATCGCCTAATTAACCCAGCCACGTCAGCCCGCCAGAGTTTCAGCCGGCGGCGACCACAGAACACGGCGGGGCGATGGTTTTGGGCGTGGGGAGGCTCTACGGAGAGCTGCTTCTCGCGCGCAACCGATGGAGCAAGCGGCAGCAGCTGGGGTGGAGCGAGCTCGCCGGAAACGAGCTCGTGGCAGCGGCCGGAGTTACGGGTTCGACGCAGGCGAGGCTGCAGGGCACGGGGAGGCTGGTTAAGGGGCTCACTGAGGTCCTGGCGATGCTAGGAGCACGTACGTGCCACCCGTTCGAGCAGAGGGGCTCGGGTCAAGGGAGCTAGGTGGCCATGGCGCACGGCGGAGCTCGGGCACGCGGGCGACGGCTGGAGGACGCAATGGGCGACGGGGTAAGGGGGGATCGGGTCAGCGGCTCACCGCGGTGCGACAGGGAAGGTCAGTGGGCTCGGGGGGGCGTCGGAGACGGCGAATCGGGCGGTGGCGTCCGGCGACGGTGGCGCTCGGTTGTGTGTGAGAGGGAGAGACAGAGGAGGGAAAGGAGCACGGGGAGAGTGAGAGGGAAACCAGGGAAGTGCGTGGCGACGCGAGGGATCTCCAGGCAGGCAGGAAGAGAGGAGGTGGCCGTAGCGCGTGCGGAGCACACGCCCTCCTGCCTACTGGCAGGAGGTTGAAGACGGTGGCCGTGCTGGGCTGGGCCGGCTTCACTCCTGGGTCAGGTAAGCTACAGTACTCGGCCTCAGGTGAGTGCTCTGTTCCTTTTTATTTTTCTTCTGTTTTAATTTCTTTTATTCAATTGCCACTGATTTCAAAATCAAACAAATTGAGAACAGTGCCAAAACTCTCCTGGATATTTTTATGTCACTCAATGGACTTCTCCACATATACATAAAATATATCAGAGCATTTGAAAATATATTCATTATATATTATGACTATAACTCCAAATTCAAATAGAATATTGATTTAAATTCAGAGCCCAAATAATTCCTTAAAAAGGTTCCAAAATTTTGGTTTGATATATAACTCTTGCCAAAATTCTCAGAACTATTTTTAGGGAATTTTGGATTCACTGAATGCATTTTGAGGGTTCTTTGCCTTTTATTTAAAAAAATTGAGGCTTCCACTTTCCTCAATTCCAAGTTTCAGAAATTTAGACATGATGCATGAGTGCTCTGTGATGCAACTAATACAAGCATTATTCTAGGGCTGTGACAACTCACCCCCACTAAACAAGAATCTTGTCCCGAGATTCAAGACGTGAGGTAAGAGGAAAGGGGGTCACAAAACTATCACAATCTTCTCGATCCAACTGCCCTTATCGAAGATGTTGATTCATTGCATCATATTGATCTTGACGTCTTTGCTTTCGAGATCTTCGTCCAAATACGACGACGGAAAGAGAGGGGAACTCTACAGGATTCTATCTTCACGGAGATCGAGCAACTCAGAATCAACTCGGGGAATGGGACATAATAACATCTCTCGAGCTGAGACACAGACACACATCAGGAGCGATGGAAAGAAGCAGATGACGAAGGTTCAATTTGGTAGGCAACAATTCAATGCTTAAGAAGATGGTGAATGGGTTGCGAAATAGCGAGGAGATATATTTCCCTTAATACCATAACGGGGCACCTTAGGGAAGGTGACTCGTAGAATTATTCTCTTAAGTGGCAAAAAGAATTACTTTTGATATAGAGATCATTGAAACTCTTCGTACCAGGCTAAGGCAATTCACAACGATCGTTGAAGGAATTCGAAAGAATGGCATACTCAGTTTGGAAAGGAAACTAGAGTTATAGGACGACTCGGTAAACGGAAGGCACATTCCAATTGATACCGAGGGTACAACCTAGTGTCTGAGCGTGCTCTCAAGAACTTGAGCATTTCCATATTCATCAGGGTTTTACCAACATCTGTGCCAAGATCTTGGTGACACTTCATACTACCATGATGAATAGTGATGGAGGATGCAGATGCAAAGGAAGACAAACACTTTCTCAGATTTCACCTTAGCTAAGCCAAGGAAACAAAATCTGGATGATCGACCGAGAGACATTTAGCACTCTGCTTCTAATGTTCTCCTTGATGTACTAGCATAACCCAATTATAGGTAGTTTGGTATCTAGAACATCAGGTAAAGGTCGGACTTCGGAGACACAAAATATCCATAAGGAACAACATTGAGAATAGGTCATACGAAATCCTCTTGGGGAGTGGATGATATCCTGACTCAGCAAAATGGCCACTCCATTGACTTACCAGGATTACGGATAAACCAAGATAAAAATTCTTTGAAATGTCCCAACCATCATATCTGCCTGAGATTCAGATCTGATTAGTGATAGAATGCTGCAGACCCAGCGTATCTGATTGGTGCTCCTTGGAGTTCTTTGTGTGGATTGAATATTATGATTATGAAGTTGTTTCATGCATATCGTATGATCAACTCATGGATACTTGTGGTGACATTGGAGTATCTAGGTGACATTAGAGTTGGTTGATGTGTATCATATGGTGTTATTTTAGTACGAACTCTAGGGCTGTTTGTGACACTTATAGGAATAGCTCAATAGATTGATCGGAAAGGATAACTTTGAGGTGGTTTCGTACCCTACAAACAATTTCTATCTTATGTTCTCCGCTAATAGGAACTTGGGAGTGATTCTTTATCGCATGTTGAGAGATGGTTATATGATCCAATTATGTTAGCATTGTTGAGAGATTGCACTAGTGAAAGTATGAACCCTAGGCCTTGTTTTTTAAGCATTGCAATACCGTTTGTGCTCACTTTTGTTACTTGCTACCTTGCTGTTTTTTATTGTTCGCACTACAAAAACCTATATCAACTATCCATACAACACTTGTATCACCATCTCTTCGCCGAACTAGTGCACCTATACAATTTACCATTGTATTGGGTGTGTTAGGGACACAAGAGACTCTTTGTTATTTGGTTGCAGGGTTGTTTGAGAGAGACTATCTTCATCCTACGCCTCCCACGGATTGATAAACCTTAGGTCATCCACTTGAGGGAAAATTGCTACTGTCCTACAAACCTCTGCGCTTGGAGGCCCAACACGAGTCTACAAGAACAAGTTGTGTAGTAGACATCACTTTCCCTCAAGCGAAAAGTCGAAATCGATAATCATGACCACATGTTTAGAGAGAGAGACATCGATAAAAATAGAATATGGACATGGAGCATCATGATCTTTATTATAACAGCCATATATCATCATAAAACTTCTCATGAAAAAGTGACAATTCATCCACAAGTTAAAGTATGAACCATAAACCAAATTGAAAACTAACAAACTATGATCTCGGTCACTAAAGCAATTGCAGTTCATCATATTATCAGAAAGAGTCTATGTAAGAGCTTTGTTTAGCAAGTTCACATGCTCAACTATCATTTAGTCTTCTATGATTGCTGACACTCACGGCATACTTATGGAGCAAAAGTTTCAGTCGAACACATAGAAAGATAGGGGCTTATAATTTCGCCTCCCAACGTATTTACCTCAAGGGTAATGTCAACAATAATAACTAATGATCACCTACATTCAACTGGATATATATGCATAGATCAATCCCCACCACATGATGTTTGCCAAAAGAGAAAATAAAACGGAATAGAGAAGAATATTATTGACTCTTGCATGAAGTAAATACATAAAGTAAGAGATAGGCCCTTCGCAGAGGGAAGCAGAGGTTGTCATGCGCGTTTTGTTTTTGGATGTGCAAGCTCTTAATGTAAAGGAACGTAACTTTATATTGCCCCTTGTGATAGCGACCTTTGTTATGCTGTCTGTCGCTTTTATTGCTCCACCATCACAAGATCGTACAAAGCTTATTTTCCCTTACAATAAAAGTTCATACATGTTTAGGAGCAATTTTTATTGCTTTTGCACCGATGACAACTTACTTGAAGGATCTTATTCAATCCATAGGTAGATATAGTGGACTCTCATGGCATGAAACTGGGTTTAAGGGTTTTTGGATGCACAAGTAGTATCTCTACTTAGTACAGAATTTTGGCTAGCAAAAGATAGGGGGCAAACACCACATGTTAGAGGATCCAAAACAATATAACTTCTATGTGAATATAAGCAAACATAACCCATTACGTTGTCTTCCTTGTCCAACGTCAACTAATTGACATAGAATATTTGATGGGGGCTCACAATCATAAAAGATGTCCAAGATAGTGTATTTATATGTGAGACCTCTCTTCCTTTATTACTTTTTCATGAATTGCAACAATGACCAATGCTATGTTTGTCAACTTCCAACAAGTTTTATCAATTATACTTCTTTTATGTGAAGTCATCACTCCCCATGGGATTAGCATATGATCTTACTTCTATTCTTTATTTCTCTCTAAGATTGGATCATCAAAAGCAAAACACTCAACTCAAACTACTCTTTATTATATAACTTTCACACACGATTACAAAGAAAGGTAGATCACAAATCAAGCACTCAACTAAATCATACTAAGACTTTATTCTTCCAAATCACGAAATAACTAAGGATTGAACTAAGATAGATAATGATGATAAAAAGGTGATGGTGATACGATACCGGGGCACCTCCCCCAAGCTTGGCACAAGCCAAGGGTGATGCCCATACCCATGTACTCAAATCTCCTTCTTAGGTGATGGTGGTGATGGTGAGGTAGACTTGTCCTTCATGACATTAATTAGGATCTCCTTTAAGCTCTGAATTTCCCGGAGCACATGTTGTATCATCTCTGTATTCTTTTGGACTTCGGCCATAATATGCTTATTCTCTGCCCCCCAAGCATTCTTTCCTGCATCACTTTCACTTGGACGAGAGATGTCCCAATTGGAGGGTATGTGCATACGAGGAGTATTTTCAACCCCATAATTGTGAACCAAGTTATGAAAGTTGTTCCGATGTAACCTGTGTAAGGGCCTCCTAGGAGGGAGCCCTTCTTGTACCTCTGGACTCCCATGGCTTGTAGTGCTTCTCATGGCTTGATGAGGATTTGGAATTGTGAAGATGCCGGCAAGTGTACCCCTCTCGGAAGCCGGAGGGTGGACCTCTAGGGAATCTCCATCATCTTCTTCCATGGTAACCTCCTCCTCCTCCTCTCTCCTGAGTTCCATCCGTAGGAACCACGCATTGTCTCCAACGTTGTTGGAGGAAGAAGAAGACATGATGCCCGGCCTCGAAAATCTGACAGGAAACAGCACGAAACAAGAACAGAGGAGAAAATTGCGTTGCGGTGGTCAAAACACCCGTGAGTATATATAATGAATTTTTCCTGTGCAAAACAAGTAATGTGGAAGAAAACCGGAGTCAAGAAAGTCCACGAGGGCGCCACAAGCCTGGTAGGCGCGCCCTGGGGGGTAGGGTGCGCCCCCCAAGCTTGTGTCACTCTAGCAACCCATCATCTAATTACTACTCCACAATGCCTTCCCTTAGGCCCAAAGATGGTGAAGTGTCATGTAGTCGACGTTCACACGACACCACTAAAGGAAGCAACAACATACATATCATTAAAATATCGAACCAATACCAAATTCACATGATTACTTATGACAAGACTTCTCCCATGTCCTCAAGAACAAAAGTAACTACTCACAAATCATATTCATGTTCAAGATCAGAGGGGTATTGAATAGCATTAAGGATCTAAACATATAATCTTCCACCAAATAAACCAACTAGCATCAACTACATGATGTAATCAACACTACTAGCAACCCACAGGTACCAATATGAGGTTTTGAGACAAAGATTGAATACAAGAGATGAACTAGGGTTTGAGA
Source organism: Elymus sibiricus (assembly GCA_039707655.1). Taxonomy (NCBI): domain Eukaryota; kingdom Viridiplantae; phylum Streptophyta; class Magnoliopsida; order Poales; family Poaceae; genus Elymus; species Elymus sibiricus. The sequence continues at coordinate 160,954,310 of CM077666.1, read as the reverse complement.
TGAGATGGTGCTAGTGAAGATGTTGATGAAGATTGGTCCTCCCATGATGAGAGGATCGTTGGTGATGTCGATGGATTCGATTTCCCCCTCCCGGAGGGAAGTATCCCCGGCGGAATCGCTTCGCCGGAGAGCAAAATAGCTCCTGCCCAGGTTCCGCCTCGAGACGGCAGCGCTTCATCCCGAAAGTCTTCTTCTGATTTTTTCTAGGGCAAATGGGTTCATATAGCAGAAGGAGGGGCCCGGAGGCCTACCATGGGCCCCACAAGCTTGGGGGCGGGCCCAGGGGGTAGGGCTTACCCCCCAGGCTTGTGGCTGCCTGGTGGGTGATGACCCACAAGTATAGTGGATCAATCGTAGTCCTTTCGATAAGTAAGAGTGTCGAACCCAACGAAGAGCAGAAGGAAATGACAAGCAGTTTTCTGCAAGGTATTCTCTGCAGGTACTGAAAGTAACGGTAACAAATAGTTTTGATAGCAAGATAATGCGTAACAAGTAACAAGTAGTAACGGTAACAAAAGTGCAGCAAGGTGGCCCAATCCTTTTTATAGCAAAGGACAAGCCGGAACGAACTCGTATAATAAGCAAAGCGTTCTTGAGGACACATGGGAATTTCATCTAGTCACTTTCATCATGTTTGTTTGATTCGCGTTTGCTACTTTGATAATTTGATATGTGGGTGGACCGGTGCTTGGGTGCTGTTCTTACTTGAACAAGCCTCCCACTTATGATTACCCCCTCTCGCAAGCATCCACAACTACGAAAGAAGAATTAAGATAACTCTAACCATAGCATGAAACATATGGATCCAAATCAGCCCCTTACAGAATAGCGCATAAACTAGGGTTTAAGCTTCTGTCACTCTAGCAACCCATCATCTAATTACTACTGCACAATGCCTTCCCTTAGGCCCAAAGATGGTGAAGTGTCATGTAGTCGACGTTCACACGACACCACTAAAGGAAGCAACAACATACATATCATCAAAATATCGAACGAATACCAAATTCACATGATTACTTATGACAAGACTTCTCCCATGTCCTCAAGAACAAAAGTAACTACTCACAAATCATATTCATGTTGAAGATCAGAGGGGTATTGGATAGAATTAAGGATTTGAACATATAACACTACAGGAATCAGGCACTTTGCCATCTGCCATGGCAGATGGCAAAGGCATGGTCGGTGGATGGCAAAGGCTTTGCCATCTGCCAGCAGACGGCAAACAGTCTAGCTGAAACCTTGCCGGCAAAGGCTACTTTGCCGTCTGCTGGCAGATAGCAAAGAGCCTACAGCCTTTGCCATCAGCCAGCAGATGGCAAAGCCTCTGAACGGGGTTAACCCCGTAAGAAGGCTAACGGCGTGCTTTGCCATCTGCCAGCAGATGGCAAAGATTCTGGCCTTTGCCATCTGCTGGCAGATGGCAAAGAGACCAAAAAGGCCCTTCCCAGTTCGGGCAGGTAGCTGACACGTGGCATCTTTGCCATCTGCCAGCAGATGGCAAAGGCTAGAATCTTTGCCATCTGCCAGCAGATGGCAAAGGCTAGAATCTTTGCCATCTGTCAGCAGATGGCAAAGATTCTAGCCTTTGCCATCTGCTGACTGATGGCAAAGAGACCAAATAGGCCCTTCCCAGTTTGTGCAGGTAGCTGACACGTGGCCTCTTTGCCATCTGCCAGCAGATGGCAAAGTGCCTATATTGCCCCATTTAATTTTGTTTTTTTATATCAATTCATCTCCACAGAAAATCAAACACATATATATATAACCAATATAGCATATTCAACACATATTACCAATAGTCATGAACACATATATATCCAACACATCCATGAACACATATCCAACACATATTACCAATAGTAGCAAGTTTCATCCATACATATACATAGTTTCATCAATATTACACAGTTTCATCCATAGGTAGCAAGTTTCACAAAGTCAAAACAAAAACTAAAGACAAGCATTCCATCAACCCAAGCTTCCGTGATCTAGAGCAAATCTGCAAAATGGGAAAGAAGAAAGTTAGAAGAAAAAGACTAGAAGAAGAAGATTATTATGATGCAACTAAAATGTGAAGACTATTATGATGCAACTTATATCTGTAAAATATGTCATTTTGGAGCTAAGTATGATTATTATGTCATTTTTGAGCTAGCTAAGCATACTAAGTCATTTTGGTGTAAAAAATGCTAAGTAAGGTTATTTTGGAGCTAAGTAAGGTTATTATGTCATTTTGGAGCTAGCTAAGCATATGAAGTCATTTAGGAGCTAAAATATGTCATTTCTTAAGCATATTATGTCATTTTAGAGCTAGCTAAGCATATTAAGTCATTTTGGAGGAAAAGATGCTAAGTATAGGTCATTTTAGAGGTATCCTAGGTTAAATAGGTCATTTTTAAGCTTTCTAAGCATATTAAGTCATTTTGGAGGAAAAAATGCTAAGTATAGGTCATTTTAGAGCTATCCTAGGTTAAATAGGTCATTTTGGAGCTAATTAAGCTTATTATGTCATTTTTGAGCTAGCTAAGCATATTGAGTCATTTTGGAGGAAAAATGCTAAGTATAGGTCATTTTAGAGCTATCCTAGGTTAAATAGGTCATTTTGGAGCTAAGTAAGGTTATTATGTCATTTTGGAGCTAGCTAAGCATATGAAGTCATTTAGGAGCTAAAATGTGTCATTTCTTAAGCATATTATGTCATTTTAGAGCTAGCTAAGCATATTAAGTCATTTTGGAGGAAAAGATGCTAGTACATAGGTCATTTTAGAGCTATCCTAGGTTAAATAGGTCATTTTTCAGCTAGCTAAGCATATTAAGTCATTTTGGAGTTAAAAATGCTAAGTATAGGTCATTTCAGAGCTATCCTATGTTAAATAGGTCATTTTGGAGCTAATTAAACTTATTATGTCATTTTTGAGCTAGCTAAGCATATTGAGTCATTTTAGAGGAAAAAATGCTAAGTATAGGTCATTTTAGAGCTATCCTAGGTTAAATAGGTCATTTTGGAGCTAAATAAGGTTATTATGTCATTTTGGAGCTAGCTAAGCATATGAAGTCATTTAGGAGCTAAAATATGTCATTTCTTAAGCATATTATGTCATTTTAGAGCTAGCTAAGCATATTAAGTCATTTTGGAGGAAAATATGCTAAGTATAGGTCATTTTAGAGCTATCCTAGGTTAAATAGGTCATTTTTAAGCTAGCTAAGCATATTAAGTCATTTTGGAGGAAAAAATGCTAAGTATAGGTCATTTTAGAGCTATCCTAGGTTAAATAGGTCATTTTTAAGCTAGCTAAGCATATTAAGTCATTTTGGAGGAAAAAATGCTAAGTATAGGTCATTTTAGAGCTATCCTAGGTTAAATAGGTCATTTTTAAGCTAGCTAAGCATATTAAGTCATTTTGGAGGAAAAAATGCTATGTATAGGTCATTTCAGAGCTATCCTAGGTTAAATAGGTCATTTTGGAGCTAATTAAGCATATTGAGTCATTTTGGAGGAAAAAATGCTAAGTATAGGTCATTTTAGAGCTATCCTAGGTTAAATAGGTCATTTTGGAGCTAAGTAAGGTTATTATGTCTTTTTTGAGCTAGCTAAGCATATGAAGTCATTTAGGAGCTAAAATATGTCATTTCTTAAGCATATTATGTCATTTTAGAGCTAGCTAAGCATATTAAGTCATTTTGGAGGAAAAGATGCTAAGTACATAGGTCATTTTAGAGCTATCCTGGTTAAATAGGTCATTTTAAAGCTAGGTAAGCATATTAAGTCATTTTGGAGGAAAAAATGCTAAGTATAGGTCATTTCAAAGCTATCCTAGGTTAAATAGGTCATTTTGGAGCTAATTAAGCTTATTATGTCATTTTTGAGCTAGCTAAGCATATTGAGTCATTTTTGAGGAAAAAATGCTAAGTATAGGTCATTTTAGAGCTATCTTAGGTTAAATAGGTCATTTTGGAGCTAAGTAAGGTTATTATGTCATTTTGGAGCTAGCTAAGCATATGAAGTCATTTAGGAGCTAAAATATGTCATTTCTTAAGCATATTATGGCAGAGAACCCGGGCCGACATGACTAGTCATAGAACCAAGGTGGCACAAACGTACAGGGATAGGCATACATGACCCAGCAATGCACGTGTCGGTCATCAGCGAGTGCAACCAAGTCGTAGAAAGCTACAAGGACTTCGGTGATACACCGCGTGACATTTCCCCGTAGGGACAGACACAGGAGCAAAGAAGGACACATGCCAGTCAATCCATGTGTTCCGGAGCAGTAGCGAACTACCATGGCTCAGTGGAAGCACTAGGAGGCATTTCCCTGTATGGAAGGCTACCAAAGGCACACGACTAGGTGTCGAATCCCACACATACAATGCATTTCAAACATACACACATTATGCACGGTATGTGTAGATACAACATGGCATCACAACAAAACTCTATTAAGCAAAACACTTGGGAAAACTTACCGTCATCACGGAGGTGTAGGTGTAGGACCGGTCGCGCTAGTGGCAGACGGAGAAGGATCGGTCGATGCTTGTCGGGAGTTATGCTGCACCAAAGATTATTTCCAATGTATCGTTAACATGATGCAACTCAAATGTGAAGACTAGTAAGTAATCTCCATTCAAATGAAACTCACCGTGTCCGCCGGAGCAATGACTGGCATCGGCGGAGGGGTCTGACCGTTGCCCTGGCACATGGTCTGCACATTTGGTTTTCACGAGTCAGTCATATTAGTTAGTAATGAAAGGAACATTACGTGCATGATTTGGCTAATATGCAGAAGAAACTTACCACGAAGAGCTCGTATAAGGCCCGGTTCTGCGCGTCATTCCGGTTCCTCTCCTCCTCCAACAGCTTAGCCGTCCTCTCCATCTCCCTCTCCCTCTCCGCCAGACCCACAAAAGCCCATGTTATGTGACTTCTATTGGCTCCCTGTATATGCAGAATTGTAAACAAAATATATGAACAACTAGAATGATTATTTGTTCTAAGGTAACAACGCTAAAATCAAAAGGGCTTGTTTCACTGCAGAAATTCTAAACAGCACATATGAATTTGATTGATTAAGCTATATTTGCAGTCGAGATTTGCTTTTAACAAGAGGGAAAGAGAGACTAAAACAGAACATATTTAGTACACTAAAATTGTTGGTATATGTAATTGTAGGAGATATGCCCTAGAGGCAGTAATATCAGTTACTTTTGTATCTCCAAGTTTGTAATGAATGTTTATGATCCATGCTATAACTGCAATGATTCTCGAGTCTACAATAACCACGAGGCTTGGAGGGAAACTCATGTGCACGTGTGGTATAATAAACGGTAAATTGTGTTCCTAGTCTTGCCTCTAAGACTGGCTCAAGTATTGCATGATGATCCTGTTTTCCTGATCATGGGCATGACTATGCCGGCATTTTTTAGGGCACGATGTTGGTAGAACACTTGTGTTGAATCGACCCAAATTGATGTTATACTATGAGATATATTCGTCAATAGTTAATGGTTAAAATAACACAGAGATGGTTGATGTTTGCATGATTCCTTAGACCATGAGAGTATCGAGTCTCTTCATGCTTGCTTCATGAACTTTGGGGTTTGTTAAACGTCATCCGTAAATGGGTGGCTATTACGGCTGCTTACGGGTTCATGGAAAAGTATGTCAAGTAACTTGATAGCTCAAGATTGGGATTTGCTCCTCCGACGTTGGAGAGATATCTCTGGGCCCTCTCGGTGTTGCGGTATCCATCATCGTCTGGCCAGACACCTAGTGATTTGATCACGGGGATGCCGGAACACGGGAACGAGAAAAGAGAACAATACCGGCAACGAGGTAACTGGCATAGTGGACAAGTTGTTGATCCACGGGGATGCCAACATGTCTCACCTCGGGTAATTGTAACATATCGCGAAGCAACAGGAATAGCACACGGAAACTGGAGGTTCACTCGAATATTTATTCGTGTGAGTATAGGGATCGATATGGGTGTCCACGGCTCCGATGTTGATCATTGATCGGAAGGGGTTCCGGGTCATGTCTATGCTTCACCGAACCTATAGGGTCACACGCTTAAGGGTCATCTATCTGTTGAATACTAGACAGGGAGTCTGAGAGAAAAACACCGAAAAAGTTTCGGACACCGGAAAAGTTTCGGACAGCGGAAAAGTTCCGCAGAGAGAGGTCACCGGATGAATTTCGGTGAAACTAGAAAAGTTGTTTCAGGGGATTCCATAAAGTCAAATTGGTCTTGGCACATGCCTGATAATTCTTAGAGGGTGCCAGAATCGTTCTGGAAACTTTTTGGAATTTTCTGGAATGAAAACCGGAAATGTTCCGGAGCTGCCGAAACCGCTTCAGATGCTTTTCGCAGATGAAATCACTAAACCGGAATTGTTCCGGCTCGCGTTGAAAATTATTTTGGTGGGTACTAGAATTGTTCTAAGCCCACATGAATATTTTCAGTTCGATCAGACGCTGAAAAATGTCGTCGTGAATAGTGAAAGTGCTTTTTGGTTTTTTTTTTGGAAAACACCTTTTTGGATATTTCCAAAAAGGTTTCTAGAAGGCCTTGGGGGCCAAGGCAGCCCCTCATGGGGGTCCCCCAAGGGTGTGGCCGGCCAAGAATGGGTGGGGCACCATGGTGCTCCACATGGCACTCCCATATGGCATATTCCTTTTAGGAAAGGGATATTCCATGGGCATTTTGGGGTTTTTTGTATGACAACTTTACCCCTTGGCTAGCCTATAAATAGAGGTGAGTGGGCAGCCCACTTCCTCATCCTTGTGCTCTCATACACATGCTATGCTTTGCTAGCTCTCTCTTCTCCCTCACACGAAAAGAGTATTTCGTAGAGCCGAAAGGCTGTCTGGGTTCCGGCAGGAACTAGTTCTGGACGGCGAAGCCCTGCCGGATAGTTGACACCGTATGTGTGCAACCCCGTAGAGAGGTCGTAGTTTCGATCTTTTGCCCGAAGGGCTGTTCGAGTTACCATTCGAGTTTCCGGCGTCCTCCCGAAGGGCTGTCCGGGTAACTGTTCGGGTTCCGTGGGTCCTCCCGAAGGGCTGTCCGCGACATTGTCCGGGGGACTGTCCGACCGCCTCCCGAAGGGCTGTCCGACGAGGGAGTACATTCTCGCGGTTGGGAGGTTGTAAAATCCTAGCTGCGGGAATCTGCACCAACGATCTCCACCGACTCTTCTTCCGCTGCGCTACGAGTCGGTACGGATCAGATCAAACCTTGTATGCAATCTCCATAGTGATCCTGGGCGTGCTCGCTATACCGAAAATTTTTGTTTTCTGTCGCGTTCCCATCAGTGGCATCAAGAGCCAGGCTATGAGTAGATGCATGTCATGATCTAGAATACATAGAGATGTATGAGTGTTGCACAATATAATTAGGTAGTAGATGAGATCTATTGCTGAAAATTATTTGTGCGGGTAGCAGATGAAATCTGTTACTCGATGTTCTTGTTGCTTCCCTTGAATTTGCGTAGTCCTGATCTTGACAGCATTGTGGAATCTGACAAAGTTCTGGCAATCCGCGATCCTTTCATGCTGCTCCTGAGTATGCTGATTGACAGATCAACGAAGCTAACAGTTCTTTGGGTTCCACTTTAGTCAAAGAAAGATGGATGTTTCGCAGACGAAGGGCAATGCAGATATGATCTGCACGGGGGTCACGCGTATGACGAAGTTTAGTATGGGGCTCGAGATTTTACTGTCTCGTGTTTCATACACCCTGGAAAGTTAATCTAGCAACTTGAAGTATCATACTTGATGATAAACGATGGTAGCTGCGGTTTAAGTAAAAACCTTAGAAGCCACGTAAAATAAAATTTTGCATAAACCGATTAGAGGCGTCTAACTTGGTTTTGCAGGATGGTTAAGCATGTGATGTGGTATAGCAATGCTCATATTAAATTTGATTATGTATGAGATGACTATATGATGTAATTAACATGACCTACGTGTCATGATTCGGCATGATGGCTGGAGCCATATGATTGCACTTTAATGACCTGCGTGTCAACCTTATGTAATGCACTTATTTTATTAGCTATAGAGATAGCAATATTATTTGGTGCATCGACAAGGTGGTGGCAATCTTCGCGAAGGTGAACACCGACGCGAATGCCGAAGACGAAGAAATACTTGACTTCTCCGTCAGAAAGGGCTATACCATATCATGCTAATTATGAATTGCCTGAGATGTTTATCCCTTATGTTGCACCCTTCTTGATTGCGCGGTAGTCGCTTTTTATTAGGGTGATCTCTCACTAAAAATATCAAGTAGTTAGTGTTCTCCAAAGTGTAGCACCGTCACAGCATCCTTCCTTTCGGGGTGCGCCATGATCTATATGGGTACGAACGATTGTACGGGTGTAAGGCGGGTGAGGTCAGACCTCGCAGCAAGATCACTTGGTTGTCTTGACGTTCATGGCAGGATCGTCCTGAGCTCGGAACACACGCCTCGAAAGATGAACAAGAGTCACATGGAGATGTGATCGGCAAGTTTGCCTACCAATTGAAATTCGCGACATCGGTGTTCATCTCGAACAATGGCGTTGAATTACAATTTGGATCTTGAAACACTCACAATCAATTATGAGAGATATTGATTTGAGTGGGAGCGCACTTTAGAATAAAATTGTTTATTCACTAGTGCCAAAAATCATTATGAACAATGTCTAAAATGAACTTGTGTTTTCCGTTGTAGATCAAATGGCTCGCAACACCGCGTTCAACTTAGGCCCTATGTTAGAGAAAGAGAAGTTAGCTGCGAATGGAAACAACTATGCGGACTGGGTCCGTACCCTGAGGATTGTCCTCAGGAGTGCTAAGAAAGTGTACGTGCTTGACGGACCTCTTCCACCTAAGCCGGCGGAAACAGCCGCGGCAGACATACAGAATGTCTGGGCCACTAAGGATGATGATTTCAACTTAGTGCAGTGCCTCATGCTGTCTTGCATGAGTTCAGAGCTTCAAAAACGTTTTGAATTCCATAACTCCTTTGATATGATCAAGGATCTGGATGCTCTGTACAAGTTTAATGCACGGTCTGAACGTTTTGATATCGTGAAAATGATGTCGGAGACCAAGATGGCTGAGGGCAGTTCAGTTGGCGAACACGTGGTCAATATGATTGGCCACGCTGAAAGGCTTAAAACCCTGGAATTCCCACTTCCGAAAGAGCATGTTATGGACTTGTTGCTAGGTTCCCTCCCCCCGTCTTATGGCGGTTTTATCATGAACTACCACATGAATGGGTTGGACAAAACAGTTCATGAGGTGCTTGCCATGCTGAAAACTGCTGAAGGAGGACTGCAGAAAAATCGCAAGCAAGTGTTGCTTGTGAATAAAACTGCCAGTTTCAAAAAGAAAGGCAAGCCAAAGAAGGGCAAAGGGGCCGGTAAGACCGGCTTCCAACGCAAATCTAAGGGCGGAGCCAAGAATGAAACTGAGTGCTTCTACTGCAAGGGCACAGGACACTGGAAGAGAAACTGCAAGAAGTATCTGGAAGATAAGAAGTCCGGGAAAACCGGAAAAGGTATAATTGTTATACAAGTTAATGTCATTGACGTTTTGCTTGCTAGCGAAAATTCTAAGTCTTGGGTATTTGATACCGGATCGGTTGCTCACATTTGCAACTCGATACAGGGGCTTCAGAAGGTGCGCAAGCTGGCAAAGAATGAAGTCGTGATGCGTGTCGGGAACGGCGCTGGGATCGCCGCTCAAGCCGTCGGCATTATGCCTCTACGTCTCCCTTCAGGATTTATTTTGGAGCTTAGTAACTGTTATTTTGTTCCGGCATTGTGTAGAAACATTATCTCTGGATCATGTTTGGTGCACGATGGGTACTCCTACAAGTCTGAGAACAATGGTTGTTCACTTTATTGTAAGGACATGTTTTATGGATTTGCACCCATTGTTGGGGGCCTTTTCATACTAAATCTTGAATGTGAAAATGATGTCTTTAACGTGAATGCTAAACGCCTTAAGAAGGCTGACACCACCACCACTTTCATGTGGCACTGTCGCCTTGGCCACATCGGAAAGAAACGCATGCAAAGACTCCATAAAGATGGAGTTTTACCGTCCCTTGATTTTGAATCATTTGACACATGTGAAGCTTGCTTGATGGGAAAAATGACCAAGACGCCGTTCACGGGTCATCCTGAACGGGCGGGTGAATTATTGGAAATAATACATAGTGATGTATGTGGTCCAATGAACACGGCCGCACGGGGTGGGTATTTTTACTTCGTGACTTTTACTGATGATTTAAGTCGGTATGGCTATATCTACTTGATGAAGCATAAGTCGGAAACCTTTGAAAAGTTCAAAGATTTTCAGAATGAGGTAGAAAATCATCGTAACAAAAAGATCAAGTTTCTGCGGTCTGATCGCGGAGGCGAATATCTTAGTCACGAGTTTGGCCAACATCTGAGTGACCGTGGAATCGTTTCACAGCTTACGCCTCCCGGAACTCCGCAGAGAAACGGAGTGTCGGAAAGACGTAACCGAACCCTGTTAGACATGGTTAGGTCGATGATGTCTCTTACAGATCTACCGATATCTTTTTGGGGTCACGCACTACTCACTGCCGCTTATACATTAAACAGAGCACCGTCTAAATCTGTTGAGACGACGCCATTTGAATTATGGTATGGGAAGAAACCCATTGTGTCGCATCTCAAAATTTGGGGTTGTGAGGCATACGTAAAACGTTTACAGCCTAGCAAACTCGATCCCAAAGCAGATAAATGCTACTTTGTAGGTTATCCAATTGAGACCATTGGGTATTCCTTCTATCTTCCCTCCGAGCACAAAGTGTTTGTCGCTCGAAACGGAGTCTTTCTCGAGAAAGAGTTTCTTAAGAAAGAAGTAAGTAGGAGGACAGTACAACTTAATGAGATTAGTGAATCTTCGGCAACCGGTGATATGGCTAAGGAACCGGAAGAAATTCCGCTAATTATCCCTACAACCGAGCCGGAAGTTGTCGCATGTGATGCGGAAACTTCAAACACTGTTGTAACTGAACCGCGCAGATCAGGTAGGGCTATCCAGCCACCTGAGTGGTTTCATAACGAAATCTTCATTCTTGAAGACGATGAACCTGCGCACTACAAGGAAGCGATGGCGGGGCCTAGCTCAAGGGAATGGCACAAAGCCATGAGATCCGAAATGGAATCCATGTACGAAAACCAAGTTTGGAACTTGGAAGAACTTCCAGATGGCGTAAAACCCATTGGTTGTAAATGGATTTTCAAAAGAAAGACGGACGCGGATGGTAACATTACTATCCACAAAGCTAGACTTGTCGCGAAAGGGTTCACGCAAGTTCCAGGAGAGGACTACGACGAGACTTTCTCGCCCGTAGCTATGCTTAGGTCTGTTCGGATATTACTAGCAATTGCTGCTTATTTCGATTATGAAATATGGCAGATGGATGTCAAAACGGCTTTCCTAAATGGAAACCTTGATAGGGATGTATACATGATACAGCCAGAAGGTTTTGTCGATCCTAAAAATGCTGGAAAGGTATGTAAGCTTCAGAAAGCCATTTATGGTCTGAAGCAAGCATCAAGGAGCTGGAATATTCGTTTTGATGAAGTAGTCAAAGAGTTTGGCTTCATCAGGAACGATGAAGAATCTTGTGTGTACAAGAAGTTTAGTGGGAGCGCAAAAGCATTTCTAATCTTGTATGTGGATGACATATTATTGATTGGAAATGATGTGAAATTTCTTAGCGAAATAAAAGACTCATTGAAGAAGAGTTTTTCAATGAAAGACTTAGGCGAAGCGGCATATGTATTAGGCATCAGGATCTATAGAGATAGATCAAGACGCTTAATAGCGCTAAGCCAAAGCACGTACATTGACAAGGTGTTGAAAAGGTTCAACATGGAGAACTCCAAGAAAGGCCTACTCCCCATGTCACCTGGCACAGTGCTTTGCAAGAATCAGAGTCCTCGGACCCTTGATGAGCGAGTACAAATGAATGATATTCCATATGCTTCGGCAGTTGGTTCTATTATGTATGCCATGCTATGTACAAGACCGGATGTTTCCTATGCGCTAAGTGTTAGCAGCCGGTACCAAGGTGATCCAGGATTGGAACACTGGGCCGCAGTCAAGGGTATTCTTAAGTACCTCAGAAGGACCAAGGATTTACTCCTTGTGTACGGAGGTGATGAAGAGCTCATTGTAAGTTGTTACACTGATGCAGGCTTCATGTCTGACCCAGATGACTTCAAATCTCAATCAGGCTATGTTTTCATATTGAACGGCGGCGCAGTTGATTGGAAAAGTTCCAAACAAAAGACTGTGGCGGATTCTACGACGGAGGCGGAATATGTTGCTGCTTCAGAAGCCTCCAAGAAAGCTGTCGGTATCAAGCAATTTCTTGAAGACCTTGGTGTGGTTCCAAGTGCTGTGGACCCGGTGGAAATCTATTGTGATAATAGCGGCGCCGTGGCTCAGGCAAGGGAGCCATGTTCGCACCATAAGACAATGCATATTCAACGCAAATATAAACTCATTCGACATCATGTCGAAGAAGGTTTAGTGAAAGTACGCAAAGTTCACACGGATCTGAATGTGTCAGACCCGATGACGAAGCCTCTACCACGAGCAAAGCATGAGCAACACCGGATTGCCATTGGTGTTAGGGAAGCCATGTAACTAGATTATGACTCTAGTGCAAGTGGGAGACTGTAGGAGATATGCCCTAGAGGCAGTAATATCAGTTACTTTTGTATCTCCAAGTTTGTAATGAATGTTTATGATCCATGCTATAACTGCAATGATTCTCGAGTCTACAATAACCACGAGGCTTGGAGGGAAACTCATGTGCACGTGTGGTATAATAAACGGTAAATTGTGTTCCTAGTCTTGCCTCTAAGACTGGCTCAAGTATTGCATGATGATCCTGTTTTCCTGATCATGGGCATGACTATGCCGGCATTTTTGAGGGCACGATGTTGGTAGAACACTTGTGTTGAATCGACCCAAATTGATGTTATACTATGAGATATATTCGTCAATAGTTAATGGTTAAAATAACACAGAGATGGTTGATGTTTGCATGATTCCTTAGACCATGAGAGTATCGAGTCTCTTCATGCTTGCTTCATGAACTTTGGGGTTTGTTAAACGTCATCCGTAAATGGGTGGCTATTACGGCTGCTTACGGGTTCATGGAAAAGTATGTCAAGTAACTTGATAGCTCAAGATTGGGATTTGCTCCTCCGACGTTGGAGAGATATCTCTGGGCCCTCTCGGTGTTGCGGTATCCATCATCGTCTGGCCAGACACCTAGTGATTTGATCACGGGGATGCCGGAACACGGGAACGAGAAAAGAGAACAATACCGGCAACGAGGTAACTGGCATAGTGGACAAGTTGTTGATCCACGGGGATGCCAACATGTCTCACCTCGGGTAATTGTAACATATCGCGAAGCAACAGGAATAGCACACGGAAACTGGAGGTTCACTCGAATATTTATTCGTGTGAGTATAGGGATCGATATGGGTGTCCACGGCTCCGATGTTGATCATTGATCGGAAGGGGTTCCGGGTCATGTCTATGCTTCACCGAACCTATAGGGTCACACGCTTAAGGGTCATCTATCTGTTGAATACTAGACAGGGAGTCTGAGAGAAAAACACCGAAAAAGTTTCGGACACCGGAAAAGTTTCGGACAGCGGAAAAGTTCCGCAGAGAGAGGTCACCGGATGAATTTCGGTGAAACTAGAAAAGTTGTTTCAGGGGATTCCATAAAGTCAAATTGGTCTTGGCACATGCCTGATAATTCTTAGAGGGTGCCAGAATCGTTCTGGAAACTTTTTGGAATTTTCTGGAATGAAAACCGGAAATGTTCCGGAGCTGCCGAAACCGCTTCAGATGCTTTTCGCAGATGAAATCACTAAACCGGAATTGTTCCGGCTCGCGTTGAAAATTATTTTGGTGGGTACTAGAATTGTTCTAAGCCCACATGAATATTTTCAGTTCGATCAGACGCTGAAAAATGTCGTCGTGAATAGTGAAAGTGCTTTTTGGTTTTTTTTTTGGAAAACACCTTTTTGGATATTTCCAAAAAGGTTTCTAGAAGGCCTTGGGGGCCAAGGCAGCCCCTCATGGGGGTCCCCCAAGGGTGTGGCCGGCCAAGAATGGGTGGGGCACCATGGTGCTCCACATGGCACTCCCATATGGCATATTCCTTTTAGGAAAGGGATATTCCATGGGCATTTTGGGGTTTTTTGTATGACAACTTTACCCCTTGGCTAGCCTATAAATAGAGGTGAGTGGGCAGCCCACTTCCTCATCCTTGTGCTCTCATACACATGCTATGCTTTGCTAGCTCTCTCTTCTCCCTCACACGAAAAGAGTATTTCGTAGAGCCGAAAGGCTGTCTGGGTTCCGGCAGGAACTAGTTCTGGACGGCGAAGCCCTGCCGGATAGTTGACACCGTATGTGTGCAACCCCGTAGAGAGGTCGTAGTTTCGATCTTTTGCCCGAAGGGCTGTTCGAGTTACCATTCGAGTTTCCGGCGTCCTCCCGAAGGGCTGTCCGGGTAACTGTTCGGGTTCCGTGGGTCCTCCCGAAGGGCTGTCCGCGACATTGTCCGGGGGACTGTCCGACCGCCTCCCGAAGGGCTGTCCGACGAGGGAGTACATTCTCGCGGTTGGGAGGTTGTAAAATCCTAGCTGCGGGAATCTGCACCAACGATCTCCACCGACTCTTCTTCCGCTGCGCTACGAGTCGGTACGGATCAGATCAAACCTTGTATGCAATCTCCATAGTGATCCTGGGCGTGCTCGCTATACCGAAATTTTTTGTTTTCTGTCGCGTTCCCATCAGTAATTGATGGTATACATTATTCATTAATGTAGAAAGCAAAATACTCAAATGGATGAATTAACCGAATTGTCACCAAATAGTCTTCTGATTCTTGAAAAACCAGTTGACGTTTGCTCTTAACCTACAAATAATTTCTCTCGGATTGTTGTTTATGTCATCATATATTTAAGATTTTTCAGCTTTCTTTTAGACACCAGTAGAAATATACGCTTGACTGTCAAAAGCAACAGCAATAATGAACCATGGTACATGAAAAGAGAGTATTGGTTCATTTCGGTAAACACATTAGCCTGTTGTAGCAAATTGAAACGTGGGGCTCCTAAAAGGATGCACAAGTACCTTTTGGATTGCTAATTTGTATTTCTTTTTTGTGAACCGTTGATATTGGTTTCGTAGTTTGCCAACACACTATCTCATTTGTTTCGATGCAAGAACCGGTCTTGGCCTGATGAATGTATATTATGTGCCATACAAGTGTTTATATTATGTATCACACTTTTATATGTATATTCTACTTCCCTTTTATATGTACAAGTACTCTGATTATTATCAGAGTGTATATTATGTGCCATACATTGTTGATCAAGATCAGTTAAATTGTTGTCTGCTGAGTGCTAGAATTTGCGACGCCATCAGCTACACTACTTTTACTTATTTTTTTAGAAGAAAAGAAACAATTGAATAAATTATAACTAAACTAGCGACGGGCACTTAAATGGGCGCGGCGTGCCGCCGCGCCTTCTGCCTGCTAGTAACTACTAAAGTACTAAGTACTAGCAAATTTGAGTACTACTAACAGCCAACACTACCACGGGTAACAGCAGCAACAATACACTACAGACTACGGAGCAGAGCAGCAGAGTATGACCAGAGGAGAGGAGCACGGGCATCACCTGCCTGAAGAGAAGTTGTGGCGCAAGATCCACAGCGGGATGTTCTCGGAGAAGGACCGGCCGGTGGCGCAGGGAGGAGCCCGAGGGGAAGAAGATCCAACTGAGGCGAGGAGGAGCTTCAGATCCGGTGCGGCGGACGTGCGGCGGCCGGTGGATGGGGGAGGGGCGCGGTGGAGGGGCGGGCTGCGGTGGCGGGGCTGGGGTGGTGGGGCGGGCGCCGGGGCTGCGGTGGAGGGGCGGGCAGCGGGGCTGCGGTGGAGGGGCGGGCGGGGATGATAGGGTAATAAGCAGGATGACTACTTAGTGCTAGCTAGATCATCGGCTTGATGACCGGAGCTGAGCACAGCATGTCCGGCCATAGCTCGAAGGCTAGGGTCCCAGACCAGACGAAGGAGGAAGGAGAGACCAGGAATAATAAAGTTGATAGCTTATCCGATGAATAGATGAATATAGGAACTGCACCACAGAACGATGGCATAGTTATACATGTTGCGGTGAGCAGCAACAGTCATACATACTCGATGAATCATCACCACAGAACCAAGCAAGCTATCTACACTAAGATGCTGCTGCTAGTTATCACCAGCAGATTTGTAGCAGATCAACAGAAGATTAACGATGCTAAGGAAAAATCATAAACATCCTCAAACGAACCACAATCTCTACCTTTTGCATAAAAAATTAAGTTATGTTCAAGACATTAAACTGGCAAAACTATCAGGAACCAACCACAAAAGATGCAATTCACTTCTCAAATAACAACCTTCCATACTGATGTTTCTTCCCATCAAACAAAGACAGAGAAATAATTTCTAGGAATTTCTCCTACTAGCAAAATCATCAAGCACCATTAACAAACAGCATACCTCCATCCATCTATCCAACAGCACCAATCACCATTGACAATCCATCTATCCATCTAGCTAAATCATCAATCAGCCAAGCAGCAGTATATGTGTGTACCTGCATATGTGTGTACTACATGTGTGTACTATCGCGAGCAGCAGCAGCCAAGCAGCAGCAGCAGCGAGCCAAGCAGCCAATCAGCCAAGCAGCAGTAGCAGCAGCAGCAGCCAAGCAGAGCAGCAGCGGCCAGGGGAAGAGAGGAGCTCACCAGCGCGGGGCGGCCGGGCGCGGATGGACGGGGCGGCCGGGCGCGGAGGGACGGGGCGGCCGGGCGCGGATGGACGGGGCGGCCGGGCGCGGAGGGGGTCGGGGAAGGCGGGCGGCGTCGTAGGGGAGTGCTCGCCGGCGGATCTGATGACGCCGGGGCAGTGCTGGGCGGTGGCGGGGGAGGGGCGGGCTGCGGGGGAGGGGGAGGGGCTGGCGGCGGTGCTGGGCGGTGGCGGGGGAGGGGCGGGCTGCGGTGGCGGGGGAGGGGCTGGCGGCGGTGCTGGGCGGTGGCGGGCTGCGGTGACGGGCTGCGGTGGCGAGGGAGGGGCTGGCGGCGGTGCTGGGCGGTGGCGGGGGAGGGGCGGGCTGCGGTGGCGGGGGAGGGGCTGGCGGCGGTGCTGGGCGGTGGCGGGCTGCGGTGGCGGGGGAGGGGCTGGCGGCGGTGCTGGGCGGTGGTGGGGACGGCGGGGCTGGGGTGGTGAATGGGTGAGGTGGGGGGAGAGAGAGAGGGGTGGGGCCGGGCTGGGAGAGAGAGGGAGAGAGAGAGGGGTGGGGCCGGGCTGGGAGAGAGGGGAGATAGCCCCACCTCTTTGCCATCAGCCAGCAGATGGCAAAGAGGTGGGGCTTTGCCATCTGCTGGCTGATGGCAAAGAGGTGGGGCTTTGCCATCTGCTGGCTGATGGCAAAGAGGTGGGCCTAGTGCGCCGTTACAACGCCGTCGTCCGCTGGACCCCACCAACCTCTTTGCCGTCTGCCAGCAGACGGCAAAGATTCTTTGCCATCTGCTGGCAGATGGCAAAGAATTGGCTGATGGCAACCAGGTTCTTTGCCATCTGTCAGTTCTTTGCCATCTGTTTTTTGTAAGCAGATGGCAAAGACGTTCTTTGCCATCCGCTGGCAGACGGCAAAGAGCTGACTGATGGCAAATTCCCTGTTTCCAGTAGTGTAATCTTCCACCAAATAAACCAACTAGCATCAACTACAAGATGTAATCAACACTACTAGCAACCCACAGGTACCAATCTGAGGTTTTGAGACAAAGGTTGAATACAAGAGATGAACTAGGGTTTGAGATGAGATGGTGCTGGTGAAGATGTTGATGAAGATTGGTCCTCCCATGATGAGATGATCATTGGTGATGTCGATGGTTTCGATTTCCCCCTCCCGGAGGGAAGTATCCCCGGCGGAATCGCTCCGCCGGAGAGCAAAATAGCTCCTGCCCAAGTTCCGCCTCGAGACGGCGGAGCTTCGTCCCGAAAGTCTTCCTCTGATATTTTCTAGGGCAAATGGCTTCATATAGTAGGAGGGGGCCAAAGGCCTGCCAGGGGCCCCACAAGTCAGGGGGTCCTCCCTAGGGGGTAGGCCGCGCCCCCCAGGCTTGTGGCTTCCTGGTGGGCCCCCTTCTGTTGATTCTTTTGCCAGTATTTTTTATATATTCCAAAATAATTCTCTGTAAATATTCAGGTCATTTGGAGTTGTGCAGAATAGCCAGCTCTGTTTCACCCCTTTCAGGTCCAAAATTCCAGCTGCCGGCATTCTGCCTCTTCATGTAAATCTTGCTAAATAAGAGAGAAAAGGCATAAGAATTGTACCATAAAGTGAAATAATGATTAAAAACATAATAATTATTCATAGGACATCATGATGCAAATTGGACGTATCAACTTCCCCAAGCTTAGACCTCGCTTGCCCTCAAGCGAAAAGTCGAAATCGATAATCATGACCACATGTTTAGAGAGAGAGAGACGTCGATAAAAATAGAATACGGACATGGAGCATCATGATCTTTATTATAACAGCCATATATCATCATAAAACTTCTCATGAAAAAGTGACAATTCATCCACAAGTTAAAGTATGAACCATAAACCAAATTGAAAACTAACAAACTATGATCTCAGTCACTGAAGCAATTGCAATTCATCATATTATTAGAAAGAGTCTATGTGATAGCTTTGTTTAGCAAGTTCACATACTCAACTATCATTTAGTCTTCTATGATTGCTGACACTCACGGCATACTTATGGAGCAAAAGTTTCAGTCGAACACATAGAAAGATAGGGGCTTATAATTTTGCCTCCCAACGTATTTACCTCAAGGGTAATGTCAACAATAATAACTCATGATCACCTACATTCAACTGGATATATATGCATGGATCAATCCCCACCACATGATGTTTGCGAAAAGAGAAAATAAAACGGAATAGAGAAGAATACTATTGACTCTTGCATGAAAGTAAATACATAAAGTAAGAGATAGGCCCTTCGCAGAGGAAAGCAGAGGTTGTCATGCGCGTTTTGTTTTTGGATGTGCAAGCTCTTAATGTAAAGGAACATCACTTTATATTGCCCCTTGTGATAGCGACCTTTATTATGCAGTCTGTCGCTTTTATTGCTCCACCATCACAAGATCGTACAAAGCTTATTTTCCATTACAATAAAAGTTCATACATGTTTAGGTGCAATTTTTATTGCTTTTGCACCGATGACAACTTACTTGAAGGATCTTATTCAATCCATAGGTAGATTTAGTGGACTCTCATGGCATGAAACTGGGTTTAAGGGTTTTTGGATGCACAAGTAGTATCTCTACTTAGTACAGAATTTTGGCTAGCAAAAGATAGGGGGCAAACACCACATGTTAGAGGATCCAAAACAATATAACTTCTATTTGAATATAAACAAACATAACCCATTACGTTGTCTTCCTTCTCCAACGCCAACTAATTGACATAGAATATTTGATGGGGGCTCACAATCATAAAAGATGTCCAAGATAGTGTATTTATATGTGAGACCTCTCTTCCTTTATTACTTTTTCATGAATTGCAACAATGACCAATGCTATGTTTGTCAACTTCCAACAAGTTTTATCAATTATACTTGTTTTATGTGAAGTCATCACTCCCCATGGGATTAGCATATGATCTTACTTCTATTCTTTATTTCTCTCTAAGATTGGATCATCAAAAGCAAAACACTCAACTCAAACTACTCTTTATTATATAACTTTCACACACGATTACAAAGAAAGGTAGATCACAAATCAAGCACTCAACTAAATCATACTAAGACTTTATTCTTCCAAATCACGAAATAACTAAGGATTGAACTAAGATAGATAATGATGATAAAAAGGTGATGGTGATACGATACCGGGGCACCTCCCCCAAGCTTGGCACAAGCCAAGGGTGGTACCCATACCCATGTACTCAAATCTCCTTCTTAGGTGATGGTGGTGATGGTGAGGTAGACTTGTCCTTCATGACATTAATTAGGATCTCCTTTATGCTCTGAATTTCCCGGAGCACATGTTGTATCATCTCTATATTCTTTTGGACTTCGGCCATAATATACTTATTCTCTGCCCCCCAAGCATTCTTTCCTGCATCACTTTCACTTGGACGAGAGATGTCCCAATTGGAGGGTATGTGCATACGAGGAGTATTTTCAACCCCATAATTATGAACCAAGTTATGAAAATTGTTCCGATGTAACCAGTGTAAGGGCCTCCTAGGAGGGAGCCCTTCTTGTACCTCTGGACTCCCATGGCTTGTAGTGCTTCTCATGGCTTGATGAGGATTTGGAATTGTGGAGATGCCGGCAAGTGTACCCCTCTCGGAAGCCGGAGGGTGGACCTCTAGCGAATCTCCATCATCTTCTTCCATGGTAACCTCCTCCTCCTCCTCTCTCCTGAGTTCCATCCGTAGCAACCACGCATTGTCTCCCACATTGTTGGAGGAAGAAGAAGACATGATGCCCGGCCTCGAAAATCTGACAGGAAACAGCACGAAACAAGAACAGAGGAGAAACTTGCGTTGCGGTCGTCAAAACACGTGTGAATATATATAATGAATTTTTCCTGTGCAAAACAAGTAATATGGAAGAAAAACTGAGTCAGGAAAGTCCACGAGGGCGCCACAAGCCTGGTAGGCGCGCCCTGGGGGGTAGGGCGCGCCCCCCAGGCTTGTCGCCTCCTCGTGCACTTTTCGGACTGTTTATTATTTTCCTAATTTTTTATATATTCCAGAACGGAGAGAAAGTTCTTTTATGGAAGTTTTGGAGTCGGTTTACTTACCGTACCACATACCTACTCCTTTTCAGGCTTCTAGAGAGTTCCGAAAGATTTCCTCTATGTGCTCTTCCAGTGTAATTGTTTGAATAATATTAGTTTCAACATTAATGGGCGTACCTGAGATACAATGTTTAATTCTTTGCCAACCACTCTCGGATTATTGCCTTCGGAGTTGTTTATTTTGATGGCTCCGGAGCGATAAACTTCTTCGATGATATACGGTCCTTCCCATTTAGAGAGAACTTTTCCTGCAAAAAATCTTAAACAAGAATTGTATAATAGAACATGATCACCTACTTTGAATTCCCGTTTTTGAATTCTCTTATCATGCCATCTTTTAACTTTTTCTTTAAACAACTTGGCATTTTCATAAGCTTGGGTTCTCCATTCATCTAAAGAGCTAATATCAAATAACCTCTTTTCATTGGCAATTTTAAAATCATAAATAATTTCTTTAATTGCCCAATATGCTTTATGTTCTAACTCAAGAGGTAAATAACATTCTTTTCCATATACCATTTTATATGGAGACATACCCATAGGATTTTTATAAGCAATTCTGTAAGCCCATAATGCATCATCAAGTTTCTTAGACCAATTCTTTCTGGATCTATTAACGGCCTTTTGCAAAATCAATTTTATTTCTCTATTAGTTAATTCAACTTGACCACTAGACTGATGATGATAAGGAGATGCAATTCTATGGTTAACATCATATTTAGCAAGCAATTTACGGAAAGCACCATGAATAAAATGTGAACCACCATCAGTCATTAAATATCTAGGGACTCCAAACCTCGAGAATATAACTTCTTTAAGCATTTTAATGGAAGTGTTATGATCATCACTACTAGTTGGAATAGCTTCTACCCACTTAGTAACGTAATCAACAGCAACTAAAATATGAGTATACCCATTGGATTTAGGAAAAGGTCCCATATAATCAAAACCCCAAACATCAAATGGTTCAATAACAAGTGAATAATTCATAGGCATTTCCTGACGTCTACCAACATTACCAATTCTTTGACATTCATCACAAGAAAGGACAAACTTACGGGCATCTTTGAAAAGAGTTGGCCAATAAAAACCAGATCGTAATACCTTGTGTGCAGTTCGGTCTCCCGCATGGTGTCCTCCATATGCCTCGGAGTGACACTTACGTAGGATTTGTTCCTGTTCATGCTCAGGTACACAACGTCTAATAACAACATCTACTCCTTTATATAAGTATGGGTCATCCCAAAAGTAATGTCTTAAATCAAACAAAAACTTTTTCTTTTGTTGGTATGTCAAACTAGGTGGTATATATTTAGCAACAATGTAATTAGCATAGTCCGCATACCAAGGAGTATTACGAGAAGCATTTATGACAGCTAATTGTTCATCAGGAAAATCATCATTAATAGGAAGTGGGTCATCAAGAACATTTTCCATTCTAGACAAATTATCAGCTACGGGATTCTCAGCTCCCTTTCTATCAACAATATGCAAATCAAATTCTTGAAGCAGAAGAACCCACCTAATAAGTCTAGGTTTGGCATCTTTATTTTCCATAAGATATTTAATAGCAGCATGATCAGTGTGTATAGTAACTTTGGAATCAACAATGTAAGATCTGAATTTATCACATGCAAACACAACTGCTAAAAATTCTTTCTCGGTAGTAGCATAATTTCTTTGAGCACTGTCTAGGGTTTTACTAGCATAATGGATAACATTTAATTTCTTATCAACTCTTTGTCCTAGAACAGCACCAACAGCATAATCACTAGCATCACACATAATTTCAATGGGTAGGTTCCAATCAGGTGGTTGAACAACAGGTGCAGAAATTAAGGCTTTCTTAAGTACTTCAAAGGCTTCTACGCAATCATCATCAAAAACAAATGGAACATCTTTTTGCAAGAGATTAGTAAGAGGCCTAGAAATTTTAGAGAAGTCTTTTATAAACCTTCTATAGAAACCAGCATGACCAAGGAAACTTCTTATACCTTTGATATCTTTAGGACATGGCATTTTCTCAATAGCATCAACTTTAGCTTTATCAACTTCAACACCTCTTTCAGAAATTTTATGCCCAAGGACTATACCTTCATTCACCATAAAGTGGCACTTCTCCTAATTCAAGACAAGATTAGTTTCTTCACATCTCTGCAAAACTCGATCAAGGTTGCTCAAGCAATGATCAAAAGAAGTTCTGTAAATGGAGAAATCATCCATGAAAACCTCAACAATCTTTTCACAAAAGTTAGAGAATATAGCAGTCATACATCTTTGAAAGGTAGCAGGTGCATTACATAAACCAAAATGCATACGACGATAAGCATAAGTTCCAAAAGGACAAGTAAAGGTGGTTTTCTCTTGATCTTCAGGTGAAACAGGTATTTGAGAAAAACCAGAATAACCATCTAAGAAGCAAAATTGTGTATGCTTAAACAATCTTTCTAACATTTGATCAATAAATGGCAAGGGGTAATGATCTTTCCTAGTAGCTTTATTTAATTTCCTGAAATCAATTACCATCCTATAACCTGTTACAATTCTTTGTGGGATAAGTTCATTTTTATCACTAAGAACAACGGTAATACCTCCTTTCTTAGGAACACAATGAACAGGACTTACCCATCTACTATCAGCTATGGGATAAATTATACCTGCCTCCAGAAGCTTTAATATTTCAGTTCTTACCACATCCTTCATTTTAGGATTCAACCTTCTTTGATGATCAACAAGGGGTTTAGCGTCTGGCTCCATATGAATTTTATGCTGACATAAGGTGGGACTAATGCCCTTAAGATCAGCGAGAGTATATCCAATAGCAGCACGGTGCTTCTTCGGAGTTTTAAGTAATCTCTTTTCTTCATGCTCAGAAAGATTAGCACTAATAATAACCGGATATATGTTCTTTTCATCAAGATAAGCATATTTAAGAGTATCAGGTAATTGCTTTAATTCAAACACAGGATCACCCTTGGGTGGAGGTGGATCTCCCAAGGTTTCAACAGGCAAATTATGTTTAAGGATAGGTGCTTGTTTAAAGAATAGCTCGTCTATTTCATTTCTTTCATTCATATGCATATCATTCTCATGGTCTAGCAAATATTGTTCTAAAGGATCAGTAGGAGGCACATTAATAGAGGCAAGACCAATAATTTCATCCTTATTAGGTAATTCTTTATCATGAGGTTGTCTACGAAACTTAGAGAAATTAAACTCATGAGACATCTCACCAAAATTAACACTGACAATTTCTTTAGTGCAATCAATCTTGGCATTAACTGTATTCAAGAAAGGTCTACCAAATATAATGGGACGAAAATCATCTTGTGGTGATCCAAGAACAGGAAAATCAGTAGGATATTTGATCTTACCACACAAGACTTCAACATCTCTAGCAATCCCAAGTGGTGAAATAGTATCTCTATTTGCAAGCTTAATAGTAACATCAATATCTTCAATCTCAACAGGTGCAATATCATTCATGACTTCTTGATAGAGAGTAAACGGAATAGCACTCACACTAGCACCAATATCACATAAACCATGATAGCAATGATCTCCAATTTTAACAAAAATAACAGGCATGCCAATTACAGGTTTGCTTTTATCTTTAGTGTCTGGCTTAGCGATTCTAGTTGCTTCATCACAGAAATATATGACATGTCCATCAATATTATTAACCAAAAGATCTTTAACCATTGAAATATTAGGTTCAACTTTAATTTGTTTAGAGGGCTAGGTGCTCTAATATTACTCTTATTAACCATAGTTGAAACTTTAGCATGTTCCTTAATCCTAACAGGGAAAGGAGGTTTCTCAATATAAGCAGTAGGCACAACTGGATCAACATGGTAAACAATTGTTTCTTCTTTAACACTAACAGGTTCTTCATTCAATTCAATAGGTGGATGATATTTAAACCATTTTCCTTAGGGAGATCAACATGAGCAGCAAAAGATTCACAAAAGGTAGCTACTATCTCATAGTCAAGTCCATATTTAGTACTAAACTTATGAAAAGCATCAGTTTCCATAAAAGATTTAACACAATCAAACTCAAGATTTATACCTGAATCATTACCTTTGTCGATTTCCCAATCTTCAGAGTTACGTTTAATTCTTTCCAGAAGATCCCATCTGAATTCAATAGTTCTCTTCATAAAGGAACCAGCAGAAGAAGTATCGAGCATGGATTGATCATTATGAGAAAGCCGAGCATAAAAGTTTTGAAGAATTATTTCTCTTGAGAGCTCATGATTAGGGCATGTGTGCAACATATACTTAAGCCTCCCCCAAGCTTGAGCGATACTTTCTCCTTCATGAGGCCAAAAATTATATATATAATTTCGATCACGATGAACCAAATGCATAGGATAAAATTTCTGGTGGAATTCCAGCTTCAAGCGGTTCCAGTCCCATGTTTCAGTATCATCACATAGCCTATACCCTGTCAATGCCTTTCCCTCCAAAAATAAAGGGAATACTTTCTTCTTAACTCCATCTCTGGATAGACCTACAAACTTAAACAATCCACAAATTTCATCCACATAGATTAAGTGCATATCAGGATGTACCGTTCCATCTCCTACATAAGGATTAGCTAGCAGTTTCTCTACCATACCCGAAGGAATTTCATAATAAATATTTTCAGTAGGTTCAATAGGTTGAGGAGCAACTCTTATTGCTTCCGGTCGAGGTGAAGATACCCCGAACAAGCCCCTCAAAGGATTACTTTCCATAGTGACAAGTGACAATAAATTTCAGCACGTAATATAAATGTTTCCTTACCAAATTCCACTCACCAAAGGCGCTTCACTCCCCGGCAACGGCGCCAGAAAAGAGTCTTGATGACCCACAAGTATAGGGGATCGATCGTAGTCCTTTCGATAAGTAAGAGTGTCGAACCCAACGAGGAGCAGAAGGAAATGACAAGCGGTTTTCTGCAAGGTATTCTCTGCAATTACTGAAATTAGCGGTAACAGATAATTTTGATAGCAAGATAATTCGTAACAAGTAACAAATAGTAACGATAACAAATAGTGCAGCAAGGTGGCCCAATCCTTTTTGTAGCAAAGGACAAGCCGGAACGAACTCGTATAATAAGCAAAGCGTTCTCGAGGACACACGGGAATTTCATCTAGTCACTTTCATCATGTTTGTTTGATTCGTGTTCGCTACTTTGATATTTTGATATGTAGGTGGACCGGTGCTTGGGTGCTGTTCTTACTTGAACAAGCCTCCCACTTATGATTACCCCCTCTCGCAAGCATCCACAACTACGAAAGAAGAATTAAGATAACTATAACCATAGCATGAAACATATGGATCCAAATCAGCCCCTTACGGAATAGCGCATAAACTAGGGTTTAAGCTTCTGTCACTCTAGCAACCCATCATCTAATTACTACTCCACAATGCCTTCCCTTAGGCCCAAAGATGGTGAAGTGTCATGTAGTCGACGTTCACACGACACCACTAAAGGAAGCAACAACATACATATCATCAAAATATCGAACGAATACCAAATTCACATGATTACTTATGACAAGACTTCTCCCATGTCCTCAAGAACAAAAGTAACTACTCACAAATCATATTCATGTTCAAGATCAGAGTGGTATTGAATAGCATTAAGGATCTGAACATATAATCTTCCACCAAATAAACCAACTAGCATGAACTACAAGATGTAATCAACACTACTAGCAACCCACAGGTACCAATCTGAGGTTTTGAGACAAAGATTGAATACAAGAGATGAACTAGGGTTTGAGATGAGATGGTGCTTGTCGGGGGGATGACCCCCGGGTAGGCAACCGAGCCCGGAGCCCCTTTTCAAAAATATCGGGGCAGCCCGTGCCCCTCCCCGCCGGCTGGCCGTCCTGCCGGCTTCCCAATGTGAGCCGGCTAGGCCCGGCCCCGCGCCGGGTCCGGCTGTCCGCTAGCCGGCTGCCGGCTAGTCAGCGGCCGTCCCATCGCTCTCGACGACAAGACAGCCCTCCACGACGGGAGATCGTGGCTACAGTGCAATCCGTCTCGGGAAGGCGCGGCGGTAGAGCTGCCCACTCCGCCGACCGGGACGACCAGCGTCAGCACCAGCGCGCCACTGCAGCCCCCACAACGCCAGCCACTCCGTGACGCACAAGGCGACGGGCCACAGTGCCGAGCAGCCGACGGGCCCCACAGCCGGCTCCAGACGCCGACATCCGGGTCTCGCATTGTGCAATCTTACCTATGTAACCCTGGGGGGTCGGGCTATAAGACCCCCCAGGAGGCCTCCATGCAGATGGTCAGCTTCGTCTTCGTTCAGTTCGGTCCAGCTCAGTAGCAACACACACACGCACACAGGAGAGGCTGAATGAAGAACTAGCTCCTTCTTCCTCCTCCGCCCAAGCAGCTCCAGGAGCACCATTGTAACCTTTGAGCCTATCATCCCATTCGGCAGGATTAGGGGTGTTACCTCTCCGGAGGGCCCCGAACCTGGGTACGCCTTGTGTCCCGCGCTTGCGCGTACCGACCTCACATCCGGAACCCACCGGCGTCCTCACGTAGCCCCCCACTTTTAGCCATCTCATGGCATCTGCCGTTATTCCACCACGATAGTTGGCGCCCACCGTGGGGCTGCTCGCGGTGTCGGCCGGAGTCAAGTTCTGGACGAGGCCCTTCACCAGCTCCGGGGAGCGCATCACGTGCGACTTGGTCCGCGCACCTCGCGCAGCCAACCCGGCCGGCAGCGACGTTGCGCCAGGCACGGACGCCGCCTGCCCCGCAGGCTGCCTCGTCGTCCCGTTCGGCGCGCTGCGCGTCTTCGTCGCGCTCATCCCCGACGAGTACCCCAGTGAGGTACACAGCTTCGCCGACTCGCCCGTCGCCGTTGGCTGCGCCATCTCCGACGACGTCGCGGCCCTCTGCGCCCATGCAGAGGTGCTGACCATCGGCGCTAGCTCCGGCTCCTCGCGCAGCAAGGAAAAGGCCGCCGCGGCTGCGGCCCCGCCTCGCCGGGTCGACCTGCTCCGCGAGACGATCCGGAGCCAGCAAGCCCCCATCACGCCCGACGCCGACACGGCGGCCGCAGCGGCTCAGCTCAACGAGGACCGCCAGCATCTGCTGGTCGAGGCCACGACGCTCGCGGCAATGCGGTGCCGGCTGGAGTCCGCCCAGCGAGAGTACGACAGCATCCACGGCTTTACGCCGGCCGCCGCGGAGCCCAGCCGGGTTGCGGAAGTACGAATCCATGGGGGCGCAATCGGCCATGCGCTAGGCGCAGGCCGGCCCGTCTACGACACCCCCGTCAAGAACATGCGCGCGGCGCAGGCGGCCATGGCGGATCTCGAGTTCCTGGAGGGCGAGGAGCTGCTGCAACAGCAGCAGTGCATCCGCGACCTCATCACCGCGGCGAACGAGCAGCAGAAGCGCTTCGACCCGGCCCAGCCATCCGCCTCCGCCTCAGGAAAAACCGGGAACCCGGAGAGGGCCCTTCGGGACACGCAGCAGGCGTCTTCCCCTGACGGCAGCGCCAGCTGTTCTGGCCGGCGCCGGGCAAGCCGGAGCCGGTACAACCGCGTCACGACGGCCGGTGACGGCATTGCCGACGAGACTGCCGGCAACGACCGGGTCCAGCAGCCGGAGCTTCCTCCCCCGCCGCCGCGCCGGCCTCGGCCGGCTTCCGCCGGCGCGGTGCCACGCGGCCCCATCGCGAGCCGGCTGGGCCCCCACGAACCCTACGACGAAACCGACGCCCGCCACCGCATCGACCGGCTGGCGCAGTCCATGCTTATCGAGGAGGAGAGCTCCGTTGGCCCTGCGTGTTTCGGACCCCGCATCGGCGAAGAGCCCTTCCCCAAAGGGTTCACGCGGGTAGCGACACCCCCAAGTACAGCGGCATCACCAAGCCGGAAGACTAGCTAACTGACTACACCACGGCTATCGGCATAGCCGGCGGCAACAGGCGCGTGGCGGTCCGCTACGTCCCCCTCATGCTGCTCGGCTCGGCCCGGACATGGCTTAACAGCCTGAGGGCCGGGAGCGTCAACTCCTGGTTAGACTTCGAGGATGCATTCGTGCACAACTTCATCAGCACGTACAAGTGTCCGGGTCGGCCTCGCCAGCTCTCCATGTGCGTCCAGGGCCCGGGCGAGCCTCTCCACGACTTCCTCACGCGGTGGACCGAGCTGCGCAACTCTTGCGAAGGGGTCCACGAAGTGCAAGCCGTCCAGTACTTCATCGACGGGTGCCGAGACGGCACCTTGCACAAGCACCGCCTGATGTGTGACGAGCCGGACACCCTGGCGGAGCTCATGGCGGTGGCGGACAAGTACGCCACGGCCGACTCCGTGATGCGCGTAAAGATCACCGTCGACGTAGACGGCAAGCTGGTCCCGGTCCAGCCGGCCACCCCAAAGCCGGCTGGCGAAACCAACCAGCGCCGGCAAGACAACAACAACAACAAACGGAAGGCCAAGCAGCCGGCTCCTCGCTACAGCAACCAGCAAGTGGCCGCCGTGGCGGAGGAGCAGCTGGCTGAGCAAGGCGGCGTCAAACGCCAGCGCACCGGCAAGATGGCCTGGCAGCCCAAATTCTCCTTCGAGCAGATGCTGGACGTTCCCTGCAAGCACCACAGCGGCACGAAGCCATCCACACACACGCTCCGGAACTGCAGCATCACCCAGCGCCTGATGCGTGGCGATTTCCCACCGCCACCGCCCGGTCCCGACCCGCAGCTCCCGCCGCCTCCCCCGCCACCTCCGGCAGCCGGTGCCCTCGCCAACAACCCCTACCCTCAGCAGGACGCGGCCTACATCGTCTTCACCAGCGAAGGCGACGACAAGCACAACAAGCGCAAGTACCAGCACGAGGTGAACGCCGCCGTCCCCCTGGTCCCCCAGTACATGCATTGGTCCGACCGTCCCGTCAGCTGGACCCGGGAGGACCACCCGGCCGTGATGCCCACGCCGGGTGGCTACGCGCTTGTCCTTGACCCCACCTTCGTCGCTGAGAAGCGCACCTGCCACTTTTCACGAGTGTTGATCGATGGCGGCAGCAGCATCAACATCCTCTACCGCGACACCATGGTCAAGCTCGGCATCGAGGAGAGCCAGCTGCAGCCCACCCAGACGGTGTTCCACGGCATCGTGCCGGGCGCCTCGTGCTCACCCATCGGCCGGGTGCGACTGGACGTGCTGTTCGGCACCAGCGCCCACTTCCACCGCGAGCCGATCTGGTTCGAGGTGGTCAACCTCGCCAGCCCCTACCACGCGCTTTTGGGCCGCCCCGTCATGGCCAGGTTCATGGCGGTCCCCCACTACGCCTGCCTCAAGATGAAGCTGCCAGGTCCCAAGGGCATCATCACCATCACCGGCGACTACAAGAAGTCCCTGGAGTGCGCCAAAGCCGGCTCTAAGCTGGCCGAGTCGCTGGTCAACGCCGAAGAGAGGCGCCAGCTCGACCGTCTTGTCGCGCTGGCTGGCGAGCAGCCGGTCATGCCGGCCCAGCTCAAGCAGCTAGCCGATGAGGGGTCCTTCAAGCCGGCCAACGGCACAAGGAAGGTTTCGCTCGACCCGTCCAACCCCAACTCCAGCGAGTACGTCGTCGTGGGCTCCGGCCTCGACAGCAAATAGGAAGGCGAGCTCGTCGACTTCCTCCGTGAGAATCGGGATATCTTCGCATGGTCCCCTAAAGACATGCCGGGTGTTCCGAGGAAGTTCGCCGAGCACAAACTCCACGTCCGGCCGGATGCCAAGCTGGTCCGGCAGCCGCTACACCGCTTCTCCGAGGAGAAGCGAAGAACCATTGGCGAAGAGATCACCCGGCTGCTCAAAGCCGGGTTCATCATGGAAGTGTTCCACCCCGAGTGGCTGGCCAACCCGGTCCTCGTCCTAAAGAAGAACGACACTTGGTGCATGTGCATCGACTACACCAGCCTGAACAAGGCCTGCCCCAAGGACCCGTTTGCCCTACCCCGGATCGACCAAGTCATCGACTCCACCGCCGGCTGCAAGCTTCTGTCCTTCCTGGACGCCTACTCCGGCTACCACCAGATCAAGCTGGACCCGGCGGATGCCCTCAAGACGTCCTTCATCACCCCCTTCGGGGCGTATTGCTACATCACCATGTCGTTCGGCTTGAAGAACGCCGGCGCCACCTTCCAGCGCTGCATGCAAAAGTGCCTCCTGCCACAGATCGGCCGGAACGTGCACGTCTACGTCGATGACATCGTGGTGAAGACCAAGCAGCACCTCACCCTCCTCGAAGATCTCAGGGAGACGTTTGCCAATCTGTGCCAATACCAGATCAAGCTCAACCCAGAGAAATGCGTTTTCGGCGTTCCAGCCGGCCAACTCCTTGGTTTCCTCGTCTCGGAGCGCGGCATTGAGGCCAATCCAGAGAAGATCAAGGCCATCGAGTGCATGCGCAAGCCGGCTCGGCTGCGCGATGTCCAGAAGTTCACCGGCTGCTTGGCCTCTCTCAGCCGGTTCGTCAGCCGGCTGGGGGAGAGGGCCTTGCCCCTATATCAGCTGATGAAGAAGAAGACGCCGTTCGAGTGGTCAGACCAGGCGGACGAAGCTTTCCGCGACCTCAAGCGCATGCTCTCCACCACACCCGTCTTGGCCGCGCCGGCTGAGAAGGAGCCGCTCCTGATGTACATCACGGCAACCACCCGCGTGGTCAGAGTGGTGCTGGTGGTAGAGCGCCCCGAGGAAGGCAAGGCACAATAGGTCCAGCGCCATGTGTACTACCTAAGTGAGGTCCTCTCCACCTCCAAGCAGAACTACCCCCACTACCAGAAGATGTGCTACGGCGTGTACCTGGCTGCCAAGAAGCTAAAGCAGTACTTCCAGGAGCACGCCATCACCGTGGTGAGCACGGCCCCCATCAGCGAGATCATGAGATGCCGGGACGCCTCTGGTCGGATCGCCAAGTGGGCCATCGAGCTAGCCGGCCACACCATCCTCTACGAGCCTCGCACCGCCATCAAGTCGCGGGCGTTGGCCGACTTCCTCGTCGATTGGGCGGAGACCCAGTACTTGCCGCCGGCTCCCGACGCAACGCACTGGCGCATGCACTTTGACGGCTCGAAGATGGCCTCCGGCTTGGGAGCCGGCATCGTGCTCTCCTCCCCCAAGGGCGACCGGCTGCGCTATGCGCTTCAAATCCACATCGCCGCCTCCAACAACGTCGCCGAGTACGAAGCCATCGTCCACGGCCTCCGGCTAGCCAAAGAAATCGGCATCCGGCGCATCCTCTCCTTCGGCGACTCCAACCTGGTAGTTCAGCAAGTCTCCGGCGAGTGGGACGCTAGGGACTCCAACATGGCCAGCTACCGCAACCTGGTCCAGCAGATGACCGGCAGCTTCAACGGCTGCGAGTTCCTCTACGTCCCCCGGAACGAGAACGAGGCGGCGGACACTCTAGCCAAGCTCGGCTCCAGCCGGCAAGCGATCCCAACCGGCGTCTCCCTCGAGCACCTGCGCAAGCCGTCCATCAAGCCGTCTCCGGATTCGGAGTCCATCTTCGTCCCGGCCGACCCAATAGTCCCTCTCCCTCCATCTCGGGGACTGCCGGCTTCGGCTCGGGGGCCGCCGTCCCAGCCCCAGGGGCTGCCGTCTTGGACCCAACCCCGGGGGCTGCCGCCTCCGGCTCGGGGACTGCCAACGCCCCCCCGGGGACTGCCATCCCGATCCCGGGCACCGCCACCTCTCACCCAGCCCCGGGGGCTGCCGGCTCCGGCTCGGGGGCTGCCGGCTCTAGCCCGTCGCCTCCCGACCCGGCCGAACCTGCGCAAGTGGCCATCCTCACGGTGCTGGAGGCACCGTCTTGGGCCCAATCGATCCTCGCCTTCCTGGCAAGCGGCGAGCTCCCGGTGAACGAGATTGAGGCCCTGCAGGTGCAGCGCCGGGCCTCCGCCTACAGCATCATCAACCGCGAGCTCGTCAAGCGCAGCACAACCGGCGTCTTCCAGCGATGCGTCAAGACGGCCAGGGGCCTTGAGATCTTGCTCGATATCCACCAGGGCGAGTGCGGGCACCACGCCGCCTCCCAGTCTCTGGTGGCCAAAGCATTCCGCCACGGCTTCTACTGGCCAACTGTGCTGAAGGACGCCGAGGAGCTGGTCCTCAAGTGCAAGGGCTGCCAGCACTTCAAGGCCCAGAGCCACCAGCCGGCCGCGGCACTCCAAACCATCCCCATCGCGTGGTCCTTTGCCGTCTGGGGCCTCGACATGGTGGGACCCTTCAAAACCGCTCGTGGCGGCATTACACACCTTCTGGTGGCCGTCGACAAATTTACCAAGTGGATCGAGGCAAGGCCGATCAAGAAACTCGACGGCCCAACCGCCGTCAAGTTCATCAAAGACGTCGCCGTCTGCTACGGCGTCCCCAACAGCATCATCACCGACAACGGCACCAACTTCGCCAAAGGCGCGCTGGCGCGCTACTGCTCCGTCTCCGCCTTTGCCGTCTGGGGCCTCGACATGGTGGGACCCTTCAAAACCGCTCGTGGCGGCATGACACACCTTCTGGTGGCCGTCGACAAATTCACCAAGTGGATCGAGGCAAGGCCGATCAACAAACTCGACGGCCCCACCGCCGTCAAGTTCATCAAAGACGTCGCCGTCCGCTACGGCGTCCCCAACAGCATCATCACCGACAACGGCACCAACTTCGCCGAAGGCGCGCTGGCGCGCTACTGCTCCGTCTCCGGCATCCGGCTTGACCTAGCCTCCGTCGCACACCCTCAGTCCAACGGCCAGGCGGAGTGGGCAAACGGCCTCATCTTGGCCGGCATCCACCGTGATTCGTCGAGCCGCTCGTGCGATCACCCGGCAGCTGGATCGACGAGCTGCCGGCCGTCCTATGGAGTCTCCGGACCACCCCCAACCGCTCAACCGGCTTCACCCCATTCTTCCTCGTTTACGGGGCCGAGGCGGTCATCCCTACGATCTCGAGTTCGACTCGCCTCGGGTCACCCTGTACACGGAAGTGGAAGCCGAAGCAGCACGCGAAGACGGCGTTAACCTGCTAGAGGAGGCACGCTTGCTGGCCCTCAGCCGGTCAGCCATCTACCAGTAGAACCTATGCCACTACCACAGCAAGCAGATCAAGCCCCTCGCTTTCCGCGAGGGCGACCTTGTGCTCCGGCTAATCCAGCGAACAGCCGGCCAGCACAAGCTATCCTCCCCATGGGAGGGCCCTTTCATTATCAGCAAGGCCCTGCGCAACAACGCGTACTACCTCATCGACGCGCAAAAGCAAAACAAGCACTAGAGAGACGCCTCCGGCGAAGAGACGGAACGCCCCTGGAACGCGGAGCTCCTCCGTCCGTTTTACAATTGAACCATGTATGTATGTATCACTACCCCTTTTGGAAGTTAATGAAAGCAGCAGGCCCCCCGAACGACACTCGGGGGCTACCTTTTCATCTCTATCGAGTTCTTGCGCACTTTACCACATTCGCCTCCCTCCTGCCGGGTCGGCACCGCCGGCTCGGTGGCTCGGGGGCTCGCCGGCTAGCCCGCGCCGCGTTCTCCTCAATCCGGCCAGTAACGTGCACACCGCCGAGGCCCTCTCTCCGCCACAAGCCACAGACCGGCTCCCGGCCGTCCAGGCTGGCGAGAGCCAAAGGCCGAAAGCATCCCCACGCGAAAAACGGTTAGTACAAACATCCGGCTCGGCCAACCCGGCTCTCCTTTCTCACCCTCCGCCGCACAGACCGGCTGCGCTCCAGCCGGCTTCGCCGCCTGCAGCCAGCCGGCCCAGTGGGTGTTTCGCTTGCGCTCAAATCCTAAGGCCTAAGTACTAATCGCTCTCTTCCGAGTCCGGCTCCCCGTCCCAGCTACAGACCGGCTCCCGGCTGTCCGGCTGGCGGGGAGGAGGACGAAAGGGGGAGTGAACAAGAAAACGGCTAAGGGAAAAGAACAAAAGCGAAACCGCCAGACGGCAGGCACAAGCATACAAGAGACAAACATGCATCTGTATATACAGCAAGGCCTGCGGCCAGTAGTTCATTACAATTAAAATCACACCCCCCTGTGGGTGGATCTGCCGGCTAACAAAAAGTTTCAAGTTTAAAAGAAAGGGATACAGGAAACTAAAGCACCCTAGGCGGCAGCCTCGTCAGCGTCACTTGGTGCAGGATCCTCCGTGGTGGCGGTGTCCCCCAAGTCGGCGGCGTCGTCGTCTGCGCAGGCTCCCGTCTCGGTCGAGCTCCCCTCCGGGTCCTCGAGCGCCAGACCGAAGTCGTCGGCGGGTAGCTCCGCGCCGTCCAGCGCCCGCTCCGGCACGAACTCACCATGCGGGGTGAACGACGCGATGTCGCTCTCCCGCACGGCGATCGGCGTCGCCCGCTCCGCCTCCACCCCGGCCCTCCGCGCCTGCAGCTAGTCCAGATGGATGCCCGGGTACCAGGACACCACGAGCCCCAGTGCCATCTCCGCACCAGCTCGGGCCGCGGATGCCCTCCACGCGTTAAGACGCGCCGCGCCGGCCTCCAGCCAATGCGCTAGACGGCTCACGCTGTTCGGTGCCACCGCACCCGGCCAGAGGGCGGCCACCATCGACAAACCGGCCTCGAAAAGCCGGTTCATCTCGCGCTCCACCGCCTCCAAGCGAGCCTTGGTGGCCACGGTGATCTCTGCCACCGACCAGGCGGCATACTCCTCCACGGCGGCCCCCGCTGCCGCCTGCTCCTGCCGGGGGGCGTTCACCGCCGCCTCGGCCGACCCTTGGGTCTCGGGGAAGAACCCTGGAAAAGAAGGGGAAGAAGATTGACCAAGATGCCAAAGGGCGGAAGACAGAAAGAAACAAAGACACAAACAAGCGGAGACACTTACGCGTGAGGAGCTCGTCGATGTAGAGCGCCTCCTGCAGCGCCTCCCGCTCCCTCGCCGCTAGCGCGTTGGCACTGCGGTCGCGGTCCGCCTTGAGCAGGGCGACCTCCTCGGCGGCCTTCTTCGCCTCCTCCTCCTGCCGCGCCGCCGCTTGACGGCGCTCCTCGGCGAGCCGGTCCAGCTCGGCCTTATGGGCGACGGCGGCCTCGTCCCTCTCCCGGACTACCCGGGCCGCCTCCTCCTGCAGCCGGTCGCGCTCCGCGGCCGCCTGGTCACGGAGCTGGCCGGCTTCCGCCAGCTGGCGCCGAAACGCCTCCATCTCCGCCGGGTCAACTGCGGCGGCTGCGCACCCGGATCCGGATTCCGATCAAAAGCCGGACAAAAAAGCGAAATAAGAAGCAAAAGAAGATCCGACCCGGCTGCTGCGCAACCGGCCCGGATCTCGGGGGCTACACCTAGTGGGAGCGCTGGCGCGCCCCCACTGGAGGAATGCAAGAAGAGAAAAGTTCGAAAAATACCTCTGGCCTGGCGAAGCTCCCCCTCCTTGGCCGCCAGCTGGTCCCTGGTCGTGCGGTACCGGCCGAGGAGGCGGTTGTACGCCGCCACCCGCTGGTCGTAGATGGACTGCAAGGAAGGAAAAGTCAGCATCCGGACGCCTGAGAAGGCCCGACCCGCCTGCTGCGTAGCCGGCCCGGGCCTCGGGGGCTACACCCAGTGGGTGCGCTGACGCGCCCCCACTAGAAAGCGACCAAGCCGGTCAAGAAGAGCAAAGAAGAAACGAGAAGCAAGAAAGCACGAAGGGCAGGCGCACTTACCGCGAAGGTCTGCTCCAGCTGCTGCAACCGGCCGCTCTCCACCTGGGCGAAGCTCTGCCACTGGCTGTGGTGGTTGGCGATCTGCAGCCGCAGGGAGTCCACCGCCGCGTCCAGTTCGCTCCGGGGGGCGCCGCTTGTCGCCTCGCTGGAGCTCGCCGCCCAGGTCCGCTGCGGCTGAACCGTGGACCCGGCACTGGTCCCGCTGCCGGCCGGCCTCAGTTCGAGGCTGCGTCCCGCGGCCCGCGGCTCTGCCGTCACCAAGGCGCGAGAGCTCCCTGGCGCGGTCTCCATCCTTGGGGGCGGCACTCCTCCTCCGCCAGGCGCGGCCTCCGGCTCGCGGTCCCCTCCGCCTCCGGCCCCATCGGCCGGGTCGACAGCCGGCGGCACCTCCCGGTCGGCCATCGGGTCGGCCTCCGGCTCGTGGTCGCCGGATTCGCCACGACCGGCTGCTTCCTTGGCGACCGCGCGGGCATCCGCCTCCGCCCGACGGGCCGGGTCGTGCACCGCTTTGGAGCGATGCTGCAACCGGCGACGGCGGTGGCGACGACGCCGTCCACTCTGGACACACGGGCTCCTCCGCGACCCGCTACCGCCTCGCCACGACCTCGGCCACGGCGTCGCTCCACGCCTTGGCCGACGCCTCGGCCATCTCCTTCTCAGCCTCGGCCTGGGCCCTCCAGGCGTCCCGCTCGGCGTCCTCCAGGGCGAAGCCGGATTGGCGGGCCGCGAGCACCTGTTCGGTGGTCTCTGCCACCTCGCGCCCCTCCGTGCCGCTCCGGCCCCGCCGCCGGTCGGCCTCCTCCGCGGCTGCCGCTGCCGTGGCCGCCTCCGCCAGCTCGAGCGCGCTCCTGGACGGCGCGCGAGGGAGATGAAGAAGAAGGAAAGAAAAGAGAACAACAGCAACAGCGGCAAATAAGGCAACAACTCAACCGCAAAAGAAACTTACCCTATGGCCACGGGAACCGCTCGCGTCGGGTCCGCCGACGGCGCCATCCGGCACACCTTCTTGGCGGATCTCTTCAGGGTGCCCGTCTGCGCCGCAGCGGGGCGCTTCGCAGCCGGCCGCGCCTCGACCGGCTGCTTCCCGTGTGGCCGGCTTGGGCCCGCCGGCTCCCCGGTCGCCCTCCTCTGCCGCACCCTGGGGGCGGCCCCGTCACCCGCCTCCGCGCCCTGAGGAGCTGCACCGCCCGTCCGGTCCTTGTCATCTTCGTCGTCATTCGGCCACTCGCGCAAAACATCCAGGATTAGAGACTTACCGGCTTGAGCGGAGCCGCCGGCTTCCGCGTCTGCGAGACGCTCCTGGCCGCCTTCGGCTCCCGCGTTGCCGGCCTCCTCGTCCTCCGGGTCCGACTCGTCCCGGTCCGGCTGCAGAACCATGGGACTCGGGCCGTCATGCACCAAATGGCTCGGAAAGCGCTGCAGCCGGCCCAGGGCTTCAGGGCGCATGAGGAGGGCGGACGTCACGAAAAACAAAGACCAGAGACTCACCGCTGGCGCCGGGTCATCCCGGCTGTACGGCTCCTTGCCAAACCGCCACTCCTTCACCTTGAGCCCGGCGGCGGAGACGTCGTTGACGCGCACGGCGATCTCCTCCGGCGTCAGCTCCTTCGTCGACAGCCGGCAGGGGTCGCGCCGGCCGCTCATATCGCAGATCTGGTGCGGCCGCCTCTGCAGCGGCAGCACCCGGCGGCCGATGAAGGCGGCGATGAGATCCACCGCGGTGAGCCCCTCGCGGTCCGTCATCTCCTTGACCCGACGACAAATTCCCAAGATCTCCGCGGACGGGCTCTTCGGGTTATGCCCCAGTTCAGCTTCTCGGCGGGGGCACGTCGACGAAGGGAGGGAGGTTGATGCGGTCGTTGCCCGGGTCCGCGTTCTTCACGTAGAAGAAGGACTTCTGCCACTTTTTGGCGGAGTCCTCGAGCGGCAGCTTCGGGAAGGGGCCCGCCGTCCGGGTAACCGGCACGGCCGCCCCGCACTCGGACATGACGCCGGCAGATGCTCCTTGCTGCTTGAGGTAGAACATCCGGCACCACAACTCCACGTACGGGAGGATGCCGACGTAGCCCTCGCACAGCGTTGCGAAGCCGGCGAGCTACAGAATGGCGTTCGGCCCCAGATGGTGTGGCTGGAGACCGAAGTATGTGAGGAAGCGCCTGAAGAAGACGCTCGCGGGAAGCCCGAGCCCGTGGAGGAAGTGGGTGTAGAACACCACCACTACGCCACTCCGCGGCACCGGCGCCATCTCCTCGCCGGGCGCGCGTGCCTCCACCTCCGCCGCCGCCGGCAGCCGCCGCGTGCGGGGAAGGTAGTCGATGTCATCGTCGGTGACCACCGACCCCTCCCAAGAACCTTTCGGTGGCGCCATTGGCGAGAGCAGGAGAGGCGCGTGCGAAGGAGAAAGGAAGCAGCGGCGGTGGAGCGAAGAAAGAACGGCTGCACAAGGATCGCAGCGGTGCGTCAACGGCTCTAGTGGGCAATGGCGCGCGGGTGACGGCGTACGGCGGCGGTGTGCGCAAGAAGGAAGATGGGGAGGCAGAGGCGAAGCAACGGGCGGGGGCAGAGGAGCGAATGCCTCGGCCACTCCCCCTCCCCTCCCATTTAAAGACCACGGTGAAACATGGGGGAGTGGGATCGTTTGCGCCCACGATCCCCACTCCCCCGCAATACACGGGCGCATTAAGGCGTGCCTTAACTGCCCCGAGAATTCCAACAGGCGCGTGCGGCCGCAGTAAATCCCGCGCGCGGGCCGAGGCCACGGCCTAGTGGGGCCCAGCCCACCGCGATGTCCCGTCGTGCGCGTGGCCTGGCAGGCCTCATCAGCCGCTGGGCTGCACGTGGTGGGGTTTCGCCTGGCGACTGGCGCGCTCCCCCGTACCGGCAGGGCCAGCCGGCCGAACCGTTCGGACTCCGGCGAAATCAAGTACCTCAACCCGGCTCCCGGAAGCCGGCGAGCGGTGGCCTCAAGCCGGCACTTCCTCGCCACGCAATCGCGCTCCTTCGGGGAGGGGATAAGCTGCAAAGCCTCCCCCGCTTGGAGCCGGCGAGCCTTTACAGCTTCGAGGACTACTGTCGGGGGGATGACCCCCAGGTAGGCAAGCAAGCCCGGAGCCCCTTTTCAAAAATATCGGGGCAGCCCGTGCCCCTCCCCGCCGGCTGGCCGTCCTGCCGGCTTCCCAACACGAGCGGGCTAGGCCCGGCCCCGCGCCGGGTCCGGCTGTCCGCTAGCCGGCTGACGGCTGGTCAGCGGCCGTCCCATCGCTCTCGACGACAAGACAGCCCTCCACGACGGGAGAGCGTGGCTAGAGTGCAATCCGTCTCGGGAAGGCGCGGCGGTAGAGCTGCCCACTCCGCCGACCGGGACGACCAGCGTCAGCATCAGCACGCCACTGCAGCCCCCACGACGCTAGCCACTCCGTGACGCGCGAGGCGACGGGCCACAGTGCCGAGCAGCCGGCGGGCCCCACAGCCGGCTCCAGACGCCGACATCCGGGTCCCGCAGTGTGCAATCTTACCTATGTAACCCTGGGGGGCCGGGCTATAAGACCCCCCAGGAGGCCTCCATGCAGACGGTCGGCTTCGTCTTCGTTCAGTTCGGTCCAGCTCAGTAGCAACACACACACGCACATAGGAGAGGCCGAATGGAGAACTAGCTCCTTCTTCCTCCTCCGCCCAAGCAGCTCCAGCAGCACCATTGTAACCTTTGAGCCTATCATCCCATTCGGCAGGATTAGGGGTGTTACCTCTTCGGAGGGCCCCGAACCTGGGTACGCCTTGTGTCCCGCGCTCGCGCGTACCGACCTCGCTTCCGGAACCCACCGACGTCCTCACGCAGCCCCCCACTTTTAGCCATCTCATGGCATCTGCCGTGATTCCACCACGACAGTGCTGGTGAAGATTTTGATGAAGATTGGTCCTCCCACGATGAGAGGATCATTGGTGATGTCGATGGCTTCGATTCCTCCTCCCGGAGGGAAGTATCCCCGGCGGAATCGCTCCGCCGGAGAGTAAAATAGCTCCTGCCCAAGTTCCGCCTTGAGACGGCGGCGCTTCATCCCGAAAGTCTTCCTCTGATTTTTACCATAAAGTGAAATAATGATTAAAAACATAATAATTATTCATAGGAGATCATGATGCAAATTGAACGTATCAGTGGGTCCCCTCCTGTTGATTCTTTCGCCAGTATTTTTTATATATTCCAAAATAATTCTCCGTAAATTTTCAGGTCATTTGGAGTTGTGCAGAATAGCTATCTCTGTTTCACCCCTTTTCGGTCCAGAATTCCAGCTGCCGGCATTCTCCCTCTTCATGTGAATCTTGCAAAATAAGAGAGAAAAGGCATAAGAATTGTACCATAAAGTGAAATAATGATCAAAAACATAATAATTATTAGTAGGAAATCATGATGCAAATTGGACGTATCAACTCCCCCAAGCTTAGACCTCGCTTGTCCTCAAGTGAAAGCCGAAATCAATAATCATGACCACATGTTTAGAGAGAGAGGCGTCGATAAAAAATAAAATACGGACATGGAGCATCATGATCTTTATTATAACAGCAAGGTAGCATCATAAAACTTCTCATGAAAAAGTGACAATCCATTCACAAGTTAAAGTATGAACCATAAACCAAATTGAAAACTAACAAACTATGATCTCAGTCACTGAAGCAATTGCAATTCACCATATTATCAGAAAGAGTCTATGTAAGAGCTTTATGTAGCAAGTTCACATACTCAACTATCATTTAGTCTTCTATGATTGCTCACACTCACGGCATACTTATGGAGCAAAATTTTCAGTCGGACACATAGAAAGATAGGGGCTTATAATTTCGCCTCCCAACGTATTTACCTCAAGGGTAATGTCAACGATAATAACTCATGATCACCTACATCCAACTGGATATATATGCCTGGATCAATCCCCACCACACGATGCTCGCCAAGAGAGAAAATAAACACGGAATAGAGGAGAATACTATTGACTCTTGCATGAAAGTAAATACATAAAGTAAAAGATAGGCCCTTCGCAGAGGGAAGCAGAGGTCGTCATGCGCTTTTTGTTTTTGGATGTGCAAGCTCTTAATGTAAAGGAACATCACTTTATATTGCCCCTTGTGATAGCGACCTTTATTATGCAGTCTGTCGCTTTTATTACTCCACGATCACAAGAGCGTACAAAGCTTATTTTCCCTTACAATAAAAGTTCATACATGTTTAGGAGCAATTTTTATTGCTTTGCACCGATGACAACTTACTTGAAGGATCTTATTCAATCCATAGGTAGATATAGTGGACTCTCATGGCATGAAACTGGGTTTAAGGGTTTTTGGATGCACAAGTAGTATCTCTACTTAGTACAGAATTTTGGCTAGCAAAAGATAGCGGGCAAGCACCACATGTTAGAGGATCAAAAACAATATAACTTCTATATGAATATAAGCAAACATAACTCATTACGTTGTCTTCCTTGTCCAACGTCGACTAATTGACATAGAATATTTAATGGGGGCTCACAATCATAAAAGATGTTCAAGATAGTGTATTTATATGTGAGACCTCTCTTCCTTTATTACTTTTTCATGAATTGCAACAATGACCAATGCTATGTTTGTCAACTTCCAACAAGTTTTATCAATTATACTTCTTTTATGTGAAGTCATCACTCCCCATGGGATTAGCATATGATCTTACTTTTTATTCTTTATTTATTTCTAAGATTGGATCATCAAAAGCAAAACACTCAACTCAAACTACTCTTTATTATATAACTCTCACACACGATTACATAGATAGATAGATCACAAAGCAAGCACTCGAAACTAAATCATACTAAAACTTTATTCTTCTAAATCATGAAATAACTAAGGATCGAACTAAGATAGATAATGATGATAAAAAGTGATGATGATACGATACCGGGGCACCTCCCCCAAGCTTGGCACAAGCCAAGGGTGGTGCCCATACCCATGTACTCAAATCTCCTTCTTCGGTGATGGTGGTGATGAAGTGGTAGGCTTGTCCTCCGTGTTCCAAGGCATGGGCTCTCCATCATTGAAGGACGAACGTGTTTCCGGAGTCCTGAAATTTTCAGCTAAACTCATACCTTTGAACTTGGCCTCATACTCAAAATTTTGGTTTTGT
This sequence comes from Elymus sibiricus, assembly GCA_039707655.1. Taxonomy (NCBI): domain Eukaryota; kingdom Viridiplantae; phylum Streptophyta; class Magnoliopsida; order Poales; family Poaceae; genus Elymus; species Elymus sibiricus. The sequence goes on along the minus strand of CM077666.1, from coordinate 160,911,571 downwards.
AGATCATATATTTGGGCCTGAAGATAATCAATCCGGTCATTGAGCTTGAACATGACGTCCCCAATATTCTTGCCGTCCACCTTGTGCTCACGGATGAACTCCGTGATCATGGAGTGGTTAGCACAAAGTCCACGTCCACCATCCCCCGGCACTTGAAGATCTCCTGTTCCACCGCTTCTCGCCTGGCCTTCTCGCTCCCGGTGTTCTTGGGTCCTTGAACGCCCCGGATGTGGAGCACCCCCTCACGCATCTCAATGGCTTGAGGGTGCTTCATCACCTCCGATAGGTACGGGTTGATGACCTTCTCATAGAACTTGTCCTTGGACGAGCTTGGAGACGCCATGGTGATCTAGATCTGTCAGCAAAACAGCCCGAAACAAGAACAGAGGAGAAACTTGCGATGCGGTGGTCAAAACACCCGAGAGTATATATAATGAATTTTTCCCGTGCAAGACAAGTAATATGGAAGAAAAATGGAGTCGGGAAAGTCCACGAGGGAGCCACAAGCCTGGTAGGCGCGCCCTTGGGGGTAGGGCGCGCCCCCCAGGCTTGTCGCCTCCTCGTGCACTTTTCGGACTGTTTATTATTTTCCTAATTTTTTATATATTCCAAAACGGACAGAAAGTACTTTTATGGAAGTTTTGGAGTCGGTTTACTTACCGTACCACATACCTACTCCTTTTCAGGCTTCTGGAGCGTTCCGAAAGATTTCTTCTGTGTGCTCTTCCGGTGTCATTGTTTGAATAATAATAGTTTCAACATTAATGGGTGTACACGAGATATAATGTTTAATTCTTTGCCCATTAACCACTCTCGGATTATTGCCTTCAGAGTTGTTTATTTTGATGGCTCCGGAGCGATAAACTTCTTCAATGATATACGGTCCTTCCCATTTAGAGAGAAGTTTTCCTGCAAAAAATCTTAAACGAGAATTGCATAGTAGAACATGATCACCTGCTTGGAATTCCCATTTTTGAATTCTCTTATCATGCCATCTTTTAACTTTTTCTTTAAGCAACTTCGCATTTTCATAAGCTTGGGTTCTCCATTCATCTAGAGAGCTAATATCAAATAACCTCTTTTCACCGGCAAGTTTAAAATCATAATTAAGTTCTTTAATTGCCCAATATGCTTTATGTTCTAATTCAAGAGGTAAGTGACATGCTTTTCCATAAACCATTTTATATGGAGACATACCCATAGGATTTTTATAAGCAGTTCTGTAAGCCCATAATGCATCATCAAGTTTCTTAGACCAATTCTTTCTGGATCTATTAACGGTCTTTTAGAAAATTAATTTTATTTCTCTATCAGTTAATTCAACTTGACCACTAGACTGAGGATGATAAGGAGATGCAATTCTATGGTTAACATCATATTTAGCAAGCAATTTACGGAAAGCACCATGAATAAAATGTGAACCACCATCAGTCATTAAATATCTAGGGACTCCAAATCTCGGGAATATAACTTCTTTAAGCATTTTAATAGAAGTGTTATGATCAACACTACTAATTGGAATAGCTTCTACCCACTTAGTAACATAATCAACAGCAACTAGAATATGAGTATATCCATTGGATTTAGGAAAATGTCCCATATAATCGAAACCCCAAACATCAAATGGTTCAATAACAAGTGAATAATTCATAGGCATTTCCTGACGTCTACCAACATTACCAATTCCTTGACATTCATCACAAGAGAGGATAAACTTACGTGCATCCTTGAAAAGAGTAGGCCAATAAAAACCAGATTGTAATACCTTGTGTGCAGTTCGGTCTCCCGCATGGTGTCCTCCATATGCCTCGGAGTGACACTTTCGTAGGATTTGTTCCTGTTCATGCTCAGGTACACAACGTCTAATAATACCATCTACTCCTTCTTTATATAAGTGTGGGTCATCCCAAAACTAATGTCTTAAATCAAAAAAAAACTTTTTCTTTTGTTGGTATGTGAAACTAGGTGGTATATATTTAGCAACAATGTAATTAGCATAGTCTGCATACCATGGAGTATTACGAGAAGCATTTATGACAGCTAATTGTTCATCAGGGAAATCATCATTAATAGGAAGTGGGTCATCAAGAACATTTTCCATTCTAGACAAATTATCAGCTACGGGATTCTCAGCTCCCTTTCTATCAACAATATGCAAATCAAATTCTTGTAGCAAAAGAACCAACCTAATAAGTCTAGGTTTAGCATCTTTCTTTTCCATCAGATATTTAATAGCAGCATGATTAGTGTGAACAGTAACTATGGAATCAACTATGTAAGATCTGAATTTATCACACGGAAACACAACTGCTGGAAATTCTTTCTCAGTAGTAGCATAATTTCTTTGAGCACTGTCTAGAGTTTTACTAGCATAATGAATAACATTCAATTTCTTATCAACTCTTTGTCCTAGAACAGCACCAACAGCATAATCACTAGCATCACATGTAATTTCAAAGGGTAGGATCCAGTCAGGCGGTTGAACAATAGGTGCAGAAATTATGGCTTTCTTAAGTATTTCAAAGGCTTCTACACAATCATCATCAAAAACAAATGGAACATCTTTTTGCAAAAGATTAGTGAGAGGCCTAGAAATTTTAGAGAAGTCTTTTATAAACCTTCTATAGAAACCAGCATGACCGAGGAAACTTCTTATACCTTTAATATCTTTAGGGCATGGCATTTTCTCAATAGCATCAACCTTAGCTTTATCAACTTCAATACATTTTTCAGAAATTTTATGCCCAAGGACTATACCTTCATTCACCATAAAGTGGCACTTCTCCCAATTCAAGACAAGATTAGTTTCTTCACATCTCTGCAAAACTCGAGCAAGGTTGCTCAAGCAATCATCAAAAGAAGTTCCGTAAACAGAGAAATCATCCATGAAAACCTCAACAATCTTTTCACAAAAGTCAGAGAATATAGCAGTCATACATGTTTGAAAGGTAGCAGGTGCATTACATAAACCAAAAGGCATATGACGATAAGCATAAGTTCCAAAAGGACAAGTAAATGTGGTTTTCTCTTGATCTTTAGGTGAAATAGGTATTTGAGAGAAACCAAAATAACCATCTAGGAAGCAAAAGTGTGTATGCTTAGACAATCTTTCTAACATTTGATCAATAAAAGGCAAGGGGTAATGATCTTTCCTAGTAGCTTTATTTAATTTCCTAAAATCAATTACCATCCTATAACCAGTTACAATTCTTTGTGGGATAAGTTCATTTTTATCATTAGGAACAACGGTAATACCTCCTTTCTTAGGAACACAATGAACAGGACTTACCCATCTACTATCAGCTATGGGATAAATTATACCTGCCTCCAGAAGCTTTAATATTTCAGTTCTTACCACATCCTTCATTTTAGGATTCAACCTTCTTTGATGATCAACAACGGGTTTAGTGTCTGGCTCCATATGAATTTCATGCTGACATAAAGTGGAACTAATGCCCTTAAGATCATCGAGAGTATATCCAATAGCAGCTCGGTGCTTCTTCAGAGTTTTAAGTAATCTCTTTTCTTCATGCTCTGAAAGGTTAGCACTAATAATAACAGGATATATCTTCTTTTCATCAAGATAAGCATATTTAAGTGTATTAGATAATTGTTTTATTTCAAACACAGGATCACCCTTGGGTGGAGGTGGATCTCCCAAGGTTTCAACAGGCAAATTATGTTTAAAGATAGGTGCTTGTTTAAAGAGCAGCTCATCTATTTCATTTCTTTCATTCATATTCATATCATTCTCATGGTCTAGCAAATATTGTTCTAAAGGATCAGTAGGAGGTACAACAATAGAAGCAAGACCAATAATTTCATCTTTACTAGGTAATTCTCTACCATGATATTGTCTACTAAATTTAGAGAAATTAAATTCATGAGATATATCACCAAACTTAACTCTAACCTTCTCTTTAACACAATCAATTTTAGCATTAACGGTATTCAAGAAAGGTCTACCAAATATAATGGGACAAAAATTATCTTGTTGTGAACCAAGTACAAGGAAATCAGTAGGGTATTTGATTTTACCACACAAGACTTTAACATCTCTAACAATCCCAAGTGGTGTAATAGTATATCTGTTTGCAAGCTTAATAGTAACATCAATATCTTCAATCTCAACATGTGCAATATCATTCATTACTTCTTGATATAAAGAAAACGGAATAGCACTCACACTAGCACCCATATCACATAAGCCATGATAGCAATGATCTCCAATCTTAACGGAAACAACAGGCATGCCAACTACGGGCTTATTCTTATCTAGCATATCTCGCTCATTTCTAGCAGGTTTAGCAATTCTAGCAGCCTCATCGCAAAAGTAAATAACATGCCCATCAATATCATCAACCAAAAGATCTTTAACCATTGCAATATTAGGTTCAACTTTAATTTGTTCAGAAGGTCTAGGTGTTCTTATATTACTTTTATTAACCACGGTTGAAGCTTTAGCATGTTCCTTAATCCTAACAGGGAAAGGAGGTTTCTCAATATAAGCAGTAGGCACAATTGGATCAACATTGTAAACAATTGTTTCTTCCTGAACACTAACAGGTTCTTAATTTAATTCAATAGGTGGATGATATTTAAACCATTTCTCTTTAGGGAGATCAACATGAGCAGCAAAAGATTCACAAAAGGTAGCTACTATCTCATAGTCAAGTCCATATTTAGTACTAAACTTATGAAAAGCATCAGTTTCCATAAAAGATTTAACACAATCAAACTCAAGATTTATACCTAACACTTTACCTTTGTCGATTTCCCAATCTTCAGAGTTACGTTTAATTCTTTTCAGAAGAGCCCACCTGAATTCAATAGTTCTCTTCATAAAGGAACAAGCAGAAGAAGTATCGAGCATGGATTGATCATTATGAGAAAGCCGAGCATAAAAGTTTTGAATAATTATTTCTCTTGGGAGCTCATGATTGGGGCATGCGTGCAACATATACTTAAGCCTCCCCCAAGCTTGAGCGATACTTTCTCCTTCACGAGGCCAAAAATTATATATATAATTCCGATCACGATGAACCAAATGCATAGGATAAAATTTCTGGTGAAATTCCAGCTTCAACCGGTTCCAATCCCATGTTTTAGTATCATCACATAGCCTATACCATGTCAATGCCTTTCCCTCCAAAGATAAAGGGAATACTTTCTTCTTGACTCCATTTTCGGATAGACCTGCAAGCTTAAAAAATCCACAAATTTCATCCACATATATCAAGTGCATATCAAGATGCACCGTTCCATCTCCTGCATAAGGATTAGCTAGCAGTTTCTATACCATACCCGAAAGAATTTCATAATAAATATTTTCAGTAGGTTCAATAGGTTGAGGAGCAACTCTCAATGCTTCCGGTCGAGGTGAAGATACCCCGAACAAGCGCCTCAAAGGATTACTTTCCATAGTGACAAGTGACAATAAATTTCAGCACGTAATATAAATGTTTCCTTACCAAATTCCACTCACCAAAGGCGCTTCACTCCCCGGCAACGGCGCCAGAAAAGAGTCTTGATGACCCACAAGTATAGGGGATCAATCGTAGTCCTTTCGATAAGTAAGAGTGTCGAACCCAACGAGGAGCAGAAGGAAATGACAAGCGGTTTTCAGCAAGGTATTCTCTGCAAGTGCTGAAAGTAGTGGTAACAGATAGTTTTGATAGCAAGATAATTCGTAATTAACAACAAGTAACAAGTATAATAAAGTGCAGCAAGGTGGCCCAATCCTTTTTGTAGCAAAGGATAAGCCGGAACAAACTTGTATAACAAGCAAAGCGTTCTCGAGGACACATGGGAATTTCATCTAGTCACTTTCATCATGTTTGTTTGATTCGCGTTCGCTACTTTGATAATTTGATATGTGGGTGGACCGGTGCTTGGGTGTTGTTCTTACTTGAACAAGTCTCCCACTTATGATTACCCCCTCTCGCAAGCATCTGCAACTACGAAAGAAGAATTAAGATAACTCTAACCATAGCATTAAACATATGGATCCAAATCAGCCCCTTACGGAATAGCGCATAAACTAGGGTTTAAGCTTCTGTCACTCTAGCAACCCATCATCTAATTACTACTCCACAATGCCTTCCCTTAGGCCCAAAGATGGTGAAGTTTCATGTAGTCGACGTTCACACGACACCACTAAAGGAAGCACAACATACATATCATCAAAATATCGAACGAATACCAAATTCACATGATTACTTATGACAAGACTTCTACCATGTCCTCAAGAACAAAAGTAACTACTCACAAATCATATTCATGTCCATGATCAGAGGGGTATTGAATAGCATTAAGGATCTGAACATATAATCTTCCACCAAATAAACCAACTAGCATCAACTACAAGATGTAATCAACACTACTAGCAACCCACAGGTACCAATCTGAGGTTTTGAGACAAAGATTGAATACAAGAGATGAACTAGGGTTTGAGATGAGAAGGTGCTGGTGAAGATGTTGATGAAGATTGGTCCTCCCGTGATGAGAGGATCGTTGGTGATGTCTGGCTTCGATTTCCCCCTCCCGGAGGAATCGCTCCGCCGGAGAGCAAAATAGCTCCTGCCCAGGTTCCGCCTCGAGACGGCGGCGCTTCGTCCGGAAAGTCTTCTTCTGATTTTTTTTATAGGGCAAATGGCTTCATATAGCAGAAGGAGGGGCCCGGAGGCCTGTCAGGGGCCCCACAAGCTTGGGGGCGCGCCTAGGGGGTAGGGCAAGCCTCCCAGGCTTGTGGCTGCCTGGTGGGTCCCCTCCCATTGATTCTCTCGCCGGTATTTTTTATATATTCCAAAATAATTCTTCGTAAATTTTCAGGTCATTTGGAGTTGTGCAGAAGAGCTATCTCTGTTTCACCCCTTTTCGGTCCAGAATTCCAGCTGCCGGCATTCTCCCTCTTCATGTGAATCTTGCAAAATAAGAGAGAAAAGGCATAAGAATTGTACCATAAAGTGAAATAATGATCAAAAACATAATAATTATTAGTAGGAAATCATGATGCAAATTGGACGTATCAGGCGGCAGCGGAAACGGCGAGGGGGCGTTGCGGGTTGGAGGCGACGGGGGCGGCGGGGTGGAGACGACGAGGGCGGCGGCGGTGGAGGCGAGGGCGGCGGTGAGGGGGGGGCGGTGGCGGAGAAGACGAAGACGGCGACGGCGGCGGAGAAGACGGCGAGGGGGGCGGGGCCAGGGGCGCTGTCGGCTATGGCGGCGGCGGCGGGGGGCGTGGATTTGGAGTGGGTGGGGAATGGGGATGCGGTGGGTGGGTGGTTAATTAATTGGGCAAACGGGGCTGGCGTTGTAATTGCTGGCGTTGGCCTACGTGGCAAACGCCATTGCTATTGTCTTCAATTTTATTAATTATTTTTATTTTTATTTGTTTTTCCACATTGTTTTTATATTCATATAGATATTTAGTTTATTATTTTATTGTGTTTTTATTCTATTTTTTATATTAAATTTTATTATTTTGTGTAAATTTATAACATACTAAAAAATAGTTGAAGATCAATAATTAGAACAACATCGATCTCATTAATCTGGCCTAGATACATAATAGTTGAAGGATGAAAACAATAACAAATATATATAAATTCTACTAAACTAGACTAAGAACATCATCAGTGTAATGACTTCCACAAGAAAAAATGTTGCCACCGATCCAGCTGGGAGAACGAGGCCAAGCATAACACCAGCTAAAAGCGCATATCGAAGCACCTTGAATTTTTGGATTTGGCCGCGCATTACATCATTCTTGAGCTGCATCTCATCTATCTGTTGTCTCAATGGTCCAATGGAGTACTCGAGCAACTCGCTTACGTAGTTCTGCACGAGATCAACCCATATCCATGTGTAGCAATATTTTGTCCCTTGTGTCTGTGGATCACAATATATATACATAAACATAGCTAGTCATGTGAGCGACAGTCGATCGACGATATAGAGTTGAATTGTGCAAATTAGCAGAAATAGACCGAGAGGTATTTTCTGTCGTATTATACCTTTCCACGGTTAGCGCAGATGTAGAACTCTCGCTCCGGATTACATTCTGTGTGCGATATATGCTTATCAACAGGGCGTCGACAACGGCAAAGCAGCACAGGTGTCCTCCCTCGATTCGCGGAAACTTCGGCGGTGGCGTAGCTGCCGGATTGAACGGACGTCGCGCTGCAGCGGGATGATTCGCCGGACAGGGCCGGCTGCATTGGCCGTGGCGAGCTCATGCCATAGCCAACGGGGCCAGAGGAGAGCTCGGCCAAGGCGGCGTTGTCCCAAACTTTCGACACGCCCCGCCGACGTGGGCTCGCACGCGGGGCTCGTGCCGATTCGACAAGCTCCGGTGGGTCCATTGTCACCAAAAGCAGCTAGCTAAGAGGGAGTAGAATTTTGTGGAGAATAGAAGTGAATGTAAACAAGGCTTCCAACACATCTATATATAGGCAAAACTTAGTGTTGGCGTTCCACAGAAGGGCACGACAGCACTAGAAACATTATCTATGGCGTATGTACGTAGACGACGCCAGCAGTATATTCCAAGTGGTCAGCGCAGCAGGGCCCACATAGTATTGACGTCAGGAAAATTAGCCACGCCAGCACTACCCATATACAGCTGGCGTACCAATTTGTCCGACGCCAGCACTATTTGAAAAAAATAGTGCTGGCGTTGACGGAAAATGGCGCGCCACCAACGTAAGTTGTGGCTAGCCGTTTTTCCACTAGTGCCCCCGTTTCAGCGGGATCCTAAAAGGAAATTAACAGTAGTTAAGGCACTCCTTTCATAAAGCACCGGAGCAAAGCATTAACAAACTATGAACACATGTAATCGTCAGATCATAGCCATCCCCTTCGATACCCTGATTATTCTCACTTCAAGATCTAGAGTTCAGAACCATAACAAGTGCATATAACTTGCAGATAAGATCCAAAACACATATGTATTCATGGAAACATAAAGAGCTCAGATATGAAATCATGGCACTCGGACCCTAGTATCAAGTATTAAGCATATCGAAGTCATAGAAACGTCAATCTCAGAACATACGGGGGCACTAGGCATCATCTCTAACAAACCTTGTGTCTATTACATCAGAGATCTCATTCAATTCCATCCACCCCATGTGCCTACACAAGGAGATTATTCTCACATGAGTTGGGAGCTCATGATGGTGGTGATGAAGAAGAGGTTGTTCATGACCATGACGACGAATTCCTCTCTCCCAAGGCCAAAATCGGCCTCCAGATTAGCCCCCCGGAAGAAGGACAGAGGTGGCGGCGGCTATGTGTCGTGAAAAATCCTGGAAAAAATCCGGTTAAGCATTTCAGGAGGAAGGATAAATATAGGCCAAAGGGGGCGTAAGGCGGTAACTAGGGGCCCCACGCGTCCTGCCCACTCGCCCCCCCTAGGCCGCGTGGCAACCTGGTGGCCCTCTCCGGCTCATCTTCTCGCTCCATGGCTCTTTTCTTCGGAAATGTTTTTTGGTATTTTCTAAATTTTGTCAGAAAACTTTATTTCCGCACAAAAATAACACCAAGGGGCAATTCTGCTGAAAGCAACGTCAGTCCGAAGTAGTTTTATTGAAATCATGCAATTAGAGGACAAAAACATAGCAAAAGTGCTTGGAAAAGTAGATACGTTTGAGACGTATCAGCTCCCCAAGCTTAACTTATTGGTTGTCGTTAAGTAATTCAGTTGATAAACTAACGCCACAAAGAAAAACTTTTACGATCACTTTTGCTAGTGTATGTATAGAAATTTAGTCCATGATCACGACCATCTTATAAAAGTAACCACATGAATAACAAAAACTTAGTAACCATGTTCTCACATGATAAGATTTCAACCAACTAGTAAGTCATAATAAATTATCTCAAACATCAACATGATCAAAATGGACATGATGCCAATATGACAACATGATATCCCGTTGTCATGTTTCTTGTAGGAAGCACCCCGACAGACAACAACGTTTGGCGGCACAAGTGGCGCGACACGGCACCAGCGAAGTTCACCCCACATCAACTTTTGTCCATCCTTCACCACCAATCCATATGTATACCAATATAAATAGATCATAAGTGGAGCTCCAATTAATCTTAGCCATCAAAGCATATCAATCCAACAACCTAGGTTGCTCCGATACGTCGAGGTCCCAACATGTTAAGCGTCCAACATGTTTAGCACAAACCACATTATTATAACGCAAATAATATCCTACCTAATATGAATGTGGAACTCATTTTCTACGTAATACTAGGCCTCCTTTAGTTCATAGGAATAGAAAAATCGTAGAAAATGAGATGTCGTGTATCTCAATTCCTATATGAAAAGAGATGTCATTAGTTTCATATGATATGGATTTTTTTATTAGATCCGAGTCAATGGTTTTTCCTTTAAAATGTGAAGGATAGAAATCAATCCTACATAGGAATATCAATCCATTCCTACAAAGTAAAGAACTTTAAAGAACAAAATTCCTATAAAAATTATATCATTTCTAAATTCATAAAATCTCTATCTCTACTATCTAAAAGATTAGTAGTGTTCCCTATTCCCTCAACCGTCTCACCCCTTCGTCCAACCACCACCTCTTCTCTTACGTCCCTTCATCACGCAGTCATAATAAAAGCAATTAATTCACATCTGCTTTACATGGTAACCAACCACGCAGTCATAACAAAAACAATTATTTCATACATAAATGGTAATCAAAATCTGAGTTGATAACGCCGTTGAGGGAATTCATCTCCGGTGGTTAATCTCTTTCCTTCTTACATTCAATGACTCAATGCTGGTGATTGATCTCCTTCCTTAAACTGCTTTCTGTCATCGTGGTTTACCTGGCGCCAATACAAAAAATTAGTCAGATACGTCCTTCTGGCGCCGATACAAAAAATCCAGCACTTCCCTTCCCGCCATATGCCATGCTATAAGATCAAACAACGTTCTAGCCATTAGTGGTGTTCATGAGTCATCGAATCATGGTACTCACAGGGACAGGAACCAGGCTGGGCCGTCCTGGCTCGAAGAGGGTCACGGCACCACCGCCTGTGACATTCGTTCACGCTCCCGTTGGCCCTCCCCCACCAATCGCCAGGCAACATTTTAACCATTCCTAATTCGTATAAACCTCTACTGTAATTGTGAACTAATATGTTCTCTTTGTCAATGTTGATCAATTGCAGACATGTAAGGTTCAGCGAAATAGAAACCCTACACATATACAGTAGAGGTTGGGATGCAACGGCAAAGGTTTTGTATGCTCGCGTCAAACATACTCGGAGTGGAACTGCCGTCTTTCACGCCATCCTCATCGACCAGACTGTAAGTATTGAGATATCTGCTGCTAATGTATATTTACTATCAGGAAATCTGCTGCTAACGTATAGTATATGATCCATTTCAGGGGGTCAAAATGGATGCAATTGCATATGATCCATTCCAACCGATCGCATATCGCTTCATCGACGACCTACGTGCCGGCTCAGTATACTTATTCAATAAAGTTGGTTTCGAACCAGCAGCTATGCATCTGCCAATTGCATTATCAGTGCCGTGTGACTTCTACATCGTCCTCCACTCGCGCACTGAAATACGTCTTGCCAGGGCCAACATTAACATCCCTAAGTTGCCGCCACGATTCATTGATTTTATGGATGTCTACAGCCTCAAAGACAGGATGCTAGCAGGTGCTTTGTATCACGACTGTCATACCATGTGTGGTTGATCCAGTATTTCACAATACCATTATTAGATCTAGGCTCTGTTAACAAATTCATATCGTTTTTTGCCCAGATGTCATTGGTATAGTGATGCATGTCAGCCGCGTAATGTTACACAGGTCACACGAACGTACCACGCCATACCGACATGTGGTCCTAATGAACAGCCGGTAATAACTTCATCCATTTGGTCCATGTATGGTATACTTTATTGGCAAGGAGCTAACATTTTATTGCTCAACCAGGCGGGAGTTTATCTTTCTACGCGTCTGGGACCAGCATGTGTCACGCCACTTGATGCGGTGGGGACACGCAAAACAGGGGCTCTGGACTTTAAGTGCCACACTGCTTGAGGTCAACAGAGCACAACGTGAGTCCTTGCGTTAACGAAGAACGTTTAACATGACCCCCTGAAATAAAAAAAATGATTTTATGTTGTTTTATTAAACCTATTTTGTAGGGTTTTTGAAAACGACATACATGAGTCAACTTGTCTTCGAACCAGACAACCAACAGTCCTACGAGCTGGCAGCCTATCGTGCGACACTAGGGGATGCTCTAGGGTCCTTGCAGAACCGGGCCAACTTGATCAGTCAATGAATGAGCTATGTTCACGTTCAGCGAATGAGGAGGGTTCACGTCTGATACAAGATTCACTTCGATGCTCTGTAATGGTGTCCCAATGTTATGTTGGCACAGCATAGTGTTCGCCCCTAAAACAGCTTCATAGGGATCTGATTTTACATGCCTTTATGTCATGATTAAAGAGCGAGCTGTATGAAATAAATTAATGGTTGATTAGATTCTGTCCGGGATCAACTCCTATATCTATGTTCTTTCCATTTTTCTTTCCCCGCTAATTACTTGTGTAATGATGCGCAAGGAATCTAAGGAATTAATACGACATCTCCTTCCTACCCATTGTAACATATAAGCCTAATCCCACACACAATGTTGTACATCTGGGCATACCAACCTCACACACGCTTGGTTCCTTTGGTTTCAGATATTGTTCCTCTGTTCTTCTTTGGCAGCTGATCGTACGAGCCTCAGATACAATCAGCGAGACTCCTGTCTAATTTGGTACGGTAAGTCGGATTGATTTGTTCATGGTTACCATGTATAATTATCCCAAGGTCGATGCAAAACGCGTCCTGATACTATTGGTTTCAAATATTGTTCGCCTGTTCTTCTTTAGCAGTTGTTCGTACGAGCCTCCAATCCAGTCAGCGAGACTAACGTCTAATTTGGTCCGGTAAGTCGGATTGATTTATTCATGATTACCATGTATAATTAGCCCCATGTCTATGCAAAACGCGTCCTGATTACTATTGGGGCTTCAATCAGAATAGAATAGTATGAATCAAACTGGTACGTGAGGTAGCAGAAAGGCACGTACCCACACAAATCCGGCGATGCAGCCTCCATCGCATTGCCGCTGCGTGGGCTGCCGCTCCTCTCCACGGCGCCACTGCATAGTATTCGCGAGTGGAACCTCCAGCACCCAGGGACCGCTCACCCTCCGTCTTGGGCGCAGACGTCGTCTCCCGACCAGCGCGCCGTCGCCGGATCGCGCGAAGCCGCCGTTTCCCGGCCACCGCGCATGGCGAGAGCCCACGCAGCCCCCTGCACCATGGACAGAGCGTGAGCCTTCAAGGACGGCGGCCCGCGCATCCTCAACGAGCACATCGAGGGAGAGCGACGCCGGCCGCAACGTCGCCGTCGGCCGTTCCGGCATGGATTTCGGCGCCGGCGCATCCACTATCTCCTTCCATTCCGTGAAAGTCGGCGAGATTTGGGATGTTTTGCGTAGGGTTACCACCGGGGCTGTTTTTGCCATCCGATGCATGATCTGTGCCGGCCAGAGGATCGGACGGTTCGCATCGTGGCTCAACGGTGGTGGCAGGTCCAAGTTGGGCCAATTTAGAATGTATGGTGGCCCTTGTTTTGATAGGCCGTCGAACATATTAGTTCTCACGGGTGAGCCAAGTTGGGCCAATTTACCTGATGAAATGAAATATCCTCGAGAAAAAACTGATTGCTAATATTTGTTGTCAGGTCCAAGTTGAGCAAGATATTTGTTGTGACTCAGAAGAAAGCAGTATATTTGTATTACCACGTGCTATTAATTTGTACCCCCTCTCGCCCTGAATATAAGGTGCACACACTTTTAGAGGAAAAAAGTGTGACCAGTGATGTTACCAATTAAAACTTGGTGATGTGTCACAATTTTTTACAATTGAATTCTTATGAAAAATTCTGATGGTATAGTTTTTCAGTCACATGGTTCTTCAATTATATTTCTATAATTGATGGGAGTATCATTTTTATTATATCACCAAATAAAATAATTTTTCTACGGTATATTAATATCAACTGCATTCCCGCGTTGACGATGACTCTTGGCAGATAGCATACTGGCATGAATAATATTTTAAATGTCTTGCAAAATATGATGATTTTTAAATGAATACTTTAAAAAATCTCGCAAAATATGATGATTTTTAAATCATTCAACATTAATGATATTAATTTGTGATAAAATAATACGGCAGTGCATAAGTCGATTATGAGGTAGCATGAGCGTGCACTCTACAAGATTATCACGGTGGCCACGTAATCGAATTATTTTTTGACACTATCTTCCTTGCAGATGAAGTCTCCGGCACGATCGAGTGGTCGTACTCCCTTCAAAGACATGACGAACTCTATGAACCCAAGTAATATTTAATGATCTAATGATGTGTAATTGTACAATCAGATGCACAATAAGATAACTGAATTCTTCTATTTTTTTAGGTGTCATCGATATTACTAATGTACAGGAACCTATAGATGCGAAAGAGCGCAAGCGGCAACGTGCTAGGGAACGATATGAGCAGATGGATGCAGAGAAAAAAGATGAACTACTTAAAAAGCGACGTGAAGCCTATAAACAAAAGAAAGCTCGACTATTGGTTAATTCCCAAGATACACGATCAAGTCCACACAAGCCAGTTGTTAAAGGTGCTTAATAGTAGGCATGTTATTATTTGCAAATATAGCAATTTCATTGTTCCATGTTTGTATGCAATTAAACCTGGCGTGCCTTGGTTAGAACAAGAAGACACTGCTTGCAATAAGGAAAATATGGTTCCCCTTGAAGATAATGACTGGCTAAGAAGAAATGACACATACCGAAGGCAATTGATTGATTTGCCGGTTCGAAACGAAGAAAACCAACAAACTGGTATAAAGACAACCAACAAATCTCATTGATTGCTAATAATTCATTACTCATTGTTCTACATATGTGATGTTTCTCTATCTTGTAGATATTATTGACTTCAACACTTGCAGTACTGTTAGTCCCACATCATCCCATATTCAGCCACAACACATAGATCCCAAAGAGAGAAGGAGGCAACGAGATAGGGAACGATATGCGAACATGGATAGCAATAAGAAAGAGGAGCTATTAAAAAGACAACGTGAAGGCTACCATCAACGAATGAAATCATCGACAGGTAAGATTTGCAAGACACCAGTCAAAATTGTCCATTCGTAACATGTAACAAACCTGCACTCTGAAAATGTTGCCGCTTTCATGTCATTCAACAGAGAAAATCAACAGTGTACGTGCTAATGATAGGGAACGGTATGCTCACATGGATAGCAATAAGAAAGATGCACTGCTAGAAAGTAGGTGTGAAGCCTATCAACAGACAAAATCATCAACAGGTAATAGTGGCACATCACCAATCAGAATTGTTCAGTAATAGCCGATATCACACAGTCAGTACTCTTATGGTGTTGCCATTATCATGTGATTTCCACAGAGAAAATGGAAAGTATGCGTGCTAATGATAGGGAGCGGTATGCCAACATGACTCATGAGCAAAAGCATGCAAAGAGCGCTGGCCGCACGTCAAGGCGCAACACTCTCAGCCAAGATTCCTTAGCAATGGAGAACCCATTTTACATCCCCAAGATGGTTCATGAAGATGCAAGTTTATTTGGTCCCGATGGCTCCGTAGTCAGACGTGATTGGTCTATTCCCGAGCTCACTGGCACCCCTATTTATATCCAGTCCGCTTCTGACGATATATCGTGTGTGGAGACACCTGATATGGATGTGAGTACGGAACCACGGAGAAAACATGTGACACCCGAAAAAAGGCAAGCTTTGATGGATCTTCGAAACCAAGCTTTCCATGCAAGTGGTAGGAAGAACAGAACCACGTCGGTGGATGAAAACCCGTCGATTGCCCCAGACGGCGTAAATGGGTTTGAACATCCAACACAATCGGGCATCATTAACAATGGTAACGTTCTTAAATTCAGTATTCTTATTCTCTAGAATTAGTCACGGAAATTTTTTATTTTGTATTAACAGAAAGTACACCGCGAACGTGCGAGGCTAGCGATATGCATCTAGCACCCAACGATGGAGTGAATGCATCGTCCGATCAAAATACATCGATGACTGTGGAAGGTGTCAATGGGCTTGAACTTCCAACACAATCTGTCCTTGTCAATAATGGTAATGTTTTCTCTTATTTGTTCGAACATTATAAGATAAGTCGTTCATAATCATATTGATTATACTTTTATGTTGTATTCATAGAGAGTACGACTCCAATTCCCGATACTGTCCAAGAACATACAACACACTCAGGGCCCAATGACGATGGTAAACTTTTTTATTAAATTCATGCACGACCTATTAGGGATATGAGCTTCATAAATAATTGTGTTACAGGTGATGAAAAGGGTGTGATATTGGAGGAAGACTCGGAAGACGAGGAAGGCTACATGTTCGCTGGGATGGGTATTTTAATCATGTTCCACGACGTAGCACGTATATCATGTGCATGTTCTTTGTACTGATATTGCCCGTGCATTGAACATTTCAGAGGATGACAACGACGAGGATGTTGAAATGGAGGAGGTTGACGATGACGACGACTCTGCTTCAATTTCAAACGTTCCAGATCCCTATGACATGGTTTATAGCAAACTCCCAACAGACACACACAAGCTGAAGTCGGTGGAGGACTGCAAACACTGCTATGCAAAGAAGTTTGAGCGTGAGTCCATGGGTTTTTGCTGCCGGAAGGGGAAGATCAAACTGGCCAATACAGTTACGCCACCCGAGCTCATGAGGCTATGGACAAGTGCAGACTCTGATGCTAGGCATTTTCGTGACAATATCAGGTTTTTCAACAGCCACTTCTCATTCACCTCACTATATTGTCACCTTGATAGTGATACCACTAACATGAAAAGGCATCCTATCTATACATTTCGTGCCCATGGCCAAATGTACCACAACATACGGTCATTCGGCAAACAAGATGATTTGGATCGTAGTCACTTGGAGCTCTACTTCTATGATGATGACCCCAGTTTAGAACATAGGTACCGCAGTTGCCGTAAAGAGCAGTGCCAGAAAGACAAAGAAGTAATCACACAATTGGTCAACATACTTCGTGACAACCCATACTCAGAACACCTTCGGAGTATGGGGCATGTTGATGATGTTGATGACTATCGTATAACACTTAACCTTGACCAAAGGATGGATCAAAGAAGATATAACCAACCGACCACTTCAGAAGTAGCCGCTGTGTGGGTGGAGGGTAGTGAACGTCGAAGACAGTTCGACAATAGCGTCATCCTACAAGGGAAGAATAGAGATATATACGGCATCAAGTCCTATCATGGATGCTATGATGCATTGTCGTACCCTCTTTTCTTCCCTAGAGGTGAACTCGGTTGGCATACCGATATCCCGAAGGAAGGTGTGCCCTATGAAACTGTGATGGCAGCTCGTGCAGCTCGTCTAGCTCGTGGCCTTAGCAATAGGTCCACCGATCCCATAATCAGCGAGAACATTGATGATGATGGAGGTTAGTGTTGTAATAAGTTGTTACATCATCGTCCATTTGAAATATGCTCTCAATCAACATCACCATCTATTTTCAATTTTCCATGTAGTTTCTGGAGGCAGGCTATGTGTGTCCGTGAGGGACTACTACTGCTACAAATTCCAGATGCGTCCTGGGATATTCAACCCGATCCTCTATGGCAAGCGTCTCTTCCAGCAGTTCGCGGTCGACACATACATCAAGATCGAGAACTCTCGGTTGGACTTTATATGGGGTCATCAAGATAAAATAAGGGCGGACCTGTACCAAGGCTTGGTGGATAGCTTACATGCCGGTGAGGGTAGGGCAGATTCCATTGGAAAACGTACAGTTCTAGCTACGACATTTATCGGTGGTCCACGAGACATGAGGCGTCGCTACATGGATGCTATGGCCTTAGTTAGGAGGTATGGCAAGCCAGACATCTTCCTCACAATGACATGCAACCCAAATTGGGATGAGATTAGACAGGAACTCCTCCCAGGCCAGACACCTCAAGATCGTCCAGATCTCATTGTTCGTGTTTTCAGGGCGAAGTTAGAGGAACTCAAGAATAAGCTACTGAAAAAGGACATCTTGGGCAAGGTGAGGGCTTATGTGTATGTGGTGGAGCTCCAGAAGAGGGGCCTGCCTCATGCCCACTTCCTGCTCATCATGGAGGGCCGATACAAGCTCACGTGCCCCGAGCAGTATGATCGTCTTATCTCGGCCGAGCTCCCCAACAAGAAGAAGTACCCAGAACTGTACAAGTTGGTCGTGAAACATATGATGCATGGACCTTGTGGTGCTTTGAATCGTGAATGCCCTTGCACAAAGGGTCGTCCTTCTTGCAAGAATCACTATCCACGACCTTTCAACGCGACTACCTTACAAGGCAAGGACTCCTACCCACTATACAGACGACGTGAAGATGGATGTAAAGCAATGGTTCGAAAGGAATGGCTTGATAATAGGTGGGTCGTCCCATACAACCCACACCTCTTGCGCTACTTCAATTGTCACATCAATGTTGAGGCATGTGGAAGCATAAAGGCCGTTAAATACCTGTTCAAGTACATATACAAGGGCCATGATCGGGCCTCTATTGCTATGAGTGAGGCTGACAAAAATGGACACATAGATGAGATCAAACAGTATAGAGACGCTAGGTGGGTGACTCCTCCAGAGGCATTGTGGAGGATATATGGATTTGAATTGAGTAAGAACTCACCACCCTTGAAGCAGCTACAACTCCATCTGCCAAACATGCACATGGTGTCATTCAACTCGGCCCAAAATATCGAACGAGTAGTTAACCGTGAAGGTGTTGAGAAGTCAATGCTTACAGAGTACTTCGAGGCAAACAGGTTACATGAGGATGCTCGTTCTATCTTGTACAGGGACTTCCCCGAGTGGTACACCTGGCAGACAAGTAAGAACAATAAATATTGGAGAAGAAGGGTACGAGATACAGGTGGACAAATTGGAAGAATTGTTTCAGCTCATCCAGCCGAGGGGGAACGCTATTACCTGCGGATCCTCCTAAACCATGTCACTGGTGCCACCTCTTATGAGGACTTAAGGACAGTTAATGGTGAGATCCTATCAACCTTTCGTGAAGCTGCCGAGAGAAGGGGATTGATCGAAGGAGACAACACACTGGATGAGTCCCTCACGGAATCCACATTATATGAGATGCCATCATCTCTACGGAGGCTCTTTGCAACGATACTGGTATTCTGTGAGCCAAGTGATGTGCGTGGACTCTGGGAGAAGCACCTGGATGCAATGTCAGAAGACTATCGTCGTAGCAATCCATCCAAAGTTGCAGTTGAGCAAATGGTTCTAATTGATATCAGGAATATGCTACAATCAATGGGCAAGGAGATAGAGTCATTCCCTCTTCCTGATATCCAGGAAGAATATGACACTTCCTCCGGTGTGACAAGGGAGATCTTTGAGGAATCCACCATAGAGCTTAATGTTGATGACATGTATCTATCAGATTCGCTTAATTCAGATCAGAGGGCCACATATGATGAAATTATGTCTGCTATTGATGGTGATGAGGGTGGTGTGTTCTTTGTGGATGGACCTGGAGGCACCGGAAAGACTTTTTTGTACAGAGCATTGCTTGCAACGGTACGTGGGCAGAAAAAGATTGCTATAGCGACAGCTACGTCTGGTGTTGCTGCTTCAATAATGCCTGGAGGGAGAACAGCTCATTCACGATTCAAGATACGGCTTGGCATCGATGATGGTGGGTTTTGTAGCTTCACTAAACAGAGCGGGACTGCCAAGCTCCTACAGTCAGCTTCTCTCATTATTTGGGATGAGGCTTCCATGACAAAGAGACAGGCAGTGGAGGCATTGGACAATAGTATGCGCGACATAATGAGCCGACCAGACCTGCCGTTCGGTGGAAAGACAGTTGTGTTCGGTGGAGATTTCAGACAGGTCCTCCCTGTTGTCCGTAAGGGGTCTAGGGCTCAGATAATTAATTCATCGCTACGTAGGTCTTACCTTTGGGATTCCATGCGTCACCTTAAGCTGGTACGCAATATGAGGGCACATAGTGACCCGTGGTTTGCAGAATACCTATTGCGCATCGGTGATGGTAAGGAGGAGACCAATGGAGATGGTGACGTCCGCCTTCCAGATGAGATATGTGTGTCGTCAACTGGGAAGGACACTGACCTTGATACACTAATAGACAATACTTTTCCTAGCCTCGGTGCTAACACGTCAGATCCAGACTACATCACCTCCAGAGCAATCTTGTCAACACGGAATGATTGTGTAGATAGGATTAATTTGAAGATGATCAGTCGATTCCAGGGAGATGAGATGGTGTACCATAGTTTTGATTGTGCGGTGGACGACCCTCATAACTACTATCCTTCTGAATTCCTTAACACATTGACCCCTAATGGGCTGCCCCCGCATGTGTTGAAGCTCAAGATTAACTGCCCTATCATATTGCTCAGAAACATTGACCCCGCAAACGGACTTTGCAATGGCACGAGGCTGGTGGTTCGAGGATTCCAAAGGAATGTCATCGATGCAGAAATTGTCCTTGGCCAACATGCTGGAAAAAGGATCTTCTTGCCAAGGATCCCCCTTTGCCCCTCTGATGAAGAGATGTTTCCTTTTCAGTTCAAGAGGAAGCAATTCCTATAAGGCTCAGCTTCGCCATGACAGTTAACAAGGCACAGGGGCAAACTATCCCGAATGTCGGTATTTACTTGCCCGAACCGGTGTTCTCTCACGGGCAGTTGTATGTTGCACTATCTAGATCCACCGCTAGAAAGAACGTGAAGATTCTTGCCATCCCTGATGCTGGTAATAAGAAAAATAACTCAGATGATAGCAAAAAGAAGAGTTCAACTTGCAGCAAAAACAAGAGCTCCGATTGTCCTGTTGCTACGTACACGAAGAACATCGTATATAAAGAGATCCTTACATAATAGGTGAGAAATTTGGCAGTTATACTTCTACTCTATTTTTTTATTTTGTATGGCTATATTTTTATTCCAAATATTTTTTAAATTATCCTATATTTATTTTGTGCAGGTCACCTCCGTCATGGAGTCATTTGTGTTTGACTTGCATCTTGTTATCATGTGTTACTGAGAGAAACCGAACCAGTGAACTGAAGTGAAAATTCTTGAGTGCATTCATACCAGAACTGAAGTGAAAATTCTGCTTGTCTTTTGATATGTTTTCTCTCGAGAAGGAGAAGATGGTTCATGTCCAAGCAAATCACCTGGCTGCAAGCTTCTTGACATCTCACCAGTTCGATATTTTATTTCTCTTCACTCTTTTCTGATATGTAAAATCATGCATAATTCTTCCAATGTAAAATTGATGGCATCGTATTTGAGCATTTGTATTTGAGACCCCGATGCGACTTGTAAATTAGGGCTATAATTTTTGAAATACATTTTACGTTACAAATTATTATGTGCATTAGGTTTTTAGAAAATTCGAAAATGTAAGGTGTATCTGCCTTTAACTTTTTTTAGTAGAGAAAAAATGTGCGCTTCATTCAAACCAAGATAATGTTCTTACAATCAGCTTTTTTTTAAAAAAAAAGAGACGGCCTCTCCGAATTTCATTTAACTGAAACCGTTATATCTTATCAGCTTGTAGACTATGCAGAATAAAATGAGAGCTATGATCCAGCCAACGTGCTTCTGCGCCACTCATGCACAGTCACGAGTATCAACATTTGATGTCCTTCTAGCAAAACGAATATCAAAAGACTCAAAAAAGGGACTGCTACGTGATTCCGTCTTATCCGCCAGATACTCGCCAAATTGGTCGCTGGATGGCATGTTTCCGCTCACAGTAAGAGTATACGGTACAATAAAACGCAGCGATCTCTGGCGATTTTCATGCTCCCGCTATTTTCGCATGCGATAATGGTGCTAGCCAATCGGTAAACAAATCAGAAAAACAAATCAGAAGAAGCAATCACGTATATGTAGGGAAGATAATCGCGGAGATTACGGGGCAGTTAAGGCCGCGCGTCACATGCAGGAAGAAATTCCCGAATTCAGCGGAAGAGAAGGAAATAAATCTCCCATTGATGGCCCTGCACATGCGCTCTCGATTTGGATTTTCTGAATACGTGATTCATATACTCCCTCCATTCCTTTATATAAGGTGTATTTGTTTTTTGATAAAATTTCACAATGTAAGGTGCATTTCTTGTAAATCCTTGTAATTCCCTTATTAGCCCTTCAGAAAAAGGAAAGTATCTCTCTCATGATTGCATGTATCTCTAATTGTATAAAAAAAAGGAAACTATCTCTCTCTCGATTGCGTGTATCTCTTACTTTGCTAGACTCATTGATTTACTTGCCACTAACCAATAAATTTGTCAAGGGTAATTTTGTCCTAACACCTCTATAATTATGTGACTTGATCACCGTGTCAAAAATTATACACCTTACATAAAGGAATGGAGGGAGTATCTCTTTCTTCTCTCTCTCGCCGATCCTTTGTGGGCACGTTCATCAGTCGTGGTAACAGCTGTAGACGCCGGCGATCCGACGACAACCGGGACGGTCTCACCAGTGTACAGCACCTCAAGGCCGTCCTCCAGGTGACGCTGCGCCACGACCGCCACTACATCCGCGCTCCGCTCGCCATGTCCGTCGCACCCGCCGAGGTGAGCTCCTTGCATTCACGTATTTGCAACCGGCGGATCAGCTTCTACATGCGCTTATACATACAACCACTACATGTTTTTTTATTCATTAAGCTTTACTTATGTCTATGTTGTTTCAGATGGATTTGAATGAAAATACCTGCGCTATTACTTTTACTGAATTGAAGCAATACATCATGTCCTTCCCTAGCAAAACCAAGTTGGTGAATATCCATGACACAACCTTGACACGTCGAGATTTGGAATGCCTTTTAGAAGATGAGATATGGGTGGAGAGCGAGGTCAGCTAAGATATACTCCGATGGTCATACTTACACACATCAAGAATGTCTAATTTGTTTTTTTGTACTGTAGGTCATAAATGCATATATTTACTGTCTAAGGGTCTAGGGTAAATTTTGTAGAGCAGGTGCACGTGTATTCTTAGAAAATACATATGATTCTGGAATACTAAAGCGAGATGGTGAAATTCCCATAAGCCTTGAGAGTCATCCCCACATCGTTGAAAAGGTGCTTAAGTATCTACAACATGACATGGTTAGACTACTTTTCTACCTATGGTTCTATCATTTACTATCAATTCTTTTTACCTAGCCTGGGCAATGACCTACATATTTTGTGTCAGTTGTTCATTCCAATCAATATGAACCAAAAGCATTGGTATCTATCTGTTGTCAATATCAAACAACGCGAGATACAAGTACTCGATTCTTTTGGTTCTCGGATGAGCCGAGCTGACCTACAACTAACGGTAAGATTTTACTATATCTGTACTTGGAATTCGTGCATTTATTTTCACCTATATTATCACACTCTTTTTCTATTTAACAGCTTCAGGGGCTTGAGGCGCATCTAAAGATTGCTTCTATGATGAATGAGTTTAACCTAGGTGCTTGGCCAGATATTAATGTAACTAGATGGACAAGAAAGGAGTATATTCAAGATCCAATTCAATCCGATGGGTATGTTTCAAATCATCACATGAGAAAAATGTGAATGAGAGAAGTAGTAACAATTATTGATTATTATTCAACAATTCCTTATGTTTGCTGATTAATGTGCCCAATATTTTTAATCAATAGCTCATCGTGCGGCTTGTTCATGCTGCAATTCATTGAACACTGGACAGGACACAAACTATCACATCCTGTTACACAGGTAATTCGTCAAGGATCACAAAGTGTATTGCAAACCAAATTCAACGTTGTAATATTGATTATAATTATCATTGTTTGGCAGGAAGATGTCAAACCCTTTAGGCAGAAAGTAGCTATCATTCTGCATGAATCAGATCTGAATGATATAAAAGGAACTCCAGAGTACCATAATCCAGCAGACGATATAATAGATACTGACGGTGTTGAAATATTGGACCCGCCACCTGCCATGGTTGTGCCGAGAATGCCACTTAACAAGAACGAGCTACTTTGCAAACTTCGAAGTCATATCATGTCCATTCATAGTGCAGATTCCCGAGAGTAAGTCAACTTTCAAAATAACAATATCTGATGCATTTACGTATATTATTTTTTCACTATATCGTTCATGCCATGGTTTATTTGATAGGAAAGAATGGATCCGGAGCTCCAAGCCCTACCCACTAAGTTTAAGTCTTAGACAACTACAAGACTTACTAAAGAATACACGGGCTATTGATGTCGACAGTTTTAACATGACTGTTCGAGTAAATGCTACAGACGACATTCAATGGGCTAAAGACACTCCGTATCATTATATGGATCTCAGATTTTCTGTAAGTTATTGCAATCTAATAACACTTATTTTATAAGGCGACGAACACATATCATTGCAACCATAAATGCATACAATGTTAATAATCATTTACTTCCTTCTCAGATGATACTAAATGACTCCACCCAAGATCCAAAACTCCGTTTACCATTTGATGCCCAGCGCTACATCATTGCAAAACTATTTCACTGTTGGCCTGATATGTGCTTTGACGTCTCGGCTTGCAAGTTGGTAATAATACTTCCCATATCTGTGTGTGCTTTTCACCCCCCCCCCCCCCCCATATTATTTCTAAAGCCTGCTTCACACAGATTTTGTTGCCGTTTTGTACAACCGGTCGCTTCATCCTCTTCCTGTTCGACCTATTGGATAAAACAATCACTATACTCGACCCTCTTCCCCTACCGGATGCGTGGAAAAAGAATCCTTCACAGAAGGACATATTTAAAATTCATTGTATTTCGTTCCATCTAAATATAGCTTTACAAGATGCAATTCCCGGCTGGAATGATAATATCTTTAGATGGCGTCGCATCATACCACTTGGTGTTCCAAAAAACACAAACAGGTTATAACCTTAACATTCCAATTATTTTACCATCTTTTCATCTATCATATTGCTAAAATCTATTACTTTTAATCAGCAATATGTCTGGGTTTTTAGTTTTAAAGTTTATGCGCACGTGGCATGATCATGAACATGGACTACCAGTTGTCCCGGTGAGTACTCTACATTCATCATTCATGTGTCCTTTTAGATGTGAGCCTTGCATGACATCATAATGCACGTGCAGGATGATTATGACCTACGGAATCAGGTGTTGGTACACTTGCTGTCATACAAGGACAATGAATGCGTAGAAAACATTCCACAAGTCGTGCGTGATTTGATGAAGAGAATTGGGACAAATTTCTTTTAGTCGGAGAATCATATGTATTATTTTTATTACATCATTGTGAAACCTCTTTGTTTACTCTGTATCAATACATTACTACATTTTTTGTTCTTTTAATTTAAATTTGATGAATGCTATTTTTTGCAAGCTTACTTAAAATATTTCATGTGAAGTGGATAGTTGTATGCTAAATGAAAAGAAATGTGTGTGCTCTTCTTAAATTCAATTCAGTACAGATGTACGCTACTTCATCTCATAACTTCGAGTTAGATAATCCTCAAATAGAAAATTGATAGTTCTGCCTTTGTAGTCCAATTAAACGGATGAAATCGTTAAAATGTGATTATTGAAGGACAAGTCTATGATTTGTGTCCGTGGCAACACACGGGCATTTTACTAGTTCCTCTAAACTTAAGGAGGCCTAGGGCGGAGGAGAAAGTACGGCAATCTAGTCATTTCAGCAGTTCCGGACTTGGGTCAAACTCAGCGGGAGCACGCCAGCACAGCCGGGTCGTTGTGCGTGCTGCGCCCCACTGCGCAATTCCTCGTGTTGTGCCAATCGGGAGTTCTCCGAGGCCCTTGGAGGCGCCCATCGAGAAGCCAACCGAAACCCCCCTCCGGAGGAAAAACGCTAAAACCCGCGTCGCCCTCGCGGTCACGGGCCACACCACCACTCCCCCCCGCCGTCACCGTTTTCGCCCCCCTACCCCTAAATCCTCCCGACTCGCCATTGTCCCGACCGACCCCGTCTACCCCGCGGCCTTATCCTATTCGCCCCCGCCGCCATGGAGGCCGTGCGCTCGTCGGCGGCCTGGGTGGCCAGCCGCTCCTCCCACGTCAAGGTCGACATGTTAGGTATCCGTTTCCCGAATGATACTAGGATTCATAGGGATATTTTCTGGGACGGCACCAGGATTTCTTAGGCCACGCAGTATCATCTTCATAGGCTTTGCTTTTCCGGTGGGTTATCAGTGGATTGTATTTCTAAGCAGCGTCTGATTGACCCTGCAAGAAACCAGAGTTGATTTTCTTGTTCTAGGATTGGGCTTCAATGTTCAGGTTCTAGATTCCTGTTCTCCTAGTTGGTACTTCTTTAATGTTGTTTTTGTCAGCTTTCACCATTTTCTTATAAAAGAACAACTTGATGGAATACATATTTTTTGCTTTGCTTTTATATGTTTATATCAATGTTCATCCTTCCTTTGTTTTGTGACAAATCTCCCAAGTGAAGTTCTAAGTTATGTTCCTCTTACCTGTTTGTTCGTTTCAGAGATTGAGAAGGCCGTGGACAAAATTCAGGGAAATGTTCCAAAAGTTGAGTGGGATTTCGAAGGAATCCATTACTTCGACAATGGACCGCTCACTGTGCAGTACCTCTTCGTCTTGGATGCGCTGAACTTTTGCTTCTGGCCAGGTATTAGTTCAGCCAGGAACGTACTTGGTGTTTTGAACATGTAGAAATTACTAGAGTGATGTATTGTCCTTATCTTATGATGAGTGGTATTTTTCTTGAGGAATTCTGAAAAATATTATCACTAACAGACATCAGATATTGCCACTCTCCATTTGCATTTCTTTTGTTCCTGTATAAATATTCATATGTTGTTGCTCCTGTATAGCATAACACGTGGTTAGGGGAGAGGAGGGGCGGTTTATTTTTCTATGTTTACTTGTTGACAATGATTAGGGATATTAAGACATTCGGTCGTGCAATATTCTTCTTCTCATGACTTTAGGCTTTTTAGATTTTCAGAGTGCCGAAATCAACTTCGTATTGTCTGAAAACAATGCACTAGTGCTTACACCACAAGGAACTTATGGATATTTATAATTTTGTATATTTTCTGTTAGTAGCTATATATGAGTTTCCTGGATCAACAACCTTCTATGTTGGTTGCTACGTTGCCAACAAGTGGGTAGGGGAGAGGAGGGGCGGTTTATTTTTCTCTTTTTACTTCTTGACAATTATTAGGGGTATTAAGATGTTCAGTCGTGCAGTATTCTTCTTCTCGTCACTTTACGCTTTTTGGATTTTCAGAGTGCAGAAATCAACTTCGTATTGTCTGAAAACAATACACTAGTGCTTATACACCACAAGGAACTTATGGATACTAGCTAATTGCCCGTGTGTTGCAATGGGGGCATCAATATTCTAGTGATCCTCCAGTACAACTCTCGATGATACTTTCCATAATTAACGTGATCCTCCCGTCCAAAGAATGATACTCTCCATAATTAACGTGATCCTCACATCCAACGCTCGATGATACTTTCCATAATTAACGTGATCCTCCTGTCCAAAGACTGATACTCTCCATAATTCACATGATCCTCTCGTCCAAAGAATGATACTCTTCATAATTAACGTGAAACCAACAAACATACGAAACCAAACCAAACCATGACGTACCATCACGACCACAGACTCCCTTTTAACAGTAGAGATTTCTACCTTCAGTATTTCTTGTTAGTAGCTATACGTGATTTTCCTCGATCAACAACCATTTATGTTGGTTGCTACGTTGCCAACAAGTGGCTAGGGGAGAGGAGGGGTGATTTATTTTTCTCTCTTTCCTTGTTGACAATGACTAGGGCTATTCAGAGAATGTATTTTTTGCCTTAATTATTTTTTGGCTGCGACTATCTTGCCCTAGGTAATAGATATTTCTCTTGGCTGTTCTTCACTATATTATCGAGCTTATTTTAACAAAATCCTTTGTGTTTTCTTCTGCTATTTTTCAGTTATTACCTTTGTTTGCAAATTACAATGCATCTTGATTTTGTTACGCTCCACATTGTTACTTTTGTGTAGCTCGAAATATAATGTGCACAAGCTTTTATTCTACCTGATGTTCCTTAGTTTCTCTACTGGGTTTAGTTGGATTTAACTGCAATTGACTTCTCTGGACCACTCATTTTATTTGGATAAATGCCTTCCCTTTGTGTGATAATGTGTTTTATTATACTAATGATATTCCTTAATCGAATAGACAAGGACTTGACCTATGACAATTTGGCTTCTGGACTTAAGTTAGCATTAGAGAAAGATAAGTCAGCACTTGATGCAGATCGTCTGAAGAATTATACTGGTACAGTTCCCTGTTTTTGTGCAAAAGAAGCTATAACTCCCAGTAATTCCCACTAATTGGAAGAAAATGCAACTTATGGAAAATGTAGGACCGCAACTTCGAGAACTGCTGAATTGGCCACGCCCACTGCCAATTGAGGAGGAAAGAGTCCGCCTTCTTCATGAGGTACTACCCGGTGTTGCATATTCAGTATATTGAAGTGTTGAGCTTTAAGATTTTCCCACTGTGTTCTGCTCAATTGCTCATATTATCTGAATGCTTTGTCACATAACAACTACAAAAGTCACACCCATCTTCTTCAGTACAATTAGACATAGCTAGACACTTTTACTTCATATATGCTCTAGTCATATTCCACCAGAACTATCATGTTAATGTCGACATTCAAATAACTTCCTTGCCAACTGATCTCAATTTGGTTCTGAAGCATTTATTTGTTCTGGTGCTTTAATTTAGGTTGGTCTGGAGCTTGAAAGAAGCTTTGGCGGCGAGGCTGCTAATCTTGTGAAGTCTGCTGGAAACTCTGCTGCATCCCTAATTGAACTGATTACCCGTCATTTTCCTGGTAAATCTTCCACTACACTTGTCTTCCACTTGATCTTGATAGCATCATTATTTTAGAGGAAATGTGTCGCCAGTGCCGGTTCCATTTTTCACTAAATGAAACCAAGTTCGAACATGGCAGCGCTCAAGACAGACCAGAGTATCCGTCCAGATAGCGGAGATAGCATCATTTTCATCTGTTCTGTTTTAGTTTAGACCAGATGGCTAAGCTGTATTTCTCCAGCTATATTGGAGAACAGGAACTCAACGGCGTACAATCTTTTTGTTGGCTCCTGTTTAGTCTGCTGCTGTAGTCAAGTAGCTGCTTCTGCAGTACATTTTACTATCTTGGAGACCTCGGTCCTTTTCCTTGTCCCCTGTCTAGTCATTGGATCATTTGTCAAATGGGCCAATTAGACGTGGGCAGAAACAATGAGGAAATGCAGAAATTGCCTAGGAGGCTAGGACCACTGGATATGCATAATGGGCTGGGCCATGTATATCCACATAGGACCACTGGATATGCATGATCTTTACGTGGCCACAGCCTACACCTCAAGTTAACATCATTCTTTTTTTCTTCTACTCAGTGGTAGATCATTGAACTTATGAAACAATTTGCCGTAGCATGAAGTAACTATCTGCTCAGACACACGTTTAACTCCTGGCCTCATTTCGTTCAGTGCACATGGTCGAGAGAAACTTTACCAGAGCAGATGCACTTGACTCCTTTTGGTTTTACTTGCAAATACAACATTGAATATTGTGCGTATATGCTCCCACCCCAACCCCTAAACATCATGCTAAATAGCAAATGACCAGACACGATACGGTTCATCTGTACATCCTAATATTACTTTTCTAAGACAGGCATGCTTACCATGTTTTGTACAGGTGCGAGTCATTCAACCAATATCATGTGTAATTATGGTGATACTGATAGATGATAGCCACTGTTGTCTAAGTCCTGACTGCTGATATGTTTTACTTTCTTTTCTCTTGCATATTTGGTCATAATTAAACTGTACCTTGGGGAAAATTTCAATGCAGACTGGTTGTAACACTCTTTGACATATTTAGAGTGCATCTATTTTGCGTGCCACATCCTTTTGTAACTCGATTTCCACAGGGTTTCGTGACCACTCACTTTACAAGGGACACCAGGTTTTCCTGTACAAGCGGGCCCAGATATTTGTTGCTGATTTGTGGGGTGCTTTCAAGGGGGAAAACTATGGAGAGTTCTACGACATCAAGTCCATCACCATATTTGCCGACTATATTGTCCCTGCTGTGCTGAGGGAGCTTGGCATCCTGAAATACGAGTTGAGCCTATGTTGCTCAATCGACTCGAACAGCGAGATTGTGCCCGGAAGCGAAGAGGAAGTGGAGATTCGTGCTTGTTCTGTTCATGCCGTTGAAAAAATGAGGGAGCTCATCAACAAAAAGTTTGGGAAGCAGGTGCGCACATCTGAATCTCTTCCTCTCTTTTTCGAATGACCACATCTGAATCAGGTTCGCCTGAGGCTTTCGTGCCACATTTATTCTCTGACCTGCACTCCTGGCTGGTACAGAACACAAACTAACGGCTGCAGACTGATGTTTAGTCCTAGCACACTCTTTTTTTTTTTTTTTTTTTTTAAAACAAGGCAAAAGATTTGCCATTTTCATTGATTAAGAAGAAGAGAGTTGTCCGGTTAATTAGAGGAAAACCGGCCGAAAACCTAAATTACAAACCCCACAAGGGGCACACACGGACGACCTGGCCACACACAAGATCACGACACAACCAACGACACAACCATCGAGAGGTAGCACCGAACAACAAAGCAACGCCAAACAGTCGACCGCAGCGTCGAGGACATGACAGCTCCGATTTTGCCGACGAGCATCACAGAAGAGAGTTGCAAACCTCGCACCGACCTAGTCCAGCACAACACCCGAAGAGCACCGCTCGTTGAAAACCGCCCTCATGGAGTCATCGTTGCCGCAGCGGCCCTACCGCCCGCAGCTCCGACTTCTCTGTCACAGCCAGAAACCAACATTGGCACACCCATTAGCGCACCGGACCTTCGGCATCAGAAGGACAAGCCGCGACCCGGCTTTGCTCGCCACCATCGTCGTTGCCACACACGTCGCAACGCCACACCACCTCATCGCCGGTCGGGCACCTGCCGACCGCAATGTAGTGCACGCCCAGCCTGCAGGAATCACAAATGGGACCAAGATCTTCAAGACGGCGCCCCCAAGAGGGAATACGACGTTGAAGACGCCGCCGCCGCCTGATCCAACCAGGATCATGACTTTCGCCCGAAGATCTTGACCCGAGAGCGAAGGATGCCCAAATCACCTCGACGGCGCCTCCAAGGAAGAAAGCGACGCCCACGGGTGCCGCTGTTGCCGGCCGGCAAGAACCGGCCAAGCTTTCGCTCGGATCATCGACACCACCACTCCCACGCCATCAACTCCACTGACCCGCGCACCCCTGCACAACAACAGCGCCATGACCGTGCAGGGACCACCACCACGCCTTGTTGTCGAGCCAACCACGACAAACCACTAGCACGTAGACTGATGCACGGCCTCCGGGCAGGGAAGGGCAGACTGCCACCCCGCATCCTCCCGCCAGCCAGATCTGGCGGTCCAAAGGCCGCGCAGAACGCAGACGCAACAGCCCGAGCCGCCGGAGCTGTGACCCGCCGAAGAACCGTCGTCGCCGAGCTGCCTAGACAGGAAGGACGAGCCTCCCACCACCAGCACACCGCGGCCGCCGCGGCGCCCACGCGAACTCCACAGCCACCGACACGTCAACCACCTTCCCGAGGCCGCCGCCCCGGATGCCAGCCCTCGATGCCCGCCAGAGCTCACAGCTCCACCATGGAGCCGCCAAGCACCTCGTCGTCGACGCACGCCGCCCGCCGCAGTCCCTCGCCGGCGCCAACAACCCCACCATGGAGCCGTCGAGCACCGGCCCGCCGACGCGTCGCGCGCCACTCCGCCGCAGCCACCGAGGGCGGAGAGGCCAGATCCGGCCAAGCCCGGACCGGATCCAGCCGCTCCCCGCGCAGACGCCGCCCTGCAACCCCGTCGGCCGCCTGCGCCTCCGGGAAGACGCAGCCGCCGCGCGCGCGCGCTACGCCGCGGAAGAGGAGAAAACGCCCCGCCGCAACCCTCCCTGGGGCACGCGCGAGCTTCGCCGGCGGCCCCTCCGGCGGTGGCGATGCGGGGGAGCGGGGAGAGGAGGGCTTTGCGGCGGCGGCGCTAGGTTCCCCAGTGTCGCCCGAGCTAGGCGACGCGGGGGTCGGGGTAGCACACTCTTTATTATCACTAAGACAGCCGATCAAATCCATTAGGTTTACTTGAGTGCACGATCAACTTCATTAGGTTTAGCATAAGCGAAGCAGTCAATGTGTGGCATTTGATTCACCTCGGGCTGACTTGGGTCTTGCTTTTGTTTTTCCTGGCAGCTTCTGAGCATTGACATTGACCTCTGGCTCTGGTCGGTAGGCGTTCAGAACATGGCGCTGTCTCATCACCGCACTCTCTCCATTTACTACTGAGGCTACGCCAGCAGCAGCAGCCCCCCTCCCTCTCCGCGGCCGAAGATCGGCCACGTTTTGGGGATCTCCTTTAGCTGCTGCTACATATGGATACTGAAATTTTTTCCCTCTCCGAGGAGTGCACAGAAGTGCAAAGCTGTTGCTACCGTAGGGTCATCAAGATTTCTAGGTAGAACTGGTGTTACTGCGTCTATGCATTGTGGTGGTAGTCCCAACTATCTGTGCGTTTCATCTAAAAAAAATCTTTGCATTTTGTCCGAAATTCAACCAGCGGCTATCATTCTAGAAAGTGGTCCAGGTTAGGGCATCTCCAAGTCCATCAAAGCGGACACCCTAAACATCGGCAGACACGTCCGTAGAAAGCGCTAGCAGAGTTGGTCATCCAACCTTATACATCAAATGTCCGCCCTAGGTCCGATCTCCTCCATTTGACATGCATATATAATCAATATCAATTTATACGATGTGCAACCTTATACAATCACAATCAAAATGGGTGGATGTTGGATATTCATAAAGTTTTGTACATGTGGCCAAGCCCAAAATTTGTGACCGGCCGCCGCCAAAACACCCCCCCTCTTTCTCTGTTAGTGGCGGTGGGTGGTACGTGTTGCCGTGTTGGCCTTGTGGGCGGCCACTACCGGCGGGACTACGAACATCTCCGTCACCACCTCCTTCGGTTTCATCGTGGCGGTGGACTATGAAAATAGTGGGGAAAGGGCGGCTTTCGCACGAACACAATGGGGAAGTGGCCAAATGTGTGGGCTCAGTCTTGCTTTTGTGTGAGCCGGGGTGTTGGGATCCGACGTGGCGACTGTCCGGACGTCCTAAAGCCTCCTTCAGATTTGTTTCCGGTTTTATGGGAATTCAGTCCGTGGACGTTTAATGGACGGCGTACATTATGCGGCGGTTTGATGCACGAACGTTGAAGATGTTGAAGAACAACTCCGTAGGCTACGTGTGCCCATAATCGCATGTCGAGATTTGGTCGGTAGGGAAGCAGCATTGGAAAAGACGTGCCCGATGAAAGAAATGAAATGCATCTCGTCCACTCTGTTCCCTGTCCTCCGTTGCTGGCTTGCTGCTCTGAATTCCGCCCGCCGCCTTTGCGGGTTTCTGCGGTCTGTAGAATTGACGCAGCAGGGCAGCTGGTGCATGCGTGCCGCGGAAAAATTTCGTGTTTTGATCCTTTTTCGAAACTTAATCGAGATCTGACCCTGCCTTGCAAAAATTTCGGGATCTGACCCTTTTCTTACCGCCGGGGGTCATGGCGGTAGGGTATAACAGCCTACCGCCAAGGTCCCTGGCGGTAGGGTTGCACGCCCTACCGGAAAAAAATTCTAAGTATGAAACACAGTGCATGCTCGCACCTACCGCCGGGCACCTTGGCGGTAGGTTATAACAGCCTACCGCCAGCCTGTTTGGCGGTAGGGGTGTTTCCTACCGTCAGGGACCTTGGCGGTAGGCTGTTATACCCTACCGCCATGGCTCCTAGCGGTAAGAAAAGGGTCAGATCCCGAAATTTTTACAAACTGAGGTCAGATCTCGATTAACTTTCAGAAAAGGGTCAAAACACGAAAATTTGCCGCGTGCCGCCGGTGTCCGGTCCGTGTCCGCCGGGCACTAGTATATGGTAGGCCTTGAGGTGTCAGGGGTGTGGTCAGCGGCGACGTCCCGCGTCATGGCAGAAGAGCACGCCTCTCTGCCGATTCCTGCGCATAACTGCACCCAACAGGCTCACTCAAAAATAAAACTGTACTACTCCTATGTAACACACGCGTCCGTACCTGCTCATGCAGTCAACCCGTCAGCCATGAGATCCGCTCGCGAGTTCGATATCGCATAAAGCTATCTGCCGCACAAAGCTTGGTTCCTTGGCAATGCGTCCTCTTTGGATTTGGGACACATGCACTCGTCGTTTTCAACTCGTAATATTAGCGATCGTATCGGCATAAAATAAATTAATAAAACAATGGTGGGCATCTGCAGATGCATTCATCAAATGCCCTCCTCATTTGTCTGCGAAAGAAACGACATGTCCATAGGCAACACCCATTTGTGCCGAAACTGTGGTGCATAGGGGTCAAGATGGGAATGGGCCGACCGGACCTGGTATTAGACCTAGCCCCGTGGCCTCAAGGTCAATATGTGAGGCCATGGGTCGGTCCATTTCATCAAAAATTTGTGGCCTCACTGGCCCGTTGGATACATGAGACCGACCCAAAATCCAGTGAAATCATACAGTTCTGTTTATAGTTTATGTAGTCCGGTAAAATGACAAGTCACATCCAATAAAATGACGAAATCAAAAGATTACAGGTTTCAAAGAGCATCAAGCTAAAGACCTCAAGAAATAGTGATCATTAGACAATCTAACAGATCAGAAGATTACAGGTTCCACATATCTGCTGGAGAAAGATTACAGGTTTCAAAGAGCATCAAAAGATCAAAAGATTACATGTTCCACATAGTGACATCTCTTTGCTTCATCATCTGCTGGAGGTCAACATCAATTGCTCCAACAAGCTGTTAACATCAATTGCTCCATCAAGCTTCAGTCCTAATTATCTGCATTTACAAGGAAATGTTACAAGAGTAATTCTGTACACATCAATTGAATAATATATATTTATGAACAGAGGAATATTCTTAGTAGCAAGATACTATAAAAATTGACCTATGCATTAGATACATATTATTAGACATCAACTTGCATGACCATGATGTTCATCTTGGCAGCACTCAGAATCATGATGTTCAATTTAGCAAGATACTAAAAAAATGATTGGAACACATGGGTTCTTAGACATCAACTTGGCAGCACTCAGAATCATATTGTGTCCAGTAGATGCTTGCATGACCATGATGTTCGAAGAGACAACTACACAAATATGACACCCGCTTTGCATATCTATTCATCAATGTCAATTGTCAAATAAGAACAAGCAAACAACACAAATATGTTCCAATAGTGATCTCACATAGATTTAATGACAGTGGTGGTTGGGATTAAATTAGATTATCGATCACAAACTGAATTTTGATCTTAGATGGAGACAGATTAAAGTAAGAACAATACAAAGACATGTCAAATACCTTGAAAGTCCATTATAATGTCATGAACTGAAGCCAAGCTACGCTGAGTATTACCTGTAGAAAAACAAAAATAAAAGATTCATGAATTTGTAAACTTGAAGTATTAATAAGAAACAAAGAAAAGACTTGTGTTGTATGGCTTTACCTGTGGCCCTTATCCAATATTGTAGGCAAACAAGAGCTTCAAGAGTGTTTGGGGTCATTCCACTACTGCAGGAATGCCTAGCAGTGGCGGGTGGCAAAAGCCCAGCAGTGGCGGGCAAGACTCTCAGGGGTGACCGCCACTACTATCATGTCATCAGTGCAGCTGCGGGCACACGCCCGCCACTGGTAGCAAATCTGTAGTGGCGGGCATGCCTAGATGCCCGCTATTGGTGAAATTTTTATCAGTGGGGGGCGAGTTAGAGCGTCCGTCACTGAAAGCTTAGGCATGCAAATTAAAAAATTCGCAGCCACGGCAAGATTTCTGTTGCCCTGGCAGCGTTTATACACATTACTTCATCAGGGTAAATTGACATAGTCAATATAGTTATATAATTTTTAACAAAGGAGTAGCTCACTAACACTTCAAATTTGTTCCACTTAACAAACAAACATCAATGTATCACATCCATATTAACTAACTAACTAAGTGTTCATCGGATTACATATTCTTGACTTGAACCTTATTTCTAAATAAGGTCAACGACAACCATCATCTGCAAGTTGTTGTTGCTGCAGTTCCTTATCGTGATTACCACTGGTGTGGCAACCCTTAGTCGTTCTCTTTCCCTTCAGGAATTCCCGCCAACCGGCCTCATAGAACGATATGCGTCCGTCTGTGTCTGTCTTGTACTGAACGATGGTGACAGGCCCTGCTGCTCCAAGGCGTACTCCAGCTCTGCCGACGACGGGGATGTCCTGGCCGAAAATCATCTTCATAGGCAATTTCTAAGATCCCCGTGATTAAAAGAAAATAGAGCACGCAATGTTAGACATCTCACCATATAGTGTTATGAAAAAAAAACGAAAGAATACAAAGCATACCATGGTGTGTTTGACGATGTTGGTCTTAGTTAAACGGTCCTTAAATGGCCTCCCCAAGTAGTGCACACTTGATGGTAGGATCACGATGATATTGGCTGTCGCATCCTCAGTAAGCTCCTTCATTCTTTGAGAGAAAATTGCATAATTGTATGGACCATCATTGTAATCATCTCCGCTACCCTCATCATCTTGCTCATCCTCATCATCCTGGCTATCGTCATCAACATGGGTATCATCATCCTGGCTATCATCGCTATCATCATCATCCTGGCTATCCTCATGATCGATCATTGTCGTCCTCATCACCTTCGTCAAACCCATAATCTTGGTTGGAGAAATACTTTAGTCCTTAACCTGGTGACCGCTCCATTCAAGTAAAAGCCGATGTACTCTCCCCCGATGAGCTTATTTTTTGAAATGTGCTTCTTCCATCCATCGCAGCCTATGATGGTACTATCCTTTTGTTTACGAACGTCAACTTCGAATGTGCATCCTTTATCATCCTTAAAGTGGAAACTGCCACCGATTAAATTGTTGAAGTCGACCCTTACATTGCATGGGTGATGAGTGTTATTTTTACACTCCTCTAACATGAGTTTAAACCGATATATTTCATTAAAACCGAGATATTCGCTTCGATATTGCCATTAATGACTAATGAATGCATAGGATTCCAAAAATCTTTTCTTTATTTTGTTTCCACAGGAATGGACTATTTATGGACGAAATCAAGCCAATACTTGGAAAGGAGAAAAGTGGAGATAGAGGGGATCAAGTGGGAGGCGCACCGGAAGAAACAGAGCAAAAGACGACGTTCTATGCGACTGTGCCCGCTCGTATGAGCGGTCGTATGGCGTGGAAACCGAGGCCTCTCGTCCACCTGAACAACCTTTATAAAGGGGCCGATTCCAAATGGATAAGAGAATAATCGAGAAGGGACCGCGGAACACCACCACCATAGCCATCTCCATCAACCCTAGCCGCCGCCATTTCCCATCTCCATGGCCACAACCTTCACCACCACCATAGTGCTCAGCAATCTAGTCATACTTGTAATCGTGTATCACACAAGGCATCCATTGTAAGACATATTACCAATCAATCTATCTTCATGATGTGTTCTTTGATGTGTTCTTCGTGTGATCTAATCTTCATGTGTGAGTAGTTCGGTAAGGTATGGGTTGAGGCAAGGGCCTTGCAACCCGATGTATTTGTTGGAGGGACCAATGGAAGGACTTTGAATTAACATCTCGTATGTGTAACATAATATTTTTTTCGTAGTTGTCTCTTGTCTCGTTCGCATTCTTCATCCCTGCAAGTACCTAGGATCATGGATAACAAGCCACGGAGAGGCTAAGGGCAGGGAGATCGTGAGGTGTCATTCTGAACACCAGTGACAGAAAGGTTTAGTACGGTAACACGGATCCTATCCCTGGGGATTCAAGAGGTGTAGTCATTAAAGGCCCAATGCTTTTGTCTGATTATTGCAATCTTAATTATCGAAGCAACCCCGCGCGACGGATAGGGCCTTCGGTTGGACAACTGACTCTTGATGCAGGGCGCGTGCCGGTCAAGACGTAATTTGGACACATCCCCCACTTAGATATGTAACAAGCACATCTTGATGGGTGACTTCCAAAGCACAAATTAAGATCATATATGATCCCGACACAAATATATGGTTGTAAGCATAAGACATCATACCCATGCCTATTTTTATTATAAGTGTTCTTTTAGTGTCAGCTTGATTTACGATCCGGTACAAAGCTGGATTTAATTCTTTAGCGAAAGCTTGTTTGAGACCCTAGCTTAAAGGGCACCGTCCTCCCGTGGGTTCAATAACTCAGGGTCACCTCTGGGGGAAAAGGCGAGAATCCTTTCTGCTCCATTTTCGGATCACCACAAGAAGTAATCAAACCTTTTTTTGGTGACACTGCTGGGGAGGCTCTGTGTGCCTAGTCTTGTGTTTAGAGTTTTTGTTAAAGTTCTATTTCAGTTTTGTTTCTGATTTTAGTTTAGTTTTTGTTGCAAGTCTTGTCAGTAGAAAACCACAAAAGATTACCTTGGCTCGTAATCTTGGCAGTTTTGCTACTTCAAGCAATAGTTTCATGCGTGAACCTATAACAGAACCTGATGTTGCTGCCGCTGAGTATGAGATAAAACCGAACCTAGTCTCTATGGTTCAACAAGACCAATTTGGAGGCTCTGCTTCTGAGGATGCCGGTATGCACTTGCATACTTTTTCTGAATTGTTCAACATGACACGCATTAGGGATTATGATCTTGGCGCTTTGAAGTTGCGTCTATTTCCATTCCCCTTGGGAAGAAAAGCAAAAGAATGGCTTCTAGATTTGCCTAGAGGTAATATAACTTCATGGACTGATTGATGCAGTAAGTTTTTATCTAAGTTTTGCCCACCTGCAAAAATTATACAACTTCGTTCACAGATAACGAGTTTTAAGCAGGAAGATCGTGAGCCACTAGCACTTGCGTGGGATCACATGAAGGAGGCTCTAAGGAATTGTCCCAACCACGGGATAGAAGAATGGTTAATCTTTCATATGTTTTATAATGCTCTAAATTTTGTGTCGAAAACTATGCTTGATACCGCTGTAGGAGGAACTATTATGGGAAAACCCATAGCTGATGTTAAAAAGTTGCTCGACGAGATGCAAGAAAACCATGCCCAATGGCATGTCGAATGGACTACCACCAAGAGAGTAAATTCAATTGAAGAATAGAATACGGAGTTGATTGATACGTCTCCAACGTATCTATAATTTTTGATTGTTCCATGCTATTATAGTATCAATCTTGGATGTTTATTATGCAATTATATGCCATTATATATCATTTTTTTGGGACTAACCTATTAACCCAGTGCCCAGTGCCAGTTGTTGTTTTTTTTGGGAAGAAAAAACTTTGGATTAATTTTCTCTGGACCAGAAGGGACCCTCGAAGCTTCGGGAGAAGACCAGACGAGCCGCGAGGGAGCGACAAGCTCGGGAGGCGCGCCCCCTAGGCTTGTGGGCCCCTCGTGGCACATCCTGACCTAATTCCAATGCTATAAATTCCCAAATATTCCCAATATACCAGAAAGACAGAAGAGAAAACCTTTCCGCTGCCGCAAGCCTTTGTTCTTCCGCGATCCCATCTGGAGGCCTTTTCCGGTACTCTGCCGGAGGGGGAATCGATCACGGAGGGCTTCTTCATCAACCTTGCTGCCCTTCCGATGATGTGTGAGTAGTTTACCACAGACCTACGGGTCCATAGCTAGTAGCTAGATGGCTTCTTCTCTCTCTTTGATCTTCAATACCATGTTCTCCTCGATGTTCTTGGAGTTCTATCCGATGTAATCTTCTTTTGCAGTGTGTTTGTTGGGATCCGATGAATTGTGAGTTTATGATCAGATTATTCATGAGAAATATTTGAGTCTTCTCTGAACTCTTTTATGCATGATTGTTATAGCTTTCTATTTCTCTCCAATCTATCGATTTGGTTTGGCCAACTAGATTGGTTTATCTTGCAATGGGAGAGGTGCTTTGTGATGGGTTCAATCTTGCGGTGCTCAATCCCAGTGACAGAAAGGGACATGACACGTATTTGTATTGTTGCCATTAAGGATAAAAATATGGGGTTTAATCATATTGGTTGAGTTTACTTTGTCTATATCATGTCATCTTGCTTAAGGCGTTACTCCGTTTTTATTAACTCAATACCCTAGATGCATGCTGGATAGCGGTCGATGGGTGGAGTAATAGTAGTAGATGCAGGCAGGAGTCGGTCTACTTGTCTCGGACGTGATGCCTATATACATGATCATTGCCATGAATCCATCATAATTATTTGCTTTTCTATCAATTGCCTAACAGTAATTTGTTTGCCCACCGTATGCTATGTGTTCGGGAGAGAAGCCTCTAGTGAAAACTATGGCCCCGGGTCTACTTTTATCATATATTAAAATCCAAAAATACCTTGCTGCAATTTATTTACTTTACTTTTATTTAGTATTTTACATTATCTATCTATCACTATCAGATTTAATCCTTGCAAATAACCGCTAAGAGGATTGACAACCCTCTTATTTGCGTTGGGTGCAAGTGTTTGCTTTTGTGTGTGTAGGTGCTACTAAAGGGGTTTTGTGTGGTTCTCCTACTGGATTGATAACCTTGGTTCTTAACTGAGGGAAATACTTATCTCTACTATACTGCATCATCCTCTCCTCTTCGGGGAAATACCAACGCAATCTACAAGTAGCAGGAAGAATTTCTGGCGCCGTTGCCGGGGAGACATCACCAAAATCTATCAAGTACCTTCGCACAAACTATCATCCACTTGCATTTATTTTATTTGACTTTTATTTGCATTTGCCTCTCGTTTTCATCTCCCCCACTTCTAAAACAAATTTACAAAAACACAAAATTATTTTCGTTTGCTTGTTTGCTAGTTTGCTTGCTTTGT
Source organism: Elymus sibiricus (assembly GCA_039707655.1). Classification (NCBI taxonomy): domain Eukaryota; kingdom Viridiplantae; phylum Streptophyta; class Magnoliopsida; order Poales; family Poaceae; genus Elymus; species Elymus sibiricus. Next base: position 160,870,354 of record CM077666.1, on the reverse strand, counting down.
CGCTATGTCTCAAGAAAATACAAAATTGTTTGGCTTTTCCAATACTAATAATAATGATTTTATTAGTACTCCTATTGCTTCTCCTGCCACTAGTGCGGAGTCATGTGACATTAATGCTGCTTTACTTAATCTTGTTATGAAAGAATAATTTTCTGGTAGTCCTAATGAAGATGCTGCATCCCATCTTAATACTTTCGTTGAACTTTGTGATATGCAAAAGAGAAAAGATGTGGATAATGATATTGTCAAATTGAAATTATTTCCGTTCTCACTACGAAATCGTGCTAAAACTTGGTTTTCATCCTTGCCTAGAAATAGTATTGATTCATGGGATAAGTGTAAGGATGCTTTTATTGCCAACTATTTTCCTCCCGCTAAGATTATTTCTTTAAGAAATCAAATTATGAATTTTAAGCAACTTGAGCATGAACATGTTGCACAATCTTGGGAGAGAATGAATTTAATGATAAGAAATTTCCCAACACATGGTTTAAGTTTATGGATGATCATACAAAAAATTTATGCGGGACTAAACTTTGTTTCTAGAAATTTGTTAGACTTTGCCGCAGGTGGTACTTTTATGGAAATTACATTAGGTTAAGCTACAAAACTCCTAGATAATATTATGACAAATTATTCTCAATGGCATACTGAAAGAACTCCAACTGGTAAGAAGGTAAATTCTGTCGAAGAAAATAATACTTTGAGTGATAAGATGGATGCTCTTATGAAATTGCTTGCTAGTAAAAATGCTCATATTGATCCTAATGATGTGACATTGTCTACTTTGATTGAGAAAAATAATGATGCTATTGATGTGAATTTTGTTTCTAGAAATAATTTCAACAACAATGCTTATAGGGGTAATTTCAATCCTTGACCATTTCCTGGAAATTCCCCTAATAATTATAGTAATTCCTATGGTAATCCATATAATAATAATAATAGGATACCCTCTGATCTTGAAAGTAATATTAAAGAATTTATTAATTCGCAAAAGATTTTCAATGCTACGGTAGAAGAAAAATTGAATAGAGTTGATGAAATGGCTAGGAACATGGATAGAATTGCTCATGGTGTGGAAAATCTCAAAATTAAAATTTTGCCACCCAAGCATGACATAAATGAGTCTATTAAAGCTATATATGTCTCCATTAATGAAAGTAAAGAAAGGACCGCTAGATTGAGAGCTAAGCGAGAATTCCTAAAAAAAGTTACTCCACCCGGTTTTTATCATAGTAATGATGAAGATATTAAAATGATTGGTGTCACCCCTATTGAATCCTTATTTAGTAATATAAAACTTGATGAAAAAGGGACTGAATATGAGTCAACTTTAGCTAGAAGGAGTCCCAATTGTTTGGAGGGTGATGATCTTAATGATAAAAATGAAAAAAATGGGTTTGGAGAGGTCAAAACTTTAAATAGTAATGTGCCCACTACTTTGGATTACAAGGACTTTAATTATGATAGTTGTTCTTTAATTGAATGTATTTTCTTGTTGCAATCCATGATTAATTCACCAAATGCTTATGAACAAAATAAAGCTTTCACTAAACATATTGTAGAAGCTATGATAAAAGCTCATGAGGAAAAACTTGAGTTGGAAGTTTCAATTCCTAGAAAACTACATGATGAATGGGAACCTACTATAAAAGTTAAAATCAAAGATTATAAATGTAATGCCTTGTGTGATCTAGGTGCTAGCGTCACTACTATACCAAAATCTTTATGTGACGTGCTAGGTCTCACCGATATGGATGCTTGTTCCCTTAATTTACATCTTGCGAATTCCACTATTAAAAAACCATTGGGTAGAATAAATGATGTGCTTATTCTTGCTAATAGAAATTATGTGCCCGTGGATTTTATTGTGCTTGATATTGAATGCAATCCTTCTTGTCCTAAAATACTTGGTAGGCCTTTCCTACGAACCATAGGTGCTATTATTGATATGAAAGAAGGTAATATAAGATTTCAATTTCCATTAAAGAAAGGGATGGAACACTTCCCTAGAAAGAGAATTAAGCCACCATATGAATCTATTATGAGGGTCACCTATGGAATAAATTTGAAGGATGACAATACTTGAAACTATGCATTATGCCTAGCTAGGGGCATAAAACAATAGCGCTTGTTGGGAGGAAACCCAATGAATAAAATATATTTTTTTACTTTATGTTTTCATGTGTTTACACAATTATAGCCTCTGTTATGATTGTATTTTTATCTTTTAATTAGTGTTTGTGCCAAGTAATGCCTTTGGGATGATTTGGAAGATAGTATGATTGATGCTGTTTGAAAACAGAAACTTTTGCATCCAGTGCTCAAATTTTGATTTTTTACTGGAGCGTGATAAAATTCTGAATTTTTTTACACCGTATTGGAATATTAATTTCCCACGTTTTTCTATTTTTTCAGAATTTTTTGAGTTACAGAAGTATGACGTTAATTCAGATCTTTACAGACTATTCTGTTTTAGACAGATTCTGTTTTTGTTGCATAGTTTGCTTATTTTGATGAATCTATGGATCGTATCAGGGGGTATGAGTCATGGAGAAGTTGGAGTACAGTAGCATTATGCCAATATTAAATACGAATCAATTTACAACAGCACCTAAAGTTTAAGATTTATTTGTTATACCAATGGATCTCACGAGGTTTCTGTTGAGTTTTGTGTGCTGAAGTTTTTAAGTTTTGGGTGAGACTACGATGGATAAAGGAATAAGGAGCGGCAAGAGCCTAAGCTTGGGGATGTCTGAGGCACCCCCAAGGTAATATTCAAGGAAGACTCAAGCGTCTAAGCTTGGGGATGCCCCGGATGGTATCCCCTCTTTCGTCTACAATCTATCGGTATATCACTTGGAGCTATATTTTTATTCATCACATGATATGTGTTTTACTTGGAGCGTCTTGTGCTATAGTTTGTTTGCTTTTGTTTGCTTTTTAGTTTGTCACAATCATCTTTGCTGAACACACCTTTTTGAGAGGGACACACATTATTCACGATTTGTTAGAATACTCTATGTGATTCACTTATATCTTTTGAGCTAGGTAGTTGCTCTAGTGCTTCACTTATATCATTTAGAGCACGGCGGTGGTTATATTTTAAAGAAATAGTCACACTCTCATGATTCACTTATATCTTTTTGAGAGTCTAATAAATAGCAATGGTAATATGCACGGGTTATGAATTTGGTCCTAATATGATAGGTATTCAAGAGGGATATAATAAAAACTTTCATGTAGATCACTGAATATGATAAGTTTGATTCCTTGCAATAGTTTTGCGGTATTAAGATGGTAATATGTGGGTGGTGCTAGTATATAATTGTGGTCTAGTAAGAATATTGGTGTTAAGGTTTGTGATTCCCGAAGCATGCACGTCTGATCTGTCGTTATGCTAAGAACTTGAAGCATGATTTATTATTGATTGTCTACCTTATGAGTGGCGGTCGGGGACGAGCGATGGTCTTTTCCTACCAATCTATCCCCCTAGGGGCATGCGTAGTAGTACTTTGCTTCGAGGGCTAATAAACTTTCGCAATAAGTATGTGAGTTCTTTATGACTAATGTGAGTCCATGGATTATACGCACTCTCACCTTTCCACAATTTGCTAGCCTCTTCGGTACCGTGCATTGCCCTTTCTCACCTCGAGAGTTGGTGCAAACTTCGCCGGTGCATCCAAACCCCGTGATATGATACGCTCTATCACACATAAGCCTCCTTATATCTTCCTCAAAACAGCCACCATACCTACCTATCATGGCATTTCCATAGCCATTCCGAGATATATTGCCATGCAACTTCCACAGTTCTTTTTATATGACACACATCGTCATTGTCATATTGCTTTGCATGATCATATAGCTGACATAGTATTTGTGGCTCAGCCACCTTTCATCATTTTTATACATGTTACGCTAGTATCATTGCACATCCTGGTACACCGCCAGAGGCATTCACATAGAGTCATATTTTGTTCTAGTTTCGAGTTGTAATTTTCTTTTGAGTTGTAAGTAAATAGAAGTATGATGATCATCATTATTAGAGCATTGTCCTAGTGAGGAAAAAAAAGGCCAAAAAAATCCATGAAAAAAAAGAGAAATAAAAAAAAGAAAAAAAAGAAAATGAGAGAAAAAGAGAGAAGGGGCAGTGTTACTATCCTTTTCCATACTTGTGCTTCAAAGTAGCACCATGTTTTTCATATAGAGAGTCTCCTATTTTGTCACTTTCATATACTAGTGGGACTTTTTCATTATAGAATTTGGCTTGTATATTCCGATGATGGGCTTCCTCAAATGCCCGTGGTCTTCATGAGCAAGCAAGTTGGATGCACACCCACTTAGTTTTCATATTGAGCTTTCATACACTTATAGCTCTTAGTGCATCTGTTGCATGGCAATCCCTACTCCTCGCATTGACATCAATTGATGGGCATCTCCATAGCCCGTTGATTAGCCACGTTGATGTGAGACTACTTATTTTTGACTTTCCCCTATTAATCTCTACCACGATATTCTATTCCACCCAGAGTGCTATATCCATGGCTTGCGCTCATGTATTGCGTGGGGGTTGAAAAAGCTGAAGCGCGTTAAAAAGTATGAACCAATTGCTCGGCTTGTCATCGGGGTAGTGCATGATAAATACTTTGTGTTAAGAAGATGGAGCATGACATGATTATATGATTTTGTAGTGATAACTTTCTTTAGCATTTTTATTTTGAAAGGCATGATTGTTTGTTAGTATGCCTGAGTATTGATGTCTTTATATCAAACTATAGACTATTGATTTGAATCATTCGGATCTTATTATTCATATCGTAAGAGAGATTACATGATGAAACATGTTAGGTAGCATTCCACATCAAAAATTCTGTTTTTATCATTTACCTACTCGAGGACGAGCAGGAACTAAGCTTGGGGATGCTTCATACGTCTCCAATGTATCTATAATTTTTATTGTTCCATGCTATTATAGTATCAATCTTGGATGTTTATTATGCAATTATATGCCATTATATATCATTTTTTGGGACTAACCTATTAACCCAGTGCCAGTTGCTGTTTTATTGCTTGTTTTTGCCTTTTCAGAAAATCATTACCAAACGAAGAAAAAACATTGGATTAATTTTGTCTGGACCAGAAGGGACCCTCGAAGCTTCGGGAGAAGACCAGACGAGCCACGAGGGAGCGACAAGCTCGGGAGGCGCGCCCCCAGGCTTGTGGGCCCCTCGTGGCACATCCTGACCTAATTCCAATGCTATAAATTCCCAAATATTCCCAATATACCAGAAAGACAGAAGAGAAAACCTTTCCGCCGCCGCAAGCCTCTGTTCATCCGCGATCCCATCTGGAGGCCTTTTCCGGTACTCTGCCGGAGGGGGAATCGATCACGGAGGGCTCCTTCATCAACCTTGCTGCCCTTCCAATGATGTGTGATTAGTTTACCACAGACCTACGGGTCTATAGCTAGTAGCTAGATGACTTCTTCTCTCTCTTTGATCTTTAATACCATGTTCTCCTCGATGTTCTTGGAGTTCTATCCGATGTAATCTTCTTTTGCGGTGTGTTTGTTGGGATCCGATGAATTGTGAGTTTATGATCAGATTACTCATGAGAAATATTTGAGTCTTCTCTGACCTCTTTTATGCATGATTGTTATAGCTTTGTATTTCTCTCCAATCTATCGATTTGGTTTGGCCAACTAGATTGGTTTATCTTGCAATGGGAGAGGTGCTTTGTGATGGGTTCAATATTGCGGTGCTCAATCCCAGTGACAGAAAGGGACATGACACGTATTTGTATTGTTGCCATTAAGGATAAAAGGATGGGGTTTAATCATATTGCTTGAGTTTACTTTGTCTACATCATGTCATCTTGCTTAAGGCGTTACTCTGTTTTTATTAACTTAATACCCTAGATGCATGATGGATAGCGGTCGATGGGTGGAGTAATAGTAGTAGATGCAGGCAGGAGTCGGTTTACTTGTCTCGGACGTGATGCCTATATACATGATCATTTCAATGAATCCGTCATAATTATTTGCTTTTCTATCAATTGCCTAACAGTAATTTGTTTACCCACTGTATGCTATGTGTTCGAGAGAGAAGCCTCTAATGAAAACTATGGCCCCCGGGTCTACTTTTATCATATATTAAAATCCAAAAATACCTTGCTGCAATTTATTTACCTTTATTTTATTTACTATTTTACTTTATCTATCTATCACTATTAGATTTAATCTTTGCAAATAACCGCTAAGAGGATTGACAACCCTCTTATTTGCGTTGGGTGCAAGTGTTTGCTTTTGTGTGTGTAGGTGCTGCTAAAGGGGTTTTGTGTGGTTCTCCTACTGGATTGATAACGTTGGTTCTTAACTGAGGGAAATACTTATCTCTACTATACTGCTTCATCCTCTCCTCTTCGGGGAAATACCAACGCAGTCTACAAGTAGCATTGATCGCTGAGCTTGATGAACTCATCTCCGTCATGAAAGGTAAAGAAGAGGTAAAAGTGAATGATACTACTAATGAAGAAGTTAATGATGCAAATTTCATTGCTTGTAATAGATATAATCCCAACTGGAAAAATAATGGGCAAGCTCCTAGATTGCCTTATCCTAATAATAGCGGAGCACCTAGCAATTTTAATGAAATTAGCAATGGCAATAGAAATACTCTAAAGGAAACTCTGAATTTTTTTATTCCTAGTCAAAGTGAAACTTTTAAAAGATCTTGAAGAATCATGGTAACTTACTTGGTCAATTGACTGGTAAGTTGCTAGACTCACTAACGATGTGCGGGCTCTAGATGAAAGAACTAAGAGCATGGAAGCACAAGTGGCTAAAATTGCAGAGAGTCAAACCTTGATTCTAGCCAAGTTTGTAGGTAAATCGGAACCTAACCTGGTTGAAGACATCAAGATGATGAGAAGTAATGAAGAAAATACAGAAGAGCTTGATAAAAGCCATGTGCCGAAGTATACATATACGGTTGCAGATTTCGTGAAGGTGATAGCAATGAAACACCCACTACCTGAGGTATCGAATGGTGAGGCATATAGTGTCTTTTTTTTATCATGTTGCAGCTAAGGTACATGAGTTGGATGATGAAAGGAAAAAGCTATACAGTAAGTTGCCTGCTAAGCAAGAAGATGCTTTTGAGCCTACTATTGAGATTGAGATTGGTTTGAATAAATTCAATGTTGTATGTGATCTAGGTGCTAGTGTTTCCACTATCCCTAAATCTGTTTATGAAAGTCTCAATCTTGGTCCTTATGTTACTACTGAGATTATATTGAATATGGCTACTTCTACTTTTACGCAAGCAGTTGGGATTAAGCATGGTGTTTTTGTTCAGATAAATGATTGCCCTTTCATGATTGATCTTGTTATAGTTGATATGCCTGAAGATCCCATTGCTCCTATAATTCTCGGTAGGCCTTTTCTTAGGACCATAAAGGTTGTTATCAATGTGTTTGAGGGAAATGTAAGATTTGACCTTCCTTCGAAGGATCATTTTGTGAGACATTTCCCCAGGAAAAGGAAAATGAAGACATACACCGAAGATGGCATTGTCGTCAATGCTCGAAGCTATGGGCTCGGTGTAATTGCACCTAAGTGATCCTTACTACGATCGAGCTATCCGACCAAAACAAGCGCTTCATGGGAGGCAAACCACACGAATAAGGTAGAGAAGTAAATTTTTGTTTTTGATTCAATAAAAGAGTGTTAAAGTTTTTTTTATCAAGGAGGTTAAGTTGAGAAGAGTTGTTCAAATGAGGCCTTTGTTTGTGCAAAAATATCATGTGTTGTACTGACGTTTGAATTCCTGGATTATGCCTATATGTTGTGTTGGAACTAACCCTGCAGGAATTAGATGAAAAAGTGAAGTTTCGGAAGAAACAGAACAAAAGAAGGCCTAACGTGCGACCGCCTTGGTCGTTCGACCGGTCGTATGGAATCCTGGTGGCTCCAACAGAATCGAACAGAGGCAACTGATGGCCTACAAGACACACAGGGGGGCGTAGCACTTTCGTGGATGCATCTCAAATAGTTATCGTCCCAATGAAGAGCGGAGGAGAGTATTTATATGAGCGCTTCTGTCACACACAAGGTGTCACAATTCTTATGTGAAGTAACTGCCTCTGATTCTGCAAAATATTATTACTGTTCCAAGAGACAAATGAACCAGAGTGAAAGGAATGATAAGATTGTAGTGACAGCGATAATAACACTTGAAAGTAAAGAACATAAATGAACCTGAAAATAGAGTTGTGTTTCCTACAATGGATAAGTTAGGCGCAGAGAGAATTCAGCTCATGGTATCATCAAGTGTGCCAGTGCGACGGTAATACGAGTTACCTTGTATCATGGTCATAGTATTTCATTTGTTTGTTCGGTAGGCGGATCTACCTAAGGCCATGGAACTCCTCCTCGCGGGATTACGCTCCATTCTATGGTCCTGCTTCGCCGTTGCCATAGAGTGGTCATCTCCACAATTAAGGTCCTCAGACTAAAACTAAGCATTAAGTTTGATGGATCACCATTATCTCATACTGCCTTCGGTCCTCATAGATGTCTCAACCTGTCACGTCAGAGGTCGCAGATTTCCTAAACAATATGTGTTACCTGTATGGTTCTTGAGATCATGTTGCCCGGGCCCTTAAATTAGACAACACTCATAGAGTTCACCACAGTATAACAACTTACTAGACAGATCATAAGACTACAAACACAAATGACAACATATATATTAGGCACAAATGAATCTTACCACTCACCTACATCTCCCACGCCTAGGGGGAACTACTCACACATCATAAGGGAATAACCAATCATCTTGGTGAATAAACCAACAAAGATCATATCAATAACACACGGAATATCCACAATGAAATGAATGATCCAAATAGTCTTGATCTCCAGATGAGTAAGAATAGAGTTTACAACTTGTTCTCACAACTTGGAATTCCTCTTACAATAGTGAAGGATGAAAATGATGATGGAGATGAAAGGACCAAAACTAAGAAGAACTCCGGTGGTTCTCCAGATCTCTCCCTTCTCTGTTCTGGTTGTGGTGGCGGTGGCTAGGGTTCTCCGATGATATCCGTCCCTTCACAAAAGTGTCTTGTATAGACGTGGTGGAGTTGCTGGCACTTCAGACGACCGTCCATGCGAGAGGGTGCGTTCGCATGGAAGGTCGTCTTTTGCTCTGCTGCGCCTGGTGGCTTGGCTCTCCACATGGAAGTTGCTCCATTTGACTTTATTTGTAGCAATCCCCCTTGGTTTCCTTCCATATATGACATTTCCTGCCAAACAATGGAGAAAACGAATTTCTTCTCTTTTGAAGGATTAGTGTTAGAAATAACCGAGAAGTGGTACGAATCTGGTGAAAACCAAATAAGAATAGTTTGCAAAGAATCACATATTCTCGATCCATCAACTCCCCCAAGCTTAAAACTTGCTCGTCCTTGAGCAACTAAGAAATCAAGAGAATGAAAGGGAGCTCGACATGAGTAGAATGAACTTTTACTGGCCCGTGAAGATGTGATATATCCATTCTCACTTATCCTACAATTTCAGTTAAGAGAATATTTGCATTTGAATAGCTACACTTAAGCTCGTTGCCTAGCCACGTATAGTCTACTATCACTAGTTCTAATTTCTCAAACCAACATTTTCATTGTTAACCAAGTGCCAGGCTAGCAAAAGTGTTTCTCTCCATTGAATGGATTTTCTTTGGAGTCTTTATAAAACAAATGTAACCAAGGAGTTTTGGAAGAGAAGAAAACAAAGTACTAAAGCATTTCATTCACACCAACTAGTACCTCCTAGTCATGACTTTCAAATACCTCTTTCAATCATTATTCTTTGGATCTTCAATCTTCGGTGATGGGGTTTGATACGTCTCCAACGTATCTATAATTTTTGATTGTTCCATGCAATTATAGTATCAATCTTGGATGTTATATATATAATTATATGTCATTTTATATCATTTTTGGGAACTAAACTATTAACCTAGTGCCAGTTGCTGTTTTCTGCTTGTTTTGGGTTTTTCAGAAAATCAGTAGCAAACGGAGTCCAAATGCTACGAAACTTTTTGACAATTTTTTTGGACAAAAGAGACCCTAGAAGCTTCGGGAGGAGACCAGAAGACTCACGAGGAGATGACAAGGCAACAGGGCGCGCCCTGGGGGGGCAGGTGCACCCTTTTACCTCGTGGCTCTTTTGACGTAATTCCACTTCTATAAATTCTCAAATATTGGGAAACCAATAGATAACCACCTCTAATAATTTTTCCGCCACCGCAAGCTTCTGTTCTTCCGCGATCCCATCTGGAGGCCTTTTCCGGCACCCTGCCAGAGGGGAATCGATCACGGAGGGCTTCTACATCAACTTTGCCCTACCGATGATGTGTGAGTAGTTTACCATAGTCCTACGGGTCCATAGCTAGTAACTAGATGGCTTCTTCTCTCTCTTTGATCTTCAATACAATGTTCTCCTCGATCTTCTCGGAGTTCTATTCGATGTAATCTTCTTTTGCGGTGTGTTTGTTGGGATCCGATGAATTGTGGGTTTATGATCAGATTATTCATGAGAAGTAATTGAGTCTTTTCTAAACTTTATTATGCATGATTTTTATAGCTTTGTATTTCTCTTTGATCTATCCGTTTGGTTTGACCAGCTGGATTGATTTATCTTCAGCAGGAGAGGTGCTTTGTAATGGGTTCAATCTTGCGGTGCTCTATATCCCAGTGACAAAGTAGGGGACAAGACATGTATTTGTATGGTTGCCATTAAGGGTAAAATGACGGGGTTTATTCATATTAATTGGGTTTACTTTGTCTACATCATGTCATCTTGCTTAAGGCGTTACTCCATTTTTATTAACTTAATACCCTAGATGCATGCTGGATAGTGGTCGATGGGTGGAGTAATAGTAGTAGATGCAGGCAGGAGTCGGTCTACTTGTCTCGGACGTCATGCCTATATACATGATCATTGCCATGAATCCGTCATAACTATGCGCTTTTCTATCAATTGCCCAACAGTAATTTGTCTACCCACCGTATGCTATGTGTTCGAGAGAGAAGCCTCTAGTGAAAACCTAAATATACTTGCTGCAATTTTACCTCTTTTATTTTGTTTTGCAATTTATCTATCTACCACTACAAGATTTAATCCTTGCAAGTAACGAGTTCAAGGGTATTGACAACCCTCTTGCCCGCGTTGGGTGCAAGTATTTGGTTTTGTGTGTGCAGGTGTTGTTCACGAGGCTTTGCGTGATTCTCCTACTAGATTGATACCTTGGTTCTCACTGAGGGAAATACTTATCTCTACTATGCTGCATCTCCTCTCCTCTTCGGGGAAAATCCCAACGCAACTCACAAGTAGCAGGAAGAATTTCTGGCGCCGTTGCCGGGGAGACATCATCAAAACCTATCAAGTACCTTCACATAAACTATCATTTACTTGCTCTACTTTTTATTTGCATTTGCCTCTCGTTTTCATCTCCCACACTTCTCTAAAAATCGAAAAACACAAAAATATTCCTGTTTGCTCGTTTGCTTGCTTGCAATAATTGTGTGACTCAATGAAAATAAAAATATAGACATATGGATCCTCATCCACTTGCTAATCTTTTCAAACAATCCAGTTATGATGAACCAATTGCAAGTGAGTTGAGTACAGTTGATTATTGTGAATCTGAAAATAGTGATGAAGTGCTAAAAGAAGAAGTTTATAAAGTGATTCATGATAGCTCCTTGAATGAAATTCATGATTGCAATGATGTTATTATAAATGTCAATTGTGCTAATACTATGCAAAGCTACAAGCTTGGGGATGATAATTTTGTCATGTCCACTACTTATTGCAATGATCATGATTGGGGTGATAATGCTTCTTATGATCTTGAAAATTTATTTAAGCCTCATGATGAATATGCCATTGATAATAATGTTTGCAATAATATTGAAAGTGGGTTTGGAAGAGTGTCAACTTTATGTAAAAAGAATCCCACATATTTGGAGAGTGTTCAATCTTATGAAATTTTTGATAAAAGTGGGTTTGGAGAGGTCATGACTTTAGTTGATGTTAATCCCACTATCTTGGAAGATTATAAAACTTTTATGCATGTGGATCATGAAGATAGTATTTTATATGATAGCTATATCATTGAATTTGACTATGATCCTACATGCAATTATTATGAGAGAGGAAAATATGGTTATAGAAGTCTTCATGTTATTAAATTACCTCTCTTTGTGTCGAAATTTTTAATGCTTCATTCTTCCTATTTGCATATGCTAGATATTGCTTGTCTTGATAATTTGCTTTCCTATAAAATGCCTATGCATAGGAAGTATGTTAGACTTAAATATGTTTGTCACATGTTTTATGATGCTCTCTTTGTGCTTCAATTCTTGCCTTTGATGTGAGCATCATTAAAATCTCAAAGCCTATCTTAATGGCTATAAAGGAAGAGCTTGTTGGGTGGCAACCCAATAGTTATCTTAAATTATTGCTTTTACTTTATGTTTTGTGTGTTTACACAATTTTGGCTTCTGTTATGATTGTGTTTTTATCTTTTAATTAGTGTTTGTGCCAAGTAATGCCTTTAGGATGATTTGGATGATAGTATAATTGATGTTGTTTGAAAACAGAAAGTTTTGCGCCCAGTTCTGGATTTTTGGTTCTGTACTGGAATGACAGAAAAATCTGAAATTTTTACACAGTATAGGTATGTGAATTTTTTACGTTGTCCTAATTTTTCACAATTTTTTGAGTTATATAAATATGAATTTTAATTAGATCTTTATAGACTATTCTGTTTTAGACAGATTTTGTTTTCTATTGCATAGTTCGCTAATTTTAATGATGCTATGGATTATATCGGGGGGTATAAGTCATGGAGAAGTTAGAGTACAGTAGCATTATGCAAGAATTAAATATCAATCAATTTATAACAGTACCTAAAGTTTAAGATTTATTTGTTATACTAACGGATCTCACGAGGTTTCTGTTGAGTTTTGTGTGCTGAAGTTTTCAAGTTTTGGGTGAGATCACGATGGATGAAGGAATAAGGAGCGGCAAGAACCTAATCTTGGGGATGCCCAAGGCACCCCAAGGTAATATTCAAGGAAGACCCAAGCGTCTAAGCTTGGGGATGCCCCGGATGGCGTCCCCTCTTTCGTCTACAATCTATCGGTCTTTGAGCGATATTTTTATTAATCACAAGATATGAGTTTTACTTGGAGCATCTTGTGCTATAGTTTTCTTTTCTTTGTTTGCTTTTCAGTTTGCCACAATCATATTTTTCTAAACACACATTTTTGAGAGGGACACACATTTATCGTGATTTGTTAGAATACTCTATATGCTTCACTTATATCTTTTGAGCTAGGCAGTTGCTCTAGTGCTTGACTTATATCTTTTAGAGCACGGCGGTAGTTATATTTTAAAGAAATAGTTGCACTCGCATGCTTCACTTAAATCTTTTTGAGAGTCTCATGATAGCAATGGTAATATGCACGGGTTGTAAGTAAATAGAAGTGTGATGATCATCATTATTAGAGCATTGTCCTAGTGAGGAAAGAATGGTGGAGACTAATGAGTCCTCGAAAAAGTAGGGATGAGGTCCATGAGACCGTTCTAAAAAAAAGAGGCGAAAAAGAGCCATGAAAAAAAGAGAGAAAAAGAGAGAAGGGGCAATGTTACTATCCTTTTCCACACTTGTGCTTCAGAGTAGCACCATGTTTTTCATATAGAGAGTCTCCTATTTTGTCACTTTCATATACTAGTGGGAATTTTTCATTATAGAACTTGGCTTGTATATTCCGATGATGGGCTTCCACAAATGCCCGAGGTCTTCATGAGCAAGCAAGTTGGATGCACACCCACTTAGTTTTCATGTTGAGCTTTCATACACTTATAGCTCTTAGTGCATCCGATGCATGGCAATCCCTACTCCTCGCATTGACATCAATTGATGGGCATCTCCATAGCCCGTTGATTAGCCTCGTCGATGTGAGACTATGTGACGCCCCTGCTCGACCGTGCACTAATCATACACGCAAACGTGCACGCTCGAGATCAGAGACTCATGGGAAGATATCGCAACACAACTCTAAACTCAAGTTAAACATAAATCTTCATATGACAAACCAGGGGTCACGAGGACCCGAAAACATAAGTCATACACACAAATAATATCTGGGTACAGACATAGTTAGTCAAGTTTGCCTTAAGAAGCTAGCACAAACAGCGACACTGATCGAAAAGGCGAAGGCCTCCTGCCTAGGGCCTCCGAACTACTCCTGGTCGGCTGGCTCAACCCAGTAGTACGTGCCTCCGGGGCTCTCCTGGTAGTAAGCTCCTGCGGTGTCGTCTGGCTCCGGGGCTCCGTCATCTGGTCGCAAGTATCGGGTATGGAGGAAAAGGGAAGCAAAGCAACCGTGAGTACTCATCCAAAGTACTCGCAAGACTGACCTCAGGACTATACTAAGTATGCATCGGTATCAAAGGAATGGGGCTATATCTTTGGACTGAACTGCAGAATGCCAGAATAGAGGGGGAGAGGCCTAGCCTATCGAAGACTAGCATCTTGAAGCAATCTTGCAGCATCAGAAGAGAGTAGAACACAGTAGCATATAATAGTGGTTCTATAATAGCAACACCCTGAGATCCTTTCTCGACTCCCTGCGAGAAAGTGATCCCGAGAGCAGTATTAACAGTTTAATATCGAATCATCATCAGTTTGTAGTTGTAGTGGATCAGGATACAACTCCGAGTGTCCTGTTACCGTGGAGACGGCTATTCGAATAGATAACTTCCCTGCAGGGGTGCACTACTGTTACCCAACACGCTCGATCACATCTGGCCGGACACACTTGCTATTCAAATATTCCTTTCTGCAATCGAATTGTAGAAACATAATTTTCTTGTTACAACAACTTCTACTTCATTTTTGAAAACCTTATGAATGAATTCCAAAGGTCCAGACTTACGTCTCATCAAGTAAATATCAATATATCTACTTGAGTCATTTCTGAAGATAGATAAATCCACTACTTGCAACAACATTTATTGAACTACACACATCAAAATGTATGATTACCAATAAGTTTGTTGCTCGTTCCTTATGGCCTGTGAACAGTATTTCAGTCACTTCACTTTTCGGAGGAAAGTTGCAAGTGTCAGATGATTCAAAATCAAATGACTTTAAAATCCATCATAATGGAATTTTCCATGCGGGTTTCTCCAATGTGACCAAATGCAGTGCCACACATATGTGGTATTCTTTTAGTCTTGCAACATTTAGCGTCAGTGTTATGGATGTATCATATTTCCATCAATATTCATAACATACATCCCATCTAGGATGGAAGCATGTCCCTTCATGTTATTCATAATACTGAACAACAATTGTTGTTTTTATGAACAACTCTTTTGCAACAAACATTGTGCAATGGGCTAGAGTGTACGAAACTCTAAAATGAATTGTGAAAGTAAACCCAGAGGTAATGTATTATTATCAATATTCATAACATACGTCTCATTCATAATGAAAGTATGGCCCTTATGTTATTCATAACACCGAACATCAAAAGTTCTCTTATGAACAACCTTCTTGCAAGATACCTTATGCAAAGGGCTAGAGTGTGAAACTCTAAAATGAATTATGAAAGTAAATACATAGGGAATACACCTATGGATGGCATAGTAACATTTAGTATGTTCCCTGCGTGTATCTAACCTCATTCCTGGCTAGTCTTTCAGGCCATAGTAGTTCTTACATTGAGTTGCAACAGAATGCAATCGAGCGGGTATCTTTGTGATTAACTCACAATACCCAAGAATTAGTGATTAACATGTTTAACCATAATTCCCAAGAACTATATCTTTGACCAGCCTTCTATACATCAAAAACTTGTATGACATTCATACATGAGCTGGATATTCCAGTCTTCTTTCCTTTTGCCTTTATACTTCTAACAGTTTAACTTTCAGTGTTTCTCCTACTCTCAGAAGAAGCACCCAACTTAAGAGTGGCGATAGCCCCGGACTTCCTAGGCGTGAAAGTTTCACTAACACCCTTCGGACACTTCCTTTCTCTTTTTGTTGTTTTATTCACCTTTCATCATATGATAGGCGTTCTCCTGGATCCCTCTCTTATCAGTCTAATGCATAGTAAACTCCTTTACTAATAGTTTGCAAACAAACATTGCTTTGGATATCTCATATCTTTTAGCCTTTGTTTGTCTCTGAAAATGATTTTCAGATTCCACGAATATCACATAACTATCCAAACTTTCGAAGGTTGGGTCTCATGGAAGCAAACGTATTGCACTAGACTGAAACAGAATTCTAGCTTTTGGATCGAAGGACGAGAGTCACATGATCCATAGCATTAGCGGGAGAATACCAAAAGTATGCGATAGGACAAAGTCCTTCTCGGCACTCTAGAGGACAATCCTCACATTACGTTACCAATCGTAGAGTTTTAACCAGATATTTAACAGCTATTCAATTTTAATAGGGAAGGTGGAAACGCGAGCCATTATTCTATAACTATTATGCAAATCACACTTAGACATTGTTCAAAATTAATTGCACTGAGAATTAAAAGAATTAATTCTACAGAGCGCTCCCACTCAAATCAATATCTCTCATAATTGATTGTGAGTGATACAAGATCCACATTTCAATTCAACGCCATTGATGTGGACATCACTGATGACGAGAATTTCAATTGGTGGGCAAACATGCCGATCACATCTCTATGTGACTCTTGTTCATCTTTCGATGGGCGTGTTCCGAGCTCAGGACGATCAAGCCAGAACGTCAAGACAACCAAGTGATCTCGCTGCGAGGTCTGACCTCACCCGCCTCACACTTCTCTAATCGTTCGTACCCATGTGGACATGGCGCACCCCAAAAAGTTAGGTGCCGTGACGGTGCTACACTTGGGAGAACACTAACTACTTGATATTTTGTGAGAGATCACCCTAATAAAAGCGACTACCGCGCAATCAAAAGGGTGCATCATAAGGGATAAACATCTCAGGCAATTCATAATAGCATGATATGGTATAGCCCTTTCTGACGGAGAAGTCTATTATTTCTTCGTCTTCGGCATTCGCGTCGGTGTTCACCTTCGCGAAGATTGCCACCACCTTGTCGATGCACCAAATAATATTGCTATCTCTATAGCTTAATAAAATAAGTGCATTACATAAGGTTGACACGCAGGTCATTAAAGTGCAATCATATGGCTCCAACCATCATGCCGAATCATGACACGCAGGTCATGTTAATATTACATCATATAGTCATCTCATACATAATCAAATTAATATGAGCACTGCTATACCACATCATATGCACATGAAAACCATCCTGCAAAACCAAGTTAGACGCCTCTAATCGGTTTATGCATAATTTCATTTTACGTGGCTTCTAAGGTTTCGAAACAAACCGCAGCTACCAACGTTTTATCATCAAGTATGATAATTCAAGTCGCTAGATTAACATCGCGGGGTGTATGAAACACGAGATAATTAAATCTCGAGCCCCATACTAAACTTCGTCATACGCATGACCCCCGTGCAGATCATATCTGCATTGCCCTTTCGTCTGCGAAATTTCATATTTCTTTTCAACTACGGTGGAATTCAAAGAACTGTTAGCACTTCGTTGATCAATCAGGATCGCGGATTGCCAGAACTTTGAAACTCCACCATACCGTTATCAAGATCAGAAATATGCAAATTCCAGGGAAGCAACAAGAACATCGGGTAACAGATTTCATCTGCTACCCGCACAAATAATTTTCAGCAATAGATCTCATCTACTACCTAATTATATTGTGCAACACCCATACATCTCTATGTATTCTAGATCGCAACCTGCATCTACGCATAACCTGGCTCTGATACCACTGTAAGGTAACGCAGCAGAAAACAAAAAATTTCCGACCTACGCACCAGCCCAGGAACACTATGGAGACTGCATACAAGGTTTGATCTGTTTCGTTACCGACTCGTAGCGCAGCGGAAGTAGAGTCGATGACGATCGGCGGTGCAGATCCCCGCAGCTAGGATTTACAACCTCCCAACCGCGAGGATGTATACCCTCATCCGCCCCTCGGACAGCCCTCCGGGAGGCGGTCGGATAGTCACCCGGACGGTGTCGCGGACAGCCCTCCGGGAGGACCATCGATACTCGAACAGTCACTCGGACAGCCCTTCGGGAGGACCTTCGAAACTCGGACGGTCACACGGACAGCCCTTCGGGAGGCACTCTCGAACTAAGACCGAAACTACGATCTCTCTACAGAGTTGCACACATACGGTGTCATCTATCCGGCAGGGCTTCGCCGTCCAGAACTAGTTCCCACCGGAACCCAGACAGCCTTTCGGCTCTACGAAACTATTTCGCTGGGAGGGAGAGAGAAGCCAGAAATGTCATGGCACTTGTATGTGAGAAGGAAGTGAGTCTGGAGGCAGCCCCTCCACCTCTATTTATAGGAATTCCAAGGGGTAGGGTTTCTTGGCCCCCAAGCCTTCTAGAAACCTTTTTGGGAAAATATCCCAAAAGGTGACTTTTCCATAAATATCCCAAAAAGCACTTTCACTATTCACGACGACATTTTTCAGCGTCTGATCGAACTGAAAATATTCATGTGGGCTTAGAAAATTTCCAGTACCCACCAAAATAATTTTCAACGCGAGCCGGAACAATTCCGGTTTAGTGATTTTCATCTGCGAAAAGCATCTGAAACGGTTTCGGCAGCTCCGGAACAGTTCCCGTTTTCATTCCGGAAAATTCCAAAAAGTTTCCAGAATGATTCTGGCACCCTCCAAGAATTATCAGGCATGTGCCGAAACCAATTTGACTTAATGGTATCCCCTGAAACAACTTTTCAGTTTTATCGAAACTGTTCCGGTGTTCTCTCTGCGGAACTTTTCCGCTGTCCGAAACTTTTCCGGTGTCCGAAACTTTTTCGGTGATTTTCTCTCAGACTCCCTGTCTAGTATTCAGCAGATAGATGATCCTTAAGCGTGTGACCCTATAGGTTCGGTGAAGCATAGACATGACCCGGAACCCCTTCCGATCAATGATCAACATCGGAGCCGTGGACACCCATATTGACCCCTATACCCACACGAATGAATATTCGAGTGAACCTCCAGTTGCCGTGTGCTATTCCTGTTGCTTCGCGATATGTTACAAATACCCGAGGTGAGACATGTTGGCATCCCCGTGGATCAACAACTTGTCCACTATGCCAGTTACCTCGTTACCGGTATTGTTCTCTTTTCTCGTTCCCGTGTTCCGGCATCCCCGTGATCAAATCACAAAGTGTCTGGCCAGACGATGATGGATACCGTAACACCGAGAGGGCCGAGAGATATCTCTCCATCGTCGGAGGAGCAAATCCCAATCTTGAGCTATCAAGTTACTTGACATACTTTTCAATGAACCCGTAAGCCGCCGTAATAGCCACCCATTTACGGATGACGTTTAACAAACCCCAAAGTTCATGAAGCAAGCATGAAGAAACTCGATACTCTCATGGTCTAAGGAATCATGCAAACGTTAACCATCTCTGTGTTATAAACCATTAACTAATGACGAATGTATCTCATAGCATAACATCAATCCGGGTCGATTCAACACAAATGTTCTTCTAATATTGTGCCCTCAAAATTGCCGGCATAGCCATGCCCATGATCAGGAAAACAGGATCATCATGCAATACTTGAGCCAGTCTTAGAGGCCAGACTAGGAATACATTTTACCATTTATTATTCCACACGTGCATATGAGTCTTCCTCCGAGCCTCGTGGTTATTGTAGACTCGAGAACCATAGCATTTATAGCATGGAACATAAACCTAATTATGAACAGGGAGATAATCAATAACATTTATTATTGCCTCTAGGGCATATCTCCTACAAGAGGTGCTTTGTGATGGGTTCAATCTTGCGGTGCTCAATCCCAGTGACAGAAGGGGAGATGACACGTATTTGTATTGTTGCCATTAAGGATAAAAAGAAGGGGTTTATTCATATTGCTTGAATTTGCTTCTCTACATCATGTCATCTTGCTTAAGGCGTTACTCTGTTTTTATTAACTTAATACTCTAGGTGCATGTTGGATAGCAGTCGATGAGTGGAGTAATAGTAGTAGATGCAGGCAGGAGTCGGTCTACTTGTCTCGGACGTGATGTCTATATACATGATCATTGCCTTGAATCCGTCATAATTATTTGCTTTTCTATCAATTGCCCAACAGTAATTTGTTTACCCACCGTATGTTTCTGCGCTCAAGAGAGAAGCCTCTAGTGAAAACTATGGTCCCCGGGTCTATCTTTATTATCATATAAAAAACCTAAAAATACCTTGCTGCAATTTATTTACTTTTATTTAGTTTAGTAATTTACTTTATCAATTTATCTCTATCAGACTTAATCCTTGCAAGTAACCACTAAGAGGATTGACAACGCTCTTATTCGCCTTGGGTGCAAGTGTTTGCTTTTGTGTGTGTAGGTGCTGTTCACTAGATCTTGCTTGGTTCTCCTAATGGATTGATAACCTTGGTTCTTAACTGAGGGAAATACTTATCTCTACTATACTGCATCATCCTCTCCTCTTCGGGGAAATACCAACGTAGTCTACAAGTAGCAAATGCTACCTAACATGTTTAGCATGTAATCTCTTTTTACGGTATAAATATTGAGAAGCGATGAATTAACAACATCAACATAATAATATCCATGAATATAAGAAGCATAATCATTAAACTTTCAAAATATACGATCCTTAACGAATGTTATTCCCCACTCATTTTATCATGTTTGCATGGCATGACTCTGCCTTCACTGCATAAATATAAATCATGAGCACCCCGGTGTTAAACCAAGCAATTGGATCGTACTTCTAATGCGCTTTAGCATTTTCAACTTCGCGCAATACATGAGCGTGAGCCATGGACATAACACAAGGTGGAATAGAATGCGGTGGTAGGGATTAATATGAGAAGTCAAAAAGGAAGATAGTCTCGCATCGACGCGGCTAATCAACGGGCTATGGAGATGCCCATCAATTGATGTCAATGCGAGGAGTAGGGATTGCCATGCAACAGATGCACTAAGAGCTATAAGTATATGAAAGCTCAAACTGAAACTAAGTGAGTGTGCATCCAACTTGCTTGCTCATGAAGTCCTCGGACATTTGAGGAAGCCTGTCATTGGAATATACAAGCCAAGTTCTATAATGACAAAATCCCACTAGTATATGAAAGTGACAACTCAGGAGACTCTCTATATGAAGAACATGGTGCTACTCTGAAGCACAGCTGTGGAAAAAGATAGTAACATTGCCCCTTCTCTCATTTTCTCTCATTTTTTGTGTGGGCTCTTTTTGGCCTCTCTTTTTCTCTTTTTTTCGTCCGGAGTCTCATCCCGACTTGTGGGGGAATCACAGTCTCCATCATCCTTTCCTCACTGGGACAATGCTCTAACAATGATGATCATCACACTTTTATTTACTTACAACTCGATATTACAACTCGATACTAGAACAATATGACTCTATATGAATGCCTCTAGCAGTGTATCAGGATGTGCAATGATCTAGCGTAACATGTATAAAAAATGATGAACGGTGGTTGAGCCACAAATACTATGTCAGCTATATGATCATGCAAAGCAATATGACAATGAAGATGTGTGTCATATAAACGGAACGGTGGAAGTTGCATGGCAATATATCTCAGAATGGCTATGGAAATGCCATAATAGGTAGGTATGGTGGCTGTTTTGAGGAAGATATAAGGAGGCTTATGTGTGATAGAGCATATCATATCACGGGGTTTGGATGTACCGGGAAGTTTGCACCGACTCTCGAGGTGAGAAAGGGCAATGCACGGTACCGAAGAGGCTAGCAAATTGCGGAAGGGTAAGAGGCGTATAATCCATGGACTCACATTAGTCATAAAGAACTCACATACTTATTGCAAAGCCTATTAGCCCTCGAAGCAAAGTACTACTCGCATGCCCGTAGGGAGGAGGTTGGTAGCAGTTAACCATCGTGCACTCCCGATTGTAACAACACTCAAGGATTTCATTTCAGACCTAAGAATGCTCGGACATCCTCACCATGCCGTGACCGACACTTAGATGAACAGTCAATAACACACTTTAATACCGATATTTCTACTAACCAATGATCATGAACCTATATCCTTTCATATTACGACATCAATATCATTAAACCACACGTTTCATATCTAGTCATCTACATGAAAGTTTTTATTATATCCCTCTTGAATACCTATCCTTTATGGACTAATCGGCTAACCCGTGCAAATTGCCATTACTATTTATTGGACTCTCAAAAAGATTTAAGCGAAGCATGAGAGTGCACCTATTTCTTTAAAATATAACCACCGCCGTGCTCTAAAAGATATAAGTGAAGCACTAGAGCAACTACCTAGCTCAAAAGATATAAGTGAAGCACATAGAGTATTATTCTAACAAATCATGATAAATGTGTGTCCCTCTCAAAAAGGTGTGTTCAGAAAAACATGATTGTGGCAAACTAAAAAGCAAACAAAGAAAATAAAACTATAGCACAAGACGCTCCAAGTAAAACTCATATCATGTAATGAATAAAAATATAGCTCCATGTGGTATACCGATAGATTGTAGACGAAAGAGGGGATGCCATCCGGGGCATCCCCAAGCTTAGAGCTTGGGTCTTCCTTGAATATTACCTTGGGTTGCCTTGGGCATCCCCAAGCTTAGGGTCTTGCCGCTCCTTATTCCTTCATCCATCGTGATCTCACCCAAAACTTGAAAACTTCAGCACACAAAACTCAACAGAAACCTCGTGAGATCCGTTTGTATAACAAATAAATCTTAAACTTTAGGTACTGTTATAAATTGATTCATATTTAATTCTTGCTTAATTATACTGTACTCTAACTTCTCCATGACTTATACCCCCCGATATAATCCATAGCATCATTAAAATAAGCGAACTATGCAATAGAAAACAGAATCAGTCTAAAACAGAACAGTCTGTAAAGATCTAATTAAATGTCATACTTCTGTAACTCCAAAAATTGTGAAAAATTAGGAAAACGTAAAAAATTCATATAGAAATACTGTGTAAAAATTTCAAATTTTTCTGGCATTCCAGTGCAGAACCAAAAATCCAGAACCAGGCGCAAAACTTTCTATTTTCAAACAACATCAATTATACTATCATCCAAATCATCCTAAAGGCATTGCTTGGCACAAACACTAATTAAAAGATAAAAACACAATCATAACAGTAGCTATAATTGTGTGATCACACAAAACTGAAATAAAAAGCAAAAAATTAAGATAACTATTGGGTTGCCTCCCAACAAGCTCTTTCTTTATAGCCATTAAGATAGGCTTGAGATTTCAATGATGCTCACATGATAGATGAAACACAAAGAGAGTATCATATAACATGTAACAGCCACATTTAAGTCTAACATACTTCCTATGCATAGGCATTTTATAAGAAAACAATTTATCAAGACGAGCAATATCAAGCATATGCAGATAGGAAAAATGATGCATTTAAAATTTCAACACAAAGAGAGGTAATTTAGTGACATGAAAATTTCTACAACCATATTTTACTCTCGCATAATAATTGCATTTAGGATCATAATCAAATTCAACAATATATCTATCATACAAAATATTCTCTTCATGATCCTCATGCATAAAAGTTTTATAATCTTCCAATATAGTGAGACTAACATCAACTAAAGTCATGACCTCTAAAAACCCACTTTTATCAAAAATTTCATAAGATTGAACACTCTCCAAATATGTGGGATTCTTTTTACCTAAAGTTGACACTCTTCCAAACCCACTTTCAATATTATTGTAAACATTATTATCAATGACATATTCATCATGAGGCTTAAATAAATTTTCAAGATCATAAGAAGCATTATCACCCCAATCATGATCATTGCAATAAGTAGTGGACAAAACAAAATTATCATCCCCAAGCTTTTAGCTTTGCATATCATTAGCACAATTGACATTAATAAAATTTATAATAAAATCATTGCAATCATGCTTTTCATTCAAGGAGCTATCAAGTGTGGGTCCAATAGCAATAATTTCATTTTTAACATAAGGAACTATAGCAAGTTCATCTCCATAAGCATCATTAATATTGGCATCATGGCCATAAGAATAGCAAGCATCACGTTCATCAAGAGGGGATATTTCAATTGAATCAACGGGATCATGATTATCTATAGATTCCTACATATCATTATTTTCTTCAAAAGCAGCAGACATTCTCTCAATAAATTCATTAACATAGGCATTAGGAGCATAGTTTTCATAGCAATATTTAAGTATGGAAAAAATTTCAGATTTGTAGAGAGTAGCATCATACTTTTCAATCAAAGAAGCAACTTCATAAGCACCCTTAAAAGCAACAAATTCTTCGATTTGTTTGATATCATAGTAACTATAAACACCCTTGGCATAAGAAGATAAAATTTCATTATCACTAAACTCACATAGGTAGGGAATGTGTTTTTTAGGGTTCTTAGAGCAACAAGTAAAATCATAAATTTCACATAGATTCCAAGCATAGCATAGCAAACAATTTATTTGATTCCATAAGAGTCTCCCTTTTTGAGACAAACGGTGACGCAAAAAATAAGCATGCTCATCTAATGATTTTCCCTCAACTAAACTAGTTGGGGTTTCAGCACGAGAGCAAACAGATCGAAGATGATCCAAGTAGAAAACTTTAAGTGGATCCATAGTTATCTTTATTTTTACTTTTCTTGAGTCACATAATTATAGCAAGCAAGCAAATAAAAATATTTTTGTGTTTTTGTATTTTATGAGAAGTGGAGGAGATGAAAACGAGAGGCAAATGCAAATAAAAAGTAGAGCAAGTAGATGATAGTTTATGCGAAGGTACTTGATAGGTTTTGATGATGTCTCCCTGGCAACGGCGCCAGAAATTCTTCATGCTACTTGTAAGCTGCATTGGGATTTTCCCCGAAGAGGAGAGGAGATGCAGCATAGTAGAGATAAGTATTTCCCTAAGTGAGAACCAAGGTATCAATCTAGTAGGAGAATCACGCAAAGCCTCGTGAACAGCACCTGCACAGACAAAACCAAATACTTGCACTCAACGCGGGCAAGAGGGTCGTCAATCCCCTTGAACTCGTTACTTGCAAGGATTAAATCTTGTAGTGATAGATAGATAAATTGCAAAATAAAATAAAAGAAATAAAATTGCAGCATAGTATTTTTAGTTTTCTTTTTATGATTAAAGTAGACCCGGGGTCCATAGTTTTCACTAGAGGCTTCTCTCTCGAACACATAGCATACGGTGGGTAGACAAATTACTGTTGGGCAATTGATAGAAAAGTGCATAGTTATGACAATATTCAAGGCAATGATCATGTATATAGGCATCATGTCCGAGACAAGTAGACCGACTCCTGCCTGCATCTACTACTATTACTCCACCCATCGATCGCTATCCAGCATGCATCTAGGGTATTAAGTTTATAAAAACGGAGTAACGCCTTAAGCAAGATGACATGATGTAGACAAAGTAAACCCAATCAATATGAATAAACCCCATCGTTTTACCCTTAATGGCAACAATACAAATACGTGTCTTGTCCCTTTCTGTCACTGGGATATAGAGCACCGCAAGATTGAACCCATTACAAAGCACCTCTCCCGCTGAAGAGAAATCAATCTAGTTGGCCAAACCAAACGGATAGATCAGAGAGAAATACAAAGCTATAAAAATCATGCATATTAAAGTTTAGAAAAGACTCAATTACTTCTCATGAATAATCTGATCATAAACCCACAATTCATCGATCCCAACAAACACACCGCAAAAGAAGATTACATTGAATAGAACTCCAAGAAGATCGAGGAGAACATTGTATTGAAGATCAAAGAGAGAGAAGAAGCCATCTAGCTACTAGCTATGGACCTGTCGTGGTTTTGGCACGACAGATGCCCTAGTGATAGGACTTAGTGATGAGGCCATCGCACGAATGTGGAAGCTTGACGGGGTTGATCGGGAAGCGAAGGACACAGGATTACCTAGGTTCGGCCCCTCACGATGGAGGTAAAAGCCTACGTCCTGCTTGTTTGTTATTACATGGATCTCGATTACAAGGATGCGGATTCGCTAACCTAGCTTTCGAGATATTGCAACTTCGTCTTTCTACCCTAGGTGCCCCCTTTATATAACAGGTCGAGCCCTAGGTTTACATGAGAGTCCGGGTCGTAACATTAACCCGTATCCTACTCTTACTCTAGTTATCTTGTTCTCCAAGGTAATTATCCTGTCTGACCTTTCCTCCACGAGCCGGCTCATACGATAAGCCGGCCTCCACACCGGGTCTCCCTCGAGCCGGCCCATTACGGATCTTCAAAGCCAGACAGTATGATGGACCGCTGAGCTTCATGGCTTCATGGCCGGGTTATCGTCCTGGCGGGTCTCCTTGCTCGGAAACATCCCCAACATTAGCCCCCAATTTGACTTGGATTTATCCATGTTAAACTCCATCCTATAAAACAAAAAGAAAGTACCAATTGCGAAGAGTTTTATCTCTAAGTCTTATTTCCTGAGCCGGCATTTTCTTACGCCCTTCGTCTTTATTCTTCATCAAATATATTTCCCGGGTCAAATATTTTTTGCCGGGTCGTTTTACGTCCTTCAACTTAACACTTTCTCCCTCTCCTGTACATGACGTCACGATCCACTCCCGCAATATCCGGGCATGACATCATAACGAATCTTTGAGTGGTTTTGTATTGTCTTGTCAGGCGTGAAAATCGAGGAGTCCCTTTAGCCAAAATTCACTGCGCCGCCTAGGGCTCCGCACCTGCCGTTTCAGGTTCCTCCGCGCCTATAAAAGGGTTGGCGCCCCTCCGGTTTCACTTTTGCTGCTCCCACTCTTCTCGTCTTCTTCCTCCTCTGCTCCCCGACGCTTCTGCGCCTTCTCGCGCTCGCCACCACCGCCGGAGATAGCACCATCTACAACCTCCATCCGTCACCGGAATCCGTCCAGCACCGCGCAGCCGGATCCGCAACGCCCGAAGATCCCAAGCTTCTGCTTTCAGATCTGTAAGCACCATTTCTCCATTGCCACTAGTTCGTCGGTGTTCTTGAGCGTTCTTCGTAATGGCAGCTCACAGATGCAATATGCCCCACAAATTCCTGTTTTGTTAGGTTGTAGAATCACCCCGCAGCATCACCATCACCTTATAGATCTGTTATATTGCTTCGAACGAATCTCATTGCAACTCCTCCTCCCCCGCGAAGAACAGACCTAGGTTTTAACCTTTTTATTTAAGGCCATTTTTAGATCCGAAAAGTTCCTCAATCGGTTTGAAAGCTGTTTGCAGACTCACTCACATTAAACTTGTCAAAATCTGCTACTAGTGGCCGCTTGCTTATGCCGGCTTGAACTGCCTTGATAGCCATAACCCGGTATGATACCGGTCTACTATTTGATATGATAACCCGGCAAACTTCTGAACATTACCGGCTTATATTATTTCCTGCTTTTCTTGCAGCTGAATCTATGGCTCCAAAAACCAACAAGATCGTCAATTGGGCGAAATCCAACATGTCAAAGCTCAGACTGCAGGCCCTGGTCGACTCCGGGTTACTTCCAACCCAAGAGGAGATTGAGTGGCGAGCCCCTGAGGAAGAAATACATCCTCAACCGGTTCAAAATGAGATAGTCATTTTCGGTGATCACTTGGACAGAGGCTTCCGTCCCTCGGGTTCCAAATTCTTTCGGGATATACTGCACTTCTTCGCTATCAGGCCTCAAGACCTGGGCCCCAACTCCATCCACAACCTGAGCCAATTTCAAGTGTTCTGCGAGGTTTACTTGCAAATTGAGCCGTCCATCAGCTTATTTCAGGAGTTCTACTACCTGAACCATCAGACAGAAAATAAAGGCGGGCCCAGCATAGAGCTTGGCGGGGTCACCATCCAGAGAAGGAAAAACTCAGCTTTCCTGGAAGCTAAGCCGGCCAGCCATCCTAAAGGATGGTATAGGACTTGGTTCTACTGTAAGGACACCTCCCCAAAACAACAGCATCCACTACCGGGTTACAGGGCTGACCGGCTCGATGCCTCCATTACTTTTCCGGGCTTCGCCTCCAGAGCTGAAAGGGAAGCTCTGCAGCCCTGGTACTCCAAAATCAATGCTTTGACCGCCCACAGCCTCACAGGCGTCGACTTGACCTGGACCTGGGTGAGCTGGCGAATCCAGCCTCTCAGCTTTCGGACCTGGCTCATGCACACGTACTCAAGAGAAACCGACGACTCCTTACGGTTCAGCCGGGTCAACCTCCAACAAAAAGATGTCATAAAGTTTGCCAAGAAGCGAGACGAAAGATTCCATTGAGCTTGTGGGGTTAGCTCCCTTCTTCACGGGCAACCCGGCTCCCGATGTAAGCCGCCTTTCATGTTTCTTCCTATCTTACTTTCATTGCCTTGTTTTTATTGTAAACTTTTCCATTCCATCATTTTTCAGGAAAATGCTGATTGGTGGAAGATTGAGCCTCAAGCTCCTACTCCTCCCAAAGACGATGATGGGAAAGAGCCAGAGGCCGACGAAGAGCATGAGGTAGAACTTGATTCCCTTGGTCGACTTTTTAACCAGCTTGCTGACGCCGACTCTACTCAGGAACAAGCTGAAACCAGTCAAGCCGGCGAGTCAGAGGTAACCCTGATCTCCTCAGATTCCGACTCATCAATACCTGTCCCGAAGAAAATCCGAGTTGCGGTCCGCAAAGTCCCATTCTCGCATCCATATGCTCACTTAGATCCATGCTTTCTTTTGAAAAAATCTCAGCATACTAGCACTTCAAAACGGAAGACTCGGAGCAGCGAGGGAGAACTGAGCGGCGGGTTAACTAACGAGCCGCCTACTCGAAGGGCTCGGACCGAAGTCCCACACAGTCCCACTCCTTCTCTCCCTCAAGCCGGTCGTTTCAAAGAGATGTAACCACTGAACGACTCGGCTTATCAAACATCCCCTTCTTCAGATGAATCCAGTGCCACTCAAGCACCGGCATTTAACATCAACCCCGGGTAAAAATTTGACTTTTTTGCTTTTCAAACTTAAACCCTTGCTTTTATCCATTCACTGAATAATTCTTTACCATGTGCAGCGCAAAGGCAATCAAGAAGAAACCTGCTACCAAGCCTTCTGACCCCTCTATTGAGAAAGAAGGTCCTTCTCAGGAAGCAGCAGCAAACAACCCGGATATTCCGGATGAGCCGGCTATGCAAGACGTGCCGTCGCAGCAAGATATTGCAATGAGCCCTGCTCACGCTTCTCCTCCCCTTGTTGATCAGGAAAAGGAAAACATGACAGAAGCACAGCCTGTTGATAAGGCCCAGGACGAGGTAGTGGTGATTGGTGAGAACCAGAACCCTCTGCCAGAAACTTCCACCGCCTTAACAAAAATTCCTGCCAAGGCTGAGTCGCCAATGAAAAATAAAGGGAAGGCGGCTCTTCATTTCCACTCATTTGAAGATCAAGACATTAGTTCACTGCACCAAACTGTCTTGACCCGGCTGTCTGAAATCCGGGACACTGAGATTGCAATGGTGACTTCTCTCAAGCGGAAGTATGAGGTAATCCCTGTCACCTAGCTTTATATACAATATATGTATATATATACATATGTATATATATATATATAGATATATATAGATATATATATAGCCCCCAAGGGCCGGGTCATTATGAGATGATGACCCGGGACTTCTGCAAATGTATCTTCATGTCGATTAATAAATGGTAGGCCCCAAGAACCGGCTCATTATTACATGATGGGCCGGGTCTCTTTATGTATTGATGAAAATCCTATGCATTAGCCCCCAAGTGCCATGTTGAATGACTGCATCTTCATGGGACTTGTTACACTTAGAGAGCTTTGATAGATGTAGCCCCCGAGTGCCGGGTCGACCGCACGGCGGCTCGGGACTTTTATGTGTCTCCTGTAACCTTGTGAAACTGCCATGCAGGACATGCTGAATCAAGTCGAATCACAGGCGGCCAGCTTCCAAAAGGAAGCGAAAAAAGAGAAGAAACTTCGGTAAAAGGCTGAATGCATATCTTCAGATTTCCACAAGTCGCTGCTCACAGTGAAGGAGACCCTGAAGAAGGCCGAAGCAACATTTGAAAATGAGAAGGCCATCCTTGTCAAACGCGCAGAAGAGGCCGAGGCGAAACTTGAGCTGGTGACTCAAGAACTAGCCACTTTGAAAGGACATATCACCACCATGTGCAACGCCATCTTTGGTAAGCTGGAAGAGTCACCAGCCTCCTAAATGTGCCGGTTTAATATGTTGAGCCGGGTTTTTTGATACCTACTCTTCTGTATTTGCAGGCCGAAGAAGTCATAACCTCGTGGAAATGCCATTGGTAAAGCTGAAAGCCGTGTATACCTTTCTGGAACAGCTATACATAGGCGGCTCACGCTGCATCATGGCAGCCAAAAACACCAAAGCTCCTCCCCAACTGATCACGGACATGCTTAAAGAGCTTTCTATTGTGCCGCAATGGTTTCAAGAATGGAAGAAAGCATCTTGTCGCCACGGAGCTCTAACTGCTCTTGCACGTGCCAAGGCCTATGCCCCTGAGCTGGATCCGGCTCAAATAGTGGGTGGATATCCAGAGTTCAATGCCAATGACACACCTTTTACCAAGAAGGATTTTCTTCGGTGTGTGAAAGAAACCCGGGTCGCTGCAACAGCACTAACAGAGGAGATAGATCTCTCAAAGTATCAAGCCGACTATTCGGAAGCCAACGAGCGCATTGAGCCACCGAACCCTCAGCCTGTAGTGCTGACCCGTCCGCGTAAGCAAACCTTCGCCCCTGACGTCGACCCTTCATCTGTGATAACAGCCAATTCAATATTTGAAGCTTTGCGATCCATCCAGTGGGTAGTCGACGAATCGGCAAGTCAGGCAGAAGTGGCGGAGGATGACGAGCGTGAAGAGCCGGCACATGACGACCCATCAGCTTCTGGGGCGAACCTCAACCTGGATCATTAAACTACCGGCTCATAAAACTTTTTATTTGGAAGTAATAGAACATCTGACTTGATCATAGACCTGATGTGGCTTTTAATAGCTGTAGGCGTATAACTTCTGTTGGTGCAAGTGCCATCGTGCACTGTGTTGCGATACTTTGTGTAAAATTTGTCAACTGCTCTTGACTACAATACTTTGTTTCCTTGAAATCCAACATCAATCTTAAAGCTGACGTGTATGATGAGCAGCCCGGCTTCTTGAGCCAATCCAGCAACATGGATCATTAAGTGATGTGCCACCGACAACACCTGAAATAACATTGGTGACCTGGCTATGACGGCAATGAACTCAAACACCAGTGGTGCTGAGTGATAAGATAAAAATCTAAGTTGTAAGACAACCCGGCGATTTTTTATGCCAGCTCATAAATCAAGAAAAACTTTAATGCAGAATGTATGAAATATAAGGATGCATGCATGCAGGCAAGAGATTAAAATAATGCAACTATGCAAAAGTAAAGCCGGCTTTCGAGGCACGACATAAAGACCGGCTTTCGAGGCACGAGTCTGATTCGCTTCTGTGAAGCAGGCTTTCCACCTCTTCTGGTTTATCCTAGCTCTCTGAAAGCCGGCTCTCACGTGACCAACTAGTGTTTTAACTCTGAGGAGTTCAGGGTCACCTCTGTGATTGACTCATCAGGCGTACACCGGGTCACCTTTTTGGAGTAGCATCTTGCTAGCAGGCAAGTTTAACCAAGGAAATTTTGGCGTTTTGCCGGGTTAAAAGGGATGTTAAAGCTAAACTCGATGAGTTGGAAGCCCCCAAGTAACCAATGATCAAAGAATAAAGACTCAACACACAATTTGAGGCGAAACAACAAACTCTCTTATACAGAGATCCCGGCTTTATTTCATTGATCATAATATGTATATACATGATGAAGGTATGTACAAAAGATACTACCCAGTCTATGACATAGGTATAGTATGGCCGGAGATGTGCAATGTTCCAGGGTCGGCTGCCCTCCTCCTCAGAGGTACATGACTTATTTGCTTCACGTCTGTCAATGATGTCTACTACACAACTTATTCTTGTAGACTCGTGTTGGGCCTCCAAGCGCAGAGGTTTGTAGGACAGTAGCAATTTTCCCTCAAGTGGATGACCTAAAGTTTATCAATCTGTGGGAGGCATAGGATGAAGATGGTCTCTCTCAAACAACCCAACAACCAAATAACAAAGAGTCTCTTGTGTCCCTAACACACCCAATACAATGGTAAATTGTATAGGTGCACTAGTTCGGCGAAGAGATGGTGATACAAGTGTAGTATGGATAGTAGATATAGGTTTTTGTAGTGCGAACAATAAAAAAACAGCAAGGTAGCAAGTAACAAAAGTGAGCATAAACGGTATTGCAATGCTTAGAAACAAGGCCTAGGGTTCATACTTTCGCTAGTGCAATCTCTCAACAATGCTAACATAATTGGATCATATAATCATCCCTCAATGTGCGACAAAGAATCACTCCCAAGTTCCTATTAGCGGAGAACATAAGATAGAAATTGTTTGTAGGGTACGAAACCACCTCAAAGTTATCCTTTCCGATCGATCTATTGAGCTATTCCTATAAGTGTCACAAACAGCTCTAGAGTTCGTACTAAAATAATACCATATGATACACATCAACCAACTCTAATGTCACCTAGATACTCCAATGTCACCACAAGTATTCGTGAGTTGATTATACGATATGCATCAAACAACTTCCTAGTCATAATATTCAATCCACACAAAAAATTCCAAGGAGCACCCCAAAGTTTCTATCGGAGAAAAGATAATGAAAACGTGCATCAACCCCTATGCATAGATTACCCCAATGTCACCACGGGAATCCGTGAGTTGAGTGTCAAAACATATATCAAGTGAATCAATATAATACCCCATTGTCACCACGGGTATTCATATGCAAGACAAACATCAAGTGTTCTCAAATCTGAAATATTCAATCCAACAATAACGAAACCTCAAAGGGAAAAGATTCGATTCATCACAACAAGGATAGAGAGGGAAGAAACACCATATGATCCAACTATATTAACAAAGCTCGTGATACATCAAGATCGTGCCAAATCAAGAAGACGAGAGAGAGAGAGAGAGATAAAACACATAGCTACTGGTACAAACCCTCAGACCCGAGGGTGAACTACTCCCTCCTCGTCATGGAGACCGCCGGGATGATGAAGATGGCCTCCGGTGATGATTCCCCCCTCCGGCAGGGTGCCGGAAAAGGGCTGTAGATTAGATCGTGGAGGTACAGAGGCTTGCGGCGGCGTAAAAACTCATCTAGGTTAAGTTTCGGGGGTTTCTGAATATATATGATTTTTCAGCGTTGGAATCACGCGAAGAGGTGCCACATGGGGCCCATGAGGCACCAGGGCGCGCCTGGGGGGGCGGGCAGGCCCGCCCAGGTGGCTTGTGGGGCCCCTGTGGCTCTTCTGCTACTTCCCCGAAGCTTCCTGGGTCCGTTTCCTTCCAGAATAAAATGTCAAAAAGTTTCGCTGCATTTGGACTTTATTTGATATGGATTTTCTGGAAAACCAAAAACAAGCAGAAAACAACAACTGGCACTGGGCACTAGGTCAATATGTTATTCCATAAAAATCATATAAAAGTCATATAAAAGTGCACCAAAATCATACAAAACTATAATAAACAGGGCATGAATACTTCATAAATTATAGATACGTTGGAGACATATCATCATCCCCAAGCTTAATTCATGCTCGTCCTCGAGTAGGTAAATGATAAAAGAAATAATTTATGAAGTGTGAATGCTAGCATATTGCATAAGTTTGATCAATGATAATTTCAATCACTTTTTGTAGCATCAATATATATCATAATCAGTAGCTCATCTCATAAAACTTCTCATGATCAAGTAGCAAGCTATTCACATGTTTAAAGTATAGGCCATAAACTTTCTTGAAAACTAACAAACTATGTTCTCAGTCATCAAACAATTACAATTCATCTTATTTTTAGGAAGGGTCTATGTAAGAGCTTTGATCTAGCAAATTCCACATACTCAACCATTTTTAGTCTTCCATGATTGCTGACACTCAAAGCATATTTTTAGAACAAACCATTTCAGTCAAACACATAGGAAGATAGGGGATTAATGTTTCGCCTCCCAACTTATTTATCTCAGGGATAATGTCAACAATAATAACTCATGATCACCTATATTCAACTGGATATATGTGCCTGGATCTTTCCCTACCACATAATGCTTGCCAACTAAAGAATAAATAGAGCGGAATAGGGATGAACATTAATGACTCTTGCATAAAAGTAAATACAAAAAAGTAAAAGATAGGCCCTTCGCAGAGGGAAGCAGAGGTTGTCATGCGCTTTTTGTTGTTGGATGCACAAGCCCTTAATGCAAAGGAACGTCACGTTATATTGCCCCTTGTGATAGCAACCTTTATTATGCAGTCCGTCGCTTTTATTTCTTTACCATCACAAGTTCGTACAACGCTTATTTTCCCTTGCAATAAAAGATCATACATATTTTAGGAACAATTCTTATTGCTTTTTGCACCGATGACAACTTACTTGAAGGATCTTATTCAATCCATAGGTAGGTATGGTGGACACTCATGGGAAGAAACTGGGTTTAAGGGTTTTTGGATGCACAAGTAGTATTTCTACTTAGTTCGAATTTTTGGCTAGCAAAAGATCCTAAGCAAGCACCACATGTTAGAGGATCCATGACAATATAACTTCTATGTGAATATAAACAAACATAACTCATTACGTTGTCTTCCTTGTCCAACATCAACTACTTGATCAAGCTTGAAAATAATTAATGGGGGCTCACAATCATAGAAGATGTCCAAGATAGTATATTTATATGTGAAATTTCTCTTCCTTCAAAATTCTTTCATGAATTGTTCAAGTGACCAATGCTATGTTTGTTAACTTTCAATAAATTTTACCACTTATACTTCTTGTATGTGAAGTCACTACTCCCCATGGGACAAGCATATGAAGCATATAAAATTTCAACTTTATGATATTCAATTCTTTCACAATTTACTCATAGGATATAAGTGAAGCACAAGAGTAGATGACAAACTACTCCAAAAAGATATAAGTGAAGATCAAATGAGTAGTTAAGCAAATAGGTAGCTATGTGAGGACCCTCTCTCATTTGAAAATTTCAGATCTTATTATTTTATTCAAACAGCAAGAAAAACAAAATAAAATGACATTCCAAGAATATCACATATCATGTGAAGAAGCAAAAACTTAGGCTCAACCAAAACTGACCGATAATTGTTGATGAAGAAAGGTGGGATGCCTACCGGGGCATCCCCAAGCTTAGATGCTTGAGACTTCTTGAAATAATAATTTGGGATGCCTTGGGCATCCCCAAGCTTGAGCTCTTGTGTCTCCTTAATTCCTCTCATATCATGGCTTCTCCTAAATCTTTAAAAACTTCATCCACACAAAACTCAACAAGAACTCGTGAGATAAGTTAGTATAAATCAACACAAAACCTTAACATTCTCTACTGTAGCAAATCACTAAAATTATAATTTAACATTGCATACTAAATGTCTCTGCATATTTAATACTCCTATCCTCAAATAGAATCATTAAACAAGCAACATATGCAAACAATGCAACTATAACCGAAATCTGCCAAAACAGAACAGTCTGTAAAGGAAGAATAAGAATCCATACTTTCCTAACTCCAAAAATTCTGAAAAATTACCACGTGACAGAGAACTCATGCATGCTTACTGTGTAAAAAATTCAGATTTTTATCATGACTATTAAGGAGAATTCTGGACATAACAGAAAACTTTCTGTTTTCAAACAACAACACATGAACTTGCAAACTGAGCATGGTAAAGGCTATAATTGGCATTTTATTGAACTAAAAGATACAAGACATGATTATTTATAACACCAAGCAAATATAAACAGAATAAAATGACTCTCCAAGCAAAACTCGTATTATGTGACAAATAAAAATATAGCTCCAAGTGAGGTTACCGATAGTGTTGAAGACGAAAGAGGGGATGCCTTCCGGGGCATCCCCAAGCTTAGACGCTTGAGTCTTCCTTGAATATTACCTTGGGGTGCTTTGGGAATCCCCAAGCTTAGGGTCTTGCCACTCCTTATTCTCCTCATATCGATATCTCACCCGAAACTTGAAAACTTCAATCACACAAAACTTAACGGAACTTGTGAGATAGGTTAGTATGATAAAAATAAATCATTCACTTAGGTACTGTCAAGACAAGATTCATAATTGTTCTCACATAATTACTACTGTATTCTATCATTTACACAATTTATATTACTCAATATAAGCTATGGAAACACTAAAACAAGCAAACTATGCACCGAAAACAGAATCTGTCAAAAATAGAACAGCGTGTAGTAAGCGATTTAAAAACCATACTTCTGTACCTCCAAAAATTCTGAAAATTTATGAAAACGTAAACAGTTTCTAACACAATACTGTGTAAAAATTTTAGAATTTTCTCACGCTCCAGTACAGAATAGAAATTCCAGCACTGGACGCAAAAGTTTCTGTTTTTGCACAGCATCAAATCAACAAGCATCCACACTATCCCAAAGGCTTTACTTGGCACATTATTGAAAGAAAACATATGAAACATGATTAATACAGTAGCTTAATCTTGTGAACACACAAAAACAGAAGGTATAAGTATTGGGTTGTCTCCCAACAAGCGCTTTTCTTTAATGCCTTTTTAGCTAGGCATGATGATTTCAATGATGCTCGCATAAGAATAAAGAATTGAAACATAAAGAGAGCATCATGAATCATATGACAAGCACATTTAAGCCTAACCCACTTCCTATGCATAGGGATTTTGTGAGCAAACAATTTATGTGAGCAAGAATCAACTAGCATAGGAAGGCAAAACAAGCATGACTTCAAAACTTTCAACACATAGAGAGGAAACTTGGTATTATTGAGATATGTAGAAGCAAATGTTCCTCTCTCATAATAATTTTCAGTAGCATCATGAATGAATTCAACAATATAGCTATCACATAAAGAATTCTTTTCATGATCTACAAGCATAGAAATTTTCTTACTCTCCACATAAGCAAATTTATTCTCAACAATAGTAGTGGGAGCAAATTCAATGAAATAACTATCATATGATACTTGATTGGCATAATCAATTTGAGCATTAAAATCATGATGACAAGTTTCATGGTTATCATTATTCTTTATAGCATACATGTCATCACAATAATCATCATAGATAGCAACTTTGTTATCATAGTCAATTGAAACCTCTTCCAAAATAGTCGAATCATCATAAATAGGAGGCATGCTATTATCATAATAAATTTTCTTATCAAAACTTGGGGGAGTAAAAATATCATCTTCATCAAACATAGCATCCCCAAGCTTATGGCTTTGCATATCATTAGCATCATGGATACTCATAGAATTCATACTAACAACATTGCAATCATGCTCATCATTCAAATATTTTATGCCAACCATTTTATTGAATTCTTCTTCTATCAATTGAGCACAATTTTCCGATACATCATTTTCAAGAAATACATGATAAAGATGAATAATATGAGGCAACCTCAATTCCATTTTTTGTAGTTTTCTTTTATAAGCCAAACTAGTGATAAACAAGAAACTAAAAGATTTGATTGCAAGATCTAAAGATATACCTTCAAGCACTCACCTCCCTGGCAACGGCGCCAGAAAAGAGCTTGATGTCTACTACACAACTTATTCTTGTAGACTCGTGTTGGGCCTCCAAGCATAGAGGTTTGAAGGACAGTAGCAATTTTCCCTCAAGTGGATGACCTAAGGTTTATCAATCCGTGGGAGGCGTAGGATGAAGATGGTCTCTCTCAAACAACCCTGCAACCAAATAACAAAGAGTCTCTTGTGTCCCCAACACACCCAATACAATGGTAAATTGTATAGGTGCACTAGTTCGGCGAAGAGATGGTGATACAAGTGTAGTATGGATAGTAGATATAGGTTTTTGTAGTGCGAACAATAAAAAACAGCAAGGTAGCAAGTAACAAAAGTGAGCATAAACGGTATTGCAATGCTTAGAAACAAGGCCTAGGGTTCATACTTTCGCTAGTGCAATCTCTCGACAATGCTAACATAATTGGATCATATAATCATCCCTCAACGAGCGACAAAGAATCACTCCCAAGTTCCTATTAGCGCAGAACATAAGATAGAAATTGTTTGTAGGGTACGAAGCCACCTCAAAGTTATCCTTTCCTATCGATCTATTGAGCTATTCCTATAAGTGTCACAAACAACCCTAGAGTTTGTACTAAAATAACACCATATGATACACATCAACCAACTCTAATGTCACCTAGATACTCCAATGTCACCACAAGTATCCGTGAGCATTGTTAAGGAAATCGGTAACTGGTAGCTGCTCGGTCGGCTTGGGAGTAGCGATTAATCCGTGAATCGGCCTATTAACTGGATTAATCGGTCGACCATTAATCGGTAGATTAAATAGGAACCTGCCAACATATATCTATTTTTTTAGGTATTATACCATACTCTCATGCTCTCAACTATGTAATATACCAAATATGTTACGATTTGGTCAAACCCTATCTATTGAAGAGTGAGAGGGGGATGGGAGGCATTACGGGCCAAAAATTTGGGCTTTGTTTGCCTCTACGTTAATGGGCCAGCAGCGATTAATCGGCCTGAGAACCCATTAATCGGTCTCACAGGCAAGTTAATCGGCCTGACAAGTTAATGCGGTGAATAGGTGCTATTCGATTCGGCCATCCTACGAGTAGCGACTAACTGGCCCGTTAACTGATTAATCGGAAGAATTCTTGAACAGTGTCCGTGAGTTGATTATACGATATGCATCAAACAACTTCATAGTCATAATATTCAATCCACACAAAGAACTCCAAGGAGCACCCCAAAGTTTCTATCGGAGAAAAGATAATGAAAATGTGCATCAACCCCTATGCATAGATTACCCCAATGTCACCACGGGAATCCGCGAGTTGAGTGCCAAAACATATATCAAGTGAATCAACATAATACCCCATTGTCACCACGGGTATTCATATGCAAGACATACATCAAGTGTTCTCAAATCTGAAATATTCTATCCAACAATAACGAAACCTCAAAGGGAAATGATTCGATTCATCACAACAAGGATAGAGAGGGAAAAAACACCATATGATCCAACGATACTAACAAAGCTCGCGATACATCAAGATCGTGCCAAATCAAGAACACGAGAGAGAGAGATAAAACACATAGCTACTGGTACAAACCCTCAGCCCCGAGGGTGAACTACTCCCTCCTCGTCATGGAGAACGCCGGGATGATGAAGATGGCCTCCGGTGATGATTCCCCCCTCCGGCAGGGTGCCGGAAAAGGGTTGTAGATTAGATCGTGGAGGTACACAGGCTTGCGGCGGCGTAAAAACTCATCTAGGTTAACTTTCCGGGTTTTTTGAATATATATGATTTTTCAGCGTTGGAATCACGCGAAGAGGTGCCACAGGGGGCCCACGAGGCACCAGGGCGCGCCTGGGGGGGGGCAGGCGCGCCCATGTGTCTCGTGGGGCCCCTGTGGCTCTTCTGGTGCTTCCCCGAAGCTTCCTGGGTCCGTTTCCTTCCAGAAAAAATCGTCAAAAAGTTTCGCTGCATTTGGACTTCATTTGATATGGATTTTCTGGAAAACCAAAAATAAGCAGAAAATAGCAACTGGCACTGGGCACTAGGTCAATATGTTAGTCCCTAAAAATCATATAAAAGCCATATAAAAGTGCACCAAAATCATACAAAACTATAATAAACGTGGCATGAATACTTCATAAATTATAGATACGTTGGAGACGTATCAGTCAAGAAGGTAGTATGACCTGTAGGGGAACGCGACAGAAAACAAAAAAATTCGGTACAACGAGCACGCCCAGGATCACTATGGAGACTGCATACAAGGTTTGATCTGATCCGTACCGACTCGAAGCGCAGCGGAAGAAGAGTCGGTGTAGATCGTCGGTGCAGATCCCTGCAGCTAGGATTTACAACCTCCCAACCGCAAGGATGTACTCCCACTCCGGACAGCCCTTCGGGAGGCGGTCGGACAGTCCCCCGGACGATGTCGCGGACAGCCCTTCGGGAGGACCCTCGGAACCCGAACAGTAACCCGGACATCCCTTCGGCTCTACGAAACTATTTCGTGGGAGGGAGAGAGAAGCCAGACAAGTCAAATGGCATGTGTATGAGAGTAAGGATGAGATTTGGGGCTGCCTCCCCACCTCTATTTGTAGGATAGCCAAGGGGTAAAAGTGGTATACAAAAAATACCAAAGTACCCCCACTTTATGCCTTTTCAAAAAAGAATAAAGCAAAGAAGGGTGGCAAGTGGAGCTCCATGGAGCCCCACCTCCCTTGGCCGGCCACATCTTGGGGCCCCCCCCCATGGGGGGCTTCCTTATCCACCAAGTCCATCTAGAAGCCTTTTTGGAAATATCCAAAAAGGTGCTTTCCCAAAAATATCCAAAAAGCACTTTCACTATTCACGAAGACATTTTTCTGCGTCCGTTAAATCCCAAATTATTTCTGTGTGCCTAGAACAATTCTAGTACCCACACAAACAATTTTGAACGCGTTCCGAAACAATTTCGGAACAATGTTTTCTTCAGCGAAAAGCTATCATAGCGGTTCCGGCTGCTCCGGAACATTTTCGGCTTTCTCTCCGGAAAAATTCCAGAATTTACCAGAACGATTCTGGCACCCTCCAAGAATTTCCAGACATGTGCCGGAACCAATTTGACTTAATGGAATACCCTGAAACAACTTTTCAGTTTCATCGGAACTATTCCGGTGTTCTCTCCGGAACGTTTCTGTTTCGTCCGAAACTTCTTCGGTGATTTTCTCTCAGACTCCCCGTCTAGTATTCAGCAGATAGATGACCCTTAAGCGTGTGACCCTATAGGTTCGGTGAAGTATAGACATGACCCCGAACACTTTCCGATCAATGATCAACATCGGAGCCGTGGACACCCATATTGACCCCTACACCCACACGAATGAATATTCGAGTGAAACTCCAGTTGCCGTGTGCTATTCTTGTTGCTTCATGATATATTACAAAACCCGAGGTGATATTTATGCATCCCCGTGGATCAACAACTTGTCCACTATGCAAGTTACCTCGTTACCGGTTTTGTTCTCTTTACTCGTTTCCGTGTTCCGGCATCCGAGTGATCAAATCACAAAGTTTCTGGCCAGACGATGATGGATACCGTAACACTGAGAGGGCCCGAGAATATCTCTCCATCGTCGGAGGAGCAAATCCCAATCTTGAGCTATCAAGTTACTTGACATACTTTTCCATGAACCCGTAAGCCGCCGTAATAGCCACCCATTTACGGATGACGTTTAACAAACCCCAAAGTTCATGAAGCAAGCACGAAGAAACTTGACACTCTCATGGTCTAAGGAATTATGCAAACATTAACTATCTCTATGTTATTAACCATTAACTCATGACGAATGTATCTCATAGCATAACATCAATCGGGTCGATTCAACACAAGTGTTCTACTAACATTGTGCCCTCAAAATTGCCGGCATAGACATGCCCATGATCAGGAAAACAGGATCATCATGCAATACTTGAGCCAGTCTTAGAGGCAAGACTAGGAATACTTTTTACCGTTTATTATACCACACGTGCACAAGAGTTTCCCTCCGAGCCTCGTGGTTATTGCAGACTCGAGAATCATTGCAGTTATAGCTTGGAATATAAACATTCATTACAAACTCGGAGATACAAAGTAACTGATATTACTGCCTCTAGGGCATATCTCCTACATGACCCGTTATTGAGATTCTTGCTGACGATAAAAGGTCCTTCCCAAGGAGGCGATAGTTTATGCATGCCTATCTGATCTTGTATCAGACGGAGCACTAAGTCGCCTTCCTGAAAGGTACGGCTTCGAACTCTACGGCTGTGATAACGACGTAGGTCTTGTTGATAGATTGCAGATCTGGACGCAGCAAGTTCACGTTCCTCTTCCAGAGCATCAAGAGCATTTTGGCGAGCCTGCTCATTATCAGCTTCCACATATGATGTAACTCGAGGGGAATCATGATGAATATCACTTGGAAGGACATCCTCTGCACCATAGACCAGGAAAAACGGCGTGTAGCCTGTCGACCGGTTGGGAGTGGTCTGTATGCTCCAAAGTACTGTAGGTAACTCCTCTTCCCAGCAACCCGGCGTGCGTTGTAAAGGCACCATGAGCCGGGGTTTGATGCCACATAGAAATTCTTGATTAGCACGTTCTGCCTGTCCATTAGACTGAGGATGTGCCACAGATGCTACGTCCAACCTGATGTGCTCCTGTTGACAGAACTGCTTCATGACTCCTTTGGGAAGATTAGTGCCATTGTCTGTAATAATGCTATGTGGATAGCCAAAATGATAGATTAGCTTTTTGAGGAATTTAACAGCTGTAGCAGCGTCACAACGACTGACCGGCTCTGCATCAACCCACATAGTGAATTTATCAACTGCTACCAATAAGTGAGTATGCTTATTCTTAGATCTCTTCAAGGGCCCGACCATATCAAGCCCCCAGACTGCAAAGGGCCAGGTTATTGGTATCATCCTCAACTCTTGAGCCGGCACATGAGCTTGACGAGCAAATTTCTGACAACCATCACACTTGCGCACAATATCCTCGGCGTCTGCATGAGCTGCGAGACAGTAAAAGCCATGCTGAAATGCTTTTGCGACCAATGATCTTGAGCCGGCATGATGGCCACAATCACCAGAGTGGATATCGTTGAGAATTACACGACACTCCTCAGGAGAAACACAACACTGAAAAATGCCTGTGACGCTTCGTCTATGTAACTCACCATTGACTATATATAGTCATGGACTTGGACCGCCTGATGATCTGCCGAGCGATGATTTCCTCTGCTGGGAGCTCGCCACGGCTTAAATAAGCCAGGTAAGGCACGGTCGAATCTGGTATAGCATGAACAGCGGCCACCAATGCTGCTTCTGGATCAGGAATAGC
The DNA here is from genome assembly GCA_039707655.1 of Elymus sibiricus. Lineage (NCBI taxonomy): Eukaryota > Viridiplantae > Streptophyta > Magnoliopsida > Poales > Poaceae > Elymus > Elymus sibiricus. The sequence goes on along the minus strand of CM077666.1, from coordinate 160,827,092 downwards.
AAGGCCCTCCTCTATCGGTAAGTTCACCGACGGGTTGTGTAGAACATCAAGAAAGACATTGGGTGGAAAAGGCTTCCGCTGAGACCCCAAACGAGACAATGCATCTGCTGCCTCATTAAGCCGGCGATCAATATGATCAACTTGATATCCCGTGAAATCCCCAGCAATGTTCATGACTTCGTGTCGATAAGCTGCCATGAGGGGATCCTTGGAATCCCAGGTTCCAGAAACTTGCTGAGCCACCAAATCTGAGTCGCCCAGGCATCTGACTCGGCTTAAGTTCATCTCCTTCGCCATACGGAGCCGATGAAGCAAAGCGTCATATTCAGCTGCATTGTTAGTACAAGGAAACATAAGCCACAAAACATAACAAAACTTGTCACCTCGTGGGGAAGTTATTACAACTCCAGCCCCCAAGCCTTCCAATTGTCTGGAACCGTCAAAGTGAAAAAACCAATATGTGGTATCCGGCTTCTCCTCCGGAGCCTGCAATTCAGTCCAGTCATTGATGAAATCCACCAATGCTTGAGATTTAATAGCAGTCCGTGGCATATATTTGAGATGATGTGGCCCCAGCTCAATAGCCCACTTGGCAACCCGGCCAGTAGCCTCCCAGTTTTGAATTATGTCGCCAAGAGGTGCTGAACTGACCATAGTAATTGGGTGCTCATGGAAGTAATGCTTCAATTTGCGGCTTGCCATAAACACACTGTAGACCAGCTTCTACCAATGCGGATACCGCTGCTTGGACTCTGTTAAAACTTCACTGATGTAATACACAGGGCGCTGAATTGGGTACTCCTTGCCTACTTCTTTGCATTGCACAACCACTACAACACTGACGGCTTTGCTGTTGGCTGCGATATATAACAACATTGGCTCCTTCTCCTAAGGAGCAGCAAGGATGGGCGGCTCAGACAATTGCTTCTTGAGAGACTCAAAGGCTTGACCTGCAGCATCGCTCCAAACAAAGTTGTCTGACTTTCGGAGCAACTGGTAAAGTGGAATTGCCTTCTCCCCAAGCCGGCTGATGAACCGGCTTAACGCCGTGACCCGCCCGGCCAGCTTCTGGACGGCATTGAGATTTGTCGGCTTAGCCAGGGTCGTGATTGCTTTGATCTTTCCCGGGTTGGCCTCAATTCCGCGCTCACAAACTAGGAATCCCAGTAATTTCCCTGCAGGAACACCAAAGACACACTTCTCCGGGTTGAGCTTCATCTGGTAAACTCGGAGGTTGTCAAACGTTTCCTTGAGATCATACAACAAGGTTTCCTTCTTCCGAGATTTGACCACGATATCATCGACATATGCATGAACATTCCGCCCAATCTGCTTATGGAAACAATGTTGGACACAACGTTGATAAGTCGCATGTGCACACTTCAGACCAAATGGCATGGACGTATAGCAGAAAGCTCCAAAAGGTGTGATGAAAGCCGTCTTTTCCTGGTCCTCCTGCTTCATCTTGATCTGATGATAACCTGAGTAGGCATCCAGAAAGCATAAACACTCACAACCTGCCGTGGCGTTAATGATCTGGTCAATACGGGGCAGAGCAAAAGGATCACTGGGACAGGCTTTATTTAGGTCCGTGTAATCAACACACATTTGCCAAATCCCGTTTTTCTTCAGAACAAGCACCGGGTTAGCCAGCTATTCTGGATGAAAAACCTCAACAATGAACCCGGTAGCTAGGAGCCGAGCCACTTCTTCGCCAATAGCTTTCCGCCTTTCCTCATTAAAACGATGGAGATACTGACGAACAGGTTTAAACTTAGGATCCACATTAAGGGAGTGCTTAGCAAGTTCTCTTGGTACACGAGGCATGTCAGAAGGTTTCCATGCAAAAATGTCCCGATTCTCATGGATGAACTCGATGAGCGCGCTTTTCTATTTTGGATCCATATTCGCCCCGATGGTAAACTGCTCAGAAGAATTACCAGGAGTAAAATCCACTTGCTTGGTGTCTCTGGCCAACTTGAATTTTAGCAAAGGGTCAGACTCAGTCATTGGCTTCTTCAGAGAGGTTCTATCAGCCGGGTCAACATTGTCCTTGTAGTACTTCAGCTCTTCTGCCGCACAAGCCGACTCAGCATAAGCTGCATCTCCTTCCTCGCACTCAAGTGCAACTTTCCGGTTACCCTCAACAATAAAGGTACCCTTCGGACCAGGCATTTTTAATTTCAGATAAACATAGCACGGACGTGCCATGAATCGCGCGTAAGCCGGCCTCCCGAAGAGGGCATGATAGGGGCTTTTAAGCTTCACCACTTCGAAAGACAAGAACTCCGAGCGATAATTAAATTCATCGCCGAAGGCCACCTCCAGAGAAATCCTACCAATGGGATAAGCCGACTTGCCAGCGACAATGCCATGAAAAATTGTAGTGGAAGGGGTGAGCTGTTTCTCGGACAAGTTCATCCGTCTGAAAGTATCATAGTAAAGGATATTTGACAGTGTTCTGGACTAGGGGGTACTCACCACGTCGTCTACCGACCAGATGGGTCGGGCCAAGGATCCCCATGACGGTTTACTAATGGGCCACTTCGGGCAGCCCATGACGCATACAAGGAAGACTCCACAAGACTTGGCGCCTGAGACGAGGACTCTCCTAAACCCTAAGCCTCCGGTACATTATATAAACCGAGGCCAGGCTAGTCGATAGATCAACTCATATTCATTAGAACAATCTCGTGGTAGATACATGTACTCTGTACTACACCCCATATGAATACAATCAAAAGCAGGACGTAGGGTGTTATCTCTTCAAGAGAGCCCAAACCTGGGTAAAATCCTGTGTCCATGTTACCATCGCACCAAGACACCTAGCTCAGGACCCCTACTACGAGATATGCCAGATTTAGAACCGACACTGGTGCTTTGATTGAGAGCCCGCTGGGTGATCGTCACAGATCGATGGGATGATTAGGTGATATCTTTTCAGTTAGATCTGCTCTACGTAAATTATCTTTTTCTTTTCCAAATCATTGCTGCTGGCTCCATGCTACTTTGGTTGCAGACGGATCGGCATGGAAAAATTAGCGGCGACGGCCATACCCTGGCAATACGCCGGACCCGAGCTTCCCTGCGGTTACTAGACTTGCACGCGCCATGGAGGTCCCTAGGAGGCTGGCGCGCAGGCAGCAATTTGTGCAAATCCAACCAAGGGGCGCTCCAGCCAAGGAGTCGCGATCGGAGACAGGCCGATAAAGCGGCAAGCCACAGGGAGATTTGACCCTTCCTTTTCTTTATTGTTTAGCTAAAGGAGCCGTGTACGCTTCTAACTACTAGTAGTATAGTTTGCTTTTCATGCACGTATTACTACTAGTCGCCTTATACATCTCTTACGTATAATCAAAGTGTGCTAATTGTTCGTGATTTGGAGCCTGGATTTCAGTCTGCGGGTCGGCAGATACGGTATGTTATATACTAGAACTTCGCCACGACGTCAGCGCGAACACCTCATCACCGATGTTCACCGAACTTTGACTCGCGTCCACGCGCCGCCGCACCATCATGCCATCAATCCGACCTTTGCATAATCGACCTTGACTATGCCACGCCACCTCGACGAGCCAACGTCGGCGTCCCGCCCGCGTCGATCAAGTTGTGGCATCACCTCGCCACGCGTCCCCGTGCCGGCATCTCTGCGCCGCCACTCCACTGGACCGACCTCGGCAATCAGGCCATATTTCTTTAATCATTTACTTCACTTAAATTAATTAAGTAGAAGGATTATTTTATCTTTATTTGTTATTACTCTTGCCTTGCACTATTTTATGTGTATAGGTAAATGGTTAGACCGGGCCGCGTTGTTACCACGGCGTGCCGACGTTGTCGTCCCGCCTCCGTCGACCAAATCGCGCCATTACCTCGGGGCACCACTTCTTTAAGCCGACGTATACCGCGCCGCCCTGCTCCAGCATGTCGGCCGACCAATGGACATCGGCATCATCCACCAGGGAGATCCTCTTGTCTCCTTACTTTAAAGTAAATTATATAAGTATCAAGGCTGTTGGTTACTGCCAAGATGCACTATTCATCAAACGATTAGTACACGGATGCTTTGACAAGAAATACTAATCTACATAAAGCTCTGTGCCAGCTTTTTTTACTTTTCAGGTGCTTTGTACGTGATGTCTACTACACAACTTATTCTTGTAGACTCGTGTTGGGCCTCCAAGCGCGGAGTTTTGTAGGACAGTAGCAATTTTCCCTCAAGTGGATGACCTAAGGTTTATCAATCCGTGGGAGGCATAGGTTGAAGATGGTATCTCTCAAACAACCCTGCAACCAAATACAAGAAATCTCTTGTGTCCCCAACACACCCAATACAATGGTAAATTGTATAGGTGCACTAGTTCGGCGAAGAGATGGTGATAAAAGTGTAGTATGGATAGTAGATATAGGTTTTTGTAATCTAAAAATATAAAAACAGCAAGGTAGCAAGTAACAAAAGTGAGCACAAACGGTATTGCAATGCTTAAAAACAAGGCCTAGGGTTCATACTTTCACTAGTGCAATCTCTCAACAATGCTAACATAATTGGATCATATAACCATCCCTCAACGTGCAATAAAGAATCACTCCCAAGTTCCTATCAGCGGAGAACATAAGATAGAAATTGTTTGTAGGGTACAAAACCACCTCAAAGTTATCCTTTCCGATCGATCTATTGAGCTATTCCTATAGGTGTCACAAACAGCCCTAGAGTTCGTACTAAAATAACACCATATGATACACAACAACCAACTCTAATGTCACCTAGATACTCCAATGTCACCACAAGTATCCGTGAGTTGATTATACGATATGCATCAAACAACTTCATAATCATAATATTCAATCCACACAAAGAACTCCAAGGAGCACCCCAAAGTTTCTATCGGAGAAAAGATAATGAAAACGTGCATCAACCCATATGCATAGATTACCCCAATGTCACCGCGGGAATCCGCGAGTTGAGTGCCAAAACATATATCAAGTGTTCTCAAATCTGAAATATTCAATCCGACAATAACGAAACCTCAAAGGGAAAAGATTCGATTCGTCACAACAAGGATAGAGAGGGAAGAAACATCATATGATCCAACTATATTAACAAAGCTCGCGATACATCAAGATCGTGCCAAATCAAGAACGCGCGCGCGAGAGAGAGAGAGAGAGTGAGAGAGAGATAAAACACATAGCTACTGGTACAAACCCTCAGCCCCGAGGGCGAACTAATCCCTCCTCGTCATGGAGACCGCTGGGATGGTGAAGATGGCCTCCGGTGATGATTCCCCCCTGGCAGGGTGCCGGAAAAGGGCTGTAGATTAGATCTTGGAGGTACAGAGGCTTCCGGCGGCGTAAAAACTCATCTAGGTTAACTTTCGGGGGTTTATGAATATATATGATTTTTCAGCGTTGGAATCACGCGAAGAGGTGCCACAGGGGGCCCATGTGGCACCAGGGCCCGCCCAGGTGGCTCGTGGAGCCCCTGTGGCTCTTCTGCTGCTCCTCCGAAGCTTCATGGGTCTGTTTCCTTCCAGAAAAAATCGTCAAAAAGTTTCGCTGCATTTGGACTTCATTTGATATGGATTTTCTGGAAAACCAAAAACAAGCAGAAAACAACAACTGGCACTGGGCACTAGGTTAATATGTTAGTCCATAAAAATCGTATAAAAGCCATATAAAAGTGCACCAAAATCATACAAAACTATAATAAACATGGCATGAATACTTCATAAATTATAGATACGTTGGAGACGTATCAGCATCCCCAAGCTTAATTCCTGCTCGTCCTCGAGTAGGTAAATGATAAAAGAAATAATTTATGAAGTGTGAATGCTAGCATAGTGCATTAGTTTGGTCAATGATAATTTCAATCACTTTTCCTAGCATCATAACAACAACTTGTTCTCATAAAAGTCATCATGATAAAGTAGCAATTAAAAACAGAAATTTTTGATGTGGAATGCTACCTATCATAATCATCATATAATCTTTTCTTTTGTTGCATGGACACTTGGACTTGAATGATTCAAAGCAATAGTCTATAATTTGACATGAAGACATAAATACTCAAGCATACTAACAAGCAACCATGTATTTTAAAATATCAATGCTAAAGAAAGTTATCCCTAGCCCATTATGCTCAATCATTGATCCATTCATGAGACACACTCAATATTAGCTACACACAATGCACAAGTATGACAATAGTGCTCTCTAGTTGGTGCTTTATAAGAGAAGATGGAGACTCACATAAAAATAAAAATTGCATAAAAGTAAATAGATAGGCCCTTCGCAGAGGGAAGCAGAGATTTGCTAATGTGCCAGAGCTCAATGCTTAAATTAGAGAGATAAAATTATTTTGAGAAGCATGCTTTTCCTGTCAACGAAAACGACCGAGAATTCCCAATATTTTCCATGCTAGACACATCATAGGCGGTTCCCAAACAGAAAGTAAAGTTTATTTCCTTTCCACCATTCTTTCACAATCCATGGCTAGCCGTATCCACGGGTGCCCTCCATACCAACACTTTCCAAGGAATTTTGTTGTTATTAATTTTTGATTCATTGTGGGACTGGGCATCCCTATTACCAGCCACTCTCTCGTGCAATGACAAGTGAATAAACACTCATCGTGAGAATAACACACCTAGCATGGAAAATATTGGCCACCCCCTGCCGCTTCATGAGCGGTACGGGCACGCAAAACAGAAAATTATTTTGAAAAAAATTTAGAGTTGGCACATGCAAATTTACTTGGAACGGCATGGAAATACCGCATATAGGTAGATATGGTGGACTCATTTGGCACAACTTGGGTTTAAGGAGTTTGGATGCACAAGCAGTATTTCCGCTTAATACAAATGAAGGCTAGCAAATAGATTGAGAAGCAACCAACCAAAAAGCGAAAACGGTCATAAACATGCATTGAACATAACTAACACCGAATAATGCACCATAAGTAGGATATAATTTCGTTGCATAACTATTGACTTAATGTGAATGCATAGGGAATCACAAACCTTAATGTAGGGTAATGCAGCAGAAAACAAAAAAATTCCGACCTACGTACCAGCCCAGGATCACTATGGAGACTGCATACAAGGTTTGATCTTTTCGTTACCGACTCGTAGCGCGGCAGAAGTAGAGTCGATGACGATCGGCGGTGCAGATCCCCGCAGCTAGGATTTACAACCTCCCAACCGCGAGGATGTACTCCCGCATCTACCCCTCGGACAGCCCTCCGGGAGGCGGTCGGACAGCCCCTCAGACGGTGTCGCGGACAGCCCTTCGGAAGGACCTTCGAAACTCGGACGGTCACTCGGACAGCCCTTCGGGAGGACCCTCGAAACTCGGACAGTCACTCGGACAGCCCTTCGGGAGGCACTCTCGAACTAAGACCGAAACTACGATCTCTCTACAGAGTTGCACACATACGGTGTCATCTATCCGGCAGGGCTTCGCCGTCCAGAACTAGTTCCCACCGGAACCCAGACAGCCTTTCGGCTCTACGAAACTATTTCGCTGGGAGGGAGAGAGAAGCCAGAAATGTCATCGCATGTGTATGTGAGAAAGGATGAGGTTTGGAGAGAACCCCTCCACCTCTATTTATAGGAAAGCCAAGGGGTAAAGTTGGCATTCAAAAATACCAAAAGTACCCCCACTTTATGTCTCACATAAAAAGAATGAAGCAAAAAGGGATGGCATGTGGAGCTCCCATGGAGCATCCCCACCTTGGCTGGCCACCCCTTGGGGGCCCCCCGTGAGGGGCTTCCTTGGCCCCCAAGCCCTTCTAGAAGCCTTTTTGGAAATATCCAAAAAGGTGCTTTCCAAAAAATATCCATAAAGCACTTTCACTATTCACGAAGACATTTTTCTGCGTCCGTTAAATCCCAAATTATTTCTGTGTGCCTAGAACAATTCCAGTACCCACTAAAACAATTTTGAACGCATTCCGAAACAATTCCGGAACAATGTTTTTCTTCAGCGAGAAGCTACCATTGCGGTTCCGGCTGCTACGGAACATTTCTGGTTTTTCTCTCCGGAAAAATTCCAGAAGTTACCAGAACAATTCTGGCACCCTCCAAGAATTTCCAGACGTATGCCGGAACCAATATGACTTAATGGAATACCCTGAAACAACTTTTCAGTTTCACCGAAACTATTCCGGTGTTCTCTCCGGACCTTTTCCGTTGTCTCCGAAACTTTTCCGGTGACTTTCTCTCAGACTCCCTGTCTAGTATTCAGTAGATAGATGACCCTTAAGCGTGTGACCCTATAGGTTCGGTGAAGTATAGACATGACCGGAACTCTTTCCGATCAATGACCAACATCGGAGCCGTGGACACCCATATTGACCCCTATACCCACACGAATGAATATTCGAGTGAACCTCCAGTTGTCGTGTGCTATTCCTGTTGCTTCGCGATATGTTACAAATACCCGAGGTGAGAAACATCGGCAAAGTCTATCCTATCTCGCCACGGTCGAAAGCACAATCCCTTTCTCTTCCTATACCAAAATCCTCGTTACCGATTTTGTTCTCTTTTCTCGTTTCCGTGTTCCGGCATCCCTGTGATCAAATCACATTGTGTCTGGCCAGACGATGATGGATACCGTAACACTGAGAGGGCCCAGAGATATCTCTCCATCATCGGAGGAGCAAATCTTAATCTTGAGCTATCAAGTTACTTGACATACTTTTCCATGAACCCGTAAGCCGCCGTAATAGCCACCCATTTACGGATGACGTTTAACAAACCCCAAAGTTCATGAAGCAAGCATGAAGAAACTCGACACTCTCATGGTCTAAGGAATTATGCAAACATTAACTTCTCTGTGTTATTAACCATTAACTTGTGACGAATGAATCTCATAGCATAACATCAATTCGGGTCGATTCAACACAAGTGTTCTCCTAACATTGTGCCCTCAAAGTTGCCGGCATAGTCATGCCCATGATCAGGAAAACAGAACCATCATGCAACACTTGAGCTAGTCTTAGAGGCCAGACTAGGAATACTTTTTACCGTTTATTATTCCACATGTACATATGAGTCTTCCTCCGAGCCTCGTGGTTATTGCAGACTCGAGAACCATAGCAGTTATAGCACGGAATATAAACTTAACTACAAACATGGAGATAAATAATAACACTTATTATTGCCTCTAGGGCATATCTCCTACACTTAACACTAGTATTCTTACTAAATCACAATTACTCACTAACATGACTCACATATCATCATCTCCATGTCGCAAAACTATTGCAAGGAATCACACTTATCATATTCAATGGTCTACATAAAAGTTTTTATTATATCCTTCTTAAATATCCATCATTTTGGGACCAAATTCATATCTTAAGCATATTGCCATTACTATTGTCAACTCTCAAAATAATATAAGTGAAGCATGAGAGTGTATGTATTTCTTCAAAATATAATCACCACCGTGCTCAAAAAGATATAAATGAAGTACTAGAGCAAATGGCAAACTACTCCAAAAAGATATAAGTGAAGATCAATGAGTAGTTAAACAATTAAGTAGCTATGTGAAGACTCTCTCCAAATAAAGATTTCAGATCTTGATAATTTTATTAAAACAGAAAACAAAATGAAAATAAAACGACAATCCAAGAATAGCACATATCATGTGAACAAGTAAAAACTTAGGCTAACCGATAGGTGTTGATGAAGAAAGGTGGGATGCCTACCGGGGCATCCCCAAGCTTAGTTGCTTGAGACTTCTTGGAATGTTATCTTGGGGTGCCTTGGGCATCCCCAAGCTTGAGCTTTTGTGTCTCCTTAATTCCTCTCATATCACGGTTTCCCTAAATCTTAAAAAACTTCATCCACACAAAACTCAACAAGAACTCGTAAGATAAGTTAGTATAAATCAACTCAAAACCTTAACATTCTCTACTGTATCAAATCACAAAAATTATAATTAAACATTGCATACTAAATACCTCTTCATATTTAATACTCCTATCCAAAAATAGAAACATTAAACAAGCAACATATGCAAACAATGCAACTATAACCGAAATCTGCCAAAACAGAACAGTCTGTAAAAGGGGAATAAGAATGCATACTTCCCTAACTCCAAAAATTCTAAAAAATTACCACGTGACATAGAACTCATGCATGCTTACTGTGTAAACATTTCAGATTTTTATAATGTTCTGAATATTCAGTAATATTCTGGACATAGCAGAAAACTTTCTGTTTTCAAACAACAACACATGAACTTGCAAACTGAGCATCGTAAAGGCTATAATTGGCATTTTATTGAACTAAAAGATACAAAACATGATTATTGATAACAGCAAGAAATCTCAACAAAAGAAAATGACGCTCCAAGCAAAACTCAGATCATGTGACGAATAAAAATATAGCTCCAAGTAAGGTTACCGATAATGTTGGAGACGAAAGAGGGGATGCCTTCCGGGGCATCCCCAAGCTTAGACGCTTGAGTCTTCCTTTAATTTTACCTTGGGGTGCCTTGGGCATCCCCAATCTTAGGGTCTTGCCGCTTCTTATTCTCCTCATATCGATATCTCACCCAAAACTTTAAAACTTCAATCACACAAAACTTAACGGAACTTGGTGAGATAGGTTAGTATGATAAAAATAAATCATCCACTTAGGTACTGTCAAGACAAGATTCATAATTGTTCTCACATAATGCCTACTGTATTATATCATTTCCACAATTTATATTACTCAATATAAGCTATGGAAACACTAAAACAAGCAAACTATGCACCGAAAACAGAATCTGTCAAAAACCGAACAGCATGTAGTGAGCGATTTAAAAACCATACTTCTGTACCTTCAAAAATTCTGAACAATTAGGAAAACGTAAACAATTTGTAACCCAATACTTTGTAAAAATTTCAGAATTTTCCCATGCCCTAGTACAGAATAGAAATTCGAGCACTGGACGCAAAAGTTTATGTTTTTGCACAGAATCGAATCAACAAGTATCCACACTATCCCAAAGGCTTTACTTGGCACATTATTGAAAGAAAACATATAAAACATGATTACTACAGTAGCTTAATCATGTGAACACACAAAAACAGTAGGTATAGATATTGGGTTGTCTCCCAACAAACGCTTTTCTTTAATGCCTTTTAGCTAGGCATGATGATTTCAATGATGCTCACATAAAAGTAAGGAATTGAAACATAACGGGAGCATCATGAATCATATGTTACTCTCTCATAATAATTTTCAGTAGAATCATGAATGGATTCATCAATATAGCTATCACATAAAGTATTCTTTTCATGATCCACAAGCATAGAATTTTTATTACTCTCCACATAAACATATTTCTTCTCATCAATAGGAGTTGGAGTATCATATGAAACTCGAATACTATAAATTATTTTCACATTAAAAGAGTAATGTTCAGTAAAAGGGTAATCATAATTATGACAAGTTTTATAAATATAATCATCACTACTTTTTATAACATAAGTATCATCACAATAATCATCATAAGTAGGAGGCATGCAATCATCATAACAAATTTGATCATTCAAAGTAGGGGGACTAAAAAGATCATATTCATTAAGCATAGCATCCCCAAGCTTCGGACAAACATTAATTGCAGAAAATGAATTCTCAAACATGTCATTTTCATCAAACATAGCATCCCCAAGCTTGTGGCTTGGCATATCATAAGCATAATCATTCCCATCATTAATAGTATGAATAGCACCAATAGTATAAAAATTATTATCATCACAATTTTCTAAGTTGGTGCCAAAAAGATTTTCAAGATTATAAGAAGTATCATTATTTTCCCAATCATAATCATCATAATGAGTAATAGGCATAACAAAATCATCCTCAATAGTTCTTTCGGACATTGTGCCATAAGACAAAGAAGCAATATCATCATCAAGTGTATCATCTTCCACAATTGCTTTTGATTCATTCTCATGAGGCACAACAATAATAGGAGCAACATTATTTGGGAGAGATACTTTTTTACCTCTACTTTTTCTTCTTTTCTTCTTCTTCACCACATCATGTGTGGGGTTAGTCAATTTTTCCGAGCTTCTTATTGATGAGATTGGTTGAATGGGAAGCTCCTCCTCGCCACCTATTTCATCATGAGAGACAATAGGAGGGAAAGTGGAAATCTTTACCCTTTCATTAGTGTTCCTTTTATATTCTATTGGTTTTCCCATCTTTCTGTAGTTGGCAATATAAGCATTCTAATTGCAATTTACCACACAAAACATATAGATTTCCTCTAGATTAGTTTCAATGTTGTCTGTGAGAATGAATACTTCAAACTAACTATTTTTATGTGTCAATTCGTCACACCCCAAAAATAGATAAATCTCATTATATAGTTCAAGGACGGTCAAGTCATTACAGTATTTAGCCATGATTCGATCATGAAAAAGTATGCATTCAAAATTATGGTGACCAACTTTATTGCAAAGTTCACAAGTAATAGGATAAAGAGAACATAATTTTGTAGCAAATTCATCTATCACTTTGAGCAAAAAATTGGTTCTATCATGTTTATGCTTCTTACAAAATCTATCATCCCTATAAGGCATGTCTTCACAAACTTTATGCACTCCACAAAAATTGACATGCTTATAAGAAACATTTTTGTCATGACTAGTGCAATCATCATTAGTGTTTTGGATATCCATAGAATTCATACCAACAACATTGCAATCATGCTCATCATTCATGGATTTTATGCCAAACATTTTATTGAATTCCTCTTCTATCCATTGAGCACAATTTTCTGATCCATCATTTTCAAGAAAGACATTATAAAGACGAATAATATGAGGCAACCTCAATTCCATTTTTTTTGTAGTTTTCTTTTTATAAACCAAACTAGTGATAAACAAGAAACTAAAAGATTCAATTGCAAGATCTAAAGATATACCTTCAAGCACTCACCTCCTCGGCAACGGAGCGAGAAAAGAGCTTGATGTCTACTACACAACTTATTCTTGTGGACTCGTGTTGGGCCTCCAAGCGCAGAGTTTTGTAGGACAGTAGCAATTTTCCCTCAAGTGGATGACCTAAGGTTTATCAATCCGTGGGAGGCATAGGTTGAAGATGGTATCTCTCAAACAACCCTGCAACCAAATACAAGAAATCTCTTGTGTCCCCAACACACCCAATACAATGGTAAATTGTATAGGTGCACTAGTTCGGCGAAGAGATGGTGATAAAAGTGTAGTATGGATAGTAGATATAGGTTTTTGTAATCTAAAAATATAAAAACAGCAAGGTAGCAAGTAACAAAAGTGAGCACAAACGGTATTGCAATGCTTAAAAACAAGGCCTAGGGTTCATACTTTCACTAGTGCAATCTCTCAACAATGCTAACATAATTGGATCATATAACCATCCCTCAACGTGCAATAAAGAATCACTCCCAAGTTCCTATCAGCGGAGAACATAAGATAGAAATTGTTTGTAGGGTACAAAACCACCTCAAAGTTATCCTTTCCGATCGATCTATTGAGCTATTCCTATAGGTGTCACAAACAGCCCTAGAGTTCGTACTAAAATAACACCATATGATACACATCAACCAACTCTAATGTCACCTAGATACTCCAATGTCACCACAAGTATCCGTGAGTTGATTATACGATATGCATCAAACAACTTCATAATCATAATATTCAATCCACACAAAGAACTCCAAGGAGCACACCAAAGTTTCTATCGGAGAAAAGATAATGAAAACGTGCATCAACCCATATGCATAGATTACCCCAATGTCACCGCGGGAATCCGCGAGTTGAGTGCCAAAACATATATCAAGTGTTCTCAAATCTGAAATATTCAATCCGACAATAACAAAACCTCAAAGGGAAAAGATTCGATTCATCACAACAAGGATAGAGAGGGAAGAAACACCATATGATCCAACTATATTAACAAAGCTCGCGGTACATCAAGATCGTGCCAAAACAAGAACGCGCGCGAGAGAGAGAGATAAAACACATAGCTATAGGCACAAACCCTCAGCCCCGAGGGTGAACTACTCCCTCCTCATCATGGAGACCGCCGGGATGGTGAAGATGGCCTCCGGTGATGATTCCCCCCTCCGACAGGGTGCCGGAAAAGGGCTGTAGATTAGATCGTGGAGGTACAGAGGCTTGCGGCGGCGTACAAACTCATCTAGGTTAACTTTTGGGGGTTTCTGAATATATATGATTTTTCAGCGTTGGAATCACGCGAAGAGGTGCCACAGGGGGCCCACGAGGCACCAGGGCGCGCCTGGGGTGGCAGGCGCGCCCAGGTGGCTCGTGGGCCCCCTGTGGCTCTTCTGCTGCTTCTCCAAAGCTTCCTGGGTCTGTTTCCTTCCAGAAAAAATCGTCAAAAAGTTTCGCTGCATTTGGACTTCATTTGATATGGATTTTCTGGAAAATCAAAAACAAACAGAAAACAGCAACTGGCACTGGGCACTAGGTCAATATGTTAGTCCATAAAAATCATATAAAAGCCATATAAAAGTGCCCCAAAATCATACAAAACTATAATAAACATGGCATGAATACTTCATAAATTATAGATACGTTGGAGACGTATCAGTACGCAACCTGGTTGTTTTCATGTCCATGATACGGCGGACTGTTCGTCCATGACTCGGATGCGATGTCATGATGCTCCATCGCGCCGACCCAGCAGGCTTCTCGTCGGCGCTCCTCGTAGCACCATTGCGTCCTGTCAATACTGTCGCCCTGCAAGTCCGGATCGCACCACGGCAACGTCGTCGTCCCGTGAATTTGGACCGAGTTGTGCCAGCACCGTCGCGTCACCACTGCGACCAGCGGACCTTGGCGCCCAGGCTATATTTCTTAAATTATTTATTTTGCATAAATAAATTATACAAAGGAATTTTTTAATTTTTCTCTGGCGCTGCTTTATGTATGCAGGAAAATTAACAGTGGCCACTCTATGCCGCCACCTCAGCAATCTGTGTCGTTATCCCAACCGGCGTCAATTGGGTTGCGTCATCATATTTTTGGTCCAACCGCCATACCGACCTGCTTGTCGCATCGGTGGACTCGGGGGCTTCGGCATCACCAGAACGACCTGCCTAGAGAGCTCTACCTCATCGGATCCTCGGCGCCCAGGAAATCGATTTTGACTGAGATATGTGGTCACCTCGGCGTGCCGACATCGTCGTCCCACTTCCGTCGACCGAATTGTGTCGTCACTTTGGTGCACTACCCTGTGTCGGCATCTCCGCGCCGACATTAAGCCGACGCTTGATACGCCGACCTGCTCCATCACCTCGGCTGGACCGGGGGCTTCGCCATCTCTTCATCAACCTACTCCGGGGACTTCGGCGTCACCAGCCGACCAGCTTCGTCATGTTAGCTGGACTGGGGGTTTTGCCTTGCAACATCAACCGGGCTGCGTCGCCACTTCATCAAGCCGAGCTCTTCGCTCGGCCACCTTGGGATCGGGGGCTGGGACCTTAGTCAAGTTGAGGACTGTGCACCATGTCGGATCTATCAAAGTTCGCTGGGCTTCTTCGTCCCGCCACAAGCCCGGATCGCGTCATCAACGCCAGCTAAGTCGCTTCCATGATCAATTTTTTTTTAAAATTAATTTGTGTTCGGTTCGACCATGCTCAAAAACGTTGTTTGTTAAAAACAACTTCCTTGAACCAGGTTAACTGGGGGCTCTTAAATTTATATGGGTCATTTTATAATAAGTGTTTTCTTCTAAGTGGTTGCAAAGACTTTTTCTACCACTCCTTTTTTGACTCGAGTGTACGGTCAATAGCCAGATGGCCTGGTTTCTCTCTCAAGCCGTTCGAGTTTAGTTTGCTGAACTGGCCTTTGATAAGCATTCCGCCTTCGGGATAGGGAGGTTGAAGCCGAATGCTGACCTACTTGAAGTCTAGAGATCGGATGTGTCATGTTAAAACATGACGGAAGCACAAATTTATTTTAAAGACCAATTTCGGATTGGCACCAAAAACTTGATCTAATTTAGACGTAAAAGTTTTATGTGATTTTTTTTGGTTTTCCATGCCTTTGGCACTTTTAACCTATTTGTGTGTCTCCAGCATAACTCTCGCAGTGCAATGCCAGACGCCTTTAAAGCATCGGCAATATCAACGGGGGGCTGCAGCTAGAGCCGAACTCACCAACAGCCAAGGTACTCCATGAAGTCCTCGGCAAAATGTTCTCGGATATTGCTTTATATGCATTAGTTTGGAATTGTGTCTTTGGTCAATAGTTGGGTTGCCCGGCTCCTGTGCTTACTCCTTACGTTCCCGATTGTTCGTCTAAGGGTAAAGGGAGAACCACTGTGATTGTACTTTCGGTTTAACTGGTCAAGTGCCTCAGTGGAGAAAGCCGAAAGCTGACTGTCACAATAAGCGTAAACTGGTCAGCGATCCGATGACTGTGTTAAACTACAGATCGATAGAGGTTACCCCGTGTTAAACGACGGGCCATTCATAAAATTGGCCGAAGTGTTAATGCCTTGACCTCGGCTGACGCCGAACACTAACCGGGGGCTAGTAACTGGCCTCCCAACTTTAAGCTCCTATGACTAAGTGAAAGTTATAAAGCCTGCATATCTGATTGCCTCATTTCCGCTAACACAACCGCCTCCGGGCACCAAGACGTCGGCTAAGGGTTGTCTTGTTAGTACGGAAACACCCTGCGTAGTATCTACAAAGGGGTGGAAGCCGACGATGGGCCACTTTCAGTTTATAAACAGTCGCAGCGGAGTCAAAATAACATATAGCATAAAGCATTTGTATTCAATATACGAGTGCTGCCTTCCGTAATCATCGTTATAAAGCCATAAATATGCATCAATTTGATTTAAGATTTTGGCCAAGCTGGGTTGACTGGCTCCTGTGCTTAGCCCCTATCTTCCTGATTGTTCGGCTAGGGGGTAAAGGGAGCACCTCTGTGATTGTTACTACCGGGTCATCCGGGTTAGTACCTCAGACTGGGTGAAGCCAAAAGCTAGCTGTCTTAAGAATATAATTGGTCGGCAACGACGGAAGAGAAAATTTCGATTCATTAAGACCACAGAGTTCGGGAACTTTCCCCAAACTAAATCCTCAGTATTTTTCTCCCACATTGATCGGAGGTGAAGTTTCATGATCATGGTCAACATGACAACCTGGGAAAAGGAACTTATAAAGGAACTATTTTTCCCAGAAGATGTTTCTTACGTTAAATAGTAATATAACATATCTCTCCGCGTACCTTTGTTTATAAAACCGTATGGCCGGATTGCCTTGTTTTCCATAAATCTTTACCCTTATAAAGGCTTTATAAAGTAGGAAAACACTCCTTGGCTACTGGACAAGGAGGTTGAAGCCGATGGTCGGTCAACAAAGTTTTGTACAACGCGGATCCACGCGTTAATGATGTAAAGTACTTGGATACATAGAATCATTACACATAAATTGTGATTAAAATCAATTTACTCCGGATATCGATCCCTAATTCGGCCACCCTTTCCCAAATTCAGGCTCGGGGGCTACCGGGCTTCGTGCTTCTCACTTAAAAGCCATTAACGGGTTACATCGATGCCCTAATCTGGTGTTGCCACCCCACCAGTGGCTTGGGGGCTACTGCATTGACGATTCAATGCAGACAATTTACAAAGTGCAAAACAGTTTCCGAGGAGATTACGATCCTCGGGTTGGTCAGCCACACCCAACCTGAGTCTCGAGGACTATGCACACCGCATTTCCATTCATGAGTATGCTGCCGAGCTAGGAGTTGATCCTCAGGACGATTTCGTAATCGTCCTGAGTCTCAGGGGCTACTGGGATCAGCGGTTTTATGTTTTCCTTCAGGTGCATCTCGGATTTCTGGCCGACACACACCTTGAGGGCTACTGGCTATATATCTCGGCAGAGAACAAACCGCACCAATCAAAAAAATTCCACAAAAAATCAGCCCAAGCCCGAGGTGGTGCACCACCTCGAAAGCAGTCTGGCATGAAGCTCGGATGCAAGTGGCTGGCTCCCTCGAGGACGTTTCCGGCATTAAGCTCGGCTGGACTCCTTTAACTTTTCAAGACTGAGGAAATCTATGACACCTCGGATACAGACCGGCGTTGGAGCTATGCTGCTAAAATGTACCTCGGATGCAGTCCGGCGTTGGAGCTCGGATGCAAGAGGACACCGCCGCACGGGAAAAACTTCGGACCCGAGGTATGGCGAAAAAAATAACATGGCATTGATAAAGGCCAAGAACCTAAAGGGGCTCCTCGGATGCCCGACGTGTCAACTCTTCGGATACACCTCGGCGATCCTCGAGATCGGAGATGCGAATATTTGTTGAACCAGTTTTCAAAACCAATGACCGAAGACGAAGAACAGCTCGGAAGAACCGAGGAGCGTCCCCAACTTGAAGACCGGTTCAGGGGGCTACTGACGGTGTCCTGGACTAGGGGGTACTCACCACATCGTCTACCGACCAGATGGGTCGGGCCAGGGATCCCCATGACGGTTTACTAATGGGCCACTTCGGGCAGCCCATGACGCATACAAGGAAGACTCCACAAGACTTGGTGCGTAAGACGAGGACTCTCCTAAACCCTAGGCCTCCGGTACATTATATAAACCGAGGCCAGGCTAGTCGATAGATCAACTCATATTCATTAGAACAATCTCGTGGTGGATACATGTACTCTGTACTACACCCCATATGAATACAATCAAAAGCAGGACGTAGGGTGTTTTCTCTTCAAGAGAGCCCGAACCTGGGTAAAATCATGTGTCCATGTTACCATCGCTCCAAGACGCCTAGCTCAGGACCCCTACAACGAGATATGCCGGATTTAGAATAGACAATATTGATGCTGCTGCCATCCATGAGCACTTTTGTCAATGTGTAACCGCCGACTTGTGGCGCCACTACCAAGGCCAGATGGCCGGGGTGGTCAATAAACTTCGGATGATCCGCCCGACTCCAAGTGACCGACTGCTCCGACCAGTTCAGGTAATACGGGACTGCCGGCTCAACCAAGTGGTCGGCTCTCCGCTGAACCTTCCAATCACGCTTGCAGGTACTGGTGGTAAAAACATGATACTGGCCACTGTTCAACTGCTTCGGATTGCTCTGGAACCCGGACTGGCCACCTTGATTCTGATTTCCTTGGTTGTTGCGCTGATTATTGCCTCTAGTATTGCTAGCTCCCTGAAACCCGGCATTCTGACCGTGGTTCCCCTGGAACCCGGGGCCTGCGAAGTGCCCTTGTGAGCCGGCTCCTTGAAAGCCAGCTCCCTAGTTGCCGAGTCCAGGGTTGCCAGGGTGTCCTCTGTTGCCGCCCCCATTGTGATGATTCTGAAATATCCACTTGGAGAACTCTTGCATAATGTAACAGTTTTCCCATGAATGGGTAGACGGCTTACCATCAAAACTATGTTTTGGACACGAACCCTTGAGAGCCTCCTCGTAGCTACGAGGGCGATCTTCCCACCAGTATTAGTATTCGCCACCAGATCGGAGCCTCCCTCATAATTCTTACGTTTGTTGTTGTTATTGGCCTGCCCGTTGCCATTGTTCTACTGGTGACCCTTGCCGCCCTTTTTCTTGCCCTTGCCTGATTTCTCATCATCAGACGTTGGGTCTTTGGTGCTATCTGACTCGGCATACCGAGTTAAAACATCCATGAGATCGCCCATGTCCTGGACCTTGCGTTTGAGCCGCCCCAGCTTCTGGACCAAGGGCTAAAATTTGCAATTTTGCTCCGGAACAAGTACTGCCTGCTGGGCTGTTATACTATCTGAAGAGTGGATGACCTCTGCAACCCGATGAGACCAATGATGTGCCAACTCGTCCTCGCACTGAACACAATGCTCGAGATCAACAATTGTGGTCGGACGTTTGCATGTCCCTTGGAAATTCTTGATGAAGCATTCCTTCAACTCCTGCCAGGTGTTGATGGAATTTACCGGCAAGTTTTTCAACGAAGTACGTGCTAGACCTTTGCTACTTGTAGTCTGCGTTGGTATTTCCCCGAAGAGGAGAGGATGATGCAGTACAGTAGAGATAAGTATTTTCCCCAGTTAAGAACCAAGGTTATCAATCCAGTAGGAGAACCAAGCAAAATTCCGTTAAGCGCACTTGCACACACAAGAGAAACACTTGCACCCAACGCAAATAAGAGGGTTGTCAATCCTCTTAGCGGTTATTTGCAAGGATTAACTCTTATCGAGGTAAATAGATAAACTAAAATACTAATAAAAATAAAAGTAAATAAATTGCAGCAAGGTATTTTTTTAGGTTTTTAGTATATAATAAAGTAGATCGGGGGCCATAGTTTTCACTAGAGGCTTCTCTCTCGAACACATAGCATACGGTGGGTAAACAAATTACTGTTGGGCAATTGACAGGAAAGCAAATAATTATGACGGATTCATGGCAATGATCATGTATATAGGCATCACATCCGAGACAAGTAGACCGACTCCTGCCTGCATCTACTACTATTACTCCACCCATCGACCGCTATCCAGCATGCATCTAGGGTATTAAGTATGAAACAGAGTAACGCCTTAAGCAAGATGACATGATGTAGACAAAGTAAACTCAAGCAATATGATTAAACCCCATCTTTTTATCCTTAATGGCAACAATACAAATACATGTCATGTCCCCTTCTGTCACTGGGATTGAGCACCGCAAGATTGAACCCATCACAAAGCACCTCTCCCATTGCAAGATAAATCAATCTAGTAGGCCAAACCAAATCGATAGATCGGAGAGAAATACAAAGCTATAACAATCATGCATAAAAGAGTTCAGAGAAGACTCAAATATTTCTCATGAATTGTAATCTTTCTCTTACGGTATGAATAATAAGATCCGAATGATTCAAAGCAATAGTCTATAATTTGATATAAAGACATCAATACTTAGACATACTAATAAACAATCATGTCTTTCAAAATAAAAATGCTAAAGAACGTTATCCCTACAAAAACATATAATCCTGTCATGCTCTATCTTCTTAACACAAAGTATTTATCATGCACTACCCCGATGTCAAGCCGAGCAATTGGTTCATACTTTTTAACGCACTTCAGCGTTTTCAACTCCCACTCAATACATGAGTGCAAGCCATGGATATAGCACTATGGGTGGAATAGAGTGTGGTGGTAGAGATCAATAAGGGGAAGTCAACAATAAGAAGATAGTCTCACATCAACGAGGCTAATCAACGGGCTATGGAGATGCCCATCAGTTGATGTCAATGCGAGGAGTAGGGATTGCCATGCAACGGATGCCCTAAGAGCTATAAGTGTATGAAAGCTCAACATGAAAACTAAGTGGGTGTGCATCTAACTTGCTTGCTCATGAATACCTCGGGCATTTGAGGAAGCCCGTCATCGGAATATACAAGCCAAGTTCTATAATGAAAAATTCCCACTAGTATATGAAAGTGACAAAATAGGAGACTCTCTATATGAAAAACTTGGTGCTACTCTGAAGCACAAGTGTGGAAAAAGGATAGTAACATTGCCCCTTCTCTCTTTTTCTCTCATTTTTTTTCATGGCTCTTTTTTGTCTTTTTTTTTGTTCGAAGTCTCATCCCGACTTGTGGGGGAATCATAGTCTCCATCATCCTTTCCTCACTGGGACAATGCTCTAATAATGATGATCATCACACTTTTATTTACTTACAACACAATATTACAACTCGATACTAGAACAAAAATATGACTCTATATGAATGCCTCTGGCAGTGTACCAGGATGTGCAATGATGCTAGCGTAACATGTACAAAAATGATGAACGGTGGTTGAGCCACAAATACTATGTCAGCTATATGATCATGCAAAGCAATATGACAATGATGATGTGTGTCATAAAAACGGAACGGTGGAAGCTGCATGGCAATATATCTCGGAATGGCTATGGAAATGCCATGATAGGTAGGTATGGTGGCTGTTTTGAGGAAGATATAAAGAGGCTTATGTGTGATAGAGCGTATCATATCACGGGGTTTGGACGCACCAGCAAAGTTTGCACCAACTCTTGATGTGAGAAAGGGCAATGCACGGTACCGAAGAGGCTAGCAAATTGAGGAAGGGTGAGAATGCGTATAATCCATGGACTCACATTAGTCATAAAGAACTCACATACTTATTGCGAAAGTTTATTAGCCCTCGAAGCAAAGTACTACTATGCATGCCCCTAGAGGGATAGATTGGTAGGACAAGGTCCATCGCTCGTCCCCGACCGCCACTCATAAGGTAGACAATCAACAATAAATCATGCTCCAACTTCTTAGCATAACGACAGATCATACGTGCATGCTTCGGGAATCACAAACCTTAACACCAATATTCTTACTAAACCACAATTATCTACTAATGCCTCCCACATATTAACGCAAAACTATTGCAAGGAATTAAACTTATCATATTCAGTGATCTACATGAAAGTTTTTATTATATCCCTCTTGAATACCTATCATATCAGGACCAAATTCATAACCCGTGCATATTACCATTGCTATCATGAGACTCTCAAAAATATATAAGTGAAGCATGAGAGTGCAACTATTTCTTTAAAATATAACCACCGCCATGCTCTAAAAGATATAAGTGAAGCACTAGAGCAACTGCCTAGCTCAAAAGATATAAGTGAAGCACATAGAGTATTCTAACAAATCACGAATAATGTGTGTCCCTCTCAAAAAGGTGTGTTCAGCAAAGATGATTATGAAAAACTAAAAAGCAAACAAAAGCAAACAAACTATATTACATGACACTCCAAGTAAAACACATATCATGTGATGAATAAAAATATAGCTCCAAGTGAGTTACCGATAGATTGTTGACGAAAGAGGGGATGTCTTCCGGGGCATCCCCAAGCTTAGACGCTTGAGTCTTCCTTGAATATTACCTTGTGGTGCCTTGGGCATCCCCAAGCTTAGGCTCTTGCCGCTCCTTATTCCTTTGTCCATCGTAGTCTCACCTAAAACTTGAAAACTTCAGCACACAAAACTCAACAGAAACCTCGTGAGATCCGTTAGTATAACAAACAAATCTTAAACTTTAGGTACTATTGTAAATTGATTCATATTTAATATTGGCATAATTCTACTGTACTCCAACTTCTCCATGACTCATACCCCCCGATACGATCCATAGATTTATCCAAATAAGCAAACTATGCAACAAAAACATAATCTATCTAAAACAGAACAGTCTGTAAAGATCTGAATTATCGTCATACTTCTGTAACTCCAAAAATTCAGAAAAAATAGGAAAACGTGGGCAATTCATATATCAATACTGTGTAAAAAATTCAGAAGGTTCTGAAACCCCAGCAAAAAAAAATTTCAGAACTGGACGCAAAAGTTTCTATTTTCCAACAGCATCTATCATACTATCTTCCAAATCATCCCAAAGGCATTACTTGGCACAAACACTAATTAAAACATAAAAATACAATCATAACAGAAGCTATAATTGTGCAAACACTCAAAAATAGAAGGTAAAATAAAAAAAAATTATTCTTTGGGTTGCCTCCCAACAAGCGCTATTGTTTTATGCCCCTAGCTAGGCATAATGCATAGTTTCAAGTGTTGTCATCCTTCAAGTTAATCCCATAAGTGGCCCTCATAATAGATTCATAAGGTGCTTTAATCCTCTTTCTAGGGAAGTGTTCCATCCCCTTCTTTAATGGAAAATGAAATCTTATATTACCTTCTTTCATATCAATAATAGCACCAATTGTTCGTAGGAACGGCCTACCAAGTATTATAGGGCAAGAAGGATTACATTCAATGTCAAGAACAATAAAGTCCACGGGCACATAATTTATATTTGCAAGAATAAGCACATCATTTATTCTACCCAATGGCTTTTTAATAGTGGAATCCGCAAGATGTAAATTAAGGGAACAAGGATCCATGTCGGTGAGACCTAGCACATCACACAAAGACTTTGGTATAGTGGAAACGCTAGGACCAAGATCACAAAGAGCATTACATTCATAATCTTTAATTTTGACTTTAATAGTAGGTTCCCATTCATCTTGTAATTTTTTAGGAATCGATACTTCTAACTCAAGTTTTTCTTCATGTGCTTTCATCATGGCTTCTACGATATGTTTAGTGAAAGCTTTATTTTGTTCATATGCATTTGGTGAATAAATCATGGATTGCAACAAGGAAATACATTCAATTAAATAACAACTACCATAATTAAAGTCCTTGTAATCCAAAGTAGTGGGTGCATTACTATTTAAAGTTTTGACCTCTCCAAACCCACTTTTTTCATTTTTATGATCAAGGTTATCACCCTCCAAGCAATTGGGACTCCTTCTATCTAAAGTTGACTCTTCTTCGGTCCCTTTTTCATCAAGTTTTATGTTACTAAATAATGATTCAATAGGAGTGACACCAATCATTTTAATATCTTCATCATTAATAGATAGTGACTCTGGTTTGGCAGCCATCCTATTCACTAGAGTTGTTTGTTTATCCAAAAAAATTCCTAGTAAATTTTCAGTATTAGCAAGTTGAGCCTGAAGGTTGGATACTTCTAGATTAACATCTTCAAGTTGTTTATTAATGGCATCCAACAAGCTAGAATGTTCCTTAAGCTCTTTGGAAAAGAATTTATTTTGCTCAAATTGCGAAGTCATAAATCTCTTAGTAACATTTTCAATTTCAGACAACCTTCTGGTATAGAAACTATCGCGAAATTCCTCTAGCGACATAGTGACAGAACTAGCGAACAAGCAAAAAAATATTTTTGTAAAAAAAAAATAGAGGTGGGGTAGATGAAAACGAGAGGCAAATGCAAATAAAAGGCAAATAAAGTAAATGGAAGTGGATGATAGTTTGTGCGAAGGTACTTGGTAATTTTGATGATGTCTCCCCGGCAATGGCGCCAGAAATTCTTCCTGCTACTTGTAGTCTGAGTTGGTATTTCCCCGAAGAGGAGAGGATGATGCAGTACAGTAGAGATAAGTATTTCCCTCAGTTAAGAACCAAGGTTACCAATCCAGTAGGAGAACCAAGCAAAATTCCGTTAGGCGCACCTGCACACACAAGAGCAAACACTTGCACCCAACGCAAATAAGAGGGTTGTCAATCCTCTTAGCGGTTATTTGCAAGGATTAAATCTTATCGAGGTAAATAGATAAACTAAAATACTAGTAAAAATAAAAATAAATAAATTGCAGCAAGGTATTTTTTACGTTTTTAGTATATGATAAAGTAGACCGGGGGCCATAGTTTTCAGTAGAGGCTTCTCTCTCGAACACATAGCATACGGTGGGTAAACAAATTATTGTTGGGCAATTGATAGAAAAGAAAATAATTATGACGGATTCATGGCAATGATCATGTATATAGGCATCATGTCCGAGACAAGTAGACCGACTCCTGCCTGCATCTACTACTATTACTCCACCCATCGACCGCTATCCAACATGCATCTAGGGTATTAAGTATGAAACAGAGTAACGCCTTAAGCAAGATGACATGATGTAGACAAAGTAAACTCAAGGAATATGATTAAACCCCATCTTTTTATCCTTAATGGTAACAATATAAATACGTGTCATGTCCCCTTCTGTCACTGAGATTGAGCACCGCAAGATTGAACCCATCACAAAGCACCTCTCCCATTGCAAGATAAATCAATCTAGTAGGCCAAACCAAATCGATAGATCGGAGAGAAATACAAAGCTATAATAATCATGCATAAAAGAGTTCAGAGAAGACTCAAATATTTCTCATGAATAATCTGATCATAAACTCACAATTCATCGGATCCCAACAAACACATCGCAAAAGAAGATTACATCGGATAGAACTCCAAGAACATCGAGGAGAACATGGTATTGAAGATCAAAGAGAGAGAAGAAGCCATCTAGCTACTAGCTATGGACCCGTAGGTCTGTGGTAAACTACTCACACATCATCGGAAGGGCAGCAAGGTTGATGAAGAAGCCCTCCGTGATCGATTCCCCCTCCGGCGGAGTACCGGAAAAGGCCTCCAGATGGGATCGCGGAAGAACAGAGGCTTGCGGCGGCGGAAAGGTTTTCTCTTCTATCTCTCTGTTGGTTTGGGAATATTTGGGAATTTATAGTGAAGGAATTAGGTCAAGAGGTGCCACGAGGGGCCCACAAGCCTGGGGGCGCGGCCACCCCCCTGGGGCGCGCCCTCTAGGCTTGCCGCCTCCTCGTGGCTCTTCTGGTCTTCTCCCGAAGCTTCCTGGGTCTCTTCTGGTCCCGAAAAAATTAATCCAAAGTTTTTTTGTCTTTGGACACTTTTTTATAATGATTTTCTGAAAAGGCAAAAACAAGAAAAAAACAGCAACTGGCACTGGGCACTGGGTTAATAGGTTAGTCCCAAAAATGATATATAATGGCATATAATTGCATATAAAACATCCAAGATTGATACTATAATAGCATGGAACAATAAAAAATTATAGATACATTGGAGACGTATCAACCTTCCAACATGAGAGGCAGATAACGCACGCAGACCGCCTCACTAGCCTCCATCAAATCCATAGCTAACTCATAACTCTCTATCCACTCAGCTGGGTCCAGATCAGCTGTATAATTAGGCACCTTGCGAGGACCCTTGAAATCTGGTGGCATCCGCACATCTCGCAACGCCGGGCCTAAACAGGGAGTTCCAATTATCCGTCTCGACAGACCACCTGCGCGGGCAGCTGTCGGGGTTGCGGTGGGAGGGTTCTGCGCCGTGGGCTGATTGTACACTGCACGTGCGTTTCCCTCTTCCAACGCTCGTAGAGCCCGAGCGGTGTCAACAATCTCTTGTGCATTTGGGATCCTGGGTTGTTGCTGATTCATAAGTGGTTACGCGGCCCTCCTGCGCTGCTCACTACTGGAAACTGCCGGCAACTCAGGACATTGGCTCCTGGTACGGCTCTGGTGAGGGGTTGAGTGAAGCCGGTGCTGACTATGAGAATAGTTTGCCTGCTGCGTCACTGCTGTTTTGAGCATCTCAATGGCGTTCCTAGCCTCAACCTGAGCCAGACCATCTCCTTCAATCGGAATTGCTGCCAAGTTGTGAGTTGCCGCTAGTACATTGTCAACCGAGTTGGAATAGTGTCCAATTGGGGTCTAGAACCGGCAAGGCGACAACTGCTGCTGTGGAGTCAGCGTCTGATGTTGAGCCGGCTCCCTGCGCTGAGCCGGCTGCCGCGGCGGCGGCCCTCCTGGGGACACAACACCAGCCCCCGGGTTTACCGGAGCCTGTGGATCATTCGGTGTAGTAAACAGCTGAGTTGGCTCAATCTAGGCCGGAAGCTGGCTTTGATGCCGCCTTCGGTGGACGAATTCCGACTGAGCTTGTCGGCGGCTTAGATAGAGAGCCTCCTCCTCCAAGCGCTTTGTCTCCTCGACAAGCCAGGCTTGTGCTTCCACCATGCGTGTACTTTCCGCATTGACATCCTCTTGAATCTTGGTCAACTGCTCGCGGCACTTCGTGATCTCTGCATTGCGCGCGGTAGCATTTTCTACAGTCACCGGTTCTGCCAGTAGAGTCGCCAGAGTAGTCATCATCTCTGCGAGCGCCTGCGCCCCGGTATTTTGCGAGCCGGCGGCGGCTGTGCCGGCTCCTCCTGAACCGGTAATGGTGAGATTCTGCCCTGCCACTGGATCTACCGGGTCACGAAGGGGGTCATGTCTGCCCGCCATGTAGACCGCAGCAAATCGAGGTGGCTCAAGGGCTTCAGGAAAAACCTCATCAGTGCATCCTCCTAGCCTTCCATCATACAGCAGACGGATCGACTCAGTTTCCCCCATCGATGACTCGCCATCAGATTGCACGGGCGTCTCATCTCCAGATAGCGAATTTTCTGACAAAGCCACCCCCTAGGTGAAAACCACAAAGGCATGCGTCTGGCCAGCTCTGGGCGGGCCGGGTCTTGCCTGGCGGGGACTGGCGTAGCGGGCCGACTCGGTGTTGGGAACGGCATCCAACCCGGCGGCTGACTCGCCGATGACGTCGATGAAGACATGGATCTTGCCAAAAGGGACCCGGTACCCGTACTCGATTGAGTCGGCCTCAGGGCCCCAGCATGAGTCATCGATGTAGAGCTTGCCACGATGACTCTTGGTCATTTGATCGATCGTGTATCCCTCGATCCCTGCTGGAGCTCCCACCAAGAACTCAACTCCACCGTGCGTAAGCCCCACGGTGGGCGCAAACTATCGTGGTTTTGTCACGGCAGATGCCCTAGTGAAAGGACTTAGTGATGAGGCCATCGCACGAAGGTGGAACCTTGACGGGGTTGATCGGGAAGCGAAGGACACAGGATTACCCAGGTTCGGCCCCTCACGATGGAGGTAAAAGCCTACGTCCTGCTTGTTTGTTATTACTTGGATCTCGATTACAAGGATGCGGATTCGCTAACCTAACTTTCGGGAGATTGCAACTTTGCCTTTCTGCCCTAGGTGCCCCCCTTTATATAACAGGTCGAGCCCTAGGTTTACATGAGAGTCCGGGTCGTAACATTAACCCATATCCTACTCTTACTCTAGTTATCTTGTTCTCCAAGGTAATTATCCTGTCTGACCTTTCCTCCACGAGCCGGCTCATACGATAAGCCGGCCTCCACACCGGGTCTCCCTCGAGCCGGCCCATTACGGATCTTCAAAGCCCGGCAGTATGATGGCCCGCTGAGCTTCATGGCTTCATGGCCGGGTTATCGTCCTGGCGGGTCTCCTTGCTGGGAAACATCCCCAACAGGACCCGTAGGTCTCTGGTAAACTACACACACATCATCGGAAGGGCAGAAAGGTTGATGTAGATGCCCTCCGTGATCGATTCCCCCTCTGGCAGGGTGCCGGAAAAGGCCTCCAGATGGGATCACGGAAGAACAGAAGCTTGCGGCGGTGGAAAAGTTATTCGAGGTGGTTCTCTGTTGGTTTCCCAATATTTGAGAATTTATAGAAGTGTAATTAGGTCAAAAGGAGCCATGAGGGGCCCACAAGATAACAGGGCGCGCCCCCGTGGGGCGTGCCCTGTTGCCTTGTCACCTCCTCGTGAGGCTTCTGGTCTCCTCCCGAAGCTTCTAGGGTCTCTTTTGTCCAGAAAAAAATTGTCAAAAAGTTTCGTAGCGTCTGGACTCCGTTTGGTACTGATTTCCTGAAAAAACAAAAACAAGCAGAAAACAGCAACTGCCACTGGGCACTAGGTTAATAGGTTAGTCCCAAAAATGATATAAAATAGCATATAATTGCATATAAAACATCCAAGATTGATACTATAATAGCATGGAACAATCAAAAATTATAGATACGTTGGAGACGTATCAGCCCCTCGTGGCTCATTTTGACCTAATTTCACTTCTATAAATTCTCAAATATTGGAAAACCAACAGAGAACCACCTCGAATAACTTTTCCACCGTCGCAAGCTTCTGTTCTTCCGCAATCCCATCCGGAGGCCTTTTCCGGCACCCTGCTGGAGGGGGAATCGATCACGGAGGGCTTCTACATCAACCTTGCTGCCCTACCGATGATGTGTGACTAGTTTACCACAGACCTACGGGTCCATAGCTAGTAGCTAGATGACTTCTTCTCTCTCTTTGATCTTCAATACAATGTTCTCCTCGATCTTCTTGGAGTTCTATTCGATGTAATGTTCTTTTGCGGTGTGTTTGTTGGGATCCGATGAATTGTGGGTTTATGATCAGATTATTCATGAGAAGTAATTGAGTCTTTCTGAACTTTATTATGCATGATTTTTATAGCTTTGTATTTCTCTCCGATCTATCCGTTTGGTTTGGCCAATTGTAATGGGTTCAATCTTGCGGTGCTCTATATCCCAGTGACAAAGTAGGGGACAAGACACGTATTTGTATTGTTGCCATTAAGTGTAAAACGATGAGGTTTATTCATATTTATTGGGTTTACTTTGTCTACATCATGTCATCTTGCTTAAGGCGTTACTCCATTTTTATTAACTTAATACCCTAGATGCATGCTGGAGAGCGGTCGATGGGTGGAGTAATAGTAGTAGATGCAGGCAGGAGTCGGTCTACTTGTCTCGGACGTGATGCCTATATATATGATCACTGCCATGAATCCGTCATAACTATGCGCTTTTCTATCAATTGCCCAATAGTAATTTGTCTACCCACCGTATGCTATGTGTTCGAGAGAGAAGCCTCTAGTGAAAACTATGGCCCCCGGGTCTACTTTACACATAAAAAGAAAACCTAAATATACTTGCTGCAATTTTACCTCTTTTCTTTTGTTTTGCAATTTATCTATCTACCACTACAAGATTTAATCCTTGCAAGTAACGAGTTCAAGGGGATTGACAACCCTCTTGCCCGCGTTGGGTGCAAGTATTTGGTTTTGTGTGTGCGGGTGTTGTTCATGAGGCTTTGCGTGATTCTCCTACTGGATTGATACCTTAGTTCTCACTGAGGGAAATACTTATCTCTACTATGCTGCATCTCCTCTCCTCTTCGGGGAAAATCCCAACTCAGCTCACAAGTAGTAGGATTATGCCAAAATTTACTAAATGCAATGGGGTTCCGTTGTGGCTTACTTTTGTGCACTATGGATTAAAAATGGTTGTCTCTTTCGATTTTAGCGATCAGTGCTCTTATTTACCACATACACACCTCTTTGGAGAAGGTTGATCATTTACCACACAAACTCCAAATTGGTGACGGCATCGCAGATACGTGAATTATCTTGATATATAGCAATGGGACATGAAACCAGCGAGAATCTGAAGCTCCATGATTTTAGTATCGCGGGCAAATTTTGGCATAACCTCAATCACTTCAAATATTCATTCCTCCAAATAATTCTATCAATTGGTATCATCAAGAAAATTAAATTTGGTACTATGGAGTTGAAGTGCTTGAGTGCTAGTTATCATCAAAAATCCGAGCCCGTAAGTTTTTCTTTAGAATTTCTTTTTAGAGCAAAGTCGTGCTTGACAACAAGGTTTCACTAGCAAAATTTGAAGTTGGGAGTTATGACTAAATGATATTCAACTAACAAGGGGAATAAAGCTCAAGTGCAACCAGCCAAATGAAA
Source organism: Elymus sibiricus (assembly GCA_039707655.1). NCBI lineage: Eukaryota > Viridiplantae > Streptophyta > Magnoliopsida > Poales > Poaceae > Elymus > Elymus sibiricus. The sequence continues at coordinate 160,796,029 of CM077666.1, read as the reverse complement.
ATACTTTCTTAAATAAAATTGCGAGAAGAGTGATTATGCATATATTATACCTTCTCGCACTAGCTCGCTTCTTTTCCTTAGTCAACTCTCTGCTTTATTTTCTTCATTTCCAACTTGTTAGTGGTGAACAAATCTGTAGGATCAAACAAAGAACGACACAAACAAAGAGAATTCCAACAAGACAAGAGCAAAGTTCGCTCTTCAAATTTATTATGCAAACTGAAAATAAACATGCTAACAAAAGGAAAAAGAATAAAAAATCACCATAAAGTTTCATCGTGTTTGGACTTCGTTTGGTATGGTTTTTCTGCGAAAGAAATAAATAGGCAAAAAACAGGAACTGACACTGGGCACTGAGTTAATAGGTTAGTTCCCAAAAATGATATAAAATGACATATAAAATACAAGATTGATAATATAATAGCATGAAACAATCAAAAATTATAGATACGTTGGAGACGTATCAGGCTCCGGAGAGAGAGAGATTTGTCGCCGTCGTCATCACCAACCCTTCTCCATCAACAATTTCATGATGCTCACAATCATGTGTGAGTAATATTCTTGTAGGCACACTAGATGTAGATCGGATTGGATGAAATTTCATATGTAATCATGTCAATTTGTTAGGGCTTGATCCCTAGTATCCACTATGTTCTGAGATTGATGTTGCTATGACTTTGCTATGCTTAATGCTTGTCACTAGGGCCCGAGTGCCATGATTTCAGATCTGAACATGTTATGTTTTCATGAATATATTTATGTTCTTGATCTTACCTGCAAGTTGTATGCAATGTTACTGTTCTGAACCCTAGACCCCCAAGGTGACAATGATTGGGATATCGACGGGGATGACTTTAACTTGAGGAATTCATGTATGCATTGTGTGCTAATGCTTTGTTCCGGTTCTCTATTAAAAGCAGTGCCTTAATTACCCGTAGTTTCCATTAGGACCCCACTGCCACGGTAGGGTAGGATAAAAGATGTCATGCAAGTTCTTACTGCAAGCACGTATGACTATATACAAATACATGCCTACGTATGATTGATGAATTGGAGCTAGTGTGTATCGCTCTAGGTTGTGATAGTTACATATGGAATCTCATCTGAATATCCATCGCTACTCCATGCCTACGCTTTACTGCTATTGTCTTTACTAAAATTAGTACTACTACTGTTTTGCAAACTTGTTACTATTGCTACAGTTATTGTTACTCTATCACCACTGCTATCACTACTATCATACTACTGTGCTACTAATAAATTGCTGCAAGAAAAGTTATCTCTTAGGTGTGGCTGAATTGACAACTCAATTGCTAAGGCTTATAAATATTCTTTGGCTCCCCTTGCGTTGAATCGATAAATTTGGGTGAAATACTACCCTCGAAGACTGTTGTGATCCCCTATACTTGTGGGCCATCAGTGCATTTTACTCAAATCTCTCGGAGAAGGGTGCTCAATCAATCTTCTCATAATCTCAAGCATATCAGCCAACGAACAACATTGGTGCAGGGTGGCTATTTATGGCCGCAGCAATCCCGAAGGGGAAATGACCAATTAGGACACGCTGTCTAGCAAATGGCCAACCGACACGTTTCCAACAGTCGGATTTCAAATGCACCCGACAACTTTACTTGAGGAACAAGTAAAGCTGACTCCTCTGCTAGAGCATTTCTCTCGCTGCCCAGAAGGTCATCGTATCTGGCTGGCAAGTAAATGATTCGGCGCACAATGAGATTTTTCTCGTCTCACATGGGATAGGTTTCGGTTAAGCATAAAAAAGACAAAAGTCTCGAAATACTTATACCCCTCTTAGTAGTACGGTGGTACTCTAACTCAAAGGGAGAAAATGAAACAACGAAAGAAATGCTACGTCTTCACTTCGTCTTCATTCATTTCTGCTACAATCATTTCTTCTCTGACACCTCGCGTACCAATTGCTTCATGCCAGTAATCTTTTTTGGGGCCGTCTCCAACACGCAATCTTCTCAAGATTATGCTCTTCAAAACATGTCAATCTTCTCTGTAGCGTAGATAACTTTCACAAAAGATTATAGCAAACTTCTCAGAAGTAGCAATCTTCTTGGTAGCAATTTTCTCGAAGCGTAGCAATCTTCTCTGCTACGCAGATAAATTTCGTAGACGTTTATAGCAAACTTCTCAGAAGTAGCAATCTTCTCTGTAGCGCAAATAACATTCTCTGGAGTTTATATCAAACTTCTCGGAAGATTATAGCAATCTTCTCAAAACTCCAGGGACTATTTTTCTCTGTGTGCACTAGCAAACAAATCATCCCCTCGCTGTTTCTGACAATAATCTCCAAAACACAAGGGGCAAGGAATTGCACCAACATATTTGACCGTTATGCCCATCTCAGAGTCGTCTTCATAATGTTGTTGCTCCAAGGTTAGCTTCACTTTCCACATTTCATGAAAATACAAGTTAGCAGTTGGGTATTTTGTGCCAGATATCACATTAGTGGTTTCATAAAATACGTTCAGCAGCCTGCAAACAAGTTCGTCATTTTCCCAATCCTCAAAACATTGCTTGAAGGTCTATTGTTTATCTTGAATGGCCAAAGAGTCGAACACTCCACGATAATCTTTTGCTGTATCAGTCATCATGTAGGTTGAGCAAGCACTCTGCGATAAATCTCTACAAGCTGCAAAGACCATTTCCTAAGCTACATGTGGGATCGATTTGGTTACTTCAAAAAGGCTACAATTGTACCCCGTGCACTTGCAGGACATCACCACCCACCCCAAAAATTGGATCATATGTCCGGACAGTATGCAATCACCCAGACTAAGCCCTTACGAAACCGAGCCCTTATGTGGAGAGATATGGGGCGGTCCAGGCTGCCAGCCAGGTCAACATGGACACGAGCCCCACCCCCAAACCCATCTTCTTCCGGTTGTTCCCCATTCTATCCTCCCCGATCTGCCTCAAACCATAGTGCCACCCAACCTACCTTCCACCATCACCACTAATAATCATAACCAGATGCGGGAGGAGTACCCGTGGGGCACGCGACATTGCTGCTCGGCGAGTTCCAGTCAGACACGCGTTCCGACACACCTTGTCTCTTTTGCCGATGGATCGAGCAGTTGTGTGTTGTCCCCGTTGAGGATCCAACTATCTCACATTGCTCTGCCTTCGCTGGAGTTTGAGGGTTCGAATGGTGTTGATTGGGAAATGCTTGAGGCAGAGGACGACGAGGAGCTCGGCTCCGCCTTTCGATCTGTCGATCATTGAGGGACGGGGGCGATCATACACTGTCCCCGCCACCATGACATGGGTGGAGTAGCCGCTCGCCGTCCCCGTCACCGCGGGGCAGGGCGAGCAGTCATGCCAGTATTTTGAGATCCTCGTGCAATACTTCAAGCTTGCGTTGAACGCGTCCTCCTCTGTCTTTCCTTGACTACCAAGGGTCGAATGCCCACCTCAACCACTGTAAGAATGCGAAGATGCTCTAGGAAGGCATCGAGGCATTTGAATGCGAAGCCATCCAAGCCGCCCGAGCCCAACAATAGGACGACGACGAGGACTCCGATGACTACAGCTTCTTCGACACCCACCTCCAGTTTGTTCGCCGGTGAACAATGTTGTATGTTCTTAATGAATGTTCTAGGTTTATTTGTGTGATGAACTGATGAACTTTGTGTGATAAACTATGCACAATCCTAGGTTTATTTTTGTGCGAGAACAATGGTGTATGTGTCGTCTAAGTTTTGTTGTGATCTATGTGGTAATGCCCCTGGGTCAAGATGGGAATGGGCTGGTCGGCCCGTTGGGTCATTGCCTCGGCCCAAAAAGTCGAGGCCAATGGGCCAAGTGGGTTGGCCTTAAATGATATAGGGGTCAGTGGAGCCGGCACCGTGCGACCCGATGGATCATACGGGTCGACCCAGTAAAATCGCTATGCCGTAGCCGCCCCCAAGCATCTCTGTTGCCGCGGGGCGCCCCCGAGCATCTCTGCCCCCCACTCCCCAGAGCATCTCTGCCGCCGCCGGTAAAAGAAACAAGAGAGTAATGGAAAGTGATGGAAAGGGTTGTAGGGCTAAGACGTTCTCAGGGAGTCCGCAGCACCACTAGTTTGTTTTTAACTTAATCTTGCATAGGCACAATTATGGGTTCAGATGCATTATCCACGTTGCATGTTTTAATGTGTGGGCGGAGCCAAAATAAAGATATGTTGCATACTGCCATAGCTACGTATCTATGCACGCCACCACCATCCTTCCCCCAACCTGGTGAAAGGGACCATGATGAAAGGTCTCCCCATGGACGCAACATAAAGCTTTGAGGTCTCCGTTATTCGTCATATCAAAGGTCGGCAATGGAGGGGTGATAGCTTATGTCACCACGGTACCTCCACCTCCCCGCGTCCCAGTGATAGTAACATCCGTCATGTCCATTAAGGAAAATTGTGTGAGGCCGACTTCACACAATACCATGAAGAATAGTTAATACATACATATAAAGAGAATATTACATCTTATCGGAGTTCAGCTCATACTCATACTAGGGTTCCATCATATCCTCAAGAACTAGGATTCTACTCAGACATAAAGACAATAGACATCATCATGGTGTTCATGGCAATAACAGATGAATGATTAATGCAACACACATATGAATCCACACTAGGGTTTGGTATTCGATGAGATGAATGGAGGGTCGATGTCGAGGATGTGGACGATGATCATGGTGGCGGTGATGATGGTCGTAGTCTCCTCGATCGAGGCTTTATTTTTACCAGCTCGGAAAGGATAATTAATTGAAAAATAATTATGAGGCATTAACAGACGCACTACGAATTCGAGACATCGGATCGTGAGCTATTGCCAACTCAGGCGTGAGCCTAGCCCCACGTCTCCCTACCCGACCTCCTATATATTGAAGGCGTCGGCAACCCTAGCCGCCTCCAGATTAGATCACATCTGCTCTACCTGCTCGTGCACAACCCACTGTCATTCCTCACGCTGCTGCAACTTCTGGTGATCCCACCCTGTACACCGTGTGCACGATTATACAGGAGAGCAGGCCTCCGGAACACCACCCTTTCTTATCCTGTACTGGGAGAAGGAGCGGTTAGGTAAAGAAAATACACATCATCTTTCACACGCGTCAAACCAAATAACAAACAAAAACTATGAAATATCAACAACACCAATGGTGTAGCGAAGCGCGCTCGGCGCTTCTAGTATCTGTTGAAGTTTGACTTCATGTTAAAGTTCCTAAGGGCATCTCCAAGGGAGACCCGCAAAACACCTATATATGTCCGACCGGAGTCCGGACATGCACTTGACCAATCACATGCATGTCCCTCTCTTCTATGTCTCCTCCCAACCGCACATGCATGCCCCTCCTCTTCTCTCTCTCTTCCCAACCGGACACTAAATACAAATATTCCACCACATGCATGGTCCCACCTACTTTTTCTCCTCCCAGCCGGATACTTTGTAATTAGCGTTGGATGACTCCCTCCTATATCATGTCCGCGGACCACGTCCGGACACAAAAACGGACATATACCGGATGAATTTGCGGGTCGGCGTTGGAGATGCCCTAAGGAATTGAGGACACATCAATTCCTTCCATAGAATTTGATAACCACACAATACGATGCTCCAAAGATTCCTTGCAGATTTTTTTTCAGAAGGATTCAAATTTCCAAATTTTGGATAAATTTTTTTCTACGGTTCAAAGAGACCCTGGAATTAAGGATAATAGAGACATAACATTAAAAATACAGGATAAACGTCATTTACCAATTGTGACATGTATTTCTGTTGTCATTCGTACCATAACATGGACTTGGAGAAGACCGCCTCCCCTCTATTATTGAAGATGCTCTACGACGAACACTCGTGAGTGACATCTGATGAGAATCGTAGTGATATAGCCTCCTCTCTACTGAAGATGCTCTGCAACGAGGTCTCACGAGCCACGAGACTAGTGACAATCACCGCCGATCCATGCCAACTTCCCGTACACGTTGACATGCTGTCAAAAATTAACTGTTCGCGGGTCGACGCACTCGGTTTCTTCCAGCAGAAAAGCAACAAAATATTCGCCCAGGATAAGATTTCGGTGAAGCGGCTAAACGCCAACGCTACCGGCGATGGAAGCCGCGTCTCGCAGCTGGTGGATGGCGACCTGACCTGATTCCGATCGCGTTGCCGAGACGACGGGAAACCGGAGAATTCTCTCGAAAGTATAGAAATGGTCCCTCAATTTTGAAACCAGCAAAACTTAGTCCCTTATAACTTATTAAACCGGATTAGTTTAGTCCCTCGTGCGATTTTCATGGTTTCCTGCTGACGTGGATCCAGTTTTGACTAAAACTTGACACGTCATACATGTTTGACCGTCGTGTAACTGTCCACGAACTCGCCATGGCGCGCAGCTTGCCTGTTCATGGCGCCACCGAGGAGGGCCAGCAAGTTGCGCACGGCGCCGGTGGCCTCGTCCTGCAGGATGAGCCACAAGGAGTAGAAGAAGCAGCTGCCCGTGCAGAGCAGTGTGCACATGTCGCGGTTACCGCTGCCGTCGGCCGAGGGACGGTGGTTGTCGTTGGCTCGTTGCCATCGCAGCTGGTGCGCCGACGCCACGTCCAACGTCTGTGTCGTTGCCAAATCTGCAACACACACGCGATCACATGGACTGGAAGACGAACGCTCTGAAGAACACATGAACGAATTTGTGCTCCCGGTCTAACACAAGGACGGTCTGCTTGCTCCCGTTGTCCGCGTGCAACACGAATCCAGCGACCTCGCATGCAGTTCAGCTCCTCGTGCCCGTCGTCGTCGACGCCTCCGTGCGGCAGGCGCGTGACCTCTTCGTGCACGAGCCGCTCGCAGCCGCAGCGCGGGTTGGCGGCGAGGAGCCAGAAGAACCAGGTGAGGGCGGAGGACGTCGTGTCTTTCTCGTCCAGCAGGAACCGCCGCTTCGCGTCCGGCGAGCCGAACATCTCGCCGAGCTCGCTGCCGCCGCCTTCTTGTCCAGCGCCGCCGCGAACCACGACAGCAGGTGCTGCTCTTGCTCGCCGTCCTCGGCCGAGCTCCGATGACAGTTCGCTGCTCTGTGGCGGCCGAGCTCGGCCTGTCGCTGCGTTGTGTTCACCCCCTAGCTCCGGTACGGGCGCCATGAGGACGAGTTCAACCCGGACGCCACCGCCACCGCCACCTCAAGCTCCGAATCGCTCGACCAGGACGGAGGCATGCCGCTAGGAGCGGCAGACATCGCACGCCATGTGCTCGACAAAATGCCTACACCAGTGATAAGATGAAAGGATAGAATAATGTTGCCACATGGACAAAGACCGGTCAAAACCATGCCACGTCAACTCAAATACCACTTCAAGTGAGCAGAGGGACTAAACTAATCCGGTTTGATAAGTTGAAGGACTAAGTTTTGCTGGTTTGAGAGTTGAGGGACGATCTCTGTACTTTCGAGAGAGTTCAAGGATGAAAAATATACTTTTCCCATTATTTTATGTTATTCTTGGTTAGCTTTCGCGAGGTAGCCTGGCACGATTTTATGAGATATATATAAACCGGAAGCGAATGAGCCCCTTGGCTTTGCGACTGCTCGATCCAATGGCCTTGATGCTGTACCGGCGAGTGATTCGGCACACCAAAAGCGGCGGAGGGTCCATGCGCCGGATCAGGGCCGGTCCTGAGATTTTGAGGGCCCGGGGCGAGACTGAAACTCGGGGTTCTTAATATAAACATCATAACAATAACAATGAATATACGTACATTGAAATATTCTATAGCACTTAAATGCATCCAAAACCAGTATGCATATCAAATATTTCATAAATATTACCTTAAATAATTCTTCTAACATTCCTTGATGCAAAGTTACTTATGATGGGGTCGATGTCAATATCATCCAATAATTTCCTCTCGATGCTATAATGTTACCAAACCATATAACCTCTCTTGAGCCATTGGTGACCTCAGAATGTTCTTCAATAATTTTAACTTCGAAAAGCTTCCTCCGACCAATACGATAGTCACAGGCATAGTTAATAAGATGCGATAAGCAATGGAGATATCAGGATAACAATCAACTTCTCTTGCCATGCTCGAAACCTCCAAAGCAGATATTACGGTCATCTGGCAAAGTGAATCTCACAATCTTTAATTTAGAAATAAGATCATATACCTCAACATCACATGAACTATCAAGAGAGAAAGTTTCTGTAAATTTTGTGCGACACTCTTCAAGTTCATTATCATTCAATGACTTCACAGTTCACGAGCTCAATAAAAATCCAAATATATATTTAAACACCATGAGTTCTTTAAATCTATCCTTCAAAGAAGTGATCGCTATCAACCAAAAAAAAAAAGCTTGGAAAGCCTTCTCAGATTCTAGAATTTCTTCTCGACAATCACTTTCGTCAAATTGTTTCTATCATTGTAACACTACGATTTTACCGGAAACAATGGCTCTACACTCATTTCAGTTGTAATACCTTTGACAATTATCAAACTAGTAGAAAACCCCTAATCTCTGTACTTCTCAAAATATTGTGTTATACCTTGTATTTTCTTTCTTTTCCTTTTATCGCTACCAGATGCATACTTTCTTCCGGACAATATGATGAGACACAATGTTGAAAAAAAATCATTAATTGGTGAACAGTGCCGCTGTGCCGGCTATGCATCTACAGAACCACAATACGAATATATGATATACCTCGGATGGCCGAATCAGCGATGGACGGAAAGCAAAGCCGGATTAAGACGGCCCCGGCGAATTGAAATCGGCGAGCGGCTGATGATCTGAATTACTAGAAAGGAAATTAGGATTAGGAGAAAAGGATGAAGGAGCGCCGAGGGCACAGCCGCGAACAGACGAAGCGTCGGCGGCCGCTAGGAATAGCTGCGTCAATGCGAGATGGAATAGGAAGGGATCAATCACTCCTATTTTTACGTGAAAAAAAGGAAGAAACGATGGCTGCCTCCGTGCCTCGCTGGCCTGCTGCGTGCGTGTATGCGCGCATGCTTCGTGAGGCCCAGCCGGCCAGCCCGATAGGGATTTTTTTCTGATCTCTCGAAATGTTTGGCCATAGCCTACCACCCCTACGTACATACATGGGGAGGGGCCCCTGGACTTTGGGGGCCCGGGGCGGCCGCCTCCCCTGCCCCTCCCCAGGGCCGGCCCTGCGCCGGATGCATGGAGAGATTTATTTTTGTGAGAAAGAGTTTGTGTGTATGGAGCACTTGCCGAGGGAGCTCACAAGGTTCCAAAACGCAGGACGTACCGGACGTACGTGGGCAGCCCAAGGTGCGGATCCACGCACACCGCAAAAGCGCGGAAAAAGAGTGGCGGAAAAACACACGAAAGCGAAGCCGCAGCCCGGACGGGGCGAACGCGAGGCCCACCACCCGAGCCAACGGCCCCACACCCACCAGCTGTCCAATCCTCGATCCGACGGCCCGCGCTCGCACCGACCGGCCGCGGAGACACGGAGCCGCCCCCGCACCCCTGGAGCCTGGAACCTCTTCCGCTTTACCTCCGCACGCGCGCCAGTTAACCCATCACGGTCACCCGACCGGCCCGGCCCTGGTTAGCGCCCGGTTACCTCCCCACCCCCTCCCTCCCTCCTCGGCTGGTTATATACCCCGCCCCTCCGTGGCCGTGGGCGAGGTCGGGTTCTTGATCGGGGTTGGTTGGTTGTTGTATGAGAGGGAGTGAGCGGGCGGCGGTGTCAACTTCAACGTCGGGGATGAGCTGCAACGGGTGCCGCGTGCTGCGCAAGGGCTGCAACGAGGCCTGCGTGCTGCGGCCCTGCCTGCTCTGGATCGAGGCCGCCGACGCGCAGGGCCACGCCACCCTCTTCGCCGCCAAGTTCTTCGGCCGCGCCGGACTCATGTCCTTCCTCACCGCTGTCCCCGAGCAGCAGCGCCCAGGTACGCACGGACGGAAGATCGATGGTCTTCTTGGTACGACGATTAATCGGTAGTAGTATATATGTTGTCTTTGGCTGATGTTTGCATGGTGTTTGCTTTGGATTGCAGCCGTGTTCCAGTCGCTGCTGTACGAGGCGGCGGGGCGGACGATCAACCCGGTGAGCGGCGCGGTGGGGCTGCTCTGGGCGGGCAGCTGGCACCTCTGCGAGGCGGCGGTCCAGACCGTGCTCCGGGGCGGCGCTATACGCCCGTTGCCGGAGCTCGCGGGCGGCGTCCCGGAAGGCGGTGTCGGTGGAAGCGATCTGTTCGCCTCTTCTTCCAGGCGCGCCGTGGTGGGCTGCTCCACGTATTCGACGGCGAAGCGGGTAACCCCGAGGAAGACCTGGGCGCCGGAGGCCGCGTCCAACCACCAGGAGCCCTCGTGCGACCTCGGGCTTTTCCTCACCCCCGGATCGGCGGCGGCGGAGGGAGAGCGGCGGGCGAGGCGAGCCGGCACGCCGTCCATGAGCTCCGACGGCTCCGTGACCACGAGCGCTGGCGCCGGCGGCGAGAAGGAGCCGGAGCTGCTGAATCTTTTTGTTTAATGAAGCTAGTTATTAATCTGCGCGTTCATTTACCGTAGTACCGCGCGCTCGATCGATCGATGTGCTGCTCGCTCGCTGGCGCTGGAACCAGCTGAACTTTTTGGTAGCCTCTCGCCCTCTCGTCCCACCGGCGACGCGTCCTTTGATTCTTTTTTGGGCGTGCATGAACCGCCGGCTTGGTGTGACACGGTGATGACTAGATGAGACCGCGCCGGCCGGCTTTGTTTCTTGTCTCCTCCGATAATAGTACCGCTGCTTTCTTAGCACCACCACTACTACTGTATAAAGATCGTTAAATAAGAGCACACTAAAGCTCTCTCTGATCTTATCCGAAGCGTGATTAGCGTTGTCCAGCACGAATACGCCATTGCTCCTACAGTACAGTACTCTCTCCAATGTTTTCTTTTCTGAGATCTACTCTTCCCTGTTTTTGTGAACTGGTCGTATGATTGATAGTCAATGTTTCACGCCACCGCAAAATCCAAGCGGCCGTACAGCTTGTGATGCAGTGTGTGGGGTTGCTGAGATACTAGAGCGGTTCAGCTTTGCCGAGGGGTACCGTGGCGCCGCGTTTCGGGGTGGGGGCGCGTGACGACCCGAACGCGACCGCAGGCCCCTGCGACGCGGCGTTCTTCTGCCACGCAGATGTGTCGCGGCTTTGGGAGTTTAACCCGTTTGCCGGCACGCACGACCAAAACGTCCAATTTCAGTTTGTTTCGAGAAGAACGTCCGATTAGTTGTGCAAGTGGCCGACCTACAGCGCAGCGTAGCTTTGTGCGTGCACATGCCATTACTCCCTCCGTTTCATAATGTAGTGCATATAGATTTTTTGAAAAGTCAAACCTCACTAACTTTGACCAAGTTTGTAGACAAAAACATTTACATCTAGAAGGCCAAACATATATCATTAGATTCATCATAAGATGTAGTTTCATATTTTATATATTTGGTATTGTAGATATAAATATTTCTCTCTATAAACTTGGTCAAAGTTTGCAAAGTTTGACTTTCTAAATAATCTATACGCACTACATTTTGGAACGGAGGGAGTAGCATATAGTAGTAGTTGTTGGGCTTTTACATTCATTGGGAAAATATAAGAAAAGAGCAAAAACGTCACTCACGAGCAGTTGTTTCCTTGCAAAAACCCCCGACCTATCGTCCAAAAAAAGGGAAAGTGTGATCCTCCTCTCCATCTCAAGCGCGATCCGTCTCCTCCGTTTCACGCAGTAGAATTTCATGTGTGTGATCAATTTTTTTGCCCACACCACATCTGATAGGATACGCTAGCCTGGCGTTAGTAACCCAAGCTGACGCATGGGGGAGGCCCCTCGTGGACGTGAAACCCTCTGGTCTCTCCCCGTCCCTCACCTCATGCAGCGTACCTTTGTGCTTGCACATGCATTAGCTTATATACTAGTAGTTGCTGGGATTTTTCATTCATTGGGAAATCTGAGAGGAGCGCAAAAACGTTTCTAGCGAGCAGTTGTTTCCTTGCAAAAGTCCCTGAACAATCGTCCAAAAAAGGAAAGTGCGATCCTCCTCTCCCTGTCACACGCGATCCGTCTCCTCCGTTTCACCCAGTCGATTTCATGTGAGTGATCAATTTTTTTGCCCACACCAGATCTTGTAGGATATGCTAGCCTCGCGTGAGTAACACAACCCGACGCACGGGGGAGGCCCCTTGTGCACGTGAATCCCTCTGGTCTCTCCCCGTCCTTGACCATCGTGCAACGTACCTATGTGCTTGCACATGCAGTAGTTGTTGGGATTTTTTAAGTCATTGAGAAAATCCGAGAAGAGCGCAAAAACGTTACTAGCGAGCAGTTGTTTCCTTGAGAAAATCTACGAGCAATAGTACAAAAAAGGGAAGTGTGATCCTCCTCTCACTGTCACATACGATCCGTCTCACCAGTAGATTTCATGTATGTGATCAATTTTTTTGCCCACTCCAAATCTTGTAGGATATGCTAGCCTGGCGTCACTAAACCAGCCCGACGCACCGGGGAGGCCCCTCGTGCACGTGGAACCTTTGGTCTCTCCCCATCCCTGACCCTCGTGCAGCATACCTTTATGCTTGCACATGCATTAGCTTATACGGTAGTAGTTGCTGAGCTTTTTCATTCATTGGGAAAATCTGAGAAGAGCACAAAAACGTTTTTTCCCACACCAAATCTGGTAGGATATGCTAGCCTAGCGTCATTAACCCAACCCGACGGACGGGGGAGGCCCCTTGTGCACGTGAAACCCTCTGGTCTCTCCCCATCCTTGACCCTCGTGCAACGTACCTTTGTGCTTGCACATACATTAGCTTATACAACAGTAGTTGCTGGGATTTTTTCATTCATTGAGAAAAATCTGAGAAGAGCGCAAAAATGTTACTAGCGAGAAGTTGTTTCCTTGCAAAAATCTCCGAGCAATAGTCCAAAAAAGGGAAGTGTGATCCTCCTCTCCCTGTCACACGCGATCCGTCTCCTCCGTTTCACCCTGTAGATTTCATGTATGTGATCAATTTTTTTGCCCACACCAAATCTGGTAGGATATGCTAGCGTAGCGTCAGTAACCCAACCTGGCTCACGGGGGAGGCCCCTCATGCACGTGAAACCCTCTGATCTCTCCCCGTCCCTCACCCTCGTGCGGCGTACCTTTGTGCTTGCACATGCATTAGCTTATACCGTAGTAGTTGTTGGGCTTTGTCATTCATTGGGAAAACCTGAGAAGAGCACAAAAACTTTACTAGCGAGCAATTGTTTCCTTGCAAAAATCCCCGACCAATCGTCCAAAAAAGGGAAGTGTGATCCTCCTCTCTATGTCACACGCGATCCGTCTCCTCCGTTTCACCCAGTAGATATCATGTCTATGATCAATATTTTTTGCCCACACCTGATCTGGTAGGATATGCTAGTCCGGCGTCAGTAACCCAACCCGACGCACGGGGGAGGCCCCTCGTGCATGGGAAACCCATTGGTCTCTCCCGTCCCTGACCCTCGTGCAGTGTACCTTTGTGCTGGCACATGCATTAGTTTATACAGTAGTAGTTGTTGTGATTTTTCATTCATTGGGAAAATCTGAGAAGAGCGCAAAATGTTAGTAGTGAGCTGTTGTTTCCTTGCAAAAGTTCCCTAGCAATCATCCAAAAAAGGAAAGTGTGATCTTCCTCTCCATGTCACAGGTGATCCGTATCCTCCCTTTCACTCAGTAGATTTCATGTGTGTGATCAATTTTTTGCCCACACCAAATCTGGTAGGATATGCTAGCCTGGCGTTATTAACCCAACCCGACGCACGGGGGAGTCCCGTCGTGCACGTGAAACCCTCTGGTCTCTTCCCATCGCTCGCCCTCATGCAACGTACATTTGTGCTTGCACATGCATTTGCTTATGCCGTAGTAGTTGATGGGCTTTTTCATTCATTTGGAAAATCCGAGAAGAGCGCAAAAACGTTACTAGCGAGCAGTTGTTTTCTTGCGAGATTGTGATCCTCGTCTCCAAGTCACACGCGATCCGTCTCCTCCGTTTCACCCAGTAGATTTCATGTGTGTGATCAATTTGTTTGCCCGCACCAAATCTGGTAGGATATGCTAGCCTGGCGCTAGTAACCCACTGGGTTGTTTGAACCATACTAATTGAAAGTGCATCTAATCCCCTTGGTGCTTTTGGTAGTTTATGCCAATATACATATCTTTGAACAGATGATCTCCTTGAGTATATTTCAGGAATGGTTCTTTTAGGTACAACATGACAAGTGAAGGTGGACCCCTATAGAGTTAAGCTCAAGTAAGACTCAAAGCCCGACCACGACAGAAGAAAGAGAAAGGATGAAAGTCGTCCCATATGCCTCGGCCGTAGGCTCTATAATGTATGCCATGCTATGTACCAGACCTGATGTGTGCCTTGCCATAAGTCTGACAAGGAGGTACCAAAGTGGTCCAGGAGTAGATCACTAGGCAGCGGTCAAAAATATCCTTAAGTACCTAAAGAGGACTAAGGAAATGTTTCTCATTTATGGAGGTGAAGAAAAGCTTGTTGTAAAGGGTTACGTCGATGCTAGCTTTGACACTGATATGGATGACTCAAAGTCTCAATCCGGATACGTATTTATGGTGGAGCAGTTAGCTGGAGTAGCTCCAAGCAGAGCGTTGTAGACATAGAGATTTGCAAAGTACATACGGATCTGAATGTGGAAGGCCCGTTGACTAAACCTCTTCCACAAGCAAAACATGATCAACACCATAACTCTATGGGTGTTAGATACATTACGATGTAAACTAGATTATTGACTCTAGTGCAAGTGCGAGACTGTTGGAAATATGCCCTAGAGGCAATAATAAATTGGTTATTATCATATTTTCTTGTTCATGATAATTGTTTATTATTCATGCTAGAATTGTATTGACCGAAAACTTAAATACATGTGTGAATACATAAACAACACCGTGTCCCTAGTAAGCCCCTACTAGACTAGCTCGTTGATCAAAGATGGTTAAGGTTTCCTAACCATAGACATGAGTTGCCATTTGATAACGGGATCACATCATTAGGAGAATGATGTGATGGACAGACCCAACCGTAAGCTTAGCATCAGATCGTATCACTTAGTTATTTGCTACAGCTTTCTTCGTGTCAAGTATCAGTTCCTCAGACCATGAGATCATGCCACTCCCAGATACCGGAGGAATACCTTGTGTGCTATCAAACGTCACTTCGTAACTGGGTGATCATAAAGGTGCTCTACTGGTATCTCCGAAGGTGTCTGTTGGGTTGCATGGATCGAGACTGGGATTTGCCACTCCGTGTGACGGAGAGATATCTCTTGGCCCTCTCGGTAATACAACATCACAAGAAGCTTCATGTGACTAATGAGTTTAGTCACGGGATCTTGTATTACGGAACGAGTAAAGAGACTTGCCTGTAACGAGGTTGAACAAGGTATGGAGATACCGACGATCGAATCTCGGGCAAGTAAGATATCGTCGGACAAAGGGAATCGCATACGGGATTAACTGAATCCTCGACATCCTGGTTCAACCGATAAATATCTTCGTTGGACATGTAGGAATTAATATGGGCATCCAGGTCCCGCTATTGGTTATTGGCCAGAGAGGTGCCTCAGTCATGTCTGCATGTTCCCAAACCCGTAGGGTCGCACGCTTAACGTTCGTAGCGCTAGGGTACTATTGAGATATTAATAGTGGAAAGCCCGAAGGTTGTTCGGAGTCCCGGATGGGATTCGGGACATCATGAGGAGCTCCGGAATGGTCCGGAGGTAAAGATTCATATATGGAAAGTTATTGTCGGGGTTCCGGAAAAAGGTTCGGTTTTTTCGGTATTGTACTAGGAAGTTGCCGGAAGGTTCCGGAGGGTGCCGGAGGAGTCCGAAAGTGCACAAAGGGTCCCATCACGTCCCTTTGGCCAGCATGGTTTGTAGGTGGACACCCTGGCCTTATTGGGCCAGGCGCACCAACCCCTACAAGGCCCATGCGCCTGGGGAGGGGAAACCCTAAAGGGGAGGGCCCTCCACTTGGCTTGTAGGGAACTCCTCCCCCCTTGGCCGCCGCCCCTCCCTTGGAGGAGGGGCTAGGGCTGGCCGCCCCCTCCCTCACCCCTATATATAGTGGGGAGGCGCATGGGGGGCAGCACCCCTTCTCCCTTGGCCGTGGCCTCTCCCAGCTCCTCCCACCTATCCTTCGGTATGCGCTTGGCGAAGCCCTGCCGGAGTTCCGCTGCTACCACCACCACCACGCCGTCGTGTTGGTCCCGATCTCATCTACCTTCTCCCCCTTGCTTGCTGGATCAAGAAGGAGAGGACACCATCAAGCTGAACGTGTGCTAATCTCGTAGGTTCTGTCCGTTCGGCACTAGATCGGATTGGATTACGATTGGATTGTGAAAAGTACGACTACATCAACTGTCGTGGTTTTGCCACGGCAGATGTCCTCATGAAAGGACTTAGTGATGAGGCTATCGCACGAAGGTGGAAGCTTAACGGGGTTGATCGGGAACGAGAAGACATGAGTTTACCTAGGTTCGGCCCCTCACGGTGGAGGTAAAAGCCTACGTCCTGCTTGATTGTATTACTTTGGATCTCGATTACAAAGGCGCGGATTCGCTAACCTAGCTCTCGAGAGATTGCAACCTAGTCTTCCTGCCCTAGGTGCTCCCCTTTATATAACAGGTCGAGCCCTAGGTTTACATGATAGTCCGGGTCATAGTCTTAACCCGTATCATACTCTTATTCTAGTTTATCTTGTTTTCCAAGGTGACCTTCTCGTCTGACCTTGCTTCCACGAGCCGGCCCACATGTTAAGCCGGCCCTTGCGCCGGGTCTCTGCCGAACCGGCCCACCATGAACCTTCAAGGCCTAGCAGTGGGATGACCCATTGAGACTTACAACTCTATGGCCGGGTCATTGTCCTGCCGGGTCTTAGCACTGGGAAATATCCCCAACATTAGCCCTCTGTTTGGCCTGGATTCATCCATGTCAAACTCCATCCCGAAAGACAGAATAGAGAATAAGTTGTGAATAATTTTGACCTCCGGATCAGTTCCTGAGCCGCCTTTTTTCATCCTCCTTCCAGATTCCATTCTAGTCTTCAAATATACTTTTCCGGGTCAATCGTTGTTGCCGGTTTATTAACCTTCTTCGGACTTGGCATTTTCTCACGATCTTCCTGCATGACGTCATAATCCACTTCCATAAGATCCGGGCATGACATCATAGCAAATCTTTGAATGGCTCTGTATTGTCTTGTCAGGCGTGAAAATCGAGGAATCCCTTTAGCCAAAATTTACTGCGCCGCCTGGGGCTCCGCACCTGCCGTTTCGGGTTCCACCGTGCCTATAAATGGGCCGGCGCCTCTCCAGTGCTACTCTTTACCACTCTTACTCCTCGTCTTCTTCCTCTGCTCCTCGACGCCACCCGCGCCCTTCGTGCTCGCCACCGCCACCGGAGACAGCTCCAACTAGGTCCTCTCATCGTCGCCGGAATCCGCCCAACGCCGCTTGACCGCATCCGCATCGCCCGGAAACCCCAAGCTTCTCGAACAGATCTATGAGTGCCTTACTCGCCATTGCTACTATTCATCAGTGTTTTTCCGCGTTCCTCGTACTGGTCGCTTTGTAGATCCAAAATGCCCACAAGTTCCTGCTTGTTAGATTGTAAAATTGGTCCGTAACACTGCCCTTATGTTATAGATCTGCTGTACTGCTTCGAATGAATCCCATTGCAATTCATCCTCACCCGCGAAGAACTGACCTAGGTTTTATCTTTTTTATTTAAGGCCATTTTTTAGATCCAAACGACCTTGTAATCCATTTGGAACCTGTTTTCAGACTCATAGTCCAAACCACATTCATCACTTGTAAAAATCTATGATTGATTGCTACCAGTTTATTTGTCTTGGAAGCCATAACCCGGTAAAGTGCCGGCTTATCTTTCTATCTTACAATATCCCGGCAAGCTTCGGGATTCTGCCGGCTTATATTACCTTCTTTCTCTACAGCTGAATCCATCTCTCCGAAAACCAACAAGATCGTCAACTGGGCGAAGTCCAACATGTCAGAGCTCAGACTGCGGGCCCTGGTAGAATCCGGGTTACTGCCGTCTAAGGAGGAGATTGAATGGCGAGCCCCTGAAGAAGAAATCCATCCACAGCTGGCTCAAAATGAAATCATCATATTTGCTGATCATTTGGACAGAGGCTTTCATCCCCCCGGGTTCTAAGTTCTTTCGGGATATACTGCACGCCTTCGCTATCAGGCCTCAAGATTTGGGTCCCAACTCTATTCACAACCTAAGCCAGTTCCAGGTCTTCTGTGAAGTTTATCTGCAAATAGAGCCGTCCATCAGCTTATTTCAGGAGTTCTTCTACCCGAACCATCAGATAGAACACAAGGGGGGACCCAGCTTAGAACTTGGTGGGGTCACCATCCAAAGAAGGAAGAACTCAGCCTTTCCAGAAGCCAAGCCAGCAAGCCACCCCAAAGGATGGTACAGAACTTGGTTCTACTGTAAGGACACCTCCCCAGATCAACAACACCAACTTCCGGGCTATCGGGCAGACCGGCTTGATGCCTCCATTGTTTTCCCGGGTTTCGCCTCCAAGGAAGAAAGAGAAGATCTAGAACCCTTATATTCAAAGATAAATGCTTTAACTGCCCATGGCCTCACCGGTTTGACTTGACCCGGACCTGAGTGAGCTGGCGCATCCAACCTCTGGGCCTGAGAAACCGGCTCATGCACACCTACTCAGGTGAACCTGAAGACCCGCTGGGATTTAGCTGGGTCGACCTTCAACAAAAGGACGTCATAAAATTCGCCAAGAAGCTTCTTGGCGAGACAAAGGACTCCATTAAGCTCGTGGGACTTGCTCCCTTTTATACGGGTAACCCGGCACCTGTGGTAAGCCGCCTCTATTGTCTTCCTTTATCTTACTTATACTGCTTTGCCTTTGTCGCAAACTTATTTGTCTGTCGCTATACGGGAAGATGCTGACTGCTGGAAAGTTGAACCTCAAGATCCCACGCCTCCTCGAGAAGATGACGATGAAAACCCGGAAGATGAGGAAGATCAAGAGGTAGAACTCGACACCCTTGGTCGTCTATTTAACCAGCTTGCTGACGCCGACTCTTCACAGGAACAAGCTGAAACTAGTCATGCCGGCGAGCCAGAGGTAACCCTGATTTCCTCCAATTCCGACTCAACAATACCTGTCCAAACAAAAATCCGGGTCACAGTCCGCAAAGTCTCGTTCTCACACCCAGATGCTCACTTAGATCCACACTTTGTTTTGAAAAAAAAAACTCAGCATGCTGGTACTTCAAAGCGGAAGACCCGGAGCAGCGAAGAAGAGCTGGGCAGCGGGTTAACAAATGAGCCGCCTGCACGAAGGGCTCGGACAGAAGTGCCTCACAGCCCCACTCCCTCTCTTCCACAAGCCGGCCACTTCAAAGAGCCGTTACCATTTAACGACTTGGCTTATCAAACATCCCTTTCTTCGGATGAATCCAGCGCTACTCAAGCGCCGGCTTTTAATATCAATCCCGGGTATAACTCGCTTTTTATTCTTCAAACTTTGTATTCTTGCTTTATCCCTTAACTGAATAACAACATTTTATCTTTGCGCAGTGCTAAAGCAATCAAGAAAAAACCTGCTGCCAAGCCTTCTAACCCAACTGTTGAAAAAGAAGACCCTCAGGAAGCAGCAGCAGATAACCCGGAAATTCCGGATGAACCGGCAACACAAGACGAGCCACCACAGCAGGACACTATAGTGAGCCCAGCTCAGCCTTCCCCTCCCCTTATTAATCAGGAGAAGGAAGATGTAGTAGAAGAGCAGTTTGCTAAAAAGGCTCAGGATGAGGTGATGGTGACTGGTGCGAACCAGAATCCTCCACCAGAATCTTCTACTGCCTTAACAAAAATCTCTACCAAAGCGGAATCACCAAAAAATAAAGGGAAGGCAACTCTTCATCTCCACACATTTGAAGACCAAAGCCTTGATGCGTTGCATCAAGCTGTCCTGACCCGACTGTCTGAGAGCCGAGATACTGAAATCGCCATGGTGACTTCCCTGAAGCGGAAGTATGAGGTAATCCCTGTCACCTAGATTTCCATATATATATATATATATATATATATATATATATATATATATATATATATATATATATATATATATGTATATATGATTATTATGTCTTTGCCACCCGTGGGCATTGTCACCCCTCTGGTTTCCGTCTGATCTGGCTTTGAGATCCGTGTAGCATCTTTTAGGTCTGCCATTGATTACTCTTCCATTTGTCTAATTGCACTGAGACGAGTTTATAACACTAAGTATTAACAAGGTTAAATGTTGATACATGTGTATACTCATGAATCTTTTTTGGGGAATCTTTTTTGAGTTCATAGGGAACTTCCTTTAGGAATATAAGTCTTAATCACCAACCAATTTTATTGTACTATTATAGAAAGTTAGTAAGTTATACTACTTTTTATACTATTAGGGAATCTTTTTGGTTAAGTATTCATGACCTGATATTTTGATACCCCTAGTCTAACACATACTCTACTGGAACCGTATTAGTGTGATCATTAGCATGCTTCATTAACTGAATCCCGATGAAGAAATGACGATAGCATAGTGTTTGCATGGATCACGAGGCATGCATTAAACGTGGATAACATGGGGTGGCACTACCACCTAGAGGGGTGGCATAGCCCCCAAGTACCGGATTATTATGAAATGATGACCCGGTACTTTTTGTATGGTACCTTCATATAAATGAACAATCAGTAGCCCCCGAGGGCCGGCTCACCATCATGCGATGAGCCGGGTCTCTACATAGACTGAAGACAAAATTACACATTAGCCCCAAGTGCCATGTTGAATGCGAGCACCTTCATGGGACTTGTTCCATTCAAGAAAATTTCGATAGATGTTGCCCCCTAGTGCCGGGTCGACTGCCATGGCGGCCCGGGACTATATATTTACATCTTGTAACTCTTTAAATTGTCATGCAGGACACGCTGAATGAAGTTGAATCCCAAACCGCCGGCTTCCAGAAGGAAGCAAGAAAAGAGAGAAAGCTTCGGGAAAAAGCAGAACGGCTATCTTCAGATTTCCACAAATCACTGCTCATGGCGAAAAGACCCTCAAGAAGGCCGAAGCTTCATTTGAGAATGAGAAGGCCATCTTGGTCAAACGCGCAGAAGAGGCCGAGGCGAAGTTTGAGCCGGTAACACAAGAACTAGCCACATTAAAAGGCCATATTACCACAATGTGCAGCGCCATCTTCAGTAAGCCAGAGGATTCACCAAACTCATGAAATAAACTGACTTAACATATTGAGCCGGATTTTCTAACACCTCAGCTATAATTTGCAAGCCGTAGGACTCATAACCTCGGGAAACTTCCCCTGGTAAAGCTGAAAGCTGTATACTCCTTCCTGGAACAACTATATGTTGGCGGCTCCCGCTGCATCATGGCCGCCAAGAACACCAAGTCACCACCTCAGCTGATCGTGGACATGCTTAAAGAGTTGTCCATTGTGCCTCAGTGGTTTCAGGAGTGGAAGAAGGCGGCTTGCCGCCATGGAGCTCTTACCGCACTTTGATACGTCCAATTTGCATCATGATTCCCTACTGTTATTTATAATATTTTTGATCATTATTTCACTTTATGATGCAACTCTTATGCCTTTTCTCTCTTAATTTGCAAGATTTATATGAAGAGGGAGAATACCGGCAGCTGGAATTCTGGACCTGAAATGGCTACATCAGATATACCTATCCTACAGAGCTTTTTCACGGAGATTTTTTTATTGAAAATATAAAAATTACTGGAGAAAAGAGATACTGGAGGGGACCCACCAGTTACCCAAAAGGCAACAGGGCGCGGCCCCCCTGGGCGTGCCCTGATGCCTTGTGCGGCCCCTGGCTGGCCTCTGGCCCCCTCCTTCTGCTATATAAGGTCTTTTGCCCTAAAACAATTATAGAGAAGACTTTTGGGACGAAGCGCCGCCGTCTCGAGGTGGAACCTGGGCAGGAGCTATTTTGCTCTCTGGTGGAGCGATTTCGCCGGGGATACTTCCCTCCGGGAGGGGGAAATCGAGACCATCGACATCACCAACGATCCTCTCATCGTGGGAGGACCAATCTTCATCAACATCTTCACCAGCACCATCTCATCTCAAACCCTAGTTCATCTCTTGTATTCAATCTTTGTCTCAAAACCTCAGATTGGTACCTGTGGGTTGCTAGTAGTGTTGATTACATCTTGTAGTTGATGCTAGTTGGTTTATTTGGTGGAAGATTATATGTTCAAATCCTTAATGCTATTCAATACCCCTCTGATCTTGAACATGAATATGACTTGCGAGTAGTTACTTTTGTTCTTGAGGACATGGGAGAAGTCTTGTCATAAGTAATCATGTGAATTTGGTATTCGTTCGATATTTTGATGGTATGTATGTTGTTGCTTCCTTTAGTGGTGTCGTGTGAACGTCGACTACATGACACTTCACCATATTTGGGCCTAAGGGAAGGCATTGTGGAGTAGTAATTAGATGATGGGTTGCTAGAGTGACAGAAGCTTAAACCCTAGTTTATGCGCTATTCCGTAAGGGGCTGATTTGGATCCATATGTTTCATGTTATGGTTAGAGTTATCTTAATTCTTCTTTCGTAGTTGCGGATGCTTGCGAGAGGGGGTAATCATAAGTGGGAGGCTTGTTCAAGTAAGAACAGCACCCAAGCACTGGTCCACCCACATATCAAATTATCAAAGTAGCGAACGCGAATCAAACAAACATGATGAAAGTGACTAGATGAAATTCTCATGTGTCCTCGAGAACGCTTTGCTTATTATACGACTTCGTTTCGGCTTGTCCTTTGCTATAAAAAAGGATTGGGACACCTTGCTGCACCTTTGTTACCGTTATTACTTGTTACTTGTTGCAAATTTCCTTACTATCAAACTATCTATTACCGATAATTTCAGTGCTTGCAGAGAATACCTTGCTGAAAACCGCTTGTCATTTCCTTCTGCTCCTCGTTGGGTTTGACACTCTTACTTATCGAAAGGACTACGATTGATCCCCTATACTTGTGGGTCATCAAGACTCTTTTCTGGCGCCGTTGCCGGGGAGTGAAGTGCCTTTGGTGAGTGGAATTTGGTAAGGAAACATTTATATTACGTGCTGAGATTTACAGTTACTTGTCACTATGGAAAGTAATCCTTTGAGGGGCTTGTTCGGGGTATCTTCACCTCAACCGGAAGCATTGAGAGTTGCTCCTCAACCTACTGAACCTACTGAAAATATTTATTATGAAATTCTTTCGGGTATGATAGTGAAACTGCTAGCTAATCCTTATGCAGGAGATGGTACGGTGCATCCTGACATGCACTTGATATATGTGGATGAAATTTGTGGATTATTTAAGCTTGCAGGTTTATCCGGAGATGGGGTTAAGAAGAAAGTATTCCCTTTATCTTTGGGGGGAAAGGCATTGACATGGTATAGGCTATGTGATGATACCGAAACATGGGATTGGAACCGGTTGAAGCTGGAATTTCACCAGAAATTTTATCCTATGCATTTGGTTCATCGTGATCGGAATTATATATATAATTTTTGGCCTCGTAAAGGAGAAAGTATCGCTCAAGCTTGGGGGAGGCTTAAGTATATGTTGCATACATGCCCCAATCATGAGCTCTCAAGGGAAATAATTATTCAAAACTTTTATGCTCAGCTTTCTCATAATGATCAATCCATGCTCGATACTTCTTCTGCTGGTTCCTTTATGAAGAGAACTATTGAATTCAAATGGGATCTTCTGGAAAGAATTAAACGTAACTCTGAAGATTGGAAAATCGACAAAGGTAAAGTGTCAGGTATAAATCTTGAGTTTGATTGTGTCAAATCTTTTATGGAAACTAATGCTTTTCATAAGTTTAGTACTAAATATGGACTTGACTCTGAGATAGTAGCTACCTTTTGTGAATCTTTTGCTGCTCATGTTGATCTCCCTAAAGAGAAATGGTTTAAATATCATCCACCTATCGAACTAAATGAAGAACCTGTTAGTGTTAAGGAAGAAACAATTGTTTACAATGTTGATCCAGTTGTGCCCACTGCTTATATTGAGAAACCTCCTTTCCCTGTTAGGATTAAGGAACATGCTAAAGCTTCAACTGTGGTTAATAAAAGTAATATAAGAACACCTAGACCTTCTGAACAAATTAAAGTTGAACCTAATATTGCAATGGTTAAAGATCTTTTGGTTGATGATATTGATGGGCATATTATTTATTTTTATGATGAGGCTGCTAGAATTGCTAAACCTGTTAGAAATGAACGAGATATGCTAGATAAGAACAAGCCCGTAGTTGGCATGCCTGTTGTTTCTGTTAAGATTGGAGATCATTGCTATCATGGTTTATGTGATATGGGTGCTAGTGTGAGTGCTATTCCGTTTTCTTTATATCAAGAAGTAATGCATGATATTGCACCTATTGAGATTAAAGATATTGATGTTACTATTAAGCTTGCAAACAGAGATACTATTACACCACTTGGGATTGTTAGAGATGTTGGAGTCTTGTGTGGTAAAATCAAATACCCTACTGATTTCCTTGTACTTTGTTCACAACAAGATATTTTGTGTCCCATTATATTTGGTAGACCTTTCTTGAATACCGTTAATGCTGAAATTGATTGTGCTAAAGAGAAAGTTAGAGTTAAGTTTGCTGATATATCTCATGAATTTAAATTCTCTAAGTTTAGTAGACAACTTCATGATAAAGAATTACCCAATAAAGATGAAATTATAAGTCTTGCTTCTATTGTTGTGCCTCCTACTGATCCTTTAGAGCAATATTTGCTAGACCATGAAAATGATATGCATATGAATGAAAGAAATGAAATAGATGAGTTGTTCTTTAAACAAGCACCTATCCTTAAACATAATTTTCCTGTTGAAACTTTGGGAGATCCTCTTCCACCGAAGAGTGATCCTGTGTTTGAATTAAAGCAATTACCTGAAACACTTAAGTATGCTTACCATGATGAAAAGAAGATATATCCTGTTATTATTAGTGCTAGCCTTTCAGAGCATGAAGAAAAGAGATTACTTAAAACTCTGAAGAAGCACCGTGCCGCTATTGGATATACTCTCGATGATCTTAAGGGCATTAGTCCCACCTTATGTCAGCATAAAATTCATATGGAGCCAGATGCTAAACCCATTGTTGATCATCAAAGAAGGTTGAATCCTAAAATGAAGGATGTGGTAAGAACTGAAATATTAAAGCTTCTTGAGGCAGGTATAATTTATCCCATAGCTGATAGTAGATGGGTAAGTCTTGTTCATTGTGTTCCTAAGTAAGGAGGTATTACCGTTGTTCCTAATGATAAAAATGAACTTATTCCACAAAGAATTGTAACTGGTTATAGGATGGTAATTGATTTTAGAAAATTAAACAAAGCTACTAGGAAAGATCATTACCCCTTGCCTTTTATTGATCAAATGTTAGAAAGATTATCTAAGCATACACACTTTTGCTTCCTAGATGGTTATTCCGGTTTTTCTCAAATACCTGTTTCACCTGAAGATCAAGAGAAAACCACCTTTACTTGTCCTTTTGGAACTTATGCTTATCGTTGTATGCCTTTTGGTTTACGTAATGTACCTGCTACTTTTCAAAGATGTATGACTGCTATATTCTCCGACTTTTGTGAAAAGATTGTTGAGGTTTTCATGGATGATTTCTCCGTTTACAGAACTTCTTTTGATGATTGCTTGAGCAACCTTAATCGAGTTTTGCAGAGATGTGAAGAAACTAATCTTGTCTTGAACTGGGAGAAGTGCCACTTTATGGTGAATGAAGGTATAGTCCTTGGGCATAAAATTTCTGAAAGAGGTATTGAAGTTGATAAAGCTAAAGGTGATGCAATTGAGAAAATGCTATGTCCTAAAGATATCAAAGGTATAAGGAGTTTCCTCGGTCATGCTGGTTTCTATAGAAGGTTTATAAAAGACTTCTCTAAAATTTCTAAGCCTCTTACAAATCTCTTGCAAAAAGATGTTCCATTTGTTTTTGATGATGATTGTGTAGAAGCCTTTGAAATACTTAAGAAAACCTTAATTTCTGCACCTATTGTTCAACAACCCGATTGAAACCTACCCTTTGAAATTATGTGTGATGCTAGTGATTATGATGTTGGTGTTGTTCTAGGACAAAGAGTTGATAAGAAATTGAATGTTATTCATTATGCTAGTAAAACTCTAGACAGTGCTCAAAGAAATTATGCTACTACTGAGAATGAATTTTTAGCAGTTGTGTTTGCATGTGATAAATTCAGATCTTACATTGTCTATTCCAAAGTTACTATTCACACTGATCATGCTGCTATTAAATATCTTATGGAAAAGAAAGATGCTAAACCTAGACTTATTAGGTGGGTTCTTTTGCTACAAGAATTTGATTGCATATTATTGATAGAAAGGGAGATGAGAATCCCGTAGCAGATAATTTATCTAGAATGGAAAATGTCCTTGATAACCCACTCCCTATTAATGATGATTTCCCTGACGAACAATTAGCTGTGATAAATGCTTCTCGTAACACTCCTTGGTATGCAGACTATGCTAATTACATTGTTGCTAAATATATACCACCTAGTTTCACATACCAACAAAAGAAAAAGTTTTTCTTTGATTTAAGACATTACTTTTGGGATGACCCACATTTATATAAAGAAGGAGTAGATGGTATTATTAGACGTTGTGTACTTGAGCATGAACAGGAACAAATCCTACGGAAGTATCACTCCGAGGCATACGGAGGACACCATACGGGAGACAGAACTGCACACAAGGTATTACAATCTAGTTTTTATTGGCCTACTCTCTTCAAAGATGCACGTAAGTTTGTCCTTTCTAGTGATGAATGTCAAAGAATTGGTAATGTTGCTAGACGTCAGGAAATGCCTATGAATTATTCACTTGTTATTGAACCATTTGACGTTTGGGGTTTTGATTATATGGGACCATGTCGGTGTATAAAACATGGGTATTTTATACCCTGACTTATGCACAGACAGTGGTAGCCTTCCTGATGGCCAGGGCTTGCCGGAGATTACCAAGACCAAGATTCAAGGCCTAGTTGCAAAGGCACTAGGGAGAAGATCAAGACAAGATATCAAGAAGAACCTGACTTGTGCTAGATATGAAGATGATATTTGTCGGTAGGGCTCAAGCCGGCAAGATGAAGGCCCAGCAAGCTCCGTGCCGGCAAGCCCTCGGTAGCTCGTCTGCGCTCCACCGCACCGAGCAGCTAGTCGCTAATCGGTGAGGTGTCGACCGCGCATGCAGTTTGGTGAGGTTTGTCAGGGCACGTGTCAGCCTGCTGGAAGGAGAATTAGCTTTAATGACACCCGTCCAGGAGGCGTGTCAAGATAATAAGAGGTACCTAGGCGAGCGGTGCAGAAACCTTGCCGGGGCTCCTCCTCCACATGACACCTAACGGCGCAATAAATGCTTTTGTCCTTATCCGGCAGAGTTAGGTATGATAGCACTGTTCGCTATCTAATCAACTTGTAATGACTATTTTGCCACTGCGGTTACCCCTTGAGCTATAAAAGGAGGGTCAGGGCAACCTTTACAAGGATCGACACTTTGCTCATTCTGCATGCGTAGCTGCTCTTCCCGCACCTTGCCGGCAAGAAGCGCTCCTTGTACTTGAGCTCAAATACATCCAATACACAAAGCAGGAGTAGGGTTTTACACCTCATGGTGGCCCGAACCTGGGTAAAACTCTTTGCGTTTGCTGCTGATTCTGCTCTTTGTGCTTGCGCATCTCCCTAGTCGAACCGCAAAGGGGCTAGATGGCCCCATAGATGGTCGTACGCACGACATCTTTGGTGCGCCAGGTAGGGGGATCGCTTGCGCGAACCTGAATCAGCAGTTTGCGCTTCAGCTACGTCTTCATCACTAATGATGGCGCCCAAGAAGAAGGGCGCGTCTGCAGCAGCTCCATTGACCTCCAAGCTTCCGTCGCATACGCCCACGGGCGGCGGGGATGATCCGGCCGACACAGGCAGAGCGGAAGGCGTCACCGGTGCAAGCGGCGCGGGCGGCGTAGCTAGCACTGGTGGCGCAGGCGGAACACGCAACACCAACTCCCAGCTTCCTCGCCATTCTGGCGATCGAAGACACAAAGGTGCAGGCGGCGCGGATGGCCAACTCCCGCCTCCTTGACGCACCGACGAGCGAAGCCACCAGAGCAACACCGTCCGGTCCGGCGCAAGCCAAGACCTCGCTGTTGCGGCGTCCAAGGATGCTGCGTCGGGACACACACCGCAACCATCGCAAGATGGGCGCGATGTGGCTCCGAACGACGCATGCGGTTCCAGTCGGCGGCGTCCACATGGCAAGACGCATGTCGATCGTCCGCAAGATCTTCAGGCACCACTTCCACCGCGTCAACCAACTGCTGAACATGCGCCACGGTAGCAAGATCGCAATGGCGCTCCTGCTGGCTCTGCAGGGAGTCGAGCGACATCGCGTTCTTCGCTCTCAGCCATGCCAGCAACAGCTGCGGAGGCAATGGCGTGGGTCCAGATGCTGCTAAACTTCCCTCCAACGACAGACAAGATGGATGAGTGGAGGGCCACCATCCAAAGCCTTATTGGGTTTGCCATAGCCAACAAGTCACAGCAAGTGGGACCATCTCAACGCCCGCAAACAGTGCCAGTAGCTCCAACTGGCGGCCGTGTTGAAGGTGCAGCACCAACGGTGCAATCACCTCCGCGGCAACAACGCCAACAACAACAACAACAACAACAGTCGCGGCAAACTCAATGACCCACTGAGCCCGATGAGATGTCGATGGCTTCTTCGGATCCACGAGTGCGGCAAAATCAGCGGCAAGTGCTGCAAGATAGGCGGGTAGAGGATGCCCGTACCACCATTGAACGGCGCTGGGAGGCGCGCCGTCAGTCTGACGCGCGCAACAGCCCAGTCGTCGATGAGCCTGCGCCCGAGGCTGGCGGGTATCTGCCTTACGAGGTCGGGTGCCCAGCCTTCACTCGCGAGCTGCAGCAAGTCCGCTGGCCATCTGTCCGGGCCTTCAAGCCAGAAGTACCAGAGAAGTACGACGGCAAGCTAAACCCGGCAGAATTTTTGGGCATCTATACGATTGCCGTGCAAGCTGCCGGGGGAAGAGATGAGAAGATCCTCGCCAATTACTTCCCATTGGTGCTCAAACCCAATGTGAGGTCTTGGCTGATGAACTTGCCGGAAGGTTCCATTTCTTCGTGGTCCGATCTTTGCAATGAGTTCGTTGGTGCTTTTACCGAGGGCCACAAAGCTCCTAGTCAGCCCAGCGATCTGCAAGTGATCCCGCAGAGAGATGGCAAATCCTTACGCAAGTATATCTAGAGATTCAGCCGTGTGCACTGCAACATTCCAGATGTGCACTCCGCAGCTTTGATTGCTGCCTTTCACACGAATGTGCACAATCGGAGGATGCGGGAAAAGATGAACGTCAAGTTACCAAAGACCGTCAATGAGCTGTACATGTTGGAGGATAAATGTGTGCGGTCTAAGGAAGGGAGGAGGCTCCCTGGGGAAGATGCGGGTGCCGAAGTAGATTCAGAAGACAATGACGCCGCCACCCCGAAGAAGAAAGGCCGAAAGCGCAACAGGAAGCGCAAGGGCAAGGCAGTCATGGCCGTCGAAGGTTCCGGGAATTCCAACGCCGCCAAGAAAGCCAAAACAGAGGGCTCCGGCAAAGAAGCTGCTACATGCGCTGATTGCCAGGAAGCCGCGGCAGGCGAAAAGACCAGCAAATCTGACGGGCCATACTGCAAGATTCACCGCACTAAAGGCCACGATCTCCAAGAGTGCCGGCAAGTTGAGCAGCTTGCCGAGAAGCAAAAGGCTGAATATGAAAAGCGCGACAAGGAGAAGGGCCAGGTTGGTGCTGGCGGATCTGGCAAGAGGGGCCGTGGTGGTCAAGGAGGCCACCGCGGCAAGGCCAAGCAGCAAAAAGAGAAGCCTGCTAGAGGTCGAGAGAAGAAAGAGGATAATGATGGAAGTGACGAGGAGGACGACGAAGAGTCCAGCGAGCATGAATTCCAAAAAGCAACTGAGGCTATGTGCATTGACGGAGGTGCATCTTTGCACTCTTCTCACCGCCAACTCAAGCAGTGGGCGCGTGAAGTCAACGCAGCGGAACCGGCAATAGGCGCTCAGAAGCTGCTCAAGTGGTCACACACACCTATCATTTTTTATGCCGAGGACCACCCTGATCGCACAAATGCGGTTGGGTGTTTGCCGTTGTTGGTTTCGCCAACAATCCGCAACCTCAAGGTCATGAAAATGTTAGTTGACGGTGGGGCCGGCCTGAATTTGATTTCACTAGAAGTAATCAAGAGGCTGCAGATTTCGGATGAGGAACTCAAGCAAACTGGCACGTTTCAAGGAGTAAACCCGGGAAGAAGCCAACCCAAGGGGAAGATCACTTTGCCGGTGACGTTTGGCGGGGAATTGAACTACAGGACGGAGAAGATAGTCTTTGATGTTGTCAAGATCCCTTTGCCGTACAATGGAATTCTCGGTCACCCAGCTCTGGCAAAATTCATGGCAGCATCTCATTATGCTTATAACACTCTGAAGATGCCAGGGCCGATGGGTGTCATAACCATCAACTCCGATAAGAAGGATGCAGTTATCTGCGTCGACAAGCTCTACAGAGAAGCAGTTGCAGCATCTGCCGTCAAGACAACAGCTCCTGCTGAGAAGAAAAACAAGAAGTCCGGCAAGACCCCTGGCAAGGACTCCGGGAAGCGCACCTCTTCGGAGTGTTGCGCATCCATTGAGGATTTGCCGGAATGTTCTACCGGCAAAAAGTCCAAAGCAACTCCACCAGCAATGAAGAAGGTGCCCGCTAAGGAGGACGACACTGGCGGTACCTTTACCGTCAGTTCCACCCTTGACAACAAATAGGAAAGCGCGCTCGTTGCCTTCTTGTGGGCGAATGTCGATGTGTTTGCATGGCAACCATCTGACATCCCAGACGTTCCCAGGGAGGTAATCGAGCACCACCTTGCTGTCTGTCCCCATGCGCGGCCCGTCAAGCAGAAGGTCAAAAAGCAAGCTTTGGAACGACAAGAATTCATTGCGGAAGAAATAAAGAAGTTGGAAGCGGCAGGCTTGGTTAGAGGTGTGCTACATCCAACATGGTTGGCGAATCCGGTTGTAGTACGCAAAGCAAATGGAAACTGGAGACTTTGTATTGTCTATACTGATATCAACAAAGCATGTCCAAAGGATCTTTTCCCTTTGCCACGCATCGATCAAATTGTTGACTCTACTACCGGCTGCGATCTACTCTCCTTTCTTGATGCATATTCTGGTTATCATCAGATTTTCATGGCCAAGGAGGATGAGGAGAAAACCGCATTCATTACTCCATGTGGCACATACTGCTTCGTGCGTATGCCTTTCGGATTAAAGAGTGCTGGTTGAACCTTTGCGAGACCTGTCCATATTGGTTTTGAGCCCCAGCTGCACAGAAATGTGGAAGCATATATGGATGATATAGTGGTCAAAACCAAGGACAAATCAACCCTCATTCAAGATTTAGAAGAAACATTTGCAAATATGCGCAAGATCAATCTGAAGCTCAATCCAGAGAAGTGTGTGTTTGGCATTCCATCCGGCAAGCTTCTCGGGTTCTTTGTATCTCAATGTGGAATCGAAGCTAATCCCGACAAGATCAAAGCCGTCGAGCGAATTAAAGCACCAAAGCGCGTCAAGGATGTGCTGCGTCTTGCCGGCTGTGTTGCTGCATTGGGTAGGTTCATTTCCAAATTTGCTGAGCGTACCCTGCCATTTTTCAAGATTTCGAAAAAGGCAGGTCCAATGAAATGGACTCCGGAAGCGGAGGCCACGCTGCAAGATTTGAAAAAGTACCTCTCTTCTGCGCCAACACTAGTTGCGCCTAAGCCACAAGAACCGTTGCTGCTATACTTGGCGGCAACGAATCAAGTGGTCAGTGCTGCATTAGTGGCACAGAGGGAAGTTGATGACGAAGAAGCAGCAGCAGCAAGCCCGTCAAGCGACAAGCCGGAATCTTCTCCGGCAGAGTCTGGTGCCAATAGATCAGAAGCAGCACAAACAAATGAAGTAAATCAACAGATAGTGCCTAAGAAGAAATTGGTGCAGCGCCCAGTTTACTTTGTAAGCTCCCTTTTACAGGGGGCTAGGTCAAGGTACTCTGGTGTGCAAAAAATGCTTTTCGGCCTCCTCATGGCCTCGAGAAAGCTGCACCATTACTTCCAAGCATATGAGATTACCGTCGTCACTCGCTTTCCATTGCACCGCATTTTGAGAAATCCAGATGCAACCGGCAGGATAGTGGAGTGGGCGTTGGAGCAGTCGAGCTTTGCACTCAAGTTTGAAAGCACTTCATCTATTCAGAGCAGAGCCTTGGTAGAGTTCATTGCAGAATGGACGCCAACGCAAGACGATGAAATTCAAGAATCAGCTCTCCCCGGCAAAGAGATAGCTAAAGAATGGATTATGTACTTTGACGGTGCCTTTTCGCTGCAAGGCGCCGGTGCCGGAGTGCTGTTGTCGCACCCACCGGAGAGCATCTCAAGTACGTAATCCAAATGCACTTTCCCAAGGAGAAAGCTACAAACAACACTGCTGAGTATGTAGGACTCCTTGCCGGTTTCAGGATCGCAGTGGACCTTGGAATCAGGAAGTTGATCATCTGTGGTGACTCGCAGCTCGTTGTCAAGCAAGTCAACAAACATTATCAGAGCCCGTTAATGGAAGCATATGTGGAAGAAGTGAGGAAATTGGAAGAGCACTTTAACGGATTGCAAACAGATCACATTCCTCATGTGGAAAACAGCATTGCCGATCACCGGTCAAAGTGTGCCGCTCAAAAGCTCCCTGTGGAACCAGGAACTTTTGTGCTCCATTTGAATCATGTTGGAAATATGCCCTAGAGGCAATAATAAATTGGTTATTATCATATTCCTTGTTCATGATAAAAGTTTATTATTCATGCTAGAATTGTATTGACCGGAAACTTAAATACATGTGTGAATACATAGACAACACCATGTCCCTAGTGAGCCTCTACTAGACTAGCTCGTTGATCAAAGATGGTTATGGTTTCCTGAACATAGACATGAGTTGTCATTTGATAATGGGATCACATCATTAGGAGAATGATGTGATGGATAAGACCCAACTGTAAGCTTAGCATCAGATCATTTTAGTTATTTGCTACAGCTTTCATCATGTCAAGTATCTGTTCCTTAGACCATGAGATCATGCAACTCCCTGACACCGGAGGAATACTTAGTGTGTATCCAAATGTCACTTCGCAATTGGGTGATCATAAAGGTGCTCTACAGGTATCTCCGAAGGTGTTTGTTGGGTTGGCACGGATCGAGACTGGAATTTGTCACTCCGTATGACGGAGAGATATCTCTGGGCCCTCTCGGTAATACAAGATCGTAAAGGGCTTGCAAGCAAAGTGGCTAATTAGTTAGTCACGGGATCTTGTATTATGGAACGAGTAAAGAGACTTGCTGGTAAGGAGATTGAACTAGGTATGGAGAAACCGACGATCGAATCTCGGGCAAGTAACATATCGCCGACAAAGGGAATTGCATACGGGATTAACTGAATCCTCGACATCGTTGTTCAACCGATAAAGATCTTTGTTGAATATGTAGGAATCAATATGGGTATCCAGATCCCGCTATTGGTTATTGACCGGAGAGGTGTCTCGGTCATGTCTGCATGTTCCCGAACACGTAGGGTCGCACGCTTAACGTTCGATAGTGCTAGGGTAGTAATGAGATATTAACAGTGGAAAGTTTGAAGGTTGTTCGGAGTCCTGGATGGGATCCAGGATATCATGAGGAGCTCCGGAATGGTCCAGAGGTAAAGATTCATATATAGGAAGTCCTATTTTGGTCACCGAAAAGATTTCAGGATTTGCCGGTATTGTATCGGGAATACCGAAAGGGTACCAGAGGTTCACCGGGGGGGTCCCACCTGCCCCGGAGGGCCACATGGGCAGCAAAGGGGGCGCACCAGCCCCTGGTGGGCTGGGCGCCACTTCCCCACCTGGGCCCATGCGCCTAGGGTTGGTGGGAACCCTAGATGGGGGCGCTCCCCTTGGCTTGGGGGGCAAGCCACCCCCCTAGGGCCGCCGCCCCCTCCCCCCTTGCCCCTATATGTAGTGGGGGGTGGGAGGGCAACCGCATGCCTCCAACCTTGCCCTCTGTTGCTCCCAACTCCTCCCACCTTTCCTCCGGTACGCGCTTGGCGAAGCCCTGCCGGAATTCCGCTGCCACCACCACCACCACGCCGACGTGCTGGCTCCGATCTCATCTACCTCCTCCCCCTCTCTTGCTGGATCAAGAAGGAGAGGACGCAATCGAGCTGAACATGTGCTGATCTCGGAGGTGCCGTCCGTTCGGCACCAGATTGGATTGGATCGCGATTGGATCGTGAAGAGTACGACTACATCAACCGCGTTACGACGCTAACGCTTTCGGTCTACAAGGGTATGTAGACACACTCCCCTCTTATTGCTTTGCATATCCAAGATTAGATCTTGGGTGTTCGTAGGAAATTTTTTGATTTTCATGCAACGTTCCCCATCAGTGGCATCATGAGCTAGGTATATGCGTAGATGTATTTGCACGAGTAGAACACAAAGAAGTTGTGGGCGTTGATGTTCAAATTGCTTACTTCCTTTGACTTATTTGGATTCGGCAGTATTGTGGGATGAAGCAGCTCGGACCAACCTTACTTGTCCATGCACAAGAGACCGGTTCCACTGACTGACATGCAACTTGTATTGCATAAAAGTGGCTTTGCGGGTGTGTGTCTCTCCCACTTTAGTTGAATCTGATTTGACGAGGGCGGTCCTTGTAGAAGGTTAAAAGGCAACTTGTATATCACCATTGTGGTTTTGCGTAGATAAGAATGGTTCTTATAGTTTGCCCTAGCAGCCACGTAAAAATTGCAACAACAAAGTAGAGGACGTCTAACTTGTTTTTGCAGGGCATGTTGTGATGTGGTATGGCCAAAACGTGATGTGATATATGTTGATGTATGTGATGATCATGTTTTGTAATAGGTTCACGACTTGCATGTCGATGAGTACGGCAACCGGCAGGAGCCATAGGGTTGTCTTTAATTTATTGTATGACCTGCGTGTCAACTATTAAACGCCATGTAATTGCTTTACTTTATCGCTATGCGTTAGCAATAGTTGTAGAAGCAATAGTTGGCGAGACAACCACATGACGACATGATAATGGAGATCATGATGATGGAGATCATGGTGTCATGCCGGTGACGATGGAGATCATGCTGGTGCTTTGGAGATGGAGATCAAAAGCACAAAGATGATGATGGCCATATCATCTCACATATTGATTGCATGTGATGTTTATCTTTTTATGCATCTTATTGTGCTTAGGAAGACGGTAGCATTATAAGATGATCCCTTCACTTAATTTCAAGATAAAAGTGCTCTCCCTAAGTATGCACCATTGCGAAAGTTCATCGTTTCGAAGCACCACGTGATGATCGGGTGTGATAGACTCTACGTTCACATACAACGGGTGTAAGCTAGCTTTACACATGTAGAATACTTGGGTTAAACTTGACGAGCCTAGCATGTACAGACATGGCCTCGGAGCACGAGAGACCAAAAGGTCGAACATGAGTCATATAGTAGATATGATCAACATGGAGATGTTCACCATTGATGACTGCCCCATCTCACGTGATGATCGGACATGGGTCAGTTGATATGGATCATGTAACACTTAGACAACTTGAGGGATGTTGATTTAAGTGGGATTTCTTTAGTAATTTGATTAGAAAAACCAATTATCATGAACTTAGTCTAATTATCTTTGCAAATTAATGTTGTAGATCAATGGCTCGCGATGTAGCTCCCCTGAATTTTAATGCGTTCCTAGAGAAAGAAAAGTTGAAAGATGATGGTAGCAACTATGCGGACTGGGTCCGTAATCTGAGGATTATCCTCACTGCTGCACAGAAAGTTTATGTCCTTGATGCACCAATTGGTGATGCACCCTCTCAAGATGCGCCTGCAGATGTTATGAACGTCTGGCGGGCACGTTCTGATGACTACTCGATAGTTCAGTGCGCCATGCTTTACAGCTTAGAACCGGGGCTCCAAAGACGTTTTGAGCACCATGGAGCATATGAGATGTTCCAGGAGTTGAAATTGGTATTTCAAGCTCATGCCCGGGTTGAGAGGTATGACACCTCCGACAAGTTCTTTAGCTGTAAGATGGAGGAGAACAGCTCCGTTAGTGAGCACGTACTCAAAATGTCTGGGTACTATAATCGCTTGAATCAGTTGGGAGTTAATCTTTCGGATGAAGTAGCGATCGACAGAGTTCTCCAGTCACTGCCACCGAGCTACAAAGGCTTCGTGATGAACTATAATATGCAAGGGATGGAGAAAACGATCCCTGAGCTTTTCGCATTGCTAAAGGCCGCAGAAGTAGAAATCAAGAAAGAGCATCAAGTGTTGATGGTCAACAAGACCACCAGTTTCAAGAAGAAAGGCAAGGGAAAGGAAGAGAACTTCAAGAAGAATGGCAAGCCAGTTGCCGCTCTTGTGAAGAAACCCAAGGCTGGACCCAAACCTGAGACTGAGTGCTTCTATTGCAAGGGGAATGGTCACTGGAAGCGGAACTGCCCCAAGTACTTGGCAGATAAGAAGGTTGGCAACGTCAACAAAGGTATATTTGATATACATGTTATTGATGTGTACCTTACTAGTGCTCGTAGTAGCGCCTGGGTATTTGATACTGGTTCGGTTGCTAATATTTGTAACTCGAAACAGGAGCTGCGGAATAAACGGACACTAGCTAAGGACGAGGTGATGATGCGCGTTGGAAATGGTTCCAAGGTTGATGTGATCGCCGTCGGCACGCTCCCTCTACGTTTACCTTCGAGATTAGTTATGAACCTGAATAATTGTTATTTGGTGCCTACGTTAACCATGAACATTATATCTGGATCTTGTTTATTGCGAGACGGTTATTCATTTAAGACAGAGAATAATGGTTGTTCTATTCATATGGATAATATCTTTTATGGTCATTCACCCTTGGTGAATGGTTTATTTCTATTGAATCTCGATCGTAGTGATACACATATTGATAATATCGATGCCAAAAGATGCAAAGTTAATAATGATAGTACCACATACTTGTGGCACTGCCGCTTAGGTCATATTGTTGTAAAGCGCATGAAGAAACTCCATGCTGATGGACTTTAGAAATCTCTTGATTATGAATCATTTGAGACATGTGAACCATGCCTTATGGGCAAGATGACCAAAACCCCGTTTTTCGAAAAAAATGGAGCAGGCGAGTGACTTGTTGGAAATAATACATACCGATGTATGCGGTCTGATGAGTGTTGAAGCATGCGGTGGATATCGTTATTTTCTTACCTTCATAGATGATTTGAGTAGATATGGATATATTTACTTAATGAAACACAAGTCTGAAACATTTGAAAAGTTCAAGGAGTTTCAGAGTGAAGTGGAAAATCATCGTAATAAGAAAATTAAGTTTCTATGATCTGATCGTGGAGGTGAATATTTGAGTTATGAGTTTGGTATGCATTTAAGACAATGTGGAATTGTTTCACAGCTCACGCCACCTGGAACACCACAGCGTAATGGTGTGTCCGAACGTCGTAATCGTACTCTATTGGATATGGTGCGTTCTATGATGTCTCTTACCGATTTGCCACTATCGTTTTGGGGTTATGCATTAGAGACAGCCGCATTCACTTTAAACAGGGCACCGTCTAAATCCGTTGAGACGACACCGTATAAATTATGGTTTGGCAAGAAACTGTAACACCCCCAGTGTCATGCTACAGTGACCTCACACTAATGATGCTAAGTCATCATCATTAATTCCTAAGAAAAATAATTAAGAAATAATTGAACTCAAATTCAATATTCAAATAACAAGTGAAATTAGAAAAACTACAAACATGCAAACAAAATAGTTCATAATATTGCAAATAATCCCAAAGCAATTATAAAAATAAAAACAACAATATTTGGATTCCCAAATTGACCCTAGCAACTAAAACAGTACCCAAAACAGCCCCATTTAATCCATTTTCATTTATGCAAAATTCAAATGAAATCATCTTGGCTCCAAACTTTTTGTGGCAGTGCAGAAAAATGCAATGCTATTTATGAGCAAAGATCCACATATTTGCTAAGTCATCTGATGGCATTTTATAATGCAAATTCTGACTGAAGTATTTATCAGAGAAAAGAAAAAGGAAAATGGAAAAGTGCCCTATGCACTTTGGCCCAACCAGTGCACAGTCTGGCCCGGCCCGCCTAAGCCGGCCTTATCTTCCTCCTCCCGCCACAGGAGAAGGCCGAGACACCATGGCAGCGGGGCGCTCGGCTCCGCGCACTGCTGCGCCGCGGGGGGGATAAGAGCAGCCCCTCCTCCCTTTCTCTCCCTCCCCGAAACCCTAGCGCCCCTCAGATCCCTCTCTCGCTCGCCCCTTTCCTCTCTGCCTCATTCAACCGAGCGTGGTCGTCGCCGCCGCTTGCCACCACCGCGGCCACCGAGCACCCCGTGCCCAACCACCCTGTCCAGGAGGTCCGCCCACATCTTCTTCATCGCCTCCACCACCGGATCGAGCTCGGGGAGCCACAGCAGCGTCACCCGCATCCGTTCCCTTCGCCGGCGTCCGCCTTGGCCGCCGCATTGATTTGCTCGCCTCCGACCGTCCCTGGCCTCGTCGAGCCCTCCACGAGCCTCGCTGTGAGCTGTTGCACCTTTCCCCTCTCTCCCGCACTCGATCCCGCGGACCTAGCCACCGTGCCACCATAGCCAAAGCTCACCGTCGCCGCTTGCCTCGCCGTCACGGCCGCTAGCCTTCGAGCTCACGCCCGAGCACTGCCTCGAGCTCCCGGGCCTCACCGGAGCTCAATGCGACCACCAGCTCCCCTCCTCGTGCCCCCTAGCCCCGGGTCCGAGCTCGCCCGACTCCAGCCAGACCAGCTCCTCCCACCACCCTCATTCGATCATGCACGCTCCCAGCAGCCCGTAGCTGCAAACCGCGTGCGATTTGATGCCCGGTAGCGACCGCACGGTGGACATTCGTCGTCGGTTTGGTCGTCGCCGGCGTGACTCCGGCCGGCTGACGTGTCCGGCGTCATTAGGCGCTAATGGCGATAATTAACTTAGCCCGGTGAGACTGACAGCCGGGCCCCACGCGGGTTAATTAGTTTAATAGAAACCGGTTTAGTTAAATGACTAACTGACAAGTGGGACCCATGTGTACTGTTCATCTGGATAAGATCTGCTGACTGTGCTCTGCTGACTCAGCACTGGGACCCACATGTCAGCCTCTGCTGACTGGGTGCTGACTGGGCAGTTGACTTAGTTAACTGGCCCCACCTGTCAGCCAGTGTGTACACTTCTGTGTACACTGTGCTAGGTGCATTTAGCATTTTCCTATTTTAATTTCGAATTTAAATTAAATTCCAGAAAATTTCAGAAAATGAATAAAACTTTGAAAAATCATATAAAATAAACCGTAACTCGGATGAAAATAATTTATATATGAAAAATGATCAGAAAAATATGAAGAATCGAAATATGCCCTCCACATACCTGTCACATGCCTCTAACATACTGAACGTTGAACATTTGCTACCGAAACCACTAAATGAATAGTGTTCGGAGCTGGGAAAATATTCCCGGATATTTTCCCGCTCCGTTTAAAATACTTAGTACTGCATTAGGTCACCTCCAGCACTGCATATTGCCTTGTTATACGTCTATGTGCATTTGTTTGCTTTATATTTATTGTTTTTCCCCCTCTTCTCTACGGTAGACCCGAGACCGACGCAGCTCCCGAGTACGACTACGTCGTCGACGACCCTTCTTCCTTTTTAGCAAAGCTTCCAGGCAAGCAAACCCCCCTTGATCATTCCTATATCACCTATTCCTTCTCTCCCGTGCTTGCATTAGAATTTGCTACCGTATTTGATTGCTCCTATTCTGATGCATAGCCTGATTTTGTAATTGTTGTTGATACCTTACCTGCTATCCTAAATGCTTACTATAGGTTGGTTAGCGATCCATCAGTGGCCCCACACCCTTGTCCGAGTTGCCAGGCTTTACTACCGGATGCTTCGATCAACGGGGTCGATGTGCAGAGACCGAACACCGCACCGCACACCCCTTAGTTGTACGACTCTGCAGGGCTACTATTGAGTGCCGAGGGTGATACCTCCTACCTCACTCCTGATGATATCTCTGTAGTGTAGCTAGTCGATTGTGGGTTACCGAGGGTGATTCCTCTTTCACCACCTTCGATAACGCCTCTGTCGTGCAACCCCTCAAGTGTGAATCCATCGAGGGTGATTCCTCTGGGTTCACCTTGACGATAGCATCGAGTGGGAATCCATCAAGGGTGATTCCTCGGATTACCCTCTTGATGTTACGAAGTCACGGTTACCTTTAATTGTTGCCCCTTTTAACTGTTACTGCGGGACTGAAGGGACAGGCGGTACCACCCCGGTAGAGGTGGACCTGAGTTCCCGACAGTCTCTTGGTAGTCGGGTTGACCTGGAGGGTACCCGCAAGATAATTACGAGGCGCGGCCGGGCAGGCAGAGACCGCCCTAGAGAGGGATGGGCCTGACCCTTGTTGCAAGTCCTCGAGACGGGGCGACAGGAGCACTAATCGTCACCACGAGCTCCCAACACACTAACGGATTTGGGTATTTGATCTAAGTTGGCCACTGGCCTATACGCACTACCACCACGCGGGATAATGGTTTAATGGGGCCCTCGGCGCCGTATGTATCAGCCAAAAGCTCTGTCAGATGTCCAGTTCAGCATTGCGGCACGGCTGGGCCAGCGCCATCCAGGAGAGAGGTGGCACCTGGATTCGCACTGCGCGCAACGACCCGGAGTGCAAAGGGCGATGGGCCCAAGACCCCTGAGCGCTTAGGATGTAGACCGACGGGGACCTCTCTGCTGAGCCTAGGTAGGACTACGTCGTGTCGATCAGCCGAGGCCGGGCATGACCCGGAAAAGTGTGTCCGGCCAGAGTTAATCGAGCGTGTTGGGTAACAGTAGTGCACCCCTGCAGGGAAGTTATCTATTCGAATAGCCGTGTCCACGGTAACAGGACGCTCAATGTTGTATCCCGATCTACTACAACTTGAACTGGATACATGTTAATTAATTGTAAGCTCCGGGATCGCTTTCTCATAGGGAGTCGAGGAAGGATCTCTGGGCTTTGCTACTACATGCTTGTTACTTTATGTTATGCTCCTAATCTACACTCTTCTAATGCTGCAAGACGCTGCAAGATGCTAGTCTTCGATAGGCTAGGCCTTCCCCTCTATTCTGGAAATTCTGCAGTCCAGTCCACAGATACAGCCCCTTCATTTGATACCGATGCATATTTAGCATAGATCTGATGTATGTCTTGTGAGTACTTTGGATGAGTACTCACGGTTGCTTTGCTACCTTTTCCCCCTACCCGATTGCTGTGATCAGATGACGGAGCCCCGGAGCCAGCTGTTTCCGCCGACTACTACTACCCCGCCGGAGCTTACTACTACGTGGAGACCGACGACCAGGAGTAGATAGGAGGCTCCCAGGCAGGAGGCCTTGCCTCTTTCGATCAGAGCCGTTGT
Organism: Elymus sibiricus; assembly: GCA_039707655.1. Classification (NCBI taxonomy): domain Eukaryota; kingdom Viridiplantae; phylum Streptophyta; class Magnoliopsida; order Poales; family Poaceae; genus Elymus; species Elymus sibiricus. Next base: position 160,754,222 of record CM077666.1, on the reverse strand, counting down.
TTGTTTTCGCCTTCTTAAGGCAGGCTTGTTTAACCTTTGTGTATGTACTTAGATATTGTTGTTGCTTCCGCTAACGCTTGTGTAACTCGAGCTTATGTATTCGAGCCCTCGAGGCCCCTGGCTTGTAATATAAAGCTTGTATTATTTTATTTTGTGTCTAGAGTTGTGTTGTGATATCTTCCCGTGAGTCCCTGGGCTTGATCGTGCGCATTTGCATGTATGATTAGTGCACGGTCGGGCCGGAGGCATCACAGAAACCTAAGTTGTCGTTTCTTAAAGTTTGGGGATGTGATGCCTATGTCAAGAGGCTTCAGCCTGATAAGCTCGAACCCAAAGCGGAGAAATGCGTCTTCATAGGATACCCTAAAGAGACAATTGGGTATACCTTCTACCACAGATCCGAGGGCAAAATCTTTGTTGCTAAGAATGGGTCCTTTCTAGAGAAGGAGTTTCTCTCGAAAGAAGTGAGTGGGAGGAAAGTAGAACTTGATGAGGTAATTGTACCTTCTCTCGAATTGGTAAGTAGTGCATCATAGAAAGAAGTTCCCGTGATGTCTACACCAGAAGGAGAGGAAGCTAATGATGATGATCATGAGACTTCAGATCAAGTTACTACTGAACTTCGTAGGTCGACCAGGGTAGGTTCCGCACCAGAGTGGTACGGTAATCCTGTCCTGGAAGATGTTGTTGGACAACGGCGAACCTACGAACTATGAAGAAGCAATGATGAGCCCGGATTCTGACAAATGGCTTGAGGCCATGAAATCCGAGATAGGATCCATGTATGAGAACAAAGTATGGACTTTGGTGGACTTTCCTGATGACCGGCAGGCCATTGAGAATAAATGGATCTTTAAGAAGAAGACAGACGCTGATGATAATGTCACCATCTATAAAGCTTGACTTGTCGCAAAAGGTTTCCGAAAAATTCAAGGGGTTGACTACGATGAGACTTTCTCACCCGTAGCGATGCATAAGTCTGTTAGAATCATGTTAGCAATTGCCGCACTTTATGATTATGAGATCTGGCAGATGGACGTCAAAACAGCGTTCCTTAACAGGTTTCTTAAGGAAGAGTTGTATATGATGCAACCGGAAGGTTTTGTCGATCCTAAGGATGCTAACAAAGTATGCAAGCTCCAGCGATCCATCTATGGACTGGTGCAAGCATCTCGGAGTTGGAATATACGCTTTGATGAGGTGATCAAAGCTTTTGGTTTTATACAAACTTACGGAACAACTTGTATTTACAAGAAAGTGAGTAGGAGTTGTATAGCATTTCTGATACTATATGTGGATGACATATTGTTGATTGGAAATGATGTAGAATTTCTGGAAAGCATAAAGGGTTGTTTGAAAGGAGTTTTTCAAAGGAAGACCTAAGTAAAGCTGCTTACATATTGGGCATCAAGATCTATAGAGATAGATCAAGACGCCTGATAAGACTTTCACAGAGCACATACCTTGACAAGAGTTTGAAGGAGTTCAAAATGGACCAGTCGAAGAAGGAGTTCTTTCCTATATTGTAAGGTGTGAAGTTGAGTAAGACTCAAAGCTCGACCATGGCAGAAGAAAGGGAAAGGATGAAGGTCGTCCCCTATGCCTCCGCCATAGGCTCTATAATGTATGCCATGTTGTGTACCATACCTGATGTATGCCTTGCCATGAGTCTAGCATGGGGGTACAAGATTGATCTAGGAGTGGATCACTGGACAGCGGTCAAAATTATCCTTAGGTACCTAAAGAGGACTAAGGAAATGTTTCTCGGGTATGGAGGTGATAAAGAGTTCGTCGTAAAGGGTTACGTCGATGCAAGCTTTGACACCGATCCGGATGACTCTGAGTCGCAAACCAGATATGTATAGTGGAGCAGTCATTTGGAATAGCTCCAAGTGGAGCGTGGTAGCAGCATCTATAGAATGACATAGAGATTTGCAAAGTACATATGGATCTGAATGTGGCAGACCCGTTGACTAAAACCTCTCTCACAAGCAAAACATGATCAAACCCCAGAACTCATTGGGTGTTAATCACATAGCGATGTGAACTAGATTATTGACTCTGGTGCAAGTGGGAGACTGTTGGAAATATGCCCTAGAGGCAATAATAATTTGGTTATTATCATATTTCCTTGTTCATGATAAATATTTATTAATCATGCTAGAATTGTATTGACCGGAAACTTAAATACATGTGTGAATACATAGACAACACCATGTCCCTAGTGAGCCTCTACTAGACTAGCTCGTTGATCAAAGATGGTTATGGTTTCCTGAGCATAGACATGAGTTGTCATTTGATAATGGGATCACATCATTAGGAGAATGATGTGATAGACAAGACCCAACCGTAAGCTTAGCATCAGATTGTTTTAGTTATTTGCTACAGCTTTCTTCATGTCAAGTATCTGTTCCTTAGACCATGAGATCGTGCAACTCCCTGATACCGGAGGAATACTTAGTGTGTATCCAAACGTCACTTCGTAACTGGGTGATCATAAAGGTGCTCTACAGGTATCTTCGAAGGTGTTTGTTGGGTTGGCACGGATTGAGACTGGAATTTGTCACTCCGTATGACGGAGAGATATCTCTGGGCCCTCTCGGTAATACAACATCGTAAAGAGCTTGCAAGCAAAGTTGCTAATGAGTTAGTCATGGGATCTTGTATTACAGAACGAGTAAAGAGACTTGCCGCTAACGAGATTGAACTAGGTATGGAGATACCGACGATCGAATCTCGGGCAAGTAACATATCGCCGGACAAAGGGAATTGCATACGGGATTAACTGAATCCTCGACATCGTGGTTCAACCGATAAAGATCTTTGTTGAATATGTAGGAATCAATATGGGTATCCAGATCCCGCTATTGGTTATTGACCGGAGAGGTGTCTCGGTCATGTCTGCATGTTCCCGAACCCGTAAGGTCGCACGCTTAACGTTCGATAGTGCTAGGGTAGTAATGAGATATTAACAGTGGAAAGTCCGAAGGTTGTTCGGAGTCCCGGATGGGATCCATGATATCACGAGGAGCTCCGGAATGGTCTGGAGGTAAAGATTCATATATAGGAAGTCCTATTTTGGTCACCGGAAAGATTTCAGGATTTGCCGGTATTGTATCGGGAATGCCGAAAGGGTTCCGGAGGTCCACCGGAGGGATCCCACCTGCCCCGAAGGGCCACATGGGCAGCAAAGGGGGCGCACCAGCCCCTGGTGGGCTGGGTGCCACTTCCCCACCTGGGCCCATGCGCCTAGGGTTGGTGGGAACCCTAGATGGGGCGCCGGCCCCCCTTGGCTTGGGGGGCAAGCCACCCCCTAGGGCCGCCGCCCCCTCCTTGGAGGAGGGGCTAGGGCCGGTGCCCCCTCCCCACTTGCCCCTATATATAGTGGGGGGTGGGGGGGCAGCCGCATGCCTCTACCCTTGCCCTCCGTTGCTCCCAACTCCTCCCACCTTTCCTCCGGTATGAGCTTGGTGAAGCCCTGCCGGAATTCCGCTGCCACCACCACCACCACGCCGCCGTGCTGGCTCCGATCTCATCTACCTCCTCCCCCTCTCTTGCTGGATCAAGAAGGAGAGGACGCCATCGAGCTGAACGTGTGCTAATCTCGGAGGTGCCGTCCCTTCGGCACTAGATCGGATTGGATCGCGATTGGATCATGAAGAGTATGACTACATCAACCGTGTTACGACGCTAACGCTTTCGGTCGACAAGGGTATGTAGACACACTCCACTCTCATTGCTTTGCATCTCCTAGATTAGATCTTGGGTGTTCGTAGGAATTTTTTTGATTTTCATGCAACGTTCCCCATCAAATCAACCATCAGTCACTCCATCAACGCAGGCGAGCAAAAGAAGAAAGTTGAACACCGGCAAATATTTTCCGGCAGAGCTCCTAGAAGCCGTCGGCAAGAATGTTGACGGGAACAACACCGTGGTTGTTAGTGAGCAGCAGCCTCTAGCAGAACATCAAGTTCTTGCCATGGAAGCAAGCGCTCTTACACCCAAAGAGATGCCTTTAGTCCTTGTCGTCGAGCCGCAGGCTCCAGCTTGGGCACAACAAATAGTTCATTTCCTTCAAACAGGAGAGCTTCCCGATGACCAAGAAGAAGCTGAGAAAGTAGCCCGTCAGTCAAGTATGTATCAGTTTGTGGATAACATTCTGCACAGAAAGAGACCGAATGGGGTGAAATTGAAATGCATTTGCCGGGAGGATGGACTAAAGCTGTTGACAGAGATACATGGAGGCACACGTGGCTCTCACATAGGATCAAGAGCACTTGTCGGCAAAGCTTTCCGGCAAGGCTTTTATTGGCCCACTGCTCTCCAAGATGCGACTGAGCTAGTCACCAAGTGTGAAGCATGCTAGTTTCATTCAAAAAAGATACAACAACCAGCCCAAGCCCTTCAGACGATCCCTCTCTCCTGGCCATTCTCGATCTAGGGGCTTGACATTTTGGGCCCCTTTCCCCGTGCTGTTGGGTAACGCAGCAGAAAACAAAAAATTTCCGACCTACGTACCAGCCCAGGATCACTATGGAGACTGCATACAAGGTTTGATCTTTTTCGTTACCGACTCGTAGCGCAGCGGAAGTAGAGTCGATGACGATCGGCGGTGCAGATCCCCGCAGCTAGGATTTTACAACCTCCCAACCGCGAGGATGTACTCCCACGTCAGCTCACCGGACGAATCTTCGGGCAGCCCTTCGGGAGGCCTCAGGACAGTCCCTCGGATAGTCCCACCGGACGGATCCTCGGACAGCCCTTCGGGAGGCCTCTGGACAGTCCCTCGGATAGTCCCACCGGACGGATCCTCGGACAGCCCTTCGGGCGGGTCACTCGGACAGCCCTTCGGGAGGACCCCCGAAACACGGACAGTAACTCGGACAGCCCTTCGGGAGGCACTCTCGAACTAAGACCTAAACTACGATCTCTCTACAGAGTTGCACACATACGGTGTCATCTATCCGGCAGGGCTTCGCCGTCCAGAACTAGTTCCCACCGGAACCCAGACAGCCTTTCGGCTCTACGAAACTATTTCGCTGGGAGGGAGAGAGAAGCCAGAAATGTCATGGCACTTGTATGTGAGAATGGATGTCATATTTGAGAGCACCCTCCACCTCTATTTATAGGGTGAGAGACAATGGTAAAAGTACCAAAATGCCCTCAGATTTTTTACTATTCATAATAGTGATTCTACTATTCATGAATAGTGTTTCCACTATTCATGAATAGTGTTATCCAGATATTTTCAGATATTCCCATCCACTATGAAAATTACCAAAATGCCCTCAAGGTAGCTTCTCCAAGAAGCAACCAAAAAGCACTTTCACTATTCATGACGACATTTTTCAGCGTCCGGTCGAACTGAAAATATTTATGTGGGCTTAGAACATTTCCAGTACCCACTAAAATAATTTTCAATGCGATCCGGAACAATTCCGGTTTAGTGATTTTCATCTGCGAAAAGCATCTGAAGCGGTTTCGGCAGCTCCGGAACATTTCCGGTTTTCATCCCGAAAAATTCCAGAAAGTTTCCAGAATGATTCTGGCACCCTCCAAGAATTATCAGGCATGTGCCAAAACCAATTTGACTTTATGGTATCCCCTGAAACAACTTTTCAGTTTTACCGAAACTGTTCCGGTGTTCTCTCTGCGAAACTTTTCCGCTGTCCGAAACTTTTCCGGTGTCCGAAAACTTTTTCGGTGATTTTCTCTCAGACTCCCTGTCTAGTATTCAGCAGATAGATGACCCTTAAGCGTGTGACCCTATAGGTTCGGTGAAGCATAGACATGACCCGGAACCCCTTCCGATCAATGATCAACATCGGAGCCGTGGACACCCATATTGATCCCTATACCCACACGAATGAATATTTGAGTGAACCTCTAGTTGTCGTGTGCTATTCCTGTTGCTTCGCGATATGTTACAAATACCCGAGGTGAGACATGTTGGCATCCCCATGGATCAACACCTTGTCCACTATGCCAGTTACCTCGTTACCGGTATTGTTCTCTTTTCTCGTTCCCGTGTTCCAGCATCCTTGTGATCAAATCACCCTGTGTCTGGCCAGACGATGATGGATACCGTAACACCGAGAGGGCCCAGAGATATCTCTCCATCGTCGGAGGAGCAAATCCCAATCTCGAGCTATCAAGTTACTTGACACACTTTTCCATGAACCCGTAAGCCGCCGTAATAGCCACCCATTTACGGATGACGTTTAACAAACCCCAAAGTTCATGAAGCAAGCATGAAGAAACTCGATACTCTCATGGTCTAAGGAATGATGCAAACGTTAACCATCTCTGTGTTATTAACCATTAACTTATGACGAATGAATCTCATAGCATAACATCAATTCGGGTCGATTCAACACAAATGTTCTTCTAACATTGTGCCCTCAAAATTGCCGGCATAGCCATGCCCATGATCAGGAAAACAGGATCATCATGCAAATACTTGAGCCAGTCTTAGAGGCCAGACTAGGAATACATTTTACCGTTTATTATTCCACACGTGCATATGAGTCTTCCTCTGAGCCTCGTGGTTATTGTAGACTCGAGAACCATAGCAGTTATAGCATGGAACATAAACCTAATTATGAACAGGGAGATAATCAATAACATATATTATTGCCTCTAGGGCATATCTCCTACAGACTCCCACTTGCACTAGAGTCAATAATCTAGTCAATGCTAATGCACTTTACACCTATGGCATACTGGTGTAAAATATGCTTTGCTTGTGGTATAGCCTGATGTCCAACGGATCTGACGACTTCAGCTCCGTGTGTAACTTTTCATACCCTCGCGTTTTCACGCTTTCACAAAATTCATATTTTGTGTGGACTTGGCTTTGCATATGTGTGAATCATTGGTCGAAACCTGATTCCTCAGACTGAGCTATGGAGCAACTATCTGCAATAGTGTCCCATAGACCAAAGCCATCTTGGAACCATACTAAGTTCATGAATGAACTATATGATTCAACAACTTCTTTGTCGCTTCTTAAGCGTCAACATACTTAGCCTTTGTTATAGAATTCGCCACAGTATCTTGTTTGGAACAATTTCCAACTACCGTGCCACCATATTGTGTATTACAAAAAACCCTTAACTTAAATCGAAAATCGCATGGAGCATTGATGAAGACTCTATCGATGTAATTACTTACAACGAGCACTTCATAATCTCTGCTTGCGAGAAAACATGTCATCACTACTACTCTAGTACTTTAATGACATCTTTCACTGTTGTCCTATGATCAGTACTTTGATCACTTTGGTATCCATACTCGCAACAACTTTGGAGTATCGGACATATCTGGTTGTTTTACATACCATGGAATACATGATTAATCCAAACACAAGAGTGTGTGGAATCTCCATCATGTTATTCACTCATCAGTGTTTTGGGACACTGAGTCTTGCAAAAACTCTTTCCATGTGACTTCGGCAAGAATTACTCCTTGGCGTTTTAAATGCTAAAAGGTTTTAGAATCTTGTCAATATGTATTCATTGCTTAGCCCCATTAGGTAAATCTATCTCCATAGATCATCATGCCTAATATTGAGGCTATTGAGCCTAAGTACTTCATCGAAAAGCTATTTTCAAATGAAGTAATAATTCGTGTCAAGAAATTTATTTCCAATCAACAATGTGTCAAGTACACACGGTTTTTACAAATATTATTATGCTCCCACTTACTTTCTTGAATCACAAGCATCTTCGATACCCATTTGATAAAGTCAAACCCATTTGACCATTCCATCAAAAACGAAGATTCCAACTCCACTTTGCTCTCTTCTGTCCATTGCTGGAACTCTGAAGTTTGCATACTTACTAGCATCATCTGGATCGACAAATTACTTTGGACTGTATCACATACAAGTCCTAGGTTTCATTTCCATCAGATGGAAATCCTTTTGTCATCCATGTTTCATATCTCATGATTGAAATATGTATTAATTGCTAGTTCAACCCGAACCGACTTTAAGCATCGCTACGGTGAGACAATCTCATCGTAGTCAACTCCTTGAACTTGTTATTGTAACAAGTCGAGCTTTATGGATAAAACATTTTATCCGTATCAGTTTTTAGTTCCATAAATATTCGTTAGACTCTAAGTCTTCCGAAAGGTGTATCAAGATTTTAATCTGAATCACTTATATGGAAACTATCTCGGATTGTATTGGCATTTAGCCAATTCTGGAGTCAGGGCCCATCAACGCTTCCTTGTGTATTGTAGGTATACTGTTGTCTAACAACAATATCTCGTTTGCGCACCTGATAGGTTTGCACGAGCTTTGCCTACGTGGTTCAGCTGCAAGTTCGACCGAAGTCCATACATTTTATTGTAGAGACTTCCGTATCAGTCGCAGTAGGAAACTCCGGAATCACTTCCAAGGTTCCTTTCCTTTGATCTGATGACGAAGATACTGTTTATCTTGTCGAGTTGCACTGTCCTCCCACTCACCTTTTGTAAGAACTATTCTCTTTAAAAGCATACCGTTTTGCGGCAAAATCCTTTGCCTCAGTATAGTGGTGGGGGAATACCCAATGACTTGGGATAACCTTACAAAGTAGCACTTGTCTGATTTGGAATAGGTTTGTAACCTTTTACACAAGCCCCATATTCCAAATGTTAAGAAAAGATATAACATGGTTGGGCGTACCATACCATGGCGTCATTTTAACAGACCCGATGGAGCTCTTTTCAGTGTAAAAGCCGCAGTCTCTAAAGCATCACTTTAAAAGGGATAATGGCAAATCTATTTATGTCATCTTTGATCTTACCATGTCATAAATGGTTCGATTACATCTTCACGGACTCTCCACTTGCAGTGGTGTTCCGGGAGGTGCAAGTTATGAAACCCCTTTCACAACTCATCAGACATTCGCTAAACTTGTAACTCAAATATTCCTTTCTGCAATCGAATTCTTGTTACAATATTTTCTTCTTCATTTTGAAAACCTTTCGAATGATTTCAAAAGATCCAGACTCACGTCTTATCAAGTAAATATCCATATATCTACTTGAGTCATTTCTGAAGATAGATAAATCCACTACTTGCAATAACATTTATTGGACTACACACATCATAATGTATGATCACCAATATGTTCTATGCTCGTTCCTTATGGCCTGTGAACGGTATTTCAGTCACTTCACTTTTCAGAGGAAAGTTGCAAGTGTCAGATGATTCAAAATCAAACGACTTCAAAATCCATCATAATGGAATTTTCCATGCGGGTTTCTCCAATGTGACCAAATGCAGTGCCACACTTGTGTGGTATTCTTTTAGTCTTGCGATATTTAGCGTCAGTGTTATGGATGTATCATATTTCCATCAATATTCATAACATACATCCCATCTAGGATGGAAGCATGGCCCTTCATGTCATTCATAATACTGAACAACAATTGTTGTTTTATGAACAACTCTTTTGCAACAATCACTGTGCAATGGGATAGAGTGTATGAAACTCTAAAATGAATTATGAAAGTAAACCCAGAGGTAATGTATTATTATCAATATTCATAACATACATCTCATTCATAATGAAAGTATGGCCCTCATGTTATTCATAACACCGAACATCAAAAGTTCTCTTATGAACAACCTTCTTGCAAGATACTTTATGCAAAGGGCTAGAGTGTGAAACTCTAAAATGAATTATGAAAATAAATACATAGGGAATACACCGATGGAAGGCATAGTAACATTTACTATGTTCCCTGCATGTATCTAAACCTCATCCCTGGCTAGTCTTTCAGGCCATAGTAGTTCTTACATCAAGTTGCAACAGAATGCAATCGAGCGGGTATCTTTGTGATTAACTCACAATACCCAAGAATTAGTTATTAACATGTTTAACCATAATTCCTAAGAACTATATCTTTGACCAGCCTTCTATACATCAAAAACTTGTATGACATTCATACATGAGCTGGATATTCCAGTCTTCTTTCATTTTGCCTTTATACTTCTAACAGTTTAACTTTTAGTATTTCTCCTACTCTCAGAAGAAGCATCCAACTTAAGAGTGGCGTTAGCCCCAGACTTCCTAGGCGTGAAAGTCTTACTAACACCCTTCGGACACTTCCTTTCTCTTTAAGTTGTTGTTTTATTCACCTTTCATCATATGACAGGCGTTCTCCTGGATCCCTCTCTTATCAGTCTAATGCATAGTAAACTCCTTTACTAATAGTTTGCAAACAAACATTGCTTTGGATATCTCATATCTTTTAGCCTTTGTCTGTCTCTGAAAATGATTTTCAGATTCCATGAATATCACATAACTATCCAAACTTTCGAAGTTCGGGTCTCATGGAAGCAAACATTTTGCACTTTGATTGAAAAGGAATTCTAGCTTTTGGATCGAAGGACGAGAGTCATATGATCCATAGCATTAGCGGGAGAATACCGAAAGCATGCGATAGGACAAAATCCTTCTCGGCACTCTAGAGGATAATCCTCACATTACATTACCAACCGTAAAGTTTTAACCATATATTTAACAGCTATTCAATTTTAATAGGGAAGGTGGAAACGCGAGCCATTATTCTACAACTATGATGCAAACCACACTTAGACAGTGTTCAAAATTAATTGCACCGAGAATTAAACAAGTTAATTCTTCAGTGCGCTCCCACTCAAATCAATATCTCTCATAATTGATTGTGAGTGATACAAGATCCACATTTCAATTCAATGCCATTGATGGTGAGCATCACTGATGACGAGAATTTCAATCGGTAGGCCAACATGCCGATCACATCTCTATGTGACTCTTGTTCATCTTTCGATGGGCGTGTTCCGAGCTCAGGACTTTCAAGCTAGAACGTCAAGACAACCAAGTGATCTCGCTGCGAGGTCTGACCTCACCCGCCTCACACATCCCTAATCGTTCGTACCCATGTTAGCATGGCGCACCCCGAAAAGTTAGGTGCCGTGACGGTGCTACACTTGGGAGAACACTAACTACTTGATATTTTTGTGAGAGATCACCCTAATAAAAAGCGACTACCGCGCAATCAAGAAGGGTGCATCATAAGGGATAAACATCTCAGGCAATTCATAATAGCATGATATGGTATAGCCCTTTCTGACGGAGAAGTCTTTCATTTCTTCGTCTTCGGCATTCGCGTCGGTGTTCACCTTCGCGAAGATTGCCACCACCTTGTCGATGCACCAGATAATATTGCTATCTCTATAGCTAATAAAATAAGTGCATTACATAAGGTTGACACGCAGGTCATTAAAGTGCAATCATATGGCTCCAGCCATCATGCCGAATCATGACACGCAGGTCATGTTAATCAATTTACATCATATAGTCATCTCATACATAATCAAATTATTATGAACACTGCTATACCACATCATATGCACATGCAAACCATCCTGCAAAACCAAGTTAGACGCCTTTAATCGGTTCATGCAAAATTTTATTTTACGTGGCTTCTAAGGTTTCGAAACAAACCGAAGCTACCAACGTCCATCATTAAGTATGATAATTCAAGTTGCTAGATTAACTTTCCAAGGTGTATGAAACACGAGATAATAAAATCTCGAGCCCCATACTAAACTTCGTCATACGCGTGACCCCCGTGCAGATCATATCTGCATTGCCCTTTCGTCTGCGAAACATCCATCTTTCTTTAACTATGGTGGAACCCAAAGAATGTTAGCACTTCGTTGATCTGTCAATCAGCATACTCAGGAGCAGCATGAAAGGATCGCGGATTGCTAGAACTTTGTGAGATTCCACCATGCCGTCAAGATCAGGACTACGCAAATTCAGGGGAAGCAACAAGAACATCGGGTAACAGATTTCATCTGCTACCCGCACAAATAATTTTCAGCAATAGATCTCATCTACTACCTAATTATATTGTGCAACACCCATACATCTCTATGTATTCTAGATCGCAACCTGCATCTACGCATAGCACGGCTCTTGATGCCACTGTTGGGTAACGCAGCAGAAAACAAAAAATTTCCGACCTACGTACCAGCCCAGGATCACTATGGAGACTGCATACAAGGTTTGATCTTTTTCGTTACCGACTCGTAGCGCAGCGGAAGTAGAGTCGATGACGATCGGCGGTGCACATCCCCGCAGCTAGGATTTTACAACCTCCCAACCGCGAGGATGTACTCCCACGTCAGCTCACCGGACGGATCTTCGGGCAGCCCTTCGGGAGGCCTCAGGACAGTCCCACGGATAGTCCCACCGGACGGATCCTCGGACAGCCCTTCGGGAGGCCTCTGGACAGTCCCTCGGATAGTCCCACCGGACGGATCCTCGGACAGCCCTTCGGGAGGCCTCTGGACAGTCCCTCGGATAGTCCCACCGGACGGATCCTCGGACAGCCCTTCGGGCGGGTCACTCGGACAGCCCTTCGGGAGGACCCCCGAAACACGGACAGTAACTCGGACAGCCCTTCGGGAGGCACTCTCGAACTAAGACCTAAACTACGATCTCTCTACAGAGTTGCACACATACGGTGTCATCTATCCGGCAGGGCTTCGCCGTCCAGAACTAGTTCCCACCGGAACCCAGACAGCCTTTCGGCTCTACGAAACTATTTCGCTGGGAGGGAGAGAGAAGCCAGAAATGTCATGGCACTTGTATGTGAGAATGGATGTCATATTTGAGAGCACCCTCCACCTCTATTTATAGGGTGAGAGACAATGGTAAAAGTACCAAAATGCCCTCAGATATTTTCACTATTCGTAATAGTGATTCTACTATTCATGAATAGTGTTTCCACTATTCATGAATAGTGTTATCCAGATATTTTCAGATATTCCCATCCACTATGAAAATTACCAAAATGCCCTCAAGGTAGCTTCTCCAAGAAGCAACCAAAAAGCACTTTCACTATTCATGACGACATTTTTCAGCGTCCGGTCGAACTGAAAATATTTATGTGGGCTTAGAACATTTCCAGTACCCACTAAAATAATTTTCAATGCGATCCGGAACAATTCCGGTTTAGTGATTTTCATCTGCGAAAAGCATCTGAAGCGGTTTCGGCAGCTCCGGAACATTTCCGGTTTTCATCCCGGAAAATTCCAGAAAGTTTCCAGAATGATTCTGGCACCCTCCAAGAATTATCAGGCATGTGCCAAAACCAATTTGACTTTATGGTATCCCCTGAAACAACTTTTCAGTTTTACCGAAACTGTTCCGGTGTTCTCTCTGCGGAACTTTTCCGCTGTCCGAAACTTTTCCGGTGTCCGAAAACTTTTTCGGTGATTTTCTCTCAGACTCCCTGTCTAGTATTCAGCAGATAGATGACCCTTAAGCGTGTGACCCTATAGGTTCGGTGAAGCATAGACATGACCCGGAACCCCTTCCGATCAATGATCAACATCGGAGCCGTGGACACCCATATTGATCCCTATACCCACACGAATGAATATTCGAGTGAACCTCTAGTTGCCGTGTGCTATTCCTGTTGCTTCGCGATATGTTACAAATACCCAAGGTGAGACACGTTGGCATCCCCGTGGATCAACACCTTGTCCACTATGCCAGTTACCTCATTACCGGTATTGTTCTCTTTTCTCGTTCCCGTGTTCCGGCATCCCTGTGATCAAATCACCCTGTGTCTGGCCAGACGATGATGGATACCGTAACACTGAGAGGGCCCAGAGATATCTCTCCATCATCGGAGGAGCAAATCCCAATCTCGAGCTATCAAGTTACTTGACACACTTTTCCATGAACCCGTAAGCCGCCGTAATAGCCACCCATTTACGGATGACGTTTAACAGACCCCAAAGTTCATGAAGCAAGCATGAAGAAACTCGATACTCTCATGGTCTAAGGAATTATGCAAACGTTAACCATCTCTGTGTTATTAACCATTAACTTATGACGAATGAATCTCATAGCATAACATCAATTCGGGTCGATTCAACACAAATGTTCTTCTAACATTGTGCCCTCAAAATTGCCGGCATAGCCATGCCCATGATCAGGAAAACAGGATCATCATGCAAATACTTGAGCCAGTCTTAGAGGCCAGACTAGGAATACATTTTACCGTTTATTATTCCACACGTGCATATGAGTCTTCCTCCGAGCCTCGTGGTTATTGTAGACTCGAGAACCATAGCAGTTATAGCATGGAACATAAACCTAATTATGAACAGGGAGATAATCAATAACATATATTATTGCCTCTAGGGCATATCTCCTACACGTGCTACCGGGGGCTTTGAGTTCTTGTACGCCACAATTGACAAGTTCACAAAGTGGTCTGAAGTGGAGGCTGTGAGGAAGGTGACAGCGCAGTCAGCCGTCAAATTTTTCAAAGGATTAGTATGCCGTTTTGTGTTCCCAACAGGGTCATCACCGACAATGGCACACAATTCACGAGCCGCACCTTCATGTAGTACATCCAAGACCTTGGCAGCAAAATCTGTTTTGCATCTGTTGCTCACCCGAGAAGCAATGGTCAAGCGGAAAGGGCGAATGCTGAAGTGCTGCGAGGCCTCAAGACAAGAACATTTGACAAGCTGCACAATTGCGGAAGGCGTTGGATTGATGAGTTGCTGGCAGTTCTTTGGTCGCTCAGGATGACACCAAATCGAGCCACCAGCCAAACGCCCTTCTCCCTAGTCTACGGTGCAGAAGCGGTGCTCCCCACAGAACTCACATACGGATCACCTCGAGTGCTCGCCTACGATGAGGCAGAGCAACAGTATCTGCGGCAAGATGACGCCACACTTCTTGAGGAGGATCGTCTTCAGGCAGCTGTGCGAGCTGCACGCTACCAGCAAGCCTTGCGCCGCTATCACAACCGCAAAGTGCATGCCCGAAGCCTTGGGAAAGGCGACTTTGTTCTTCGACGCATCCAGTCCGCCAAGAATTCAAACAAGTTGACGCCGAAGTGGGAAGGCCCTTATCGGGTAGCACGTGTCACCAGACTCGGCGCAGTTTGTCTGGAGACCGAAGATGGCATCCCAGTGCAAAACTCATGGAATATTGAGCATCTTCGCAAGTTCTACCCGTGAGGCGCGGTTTCCGGGCCTCCCGGCAGCCCCTTTTTGTACAAGCTTTGTCGGCGAGACATGTAACCCTCTGTACAAAGCCAGGCGCAGATCTTGTGCATAAGTGAAATAAAGCTAAGACACAACTTTTTGTCAAAATACATTTTAATTTATGTATGTTTGCATGTGATGTTGTGTTATGCTTCGCCTTGTGTGCAATGATTGATGACACGCCAAGGTCTCCGGACTGTCCCTTTTCTATTCTTTCTTTTTCTTAAAGGCAGAAGGTTCCCTCGCGTGCAAGTTTCCCAGGGAAGTGACGGTACGGATACCATATAATGGCGTTCAAGAGGTCAATTTGCAACAAGAAGAACGGTGCAAGGAAAAGCTAAGTTGAAAAACTTTGAAACAAATTCCTTGTTACATTTGCGATTTCCCTTGAACGATTCAGTGTTTGTATGAAAAACCTGCACGCGAAGGAACCTTGTCGTAATCAGTTGCGCTCTTACTTTGTTTTGAGTCTGCTCAACAATTTAAGTAGCTGCATTTGAAAACGTCAAAGGAAAACTTGCCGGCAGCGACACTACCGGCAAGCTGCTAAGGATCCATTCCTCAAGCGCTCGCGGCAAGTGCACGCACCAGCAAGCTTCTGGCATGCGTAGGGTATAAAAAATCATACAAAGACAAAGTAAAACAAGGGAGACAACATACATTCATTCATCGACACAAGTTATATTACATCACAAAGTCAGTGCGGATCTAACATAAGATCAAATGAATCTTTTACATGACAGCACTGTGGCGAATATGATGACAAGTTTAATCCTGACGATCGCCATGGATCCTGGGGACTTGGAGAACCTTGTCGGCGAGAGAGCCGGCGATCTTGTCGGCGGTGGCGGCGGTGGAAGCTACTTTGGCTAGAGGAAGAAGACGAAACAGGAAGGAGCAGGGGTGAATGAGCAGCGCCCTCTCGCGGTTGCCTTTTTATGGGGAAGACGCGAGGGGGCTGGCTCTTTACTGTTTTGCTTGACAACGCCTTTGCAGGCGCGCTACCATGGAATCATCACTACAGTCCACCACTCCCACGACCCGCATTAAATGCGCGGCGTGGGCGTGCTTGGAGGGAAATCATCATTGTAAAAATTACGGCAGTAATTTCCCGCCATGTGTCTGTGCATTGTTTGGGCCTAGCCCAACGACGCTTCGGACACGCGTGTGGCCCAGGCCCGGGGGCTCCTGTCGGTGTATAAAACATGGGTATTTTATACCCTGACTTATGCACAGACAGTTGTAGCCTTCCTGATGGCCAGGGCTTGCCGGAGATTACCAAGACCAAGATTCAAGGCCTAGTTGCAAAGGCACTAGGGAGAAGATCAAGACAAGATATCAAGAAGCACCTGACTTGTGCTAGATATGAAGATGATATTTGCCGGCAGGGCTCAAGCCGGCAAGATGAAGGCCCGGCAAGCTCCGTGCCGGCAAGCCCTCGCTAGCTCGCCTACGCTCCACCGCACCGAGCAGCTAGTCACTAATCGGTGAGGTGTTAACCACGCATGCAGTTTGGTGAGGTTTGTCGGGGCACGTGCCAGCCTGCTGGAAGGATAATTAGCTTTAATGACACCCGTCCAGGAGGCGTGTCAAGATAATAAGAGGTAGTTGGGCGAGCGGTGCAGAAACCTTGTCGGGGCTCCGCCTCCACATGACACCTAACGGTGCAATAAATGCTTTTGTCCTAATCTGGCAGAGTTAGGTATGATAGCACTGTTCGCTATCTAATCAACTTGTAATGACTATTTTGCCACTGCGGTTACCCCTTGAACTATAAAAGGAGGGCCAGGGCAACCTTTACAAGGATCAACACTTTGCTCATTCTGCATGTGTAGCTGCTCTTCCTGCACCTTGCCGGCAAGAAGCGCTCCTTGTACTTGAGCTCAAACACATCCAATACACAAAGCAGGAGTAGGGTTTTACACCTCACGGTGGCCCGAATCTGGGTAAAACTCTTTGTGTTTGCTGCTAATTCTGCTCTTTGTGCTTGCGCATCTCCCTAGTCGAACCGCAAAGGGGATAGATGGCCCCATAGATGGTCGTATGCACGACAGACCTTTTCCTAAATCCAACGGGTATACTCATATTTTAATTGCTATTGATTCCGTTACTAAGTGGGTAGAAGCTATTCCAACTAGTAGTGCTGATCATAACACTTCTATTAAAATGCTTAAAGAAGTTATATTTCCGTGGTTTGGAGTCCCTAGATACTTGATGACTGATGGTGGCTCACATTTTATTCATGGTGCTTTCCGTAAATTGCTTGCTAAATATGATGTTAATCATAGAATTGCATCTCCTTATCATCCTCAGTCTAGTGGTCAAATTGAATTGAGTAATAGAGAAATAAAATTAATTTTGCAAAAGACTGTTAATAGATCTAGAAAGACTTGGTCTAAGAAACTAGATGATGCATTATGGGCTTACAGAACTGCTTATAAAAATCCTATGGGTATGTCTCCCTACAAAATGGTCTATGGAAAAGCATGCCATTTACCTCTTGAGTTAGAGCATAAAGCATATTGGGCAATTAAAGAACTTAACTATGATTTTAAACTTGCTGGTGAAAAGAGGTTATTGGATATTAGCTCTCTTGATGAATGGAGAACACAAGCTTATGAAAATGCTAAGTTATTTAAAGAAAAGGTCAAAAAATAGCACGATAAAAGAATCCAAAAACGGGAATTTAAAGTGGGTGAGCAAGTTCTATTGTACAACTCTCGTTTCAGATTTTTTGCAGGAAAACTTCTCTCCAAATGGGAAGGACCATATATCATCAAAAAAGTTTACCGCTCCGGAGCCATCAAAATAAACAACTCCGAAGGCAATAATTCGAGAGTGGTGAATGGACAAAGAATTAAGCACTATATTTCAGGTACTCCAATTAATGTTGAAACTAATATTATTCAGACAATGACACCGGAGGAACACATCAAAGAGTCCTTCCGGAACGCTCCAGAACCCTGAAAAGGGGTAGGTATGTGATATGGTAAGTAAACCGACTCCAAAAATTCCATAAAAAATATTTCTGTTCATTTTGGAATATTAGAAAAATTACAAAAATGAGAAACAGCCGAGGGGACCCACGAGTCGCCCACAAGGCAACAGGGCGCGACCCCCCTGGGCGCGCCGTGATGCCTTGTGGGCCCCTCGTGTGCCCTCCCGACTCCGTTTTCCTCTCGTATGCTTGTTTTGCAAGATAAAAATTCTTTATATATACTCATGGGTGTTTTGACCACTGCATCGCAAGTTTCTCCTCTGTTCTTGTTTCGTGTTGTTTTCTGTCAGACTCTCGAGGTCAAGTGCCATGTCATCTCAGGATTCGGACGGGGGGAGCTATGTTTCTCATCTTATTGCAAACCCTAGAGTCTATGGGGACACCGACCCCTATGGTTGGACAACTGACGAAGAGGAAGATGTTGATTTGAGGGAAAAGCGAGGTCGTTCCAGCGAGGAGGATGAGGATCCCCCATTGCCTCAGACAGGAGATATGCACATTGAATTCAAGAGGTCCAGCTTACCTAACATGGTGAAGGCTCCTAAAGTTCAATTTACTCCTTTTCGTCATGTGCAGGAAGATTCGGATAAACTGCGTCGCAAAATCTGGGATCTCGAAAGGGAAAATGACAAATTAAAAGAAGAAATTCATGTTCTCAAGTGGAAGGCAAGGGACAAGCCTATCACTTCATCACCACCATCGCCGAAGAAGGAGATTTGAGTACATGGGTATGGGCACCACCCTTGGCTTGTGCCAAGCTTGGGGAAGGTGCCCCGGTATCGTATCACCATCACTTTTATCATCATTATCTATCTTAGTTCGATTCTTAGTTATTTCGTGAATTAGAGGAATAAAGTTTAGTATGATTTAGTTTCGAGTGCTTTCTTTGTGGTCTATCTATCTATGTAATCGTGTGTGGAAGTTATATAATAAAGAGTAGTTTGAGTTGAGTGTTTTACTTTTGCTGATCCAATCTTGGAAATAAAATAAGAATAAAAAGTAAGATCATATGCTAATCCCATGGGAGTGATGACTTCACATAAAAGAAGTATAATTGATAAAACTTGTTGGAAGTTGACAAACATAGTATTGGTCATTGTTGCAATTCATGAAAAAGTAATAAGGGAAGAGAGGCCTCACATATAAATACACTATCTTGGACATCTTTTATGATTGTGAGCCCCCATTAAATATTCTATGTCAATTAGTCGACGTTGGACAAGGAAGACAACGTAATGAGTTATGTTTGCTTATATACACATAGAAGTTATATTGTTTTGGATCCTCTAACATGTGGTGCTTGCCCCCTATCTTTTGCTAGCCAAAAATTCTGTACTAAGCAGAGATACTACTTGTGCATCCAAAAAACCCTTAAACCCAGTTTCATGTCATGAGAGTCCACTATATCCACCTATGGATTGAATAAGATCATTCAAGTAAGTTGTCATCGGTGCAAAGCAATAAAAATTGCTCCTAAATATGTATGATCTTTTATTGTAAGGGAAAATAAGCTTTGTATGATCTTGTGATGGTGAAGAAATAAAAGCGACAGACTGCATAATAAAGGTCGCTATCACAAGGGGCAATATAAAGTGACGTTCCTTTACATTAAGAGCTTGCACATCCAAAACCAAAAAGCGCAAGAAAACCTCTGCTTCCCTCTGCGAAGGGCCTATCTTTTACTTTATGTATTTACTTTCATTCAAGAGTCAATAGTATTCTCCTTTATTCTGTTTTTATTTTCTCTTGGCAAACATCATGTGGTGGGGATTGATCCAGGCATATATATCCCGTTGGATGTAGGTGATCATGAGTTATTATTGGTGACATTACCCTTGAGGTAAATACGTTCGGAGGCGAAATTATAAGCCCCTATCTTTCTATGTGTCTGACTGAAACTTTTGCTTCATAAGTATGCCGTGAGTGTCAGCAATCATAGAAGACTAAATGATAGTTGAGTATGTGAACTTGCTAAACAAAGCTCTTACATAGACTCTTCCTGATAATATGATGAATTGCAATTGCTTCAGTGACTGAGATCATAGTTTGTTAGTTTTCAATTTGGTTTATGGTTTATACTTTAACTTGTGATTGAATTGTTACTTTTTCATGAGAAGTTTTATGATGACATATTGCTGTTATAATAAAGATCATGATGCCTTCATGTCCATATTTTTATTTTTATCGACACCTCTCACTCTAAACATGTGGTCATGATTATCGATTTTGGATTTCGCTTGAGGACAAGCGTGGTCTAAGCTTGGGGGAGTTGATACGTCCAATTTGCATCATGATTTCCTACTGTTATTTATAATGTTTTTGATCATTATTTCACTTTATGATGCAACTCTTATGCCTTTTCTCTCTTAATTTGCAAGATTTATATGAAGAGGGAGAATACCGGCAGCTGGAATTCTGGACCTAAAATAGCTACATCAGAGATACCTATCCTACAGAGCTCCAATTGATTTGAAATTTCACACAGATTTTTTATTGAATATATAAAAAATACTGGAGAAAAGAGATACCGGAGGGGACCCACCAGTTGCCCACAAGGCAACAGGGCCCCCCCTAGGCGTGCCCGGATGCCTTGTGGGGCCCCTGGCTGGGCTCTGGCACCCTCCTTCTGCTATATAAGGTCTTTTGCCCTAAACAATTATAGAGAAGACTTTCGAGACGAAGTGCCGCCATCTCGAGGCGGAACCTGGGCAGGAGCTATTTCGCTCTTCGACGAAGCGATTCCGCCGGGGATACTTCCCTCTGGGAGGGGGAAATCGAGGCCATCGACATCACCAATGATCCTCTCATCGTGGGAGGACCAATCTTCATCAACATCTTCACCAGCACCATCTCATCTGAAACCCTAGTTCATCTCTTGTATTCAATCTTTGTCTCAAAACCTCAGATTGGTACCTGTAGGTTGCTAGTAGTGTTGATTACATCTTGTAGTTGATGCTAGTTGGTTTATTTGGTGGAAGATTATATGTTCAGATCCTTAATGCTATTCAATACCCCTCTGATCTTGAAAATGAATATGATTTGTGAGTATTTACTTTTGTTCTTGAGGACATGGGAGAAGTCTTGTCATAAGTAATCATGTGAATTTGGTATTCGTTCGATATTTTGATGGTATGTATGTTGTTGCTTCCTTTAGTGGTGTCGTGTGAACGTCGACTACATGACACTTCACCATCTTTGGGCCTAAGGGAAGGCATTGTGGAGTAGTAATTAGATGATGGGTTGCTAGAGTGACAGAAGCTTAAACCATAGTTTATGCGCTATTTCGTAAGGGGCTGATTTGGATCCATATGTTTCATGCTATGGTTAGAGTTATCTTAATTCTTCTTTCATAGTTGCGGATGCTTGCGAGAGGGGGTAATCATAAGTGGGAGGCCTGTTCAAGTAAGAACAGCACCCAAGCACCGGTCCACCCACATATCAAATTATCAAAGTAGCGAACGCGAATCAAACAAACATGATGAAAGTGACTAGATGAAATTCCCATGTGTCCTCGAGAACGCTTTGCTTATTATACGAGTTCATTCCGTCTTGTCCTTTGCTATAAAAAAAGGATTGGGCCACCTTGCTGCACCTTTGTTACCGTTATTACTTGTTACTTGTTGCGAACTGCCTTACTATCAAACTATCTATTACCGATAATTTCAGTGCTTGCAGAGAATACCTTGCTGAAAACCGCTTGTCATTTCCTTCTGCTCCTCGTTGGGTTCGACACTCTTACTTATCGAAAGGACTACGATTGATCCCCTATACTTGTGGGCCATCACACTTGCGCGGGCCAAAGCATACGTCCCAGAATTAGATCCGGCTCAACTGGTGGGCGGCTATCCGGAGTTCAATACTGATGACACACCCTTCACCAAGAAATATTTTCTTCGGTGCGTGAAAGAAACCCGGGTAGCTGCAACAGAACTGACGGAGGAGATAGATCTCACGAAATATCAAGCCGGATATTCTAACGCCAATGAACGGATTGAGCCGCCTAACCCTCAGCCGGTCGCCCTGACCCGTCCGCGTAAGCAAACCTTTTCCCCTGACGTTGACCCTTCATCTGTGATAACAGCCAATGCAGTTTTTGAAGCTTTGCGCTCAATCCAGTGGGTAGTCGGTGAATCAGCAAGTCAGGAAGAGGCGGCAGATGACGACGAACGTGAAGAGCCGGCACATGACTATCCATCAACCTCTGGTGCAAACCTCAACCCGGAGGAGTAGATTGCCGGCTCACAATTCATTGTAGTTTGAACATAATGGAACATCTGGCTTGACCATAGCCCTGTGGCGGCTTGTAATAATAATAGGTGTAAACTTTGCTGGTGCAAGTGTCATCGTGCACTTCTGTTATTTTACCTGTATAAACTTATTTGCTTGCCTTGAATGAAAAGTTCTTCATTGCGGAAATAATCAGTGACCCAGCTATGCCGGCGATGAACTCGAACACCAGTGGTGCTGAGAAGATAAAAGTATAAAACAACCCGGTGATTCTTGACACCGGCTTAATAAGCAAGAGAAACTGTAACGCGGAATGTATGAAAGTAAGGATGTATGCATGCATGCAAAAGACAAAAAATAATGCAACTACACAAAAGCATAAAATCGGCATTCGAGGCACAATATAAAGACCGGCTTTCGAGGCACGAGTCTGATTCGCTTCTGTGAAGCAGGCCTTTCGACTCTTTTTGTTTATCCTAGCTCTCTAATAGCCGGCTCTCACGTGACCAACTAGTGTTTTAACTCTGACGAGTTCAGGGTCACCTCTATGATTGACTCGCCAGGCGTACACCGGGTCACCTTTTCGGAGTAGCATCTTGCTAACAGGCAGGTTTAACCAAGAAATTTTGGCTTTTTGCTGGGTTAAAAGGGATGTTAAAGCTAAACTCGATGAGTTGGAAGCCCC
The DNA here is from genome assembly GCA_039707655.1 of Elymus sibiricus. Classification (NCBI taxonomy): domain Eukaryota; kingdom Viridiplantae; phylum Streptophyta; class Magnoliopsida; order Poales; family Poaceae; genus Elymus; species Elymus sibiricus. Next base: position 160,731,251 of record CM077666.1, on the reverse strand, counting down.
CAAGTAACACACAATTTGAGGCCAAACGACAATCTCTCTTATACAGAGACGCCGACTTTATTTCATTGATCATAATATGTATATACATGAAGGTATGTACAAAGGATACTACCCAGTCCATGACTTAGGTATAATATGGCCGGAGATGTGCAATATTCCAGGGTCGGCTGCCCTCCTCCTCAGAGGTACGTGACTAATCTGCCTCCCGTATATCAACAAGGTAGTATGACCCGTTGTTGAGATTCTTGCTGATGACGAAGGGTCCTTCCCAAGGCGGCGAAAGCTTATGCATGCCTGTCTGATCTTGTATCAGACGGAGCACTAAGTCACCTTCCTGAAAGGTACGGCTTCGTACTCTACGACTGTGATAGCGACGGAGGTCTTGTTGATAGATTGCCGATCTGGACGCAACAAGTTCGCGTTCTTCCTCCGGAGCATCAAGAGCATCCTGACGAGCTTGCTCATTATCAGCCTCCACATAAGCTGTAACCTAGGGGAGTCATGGCGAATATCACTTGGAAGGACAGCCTCTGCACCATAGACCAGGAAAAACGGCGTGTAGCCTGTCGACCTATTGGGAGTCGTCCGTATGCTCCAAAGTACTGCGGGTAACTCCTCTTCCCAGCAACCCGGCGTGCGTTGTAAAGGCACCATGAGTCGTGGTTTGATACCATGTAGCAGCTCTTGATTAGCTCGTTCCGCATGTCCATTAGACCGAGGATGCGCCACAGATGCTAAGTCCATCCTGATGTGCTCCTGCTGACAGAACTGTTTCATGACTCCTTTGGAAAGATTGATGCCATTGTCTGTAATAATGCTATGTGGGTAGCCAAAATGATAGATTAGCTTTTTGAGGAATTTAACCGTTGTAGCAGCGTCGCAATGGCTGACCGGCTCAACTTCAACCCACTTAGTAAATTTATCGACTGCCACCAATAAATGAGTATGCTTATTTTTGGATCTCTTGAAGGGTCCAACCATGTCCAGCCCCCAGACTGCAAAAGGCCAGGTTATGGGAATCATCCACAACTCCTGAGCTGGCACATGAGCTTGACGAGCAAATTTTTGACAACCATCACACTTGCGGACAATGTCCTTTGCATCTGCATGAGCCGTAAGCCAGTAAAAACCATGCCGAAAAGCCTTCGCAACCAATGACCTTGAGCCGGCATGATGCCCACAATCACCAGAGTGGATTTCATTGAGAATGGCTCGACCTTCCTCAGGAGAAACACAGCGCTGAAAGACGCCTGCGGCACTTCGTCTATGCAAATCGCCATTGACTATAGTCATGGACTTGGACCGCCTGATGATCTGTCGAGCGAGGATTTCCTTTGCTGGGAGCTCGCCCCGGCTTAAATAAGCCAGGTAAGGTACTGTCCAATCTGGTATAGCATGAACAGCGGCCACTAGAGCCGCCTCTGGATCAGGAATAGCAAGGTCTTCCTCCGTCGGTAACTTGACTGACGGGTTGTTCAACACATCCAGAAAAACATTGGGTGGAACAGGCTTTCGCTGAGACCCCAAACGAGACAATGCATCTGCCACCTCATTAAGCCGGCGATCAATATGATCCACCTGATATCCTGTGAAATACCCAGCGATGTTTGTAACCTCGTGTCGATAAGCCGCCATGAGGGGATCCTTGGAATCCCAGGTTCCAGAAACTTGCCGAGCCACCAAATCTGAGTCGCCCAGGCACCTGACCCGGCTTAAGTTCATCTCCTTTGCCATACAGAGCCCATGGAGCAAGGACTCATATTCAGCTGCATTGTTAGTATAAGGAAACATAAGCCGTAAAATATAACAAAACTTGTCACCTCGTGAGGAAGTTATCACAACTCCAGCCCCCGAGCCTTCCAATTGCCTGGAACCGTCAAAGTGAATAGACCAATATGTGGTATCCGGCTTCTCCTCCGGAGCCTGTAATTCAGTCCAGTCATTGATGAAATCCACCAAAGCTTGAGATTTAATAGCAGTTCGTGGCATATATTTCAGATGATGTGGCCCAAGCTCAATTGCCCATTTGGCAACCGGGCCAGTAGCTTCCCTATTCTGAATGATGTCTCCAAGGGGTGCTGAACTGACCACAATAATTGGGTGCTCATGAAAATAGTGTTTCAACTTCCGGCTTGCCATGAATACACCATATACTAGCTTCTGCCAATGCGGATACTGCTGCTTGGACTCTGTTAAAACTTCACTGATATAATACACCGGGCGCTGAACTGGGTATTCTTTGCCTGCTTCCTTTCGCTCCACAACAACTGCAACACTGACAGCTTTGCTATTAGCTGCAATATATAACAGCATGGGCTCCTTCTCCTGAGAGGCAGCAAGGATGGGCGGCTCAGACAACTGCTTCTTGAGAGACTCAAAAGCCTGATCTACAGCATCGCTCCAAACAAAATCATCTGACTTCTGGAGCATCTGATAAAGTGGAATTGCCTTTTCCCCAAGCTGGCTAATGAACCGGCTCAACGCCGCGACCCGCCCGGCCAGCTTCTGGACATCATTGAGATTTGCCGGCTTGGCCAGGGTCGTGATTGCCTTGATTTTTTCTGGGTTGGCCTCAATCCCACGCTCAGAAACTAGAAATCCCAGTAATTTCCCTGCAGGAACACCGAAAACACACTTCTCCGGGTTGAGCTTCATTTGGTAAACTCGGAGGTTGTCAAACGTCTACTTGAGATCATCCAACAAGGTTTCTTTTTTCCGAGATTTTACCACGATGTCATCAACATAAGCATGAACATTACGCCAAATCTGCTTATGGAAACAATTTTGGACACAACGCTGATAAGTCGCCTGTGCGCACTTCAGACCAAACGGCATGGACGTATAATAGAAAGCTCCAAAAGGTGTAATGAAAGCTGTCTTTGCCTGATCCTCCTGCTTCATCTTGATTTGATGATAACCAGAATAAGCATCTAGAAAGCATAAAGACTCACAACCCGCCGTGGCATCAATGATCTGGTCAATGCGAGGCAAAGCGAAAGGATCACTAGGACAAGCTTTATTCAAGTCCGTGTAATCCACACACATTCGCCAAGTCCCATTCTTCTTCAGAACAAGTACCGGGTTAGCCAGCCATTCTGGATGAAAAACCTCAACAATGAACCCGGCAGCTAGGAGCCGAGCCACTTCTTCGCTAATAGCTTTCCGTCTTTCCTCATTAAAACGACGGAGATACTGTCGGACAGGCTTGAATTTAGGATCTACATTAAGGGAGTGCTCAGCGAGTTCTCTCGGTACACCTGGCATGTCAGAAGGTTTCCATGCAAAAATGTCCCGGTTCTCACGGATGAACTCGATGAGCGCGCTTTCCTATTTTGGATCCATATTCACCCCGACGGTAAACTGCTCAGAAGAATTGCCAGGGGTGAAATCCACTTGCTTGGTGTCTCTGGCCGACTTGAACTTGAGCAAAGAGTCAGACTCAGTTGTTGGCTTCTTCAGAGAGGTTCTGTCAGCCGGGTCAACATTGTCCTTGTAGTACTTCAGCTCTTCGGCTGCACACGCCAACTCAACATAAGCTGCATCTCCTTCCTCGTACTCCAGTGCAACTCTCTGGTTGCCCTCAACAGTAATGGTGCCCTTTGGACCCGGCATTTTTAATTTCAGATAAACATAGCACGGCCGCGCCATGAACCGCGTGTAAGCCGGCCTTCCGGAGAGGGCATGATAGGGGCTTTTAAGCTTCACCACTTCAAAAGACAAGAACTCCGAGCGGTAATTAATTCGTCGTCGAAGGCCACCTCCAGAGAAATCCTGCCAATGGGATAAGCCGACTTGCCGGGAAAAATGCCATGAAAAACTGTAGTTGAAGGGGTGAGCTGTTTCTCGGACAAGTTCATCCGTCTGAAAGTATCATAGTAAAGGATATTGATGCTGCTTCCGCCATCCATGAGCACTTTTGTCAATGTATACCCACCGACTTGTGGTGCCACCACCAAGGCCAGATGGCCGGGGTGGTCAATAAACTCTGGATGATCCGCCCGACTCCAAGTGACCGGCTGCTCCGACCAGTTGAGGTAATATGGGACTGCCGGCTCAACCAAGTGGGCGGCTCTCCGCTGAACCTTCCGATCCCGCTTGCAGGTACTGGTGGTAAAGACATGATACTGACCACTGTTCAACTGCTTCGGATTACTCTGGAATCCAAACGAACCACCTTGATTCTGATTTCTTTGGTTGCGCTGATTATTGCCTCCAGTATTGCCAGCCCCCTGAAACCCGGCATTGTGACCGTGGTTCCCCTGGAACCCGGGGCCTGCGAAGTGCCCTTGTGAGCCGGCTCCCTGAAAGCCGGCTCCCTGGTTGCCGGGTCCAGGGTTGCCAGGGTGTCCTCCGTTACCGCCCGCATTGTGATGATTCTGGAATATCCGCTTGGAGAATTCTTGCATAATGTAACAGTTTTCCCATGAATGGGTAGACGGCTTACTATCAAACTGTGTTTGTGACATGGACCCTTGAGAGCCTCCTCAAAGCTTCGAGGGCGATTACCGGAAAAAGGCTTTCTGGAACTATTGTTCTGGCGCTGATTCTTCCCACCAGTATTGGTATTTGCTACCAGGTCAGAGCCGCCCTCATAATTCTTACGCTTGTTGCTATTATTGGCCTGCCCATTGCCATTGTTCTGCTGGTGACCCTTGCCACCATTTTTCTTGCCCTTGCCAGACTTGTCATCATCAGACGTGGGATCCTTTGTGCTATCTGACTCAGCATACCGGGTTAAAACATCCATGAGATCACCCATGTCCTGGACTTTCTGCTTGAGCCGCCCTAGCTTCTGAACCAAGGGCTGGAACTTACAAGTTTGCTCCAAGACAAGCACTGCCTGCTGTGCTGTGATACTATCCGAAGAGTGGATGACCTCCGCAACCCGGCGAGACCAATGATGTGCCGACTCATCCTCATGCTGAACACAATGCTCGAGATCAACAATTGTGGTCGGACGCTTGCAAGTACCTTGGAAGTTCTTGATGAAGCGCTCCTTCAATTCTTGTTAGGTTTTAATGGAATTTGCCGGCAAGTTTTTCAACCAAGTACGTGCTGGACCTTCCAACATGAGAGGTAGATAACGCGCACAGACCGCCTCACTAGCCTCCATCAGATCCATGGCTAACTCATAACTATCTACCCACTCAGCAGGCTCCAAATCAGCTGTATAATTAGGTACCTTGCGAGGACCCTTGAAATCTGGGGGCATCCGTGCATCTCGCAATGCTGGGAGTAAACAAGGAGTCCCAACTATCCGGTTTGACAGACCACCTGAACGGGCGGCTGTCGGGGTTGCGGTGGGCGGGTTTTGCGCTGTGGGCTGATTGTACCCTGCACGTGCGTTTTCCTCTTCCAATGCTCGTAGAGCCCGAGCGGTGTCAACTATCTCTTGGGCATTAGGGATCCTGGGCTGTTGCTGATTCGTGAGCGGTTGTGCACCCCTCCTGCGCTGCTCACTGCTGGAAACTGCCGGTGACTCAGGATGTCAGCTCCTAGTGCGGCTCTGGTGAGGAGTTGAGTGAAGCCAATGCTGACTATGAGAATAGTTTGCCTGCTGCGTCACTGTTGTTTTGAGCATTTCAATGGCGTTCCTAGCCTCAACCTGAGCCGGACTGTCTCCTTCAATCGGGATTGCTGCCAAGTTGTGTGTCGCCGCCAATACATTGTCCACCGGGTTGGAATAGTGTCCAATTGAGGTCTGGAATTGGCGAGGCGGCAACTGCTGCTGTGGCATTGGTGTCTGATGCTGAATCGTCTCCCTCCGCTGAACCGGCTGCCGCGGCGGTGGCCCTCCTGGGAACATAACACCAGGCCTCGGGTTTACCGGAGCCTGTGGATCATTCGGTATAGTAAACATCTGAGTTGGCTCAATCTGGCCCGGAAGCCGGCTTTGATGCCGCCTCCGGTGGACAAACTCTGACTCAGCCTGCCGGCGGCTTAGATAGAGGGCTTCCTCCTCCAAGCGCTTTATCTCCTCGACAAGCCAGGCTTGTGTTTCCGCCATGTGAGTATTTTCTGCATTGACGTCCTCTTGGATCTTGGTCAATTGCTCGCGGCACTTCGTGATCTCTGTGTTGCGTGTGGCTGCGTTTTCTGCAGTCACCGGCTCAGCCAGTAGAGTCGCCAGAGTATTCATCATCTCCGCGAGCGCCTGTGCCCCGGTCCTCTGTGAGCCGGCGGCGGCTGCGCCGGCTCCTCCTGAGCCGACAATGGTGAGATTCTGCCCGGCCGCTGGATCCACCGGGTCACGAAGGGGAGGTGGATCTTGCCTGCCTGCCATGTAAACCGCAGCGAACCGAGGCGGCTCGAGGGTTTCAGGAAAAACTTCATCAGTGCATCCTCCGAGCCTCCCGTCATACAATGGACGGATTGACTCAGTTTCCCCCATTGATGACTCGCCATCAGATTGCACGAGCGTCTTGTCTCCAGACAGCGAATTTTCTGACAAGGTTACCCCCTGGGTGAAGCCCACGAAGGCATGCGTCCGGCCGGCTCTCGGCGGGCCGGGTTTCGCCTGGGAGGGGGGGGGCTGGCGCGGCGGGCCGACTCGGTGTTGGTAACGGCATCCAACCCGGCGGCTGACTCGCCGACAACGCCGATGAAGACATGGATTTTTGCCGAAGGGGACCCGGTACCCGTACTCGATTGAGTCGGCTTCGGGGCCCTAGCTTGATTCGTCGATGTAGAGCTTTCCGCGGCGGCTCTTCGTCATCTGGCCGATCGCGTACTTTCCGAACCCTGGGAGGGCTCCCGCTAAGAACTCAACTCCACCGTGCGTAGGCCCCACGATGGGCGCCAACTGTTGTGGTTTTGCCACGACAGATGTCCTCATGAAAGGATTTAGTGATGAGGCCATCGCACGAAGATGGAAGCTTAACGGGGTTGATCGGGAACGAGAAGACACGAGTTTACTCAGGTTCGGCCCCTCACGGTGGAGGTAAAAGCCTACGTCCTGCTTGATTGTATTGCTTTGGATCTCGATTACAAGGGCGCGGATTCGCTAACCTAGCTCTCGAGAGATTGCAACCTAGTTTTCCTGCCCTAGGTGCTCCCCTTTATATAACAGGTCGAGCCCTAGGTTTACATGAGAGTCCGGGTCATAGTCTTAACCCGTATCCTACTCTTATTCTAATTTATCTTGTTTTCCAAGGTGACCTTCTCGTCTGACCTTGCTTCCACGAGCCGGCCCACATGTTAAGCCGGCCCTTGCGCCGGGTCTCTGCCGAACCGGCCCACCATGAACCTTCAAGGCCCAGCAGTGGGATGACCCATTGAGACTTACAACTCTATGGCCGGGTCATTGTCCTATTACATACGCTAACGCTTTCGGTCTACAAGGGTACGTAGACGATTCCCCTCTCGTTGCTTTGCATCTACTAAATTAGATCTTGGGTGTTTGTAGGAATTTTTTTGATTTTCATGCTTCGTTTCCCATCATGCCAGACAGACCGGGCATTTAAGAAGGCTTTGTGGGGTCCGGTTGGGTCAACTTTTTCTCGGTGGTCCTGCGTCCGCCCGGTCAATTTGGGGAGTCTGACTGTAGATGCTCTAAAGAGGAGCTGTTGGAGTTGTTCTTAGGCTAACAAGAAGTTGTACTCGTGCTTGATTATTTTTTCTGGAGAAAAACTTGGCCACGCATCAATCACATTGGATCTTTTTTCTCCAAATATGTGCGCATCGCTCCCAATATCGCATCTGAACCGACATTCCGAGACACGTTCACTGATGATGATTCTTAGAACATGTCAGTGGCCGTATCGGAGGATAGAGCCGGTCGATCCCCCCATCGGACACATGATACACATGCATTCGGATCCACCACGTCCTCGGAGATAATAAAGCAGACAGCACCACGGCTGCTGCATGCGCGTAGGCAGCAGACGTGCCCATCATCTTATCTCGCTATCCTGTCCGCTGTGCAGCGAGTATCGGGCAGTCGGCGGCGGCGGGCTGGTTCCCTCGTGTTTAATGAGGCGGATTGGGAATACTACTGGAATTTAGCTCGGAACTGTAGAGGGCGGTGAGTGAAAGTTACTCCGGTATAGTGCTGCAGCAAGAACTGAACTTTCTGCACGTGCCTTCATCTTCAAAGAGAAGATGTTTATGCGCTCAGGCGGATTGGTTAGCCTGTTCTTCTGTTCATGGTAGAAAATCATCAGACCTCGGGTTGCTTCGTTCCTGGAGCATGGCGCTGCAGTAGTGCTGTTGGTGCTAGACTCTCCAACCCCATTTGGTAGGTGCGATCCAGCGCTGTGTTGCTCGCCTACTCTGCAACCTGGGGGCGTGCGGGCCGGCGGCGCCTCACCGCTTCCCGTTCACACGCACGCACGCACGCACGCACGCACGAGCGCGCAGGAGGATATCGATGGGAAAATATCCAGTGCTCCCGTTGTTTGGGTGATACGATGCTACAGACAAGCGTGGAACGTTAGATCTGCAGGTAAAGGACAGGATCAGTTCACTTGGCTGTTTACATATGCCCCCCAGAATATTTGCAGCTTGCCCCCTAAAAGAAGCATGTGTTTGCAAATCTCCTGTCTCGTCTTCACCACCGTCTCGGTTTGGATTGGGTGTTTTTGTTTTTTCCTTTCCTTTTTCGTGGGAAAGGTGTTTTTGTTTTCAAGCGCTCTTTTAGCATTTGGCTTTGCATCTAAGTAATTCGGCATACCGTTGATGGGAGCATTGTCGAATTCCTTTTGGTTTTTGATTGTTGGAATTTCTCAAATATGCCGCTTTCCATTTTGTGAAATAACTGCAGGGCACCGCTGTCTGTGATAGACGGCTTGCTAGTGGCGGTGAAAGACGAGATCAACTGCTTGCCGTACCCAACAACAGGTAAAGCAATCGATGCATGACACACCTTAATTAGCCGTATGATTTTGTTTTCACACGTAATTTGCTGCTGCGCATGCAGGCGAGACGCGCTGGCTGTGGAAGACGAGGCCGTGCGAAGCGGACGCTGCGTGCATCGCCCAGCTGTCCGGCTGCGGCGTGTGTTGGCCGGCAAGACCAATATGCACGAGCTCGTCGCCGGCACCAGCAACATCAACCCACACCACAGCTACGCTGCACGTCATACTCACTAATCACGCGACTGTGCGCGTGCACTGACACATGGCACAACAACGTTAGCCCGAGATTGACGGTCGCATGCACCACAGTGGCCGGTAGCGGCAAGACATGCCCTCTGCTTGGCCGGTGGCGTGGGAAAACAGTCTAATCAAAGCAAGTACATAGAGAACGAGAGTAACAAAGGAATATACACTAGTCGTTGTATTACAGAATTACCAAAGGTGTCCTTTGCATATTTGATAATAGGAAGTGAGGCTGCCTCATCCTGTCCCTCCAGTCCAGATCCAACGCATCATGTTGCCCTGTATCAGGGGAGCATATTCTGGTCCGTAGCACCAGATATGCACTCGGATATCGATCTCCTGCCATGTTCCCACGCTTTCAGGCACGTCCAATCGAGACAACGCCGGGTCGGGCCCCGGGGGCGCAGCAACTGCAGAAGCGGGCGCAGGACAAATGCAGATCTCGCACAACGGCGGATGCCGGTGTTCCACGATGTATTGTCAGGGCACCCCGCCGACTAGCTCCGTCACTACGTGGCTAGACTTCCCATGCTTCCCCCGCACGTCGCATCTCGCTTGCCCAGCTTTAGGTCAACTTTGTAACGTGAGAGCATCTATACAAATGGACCCCTATCGGCTCCAAACGCCCGAACGGACTGCCCGATCACTGTACGGGCGAAAAAATGTTACCCAGCCGCTACAGAAATAACCCTGGCTTTTATGGGAACCAACCCGCAGTCCAGATGATCAAGTCAACCCAAAACGTACGAGCCACAGAAAAGAAAAAAAAAAAGAGCTCACCCAGCCGCACGACCCACGATTCAATCCATCTTCCACCTCTAGCACGCCGCACCCCTACCACGCTGCCGCGCGCCGCCGGTCCCAGCCCCGCCGCCACACGCCGCACCCCAAATCAGAGCCAAACGCCCAGACCGGCAACCCCATATTTAGCCCATATGTGGTGCGGATATGGGGACGCGCCCACTACGTCGGATCCAGCCTATTCTGCCCCATCCGACCCCACATATATTGAACCCTATCCATACTCCGGACAAAATCCTAGCCGCATTCCACTCCACTTCGCTTCCCTCCCACAGTACCAAGCTCCTCTCCGGCGTACTCCTTTATGGCGGCCACTGGACCCGACTCCGAGATGTCCAAATCCGAGAACTGAGAGCTCATCCTTACAGCCCTGAGGAGCAGATGGCCCTCCGCGCTGCTCTCCGACGCTCTCGGGAGGAGTGCACCCTCCCGCGGTCTTCAGCGAGCCGGCGGGAATCGATTCCCTAAATGGCGCTCGGATCCGGGGCTGGTGGATCACGACGCGCGACCGTGGCCTCGCCGGATGCGATGACCACCGCATGGCGCAACCCCGCTGTGCCGTCGGAACCATTCAGGTGGCACCTCGTCCCCGCGGCGTCAGGCGCCGAAACGGAGGCCATATGCGCCTCCATGGGCCGCCGCCAATACGAAAAGAAGGCGCGGCGTGTGATACGTCTCATGTAGGGGAACGCGACAGAAAACAAAAAATTTCGGTACAGCGAGCACGTCCAGGACCACTATGGAGACTGCATACAGGGTTTGATCTGATCATTACCGACTCGTAGCGCAGCGGAAATAGAGTCGATGTAGATCGTCGGTGCAGATCCCCGCAGCTAGGATTTACAACCTCCCAACCGCGAGGATGTACTCCCTCGTCGGACAGCCCTTCGAGAGGCGGTCGGACAGTCCCCCGGACGATGTCTCGGACAGCCCTTCGGGAGGACCCTCGAAGCTCAAACGGTAACTCGGACAGCCCTTCGGGAGGACCCTCGAACAGCCCCTCGGGCAAAAGATCGAACCTACGACCTCTCTACGGGGTTGCACACATACGGTGTCAGCTATCCGGCAGGGCTTCGCCGTCCAGAACTAGTTCATGCCGGAACCCAGACAGCCTTTCGGCTCTACGAAACTATTTCGTGGGAGGGAGAGAGAAAGTCAGATAATGCATGGCATGTGTATGAGAGTAAGGAGTGAGTGTGGAGAGCACCTCTCCACCTCTATTTATAGGAAAGCCAAGGGGTAGAGTTGGCACACAAAATACCAAAACACCCTCACTTTATGTCACACATAAAGGGAATAAAAGGCAAAAATAATGGCATGTGGAGCTCCATGGAGGAGCTCCACCTTGGCCGGTCACTCTCATGCCCCCCCCCCCAAAGGGGGTTCCTTAGTCCCTAAGTCCTTTTAGAAGTCTTTTGGGAAAAGCCCTAAAAGGTGGCTTTCCAAAAAAGTAAACATAAAGTGATTTTCACTATTCACAGGAACATTTTTCCGCGACCGTTAAATCTGAAAATATTTCTGTGGGTCTTAGAATAATTCCAGTACCCACTAAAATGATTTTGGATGCGTTCCAAAACAATTCCGGATTAGTGATTTTCATCTGCGAAAAGCAACCAAACCGGTTCCGGCGGCTCCGGAAAATTTCCGGTTTTTATCCCGAAAAAATCCCAGAAGTTTCCAGAACAATTCTGACACCCTCCAAGAATTTCCAGGCGTGTGCCAAAACCAATTTGACTTAATGGTATACCCCGAAACAACTTTTCAGTTTTACCGAAACCCTTCCGGTGTCCTCTCTCTCCGGAACTCTTCCGTTGTCTCCGAAACTTTTTCCGGTGACTTTCTCTCAGACACCCTGTCTAGTATTCAGCAGATAGATGACCCTTAAGCGTGTGACCCTATAGGTTCGGTGAAGCATAGACATGACCCGGAACACTTTCCGATCAATGATCAACATCGGAGCCGTGGACACCCATATTGACCCCTATACCCACATGAATAAATATTCGAGTGAACCTTCAGTTGCCGTGTGCTATTCCTGTTGCTTCGCGATATGTTACAAACACCCGAGGTGAGATTTATCGGCATCCCCGTGGATCAACACTTGTCCACTATGCCAGTTACCTCGTTACCGGTTTTGTTCTCTTTTCTCGTTTCCGCGTTCCGGCATCCCTGTGATCAAATCACAATGTGTCTGGCCAGACGATGATGGATACCGTAACAACGAGAGGGCCCGAGAATATCTCTCCATCATCGGAGGAGCAAATCCCAATCTTGAGCTATCTCGTTTCTTGCCATACTTTTCCGTGAACCCGTAAGCCGCCGTAATAGCCACCCAGTTACGGATGACGTTTAACAAACCCCCAAAGTTCACGAAGCAAGTACGAAGGAACTCGATACTCTCATGGTCTAAGGAATTATGCAAACATTAACTTTCTCTGTGTTATTAACCATTAACTTATGACAAATGTATCTCATAGCATAACATCAATTCGGGTCGATTCAACACAAGTGTTCTACTAACATTGTGCCCTCAAAATTGCCGGCATAGACATGCCCATGATCAGGAAAATAGGATCATCATGCAATACTTGAGCCAGTCTTAGAGGCATGACCAGGAATACATTTTACCGTTTATTATACCACACGTGCACATGAGTTTCCCTCCGAGCCTCGTGGATATTGCAGACTTGAGAATCATTGCACTTATAGCATGGGACATAAACATTCATTACAAACTTTGGAGATACAAAATAACTGTTATTACTGCCTCTAGGGCATATCTCCTACATCTCAAACATATCTATAATTTTTATTGTTTCATGCTATTATATTATCATTTTTATATACTTTTTATAGTAATTTATATTATTTTTATGGACTAACCTATTAATTTAGGGTCCAGTGTCAGTTCCTATTTTCTGCTTGTATTTGGTTTCGGAGGAAATTAATATCTACAGAGGTTAAAATACATTGTCGATTTAAAACGATTCTTTTGGACAACAAGAAACGAAGGAACCTTCGGGAGAGATCGAGACGAGCCACGAGGGGACCACCTAGACACGTGGCACGCCCAGGGGGTGGCCGCGCCACCTGTCCATGTGGGGCCGACGGGAACTGCCTTAGTCCAATTCCACCGTCATAAATCCCCATAAATACCGAAACCATCTGTCGTGCCTCCAGAAGAATTTTATCGACGCCGCAAGCCTCTGTTCTGAAGAGATCCTATTCCGGAACCCTGCCGAAGGCCTCTTCATCAATCTTGCTGCCTCCATGATCATGTGTGATTAGTTCCACCAGGACCTATGGGTCCATAGTAGTAGGTATATGGTTCTCTCTCTTTTTGGATCTTCAATACCATGTTCTCATTCTTGATCGATATCAATTCGATGTAATTTGTGGTGTGTTTGTTGGGATATGATGAATTGTCACTTTATGATCAGATTGTTTATTGAAATCAATTGAATCTTCTGAGGTTTTGGTGCTGCATAATTAAATAGCTTTGTATTTCTTTCCGATCTATCTATCTTCTTTGGCCAAGTTCGGTTGATTTATCTTCAGTTGGAGAGGTGCTTAGTAGTGAGTTCAATCTTGCGGTGCTCTAACCCGGTGAAAATAAGGGCCAAGACACATATTGTATTGTTGCCACTAAGGCTAAAACGATGGGGTTTTGTCATATTGATTGACTTCTTTCTGGCTACATTATGTCATCTTGCTTATTGCGATACTCTGTTTCTTGCAACTTAATACCTTGAGATGCATGCTGGATAGCGGTTTTGGGGGTAGAGTATTAGTAGTAGATGCAGTTGGATTAACGGTCAACTTATCACAGACGTAGTGCCTATATGAGATTATGTCATGAATTATCGTAGTCATAAATATCGCAATCTTTTCAATTGTCCAACTGTAATTTGTTCACCATGCCATCCGCCTGTTTTCGAAAGAGTTACCACTAGTGAACCTATGGCCCCCGGGTCTATTCTCCATCAATACATATCTTCTACACAATTGCTCCTTTATTTGCCTCTTTTATTGTCGTTTCACTATACCATTATCTATTTATCTATTTGCTTTTAACCTTGTAACTAGCAAGACAAGGGGCTTGACAACCCTCTCGCCGCGTTGGGTGTAAGTATTTTATTTTGTTTGTGTGCAGGTGCTACTTATTTGAGCGAAAGATTTGCTGCTATCTACACCACCCTTCCTCTTTGGGGAAACCCAACGACTCCTGCAAGAGTAGTAGCGTGCCCGCCACGTGAGGCTGCGGGCTTGGCTTCAAGCAGAGGTGGCTTCAGCAACCCTCGCATTAGACACAGCAGCGGCAGCCCGCGACGCAGAGGCGGCTTCGACAGCCCGCAAGGCGGCGTCAGTGGAGGCCCTTCGTGCACACATAGACGAGAAGCACATGAGGGAGGCTATGAAGGCGATGGCAAAGAGCAAAGAAGGGTGGTGCGTGTCATGGCCGGACTGCCCCCAAGGAGGAGAGGGCCAAGGGCGACGGCGGATCAGACAACTCCGGCAGTGAGCAGATCCGCCTCGATCCGTTCTGCGTCTTCGACCACTACTGCCGCACGGAAGACGGGAAGGGAAAGGGCAAGGGTGGACATGGATGAACTTATTCCATTGTCGTTTAATTCTAGTTAGTAGAGCATGTCAATTTGGTAGTCCGGTGACATGTGTTCAACTACGTACGTATGTTGCATGAGATTAATATAGATTTGAGGATTTTGTCTGATGGATCCGATTGTGGAAGAGCAATTTTGTGTGATGTCTAGTCAATGTCCGCGGATGCGCCTGGTCGCATCCGCGGACGATTAGGGGGGGGGCAAATTTTGCTACTTGTGGTTATAGATGCTTTGAGGCCTTGTGGGGGAGAAAGTTCAGATATCTACAGAGCCTCTTGTTTGGTTCCCGGGAAGTAGACCAAGAATTTCAGTACTTAAATTGAATTTTTAACATATAATTTTATGGGAAATGCTCTCCCTCACATAATTCATTTCGAGTCTGGCTCACCTACATGGCTCCTTGCAAATTATTCTGCCAGGCCAATAAAAGGTTGACATGTGTCACTATGGGCCAACACCTCCCAATAAATTAGGAGCCGATAACGCCCGAACGTTCGGGATTTGACCATGGCAAATCAAACATTTTCGATGACAATTTTAGTGACGCGAGGATGAAAAGTTTAGTTGGTAAGCATGGAAAATCCGTGTGTAGTGTATTTTCTGCCAGGAAATTGTCGTGCGTGTCAACTAAAACTTGCCATCCTCACATCACTAAAATTACCATCGAAAACGTTTGATTTGCCATGGTCAAATCCGAACGTTCTGGATTCATCATTTTTGTTAAATTAAACTACTTTGGTACGGCCTCAAAAGAATTCGTCTTGCTGCCTCGTGTTGGAGCTAAATCTGGCAGATCTCGGGTAGGGGGTCCTGAACTGGTGGTCTCGGCTAGATGGTAATAGGAGGAAGAGGGACATGGTGTTTACCCTGGTTCGGGCCCTCTCGAAGAGGTAATACCCTACTCCTACTCTTGTTTATATTTTGTGGATGGAGTACAAAGTACAGGTAATCTACCTTGAGATTGTATAAATGAGTCTAAAAACCTTGGATGTGTTGAGATCGTTGTTGGAAATATGCCCTAGAGGCAATAATAAATTGGTTATTATTATATTTCCTTGTTCATGATAATCGTTTATTATCCATGCTATAATTGTATTGATTGGAAACTCAAATACATGTGTGGGTACATAGACAACACTGTGTCCCTAGTAAGCCTCTAGTTGACTAGCTCGTTGATCAAAGATGGTTAAGGTTTCCTAGCCATTGACATGAGATGTCATTTGATAACGGGATCACATCATTAGGAGAATGATGTGATGGACAAGACCCAAACTGTAAACGTAGCATTTGATCGTGTCAGTTTATTGCTATTGTTTTCTGCATGTCAAGTATCTGTTCCTTTGACCATGAGATCATGCAACTCACTGACACCGGAGGAAAACCTTGTGTGTATCAAACGTCGCAACGTAACTGGGTGACTATAAAGGTGCTCTACAGGTATCTCCGAGGGTGTCTGTTGGGTTGGCATGGATCAAGACTGGGATTTGTTACTCCGTATGACGGAGAGGTATCTCAGGGCCCACTCGGTAATACAACATCACAATGAGCCTTGCAAGCAATGTGACTAAAGTGTTAGCCACGAGATCTTGTATTACGGAACGAGTAAAGAGACTTGCCGGTAACGAGATTGAACTAGGTATAGTGATACCGACGATCGAATCTCGGGCAAGTAACATACCGAAGAACAAAGGGAACAGCATACGGGATTAACTGAATCCTTGACATAGAGGTTCGACCGATAAAGATCTTCGTAGAATATGTAGGAGCCAATATGGGCATCCAGGTCCCGCTATTGGTTATTGGCCGTAGAGGTGTCTCGGTCATGTCTACATAGTTCTCGAACCCGCAGGGTCTACACACTTAACGTTTGGTGACGATTAGTATAGTTGAGTTATTATGTTGGTGACCGAAGGTTGTTCGGAGTCCCGGATAAGATCCCGGACATGACGAGGATCTCCGGAATAGTCCGGAGGTAAATATTGATATATGTGATAATAGTGTTTTGATCTCCGAAAGAGTTCCGGAGTTCACCGGAATGGGTTCCGGATGTTTACCGAAGTGTTCGGGTGCAGCAACACTTTATATGGGCCAAAGGGATAAAGCCCACGAGGTATTGGAAAGTGCAAAAGTAGTTTTGCTGCCGCGTAAACGGTACTACCGCTTGTGTGAAGCGGTACTACCGCCCGAGCGGTACTACCGCTTGTGTGAAGCGGTACTACCGCTTGTGTGAAGCGGTACTACCGCTTGTGCGCGGCTGTGCACGGTTCGGCAGGGATCCGAGTTGGACTCTTTTCCTGCGGGCCAAACCGACCTTGTGCGGGCAAAACCGACTTGGAAGAGACTTTTACTCCAAGTTTAGACCCCAAGGCTCAACATATAAATAGAGGGGCAGGGCTAGCACACGGGATACATCAAGATTTCCCCAAGCCGTGTGCGGCAACCCTAACCCTCTAGTTCCTCCGTCATAATCTCCGTAGCGCTTGGCGAAGCCCTGCAGAGATTGTTCCTCACCACCATCACCACGCCGTCGTGCTGCTGGAACTCAACCACTACTTCATCATCGCTCGCTGGATCGAGGAGGTGAAGGCGTCATCAAGCCGTACGTGTGTTGAACGCGGAGGTGCCGTCCGTTCGGCGCTAGTTCGTGATCGGATCGAGGGACGACTTGCGATTTGGATCGCGGAGACGTTCGACTACATCAACCGCGTTTCTTAAACGCTTCCGCTTAGCGATCTACAAGGGTATGTAGATTCACTCTCCCTCTCGTAGATGCTCATCACCATGGATAGATCTTGTGTGTGCGTAGGAAAAATTTTGTTTCCCATGCAACGTTCCCAACAGTGGTATCAGAGCCAGGTCTATGCGTAGATGAGATCTCGAGTAGAACACAAACGAGTTGTGGGCGTGGGTGTATACATATTGCTTGCCGTTACTAGTTGATATTTGATTCGGCGGTATTGTGAGATGAAGCGGCCCGGACCGACATTACGCGTACACTTACGCGAGACAGGTTCCTTCAACTGACATGTAACTTCGTTGCATAAAGATGGCTAGCGGGTGTCTGTCTCTCTCACTTTAGTTGAATCAATTTCAATGAAGAGGGTTCTTTTAGAAGATCAAAAAGCAATCACTACACCACGTTGTGGTTTTGCGTAGGTAAGAACGGTTCTTGCAAACCCGTAGCAGCCACGTAAAATTTGCAACAACAATTAGAGGACGTCTAACTTGTTTTTGCAGGGTATGTTGTGATGTGATATGGCCAATTACATGATGAGATATATGTGATGTATGAGATGATCATGTGTTGTATAGAATATCACGACTTGCATGTCGATGAATACGGCAACTGGCAGGAGCCATAGAGTTGTCTTTAATTATTGTATGACCTGCGTGTCAATCATTAAACGCTATGTAATGCTTTACTTTATCGCTAAACGTTAGCAATAGTCGTGGAAGCAACAGTCGGCGCGACAACCTTATGGCGACACGTTGATGGAGATCAAGATGATGGAGATCATGGTGTCATGCCGGTGACGATGGAGATCATGCCGGTGCTTTGGAGATGGAGATCAAAAGCACAAGTTCATGGCCATATCATGTCACTTATGATTTGCATGTGATGTTAATCCTTTTATGCATCTTATTTTGCTTAGGACGACGGTAGCATTATAAGGTGATCCCTCACTTAAATTTCAAGATAAATTGTGTTCTCCCCAAGTGTGCACCGTTGCGAAAGTTCGTCGTTTCGAGACACGCCGTGATGATCGGGTGTGATAGACTCTACGTTCGCATACAACGGGTGCAAGCCATGTTGCACGTGCGGAACACTCGGGTTAAACTTGACGAGCCTAGCATGTACAGACATGGCCTCGGAACACAAGAGACCGAAAGGTCGAACATGAGTCATATAGTAGATATGATCAACATGAAAATGTTCACCATTGAAACCACCTCAACTCACGTGATGATTGGACTTGAGTTGGTGGATTTGGATCATGTTACACTCGAATGATCGGAGGGATGTCAATTTGAGTGGGAGTTTTTTAAGTAATATGATTAACTAAACTCATTATCTAGAACAATAGTCTAAATTGTCTTTGCAATATTTATGTTGTAGATCATGGCTCGCGCAGTAGCACCCCTGAATTTTAATGCGTTCCTAGAGAAAGCTAAGTTGAAAGATGATGGAAGTAACTTTGTGGACTGGGCCCGTAATCTAAGGATTATCCTTACGGCTTCCCAGAAGGCTTATGTCCTTGATGCACCGCTTGGTGATCCACCCGCTCCAGTTGAGTCTCTAGACGTTGTGAACGCCTGGCAGGCTCGTTCTGATGATTACTCAATAGTTCAATGTGCAATGTTGTATGGCTTAGAACCGGGACTTCAAAGACGTTTTGAACGTCATGGAGCATATGAGATGTTCCAGGA
Organism: Elymus sibiricus; assembly: GCA_039707655.1. Classification (NCBI taxonomy): domain Eukaryota; kingdom Viridiplantae; phylum Streptophyta; class Magnoliopsida; order Poales; family Poaceae; genus Elymus; species Elymus sibiricus. Next base: position 160,712,302 of record CM077666.1, on the reverse strand, counting down.
GTTGAAGTTTATCTTTCAGAAGATTGCCCGGATCGAGAGATATGAGATCTCCGATAAGTTCTATGCTTGCAAGATGGAGGAGAACGGGTCTATCAGTGATCACGTGCTCAGAATGTCTGGGTACTCCACCCGTCTGGCTGAGTTAGGGATGCCCCTTCCGCCAGAGGCTATCACTGACAGAGTTCTTCAATCATTGCCACCTAGCTACAAGAGCTTCGTGTTGAACTATAACATGCACGGGATGAACAAGTCAGTCGCCGAGCTGTTTGCGATGCTGAAAGCCGCTGAGTCTGAAATTCAGAAGGAGCATCAAGTGTTGATGGTCAATAAAACCACTAGTTTCAAGAAAAATGGCAAGGGTAAGAAGGGTAACTCCAAGAAGAGTGGCAAAGCAGTTGCTCCTCTCGTGAAGAAACCCAAGGCTGGACCCAAACCAGAAACTGTGTGTTTTCATTGCAAGGGAACTGGACACTGGAAGCGGAATTGCCCCAAGTATTTGGCTGACAAGAAGGCGGCCAACAACAAACAAGGTATATATGATATACATGTTATTGATGTGTACCTTACCAACTCTCGTTGTAGTGCCTGGGTATTTGATACCGGTGCGGTTGCTCATATTTGCAACTCAAAACAGGAACTGCGGAATAGACGGAGGCTGGCAAAGGACGAAGTGACGATGCGCGTGGGAAATGGTTCCAAGGTTGATGTGATCGCCGTCGGCACGCTCGCTCTTCGATTACCGTCGGGATTAGTGATGAACCTAAATAAGTGTTATTTGGTGCCTGCGTTAAGCATGAACATTATATCTGGATCTTGTTTATTGCGAGACGGTTACTCATTTAAATCAGAGAATAATGATTGTTCTATTTATATGAGTAATATCTTTTATGGTCATGCACCCAATGTGAGGGGTTTATTCTTATTGAATCTCGATAGTAATGATACACATGTTCATAACATTGATGCCAAAAGATGTAGAATTGATAATGATAATACCACTTTCTTGTGGCACTGCCGTTTAGGTCATATTGGCGTAAAACGCATGAGGAAGCTCCATGCTGATGGACTTTTGGAGTCACTTGATTTTGAATCACTTGACACATGTGAGCCATGCCTCATGGGCAAGATGACTAAAACGCCGTTCTCTAGAACAATGGAACGGGCAAGTGACTTATTGGAAATCATACATACTGATGTGTGCGGTCCGATGAGTATTGAAGCGCGCGGTGGTTATCGTTACTTTCTCACCTTCACTGATGACTTAAGTAGATATGGGTATATTTACTTAATGAAACACAAGTCTGAAACATTTGAAAAGTTCAAACAATTTCAGAGTGAAGTTGAGAATCATCGTAACAACAAGATTAAATTCCTACGATCTGATCGAGGAGGAGAATATCTGAGTTATGAGTTTGGCAGTCACTTAAGACAGTGTGAAATTGTTTCACAATTGACACCGCCTGGAACACCACAGCGTAATGGTGTGTCCGAACGTCGTAATCGAACTTTATTGGATATGGTGCGATCTATGATGTCTCTTGCCGATTTGCCACTATCGTTTTGGGGTTATGCATTAGAGACAGCTGCATTCACTTTAAATAGGGCACCATCGAAATCCGTTGAGACGACGCCATATGAACTTTGGTTTGGCAAGAAGCCAAAACTGTCGTTTCTTAAAGTTTGGGGATGTGATGCTTATGTCAAAAAGCTTCAGCCTGAAAAGCTGGAACCCAAAGCGGAGAAATGCGTCTTCATAGGATACCCAAAAGAGACAGTTGGGTATACCTTCTACCTCAGATCCGAAGGCAAAGTGTTTGTCGCTAAAAACGGAACATTTCTTGAGAAAGAGTTTCTCTCGAAAGAATTGAGTGGGAGGAAGATAGAACTTGATGAGGTTGTTGAACCTTTACTTCAACCTGAGAGTAGCGCAGCGCAGAAAGTTGTTTCTGTGGAGCCTACATTAGCTGAAGAGGAAGTTAATGATGATGATCATGAAGCTTTGGATCAAGTTGCTATCGAACCTCGTAGGTCGACAAGGACGCGTACTGCTCCTGAGTGGTACGGCAACCCTGTCTTAGAGGTCATGTTGTTAGACAACGATGAACCTACGAGCTATGGAGAAGCGATGATGGGCCCGGATTCCGAGAAGTGGTTAGAGGCCATGAAATCCGAGATGGGATCCATGTATGAAAACAAAGTATGGACTTTGGAAGTATTACCTGAAGGGCGTAAGGCCATTCAGAACAAATGGATCTTTAAGAGGAAGACGGACGCGGACGGTAATGTCACCGTCTATAAAGCTCGACTTGTGGCAAAGGGTTTTTCACAAGTTCAAGGAGTTGACTACGATGAGACCTTCTCACCCGTAGCGATGCTTAAGTCCGTCAGAATCATGTTAGCAATAGCTGCCTTTTTCGATTATGAAATTTGGCAGATGGATGTCAAAACAGCGTTCCTTAACGGTTACCTTAAGGAAGAGTTGTATATGATGCAACCAGAAGGTTTTGTCGATCCAGAAAATGCTGACAAAGTTTGCAAACTCCAGCGATCCATTTATGGACTGGTGCAAGCATCTCGGAGTTGGAATCTTCGTTTTGATGAGGTGATCAAAGCGTTCGAGTTTATACAAGTTTACGGAGAAGCTTGTATTTACAAGAAAGTGAGTGGGAGCTCTATAGCGTTTCTAATATTATATGTGGATGACATATTGCTGATTGGAAACAATATAGAAATGCTGGAAAGCGTAAAGGAATATTTGAACAAGAGTTTTTCAATGAAGGACCTAGGAGAAGCTGCTTTCATATTAGGCATCAAGATCTATAGAGATAGATCAAGACGCTTAATAGGACTTTCACAAAGCACATACCTTGATAAGATTTTGAAGAAGTTCAAAATGGATCAGTCCAAGAAGGGGTTCTTGCCTGTTTTGCAAGGTGTGAAGTTGAGTAAGACTCAATGCCCAGTGACTGCAGAAGATAGAGAAAAGATGACTGTCATCCCCTATGCTTCAGCCATAGGCTCTATCATGTATGCAATGCTGTGCACAAGACCCGATGTCAGCCTTGCCATAAGTATGGTCGGAAGGTTTCAAAGTGATCCAGGAATGGAACACTGGACGGCGGTCAAGAATATCCTGAAATACCTGAAAAGGACTAAGGATATGTTTCTCGTTTATGGAGGTGATCAAGAGCTCGTCGTAAAGGGTTACGTCGATGCAAGCTTTGACACTGATCCGGATGACTCTAAGTCGCAAACCGGATACGTATTTATTCTTAATGGGGGTGCGGTTAGCTGGTGCAGTTCCAAGCAAAGCGTGGTAGCAGATTCTACATGCGAAGCGGAGTACATCGCAGCCTCGGAGGCGGCGAAGGAAGGTGTCTGGATGAAGAAGTTCATGACAGATCTTGGAGTAGTGCCTAGTGCGCTTAACCCAATGACTCTGTTTTGTGATAATACTGGTGCCATTGCTCTAGCCAAGGAACCAAGATTTCACAAGAGGACCAGACACATAAAGCGACGTTTCAATTCCATCCGCGATTACATCAAGGAGGACGACATAAATATTTGCAAAGTACACACGGATCTGAATGTTGCAGATCTGATGACTAAACCTCTTCCAAGGGCTAAACATGAACAACACCAGAACTGCATGGGTGTTCGATTCATTACAATGTAAATCACATAGTGATGTGAACTAGATTATTGACTCTAGTGCAAGTGGGAGACTGTTGGAAATATGCCCTAGAGGCAATAATAAATTGGTTATTATTATATTTCCTTGTTCATGATAATCGTTTATTATCCATGCTATAATTGTATTGATTGGAAACTCAAATACATGTGTGGGTACATAGACAACACTGTGTCCCTAGTAAGCCTCTAGTTGACTAGCTCGTTGATCAAAGATGGTTAAGGTTTCCTAGCCATTGACATGAGATGTCATTTGATAACGGGATCACATCATTAGGAGAATGATGTGATGGACAAGACCCAAACTGTAAACGTAGCATTTGATCGTGTCAGTTTATTGCTATTGTTTTCTGCATGTCAAGTATCTGTTCCTTTGACCATGAGATCATGCAACTCACTGACACCGGAGGAAAACCTTGTGTGTATCAAACGTCGCAACGTAACTGGGTGACTATAAAGGTGCTCTACAGGTATCTCCGAGGGTGTCTGTTGGGTTGGCATGGATCAAGACTGGGATTTGTTACTCCGTATGACGGAGAGGTATCTCAGGGCCCACTCGGTAATACAACATCACAATGAGCCTTGCAAGCAATGTGACTAAAGTGTTAGCCACGAGATCTTGTATTACGGAACGAGTAAAGAGACTTGCCGATAACGAGATTGAACTAGGTATAGTGATACCGACGATCGAATCTCGGGCAAGTAACATACCGAAGAACAAAGGGAACATCATACGGGATTAACTGAATCCTTGACATAGAGGTTCGACCGATAAAGATCTTCGTAGAATATGTAGGAGCCAATATGGGCATCCAGGTCCCGCTATTGGTTATTGGCCGTAGAGGTGTCTCGGTCATGTCTACATAGTTCTCGAACCCGCAGGGTCTACACACTTAACGTTTGGTGACGATTAGTATAGTTGAGTTATTATGTTGGTGACCGAAGGTTGTTCGGAGTCCCGGATAAGATCCCGGACATGACGAGGATCTCCGGAATAGTCCGGAGGTAAAGATTGATATATGTGATAATAGTGTTTTGATCTCCGAAAGAGTTCCGGAGTTCACCGGAATGGGTTCCGGATGTTTACCGAAGTGTTCGGGTGCAGCAACACTTTATATGGGCCAAAGGGATAAAGCCCACGAGGTATTGGAAAGTGCAAAAGTAGTTTTGCTGCCGCGTAAACGGTACTACCGCTTGTGTGAAGCGGTACTACCGCCCGAGCGGTACTACCGCTTGTGTGAAGCGGTACTACCGCCCGAGCGGTACTACCGCTTGTGTGAAGCGGTACTACCGCTTGTGCGCGGCTGTGCACGGTTCGGCAGGGATCCGAGTTGGACTCTTTTCCTGCGGGCCAAACCGACCTTGTGCGGGCAAAACCGACTTGGAAGAGACTTTTACTCCAAGTTTAGACCCCAAGGCTCAACATATAAATAGAGGGGCAGGGCTAGCACACGGGATACATCAAGATTTCCCCAAGCCGTGTGCGGCAACCCTAACCCTCTAGTTCCTCCGTCATAATCTCCGTAGCGCTTGGCGAAGCCCTGCAGAGATTGTTCCTCACCACCATCACCACGCCGTCGTGCTGCTGGAACTCAACCACTACTTCATCATCGCTCGCTGGATCGAGGAGGTGAAGGCGTCATCAAGCCGTACGTGTGTTGAACGCGGAGGTGCCGTCCGTTCGGCGCTAGTTCGTGATCGGATCGAGGGACGACTTGCGATTTGGATCGCGGAGACGTTCGACTACATCAACCGCGTTTCTTAAACGCTTCCGCTTAGCGATCTACAAGGGTATGTAGATTCACTCTCCCTCTCGTAGATGCTCATCACCATGGATAGATCTTGTGTGTGCGTAGGAAAAATTTTGTTTCCCATGCAACGTTCCCCAACAATCGTTCTACCGACTAGCCTAGCCTCGATTCATATAATGTACCGGAGGCCTAGGATTACAGGAGTCCTCGTCTTGTGCACCAAGTCTTGTGGAATCTCCCTTGTATGCGTCATGGGCTTCTCCAAGTCGCCCGTTAATGAACCGCCACGGGGGTCCTCGGCTCGACCCTCTGACACGTCTCCAACGTATCTATAATTTTTGATTGTTCCATTCTATTATAGTATCAATCTTGGATGTTTTTATATACATGTACAGCAATTATATATCATTTTTTGGGACTAACCTATTAACTTAGTGCCTGATACGTCTCCAACGTATCTATAATTTTTGATTGTTCCATGCTGTTATATTATCAATCTTGGATGTTTTTATACATTTACAGCAATTATATATCATTTTTTGGGACTAACCTATTAACTTAGTGCCCAGTGCCAGTTGTTGTTTTCTGCCTGTTTTTTGTTTTACAGAAAATCAATACCAAACGAAGTCCAAATGCCACGAAACTTTTTGGAGATTTTTTATTGGACAAGATAAACACTAGAAGCTTCGGGAGAAGACCAGACGCCAGAGGAGGTGGCCACGAGCCACCAGGGTGCGCCTGGGGGGGGCAGGCGCGCCCTGGTGCCTCGTGGGCCCACCTCAGCTCCGTTTGACCTAATTCCACCACTATAAATTCCCAAAAAATTAGAAACCCTCAGGGGAGTCCACGAAATACTTTTTCCGCCGCCGCAAGTTTCTGTTCTCGAGAGATACCATCTGGAGGCCTTCTCCGGTACTCCGCCGGAGGGGGAATCGATCATGGAGGGGCTCTACATCAACCTTGCTGCCCTTCCGATGATGCGTGAGTAGTTTATCACAGACCTTCGGGTCCATAGTTAGTAGCTAGCTGGCTTCTTCTCTCTTTTTGATCTTCAATACAATGTTCTCCTCGATGTTCTTGGAGTTCTATCCGATGTAATCACTTTTTGTGGTGTGTTTGTTGGGATCCGATGAATTGTGAGTTTATGATCAGATTATCCATGAATATTATTTGAGTCTTCTCTGATCTATTTTATGCATGATTATTGTAGCTTCGTATTTCTTCTCCGATCTATTGATTTGGTTTGACCAACTAGATTGATTTATCTTGCCATGGGAAGAGGTGCTTTGTAATGGGTTCGATCTTGCGGTGCTCAATCCCAGTGACAGAAAGGGACATGACACGTATGTATCTTTGCTATTAAGGGTAAAAAGATGGGTTTTATTCATGCGTGGGTTTACTTTGTCTACATCATGTCATCTTCTTAAGGCATTACTCCGTTCTTTATGGACTTAATACACTAGATGCATGCTGGATAGCGGTCGATGTGTGGAGTAATAGTACTAGATGCAGGCAGGAGTCGGTCTACTTGTCTCGGACGTGATGCCTATATACATGATCATTGCCTTGGATATCGTCATGATTATTTGCTTTTCTATCAATTGCCCAACAGTAATTTGTCTACCCACCGTATGCTATTTTCTTGAGAGAAGCCTTTAGTGAAAACTATGGCCCCCGGGTCTATCTAAATCATATACTAAAAGCCTAAAAATATTTGGTGCAATTTTATCTTATTTATTTTATTTTGAATATTTGTTTTAATCTATCTATCTATCACCATACAATTTAATCTTGCAATTTACCGCCGAGGGATTGACAACCCCTCGTTTGCGTTGGGTGCAAGGATTTGTTGTTTGTGTGCAGGTACTGCTAACGAGGTGTTGCGTGATTCTCCTACTAGATTGATAACTTTGGTTTCATAACTGAGGGAAATACTTACCTCTACTGTGCTGCATCATCCCTTCCTCTTCGGGGAAAATACCAACGCAAGCTACAAGTAGCAGGAAGAATTTCTCGCGCCGTTGCCGGGGAGACATCATCAACATCTATCAAGTACCTTCGCATAAACTCTCATCTCCTTGCATTTATTTTATTTGCCTCTCGTTTTCATCCCCCCCACTTCTAGATTGTTTTTTACAAAAATACAAAAATATTTTCCGTTTGTCTTTTTCTTGTTTGCTTGTTTGCTTACTTTGTACCTTGTTTGCTTAATCATGATGCCCCAAGAGAATTATCATGATACTTATTATAAAATTTTGTCCGAAATCGAGAAAAATACCAAAGATTACATGACTACGCAGATTGAGCACAACAAATTTTTTACCGAGGAACTCAAAGAACACTCTACTTTATTGGATGCTATTGCAAAACAGCTCGATGATGTTAGGAAAGAAGTTGCTAGTCTTCAATCTCAATTTGCTCTTACTGAAAATTTGCTAGGAAAAATTTCTGATGCGCAAGCTACGCTAGTAAATCAAATGGCAGCTAAGCCGGAATCATTAGAACATATTAATGATGAGGATATAATGATTGGTGTTTCATCTATTGATTTTTTGTTTAGCAAAATTAAACTTGATGAAAAGGGGACTGGAGAAGAGTCAACTTTAGCTAAAGAGCGTCCCCATAATTCGGAGGGTGAAAATCTTGATAAGAAAATTGATAAAAGTGGGTTTGGAGAAGTAAAAACTTTAAATAGCGATGTGCCCACTCTCTTGGATTACAAAGATTTTAATCATGATAATTGTTCCTTGATTGAGTGCATTTCTTTGTTACAATCCATGTTAAACTCACCCAATGCTTATGAGCAAAACAAGGCTTTTACTAAACACATCGTAGAAGCAATGATGAAAGCGTTAGAGGAAAAGCTAGAACTAGAAATTTCAATTCCTGTAAAATTATATGATGAATGGGAACCCACCATTAAAGTTAAAATTAAAAATTATGAGTGCAATGCTTTATGTGATTTGGTTGCTAGTGTTTCCACAATTCCAAAATCTCTATGTGATGTGCTAGGTTTTAGCAATATAGATGAATGTTCTCTTAATTTGCATCTTGCGGATTCTACTATTAAAATTAATGATGTTCTTATTCTTGCAAATAGAAATTATGTGCCCATTGATTTCATAGTACTTGACATTGAATGCAATCCTTCTTGCCCAATAATACTTGGTAGACCGTTCTTACGAACCATATGTGTCGTTATTGACATGAAAGAAGGGAATATAAAATTTCAGTTTCCACTAAAAAAGGGTATGGAACATTTCCTGTTGGGTAACGCGACAGAAAACAAAAAATTTCGGTACAGCGAACACGCCCAGGATCACTATGGAGACTGCAAACAAGGTTTGATATGATCCGTACCGACTCGGAGCGCAGCGGAAGAAGAGTCGGTGTAGATCGTCGGTGCAGATCCCTGCAACTAGGATTTACAACCTCCCAACCGCAAGGATGTACTCCCACTCCGGACAGCCCTTCGGGAGGCGGTCGGACAGTCCCCCGGACGATGTCGCGGACAGCCCTTCGGGAGGACCCTCGGAACCCGAACAGTAACCCGGACAGCCCTTCGGGAGGACGCCGGAAACTCGAACGGTAACTCGGACAGCCCTTCGGGAGGACACTCGAACAGCCCCTCGGGCAAAAGATCGAAACTACAATCTCTCTACGGGGTTGCACACATACGGTGTCAGCTATCCGGCAGGGCTTCGCCGTCCAGAACTAGTTCCTGCCGGAACCCAGACAGCCTTTCGGCTCTACGAAACTATTTCGTGGGAGGGAGAGAGAAGCCAGACAAGTCAAATGGCATGTGTATGAGAGCAAGGATGATCTGATTTTGGAGAGCTCTCTCCACCTCTATTTATAGGAGGAGCAAGGGGTAGAGGAAAGACCAAAAGGACCTTCCTAGGATCTTTCCACCACATGCCACATAAGGGTGTGTAGAAGATATCCACCATGAGGTGGAAGGACACCTCAAGGAGGCCCCCTTGCATGTCATGGCCGAAATTTGCAGCCCCCTTGGGGGGCTCCACCTCCCTTTCACACACCAAAAGTGGTTTTCTTCTAGAAGAAAAACCCCATTTGCAAATCAGCCCAAAAAGTGCTTTTCACTATTCACGAAGACATTTTTCTGCGTCCGTTAAAACCCAAATTATTTCTGTGTGCCTAGAATAATTCTAGCACCCACCAAAACAATTTTGAACGCATTCCGAAACAATTTCGGAACAATGTTTCTTCAGCGAAAAGCAACCAAAGCGGTTCCGGCTGCTCCGGAACATTTCCGTTTTTTGTCCCGGAAAATTCCCAGAAGTTTCCAGAACACTTCTGGCATCCTCCAAAAATTTACAGGCATGTGCCAGAACCAATTTGACTTAATGGAATACCCTGAAACAACTTTTCAGTTTCACCGGAACTATTCCGGTGTTCTCTCCGGAACGTTTCCGTTTCGTCCGAAACTTTTCCGGTGACTTTCTCTCAGACTTCCCGTCTAGTATTCAGCAGATAGATGGCCCTTAAGCGTGTGACCCTATAGGTTCGGTGAAGTATAGACATGACCCGGAACACTTTCCGATCAATGATCAACATCGGAGCCGTGGACACCCATATTGACCCCTATACCCACACGAATGAATATTCGAGTGAACCTCCAGTTGCCGTGTGCTATTCCTGTTGCTTCACGATATATTACAAATACCCGAGGTGAGATTTATGCATCCCCATGGATCAACAACTTGTCCACTATGCAAGTTACCTCGTTACCGGTTTTGTTCTCTTTACTCGTTTCCGTGTTCCGGCATCCCAGTGATCAAATCACAATGTGTCTGGCCAGACGATGATGGATACCATAACACCGAGAGGGCCCGAGAATATCTCTCCATCGTCGGAGGAGCAAATCCCAATCTTGAGCTATCAAGTTACTTGACATACTTTTCCATGAACCCGTAAGCCGTCGTAATAGCCACCCATTTACGGATGACGTTTAACAAACCCCAAAGTTCATGAAGCAAGCATGAAGAAACTCGACACTCTCATGGTCTAAGGAATTATGCAAACATTAACTATCTCTGTGTTATTTACCATTAACTCATGACGAATGTATCTCATAGCATAACATCAATCGGGTCGATTCAACACAAGTGTTCTACTAACATTGTGCCCTCAAAATTGCCGGCATAGACATGCCCATGATCAGGAAAACAGGATCATCATGCAATACTTGAGCCAGTCTTAGAGGCAATACTAGGAATACATTTTACCATTTATTATACCACACGTGCACATGATTTTCCCTCCGAGCCTCGTGGTTATTGCAGACTCGAGAATCATTGCAGTTATAGCATGGAACATAAACATTCATTACAAACTCGGAGATACAAAGTAACTGATATTACTGCCTCTAGGGCATATCTCCTACAGACTCCCACTTGCACTAGAGTCATAATCTAGTTACATGGCTTCCCTAACACCAATGGCAATCCGGTGCTGCTCATGCTTTGCTCGTGGTAGAGGCTTTGTCATCGGGTCTGACACGTTTAGATCCGTGTGAACTTTGCGTACTTTCACTAAACCCGCTTCGACATGATGTCGAATGAGTTTATATTTGCGTTCAATATGTCTTGTCTTATGGTGCGAACTTGGCTCCCTTGCTTGAGCCACGGCGCCACTATTATCACAATAGATCTCCACCGGGTCCAGAGCACTTGGAACCACACCAAGGTCTTCAAGAAATTGCTTGATCCATACCGCCTCCTTGGAGGCTTCTGAAGCAGCAACATATTCCGCCTCCGTCGTAGAATCCGCCACAGACTTTTGTTTGGAACTTTTCCAATCAACTGCGCCGCCGTTCAATATGAAAACATAGCCTGATTGAGATTTGAAATCATCTGGGTCAGTCATGAAGCCTGCATCAGTGTAACCACTTACAATGAGCTCTTCATCACCTCCGTACACAAGGAGTAAATCCTTGGTCCGTCTGAGGTACTTAAGAATACCCTTGACTGCGGCCCAGTGTTCCAATCCTGGATCACTTTGGTACCGGCTGCTAACACTTAGCGCATAGGAAACGTCCGGTCTTGTACATAGCATGGCATACATAATAGAACCAACTGCCGAGGCATATGGAACATCATTCATTTGTACTCGCTCATCGAGAGTCAGAGGACACTGATTCTTGCAAAGCACTGTGCCAGGTGACATGGGGAGAAGGCCTTTCTTGGAGTTCTCCATGTTGAACCTTTTCAACACCTTGTCAATGTACGTGCTTTGGCTAAGCGCTATTAGGCGTCTTGATCTATCTCTATAGATTCTGATGCCCAATACATATGCCGCTTCGCCTAAGTCTTTCATTGAAAAACTTTTCTTCAATGAGTCTTTTATTTCGTTAAGAAAATTCACGTCATTTCCAATCAATAATATGTCATCCACATACAAGATTAGAAATGCTTTTGCGCTCCCACTAAACTTCTTGTAAACACAAGATTCTTCGTCATTCCTGATGAAGCCAAACTGTTTGACCACTTCATCAAAACGAATGTTCCAGCTCCTTGACGCTTGCTTCAGACCATAAATGGCTTTTTGAAGCTTGCATACCTTTCCGGCATCCTTATGGACGACAAAACCTTCTGGCTGTATCATGTATACATCCTCTTTGAGGTTTCCATTTAGGAAAGCCGTTTTGACGTCCATCTACCATATTTCATAATCGAAATAAGCAGCAATTGCTACTAATATCCGAACAGACCTAAGCATAGCTACGGGCGAGAAAGTCTCGTGTAGTCCACTCCTGGAACTTGCGTGAAACCTTTCGCGACAAGTCTAGCTTTGTGGATAGTAATGTTACCATCCGCGTCCGTCTTTCTTTTGAAAATCCATTTACAACCAATGGGCTTTACGCCCTCTGGAAGTTCTTCCAAGTTCCAAACTTGGTTTTCGTACATGGATTCCATTTCGGATTTCATGGTCTTGTGCCATTCCTTTGAGCTGGGCCCCGCCATCGCTTCCTTGTAGTGCGCAGGTTCATCGTCTTCAAGAATGAAGATTTCGTTATGAAACCACTCAGGTGGCTGGATAGCCCTACCTGATCTGCGCGGTTCAGTTACAACATTGTCTGAAGTTTCCGCATCATATGCGACAACTTCCGGCTCGGTTGTAGGGATAATTAGCGGAATTTCTTCCGGTTCCTTAGCCATATCAACGGTTGCCGAAGATTCACTAATCTCATTAAGTTGTACTGTCCTCCCACTCACTTCTTTAGCGAGAAACTCTTTCTCGAGAAAGACTCTGTGTTTTGCAACAAACACTTTGTTCTCGGAGGTGTGGTAGAAAGAATACCCAACTGTTTCCTTGGGATAACCTACAAAGTAACATTTGTCTGATCTGGGATCAAGTTTGCTTGGCTGTAAACGTTTTACATAAGCTTCGCAACCCCAGATTTTGAGAAACGACAAGTCGGGTTTCTTCCCGTATCTCATATGGCGTCGTCTCAACAGACTTAGACGGTGCTTTGTTTAGTGTGTGAGCGGCAGTTTCTAGTGCGTGACCCCAAAAAGATATCGGTAGATCTGTAAGAGACATCATCGACCTTACCATGTCTAACAGGGTTCGGTTACGTCGTTCCGACACTCCGTTTCGCTGTGGAGTTCCGGGAGGCGTAAGCTGTGAAACGATTCCACGATCACTCAGATGTTGGCCAAACTCATGACTAAGGTATTCGCCTCCGCGATCAGACCGCAGAAACTTAATATTTTTGTCACGATGATTTTCTACCTCATTCTGAAATTCTTTGAACTTTTCAAAGGTTTCCGACTTATGCTTCATTAAGTAGATATAGCCATACCGACTTAAATCATCAGTGAAAGTCACGAAGTAGAAATACCCACCCCGTGCGGCTGTGTTCATTGGACCACATACATCACTATGTATTATTTCCAATAATTCACCCGCCCGTTCAGGATGACCCGTGAACGGCGTCTTGGTCATTTTTCCCATCAAGCAAGCTTCACATGTGTCAAATGATTCAAAATCAAGCGACGGTAAAACTCCATCTTTATGGAGTTTTTGCATGCGTTTCTTTCCGATGTGGCCAAGCCGACAGTGCCACATGAAAGTGGTGGTGGTATCAGCCTTCTTAAGGCGTTTAGCATTCACGTTAAAGACATCATTTCCACATTCAAGATTTAGTATGAAAAGGCCCCCAACAATGGGTGCAAATCCATAAAACATATCCTTACAATAAAGTGAACAACCATTGTTCTCAGACTTGTACTAATACCCATCGTGTACTAAACATGATCCGGAGATAATGTTTCTACACAACAGTGGAACAAAATAACAGTTATTTAGTTCTAAGATAAATCCCGAAGGGAGACGTAGAGGCATAATGCCGACGGCTTGAGCGGCGATCCCATTGCCGTTCCCGACGCGCATCACGACTTCATTCTTTGCTAGCTTGCGCACCTTCTCAAGTCCCTGTATCGAGTTGCAAATGTGAGCAACCGATCCGGTATCAAATACCCAAGACTTAGAATTTTCGCTAGCAAGCAAAACGTCAATGACATTAACTTGTATAACAATTATACCTTTTCCAGTTTTCCTGGACTTCTTATCTACCAGATACTTCTTGCAGTTTCTCTTCCAGTGTCCAGTGCCTTTGCAGTAGTGGCACACAGTTTCACTCTTGGCTCCGCCCTTAGATTTGCTTTGGGAGCCGGTCTTACCGGCGCCCTTGCTCTTCTTGGACTTGCCTTTCTTTTTGAAACTGGTGGTCTTCTTTACCAGCAACTTTTGCTGATTCTGCAGTCCTATCTCATTTGTTTTGAGCATCGCTTCATAAAGCGTGGTAAGGATCAAATCATTACCAGGTGTCTTTGGAAAATTAATTCCCTTTTCAGCATAACCATCGTAACAGTTTGCTAGTCTGACACTATGCTCATCAACTAGAGATTCCTTATTTATATTGCATTCTTTCATGGCCTCAGTCATCTCATGAACTTTACCCGAATCCTGTTTGTGATACAGAACATCTAGTGCCTCGATGATCTCGAAGGAACTAAGTCGTTCAAAACGGTTCTGTAACACAGGATCCATGCAAGATAACATAAGGTTTTTAACAACTCTGAAATCATCCTTTCGCGTGTCAAACACGTTGACGATATCCTGAGTCATTTCTGGCGTGGGGAAATCACCTAGAGGTTGAACAAGCACGTAGTCTTTCTTAGCGCTCCTGAGGACAATCCTCAGGGTACAGACCCAGTCCGCATAGTTGTTTCCAGTCGCAGTTAACTTCACTCTCTCTAACATCGGTGCTAAGAAGAACGCGGTGTTGCGAGCCATTTGATCTACAATGGTAAACACAAGTTTCACTTAGACTTTGTTCATAATGATTTTGTGCACTAGTGAATAAACAATTTTATTCTAAAGTGCGCTCCCACTCAAATCAATATCTCTCAAAATTGATTATGAGTGATTCAAGATCCGCGTCTTGATTGTTCGCCATTGGTGTAACACCACTGATGACGAAAATCGTAACCGGTAGGTCAACATGCCAATCACATGTCTATGTGATTCTTGTTCATCTTTCGATGCGTGTGTTCCGAGCTCATGACGGTCATGCCTGAACGTCAAGACAACCAAGTGATCTTGCTGCGAGGTCTCAACTCACCCGCCTCACACTTTTCTAATCGTTCGTACCCGTGTGACACGGCGCACCCCGAAAAGATTGGTGCCGTGACGGTGCTACACTTGGGAGAACACTAACTACTTGATATTTTTAAGTGAGAGATCACCCTAATGAAAAGCGACTACCGTGCAATCAAGAGGGTGCATCATAAGGGATAAACATCTCAGGCAAATCATAATTAGCATGATATGGTATAGCCCCTTCTGACGGAGAAGTCAAGCATTTCTTCGTCTTTGGCATTTGCGTCGGAGTTCACCTTCGCGAAGATTGCCACCACCTTGTCGATGCACCAAATAATATTGCTATCTCTATAGCTAATAAAATAAGTGCATTACATAAGGTTGACACGCAGGTCATTTAAAGTGACAATCATATGGCTCCAGCCATCATGCCGAATCATGACACGCAGGTCATGTTAATAAATTTACATCATATAGTCATCTCATACATAATCGAATTAATATGAGCATTGCTATACCACATCACATCACATGCACATCCTGCAAAACCAAGTTAGACGCCTCTAATCGGTTTATGCAAAATTTTATTTTACGTGGTTTCTAAGGTTTTGACTTAAACCGCAGCTACCAACGTTTTATCATCAAGTATGATAATTCAAATTGCTAGATTAACATCTCGGGATGTATGAAACACGAGATAATTAAATCTCGAGCCCCATACTAAACTTCGTCATACGCATGACCCCCGTGCAGATCATATCTGCAATGCCCTTTCATCTGCGAATTTCATCTTTCTTTTGACTATGGCGGAACCCAAAGAACTGATAGCACTTCCTTGATCAATCAGGATCGCGGATTGCCAGAACTTTGTGAAATTCCACCATGCTGTCTCGAGATTGAGCAAACGCAAATTCCAGGGAAGCAACAAGAACATTGGGTAACAGACTTCTTCTGCTACCCGCATAAATAATTTTCAGTAATAGATCTTATCTACTCCAAAATTATATTATGCAATACCCATACATCACCATGTATTCTAGATTGTAACCTGCATCTACGCATAGCACGGCTCTTGATGCCACTGTTGGGGAACGCGACAGAAAACAAAAAAAATTGGTACAGCGAGCACGCCCAGGATCACTATGGAGACTGCAAACAAGGTTTGATCTGATCCGTACCGACTCGGAGCGCTGCGGAAGAAGAGTCGGTGTAGATCGTCGGTGCAGATCCCTGCAGCTAGGATTTACAACCTCCCAACCGCAAGGATGTACTCCCACTCCGGACAGCCCTTCGGGAGGCGGTCGGACAGTCCCCCGGACGATGTCGCGGACAGCCCTTCGGGAGGACCCTCGGAACCCGAACAGTAACCCGGACAGCCCTTCGGGAGGACGCCGGAAACTCGAACGGTAACTCGGACAGCCCTTCGGGAGGACACTCGAACAGCCCCTCGGGCAAAAGATCGAAACTACAATCTCTCTACGGGGTTGCACACATACGGTGTCAGCTATCCGGCAGGGCTTCGCCGTCCAGAACTAGTTCCTGCCGGAACCCAGACAGCCTTTCGGCTCTACGAAACTATTTCGTGGGAGGGAGAGAGAAGCCAGACAAGTCAAATGGCATGTGTATGAGAGCAAGGATGATCTGATTTTGGAGAGCTCTCTCCACCTCTATTTATAGGAGGAGCAAGGGTAGAGGAAAGACCAAAAGGACCTTCCTAGGATCTTTCCACCACATGCCACATAAGGGTGTGTAGAAGATATCCACCATGAGGTGGAAGGACACCTCAAGGAGGCCCTCTTGCATGTCATGGCCGAAATTTGCAGCCCCCTTGGGGGGATCCACCTCCCTTTCACACACCAAAAGTGGTTTTCTTCTAGAAGAAAAACCCCATTTGCAAATCAGCCCAAAAAGTGCTTTTCACTATTCACGAAGACATTTTTCTGCGTCCGTTAAAACCCAAATTATTTCTGTGTGCCTAGAATAATTCTAGCACCCACCAAAACAATTTTGAACGCATTCCGAAACAATTTCGGAACAATGTTTCTTCAGCGAAAAGCAACCAAAGCGGTTCCGGCTGCTCCGGAACATTTCCGGTTTTTGTCCCGGAAAATTCCCAGAAGTTTCCAGAACACTTCTGGCATCCTCCAAGAATTTCCAGGCGTGTGCCAAAACCAATTTGACTTAATGGAATACCCTGAAACAACTTTTCAGTTTCACCGGAACTATTCCGGTGTTCTCTCCGGAACGTTTCCGTTTCGTCCAAAACTTTTCCGGTGACTTTCTCTCAGACTTCCCGTCTAGTATTCAGCAGATAGATGACCCTTAAGCGTGTGACCCTATAGGTTCAGTGAAGTATAGACATGACCCGGAACACTTTTCGATCAATGATCAACATCGGAGCCGTGGACACCCATATTGACCCCTATACCCACACGAATGAATATTCGAGTGAACCTCCAGTTGCCGTGTGCTATTCCTGTTGCTTCACGATATATTACAAATACCCGAGGTGAGATTTATGCATCCCCGTGGATCAACAACTTGTCCACTATGCAAGCTACCTCGTTACCGGTTTTGTTCTCTTTACTCGTTTCCGTGTTCCGGCATCCCAGTGATCAAATCACAATGTGTCTGGCCAGACGATGATGGATACCATAACACCGAGAGGGCCCGAGAATATCTCTCCATCGTCGGAGGAGCAAATCCCAATCTTGAGCTATCAAGTTACTTGACATACTTTTCCATGAACCCGTAAGCCGCCGTAATAGCCACCCATTTACGGATGACGTTTAACAAACCCCAAAGTTCATGAAGCAAGCATGAAGAAACTCGGCACTCTCATGGTCTAAGGAATTATGCAAACATTAAATATCTCTGTGTTATTTACCATTAACTCATGACGAATGTATCTCATAGCATAACATCAATCGGGTCGATTCAACACAAGTGTTCTACTAACATTGTGCCCTCAAAATTGTCGGCATAGACATGCCCATGATCAGGAAAACAGGATCATCATGCAATACTTGAGACAGTCTTAGAGGCAAGACTAGGAATACATTTTACCGTTTATTATACCACACGTGCACATGAGTTTCCCTCCGAGCCTCGTGGTTATTGCAGACTCGAGAATCATTGCAGTTATAGCATGGAACATAAACATTCATTACAAACTCGGAGATACAAAGTAACTGATATTACTGCCTCTAGGGCATATATCCTACATTTCCCTAGGAAGAAAATTAAAGCACCATATGAATCCATTATGAGGGCCACTTATGGAATCAACTTGAAAGATGACAATACTTGAAACTATGCATTATGCCTAGCTAAGGGCATAAAACAATAGCGCTTGTTGGGAGGCAACCCAATGAATAAAATAATTTTTTTACTTTTTGTTTCTGTTATGGTGTGTTTTTATATTTATGCTACTGTTATGCTTGTGTTTTTGTGTTTTTAATTAGTGTTTGTGCCAAGTAAAGCC